>JAVMKO010000004.1:56547125-61469625 GCA_032164245.1 Sternotherus odoratus
GCCCTTCAGTCACTGTAATATGCCACCAGCCTTTTACTCTGCATCTCAAGCTGTGACAATTTAGATAGGTGAAATTTTAAATAGCTCTTATAGAACCACTTCCGCACTTCTGGAATTAATTGGAGCAGGAATGGACCTTGAAAAACATCACAAACACCTTAATCAGAAGAACTTAAAACTCAGGGACTTTAAAAACTGCTTCTAAAGCAGTTTACATTGAACAAATCTCAATATAAATCAGAGAGACTTGGCTGGTCTGTTTCATAGATTATTACAAAAAGTCACTGAAATGCAGTCATGCTATTTTTATTCAGATAACTTGTCAAATAAGTCTTAACAAGTGATTACCACGGGCCTCAACAATATTTAGGGAAAGACCCATTTCCAGAGCTGGGAATTTTCATTACAAAGCAAATGATGAGTTGCTGAAAATACACAAAATACTCAACCATCTTTTGTTTGTTGTAGGCATTTGTAGGCTTCCTCCATTGCCCATAAAGGAAGAAAATGCCAAGAACCTATAGTTAAATATTTATGAAAACGTATCAATGACTATCACCACACTTTACATTTCCAGAAAATAGAATATGAAATCTTACATCTGAAGTATGCAAAGGATCTGATTTCACAGTTCTATGATAAAACAAACAAAAACATCATCATTCCTAAAATATAGGACTTCTTATACTAGGGCAGGGGTGGGCAAACTACGGCCCACGGGCCAGATCTGGCCCGTGAGACCGTCCCGTCTAGCCCCCTCCCTTGGACCTGCACGGCGCAGGCACCGCTGCGGGGCCGGGGCTGCGCGCTCTCCCCTCCCCTGGAATGGTAAGGGGGGGGAATGAATGGGGGTTCCAGAGTGGTGGTTGGGAGGGGCTCTGGAGGGGGCAGTCAGGGAGCAGGGTGGGTTGAATAGGGGATGGGGTTCTTAGGTAGTGGTTAGGGGGTGGGAGGGTAGGTAGGGGTCAGGGCAGTCAGGGGTCTGGGAGCAGGGTGGGATCCTGGGGGGGGCTTGTTAGGGGGGTCTCTGGAAGGGGCAATCAGGGGACAAGGTCAGGGGGGGTTGGATGGATCAGGGATTCTGAGGGGGCAGTTAGTGGGCGGGAAGTGGGAGGGGGCCAGATTGAGGGGGGCGGGGCCTTCCCTATCCGACCCTCCATATAATTTTGCAAACCCGATTTGGGCCTAAAATTTTACCCACCCCTGTACTAGGGGCTAGATTGTGTCTGAGACTTGTGGCATAGCATCCTAAAACGCTCTCCTAACACACCTTATTGCATCCATTTCATTCATGCACCCAATGGGGAAACAGATAGGAATAAAAGATAGGGTCATGACTCCCTCTACCAGCCTCCTCAGAGTGACCAGTCTGGGCACATTAGGGGGAGACTTTCAATGATACCAAAGAGAGAAAAGAATCTCTGAGTTGCTTGCTAAGCAGGCTATAGTGGGGAGCAGGCACCTCACTCATTTCCCTAAAAACTTACCGACGTCATTTTGTACACAATACAGTTTGTATTTGGATCAATTTTCCTCTGTCTTCAATGAGATGTACACAGAACCATCATGGGGGAAGGAACACAATGTTCTATCTCCAGTACCAGCTTGAATGTTATATTATCTGGAAGTCATTACTGTTTGTTACTCTAACTTATTTTTCTTTTCCTCCAAGCCAGTTTCTTGCTCATTTTGGGGAATCTGGAGGTTCAGTAATGGGTTATTCTGGGAGTACATATTTCTTTTTTTTTTAATGACATCTCAGATTCTTATATGCAGGGACTTTTTCTTACCATGTAAACTGCACCATAATGCAGTGCAGCCTCAGAGGTATTCTGGTAATGATCATAGTAGTTTACTTTGTTCAACAGACCATTTCTTGTTCCCTCTGGACATAATACTGACTTGATAGCAAAAGTGGGAGGACACATGCGTCCCACAATCACTTAGAAACATAACTCCAGAATGTAGAAAGTGAATTAGGATGGCTGGAATGTAGAAAATTGCATCCGTGCCTGAGCATCTGTCTGATGGGAGATATAATCATTTTCAGGAGATTGTATGTATTGGAGGTAATTTGTTTGAACTTGCATGGAGTTGGCTATTTATTAGGAAAGTAATTAAAGATGCTACCTCACCCACCTTGTCTCACCGATTAAATTAATCATTTAAACATCTTGGATTTCTTTTAAAATGTATATGCTTGATGCATATAAATTTATTTCTTTACAATTATTTTCTGTGCACATTAGGTGAAGAGAACACTGAAGTTAAGCACATTGCAGGAACCTAGAGATCACCACAGTTTGTCAAATGGTCAGTAAAGCATCTGTGCTTCTACAGGAACAGCACTAAATATCCTGCAAATTCCTACATCTTGCAGCAAAATGGTACACTATTGAATACTCTTGATTATGAAGCACAAAGGAAAGGCCCAAAGGCAGGATTGCATGACTCAGCTTCTCCTTTGTTTGACAATGTAAATGTTCCTACCTGTTGAGGAAAGCAGATTTGACAACATGGGCATATTGCATTTTTTTTAAGATCCACTCTCAAGTCTTATTTACACAGGATTTATAACTGTAGTAAGAAACTATGTTTAAAATCACTTTCTAAATTGACTAGCTAAGCCAATTTGCTATGTCTTTGTTACAATAATCTTTTAACATTAGTTTCAACACATGCACTGGCAAACTATATCATGGTAAAAACCATTCAAGATGGCATTGTGTGCTTTACATTAAAAGGATTGGTGAGTTCTAAAGTTCTGGGGACAAACTTTAACTCTTTTATTCCTGATTCCCACTGGATGAGATTGGTTGTAATAAGTACCCTTAACATGGTGCTCTGTATATTCATAGATGCTAGCGGATACTAATGTTTGAATGGCCAAGGGTATCGTTAAAGATGATTCCATATGATTCCAGAACCTAGCTCAGCGCTGGAGAAATTGAAAAGATCATAGATCTCTCTACAAGTCAGAGAACCTTCTTCAGTAGGCCCAGAGCTCTATGGCTTACTCCTAAACTGTCTACAATTTGTTTTACTTTGCATTCCCCCCTCCTCATTTAAATGTTTCAGTGTTTCCTATTGCAGAAATGGCAAACAAAAGAGAGAAGTTTCATAAGTAAATTTTATTTTACCAACTAAAAATGCACTTTGGGAGTTAATAAGCCCTTACACTATTATGGGAAAGCTTTCATGTAGTAATGTGTATCTATATGTGATGACAACAATTTATTTATTTTACTTTTCCCATAAATCGCTAGAAAGAATACAGAATAGCAATGTAGTAACTTGACTGTATGACCTTAGTAACAACTTGACTTTTCTACTGAGTTTTCTAGGGAAAGTAAATTATCGTACAGGTTTGTTTATTAAAGCTTTGATTGCACCAATGCTTTCAGCTTTTATTTTAGAAGTTGTCATGGCTGTCTGCACCTACTGGAACCAGGATGGTTTGTATTATACAAACTAGTACATATAATCTATTTTAAAGAAGCATACGCTTGCCTATACATTTCTCTTCTCCTTCAGAAGATTATTAACCATGGATTTTGATTTGTTGTCTTAGATCTCTAATCAGCCACCCCTGCAGTACACATGCCCTCAGCAGCAGGAAGGATGCAGGAGACAATTCTTTCTCAAGCAAACAAAGCAATTTGGTCTGCTTCACAAAGGATTGCTAGCCCCCCTCCCCCTCCTCTGTCGTCACCCCCCGCCCCACTCCCCTCCCCCCCGCAGTCAAGGAGATTCCAGGAACAAAGGCAACTTTTCTCTATTCCAACTGAAAGGACGTTAGACTATTTTACCATCTGGAGAGACTAGTTTCTCTGAAAATTAGTGCAAATATGTGAAATTATGAAATTTCTTTTTAAACCATAGCAGCATATGTTATTGTAAAGGCTAAACCTGGAAACCAAGCAATGATTCATTACATCTTATTCTATGATTTAAGTGTTTGAACACAGAGAGTATACAGACACCAGTGCATCCCATTTGAAATTAATATTCCTTTTCTATTTGCTAACATGAAAATGTTGTTAGATGCCCTAGAGATCCACCTTTTTAAAAAAACTAAAATAAGCCTTAAAATGTAAATATGCATTGAAAATGCATTTGGTTTTTAATTAAATGGAGGAGACTGAACATTAAAGCCATTTACAATTTTAGAGTTAATGCAAAATATAATTTGCCCTGGGATCATTAGCTAAAATGGACAAGTTAACCCTACAAAACCAATGTCTTCTAATACAGATATATAAGCATATTTATACCCCTATATTGTTTCAAAATATAATGGCAAGTGAATAACCTGAAACTTGTGTAATCCACATTAATAGTGTGATTTCATCCTCCTCTCTATTGATTAGTCAGCATTTAGTGGTTTTGGAGTCTGCTGATGCAGCTAAACTGAGGGGCCAGACAGTAACAATTCATGTCTTTGGACCAGAGATCTCAGTTTCAGTCTGCACAATTGAATCAGCCATTACACTTGCACAGAAGAATGAAGAAGTCTTGGGAGAAATAAGTGTACTCTGACTGTAAAGGAACTTGTTTTAATGAAAGAATGGATTTGAAACTTTTAAGATCTGTCCACTCCACTTCCAGATCACCTAAAAAATAAAATGAGGCCCAAATTCTGCTCTCAGTTATATCACAGTAACTCAAGTCTCTGATGTTACAAAGTGCTGAATTTGGTCCAACAGTTTATTGATATTCAAGGATGTGGCTAAAAAAATCTAAATGGTGGAAGAAAGAATATTTTCTTTAAATATGGTCTTACACTATCATGGAGTTTAAATTGTTACTGATTTTTCTTGATAGGCATAATGAAAAAAAAAAAGTTACGCTATTCTGTGATCTCTGTTCACAGAGATATGTAGTATGAAAAGTACCCTGAGATCTGCATTAGACATGATTGTGTATGCCTAAGTGGTAATGCAAATTACCTTAATGGACTATTAGAGTAAAATAAAATTGGTTTTGCAGGCAGCAAACATCTCACTAAACCACAGCTCTGAAGTTTGTAAATTAAATGAAATAAGAAATACTGTATATAGGTAAAACAATGAGGAGTTCTTGTGGCACCTTATAGACTAACAAATTTATTTGTGCATAAACTTTTGTGGGTCAAAACCCACTTCATCAGATGCTTGGAGTAAAAAATACAGTAAGCAGTATATATATATATACTGCTTACTGTATTTTATATATATATATATATTCCCTCTGCTGATACTTACACCTTCTTGTCAACTGTTGTATATATATACAGCACATGAAAAGATGGGAGTCGCCTTACCAAGTGAGAGGTCAGTGCTAATGAGGCCAATTTAATTAAGGTGGACGTTGGACATTTCCAACAGTTGACAAGAAGGTGTAAGTATCAGCAGAGGGAAAATTACTTTTTGTAATGTTCCATCCACTCCCAGTCTTTATTCATACCTAATATGATGGTGTCCAGTTTGCAAATTAATTTCAATTCTGCAGTTTCTCATTAATGTCTGTTTTTGAAGTTTTTTGGTTGAAGAATTGCCATTTTTAAATCTGTTATTGAGTGTCCAGGAAGACTGAAGTGCTCTCCTACTGGTTTTTGAATGCTACAATCCTTGATGTCTGATTTCTGTACATTTATTCTTTTGAGTAGAGACGGTCTGGTTTGGCCAATGTACATGGCAGAGGGGCACTGTTGGCATATATCACATTGGTAGATGTGCAGGTGACCGAGTCCCTGATGGTGTGGCTGATGTGATTAGGTACTATGATAGTGACATAGGGAGGTTTCTTGAGGATCCAAAACAAGTAATTTCGTCCCCAAACCTGGAAATCTTTCATCATATTTTCCAGGAGTGAAAAATTGCAGCCTTAATTGTTTTTATTAAGGTTGTCAGAATAGATTCCGATCGTTGTCCATTGTAAATTGTAATATGCAGAATCCATGAGCCTTCTTGGATTTTCATCTGTATACATCTGTCAATGGTTGAGTTTATTTGATACTATCTGGCAGGACTACTCTGGTGCACTTTGTCTTTTAATGTTCTCTCAGTCATATACCAAACTTTCCTTTTCTTTATCACATACTGTACACAGTGAGTCTTTCTTAGCTGTAGCTTTCTCTCATTTTGTATCTGATAAGGCTATGCAAATCAATTTAGTATTTCTACTGATGTTTCCAATCCTGCCTTAATCAGTATAAAATATGTATGCAAGGAATAAAATCAAGAAATCTAGTTTAGAATGTGATTCTCTGACTGATTTAGATATCTACAGCACAAATATATCAGTCTACATAAAGAGAAAGTCATCCGCTTAACGTGATAAGGATCCCAAATCCAGATGATACTCAGTATATACTGGCCATGCCATCAAGAGCTGAACTTAATCCTCTTTGGCATTTTTCAAATGTTATTATTTTGCCATTTGCAAAAAATCATAATCAATGTAAAGGTCCAAAAGTAAAATAAAAATGGGTCCTGTTTAAGACTAAATAATCCATTTCCCTCGTTTTATTTATATAACTGGTGGACAAAAGTGGCCACAATTGTGTAGGCATTTTGGGGCATACAAGCTTTTTTTAAATGACTTTCCCCAATATCTTATAAAATTGGCACATTTTTTCCTAAACATAATTTACCAGAAACTGCTAGTTTCCAAGTCAACAGATTTTATCCTTCCAAGGTCTTTCTCAATCCATTTTTATGCTAATAGGTGGATTTGATCCGTAGTGGAAAAGTGCTGACACTTCAGCAAAATCTGCTGTGCTTTATTTTCAGTTTGTTTATTTAATATTAATATCTAGAGTAATGTTTGGAGTAACAGATATTGATAAAAGGTGATCCTAAAGAGCACCAAAATCCATCAATTCTGGTGCTTTACCTCAAATATTCTAACTGAATGTATGAAAATAATATTAGGGCCACCTGCCTCCACCAACAAATTCTTTGTAATCTATTCTACTTCCTCAGAATCCAAGAGGCAAACCCTGATTTAAAAATAGTAAATGGATATGGATAAGCTAATTGAGTTCAATGAAACCCTAAAAATGTTGCTGTTGCTAGGTACAGTGTTCTTGTAGCCAAGTCAGCCCAAGATATTGGAGAAACAAGATGGCGAGGTAATATCTTTTATTGAACCAACTTCTGTTGGTGAGAGAAACAATCTTTTGAGCTAACCTGAGTTCTTTAGATCTAGGAAAGGTACACAGAGTGTCACTGCTAAATACAAGATCAAACAGATAGTGTAACGTAAGTAGATAGCACATATTCTAAGGGACTATTCAAGGTGAAGCGACCCACTGTTGCTAGGTAACATAAATGTTATTCTGAAATCAAGTAACACTTCCACACAAGGCTTTCTGTATCAAGGATAGTAATCTGACCCTAGGTTCATCTATATGAATTATAATATCTGTGGGTCTCTGTTTTATTCCATTATCATTCCCTTAAAAGTTTTCATAGCAGCAGCTCCAAATAAAGCAGAGCAAATCATTTGTAATGAAATTTATTAGACAATTTTATTTCTAATTCTGCTTGAAAAATAAATATTTTTCTCAAATTTACTGGCTACTTGAAAATTTTTACAAAGTGCATATTTCAGTGATCACAACCAGTGCTGTAATTGGAAAGGTTTTAGCTATACTGCCAAACGCGATGGCTGATTGTGAGATATAGTTTAGTGGTTTTGGAGTAGGTTACTTCTTCACCCTCTATGTGCAACTTTCAAAGCAATACAGAACAATTTGCTTCCTAATCTTTCTTCTTTCCTGCTGTTCTTCTTCCTGTTCAACTTTTCTGAAGGCATGTGGGTACAGAAGGCAAGTCAGAAAGCAGCTGGGGAGCAGATTGAAAGGACTGAAATCGGGCATAGCTCTCCTTCACATCCCAACCCTGTTCTGTTAGTCCAGATCACTTTCAAGTGCAATGCAGGTTTCTATTGTACATCCACTACACTTGTATATTTTTCATGGATGTCAATGGAATCCATTACCATGGGACAAAAATTTTACCCCGAAGCTCCAAGAACATGTCTTGGGGCTTTTTTATTCTCAGCACCACAGATGAAGTGAGATTATTCATAATCAGATGTGTGTTTAATTAAAAAGAACTGAAAACAATTGTTTATCAGAACGATTTAATATTTCAGCAAAGGGCACTAAAAAAGGAAGCTGTAGACAAAGCAGAGTTCCAAGAGAGGGCAAAAATCTGACAAATATACTCTCATTTATTCTGGAACGGTGTTGCTTAAACTGTAACTTTACTGTTTGCTTTTAATGTTCTGTGAATAGTCAGTCTACTGTCATGCTAAGGCAATAAAGCTACATAAATACCTAGGTTTATTGTCATTTTTCATTGGCCAAACAGTAACTCACTTGCAGATAGCTGAGATGTTGATTTATTATTATTTATTAAGATCTGTCAAATATATTGATAGCTTATTTAAGAGATATACACAGAATTTGTCCTCAGCTTTGGAGTCCTGAGTTTTATTACAAATTAAGTGTACAGTATGCAAATTGATTCAATGAAACTAAAAGCCTGGGTACTGTCTATGATGTCCTTTTAAATCAGTCCTAGAATTTAAGCACCAATTGGTGCAACAAGAGGAAACTATGTAGAGCATAGATTTGATTTTCAAAACTCTTAACTGGATTACTAGCTGCAGTTCCAAACCAGTTACAACAGGGAATAGCACTTTTGAAAAAACTAATGGAGGGGATCTAAGCTCCCAATATTTAATATATTTTGTTTATATAGTCTCTGGTTTAAAGACCCATTTTGAAATTAATTTAGTGAAACCAAACATTCTCAGTGAGATAATATATCCTGACACCGCACCTTATTTTTTGTCATAGATGCTTATGCAGCATCCTTCATTGTCTTCTTTTGGTGACTTTGAATGCTAATTTATTATAACTGACAAAAAGAATTAAAAGGAACTTTACTGGATAACTGAATAAATGAAAAGGTAAAGTGTTAAAGGTGATGTTTTAAATGCAAATGTCAGTATCAGCTTTTTGAATTTATAGTTCTTATAAGATAAGGCATTCTGATACAATAAATAGAGATTTGATTGTGGTGCACAAACTTGGTTATCTGTAAAGTAGTTTAAATAGCAAATTGTCCAAAATATTTAATTACAGCTATGCAGTAGTGGTTAACTACTAAAGTGTCCTCAACCAATAGAAATGTAGAACATTATTTTTTAAGGTCTAATTGGGATGATTATCAGCACAGGACCAAGGGGATGATTTTACAACAGTGTAACTCCATGTATTTCAGTGGATGTATCCTGTCTTGATTTCCACTGCTTTCAGCAGGCAGAGAATCATGCACCCTATACTTAGCCAGAGTGGTACATGATTTTCCATTGTGTGAAGTCAATGCAATCAGGAAATTCTGTTAATGACTAGATTATTTTTTTTCAGAATTCTGGAAATTATTTTTCTTGGTTGTTTCTGTAGAAGTTTGTCATTAGGGAGCAACAGCAGCAGCAGATTCACTTGACTATGATATAGTGCTAGTGGAATGTAGAATGGACTTCCATAGTGAATGGTCCCATGCAAATCTTCTTCCTCTGGCAAGATTCAGTATGTGAGGATTTAAACTTCTTAAATCCCTCAGAATTGCATCTTCCTACCTCATTCATGGTCAGCCTTCTCCTCTACTTCCTTTAACCTCTCGTTTATAAACCTTCTGTAAAAGCAAACCTTCCTCTGAACGTTTTACATAACCCCACAATTGCAATCATCTTGTTCTTGTGCAAGTGCAAGACAGCAACTTGACAGGATCATCTAATTATCTTCTTGGGTGTGACAAAATCGGTCAATGGATGTTAAGAATACACCAGAACATTTTATTCTGAATACCTATATTTTTCTCTCCTCAGTTGTTTCTGCTCCATAAAGCACAGTTGTCATCACTAACACATCCTATATAATAATCGGCTAGAGAAGTTTGTGTGAAGCTGTCATGCGCAGTAGAGACGGCCCGGACGAACGGCATGCTGGGGGTTGTAGTTCAGAGGCACAAAATGAGCACCGCGCGTACCCGCCTGAGGGATCCTCATTCACATGGAGCTAGAGCACCAAGGAGCAGTTATACATATAAAGTTAGACATAATTGGAGGGAGCTGAGCGGGGGGGGGGGGGTGTTGGAGGGGGTCGGGAGCTGAGCGAGGGGGGCTCGTTGGGAGGAAGGGAGCTGAGCGGGGGGGGCTTGTTGGGGGGAGGGAGCTGAGCGAGGGGGGTCATTGGAGGGGGGACGGAGCTGAGTGAGGGGGGGTCGTTGGAGGGGGAGGGAGCTGAGCGAGGGGGGTCGTTGGAGGGGGATGGAGCTGAGTGAGGGGGGGTCGTTGGGGGGAGGGACCTGAGTGGGGGGGGCATTGGGGAGGGAGGGAGCTGAGCGGGGGTGGGTGTTGGGGGGGAGGGAGCTGAGCAGGGGGTGGGCATTGGGGGTGAGGGAGGAAGCTGAGCGGGAGGGGCGTTGGGGGGGGAGGGAGGGAGCTGGGTGTGGGTTGGGGAGGGAGGGAGCTGGGTGGGGGGGGCGTGCGTTGGGGAGGGGGGGAGCGAGCTTAGCGAGGGGGGGGGCTGCGAGCAGTTTCCATTGGCCCATGTCCACGGGCTTTTACACTAGTAAAATATAATAGACATCTGTCACCCAAACAGAGGCCTTTGAAGACACCAAAATGCTGTTCAGGACATGCTGATTTGACATGAGACTTGTTCAGTTATAGACCCTCCTGTTGTCAACTGGCTACACAGGTAGGTATTCATTCATTGGTATCATTTCCACCTACATGCACAGTCAGCAGGATGTTCATTTCCATTCTATAGGAGACATGCACAGCTTTGGTTATGCCACCACTGATCTTAAGTCCCATAGATTCTGCTCTGCAGAATGCTACTGAAAAATGATGAGAGTGACAAAAGGAAATTCTGTTACGTTTATGGACTTTTCAGCTGTTTTTGACTCAATGCATTGAACAACACTGTGGATTCTGCTACACCAGTATGGGGTGCTTGAGGATTTAGTGTGCTTAGTGAAAAAAGTGCACCGCTATACATTTGGCCATAGAGGAGCCCATGGTTTTATTACAGACTGGTTTTCAAAAGCATCAGGAGTATGCCAGGGATGCATTCTCTCACCTGTGTTATTTAATGTTCTAAGACTATTTGAAGCTGAATGTGGCCAAAGTACATAGTGTGAAATGTAAAGCTCCATCTTTGGAGGTTCTTGAGTACATAGGTTATATTGCCTTACCTGGAGAGACTACTGATAAACTACAGCTCATGCTGGAAGAGGTACTAAAAAATGTCTGGTTCTCATTTGACACACTTCTGTAAATGGTAATTTACATTCATGTAAATGTCATTCATTCAGACATACCACACCTCTCAGAGTTGGTAATCCTTACTGTATGCCAGATATTTTTGTCTAATATGCTGGGGAAAAAAAATCTACTGCAGCCCTAGGAGAGCTTACAAGGTGCTGTGTAAGCTCTAAAGTTCATTTCTCTTACCCTCCATTCTAACATGAAGAGCAAATAAAGGGAAGGACTTCCCAGTGGCTAGGGCATGAGCTTGGGACTTTGAAGACTTTAATTCCCATCTCTGCCACAGACTCTCTGAGCATTCCTGGGTAAGTTGAAAAATTTCTCTCTGCCTCAGTTCTCCATCTGTAAAATGGAGATAATAGTACTTCTCTACATCACTATGGTGTTGTAAGGATAAATGCATTCAATATTGTGAGGTGCTCAGTGTTTTGGAACTTAATATGAAGATTGTTACTTTGATTTACCTTTCCTTCAATGACTTCTTTACACACTCAGAGTACCATAAATAAGCAAAATACTATTTTAAAATACTGGGATCAGATGAGACACAATGGTCCTGCATGCCATAAGAGGAGCTAAAAAGTAAGATACTCATTCCACTTCCACTTCAGTACATTCCAAAATGCATCCTTGCTGAAAGGCAGCATTTTTCTGTATATTGCACATGCTTTTCTTTCAGAATTTATCCTCTCTGGTCTGTTTTAATTTTACCATGGTTGGTAGGGAGTTAGGCACTGAGACCAGTGGAACTGTAATCATTTGAGGGAAAAAGCATAGCAACAGGTGGGCTTGGGCCCACTCAAATCTGAGCCTGCATGAATGCCAAGTTTTAAGTAAAAAAAAAAAAATTAACCATGTACCCCACAGGCAGGAGTACAGGTACTGGAAAAATAGACTATTTCAAAACTATGTAGCAGACTTTGGCCAAGCAAAGACAAAGATATTGTGAAGCAATGTTTCTGTGGGATTCTCCTCTCACACAACAAACTATGCAAAAGCAGTATTTGATTGATAAGTTATGACCCATGTGTCTTGAATGTTTTGGAAGTCCCAAGTATTTCCATATTCTAACTTTATTTTAAATGAAAATAGTGTAAGCAAACTTGCAATCTACCTGCAGTGCTTCAGTCAACATGGCAAAACAAATGAGTATTACATCTCTTAGGAAGACTAACCGAAAGGTAATGAATCCACAAAACCAACTGACGTATCTTCTTCTGAATCTGAAAATCCTTCACTGACCTCTCTTTCAGTAAGGGAAATGACCTACAAAAAGAAATGTGGGACCGTCCAGCTACTACTATGATTGCTTCTCGGGTAAGAAAACTACAAGCTGGCCTTCTGATTTATCTAATATTAATGAATCACTGACTTAGCCAAAACTTCAGCATTTTCTGACTTCCGGTATCTGTTATAAAAAAAAAATCACAGTTTTGCATACATTGGTATACAAGATTTCAGTGGCTGGAATATCACACGTCTAAAAGTGCAGTGTTTTGCAAAATATTTAGGCATCCTGGTGACTTGCTCTGAAAACATATTCTGTCAGCATGGCTTTAATAATTGGAAGCATATGTATCAGACCTGCTCCAAACATAAATCAATCAAAGTGCATGCAATAGCACTCTCTAAATATGGCAACCATAAAGACTGGAAGATATCAGGTAATGGAAATATTTTGAATCAGCTAAACAAAGATGCAATTAAAACCTTATTGATAGATAAAAATAGTGAGCATGTTAAACTCATACTTGACATTGTGCTGTGCTGTTCAAAACAAACGTCTTTAAATGGACACTAAGAAGGCCAGGAAAGTCATTCAAGGCAAGGGGTGGCAAGGTCCTAGCAGGCGGATGGCTGGAGAGCAGAATGAGTGAGGGGAGCGCTATCAACATCCCCCCCTTCCCGGGTATATGTAAATACATTATTGAATTAACTGCACTGCACAATTTTATCTTCTGAGTACTCCCATTTAGGAATAAAGTTGCAGACTATCTAAATCACATCCAGTTGTCCTCCTTCCAGCATAGCCAGACAAGTACAACTCTGTCCATTACTGACTGTATTGATTTGAAAGAGTTCCTTAAAGATAGTATATGTCATTTGATAGAATCATAGAATAGTAAGACTAGAAGGGACCTTGAGAGGCCTTCAAGTCCAGTCACCTGCACTCAAGGCAGGATTAAGTATTATCTAAACTATCCCTGAGAAGGTATTTGTTTAACCTGCTCTTTAAAATCTCCAATGACAGAGATTCCACAACCTCCCTAGGCAATTAATTCCATTGCTTAACCACCCTGATAGTTAGGAAGATTTTCCTAATGTCCAACCTAAATTGCCCTTCCTGCACTGCTTCCTGACCTATCCTCAGAGGTTAAAGAGAACACTTTTTTTCTCCCTTCTCCTTGTAACAACTTTTTATGTACTTGAAAACTGTTATCATAGCTCCCCCCCCACCCGCAGTCTTCTCTTCTTCAGACTAAAAACCCCAATTTTTATTATCTTCAATTTAAGACGCAATAAAGTGAATGGTTTCAGTCAAGTGCTATGTTAACTAACAAATTGATGGAGAGGTATGAAATTGAAATCTGAGAGGTAGTGCCATGTCAGAAGAGAAAATAACCAAATCAACTGGATGATTCGTTTGTTACTTCATGTTTTCAAATTCAACCGCGGTGCATTTTAATAAATAGTTGACAGCAATGGGGAGGCATCGTTTAGATTATCAGCTTTCTAAATTGAACAACCACTTTCAGAATAACACATGTTGCCTCAAGAAAGCCATGGCTGCAAGCTTGCCAAAATTGCATACATTTTGGCTAGCAGGAAAATCTCAAATCAGCATATATTTTGTACAGTGTTGGATTAAGCTGAAGTTTCAGTGTTCATTCAACAAATGAAGTGCAAATCAACTGCTGAAAAAAATTATCCAACACTAAGAAGTTTTAGATGATTGCCATTTGAATATCTTTCTCCATATGCATAGACTTTTAAGAGTTTTGATTACATGCCCAATGACCAACTATACAGTAGAAATGCTCTATTCCACTAGGAATAGGATTAAAACAGCTGTGCAAACATCGGTGCCAACATGTCGCCTGAATATCCTGTCTTTTGAAAGGAACCTGTGTGATTCTCTGGATTATGACCCTATCATTGCCATACTTATTGGCAAGTCCTAATGCCTTCTCCTGTAGAAAGGTGGACTGGAGGAAAGAAGACACTACCTAGGTAATATAAATAATTTGCTGACTTTTATTTAATTACTAATTAGTTAACATGTAAAATTACTATGTTCTTTCTGGTTTGGTGATGCAACTTGTTTGACTCTTTAAAGTACATTTACTGCAGATTTATGTGGAATCTATTTCTTTATGTTAAATGGAGGCATAGGGCTGACCTTTAATGTATTTGAGTTTCATTGTCTTAAATAATTTGTGATATAAATGATTTGTTGCGACAACAACCATTTGGTCATGGCCCATTCACCATATGGTGGGGCCCCATCCAAATTTCCATTCCTAGCTACATCGCTCTATGATGGTCTTCAGTGTCAAATACCTGTCATTCTTCCCCAGCATGACCAAATTTTTCTGTTTCTGATCTTTACTTCTTTCTCCTGGCTAATTTCTTTAGTTGTCACCAACCTTTTGCTTTTTTTATTCCTTTCGTGTCTGTCATTGTTCCTCAGCCTCTCTTTAGCTGCCATCTCTTTGTACCTGGATAAGTCAGTCTTCTTAATTGAAACTGTCATCATCTTGACTGCCTTTTCCCTCTTTCTAAAGTTATTCCTATTTTTAATAGTATTAAGTTTAGAAAATTATAATACGTCTGCATATGTGCATGTACACATTTGT
The DNA here is from genome assembly GCA_032164245.1 of Sternotherus odoratus. Classification (NCBI taxonomy): domain Eukaryota; kingdom Metazoa; phylum Chordata; order Testudines; family Kinosternidae; genus Sternotherus; species Sternotherus odoratus. The sequence goes on from JAVMKO010000004.1 coordinate 56,562,314, forward strand.
GTGCAATGCTATTTCAAGGGGAAAATGAAAGTTTGTTCTCAGGCTCAAGCAACAAGCCTGTTGTTGAGGAGGGATTGTTATAACTAATACTGTTGGAAATGGGTGTTTCTCCTTCTCTTTGATAATTGTAGTACATCTACCCTAGCAATCTGCCTGGCTAACAAGACCAAAATCAGACACTTGTATGCCAAATATGCAGTTAACCTCGTGCTTCCTCCGATCCATCTGCAGAATATACAGCATTCTGGACAAGACTGCAAAGCCTGTGAAAGTGTGCAAAGGGAGTGGAAACATCACAAGGTGCCACCCTTCATTTGTTTGCATGACAGGTGTTTACAATTATCATCATTACACTGCTGTGAACAGAAAATCTGCTCAAAGTTAGCAGGGGGGCAGGGAAAGGGCAGCACAAGGACCTCTCCTTCCTCCCACTCCCACCAACAAAGCAGGCGCATATGCTGTTACTGTCAAAGTGTAGAATAGTGGCTGCCGTCTCCAGTGGAAGTCTTGTAGCCACTGCAATCTATGCCTCTCCTTACAGCCACGGTCACAGCCTGGAGTCCAAAGAGCTGGTACTATGTGGGAAACTGAAGCCCTGTTCCCTTACCTACCAACCTGGGGAAACTCCCTCTCCTTCATAGCTCACACCAGCCAGGGAAAACTTCCCAACATCAGGGAACCTGCCCAACTCAGGAATCAAAGGGAACCTTTTACCAGTTGACTACACCGCTCATCACCAAAGGTATCTGTTCCCCACACAACAGCCAGAGGCCAAAGGATGACTTGTCTGCCACTTATTGCTAGCAGAATCTGAAAATGGAGCCCACCACTGCAGCTGCTATGATGAACAGCTGTGAGGTAGGCTGCATCTAGAGGGGAAATAATGCTGAGTCAAAAAACAGTGGGTGGGGGGAGGAGATGAGAAAAGTATTGGGTCATTTGGGACGAAGAAAATTATAGTTGATGGATTATTCTTTTGGAGAGGTCAAACGGACACTGTGCAACCAATGAACTCTTTGTTGGTGCAAAGGGAAGACGTTGCATGTATCACCAACTGCAGGGAAGATTTTTAGGTAGAGGCTTTTGTTACAATTTTGGCAGGACATCCCTGATTTTATTTTCTTGCTACATCAAGTTCTCCCTCACTTTAAGCTTCTCTATTGCATTTAAGTTTGCTGCTGCCTCATAAATACAACAAAATGGAAAAACTTTTTTTAAAAATGAGATTGCCAGAAACTGGTGAGCATTCTCAAAAATAAGGGGTCACATTAATATAATTTATGTAATGTCTTTGTCAATCTGCTGTGTGATTTCTCCCCCCATTTAGGAGAAAGAGTAGTGAGAGATTAGTTGTGACTCTTGTAAAACAATATGATACCTGCTCAGTGTGAATTTTACTAAGGCATATAAAGGACTGAACTTCATAAATTGACCAGCTGTACACTCTTGTCAGATAGCTTCCTACTTCTTCTGTTTTATTTTCCTTCTCTTCATCCCCGTTTTCTTCATATGTTCTTTGCTTGGTGTCACAGAGGACTTTAATCCGTGCAGCTCTTGCTACTTTTTATTCTGTCTCCTCTCCTCTGTTATTGCTGAACAGAAACTCCTTAGCTATTATCTTAATTCTCACTTTTTTAATTCATTATTCATTGCCTTTCACCCTCCATTGCCTTTCTCCATCTTGTTTCAAGGCTATTAAGATTAGATTTAATCTCTGATGGTTTCCTGTTTTTCTGTTTGACCCATAGAGTTTATCAGTTTCAATCTTCTTCACCATACTTCTGCAAATGCATATTATAGATTATTGTCATCAACCTGTTCATCTTTTTCCTAAACACTTGCTGTCAACGCTAATTTTATATTTGTTACAGTCCTGTCATTCCCCTGTCTCATCCTCCTTAAATGCTGATCACTGATTTCTTCTCCCTCGGTTCTCACTCTTCTGGCATTAAACTTGTTCAGCGTTTGCAGCAGTGTACATCTGGATGATTTGCAATGTCTCCTGAACTCTTCAAGGTTTTTTTTTTTTTCCTTTGGTCTCACTAAGTGCATTAGCCTGGATTGATCTGGTTCTGATTTGTCCTTGATATTTCCTTCTTCAGATTCGGATAGGCTTGTAATTTATATATGATTTACCAAACTCTGTTATAGTTCCACCTTAATCTTACTTCATTAACATTTTTCTTTTATCTTGATCTCGTTAAAACTGCCACATTTATGGTTAACTTATATTTTAGCTTCCTTCTATTGATAATGTATTGGAGGTCTTTTCCTATAGAGATTTTCCTCTTATTATTTGTTTGTACAGTGAAACCTCGATTTAACGGACCTCCATTTAACGGACTTCGGATGCAATGGACAAATTTTTTCAGAAAGTCTGATGCATCCGAAATCCGTTTGTGGAGGGCTCCGCCGGGGTTTGAGCTGGGGGCGGGCTGCCGCCCGGCCCCCAGCAGCATGCAGGGTACTTGGAGGGTCCCGGGAGCCGGGACCCTGCGGGCTGTCTGCGCGCTCCCAGCGGCTGCTGGGATTTGAGCCGGGGGCGGGCTGCCGCCCGGCCCCCAGCAGGACTCAAGGAGGGTCCCGGCTCCCGGGACCCTGCGAGCTGTCTGCCCGCTCCCAGCGGCCGCTGGGATTTGAGCCGGGGGAGGGCTGCCGCCCGGGTCCCAACAGCCGGGATCTGGGCGGGCGGGCTGACAGCTCCCGCCCGGCTCCCCGCTGCGGGGAGCCGGGCGGGGGGGTTGACGGCTCCCGCCCGGGTCCCAGCAGCCGGGGTCCTGGGCGGGCGGGCTGCTGGCTGCCGCTGGGGGGGCTGACTCCCGGCTCCCGGCCGTGATAAGTAAAACCTCTATATAACGGACTAATTTGGGTGAGGGGGGTGTCCGTTAAAGCCAAAAGTCCTGTTATTTAATGATTTTAAAAAATTATTAAATAACGGACTTTCGGCTTTAACGGACACCCCCTCGCCCGAATTAGTCCGTTATATCGAGGTTTCACTGTATTACAGTAATGTTTAAGAACTCCATTTGAGATTGTTCATCTATTGTACCAGGTCCTGTACAGTTAAAAAAGAAGACCATGCCTTGGAAAGCTTACAGACTAAATAGCTAAGACAAATGAAAGGAGTGGGGAAAGGGCGAGCATCCAAGTAGATTGATATGATGGCCTGCAAATGCCATATTAGATTTTTTCAGTCAAGTTTTGGCAGGATGGGAATACAAAGACAGAAGGAAGCGAGAGGGGACATTGAAGAGAGGGTGGTAAGTGGGATGGGGAGAGGGGAAGAAGGGAAGAGCAGAGCATGGAGGGCAGAAGGAGCTAGGCTGAGTTGAAGAGACTCAGGTTTGGTTTGGAACAAGCAGCCTGTCAGCAGATGGGAGAGAATGTTCAGAGGAAAAGCTATAGAAAAGACTCTGATGAGATCATCAGTCTCCGAGGATCCATGCTGAAACTGCTGCTGAATCTACTCCTGCTGGCTGAGCCTCTAATCATGAGCTGAGTTCATCTAGAATTTCTCTTCCCACTGACCTTATATGGCAAGAGGAAGGGGAAGAGTTCATGGACCCTTGTGTTCCTGGAAAGGGACTCCAAGCTGCAGAGTTCTGGGTTCAGGAGAAACAAGGAATGGGGACGGCCTGGCTGGGTTTCTCTCTCCCCTTCTACCCTGTATGCCCTTTCTTATATTTTTATTCAATAAAGTACCTCATATCCCATATACACTTACTAGACTTCCCATTCCTTCTATCTTCCCCTTCTTTAAAACTGCCTCTCTCTTTTCAATACAAATGCTATTATAGTCAGTGCTAGAATTGAGAGGTATATGTAGGGATGTCATAGCCACACTATTTACCATCAGAATGTGAGACAGAGCATACTCTCACGTTATTCCCCTCTTCAAGCACTTATATATTGAATATATACTGAGGATATAAATTCCATTAAAATAGATGAACTCTAACCTTACATTAGCATAGCTAATGATTTGCATAAAGTATCTCCCCCCGAACTATTCACAGAAAAGATATTTAGCTAAGAACATTCCTAGCCTATTGAATTACTAACTGTAACTCAAAGCATTCATTTCAATTTCCAGTTCTCTTTTACAGTATGTTCATAAACTGTTGCCAGATTTACCTCTATGTTTTAGTAATGGGCATAGAGACTCATACACATCACTATACAGTGTAGAAGAATTTATAGTGCTCTTTGGAATCTCTATTATAATCACTATATAAATGCATTGTTACTATCATTATCATTTCCCTTTGGGGGAGGTTCATTTAAATTACTTGCTATCTATGCTTTGCAAGATAAATAGTATAAAGATTATCTATCGATGTATCCATATATGTTACAGGCATATGTTCAGAAGGGCATATATACTGTCAATCATCCATGAATGGCTTGTCCTTTTGCATGGACATTTTTGAATATGTTCAGTGGAGGTCAGTTGGATCTATGGTCAACAGGATTTTATTTATTCCCCAAACCAGGGGTGGCCGACCTGAGCCTGAGAAGGAGCCAGAATTCACCAATGTACATTGTCAAAGAGCCACAGTAACATGTCAGCAGCCCTCCGTCTGCTTCTCCCCTCTGCACTCCCAACACCTCCCACCAGCAGCCCTGCCGATCTTTGCCTCTGGCTCCCTCCCCGCAATGCCCGATCCACTATTTCATGGCATGCAGGAAGCTCTGAAGGGGGGGGGGGGGGGAGTGCAGCCTTAGGGGAGAGGGAAGGAAGAGGTGGAGTGGGGGCAGAGTCCATGGCAGAGCAAGGGGTTGATCAGTGAGCACACCCCAGCACACTGGAAAGTTGGCACATCTAGCTCCAGCTTTATAGTCGGTTCCTGTACCAAGAGCTGCAAAATAACTTCTGAAGAGCTGCATGTGGCTCTGGAGCCACAGGTTGGCCACCCCTGCCCCAAACCATCCTTCCCCCCCCTCTCCATCCCCAAAATAAAATACATATGAAGGCAAGTAGGCAAATGCAATCTTTAAAAATCAAACAAAAAATATTAATTGCAGCAAAACAAGTGGCTTCAAAATCACCAATTCATACTCTGCTGCTGCCCAGATTATGAGAGAGTTGTATGTATGTGTGTCTGCCTATGTCTGTAGGGTAAGGAAATATTTCTCCATATGCTATGCAAAAATGATATAGCCACTTTGCCTGGTGGCAAATATCTGGTACATATCAATTCCTGTCCTAGCAAATAAAAGTCCTAAACTAGATACAAACACATATAATGGTGTTGATAGCTAATAAATATGGATCACCACCCCATCCTTTCTTATAAATGCTATATCGCACCTGGCAATTGCAAGTTAAATCTGTGACAAATAAAAACATCTTATATTTCAAATATTTTCCTATAGATATGTGTAATTAATTCACTCACTAATTCCCCTCCCACACCCACCATGTATTGCATGGCACTGTTATCTAGGTGAATTACAGAACTGTTTAAACTTCCCCAGCAGCACTGGGTACTGGCCACTATCAGAGACAGGTTACCAGGCTTGGTGAATTACTGGTTTCATCTATTATGACAAATCCTATTGTGATGCTTGGTACCTTGGGGAAACAACCTGCACCCCCATGTTCACCCTTATAATATGATAAAAGGGAGAGACTCTTGCCAGGCTCTCTCTCTTTTCCACCTTCATCTACAGACACCACCACCAAGCAATTAAAGTGCTGATCAAAGGTGGGAGCCTGGCTGAAGAGCAACCAGCCAGCTGTGGTGAGAAGCATCTAATTTTGTAAGGGCACTGAAAGAGTTTAGATCATCTTAGAATGCATTTTGATGTTATTTCATTTCACCAAATCTGACACCTTGTGCTTTGACTTATAATCACTTAAATTCTATCTTTTGTAGTTAATACATTTGCTTGTTTATTCTACCTAAAGCAATGTGCTTGGTTTGAAGCATGTCAGAGATTCCCCTTGGGATAACAAGCCCAATATATACCAATTTCTTTGTTAAATTGACAAACTCATATAAGTTTGCAGTGTCCAGCGGGCATAACTGGACACTGCAATACGGAGGTCCCTAGGGTTGTGTCTGGGACTGGAGATTTTGGCTAGTGTAATTCAGCTTCACAAGCCAAGCAGCAGCTGGCCAAAAGTGCTCACTCACCTAACTGGAAGCAACTTACATGCCAGAGGCTGTGTGCGAACAGCCCGGAACTGGGGTTCTCAAAGCGGAGCAGGATAAGGATGGCTCCCAGAGACATTCCCCTGTATAACACCAGGGGACTGTCACACCTTTATTTTTCTTCTCTCCCATACATCCTTTATATCCCTATGTAACTTTCAAATTATGTTCACCATTCTTGGCATTTTCTTATTTCCAAGACATATAAAACAATATTTGTTGTCACCTTTTATTGTGAGTGCTGTTAAAAATATATAAAAAACCTTGGAAGGTTAATTGCTTTAACCATAGCTTCCAAAATCTTTAATTTGTTTTTATAGCAGGATAATATTGTTTATTTTTACACTATTTTGAGGAGAGCCAGTTTGCAGAAGGATGTTGCAGTCCAGAAAATACTGGTTTGCCATCTATCATCCTCCAGATTTAATATTTCCAAAAATGGCACCACAGCATTGTAGCTGTATGAACACCTGAACAGATTAGTCTGTGATCTTTTTCACCACACAGTTACTTCTCTTCACTTCAGTTTATCGAGCTGTAAAATATTCTTGTTGGAATGTTGCACCATAACACTACTGGATTACTTAGAATTCAGAATTATAACATACAAGACCTCAAAAACTGAGAAGGGAAGCAGGCTACACCCTAAAACAGAGAAGTATAACTCATCTGACCTTACTCTAAGCTGGCTAGTTGCAAACTGCCACCTCCTAGATCCCAGACTTCCCTACAAACACCCCCGTTAGTCTGCACACAGAAGCAAGAATGCCCCTGACATTTTAAGTGACAGACTGTAATTCTTTTAACACAGTTTTCAGTGCATTGCAGTGTCCATCCACTGGACTTCACACACTCTTGACTGTCTGGGTCTGAGCAGAGCCTAGTTATTGTTCCTGCTCTGAGGCTCTAGATACATTCTTGGGGTACAGAACACCTCCAACTAACACACCTTTTGAGAGATGGAACTCTGCGACCAACTGCCCAGACCTTGAAATGAATGCCAGCTTTTTCAAAGCCTCCCCAGTAGCTCTTGCATGTTTTCAGAGATCCACTGAAGGTGTGGACCCTCTGGATTACTGTTTCCCCCTCAGGGGCTACATGACAGTGAAAGCAAGGGGGGCACAGGCTCTGAAAAAGAATTTCTAAACCAATAGCATTATTCACAAAGCATATGCAGTACTAGAGAAAATAAAAAGAAACCTATATATGAAATGTTTTCTCACCTTTCCAAGAGCCCTTTGGGTTTTGGTCAGTGTCCTTTTAAGATCCCAGGACCCTCCATTCTTCATTCTCCTCCTGGCAAGATTTGCCTTCTTATGCTTATATCTCTTCCCTTTCTAAAATGGCCAGTGAGACAGTTTTCTATAATGTTCTAGTCCCATGGTGAGATGACTCTCCTCAGTGGCTTCATGTTTGTCATCAGGTGATCCATTGCTTGGTTACAAGCCCACCTGGGAGAACTTCTTCCTTTTGGTGACAGCTAGATCATTATCCTATGGTCAGACCCTCCAAATTAATGACACATGATTGCTCTGCATCGCCAGCTTTCTTCTAGGTGCAGAAATATCTCCTGACATTTCCTGAGGTTTCAGCTCACGATTGAAACTATAGTGCCACAGTGAAGGCACAGAACAGTTTTGCAATCAAAATTGTGTTCACAAAACAAAATGGAGTTTTTAGTTTGATATAGACATGTACAGACAAACTCTACTCATCACATTTTTCTCTTCCTTTTCTTTCTGAACAGAGCCCCAGACTTAGACTTGATTCAGATCCAAACACTGATTCATTGGCCCATTACTTCTTTCAGTTACTTTTAAAAGTTCTTTTACAGCATTTATGACCCTGATAGGACATGATATGAGAATGCCTCCTTTGATATGAGAGAGGCTCAAAAGTCAATCAGTCCCATCACGTGCATATGAGGAATTCCGGTATAAGAAGGTGCTGATTATTTTACTTCACATTATCAAAAAGGAATATGAAATGGTGCTCCCCAGCTGGATATCTTTGGCATAATGTAGGGCAGCAAAATGATGAGCACCTTTTCAAAAATGGGAAACATCCTTAGGTACCTTTAACATTCAACGGATATCTAAAGTGCTTAGTATGTTAGAAGAGGTATGTTGTTAAATCTTGCTTTTTCACTATGCACTGAATACCATCTTCCATCTGAGTCATAAAAGATTTGAGACAGAGACCCAAGCTGTGACCATAGAAGACGTAGACTTCTTTAATTAATTTTCCCTAAATCCAGTCTCCTCAATCCTCAACTCTAAATTTGCTCACGAGGGCTCAATCCTAAATCCATGGCATTCCTACAGTAATCAAGCAAACTTAGAACACCATGGGTTTATATAAACTAGAACAAATACCTGTAGTATGTTTGAATTTTCACAGTAAATATTTCATTGCTGTTCATTGGGTATTATTTGCTATTGTACTATGTCAGTTTTCTGTTATTTCATTGATTTTCATGGTGTAACACAGTGGTGCAGGAGCTCCATTATATTTACAAGCTACCACCAAACCACATCATAGCAATTTTCATTTTTGATACAACAAGTGAAATATTCAATTCATGCTTACAAAATTCAGTGGCTATATCCACAACTTTGGGCTATCAAGAGTCTCTCCAGGTTGCATAACATCAAAAAAATTAGTTACAAAGACATTTTCTTGAAGATACAATTTCTGTATCTGCTGTGTCCAACTTCTCTCAGATACTGTCCAAAAATATTTCACCACCTACTGAATAGTATCATAGTATCATTTCTGGTTGAGAAAGGAAATGGTAGTGTTGCTAAACAACACAAAAAGCCCTTCAATTTTCCTCCTCTTCTTTTGCTAAATGATTTTTAAATAGTTCATGAATTGCTAAAAAAACATAAGCACTACAGAAATGCTATATATTATGAATAAAATCACTAAGCATTTTGCCACAGAATAGGATCTGTGTCTCCTGAATTTTAGCCAAAGCAATCTGCCATTCGGTTGTCAATATATAATAGTGACTTGAGTCAAGGAGCAAGAAAAAAGATCATAAAACCTCAAACAAGGAGTCTTTTTAGGAGACAAGTACATTGCAGAGCATACATATGGGAAATCATAAAGCAGTAGGGACTGTGACACTATCCAATTCTACTAACAATTTGAAAACTCTGTAGCAGGGACCACTAAAGCAAACAGTAGATAAAAAGGCAAAAATATAAAACCCCACAAAGTAAAACATACTTCAAAAAGTCCCTCCAACATGCACTGTCTTATCACTGTCTCAACACTCAATATCCTGGCCTCCACTGGTCACATTAGTGAAGAGACATTTCCCTAGATACACAAGAATTTGCACTTTCTGTTAAGTCATTTGGACAGAAAGTTCCCAACCAGGTCTACGCTAGAGTCTGAAAACTCATTTTCTCCATTCAGTCATCACAGAGGTTACTGACATTTCTAGGTGCCTGTTCTGAACTTTTTCCTGCACCACATTCTCCAAATTCCTCCGTCTCTGCCTCGCCTCAGTATATTCTAAGAAATTTACTACATTTTCTTTTTTGAACTTCATTGCTGCCATGTACTTTATTCATCTTCAACTTATGTTACCTCTGAATATTTTTAATCCTCTCCTTCATGAAATGTAGATTTTTGACACAGAGTATTCTTTGTTGCTTTAGGCAACTACATCTTTTGCTTCTGGCTCTCATGGTCAATGGGAGATCCATGTAGTGCCATTGTCTGACAACAACAATGAAGGGAATAGGGTGCATCTGACAGGAGACAGAACTGCTCACAAAGCCATGTATTTGCTGTATTTAAATTTACTGATAGCACTTACATGGTACACGTCACTAAACTGTAGTAGTTACTCCTACAGAATTGTAGGAGAGAATTCCTTAGGAATTTTATAGGAATTTATAGGAAGACTTAAAGATGAGTGGCAGTATACTAATTTTCCATTTACCACAGAGATCTTGGGGCTTGGCTATATGTAGAAATAGTGTACTGTAAGCCAGGGGTGTAAACCTATGGAGCACTAACTCACCACATGCTAACTGGTGGGGATGGCTGGACAGCAGTACATCATATCCTAAGGGTCGGCATAAGACAAGAGGCCTAAGCCTGAGAGGGTGCCCTCTAGATCCAGAGCTAGAAACAGTGATTGGAATCTACCCAGACCTAGTTGCCTTGGAAGCATGTGGGACCCAGAAATTGTGTCAATGCTCATCAGATTGGTGATGAATTTGGGTTAAAACTCATCAGTATTGTAAAATCTCTTTGATCCCTGCAGGTGTAGTAGCATATGGGCAGATTCTCAGATGGCATAAATAGTTCAATTACAGTCAGCTATTGGTGGAGCCATGCTGGTTTAAACCATTTGAGAATCTGGCCCTTTGTCTTTCTCTAAGCAAATAGCTAAATCTTGACCCAGACTAGCACAACAGAAAATACATAATTGGATTCCCTGACTCTTCTACTGCTAAAACATTTTCATCATTAGTTAATTACATTATTCTTGTGACATTAGAATAAGTTTCCATTCTTTTTCATGTTCAGTGAAACATTAATCTCTCTGTCTGTTAATAAATAAACATAAGAATTTCTGTACCAAGGAAGACTAACAGTCTATTTTCTACTACAGTAACCTGTCTCTGACAATGGCCAACTGAACAAGCTTCAAACCTCTGCTCAGTGCATCTAATTGTGCAGACTATACTGTGAGAAGAAATCTCTCTCTGACCCCCGCTGCTGACCATTTTATGCTCAAAAGCCTGAGGACTGAGAGTCCGGCAGCTTTTAATTTTATCGTTGGTAATTTAATCACAGGTGCCATTTTTATTCATATACAAATGATTAATCTGTTAATGAATATCCGCAAAGCACTCTGAAAATATAAATGGCAATATACTGTCATGTTTTAAACTTAGAGCTAGATTCAGTCTTTAGGTTCATTGCTCCAGTAGCAGTCCTGGGAAGGAACTGATCCTCAGAGTTCTGAGGTACAATTCCTGTTTCTGCTGGGGAATATTCTGCATTAGGTCTTTATAAAACACAGTTCACTCCCCAGCTCACATCCAACCAGCTCTTCTAGCCAGGACATGGGCGAGTGTCATTGACTGAGATAGATATGTAAGGTGAGATTCTGTGCAGTGCCTAAGAGGTGCAGCCTAGAATTCACAGCCAGTGGAAGGGGAATAAGGTGGCTTTAAACCACCTTTTGCATCCTACTGATGCTAGACTGTTCCTGTGACTGGAATGGTTTCTGACATATTTTTGACAGCCCTGAGTTTCTGTCTAAATTACAGAAGTCTCCCTGGGCTCCCTTAGGAGAAGCAGTGCTATCTAGAATCTCCTCAACAATGTGTGCTGTGACTCTACCCTGAATTGCCCATCATGTCCCCAAATCCCGAATTGCAAAGGGATCCTTAGAAGGTAGCCTCTGGAATCTTCCACAGTTCCTTTACCAGGGAAATCTTCCCTCATTTAGTTACAGAGACCCTTTCAGTGATCCTACTGCTTTCACTCGGTAGCCTGGCACCAGAGCAGGGTGTGAGGTCTCTTAGGGGTTACACTAAGGGCCAGTGATAGTGAGCTGCCTCACAATCCTGAGTGCCTCCACTCAGGGAAAAGTATCTTTCCTGTGTCATCTACCTTTTTATCATAAGCCACCTACAGATACTGGGCATTTTGCTCACATTGGTCTGTGGCAATGGAATTCTTTACCTTGGTAAATTTACTTTGTTGACGCTCTTGTTTCAATTCAAGGCAAATTTAAAACAGAAATTCTCTTCAGATTTTCCTTTACTAACTTTATTTCTTAATTCTGTCTTTTTGAACAATAGTTTGGTGCCTGCCACAAGTGTTTAATTACATCAGTAAAAGTAGTAAATTATATGCCATGTACAGTTGCTTAACATAATGTGAGTTGAGCAATGCATCAGTTAGAGAGATAAAAGTCCACAGCAAAATTAAAAAGCAGTTTGTTTCTCATCTAATTCTCCTTGACACCACTGCCCCCCATTTCGGGAGTTTAATTCCTTTTTTATGCTTAAGATATAAGTGTCAGAGAAACAACACTTTGCCCAGACCTATCCAGTCATTTTGAGGTAATTACGGTACTGAATGTTCAACCTGATGTTTTCCAGATAATTAGTGGTTCAGGTTAGTTGCCTAGCTGTTGGTAGCAAGTATTTCAATTCCAACTCATCTCACTTAACCCCCCCCCCCCCAAAAAAAAAAGAAAGCACAAAGAGAATGACATTCTCTGGGCATTGTTAGAAAGTTCCAGTCAAGTAGCTGACTACTAGTATAACTTTTTCTAATTTTATTTTTAAAATGGTGAAAATCTTTAATCTGTTTGGTGAAATACACCACTCAGAAAATAACCTTATTGAGTTGTGTTGGTTAGTGGCTGATGATTATTGTCCCGGATGATAGAACAGGGTGATGCCCAGAGAATCAATTATTTATTATTAATTTATTTTTTATATTTCAGTAGCACCTAAAGACCCCAGTCATGATAAGTGTCTGATTGCACTAGCCAGTGTGCAACACTACAACGACAAAGGTACTATACCAGCTCCACCAAAGTCAATGGTAAAATTCCAAAAGACTTCCGTAGAGTTAGGATTTAATCCAATTACTCTGCCCTGATGATCTTACAGTCTATGACCCCTATGTAGCAAGGAGCTACACACCAGGTTAACTGTACACATGTGAGTAATTTCATTAATTTTAGTGGGACTACTCTTATGCATACACATTAGCAAGTGACAAAGAGTCCTGTGGCACCTTAGACTAACAGACGTATTGGAGCATAAGCTTTCATGGGTGAATACCCACTTCATCAGATGCATGCATGCTTAGGTTCCAATACATTTGTTAATCTATAAGGTGCCATAGGACTCTGTTGCTTTTGCAGATCCAGACTAACACAGCTACTCCTCTGATATTTAGCAAGTGAGTGTAACAAATATTAGACGGATGAGAATAACAGTAAAAAAAGGCATGGATTTAGGTAGGTTAGCTATATATATATGTATATATGTATATATATTTTATATAATATATACTTTGAGGCAATGGAGTACAAAAATGGTTTTCAATATATAAATACATATCTGCAATCCCTTCTAGTTTTAGAGAGTTTGTAAAATCCCCCTTGAGCATTGTGTTGGCAAATAAGACATTTCTTTATTCTCTGAGACATTTCACACTAGTGGGGTTTTGCAGAAACTTATTCCCTTAAACATGTGCATTTTAGTTTTGGATTAATTTCGAAGTGGTGTTTATCACTCTTTCACAAGGCAAGCAGCACTAATGGCAATGAATATGGATCAAATGATTACATTCTGCACTTTGCCAAAAAAATGTATTACAACGTACTATCATCACAAAATGTTGCCATCCTAATCAGCAGAGAATACTAAGAATGTCACCAAAGCAGCAACTGTATTTAGTTCTAAGAATCTATTTTTATCAAATTAAAAGCCCCCAGCACTGCACTACTGATTGAAAGAACACTTTTATCTCTTAAGGTAATGGCATCATTTCAGCTCTCTGAAGAAACAACAATATATTTATGGATTAAATGTATAAATTCCATTTCACATATCCCTCTGCATATAATTAAGAATTAAGTTCTTTGTACTGTATTTGAGCCACAAGCAATCCTCTGAGGGGCTTTTAAATAAGTGTTAAGAATCACAGGATAACTGGATTTTAGAAAAATATAAAAGGTATCAATAAAAGCAACTCCAAAAATTACACTAGTACTAAGACCACAGTTAAGTATCTTATAATATAGGAGAATCATTTTGATGGGGTAGACTGCCAGCTGGGTTCTAGGAGTGACAGGATAGCAACTGGGTCAGAGAGCTCATATTATGTCAAAGACAGAATGCAAGGTCCTCTATTACTCTAATATGTTTCTGTAGTCCCATCCTTTCATCGTCTGACCTAGTGCTAGCCATCCCCATTTTAGTGGCACTGTGCTGTTACTCATGACCCTCCTGGTACTGTGCTGTTCATCATTCCTCCTTGGAGTTCGATCTTGTTGCAGCACAGCATATATCTCCGGGTGTCACTTTCCAAGGCAGTACCAGGAGGATTCTGTTCCGGGGCAGTCATTCCCTCTCCTCCTAGACACAATCCAGGTTCACAGCAAGTTGACCAGGTATATTGATGCCAAGTATTGCTGCCAAGCTGATGATGATTTGCTGCTCCCTGTAGTGGTTGTATACCAATAACCCCCACTTTTCTCATCACTACTGTAGAAATATATTCTGCCTTCTGCTGCTCTGCAATAACCTCAATCCTTTTCCTTCCAACCTCTTTGAGAATGGCCATCAGAGCACTGTCCATGTGAATACTCTTGGAATGTTGTTCATGTTAGTCATTGTGACACCTGCTTTCTGAGAATATTCTTTTGCATAAAACCTCATTTGCCTGAATGCTTATGGGGGTCATGAATACCAGAAAAGCAAATCTGCTAGTTTTATTCACCAGGATATTCACAGATATTAATCTACTATATTCACCCAATTTAATTCCTAATCCTGAATGAGCTAGGGCCATTCATTTCATCTCTTGAAATGGCCTTGGAGTGACAGATAAAGGTACATTTGACTAGTGCGACAATGAACACATGGAACAATGAGGAAATCTGAGTGCTGATATGGAGTTGATGTGAGAAAAAATAGATTAGGACATTTGCTGAGAGGAATACTGTCACTGAAGAGAATGGATAAAATTTCCATTTAGCGGTATGAGAATAAATTAATCTATAGTCATTGCTTTGTATAAAACGTTTAGTAAAAGTAGGATAAATTATCATTCAATATGGAAAGTTACTAGAGGGTTTTTTGCAGACACAGATTCTCTACAGCAGTAATTCTTTTACAAAAGGATAGTACATTAAAAGAATATTTTGTAACTGTTACATAGTATTTATGGTATGATATAATACAGTGGTGAACAAACTGCGGCCCATCAGGGTAATCTGATTACGAGCCTCGAGACATTTTGCTGACATTGACCATCCACAGGTATGCCCCCCCCCCCCCAGCTCCCAGTGACTGTGGTTCACTGTTCCCAGCCAATGGGAGCTGCAGGAAATGGCAGGCCACAGGACATGCTGGCCACTGCTTCCTGCCGCTCCCATTGGCTGGGAACAGCAAACAATGACCACTCAGAGCTGCGAGGGGCCATGCCTATGAATGGTCAATGTCAGCAAAATGTCTCACGGTCCGTAATCAGATTATTGTGATTGGCCGCATGCGGGCCGGAGGTTGCCTGCCACTGGTATAATTCAACTACTGAATATGGAGATTTTAGAATAAGAGGTGAAGAAGGAACATGTTTTTCCTATTTTCTTACCTGCCACAAGAGCATGGTTTGAAAATTTCACTCCATCATTATCTGGTTTGTATTCAGTTCTGGAGAGACTAATGTAACCCTTCTGCCCTTCAGAATTGGCAGCAACAAGGGCCGGGTTCAGTAAATAGGGGTTCCCTCTCAACAATACAATGCAAACTGGCTCGAGCCCCCACCCAGTGACCTGGGAAAATCCTAACACACCCCTGGGCGCCTCAATGAGGCAATACTTCCCCTCTTGCAAGCACAGATCGGTGTAACAGAAAATCTTTATTAACATGAGGTAAATGACATCACTAAACTGGGAAAAACACCACACCTAGGGTTCATACACCAACCCGTGAGCAAATTGCCCCTCCCCAGCAAGTTTGGGCTGTGTCCTCTCCTGTAGGTTCAGGAGTCCAGCAACCCAAACGTCACCCAAAGTCCCACAAGTCCAATAGCCCAAAGTCCCTGGAGTCCAGCAACCCCAAAAGTCACCCAAAGTCCCAAAAGTTCAACAGCCCCAAAGTCTCTGGAGTTCCTGGTCAAAAGTTACTCTGCCGAGTCTTACCTCCCAGGCTGGGTGGAAGTGGAGGGCAGAGTGAAGGGTACCTTTATGAGGTCTGAGGCCAACAGCCCAGTCTCTCCATGGGGTGCTGGTTGCTCCACTAGCCGCCCTGCTAGCCGACACTGGAACTGTTCTGTCCGCGGCTCGACTCTGCTCTGCCAGCTGTCTCAGGAACTGCTCAGGAACTGGTCCACTAGCCGGCACAGGGACTGCTCTGCCAGCTGCGTCAGGAACTGCTCTGCCAGCTGTCTCAGGAACTGCTCAGGAATTGGTCGCAGGAACTGCTGTTTCAGGAACTGGTCAGGAACTGCTCCAGAACTGGTCCCAGGAACTGCTGTCTCAGGAACTGCTCAGGAACTGGTCCACTAGCCGGCACAGGGACTGCTCTGCCAGCTGTCTCGGGAACTGGTCAGCCAGCACAGGGACTGCTCTGCCAGCTGTGTCAGGAACTGCTCCACTAGCCGTCCTGCTAGCCAACACAGGAACTGCTCTGCTTAGGGCCCCCCACTTAAGATAAAGCTCAGTGATTTTCAGCTCTTAAGTGATTTCAGCTCATAGGGGGGCCTTAGTGCAGAGGCACCACCAGACCCAAAGCAACTTCAGCTCAGTGGGCTGAAGTTAGACTCCTAATGGAAGCAAAAGTCAGCTCTAACATTCCACAGGGGAGAGAGGCCAGGTGCAATAGGCCGGTAAGGCCCTCACCACAAGGTATAGAAGCCTGTCCAAAGCCTCTCTCAATTCAGTGGGTTTTGGAACCCCTGTCCCTTGTTTAATGAGCGCTACCCCGCTGATGGCAAGTCCCTCCAGCATGCCAAAGGCCAAATACATGTCCCAACCCCTCATTCACATAAACAGGTTAATCAACACTTTATCATTCTGGCCCCAATACTACAGAAACTGGGGGTCCCACAGTAGCCAAAGTGACCATCTGAGCTGTTAGAGTGCAGGCTAGGTGCAGTGGGTGTGTCTAAGCAGATAAGGTGTTATTTTCCAAAAGTCACTGCAATTCCTGCAATTCACCACCGGATGTCACTCATCCTGACACTGCTTACACTAAGAAAAGAAAAGCACAGACTGAGACAGCTGGAAAAGCAAAAATAATTACAAAGAAGAGATTCTCATCTGAGTTGCACCAATGTACTGGGAGCCCAGGATAACTTTCAACTTTTCTGGAGTTGCTCCATATTTACAATGATGTAAATGAGATCTGAATCTGACCCAGAAAGGATTCAATATGTACAGTCCACTCCCAGACACTTCCGCATAATGTATTATGTATTAGATATGCATGAAACAAGGTACTGTGAACAATGCACCTCATGTTAAGGATTCAAATTTATATTCCCTACATTTGGATCCATTACATGTATAGTGTAATAACATTTTAAGTGGGGGAAAAGGGTAATTTTACCATTTTTAAGGAGTAAAGGTGACTTCATCCTAACATGACCTGCAAGATCAAGTTTCCCAACAGAACTCCCCTAGGGGATTAACAGCTGAGTTTAATTTATTATTGTAAAATATTACTGACTGTGGAGTCTGGCTGTCCTGATGCTTTTGCTTTTCATGTTTTCATCCAGACTCTGATCTGGACAGCGAATCTGTTTGCCATGAAACAATATACACCAGAGGAGAGCAGTTTTCTAAAGTGATTTGTATCTCAACCATGAGAAAAACATAATAGATGCATGCTGTTTTGAATAAAGCACACATACAGGCATTTAAATCACTTACAGTACATTTTGTGTATGAATTACCATTTATAATTAGATACAAAACAGATGGCAGAGTCTTGGTTTAAAGTTATGTGCCCATTAAACTATATTACTGTATGCTGCAAGGAAGATTTGCTCATCAGAAGGGAGTTTTTTGCATTAAAATATACTGGAAGCAAAGACTGGGTCTTTATATCAAGGAAATCTACAACCTTCATTGGAATTATAAATGATCTGGGATTAAATTATTTGACCTCCCAAACACTCTTCTTTCTTATGGGTACTACCCACTTCTTTTACCAGACCTATAAACTGGTGTGTGTGTGTGTCACATCTCTGCTTCATCATTTTGCTGTTGTTGTATCCCCATTCCTAGGATCCTCTATATGTTGACTATATAGATAGTAAATACTGAGTTGTAGCAACAATAGGCCAGATCCCAAGATGATTTAAGTCTCTGTAACTTCCTTGAAGACAGTGAATTTACTCTCCTTTATACCTGCTGAAAAGCTGGTATTTTATTTTAATGTTTGCCTGTGAAAGTCCTAGAACACATTAGATTAAATAAATAAATAAATAAATAAATATTAAGAATCATTAATGTGTATTTTGAATACTTGAGCAAAGGGCATTATGGTTTTATATAATTTGAAGAAGCATTTCCGAAACCATGCATTAGATAGTGGGGAGGTGCTGCTTGGAGTTGATACAATTCACATTGGCAACAGTCAATATTTTGGAACGTGGTAACATTGAAAGTATGTCTGGAGCCCATAGTCCAACACTTGAACCTTTTGCAAAGTGACATGGTCCAGCACTGAGTTCATAGTTCACTGCATATCATTTATGCTCATTTATAATATCGGTCTTTAGTCCCAGAAGACCTACATCCAACAGAAATCCAATTTCCCAACAATTTAAATGGAAAAATAGCAAATGCAGCTATCCCATAAAAATCAGTATTCTGCCACCAGGACATTTGGTTTTGTGGCATTAGAATGAATGCCATATGCACTGGGGAAATGTAGAAATCTCCTAAGGGTTGAAGACTATGGATATAGGTTAGTACTCAGTTCAAAAACATAGACTGATGCACTTGAGTAGATTTATCTTGCACTTATGCAGCAAATATTGCTTCTAGTAACCATATTTATTACTAATCAAGATAATATTAGAGGGAAATCTTTGCTTAGAATGTGATATTCATTTTGAGTCAGATTTTATTAAAGTTTTACAGTATGCTAACAATGTAAGGCATATATTTGTGAACAATGTTTCCTAACTATTGGGTAACATCAGCTCTTCTTGTACTACGTATTATGTGTCATTAGTTCTATCTTTCCAACATTGACCTTGATTTTCTGTATTTGGGCACATAAACACCCAAAATGTGTCCCTTTTTGCTCAGAAGGGTCCAATAGCCCCAACAATGGGGAAAATAGAGGCAGAACCCTAACTAGCAATCAAAGTGGTAGCAATAAGATCCCCCGCATAATTGAACTGTTGTGTTAGCTTTACTGTGTCAGCTTTACTGTGTCCAACAGAGACTGAAAAGAAGTATCAGAGGGGTCACTGTGTTAGTCTGTGTAACAGGGTCTTCCTGCTGCCCCACTTCCTGGGGCCACCCCGGCCATCCCAATAAAGCCTGGAGAGGCTTTAGATGTGCAGCACCCGTGTCTTTATTTACAGTGTTCTCCCATCGCCAGTGTCCAGATACATACAAGACTTATCAGCCAAGTTGGCTCCTTCTACCGATGGAATCAGGCCCCAGTCAGGAGACTAACCTTTCCCTGACCATTCCCCCTGTCTTCTGGCCTCCTCCTAGCCTTTATAATCCTCAGGCCAGTAGGTGCAGCCAATCCTTAGGCCGGGCATCAGGCTTTCCCCAGCCCCGATCCATCTCCCCTGATTGGGGTTAGGTGAGCAGGGGCTAATTAGGTGCCTTTTGCACCAGCACCCTGCTATAGTCTGCATCTGCAAAAATAACAAGGAGTCCAGTGGCATCTTAAAGACTAACTGATTTATTTGGGCATAAGCTTTTGTGGGTAAAAAAAAAAAAAAACCTTGATTTTTTGAAAGCTTATGCCCAAATAAATCTGTTAGTCTTTATGGTGCCATCGGACTCCTCATTATTTTTGTGGAAAGTAGCAGCATTCCTGGCAAGGGAGTCCTGTAACTTCAATGTGAAATAAATGTGCATTATCCAGAATATTGTTTCCTGCAGAGAGGTAGCCAGCAAGATGTATATAATCTCACAGAAAACAATGCACTTTCCAGTAACTGCCACCATACTGTTTCTTCCCCTATTATTACATTTGCTTTCATTTACCGTACTTCTTCTCCATTACAATTAGAAGAAAAATAAATACAATGTTTAATCAGAGAAAGTAGTGGACAGATAATGCTATAAGTTACAGGGGGAAAATGCATGTGGATGTATCTTTTAGTCCAAGATATTTCCTTGGGTAGCATGGCTATTTAGATTTTTTTTGACTACGGGGTATCAAGATGTACCCCTGTCCCCTCTGCATTTACACAATGTATGTGCATCCATGTGGCATTTTATTACTCAAGGTTGTACAAATACTCACTCATAGATGCTGGAACGGGTGGATGTCTTATAAATCCAAAACCAAATAATTAGTACAGTTTTAAAGCACTCTCTACTTACCACAGATGTTTCTGAACATTATCTGATACAAATGTACTGCTACTCCAAAAATAATGTTCAGATAATCTACCTCCTGATTTATAATTCAGAAGAAATCCTAAGTATATAGACCTTCCTGACTCCTTTACAAGTGAATTATCATTCTGTAAAGGAATGCTGTCAGTGGTAGAAATTGGTAAAACAAGTGAGGGGTTGGGGCTGAAAATTACATACATGTCCTCTCCCGCAAAAAATATTCCTGACACCATCATATCCTCCACACACAAAAATGTTTCTGATCAATCAACCCACCAGTTTGTAGCTACCCCACACCAATAATTCCTCTGGTGTAATTGCTCCCTTATGCCTTCTGAAAATAAACAAGCATCCTTGTCAACTCCATTCTGAGCTTTCTCTCCTCTGTGCCCCTTTTGCCAGGCCACAGATCATAAGAACATAAAATGGCCAGACCAACGGTCCATCTAGCCCAGTATCTTGTCTGCCAACAGTGGCCAATGCCAGGTGCCCCAGAAAGAATGAAGAGAACTCATCAGGTGATCCATCCCCTGTCAACCCACTCCCAGCTTCTGGCAAACAGAGGTAGGAACACCATCCCTGCCCATCCTCGCTAACAGTCATTGACCTATCCTCCAAGAGCTTATCTAGTTCTTTTTTGAACCCTGTTATAGTTTTGGCCTTCACAACATCCTCTGACAGAGTTCCACCGATCGACTGTCCATTGTCCTTTTGGTGGACTGTCCTTTTTAAAAAATGGCATCATATTTGCTATCCTCCAGTCATTTGGTACAGAAGCCAATTTAAATGATAGGTTACAGACTACAGTTAGTAGTTCTGCAGTTTCACATTTGAGTTCCTTCAGAACTCTTTGGTGAATACCATTTGCCCCTGGTGACTTATTACTGTTTAGGTTCAAGAATTACTGTTTAGTTTATCAATTTGTTCCAAAACCTCCTCTAATGACACCTCAATCGGGGACAGTTCCTCAAATGTGTCACCTAAAAGGAATGGCTCAGGTTTGGGAATCTCTCTTACATCCCCAGTCATGAGAACTGCTGCAAAGCATTAATTTTGGTTTTTTGCAATGGCCTTATCGTCCTTGAGTGCTCCATTAGAATCTCGATCATCCAGTGGCCCCACTGGTTAACAGGCTTCCTTTTTCTGATGTACTTTTAAAAAATCATTGCTTTTTGAGTCTTTGGCTAGCTGTTTTTCAAATTCTCTTTTGGTCTTTCTAATTATATTTTTACCCTTCATTTGCTAGAGTTTATGCTCCTTTCTATGTTCCTCACTAGGATTTAACTTCCACTTTTTAAAGGATGCCTTTTTGCGTCTCATTGCTTCTTTTACTTTGCTGTATAGACAGGGTGGCACTTTTTTGGTTCTCTTATCAGGTTTTAAAATGTGGGGTATACATTTAAGTTAAGCCTCTATTATGGTGTCTTTAAAAAAGTTTCCAAGCAGCTTGAAGGGATTTCACTTTCGGCACTATATCTTAATTTCTGTGTAACTAACTTTCTCGTTTTTGTGTAGTCCTCCTTTCTGAAATTAAATGCCACATTGTGGGGCTGCTGTGGTGTTTTCCCTGCCACAGGGATGTTAAATTAAATTATATTATGGTCACTATTACTAAGCAGTCCAGCTATATTCACCTCTTGAACCAAATCCTGTGCTCCACTTAGGACTAAATCAAGAATTGCCTCTCCTCTAAATGGATTCCAGGACTAGGTGCTCCAAAAGCAGTGATTTAAGGTATCAAGAAACTTTCTCTCTGCATCCCATCCTGTGGTGGCATGTACCCAGTCGATATGGGAATAGATGAAATCCCCCATTATTATTGAGTTTTTTATTTTCACTCCTCGTCCTAGTTGAATACCAGAGTCAACAGGAGAGCGCTTAGCAGTTGATTTGTCACATCTATACTAGATGCGATAAATCAACCCCCGCTGGATTCATCACTGCCTGCTGATCCAGTGGGTGGTATAGACAAGCTCTTTATAGCCTCTCTAATCTCTCTGAGCATTTCACAGTCACTATCACCATCCTGTGCAGGTGGTCGGTAATATATCCCTACTGCTATAGTCTTATTATTAGAGCATAGAATTACTATCCATAGATATTCTATGGTACAGTTTGATTTATTTCAGATTTTTACTTCATTTGATTCTATGCTTTCTTTTACATATAGTGCCACTCCCCCACCAGCACAACCTGTTCTATCCTTCCAATATATTGTGTACCCTGTGTTCCACTGATTATCCTCATTCCACCAAGTTTCTGTGATGTCTATTATATCAATATCCTCCTTTAATATGAAGCACTCTAGTTCACCCATCTTATTATTTAGACTTCTAGCACTGGTATATAAACACTTTTTAGCTGCCTTTACATGGTGTAATTGAATGGAACTCATTTTTATTTGATTATTTCTCATTAGATCCTACCCATATTTTATCATCTTCCAGCCTCTCCTTACGAGAACATAGAGAATCTCCATTAATAGATCCTCCTCTCAGGGATGTCCAAACCATGTGCTCCTCCGCACCTTTCGGCTTTCCCCCAGCTCTTAGTTTTAAAAATGCTCTACGATCCCTTATCCTTATCTACTGCCCCTTGAAATCACAGGCTAGTGAGCTACACTGCTCCTAAAAAGGGGGTGCAGCTGTCCACTGTGGCCACACCTGAACTCAGTCTCTGGGACTACTCTAATTATGCCTCAAATAGAACTGAACAGGCAGCCTGTGAACATATGCAGCTTTCAGAGCTCTTCTATGCTTGCAGTGGAGAGTACCTTTAAAAATTTGCCTTTTAAAACTATAGAAGTGGAATCTAGCCTCAACATCTGAATTTGAATTTTGGTTCAGGACATTACAAAGACAGAGACCATTTGAACAATTCAGAGATTTGGGTTGTGAACAGTCTCAACATTTGTGGTTGATAGAGCAGCTGGGAATAGGTGTGATGTGTCCCAGCCACATCTCTGCCAGCAGCAGGGAGACTGCTAGAGTTAGAACTACAAAACCATCCATAGACCTCTACTGGGGTGACCTACCCACAGCCAGCCACCTTATCTTTCAGTCTATAATCTTCTAGTCATTCAGCACAAAGCATCCATATTAGAGAATATGAGCTTGCGTGTCAAAGATTAGAAGGAAACTTTAAACATCCAATGGTACTAATTTTTAATTAGCAATCCAGGACTTGTGTCTGATTTTTTGAGTCTTCTCAATCCCTGGGGCAAAGTCTATTATCCCAAATGGATTTTTCACAGTAATGTTAAATTGAGCATCACAAATTTGTAGTGCACTAATTTAGCTCCTTTTGATCGGCATTTTTGATTAGCAAGTCTTAAGTGTTTGAACAGGAGAAATGTGGTGACATTAAAGACAAACTGAGTTGTGTAGGTTTCTTATTTGAAACATTCAGCATGTATTAAAAATTGAATTGCCCCTATAAAAATGTTGTTTTGGATGCAAAAGGTTGTGTCATTGACACAAATGAAAAAAACTTGCACATAAAACAGGCATAGACAGGGAATACTATCTGAGGAGGGAGGGGGAGAGGAGGGAGGGGGACGGGGGACTAGATGGGAGAGGTGGAAGTAAAGGGGGGTATAGGGGGGTGCCACAGGCTTCCCACCCCCCACTGGACCCATTGGTTGCAGGACCTGAGGAAGCCACGGGTCAGGGACCCAGCTCCAGGTGCAGGGGCGCAGGGCCCTGGTTCCGAGCGCAGCCCCACCACAGGTTGGGGCCCCAGGGCCCCACCACAAGTGCATGGCCCCGGCTCCCGCCTGCAGCCCCACCGCAAGCCGTGGGCCCAGGCCCCCAGCTGCTTACCTCGGGGATTGTTCTCAGCTGGGCTGGGCCGGGGGGCGGTTGGCAGGTGGGTCAGGGGCTGGAGCTGGTTTGGGTGGGGGGTGGGCACAAAACCAGGCAGGTGCCGGTGGCAAGCAGCCCTCCTTCCCCCACCCCTGCAGCATGTGCGGAGGATGGCAGAGAGCTGTCCTGGCCACTGCCGCCGCCCGCCTGCCTGCCCCTGACTCCTGTCTCTGCCGGGGGAGGGGGGAGCAGTGAGCTCTCTGCTGCCCCCCAACCCACCCCCTCTGCCTGCCGGCGCTGGCTGCATGCAGGGTGCTGCCCCTGTAGCATGTTCCCCTGACTGTCTCTGCCAGCCGGAGGGGGGGGGGGGCGGGAGAAGGACGGGAGTGGGCTTTCTGCCCCACCCCCACTCTCCTCTGCCAGCCAGCACTGGCCAAGCTGGCAGCAGCAGGTCTCCCCCTGCCCCTACAGCATATCTCTGCCTGGCCCTGGGGCAGTGGGCGGGCAGTGCGGCCTGCTCCTGCCTGCATTAGCAGGGCTCTTCTGGGAAGGTCCCGAAATCGGGACAAATTGCGCATCCTGACCAATGTGTGGTCGAGACGCGGGACAAATGCCCAATAAAATCGGGACGTCTGGTCACCCTCCAGGGGGTAGTTTATGATTTGGTTCTCAACTACTAACTGTTATAAAAAGTGTCAGAAGAGCCTGGCATGGCATCTACAATAATTCTGGAAGAGGAGAGAGACAGAACAACATGTCCTGTTTGTATTACAACGTAAATTAAATGAAGTTCACCTGGTAAATTCTTCCTGAATGGAGATGGCAATCAACTTCCCTCTACAAATTTAATATGCTGCTTCAACTGTACTGCCAATTTAGAAAATGAATGAAAAAAAGAGTTTAATTGATACTATGGGAAGAATTTAAAAAGCAGATGTACAAAAATAATTAGACTGGTTCCTTTTTATTTAATACAGTAAATGTGATTATACTTAGAGTGACTATAAAATAAACATGACTGGGGTCCCATGTTTATTGTCTCACAGTGACTTTCATAGAAACTTTGCATAGTTTTTACAAATCAAACCATGGTTTGTCAAACTGTAAGCCCTGAAATTTAGGGTGATCAGATGTCCTGATTTGATAGGCACCATCTGGATTTTGGGGTCTTTTTCTTATATAGGCTCCTGTTATCCCTCAAGCCCTGTCCCGATTTTTCACACTTGCTGTCTGGTTACCCTACTGAAATTTCAAACTAGAATTTCAAAATCAAGCTCAGTTCTCTCTATCAGCATCTCCTACATCATTGCTAGTAGTAAGGTTCCGCAATTAGAATGTTGGTGACAATTGTACAGATAATGAGGCAGAATAAAATCCATCTCACTGTTCCACAGCTGTATTGACTCTTCAGCACTAGCAGCACTTTCTGTCAGTAAGAGAAATAGTTGTGGCTCAAAGATAATATGCAGAATTATCATCTATAATTTGGCCCCAATCATAACATGTGATTTGACCTGCAACTCCCTTTACTAGTCAGAAGCTGGTCTATGGTGTTTGACTTTCAATATATTTTATTTGTACATAATATTCACATCAGTTCTAGAGCTAGATACTGGTAGGTGGATTGCATAGTGTGTTTCATATTGGTTATAGTGCAACTCCATTTAAGGGAAATTGAGAGAAAATCTCAGATTGCTTCAGTGAATTTCAATGGACTTTCACTCCTTTTAAAGACCATGACTAGACTAGAAAAATAATTTACATTGTAAAATGTGCTGGCTAACACATTTTCACTAATATGATTTTTAACAGGACTTGGCCTAGTGGGAAAGTTATGGTGAATTAAAAATCTATATTCTGGTTATAGTCAATTGTAGCTTCTCTACTACAGAATTACAGTAGCACCTAAAGGCTCCAACCAAGATTAAAGCCCCATTATACCAGGTGCTATGCAAATACAAAGCAGCAAAAAGTCCCTTCCCCAAAGATGATTTTACAATGTAATCTAAATAAACAAGACAGACCAAGGGCTGGTCCCCACTACTGAATCACGTAGCTGAAGTTTGGGTATCTGCAGCTGACTTACTGTCCGTCCTCACAGCGACGGCAATCGGCGGCACTCTCCCCCGTCGACTCCAGCTTGCACCTCCCGGCAAGCTGGAGTTCCGGAGTCGACGGGGGCGCTGCGGACGATCGATTTCTCGTGTCTCCACAAGACACGAAAAATCGATCACCAGAAGATCGATAGCTACCCGCCGATTTGGCGGGTAGTGAAGACCAGCCCCAAGGAGTGAGCGATAGGAAGTATTGCTATTCTCATTTTATACATTGAGAACTGAGGCAGATTAAGGAATTTATACAAGGAATTTACATTTGCATAGAAAATCTGTGGCATAGCTTGGAACTGAACACAGGGATCTCAGTCCACTGCCTTTACTACGTGACCTTAACCCTCCTCATGGTTATTTAAGCATACATGGTAAGTACACAGATGGGCATTTGGAATGGCAAAGATATGCAAATATTACTAATGTGCACGCCACATACGTGAGCTTGTTAAATATTTGATGATGGTGTTCTTTAAAGAATCTGATCCATTCCCAGGAGGCTAATGAAAATTCAGCTGTTATTATTAGGAATTCTGACAGAAACTCAAGTGGGCCCTTAACAGAAACTGTCTAAGTTAATCAAAGGGAACTTTGACAAGAGCTGCGTTGCTGGTACATCTGTTGTGCCAAAGTCACTCATATGAATAAAGAGTGTAAGGCTCTTTCTGGTGCTATTAGAATAACTCCAATAACTTGCATTTGAATTCTTTTTAATGCTTGGAGTCTGGACCAAATAATGTCATCTGTGAAAGGAAATTACCTAAATAAGGAGATACATAGGGTAACACCATAGGTCAGAATGAAAGCAGAAGCCTGCTATAGACCATTATTACAAGCTTCCTCAACTAAATGGTAATCTTGAAAATTCAAGCAAGAGCTGCTCCTTTTCAGTGGATCTGCTACAGAAGGTGTGCAATGTGGTGCCTCTTGTTAAACAAAGGATTACAGCAACATGTTTTAAACAAAAACTAACCTTATCATTCCACTTCTCCAGTATTAGATATAATAGGCCTGTTTCCTCACTGTATATTAACTGGTTACAAGATGAAAAATACTAAGACTGAATCCCATTGATATCTTTCACTATATCTCTGTCATTTTGGAATAATGCATTTTATCCCTATTGTCTCTAATGTGTCTAAGGAGAGTAAGCCTTCATAGCATAATTGTAAAGAATAGCATTATATTAATATGCAGGCATACCAAGAGCATCATTCCTCATTTGATTGCTAACTGTGTTGTTATATTTCATACAATTTTAAGACAGTCATACCTAGCTGTCAGTGTCAGGGTTGCAATGATAAATGGTGCTCCCGAATGGATAATCACACAATCAAGTTTGTATTATCTGTTTCTTGCAATGCTGTTCTAAAGGCATGTTCAGAAAAACAGGTTTTATTGTGTTTATTTACAGCTAATATTTTGTTGATATCCTTCTTCTACCTTTCCCCGCAAATTATGCTACTTGTATAAATAAACATCAACATTTATCTACAGAATTAGTGCACTGCAGTGTTTAGATTTGATCCTACTTTTCATGACTTCTAGAATACAGCAGAGGATAACTTAAGCTGTGAAAAGGCAACTTTCAAAACGCTGCCTGCATATCACCTCCATGCAGACTTCCCTTGATGTGATCAGGAGTTTATTTCCATATTATAAAGATGATAAGTAAGGGTGAGGCGGATGTTAACATGCATGGAACCAGAGAGTAGAAGTGCCATCCAACATGGATTCCAGACTTGTCAGGGCTCATTATTTTGTTTCCAAAGTAGAAAGCAGCTTTGAACATACCTTAAATCTGGAAATATTCCAGACATTAGAAGGGAATGCTGACTTTTTAGGCCTTACAGATATCCCAGCATTGTAGTTTTACTTTGTTTTTTCACCTCCTCCTACACTTTTTCTTTATCCAGTTTCTCCTCCTTCAGTTTAGGACTCAAAACTAAATGACATCAATAATGATGCTATTCCTTTTTGCTAGTCATATAAATTGGGTACATTGCTTAATTCTTAAAATCTTTATGATAACTCTACTTGGTCATTTAACACACAGGTTCTAAAACTATAGTCTGTACAGCTGGCTGATCACAAAGTACTGGCACTCTGTTTCTAGAAGCTAAATTGCAACAGAAGACAGCTAAACACATTCAGTACTTTCCTAATGTTACTTTTCCACAGAAGCAATGGTTATAATTGTGCTAGGGGTGCTATAGGATTGCAAATGGGAAGTGAAGTGGTCAGGTGTTAGTCACAACTCCATGTGGTCTGATCCTGCAGCAGCACAACTATAGGCTGCCCCTTTCTCAATTTACAATCAAGCTCTAAATAGCATTTTATCTGCCTATATTGCTTTTCTTCCCTATATGCATTACTACACCTTACATAAAATCTTGTGTCACATCAAGTTAGGGGTCTTATTTCCTTAGAATGACACAGCAAACAGACCTGATACTAGGGTATCTTTCAAGGCAATATTCTATTTTGTTCTATGTTCTATTTTGATAGACTCTAGCTACACAACTAAACAGCAACAGTACAGGTGGTAGCATGCTCCCCTAATTCATGTTAGGCCCTTGAATTAGATCTACCTACAAACTGTACACCTCATAGGAATTACTTACTTACTTATGGAATATCTGTCATCAGTTCAGTCTTTTGTGATTTATCTTTCTCCACTACACTATCCTTGACCTTTTTAATGCCAAACTCAATGCAGACAGTTAGCTTATGTCAGTTAATCAGAGTTAGAAAGCTTAGTTTGGGACTGATAGAATAAAATCCTGTTGGAAAATCTGTGCAGCAAATTCAGGAGAATGTGTACAGTATGAAATGAAAAACCTTATCTAGTATTGTAAATGGTACCCTCTATATGCCAGGTAAATGAGCTGCTGCCACAAATGATTTCATGTGTCAGCCAGCCTAGCTTACTAACTGTGCTTGGAAGCCAATAGGAGTTTACTAACTCTGAGAACATTCACACAAAGATATAAAACCAAAGCTCTTTTTTTTAAAAAAAAACCTATATCCTATCCTTAACAACTTCTTACTCTTTCTTGTGAGCACAGTGTTGCTGTTATATGTGTAAATACAACATGAATATACTCTGCCTGGTTTAAGGTATAGCTAAAACACTCCTACATCTCCAAACACAGAAATAGTTTCCCACAGGAGACTTCAATCTCTCTTTTTTATATGGCTCTGAATCCCTGGGGGGCCATCTGCTGGCTAGTTGAAGATAATTATTCCTTCATTAGCACCTGTTCTATTTACAAATCCTTGGAACTTCTAGTATGTTCTGTTAGGGAGGGCTGATCCTTCCTGCCTTTCAGAGAGAAGGAAGCTGACCCACTATGAGAAAATGACTTGCTTACCAAACTTTTGATTCATGTTTACTGATTTCAGATCACAGGAACTTCATTTTTACAAGAACCCCACAGAATGCCTAGCAGAATATATTCTTATTAGAGCTGTTGACTCCAGATTCGGGATATATATCTTTGACAAGTGTGTATACATAGTAATATGGTATGTTTTCTATAATCAAACACAGAAATAAGTCTGAGCTACTCTGACCAAAAAAATCTTTGGTATTTTTATTTAAAATTTGATTATTCCTATGGCAAAACAGAAGGATTATAAGGCATGAGGAATGATATTACAAAATAATAATTTGAAAGGAGAATGATAAACTACTTCAAACTTATCTTTCCCTTTTGGCTTCTATGCCTACTCCGTTCCCAACGGAACTTTTAAAGACTAATCATTAGGATCATTAGAAACTAGATCCTTTTTCTATCCTTTCCTGTAAAGGAAAGAGAACTGGCTAAACTTCAGCTTCTGGATATGATGGAAAAAAATTAGACTATATCTACACTACATCGCTTTTAGTGATGGCTGTCTTGCTGCAAAAAGCTGTGCAGTGTAGCTGCTGTTTGCTGGCTCTCCTGCGGACAAAACACTTCCACTGCCAATGAGTAGCATTTCTGTTGTCTGCAAGAGAGTGCTCCTGCTGACAATGCAGTGTTCACGCTGGCACTTGCCACAGCAAAACTTTAATCTTTCAGGGGAAGGAGGCTTAACACCTCTGAAAGACAAACGTTTTGTCATTCACTTGCCGGTGTAGATATAGCCTTAGGCTGGCTGTGGAGGTGTCAGCAAGTCATTCTTGTAGTCACTTAGCATTGTGCTAGGGTCTGAAGACAGGGCTACTCTAGAACTGTTGGGCTACATCTACACTTGTGAGTGTACACAGTATTGTCCATGTATTGCTAGAGCTTGTACTCTGTACCCACACCAACTATCCACATATGTTGTGCTGGGTATGGGTATACACTGTGCACTGGCATATTCCTTCATTTAAACTGCACCTTTCTGGTACATGACATTAGTGCTATCATATCAAGGATGGTATCCCAGAGGCCTGTGCATCACAGGGGCACTCTAGGAATTGCCTTACTGCACGTTGATGAACCTGTTAGCCATCTTCATGGATTTGACTCTTGCAGCTCCCTGTCATCTCCCCTTTCTGCCAAACTGTGTTGGAGATAAGGAGCAAGTCCATGATGATGTCATTCTGTTCCTGCTACTGTTCACTGAACAAATGTTCATGAAGCATGGTACCAGACACTGGATGGAATTGGTCTAACTAAACAGAGCTGACCCAGAAGGGGAATGAAAATCCACTTGGGTACCATAGAGCAGATGTTTTGAATGCAGGGATCATAAAAGTATGCCCACAGGTGGACCACCATTTCTGGTCCCGGAGAATCAGCATGGTGGCACCAGATCATCTTGGAAACATGGAATGATGACCAATGGCTGCAGAAGGTTTGAATGAGGAAGCAAATATTCAGGGATCTGAGTGAAGAGCTTGTGGTGGTTTTGTGCTGAGGTGAATGATAATGCACTGTAATGCCATCATTTAGCAATGTTTTTGTTATGTTAACTGCACTGTTCAAGGCTGGGGAGCACGTAAACATTGTTAAAGTAATTTTTTTAATGTACCGTGGGGTAGGAATTCACCAATTCCTTCCTCACCATGTTTTCTGGCAGCATTGCTCACAGCGCTTGTCAGGAGCCCTGCGTGATCATTCCCAAGGCATGAATAATCTCCCATGGTTGTCAGTAGTAATGGCTCGGTGGGGGAAAAGAGTTCATAAATATACTGCTCATTGTCAGATATCTTCAATGTTATTTTACTTTTGTTTCTTTTCTCTTTATTGTTATGTAAATTATTAACAAAGACAAAGACATTTCAGTTAAATTCTCTGTTTTTCAATGTGGTGCTTTGGACAAGAACAGTTATTTCACAGCTTACTTCATTGTCAAGAAACCTTTAAAATAGCAAATTCATCGGGGGAGGAGAGGAGGATTTATGGAAGGGATGAAAGTATTTGCATTTCCATGGCACCAGACTTTAATAAATCACAGTCATGCACTGTGAATTCTGCTACCCTATCCCAATACTCTGAGAAGTATCATGTTGATCATACTTGGAAGAAAAGGTACACCCAGGTGAAGTGAACAGTAACTTTTATTTACATTTATTGAACATAGATCAAAAACAGTGTTTGACAGGAACAAATGAACCAAAAGTTCTTAAAGAATGGGCAAACAACCATCTTCATGGTCTTCCCCTTCCCCTGCCAAGGGGATGGTGGTAGGGAACAGCGGACTATTCTGTGGGGAGACAAATGGGGACATCTACTGCATGGAATTTGGGAACTGAGCAAAGGCTGAGCTACAGAGAGAACATGAGGCCATCATCTCCCTCCTCCATGATCCGAGGAGATGATGGGTTTTGGGTGCCACAGAATATGTTGTTCCAATTATCCAGCATGGTCCTGTCTGGTGCGGGGTGGGGAGTGGGAATTCCAGCAGCAGTGTGGGCAGCAGCTGGAAGAGGAAGAAAAAGGGGAGGAAGAGGAGGTGCTGCCTGTTCTGAAGAGGAGCTGCGGTGATGGAAGTGGGCAGGCCCCCAAAGTGTTCCATCACCCAGTTTGACTGGGTGCATGATCCTGTTCCCTCTGTGCATGCTCCCGTTCCCTGTGGGCACACTCCCATTGCCCGTGCCATCTTTCCATTTGTGGGAATGCCTCATCCCCCCTAACAGCCTGATTCTGTCCTCCCGTCCTCAGAGTTGAATGTGTTACCTAACGGCATCAGAATGCTCTGCCAAATCAAATGCAAGGCTAGCTTTATATTTCATTTCTTCCTTGCAGGAACTAAAAAATCACTCCACATAACAGTGCAGCCAACAACCGCAAGATGGATACTTCTTAGCATCCCATGAATGCAGGTGTTACAGCCCTCTTCCTTCAGACTATTTTTCCTGTCCACAGGGAAGGAGCTGAAGCTAGAAATGATATGATACTATATATTAAAATGTTATCATGTGTCATGTGTATAATGACTCCAGGAACCAGCTGTGGTGTGATTCAGTTCCCTTAGAGAAGTGTTATTAGTTGCCCTTTTCTTTTTCTTCAAAGGCTTGGGAACATAGCTGTTTTGAAAATATCAGACTGGAAAAGAGAAGTGGCTTTCTAGGCTTATGGAGGACATACAGCCATCATTGCCAGAGAAATATTTTGCTAATGGTGACTCCTCTACATAATGCTAAGTGGAGGGTTTGGTGAGCTATGATGGTGAACCAAGCACATTTGCCCTGTCTTAAAATCCAAAGAACCAGCTTGGATTTCCACTAGCAGACAGAGTTCCCATGGAAGAGGAACAGAGAACCATAAAGAGCATCCATCAACCCAGTTTTTGCATCACCAGAAACTCCAACTTCTGTGTCCAAAAAATAGTATTGAAAAGGACAGGGAAACAGAGAGTGACTCCCAAAGTGTATTCTTTTCCCTGAACTTTTGAATTAACACTACAAGCCAGTCACCTCTCCGCAGCAAAGGGACATGGCATTGTGTTTGTGCAACCACTGGAATCGATGCTTCACTCACTGAGGCAGGTCTACACTGGGGGAGGGTGTTGTCCTAAGATATGCAACTTCAGCTACACAAAAAGCATAGCTGAAGCTGACGTATCTTAGGTCAACTTACTTGGGCATAATATGGCATCGAGTCGACCGCTGCCATTCCTCCATCGACTCTGCTTCCACCTCTCGTGGTGGTGGAGTTCCAGAGTCGACAGGGAGCGCACTCGGGGATCGATTTATCACATCTACACTAGACACAATAAATCAATCCCTGACAGATCAATCACTACCCACCGATGCGGCGGGTAATGTAGACTTATTCTGCGAGTGACTCAATGCAGGGAGAGGACAGACACTAGGGACTGGGAACAGTACAAACCATTTGAAATGTTTGGACTACTCTGAATTTCCTTGGACCAACAAATGGTTCTCCTTCCCTTCCTAGATCTAGGTGGACCTGAACACAAGCCACCAACCAACTTCCATCCTGTACTATTTCCATTCATAACAACGAAGGAAAGACAGGGGTTGGTCAGTGGGAGAGGGGTGGTGTTGGATTCCTGCTAAACCATTAAGTGTCACTAAACTGTTCTTTTTAAAGCTGACCTTCTCTTCCTCCATTCTCTTCCTCCCTTCTCCCTTTCCCCCCTCCACCACTCCATTTCATGCAGCCCACGGACGATTGTTGTCAGTACTGAGGAAGAAATGCACCGACATGAGGGCACATTATCTCCTTGTTAATAACCTGTTATAGCTTCCACTAAATGCTTTACAGTGGTTCATAGAATTCCAATAGAACCATTGATTTATAACTGTATGTTGTTCAGGGATCATGTTGGAGTGGAGCAGGTTGCTGTTATGCTGTCAACAGGAAGGGGGCAAACTGGGAAAAGGTCAAGTAGCAAAGGGATTAATGGATTGTTGGAAAGGCCCTGCATGACTATCGATATCCATGACTGGTACACTACCAGGACATTCTGTCCAGGACAGATATGAGGCTGGGTGTGTTCAGAGGAAAGTCAAATAGTGGAAATAAATTCTGTCAGTGGTGGTTATACCTTAGAATGTGACATCTCTAGAAGTCTATTGACTTCTACCTATGGGGAGTTACAATTGGCCTCTACCTAGGCCAATGTAGAACTGTATTTTCCAGTTGTACACACAAAAAACACATGCATGCATGCACAGTAATCCCCAGCCACATGCCCCCAACAGGCTCAAAATAACACGTGCATTTAAAAAAAAAACAAGTTTCCCATTTAAAAAAAATTCAAAACAATAGAGAACAACAGTACAACTGGTTGGTGAAGAACAGAATTAGTTATTAAATACCGAGAACTCAAAACTAGGATATGTGCTTACTTACTAAAATACATTTCTCTCTCTGAAAAACACACTGAAAACAGTACAGTTCTTATAAGTGTCCCTAGAGAAGCCTCTCTGCATCTCAGAGGTACTGTAGCACAAACACAATGTGATATGACAGCTGCTGGAATAAATAGTCAAATTAAACAAGAATAAATTGCATAAATAAGTACATGTACTGTAAGCAAGTGCAGTCTGTCTAAAATCTGCAGTAAGTGCTGTATGCTCTTTTTATTTTCCAATTAATTTAATTAATTTGCATGTATACTGTGCAATAGCTGAGACCATTTCCTTTGTGGCTGGCTGTTCTTTCTTTATGAAAGGAGTCTTCATACACAGGAGAGTAAGAGGTATGATAAATTGCAAACATAAACAAACATAATGTGGTGTCCAATCATGTGGATTAACAAAATAGAGGCAGATGGCAACAAATTACGTCTAACACTTCTTTATTGTAAGCAATTCGCTGTCATTAAGTGATGGGCAAATCTCCAAGGCTCAGAGGGAGTGAGCCAGGTACAAAGGTTTGTGTCTCATTCCCTGGATTGGCAAAGGCTAGAAACAAAACTGTGCACTCAGAAAAGTTCACCCTGAGTCATTCTACATCAATCACTGTGGCTGAGGATTGACACTTGTGAATTCTGAAAGGAGTCCCAGATAGCTCTCCTCAACCAACGTGCAATGTAGGCCCTTAATAGATTGGGGAGTTGGAGCATCCTCCACTGGGGATTAGATAGAGGAAAGATATTCTTCACACAGGGAAACCGCCAAAAGTTTAGGGGTGATATTTTCAACACTGATTAAAAGATCTGGACATTCCATTCCTATTTATTGCTAATGAGAGCTGGCATTCACATTCCTTAGGTAGCTTTGAAAATCCCACTTTAGAGTTCATTTCAGATAATTAGCCTTGAAATCACACCCGATCAAGCTCTCCAGAGCTTTCCCATCTCTGCCAAGCAGACACTCTTGCTAATTGGAACTTCCTTAACATAATTGTCCATTACAGTTGCAGTGCCACCTCAGTCCTTAATAATTACAAATTATTTCCAATTTTAAAATTTATGTTAAACATAACAGATCAAATTCGCAGCTATTGTAAATAGGTGAAACTCCTTTTAACTCCATATGACCTGCACATATATATACAGCTGAGGATGGGATCAGGAAGACAAAAAACAAGGCAAAAAAAACCCTCCAAAATATCCTACTGTGTCACATATTTCAATCATTTGTAAGAATCTGAAGCCTGTGAAAATAGGCCAAAGACCTGATACAATTTTTGCCACAAAAGTCACAAGATCCAAAAAAAATACAAGCAGAGCCAAATGTACTTTGTCTATTGAAAACTAAGAATGTCTGCAGTTGGTAATTTGCAAAAGCCAATGAATGTCCCGAATATGATTGAGAGAGCAACCTGGTTACTAACCAGGTTCTCCCTGAAGATGCCTACCTAGGGATCCTCTGCCCACAGAGCCAGTCCAACTGCCTTTGCAGACATGGTACAATTAACAAGCTGTAATGCTGCAATGGATCCTATTAAAAGAGTTCCCCAAAGGGCTCCAACCCTTGTTTACAGGGGAGGTCAACAAAAGGGTCCTGCCACCCTGTTACAAGGTTGGGCGGTAGCATTTGACCTACTGACAATAACCTAGAGAGGCAATAATGAAACAGAAATATTAGTTTGTATTGCATCTTCTTTTTGCCTACAAAATGTATGACATATTCTTGGATTATTGGAGTATTCTCCTGTCCTGCATCAATGGCTGTCTTTAATGTAAGACCTTTTATCAATGGATTATAATCAGAAGCAGAATAGTGTTTTTGGAGGAGAAGGACTTTTTAGAGGAAAAGTGGTTTCCGTTATTGACTTTCTTTGAATATAAATGATTAATTACTAGGTCATCTAACCCTCAGGAGGGATACGGTTTATTGACCATTACTCTCCTTCGCATTCAGTATTTTATTTTGTGTTGTAATGTTTGTGTGTCAATGAACACATTTCTAAAAATCAATATACACTACACAGTTTCATTTATCCACTCTAAATTCTTTTACCAGTGACCAGCTGACACAATGCTTAACACAACATGTTTTTTTCTATGCTGAGTGTAAAGATGATGTTAGCATTGTACTATTTAACATAACTTCTCAAAGCCATATTTTAACTTGATGCAAGTTTCAAGTGAAGACAAATCCCGGGAGGCCACGCACAGGGATTCCACAATTTTGCATGTCATAAAACTGTGCTTCACAGTGCAAAGTGAGAGTTCAGTGCCTACTTGGAGTAGGCAACAATTATACAATTTCATAGGTCTAAAGCCCTCTGGTATTCAGAGCCACCACCCATGATCCATAGCAGTGACAGAAGAGCAGCTATATGACTTATCTCCATCACACAATGTTGTTGGGGCAAATTCCTTCTCCTTCAATCTAACTTATATCCTCTGCAGAAAGCCCAATGGTGTGACCTATTCATGGGAAAGATTCAGCAGGATTTGATGCCATCAGCAAATTTTTGTATCTAGAGTTTGTAAAGTCAAAGCATTTCCCATGTTGTTTTGCAGATAACATTCAGAAATTATAGACCATAGTACATGATCAAAGAAAGTGATAGGCTACTGGGATCAGCCCAGAATATACTTATATTAGACAGACACCTGGAATAATTTTATACATTAAGAAACAATCTCTTTGCCTCAGGTAGTTGTTTATAGTAGGATTTGTATACAGCTTCCAGGACATAAACCCCTTCCTCTTCTTTAAGAGTTCCATTCATGTCTTCTGACCACAGGAAAAAATTGTGATTGGTTACAGAAGCCAATAGACATGTTTTGTTAGCTTTCAATCATTGACAATGTTTCCACTGAATGTATGGTATTTTAAAAAAGAAGTCTTTATTGACAAATAACAGAATGTTTCTTCATTCTGAATGTTAAAATTTGTATTGCATAACCATAATAGTATCATTGTGAATCAAGTGCTCCCTTCTTTTGTAAGTATATTGGGACTCCTGCTCCCAGCAGAAAATGTGGATCTTATGCCAGGGTCTCGATCAAAGAAGTCGGGGTAGTTATAGTTATTTAAATATTGTTCTCCATTTTCTTGGTGCTATGCACAATTGGAATTTTGCACACCTTCAGAGGGGCAACTGGAAATCTCCTCTATATTACTATACAATACATTTGTTACTTTAATAGTTCCAACATTTTATTGTTCTATTTACATCAGGTTATTTGCTGAGTGTCCTTCCTTACATAATGCTGTATGTTCTAATTGGGAAGCTCAGAAATCTAACAGGAAGTGTCAGAGATTTTAGGCATCCTTTTGTTTGTTTGTTTTTGTGATGACATACATTTCAAGTGCTATCCTGGGGATCTTTTTGGCCATGAAAACTAAAAAGGAGAAGGTCCAATGTCATTTAAAAAAGAGAATGAATTTAAAGTCATAAGTAAACATGTGTAACCAGTGTAACATTTATAACTTTAGCAGGACTTTCTTTCACAAAAAACAACCACCATTCTCATCATAATGAGGAGATGTTTGTTCATGTATCCAGGAAACTTTTAAGAGACTGAATTAATCATGTAATATTCAACTTTACTATACCTATACCCTTAATAAAAGCCTTGATTTCCACCACAAAATGGCACTTTTCAAAGGAAAGGCAAAATATTTCACAGAGGCTACCACAAATTTTGAAACCTTTGGCTTATTGAATTGGTATCCATATTACTTACCTCACATCCTTTATTTCCTCTAACCCATTTAAGTGGAATATATGAGTCTGATCCAAAGTCCACTTATGCCAATGAGACTCTTGCCTGATCTTTGGATCAGGCCTTATTTTAGTGTGGGTGCTCATAGTTTTAAAATTATGTTATCATCCAATCTTTCTTTTTCATCTCTCAAACATATTTTCCGTTATAGCTTCTAAGTTCGCAATGATCTCCACTGTATTTCACTTTCTTGCCATGTTCCAAGCCAGCATTTCTTCAAGAATTTCCCCTGCACTGTGACCTTCATCATTCCATCCTTTTTCTCACCGTTTTTGAGATGAGCAACTTCTATTGGTTCAACATTCTGGAAAAAAATCTTTACAAAATGGATCAACGACTAGAAAGTTATATATTAAATATCTTGCTGGGTTTTTTCTTGTTTACAGACGTTACATAGATCAGCCCCATGTATTTACCATATAACATTGATTTTAATGATTTCACACTTAGTATCTGAACTATTACAATGGTGGTCATTAGAGGATCCTTCCTTTACTGTAATGCAGGTCAATGACAACAGTGTCAGGAGTCATGGGATATTATTTGCTTTTGTTTCATGATTCCAGACATTAGAGAAGAAGTGGGTTAGGAACATGCCCAATAAAATGCAAAACTATTCCAGATTGAAAGGTTACTAGATTCTGTTACAACTTTGAATATATGTCAATTTTTGTGGAAAGTTTTTCTAAAATATGCAGATTTTTCAAGTAATAACAGGCCTACTTCATAGTACAAATGTGCAACTTTTGAGTGACAAATATATGCAAATGTATGTTTCTTCCAAGACATCTAGGGTGACCAAATCTCCCAATGTTATAGGGACAGTCCCAATTTTGGGGTCTTTTTCTTATATGGAGTCCTATTACCGCCACCCCCTGTCCCAATTATTCAATTTGCTGTCTGGTCCACCGGTCACCCTAAAGACTTCTAAGCATTTTTTCCTGAACTGCAAGCAAAGGTTGGAGAAATGGAGGATGAAGTAAAACCGCCAACTTTTCAGGGGACAATTCTGCAAAACAAAATACCTGGCTTTGCAGAAATTCACCAAATTCGGCTGTGGAGACCCTGAGCTGATTGTGGAGAACCTGAAACTCCACTAGGTTACACAGTTTCAACTATGAGAAGTTAAAGCGGTTTCTAAAATGCAGTTTTAACTTTCAGCAAGTGAGAACAGGGTATAAGTAGACTGCTCTTTACAGAGAAAAGAAAAAGGAAGTGAAAGGCAGGCATGATGAGGAAACAGCCTGGAGTTAGAGAAGGAAGCAGAACATTTTGTTGAACACTTGTTCCATAAACCCAAAATACAGAATGCTGAATTGACTGGGAAGTGTTGCACCAGTGTTAAGTATCAACAAATATACTAACTGAACTGAGCTGCCCTCCTTTTGGATCAATATAGTGCACAACCTGCTGATCAAAGTTTTTTTGAAGAATACATCCCTGTCAGATTCTAGCACTACTAATGTTTGACCAGAAGGAGAAAAAAACCTACAAGTTCAAACTTCTGGGAGGTGATAAAGATGGAGAAAGACTGAACCTTATGAGATTTAGAGCTAATTTTTCAAACCAGGCAGTACACGTGAGTTGTTCCTGAGTGTGCATAGACAGGGCATGCATTGACAGAAACATATTTTTATAACACCTTCGCGCACAGCTGTGGATATTGCAGACAAGGGTAATAACATATATATGTATCGCTTGGATTAGCTATGCTCTGGAGTTGTCTGAAAGCACTCACACTGAGCAAACACTGTTTTGGAGATTAATTCAGGACAACTTAGATACTAAGGCTTTCCATCTCCAAGAGGTAGAAAATTTCAAACACAAAGGGATCTGAAGAGCAGATGACTAAAGCTTCTAGCACACTGTGGTTCAGCAGTGTTTAGAAACTGCCACACCTGGAAGATGATGAAAGACTGAGTGAGTGGAAGATTTTCCACCCTGCTCCAAAATATACCTACACATGCTCTGCAATGCACCCAGCAACTACAGAGGTTAATTTACACCAGACTTTGTAAGTTCATAGTTGCTAATTTAGTACACGTTTGAAATAATAGTGTTTTTCCATGAATGAATAAAAAAGTGTAGATTGTCACCTTGCCCACCAAACACAAAGTAGGAGGCCAGGTTGTGATTTGTTGTGACTGTCTGAGGACTATTGCTCTGCAAGGTTATACACGAGCTATAGAGGCATTTGAATGCGCTACTGATAGTGAAACCATATGGCTTTTCAATCCATTGATCCAAGGGCTTCTAGTTTCCATTTTAAGGTAGGATAAACAATAAAATGATAACAACTGAGCAAATAAAATTCAACTGTGTCCCATTTTAGGAAAGCTATTTAAAAAAATTAAATTCCTAAACAGTCCCATCTATTTAAAAAAAAAAAAAGTTTACGCTTTTGTCACCTGTCAGAAGCATTCTAAATAGCAGCAGATCTTCTGCTATACATTATAAAATATGATTTGGAATATCATTGGAGCTTTAAGGAATATGGAGCAGATGCATACAAGCATATTCGTTGATCCAGTTGGAACAAGATGAGAGAAATTGTAAATTAATTGTCTGCAGCCTACTAAGCATTTTTAACATGATAGTATAATGAATAGTCTCAAGGAGTCTGGTTTGAAGGGTAATCATTTTTTTATTCTCAACTCCCTAATTCTTAAAAGGTCAGTCAGCCCACTGTGGCTTTTACACTGACATTCATATAACAAGTTGCTTTCCAACATTAAGAACAACTGTTTAACAGAATATAGTGATCGAGAGAGAGCACAACTCTAGTAGTGACTTTAATGGGTTGGGGTTGGGGAGGTAATTTTCCATGACCCCAAATTATCTTTTTCCTGGATCTAAGATCTCTGTTGTCTAGAACTACTTTACTACAGTTACTTTAATACTAATGGGGTTCTTTTCTAGTTGTTCCTATAGACAATTTAGCCTAAAATTCCTCAGAAGTGTTCATTCAGTTTGGGTGCTTCAGCTTTGGTCATGCTACTTGAGACACTTATTAGGGGCTGGTATGTTTGTTCTTAGGACAGTGCTAGGAAAACTGTGCTCTAGATTCAACAACACCATATGTGCGAACAGACTGAAAATACTTCACCGTATGAGTTAAGAAAACTATGAAAGAACCCAGATAGTCATGTTTAGCAATGCAGTGGTGCTGGAACAATTTGTATAGTGGGGGTGCTGAGAGCCATTAAACCAAACTGTAAACCCTGGAGATGATGGGATCCACTTCAATCCAGGGGGTGCAGCAGCAGCCCAGCAGCTCTAGTTCCAGCACCTATGCAGCAATGTATGCATTTAAAAATGTTTAGCAAGGCATATGTTGTACCGAGCATGCTGCTGCTCACACAGTGTACCCTGGGCTTAATGGGTCAGTAGCTTCTCAGCCAGAGAAGATAAATATAATAAAATAATATTCAGTTATGCACCAAGTTGGGTTCTGAGTTTCTCTCATGTACTGAGGTTCATTTCTAATGTTTACAAAAATGTTTATTTCGTAAAAATATATTCTGTAAAATAACAATATATGTTTAGCCCATTTGTTGTGATTCATTATGGCCCCAATTAAGCAAGGTAAATAACACTTCCTTATTTACTTTCTCCACACCAGTCATGATTTTATAGACCTCTATCTTATCACCCCTTAGTCGTCTCTCTCTTCCACCCTGAAAGTTGCAGCCTTATTAATCTCTCCATATGGAAGATGTTCCATACCCCTAATAATTTTTGTTGCCCTTTTCTGTACCTTTTCCAATTCCATTAGATCTTTTTTGCGATGGGGTGACCAGATCTG
Organism: Sternotherus odoratus; assembly: GCA_032164245.1. Taxonomy (NCBI): domain Eukaryota; kingdom Metazoa; phylum Chordata; order Testudines; family Kinosternidae; genus Sternotherus; species Sternotherus odoratus. The sequence goes on from JAVMKO010000004.1 coordinate 56,604,586, forward strand.
CATGCAGTATTCAAGTGTTTATATAGAGGCAATATAATATATTCTGTCCTATTATCTATCCCTTTCTTAATGTTTCCCAACTTTATGGTCGCTTTTTTTTGACTGCCACTGCATATTGACTGGGACCTAAGAGCTAGCCTCTGTCTAGCCCATCCTATTGCAAACAGTAGTGCGGAGGAACACCACCCAAGCAAGAAACCAAGAGGCATGCCTCCCAGAGCTCCCTGCTTATGCTTGGGGACATTAGGGTATAATTTGTTATGCTCCTTTAAAGATACACAGCATAATCTTCTTCATAGAGTTAGCTAGCTCTGCTGGTGAACCCACAGTGTAGGAAGAGGCAGAGTACAAAAGATGCTGTTCTGTTAGGCCCTTTCACAAAATGCAGAAGGGAAGAAACTGCTCACTTCCATGCCCCAGCGTAGTTGCATAACTTCTGACTTGCATTATGCATCCTTAGCAGGCATGTGGGCCATCACAGTCAGAAATAAAGACATGAAATTAAAGCACTAAATTAGTAAAATATTTAGTAGCAATTACTAATTTAGTATCAAGCCCCAATTTGTTGTTGTTGTTGTTAATGTATTAATAAATCTTGCCAACTGTTTGCAAGCAGCTGTATGTTGGGTACAGTAAAATGTTCACTTTGATCCTAGATTATGGTTCTGCCCATTATAAAAACACAAAGTTCAGATCCAGATCTGGAATTTATTGACATCAAATGGAAGTTGACTGCATGCAACTCACTAGATAGGCTGGCACGTTTGTTATCCAGGGGCCTGATTTTCTTCCCACGGTAGAAAATTAGCTCTTATTGAATCATATCAATGTGTTACATTCTTATGTTGCTATGGGCTGAGGGGCAGTTATTTCTTTTTCATATCTGCATGTGAATTTATAATACAGTAAACCCTCGATTTAACGGACCTCCATTTAACGGACTTCGGGTGCAACGGACAAAATTTTTCAGAGTCTGATGCATCCGAAATCCGTTTGTGGAGGGCTGACTGTGGGCTCCCTGCTGCCCCCCCGAGGCTGAAGCTGCGGGCTGCCGCCTGGCTCTCCGCAACAGCTGGGCTTGCTGCCGCCCGAGGCTGAAGCTGCGCGGTGTGTGTGTGTGTGTGTGTGTGTGTGTGTTGCCCACCTCTCCGCAGCAGGGCTCCCCCCAGCAGCTGGGCTTGCTGCCGCCCGCGGCTGAAGCTGCGGGGGGGGGAGGGGAGCGGCTGCTGCCCGGCCCCCCCCCAGCAGCTGGGCTTGCTGCCGCCCGAGGCTGAAGCTGGGAGGGGGGGCTGCCGCCCGGCTCCCCGCAGCAGCTGGACTTGCTGACTGTCCGCTCTCTGTGGCCGCCGGGGTTGCAGCCGCGGGCGGGCTGGTTGCCGGCTGCGGGTTGCGGCCCCCTCTCTGTGGTGGCGGTGGGGCTGCTGCTCCCACAGCTCAGTTTGGGGTTTTTTTCCTTTCTTTTTATAAAATTTAAATTTTGCTTCGTTTTTAAGAACATTGTTTTTTTGTTTAGTTAAATATAAGTACAGTAAAGTGTGTTTTCAGAAAAATGTTTATTTATTTCGATTTAGATCGCATACTTGTTTATTACAGTCTCAAAACTACGCTGAGTACATAAGCAATAATACAAACAGAACACTTTTCTGTGAAATTAAACTTTTCATACATACAGTACTTAATTTTAATTACACAAAAGTCAATTTTTTAACATATGCATTCGGAAAACCTACTTTCTTAAATAACGGACTTTCTGATTTAACGGACACCCCCTCGCCCCAATTAGTCCGTTAAATCGAGGTTTCACTGTATAGTGACATGCTTAAATCCAGTTTTCCTTAATCCACGTTGGTGCAATAATTTTACTGATGCTCTTAATTAGTTTGATTGAACCCAGATAGTTTCCATAAATTATTTCTGCAGATGAGTAAAAAATTCCATTGAAAATTACTAGGATCTCCAGCTTCACTTTCTAAACCCAATCTTGCAAGCCCTTTGTGCACAGGATTTCAATGAAATGAACGGGCTTTCCAGGAAGAGTGCTTACAATAGAAGTCCCACTGCTTACACCCATATTTAATAACCTCACTATGAATACAGGCTTAGGTCATCCACTTGAGTACAGAGAAAGAATAAACTCTCTGTACCATTATTTATTCATACTTGGTATAGGTCATGATCACTAATTAATATTCAGGCCAGTCATTATTTCCCCCTCCTTCTTTGTGAGCACTTGCTGCTCCAGGATCCATTACAACTGTAGTAGAGTTATTCTTTCTCCTCAACTTCCGAGGATGGAATCACCTCTCTCTCTCTCTCTCTCTCTCTCTCTCTCTCTCTCTTATTTTTTAATTTGGTTTCTTCAAGTTCTGTCATTGAGGGCATCTGTTCGGAGTACTGCTCTTTTCCCCAACTCTCCAATCTCTTATATTCACTTGGAGAAGCAGGAAGCTCTTCTTAGCTCTCCTCTCTGGATCTCCAGTCAGGAGCTTTTTTCTGACATGTTTTTCTTCCATTTCCCAATACCCCTAATAGGAATTTTAGGTCAGGAGCCTTCAAGTAACTAGTACTGAAGAGAAAACAAAATACAGTAGCAGGCTTACGCTAAGGTCAAAAGAGTTCCTGCTCCCATTCACTCCTCTCCAGTTTACACAGTTCTGCATCTCCTCTCCTCTGCAGCATGTGTCAGGTGAGCCATAAGCTTATTGAGTAGAACTTCAGCAGCAGGATTTGGCTTTGCAGCCTCTCCAGGCAAGTAACCCCTGGATACTCTATGCTCCAGGCCAAGGTGAGGCATGATATCAAGGAGGACAGTAACAACAGCAATGTGGCAAGCAGCCTGAAGCTTCATGAGGAAAATCACTGGTAACAAGACTTTATGAACATTGGCTGCTTTTGACTCCTAGCTGGTATGAAACATGGCTTTTAAAACACAGGTTAGTAAGAAGAGCAGCAAGGTCCAGATCTTCATAAGGTATTTAGGCACCAACCACCCATTGAAATCAATGGGGCCAAAATGCTTTAAGTCTGGGACATTGAAACTGCTATTGAAGGCATGAATTTTTGTGCCAGTTCTTCCAGAGTGGGTTTTAGCTCCAGTGTCCAGTTCTTGTCACAACTGGTATCCTGATTCCTTGAATCCTCTGCAGATTGCTTCCCCAGAAGCACTCCAATAACAAAGAATTATGGAACAATAGGAGTGCAGTTACAGAGAAGGTTGAACAGAGGTTAATTAACTTTCTTAACCTGCCCCATATACTAACTATACCATCCCAAAATGATTTTAAGTGAAAGAATCACTAAGAACCTGGTTCTTCTGCAAAACCGCTAGCAGCTGTCAACTATTCTGTCACAGTAAAAAGCAGTGTGGTTAAATACTGTCTCAATCAGATCTTTTTACCGTTAATAGCTTATTTAGTTTTCATATTCTTTGCTGCTTTAGTTCAGAAGTCAATATTAGGTAGACCCAAGGAAAAATATATAACAATATTAGTATTACACATTTCAGTGAATTCCAGAGCTGAGTACCCATCCCAAACTCATTACAATAAAGTGTGTTGCTGATGACAAAGCCTTCATTCTACATCACACCATCATGTCTTCTCTATGCAAACATATACATCTGAGAAAGTATATTGGCATGTATTTTTATGCAGGTAGATATAAATAAAAATAATATATGGTAACTCACTTCAGGTTAAGATAAGCCTTTTGGTAAAGTTCTCCCATTCAGCAATCCATATGGAAAGGAAAAAAAACAAAGTGAAAAATATGCACTTTTTCCTAATCAGTGTTTTTATAAAGTGAGACTCTTTAGAAAGGCAATGGAACTACTTCAAAAAGGGAAACTAAGTTTAAGGCCCATTTACTATATGTTGAATAATTTCATTAATATTTTATTCATTTGAGTAAAGGTACATTTTCTATATTCCTAAAATCCCCAAAGAAAATGCCTTAATATCATTTCCACTGGTGGAAATATAAGATGGAGGATTTATTGCATATTCTTTTTAATGAAGAAATCTGATGTCAGCAGTTTTTTTACACTGAGGTACATTTGTCTGCTATTCACAAATTCAATTACCTTTTCTTGGTATTGAACAGTCTTTTACATTATTTTATTCTGTAGCTTTAAATTTTCTTCCTACTGATTTTTGCTTTGCTTGCTTATTTAAGTCTGCCATCTTCTGAAGATGTGTCAGCAGGTCTCATCTTGGGGGGAAAGGAGAGGGAGTCAAGAAGTGAATAACAGCTTCAGTTCACATTTTGAAACAAGTTAAGTTAGGGCTTTTTGTTGTTTTCCTGCCATGATAAAACTCTTCTACTGATAGATATTAAACAAAAGTGACTGTCCCTCAGTTTATTTTCAACCAGCAGCTGCGTTTGAAGAAAAAGACAAAAGTCTAACCAAATTAAGACATCAAATAGTAAAAAGACTCAGATATACAGTACTTGTAAAAAATGCGCTGTCAATATATGTAAACTAATGCTCATTCTACTTACATGGCTGGTCTTTAGTAGTACTGAGCACTCATAACTAGAATGGGGAACTGTGCGTGTTTTACATTCCACTTACATGCATGAACCTTACCCTTACCATAACTACCATACACCACAAAGCATGGACCACCACTTTAACTGTGCCACTTAAAGGAAACAAGCATTCCATCACCCCTGTACAAAGCCACTCCTGAAAACATATCAAACTACCCCTCAACCTTCTCTTCTGCATATTTCCTTGATTGTACTACCCTTTCCTGACACTAGCAGCTGTGGATGTTTAGTGCTGTAGTTTGGTATGTTTGCAGGGAATAGCATGACTTTAGCAGGATAAAGAAATCCTCATCATCCATGCTGGCAGTGCCAACTGCTGCTGAGAGCTGACAAGCTGCAGCTGAAACTGAGAGTTTGTGAACAAACACCTGGTGATAAATACTCACACTGTAGGATGATGATTCAACTACATTGATTAATTGATTTCTGTAATGGTACAGAGAAATCTCACACCAGCAGAAAAGGGATTAAAGAGAGCCTATGAGCCCAACTACCCCTATCCTGCTGTGCCTGGAGCCAATGCTAGTCTTGGGGGGAGAAGAAAAGGAGAGGACTTGGCTCAGTTCAGGGCTGATTGATGAAGAGACTGGAAGTAGCATCACTAAAAGCCTGACAGCTGCTGGGAGAGAAGCAGTGTCCCTCACTGAAAGACAAACTGTTGGGGAGACTGGGGAGCACCCAGCAGTGACTGACTGTCACTGTTTGCCTATAAGGACATTGAGAGAAAGGACTGGCTCCTGAGGTAAGTGCCTTGGACAGAGCAGTGCTGGGCAGGCTCAGTGGAGCAGAGGAGAGCTCCAACCCCTTACCTGCCAGGCTGCAGCCCCTGACTAGAAGGGACAAGAAGGCGCAAGGATAGGCTGACCATATTTCCTTTAGACAAAAAAGGGACATTGGGATGGCAAAAACGGGATGGGGGTGGGGGGGCATGGCCCCACCTGGGCCCCCCAGCACTGGGCGGGGGGAGGAAGAGGGGGGTCGGGGGGATGGATGGAGGAATAAGCAGAACAGGGATGGGGGATGAAGAGGATGGAGGGAGAGAGAGAAGGGGGGATGAGGGATGAAGAGGATGGAGGGGACGGAGGGAGAGAAGGCACGAAGGTGAGAAGGGAGAGGATGGATGGATGAGAGAAGAGATGGGGGTAGGGAGCAGGGGGGATGGAGGAGGCAAGGGACAGCGAGAAGGAGGGATGGAGAGAAGGGAGATGGAAGAGGAGGCAGTGGACGGAGGGAGAGAGAGAAGGGAGGAAGGGAGGGATGGAGAAGGGGGATGGAGAGAAGGAAGAGAGGGATGGAGGGATAGAGAGAAGGGAGGAAGGAAGGGATGGAGAAGGGGATAGAGAGAAGGGATGGAGGGAGCGAGAGGAGGCATCCTGCAACTGTGTGAACCCAGAGTAGCTTCACTGGAGTTCTGCCAGGCTGCCACGAGGCAGGATGACTGGGCTCAGCACCTGGCTCTCTGGAACCACTTCAGGATGTATGGATCCATCAAAATGGAAACACTTCCTGAAAGTGGGTCAATGTCACTTCAGAGGAAGATGTGGGGCGGGGCGGGGTGGGGGGGGGAGGAGATTTCTGACAAAGTCAAACCACTTCTGTTTGGTTTTTAAGTGACTTTTCATTTAGAACGTTGTATTTTGTAGAATCGTGGCTAGCACTAGAATACAATCAAAAGAATACAAAGAATGGACGGAGGGAGAGAGCAGGGAGGAAGGGAGGGATGGAGAAGGGCGGTGGAGAGAAGGGAGGGATGGAGGGAAGGAGAAATAGAGAGGAGGAGGCGGCAGCGGGCGGCGGGCTGGAGGAGGCGGCAGATCGGAGCTGTCCGGAGCCGCAGCCGGGGGCCGAGCGCGCCGGCAGCGGTGGCGGCGGTGGGGGGGCAACGTTTTATGACTCCATGTTTTATGAGTCCTGTTTTATGAGTCGTGCCCCAAAAATGGGACAAAATTGATATTTTGGACAAAAAGACAGGACGGTTAAAAAACATTAAAAAAACGGGACTGTCCCGTTCAAAACGGGACGTATGGTCAGCCTATGCAAGGGGCCAAAGGGAAAGTGGCCCACAGAAGGTAGTCTGACAAGGGGAGAGAAGGAGGGCAGATAGGCTGCTGCTAGAGGGTCCCTGGGACAGGACCTAGAGTAGCAGGTACACCTGGGTCCCTCCCTTCCCCCTTGTCCTGCACCTGGCCACAGAGGAGTGTGGCTGAGACAGACTGCAACGTGCCCCTGAGGTGAGAGGCTAGACTTTGGGGTTGTGGTTGGCCACTGGGGCAGGTGCAAGCTGAAGGACTGTCATTACCCCCACCCTTCCCACATCTGATGGGGGTGAGAATGGAGTTGGGGGCACTGCTGGAGGGCAGTGGCCTGAAGCAGATGCCATCAAGCAGGGAGCAATGTGGGTCCCAAACCAGCAGAGAAGACAGTGGGTGAGACACCACGTGCAGAGGGTGCTCCATGGCTGACAAAAACTAATTCCTGGTTGACCAGCAGGAGGTGCTGTGCCAGTGAGTCATCACCTTGTTACAGTCACATTTGTCTTTAGTCATCAAACTGAATTACCACTGTCCTGTAGTCTCAATTTGATGTATTTCTCCTGACCTGCTTGCCTAAAAACAAGCATGTGTAATGTTGCTGATGCAAAATAACTGCCGTGTTTTCACCTCAAAAGTGGCTTATTTTATTAATCGATTTATTAATCACAGGGTTCTGAAGTCCCAAGCTGGCAGGTGCAGAAGTAGTCTTGGCACATTAGTTGGCAGCCCCAGGGCGGTTTCTGTGATCCAACCCGTCACACTGGCATATTGCTCTTTGAAGCTAGAAAATACCATATTTTGTTTTCAGTGGAATCTTGGCAAGTATGGGGCAGGGGAATTGATATTGTGTTCTGAAATTGTTATACTTATTCTGGCACAAGCAGTACTCTGGTGTGACTTTTACTGGTAATGTATGATCCTTCTAAAGCACAGCGTCACATCTTAGAAATGAACTGACAACTTAAAACTATTTAAGCAAAAGCTTCTCCACATTTGTCCTATTCATTTTTAGGAAATGCTAATAAAATACACTACAAAAGCCACTAGTGTGGCATTTAAAAAATGAAAATGAAAAGTTAAGCATTTTGAAGTTGTCTATTGTATGCTAAAGAGGAAGTTCTGTTTCATTTCACACATCATGTTTCAAGATTCTTTTTGATTACTTCCTGTCTGTAAAAAACCTCCAAGTGAAACAATTTAAAATAAGTTAATATATTCAAAACTATTGCACACAGATGTTACTGTCATTTGCAGAAATAGTGTAATTTAGGGTCAGGTGGACTTTGCTATGAATGGCTTTTGAGTAACTTTAAAATTCCTTCTAGCTCCAGTAACTGAAACTAAAACTCATCATATACAGACATAGTTCCATCTTTCTGATGGTTGTTAAAGGTGACAAGTGAAATGACTTCTGGCAGTTGCACTCAGCTCCCCAGAGAACAGGAGTCAAATTCAAGATACAAGCAGTAAAAGAATGTTGTATGAATGTGATACTGGATTTGACAGCTTGAAACACTATCTCAGTGGAATAGCAAGGATAGACTAAAATAAGTCAAGTGCCATTAAAATGTCTTCAGGGCTTGAGGAATATTTTATTCAAATAGAAGTAGTGACAGAATATGAGGGTCTTGCTTGCTCAGGTCAAAAAGTGTTGTTAGTTTGATAAGGGCATCATCATGTCCTTGATTTTCAGCCTCTGAGCCAATCACTATGTAAGCTGAGACCTGTTTCTAACATAGCTGAAAGGTGAAGCCATTGGTGCAACATGAACACGTCTACATGCCCTATTCGGGTGATTCCAAATAGTACAGCTTCCAACTCGTGGAAAATTATTCTGCAAAGTAGCTCTTTTTCTATGCCTAACTTCATATTATTTAGACAATAATGAACTCAGTGAAGATCAATGTACTTTTCTTACAGTGTTGAATACATTTGTCATGTGTTCTCATGTGACTTATTTCACTCTCTTTACTTACTGTCACTCATCGCTTTGATTTATAGCATTCCATTTGGAGGAGTCTGCTTCTCCAAGAAGTAGAATAGATGAGCAAGTAGCTTCCTCCAATAATCCAAAGGGAGAACTGTTAGGAACTACCTCAATGCAACCACATGATACTTTGAATCAGAGAGGTAGCCGTGTTAGTCTGGAATAGCAGAGTAACAAAGAGTCCTGTGGCACCTTAAAGACTAACTAAAGTATTGAAGCATAAGCTTTCATGGGCTAATACCCACTTCATTGGATAGCCCATGAAAGCTTATGCTTCAATACTTTAGTTAGTCTTTAATGTGCCACAGGACTCTGTTACATGATACTTTGACTCAGACTCGGTCCTTGGAGAAGCAGGCACACTTTCCATGGGCTAAATTTGGCCCGTTTTCACAGTGATAACTAATGTGATAGCTGCTTTACTTCATAAGTGGAAGTTTAATGGTCAGGTTTATATATTGGCCTAACTTTCTCATTTAATTTGACAGCTCTTTTTTTTTAAAAAAAAAAAAGCTTTAAAAAATAAACATGCAAACTAAGCAGACATTTAAAACAGCAAAACCCACAACTCTAGATTTGGGTCTATTATGTATTTTCCCATAATCTTCCCTTCATCTCATCCAGCTTTTTCTTCCTGCAATTTATATCAATAGAGTGGGATTTGGTAATTTTGTCAGGCAGAATCAGTTCTCCTTGCTCATTAGCACCATTTATTCATCCTAACCAGCACTCACATAGTTAAACTCCCTAGGATTGTAAAATCATTCGCTTGAAGTTTTAGAGGCTCAGTGAAATATTGCTTTGACACCAGGTTGTTGTGGTAACGTTCTCAGTCCCTGGAATGTAACCTTACCTCAGACAATAAGCAGTCTGTAAACCCGTGCTAGATGAGTTAGTTATATCTCTAAGATTGCTTTCTATGTATGTAGCTATTCGTATACAAGAGAATAGGCCCTGTATTCATAAGTTGTTGACATAATGCAAGCGCTATCAAGGTCAGAACACCAGCTACATCGAAAGGGCACTGACCTATAATTGAGTAATGGTTTGCTGATGCGCATGCTTCAAGTAGGTCTTTCCCTCCCTCCACCCATTCCCCCTCCCCTTTGAATATACTCTATAAAAGTCTGCTCGGTACTGATAATAAATGGAGCTGCTGCTAACCCCCTTTCTTGACCGAGAGGAGGGTGCCTCAGTTTCCCCTTTGATCAAAGTTGAGTTGTGTGTTTCTTCAATGGTCTCTGACAGCTTTTGAGCTTCTTGCCTCAACTCCGCCACAGCAATCCGGAGTGTAAAGATAAGGGGGAGAGACGTGCCATTAATTTTCCCCTGACAATTTCAGCAAAAGAGAAACTAATCTTCCCCCACAAGAAATGATGTCCAAAGCACTTTGAGTTGCTTGCATGAGTAATCATTTTTGTATTCTCCTTGTAAATGCTGTCATACTGCTTTGAAACTGAGGTAAATTGAGAAGTACTGTATGTACGTAACTACCAAGGAAATCTTATAGTTTAAGATAAATAGTATATATTCACAGCAGACTGGATCCTTTAACAAGTTCAGATAAAGAGCAAACACAATGAAAAAGCACTTTGTAATCTCTCTCTTCCTTTCCTCCCCTCAAAGAATAGTATGTGACTGAGGAGACTGTTCTGGAAAGAGTTATAATAGTTATAAAGGGCCCTCCTTGGAAAACACCCACTACTCTAAATATTTTTCTTATTTACACACATGCCAATCTGTTGAATTTTGTATGGATGTAAGTGAAGATGATCATGCTTTTTGTGAATAAAAATGTTTGCCTACAATTTTTAAATTAATTTTAAGCCTGTTCATCTAAATGGGGGTGAGCAACATACTTTTAGTATCCTAAGAAGGACAGCTGTGTCTCTCAGGTGATGAGACAACTTCCATTCTTCTCTTTATAATGTGAAAACATCAAAATATGTAGGGCTTAAAGTCCTATGATTTGCTACATTGAGTCAGCTGTCACTGAAGTCCAAAAATTCTATGTTAATCTGAGCCACTTCTCCCCTCCCAGGTTCCATGCTTCCTTCCATTCTACACTATGCAAGAAGAAAAAAAACAGAATGTGGAGCCAACTGTGGCCTAACCCATGGAAAGGGGGAGTGCCAGCTCTGTGGAATGCTCCTCCCTTTCCCAGGATCCCCTAGACATATATAGACACACCACAATTAGAGCTTTGTTGGGAACAAGGTTGATTACGTTGCTGCTCTTCATGGCATATTTCCTTGGGAACCTGGTGGATTTCTAGGGGAAAATATACACAGGAGTTAATATTGGCTAACCTAGCCTTAACTTCTTCTTAAAAGCATGCTGGGGATGGTGAGGATGCCAACGGCTGCACAGTTTGAAAAATTTCATGTTGCCAGGGGAAGGAAGCACTGGAGAACAGTCCTTTTTGGATACAAAGAGCTGGATTCTGGGATTCTCTTGGACCCTCAGGCTAGACACGATTTGAGGTCTACAGAATCTCGTTCTTCCACACAACCACAAATCCTTTCCTGAGGCTAACATACAGCAGAAATGTTTTGAGCAGATTTTCTCCCCGCTATGAATTTTTACCATAAGGTTGGAAAAAAAAAAACCCACAACATCCCATTAAAAAAAAAAGACAAGAAAAGTAATTGCAAGGCTATGCTGAATCCATTTTTCAGGGAGTATTTACAGGTCAGGTTTAGTTTTGAGTTTGTTTTTCCTTTTAACCCATCTATAAAACATTAGCAGTTAACTGATGATTTGTTTTAATCCAGCAGGCAAACTCCAGGCTCACTGCAAGGCTTTTCATTTTGAAACTGTCTTGGACATAACATTGCTATGTCACCATATTCCTGAGTGATAAATCCCAGCAAAACAGCTTCACTGAGATTTCCCTCTGTCCCTGAACATACAATTTACATTAAAGTTATAGGCGCAGTTTAAAATAACTTAAGCCTGAACACTAATACTGTAACTTGCACAGTATGGATTATAAATCAGTGAAATATTATACTAAAATATACAGTGTGAGAGGTCCATGCAGAGAAAGGTAGGTGGAAAAGTTATGCTGTATTTATTATTTATAAAGAACAAACAAAAAAAAAACCCAAAACAGGTCATGCAGTATTCTGTCTCATGCTATGTACTAAAAGGGGGTGGGGTGGAGGAATAATTTCCCCTTGAGAGCTGGTAAGAGTCTGAGAGCCTTATCATCCTCTATATGCTGAAAGAGCAAAGGTCTTTACTGCCATCACCTGGAATAAATAAAACCAGCAAAGGAATGTTACTCAAAGCAATAACGCTAGTCAAGCTACATTCTGGTACACAGCTGTAACACAGCCCTGAACAGAGTGCCTCAGGAGGGGAGGACAAAGCTGTATTCCTGGACACAGTGAAGTTAGTGAATGGTCTCTTAAGAGAGATTCCAGTATAGCTGTGCTGGAAGTTTGATCTGTGTGGACAGTATTAAACAATGCACCCCATTCTTGGCACCAAGGTAGAATTGAACAAAGGACAATCATTAATTTTACATGGGAGAGGCAGTAGGATCAAACCCATATACAATAAGGAGTCCAGACACCAAAAAAGGATGATTGAGATATACAAAAAAAGATCAACCCCCCAAAAATGCCAGCCAGTTTATCTGGCACTGGTAAAACTATTCTAAATGTTTACTGTAGATAGACCTCAGCACAAGAAGCTGGCCTCTGCTTCTCTTACAATAGAAAGGTGGGGGGATGGGACTCAAAGAGTTCCTAATTCCACACATTTTATGTAAAGTATTATTTTGTTTACAATGTGCAATACAGAAGTTCCCACGGCACAGTAAGAGAGAGTCTGCAACCCTTGTGTAATAAGAAAACAACTAATGAAGGATGGGAGAAAATATGTATAGAAAAAATGTTGACTATATATTTGTAACCCTTCTGCCCATCGGAGTTGGCAGCCACAAGGGCTGGGTTCAGTATCCAGGGGTTCCATTCAAATGACACAATACAAAACCGGCTCAAGCCCCCACCCAGTGACCTGGGACAAACATATACCACCCTTCTGGGCGCCTCTAAATGGCAATACTTCCCCTCTCGCCAGCAAAGAGTCTGAGTGTACCAAAACCCTTTTAATAACAGAGAGAAACAATGTGGCATTATACTGGGGAAACACCACAACCAGGATTCATAACCCAAACCATGAACCAGAATTCCCCCCTTCCCCACAAACAAATGGGCTATGTCCTTCACCTTTGGTTCTTGAGTCCCACAAGTCCCCAGTCACCACAATTCCCCACCAGATGTCTGGGTGGAGCTCATCCTGACACTGCTTACATATTAACTGTTCCTAATTAGCCCTGATGTCATGCTCATTATCTATCTGATTTCATTGTGATATCACAATGTCGGTTTTAAAGAGAAGGTTGATTGATGAAAAGGTTGAAGTTTCTCAGATCAGTTCCAGGAGGGCATTCCAATTTTTAGGGGCAACATGGAAGAAAGGTCACAGTAGGGGAAGCAGACAATGGAGGACTGAGGCTGGCGTGCTAGAAGCAACACAAGATACAAGAATGGCTAAGGCTGTGGAGAGAAGAGTTAATTTTGAGGTTATATTTTCCCTCCCCCGCAGATCCTCATGCTGGCTTTATTCATGGTGGTGTAATCATGGCAGACAGCAGCCCATTACAGTTGTGGGGAGTGTTTTCAAATGCCCAGACAAATATGCTAAGACTGGCTCTGGTGTGGTTTATTAGTCAGCCTTAGCAATTTTGGTTGGGTGTTTGAAACCACTCCCCAAACTGTGCTGTCTACCATGATTACCCACCAAAACACCAACTGACAAAACAAATAAACATTCTGAATTTGATTAGGAACTTACATGGGAGGAACACAATCTTACAGAAATGATGCAGAACCCCATCGCTGTCATCATTAGACTACCTTAATTTTAAAAGAGGATAAACTGCCCCTGATTCTAAGGTGTCACAGGGTCCCCTCCTGTAGCTCGGGTCCTCCTGTGTCTCACGGCCTGGTACCCCCAATAAAGTTACTGTCCATGCCTTTTCTGGTGGTTTTCAAGTGTCCTTTATTTACAGTGCAGCTTTACTATGTCCAGAAAGTGCTCCCCCAAAACCCCCACCTTGGTTACCTTCACCCCCCCTGACTTGCAGCCTTTAGCCCTTGAGGCTTCCTGGCCCTCTGTTTGGAGACAGAGCACCTCTTTGCCTCCTTCCTAGCCTCCCTCCTCGCTAACTGGATCTTGAGGCTTTTCAAGCCCTCCCAGCCCCAGCTGTAGCCGCTTGCTCCAGCTAGGTACTGCTGGGTAGCCCTTGTTAGGGCTCCCAGCTGGGCTGTACTAGCCTCTGCCCTTAGCCTTGCCTTTTACAAGCAGGCTTTAGCCTGTAGTGGCAGGGCAATCCTGGGGGTTTTACCCCAGCCCTGCCACATAAGGCTACATGTACACTTGGAGCTGGGAAGAGTGATTCCCAGCTCAAATTGACATACTCACATTAGCTGTCATTGACAGCAGCGAGCCTTGAATATAAACCCAGCTGGTCCCCAACAATATATTCTGCAGACAGATAGCTGGTGCCATTGCTCGTTGCTGCCTGTGCTACTATGGCTATATTATTATTGAACTAGTGTGACTATGCCTACTCAAGCTGGGAATCACATCCCCAGCTCCAAGCATAGATGTACCTTAATACTGCATGTGAAGTAGGCTACTTTGATCTGGTTGCTCAAGTGGGAGCTTTCATGATTATACAATGGCAATAGTGTTGTCTGACAGACCTAGGAATGGTTTCTGGCTGCATATGTGTCCACACAAACTGCTATCAGTTCACCAGCTCATCCTCCTGATATAAGTGTTTTTTATGTTTTCCACTCTTTAAAGTTTGGACGGCCAATCTTCTGGGGCTTACAAAAACAAAGCAAAGTATTGCTTTCTATAAAATCAGTAAGGACACCAGCAAGGCCCTAAAGAGAAGGACATTCCTGGTTTTCAAGGGTACATAGTTTCTCTATAAATTATTATAACTGAGGTTATGTTGTTTATTCTCATTAATTCATGCTGGGATGTAAACATGTGAACAAGAAGTGAATAACTGTGGGGGAATTAGTGGCAAAATAGTTTGCAGGCCTAGCAAAAAATGTTCAGCCCACATCTCATGCTTTGGGGAATATCTGGTTACATCACAGGACTATAAGGAAAAGCACTTGCATGCTACCTGTCCTTCTTTGCTCATCCACACAAGGTTAGCCACAATCTGGCCCACATTATACAACTATAAACAATAGGAATACTATTGCTCTGCTTTCTTGTAAGAGCTTCATAATAAGAACTCCCTACCCAATGATTCTGCCTCCCAATGTTCTTTGGGTCAAACAGAAAACGAGTTCAGGCACCTTTTGCTTTCCTCTCAGGGCTCGTGTAGGCACATTTCAATTCACTGCAGTAATCTTAGTTCTGAATGTACTTGAATGTGAAGTAGAACAGTTTTATCTTGTCTGCTACAGACAGATATCAATAGGGAGTGTTGAGAGTCTCTAGGAAAAAATATCCATAATTCTTTGAATACAAATCCGTGTTAGTACAGGAACGAAACTTCTGAAGACTTGCTGTTCAATAAATTGTCTTTTCTTCTCACATCAGCACAAAAAAGAAACACATTATTAAAGATGCAGATGCTGTGTTTTAAAGTTTTAAATCATGAGATTTATATAACTTTGAAACTTTAAAGAGTGGAAAACATAAACACTTATATGTATCCACATTCCTCCAAGTATGCAGAAATAGTGCTACAAAAGACAAGAAGAAGAATGTAACAAGAATTAAACTTTGGGGGCTCACCCAGAAGATGTGGGGCTTGGCTTTGGTTTGGATAGGCACCGCAGAGTTCAGATATTTAAACTAATCCAAACCTCTCAGGTCTGCCAAGTGGACTGGAAGAATCCATCCATTTTACTGGTGTGCACTGTTGCTAAACTGTGGCAATATACACCATCTGGGGAATGGCCTCCGGGAGAATACGGCTTCTCACAGTATTTTCTATCTTCCTATTCCAATCCCAGCCAGAATCAGGCAGTGTAGTGGAGTGCAAAAGTGAAAATTAATAAGAAAGGATTGGATATGGGGTCACTTAGGGTTCTGAGCCAAAGTTTATGTCAGTTTTTATTTTATCAGAAATGAATTGCTCATTCCTAACACATAATACACTTCCCTAGACATGAATAAACAGAACCACAGACAGCAGGCTTAATCCTGTCCTTCTCCATTAAGCAAAGCTCTCAGACCCAAACTTTTAAAATGCTACACTTTATAAAGTTCAGAAGTAAAAGTTACATTGCAAAAACCTGATCCACACACACAAGACTGGATATTTAGGTCTAATATTAGGCCTTGCTCTGGGAAAGACTTAAGCAAGTGTGGTCAGTTATTTGTATTACTCTGGTACCTACAGACCCCACCTGAAATCAGGGCCTCATTGAACTAGATGATGTACAAACAAATAGTAACAGACTGTCCTGACTTGAAAGAAGTTACAAATAAATAACCTGGACAAACGAAGTGGGGAGGGCAAACAGAAGTGAATTGACTTGCCCAAATTCACACAGCAGGTTGTGGCAGAATCTGAAATAGAACCCAAGTCACCATTTATTTCAGCTACTGATTTCAGTAGGTGAAAGAAGTGCAGGAATTGGCCCCAAATTCAGAATCAAAAAGCCAGAACCAGCTTCTGATGCTCCTCTCAGTGTTGAGCATAGTTCACTGGAGTTGAGAATCTAACACAAGTTATTAAATGATGAGAAAGGAGGAGTCATGAAAATTAAAGCTGTGCAAAAAGTACACAATGTACTCTCAAACCACACAACATTTGTCTGGTTACAGTTTCATTACATATTCAAATCACACGCCATGTTCACTGAAACTTCCACTGTGATTCTTAAATATTTTGGGTGAATATAAACTTAGTTTCAAGCAAACCTGGGACAAGTTAAGGGTTTGGGTTGAAATAGGTGAAATTTGTGGTTTTGTATAATTTGGACCAAAAATCGGTTGAAGACTGGCCATTTTCACTGAGTTTTGCTTTGAGATTTTTAGCTTGTTTGAACCCAAAACTCAAAGCAAAATTCAGGGTCAGAGCGCTACCCATAATGGTTTCCCCTGCTCTCATGAAAACATAAAATAATAAAATTGCTTAGAAACTGATCAAAACAAATGTGAAACTGATCTGTTCCCATTGTCTAGTATGAGCGAGATACAAAAAATAAAGAGCACAAATGATTTAAAAAATCAACTAGTTTTTAATTTAATTATAATTTTACCACAAGTCTTTCTGGATGGACATATAGAATATGTCATGGTGTCCATGAAAAGTAATGTTTAGTCTGCACACAGGCATGAAGGTGTTTCAAGTACATGTTGCAAATTTAGAGCATGCACTTGAAATTAACATATGAAATGCATGTTAAACTGCATGCACAGGGTTCGATACAGCTGCTGGTAACATTGAGTAGTTTGATACAAACTACCTGTCTACCTATGAATATATAGTGATATTTTCCAGAATTTCCACCATAGTACATACCATTGTAATTTCAAGGAGAATGTCACAAAGCCAATGTATGAGCTCTTCTTAAATATGAAATCATTTCTTGAGGTTGCCCTTATGGGAATGTAACTTATGAATAATTTTATTATTTACAATTTATATTCATGCAGAAACATAAATATGCACAAAAATCTAATATTCATCAGATCATGTAATATATACTACAATTCAAAACAACAGAAAGCAAGTTATATAATTGCAGACAAAAAGATGGTCTGTACTTGGGCCTGGTAGTTTTCCTGTGTTGTACTGAATGCAGATTAAGTTTGTATGCTAACCACAGGTTCAGAACCTCCAAAAAGCAGAAAAAATGTGTGTGTGGGTATGTTGGGACTATGGAAGGCGGATATACATTTTAAACCATGGTCACGGCTACATATTGGATATTTTAAAATTTAACAATGTTTAGATGGAAGAAGCAGGAGGCCAGAATCCCTGAATCCCCCAGTCACCCAAGAGAGCAGCTTCCAGCATAAGAAGGTGGGCACATACAGTGTAACATAACCATAAATAGTTAATGGTATATTGATTTCGGCAGAGCTGGGATGGAAATGAGGAAAGATACACTGGACATGTTAGGCCATTTGTCTAGTAAGTGAAAGTTTATGTTCTCTAAGTGAAGACCTAAAATGGAAAATTACTGTTAAAAAAAGAATAACAAGAAACAGTCATTGTAAAGGCAAATGATATGCACAGTGCAGTCAATAATTACTATTTACAGACAGGGTTCTTGGTGGGGTTTTTTTTGTTTGGTTTTTTGGAACAGAAAAAAAATCATGTTAAATTAATACGTCATGCAGTAGAATCTTGATTACCTGAACCCTTATTATCTACCTCCTTACCAATGGGTTCACAGAAAAGCTTTGTATTCACTTGAAAGCTTTAATCCATTGTTTTATTCCATATAACATGCAGGAAATATCTAGAAAATTAATAAAGCTTTCAAACAAATCTATCTGCCCACTGATAGTTATATCTTTCTACTCCCCTACCATTGCATTATATACAGTACTATATCTCTCTGGTCAATGGACTCATTGTATTTTGACTTCTGATTATTCAAACTCCCGACTGACTGGACACATTCAGTGTCAGCAAAGCAATTTGGGAACTGTGATTCTGTTTTATCTATCATAAGTACATTTACCACTGCAGCTTCTGTCAAGTAGCTTAGCTACACTCTCCCTTCCCTAGCATCTCAGCCATTTTTCTAATGTCATTTAGATTTCTTACAAAAAATCCCAAAACTACATTGTAAAGTAAAATGATTCACATCTAAAAATTGAGTATTTTCTTTCTTTTGTTGTTGTTCTTTTATATTTTATGCTTCAAACTTTTTAAATCTTTCAGATGCTTTTATAAATAATTGAGTAAATATAATGATAGCCAAACCTATAAAAGATAAACAGTTCCACTCTATTTTGATAAACATCACAGCCAAGATTTGAAGGCAACTGCTGAAAATTAGGTCACATAAATTAGACATCAGTATATGTATATAGAAGCCTAACTTTAGGCACCCCAGTCAGCAAATCCCTAAAATTTAGACATCTAGGCTCTGCAAAGTGGGTCTGGGAAGTCTTGTGGGAATATGCTCCCCTGTGAGATTTTCAGTCCTTCCTATTTTGGGGTCATAAATATTAAGTTGGGGTCATAAATATTAAGTTCAAGCTTCAAAATGTACATCTCGGTTGATATTTTGAACTATCCTCATGTCAAAGTTTGAGGGTGCTGTTAGGATATAGATATTCAGGCCTGTCTGTAAAGGCCTATATGTAGGTATATATTTATCATTTAGTTAGTTATAGAGGTATAAAAGAAAGAATCAAAATCACTGTCTGCCTGTCTAAGGGACTTCTCTCACTGTGACATTCTGAGGCCATGTTCTGTGATTGTTTTTGTCTACTGTACAATTCATTTTACTGGGTGTAAACTAATTAAGGTTGTGGGATATAATTGGTCAGCTAATCATGTTACAATATGTTAGGATTGGTTAGGTAAATTCAGTAAAGTTATACTGGTTAAAGGTATAGTTGGCAATATTACTATATACTGTACACACAAGGGGCAAACAGGAAATTGGGATTCAAAAATAAGGATTGGATTTAAGCTTGCTGGAAGTTCACCCCAATAAACATTGAATTGTTTGCACCTTCAGACATCAGGTATTGTTGCTCTCTGTTCATGTGAAAAGGACCAGGGAAGTGGGAGGGTGAAAGAATAAGACCTCTAACAGGAGTTAATATCCAGAAATTTGGTTCAGCCTGTTACATAGAAAGCCTGTTTGCAAATTGGGTATCCATATATAGATCTAAAGCACTCAAATGATTCAAGGATGCTCAGAGGCTGAATTTTGCTTTAGGGCTGTCACTGGAAATGAATGCCTTTAAGGTGTGATTTGGCAGTTTTGGCTTTAGCTCCAGCTGTAACCAGGAAGTGCAAAAGCATGAGAAAATGAAGAATAATTGCAAAGAAGGAGCAGGGGGATATTATCTCCATTATTAATTCCAGGGGGTTATGTTCAGTTTGAGCTGATTATAATTTCATTTGAAACTCAGGGCTACAGTAAATTACACCAGGTACAACCAACTCCTATAGTGGCAGAAGATCTGCATTCCACCACGCATACTGACCCACCACCCAACATGGAGAAAGGGGAAGTGTGAATGGTATAGCTCAAGGATTACTTTGTACCAGAATAAATTATCATATGCCCTAAAACTTTAGAACAGCTTTCTGGCTAATTTATATTGCAGTAGCATGCTGTGTAGGTGGAAGAGGGGACAAGGATTCAGTCTTTTGAAGATTCCTACTCTTCCCTCTTCCAAAGATGAACTGTTACTTATTCAGTTTTTTTGCCTACATTTTGCTCCTTTCCTGTGCTATCTACATCACCATAGGAGAGGTTTCATATGTGGGATATTAACTGAATGTTAAAGTTTTATGGTTTTATCTTCCTCTCAGATTCATAGTGTTCATAAGTGCATACCAGTGGGAGGATTAAGACAATACTTGTCACATACTATACTTGGACCTTCAAATCATCAAAGGCATCCATTTGCCCTTTTCAAGTGCATAAGCATTGTCAGAAAACCCTCAAATCACTACTGCACATCAAATAGAAGGATGTGTGTATTAAGCTGTTGGTAGATAATTTTCTAATATGCTGTCTAGACTATCACAGAATGAAACAGCTTTTGAAAGCAGTTTAACTTAATATGCAATTTAAATTGCATATCCATGTTAAAAAAAATTCCCCTCAACTATAATAGCGTAAAAACACTTAACTCCAATCTAGTAGTTAAAAATCCATGGAATCGTGGGAAAAGGTAATGTGTATGGTTTACACCAACCTGTACAGCAGTGCTGGTTTAGAAGCTGCCATTCTGGAAGCACTTACCGTACTATCGAGATGTTTGTTGCTCTAAACAACATTTATGCCGCAAATTCAGTAAAACCTTGTGTACCATGCAGCTAAATGAGTTTAAGTTAAGCCTTGTACATCAGAACCATATCAATAAGTTTTGAACACACAGCTTTATAAGTTGTAAAATATTTTCTTAAGTTATAGAATGACTGTATTAATCGTTCAGTTTTCCTTAATACTACTCAGAAGAGCATTTTGATAGAGCCTAAAAGGCAAAATCATGCTGAGAAGGCACTAGGCATCTGTGAAAGCTATCTGGATATGTTATAAAGTAGAAGTGTTTTCTCAAAAGTAGCATTTGATTAGCTGTTTAAGTATGCTTACTTGCTTCTTAAGATCTGATACTATGAAGATGCCCGCCAGCACACTTGTTGGAAATCTGCTGAGAGGGAACTTTACTTTTGAAATCCAGCTTTAAAATAAATAAATAAAGAGAGCCTAACTTCAGTTCTACCGCCCAAGTAGAGCGTTACACTCTGATTCCACTTTAAAAACCTATTGAAAGTGGGGTAGAAGGAATGATTCTTTGCACTGTAAACTAGAGCTGAAACATGCTGACAACACCTATCTATTCAGAAGCCAGAGTCAAAAGAACAGATGTTAGATAGTATTTTTAAAAAATCAGCAAAACAGCCATTTAATTTTAAATCCATCTTAGAAGAAAACTGATGGATTTTGTATGGCACAAGAACTCCAGCTGAACTGATTTTGGATCAATATATGTTTTTATAAACTTTCTTCCCGTTTGTATGTTGTTTGCTGTTATGCCCATCAGTACATTGATTGTGGAGTGATACAGATCAAGGGTATGCAAGCCTTAACAAGATCGAATTAATTATGTTTTCAGCTAAACATTAAATTTAAATCTTTTATTCATTGTATCTCAGGTTGGTGTCATTTTTCTAATGGTTTACTTGCAGGGTTATAAATATGGTTATAATAAATAGAGCTGTGCAAATAGCTGGGTTTTCAATTCACTGGCAGTTCTGGAAAAAAATAAAAAAACATTCTTCATTTGGGTTGATTTGGAAAAAAAATGGAAATGTTTCATTTGAGGTTGAACAAAATGTTCAACTGGGCTAAAGGGTCACTCACTTTCTCTGGCCCAGACCCTCCAAGTATTTTATACAAAGTGGGACAGCTTCAACAAGAGAGACAGAGAGAGAGAGAGAGCTACCCCAGAATAACCAATAGCCTGGTGATTGGTGATTTAAGTTCCTAAATGATCCATTTGTGGATCTGAGTCCTAGAGCACAATATGTGGAGTTATATTAATTTGGGAGTTCTTTTCATTTGCCTTCTGGTGTTGGAATGTTTAGGATACATGTTTTCAAGCTTTTCTGCACTGTTATAAGGACAGGAAATTTACTTGTTTTTCAAACAAAAGTTCAGATTAGCAATAACCTGATTCTAGCTGCTGACAATGGAAATAAAACACCAAATATTGCAAGACTCATTATTTTATTGCGAGAGGTGGCAAAAATGAACATGTTTATCTCTGTTTATGAGTGGGTAGTGACTACTGCCATCAGTCAATATATTGCAAAAATGGTGCCTTAGGTCAGACTACTAAGCCTATTTGCACCAGAAACTCTACACCCCCTCTACACAGCATTTTCCATGACAATCTACCTATGTCTATGCATTTAAGAGCACTTCGAAAAATTGCTTGTAAACAAAAAGCTCTGTATAACCATAACTATGAAGTCATTATCTCTCCTGCACTATTTTTAGGCACCTAAATAAATGGCTTTTTTTCCCCAACACTGCTAAGTACCCAGTAGTTCCCATTGAGCTAAACTAATTTATATGGGTGTGAAACTGGTACAACAGAATAGACAAGGCTTGGACAAACTTTTTGGCCCAAGGGCCACATCAGGTTTGTAAAATTATATGGAGGGCCGGGGAGGGGAGGGCCCGCCCCCAATCTGGCCCCGCCCCCAATCTGGCCCCGCCCCCAATCTGGCCCCCTCCCACTTCCCACCCCCTGACTTCCCCTTCAGAATCCCCAACCTATCCAACCCGCTCGACCTTGTCCCCTGACTGCCCCTTTCAGAGACCCTAACCACCCCCCCAGAACCCCACCTCCTACCCAATTCCATGCTTCCTGTCCCCTGACTGCCCTGACCCCTATTCCCCCTCCCACCCCCTAACCACCACCCCAGAATCCCCCCATCCAACCCACCCTGCTCCCTGAAGAACCCACCCCTATCTTCCCCCTTACCATAGCTGCTCGGTGCAGCTCCGGGAGAGGGAGGAGCGTGCAGCCCCGGCCCCGCAGCGGTGTCCACGCCGCGCAGCTCCAAGGGAGGGGCTGGGGGAAGCCTCCCTGGCTGGGGGCTAAACAGGATTGTCTCATGGGCCGGATCTGGCCGCGGGTTGTAGTTTGCCCACCCCTGGAATATAGCCATAGTATTTAAAGTGTCTGGGAAAATCTAAAATGGGAAGTATAGTCTTATTTACAGGATCAGTCAAATGCGAGAAACAATAACATTCAACCTTCATTTTGTTCCATAATGAAAACAACATCATGGCACCATATCAAACATTCATTAAACTCAACATCTTGGGAAAACAAACCTCACAGTAGTTGATTCACTATATGAATAGTAATTTAGTCACAGCAGTTACAACTCTGCTGTAAAGAACCTATTAATTGTTTTTCTACATTTTTTTAATGGAAGAAGGTGTAATGGATTTAAGCAAGTCATTACAAGAGAGAAGCTCCTGAGAAGAAAAGGTTGTTTGAAGCTGTAAAATATTTTATCTTCCAGTTGTATAGTAATTTCCTCATAAAACAAGCCAACAGCAACTTCAGTGGTTCCTGTGAGGTACTGAATGCAGTCCATTCCCACTGAAGTTAATGGATTTGAGTGGGGCTCAATCTCTTGCAAGATCGGGTCCATTTCTTGCACACTGATAGCTTGGCATTGCAAGAAATCTTACACAAATTTATGCAGAAAATATGAGCAGTGTAAGTCATTGACCTACAACCACTGACCCATTTTGAGTGTTGTTTTGGCATAATTTACAGGACAAACCTTAGAATATATTTAAACCCAGGTTTGAAAGTAAAAAGTTACCTTTGCCACCCTCTGAATACTCTTAAATGGTTGTAATCAATTTTTCTTCACTTAAGTACATTCATGTCTTGATATCCCAGACAAAGTATTGTGATGTTCATGGCAGGTTAGTGACCTTCTCATGATATAAATAATAAAATGACAATCTCTAACTTCTTACACTCCCTAAAGGGCTATTAATTGAATCCTTTTAAGAGCTTGTAGTAAATTTTATACACATAATTATCTGATTTACTTTTAATGTTATCATATAAATTATGTTCATATAATTTCCATTTGCCAATAAAACATAGTAATAATATTGTATTAATCAGAAATGAGAGCCCATCCATAATTATTAAAGTATGTAAATATAACTAAACACATGAATTGCTCCAGTATTTTTGGACTGGGTGCATTGTCTTAACAAGAGGCATATGATATAGAATTGTCACCTACATGGTAGTTGGCAGTTCAGAAACTTGGTGGCCATTTCTACTTAATTCACCTGAAATAATGTATGAGAATGTAATAGTAGTTTTCAAAACACAAGTGCAATTTCAAAATACACCCTCTCCCTCCAGTCTCCAACCTTTCTTAAAGGGATACATTTTTACCTGCAATTTTGCATTTGTATTCTCTAGCAAAATTAGTTTTTTTAAAAAATATAAACCTAAACAAACAAGGCATTTTTTAAACCCGAGTTTGCAAACTAAGAAGTTTTTCCCTTTTTTGAGAATTATTTAACTTTTCTGGAATGTCAGAACTTCAGACAACTTGGGTCTAGAGACTTCATGGACATGATTCACCATTATTTTATTGCTATTTCACACTGATATAGCTCTGATTTAAACACCATTACACTGATGTAAAACTGGAGTAATGGTGTGAACAATCAGGCCCCACATTTGTTTTATGTATTTGTTAACAATGAGAACTAGTGTTTTTGGATGTATTTTGAAAGCCATTTGTGTGTTATTCATAATGAATAAGTTGAATATTGCTAGCCAGATCTGCAGCAGGTGTAAATTTGCCTCCTAACCCTCCATGTTCAGTCCAGAGAAAAACTCTCTATCTGAATCTCCACTTATCGACACCGTGTAAATCAGAAGTAAGGCCACTGAAATTATCTGAGTTATACTGCTGTAAGTTAAAGGAGAATCAGCACCAAAGGAGAATACAACATCACATTTGTGGCGCTTTAAATATAAATTTCCTGACTTTGAATTTCCATGGCTTCAAAAGATTTGGTTTATTTAATAACTACAACAATCAGTGTAACTGATATAGATTTGTAACTAAACTGATTTTGTCTGGGATATTGTAAAAGAATTATAATACTAGTTGTATGTGTCATTATAAAGAGGGTTCCATTTTTATATTTATATATAAAATAATAATATTTTCAAAAGAAGACTCTCTTAGATACCTTGTACTCAGTTTTATTATGGGGGTGGGGAGAAAGGCAAGAAATAGACTATAAGTAAAATGAAATGGAATATATTAAGACAAATGCCTGGTCCAGCATGTAAATATCCAGAAAACAGGTATAAGATGCCACAAAAGCAAGGGATTATTGTTATATCTGGATAACGGCCATCCTTCAGAATACTTCTGATCAGAGGAGGAATTACCTGCTAAAGAGTGAATGGATAAGGATTATTGCTGGAAAAGTGGTTTTAGAAACAAAACCACATGGAGCAGAACCTACCTAACACTATCCTCCACAACTCCTGGTGTGGGTCAGTGCAGTAATTGTTCCATGAGTTTATTGGTGAACTAAGATTGGTGCAGAAATTTTCTATTATATACTCCTCCTGCTGGTTGTGGTTTTTCTGACATGTGCAGAAATGTTCTGACACCCTGCAGAATTTGCCCAACAGTGTGTAGGACACACTTTCATTAATGGTCCCTGAGGACTCTTTCCATACATCATATGTTCTTAACCAGGGTGAGAGTTGCACATCAAACTTTCCAAAGAGGGTGCAGCAAGCCAGGCCAAATTTGAGAGCGTGGCATTGTGACCCTGTGTACAAGATCATTAACGTCATTTTCTATACTTTGAACTTCTAGGAAGCGTTGTGCACTAGGGCAGGGTGAGTATCCTCCTCACTATTGTAAGGGGGAAGGAATTCCAAGTAATAGATGCTAAAGAAGGGGCATAATTCAAAAAAGATTGAGGACCCCTGCGGCGTGTCATTCTATCTGCTAACTGGTTATTCTGTGGACTGACAAATACATCATAGATCTGGTATACACATTTTATAAAATCAGTTTCCTCGGGTATAAACTAAATCTTTTTCTCCTACGAAGCACCATTGTTTTTTTCTTTTCCACAAGCTATCTGTATAACAACATAGCATCCATAAAGCAAACATGTCAAAGGAAACAAATAGTTCACATAGTGTTTGAGTACAGCTAGCTTTTCCAGGTCAGCATGGCTCCATTTTAGTTGCTGCAAACATTTTCTTATACAAAGAATATATTTCAAGCCTCCCTCTGTCTTGCAAATGCAAATTACTTTAGTCTTCTGAAAAAAATCAAGAAGCAAGGACTAGGAAAAACTGCTAAGAGAATGACTCCTTGGGCAGAATTGAAGGAAACTATTTTCATACACTCTCAGGGAAAAAAGAGGTGTGTGAGATACCACTTTTAATATGTGCCCTTAAAACAGCTTTTCGGGTTTCACAGTATGGCACTACACTCATATTTCCTACTGGAGTCTTTTTATCTATTCTGTCAACATAAAGTTCATTTCAATTTCCATGACAATAGCATTTTTATATTTAACATGCATCGTGTGTGGATACACAAGTAGATATTAGGTAAAGCCCAGAGAGTTTCAAATATCACACAGATGATAGCACATACATGTTTATTCCTGGCCCCCACATACACATACACACACACACACACACACACACAAAATGGAAAAGAGTTGCAGCATCAGAGTCACGTCAAATCAACCATCAGCCAGGTAAAAAGACAGGCAGCTTGGAAGGATTTAAGGAGATCAAATCTTAAATAAGTGTACTGCGGTCCTTTCCTGCACATTTGGAAATACTAGATGAAGTTTTTTGTACTTTATATGATTTTAAAACAAACAGATGAGATTAAAAACCCACCCTTTGACCCTCTGAAGTGATTGCAGCATCCTAGTACCTGCTACTTTATGTACAGGAATACCTTGGGCAGCAATTTAAAACTCATCATGAACTATGAGAGGGGACTATTTAGTGGACCATTTTGATTTTAACACTCTCTGTCCTAATAGTGCTAAGCGAAAATGTTATTGAAAGAGACAAAGGCTCCAAGGAGATCTCTAAGGAAAACTTGGAGCTAGAAAAGTTCCTCCCCCAACCCAAGGAAGGTAAAAGGAACAAATGAATCCTACCAACAGCTGAATCACTTAAAATAATTGTATCTTATTTATAATCAGGAGTGCTGATAACGAAAAAGTAATCTTCCTCTGCAGGAAGGAGGAATTAGGTGAAGTTTGAGGGCGTAATGCAGGCTGCTAAGGAAACCACACTTGAACTCGCTAGGAACGTGGGATGCACACCAGGAAAGGCATCCAGAAAGTTACGTTTTGTCAGTTTGTTTTTGATTAGACATCTTAAAATCTCTGCACAGCTCCAGCATTCAGGACTTTCAAGGTTTTTCTTTTTGTGAACTTTTAAAAAATAAGGCCATGATCCTGCAAACATTTACATTTGTCAGTAACTTTATGCACATGAGTAGCTTTGCAGTGTTCATGGGGTCTACTCATGTATAAAGTTTATTACGTAGGTATGTGTTTGCAGAATCAGGGCCTTAATGTGAAACCACCAGTCAGGAGGAGCACTCTCCTTTTTCTTTGGAAAAGATTGGTGTGATTTGAAGGGGGACTGGAATCAAGCTCCAGCCACACATTCCACTCTAGCTGGTGTTTATCTGGTACTAGAATACAGTAGACTCTCGATTATCCAGGATTATAGGGGAAAAAATAATTCTGGTTAATAAAATCCCGGATAATCACCATCCATAGGAAATATGGGAAGAGAGGGGTTGGTTCACCAGCTATCTTGCGCTGGGGAGAGGAGGTGTTGGTTCACTGGCTGCCCTGCGCCCTGGTGGGGTTTTTTTGTGTGTGTGCTTGGGGCGGCAGCAAAGCCAGAGCCAGCCCTATGAGTTGCGCATATTTTTTTTGACATCCTGGTTAATTCACATCCTGGTTAATCCAATCCTGGATAATAGAGAGTCTACTGCAATTCCAAAATCCCAGTATTAGTATAATAAAAATTTAGTCGTAAACTTTGACAGGTTTTCCTTTCCTCATCATGTAGAAACTCTAAGGTCTCATAGCCATCTCCAATTCACAGCCAGCTCTCCCAAAATTCCCACATCCTAAAGAATCATGCTCCCCATTTTATGAAATCAAGACATTTTGGCATCAAACTGTTACCTTTTGACTATTTCCTGTTTTTCACTTTACTTTTTTCCATCTTTCTCTCTTTCCTTCCTCTTTCAGTGTCAGTTTTATCACCGATGAACTTTTCTTTCCCACCCCTTTCCTCTCTCTAAATCTTTTCCTTCATCTGCTCTCTTCCTTCTTTCCTTTCTTCCTTCATTTTCCCCTTCATTGCCCAGTGCTTTCCCCTGCTTCTTTCCCTCCTGCTTCTCTTTCCTTCGTGGTTCTTTTAGTCTCCTCCCTTCTTAATAACAGCTACCTCTCCCTCCCGTATTGACTCCCCTAAGGGTATGTCTTCACTACCCGCCGAATCGGCGGGTAGCCATCGATCTTCTGGCGATCGATTTCTCGCATCTTATGAAGACGTGAGAAATTGATTGCTCGCGGCGCCCCCGTCGACTCCGGAACTCCAGCTTGCCAGGAGGCGCAAGCTGGAGTCGACGGGGGAGCGCGCCGCCGACTGCCGCCACCGTGAGGACAGACGGTAAGTTGGCTGCAGATACGCAAACTTCAGCTACGTGATTCATGTAGCTGAAGTTGCGTATCTGCAATTGACCCCCCCCCCATAGTGGAGACCACCTTAGGCTCAGGCCCCCACTTACTCCTGTTCCTTCCCCTTCCTGGTTACATTTATCCCCCTTTTTGACTCCCCTTACATGCCAAGGCTGGTCCACATGGGTATGCCTACTCAGCCCACAGAAATCAGCCTCTCAGTCTAAACTGACAGACTAGGGCTAGTGGAGCTCACCCTAGAACTCTAAAAATATCAATGTAGACAGTGCTTTGCAGTTGCAGCTCACGCTGACGCTTAGGCTCTGAAACTCACACTCCTCTCTAGACTTCAGAGCCTGAGTTGCAACTTCAAAGCCCAGTCTACAGCCACTAACTCTAGTCTGTCAACCTGAAATAGGAGGCTTGTACATAGCCAAAAGATCCAGTGTTCCTGTATGGCTAAGGCACCAGGTTATTTCAATATATATCTACCCTCTCGACAGCTGATCAGGGCTATACTCTGTCAAAGGATAGTGCCACCCATTTAAGCGCGCGCGCCCTTCCTCTTCCCCACCACTGTAGTCAACAGCAAAACTTCCATTGACTTTAGTGGATCCAGGATTTCAGTCCGGTGCCTGTGTGAAGCACAATGTACCTAGAAGCTCCTGCAGAAGTGGTGCATCTCTGCATTTTCCTGTCCTATGGGCTATGCATTAAGAGCATAACTGCGTCTATATGCGTCTTAAAATATGGCAAAGGAGTAAAACTTAACAATAAATACTTTCTTTTTGTGATCAACTAGTTATAACAGGGTGGTGACTATATATCACTGTTAATACAAATTATACTTAAGAGTTTGAGATCAAATTGAAAGTGATGGCTAGGAATTATTCAGGGTGTATCTTTAAAGAAGCAAAAATGTCATTTGTAAACATATGATTATTGAACTATTTCTGTCATATAACTGAAGAACATGAAAATATATGTTTCTTTGAGATGCCAAATTCTTATTCCAAATGTTCCTATTAATAAAAACAAGCTGTTATGTCAGAGTGGCTCCCCTGCCCTTTAGCCACCTCTGTCTGATAGGTAGTCCAAATGCCGTCATGCAATTTAAATCACAGATTATAACCTATGAGAGGAAATTAATATTTATCAACCAGAAAATAGAACAGGATATCATTGTGAGAATCTCCCAGCTATCATGGATTTGAACTGAAATCCAGTGACAGTAGATGAAGTATGTCTCGTATTTTTCAGTGACAAAAGGATATACTTGAAGATTTGAGCACAGAATAAATAATCTTACATCTTGAACAAAAAAATTTCATCATTATCTGTATGATTAAATGATTTATTCCAAAAGAGACACATAAATATTTTGTTAGAAAGCTATTATGCATGCTATTTTCACTGAAATGCTTGCAATGAGTGCTATGGTGGTCTGAGTCAACTTGTAAGCTTAATAAGCTAATGCACCACAGTTTATTTAGCTCTTCAGGAGCACAGCATGTAGTCTCTTTTATCTTCCTTGCATCATATTTGATCACTGATTAGAAACAGAGAAGAGATAATAACATTCAAACCATAGGGTAAAAACAAAAAAAAAAAGACTCAAATGTTAGACTAGCAACTACAGCTGCAAAATGAATGGCTAGAACCAGCTCAAGAAAATATCAGGGTCTTAAATGAATAACAATTCAGACAAAAGGTTAATATTTTAAATTTTGCAAGTAGAATGAGCAACAGAGACTGAAGGGAATTGAAAAAAGAATTATGACTGCATTTAAATTTAATAAAGGCCTTTGAAGCTTAATTGCTTATGTTACAACTAAATCATGGCTAGAAGGTGTCTCGAGCAGCCAGTCGTAAATAATCATTGTTCTGGAATCTGTCCATCCATATTTCATTGTCTATTTCCTTTATTTTAACACTTTAATTATGAACTGTATCTACTCAATGTTATCATTAAAAGACAGATACTAATTAGCTCAAGTGCCAGAGAGAAATGCTACCAATCAGTACAAGTGATTTCAGCAAAGCCTAAAGGAGGAAAAAAAATCTCTTGAGTTGCTGAAATCAATTTAATTATGCCAACTGTATCTATTCAGTATGTTCTGCTCCTAACACCCCCACTGTGTCTACTGTGGGAATTACTGTATTAACACTTTAAAGGTAATTCTATTTTTTTTAAAAAAAATCCTGAAGTTAGGGCTAAGAGAGGATCAGCTACAGTGAATAAAGATAATAAAAGATTTAAATTGTACAATTAGTTATTTGCTGACACCACAACTTTCCTGCATTTTTATTTGAATGGTAAAAGTCTTCCTGACAAAACAAACACCTCAATTTTTGGCTGAGTAATAGTCAAGTAGAAATTATGTAAGTATTTCTCAAGTTTTTCCTCCTAACAACTCTCTTTGTAGTTGTTGAGGGTGGTTTTCTGCCTCACAGATGAGTAGTGAGTAGAAAAAATTAGGGAAGAAATGCTATCAGGATTAAATCAAACCCCCTAGATTGCAAGAAGTAATCTTTTTTTTTTTAACAATTATCTAAGGATAGTGCACAAAACTGCTGATCTTTTCATCCTATATGCATTGAAATTTGCTCTTTGTAAAAAAAAAGTGGTCAAATTATCTTGGAGTAATTTCCCTTATGCGCAGATTATAGTTTCACAAATATTTCATCTTTTCTATCAAAGGGATGAATACATTTTTTGTCTTTCTGTAGTCAGCTTCAATACGAAACAGAAACCATGATGCAATTAGAACAGAAAAATAGCACAGTACATCTAAGGACTTATTTTATTCCTGGAACTTCTCACCAAAAACAAGGATAAATCTGTAACCAGCAGAGTCCTGTGTCACATCACATGTCAACATGCACTGCATGTTCCAACAAATACATACACGAGTCTGTGTCTAGATCTGAGTTAGACATTCTAATACTTCCAGGGGAAGATGAGTACAGTCTATATTAATCATCCCCCACCTCTCCACATAAGGACAGAAAAGGAAAAAGACATGATTCTTCAAGATATTCATCTAGTCATCAAAAGCAGCAGCCCTGAAAAAACACTCCTGGCATCATGCTTTTATGTTTTGAGAACAAAACACACCAGAAGAAAGGGAAAACGTAACAAGAAAGTACAAAGGTCTAGATCCACAGAGGTACTTAGGCATTTTAATGCTCAGAATCAGATGCATAGTGTGTTTAAACTCAGGAAGAAAAACAGGAAAAATAGTAACATACCATAGTTCTAGAAGGCATTTCCACTTTCCTTATTTGTGAATATAGAGTTTCTTATATTACATGATTAAAATGGCTATCTATTTACTGAACAGGAAATAAACCCACTTTATATGTTATGTATGGATATTCAGCTAGGGTGAAATTCACCCATAGGCGAAATGAACCCCTTTAATAGGGTTGCCAACTTTCTAATCACACAAAACTGACCACCCTAGCCATGTCCCTTCCCTGAGGCCATGTTCCCTTCTCCAAGGCCCCACCCCACTCACTACTTTTCCCCTCCCTTGGTGGCTCACTCTCCCCCACCATCACTCACTTTCACTGGTCTGGGGCAGGGATGTGGGAGCGGGTGAGGAATTTGGGATGCAAGAGGGGGCTCCAGGATGGGGAGGTAGGGCTGAGGGATTCGGAGTATGGGAGGGGTTTGTGGGTTGAGGCAGGTGGTTAGGATGCTGGAGGGGTTGTGGGCTCTGGGTTGGGGATGAGGGGTTTAGTGTCTGGGGGTCGGTAGGCTGAGGTGCAGGAGGGGATGAGGGGTCAGGCTGGGGATGCTGGTTCTGGGGTAGGTCCAGGGATGAGGATTTTGGGGGGCCTCGGGGCTGGGGCTCAGGGTTGGGGTGCACTTACCTCCTGGTCAGTGGTGCAGCAAGGCTCCGCACTGCACCCGGGAAGTGGCCAGCAGATTTGTCTCCTAGGTGGAGGAAGGAGCCAGGAGGCTCTGCGCATTGCTCTCACCCACAGGTACCACCCCCACAGCTCCCATTGGCCACAGTTCCCAGCCAATGGGAGTGCAGAGCCAGTGCTCAGCGTGGGACCAGTGCGTGGAGCTCCTGCCTAGGAGTCGGACCTGCTAGCCACTTTCCGGGCACAGCACAGAGCCAGGACAGTTGACTAGCCTGCCTTAGCCCCGCAGCACTGCCAACCAGAGCTTTAACAGCCCCGTCGGCAATCCCCCACCATTGAAGCAGCATGCTGACTCTATCCATCACTCTTATGACCACAAGGTGGAACAGTGGGCAGGGAAGCAACAGTACTGCTGTTCCTATTGCTGGAATCCTTGCCTTGGGTTCCAGCAATATTGAATGCAGTAAAGAAGCTTTATCACTTGAAAGTATAGCAGTTTAACAAAATGCACAATACTTGAATTTGTTTATTATATTCCAAAAGCCATTTCCAAATGCATTAGAAATTACAGGCAAACTCAGACCAAAGTATATAAAAGAAGAAAACAAGGAGAAAGAGGATGCCCATAGTCATTCTTTCATACAGTTAACCAAGAAAGAACACTACAGGCAGACCTGGGGATTTGTACCTTTGTTTTTTCCTTTTGTTAGAAATTCACCCAGGAAAATTGATGTTTTTCCTCCAAAAGCTGGGAGATCTAGAGCCCAAATTCTAATCCCAGCTCAGGCACAGCTCTCATATGTGACCTTGTACAAACCACATAATATCTACTCCCTTCATTTGGAAGATGAAGAAGAAAATACCTCCTCTAGACTGGTGTTGCAAGGATAAATTCACTTGTGCTTCTTAAAAAACTTTGAGATCTGCAGATGAAAGAGGCCATTAGCACAAATCATCATCATCCTGGTGTAGAATATTGCCAGGATAGGTGGATTCACACTGTTCTGGAGCTCTCAGAACATGAGTTTGGCCCTGTAGTACTTACTCAGGCAAAAGTCCCTATAAGTTTGATAGCAAAAACAGACCAAATACAGTGGTAAATATTTCTTGAGTGAAGACTGCAGGATTGAGCTCTATCAGGACAAATCACTACCCATGGTAAAAACAAACTACATCTTGTACAGCATTAGGCACATAAACTGTAAATAACAGTTTTCAAAGATGATTTTGCCTTTAATTTCTTCATTTTCATTTCTTCCCATTCCACTCCCCTAATCATTTGTTTAGTTTTCTTGTATTCTTTGGAAATATACAGTTCAGAAATAAACAGGGGATGCAAGATTAGACAAGCAATCAAATGCAAAATAAATAATAATAATAAGAAGAAAGAAATAAGTTAGACAAAGCAGAATGTTTTTATCATGTTCTCAATCTTTGAGGAAATTTAAGTGCTATGCATTTGTTTGACAAATGTGTATTGTACTTAAAGTAATAAAAACAATTACAGTGACGTTTGCAGCCATCTGTATTGCATATCTTGCTGTGCTAGCCATGATTAAACATTTTAAATTGTAACTTCTCTAAACAAAGCATCTTCCATGGGAAAAAAATCAGTTCAGTTTACAAATGAAATAATTCTTAATACCAATTATCTGTTGTCATGGCAACAACTGAACTTCAAGAGGCATGTGTTTTGCTTGTTTGACATGCACAATCTGTTTCCCAGATGGGGGCACGGCAGAAAAAGTTAAATGTCTATAGAAGATAACTAAGGTCAAACATCCATCCCACTGGCATTTACACATTTCCATTAAAGTTCCATTTTAATACCATTAATTATGCTTGACTACCTCCTTTTCCCCTTTTTAAGCAAAAAAATGGAAAGTATTTTTGCAGTGAAAAATTCCCTCCAAGCTAGTTAGAGGGATGTTTTTTGTACTAATGTGATTATCCTTGCAGTGTTAGATTAGTCATGGTAAATTGTAAAGTATTTTATTGTGCCCATAGTAATTTTACATTTAAAGTGTGAAAAATTAAAAGCAGCATCCACAACAATTCAAATCTGCCCATTCCAGTATAACCGAAGGTTCTCTTGAAACATTTTAACGTGGTTTTAATAGGTTTGTCATGAAAAGATTTTCTTGGCTGTGGGGGAGGGTTTGGAAAGGGCAAAGGGATTCATGTGGCCCCAACCACTCACCTAACTGTAAAGAAGAACTGCAGCCATCCGGCTGGGCAGGATTTCACCTCTCAAATATCCACTTATGTGCATCTAGCTTTCACCTCCTGGTGAGGACCGTATAAGGATGTGTATAGGGAGTCCCACTGATGTCAACATTACAACTCATGTGAGCAAGTACTCAGCTCAGCAACGCGAATAATGGGCCCAAAATCTACTGTTTTCAAAGCAAGCGGCATGACTTTCATTGTGTTCTGCAACTCCATCTTCATTCAATAACGCAAATGTCAAATGTTTGTGCAAATCTTCTGGGTGAATCTATCAAGTCTCGGCCAGATTCAGGAGTATGCTCAAACAGCTTTGCCCCTTCCCAGCAATGCAATGCAACTATAAATACAGCTTAACTTGCTGGCTATGAAGGGTTTACAACTGCTTTGCAGTGCCAGCATAGTGCAAAGCAGCCAGAGTGTACTGAAAATTTTACCATTTACTTGGTAGAAATACCATCAGCATGTTATATTCCACATAATCTTATCAAACATTCAAATGTTGCTTTCTTTGATGTAACACATTCTAACCTGTTTGATTTCCAAATGGCCACAGATATCAATTTGTTGTGTTATGTAGCACAAGAAATAAAACCTCATATTGCTTAGGACTGGATGCAGAAAACACATGATTTTTTGTCTAACCTTTGAAGTAGTAAATGAATAGCTGCTCAAATGAAATAATGGAGATAATTCTACATCTGCAAGGTGCACCAGCTATCTAGAGGAATAAGAATTTTCAGAAATGCCAAGCACTCAATTTCTACTGAAGCCAGTGCCTTTGAAAATAAGGTCATTTTTACTTAGATGCTGAAATACAGATTTAGGAGACTACCTTTAGGCACTGAGAATTGGAAATTTTGGCAAATTTGCTTTCTTCTTATTGCAAAAAGAGACTTTCCTACATTAGCTATTAGCCAATTATTACTTAAGCGGGAGAGCATCACAACACATAGCACTAGGCTCTGAGATCTCCGGGTCATTTCTAAAAACCACTTGATCATTAGCTCAAATCTGGTCCAATTCAATGGTGCCCAGAATCTTGATAGTTATTGCTAGATTGGACAGAGGTTTAGGATTGAACCTGCATAAGGTTGTTCACAAACCTCTAGAGATGGCCATTCAGAAGAGTGCAAGGCAGAGGCACACAGGTAGGGTGATATGGAGAAGTTTCACTGCATAATTTAACACTTGCTAAAGAATTCTTTTCTCTCCATGACTAAAAACTGATGCCCAATGTGTTACAGAATTTCAGGAGCTTTGAAAGAAATGGCAAAAATTATCAATCTAAACATTAGTCCAACTGTCTGTGCTTGGAGGTAATTTAATATAGCAGCATCAGCAGCCTCATTTTAATTATTTTAGAGGATATATATTTGACTCTGAAAATAACACATTTGTAGATTCAATAAAAGAAGATTATACTAGATAGTGTAATAAACCTGGATATTTTAAGTGATTCTATTAGCAGCAGGGAATATTGTATAATGAACTACAAGACAAGAGTTAGTGATAATTTTGAGTGGACTTTTGCAAGCACATAGGTCTTTGTTTTTCTTTACAAACTTAATATCTTGTAATGCAACTAGCTGCGGAGATCAGTTAAGAACACTCTCTCTTTGCTGGCAGGTAGCTTTGCTGTACTGCAGGCTTAGACTAACCAGTAGCGTTCAAGCCAAACTACATTACAGGTGCTGATCAAATTAAGTTTCACAAGATTCTTCTGGTGACGGAATAATTGCCTGTTTTTGTCTCTATTTTAGTCTGAGTTTATCAGGAGAGAAGTTTAAAGTGCAGTATATTATTTTAAAGGGTATGCAGCAGTTTAGCTATAGAATAACGTAACAAAGCTGTGGAATAATGTAACAAAGTTTTCATGCCGTCGTTGTGTTTCTGTACATATAGATTTCTTATGCAGCTCCCTATGCCCAGAATACCTTTCACAATCGAGTGTGCCATGCAACTTTTGTCCTCCTTTAAATCCCTCCTCCAGACTCATTTCCTTTGGTTAACCTTCCAACACTGCCCTTCATTCTACCATTCTCTTACAAGACTTTAATCCTAAAACCATTCATATATTACATTAGCATATTTTAAAAGGTTCTTAAAATGGTATTGAACAAGAAATGCAAATAACAAACTTAATAGACACATAACAGACATCATATCCTCTGATTTGTTTTAATGCAGTAACCCTCAGCCATCCTACACCATTACTCAGCACCCTTTGCTTGTTCTTTTGTACTCTTCTCCCTTTAACTTAGTTGGAAAGCCCTTTAAACCAGGTACCTATATTTTTATTTTGATTGTAAGTGCTAGGCCTACCACTCCATTTATGCACAAATGAGGCTAGATTCAGGGTATGCCCTTCCTACCCTGGGGCAATCTGCTAGCTAGAGATCAACAGAGCATAGCATACTCCGGCCACATCTCTTCCTCTTGCACCTTGCACACAGTGTTCTCCTGTAGATAAAACACAGACCTGGGAGTTGAGATCTGGATTTGATTCCTGGCTTCTCTACTGATTCACAGTTACTTATCTATGTGCACGTCACTTTCCCAAGCTATGAAAGGAGGATATTACTCACCCTCCCTTGTAAAGCTGATAGAGATCTATGGACGAAAGACACAGTATTTATTAATCTTGTACACATGTGTACATGCTCATATGGTGAGTGTAATGCATTCTAAATTATTAAGTTCTTCAAATGTCACAGGTGGTGGAAGTAGAGTAGAAGCTCTTCTCTGCCCATCTTTTATCTTCCCATGTCACATTCTGACACTCTCCCTACTCCTTTGATTGTTGTAATAGTACAGTTTCAACAGCATAGGCTGTGTATTTTATTTGATTTCCCCACAAACTGCAAATGTATGTTTAGAGATACAAAGAAGAAAAAGTCCCATGCCTACAACACATTACTGTTTGTCATTAGTATTTGCTGTAGACTGGACAAAGTTAGCAGTACATGTATGTTTCTCAGCCATCACATTTCAATTCTCCAAGGAATCCCTAAAGCAATACCTGAAGCTTATTACACCTACAATGTGCACTTTGTTTTTAATTAATAAACACGACTGATATTCATTTCCCTGAAAATTAGATTCTAGAATAGGATTATTTGATACGAACTCATTTTTACTTCTCATTTTAATAAAATCATTCTTTTACAAATCTATGACCATCTCATTAGAAATTAATTACCCTGGGCTAGTTTTAGTCAGTGTTCCCATCAGCACCAACAAAGAGAAGGTCAATCTGAATTCCTAACCCTAAACACCTCAATGGTCAACCACAGCAAAAAGCAGCACAGAGGAGCCTAAGTGGAAGAGCCTTCAGCATAGTTGAGTAGCTCCATCTTTACGCAGCTAGCCAAAGAGGGCAGAGGAAGAAGGTATCTAAGTCACAGAAAAGGCAAAAGGCAGAAGCAGTCTCTCTAACAGGAGTGAGGAGGCAACATGGGGAGCAGGGGAAGAAAACCTAGATTCCTCAATAAGCTGCTGAATCAATCAGGTGGTGGCTGCTGAAAAATGTCATTTTTAAGTACATAAGTACATACTCAGTCAGACAATGGTCAATCTAGCCCAGCATCTTCTTTTCCTAACTGTGGCCAACTCCAGGTGCTTCAGTAGAATTAATAGAACAGGGCAATTATTAAGTGGTCCATCCCCTGTTGTCCACGTCCAGCTTCTGGCAGTTGGAGGCTTAGGTACACCCACATCATATGGTTGTATCTCTGACCACTGTGACTTTCCAAGATCATTCATGATTTTATAGACCTCTCTCACATCCCCTTAGTTCTCTCTTTTCCCATCTGAAAAGTCCCAGTCTTTTTTTAGGGCTGGTCTCCACTACGGGGGGGGGGGGGAGGAGGAGTGGATCGACTGCAGATACACAACTTCAGCTACGTGAATCACATAGCTGAAGTTTGCGTATCTGCAGCCGACTTACCTCTCGTCCCCACAGCGGCGGCAGGCGGCGGCGCGCTCCCCCGTCGTCTCCAGCTTGTGCCTCCCGGCAAGCTGGAGTTACGCAGTCGACGGGGGAGCCGCGAGCGATCTATTTCTCGCGTCCTCATCAGACGCGAGAAATCGATCGCCAGAAAATCGATCGCTACCCGCCGATTCGGCGGGTAGTGAAGACGTACCCTTAATCTCTTCCCACATGGAAGCTGTTGGATACTGTGACAGGTTGAGATCACAGAAACCCCTTAGAAGCTGCCACCCAAAGTACCAAGGCTACTCCTGCCTCAGTTTTCCTGCCCCAACAGCTTAGGACCTCAGTACCCTGCCCGGTCTGAGCCACGTCCCCTAACAGCTGTGGGCTTTCCTGGAAACAGACAGGAGGTATCCTTACCTCTGGCACTCAGATGCTCAACTCCCAATGGGGTCAAACCCTGAATAAAATTTGTTTTGCCCTGTATAAAGCTTATACAGGGCAAACTCATAGATTGTTTGCCCTCTATAATAATGATAGAGAGATATGCACAGCTGTTTGCCCCCCCCCCCCCCAAGTACCAACACATACTCCAGGTTAATTAATAAGTAAAAAGTGATTTTAATAAAGACAGGGAATAGGATTTAAGTGGTTCAAAGTAGTAACAGACAGAATGAAGTGAATTACCAAACAAAATAAACAGAACACACAAATCTAACACTATTACAGCAAAAAGCCTCACCCTCCGTGAATTCCTTCTTTCAGGCTAAACTCCCAGTTAGCCTGGGTCCGGCAATCACTCACACACACCCCTGCAGTCACAGCTCTCTGTTCCAGTTTCTTCCAGGTATCCTTGGGGGGTGGAGGGCTGTTGCTTGAGCCAGCTGAGAACAAAATGGAGAGGTCTCCCCCAGGTTTATATAGACTTCTTCCTGTGGGTGGAGAGCCCCTCCTCCTTTTTATCTAGAGTCCACATGGACTCTCAGAGCACATGGCCCAGTCCCAGGTTTGAACCAGACTCTGCTCATTACCAGTCAGGCCATATTCCTGAGGAGGCTCGGGTGTGGACGGGCGTCTTCGAAGTTGATTGTTTGCTTGACTGGTTCTCAAGTGGGCTTAACTGAGAATAGTTTTTTCTCAGAGAGCTGTTCAGCCTCTTTCCAAAGTCCACATACAACCAACCAAGCACATAGTCAATATTCATAACTCTGAATACAACACAGACACATACATACAAATAGGATGAATGGATCCAGTGGATCATTACCTTCACCGAGATATAACTTTTTAGCACAACCATATTCCAGTAACATCATACATCTATTTACAGGCCCACACCCCTCCCCATAAAGCCTTATGGGGGTACACCATCACACATACCATTAATCATTTTTGTTGCCCTTCTCTGTACCTTTCTCAAATCTTTTTTTCTTAGATAGGGCAACCAGAATTCTGCACTGTTTTCAAGATGTGGGCATACCATGGATTTATTATCTATACCTTTCCTAATAGTTCCTAACATTGTTAGCTTTTTTGACTGCCATTACACATTGTGCAGATGTTTTCAGAGAACTATCCACAATGACTCCAAGATCTCTTTCTTGAGTGGTAATGGCTAATTTATATCTCACCATTTCTATGTATAGTTGGGATTATGATTTTATATATTATTTTGCATTTATCAACACCGAATTTCATCTTCCATTTTGTTGCCCAGTCATGCAATTTTGAGAGATTTCTTTGTAACTCTTTGCAATGTGTTTTGGACTTACCTACCTTCAGTAACTTTTTGTATCATCTGCATATTTTGTCACCTCACTATTTACCCCTTTTTCCAGATCATTTCTCATTTTTGGTGACAATCTCCAAGGCTGTGCAACTTCTGCAATTTTTTCTGCATGTTACAAAGTTGCAGCATCTCACAAACTGATCACTTCTATAAATCAGCAAAGGATCATTGGCTATGCCAATTTAAACCATATGAGGATCTGTCCGAGTGACTGCACAGACACCATGTAGAGTTAGTACAGCATCCATCATGTCACACCAGTTGCAAATAGTCAATATAATATATAGGGAACTAAGTGACTCGGCCGTAGGAAAAAATGAACTAGAGCCAGTTTAATACTGGAAGTCAATCATTAACACAAGAATATTCTGTAGATTAATACTTCATTCCATGATTGGCTAAATTCTGATTTCTTAAATCAACACATTAGAGGGAAAAGGTATTATGCTAATGGTTCTGTTTGTTTTACATAATAATCCTGCTTAGTCACATATGAATAATGGCTAAGTATACACAGTGAAATTGTAAAATCTGGGAAATGCAGTACCAAGAGCTGCTTCTACTTCATTGTTACCTGGGAGTCGAATGAGAGTGGTAAAAGAGTATCAGTTTGATTAGAAGGTTCCAGTCTGTCCTTTTCAACGCAAATACGAGTTAGTTATAGCAATTTTAAGTCTTTATTCTGAATCCTACTTTGAGCTCTACTGAACCTGAAGGCTTAGATCAAAATGTATTGTGGAGATTATGTAAGTATAATGTTCGGTTCTGACAAAACTTTCAAAGTTTTCTGTTTGAGTTGCCAACCTTAACAGAATGTTAGGAGCCCAGATCCTCAGCTGGTGCAAATAAGCGCACCTCCATTGTAATCAATCTACTACCAATTTATGCCAGAAACAGTTCTGTATATGTGGTATCTAAAATGTGGATAACATGAAGAATGTTGTTTGTGCACTTTACATTCAGTGGCAGGATTAACATTTTATATCTAAGACACAATGTGTCTTTTACCATTTACTTCTGAGGTCGAGGTCAAGGTCTAATTCTGTAACATCACTAAACAATAACGATTTATATTGAACTATACCATTTGGAATGACCAATTTTTTATTTTTTTTAAAAAGCAGATTTAAGTAACCTTACAAAATAAGTACATCCCGAAAGAAATTTTGTTAGGGCTAATTTGATAGTCAAAATCTTGTCAAGAACCTAACAAGAAATTGAAGTTTTATTTGCAGAATCAAAGAGCTGACTGATATATTGGTTTAGCAAATGTTTTCCTTTTTTGAAGTATGTCTCTTTCTGTTGAACGAGTCAACATGAATACATAGAAATGTGGCATGATTTGGCCTAAAAACAATTTAAGACGGAATATAAGATTTTATATAGTATAGGCTTTCAACTGCTATTTAATGAAGTTCATTAAAAAAAGGAAAATATCTGAAATGTAAATATATATATTTACATTTCAGATATTTTTCTTTAGAGGATGAATGTATAATCTGTGTTACAATGTAATGTACATATGTTTTTTGTCACTTATAAGCATTTACTTTTGTCGGGAGACGTATTAAGTCATATTCAATATGTTTATATTTTGAAAATGAAAAATATTCAAAATTGAAAAATTGACTCTCCATTAAGTGATAAATCATGGGAAGTGGTGTTGATTAAATGTGCCAGATTAATAAATTGGAACCAAGGTGCATGCACTCAATAGTTTTTGAGAGTAAAATATGAAACTGCTGCATGTACATGGCACGTGGGTAATTGTGCCATTTAAGGAATTTCATAACCTTTTAATAATTAATGTTAGTGTAATTTCCAAAATGCTTTGTGTGTGCATCCCCAATTGCTTTGAAAATCAATACAGGAAGCATTCACAATTTTTTCTTGAATTATGTATCTGAAGGCAAATTATTCCAGTCTCACTGACAAAGCATTTCTTTCTATAAAACCATATTGCACTTATTTAAACAAATAACTATTGAATAGGTTTCCATAATGTGTTCCTCTTTGATCTGCGATTTGGTATCGCAGGTCCATTACTAGACCAAAGGCCCCACTTAAGACCTGAAGGTTGTTCTTTCTTTCTACTCAGTTATTAATGTATTTCATTTTACTAGAGTGAAGGAGGAAGAATTAGGCAGTCTGACATAACTAGAGAATTAATTTAATCTGGAGAACTTCACCAACTTCAGTTTCTTTTCTTCTTCTGATTAAACAAGTCCAATTATATTTGAGTAATTAATATCATGTACAGATGGTATTGCCTGGCATTAATATGAGTATATTACATTATCACATAAGGGAATAGTTTCACTTTATATATCACTAAAGATTGTTAAATATAATATT
This sequence comes from Sternotherus odoratus, assembly GCA_032164245.1. Classification (NCBI taxonomy): domain Eukaryota; kingdom Metazoa; phylum Chordata; order Testudines; family Kinosternidae; genus Sternotherus; species Sternotherus odoratus. The sequence continues at coordinate 56,647,370 of JAVMKO010000004.1, forward strand.
AGTTAGAGTTAATGATAATTACAACTATTTGATCTTATTATAACTTGAAAACACAGTCCAGTATTATCAAATAGATAGTCTAAAATTCCCGTATATTTTGTCTGTTCACTGTGATTAACTGTCACTAGCTCTTACTATGTCAAGCAGGGGAATAGAGGGAATGTTCAAGAGTGAGATACTACTCAGTGTGAAAGAGTGTGTCAAAATCTGACCATATACTTTCCCCTGACAAAATACTGTCAAATTCCCTCATGGTATAAATCGGCATGTCTGCACTGAAGTGTGCCCACTTACTCCCTCCCTGAGCTGGGTTGGGAAGAGAGGGAAATAAGTGAATCCTTGACTGGTTTACATACATTCTTTTACCAAAGGCTAAAGGCACAATCTAGCCCTAACTATTTCCTAGAAGAATCCCAATAGAAAAACAAGAAAAAACAAAATCATAATTAGCATCACTTTTAGAATGATTAATTTTTTTAAAAAAATAATCATTTATTTTTTTGTATATGGCTTGGTAGAAGGTTACCTTGATTGGAATACATCAAGACTTAAGAATGCAAACCAGAAAGTGCTCACAACAGCAATCCTGCCAGACAAAGAAACATTATCTGACTTAATTATTGGATTGCATAGTGGAAATGGCTCCCCATAGCATGCAAACAGAAAAATGACCAGAAATTAGATAAGAAGGCAGCCACTGTCCTTTATAAAATACATATATCAGGAAGAGACAGGAGGATTTTGAGGAGACTGAATTAGCTATGTTGAAAAGTTTCCATTCCGTTATTGCATCATATAATTTTCAAATGATGTGAAATACATTTAATAAATTCACATAAATCAAAACTACTCTTAGCAATTTTATCTAATAATAAAGATGTACCACAGAGGAGCTCTTTGAGGAAGCATAGCTAGTTCATAAGTCACTACAGCACATAGCTAGCTTTTAAAGCATGCATTTTCTTTTAGAAGGTATTCACGTTCTTCAACGATCAGTCCAAGGAAATCTGACTTAGATTGTTTGTTATCAGCGGTATGACTTACTGAACAAATATTATTAGAAGGTTGTTCATACTTCAGATTATTTTTTCCATCATAAGACTGCATTGTCTGAACTTCACACGCCATAATTTGATAAAAAAAGCTGTGAAAGCAGATAGCTACAGCCTCAGCCTTTACTGAGGCTTGTCTTGAACTGAAATTCTGAATCACTTTTCAGTCTCTATCCCTTATTTCTTCATTCCCTCCCACTTCATCCAACAGATTAGTTTAATGTTCCCACAACTGTTTGGGAAGGATCTTTTATTCAAATAGTTACAGGTATTTACGTGCAAGCGAGCACATCCACATATCAAGTGATCAGCCAGGCCACACCTATTACAACTGGCTGTGTGTTTTTGCACAGGACGATATATGGAGGCAGCAAGAGACTATAAGAGTTTTAAAATCTGGTCTTGGTCTCTCAGATAAAATAAATACAACATCAGCATGAGGGGCAGTGAGAAGCAGCATGGGGGAGGGGGGGAAGAAGGGTAGGTAAGATGGGGGATGCTGAAACAGCAGAAAGTTCCTTTGTTGTGGACACGTAGCATATGTTCCAGCCTCAGAAGATGGAGGAATGTTTCTGGAGTGGACCCAACCAGTAAGGTGGAGGATAAGAATTTTGAAATCACTGGCTGACATTTTTGTTCCCTTAAGGCCTCATCCAGAGTCCAATGAAATCAACAGAAAGGCATCCATTGACTTTAACCATAGGCTTTGGTTCAGGCCCTAATGCCAGGAAAGTGAAATGATTCAAAAGTGTTCCTGCTCTTTTTAACATTCAGCCAGGAATCCTGTCATTTGAAAAACATTTTGTTTTGCTCATGGAGCTGGGTTGGATAATGGTCTATTTAGAAAATTTAATGAAGTGAAAACACCCCTAAAATTTACACAGGCACCACCTTTCTTGCAGAAAACTGCAATAACATTTTTTACTGCAGTAATATCACCATGAAATTTCTGCACATAGCAAATGGCAACATTTGTATTGTAAGTGTGAAATTCAGCCTCACAAGGTCGCCATGAACATGAATATCACTTAGATCTTTGTAGTTTAGTCTCTTGTTCTGCCATTTCTCTGATTTTAGCAGTTTTATATTTCAGCACAATGCCAATTATTTCCCATGTATACTGCTGCCTAATTATTTTTAATTTTTAAGCAGCAAAAGCATAGATAATTTAGTGAGGTCAGATAATATTGCATTTTACACTGGGGATAAAATACTGCAGCTGTACTATGCACCTGCTGTCAGTTATTAAAGTCTGACTTTTCCACTTAAGAAACTTCAAATATTTGAGACTAAATGTAGTCCATAGGACAATGAAGAGTCACTAAGGGTCTGATCTAACTCCTACTGAGAGGAATGGAAATATGCCCATTGACTTCAATGAAAACTGGATTGGCCACTAAAATAGGCAGACCTTAATGCAGCAATGGCCTCGAGAAGATTATTCAAGTATTTTAGTAGACACCTCCCTATTCTGAATGCCATAAATATCAACACAAAGCCAATTTCAGCAATCGAAAACTGAACTCATATTACTGTAATTACAGGAAAAGTTTGGGTTTAAATGAACCAGCGATCAAAGGTTTGGGTTTAACATTTGAAGTATGAGAGTACTGAATTAAAATAAAGGAACAACAGCTTTAATTATCAAACTTTCACAAGTTTATTGTGAATTTCATTTTTTTCTCTGAAAGACAAGACTTTATTAGTGAAACTCTGGCCTAGTTTTCATTCTTAATCCAGTGTTCTGACTATTGCTACTCTCTTTCCTGGCTCTTTTTAAGATTCCTTTTCGGTAGCAGCAAAAACAACAAGGAGTCCTTGTGGCACCTTAGAGACTGAGAAATGTATTCGAGTAAAAGCTTTTGTGGGCTATAACCTACTTCATCAGATGTATGGAGTGAAAAATACAGTCGGCAGGTATAAATATACCACACATGAAAAGATGGAGGTGCCTTACCAAGTTGGGGGTCAGTGTTACGAAGCCAATTCAGTCAGAGTGGATGTGGCCCATTCCCAACAGTGGACAAGAATATCAATAGAAGGAAAATTACTTTTTGTAGTGACCCAACCACTCCCAGTGTTTATTCAGGCCCAATTTAATGGTGTCAAGTTTGTAGTTGGTGTCAATATTGTTTAAGGTAAATTGTCCTTTACCATTGTTTTTTTGGGGCTAGTACTTCTCCTAGTAGGCATATTAGTAATTCACTACCTTTCTTCTATTTAGGGTGGCTTTGATTAGGAGCAGAGAGTATTTTCTCTTACTTTTCTGACTCAAAGCATTTGCCACCACCTGTTTCCTATTTTGCAAAGAAAGCTGTAGTAACTCTGTAGGCTCTTATTCACTGTTATTTTCTGATGTGCTCTGTGGTCCTGAAAAATATTGTACACTGATCTTCAGAAATAGTTATTGTAATGTGATTGCTGTCTTAGAGCTGTTGGAATTTGATGTACCAGTGTTATGCCTTGTCTAATAATTCATTCTGATTGATGGGGAGCTCTTACTTGAATTATTGAGAACTCTGCTGGATATTTCATTCGCTGGAGTGTGTTTAAAGGCTTTTTTCACCTATAGATTGGGAGATTTTTATTTCAGAGAAATTTCACTGCTATGGCCAGGATTTTCTGAGAATGTGTTAGACAAAGTGTATTTTGAAAATTAAAGTAAAGTAGGAAAAATGACAAGGGGGGAAGAATAAGCTCTTCTGCCAAGACCATTCTAAAGCCCAAGCAGATGGGGGAGCAGCCATAAGGTGTGCAACGTGTTGTTCTTTTCCTTCTGTTTCTCCTAAACAAAATAGATCAAAAGATCCATATGATGTACTAACAAAACACAGGTGGTCAAAACTGAGTATGCTCGTTGCAGACATAGTGGAACTCAGTCAGACTGGACAAAGGAAAACAGTAATATTTACAACTGCATTTTGGAGTTCAAATGGCTCCCAGAATAAAGCAGATCGTTCTGCTCCATTTGCCTTGGTTAGAGAATTACAAACTGACCCAGTCCTGCTTTCTGGGCTGACATCAGTCTATTGTAATTGGATCCTGTTATTCAGTACCAGGGCTTCTAAACCCTGTGTGTCTGGGTAGTGACTGGCCACTGTTTCTTTCTCTCGGTCTTGCAGATGTATCCCTGCAATCTAACACACACATTGGTCAGCGGAACTCTGCAGTACAGCTATCTAGACTCCAGAACCAATGCTCAGTCCTCCCCAGTCCCTGTTTCCCTCATTTTCCTTGTTACATTCTTCATGGACAAAATGGCTGTAAAGCAAGGAACAAAGGTGTAGCAAAAGAATTTAAGCCACAATTATTTCCTTGTTAAAGAAAAACAAACAAACAAGAGTTACAGATCTATGGAAAATAACAAATACAGTAAAACCTCGATTTAACGGACTAATTGGGGCGACTGGGTGTCCGTTAAACCCAAAAGTCCGTTATTTAATAATTAGAAAAAAAAACAGCCTGCCCAATTAGTCCTTATTTCGAGGTTTTACTGTACAGTACTCCCCTCCGCCGAAAAGCCGCCGGTTTTTTTTTTAAAATAAAATGAAAAAAAAAACTGCCCTGGACCCCCATACACCCCGGCCCCAGTCCCCGCTGGCGGCTGGGGCTCGGGGCTCCAGGCACCACGCTCCCCGGGGCTCCCAGCTCCAGCCGCCGCCCGGGGAGCGCTGCTGGATCCGTGCTCTCCCGGGCTCGGGGCTCACTCCCCGGGGCTCTGAGCTCCCGGAGAGCGCAGCTTGGGGCTCCAGGCGCCGCACTCCCCCGGGCTCGGGGTTCACTCCCCGGGGCTCGGGGCTCCAGGCGCCGCGCTCCCCAGGGCTCGCGGCTCCAGCCGCCGCCCGGGGAGCGCGGCTCCAGCCGCCGTCCGGGGAGCGCGGCTCCAGCTGCCGCCGGGGAAGCGCGGCTTGATCCGCCCTCCCCGGGGCTAGGGGCTCGCTCCCCGGGGCTTGCGGCTCCAGCCGCTGCCCGGGGAGCGCGGCTCCAGCTGCCGCCCGGGGAGCGCGGCTTGATCCGCCCTCCCCAGGGCTAAGGGCTCCAGCTGACTGCCAGGACCCGGGCAGCAGGCGGGACCTGGGCGGCAGCAGGGAGCCGGCAGCCGGACCTCGATAAACGGATTTTGGATGCATCGGACTTTCTTTAAAATTTTGTCCATTGCATCCAAAGTCCGTTAAATCGAGGTCCGTTAAATCTAGGGTTTACTGTAGCCCTGAACAAGACTTCCCCAGTCTGATCTCATGCTACCTATAAATTCTGAGTATTCCTAGCTAGTATTCTTAAGCTAGGTAGAGTCTTTCATGCTTTCACTCTTCCTGGAAAGATCTACTTACAAATACAGTAGACTCTCAATTATCCAGGATGATAGGGGAAAATTAATCTTGGTTAATAAAATCCCAGATAATCACCATCCATAGGAAATATGGGGGGGGGGGGAGGATTGGTTCACTAGCCACCCTGTGCCAGGGGAAAGGGGAGTTGGTTCACTGGCTGCCCTGTGCCCTGGTGGGGACTTTTGTGTGTGTGTGTGTGTGTGTGTGTGCGCGCGCGCTTGGGGCAGCAACAAAGCCAGAGCCGGCCCTGCGAGTTACGCATATTTTTTTTGACATCCTGGTTAATCCACAACCTGGTTAACCCAATCCTGGATAATTGAGAGTCTACTGTAGTGATAAAATAGCTTCTTACTTAGAGAAGCAGCCTCCTTAAATAATGACTCTCATATTTATTTAGGTGGCAGCTTTCCCAACCATGTGCTTAGTGTCAGGAACTATGGACATAAGCTTCTTCAGCTGAGCTTGGGGCTAACTAGCACATCCCTCAGGCTAGCTAATGAGCCCAGCTGGGCTGCAGCAGATTCATCTGATTGGCCAACCCTGCCACTTGGCTGAAATCTGTCAACATGTCTATATTTAAGCTCAGCAACAGCAACAAATTACTAACTATTCAATATGTGAGGCTATAACTTCATTCTCTTCTATACCTGCCTTATTCCTAGCCTAATCCTACACCTACTCCTATCTTGTGCTTGTCCTGTTCCTATCTACCTCAACCCTTTTTTTCTTGCGTGGTTCTTGACTCTGACTCCCGGTTCCTGTTCCCATTAGGTCAGACCACCCACATTGGAAAAAATTCTGTATAAAAAAATTAATAGTCTCCCAAACAGTGGAAACCCATTATTAGAGACATCTAAAAGTAGATAGGACATAGTGAGAAAATAGATTGTGGCGAGAAGGATGGTCTAGGTGTTCAGTAGGTCTTATCCATCTCTAATCACTATGACCAATATCTTTATGTCTGCCTCAGCTTTTGCTTTGCTCACTTGAAGCTCTGTGGCAGACATGAGGACATGGGTCATAGCAGTAGAGATGGATAAGACCTTCTGGATGTCTAAACCATTTTTTTGGTCCACTAAGAAATTGTTCCCTACAATCTATTTTCTCACTGTGTTCAGTCTACTTTTTAATGTCTCTATGAATGAGTTTTCACCATATGAGAGACTATTGATTGGCCTAAAAAGATATTTGTCGGGAATCTTTCCTTTTTCTTAAATTTATCATAGTTTGCATCATGCCAAACAATTCCTCCCTATTTAATCACACCTTTCACATTTTTGCTGACAAATGTTTCACTTTATATAGCTTGGCTAAGCAGTGACTATGTTTAAGCCCCATTCTGGCAGCTGGATTCACATGAATTATTGTGCCCATGTAGTGTCCTACCAAGGTCAATGCTGTTTCATACAAGTACATGAATTAGTCAAGAAAATCCAGGGAGAGCATCAGGACCTTAGTTATTTTAATCTTTCCTCATAAGTCATTCCCTCTAACCCTTCCATGTTTGTTGCTATTCTAATTCCTCCACTTTTGACTTCATGTCTGAAATAACGCTTAAAAAGGACCACATCTGTGATACTTCAATGATATTAATCATATGACCTCTGTATGGCATATAAAATGGTTGTTTCTAGTTACCCTGGAAGAGTTGAGATTCAGAGATGAGTGTGTGTAGTGAAAGAACATTAATACCATCATCTTTCACCTCTGACTCACAACCTTTCTTTGTTCAAGGGTTAATAGAAACAACCATTTTATATATTGTATATTTGTATATTCACTGTAACGGAATCTCTGCAGGATAACCTCTTTTTCCTTAGAGGCTGGAGAATTAGACAGAGAAAAAATAACTTCAGCATAAAGTAGGAGTAGCAGTTTCACTAGATTTTGTAAATATTTTCTATCACATCTGCCTATGATATAAATGATGTCTATATAACAATACATCAAAGAATCTCTACAAAATTTTCTCTGTACCGGACACTATGGAAATACCTAGACAAATTAAATTTAGATTGTTTCCACTGATCTTTCACATCCACCTTGAGATATCCATAAACCACATCAGTCTTATGAAAACATCCTCTCCACCCAATCTTAAAAACAAATTCTATGTGCATGCCATCTATTGTGAGTTCTAGATTCAACAGCTCTTTTAAATGTAACAGACTGGAATTAATTAAAATTTCCACTTCTGAAATGATTTTTGTGGTATGTCCATACTTTCAGTGGCTTATTTAAGCAATAAGACATCTGCTTGATCTTAAGAAAATTAATCTAAAAAGGCTTTCTGGGGCTAAGTTTGACTGTAAGATGCTATTTAGTTGCCAACTATTTCTGAAACAGTGGAATATGTATGTCAAATCTGCTCCAAATCTTCTATCACTTTAAAGCTGGACAGGAAGCATTGTAACCAAATGCTAGTCATGTTTTCACTTTCTCCTACTGCCAAAGACAATTTCAAAGCCCTAGAACTCTGTGCTAAACAGTAGATATTTATTTGAATTCTGCTGGGGGCATCCTATTCCTTTCAAATCCTCACAACTATATTTGAATGGCACTGTTTTATTTCATTTTTCTCAACTTGAATTTTTTGAAAGTGGCTAACTTAAGCATAGCTTTCTGATTGAGCATCCTTCAAATAATATCCTAACTTTTTTTTTTAATTGCTAAAGGTGTTTTACCTCATGTTCTTCAGGTGAGCCTGAGACCAACATCAAACATGTCTGAATATCCTTTGTCCCCTTTTTTTCCTTAAAAGTAAACAAATATCTTCCTCTAATCTAAGGTATTATATTAACTGTAAGAGCTATTTGCAATAATGGATACCCAATTTTCAATGAAAATGTGATCATCAAGTTGACTGTGCCCCTTTAATCAGGTTGAACACAAGGATTAACATCATTTTATGAACTGGTCACTTGTGGAATATTTCTTAGTAACCTCATAGAAACTAAAGTATGTGTTTTGAGTGTCAATGGATTACAAAAAACAGGTTTGATGCCTGATTTTACAACTTTTACTCATTACAAACATAGTTTCCAGAGGACTTCAGTGCCTTATTCATTAAAGAAAGGACTATTCATACAAACAAGGGTTCTAAAATCTGGTGGTTCATTCATAATTCTGCAAATGACATCTTGTATATAATTAATAATCAGTTACAAATAAAACTAACTCTCTCTTTTCCCCCTTAGCAGATACAAGGAACAATCTTCCCAGCTCCAAATTTCAACCCAGTTATGGATGCCCAGATGCTTGGGGGAGCCCTACAGGGAATAGGTGTGTATCCTATCTGACAATTCCAAGCCATCTCTTCTTTCAGCCTATCTTGGAAACACCTTTAGAAAAAGAACAATTAAAGAAACAAGCATCAAGCACAGAAAGAGATAAGCAATGATTTAACTGATTTTTAACTAAAAATCATGTATCACTGACATTAAAAAAAACCTGTGCAATCGCATTGGAAGGAATTAGAAGATGTTCAGGGCAGACACAAGCCTACGACAACTTATTTAAAGCTTTGGGTTTTTTTGTACTAAGCTTCCTTTTCCTAAAGGTTCTTTTATATCACCAGCACTCTTGAGACAAAAGAAAAGTCTCTTAATCATGACATCTAAAATTAGCTATTCTCGAAGGATGTTTTTAAAATATCAATCATTGTTAAAAAAACAAACAGACGACAAGATTACCTTATTGATTCCTCTTGAGGAATGGCTAATCTATGGAGTGAAAGCAAAAACCAGACAAAAATGCAGTTCACCAAAGCATTTTTCTCTCTCCAGGTTTTTGCTTTCTTCTTTGGGTATTGTTGATATTGCTGAGGGTCAGAATACTGAATGTTTGACAGACATTTTCCTCAACAGGATAGCTGTCTGCATGGGAAGCTCAAAAACACCCTGCCAGGCTTTATACACATATTAAAACTGTCAAACAAACATTTAAAGAACTAATCATAATTAATTGCAAGATTAAAAACAACATGATTAATTGCAGTTTTAATTGTATGGTTAAATAATAAAATATCATTTATTTAAATATGTTGAATGTTTTCTATGTTTTCAAATATATTGATTTCAACTGCCAGATAGAATACAAAGTATACAGTGCTCACTTTATATTATTTTTATTACAAATATTTGCTCTGTAAGACATAAAAGAAATTGTACTTTTCAATTCATCTTATAGAAAGTACTGTAGTGCAATTTCTTTATAGTGAAAGTGCAATTTATAAATATAGATTTTTTTTTTACATACTGGGCACTCAAAAATAAAACAATGTAAAACTTTAGAGCCTAAAAGTCCACTCAGTCCTACTTCTTGTTCAGCCAATCACTAAGACAAACAAATTTGTTTACATTTATGGGAGATAATGCTGCCCACTTCTAAATTACACTGTCATCTGAAAGTGAGAACAGGCATTCGCATGGCACTGCTATAGCAGGCTTTGCAAGGTATTACATGCCAGATATGCTAAACATTAGTATACCCATTCATGCTTCAACTACCATTTCAGAGGACATACTTCCATTCTATATTTAGAAGTTTCACTTTCACAATAGAGATTATATTACAGTACTTGTATGAGGTGAACTGAAAAATGCCATTTTTCTTTTTTACAGTGCAAATATTTTTAATGAAAATAATATAAAGTGAGCACTGTACATTTTGTATATTCTGTTATAATTAAAATCAATATATTTGAAAGTGTAGAAAAACTTCCAAAAATATTTATAATACATTTAAATGGTATTCTATCATTGTTTAACAGTGTGATTAAATCTGTGATTATGTTTTTAATAGAGTTCATTTGTTTTGAGTTAATCTCTTGAGTTAACTGTGATTAAATGACAGCCCTACTTAAAACACCAAATCTGGCAATCTGTCCAGCCATTTTCTTCAGTGGAGGGTGTGTGCCTCTATTCAGCTATGTATACTTTGTTCCAGGAAATACCAAAAAGAAGTATTATTAAGTACAATCTGCCTCTTCTTTTTGATTGATTAAGCTGGTTACATGTTAAGGTTTCTCATATTTTACTATTCTTTAAGCAAGAAATGCACAGAAGATGATAAGCAGTCTGAACATGTATAACAAAGTAAGGTACATTGTATCAGACACTCGTATTTCATCCCTCACAGATTCAGTGAAAGTGTTAAAAATAGATGGAAATAAAAACTTACCAGACATCTAGCTACCTTTATCCATTTGTGTTTCTAACTGAATGGTAGAATCTCCCTAAAATAGTCTGCAAATAGCATTGGTAGATATTGAGTTTTCAATTACATTTTTCATCAGATTCCATTTTCAACTAAAGATATTCTGAAATATTTTAAGTTTTCATTTAAGTTGGTCATAGTTTTTAATGAGCTACAGGCTGGATGATTTTTTTTCCATGAATTTAAAGAAATGAAAAATGTAGGGGTTAGGGTTTTTTTAAGTAAAAGCTTTTGGTGAAAAAATCATGCAACTTTTAAATCAGCTCTTTGTAAAGCTATCCCTGCTCCTTCCAGTCCCCCATTGACTCATTTCTAGTGTGATGCCCACAGAACCTGTCAACTGACCATACCTAAGTCAAGGACCACTGGGCTATTCACAGTTATTGAAAATAACCTTATGATTGAGAACCATTACTTTAAGCACAACCTGTTATGCACATTTTCATATCACTGTTACCTTAGTTTTATCTTATACTTCCACCTCATTTGTTATGTTCACTTTTATCTTAAATTAGATTGTGAACTCTTCAGGGTAGGGACCACATCTTATGCATATGTACAGCGCACAGAACACTAGGACACAATCCTGATTGTGCCTTCTGGTTCCTACCACAGCACAAATATTAAATAAAAATAATTGAAAAGCTATCTGATCTGCTGCATCCTTAACATATAGTAGGTACAATACATGTCACAGTTCAGGGTAACTGCACCTATATTCCTCCTCCATGGTCCATGGAGGTTCCTCTATGGTCTTGGTTCCTCTGCTGTCATCTCTCTTTGATGGATACATGCACCTCTCTCTTCTGACCAGGGTATTTCTGGACTGAACAGTTCCCTGCCTCTTCTGTACAATCCCCCCAGCAAACCAGGCTGCCTAAATGGCCAGCATCTTCACTTTATTTGCTCTTCAAAGACTAATAACACTAATTGTCAGTAATTAGAAGTTACCTCATTTTTTTCTAAGCAATTTCTTTTATTCTTAAGGTGAAAGCATTACAGAGAAAACATTAAAACTAAGAACCTATATGAATACTAATAAGCCTATCAGACATCACACACACACACAATTAGTTCTTCAAACCCTCCAGACAGGGTTTTTCTGTGGTGAGCAGCTTTCACTTAGAACTAACTTCCCCATGAGTTAGTGATTCTCTCCTTTAGCTAATTTGGGCCTTTAAAGAGACCAGGAATAGGTAATCCGTCAGACAATAGGTTTATCTTTAAGGCACAGTTAAAAAAAATAGCTGGTGAGGAATTTGTGCATAACAATCCTTTCCCAGCCTAGGCAGGAGGATGCCAGGACAGATGGTTACTGTAATCCACCAATCCCTAGCTGGTATAGCACTCCTGTGCAGGAAAGCCTTTAGTACCCAGTAGAATTTAAGACATTAGTTCAGCAAAGCATTGAAACACGTGCTTACCATTAGGCATATGAATAGTCCTAGTGAAGTTAATAGGCACAATGTCAGAAAATTAAACACCTAATAGGTGTTTTTCTTAATAGGGCCTTAAATCAGTTCAGAAGAATTCTGTAACTGGACCAGTGTAGCACCAGCCTTATGATCAGGGAGTTGCAAATGATTCTTTTCTGCTATGCCTTGCAGATTCCGGGTGCAGCAGAGAATTTGGCCTATACGCAGAAGTGCACCACTATTGTATTCATAAATTTTCAAATGGGTTTTCTACTCATTTTTTCAAGGCTTCTCTTTCATTGCTATGTCAGACTCATCTCAGTGCTCAGTATAAGTTGTGAGGCTTGACCAAGCATCGTCAGCATTGAAAACATATCACATTCCATAAATTGATGCAATTAAAATTCTAAGATTGTCTACAATGCAAATCAGGAGAAACATTTTGCTCCAGATCAGATAATCTGTGATTTTTGTTGCAATGGTTCTGAAATGTAGCCTCTCTCAAATGACCTTCAGTAATTCCAAAACTATTTATGCTCGCACTCAATTCTGACCCCACAAAGGTTATTAACAGTAAAGGTTTGGTTAATAACTGCTGCTTAAAATAATAATTTTCCCCTGTGTAAACAGAAGAAACAAGAACATAGTATTGTTGTTTCTTTTTACACAAGAAAAAAACATTTTTTTCATGTCTGCAGCAGCAACAGTTCCTGCAGGTCTTATATAAATATAAGAAACAGATGAATTTGGCCTATATCCACTAAAATCAATTGAGCTCCAACAGGAATGAATTTGTCCTGGGAATGTCATTAAAAATACATGTCATATCAAATCATCAGGAGTTCTCTTTGGGGAGATAAAAGCAAAATAAGCAAATTGATTGTGAATTATTTTCTATCTTCTTTTGAGTTTTAGCAGTCAGACACAGATTGCATAAATTTAGCAGGTAGTTCTGATCACTGGTTACAAGCTAATGATCAAAGATAAACTTCTTCCACAAAGTAACCACTGGTCCTAATGTATCATTCAGAAATCAGTATTAATAAATAATCCTTCAATGTCTTATTTTATACCATCCAACTGAGCACCTTATTCAGCAATTTTACAACCAATGGTCCCTCTGTAAATAGACATTCCATTACTGGAAATCAATCACTTGAAAATGACAATTTAATCAGCATTGTCATATCCAAACTCAACTTTCCATTCCTAGCTATAAATTCTACTTGAATACCTCATTTGATGAAAGCCTTTATCCAATTTTACTGATGTTTTAAAGTCCATTCCCCTTGAGAGTATGGTAATGCATCTGATGATAATACAGATTTCTTGACTATTTGTCAGTAGTACACAGCAAGTGAAAGGTACATAAGCATGATAAATATTATTGATGTTTGTAAATACCAATCTGATATTAATATATTGAGTTTTTCCTGCAAGAAATGTGGTTAATGCATTTGAACAAAAAATGGTATCTTACTTACGCTCACCAAACAATAATAAATATAAATAAAAGTTTAATTTGGGCATTTTGTCGTTTCCTTTCCAGGTTGTGAAAAGGACATGGTGATTAATATTCTAACACAGCGTTGCAATGCACAAAGACTTATGATTGCAGAGGCTTACAGGGACATGTATGGCAGGGTATGACGACAACGGTTTGCATATGTCCACACTTATAACTCTCCTGTACTTATTGCTGTTGGCCTTTTCTTCAGGTCATTTTCTGGAACCCAGTCTCTGGCATGAAGCTGTGTCGCTATCTGATTGACAGACAACTACTTCATTTATATGACTGTCAATACCTCTGCAGGTTTTAGACTGTCATTTATCATTTATATGACAGTGGAAGTTAAACATTTCTTTAGACATAAAAAAACTAAGAAGGAAGCGAGATAGAAAATTTCTTCTCCCACAGGTCACTCACTATGTTCCTCTACTGATCTTACATACATTCTTTAGGAATACCTCTATCTTTCCCTCACCCCAGCTTCTCAAATATAGTTTGCTCTCCTGATTACAATGTGTGACTTTGGACATTTTACTTAAACTCTGTGCCACTGAGTACCCATTGGTACATTGGAAATAAATTATCTGAAAGCGATATGGTGATATGTAAATAATGTTTGTAAGGTGCTTCAGAATTTGTATGAGATCAGATCTGCTCACATCCAGAAGTGATGTGCCGCAATTTTTGTGATAATACACCACTACCAATTTTTATACTGAAACACACACATTTCAAATATGAGAGGACAGAAACTTGGGTAGCTTTTGTCTTCTGGTCAGATTCTATTTTTTTAATATTCTATTGAAATTTATTAAAAGCACCTAACATTAACATTAGCATCTCTTATACATATCAGAGGAGGCAATATTGCCTAGTGGATAGAGCGGTGACCTGGGACTCAGTAGACCTGGATTCTATGCCCACCCCTATAACTGACCTGCTGGATGCCTTTGGGCAAGCCATGTTGTCAGTCTGTGCCTCAGTTTCCCCATCTGTAAAATGGGGATAATGATACTGACTTTTTTGTGAAGTGCGTTGAAATCTACAGATGCAAAGAGTAATGCATGAGTCAGATTTTCTTATTAAAATACAAAAATACACAACTAATGAAAAATCCTATGAGTCAACTGACCAGATTCCCCCAAGTCATAATAGAAATTAGTCCAATAGCTTGAGTTAAATCCAATTTCCCTGGACTCTGAATCACCCAGTCCCCTTTAATCTACCAGAACGCTGGGAAAAGAGATTCTCCTTGAGAAGTGTCCTGCTCCTTATAGTGGAGCTTCTCAGGTATATGGGGATTGCTCGGAGGGTGTTCTTCATAAGCAGACCTTAACTTTTGAACTTATTCCCTCCCTGATCCAAAATTGCCCAAGTCTGTTGATTTTTTATATAGGCTGCAAAGTCCACCTGTTTTCTGAGACAATGAAGGGATGAAAGGGCAGAAGGCAGGCTGGTATTTATGGGTAGAGGGAAGAACTGTGAACTTTATTTTCATGTTTAGTTGGTTATTTTCTAGTTTGTTGGCAATGGGAGGACTGCTGATTTTTTCTGGATTATTATATCTTTAAACAAAGGTAAAGAAGGGTTCTTGTGTTATAAATCAAAATGAATAAACTACAGCTAAGCCATAGCTCATCTCATCTTCCAACTTCTGTTGTTCTACTTACATTTAATTTAAATCACTAAAACTTCAGTATGTACACAAGTGAATTCTATTACATAGAAACATTAACTGCTTTTATGCCTCCTGTCACCATAGTACCCGAATACCTCAGTCTTTAATTTGTCCATCTTCACAACACCCCTGTAAAGTAGGTAGTGGGGTTATCCCCCTTTTCCGAAATGGAACAGAGACACAGACACTTACAGAGGAAACCTGTGTCAGAACCTCAATCGTAGGTTGTATCCCTAACCACTATACCATCTTTCCGCTCTAATATAACTGTAGTAGTTGCCATTAAAGAGTTAGCCTTTACCAACACTTACTACACAGTTGCCATAAATTCTCTAAATTTAGTGAAAACTATGGTAATCTCAGACAGTGTGTGTGTAAATAGTTGGTAATTGAGGTTTAATGATTTCTGCCCTACCAGTTATGTTTGGGATTGAGTCAACAGTTTTAAAAAAATCAAACAACATTACAGGCACTGTAACAACTTTTAATTGTATTTTGTTAAGAAACTGAGCTAATCTAATTAAGCTAATCTCATCTCAGGTGTGTGTACAGTCCACATCAGAAACTCTGTACAAAGCATTCTTTTCATCAAGTGCTCCACTGATATTTTTCTGGAATATTACCTGCAACTGGAGTTATCATTATAATAAAATAAAAAAGTTAATGATATTTTATTTTAAATTATTGAACCTATGGGTAACTGCAATATAAAACTATATTATTTTCAGAAAGAATTCCCAGTTCCTTTTTAGGGGATGGAGTTCACATATGGTTTGAGATATTCTGTATTAATGGAAAATAATTTCTAATGTGTCTACTTATTTCAACAGTTTGGATTTTCATTTTAAAATCCTGAAACAAACAAAAATTAAAACAACAAAGAATAGATTCCTCTAGGTCAATTTTACCTTAAATTCATCCTCTTTTTCCCACCTCCCAGGAATAGTCTCTTGGCCCTGTAACATTGATGGCTGCAGGCCTCATGATAAGGGGAAACTGGAGATGTAAAGGGGAATCTCTGCTTTCATTTTTAAAGAAAGTTTCTAGCCCCTTTTTCAATGTAAATAAGTTGCTAATGTTAAAAGGAACAAGCAGAGTGTGTGGGGTAGAGAAGAGTCTAAAGATACACAAATTAAGTGAAATTAGTCAATTATTGGGTGCATTTTGCTAATCTACCCAAAAGTCTTTATGCCAACACTATGTAAAGTTATGTGGAAATGGGGGTTAGTAATTCATTACTATTTGGTTGAGGGAACAGGCAAAAATGCTAAGGGTCTGCCACTTCTTTCCATCCTCCCTCTCTCTTCCCCACCCCATTTCTCTGGTTTATAGCTCTCTCTCTCATGGGACATGTTCGGCTTTAATATTTTGTTTTGATTTTTTTTTTATTCATTGAACAGGCCACTGTGTGACCTCACATGTTTAGACCTCTGTCTAGATCAATATTTAATATGGTAGCTATTGTGCTTTCAATAAAATCCTGTTCATATTGACACTAGCATGAATTACAAACTGGAAATGGGGCAAATTAAAAACAGAAATGGATAAGAGCAAATGCTGAACTGGCTGTGTAATTCAGACAAATCCAGAAATTTACAGATTCCTTCTTACAATTAGCCTTTAAGGATTTCTCAGAGAGACAATTGGAAATTTAATAATGACAACTTAGATATGTCTTTTCTTATTTTTCACTACTTCTCTTCATTCAATCCTGGTTCTGATAGCAGGGGGTAACTTTTAATTAGTCTCCATTTGTATTATTAATCCATATTCCCACAGGCATGCTGTCAGCAGTAAAATGTCTTAATGAATTAATTTCAATTCTATGTGTGATTTAGTAGTTGTCAAATGTATCTAATGCACATTCAGGGAAGATTACATATTGTTTCTTCATCATAAATTCATTTTTTAATTTGTATGTCTCCTTCCTCATTGCTAGTCTGTTTACTAAATTGATTATACTCAGATATCCTGTGGTTATCTTTAATTCTTCTTCTTCTGAGAGACAGAGGGACTTTTGCATTAACAATGTTATTTTCAGTTATAGTTTTTCCACCATCCCCATGGATCTTTTGGGAATGAAAAATCTTCACCAATACACAAAAAAGTGTTTAAGACAATTCACATTGGAAGAAACACCCTTAATAGTTTTGGTTCAGTCTATCAACCACAAAGGCTCTATCTTTGGACTGAAAGAAGATATATATGGGGAGGGGGGGTTATGGGATTGGATTCAAATCCAAGATCAGGTCAGTAGGATTCTGAGCCCAGGTCTTCAAAGATATTTAGGCTCCTAACTTCCATTAATTTCAAGATTAAGGCACCACTACAATCTGCAGAACCCTCTCTCAGTTGGAGCCAAAGCTCACTCCTAAATTTCCACAGTAAAAACTCACTATGTGCCTAATCTTCTGCTGCAAGCAGGCACTCTGGCCTATCTCATGCCTCAAGTCAGGCAAAGATAGATGGTTTCCTCTCACCTGTAAAGCCTGATCTGGTAGCTGTGCTCTGAATAGGGCTCACTCTGCACCAAAGAGCTGGGTGGAGTAGTTAACACCTCCCTTACAAGATTTAGCCCAGTGCTTAGGACACTCACCTGGAATGTAGGAGACCCTAGTTCATTTCCCCCTCTGCCTGAGGGAAAGGAATTTTAACAGGTGTTTTCCACCGCACCTGTGAGTGCCCTAATCACTGGACTATATAATTATTCTTACTCTTTCTGGCCTAATTTATACTTAACTATTTAGTACAAAATGGAATGGCTGCAATGAGAGAGATTGAGATACACCCTCTTCTCCCCCGTCCTGAGAATAGAATTATAGGATTGGACAGGGCCCTGAGAGGTCACCTAGTCCAGTACCTATCACTCCTAGCAAGACTAAGTACTGTATTATTTATACCATCCCCGAAAGGTATTTGTTTAATCTGTTCTTAAAAATTTTCATTGATGGAAATTCCACACTATCCCGAGGCAATTTATTCCAGTGCTTAACTACCTTGACACGAAGTTTTTCCTAATGTCCAACCTAAACTTCCCTTGCTGCAATTGAAGCTCATTGTTTCTTATCCTATCCTCAAAACTATTTTTCTCCCTCCTCCTTATAATAACCTTTTACAAACTTGAAAATGGTTATCATATCCCCTCTGTCTCCTTTTCCAAATTCAACACATCCAATTTTTTCAATCTTCCCTCATAGGTCATGTTTTCTAGACCTTTATTCATTTTTGTCACTCTTCTCTGGACTCTCTCCAATTTCTCACAGCCTTCCTGAAATGTGGCACCCAGAACTGGACACAATACTCCAGTTGAGGCTTAATCTGCACAGAATAGAGTGGAAGAATTACTTTTCATATCTTTGCTTGCAACACTCCTGCTAATACATCCCAGAATGATGTGTGCTTTTTTTTGCAACAGCATTACACGTTTGACTCATATTTAGCTTGTGGTCCACTATGATCCCCGATCCCTTTCTGCAGTACTTCTTCCTAGGAAGTCATTTCCAATATGCCATGGTCTCGTGGTTCAGGCACTCACCCAAATAGTGGAGAACCCTTCTTTAAATCCCTTTTCCTCTTCAGATGGGGAGAGAGAGAACTGAACTAAGTTCTCCCTCATGAGTACCCTAACCGCCTGGTTAGTGGTTAAAAGGGACTCCACCTCCTCTCCATCCTATTTAGTATGGAGCTAGGCAGGTACGTTAATCAGTCTCACAACAAATGACTCAGGTATCCAACATACTCCCGGAGATGGGTTCCTAGCTGTGATAGGGAATCACACACAGAGATAGGTCCCTCCCTGCAGCTCGGACATAGACACCTAATTCTGTGAGAGTGGCAGGACTTAGGCACCCATCTCCTCAAGAAACTGCTGTTGACTAATCTTGTCAGCTTCCTGCCTAGCATGCTGGCTTTTGTGGATCCTATTCTCAGGTGCCTACCACTCTCCATGCATTGTGTAGGGAGTCTAGGCATCTAACCCAGGATTTATAGTGATTTAGAGGTACTTAAAAGTCAGGTGGTGTGATTCTAAGAATCTGGGTCCTTTGTGGAGCTGGGTCCTGATGCCTGCTTAGTTCTGTACAGGAAATAAGTGAATAGGTATCTGCATAATAACACACCACTACTGTAAGTGACAAGCTTTTTGGCAGTCTTAAGAGGTTGAATGCCTCAAACAGAAAAGGAGTGAGTGAGCATGGACATTCCCATCCCCTCAATAAGCACATTGTAGATCAGTGCAGAGGCATGCATATGGGGCTATGGAGAAGCTTCCAGTGCCATCATACTAGTTTTGTTAATCCCCTACTTTTCACAAATACTGAATTCAGGTAAAATAAATAACAAAAAGGGAAAGACATAAACTAATTGCCAATAACCTGAGGCATGTATTTTCAAAATTTCTCTTGGTCTGTGGAGTGAATAACACTTGGGAGGGGGCAGCAAGTCCCTAGAAATCTCCTATATTCCAAAGAAAGGGTCAAGGAAGAGAATCCTTTAGTAGTGAGGAAGAAGCAGTATGTAGTTTCTATTTTTTGTTTTGTTATGTTTTTATTTTCCCATGTATATTATT
Organism: Sternotherus odoratus; assembly: GCA_032164245.1. Classification (NCBI taxonomy): domain Eukaryota; kingdom Metazoa; phylum Chordata; order Testudines; family Kinosternidae; genus Sternotherus; species Sternotherus odoratus. The sequence continues at coordinate 56,667,140 of JAVMKO010000004.1, forward strand.
CAAATCAACTAGGGGGACATTCACTACTGAGCACTTATCCATAAGTCTCATTAACCTTAGCAGGAATCACGAGCTGGTATCCAAGAGAAAAAAGTCCAGCAAATGTGATAAATGCAAATGGACACATTCACTAAATAAGCCTAGGATTCACAAAGTACAGACGAGGAAGTGCTGGAAAACAGGAAAAGATAAGCAAAGATAAAACCATCCCTCGTGTTGCCCCTCTAATCGGGGACAGTTTCCTTGACATTTTGGATTCCTGACTAACCTCCATCTCTTCTCCCTGACATATGACTAGAGGAATTTTTGGCTGAAAGGTTTATTTCAATCAGAAAATGCTGATTTATAAAAAACAGAAATGTTTTGTAGGAAGGGGTTAGGTTCAACAAATTTGTCAAGAAAAGTTCCTTGGGTCCAGGATGGAAAGTCGGACAGGAACAGGAAGAGAGATTATAGTCCTGCGTTACAGCATGCTTCTGGCCTATGTAACAGTGTCCTTGCTCCAAATCAGTGTCTCTCTAGCTCAGTTTTGCTTGCTGAAGCTGTTACGTTTTGTATAAATTAAATATTGCTTGAGAGAGTGGCTAACTATAGCTTAGTGGCTAGACCACTAACCAGAGACGATAGTTCAAGTCCCTGCTCAAATGAAGAGTTAATTATTTATTCAGTCTGGAAGCACTCCAGCAAAAGAAATAGAAAGAGTGGGTAATCAGACTAGCCAATAGCCTGGTGGTTAGGGTACCCAAATTACAGAAACTCATGTTCAAGTCCCCCTCTGCCTGATTCAGATCATTGCAGGCAAGTGCCACAATCACCAGCCTACAGTCTCAGTTTCATCCAGATGTAGAATGAGTCCATTTTCAAAATGTTGACAAGTTTCACCAGCTGGGAAAACTGTTTTCTGTCCAGCTCCACATATGATTACAAACCTACTTACAAATATAGTTGAGTACAACCCATAAAAATATAGCTATGGTGACTTCCCACAAAAGCTGTTTGCATAGGCATACCTAAGAGTCTGGGTTCATAAAGATTTGCATACAGAAGTTGAGGCAGAATGTTTCAAAGCAGATTAAAGACCCCTTTAAAATATGGCCCAAAATGTCTTTCTTTACCAGTGTCAGTCTTTTCCATTTATTAACACTGGGTTGTTTTCTACCTGTGTTCAAATTAACCAGCATTGCTGTGTTCTTTTTCTTTCTTTATGTACAGTAGCCTAGCCCATATTATCAACAAGGATATGAACAACTTTAAGAAAAGTTTTTGTTACTTAACTGTAGCCACAATCCAGCCTGGAGGGCTCATCTTTTGATTATATCACAAAAATAATGGCTAGTTTTTATTTTTAATGCTTTCAGTGATTAATATTCCACGACACCATATGAGTACCACAATAATCCTGATTATCTTTTTTCCAAGGATTTGATTATGGACCTGAAAGAGAATCTCTCTCATCACTTCAAAGACGTTATGGTTGGCCTCATGTATCCACCTGCATCCTATGATGCCCATGAGCTCTGGCATGCAATGAAGGTGCTTGTCTACCTCAAAAATACTTAGACTATTATTTATAGGCACTGATTACACCAAATGACATCTGTTTTATTGATTCTTTGACATAACAATGATAAACTGTTAAAAAGGCATTTCTCAGTTTAATGGGAGAGAAGAAATATACAGTACTATACAATTTATATGTATTTATATTAAAGGGAATATAAATAATCTAACCTTAAAAATACAGCAATCATTTAACAGATGTATATAAACAGATAACTGAAGAAAACATATTTCTACAGTATGGTTTGTTAACTGAAATATAAGGTACTAATCTGGCAAACACTTACACATGTTCTTAGATATGCTCATATAAGTAGTCCCATTGAATCTATCTCATGAGACTACCCACATGCATAAAGCTAAGCACAGGCGCAAGTGTTTGCATGATATGCAACCTAATACCTACCTTGCCCTTTTATAAACCAATGGACTATCTTTTAACATTTTAATTTCATTCCCATTTTCAAAGCTAGGAACTATATTATTGTATTAAGCAGTCATTGCCAGCAAATAAAATGAGCACCAACTCTGTCATTTTTTTAACACTTGATATCAAGGCATTTTTAGAGCTACTGGTATATTTTTAAAATGATGGTTAACAGTGAGATTATTATAGCCCGTTATTAGCCCAAGACATACTATTTTTTATCACTATTGACCAGGATTGGCAAATCTAGAATTTTTCTGCATTTGATTCATGTTTGTGCTTTTTTACACTCTTGTACCTTAACTGTGGAGTTAACGAGAGTACTCAGATGCTTAAAATAATGCATATACATAAATCTGCAGAATTGGCCCCTTGCTGACAATCTTCTCCTGTTCTAAATGTAGAATTCCCATTGTCATTAACAACAGCTATATGCACCTATCAAAAACAGTACATGTAGCATCCATTCACCTGAATTCAAACTCCCAAACTGAAGTCGACAACCTTGTGGGGAAATGTAATGATTTGCAATCCTACATGTTATGACAGTAATAAAGAAGTATTTCATGTAAAAATCAACTACTGTTGTAAACACTGCAAAACATACTTCTAAGTAATTCCAGAAAAGAGAACCTGAAAGCACAGCATGTTACTGATGTTCAAATACATTTCAAATTGTCTAAACCTGTAGCACAATTAGGGGCAGCATGCTTGATATATGCATTTAATTCTTTACAAAGTCCCACATATTTAAAAGGGCTTTATAGCTCCCTAGGAATGAAATTCATCCCAGTGCATTTTCCCCTTTGGTAGGGCATTGTCTCACTCTCCATGTTGCCTTAGCAATAAGACACTTCTCATGCTTAACTTTAAGTGTTAGTGTTGGAGGTGCAGTTCTAATACTAATTACACTGAAGCTCATCAGTAACCCTGAAAAGACTGAAATCAGTACTCTTATTGCCAGGAAAATAAACCATAAAAATAAATCTTGAACTTCTCAAACAGAGACTAGCATTCTTTCACTGTCCTTGACAAATATTACACATTGTATTGGAAGCCATTATTTCAACTAGTAGTGACCTTGCTTGTTTGCTATTTTTTCCTTTCAGGGAGCAGACATGGAAGAGAACTGTCTAATTGATATATTAGCTTCAAGATCAAATGGGGAGATCTTCCAAATGAAAGAAGCCTACTTAATGCGTATTATTTTAATTTTATTTAAGTATACAGTAGCATATTCTGCAAGGGTACAATTCTGACTACAAGTGTTCTGGATATAGTTGCATGATTGAAAGAGCTAGAATTCCAAAGATGAATTCTTAAAGCCAATTGTTTCCCCTCTTTCCTTGTTTCAGGATAATTGTACATAAAAGGCAGAAGCAAAATGTATAAATCAAGTTTATTTTTTTATTGTATTAGCATAAAAATCTCAGTATTTTTAGCCATTCAGGATTCTGTGATCTTTGAAATGTCTCTCAGTCCACAGACTGATATTTTTAGACTATAACTTTTGGGAGGAAGATTAAACTCTTTAAATCTTTAAAGAGAAGGAGGGGTTGTGTTTGTTTTTGGAAGTTTGTTCTCTATCTCTTATAGCTATCTCACTAATTCTACACTAATTGTCATTTTAAGCTTGAACCCGTAGTCTGTGTTGAGGTAAAAATCCTATTAAAGTCACTGAGGTTCTTGCTAGCAGCAGGGACTACAGACCTAAGATCTTCTTAGGGATTTAAGCACCTAAAGATGCAGATAGGCACCTCACGGGATTTACAAAAGTGCATAAGTAAGTTAAGTGAATTAGGTGCCTAACCTGCTTAAACTCATGTGAAAATCCCTTTGAAGATTTATCCTACATGATTAGGCCAATTTATTGCTTTCTGCAGAATGAAAAGTGTTAAAAGACTTGCAAATGTCAATATAATTAGTATATTTTTTTATTCTAGTTACTCATCACTGTTTGCAAATCTTCACTAATATTATGCAGAGAATATTTGTGTGTTCTACAAATTGCACATTTAACACAAGTTTGTTGTGGTTTGCACGCCAGAATACAACAATAATCTTCAACAAGACATTTATTCTGAGACTTCAGGTCACTTCAGAGACACACTTATGAACCTCGCTCAGGTACTGTACATACTCAAAATATGTTTTACATTTTTTTTTAAATGCAGAACTATCTTCTAATATTGTTGAAGGAACCTCAGATTTTAAATTGGGGACAGTTAAAACTAATCCATGGTTGAAAAGCTACATTTTTAAAGTGGCAGCAAAAAAAGAGGAAAGATTAGAATTTAAATTCTTTCATCCGCATTCACTTTGGTTTTTGAAAATCTGCCAAACAACACACTGTCTACACCAGGGTCAGCAACCTTTCAGAAGTGGTGTGCTGAGTCTTCATTTATTTATTCTAATTTAAGGTTTCACACGCCAGTAATACATTTTGATATTTTTAGAAGGTCTCTTTCTATAAGTCTATAATATAAAATTAAACTATTGTTGTATATAAAGTAAATAAGGTTTTTAAAATGTTTAAGAAGGTTCATTTAAAACTAAATTAAAATGCACCGGAGGTCCGGACCGGTGGCCTGGACCCGGGCAGTGGAAAAGTATCTAATTTTTCTGGGTGGCATTCAATTGATTTAATCATAAAACCATCTGTGACAGAGTGCAGGGAGTGAGTACTTATTGAAAATCTGGGTGAGGTAGGCGCAAGTCCCGCCCTCATCTAAAGTCTCCTCCCCCAGCCTAAAAGGAGGAACTACTGAACCCAGGTCTCAACTGAAGTCAGAGGACAACAGATGAATAACAGGAATGGGAGTGAGGGTAGGATTTCCAACTAACTAAAGCTATTCCAGCAAAAAAAAAATTCAACATGACATGTCATTTTCTTAAAATATCCTATTAAAATCTCCAGGATTGCTTTCAAGTCACCAGGAGATCGATGCTGATTCCTGGAGACCCCAGGCCAATCCTGGAGAGTTGGCAACCCTTAGGGAAGGTCAAGGGTCAAAAGCGAGGAACCAGAAGGAGACACAACACCAAACAGAATCCATTGCTCCTCAAAGGTGGCCAGGGAACCAGTGGACACAGCCCACAAAAACACTGCTCAGATATGTGATCTGAGAGAGGAGTGGAAATAGGCCACACAGTCACAGAGCATCTCCCCATCCAGCATCCTCCTCTTGGTATGGTGGATGGCCACCCGGACCAGCGCCAGGAGGAGGTTGATGAGGAGGTCTTATGATTTTGTGGGGCCACAGCTCGGGCATTCGTAAATCAGGAGGTGCGGTGAACAGTGAAGCTATAACCTAAGGAGAAGACAGAAAAGGGCTGTAGCCTGGCACACTCAAGATAGATGTGTACCAGCGTCTCCCTCATGCCAGGCAAGGGGCAAGAAAGGTGAACTGCACCATCTACATGCCCATGCTCATGGCTCCGTGAACCAGCTGCCAACTAATATCCCCAGCGGGCCACAAGACCAGTGTGGAATACAGACTGGCCCTCCACTGGTGGCAGGAGTTCCTCAACCTCCACTGGTAGTAGTAGATCCCGCTACTCAGTGGCAGGACTGGACACAAGGGTGAAGAAATGAAAGGCGTGGAGCACAAGCATGTACAACTATACATTTTCTTTTATTTCTTTTTTGTTAAATCAGGGTTGTACACAAAGACCCCAGTCAGGACTGTTAGGTGATATACAAAAATATGAAGGCCTGGCCCCTGCTCTTTCAGTCATAGTAAGTCTTAATGATTAAGGCACCGATTCAGCATGATTCTTATGCATTTTATCCAACTTTAGGGACATAAATAGTCCCAATGAAGCCAAGGTGACTTCTCACATGCTTAAAGATAGGAAAGTGCTTTCACACTTTTTACTAAATTAGGGCCTAATTCAATACCATGTAATTTTAGGCCCTTATCCTGCCAACATTCATGCCTGTAAGTAATTTTACAAACAAGAATAAAGGGCACTACTTATGTGTGTGATTGCAGAATGGAGACCTTGTTTGTACAGAATCTTTCATACAAACCTTGGGGGATATTCTCAGTGGGTGTAAGTCAGCATAGGTTCATTAACTTCAATTAAACTCTGCCAATTTATACCAGCTGAGGAACGTGACCAATTCATATCAGCTGATGAACTGCACCATTATCTCAAAATGCTTTGCAGAGTTAAACAATAAATAACAGCACATAGTCTGGCAGGGAGGAATGGCAAAGATACAAACACATAAGTTCAAGGTTGAAAAGGATGGTTTCTGATGAGATTCAAAATGAGATGGGGAGTGGATGACAAGGAGAGAGAAAATATGTATGTTCCAGATGTAAGTGCTGCAAAAGAGAGACTTTTTCCTAATGTTCAACAGATTTTCTCCCTGGTGATGAACTTCTTGCCACCCCAAAAAGACTGCACAATATCTTAGGGTATGTCTACACTACCGGCCGGATTGGCAGGTAGCGATCGATCTATCAGGAGTCAATTTATCGCATCCAGTCTAGATGTGATAAATCGATCCCCAAATGCTCTTCCATCATCTTTGGCACTCCACCACCATGAGAGGCACAGGCAGAGTTGACGGGGGAGTGACAGCAGTCAACTCACCACCATGAAGGCACCGCAATAAATCAATCTACGTATATAGATTTCAGCTATGCTATTCATAGCTGAAGTTCCCCACCCCATCCCTCCAGAGTAGACCATGGCTTAGTTCTTACCCTCATTATAGCCATGGCAATTTTTTCTTATAATCAGGACCAATACAAAACATCCTGCCCTATAATCTGCAGTCCTCATTGTAAAAACATATTGCCACAAATATCCCCAAAGAAGGTGACCAAATAGGCAGGATTCCACCAGCTACTCATTTCAGATTCTGTTGTCTAAAAAGAGCTCTGGAAAACTCCAACTGCACTGTTTCATACTGTGCTTCTTTGTAAGTTTTTGTGAATATTGCCTTATATATGTTAATAAAAGCAATTGTAGAAAAGTCAGATGGCACTTAATTTAAAATTTTATCTTTTTTATTGTTTCTCTTTTGGATAGTCTTGTAGAATAAGCTGGACAAAGTTATAGATTAAAATAGAAAATTAGATTCTTTCTATTTCTATGTAACATATAGAAAGGATGTCACTTTGTATCAAGAGTTTCTATTTTTTTAATGTTTTCTAAAAATCAGATTGGTTTACTCTCTTAAATTCCAAGGCCTTGATCCTGCAATTAATAGCGCACAAGCATTCATAATATGAGCAATGGGGTTCTGTGCAGGAGCAGCAATCTACCTGATTGCTATAATTACAGTACTGAGGCCTATAATACTTTTCCATAAGGGAAAAGCATATGTATCCCCTACGCCACCACCATCACCACCAATAAATGGGTAGTGGAAAAATCCTTCAGAGAGGCAAGCTTCTGGAAGGCTTATTACATCCTAATTAATGTAATGTACTTGGATTGAATTATAATTATCCAGACTTTTAATATGACATGAAGAGTTTATTTATTTTCCCCCAGGTTTTGGCATGGATATGAATTAAAATACCATCATTTTCTGGAATTTAAAATAAGAATATTGATGCAGTTTGTAGGATTTTCTGATCAAACAATGCCAAGAATAGTCATTTTAAAATGTAACTGTAGAGTTTTTTGTTTATGTAGAGCACTGCTGCTCAGTTTTTATTGTACACTTGTCATATTTTTTCAGTTTCATGTATTCAATCACAGGAAGTCACTCCAGCATAATATCCTTCAAGCAATTTATCTGGTCACTAAGAACTTCACTCTTTGTTCTGTGCAAATTCTTTACAATTTAATTAAAATTTGAATTAACATATTTCCCAGGCAAGAGTTGAAAATTGGTCATTCTAGCAGTTGGCAGACAATACATAATTTTAATCCTTACTTTCATTTTTGTAGCAGAATGATTGTCAACTCCAAACTAAAGTAAATTGCTTCAAAAACATATAATTAAGGCAACGATTAAGTGCTGTCTGAAAATTATGACTTCTACAACTGGGGCTTATTTGTATCCTTACACTGTAATTATGATTAAAAGGGGTTATTCTAAAATAATTTTCTTTTGTTAAACTAAATATATCTGACTCTAGTGTATTAACTAAATCATATCTGCTTGGTTTACAGAACTGCAAAGCCAAAAGAGCTACAGGAGAATAAGCTGTATTCTCTTTTGACTCATACATCATCAAAATTGTCAGGCAACTTCTCAATCTTGAATCTTAATGATAGGTGATGATGGTAACATGCAGTGTAAAGCAGACTGATCACTATTTGATATGGCTGATCTTGCAATTTGGACAATGAGAAAAAAAGTGTGTGTTTTTTTTCCTTGTAAAATATAGCAAAGGTATATGAATATACCAGTGGAAAATAAACTGGGGACAGAAAGATGCCATTTGTACAGTTATTTTCCACATCATAACCACATGTTATAATAACTTTATAAACAGGTAATGTCATCTAGTTATTCACTAACTTTTCTTTTATGTAAGTAAAGGGTTAGTTAAAAATGTGATTTCACAGGGAACCCACCTGTATCCACTTCTACTACTACTTCCTGTCATCAGTCCCATCATGATTCTACAATTCTTCCACCCAAAGGGAATGGCCCTTGGAGAGGTGCCATAGCAGTTCCCAATGTCACCTCTAAAATATTTTAGGGCTGTATAGACCAACTCAATCACACACCGTTCCTGTGTAAAATCCTGGAATGGATATCTCAGTGAATGAAACACAGTATTATATAAAGACCATCTCATTCTCTTGCAGTCATTTTACAAGAACTAATAGAGGAAAATGTTTTAACATTTTACAGGGAACCCGAGAGGAAGGGTATGCAGATCCTGCTATGGCTGCTCAGGATGCAATGGTAACTACAATCAGCTGTCAGTTTCTCAAAAATAACAGAAAACAAAAATGTAGCTGTTTGAAAGTCTTGTTTAAAGGGGCTTGGGACTGATGATCTTTTGCACCTTGTTATTATTTTAATGCCTTAGGTCCTATGGGAAGCATGTCAGCAGAAAACAGGGGAACACAAAAACATGATGCAAATGATCCTGTGCAACAAGAGTTACCAGCAGTTGTGGATGGGTAATTATCATAATTTATGAATCCAGCTACTCAGTATTTGAATGTATAATGGAAAGGGAACATATAGCTTACAGAGAAAACAGGCATAATTTTAACTAGACACACAGAAGCTGAATTCACAAACCAATATTCAGGTTCCAGTGCAGTCTGAAACAGGAGCCTGAGCCTACATTCTTTGTGCTCCCAAAACTCCAGCTGAAGTTAATGGGAGTTTTGCGTGTTCTAGGACTACAATGCTAAACCCAGTGTAGAATAGATAGTGGAAAAAATGCAGCATAGAGATGACAGTTAAGGTGATGGGCTAAGTCTTCAGCTGCACTGACTTCACCAGTGGTGCTAGAACTACAGTCCTGGGGGCACTGCCGCACCCCCAGGCTTGAAGTAGTAATAACAAACACCAAATACATGGTTTTCATGGTCAGCATCCCACTATAAAAATTGTTTCAGCACCACGGAAGCTCAGACTCAATTCATCTGGTGGGAAGGAGTCAAGAGTGCACTGAAGCCACCTTTCCACTTTTCCCAGTCTTGGGGAGCAGAGAGGGCCAAATACCACCCCCAATCAAAACAAGTGACAGCTGCTTAATAGAGTTGGTTGGAACTGTTTTAATTAAACATATTTTTCTCAAACATGGTGTTCCATCGAAGTGGATACATTTTGCAGAAACATGTCAAGTTTGACATTTTCTATGGGAAGGCTTCTGAGGTCAGTGTGGACTCCCCAGGTGCTCATGTGTAGCAAGAGAGTAAGATGAATCGAAAACCTGGCCTTTTCAGTCCAAGAATGGACATTCAGGGCTGGTCTTCACTAGGGGGTAGATTGGCTGTAGATACGCAAATTCAGCTACGTTAATAACGTAGCTGAATTCGGTGTATCTACAGCCGACTTACCTGCCATCCTCACGACGGCGGCGGCGCGCTCCCCCGTCGACTCCAGCTTGCACCTTTTGGTGAGCTGGAGTTCTGGAGTTGACAGGGGTGCTGCTGGTGATCGATTTATTGTGTCTTGACGAGACGCGATAAATCGATTGCCAAAAGATCGATCCCTCTCCGCTTTAATGAAGACAAGCCCTCAGACACAATTCCATTTTGAGAAAATGTTCAAAATGTTGAAAACAAATCTCAAAATAGAATTGTCATTCTCCAGACAGCTCTATAGAATAAAGAACAGTCTAATTTACTTCAGTTTGTAATACTTTCCTGGGGGTCATTAAATCAACAATGATAAGCAGGAACATATTCCTCACCCCAATCCACCTCGTGGGAGATGGGGGTAGGTGTTAGCACAGATTTGGCTACGCTATTCTCTACCCTGCACCTTATACCAAGAAATTGCCAGGTGCCTTTTTAGGGCAGCTTTCCAGCTGCTTTGCTTCAAGTATTGGGTTGAGTATCTGTCCCAATCTCTTATTTTAGATTAAGTTTCATCTTGAGGTAATAGACATAAACAGCAAAAAAACTGCTGGGACTAGTTTCTACTCTTAATACAGAATGTAAATAAACATGTATTCATTTCTTTCAAGTTTTTCAGGAGTTCCAAAACATCTCTGGGCAAGATATAGTAGATGCTATTAATGAATGTTACGATGGATACTTTCAAGAACTGCTGGTAGCAATAGGTAAAATAAAATGGATTATTTTACACTAGTAATAACTTCTTAATAAACAAATATACAGTATAGTATATCTGGTCCATTAAAAGGTGCAAAGATAAGCTCTTTGTGCTATTTTCCCCACTAGTTAATTTTCATATATGGTATAGAAATTTTGAACATTTGGAAGAAAATCAACCAACAAGTCTAAGACTGTATAGAAGAAAGGGCATTTAAATTGCATCATAGGTTGAGGCTAAAAGTTAAAATGTGGTCACTGGATTAGGGCTGAGGAGAATTGAATTCTGCTGCTGGTTTTGCTACAAACTTCCTGTGTGACCATGGGCAAGTCCATTAGGCACTGATCCTGCTCACACTGAAACAAATGACAAAACTGCATGTCTTCTGTGGTGTAGGATCAAGCTCCTAAATTCTCTGTGTCTCGGTTTCACCATCTGTAAAATGACGGTAATCATGTGCAATGCATAATGGAGGCTGGGGGGATGCTAAGCTTCCCCAAACCTCTGTTAATGCTCCCCTGGGGCCAGGCTGTGGCAGGACTCAGAGTTCTTCCAGGTGGCCAGGACTTGAGGCGGTTCAGACAGCTCACAGCCAATACAGAAACAGAGAGGCTTCTCCCAGGTGGCCTGAGATTAGAATTTTATAATCTGCAGCATAAGTGGGCAATTCCATAGGATTGATAATTCTGTCTCCTCTCACTAAATGAGCATTGTTAGGAAAACATTTTGAGGAGCACCCCAGGGTTTTTTTAAGATAGAAGGGGCAACCAGATCCACAGCCATGAACTGTGAGAAAGTTTATGTCAACCGGCATCAACTTGTTTCATTTCAACCCAATAAGCACCCTCAAGATCATATAAACACACTACTGAGGCAGGTTTCTGAAAGTCTCTAATGTTCCTCCTTTTCTCCATAATATCTCTCTCCTAGTGCTCTGTGTTCGAGATAAACCTTCCTATTTTGCATATAGGCTTTACAATGCAATCCATGTAAGTAGCACTATTATTTCACATATTTTAAAGAATAGTTTTACTGTCTCTATTTTGAATGTTAGCTCATTTGCTTTAAAAGGGTCAGGGTTTTGATAGCTTCCACTTTTAAAGTAAGCGAGGAATACTTGTAGCACTTTAGAGACTAACCAGTTTATTTCAGCATAAGCTTTCGTGGACTATAGCCCACGTCACTTTTAAAGTGTTGCTTACTTGTTTTAAAAAATTTGGTAATGTTAACAATTTCAAAGCCATAGTGCCTGAGCAACAGATGAGTTTTCTTTCAACACTATTTGCCCGGTAACTGCATTGACCTTTTGAAAATGGAAAACCATAATTTTGTATGGACTGCATCCCCCTCTGGTGTGCAAAACTCAAACCACACTTTTTATTGAACATTATCTATTCTTATTATGTAACTATCAGCTGCACTGCTTTAATAAATATCACGGTGAATGGCATAATACAAATACTGTAGTGTGAAAATACTAATTGCCATATTTTCAATGAGACTCCATTTACATGTGAAAATCCTAATATTTTTATGCACATTAGCTTAGAAAAATTAACATTGGGTGCAAACATGAGTCTCTGCATATGAACTCAGAAGTATCCACAAATAATGTATAGAGGTAAAAATACCACCCATGTGTTTTGCTTCATATTGTGTGCTGCCAATGTAAATTTATGTAAAGTATTCATGACAAAATGTAAAAAGTTCAGAATCTGAGCATTTTAATATTATTTCAAATTCAAAATTGATTCTATTTTCACAAAATTGTTGTGCTAAACCAGGATCATTTTGATTGAAATGTAATCATTTTTATTTTCACAATCAAATTAGATTTTTGAGAAAATATATTAAATAAAATTTCAGAAAAATTAAAATAAATGTAAAGTAAATTTCTCAGTTCCCTCCTAGTGTCTAATTGATGGCAATGAAATGCTTAGTAATATGGTATGTTGCTGATAGTAGGCGTTTTAAAGAATATACCATTCAACAGTGCATTAATCAATCAGAATTTATCAAACTCTTGTCAGATTTCTATTTAGAATATTGCATGATTAGCATCAGTCTGTTAAGAAAGCTTCAAATATTCAGAAATATGGTTTGTGTAAAATCCATAATGGGTTGTTAGAAAGATTTTAGTGCACCCACCAAATAAGAATCAAATCCTGTAAATGCAGCTTGCTGAGTATCCTTTACTACTTTATTCTGGTAATGTGAATAGCTAATTGATAAATTCAACGTGCCACCTTTAAATAGACCAAAATCTGTAACAAGTAAATATTTCCCTTGCAACCTTCAATATTTTTTGAATTAATGTTACTGTCCACTAGATGTCACCATTTCCCCAGAAGTGTCCAGATGAAGAGCATTGTCTAAGCTTGTCTCTCTCACTAACAGAAAGTGGTCCAATAAAAGATATTATGGTGATGAGTTTGGTCATAGAGACCCCCTTGAGACTCTCATCTGATGTGCTGAAACTGCCTCTGGAGTTCATTTTCCCTGCCAGCTTGGGACTCCAGAACCCTGCCTTGTTGAGCCAGACAATAATGCTAGTCAGCTGCAACACAGACCCAGGTCTGAACCACATCCCCAAAGCTGCAGGCTTTAACCAAAAACTGCTCAGCAGGTACTCTGTTTCCAGCACCCAGACCCCAATGGATCCAAACCCCAAATAAATCTGTTTACTCTGTATAAAGCCTATATAGGATAAACTGATAAATTGTCTGCCCTCTATAACACTGATAGAGAGATATGCACAGTTGTTTGCTTCCCCAAGTATTAATCACTTACTCTGGGTTCAGTAATAAACAAAAGTGCTTTTATTAAGAATAAAAAGTAGGATTTAAGGTTCCAAGTAATAACAAACAGAACAAAGTAAGTCATTAAGTAACATAAAGCAAAAAAACACAAGTCTAAGCCTAATATATTAAGAAATTAAATACAGGTAAATCTCACCCTCAGAATAAGCTTCTTTCACAGATTAGACTCCTTCTGAGCCTGGGCCCAATCCTTTCCCCTGGTACAGTTCTTGTTAGTTCCAGTCTTTTTCTGTTCCACCCCTTGTATATCTTTAGCACAAAGCAGAAATCCTTTGCTCTCTCTCTCTGGGTTTCCACCCTTCCTTCTACAGTAGACTCTTGATTATCCAGGATTGGGTTAACCAGGATGTGGATTAACCAGGATGTCAAAAAAATATGCATAACTCGCAGGGCTGGCTCTGGCTTTGTTGACGCCCCAAGCACACACACAAAAAAAACCCACTAGGGCACAGGGCAGCCAGTGAACCAACCCCCCTCTCCCCATATTTCCTATGGATGGTGATTATCCGGGATTTTATTAACCAGAATTATTTTTCCCCCATCATCCTGGATAATCAAGAGTCTACTGTATATTGAAAAGGTTTAAGATAGATTCCAGTATCATGTGACATGTTCACATGTCCTGTGAGACTTCATTACTCACTGGCTGGCACCCACATATACAGGATGGCTTACAAGTAAACAGAGCCATACACAACCAATTGTTCTAGTTGATGGGAGCCATCAAGATTCCAAGCCACCATTAATAGCCCACACTTTCCATAGTTACAATAAGACTTCAGAGTAATACTTCATATTTCTAGCTTCAGACACAAGAATGATACATTCATACAAAGAGGATGAACAAGCAGTATATCGTAAGCTTTGTAATGATACCATACAAGAGACCTTTTGCATGAAGCACATTTCACTTACACCATATTCACATTTATAAATATATTTCCATAATATATGGAGTGCAACGTCACAGTTATCTCACCCACCTTCTTTCTCACCATTATAGAATCATAGAATCATAGAATATTAGGGTTGGAAGGGACCTCTGGAGGTCATCTAGTCCAACCCCGTGCTTAAAGCAGGACCAATCCCCAACTAAATACAAATTCCTCCATGCAGAATCGATCTGAGAAATTGAACAGCTCAAATGATTCATGGTTGCATACAAAGCATTAGAGTTCTAAACCACTGTTTAGATTCCTATGGTTGTTCAGCAACCTATGTGAAAAAGGATGGGGGTCTCAGTCTAGTCTTAAGTGGACAAATTGCACAAAATATAAGCCACCAACCCACCTGCCATTCTTGTTGGCAGTCTCAACCAAAAAGACTAATGACTGAGGCCCTGATTCAGATTAAGCACATGCTTTAAAAAAAGAAGTAGTAAATACAACTGTCCATTAATAAGATAACAAGGAAAAAATTGGAGTGCTATTTGAAGTACAGATTTTGTTATCTTAATAACACAGTAATATGAATGCACTATTCATACATGAGAAAACTTGGTATAGTGAAACCTCTGCACACCTCAAACTTCTCTCAGATCCAGAATGTATATCTAGATGACCTAATTAATTTGCTCATTTGCACATAATATGAATATATTCAGATAGATAGACTCAGACAAGTTTCCTTATATCTTTCTCCTCTTTTAGGAGTATGGTTTCCATAATAAAACTATTATCAGGATTCTGATTGCCAGAAGTGAAATAGATCTGATGAATATAAGACAACGATACAAAGAGAGATATGGGAAATCTCTGTTTCATGATATTAAAGTAAGTCACTCTATACTTTTGCATGTATACATACCTAGTTCAATAGCAAAGTTTCATATATCCATATGAGAGCTTTAACAATAGCAAAGGTTGAGATAATTCTGAATCCTAATCTAATAATTTGATACAAAGGCAGAAGTAACAATATGCTGCCTGAACTCATGTTACATCAGTTCAGTACCTCTGACTACTTTCAGTAAATGAGCAATAAAGATGAGATAATGCTTCCCACTAAATTCTAATCACACTTTCATATTATAGTCCTGATTCTATCCCATCCCCCACACTCAGGGACAGAACTGCCTGCTGGGGAAATGCTTTGCAAATAGTGTTTCCCTACTGGTATAGAACTTGTAGAGCAGCTTTTTGGTCTTCCTGCATAACTCCCTGATGTGAGGCTGTGCCCAGAGTCAGTTTGGAGAGGAGGTGGTATGGTCAGGGCACCCTCTTCTCTGGGTATTCTGGCCTGTGGAGTAACCCATAAGTGGTCATACAAGGTTACTGAAGTGATGTAAAATGACCTGTCTGTGCTATGACTCTTTTGTTAATCACATAGCAAAACTAATCTTGGCTGAAAATATTCAGGTGTCCTTGCCACATCCACCATGAAGCACATTAGCAGCACCATGCACTACTTGGGAGCATTTTAAATGTATTTGTATTATTATTTAGCCTCATCACATCCACCCTAAAACAGTGCTTCATAATCTCTAAGGCCTCTCTTTCATTTAGGACTCTTTCCTTAATCTAATTAAAGCTGATCCTGCAATCAGTTTGTCCTTGATCAGCATGGACTTGTTTCCATCTTTAACCTTATAAACTTATTGTTATGAAGCTAGATTTTCACTTCCTAGTGTATCTGTTTCCTCTATAAACAAACAAAATGCTGCATTACTGCATTTCATATGAATCTGATGCCAGTCCCACTGAAGTTTTGCCATTAACCTCAATAAGAGCAGAGCAGGTTCTATGTCTGAAGGATGTAGTCCTTTATTTTATTTTGAGTTATTTTCCTGAAAACATGATCAGCCAGATTTTTATTTGAGTTACAGTGATGTAGATCCAGAGTATCTCCGCTGACTTCAATTCATGGGAGTTAGTGGAGATAGTCTGTCTTTACATGAGTGTTTTTTGGGTTTTTTTACATAGCAACCACCAGAAAGAGCTATTTTTCTTGTACTGTCAGCCCCATATCTTCAGACAATCATGAACTGTATTGTTGAATTCTTATAAAAGGATTCAGTGTAGTAAAAACCTTTCCAATGTTTTTAAGATGATTTATTATTTTTTATCAGAAAATATCTAGGACCAAGATTTTCAAAACTGATCAGTGAATTTTCAGTGCCCAATTTGAGATAAATTAAAAGGACCTGATTTTCAGAAAGAGCTGAGCAGCCACCTTCTGAAAATCAGACCTTGTAAATGTCTCAGGTTGCCCACACACACACACACACACACACAAAAACACACAAAAAATTAGAGATCCAAAATTACTAATCACTTTTGAAAATCTTGGTCTAGAATTTTTATGAAGCATTGAAAGTCCTGTGCAAAACCCACAACTTCTCAAATGTTCTCCAGTCCCTAATGCACAAAAATGGTTTTCTTGGCCGGGGGTAGCGGGGAGAAAGAGGAAAAATTATTATCACAAAAAGATTCTTTTCCTTGCAGCATTTTGCTTCAGGACATTATGAGACCGCATTACTTGCCATCTGTGCTGGTGATGCTGAAGATTATTAAAAGAAAAGGAAAATGAAATTTGAAAGCTGCATGGATCCATTTTTAATAGAAATCCAAGCCAGGCACACTTCTTATAACTATTGCTTATTCTTGCACTACATAAAAAGTGGATGAATCAATGCTAGATATTTTCTAACTTTAAATCTTTTTGAAAACAAGACAAGTGTACAAACTTGTTTAGTCAGGAATGTGATTTTTCCCAATGTGTGAAGAAATGCTGTTACTGTGAACTGCATTATCTAATGTAAAATTAATACAATTCTATTTAACTAAAATTTGTGTGTATTATTTTGCCTTTTGATGGGCCTATGCCAATGGAATGATGGAGCAATTCTGGAACAAGAAACCCCTGCTTCTCTACAGCTGCAAAGCATGCTTCAAATAGAAGAACTGTTTAAAAGAGGACATTGACACTCAGGGGGAGGGAGAGAATAGAGAGGCTGTCTGCAGGAAGAAACAAACAAGCCAGTTTATAGCACTAGCTTCTGGGACAGAGGATCCATAGGGGAAGGGTAAGACTAGTGTGGGTACCATAGGAGGCGAATCATATTGGCCCATGGTACCTGGCCACCAGGAATATTCCTGGCCTGGGGCTCAGTGCCAACAATGTTTGAGGCCGGGTCTCTCCCTTGACCCTGCCTTCCTCCCCTGGGCACCCTTCCTCCCCCAGGCCATTTAAAATGGCCTGGGGCCCCCACCCACCACTGGCAACACAACAGAGCTGAGCGGCTTCCTGCCTCTCAGTGCAAATGTGCATAGGGTTAACAGCGTGTGGAGACCACACAGCCCACCCTGCCTAGGAGCCCCAGGTAAGCGCCGCATGCCCTCTCCCACCCTCTCACAGAGCCTGCACCCCTCACATCCTACCCCAGCCTGGAGCCTGCACCCAGCACCCAAACTCCATCCCAAGGCCTGCACCCCAGACCTCCTCCCCCAACCCAAACTCCCTCCCAGAGCCTTAGGCAGGTGTGGGGGGAGGACGTTTCGGGGGCCGGCTCTAGGCATTCTGGGCACCACTAAAATTCTACAAACCTGCCGTCCCTGGGTAAGACCTGACTGGGAAGCCAGGGTATTGACTGCTTTTCTCTCCTCTTCGGCCTGACAAGGGGGAATAATGACACTGAAAAGTGAGCTGGAAAGTCCCAAATGACTATCTGAACTGTTGAGGCTCTTTGAGTAACCCTCTGCTGGGATGAAAGCAGTGTGAGACCTTGCCCCAAACTGAAGTGAGAACAGGTGAGGCAAGAAGGAACTGAGACACACTTCACCCTTTCCCCTTTGAGCCCTGAACCAGGACCTGGTGGAGAGGGAGAGCCTAGGTCCTCCCACTCTTCCCTTTTGTCAAACCTGGGGAACACTGAGAGATGACTGACCATAACTTGGCCAGCAGCCCCTCCACTTGCCTGGCAAGGCCATCCCAGGACTTTGGGGACTTTTGAACCATTGTCTGCCAGCCCCCAAGCACAGTTGCCAACTCACACAGTAAATAAGCACCTCGACTTTTACAATAAGCCAAAAATAAAACTAATCCCATTTCAAAACAAGGCCAAAACAAGCCAATCCCTAAATAGTAAATTGCTCTTTTGGCTTTCTGCTTTTTATTCTTTTAGTAGCAAAAATACCCGGCGTCGCTCGGGGTATTTGTAATTGGAAACTGGGATGTAAAAAGACTACAATGTTTTTTATTAATACAAATTTTGTTCAGAAGTCTCATTTTGCCTAATTAATTTCATTCTCTTGCATTTAAATGTGGGGGGAGGGGGGAGAGAGCTGAGCGAGTGCGGGGTCCATTGGAGGGGGGAGAGAGCTGAGCGAGTGCGGGGACCATTGGAGGGGGGAGAGAGCTGAGCGAGTGCGGGGACCATTGGAGGGGGGTATTATTACATCATAACAAATTCACAGAGAACAGCAGGTGTTAACCTGCTGCCCAGCTGATGTTAATGGGCTGTAAAGAATTTCACCCCTGGGGGGTGTAAGAGATGAGATTTGAAAAATTTTTGATTCTTACTCTGATTAGGACCCTAAAGCCTATAACTGTACCAAATTTCAAGTCTCTAGCTCAAACGGTGTGGAAGGAGTAAGGGCCATTTGACTTTTATATATATAGATATGACCTCCCTAGACTTCATTACTCCAGTATTTGCACTTCTATGAGGTAATGATTTAAGCAAAACCGGGTGTTTGAAGGAAGACAGTTAAACAAAGAAAAAATTCATATTGATTTTATATACTATACCACAACAAAGGTCCCTAAGTACAGTTCTCTGGTAATACTAAGTTATACTTATAATACTAAATAATAAAGAATAGTTCCTGTATCTATACAAATTTATAGAGAGAAGGGAAACTGATTATGTGGTATAATTATCCTATGTTCTTTAATGTATGTTCAAGATGTCCATTTAGTTCAAACACTTGAAGATTTTTAATCTGTGATTTTCTATAACCATAGCTAAATATGATTAAATAAAGTATAATTCTAAAACCTGTCTAGGTTGATTGGTTTGCTCTGGCATGTCACCTCAGGGCTATGCAAAACTGATGTGTAGTTTCAGTCTATCTTGGATAGGGCAAACCTTGTTTTTTGTTTGTTTCAAAACCTTTGTGTTTCATTAACAATAATCTGAAAACTCAAAGGAAAACAAATCTGAAATTGATCAGTATCAAAAGGTTTTGGATTTAAATCGTACATCCTTAACCAGAACTATAAAGAAAGGTTTGGGGAGAGTACACTTGACCATCATTAGCTGAAATGTTAATACTGGTGATTGTGGACCAAAATTTGCCTTATTAACAAAACTTGAAGCAATGTGAAATTATGTAGGTTTGGGATTTTTTTATGAAAGATTTAAATATCACAATGCAATTGTGGTGAACGTTCAAAAAGTACTTTCAGCTCATAGCTATTTCATACTAGCATGGAGCTAATTCATATAAGGATATGATTAGTAAAATATGTAGATGTATATAACAAAGTTCCTTTCTTTGGATCAGATTCTGAACTTCTTACTCATGCAAGTACTGCCTATGAATAGTCCTATTGAATTCTATGGGACTATTTGTGTTACTGAAGGTTCATCAGTAGGAAAAAAGAAGCAGCAATTATTTTGAGAATTTGTATTTTGTGGTCCAAACATGGAAAAAATAATCAACTTTTATTGCTCCCTACAGACAGTAGGGTATGAAAGTCATAGGAAATCCTACACCAATTATTTATTTATAATGCACTGGGGCCATTGCCTAGGCTCTCTACACAGGTATACTCCCTGCCCTTCAGAGATCACAAGACTTACTGCTTTGAGTGTGACTTTTCGACACATAAACATCCCTGCTTAGGGTGCGGCTCACAGCCCCCTGCACACAGCCGCTTCGCTTTGCACCCCCCGAGCACAGGGGCTGCAGTTCTTCCAGGCCCTTACACGGGAGGGCTGGCTCCTGATTTCCCTCCCGACCTGCGCACGGCCACACACGGGCAGGGCCGGGCAAAAGCCCAGCTAGTTGCGCTACCCACCCAGATCTCGCGCTTCCGCAGAAGCGGTCACAGCTCCCGCGCGCTGCCAACCCGTGGGAAACAGCAGCGGCCACAGCCCGGCGTCCCACTTCAAAGCTCCTACTGGGGAGGGCTGCTTTAGTCCCGCCCCTTTCATTGTGATACGATTGGGGTTTCCCGAGCCCTCTGTTTTGATTAGTAGCTAGCGTTGTCAATTTCTCACCTTCCTCCAATCACAGCCGCCCCCCAGGCCGGAGTGCCGCACGGCTCTCGCTCAAGGCGGCTGGAGTTCCGCGAGCTGCCGGGCCCGGCCGCAGGGTGGCGGCGCTAGTCCCCCGGGGAGCGGGTCTCTGCGGAGGGAGGCCGGCCGCGCCGCCGGCTTGGCCCCGATGGAGGCCAGCCTGACCTGCGCCGTGTGCCTCGGCCTCTTCGAGGAGCCGGTCACGCTGCCGCTCTGCTCGCACAACTTCTGCAAGGGCTGCGTGCGGCAGTGCCTGGCCTCCGGGGAGCCCGGCCCGCTGCCCTCGCCCCGCGCCGGCCCGGGCCAGCGCTTCGCCTGCCCGCTCTGCAGGAAGCTCTGCCCGCTGCCGCGCGGCGGCTACTCGGCGCTGCCCGTCAACACCACGCTGGCGGAGGTGGTGAAGTTGTACCGGGCCGGCGGGGGCAAGGCGGGGCGCGGCGAGGCGGGGGTGCTGAGCCCCCCGCCGGCCTTCGGAGCCGCCTGCGAGAGGCACCCGGCCCGGCTGGTGCAGCTGTACTGCCGGATGTGCCGCCAGGCGGGCTGCGGCCAGTGCGTGTCCGAGGGGCACCAGGGCATCTTCCACGCCGTCAACCTCCTCGACACCGTGTACCAGGAGGAGAAAGTAAGGCCCGGCCCCGCGCCCCCCGCCAGCCGGCTGAGCCCAGGGCGGGGTGAAATGGGAACCTGCCTGCCCGGCCTGAGGCTTAGCACCGAGCACCCAGTAGTGCAGGCTGGGGAGGTGAACGCAATAAGCCCGTCTGCCTCCTGAGAACCTGTTCGAGCCGAATGGGCCGAGCGTGGTAATAAGTCAGAGCATTCCTGGGAGCGCTTGTAGGGCCAGGGCGCTGCATTAACAAGTCCTGGTCTTTCCTGTTTAGTCCTGCATACCTAAGGCCAAGCCATGTAGTAACATGGCAGTGCCATGACCTAGTTATCACAGTGCTTTAACAAGCTGTTTCTCCCCCCATCCCAGATAGTTTTATGACTTTAACTGGATAGACTAGACAGGTTCAAGACGTTGAAGCTGATAATCACAGGCCTGGTTTAAACGTAAACCTGTGGTTGATCTAGCTTTGTTGCTCGGGTTTATGAAAAATCCACACACCCCGAAGATGTAAGTAAGCCAGCCTGAGTCCCCGGATAGACACCACTAGATCAACACAAGAATTATTCTGTCAACCTAGCTACAGCTCCTTGAGGAAATGGATTAGCTACAGCAATGGGAGGGGAAAAAACACTTTTTGTCATAGCAAGTGTCTACCGTAGACAGGACCTTAATGTCTTCTGTGTTGACCTTGTTTCCCTAAAACCAAGAATATGCTAGTCCAGCAATCCCTACAGCAACTTATAGGCAGTCATGTTATCTATCTGCTTTTTGGCCTAACACTTTTTTTGGATTTGGATAATGAATTAAGGAAAAACTATTAAAGTGAAATAGATGGCTCCTGGAATATTTTAGCATGAAAAAAAGCACTTGCCACTTTTAATACTTTATCTGCAACAAAGTTTTGCCAAATAGTGGACATTACACCACTTTTCCAAGCTCCGTCTGAAGTAGAAGCGGGATAGTACATTATTAAGCAGTCCCTTTATGCTGCAGTTTAATTGCACTTGCAGAATGTCCTTGGTACATGGGATGGGTTTGGGGCATAGTAGAGCACATGGCACTATGGCTGTTCTATACTGATGTTGCAGCCTAAGCTGTGGGAACTCAGGCTGAAAGTGGGAGGGGCAAAGGCAGCTTGTCCCTTCAGCACAGGAAAAGAGGAACACACAAACTGGTATAGTTAAAGCAGCAAAACTTTCTAGCGTAGACAAGCTTAAAGAAGAGAGGAGAGGAAAAATAGCAAAAGCAAGTTTCTTCATTGTCCTTTTTATATAAATAATGTCTTAATAGTCTAGTTAAATGCTGTGTAGTCTGTAGATATATGATTAAAGAGCATAATGTAGATTTTTTTTGAAGTAGATTAAATGGTTATAAACTTATGTTCTGCAGTTAACCTTCTTTAGCAGCCTGAAGAAGCTGAGAGCAATAAATGAGAACTTGGTGAAGGAACTATCAAGTGATCCAAAAGAGACTGAGGTGAGTTAGACATAATGACATCTGTAGAGAGGAGTGGAGCCCTGTGTTGTTGTTTTTTGTTTTTCCCAAAGGCAAGCTAATACAAAGTAAAATCAAAACAACATATAAAACAAACTGAAAAACGCACACTGCAGCAGAGAGCCACTGCTGCAGGGTGAGTACCCGGGAAGGCTCCAACAGCATCCCCACTTTGACACACACACACACCCCCCCACACACACACACACACACACCCCACCCCCCCACCCCCACACCCCACACCCCCACACCCCCCCCCCCCACACACCCACCCACACCTCCCCCCCCCCCCCCCCCCACACACACATACCCTCATGGCCTCCTTATCCAGAGCAGCATCATAAGAAAGGCCTTACTGGGTCAGACCATGGTCCATCTCTATACCCATCATCTTTCAGTGGCCAATGTCGGGTGCTTCAGAGGGAATGAACAGAACAGGCAGTGTCCTAAGTGTAAAGGCCTGGGTGGGGCTATGTTATCTGAAACAGCAATGTCGTCAAAGCCTCAAGTCCATGATGGAAGGGAGGAGTTAAAAGTCAGTTCCATCTTGGCTGGCCATGAGGCCGGAGGCAGGGACCAGAGTCAAAAGACATCTCTGGCTATAGAGAGAGCTCAACTTTTCTTGTTCTTGGCTCAGTCCCCTGCAGTTAGGAAATTACCATGTGAATGCTCACACCAAGCCTCTTTGTCTTCAAACCTGCTTCTGAGCTATCTCTGCTTTTGAGCTGTCCAGCCTGCAACCAAGCCCTGTTTTGCTCACAGAGACCAACTTTGCTTTCTAACCCGAGCACTTTTTGGGGTCCAAAACTTCAATCCCAACGTGCTGCCAACATGTAAGAGGGGTTACCTGATCCCTGTGCTCTTGAGCACCAAGAAAAGGACTCTTAACTAGCTAAAACCCACTTAACTTAGCTGCTTCCCAGCCCAAATTAAGTCCTACACCCCGAGACACACCCCTTTTTACCAGTGGGGTTCTTAGGGTTACCAATCGCTGCCACCATTCGGGTGTACTTCCAAAACCTTGGTGGGGCCCCCGAACTTCCCCAAGACCCTAACTTTGTCCCCCTCCCTGGGAGTCAGAGTTAGACACCTGGAGGCTGCTTTCCTTCCCCCCCTCCCCTGTCCCCCTCCCTGCGAGCCAGAATCAGGCACCGGGAAGCTGCTTTTCCCCTCCCCCATCTAACCTGACTGTAACGAAAGACAGTCTCCACACTCTAGCTATGCACTTAGCTTCCCTGGTCCCTATTTCCCTTCCCTTCTCCCTTCCCAGACTGGAAGCAGAGAAAACCCTAAGGGAAATAAACCAGATGGTTTTATAACTAGAAGATTTAATAAAGAAAAGGGAATGAAACAAAGATACAATACACTTTACAATTTGGGGTTCTCTAACTCCCTTCTGAAACGGAAAGAAACACCCCAAAAGGCACAGGATTAATAGAAGAATCAAAATCACTTACATCAGCTAAGTAGAAGTATAAGAGAAGAAAAGTTGAGCTTTGACGACATTGCTGCTTCAGATAACATAGCCCCACCCAGGCCTTTACACTTATGACAGGCAGTCATCGAGCTATCCAACCGCTATCATCCCCTCCCAGCTTCTGGTAGTCAGGTGGTGTGGATACAACCCCATGCTGTGGGTATCCCTGACTATCAAACATAAGGATGGCCATACTGGGTCAGACCAAAGGTCCATCTTTCCCAGTATTCTTCTTCTGACCGTGGCAAATGCCAGGTGCCCCAGGGGAAATGAACACTTTTTTGGTTCTCTTGCTATGTTTTTTTTAATTTGGAATATACATTTAAATTGAGCCTCTGTTTATAGTGTCTTTAGAAAGTTTCTATTCAGCTTGCGGGGATGACAGTGTAAAGACTTACTGTTATCATATCTTTGTGCAAAATACTTTGTTTCTAGATCCTGAACAAAGAAGCAGAGATAATTATGTTGGAATTTGAAGAAATTTTCAAAACTCTGGAAATGAGAAAAAAGGAATTGTTAGAAGATATAGAAAGTCAGAGAAGTAAGAAAGAGAAGGAATATCAAATTTGGAAGAAAATGAAGGAAACTCACAAGAAAACCATTGAGAGTTTCCTGAAGGATTGTGAAAAGCTTGTTGATGAATGTGATCCTGAGCGTTTCCTGGAGGTGATAATTTTTATATTACTACTTGAGAGCAGAACATTTTATGTGCTTGTGTCACTCCCCACCCCCAGTTCGGGATATCCCTTGAGATACCTAGGGCTGGTCTCCACTAGGGGGGGAAATCGACTGTAGATACATAATTTCAGCTACGTTAATAACATAGCTGAAATTGGTGTCTTTACAGCCGACTTACCTGCCGTCCTCACGGCGGCGGTCAGCGGCGCAGTCCCCCGTCAACTCCAGCTTGCACCTTTTGGCGACCTGGACTTCCAGAGTCGACTGGGGAGCCGCTGGCGATCGATTTATCACGTCTTGACTTGACGCGATAAATCGAGCGTCAAAAGATCGATGCTTCCCTGCCGTAGTGAGGACAAGCCCGTACTCTAAAGGTGAATTCTGTTTAGATGTTACTGTGTAATCTGCTTCTTTGAGGGTGTAATTCTGAGACTATTCTTACTTCCCTTCAGAGTGTAGAAGAGGACCTTATTTTGATATCGCGGAAGGTTTTTATTCCCCCTCTTTTATTGCACAACCTGTTTTGAGGCACTAATTTCTAATTCACTTGAATTTTTCTGATTGACTTATTTTCTTCATTTCCAGCTCCATTAGGAACTGATTGGAAATTTCCTTGGTTAAAATCATGAGTCATGTACTCGCAAGTAGTGGGGTGAGGCAAGTCGCTGCATTATAAAACACTATAAGGCACCCTTAATGACCAAAATTAGTATGATTTTTGGGAACGCTGTGTGGACCGGTCTACATGATGGGGGTAATGCGCTCTATGGAGTGTGATTTCCAGTGCCCACTAACATGTTAAACATTAATTTGTTTGTATAGGTGCCATTGATGTGCTTTAACATAGTTATTTTCTAGCTGTTTTATGTTGAAGTGCGCTAGGGAGCTTTTTGTGCACACCAGAAGGGTATATACATGGACCAGTTAGTGTGCTCTAAAAATCATTCCCCTGCAGAGAGTGCATTCCCCTACTATGTAGAAAAAGTCCCTTAGGGTTGGTCTAGAGACTAATAAATTAGATCGACCTAGCAATGTCACTCAGGGTATGAAAAGTCCACACCACTGAACACTAATTAGTCTGACTTAGGTCCCTGTGTAGTCAGTGCATGGTCAACAGAAGAATTCTTCCATCGACTTAGCTACCACCTCTCGGGATAGCATTTCAAGTGTAGGCAGACTTAGTCTTTCATTAAGGAGCATAAGTCCATGGTTTGAAAATCCTGCCAAAATATTTTCAAGTACATTTTGATCTCAGACAGCCATGATGGCTTTTGCCTCATGCACAGTGTCTTGGATTTGACTTTTAGGAAAGATTTCTCCTTTGGCCTCAGAACAAAATATACAGGGTAAGTAATTTTCCCAGACATACACATTCCCTCTGAGGGATGATTGCTCTTTTACTTTGTGAGCACTAAAAGTTCTGATTGTCTTGATAAAATGAAGAGTTGTTTTTTAACCAGTTTAACTGTTAACTTCTGTCAGATAGTCTGGTAAAGTAATTTTGTTTTGTTTTTTTTTAAATAACATCCTTAACTCTAATGCAGTCTTATTTTAATTACAGGTGGCATGTGGCTTGAATAAAAGGTACATACATTTCATGAGTTCTAGTTTCTGTGGTTTGGTAGTTAAGTAAAGTAATAAGATACAACAAAGTTTAGTTTGATATTCATATTATGATTGTGGAGGGCTGGGAAAGGAGTGTCCGAGGCGCTCAGTTATTATGGAGAGATACACAGAACAGTTTTGAACAGTGGTATAAGTTCTCTGAATATTTGACATTTCATTTCCAAATTCTTCTGGAGCTGTTAGAATTAGTATATCACTTTCACAGATTTATTATTGAACAGATAAAAGTGAAGCTTAAAATAATCACTTCAGATACTTCATGTTTTTCTGTTGAGGTACATGAAGTAAACACTGTCCTAAAAAAGTTTTAATACTGTCTTTTTGCTTTGTCCCAGAAAATAATATAAGAACATAAGTATGGCTATACTGGATCAGACTAGTGGTCCATCTAGCCCGGTATTCTGTCTTCTGACGATGGCCCATGGCAGATGCTTCAGAGGAAATGAACAGAACAGGGCAATCATCAAGTGATCCATTTCCTGTCTTCCACTCCCAGTGTCCATCCATCAGAGGCTTAGGGACACCTACTGTGTAGGGTTGCATCCCAGATCATCTTGGCTAATAGCCATTCGTGGACCTAACCTACATAAATTTATCTAATTCTGGATTATTGAATCCAATCATAGTTTTTGCCTTTGCAGCATTTCATGGCAACCAGTTCTGCAGATTGAGTGTGTTGTGTGAAGAAGTACTTCCTTTTCTTTGTGTTAAACCTGCTACCTATTAATTTAATTGGGAAACCCCAGGCTCTTGTGTTATGAGAAGGGGTAAATAACACTTCATTATTCACTTTATCTACACCATTCATGGTTTTATTGACTTTTGTCATATCCTCCCTGAGTTGTCTCTTTTTCGAGCTGAATAGTTTTTCTTTTTAATCTCACCTCCTCTGGAAGCTGTTCCATACCCTTAATCATTTTTGTAACTCTTTTCTGTACCTTTTCCATTTCTAGTATCTTCTTAAGATGGGGTGACTAGAACTGCACACAGTATTCAAGCTGTGGGCAAATAATGGATTTATATAGTGGCATTATAATATTTATGGTCTTACCTATCCCTTAATGGTTCCTAACATTGTTAGCATTTTGTTCTTTGGACTGCAACTGCACATTGTGCGGATGTTGTCAGAGAACTATCCACAATGACTCCAAGATCCCTTTCTTGATTGGTAATAGCTAATTTAGATGCCATTATTCTGTATGAGTAGTTGAGATTATGTCTGCCAATGTGCATTACTTAGCATTTATCAACATTGAATTTCATTTGCCACTTTATTGCCCCATCACACAGTTTTGTGACATACCTTTGGCAGTCTGCTTTGGACTTAACTGTCTTGCGTAATTTTTGTGTCATCTGCAAACTTTTCCTCCTCACTGTTTGCCACTTTTTCCAGATTACTTATGAATATGTTGAACAGTGCTGGTCCAAGTACTGATCCCTGGGGAACACAGCTATTTACCTCTCTCCATTCTGAAAACTGACCTTTTGAATATCTTAGTCTCTTTCTGACTTAAGGTTGTGCTTTAGTTTACTAGATGCCATGCTGCTGTGGGACTGTAAAAAATCTAGTTTTTGTGGGAGTATTAAAAAAGGTTTCAGGAATTATGCTTATAGGTCCTGCTAACATAATTAGATAAAATAGCTTCTTTATGTATGAAATGTTACTGAGAGACATTATAAATTTTGTGATGTAAATTTTATATTCAGTTGAATGAGTTTACTACCGTATATGCTGAGCCATATATTATTCTTGTAATTTTCATTGAGCAAAGGAAATGCTCCAATTCAAGAGTATCACATGTTTTGAAAACTAATTTTTTAGATTAGAATCAAGACTGAATTAGAATCAAAAATGTTTGAGCATATACAAATTTGTTCAGGCAGCCCTTACATGATTAAACTTTTTATGCAAACTTTCTACAAAAAGCTTGCAAGGTTTTTTGTTTTTTGTCTAAGTAATGGAATACAGTACATTCTCTTGCTGATTTTTAAATGTTTGCTGTGGGATACACAAGATGCCATATTTGGCTCTTTTATGGGTTTGCACTTTCATGTCTATTTAATTGGGCAATATGTATATTTTTTTAAAAAGACTATTACAGTAAGTGAGAACAGAACTTTAAAATTCAGTTTCACAACTGAGCCTTTAGGAATGAAGAAAAAGGTGTAATTTGGGTTTGGACACAGACTAATAATACTTTTATCTCTTAATACTGAAGAGTATCTTTGGCAACGGTATTTCATCCACATCTCTTAGTGCACATTATTAGTCTGCTTGACTAGTTAATTACTGCAAAAACAGATACAGGAGAGGTGCAGAATTCTGGACAATGAAACTTGCAGTTTCTTCAAGTTCACCTATCGTGTATTTAAAATTTCTCAGTGAAATAATATGCCTCCTTTCTGGTTGCTGGTTTGATTAAATTAATTGTTCAGAACAATTTACCATAAGAATAATGTGCCTTGATGGTGATTTGCCTACTTCTTGTTTAAATTTCATTGTGCTGGATTATGGATTAAATTTAGGGCAAACTAAACAAATGCTTAAATAACAATATCAGTTCTTCAATCTCTTCCCCCCACCCCCCGCCTCCCCACACCTTTTCCCCACCTCCTACGTCCCCCCAAAAAACTTTCTCACTGAAATTTCTTTTGCTATCTGTACAGCTAGAAAGGGTTAACCCTTCTAAGCCATGAAGTACAGCTGCTTTGCCAGACAGAGATGCCTCTTGGAAAAAGTTCTGTGATCAAAATAGCAAACAGATCCTCAAGTGGTTTTCTCTAAGAAAGGAAATTCTAGATAGAGGAACATCAATCTCTTTAGATATTTTTCTGCCATCTACTGACTTTCTAATGTAATTTTTTTATTAATTAGGTACACTGCTACCTCGATATAACACGGTCTGATATAAGGTGAATTCTGATACAATGCAGTAAATGAGCACTCTGGGGGGCATGGCTGTGCACTCCTCTACCTCAATATAACACAGTTTCACCTATACCATGATTCGATTTTTTTTGGCTCCCGAGGACTGCATTATATCAAGGTAGCAGTGTATAACTTTTTTTCTGTTTTGAGCCCAGAGAAATAAATAATTGTCTAAAAGATTTTTTTCACTTTTTTTCCAGGATGAAGACTCAGCTTGACCTGATGCACATAGCATCTAGCTATGAAAAAGCACCAGAGTCTACCCAAAAGCAAATGGATATCAAATCTGTGATTAATGAAATCTTTGCCTTGCAGCTGACTTCAGTTGATTCGTGCATTGTTAAAGGTAGAAAAAAGATGCATATATTTTGAACACCATGCACAGTTCATTATTTTAACACATATATTTTGAAAATAAATCGGTTATCCTACCACAATAAACTTTATATTAAAGCAATACTCAGTTTGCAAAATGGAAAGTTTTTAGCCATTCTAGTTTCATAACTTGGTAAGTTTACATCTGATGAGTCAAGAATTCTTTGACGTGTATTTATTTTTTTAAAATATAATGATACATAATCCTATTCCTCTTTTCTAACAGAACTTTCTTCTGGTGAAAATGAAGGTTTAACTGGAAAGTGTGTGCATAAAAATAGTGGAAAACAATGGAAAGATCAGAAAAATATACACAACACATATTATGTAAGTTCTTATTTTTTTATGATTAAGTGTTTTTTTGTTGTTGGGTTTTTTTTTTTTTTTTTTTTTTTTGGCTTTGTCCATTTTGGATTTAACAATGTCTGATGCAACTTTTTTCAGCCTCTAGTGGGACATGAGGACACTTTGACTGACGGTAGTAAGATCTGTACTCGCTTAATGTCAATATCAGAAATGCCAATGTTTCAGAACATGAGTCATGAGGTAAGAATGCATTTTGGTGTAAGTATTGCTCAGCTATTAATAGTGTTTGGAAAAACAAGTTACTGATTATATTGTGACAATTTTTTACTTCTCTTGGAATTTACAAGGGGTTTCCCTTTGGTTTTGTTTGTTATGCTTAGGGACCTACCAAATTCACAATCCATTATGGTCAATTTCATGGCCTTAGGATTTGAAAATTCGTAACTTTCACATTTTCACATGTTTTAAATATGAAATGTCTGGTGGTGTAACCTCCAGTCTCCTCTTCCCCTCTCCTCTCTCCCACAACCTCCCCTACACACAGCAGTTGTGCAGGGGATGGACAAGTCCTGTCCCTACCCAGCCAAAGCTAGGAGCCCCCTTTTCTGGGACACTACTAGAAGCAAGGGAACCAACAGTTCCCCTACCAGCTCCCCCTTTCAGCTCCTCATTCCCCTAAGTTCCCTGTCAGCAGCTGCCAAGCAAGTTATCAATTGCCGGCAGTTCAGCAGTCCCTCCCCTCAGTGCCATGTGCTGCATCTGCCCTCTGCCTTGGAGCTGCTCCTGCTTGCTGTGCAGGGGAGGGAAGGAAGAAGAAGGGGCTAATCATCATCACCACTGTGTACTAGTATTAAATTGTTTACACACACACACAGTATAAGTTTTAAAAAAAATTCCCTGGAATCTAACCCTCTCCTTTACATTACATTAATTCTTATAGGGAAATTGGATTCAATTAACGTCATTTTGCTTAAAGTTGCATTTTTCAGGAACATAACTACAATGTTGTGTGAGGAGTTCCTGTAGGTTATAGTTCTACATTAAATTTTTAAAAATAAGCTAGTGCACAGTAGCGTGAACTGAAAGTGGTCACTGACCCATCAAGAATATCAGTTAATATAAATTCGTGGCCTACCAATTTGACAGCTGTGAAAAATACATCATGGACCGTGAAATAAGCCCTACCCCGTGAAATTCAGTGTTCCAACCACCCACCAGCTAGCTGCAACGGGCTACTGTTCCTGCAAACAGTGGAAAAAGCAAACGGCTGCTAAACAACATTAGAAGGGAGCATTGCACAACTTTAAATGAGCATGTTCCCTAATTGATCAGCAACATTACAATAAAACAATGTTAACTGAGATGCCTTTAAGTGAGGAGTTCCTGTAGTTGCTTATTTAAAAAAAAGGGGGGGGGGAGCTAATTGTTCTGGATTGTTTGCAGTTAAAAGTTCAAGTGGGTTATTTTTAAACTTATTTGAGAAGTTCACATTTTTTGGCCACACTTCAAGTCCAAGTAGTCCATACTTAAAGATAAGATAAGGCTCAGTTTCAGTGGAAAAGACATTGTGATCAAACTGAAGTATGAATGAATGCCTAATCTTTTCCTGAGAAATAGTTAATAGTCTGTTGATATTGGACCTATGCTTCTCTGTGCATTTAAAGTGATAACTTGGGCTACATTTTTTAAACAGTCCCAGTAGATTGTGTGTTACAATTTCTGCAATGATGGGGTATATGTGTCCCTAGTATTCTAAATCCCAGTTTCTTTTGACTGCAGCCAGTGAAAGAATATCTCAGTTGCTGTTAGGCATGATGCAGTGCAGCTGATAAAGCTTTTCTATCTTCTTCCTCTAGCAGAAAATGGCTTAAGATCTTCCCTCTGTAGTCATTTGACAGCTATTTTGGCCTTCCATAACCAGTGCCTCTCCAGTTCCATATTCTTGAAAATTAGAGGCATTTGAGTATAGTAGGCAAAAAATAAATCATCTTTTGCCTTGTTACCACGGATAACAGCTTTCGCTTCTGTGTATCTTAATATGACTAAGAAAAATATGAATTTAAAAATTAATTGGATTTAGGTTTTCATTGTTCTCAGAAGAGAACATACTCGTGTATCTTAAACAATTTTTGCTAAAATCAGCATTGATCAGTTTATTAACTTGTAGTTATAAAGATGGTATTTCTGTGTAGTCGTAGTCTTTGATACTTATGTCACTGAAGTATCTGGATTTTGGTTTTATTTAGGTCACTTAAATATATGACTTTTTTAAAAAGTTATAGATTTCTTCTGTTGCCTTTTAACAGTGTCAGCAAAATATTCTAAGTAATTAAAGTAGTCTTAGAACATATATTACAACAAATTAATAGTTTGCCTTCACATAATATTTAAATAATTTGCAACTTTGATGGCTGACTACTTTCCCTTGTACTAAATAATTTGGTGATTTTTCTATAATTGTAGGAGGTACGTTATAATTATTATATGGATCATTGGAAATCAGATCAGTCGAAGATGCAGACTTCACCTACAAATACAAAGCATACATTTGTGATAACTGATTCTTTGAAGGATACGTTCTCAGCAGTTCCCTTTCTGTCCTCACCTCCCAAAGTGAAAGGTGCACAGAGAATAAAAACACAAAAATTACAAAAAGAAAGTTTTAGTAACACTAGTTTTTCCAGTAGTTACAGATTCAGCTTTCCACCTGTGAACTGGAATTTCTCTGAACTGAACAGTGACTTGAAGTTATTTAATGGAACAAGATCTCCGGAAGTAAGCAAACTAGCCTCCCCATTAGAAAATTCCAATAGCTTGGTAATAAAAAACAAAGTAGAAATGACTCCATCACCGGTTCCCATTTCTGCAAAAACACTTGCAAGTCCTAGCACTTCATCTGCCTTACCAGAATCCGCAACACAACCTGTTCCTGTTTCAGAACCAACCTTTTTAGGTGCTCCCCTACAGAGCTTTTCTGTTCCACCTTTTATCTCCAGTTCGGATAATGACTCAACATTACCCAGTTTAAATAAGGCTGCAGCTACATTTTTCTTCAAAAAAGAGAATAATAATTCGGTTTCCCCCACTTTTTATGTGGGAAGATGTGATACTCAAGATAAAATGGGCAATCAACATGGAAATTATACAACGTTTAAATCTTCAGCTTTAACTGAGGCTAAAACTTCTGCTGCCTCTACAAGTCCTAAATTCGGATCATTGGAAAGTGGAAAGCCAGTTTTTTCATTTACCATTAGCAATTCGGAAAGAGATTGTTTTACAATATCCAAGCTCAGCAATTCATTGAGTAGTTCACCATTTTCCAGCCTAACTGAGAAGCCAGCTGAACAAAGTACAGTATTTCAAACTGGAAAAGAGAATGTTTATATAAGCAAAGATGTGGAATATAACTGGCTAAAATCTCCTGCAATGGTGCCATGGGAGCAGAGTGCCAGTACCCCAGATTGCACTGCTACTATAGCCTGTAGTACATCTAGTAATGACACTGAGAAGAAAGATGTTTCCAAGTTCCAGACTCTTCCCTGTAATGACATATTTTCCTTCTTGTCCAATAATTGTATTCTGGAATGTAAATCTTCACCTGTAATCTCATTTGAAGGCACTGCCAAAAGTACTTCCAGCCCATCCTCAATGCTGTTTTTATCTAATAATGAAAGTGAAAAAATGAAAATAGAATCAATTGACAAAGCACATCCAGCTGTAGGAAAATCGACACCTCCAAGATGTACAGTGGCGATATCTGAACTTACAAGTCCAAAGTGTAGCAATTCCTTTTTTTCTTTTGACCTATCTATGGAGACTGAAACTGAAGACACTCTTGCTCAAGAGAATTCTTTGTGTGGTCCAGCTGTAGTCAACTCTCTATTTTCAACAGGCCTTCCTAGTAAAGAAAGCAATGTATTTTCCACTCATCCTAGAGTTGCATCAACTACACCTCATCTAGATGTGAAAGTTGAAGATAATGTAAATATTGCTGAAACCTATAAGTCACACCAAGATTTAGAAGAGATTTCTAGGAAGCAAGATGAACTTGACACTCTGCAATTACAGAATGCAGCTTGTTTTACTTCAGTGACATGTGGTGATACATTTTTAGGAGGCTTGGCACATGCAGTAGGTAAAGAACATGAAACACTAAATCATTCAGACTCTGATATAGAAAGGCTAAGTCAAGCGTCAATGCCTAGTGACAGTAGCAGTGCATCAGAATATTTTTCGGTTGCAGAAGACGAAAAAACAGGTACATGCACCATAGAGAACGAAACAGAAGAGAATTGCCTTCAAGGTAAATAATATTCAGATATCTGTTTCAATATGCTTAAATTAGGTAAATGTTGCTACTGAAATACATAACCAGTTTAAAAAGGGGTGATATACTTTTTTCTCCAGAGCTCTTTGTGTCTTGCAATGAATCTTAAATTGGGCCTATCTGTTATACGAACAACTATCAAAATCAACTAGAATTCAGAAGAAAGTAAGGATGCTATTTTTATGGTACAAACTGACAAAACTGAAAATCAACCTCCAAAATGTCTTTCAATATTAAAAGCCACGTTTAACGCTAAATTTTATATCCTTATGAAGGTTGAAGCTAGTGCTCTAGTTTCTTGCCTTTTCATCCCAAAATCTTAAATCCCTCCAATATTGGCTCACCTATAACCATAAACCAATAGTTAATTTGTTCTGTCCAAATGGGTAATAAAGAGGTGGCTTGCAGAATTGTCAGGTTTCTGCCAGGGGGGTTGCCTCTGGCCTGCAGAGGACTCCCCAGACCAGACTAATTCTGCTAATTTACTGTGGGAAGACATGGATACAGCCTTCCGCTCAAAGGATTGACATACAGTAGACTCTCGATTATCCAGAATTGGATTAACCAAGATGTGGATTAACCAGAATGTCAAAAAAAAATACATGCAACTTGCATGGCCAGCTCTGGCTTTGCTTCAGCCCCAAGCACACACACACAAAAAACCCCTACGAGGGCACAGGGCAGCCAGTGAACCAACACCCTTTCCCTCTGGCACAGGATGGCTGGTGGATCAACCGCCACTCCCCATATTTCCTATAGATGGTGATTATCCAGGATTTTATTAACCAGAATTATTTTTTTCCCTTTCATTCTGGATAATCGAGAGTCTACTGTACAAGCAGCAATTCTTTGTAAACAAAGTGTCATTTATTTAAAGGAAAATAAGTAGTAACAATACATTCAATAAAGCAAAGAAGAGTACACTAATCTATTAAGATGTAATAAACCACTATTAAATCTTAATGAGCAATCATACATTAAAGTCACAAAATAAAATTTGACAGGCAGCACAGAACACATAACATAGATAGACCATATAGCAGTTACAATCTAATATTCAAGGTACAGAGACCCCCTTGTACACATGCATAAACCCCCAACACAGTAAACAGAGCATATTTGTACAGGAATCATTACAATGTTGCACATTAAAAGACATGGAGAGCTCTAATTTATATGTATGAAGCCTACATGTAACATTAGAGCAGTGGTCTTCAAACTGGGGTATGAGAGACCTCCGCGCTGCCGCCGATCCTGCCCGGGAGACTGCCAAACTCCTGGACGGTCTATTTTAGCTTCCGCTTTCTGTGGCGGCATTTCGGCTGACATACCCCTGGGGGCCATGTGACTTTTTCCTCCGTGAAAAGGGGCCACGGATGAAAAAGTTTGAAGACCACTGCATTAGAGTATAATCCTAAATTTGATACAATATAGGGTACAAGGCTTCTATATATAGGCATAAGAGACCATCACAGTGTTACATATTAATGAAATACTTACTAGTTAACACTAACATCCTACGAGCATTGGCCAAAAGGTCGCGGGATGGGTGTGGTGGCTCTTACACAAATGCAGGCATCCATCTTTATTTACAAGCATACCCTTCAGATTCCTTAATATAAATCATAAAAATCAGATTTCCACTCCTTCACTATAAAATCCCTCTGTATGGTCTTTGCTCCTTCTGCTCTGTCTGAAAAAGCCAACTGTTGGCGTTGTTGCTGGACTCTTGGCTGCTGCTCATCCAGTTGCTGCCTCCGACTGCTGCTTCAGGCAGTTGCTTCCTCAGCTCCTCTCTAGAACCTTGTTTCTCTGCCTCTGCTGTTCTTCTGTCTTCTCTGTTGTTATTCATACGGCCCCTATCTCTCTCTCTCTCTCTCTCACACACACACACTCTCACACACACACACACACACACACCCCTGCTGGCTGTCAGCCTTATATTCAGTTTCTAGTCTCCTCTGATTGGTTGCCTCTTCAAGTTCGGATATTAGCATAGATCCTCCCTGCCTAATTATACCAGTTCAGCCAACCAGCTTCATCTGTCACTCAAGCTGCTGATCCTTCTCCTGAGACTTCCAGCATATCAGGGGTTCTCAAAGTTCTTACGTTCGTGACCCCTTTTCTCTGTGCCACGTCCACTAGCGCCCTGGGTATGTCTGCCAAAAAGTCGCTGAATTGAATTCTTCCGGTTTCGGTGGCATTTCGGCAGACACACAGCATTTTGCTCTCTGTCCGCTGAAATGCCGCCGAAAGTGGAAGAGTTCAACTTGGCGGCTTTTCGCCAGGCACACTCCCGCATTCAGAGCACCTGCTGAAATGCTGTCGAATGCATCAGGAGCTCACAGCCCCCACTTTGAGAACCACTGAGTCATAGATCGTCCTCCTAGCCACACCCTTTAGTTCTCTTGAAATATGCTGACTCATTCCCAATGAACTCTTACTCTTATCTCCTCTCAATCTAGGGTGACCAGACAGCAAGTGTGAAAAAATTGGGATGGGAGTGGAGGGGTAATAGGAGCCTATATAAGAAAGACCCAAAAATCACACTGTCCTTATAAAATCGGGACATCTGGTCACCTTATCTCAATAAAATCTGCTTCCATTTTGAGGTTTCTAACAGGAAATAATTGTGGCTGCTGTTTTGGATTTTTAGCTCTAAACTATTATTATTTGCCCAAAGCCTTAATTCTAAAATTAACTATTGTTTTATGCAAGCTAAAGCAGAGGTGGGTAAACTACAGCCTGTGGGCCACATTTGGCCTGCGGGACTGTCCTGCCTGGCCCCTGAGATCCCAGCCCCTCCTCCGCTGTCCACCCGCCCCCACAGCATCAGTTTGCCGTGCTGCCAGCACTCTGGCCCGCTGCTCCTGCTGGGTAGCGTAGTTGGCATAGCTGGCTCCAGCCACGCCGGGAGTTCCTGCTGTTCTGAGCAGCATTGTAGGGGTTGGGTAGTGTGTGTGTGTGTGGGGGGGGGGGGGTTGGATAAGGAGTTATGGGGTTCTGGGGGGACAAAGGAGGGGTTGGATAGGTGTGGGAGTCCTGGGGGGACTATCAGGGAGTGTGGATAAGGGTTGGGGCAGTCAGGAGATGGGGAGGGGGATTGGATAGGGATCCTGTGGGGTGAGGGTCCCGGGAGGGAGCAGTCGGGATAAATAGCGGGGGGTGGGTGTTGAATGTGTTGGAGGTTCTGAGGGCAGTGGGAGGGGGTGGATAAGGGGCAGAGGCCAGGCTGTTTGGGGAGGCACAGCTTTCCCTACCCAGCCCTCCATACAGCTTTGCAACACCGCTGTGGCCCTCAGGCCAAAAAGGTTGCCCACCCCTGAGCTAAAGCATTCTGGTACAGTCACCACCAATGGTAGGTTAATTTCGAGCGGTGATTATCAAGATGTTTTAAACCCCTCTTTAGCTGCTTTTCTGCATGTCTCTGTCCTGTGTGCTGTATGCTGCTACACAGGATCAAAGCAGTTTAATAAAAACCTTCTTGTATTAACAGCAGAGAGATGAATGATCTCTCTTGTCTTGGTTATGTTATCCATGCTATATTATTTAGCATATATTGAACATACAACAGTTGTAAGCCATTTTATTCCAGTAATAGAGAGAGAACATTTTAGATTTCTTGCATACTTTTTTTTAAAAATAATAATCTTGGCATCAACCATTTCTTGTGGAGAAAAAGTCCATCACTAAATTATTGTGTGAAAAAGTATTTCCCTTTATCATGTTTTAATTTGCCATTTAATTTCTACTTGTGTTTTGAGATGGTGAGTATAGAATTTCCTGATCGATCTATCTCTTCTGTACTATTTATTATTTTATATATTCATCACATGCCCTCTATTAATCTTTTTAAAATAAAATCCCAGTCTTTTCTGTCTCTTATGAGTTCTTTCCATACCCTGGATTATTCTTGTAATCCTTCTGTGAATTGTAGAAATGGCCATGTCACTAAAACTTCATATAA
This sequence comes from Sternotherus odoratus, assembly GCA_032164245.1. Taxonomy (NCBI): domain Eukaryota; kingdom Metazoa; phylum Chordata; order Testudines; family Kinosternidae; genus Sternotherus; species Sternotherus odoratus. The sequence goes on from JAVMKO010000004.1 coordinate 56,705,694, forward strand.
CTGCAACCTATATGATTTACTATGTTTACTATGTAGATCAATATTTTTATAGCAGAAAAATTCTGATGAGTTAATAGGTACATTCAAAAAAAATAAATGTGTATTGTATGTCTCTCTTCACAGGAGACTAAATTAAGTCTACATCCATACAGAACAGTTGGTCAGAAGTGTAAATTAATTTTCTAGAAACATTGATCTTGGGCAAATCTCTTGTTCAGTTTACAGTAATGGTCTGTTGAATCTATGCTGTATGTATATGCATCTCCAGATATTTAGATTAGTGAAATGTGCCTTTTACTCTCTGAAAAGATACATTCTAAAACAAGCAACCAGCTAAAATAGGACTAGAATAAAGTGTGCCTTTTAATAAAGACAAACATCTAGATTTGAAAGACTGTTCTTTCTGACCTTGAGTGATATGTTGAATATAATCAAGTGTGGCAAGTTATTTTCTGTAATTGTTCCTAGATGACAAGAAGGTGGTGTCTTTTTGCATGAAATGTTTATACTTGTAAAATTTTAGACAGTAAACAAATCTGTCTCATCAGAATACATAGTTAATGGCTGAAGTTATATTTCTTCTTGTTATCTTATCTTCTGATCAGTTTCTCCAGGTTCAGGTATTGATCTTTACTGACCTGTAGAGAGGAAGCAAGTATTGAATGCATTGTTAAAGGCAACATTTTAGTTATGGTAGTTATCACTAATTAGGAAACATAACTTTTGACATTCTCTGCTATATAAAATGGTACCCAAATTAATAGGGATATTTAATACTATCTATATTAAAACTACTGTTTTAATCCAAGTTTTATGCTGAATTAGATCCAACAAAGCAGTGACTTTTGTAGTAATATCTTCAGTACCACTTGACATGGTTTTTCTGTGGGATAGAATTCTTGGCTCATTTATCATCCAGAGGTATACCCGATAGTAATATAATGGTGTTCTCATTGACTTAATCAATAATTAGAATTATAACACTAGCAGCTGATGCTGTTAAGAGGCTAGGAGTCAAAATTGTTCTTCATTATTAATGTTACGAATTACTTGTACACAGTGTATAGAAAATGATTTTCAGTGTTCTTTCCTATCTAATATTCATAGCATTGTGGATTTATTTGCTTATCTATTAGCATGAGTGTCGGGTGCTTAGTATATCACCACCTTGTATTAAACTATTTAAAACCAACAGTAGTAACTTGTTCCAGTCTGTGTTTTCTTGTAATTTAATTACACTCAAGTGATTTGATTATTTGAGTTTCTAACTTTTTAACAGAAGCATGCTATTTCTCATTTAATTTATAGTTTACATATAGGCCAATATGTATGGGTCTCCGTTAATGAAACCAAAGACTTTTTGTATGTGAAGATAGTTCTAGACATTTGAATCTTATTTTTTACCATTACATTAGTGCTAGTGGAAGCTAAAGTAGACATTTAGTAGACAGCATGTGCGCTTCTAAACTGAAATAATCCCTGAGTTGCACAGCATCTTTTAACAAACTGCCTCTGAGACTCAACAAGGAGCACTGATGCATGTGAATGGCTCCTGAAAGTATATTGTTAGGTAGCGGATGATGCAGTCCTAAATGTGCTTAGAATAGAGTTCTAGCCATGAGAATAGGTTTTTCCCTTTTTAGTCTTCTGAGTGTGCGGTACAGGTAGACAATGAAGCTGAATTATACGGAGAAGCATTCATACTGTGCTAGAAAAAAGAACTCTGGATTGTTCTGTATCTTGGGGCTAATTGGTTGCCAGTGATCTGAAGTCAATGATGGCTCTTTTTGACTTCAGTGGTATAGGCTCATACTTGGAATAAATTGCAGGATTGGACTCTAAGCAAGCAAATCCTCTGACTTCAAACAGCTCCACAAGGTCTTAATCATCCTTTCATTCTCTTAAATTCTCTTCTCCATTACTTGGATGCAAATTTACCTCTCTACTTTCATTTCAATAGTAGCAACAAGCAATCTTTTTTTGAGAACATAGTAAAAACTTAAATATAATAGAGGAGAAATTTCATAGAAGCCCCTGAACATTCATTCTATAAAATGATTTTATTGGTGACCGCATACTGCATTCTTCTTCTATGCTTTCTCCTTTTATTGTGCAATACTAACAACTTTTCTACAGATCTAAGAGACTTGTGAGGTGGTGTTGGAGAAGCTTTTTTCATTGATCTCAGTCTAGTGCTACATTAGTGATTTTTCCCCTAAACAAGAAGAGCATGCTCATATGATAGCCATCCATTGGAACGTTCATTTGGAATGCTATGGTAAAAGGACCAGTTGACTGTCCACTCTGTGTATTCTAATACACTAGTAAAATACTATTTTTCTTCAGAAAAGTCCCTCTTACGGGACTGAAGCAATAACATTCAGACTTCTACTAGGGCTGGTGTACGTTGAGAACGTATATTGGCATAGCTACCTCTCTTAGGGCTGAGAAAAATCCACACCCCAGAAAATCTTAGCTATACTCCCCTTAACTCTGATTACTTGCAAGAATAACCATAAGGTTTTGTTCATAGTTACAAACATTTCAGAGTTACAAACAACCTCCATTCCTGAGGTGTTTGTAACTGAGGTTCTACTGTAGTTTACAAATGATCCATTATGGAAAGAAGTAGTACCAAATACAGCATTGCCTTCTTGAAATCAAGAAACATATAACATATAACCCCGGTGTTATCTAAAAGAAACAAACAAACAAACAAAGGGTACTAATAAACTTCATACAAATATAATTTAGAAAATCAGGTGGGGCAAATAAATGTTGCATCTAGTCAACATCAGCAAGTTTGGCAGCCTGTGCATTCCAGTCAGATGAGTTTGCAGAGCACGTATTGCTCTCTTAAACAAACTGCATTGAAAATGAACCAGGATGTTAGGCGTCATTGTCTAATATGCTAAACAACGTCCGCCCTGCCCTTCTAAAACAAACATTGAAGGGTGAGCCACCGTGGCCTAGTAATCGGAGCCCCTCTTCCTGCAAATGGACAGCAGAGGCGAACACCACCTGCTCCATGTGAGGAGCAGCGGAGAATGGGCAGCAGCTGACTTAGTTTGTGCCCAGCATCCCTCCATTGCCAGCCTGAGCTCAGGCGAGCGGCCTTGGCACCCCGTCAGTTAGGGACAAGTGCAAGCATTCCCACCCAAAGCGCAGGAGACAGGTCCCGGTGCCTAGGGCTCGACCCCCAGGCACAGGTCCTGCCTCTCCCCGCTGCGCTCTGTCTCCCGCCTCGCGCCCACTCCTTACACTTCTGCTCCCCGCGACAAGCGGCTGAGGACGTGGCGAGCCCGGCATCCGGAGCGGGCAAACGAGCGCTCTTTATAGCCACTGCTGTCGCCGCCCAGCTGAGCTGCCGCGGTCTTTGCTCCGACTCCTCTGGAAAGCACCCGGGACCAGTTTCTTTCGCTGGCGCCGCTCCCTGCAGCTGCAGGCGCCGGCCCTGCCCGGGGGAAGGAAGGGGAACACAGCGAGACAAAGCCTGGACGAGCCCTCGATGGCCCCAACCTTGGGCTGACTCTGAACGCAGACTCAAGCCTGAGGTGCTGAGCCGCTCTCCCTTATCACAGCAGGCAGAGTCCGAGCCGGATCCCCAGGACTTGTGGGGGCGTCAAAACTTGACCAAAACTGTGCCTTGTGGTTCTGCTTCTATAATATTTCAAAACAAAACATCAGAGCCCAATATTATCCACAGTCTTGGTCCATGGTACTGAGCCTCCTGGACCAGCCTATAGATTTCATGATGTGAGTATAGTATAAATGGCTATGTGTCCGCAACCTTTCCGAAGTGGTGTGTGGAGTCCTCATTTATTCATTCTAATTCAAGGTTTTGTATGCCAGTAATACATTTTAATGTTTTTAGAAGGTCTCTTTCTGTAAGTCTATAATCTAGAACTAAACTATTTTTGTCTGTAAAGTAAATAAGGGTTTTAAAATGTTTAAGAAACTTCATTTAAAATTAAATTAAAATGCAGAGTCCCCCAGACCAGTGGCCAGGACCCGGGCAGTGTGAGTGCCATTGAAAATCATCTCACGTGCCATCTTTGACATGCGTGCCATTGGTTGCCAACCCATGAGATTGTAGTCCCGTACATTGCGGCTATTCCTCCACATTTCTATAATAAGCCAAATCAAACCACTGAATGCTGATTTCAGGATGTTTCTGGTTAAGGATCTGAATTTTACAGCCCCAGACCATGTCTATCTGCCGACATTTGAGACAGGGAAATGGGGACAATTGGGGAGAAAAAACAAGAGTGTGTATTTTTAATATCATTGAAAGAGAAGATTAACTTTCTGAAGAAAAGAGTTTAAAAAAGTATTTTTGTAATTCATATTGGCTGTCATTCCTAAATACAGTAGTAATATTTAGCATATATGATTTAAGAATTGTGGGGAAATTGAATGTCATGGAGGAACATTCTCTACACCTAAGCTTTCTACCCTTAAAAATTATATCAAATTTATAGAAGTTGATTTTTCTGAACAAATTGTATATGTTAAATTGTATCTGTCGCCACTAAATGCACTAAGTCGGCAAAGTGCGTTCACAGTACCAAGGCTAGCATCGCTCTCGGAGCAGTGCACTGTGGGTAGCTATCCCACAGTTCCTGCAGTCTCCACCACTCATTGGAATTCTGGGTTTAGCTCCCAGTGCATGATGGGGCAAAAACATTCAGGTTTTCCTGGGCACATCTTATCAGTCATCCCTCCGTCCCTCCATGCAATTATGGCAGACAATCCTTTCATGCCATATCACAGCAAGCATGGAGCCCGCTCACCTCACCGTTGCAATTGTGACCATTGTAAATACATCTCACATTATCCAGCAGTATTTGCAGAATCTGCAAAACTGGCTGAGGAAGCGACGACAGTGGAATCACGATAGTGATCAGGACATGAACACAGATGTTCTTACAAGATGCCTCCCATGCATTTATGGTCTCAGCAGTGACTGTCTTAATAGTTAGGAGCACCTTCAGATCGAGGAGGTAGTCTTTGAAGGCTGAATCAAATGCAATCCAGTCAACCTTCCAGTAGTGTCACAAGCTAAAAGGGCATGGAAACCTGGCAGGACAATGGCTTCTAATGGTCCAAATGAAAGGAACACATCTCCGAGGAATATACGATAACTCTGAAACAGGCACAAAAACAGAATCTTGAGAAAGTCTTGAGTAGCATCACATAGAAAATACTAGAACAGCTATGTCTTGTGCAAAAATCTAAAGTTTAGTAGCACATCTATCTGTGGCATTGATGGCATTCAAGATAATTTTAGTGTCATGAGAACTATGAAGAACCTTCACTAAACTGTGTGAGGCAGCAGCTTCATTATGCCATGCAATGATGAAATTCTTTGAGAAATTATAGGCATGCTCAAGCATTTTTCCTGCAAGGTACACAGTTAACTTGTCTTTTGTGATAATATGAGACAGCAACATCTTTGTTGTGATATTGGAGATGTTCATGGAGCCAATGATTTTGTACTGGATAGGTGTAATACCATTGAGTCTCTTTTTTATGTAATACTAGCTAAATACCCAGCGTTGCTTGGACTATTTGTAATTGGAAACTGGGATGTAAAAAGACTACAATGTTTTTTATTAATACAAATTTCGTTTTTATTGTATATCAATACATTCCATAAATTACTATTGTAATGCTTTATCATAAACAACATTTTTTGTTTTGTTGTCTGGGGTAAAAATGAATAATCCTTTGGGAGTGCCCACTCTAGAGCAAGCCACATATAGTTGACCATGGGAAACGCCTTGAGATTCATTTATTGTCATTGCAAAAGAAAGTCTTACTGGAAATTGCAATCTTTTAAAGTTAAAAGACCCGTCGTTCGGTATTAATGGAATGCTGCCCAGATGATGTTATGTGAGCTGTGTAGTTGATGTTACTGAGCTTTAACACAACACTAAGCTCTCAGGGTATCTGTATGATTACATCATAACTGTGTCACAGAGAACAGCAAGTGTTAACCTGCTGCCCAGCTGATGTTATGTGAGCTGTGTAGTTGATGTTAATGAGCTTTAAATAATTTCACCCCTAGGGGGTGTAAGAGGTGAGATTTTAAAATTTTTCGATTCTTACCCTGATTAGGACCCTAAAGCCTATAATTGTACCAAATTTCAAGTCTCTAGCTGAAACGGTGTGGAAGTAGTAAGGGAACATACATACATACATACATACATACACCATTTGACTTTTATATAGAGAGATTTTAATTGATTCCTCTGCATACATGTCAAACACAAGGTAGACTTCATCTTAGCCCCAGAATTTTCTCTATAGCCCCATAATAAACTGTTCTGCCAAATCTCAGCAAGAGTTAGTTTCTAGTTTGGTGAGCACTTGTACTTCAGCCATATCATCCTTGATTACTGTGCTGAAAGGCCTCTGTTGGCCCAAAGGTACTGGTCATGTTAATAGGTGCTGGCTTAAGAAGATCATGCAAACTGTGCATTTGTTTGCTTTTTGCTTAGCACGTATGCATTGATCCATAACATTTGAACATCAATCATGTCTGGTACCACAGAGAACTCATACTTTCCCAAAGTCTCACATAGATCAATGTCATTCTGAAATCTGGACACAACCAGGAGCGAACAATGACCTGTCTGAAGTTAGCTCTGAAATAGTTCCTGCCACCTTCACTCTGATATCTAGCTATCATACCACTGACAAGTGCTTTCATTATTATATTAATTAGTACCGGTCCATCGTACATTCATGGGTTACCAGTGCAAATAAGCTCATCCTGCAGCTTTAAAATTGTCCCTTCCTGGCATTTAACAGCCTCTAATGAGTCTAGATGGTGTTTGGTTACTTCTAGAGAAGTGTAGTGGGGCGGCTGCCCCACTTCAGATAACAAGGGGTTAAAACACCCCTGCAAAGGGCTGTAGCATTAGAAAGGCAGCCCAGTAGAGGGCTGCAACAGAAGGCAACTGAGAGCAGAGCAGGCACAGCTGTGGCTGGGTCAATTAGGGCCCAGCTGGCCCTGATAAAAAGGGCTCAGAGGTTGGAGCTCAGAGAAATAGTGTCTCCTCTGTCTGTAGAGGTTGACAGGCCTGGCTGCTGGGGAAGCTTAAGGTACCTAGAGGGAAGCAGGGCTGGGGCAAGGAAAGAAGAGCTGGGGAAGCTGTGGCCTGGAAACCCCCAGGCTGCAGGGCCTAGGTGAAGGCCCAACAAAGGGTACCGGGGTGGCAGGGGCAACCCAGGGCTACAGATGCAGAGGCAGCAGGCCAACCCCCCATGCCTGTGATGAATGGCAATGATACTGCAGTCTACCTCTGAGAACAGGGGCAAGTGGTGACTGGCAGTTGCCTAGACTGAGGCAAGGTGGGGATAGAGGGTAAAGGTTCCCAAGGAAGGGGAGACATTGAGACTGAGGGGGTACTGCAGGGGTGCAGCACCCCAGGTAAAGAGGGCACCGGAGTCTGGGAGAGACACGGGGCCAGAGCAGCAAGAGGGACATCGGCCTGCAGAGGGCGCTCTGGATGCTGGAAAAGCTAATTCCCGGACGGACCAGCAGGAGGCGCTGCAGGGTGAGTCACCACCCTGCTACAGGAAGCCATCCCAATCATGCTTAATGTTTTGTTCAAAATTCGATAGCGCTCCATGTTAAAGAGGAACTCAGATATTGCCCCTGGTTAACTGGATGTGCTCTAGGTTCCACACCTCAGAGTCCCCACTCAGCAGACTCATTCCCCCAAACCGCATGTATCAATGGAGATAAAACTAAGAACAGGATTAACTATAAAGTAAATTAGTTTATGAAACGGTAACTTATAAGACCCCCAGCAAAACAATACGCAAAGGGCATACAGGTATAGGTTGACACAACAAACTGACAAAGTCAAAGTACTAACCCAATGAGGACAAAGGGGAATTTACTACAAGTAAGTACAGTGGTACACAGCATACTACACCAGGTTCAGGGGAGTGGACCCATGACAGAAGACATCACAGATGGAATACATCAGGACAGCAAAGTGAGAACACAGGAGTTCAGGATACAGGTAAGATAGGAATCAATCAAGAACTGATAGATGGAACTATGAAGTTTGGATCTTCTTCTGTGGTCTTCTGAAGATTCCTCCAAGTCTTGGCTAGGATAGGTACCGCAATGCCACTAGGAAGGACAGCCTCTCTTCTTGGGTGCAGTAGTCTTTTATGCTCTCCTGTTAGTAGGCAGAACACAGGCCATGTGACCCTTGCTCTTTTCCACCTTAGAGAGAAAAACTGACTTGCCAATTGTCTCAGAAAGAAGATCATCAACATGGTGCACAAAAAACTCCTTACAAACAAAATGGTGAACTGCCTAAACAAAATGGAATTGCCAGGTTGTGCTGGCATTTTCAACCTTTTCCCAATGCTTGATGTACTTCCTCCTTAAACTTGCCAAATTCAGTTTATATGTGCATTTCTTATAGCATACAAGGTGACACTGAGTATTGTGTTTAAGCAGATCCTTTGTGGTGGTGGTCTGCAAAGATACAGCTATTAGTTGGTACTCTTTGTCTCCCTATTGATACCTAAAAATGATCAAGACCAAAGTAAAAATAAGGATTTGTAATAAATTATTTTTGGACTGCAATTAATTCTGTTATGAAATATATGCTATGTAGCTATGTTTGTGGATGGATTCCAGTTTCTAACTGGATGCGGATGTCTTAACCAGTACTTCATTATAACTCTTATAATAAAGCTTATGCCTTTTTTGCTGGTGATGGCAGATCAATTTGAAGCACTCCTTCCATTTATAGTAGTCTGAAACATTAAAAAAATCAGGAATCATGTTCTTAATATTAACTGGTAACACAGTACTGTCAGTCAAGGATCATCATTTAATTTGTGAAGATTGCATGCTTGACATGACTGAGTTAAAATAGAATTTTAAAATGTTTATTGTTAAACATTTTCTTGAATATATATCTGCATAATTGTTCTAGGGTTCCCATTATTGGTATCATTTTGTTTTGGGGCAAAACGGTTTCTTAATGATACCCAACTTATTTCCAATTATATTATATTATCAAAATTTCCACTAACCAGAGGTCCTGAAATTGGGTTAATTGAGTGCTGCATTAATTATTTAGGGCCAGGGCTAGGGACTGTTCTTACTGCTCTAGGGACTGCTCTGTACCATGTCAGAAAATGTTATTTAGATTGTAAAGTCAAGCATTCTAAAGTTAAATGCCTTATTTAAGGTTGCCAGATTTAAGGTTATTAGTAAATGCCAGATTTAAGGCCCACTACTGTTGGGGCTTTGAGCATACAATCTTTAAATACTTAATAGCACAAAATTTTTGCTTCGTCGACGAAGTGGGTATTAGCCCACGAAAGCTTATGCTTCAATACTTTAGTTAGTCTTTAAGGTGCCACAGGACTCTTTGTCACTTCTGCAATTCCAGACTAACACAGCTACCTCTCTGATTCTCGAGATGAAGAAATAGCCACTCTATTACCAAGGATAGAGATTGGGCAAATTCTGAAAGACACGCTAGGTGGCAGAATCTTTGGTCTGCCATATTAGAGATTTGCATTCTTTTCACAACTTGTGTGATATGTAAGGCCGATTAGCACCACAGAGCTTGTTTGTTCTAAGGGAAAAGGTGTGTTTTACGTGAAAGTTAACATATGATTGCTGATATGTAAAATCTTAGCATAGAGAGGGCCAAGTTATAGTTTTGCCTTGATTTAGCTAGTCAAGGTGGACCCTGGGATCCTTCCCCCCCTCCAATTTTAGATAGTGCTTTAGAAAAAGCGAGACTAGAACTCAGTCTCCTCCTTCTCCAGCAACAGCTATTAAGAGGAGAAAGTATAAAACAATATGCCTAAAAATCCTATCTGATTTTGATTGTTTTTAATTGTAACTATATGCCTTCAGTGAGAAATTAACAATTGAATAATTAATTTTTTCAATCAAGGAAGTCTTTAAGATTCATCCCCTTAATCTCTTAAAGTAAGGTGTGATAAGCATATTTTTAAATGTGTTACTGGTTGTCCAATAAAATCAGGGAAGATCAGACTTTACATTCTTCTTGTTTCTAAGATGAAAAGCAACAAAAATTGTTACAAAAAAAATAATCAAGCCTTCTATATGTTGGCATCCTTTTGTCTGCGAGAGAGGGTGGAAATTGCCTCCTATGATGTAGATGGTTTGCAATGTCTCATGTGACTGAATAGGCAAATCCGAGATTTGCATGATCTTTGGCAGTTATTGCAAATATATGTATCGTAGTTGGGAACTGCTTGCTTCCTATGGCCTCTTTTCTCCCCAAGCCTGATCCTGTCGTGGACTTTGATACCCTGATGGAGATGATGGCGCCACTTGTTATGATCACTTGCCAAGATTTCCCATTGGTCAGGATCAACCTTAAGATCTATTCTAAGGGCTTAAGTCAGATATAAGTGGTTCATAAGTCCTGGATGGAACTGTAGAGTGTCTGGTCCTCTGCATAGGGATGAATTTTACACTAAGTGATAAAAGTATACATAAATATTCTCTATTCTTTACCTAACTTCTGATCGATCAAATTGTACTTTCACCATTTTTATACAAATTCATATATTTTTAAAGCCAGAAGGGCGCAGTAGCTCATCTAATCAAATTTCTTGTGTAACACAGGCCATTGAATTTCATCTGGTTACCACTATGACCTATAACTACTATGACCACTATAACCTATGTTTGGCTAAAGCATATCTTCCAGAAAGGAAACCAGTCTTGATATGAAGACATCATGAAATGGAGAATCCACTGTTTCCCTTAGTAGTTTGCTCCAACAGTTAATCACTCTCACCTTAAAAATGAGTGGGTTATTTCTAATTCGAATTTGTCTGGCTTTAATTTCCAACCACTGGTTCTTGTTAGGTCATTCTTTGCTACATTAGTGTCTTTTATTACCCAGTATTTCTCCACATGGAGGTGTTTTTACACAATAATCAAGTCACCTCTTGATCTATTTTCATAAGATAAATTCAGCTCTTCGTCCTCAAATAATTTTTGTGGATCTTCTCTGCACCCTTTCCAGTTTTTCAACTTCCTTTTAAAAACCGTGGACCCAGTATTTTAGATCAATCATGGCTTTTTCAGTCTATTAATTCATCATTAAAAGCTTGCTGTTTGACATAAACAAAAAAAATAGAATAGTAATAATTTTAGTTTAAATATAAGAGGAAAGTCATGGCACACATTACTTTAATTATAACATTTATTTTTCAGAGTACAATAAAAGTTATTCCCTGAATTAAAATTTATTTTATTAGTCTATTAATAAAAAGTAACAGAGCATAAATTAATTTTGTACATAATCTCTGAATTTAAATTCTTAATATTTAGCACAATCTCTCAAATATATACTTGAAACTAAATCTTTTTACATAAAAAAGCTCTAGCATGGCAAGAGAAACATGTTTTGCTATGCACAGTAGAGCCATGAGTACCATAATTGACACAAAATCTGTAAAATCAACACATCTTATAGCCATACCAATAAAATACATAATAAAACTGAGTTGCTGAGGAATTAAATTGTTGACAGACGTCAAAACTTTATGTAATTAAAATGAATTAAAATTACTATCCTAAAGCAGTTATGAAAAGAATAAAATTTCCAAGTTATAACAAAGGAGGAAACATAGTTTTGGAATTTGGTTGCTTTGGCACATAGATGATTTTATGTCTTCAGCCTTAGACTTTCTGCAGTTTTTCCCAATAAGTGTCACTGAGTTGGCTAAATGCCTGCACAACATTGTCCTCCTCATCATCACAGAGTTCACTTAGAGAAACACTGCAAAATAGAAGGGAAAATGAGTAAGTGTACAGTTGCTTTTATGTAAAGAAAAATCATTTTCTTTGTTTAAATGTTAAGGTAGCTCCCCGTTTGTACTATTATTTCAATAGAGCTACGCTGATTTACAGTAGCTGAGGAATCTGGCCCCAAAACTAGTACATCTATTGCCTTCTTTTTACTCACTGATTTTGTAGGTCTAACTAAGGAAACAGTCAAGTTTGTTTGCCAAGATTTAATCTTTCTAAACCCATGCTATTCTAAACTCATGAACATGGTACTGCCATCCTGTAGATATTTAGTGAAGTTCTCACCACTTACTATTTCATCCACTATTTTACGAGGAATCAAAATTATTTGTAAAGGACACAATTATCAAAATCACATGTTTTTCAAAAGACAAGTGAAAACACAATTTTCTTTTCTTTTCAGATACCATAATTTTTAAAAATTATGTTAAATTATTTACAAAAAATTAACTTCCCTTTTAGTCCATTTCCTTGTTTAAATAGTCACCAGCATATGTATACCTGATAGCATTAATAGTGAGTGAAAAATCTTTCAGCAGAAGATAAGCTGCTCCTCTATGTATACTAGAAAAAGAAAAAAATTCCAAATGTAAATAACTAGAAGTATTTGAAGTGTGTATATTACAGGTGTTTCACTTGTACATATTCAGGGTAATCCTGGCCTCACTGAAGTCAGTGGCAAAATTCCCGCTAGGGTCAGGATTTCAAGCTCAATCTTTTTTTAAGCATACCCACCAGTCAAAAGCAGGTAAATTAAATTAAAAAGTAAAATATTTCTCCTAGACATTCTTAGAGGATGAAATTCATCTCTCTGCAGGTGGTCTAAAGAAGGCTTATGCACCATTTAAGTTCTACTAAAGTCCTTTAAAAAAAGGCTTTGTAACTTGCACTCTGCACAAGGTTGAATTTTACTTAGAGGCTTTTTGCACTTAAGCTTTACTTGCTTGCTTACGTGGTCTGTAGGACTTTGTGCAGGAACTTTGCACTGAGTTCAATTTCACCCTAAGTAAGACTATATCAGAACACTGAAAATAATAGAACACTGAAAAATAACAGAATACTGAAAAATCTCTTGAAAGACTTCTGTGAAACACACAGGTATTAGCAGACTTTAGATATTGCCTGTGCAGTGAACTGTATTTTTCTTCTAGAGTTTAAAGAGTGATTCATAAAAAATTATATATGGACAATAAATATAATCAAAACATTTAGCCCACCAGAGCTACCTCTTATCTATCATTCATTGAAATGGATGAGTGGGGCTGGGGAGAAGATGATGCAATATGCATAATGTTTTAACCTCTTAAACTATCCAGGTTATAACCATGCTTAAGATGAAAAGTTAAATCAAAGAAACATCAGTTGCTTACCCATTATCTTGTGCCATCGCTGCCAAAGAACCATGTTTATAGAAGTCAAGTGCATAAGCATTAAGTGGCATCATTCTTCTTCGATTATCAAATTTCTTTGCACAAAGTATAGGAATATTTCCAGCAGTAATACCAACTGTGCGTAATATGATCTGACGAAACAGTGCAACTTAATTTTAAGATTCAGATCTTTTCAGGTTTACTGTATAAATTCTTTGCATGCTTATCTCAGGTTTTTCATGTTTTGACCTAACTCATCTACATGTCAACTTAACACTTATGTAGGGTTGCAACCCATCTGGGTTTTACCTAGACCGTCTGGTTTTTGGTTTCTGTGTCTGGGTGCCAGGCTTAAGTCTGATCTTGGAACTTTAAATTCAGCAAGGTCTGAAGTGAGTGGGATTACTCATGTGCTAAAAGTTAGCACATGATCAAATACCTTGCTGAAGTGGGGCCCAAGAGCGGAAATTCCATTGACGTCACCGGGTAGTTTTGATAGACAAAGTGAACCTGTATTAATACTTTACAGATCACCCCCACTTACACTGTTGACAGTCTCTCCATGAAGTAAATCACTATCCATGTTTCCAGACAGGCATGCAAAAGGTGAAACAGCTCTTCTTCCCTCATTACAACTCATCAAGTGAGACACCAGTTTGGAGTCTTTGCATTCTTCACCTGAAAAATCTAACCAGAACAAGATGTGAAATGAAAAATTTAAAAATACAGACACAACTGTCTTCTCAGAAAGTATCAATTAATGCAAGAAATATATTTATTACTCTTTTTGACTTAATAGTTCTCTTTATAATTTTGACCTTATAGACAATGTTTATAATTAGAGTTATCTATAACTTTCTATAATAAGCCTCTGATTTCAGTTGCCTACAATTCTGCCAGATTTTAACGACTCGGTCTGAAATTTTCCATTCTTGGTTTCTGCCTCAGGCTGAATTTAAAAAAAATTTTTTTTTTGAAAGATTCAGCAAAAGTGGTGTGGCCATTTCTGATAATGAGTTTAGGGGAAAATGGGATGATTAGTCAATACTAATTTTCCATCAATTTCTTTGAAGAAACACCTTCAGGGGGGTGAAGCAGTATTTGCAATTAGTCATGTAATCAGCAAGGTATTTTCTGGGGTTCCCAGGAAAAGTCTACCCAAATTTTGGTGATTTAAAGGAACCTGCTCACCATTTGCATATGCTCAGCAGAATTTACAAAAACTGCTGGTATCAGGATTGCCTCCCCACTCTGAACTCTGGGGTAAAGATGTGGGGATCCGCATGAAAAAAAGAAATAACCCCCCAAGTTTATTTTACCATCTTAGGTTAAAACGTTTTCCCCAGAACACAAACTTCTCCTGTGTGTGGACTTGGTTCACTGCCACCACCAAACTAAGCCCACAAAACAAGGGGTTTGGGTAGTTTGGGACCCTTCCTCAGCCCCCCTCCCCCCCCCCCCCCCAACTCCCCCGTCCAAACTTATCCCCTTTACCTGGGAGAGGCTAGAGAAAAAAAGAAGAAGAAACCCTCACTTTTCCTGTGAGACTTTTCCTGATTCAAAGCCTCAATCTACACAATGGAAACAAGCAGTCAGATTCTTAAAAGAAAGATTTTAATTACAGAAAAAGAAAGGAATAAATCCTTTGTACAGAAACCAATAGAAAAAACCCACTTGCATCACAACAGCATCACAAAGGACTGACCCCTCCCTAGGGATTCTCCTGCTGGAGCTTAACAGTATAAAGGAACACAGCTAATTTCCACACTGGATAATTTATCAAGTGATACAATTCAAGCATACAATTCACTTACTGCTGAACTTGACTTGTTAGACTTGTTAGAAGATTATAGAAAGGTAGAGTGAAAGACATAGGTGTGGTTCATCCCATAGCCTGAGACGAACAGCATGAGAGAGATAAACTGAAACCAAAACTCTCTTTGTCTTCGAGGTTGATTAGCATATCTGTTCCCTATTGGTCCCTAACCCCCTCTCAGATTACCTTTATCTTAACCCCTTTACAGGTAAACAGTAATTCTAGGCTACTTTATACTTATGACAGCTGCTAAAATCTGCTATTCCATCTGCACTGACCAAGCTTCAGTTACTATGTGATATTCACAGAGCAAGAGCTATGGATGGGACATCAGTGCAGAAGCAGTATATCCTCTGCGCTAGATGTACAGGTACAGGGATGGTAGCCACTATAATAACTGGATTTGTAGTCTCAGCTAGAGAAGCAAGGATTTTGCAAACAAGATAGGTGCTTCAGGCAAACACTGCCAACCTGTTACGTTAGCATACCATATTTCTTTCTATTCAAAGGATTCTGTAAATCTTTTTTTGCCATCTGAACTCATACTTTCCTCCTGTTCTCTTTTCATATCAAAGGCCCTTATTATTATCCTCCTTCTAATGAGGCTTCAACAAAATCCTTTTTAGAGTCCATCAGTGTGGGTCCTTTAGTTGACAAGAAAATTGCAAGATATCAAAGTGAGATATATCCTACCTCAGAGGACTGCTGCTTTCATACAGATTCTAGCGTGTATTGACTTATGAACAAGGAATTGAGCCCCTATCTTCCACATTACACTGCCACTAGTCCAGGCTCATAGCCCAAAACACAGTATTTCAGTAAAGCAAATCACAGTGAATATTAATGTAAATGTAGCATTCACTTACCAATCCTTGAAAAAGGAAGTTGGTATTCTTGTTTCATATCAGCCATTTTGGAAATAATCAATAAAAAATGGCCAAAATTCTCCTCTATTTTGTTGTTGTACTCATGTAATGCAACAGCAAAGTCTTCTGGGAGATCGTTAAGGAACACCTAAAACAATACACATTTTGTGGGATAGAATACTTACATTCAGTCTAGAATTTTACCAGTTTTCTGAGCAGCAAAAAGGGAACAGAAAAGCTGAGCGGAATGCTATACTTTTACATTGTTATGATGTTGCAGTCACAACAGTTAGCATATTTAATGTTAGGTATTTCCAACTTAAGTCACTGTTTTTAAAAGCAAGACTTTCAAACAGATTATCTCCATAATAAATCAAACCTTATGTTGTAGTCTGCAATTTTGTGGCTGCAGAATTTGTCTGGTAATCCACCCATTGCCACAGAATTGTTTTGCTGAATCTCAAGCTTTCATTTTTAAGTTTCTAGCACTTGAAAATGTCAACTATTTTCTTCCTGAGCCTGTACATAGACTGAAACAGCAGCTCTGGTAGGCACAGATCAGTAATTTATGCTATACACGTTATTGGCTACTTAGGAAAGATGTTATCCATAACACAATCATATTATCTTTGTAGCCCAGTGTGCTAACTTGCCTTTATTATATTTACTGCTTTGCATTGTATTCTGCTTTGCATTATATTCAGCAGTAATGAAAGAAACCTACAGGCCTGTATCCTGTAGCATAAGGCTTGAGACCCATGAAATTTGAACGGATCGACTTTGCATAGATAAACAGCCCAAAGAAAAACCTCAGATATTTGGAGAGCTGAAAATAGAATTTAAGGGGAAGTTCTGACCACAGGTAAATAATTCAGCCACAGAAGTGGCCTGACAATGAAATGACGTATATAACAGGTTCATGAGATACATTTAAGGCTAGCCTGCTTGCCTATATATCTTTTTTTATACATTTCTTATGGGTTTGATTTTATTATAATAGGTTTATAGGTCTATATTAGAGAATAATTTGGCTGTAACACAAGGGACCTGCAGGTCACTTCCTGTATGGTGAACTAAGGCAAAGTTAGCATACATATGTTTGGGACCTTTCACCTAGATAGATGGTGAAGAGTTAAAGCCTAAGGTCCATGTGTGGCTGCAACCTTTAACATAGAGGATGTGTTATAGCAGGTTGGAACAGGGGCTTTCCTAAGTGCATATCCTTTTAAACTTAACAGGTACACCACAACTTGGAATTTGGAAAGAAACAAAAGACCGGGTTAGCACAGAAATAACAAATGTTTTGCTTAACCACAAAAGGGCCATGGTAATGAATGGATGTATAAGATAATAAGTTGAGGTAATTGATAAACAGGAAAAAGTATTTTTTTCCAACATTAGAAAGGTGAGGAAATACAAATAAGGAAAAGGGAAAAAAATCCCTACTGAATATGTATCAAACATAATGGTGTCAGGATAACATATTATAAAAGTGGCATCCCAGCCTAGGGCCGGTAGGAGAGAGAGATGTAGTCCTTGAGAGGTGCGAGAATGATGGCCACTGGAGACGGTGGAGAAGCTGATAGTGATGAGGAAGATGATGGCTAATATTTCAGGTTGTTCTACAAGAGCTGGTGTGAGTATATGGGTGTGCAGATGTACATTCTATAGTATCTCTATTTACCTTACTGAGTTGGGGGTGTTTGTGACTGTACTAAATGTATTAATAAACTATATTTTTAAATATAAAAGAGTTCCTATAATGTGAGTGTTGCAACTGTGCACATCAGGATTCCCGACTATATAGTAATTTGAATAATACTGGGCCTGATCTTGGGGCATGAACCTGTCAACCCTCAAAATGGTAACTGGGGATTCTTAAGTAATCAATATAATTAATACATAATATAAAGATCAGGCAACATCTTCCACTTCTCAATTAAAATACAATACAGCAGAGGTTCCCAAACTGGGCCATAGAGCAGCACCTTGTGGTCTGCAGAGAGCTATCTCATTTCCATAGGATAAACAGCATTAAAAGTAAGCCCCCAAAAAGTATACTGAAACATTTCCACATTTTGACACATAAGCAATTAACTGTCATAGGGATGTTATTTGAAAGAGAGGGGAGGTAGTCCATGAATCAATTTCAAAAACTGGAGTCCAAACTGTGAAAAAGTTTGGCAGAGGATTCTAGCTGTTAGAGAGGAAATCTTTAAGTTAAAGAGAGGGAGATGATCTTCCCATTTAAAACTGAGTTCACAAAACTGAGCTTGCAAAGAACTCCAATTCTCATCAAAAGATCAACAAATCTCCAATCTTTATGTTTGCATCTAATAATGATTTTTTGTAATTGTTATGCATATGGCTTTCATCACTGGCAGAGAGCAACTGATTAAAGGGAGTTACACCGAGCCTCAGCTGTGACTAATCAACTACCTGGCAGCTGAGATAGACCAGCTGATTATAAAAGCCAGCAAGGGGGCAGAGTTACACAGAGTAGAAAGATTGTAGTAGGAAGCTCCTAGGTCAAGGGGATCTTACAGGAAGTAAGTTGGTGCCTGTGGTGGGTCTTGGAGCAGCATGACTCTCAGGCGAGTGGACAGGCCCACTGACAGAAATTTTGGGCCTCAGGGCCAGGGCCATCCCTATGGGGGGCAGGGCCTGGTGTGGAAATGACACATCCATCACTTCTGAGACTGCCCATACCAGCCCATGGGGCCCGGAGTGGTCTTGCACGCCTAGCTGCTCTGCGGCCCATCCTGATGATTTAAAGGGGCATGGGGCAATTGCCCCCTTTGCCTCCCCTGTCGGCAGTCAGGCAAGTGAGTGGTAGACTAAAACGTGTTAAGACTAGATAGGCCCCTAAAGAAGACCCCGAGTGAAGGGAAAATACTGGGTTTATATGTGGAACTTACGCTGAACAGGTTTATTGTGAACAAATAAAGAGGGCTAGAACCAACTGAGAAAGAGGGCTAGAACTAGCATGGTGTGAGCACTTTCTGAATTGAGAAGTCAAGCTACCAGCCTACAGTCACACAATGTGATACTGTAATATCAAAAGAGAGGTTAGCTCTCCTGTGGATCTGTTGTTCAAATTATCAACAATCACCTAGCCTACCACTGTTTTATTTTATCATTATTTACTAAATATTAAAAAAATAGAACAAGAAATTTCATCTTACCTTTGACTGGTAAAACTTCTGTTTAGATTTAATTACACTAGCTGGGATATATCTTCTTCCAAACAGATTTGCCAGTACTAGCACTAGCTGTTCCATCACGTCTTTAGAAAATTTCTTTGAGCCTATTCAAAACAGAAAACTCAAGACAGTCAGAACAAGGATGTTTGGATTAAAACTAAACTAGCCAGTAGTTTAAGAGTTTGGAAAAACTCATTTAGCAAACTTTTTAATTCTAGGAAAATAGATTAGGAAAATCTCTAATATAAGTGCAAACATACATGTTTTTGCTGCTTATGATATAATGTAGGTAGTGTGTCCAAATTCCATTACACTACACCGACTTGGGAGGAACTAGGAGCTGCCATGTTGTGTCTAATATTTTAAGGGAATCCTATTGAGAAAATGTTATTGAGGCAGCTCTGGCTTTATCAAGAATCTTCAGATTTTCTTGATTTCATCAAATCTGGTTTTAAATTTGAACATAGTTCTGGTTCCCTTGATAAGTGATCTTCTTTTGGCAATGGACAAAGACTAAATATCTGTGATGACTCTTTTAGATCTGTTAGTTGCCTTTGATGCTATAAGACCACCATGAGCCATTGTTCAGCAAGTTGCATATTCTGGCAGGGACAGAAAATCATTATGGAGCGGCTCTGTTGTATTCTCTCTGAGAAGATTTCTAGGGTGCTATTCTCAATTTCACATCTACCCACAGGAGTCTCTCTCTCTTGTGTTTTTGTTACCCCTCTTGCTCAATATGTATGTTAGGCCACAGTGTGAGATAATGAGGAATTCTCAGACATGGCGCCATAAGCATGCTATTGACTGTGACAGACAGCTATGACTAATGCAGGCATATCTTGAGACTATTGAATCTACTTTATAATGCTATCTATATCTCTGTGAGCCCAGGCTTGTATGTTAGCTGGTTTGGGAGAGTTACAGAGCTTCTTTCAAAAAGTGCGGGGAAAGTTACTGCAGACCCCGAGACACATCAGTACCACCCCATCGTGGGAACTGTACATACTGGCTCAGACTTCAAGAGACCAGGAGACAAAGAAAGACTTTGGGGTATACAGGTTGAGTTTAAACTTATTCAAGGGGGCTCTCATTTTGCTCCAATAAACTGACATGAACCTTTGACCAAAGTGGAGGAGGGATAAGAGGTAAATCCTACTGAAGAGTTGGAAGAACTGGAAACAGCCAGGGTCAGCATAGGATGGATGGGTTTGTCTTTTACTATATTTTCTTTGTGACCGCTTTATCTAAAATAAATGACTGTGCTCTATGTAAGGCTATCTGGTCCCTAGTAAAGTACTATCTTAGTCCTTGAGAGAGAGTGAAACTGCAAGTGCTGAACAAATCAGACCTGCAGGAAAAATCACAGTGAATTGTAGTGGGATCCAGCCTACATACCAGTTCTGGAGGCAGATAAATGCAAGTCCCTGACCAGAGAGAAGTGACACTGGAGGTGTGAGACCTAATGGAGAATCCCTTGAGCAGACCACAGAGAGGTCATAGATGCAATTACCCAAAACTGCAACTCGTCTTTTTCATCAGATCAGAACAGTGAAATTTCTCTGTTTGTTTATGGTATAGCTGTGGGTTTGGATGATGGCTAGTTGTCTGAAGTGCAGTTGTGCCAGGACAGAGGTGACATTGGTTCATTGAAGGAAATAACCAGAAGAGATGGACTATATTTGGATTCTTTTTCCCCTATATATGTAACTTTTCTTCTACTCTTTAACAATTATTTTTAATTTAGTATCAGTTTCTTAACTACAGAAAAAGGTAGTGAACATGAACTTACCTTTCCTCGTTGGCTGGCACAATTTGTGAAATAAGCCCTTCACAAGGAAGCTGACTAGGACAAGATTGGAAGGTTCATGATAATGCAGATGGCTTACAAGTCCAGCAAATCCCATGGTATTACCTTCTTGATCCAAATATCCCTAAAGAATATTTATTACAATTTAGTAATCTATGACTGGACCTTGTATTAATCCTTCAACATTAAATATTGCTCATGCCACCATTGTGGAGAATTCTGTAACTTGCGGAGTTACATAGAAAACCATTCTCCTCTGTTCCACGCCTTGCAGTACAGTGGATCATTCTGATAGTGTGAGATATAATATAAACTGTGGTAAACCCAGGGCAGGCGAGGGCCAGAGAAGGTTGTGGTGAGAGGGATAACTGCAGTTTAATTGGATCCAGCTGAACAAGGCTGCCAGAAGCAGGGCCAGCTGAGGCCAGTTAAGGAGGCTGGCAGAGCCCTTTAAAAAGA
Source organism: Sternotherus odoratus (assembly GCA_032164245.1). NCBI lineage: Eukaryota > Metazoa > Chordata > Testudines > Kinosternidae > Sternotherus > Sternotherus odoratus. The sequence goes on from JAVMKO010000004.1 coordinate 56,727,063, forward strand.
CTCCTCCCCAGAGAAGAGTGTGGGAGTTGAGGAGCGAGTTTGGAGGCAGGAGGAATCAGAAGAGTGAGGTTGGTGAAAGCAGAGAGGAGTGAAGGAGAGCAAGAGACAGAGTCAGAGAGGCTGCCAGCAGACAGGAAAGCAGGAAGGAGGGAGTTAGCCCTTCCTAGCCAGCTGGGAGCCAAACCCCAGCCAGAAGAGAACAGCTAAAGGGCCTGAGTCCGGGGAGTCTGAGGAGCCACCTTGTCACACGTGGTGTCAGAGGTGGGATGCAGTGAGTAGACTCGGTGGCCAGTCCTCTCGGGCAAGGCAAAGGCCCCCTCAAAAAAAAAAAAAAAAAAAAAAATTAAAATGGAGGAGGTGGTGAAGGCACTGGTTCAGGCCACTGCGGCCCAACAAGAAGCAGTGCGAGTGCAGCAAGAGACTAACCAGTTGCTGATGTCCCAGGCAGCCCAGGACCGAGCTACACTGCAAGAGCTAGCAAAACAGATAAAAGTCCTGGGCACCATGGCCCGTGGGGGCCCCGACCCCCGGCCACTGAGGGCGGGCAACTACTTACAGAAAATGACAGTGGACGACGATACCGAGGCCTACCTTCTTGCATTTGAGAGGACAGCCCTGCAAGAGGCCTGGCCCCGGGAGCAGTGGGCGAGTATCCTGGCCCCCTTTCTGTGTGGGGAGGCCCAGAAGGCCTATTTTGACTTGGCGACCGAGGCAGCGGCGGATTATCCCCAGCTAAAGGCCGAGATCCTGGCAAGGGCGGGAGTGACGCCAGCCCTGAGGGCCCAGCGGTTCCACGAATGGAGGTACAAGGCCGACAAGGCACCGCGGTCCCAGCTGTTCGACTTGATCCACCTCGCCCGGAAGTGGCTGCGGCCCGAGACTCACGGCCCCGAGAAAGTGGTAGAAATCCTAGTCCGGGACAGGTATATGCGGGGGTTGCCACCGGACATAAGGGGGTGGGTCCGTAAGAACGATCCCTCCTCCTATGACGAGCTAGTATCCCTCGTGGAAAGACACCTAGCCTCCCAAGAGTTGCCTCGGACTTCCAAGGAAGGAACGCGCCCGAATAGGAGGCAAGTCTCAGGGCCAAAACCCCGGATTACCGTGACTCCAAGCCGATATATGGAAGGAGGAAAAGAGGCTGGGGATCAGCCTGAGAACCTGGAGAAGCTTGGGGACTGGGGGAACATGACTCGGGGGGAAAGGCCTAACAGCCCGAAAACCAGGGGACTAGCCCGAGCAGGTATACGTTGTTATGCATGTGGGGAAGTGGGGCATATAGCTGCCCAGTGCCCAAACCAGGTGGAACCTATGCAATGTGACTGGGGGGGGATAGAAAGTCCATGTGACCTGATAAATCAAGTGGGGGTCGCGATGGCCCCCCATAGATACACCCGGCCCGTTAAGATGAACGGCATTAGCACCACCGCGTTAGTCGACTCAGGGAGTGCGGTCACGCTGGTCTCGGGGAAGCTGGTCGGGCGGGACCAACTCGCCCGGGCCAAGCGCTCAGGAGTATCCTGTGTGCATGGGGATGTTAACTATTACCCCACCATCCCCGTGAGTATAGACATCCTGGGAAACCCCACGAAGGTAATGGTGGGAGTAGTCCCGAAGCTCCCTTATCCAGTCCTCATTGGGCGAGACTTCCCAGGGTTCGATAGCCTGCTCCCCGGAAGGGAAGCGGAAGGAGTTAGCGCCGAGATCCAGGAGATAGCGCCGAGGGATCGTGGGCCCCCGGCCTTCCGGGAACTTGACCCAGAGCTATTTTCCATGCCTGGGGGACCCAAGAAGTCTCGGAGGGAGAGAAGGGCAGCTAAAGAGTTGGGGACGAAGATTTTGACCCAGTACCGGAGGGTTGTGCTGGTAGGGGAACAAGTAAGCCCCAGAGGGACGAGGGCTCGGCGAGCTCTGGGGGAACCCGACGCCGGACCTAGTGCCCCCCAGACTGCCCCTGAGGAGGAGCCGGGGGTAGATTCCCTGGAGTTGGGCCAATTGGCCCGTCAATGGAAAATTTTGGGCAGGATCAAGCCAATGATCCAGCCTACCACAATATCCGAAAGGAAGTAGTTGAGGTAAATGGAGTCCCGGTGGAAGGAAAAGTTAAGGGACGAGGGCCGTACTATGTGATAAAGGGGGACTTGTTATACAGGGTAGACCAGAGGCCGGACCAAGCCGTAGAGCAACTCTTGGTGCCCCAGAAGCACCAGAGAGGTGTGATGGACCTAGCCCACAGCCATCTCTTCGGGGGCCACCTAGGGGTAGATAAAACCCTCGACCGGATCCTGAAAAGATTTTTTTGGCCCGGAGTTTATGCGGCTGTCCGGCGGTATTGTGCCTCCTGCCCGGACTGCCAATTGCATGCCCCCCGGCCACACTTACGGGCCCCTCTGGTACCCCTACCCATCATTGAAGTCCCGTTCGAGAGGATCGCTATGGACCTGGTAGGCCCCCTCGAGAAGTCTGCCCGGGGCCATCAGCACATACTGGTTGTGCTAGACTACGCCACCCGATACCCGGAAGCCGTGCCCCTACGGAACACGATGTCAAAGACCATAGCCCGGGAGTTGGTGCAGATCTTTTCCCGAGTAGGGATACCCAAAGAGATCCTGACCGATCAAGGGACCCCCTTTGTGTCTAAACTGATGAAGGACTTATGCGACCTGCTCCAAGTGCGGGCCCTAAGGACATCGGTTTACCATCCCCAGACTGACGGCCTGGTTGAACGCTTCAATAGGACATTGAAGAGCATGATCCGGAAGGTAGTGAGCAGGGACGGGAAGGATTGGGACACCCTGCTCCCCTACCTACTGTTTGCGGTGAGGGAGGTACCGCAGGCCTCAACGGGATTCTCCCCATTCGAGTTGTTATATGGACGCCACCCTCGGGGGTTACTCGATATAGCCAAAGAGGGTTGGGAAGAACAGCCGAATCCGGGGAGAAATGTCATTGATCACGTATTACGGATGAGAGAGAGGATCGCTCAGGTCACCCCCATTGTGCGAGAGCACATGCAGAAGGCCCAAGAGGCCCAGCGAAGGTACTACGATCGCCAGGCGTTGAGCCGGAAGTTCCAGGTGGGGGACCGGGTGATGGTGCTCGTACCCACGGCTGAAAGTAAACTGTTAGCCCAGTGGCAAGGGCCTTATGAGGTGATTGAAGCCGTGGGGGACGTAGACTATAAAGTCCGACAGCCTGGACGCCGGAAACCAGAGCAGATCTATCACGTGAACCTACTGAAGCCATGGCAGGATAGAGAGGCTCAAGTGGTCGCGCTAGGAGCAACCCCCCGGGAAGGGAACCAGCCTAGCCAGATAGGGATATCCCCCGAGCTGACCCCAAACCAAAGAGAGGAAGTGATCAGCATGATCAGACGCCACCCGGACGTATTCTCGGAAGCACCCGGCCGAACCAGGGAGGTGCACCACCACATCCACACGGAGCCCGGGGTAAAGGTACATGTCAAGCCCTACCGGATCCCAGAGGCAAGAAGGGAAGTGATTGGTGTAGAAGTCCGAAAAATGCTAAAATTAGGGGTCATAGAAGAGTCCCATAGCCAGTGGTCCAGTCCCGTGGTCTTGGTACCCAAGCCAGATGGCAGTGTGCGATTCTGCAACGACTTCCGGAGGCTAAATGACGTTTCCCAGTTCGATGCATATCCGTTACCCCGAATAGACGAGCTGATTGACCGGCTCGGAACAGCGCGGTTCCTGTCCACCCTTGACCTGACCAAAGGTTACTGGCAAATCCCCCTGGCCCCGGCGGACAAGGAGAAAACGGCCTTTGCCACCCCAGAGGGTTTGTTCCAGTATACGGTCCTCCCCTTTGGGTTGCACGGAGCCCCCGCCACCTTCCAGCGGCTCATGGACAAACTGCTGCGGCCGCATCGTAAGTACGCAGCCGCGTACTTGGACGACGTGATTATCCATAGCCCCGACTGGGAGACACACTTGGGGAAGGTAGAGGCAGTGCTAGACACCCTGAGGAAGGCTGGCCTGACTGCAAATCCCGCCAAGTGCTCGATTGGGCTAGCGGAAGCCAAATACCTCGGATATATAGTGGGGAGAGGCCTGGTAAAACCCCAGCTTAACAAGTTAGAGGTGATCCAGAAGTGGCCACGACCAGTCCGGAAGAAGCAGGTCCGAGCGTTCCTGGGGTTGGTTGGGTACTATCGACGGTTCATTCCCCATTTCGCCGCCAGGGCATGCCCATTAACGGACCTGACGAGAGCCCGTGGCCCGGACATCGTGAAATGGTCGACTCCAGCAGAGGAGGCGTTTAGGGATCTGCGGACAGCCCTCTGCACCGACCCCGTGCTAATAGCCCCGGATTGGGAAAAGGAGTTTTTTTTGCAGACTGACGCCTCTGAGGTGGGGCTAGGAGCGGTGCTCTCCCAGATGGTGGATGGAGAAGACCACCCAGTCCTCTTCCTCAGTCGGAAGCTACTGCCCAGGGAACGGAAATATGCCGTAGTAGAGAAGGAGTGCCTGGCGGTAAAGTGGGCCGTAGAAAGCCTCCGCTACTATCTGCTCGGGAGACGGTTTACCCTGGTCACTGACCATGCCCCGCTGAAGTGGATGCAGCAAAACAAGGACAAAAATGCAAGAGTCACCAGATGGTTCCTCTCGCTGCAACCCTTTCATTTCCGTGTGCAACATAGGTCCGGCCGCCTGCACGGAAATGCGGATGGCCTGTCGAGGGTCCACTGTTCAGCAACCCAAGTAGCCCAACCCCATGGTGTTGAGCAGGGGGGGGGGATGTGTGGTAAACCCAGGGCAGGCGAGGGCCAGAGAAGGTTGTGGTGAGAGGGATAACTGCAGTTTAATTGGATCCAGCTGAACAAGGCTGCCAGAAGCAGGGCCAGCTGAGGCCAGTTAAGGAGGCTGGCAGAGCCCTTTAAAAAGACTCCTCCCCAGAGAAGAGTGTGGGAGTTGAGGAGCGAGTTTGGAGGCAGGAGGAATCAGAAGAGTGAGGTTGGTGAAAGCAGAGAGGAGTGAAGGAGAGCAAGAGACAGAGTCAGAGAGGCTGCCAGCAGACAGGAAAGCAGGAAGGAGGGAGTTAGCCCTTCCTAGCCAGCTGGGAGCCAAACCCCAGCCAGAAGAGAACAGCTAAAGGGCCTGAGTCCGGGGAGTCTGAGGAGCCACCTTGTCACAAAACTTAATTACAATGGAGCATTATAACCACCAGATATTGCCCCTAAAAACTGTGATAGAGTCAAATCAGAGGTTACAGTTCCTGAGTGTTTTAGCTGTACTGACAGGCATTTATTAAGAATGGCAGTATCACATATGGTACTTACTGACTAGATTGCTAGGCTCTCAACCTACCACGGATAAAACATGTGACAGTGCCCTTCAAATTACGTATTATGTAATAAACATCTCAATGAGATACAGAGGCCCCCACTCAAAAAATAGTGAAATGGAATAATCTGAAATGTAATTCTTTTGCACAATTTGTTTTTTCTTAAAATACTATGATTCAGCATTTTTTATATAAGTCATTTTCAGTGAAATCTTCAGGCTTGTGTGGAAAAACTGAGGTACATTCACAACACAAGAAATAATAACCAGGATAGCTGGTTTGATCTATAAAATGATAACGTTCATAGCATGTTCATGGGCATGTCCCTGAGCTTGTGTGGAGCTCCTTGAAGCATCAATGCCAAAGACTAAATGTAGAGATAAACCATTTTATTAACAGAAAGACAAGGTGCAATCTTACCTCCTTGACAAGAAATTGCAAAGAAAATAAAAAGTAGAGCTTTAATATCTCCATGACTCTTGGCTGGTTGTAGGAGAAAAGGGAATGCTTCAACAGTGACAAAACCTTAGGAGGAAAAATACAGCAATTTATCACTCTCTAAAATGTCTAAACTAGTGACTTGCTAGGGAATGCCCTGCTTACGATCAACAATGCTCTGGGAATCTTTTGAGAGAAGGGGGGATTATGCTATTAGGGACTTCAGGGTCTGTGTGTCCATTCCCCATTCCACTTTGGGAACACTTTGCATCCACTTGGATGCAATCTATGTAACAAAGAGAAAAGGAAAGAAGTGAAGGTGTATTTATAAAGACAGTAAGGCAATTGAGTCCCCTTTCTCTGATCAGGGGAAGGCGTTTGACAGGGTGGACCACAGGTATCTCCTGGGCACTCCGAGAGTGTTTGGTTTCAGACCTCAGTTTGTGGGCTTTCTTCAGGTGCTGTACACCCCTGTGGAGTGTCTGGTCAGGCTAAACTGGACCCTGACCAAGCTGGTCAGCTTGCTGTACACTTGGGCCAGCGGTATGCTCTGATGATTGAGCCCTTCCTCTGTCTACTCTGCTGGGGAGACTGACGGGGTTGGTGCTGCGAGAGTCTGAGCTGCGGCTGGTCCTATTGGTGTGCTCCTCGTGATCCAGGACCCGGGTGGCCTGGTGGTCAGGAACGGGTGGCAGGTGAACTTCCTCCCACCCACGCCTCAGGTCATCTAGTGGAGCACAGGTCCGCTGCTCTATCTTGGCATTTACCAGTCTGCCACACATCCATCTCCACTGGAGAACTGGCAAAGTTTAGAGGGCAGGGTGGTAGAGCGGCTCTGGAGATGGACAGGACTACTCCGGTGCCTCTCCCTCTGAGGGAGGGCACTGGTGCTCAATCAGGTGGTCCTGTCCATGCTCTGGCACCAGCTCAACACCCTGGTACTGGCCCTGGACTTCCTGGCCAACCTCCAGAAGTTGATTCTGGAGTTTTTCTGGCCAGGACCGCACTGGGTCTCTGCAGGGTCCTCCACCTGCCTCTGAAGGAGGGAGGACAGGGCCTGAAGTGCTTGTACACTCAGGTCCATGTCTTCCGCCTCCAGGCCCTGCAGAGGTTCCTGTATGGTGCAGGTAGTTTGGCGTGGAGTGTACTGCTCCACACCAGACTTCCTGCGCTGCTTCAGAGGGCTCTGATACAACCAACAACTCCTTTATCTCCATCCAAGAGGTCTTCCGTGAGTCCTCTCTGGGCTGCCACTCTTCTACCAGTACCCCTTCTGGACCTGGAAACTGCTCTCAGCGACCAAGGGGACGGATCTCCTTGTGGACTCCCTGCTACACAACCCCCAGCTTCCTGTGCTGATGGCAGAGTCCCCCTTGGGGTGCCAGCGGTTGGTCCTGGGGGAAGTCACCAGAGTTGGAGACCTCCTGGACTACAGCCGAGGAAACTGTCTGGATCCTGATGCTTGCTCGGCGCATGGGGCTCTCCCGGCCTTGTACTCCCCAGTGCAGACTTCAGAAGGTGAGGGCCACTTTACTACCCACTGCTAGGATTTTCCTCAACTGGGTCCTGTGAGAAGGCATGCCCCACCCACCCTCCACCCCAGGCCCTCCAGACCTTTTCAGGGGGTCCCTGCCCTGTGGATCCACCCAGCCCTCCCGTCTCTTCACTATGAGCCGGCTGCACGACTTGCAGCCAGTTCATTTCCAGACTGCACCAAGAAAACATCTGTACAATCTTGTGCTCCACATCCTTCATGTCCTCACCCTTGTGTCCTGCCCTGGCACAAAGTGGTGGGAACTCCTGCCACCTCTGGAGGGTGAGGACCCCCGGTGGGCCAGCTTATACTCCACCCTCATTGCGAGGCCCTCCAGGAACATCAGGTCATGGAGCCATGAGCACAGGTGTATACTTGGCGTGGTTCACTCCCCTCCCAGACACCTGCCCTTTTGCAGCGTGAGGCATGCATAGCCGGAACGCACCAGGTTTGCAGGCTCCTCTTAGATATACTATTACATTTTTGGTTGCACCTTTCCCCTCACCTGTTCATCCATGCATTCCCCATCCATGGCCCCACAAAGTTGCGGGACCTCCTCCTAGCCTTGGCCAAAATGGCCATCTACAAAATCAGGGAGAGGAGGTTATCTGAAGGGGTTTCCAGTGACTATAGGACCTATTTCCACTCCTCAGTCCGTTCATGTTTCAGGACAGAGTTCCTCTGGGCGGCATCCACTGACTTCCTTGACACCTTCGAGGAGCAGTGGGTGCTGTCCAGGGTTCTCTGCTCAGTGTCCCCATCAGGTTCCCTTTATTTAGCCCTATGACCTCACTCCCATTCCTGTTATCTCATTAGCTGTCCCCCAGAATTATTTGGTTTCCCAGACCTGTGGATACTTCCCTTAGGCTGGGGGAGGTACTTTAGCAATGATGCCCATCCACTTCCTGGACACCAACAGGACCACTCTCATATATTCTTCTGGTCTGAGTCTGTCACAATATTTAGTCATTTGGTATCAAACTAAATAAAAATTCTTCAACATGTGATCTAAAAATATATAACAGATTCCATTATTTAACTGAGCATTGATAGCATACAATACATAATATACCTTTGCTTTTGCATCTTTTTTGTCATCAGCTTTTGCAGCCAACAGCATAAGTCTCAGTGCCAGGGAAATATTCAGAGGGAACTGGCCTCTCAGCTGAGGTACATTGGATTTTATAAGCGTGTTTACTTTTGGCAAGGGAATGTCATAGAAAAACACATTTCCCAGCAAGTCTTGACCACGTCGGCCAGCACGTCCAGACATCTAGAGAGAAGCAATGCCAACATTTTATTTTTTCTCATTTCCATGATAGCACAAGTCATTGCATATAATGCCAGTTGTTCTGGTTTGAAAAAAGCATATCGGAGGGATTCTGTCAGTACTGAAAGACAAACTGTGAATCCATAATATGTATTTATGTGGGTGCTACTCTTCTAGATAGGGAAGAGACAATCTGAGATGCAGCGGAAGTGGAGAAATGACTTGATTGCCCCCTGCCTGCCTTTCCATCTCACAGCCAAGATGGGGAAAAAAAGGAGGGTGGGAGAAAAGGAACTGTGGATGTGCTGCTGTTCCTCTACCAGTTGTGGAAGATTAGGTGATTAGAACATTCCAAGAATGCAGCAATCTTTATCTTTACATAATATATACATATTATATAAATTTTATATATATATATATATATTTATATATATACACACACACATAGATAGCTGTCCAAAATGTTTCTGTCTAAATATATGTACATGTGTAGAGATGTGTGTTAGTTAAACTGGCTCTGTATTTCAATACCTGTCTGTAGTTCAGAGCATCCAAATACACTGAATTCTGTGTGAAGACAACCGATTTACACGGCATGTTGATTCCTAAAGCCAGTGTTCCAGTAGCTGTAACCACCTAGGAAAATAAACATAAGTACTGAAAATTATAATTATAAATGTGTTTCCATTCTTATAGCCTTAAAGGTAGAAATGCTAAATGGAAAATTAATGCACCTCTGTACATTATTACTTGCAGGCAAAGAAGATAACAGGCACCTACAACAGGTACTCCACCCTCGAAATGATGGAATTATAAATAGAGTAAATTAGGTACAGGCTTAGCTCAACAAGTGAAAGGGAGAAGAGAAATTATCTTGACTGGTGAACAGACAATATGGAGCAGCTGTGGAAAATCATTGCTACACAAGTAAGGAATTAGTGCTGCCACTTCCATTTTTATTTGAATTGTTTAAATTATTAACAGCAAAATGCCTTTAACGATTTATGGGGAGGTTCAGAAGGATTGTCTTGGCTCTCACAGAAAGTCAATTGACTTTTCTATCTCAATATCCCAATCTTACTTACCATGCTTATCTTTAACTTAAAACATTTTGAGCTGTTTTGGATCTTCAAATAAGTTTGAATGAAAGAGCCCCACGTATTTTTATTATTAAATACTGTAAAGTATTTTAAATAATTTATACTGAAAGACACACAAAACAAGACCCTGATCCTACTAATGTTTCTATTTATGCTTAACTTTATTCACATGTACAAATGTAAGTATTTGCAGGATTAAGGCCAACGTTTCTATTGTATTTTCTCTTAGGTATTCTAAAATCGTGTCAGCTTGGTAGACTGCATAGATATCCCATGCAATTTGTTCACTAAGGCTGCACATTTTGTGGGGATTGTGCTTGCACTTACATTTGCCCTCAGTAAGTGAGATCATTACATGTAAAAAAATATTCAATTCTCAAAGCAGATACCATTGTATACTTAAAAAAAATCTGTGAAAAATGATGAACCTGCATAAATCCCATCCTGAAGAGCATCTCTACCAACTGTCTTCCTTTTTGTGGCACAGAAGCATGATGATATCCAATTCCTCTCAGTGCCAGTGTTTTCAGTGTTTGATTTTTTTCCATGAACTTCACTTGATCAATCACCTTCTGCAAAATCTAAGAAAATGAGAAATTTTAGCTATTTTTCATTTTTATTTACATTCATTTAAGCCAGTGCCAGAACGGAATACAATTGAGTGATGTGTTCTCCTAAAATTGCCTGCTTTGGCCAAACAGTGCTCTCGATAAAAAAACTGTTACTACCAATGTTCAAGAGATGCAAATGTAGCCTAAAACACTGCTTGGGTTATGAGATAATCCTGTGGGCTGCCAGTGACACATTTCAAACCAAGCAACATGTTGGTTAAACCTCTTGTCTGAGATCTGATTCACTGAATTTAGTCAAGTTTCTTTTGCAATTCAAGCAATTGATTCTTCCACTTTTACATGGAGTAAAACTTAACTAAGTGAGCATTTTTAATTGATTTCAGGTACTACTTGATATGAGTAAGAGTGTAGAAATGTCTACAGTGCTCATCACCGTAACATTTTTTTCCAGCATGTAAAAATCAAGCAATGACAAATAGATAAAGGGCTACATTCTGCCACTTTTATTCATTTGAATAGTACCTTACTCCTCCACTAGTCTTCTAAAACCAATAGAGTATACAGTGCTACTCAACATGAGTATGGCTATCTGAAATTGACCTTGAGGTAAGGTAACAATTAGCTGGAAAAAGAGTCAAAAGAGTCATTTTAGTAGTCCCTAAAATGAAATCAGGGTCAGCAAGAAGCCAGCTGAGGGATAAGTAAATGTTTATGTGTGGCATATAGATTTTAAAGTAGACAAATACATTTTTAAGTCTAATAAAGCTAATATATAATAGCAATCAAGACAGACTGATTTTAAGTTTGCTAGTAACTAATGGAGGGGCGAATTTCAGTCTCTGGGATGTATTTTGAAATATATATCACATACATTTAAAAATGTATTAATTTTCAAAGTATAAGAGGGCAATTTATCTCAGATACAGTGATTCATTTTGATTAATATTTAATTACCCTTATAATAGTTTTACCAATAAAAGTAAAGCAGCAATGCAATATACTTGGACATGAAGACATCACCTTTAGGAAAGTTCAACTAGTAAAAAATACTCAGGAACACTGGCTATCCTGAGCAAATCAGACCTGTCTTCCACTGTCTACATCTGTTTTCCATAGAACATCAAGCCAAGTTCAAGGTCTCCGTCCTAATAGTCAGTGGACTAGCCTGGGCTTAGGCTTAGGTCTAAAAAATCATCTAAATCTTCAGGATAAGGAGCATGGCTCACATCTCTGCTTCTTAGGCACAATGGAACTTTCTAACACAACAATAAAGCTTGTCTGTGCAAGAGACGGAGTTTTCTCATACGCCAGTCTCAGACTGGAATACACACCCAGAGCTACAGGCCATCACAAACCTCACCACATTCCATTCCAAGTGCAAGGTGCACTTTGCACACCTTGTCTTCTCTAGCAACACATATCAACAGGTACATTAAAAGAAACAACATTAGAGGATACACTGCACACAATTCTCCCCCTGGGAAGACAATGAGAGACAGAACCAATTATGCATTACAGATGTTAGTCACATCTCTTAAAGACTACTGGAACATGCTCAGATACTACATTGATGACGGCAATAGAAAAACCTTTGCAGAATAAGTTCTTTTTCAGGGCCCAGCATTTATTATTGGAATGTAGAATTGGAAAAACTTTTAGTTTTTTTCTTACCTCTGTATCAACAGCTTGACTATTTGCATAGGTGCAATCTGGAGGGATTTCAGTTATCTTCCCAAGTTTTTCCATCAAATTTCCGTGCTCAGCCTCCTCAAGTATCATTTTATCAGTTTTGCTTGATGTAATTTTCATGCCACTATACAAAATACAGATTAGTTATTAGTTTGAACCTTTATCTAAGAAAATCTACAATCGGTGTTTTAAAAGTTCACTACATTTTATTATATGTTTTTGTTTTGAGATATTCCCTCCAGACCAATCCTTCTGCCAGATTGTACATAGTACACTATTTGGCTGATGTTTGTTTTCAGATACAGGACCTATTTTTGCTGAGGTCCATGGCAGAAGTCCCATTGATACCAGTGGAGCAGGATTAAATGTGTTGGTCAAACACTCCACTTCTGACTGAATTGAAAAAATGATATGAGGGCAGAGCTTTGAGGTACCACAGGTGGGCAAAAAAAACTGTACACTCCAACTTGTATTCAGTTTTTATTTGTATTTAGTTTTTATATGATTTTGTTCTGATACAGCTGAAAAATCATGAAAAAATGTTTGTTGTGTAACAGGGTGACCCTTTCAGGATGATCCTTTAAGGAACCTTCTAGGGATCAGCCCTACCCGATGCCAGAATTTTTCTCCTAAGAAATACATGATATATAGGGGCTACAGTCACTGGAAGTGAGAAAATGGTCTTGGAAAGTTAAAATGGAGTTGAGGAAAATCTAAATTAGTAACTCTGGTTTAGGGCCCAAGAACAGAGCTCTGAGTATAATGAGCTGGAACTCTGGTCTCCACTCATGTTAGGCCTGGTCTACACCTAAAAATTACATTACTGTAGCTATATGACTCAAGGCTGTGAAAAACTTCACACCTTGTGCAATGCAGGTAGGTCAACCTAACCCCCACAGTTAAGTCGATGGAAAAAACTCTTTTCATCAATGTAGGAAGGCTGTACACTATGGGGCTACAGTAGCAGTACTGGAGCTATGCTGCTGTAGTGTAGACATACCTTTCAGTACTTAATTTGTGCTAGGGCTGAGCCCGGGCATCTCTAGACTTGGCAGTTCATAGCCTGGTATCTCTAGGCTTGCCAATTCATAGCCCCAGCACCTCTGGACTTGCCACATCAGTTCTTTTTTTTGAGTAAGAGATTCAAGCAGCTGGACAACACTCTGCCTCCACTCACATGTCACAGCTGCCAGAGGAACATCCCTGAAACATTGCACAGCTGCTAGCGTGATACTTGAACCCCGACATCTTTCATTACAAATTAAGCACTGCATACCCTCAATGATGAGGGATCAGACTGAATCTGACTGTCTCCTGGTGGTTTCAACCACTCCTTCTCCCTCTAAATCTGGAATATTTAGTGCACTAGAGCAGCCAGATTGTAGTCCTGGCCTCAGCAAGGCATGCTAGGAAAAATATAAAAACTCTCTTTTGTACAATCAGAGAACTAGGCTGTGCTCATGGGCTCTCTGGAGAGGCAGGCAAGTAAGCAGTATTTTTTTTTTTAAAGAGAGTTCTTTGAAACCTTGGCTAGTTTTTCTTTTGACAGTCCTAGAGAAAGATTACAGGTAGAAGGGGGAGCAAGAGAAATCACGTGTTTTTTTAGTTTAGAAAGGTCTCTTTCATGTAGACTTGATACAAGAAGTTAAACAATGAACCTAATAGAAATACACCTTTTGGAGTCTAACCTCACTACAGTTTCAATAGATTCAAATGCAAATAATACTTACACAGTCTGATACTTCTGCATGGACTTTTCCATTTTTTTCAATCTATTTGTTAGCAAATGTATTTGCTTTTCAGTCTTTGGTATTTGCTTACTCTTTTCCTTCTTCTCCAGACACTTTTTTACATTTTCAGCCCATTTTTCCACCTTTTTAATGTCGAATCTTTAAAATAGAATTTAAGAACTAGGTAACTTATTAGTAACTAGATTTCTCAAATACACTGCCTCCACATATTGCAGAGCACTGTTTTGCATGCATTCATGCAGGAATATTTTTGTGCTGTTTACTCTTCTTAATGAGTATAGTATAATAATCACATGAGAAAAAAGGAACAGTCTGGGCACTTTTTGTCAGTGCCCTTTTTCCCCACACCAACATACACCTTATCCAAGAGAGAGATCCTGTGAGGACATGAGATGAATTTACAACCTGACTTGTCATTAGCAATCTAGACACAAAATGAGTGCTTAGGAAGACAGCAAAAACAACTAAATATCTTCTCCTTTTAATATTTTGAAATATAGAAGTCAAAATCCCAATAGAGAAGAGTTGGGGCTTGAAAGGGATAAGGGTAGAAATCTAGTCAAAACCACAAAGTTTTGAGATTTGGTGGCAGGTACAAAAAAAATCCCCAGGAACTGGATATATGCAGGAACTCACACAGCTTCTAAGTATTGCAATATTATGTAGTCTATGAGGTTTCCTGACCCATTTCCCTAACTACTTTTTAACATAACATGGTGTCTCAGGCCATCTAAGAAAGGGAATCTGAGGAAATAGTTTCATGAATGTAAACAATGTTTTAATTAAAAATACATTTAATAAATAACAATGATCTTTTCTTCAAATTATCAGTTTTGAGAATTTATAATGGAAGGTATTTTCATATTAACCAAGGAGAGCTGCTTGTTTGTTTTATGTTTTTTTATTTTACAAACACCTGACAGCCCACAACTCTGTATTTATTCTTAGCTCCAACAAGCATTCAGAGCTCTTCCTTACACTGTAAAAAGTGCCCTTTGAACACTCCAGTCACACCCAACAATTTGTCATAAAATCAGAAGCTTCTCCGCACAGTTAGGTACAATATCATGCTATTCATTTACACATGTGATAGACTTGCAGCAAAAGGGTTAAAGAGTGATTATTTTTAGAATCTAAAATATTTCAGATTTAATGGGAGAACTATTCTATGCCACTTACATTTCCCATAATATTGCTATACCTTGGTAGATTCCTTAGGTTCATGATTATCATAGAAATGTAGGTCTGGAAGGGACTTCAATATGTCACCTCGTTTAGTCGCCTGCACAGAGGCAGGACTATGTATTATCTAAACCAGCAGTTTTCAACCCGGGGGTCGCGACCCCTCGGGGGATTGCCAGCCGACTCCCGAGGGGTCGCGAGCTCCTTGTGCCGCTGAAAAGCTGCTGAATTGATCACTTCTGCATTCGGCGGCTTTTCGGCGGACATGCCAAGCTATTTCAGGAGCGCGCGGCATGTCCGTCGAAAATAGCTGCCGAATGCGGAAGTAATCCGCTGCGCCAAGGAAGAAAGGAAACAAGGGTTGTAGTTCTCAATAGTTTGAGAACCACTGAATTCTAGACCATCCTTGACCTAGTTTTTAAAAATCTCCAATGACAGAGATTCCACAACCTCCCTAGATAATTTGTTCCAATGCTTAACTACTTTGACAGATTTTCCTAATGTCTAACCTAAATCTTCCTTTCTGCAATTTAAACCCATGTGCAATATTTCATGCAATATTATATGCAACATTTCTCTACTATAAAATTTTGTATGTTTTTGTTGCATTTGTGTGACTTACATAAAAAACAATGCAGGCAGTTTATCCATTTGTCTTAGTTTTTCAACAAAGTATGGGAAATTGTCCTCCATGTCTTTTTCTGAACAAGAGGTAGGATGGGGTTTGAGCAACTTCAGCACCCTGTCAGCCTAGAGACAGGGATAATGATTAGATGAAGATTATGCAAGTTTCATTCTGGTGTATCTTTTTAATAAGGTTGCAGGTTTCTTTTATATAAAATGATTGTCAGTTCTAGTCTGATCACAACCTTGATTTTGATAAGTAACAATTACACTGCATCCTTAAGATGTTGTAGGTGGGATAACAGACTGCTTAGCACTAAATTTGTTTGTTAAAAGAACAGGTTTTGAAATTTTTAAATATTTAAAAAAGAGAACCAGAAGGCAGGAGGAAGATGATAAGCAGTTATGCAAATTAATAATCGAAAGCACCTTAGAAACCACAGATACAAGTACAATTTGTACTAGCCTTTTATTGTACAGATCTTGTCAACAAAGTAATTACAGCAAAATGGACAACGTTATAACTAACTCTCAAATCTACCAAGTAGTACACAGAGACTGGTGTTCTATTTTCCTGAGTTTTTATCAATAAGTCTCTTGATAACCATGTTTAGTGATAACGTAAACCCTAACATTTTTCTAAAGTCTAAAAGATTATCAAGATAATCATTCATCAATATATCTGCAAAGTCTAGTCCATAACTTGTCAGACACAAGTCGTCAAGTTCAGAAAAACCTAGGTAATATGGTATTTGGAGGTCAGAAACCTAAAAAGTTCCCCCAAATCATAATTTTTTAGAACACTTGAACACTAAAAACTGCTTTTAAAAAAATTAATCCATTAACTCTCTAACTGAAGAAACTATAATTTCTTTGTATTAAATCTAGCTTTCTAGTCAAACTTGAGAAGGATGTCACATAACTTGATCATTGTAGTTACCTTCATTCTGTTGTCATGTACAATCCAATTTTTTAGCTCTTCCTTCAATTGTTCTTCATATTTTCTTGCATCTGCTTTTGTGATTACTATTTTATTTTTAAAATGTGTAAATTTCTCAGGATCTAGCTCCTTAAAAACAGGTAACAGAAAAACTATGTTGTTACAACATATGTATAGACAATGTCATCTGGCAAACATACAATGTCCTCTTAAAAACAACTGCTCAGACTAGTGGTGAAAATATATATGATGAGTGCTTACATCAGCTCTTGGCCAGTTTTCCCAGACTTGTACCATGGAGTCATAGAGTAAAACACTTTCTCGTGGAGAAAAAGCCAGGTCTGAAGGGAAGCCATATTTATCTATCTGTAATACCAGAAAATGGAAAGCAGAGAGGATTTATGGTTTGTGTGTGTGGTTGTGTAGGGAGGGGTTCCCCCTTCATCTTCTGTTCAGTGGACAACTGTTTCCCATCTTGTTCTACATTTCCCTTCCTTAGATTCCTGTGTTGCAGCAGCCATTCTTAAGTGACAGAAAGACAGGATAGAATTTGTCTTTGAACATGAATGCTGCAAAAATGATGCAACATGATTCTTTCTACAGTAGCTCAATCCCTGTTTCTGCATCACCCCTGCCTTTTTTTTAACCTGGGAGGGAAACTGGGTTCCTTGCAAGATGTCATGAAGGTATATTTTCTTAATGTTATGGTTCATTTTAAAAATTGTTTGGTTTACTATACCATTAAACTTACATGATCCACAGTTAGGGCAGCACATGGGTGATAGTGGTGAATTTTGAAGTCATTGTCCTTTAGGGAACACACATATTTTTCCAAATCATTGTATCTCTCTCCATAAAGCACTGTAAATAGAATAGTAAGTTTCTAAATCTAAAGCAAATTATTTGATGATAGTTTAAAACTAAAACCAAAAGGCCACCATTTTCAAACTTGAGTACCTAAACTTACACATCAAGCAAATGGTCTTATTGTCAAATGTGATAAGCACCTTCAGTTATCAGTGAAGTCGGTGGTAGTTGTGGGTACTCGACACCTTTGAAAAATCTCATTTTATTAGTCACTCACATTTGCTGATTTTCACCATTTGCTTTTTAAAAATCAGATATAAAGGACTAATGTAATTTTTAAATGTTGCATTCTGATACATACCTAATTTAACTTTATATGATTTATTTACTGTCGTGATATTCTTTTGTTTTGTAGTGCCTTTCTTGGTAGGTGTAGAAGAACCAGGGCTTTCTTTTCTTACACTTTCAACATGCTGCCAGTACCTCTTTACTGACTGTAGCCACCTAAACAAAAATAATGCATTTGCTGGAAAAATAGTGCAATGTAACATAATTGCACAAACGATTCTTTTTTTGATATTCTAATAACCCAAACATTGTAAATTCTTCAAACTAGCAAAAACAAACTGCAGGCTTCTCTGATACTCTGGAAATACTATGAAAAATATCCCTTTTAGTAAAATAATACCGAAAATAAGAGAACAAAATACATTGTGTCATTATGGGATAAATTCTTCCCCTTTAAATTCCTCAGATGTGAGGAAAACCTTGAATGTAGTAGAACTGATGCAATTTCACTCTGTTGGGTAGCAGGCAGTGGGAACTCCACAGCTAGGGTCTTAACACCTAATATAGGCTAGGACCCCATGTCTATAGGGCCTCCCTATGCCATGGCAGATGGGGTCTTAGCCAGATAAGTGGGGGGAAGAGGAGGAACTGGAGATCCACAAACATACAGATCCACTAACTAAATACCTGTAGCAGCTAAGGTTGTAGTAGCAGCTAGAGAGTAGCTCTCGAGCTTCTAAATCAGTGGTTCTCAAACTTTTTGTAGTGGTGACCCCTTTCCCACACCGGGCCTCTAAGCGCGACCCCCCCGAGGGGTCAGACAGGGGGGGCATGTTTGCAGCCCACTGTGGCAGGGGCTGGGCTGGGGGGCTTCCAAAAGCTCCCCAAGGCCAGTGAGGGAGGGGTTCCAGCAGCCCCATGGAGGCAGCCCACCGTGGCAGGGGCCGGGCTCACAGGGGCGCCGGAAGCCCACCTCTGTAGGGGCTGGGGCCGGGACAGTGCCTGCAGCCCGCCACAGCAGGAGCCAGGGCCCGGACCGGGCTCGCGGGGCCACCAGCATCCTGCCGCGGCAGGAGCCGCGGCCGGGACTGGCCTTATAGGGGCGGCGGCAGCCCGCCATGGCAGGGGCACAGGCTGCCTGCAGCAGTAGGGCCCGGATGCCAGCAGCCCGTGGCAGCGGCATTGTTCAGGGCCGGCTGCTGGCAGAAGGGGCTCACGACCCCCACAGAATTGGCTCGTGACCCCCAGAGGGGTCCCCGACCCCCACTTTGAGAACCAATGTTCTAAATGGTCTGCAGTGTGGATTGTCTCCCTGGACCTCTTTACTTAGTTTATACAATAGGTTCAAGGATTGGCCCTTATATAAATGCAAGTGACCTAAATCATCGCCTCCCATGACACAACCCACAGAATGTGGAAAGTTATTAAAAAGTATATCGATATAGTGAACTGTGCTGAATTCCCTTCTTACTATCTCCTGGTGAAAAACTCTGTGGAACTGCAGAGGGGGCAGGGTAGGCAGCCCGAGATCATATAAATTGCTTGATAGCAAGGTAAAGCCCTAAAAATGTGTCTTCAAAATACACAGAGTTAAAAAAATAAAGCATTATATTTACTCAGTAAGATGTTTTGGGTTACTAATAGTTGCAGAGAGAGCCAAAAATGGACATCGAACCATAACTAGAAGGTGCTCCCAAACTTCTGCTCCAATTTCACCACCAAGACAATGGACCTGTTATGGACATAATATTCACTTTTAAATATGGACATTAAAAAAACCTATTATTTTTTTACTTTCTATACTATACAGTAGATTTACAATAGTTTCCCAACTGTCCTGCTAATTTTCCAAGTACATTAGACTCTTCCAGCACACAGCGAGGGAAATAGCAGCACATAAAGTTCTCCAGAATAAATACTTACTATTTAGAGACAGGGTGTGATGCTGGTAAACCAGGTCAGATCGGGGCCATGGGCAATTTTCTTGTGTATTAGTATAGATCAAAGTGAGTAATATATATGTGTGTATTCTGATGTTTAAACTACATGAAAACGAATGTTATGTTACTTGTATTGTTTTCACTTATCTGTTGACCCTGTGACTAAATAACCCATCAAAGAAATCTTGTGAAATGCTAATGAGGGACTTAAGGGCTTTAACAGAAAAGGCTAATTCTAAAGCAAATGGCTATTGTGGTGATGACCTGAGGTCAGAGACTCAAAGTGGATTCCTCACTTATTGTTATCAATGGAAAAGCCCATGTGAGTAAAGTAAAGAGTCTTTACTCACGTTTAAAATTAGCAGCCGTGTTAGTCTGTATCCGTAAATAAGACGAGGAAGACTTTGTAGCACCTTAGAGACTAACCAGTTTATTTCAGCATAAGCTTTCGTGGGCTATAGCCCACTTCATCAGATGCATAGAATAGAACAGGAATAAGATGCATTTATACACACAGAAAGAAAGAAAAATGAGTTGTACATTAACATATCAGTTCTAAGAGGCTGTTAAATTAGGATGGGCCATTAGCAGCAGGAGAAAAAAATACCTTTTGAAATGGATATTTGTGTCTGCACGAGATAACAACTGTTGAAGGTGAATTAACAAGGGAAATGCAATCAATTAGTGTAATGAGAGAACCACTCGCAAGTCCTATTTAGTCCCTATTTTTTTTCTGTGAATATAAATGCATCTTACTTCTGTTCCATTCTGTGCATCCGATGAAGTGGGCTATAGCCCACAAAAGCTTATGTTGAAATAAACTGGTTAGTCTCTAAGGTGCTATAAAGTTTTCCTCATCTTATTTACTCACATGGGCTTGCTTTCTGTGGGAAGATATTACAAATATGTATTCAAAGAAAGATCCTTTATTCTGAACTGTTTGGATTCTGACAGTGCAGAATAACTGAACGAGAAGACAGAGATCCCCAGAGTTATTCTGGGTAGCCCTGAGAGGCTTCTGGGAAACTGGCAGGTTACTGCATCTCTGCTACAATTTGCACTGACAAACTGTGACTGTGAATAGCATAGCTGAAGTTGGCATATCTTAGGTCAAATCAAATCTTAGGTCAATTTATCTGGTCCTCCTGCCACTCCCCCATCAATTCTGCTTCCACCTCTCGTGGAGGTGGAGTTCTGGAGTCGACAGGGAGTACATTTGGGTATCGATCACTGCCCGCCAATCCAGCAGGTAATATAGACATACCTTCAGCTAATAAACCTATAGTTAGCTTGCTATGGAACTGGCTGTCAGAATTCTCTTTGGTGTCAGAGCTGGAGTACCAATTGATTTGGGGTAAGTGGCTGGTCTCTTGGGACTGGGAGAAATCTGACACAATGTGATTTTGGTTTAAGTGACTATTATCACAAAGCCCAGTTTGTCTGGGTGGCAAGACAGACTGGAGAGTCTAAGGGGACTCCATGGTAAGGCTGATATAGTGATCCAGGAATTCTTACCAGTTTAGTGAAATCTGATTATAGAACATACCACCAGCTTGGGGTGTCTGCCCTTGTTTTCTGACACTCTGCCCTGAGGTAGGCACTCACAGCTGTGAGCCACTCCAGACAGAATGCACAGCATGTTCCTGATTCCCCTGGGAGTAGAACCTAGTCCATGTGAAAGAAGGTAGCTCAATATTGCACTTAAAATAATCCCTCATAACTGAATCACAAATGGCATTTCTTTTAGACATGGAGAGAAACAAATTCCTGTGCTTCAGACCAGCTGAGAATTGCCATGAACGGGAGATTTTTTAAAATTGCGTGAGGGTGATAATACTAAGGGCTTGTCTTCACTAATGCGGGGAGGGATCGATCTTGTCAAGACGTAATAAATCGATCACCAGCGGTGCCCCCATCGACTCCAGAACTCCAGCTTGCCAAAAGGTGCAAGCTGGAGTCGACGGGGGAGCACACCGCTGACCGCCGCTGCCGCGAAGACAGCAGGTAAGTCGGTTGTAAATATGCCGAATTACGTAGCTGAATTCATGTATCTACAGCAGATCTCCCCCCCTAGCGAAGACCAGCCCTAAAAGAAAAAGGTGCATGGACAGCAGACCAAGTGTCATTGGAAGAAGGAGTGGAGCTTGATTAAAAAAAACCACATAAGAATATGTGTATAAAAGATGCCAAACTCATTTAGCTCCTGACATTTTAATTAAATGCCCTTTAATAAGTTCAATAGAAACAAAGAAGAACAGTAGAAATCTACCTCATCAAATATAACATATCTGATCCTTTTGGCCCATTGCTGGCGGTGAGGTGACAGCAGCAGGATTTCTAAGCATTGAGGCACCGTCACTAGTACCTGAAAAAATGTTTGCAGCCCATTAGTTTGAAACCTGTTAACAAATGACATTATTATAAGACATAGTTTTTATAAACACACATTTTTTATTTTCAGTGACTAACAGCTAGAGGTTACCAAAGGTTCAGAATGTAGGTATGTCCCAGAGAAGCATCCAGAATTTCAGTTAATCTAAATATTAGCTGAACTGACCAAACCATTATAAACCCAATTCACTTTCTTCTTAAGTTCTTCTTCTAACAGATTTCTCACCAAAAAAGAGAACACTTACCCCGCTGCAGGGGTAACTGAACACTTAGGGGCCAAAAATCTCCAGACTGCAGAGTACACAGTCCCACAGAACAAATCCCCATTCTTGAACACTATATTAATCTTCTCTAATAAGAAGCAAAATTCAATTACTCTTTTGTGACAAGAATGAATTACTATGTTTAGAAAGTAAGCTAACGTGGTGATGACACTTAATACACTTATATATTAAATGCAAGATATAAATTTAGTTTAGAAAATAGTTCAAGATCCCAGAGACTGCATCTGGTAGGAGCAGCTCCATAGACAGCCAAAGCAAGATGTCTGTAGCGAAGGGGGGAGGTAAAATGGAGCCCAGATAGTGTCACCTCTTCCTCCAGCACCTTCCTAGATCCAGAACTGTGCAGGAGAGACAAACACCCATTTGGGGAAATTTAGAGCCCAGGTGCTGCCTTCCCTTTCCCTCCTGCCATGTGGCCTTGGGGAAAAACTTCAGAGGCTATGTAGGAGCAGCTGCAGAAATGCCAGTGCTAAATTAAGCTGCTTATATGCTTTACTCCTTGAGAGAGGGATGAAATTGAGAACATGCTTGTTAAAAAAAAGGGAGGGATGGTTTTCAAGATCATTTACCTCAGTGTACATTATTACCCACTGATCTAGAAAGCTGGCAAGTAAACAAACTAGTTTGTTGTACACACATAATCTATTATCTCTATTGGAATTTCATGTAAAATGAAGTGAGATTCATACATCAGGAAAGGTCTGTTTGTGAAGATTTTCCAATATTAGATTCTTCTTCTGTTATAGTCTAATGTCTTTGGAAGTTCATAGTTTAAAAAATAGTACCATGATGGACTTTCTGAGGTATAGTCTACTAGAATTTCAAACTTTGTTATTTAAATAACGAGGTTTATCATATAATAACAAATCTGAAACAAAGTATACCTGACAGTTCAGAGCATCATGGCGGTAATCTCTCGTGAAAACACCAGATACTACCATGCCATCCGGCAGTGTTTTGTTAAATCGATTATAAACAGTCGCCCACACTTGGTTAACAAGAGCCTGATTATTAAAGAAAAGCAACACATCAGTAACATGTGAATAAACTTTAGTCAGCTAAGAAAAAAAAACTATAAAAAATAGGCTATTCACCATTATATTACTCCAATTTTATACCATTGTAAATACATTAAAGTCAATCCTGAATGCAAATTACAGTGAATATGTTATAATGCAGTTATAATTATATTTATAATTTTTAATGTTTTATAATAGACTCAAACCCAGTATGTGCTATAAAACTGCAAACATCATACAAAAGAATAGTCTCAGGTGTAAGAATACAAGGCAATATCAAATATGCTAAATTCTGATATTCTTACTTAGGCAAAGCGTTCACTGATTTCAACATTGAATAGAAGCTTATGGTTTTAACTCACTTGGGCCAGACCCCCCAGCAGGTGTAAATCACTAACTCCAGCAAAGTCACTATAGTTGAGGTTTTGAAGATTTGACTGAAATATGTTTTATTTTGCTGTAAATCACTTCTCATTAAACTATGCCTTCTACTCATAAGGCCATACCTTTGTTGGAGCAACATACACAACCACCCCCTCATCACTTTCTTTCAGGATTTTCTCCATGCAGTAGTAGGAAGCATATGTTTTCCCTGATGAGGTCGGGGCTACAATCACTGCAGATTCATTATTATCTACAATGTCAAGAAGGTCTCGCTGCAGATAAAAAGTGATATGGATTGTATGTCAAGACAATATCTTTTTTATACAGTTCAAGATATGATACAATTACACCCATTTCAGTTCACCAGCACACAATCATCTTTTCCTTTTACCACTGCATAATTTTATGCTTCCTTACTATAGAAAAAACAATTTAAGCTTATTCTGAAATCTAAATCTGTATTTTAAAAAGTTATTTGAAAGCTAATCAAGAAGAAAACCATTTAAAATATGAAATTTTATATTTTATAGAAGGTCTGTATATTTATATAAGCTTTTTTCCTCCCACAAATCTCCCACCCACTGTAAGTGAAATTGGAGGTCCCTGAAAATTAAGTTTCCAAAATCAGCTTTTCAAAGAAGCTGTAAACAGCCTTTTGATGTGGTGCTGTAGAATTTTCTGTTATATTTTAGTGTTGGCTCTTCTAAGAATGATTACCTATGAAAACAGTAGGTCACATTTCACAGTATATAGTACTACCTGCCATGTATCCGGAATAAAATGCTGGATCCTGGGATCTCGATCTGTTCTCTCTTCTCGTATTAGGCAATGACCCATGTATTGTAGCTGAAATCGAGTGGCTCCCATGCCAACAGCATATTTAGAAATCTTTGCCTTCTTCTCTTTTCTGTCATCCTCTGGAATCTGTAAACATTTAGAATTTTTGATGCAGCTTGTTTGTTTATATGATCATAATGACATTTTTTCACTTCTCAGTGAAATAGCAATATTATATCTAGTTATTCATTTCCTACTATAAAGAAAATGATTTATTTAAAATATGTTAGGTTTTCTTGATCCGATTAAGCATCAAATTAGTATGGTCTCACAGTAGCTAGACGTTAAGAAATCTGCAGGTGATGGCAGGATCAGGACCCTAAACAGCAGCATTAAGAAGTCTGGAAACTCCTTCGGCCATCATTTGGTGTTGAAGGTAATGAAGGTGGTAAAAATAGTGCTGAATGCAAGAGGCACCCAGCACCACACAGGATCAGGTCATTACTCAGACTGCAAAACATGAGATAACAGTCTAGATGTAGGAGTTAGACTGTTCTAGATATTATAACATGGAACCAAGGTTAAATAATTTAAATTACAATAGTTTCTAAATTTTGTTTTAAAAGTTTAACTTGTTCATTTTAAAACTTCCCTCCCCTTCTTACTTCTTTCATTGCCTAGCCTTTAGTTTTATTACCGAGGGAGCCAGAACCAAGTTCTATATTTAGGTGGCCTAACACGTCTCTTTATAAAAGATTCTTGTGACCGTTTCTTTGAGAATCTCTACTACCTGCATTGTTTACGGAAGACTGTCATATTATTATACAGAGGGTGACCTATTAAGCAGGAAAATTTCTTTTCTTGCCATTAAGTTTCATTCATTTTTTACTGTTAAAAATCACCATTTCCCTTTTCTCGTTTTTGTTCCTCAGGAAAATGTCAGCCTACCAGAATAATAACTAAACATGAACATTCTAAGGTGGGGCAGCTATTAAGGCATCTGAGTGCTGCTGGAACAGCTGTTGGAGATTAAGAGAGCCAGGCTGCACTGCTCCTTCCAGATCTAGCATGTAACCCTCCTACATGCCACCTGGTAGAGGATGTAGGGGGAGAGGAAAATCCAAACTGAGCTCTCCTCATCTATAAACCCTAGTCATTGCTCCTGGTTCTAGTAGTCCATTGTCTCTGAAGGTAGGAACTGGGGCAGGAGCTTCTCCCACTCCTAGGTAGAAGAGAGGGAATGAGATAGAGAAAGATATCAAGCTGAGCTCCCTCCATGATCACTCCTGGACCCAGCAATCCAGCCTCCCTGTGAGATAACTGCCTTCTCCAATTGCCAGCTAATGTTGTTATTCCTGTAGGTTAGGTGGTCAAAGTATGCTGCAATGCTGAAAGTTCAGATTGTGAACTGATGATGCACAATGGTGTGTTTGTTTCAGTTGCACATAATTGAATTTGTTCTTACCTTTTTCTTTAAAAAATACACTTAGGAAATAATATTTAAAATATCAAACTGTGTTTAAACAATGTTACATGGGTGGCAAATTAGCACTTGAAAGTTAGGAAATGACAGATTTACAGTTGTCTGTGCAATCTTAATTTGGCCCTATTATTCATATATTGTACAATGCAGCCTCTACATGATCACATATCTTTTTCCCACAGGGCCTCTGCCTTACTTAATTGCACAAGATGTACATACAACAGGGCAGAAATAAAATTGCCTGGGCAATCATAAACCTGGTATCTCCTACATTTAATGTGCTTGACTTTGCAATCTAAATAATATTCTTTTAACATAGTTTTTTGTATGCAATTGTAGACCCTGAAAAAAAATACAAAAACTATAGCAGAGATTAAATTGTATGTTTGTAAAATAGTACAGTTGTTATACAGACATTACCTGGGAAGAATCTAAAGTACATGCTAAATTGTCAAATCCAAAGTATCTAAGACATCTGACAATCTTTTGATAATCTGTCTTCTCCATTAAATCTTTATATTTTTCCAGCAACGAATGGATTCTTCTCATTACTTCAACAGCTGCATTTATATCTTTCACTTTCTTTCCTTGAAAAACAAAATATTCAGCTATACTGATCATATCAAACCACTATACTGATAATCTTAAACCTTCAACACAAGGGCCAAATGATCCTCACAGCTGCACAGGCTCTGTGCAAAGAGGGAAGGTCTCAGATCTTGGGCTCCAGTTTGAGCCCAAAAACATCAACACTACAGTTTTCAGCCCCGCAGCCTGAGACCTGCAAGCCTGAGTCAGCTGACCCAGGCCAGCCACGGGTGTGCTGCAGTTCTTTTATTGCAGTGTAGTTGTATCCTACCTAAGGGACATGTGCAATGACTCTGATTTTGATGTCAGCTTGGAAAGTCCTGCATCAGTAAGCTCCTCCCCAAAAAGCCATTAACATAAAGCCTCATTGTAGAGATTATGAAAATGACTAGCCAAGGAGCAGTCCTACCAAGGGTTACTGTCGCAGGTAGTTTATAATTTATTTTAGTTCCAGGCTGTGTGATGAGGGACACATCCCAAATAGGTCAACTCTATGGACCTTCAGGACATGTTGCAAGATTCACCTCTTCACACATTTTTATGCAGATATATGTGAACTGATGGCTGAGATTTGGGCATTGAGAACTGGGATCTATGGCTAGAGTGTTTTCTTTTTTCAGGGGATCGACTGGGGGAGAAAACTACATTCATGTTTGTCTTACTTGGCTTGTCTAGAGCTCTGGATAGGTGCATTTAAATGTTATGTTTAAATCAAAAACCACAAAAATAATAAATATGCTCTGATGCTTTGCACATCTGCCTCCTTTTGTGGCCAGTGCATGTAGGTGGCAGTTTGGACTTTTTTTAAAAAAATCCTTTTCTGTTTATACCTCATTGCCATTTTAGAATTGCTTTAAAAACATATTCTTCTTGTGTCCAGTTCTTGCATTAAACCACAGGGGGATACGGTACCGCAGTGTATTTGGAGTTTAGCATCCACACCATGGGATGGGAGAATAGGAGCTGGAGAGTGGAGAACAGGGTTCTGATACATTGGTTTGATATTACCATAAACACAGGTGTTTTACATGATGACAGTCCCAAAATTTTGGTATTCTTCCTTTTCTCCCATCACTTACTACATCAGTTTTGCCAGGTCTCAAAAACTGATCATAAAAAATCATTGTTTGGGTCCTGGCTGCATGTAGTTTCACAATGGCATGAAAAATTCCAGCCATCACACAATTTTTAGGAGGCAAACTGAGAGTGTTTGATTAGCCTAGTAAATGCTATGCTAAACTACAAGGCCAGAGACCACAAGTTATAGTCCCAGCTATTGCACTGAAAATCTTTCTGTCCTTTTGCAATCCTTACTATGAACAAAGGCTTTGTACGTGTGGTTATTATCATATTATTATCATTTGCTCATTAAACAGAAAAAGTAACAGATTGCACAAGGGCATTTCAGAGAGCTGGAATTGGAACCCATGTCACTACTATCTCACCACTACTAGTGACCCAGGTCACTACTATATAACAGAGCCAAAGCTCTTCTACTTTGCCACATAGTCTTTTAAGAGTGACATGTCAAATTAGGTGTTTGTCTAAACTCTCTCCCCTTATTAATGCACTGTGGCTCTCTATCAGCCTTTAGCAGCTGCCTGCATATTTAAATTTACTACTTGGCTATAGAGTTCTAAGGGCTGGTCTTCACTAGGGAGGGAGATTGGCTGTAGATATGCAACTTCAGCTACGAATCAGAGAGGTAGCCGTGTTAGTCTGGAATAGCAGAGGTAACAAAGTCCTGTGGCACCTTAAAGACTAACTATAAAGTTTTGAAGCATAAGCTTTCGTGGGCTAATACCCACTTTGTCGGATGCAAGCAGTGGAAGTAATAACGTAGATGAAGTCGGTGTCTCTACAGCCAACTTACCTGCTCACGGCGGTGGCGGTCAGCGGCACGCTCCCCCGTCAACTCCAGCTTGCACCTTTTGGCGAGCTGGAGTTCCGGAGTTGACGGGGCCACCGCTGGTGATCGATTTATCGCGTCTTGACGAGACGTGATAAATTGATTGCCAAAAGATCGATCCCTCCCCACTGTAGTGAAGACAAGCCCAAAGAGAGTGGTTCTCAAACTTCAGTACTGATGACCCCTTTCACATAGCAAACTTTTGAGTGTTACCCCCTTATAAATTAAAAACACATTTTTATATATTTAACACCATTATAAATGCTGGAGGAAAATGGGTTTGGAGTGGAGGCTGACAGCTTGCGACCCCCCTCCCCCCCCATATAATAAGCTCATGACCACTTGAGGATTCCCAACCCCCAATTTAAGAACCCCTGTGCAAAGCGATATGGTTCTTTAGTTCAAATAATAGTGGCTCCTGCTTTTTATATCCAGAGGTCCCAGTATCAGTCCCCACAGATGACCCACACAAGAGTGGTGTTACATGTAGCTTTGCTGCCTGTAATTACTACATCATAATCTGCTCCTACAACCAAGGAGAGAAACCAAAAATCTAGATGTTCAGTATTCTGTTGTGGTCTTACAAAACTAGTAAGATATGTGTTGTGTTTCCCTGTATGGGTTGGGCCACAGAGAGGATAACTTTATGCTAATTCTCAACAGTTGCATCTATTCCTGAAATGGAAGAGGTGTGCATGTGTGGAATCAAACTCTGTTGATGACAGTGGAAAACAATATACATACTTTTATAAAAATTAGTGTCAGGACTTAATGTGCTTGTCAGAATGATTTTATATTGCAAAATGTATTTAGAAATAAATGTGGAAGTTGTGTTCATATTTGTTTTGCAGTTTGACCTGTGTTCTTAAGGAATTTAAAGGATTTCTTAGTTGGACCATCTAATTTGCATGCACTGTAGTTGTGTATGATTAGTTTTTAATTTGTGTAATTCATCCAAAAAATAATTAAAGCTGATGGGTTCTTTATTTTAGTATCAATTAACTTTGCTAGAGAGAAAGTGCCAAAATGTCTCTTTTCATATGAATTACCTTAAAACAGAGAACTAATGGCAAAACCACTGCCATTAGGAAACGGAGGCGGGGTAGGGATAGCTCAGTGGTTTGAGCATTGGCCTGCTAAACCCAGGATTGTGAATTCAATCCTTGAGGGGGCCCTTTAGGGATCTGGGGCAAAAAATCTGTGATGGGAATGTACTTGGTCCTGCTAGTGTAGGCAGGGGACTGGACTTGATGACCTTCAAGGTCTTTCCAGTTCTATGAGATAGGCATATCTCCATATATTTAACCAAAGACTTTGTTGTGGCTGATTTTCCCTTCAATTCTCAGACTCTGGCATAAGATAGTCCAATACATATGCCATGAAATATTCCACTTTATAAAACAGACCCAGATATATAGATTACTGTGAAAGTCATTCTGGCTCTGCTTTGCATAGAATTCCACAGACCTGACATGGTACACAAAACCTCAAAACTGATACAATTCGTTTATGTCATTATCCGACTGGAAGCAGCAATCAATTAGTGATCCTTTGTCTGCGTTACAAAACTGATTTAACAAAATCTGGAATACCCTGATTATGGAAAACTATTACAGTATACAAAAGAAACCAAAATGATGAGCTAAGACACCAATGGCAAGTACATACTCCCTTCTCCATGATCAGACAAATCCCTTGAACGATACTCCAGTTGGACATATTTCTTGTGCTGGAGGCATGTGGATGATAGTTAGGGTCCTTTGCACTCCCCTTCCCCAAAACACTTATGTGCTCTTAAAATAGAAACCCAATAGCACTACAACAGGTAAATTTATTAGGATTTTCTTCTGCAATCTTGCTAAAGTTAAATGATGACTGCCACCCCCCACCCTCCCCAAAGGCCTAAGCATACTTTCACATACCTTGGTCTTTACATTGTTCTATCCACAATTCAAAGCAAGCATTAAATCCTGCCATTTCTGCAGTACATTTCACAGAATTACTTCGACACTTCTTGAGAAAATCCTCTAGTTTACTTATTCCCAAGTTAAAATTCTCTTGTATTAGCTTTTCAATGGAAAGAGAATCCCATTGTTTCTGTTCTTTTCTTTCCTCTTCAGCTTTCATTCTCTTTTGGTTTTCCTCGATAATTATTTCTGCTTTAGTCTTCTGCCAATAAAATAAATATACTATAAACATTAAACTTTACACTTCTGTGAACTTTTAAAGAACAAATGCTAATGTGTTACAAGTAATCTAATGTAACAAAGATTGATGTGTGAGCATCACTAAGTAACTCTACTTAAAAATAAAAACTGATTGCAGTGTGATCAAGATTGTGCCATTAATAAAATAGAAGGATGAATGGAGAAATGAGGCAGGATGGAACTTCTTTAATAAGAAATAAGAGAAAATCTAGATGCCCTAATTACTGAAAAGATGGAAATCACAAATCAGAACCCTTAAAATGGCAGAAAAAGAATGGTAGAAATTCCTGTACTAGATGGTTTAAAGCAAAATAAAAAAAAAACGCTACTGTGCAATACATGCATAAAACAATCATTCTGATCTTATGGAGATACTTCACAGATCTTACATGATTTTTTTTGCTGTTCTTCGTGGCAGAATAAGCCTTCTTTGGAATATCCAGTTGGGTTACAATTGTTTTTGAAATGTTGCCTTCCAGTGATGATCCATAAAAGCGTAGAAAAGTCTGCAACTTTTGATTGCTTCGAAGGGCCCGAGGATCTTTGCACATAGCTTCAAAATACACAAATGATGTTACACACACATACATGCTTTTCATATCCCTCACCTCCTTGCCTGTATACTGTCCTTCCTTTCAGTTTTTGCATTGTGAGGCTTGAGGGCTTTGTTTTCCCCTGCAAAGGTTCTTGGTAATGTCATACCATTTGGTGCAATCTTCTGCAAACCACACTAGCAGTTCATTGGAACTGCCAGAGAGAGAGAACTGAAGATGCTGTTTAGAAATAGATGGTTCTAATGACGGATTTGTTTTTTAACTACTCAGTATTTCAGAGCAGCAGCAAGGCCACAATAAAGTATAGCCAAGTAAGAAGTATCCAGGCTCTGTTGGAATGTCATGTTTGCCAACACAGGCCTAGGATATCATCACTCCAAGTCACAATTTGCCAACCTGTGGGTTGGGTGATTACGAGGAGTCCTCAGAAGGTTGTGAGTGGACCGACTCCCCTCTCTGAAGGTGCTTCAGGAGAATTCAGGAAGGAAACAGGCCAGTCCCAGGCTCAGGAGAGCTTGTGTGTGATGCAGCAGCATGCATTGCTCTATGCTCTCTCCCCAAGGGAGCTACAAGTCTGCTTTTGAGTGGAGATCATAGAATCATAGGATTTGAAGGAACCTCAAGAGGTTTTCTTGTTCAGTCCCCTGCACTCATGCCAGGACTGAGTATTATCTAAACCACCCCTCACAGGTGCTTGTCCAACCTACTCTTAAAAATCTCCAGTGACGGAGATTCCACAGACTCCCTGGGCAATTTATTCCAGTGCTTAACTACTGACAATTAGCAAGTTTTTCCTAATGGCCAACCTAAAACTCCCTTGCTCAAATTTAAGCACATTATTTCTTGTCCTATCCTTAGAGGTTAAGAAGAACAATTTTTCTCCCTCCTCCTTGTAGCAATCTCTATGCACTTGAAAACTGTTATCATGTCCCCTCTTGGTTTTCTCTTCTCCAGACTAAACAAACCCAGTTTATTCAATCTGTCTTCATAGGTCGTTTTCTAGACCTTTAATTATTTTTGTTGCTCTTCTCAGGACTTCCTTCAATTTGTCCACATCTTTCCTGAAATGTGGCACCCAGAATTGGACACAATACTCCAATGACACCTCCACTCTAGCACACCCATGCAGAGCAAGGCATAATTTAGCCTTAAATTTTGATAAACTCAGAATAATTATTCAGCATAACAGAACCAAAAAAGGAAGAAAAAGTGATATTATTAACATACTATGGAATTGTACTACAGAACAGTGAATCAAAGCCTGCCCTACACATTGATGACCTTTCATGAAAAAAATAATAAATGTTGTCCATCAAATATTGATTGTTTAGTATATGAAAAGGAAAACTGTTTAGCTGTTGCTTTATTTCTACTATGTACAGCTTTATGAAATGGCTAATTTTCACTTTCGCGAGTGTTCATTAACTATGGCATTGATCCTGCAACCAATTAGAAACATGTTTAACTTTAGGCATATGAGCAGACCTACTAAAATAATCTCATCAATTCCCACTATTTCTAAATGGAGAAAACTTTATTCCAGACCCAAGTTGCTTTTTTATATTAATTATCACTATTTGTATTACAATAGCACCTGTGTGCCCCAATCAGGGACTGGAACCCCATTGAGTAGGTACTACACACACCAAAAAGACTATATCTACCCCAATATACATTATTTCATTAAATTAGTGCAATTTTTAAACATTTTCTGAAACTATAAAACTACCCACACTGATAATACTTTAGCTTTATCTGAATTGGGTGTTACCTTGAGAACTGGACTTTGTTCTGTCATAGTCATCACTCAGAAGCTTTCCTGAATGCCAGTGTCGAATTTCATCAAATTCTTTTTGTTTAATAAGTGAAGTAACAGCAGGGTCACCACTAACAACAAAAGACACAACATAGATAATATATACTATTTATAATATAATTAATTCTTTTCAAAAATAAAGGTTTTAAAATACATGTCACATCAGTAGGCTGTTGGTCTGATAGAACCTACGTGGAATAATATAAAATTATGAAAATGTAAGTGTAAACGTATAAAATATTTAGAGTCTGTAGGTAAAATCCCAGCCCTGGTGAAGTTAAGGAAAAACTCCCAATGACCTCAGTGGGGCCAAGATTTCACTCTATAGTTCCAATTAAGCAAAGATATACAACCTTTAATCTGTTCACTTGATAATCAACACCTGAATACTTACCTTAGGAAACATTTGGGGTGATGTTATATCCCTCTTATGTGCGAAATTCACCATAGTGCTACACAAATTGTTACACACCACCTAACTGGCTCTTCCCATCCCAGGTGGTCTCAGGGTTTGTCTATATTTAGAAAATGTTCCCATTGTTGCTAACTCTGATTTAAAAGAACTGATATTTGTAGCAATGGGAGTCCAAGTATAGATATGATTTTGGCAGCTGACATAGTCTACAGTACCTTCTTCGGAGCAAGTCTAATCGACAAACCAAAGCTCCCAATGTGGTTCATACTGGCAGCCTGTTTTGGCTGAATTCAGTGGCTGTCTTGGGTGATCAGAGAATGGAGGACTGTAGTCCTGTTGTGTGTAACATTTTAATAATGTGGTTCTATTCTATCAGTTATTATATCACACTCATCACTGTAGTATCTGAGTACCTTCCAGTAGTGTGTTAAGTGATGTGACTAACATTCGTCACTTGTGTTTTGTTCCCTCTCTCATATGGTCTCCACCGGGGGAAATTTGTATGTGCAATGTCGTGATTTGTTATGGAAAGGTTTGGAGGGGCGTTGTTGTCTGGAGAGTTTCAAGGAGGTTAATGTATACTCTGCTATGTGTTTATAGCAGAGAAGTTGGTTCAAAGAAATGCATCTTGTGCTTGGAGTGGAGGTGGTGAGATTTCTGATGGTCCTTAGTTCCTGTGGAAATTCATTCCATAGTTTCATCTCAGTTCCTGAGAGAGCTCCATCTCCAGCACAGGCACGCTGTACCCTTATTGTAGAAAGTTCCATTATGCCTCAAAAGCAGAGTTTGATCATGGTCTTCATTCCAGAGATTTTGGACGTATATTATAAATTGGTGGGTGGGAGGGGGGTATAGTGAGGGCGTGTGTGTGTGTGAGAGAGAGAGAGAGACACATACATGAAGCCCACATGTACATAGATTTTATAAACTCATAGATTTTAAGGTCAGAAGGGACCATTATGATCATCTAGTCTGGCTGCCTGAACAAAGCACACCACAGAATCTGACCCACCTACTCCTGCAATAAACCTCTCACCTATGTCTGAACTACTGAAGTCCTCAAATTATGGTTTAAAGACTTCAAGGTGCAGAGAATCCTCTAGCAAGTGACCCATGCCCCATGCTGCAGAGGAAGACTATAAAACAAAACAAAACAGGGCATCTGCCAGTCTGCCCTGGAGGAAAATTCCTTCCAGACCCCAAATATGGTGATCAGCTGAACCTTGAGGATGTGGGCAAAATTCACTAGCCAGATACCAAGGAAAGAATTCTCTGTAGTAACTCAGATCCCACCACATCTAACATCCCATCACAGGCCATGAATAGTCAAAGATCAATTAATTGCCAAAATCATGTTATCCCATCACACCATCTCCTCCACAAACTTATCAAGCTTAATTTTGAAGCCAGATAGGTTTTTTGCCCCCACTGCTTCCCTTGGAAAGCTGTTCCAGAACTTCACTCCTCTGATGGTTAGAAACCTTCATCTAATTTCAAGTCTAAACTTCCTGTTGACCATTTTATATCCATTTGTTCTTGTGTCCACATTGGTACTAAGCTTAAATAATTCCTCTCCCTCCATGGTATTTATCCCTCTGATATATTTATACAGAGCATATCATATCGCCCCTCAGCCTTCTTTCGGTTAGGCTAAATAAGCCAAACTCCTTGAGTCTCCTTTCATAAGACAGGTTTTCCATTCCTCAGATCATCCTAGTATACTATTACTCCATTTTACAATATCATCCAGATCTTCCTGTATGATATCCTTCTCTGAATTGGCTATACCTCCCAGCTTTGTCATCCGCAAACCTTATTAGCACATTCCCACATGTTTATGAGAGAACAGCACCCTGTAATATATAGAAATGCCACTACAGGCTACTCTGTTTTTCCAAAATGTTTTTGTTCGTCTGCTTTCACATTTTAATTCATGCTGTTTTTACTTCTTAACTTCCTACATTTTAATTAATATTTTGAAAATGTTGCCTAAGTTATTTGATACCAAATTGTGAAAACTAAAATAAACACCATCACAACAAAAATTTCTAGAACATGACAAAACCATGATACCTAATAATTTAATCTTATATATTTATATTCAGAAAAAAGAATTAAAAAAGGAAAAGAGACACATACCTTTTTAAAAATGGTAGGCTACTTAAAATATCTCCAGCAAATTCATCCACCACCATAGATGTCATGGGTATCAACCCTAGATTAGGAATATTCTTGGATTCTTTTCAATTTGGAAAAAAAAAGACAGTTCTTCAAAAGTCTGTTATGGTAACATATTTACAGCAACATCTTAGAATAATGTTCAAATGCAGTTTCTGTAAAGCAAAGTCACAAAGTCCTTAATTCAAGAGAAAGCAATACTAAGGGTATGTCTTCACTACAGGACTAGGTCGATTTCCCTTAATTCGATTTTCTAAACTCGATTTTAGAAAATCGAATCAGTGTGTCCCCACCAGGACAGCAGGTCGACAGTGGTCGACACTGTCTGTCCTAGAACTTTTGCAGGGGTCGACATAGCCCGCATTGCACTGTGGGTAGGTAGCCCACAGTGCAATGCGTGCCAGACCCCCCCCCCCCCAAGCAGCCCCACTGGACCCCTCCCCGCCCGCCCGAGGGAGGGGGGAGCCGGCGCGGGGCTGCTTGAGCGAGCGGGTCAGCTGCCTAGTCAATTTCACTTGAAATTGACCAAGCAGCTGACCCGCTGGCTCAAGCAGCCCCGCTGCGGCTCCCCCCCCCCCTCGGGCGGGCGGGGGGGGTGTCAGGCAGGGGGGCTGTTCAGGTGGGCGGGGGGGGGGGCGCGGGGCTGCTCGGAGGTCGGAGGCTTAACTTCAGATGCCTCTTCACTTACTCACAGTAGACATAGAGAAGTCGATTTTAGCCTTCTCTCGTCAGGCAGGAGTTACAAATTCGATTTTGAGGGCCCTTTAAATCGACTTTAAGGGCATGTATGTGAAGACAGGTACATGTTTAATTCGACCTAACGTCGTTAAGGTCGAATTAAAGTGGTAGTGAAGACATTCCCTAAAATATGCTTCTACTGATAACTCAGATTTAATGAATAAAATATCCAGGCAGTTTTGATTAATATTATTGCTCTGTGAAACTGGCTAACAGAAGGTTCTGTAATGCACAGATCTAATTCCTTCTAGCCAAAATTTTGAAACCTAAGAATCTGAAATTAGGCTTTTAAATCCATACTTAGGCTCCCAAATAACTGTGGCCTGGTTTCCAGTGGGAGTTGTAGATGCTCATGACCTTTGCAAATCAAGCCTCTTTGATCTGCTTAGCATATTAGGCTACTTTTATGTAGGAGCCTAATTTTAGCCACTCAGGTTTGAAAATTTTGGCCTTTGTCATTTACACTCTTGCTTGACTGAGCACAGAGAGAAACAGTAGACTGTGTCACTTATATAGTAAAAAATATAAGGAACTTTATACCAGGAAAGGCAAAAGAAAAACTGAAATTTAACCAATAGAACAGTTCTCATAATTTTACCTAATATAACATTAAAGTAGGCTGTTCTCTCCCCACTTGTAATAATTTATTTATGTTGCTTGTGTCTTATTTGCTGCTAAACCTGCAATGTAAATAATGTAACAATAGGTTGAATTAATTACCTGTTGTTTTACAAATTAATTTCTAACAGTTGTTCCTTTCAATTCATATTTATTTTCCTTTCTTGCTAGGCCTTTTAATAATTGCCAACATTCTTATCCTGCATCTTGTAGCTGCATCTAATGGTGGTGGTGTTACGATTTCCAAAGGTAAAAAAGTGAATGAGGATGTATGGACTCCTCTCTGACCGTTCTTTTCTGTACCCTCCTTATTACTGTTACTTAAAATAATAAATACTATGAACAGGACTATGTCCTGAAACTATTATTCTGGGTAGAGCATAGCACACAATGTCACACAGACCTCCCTTGTAAACAAAAGGAATACAGCCATCACACTGGTAGGGGCTGTGGCGGCCAGGAGCCCCCAAGCCCTTTTAAATCACCCAGGAGGGTTGCAGGGCTCCTAGGCGCATGTGGGATGGTGCTGGCGGCAGTAAAGGCAGCTAACTAGGCATGTGGAAGCCCTGGCCATGCCAGAAGAGTGCACCCGGCAGCACAGCCCGGTACAGCTCTACCCGTAGTACCCCCCTGTCGCCGGCCCTGATGTACGATAAGCTTTCGTGGGCTATAGCCGATGAAATGAGCGATAGCCCACGTAAGATTATGCTGAAATAAACTAGTTAGTCTCTAAGGTGCTACAAGTATTCCTCGCTTTCTATAATAATAAAATCATAGAAGTGGGCTGGGAAGAATCTCAAGAGATCAGGTGAGGTCAGCACTACACCTCCCCTTTCTTTCACCTAGTTTACCTTACAGTAAAGCTAAAGTACCTTATCTTTACTGTGTTTTTACCTTTGCATGGCTCACATGAATTAGTACATGAAACCCACATATACATAGATTTTATAGACTCATAGATTTTAAGATGTTTTTAAGCAGTGAGACAAGGCTTAGCTACAGTGACCCTCAGTGTAGCTCCTAATTGCAGAATATCCAGAACTATTTCTCCAGCTTCTGCTTCCTGACTGATGAAACTAGAGATAGGTAAATAACCAGTTGCAGATAATTTGACACATTTTAATATTTCTTCTGTTCATGAGGGGGTAGCAGTCATCCTGCAATTTTCTTGATTGCATAGAACTGAACAACACTTTACAAGTTCATTAATTAGGGGCAAGTCATTGTGAATATCCAGAATGATTAGATTTGTTAGTTGATTTTATTTGGATATGTGGGTCATATGATGCTTTTTCTCCCCTAACTGAATGAGCCTCATTCTTAAAATAATGTTTCTTGTGTGACTATTTATTTCCAAATTCATAATTCAGTTTCTTTGAAATCACCATCTTCACAGACATGACTATTAACATGATTGACAGTTAACCAATTTGCTAGAACAATTGTGAGAAGTGAACTCAAAAAGGGTCTGAATAGTCAAAACAAATTCATTTAAAAATCCCAATCAATTATTTTAAGTATTTGCCCAGGTATGTATGAAACCCTCCATACTAGTAGCCTCTGATGAAATGTAGGCAAGAGTTTGGTAAAATCAATAGCTCCTATTAAAGCAGGAATATTTTTAAATATTGTTGTTTCCACTAAGCAGTAAGATTTCTTTGAAATATATCAAAAGATTAAACAGGTTGTTCTTTTCATGGAGGAATCACATATTTTTTGCAGAATAGAGCCTTAATAAATACAATTTTAAAATCATAAGTTAAAATAATAACATAGTGTAACTTTGAAGATTGTTACTAAGGTACCTTTAGTTACTGAAGCTCTCTTTTCAAGAAAAGATATAGAAGTTCTCCTCAGAGGCAAAGGCTTTCCATCATCATCATCCTTTCCAGCTAGGTCTGATATGATCCTCCACAGATATTCATACTCTCTCTTAATTTTTTCCCCCATATCCAAGTTTAAACCTAAGACAGAATGTAAACTAGAAGCTAATATTTTGCTAGAAAATATTTATTTTATAACTAGCCTTTTGAATTTTTTGCACACTTCCTTTCAGAGTGGCAGAATTGAGGACCTTTGTAAACACAGTACAAGACACAACATCAAAGTGACAAAAGAGAACATAGTTATGTCTATTATAGAACAATAACAGTGGGTGAGATACCGACTTGAAATACACATTCACACAAGCCTTGCACTCCAAGCCTTGTGTTCAAGCATTTAGAAATAAGCAGGCTGCTTGCCCACTTATTCCTTCCCTCAACCAGGCAGGCAGGGAGTGGGCAGGAAGGAGAGCAGAATGGGTGGAATCATGACCACCACTTGCTTGCTGAAGCAGTGTAGGAGGCTGGGAATAGGGGTAAGGACTGTAGTTTACTGCTGCTA
The DNA here is from genome assembly GCA_032164245.1 of Sternotherus odoratus. Taxonomy (NCBI): domain Eukaryota; kingdom Metazoa; phylum Chordata; order Testudines; family Kinosternidae; genus Sternotherus; species Sternotherus odoratus. The sequence continues at coordinate 56,766,248 of JAVMKO010000004.1, forward strand.
TAGGCAATAGGGATCTTCAACCCCACCCACTCATCTACCTGAGGAAAGAGGAAGAAGCAGGGAGGAACTGTGACAATGATGTCTCTGTATGTCATAGTGCATTCTAGGGATGCTCCTACATAGGTCCAGCTTGCTCAGGTATATGCCTAGTGTCAGAATCTAATATTAATTAATTTGACATGAACTGCTGAGTGTTTTATTGTTAGATTAAAATCTAGATTAGATTTAAATACTAATAAGTGAAGAAACAAATATTAATGTAGTACCTTGCTCATTTTCTACTTCATAGTAATATGCAATATTCTTCCACAAAAGGTCATCACTTAAATCAGGCAAGTGAGTGAAATCCACTTTCCCCAGCTTTTTAGTTGTCAGGTGTTTTAGAAGAAAAAATTCACAACCTTTATGCTAAAAGGAAACAAGGTAAATAGGCCGAATACACAAGATTAACTTCTGCACAAGATATCAATACCAACACAAAGAAAACCTTTTTTTTTCCTTTAAGATTTTGGCTCCAGTGTCAGACACTGAATGCATCTTGAAGTTTTTTTTAATTACCCAACTTGATTTTTTGATGATCATAAAGGTCTGAATATTTGTTAAACAAATCCATGCACTTAGACCATTTGGAGAAAAAGTATAAAGCAGAGTGGTAGGAAAGAAGCACAGATTTAGAATAGTTTAAGGAAATGGTGATAGGTAACGATTACACCTGACAGGAGAGTGCATTGTAAGCTCCAAATGGTAATGTTATTATGAAAACTTCAGTGCCATTTTGAGAAGATAAGGCATTGATAAGACAGTAGTGACCCACTGGCCAGAACATATTTAAGGGCATGATTCTGTCCATTTGTTCATGTTGTGTAGCACTTTCCTCTTATTGTCTTATTGGTTTCAGTTGAACCATTCAAGCAGTAATTGCATTATCAACATAGCTAAAGGTGGTGAAATTGGGCCTTAAATTTGCAAAAGGTGCTTGTACAGTAAAAATACAATAGACTGAAATATGAGAAATAATGCAGTGGTCAACAACTTTGATTGGATAAGGAACTTTTTAGGTCAAGAAGGACAGTGTTCATATCTTCACTTGCTACAGCATTCTTTTTCTCTTGTTCCTGCACTGTTGCATAGTTTCGCTATGTTATAAAGTAATTGCTGTGCTCCACTCAAGAGGTTTGGCAGTAAATGAAGGGATCTTAAGTGCATGTCTGACTCTCAAAGGGATGTTGTGAGTCTAGTGCCTGATCTTGCAAATGCTTAAACTTGTGTATAATTTACTCAGGCAAATTGTTCCATTGCAATCAGTGGGATTACTCACAAGATTAAAATTATACACAGGTTTGGTGTTTGCAGGATTTAATTGTTAGTACTTGTAAAGCATTTTGAGATATTTGGCTGAAAGGTGCTATTAGTGCACAAAACATTATAATTTATTTTTGCTATAAAGAGCCATGTAGCATCACAAATAACTAAACACACAAGATAGTTAAGATGTACGGGCATGTCGCGTCTTGCGCGAGGGTTCCGTTCCGCGTTTACTGCGTAAAGCAGGAACCGCGTATAGCCGAAACCCCATTGATTTCAATGGTGGGCAAAATTGTCCACCCTAAAGTAAGTTTTTATATTTTTATTTTTCCCTTTCTTTTTTTTCTTTTTGCCACCCACGTAAAGCGGAAATCGCGCAAGTTAAATGTGCCTAAGACGCGACATGCCAGTATTATTCATTTCATTGTTTTTCCTTAGTTTTTATATTTGAAATTTTAGACATTTTAAAATGCTTACTTGAAAAATGTTGGTAAATAATTTTTAGAAACTGCAAAAGGTTAAACGGTCTGACCTCATTTATTAGAAAATGTAGGCTTGCAAAGGGAATGATTTAAAAATTAAACATGCTCATCCTATGTCTTGGGACACAAAGATTTGCATTCGCAATAGTGATTATTGTAATGGATAGCATGCTAAAACCACTTTAAAAGGTAGCCAATCCTTTGTTTTAAAAGCCACATTTTGGGCAGGATCTCTGAAGGTATTTAAGAACCTGAATCCCAGATGTATTTGTACATCTGTACAAATCTGTATTTGTAGGTGGGACGCTCTATGATACTAAGGGCTTGTCTCCACTTACCGAGGGATTGATGTGTGGCGATTGATCCATCAGGGGTCGGTTTAGTGGGTCTACTTGACTGCTGATCTCTCTCTCATTGGCTCTGGTACTTCACCAGAACAAGAAGTGTAAGGTATGTAGATGGGAGCGTTCCTCCCATTGATCCAGAGCAGTGTAGACACTGCAATAAGTTGATCTAAGGTATGCCGACTCCAGCTACGTTATTCACATAGCTGGAGTTATGTAATTTGGTCAATTTAGCCCCATAGTGTAGACCTGCCCTCAAGTGTTACAACACCTAAGAAGTTCCTTTGTGGATCCCACCCCTTGTGTCTATTGTTAATAAATAAGAACTAAAAGTACAAACAATTAAAATGCAATGCCTACCATTTGTATAAATGTGAAAGCTTGTTTACTCCAATGATAACTGATTAATCTAACTCGAGCTCGTTGTGAAAGAGGTAAATGGAAAAGAAAAACCACACTCAGACAATACATCCTGATTAGGTCTTCAGCTTCTTCTGGTGTTATATCCCTACTCTTCTCCTGTATAAACACAAACAAAAAGTATTATGCCTACATGCAACCTATTTTGCAATTCGTATTTTGAAAGGGGCTTCAATCTGACTTCCATTTTGCATCTGCTGTCTTGCAGATGTAACTACAGACATAATAGAATTGATCTTTTAGACCAGAGGTGGAGAACCTTTTTTCTGTCAGGGGCCACTGACCCACAGAAATAATCAGTCACGGGCTATACACAGCCCCACAGTGGGGTGTGGAAGTTTAGCACATCCTCCCTGCAGCAGCTTGGCTCCAGCCCCACAGGGATGGGGTGGGGGTGCAGCAGCTCAAGGCTTCCCCTAGACTCCAGGGTGGGACCAGAAATGAGGGGTTCAGAGAGCGTTAGGGAGCTCCAGGCTGGGGCTGGGGGTTAGTGTGGTGGCAGGAGGGCGGAATCTGTGAGAGCGTTACTCTGCGGGACGGGGTTCTGACCAGGAGCAGGGGGTTGAGGTGCAGGTGGGGGTGGGGGTTCTGGGAGGGAGTTAAAGTGGGGAAGGGGGTTCCAACCTGGGGCATGGTGTGATTTAGTGGGTCAATGTCTGACAGTTGTTAAGAACCTGTAAAAGAGACTTAATTGGACACTATCAACCAAGGGTTAAACTGGGAATGGCTTTGTCATTACATGAATTGAATGCATTTTCCTAATTAAATCTCTTTTACAGGTTCTTATCAACTGTCAGACATTGATCCACTAAATTTTGACTACAAAAGGTTTTTTTTCTCCTTCTGATAATGGCCCATCCAAATTAAATAGCCTGTTAGAATTGGTATGGTAATTTACAATTTTTTTTTGCTTTCTGTGTATATAAATATACTTCGGTGTGTTCCATTCTATGCATCCGATGGAGTGGGCAATAGCCCACAAAAGCTTATGCTGAAATAAACTGTTTAGTCTCTAAGGTGCCACAAGTATTCCTCATTTTATTTTCAGATACAGACTAACACGGCTGCTAATCATAAACTTATCAGATATAGTGAGAGTTATGATACAATTATTTGTCAACACTGGGATTATTAAATGCCCTGACTCATTCCATTTAATCTTTAAAAAGGCATATATAATGGCACAGAGATCCACAGCCTGTATGGAACAAAGCATTCTAGTCTGTATTTGAAATAACTCCAGAGATATTTATTTCTATGTATGTTAATTGCTGCTTTTCTGGAAATGATTTGTGTTCTACTAACAGGCTTTTATGTAGAAATATTTTGTAATAATGGTTTACAGGAGTAGATAGATAACATACTGAACATATTCCATAAGGAAAATACATACCTCTAAAATATCATACTTGTCAAGGTGAGGGAAGGAAAAGAAAAAAGCAAGAGTTTGTGCTAACTGAAAATCCTACCTGTTTTCGAATAGTACCCTGATGTTTCTTTTGTACCGTACTGTACATTCTCAGCCCAAGTGTACATGTGACAATGCAGACAATGTGTCGAATATCAGATATTTCTGGCCAAACATCCTTAAGCAGGGATAATGTCTCACAAACCTGGTATCATGAAATATAAAATTAAATATGAGTAAGATTTTAACGGAAGCGTTTTCTCTTTTTAAAAACGTAATAGGCAAAGAAGCCAACAGGGACCAAAATCACAAGTGAAATATTTAGTCACAGGCCTAGGGAAATAAGAATGATGCTTGCTTGTAGAGGTGAAGGATGATTTGCCAACATCTTGTAGTATTGTGATCTACATTATACAAATTACACATCAAAATATGGCAAGGGAGAAGTTAGAGGGTGGAATAAATAAACAAGGGAAAAAGAAGAAGAAGAAGAAATAATCTTATTTATTTGAATTGTTGTATAATGATAAAATATTCAATATGAATTAAAATAATATGGATTTGGGTAGAAATTCTTTCAAGTTCTTGACTGAAGTAACAAAATGAAGTACCTCTTTTTCCATTTCCTTTACACTTGAATGTCCAGAGAGAGAAAGTAAAGCTGCTTTACTGGATTCCTGCAAGTCTTTAACCAGCATTTGGAAAACACACCGAATCTCTTTTTGGTGCTTAAAAATATAAAGTTTATTTATTAAATCAATCTTTTTATTTTTCAGTGTGCATGACATTAGAATATTTTGACTTTTTTAGGTCATTCACAGAGACTGAAATGGAAAATACACACACTAATACCAATTTGGAATACTGATGCAGTTCGTCCCGCAAAAAATGCTATAATCGGTACATATTATAGAATGGGGGGAGGGCTAGCTTAGGGCTGCCAAGAGGGATAGCTCAGTGGTTTGAGTATGGGCTTGCTAAACCCAGTGCTGTCAGTTCAATCCTTGAGAGGGCTATTTAGGGATCTGGGGCAAAAAATTTGTCAGGAGACAGTACTTGGTCCTGCTAGTGTAGGGAGGGGATTGTGGACTTGATAACCTTTCAAGGTCCTTCCTATGACATATATAGGTATATCTTCTATTATTATCGCAACCCAATGTTCAGAGTAGAGAAGGGGGTGATACATTTCACCTTTTTCTGTTCATGTATTTTCTGTGAAGAGATTGTGATTTTCTTCAGTATATTTGTTCAAAATTATGTGAGGATTAATTTATGCTAATATTTTTGGCCTGTAACTCATGAGTAAGCAGTTTATTGTAAAGAAAACACACTCTTTGCTCCATCTGGCTCACAATCTGAACACAAAGAGCAGGCAGGGGGAAACACCACTACAAATCTGGCTAACATATATAGACAAATTCTCAAACTACTCCTCAAATATGGTATTGTCTATCAGCAAGTTTTGTACAGGCATTACAACAAACTGGTCTCTCAGAGGGGCATAAATGTGGAGAGGTTGAGGCCTTGTGGATGAGCTCAAAAAGGGCTTTGAATACATATGGGACATTACACTAAATAAAGGTAGCTTTCCTGTACTGAATGTAGAGGCTCTGTTGTAGCCTACAGCTCCTCACTTGCCAACTGCCACTCTATCAGTCAGCTTCTGTGCTTTGTCTTTTCCATTTCTCTAGATTACTCCTACTACCCACCATTTGCCATTCACACACTTTGTCTCCTTTTCCATGCCTTACCCCACAGTCACCCCTACTCCAAAAAATTCCCCGCTGAGCCTATATGCAATACAGCTTCTTCAATACCTCCTCAAACTTGCCTTCCCACACAATCCCACAATTTTACTATTATAAAATAATAATAATAATAATTAATTAATATTTTTAATGCACATACAGAAAAAAATAATAACTTGGAAGTATGATGACACACCCCATACCATTTTAGCTCTGCTGTAATCTAATCATGCCCTCATTTTTCCTTGTCTGATATTTATTTAAGGCCACGTTCTGTGTGCATACTCAACTTAGTCCCTGTCCCAAAGACAGTTACACTACTGTAAGTTTTCAAATATAGACAAGGTCTCATTTTCAGACAAGATCTACTACACTGCTTAAATATTAAATGTCTCTATTAAATATCAGTAAAGATTTTATATATTTCTTACCCGAGAGAAAAATTCCTGGTGCCTATACATGCCATGGATGTGATATCCATAAACTCTGATAAAATCTGATTCTTGTCCAGAAGTAAGGACAACGTTGATTCTTTGTGACAATGCATGAATGATAAATAAATTGAGAAAGCTTGTCTGTAGTTTAGTCAGTCCATCATCAGAGATGATTATAAAATATGGGTAGCTTTCTTGCAGGAAAGATTGCCACTTCCCTTCTAAAAAGTTGGAAAATTCAGTGTGAATGACAGCATCAGTATTATGCTGAAGATGGAGAATCAGTGCCGTACGTAAGGAGAGGAGCGCTGGATGCCTGAAATATGCATGCTCTGCATCCTGTAAAAAATGAAGTAAAATTCTATCATATTTTTATACAGATTAATAGTTTCAGTTAGCTGTAACTAGAGTACAAACATGTTAATTCATAGTAATGACATATTTTGTATGTGCATCTTCATAGTATCAGCTTTGGAGCTATTACTTTGAATTAACAGGACATGAAAATAATACTTCACATTATATAATTTTAATAATTTCCAAATAAGACTATAATTTAAATTGGGGGCCCAGTCCTGCTAACCTTTAGCCACACTAATAGTTGTATTGGATCAATCATGCTCTTGCTTGGTGTAAATCCATAGAATCTCCATTGACTTCAGCACAGTTACTCTGGATTTACACCAGTGCTATTGAGAGTTGTATATATTCAAAGTTACTTGTGTGCATAAGCATTGGCAGGATTATTTTCTAAACAGAAGACATAAGGGGACATTAAAAGATTCTGCTGACAAAAAGAGTGGAAGCAAAATCTTGTGGGCCAGATTCTTGGCTGTGCCTAGTGAGAAACTGGTACAGCTGGGGATTTATGTGTGAGTGGTTTGGGCCAGGTCCTCAGGCTGGGAGTATACATGCCAGGGTTGTTCTGGGGATCACCAGAGTGCAGGGACTGCTTGGTCAAGTACCCTTTCCATTGGGAACATGCCCTAAACTATGGATCATTGAACCATGGATGATTTAATTGGGGATTGGTCCTGCTTTGAGCAGGGGGTTGGACTAGATGATCTCCTGAGGTTCCTTCCAACCCTGATATTCTATGATTCTATGATCAGGTGTAGATGCCAAAACAGGAGCCACTAGAACAGTGGTTTTCTACCAGGGGTACGCAGAGGTCTTCCAGGGGGTACATCAGCTCACCTACATATTTGCCTAGTTTTACAACAGGCTACATAAAAAGAACTAGCAAAGTCAGTACAAACTAAAATTTCATACAGACAATGACTAGTTTATACTTCTCTCTATACTATACACTGAAATGTAACTATAATATTTATATCCCTATTGATTTATTTTCATAATTATATTAGAAAAGAGAAAGTCAGCAATTTTTCAGTGTGCTGTGACACATTTGTATTTTTGTCTGATTTAGGATTGTCTAAGCAAGTAGTGTGTAAGTGAGGTGAAACCTGGGGGTACGCAAGACACATCAGACTCCTGAAATGGGTACAGTAGTCTTGAAAGGTTGAGACAATTTTCATCAAATCCGGTACATTCAGGCAAAAAGTTTCAGTTTTGATGAACCGGCATTTTCTGATGAAAAACTGTTTCACTGAAAACTTCACAACAAGCTATAAAAACTACTTTTACATAGGTAATTGTGCACCTTTTGGGGAAGAAATTGGCTAACAGTCTAAATTTGGCCTTTATTATCTTATTGCTTAAAGACTAACTAATGTATTATGAATAAACACTTTTCTCTAGAGATGAAATATAGTGAAAAAAATCAACCATTCATTGCAAAAATCATGTATTTGTTACCTTGAAGAAAACGATGACGTATTTTGCTCCTTTGTTTGTTAAATCCAGTAGAAACCGTTCTACCAGGTAAAAGAAGTGCAGGTTTTGTCCTGGCAGTAATGTCTGTTCACTTATGCAAGTGATGAACAATGAATCTCCATCAATCAGAAAAAACTCAGACTCAACATAATCATTGAGTAAGCTGCCGTACCTGGAACAAAGAATGCATATGGCAACAAACAGTACAACTTAACATCAGTGTGCAAAAAAATACAATGTACGTGAGGAAATGTAAAAAATAGCAGTTTAATAAAAAATCTTAAACAAATATAATGTTCCAGTTCTGTACGAGAAAAATAGAATCAGTAACTCAGTCAAAAACAGTATCACCATGTCTCCAATTATATTTACAACTACATTCCTTTTATCTGATTTAAGGAATCTTTGTATGTTATGAATTTTCTACACACCTTATACCAGGGGTCTCAAACATGCGGCCCGGGGGCCGCATGTGGCCCGCGAAGCCCTTCCCTGCGGCCCGCCAAGCTTCCTGTCGTCACTCCCCCCCCCCATAGCAGTTTGCGGGAGGGAGGGGCCAGAAGCAGAGGCTTCTCTGCTGCCTGGCTGGGCCGCGCGTGTTTCTAGCTCTGGACTTCCTATATTGTTCTTGCTTTGTTTGCCAAACAACTGTTGGTGGTGCCTAGTGCTTTCCAGGAGGGAATGGGGAGCTGCGTGCTCAGAGGAGGAGGTGGGGCAGGGGTGGGAACCTCTTGGAAGGGGTGGAGTGGGGGCGGAGCCGGGGCAGCGAGGGCAGGGTGTGTGTCAGTGGTGCGGCCCTCGGGCCAGTGCACTAGTCCTCATGGAAGGGGTGGAGTGGGGGCAGAGCCGGGGCAGCGAGGGTATGTGTGTGTGTCAGTGGTGCGGCCCTCGGGCCAGTGCACTAGTCCTCATGCGGCCCTCATGGTCATTTGAGTTTGAGACCCCTGCCTTATACCATTGTTAAAAACAGAAAAGGGCATCGTCAGCCCTAGAAATTTTCCAGGTGGTCATCAACTGTGTGACTCACGTAAAACTAAATAGATAATGACCATAGGGTTTAACTTAGAAAACTGAACAACATGGGCCATTTACACATAGCCAGTATTTGCTGGGGGAAAAAAGCACTGTGCCATTCCAAACACATACGTAAAGCAAAAATGCCTATTTTCATATGCAAATATAGGACCAGAATATACAATTTAAATGTCTGCTTCTGAAAAACGGACTCCCAAAGTAAGGTTACAAACTATGTCAACAACTTTTAATCTTCATAGGGTCCCTTTTTAAAGTGTCTAGCAAAATAGTTGATATATTTTCTTGTACAATGCCAAAACAGTTGGTTTAATCTCTGCTAACTAATGACTCTATCTATTTAAGCTATTTGGATCATATCATATTCTGGGACCACAGGTCACTGGTATTGTTTGCTTACAGTGGTCCATTCTACTCAAGAGCTGTAGTCCCCACTTGCTTTACAAATGCTACCCTTAATAAAATGCATCGCAGCAAAGCAAGTTTTAGATTACAAATGCATGAATAATGTTGGCAAAGTCTACACCAGAAGAATGGCTTCTGCCTTTGAGCCAGACTTGGATAAAAGGCATTATGCACCACTGCTGTCATTTGGGAAGGGAGTATATTAATAAAGCCCTGCTCTGATTCCATATTCAAGGAACTTGCCAGATTGGTTTGCTTCTGGCTGATTTTGATTTTTTCTATTTGTCACTCAGCAAGCAGGTTGCTTCATCAGTCATATGACTGGGAACAAAAGCTGACTGAGGACCAGAAGTTCTGTTTTGTGTGAAATTCTGTGATTTCAGAATTTGTTTTCATTCTAAATCAGAATGATTTTTTTCAATGTCCTTTTAATTACAAATTTTTAAAAAATCATTTTGGCTCAATCAAAATTTCATTTTGGCTCAATCAAAATTTCATTTTGATATTCATTTTCATTTTATTTTCATATATTTTCATTTTCTATTTGTATTTTGTAGTACTTTTGTTACTTTGTATTTGAATATTTTATTTAATATTTATTATTTGCACATTATATTAATTATATTATATTTGTGTTTCATAATATATAATTTATTTATTTTTTCTAACCAAAATATTATTGAAATTTACATGTTCCCACAGAATGTTTCAATTTCAATGACTCCACATTTTCTGATGGACAAACATTCAGTTTGAAAATTACCATCCAGCTCTACTTGGAATCATAGCATAATGATTTGTTAGTATAATCTGAGGGAAAGTGGCATCTAGGATGTTTGTAGATCAGAGCTGGAAAAGTAGATACAACCTTGAATGCAGCCCTGGAACACTTTTCAATATGGTCCTCAGGTATACAAATTTTGTGTGCCACTATCTAAATGTAGCTGTGTGGACTGTAGATAGTGTGTGCAGTAGCACTGCCACCTTCTGAGTCTTATAGAAATTCTTCTCTTGATTGACAATTTCTCTTTGCATCTTTTTCAGCTCAAGAAATCACCACCATACTTACTCAGCTTTTGGTATGTCACTCAAAATTAAGTCAGATATTTTCTCCAGAAGTCCTATATGTTTGTTTAGTTCTAAAAAAATAATACAACATTTTTCTTAGCAATCAGTCACAAGAGTTATATGATCAAAGAGTCAGCCTATATCTAATCACTCTCTCATTCTATTGTATTACATGTGAAAAAGCTGAGCATTACAATTGCAAATCAAACACTCAGAAGTTAGGAAATGCAAAAATTAAGGTTTCTCATGGGGAAAATATAACATGTAATCATGTAAGTAAAGACTGTGTCATAATGCATATGCACCAGGAGAGGCAACTTTAATTCTGGCATTTCCTATGTCTTCTGTGCTCAATTTTGCAATTTTAATGTTCTTTTAAATATAATTTCCTAAATTTAAAAAAACCCTGAAAAAAAAGAAAGTCCCTCATATGGAAACAGATTGATGAGTCATATGTCATCTTTAGGTATACAGCACAAACCTCTGCCACTTGAGTAAATCCAGTAATTGACATAAAGCCAGCATAGGAGGCACATTGGGAGTGTGCCAACAGCAAGATCAGGCATGACCAGAGAGCATTGTGATAAATGATTCTTAGCCAGACATGAGGCCAATCTAATTTGCATCATGAATGGAACCAGATTTAGGGATTGGGGAAGTACAATGGTGGCATACAGGTTGGCCAAACCCAAGAATCATGGTCTGTTTGTAAAGATTTTATATTTGAGTTAGTGCCATTCATCTGAAAAATCTCCTAAACTCGTTATTACTCCCTAACCAGAAGTTGAAGTGTTTGTTTAAAATAATCATTCTTGAATCTTAGCTTTGTGCTCTACACATCATATTAGTGTCAAGTGAGTGACATAATTTATTTATCCCACCAAGTTGAATGTCAGAGCATGTAATTTGGTTTCAATTCTGCTTCAATAATGGCATAATTCTTAGAAGAAAACTTTGTGGTAAATTTTCAAAGAAATGGGAGAGGATTTAGTACTCCACTGCTTCAAAATGTATCCCATTACATTTAAATATTCTCTTTTTAAAAGTTTGTCACTAAACAAATGCAGAAGCTTGTAAAGTAAACATAATTCTGAACTTTGGTCTAATGTTGAGAAACAGCTCAGGGTCATGCAGTCTAGTCTGTTGTTGTTTTTCTTAGTGTTAGTCCTGCACTATGGCAGGGTCCACTTTTGTCCGCATATCCGCCTCCATTCGGAGCCCGGACAGGACCAGTGATACGACCAGGGTATACTCCAACCGATGCATTGCGCCACCTGTCATTGGAGGCATTTTATACCTACTGCCAGGTGTTAAGCTTACAGCACCTAGGCTTCCCAGGAGGTCTCCCATCCAGGCCTGACCCTGCTTAGCTTCCAAAAATAGATGGGATCGGGCGTGTCCAGGGCAGTATAGCCATACATCATGCAGTCTAGTCTAAGTATGAGAAATAACCACAGAACTGCAAGATGAGTTTTTAATATGTGAAAATGATGAAATCTTGAATGAAGCCTTCTGTCAAAACCACGCAAGCTAGCAATATGATTATGAACAAAAATGAATGTATCTTCTCACCTGGATTTCTGAAATCACAGTTGTCTTGTCTGCTTTTATCACTGGCCCCTGAAACCTGCTGTATCTCCTTTCCCCAGCAAAATACATTTGAAAAGTCACTGCAGCCACTTTTATTTTCTACTTGATCTTCAAAAGACCCAGGCTTTTTTTCAAGATTTTGGGCTATCAGATCTCCACCATCATCATCACTGCCATCTTGAACAGTTCCTCCAGAAGCCATGATGGCTTTATTATGACTCTTGACACTGTCAGTCTTCAATTTACATATGCTTATTAGATGTACTATCAGTCTTCAAAATGCCTTTTAAGAAACATACATTTTTGGTAAAGGGAAAGATTATAGGCCTTATTAACTAAATCAATGTCTATAGAATCACTGAAAATTTTGGAAGAAGACAGCTAGTACAATGCCATGAGCCCAAGAAAACAATATTTACTAATTTACTTCATATATTAAACAAAAGAAAATAATATATTAGACTTATGACACAGGAAGAAATATATACATTATAAAAGCCTACATAATTAAACATAATTAGTTTATAGATATTGAATCTGTTATTGTTCATTTGTGCTCAATAACTATACAGATCCACTAAAAAAAGACAAAATATAATTCTCATTAAATTTTCATACTACTTACCTTTAGTGCTGTTGGCTACATGTTATGCTCTAGCATAAATACATATGTGTTCAGTGTAGTTATCTGACAGAAATAAATGCTTCTTTGACTGTGTTTTTTGTTTACTAATTACTCCTGCAAGAATTCTGCGCCACTGCACATGCGCAGAATTTATATCCTTCTGCAGATTTATTTGCTTCCCCAGGAAAAAAATGACTTTCTGGGCAAGCAATGGGAAGCCACAAGAGCAGTCATGCCACCCTCTCTAGCAGTATGTTTGCAGTTCCGAGGGCATCTGACAGAGAGGTAAATCACTGTGGGGCAGAGGGAGGGACTGGGGAAGACCCAGATGATGACTCCTACCATAGAATCAGAGAATATCAGGGTTGGAAGGGACCTCAGGAGATCATCTAGTCCAACCCCCCTGCTCAAAGCAGGACCAATCCCCAACTAAATCAAAACTGTGGTCAGATACTAGTCCCAGTTGGGCTGGGGAGGATAGGATTTCCTCTTCCCCCGCACAGCATACAAGGCCAGGGCAGACCCACCTCCAGATATCTCCTCCAGCTGCAGGAAACTCTGCAAACTTCCCACTCCACCACTTCCTGCATCCATCACTCCCCAGCTACAAAGGGAGGGATTCCTTTATAGGGAGTTGCTCCCCCAACTGCCCTATCACGGCACATCCAAACCCCCTCATATTTAGACTCTCCTGTCAAGCCTCACTGCTCTCCCCACACTCAGAACCCTCCCTCCCCGATAAACCCCACTCTCCCTGCACCTGGACCACCCCAATGAGCCACCCACATCCATATCTCCACTCCACTCCACTGAACCCCATTCTCCCAGCATCTGAATCCCCCACTGATCCCCCCACACTCAGACCCCCACCACTGATCCCCAACAATCTTCACCAGACCCCCCTGCAGGGTCCAATTACTGTTGTATCCAGAACCTCACAACAATCCTCTATGCATCCAGATCTCCCCCCGCACCCAGATCCCCCACTGAGCCACCCACACCTATATTGCCCCACGCAGAACCCTCTCAAGCCATACTTGGATCCCCCCACACTAAGCCCTTCCGCACGTGGATCCTGCTTTGCTGAGCCTGCCTGCCCACACCTGGTGCATCTGGCATGGAATGGCAGCGACTGGGGGTGTTTCTGGGGCAGGCTCAGTCCTTGGGTTGTGTCAGGGTTGGGTGCAGCTTCACGTCTGAGTCTGTGTTCTGGGGGGAAAACAGCACAGTCATCTCCCTCCTCTGTGCAGCCAGTGGCCTGTGCTCTCCAGTGCCATGGTGGGGCCTCCCTATTTATTTGACAAATAACATTTGCAAAATTTTACAGAATTTTAAAATATCATGTGCAGAATTTTAATTTTTTTTTGTACAGAATTTTTAATTTTTGGCACAGGAGTAACTAATCAAACCATCACTTTGAAATAAAGAAAACTGGTCAGCAGAAAATGTTGCAAGCTCCTTTAAATTCCTGTGAAACAGTTTCCAAGACAGTGGCCCCAAATGCCACTTCTTGGGAGTGATTGTAAAAGATATTTTGATTTGACAAACACTACTTTTTTAAATTCCCATAATTCTTCCAAGTTCCAAGGGTTCGTAGGATCCTTGGTTTTCACTTTACTCCTCCTGCTTCATAATTCTACCCCAGTTATTCCTGTCCTGAAATTCAGTCCCTTCATTGGACAGTTATGCAGTAGTTTTATGATGGGGACTTAAATATCAACTAATGAGAAAGAGAAGAAATTCAAGTTAATTTGCACTGGGGACCTCAGACTTTGAGTTTCTTTTTCAGTGTCACTGAAATCCTCAGGTTTCTGTGATTTTTAAGAAGAAATTTGCCAAAAACTCTCCTGATAGTGACTTGACATGAACCACCATAACCCAGAAAGATACCAATGCTACCATTTTTAAGGTCAGAATATAATAAACTACAGTGCCAGAATATAATATTGGTTTTATGTGTGCAGGCAACTCAGAATAGCAAATGAAGACTTTACTTTTTTTCTGCTTCCAATAAACTAAAAGTCAGGATTCTTTGCATCCTGCAAGAACAGAATACAGGATAGAAGCAAGGAAATTGGGTTACTCATTATTTTTATCCCTGATGGGTGTTAACATTTGGACCACATTTTCTACATTTGCCTACAGATTTCAGATGAAAACCAGAAAAAATTACCCTTTTACTATTATCCTGATTTTACAGGATTATAAACAGTTGCTAAATATAGCCTAAAATTTATCAGGATCCCCTTTAAGGTAACCTGGTATGCCTGCTTCATAAAGAACAGTTTCTGGCACCTAGAAACAAACATACAGTGAAACCTCCATTGAACGGACTAATTCGGGCGAGGGGGTGTCCGTTAAATGAAAAAGTCCGTTATTTAATAATAAAAAAAAACGGAGCTGTCGGAGCAGCAGCCCGACCACCACAGGGTCGGGGCGGCAGCTCCACAGCCTGCCCGCTGCCGGGACCCGGGTGGCAGCTGGGAGCCGTCAGCCAGCCCGCCCGGGTCCCGGCTGCCGGGAGCCGTCAGCCAGCCTGCCCGCTGGCGGGACTTGGGTGGGACCCGGCAGCCAGCCCGCCCGCCAGCCAGACCTTCTGCTGCTGTGACCCGGGCGGCAGCCAGGAGCCGGCAGCCAGCCCTCCCGCTGCCTGGACCCGGGCGGCAGCTGGGAGCCGGCAGCCAGCCCATGAGAAATGGATTTGGGATGCATCGGACTTGCTCAGAAATTTTGTCCGTTGCATCCGAAGTCCGTTAAATCGAGGTCCGTTAAATCGAGGTTTTACTGTACTACATACCACTTTACTATGTTTCATTGAACCCAACAAGAATTTATGCCATAACCAGACCCTTAAGTAATTAATCATAGATTTTGAAATATTCTAGGTGGCTCAAAGCAAAATCAGATGCTGCTTTAGAATGAAACTATTATAAATATATTGAATTCTGGGGGGCTCTTTCCCTGAACCAGTATTGAATATATATCTGAAAGTGGCTTTAATAATTACTATAACTAATAACTGATATTTATCACTTCTGATGCCATAAGTGTGCATACCACTGTCCAGACAACCCTCTCTCTCCCCAAACCTAGTACAATCTAGGGAACAAATTCTCCGTTCGTTTTCCATTGTACTGACACAACTGGGCATGCACCAGGTGGAATTAAGGGACCTAGGGGATCAGGCAATTAAAGATAGGACCCCAAATAACTTGATCTGCTCCGTAAGAAATTGGCTGAGACTTTCAAAAGCAAGAATCCAAGGGGCTTGGAGGGACTTGCAAACACACACACCCTGCTACTACCCCAGACCTTTCTCCCCACATCCTGACTTTCTCACTGCCAGCCCTGTACCCCTCAGGAGACCTCTGCCGGAGCAGCTCACTCCCCCTCCCACCCGTACGCCCTCCCTGCTAGCGCTCCAACGAAGCGAAGAGCATCCCAGTCCCTTCGAGCCGCCAGCTCCGCGCCCACTAGAGCCGCAGCCACACTGGAGAAGGCAGCAGACCGCTCTGTAGACCGTACCTGGGTAGGGGGCGAAACCAGCGGGGAGAGCACCCGGGGACAGCTGCGGCTGCTGCTGCTGAGTTTCTGATTCTACGGGATGGAGTGGGAGGTGCCTCTGCGCGGTCTTGATAAGTTTCGATTCTCAAAAAACACGTAACAGGAATTTATTTTGATTCACTGCAGGAGGGAAGCGGGATGAGAAACTTTGCCTTCCCCCCCCCCCTCGCATCCCCCAGACCCCTATTCCAATCTCGTGCGTTCTTTTCCTCTTCTCTTATATTCTAGCTAAAGAATATGCAGAGCTGATCCATCCCCTAACATCTGATCTATTTAGCACAGCTAAAGCCTACCCACTCAATTCTAGCGCTGAGGTAGGAACCCCAAAGCACTATGGGCAACTTGGACAGTCTCGGATGTATCATTTCCATTACTTTTCTCCCCCCAAAAAGAACAAAACCTAAGCTCCATGGCTGAGACTTCCTTGCATCAGAGAGCAGGATCTTTAAGAGGGGGAGGAGCAGGCTCAGGAACTGAGGACTGATCTAGCTAGAAAGCCAAGATTATGTGAGGTGCCTTGCACCAACCTAATGGTGTATGTGACTTCACTGACATTGTCTCTCACTGATATAAGTGCTCCATTGTGACAATGCAGTAACATCACCTCCCCAACCGGCATGAAGCCAACATACTGTGGTCAACACAATGTGTGGGTGGACACTCTGTGACCTATACTCACTTGATCACCATCACCAGCGATCCCACCAGTTAGTACATAATGAAACCCAAGACACAGACCCCTACCATGAACAGCCAGGAGGAGGAGAAGGATGGGGGCATGCAACTGGAGGACACAGCTATGCTGTGAGTTGGGAGCTGTTTGAGATTCCACCACAGTTTAGCCAGTCCCCTCAGCTGAGCCCAGACAAGCCTGTTGTAGGGAAAGGAACCTCAGGTAAGTGTGTGAATGCCTTTTCCTTTGGAATGTTTAAATGTACAGATGGTGCCCAACCCCAAACTAATCAGGACTCAGGTACTGACTTTCTTCATACAAGAAGAGGAAGCACTACAACAAATGGAAGCAGAGTTATCATTTGCTCTTCTTTCTTCTGTAAGGTTAGGCAGGGAAGCAACAAATGTGGAACAGTTTGTTTATGTATTATAGGGAAGTTGCTTGAATTCTTCTGAGATATCTTGATGAAACTTGCATGGCAATACTTTGCAATCCTCACCTGAAGATTTTTAGGTAAGGCTGCCTTATTTCAACTTCGACAGTAGGACATTTCTCAATGTCATTCCACCATGAGTTTGGCTGGCACCATTTGGGTGAACTGGTTAGCAGGATGTGGGCCCAGGCGGCTTTAGGACACCAGCAGCAGCTGTGCTCTCTGTGTCTTCATTACCTTCAGGAGTGTGATAGCTAAAAACACCACCACCTCTGGAAAATAGTGCCAGCACTCAGCACCATTTCCCTGTGCTTTTACCCATGGAACTAAAGGGCAAATTTTTATTGTGTGGAATGTCCTGAGAAAGAGGAGAAAGAAGGGGACTCTGGAGAACATGTTCTCAGAGATCCTGCAAGTCAGTGCTGCATTGGACCTTGAACAGAGAGAACAATGGGTGAATAATTCAGACAGCGTGGAGAAGCAAAGAGCAAACAGGAGAAAGTCCAAACAGGAAAAGGAGAGGGAAATGCACCGGGCCATAATAGGGCTTCTCTGGCCTGCAGATACACATGTTGGAGACTCTTGTTGACCTGCAAGTTTAGCAAGTATGAGCTTGTATCCCCTTTGCAGTCAGAGGATATCTCTATAGTAGTACCTTCCTATTCCAGCCAATGTTCTTTGTAGCAACCCTAACCCTACCACAATAAAGACAATTACTCACAGTTTCACAAACGCTGACAAGTGAGAGCCATGGCTGGCTGTATATGTAGTCAAAATGGACATGAATGTTCTTCCCCTTGTTAAATTCTATTCTGTTAGCTTATTTTGCATACATTTTTATTGTATTTGTTTTTAAATTACACCAATTTTTTTCCACTGGTTTTGATCCACAAATG
Organism: Sternotherus odoratus; assembly: GCA_032164245.1. Classification (NCBI taxonomy): domain Eukaryota; kingdom Metazoa; phylum Chordata; order Testudines; family Kinosternidae; genus Sternotherus; species Sternotherus odoratus. The sequence continues at coordinate 56,784,511 of JAVMKO010000004.1, forward strand.
CATAGAAAAGCAGCCCTTTTCTTGATGTACTCTGTGGTAAGGCGGGCTCATGCTATAATAGGGATGTGCATGCTGTCTGTTGCCCCAACACCATTCAGGAACCCATTGCTGCAAATCCATCCACTAATTCCTCCACATTAGAAAGAGTCAGTTCTGTGAAGCAGGAGACCATTAATGACCCTCCATGCTTGCATGACAACAACTCCTGCTGTCGATTTTCCAACTCAAAATGATTTCCCACTGATCAATAGCAATTTGGTATTGCATGCTTCCCCAGTGTGATAGCTACTTGCTTCTCAACTGTCAATACAGCTCTTACTCTGGTGTCCTGCTGTCCTGCTCTACATGGCTGGGGAAAGGTTGGCATGTATGCAGGCATATGGCCTTTCGCATCTGAAAATTCTGCAGTCGCTGCTCATCATCTCAAATCTGCATTACAATGTGATCCCACCAGTCAGTGCTCATTTGTCGGGCCCCAGAAGTGGTGCTCCACTATGTGCATCTGCTCCATGGATGCCATCAACAACTTTGAGTTGGTTTTCATTATGTCCCACAGCAATTTGTCCTCCACAAAATCATCATGTCTCCCTTGTTGCATCATGTCTCCCTTGTTGCAGTTCTTCTTCTCCTTCTGTCAAAGAGCTTCAGGTAGCTCATCTTGTCTTTCCATTCTCCTAATTTCTCTTTCCTCCAAGCCCTCGGCTCTCTGCAAGAGCTCCAGTGTTCATAACCTCTTGGGTTACTGGTGTGGTTGGAAAATTATGTTGTCTTATACTCAGTGAACTATGAAGAGTCAGTAGACTGGGGAAAACTTTCAATCCCATTGACGTATGTGCCTTGAAACCTTCTTTTGTGTACACTTCCATACTTAAAACCTTCTGTCATAGCCACTCTGGCAGACAAAGCCCTTTGCTATAGGAACTCTTGTTTGCGAAACCCTTTATCTTTTTTAAAGACTCTGTTTCTGAACTCCTATGCCTGGAACATTTGTGATGTTAATTCATAGATCAGAAACATTTTTCCATAGTAGCCCCAGTGCAGAAAACATTATTTCTGTAGCTCAGTGTTAACATTTGCTTTTCAATTTTTTAAAATTTCTACGTTGTTCTATTCAAAAATCTATTTTATCAATCAATGGCATATAAATCTTGAGGATGATCTTCCTTTACTTTGTTCTGATCTAAAACACTAAGATATCAGTCTCACGGTTTACAGTTTTTCTAATGTGTATGAATAGAGTGGTATGGTCACCATGTTCAGCAAAGAATGTATTGTAAAGGGCAGATATTTGGAGAGCCCAGGCTATAGATACACAGTAGATAACCTAGAATGGTCTATGGCAAAGTCCAGCACTGTTTATACACCCAATACACAACTTCCATTTTTTCTACCTCATTCTTACATGGGAGACTGTAATATTCATTAATGAGGTAATAGGAAAGTAATTTTTAACTGAACCTTTGGTGCCTAGCTCAATGCCATGCAGGACCCAATCGCAAAAGCTCCTGATGCCAGCTATTTTTAGAAATAATTTATTCTATATGTTTCATAACTTACTTTTCTATGGGAAGAACAGATATTTCTCTATCTGCGGGATATGTAACCTTTGAACATGAAGATGATACATTTGCAAATTTTACTAAGAATTATGATAACTACAATATTTCCCATTGTGGGGAAAAATGTTTTGTGTTCCTTCTAAAAGTTTATATGATCACCTTAGAGTGAGTTCCTGCTCCGAAGTTATAAAGAATGTTTTCATATTTTCAGTTGACATATGTTAGTTTTCTATTTAGTTACCCTTCTTTTTCCTCCTGTGTGTGTAACATAAAATGGACATTTATATTGTTTTGACATAACAGCCAATCATAAAAGAAAACGTAACAGCCTCTAGTGTCTGTATATATGATATCTATGAGGCCTGGGATATTTCTGCCACCACCTTTTTCAGCACCATTCTTTTAGCCAATCAGAAAAAAGCCAAGGGGCTGAACACTCTTCACATCCATGGAAACTCTTTCCAAAAATAATCCTGAGCTAAATGCCTGCCTTCTAGGAGTCAGTGACTGACACATCCCTCTGTATTTCACATTAATTGGCCAACTGTGTTCTACTAACTGATTCTTTTAAAACAATTTCATCCTATTTCAGTTGAACAGCTGATTTCTTCCCTTGGCATACTCCCTTGACAGTATTCACTCCCTTGCTTTCCCAGGGAATGTGACATCCTTTTACATTTGTCTTTGTTTAGCACTCTGGCTCCTGGTATCATTGTACAGCTGTCTATGCTTATCTTGCATCAACTGTTTTTTACTTGCAAGGATTTCCTCATTCAGGCCACACAAACTCAATGTGCACTATTAAAAGACATAGTAGTTTGAAATAGTTGGTTAGAAAAACAAAATTACTAACAGCTATAAGTTTAAAAAAAGGAACTGAAAGTAATATATTTTATCCAGAGATCAGCATTTCAATGCTTGTGCCACAAAGCACTAAAAGGCACATTCACTTTTCAGAGTTAAATCTCTATATAAAGCAGGAGTTTGGAACAGCTGTAGAGCTTCAGAATAAAGTCCATGTAACATATCTTATCCTTTTTATTTTTAACAGTTCTGATCTAACACTCTTCATATGTACTGAAAAGAACAGGTCAATCTTTTAAAGCCACAATATCTACAGGGTTCATGATCTGAAAGCATGTCTGGCTCTCAATATAAAAACATCAATATCCACCATAGACTAAAGGCTAAAATTAATCTAACAGAAATTCTTTCCTTAATATAGGTAACAAAGAGTCCTGTGGCACCTTAAAGACTAACTATAAAGTTTTGAAGCATAAGAATAAGCATAAGCTTTCGTGGGCTAATACCCACTTCATCGGATGCAAGCCCAAGGCTTGCATCGACGAAGTGGGTATTAGCCCACGAAAGCTTATGCTTCAAAACTTTATAGCTAGTTTTTAAGGTGCCACAGGACTCTTTGTTACCTCTGCTATTCCAGACTAACACGGCTACCTCTCTGATTCTTTTCCTTAATATACTATACTAGTATACTACTTTCCTTAATATACACCCCCAATAAAAGGGGGGAAATCTGAATAAATTACACTGGCAAATGCTAGAAATATGGAACAACAAAAGGCACAGTATGATGTAGTAAGAGGTGAATTTGTCTCAAATCCCAGCAGTCAGAATCCTAGGACATGTTTAAGGAACACAGTGGGATTTTCAAAAGCACTCAGTTTTGGCTTAATTGTGCCCCAATTGAAGGAAATGGGAGTCAACTGAAGTTCAGGAATTTAAGCACATCCTTAAAGTTAAGCACATAATTAAATAATATGCTAAATAGGAATAGACTTCTGAATCAAGGTCCTTAGCTGTTCATATATGGTACAGACCAAGAGAAAGAAATTTAATTTAATTTTCAAAAAAAAAAAAAAAGAAAGAAACAGTTAATCCAAATGAAAATGTGATAATTGTATGTAATTTGAATAATGCCAAATTAGAAAAGCATAAGCCATTTAAGTGGTCAAGTTAAAGCTAACTTTGCCTTTTTTCTATATGTTGTGCAACTGCAGAATGGAACTCTGGACTGAGGAGAGGAAATCACATTAGTTCTAGTTCATTGGTTCTCAAAGTGGGGGTCGGGACCCCTCTGGGGGTCGAGAGCCCCTGCTGCCAGCAGCTGGCCCCGAACAATGCCACTGCCGCTGGCATCCTGCCCCTGCTACTGCAGGTGGCCTGTGCCCATGCTGCGGCAGGCTGCCGGGACCCCTGTGAGCCCGACCCCAGCTGCAGCGGGCTGCTGGCATCCCCATAAGGCCAGTCCCGGCTCCGCTCCTGCCGCGGCGAGCTTCCAGTGCCCCCATGAGCCCAGCCCCTGATGCGGTGGGCTTCTGGTGCCTCCATGGGACTTCTGGAACCCCCTCCCACTGGCCCTGGCCTCGGGGGGAGGGGTGCTGGAAACCCCCCACTCGATCCTGACCTCTGATCTGGGGGGCTTCTGGAACCCCCCTCTCCCAGCCTCTGCCCCAGCAGGCTACAGGCACCCCCTCTCGACCCTGGTCCCTGCCCCAGGAGGCTGTTGGACACACACCCCAGCCCGGCCCCTGCCGCAGTGGGCTGCAGGCATGCCCATCCCCAGCCTGACCCCTAAGGGGGGGGTCACACTTAGATACCTGGCGTGGGAAAGGTGTCACCACTACAAAAAGTTTGAGAACCACTGTTCTAGTTTCCCCATTTAAATTGCTCAGCATTTCCTAATGTTGCTCTGTTCTGACCCCATCCTACCTGTGTCTCATACCTTCATATGTCTGAGTTGTTCTTTTTCTCACTTAGCTTTTTTCACGTGTAAGATTTTGGAACAGATATCATATTTTTTTATTATTATTATTATTTTTTAGAAATGTAATTAATCTAAATTTACATTGATGTAACTTTAAAAAAAGAAAGAAATGTAAGACATTATCTTTATATACCAATCTTAGTTTAGCAGCCAAGTTTTCACATTGATTTTTTGCATTTTTTTATACTAAGGTTTTTCTTGTCTTCCTACAGTACACCTCTCTTCTGCATTTATCCCAAGGTTGCTACATTGCCAGCATTTGTCTTCACTTTCTCTGCCTCTGTCACATCGTATCATTCCTGTCTTCTGTCACCTTCATTGACTTCCAAATATCTCTGAATCCAGGAGAAAATTGGCCTCTTGATTTTTTTCTTCTTCCACCTATTAGCTGCCAATATCCTCTGACAAAAACACAGCAGATAACAAATTTGCATAAATGTGTATATATTTGCATACATTCATATATTTTTATCCCCAAATTCTGAAACTTCCATTTGAGAATTTCCATCACCCAATGATGGTCTAGAACAGCTGATATGGCATTTAAGTCCATTAACAGCCTTGCATCTTTCTTCAGGAAAGGTCTACTAATTTCCACTGAGCTTTTTGGCACTTAAAAAAAAATCTATAGTGCCCTCTGGACATTTAAATGGGATTAAGTGGTGCATAGGTTTTGTCTGGGCCCTCTGCAAAGAAGTGAATTTCATCCTTCAAGATTAACTAGGTGTTTCATTATAAAAAATATGAATACTTTTAAAACAATCCTAGCCGTTCCCTTCTCTGGGCTTCTCAGTGCATCCTCTCTGTCCTGAGTCAAAGCCTCAGTTGTTGTAAATTAGTATAGTCCTATTGACTTCAATGGAACTATGAGGGTCTAGCCCAGTCTATGTCTTGTTTGGACTATGAACTTTTCCAGAGAGGAATTGTCTATATTCTGTATCTTATACAACACCAAGCACATTGTTTTTTCTTTACAAAATAATTAACAATAATTCATTTTAAACTAAATCATTGAAGATATTACTTTGTAAAATAAGATTAGATTTCATTTTACTAAATTTCTGGTGCCTTCGCTTTAAACTTCTCTGGAGACTTTCAGTAAAACTTAACATAATGTGTTTGAATACACAACGATCTGATTGATGGAAAGCCCAGAGAAGTTCCAGGTCACCCCCTGATCTTAAAGCTATTTAGCTAGGATAGGAAAGTGATACTAAGGAGCCTTCCTTAGCCCATGTCCCCACTAGGGCTTAAAGTCGACTTTAGCAAGCTAAAGTCGATTTAAGCCTGTACCCGTCCTCACATGCATGCCCTTAAAGTCGATTTAAAGGGACCTTAAAATCGACTTCTGTACTCCTCCCTAACGAGTGGCGTAGCCCTAAAATCGACCTCTCTAGGTCGATTGTGGACTAGTGAGGACGCAAGTGACATTACTAGCCTCCAGAGGCTGTCCCACAATGCTGCATTCTGACCGCTCTGGACTGCTTCACTGCTCCACTGTGACCGCTCTGGACAGCACTCTCAACTTGCTGCTCTGGCCAGGTAGACAGGAAAAGACCCAGGAACATTTGAACAGCTTCCTGTTTGGTCAGCGTGGCCAGCTCACCTGCACAGCTCAGTCTTCATAGAAATCAGCAGCCCAAGCCGCCATGCAGAGCTCAGCAGCACAGGAGACCAGCCAAAGGAAAACCCTCCCAAGGGGGTACCCCAGCCCACAAACGATCCTCTGGTGAGTGGTCTTTTTTTTTGCACCCCCCCTTTCCCCTGCCAGTCTGCACAATCGCCCCCGTCCCCCCCGCCAGTCTGCACGACCGCCCCCATCCCCCCGCCCCCCCCCGCCAGTCTGCACAACCACCGCCGTCCCCCCGTTCCCCCCGCCAATCTGCACAACTGCCCCCGTCCCCCCGTTCCCCCCGCCAGTCTTCACAACTGCCCCCGTCCCGTCCCCCCCGCCAATCCGCACAAGCGCCCCCCCCTCCCAACAGGTAGCCCGCACACAGCCCGATTTTCTTTTGAAGTTGGGGGTGAGCCCCACGCGGTGTGCTGGAGGAGGGATCCACGTGGCGGGGGGGAGGCAGGGGGGATTAACCCTGGAATATCCGAGTATGGCTTAAGGTTAACATGGCCCGCTTCACGGTGATTTCAGTAGCCGTGTTGTGTTGAGGCTGTATGTGAGATGCTTCTGTGACTTTTGTGTGAGGCATCCAGTAATTTTTTAGGTGCGGAATATACTCATAATAGGCCATTGAATAATGTGGTTCCCCGTAGCATAGTACTCCCATTGTGATCCGTGAATGTTTCTCATAAACTTGTGCCTTTCTTTGCCCACAGCTGCAGTTATCTCATAATCCGCCCAACTGCCCCTCTCGCAGATACGGAAGCGTAAAAAGAAAACACGTGATGACATGTTTGATGAACTACTCCGGAACTCCAACGCTGAGGCCGCATGGCAGACTGAATGGAGGGAAAAATTGCTACAGTCAAGAGAGGAATCAAGAGCTGCAGCAGAAAAGCGTGAAGAACAACGGCTGGAGCATGAGGACAGACGAGAGGCATGCAAAGAAAGGCGGATGGATGCTTTGATCCAGATAATGGAGGAGCAAAGCGATATGCTCAGGTGTCTGGTAGAGCAGAACCAAAGATCGCCTCTACATCCTCTGTATAACCACCTCTCCCCCTCCCCAAGTCCCATAGCTTCCCCACCCAAATGCGAGGTGAGAACCCGGGGGGGGGGGAAGCTCCGGGGACCGACCCACTCTACACCACAAGCCAGCACAAGCAACAGCAGGAGGAGTGTATCCGAACACTGTTAAAAGCTGCTGAGTCTTGGCCACCCTACACCACCCCTAACCCTTTCCCCCCACCCGCTCCTCCACCACTGCGACTGCTGGTTTCCCTCCCCTCCCCACCCCACCCCACCCCACCCCAAATTTGTGATGAACCAATAAAGAAACCGTGATTTTTAAAACAGTGTATTTATTTCCTCTGCAAGCATCGGGAGGGGGAAGCGAAAGAGGGTGCAAGGATAGGCTGAGCATATGTCCCGTTTTGAACGGGACAGTCCCGTTTTTTACATATTTTCCGACCGTCCCGTCTTTTTAACATAAATATCAAATTTGTCCCGTTTTTGCTTTTTGCAGGGTCCCGCCTCCTTCCACCCCCTCCCGCAGCCCTTCAGTCCCTTCCCTCACGGCCTCGGGCCGCCCTCCCCGGCCTGCTCCCCCCTCCCCTCCACCGCCGCAGAGCCCGCACGGCGCAATTGGCTGGGCCGCCCCCATGTGGGGCGGAGTGGAGCTGCTAGCCGGGCAGGGGCTGCCTGGCGCCTCGCTCCCCCCCGCCCCCCGCCCATGTGGAGGAAACGCCACGTGTGGCTCAATGAGGGGGCGGCGCGGGAGGCGCGAGTGCGGGGATTGCGAGCTCAGGGAGCCAGGGGGCGAGGCCGGTAGCTGGGGCGGGCGCCGAGCAGAGCCGGAGGCAGTGCGAGCCCGGGCGGGGAGGAGGCGGCGCCGCCCCGGGCCCCATGGAGCTGGAGAACATCATCACCAACACCGTGCTGCTCAAGGTGCGCAAAGGTGTGGGGGTGACCGGTCGGGGGGGCATGGCTGCGTGTGAGAGGGCAGGGGGAAAGAGGGGTGCATAGGGGCAGTGTGTGGAAGTGGGGGGCACAGGGTTGCGTGTGAAGAGAGGTACTGGCTGGGGCTGCATGTGAAGAGGGGCACAGGGGAAGTGGGAGGGGCATGGCTGCTTGTGAAGGGGGTGGTAGGTGGTGGCCACGAGGCTGTGTGTGTGAAGGGGGTACTGGGGGTGTGGGGGGGCATGGAATGGGGGGGCACAGGGTTGTCTGTGAAGGAGGGTACTGGGGGGGTCCAGGGCTGTGAGTGAAGGTGTGGGGGGAAAGTGGGGGGCACAGGGTTGTCTGTGAAGGGAGGTACTGGGGGGGTCCAGGGCTGGATGTGAAGAGGGGCAGGGCATGGGTAGGGGAGATGGCAGGTGGGTAGGGGTACCATGGTTAACCCCCTCCCTGAACACATGGATGCGGGGGTTGGGCCAAGCCTCAGAGCCCATTCTGGGCGTCAGTCTTCAAGGCACAGCTAAGGCCTGGGCAGGTGGCTGTGGCATGCATGGGCGATGCGGTGGGGTTGGTGAGAAGCCGTGTTTCTGCTGCAGGAGATGTAGGGAGAAGACTTGGTCAGTCAGAAGGGTTACTGATAGTGGAGGCGGTTGGGGGCCTGCCTGGAGGAGGAAGGCAGAGTGGCTGGCCTGGGGGAAGCTCTTGCACAAGCTTCTGCCTGTGAGATGCTACGCAGGAAACTGAGCTATAGCCACAAGCTAATGTGGCTGGGGGAGGCAAATAGGGGGTCATTTGATGTGTCTGAAGAGAATCATGGAGTGTGAGAAGTTTTATGATAAGGTATTGAAAGACTGAAATTTGCTGCGTAAGATTACTTCATCAGAGAAATATTCATGGTGCGATCGTGGTGAAATACAGTCCCCCTTTACGTCTACCTAAATTTTTGTATGAGTTCTGTCACTGAAGAATAATTGTTAGCTCAAGTCAATACAGGTTATTTTTTGTTATTAATTCACTGTTACAGTAGACTCCCGATTATCCGGGTGCGGGTTAACCGGGCTGCGGATTAACCGGGATGTCTAAACAGGTCAGTAGGGGTAGCCCCAAAGCGGGGGCAGACTCAGCCTTAGCCTGCCGCTGCTTTCGGGCTTCTCCCACTGGCCCTTTACGAGCTGGGGTCTCAGCCTGCTTCCAGCCTGGGTGTAGGAAACCCAGGCTGGCAGCGGGCTGAGACCCCGGCTGGCAGGAGCCTGGGGGGGAATCCCAAAGCGGCAGCAGGTTGGGTGCTGAGCCCGCTGCCGCTTTGGGCTCTCTCCCCAGGCTCCTGCCACCTGCCCCACTCAGCTCAGTGTAGGGAACCCAGGCTGGCAGCGGGAGCTGAGACCCCGGCTGGCAGGTTGGGTGCTGAGCCCGCTGCCGCTTTGGGCTCTCTCCCCAGGCTCCTGCCACCTGCCCCACTCAACTCAGTGTAGGGAACCCAGGCTGGCAGCAGGAGCTGAGACCCCGGCTGGCAGGAGCCCGGGGGGAAAACCCCAAAGCGGCGGCAGGTTGAGCGCTCAGCCAGCTGCCGCTTTAGCGTTTCCCCGCAGGCTCCTGCTAGCCGGGGTCTGAGCTCCCGCTGCCAGCCTGGGTTCCCTACACCCACGCTGGCAGCGGGAGCTGACTGGGGCAGGTGGTGGGACCACCACCTTCCTCCCCCCCCCCCCCCGCACCCCAGGGCGGTGGCGAACCCCCCTCCCCCTCCCCCCAGTAGATGCTTGATTATCCGGGATTTTATTAACCGGGATTAAGGTTTTCCCGATCATCCCGGATAATTGAGAGTCTACTGTATGTTCATGTAATAAACTTTTTTTATAGTCTTACTTTTTCATGAATACAGAATATTACTTAACCCCGTCCCATTTTTGCTATCCCAATGTCCCGTTTTTGTCTCAAGGAAATATGGTCAGCCTATGCAAGGACGGCAGGCTTAGGGCTGAGCAGAGCAAGGGACCGGGTTGTCAAACCTCATCTTGGGCACTCATGAAACTGGTTTTCAAGGCGTCCCTTAGGCGCAGCGCCTCATGGTGCGCTCTTCTACTTTCCCTGCTGTTTGGCTGCTGGTAAGCAATAGACAGTAAATTTGCCTCTTCCTCCCAGCCCGCCATAAACGTTTCCCCCTTGCTCTCACAGAGATTGTGGAGCACAGAGCAAGCAGCAATAACAATGGGGATATTTCTCTCGCTGATGTCTGAGCGAATCAGTAATGATCTCCATCTCCCCTTCAGACGGCCAAATGCACACTCTACGGCCATTCTGCACTTTCTCAGCCTGTAATTGAACAGCTCCTGACCTCTGTCAGCCCCAGTGTAGCCCCAGTGTAGGGCTTCATAAGCCAGGGCATTAAGGGGTAGGCTGGGTCTCCAATGAGAACGATGGGCATTTCCACCCCCCCACACACGGAAATTTTCTGGTCGGGGAAGAAAATCCCTTGATGCAGCTGTCTAAAAATCCTAGAGTTCCTGAAAACACGAGCGTCATGAACCTTTCCCGGCCACCCCACGTACAGGTCGGTGAAACGTCCCTTCTGATCAACCACTGCTTGCATGACCATAGAATAATATCCCTTCCGGTTTCTGTACTCTGCGGCCTCATTGGCCGGTGCCAGCATAGGGATATGAGTCACATCTATAGCCCCACCACAGTTAGGGAATCCCATGGCGGCAAAGCCATCTATTGTAGCTTGCAGGTTTCCAAGGTTTATAACCCTGGATGGCAGCAGCTCGACGATTGCCCTGCTTACTTGCATCACAGCAGAGCCCACTGTAGATTTACCCACCCCAAACTGATTTGCGACTGACCGGTAGCTCTCTGGCGTTGCAAGCTTCCAGAGGGCTATCGCCACTCGCTTCTCAACTGTGAGGGCCGCTCTCATTCTGGTATTCATGTGCTGGAGGGCCGGGGAAAGCAAGTCACAAAGTTCCATGAACGTGCCCTTACGCATGCGAAAGTTTCTGAGCCACTGGGAGTCATCCCAGACCCGCAGCACTATGCAATCCCACCAGTCAGTGCTTGTTTCCCAGTCCCAGAATCGGCGTTCCATGGCATGAGCCTGCCCCATTGCCACCAAATTTGCCAGATTGCCGGTTGCCCTACTTCCAAAAACCGCAGTGTCCCTGTCCCTGCAATGCATGTCCAGGTCCATGTCCTCCTCCTCCTCCTCCTCCTCCTCCTCCTCCTCCTCCTCCTCCTCCTCACTGTAATCAGCTTCCGGAAAGCGCAGTTGTCTCCGGATTGCATTCCTCTGCAGACGATGCAGCATAAAATCCAGAACAAGGCAGGAGGTATTCACAACGGCCAGTGCTGCAGCGATGGTATCTGCGGGCTCCATGCTTGCACTGCTATGGCGTTAGTGCAGTGCGGGGATGGGGCTTGAATAATGTGATGCCTACCCACGAGTGCACAGCTCGAAATGGCATCAGTGGAAAAAAAGGGTGCGGAATGATGACATGCCTACCCTCAGTGCAGCACTCGAAATGGTGTCGGCGTCACAAAAAAAGGGCACAGAATGATGACATGTCTACCCACAGTGCAGCACTCGAAATGGTGCCTGCTGGGCGCTCCGGGAACTGTGGGATAGGTACCCATAATGCAATGCTCGCTATGTCGACACTTGCAAAAGTTGTAAGGACAGACACTGTCGACCTGCTGTGCTGTGTGGGGACGCACTAAGTCGACTTTATAAAGTCTGCTTTAGAAAATCGACTTAAGGAAAATCGACCTAATGCTGTAGTGAAGACATACCCTTAGTATCACTTTCACTCCTCAGTTCAGGAAGTTACTTGCATTTCATCAGCAAGAAAGTTAGTAGGTCAGCTTTAGTTTGCACTTCTTCACCTTACATCTAAATTTGGTGGGACCTCATTTTCTAATTCCTTACTGAATAATGCTCTAGGGCTTCAGGAGATGCCAGCAATTATAAAACCAAGCTACTATTGTATACTGTAATCATTTGTCTATCAATTGTGTGCAATGTTTCTGTTTAATAATAGATTAAACAATGAAGCTCCCTGAGGGCGGATAAAAGCAACATATGCTCTGGTGTTGGTAGTAGGGATAAAAAAGGCTGGGCCAGGGATCTATAGCTCCATCATGTCTTCTGCAAGGCCCTTCCTAGGACTGAGAAGCCTTCCAGCTCTCCCCATTTTTAAGAGAGAATTTAAGTCCCTTACAATATATTTATTAGCTTTCTTTTCCCATTTTCAGCTTATTGACCCTCTCTTTTTCAGAGCCTTTTGACCTACTTGTTATGACTGAGAATTGTCAGTATTTGTTTTCAGTTTATTTAAAATTGTTTTATTACATGCAGCCACTTAAGAAATTTGTCAGTGATTGTGCTCTGTAAATAAAATTGTGGTTATTAATTTTGTTGCATTTTTTGCGTTGTTACTTATAACAGAGATTTAAAGTTATTATAACAGCTTTTTAGTTTCCTTTTCGCTGTTTTAATATCAATGTAACTTGCTTTAACTTTGTTTGGATTTCACTGTGGATCCCATCCTACATATCTGCCACATCCAAAACACTGAGTAACAGTCTGGAACCCTGGTGTAAAAGAATGGCAAGATTTGGCCCTATGTTTGGTTTCTGGACACTGGAAAGCCTCACCATCTCTTTGGGTATATGTAGACTGCAATCACTGGATGCAATTGTAGTTCAAGCCAACATATCCAAACTAATTTTAATCTAGCTGGTGGGAGTCCTAGAACAAGGAAGCAGCAGCAGTATGGACACCAGTGCTTTCTGTACAAATCCAAGTAGAGCCCATGGCAATTACTTGTGGGGTATCCTGTGCTGAAATTCATACTGCTTCCCCGAGGCACTGACTTTCTAATGTGCTGAAGGTAAGTTGGCTGCCAGTGGGTGCTCAGCACCCACCAGTTTTTCCTCATGGGTACTCCAACACCAGAGCTCCAGGACCTGAGCTAATTGGATTAAAACTAGCTGGGGTATGTTTACTCATGCTGCAATCACAGTCTAGGTGTACCCTTGGTCATATGGCATCATCACACATTATAGACTTGCAATAAAACAGATGAAATTAGAACAGTATGTTATTTGCATTGCCACAGGAAGTCTGGAGACTTTTAGGGAAATTGCTTTATTACCACAGGTGCTCTTTAGTCTTCATACAGCAGCCATGCTTTTTATTACTCTTTTGGGACACTCTCTTCTGATCCATTTATAACAAACATAGGGTGGATTTGATTTAAATCAAATTAATTTACATCATGATTTAAATCACTAGTCAGAAGACTCAATTGAATCATGGATTTCTACATAAAAGTGCATTCCTGTTGGTTGCTATAACCTTATTCTTCACAACTGAGAGATATATATGTAGGTTTCCTTTATAGACTATACATTTTAAAGTGATTTATTTTGAAAACATTTCAGATTTGTTTTACAGCTATATCAGAAAATTAATGATTGCTTAGTTGGTTATTTCATTTACCAAAGGTAATTGAGGCAGATATTTATGAAGTCATTGGGAAGTGAACTAGTTCCAATTAAACAGGGTAATCATTAATATTTGGAGGATTTTTTTCTTGCCATGCTGTATTAGGAGAACATCACCAGACAGACATTTAAATTGTTTTATTTAACTAAAACAACATTATGTATTCTGGATATTTTTCTTCAACAGCAAACATAATATTTAACAAAATAAGCATAAGAATTTTTGAATTTAGTTAAACATTCAAGTTTTTAAAAATCATGTTTTCATTAAAATTGTTTTAACTGAAATAGTTAAATGAAATATTTAAAACTGCACTTTTAGAGAGAAGTAAGGGATTAACTCTGTGTTTGCAAATTTGCAGAGGGACAATAGGGTTGAAGTATATATATTATTCTATATATTATTTATTTTAAAACATTTTTTTCTGTTAACAAGCATGTTATCTTTGAAGACACAAATCCACAGTTTGAGAACTGAAAAACTAAGCATTTCTGATGGTATCTTCTAGAGTGAGCACTGAGTTCCATTGGGTAGATAGAAAGTTTAACCTAAATTATTTATATCGAAGCCCTGGAATTCCATAACATTAGATCCTTAATCCATAAACAATTGGAACTCATTTACAAAACTTTTCTTAAACTTTACATGAATATATTGTCTCATACTATAGAATGTATAATTTATAATATCTATTCCATGATGAGATATCTTTGAGCTATAATGTATATTAATTAAAACTATCTTTAGATAGTTTTTTCCTCAAATTTATTTATCAAAAAATTGATTTAAATAAAAAAACTGTTTTAAATAAACTTTAAAAATCTGATTTTATTTTATTTTATTTAAAAAATCATTGATTTTTATCCACCCTGCAAATAGCAGATTTAGTCACAAATATATTGCTAGCCATGTTTGTGCCTCTATGTTTATCATGCTGCCTAAGCATGTATGTATCATTGCATTCAGGAAAAAAAATTCTAAGCAGCCATCACATAGTGCTTTAGCAGAAGAAAGAGTTTCTGAAGGATTTAATCACAGAACAGCATTATCAGTTTGTTAGGACCTGCACTCAGAGAGATGACAGGAAAGAGAACCAGCCATCTTGATTACACAGATATGGTAAGAGAGCCATTTGCACTGGGGGAAAAAGTGTGCTGCACTGTTTATGAGAATAAACTCTCTTAATTTAAGTCCCTGGCAGAGTTGTCACACTGTAAGCTGCCAGTTACCAACATATAGGTATTGTTATGGCAGAGGTCACCAGATGGTACTGATGAATTTAGGTTAGAAAGTCTTTTTTCTTCGCACGAGAGAAAGTTTTTAGTCTTGGAAGAAAAGGCCATGTTATTAGTTTTGTGATGCAGATTCTTTATGGTGAGCAGCAAAGGAGTTTACTCTCCGCCTTAATCTCACTAACTAGAATAAATTCTTGCAGCAGGGTTGTTTTTGGAGTTCAAGCACTGGTAGTTGGGCTGAGATACTTGAAAGAGGGGACTGATTGCCTGTGTGCTGCTTGTGACTGCCTCGGTTCAAGGACTGGACTGTATGTGTAAAATAAGCCAGTTGCACTAACAATATATTCAGATTCCATGTCACTGATTTCTCCTCTAGTGAAAAGCTGACCCGCCATCTGCTATCACTGAGCATAGAGGCAACAACAGTATCATGGTCTTGCAGTAAAGAGACCATAGTTAAAGTTGCAAAATAATTTTTTTGTATTACAGGGTCTGTACCTCAGTGACTGACCTTTGTTAGGAACCCTCTTTTGTAAACCTGCAATGGGAAATTTAAACCAGATTTTAGTCACTAATTAACATGTGTGGACTGATCCCCTGTAGGTAGTTTGTGTTTGTATGTTGGGTGTTAGGAAATTTGAGAAAACTGGAACACTAGAAAAGCTTGATTCCCCCTGCCCCACACACACTCATATTCACTGTCTACTGCTGCTGCCCCAGCAGTAACATTGTGACATCAGAAATAGTCGGCCACTTATCACTCCTTCCCACTCCAGTTCCATTTCATACTCGGGGAGAGTGGCCTGGTTGTCATGGCAACAGCTACCTTTGATTATTGATATACTTCAGGTACTGGAACATTCTCACAGAGAAGGGTCCCAGGCGGAGCTGACTGGGTTTGGATAAATTCCTGTGAGGCTCTTTTAGGTTTGTGATGGGGTAAATGACACTGTTTCTTTTCAAAGGAGAATTGTTACTGTCCTCGGAAAGGGTTACCTGGAAATAAGAAACAATTTACACGACAAGGAGGTGGCATTTTATATGTGGGAGGAGGGGTGACCAGGGAATTAGAGCTATAAGTCCCTACTTAGTGTTGTTTCACAGTTAAAAACAGTGTCATTTAGAAGTTGCAGGAAAACAAAGTAGCATTAAAAACAAATATATTTCTTTTGATGGCAATTAAATTTATTAACTTTCAACATATTGGTCAACACAGCAGTGAGTGGTGAAATATGGAGTATCATAAAGATAAACAATGGCAAAATACATTTAAAGCAATTGTTTACATGCTTTATTCTTTAAATAGGCAGCGATATAGAAAATATTTTCTTTCTATTAAAAAAAACTAAAGAAATTCATAAACAGGAAACTTGGTTTAACCTTAGGCAAGGTTGCTCTCATCAGTGAAATAAACTGTAAAAATTAGGAAATACAAAGTTAAGTGTTGAAAAGCTGCAAAATAAAGCACTCTCATGTTGCCCAGACAAGCCTAATTCAGCCTCCTTGTATGAATGCATTATGACACAGTCTTTAATTACATGCAGAGGTGACTATCTCTGAAAAATTTGGTGTAAATGTCTTGCCCAGCCTCCCATAAGAACTCAGTGGCAGTGGCCGAATCCTGGTCTTAATGGTAGTATTCAACTGCCCTAACGACAAGACCATCCTTTCTCTTCCTGCAGTTTCCTGCCTCCTTCACTACAAATCTTCCAGCTTCTGCAACAAATGAAGCAAGAGCCCTTCAAACAACAGAATCCTTCACTGCAAAGTCCCAGTTCATCCTCAGAGCACATTTGTCCTCTGCTTTGAATGAGCTAGGCATCCTGTGTAATAAATAATAACTAATAATAATAATAAATAATGGATCATATTATTAAAGATTGTACTACAATGGATACCACAAAAGGGGGTCAAATTAAGACTGAATGAGCAGTGTTCATTCTGTCATTTCGTAATTTGAGAGTGCTTGATTTTCAACATTTAATCCTTTTTTATTTATTGATTAGGGGGCCTGTAGCGGGGCGGCGCGGCTCCCGGCAGACCGCGCTCGAAACGGCCCCTGGCCGGGGCTGGACGGAGCCGCGCTAGCGCCGGTGGAGCCCCGCCCCTGGAAGTCCGGGGGCTGGAGAGAGGGGACCCGGCTCCCGGCGGACTGCGAGCGAGGTGGTTTCTGGCTGGGGCCGGAAGGAGCCGTGGCAGCGCCAGGTCAGCCCCGCCCACGGAAGTCCGGGGGCGGACCCGGAAGTATAAGAGTGCGGCCGCCGGGCTCAGTAAGGGAGCAGACCCCGGCGAAGCAAGCCGCCCCAGAGCGGACTCCGCACCGGGACCCGCCCAACCAGCAGCCTCCCCATTACTGGGAGAGGCCGCCGACCCTACCGCTCGGCCGGTACCCCGAGGAGCCGCTTGACCCCCGGCTGGAGGACCGGCTGAAGACGCCGCCAGCCCGATACCCCAAGGGACGGTGAGACCCGCTGCCGGACCACTACTGGTTCCAGCCGCCGACCCTGCCACCCGGCCACTACCCGGAGGAGGCACCGGACCTGCTGCCCGACCACCGTCCGGAGGACCCGCTGCCACCAACCCCGCCGACAGCCTTCTACCCAGAGGAACCCCCGACCGAGCTAGCCTGCTCCCCTGAGGACCTGCCCGACCTGCCGCCGGACAGTGACCCGGAGGAGCCCATGACCCTAGACGCCGGGGAGGACCCCGCGACAGCCCAGGTACCCAGGGAAGGGGAGTCCGGAAGTAGCCCGGGGGAAGGGCCCGAACCGATGTCAGTGTGTTTCGGCCAGGATCCCCACTGACCGCAGCAAAGCGCTTGCCGCCAGGGCCCCGGGCTGGGGCGCAGTGGAAGTGGGTGGGCCTGCGCCCCCCCTGCCACCGCACTGGTGGGTGGCAGTCTCCCCCTTCCCGACACCTGGCCTACCCGTCCTGAACTATTGCTTGGCCCCTGCGGAGGGGCCTGAGCGCCGTGTCTGAACTCTTGATTGGCCCACCAGAGGGCCTGAGCCTGAACCCAGGGACTCTTGATTGGCCCACCAGAGGCCCTGAGCCCGAACCCAGGGACTCTTGATTGGCCCACCAGAGGGCCTGAGCCCCGGGCCTCTGCGACTCCCGCCCCACGAGCGGTGGGGTTTAGGGCGTGCGATCCCGCTAATTCCCCTCAGGGTCGCCGACTGCGTACCGGAGCAAGGACTTTCCCGCCAGACCGGCGGAAGGGGACCGCGCCCCGCCGACGCAACCCTTACGGGGCCTGTAACCTGAGCCCTGCTGGCCAGGGCTGACGTCCTCAGTCCTGGGTGGTAAGGCTCAGGCTTCGGCTTTGGGTGGTGGGACTAAGGCTTCAGCCCTGGGCCCCAGCAAATCTAGCGCCAGCCCTGGTGACCTGATTAAAATGGGGTCCCAACCTACTTTAGGTCCCAACCCACAGTTTGAGAACTGCTAGACCTTAACTAAAGGAACTTGAAGTTTTTTGGTTTTGAATAGAACCAGCCATGCCACAAACTAGTTAAAAAAATCAAATAAAAGTTGTAGTGTAGATGAGGTCAAAATCTTACATCTTAACAGAACTGTAAATGGATTCAAGCACTGTTGCATTTATGGTATGATCAATGTAAATTCAAAATGGGGGAGAGAGCTAAAGTGAGGGAAGGACTGCACTTGCTTGTTAAAAAGGAAAAGATAGCTCAGTGCACTTGATGTTGGTCAATAAAAGATATTACCTCATCTACATTGTCTCTCTTATATTCTGAGACCAACATGGATACCACAACACTGCAAACTACTAGGAAAAATCTCAGTGAATCCACTGATAGATATTACTTTATCTACTGCATCTCTAGTTAAAAGAAATGGATTGTAGATATGAAAATAAAAAGAAACATACCAAATTAACCAAAATAAAAATGAAGTATACAAATATTAGAAAGATACAGGTGCATTTTTTGACAGAAAACTCAAACAAAACTCTCACTGAAGTCTTTAACTGGGCAAAGCTTCTTCCTGAGCAAGGTCAGTATGAGAACGTGGAATTGTGATCACTTAGCAAACTACAAAGAAATATAATGCCATCTATATATCAACTATATTTTCATTGTGGAACTTTTTTCCACCCCCTCTCTACAGTACCAGTATTATTAGGGGGGAAAGCCCGGGGAAGCAGTGTTAGATACCGCTTCCGCCTGGTCACTAGTGAGGGAGGCATTGGTCAAGCCCTGTGGGATGGTCCGGAGGGAAAAGCTGGCTCTACGGTGCATCCATGGGGACACCCAGAGGTACCCAGTGGCCCGGGTGCCCCTGGAGATAGAGGGATGCTTCCAGTGGCAGCGGGTAGGGGTGGTACAGAGGTTGGCATGCCCAGTCCTCTTAGGGTGGGACTAAAGAGCGCTGACCAACGAACTCCAGAGCCAGGGAGTGGGGCATGGGGTGAGGACCCTGGAGGGTCCAGGCAAGGGATTGGGGGGGGGGGGCGAGGAGAGCCTCGACACCCCTAAGGGAACATGATCCTCCACCCCTAACTCAGGGGAAAGGAGGGGTGTACAATCGGAAACTCCTAGACAATGAGAAAGAGCCAGGGGGGAATGCTGGCTGTGTGGGGCAGACAAGCCCCCCGGGGAAGCTTGCCCTGAATGTGGTCCCCCTAGGGCAGGAAGGAAAGGAAGACTGGGGAGACGGGCCACAGAGCCCAGAGGTGGGGCACCAGACAGGCCAGACACCGCTGGAGCAAGGGTGCACCCTCTGCCAGGCCAAGGGGCACGGGCGGGGGACCTGGCCTTATGGGGAAAAGATGCGAGATGTGTGGAAGGGCAGGGGTAAGAACCCCTAGAATGTCCTGCCTCTCTAAGGCAAAACCCTGCTCACAGGTGGGAGGCCCCGGCAGGGAGACAAAGGCTGTAACACTATCTGCATGCTGTGTGAAAGGTACCTCGAGTGCCTAGAGACCTGAGGCCCAAGATTGTGGAGCCACTGCTGGGGAATTGTGGGGAGCACTGGTTGTTTCACTGAAGTCATAAGAAGCACACTGTAAATAAAGGACACTTGGGTGCAACACTAAAAACAGTGTCAAGACCTTTATTAGGAGCGAGGAGAACGCACGGCACCTCATTTATCTTCCACCGGCAATTTAGGAAGGAAATAAGATACTATTTCTAATCACATATCTAAATGCAGTATAATATTTTTCTCATGTTATAATATTTTGTTTTCATATGTATCTCTATAACATATTGTGATAGACCTAGGCCCATTGGATACAGCAGAGTAGTAGAAAGCAGATGTACTGGCCACTGGATGAATAGTTTTCTGTTCCCTGAGTGACCAGAGCAGGGGCTGCGCTAGAGCAATCCAGAACTTGCTAGAACCAACTAAGACAGGCAAGCTAATTAAGACACCTGGAGCCAATTAAGAACATACTAGAATCAATTATGGCAGGCAGACTAATCAGGACCTGGTTTAAAAAGGACCTCCCATCAGTTAGTGAATGGCATATAAGGAGCAGAGCGTGAGACAGTGTGCTGCTGGAGGACTACAAGTGTGGTCAGGAGGAAGATCCTGTGGTGAGGATAAGGAAGGTGCTGGGGGTGAAAGTGAGGCCATGGGGAAGTAGCCAAGGAGTTATAGCTGTCATACAGCTGATACAGGAGACACTGTATCCAGGGCTGGAACCTGGTGTAGAGGGCAGTCCTGGGTTCCCTCCATTCTCTCCACACCGCCTCCCAATTCCTGATTGGGCACAGGAGTTGACCTGGTTTGTGAACAACACCAGATGGGAAGGTGTAATTTGGAAAGTGATCTGGCCTGTCCCTGACCCACTAGGTGGGACAACAAAGACTGTGGAGATTTTTCTCCATTTTCCCCCATGCTGGCCAGTGATGAGATTAGCTGAGTTGAATAGTAGGTTGGAGCCTCTAGCAGAAGCAGCCAAACTGAGGGCTGCTATGAACCACTGAGGTAAACAAATCTGCCAAAAAGTGCAGGACCCACCAAGACAGAGGAGGGACTTTGCCACAATATATTGACTAATTTACAACTATTTTAATACAAAATCTTTTTTTAATGTGTTAAAAATAAAAAACAAACAAGATGAAGCTCTTTATATGGAACTTTTTAAAAAATCCATGTAAATCGAACCACAGAGTGTGCTTTCTGTTTCTGGTGAATAGAGGCACTTTGATTGTGAACAAGTGTCAGATTTTAAAATTCCTGAATAATGTAAAACAGACTGAAATCCTGTCTAGAATACAAGAAGAATGGAACATTTAAACATTAAATTCCTTGAGTTTATAAGCACCAAGTGCACAGAACTTGTTGTGGCTTCCAAGGATAACGTCCCTTCTGCTGGAATTCCAGATAGTGGCAGTCTGCTGAAACATGAGTTCAGTTACCAAATATAGATGAGTGGGGTAAGAGGACAGATGTAATTCACAGGCCACAGTCACCTCGATGCTTACTTAGGACCAAGCAATCTTTATTGAATAGCTAAAGCAACTTTCAGCTTTCTTAAGTGAAGAAGGAAAAGGAAGCCTTTCCTGAAATTAATTATATGTGAGACTCTTCAAACTGGCCTAACACACATAAGGTCTGTAATTTTGTGTGTATGTGTGTGTGTTTTGTGAATTCAATTAATTGTTCTCAGGGAATAAGAGCCCCAAAAAGCTTAAAAATAGCTTCAAAATTCATAGAAAAATAAGTATTTATTTGTTTTTGAAACACCATTGGAAATTCCCTTAAACTGTTACTTGTTTGGGCTTGATTTTATTTTGATTTTTTTTTAATTTCTGATTTTTTTCTTCTTTAAAATTTGTGAAAATTGTGCTATGTTTTTCTTTAGTATTTCTCTTCTCATTACAATGAGAAAGTGAGGTCTGTAAAATTATTTTCCATGGTACTCTGTACCTTACTGTTTATTCATGTAATGTTTTAAAACTGATGAATTATTCATTTATTTTCTAAAAGTGTGAAAATTATTGCCACTGTAATATAATAGATTTTAAAATATTTTACCATGTTAATATACATAACATCTGTGATTTTATAGGAAAAGATAAATATCAAATTGTACCATGGAATAATTAGTGCATAATATATCTTCTGTAAAGTTAAACATTCCAAATAATATATATGCAGAATTTTTATTTTCCATGTTGTGTTTAAAACAACACAGTGCATTAATAATGGTGAATGCACTCATTAGATAGAAGTGCAATGCACCATTACAAATATTCTGTGGTATAACCAATAGATGCTAGAAATAGCATTAGATATTTCTAATTATGATCTTATGTGCTATTTGGTAGAGTTAGTGTTCTAATTTCATTTAGCCATGACTTAAAGAAACAAGTTATTTTAAAGGAAATCTTGGATTCCCTGGATTACAGTGGATTTATATACTACAATGTAAATTTTTTAAAATTGTCTTTTAGACCAAAATGTTCAAACTTTGACATCTAAAGAGAGAGATACAAATCCATATTTAGGCACCAAAATAAGTAGTCAGATTTTTCAGAAGTGCTAAGAACCTGTAGTTCACACAGAGGTACTCAGCACATCTGAAAATCTAGATAATTATTTAGATACCTGAAAATATGGATTTAGATGCCTAACTTTAGTCATCATACTTTGAAAATTATGACTTTCAGTCATGTGTAAACCACTGGTTTTTTATCTAATATACGTAATTATATAACCTCAAATAATTGTAGCATGTATTCACAATATATCCATTCTGTTAGAAACTAACCATTCTCTGTTATGCTGAGCAGCAAAGGGCCAAATTCTGTCCTGAGCTATATCCCAGTGAGACAACAGAATAGCACAGGATGAAAGTCAGGACAGTTTATTATGTTATTTCACATTGAGATATATGATAAGTCGGAAGAAGAAACAGTGTGAATCAGATATGTAAAGAGATGCTTGTGATGCACAATATTATTTAAAGCAATAAATTATCCATACACAGTAGCATATTTATTCATTTCAATATGAAGTTTTAAAAAATTACTAAGTGTTCAAGAGAGACACATTCTCCAGATTTAACTCTTGATTCCCTGGTATTCATCCAGCTGCCTTAACAGCTGACCCTCTAGGTCAGGCTGGGTTCATTTTCTAAAATTGCTAAATTGTAGCCAGTTAAGTTGTATGTACTTTTTTTAGATTTTATTGACAAGATTTGTTTCCCTGTAAATGTGAATAAAGGGAAAGAGACAACCTAATTAAAACAAGGACTACCCCATCACCTACTCTATAAAACTATGCTTCAAATGTTGAACCATAAAACCAACTCTTTGGCTTCCCTGTACTTGTATGTGCTTGGTTGTAATCCA
Organism: Sternotherus odoratus; assembly: GCA_032164245.1. NCBI lineage: Eukaryota > Metazoa > Chordata > Testudines > Kinosternidae > Sternotherus > Sternotherus odoratus. The sequence continues at coordinate 56,807,482 of JAVMKO010000004.1, forward strand.
TTGGCAGAACGCACAGAAAAAAGATATCGAGAGAGGGATATACTAGTCCAATAATTCAATTAATCAGTCAGTCAGCTAAGAATTATCTGCTGGGTAAGCCCCAGTGAAGTAACTAGAAGTAATTGGAGTGTGCATGAGCCTGTGTAAAAGTCATCTGAGTGCATCTCATGACTATCAAGCCAGCTAGCACTGAGAAATGGAATAGGGCAAACTGTGAACATGCAAAGTTTTAAGCAATCTAGTATTAAGAAATGAAACTCCCATGGAAATGTGTGTGCGTGTACACATACACAAAGAGTTATGACAATCAGGGATATTTAAATCCCTGTTGTTCAGCTGCATTAATATTAGAAGAATCAGTTATCATTCTTGGAGCCAGGTTGTCACCAATGTAGCATCCAGGAAGCCAAACAAGCTTCAATTCATGGAACTTATTGCATATCATTCCATTTGGGGAATGGGATTTATTTGGCCCCCCACAGAACAAGCAAGGAATGAGCTTAGCTAGCAAGCTTAAAAATGTTGTAGAAAAACTTGGGGGTTATAGACAATTTTGTCTGTTCAGAAGCTGCTTGGTACAAAATGACTTGCAAGATATATGCATGAATCACACTCCCTTCAATGTTGCTTTACCATATCTATAGTTAATGGTAGTCTGATATTCTATTAATTTAAATTATCACTGTATATAATAATGCTACCAAGGAACATACATGTTCCAACATCAATGAAGGAAATGAAATATTAACAAACAGAAGATCATAAATATCATAAATTTATATTATTAACCAGGAGAAAGCATGGCATTTCTAATCAAAGAATTCTAGGACCCTCTACTCATTCAGATTCTTAAGCAAATTAGTATTCTTATTAATCACTTCAATGATCTTATAAAGTGAATGATCATACTACAAATAATTCTTACATCATTAGGATTTGACTTTCACACCTGCTTTTGTATCTGGTCATTTGTAAATAATGTATCTAGCGTTATGGCACAAGCAAGTGTTTGTTTTATTGTCACTCTCCTTATAGAAATTATATGCATTTTCTTTCAGCAGCATGCAAGACAGACGGCGTGAGCAGGTGGTGTCTCTACCCTTAATGCTGAAGGGGGCTTACTCAGCAGAGAAAAGAGTCCATGAGGGTTACTCTGAAAACATGTCGGAGGCTTCCTCCTTTCATGACTATTTTTATGATTCCCTATCAGGCATACAGGATGGAGAGGTTTCAAATGAGCTATCTGCATTTCTCAGCAAGGAGGAGATAAGTAAAAGCCTTGACCTTGCCAGAGAAGCTATTGCTGATTCAGTGAAGGAGAATCAGAATGTAGAGCAGGAGTTCACTCATCGTTTCAACACTTCTCCGAACTCATCAGAATATGCTGCTTCTAGGGAGACCAAAGTCCATGAACAAGACTTTTTGGGGAGGCTTCAGGTGAGCACAGCTCAAACTCTCCCAGAGCAACAGAAACAGCAACCACCCACATCTCCTCAGGCAGCAAGCAGCATTTACACTGTCCCTGGAAGGCAAGGCAGCATCTCACCCTCACTAACGGCTAGCCCCAGCTTTATTCGGAGTTTAAGAAATGCAGAGAGACACAGTCCAGGTACGCAAAAGACAAGCCCAAAATCCAAATCAATGTCCCAGGGAGATGCTCCTTTCAAGAACAAGCTGTGTGACAAGGCTGCCATGTTCATTGAAGAACTTTCTTCCATATTTAGAGAAGCTGCGAAGACAAGAGGCAGGAGTCCCAATGGGGACTCCTCTTCTCCAGACAGTGGATACCTGTCTCCTAAAAAGAAACAGTCAGCCATGATAAATGCCTCAGTGAATCAGAACCCTGGCAAAACATATCCAGAGACCAAACCTGAGGCAAAGTTACTTGAGACTCACCACAATGGAGAGTCCTTCCCCGACAGCAAGAATGCCACTCAGGAAAATGAAACTGCCTTCCATCATGAGCTCACCAATCCGGGTAGTTATCAGTCTTCAGCTCCTCGATTTACCCAGAAACTCAGAAGCCAGGAAGTGGCTGAAGGAAGCAAGGTGTTACTGGAATGCAGAGTTACTGGAAACCCAACACCTCATGTCAGGTAGGTGCATTGCAGTTTAAAATGGTCACAGGCAATGGCTGATGTCCTCTTCTAATTTTACTTCTGTGGAAGAGTATCACCTGGACCTGCTCATGAGTAATGTACAAGAAAATTCTGACTATGTGCTGACAGCCAAGTGGTTTTAGTAATAAATTAATGAAGTGATAGATTCTACCACCAACTTGGTGGTTCCTTACTCTGCAAATATTTCCATTGATTTCTAATTGCAGAATAATGTACTACTTAGTCTAAGAGTGGCAGAACCAGGCCCAAAACTGGCTTCAATAGGACTACCTATGAGTCTAGTGAGTAAAGGGGTTCACAATCTGGTCCTTAAATGCTGAAGTCACAAAGACAGTAAATAAGTGTGTATATTGCATTTCTCTTGGTTGGAACATTGGATAAATAACCTGAAAACTTTCTAATGTTCTTACTCCCATCCAGAAGTCTTTCAGACTGAGATATTCTCAAAAGATATCAGGATGGTCCCTATATGAAAACATTTCCTCCAGTATGTCATTGGAATGTTGAGCCTATATTGTTTTGCTTGATAAGAACACTCTACTCTAATAATTGTCACAATGTTCTTAATTGTTAAATCGTAGTTCTAAATTTTAACATTTCTAAAAGCTATAACCACAATTATTAAGGGAACTGAGCAACATCTGAAAGGTTCTGAGAGCCATCAAATCCTTTTGAAGCCGATGGAAGTTGGGGGCAATTGCAACTTGCAGACTTGGGCATTTCTTGGAAAGAGGTCTGCCAATATTTTGTCTTTGAGTCAGAACTTATATCAGATGTTTTCTTGAGCATCTTTAACAAGAAAAAACTGACAGATCAAAGCAATTATTTTGCAAAGCAACATGTTTTTGACATGATTTGAAAACATATTTATTAAAGTATATCAAAGCAGATGTACTTCATTCTCACTTGCTTTTCAATTTAAGGAATTGTGTAAAAATAGCAGACCTTCCCTAAAGGAAGGGAATGTGAAAATGTTTGACACCAGAAAAGAAGCTTAGTCTTTAACTGACTTTCTTTTAGCTTGATTAGAATGAACTGATAGTCAAATTGTTTACCATATTAATCTACTAGAGTTAAATGGGTCATAGATACACTGAAAGTTTCTACTGAGTTGACTATTTTTACCAGTTCTAGCCTAATATGCCTTTTATATTTTATAATTCTGAAGTGTTAAGTATAGGCACCTATCCTATGCTATGGGTATCTACCCAGATATTATAATCTATAATATGTATATAGAATCTCTCATACCAGTAAAATATCTGAAAATAGTAGAAATATTCTAAGTGCACTTAATGCATGTAACATATAATCATCAATTGGTATAACTTTAGATAACTGTTGAGCAGAACTGGAATCAAACCAGTCACCTAAAAGTGAAATGCTGTATATAAATGCTCAATGAGGATTCAATGTTATAAAAGCAAAAATACTGTAATGTTGATATGATGTATCTCATTGCTATTATTTTGTCTAGAAGAACAGAGATGTCATTCTTATAGTTAATCTGACCCACAGCTGTAGAATTATCCATGGAAAGATGTGTGCAAAAACCTTAGATGCTTTCATAGTATTTTTGCAGTGCTATTAAATTCATCCAGTCAGTGGTGTGAGCAAAGAAGCTACAAGTTCTTCATTTTAACTGACATGACTTTTTTTCCCCCTTAATATTGTAGTACTCATTAACTTACAATCTGGTCTACCCCCAATTGGTTTCTTATGTGGTTTTCATTCAGGAACAATAGAGATGCAAAAAAAGTTTGTCAGCATAGTTCCTGGTTGTGAGAGGCACTTATAAGAAACAAAATTGTGCTCTTTTGTGGGAATCCTATAGAAACAGTGGCTTTTTTCTTTACTGTGAATGGAAAGGTGATTTCAGAGATGGGGAGATGGGTGAAAGATTCAGAAAATGTGCCCCACCTTGCAATAACAAGTTATTTTCAATGCCAATAAAATTCTTCACTGGGGCTCATTGTAATCTTATCCACTTTACTGAAGAGGTCACTCTATCACAAGTCAGGCAATCAGAAATTTGACAAATGTATTTCTCTTTAGTGAATAACACCAGGGGGCAGTCATGAACCCTGAACCCTGAAAGCAGTACTATTAGCCAGTCAGTTACTAAGAATTATTTGTTAGACACCAGTGACAGTAAAAATTTGAACCCTCTCAGACTTTGTGGAGGTTTGGACCTAGACCCAGAGTCTAAATCTTGTCCAGGTTTTTATTTATTAAAACAAATCTCAAGTTGTATTTAAAGTCTCTATTTTAAGAAAAATCAAAGCTATTATACTATAAGACTATCTAACATTAGCATAGCCTGGTTCATTAAAAAGGCTTCCAAAGAATTGTACATTGTGCACATAAGAATCACTTTACCTCCATTCTTCCTCCCTCCAACACCAAAAAGCAGCAGTCTTCAGGATGGAACCGTGTAACAGTCCATAACATCACATAGTAGTTCAACACAGGAAGGAAAAACTAGTGAATCGAGATGAAATTGCAGAAGTTAATTGGAGTAGGAAAAATGTGCAATAGCTGCACTTAAAATGTTTCTACCATTTTCAGAGATTTCTTCGCCTGTGTGAGAAAATATAATGTATATAGATATTTTTATAAATGAATGCCTGAAGTTAGTCTTCCGAATCCATATTTAAGTACCTAAATAAGTGGCCTAATTTTCTAAAGTGCTAGTCTGGAATTGCAGAAGTGACAGAGTCCTGTGGCACCTTAAAGACTAACTAATGTATTGAAGCATAAGCTTTCGTGGGCTAATACCCACTTCGTCAGATGCAAACTTTTTCAGTTACATCCCCCCTTACCAGGAATCTGTCCATGCCCTCCCCTTGCCTTATTACTTCACAGCCAAGCCTTCCTCAGTAGTGGAGCTTTGGCTGAAGGCAGAATTGGGGGTGGAAGAGGAGCTGTGGCTACAGGCAGAGCTGGTCTGGAAGGAATGATGGCAGATCCAGGCTCGGGGTGGAGTGGAGCTGTAGTATGATTCTCCTTAGGAGCACCAGGGTTTGGGACTTTGGATCGGGGGAGGGGGGAAGTACAGGGACTCAGGACTTCAGCCCTGCAGCTCAGCTCCTGGTTTCAGCCTCATGGGGAGCACTGTGGTTCAGGGCTTTAGCTACGAGGCAAGCACTGGTTTCAGCCACCTGACATCAGGAATAGAGCCACAGGGATAAAGCCCTGGCCTCCCACTGCCTGGAATACACACATACTTCATCAGATGCATAGAGTGGAATATACAGTAGGAAGAGATTATATATACACAGAGAACATGAAAAATTGAATATTGCCATACCAACTTTAAGTGGCTTAATTGATTATGGTGAGCTATTATCAACAGAAGAAAAAAAAACTTTTGTAGTGATAATCAGGATGGCCCATTTCAAGCAGTTGACAAGAAGGCTCTGGTTTATATTCAACTACTGTGCCAACAGACAAGCCTTTTGAATTTTAGTAGTCTGAATATACAGAAATGTGGGAAATATGAGTAGCCATCTGTACAAACAATATGGCCAAAATGTTTTTGAATATAACAAAATTTGTTCTTAAATGAATGCTTAGTCTGTAAGCTAAAAAACAAGGAGAGTTCATTTTATATTTCATTTTAAGGATGGTGTCAACTTTATATTACATTTAGATACCTTTTAACTTAGCATTCTTATGAACACTATCCTTTAAAAAATTAAAATTTGTTCTGAAATCAAATAGATGTCTGTCTCACTTTAAACAACTTGCCTTTTTGCTTAAAACTGGAGAAGCAGAACCAAAGTGTGAACCATTGGACTTACTCTCTTGTTTCTATGCACTAGTTATGGTAATATGATATTGCACTATTTTAGAATCCTATGTCTTTATTCACATTTCTAATCACATAAGTGAGTTAATTAATAAAAGATTAAAATGGGTTGGCCAAGATTTGCAAAATAAGTGCCTAAAGTTATGCTCCTAAATACACATTCAGGCCCCAATCCTACAGTGAAGCTGGCATAGCTCAATGGGGCTCATGTGGGTGCAGGAATAGATTCAGGCACAACTCATTTCAGGATTTGGGCTTTAGACACATAAATGAATTACTGTATGTGGTTTTAAAGGGTGCTGAATATCCATCAGCTCTTCTGAACTTCAAAAGTAGTTGCTGGGTGCTTAGAAGCTTTGAAATCAGTCTGCTTATTTAGGTGCATAAAAATATATTTAGAAGCTTATCTTAAGGCAACCATGCTTATTTTGTATTCTACACATCCCATATGTTTATGTAAACAACATGCCTCTTTTGCTCACTACTAACTACTTCCCTTCATGACTACTATGTACCTGGACTCCACCCTGATCCAGCAGACAGAGCCATCTCTTGTAGGAAAAAACAGGGCAACCGCCCAGAGCCTGCACTTTGGGGGTCCTCGTGGGCCGGTGCAATTGGTCAGTGCGATTGGTCAGTGTGGTCGGTCCTGGAAGACATAAGCATGAGAACTAGAAGTGCGGGCTGCAGCACCCCTGCTCTCCTGGTTGCCAACTCCATGCCCGGGGTCCTGGCTGCTGCCCCGTGCCCCAAGGGTCTTTCCCGCTGACCTAGCCGCCAATGCAGAGCAGGGGCCCCACGCCAGCAGGGGATGGCCCTGCCAGCAGACACTAACATCTAAATGTGAGCAAGGAAAATTAATATGTAAAGATATGCTCAGAATACTGTATAATATACTCAATACTGTATAATCCTGCACTTATAGTACATTTTATGTTTTCAAAGCACCTGAAGAGCCTTCCCTACCATATCTCAATTATTCCAAGGCCTCTAATAAATTTAAAATTTAAGACTACATTACAATTCTAAACCCACATTCAATCTTCTAAAATGAGGGGCTTGATTCTATCCTACTGTAGTCTGGTGACAGCTGTGTAAAGTGGATGCAAAACACTGACCCTCAGATTAGGTAGCATTCTTTGTGCAGCTGTGAGTGATCTCATACAGTGTAAGGCAGTGAAGAATCAGGCCCTTAATTGTCAAGTAGTAGACAGATTGCAATCTCTCCAAAATACAGGCAGCCTCACAGGAACCTAAAGTTCTGATCCTCCCAGTTACAACCGCATCATTTACTGAGAATCCTATATCTAAATTATTTACCTCAAATAATTCCCCTCCTTCTTCACAAGTGCTGCTTTAAGCCCTGTTCACTTACATAGGAATTCAATTTTATGTATGTGTGTGTGTATTTGGAGGATCAGGCTCTCTTTTGACAGAAACCCCTTATAGTGAATGGTTCTAATTTACCTACCAGTTTCTTCCTTTTAACTTGTCCACTTCCCTTATTTCCCAACCCAGTATTGCCACTCTTCTCAGGAATCATGGATTTTCATGGGAAGAGTCAACTGGAGAATTCTCTTTTTGGAGAATAAGTGATACCTATGGAGTTCTACAACCAGCAACATTATCACCAAGGCAATTAATAATAGTAGGTGTTTGTTTCAATGGTTAGAGAAGTCTTTTATAAAAAAAATTATGTAAAGGAGGGATGTATGCTATAGGAATATCAGTAGGAAGTGATTTTTGTAGAAAATAGCATGCCCATAACCATTATCTTATATTCTATAACCGGTTTTCATAATCAAGATTAACTTGTTCTCACAAATTAAAAACTGGATTTATGTGCTTTAACATTAATGGTTGTCACACTAATTTTCAGAAGAGGATAGACAAGGCAATAATTACTTAAGCTCATTAGACACAGAATTACTGCTTTATTCTAGCATTAAAGCTTATAATGTAAAATCTTTTTTTTAAAGGCTCATGCTGGCTATAAAGAAAAGCTTTCTTTTAAAACCCCAAAAAGTTTGTTACTGATGATGAAATTATAGCAAAGTTCTTTTCATATACAAATTTCCCACAAATATGTATTTTACTATTACTGTAACAACTACCATAGATTTACTCTGATTTTTTCTGTTTTTTTAAGAAAGTACTTTTCTGCTAAAATTAACCTTAATGCTCCCTGGTCTTCCTAGAGCCTGTTGATATAGTATAGTTGGTGCCTAAAATATGTAATTATTTTTCTTCTACTTATAGCACAGTGTTTTTACTAGGAAATAGCATATAAAACATATTTCATTGGCGTAAGAGAAATTACTTAAGATACAATCTACTTTACCACATGATTATAAATGCTTATTTGTTGTTAGAGCTATGAGGTAGGTAACAATTCTCTTGAATCATGTAACTTTTTTCTTTTATATACAGAGAAATATTCTTATAATACCCTGTATTGATTATTTGGTTTTGCTGTGTTCAAGGATTTAGCCATTAACACTATTACTCTAGACTTCTGTACTTGTATTGTTACCCATGTTTATACTTCTACACAATCATCTTTGTAAGTTTTTTAATCTTAATAGACATTCCCTTAATCAGGGTTATGACAAAGTAAAGCCATACAAAGAGAGAGGGAGTGTTTAAATAGAGGACTAGTTATCTAACTTTTATTCCTTCATTATCTCCCAAAGTTCTGTCTGCGGTAGCAAAGTACTGCTCGTATGTACGTGTTTTTGGGAGGGGGCACACACACTATGCATGGTGCTACTAAAATATCAATAATAGTACATGAAATTTTATGTGTATTACTATGACCCTGATTACAGAGGGAGAAACTATAGTATAGAAGCCATTTTTAACCTACCAGTATGCCCACTGAAGGAAGCTAAAATTTGTTACAAATCTGTTTATCATCAGTAGACTGTTATGGCTGTTTTAACTATCCCTAATTAAGATATGGGGTAACTTATATATGAATGTAATGAAATAATATCCATGTCCAAAGAGAGATTTCTTTGGATGTTACATCACTACTTTTCATTTTTTCCTAATTTGCTTCCTTACCCTTTCTCAATCATTTGGCGTTGTTTTGTTTTGTTGTTTTGCCTCTAATTTATATTCTCCCTTCCTCCGTTGCTTTCTCCTTGTTAAATTCTTTCTGTTAAATTTTCGAAATCAGAGTAGTATCCCATTCTTATTTTGGTGTCTTCCCCAGTTATGTGTTGTCCTTTTCTTCCTGTTCTGTGGCTTGTACTGCAGTTCTTTTTTTTCCCTTCTGAAATCTCTCTTCCTACTTCACCCACATTATTTGGGATAATGTATTTCTGTGTGTTAACCCTCAGAGAGTACCTCTCTTATAGAAATTCTGAGCATTTGGAATCAATATGTTCGGCTTCATTGCAGTCATTGCTTATAAGTGTTCAACAAGTACGTAATGCTATTCCAAATAATTTCTAAATAGTTATGTTATAGTGTTTCTTGACGTTTTCTTACTTTGCCTTAAGGCAATACCACATCTTGGATTGTTTAAGAGTGTTAGGGGTAATTACAGCAATTTAATAACCTTATTTAGACAGCACATACTTTTTCAGGATACAATGCATTGCTTTATAAATACGAATGAAGTAAATACAATTATCGCTTTGAAACTTGATGCTTGAGACATTCTTTGCTGACAGACACAAAGCTGTTTACCATGTCTGAAATGCACTCTGTAAATATTTTCATGACAGCATGGAAGTTAATTTTACTGAACTGGACTACAAAACTGAGTAAATGGGATTCTTTGCAAATGTACATAGCTGATGACTAAAAACATTTTCTTCAGTTTATTCAATTAGAGCTGACAAGATTTTGGGCAGAGGCAGAACAGCCCATACTCCAATGACTTATAGTAGACCAAGCATAGAAGAAATACTGTTAAATAGCAGTGAAAATTATTTTATTAGTTTTAGAAGCCATCTGGAAAATCTGTTTTTCTTTCTTATAAGACTGTAGTTGGATAGGGCAGTGTTTAACTAGACCAAAACTAGGTAGCGTGGTAGCTCTGGGCCAGATTGAGGCCAGTCCTGCAAACCAGTGCAGGGGGGATTAAAGAGGAGAGATTCTCCTTTAGTCCATTTAACTTACTGCATGTACCATGGATAGCGGTGCAAAAGAAATATCTCCATGGGTCTTGTGATATTTCATAGGGCATCCAGAACCATAAGTCACTGTGTTACCCCCACCTTAGTGAGAGAGAGACTTCTGGGTGCTAAACTCAGAGACATATGTACCCCAGTCTTTTGGCCACCCCAGGAAAACTTCTCAGGATTCTACCAGCCTTTACTTTGTCTCACAGGTTAACACTTGGTATACCTCAGTTCCTGAAATTCCAAGAAGTGTCCCTCTGTAGTGTCCAGCCCCCTATCACTAGACGCTCACAGTAAGTGCCAAGTCCATTGCCCAAAGTGACAGTGTACACACAAGCTTACTTGATTCAACTGAGAAGGTACACTCTTCTTAATATCCTAGTGCTGAGGATATGCCTACACAGTAAAGGAAAACTGGTCTGTACTAGCCAACTTGGGCTCACAGATCTCGGGCTGTGGGGCTGTTTCATTACTGTGTAGACTTCCGGGCTCAGGCAGGAGACCGAGCTGTAAGATTCTGTGGGATGGAAGGGTCCCGGAGCTCAGTGTCATGCCTGAGCCCAGAAGCCTATTCAACAATAAAGCAGCCCCACAGCCCAAGCCCCGAGTTGGCTGGCAAGGGCCAGATGCAGGTTTTTCTTGGCTGCGTAGACATACTCTGAGATAACTTTATAGTAAAAGGAGAATAAGGTTAATAACAACAGATTCACGTGAGTATTGAGTAAGAATAATGGAAACACAGTAATGGTTACAAATACAACATGTCTAAAAGTCTAAAAGACTAAGGCCTGTTAAAAGCTACGCTCAGGCCTTTATCTAAGGTAAGGTGGGGAAAAGAAACCCATTCTTCTCCTTCTTGTAGGCCAAGAAACCTTCAAAAGGATATGTTTCAATGGGTTCCTCCCAAAAAGATCCTTGTCCCCACTGCTTTGTGCTCTGGTTTGGTGACGCTGTGCTGTTTACTCATCATCCTAATAACTTGTTTTGCCTGAACTTCCATTGTATTTGGTTTATCCTGACTAATTTACATAAGAGAGCCAGGGAGAAAAGTAAATCAGTATTCCTTTGTCCAGGAGAACTTTGTAACTAGGCAGGGTTGATAAACCCAGTTTAAGCATTTGTAGTACATCTATACAACTTCTTAAATGATGCCTATATGTACATCTCATAATGCTTATATGATGTGATCTTCTGTTAACCTTTTCCATGGGTGTGACACAAAGTAGGAAGGCAGCAAGTGGACCTGTTGATTCCATTAATCCACAAAAGAGCCTTCTGGAAGGCAAACACTAAAAATCAAACACTACTAAAGGTACACCTCAGTGAAAACTATTTATATGTGAAATTAAAACTTCCAAAGTTCATTCACTTATTCATTTTCTGCACAAAAGGCTTGCTCTCAAAAGATGAATTACTGTGGTGTTTTTTTATCTTCAGATAACTCAGGCAGTTGTACTCAACCACTTGAAATTCTTTTTTTTTTTAAATACACACATGTAGGCATGGAAACTTTAATCCACAAATACACTTCAGAAAAATTATGAACAGTGAGAAGTGGGTTGTATAGAAACTCTTTTGTAACTTTAAATATAATGGTTGCTAATAATTGCTTTAGGATTTCAGACACTAGCCTAGCAGTAGTTTCAAATTGGATGCAGCACAGTAACAAACCGTAGCCTTGCATTTTTGAACCCACTGTGCTATCCTTATTACTGTGTTATTTAGGGTGTTCCCACTCATGAACCAGAATCTTGATCAGCAAGAACATTCCTTCTAAGTCATTGTGCCAAAATTGTCAAAGCAAATAATTAGAACATAAGAATGGCCGTACTGGGTCAGACCAAAGGTTCATCCAGCCCAGTATCCTGTCTGCTGACAGTGGCCAATGCCAGGTGCCCCAGAGTGAGTGAACCTAACAAGTAATGATTAAGGGCTTGTCCTCACTGGGGGGGGGGGGGATCGACGGCAGAAACGCAACTTCAGCTACGTGAATCACGTAGCTGAAGTTTGCGTATCTGCCGCCGACTTACCTCTCATCCCCACGGCGGTGGCAGTCGGCGTCGCGCTCCCCCGTCGACTCCAGCTTGCACCTCCCAGCGAGCTGGAGTTCCAGAGTCGACAGGGGAGCTTTGGGCGATTGATTTATCGCGTCTTAACAAGACGCGATAAATCGATCACCAGAAGATCGATCCTGCACTGCGCGAGTGAAGACCAGCCCCAAGTGAGCTCTCGCCTTACTGTCTATTTTGAGGGTTAGTATTTAAAATAAAATAAAATCTCATATGTGACATAAGCACTGCTTTGTAATATCCATTCATGCATGTAGACAATTACTTTTTAAGGGGCACAGATACTGAATTAATAGCAGACCTTTCACAAATCTGTGAACAGTCCAATGGACACCAATAATACAAGCAGCAGGTTGTGACAGAGGCCAGATATTGCTCTACTATTACAAACATTCTGGTTTTTACGGTATGTGTAGACTCTTGTATTTGACTTCTTGTGAATATTTATACAATCACATTTTTACAGACATTTTTGTGGGGAGATGGTGTTGAACATAACTCATGCTGCTCTGTATTAGGTTTTTATGCAGCCATCTTAGAAGCTTTGTGGACATGGAAGCCATCTAGTTAAACAGTTGAAATATCACCACATTATCAGATGACTAATCACAAAATATGACTAGCTAATTACAAACAGGGAATAATGAATGGAAGTCACGGTGAATAGTTTTTCAAGCAATCCATAGGCTGACTTATGTATAGACAAATTGAGTAATGAGCAGATGAGCACTTTTCTGTATGCAGATATTAACCATCTTTTTCAATTAATGAGGAATAATTCATCCAGCTCTACTGAACACTTAAAATTGTATAAATGTGGGGCTTTACAGTTAGGAAAAGTTACATACCTCCTTCAGTAATATGTAGGTATCTTATCTGATGCATTAAGATCTGTATATCCAACAAATGCTAATTATTAATCAAATGCTGAGAACCTTATGTGCCCTAAATAGCACCTTACTCTGCATTTAAGTAAGGTACTATTCAACATGAGAAAGAGTGGCACAGTCTGACTCTATGTTGGTTTAAAAGTGACATCAGTCTGGTTTCCTGTGGGAAAAGGCAGTAGTGTGTTGAACATTTAAAGTTTTGCTGGTAATTACCAAGTAGAATCAGCCATAAAAGTTGTTTTTTCAGCTAGCTGCAGGTCAAAGCAAGTAAATGGCTTTAAATATCCTTGTGCTTCAAGCCCATTACTAAAATGTTTGTATTAGTTGCTAACACTAATGTACTGCTTCAAATCAAAGTAACTTTTAACATCAGGGAACAGTAATCATGCATTCCTGCAGTGTATGTATGCGCTGATGCCATAAAAATAATTAATACTTTGCAGTACCTTTCATCTAATGATCTGAGTGCTTTATAGGGAGCTTTGGTCATACATTGGCAGCTTTGGTTTGTTTCCTTCTGTTTTATGTGGCTATGCTTGTCAGAAGAGGAGGGGAAGATAAGTTGAGAGAGGGCAGTACTTGTTGTTCCATTTTTGTCCCAGGAACAGTTAAATACCAGCTGAAAACCTTGCTTACTACTTGGCAAGCAGGTGAGTAATAACTTTTATACATCATAGAAAAGAAAGTTGCAGCAAGGGAGAAAGGGGGCCAATAACTGCCTTGTAGGTGAGACCTCAGACATCTTCACAGAGAGGCTTTTTGAAAATATTTGCCATTAGGAAAGCTGTGCATATATTTGCATTTAATTGTGCCAAACTGAACTTCAGGACCTGATAACCTATTAACTGGTCATGATACTCACAATTTGTGGACCTACTGTTTAACTATTTAACCAAAAATCTCAGGCTAGTTCACTAGCATGGTGTAAGAAGTATGAGATACTTAGACTAACACGGCTACCTCTCTGATTCTTAGTCTAGTATGTAGCTTTTCTTTCTCTATAATGTATAATACTCTGGTGCAGTGGCGAATTCTAATATCCAGAGACCAGGTATAATGCTAGATGCTGCCACACACAGTTACATCTCAGTATACACTTTCCAGAAGGCTGACTTGAAGGGGAAGCAGGGCCTCCTCAGTCAGAAGTGATGCTGTTTTATGATAGGCTTTGCTTCCTCCTGGGAACTAATCTAAATGTCAAGGCATAGTTCTCCTCTCAGAATAACAAACTGGACTTGAACCAGCTTTCCCAAGTCGAGGTCAGAGGGGTGGGGAGAATCAAGAATACTGAGCATACCTAAAAACTGCAAGGGAAGCAAGTTAATAAAGTAAACTCATGTCAAAAAATACCTTTTAAAATAATGTAGAATTCATATATGGTCAAAATATGGCTAGTTAAGCATCTTCAAAATGAATAACACTGTCTCTTTTGAGTACAAAAGCTAAAAGTGTTTCTACTGTGTTGCAGATCATAATTATCAATCTGGAGAATGTTGCCAAATAAAAGGTTTCACTGTTGAGTGGATAATGGCAGTAGTGGGCTGAGGCCAGGAGTCGGAGTGTTGTGCAAATAGTGGAGAAGAGAGATCTCAATATTCTGTATTTTTCTTCAAATAGAAGCACTTCCAATAATTTTTTGTGTGGAAAACACTCTTTGTAAATTCAGGATGTCTGACACTGAAAAGTAAAGACCATATATAGCCCTTTTTTACACTCTATCAGATCTCTAATCTCCACGCCTGACAATCTAACTGAAACTAGGATTTTCCAGTGACAATAGACCACATATTAAAAAATAAATCTCCCTGTCTAGAAGATGTTGGACAATAAAATGTCAGCATTTGACAACAGTTAAATATGGTATCTAATACTGTTTTATGTTTTCTTCCATTATAAATAGGGTTAAATGGATTGTATCATATCACTTGAAGGTAGCTGTTGGCAAATGCTGAGGTTTTTTGACTGCTGAAATTCTAAATAATATTTTACAGTAATACTTTAAAATCAGTCCCATATTTTGAACCTAAATCTCCTATAAACACAGGATTGTACTCTAAGGTAGAGTAATAATAAAATAGTGAGAAAAACCTGTATGCATGGTATTTTTGTCAACAGTTAAGTTCACACTGCAATACAAGAAGAGTTTGAAAAATAGTTATAGCATTCCTAGATCTTCTCCTCCACCCCCACCCCCACCCCCACCCGCCCGCTGAAGGGATGGGAATCGGGGGGAGGTGATAGCTCTTTGGATCCTTCTTTCTTTTCCTAACTTTTTGAGTCATCTAGCACACATTTCACTGGCTCAGTCATATGTGGTATGTCCATCATCCCTCTGGATGATCAGAAATGGAGAGTGAACTTCCTGTGAGGCTTGACTGACCTTGTTCTTTAACCAGCTAGAGACTGGTGTGGTCTATGGACGTTTTTGAGGTTCGCAGACTATGTCTAAGGGGTCTGCGAAAGGTTGTCATTACTATAGAATAGTGGCTTTCAACCTGTGGTCTGTGTACTCCTGTGGGTCTGCAGATTATGCTTAAAACTTCCAAAGGGATCTGCACCTCCATTTGAAATGTTTTTGGAGCCAACAAATAAAAAAGGATTCGAACCACTGCTTTATCCCCTATGGTCTACCTGCATAGTAAATCTACTGCTCTTGTCCCCGATGGAATAAGGCACTAGAAATCAAACCAGATAATCTTCCATTACACATTGAGTGCTACATCTGGCCAAAAGAAATTCCTACATTTTGATAGAACTATATAGATTCAGTGCTGGTGAAAGACTAAAAAAGAGGGTTACCAAAAAGAACAGAGTTGGCATATTGCTGATTTTGCTGTCCTTATCAGAGTCCATTTGTAAATCATTATTTTAATCAGTCTATACACATTGGTATTACATGGATGTATATAGCTGTTTGATTGTATAGGTCTTCTCTTAAGCAAAGGTATTTAAAAGCACCTCAAATTAGGTGCCCAAACTCCAGTGCAATTAATTGAAAAGTTTCTGCTTTAAATTTTGTAGTAGGGTTCATAACTTTTTGTCTGAGAGCTATCTAAAAATTTGGGAGCAGAAATCAAGCTAGGTAACATTTGTATGCACTATCACACTTTATTTGCCAATTTAAGGTATTCTAAAATATATAATTGACACCTCACACAAATGTACACAAAATATGAAAGCAGCAACTATGAGAACTTTCCTTTATTCAGGATAAAATTACAAAAGCCCTAGTAAATTCTTTGAACAAAAGACATTATATTCTCGAATTATTCCCATCACAGTTTTAACACGAGGCAAAATTACTGGAGAGCTTGTTTTTACTTGCTTTGCTTTTATTTTGTGTGGACCTGAAATGCGAACACTTGCCAGATTAGAGACCATTAGCTCAGAGTGATCAAAATAACAGTAATGGTTAATATAAAACACATATCTTGTACACTAGAATGTAATGTTTAAAAGTAAATGATTCTTATCGTAGTTATCAGTGTTTTTGCATTTCCCTTATCTTCTTTAAGAATATATCAGATACTTTTTGTGGACACCTTCACCAGCATAATATCCAATTGCTTAAGCCAGCCGCAGAGTTTATGTGTAAGATAGTGCCAGTTAGGCAGTGTTAAACCTCCTTGGTCTCTTAATGTGTAAAATAATCATGTCAAATTTACATGCCAAATCGCTGGAAGAAAGCTTTAATTTAAATAACCCCTCCATTCCCTGCTTTACACACTGCAGAGCAGAACAAAGATGTAAATTAAAGTACAATAATGGGATAATAATGGGGAAAATAAATTCAAAGTACTCTGTGTAAAGGGTCTCATTTATACCACATTACATCACTTCTACATTTGACCATAAGGCAATAACTAATTGCGCCTTTTCTGCATTGGAGCTGCAAAAGTTATTGGAGTTATCTGTATAACCTCTTCAAAGGTGTTTTGAAAACAATGGGAGTGGTGTTTGACATTATTCAGTGTTGGGTTGGGTTTTTGTCCTCGTTGTCTCAATTAATAACTTCTTAATGTTCACCACTTCCTTGCTCCACTACTGGAAGCACTCATTTCTATGTTCAAAATAGGTTAAGTAGGCTCATAGGCCTTTGGTAGTTGTCATGAATGCTGTGCTCCCCATCATGTATTAGGCATGGAACTTATATTTCTAACTGACTTAAGAACACTCTTGTAATCTATTGTGGGATTTCTAAATTCAATATTGTGTATAATAATTTGAAAGAGTTGTACATCTATTTCTTTTTCCAAACTGATAGATAAATTGAAGCTGCCTACTTATCTCTGCTTTTAGCAGCAATTTGGATTAAAGTGGATTTACATGTCTCTTGAATACTGTAGATTATTTAACCAAAGCGCAGAGGACAATATGTGGAAATGAAAATTGCACAATTAATGGAGGCAAATACTTTTTACTTACATTAACCCTAGCTAGTTTCTCAAGCAGTTAAGTGAACCACCTTTTGTTAGCAGGAAATCTTCAAAACTGTCCTAAAGACAAGATTCAGAAGGCATATATGAAAAGCAGTACTATATACCGTATTTTTCTTCTTATAGGACGCTCCGGCCTATAAGACGCCCCCTCATTTTTTAATAAAAAATCCGGACCAAAAAAAAAAAAAAAAACGCCTCGCTCTCCCGTCCCCGCCGCGCGGGCGGGCTGCCGAGGTTCCCCCCTCCCCGCGGCGGGGAGGGGGGAACCGGGACGCTCCCGGCAGCCCGCCCGCGGCGGGGAGGGGGGAACCTCGGCAGCCCGCCCGCGCGGTGGGGACGGGAGAGCGAGGCGCTTTTTTTTTTTTTTTTTTTTTTGCCCTATAAGACATTCGCCCTATAAGATGCACCAACTTTTCCCCCCCCGTTTTGGGGAAGAAAAAGTGCATCTTATAGGGCGAAAAATACGGTAATTCTAGCTAGAATGATGCATATCCCTAAACTGGAGACAGGATGTTCTGTCAAGTGATAGGGAGACCTCTGGTCCATGAATTAGGGGTGTTAAATCTCCCAAAAGGAATCCTGTCCTGTACTTCATTAGAGGTGGTGTCTATTAGCTAAGTGTGTGTCAGAGCAGCCCCTTAAAAAGACAGCTCATCCTGAATTACTAGGGAAGGGTGTTGCTGGACTCTATGGCTCCATTCTGTGGAGGAGGAGTAGAGGAAAGAAGATGTAGCCTTTCAGAATGGGAATGCTACTGTATGTTCTCTGGATTGCTCCAGAGAGGTATTGCTTCAGGTAATGGCTTTCAAGTTTAATGAGGGGTGGGGCAGGGTGAGTGGGTTGATTCAATCTATGAGCTTCCTCAGACCTGCCCTATACCCAGAAGGTATCTATACAAGTTTTTCTGTAAGATCTGTGAAAGGTAACTTTGGGGACTTTATCTGTGCAGGAACTAGGCAGAGAAAGTGGTTCCCGGCCATGAGAGACATAAGCCACATAGCTGAAGAGAAGCAAACTGGAGTTTGTTTACAAGGCCTACTCAACCTGATGTAAAGTACATAAGAGAGAGCAGCTAACCCTCCACTTTTATCTTACTCTTTCTCACACCATCCTGTTGGCTGTGTTTCCTGCTACAACTTTCACTCTCTTTGCATGTAATTTACACTGACATTAAACGTATGTCATCATTTACATCACCAACTTTTGCATAGATGCTCTGGGCTCACAGAGAAAGTGTCAGATGCCAAGCCCCACTTGATTAGGTAGAAATACTTATCAACTCTAAAAATTCAGGTTGGTTTGCACCTGAGGATGGGGAAAGAGATTCTAGATTATTTATAAACCAGCAAAATTGAACGGTCTCTTTTAAAACACTTCTTTGCAAAATGAAGATTAATTTATTCTTCTTCCTGAATGGAGGAAGCAAGACCATTGATGTTATCCAGGTAAATGACAACTTGGAAGCTGAATGCCTGTTAAATTATATAATATGGTTTTACAACCTAAGTAACTCAGGAGCCCAGGTCTGGAATAAGGCACCTGACAAATTCCTATGTAAAGTGATGCAACCGTTGGCTTTCCACAGTTTAATGGTTGTAGCAGGCCAACTGTATCATGTTCCTCCATGTCTTTCCTCCTCGAAAGGGCTATTCCACAGGTATATGATATGAAGATCACAAATCCCATGTTTTCAAATGAGCAGAAAGGCCTTACATTCAAGTTTCCTGGGCTAAATGGAAAAGTTTGTACTTATAACGATAAGAATAAAGCCAGATGTTCAAGGTAGATTCTCCCTCCTGCCTTTCCTCTATCTGAAATATGCCTCTTGTGTAGTGGTCTTCAGCACAAGATCATGCTGCTCTTTAATAGACTGTATACTGTGTTTAAATAAAAAGCTTGACTGCAAAAATTAGTATTCCATTTAAGTGTACTTTTAACTCTACTTCATAGCTGCAGATGGTAGTGCAGTACAGCTTGAATACTTGCATTAAAAATGCTGTAGATTAAATGTGTTTTCACACTATCTTAAGTGTTGCTCATTTTCTTTTAATTATATTTATGATGGAACTGATAGGTGAAGTGAGGCTGTTAGCCAGTAAGTAAAATGCTGAGATAATTTGAACTAAAACAAAATAGCAACATATTGTCAATGAGCTGTACTAAAAGGTTACATCTTAAATTGTATTTGAACCCAGTGGAGAATGCAGTGACTTGTTCATTAGTAGAATTTCACATTGAGAGTATTCTACACCTTTGCTTCAGGATCTGCACTGGTTTCAAAGTGGAATTACAAATGTTGTTAAAGCTGTAAAATGGTTTGGGTCTTGGTTACATAAATCTAGTTCTCTTCTTGTATCACACTTCACAGTGTAAGTGTCTTTGCAATCAAATCTATCTCACTATAGAATAGAGGTGGCAGGATATTCTGTCACAGGTCCTCTACTTTGGAATTTCCTTTGCTCCTCTAGAATCACTTCAGGCACATAGAGGCAAAGCTCATCTCTTCCTCCCCTCCCCCTCCCCTCAGGCTTTTGGGAACAGAGTAGTCTGAGGGTTGAAGGAATTGAGGGGGTTTTGTTGTTTTCTGGTGACTAGTTCTGTCTGGGCATGTCTCTTCTCCACTCCTATGCGTGGACCAGCCTCTGACCTTCAGCATGGGGCCATGCTCTGGCTTCCAGGAACCGTGTGGTGTGGACTCCAACCCGGCTGAAGTGCCAGAGCAGAGCCAAGCCATGTGCTGCAAGTCCCAACCCAGCACCCCAGATGGAACACCAGAGCTGGAGCTCACAGGCTGGCTTAAAATAGCTTGTGGGCCAGATCCAGCCCGCAGGCTGTAGTTTGCCCATCCCTGGTTTATACAGTTAAAGAAACTGTTATAGTTATCTTTAATATATTTGGGATGTATGTGTTGACACTAGTGTTTTACTGTCTATGTATAACTGGAAGTTAGAGTTCAGGTGGTTGTTGGAATGCCCAATAAATTTTCACATGTAAGCTTTTAGAAATGTATGAACAATGATCATATTAGAGTTTTTTTAAATCTATATTACCTTAACTGATCATATCCATACCTTATAGGTGTTAATAGCATATTTGAGCAGAATCTTTTGCTAATAGTTACCTTTTTTAAAAACTACATACCAAAATGTAATGAGGACTATAGTAAACTTGTTGCCTTGGAATTTACCAACTACATTATCCCAGCCAAAGCTTTATCAAGCCAGGCCTTAAAAACCTCTAAGGATGGAAATTTCACCACCTCCCTAGGTAACCCATTCCAGTGCTTCACCACCCTCCTAGTGAAATAGTTTTTTCCTAATATCCAAACTAGACCTCCTTCACTGCAACTTGAGACCATTGCTTCATGTTCTGTCATCTGCCACCACGGAGAACAGCCTACCTCCATCATCTTTAGAACCCCCTCTTCAGGTAGTTGAAGGCTGCTATCAAATCCTCCCTCACTCTTCCCTTCTGCAGACTAAATAACCCCAGTTCCCTCAGCCTCTCCATGTAAGTCATGTGCTCCAGCCCTCTAATCATTTTTGTTGCCTCTGCTGGACTCTCTCCAACTTGTCCACATCCCTTCTGTAGTGTGGGGACCAAAACTGGACACAATACTCCAGGTGTAGTAGCCTCACCCGTGCTGAATAAAGGGGAATAATCACTTCCTTTGATCTGCTGGTAATGCTCCTACAAATGTGGCCAAATATGTCATTGACCGCCTTGACAACGGGGCATAGTGCTGACTCATATTTAGCTTCTCATCCACTGTAATCCCCAGGTCCTTTTCTGCAAACCTGAATAGGGCAAGGAACGTAAATTGGTGAACTAGTTTGGGGAGGATTTAATGTTCAATAGGAGCAGCATGGAAGGAGGCTCAGAAGTTAAAATAGGACAAGGGAACAAAGCGGGCATAAAATGGCAAGGAAGTGGAATATTGAGAGGAGATCATTTGAATGAAGAGGGTTTCCAGTGCAACAACAGGGAGCTTGAAATTGACATGCAGGGGAAGGGTGAGTCAGTGCGGAAAGAGGAACAGAATTGACAGGCCTTAACCAGTGTCTACCGGGCCCAGGACAAGATGTTTATCCAGACCCCTCCTCTCTACTCCTCTCCCAACCCACACAGCTAGGGTTGCTACCACACTGAAATTCATCAAATGGTTCCTAAATTAAACAGTCCTATCTTAAATGCTAGGGGAGCTAAAAGTCCCAGTCTATACTGGCCTTGTTGGATTTTAGTTCCTGTCAGGCATTTGTGACCACAAAGGATATGTTTAGGCCACTGGGAGCTGAAAGAATGGATTTGATACTGTGGTTTCACCTTTCAACTGGAAGAGGTAGTTTGCAGCTGCATTTCAGAACTATCAGCAGAGGTGATGCCTTTGCATATGAATGGGCCAAGAGAGCAGTCCAAGGACAGAGTAGTTCCCTATGTGTCCCCACATTCTGGAATTGCACTGTCTATTCTCCTAAGCTTTGATTAGCAACTTGGATGCTTGTTTATCCTCATTTCAAAACACCTTTTCTCACAGGAGAAGGTGCAATAAAGTGGGAACCAGGGGCTGGTCCTCATTATCGGGGGGGGGGGGGGGGGATCAACGGCAGATACGCAACTTCAGCTACGTGAATCACGTAGCTGAAGTTTGCGAATCTGCAGCCGACTTACCTGCCGTCTTCACAGCAGCGGCAGTTGGTGGCGCGCTCCCCCGTCGACTCCAGCTTGCGCCTCCTGGCAAGCTGGAGTTCTGGAGTCGACGGGGGCGCTGCGGGCGATCGATTTCTCACGTCTTCACCAGACGTGAGAAATCAATCCCCAAAAGATCGATCACTACCCACCGATGCGGTGGGTAGTGAAGACCAGCCCCAGGAGACCATTCATCTTGTCCACTGATTTAAGTATATATTTCATAGACCTTACTACTGAGCAAGATGGTCTTTTCCAAGAAAGGCAAATATCACTCCCTTCCTTTTATAGGCAAAGTAACTGAGAGTTTTCACAAGCTCACTTCCGGTAGAGCTCTGAATAGAATTCTGGTTTTTAACATGGAAGAACCAAGTCTTAGCCATACTAACAGACAAATTTGATTTTGGTTATTCTGTTTGTAACCCTTGCTTTAACCACACTATCCTTCCAGATCCTATATTAGAGTCTGGAATTCTGTTTGTGTCATTCTTCTTCTTCTTCTTATCCTCTTCGCTCCTGGTGGAGCATAAGGCACCAACCATTCTTCTCCATTCGCTGAAGATTTGGTTGACGTTTCTGTAGCATTCGTTTTTCACATGGCAGGTTGCTAGCCCAACGCAAAACCCTCCTCCTTTCACATCTTGGGCTTGGGACCAAGCAATGGTGGAGTTTTCTGTCATTCTACTGCTGTCTAAAAAATATTTGTGTACCACTGGCAAAGTATGTCACATGCCCCTCTAGTGGTTTACCATTGTAGGACAATAGTCTTATTGTCTCTTTGTTCTATAACACACTGTATTGCTCACATTTCTCTATAGTGGTTAGTTGATGATTTGAGGTCCTGTCCCTTCCAGGATAACTTGAGGCCCAATTCTTTCACTTCAGGTCATTTTAAAGAGGCCAGCAGGTTTACTAGACACTTTCCTCTCTTGTTTTGAATGTAGGACTGAAGCCTAGTTGCTACTGTGTTCTGGACACAATTTTATTTACTAAAATAGTAACATGGAGACAAAGTATAAAGAAAAATAGCTGTAAAATTTTAATTAAAATCTTAAGAATCTTCTGGTCACAAGTGAATTCTGCCTCTTTAATAAACAGTCCTTAAAATGATGTCTGTTTTTAGTTAAGAAAAATTAAGTGATCCTTTTGCTTTTCTAATTTTATTCCTTGTGAAACCTAATAACCTGAGAATCCTTTGAGGGTGGTCATCATACATCAAAGAGAATACTTTTGATTTTTATCAGTGTGTGAGGGAAAATGTCAAAGTTTCAAAGTGTTTCCATCCTTTGGAATGTTACCTAAAAATACCTATGGAAAAAAAGTTGACCTGTTCTGGGATCACATATTGAATAAAAAGAAGTATTTTGATTACATTGTAATAGTGTAAACTATATCCTCGATAATGTAAGGCAAAGGATATGGCCTCTTACTGTTTAATCTTGTTGGCCATCATCCAGAGCAGGAAATTTTTCTGGGAGAGCTATGGTATCCAGTAACTTTAAAAGTAATATATTTTCAGACATTAGCTTCACGTCACACTGCTTTCTAAATTAAACTGTCATTTCAGTGAACAAAATTCTTGTTTATAGAGCAGTCTTTACATTCTGCGGGGGTGTTAAAAACAACAACCAGCTTTCTAATAGAAGGTACTTACTACAGCAGATCATTTTTTAACAAGGCACATCAATTTCTTTTACTAGTGTTCCTGGTCAGTTGTTCATGACACTCGATTCATGATCCAAATGTGTGGGTGTGAAAGGTAATTTTAGAGCAACTTGCCCACAGGACATCTGTTAGGAGCTGATTCCTAAAATAGTCACTACAAGTGTCAATAGCAATCCCAGTATACCTGATCTGCCAGTGATCAAGGAAAGTGGCAAAGACAAATGCAAAATAGAATGTTACCTTGCACTTCCACCATCTATTGTATCCACTTGTTGTCTTGTTTTACACTTAAATAGTAAGATCTTTGGGGGAAGGGCCGCTGTAGCAGGCAGCTGACTTGGCGCCTGCTGAGTCAGCCCCTGCTCCCTCCTTACCCCTGCAACAGCTAGCAGCCTCTGCAAGCCCGGCCTGCTAGGGGAGGCTAATTAGCCACCTGGGGGTAATCCTGGGCTGCAGAGGGCTTAATGGGCTCCACCTGGCAGCCTCCACAGGGATATAAGGCCTGCTAGGGAGGAAGCCAGTGTGGGTTGTGGAGGTGGGAGATAGAGAGAGGTAGGAAGGAGAAGGAGGAAGAAAGGGTGAGAGATAGAGAAGGTGCAGGGAAATAAGCTAGC
Source organism: Sternotherus odoratus (assembly GCA_032164245.1). Taxonomy (NCBI): domain Eukaryota; kingdom Metazoa; phylum Chordata; order Testudines; family Kinosternidae; genus Sternotherus; species Sternotherus odoratus. Next base: position 56,831,909 of record JAVMKO010000004.1, read on the forward strand.
TGAGGCAGAAAGCCTGAAGGAGCTAGCTAACCCTGAGGCCAGCCAGAGCCTGAGGACTGAGCCTAAACCTGAACTTGTGTAGGAAGCTGTATATAGGTGGTGGGGTTTGTGCACTGTGTATAAATCAATAAAAGACACTGGTGAAGCCCAAAAGCAGTCTCCTGCCTGGATTTTGAAGAGGGCGGTCAGAGGCCCGCTTACAGCCACCATCTTATATGTTTATACAGCACCTTGTCCTGATGTATGATTTGGGTCTCTAACGGCTACCACCATACAAATAAGTGACTAGATTAACATCAAGTTGTTCAAATATCTTTGTATATATGCTGCAAAATAGACTGAAACTGCAACAGTGGAATATGTTCTTGTTTATACCAGCCATGGACTGATTGCTTATTTTTCAAACTTAAGCATTATTCTATTCCACGGGTCGGCAACCTGTGGCATGCATGACAAAGGCGGCACATGAGCCAAGTTTTTGCTGCCAGCCGGGGTCCCAGCCGCTGTCCCCCCTCAGCCCACTGACAGCCTGGGTGAGCAGAACCCCAGGCGGGCAGCGGGGTGAGCGGGACCAGCAGCTGGGACCCTGGCTGGCAGGAGGCAGCAGTTGGAACCCCAGACCGGCAGTGGGCTGAGCAGCTTAGCCCACTGCCAGTCCGGGGTCCCGGCTGCCGACCCAGCTCAGCCCGCTGCCAACCTGGATGGATGGAACCTTTGGCCGGCAGTGGGCTGAGTGGGAGCAGCGGCCAAAACTCCAGATCAGCCGCGGTCTGAATGGCCCAGCCTGCTGCTGGTCTGGGGTTCCATCTGCTGCCTGCGTTGCCAGCCTGGGGTTCCCTCGGCCACCATCTGTAAATGTAAAATATATTAGTGGCACATGACACCTTAAATTAATGAAGACTTGAAACACCAGTTCTCCTAGGTTGCCGACTCCTGTTCTATCCTCAAGTTTAGAATAGTTTTACATACAGAATAGGTAATTTCTACAAATTATGTTTCAACCATTTTAATATTAAATATTTTAACTGATGCATTGATGTATATATGGAAAATGACATACTGCATTCAATGTATAATTGTGTGGACAATCAGTCAGTGATTCCATCTTTTATTTGAACTTGTTCCTTTAAATAGATCTGTTGGGCCATTAGTTGTGGTTCATGGAGTGGATTTCTCTCCTAATTCCTTGGGTAGTTCCCTTCACCTACACTTGATTATCATCTAAATCCTAGTCAATCTCAGAAGTGCAAATTAAAAGATCTCACTGGAGCAGCAGTTGGGCCCGCCTGGTCTACTTACAGCTTCTACAGGTCCTGGATAAACCCCTTCACTACATTTATTGTGTCTGGGATCTAAACAACTCATTCCATAGTGCTTATGTCAACCTATTCTAAGGAGACTAGAAGTAATTAAGTCTATTGGTAATAAATCTGCATAAGGTTGCCTGGCACTTTCCATTAAAATATGCTGTTGTCAGATGCTTGTAACTTTTTCATATTTTAACCATTTGGGCTGAAAATATACATCTGGAAGTCTGCTTCAAGCTGACATCTCCCTACCCCTCATTCCAGCCAACCTGGGTCAGCTATTGCAGAAAGGAGTTGAGAAAAATACACTGTTTATTTCTCATGTTAAAAATTCTGGTGATCTTTTCTTAGAGAAGCTCTAGTTTTCCCCCTGGGCCCCACTTTGGAGCAGTGACTTGAAATTTGGCAGGAGGTGCCTTTATGCCAAACTCACATGCCTGATACATTCCTCAAAAATCCACCCAAACATGGTCAAGTTATGATAATGACCCTGGTCACTGGCAGGTGGGATAGAACAGGGGACCTCTGGAGCTCTCTACATGAACCTCTACAGCATGAGCTAAAACCCAACTGGCTGTTAGCTAAGGCAGTAGAGCAGACTCAGTTAACTCTCTTTCTCTGTGGTCTCAGTGCCACTAAATGGGACAGAACACCAAACTGAGGAGGTGGGTGGGTTACAATAAGCCCATGAGAAAATTGCAATTTGCACATACTTGCTAGAGCCTCAGAGTCAAATTCTTTGAAGATTGTTTGCAGTAAGCCTGATCCAGGCTGTGTCTGCAGGAGGCTGCCTGAATAGGACTTCCCCTGCAGTTTGCATATCTGGGCTCCTGTGGGTTGCCCAGGGCCAGCTCTCGTTTTTTTGCCACCCCAAGCAAAAACATTTTGGCTGCCACCCTCTTTTTCTTTTTTTTTTGGACTTTTACATATGTTTGCACTTTGCAATGTTTTTTGTTTTGTTTTGACTGTTTAGAATTTTAAAAAATGAAAACATAGAATTTGTAGTGAAATAAAACAATTTCCTACAAGTATATTCATTTCATTTAAACAAAATCACAATTACAAACAATTTGTGTTCAGCTATACTCTGTAATGAAAAACATTAGTGTCTTCCAGTGCACCCAGTTTCTCATAAATTAAAAATGTATATGAACTGATTTTTTTCTGGTTTTTATATTTGCATAGTCTTTTAATAATTCAGTGAAATCTAATTGTTTTGTCATTGGCTAGAATAAGTAAATAAATAAATAACTGCTTTACTCGCCTTTACCAAGGTTTGATTACTTTGAAAGTTGAAATGATTTAAAACAAGTTCAAACACAAGCACACGCTAAACCACTGGCACGGCTGTGACACGGAAATTGGCGCAAATGGCGCAGATAGGGTGGCACTGTACACACAAGTCATTGTGATTCCTGATGGAATTAATCAATAACACTTAATGTTAACACATTCATGCACATTCACATTATGAGTGACAGTGTCCCGACATGACACGATATTTTTCACATCACGCTGCTATTGCACTACTGGAGATTTTTTTGATCTTCATGTATTTTTTTTCGTACATTGGTGGACTTTTCTGGAAAATAAAAAAAAAGATGGCTGGTGCTGGAATGCCTTGGAAATGTGCTGCCCCAAGCATGTGCTTGTTCTGTTGGTGCCTAGAGGTGATCCTGGCCTGTGTCTGTGCCAGGGCACTGAAAATGAAAGCAGGAAAACTGTCTGTCTGCTATGCTCTCAAGGACACCGCCCCCCTCTCCTGCTGGTCTCATTAATCACGGAAGAAGAAGGAGCCTGATTTGAATGTAGGGGGGACTGGGGTAGGGAAGAATAGATTGGGATACATAGAATGCAGGAAGAAGGTGACTGGGGCAATATTAATTTGCCACCATCATCCTTAGGAATATTCATTATGATGCAGTCTTTAATTACATGATTGCATATTATTTTTTTCCTCCATGCGCAGGAGAGACCTGCTCGGGAAGTAAACCAGGGTTGAGTTGTGAAGGAGACTGTTGTCTGTAGGACCCTTGGAAGGTGGATAATCAAAGAATGTCCTCATAATTAGAGCAATTGAATGCTGCACTAGAAAATTTAGAGCATGTACCACAGAGTTCATGTGTGAGGCTGGGCAAATCTCTTAAACCAAACTTTTCACAGGGGGTCACTGAGGTTGCCCAGGCAACCTTAATTCTGGCACTTTGACTTTTAAGTATGTAACTTAGCACTCTTAATGTTCTTTTAACCTAATAATTTGTGTGTGTGTGTGTGTGTGTGTGTGTAATTACACAAATTATATATATAAAAACCTCCATATTGAAATGGATACATAGCTCTGAAACCTCAGTCAATAGTTACTCTGAATTACAGTCAGCTAAATAAAGGCAGAGGGATCATGCATCTAAATATCATGAGTAGTATTTAACATTTTTATAAACTTCTAGAATGATTTGTTCAAATGACTAAAACCAGTGACTATGATTGGTTTTAGTCATTTGATAGAAATTATTAAAACACTCAACCAACTCCTTGTATTCTTTGAAATACAGGAGTGCCAGCATGGGTCACCACCCTTCCCCCACAGCTGCCAAAATCCCACCTCTTCAAATGAAAACATCTGTTAATTAGGAGTGGTTACAAGGCATGACTTTTGCCTTTCAACATTGTTCAAATGCACACACAAGAAATATCTGTTTTACCTGCCTTGGAGAGCATCTTATCAGCACATTTTATTCAAACAATAACTGTTCTTATCAACAAGAACCAGGTTCAGTGGTGTTAATGGACTGAGCTGGCAAGCATCCCTATCTACACAGCAACTGGGCAAATATTGTTCCAGCCCTGCTGAGTAACAAATGGGAATCAAGGTGTTGCAGGTCAGATTCAAGTAGTAGTAGTGTGAATAACCTTCGTCAATACCTTTCTCTCTTTCTGTCTCCTCTCTCTCAGTATTACTATTTCTAGAGTATGATCTCATCTGCCGACAGTAAATACTTGGGGATTTTATGAAGAGAAAATATTACAAACTGCTGCAGTTTTCTTCATGAAGAATTTAGGCAGGAGATACATTTTAATTACTGTTGTACATGCACTGTCAAAAAGGTACAATCTTTAATTAACAGTAATGAGATAAGTTACCTATCTTCAGTGAGAGCTTGTAGTGTGCATTATGCCCAAGAAACTCTCAAAAACAGCCTAAAAATTTATATGAACTGATTTTTTTCTGGTTTTTATATTTGCATAGTCTTTTAATAATTCAGTGAAATCTAATTTTTTTGTCATTGGCTAGAATAAGTAAATAAATAAATAACTGCTTTACTCACCTTTACCAAGGTTTGATTACTTTGAAAGCTGAAATGATTTAAAACAAGTTCAAACACAAGCACACGCTAAACCACTGGCACGGCTGTGACACAAAAATTGGCGCAAATGGCAATGACATTACCAGGGAAGTATAGTTGTCTAGTCCTCTAATGAATATTCTCACAGTCTAGGATTTTTGATAAACCTTTTAACATGTGTATTTGACATTCACATTATAACTGGAGCCTCTTGATGGAACTGAGTCAGTTGCATTTTATTATTCCTAACATATGGTAACCCTATCAGTTAATAAAATGAACCTCTGTCATCTAGATATATCCTTCCTTAGTTGTTCTACCTATCGCTGCACTAACTTTAAACTCCTTCTCAACAGAAGAACAAAACTGAAGGATGCATGTTTCCCCTTCTAGATATTCATATCAGAAATGTTAAAGATGTGCATCTGCGGGGATTAGGCATAGCTCAGCTAGCTAGGTTTTAGATTGTAAAATTTGACTTTATTCCTCTGCCATAGTAAATAATAGTTCATACTAAAATGTTGCATATTGTAAGTAGGTTTCTCTGCCTCTTCCCTCCATTTCTATTTTAATCTGGTATAACGCTTACTGAGTTACCTAGGGCTTGGCTACACTTGCAGATCTAGAGTGCTTTGGGTTAAACCCACCTTCGAAGAGCACTCCAGGGAAAGCTCTCCAGTGTGTCCACACTGACAGCTGCACGCGCACTGGTGTGGCCACATTCGTGGCACTTGAAGTGGATTTGGGAGCAGCACATTATGGGCAGCTATCCCACAGAGCACCTCTACCATTCTGGCTCTGTGGCTTGTGGGAAGGGGGCGGGGATTCCAGATCTTGTCCAAATGCCCTGTGATGCATCGCTTCGCATCCCAGCAATCCCTGTGTTTCCGTCCAGCTTTGGCACCATTTTTCAATGGTTTCTGTGCGGTGGCATGGTCTGGCTTCCCTTTTCGTCTTCAGGAATGGAGCCCAAACTGCTGAGGAACATGCTAAAGAATCTCGCCAGCTCATCATGTTTGGCAGTCAAGTTATACCCTGAGATCCAAAGTGACAGCGAGGAGTCCAATGATGGTATCGAGTCACGAAACGCATATGACATAAAATTTCTTGGGTCATTCACGGATATGCTCTCCACCATGGAACGCCACTTTTAGGTTCAGGAAACAAGCACTGAGTGGTGGGATCACATCGTCATACAAGTCTGTGATGACAAATTTTGGATGAAAAAAAGCACTTTCATGCGATTGTGTGCAGAACTCGTCCCCACCGTGCGGCTCAAGGACACGAGATTGAGAGCTGCTCTGCTGGTGGAGAAGTGGGTGGCTATTGCAATCTGGAAGTTGGCAACTCCAGACAGCTACCGATCAGTCGCTAACCAGTTTGGATGGGAAAGTTGACGGTTGGAATCATGTTGATGGAAGTTTGCAGAGGCATTAATCGCATCCTGCTCAGAAGAACCGTGAGTCCAGGTAACATGCATGACATTGTGGCTGGCTTTGCACAAATGGATTTCCCTAACTGCAGAGGGGTGATAGATGGGACGCATATTCCTATTCTAGCACCAGACCATCTAGCAGGAGAGTACGTTAACCAAAAGAGGTGTTTCTCCATGGTTCTCCAGGTGCTTTTGGATCCCCAGGTCTTTTCATCAACATTAATGGAGGTTGGCCTGGAAGGGTGCATGACACACGTATCTTTCAGAACACTGGCCTGTTCAGGAAGCTGCAAGCTGGGACTTTTTCCCCAGACCACAGGATCACTGTAGGGAAAGTCAAAATGCCCATTGTGATCCTTGGAGACCCTGATTACCCTTGGTTCCCTTAATGCCTTGGTTCATGAAACCCTACACAGGAAGCTTGGACAGAAGCCAGGAACAATTCAGCTACAAGCTCAGCTGGTGCTGATTGACTGCGGAGTGTGCTTTTGAGCATTTGAAGGGCCACTGGCACTGTCTTTATGGGAATCTGGACTTGGCTGAAGGCATCATCCCTGCAATTATATCCGCATGCTGTGCCCTACATAATATTTGTGAAGGGTGAAAACTTCACTCAGGCATGGGCCTTGGAGGCTCAACACGTGGAGGCTGCATTTGCACATCCAGAGACCAGGGCTTTTAGAGAGGCCCAGCGTGGGGCTGCAAGGGTTAGGGATGCCTTGAGGGAGCAATTTGAGGCTGAAAGCCAGCAGTAATGTTTGTTGCTCTGCAAGGGGTTAAGTGCAGTGCCTGTGTTTGTTTCACTGAACAAGCAGTGCTTTCTGTTTTCCTGGACTATGGTATATTTTCTGCTTTCCTGGGCTAAGGTATATTTTGCTTTGTTTTCTTTGCTTTATATTTTGCTTTATGTTTTCAAAAATAAAGAATTCCATTTCTTTAAAAAACTCCATTTATTGCAAATAAAAGTAATTTGTTGAACAGAAAATTCATTTGTTAGTAAAAAACAAAGTAACACAGAATACCAAAAGGGGGTGCAGTGGGTGGGTAGGGTAGGTTGGTTACTGGTTCACTCACAGACTCGAGTATGTCTGGATGTTATACTCTGTAATCCTGTCTGGAGTGCTGTGCACTCCATACTGCACTTCAGGATGGCAATAAGGCAAGTTGAGAGGGGTTGAGTGCAGTGGGTAAGGGTCATGGTTTTTGTGGGTGGGCGGTGAAGCTATAGGTGGAGGAGGTAGCTGGGGGCAGTAAGAACCTGGGGGTTGGGGAAAGAGGGTTGGAGGGGACATGGAGGCAGAAGAGGAAGAGTTTGCAGACAATGGCTGGGGGGGGGGGGAGCAAGCGCAGTAATGCTCCGCCTGCATGGTGACAAGTGCCTGGAAAAAGTCTGCCTGGCGCTCCATGATGCCAATCAGCCATTCCGTAATTTCCCGCCTGTGCGTCACATTTTCCTGGCGGAACCTCCTTTCACTCATCCTCCACCTCTGTACAATTTGATTCTCTTCCACAGACTGCTGCATCACTTGATGCATCAAGTCCTCTGCTTTTCTGCGGCCTCTTCCTGAGTCTTCTCAGTCTGTCGGCCAGTGATTAAGACTGACAGCTGGAGAGCTCAAGGTTGCACCTATACAGGCAAAATGCAACATTTAACAGAGGCAGCATTATACACACCAGACAGAGCAATGATTCCCCCGCTCATAAGGAGGGCAATCACAGTCCATACGAAACCATACTTTGCCTGTCCCAAAGTGAGCGCACATAACCCACGGGAGCTCCAGAAATGGTGAGTAAGCATAGGGTCCAATGGGACTGATTGTTTCATGCCTGTACTGTCTTCTGGGTTTCTGTGCCTTGGGGAGAACCAACAGCTGCAGGGGGCACCTACACTAAACACTCTCCCAACATTCTCCACAGGAGTTCATCCTGGAAGATATCGCTGCTCCCGGTGACCAGGGAAGCAAGGGAGGGTCTTCTACTACAATGCAGCTTCTGCCCTAGCCCATGTGCAGCTTTCCTGTGTGCAGCAATGGTCCCCCCGCCCCTTGCAGCAGAGTGGCACAGACACATTAGCCTGACTGGGACACGAACCACGCTGGCTCGCCCAATAAACCTGCTCAGGCGCATTGCCCACGTTCTGACTGAGACTTTTGAAGAGATCACTGATGTTGATTACCATGATGTGATAGACCACATCAATATGCTATTCCACATCTAGGCATGCATGCAGCCCTTACCCTCCCCGCCCGAAGAGCCTGCACCTAAATACGTCCTTCCCGAAAATAAAGACACTTACCAGCAGCATCCTCTGTTGATTGCCCTTCCACAAGCACTGTGCCTGGCTGCCTTCCTCCTGGCTTGAGAAGAGCTCCTGGCTGCATGGCTCAAGGGATTCCGGGGATTCCTCAGCACCCTCGGTCTCGCTTTCCTCCTCCATCTCCTCACTCCACTCTTCTTCCTCCTCCACTTCCTCCTCCTCCCTCTTGACAGTGCAGTGTCAATGGTTGTAGCTGGAGTGGTTGTGGGATCGCCTCCAAGTATTGCATCCAGCTCTTTGTAAAATTTGGAGTCATGGGGGCAGTACTGGAGTGGCTGTTTGCCTCACGGGCTTTGCGATAAGCATTCCACAGCTCCTTTACTTTAACCCGACACTGCACCGTATCCCAGTCATGGCCCCTGTCCTTCAAGGCCCTGATATCAGCCCAAATGTATTATAATTCCTATGACTGGAGCGCAGCTGGGACTTCACAGCTTCCCCTCCCCACCAAACGTTGATGAAGTCCAGCACCTTGCTATTGCTCCATGCTGGGGAATCGCCTGGCACATGGAGGCATGGTCACCTTGAACGATCACCTGGAAAGATGCGCTGAGAGCACTCCACGCCTGGCTGAGCAAACAGGGGATTTTCAAATTTCCCAGGGAATTTAAAGGGTGGGTCCGACAGTTGATCACCTGAGACCAGGGCAGAAGAGTTAAAAAGTGATGACCAGAATGGCAAGAATAGGAATTGTGGGACAGGCTGGAGGCCAACCAGTGCGCCTTGGGTGTCCACATTGGCACCTTTGCGCTCCAGCAAGAGCACAACAAACATTATTCCTCTTGCCGAGATGGAGTACCAGGAGCGCTCCAGCCGTGGTGTCAGAGCACTCTATGTGCCTTGCCAGTGTGGACAGGTAGTAAGGTAGAGCACTTCTGGCAGTTTTATTGCGCTACAAAGTGCCAGTGTAGCCAAGCCCCTAGAATGCACATGAATTCTCAGTCTATGCAAACTCTTATAGAAAGGAGATTCTAGGGGAGCAGTGACAAAGAGTCTTGTGGCACCTTATAGACTAACAGACGTATTGGAGCATAAGCTTTCGCGGGTGAATACCCACTTCATCAGAGCAGCACTACTGAACTTGCTACACATTTAGAGCAACTTCTTACTACGGTATCAGAGATCTGTATTCCAGTGTTTAGTATGGAAGTGTATTGTCCTAGTACTTACTCTGTTTTCAGTGTATTAGAGAACCTGGTTTCTAATTGAAATTATGCATTATTCATGGATATTATATGAAGATCCTGCTATCAAAACAAAAAAGGATCACAGCCAGGGGAAATGTTACCATACCAACAGTTTGCATTCTATTTGCTTCCAGTTTTTGGAATAAGGCCACTTCATGCATTAAAGGCGGTATGGCCACACTTGCTAGAGAGAGTTTAGAAGTCTGTTTTAATTTACTGGTTCATACATGTCTTTAAAACAAGTGTCCAACAATTTTAGGGTGTTTTTGGATTTTGAATTTTGAATGCTTTGCAGGTCTATGTTGAGACTAAACAGATGCTAAACATTAGAATGAAAAACTGATTTTTTTAAACGATATCATTTTGAGATTGGCATAAAATAAGTGTTTTAGCACAGCAATGTCTGCAACTTCTTAGCTTTTTATGAGACAAAGGATGCCTTTTTCCATGCAAAGATCCAAGCCAGAAGCACTGTCCATTAAGAAAGCAAATAAGACCTATGGGACCCATTTTTATAACCATATTTTGGAAACATCTTAAAAGATCCAAAATCTTAGGGAACAGCCATTCACATGCACTTCCCACAACTTTGATTTCCTTTGCCATAGAATTGTCACTTTCACTTTTATGTTGGTATACTGTTAAGTAAGTTGAAATGAATGCATGTAAAAAAAAAATAACTTCAAAAGTTAAAAGCCACTGCCCTTGAAAGAAGCAACAAATTCATGGTCCTTGTGGTGTTTTAATTCAGATAAGGTATATCTTATTTATTCAAAAATATTGATGCTCCAACAGTCTGTCTAGTATAGTTTATGGGATATGTTTTGATTGTGATTCCTGCTCTTTAGAAGCTGATAGTCCATTTTATAGGCCTCTCAAAGTAATTTGCATTCATCACCAGCGTAACAATTCCCCAAAAGATCGGTGATATGTTGGCTTCTGCATATGTTCTACTAATAACATTAAAGGTGAATTAGAAAATTTAAATTTAAAATTGGATTAAGTCCAAAAACATATATTGTCCATACTATGCTGGGCCACAAGTAGCATTATCATACACTTAATATCTATCTAAATCTCTCTCTCTCTCTCTCTCTCTCTCTATATATATATATATATTATATATCTATCTATCTGGATAAGCATAAAATGTATATAACGTCCCATTTACTCTTTTCTTACCAGAGGTGGTGATTAGCTTTCATGATGTTGTTTGAATATTAATTATCTCTGATGTTTAAAACATTTTAAAGTCTGTTTTTCCCCTCTATGTAATGCTTTCACTTCTGATCTGCCAAACTTAACAAAATCATCATATAATAAAGACCAATAGTTTTGCAGAATGATGGATCTAGGCTATTTTTTGGAAAGCACAGAAGTGGCAGAGGATTGCAGAAGGCAATTTTCTATTTTTTAAAATAAGTTACAATTTATTTACTTAGTACTTACCACAGTACCACAGTGATGTATAGACCTTGAGCAACCCTCTTCCTCTCCTCTTTCCTTTCCCCCACTCTCCCACTTCACTTCCCACCATTTATGAACTATCAAGAAGCAAATAGGAAGTCTTGGTGGGCAGAAGTTGTACAGGAATGCATCCATCATACAGTGTTTTGCCTGATTGACTAGTAGTGAGTGCTCATTGACAGTTACTCTGCCAGGAAAATTTTCTGGACTAGAGGTTCTTTTTATTATTTGAATAATAGGTGTAGCTTTCTTACCCTCTGATCGTGAGGGTGAATGTTCCCTCCTCTCAGACTAATACAATCTGTAATACTTTACTATTTATTCAGTTATCTAGTATTCTGGCCCAGATGAAATCCCTTTTCAAGAAATACAGACTGACTGGTTTTGTTTTGTTTTGCCTTCACATTCTACTGTCTTTCCTTCCTTGTGCCTTACAAGGCACAGATGAGTTGGGGGAAAAAAATCTGGTTATTGCACGAGCCCTTCACTAAGGGAGAAGAGACTCCAGGAAACTCACTGAACACCATTTTGAATGGGAGTTTGAGTAGACTGCTATTTTGGAGAACTGACCTCTAAGGACCAAATTCTGGCCTCTGTTATCCCCTCTGTAACTTCTATGGCTTCACGGGTTTTGTCTGGTGGATCCCAACCTCAGGTTCTAAGTTATAGGCTCTACAGTGCATATTCTCATCCAGATTTAACTCCAAGAATAACTGAGTTGTCTCTTAATTTTCACTATGCCGACATGTTTAGCACTTAATTTTCAGAATAAAATCTGAATATAGAATAGAAATGAGTGACTTGTAGGTCTACCTAAATGTACGCATCAACACATAGTATTATCCCCACTTCTCAGATGGGAAAAATTGAGGCTCAGCAAGGGTGACTATCTGAGGCTCCCACACAAATCATGTGGCAGAGCAGAGAAAGGAGACAAAAAAAAATGGACACCATTGAATGGTTAGAGTACTTCAGTATTTCAGGTTCAGGCTCATTGAAAAACACTCTCCTCTCTCTCCTTTTGGTATGCCACAAGTAAGGATGCTGCTGGACCGCCACAAGAATTTGTGTAAATACAGGTTTCAGAAGAGTTTTCAAATGCATCAAATTTTAAGCGAGTGCATACACAAATTCAGGAACAAGTCAATAAATCAACAACCTATGAAATAAAACTTAAACGTCTTCCCTCTATATACAATGCGTCATTACAGTGGTAAGTCTCCAGCACTTCACTGTAACTGTGCAAAGATGAAATCACTGTCTACTGCAGCTATACATGTTTGATCTTGACCTTTCCATATAACACTTACTAGAATTCAGGCCCTCAGCTTAATGCTTCTTTTGAATCCAAATTCAGTTGCATCTTTTTAATTAACATTTTATAGGCTCTGATTCCCATACCTTGCTGACAGATTAGCATACCATCAGAGTGACAAAAGGAGATTTAAAAGGGTAGACAAGTTTTTGATTGCCTTTATGCAATTTCATGAGAAGGGAGGAGGAAAGAATTCCAGACGCTACTATCCCCATGATTGTTACAAAGGCAGGAAGATTCAATCTTTCTTATCCACAAGACATCCATTATCTACCTCCACATCTCAGAAGTTGTCTTTTATTTTGATTTACCATAGGTCTATATTGCTGAATTACATTATGATCTGGCAGTAGCTTCACAGCTGTAGCAGGCTCCAATGCCACTGAAGTCAGATAAGGAAAACAGCCATTCATATATTCCCACTTCAATCCAATTTTTTTTTAAATGAAAACATTCTCTTGGCTTTTGTTAAAGAGTAAGGTCTCTGTGGAGTTTATATGAGATTGAAAGTGTGGAGCTAGACAAATGGGTGTTCCTTACTGCCTTCAACTGCATTTCAACCTGCTGTTGCTGTATATTAGGCCTGGTCTACACTACGGGGGGAAGATGGGGAGAAGGATGTCAACCTAAGATACACAACTTCAGCTATGTGAATAGCATAGCTGAAGTCAGTGTATCTTAGGTCGACTTACCTGGCCTGCCACATGGTGGCGAGTCGACCGCTGCCACTCCTCCGTCAACTCCTCTTCCACCTCTCACGGCGGCGGAGTACAGCAGTTGACAGGGATCAATTTATCGCATCTACACTAAACACGATAAATCGATCCCTGATAGCTCGATCACTACCCGCCCATTCGACGGGCAGTGTGGACGTACCCTAAGATATTCCTTGTAGTACCACTTACATTTGTAACGTTGTCACTTTCTTTTCCTATCATGAAAACTAACAACCAGAGGTGGTCCTGTCTGAGCACAGGCACCCTGTTTTGCACACAGCATGACTTTTTAAAATAAATGTGGCACATGGGGAAGAAAGTCACAGCTGTGGCATGAAGAAATTAAATCATTACAATAGAGTCTATGCTGCTGATAGGGAAATTATCAATTGTTAATTAACACCTTTCTTCAGGTGCAATAGGATGCATCACTGAGGAAGCAGCTCTTAAAACAGGCTTATTAGCAAATGAAAATGTTTCTATAGGTTTTGGTAACCATTTTATGGGATTTACTAGAAATTCTATTCCCTGATATAGGTTTCTTTATTTTGTTTCAAAAATCATATTAAAAGGTTATCATTTGTCATTATATTCTATTACTCTTCAGAGTAATATTTATAACACTCTGTTGCTTCAATCCTGTTAAACTGTATAACATCAATGGAAAATTGGTTGAATATGTGGTATATTACACAGTATATGCATGCTTGCTTGCATAATATACCACATAGCAAAAATGAGAACCATTTCTGGTAACTTCATAGTAATGCTTCAGGATAAATTCTGCCCTGAATTACACTGGTTGATAGAAGCTAACCCAAATTTTCTCTGTTATAAATTGGGGCAGAATTTGCACAGTGAGTAAAGGACTACATTCTCCTCCCATGATGTCTTATTTCCACTATCAAAATATTTGTATAAATCAGAACAAAGCAATGCAGCACATGTGAATTATCTGTGCAAGCCATTCAGTACTTTAATTGGCCATAGGTGTTCAGTTAATGTTTTTGTTAATGTTCAGAGATGAGCCAGATCAGTTTGACAAAGTGTACTAGATGTTCACCAAACCCACTTGTTTTTGGAGGCTTCTGGGCAGGTTAGATATTTTGACTTGATATTTTTCTACCATACCTGTTTGATTTGAAGAGAGAACTGGGAGATATCAGTGAGTATTTCTAGACCAAAATCTCAGAGAAGCTGTGACAGAAGGTGCTAATTGGTCCTTGTGATCTTATTCCTAGAAAGACCAACTTTTGTATGGCAAGAAATATTTTAAAAAGCCCTGGGTGGGTTAGTATACTCCCTCTGCCCAGAGTTGGCCAGCAGAGGCCAATTTGCTGCATTTAAAGCAACGTCTTCAAACACTTTTTGCATTAGATTGAAAACTAACTCTTTCTGTGTGGAGTTGTGCAAGTAGCTGAATTTCATATAATTTTACTAGTTAAATACATGATAGAAAAACTAAGGGCAATGTTATAATAGTTCTGGGTTTTTCCGCGTTACTCTGGCTCTGACAATGGAAAATTAGCTTGAACTCAGGCTTGCTATGGAAGTGTCTTTCATATGTAGCAGTGTCATGGATGAACTGTTTCAATTCAGAAGAAACTACTGAGCACTTTAGCAAACAATTCATAATCAAAGCCCTTGCTATGACACTTAAAGAGCAGCATAATCCTCCGTTCAGTGGTACTGCTTAACTTAAGACCTACATTATTTCACATGTTCTGTATAAGTGATCTGGTCCCAGTTATTCAGACTTTCAGAAAAGCCAAGTATGTTGCACAGGAAAATCCTCTCCCTCTCTCTTATGACAGTGCAGGTGCCCCAGAACTAGCACATAACTTAAGCTGGGCCCCATGTTGTAGTAACTCTTTCTTCAGCTGAAAAACTGACTGTGGCAGTTTCTGGAGTCCAGCATGATGCCCCTGTAGAATGCCTGGTCATTGTTGGCATGGAGTGTTCAGAATTGAGATCAGTACCCAAACTTGGGCCTGTGGAGTGGAAGAACAGTCAGGGATTGGTTGAGTCAGACTCCCACCAATCAATGAATCACCCATGGACCCACAAAGGTTGTCTCCAAGAATCTATGAGGTAAAAGAGGAACACTGAGATGTATTGGAGTCCACCAGAGGTATCAATAAATAGTTAGTAGTATTGACAGGGTAAGGACCTGGTGATCTTAGATTTCTTATAGGCTATTTGGTAAGATGTGATTCAGGTTCCTTCTAAGCAATGCATCATGATGGAAATATTTCTAGGCCCAGCTGCTAGCTCGTGGAGTGATAGGATTAGAGTTCAATTTCTAGTCCAAGTCTTTCTTCCTAGTCTGGCAATGTTAGAGGCAGCCCATTTAGTCCCTGAAGGGAAGGGGAGTATGTTGTATTGTTCAGCAGCAACCCTGATGGGGTTATTAAGGAAAACTTTTGATAGGCCTTTGAAGGATGAGTTTACTAAGCAAGAAGGATGGTGTTTGCAGTATAAAACCTTTAAGGATGTAAAATGGGAAAAACAGGTGGGATTAGGGATGGGTGTGGAATTCTCAGTTATGGGTGTGTGTGTTTACTTTAAAACATAAAATCAAATCAGATATACTAATTACTAGTTGGTTATCTAGATGAAATCTGATAATTATATGAGTGGGGTGTGCTCCATAACTTCCTCATTCTGTCTCACACAAGTTTTTAAACCTTTCTTTTTATTGACAGTTGTGTACTGTTATTAATCTATATATATAAAAGTCAAATGGTGTATGCGTGTATGTATGCGTGTATGTATGTGCACTTACTCCTTCCACACCGTTTGAGCTAGAGACTTGAAATTTGGTACAGTTAGAGGTCTTAGGGTCCTAATCAGGGTAAGAGTTGAAAATTTTTCAAATCTCAGCTCTGACATCCCCCAGGGGTGAAATTCTTTAAAGGCCAATCACATCAGCCGGGCAGCTGCTGTTCTCTGTGACATAGTTATGATGTCATAATACCCCCTCCAACGGACCCTGCATTCGCTCAGCTCTCTGCCACCTCCCCCCTCCAACGGACCCCGCACTCACTCAGCTCTCTGCTCCCTCCCCCCTCCAACGGACCCCGCACTCGCTCAGCTCTCTGCCCCCTCCCCACCTCTGACGGACCTGAGTTGGGTTTGGTCGGAGGGTAAGTGAGGTAGGGGTGTCGGGTTTGGTCGGGGTGTGACGTGGGGGTGTCGGGTTTGGTCGGGGGGTAAGTGAGCTGGGTGTGTTGGGTTTGGTCTGGGGGGGTGGGAAGGTGTCGGGGTGGGTGAGGGGTGAGAGGTGGGTGTTGGGGTTGGTCAGGGGGTGTTGGGTTTGGTGGGGGGGTAAGGTGGGGGTGTTGGGTTTGGTTGGGGGCGTGAGGAGGGGGGTCGGGGCTGGTCGAGGGGTAAGTGAGGTGTGGGTGTTGGGTTTGTTTGTGGTGGTAGGTAGGGGTGTCGGGTTTGGTTGGGGGGAAAGTGAGGTGGGTGTATCAGGTTTGGTCTGCAGGGGGTGAGCTGTGGGTGTTGGTCAGGGGGTGTTGGGATTGGTAGGGGTGAGGTGGGGGTGTTGGGTTTGGGTGGGGGGGTGAAAATGTGAGTCGGGGTTGGTCGAGGGGTAAGTGAGGTGAGGGTGTCGGGTTTGGTTGGGGGGGTGAGGTGGGGGTGTCAGGTTTGCTCTCTGCCCCCTCCCCACCTCCGACGGACCCGAGCAACGCCGGGTATTTTCGCTAGTATCTTTATAGTAGTCTCTCAAGTCACTTGTAGTCTTTCATCTCCACAGTCTCAAAAGCAGAATGGCCAGCCAGTCTAAATATTTAAAAGGTTAACACAGTTCATGTAGGGCTTAAACTCTCTTGGTGTTTCTCAGAGTCCCTCGCCTCCTCAACATGATATGAAAACTCCAGGGGGGCTGAAAATATTTACCAGAGCTCCACTCCAGATGGCTCCAGCTGAATTTAAGCCCTGAGTTCAGAATACTACTTACTCTTACTGTGTTTGAAAAGTATGACAAGAAGGGGGGGGGGGGGAAGGCAGAATGACCTCCTTCCTCAAGTGAACAAAAGTGATGATGAAAAATACAGCCTTCCCTTTTTGTTGTGATGTATTGCTTCCCTCAAATAATATAGTTCCTGTTTTAGTCACAGAATCTAGGATTTAAATTTTAAACATCAGAATGAGCACTATCATGGACTGTAAATATTTCTAAGTGTTAATTTCTCATATCATGTCCAAGATCTTGTACATTTTAAAAAGTAAAGTTTAAAGTAAAGTAAAGTTTAATATTTCAAACCTTAAATAAACTCTACTTGCCATCATAAAACAGGGTTATGAAACGTGACCCAAACATGTAGCCAAAAGTCTGACAGCAGGGATGGGCTTTGCATGATGCCCTGAAAGCTAATAAACTCTGTCCAAGAAGAGGCACTTCAAGTCTTTTCCTTACATCAAGAGTATTCCTACAATTACAATGTAAATCTTCTCTTTTTGCCTTGCAAAAGAACCTCCTTTAAAGAAACATTCAAACAAAAATCATTTCCAGTAATGTCTTTGGAGCTTGCAGTATGTAAAAATAGCTCTTTAAACATTGTATATGTATGTGTTTATGTATATATGAAATATATATATAAGGGGCGGTTAGGGGTCAAGAAGCAGAGGGGGTTGGATGGGTGATGGGTTCTGAGGGAGGTAGTCAGGGGGCGGGAAGTGGGAGGCAGTCGGATGGGGGCAGGGCCAGGCTGTTTGGGGAGGCACAGCCTTTCCTACCCAGTTCTCCATACAGTTTTGCAATACTGATGTGGCCCTTGGGCCAAAATGTTTGCCCTCCCATGCTCTAAAGTTTTACATTGTTTTGTTTGCGTGTAACAAAAAAAAATCTACATTTGTAAATTGCACTTTCACAACAGAGATTGCACTACAGGTCTTATATGAGGTGAACTGAAAAATACAATTTATTTTGTTTATAATTTTTACTGTGGAAATATTTGTAATAAAAATAATATACATTTTGATTTCACTTACAATGCAGAATACAGTATATATAAAAATGTAGAAAAAATCCAAAATACATTTCAATTAATATTCTATTTAACAGTGCAATTAAAACTACGATTAATCACAATAAATTCTTTGAGTTAATTGCATGAGTTAACTGCAGTTAATCAACAGCCCTAATCAAAACCTCTTCAGCCATCATTGAACTATGGGAAAGTGTACATTTGAGGAAGGAGGAGGAATACTTTCCCTATCTAAAAATCTGGAACCATACTGTTAGGTCTGCAATAAAAATGTTTAAAACTGGAATAGCTATAATCCTAACTGGAGTGTGTTTTCCTGAAGGTTTTTTGGAGAAGAATCTGGTATATGAATCTGACAATTTTAAGCACTGAAAATCTGTTCTTTTGAGATTCAAATAGACCGCTGGAGAGGGAGTGAAGAAAGTTCTCTATGCTGTGAAACTGCGTTATATCGAACTTGCTTTGGCATCGAGCATTTCTGTTTATTAATAGTTCCCATCCCATCCAACCACCGCCTCGAGAGACCCCCCCCCATCCCTAATCACCTCCAGGATCCCATCCACTACCCAACCATCCTGCTCCCTGACTGCCCCGACCCGTATCCACATCCCTGCCCCCTGACAAATCCTCCGGGATTCCCACACACTATCCAATGCCCTCATTTCCCCATCCCCTGACAATCCCCCAAGACCCTCTGCCCCTTATCCAAACCTCCAGCCCCGGCCTGACCCCCTTAACACACCACTCATGTCGGAGCTAGAGACTCTGCCGTGCTGATCCGCCAGAGTGCACAGCCCCGCCCCCCAGAAACTGTTTTTTATTCAATGAGGATCAGAGTGAAAATTTTAAAATGCTGTAAATGTGCTCGGCTTTGTGTTTTGACTTTCAATCCAAGGCAGGCTTGTAAAAACATTCATAGTGAATATGTACGCTGTAATCATTAAATGTATAAACTGGGATTAAACAGAATAAAAGTATGTTGTAGATGAGACAGAAAACCATTTTTGCTTTACCGCGTTATATCTGAATTTGTGTTACATCAGATTGCGTTATATCGGGTAGAGGTGTAATAGTGAGCTTTCTGCTTTTGCTTAACATGCTTGCCTGGAGTTGAGAGTTAGGCTAGAAGAGCAGCCACTGGCTCAACTAACTTTGATCTGGGGGGAATAGTCCATCCCTTTACCACTAGTTAGTTCCCTAGGCAAAAATCTAAGGAATAGGATATGTTGAAAATCTTCATGCTCTATATATTAGCATAACATTTTATCTTTCCTTGTAACTCTTTCTATTACAGCATGGGTCTTGTTCTGTCTAGTGGCTTAATTCTTGTATCAACCTTGGTCCACTAACCAATTCAGACATTCCACATACACAGTTAATGTAGCCCGGTTGGGGGGAGGAGGAGAAATAAGTTGGCCCTTATTATAGAGTCAGTCAGATGCTTTAAACAAAATATGTTTAATCAAAAAATGGCCTTTTACAAAATCAAAGTTGTGAAAATGTAAAGGAATTGACAAACTTTAAAGTAACAAATTAGTGTGCTATTTTTTTCATTTTTGTTTGTGGTAACTGTCATCCTTTTCTTGTCCTGTGGCTAGACCCTCCTGGTTTCTTGGTTTTGTTTGTCAAACTTTTATTTTCTTGTTCAGTTGTCAATCACAATACATTTCTTCTTCTGTGTTCACGCATTTCTTTTTGTGTGTTCTGTCACCATCTCTTTTTATTAGAAGGAGTGGAATTTTGGGGGATGATGTTATTTATATGAGATGAGAGCACATAGTGCAAGGAACTGTACAGATAGGCTCAGCTCATATACTGAGCAGACACACAGGTTCAGCAGTTCACCCACCCACTGCCCAATCAAGGAACCAAGCTGTAGAAAGTCCTTATCCTGAAGTACTTACAATTAGGTAGACAAGACAAAGGCTAGGAGGGGAAACAGAAGCAAAAAAATAGTGTTTTGCTCAGGGTCATACAGAAGGTCAGTGGCAGAGAAAGGAATAAAACCCAGTTCAGGTCCCCTGACACCTAATCCAGTGTCCTATCACTAGTCAATACAGCAGCCATGCCTTACTGCTTCATCTAAATTTTACTGGATATTATTTGCAATTGTGACCAAAAAAAGTATCTAAGTTTACCGAAGGGGAAACATTTTTGAAAATATTTCCATTTTTTTGAAATTCAGAATTCTCATTGTCCAAATTTATTTAATGAGAAAATGAAAACAACCAAAGACAATAAAAAGTAAGCAAAAATTGATAAACTATATAGAAAACTTCAGGAAAATAAGAGGGGTCTGTCTCAAAAACTAGCAAAAGAAATAATTGCAAAATTTGCCCAACTTTTTGGGATCTTGTTTAAACTGATCATTTAGGACGGGGTGGGCAAACTATAGCCTGTGGGCCACATTTGGCACATCGGGGCTTTGGATCCGGCCTATAGGATTGACAGCTCCAAGGCTCCGTGGGCCCCACACTGCTCCCAGAAGTGGCTGGCATCATGTCCCTGCAGCCCCTGTCAGTGGGGGGTAGGGGAGGAATAGAGGACTCCGTGTACTGCCCTTGCCTGCAGGCATCACCCCCCGCAGCTCCCACTGGCCAGGAATGGGGAACTGTAGCCAATGGGAGCTTCGGGGGAGGTACCCACAGTCAAGGGCAGTATGCGGGGACTTATCCCCCGGCCCCCCCAAGAGCCGCAGGTAGATGGTGCCAGCTGCTTCCACTCTGGAACCCCTCGAGGTAAGCGATGCTGGGCCGGTGCCCACACCCCAAACTCCTCCTGCATACTCCACATGTCAACCTCTGCCCTGAGCCCCTCCTACACCCCACAATCCCTCTCACACTCCAACCCCCTGCCCCAGCCCTACATTCATGGCCCTGCATGCAATTTCCCCACCCAGATGTGGCCCTCAGGCCAAAACGTTTGCCCATCCCTGGTTTGGGAGCATTGATTTCAATGGACCTACTTATAAGCTTATCCTTAAGCATGTCAGTGTATGCAGGAGCAGGGCCTAAATCTTCTCAGTGAGTTTTCTTAAATAGTCTAACTTCTTATATAACTTAACTTGGTGCTCTATACATCAACTGGTTTTAACTACATATAAGAAATAATGCGCCAAAAGCTTTATTGGGAAGCAACTAGCACCAAGTTGAGTTTATTTTTATTTTTATACTACAAAAATACCTGGCGTTGCTCGGGTCTGTCGGAGGTGGGGAGGGGGCAGAGAGCTGAGTGAGTGTGGGGTCCGTTGGAGGGGGGAGGGGGCAGAGATAAAACCTGACACCCCCACCTCACCCCCCCGACCAAACCCGACACCCCCACCTCACTTACCCCTCGACCAACCCCGACTCACATTTTCACCCCCCACCCAAACCCAACACCCCCACCTCACCCCCTAGCAACCAAAACACCCCCTGACCAACACCCACACCTCACCCCCCATAGACCAAACCCGACACCCCCACCTCACTTACCCCTCGACCAACCCCGACTCACATTTTCACCCCCCACCCAAACCCAACACCCCCACCTCACCCCCTAGCAACCCAAACACCCCCTGACCAACACCCACACCTCACCCCCCATAGACCAAACCTGACACACCCACCTCACTTTCCCCCCCAACCAAACCCGACACCCCTACCTACTACCACAAACAAACCCGACACCCACACCTCACTTACCCCTCGACCAACCCCGACCCCCCTCCTCACCTCCCCAACCAAACCCAACACCCCCACCTTAACCCCCACCAAACCCAACACCCCCTGACCAACCCCAACACCCCCTCACTCCCCACCCACCCCGACACCTTCCCACCCCCCCAGACCAAACCCAACACCTCCGGCTCACTTGCCCCCCGACCAAACCCGACACCCCCACCTCACCCCCCGACCAAACCCGACACCCCCACGTCACTTACTCTCCAACCAAACCCAACTCGGGTCTGTCGGAGGTGGGGAGGGGGCAGAGAGCGGAGCGAGTGCAGGGTCCGTTGGAGGGGGGTATTATGACATCATAACTATGTCACAGAGAACAGCAGCTGCCCAGCTGATGTGATTGGCCTTTAAATAATTTCACCCCTGGGGGGCGTCAGAGGTGAGATTTGAAAAAATTTCAACTCTTATGGTCATTAGGACCCTAAGACCTATAACTGTACCAAATTTCAAGTCTCTAGCTCAAACGATGTGGAAGGAGTAAGGCAGCATACACACACGCATACACCATTTGACTTATATATATATATATATATATATATATATATATATATATATATATATATATATATATAAAATAAACACACACTTTACCCAAAGAATTTCAAAGAAATTAAGAGTTAAGCTACCTAACCAGGGACAATCAGAGGCGGGGGGCCTAGAGTATCATTTGGCCTCGGCCTCAAGCTCAAAGTAGGTCTCGTACTTAGACACTTGTTAATTTTTTGGCTTTTGATAAGTTTTGCAACATGTTTTCATGTGCATCCCTATCGGACCAAAATGTGACAAACACTCTCAGCTTAGAGCTTCAAATTCAAACAAATAAGAGATGTGATTTGGCAAAAAACATAATTTTTTGTCATATAAAAGAGTTAAAAATATATCGGTTCTGAGGGCACAAGAGTAGACCATGATGAACGTGTCCTCTTGGATAGCTGATTATATAAACAGACCACTATTAGTGGCTGGTGCTGGATCAAGTGTTTGTTGAAAGGTAGAAAATTGTTACATTTTAGTGTCTTTATAGTTTTACATCTAGTTGACTAAGGTGAGAGCTGTACAAGAGACTGGTTATGCTGGAGTATGGAAAAACAGTCTGTGTACTGTGCACCCTGCTTCATTTTGAACAAAGGTGCTGCAAATGCATCCGTTCTCTCTGATGAATCAGGATGGAGCATCAACAGAGGTTGGAGGAAATTGAAACACCAAATACCATCACGAGAAAATGAGGAATACTTGTGGCACCTTAGAGATTAACCAATTTATTTCAGCATAAATAAAATTGGTTAGTCTCTAAGGTGCCACAAATATTCTTTGTTTTCTTTATGGATACAGACTAACACGGCTGCTAATCTTATACCCGTCACATGAGAGTTCAACATCACACAAAGAAAACTGTGTTGCATGGAAATCAGCCAGTAGGACAGCATCAGCTGAAAGTTCAGCTGAGAATTTACTCTTGACTGAACTCTCTACAGAAACCTAATAACTGGAAAAAACTTGTTGAGCGCATCTTGAATGTCATCCTTTTTCTTTCTGAGCAGGGATTGGCTTTCTTTGGTTCCAATCAACATATTGGTGATCGTGCAAATGGAAAACTTTCTAGGCATAGTTGAGCTCCTCATCAAATATAACCCACTTTTATCAGAGTAGGTTAAACATGTTCAAGAATCGCAAAAGAGTCAAAAGAGTATGCAAATCCATTATCTCTCCACACACATACAAAATAAGTTTATTGAGCTGTGTGAGTCATTCGTACAAACAACAATTCTTGATAAGATTTGAAATGCCAAGTATTTTTCTATCATTTTTGATGCCGCTCCACATTGTTCTCACAAGGAACAGACTACTATGGTTGTTCGATATGTTAAGATTGTAGACAGCTCAAAATTTTCAATTGAAGAAAGGTTTATTTTGATTCATTAGAAAAACGGGAAAAGCCATTCCTGTTCGAGTACTAGCAATTCCAGAAGGTTTTAAGTTAGATTTTCAAGTCTGCATTGGTCAAGCCTATGACAATGGATCTAATATGGCTGGGAAATACAAAGGTGTACAAGTTGTTCTGCTTAAGCATAATTCAAACTGTATTTTCTCCAGCTGTGGAAACCACACACTAAAGCTTGTAGGTGTTGACTGTGCTGAATCATGTAAGGGAGGCAATTACCTTCTTTCGTACATTTGCTGAACAGTTCCAATTCTTCAGTAGCAGTCCACAAAGGTGGGAAATTCTGAAGCAATATCACTGCATGGGATGTCCAAAACTAGATGGTCTCCACCGATTGATGGTGTTCAACCAGTTACACAGCATTTGAATTCAGTGAGAGAGGCTTTAAATGAGCTTGAATCTCTCAATCTCACTGCACAGGCTTAAACTGAACTTCAGTCTATTCAGAAGCACATGTCCAAATTTGAATGCATTCTGATGTCACCTTTATGAATGAAGATACTTACAATGATTCACCAAACTAATCTGGTAATGGAAGCATGCAATGCTACACTTTGATGTTGAGATGAATAACATTGAAAGTCTTATCAATGACACACAACAGATTCGTGAACAATGGAATGCAATCTCGACCAAGTCCAAATTAGTAATACAGCATATTGGCATTTCATCTGAGTTCTCCACCATTCACAACTTACCTACTGAATCCGATGCCAAGCAGCATTTTAGGGCCAATGCCTTCCTTGACATCATTGACTCTATTCAATCAGGTCTTACCTGTTGATTTGCATCACTGCAACTAATTTGTACCCTTTGGGGTTTTTTTGGCAGTTCAACAGGCTGAGTAATGAAGATCTGCTTTCTGTAGCTGAACAATTTCAGCAACAGTATAACAAAGAAATCTCAAAAGATCTCAGTGACTAGGTTATCTTCTTCATACAAATATATTCCACAAACTTTAAATTGGATTGTAAGCCAAAGCAATTGCTTCAAGAAATACTTGAACTTGAATTCTCTGGGGCGTTTCCTAATATCACAATTGCATTGCGTATTTTTGTCACTTTGCCTGCATCAGTGGCTTCAGGTGAATGCACCTTTAACGTGTTGGAGCAGGTAAAGAACTATCACCGTTCAACTATGAGACAAGAACATTTGAATGAGCTCGCCATGCTTAATATCAACTGTGATATTGCAAAAAGTTAATTTTCCTCATTAATTAGTGCATTTGCACAGAAAAAGGCTAGAAAAGCATTTGTTAAGTTAAAAAATATTCAAATTATGTCTCTTTTTCGGTGCCTTATTTTGTTTTCATGTGTTTCTTTTTTATTTTTATTATGACTAGAGACCTCAAAGCTGAAAGTGGTCTGGGCCTCTCTGGACCTCTGAGAGGGCCTGTACCTAACAATACATCTCTTCTCCTGTATCCTCCCCTGGATGTTAGCACAGCTACCATATGCTAAGCCATGCAACTCAGCCATTATTCTGTCCCATCTTTCACCCTTCTGAACTCAACCAGTTTTTCCCCCAGCACTACTAGTTAATTAGTTTTTCTGTTGGAAGATAGTTGGGTTGTGTTCAGAAGGGTAGCTAAAGGGGTTGGTTGAAGAATAGCACCTCTAAAGGTGCAGAGTTAAGGGTGCAATGTGTGGTCTGTGGTATATGATGGTTGTGGGAATGGTAAGATGTGAAGGATGGAAGAATAGAAGGTGACTGTTGGGTGCATTAATTTTTAATTTCTTTGCTTTTATGGCTGTGTCAGATAGGATTGCTATGCACACAAAACTGCTTCACAATTAAGTTTTTGTGTGTGGGAGTGTTATCTAAGCATTATAATGCTTAATTGAGGATGGGAATTTAACAAGGGACGTAGGCCTGCAGGCTTGGAGGTGATAGAAATGCAGCTACTGTCAGAGACTGTTTTGTCTATCAGCAATTCTGCATGAATACCCTATCGTAGGATATGATCTGATAGAAAAGTGTAGCTCCTGATGGGGACCATTTTATGCATGCCCATATCCATCGCTCAGAGTGTCTTGCCTGATTCCAGTCCCCAATCAATCAGGCTTATGTGTGTTGCACATAAACTCTCAATTATTGTTGTGAAGAGTTTCAAAAAATGACCCTAAGTCCAGTTTTATTATATCTATATCAGATCTTCTCAGAATCTACCACTCTACCGAGTTTTGCATAGACAACAATTTTTTAAGAGATCGCTCAATAAACTTGCCAAGGGTGAGGCTGCTGGTGTGCAGAGGTCACTAGCTATCATGCTGACCAATGTTGTTTCATCGTTTCCTTATACTCCTTGTCTATTGTCTTGCATTTAGATTGTCAGCTCCTTGGGGGCTGGGATAATCTTTTTTGTTCTCTTTGTACAGCATCTACCACAATGGAGTCCTGATCCAATAATACTACTTCTAATAATAAAAAGTAGGATTTACAAGGAGAGGGGGAAAAAAAGTCAGAGCCCTATTTCAAAGACATTCTACTAACAATTTAGGAGGAGAAACCAAACCGATTTCCTAGTTTTTTATCCCCTTTGAATCTTCTAATCCTGTATGAAATTTCTCTACCTTTAGAAAAAAATGGGAATTTTTGCCAATTTTGGAATATAACTTTAACAATGGTATTGCTACCATGAAGCTACATAATGTAATATATAATCTCAGAACACCTGTTTTTTATAAATCTGTTTCAATTAGTTGCCTTTGTTTGTTCTTTACTGAACATTTGGCATATGATGTCCATAAAACTAGCTTGCTAACTATTTTTTGACTCCAAGGTACTCATTCTCTAATAATAAGTTTGAAGTATGTGAATTAGCTCATCCATTTGTTGACATCAGTCTGTTCTTGCTCTTCTCTGCTCTCATCTATTTTGATGAACATGAAAAACAAACCAGAAACTTCGCTTTGCTTTTGAAAATATATTTATAGGGAAGGCCTCTAATGTATAGTAAACAGATGGGATGACACTTGCAAAACTGACCAAGACAGACCCCTGGCATCCTAGATGTTTCAGCAGATCTCATCATTAACTATAAAAAGTTCAAAGGCTTCATAGCTTTTGCCTAATACATTTACTGCACATAATTATACAGATAGCTAATCTGATCATTTTTGTTGGATCACCATGTATGTTGGTGACAAAATGCTATTCTTTAGATGTGGACAATTTTCACAAAAGAGCTTTGCGTATGTTTATTTAAGTATTATACAGATTGATGTACTTGTTATTAAACTAGAAAGGTGTTTCATGTCATTAGTAACTTGCATTTGAAGGAACTTCAGTTGCCTGTTCCTATCACTCATCAACACACTGCGTTGATGCACAACAAAAACTTATAAGGAAATATGTGGTTACCTGCCAGACAAAATAACCCACTTTTCCCCCCGTGTATTTATATAAGTGTAAGAAAGATGCCTATATGCAGATCATTTAAACAAAACTTATGCTGAGGTGTTGTTTTGTTCATCTTTCACTATTAAACTGTCAAAACTGGAAGTCAACACTCGTGGTCTTATCCCAAAGCTGCACCCACTTGAGATGCCTAAATGATATGCCAAAACAAAGCTATATTTATAGAAGATGTTGATCATTTGATGATCCTTCTTGTTTCTTGTGTGCTTTGCTCAACAGTGAAATAGTTAACATTGTCTTGTAAACTACCATTCAACTTCAGAGTGAAATGAAATGGGGGCTATTGTTTCCTTCAGTGAAATTCCCTCTCTGAAAATGGCCAACAGAATCGCATTTCAGCTACCATCAGGGCTAGATGCAATCCTTTTTTATTTGGGTTAGCACGACTAACTACTTTTGCCTTTTTTCCCCATTTAGATTTTCTTTAAGCTTTAATTTTGTTTGATACTACAGTAATATATGAGTGCTTAAAAAAATTAAAACTGCCTTTTCTCCTAGATTGAACTATTTGAATGTCTGAAACAGACTATTTTAGCCATTGCAGTTTAACTAATAAACATGTAATCAGATTTTTTGAGAACTGACAACTTAAATTTTTATTCCTGCTTTTTAAAAAGACCCTAAAAGCAAATATTTATAAATAATATAAATAGTAAAAATAGGTCAAAGTCCAAATATCACTGGATTTTCTCAAAATGTGGGTGTCATCCAAGGTTTGGAGAGTTGACCAATTGCAAACTAAAAGTATGGCATATGTAGTCATCTAATAGAAAGTAGATACAGTAAACCCTCGATTTAACGGACCTCGATTTAATGGACTTCGGATGCAACGGACAAAATTTCTGAGCAAGTCTGATGCATTCCTGATCCATTTCTGGCGGGCTGGCTGCTGGCTCCCGGCTGCCGCCCGGGTCACAGCACCAGGCGGACTGGCTGCCGGCTCCCGGCTGCCGCCTGGGTCACAGCACCAGGCGGACTGGCTGCCGGCTCCTGGCTGCCTCCCGGGTCCACGCAGCGGGCGGGCTGGCTGCCGGCTCCTGCCTGCGGGCGGGCGGGCGGGCTGGCTGGCTGCCGGGTCCCGCGTGCTGGCTGCCGGCTCCCACCCGAGTCCCGCCAGCGGGCGGGCTGCCGGCTCCCGGCTAAGTCCCGGAAGCGGGCGGGCTGGCTGCCGGCTCCCGGCTGCCGCCCGGGTCCCAGCAACAGGCGGGCTGCGGAGCTGCCGCCCCGACCCTGTGCCAGGCGGGCTGCTGCTCCGACAGCTCATTTTTTTAAAATTATTAAATAACGGACTTTTTGATTTAACGGACACCCCCTCGCCCGTATTAGTCCGTTAAATGAAGGTTTTACTGTATTGTCATGTTATGAGAATCCTGAAGCTTTAAATGCACATGACTCTCTGCCCCTTTGCGCTAGATAGTGTGTGTGTGTGTATATCTATATATAAAACAGCCTTCCCCCCATAGAGTTCACAATAAGGATCCTCACATGCACAGATATTTGTACACCTCTCTTTCCAAAACCTGTAAATAAAAATAAATAAAAAGGACAATAATAGATCCAGAATTACTATGGGAGTAGGTGTAGAAAAAATATCAATCTGATGAAAAACCTATTAGTAACTCACTGCAAAATAAATAAAACATGTTTTCATTTTAAAATGTGAACTATTATCTTCAGCTTTGCCCAAAAGAAGGCCACAGTTGACCTCTCGCATGTATTTTATGTTCTGTTGGGCTGAGAGCTCTAAATGGTATCTGTGACTATAATGTGACTTTTGAAAAGCCTGGAGCTGTACAGGCTCCATGATATGCAAAGCCTACTGCACACACTATAGTACCATTCTAAATGACATAAATATGTGAAGAAATCAAAAACTTGATAGCATTGTCTTTGGATCTCAGCAATACTAGTGTACAGCTTTAACAAGCCTGGATTTGCCAAAAAGTTATTGCTGCATAAGGTCACTAAGTTGAATGCAGAAATAAGCCAATTTTTCAGTGAGTCAAATACAAAAAGAAAAACCTTCTGAAAAGAATACTTGTTCCCAGCTGTGTTGCTCATTACTCCTCTGTCTGAATTATTTGTAGTTTAACCCTCTTTGCACAGTGCAACAGCGAGGCAGCAAAATGCACCTTTGAATGCTGTGTGGGCATTTTCTACACTTGTTCAGAAACTGTCTTCTATAAAGCAGTTGGAAATGCTGCAGGAGAGAGACCCCCAGAAAACATTTCCAGATCTGCTTGGACAGCTGGTCTTTTCAGTCCATGAAACCATAGCTGAAGATGTGCAGAGAATGTAAGAAGGTTTTCACTGGTGAGCAGCAGGATATCTACTTAAGACATTTGGAAATATTGTGTGCATAGATTATCCATCTCTCACCATAAATCCTATTCACGTCAACCATGCAATTAGCTCAGGCGTGTTTGACTCCTACATTGCAGAATGTGAAATGGTGTGATCCAGCCCTGTCTTGGAACTTACATACTGATTTTTCTAGTTTGTGTTTTCACATACTGGTTACACATTCTTAACAGGGCTGTGTCATAATTTCAAGTGTCCCCAAAGGAATTAGCATTGAGAAAGGGGAAAACAATCCTTTTCCTTTGGAAGGTATTTCGATAGCTATAGCTATAGCATCTCTACAGCTAAAGCTGCAAGAAACTTATCTAATCTAACTCTTCGAACATTCACAAAACTTGCAGAAAGGTATAAAGTGGGAAATGTTGTTTTGCCCTGCTAGTAAACTTAGAAAATTTATATTTTGTATATAATTGCATTTCATTTATATTTATATATTTATAAATTGATATATTTATATAATGCCATAACCAAAGACCTGTACCATTATGACAGCTCTTTTTCGTGTCCCAGAAAAATGGGAATGGGAGGGTATTGTATTGATCTTAAAGTTCTAAAGAGTTAAAAACATTTATAAACGCTTTCACTATACAACGTGAAATAGTAATAGATAGATTCAGAGTTTATTTTTAAACTGAGCTCTTGGTTTTACTCACTTACTTGTCAAACATTGAAAGGCATTAATTCAAATTGAAAGTTTATTGATGGAAAACCAACCAATTAGGAATTAAAATAAGCATTTAGACTGAAAGTGTGGTTGAGTGAATATGCAAAACAGACTGTCACACCTTTCAGAAGTCTGTCTCCTTTTGGAGTCAAAATATCAGTTTCTTATGTTCAGAACAACCTTTCTTTGATTAAAAAGAAACTGTTAATTTTATTCACATCTGATGTAAAGGACATTGATTTAAGATTTTATTAACAAACATACACGCACCAGGTGGAAGAGAGAGAGGATAGAAAACATGATGAAATATGGCATTTATTGATGCCTTTTGGACTGCTGGTACTGACAAATAGATGCTTTGGCTAGCAAGTTGACCATGACACCTATTCCTTGGACGCTGGTTAGTTATACTCTGGTTGTGGCCATCATCTGGTTGGATCTTTTCTACTTCGATAAGACAAGTTTCGATGAATGCAATATGGTTGACTCCAGGATTTAATGAAACACCAAGAGATTGGAGGAAATGCTAGATTGGGATATGCTAGAGGTCTAGAAAATCACGAATGGTTAGAGAAAGGGAATAAGGAAGCATTGCTTATCCTTTAACATAACACAAGAACCAGGGGTGTGGTGGGGTATAAACCCCACACAAGGCAACAAGGGGTTAGGGAGCTGTCCTTGGCTCAGTCAGCCCTGCCCCACCACACCTGTATGAAATGCAGACTGGAGGAGGCGTTAAAAAAGAAAGCAGACCAGCTTACTTGTAAGCAGACCAGGGAAGAGAATGGACCTTTAACCTGAAGCTCTTGAGGGAAGGCAGGAGCTTTCCCATCACCAACTGAAAGTTCCTCCCTGAGGGAAGAAAGGACCTGTTTCTGATATACCATAAAAGGGAGGCATTTCCCCCTTTCAAGTACTAACCTACTTTATTTGTGTTAATTCCCCTTATTTTGTTTATGGACTACCACAGAAGGGAAGAGACTTGGAACTAACTGAGCTGGAGGGTCAAGTCACAGGAGGAGGCAGTCACCACCTCCAAGAGAGGGAGAGAGCTAGTTACAAGGAGATGCCAAGTGGTGAGCTGACCCCTTCACACTTTCTTAGACAATAGAGGAATGATAGGAAGGGAGAGCAGCCTTAAGGCACTCTCGGATGTAAGATCCTTTCGTAGACCTCAGAGGGCTCTGACCCAGAGCTCATAGAGTGGGAGGCCCTGGGCTCTCCCCTACCAAACTGCATTCTGAAGGGTTTTAACCCCTTAACCACTAGGTGATTCTCCCCATGAGCACTGACCATTACAGGGGTCACCTGATGACATTAATAGGCAGTAGATTTTATAACAAACATAAGGAAGTATTTTTTCACACAATGCACAAACAAACTGTGGAACTGTGGGATGATAAAGGCAAATAGTGTAACTGGGTTCAAAAAGGAATTTGCTAAGTTCCTGGAGGAGCTATCCATCAATGGCTATTAGTCAAGATGGTCAGGGATGCAATCTCATGCTCTGAGTATTCCTAAACCTCTGACTGCGAAAATCTGGGACTGGACAACAGGATGGCTCACTCAAAATTGCCTTATGCCAGGGGTCTCAAACATGCGGCCCGGGGGCCACATGCGGCCCGCAAAGCCCTTCCCTGCGGCCCGCCAAGCTTCCTGGCGCCCCCCCTCCCCCCGGTCCCACCATAGCAGTTTGCAGGACGGAGGGGCCAGAAGTGGAGGCTTCTCTGCTGCCTGGCTGGGCCGTGCGTGTTTCTAGCTCTGGACTTCCTAGATTGCTCTTGCTTTGTTTGCCAAACAGCTGTTGGTGGTGCCTAGCGCTTTCCAGGCGGGAATGGGGAGCTGCGTGCTCCGAGGAGGAGGTGGGGCAGGGGTGGGACCTCTTGGAAGGGGTGGAGTGGGGGCGGAGCTGGGGCAGCAAAGGTGGGGTGTGTGTCAGTGGTGCGGCCCTCGGGCCAGTGCACTAGTCCTCATGGATGGGGTGGAGTGGGAGCAGAGCCGGGGCAGCGAGGGTGTGTGTGTGTGTGTCAGTGGTGCGGCCCTCGAGCCAGTGCACTAGTCCTCATGCGGCCCTCGTGGTCATTTGAGTTTGAGACCCCTGCTTATGCTGTTCATTCCCTCTGAAACTTCTGGCACTGGCTTCTGTCAGAAGACAGGACACTGAATATCTGGCTATTGACCATTGGTCTGACCCAGTATAGCTGTTCTTATGTCCCTCAACAGTGGAGCAGAAAATAAAACAACAAGAAAAGGAAGCCCTGGGAGGAGACCCAGACCTTCAGTTCTCTGCTTCCAGAGGAGATTGTGGCTGGCAATTTAACCATTTCCTATCAGAGCTCCCTGCGGGGACAGTAGTCTGGACTGCAAACAATTACTTTAGAATGCCTTCTAAGACTTGCCTGTGGGAGCTAGACTGAATTATGGTCTGCCAAAGGCCCCTTGAAAGAAGGGAGGGATGCTGTGGGCTTGGCATCAGTTGGTTTTCTCACCTCCTGCCTTTTTTGACCTTTGGCGACCCTACAAGGAGGGGTTTTCCACAAGTGAAGCTATTCTGCCAACTGCCTGGAAAGAACCGGAGGATAGAGAAATACAAGGCCTTGTCACACCTGAAGAGGGCACTGTGGAAGACCAAGCTCATGACAAATGGAATTGCTAAATGATTGTGCCAGATACACCAGGGTCATTTGTCTGTATTCCAAGCAAGTGGAAATAGGAAATAAGATGGGAGAACCTGTAATTAATTTTTTTTAAATGGGAGCTTAAAGTCAGGCTCTAAAATCCATATTAGGCACCTGATTTTCACTGAGCATCCAGAAACTCCCATCCAAATCAGTGGCAACTGGTGGGTTCTCAGCTCTATTAAAAAATCAGAGCCTCTATTTAAGAAGCCTAACATTCAACTTCAATTTGGGAAAAAAAATCTGGTCTGTGAATCACTTTGGTTGGTGTGGGCTACATGAAATCTGTTTTTATATGGTGCCTCTGCATATACATAGCCCTCCAAGGATACAGTAGTGAGTGCGTGACAAATAGATCATCGTTCTCTGTGTACAGTGATTCTCTACATCTACTAGCTAATTTTCTGAACTGATTTTTTTCCTTCAGCAGCACCAGAAATGTGGTTTTTACCTCGGTTACTTCTGAAGAATTACTGCTACACAGTTAATCCTCTTGAATTACATTTTAAAGATTTTTTTAATATATTTTTCAAATGATGAAAGGAGATTGTCCCAGAAGTAGATGCGGCAGGCAGCCTGGTGAAACTCACCCTTCACTTCACAGCTATCCAAATAGCCAAAGCAAACTTAGTTCTGTATTAAAAACTGATTGATGTATATGGGAGGCCCACTGTAGTTGGTGCATGAACTGAGACCCCCATGGTCAAGTTAGCAGACTCTATCAGGAGATCTATAGGGAAGATTTCTGTTGGACGACCTAGTCCACAGTGTTTGTGCCAAGAATATTTTATCTGGAAATCATTTTTACAGACCCTGCACATTTTGTTTGAAATTGCTTTATGTGGAATGCTATAAAGCACATATAAACAAATGAGATTTTTTTATTTAAAACATACCAAGTATCATGCATGCCTTTTACAAGCGTTTTATTTTTTTATTTCTAGCTTTTATTTTTTATGAACTTCAGTGCTTCCTGGGCAGCAAGCAGTCACCACCTCCTGACTTCCTTCAGATTCTTTCTTAAAATCCACTTCATTGTCACTGTTAATCCCTACTTCAAAACATCTGCTCATCTTTTTAAGGCTTAATATTTATCATATTGTGTTTCCCTACATTGGAATAAGGACCATATACTTCTTTGTTCATAATGTGGCTTATACCGTTAAACTGGTCTAAATAACTAACATTGTGAGCAAGCTTTTTTTAAATGTTGGCAAAGCTCCTAAATTCGTATTTTATGCCCTCCAAACTAGCAGTCTGATTTTCTAGGTCACAGGGTGACAAATTATTTTTAACCATCCAAAATTATTGTAACAAGTGCTTTCTGAAAACAAAGATACAACTATCTCTCTTCTCTGCCTCTTACAACATAGAATATAAGCTTTCTTTATGAAAAAGAGAATCTGTGGCCTCTTCCAGGGGATAATTTTAGTTTGGTTTATGATTCACACATGGATTTGCTGATCATGAATGCATTCTCATCTTTACAGATGGGACACAAGGGACAGCACTGACAAGGATAGACAAATAGGATCTCTTCTTACCTACTGTAGATATCGTTACTGTCCATTTACTGGCAAGGGAAGCTACTAAATAGTAGTGAATATTGCATTTCAAATGGACATGAATTTTTGGATCCTTTAGATACTCACTTTGCTTGACTAACATAAAACATATGTGCCCACGAGTTACCGGTTTCAATAGAGATAAAGTAAAAAAAAATAAAAAATCCTAGGATAAAAGTACAAGAACTTTTATAATGTTTAAAATAATCTATTTTTAGTCCCAGACCAGGTTTTTTTTCATTCAGTTGTAACTATTATAACTCTTTGAAAAGGGTTATAAATGGTTGTCCGCTTTCTGAATATTTCCAGTGCCTCAGTAAATACATCATGCAAAAAATGCAGCATGGTCTTTTGGCATAAGCTTACTACTGTCTTACATTAAAAAGAAAAGTGTGTTCTGCCCAGTTTTATAAGCTTTATTAGCAGCAAGCTATAGATAAAAAGCATTTCTCAATCTGCTGTTAGCTGGGAATAGAAATATTTATATGGTGGAAAGAGCAGGATGATTACATTATAATAGGGTTTTATTTGAAGCAATCCTATTTAATATTTTATCATTGTCATAACATCTTTCAGTAAATGCCAATAATTTGTCTTCTTCACCTTGCTGCCAGTTTAGAATCTGATCTTAGTTCAAGAAGTAAACATTTATTACATGACAGAATATATGGACTTTCTTCAGCATTGGACTGCATTTTAATTTTTGCAATATATTTTTCTGTGCTCAAATCTTCTTAAAATATCTTTGCAATTTCATGACATTTAACAAAATCTGGATTGCTTCATTCATCCAGTTAATATTTCTTTCAATAGTGTAAAACAAAACAAAAATGCACCCTAACTTTCAAGGTTATTTTTCAAGTTCAAGCTGAGG
Organism: Sternotherus odoratus; assembly: GCA_032164245.1. NCBI lineage: Eukaryota > Metazoa > Chordata > Testudines > Kinosternidae > Sternotherus > Sternotherus odoratus. The sequence continues at coordinate 56,867,217 of JAVMKO010000004.1, forward strand.
TGCTCATTGAGTGGTGGTTATATTTAAAAAACAATATTTTCTTAACTTTACAACAATCAGTTAATGTTGAGTAATATGGCAGTGGATGAGGACAGTTTTGTTATGTAACATTAACATTAGACCCATGGTACAAAGGCGGGTCCCATCAGTCTCTTGTTACTCTGCTAGTCATGTCTACACTAGTACTTATTTCCCCAAAACTTTTGTCACCCAGGGGTGTGAAAAAACACACCCCTGAGTGACATAAGTTTTGCTGACATAAGCGCTTGTGTGCCTAGCGCTACATCAGCGGAACATGCTCTTCCGCTGACATAGCTACCACCACTCATTGATCTGATTTTATTATATTGACGGGAGAACTCTCTCCCATCGGCATAATGCAGCGATATGAGCAAAACAGTGAGGTGGCAGAATTTGCAGATGTTACAAAAGTACTCAAGTTAGGTGAGTCCAAAGCAGTCTGTGAAGAGTTGCATGGGAATCTCACAAAACTGGGTGACTGGGCAACAAAATGGCGGATGAAACTCACTGTTAGCGAATGCACAGTAATGCACATTGGCAAACATAATCCCAACTCGACCATATGCCAAACCACTGGTAGCCCAAAGGGCCCTTACTCAGAGCCCAATGGAATGGGAGGATCAGCTCCACTGCCAACAACCTTCTGTAGGTCACAGGCTGAAGCCTGACGACTAGGCCACTCTGAGTGGGAACCATTACATGCCTCAATAGTTTACTCTCTTTTGCTCTGGGGGAAAAAAAATCAAGAAACTTTTGTTAAATGGCTACTTTTTTCAAGACCTAAGTGTCTGGAACCTGTGGTCACTATCCCTACGCTGCATCCTTCTGAAGCACACCAAATTTGAAAGAAATCCAACTAAGCATGTTGATTTTAGAGGTCTGTGATGGGGTGTTCACTCCACACCTCATATGAAAGGGTTAAGGTAGGTGGGAATGGGTTATCTAGCAGGCTGCACCTGGGGGAGAATTAGGTTGGAGAGGCAAGCCCTAATAAAAGATGAAGCTCAGCTGAGCAGGTGTAGGCTGAGCTGGTACAAAGCCAGCAAGTTGAGAACTGAAGGGGGCTGAAGAGGAAGTATTGTGAGGTCACTCCCTGAGAGGAGGGAGGCGTGTTTGCAATATAGATTCTGTCAAGAACTTGGAAGGAGTGAAATAGCAGCAAATAAACGGAGCCCCACCAGTAACCTGAAGGGGCAGAGCTAGAGGAGGAAGGAGCACAGGAAAATAGCAATGGGAGGGTCTGGGAGTAAGCAGACTGTGGTTGGTGAACAGAGGATCCTTGTACTGGAGTCTAGGTTCCCCTGCCTGCCACTGGGGAAAGTAGCATAGTTGTGAATTACAGGATGGCCCAGAAAGGCTACCTGACAGTCAAATCAGAAATATTTTGATATACCCAGAAGGGGAAGCACATAGTGTTCTGGTTAGAGGGCCAAGGCATGAAGAGAGGGAACAGTGAGTCCCAGAAAGCAAGAGGGGCCACAGCAAATGCAAACAACAGAAGAGAGTGTGAGACCTGGACAAAGCTAATCCCCTGAACGGCCAGCAGGAGGCACCCTAGTGGTGAGAGAACCATTTTGCAATGACTTTAAGTAGCTGTCAGGACACAACTCTGTCTATAGTGGCACTATTGTGCTACTATAATTAATGTTGATTAATACTTGTCAATTGTCTATATAGACATCTTTATATTTGAGTTCAGTCCTACTGAAACTACTGTTTGCAAGGGAGGGCACTGGCAAAACCCAAATGCACACTAAAAATGTTTTTCCCTATGTAAATACAAGTTGGCCAACATATATCCGGATATAATGACAATAATGTGTACTTGTTTTAATTCTCATTTCCATAGGGTTTATATGATTAAACAAGGAGCACTTAACACTAAGCCCTGGTCTACACTAGGGGGAGGTATCGACCTAAGATATGCAACTTCAGTTACAGGAATATTTAGGTCGACTTACTGTGGTGTGTTCACAGCGCTGAGTCAACTGCTGCCGCTCCCACGTCGACTCCGCCTGCGCCTCTCATGGCAGTGGAATACCCGAGTCGACGGAACAGTGCTTGGCGGTTGATTTATCCCATCTAGACTAGACACGATAAATTGACCCCCGAAAGATCGATCTCTACCCATTTAAGATGACCAGCAGTGGCACTGAAATATTCACTCAGATGCTTAGCTGGCTGGTTCTCATTCACATGCTCATGATCTAAGGCAGGGGTGGGCAAACTATAGCTCACGGGCCAGATCCGACCCATCAGGGCTTTGGATCTGGCCCAGGGATTGCCACCCCCATGGCAATGAGGGGCTAAGGCAGGCTCCCTGCCTGCTCTGGCCCGGCATAGCTCCTGGAAGTGGCCAGCACCACATCCCTGTGGCCCTACGGGGAACCATGTTCAATGGGAACTTTGGGGGAGCTAGCCGCAGCCGAGGGCAGCGTACGGAGCCCTCTGCCCCTCTCCCAGGGTCACAGGAACATGGTGCCAGCCACTTTCGGGAGCGGTGCAGGGCCGGGGCAGGCAGGGAGCCTGCACTAGCCCCGGCACCCCGGAGCCACTCAAGATAAGTGGGGCCAGGCTGGAGCCTGTACCCCACACTCCAACCCCCTGCCCTGAGCTCCCTGCCACACCCAACCCCCTGCCCTGAGCTCCCTGTCGTACCTGCACCTCTCCTGCTCCCCAAGACCCTGCCCTGAGCCACCTGCCACACCCTGCACCCCTCCTGTACCCCATCCCTCCTGTTCTGAGCCTCCAACTCCTTACCTTGAGCCCCCAATCTGTACCCCTCCCTGCACCCTGTCTTGAGCCCCCTTGTACACTCTGCACTCCTCCTACACCCCAATCCCTTGCCCTGATCCCCTTCCTACACCCTGCACTTCCTTCTGTACCCCAACCCCCTGCCCCAGCCCTACATTCATGACACTCCATTCAGTTTCTCCACCCAGATGTGATCCTCAGCCCAAAAAGTTTGCCCACTACTAATTTAAGGGTATGTCTACATATCCAAAAAACAAAAACGAAAAAGAACCCACACATGACAGCAAGTCCAGAGACTTTGTCAACTGACTCAGAGTTCTGCTACATGGCTAGCAATAGCAGAGTAGATGTGCCTGCTCAGACTGGAGATGGGGATCTGAAACCCAACCGGAGGCAGGGGGTGTGTGGGGGGAGGGCTCAAAGTAGAAATATCTACAGTACTATTTTTAGCCCTGTAGTGTGAGCCCCAAAAGCAATTAGTTGATTCAGGCTCTGAGACTCTGTGGAAGGGTGTGATTTGGGGGTTTTGTTTGTTTTGTTTTTAGTGTAGACATACATTAACTGATTACTATTTAGGATCAGGTAGGAATTTTCCATAGGGTTAACATTGGCAGTGAACTTGGGGGTTTGGGCCTATCTATGCAGCATGGGATATGAGTTGCTTACCAGGATTATGTGGATATATTTCACTAAAATAATTCCCTGCCAGTGGAGGGGTCTTGGACATTGCACCTCCTATAATCAACTTCATAACAGTTAAGTCTCCTGAAGGCTGTTGCTGTAATACCTTTGTCTAATTATGGTTGTCCAGTTTACTTCATGGGTGCGGATTGATGTTGGGGGCCTATGATATAGAGGAGGTCAGACTAAATAATCTGATGGTCCCTTCTGGATTTAAATTCTGTTACTATGTTTTGCTATGGTATAATATTAGGTGCTCAGTGTTCTCAAATTCCTGAAATACTTCTGTGTGACAAAAATTAATTCCAAAAGTCCTTTCTGACATTCTTTCTTATGTTGCCAAGTGCAATTGTTCATGTTCATTGCATTACCTAAAAGACTGTTCCTTACAAGAAATTGCTCTTTGAGTACATGGGGGAGAGGAGGAAGGGAAGGTTATGAAATTACTTATTTTCTTTAATGTTTCTTAAATTTTGAGGATGATGAATCTTAGACTCCTTTCTCTGGCTCTAGAATGGTTCTGCATATACTATAGCTAATCTCCAAGTACCTTATTGATTTCTGGACACAGAGGTAACAGCTTGCTTGCTTTTTTATATTTATATTGGCTTGCACATTTATTTCACAAGCAAAGAGTTAGTTTTGTTTTAATTGTGGCTATTAGTTCTGATGTAACCATGGCACAATGTTTAGAAGAGACTACTAGGAAGTGGCATTAATGTCTGTGTTAAGTTATGGGTAAAACACACATACTAGTCTCTTCCTGATGTTCTTATTAAGACTGTTCAATTAATGATGGACGTGGTTGTGAAGTTGCACTCCATATGTTTTATGGAAATATCCGTTACACACTCATGTGTAAATGTGATGTAACTGGAATATACTTTATGCAAAAGATCTCTTGTAAAGTATAATAATGAAGGCTATGAACTGAATCTATTGCTCCCATTTGTACATATGTGTCACTCTTGTATCTGAAGCTAGAAATATGAAGTATAACTCTGACGTCCTACTGTAATTCTACATAGGGTGGGCCATTAATGGTGGTTTAGAATCTTGATGGCTCCCATTAACTAGAACAACTGGTTGCAAATGACTCTGTTTACTTACAAACCTCCATGTGTATGTGTAGGCCAGCCCTGGAAGAATGGAGGCTGGGGTCTCACAGGACATGTTAACATGTCACCTGGTACTGGAATCCATCTTAAATCTGATACTTCTCCATTTAGAAGAAGGGGTGAGGGCCCAGAGAAACAAAAGACTCCTGCCTTGTGCAAAGCTATAAAAGGGGGCAGAACACAACAAAAGGGGTGGCCAGTCATGAGAAAAACCCTAGTCTCCACCTAAGATGCCTGTTGGAACTATCAAGGTCTGTACTGGGAAAACGATTGGGCCCAGAGTAGGAAGGTGCCTAGTCTGTGAAATAAGCTTATTGGAACATCTCTGAGGGTGAGATTTTACTTGTAATTAGTTTCTTAATGTATTAGGCTTAGACTTGTGTGGTTTTTGTTTTATTTTGCTTGGTGACTTTGTTCTGTCCGTTATTTCTTAAAACCACTTAAATCCTACTTTTTATACTTAATAAAATCACTAGTTTATTAATAAACCCAGAGTAAGTGATTAATACCTAGGGGAGCAAATAGCTGTGCATATCTCTGTATCAGTGTTCTAGAGGGTAGACAATTTGAGTTTACTCTGAATAAGCTTTAAATAGAATAAAACTGATTTATTTGGGGGGTTGGATCCCCTTGGGAGCTGTATCTGGGTGCTGGAGCTAGGTAACCTGCTGCACTGTTTTCAGTTAAGCCTGCAAGTCGGGGGGGGGGGGGGGGAGTTGGCATGGACCAGACCTGGGTCTGTGTTGCACCAGACTAGTATGTCTGGCTCAACAAGGCAGGGGTTTGGAGTCCCAAGCTTGCAGGGAAAATAGGCTCAGAGATAATCTCAGCATGTCAGGTGACAGTCCAAGGGGATCCCTGTGACCAAATCTGAAGAAGAATTTTTAAAAAAGAAGAGTTTATTTTTTGGCATTGGCATCCCTGTTCCACTTGTAACCACAGTAGTTACCTTGTAGCTCTGTAGTTCTCCAGGGAAAGTTCTCATTTCCTTTTCCGTACAGAGCAAGCTCCTTTCCAAGCATGGAGTAACAGAATTCACTAGAGTTAATGAGAGGGTGGTGTGTGATAAATTGCCATCGTTTCTGCGTTGTGCTATAAGCAAATATAGTCGAAATGCTAAAAACTCTGTATTATACAACATCCAGAGATACCAGGGAGTGGAATCTGAAAAAGTTTAGGGAAGCAATGGCGATATTATATCTTGGAAATCGAATAAACTTTTAATTGGGGGGTGGGGAAGGTGCAGAGAGAGAGCTATTCTGCTTCACAACTACCTAACGTTTGAATGATACTAAACCCCTAATTCCCAAAGTGCCTTGGCAGCTTCCTCACCCAGGGGATGAAGAGAGCTCCTCCGTTGTGGTTTAAAATGCCGTCCAAGCAGCGATCGGTTTTGGGAAGCCCCGGTGGAATTTGCTCTCTACCGTCTCTCTTGAGAGCAAAATCCCCGGCAAGCGTAAAGACTCAGCACATGTGATAAAAGTAGAAGTAAGGGAGTGGGATCACCCTAGTCATTTCTTTCGTCTTATTTTTGGACATCACACAGTCCTCCCCCAAACACTCACGCTGTTTCCCCCCCAGCCCTCCTCTCTCACATACATTACGGGCGCACACTCACGTACTCTGAAGCAAAAGCAAGAGCAACCCTTGGACTGAAGCCAGGGGACTTGCACTCAGCTTCCTCGCTGCCAGCAGCAGGCTTTGTTCTTTGGAATCAGTCGGAACCCGGGAGGACGCCTGCACTGCTGCTCGTGAGTGGTCGGAATTTTGGCAACTAGGCGGTCTACCAATTTCCTCTGTTCTGGTCTGCAAACTAGGCTGATTTTTAGGAGAGCAGAGCTGGGGACCGGAGATAGACACGGAGACCGTCAACCTCTTTGGGGGGCGGAGGTCTGTTTGTTCCACGACGGTAAGTGCCAGCATTAAATACGTATAAAGAAGCAGAGGAAAAAAAGGTGCTTTAATAATTTCATGGCAATGTCAACGCATTCGAGTGAATCGCAGTGTATATGCTCAGTCATAGTGGCCTCGGAACAGTGCTTTGCAGTCAAGTTTTCTTGATCTTTCTCCCCTCCAGAAAGCCCTAGCAAGAATCTATAGGTTTTAGCCAATTTTGACCTTGGAAACATTTCCGTAGGGATTCATGACTAGGTTATCTGAAAATCTGTTCAATCGCCATTTAGACTAGAGTAATTTTGTTGTTTGAACCTGTGAAGTGGAAATTAGCGCTGTCAGACACAGACAGCACACAGTGGAGTTGTTTGTATGTCGGTCGCTAATGTAAGGAATGGGGGGAGGGGAAGGATTTATTTAGGTTCTTAGGAGCAAAAAATAGGGTTGATTTAAACTGCTTTAATTCATTCAAACCACCTTTGCTCATTTTAGGAAATGAATCTTATTTTTTCAAAAACTCACTTTTTCAAGTCGTGACGTAAAGAGCAATCAGTTAGCAAATATTGTTCTCGGGGAAACAAGTGGAAGCCAACACACAGTAAAAAGGAATGAGTTCTTGGAGACTCGTCTGGCATTGAGAGGACAAGAACTGGGCAAAATGAAGCCTGGTTTTCTTCTAATAAACAAACAGTTGCTCCTATCCTTGTTTTTGCACATATCCCATACTGCTTCTTAAACTTGCTACCGACAAACCACCCATTACGGTGTTTACAGGGATTTTTTTCCCCTTTTCTCTGACTGGTCTCTAGAAATACTAAAAATGAACAGTGCTCCAGGATATTGATCCAGATGCCTCCAGAGATACCATCTGGCTGTCAAAAAGGGACCATTTGTCTTAAAGCTACTGATACACAATGCAGTCAGCATGTACTATATTTAGTTGAACTGTCTTGACAAAATGGTGATGAAACTTTGAAAATCAGTAGTTCAATTATGTTAAACAGTCGGGGAAGGGGAGAAGACCTGTAGTGTGAATGCATTTGCCCTGTAACTATCACAGGGTTATAAACAGGATAGTAAACAAACTTGAGGAAGGAAACAGATTCTCTACCCTTGCCTGTGGATGTACCTATGTTTGAAATAGTGATTCCAAAACCCTGTAGTAATTTGCAAAAAGGCAATGGTTTGCTTTTGTTTTGTCACAGGTGATGTGGGAGTGAATCTAGTCACATACAAAATATGCAGTTATGTGCAGGTGCAAATGATTGGTTGTGTAAAATATAGCAGGTGTAGTCATTTACCCGTTTTCTCCGATGGCTGCAGCTTTTTGTTTGTTCAGTTTCTCAAACTTTTACCAACACTGTCCACTTTAACTTCCCCCTTTTTGTTGGAAAGAGTAGTTTGGTTGGGCTCCTGTACTTTGTGGGGAGATTGGTGAATAAATGTTCTGCTACCTGTTCAGCTGTCTGGGGATTTGAATTCCCAAATAACTACAGATGGTGTTCAGTGCCTCATTCATTTTTTAGAGAGATGTTCAAAAAGAGTTTTGTCCTTATTGCACTGGGATTCACATCTCCTTTGTATGCTGTTGTTTAGTCTATAAAAAGAGTATTATTCACTTGTTTGAAATGGGACAGTAGAACTAGCAAAATTTCTTTTGGGAGCTAAAATTGGAATGGTGCTTTCTAGAGTTGTGGCATCATGTTAGATTTCATCAGCAATGCTTTCAGTTTCACAATTTCCATTTGGTGCTATAATTTCTCATTGATGTGAGGAAAAACATAAAGTCTTTTACTTTTCCTGTTTTTATGTGTTTTTTAACGTATCATTTGGTACTGTCTGTGAATTCTAGCAATGAGTGTTAAGCTCAGCAGCTAGACACTGGAGGTGGGCCTGATTCAGATATTATTGAATGATGAGAAAGTTAATATCTGGATCCAAAAGGTCCTGGCTTTGGCCTATCCATATTAAAGATGCATCACTTTGGCTACATGTATAATTTGCTGTTTGAAGGGAAAGGGAAGCTTATTCAAACTACAGCTATATTTTAAAAATAACATGTTACTTAGTGAGACTGATACATAAATATTAAATCTGGACCTCTCTGCTCTGATAGCTGATGTGATACCTTGTTTGTTAGGTAGTTTTTCCATTGTTCATTGCCTAAACTTGACTTCCACAAATCTACAGTGAATTAGTTCTGATCTCCTATTATAATTTTAAAGATAAGTTGCATCTGGGGACTCCTTTTGAGACCTGGTGAATTCTCACAGAATAGAAGAATGGCCATACTGGGTCATTCCAAAGGTCCATCTAAGTCCAGTATTCTATCTTCCGACAGTGGCCAATATCCGGTACTTTAGAGGGAATGAACAGAACAGGTAATCCTTGAGTGATCCATTCCCTGTTGCCCATTCCTAGTTTCTGACAAACAGAGACTAGAGACACCATCCCTGTCCATCCTGGCTAATAGTCTATTGATGGACCTATAACAACTGAATTTATCTAGTTCCTTTCTGAACCTTGTTTTAGTCATGATTTTCACAACATCCTCTGGCAAGGAGTTCCATGGGTTGGCTGTGCATTCTGTAAAGAAATACGTCCTTTTGTTTGTTTTAAACCTGTTAATTTCATTTGGTGACCACTAGTTCTTGTGTTTTAGAAAAGGAGTAAATAACACTTCCTTATTTACTTTCTCCACACCAGTCATGATTTTTTAGACCTCTATCATATCCCCCTTGGATTTTTCAACTTGGAAAAGAGACGACTAAGTCTTGTTAATCTCTCCTCATATGGAAGCCATTCCATACCCATAATCATGTTTGTTGCCCTTTTCTGTACCTTTTCCAATTCCAATATATCTCTTTTGAGATGGGACGACCCTATCTGCACGCAGTATTCAAGATGAGGGAATACCATGGAGTTATATAGAGGCACTATGATATGTTCTGTCTTATTATCTATCCCTTTCTTAATGATTCCCAATATTCTTTTCTATAGGCACCAACTTCCCCTCTACCCAGGGGGTGCTTGATCCTCCCTGCAGCTATTCACTGCCCCTTCCTGCCCTTTCACCACCCTCGCCCCACACTCATTCCATTTCTTCCCCAAAGTCCACCCCCTTCAACCCTTTCCCCCAGGTCCCCACCCTTCCCCTGCCTCTTCTCCACCTCCTCCCCCGAGGGCACCACACCCCCGCTCCTCTCCCTCCTGGAAAGCCCTAAGCACCACCAAACAGCTGTTTGGTGGCATGTGGGAAGCACTGGGAGGGAGGAGGAAGAGCGGGGATGCAGTGTGCTGGAGGGGGAGGAGCTTGGCTGCCGGTGGGTGCAGAGACCCTCCAATTTTTTCCCCGTGGGTGCTTCAGCTCCAAAGCACCCACAGCATCGGCACCTATATTTTGTTGGCTTTTTTGACTGCCATTTCACGTTGAGTGGATGTTTTCAGAGAACGATCCACAATGACTGCAAAATCTTTCTTGAATGGCAGCAGCTAATTTAAACCCCATCATTTTATATGTATAGTTGGGATTGGAAAATATAATGTGCATTATTGCATTTATCAACATTGAATTTCATCTGCCGTCTTGTTGCCCAGTTTTGTGAGATCCCTTTGTAACTCTTCACCATCTGTTTCAGACTTACAAACCTACTCAAGATAGTTAAGTATCATCTTCATATTTTGCCCCTACATTGTTTACCCCTTTCCCCAAATTATGAATATGTTGAATAGCACAGATCCAAAGGGGGGGGGGGGGACACATGACTATTTACCTCTCCATTTTGAAAGCTGACCATTTATTCCTACCCTTTGTTTCCTATCTTTTAACTAGTTACTGATCCTTGACAGGACATTCCCTCTTACCTCATGACAGCTTCCTTTGCATAAGATCCTTTGGTGAGGGATATTGTCAAAGGCTTTCTGAAAATCTAAGTACACTATATCCACTGGGTTCCCTTTGCCCACATGCTTGTTGACCCTCTCATAGAATTATAGCAGACCAGTGAGGCATGATTTCCCCTTAAAAAAATCATTTTGACCCTTCCTCAGCAAATCGTGTTTATGTATGTGTCTGACAATTCTGTTCTAACTCCTATGAGTTGTTGAGTGCCTTCAAGTCCTGCTGGCTTCAGTACAACTTTTGGAAGCTCAGCACCATTCGGGTAGTGCTAGGCATCTCACAGGATTGGGCCTTAAATGATCTGTCTAAAACTCTTTAAAGGATATTGCCAGATACATTTTACATCTGTGTCAGAAATAATGGTAGCCCACAGCCTGAACTGCACTACAGTATAAATGTGAAAGCAGAATTGAATTTGTTGTTCTAAGTGTGGTTATTCTGACATTGTGTACTGATTGGCCACTCTGAATAGGGCTGTGCTGACAGATACAATAGGTTTCTGTGAATACAATTAAACATGTATCTGCCAGCCGCTTGTGGTATCTCTATGCCTCAGTAAGAAAACCTGTTTTTTGGCTTTATCTGCCCACTGTGGTTTGTGGTACATTACTTTGACTTATTCTGCAGAAGTTGCATTTTTTTCTGAATGATTAAACTATGATGTCATTTTCTATCTTCAAGGCTTTAACCTTTAAAGGTTTTTGCTGTGGATGAGGCCCTTTAACATTGGAAGTGAAAAATGCCCTAAAGTCCACTTCTGAGCGACTGTCTACTCAAGCACATTCCAGTGTCACCCATTCATTTGTGGTCCGAATGATTCAAATCTGGTTAAAGATGATTTAAAAGAGAGGTTATGGGTACACTGCAATGTACATTTAGGAAAATAAAGTGGGTGGGGGGTGTTTTTACAGCCTTATTGAGACCGCATGGTTCCAGCTTGCACTTTTTTTTTTTTCTTACATAGAAATTGCTGGCTAGATTTATTTAAACAATTTTCCTTCTTTTTAGTTGCCTGGAGGCTGAGAGTTGGAACTGTGGCATTAATGTTCAGGTCAAGCTAAACTAAACCTGAAGTTTCTAAGGCTCTTCACATATAAGGATAGGAGTTTTCTTTTGGAGGACAGAGCATGTAAACCTATCTTGCCCCAACATGAGGGAGAAAAATGTAATGGGAAATCTTTTGACTTTATAGGAGAACTGGAGGGATAGTTACAATAAAAAAATTAACAGGAGACGATTTCCATATAATACCAGATGTTATCATCTTCTTCCCAAAGAATGCAGACATGCGAGGAGGTTTTCTACCTTGACTCTATACACAATTCAGTATTTTTTGGCTATTACGGGGGGAGTCAAATAACTGGATAATTAAAATAAAGGATACTTTTAAATAACCACATCATAATTCACATTTGTCCCCTTAAACATATTATATATATAATAAATGAGGTGGATTCTTTTTGTTCATCTAATGTGTGTTAGAGAGAATGAGCAACCACTTGTCATTTATGTTCATTGAATAGTCACCATGAAATTACAGAGTGGAAGTAGTATGCTAAAATATTTTTCTTACTCTTTCAAGATTTCTTTTTTTTTCTGTCCCCCAATCCCAACTCATTTTATACACCATCTGGATAGAGTTCTTTGCTTAAAAGAGAAGTTTTCATTGGGCTCTCAGATTCCCTAGCTCTCTTAGGCCAACCCTTCCTTTGAGACATCCCTGGGATTTGGTACTCTTGTTGAGGCCATTCCTAATTCTGACCCCTTTCTGACTGTCGTCCACTGATGAAGCCATTGCTTCTCTGGAAATTTCATCCCCCAATTCAGATTTAACTATATTTTTTAAAACCGAGAGAAATTGCAGCCCATAATGACCTGTCTGTTTCTTAGACTGTGAACTTCATCAAGCAGTCACTGTCCCTCCGTAAATGTTTAGAAAGCACCAAGCACATTAATTGTGCCATAGTGAACAAATATTAGATTTCTTTTTAAAAAAAAAAACTGTTTTCCTAGGCTTTAAATTTTGCAACATACAGTACTGCTATTTCAGATTTCATTGGTCTTTGTGGAAGATGGTAGAACACCAACTTAGAGAACAATCCTTAGAGAAATCACTGTATACACTTTAATTTTGCTGACAGCAAAACAGTATACTTTCCAGTAGCAAAACCAATAAACAGAAGTTATACTGAAGACTTTTTTTGGACTTTCTTGGAATATTATTTTGAGGTAATTATGTTAATAATAATAATAATTAATAATATTTAGGCCAACAATGCTGAAACTGGATGGGGGAGCATTGATGACAAATCTGTGCATACATTTTCAATAATACATTCTGACAAGTACTGTGACCAAACTTTCTTGTGTTTTTGTCTCTCTTCTCTCCCCTCTGCACCCCCCATGTTTGTGAATACTCTCCAGGACACAGTTGAACTTTGTTCTTAATTTATAAAAGACGTAAAGAAACTTTAACCTTACTCCTTGAATCAGAATCTAAGAAATTAACTTCTGCCATACACAAACAAGTTTTAAACAATATAAATTGCAGTTTGTTGTAAATATGAAGTGCACAATACTAATGTGGAAGTTATTAGTACCTCTGAATATCCACTAAACATTAACCAAAACACTAGATATGTCTTAGGGCACTTAAACTCTAGGATCTGAACAATCACACAATTCCACTATATTAAAGTGTGTATTAATAAGCTACAAACAAGTCAGCTCAGGTTGTAGCTTTCCATATGAAAATATAATTATAAGGTAATAACTATACAGTAGGTGTAGCAATGCAATGCTTATTTACAAGAACAAGGAAGTGCAGGTATTTACATGTCTAGTACCATATGGCACTACCACTCTGCAATTCTATTGGACATCACCTTCCGCCTGAAGAGCATTAAACACTTTGCAAGTATTAATTATCAGAGCATTTCTATTAGGTAAGTATTTTATCCATGTTGCAGATAGATAAATGGCAGCAGAGCAGTTAAGTGACTTGAACAAGGGTAAACAATAAATCAGTGGAAGAGACAGGAACAGAAGCAAACAGCCCTGATCCTTGCACAAACTATTGAAGCATGTTTGTTCCATAGGAGGGTTTTTTTATTTACATTTCTTGTCTGTCTTAAACGTGAAATAAGTATAATTTATCTGTTCTCATAGAGAAAATATTACTTTTAGTAAACACTCTGGGAAGAAGTGTGATTTAGTGTTATAAATAGGACATGAGGGCCAAAATCCACAAAGGGACTTAGGAGTCTAGCCACCCAGTGAAATCCACAAACCCAGATTTAGGTGTCTAGGCTTCCTGTTCAATGCATGGGGAGAGCTTGGCACCTAAGCATGGGATTAAAGCAAAAAATAGCATGCTGGGCAGGGAGATACCCAAGCTAGCAATAGCAGATGTCAAGGGCACATCCCTCTCCTTATCTCTGAGGGAGTTAAGTGTCTACCTCCACATGGGATCCACAGCTGGGAACCTCTCCTACACCTAATAAGCTTTTTGCAAGAACAGCAGCTGCAGATACCTAACTCTTCACAAAAGAGTTGGTAGTGCAGGTGAGGGAGGAGGTCCCCCACATAATTTCTAGCCTTGTGGTTAGTTTAGTAGTTCACTCACCAGGGATGGGGGTGACCCCAGTTCAATTTTTCACTTCTGCTGGCTGAGGAGATGGAATTTCAACAGGGTTTCCCACTTTTCATATGAGTGCCTGAACCTCTGGGCTATGGGATATTCTGATGTGGCACTCTCTGTCTCTCCTGTTGAAGCTGTTCCATTTTGAATAAATAATTTAAATACTCATTGGGTATAGCGAACAATGCTATAGTAAAATTCAAATCCCTTTCTTCTTCAGGTGGAGAAAGGAATTGAACTGGGGTCTCCCACATCCCTGATGAGTGCCCTAACTATTGGGCTAAAGGTTATAAGGGAGATTTCCCTCTGCTAGCCCCACCAGTAGTTTTGTGTGGAGTCAGGCTTGCTGAAAGCACACTACTGGGTTGGACCCCACAGGCAAGATAGGCGGGGCAATGCCTCTCTTCATCTTCACCTGGTTTGAGAATCCTTTTGGGGTTTAGGCACCTGAGAGCCTAGAATAAGGCATTATGTGAATGATGCATGCTCCACAGCTGAGGCAACTAGGGAACTTTAACAAGTGGACTCTTAGGTGCTGGGGTATTTTAGGCACCTCCAGGTTTTGGTAATAGTTTAGCAGAGGGTCTGAGGATCTCAGGAGCCTAAAGTTTGAACCCAAATGCATATATCCTTTGGTGGATCTGGGCCTGGGAGTCTAGATTTCTAGGTTCTAATCCTAGCTCTGCTACTAATTTGTACCACAGTCTTGAGCAAGTCAGTTTACTCTGCCTATCAGTGAACTCCATTTTGCAGCTGAGTAAAGTATTTATTCAGAAGGCTTAATTATATCAAAAGCACTTGAAATACACAGGTGAAAGTTGTTACATAGAGCAAGGGCACAGTATCATTCTTATAACCCTTTATCAGTTGAGACCAATTTTGTGAAAGGTCCTATTCTTATTACTGATTTTTATTGCTCTATTTGAACTTAATCTGAGGAATATGCATATCTGGTTTAAAAGAAATTACATCTTGAGCAGGAAGGTATCAGTGGTGGTGATCTACCTTCTGTAAGGCTGATTAGAGAAACAGACTCAGAAACCTTAAGGTTACTGTCAAGCTGATAGGCCCAGCATCTCCTTCCTATTACTGACTTTCCACAAGATACAACTGCATATGCTGCTGCTCTTTGAGTCCTGGATGATCATTTTTAATCCTCTACTAAATATTGTTGCTGAATGCTTCAAATTTGGTTCCCATGTACAGATACCTCACAAGCTCCTTGACCGGTATTCATGGATTTGCCAGTTTCACAGATGAAAATGATCAGAGATCAAATTTTCATGAAGATGGCGAGTTCCGAGATTCATGAACGACTCCTCATGATAAAAGGCCTTACCTTGGATGAAACACAGAATCTGCCCAATGAGTGGAAAGCACCATCCACTGTGCTAAATTACTTTCAACAACATCAGCTGTCTCCCGGCTTTCAGAGGTTAATGCAGTTCAATACAAGACTGCAATCAGCAAAACTCCTAAGTCTACATCTACAGAGGCTTTACCGTCCCACAAACCACATTGCTACCGGTGTTACAGGTGCAGCAAAAGATAGGTCACAAGGTAGACTTTCAGCGTATCCTCAAGAAATCTGTATACAAGAAATGAAAAGAAAAAAAAGAGGACATTTTGGTTGCCTGTAAGTCTGCTGTCAATGTGGTATCCTTAGTTCTCACAGATAATGATGATGGGAACTGAATCCCAGTGGTATTCTGAATACAACAGGAGATCACCACACCACTGCGCACTGCTAAATGCAAGTCAGTGGTCATGAGAGGAGGATTTTAGTGAATTCTGGTTCGTCTTCTACTATAACTAGGTCTCTTCCAAATTCATGGTCCATTTTGGTCTGTTTCACAGTCATAGGATTTTACAAATAATAAATTTCATGATTTCAGCTATTTAAATCTAAAATGTCATGGTGTTGTACTTTGTAGGGATCCTGACTCAAAAAAGAGTGTGCAGTGGTAGCAAGGTTATGGTAGGGTAGCAGTACCGCAACCACTCCCTTACATCTGTGTTGCTGCTAGCGTCAGCACTGCCTTCAGAGATGTGCAGCTAGAGAGCAGCGGCTGCTGGCTAGGATTGCCACCCTTGCTTCTGTACTGTCTTCAGAGCTGGGTGGCCGGAGAATGGCAGCTGTTGGCTGAGTGCCCAGCTCTGAAGGCAGGGCCACTGCCAGCAGCAGTGCAGAAATAATCATGGCATAGTATGAGACTATTCAAAATAGTGAATACTATTCAAAATTTGTACAGCAATTTGCTATGAAAGTAGTGAGTATGGTCGTGGTGCTGTCTTTACCCAGCTAAAACAAATGGTGAGAAGTCACTCTTGCACTGGCTTCCAGAGCATTGACTGAACCAGAAAAATCCTGTTCTGTCATTTGAGAAAGGAACTCAAGCACTTCAGAGCCTACCTGTGGGGTAGGAGCTTTATCTTGAGATCTGATCACAAACCTCTTTTGTTTTATTCACCACACAAGGGTCTGGATCAGCAATACCAAGAATTGCCAATGGGCCACCAAACTAATGGACTACGGTTTCCAGACTGCGTGTCTTTTAAGTGCCAAGAACACCATTGCAGATGGTCTCTGACCTTATGACGATGCAATAGAGAAAGATGATGAAGAGTGTAATTGCACAGCTCAAGGAGTTATCAGTCTCAGACTGGGCAACAGCCATGAGAGAAGACAAAGTACTTCAGGACCTAAGGACTTAGATAGTCAATGCATGGCCTTGCAAGACGATGATACTAGAACACTTGCAACCATATAGACATTGTGATGGACTCAGACTAGAAGGATATAAGAGAGTGATGGAAAACAGGTATCTTAGGATAAGTTCCCTGGATAGCCAAACAAAGACTACTCCAAGCCAATTAAGATACCTGATGCCAATTAAACAGTTAAGGCTGTTAGGCTAATGGAGACAGCTGGAACCAATCAAGATCCCACTTATACTGTTTAAATGCTGTCCTTCCAGTTCCCTCAGGTAAGCCCAGGTGAAAGGAGCTGGAGGAAAGTGAATGTTGCTGAAGCCTGAGGTAAGGGTGAAGCTAGAAAAGGGGATCAAAGGGAAGTGGCCCAGGGAATCAAAGCAGTTCCAGTGCTGAAGGGAAAGCTGCCAACAGCTGCTACCCTTAGGGTCCCTGGACTGGAACTGGGAGTAGAGGGTGGGTCTGGGCTCCTTCTCCCTGCCCTACAGAGACCCTCCTTGAGAGGGGAAGCCTTTACCGCAAGCCTTGATGCAGTTGTCTTTTGGTGAGATTCATTCTCAGATTTCCTTTGTACAACGGTAGATTTCCTTTGTACAATGGTAGATTTCCTTTGTACTTTTTGTGTGCCAGGTGAATCATTCTCCGAGTCGTGCTGGCACACCAAGAAGGTCAATTCTCAAAATCCATGAGATGCATGTTGTGACAAAGTTCCAAGCCTGAATTGTTGGGCCCTGTGCTTCCAGGCAGATTCAGTGGCCTCAGAAGCTTGCTAAGGCCCTCAATGTGATCTCCCTGTCTCAGTGTAGCGGCAAGGGTCACAGCTTATTGAGCTACTTTCATCACATGCCAGTATAGGAAGTTGGGAGCGGGAATACCCCTCCAGTCTCTGTTGCTCCATTGAGCTTAATAGGCACAGTTTGGCCTCCTGTCTGGACTAAAGCCAGCTTCCCCTCTCAAGGAGGGTCTCTGTAGGGTGGGGAGAGGGAGCCCAGACCCACCATCTACTCCCACATGGATAAGCAGATTGAGGAAATAATCAGGAATTGAATGACTTGTCCAAGAATTGCATAACTTGATAAGTCATAGAAAAAACTTCAGCATCCCTGTCAATCAGTTGACTGTCTGAACTGCCCATGGAAAAAATTGGCTCTAGACCTAATGGGACTATTTGAAGGTCAGTCTGTTAGTCTACCATTACTATGGCAAACCTTTACCTATCATTCAAAGTTGCCAGAACTTACATTCACTGTAAACATTGCCACTGAAATAGTGATTAAGTTCATGTCCTCATTCTTAGTCTGAGAAGATTTCTCAAGGAATTGGTAATGGATGATGGAATGCAATTGACTTCTCCTGATATGCCACATTACTTTAGTAGCAATGGTATTGGGTGCAAAATGACTTTTGTATTATCCAAGACCTCATGACCTATTTAAGAAAATAAACAAACTAGTGAATAAAGTTTGCTCAGTCTTTCCTTAAACATTTCCACTGTAAATATTTCAGTGTTGTCTGTATTTGAAAAGTTTAGTCAATGCAATTGAGCTAGTAGAATTCACAAGTAATTCTGTAATACATTTTTATGATCATAAAGTATAGGGGGAACCAACTGATAAGAGAGCAAATTTCAGTTTTCTCATGAGACCTTAAGGTATTTTTGCAGAAAAGTTCAAAAGCTATTTGGCAAACTAACACAATTTATTAGCAGCAATTGCAATTCTTTCTAAAGTTCAGATTTCATTCATCGAACATTAGGGAATTGACAGTTTTCAAATAAAGACTTTGGGACAAATTTTCAAAGGAATTTAACTGATCTGCCACCTCTAGAGATGTGTTCAAATCTTTTATTAGGTCACAAGTAAAAAAATATATATATATTTTTTCCTAATCCCTAGTGAGCACTTGTCTGTGGTAAAGAATTTGCCACATGTTCAATATGAATGGCAGTCTTTCATCAAGTAAAGCTGAGAACAAGGATAGTAGAGGTGCAGTAAGCTAGGTTTCTTGTGCCAGTTATCTGTGTGGGAAGTTTGAAGACCCACTTAAATTATGCAAGGTTCCAACTCACTGCCAGAAATGTACTTAGCTTGTAAACTCTTTTGGATAGTGATCATTTTTTTTCCATTATGGTTACAGTGTCTAGCCCAATGAGGTCCTGATAGGAGCCTGGAGGTGCTACCATAATATTAACAAAATTTCCTCACTTTCAGGAACATGAAACTTACATGCAGAATGAGGAGAAAGATACTCTGTCTTCGTTAATTAAGAACTAGAAATGAACCCAAACCAAATCCCTGATCAAAACACTGCTAAACTTTGGCTTAGGGGGTGGGACAATTAAAAATCAAGATTTATATTTTGTGGCTTGAGCCTCTCTGTAATAAAATTGCAATAAGCTGGAAAAAAGGGGGGGGGGGCAGTTTGCTACATTTATTGGGGATTAAAATTTCTCTCTCAAGTAAAGTAAGATTGTTCCATTTATAGCATTCTCTATTGGATACAGCTTCATTATCACTCTCGTATTACCCAATTTCACACAGTTGTCTTATTCCGATCAGTGTTGGTAAAGCAGGGCCATCTTGGGTCAAAATTGCATTGTGTATAGAGAAGTAATTTGCAAATAAACTGAATGCATTAGACTTGCCTGTAGCTAATGCTTTTAGCGTCTTAATTTAAGGAGAGTAAACATTTGTCCCCTACTTCCAAAACAATAACCATCTTTTTTTCCCAGTAAACATGCTGCCATATACAAAGGCCACTCAAGACCATCTTCTGCACTAGGCTAAACTTCAGTGAACCTTCCAAAGAGCCGTAAGGTGGCAAATTTGGCCTGGCCATCCCTTCATCATGACAGTGTGTAGCCAGGCCAAATCTGCCACTAGGCAGCTTCCTAGTTCACTAATTGCTTGAGCATCCCCAGGCTGTAAGTGTATAATACCTCTCTCCTTGTGCTATTTGCTCCACCTGCCAATATTATTTAAATATTAAACAAATGTTGATTTTTTTCCCCATCATTGATTTCTTCTCCTATTTAGTATCTGAGAGTTTATCTACATGGTGATTTAGTGCACAGAAATCCAGGGTGTAAATCCACAGCATACTAGCTTGTTGCGCCCTAACTTGCCATGTGGACCCTACTAAAATGTACTAAAGTTCTGTAGTGCACTTTGACATACTCCCATTTCAAATAGCAAAGCAAACTAAGGAAAAAGTACTGCATTGTGGCAGGATCAACATGATGAGTTAGCATGGGACAACTTAGTGCACTGTAGATTGACACTTATAATGCAGACAATCCTCAGCTGATATGCAAACAAACTTCTAGTGTATTTTTGCTACAGTGAAGCTGACTTTCTAAAAGTTCTTTTGTATGATTTGGTAATGTTTATACTAGGTGTGATGAAGTGGGTTTGCTTGTTTTTTGTTTTTGTTCCTCATGGTTCTGGTGCAGTGCAAGCATTACTGTAATGAAAAAAGACTTAAGCTTATGGAAAGCAGTTCATAACTCAACAAAAGAAAATTGTGGTCAATGTTAACTGAAATGGCTATGCAGAACATCAAAGCTGCATGCCACTATCTCAACCCTAGCAATAGCTGAAAACTATATTAAATTACTACTTTTTATTGTCTGGAAGTGTATGGGATTCAGTAATGCTTTGTATGCATATTTTAAAAATAATAGTCAGGGATCCTGATTGGGGACCAGATAAAATAATCTAACTTTGCTGTAATTCTGATTTTGCTATTGTGTAATACTGCATCATTACCACCTCTGTGGCTGAGTGTGCAGTACACAAGTAATTTTAATGATTAATGTTTTGGATGCATTTGGACATGGGTGGGAATTTACCATTTTCCAAAGCAGCAATCAATGGGCTTCTTTGAGTGCAATAGTGTGTACATGCTCCAATCTCAAATCTGCTTGTTTGCTTGATCCTGGTATTTTTTGCAGCGGAGAAGCTCTTCTTTCTGGTGTAACTGCTTTGACTGAACTTAACTGAGCATCTTCTATTTCAGTCTTACTTAAGGTAAAGCTGAGAACCTCCTTATTGTGTTGTGCTCAGTTATTGACTTGGAGATATTTTACCCACCCAGCTCTACACGTCATTAAAGTTACTGTATATGGATGCCTACTGAGTTGGCTTTAGAAAAAATCTGTAGAGGGATAAGGACAGTTGCAGTGTCTGAAACAGCATCAATAACCTAATACTTTTCTTTGTACACAAGTAAAAGCTTTACCCTGAAGGGGAGATGTATATATTTTAAAGATACCTTGGCCTCATTTTCCACTCATTCTTAACTTGGTTTTCGATATTCAGACCTGTCATCGTGTTAGGTACAAATAAAATCACTATGTGTATAAAAATCACTTTGAGGTGTAGGTGCTATGAATAGTTAATTGTTTCCTGTAAGTGTCATTAATTCTCCTGCACAAACGGGTTGATCTTTTAAATTTTACTAGTATTTTTCTGAACGAGAGAAATCTTCCAGTATTGGTCCTAATCCTGGATAGGTCAGAGTGCACTTGTCACAGTATTGCTAACCCAGAGTGTTCACCAATGAGTTATGCCTCAAAAATGGATTGGGTTAAAAATGGTGAAATTATTTAAATAATAGTCATCTTTTTATTTGGCTCTCATTTTTGATCCTCAAAGGGTCATGGTTTTCAAGACTCTGCACCCAAGAGAGCCAGAAAAAAAATATTTTTCAAAAAATGAAAACTGGAGTGTCACATAATTAATGACCGAGCTGGAACTTTAAGAAAAATGCCAAATATCTTAATCAGAGTACAGTACAATTGTGAGAGCTAGCAACATGGTCATGGTAATTAACAGAAATAATTGCTATCTTCTGACACTAAACAAGAAGCTCTGTTACAGTAAAACAGTATTATGCCTTGATGATAATCCTTAGGGTATTTCAGTCTCTACAACCAGAGTTCTTTCATGGTATAATTCAGGTATTCTCTCTAAAGATATTCTCCATGCTTCATTGTAGAGTTTCTGCCTGGAACTTTCTTCAATCTTTCTCCCTGGCTTCCTAAATGTGATATAAAGAAGCAATACACATTGTTAGGTTCCTCTTCTGTAGCTGACTTAAATGGGGAGTAGAAGATGCTAATGACACCTTGCAGGACTGGGCCATTTAAAACTAAATAGAACAGTACCAAAGTTTTGAAAGTAATTATCACCTGCCCCTTCCTCATCTGAACTCTGTGTAGCCAGTCATGACCCACTCCTCTCTAACAAAGCTAATTATATTGCATGTACCCTGTGCCTGGATTTTTTTTAATACTGTATGAATATAATTCTATCCCTCTACTTTTTAAAAAATGACTAACCCCCGTCAAAGGTCCCCCAAAGTCAAAAACTCCAAGCAGAAAATCACATTTGGCAGTTCTGCAAGGTTTTTTGTTTTTTTTTCCCCAAATGGACAAAATAAATGCAGAAAACTGGTTCAAAAACCTTCTGTGGCCAAAAAAAGTATAAAGTTACGTAGAGCTATATTAAGTTGGAGTTGTACTTTACTTTCCAGGCCAACTGGGAGCATAATAATGCTAATCCCACAAGTTTTAACAGAGTTTCAGGTTTGAAAAATGTTCTGTGGTTCACATTTCACTATTAAATATTCTGTATTTTTTTTTTGTCTGCTGCAACTGTCCTCATTGCTTTTTTCTCCTCCACTCTATACCCAGTTTCTCCACTTCCATTTAGGAGACAGTAACAACTCCTAGCAGTCTGTATATTAGTAAAGCCCAGGCCCATGTCAACCAATGTGACAGTCTCTGCAATTTGTGTTACCATAGGGTTCATTTGGTTAATGCACAGGAGATTTAGGTGTATAACTTCACTCAATATTAACAGGAATGACACACTTAAAACTCGTGCAACAATAGATGAATAGACTCCTAAGCCTTAAACTCCAATACTTTATTCTATGTAGTCCAGTACAATAATTTGCACACAACCGATACTCAATGTCTATTAATCTAAATGTACTGGCTTTGTAAAAGGGCAGAATAACTTTACAATCAATCAATAATATGTTTTGTAGGTTCAGAATCCAATCTTATTCTGTACAGAATAATCAGGGTGGTCTTTGATTAAAGCACAGAAATCTGCATTCTCTTCTGGCTCTCCCCCAGATTACCTGTTTAACTGTAGATGAATTGCTTAACCTCTCAGCTTCTCAAATGGTTTAGTGGGGTTAACTACTTCATAGTGTTGAAATTTAACTTTTATAAAGTACTTCAGGATGTACTGACCAAACTTAATCTATAAGAAGATTACTTATTTTAATTATAGGTGTCAAGGTCTGCCTCCCCACTCTGAACTCTAGGGTAAAGATGTGGGGACCCCGCATGAAAGAAATAACCCCCCAAGCTTATTTTACCAGCTTAGGTTAAAACTTTTGCCCAGAACATAAACTTCCCCTGTGTCTGGGCTTGGAAAACGCTGCCACCACCAATTTAAGCCCCCAAAACCATGGGTTAGGGTAAATTGGAACCCCCTTGTAACACCTCTCAAATCTCCTCCCTTCACCTGGAAGAGATTTGAGAAACAAAGACCAAAATCCTCACTTGCTGGGAGACATGCCCAATCCAAACCAGGATCTTACCAATGGAAACAAGCAGACAGAATCTTGAAAGGAAGATTTCAATGAACGGAAAAGGAGCATAAACCCAGGGCCGGTGACAGGGGGGTACTACGGGTAGAGCTGTACCAGGCCCCGGACTTTAGGGGGCCCTGGTACACAGCAGTACCCATAGTCATCCCCCCTTGTCACCGGGCCTGGAGAGCAGGGAAGGGGCGGGGAGGCGGCACGGCTCTCCTCCGGACGAGCGTGCGTGTCCCCGGCAGGAGCAGTGAGCCCGGCTGGCGGCAGCGGCGCAGTCCAGGGGAGAAAGTGCGGGGGGGGGGGAGCGGGAGCAGCAAGGGCGGCTCGCGCCGCAGGACCCCGCACTACCGCCAGCCGCTGTCAGCTGGGGGGGGGGGCCCAGCCGCTGTCAGCTGGGGGGGGAGCGAAGTGCCGGCTGGGCTGGGGGGGCCCCCAAACGATCAGAGTAGGGGGCCCCCAAATTTCTGTCGCCGGCCCTGCATAAACCCCTTGTATAGAAATCAATAGAAAACACCTCACTTACATCACATAGCATAACTGACCCCTCCCCTGGGAATTCTTCCTCTGCTAAAGTTTAACAGTAAAAGAACACCATGGACTGACTTCTTAGAGATTATAGAAATGTAGAATAGAGACAGAAGGTTGGTTCGCCCACAACCAGCGAACAGCACCAAGGCGAGACGAGGAGGAAACAAACTAAAAACACTCTCTTTGTTCCTGAGGTTGATTACGTCATCTCCCTCTCAGGTTACTCCAGGTTATCCCTTTACAGGTAAAACAGTGATTCTAAGCTACTTTATACTTATGACAATAGGTATAAAAGATTTTAAAAGTACTTTATTACTCAGGCTACCTGAGGCACGGGGAAGTGGATTTCCCCCCCCCCTCCCATAAACAGTATTGCATGACTGGCCAGGTACACAGTGGATGGGAGGGATGCATTCCTCTGAAACATTAGATCCAAAGTCAAAACCAGGGTTATCACCATATTTGCGCTCCCTACCAGAGGTGCCATGTGTGTGTGGGAGCATGCGTAGTCATATGCCCCCCAGATATTTTGTTTCCCCCACAATCCCTGTGAGCCACTGGTGTCCTGCCTGGAGCTCTGGATGTCCAGTTCTTATGGCAAAGCTTTTCACCTTGGACATTTCTTTGGCCTGCCCAAGAGTTTGCCCAGCTGCACACCAGCTGTGCTTGAGGATTCAGAGAAGCAAGAATACCCAGCTGGGGGAGGGAGCCTCACACTCTGAGGAGACTTGGCTGAGGTAGGCAGATCCCATGTGCATTGCTGCCGACGGGTGAGTGACGCAAGTGAGCTCTGGAGTGCTTGGACCAGTATACAGTTGGGGGTGAGGAAAGACCAGGACATTTCAGCTAGGTCTATAGGCATACTGCAGGAAGCAAGAAGGCTCCTCGGGGGCCTTGAGACAGCAGGAGAAAGCTCAGAGCAGAAAAGGAAGCTGCAGGAAGAGCTCACTGACTGAGAAAAGATCCTAATTTCCCTCAGTGGGCTCCTCATTCCTTCTCAGTCTCTCTCTCTCTCTCAACAAGTCCCCAGTCTGTCCCCAATCCCTAACTCCTTGTCCCCTACATTTTTTGTCAACCCAACATCTCCCCCTGCTTCTCATTCACTATGTCTCTCCCCACCCTCTCAGCCAACTGGCATGAATCCCCCCACATCACTCTCAGCTGGCTTCCAGTCCCAGTCTACCCATCCAGCTCCTGTTCCCTCTGCATTCCAAGCTGACTGCTTCCTCCTTCATGTAACCTGGGTGCCAAATGGGGTCACTGAGAGCATGGGAGAGGCAGGTTTCCTACTCTCAGTGCTAATGCCTGGCCACCAGAGTATTTGGGAGCAGCCATTAAAGGTAACCTTGGCTTTGCCCCGGTAGTCCTGTGCTGGAGAGAGGCATCCTGTATTGCTTTGTGGAGGATGAATATGTGTAGTCCTGGCACATGCAGGTGTTGGGACAGCCTCAAACATGCTTAGTGAGAATGGAATCTTCAGAGATTTTCACTGCTAAAAATCAAAGGGTCTCTGTAGCATATGTGAATTGCAGTTTTTCAAAGGCTTATATCTTGGCCAAATTTGGGCAGATAGTCACAGAGAATGGAACGGTATGCTCCTGAGACAAAGACCACCCTGTTCAAATTTCAAGTCCCAGCACTAAAGTATAGGGGGTGATAGAGGTATTCAAACAAAAAGTTGCCAAAATCTCAGAAGGATAAGACAACATTTTTCCACAGCCTCGTTCTTATAAATGGTTGAACTGTTTAGCTGAAATCTATCCCCACCCCACACTCCCAAACAAACAAACAAGTCTGCCTGAGGCAAACACCCAGCAAAAAAAATTCAGCTCAAATGGTTTTAGTTTGGTGAAGTTTCAAGCAACTGAAAAAAGAGGATTTTAAACTGAGCAGTGTCTGACAACCTAAATAGGCAGCCTCTAATTAGACTTGAAAGTCTTAGATTTTTATCAGAAAATACTGTTAAATATTTTTTTACTGTACACCCAAATGTACAAACATTTCTATTCATTCTACTGGAATGTATTGATAGGAAAAGTAAGGAAAATGCTGCTTAAGAACTTGAGTTTGATTTAAGAGTATATATTTTGAGATGTGATGTCAACAGTTTGTATTTTAGCAGTTTTCTAAACCTTTAACACTTTGAATGCCAATATCTCTCATTCTACAATTGTCTGGCCCTCTCCCAATAATGCCCTGCAACCATGAACATTTCAATTAATAAAAATAAACATCTATATTAGTGGTCACAATTAGAGATTTAAAAATAGCCGAATACTGCTAAGCCTACCTATAATATGTTGTCATGTTCACATGAGGTCAGTAGCTGTGTTTGAACATGCAACCTTCAAAAGCATAGTATAAACGCCTTATACCAGTGGTGCCCAAACTTTTCCAGTTGCACCCTCCCCCCAGCAGTAATAGAATCGGTCCCTGCCCCTCCTCCATTACTGCAGAGATGGCTCAGCAGAGGAACTTGATCTGAACGCTGAGCTGAAGATGAGGGAGGAGCTAGGGCTGGAGGTGGAGCTGGACTGTGGCTATGGACTGAGCCGGGCTGGGGAACACTCCCTCCTGCTGTCCCTCAGGGGTTGTATTTCAGCCATAGGAGTAACTGGTGGAGAAACGGAAGCATGCTGCTCTTTTTTGTAGGCCTGTCCAAATAGAACATACACATTGCCAGTGGTTTGCACAGGTGTTTGAGAGACAGCACAACTGAGTACCAGGATTCTGGATTACAAATAGCATAGCCAAATGTGACAACACCTCAATTTGGATCATCTATGGGGACTGACATTGAAACCTCTAGTACTTGAGCTAAGGAATCAAATATAGAATCATAAACCATGTAGAAGTGGTCTAGCTGCTAGAGAGTGACACAGAGCCACAGTGTTACTGTGTGGGTTACAGAAGTACCTAATTTTGGCGTGGTTTCTTCTGAACACGGCAAAGTAGATGACATTTTTCTTTGATATATTAGAGACCTAGTTTCTCTGTTCCCAGAATTTCCTAAGTGGTCTTGTGCATCTCTAGTATCTTTCTATAAAATAAACTCTATATCAGTCTATATCTGGTACAAGAGTCTCGCCTGCTAATAGCAGCCCTGTAACCTACCTTGTACGAGAAGTATGTGAAATGGTGTTAGAAGTAAAGGTAGCCTCAGTGGTGCTAGAGGAGAGTGGAAACAGAAGGAAAACAGCAACAAAAGTTGCAAACAAGAACAATCAATAGAGCAAACTCTACAGCTGATGGATGCAGAAAAGATGATTATTGCCAAACTAACTATAGTCAGCCATTGGACTAATGGACAACCTGATGACCAAGTCGTTATGTGTTCAGGTTGTGTAATTAGAAAACCAGTAAAATTTAGAGACATTTAACAGACCGTCAGACACTGAACTTTTAAAGATAGCAGGATAGTGTATATTTTATTAATGATAGGAATATAAAATATAATTGATGCATGTAATGTAATGCTAAACTGTATTGTATTATACAGTCAGATGACAGTGTCACTTACCTTATTTTGAGACTATTAGTGCATTAAAGCTTCTAAATGAAGACATCTCTAGTGTCTCTCATTGTAAAAGAAGTTCTGTAGCATGTCCATATCTGGTACAAGAGTCAGACCTGCTTGTAGCAGACCTACAACCTACATGTACAAGAAGTACATAAGTCTGAGTCACATAACCTATGATATTGGTTAGTGATAATTACCCCTTCTTCCTCCCTCACCTAAGCTTCAGTATAAGACAATGGTCTCCAAAGTGTGGGTTGTGCCCCCTGGGGGGGCATGGATGAATGTTGGGGGAGAGGGGAGCTGCAGCAAAGCACAAGCCACACAACCCCTGAGGGACAGCAGGAGGGAGTGTTCCCCAGCCCGGCTCCGTCCATAGCCACAGTCCAGCTCCACCTCCAATCCTAGCTCCTCCCTCATCTTCAGCTCAGCGTTCAGATCAAGTTCCTCTGCTGAGCCATCTCTGCAGTAGTGGAGGAGTGGCTATTACTGCTGAGGGGAGGGTGCAACTGGAAAAGTTTGGGCACCACTGGTATAAGATCTTGACCTGTAATAAGGGTCGTGAAGTACACAGAAATGCTAACAGCAGTGAGTGCAAGAGCTGTGACAAGAACTCCTAGTTTTGGGGTTCATAGTTCAGTGCACCTTCCCCTAGACTCTGGGCAGGGTGTAGTGGGTCAAGTTCATATTATACTTTCCCAAATTGCTTGAAGGTTGTGAAGTTTCACATCATGAAGCTGCCTGAAGTAGGGGCCAAAACTGTATTACTTGTGATAAATTCGTGGTGGTTGGTAGCACTGAGTTTCTGCATTAATAGAAGGAGACATAGGCTTCTATTTATGAAAAATTATTGTGCAGGAAATAGTAACACTTCTGTTTTATGAAACCAACTACAGTGTTATCAGATGCAAGAATGTTTAGTCTTAGGGTATGCTAACTATAATTATGTCGCTAGACTCAAGAGTTATGGGTAGACTCTTATTAATTGAAACCTGATATGCAATAAATACAAATGAGAAATCTCACTTGTTTTCCAAAATCCGTGGTTAACACTGTAAAGCTGGCTCTAGAGACATAGAAGTATATATATATAAAAAGCTAGAATAGGACCCACATTATTGTGTGGTGAGAAATCTCTTTGCTTTATTGTTTATCAGTTATATATTAATGGGAAATCATCTTTCAGACATGATTTCCTTACTCTTATTCCCTATAAAATTATTTTTTGCTAATTCATTAGTTGAATACTTCATGTGTTTTATATAGACCTAGTTGATATACAGTTTATCACGATTGCTGACAATAAGTGATAATAGGACAATTTGAAATATTTTCCTATAGATTCTTTATAAAAGCTAAAGATATTTGTGGTGTTCGGGGGGGTGGGGAATATAGGACTAAAATCAAGAGAATCATGATTGACATGAAACTTTTACACTCAGACAAGGGAACAGTGGATGCAGTGTAGCATTACACACAATGTGTGTGTTTACAGAGTATTACATGAATTGCTATATTGTTGTTAGAACCGACTAACTGCATCCTCCTGCTCACTTTATTCCTACACTCCTCATGAGAAAAATTGTCAACATGGTTGTTGACAGTGGGGATTGAACCGGGTCTCCCAGAGATGAAATCAATAGTCTTTGCATCTTAAACTAAAGAGATAGAGCTACACACATGAACTTGTAGGCTGCATATTGACTCCAGTGAAGTTAGAAAAAGATCCGTTTTCATTTTTTTACAAAGAAATCAGAAATTATGGGAAATTGAATACCAAGATCAACCATCAGCCCCGGAAGGCTCATTTTTGTAGAATTAATATTTGTATCCATCTTAGACCTACAACTTCACAGTGCCCCCAGGAATTGAATAAAGTATAACATTAATGAATAAATAATCCTAGCCATTCATTTATCTGGGCTTCCTAGTGTACCGGTATACTGTCTTGTTTAGTTTACAAGTTCTTTGAAAGAGGAATTTGCTGTATTTAGCGGGGGGTGGGGTGGGATGGTTTTTTCCCTTGTTTTAAGAGCAGAGTGCATTGTCAACTCTTAACAGATAGTAAATATTAATAAAAACATCTATTCAAGTTCATTTTGATGTTATACATGATATTTTGGAGAAATATATTCATTTGTTCAAGCAAAGGGGTTAGCTGTGTTTACATGCACTTTTGAGGAATTACACTGATGTACAACTGGAGTAATGCAGTCATGAGTCGGGTTTGTAGTTTTATATAGCTATAGAATAGAGCCTGCTTCATTACTGCATTATTCCAGTTCTACACCTATGTAAATCCATTGAAATACTAACTTCTAATGAAGTCAATAATTTCAATGGAATTACATGGACATAAAGCTTTAAGGGTATGTCTTCACTACAGGACTAGGTCGATTTCCCTTAATTCGATTTTTTAAACTCGATTTTAGAAAATCGAATCAGTGTGTCCCCACCAGGACAGCAGGTCGACAGTGGTCGACACTGTCTGTCCTAGAACTTTTGCAGGGGTCGACATAGCCCGCATTGCACTTTGGGTAGGTAGCCCACAGTGCAATGCGTGCCAGACCCCCCCCCCAAGCAGCCCCGCGGACCCCCCGCCCACCTGAACAGCCCCCCCGCCAGACCCCCCCCCGAGGGAGGGGGGAGCCGGCGCGGGGCTGCTTGAGCGAGCGGGTCAGCTGCCTAGTCAATTTCACTTGAAATTGACCAAGCAGCTGACCCGCTCGCTCAAGCAGCCCCACGCGGCTCCCCCCCCCTCCAGCGGGCGGGGGGGGTGTCAGGCACGGGGGCTGTTCAGGTGGGCGGGGGGGGGGCCGCGGGGCTGCTCGGAGGTCGGAGGCTTAACTTCAGATGCCTCTTCACTTACTCACAGTAGACATAGAGAAGTCGATTTTAGCCTTACTCCTCTCGTCAGGCAGGAGTTACAAATTCGATTTTGAGGGCCCTTTAAATCTACTTGAAGGGCATGTATGTGAAGACAGGTACACGTTTAACTCGACCTAACGTCATTAAGGTCGAATTAAAGTGGTAGTGAAGACATGCCATAAGTAATACAGTTATGAATCAGGCTCATTTGATTTTGTAAACTACTTATACATATGTTTGTATATACAAAATTAATTAGCCCTGTGAAGGTTTAGGCCCCTTGGGCCAGGGTAGCACAGCCTAGCAGCCAGAGTCTATAGAGTGGGTCACCCACCAACAGGTGTGGTGGCCTCGGTAGAGGGGCCCAGGCCCACCCAACTCCACTGGGCTCCAACCCAGGGTCCTAACAGTGGTGTAGTACCTTGCCACTGACTCAGTGGGGAGGTCCTAACGAAACACACTGAGGTTTCCTGGGCAGGAGGTACAACTCCACCACCCTCCCTATGTCACTTCCTACCAGTCTCACAGTTGGGGTCTCCCCAAGTGTCTTCGGCTCCTTCATGAGCTGTCGTGTCAGTTGTCTTCTCTGGCTCCCCCAGTCGCTGGGCTTCAAGCAGGCTTGGGGAAGCTTTGGTTCCCGGCACATTCAGGGGCTATAGCTGGTCCTCCGCAGGAGCTTCCCAGGTAGGTCCTTCCCCTGTGGCCACCAGCCCGCAATGGCCTGAGCTACCTCTCTTTATACTACCAGGGCATTTGGAGCATGCCCAGTCCTGCCGGGAGCCGGGACTTCCGCTGTCAATACCACAGGCCAGCCCCATCACAAGCACTCTCAGCGCTTTCCCGGAAACCAAGTGTGTTGTCCTTTTAGTAGTGGGGAAAACAACTTCCCATACAGCTTACTCGTGTACTGGTTCTGCTCTCCTAACCAGCAGCTCTGTTTTGAGATGCATTTTTTATGTTCCCCAAAAGACAGGGCTGACTGCATTTGAATGCTACTCTTTAAAAGGTATGGAAACTTTATCTTGCCTCTGATTATAGGAGGGCTTTTAAGGAAAACCCCTGGGCAGTGAAGTGAGCTATACTTATTGTATTGTCTTTATCGTCCAGGAAAATAAAAAGTCTGATAAGCTGATCATGTTTCTTGTAGTTGCACAAGTAATGTTGTGGCTGGCAAACTGAGCCAGGGTAGCCAGTTCCATATAGTGTGAATAAGATAGAACAAATAAAGAATGGAGAAGTATCACTAATTTGGAAATCTAATAATCCAACCTTTTAAAGAGAGATGTTAATCCTTTTATGTGGCAAAACAGCAAATAAACAGCTGCTGGCAGAACAACACAGACCAACAGAAGGGGGCTGCTTGACATACTGACAAATGAATTAGTGAAACAATTTCAGATGTAGATAATATCTATCACACTTTGACTTCAGGGTAAGATGTTCCAGCCCCCAGGAGGAAGTTGTACAAAAACATTCAATTTAATTACCTGTCAAAACGGGAAAAAATTACTGCTCAGTTTCTGGGAGTTCACATACTTAAAACTACAGGGGGTTCCACATGCAGTAACTTTGTGGCAGCTGCCCCTGTTTTCCGTATGCTAGAAGTTGGTATTATAGCTACTGTTTCACACTTCTGTCATAATCATATATAGAAACAAAAACTCAGTGTGGCAGAATGAAGGAATTGTTCAGTAAAGTATACCATATTCATTCTTGTATGTAATCCAGCTTTAAACAATGAGTAATTTCACTACCTACCATAACTTTATCTTGAAATTAGCTGAGTATGCACCTCTACCCTTCTTTTATTACTATAATTTCTCATTCTCAATATTTATAAACCATTCTGTATTAATTTTATACTTTGATAACTTGCACGTAACTATTGACAACTATGAAACCACTGTTTATTGATATTGCAAGTGTGACCAAAATGTGGAACATGCTTTCTAAACAGAAGAAGAGAAACCTGCCCCAAAGATCATGAAATCTAAAAAAACAAAGATTGCTGTAGGGAGGTGAAATAGAAAAAGCAGACTGGACAAGTAAAGTGATCAAGGTAATGATAGGCATCTTATTAGCTATACTGCTTGCTTTTTTAAAAGTTAACACTATATTTTCCTCCATTCAACCCCTTATTTTCTGCCCATAGCAGTTAGATTACAACATAAAATATTCTGCAGTCTGCTAAATGTTGTACCCAGAAATATACTGTGTAATTATTTGTTTTTTCCTTTATGTATTCACATCTTATTTTTGGTCATCATGAACCATATCTGTAGAAGGTTCAAAACTGCATGAGGTCCAAAAATGTCTGCAACTTTTTCCTATGACTGTGAATGATACTTAAGAATGTGTCCAGTTTCCAATAATTGTTTGCTTGAGACCAAAATGGGAAAAACAATATTGCTTTCTGAGTATTAGGGCTGTCAATTAATCACACAATTAACTCACACAATTAACAAAAAAAATGTGATTAATTGCACTGTTAAACAATAGAATACCAAATGAAATTTATTAAATCCTTTTGGATGTTGTTCTACATTTTCAAAAAAAGGTTTTATAGCCATGAGGTAGTTGCATCCCATTACAGTTAAGGTTTCTTATTTGTTTCCACCCTAATCTCCTTTCCTCAGTCACTTGCAACTTTCAGAAGCTTTCAACTTTTTGGCTGTGGTAATTTTGTTTTGGTTTTTTTCTGTTATGTTTAAGTTTGAAAAAAATAAGTTCACCTGTTTTTGTAGAGGAGGAAAGCTATAAAATAGTTTCAAAAAATCTTGACTTTTTAAACAGCTTTACAGCTTGAAGTTCTGAAAGTTTTTTAAATCCTCACGGTGGGCCTGTGACAGGGTATACCTGGTCTTTCCAGCTCAATAGAGGAGGCCCCATGCTCCTCTACAGACTGAACCAGGAAGCAGCAATGTGGGAGAAATAGAGTAGTGAAGGTAAGTCCTCCAGGTCTGCCTAGAGAAGCCTCTCTGGAGCAGACATTTTGGAAAGCACAGTCCACCAAGGGCTAGAGGGGCTAGCAATGGGCAATAAGGGCTCTGCTGGCCCAGATAAAAGGAGCTGGAGGGGGTTAATAGTGGAGTTCCTGGTTGGGACCAGAGGAGTGGACAGTGTGCTCTTCTCTGGTCAAAGAAGCCCATCAATCAAATTCTGTGACTGAATTTACTTAGCTGGGAGTCCAGAGATAAAAAGTATCTGAGGAAGTTAGCCCGGAGGCAGGACTAGAGATAAAAGGGCCTGGCAGGAAAAGGCTAGGGAAACAGTAGCAGAAGAATGAAGTTGAGCAGTATGTTGCTTCTGTTTATAGAGTCTCTGAGTTGGAGCCAGAAGTAGTGGGTAGGCCCAGGTTCCCTCACCAGCTACCAGTAAAGTTGCATGAACCTCAAAATGGGACAGACCCTAATTGGGAGCCCAAAAAAAGGATTCAATATAAAGGGCTTAGAGCCAAGGCTGAAAACTCTAGTGAGGATAGTGACTTTATTTGCTGGACGCTAATACTCGAAAAGGGCTTTTTGAGTTGGCTGGAGGGCCAGGTCACTGAAGATGCATCAAAATCAGCTGGCAGCCTGCAGGAGGCAACAGAGGAGAGAAATTGACTCTGTTATCGCATCCACACACAAAGATGTTCAACAGTTGAGTGCCCCTTACAGGATAATTAAGGGTCTGTCTACACTGCAGCTGGGAGTGAGTCTCTGAGCATGGGTAAACAGACTCATGCTAGCAGGACTCAAGATAGTATGCTAAAAATAGCTGTGTGAATATTGTGGTTCAGGCAGCAGCTTGGGCTGTCAGGCCCACTCAACCTCTGGGTCTGAGCTCAGGTGGTTAGCCAAATCTCTGTGGACTGCAATGTCCATGCTAATACAGTGAAACCTCGATATAACGGACTAATTCGGGCGGGGGGGTGTCCGTTGTCACCCGAAAGTCCGTTATTTAAAAATTATTAAATAACGGACTTTCGGGTGACAACGGACACCCCCCCGCCCGAATTAGTCCGTTATATGGAGCCAGCCCACCCCACCCCCTCCCCCCCGCCCGGCTCCCCCTTGCGGGGAGCCGGGCGGGGGGGTTGACAGCTCCCGCCCGGCTCCCCGCAGAGGGGAGCCGGGCGGGAACTGTCAGCCCACCCGCCCGGCTCCCCGTTGCGGGGAGCCGGGCGGAGGGGCGGGGGGGGGTTTGACAGCTCCCGCAGGGGTCCCCGCTGCGGGGAGCCGGGGGGAGCTGTCAACCCAGCCGGCTCCCTGCAGCGGGAGCCGGCAGCCCCCAATAACGGATTTCGGATGCATCGGAAATTTTGTCCGTTGCATCCGAAGTCCGTTAAATCGGGGTCCGTTAAATCGAGGGTTTACTGTATAATAGTTCAAGCCCTGCTAGTGCAAGTATCACTCCCAGCTGCTATGTAATACCCTACAGCATCGGGTAATATTTCTGTTCCCTGCACTAGTCATTGCCCAAACCCACAAAGAGCTCTGATGATACCCACACAAACACTTTCTTGTAAATATATATTAATGTATGAATACAGATTTGCATGAGAATTTGATACTTAAACTCTTTCCAAGTAAATTCTCATAAACAAAACTTCACACACCATTGTTTTACCAGACAACACAAGTTCTGTTTTTAATTTGAATTAATATTTTCAAATATTACTTGTATTTACCCAGCCCTAGTTGTGAATTACATTACTGTTTATAAAAGTGAAGGATTTAGACTACTGACTTGAGACTAATATAGAGCAGAAAACACAGCACAATGTTTTGCATACAGCTTTTCCAACTGCATGTTTAGTTTAATCCACACCTATAACTTTTTTCAGTACTTCAGCAGGCCATGTCAATTGGGGTCATTTTTAGTAAATTGTGTAGTGGTTTTGTGATATGGATAAATAAGGGCAGGAACAGACAGTTATCTTGTGACCTAAGATAGGATTTAAACTTCAGTCTCCGGAGGTGAAAGGCTTGTTATCCACTGTACCATCCAGCACTCCCTTCTCCCTTGCTTGAAAGGGTTTTATGCTGTAAGTGATCTGATCCGAGATAAAGCTGCTGCATAGTCCACTTTTAGGCCAATCTTTTGACTTTCAAAATAGAATAGTCCTCTAAGCAGAGGACTGGATGGAAGGAGAGACTCTTCCACTCTTATTTTTTCTCAGTGCCAATAAGAAAAGAATGGTCTGCCTCCTATTCTTACTGAATGAATAACAGCTTCACAGTTGCCTCCTGTTCTACAGGATGACTGTTAAAACCGGATTACTTGAAGTATGATACCTATAACATTTGTCACTGTGCTGTGGAAAAATCAGCTTTCACAATGACTTATTTCTTTGTTATCTCTAATCTTCTCATGTTAAAAATGCACACATGAGACCTGGAACCAGATTCACCAAAGAGAAAATTGGCAGATTTTCACTTGTAAAGCATAATTGTTCTCCTGTTAAACTCTTCAAATAAATAATACATATTTTAATAATTATCAAGGTCTAGAAAAACATTAATATCCTCCAAGGGGGACTGATCAGCAGGGGACATTATGTGGAGCTCTTCAAACAAAGAAATCATTACCTGCATGACAGTAATATTTCTAGATAACCTTGACAATGCATCCCAATAATTTTGTATTTACTAATGGCTGCTTTTCTATATGGAAAATCATCTCTGTGATCTAGTGTTAATTGTATTCCCATATGCTAATACTGAAAATAAATTAATTAGTTACAGATTGAAAAGCAAAACCTATTTTCTCATTCTGCCTTCAATTAATTTGAGCCATGGTGAAAACTGAATTTACAGATACCCCATCAGTCAGTAAGATCACACATTTCTCCTAGATTTTTATTTTATATGCATGTGGACAAATACAGAAACCATCTGGAATATGATTCATTGTGTCTTTGAATGCCTATTTACATATGAAATTTTACTAAAATAGAATGGTCTCATCTTATCAGACTCTTTTATTACTGGCTCTTATCTATATGGTAGGTTTCCATAAGTATACAGAGTCAAACTTTGCTCTGTTATAAAACCAGTTAGTTCCACGTTTGTTTTTAGTCAAATTTACACACCTCGCAGCTCTCATCCACCACAACAAAGGTGCAGGGTTAAATTTGTAAACCACATAGAGAGACATTTAAATCCAAACATAAGTTTATCTATGGCATTATATTTTTGAAGTTTCATTAATTTTTTTTAAGAATGATGGTGTTCTGGGCCAAATCTGTTACTATGTCTCTAACTTTAACTTAAGGGGGTAAATTTCAGTGTAAGGCATAGTTCCAAATGTTTTGCTGGAAAGGTTTGGATTAGTCATAGGTTTAAGTGCTTTGATTCAGGCCCATGTCTCTCAGAATAATATTTTAAAATTATAACTAAAAGTTGAAACTGTTTAGAAAATCTTCTAGTAAGATGAGGTGGGCATATGAATGAGTTTGGAGGGCAGTAGTGAATTTGAAATTCAGGGTTACCGTTTTGTGGCATGCATTCTGATGCATTACAGAGCTACAAATCATAGGTAACTCAGTTGAAGCCACCAGAATTTCATGATCCAAGATGAGCTAAATGCAAAGAGTAAACAAAGATAAGTAAATAAGGTTAAAATGCTCCACTAATCTAAGATCTAAATAAAACAGTTTTTAGAAAACCTTTTTTTAAGTGCCATTTTTAATCTGATGGTACAATATGGCTAATACTAGGTTTGAATAGAAACTGACAAAAACTACTAAGCTGAAGGTAAAATTTTTACAATCTATGATTTTATCACAGCTCTTGTCATGTTTTGGTGTTTGTCTGCTAGTCCCAACTCCTGCAGACATGTTATGATAATCTCTGCTGGGTTTTTTTTTTATATATCTATATATCTATATATAAAGGAAGCTTGTATGTGTCAAGGTAACAGAGAAAAGTCTAGAAATATGAATCCTGAAAGACTCAAACTAGAGCCAAATAAAGCCCCCAGTTTTAATATCTTAATTCATGAATTCTTTAAACCAATCCCATGATCTTTTAGGGTGGATTCATGATTTTTGAATGTTCAGGGTTGGTAAAAATGGTCTTTTATGGTATCTAGCTATTATAGTGCATTTAGTATATAGTACTATACAGGCTGTGAAACCTCTGCAATACCCAGACACAATGAAATGAGTTAAGGACAGTGTCTGTTACAACTTCAAATGCCCTGTCTGGATTTGTCAATGTCTAAAACTAACTTAGCAGCTCTTTTCCTTGTGGTTATAACATCTCTTCAGTGTGTGTATCAACAGCAATGTAATAGTTAGTCTGTAGTGCAAATTCCTAATATTTCCAAATTCTTGTTCATAAACGCAGCTCTCACAAAAAGATTGTGAGGAACTATGGGAGAGTTGGAGGGAACAACTTTTCCCCTCTAAACCAGAGTAGACAAGTGAAGACAGTGTGTGGAGTTCCTGCACCATGCTCTCAGCAGTAGAGGCCATGGCGTACACAGGCCCCATCTCTACCTTTCCTCCCACTCTCTGCTTCTATGTTGCTTCAAGGGAGCAAAATTCTCTTGAACAAATTTTACACCTCTCTCCTTCCACAACACAGTGAAAATGCAGAAAATCCAGGGCGGTTTTTTGGTCTTCATATGCTGCACGAGGAAACACTGTTGCCTCTTTAGGGTATGTCTATACTGCAATTAAACACCCATGCTGGCTCATGTCTGCTGACTCCAGCCCCCAGGGCTCAGGCTGCAGGGTCTCTAATAACAGTTTAGACATTTGGGGTGAGGCTGGAACTTGGGCTTTGGAACCCTCCCTGACTGCAAGGTCCAACCCAACCTTGAACATCTACACTGCAATTAAACGCCCCATAGCCCAAGCTCGAGTCAGCTGATGCGGGCCAGTTGCTGGTGTTTAACTGCAGTAGAGACATAACCTTAAAGACCAATCCTGCAATTGGTCCACTGAATATGACGCTTCCATTGAGGTCAGGGAGAGTTTTAAGATCACAATTACATTGCTAAAGAGATCAGTCTGGAATAAATAAGAGAGATCATCCAATGTTCTGTACTTTTTTTTTTTTTTTTTTTTTACTAGCTTGACCACAGTAGCCCTATAAATTTATACAGTATAATGGAAATACTGACTGTACTATTAAAGCAATACTACGTTGTTTCCTTTTAGCATTTCTTGCTGGCCATAGTTAATACTATTAAGGATAAAATTACTTTTTTAATTTACAACTTATCTCTCTTCACATTTTGTAGGGGTCAGAGTGCCCTATTAGAATTTATCCCTCAGGCTGTCTTTAAATTTCACTTCAGCTGCCATTTTAAATTAACTTTTAAGAGTGTGTGGAAAGGAAACTCTCCTTATTTCTCAGTTACTTTTACTAAACATAGGTTACAGCAGGATTATGCATTAGAGGAAAGCTTGAACTGTTTTTCTTTAAGGCCCTGGTATTTGGTCAGTCAGTGTGCTGCTCAACTGTTAATATTTTGTTCAGAGTCATTAAAATCCCAGGCACACATTTATTTCCATACTCAGAGGATTGTCAGGGCAGGAGGGAAAGAGGACTGAAGGAGATAGACAAATGGTATGAAATGCATGATATACAAACTGTTTCACAGCTGGCATCTCTCATTGTTTTCTTTCATGTAAGCATATCACAGTAAAAATTAGGATGCTAAGCATAGCCAGTAAAAAGCTTTGAGGGGGCTGGGGAGGCAGGAATAGAACTACTTATACAGGAGCATGGAAGAGTGCACAGCAGTCCAAATTCACTTCACTGTCACTTGAAATATGTTAAAACCCTTCAATGCTAGTCTTTCTTACTTTTTTTTTAAGTTATCTGAGTGTTATGTGCTCTGACTAAAATATAATGTCTTTGTTAATACAGTACCATTCACTGCAAAGGATCCCAAAGTGATTTAGTAAAGTTAACAAACTGAAATAGAAACTATATGCAGGGTTCAATTACAAGGACTTCTGAAATGTGGTCTCCATTGGGATAACCTACAGAAATGGTTCACTAACCCACAAAAATTGTATACAGTATTTTCTGAGAAGTAGTAAAGAGTATTGGCCAAACTAGTGACTGAAATTAGCCTCCTAAATTGGAATGTTCAATGGTGCTCAAGTGATTTAGGGTCAAAAGTGCCACTGAAATTCAGTGGGTGCAATGACTGAAGTAATGATACTAAGGCACAGGAGTGTCAAAATCAGACTCCTGAAAAGGATACGGTAGTCTGGAACGGTTGAGAACCACTACTTTAGACCATGCCAACTCTCTACAAAGATGCATGGTCTAAAGCAGTGGTTCTCAACCTTTCCAGACTACTGTATTCCTTCCAGGAGTTTGATTTTTGTCTTGTATCCCCAAGTTTCAACTTGCTTAAAAACTACTTGCTTACAAAGTCAGACAAAAATACAAAAGTGTCACAGCCACACTATTACTGAAAATTGCTTATTCTATCATTTTACCATATAATTATAAAATAAATTGATTGGAATATAAATATTGTACTTGCATTTCAGTGTATGGTATATAGAGCCATATAAACAAGCCATTGTCTTTATGAAATTTTAGTTTGTACTAACTTCGCTAGTGCTTTTTACGTAGTCTGTTGCAAAACTAGGCAAATATCTAGATGAGTTGATGTACCCCATGGAAAACCTCTGTATGTGTACCCCTAGTTGAGAACCACTGACCTAAAGAAAAGAGCATAAGATGGGAGTTAGAACATCTGTGTTCTGATCCCAGAACTGCCACAGACTCACTGTGTTATCTTAGGCAAGTCATTTCACTCCTCTGCCTATGTACTTCTCCCTCCCCCCACGTATATTATGTGACATAATATATATCTATAATAGAGGAGTGGTGTGAGAACTAATTAATGTTTGAACACAGTGATTTGAACATATGAAGTAAAACATTTTATTTTACTCTGAGATCCACAGAGAAATCCTTCTTTTCTCAGAACATCTAGACTGTGGCCCCATTTTCCCATGCTACTCTTTAGGGAATAATTTTCTGAAAGAATGCCTCCCTCAGGAGCAAAATTGCCATTGCCTTCCATGTCCGCACCTGGGTCATAATCCTCCTCCCCTAAGAAAGTAAATAGCATGGAGTGGATGACCGGGGGGGGGGGGGAGGGGGGGCATGCCGTTTCCCCCTGATTTCTGCAAGGGTGGGCTGAGCGCAGTTGAAGGGTCATGCCTACTAAATACACCAGCAGCGAGTGTCCCTGCTGAGCCCTACTAGCTGGTGCCCAGAGCAGGGCATTGAGACCGCTCTCTACCAGAGAGGTGCAGGGAGACCTGCTGAGTCGCATCCCTTCCTTACCTGCTGGCAGCCAGTTACCTGCTCAAGTATATGTCTGGACTAGCCTGCCTGGAGCTCAGGGGGTCAGTTGGGGCACTGGGGGGGAGCAGAGGCAGCGAGAGCTGGGGATGGGATAGTGAACCCAGGGAGGAAGTGGGGTCCAGGAGTGATTGGGGCTGGGAAGGCGGTGGGAGAGGGTCGTAAGGTGCCAGTCATGGCAGGGTGAGCTTAAAGGATAGGCAACATGGGCGACCAACCAGTGTGCCATGATCAAAGGTAGGGGACTTGATCTCCCAATTTTATAGGGACAGTCCCAATTTTTGGGTCATTTTCTGATATAAGTACCTATTACCCCCCCACACACCCCATTCCGATTTTTCACATTTGCTATCTGGCCACCCTAATCAGAGGGTGCCGTGGTCAAGAGGGTGTTGCTGGAGGGTGCCTTGGCAGTCACCAAAAAGTTGACCATGACTGTGATGATGGAGACGGGCGCTACCATTGTTTCCTTTCCCATCAACAGTTACCAGTTGCCTGTGAAATGGACTGTAAAGGAGGAAATGCTGACCTAGCTAGTACAAACTCACAGAGAAATTTTCACGCAAGTTTCATGTGGCTGTTCTCTGACCAGTCATGATTCCAAAATGCCTGTAGCACCTGAAAGAGAAAATGATATTAGAAGTCCTCCTTTACCTTTCCTCCTTTAGTCTTCAAGGCCATTAGAGTGTGAATTCCTCTCCTCTGAACCTTTCCCCACTAAACCGCAGTAGGGACGACAAAGCCCATAGTATAAAGGTAATCTATTGAGGGTCAATCTGCTCCATGGAATATCCTGTGCTATATAAAGCTAGTTTGCTTTAAACATAAATTTTATCTTTAAGTGCATGCAAGTCTTAACACTTCATACAGCTTTATAAGCTGAAAAACACCTTTCTCATACTTCTGGGTGGCTAATTGATCCATTACACTAGTGCTACTTCATGTGAGCTGAACTGGCACCTACCAAATTCATTGCAAGGAAAACAAAAACGTCAGTAAGGAATTCATTCAGTAGACTTAATTTTCACCTCTCCCCTGAGGAATTCACAATAAATACCCTGAATTTCCTGCAAACAAACTGAGAGTTGAAAATGTTATCAAATAAATATATGTAGCTGATGGAACCAAAATCTCCAACATTGTCTCTGCATTTCATGAAACAGCAATTACTAGATTGTAACGGCAATCAGAAATGGGGGAATGAATTGTCCTTGATAATGGTGATGAGTGCAGTCAAAAATCAGGACTGTTTCCTGTTCATCAAGCATCACATTAAAGATTTTGTATTGAATTGCTTACTACTGTGTTTTGAACTTCTGGCTTCAGCTACTGAAATTAAGCAGTTTCTGATGTGGAAGGTTGGGATGCATGTTCTTTTTTCTAATGATTGGTCATTGATGGTGGCTCCCAACCTCAACTAGAAGTCACAGAATACATAAAGATTTACTTGCAATAACTCCCAGTGAGGTTGCTAGTTACTAGCCACATAAATCTCTCATGCATCAGGGGAAGAAAATAAAACTGATCCTCCTAAGAAAATAACTTTGTTTAAACCTCACCAGATAAATCTCCCTGGTACAAACTATATTAGCAGACATTTTATGATCACATAAATCATAGTACCATAAATATGTGGGGTAAAAGGAACTTGGGCAACAATAGAGACTTATTGGAAGTTTAGACCTGCACAGAACTAAAACTGGACCCTATCTGAGAAAGTAATTAGGCTGTGAATGGAGTCTTTTTGCTTTGAAAGATGTTTCCAGAAAGAAGAAAAGGAAATAGAAAGAGGTATAGGATTGCTAATTAGGTTTCCGATTCCCCATTTTATAGAGTCTTAGCTATAGTTCACAGTCCAGAAATTATGGGTCAGCCTTTTCTTCCTGTATATTACCTCTTAGCCTATAGAAAAGGTGACCAAAGTCTAGGACTCTGGCAGTCTAAATGGCATACGTAGTCGTTGAAGTTCCTCATGCAGAATAGGGAGAGGTTGGATGGTGGGGGGGGGGGAGGAGGGGCAAAGGAGGAGAAAAGAAATGTTAATTCTGGCAGGTGAACTGACTGGATAAATTTGTCCCCAAACCAGATAATTGTAAAACTGGGCCAAGTGAGGCTATTGAGTAAATGAAAGGAAGTGTATTTGTTTCTTGCTTAAGCGGTACAGTGTCTCTCTCTGTCTCTCTCTGTCTCTGTGTGTGTGTGTGTATGTGTGTAGCTCTGGGCACAATAGGACACACAAAAGAAGCCTGTTAGTCTTCAGTTACAAAACAGAATGGATTTTAGTTCCACTATCAACATTTCCTAGCCTTGAGGAATATTGTATCTATTCTTCATCTGCACAGGTGACTTGTGTGCACAGTTCTCATTAGTGTTAATGGGAGTTACCTCATGTATTAATCCATTAGATATTGAGTGGAGAAGGCACCATTTTTACTAGAGTATAAAATAAAAATGAACATAGTCATTTTAATTTAATATTTTTAGAGGCAAATTGTCCAACTATCTTCCTGTTTTGATAATCCTAGATTAAAAGGAAACCAAACTAATTTTATTCTGTCCATTTGGCTGGAATGAAA
The DNA here is from genome assembly GCA_032164245.1 of Sternotherus odoratus. Lineage (NCBI taxonomy): Eukaryota > Metazoa > Chordata > Testudines > Kinosternidae > Sternotherus > Sternotherus odoratus. The sequence continues at coordinate 56,910,375 of JAVMKO010000004.1, forward strand.
TAGGAACAGGTCGGTCCATTTGTAAAGGTTCCTAATTGACCTTTATTATTTGACATTTCTAGCACTGCATGAAGCATTACAAACTGTTCTTAAATAGGAATGGAAGATACCTTAACACTGGATCACTTTTTTCTTTTTTTAATTTAGGAAAAACAGGTATGGCTTCTATTGTTTTTGTTTTCAGAGCAAGATGCCAGCAAAGCAAAAAGTTTTAGATGGCAGCAATTAATGGAAGATTAGAATTGCAGACGAACACTAAGAAGTGATTAAGAACCAAGGGGGGACAATCTTGTCAAAGGGATTTTGAATCTTTTGTTGGTCTGAAGTAGAAAATTCCCTACATTTTTATCTTTTTAATTGAAATAAATCAGGCTTTCAATACATTTGCATAGTTGTGTACTGAAAAAAAAATCTATTCATAAGGATGAAGGTTAGGAGGGAGAGTGTGCATGTACTGGTATTGATAAACAAGTCACTTTAGAGCCTGCCACACCAGACTTCTGAGAGTTTAGAAAAGGAATAACTCTGTCAAGAGTGAATTATGCCATTTGTATCAGAATTGGAATCACTAAGGTCATATTTTAGTAGGAAGGCATAAGACATAGCTTTGCTATTTTGATTTCAAATTTGAGAACAAAAATCACATTCTAGATGGAGGATTTATAATGAACACAAAGGGGTTTGTTCGCCTGAACATACTGCCTTAGACTCTCAAAACAAGAGATTAAATTGTAACCTAATTTCCAAGTGCTTAATGCAGATTACTTTTTTAAAATGTACAATGTGTTAATGGTACCTGAAGAGAAGTTAAGGGAATTATTAATAGTAATTTGTAAGTGCGTTTATTAAGCAAGCTTGAGATAGATCTTATATTTGGAGGTTGTATTTCTTTGTAGGTTCCATGAAATATAAAAAGGAGCAATACATTTTCCTTAATGTGTATAGCTGTTTAGAGTTTGCAACAATTTTTCATACTATTTTGTTAGTGATAGATGCAAATCAACACTTTTTCTCTTTGTGTTCTGTCCCTGTTCATGTGAAAACTACAGATGGTTCTGTGAAGGGAAAGAGTTGCAGAATTCCCCTGATATTCATATCCATTGTGAAAGTGGAGGCCTCCATTCACTAGTCATAGCAGAAGCTTTTGAGGACGATACCGGACGTTATACTTGCCTGGCATCAAATTCTAGTGGCTCTGATAGTACTTCAGCAGAAGTATTCATTGAAGGTAAGAAAAAGGGTAAAATGAAAATCCTTAGGCTCCTAAATTGGTTAGGCATTGCAACACTGGGCTCAACACTTAAATACCTTTACAAATCTGGACTCATTTTCAAAAGGGATGTAGGCATCTAGGAGCCAAAATCCCATTTTAAAAATGGAGCTGACTTTAGATACTGCACATGATGTTTTGTTTATGATTTTGTTGCTTCGAGATTTTCGTTTTGAGTCAGACAAGGGCTTATACTAAACTTGGTAGCATTTCTAAAAATTCAGAGAATGTTCTAGACATCAGTGAGGAGAACCATATTGATTTTGGCAAAAATTGGTAAACTGAAAGAGGAAATGCGGGAGACACAGGCATTCTGGCATCTGTTTAGCAGAGCTAAGGGCTTCAGTAGTCTATAGATCAAAGAACCAGTTGGTGGCACCCATTAACATCTTCTGTCATGCCAATTGTGGCAGCTTAAATCTGCCCATCCTCCTAGTACAGTTTTAAAACACTGACACCCTGAATGAAGTATCTTCCAGACAGAAATTAAATAAAAATAATGGGAAGAAGAGTGGCATGGGGGCTCACACAGATGCTGGCATCGGGAGAGGTTGGATGATAGATGCTGGTGTGGGGAGGAAGGAGGGAATGGGCGTGGGGGGGAAATGAGGAATGAAGGGGTTTACACAGATTCCATGGGGCTTCCTGGGAGTCCCTAGAATAGAAAGGGATGGGAAGGTGCCACATAAGGTGTGGGGAGGAATGAAAGGAGCCCCACACAACAGAAGCAACAGATTGTGTGATCCTCTATTTAGGATTATTTTTGTATGAAAGCCATTTTGACACTGTAACCTTTTGTAGTGTTATGATCCAAACTTAGACTCTAGTCCTACAAACAGAATAAACTCAGAGAGACTACTCACAGATGTAAAGTGCCTCACTGGTTTGCAAAGTTGAGCCTTAATTTCTAATTGAGTATACTAAATCAAACAAACAAAAATTTGTCACCTAATGAATGCACTAAGAATCTGGCCTGCATGATTTAAATATTTTCTTCTCTAAAGCATTTAAGTGAGATTAAAATACAGGCATGCCCAGAACCAAATGCCAACAATTCTTTCTTTGAATTCAAGACTGCTCATAGTTCAAGTACTGTATTAACCAACTGAACTTAAACTATTGTGGAAAGACACTCAAAGGCATTTTTAATTATGACATATTTAAAGGCATAGTTGAGTTAATTCTAATTTTTTCCTTTGTGCAGCTATTGTTCTTTCAACCATTTTTGGAATCATTTATTTCTTTTGGGGATTTCTGTTCATAAATGCAGCCTGTTAAATTTTATTTCTTAACAGTTAAATATGTAAAAAATAGATGGATATAGTAAACACTTGGAACAGATGTGTGTGGATATCAACATATTAGAAGGATCAGCTCTTAACCAACAAAAAAAATCCACTCTTCATTAGTAATTAGCAACTAAATAGTGAGGCATAATTTAGTACTATTATTTTAACATTCTATAAGTGTTGTATTTTCAATATTCAGTACTTAAATACAAAGGAAAATCCCCATCCCAATGAATGTATACTCTCTACTAGATCTAGAGCTATTATTCTGCACTGAGATACAATTAGCATGCTGTTGTACATTAATGTTCTTCAACATCCATTCCTTAAACACTTCTTTCTAAAGCCTGAACCACCTGAGACCACTTTCTCCTTCCTTCATGGGTCCCATAAAAAAACTTTCATGTAGACTCAATTTTGGGGGTGGCAGCCATCATGATAAAGCTCACTGCAACAGTTGTCAGACAGCTGCTGCTTCTGCTAACTTCTCCCCAAAGTTTTTTCTTTTTAAGAACCACAAATGGGGGTCAGGGAGAATAGCTCATCCCCTCGCTGTTTTGTTGTCCAATTAGCCCTAATTTCTGACCCACTGATTTTCTGTTCATTAATTTCTGGTCCTGTACTTTTGTTGTTTACTTGGCATAATATCTTAACACATGCATGTAGATGAATATAAATAGCCTCTGAACTGAGGAAGTACTGAATTGAGGATGGCCAGTTTAGCATGCAAATGTTATGCTATACTGAGTTATAGTTAAGGTTAAAGTTTATCTATAAATGTATGAGCCACACCTGTTCACTTAAACCAGCAGAAGGATAAGCCTCTTTGCCGCTCTGTAAGAAGTATGAGTATGTGGATATAGAAGGATGGTGTCATTGCTACAAATATTTTTATATTTACTGGTGTAAAGCCTTACTTGACAGACAGATGAAAGCTTAAAAATCAACCTGATGCAATAGCAATGTGTTGGGCATTATGGCGAGTTTATTTAAACATGCTTGTGACATTACCCAGGGTACCGTCTGGACGAGTGAACAGCTGTGTCCCTCAATTCTCCAATCTGGGATGCCTTTTACACTCCTTCACTGTGAGAGCAGCCACTCCTGGTGGCTTACACACAGTTTTCAGCATATAAATGACTGCTAGATCTACTGAATAAGTGCAATAGATAACCAGCCTGTTAGAGTAACACTAGCAAATTCCCTACCCCAGGCATGTCCCCAGAAATGTGTCTCTTATTGCCCAGTACCTTCCTGGACAACACAAGTGCATAGAAAGTCTGTCATTTCATTTATAGAAAATGATATGCACAAATCTTATCACAAATGAAGTTCCCAAACACACTAATGTAGATAAAACAACTTTATTAACTACAGAAAGGCAGATTTTAAGTACGGTAATTACAAGCGATGAGATATAAAAGTCAGAATTGGTGTCAAAGAAATAAAAGGTAAAGCATAAACTAATACCTAACTTAAGAAGCGGAGGGAATTTAAAGCAAAATGTTTCTCTCACCACATGCTTACAGCAGTATGGCTGGATTCCTTTCAGCTAGGATCCCTCCCACAGTTCAATGATGTTTCCTTTGTCTTTCAAGTGTTGATGCAGTGAGTAGAGATGAGAAGAGAGAGAGAACCTGAGGAGTTTCCTCCACTTTCTTACAGCATTTCTCTTCTTTGAAAATAATCTCCAGCTTGTGTTCAGGCAACAACCAGTCTATTTCTTTGCCATCATGTAAATTTCCTGTTTACGCCCTTTTTATTGCCAAAGAATAGCTGCTTATCCAGGTGGTTGTCCATTTGATTATGATAACACCTAGCTGAGGTGTTGGCTAGCCTGTTTCCTCTGGGGAAAGTGGTTTGAAGCTGTTTCCCCAGACTTAAAACATGTTTTAAATTAGAATTTTATAACTTTACATACAGTGCTGACACACATATTTTACTAGGACAATAATGATTAGCAAATTCTGAGCTTTTAACTGATCACTCTCAAGGCATACTATGTACAAAATTTATCATAGTCTTGTTAAAAGGGTGAACATAAAGATACAGACTGTCACAATACCTTACTCGAAATCTTGAATTAATGCTGACATTTTAATTTAAAAAAACACAGTATATGTTAGGTAATATAGTTTCTTTCATCGTGAGATCAAATGGAGCCTCTGGTGAAAGCTTGCATCCAACAACGTGGGTATTAGCCCACGAAAGCTTATGCTTCAGTACTTTAGTTAGTCTTTAAGGTGCCACAGGACTCTTTGTTACTTCTGTTAATAGCACAATAAGTGATTCCATCAGGAATCTTGTCTAGAATGGATACTATTATTTTTTTAAGTAGCATACAGCAACAGTTTCCTTCAGATTCTTACATTTCTTAAATTCCCTTTCCTGGAATGGATTTTAAAAATGGATCCCCTTAAACAATTAATCTGGCTGTACCAAATTCATAGTAGGTATATCTCAAAAGCAGAGATGACTCAGACCTGCTGATCGGAGGGGGGGGGGGGGACGACACAGAGTGAAGGCAGCCAGCTTCAGCAGTGTTACTGAGCATTCTCAGTCCACATGAGCATGCTTAGGACTAGCCAAGCAGCAAATGGGGGAGGAGGGAGACATGTGACCCCCATGCCCTCTCTCCCATATTGCCACTGCTCCAAAGACTTCCATGATGTTAAACCGGATTGGAATAAATATGGCCCATTAACTCATATTTTAAGGAAAAATAAAGTGCAAGTAGGTAACCAGAGGTTTTTTGCTTAATTTGCCTTAATGTGAAGGAGTTAAAAACAGAGGAAAAACAATTTGTAATTAAATTAGCAATTAACCCCTAATAATATATATCAGCACAGTTATGACTCCCAAACTGTTTAAAGATCATAAAGACATATCAGGAAAAAAGAAAAGCTACAATATTTTTTTTAAAAAAGAATTTGCAGCTCTGCATTGAAATGGTTTCACTTATACTGCATCCTATAATTCAATTCAGTGTAATGGTTTCAGAACAATACTTAAGAAGTATATTATTTACTTTTTAATTTTAAGCATAGTGGAGATTGGAGAGTGTTTAACAGCACTGAATATATCTTTTTTTTCACCCCCTCAGGTGTCAGCTCAACAGATTCTGAGAGTGAAAGTTTAGTTTTCAAGTCAAAATCTGGAGCTATGCCACAGTAAGTGTGCTCAATAACACCAATGATATAAAATATTCTATGTAACTGTATAAGAATGGCTACATCTGTCCTTGCTGATGTTCCTCCAAAAGAAGAGGCTAACTGGTGTTAATCAATGATCAAGTTATGTGAAAGTACAGTAATGGACCTTGATCCTGGGACTTGCTACATGCAGATTTTATTGTAGGTTCAGAGCTATCAAAACCGAAAACAACTTTAGACTAATGGACATCTGTTTAAAAGAAAACATGCTGATTTATTATGCATGCAGAAAATAGCTATAGCAAGATCAGCTTGGCTCTACTCCAAACATCTAGTGAAGGGAATTTCTTAAAGAATAAAGTCAATTTAACTTGTGAAAGAAAGTTTAATATAGGTTGGAAATATACTGTCTGTACATATTAGGGCTGTTGATTAATCACAGTTAACTCAAGTGATTAATCACAATTTTTTAAAATTAATCACCGTTTTAATTGCACTGTTAAACAGTAGAATACCAATTGAAATGTATTAAATATTGTGATTTGTTTTTCTACATTTTCGTATATATTGTGTTGTAACTGAAATCAAAGTGTATATATTTTTTATTACAAATATTTGCACTGTAAAAATTTTAAACAAAAGAAATAATATTTTTTAATTTACCTTATACAAATACTGTAGTGCAATCCCTTGTGAAAGTGCAATTTACAAATGTTGATTTTTTTTTGTTACATAATTGCATTCAAAAACAAAATAATATAAATCTTCAGAGCCTACAAGTGCACTCAGACCTACTTCGTGTTCAGCCAGTCACAAAGACAAACTTTTTTTTTTTTTTTACATTTGCTGGAGATAATGCTGCCCACTTCTCACTTTCCGATGACATTATAAATAAGAGCAAGCATTTGCATGGCACTTTTGTAACCGGCATTGCAAGGCATTTATTTACGTGCCAGGTATGCTAAACATTCATATGCCCCTTTTTTCTTCAGCATATTTGTCAGCAAATTTGACAAAACACAAAGAAGGTACCAATGTGATATTTATAAAGATAGATACAGCACTCAACACATGGTTTAAGCATCTGAAGTGCCTTCCAAAATCTGAGAGAGACAAGGTATGGTGGTATGGAGCATACTTTCAGAAGTCCTAAAAGAGCAGCACTCTGATGCAGAAACTACAGATCCCGAACCACCAAAAAAGAAAATCAACCTTCTGCTGGTGGCATCTGATTCAGATGATGAAAATGAACATGTATTGGTCTGCACTGCTTTGGATTGTTATCGAGCAGAAACCATTATCAGCATCAATGCATGTTCCCTACAATAGAAGTTGAAGCATGAAAGGACATTTGAATTTTTAGCGCATATGGCACATTAATATCTTGTGACTCCAGATACAACAATGCCATGAAAACATGTGTTCTCACTTTTGAGTGACATTGCAAACAAAAAATTAACAGCATTATCTCTCGCAAATGTAAAAAAAATTGTTTGTCTGAGGGACTGGCTGAACAAGATGTAGGACTGAGTGGACTTGCAGGATCTAAACTTTTACATTGTTTTAATTTTGAATGCAGGTTTTTATGGTGTATAATTCTACATTTGTAAGTTAAGCTTTCATGATAGAGATTGCATTAAACTACTTGTATTAGGAGAATTGAAAAATACTATTTCTTTTGGTTTTTACAGTGCAAATATTTCTAATAAAATATAAAGTGAGCACTCTACTCTTTGTGTTCTGTGTTATTGAAATCAATATATTTGAAAATTTAGAAAACAAACATTTGAATAAATGATATTTTATCGTTTAACAGTGTGATCAATTGTGCAATTAATCACGATAATTTTTTTAATGGCTTGACAGCCCTAGTATATATAATGCATACATCTCTGTGACAAAGAGCTAAATTTCCCAGTAGTTTAGCCGAGCCAAATTTATATTTTGGAAATACTTTAGCAATACTGAATTTGAATAAACATTTGGGGATGAGGGAGACATTCATGTAATGGTGTATACACAGTAAACCCTCGATTTAACGGACTTCGGATGCAACGGACAAAATTTCTGAGCAAGTCTGATGCATTCCTGATCCATTTCTGGCAGGCTGGCTGCCCGCTCCCGGCTGCCGCCGGGTCCAGGCAACAGACGAGCTGGCTGCCGGCCCCCGGCTGCCGCCCGTGTCCAGCCAGCGGGCGGGCTGGCTGCCGGCCCCCGGCTGCCGCCCGGGTCCAGCCAGCGGGCGGGCTGGCTGCCGGCCCCCGGCTGCCGCCCGGGACCAGCCAGCGGGCGGGCTGGCTGCCGGCCCCCGGCTGCCGCCCGGGTCCAGCCAGCGGGCGGGCTGGCTGCCGGCCCCCGGCTGCCGCCCGGGTCCAGCCAGCGGGCGGGCTGCGGAACTGCCGCCCCGACCCTGTGGCGGGCGGGCTGCTGCTCCGACAGCTCTTTTTTAAAAAAATTATTATTAACGGACTTTTGGATTTAACGGACACCCCCTCGCCCGAATTAGTCCGTTAAATGGAGGTTTTACTGTATATCAGTGTTCCCACTAAAAACAGATTGCCCAAAATATTGTAGAAGGTAAAAAGCACGAACTAAGATGAAAGAGGATTTTTTAATTTTAATCTGGCAGTGTGATCAGCATGAGTTTATAAATTGCGTAGAGGAACAGAGAGGTAGGGGGATAGACAACAAAAGATAGTAGAAAGACAAATTGGTTCAGGTAATATTTTATTGGACCAACTTCCGTTTGGTGAAAGAAACATCCAGCTTACCTAGAGCTCTTCCTGAATGTACTCAGTACCTGACAGCAGGTACTCAGACACCCTGAAGGAAGAGCTCTGTGTAAGCTTGAAAACTTGTCTTTTCACCAATAGAAGTTGGTTCAATAAGATATTGCCTCACCCACCTTGTCTGTCTAATATCCCGGGACCAATGCAGCTATAACAACACTGCAAATAAAATATAGTGTCATCCCTTTTGGTTTATCTCAAATCCTGTAAGAATTTTGAGTTTGTTGGTTCCAAGTAACACATTTGATAACTGTTATATGATCTGGAAAAAAAAAATCTTCCTCCCCCCTCCCCCCCCTTTTTTTTTTCAGGGCCCAGAAGAAAACCACTTCTGTTTCCTTAACAATAGGATCTTCTACTCCAAAGGCTGGAGTCACCACAGCTGTAATTCAGCCTATCTCTGTGCCCATTCAGCAGGTACTCAGACATCATGTTAAGTCAGTCAAATATGTTAAATATATCTCTCAAAATTAAATATTGGGGGGCAAAACTGCCGTTTTGGGGGTGAAGGATCATACTTCATATTATTTAACTTGAAATCATTAAATTATCATTTGCAATCTGAAGATTAACTTAGTTACAAAAAAAATGTTCTGAAGTTACTTACTTTTCCCCCATTCAGTGAATTTGAGAATGTGCATATATGTGCTCTAAAGGTTTTTACACCACAGTCATAACCATAATATCTGAGCACTTGATAATATACTGAACACTACACAGTATGGTACATTAATATGATTTATGATAATTCTTGTGTGTATTCTTTTTGTATTACTCAGAATTCCCTATCCATATGATGTTCAATTACATACTTTTAGCACAAAATAACTCTTTTTTTTTTTTTTCCTGTGGTTAACTTAAAGGGTTGTGGTTTCAGTTATACTTTGCTGTTTAGTACATCAGCTGTTGGAAATAAGTTTGCCTAAAGCAATTGTAAGTTATAAAGTATCTATGTTGGTCTCTAGACAATCACATTTTCTCTCAATATTAACTTAATTGAAATTAACTTTTCTTCCTCTCTTTTTGTTACATTGATTCAAGCCCTCCTAATCCTTAGATTGTTGTTGTTGTTTTTTAATAACATACTACATTGTTGTATGGTATGTAATAATAGGAGATACAGAAGTAGACAATGCATAGTTATTTTAAAGATGATCAGATACCAAACACACACAACTCATTAAGGTAATGACAGTTGGGAACACAACTCTCATGTGGAGGATTGAAACCTTTGAAATCTTACATTTTGATTCCAGAACTACAAATATATGAAATAGTAAAGTTGCACAATGATTGTACTATAATTAAAACCCCTTTGCACGATTATGTAGTTGGATTTGAATTAGATGTATATTGATCATATCATCAGAGCATATTCAAACTGTTCAATAATAATACATTTAGCACTTCAAGTGACTGTCATTTTTGGTTTTCTAGGTCCAAAGCCCTACTTCATATCTGTACCGACTAGATGGATCCAAGCCTGTCTACTCCACACCAGTTTTTACAAAGGTCTGTTTCTCTATCATTATACATTCTACATTTTACTTTCCAGTCTCTAATAATTCATGAGTCCTTGATTGTATTAAAACATATACTTTATATAGTTTTTGTGGGTCCTTTTACTTGTATGTACTAGTGGCCACTTAAGAAAAACTGCTTTACACTGTTATAGTGAATTTCCTCTTCTTCTGCTCTGTTGAAAAGTTTTAAAGAATTATATGTCCATTTTTATGTGTTTGTAGCATACCTATCACTGTTGTACTTGGCCATGGCTACAAAAATTAAAAACAAAACATTTGGCAACACATGCTAATAAGAAAAACTCATTCCCATGATTGCATCCTAAATAATAAAATATAATGGTTTTGAAGTTATTTTAACAATAAAGTAATTCATGAATAATATAGTTATTCCAACACTTCAGACATATCATCCGTCCTTATCCTGAGGATTTTTTAAAAAGTAAAGGTGCAAACCACTTATTTATCAGTGAGGGAAGTATTGGTGAAAAGGGTTATGGAAACTGCAATTATTTACAGATAAATCAAATATTTAACCTCATATTCACCTTAAATTACTCCTGGAAGTTCACAACATACACTGTTGGAATAAATCAAGGGTTGTGAGGATGTGAGGATATTACAGTGGGGCCCTGAGCTGTTAGTACCACACATAGCAGGGAATTGCTTGTAGTTTAAAATGAGTTTGTGTTTTTAATTTCTAAGGGAAGGGGTCACGCTCAGAGGCTTGCTGTGTGAAAGGAGTCACCAGTAGAAGAAGTTTGAAAACCACTGAAATAAACAGACCATCATCTCCCCAGTTGGGGAAGACAGCCCCCTCAAAACATAGTTTTCAACAATAAGTAACATGTACAGTCAACCCATCCTTAACATAGCATGAGTTGGCAGAAACCTCTTTTTATACTAGCTACAGAGGAAAAATCACCAACTTAATGATTTTAAATTTAGGCTATAATACAGCACAGCATCTCTATGTGCTTAGCAGTAAGCATATAAGTAGTCCATGGGAGTATTGTGCTTAAAATTGAGTTCATGCTTAAGTGCTTTGTTTGATTAGGGCCTGAAATTGCAGATTTTACAAACAAAACACAGAAGGACCTCGTGCCAGACCTCGTGCCAGACAGCAACAAATGAGTCTGTCTTTGCAACATACTCATAACATGGACAACAGAAAACTTACTCAAAATAGTCATCATCTTCCTGCCCACACCTTACTCAAGTATGGTGCTTCACCTTTGCTATAGCAGGTCTTTGCCAAAGACCTACATGTTTCTTCAAGTGCATGCAACATTCCATTACAAACCTATAGGCCAAAGCTCTGTCTCTATGCAGTCACACACAAGTGAACATTCAACAAACTAATTTGTATTATTTTACTCTGCTTTGATGGCTTCAAATGTTTCATAAAAAAACATGTTGAAAACCTCTTTCATGTTCTAAATGTCAGTCTGAAAATAATGTTAATAAATCATTTAATCACTTGACCATATCTTGGTTCACTATGAAATGTATTCAAGAGAGCAGATAACTAGTACTAGTCAGGTTTATTGCTCTAAAGGCTGTGGTTCCCAAACTGGGGTTCGTGAACATTACATTCTGTTTGCAAAATGTTACAGGTGGCTCTCAGGGGTAAAAAATTCCCTAATGGCAGATAGAGCTGTCCCCATAACTATCCCACTGAGGAGATTTAAACCCAAGCTGAAAATTCTTCATTTCACACCATTTGGTAAAAAAATAAGATAGAAGACTATCTGTTGACATCCATCTCTTGTGTGGTGTGAGGAGTTAACCATTTTCTACATTGTCCTTGATGATGATGCTTTCAGAAGATCCGCCTCCTAGGGTACAGCAACACTTCCTGCCCGATCGGTGGGTAGCACTCGATGTATCGGGGATTGATTTATCTAATCTAGATGCGATAAATTGATCCCCAAATTGACACCTGTACTCCAACTCAGCAAGAGGAATAAGTGGAGTTGGCGGGGGGAGTGTCCGCAGTCAACCCGCCACCGTGGGGATGGCCAGGTAAGTCGACCTAAGGTACTTTGACCTCAGCTACGCTATTTGTGTAGCTGAAGTTGCATATCTTAGGTCGACCCCCTACCAACCCTCGTAGTGTAGCCCAGCTCCTAGAGAACCAGCAGTGCACTACTTCTTCTGTAACTATGATAAGAATGTATTTGAAAATAGACCCTGTATTAAAATAGACCCTGTATGCCACTGCTTGCATCTGACGAAGTGGGTATTAGCCCACGAAAGCTTATGCTTCAATACTTTAGTTAGTCTTTAAGGTGCCACCGGACTCTGTCACTTCTGCTATTCCAGACTAACACGGCTACCTCTGTGATTCCTGTATTGAACATATTCCAACTGGAAACACTGTTCTTGAAAAAGAAAATCAACAGAATGTTATGACACAATGAGGATGGGTGAGGAAGGGAAGCTTAATTTGAATGTTTTAAACTATGTAGGGTTTTTTGTTAATTTAAACCATGTTTGTCACATTTCAGGAGCTGCAAAACTCCACAGCAACTGACGGACAGGTTGTTGTACTAGAGTGCAGAGTCAGGGGAGCTCCTCCCTTGTTCGTCAGGTGGTTTCGACAGGGTGTTGAAATCCACGATTCTCCAGATTTCAGAATTCTCCAGAAAAGTAAGAAATAGCCCTTTGGCTACCCCAAATAATATTCATGTATTCTCAAGAAAGCACCATGGAATTAGCCTGTCAGTCAGTCAAAGCAGTCACTTTCCACCATCAGGATTGAGTTCTGAATAAAGGGAAAACCTCTTATCCACTTACTTGGATAATAGTAATACCGACAAAGTAAATTAATTCCAGAAGAACTATTATGAATGACATCCTTGATTTTTCCTGCCAGTGTCATCTGCATAGATACTGTACTTGCCTGTAGTATTTCTATACAGAACTTCTATTCTTGTTATTAATGTAACCTCTTTCTAATACATTTTTCTTGTTTATTTTCTCCTTGGATAATGTGATATCCAGAGCCCCGGTCTGCAGCTGAACCTGGTAAGAATCATATGAAAAAATAATCCTTTGATTCACTAGCTCTTTGTGTTTGTATTGAAGCCATAAATAGAACAATGTTTCTGGACACATTGGTAATATGAAACCCCCTTAAAGACAATCTGTTCTTTTATCACAAGCTTCATGTTCTGCACTGTGCTTTACATCAATTCCTGAATTAGGCTAAATTTCATTTGACCAATATGGAGGGCCCCAGTGACAAATCCTTTAAACAATCTTTATTCTCCGAAAATGAGCAACTTGCAAGCTATTGAGGAAAAACAATCTCCACAAAATTCCATCACCCAAATTCTGCTTGCATAGTTTTGTAACACCAGACCACTAAATACTGGTTTCCTCAGTCTAGCTTCCCAGATGTAAACTGTCCTAAATGTAAGCAGAGCTGGCTCAAAATAAGCACCTTTAGTTCCAGTGAGCCTTTCCAGTGTATTCACGAGGTATGACTCTTGGAACTCCAGCAGGCATAAAAATGGTCCTTCCATTTTGCACTTTTCTCTCTACCTCCTTTTTTCACTCTTCACACAATTGTCTTATGGTCTTTTTCTGGGCTATCGGCTGGAAGTCATAGGAATTGGAATATATGTTCTCCCTTTTCATACCATTTTTATGTTTGTGCATGAAATCACTAAAATCACCATCATGGCACTTCTAGCTCCTATTCTGTGAGAGAGAAAGAAAATGATGCCTTATAAAGAAACTGTTTTAGGCTTTTGCATAGATTGCTTAGCAAATGTCATTCACCAAAGATTAAGTCAAGGGAAAAACTAATTAGTAGGAGCTAATGGGGCTAAATACTACCAATACTGTCCCAACTTTGTAGTCTCTGGTTTAAACTACAGAACATAGCATTACTTGCTGCCAGTGAGAGCTCTTGCTATGACTAGAGTTGCTCCAGCCAATGTAATAGTACACTTGGCTGCCTGGCAGGGGACTTCTGGCCCTGCAGCACAAAAGTGGCAGATAGCAGAGAGGAGGCTCCAAGCAGGGTTATTTCTGTTCATTATCACATCAGCAGAGTATACAGCTGTTTTCATATGTTGCCTCTGCTCCTCCTTTCCCAGATCAAACAACAAATGGCAAAGGGGATGCCTTTTAGCTTGGTGGTAAAAGATGACAGGTAGCAAGGTGAAGGACTTTGAGCCTGGTGCTGGTTTTCTGCACATGGAGGATTGTGTGTGAATGTGGGGTGTTCTGAGAGGTGGGGTATCAGAGAGGAGGTGGCTCAGAACTCCTAAATTAACAAGTGTTCAGATGTGGAGAAGTTAGGGCAGAAGAGAAGAATTCTCTGCCTGAGACACAGGTGTTGTGTAGGATGTTTCTGAACTGATAGGACTTGATTAGAGGAGCCTAGGGACTTTGAGATTCTTCACTGGCGGGCTTGGGGTGAATTGGAGGGATTGAATATAGGAGGAGCGGAGTCATCTGGTGATTTGAGTGGGTGAATTGGTGGTTGTATGTGAGGGATCTAGGGTAAAAGCTAGATTGGAGAGGAAGGGTTTGGGACTAGGAAAGAAACAGCGAAGGGCTAATAGAGATAACTATGGTCTTCCACCATGTCTTCTATGATACTGGGCTGGAAGAGAGATATTGGTGCTCCTTTTTTCACCTCCCTTATCCCCCCAGCAAAACACTTCCCCATTGTGCCCCCAGACATAGTGACACAATGCCTCAGTTTTAGACCTTGAAAATATGGATTAGCAGAGGACGTGGAAAGGTGCGTGTGCATGAAATCCCGTCACTTATTTTGGGTATCAGTTGTCATGGGAATAACTTGCATCTGTCCCTATTTTTTTATATTGCAACTGCTGTACATGATTGATTGAGGCCTGAAATGTGAGATGTACTAGGTAACAACCTTAAAAGAAAGTTGAAAACAATATATTTGCTCAAACTGGCCTCTCACGAGGCTTAACAGTGAGTACAGGTATTAACTATGGGGTTTGAGTTATAATTATACACTAGTCTATATTTGTTAGGATGTCAAATTACAGTACAATCCGATTTTTCTGAAGGGTTTCAGAGACCTCTGAAGCCATTGAATATGCAGCGGAATAACACATGGAATGCAGTGCCATTGTGGGCTGTGGCTGGCTAATTAGGCATTTAGTTATACGGTGGTCAGATAAATTGGGCTAAAGGAGGAGATATTTAAAAGTAACTAAGGGATTTTATGCTAATGCTTACAAATAACTGACTTTGGTTTGGGTGCAGGTCCAAAATGTTGAAAATGAAAATTACTTCAGGTTGACCCAAAATGAAAATGTTTAGCAGTTTTTGGCAAGCTAATATGCAGAGAAAAAATTCATTTCGTGTTAAGTGTCAGTGCCAAACAAAACATTTTATTTTGATTGTGTGTGTTTTTAAAAATTGCAAACATGACATTGTCCTGTAGACAATGTCATGCAGTCTAAGGACAAGTAGCATTGCCCTTAGACTGCAGGGAGCTAGAAGACCTTGGGGCAGGTCACCCAACAGAGGTCACTCTAAGAGGAAAACCTTATGGCACTGAACATTGTCTGAGACTTTGCAACCCAAAAGGGTTCCCACTGCAGTTCACTCTTGAGGCTGTTCGAACCACATGGCACTGAAGCATCTGGCACCAAAATCCAGAACTTCAGGAAAGAGTACATCACCAACGGTGGCACTCTCTGCTTCAGTGGTCCAGGCACTGACTGTGGTGAGATTGTGGTCATGTGACAATGATGAGATTCCTGAAAGGCCTAGTTAAAGAATTCCCACCTATCCCCCGGGAACTTGAACCTAGAGCTTGCAGCTCTCATGGGACAACCTTTCAAGCCAATGGCCTCCTCTGCTGCACCTGTCAATGAAAATGACCTTTTCGATAGTGATAACTTAAGCTGGAAGAGGAGAGATTGAAGTGCTAATGACTGTTTATAGTATTCCACCCGGATAGAGTGGGAATGAGGACACATCATAAACTCCTTCCCAAAGTAGTGGCAGATTTCCATCTCAATCAGCCAATACACCTACCAGTATTCTTTCCAAAACCTCACACATCCAAATTAGAGGCAACACTGCATGTGTTGGATGTGAGGAGAGCCATGACCTATTTACTACTTAAATAGAATGAAACTTTTTAGAAAATCTCCAAGACTGTATTATGGAAAGGCTGTAAGGGTCAGTAATTTCACCGCTCAAACTATCTAACTGGATTTCTGATTGCATTAAATATAGCTATGAGGTGGTCAGGATAGACTCCCCATTCATGATTAGAACTCACTCCATCTGAGCGCAAGCTGTGTCAACCCAGATCACTGTGAAACTTACCCATACACATTTGAAAGGCTGATACTTGGGTGTCAGTGCACACGTTCATGACACTGTGCCTTTAACAGAAGCCTTCTGTTGCAAGGTACACTGAGTTTCATAGAAACGAGGCTTACACACAGTGGCTAGATGAATAAAAGTAGTGAGTTTATTGAAGGCAAACGGTGACACAGTGGCATTTCAGTTACTGAGAGACGGGGAAAAAGCCTGATGCATTGAAGCCATGCTTAAGATGAAGCCCAGCATACAAGAGCACGTTGACACAGAAATACCCATACACATTTTCATTTTATACATAGCTTATGAATAGCAAGCACTTTTTTTGCAGTACTGCCTTCATTTACATTTTTAGTTTTACACAAGCTGAATTTTACGCAGGAACTGCAGGCTGAGAAGCTTTTTTTTAGACACACTTACACGAGATAACACAGAAGGCCAAGGCCGTTCCCAAGGCTGATAGTGCCTTTTTCTTGGAGACGCGATGGAAGCGAATTGCACTTCCTAGCAACGGCCTGTGACTTTTTTTTTTTTTTTTTTGCTTTCTACACCTTCCATAATTGTTTTGTTAACTACTTCAAGCTTCTACCTCCATAATATAATAGTAGTTGGGGAGTCACCATGTACAGAAACTGGAGTTTTTCAAGATGCATTATCTGTATGCACATCCCACCCTTGCATCCATTCTATTCAGAGTCCTATCATAAGAGATTCTGTAGTTAGAAGGAACTGAAAGGGGGTGGTCATCTTTTGCTCTTATATGCCCTCACAACAGAGCACAAGAACTGAAAAGTGCATGCACCCCCTTCAGGTACTGCTGACCAAAAAGACTCCAATCTCTAGCACATGTGTGCATACCACACCATCAGTGGAATGTGCATACTAGAACACATATCAAAGAACTCCAGTTACTGTAAATGATAAGTAGCTTCCCTTTTCTGTACTAACAACTTTATTTCCTAAAATGTACCGTATTTTTCGTCTTATAGGACGCTCCGGCCTATAAGACGCCCCCTCGTTTTTTAATAAAAAATCCGGACAAAAAAAAAAAAAAAAAAAAAAAGCGCCTCGCTCTCCCGTCCCCGCCGCGCGGGCGGGCTGCCGGGGTTCCCCCCTCCCCGCCGGATCAAAAAAAAAAAAAAAAAAAAAGCGCCTCGCTCTCCTGTCCCCGCCGCGCGGGCGGGCTGCCGGGAGCGCGCCCGCGGCGGGGAGGGGGGAACCTCGGCAGTTTTTTTTTTTTTTTTTTTTTTTTTGGTCCGGCGGGGAGGGGGGAACCTCGGCAGCCCGCCCGCGCGGCGGGGACGGGAGAGCGAGGCGCTTTTTTTTTTTTTTTTTTTTTTGCATTCGCCCTATAAGACGCACCAACCTTTTCCCCCCCGTTTTGGGGAAGAAAAAGTGCGTCTTATAGGGCAAAAAATACGGTAGTTTATATTCCCTCACCACATCAGCACAGCTCAAGGTTTCTGAAGCAAGTTACTTAAAGGAAAGTTTTCTAGGAAGTCTACAGCTTTTTTCTTTTGCTTTTTTCATATCCAGTTAAAATTATTGTCAGAATTAACTCTCACTGATGTGATAGTCTGCATATTTTAGCAATTTTAACCACTCATTAAAGATTAATAGTGTGGCATGAGCTGATTTTTTTATGATTAGGAAACTGCGTGATCTATTAAATAAGACAGACACTGGACTGGGACTCAAGAGAACTGGGTCAACTCCTGTCTCTGCGTTTAGTTGCTGAGTGAGACTGGCAAAGTCACTATCCTTCTCGGTCCTGTAAAATGGGGATAATGATACTCACTTTCTTTGTAAATTGTTCTACAAGAGCTAGGCTTTCTTAATAGCTAAAATATAAGTAAAGTATAACTGAAATGAAGAGTTAATACTATAATAATTAAAATTAATATAATACTGACAGTAAATCAGTATTTACAACTACTACCTATACAAAGATGGGGAAATAGTAGGAGGGATTCTGACTCTGGAGACAGTCTCTTCCCCAGCTCACTGGAACGTACTACACCATCACTTTGAAGGTGCAGAATGCTCTCCTTTCCATGTCTGGCCAGTTATATTCACGGAACTCCTATTGATGTCCATGGGTGAGTCTCTGCATGTACCACAGCTGAACTAGCTTTTTCTAGTTTCTACTATTCCCCGAGATATTCCACACAGTGGGCTTGATTCTGTACCCAATAAAGTTAATGATAATGCTTCCATGGTTTCAGGAGTGCAGGATCAAACACTATGTGTGTACAAATGCCCCCTGACTTATGCAATCGATCCATTCTAGAAAGCCTTATGTAACTCGAATTTTGAGTACGTCGGAAACTTATACCCATACGTTACACACAAATTTCTGCAACTAAAAAATCCAATTTCTGGCTTATAGAACTTTTTCCATAAGAGCGAATTTGCATAAATCAGGTCTTGCTTAACCCAGGGAGCGTCTGTATAGGGAATATGACACAAATTAGCAGAATCTGTCCAAACAGGAAGAACTTTAATTTTGCCTGTTGTGTGAGGAGCAGAATTTCAGAGTTGAGGAGCCTTACTGCATTTTTTACAATGAGCAGTTGAATTGATTTCAGAAATATAGTGGATCCTTCTTGTTGCTTTGTGTTGCAATGCAGATTCTAGGAAACCAGATAAAGCAATACCTGTGAAAGAAATGGCTCATAAGCAAGCAAATTTCAACTGCTGCTGAATGCAGGCAGTGAGAACATGCACAAGAATTAAGTAAAGTGTGAGGAAACTGACAAACTATGAAAACCTATGTTAGTATGTGGGCAGGTACTCAAAATTTGAGGTAGATGCAGTTTCAGCAATTTATTGAAATATTTTAATGCTATATATGTCCTATGTGGTGTTATATAGCTCATGTCCCACTGTCACTAAAAACCTTACAATGCAAATTCAGTGAGCCCGAGATGTTTATAGGTCAATAATAATGAAATAGGAGCAGAGATCTCCATAAATTCATACAGCTTAGAGACTGCGAAACAGGTTTTTCTTGTCACTGTTATGTTCTATCTGCCTAATGTGTTTTACACTCCTTTCTCTGTCTAGACGGAAATCAGCCTGCATCACAAATCTCTTCAGACTGTTTTGTGAATTAATAACTAGTCAGATTACTTAGGGCCAATATCACAGTTTGTCAAATTACCTTCTCTGTACTTCTTTCTTTGACATTTTGACTTTATGCTGATTGAATCCTTCAAAGAACAGTTTGCTTGGGGATAAAAAAAAAAGTGCATAGAGTCATTTGCCAGCTGTTGATGCTTTGGCCATTACTCAACTGTCTGAAGGCAGCCACAAACTGTATTGAATTACCGTAAGACAATTGTCTAAAGGCATGTAAGAAGAAAACTACATAAAATCATTTTTCTTACATTTCCAGAAAATTGCTGCACACAAAATCTTTCAAAGCACAATGCTGCATAATTTGACCAAAAACCTCAGAGATGATAGACATCACGTATCTTGGATCATGCAGTCTAGGTTTCATGTTTTGCTACAGTAGCCCAAGGATGCATGATCGCCCTGTACAAAATTTCCAAATGTGGCTGCATTAAGTTTGAAACTGAAAAAGTAATGCAAACATAACAAACTGCCCCAAATTTCAGCCTTTTCATTCTGAAAGTTGGTGAAACGTAAAATACAAACAATTCTCAGTCAATGTGTACACACATGATAGGGTAGATCCCAGCTGGAGTAGCTCCACTGAAGTTGAAAGCTATCTCAATTTACACCAGCTAAGATTCTGGCTCTTCACTATGTAAAAGAAAAGGGAACATGAGATCAACAGCATCTAAATTCAGTGGGGTGACAACATTCAGAAATGAAAGGTAAATGAAAAATAAACTAAAGCTATCACTAGATTAGAGAGCAAGAAACTATAAGTGGATTAGAGATAATAGAAGCCCAGTTTTCCCTCCTACTCTGATCCATCTCCCTACTAAAACTACCTCGGTTTTCTTCTATTGTCCTCTCCTACCCCAGTATATCTGCAGTATTTTGTATTCTGTCCTTGTCATACTGCTCAGGCTGTGCTAGCATGTTGGTGCTTCCCAGTCCAAGGTCAGCTCTCTAGTCCTTTATATTCTTGGGGAGTTTACAATAATTGCTATAACACATATTTTCAAATAGAACATATTTATAACCTATTAGCATGTTTTAATAGTCAATCCTTAATTACAAGTTATGCTGCAATGCAGGCGCTCTCTCTCTCTCTCTCTCACACACACACATATATTTAGTTATATAACAGATGTGCAGCTCTCTATTTTCAGAATGTTCTCAACTCTTTGAAGTCCAAAAATTTAAGATTCGTCCAACCCATGCACATTAGGCATAGATTGGGACAGTGGCGAAGTAAGAGAGAGAATCCTTACAAACCAGCTTCTCACCCAAAAACTGATCATTAAAATAGCATTGGTGGCTAAGTACTAGGGTGTGACTTTTTTTCTATGCTGCCATCAAAAAAGCCCTTATTTTGTCTTTGATTAAAATATTGATGAGTTAAGTTGTTTCCAGAGGTAGGCTGGCAAAGGGTGCTTGGCATGGTTAAAACATATTGACCTATCTGGTAAAGAGCCCAACACCACTAAGAATCTGTATTCTCAGTTTTCTCACAATGAGCAGTCATTTTTTCATTCTGGTGCTCATAAGGTATCAGGCCCCTAAACTGCACCATTTTGCTAACCATCACATTTCTCCTCAGTTATGTTCTAACCAAATATTTCGTGGTTCCTATCTCATGAACTATCTCCAGAGTTAGTCAGTGTTGTCTGAAATCTTGATACTGGTGTAAAATTTTAATCTCTGCTTTTAGAGCTCATGAGAATACATACTGAAATCATTCTGGAACTGCTGTTTAGGCGGGAGGGAGGTGCAGCAATAGTGATCAGATTTCCCAACATGAAAAAGAAGACGTCAACTAACTTTTTCATTATTTTTGTTACCAAATGTTCAGAGTTTTCACAAGACTGAGATGATATTATCTATTTTTTTTTATTTGAGGCTCTTTGTCTTTGCTGGAACTCTGGGGTTTCTCATCACACTCAATTTAATTCTGTTCTAGACTTGCTTGTCCCTCCCTGCCTTCCAGACAGATTCTCAATTTGCTAGAGGGGATCTGTTGAGTGCATTGCTTTCATAATCTGCAGTGGCACAGAGCATAAAGGACCAAGACTAGAAATAGGACAAAGGTTTACAGCTGACAAGTTTTTCACAGTGCAGAAAATGATCACTGTGCTCACCCACTCTCTCTTTTTTTTTCATGGCAAACTCTGTTGTGGCTTTGAAACTATTAACTGCATAGAGCTGTTACTCTATACATTGCATCTTGGCCTAAAACTCTTTGTTTCCCAGGATTACGTGTGCATCACAATGGAGGAAGCTGAAGATCAAAGTTGAAAATCAAAGCTGCAGATGAAAGAAAAGTGTCACCTTTCATGTGATGCGCACACACATTCTGGGAAGTAAATGGTCATCTCTGAAAAACACTATACCAGGGAGAAATTAGTAAAAATGCTTCAGAACTAGAACACTAAAAACAGAAATACCAACATGGACATGGGTAGAGCTTTGTTCCTTAAAAATCTAATAGAAAATATACTATTTGCAGACACTGTGGTCAGGGGTGAGGGGGTTTGTTAGCTACATTTAGGTCTCCCTTATGACGATTCTGACTCACAAGCAATAAATGAAAAATATCAGCCTGTGAAATATGACCCTTCTTGTTATCCAACTGACAAAATAATCAAGTGCTTGCTTGTCTCAGCATTTTACATGTTTCAGTGAACAGAATACTTTTGTATTCATTTAGTCAAGTGTTAAATATGTTCAAGGCCTTGAGGACAGCATTTCAGAGCTGCTGTCTGGAACACATTTCTGTGACGAAATTATTTGTCAGCTGATGATTGCTGGAAATAGAACAGACATTATTTACTTCAAATCACCGGATTTTATTTAACATAACAGAGAAAGAAATAATTGCACAAGATCAGTATTTAAAACTTAACTATAAATACACAGAGAACTAGCCACCCAGCCTCTATTTATGGGAGTTATTTGCCTAATTCCTACATACAATGAACCTATATTTTACAGTGCTTAATACAAATATTTGCTAATAAATCCTTTTGCAAGAATTCTGGGTGGGACAAAAACAGTCTTGGCTTTGGGGAACAAATCCACTGATACCGATGGCAGTTTGCTTATCCCTCAAATACATTTTAATTAGACACATCCTCTTAGAGGTTTTTGAAACTACTGTGACCTAGATTTAGTCAGTTTTCTCATGGTTTTGTCATAATGGAACATCAAAAATATACAATTCTATTTGATGGTCCAATCACCCAGACCAGAAATAGCCAGTTTGTAAAATATAGTAATTACTTTTACCTTGTATGAGATTTATTATTAATGAAATGTAGTATTTGCACATATTTTACTTAAATAAATAAAATATATCATGGTAGAATATGTAGTAAACTAAATCAATCCATTATTGAGAAGTAATTCTCAGTGCTTCCGCTGTTAATCACTTTAAGAAATTGAAAAAATATCATAAAAGACATCTTGTTGTTTTGTTATATAAGCACTAACCGAAATAAGATACTTCTGCTAGATGTCTAGTATCTTTGTCCAGTAACGCATGAGTGATAAATGTAGTGTTTGCCATTTGCATTTGTTATACCAAAGTACTCGGCTCTTGGAATTCTTCTGTTCTTTAACAGAAAACTAAGTAGCATGGTTTCCATATCAAATTCCATTCCAAGGGATTGTTACATCCTTCTGGATTCATGTGTAGTTAACAATATAGCATAAAGTTACTTAGACTGTCCACTTCCTAAGACACACCAAGACTCGGAAAAGTCTAACCTCAGAAGTTCAAAACCAAGCTTGTGTTACCCATTACTTATCTGATAAGACCTTTCATGAGTCATTAATCTTCATCTGGATAAGATAAAATCCATCATGCTATAGTACTACCAGACACCTTTACTGCAATAACAAAGAATAACTGTTCTGTGCTTCCAAAAAAAAAAAGTGTTCTACTGTCTGGAAAAAAAATAAAAATTCTGTGCCAAACTTTTAATTAGTCATTAATTTTCAGCCTGTCTCCAACACAGGAAGTCTTTGGATACATGATAATTTTAAAAAGGAAAAATCATTTAATATTGATTGAGACATTGGTCTGCTGCCCACAATGAAACTTTAAGAATGACTCCCAAAGCTTCATTATTTAACCTAAGAGAAGGCATTAGTAAATGACCCAGCCATACTGCTCTTTTCCGTACACTAATTCCCACATGAAATTCAATATTCTGCTGCTTTTTCCAGCTCTGCGGGTTGCCAGTTGTAGTATTTGCTAATCAGATGAATATGCAGAGCTCTACATCATAGTGCAAAATTCTTTCCTTTGAAGCAGGGTCTCTTCAAAATGTGGTATGTGTTTAATAGTCAACAACGTGTCTGGAGGGATGGAGAGGTGTTATAAAATGGGTTTTATGAAAGGAAGCTTTTAAGGCTGGGTCTACACTACAAACTTCACACCCCTGAGTGATGCAGTTATACCAACTTAATCCTCACTGTAGGCAGCACTATGTCAACAGGAGGGCTTTTCCCGTTCACCTAGCTACTGCCTTTCATGGAGGTGGATTAACTGCGCTGACAGAAGAAGCTCTCCCATTGGCGTAATAGTGTTTTCACTGAAGCGCTACAGCCATGTGGCTGCGTCCCCACAATATTTTAAGTGTAGACTAGCTCCAATTGTCTAGAGAAGCTTTAGAATGAAACTATCCATGAGAACTGTGCTAATTTGGGATTATTTAAATCAGCTTCTATAAACTACTAGCAAAAATACCCGGCGTTGCTCGGGTCCGTCGGAGGGGGGGCAGGGGGGGAGAGCTGAGCGAGTGCGGGGTCCGTTGGACGGGGGGAGAGAGCTGAGTGAGTGGGGGCGCTGTTGGAGGGGGGGAAGGAGGAGAGAGCTGAGGGAGTGGGGGTGCCGTGGGAGGGGGGAGAGAGCTGAGCGAGTGGGTGGGGGGCGTTGGAGTGGGGGGAGGAGGGGGAGATTTTAAAAAATTTCGATTCTTACCTGAGGGGCGAGAAAGCTGAGTGAGTGCAAGGTCCGTTGGGGGGGGGGAGGGAGCTGAGCGAGTGCGGGGGCCGTTGGAGGGAGGGAGGGGGTGAGATTTTAAAAATTTTCGATTCTTTCCTGAGGGGGGAGAGAGCTCAGCAAGTGTGGGGGGCCCTGGATGGCGGGGAAGAGAGCTCAGCGAGTGTGGGGTCCGTTGGAGGGAGGGAGGGGGGAGAGAGCTGAGCGAGTGTGGGGTCCGTTGGAGGGGGGGTATTATTACATCATAACTGTCACAGAGAACAGCAGGTGTTAACCTGCTTCCCAGCTGATGTGAATGGGCTTTAAAGAATTTCACCCCTGGAGGGCGTCAGAGGTGAGATTTGAAAAAATTTCGACTCTTACCCTGATTAGGACCCTAAGGCCTATAACTGTACCAAATTTCAAGTCTCTAGCTCAAACGGTGTGGAAGGAGTAAGGGAACGTACATACACGCTCGCACGCATACACGCATACACCATTTGACTTTTATATATATATAGATTGTGGAATTATTAGGGTTATTGATTAATTGCAGTTAACTCAAGCAACTCAAAAATATTAATTGCAATTAAGCACAGTTTTAATCACACTGTTAAACAATAGAATACCAATTGAAATTTATTAAATATTTTGGATATTTTTCTACGTTTTCATATATATTTATTCTGTGTTGTAATTGAAATCAGTGTATATTATTTTATTACAAATATTTGAACTGTATAAGTGATAAAATAAATAGTATTTCCCTCATACAAGTACCCTAGTGCACTCTCTTTGTTGTGGAAGTGCAATTTACAATGTAGATTTTTTTATTGTTACATAACTGCACTAAAAACCAGTGTAAAATTTCAGAGTCTGCAAGTCCACCCAGGCCTCCTACTTGTTCATCCAATCACTAAGACAAACAAGTTTGTTTACATTTACAGGAGATAATGGCTGAACAAGAAGTAGGACTGAGTGTACATGCAGGCTCTACAATTTTACACTGTTTTATTTTTGAATGCAAGTTTTTTGTGCATAATTCTACATTTGTAAGTTCAACTTTCATGATAAAGAGATTGCTCTATAGGTGAATTGAAAAATACTATTTTGGGGAAGAGGGTTACAGTGCAAATATTTGTAATAAAAATAAATATAAAGTGAGCCTTGTACACTTTGTATTCTATGTTGTAATTGAAATAAACATATTTGAAAATGTAGAAAACATCCAAAATAATTAAATGATATTATATTATTGTTTAACAGTGCAATTAATCACAATTAATTTTTTAATTAAAAATTATCAATATAGTATATTGGCCTTTTATTTGTAGCTCACTATATTGTGTACAGTTGTAGTAGGAGATAACATATGGTGACTTTGTGGGAGAAATTGAAAATATAGCTCAGTTAAAAACATTACCATAACAGCGACTGAAAGTGATGAAAGTAAGGAGACTTTATCCATAGGAAAATAACTCTTCCAGCTAAGCTCAAATTGAGACTTCAGTAGTCCCAGTCTTAGGGTAAATTTGGACTTTGATGCAAGCTTTCCAACTTGGGCCCTGCTACGGTGACCGGACAGCAAATTTAAAAAATCAGGACAGGGGGTGGGGGATAATAGGAGCCTGTATAAGAAAAAGATCTCAAAATTGAGATTATCCCTATAAAATCGGGACATCTGGTCACCCTAGGCCCTGCTGAAGTTAAGCAGCACTGGACCAAATTTTGGACCTATTGAAGTTGATGGCAAATTTCCTGTTGTCTTCAGTAGGACCAGATCATAGCTATTGTATGCTTGTTAAGGGTCATCAGAGATGCGCAAGCATCTGCAAAAAAAAAGCAGGGAGCATTAGAAGGAGCTAAATAAACAATACAAACTCACTTTTTTCAAATGAGAGAGACTTATGTATTTTCTTTTGTAGTGTCTTACTGGGTTTTTAAAAGTGTATCTGTTTTATAGTGGTTTGTTCTAGGTCAAAGAATTTTGCTATTTAATACATTTTTATAAATGCAAGATTTTGGAGTTGGGTGGGGGGAGGGAGAAGCCTTAATGTAATCTTCAAACAAGAAAGCTTAGATATGACTTGAATTAAAGTATGCAAGCTGTGTTTGCATATGGAAACTGGATAGTTAGATTATTTGCATATGCAAAGGCAATTTATGGACAAAAGTCATCTTTTGTGTATAAAATATGGGCGTGAAAAAACTTGGGCATGAAAAATGGTTAGATTTAGGCCCCTTTGAAAACAGAGATTTATTGAGCTATCTGTTTAGGATATACAATTGTTTTTAAAGCATTATACTTGAGTGATTAGCAGGTGATCCTTAGCCTTCTGTCTCCTATTGCACTGAGCTATTTAAATACACAACTCCATGTACAGCATCTTACATAGCTGGTCATTGGTTTGTTCCTTTCTGTTTATTTCTAGAAGAGATATGTACATTAGTAATTGCAGAGACTTTTCCTGAAGATGCAGGAACCTTCACATGCACAGCAACAAATGAATATGGGTCAGTGACCAGCAGTGCACAGCTTACTGTCTGTTCAGGTATGTGTCAAAAGGACAGAAGAACCGTAAATTGCAGTTCTTAGATAGTCTAACGCAGGGGTGGGTAAACCTTTTGGCCCGAGGGCCACATCTGGGTATGGGAATTGTTTGGCAGGCCATGAATGCTAATGGAATTGGAATAGGGTGCGGGCGGGCTCTGGCTGCGGGTGAGGGCTCTGGGGTGGGACTGGGGGTGCAGGAAGGTACTCAAGGGTACAGGAGAAATATCAGGTCTGGGGCAGGGAGTTGAGGCACAGAAGGGGCTTGAGGGCAAGCTCTGGGGGGCGCTTACCTCAAGCAGCTCCCAGAAACAGCGGCATATCTCCCCTATAGCTCCTACTGGGAGGTATGGCCAGATAGCTCTGTGCTCCTCCCTGTTCACAGGTGCTGCCCCTTTGGCTCCCATTGGCTGCGATTTCTGGCTAATTGGATCTGCGGGGGTGACGCTTGGGGTAGGGGCAGCATGTGACGCCCTCTGGCTGTCCCTACACATAGGAGCCAGAGGGGGGACATGCCACTGCTTCCAGGAGCTGCGCAGAATGGGGCAAGCTCTCAACCCCATTCCCCAGCTGGAGCGCCAGAATGGGACAAATCTGGAGTGGGGAAAGACTCAGTCCCCACTCCCCAGTGGGCGCTCGAGGACCAAATTAAAACACGTGGAGGACCAGATGCAGTCCCTGGACCATAATTTGCCCACCCCTTGTCTAACATGTATGACATCTGTGCAGTTATCTGTCTACTTCCTTTGCAGAAAACAGTTGCTGCAAGACCGAGATTTTGTTTAGGCAACATCTTGCTGCATCTCCTGTTCAATCTCTGTGTCAGTCTTCCCACATCTTCCAGCACCAACTGATTATGCTCCAAGTCTGAAAGCTATCCTTAATGGAGATAAGGGAAGCCTATTGCATTTATCCTCAAAAGACATTTAAAAAGGAGCCATATGGACTCCTATAAATCTTTTCCAGAAATCCAGCTGCTAATAGACAGGGTCAAGTACTATCAAGCAGCTGCAGCTGAATCAAAGTTGCCTCTTCTTGCAGCAATGCAGACAAACATGTGAATACTCTTTTAATGTGCTTACTGAGCCTAAAAAAACACAGGGAAATAAAATAAGCAGCCAAAGTGTTAATTCAAGGGATGGTTATAAAGCAATACAAACATGAAAAAGTAACACCACAAGGGAATTATGAAGAAAATATCAAGTAGAAATGGGATTGAATAAATAGAACCCTAAAGAATAAATAGCTGGAGTGAAATGTGTGAAAGCCAGACATCAAACCAGTTAAAAGGCTGTTATTTCTTTAGATCAAATATTAGGAAAAACTTTCTAACTATAAGGGTAGTTAAATTCTGGAATAGAGCTCCAAGGGAGGTAGGGGAATCCCCATCACTGTTAGTTTTTAAGAAAAGATTCGATAAATACCTGTCAGGGATTACTTGGTTCTGCCTAAGCACAAGGTGCTCAACTGGATGAGCCCCTTCTCATTTCTATGATTCTGTGAATAATGTTCATTAGAATGAGCTGGTCACAGGATCTTGATACAAGAAATATTTTTTAAAATAAACTTAAACTTAAGTCCACTGCAAAGTTCTCAGTACTAAAACAAGCAACCCACAGAAATAAATCCAGTCCATACTATGTTGTTTACCCCCCTGTAAGAGCACACTTCTTAGTGGGTCATGTAGGGAATTCTTTCTTGCAGCTGGTGTCCACAGTGATTTTGGGCTAGTGACCAACATTATTGAGGCTAATGTGTCTCATCCATAAAGTTGGGGAAATATCTACTTAGTTGATGGATTAAGCTATATTACAAAGTATGTTGCCATCCTCAGATGGAAGACACCATGTAAATGCCAAAATTATAGTTTTAGTTTCTTAATAATATTTTTTATTTATGCAAGATAGGTTTAGAAAAATAATGTAACCAACCTAGACAGATTCCTTAACATCAGAACTCTGAGGCTAGATGGCAGCAGAAGCAAAAAGGAAATAGATGAAATTATGCTGACAAAAATGAAAATAAAGTCCTTATGTTATATGTAAAATTTAAACCAGAAATGCAGGCAGTCAGGTTTTGGAGTATACTAACTACTCACATCTATGTTGTTGAATATCTGCAGTGAATGCTAACAAAATTCCAACACAGGCAGTTAATTCAGGCGGCTGTCCTTGAATAACTGTAAATCGTTCATTCGTAACTTGCAACTATTCCACCTGCATCATGGGTAATTAGGAAATGAATAGTCAGTAACATATCTAATTTGGCATGAATATTTGTGAGAGCTTCAAAAAGAATATCCAGCTGATGTAGCTACTATATATAAAAAACATGAAGTAATCTCACCTTTAATGAACTAAAAGCACACTGTGCATATATGTTGAAGTATCTGTTATGTAGTTTGAATATGACTTGTTGGACAGGGATTATCTTCTTTTTTGTTTCAGCCAACTCTGAAAGCTCTAGCCATGAGCTGTCAACAAGAGAATCCAACAGTGATGATTTCCAGCATTTCCCACCTCCCCCTCCAGTTCTAGAGATTAGTTCTCTTGAGCTTCCTCCAAAGAAGCATACAGAGAGCCAACAGGTGAACAACACTGAGTTTAGACCCAACATAGCAGCCGTTCAGTTACAGCTCAACTCTGCTGAGAAGAAAACCAATGGCATTCATCCCAGTCATGAAGCAAATGGAGTGATTAACAGCAAAGCTAGCAGTGATAAATCTGCCCCAGCTCCAGCTGTCCTGCTTTCACCCACAAAGGAACCACCACCAGTCCTTGCCAAACCTAAGCTGTGAGTATTTCTGCATGGTTTTTATTCTTCCTTTCTAAATAGCTGGCTGTTGAAAGCAAACATTCTGCTCTAGAATCATTGTGTTAGACAAATAATGGCCAGAACTCAATATACCTTGATTAATGTGTGTCTTTCTCACTGATATGGATTAAATCCTAAGAAGCTGAGTGCAAGAAGATCCATGTACTTCATTTTAAAATCATACCAAATGACAGTACATTATAACTTTTGTTGTTATTAGTATATTACGTGAAAACCACAAAACAAAAGAAATTCAGGTTAATGGTGGGTGTTCTAGCCTTTTATTCAACCACTTGTACCTAAATGTACTAGTCTGAGAAAATTGCATATCACCACTTCTCCAATAACTGAGTATCATTTGACTAACCATTTTTATGCTGACAGTTCTTGATTTTGTGCAATTGCTAGATCTCCATATATGCAGATTTTTGTCTTTCTCTTCTTATCAGATAATAATAAAACAGGAACAAACTATTTCCATTGACATCTATTGATATTGGTGCAGAGCCATTATAATATGATAGAAACTGCACAAGATGGGAAAGATGAGTGTAAAAAAAATTACAACCGATAAAATCCTTGCATTTATGATCTAATGTCAATGACATTACAATTTATATTGCATGGCAAACATTAGTTTGGCTTTTGTTCTATGTACAGTTTTGTCTACACTTCAAACTTATAATCACATAACTATATCAGTTAGGAGAGACATAAGGAAAAGCACTTTTATGCCAGTATATGCATTTACACTCAGAGGTTTGTCAGTATACTATGGATATGCTATCAGAGCTTGATATGGTATGGCTATGCTATCAGAACTTTTTCTAGTGTAGACAAGGCCTAAGACGACACACAAATTCTGCCTTTCATCTCTTTCAAATACTTTTCCAGCATGGAAGATGGATTTTTATGTTGTTTGTGTCCTGGATCAGTACTGCCAGGAATTGATATACCCTGAAGGTCTGATTGAAAATATTAGAAAGAGTAGAGAGTGGTACATTTCTAAAAAAGAGAGGGGTTTTTATTTTTTGAGTTAATTTTTTAAATGGGGCTAAAGAGAGGAGGATCATTTCTCATTCTCCCAAAAGACTATTGATTCATTATCCAAAAAGCTAGACACTTTATTTTTTAACTGTTTCCTATTAAACATATTTCCAGAATTTATAATTGAATATTAGATTCCTTAGCTGACAAAGGACCAAATCCTTCACCCCTAACTCAGGAAAAATTGTATTGACTTTAGTAGAAATCAGTGAGAGTTTTCCAGGATAAGTACTGAAGGGCTTGTTCTAAAGTCCAAATTTTTTCCAGTTGTGTGTCTGTTTCCAAAAGCCATGCAAAGCCTTATGTCTACCGGGTGCTGTTTCATAGGTTTTTGTTTTTTTTTTTTCTACAATGGGTATGGTGCCTTGTGAATTAACAGCTGGCCAAAACCAAAAGAACCATTCTGATCAATAGCCTGTAACAAGGTCCTAGCGAGGAGAAGTAACACATTAAGAACCATTAGTAGAATCAAGTGAGTGATATTTGGTTTCTGCTTGTGTTTGATAGTCTATAAAAACAATAAATTTTATATTTAACTATAAAGGTAATATAGAAGTAGCAATGATTCGTGCATGCAGAGGAGACTTACTGCTGCTATGAAATATTGATAACATTATTTGTAGTGGCTTGTCCAAAATGATGTGTGTTAACCTTATTCAGGTGACGGTAAATAAGAGAAGTGTAAGCCCTAGTGATTAGCAGGCTACAACAGCTGTTCTTGCCTTAATGAAGTTTAAAATCCTTCAGTATTTAGTTCATGGTCAGAACTATTGCTGGTATATTAAAAACATAATCTTCCTAATTATTTTATGCATGTCTGTGAAAAGCAGACAAAACAGTTTTGTGGTCATTAAAAGGAGGATGAGTGCTTAAGCACAAGTTTTAAAACTGACATCATGATTCTTTTTTGAGCCAGAATTTCAGCACTCAGTTCAGGTGCAGAAGAACTTGCCTTTTTTTTTTTTTTTTTTTTACAGTTACACACTAATTTGTGTGTGTGTGTGTGTATTTGGAGGAGGCTATACTGAAATTCAGGAGGTGACATGTTCTAGCTGTGGACTCTAACTGAATATTTAAAATATGGTATCAATAAAAAATCCAGGAATTTAAAGTAATTATAAGGAAAAGTTTTTTGTTAAATCTAAAATTTTTGTAAGTCTAGTGAAATAAAGCCTTCATCTTGTGAAATGTGTTCTCAGCATGTATCTCCTCTCATGTTTACAATATAGTTTATTTATATTGTTCTAGTTTCCTTTCCTTTGTGAGTGGCAGGGTCCACTGAGGACAGAGACAAGCATTAGAGACAATCTGTCCTAGCCTAAATGAAATGTGAAAAAGTAAGAGCAGACTTTGAGCTGCTCCCTCACACCTTCTCGTGCTCAAACCCAGAGCATGCTAAAGTGCCCTAGGCTTAAACATCCTCTTTAAAACCCAAGACCTAGCAGACCCTTGTTTTTCCAATGTCTACAGTCCAGAGCATGCTACTGCAAGAAGAAACTACTGAGCCCAGCCATCAGAGGTTAGGTCTCCTTCTGAATCCAACCCTCTTTTCAACAAGAGGTAGGTTAATGTCTAATTTGTGGAGGAAAAAGTATTACCCTTAACTTTGGATTCGTGCCATCCCCCAATACTTCTATTCCTGCTGAGGGGAACTAACGTCTTCTGCCATTGCCAAATTCCTAAAGTTGTGACCCTGTGAAACAAACATCAAGGCAGTGAACCATGACACCCAGGCATACTGAACAAATAGGCTGTATCATGAAAGAGGAAACTTGCACAATTGCTTTAAAGTCCAAATGTGCTGTGCAATGTGGATGTGTGCAGTTGTTTCTAAATCCTGGGGTGAGATGCTGTGCTGTATTAAGAGAAGAGCACAGACCTTGCAAGGTAGGCGGAGAGCAGGGGCTAAATTGACTGTAAGCCACCTTTACAACCTGCTGATTCTGCCCTACTCTGGGCGCTAGAGTGGTCACGTAGACGTAGACAGCATTGGAGAGCCGCCTGTGGTGGCAGTGCACGCCAGATCTGTGCAGCAGTATATTCTGCAGCTCCAGTCTTCATGCCCCTACCACCTGGGCTTCTACACCTGGGTTTGCAAGAGAGTCCACCAAAACCAGCCTGCAGCTAGCTGCATTGCTTTCTGCACAGGGAGAATTCTCCACCGGTCAGATTCAGGGCTTTTAGAGCACTTTATGTCCCCCCAGCACCTTTACGCAGCACACAAGGGTCCGAGTGTGAGTGAGATGTACCCACACAAACAGATGACATGCTACCCTAACGTGATGTACAGCGTGCAATCACACACAGAGCGAAATGAGGCAATAGAAATCAGCATGCAATAACCCAAAAGAAAAGGGGAGAGAGGTGGTATTTTCATGGCCAGGGAAGGGGAGCATTGCAGGAAGGGGCCTATTTT
Source organism: Sternotherus odoratus (assembly GCA_032164245.1). NCBI lineage: Eukaryota > Metazoa > Chordata > Testudines > Kinosternidae > Sternotherus > Sternotherus odoratus. The sequence goes on from JAVMKO010000004.1 coordinate 56,943,663, forward strand.
CAGATGGTGCCACCTTTTACAAGCAGTTCTCGGCCACCTCCTGGACAACTGCTGAACTACTTAGAGATACTGGGATTGATCAATTGTAGCCCCAGTACAAAGAGGGTACAACTGGTCTCCAGGAGCTGTGACACTGCCCAACAGAATTTGGCCCACCCTTTTGGCCCCTGCCCTGCTCACTAAAGATTAATATTTCCTGATGCTGGGCTCTCCTGTGCATTTATACACCCATCCCTCTTCACCTCAATTAAATAGAGGTAGACCATAAATAAAATCCAGACTACTAAAAACCTGTCTAATCAGTAACCTCACACTGAAAAATATGGTTTAATTGTTCAGATCAGAAATAATTGTATCCAAATGACTGCTTTGGACAGACTGTGCATATTTTTAATGGCATTCAACATCACTGCTACTAGAGAGAAACTAACCACCACAGAAATACAAGAAATACAGGAGATTAGTAGAGAGCAGTGAGGAAAAACAATTTCCCAGAATTAGAGCTTTTCCCCCCTTACATTCATGTCCCATTTCTCCAGTCCAGATGAGCTGATCTCACCCTGTCTAATATCCTGGACTTGTGGTACTATAGTAAATGCATCCTACAAAACTGTTACCCAATGCCAACATGATTATTTAATTTTCCAGTGCCATTGGATTTATAGTATTTGCAAGCAAAAATCTCACATTCTCTGAAGCCCAGTGTATATTCCCAGAAAAAAATGTTATGATGGAGTTGAGGTTGGAACTATATATAATAGTGCAAGAATAACCAACTCATTACGAGGATGTTGTAATTCTCCCAAAACCAAATGTTACAAACTCAGGAAATTCAGAGTTAAGGTTATGCTTTAAAGAAATCCAAACAAGATTTAAAAAATGCACTCTTGAGAGACAAGGTGGGTGAGGTAATATCTTTTATTGGACCAACCTCAGCTTGGTGTGAGAAACAAGCAACTCTTGATTGGAAGTTGGTCCAGTAAAAGCTATTACCTCACTCACCTTGTCTCTAATATCCTGGGACCAACAACACTAATATGGCACTGACATTAAAAGACAGGTTTTTTTTTTTCCTCCTTCATGACATCACTACAGAGAAGAGTTAAGGTATCTTAACTGTGCATTTCTTACTTTAATATGTTTGGATTTCTTTTAAGTGTAACTTTTACTCTGAATTTCCTGGGTTTGTAACTCTTGGGCTTGGGATAATTACAGAATCCCTGTAATTTTTTTTTATTCTTATGTTACTGACACATACTCTCAACATCAACACCACCTTACTGCAGGTTTTTGTTTGTGTGTGGGGTTTTGGCAGGCAATTTCCTTAATGTGTTTAAATTTATTAAAAATGTCATATGCTAGCACTAAAGAAACCCAAAGAAACCCTGCAATATTTTAACATCTTGATGATCTGTAGTATTGATCTTAAATTTTTGTTTTTTTATTATTTCACTTTTGAGAACAGATTCATCAGTACAGTAAACTAGCCAGAGTAAAACCAAGCCAGTTGATTTAGGTTTATATATGCTTTGTGTCACCAGGGAAGCCCAAAGCAGCTGAAGCGTACTGGTGAATCCGGCCCTTAATTTGCAATTGACTTATGGGTTTCAAGATCTATCTTAGTGAGATTGGCACTATGTTAAAGGGAAGGTAGGAGAGAACTCAGTCCCTCCTACCTTAAGATAGTAAGGACTTCCCTCTGTTCCTGCCTCAGTTTCCCAAGCAATACTGCCTCAGTGTGCGGTGGTGCCGAGGAAGTAGTGCTACAGGAAGTCTTTCAAGCACTGATATCCAAGCTACTATGCACTCACAGAATCTCTGAAGAGCAATGACAGTTTGCCCCAGTATTCTGTCAATAACAACTCTTGTTACCTGTGACCAGTCTCCTTCACAGAATCCTTTCTCTACAGCTAGAATCCTCTTCCTCTATATGCTAATTAGCATGATGCTGATTGGTAGTTACCTCTGGTGTCACAATAACCCAATTTAAAAGTTACCGTATATACTCGAGTATAGGCCGACCCGAATATAAGCCGATGCACCTAATTTTAGCACAAAAACCGGTAAAAGTTATTGACTCGAGTATAAGCCGAGTCCCCCCTGCCGAGGTTCCCCCTGCCGAGGTTCCCCCTGCCGAGGTTCCCCCTTCCCCGCCGCGGGCGGGCTGCCGAGGTTCCCCCCTGCCGAGGTTCCCCCTTCCCCGCCGCGGGCGGGCTGCCGAGGTTCCCCCTGCCGAGTTCCCCCTGCCGAGTTCCCCCTTCCCCGCCGCGGGCGGGCTGCCGAGGTTCCCTCCTCCCCGCCGGACCAAAAAAAAAATGTGCGCCCCGTTCCTCCCCTCCCCTCCGGACAAAAAAAAAAAAAAAAAAAAAGCCTCGCTCTCCCGTCCCCGCCGCGCGGGCGGGCTGCCGGGAGCGTCCCGGTTCCCCCCTCCCCACCGCGGGCGGGCTCCCGGCAGGGACAGGACGGGTCGCGCCCGCAATGGCCGGGGCTCCCCCCGTGACAGGCCGCGGCACGGAGCCGCCGGGCCCAACCGCCCCGGGATCCTCCCGAGCCAGCCCTGCTACCGCGCAGCGGGGGCCGTTCCCCCCCACCCCCCCAGCCCGCCGCCCGGGCCGGGCCCTGCACTCACCCCTCCCCGGGGGGGGAACGGCCCCCGCTGCGCGGTAGCAGGGCTGGCTCGGGAGGATCCCGGGGCGGTTGGGCCCGGCGGCTCCGTGCCGCGGCCTGTCACGGGGGGAGCCCCGGCCATTGCGGGCGCGACCCGTCCTGTCCCTGCCGGGAGCCCGCCCGCGCCGGGGAGGGGGGAACCGGGACGCTCCCGGCAGCCCGCCCGCGCGGCGGGGACGGGAGAGCGAGGCTTTTTTTTTTTTTTTTTTTTTTTAACCGGGTTGACTCGAGTATAAGCCGAGGAGGCTTTTTTCAGCCCAAAAAGTGGGCTGAAAAACTCGGCTTATACTCGAGTATATACGGTACCTAAGTTTTTACCTAAGTCTGTCTGGCTAACCTATATAATCATAGCAATTGGATACAATTGTTAATAATTTACTTTAATAATCTAATTTCTTCAAATACAACCTGTGCACAAATTTTCAATTAATTTTAACTATATGGAAAATTTGAAGTGTCTGTGCTATTCTATTAGGCTCATCTGGGACAAAGAAAAGACTGACATGTTAAATTTCTTAAAGGATCCAGTTTTTAAATTAATATTAACTCATAAAGGATTTACTTGTAAATTCTCAGGCAACACACTATTACTCTGTTCTAGGCTGACCATACGTCCCGTTTTGAACGGGACAGTCCCGTTTTTTTCATGTTTTTGAACCGTCCCGTCTTTTTGTCAAAAATATCAATTTTGTCCCGTTTTTGGGGCAGGTGCAGGACTCCCAAGATCTTAGGTGAAGAATCTTGCTACCTAAGGACAAGTATCAGATGTCAAAATCTCCGATGAGCAAACTGCGCTCATCGGAGACTTTGACATCTGATACTAGTCCTTAGGTAGGGAGAGGAGGCAGTGGACGGAGGGAGAGAGCAGGGAGGAAGGGGGGGATGGAGAGAAGGGAGGGATGGAGAGAAGGAGGGAAGGAGGAATAGAGAGGAGGAGGCGGCAGCGGGCGGCGGGCTGAAGCCGACGGCGGATCGGAGCTGTCCGGAGCCGCAGCCGGGGGCCGAGCGCGCCAGCGGGGGGGCTGCCGGCCGGGTTTTATGACTCATAATCACATAAATTCAGTTATGTGATTATGAGTCATAAAACGTCCGCCGTCCTCTCCCCCCCACCGCCGCCGGCGCGCTCGGCCCCCGGCTGCAGCTCCGGACAGCTCCGCTCCGCAGTCGGCTTCAGCCCGCCGCCCGCTGCCGGCCGGACGTTTTATGACTCATAATCACATAACTGAATTTATGTGATTATGAGTCATAAAACCCGGCCGGCAGCCCCCCCGCCGGGTGCTCAGCCCCCGGCTGCGGCTCCGGACAGCTCCGATCCGCCGTCGGCTTCAGCCCGCCGCCCGCTGCCGCCTCCTCCTCTCTATTCCTCCTTCCCTCCTTCTCTCCATCCCTCCCTTCTCTCCATCCCCCTTCTCCATCCCTCCCTTCCTCCCTGCTCTCTCCCTCCGTCCGCTGCCTCCTCTCGCTCCCTCCATCCCTTATCTCTATCACCTTCTCCATCCCTCCATCCCTTCCTTCCTCCCTTCTCTCTATCCCTCCATCCCTCTCTTCCTTCTCTCTATCCCCCTTCTCCATCCCTCCCTTCCTCCCTTCTCTCTCTCCCTCCGTCCACTGCCTCCTCTTCCATCTCCCTTCTCTCCATCCCTCCTTCTCGCTGTCCCTTGCCTCCTCCATCCCCCCTGCTCCCTACACCCATCTCTTCTCTCATCCATCCATCCTCTCCCTTCTCACCTTCGTGCCTTCTCTCCCTCCGTCCCTCCCATCATCTTCATCCATCATCCCCCCTTCTCTCTCTCCCGCCATCCTCTTCATCCCCCATCCCAGTTCTGCTTATTCCTCCATCCATCCCTCCGGACCCACCTCTGCCTCCCCCCGCCCGGCGCTGAGGGGCCCAGGTGGGGCCATGCCCCCCCCCCGGTCCAGTTTTTGCCATCCCAATGTCCCGTTTTTGTCTAAAGGAAATATGGTCAGCCTACTCTGTTCCCAGATTACACGCTGTAAATTAGTGATTCTAATCTCTGACACACCCACTGATTTTGTGACTTTGGGAACTTATTTAATATTTTCATTCAAATTAGTGTTTTCATCACAAGATATATTAATAAGCCATTTTGTCATATGTTTGCATGGGACTAGTCCCCTTATTTTTATTATACAAATATCTGAATAATTCTTAACTATAAGATGTCAGCCCCAGGTCTTTTGTATGATATTGTTTGAAACAAATCCATGTCCGTGAAGCTAGTTCTAATGTGGCAATCTATGTACTTAGTTTACTCATTTAAGATTTATTTGGTGAGGCAGAAAGTGGGAGAAGTGGTGGCTTTGTCCTGAGCTGAATATACCAAAATCATATTTTTCTTTAATTTAAAATGTATGATATACAATGTTTTAATTCAAACTATTAATAGTTTGAAAGCCAATAAAGACAGCAAAGTACACATAGCAAATAGGGCATGGGCTAGTATGTTCTGTTTTGATAAAGCATGAAATACTTTGAGGTTATATGGTCTAACACAGTATGTAACCCAGGTCATATATTCCACTGCACTGGACAGGAGTCAAATTTTCTAAACATTGATGGAATATTTGTTCAGTAGCAGGTGGACCATGGGGACAAAGACATGAAATTTTTATGGAGAAAATACTAAATCCTTTTTATGACACAGAAATAATGACCATGATAAACAGACAACACTACATACAACAATAATGTTCTATCCTGGCCTGCTTGTTTGTCTCAGCCATCTGTTATGTCTTGCCTTTTTAGATGGCAAGCTCTTTGGAACAGCGACTTTTTGACTGTATGTTACTATCTTAACGCAATGGGGCTTTGACCCAGTTGGCCTCTAGTGCTACTGCAATATAACGTTCAATAACACGAGTAATTATCCAAAACTTGAGGGGGGGTCAAATGAAATGGAAAACCGTTTGAAGACTAACCTGATCACTTGATCTGATTAAAATACAAATTCCTTTCATTTAAATACCCTTTACTGATTAACACAAATGTTTTGTTTTTGCCTTTCCTATTGTCTCCCTCCAACTTCAATGGTAATTTGTAGCAAAACTAGAGGCACAAAGTATGCTGCAGTACTTGATTAAGTATGTAGGGAATTTCTGTTACTTAGGTTACTAATCAACATACAGCAGTTGTACAAGTACTAGGTTATATTTTACAAGGAATACTTAACTGATTACATTCAGCTAACAACTATCAAGAAAATGATTGATTGTCAAAAGTCATTTTAAAATGTTTCTTGAACTAAAATCATGATTCTTGAGAGTTGTGTATCGGGAAATGTAATCTTGATCAATTGCATCTTGCAGTAGGCATGCAACCGATGACAGTTAACTTGTATTAATTGACTTTATCAGTGACATTGGATCGCTATGAAAAGCTGTGTTAGCATCTCACTGTCAAAGGGGGTAATTTGTGATATGTAATTCATGTTCACATAAGTGTCTGAAAATTCATACCTACTTATTGGGGTCCATATTTTTCTATGAAGGTATGTTAATATTTTTTTACAGAAAAATAGATATTGGAACAAGGTTGCTGAGTATGTTGGGATATTTTATCATGATATGGAAAAAATGATTCAAGAAAGTGTGTTATCCATTCAGATAATTGAATCTCGAAATTTCTAAAGTCTGTTAGTGGTACAAATAAATCTCTTATCTAGAGAATCACCAGATAACTTTAGGCTGCTCCTTAGTGTAGGTTCCAATAACTTTGTTGAGATAATTTGATGACTTGGAGTAGTATATATAAAATTTAAATCATTTTAAAGAAAGTTCCATATTATTTCAACATAATGGTAGAATGGTGGGACAGATTCCCACTCCAGTCAGGAAGAGATTAAAGAGCTCCGCTGGGAACAATCAGCCCCGTCCCATTATACCTAGGAAGCCTGTCAAACCTGGAGCAGGACAGCTCCTCAAAAAGGAGGATGCAAGCCCAGTTCAGAGTGATACTCTGAGATAATCAGAACTATAGGATAGACCCCTCACCACCACCCAAAGCAGGGGCTGTTTACCAGAAGAACAACTGAAGAGCCTCTGTCACTTGGATCCTCTGAAGAAGTAGAGAGACCTTCTTTACTTTTGTTTTTACCTTTTTGTTTAGAACCGAGGGCACTCAGCCTTCGTCCTTCGGACTCCAGGAGATTAGGGGATGAGACCCCTTCTATAGAGACTACTGACCTCTTACCTTGTGGGGAACTGCTGGATAATCCCAGGCTGATTAATGGCCACAGTGTTATTTGGTTTGGCCTTGCCAGTTTTGGAGAGCTTTATGCCTAGAAGGAAGGTTGCGACCTCTCTAAGACTTATCGCCAGAGATGACCATAGACCACTTGCTAAATTGGCTCTGCAGAAATGCCTACAGCTAGAGAAGTATGTGATGAGAGGGGCACCTGTCCTCACTCGATGGGGCACTGTAGAAGTACAACCTATGACAGTCAGTCATATTAATTCAGCTATATGCACATTGAAAAAATAAGAGGTCTTCTGAAACTATTCCATTTTATCATGGAAATGGCCTTAATCCTGGTTCATTTTAGTCTCTCCATTCTGTAGCAGTGTCAGATATGGATAGATGGATCTGATATTGCATATTCAGAATGTATTTAATCATATTCTTTTTAAAATCAATCCTTAGTTTTTAATCCCTTTCAACAAAATGCCTAAAACCATAATTACTTTCACAGATCTCTCAATGGTTTCTTTCACATTCTCTCAAACAACTCTAAATAATGAATATTAAAGTGAGCATCACTCTAAGACAGGGGTCTCCAAACTACGGCCCGCGGGCCGGATGCGGCCCGCGAGGCCCTCTCATCCGGCCCATGGAGATCTTTTTGGCTCTTTTGAGAATTTTTGGCTCTTTTGAGAATTTCGCAGGGACGGCTCCGCGCTGGGGCCTGGAAGCGCCGTGCGGGCCGCCGCCACCAGCCGCGGGGCCGGGACGCGCCGCGTGCTCCGCTGCCCCCAGCGGCCGGGACGCGCCGCGTGCTCCGTTGCCCCCACCGGCCGCGCCGCGCCGCGTGCTCCGCTGCCGCCACCACCCGGGGGGCCGGGACGCGCCGCGTGCTCCGCTGCCGCCGCCCAGTTACAGGCGGCGAAACAAGGAGCCACCCACTGCCAGGCGGCGAAAAGGTCTGGGGGGAGAGACCGGGTTGAGCGGGTCAGTTGGGGGGGGAGAGACCGGGCTGGGTGGGTCATTTGGGGGGGGGGGGGGGTTGGAGGAAAGGAGGTTTGGGGGGGAGAGACCTGGCTGGGTGGGTCATTTGGGGGGGGGGTTGGAGGAAAGGAGGTTTGGGGGGGAGAGACCTGGCTGGGTGGGTCATTTGGGGGGGGGGGTTTGGAGGAAAGGAGGTTTGGGGGGGAGAGACCTGGCTGGGTGGGTCAATTGGGGGGTTGGAGGAAAGGAGGTTTGGGGGGGAGAGACCTGGCTGGGTGGGTCATTTGGGGGGGGGTTTGGAGGAAAGGAGGTTTGGGGGGGGGGGGGAGAGACCTGGCTGGGTGGGTCAGTTGGGGGTTGGAGGAAAGGAGGTTTGGGGGGGAGAGACCTGGCTGGGTGGGTCAGTTGGGGGTTGGAGGAAAGGAGGTTTGGGGGGGAGAGACTTGGCTGGGTGAGTCAGTTGGGGGTTGGAGGAAAGGAGGTTTTGGGGGGAGAGACCTGGCTGGGTGGGTCATTTGGAGGGGGGGTTGGAGGAAAGGAGGTTTTGGGGGGAGAGACCTGGCTGGGTGGGTCAGTTGGGGGGTTGATGTGTAGTGTTCATGTGTAGTGAACAGGTGTTCATGTGTAGTGAACAGGTGTAGTGAACAGGTGTTCATGTGTAGTGTTCATGTGTAGTGAACAGGTGTTCATGTGTAATGTTCATGTGTAGTGTTCACGTGTAGCGAACAGGTGTTCATGTGTAGTGTTCACGTGTAGTGAACAGGTGTTCATGTGTAGTGTTCACGTGTAGTGTTCATGTGTAGTGTATCAATGTGTTATTAAATAATAACTGAATAAAATAATATTAAATAAATAATTAAAAACAACATCCATGTTTTGATTCTTTTTTATTTGGACCTCGAGTGTGTTGTCGGCCCCCGAACTGCTATTTGATAGTTAATGCGGCCCTCGGGCTGAAAAGTTTGGAGACCCCTGCTCTAAGACATTAAGCTGTTGCATTCTAATGCAGCGGTTCTCAAACTTCTTGAGACCGCGACCCCTTTTTGTGCTCCGGCGGGGGGGCGCGGCCCCTCCGCCGAAAAGCCGCTGTTTTTTAAAAAAAATTATTTATTTATTTTTTTAAACCATGCCAGGACCCCCCTGCGTCCCGGCCCCAGTTCCCGCCGCGGACGGGCTCCCAGCTGAGCCCCGGCCCCGGTCCCCACTGGCAGCCGGGGCTCAAGCTGTGGCTCGGGGCTCCAGCCGCCGCCGCGCTCCCGCTGCCGCCACGCTCCCCGGGACTCCAGCCGCTGCTGCGCTCCCGGGGAGTGCGGCACTGCCCAGGGCTCCAGCCGCTGCCCGGGGAGTGCGGCTCAAGCCGCACTCCCCGGGGCTCAGGGCTCCAGCCGCCATGCTCCCCGGGGCTCCAGCAGCCGCCGCGCGGCTCCAGCCGCCACTGGGGGAGCGCGGATCCAGCTGGCACCCCTGAGCTCGAGCCGGCGCCCGGGGAGCGCGGCTCCAGATGGCGCTGGTCCCCGGGGATCCCGCAGCAAGCAGGGAGTTGCTGCGGTAGGGTCCCGCGACCCCCACAAAAGTGGCCCGCGACCCCTTGAGGGGTCGTGACCCCCACTTTGAGAACCCCCGTTCTAATGTGAAGACTGATGGATTGTATCCCATTTCTCCAAAAACTGACTTTAAAGGAAATCTAAAAGCAGATGTTACTAACTTAAACTTTCAACTGTTATTCTGAAATACTACTCAGGCTTTTGTGAATAGTGCAGCTATGTGGTAACTTTAATTATCCACTGATTAGTGAAGAATAGCATAACCCCCAAAGTAATAGATTTAATCTTGCCTTCCCTCCTGTAAAGAGTGTTACTGTTCTTAAGGTTACTGCACTTTAAACCTTTTAAAATCTGCAACTACATTTTTTGAACAATGGCTATCTATAAATATAAAGGGCTAAGGTTAAATGTAAGTAAGAATGTATATCTAAGGCTTTGGTTTCTCTTTTGGAAATGAATGTTGTCTTTGTTCTGACCTTTAATAGATAGAAGTAACGGTACATCCTGCTTACATAAGAGCTAATTGGTAATCTGACAGGAAATGTCAAACAGCCACATCCATTGTGTGTCATAAAACATACATGTGCAGTGTACTTAGTGTCTGATTCTGAAATTTCATATTAACGTTGAATTTATGGAAGTAGATTTTTAGTGGACCTTAGTCCATGATACCCAACTTTCTGATTCACTTCCATCAAAATATTCTCATAAAAAGACCTCAGGTTTATTTTGTATCAAACACTGAAAACTTTTAGTGTACAGTAAAACCTCCATTTAACGGACTAATTCGGGCGAGGGGGTGTCTGTTAAATCCAAAAGTCCGTTATTTAATAATAATAAAAAGAAAACGAGCTGTCGGAGCAGCAGCCCGACCACCACAGGGTCAGGGCGGCAGCTCCGCAGCCCACCTGCTGCCGGGACCCGGGTGGCAGCCGGGAGCAGTCAGCCAACCCTCCTGCTGCTGGGAGCCAGGCGGCAGCCAGGAGCCGGCAGCCAGCCCGCTCGCGGCTGGAACCCCGGCGGCAGCAGGGAGCCGGCAGCCAGCCTGCCCGCTGCCTGGACCCGGGCAACAGCCAGGAGCCGGCAGCCAGCCCTCGACAAATGGATTTCGGATGCATCAGACTTGCTTAAAAATTTTGTCCGTTGAATCCGAAGTCCGTTAAATCGAGGTCCGTTAAATCGAGGTTTTACTGTAATACAAGATGGGGAGGGGTAAGAGAAGAAAAATTGAGAAAGTTGCTTATCTTGAATATAGTTAGGCACAGTACAAGTTACTGAACGTCAGAGTAGTGATTTCTCTCTTAAACTCTCGGTGCCCCCAACAAATATTCATTGGGGAGCTAAGCCTGTGAAGTGCCAAGAATACTCATTCATTTCTATGAGTGGCAAAGGCGCCCAGCGCCTTGCAGGATCAGGGTCAAAGATCACCAACCACCATATATATTAGGCCATATACATACACTGAGAGTCAAAGTCCTCTTTTTAAAAAAATTGGGGTTAGTGACCCACTATACTGAAGAACAGAGACCGTGCAGCTCTTAAATACAAAACATTTCCTGAAAGAAGACCGTGTGTAATGCTCTACATCAATTTCTATTTAGCAGGCTTTCCTTCTGCAGCATTGACTTGGGTCCTGACTTTGTGAGCTGCTGAGTTTCCTGCATTCCTATTGAAATCCATAGAATTTTGTTGGTTCTCAGCACATCTCAGGATAGACTCTTGACACTGATAACTGATTTCCTTAATATGTAAGGGACAAAAATGCTTCCACATAAAAGATTTAATAGCTTTAAAAGCTTCCAACTATTTACACAGATTTCAATATATTTCATACCACCAGATTGGTCATAATATTGCTCTCAACTCTCCATAATCACCCAACATGCATGTCATTTAGACTATACAGGCTTATCACTATTTTTGGAGAGATGAGGGAGTTATGTTTCCCAGCTGTCTCTGGCCCCAAAACAGGAAATAAATCCCTTGCTACGGCATGAGAGATGAACCTTTTGGGTTTGTTTTGGCAGCAGCAGGGAGTGTGGATATATGAGACAGCCCAGCTGCTGAAGTTTTGGAGCAGGAGCTGCCATTCTGGGCCTCCCTGCAGTTCATAGATTCATATATTTTAAGACCAGAAAGGACCATTGTGATCATCTGATCTGACCAGGAGCCGGCGACAGAAATTTTGGGGCCCCATACGCTGATCGTTTGTGGGGCCCCCCTGGTCTCCCGCCGCCGCCCGCGCCCCTCCCCCCCCCCCCGGCCGGTCTCCTGCCACCCGCGGGCGGGGCCCCCCCGGCCCTGTTCTGACTGCGCAAGGGGCACGGTGCCCCCCGCCAGCATGACCGGCGTGCTCCCTGGCGCCCGCTAATGCTGCTGGGCAGGGAGGAGGGAGCCCGGCAGCCCCCGCCCCAGGCAGAGGCAGGACACGCCCCCCTACCCCCACATGCGCTCTCCCCCTCTGGGGGCGCAGAGCCGCTGTGCGCTGGGGGTCCGCGTGGCCCGGCCGGGAGAAGCAAAGGGGGGCGGGGGAGGCTGCTGGGGGCGGGGGCTGACGAGTGCTGCAGCGGCTGCCCGGAGCCAGGCCTTGCTGTGCAGGCCCGGCGACAAGGGGGTACAGCTGCGTACCGGGCCTGCCTCGGACTTCAGGGGGCCCCCCTGAAGTCCGGGGCCCGGTACAGTTGTCCCCCTTGTCCCCCCGTCGCCGGCCCTGGATCTGACCTCCCATATAACACAGGCCAGAGAACTTCCCCCCAAATGATTCCTCTATGAACTAAAGCTTGTCTCTTAGACAAACCTACAATCTTGATTTAAAAATTGTCAGTGATGATGACTCCACTGAGAGCGTTGGTAAATTATTCCATTGGTTAATCACTCTTACTGTTAAAAACATATGCCTTATTTACAGTCTGAATTTGTCTAGCTTCAACTTCCAGCCACAGGATCCTGTTTTTATATCTTTTTCTGCTAGACTGAAGAATCCATTATCAAAATTAGTTCCCCATGTAGAAATTAATAAACTGTTATCAAGTCACCTCTTTACCTTCCCTTTGTTAAGCAGAACAGATTGATCTCATTACATCTCTCTGTCTGTTTGTGAGTGTGTGTCTGTGTGTCTCTCTATGAGACATGTTTTTAAATCCTTTAATCATTCTTATAACTCTTCCCTGAACCCTTTCTAGTTTATTAATGTCCTTCCTGAACCATGGACACCAGAACTGGAGTCAGTATTCCAGTAGCAGTCACACCAGTGCCAAATACAGAGGTAATATAACCACCCAATTTCCCTGTTTCTGCATCCAGGGTCAAGTTCACTCTTTTGGCCTCAGTGTTGCATCTTGTGTCTTTTGTATAGAGTCTACAGAAGATAGGTCACTTCTGACAGAACCTTATTCTTAAATGAAAAATGGATCAAAACATTCCTCAGGATGAAAGGCTAATCAATCTAAACTTCAATTTAAGAGGTCAAGACAGAAACTGACCAACCTTCCAAGCACATGATGAACTATCGTGCCAAAACAGATGCCAGTTATATTCAGCAAAGCCCATCTGACAGCAGCAAAAGTATGCGCTTAAAGTTGGCACCTTCATCCTAATGGGGTGCCAAGTTTAGGAGCATTTGGGGGAGAGGGATAGCTCAGTGGTTTGAGCATTGGCCTGCTAAACCCAGGGTTGTGAGCTCAGTCCTTGAGGGGGCCATTTAGGAATCTGGGGCAAAAAATCTGTCAGGGGAATGAAGGCAGGGGACTGGACTCAACTCAATGACCTTTCAAGGTCCTTCCAGTTCTATGAGATAGGTATATATTATTATTATTATTTTATTTTGCTAGCTGTGATCTGTGTGTAGTAAAATGTGCTGACTTTCAGTGGAAGGGCCAAGGGGGAAAAAAGGAAATAATTTAAGATGAACTGATAGTTTTTAACAAAACAAATCCACAAATACCAAATGGGGAATAACTGGCCAGGCAGCAATACTGCAGAAAAAGATCTGGAGGTTATAGTGAATTGCTTTTCAAAAAAAAAAAAGAAATGCCATTCTGGAATCTATTAACAGAAGTTTCATATATGAGACATGTTCTGCTCTGCTCAGCATTGTGAATACATTTATTAGAATTTAGACCTTTTTACTACTTGTGAATTGCTTGCAAACACTATATTTTTATAAACTTATTTACAGTTTGTCTTCAAGCAGTTTTTTTAGTAGTGGCTGAATTCCTGTCAGTGAGGTTCATCAAGTGTGTCATTTCTTCCTAGAAGTATTATCTCAGTCTTCTCCTGGTTAAGGTTCAGTCAAGCTAGCATTCCTCCAAGCCCCTGAACCATCTAAATATTGGTGCAGTCATGCAGCTTTCTTAGCTAAATCAGTTAAGATGAAGACAGAACTCTGTTTCATAAGCATACTATTGTCACCATAGCCCACTTCTTTTCACTAACCTTCCTATAAGCCTCTGATGGATATCAAACACTAGAGGTTACATGCTGGAACCCTAAGGCATGCCACAAGAGAATACTTTGGGGCCCAATGAGTTATTATTCTTCTCTGGATCTCTCAGAAACGAAGAGTGCCATTTTTACTCAGTATTGGTTGATATTATTATTGTGGTGTTTTTTTTTTATTATAGGTTTTATGTGTTTAAGCTTGTACAAGCACCTGGAGTCTTGGATAATAGATTTTAAAACTAACTTCAAATAACTAAAATAAATTGCATTGTCTTTCACTATCCATCTCTACAGTTGATAGAAATAAGAGTACTTATGTAGCAAAATTATTTTAAGTATCTATTGTATGCTCTATTGTGAAATGTATACTACATGTTAAAAATCGATAATCTGAAATCCACTGCATGTGTAATCTCTTCAGAATCACTATGCCTGTTGAGAGTCTCATGTCTCTATCTTACAAAACTTACTGAGAAAGTTCAGCTTATTGTAAAAATAGAAAATATCAGACAAGCCAACCTGCAGTTAACCCCACCCACACGTCTTCCAGCATAGCTTTTAAAATTTAGGAGTCAAATTTGGTCAGGAAGAATTTCTAGGCAGGACACTGTAGTCTATAAAATTGTATAATAATAAAACTTTGGGGTTTCTTTTTTCCTGAGATACCCCAGTATCCTGTTTTTATTGAAACCAGATAATTGGCTGATAGCTTCCAGGCTTTTTCCACAGTCGTTATACTACAAGACTTGTTTCCATTTATGTAGTTCCTAGTTTGGTTCATTGTCCACAGACTTATTCATTATCTTTCACATTTCTCTATATTAATCTCTATTGTCCATTTTCTGTCACATATTATGTAATGTTTTCTAGTTTTTAAAACAAGGATTTGGGAGTTGTGTGCTCAGTTCTGTTTTGGGCTCTCTTTACTTACTGTGTAACACTGGGCAACATGTGTCTCTGTGCTTCATCTTTCTCACTGTAGAATGGGTACAATAGTTATTTGATAGACATGCCAGGGTTTAAATGCCAGGGTTTGGGTGGTGGGGGGATAGCTCAGTGGTTTGAGCATTGGCCTGCTAAACCCAGGGTTGTGAGTTCAATCCTTGAGGGGGCCATTTAGGGATCTGGGGCAAAAAAAAAATCTGTCAGGGGACAGTACTCAATCCTGCTAGTGTAGGCAGGCGGATCCTGCTAGTGTAGGCAGGGGACTGGACTCGATGACCTTCAAGGTCTTTCCAGTTCTAGGAGATTGGTATATCTCCATTTATTATTATTATTATTTTATTTTAAATAATTGTCAGTTTTTTAGTCACTGAATTAGAATGGAGATCTTCATTCTACTACCCTTAATCATGCTGAGTAGTCTCTCCACCAGTGCTGTTGATATCAATGGGACTATTAATGGAACTACTAAGGAACTGTAGAGCAATGGTCTTCAAAGTGGGGTGCATGAGACCCCCCCATAGGGGGCCACGGTTACCCGGCACTGCCACCGGATTGGTGCCGGGACACCGCCGAATTCGGAAGTGTTCTATTTGCGTCCTAGTGAAATGCCACTGAAATCAGAAGCTTTCTATTCGGCGGCATTCCGGAGGACATACCCCCATGCCGCGAGAGGACGTGGGAAATCGGAAGGGGACCGCGGAGGAAAAACTTTGTGAAACACTGCTGTAGAGAACCTGCTGTTTAAGGCTGCTGTAGGTATAAACAAGCTAGGCAGCTGCCTAGGGAGGCAGATTTTGGGACCACAAGCTGGTTCCTTCCATGGGCAGCAGGGGATGAGACAGGTGGGACTTGTTGCAGGAAGGCATGGCTGTTGGCAGGGGCTCAGAGGAGCAAGAAGCATTCCTCTGCTAGGAAAACTCCCTTGTCTATAGGCTGGGGGGCATGTGGGGTGTAGAAGGTATGGCCTGGGGCTGCAGGGGGCAAGGAGTGCCTGAGACCTATTGTGATTGAGCTGAGCAGCTCCAGACAAAGGGTTGAGGGAGCAGGGTCCCTAGACCCAGAGGAGATTGGAGGTGGGTTGCGGGGGAGGTGGGTTGGGTGGGTCCCTGCTGCAAATTTCTGAGAGTAGTCGTGAGGCAGCACGTGGAAGTTTTGCCTTGGATAGCAGCTTGGCTTGAGCAGACTTTGCCTGCTGGCTCATTACTAGATACCTTCCCCCCAGCCCAGCTGAGCTGGAGGGAAATGCTCTGGTAGAGAGCACTGTATTACACAGTTCAGTACTCAGCAAGTAGAGGGCTCCATACTCTCTAGATTGCTGGAAAAAGAAAATCACAAGATCAGAGAAGACTAGGAGAGAATCAGAGACACTGAGGGAGCAGTAGAGCTGTCAAAACTTGAGGTTCCTGGTTCATGAGAAATTTTGGCATTTCAAAATTTGATTTTTGTTTCATTCTTGTCAATTTCACACTGCTCTGAAACAGCTTCCCCCTGTGAGCATCCCTGGGGCTTTGGACCTCACAGCTTCCAGACTCTTGAGGAGCTACCTTGCTTGGGAGTCTGGAAGCCTTGGAGTCTCTGGCCTTGGGACAGTCAGCATTTCAGGGCTGCCATGGAGCCACAAGCCCTAGGACTCTTCCTCGGGATTTCCATGCTCTGAATTCCATGTCAGTGAGCCTGGAAGCCTGGAGAAACCCCAGGACTTCTAAGCTTCCTGTTGCAGAGCTGGGAGCTAAGCTCCAGTGTGAGGTGGGGCTTCCAGGCCACTTGCAAGGGAGGTAGGAGTCTGGAAGTCCTGAGACCCCAGGCTCCAGCCAAAAGTCAGTATAATTATACCCATTTTACAGCTGGAGAAACTGAGGAACAGAGAGGTATAGTGATGTGACTGAGTCACTTAGCAAATAAGTGGCAGAGCCAGGAACAGAACCCAGGTTTCCTGCATCCAAAGCTAGTGCTGTATCCATTGGGTCACACTTTATTGCCTCCATAGTGAAATAGAGCAGACAAACATAATGCTGACATTATGTATATTAGCTCTTCTACGATCAAGAACAAAATAAATAAATCTTGATACAGTATCCCTTAAAGAAAACTGTTTCCTTATTCCTTCTCCAGTTGTCCACTGTCACTTTTCCTGGAGCAAATTCTTTTACCAGTATCACTCCTGCCTCTTTCTCTAATTTGGTTTTCATACCTTCCCATCACTGTGACATTGGAGCTCCTTTATTTGTTTGCTAGGAATTTATTTAAGGAAACTTTATCTTTTTAGTAGAAATTGACTCCAAAACCAGCATTCACAATTTTTCTCCTCAGATTTTTCGTTTGTTACTGTTTTGGCTTTTTTAGACATTTTCTTAGCCATCCTCCCTGCTATTATGCATTTCTTATATTTCTTTTAAAAAATAACTTTTCTCATTGTTTTCACTACTCTTTACATCTTATTGAAGCAACACAGGGTGGGCCATGTTGTGTTTTCCCTGCTTAGATTTTTCTGGAATTTAGTTAAATTTCATCTACTGATGGATTTTTAATACTTTGCACATCTCTGCTGTAGTTCTCATACAGTATGGAAATACATTTGTTTATTTTACATTTCCTCAGCTTTTCTTTTGCAATTAAATTCATAAATATACAGGTACTTGTAAGGAATGAATACACAGTATTATAGAAGAGTTCTGGAACATGTTACAAAAGTATTTTTGGAGTATTGTATTATAATTATGTATTATACTTATCAAAGATCTTTTCAAAGCATTGTATTATTTATTTATGAGAGCTTACTGGGAGAGAGAAGGTTCCAGGTGGACACAGAGGCAACTAATGCAGTAGTTGAATTTAATGAAAATAATACGCCTTTTTGCCAAATTTCTTTATAAGTATGCAATTTTAAATTATGGAGATATTTAGTTTTTCCATGTGATCCCTATCGTTTTCTCTAGTTATTCTCCTGGATAGTGATAACTTTTACATTTCGTGCTATGACTAGCGGGGGGAGGGTGGACAGCAGGGGAGGAGCTGGGGAAGCCTCCCTGTCCAGGAACTCAGGGGCCGAGCAGGACAGTCCTACAGGCAGTAGTTTGCCCATCCGGATCTACACACACATTCATATTAATTGCTAACAGTATTCAAGTGCTGTCACCTGTTCAGAAGTTTCACAAGCACACTGCTTGACAATTAATGGATAGGAAAAAAGCTGCACCTGTGCTAGCAGAAAGTGAATTTGGGAAAACTTGCTTAATAAAGCCAACCCTGCAGGGCCAAATTCCATTGAGAGATGAGGGCACTTAGGACTATGCAAGAGACATTCAGCACCAAGCAGGATTAGGCCAGTAGTAAGTACATTTATTTCAAAAAAGAAATATGTACCAGACCTGCAGGTCTGATTCCCATATTAGTTTTTAAAGAAAAAAGTGTCTATACATCATTCTGAAGCTCAAAAAAACCCATAATAAATCAAATATTTAGATGGGGTTTGTTTTGGAGTTACTTCTTCACTTACCCCAAGCTGTGTTCTCCGACACACTGATGCAAGCAGGACTTATGTGAGTAAATCTTGAGAAAAATCATGCACTCTGAAATAATAGTATGGAGATTTCTTGTACTGAGTTCTAAACGTATGGCTTTACAATATTTTTTTAAATGGTATATTAAGAGAACAAAAACAGCCTCACTTTACAGCACTCCTTGGGTTGGTGGGTTTGGGTTTTTTGGGTTTTTTTGTTTTGTTTGTTTTTGTTTTTGGGAAGGAGTTACTTTGAACCTTCCTTCATGAACACTAAAATCCCAGGAAATGGGACTGAAAGTGGATACGTTATCTAGTTAACTGAGAGAGAGAAAAAAACTATAGACCCCCTGTAGTGACCGGAAGATTATTGTGACGGGCAACCAGTATGGGGTGTAGTTACGCTTCTGAGTCAACTCCAGGAGAGGGCGTAATGTTGTTATCAGCTATGAGAATGGCTTTGTATTGCTGTTATCTGTGTGTGTTTGGGAACAGTGTCCCAGCTGTGTGAGTGTTTACCTCCTCTGTGTGAGAATGAATGCGTGGGAAACTAGATGGGGAAACTGAGGAAGGACAGCATAATTAACATGCTGTTTAGCACTTGTAATCAAACAATTTGCTAGCTGCTTGCTATTCATGAGATATGAGTATGTATGAGATGCAAATGAGCATCGGTATATCTGTGCTGGCACACCCTTATGGGTTGATGTCTCTGGACATCGCTTGGGTGTGTCAGACCTCCTGTATTGCGGCAGTGCTGACCGGGGCCCCCAGCACGGTAATGCTGCTCCCTTCAATTAACTCACCACTTTCCATCTAGTCACCTGTATGTCAGCCTCGTTTCTCCCGGCAATGAGATAAGCACCCCGCAACACACACACAAAGAACCCTACTACGGTGAGGTTGTTTGTTTATTTTTTAAACTGTTTCCCCTGGACCTCACATAACCTTTGTTTATGATAATTATTTGAATGGACATTGTCACAGACCCAATGTTTATTGGCTAATATTTGGAACAATAATTAAAATTACTTGTTGGAGGTTCAGGCACCAGAGAAAGAAAGGAAGGGGGGGGGGAAGTGTGCTATTAGGTCTGCCTCACACTGACTGAAAAATAATGCTGTCCAGAATGAGATCATATAACAGTTATTTAATTCTAAATGTTTCCTTGCATGGTTTCTTGCTTACGATTAGCACTTTTTATATTTACTGTTGCTTTGGTGGTGCAAAGTTACAAGTAAAATATAGCTTGAAAACTTTAGTGCAAGAAAAAGAATGTGAAGAAGAAGAAGAAAAGGAAGACTGTTTGCAAATGCCTGACAGTATATTTAAGATCCCCTTTGGTTTGTTGCACTCTACAATTGAGAGTCCTAGTTTGTATATTGTATTGAATGTCTATCCCTTTGTGAGTTTCATACAACTGAGGTAAATCATCCCATTGTAACAACTCATTAATTAAAGTGCAAAGGGTGATAGCAGCAACTGAAAATTAACTTAAGAAAATGGGTTGAATGCCATTAAAATTTGTTGAACATTTTCAGTTACATCTGTTTTCAGTCTTGTGGTGTGCTTTAATTAACATCAGTCTTACAGAATTGTACAAATCAGTTTGCAGAAAATGATATCTTGAAGGAAGTGACCTTTGTTTAATTTTAAAAAAGTGTAATGTGGGTTTGATTAATTTTACCCTATATTGTTTGATTTCATGTCAATTCTAGTGCTCAACTCCCATGATTGTTCACTGCAACAAAGCCAAATCAAGCTCCAGATGGCAGTTTATTCTGATGTGTTATAGCTGTTGACATATTTCTTGAAGACCAAAAATGGAAGAAATACCAACTATAGTAGTGAGAATCTGTGAAAAACAAATACTTTTGTTTAATCATACTGTGTGAAAAGTAGCTCTTTTGACTTATGAGCAAGTCAGAAAGTCCAGTTACTAGAAATTGTTCCTTCCTACGTGCCTTTTGAAAAGTTGTTTGTTAAAAATATTTGTCTGCTAACAGTCTTAGTTTGAAAAATGTTTTAAAATAAGTGGATTATGAGGAAGCTCTTTTGCTTCTCTGTTCTGCCTTACTGGAACTTTTTCAAACAGATGAATCTCTTGAGCAATGGATGCCCATGTGGGGGAAAGGAAGGTCTGGAGAAATTGTGTTGATAATTAGCTCTACTTATTTTCCATATCAGTGAGGCATGTGTGTGTATATATAGCATTAAATTTCAGTTAAGGGAATTCATTTCATTGTTGCATCTTAGCAAAAGAACCAGCCAGAGTTGAAGGACTTTAATACACAAATGAAAGTCTCAACAAGCCATTGGTTGTCTTCCTCTCAGGAAGTCTAAATACAATAATTGCATACAGCATCAGGACTGTTTTGTGTGAATTGTGCTAGTATATGCAAGAATTCACTTTCTCATGAGGCTCTGAAACTTTCATAGTAGACTCCAAGAAATAGTGGCAGTTTATTTTCCATTTTAAATGAAAGTGTTGTAGGTCTTCAAGGAACACCGCCTCTCGCTCATAATTTATGGTTTAAAGTCCAGCCACAGCTTTCAATTTTCCATTTTATGGAAATCAAATGTTTGGGTGTTACTAAAGATGTGTAAAATAGACACATTTTTAAATTCCCAGGGCATGGGATTTAGATTAGGAATTGCTAAATCACTAACAGATATTTTAAGAACTATTGCCATCATATTGTAATATGACATTAATATATTAAAAAGACATGATGTAGAGAAATTAAAACAAGCAGATGCACTAATGGAAACTCTAAAAAAAATCAAAAATAAAACAAATTCCCAGAAAGCAAATGACATATGGTTGGAACTAATTTCAAAGTGTGTCATATTTCAGGTACAAACCACTAAGAAAATGCTTTCAAAAATCTAACCATTACTGGAAATAAGTTTTCAAACACAGTCACTGTTTAGCGACTATGAATATGCCATCAGTTTAAGTTCATCCCTATTAAAATGAGAAAAAAAATTGAACATTGCCAGGGTTAAGGTATTGGTCCCTCAAATGCCTCCTCTGTATTAGTGGCTCTGCAATTCATAATCTTAGAGATCATTTTATTGTCAGCTACAGAAGTTTCTGATCTTTTAGGATGTGTGTCCTACTGTCCCTCACAGAGTCCCTCTTAGAGTTGAAATTGACATGAGGTAACTGGGTATAAAAATGTTTCCCATGGTGTGTATTCTGAGGACAAATGCACAGAATGGTAACATTCATTATAGCCAAGTGTTGTTAAGCGCTTTATTTTTATTTGGACTATCAGTGGCTTCAGTGGCATGTATTGTATTGCACAGCATTACTGAAGGACATGCTGAATCAATTTTGTGCTTCAGGCAGGTCTGAATCATTCTCTTTTTAACTTCTGTTCTTGGTAACAGTGGCAAACGGTGAACCATTTGTGTTGCAAACACATCTTGTCATTGATTAATTAAATAAAAATGTGACCTGATGCCCCAGAGTGTTGTTTCACACTGTGTTTAAATCCTTAAATTCTAATGGTTCCTGTTTTAATAAGAAAAAAAATCCAGCTACTGTTATTTTAGAAGACTACTTGGCTTTAACTCTGGAAGTTGTGATGCTTTCTATCCATGCTTTTATAAGCAAGAATGTTTATATGTTGAGGAATCCACTCTGTTTAATTACATAATACATAGTGGGAAATCTCCATGACAATATGTAGAAACAGATTCCATCACTGAGGAAGCTAAGAACATTGCATGGGGATGGAGGGTTGATAAGGCTTCTCTTCTCTAGATTTTTATTGCCAGCACTTGCCCAGGAAAGTATCTGATCAAAGATTTTGTTCATGAAATTCTGACCTTACCCTAACACAGATCCAGATACACGGACTTTGCATATTAAATAAGCTTAATGGAATAATGTCTATTGAATATTATTAACAGAAAACTGAGTGTTTGTAAAATCTTCTGAAGGGCCAGAATAACTGAAGAGGTAAGAATCAATCACTTGGGCAGGAGTGGATACACTAGAGCAGTGGTTCTCAACCAGGGGTACATGTGGCTTGCGCTCAGTGGTTTGAGCATTGACTTGCTAAACCCAGGGTTGTGAGTTCAATCCTTGAGGGGAGGCATTTAGGGATATGGGGTAAAAATGGGATTGGTCCTGCTTTGAGCAGGGGGTTGGACTAGATGTCTTTTTGAGGTCCCTTCCAACTCTGAGATTCTATGAATTTATCCAGTGCTCTTATTTTCTATGATTCTATGCATGTACAAATTCAGCCTGTTTGAAACTTCAAATTAAATGAGACATTTTCCAAAATTTGCATGGGGATTATGTAAAAAAAAATAAAAATTCCTGAGACATGGAGGTTTTTCTCATATATTGCACAGGTTCTGTAAGTACTGGTATGGACCTGTGGTGTAATGCATTAGTTCAACAAGCACAGCCAAAGGAAGTTTTAAAAAATAAAACTGAAGAGATAGGACTTCATAGCCTTTGATGTGGCAAGCTTTAAATTTTAGGTTTGCTCTGCCAGTTCTGATCAGGGGAGAGTATGTATATAAAATCCTTTTCCAAACAAGTCTCTCTGTTTTCTGCCAGAGAACCAATCTTGCTGAAGCAAGCCAGATAACCCTTTTTTTTTTAAAGGTTTTATGCAACTAGTATAATCTTGTAATGACTACAAATGAAGCTCCTAACATGCCTACCTTAGCTCAAGTCCTCACGTAAATGATTCCATTGTTCTCAAATTGAGATAAGATTACCCCCAAGTTGTGAATGGGTTTTTTAGTCATCGGGATGTATTTTACATGTCAAAACCTCCATTAACCTTCAAGAAAAAGCAACTCTCTGTGATCTTGAAATTATATCTTAGAAAAACCCAAGACATTGGTAAAAATTTGACATGCATGTAAATGTTTTTTTAAATCCTTTTGATCTACCAATAAGAATCATACTTGTAAGAATAATAGAGTGAATACTAAAATCTTAGGTTTAGAAAATGTTATCACACTGCTATAAATACCTTCAGGTTAAGAAACTTTTCCAGTGTCCTAGGGTCTCCTTTCTGGCAAGTTAACTAAATTTTAAGGGAGATAAACCCAAAACTTGAAAGATACAGGGCATTACTTCCAGCTGAACCAGGGCTGGCTTTACCATGAGGCAAATTGAGGTGGCCACCTCAGGTGCCAGACTGGGGGAGGGTGCCACTAGGAAACAGAGTGTAGAATATTGTGTCTGCTGCTGGTGCATATGTATTCTCTCTACTCTAGGTGCACAGAGATGGAATGCTGTGCTGGAGGAAGGAAGGCACAACAGACATATCAGACAGGCAGGAGAAAAGGTGAGCGGGAATAATAAAAAGCAGCAGGAGATTCAGGGAGAGAGAGGAGGAGTCGTCTCTTATGCACCTTATGTACCTCTCGAACACTCCTGGGGAGACTGGACTGATTAACACCAGTTTCTCAGGGAGTGTTGTATCAAGCAGGCAAGGTACTAACAAACTTTAACAGACTTTATTTAACAACAGTGAAACCTCTTTACAGAGCTGCTGCACCCCTCTGTTGCTCTAACTCAGGCTTGGCTCAACTCCTCCCCCCTCCTTCCTGTTTCCTGTCCTACAGTCCCCCAGTCCTAAGAGTTACAAGCAGAATCTAAAACACCAAAGGGAGCTTCCTGTTTCTTGCTCCTTAAAACACTGATATCTTCCCTCACTCAAGCCCTCCTAAGAGCCTGCTTATTTGTCCCCTGCAATTGAGTGTTGAGAGCCATGATAGCTGGCACAGAACAGCAGTCATGAATGAAAGAAGAAAAAGCCCCTCTGGAGCAGCATCCATCAAAAGGAAACAAGCAAAGGAAGCTTTTCTGTCTAAGGAGGAAGGAGCTCTCCTGAGATACATACACACAAATGTTCATGGTGATCCTTCCGGCCCCAGTGAGGATGTGAGTGGTGAGGAGATGCCTGATCTTCCAGTTAGTCAGACTGCAGGTGACCTGGCAGCTACTGCAGCATCCATATCTCCATCTCAAATGGATGTAACCAGGCACATTCCTGAAGAAAAGTGTAGATCAGAGTGTGGTGGAGGTGCAAGAAACAGCTGCTGCTGAGTTTAGTTCCTTAAGTCTAGATAATCCAGGACTATGGACCCACTTGAGCAGTAGCCTGAGGAACTTGCTTGTATTGCATGGGCCACAGCAAGTGAAAAACTTAATGTTCCCCAAAGACAATGAAAATAGAAGTTTTTATCCAATACATTTCTAGTGTGAAATCTCCAATGGTGACAAACTGGAGAGGCCATGGCTTATGTACTCAAAAACCCAGAATGCTGCATAATGTTTTTGTTGCAAACTCTTCCAGTCTAATGTTCCAGCCACATTGGGTTCTATAGGAACAAAGGACTGGAAAATCTGCCTAGAAAATCTGGCATGCCATGAGAAAGCAGCAAATCACCACAGAGCATTCCATAGGGTGAAAGAGCTTGAGATGAGACTAAAGGTTAAAGGTCATCATAGATGATCAGCATCAAGAGAAGACTGCATCAAAGTCTTTTTACTGGCAAAATGTTCTGAAAAGGCTCATCGTCATTGTGAGAATGCTTGCTACCCAAAACCTAACACTTTAGATCAGCCGTATATGCCAAACAAGGAAACTTCCTTAAAATTGTGGAGCTGATGGCTGAGTTTGATGCTGTGCTCCTGGAGCATCTAAGAAGAATCAGCACCCAAGAAATTTACATACACTGCTATCTTGGAAAAACGATTCAAAATGAAATCATACCATTACTGGCAATAAAAATGAAACAGAAGATTGTGGCAGATCTAAAGTCAGCAAGATATTACTCTGTAATTCTGGACTGCACACCTGACATCAGCCATATGGAACAAATTACTTTAATGCTTCATTTTGTAGCAACAACAGAACCTAGTGAAAATGTCCCTGCAATGGTTACTGTCAGAGCATTTTTTAGAATGTATTGACATTGGTGATACTACAGGAGCTGGTATGACAAATGTGCTTCTTAAAAAGCTGGAAAATGCAGGAATTGAGATAGCTGACATGAGAGGTTAGTGCTATAATAATGGTGCCAACATAAGAAGAAAGAACAGAGGAGTGCAGACACGGATCCGAGAGTTAAGCCCTTGAGCTTTTTTGGTTCCATGCAGTTCTTGGTGAACTTGGTGGTCAGTGATGCAGCTTCAGCTTCTAGTGAGGCTGCTGAATTTTTTTAATGTAATTGTATGTATTTTTCTCTGCATCAACTCACCAATGGCAAATTTTGAAGCAACATCTGGGAACATCCTCTCTGACACTGAAACGCCATGATGGGAAAGTCGAGTGGAGGCAGTAAAGCCTATCAAACACCAAATTGGAAAGATAGATGTTGCCATTGTGGAGGATAATGCTATGACAGGAATTGTTTGTGGGAGAACAGTGGCAGAGGGAAATGGAATCACCAGAAACATACATAACTTCAAATTTCTGTGTGGGTTAGTGTTGTGACATAACATACTGTTTATAATAAGAAATTCCAAGGTGTTAACCTTGATATTGGGCTGGATGGACCTTTGGTTTGACCCAGTACAGCCATTTTTATGTTCTGATTATCTTGATATATCTGGAGCAATGGAACAACTGGACCAAACAAAGTCATACCTACAGTCTTACTGGTCTGATGAGGGATTTCAGAACATTCTGAAGAGTGCACGGAAGTTTTCAGAGGAACTTCACACTGAAACTATTTCCCCACCCATTCAAGAATACATGAGTCACTGAAGAAGTCAGCCTTGCAACCATCTCAATAGAGCATGAGATGGCCCAAACAGTGGAGCTTCAGGAAGCAGTTCAGATGTATGCAACCAAGAAGGCATGGAAAGCACCACTTGGATTATTCAAACCGATAAAACTGCAGTGTTTACTATGCAGACAGGAAAAGTTACATTTGCAGTTCAGGTGTTTGAAAGTTAAGTCTTACTTAAAATTTTTGAACAAGGCATTTTAAGTTTAGTTCTCTCTTAATGGGGTAGGTAGCAAGCAGTTCCATGAGAAGAATAGAACAGGAAGAAAGCAGAATTGAGATCTTCCAAAGCTTTGGCCCTAGCAAGGGGGCATGGAGGTGTCATTTGAGCTCCCCGCTTCAGGTGCCAAAATGTTGTGGGCTGGCCCCAGGCTGAGCTATATTTGTATGCATTTAAGAACTTGCTCCTTCTTCTTTTGAAGTCAATAGCCAAACTCCCATTGAATTAAATGGTACATTAACAGGGCTTAAATTACCATGTTTTCTGTTTTAATAAGAAGAGGACTTCCTTTATGTCAGAGGATATTTAAAAATCAGTGTTTTTTGCCAAACAGTTCTGCAAAGGATTGTGAGTCTTTCAGTGGTGCTGAGGTTGAAGTGTAATAAGAGATCAATATTCTGGTACATGTACCAATTTCAATGTCTTATCGAATCTATGACTTCACATTGGATCATAACTTAAATCAAACTCTCCTTATGGAAATATAAACAACTATTTCCTAAGCTTCTGCTTCACTTTCTGTGTATCCAGTTTTAAAGTCCATGTTTATACAACCATGGAATGTTTGAGAAAAAAATATCAGACAACTATTGCAGCTCTTTTGCCAAAGCAAAATTTAGTGTCTCATGTAAAAAAATAATAATGCTATGCTATCCCTAAAGTGAATAGCTTCAAAGAGTTAGTGAAACAAGGCCTGCTTTTTGTATTTACCATTGCTTTTAGTTACTGACTAAGAAGAAAATATGTATCAAGTCCTATTATAGTTCTCTGGTCCTGTTTTTTCTTTCTTACAGGATCAAAATGCATATGCTTTTAAAATTTTGTATCTACTTATTGTTTATTGCTTTCATACCACTTAATACTCTGTATAAATCAGAACCTATTTTTAGTGATTGTCAAAGGACTTAGCTTAAGTTATCAAAATAACTGTTTGTTGACAGCATAAGTATCTAACTGCCCTAAATTGTGTTTGGAAGCAAGATTATTTTTCTTTTGCAGTAACCAAAGCAACATTTAATGAACTTCAGAGTGCTGTGTGACAAAGCCTTACTTCAGAGAAAAGTATTTTAACCATAAATTACCAAGAGTACTATAGCTTTTCTGCAAATGCAGAAACAAATATGAGAAAATAAAGATTATTTTTATGTAAGACTTTGTTATTAAGTGCCACTTTAATAATCAAATTTGAATTTTAAAAGTATCTGAGGCTAGGCCCTCCAAATATCCATGTTTAGTTGCAATATCCTGAACACCTATTTTGTATGCTTTATACTCAAATATCCTGTTAATTCCCTCTGCATATGTGGCTTCTTGGAAGCAGATTCTACGAACATGCAGTGTCCTGTTTAGTTAGCGAAAAGTTCAGATAGGTTTTGTTCTTACTTGGAAACTACTAAATCCCCTCCATTCTCATGTTAGAAAGTGTTACAGTTCCACAAGTGCCTTTGAAAAGAGCTACAAATTATAGCCAAAAAGTGAAGAGGGTGTTTTTTTCAACTAAGTAATGATTTAATCTCTTCTGAACATTTGCAGACCATAGTAATTATCTTTGCTTGAGTTCATGGAAGTTACTTTAGTGTGTTTCTCCTGTGCTAGTTGGAGTAGAACCCAAATGCATTCCTCTGCAGTTCTGGACATAGTGATATTTCACAGACCTTTTAACAAAAGGAAATAGTAGGAGTGGTTTCGATAATAATGATTTTTTAAAAAACATTTTAAAATTCTCTTAAATCTAAAATGCTTAGGTCTAGAGTAGGATACGGAGAAAAAAAACTACTTTAAAAAAATTAAAAAGACAAACATTTAAAAAAATCTCTTCTCATTTTAAAAATATTGCTTAGTAAGGTTGGAAAAGTAAGCCTCACCTTAGTAAGCCTCACCTCAGACCCTGGACAAATCATGGAGCAGGTCCTCAAGGAATCCATTTTGAAGCACTTGGAGGAGAGAAGGGTTATCAGAACAGTCAACATGGTTCACCAAGGGCAAGTCATACCCGACCAGCCTGATTGCCTTCTATGATGTGGATATGGGGAAAGTGGTGGACATGAAATATCTTGACTTTAACAAAGCTTTTGATATGGTTTCAGATAGTATTCTTGCCAGAAAGTTAAAGTATGGATTGGAAGAATAAGATGCATAGAAAGCTGGCTAGATCATCAGGCTCAATGGGTAGTGGTCAAAGGTTTGATGTCTAGTTGGCAGCTGGTATCAAGCGGAGTGCCCCAGGGGTTGGTCCTGGGGCAGTTTTGTTCAGCATCTTCATTAATGAGCTGCATGATGGAATGGATTGCACCCTCAGCAAGTTAGCAGATGACACTAAGCTTGGGAGGAGAGGTAGATCAGTTCCAAAGTCACCTAGTCAAATTGGAGGATTGGGCCAAAAGAAATCTGATGAGGTTCAACAAGGACAAGTGCAGAGTCCTGCACTGAGGACAGAAGAATCCCATGCACTGCTATAGGCTGGGGACCAGCTGGCTAAGTAGCAGGTCTACAGAAAAGGACCTGGGGATTACAGTGGATAAGAAGATGGATATGAGTCACCAGTGGCCCTTGTTTCCAAGAAGGCTAACAGCATATTGGGCTGCATTAGTAGGAGCATTGTCAGCAGATCGAGGAAAGTGATTATTCCCCTCTATTCAGCACTGGTGAGGCTACATCTGGAGTATTACATCCAGTTTTGCCTCCCCTCCCCCACTACAGAAAGGATGTAGACAAATTGGACAGAGTCCAATGGAGGGCAATGAAAATGATTAGGGGGCTGGGGCACATGACTTACAAGGAGAGGCTGAGGTAGCTGGGCTTATTTAGTCTGCAGTAGAGAAGAGTGGGGAGCGGGGGGAGGTATAGCAGCCTTCAACTATCTGAAGGGTGTTCCAAATAGGATGGAGGCAGGCTGTTCTCAGTAGTGGCAGATGACAGAACAAGAAGCAATGGTCTCAAGTTGCAGTGGGAGAGGTCTAGGTTGGATATTAGGAAAAACTATTTCGATAGAAGGGTGGTGAAGCACTGGAATGGGTTACTGAGGCAGGTTGTGCGATCTCCATCCTTCGAGGTGTGTAAGGCAAGCTTCACAAAGCCCTTGCTGGGATGATTTTGTTAGTGTTGGTTCTGCTTTGAGTGGACTTGATGGACTTGATGATCTCCTGAGGTCCCTTCCAACCCTAAGGTTCTATGATTCTATGAAAAGATTCACTGTTTCCACTTTGTAAGTGTTGTGTCATATAGTGAGTTTTTGCAGTGAAGTTTGTTGTTTTGTAATATTTAGTTGGAAAGGGGAAGTATTCTGAATGACCCTAGTATTTGACTGAAGTGTGGAATGGACAGTCCTAAAAACTGGACCCTTTATTTATTCATAAAACAGATACTGCCAGGACTAGACTAATGCATGGGCAAAGTAGGCACACATGTCTGGGGCCCCGGTTTGTGGGGTGGAGGGCCCCAAATGGTTTTGGATTTGTGGGGGGAGAGGTTTCTGACACAGATTTGTACACAAAGTAGAAGAATTTCACTCAATTGAGTGTGTGGTGGTGTAACCTGCAGAGGGTTGCAATGCCACTCACTTGAATGAAGTTTTGTCAATTCACATGCAAATCTGCATCAGTGAATGAGTGGGCACTAACAGTTTTGCCATTTCCAGCAGAGCTAAGGAGACAGGAGGGCTCTAGGTACAGAAACTGTTTTTCCAACAGCAGTAAGCAAACAGGTTGTGATGGGTGATGGAAATTTATTGCAGTGGCATGTAAGGAAGGGAGCATCATTGATGTATATTTTTCCATGCATCAGCTGTTTTTTGTTATTCTTATTAGAAGTAGGGGCCCAAAAGTGTATATTTACCTAGGGCCCAGTGATGGGTTAATCCAGTCCTGAATTCAGCACAGGGAACTTCAGAACACATTCCCTTGCACTACTTTAGCAGAGTGTCTCTAGTCAGTCTGACCTGGAAGGATTTCCTCACAGGGCGAGAATAGTTCCCACTCCTTAGCCTTGTCTGTCTCTTCTTGTATCTGACTGCCAACAAGCAGTGCTTAATTTGTGCCAGGGCTGTCCCTCTAGGCATGGGGCAGTTCCTAGCCCTGGCACCTCTAGGTTTGCTGCATCAGTTATGGATGTAAAAAAAAATTGCTTGAACCCCGGCACCTCTTTCATTACAAATTAAGCGCTGCCAAAAAGGCTGTTTCTAATTACTACTGATTTTGTTGGTGGGTTTTGTCATTGGCATATGTCTACTAGGAAACTGATTCCACCAACTCCTTTCACATGGAGGAATGTCTAGTGCTCTGTGCTAAGTATATTGACTTAGTCACTATTGATCCTACTGCAAGCTGAGTTTGAAAAAGTGACCTAGAGGTAAAGACTGCATATGCTCTTATTAATCTCTTAAACCTTCTAGCTCCCCTAAAATAAGGCTACAACCCGCTTTAATTTTCTACAAAGAATTCAAAAGGAGAAAGCATTCTTGTGCACATGACTTTTTTGAATTATTTCTACTTCAGAAGTTGTCAAACAAAAATAATTTGATTACTGTTCTATCTGTGAAGATGGCAAGGGGTCCTTTGAACAGAACTAACAGTTTGAGCTTGATTTGGAGAGAAATGGTACTTTTTAAATACTTTCGGTCCATGGTCTTTTATCACTTTCTTACAATGTCTCTCCTATATTGTAGTAGTCCTGTACAGTCATGTGAATATAGGGTTTCTGAACTGAATTGAATCTTTGTCTCTTCACATCAGTACAACAAAGTAAGGTTGCTATAGCACTGCAAAAAGCTAGAACTAGAAGATCACATTTGTAGTTTTCCAAAGGGACTAAATTATGCTGATATTTAGTTTCCAGTTGGATGCCTCCCAAATCGTTTTGTGGCAGTCACTTTCTTATTGAGTCACTTTCCTCACCAAAAGAACTGTGTGAATTTAGATGCAACTTGCTTTCAATATGCTTTCATTTTACCAAAATGCCGTTACATGTTTCAAATAAAGTTGTTTGTTCAGTTCAGTTAGTGAACACAACCTGCCAAAGCAAAGCAAACTCTCTGTAAACATAGTCTGAGAAAAAAAGTTGAAGACAGTAGTTCTTTCTTGGCCCATTGCATACGCACATCCTGCCAGCATTATTAGTGGGTGGTTGTAATAACCTAATGACCCACTGATACCTCATGGAAAGTTTAGAAAAACGTTCACATATAGTTTTGTTCTTCCCTTGGTTATTTAATTCTTGAAAGTATTCTGAGAGCAGAGGACCCTGCGCTTGGCACAGGAACAAGGGGAGGAATGTGGTTTGAAATCCACCTTGAGTTCTCCTTTATTCTGGTGCCGCCAGGGACCTATCAAAGAAAGTCAGGACTTCTCTAACTTGTACTGTGCTGCTCAGTATGTATGAGCTCTCAGAAGCAAATAACTTTAGCAGCATGTGCTCCAGGTCTTATCTCCCTCCTCAGACTTTGTCCACTCTTTACAGGTCCCCTAACTTAGAGGCTGTGAGCAGGATTGGCATGGAACCCTTACAGATAGGCCAGCCAGGGAGGCCCATGGCGGAAGAACTATTCTGGGATGCTGCTTCTGCCCCTTTAAGGCCTCTTTGTTCTGTCAGGGTGGCATAAAAGGGCCTCAGTGTAACTGAATTGGGCCCAGAATTTTTAAACATGAATTCATTTCCTCCTCCTCTTTGTTTACTTATTCCTCAAGCATCTCTTGTGTCTGAGAACTGAAGAAACAAGTCTAATTGAGACAAAAGTTGTTATAAAATCAAACTCCAAAGGAGCAACAGTTTGCAATCACCTTATGCTCTTATGGTGAATTTCACCTTGTCCCCCAACCAAACTTAAGTAGATATTTAGCTGTTTGGGGGGTAGGGTATGTAGAAGACTCCACTGGGATTGAGTGATGGAATTCATCTCCAAAACCAGCATA
Source organism: Sternotherus odoratus (assembly GCA_032164245.1). Classification (NCBI taxonomy): domain Eukaryota; kingdom Metazoa; phylum Chordata; order Testudines; family Kinosternidae; genus Sternotherus; species Sternotherus odoratus. The sequence continues at coordinate 56,975,839 of JAVMKO010000004.1, forward strand.
CAGGTTAGCACTGCCCCTTTGTGTATGTCTATATGCAATTAAAAACCCATGGCTGGCCTATGCCAGATGACTCAGGCTCCTGGGGCTTGGGCTAAGGGTCTGTTTAATTGTGGTGCACACACTGGAGCTCCAGCTGGAGCCCAGGTTATAGGAACCTGCGAATTGGAAGGGATTCAGAGATCAGGCTGCAGACCAAGCCCATATGTCAGCAGCACAATTAAATAGCCCCTTAGCTTTTGAGTCTACTAGTCCAGTCCTTACCTGCCTGCCTGCCACATACACATGCATAACCAGACCCTAGAATGATCTGTGTAAAGTTACGGACTTCCTTGGCCCTCCCCATGTGCTCTATTATTTGCCACCTTATTCAGAGCCAGCCTGGAGCCTTTAGTATGGAAATAAATACAAAAAGGCAGTCCTTCTTCAGGGCTACTTTCCCTTTCCCTTATTATGCTGGACTAGTACCACAGGTTCAGTGGCACAGGGGCCCTTGCGTAGTATGATTTTGCCCCCCAACAAGCCACTCCAATCAGAGTGCTATTGGACACCTTAGAACAGGGGTGGCCGGCCAACCCGTGGCTCCAGAGCCACGTGTGGTTCTTCAGAAATTAATATGCATCTCCTTGTATCGGCACCAACTCCGGGGCTGGAGCTACAGGCGCCAACTTTCCAATTTGCCAAGGGGTGATCACTGCTCTACCTCTTGATCTGCCCCAGGCCCTGCCCCCACTCCATCAATTCCCACTCCTTCCCCTGAACCTGCTTTGAACCTTGCTCCCCACCCCTGGAGCCTCCTGCATGCCACAAAACAGCTGATCAGGAGATGCAGGGAGGGAGGGTGAGGCGCTGATTGGCAGGGCTGCCAGTGGGTGGGAGGTGCTGGGAACAGGGGGGCGGAGTTGATATGGGGCTGCTGATGTATTACTGTGACTCTTTGGCACTCTACATTGGTAAATTCTGGCTCCTTCTGCCGCTCAGGTTGGCCACCCTGCCTTAGAAAATCATATTGTAGGAAGCACTAATTTTGTGTGGCTTAGCTCTCTTTAGTATCATATTAAGGTTTTTCAAAGCCTTACTATGTCCAGCTTGTCTCAAAAAGAATATAGGCCCAATATTAGGCACCTACCACATGTAATAGCTAGGCTGACCATACGTCCCGTTTTGAACGGGACAGTCCCGTTTTTTTCATGTTTTTTAACCGTCCCGTCTTTTTGTCCAAAATATCAATTTTGTCCCGTTTTTGGGGCAGGACTCATAAAACGTGGACTCACTCATAAAACAGGACTCATAAAACATGGAGTCATAAAACGTCCGTCCCCCCCCGCCGCCGGCGGCGTGCTCGGCCCCCGGCTGCGGCTCCGGACAGCTCCGATCTGCCGCCTCCTCCAGCCCGCCGCCCACTGCCGCCTCCTCCTCTCTATTCCTCCTTCCCTCCTTCTCTCCATCCCTCCCTTCTCTCCATCCCCCCTTCTCCATCCCTCCCTTCCTCCCTGCTCTCTCTCCGTCCACTGCCTCCTCTCGCTCCCTCCATCCCTTCTCTCTATCCCCTTCTCCATCCCTCCCTTCTCTCTATCCCTCCATCCCTCTCTTCCTTCTCTCCATCCCCCTTCTCCATCCCTCCCTTCCTTCTCTCTCTCCCTCCGTCCACTGCCTCCTCTTCCATCTCCCTTCTCTCCATCCCTCCTTCTTGCTGTCCCTTGCCTCCTCCATCCCCCCTGCTCCCTACCCCCATCTCTTCTCTCATCCATCCATCCTCTCCCTTCTCACCTTCATGCCTTCTCTCCCTCCGTCCCCTCCATCCTCTTCATCCCTCATCCCCCCTTCTCTCTCTCCCTCCATCCTCTTCATCCCTCATCCCCCTTCTCTCTCTCCCTCCATCCTCTTCATTCCCCATCCCTGTTCTGCTTATTCTTCCATCCATCCCCCCGACCCACCTCTTCCTCCCCCTGTGCCCCCCCGTCCCGTTTTTGTCTAAAGGAAATATGGTCAGCCTAGTAATAGCTGTCATATGGCTAAACCACCCTGAACACGCCCGATCCCGTCTGATCTCAGCTGCTAAGCAGGGTCGGGCCTGGCTTGTACTTGGATGGGAGACCTCCTGGGAATACCAGGTGCTGTAGGCTTAACACCTGGCAGTAGGTATAAAATGCCTCCAACGACAGATGGAACGACGCATCGGTTGAAGTATACCCCAGTCGTATCACTGGTTGTGTCCAGTCTAAACGGACCCTGCCATAGTGCGGGAATAATGCTAGGAAAAACAACAACATGTAATATCTGTCATAGATTTCCTATTAGAGCAAATCTACTCTAAGGACAGAGTCTATCATGTAAAAAAGGAATTTAATGATAATAGATATGCCAAAGTACTGGGATACTATAAGGAAATTTATGGGAGTAACATTTTCCCAAAAAATAGGATTTGACAGCCTGCTAATTATGGATATAACTGCTAATGTTGTAGTCCTTGTTCCAAATTTTGTATCTGTATCTAGCTGTGTTTGTTTCACAATTAGAAAAGTGTTCTCAACTAGATAAAATAAGATCAGAGCAAACTGAAATGTTGAATAAGTCTTTTGCATATGCAAACATATTAGGGTAACTTTTTGTTACTTTTCCTTTTCACATGTCAAGAGATTTCCTAGTTCAAGCTAGCCTCATAAGTTATTATGAAACACCCTGTCCCCAGGATCCAGTATTCTAGTCAGAAATTTGTCATCATTTGTTATCTCTGGTCAGTAAGGGCCAGCTGTTTCAGAAGTATGTGGGCAACTCTATGCCTTGTTTACACAAGCAGTTGTCCTAAATATCCATACAAATGGTAGTGGGCCATACCAGTTGGGTGTTTGTGGGTAGTTACAGTATGCATCCCTGTGCAATGATGGTAACTGTACATTGCAATTGGTTTTGCACATTTTTCAGGATTTTACCCTGTAATTGTTGTTCACACAAAAATTAAAGCATTAAAATATGACTGGATGTTTTTGTAATAATCGTCTTTCACAATAGCTGCCTTTTTTTAAAAAAAATGATAGGATTATTCCCTAATATATGTGGAAGGTGCACTATTCTGCGTGGATCACTTAAGCAGTTCAGAATGAATCATACAAACATGCAGAACCAGAATCATTTGCCCGTGGGTGTGTATCTGTTTGCATTTATTTACCAGTCTGCTTAGAAACAGAATGAGAAACATTTAAGCATTGCCTTTTAGAGAAGAGTCTGAATGATTTTTTTATACTAAGAAAATATATTGCATAACCTACAGAAGCTTGAAACCACTTACAGTAAACTGAAAAGATGACTTCAAAATTTTCTCTACCTACTCATTTGCAGACATCATTAGTTCCTCTCTTCTTAGATAAAATTCCAGGCTCCTGTTTAATGGTGAAGAATGTTATAATTCCTTGTCTACCATTTTAATCCTCCCATTTAATCCAGAAACCCATGCTTTGTTATCATCTTGATTGTCAGACTATTCTACTCGCACATAATCATATTTATTATGTTCATCACCACCCATGGAACATTTTAAATTGAATCAGATTGTAAAAATGCTAATGATACATCTGAAGGGACAAGTGCCTCCAAATTTAACACCAAATCTTTTCCAATAGTGGAAGGGGAGAAGAAGTTTAGTAGCCAAAGGTACATTAAAACTGTACTATTTTTAAAAGATCCCACCTGTATCTCTTCAAAATAAAATTAGTTTTGCTACTGATCTAAATGGCAAAATGTAGAGCTCCACTGTTCTCAGCTAACAGACATTACATCAGAAATGTTCTGTGTGTGATGCTTTCTTACCCACACAGATGATGATATGTAAAGACCATGCTTTTTTCAAAAGTACATGGGAGGTTTGCATTGTTATTTGAAAACAGGGGATCTGGGGGGGGGGGGGGGAGGTTGTGTTTTGTGTGTAGTATTGCAAACATTGTAATTCTGTGTGTGACTATGTCTTCACTGCAAGTTAAGGTGTGATTGGCACCAGGTGGGAATAGACATTAGCTTTAATTGAGCTAGCATGGGTAACAATAGTAGTGAAGGTGTGGCACAGGCTTGTACTCAAGCTATGTGCTGGAATACAAGCCTGTGAGGACCCTAGGTATGTGCTCAGGTTCCTGGACTGTGCTGAAGTCTATGCCACCAACTCTTCACTACTATCATTAACCGCATTAGCTAGATAAAAGGTAGCATGGCTATGACTGCCAGTGCTATTATCACACCTTCATTTGCAGCCTAGACATACTTTAAATTAGTGCCAACAGCGTAACTTTGTTAGTGGACACCAGAGGGCAGAACTACAAATAGTGTTGCAAGTTAAATTTTCCAGAACATAGTCTCAACTAACAAGTATTATAAGATTTTCTTTCAAGTGCTGATCATATTTTGACTCTCTAAGAACAGTCAGTAGGCGCAAGTGCAACTGTCTGTATCCAGGCAAACAAACAAAACATGATATAACATTGCATGGAGTCAGAAGTAACCTAAGAAAAAAATTAAATTATTTGGATTATAGAATTTGCTAAAGTCCAGTTGCCCCAAATGAACTAAAAGTGTGAATCCTCTTGCGGAGTGGAAGAAATCCAAGCAATGAGCAGGACTTGTTTCCGAGGGTCTCCTGACATCCACATATGTGGAGAAAAAATATTAGCTACTAGACTGGATTAAAAAGAGATCAGTCACTTCTATGGAAAACAGAGTTGAGGGACTTTACAACAGGTTTGAATGTCACTCCAAAATGATTGTCAGATTTATAGTATGCAGGGTGCAAATAAATACTTTTGTGATGGAGTAAAAGTTCATTTATTCACCTAGCTTCCTTGTATCAGAAATAAATTGACTGAATTAAGGAATGCAACTAAGGAAGATTCTCACCAAGTTTGCTGAAAATACAATTGCTGATTAGTCTAAAGAAAAACAATTCTATCTTCCACAAGTGGAAGAATGCTGAATATTGCACAATAAAGCTAATGTTTATAGAGAGATTTTTATATTCAGCACAGCAAAGTTGGGTTTCCTCCATTCTGTTTAGTCTTTACAAACAGGGAGTTTCACAGTTTGTACTTTTCTATTTGTTCATTGGATTACAAGAAGCTAAGTGTGGTGTGACCACCATAGCTATTTGAAAACTATTGAAATTCTGCTGACTTGTAACAGGGGCTGTTGTCAAATACCAACTACCCAAATATTACAGAGATACCTTTCTGCTCACCAACCACTGCGTGGAAGAGTTTGTAAAATAATGACTAGTCCACTACATGTATATAGCTTTCATTATACAGTTTGGAAAGAAGTGTCCCATCCTTCACCAGGAGAAAATGGCACATTGTGAGAGAACATGGGCTCCCCAGAGTTTGATGTACAATGTTGTAGGAAAAACTGGACATTGAGAATAAATGTTAAGATAAGAGGTTTGCACTTCTGTCCTGGTGTGACTATATGATTGTAAGAGCTTCTAAAATGTTCAATGGTTGCAATAAAGTAAATTATATCTAACTTTTAATACCATTTAAGTCTAAAATTCACATGTATAGACAAGGCAATTCAGTTTATTATTCATTGAAATCATACATTTCATGAAACATAACGGCTTCAGGGAAAAAATACAAAGATCTAATGCAGGGGTCTCAAACTCAAATGACCATGAGGGCCGCATGAGGACTAGTGCACTGGCCCGAGGGCCGCACCACTGACTCACACCCTGCCCTCGCTGCCCCGGCTCCACCCCCACTTCACCCCTTCCAAGAGGTCCCACCCCTGCCCCACCTCCTCCTCTGAGCACGCAGCTCCCCATTCCATCCTGGAAAGCGCTAGGCACTACCAACAGCTGTTTGGCAAACAAAGCAAGAGCAATATAGGAAGTCCAGAGCTAGAAACACGCGCGGCCCAGCCAGGCAGCAGAGAAGCCTCCACTTCTGGCCCCTCCATCCTGCAAACTGCTATGGGGGGACCGAGGGGGAGGGGGGCGCCAGGAAGCTTGGTGGGCCGCAGGGAAGGGCTTTGCGGGCCGCATGTGGCCCCCGGGCCGCATGTTTGAGACCCCTGATCTAATGGAAAAAATCTAGGAACTGTGTTTTTTTTCTACAGAAGTTTTAGAATTAAATTTCTCAACAGCATCCAAAAAACACTGTTGGCTTGTTTCTTTTAATCTTGTCCAAATATTCAGTAATGAAAGTGGTTTTAACTTTAAACAGTTAAAATACTGTCTGGACAATGGCTACATTGATCCTAAAGTAAGGCTGCACCTTTTGCCTTCAAATTATGTACCATAATCTCTCGACATGCAGGATAAAGTGAGGGAAGATTTTTGGGTAGCCCAGATAAAAAGCTTGCATGTCCCTCTTTAATCCCTCACAAAAATCTGATGCATAAATTAATAGAAACAGTTAGGCGGTCTTAGATAGTAGTCCTTGTCTTCCACTTATGCTTTTCTACCAGTGCAGTTAGACTCCTTACAACAATGTCATCTATATATATAAAAGTCAAATGGTGTATGTATGTATGTATGCGCGGATGTATGCTTACTCCTTCCACACCATTTGAGCTAGAGAATTGAAATTTGGTACAGTTAGAGGTCTTGGGGTCCTAATGACCGTAAGAGTCGAAAATTTTTCAAATCTCACCTCTGACGCCCCCCAGGGGTGAAATTCTTTAAAGGCCAATCACATCAGCTGGGCAGCTGCTGTTCTCTGTGACATAGTTATGATGTCATAATACCCCCTCCAACAGACACCACACTCGCTCAGCTCTCTGCCCCTCCCCCCTCCAACGGAACCCCGGAATCCCTCAGCTCTCTGCCCCCTCCCCACCTCCGACGGACCCGAGTTGGGTTTGGTCGGAGGGTAAGTGAGGTAGGGGTGTCGGGTTTGGTTGGGGGGGTGAGGTGGGGGTGTCGGGTTTGTTCGGGGGGGTAAGTGAGCCGGAGGTGTCGGGTTTGGTCTGGGGGGGGGGGGGAAGGTGTCTGGGTGGGTGAGGGGTGGGGGTTAGGGTTGGTCAGGGGGTGTTGGGTTTGGTGGGGGGGTAAGGTGGGAGTGTTGGGTAAGGTGGGGGTGTTGGGTTTGGTTGGGGGGGTGAGGAGGGGGGTTGGGGTTGGTCGAGGGGTAAGTGAGGTGTGAATGTCGGGTTTGTTTGTGGTGGTAGGTAGGGGTGTCGGGTTTGGTTGGGGGGGGGAACTGAGGTGGGTGTGTCAGGTTTGGTCTACGGGGGGTGAGGTGTGGGTGTTGGTCACGGGGTGTTGGGGTTGGTAGGGGGAGACGTGGGGGTGTTGGGTTTGGGTGGGGGGGTGAAAATGTGAGTCAGGGTTGGTTGAGGGGTAAGTGAGGTGGGGGTGTCAGGTTTGCTCTCTTCCCCCATCCAATGGACCCCATACTCACTCAGCTGTCTGCCCCCTCCCCACCTCCGACTGACCCGAGCAACGCCGGGTTTTTCGCTAGTATTGTATTAAACAAGGTGCAGTCAGCTTGTAGTATTGCTGTCAGCTTGGCTGAAAGCAGGGATTGAACAAAGGACCTTCAGAGTTAAAAGCATGAATCTGTCTTGTGCTAAAATAAGCCAGATTCTGAAGCTAAGAACTGCACTAGACCCATATATTTTATGGATGAAGGGCAGAGAGGGATCCATAACATACGATAACCAATGGGTTATAGTAGCACCATAAAATAGGTATCTATGCACTAGAATGCAAGTCAATGGAGGTTGCTCTTGCTTATGCCAAGGCTGATTTCTTCATTTATTATTTAAAAACAACTGCATGATTGGGCTTGTAGCCATTAAAAAATCTAGCCCAATTAATAAATAAGGACTTAAATTAATCATACAAATGTTAGAAATTTTTAGAATAAAAACTGAAAATCCCATATTAACTAAATACTCTGGTTATTGCAACTCTAAACTCATGGGATTCTCTCTGGAATACGAGTGACATTATATGTTGTGTGAGCATTGTTATAATGGTGTTATTTAAAAAGTTTTATAGCATCTCAACCGTACCTGAATTTTCAGCTTGTAGGTTTTAACCCAGATCACTGTTACAATAAAGTAGCAAACTTTTGGATTTGAAATTTTCAAAATTCTAAACCATAAAATAAGTATTGTAAAAATAACCTCTCAAGTCTGACTAAAATCCATATGTTTGAGGAAATGAAAAATGATGGTATCTATTCCATCCTCATCTTCCACCTTATTGTGGGTCAGTGTTTGTGAGAATCCTTGCTTTCTGAGTGTCCTTTGCAGGTCATATGACCTGCAAACAACCTCAATGAACAGAGTGTCTGCCTTAAAACTGAATTCCTTTGCTGTAGGAGGATGAACTGTACAGTAAGCAAAACCCTTAATATTACATTAAATAAAAACTGCATTGAAATACATATAGCACAGGTATATATTTAGTGTCAGTAGAAAATGACTTTCCATGTCCACACAGAACTGCATCTGTTAGCATTGGCAAAGTTAAGTTAACTGAATTTAGTAATTTATGGGAATATCTTGATCTTTCCAAATTGTTTAAGTGATATTGGCCTCATCATTTCTATGGTCTTGTTTAAGTATCTACACATGTGACAGTTTGCAAAAGACAGAAAGCAAGTACAAATCAGGAACATCTGGTTAAACTTTTAAATCATAACAGTATTGTGTCCAGACATGATCACTGAAGTATTTTCAAATGTATGTTCAAGAGTATATAAATAATTTTAAAAATAAGACCAAAATATAGGAATTCTTAGATTCCAATTTATGTAGAAACAAATTTTGTTTCTATGTAGCCTCATTGGCTTCAGTGGATTTAGTCCAGAGATGAATTTGACCAGTGGTATCTGAAACTGATGAATTAATACTAAATTGAGTTTTCTTCTTGCTTCACTTTTTATTTTTTAACCTCTGAAGGTTGATGCTCAAAGTTTTTTGGAAAGTTCTTAGCTGGGCCACTCACAACTCCAACTACGTGCAAAAGCTCCACGCTGAAAATCAAAATTCCAGCACTACTCTTTCCAGAGCAGTTCTGAATCCTTCTTCCAAAAACAATCATATCAAGAACCAGAAAACATCTTATAATTAACTAATTTGTCGTTCCTCATCTTATAGGTAATGAAGGAAATCCTGTACTGCACATTCTTTCAAGTGTAGGTTCAGGGTCTAGGAATATATCCTGTCGTGCACCAATCAGTCCTGTTTCCTGTGATTGTAAGAAGCAGAACAAATAGCTAAACTGGCAGTTTCACAACTCTTGTTTTTTTGTACTTCAAAATTTACTTTCTAATTATCTGGCCTAGCTTGAAAGGGTAAAATGAGGCTGGTGCTCTTGTCCATGGCCTATAGCGAACATTTGTCTACATCCCAAAAGCACAGAGACTTGCAACTGATATAGCAGGACCAGGGGTAAAAGTAAAATGCAGCTCTTATTGGTACGGGGCCACTCTGACCCCGCCCGTCTGTCCCCGTCCCCCCCGACCCTGATTCCAGCCATACCCAGCTTTACCCAGCTTAGTCATCTTCATCCACACCAAATACATGAACAAAAAATAAGAGGCAGGAGACCTTTAGTAACATGGGGCAGTGCCTGGGATGATAAAGAATAAAAATAATTATCTGAAACCTGCAGGTCACATTTTGCATTTGCAGGCATTTCTCAGATGGAAACCCTCAAATTGTTTACTAGGAGTGGTCATTTTTCTGAAAAACAGTAGTTCTTGACAATTATTTATCATTTCCTCCTTCCTCAATTAGTCCCCTCACATTTATAGTTTTCAAGGGATGGCCCAGTGGCTTCGAATAGATGAAACAATCTTTTGTAAAATTCATTAATATAGTCATGTACGCCTCTTTAAAACTTTTTTGTGTGTGATTTGTTCTCTGCATTGTGACGAGAAATGGGCTCCAACTGGAAAATTTTGATCTAACTCCCTCCAGGTTCAGGACTATAAAGAGCTGTGCTTTTGGTTCAGACACATTGCCCTTTGTGAATGATGATGATGATTAAAATCTTCAATCTTTTCCATTCTAAGATGAGCCAAGGAACTTGTACCGGTATGTTTCATCTTTAGGCACACAAGTTCAAGTTGCCTCACAGGAAGAGTGTTGAAAGATATGGTTCAAAGCACTTAGGAGAGGACTCTAAAGAAAGCAAAAGAACAAAATCAAGGGGTCCAAAATGTTCAACAGCATCCTTTAGAGTATTTGAGGTTGACATTACATAGATTTAGGTTCTGGATTAAGTACAAAGCACCATCTCTGAAATTTGTTTGTGGACAGCTTTACTCTTTTTTTGAAGTCACCCAGTTTGATAGTTTAGTCTAAGATTGTCATGAAGACAAGATTGTCTTTGCCAAGTGGCTGGAAAAACTTGAGGCTCTTGAAAGCCTCTTAAGTCAGCTTTTTGTGAGGACAGAAAACCTGTAAAACTCTGCCAGACAGGCTGCTTCCCAGCTCTCCTTTTTCAGTGACTCAAAGTTTGAGGTGAGTGCAGCTTAGATTTTAGTCAGCTGCACAATAATGAGAAGAAAGATTATTTATGTTGTGAGTAATATTTTTGAATCCCGAGGATCACTTCCAAAACATCCAAAAACATCTTAGCTCAGTAATGGATAAAAAATACGATAGAAATATAAATACCTAGGTCTGCATGCCCATGCAGAGGTGTAAGGGGCGTAAGGAGACCCCTTATGCCTCTGGCAAGTTACTTGCATTGCTGGAGCGTTACCAGCACACAAGGCAAGAGCAAATGCAGCCAGGGTACTACGTCCCGCCTATGTAATTGGGCAGGCAGAGGTATGGAGTGGGCAGAGCCTGGTCTCCACCATCCCCCCAGCATGCTGGCCCATGCACTAGAGCAAATAGGGACATAATCTGCGCAGTAAAACTGGTGGTGTAGATTACTTCCCCCTAGAGTAGTGGGGAGGTAGGTTGTTGCGGCGTCACTGTCTAGATCCTGCCCTGCTTGTGGGGCTGTGCATGCTACCTAGGGTGACCAGACAGCAAATGAGAAAAATTGGGATCAGGGGGTAATAGGAGCCTATATAAGAAAGAGACCCAAAAATGGGGACTGTTCTTATAAAATCGGGACATCTGGTCATGCTAAGGCTACCCCTTACTAGGGCTGAATTGAAGAGTTACAATCCATCCTTAGAAATTACTGTAAGGGAGTCTATAAAGAATATTGAACCTTTAGGTTCATATCTTCAAAGCCTTTTACACATGTTAGGATATTATCATTTTGAATATCATCTCTCAATCCTTGCTTAGTTTCCACCACCATTATTATCATTTCTGTGCACATAAAAAAAAGATATACCATTTTGTTATAATTTGTGTACTCTGTTGGTAATCTCTTAGTGGTTTTTAAGTAACTCTTCTTGCTACACTTCTTGCACTGGGAGAATGGGAGAGAGAGAGAGAGACTGATTGACTACTGGACTAAGCACAGTGCCGGAAACTAGTGTCTTAATCAGATATGCAGTAGTGTCAAGTACCTTCATGTTCTACTCCGTGTGGGTAGTACTGTCACCACCACTTTAACAAAATAACTTGAGATGTTTCCAGTGTGTAACTTGTTAGAAATAAGAATCTCTGAAATAAAACACTCTGGAGATTTGACTAAGTCCCCAGTACTATGTGTCACAAAGAAAACTATTTGTAAGATAAAATGCTAGCTATGAGTACTTTACTGTAACCTTTATTGTATTATTTCTGACCCTGACTTCTTTTAGAATAAAATCATTGGCATTGGTGAGTTTATCAAAAGTTTTACAGGAACTCTTAAACGTCACACATGAATGAGTGAATGAACAACATTATCTGAAAATTAATCCAAAAATATATAAGGGAAGGGATGCCTTGAGGAGAGAAACAGTTTAGATCTTCCTGGTCAGTTTCGAATGGCAGACTTCTTCCATCCATCATATGGATATGGTCACGGGTGTAAGAAGCAATGAAAATTCAGTGAGTTTACCACATAAAGAAATGGGTATTTCTGTTTATCAATCTGTGTGGGAAATAAGTGCAAATGGGGCTCTAGCCTGAGTAAGCTAACATGTTCCTAAACCTATGGGAAACATTGCTCTATCCTCAGCTTAGCACAATTGTGTTTCCTTTAGCATGGATCAATCTGACTTTATTTGCTTTGTCATTAGTTTTCTAAAACTCTTTAATGCACAAGAATTTCCAAAGTTATACAGCAGTCTAGTTCCACAGATTTCTATTCTTTGCGTTTCTGACTGTCCTATAAATAAATCCCATCTATTCCACTTGATTTTTGTCCTTTGCCTCATTAAGCCTCAGCCCAGCTAAAGTTATGGGCACCCAGCCAGGATCGGATAGCATTTGCTTAGTATACTCCCTTTCAAAATAGTTTAGGAAATGTTCCTTAAATATTTCAGCTATATGACAACGCTGTTTAACCTTTTCCAATTTCACCCTCTTAGCATCTTATTTCCTCTTCCTTAATGCCTTCCAGTTCTGGGAAAAGGAATTACAAATATGCTTCATCTTTAGCCACATTCTATCAAACTTTTCTTTTTAAGTATCTTTGTTTCTGTGTTAACTTCAATGTGCATTTGTTTTTCTTATCTAAGTGTGTGTGTGTGTGTGTGTGTGTGTGTGTATGTTTGTATGTATGTATGTAAGCTTACTCCTTCCACACCGTTTGAGCTAGAGACTTGAAATTTGGTACAGTTGGAGGTCTTGGGGTCCTAATGACCGTAAGTGTCGAAAATTTTTCAAATCTCACCTCTGACACCCCCCAGGGGTGAAATTATTTAAAGGCCAATCACGTCAGCTTGGCAGCTATGTTGTTATGATGTCATAATACCCCCTCCAACAGACACCGCACTCGCTCACCTCTCTGCCCCTCCCCCCTCCAATGGAACCCCGGAATCCATCAGCTCTGTGCCCCCTCCCCACCTCCGACGGGACCCCGGAATCCCTCAGCTCTCTACCCCCTGCCCACCTCCGATGGACCCCAGAATCCCTCAGCTCTCTGCCCCCTGCCCACCTCCGTCGGACACGAGTTGGGTTTGGTCGGAGGGTAAGTGAGGTAGGGGTGTTGGGTTTGGTTGGGGGGGTGAGGTGGGGGTGTCAGGTTTGGTCGGGGAGGTGAGGTGGAGGTGTCGGGTTTGGTCAGGGGGTAAGTGAGCCGGGGGTGTTGGGTTTGGTCTGGGGGGGGTGGGAAGGTGTCGGGGTGGGTGAGGGGTGGGGGTGGGGGTTGGTCAGGGGGTGTTGGGTTTGGTTGGTGAGGTGAGGAGGGGGGTCGGGGTTGGTCGAGGGATAAGTGAGGTGTGGGTGTCGGGTTTGTTTGTGGTGGTAGGTAGGGGTGTCGGGTTTGGTTGGGGGGGAAGTGAGGTGGGTGTGTCAGGTTTGGTCTACGGGGGGTGAGGTGTGGGTGTTGGTCAGGGGGTGTTGGGGTTGGTAGGGGGGAGACGTGGGGGTGTTGGGTTTGGGTGGGGGGGTGAAAATGTGAGTCTGGGTTGGTCAAGGGGTAAGTGAGGTGGGGGTGTCGGGTTTGGTCAGGGGGGTGAGGTGGGGGTGTCAGGTTTGCTCTCTCCCCCATCCAACAGACCCCGCACTCGCTCAGCTGTTTGCCCCCTCCCCACCTCCGACTGACCCGAGCAACACCGGGTATTTTCGCTAGTGTATATATATATAAATTTTCTTAAAGCCACCATTGATGATGATTTAGATCCAAGCCTAATCCTGGCATGCACCCTAAACTTCCAGTGACTTTAAGGCAAATTTGAGGTGTGCAAGAAATATAAAATCAGGCCCCTGGAAAACTGTTCAGTAGAGTTTTCTCTTTCAGCCTAATATATTTATCTTTAAGGATTTCCATGACTGTTGGAAACTTGTTCTATTTCTTCTCAGATAACATACATTCCATTAACATTGTGTGGCCTGGGGCCATTTGGTTCCTCCAGGCTGTGTTAGGTTTTATTTTGAAGGTTGTTGTCTGAAATCATTCATCTTTGATTTTGTGAGTATTGGGTTTCTTCCTCTTTCCCAGACCAGTAAATATAATGAGTTACTTGATTCAAGAAGTGGAGTCTTTATTTGTATCTTTTATTTATATCCTGTGGTTCAGTATGTAAGGCTGCATCCAGACAGTATTTGGTAAAAGTAGTGTGTCTGATACTGTAAGACACGAAAGACAAATTTGTAATTACCAGAATTCTTTGCCTTACTCCATTCTTTTTTAGAGACATCCCAATTTGATGATATTTTGTCAGTCATGATGCTTTGCTGTTTGTGCTGTTTGTGGCATGCTTTCTTTGCTGTTCGGAAGTGCATTTGTTTTGTTAGGACTAAGATCACCGTTGGACAGCAGTTTTTTTAGTTTAACTTTGTGCATTCGTTAGCCTAAAGTGGTGCCAATTGGTCCAATTTTACAAGATGTTAATTGCCTTCCTGAAAGGCACTGAGGCCAAATCCCCAAGTACTTAAGTTCCTAGTGAAAGCAGTTCTAGGCTCCACAACAATTCACAACACTGACACACAACCCTGTAGGCACCTAAACTCATTCTGTCCCTGAATTTCTGCCCTTGAATATGTGCAGTGCTGCATCACTCTTGATGCCCAGGCACCTATCTCCTGCCTAAGTGCAATGCTGGTCCACTTGTATGTAGAGCCCCCCATTCTGGTAGAAGTACATGGAGGCCACCTACTGAATCAGGTCCCATTCAAAACATAGCCAGCAGAGAAGCACTGGAGCTAGTGCCCACCTTATAACTTTTAGTCCAGTAGTTAGAGCATTCACCTCAGATGTAGGAAATCTGGCTCAATTATGCCCTCTGGCTGGCAGAGGGAAGGGGATGATTTGAAGAAGGATTTCCCACCTTTCAGGAAGAATGCTCTAGCTACTGAGCTATGGGATATTTTGATGTGGGGCTTCCTCTGTCTCTCCTGCTGAAGTTGTTCCACTTTAGATAAATAACGAGAGTCACTGGAGTAGGGAGACTAGAACCTGGACCTCCAGTCTTCCAGGTGAGTGCTGTAACCATCAGGTGACGGAGACATTCTCCATCTCATTGTCTCTCTCTGGTGCAATGACTATTTATATGCAGTGGAACAGCTTTAACAGGAAAGACTGAGGAGGGAGCTCTATATCTGAATTTAGGCACCTAACTCAATGGAGAGGTGTGGGATTTGGATAAGGAGTAAAGGTCTCAAGTTGCAGTTGGGAAGGTTTAGATTGAATATTAGGAAAAACTTTTTCACTAGGAGGGGGGTGAAGCATAGGAATAGGTTACCTAGGGAGGTGGTAGAATCACCTTCCTTAGAGGTTTTTAAGGTCAGGCTTGACAAAGCCCTGGATGGGATGATTTAGTTGGGGATTCGCCCTGCTTTGAGCAGGGGTTGGACTAGATGACCTCCAGAGGTCCCTTCCAACCCTAATTTTCTATGATTTTATGATAGGCTCTCCCACTGGCTAGTGAATGCAGCTCCCTAACTAGTATGCTGCCTATTGTGGGTCACATTGTAAGGCACCTATCTCTTCCCATGAAGTGTATAGGGACCCTAAGCACCTAACTTGACCTTTGTGGATTGCAGTGGTGTCTCAACGTTTTTCTAGGTACCTAAAAGTTAGGCATTGTAACTCTCAGCATTACAGCACCTAAATGCCTTTGTGGATCTGGGCCTGACTGTCCCCAGGTGAGGGCTGTAGACTGTAGAACAGGTAAGGGCAAACTTTTTGGCCCAAGAGCCACATTGGGGTTGCAAAATTGTATGGAGAGCCATGTGGGAAGGCTATGTCTCCCCAAACAGCCTGGCCCCCTACCCACCCCCCTACCACATCCCGCCCCGTGACTGGCCCCCTCATAATCCCCAACCCATCCTGACAGACCCCTGGGACTGCCACACTTATCCAACCCCTCATTCCCCATCCCCTGACCACCTCCCCCCCATCCAACCGCCCCCTGCTCCCTGACTGCCCCCCCCCAGGACTCCTTGCTCCTTATTAAACCCCACACACCTGACCCCCTTACCGTGCCATTCAGAGCAGCAGCCCGGACGGAGCTAGATGCACTGCCACGCTGCCCCATTGCCCAGAGCACTGCCCGCATGGCTGCGGCGGGACAGCGGGGGAGGGGTTGGGGGCAGCCTCCCCAGCTGGGAGCTCAGGGGCCAGGCAGGATGGTCCCGCAGGCTGTAGTTTGCCCACCCGTGATCTAGAAAGTCAGTGAGGGTGTTTAGCATCTGTGAGATGAAAACCTTAGTGATATTGTATCTGGTTTGCTTGTCTTGGTTATTTTACAACGAAATGTTCCCCAGTAAAACAGGCTGCATTTAGCCAACACAGACCTGTAATTCTAATTAATTTCCTACATTCTGTGCTTTTAGACTGTCAATTGCTGTTCTGCAATTTAGTTCTTCGAAAACTTACCAATCCAAACAGATTGTTTATGTTCCGAACTAAAGTATTTAATGTTTACTCCTTCGCTGCATTCATGTTTAATCCCTTCCTTTTGATTTTTGTGCTTTCACCTTCTCTTCAAGCCTAGTTTGAATTCTTAATATGGCTTTGTTAGTGTTATTTGCCAAAGCATCCTCTTCTGGGTTTTGGCTTATATGCAGCTCTGCACACCAAGTCTTTCTTTCTTGCAGAAGATACTGAGTGGTCCTTGAAATGGGACCTCTTTTTCCCCATGCCTCTCAACTGATCTTTACACCTTATAGGCCAAACTCCCCCCTACTTTAACTCCACTGACTTACACCATTAAAAAAAATTGCTGTACCTTTAACAGGGAAGGTTGATGATGTTAAATATAAGAACATAAGAACGTCCATGCTGGGTCAGATCAATAGTCTGTCTAGCTCAGTATCCTGTCTTCTGACAGTGGCCCATGCAGGTGCTTCGGAGGGAATGAACAGAGCAGATAATCATCTAGTGGTCCATCCCCTGTCACCCATTCCCAGCTTCTGGCAATCAGAAGTTAGTGGCACTTCAGAGCATATCCATATTATGACTCTATAACATTCTGCCTTCCATCCATAGCTACACACTGGGAGACATTCACCCAGCTACTGAGCTGGGTGAAGCAGAAGGGGAACAGTTTTCTGCTCCTGGCACCTAGAGGATCATTCAGCCCCTCATCTTATTCTGTCAACCTAAACTACACTATCTGAACATGGCCCCCGAAGATAGTGGCTAGGCAGGGATTGTAGAGTGCAGTGTGCTGCAGTCATTCTGTCCCTCTCTAGAAATCACCTGGCATGCCCCTGTGCTTGGGGGTAACAGGAGATTGGCTTGAGAACCACCTCCATCTTTGAAGAATCTATAGCTAAGGAAGTTGTCTGGCTTCTGGCCCATTGTGAGGCAGGAGCAGCATTTAGGGATGGAGTGGAGGGATTGAGTCCTTTTGGCAAAGTATTTCTCTGTCAATTTACATGATTGAATATGGCTAAATTTCTTCCCAATGCAATTACACTCCTTCTGCTACATTCTTTAAGGTTGCTGTCGATGGCAAAAGAACTTGCATGAAAACACATTTTATTACAGTAAGAAATTTGACTATCTATGATAATTTTACATTTAAAGCCTTCTCATTAAATCTAATATGAAAATAAATGGTCAATTACAAATATACAAAGTCCTCACACTGCAGCTATAAATATGTATCAGCTTCAATTTATTTTCTCTGCAACTTTGTCAAATACAAATAATATTAACATTGTTATACTGATTACTTGAAGTGAGAGCTACTGTATAGACCTGTTAGACTGGTAGTCAGAATGGAGTATCAAAACAGTCCATTCTGACCTAAATCTATGAATGATATAGAATAATTTCATTTAAAGGCAACATAACACTCTCCTGTGCACAGACCTTTTCAGGTATTGTTCATGACAGTGCATCCATCTTATGTTTGTATCTTTTCTTTAGGTGTAACTGCTGATTTCAGTATATTAAGAGAAATGTCTTTACTGGTACAAACTATTTTAAATTCTGTGGCATGGGGGAGAGGATTGGCGCTGTCTCCCTCACTGTAAATAAGAACAAATATGGGCTTTACAGCATGACAATGTGTGAAGTTGTAAAATGAACACATTAGTCTTTCAGAATATATTTTCGATGGGCTGAATGGACCCTGCAGAGCAGTAAACAAAGTTTCATTATAATGTTTGGTAATGGGATACCTGTGGGGATTTCTCTTTTTGCCCAGGCCAGAAAGAGGTTTCCTTTGGATTTGGCAAATAAATTATTGAGGAATGTTTTTGGCTCTGCACAGATCTCTCTCTCTCTGTCTCTGTCTCTGTCTCTGTCTCTCTCTCTCTCTCTCTGTGTGTGTGTGTGTGTGTGTGTGTGTGTGTGTGTGTGTGTGTGTGTGTGTGTGTGTGTGTGTTAAAGGGTACATTGTATCTATGGCTAAGTTCTGTAGGTTTTGAATGTAGTAATAATAATATAGCATTAGTTAGCAGACATGTGAATCATTATGCTAAATTTTGGGGACTATATTTTAAAAGAGGTTTGTATCCCTCCAAATATGAACTGTGTATATCAGTACTGTGGCAAAAGGCTTGGGGCACATGTTTTGTTTTCAGTTTAATCAAAGTAAAATAATTCTAAGGGGAAAAACATACAGTTGTCAGTCCTTCTTTACTGGCATCCAACCCATTGTTGGAAGATATCTAACTTATTCCTAAAAGTCTAGTTTTGGTCATCAAGAATGAATAAATACACTGACACAAACTGTATGTTTGCAATGCTATCCCTTTCAAGCCAGAAACAGACTCATGTTCTGATCTTCGAAAACACTCAGTTTTGTCAGACTGCATGTCCTAGATGTAGCCAAATTGTGATTAAAGTACCTCTCCCAGATAAGGGCATTTTAGGAACTGTAGCATAAATGATCATCAAGAAACTTAAGATATAGCAATCATCCTTTCTAACTATAACACTTCTATCAAAATAATTTCTGCCTACAATAAGTTGCTATCAGTAAAATTACTGAAAATGCTAAATAAATCTAGTACTAGTATATATGAAACTTGCTCTTTTAAGAGCTACTAGCAGAAATACCCGGCGTTGCTTGGGGTATTTGTAATTGGAAACTGGGATGTAAAAAGACTACAATGTTTTTTATTAATACATATTTTGTTCAGAAGTCTCATTTTGTCTAATTAATTTCATTCTCTTGCATTTAGATGTGGTTTCTCTGATACATTTTCACTTTTTACGCGGCATAATGAATAGGGTCCTTTTTAAGAAAAAAAACCCGTGTATTTAATTATGTTTGCCCTACACAACACTAAGCTCTCTGGTTATCTGTATTATTACATCATAACTATGTCACAGCATGTGTTAACCTGCTGCCCAGATGATGTTATGTGAGCTGTGTAGTTGATGTTAATGAGCTTTAAAGAATTTCACCCCTAGGGGATGTAAGAGGTGAGATTTTAAAAATTTTCTATTCTTACCCTGATTAGGATCCTAAAGCCTATAACTGTACCAAATTTCAAGTATCTAGCTGAAACGGTGTAGAAGTAGTAAGGGAACATACATACATACACACATACACCATTTGACTTTTATATATAGAGATAGATTATTTACTGCTCTCGATAGACAAACTCCTAGCATCCCATTGGAGATTTGCAATGTCACACACAATGTTAAATGAACATAGCCATATAGGTCTCCCCTAAGGAGCAAATTTTTTGCAGCCATATTTTGAGTATTCACTTTAGCAGTAATGTGCCAATTGGACATGAATAAGCATTTACTATCTAAACTAACATAAGAGTCTCCACCAGTGCTTCTAAAACTTGAGCACTGTTTTTTTCTTCAAAGGATTGAATTCTCATGGTCAGATGTGAAACTCTCAGGAGATTTTCAAAGACACAAAAGGGAACTCTCCTTTGTGCCTTTTACGACAATCTCTCCCTTAACATTAATTTTCATCTTAAAGCTTATTTGTGAATCCAAATAGCCTCTTACAACTAATGCAGTACTTATAAAAGTAAAATGCCATCTATCAGGATTCCTCACCTTACACACAAGAAATCCAAAATAATGACTGCATTGTGGTGGATTGCACAAGACATAATATGCTTATACTGAAGGGTTATCATACTTTCAAAGTGGCTGCACCTAAAGAAAAATGATACCAATAAATACCAGTTTATACTCTTAAAAAGTCAGAAATATTTTAATACTAATTTGTCAGTTTCATACCACTTTGATTCCATTTAGAACTACCCACTATACAGCTTATATCTGCGTTAGCTTGGGAAAAAAGTCCAAAAAATGTGCTATTTTTAAATATTTAAATTTTAATGGACAAAATGTCCTTTTCTCAGAAGATAAATACCCGAAAGAGGAAGCTTTAAAGCCTTACAGTTTGTTCTGGATCTGTTCAGACTGTTCTGGATTTCCTTGTTTGTATATTTTAGTATACAATTGTATGGAAGTTTTATGCAATATATGCTGTAGCTGCTTCAAAATGCTGAAGGTTACATTGTTTCATAGAACTGCATAGAGAAATAAAACAAAATCCAAGACAGAACAAGTCCTGTTTTCTTAAAATATGGTTCCTAAAAACAATCTTCTCCTGTTTTTATCCAGTCAACAAGAGGGTGGGGAAGGAAATACTGTACATGTCGGGGAACTAGTCTCTGTAGTTAAAATGTTACATGATGTGCACTCTAAACAGTTTTGTGAAGATAAAACTGTACTCTTTTGAAAGTGGCATCAAAATTTGTAACCTTGTATTAGAATCATCCTCTTTTAAAGAACATGGTTTCTAAACATGACCTTCAGTAACATTTCAGAATGACATATGCACAAAGGTGTATCAAAGAGAGCATTCTGATATGCTGCTTTCCTGAAGGATGATCAAAGCTGTCTTAAACAATGCATTCTTGCTGTGCAATGCTATGCTATGCTATGCTATCAGGTTCCTTTGATTTTATTTTTGTCCCATTTGAATAGCTGTTTGCCAGACCTTATGCTTCTCCAGAACGTTGATAACTATCCCACAGAGAGATAGTGTGAAGCAAACCCTTTAAGTATTCCTATACATCAAATGTCTGCATGGCTGTTAGACAACAGCTGGTCAAAGAGCAAAAACATTGGGAAGACTGACAGATATAGTAAGAATTGTGAGGAGGGTGTTTGCCATATACATTATACATATTAAAGTTGAAAAGCCAAGCACTAAAAGAAATGACAAAATTAACATCTCTCTCTCTCACACTCACACTCACTCACACACCCCCACTCTCTCTCTCTCTCACACACACACACACACACACACACACACACACACCCCATTCTTGTTCCCTCTGCATTTCAGTCAGGCTGCTTCTCTTCCACCACCGTGCTGCCTGGGTAAAGGCAGAGGGAGCATGACTGCATAGGAAAGACAGTCTCTCAGACTTCAGTTCAAGTGCCTAGCCCCACCTCAACAGGCTGCTTCTTGGATCATGTATCAGCAGGCTTAGGGTAAGGTTACACTACAGAATTGTAGCGCGTTTGTTTATAGCGCGTCCCATTTAGCGCAATAGGTATTGCGCTAGAGCCTGTGTACATTAGACCCTTCAGCGCCACAGTATGGACACATTTCCGGCACTTCTGGCGGCACAGGGAGTGGTGAATTATGGGCAGGTATCCCAGCATTCAGCTGGGTGCAACGTGCTTTGCAAAGGAGGGGTGTGAGGGGGAACGGGGAACGTGTACGCAGGGAGACAAGTTCAGGCTGTCAGTGACTTTTCCTTAGAGGAAACTGACAGGCTCTGCACTGAAGTCACACAGCTCAGTCCGTCAGCATTTCCAGTGGTTATTTGCTGTGAGTTTTAAGAGAAAAACTGAAAAGGTACTTCCGCATTCTTCCTCCCATTTTCAAAACAACACTTAGACGTCATTTGCCTTACATGGCTTGTTGATTGTCTTACATGGCTTGGAGGCGTGCCAGAGATCCCTTACAGCGTAATGAGTGATTCATGGGTGGTCACATTCGCACCGTTGCGCTATAGCGCTAGCGCAAAAAGCCTTATCACTCTTGGAGAGGAGGTTTACAAGTTGCGCTTTAAAGGGAGACTTATTGCACAAAATGTCCCTTGCCAGTGTGTAAGGTTAGAGAATTATAGCACTCCTGGAGGGTTTTAGTGCTATAAAGCGCCAGTCTAATCATGCCTTTAGGGACAGATTTGGTGCTGGAGTCACTTTGCAAATGGCATTGTATCTAAAGGCCCTCCCCCATTCCTGAGCAGGGCGCGACTAATAGGCATAACAGAAAATAATCAACCTCACAGGAATTATCCGACCATGTCACAATGTTTATTCTCTATACGTAGTATCAGAAAACAGCGACATTCTATAGACCCCTGTAGAAGGTCTGAAGCAGCTCTGAAAGAGCACTTCAGTGCTCATGTACCTTGGGCATTATGAAACATGAAGTGACTGACAAGACAGTCACTCAACATGTAAGTACTCCTATGTGGTTTAGGATATAATGTGGACCAGAACAATTAAACTCTTTTTTCCAAGCCAAAACTTTGACACTGGTGTTGATATTGGGTCTTTTCCAAAAAGTCTGGTACCCTCCCTCATTTCTGTTTAGCATATTAGTTATAGCTTGTTTCAAGTTGTTTCTCGTGAGCTCTCCTAAAAATGTAAATAGAACATAGAATCACAGTCCACTAGTTCCAGCTGTCCAAGACAGTTCTAAGATCCCAGTGTGGTATCTTAGCTATTGGACTAGCTGCAGCAAATTACTGTTTGGAGCTGCTGCCAACCTTTGAAAGTAATATATTACTATGTCTTAGATGAAGGAAATTGGGCCTGGATCCATTGATTTCAGTGGAGGTTAGGAGTCTAAATACCTTTGAGGATATGGGCACTAGTTCCTAGAGGGCATTATAAATTTGTTTTGACTTGCAGACTTCTCACAGCCTAGGACTATACATAAGAGATGGCGTTTAACTTTCTGGCATCCATCATATCAGTTTTTGATCTGGCAAGAGCAAAGCGGCAACTAAATGCTTAGGGCTGGCTTACCATGAGGCAAACTGAGGTGGTTGCCTCAGCTGCCAGACTGTGGGGGGAAAGGGTGGAACTAGGACCCAGAGTGTAGAAAATTGTGTCTGCTGATGGAGTGCTGTGCTGGAGAAAGGAGGGAATGAGGCAGGCAGGCAGGAGAAAAGGTGAGAGGGAAAAACAGAAAGGAGCAGCAGCTGCAGAGAGACAGGAGGAGCCTCTTACATACCTCTCTAGCACCTCTGGGAGCCTGAACTGATTAGCACCAGCTTCTCAGGGAACTTCCTGTTTCCTGCTGCTTCTTGGGGGAGAACAGGCAATCAACTGTACTAGTAGGAGTCAGTTAGGTGCTAAAGATGCTGATATCTTCCCTCACTCAGGCCTTGCTACCAGCCTTTTTCTTTGTCCCCTGCAAATGAGTGTTCAAAGCCACTATAGCTGGCACAGAACAGCAGTCACAAGTGAAAGAAGAAAACACCCTTATGAGGCAGCATTCAGAAAAAGCAAGCAAAGGAAGCTTTTCTATTAAGCAGGAAGGAGCTCTCCTGAGATACATACACACAAATGTTCAGGGTGAGCCTTCCGTCCCCAATGAGGATGTGAGTGGTGAGGAGATGCCTGATCTTCCAGTTAGTCAGAGTGCAGGTGACCTGGCAGCTATTGCAGCAACCACATCTCCATCTTAAAATAGATGTAACCAGGCACATTCCTGAAGAAAAGTGTAGATCAGAGAAGAGTGTGATGGAGGCGCAAGAAACAGCTGCTGCTGAGTTTAGTTCCTTACATTTAGAAGATCCAGGACTGTGCACCCACTTGAGCAGTAGCCTGAGGGACTTCCTTGTACTGCATGGGCTACAGCAAGTGAAAAACTTCATGTTTCCCAAAAACAATAGAAATATCCATACAACACATTACTGGCATGAAATCCCCAATGGTAACAAAGTGGAGATACCATGGCTTATGTACTCAAAAACCCAGAATGCTGCATACTGTTTTTGTTGCAAACTCTTCCAGTCTAATGTTCCAGCCACATTGGGTTATAAAGGAACAAAGGACTGTAAAAATCTGGCTAGAAATCTGGCATGACATGACCAGGCAGAAAATCACCACAGAGCATTCCATAGGTGGAAAGAGCTTGAGATGAGACTAAAGGTTAAAGGCCACCACAGATGATCAGCATCAAGAGAAGATTCCATCAGAGTCTCTACTGGCAAAATGTTCCGAAAAGACTCATTGCCATTGTGAGAATGCTTGCGACCCAAAACCTAGCACTGCATGATACTTCATATCAGCTGTATGTGCCAAACAGTGGAAACTTCCTTAAAATTGTGGAGCTGATGGCTGAGTTTGATGCTGTACTCCTGGAGCATCTAAGAAGAGTCACCACCCAAGAAATGTGCACACACCACTACCTTGGAAACACAGTTCAAAATTAGATCATACTGTCACTAGCAACAAAATAAAAAAAAAAGATTGTGGCAGGTCTGAAATCAGCAAGATATTACTCTGTTATTCTGGACTGCACACCTGACATCAGCCATATGGAACAAATGACTGTAATGGTGTGTTTTGTAACAACAGAATCTAGTGAAAATGTCCCTGCAATGGTGACTGTCAGCGAATTTTTAGGAATTTATTGACATTGATGATGCTACAGGAGCTGGTATGACAAATGTGCTTCTTAAAAAGCTGGAAAATTCAGGAATTGCAATTTTATATATATAATATATTTACAATTGCAAAGATGTATATCATCTTATAATATGATTTTTGAAAGATTCTCTCTGCCTGTGTTTGAAGAATGATTGTTCAAAAAGGGCCATAATCCTACACTCAGAGAAAACTAAACATAAAAGATCAGAACCGAAATTATGGAACCAGCAAAACTCAGACATCTACACTCTCTATCTTGCTGTTCTCCTGTCTTATATTTTCATTTTATGTTACCATGTCAATTCTTACAATGTTTTCATATTAGTCTTCTGAATACATGGCATGCTGATAGCAGTATGTAAATAATAAGCAACAATAATACATGGGAAGTGCTCTGATAGACCATCTGCTCCAGCACCCGACAGTGAAGGTTTATTCCTTACAGTGTGCTTTCTAGTGCTTTGTCTAGTCTTATATGTGTCACTGGTCTAGTAGAGCAGCTTGGCCACTGCATTTTGTTTCTGAGATAGCTAACATTATTAGGAGATGGGCTTTTTGCTCAGACAAGAAATGAAATCCTAAAATGATTCACTGTCAACTTAAATGCCTGATTCATTTCAGTTCCAGAGTATAGTGAAAATATTCAGAAAAATGTTTACTTTTAGAAGTTATTTTAAATGTACAGAGCACAATTTCTCTGTCATCTTGTCTGTAATTCTCACCCAGTGCTACAGAATATTAAACATTCTTACTGTTTAGATTAAACCCTAAGTACTGTGTGTTTGCACATTTAAAAAGTACAAGGCTAAGCAGCAAATAACTGAAGAATAAAAAGTGATCTCAAATTGAGTTACAATGCTGCTTTTTTTGGCCTTTTTTTAAAGTGGACATGTTCCGTAGCAATCTCTAGTTTTTGCGCAGATAAAATAATTCTGTGAAATCCCTGTTTTATGCTGACTTCAGTGTCTGCAAGAAAGCAAAATTTCCAAACAGCTGAAAACTCCCTTTTGCTGTGATGATTTCCAAAAGGAAAGGTACTCCTTAAATGGGCATAACTGATGTGTGATTGGTTAGCGAACTACAAAGGAGGCTGAGTCAGGGTGACCTGCTGAAGTCAGACTGTCTATAGAACTGGGGGAGGGTATGGGGATAGAGGGAGGCGTGCAGTTTTACCAGAATGTTTGAACAAGACAAAGAACAGCTCCAGCAACCAAATAAGGAAGTCCAAGTTGGAGTATTTCAGAATACAAGCGTTTCATGGATTTTAGGAAAGCTGGGGAAAGGAATGAATAATTGTGCAGCAATCCACTTTCTTTTTTAATGGCAGGGATGGTACATATGGGGAATCATGCTCTCAGGAATGTTTTTATTTTTCTTTAATCCTCTGCCAGCAAAGCTCAAGATGGGTTTGTCCCTTTTTCTTATGTTTCTGAAAACTTTTTTGTGGAGCTGTTTTAAAAAGAGTGATCATAGACACCATTGTCTAACAGCCTGAAGACAAATTATTTCTTCCTTTGCTGTCAGAAAAGCCATAATTAAATTACAAGCATTATGCACATTTGTGGCACACCCTACTAGAAAGCCCATATGAAAAGAAAAAGTTAAACTGAATTAATGTAGAAAGGATATAGATACTATTGAGAAACTGAATCTGCTTTTGGGAGGAGAGGGAAAGTATTGCAGGAGGGGAGGAGAGGGGTTAAGAGCACTGTATGTCTCAATATCTCCAACTAATCATATCGAAACCCTGAAAAATCCTGGTAGAAAACTTTTTTTTATTATAATCAAATCGATGGGAGAATGTTCCTTGATATCAGAAACTGGCTTCAGTTACAAAATTTAGACTCAGATCTACATTTCACACACATCCCAGCCCAGTTCCCAGGGGCATTTGGATCCAAGGTTTTGATTTGGGCATACTTTAATATCTGTGAGAACTGACAAAAGTAAACTGATTTGATAAATAGTCACTACCAGTGACAAAGATAAAGAACACCCTCCCCCACTTCTCTAGGCCTGCTAAGGCAACATAAAGCTTTGTTCGGCTGGAGGAGGAGCTGCAATACAGAGTCCTGGAGGAAGCTGGAACACCAAAAATCTAAATGGTTGTGGACACAAACGTCAGCAGTAACATTTCAATTAACACATCAACTTTGCAGTTTTGTTCTAGTTCAAAAATGTTTGCAAGAGGATGTTAAAATCTCTTCCTCCTTTATGATAAGTTAAAGGCACTCCGGGCTTGGCAGCCTGAGGAAAGGTAAGAACTTATCCCTTTATCTTTTAAATATTGAGAATATATCAGCTCATGGACTGTTACTGGGAAGCATTTTCAAGTTGGAGGGAGCAAAGGGAGGTGAAGCCTGACTCAAGTCAAGCTTCTGTGTAGTTCCTGATAGGCCTCATTATTCCAGCAGCTGTAATTTACCAAAATGTGACTAACATGCACAGCATTACAATACCAATGGTGTTAAGAGAGTGAGGGAAATATGGGCAGGGACTAGAGCCAAGAACTGGGAATCAGGATCTAGGGGCTACACTTCTGACTGTCACCATTTTAGGCAATGCACGGAACAGTTTGCCATATAAAAGGTAAGTATACTTGTCTGGCTTAGAGTGGTGTTGGAAATCTGCATCAGTGTTTGACAATATGCTTTGAGTTCCACTGCTGAAGATTATTACTCAAAATGTATTCTATTACAAATCAACATAAAAGTAGTGACAGTATAAAGCAGTGGCTCTCAATCTTTCCAAACAATTGTACACCTGCCAGGAGTCTGATTTGTCCTGTGTATCCCAAGTTTCACTTCACTTAAAAACTACTTGGTCACAAAATCAGACATAAAAATACAAAAGTGTCACAGCCACACTATTACTGAAAAATTGCTTACTTTCTCAATTTTTTCCATATATTTATAAAATAAATCAAGTGGAATATAAATATTGTACTTGCATTTCAGTCTACAATATTTAGAGCAGTATAAACAAGTCGTCTGTGTGAAATTCTAGGTTTTTTTACTGACTTTGCTAGTGCTTTTTATGTAGTCTTTTGTAAAGCTATGCAGATATCTTAATGAGTTGACATACCCCTTGGAAGACCTCTGTAAATCCCTGGTTCAGAACCACTGGTATAAAGGACAATCTTGAAATCTATGAGAGTAAGCCATAACAAGACATCTGCAATTCCATGTTACTCTTTTCTCAAGTCCCCTTCTCTTGACCTTTAAAACCTTATAGGACCCTCCACATTCTACATCAGGTGACCTTAAGTTCTATTAAGAATAAATTTGAATTAAAATATATCCTCTGGATAAGTGAATTACAGCAAAAGACAAAGATAATTGTGGCAAGATGCTGCTTATGAAGAAGTAGGATAGGAGATAAGTGCAGAGACTTTTTTCTTTGACTAATAAGGGAATGCAGAGTGCTAAACAAATTAAGGGCAAGCACCAATGCCCTGGCATGCTGACTGGAACAGAAGAATATAATACAATTGTTTTTATAACTCTAATCTCATACAATCCAAAAAATTATAGATGGATTGGTATGATGGAGTGAGGGGGAATAGCAGGAAATGTTAAATAAATGCAAAGCAATGAGAAATAGAATAAGAAGACAAAAGGAAGACGGGCACTGA
This sequence comes from Sternotherus odoratus, assembly GCA_032164245.1. Lineage (NCBI taxonomy): Eukaryota > Metazoa > Chordata > Testudines > Kinosternidae > Sternotherus > Sternotherus odoratus. The sequence continues at coordinate 57,004,092 of JAVMKO010000004.1, forward strand.
GAGAGGATAGAAGGAGAGTTGGCGAGAGAAAAGGACAATGTACAGGAACACATATAATAACCTGCTGTGGGTTATTAGTGAGGTTTGAAATTCAGTTCTTTAGAACCAAACCATAGGCCTTTACCCCCTGAGCTAATGGAGAAATTCCTTTTCCTGGTAACTGTAGTAAACTCTTCTCTATTTAAACTAGCCACTGGTGGAGGACATGCTATTCTTAACCCACATTTTACCCATGGAGTACGGGCAGGCTGAGACTAGCAGCTGAGGAGAAGGAAGAGATTGGGGGAAGCCAGGATAGTGCTGGTGTCCATGAGCTCTAATGGGCTGGGCAGGGAAAGAGGGAGAGTAGCTGTCAGTGGGAAGCCCTGACTGGGCCTTGCACTGGCCCTTGTATCATTCGGAGAGCTCCACTGATTAGGTGCCCAGGCTTGAGGGGAAGGTGCTAACATCTCCCATTCTCCTCCCTTTGGAACAATTTGCAAGAAATCTTCATGAGAAGTCAGAGATTTTCTCCCTTTTAGTTCCTCTCCTGTTAGCCGCTCCCTCCACTCTCTTCCCCCCACAAATAGGGATGTAGTTGAATCCAAAGGTTCTAAAAACCTGTAAGTATGTCTCAGGCACCAGTGTTTTAGCTGCTTTCTATTCCATAGTCTCTTTATAATCAAAATGGCAATGTAATAGCAAGTCTAATTATATCATTTTAATAGCTCAGTGACCAGAAAGCTTTCCTCTAGACAATAAAGTGAATCAATTAACATTACTGTGTAAAAAGCTTAAATGTCCAGTCATTTGAGCCATGCTTCACAAGCTGTAAATACTTCCTTTTGTATGGTAGTTTAATCCAAAGCAATTTACTTTAAGGGTGGCTACCTGTCTATTTTTCTAAAGCTGTGTCTGTTACCTAAGCGAAAGCAATTTTCCTTTTTTTTGTGTTACGTAATTTAAACTAGTTTAAGTAGCCTGGAAAAAATCTATTGCTGGATGCGGAGTGCAGGAGGGGGCTCAGGGCAGGGGGCTGGGGTGAGGGGTGCAGGAGTGGTTTGGGTGTGGGCTCCGGCCAGGCGCTGCTTACCTCAAGGAGCTTCGGGGTTTCAGCAGCTCACAGTGGGGCTAAGGCAGACTCCCTGCCCGTCCTGGCCCCGCGCTGCTCCTGGAAGTGGCCAGTATGTTCAGCAGTGGCTCCTAGCGGTGGGGTGGGATGGGGCAGACACGTGCTATCCTCGTCTGCAGGTACTACCCCTGAAACTCCCATTGAGGGCGGTGCCTGCAGGTGAGGGCAGCGGATGGAGCCCTCTCCCCCTGCCCCCTCCAGGGGCTGCAAGGATGTGGTGCCGGCCGCTTCTGGGAGTAGCACAGGGCCAGGGCAGCCAGGGAGCCTGCCTTAGCCCCACTGTCATAGGTCTGGAATCCCACAGGCTGGATTGAGAGCCCTGACAGGCTAGATCTGACCCGTGGAACATAGTTTGCATTCCCTTGCTTTAGCCCCACTTTAAGGGACCACAAGGTTGGAGGTAAAGCACCCCAGAAATTCTGGGCCCAGGCTCCTTTGGGTTATGAGGACTCTACCATTCACGAGAGTGGAAGGGGAGCCCTTGAGGTCAGGCTAGGGTGACCAAATGTCCCGATTTTATATGAAGAGTCCTGATTTTGGGGGCTACCCCCTGTCCTAATTTTTCACACTTGCTATCTGGTCACCCTAGATCAGGCAGGCCTCTGGGTAAAGGAAGTGGGAGCGGGGACTCAGATCCTTTGCTAGCCCACTTCACCAGGATAGTGTATAAGCCGGGAAAGTTCCCCCGCTTACTTGGACCTACCATACGCTGCTTGATGCAGGCCCAAGACCAACCATCCGTATCCCCAACATCCTAGCACACTACCAAAATGTGACAACTCTAGTCCTCTGTGCTTGGTGCAGTGTGAGAAAACTTGATTCTTCAGAGGACAAAGAAAATTGGCCTGGGGGCTGTGGGATACGTTTGGTGGAGTCTCAGAGCATGCATCCAGTGAGACTGCATCTACAGTGTAAAGACAATAGAGCTTGAATCCTGGGTCCGGCTTGACTCAGGCTGTACCTCCATGGGTCCTGGGACGAAGTCTTAGTTTAGAACAATTTGTGTGTATGCGGAAAGGGGGTTAGGCTTGAGCCTGGGTTTAAAACCTAAACTTACGTTGCAGTGTAGCTATACCCTGATGTACTACAGCAGCTAGCCTGTGCTGCCACCCATGCTATTGTCAGAGCTTCTTAGATCAAAACTAGTTTGGGTTTGTGTACCCATACTGCAGTCACACCTCCCATTGAATTGCATACATACCCTGAGTCCTCACTTATCTTGAGTTTGTCTGCTACCGTATTGCTGATAATTTAACTTTGCTCTGAATTTGCTTGCAAAGTTGAAGCAACCTTCCACATCAGCAAGTGGAAAGCTTTTGGTCAACTCAAATTAAATAGAGTAATAGAAAGGTGAGAAGCAGAACGATGTGGTGGATGCTCCCCATTCTCCACACGTTTTTCCTCTCTCCACAAAAACAAGCATCGGCATTCTCCTGATGTTTTCATAATAGTGATAACATTTTAAGAACACATGTTTGTCATCCTGGCAATATTTAACATTTTGAAAGTATAATTAAATCACAAAATAACTTGCTGGCAACATACAACATCAGTAGACATTCCCTAAACTCTTACACCATTTTCCAGTAGGTCAACAAGGCACAATAGAATGTTTATAAAATATGTGGCACAGGCATCTAATTGAACTGTATATATGTTCTGAAGAGAGCCCCTAATGTAGTTCTAATCTGAAAAGTCAGGAAAACTGAAGGTTTGAAAGCTGCTATGAGCACTATACTCTGCCTTTGTGCACTATGGGTGAAAGTAATGTGGCAGACTAGGAAATGTAAATAAACTGTGTGTTTTGCAGGAAGGTTAACCCCAGTTCCAGTGGAAAAATTTCTAACTGCTGCTGTTTCAGGAATATGTTAATTCCAGAGAATCCAGACTGTTTGTTTCCTTTCCTCTCACATTCAGCTTTTCTTCATTTATTAGAGATGTCTGCACAGTTTGTAATGGAAATGGACACAAAAGTATTGGAAAAAGAGGGTATTGCTGCACCAAGGTAACATGCAGTGAAAGATTTTTGGGGGGCAAAGTTTAAAAAAAAAACAAAAAAACCCAAACCCTTGACACTGTAAGGAGAGCGTGATTTAAAACTTAGCAGACTGTACTGATTCAGAAGAATATCTAGAAAAGTAAAGGTTTCGAACCATAGGAAAAACACCAACTTGACTGCAGTTTTCAGAAATGTGGTAATTCTTTTATTAAGCACACTGAGGAACTCGCAGTAACTCTGGAGGACTCTTATTATGAAGTTGCTAGAGCTAGAAAACTTTAGTGAAGAATCACTGAGTCATGAAGTTGGTGTTCTCTCTGACTAATCTGTATATAATATTGAGAACCTGCTAGACTCCACTTCAGTCCTAAAGTGCTGGTTTTACTGCTACAACAAATCTGTCTGTCTCTTTATCTGAAAAAGTTGTACTCTGGCACTGTGATAACAGATAAAGTAGGTGTTGTAAAGGTAAGGTGCGACAATGCTGTTTATGTATGCTGCATGCTTTTTTTGATCAGGTAAACCCATGACTAATAGTGATGGAGAATGAAACTAAAGAGCAACTACAGACTTTTTAAAATATGATCTTGGTGTTTGCTGCTCTTGCAAGTAGTTTTTTTAATTAATATTTACTATCTCACTTATAATGTTACCCACTTTTTCTGTAACTGCAGCCAAGCTCAGAAATGCATTTTATTTGCAGTCTTTGGCATCAGATTCATTTTTCCAGTTGCATTTGGGATGCTATTGTGGCAGCAGCAACAGCTGTGGGGTATGTGTCTCAACATCGGATTGTTAGTATATGATAGAGCTGTAAAATAGTGAGGTCCTCGCAGCCTTCTTTCGTAGATCTCTCAAGCTGATGAAAGAACTCGTGGATTAAAACAGTTAGCCGCAGGCAGGAGACTCCAGATATTTTAGAAAGCTTATCACTCTAAATGTTATGGTTTATCAAAATCATCATCTTTTGTATGCTGCTTGCAGTCTGTGTTGTATGCAAAATGAGTTCCCATCATTTATATACACTCTTTCTGTTTATTTAGTTTATTTTTGTAAATGTTTATAATTGAGTATTGAAAGGAATATCTCAGTGTTGCCTAATAACTTTATCATATACACAGCAACTGCTTTTGGTGCTGCTTGAAATTGTTTTTATTTTGTTTTCATTTATTTATTTATTTTTATTTATTCATTTTATTTTTAATAATATGTAGCAGACATTTGTTTAAATGTTGATTGTGAAGACAAAAACTATGTGAAAGTTTCCTGGCAGCAGGCAAGTAATTAGAAAGGATGCTGGGAAATGTAAGACTTGCCTTTCTTGTAATGATGTGTTTATAGGAACTTGGAAAGCAGAGATATGCATTGGCTATCAAAGAGAAACCAATGTCTGCTGTTGGAACATTTGGATCAATGTTAGCTTAAGGAATATGGTGCTGCACAGCTTGCATCTGAAAAAAGGAATGGATACATCTCATATTTGATGGGCACTGAGGTCAAGGAGCCATTCTTCTCGGTATTTTGTGGTTTGTATTGAACTGCAACCATTGTTTTGGAGGAGCAAATGTTTTCTGGCATAAATTTCATGGGATGTACTATTTGAACTGTCATGTGCTGTTTCAACTGCCACCTGGAAAGTATTGTGTTTATGATCTGTGCATACCATACTTCACTGAAGGCCTTGTCTGGTTGGTCAATCTGTCTGTCTATGAAATATATTATAAATAATAATGTTGCTCTTATTCAAGCCCCAATAACTGCCAGGAACCCAAACCTAGTCTATGATTCATTTTACAAATATCAGACATGGAAAGATTAAGATTTATAACGGATAACATGAAGAATGGGCAAACCATAGCAAAATCAGTGGTTCTGGTTAACTTGATCAATCCACACAGTGTCCTGAACCTAAAGTGAATCACTTGATTCAATATTCTGTTCTCACAAGTTTTTAGCCCTGTTTTTCAAAGTAAGATTTTGTCACTTCCTACATTTAGTTGGGCAAGGAATACTGTAAGAATTGCCTTTGATGTGATATTCCAACATTTGTCCTCTTGTCTGCCACCAAAAACTCGAGGGTTGGGCTGATAAAAGGGACCAGAGCAGGGTAGCTGGGATATGTATACCCCAGAAATGCTCATTTTAAGTTTGGTTGGAGGGTTAGGGTCTTGTTTTGTTCAGCCATTTAATCTGTTCCTAAACATGACAGTGGACCAGCAGTGTTTTAAAATAGACTTCAGTAGAACTGGTTATTAGGCAGCCTTAGGGACCAGTTTATAATAAAAAGCATTGTTATGAAGATACACTGTGTATTCACTTTCCTAGTGACCACCAAAATATAGATTAGTTCTCATATTACTGATGCAACCATCAATACAACTACATATTTCAACACTAAATGTGAACTCCTACAGACTCCTTAGTTGTTTTGTTCTTGTGCTAATTTGCAAAAGTGGCTTTTCAAAAATCTTAGTATAAAAAAGTGCAAACAAGTGAAGCTGCTTTTTTAGCTCCACGATAAAGCACAGCCAAAAGTTTTGGTCCAGCATTGGCTTCCTCCCATCACAATTTTTTTACATGCAACTCTGTGGTCCATTAGGGTGGTAAGCAACTTTTGGCCTTTGGGTGGGTGGGAGGGGGGGAATAGTTCAGTTTCTTGACAATGACTAAACTGATGCAGGTTTGCATCCTGTGTGAACTTATGACCATCTGAGCAAGTAATAGAGAAGGCAGAAGAGTAAGGTGTTTGATATTTTAGCAGCTAATTTTACACCTTGCTCATAAAGGGCATGCAATTAAATGAACAAAATAAAGTACATGTTCACAGAGAGCATTCATTAATTGTATTTCGGCTAAGCAAAATAGTAATTGCAAGAATGGTGATTGAATCAGCACTCCATAAGTGTACATGGTTTATTTATGCACCAGTAGATACCCACCTCTTTAAATATAAGAGCTGATGGAATACTAAAAAGGTTATTTCTCCAGTAATTTGAAGAAAAATAACCAAATGTTTCAAATAAGGAATTCACCAAATAGCTTTCAAGCAGCTATACTCTTCAGTAGTTCTGAATATGACATCCCATGCATTCCTTGTGATTTTTATCCATACCAAAAGTTTTCAAACACCAAGGAGTATAGTGTAGCATAAGTCTACATGGGATTACTTGTGGTGATCTCTGTGCACCTAAATTACGGGTAGATCATGAAATGGCATTATGTAGAAAGATATGGAGACAAAGACCTGGCCCCCGAAATATTACTATCTAAGATGAAAATGTACAAAATGGGAATGGGAGCAATGAAAAGCTATATAATTGAATGCTGAAGTACACATCTGATTAGTTCCATTTTTTTTCAGTGGAATATCTTATGCTTTGGGGTTTAAACTTTTCCATTTGTTGTTTACACATCAAAGGAGTAATCTGAGATGTATTGGCCTTTTGAAATCTGTTTTCAGAGGGTCTTGGAGGAGAGTGTGGAGTTATGGGAGACTGGGGAAGGACAGCCGTTCCAGGTATATTGGTTTAGAAGAAGATCCAGAAATGAATGAGGGAGAGACCTGAAGAAAAGATAAGCTGTAAATCTTGGGAAGAGCAGAGGGGCAAAGGGAGAAAGAATGAAGAGCATAGAAGTAGGTAGAAGTTAGGTCTTTGAGATTATTCTCCTCCAAAAGGTGAATTTGATACTGTAGTTCATTGTTTTACATATTTACTTTTTTAATTTTAGCAAACTATTAAATTTTAAAGATTAGCTCACCATGAAGATAATACCTCTTGTGGTTATTCTTCACTTTTTTTGTCCTATTTTGATGGGGATGGTGAAATAACCTTCTAATGATGGGTTTCCTGCTGAATTGTTTTAAGTAAGCAATAAATGACTGCATTGCAGGAATTATCAAGGGGTAGAGCAGTAAAGAACGGCTAATCCACCCTGAACACGCCCGATCCCGTCTGATCTCGGAAGCTAAGCAGGGTCGGGCCTGGCTAGTACTTGGATGGGAGACCTCCTAGGAATACCAGGTGCTGTAGGCTTAACATGGGCGTGGGGCTAGCAACTCCACCCCATAGGGAACCAAATTGCTACTGAAACGCCAATAACAGAGATGGAGTGCTCTGAGGTTGGTGGCCCATACCCTGCCTGGGGGGTGACGGGCAGAGAGAGAGAGAGAGCAGTAAAGAAGGCTTTGATGGCCCAAAGACTTGAATTTCTATTATAAAGTGACAAACACTTCAGGATGTCACATGTGCAGAACATTGAGTATTTGGTAGACTTAGTCATCTGTGGTAATCTAATAAATGGCCATACACACTTGTCTCATTACAAGATTAATCTCAGATCATGATATGTGTATGAACTTTATATTCATAAATAACCTTCCATCTTGAAACATTCCAATATATTTTATAGATAGCAGTTCAGTGATGAAGTACACACACACACTCATTGCAGCCTCTTCTGGAGTGGAGTGAGGCTACCATTCCGTAATGACAACACTAAACAATTATTTTTAGGGCTGGGAAAGTAGTAATACAGTATTATATTCATTTAGAAACGGGAAGAACTTGGATATACCTGTTATTACCCAAGTTAGAACTTGGCCAGGATACTCATTCTAACGCCTTTACTCTGCAGAAAACATGATGGGCAGTTTCATGACCGTAAGTGTCAGGATCTCATCCAATATTTTGGGATTTTATGAGATGTAAAAAATATTTACATTTTTGTCACATTCACCATCAGTATAATAGCAAAGCAAAAGAGAAATGTAATTTCCGGATTACCACAAGAATCGCATTTTTGGGAAAATATTTTCTTACACTTTATTGTCTAGACATTTTATACAGTCACTTCTCGACCAGCTTGAGGCACTCCAAGCTGTGCCAAGAGAGGAAGTCTGCATTTCCTTTATTGGCTCAGAGTGTGAATTTTGAGAATGGTTAATCCTTGAGCTTTCCTTCACCACAAGGAAGGGAATCAAACATTTACATTTTTCTAAAAGTACAATGGTCTCAATCCAGTGCTGCATCTCCCTATTGAGAGCAGATGGGAGGCAGGTTTGACCCTTGGCATAATTTAGATTAGCTTTAAGGCTGCTCTAAACTAACCCCTGGCTGCAGTGTCCCAAATGGGAACAGCACAAAGGAGCAGTAGTGGGACTCAGGATTGTGCCTGGTGTCTATTTTCAGAATGGACCTTTCTACACAATGTTCTAGTAGGAAGCAGGAAAGCCACACTTCTTTTCTTGCTGGTTCCTTTCGGACAATCTTAACCAGGACAAGACAATGTAAACTTTTCAATACATGCGCCAGTCTTGGGAATGTGAAAGAGGTAGTTAATCCAAGACCTGAGTCTGTCTATAAAGAGCTACTGTACAATGTTGCCTATGTGCTGCCACACTGGCAACCTAGTTCTGGAAAATGTTCACAATGTGGCATACGTTTCATTAGTCCTAGAGGTTCTGTTCTGTGAAAAGAATTTCTAGAGAGGCAATCCTTTGTAGACATGATGTGTCAGCCAGCAGAAATGTAGAGGAAATGGTTTTGGTTTTCCTTGGCAAAATCCTTGCATTTTTTTTCCAAAATGAAGTGTAAAAATAGATTAACTCACAACAGAGTTTAAGTAATGTTAACATTGATACTGACCAACAAAAGCCATCAAATTCAAAGTGAAAGCTGACACCGTAAGGTCTATACCCTCTTGTGCCTAATATTACAACACAGGATCTGAGATCCCTGCGAATAATGAGACAGCATGGGGGAGTTAAGGATAGAGCATCTACATTTACTCTGAATTTCCTTGCTTGTATTGGTGTGTAATATAACCAGTTGAAAGAAACACAGTGTATTTTACTGAAATATAGTTGCTGGAATTGTTTTAATTCTTTGATTTAAATCTGAATAGCTAAATGTCATTAAAAGGTGTTGAATTAAATATGGACTTAATTTTAAATTGGGTTTTAAACATCTCTCTTGTTACAGAGAAATGTCTATTTCAAACAGCAGGAGGGGCATTCAGGCAGTATCCAGTGATCTGGGGAAATTGTGTTATGAGTTCTTGCACAAAAGTCAGGGCATGAGTTGTTACTTAGTTGAGATTCTTGGACTACAGAATCATAAAAAATATGGTTCTTTTTCTTCAACCACTCTGAATGCATATATCCAGTTTAAATCAATGGAAAAACTGCATATGATGCAGTGACTTCTCAAGAGAACCAACTTTCTGTTTTGAGTCCAGGTTACCTTAAATCAGGGCTGCCCCTGGAGGTAATCTTCCTGCACCTTAGTCACAGTCTGAGAGAATTCATTTCTAAATTATATTTTGACCTATTGTCCCTATTGAGCTAAATATTTAATTATGCTGAACATTAATTGTATGAAAACAATTAGCAACAGACATGCTTATATTATATCTCTATAACACATCTTATATATATATACAGTGTAACAGAGGAAAATGGAAAGTATGTGAACTTTTTCTTTAAAGAGAGGGAAAAAGGATAGAATAAATTTGTGTGTATAAATGTACATTCATCTAAACATGTACATATAAAGTATCTGTAAAATCTGTGTCTAATTTATGGGTATGTTTCTTTCATCTTTCATTATTTACATATAAAACTTTTAATGAGTCCAACTTTGACTAACAGAGCAGATTCACCAAGGCAACACAAAGTTTTGAACAAACTGAAGGACTGCTTCCTGACACAGAAACCCAGTGGTGCTGTATTTCTTCCAGCCCACCTCACTGTACTTATTTTGGCACTAAAATATAAGCCTTTTGTTTGTAGTGGCTGAAAGTATCAGAAGGGCATCCTGATTTATGACTGTAGTACACAACTACCAAAGATCTAGTGAATTTTCCACTTAAAATGGAGCCTTGAAAACCTCAGAAGTGGTCGTCATTTTTTGTGGATGAGATTTTTTTCTATGCACTCTTTATAAATGTGTTGGTGACATGTGCTTCCTGTACTTGTTTTCAGAGGGTTAAATGAGAACATCAGTTTCTTGATAGTTCAGTTACTAGGAATCAAAAAATCTATTAGCTCCAAGAGGATGCCATAGTGCTGCTTTTCTTCAGTGCAGCTCTGACATGTTTGAAAGCAATAGTTTAAACAACATTTAATAAGGCTGTAGGTATCCCCAGTGGTTGCCAGGGATCTTAGTGCATTAGACTGCAAATCTCTCTGACATCCAACTGAAAGGAAAACATGGATCTCTCAAGCATGGATTCCATCAAGAAGTTGAACTATCAAGCAGGCATGCTAGGTTTTTTCTTTATATAACATTTCTTGCATAGTTGATTTTCAGAAGGGAGTCATGGATTCACTTCTGTATCTTAACTTTCACAAAGATGTGTGTTCTCTGAAGGAAAAAACCAGTTACATTTGATTGTGGACAATATTTGAACTTTTTTGTAAAACTGTTTTAAGCTACAAGAAGATTGAGGTGAGGGAAAGCTTTGTTTAGGTTAGTTTCCAAAGCCATCCAGTGGTTGGCCTTTTTTTTTGTAGACTGACAATCAGAAGGCCAATTCTGTCAGTTGTGATGCTTTAAAAGTGATGCTGTTAAGCAGTTGTTTATAGGCAGGGGTCTCAAACATGCGGCCCGGGGGCCACATGCGGCCCGCCAAGCCCTTCCCTGCGGCCCGCCAAGCTTCCTGGCGCCCCCCCTTCCCCTGGTCCCACCATAGCAGTTTGCAGGACGGAGGGGCCAGAAGTGGAGGCTTCTCTGCTGCCTGGCTGGGCCGCGCGTGTTTCTAGCTCTGGACTTCCTAGATTGCTCTTGCTTTGTTTGCCAAACAGCTGTTGGTGGTGCTTAGTGCTTTCCAGGAGGGAATGGGGAGCTGCGTGCTCCGAGGAGGAGGTGGGGCAGGGGTGGGACCTCTTGGAAGGGGTGGAGTGGGGGCGGAGCCGGGGCAGCAAAGGTGGGGTGTGTGTCAGTGGTGCGGCCCTCGGGCCAGTGCACTAGTCCTCATGGAAGGGGTGGAGTGGGGGCAGAGCCGGGGCAGCGAGGGTGTGTGTGTGTGTGTCAGTGGTGCGGCCCTCGAGCCAGTGCACTAATCCTCATGCGGCCCTCGTGGTCATTTGAGTTTGAGACCCCTGTTTATAGGGGTAGTCATATTATTGAGAGAGAGAATTCTCCAGGGACATTACCATTCCATGTATTGCTAAAAAACACTTCTGGTTTGGGCTGTCTATCTGCAGTACAATATCATGTAGTTTTCCTTAATTTTCTCTTATTTAAAGTATTTGTTTTTATTATTTATTTATTTATTATTTTTGTATTATTTATTTTTATTTATGTATGCCACAATCTCATCTAAACACAATCTCAATTCAATATAAAAAAATAATAGTCTTGTCTAGTATGCTTATCATTTTAGCACCTTGGATACGTCCTTGCAATACCCTGTGATGTGGCCATGTGTCACTTCCTCCAGTGTACAGATGAGGAAACTTGAGACACAGAGATCAGGATGCATATTTCCAGTCATGCAACATCTCTGAAAATCAGTCAAAGGTACCTTGAGTTGGGCATTCAAAGATAGAGGTGTCCAAAATTAATGGACATGATCAAAATATTCAAGCGACATATCCAACATAGAAGATCTGGATTCTGGCCATTCCATAGACTTCTTAAGTCCCTGCCCAATGCCTTAACCAAAATACTATGCTTTCTCTCTCAAATATAACATTTATACTCTGCATTTTTAGATACAAAAGAATTTAGCCATACTCTGGCCCTGCTGAGAGAGATCAAATGATATGCCAGAAAAGGTTTTTGTTTCCTTATGGGGAAAAAGTCATAATTTTTAAATCTATACTAAAACTGGAAGCAATCAACATGTAATATAAAGGTAATGGTGTACCTTTTCTGTCCATTTAAAAGGCATTATTGCATCCAACTATAAAATGACACCATGGGAGTTCAAAATATATTGAAATACAGTTCTGTTATACTCTGAGTCCCCAATATGTTGCATGTGGTTCCCATTCTTTTATCTTTAATGGCTTTTGGAATTTCTGCTCGAGCTTTTGAGGTTATTAGCTTAACCTTCTCTTAGTAATTCATCTAGAGTTGCAGGAAAATGATCACTTCCATTTTCTGCTACTTATAAAAAAATTTATATATAAAATCAAAAGAAAATATACCTTGTAACAGAAGTTGTATTTAAGGAATGCTTGAATGTGAAGCATATCCTGGGGGAGAAGGGATTTAAAAGAAAAGAGTCATATGTCTATATCCTGCTTTCGGATATGTGCAAATACTGAGTTCTATAGGCCACGTGCATGAACATTTATAGATTGAAAGACCCAAACTATGAGATTAAAATAACAGTTAAGTAATATAAAATCGAACTGCCCTGTCAAAGGCTTTCTGAAACAAAGGGGGTTTAAACCTGCTATTTATTGGGTTCGTTCTGTGTCTGTCCATAGGTCACAAGAGAAAAAAAGATACAAATAATACTCCTTCCTCTAATGGTTCTTGGTTCCTTCAACCCCCTGACTTTAGACATTAGGGTTCATGATGATATACGGGTAGAGGGAGAGCAGGAAGTCACAAGGTAACAGGAACCTAGTCCAATTAATGCTTTGAAAAGTTAATACCGACATTTTGCACTGAATCCCTTTCAAATAGCCAGAAAATTGAGCAGAACAGTCAGAAAGCAGGATCTCCTGTGTTCTCCACCCACCTACTCTCACCTCCCAGTTGTGTGATGGCTTTTTGCACCAGCTGCAGGCAACAGAGCAGTCTTTAAAGTAGTCCACAGTATACACATTGCAGTAACCCAGTCTTGATGTCATAAAGGCCTGCCAATCAGTGATCAGATCATTATATAAGAAACCTGGCCCACATGGAGACATTCTCAAAAAAACTCAGCTCTGACCACGTAGCATCATAGTTAACACTACATGAAGGGCCTAAGTAGAATTTGAGCAAGTCTGTTTAAAAAAGAAATGAACTCTTTCTAGGATCTGAGCTGTTATTTTAAAAGGTCTAGGTTTTTCTACTGATCCCCTTCTCTGTTTTTTGGTGTACCCAATTAGGGTGTGACACTTCATGGGAATTAATGTGATCAATGAGAAATTAGCTGGCTATTTCAGTATTTTGGTGGCAAAGTGTCAAGAAGGCTTAAAGACTTAAGAAAAGAAACAGTTAGTGGATCTTTGTTACAGCTTGAAGCAGTAACCCACTGTGCTAGTGAATCTATTGTGTTGCCTTCTGAGAACTGAAACATAACTGAGATGGACTGGCTTCCTCTCATATGTTGTTTTTTTCATGAAGATTTAATTTTTATAATCTGGGCATGGCTTGTTTGTTGTAGGAGGAAAAATATTGTGATAAATATTTTGGTTTAGAGAAAAATGTTGATTGTTTGGGGAGATCAGGGAGGTGAGTTAATGTTACTTGAGCTATTGACCTGTCCTATCCTGATGTGTCTTACCTTTATTACACACATACATAATTGGTATTTGACAAAGCATATGGACGTTGCCTAATTTAAGTGTAAGTAAGAAAAAGCTCAAGCAACTAGTGTTGGAATTACTTTCTCGCTGAAAGAGAAAAATGTACCCATCAAGATATTCTTTTCTAGTTTCTCTCTATTTACACTAGGCACATAACTCCTGTCATTGCCTTGAAAAAGGATAGTTACCTCTGCAAAGCAGCAGCAAAACTTAGATTTGACAGCACTTTCAGAGCTGTGTCAAAACAGTTCTGCTTTCATGTTCCCCACTCACATTTCTTCATGTTTGCTGCCTCTCTCAAGAAACTGCCACATGTGACTGCTTCAATTCCACTTCAGACATGTTTACTTTAGTTAGAAAGACTATATTCTTGAATTGTTACTCAAAATTGCCATCTTTGCATACCTTTCACCATGGGGTTCTGGCTATTGGGCAAGTGGCTTGTTCACGTTCTCTGTACCTTGAGGCCTTGTCAACACACACAGTACCTGAAGCTGATTAAGGCTTTTATAGATCTGGTCACAATTTTTCTAAGGGTTATGCACCAAAAATGAAGTTTTGGGTCAACTAAAACTATTTGCAAATTTACTGGATAGTGTCCCCCCCCCTCCCTCCCCCCCTTGAGCTAGATTCACCACAGGAATTAAGTGTCATTTTTGGTGGCTACTGGGTATTCTGGTATGGGTCTATCTCAGTTTTTCCTCATGACGCTATTTGACTTCGTATGAAATACTAGACTATTTACTGGGTAAGAGAGAGGTAATGACTCTTAGCCTTGGGGCTAAAGCACTCAGCTGGGAGACCTGTATTAAAGTCCTTGCTCCAGAGTGGGGATTTGAACCTAGGTGTCCCATATCCCACGAGAGTGCTTTAACCACTGTGATATAGGGTAGAATGGTATCGTATGATGATTGTACCACCTCATTGTCCTCCTCCTGCAGAGTTGAGACTTTAGCTCTTGGTTTCCTTTATTTTTATTTTTAAATAGTTAATTCACAAAGTCTGAATAACATTTTTCTAACTTTTTCACTTTGCAAAAAATTCAAAACATTTTGGTTTCAGTTTGAACCAAAACAATTTTTGTTAAATTTTTCAGAAGTGGCTTTTATTAGAGTTATTTGCACAGCTCTAGTTATTAAACACTTCCAGTGAAGATGAACATCTCTCCTATTGCATTTGAACATAACTGGATTTTGCAGTATTGCTACAGTGTTGTGCAATTAACATTCTGCCTGGGTACTAACTTCAGCGATTTCTTTGGTGATTGATTATATCTAAGAATGTGAGGAGCCACTTAGGGACAATGGAGTTATAATGGATTACCAAAGAGCTCCATCTGCCAACTGGATGGAAGACAAGTTTTCAAATAAGACTCTATATGGTTATGATAAACCTTTTTTTTTTTTTTTGGATGAATCAAATAGCTGATGATGTTCTGAGCACTAATGCCAACTGAGGGAAAAGACACATCCCATTTACTGAGTGGATTCAGGGATGTATTGAACTGGGGAAACTACATATTTGCACATGGTAATAGTTAAAGTAACACATTCATTGATAAACAGCAGAGAAGAATAGAAATGTAATACCAATATGCAAAAAGTTGCTTGCTGTAAGTCAGATGAAAGTTATCTTTTCAAAATAAATAAAGAAAATTATATGAAATATTCTTACATGGCATCTCTCACTCTTCAAACATTTCTGTCCCTCTTTTAAATTCTCCAGTGGTGAGTGTGTGATGTTGATAATGAGTCCATTAATTAAGTTCAAAATGTAGGTTGTGTTTGAAATCAATTTGTAAAACATGTGAATAAAGAAACTAATGGCTGCTAGCCAATAAGTTTTAAAATGTAATTGTAAATGGGAATCATCATCGAGCACCTGTATTTCCAGGACTGGTTCTTGGCTCTATTCTAGTTAATATTTTTATTAATGATATGAAAAAAAATATAAAATCATCACTGTTAAAGTTTGCAGAAAATTGGGGAGCTCTAAATAGAGGCGGATAGATCACTGATCAGAACAATCTCGATCACTTGGTAAACTGCATACAAGAAAGCAATATCTGTTTTAATATGGCTAAATGCAAATGTATACATATTGAAACAAATAATGTAGGCCATATTTAAAAAATGGGGGATTCTGTCCTGGAAATCAGTGACTGAAAAAGATTTGGGGGTCATGTGGGTAATCAGCTGAATATAAGCTCCAAACTTTCTGGTCTAAAGGGCTTAAATGCATAAACAGAGGGCTCTCAAATAGGTATAGAGGGATTATTTTATCACTATTTGGCACAGGTGCAATCACTGCTGGAATACTATATCAAGTTCTGGGGTCCACAAATCAAGAAGGAAGTTGATAAACTGGGGAGGGTTTCGGGAAAAGCAACAAGAATTATTTTGGGGGAGTTCTCTTGCCTGTGTTGTACTGAAGATCAAACTAGATTATCATAATGGTCCTGTCTGGTCTTGGGATCTATGAAGAGTTTAGAAATCTGTGATTTTTGCTAATCAATTTTTTTCTCAGCCCTTAAGGTACTATCTGCACAGGGCTGACCCACAACTTTTTGCCACCTGAAGCGGGGAGTTCAAATGACACCTCCATGTTCCCTTGCTTGGGCCAAAGCTTTGAAAGGTCTCAATTCTGCCGCCTTCCTGTTCTACTCCTCTCATAGTATTGCTCTGCTACCTATCCCAATAAATGAGAACAAATAACTTAAAATGCCTTGTTCAAAAATTTTAACACTTAACTTTCAAACACCTGAATATCAAATGCAACTTTTCTTGTCTGTATAGTGAACACTGGCATTTTAATCTCTTTGACTAATCCAAGTGATGCTTTCTGTGCCTTCTTGGTTGTAAAGATTTGAACTGCTTCTGTTTCCTGAAGGTCCACAGTCTGGGCCAGCTCATGCTCTATTGAGATGATTGCAAGGCCGACCAGCCTCTCTTGTGTCATTGTGGAGCATAGATGTGTTTTTATTAACATCAGCTTGGAGAAGCTGTATTCTCCACTGGCAACTGTTACAGGAAGTGTTAGAAGTATGCACCGAGCAACAAAAGCATTTGGAAAGAGGGCGGTCATCATATTTGTGCACATAGGCATGCATCCAACGATGTGGGTATTAGCCCACGAAAGCATATGCTTCAATACTTTAGTTAGTCTCTAAGATGCCACAGGACTCTTTGACACTTCTTCATATTTGTGCACAAATATTCCAGAACAGCCTTTGGAGTTGATCCTGCTGAAATGTATCTTGAAAGGGCTTTCAGTTCATCATCTAAATCACCCACATCAATATTGTGCATGTTGTCATGTGTCAACACTGTCTCTAGTGCCCTCATTGCTGGTGTAGGTCTTCTTCAGGTATAGTGAGGACTTTTGGAATATCATACAACATCCCAAATATACTGCTGTTCCTTGAGCTGCATGAAACGTTCTTCAACTGACTGTATTGCACAATCTAGCACCTGGTTAAAGAATTCAACTTTTAATTGTTGATTGGGATCTCTTATGGGATTATCCCATGCCTCATAATCAAAATGACTTCTTTTTTGGTGACTCTTGTATTCTTGAATGGGTGGGAAAATAGCTTCACAGTGAAGTTCCTCTGACAACTTCTGTGCACTCTTCAGAATGTTTTGAAATCCCTCATCTGACTGGTAAGACTGTAGGTATGACTTTCCTTTTTCCAGTTGTTTCATTGCTCCAGATATATAAAGGTCAACGCCTTGGAGTCTATTGCTTACAACATTTATTTCAAACAGTATGTTATGTCACAACACTAAGCCACTCAGAAATTTGAAGTTATGTATGTTTCTGGTGATTCCATTTTCCTCTGCCACTGTTCTCCCATGAACAGTTCCCGTCATAGCATTATCCTTTATAAGGGCAACTATGGCATTATCTATCTTCCCAATTTGGTGTTTGATAGGCTTTATTGCCTCCAGTTGACTTTCCCATCGTGTGGCACTCAGTTGTTTCAATGTCAGAGAGGATGTTCCCAGATATTGCTTCGAAATTTGCCATTGATGAGTTGATGCAGAGAAAAATACATAGATGTTTTGAATTACATTAAAAAAATTCAGCAGCCTCACTAGAAACTGATGCTGCATCATTGACCACCACATTCAATGAATGAGAACAGCAGGAACAAATAAAGCTCATGGGTTTAACTCTCAGATCCGCGTCTGCACTCCTCTGTTCTTTCCTCTCATGTTGGCACCATTATTGTAGCCCTAACCTCTCATGTCAGCTATCAGAATTCCCGTATCTTCCAGCTTTTTACGAAGCACATTTGTCAGCAATGTCAATAAACTCTAGAAAATGCTCTCTGGCAGTCACCATTGCAGGGACATTTTCACTAGGTTCTGTTGTTACAAAATGCACCATTAAAATCATTTTTTCCATATGGCTGATGTCAGGTGTACAGTCCAGAATAACAGAGTAATATCTTGCTGACTTCAGATCTGCTGCAATCTTCTGTTTGACTTTTGTTGCCAGTAATTGTATGATCTCATTTTTAATTGTTTTTCCAAAGTAGTGATGTGTGTACATTTCTTGGGTGGTGACTCCTCTTCTTAGATGCTCCCAGAGTACAGCATCAAACTCAGTCATCAGCTCCACAATTTTAAGGAAGTTTCCACTATTTGGCCCATACAGCCTGATCTGAAGTGCGCACAGTGCTGGGTTTTGGGTAGCAAGCTTTCTCACAATGGGAATGAGCCTTTTCAGAGCATTTTGCCAGTAAAGCGACTCTGATGTAATCGTCTCTTGGTGCTGGTTATGTATGGTGGCCTTTTAACCTTAGTCTCATCTCAAGCTCTTTCCACCTATGGAATGCTCTCTAGTGATTTTCTGCCTGGTCATGGCATGCCAGATTTCTCCCCAGATTTTTCCAGTTCTTTGTTCCTATAGAACCCAATGTGACTGGAATATTAGACTGGAAGAGTTTGCAACAAAAACAATATGCAGCATTCTGGGTTTTTGAGTACATAAGACACAACCTCTCCACTTTGTCACCATTGGGGATTTCATACCAGTAATGTTCTGGATGGAAACTTCTATTTTCATTCAGGCTACTGCTCAAGTGGATCCTCAGCCCTGGATCATCTAGACTTAATGAACTAAATTAATCAGTAGCTGTTTCTTGCGCCTCCATCACATTCTTCTCTGATCTATACTTTTCTTCAGTGCATGGTTACATCCATTTGAGATGAAGATATGGATGCTGCAGTAGCTGTCAGGTCACCTGCACTCTGACTGACTTGAAGATTAGGCATCTCCTCACCACTCACATCCTCACTGGGGCTGGAAGCATCACTGTGAACATTCTTGTCTGTGTATCTCAGGAGAGCTCCTTCCTGCTTAGATAGAAAACTTCCTTTGCTTGCTTTCTCTGAATGCTGCCCCAGAGGGGAGTTTTCTTCTTTCACTCATGACTGCTGTTCTGGGCCAGCTATACTCAATTAACTCTGAACTCTGAACACTCAATTAAGGGAACAAATAAGCAGGTTGGTAGCAGGGCCTGAGTGAGGGAAGATTATCAGTGTCTTAAGGGCCTAACTGGGTCCTACTTGTTCAGCTGACTGCCTGCTCTCCTCAGTTGGGTTCAGGGAAGTAGCAGGAAACAGGAAGCTCCCTGAGAAGCTGATGTTAATCAGTCCAGGCTCCTGGCAGTGCAAGAAGTACATAAGAGGCTCCTCCGCCTCATCTCTGTCTCTGCAGCTTGTGCTGCTTTCTGTTATCCCCTCTCACCTTTTCTCCTGCCTGTCTTTTATATTTCTTGTAGCCTCCTTCCTGCAGCACAGCAATTGACCATTCCCATGTATCTGGAACAGAGAGAATACATATGCACCAGCAGCAGACACAATTTTCTACACTCTGGGTCCTAGTGGCCGCCTCAGTTCACCTCATGGTAAGGCCAGCCCTGTATCTGCATTTCAAATGGCTGAAGCAAGACCTGTCTAGTATCATAAATGAACATCTTTTCCTCCATTAATCAAATTAGGGTTACTTTCAGCGTTGTTTTGCCAAATATATTGGTCTAAAAAAACTAAGAAACATGGAATCAATTGAAGTGTGGGTGTGTTATGCATGGTGTTCTGCTGGTTAACTATGTCTGATGTCTGTTTAAACCAGATAATGTGTCTGGAAACAATGACAGAAGCAATTTAAAAATGTTTAAAAGGTTCTAATAACCTCAATTTCCCAATGCAAAATAGCTGAAGAAATTTCAAGACTGGCAATACTGAGGCAGTGATGAAGATGCTGCTGAAAATTAACATGGATAAGCCTTGAGCCACAGACAACTAAACCATATTTGGTAATATTCATTTAAGAGAAATTGCTTTTTTTTAATAGCCTTGAACCTGAACTACTCCACAAATAAACTTTTATATTTAAGGTGTATTCTTTATCCTTCTATAGTGGCTGTAAATGGGCAAAATCCTGGCCCGGTTAAGTCTTTGGGAGTTTTGCCATTGACCACAGTGAGGCCAGGATTTCACCCAAGAACTTTGGTGTTTCTATTTAATAATGACAGCAGTATGTGGTGGCATTTTCTAGCCATTTCTCATTTCTTCCTTTGGTGACACAATTTCTGTAATAGTTTCATTTATTTTGGCCTCAGTCTGTCCCATGTGAATGCTGCAAAGCAGAATTCACATCTAAAGGTAAATACATTCACTCTACTAGATTTGTTTAGGCCCTAAGTACTTGGCAGAAATTTTGACTGTCTCTTTAATATTTTCCCCTTAAAAACAGTGCTACGAATAACAGTAGTAAAATGAGAAGTTCAAACAGTGTCAACTATGAAGAAAAAAAGGTGTTTGAATGTCACAATGAAATGGAAGTATTGTTTATGTAAACATACACTGGTCCCAGGATGTTCCAGATTATAGAAAGGCCTTTGTGGCATTTAGCTAAACCATTGATTTTTTTAAAATTATCCAGTGGGATCATAAACTACTGCCTTGGGGGGTTTTAAACAAAGGGATTGAAAACTTCTCATCTCAAAAAGTCATAAGAAATCTGGAGACTTGAGGGCAATGTCCTGGAATGATGAATGTAAGTGAATACCAAATTCACCTGAGCTATATTCCAAATTCACCTGAGCTGTTTTCACTGGATGTTAGCACCAGGAACTACATCTACTGAAACTCAGAGGATCAATATATTATCCTAGATCTACAATATCAATGTAAAGACCCTACATTTGGACCTATTTTACCAATGTTAACCTTTGCTCTTAAGATAATGAAGCAATACCTTCAAATAACTGAGAGGGCTTGTGTGGCTGATTTTGCTTTTGGAAAATTTAATTTATTTGTTGCAATAGCAAAAATGCAAATAGCTGTCACTAATTGGGAAAAAAATATGTTTACATCTATTACATAATTAATGCTGAAAGCATGAACATCACTTTATTCATTTAAAGATACCTTGTTAGAGATGGAGAGTGCTGATACTGTATTTTGTGCATATATGTAACTGAGAGCTCACTCTTGCTCGAATAGTAGTTCTGCCATTTCTTTCAACAGGGTTTAAATTGATTCCTTTCACTTTCATATGATTGAGACTGAAGCAAGAGATCTATCATTCATCTCCATTGTTATCTGTTACTGTATACAACTGCAAGCGCTCATTCAGAGTTGCATATGAAGTTAATGCTCGTGAAAGATGCCAGAGTAACACCTCTGAAACCAAAATAACCTCTCTGCAGAGTAGACAGTGGTAGCGAAAGATTTCCCACACTGTCCTGCTGTTATGCCTCAATTTTCATAGGGGGAGATCACTTCCAGGGTTGACAGTTTCTGTCTTCTCTGCTGAGTCTGCAAAGACAGGTGCCAGGGTGATAGTATTTTTAGCTGTCGAGGCCACTCTTCTGGGAACTGAACTGAGTGTCTCAGTTGACATAGGGTACCAAACATTCAGCAGACATTTGCCATTTCTGTCACTACTTACTGGATTTAAACTGGTGATCTAGAGTGAAGCAATTCACATCCCATTACCAAAACCAGGTGCCATTCTTACCATTCGAGTAATCGCAAGTTAACAAGATATTTGAATTCAACTGCAAGCTTGTTCCAAAAGCAACAGGTGAAATGTGAAAAGTATTCTTAAAATAAATTATTGCACTTTTAGATCCAAATTTTTAAACTTGTGTGAAGAAAGTTAGGCATCTGTATAACCAGCATGAGTTTAACAGGGATAGATGACCTAATTCTCCCACCATGTAACTTCAGTGACAGATGCATGTGCTCTGAAAATCAAGCTACCGATTTAAGTGTCTAACTGCATTTGCACAAGTTCAGAAAATGTTGGCATTTCCCTTTTATATGATACTATAAAATGATAATATATGGAATAATGTGCTCTAGCTGGACACTATGTCCAGCTAGAGTATAGGTCAGATGACAGTTCCTTTTCTGGCTACTATATATAGTAAACTAACTTGTGTAATACATTTTTAAAGTAGATGAGAGAGAGAGAGAATGTCAGTTGAATTTTTTCCATTAAAGCTCATTTTAACAGATGTTTTCGCTGTTTCCACAATGACAACGTGCCATGGGACAATACTCGAAACTCAGTGGGGAACTAAAACAACTTACTAAACAGCAATTGCATCATCCAGTGATCATCAACTATTTTGGTCAAGTTTTATTGCAATTTTCATTTGATTTAGTGTGTGCTGTAAACACAGTTGCATTGTTATTTACATCTATGTTTTGAGATTAGAAAGGAGAAGAGTTTCAGGCCCTGGAAAGGAGGTCCAGGTACTGACTGGAAACAATTAAAAAAAAAAAAAACAGTCTTCAAAAAATGAGCACTGACCATCCTGCCCAGCCCCTGTGCTCCCAGCCAGGGAGGCTACCCCTGCTCCTCCCCCACCTTTCCTCCTCCCCTGGAGCCATACCGCCACGTGGGCAGTGCTCTGGGGGGCGGGGCTATGCGCTCTTATGTGGCAGCATGTCTGGCTCTGCACGGGGGCCAGCAGGCTGCTCTGAGCAGCATTGTAAGGTGGCTAGGGGAATTGGATAAGAGGCAAGGAGTCCCGGGGGAAGTCAGGGAGCAGTTGGATGGAGCAGAGGTTCTGGGGGTGTGCTCAGGGGATGGGGAATGGGGAGGTTGTATAGGGCATAGGAGTTCTGGTCGTCTGTCGGGGTTTGGTGGGTGGATGGGGGTTGGGGGTTGGGGCAGTCAGGGGACAGGGAACGGGGGCTTGGGTAGGGAGTGGGTCCTGGAGGGGCAGTTAGGATGGGGGATCTCGGAAGGGGACAGTCCGAGGACAAGGAGCAGGGGGACTTAGAAAAGGGGTGGGTTCCCAGGCGGGGAATTGGTTAGGGGCAGAGTGTGTCTGGAAGGGGGGAGTCAGAGGACAAGGAGCAGGGAGGATTAGATGGGTCAAGGATTCTGATGGGGGCAGTCAGGGGGCGGAAAGTGGGAGGGGTTTGGATGGGGAGGGGGAAGGCTGTTTTGGGAGACATAGCCTTCCCTACCTGGCACTCCGTACGATTTTACAACCCCAATGTGGCCGTCAGGCCAAAAAGTTTTCCTGCCCCTGGGCTATTAGCTCTCTGTGTATAGTTTTGGGATGAAAAAAATTTTGTTTTCAATACTGAGCTAAGTTCATTAATCAGTGGAATTACACCAAGGATGAAGTTGGCCCTGTAAATGTTTTTCCTTATAGGTCTCTTACTCTGACAGTTAAGCCACAAATTAAGTGACACATCCTCATTTTCAGTTAAACTGGTTAACCAGCCACAAAGATTCTTCATCAGATGCCTTCGGGTGGGATCAATAAATAATACAATTTAAAATTACTTCTCTCTGCTGTGACTTCAGTTCCTGTAAATTTTCAAAGCATAGTATGTAGCACATGTCCTATTAAAGACATTGGGAGTCATTCAGTTAAATCACTGCAAACCCCTTTCACAAACATAATGTCCTACTTTGGCTTTTCATACTCTAGTAGTGGGTAAACTTTCTGCATGGCACTGAGTAAATAAATGTTCATTCTGGATGAAATGCTATGCAAACTAAATAAATTACTGCATGCAGTCTTGAAGCAGGATTTTTATCTGAAGTACAATGAATGTACATCATCTGGCCTTAGTAAAAATAATTAATAATAATACCACTTACATAGCACTTTACAAGCATTAACTAATTTATTTTCATAATAACCTAGTGTTGTAGATAAGGTGATGGTTGATTAATTGATTGAGAATCTGAAGCAGAAAGGTTTGTCTCTCCCAAGACCACAGAGAGTCAGTATCAAACCCAAAATAAGAGCATAATGTTTTTGGCTTCTAATCCACTGCTCAGACCACTAGATCATGACTCTCTGTATTCTGATTAAATACACTTGCTTTGCTGAAATTTGTGCAAAGTCAAAAGTGATTTTTCAGTGCTGTACTAATGTTCCAGCATTGAGAAAGTAATGAGAGTAAGATTACCAGGTCCCTGCTGCATTCCATTGCTCTTCTAATTAAAACATCACCCTTATATGATGATCCTTACTGAGAACTAAGTGGGCACCTTTGGGTGTTTAAAGCAAGATGTTAACTTGCAGGGAGGCTTCCTATTAAGGAAGAGTGATGTAATGTCAGTGGAACACTGCCAGCTTCTCTCCGCTCATTTTATTTATATTAGCTGCATAGCAGAGGAAAATGCCCCACAAAACATGAGTGCTGCTTGCTATATTTAGCCAGGCTATCTTAGAAATACCAGGAGGTTCTGTTTCTATGCAATGGAAATAATTATAAAAAAGATTTTCAAGGCATCTTATTTCAATAAAACAAGTTTGAGCTAGTGTGAAAATGACGAGCTCCTGAGACACAGAAGAACTCTGGGGTACCGTCTATTATTTGTTTTTAGGACAGGAGTTTTGCCTGTACTCCTGTATTGAAAAGCAATAGATTAACATTTTAATTTAACTGTATTACTGGGTACATATTTTTAGCTGCCAGTAATAGAAACAACATGAATAGAAACAATCTTAGTAGACATAAAATATTGTAAATAGAATATAAATGTCCTAACATTTAGTTTATGTAGCTAAAACAGAAATTATCTGATGCATAACAATTCACATCAGTTACTCACATGGCATATAGGATAGAGTTTTTTGTTAATACATCTAAATGAATCTGTTATTTGTATAACTTGCTGAGAATCACCCCAGTGTGATCGTGAAGCAATGTGATATACTACTATAGAACAAATAATTGGTTCAAGAGCTACCAGATGATTTCTCAGATCTGGGTCCATGATGTTTGAATATGTCTGAGATAATATACCGTATTTTTCGTCTTATAGGACACTCCGGCCTATAAGACGCCCCCTCGTTTTTTAATAAAAAAGCCGGACCAAAAAAAAAAAAAGCGCCTCGCTCTCCCGTCCCCGCCGTGCGGGCGGGCTGCCGAGGTTCCCCCCTCCCCGCCGCGGGCGGGCTGCCGGGAGCGTCCCGGTTCCCCCCTCCCCGCCGCGGGCGGGCTGCCGGGAGCGCTCCCGGCAGCCCGCCCACGGCGGGGAGGGGGGAACCGGGGCGCACATTCGCCCTATAAGACGCACCAACTTTTCCCCCCCCGTTTTGGGGAAGAAAAAGTGCGTCTTATAGGGCGAAAAATACGGTAGTTAGGTTTCAAGGAAAGGGTGAACAGCTTGGTGGTGGTTTCTGAAAAAGCTACATTGTGTTATAATCTCTGGTCAGAAGTATGGCAAAATGGCAGCAAGGCCCTTGTGGCACAGGGAAAATAAGAAAAACACAAAGTGATCAGTTAGGACTATTGCAAATTAAGCTTCATGTTTCTCTTCACATCTGGAAAGTGTTTTAGAACTGTGGAACTGCTTAATATACAGAGGAGGTGTTCCAACTGTGATAGCAAGATACTGTAGCACATTTCCAAGTGTGCTGAAGATCTTTTCCCACTCAGTCATTCTAAGTAATTCATTAGGGAAGTGGATTATGCTGCTAAATAATGACAAGAGAATATTTTAGGTCAACTGGAGGTCAAAAACATTTCCTCTAATTAGAAGTATGGCAATCAATCTGTGCTTTCCCTTTTTGAAGAATTCCTGTTGATTTTAAATACCAAAATTA
Source organism: Sternotherus odoratus (assembly GCA_032164245.1). NCBI lineage: Eukaryota > Metazoa > Chordata > Testudines > Kinosternidae > Sternotherus > Sternotherus odoratus. The sequence continues at coordinate 57,029,779 of JAVMKO010000004.1, forward strand.
AATTATAAGAGAAAGGGAGGGTAAAAATGTTCCCATGTTCTTCAGATGGTATTTCTTAGCACCAGGCTCCAGAGGACTAAATATCTCCCCCAGGATAAAACAGCAGACATAACTAATATATGAAGTAGTGTGTGGACAGTGAGGAAGATGTGCTAACACTTCTCATTTAGCAAAAACTCTTTTTAATTTAGCTAGACAAAAATAGGGCTTGGGTATTTTAATATTCTTGAATCAGTCTTTGAATAATTCTAGATTGATTTAATCTCCTGTGTTTTCAAAAATGATCTAAAATGGCCTCAAACAGCACTGTCTTAGGGCATGAGAATACAATTAATGTGACAAGTCTTAGTGTATGGACTCATTAGAATTCTAGCATGCAAAATAGAAGTGTGGAGAAATAAATGTAGTTGTAACAGAGCAAAAATAATTATTACTGCAATTTGTCAGCAAAGTTGGACGTCCAAGCACACTTCAGGATGTACAACTGAACTCCTTATGGAGGACAACTGCTCCTTTTCCTTTCCTTATTTTATCCTCCCTACTGCAAGAACAATAGTTAATGACATATTATACACAGCTGAAAGCATTAGATCCACTGTCAACAGCATCCTTACCCTTCCCTTCTTTCTCTGTTATTTTTCTGGTGCCTTTCCCTTGATGATTTTTTTTCCCCATTCCACATAAAATTATTACTATATGGAGGGATGGACAAACCAGTTTTGAACTGCTCTGAAATTTAGTTTAGCTCAAACCAATCCAACTCTAAAACTTCTTTTAAGGTTAAAATAAAGATCAGCTAACTTTTAAAGTTTCCAGAGTACACTGGAAAGGGAAGAAGGTGATTTGGTGCTTATCCACACACAGGAAAACATTGTCATCCATGCTAGCTCTCAATTTGGTACAGACCCAGAATTTCTTTAGTCTGATCTTCTGTATCCTGCAAACCTAAAATTCCATTTTCGGTGTAGATGTGAGCTGCTTATCAAAGTGCAGTTTTGTAAAGTTCTTCTGTTCTGTCTCAGCTATTTATAAGGCTGTAGGCAACTGATGGGAGTAATTGTCATGGCTTTTAAAGAGAGTATGTGCATCTACAGCAGGGTTTCTCAACCTGGGGGTCGCAAGCTCCTGCCACCGCAACCCGCGGTGACTGGGGCTGCATCCCGGCCCCCAGTCCCCGCTGCGGGTGGGCTCCCGGCTGCGCGCCGGCCCCCATTCCCCGCAGCGGGTGGGCTGGGGGCCGGTGCGCAGCCGGCAGCCCGCCCGCGGCGGGGACGGGGGACCGGGGTGCTCCCGGCAGCCCGACCGGGGCGCACGAGCGGTTTTGGTTTTTTTGGTGGTGTCGGGGTTTTTTGTGTTGTAATTCGGCGGCTTTTTGGCGGAGGGGTCGTGCCGCGCCGTGCCGCCGGATCACAAAAAGGGGTCGCGGTCTCAACTAGTTTGAGAACCGCTGGTCTACAGAATAGAAGACCATGACTTCAATACAAAAAGGTGTGTTTTTACATCATCAGCTTTCCTGCTGTAAATCCTAGTGGAGACAAGGCACAGCTAGTTTTTACCTTGATTTAAGTAGTAAAGGTCAAACCTGTATCTACTGAGATTTACCTCACCTAGGTACGCTATGTAAGACCTAGCTGTGCCTTGTCTCCATTAGGATTTACAGCAAGAGAGACCTCTTGATGTATGAACATGCTTTTTGGAGTAAAGGCAAAGTCCAATATACTGTCTCTGAGAGCAATATCAGATGCTCAGAGGAAGGTACAAGAAACTCCATAATAGGCTCCATAGACATGAATTATTCTTTCTTTGTAATCATTGTCAGATTATGGATGGAATATGCCTTGAAACATGAGTTTCATAACTTATAATTTTTTTTAAAAAGCTTCTTACAAAACACCTTTTCACATAGTCAAATTCAAGGCTAATAAAACTGGGCTTGTGAGTTTGTTTTCTGGGATTTTTTTGTGGGGGGGTTGGGGTTAATAGAATTATATAAATCAGATATGTTCATACTAGATTATAAAGTTGACGCCTTGTAATGCAAGATTGTTCAATACAGCATATTAGAATAATGGGGGAAATGCTGTTCATTATTTTTTCCAATATTTATAGTTTTTCAGCTTTCTTTAAAAGCATCCCATGAACAGTATTATTGCCCAGAAATCACTGAAAAGGAGAAAGAACATAATTAAGACTAAGATTTAGTCATGGGTATTTAGTAAAAATCATGAATTGGTCGGGCAGTAAACAAAATTTCACTGCCCCTGACTTACCTGTCCATGAGTTGTCCTATATCTCTCTCTGCCCGTCACCCCTCAGGCGGGGTATGGGCCACCAACCACAGAGCACTCCATCTCTGTTGTTGGTGTTTCAGTAGCAAGTTGGTTCCCTATGGGGTGGAGTTGCTAGCCCCACACCCATGTTAAGCCTACAGCACCTGGTATTCCTAGGAGGTCTCCCATCCAAATACTAGCCAGGCCCGACCCTGCTTAGCTTCTGAGATCAGACAGGATCGGGCGTGTTCAGAGTGGTTTAGCTGTATGTGGTCCTATATACCCCTGACTAAATCTTGGGTGCTCCGGAGGGGAGGTTCTGGGGGCACCAGCATGCTCTGAGGCAGGGGGCTGCCCAGGGATGCTCATCCTGGGGCCACCACTGATGCTCGGGGGTGGGCAAAGCCTGAGACTACTGCTAGTGCTGGGGGGAGTGGACTGCAGCCTGAGACCGTTCCTGCACCTCACCTCTCTGCCCCAACACAGTGAAAGTGAATGAGAGAGGGAGAAAGCGAGCAACAGAGGGAGGGGGATGTAGTGTGTAGGGGGCAGGGCCTTGAAAAAGGGGCAGGGCAGGGGCAGAGCCTCAGGAAGGAGGTGGGGCAGGGGTGTTCGATTTTCTGTGATTAAAAATTTGGCAACCCCAGTCCATCTCTAAATTGAATCTGGTAAATTCTGGATGTCCTGTTACTTATTCAAGTATTATGTAATTTTAATGAGGTCTGTGTGCATCATAGTGAAAATTTGCCCTACTAAATCTATATAAGTTGGATGGCACTACAGCATGAGATGATGTTTTCTATATGCAGATATTAGGCTATCTGATTTTAATTAGGAACAATAGGAGCCATCTTTCGCCTCTTTTTTCATTGTTATATGTGTATGGTATTATACTACAGTAAAACCTCGATTTAACGGACTAATTCGGGCGAGGGGGTGTCCGTTAAATCAGAAAGTCCGTTATTTAATAATAATAAAAACCGAGCTGTTGGAGCAGCCGCCCGCCCGCCACAGGGCCGGGGCGGCAGCTCCGCAGCCCGCCTGCTGCTGGGACCCGGGCGGCAGCCAGGAACCGTCAGCCAGCCCGCCCACTGGCAGGACTCGGGCGGGAACCAGGAGCCGGCAGCCAGCCCGCCCATAGGCGGGACTCGGGCGGGACCCGGCAGCCAGCCAGCCCACCTGCAGGTGGGACCCGGGCGGGAGCCGGCAGCCCGCCTGCAGGCAGGACCCAGGCGGGAGCCGGCAGCCAGCCTGCCCACAGGCGGGAGCCAGCAGTCCGCCTGCAGGCGGGACCCAGGCAGGAGCCGGCAGCCCGCAGGTGGGAGCCGGGCGGGAGCCGGGAACCGGCAGCCAGCCCGCCTGCTGGTGTGACCCGGGCGGCAGCCAGGAGCCGGCAGACAGCCCTCGACAAATGGATTTTGGATGCATCAGACTTGCTTAGAAATTTTGTCCGTTGCATCCGAAGTCCGTTAAATCGAGGTCTGTTAAATCGAGGGTTTACTGTATTTCAGTTTTTAAAAGCCTTAATTTTGGTTTTAAAGAAAATGAATCTCTTAAGTCTCTGAAGAAAGCAGTCCTTCCTTCTGGTCTTGCTTACTGTACCTGAAAATGAAATCCAACCTGACATACCATTAGACACAGTCTTTAGCCGTGCTTGTACTATAATAGATGTTAAAGATGCAGAAGATCTGTTGGTCCATTGCTGTGCTGATGCAGGATTCTGTAATGTTTTGGGCAATCTAGTTGTAAGTTCAAGCAATGGTTCTTTTACCAATCACAGTGCCTCACCTATCTATAAGTTATGCTTTTCTCCCCTCAACAGTATCATTTAATGCCTCCTGCTCAATTCTTCACCTTATATGTCAGTTGGAAGGGACTCAGAGCATTGCTTAAGTGACACTCCTGAATTACCAGTACAGACTGCAATGTAAGGTGCCAAACTCAATTTTCTGATTGTAGCCCCAGCAGGGGCATTAATTCAGTTTTACTAGTAAAGGTATATTGTGTTTTTGACTTGTTAAACAATGAATGCATACAAGAGCACAATTTCCTCTCTTTCTGAACGCAGGCTGAATTTGTTATCTCACTGGTACATGTTTTGAAAAATGTCCTTACGGTGTTAGAGATATGAAAAATGGTTCCTGTCTGTGAAAGCATTGTATGGCGACGTGTGTCTCAACAAGTACTGGCAATATCACTACTGCTGGTTTCCTTCGGAGTGAAATTAACTTGATGCCTTTTGTCAGATAACCAGACAAAATGGAAAATGGCACGAGTACAAATGCCACTTTTTAGGACAAGTTGGGAAAGTCATTAATAGTCAAACTAAGGCAGAATTTCCTTATAAGAGAGTTCACAAACAATGGAACTACTATGCAGATGTTTTACATTTGTTGTCTTGTTGTCTGAGGTTTTGCCTAATGAGGAATGGAGCTTATTTTCAAAGTATCCTCTATTACAGTGCATTGTATTAATAGTAGAACATTCTGGGTTTCTTTTGAGTCGATTGTTTACATAAGTTCTTTCTGTTTCTCTCTTTTGACTGAATTGGTTGTTTGTTTATAACAACCATAATACAGTATTCATGGAAAGTATTGTTCAATTGCATTTGAAGATATTTACCAGCAAATTGTATGTGCTGAAGAGACAGAGGGTGGTATGGCAAAACAAATCTGGAATGTTTCAGTTGTGGGGATTGTTCCTAGTTATCCAGAATGGCGACCAAGTTTCACCCTATCTCTACACAAGATGTCGTCATCATCATCAGATGAGGTGGTGATGCCTGTCCCAGAGCCAGCAATCAATGGCTTCAAGGCATTCCAGGATCTTCTGTCTCACATTGCAGAGACCCCAGACATTGAAATGACATTGATACAGGAAAATCCCACAAACTTTTTTATATTTTAAGCACTGCAACTCCAGCCCAGGGTCTCACTCCCTTTCAATCAGAGGGTCCTACTGCTGACCAAACCCTCACCATTCTTCCTCCTACTAATAAATGAGTGGAGAAGAGCTATGGATGCCTCCAAAGGGCCTTGAATACTCCTATGCCCAGCCCAATTTGAGGGCTTTTGGTTGTTTTGGCAGTACAGGAAAAGTTCAAGTCCAGAAAAGGCCTACTTAAAGACAAAGATCCTCAATGCATCTCCAAGCTGAAATGTACAGGTCCCTGTTTACGATATATGATTTTCTTACCTGGAAGAGGGTCACCCTGTTTCTGCTAAATACAGCAGCATAAGATGGCATCAAGCCTAGAATATGCTCTTCCCTTGTTCTCCCAAGTAGACCTCCTGGTGAACTATGAAAAATCATCTCTTGTCCCATCACAGAAGGTAAAGTTCATAGAAGTTTTAATCGACTCGAGGTCCACAAGAGCATATCTTCCTGAGGACAGGTTCTTGTTCATGTGAAATGGAATCAAACTCTACTGTGATGGTATGGAATCACCTGGGGCAGTTAGGTCATATGTGTGCGTGCACTTTACCCTTTGCCAGACTTCTGTTGGCTCTATGATGGAACTCTGGCTCAGATTGATCTATTCCCCAGCAAAACATCAAATGAACAAGAAAGACCTGATCCCACCTCACATTGTCACTGAGATGGTTTCAGGAACCCAAGAATGCACATAAAGGGGCTCTGTTCACAGCTCTTCCCCTCGAATGAATGCTATCACGGTCCATTATAGACCCAATAATCCTTCATTTGGGGATCTCCCATGATAGACATGATTACCATCATCAACAATGCCAAGTGCCAAAACTTTTGTTCCACAGGGACACAAATCGGAATAGGTACCAGATGCCTATCATCTACACTGGGCTCAAGGCCTTCTCTATGCCTTTCCATTGATTCCCCAAGATAAAATATCCAAAATAAGATTAGATGAAGCCACAGTCATCCTTGTAGTCCTTACTGTCCAAAGCAATTCTGGTTGAAAGACAGGACACGGATATCCGCCCAAACACCTGTCTAGTTTCCACTGCCCAGATCTGATATCCTAGCATCTTGACCAGATACTCCACACAGACCCAAAGTCACTGCACCTATCAGTGTTGCTGTTGGGTGGCTGAGTACCACAGACAAAGACTGCTCTAGGCGAGTCCAGGGAATCCTGAAACCAACAGGAAGATATTGTTCAAGAATATGCATTCATCACAATGTAAGAGAGATTCAACATGGGCAGCCCAACATGGTCCGGATCCAGTATAGATCCAGATACTATAGATCCTTGACTACTTGCACTTAAAACAGGTTGGCCTTTCATTCACCTCTACTATGGTTCACCTGCTAGCAGACTCTGCTTGCCATCCACCTGTGTCATTGTGCTCAAACTTTTCTCAACTGACTGCATGAAAGTTTCTTACGGTGGTGTTAGATACTCACCAGTCAGAAAGTTTGTTCCTGCCTGGGATCTCAATGTAATTCTTCTGAGACTACTGGAACCTCCCTCTGAACCTTTTTCAGAATGCTCCTGACATCTCCCTCTGAACACTGCCTTCCTAGTTGCTATCTCTCCAGGCAGAAGAATGAGCAAACTCCAAGAACTTATGGAGGAACCTTCCTACACAACATTCCATACAGATAAATTAGTGCTGAAACCTCACTCAAAATTCATTCCTACTGTCGTCTCTGAGTTGCATCAAAATAAATCTGACCTGTTTTCTTCCTGAAGCCCCACAGTGCACCCGGAGAGAAAAAGCTGCACACTCTGGATGTTTCCAGAACCTTGATTTATTACATGGACAGAATCAAACTGTTCAAGCACACTCCCTTTTTTGCTTTTCGCTGGCCTTTCTCAAGGTCAGGCCGTCCCATCACAGGAAGATATCAGACTGGATCGCACATCTCTGTGTACCCGTTGGTTAGCGTACATTTCCCACTGCACATAAAGGTTCACCCCACCTGAGTGCAAGCAACATCCTCTGCCTGATTCAGGAATGTGCCAGTTCCTCAGATCTGCAGGCCACAATATGGCATTAACTCACTGACTTCTTGTCAAGAGTTATGCATTGGACTTTGGTATAGGCTCTGACACCAACTAAATTCAAGGTGAAAGTAAAACAATCACTGACTGATGCAGTGGATACTTCTCTGGATGGTGGGAGTGCTTGCCCTGTGTGTGATCCACACCAATACATAGCTGAGGAAGAGAGAACGGTTACTTACCCTACAGCAGGGGTCTCCAAACTACGGCCCGCGGGCCGGATGCGGCCCGCGAGGCCCTCTCATCCGGCCCGCGGAGATCTTTTTGGCTATTTAGGGAATTTTTGGCTCTCTCGCTGGGACGGCTCCTCGCTGGGGCCTGGAAGCGCCGCGCGGGCCGCCAGCCGCGGGGCCGGGACGCGCCGCGTGCTCGGCTGCCGCCGCGGGGCCGGGACGCGCCGCGTGCTCGGCTGCCGCCGCGGGGCCGGGACCCGCCGCGTGCTCGGCTGCCGCCGCGGGGCCGGGACCCGCCACGTGCTCGGCTGCCGCCCCGGGGCCGGGACCCGCCGCGTGCTCGGCTGCCGCCCCGGGGCCGGGACCCGCCGCGTGCTCGGCTGCCGCCCCGGGGCCGGGACCCGCCGCGTGCTCGGCTGCCGCCGCCGGCCAGGGACGGCTCAGAGCTGGGGCCGGGACGCGCCGCACCGCCACCCAGTTACAGGGGGCGAAACAAGGAGCCACCCACTGCCAGGCGGCGAACCGGTATGTGGGGAGAGACCGGGTTGAGCGGGTCAGTTGGGGGGTGGGTGGGAGGGAAGGAGGTTTTGGGGGGAGAGACCTGGCTGGGTGGGTCATTTGGGGGGGGGGGGTTGGAGGAAAGGAGGTTTTGGGGTGAGAGACCTGGCTGGGTGGGTCAGTTGGGGGGGGGTTGGAGGAAAGGAGGTTTTGGGGTGAGAGACCGGGCTGGGTGGGTCAGTTGGGGGGTGGGTGGGAGGGAAGGAGGTTTTGGGGTGAGAGACCGGGCTGGGTGGGTCAGTTGGGGGGTGGGTGGGAGGAAAGGAGGTTTTGGGGTGAGAGACCTGGCTGGGTGGGTCATTTTGGGGGGGGGGGGTTGGAGGAAAGGAGGTTTTGGGGTGAGAGACCTGGCTGGGTGGGTCAGTTGGGGGTTGGAGGAAAGGAGGTTTGGGGGTGAGAGACCGGGCTGGGTGGGTCATTTGGGGGTTGGAGGAAAGGAGGTTTTGGGGGGAGAGACCTGGCTGGGTGGGTCAGTTGGGGGTTGGAGGAAAGGAGGTTTGGGGGTGAGAGACCGGGCTGGGTGGGTCAGTTGGGGGTTGGAGGAAAGGAGGTTTGGGGGTGAGAGACCGGGCTGGGTGGGTCATTTGGGGGGGGGGGGTTGGAGGAAAGGAGGTTTGGGGGGGAGAGACCTGGCTGGGTGGGTCATTGGGGGGGGGGTTGGAGGAAAGGAGGTTTTGGGGGGAGAGACCTGGCTGGGTGGGTCATTTTGGGGGGGGGTTGGAGGAAAGGAGGTTTTGGGGTGAGAGACCTGGCTGGGTGGGTCAGTTGGGGGTTGGAGGAAAGGAGGTTTGGGGGTGAGAGACCGGGCTGGGTGGGTCATTTGGGGGTTGGAGGAAAGGAGGTTTTGGGGGGAGAGACCTGGCTGGGTGGGTCAGTTGGGGGTTGGAGGAAAGGAGGTTTGGGGGGGGAGAGACCTGGCTGGGTGGGTCAGTTGGGGGTTGGAGGAAAGGAGGTTTGGGGGGGGAGAGACCTGGCTGGGTGGGTCAGTTGGGGGGTTGATGTGTAGTGTTCATGTGTAGTGAACAGGTGTTCATGTGTAGTGTTCATGTGTAGTGTTCATGTGTAGTGAATAGGTGTTCATGTGTAGTGTTCATGTGTAGTGAACAGGTGTTCATGTGTAGTGAACAGGTGTTCATGTGTAGTGTTCATGTGTAGTGTTCAGGTGTTCATGTGTAGTGTTCATGTGTAGTGAACAGGTGTTCATGTGTAGTGAACAGGTGTTCATGTGTAGTGTTCATGTGTAGTGTTCATGTGTAGTGCACAGGTGTTCATGTGTAGTGTTCATGTGTAGTGAACAGGTGTTCATGTGTAGTGTATCAATGTGTTATTAAATAACTGAATAAAATAATATTAAATAAATAATTAAAAACAACATCCATGTTTTGATTCTTTTTTATTTGGACCTCGAGTGTGTTGTCGGCCCCCGAACTGCTATTTGATAGTTAATGCGGCCCTCGGGCTGAAAAGTTTGGAGACCCCTGCCCTACAGTGACTGTGGTTCTTCAGGATATTTCACTCCGTGTAGATCCCACGCCCCTCTCCATCCTTGCTTTTGTAGTCTTTAGTGACTGTGGGCTTTGAATTGCGAAGGAGCTGCAGGAAGGTTGTGGCCATTCTGCCCTTTATGCCCTCGTATAGGAGTATGATGAGGCAGGTCACATGTGCAGTCCTGACAGACCTGCTGTGCAAAAGAGTTTAATCTCGCATGCATGAGGCACATTCGCATCCCCACTAATTATATCATCTCAAAGAACCACAGCTGCTGTAGGGTGAGTAACTGTTCTTTCTCTGAGTGGGAGAAGGCAAAGCAGAATTTCTGGCTGCCTTACCAGGTAAAATACTGACCTGTCGTTTGTGCACAGTTCATTTACATCATGTAGTAATAATAATACCTCCCTCTTATATCACACTTTTCATCAGTAGATCTCAAAACACTTTACAATAGAGTTAGTATCATTGTTCCCATTTTTTTTCCAGATGTGGAAACTAAGACACATGGAGGGAAGTGACTTGTCCAAGGACACCCTTGGCAGAAATGGGAACTGAACTCAGCTGTCCTGAGTCCTAATACAATGCCCTATCTGCAAGGCTATACTGCCTCCCCACTGTTAGTGTTAGTCGCTAGTCTAAACTTGGCCTCTAGTCAATGTATGTCTTCTGGACCAAAGATTCTATACATAAAGCTCATTTCAATGTCTGATGCTCTTGGTCGTATTGTATTCAACAACCTACTACCAGTATGCATGTATTTACACAGGTAGTGAGCTGACCATACGTAATTATAGGGAACGTCCACCCAAAACCTGAGATCAGTATTGAGGCACTTGTAATAGCCGGTGCAGATTGGAAAGTATATTGTGGTTGTCAGTATGTTGTTTGAAGAAGGCTTTAATGGTGGCATGAAGGATTCACTAACTTCATAATGGGAAAAGAGTCCTCCTAGGCAATTAGAGTAGTCAGTCTCCAGTTCCCAAAAGCTTTGCGGCTACAAATTTTCATTAAACAAGGAAATAAAATAATTATGCTTATTTATAAGTTAGATGTCTCATTTTGGTAATTTGTCTTGGAAGGGGCAGAGAGGAAAACAAAGTTGTAGAAATATCTGAGACAATAATCTCTTCTCAAATTTGGTATATGTACATTAAATAAAGCATTGCTTAGTTACAGAAAGTGTAAGAATTCCCACAGTTAATTATAACTGTTTAGCACTCAGAAGTATAAAAGAAAAGACTGACAACTTGCAGTATGCACAGTGCTCCCAGAAGCAAGTGTATTTCCAGCCTCAAGATGATCACATCCTCTATCATTAGAAACGGCTAGTGGTGTGAAGAACATAAATCCTAATTCTTAGAAGCAATACAAGATGAGTTTCTTCCTCCCCCAGTCTCTCTCTTTCAAAGCAGAGTTGCACAGCAGGTGAAAGACAATCCAGGAAAGACCTAGGGCATGTCTTCACTACCACTTTAATTCGACCTTAACGACGTTAGGTCGAATTAAAGGTGTACCTGTCTTCACATACATGCCCTTAAAGTCGATTTAAAGGGCCCTCAAGATCGATTTCGGAACTCCTGCCTGACGAGAGAAGTAAGGCTAAATTCGACATTACAAGCTCGACTGTGGGCTAGTGAAGAGGCATCAGAAGTTAAGCCTCCGACCTCCGAGCAGCCCCGCGAGGGGGGGGCTGTTCGGGGGGGGGCTGTTCGGGCGGGGGGGGGTCCGCGGGGCTGCTGAGGGGGGGGGGAAGCCCGCGCGGGGCTGCTTGAGGGATCGGCTCAGCTGTCTGGTCAATTTCACCAGGCAGCTGAGCGGATAGCCCCACGCCGGCTCCCCCCCCCTCGGGTGGGGGGGTCCAGCGGGGGGGCTGTTTGGGCGGGGGGGCTGTTGGGGGGGCTGTTGGGGCGGGGGGGTCCGCGGGGCTGCTGGGGGGGGAAGCCCGCGCGGGGCTGCTTGAGGGATCGGCTCAGCTGTCTGGTCAATTTCACCAGGCAGCTGAGCCGATAGCCCCGCGCCGGCTCCCCCCCCCCTCGGGCGGGGGGGGGGTCCAGCGGGGGGGCTGTTTGCGCGGGGGGCTGTTGGGGGGGCTGTTCGGGCGGGGGGGGGTCCGCGGGGCTGCTGAGGGGGGGAGGGGAAGCCCGCGCGGGGCTGCTTGAGGGATCGGCTCAGCTGTCTGGTCAATTTCACCAGGCAGCTGAGCCGATAGCCCAAGCAGCCGCACGCTGGCTCCCCCACCCCCCCTCGGGCGGGTGGGTACGGCGAGGGGGGGGCTGTTCGGGCGGGGGGGGTCCGTGGGGCTGCTTGGGCAGGGGGGGGGGTCCAGCACGCATTGCACTGTGGGCTACCTACCCACAGTGCAATGCGGGCTATGTCGACCCCCTGCAAAAGTTCAAGGACAGACAGTGTCGACCACTGTCAACCTGCTGTCCTGATGGGGACACACTGATTCGATTTTCTATACTCGAGTTTAGAAAATCGAATTAAGGGAAATCGACCTAGACCTATAGTGAAGACATACCCCTAGTAATGAAGGTGAAAAAAGACTGCCTGTTTCTGTCATTTTAGATACAGTTATTAAAAGACGAGCCTCTTCTCCAAATGGCTGTGAGATATGTACAGCGGAAACTAGCTCCTATAGAATAGAACAGTAGTTTATACTTGTTATATAGAAAAGTTGTAATGTTACTGCACTATGTCTATAGTAAATTGGCAAAAATTAAGTATTGTGGACAGAGTAATAATATGCACATTCACATTAAGAACTGAATAACCTTCATAATGTATTACAGTTTTCCCCAATTACCGTTTAGGCCAATACCCTTATTCATATTAAAATATTACTACTTCTCACTGTTACATTGTGTGTGTCTGTGTATGTAAATGTGTTTTAAATGGCTTATAGGTCTTATTTTTTTCATGTTGTCTTTAACTCTGTTATCATAGCTGTTGGAGCAGTGGCAGAGATATATACATGTACAAATCTGTAGCAAGAATTTCCAGCATTAGGCAGAAAATAACTGACAAATATCAGAATAAAGCTGTTGAAATCCCTTTACAGATGGTCATGTCTGAGTTCAAATGACTTGCTGAATCTCAATTTCCCCTCCACTTCCAATGTGATTATTTTATAGTCAATTTGGCCTTTTCACTGTGTGAATTACATTCATAAGTTAACGTTTGATTTTTCAGTTTCTATAATTAATTGTTAGATAAAACTGTAGGTAAACCTCAAATAAGTAATCAAAAATAAGTATGTGTAAACGTTATGGGTTTTTTCACTGTGTTTAAAGAAGTAGATGTAAAATAAATGTGACCGATTCTAATGAAAGTGTGCCTGTCTATCACCCTGGATTACTAAACACATCTTAGTTGGGTGAGATAGGATCATGTTGTTAAACTAAATTAGTTTTGTTTTCAGGGACTAGGAGGACATGTAGTTTTTCTTTATCTCCATAGTTGCTTCACTATTGCTGCTAATAATGGAAGAAGCACTGGTACAGATTGGCCACAAGTGGAGTATTTTTAACTACTCTGTCTAGATTTGCACCGAGTAAGGTTAAATGATATGGTGCAATAGTGTTAAACACCAGTGCCCCCTCTCCACCCTCATGCTCCCAACATTATTAGCACCAGTGCACTAGCAACAATGGGAATTTTGTTTTAAATGCTGGATGACATTACTCTAGGATGTGTCTTGCACTAGAAAACTTAATACCTGTTTTACAGCAACAGAATAGTTGCAAAGATGCCTAATACGGGGATCATACATTTTTACCATTGTGGCATGAAACCTGCTCAGGGTCTTTCCTTTTCCCAACATGTAGATTTTCTTAACATCCTGGATTTAAAGCCTGATCCTGGTCTACACTAGCACTTCTGCCATTACTAACACTGATATAGCTGCATCATTTAGCAGCAGTTGCTATGAAACAGGTAGTAATTAGCATTGACAAGACCCAAGATGGTCACTGCTATATTGTGCCACTGTTTGAAATGTGAACACGTGACTTTGTAATTTAAAACAGAAAAGTTTCAATGCACCACAGGATACCTTTTGTTATGGCACATGCTTTGGTGAAAAGTCTCTGTTGGAGTGTTTTAAACTTCTTCCATACCTGGCATAGCATATATAGTTAGTACATTTCTATTTACTTTTATGTCCTTAATTTCACTATAATACATTAAAATGATGGGGAAAATGAAGTAAAATTGGTATGAAAATGAAAGTAAAAATATGTTAAAACACTTCTATGACCATTAGACAGTGTGCCCAAGAATAGTTAAAATGCACAATTTGGAAGAGACCAACTTAAAAAGGAAAACCCCAAAATTAAAAACTTTTTTTTTTTTTTTACTTATCTCTCCAAGATGGTTTGGTATTGCTGCTGGAACTCTGCCATTGACTGTGAGGGTCAGATGACCATATGGGCTAAAAAGAAAGCCTCATTGCAAAATAGATCAAGCAGTAGCTCTTTCAGGGTTAAAGGACATTCAAAGAGCATTGAAACAAAACTAAAGATCAGCCTTAACCCAAACCTAACATCAGAACAATCTGAAATCAGGAGGATTTGGATACTATGTGGTCAACATTCAAAAAATGAATAGAAGATTCAGGAATCTGTAGTGAATAACTCCAAAATATATTGGAAACACAAATATATTAAAAACAGTCTGGTAAAAAAAGAGCTAATCTGTTACTAACAAATAAAGTATGTATTGTAGGTGGGGTAACTCTCATTTTGAGACCAAGCTATCTTTGATATGGTCTTACAAAATAGTCAGACCCTTCAAAACATTGATTTTTTTCAGTTCTGTGTCTCAAAATAACTTGTGTGATTAATCTTAAACTTCTATCCCCCTCTTTATAGCCAAACAGTCTCCTTTTCTAGACACCATACATGTAAAATTTCAGCTGAAAATATTTTCAGAGTACTTTGGGGAGCAGGAGTATCAAAATGAATCTTATAATGGAAAGTAGGTTACAAATGTAACTATGACATCATGATCATTTCTAATATCAAAAGTATGCATCCACTATAGTGTTTGTCATACATATATATTCCATGCATTCAATAGACTCTGCACTAAAATCTCTGGTTAAACTATGACCTAAATTATATGATAAATGTAACACTGTATATAATATTGTGAAGTATTTATATGTGAAATATACTGAAAAGGTGCATGTGCACATAAAACCACAACGACATCTGGAGCATTCAGACAAAGTTACAATTCCCAGCTGGGACAAGAGAAATTGTTAAGCCCGTAAAACAGATGAGTTTTAGAATCAAGACCACACACAGCAAAGTTTGATCTCTGCTTTGATTGGGGCCTTATTGAGGTTGTAGTGCTGCCAAAGCAGGGCTGGTAAAGGAGATTGCCAGACTACCTTAATAGTCCTTAGTCTCAAGAATGTTTTTTTTTAATAGAAATGCATATTGAAGGAGCAATTAACAGGAAAGCCGCAATATAAATGGATATTTAAGCAATTGTACAATAAGAAAAAATATGTACAGGATCTGATTGTCATCAGTATTGAGTGTCTATAGTTCCTGTTGACTTCATTTGAGTTCTGAGTGCTCAGCGCTTGTGAATGTCAAACCTACAGTCTTTGCAGTTATGTGAATGTGAAGAAGTTCTGTACTTGTATTGTAAATAAGCCTGTCTCCCATTGGTGTGGTGCCATGAGTCCAGTTAGTGGAGCCTAGAGCTTCAGTTCCTCAGTACCTCCTGGTATGGTAGGGTTATGAGGCTTGGTTAAGAATAAAAGTTGTAAAGAGTGCAGATATATTAACAGCTGTCAGTGGAAAAGCTGGGACTAAAACTCATGGTTTCCTGGTATGCAAATTAGTTCACCTTTCCCTAGCTTGCAGAAAATTATGTGGGAAGTTTAATTCACTCCCTCACAAATGTGTGTGAAGGCTTGACACAGCTGTCAAATGTGTGCACCTCATGGGAATGACACATGATTAACAGCAGGCACAAGCTAGGGCATTTAGATTTATAGCAACCTGATTGTGCTGCAGTTGCTTAGATATTTGAACACCATAATCAAAAAGACGGAATTGAGGCCCTTTTTAAAAAGTGACTCTTAATACTAAGATTCTTGCAATTAATATATTACGTTCAAATAAAATTAACAAATGACCCACCAGTACCCACATAAAAATCAAACTTTTTTTAAAATTCAGAAGGGTCTTAATTTCTGTTGTCCACATAAAAATCAAACTTTTTTTAAAATTCAGAAGGGTCTTAATTTCTGTTGTGGCAAGAGCTGAAAATAAGATCACAGGACTTTGCTTGCAGTATTTCCAGGTCTGATGAAACAGGGATCTAGGGAAAATCTGCCATCCCAATCTCCAGACCAAAAGGGTTTGAATCTGTTGGGAAAGCCTTAAATAACTATCCAAACCAACGTCATTGAGGTTTTCCATCCCAGCAGGAATTCATTGCTTTATTAGTTAGAGAGCTTGCAAATGGTCCTTTAGCTATAATTAAGAGTTGCAGTTTAATATCTGATGTGTGTTCTTGCAGGGACTTTGTTGTCAAGGGGCTAAACTTAAGGATCAGATATGCAAATAGCCCTGGCTTCCATTGGCTTCTAAAATTCCAGGTGACAAAACAGAGCTCAGTGTCTAGATAATGAGGTTGTCTCTTTATTTTAATCCTCTCTTCTCCCATCATGACCCCTCTGATTAACTTTTTTTCTTCTTATGCAGGGACCCTCTAAAACTACAACAACTGCAGAACCAAATTCGTCTGGAACAAGAAGGGGGTCAGCGGTACCATCACCACCAGCAACATCAAAACCCTCCGCCATCTCCGCCTTTTCCTCCTCCCCCTTCTTTCCAGGAGCTGGTGTCCAGCCAGTCTGTCAGTTCTCCTGTGCAAATGAACATTCTCAACTCCCACACTTCCCCCACCATGCAGTCATCCAGCACCTTCAACTATACCCGGCCTAAGCAGTTCATTGCTGCTCAGAACATCAGCCCTGCTTCAGGTTATGTAACGCCTTCATCTGGGTCTTCCACATCTAGCCTTCCATCCCCTATGTCTCCAACTGCCTCTCAGAAACAGTTTGGCAGAGCACCTGTTCCTCCTTTCTCCCAACCATTTGCTCCAGAAGGGGAGTACCTGTGGTCTCCATCTTCCTCTTCTCCCCCTCCCCCACCTCCACCAGTCTTTAGTCCAACTGCAGTGTTTTCAGTTTCTGATTCCTTCCCACTTCCCCCACCCCCTCCTCCTCCTCTCCCTTCCTCAGTTTCCTCACCTTCCCGCAGTCTTTCTCCAACTGCTAGATTCTCGAACTCCAGCCAGTCTCCAGCAGCGTTCCTCAGCTCCATGTTACCATCCCAGCCACCACCTATAGCTGTCAATGCACTAGGACTTCCAAAAGGTGTTATGCCTCCGTAAGTATAAACAGCTAATGAACTTCTTACATTTAATTTTATTGTTTATTGATTTTATTGCTTCCCCATTTGTATAGCTTTTTGGGCTCTCTGCACTGTGGTTAACAGAGAGGTGGGGGAGGGGTAGAAAATGGCTGATTCTTGAATCAGTGGAAGAAATTGCAAGAAAATCACCCTTCTGACCAGGTTTTACAGTCACTTTCATAAGGTGATACTTGGCCCCTGACTCTGTACATGGAGGAGTGTCAGGAAGAAGACACTAATCAGAAATATCATATTGTATTCTGCTTATGGAACAGAGCTGCAGAGATGGAAAATGAAGGGGCACAATGGCCTACGTTTTTGGAGGGGAGGGAAAAGAGAGGATGTGGTACTGGGGATTTGTAAGAACTGCATTTAAAACAATAGGAAAAACACCACAGACTACATCAGCTCTACATATTTTCTCTCCCTTTTGTCTCCCCTCAAAGCTAAAATATTGTTCTGGAGCATGCCAAAAGCCCAGCGTAGTTCAGTTTGTCTTTCCATTGGCACTAATTCTCATTCCATTGTTGGAGAACAAAGAGAAATGATAAAGAACAAAAAATGAGAATAGTTGGATCCAAGGCTTATTTATAACTTTGTGTAAGGGTTTTCTAAACATGTCCACAGTATCAAGATAACTTGCTCATCTATAGATTTGGTGCAGTAGGAACTTCTGCTATTTCACTCCACCGTATGTGATGGAAGATAAGGGAGAGATAAGATGAATACCAGAGTAATAATTCAGGTATAAGTTTTTTTTTTAAAAGTGTTTCTCTAGATTTACATCTTGTGGTTTCTTCTTATATTTGATCACAAAATAAACAGAGTTAAGGAGAAAATGAATAGTTTCATTCACTCTTGCAGTCACTCTAACTTTGTTTTGTTTGCCTTCCTGTCTCCTCCTTTCCATTGGCTCCATTCCTCTAGTAATACCAAGTTTTAGTATTTGTTCAGGGACAGGTTTGCAGATACATGCAGCCCTGGAATAGTGGGTTTGGTGGGGGGGAGTTATGTTGTTTTTTTGTGTGCAGCCCACTAAGGTCCCAAGCTGCCCCTGGTATTTTACCAGAATGCAGAGTAGCTGTTTGTGTGTCACCTCCTAAGGTGCTTTTGGAAAAAATCTATCAGTAACTTAAAGATATTAATCAATTTGTCTGCAATGTAAACAAAACGTCATTTTAATTTTAACATTTGGTGATGTTAAAATATCTATTACATAATTCAAGACTTGTTCTGTCTCTTTAATTTTTAGTTTTATTTTTTTCTTTTCCTACCAAATTTCTTCTTTCCTGCTATTGTATGTTATCATATCCTTCCTTAGTCTTTTTCAGTGTCTGTTTCCCCTTTGTCTTGTTTAACAGTATTCTTGTTCCCATTATCCTCTATCTACCCTGCCACTCTTTCATGTGTTTTTTCTCTCCTTTCTTTCTCTCAAGTTATTTCAGTCTCTCAATTTCCATTTTTCTGTATTCCCAAAATTTCTAATGTATTGTCCCATCCCTTCTGACCGCCTGTTTCCCCTTCACTTCTCCTTTATCATCTCTGTCTTTCTATGATGCCCATTACTGTAGTACATGAGCATTCTCACAATACCCATAAGAGAATATCTCCCATTTTACAGATGGAGAACTCAGGCACTACAGGGGCTGAATAACTTAGCCAAGGCCACACAGTAAGTTGGTAGAGGAGGAACTGAACCCAGGTCTCCCAAGTTCCAGGCTAACACCACAATTATAACATCTCTCCGATCTGTTTTCTTCACTTTACTCACCTTCTTCTCAGCTCTCATTCTGATTTCTTAGTTCTCATTCTCCACTCGCTCATTCACCACTGCATGGTGGGGTGCTGAACTTGGAGTCAAGATTGGGCACTTGTATTTTCCACTCTGACATTCATCATGAGCAAGTCATTTAATTTCTTTGTCTCCATTTCCCTATCTATTAAATGGGATTACAAATGATATGTTATGTGTTGCTGAAAATGAACTAGTCAAAGTGTGGAATGCATGCTGTAGATGGAAATGAACAGTATCTTTATCAACATTGGAGAGTCCAGTATAAACCGAGGTCTAAAGTAATGAGATTTCAGCTTTAAAAGAGATTTTTACTACATTGACATCAGGGGGAATAGGGTTGAATGCTTGATTGTTTTTAAATACTTTATATTAGCTACCTTCCTTACCAACTGCTTTTTTTAAGAGAGAGAGCATTCTTGCAGCAGACTTTATGGTCACTTTCAATGCCTTCCCCTCTCTCTTGTCTTTTTATTGCTGGCATTTCTCTGACACTTTCCTAGTGTATTTGAAGATCAGATATTCACAGCTCATGTTTGTTTCACAGCTGGCTGAAAATTTAGGCATTTTTTAAATCAAAAAATGACTTTTTGATTAAATTGAAATTTTCACAGATTTATTTCCATTTTTGTTGAAGGCCTTAGTATTTGATTTTTAAAAATTAAAAATAAAAAAAGGATTTTTTTGTTTTATTTTGGTGGGAAAAATCCTACTTTTTCTTACTTTTTAACTTATTTTCCACTAGGGAAAAAAATTGTGAATGGGGAATATAAAAAATGAAAGTGTGTGTCCCCCTCCCCCCCCCCACTGAAACCAAAAATATGAAATTTTTGAAAAAATGTTCAAAAATATTTTTTTGGAATTTATCTAGCCAAATGTGATGGGAAATGTTGAATAAAATGAGGGAAAAGTGCATTTATTTTAAAAAAATGTTCATGAAATATACTTACTTGTTTTGGATCAGCTCTATCCAAGATTCAAGCAAGCATATAGCCCCCCACAACCCTATTGCATAGGGTCCCCCATTTCACAGCCACAGCTGAGCATGCAGCATTCTCTCCATTTGCCCTAAATGGATTTGCTGCGCCAACTGGGTACAGATATGGACTAGAGATTAAGTAAAGTCTGTAGATTTGGGGGATGGGGGTTGGACTGGGTTACAGACAGTGCTTAATTTGTAATGAGAGGTGCAGAGACTCAAGTTATTAGGTGCTAGGGCTCAAGCAATTTTTTTTACATTCATAACTGAGGCAGTAAACCCAGATGTTCTATGGCTATGAACTGCCAAGCCTAGAGGTGCCAGGGCTCAGCTCTGGCACAAATTAAACATTGGTTATGGACAAAAAGGATGGAAGTTTCCTGTAACACAGAAGGCAAGAGAAACATGTGAAATGAAGTAGCCCAAATAAGGTTAAAGTGTCAAAGGAGACATCCTGATCTCTCATGAGTCTGATGTCGGCATACAGCAACTCTTATTCCACACCCCAATTCCTGTTTGCTCTAGCTCAAACTGGAATTAATTCACGGAAGTCCTATGGCCTGTATTATGCAGGAGGTCAGACAAGATAATCACAGTGGTCGCTTCTGGCCATATTAACCATGAATCTAGGAATGAATTACGTGGCATGGAAATATGAGCAATACATAATACACTGGGTTGAAATGATAATGGGATGGGATTCCCATGAGTTAGGGAGCCCCCAGAGGCTGTGGGTTTGGTATTAGCAGCTGGACCGGTTTGTTCAATATGGTTCCTAGTTGGATGGTTTTGATGAGGTAGTTTGCTGCCAGTATATAACTGTCCAGAACTGTGAGAAACAACAAAAACCTAATTGACTAGATTTCTGGGTCTACTTCAGAAGTGTCTGACATTCAGATAAAATGAAGAACAGCTCTGGTTAGCATAGTTCAGGGTGGTCTGACCTTTTCAATGCTGTGGGCCAGATGCTAGTTTTGTGGGCCACATACAGATATCACCTTCATGGGTCACATACAGAATATCATTCCAGATTCAAGATTCAGCTCATTTTTTTAGGATTTGGAATTTAGCCATTAAAGCATTTCTGTGTAGGGTTAAGAAGAAATACAATTAAATAGGAGACTAGCTCACCTTATCAAGATAGGGGTACCCCCAGGAATATTTCAAATGGTACACATGTCCCTACCCCTCCTGACTCAGGGAGGAGACTCTGGCCAGGGCTTCACTGTGGTCAGTGCACTGTCTGTGCAGAGGTAAAATTCCCCCTCCCCACTGCCTATGGGAATGGTTGGGGTGCCAGCTGCACTGACCATAGGGAAGGCAGGAACAGGGAACCAGGAGGTGAGAGGACAGGGAATCCAACTTCTTCCCTTCTCCCCCCACCCAACCGGTTCTCAGGTTGCGCAGACCCAGCAGCTGCCTCTTCCCCCTCCTGACAATGCCTAGGACAACAGTACAGGCAGTCCATGGCCAGGGACCTGCCGCCCTCACTGGGGGTGATGGGCTGGGGTGCCCATATCCCTGCCAAACAGGTGAGCCTCTGCTGGAGTCCTAGTGCTCTGGGCCAGGAGGGGAGGGGACTGGAGGCCTCAGCACTTCCCTAGCCTTCAAGCCCCAGGTGGGGCAGCTGCAAGGATGGAGACTGCAGCTTGTATGCTGGGACTTTCCATCAGAAGTTGGGTTTCAGGGGGCTACATGGTGCTTGTTCCCTTGCACAGTCAGTGGCACTGGAAGAACTGAAAAAGTTGGTGTGGGCAAGCTAGGCCTGGTCAACCTCTGGGACAAATCTGAGTGAGAAGCACTGTGATGTAGTTAGGGGTTGGTCTCTTTCAACCCTAATCTTCTACGATTCTATGATCTACCATAGGTTGGCATTCTGTATGGTAGAAAGAGTGAGTTTTTATTTATTTATTTGTTTGTTTATGTATTTATTTATTACAAAGTTATTAAGCAAGGACAGTGCTTGAAGTAACAAATCAAATTGTTTTCAACAACAGTTGAACAATAATGTTTTCATATTTTCCCCCCACCATCAGCCCGATCATCCAAGAGCCCTCTAGGGAGCCCCTAGCACTCGGCCAGTTCTGTTCTCTATTCCATGCGGTCCCAGCCCTTTCCACACTCTCCCCTCTCTCCGCTCAACTCCCCATTTCACACAGTCCCAGCTCTTCTCCCTGTTCTATACTCCCACAGCCTGCCCCCCCTTCCACACTTCCCCCTTGGCTCCTCTTCTCTCAGGCCACAAGTTGGTCCACCTCATACTAGTTCATCATTCAATATTTATTTGCACAATTTTACTGAGGAAAAAAATGTCAATTGAATAAAATACTCAGTACTGCCAGGGTGGTCAAGTCACTTGCAGTCACTAACATTTTCACCTAGTGAGGTTAGTAAGGGACATAGGGATCACTTTACCCATCCATCAAATGCAGCCACATTTGAGATGGAACACAGTAGTTCTGATCACAGCATAGTAACATTTAGAAAGGAAGTGAAGAATGCTGTAATGTCAATTAACATTTCAGAGAGAAATTATGGGGGCTGAATATTGTTTATTTTTAGTTGGAATTTGGCCAATATCCTATTGATCAATCCTTGTTCTTGGGGGACTCTGTTTTCCTATTCTAAAGGACTCTACATATTAGTAGATTTATTGGTTCAGCTCAGCCTTCAGCTATGTGGAGGGTAAACCTTGTTAACTTCAAAGGGAACTACACATGTGACAGAATGCAGAACTGTGCCCATTTTGTTTGATGACAGAAATATATGGAGGGTGGAACCTAAGTTTCATCTGCTATCACACCAAAAGTTTGATACAAACCCAGATTTTTCTCTGATTTGCACCCATGACAGATGGGTGTCACTAATAGAAAAATTTTGATCCATGGAGTGATTCTATAAATGCAAAGTGTAAACCACTGGAAAGAAAGCATGGAATTAATCATCCAACAATGACAGATAGCATCCTTTTCAAAGTAGTATAAACATGCATTTTCAGGTATGAATATATCAGTTTAAAAGGATCTTGACTGTAGGACATAGCTAATTCTTTCCTTCAAGCCGTTTCATTCTTCAGTAGTGTTGCCTAGGCCCTCACAGAGGAAAATATCATGATGAACAGTTTTTAAAAGGACATAACTCTAGACTTAAATAGGAATAGCAAGTATCAAGTTATTTAACCTTTTAAAGAGAAAAGAAAACATAACTTTGGAATACTTTTGTAAAATTAACATAAACTATATTTTTCATCATTGCTGATGCTAAACTTAATTGCTGTTTCTATGCTCTTCAAAACTGTAAATCAAAGAGTTATGGGAATTTTGGGGAGAAGGAACAATGCAGGGAGAACAGTGCAATGTTTTTGCCTTTACTTGAGCCAGAGCAGCTGGTCTGCTCTTCAGATTTATTCTGTACATTGAACTTTGCCTCAGTAACTATTAATATGCCAAATGTTTTACTGACCTCCAGGTTCCTTGCATCCATCAGTGATGAGGGTGAGCATCATAAGGGACAGCCACCCAGGTACATGTTGTCACCATATAACTCTTGGTCCCTCATTACCAAGGACATCCCCCACTCTAGCACACAATTTATTGCTGCCCTATATAAATCTGGCATTTATTTTCCTGGTGTTGTGAATTATGTGTATCACAGTTTGCTCAAACTGAGTTTATAGTCAGTGTGGTTTATGCCAAAACATTCACGTGTTGAATGGGGCTTCTGAGAGCCCCAGGCTTAAAAATTCCACCACCAAATTGAGAGTAAAGGTTAAGGTGGTTTCCCTGCCTCTGAGGGAGCTCATCGCATCTCTGTAATGTTCATGTGTCCCTGCCAAATTTATTTCTGGGGCTCATGAAAATACATATGAAGTGAAGGTTTTGTGGCATTGAAATGAACTGAATTTCAGAAAATGTCAGGTTTGGCTGTTTTTGTTTTTTAGTTTTGTTTTGTTTTAGTTTTGTTTTTTTAGTTTAGTTAGCCCACAAAATTTTATGCCCAAATAAATTTGTTAGTCTCTAAGGTGCCACAAATACTCCTCATTCTTTTTGTGGATACAGACTAACATGGCTGCTACTCTGAAACTTATTTTCCACAGTGCTCTCTGGCTGTGCCTCTGCATGGTTTCCTGGTGTTTCATTTCGGTTTGATCCAAATGAAATGTGACATTGGCATGTGGTTTTTTATTTTTGTTGTTTGTTGTTTTGTTTTTAATTGCTGGTGACCTAAAACTTCCATTATTCTCAGTGTGAGTTACTTTACTTGTGAGATACTCAAGGCTAAGTAAAGTACAGACCAAGAAATTTACATCAAAGGAAAAGACACTCGGGGTTGGTGCAATAGCCAAAACCCTGGCCTCTTGCATCTTGACCATGGTTGCATCTGGAAGCCTTTATTTTCCAGATGCTTTTTATCTATTTCTTTTTCCAAATGATTGCTGCAGATGCATATGCAAAACATTTATAAATGACCAGAGACTTACTGTCAGCCTAATCTAAACAAACTGGTGATGCACGTGCACTCTGTTGGAGAGAGGGAGTGTGTACTGATTTATTTACCTTGTTTTGTAGCTTTTTGGCCTACCAACCTGGCTAGTGTCCTATACATGTTATCCCTGTTGGCCAAAGCACAGAACTTTATTTCAGACAAATACCGGTAATATCAGTCACCGGTAATATCAGTCACTGCTCAAGAGAGACCCAGGACTGCAATAACTAGAGTGTTTCAAACTAAGATCCATGTGCTGTGTTGAGTAGGGAAATTTGTGTGTGTCATCCTTCTCTACCTTTGGCTCCAGTCAATGGTATATTAATTTCTTCATTTTCATGACTATCCATTCCAAACATAACCTTTACAATAATTGTATGGGTGGGGAGAAGGGGAAGTTAAAATTTATATTGCCTAGATTAACAGAATTTCAGAAAGGGTTGGACTTTTTAAAAACTGAAATCAAACATGCCTGCCCATTCCTTCACAGTGGATATGACATAATCTCAATTAGGAGCCAGGAGGTTCTCAGGCCCAGATCTTCAAAGATATTTAGTCTCCTTCCCATTGAAATCAATGGAAGTTAGGTGCCTAAATATCTTTACTGATTGGGTCCTCAGATACTTATGGTGATGAATGCCAATATGAAAACCTAAATAAGCTGATAATTTGCACAAGTGGAGTGGACTTTATTGGAAACTAAAAAAAGATGGTTCTGGTTTTTATTAGGTGAAAATGCATTTTAATTGCATGCCTTAGAGAAATGACAGTCCTGGGTGATATGAACGCAGCTTTTAGGTACATGCTCCCTCTTTGTTGTCGAATCTCTGAAAAAAGGATCAAACATGCTGGGAAATATGTATTGTACATACCAGCTTTCATCCTAGCTGATCTATGGGTAACACTGATTTTTAATCAGTCTCTTGCCTTTTTCTTCTTAAGATACTTTCCTGGGGGAAGTAGGTGAACTTTATTACCTTTGTTTCATTTTGAGGGTATCATCCCTGAGTCAAAACTCTGCCGTAGGCAATCCTTCATTAATCCAAGTGTATTTAATAGCACTACAGAGAGAAGCTGAATTTTGAGGTTTTGAAACCTCATAGTATGTACAAGAAGACCAAACTAAAACCATTTGGTCTTTATGTGCAGCTGCAGCTTCAAAGCTTGTGACCCATGCTTACCATAATTCTGCATTTTAAAGTAATTGAAAATACTTTACATGGATGGGATTTGCTGTGTGCCAGAAGCCAGAACAGACTTTTGTAAGGCTTTGGTTTTAAAAGGAGAATCAAATTAATGTTCATTTGGATTTCTGTGAAACTGAGCCACATTGACGGCAAAAAAGAACACATCCTTGGGACTGTAACAACCACCAGCCTGTTGCCCTTGTTTACTCTGTCAGAACAGTGGGAAGGACGAATGGAAAAAATCCCATCCAATGCGCACACTGTAATCAAAGCATGAAAAGTGTTGCTGGTTTGGCCTGCTTTCTAAATAAATGTTACAGTGAGTATTCAAAACAGGCTGGAATTGAGCCAAGATTCCAACATTCTCTGCCATCAAAAGTTTCTGCATGTGAAATAATTAAAAGTGAAATATGTGGAGTGTCTATGGGCAGTTTCCCTGTGCCCTCTCTGGCCAAAAGAATTCAAATGTATATGCTTAAAGTTATTCATCTAAATCCAGATCTGGGCCCCTAAATAAGAGAGGGATGGGGGCGGTGGAGGTGCTGATCTCCTTTGAAGCTCCCTTTGAAGTCCGTGGAAATTCTGGCCTGATTTTGAAAGACAACATAAAATTTTCAGCAACAGTTGTGCTAAGTTATTTGCATCTATATTTTAATTCTACCTTTTCTTATTGTGTCCTACAGCCTTAATCCTCACACTGTGCACTGACAATCACATTAGACAAAATATTCACATTCAAATGCACAAATAAATTAGCAACATTTTTGTCTATTGTTCCTTAGAATAGGCCAAACATAGGCATGTGAGCATCCAGGAACAAGAAGAAAAGTCTCAGGACACAGTGTGTCCAGACAACTGCATGGGGATGGTGAAACCACTGCAAAAGTCAGTGAATAGATGGTTTGGGTGACAATCAAAGCAGAAGAATGGTAATAACTTGAGCTAGTGGTCTGAACTAATTCAACAACCATGGAGGGAGCTGGTGTTGCTCATTAGAGGGGCCATGTCCTGGATGGTAAATTTGTAAATCCAATGGTGAATGAGATGAGTGGGCCACTGGCAGTGCTTCGTTAGGGAAGGGCAGTGATTTGTGGCAATGGTATACAATGGGGCCAGTGCTTTGTCTCCTGAATCTCTCCCATTCCCTAAGGGTCCACTTTCCAGGTCCCTGCAGTGTTGTTTCTCTTCTATATAATAGCAAGACCACCATTATGACCATATGCACCCAATGGCCTTCTATTTATCTCCATTTGCTTGTAGCCATATTGAAGCTTGTGTCAAAAAATGTGTGTTTGAAGAGGTAACTTTTTTTTTTGGTGTACCTAAGTGTGATTTAAGGGAGGGGGATAGAATCATAGGGTTGGAAGAGACCTCAGGAGTCATCTGCTCAAAGTAGGACCAATCCCCAACTAAATCATCCCCGCCAAGACTTTGTCAAACCGGGCCTTAAAAACCTCCAAGGATGGAGATTCCACCACTTCCCTAGGTAACCCATTCCAGTGCTTTACCACTGTCCTAGGAAACACTATTTCACTAATATCCAAACTAGATCTCCTCCACTGTAACTTGAGACCATTACTCCTTGTTCTGGAGTACCATCTGGTACCATTGAGAACAGCCAAGCTCCATCTTCTTTGGAATAGGATTAGATTATCTCCATAAGGGGTCACAGCTCTCCCATCTCCCCTTCTCTCTCCAGCCCCAGTCCAAAACAGTCCAGAGTTGTTACAGGACATATCTATTTGTTAAGGCTTTTGAGTGAGGGCTGCTAGCTGTGTACATTTTTATAGTAATGTGTGAAAGGAAGCAGCTACCTCTTTGTAAGTCATGTTATGTAAATCTATGTAAATTTTGTTGATATACATATTGTTACCCCCTTTGACCCAAGCGAGTGGCCAAAAGTTGGGCCATGGAGGTTGTTTCTGTTAGGTGGAGAAATTGATGAGTGAGACTGGTATCTATGATGCAATTCTATTTGTTTACAAAGAATGTACAGAGACCTGTTTCTATTAACTCTGAAGGAATCAAATAGGAGATAGCTTCTTTCCTCACCGCTCTTACCCCCTTTCAATCAGCCTTGGTCCAATGGCTCTCTGTAAGATTTTTTCAGGGCTGTGCTCTGAGTGCTTGTCACTGGCTCTCTGCTCCTTCTCTGTAGCCTGTCCAATCTTAACAGTTAAATTGACATAGTGACAGTGCCCATAGGTGCAGGGCCTGTGTCTGTTTCTGGGGGGGGGGGGGGTTCTTTCTGCTTCTCTCTCTCTCTCTCTCTCATTGTCTCTGACATGCCCGCCTCTACTAAAACCAACACCCAGCCAACCCTCTCTCCCATATAGTTTGAATTCCTGATCGATCTCATGTGTGCCTTTGTTTTTGGGCAGTGAAATATATGAGTTTGTTCTGGGAAGTGTGCCTGACTTTGGGGAGGGGCTGCTATTGTTTTATAAAGGCGCTGTAGTGTTTCTTACCACTATCTTAAATGAAAAGAGGTGGTTACAGCCAACAGGTCTAATGCCATTTCACCCAGCCCACAACAGTATGCAGATTTGCCTGGACCAATGTTATCTTGCCTTGACCTCAGCAAGCCTAAGCCTTGGGTGACCATACTCTGTCTATGCTAGTTCCCCATGTGCTGTGAAAAACTGAAATAGTGCTGGCACAGGGGCAGCATAACACCCCTCTTTTCCTGTAACTTTCTTGGGCTTGTTGTAGGCTAGACCTTTTTGGACATCTGTGTGCCAGTTAGTGTGTGGGATGATCGGGACCTAGATGTATTTTGCTAAGCTGCTTCTTGAATTTAGAGATTAAAACGTGAAATTGTAGTACGTGATATGAAAGCTTTGTTTCTTAATGTATTGCTGTATTTGTCACTTGTGATTCGCTTCTCAAAATAGCCTATATGTCACCAGCTGATGTGGAAAATGTTATCTTTTTTTAACAGTAGTCTGTCCATTTCCCCACTCTATTAATTTACTTTCGGTAACAGAATATAAAATGTTTCAAGCAGAACGTCCAATTATAGTCTTCCGCATCAATTCACTTGCTTCCTTATTGGTTTCTGACAATTCATTTCTACTATATCAGCTTAATAAACACTAAAATTATAGTACAAAACTATATATAAGGAATTACCTCCTGCCTCTATCCTGGAAACATGACTGTAATTGATAAAAATATTTTCAGGTAACTAACTGATACTTGGTATCTCCATTTAATTACTAAAATTTTAAAAGATCCAGCACTGGCAGTAGACTAGTTAGTTATGTATTGACAGGAAGATGGACTGAGATACTCTAATCCAATTGGAATCTTTTTCCATCTTTATCATCTATGAATCCTAAATTCCAAATAATTTTAAATACTCCTAGCAACAGCACAAACTAGGAGAGTATGATTTTTCCCCATCATTCCATTAACATTTTTACAATGCGAGAAAGGTTTCACTTTTAAATAAAAATGGTCCAGACCAAAACCCCAGATCTAAACACCCCAAAATGTGTGGATGTTTGGAATCTGACTTGGATTCAGTTACATATTTTGCAAAGTATTTCTCTTTATAATGGGCTACACCAAAATCAGAGATCCGAAAACCTTCACATACTGGGGTGTTGAAAATCCAGCCCTGGGCCAGTATCACAGGTTACAGAGACATTGTGCTACTTCATCAGGCTGTAGATGGGAACCCTGGTGTGCTGCTGTTTAAAAAATGCAGAGACTGACCAAAGTGTTCAGTTCCACACTGCTTGAACTGAGTAACTTGACTACACTAGAAAATGTAACTATTATTTTCAGTAGTGAATCCCTTGTACAAGTACTGAAAATGGTTTTGATGGCCAGGGGCTGTAAGCTAAGAAACTGCTCCTTTTGTTTTTGCAAAAAGAATGAGGAGTACTCGTGGCACCTTAGAGACTAACAAATTTATTTGGGCATAAGCTTTCGTGGGCTACGGCCGACTTCATCAGATGCCTGTGTTCCATTCTATGCATCTGATGAAGTGGGCTGTAGTCCATGAAAGCTTATGCCCAAATAAATTTGTTAGTCTCTAAGGTGCCTCAAGTACTCCTTGTTCTTTTTGCAGATCCAGACTAACATGGCTGCTACTCTGCAACCTTTTGTTTTTGGTTACTCCTTCATTTGGAGAAGTAAAACTTGGTATCTTCTTTGTAAATAAACAAGGTTGCATCCAAGAAAAGACCAGACTCCATCAATTTCTGCTTCCAACTAGAATGTCCCCAGGGCCCTCAAATTTGACCACCCATTCCAGTTGAAAGGGGACAACTGTATGTACAATCAACACCCCACTTTCCCTTTCACTCTTGCTCAACTAGTCATGCCTTCTTTGCAGGTGCTGTTATCATGTTTGTTGTATTGTCATTGCTAACTTTGCTTGGTATTTTTGTGTGTGTGTACTATGTTGGCACCCACTTCAGCACCATTTCAACTCCTAGTTGAGTGCTTGAGAAAAAAATAAAAAACAAACATTTAAACTTTTGCCATAGAACTGACCTCAGATCACAACAAAAAGAGTTAGAAGAATTGTATGGCTTCAACTAACCTTCTGCATTATTACTGATAACTGTGGTAACCACATGAAGAATATAGTAAAAAATAAATAAATTAAAATATCAGGTTCACAGCTTGAATTTCATGAGTTTGGACAGGGTAGGTGAAATCCTGACCCTACTGAAGTCAATGTCAAAAACTCATTGACTTCAGTAAGGGCAGGATTTTACCCAGATATTTTTAAATGTTAACAGTTTAATAAAAAAACATTACTTTCTTGTATTGTGTTTCAGAGGGTTTCCAAAGAAAACAGGCAGAACTGCTAGGATAGCATCTGACGAAGAGATTCAAGGGACAAAAGATGCTGTCATACAAGACCTGGAAAGAAAACTTCGTTTCAAGGAAGAACTTTTGAACAATGGCCAGCCGGTATTTAAACATAACACCTAACAGGAGGATTGGCATAGTTTCTCAGATAATTTATTGTTTGTATTACAATAGCGCCCAGAAGCTCTCTCAGGATTAGGGCCATTCCGCAATGCACAGTCCCTGCCTCAAAAATCTTAGTCTAATTTTAGGACAAAACACATGGGTGTAACAAACCATTCGAAGAAATGCTGTTACGAAGCATTGGTTGCAGATTAGCCATGTGCACATCTACAAGGTTTTGAGCCAATTATTTTTCTATGCATTGTAAAGCATAAATAGTAGCAAAAAAGTTTCATTTTAATCCCATTGCTATTCTCTTTGATAACTGTATGCAAGCCTAAATTAAAGAGGCTTCGCCTACTTTCAGCAATGGCCTACGATAAAGCTACTTTTAATTCTTATATGCATTTTTGGGTGCTTTTCTTACTTAGAATCCAAAACAACCAGCAAACATCCATTTCTAACCACTTTGTGTTCTGTGTGGAGGGTGATGAAGGTGGTATTTTGTGGGTGGTGGATGTCATTGTGATAATGAATGTAGCAAAGGTGAAATCATGGCTGTAGGAGGGAAGAGTCTGAAAGGTGTTTACTAGTGATTTCCTGCCTTTTTTATTATTTTGTTGGCAGTATACACACTATGAACAAACAACTACTTTAGTTAAAAAATATTTTTGTTTGGAGAATATTAGTGCTACTGAGGCTTAAGTGAGAATTTTAAGAATATCCTATATAATAATTGGCTAGAGAAGTGTGTGTGAAGCCGTCAAGCGCAGTAGAGATGGCCCAGATGAATGGCATGCTGGGAGGTGTAGTTCAGCAGCACAACATGGCCGCCGCGTGTGTGCCGCCGAGAGGGAAGCAGGGTCTGGATCAGAGGCTCGGGAGTGCGGGCAGGAGGGTGGCTGGGCACAGGAGGCGCAGGCAGGGGGGCCTTGGAGTGGGGGGAGGGAGGCTGAGCGAGCGGGGGGAGCCCTTGGAGTGGGAGGAAGGGGGGGTGAGCAAGCGGGGGGGCCTTGGAGTGGGGGGGGGGGTTGAGCGAGCGGGGGGGCCTTGGAGTGGGGGGAGGGGGGCCCTTGGAGTGGGGGGAGGGGGGCTGAGCGAGCAGAGGGATGGCTCGTGGGGGGAGGGGGGCTGAGCGAGCGGAGGGGGGCCCTTGGAGTGGGGGGAAGGGGAGGCTGAGCGAGTGGAGGGGGGCCCTTGGAGTGGGGGGAGGGGAGCCCTTGGAGTGGGGGGAGGGGGGCTGAGCGAGCGGAGGGGGGCCCTTGGAGTGGGGGGAGGGGGGATGAGCGAGCAGGGGGGCCCTTGGAGTGGGGGGAAGAGGGAGGCTGAGTGAGTGGAGGGGGGCCCTTGGAGTGGGGATGGGGGAGAGAGCTGAGCGAGTGGGGGGGCCACGAGCCGTTACCGTTGGCCCGTGTACACGGGCTTTTAGTGTAGTTTATTTATAAACCATGATGTTTGTGGTACATCTTACATTTGCATATTTTATATTGTTCTCAATTATGAAGAACATTTGTGTGAAACAGGTTCTTTGTTTCTTCATAATAGTATCTGCTGTTCCTGCTGGTTTCTCCTCCAAAGTAATAATTGTGTGTGGAAGTGAAATTGTTTTCTGTTGAAATTGTTGATGTCACAAATAGAGGAGATCGATTTTTTAGAAATAAAGATCATGTGTTCATTTCAGCAATACATTTGAGCAGTACAGAAAATATGACACAGAAGCTAACATTTCTAAACTGAATGATTCTTAGCTTTTCCCCTAGGAACATTAGTTGCTCTTTAAGTTAGTTACTGTGTGGTTTTTAAAAGAGAAAAAATAACTTTTCTTTACTTCCCCTTCCCCTTCTCCACTTTCCTTTCCTCCCACCCCTTTTTTTGTTTTCTATTGGTTCAGAGGTTAACATATGAGGAGAAGATGGCACGTCGACTACTGGGTGCTGACAATGCTGCAACTGTCTTTAATATACAGGAACCAGACGAAGAGCCCGCTACACAGGTGCTACATAGCTCTGCACTTGTACAGTAAAATTATCATTTCCTTTCCATTGTTCTTTCAGACAGCATTCTATTAGAGAGCTCCATATGGTAGGATAGATGCACACAAGACAGGATGGATTTGACTAAAGAAGTTGTGAGTTATATACAAAAGCAATAATACCATGCTTATTGCTCAGTTTTTCCACACTGAATAAGATGAAAGCGTTCTCAAATGTCTGCTTCCCACTTTGAGCTTCATTTCTTTTTATCCTATCCTATCCTAACCCTTCTGTTTCTCAAGGCAAAAATACATCCTGTTATCTTGAGACTAACTTGTCTTTTATGCCTGTAATCTGTACAGTTGTGTGCAAACCAAAATCAGAAGTGTTAGCAGAAAGTCTGTTTAAGAAGCCAAGTAAACCATTTACCATTTTTGCTCTGATTCCAGTGTTGCTGTTCAGCCATTTATTGCTTATGTTACCACATACAGTACTTAACTTCCAGAAATTGTAGTGGATTCCTGTTGACCACCTAACTGCTAGCCTTCATTTTCTTTCTGCCTTTACAGGAAGCTTGCTCTCTTGATGCTTCTGTAATGAGTCCTGTGGATAAGCAAAAGGTTTTCATCTTTCTTCTTTCTTGCTTTTTTGTCTATTGACTTTTTGTCTCTTGCACCTTTCACCTTTACTCTTTTTCTTTAATAGCATTGAGTGGCCAAACATTAATAACTTATTTTGAGTGCACTTGCACCAGGGGTGGGCAAACTTTTTGGCCCGAGGACCACATAGGGGTTAAAAATTGTGCGGAGGGCCAGCCTGACCCTGACCCTTATCCAACCCTCACCCACTTCCCACCCCGACTGCCCCCCTCAGAACTCCCGACCCACTCAGAACTCCTGACCTATCCACCCACCCACGCTCCTTGTCCCCTGATTGCCCCCTCTAGAGAACCCCCCCATTCTAACTACTGCACCAGAATACTATCCCCGCACCATAACCACCACCCCTGGGATCCCATCCCCTATCTATGCCTCCCTGCTTTGTTCCCTGACTCCACCCTTCTAAGATCCCCCCACCCTAACTACCACCCCCTGGAACCTCACTCCCTATCTAAGTCCCCTTGCTTTGTTCCGATTCCCCCCTCCCGAGATTCCCCACCACCCTAACCACCACCCCCGGATCCCCACACCCCATCTAAGTCCCCATGTTTTTGTTTCCTATTTGCTCCCTCCTGAGATCCCCCCACCCTAACCATCACCC
Organism: Sternotherus odoratus; assembly: GCA_032164245.1. Lineage (NCBI taxonomy): Eukaryota > Metazoa > Chordata > Testudines > Kinosternidae > Sternotherus > Sternotherus odoratus. The sequence goes on from JAVMKO010000004.1 coordinate 57,063,302, forward strand.
ACCGGGACCATACCAGTTAACTGCCCCCCCCCCTTACCTTAGTCTGGGAGCTCCTGGACTGGGCCCGGCCAGGGAGTGCGGGGCGGGCCCGGCCCGCAAGCATGGGGACCAGCGGCAAGCCGGGCTCGGTCGGCCCTCGGGTAGGGAGCACTGGGCTCTGCAGCTCCCTGCGCTCTACCCAGCCGCCGGGCCAGGGAGCGCAGGGTGGGGACCCAGCTGCCACGTGCTGGACTCGGCCAGCCCTGCCAGGGAGTGCAGAGCCCAGCAGCTCCCTGCGCTCCACCCAGTCCCCAGCAGAAAATGGCCGGTGAGCCATAGTTTGCCCACCCCTGACTTACACACACAGTGCTTAATTTACTTTAATATTTAGTAAACAGTTGCAGAGAGATTAACTTTAACAACACTACCATTACAGCTCACTGTACAAATATCTTTCCCCAGTAAAATTCTGAGATCCATTGACTCGAGATGCTTTGCATCCTGCATTAGCTCATCTAAGTAATGTAGAATATGTACAACATGAATAATGAGATAATTGGATAAAATTTCATGGGGAAATTTGTAAAGAAATAGGCAAAATGTTTGTTATAACCAAAATCCAACTTTTCTCTCGCTTTTTTCCTGCACAAAGTGATCATTATTTTCTGTAACCAAGTCAGAGAGTAGCAATGAGGGGCTTAATGTCATCAGCCAGATCAAATTATTTTGTAGAGGGAGGATCTGTGAAAGGAAACTTTACATGAGATACCAATATTAATAAGAAAATGGTTAGAAATAATATAAAACCTACAAAAGGGTATTCTAGTTTCTGCAGCCTAAGAAAATCAGTGATAAATAAAGGTTTCTCCTGCTCTCTAGTCTTCAGTTCAGTTACCATAAAGCCCACCTCAAATATGTCTAGATGCAGAGTATCTTCTTATGGTACAAAGCAGTAGTAAATTTAAACATTGTTTATTTCACACTAAACATTCCTTGTTTGTTTATTTATTTATTTGTGTCGCTGTTTTTTAAGCAAGAGCAATCTGTGGCAGCAATTGAGTTGGGACTGGAGACATGTGAGAAAAATATGTCAGTTGTCGTCATAGTCCAGTAATGTAGTTTTGTCACTGCTCAGGGAGAATGTAAACAAAATAATGGTATTTTTATTGTACTACTTGCAGTAAGGTTCTTCACAAACTCCAGCTGTTAACCATATGGTTTCCTGGCCATCTGGAAACAAACCCCACCCTAAATCTGCCTACACCCTCCAGGAAAAATCAGTGTGTCTTTTTTCTTTATGAACTGTTTAAGAATATATGATGTTATGCTTTGTGTGTTTGGAAAGAAAAAAAGAGAGAGAGGATGGAAAGCAACCAATGGCTTTTTTTCTTTCTTATGAATTAAACCATAGGACAACATGAAATAAAATGTATGCCAAGTACCAGATGTTTTCATTGTTTTATAAGGAACTCATTTCGGGCACAAATTGTTATGTTTTTCTTCCACATGATACAATCTCCTTCTATATGTAAGATCCTAATCAATTGTCAAAGACTTAGGGAAATACATTCATTAGAATCACATCATACTATGCAGTAAATGACAACAGACACTAACCTGAACCTTCCTTGTCTATTAGGAGTATAAAGTCTCCAGCTTTGAGCAGAGACTGATCAGTGAGATTGAATACCGTCTGGAGAGGTCTCCTGTGGAGGAATCGGATGATGAGGTGCAGCATGGAGAAGAGTCCACTGATAACAGTGTGGCACCATATTTTGAGATGAAGCTGAAACATTACAAAATCTTTGAAGGAATGTCCGTCACATTTACTTGCAGAGTGACTGGAAATCCAAAGCCAAAGGTGAGAGAGAGAACCTTCATCCACTGAATTTGGTCCACTGGTTGGATCAGGAGCTTCCAGAGCCTTGGCCACTGGGTACTGATGGAGAGTGCAACATGAATGCTGATCCATGCCCCCCAATCAGGTGGCAGAAATTGTCACAGCTCTATTGAAGCCAGTGAAGTTATGGTGATTTCACTAGCTGAGGATCTGCATTTTGGGGTTTATCTCTAAAGATGCACAGCTAGCCATCTCCCAGTCACCTTAGCCATATATAATGGGGGTAACATTTTCCAAAGCACCTAAATGCCATTTCCAAAAGTGACTTAGGAGCTTAATTGACATTGAAAGTCAATGGGACTTAGGTCAGTTTTGAAAATGGGACTTAGATTCCTAAGTTACTTACAACAGTTGTCCCATATGTTTCTTATGCATCGTAATGGTGTTCCTCATGCTTCTGTAATTTTTATTTTTTAATGACAGAAGCTTGTTCATCTCAAAATCTTCTCAAAGGTCACCATACCCTCCAATGAAGCCTTGTGAAAGGAAACTGTCATTGATTGGGCAAAGATTTCGTAAAGGGATTCACTCCACAGTCCAGCATCACTGTTTTCTTTTAGATTTTTAAAGTTCAAAAAATAACAATATAGCATCCCCTGGTATGGTGCACAGCACTCAGGATGGGTTTCCTTTGAGAAAATGTTAAATCTCTGTTGATACTAGGTAATTGTGGAAGAAAATGTTCTGTTTAGTAGGCTGTGCTTAGTAATTTTAATGATTAACCAGTAATCTTCTGACCTATTTAGATAACTGGAAAACAAAAGCAGCACTGGTTCCTTGTTGGCTTCATTCATAAACCAAGTACCTTCATAATTGTCCTCCAGGGTAGGGGAAGATGGGAGGAAAGCAGTAATGTGTGGCAGGTTGTCGCAGTGTCCCCTTGTGTCTAGATACTGTTTTTCATTTAGATTATTCTATTGGAGCCCAGCCTTCACAGTAGTGAAGGCCACATTGGTAAGTTGCCAGAAATGCAAGGGTACTACATAATTTACATAATAAATGTACTTAGGATTTTAGTTTGAGGAAAATATACATTTTTAAAATGTGTTTATAGAGTGCTGTTAGCATGCAGTGGTACACAAAATTATAGAGACCAAATGTGGATGGAGTGTTGCCAGGGAAGGACTAGAGTTGGGAAAACTGGAGCAGCTTCTCTGGAAGTTCAGCTTCTTGATGTTCAACTTTATTTTCTGAGCTTTATCTGTGAACAGTTTTAGTCTGTCACGGAATGTTGTGGTCACTTTGATCCCTGCAGAGTCCAAATAGAAGAAATATCTCTTCACAAACGTAAGTACTTCCAAAGAGACTTTTACAAATAGCAGCCCTCTTTATATAACCTACAAAAGCTTTTTCTGGATTGCTCCTGAAACCCTGTAATCTGTTCATTTTACGTAGAACATGTCTGTGTTTCTTACTTTTTCACCTCCTATCCTTACCGGCAGTCTGCTTCTCTAGAAAGAGATTGAAATGAGTAGCCACAAATTGTGAATCACAGACCTAATACTTTTCCATCTCTAATAGTTAATTTAATCCTAAAGAATGTATCCCGGTGGTGTTTAAGTGAAGTCCACATTAGATTTCCATGTTATAGTTAACTGTAGTCGTCATCGTTGTCATCATGGAAAATCCCAAAGGAACCTGGCCTTCTTGTGGTAACCAGATAATCATAGTGACATAATTAAATTGGTATAATTAGGCGTCCTGTTCAACAGTCCATTGAAAAATTAGTCGAAGGTTATATCTCTGAGCTCTTGATTCAGGCTGTGTGACTGTGGACTCAGGAAGACAGAGAATAATCATACGTTTTTCTTCACAACCAGTTAAATATAATCATACGTTTTTCTTCACAACCAGTTAAATATTAGGGTGTGATTTCCAAAAACACTTTTCTCCCATTGAAGTCAATTAAGCCAACATTGAACACTGCTGAAATCTCACTTACAAAATACAAATAAAAGCTTAAATTCTTAGGAAACTGAAGGGATGTTACTGGATCTCAAGAACCAACTCAGCGGGCCGTGGATTACATATCCTGGGCTTCTTTTTCTAATTGTTATTTTTGTGTTCTCTCTCTGAAACTCAAATTTAGTTCCATCCCATGTACTTGATGCTGCTGCACTTTTTACTAGTGCAGATTGATTCTAGAATGGCTGAATCATAAGTTTTATAGTTATTTATGTTGAAGAAAATAAACCCATAGCCTTTTCGGTTTGAGTACTATTTTTTCTTGTACTTCATTCCAGCTTTGTCCCACATTTGGACTTGGGAGGCTGAGAGCAATGCTTAGAATTGGCTTCCCTCAACCTAATTTTTCTGGTCAACACGTGTGTGTGTACAGAATGAGAAACTCAAGTGATGCAAACAAGTGGGCAGCAATGCACATAGAAGATATCAAAGGAGGGAGTTTTTAATTAACCAGAAGTAGTATTAGAAACACCGCATTCTAAATTAGTGCATTATTTGATGCATGTTATGGTAAGGATATTATTTCTCCATTATATTAAAAATATAAAGTGGTCTGTCATCCTCACTGTTGGGGCTATGACTTTTTATTCAGTTGGCGTGGAGATGCTTCATGTGTGATTTTGCTCAGTTGCCAGGGGTGGAATAATTTCCACTACTGTTGTGTAACTTCTTGTCAACTGGACTTTTCTGGAATTACCAGAACATGTTATTTCCCTTATCTGCTTAAATGGCGATTTTGAAATGGTTGATGGCTCAGACGATCTCCTATATTGCCATTTCCTGATGCTGGAAATATGCTTTCTGAGGGATATTTGTCTTTATGATTATGATGATTCCATACAGAGAGAAATTTACCTCAAAATAGGGGTTAAGTGAGACTTGAGTGGTGTATAGACCTTGGACTGGCCTCTTTGCACAGGGGCGGATGTCATTCACAGTGATTTAAAAATAACTGAATCTGCGATACCCGATCAAAAATCACTACTGTTTTTTTTAATACATTCACTTACACAGTTTTTGAAAATCTTATAAAAATATTCAATGACTATATGGGATAATAGTACTTTTTATTACAAGGTATCATACAATGAAAATATTTTACCATATGGGTGATCCTTGTTTCTAGTAGAAATAGTGATGGTACCATTATTTATCAGCCCACAACAGATACGGGTTACATTAAAAATTACTCAGAATAAAAAGCCATTGATGGGAACTTTTTTACTACCTGGTGGAAGTGAGTATTAAGCAATCAGTGTATCAAGTTGGGACAGCAGGTACAGTTAATATGGGCCTCTGCTTAATAATTCTTGGCATGTCTCCTGATTCTTTGATGAGAGAAGTGTGTTACAAAATAATTACCACTTAATGCAAGCCCAGCTAATGTCAAGTAACATTATGAAACATGTGAAGCATGCAAGTTAAAACTCATTTTTGCAGCTATGTCGTTATTCCGAACTATTAGCATATGTTTATAAATGATCAAATATCTTTTGTCTCCAGTAAAAGCTCTGTCAGCAAATGAGAAAACATTACCAAATCTGTTAACACCATAGATTTTCTGCAAGACTGCTGACAGACAAAATGGGAAACTAGTATAACCAGCTATTGAGGAAATGAAATCATTTATAGTGACATGTAATGCTTGTCAATACAAGAACCAGACATGGTAACTATTTTTTAAAGGAAATTTCCACTCAGTTCTCCTAGTCGATTGTATTTCAGTGAAATTTAAGTGTCCTTAATTTACTCCCCGAAATGAATGAATTATTGGCTTTGAAGAGTTGGCAAGTATGAAGAACCTGGAAGATTGTAATCTAACTGGAATCTTGCTCTGCTTTGTTGCTTGACTGTTGCTGGAAAACTTCCGAACACATTTTTCTCACTAAATCACTGAGTTCTCACTACAGAAATAACACTCTGGACAACCTTGCTTGCCTTATGCTAATAATCCCATTGGTTTCATGTCTAGGGGAAGAAAAATTCACTCTATATGTACTGTACTGCAAAGAAGAAATCCCTAATCATTTATTGTTCTAACACATCAGCCTATGTATAGTAAGAGGACGTAGTCTTTTTCCTTCATCTCATAGGCAACAATAACACTCTGAAGGCATATATTTTCTTCTAAGTGGGAAAGTTCTTTGAATGGAAATACAGGCTGCATATGGCAGGGCCTGGAGAGAAACAATGAGAGAGTTCACCAGAGGTTCAGGTTTGAACACAAATCTCCCTCTCCTGATTTGTTGCAGGATTCTGGTTAAACCCAGATTGACACCAATTTGATAAGTCTGTAGCTGCATTCCATCCATGCACTTATACAAGCAGTAAAGTCAAAAGAAGCCATACGGGGCAGCTCTTCTATTCTTGCTAGAGCTTCCTGTCTTGGCTTTTGGTCAGCACAGCCTTCTTGACTTCCATGTGTATGGTATGTGCATAGACTAACCTGCTCCTGATTTGCTTCCAGCCAATAGTGCTTCCCTAAGCTCCTTCTGATCCTCAGCTGGGAATTAACCCTATTTTGGGTTGCTGGAGCTATCTCCCAAGGACATCAGTGGGACTGGCTGTGGTAGGACTTTGAGGTTCCCTTCAGGTGATGTCAAAATATACGGTAATCCTTGTACTCACTGTTGCAGCCTGTCAAGCATAGAAAGAAAATGGAGAAGGTCAAAGCAGATAAGATGGGTGGTTTTAGACTTAGGGCTGGTCCCCACTGCGGGGGGGGGGGGGAGGGATCGACTGCAGATACGCAACTTCAGCTACGTGAATCACGTAGCTGAAGTTTGCGTATCTACAGCCGACTTACCTCTCGTCCCCACAAGCTGGAGTTCCAGAGTCGATGGGGGCGCCACGAACAATCGATTTCACCAGAAGATCGATCGCTACCCGCCGATCTGGCGGGTAGTGAAGACAGACCCTTACTTTACCTTCAACTTTTTTTCATGGCTATTAAGGTAAGGGAGAGCAGAGGGAGAACGTCCCCTCCCTTCCTGTCTGGCTGATGAAGTGGTGACTGCCCAGCCATGAGGCGAGCTTGTTCCTGGAGCTCCCAGTTTTTCCCACCGGTCAGAGAAGCACCTAATGGCAGAATTATGGACCCAGACACAAGTTCTCTATTTGCCTCACCTATAAAGGAAAATATTTTTTCAGCCTAGCTCCAGAGGGAGGAAATTGCCCCAGCAGCTCACTCTTTCCCCTGAGGAGGGAGAGGGAAGGAAACACAAATAAATCATATATTTGACATAAAATCTCTTTCACAGAATATATTTCAGGGTACAGCTCCAGGCCCTCCCCTTTTTTGTTTTTGAATCAATAGACTCTCCATCCTAGCAGACATTGGAGAGCATCAGGGATCTAGTGCATCCCAGCACACTTTTACTTAGCTTGCTGCTGGCTCCTTTGGGGAGATAAGAAGCCCTGTCAAATGCATTTCTTTTCTTGACCCCATTCTCTTCTCTTTGCTGCTTATCACCACAAAATGATGCAGCACCTCATTCCTGATAAGGTGGAGACATGTAATGGCGGCCATCAATTCCCCTCATAACTTGATCTACTTTATTCACTGCTACTCTGTGTAATTTAACAATTCCTTTACTTATCTGTCCATCTTTTTATGATGGAGGTTTACATAGTGGAGCTTCTCATTACTTTAGATTCAACTGCACAGACCCCTAATGGTAAGTCTGCTAATTGCAACCTCTTGTTAGGTTTATGCAAATGAAATATCCTTGCTCTCTTTTGGCATCTACTTCTTTTACCAGTTGCTCCTGCTCTGTTATGGGTAAGGCTACAATTTAGTCATGGGAATTTTTAGTACAAGTCATGGACAGGTCACAGGCAATAAACAAAAATTCACGGCCCATGACCTGTCCATGACTTGTACTAAAAATACTAGTGATTAAATCTTGGGGGGGGGGGCACTGCTGGGGGGATGTCCGGGGCCAGCGGTTGGACACCATTGCCCAGGCTGCTGGAGCAGTGGCTGGTGTGGCTGTGCTGAGGAGCATCTGAGCAGCTGATCCTGGAGCCAGCTGCTTGGGGAGCCCTGGGCTCAGCTACCCTGGCCCCTGCAGAAGTCAGGGAAAGTGACAGAATCTGATGACATGAGAAACAGAGCCTGCTGGGTTCAGGGCTGCTGAACCAGAGCTGTCTAGCACATAGAGTGCAACCTGCTGGCCCCTATATCTGGCCTAGTTTTACTACAAAATGTCATTCACCACTAAATTTCAATTACCCATAACTAGGGGCCCCACTATGGCTTCTACCACCTTTGATTACTACTTGCAGCGTGACCCCAAGACACACCAAGTCCCAGACTTTCCTAAAACTGTATGTGCTGCAATGTCTAGCCCTCTCCTGGACAGTTCAGAGAAATAATATCAGTTTGTTCCTTTAAAGAGATGCAAGCACAACATAGCCTATTAACTTAACTGGAGTAAATACACATCCTTCCCTTTAAACACAGTACTGAGTTGGTTTATAGTAAAAATAAAACACATTTATTAACAACTAGCAAAAATACCCGGCGTTGCTCAGGTCCATCGGAGAGGGAGAGGGGGGAGAGAGCCGAGTGAATGGGGGGGGCTGTTGGAGTGGGGGGAGAGAGCTGAGCGGAAATACCCGGCGTTGCTCGGGTCCGTCGGAGGGGGGAGAGAGCTGAGTGAGTTCTTACCTGAGGGGGCGAGAGAACTGAGCGAGTGATGGGGCCGTTGGAGAGGGGAGAGAGCTGAGCGAGTGGGGGGGGCCGTTGGAGCGGGAGAGGGAGGAGAGAGCTGAATGAGTGCGGGGGCCATTGGGGGGGGGAGAGCTGAGCGGAAATACCTGGCGTTGCTCGGGTCCGTCGGAGGAGGGGAGGGGGGAGAGAGCTGAGTGAGTGCGGGGTCTGTTGGAGGGGGGAGGAGGGAGAGAGATGAGCGAGTGGGGGGGGCATTGGAGGGAGGATAGCTGAGCGAGTGGGGGAGCAGCTGGGGGGGAGGGGGGAGAGAGCTGAGCGAGTGCGTGGTCTGTTGGAGGGGGATATTATTACATCATAACTATGTCACAGAGAACAGCAGGTGTTAACCTGCTGCCCAGCTGATGTGAATGGGCTTTAAAGAATTTCACCCCTAAGGGGCGTCAGAGGTGAGATTTGAAAAATTTTCGATCCTTACCCTGATTAGGACCCTAAAGCCTATAACTGTACCAAATTTCAAGTCTCTCTAGCTCAAACGGTGTGGAAGGAGTAAGGCAGCATACATACATGTATGCATACACACACACACACACACGCATACACCATTTCACTTTTATATATATAGATTGGGTATAGGTTATGTCATGCCAACTAAAGGAATAGCATTAGAAAGGGTTACAAGGAAATAATACAGTAATATTGTATACTGTTGTATACAACAATATTGTATAATATTGTTGATTCAATTGCTTATCACTTGAGGTTCAGACCCCATTGTCTTGATAGACCAGTAAATGTTTGAAATGGATCTTCTGAGGATTACCCCTCAAAGTAGTTTATTCAAGCTGGGAAGAAGACAACATGGGTCTGGTGATGAAGGCAGCTCCGTGCTCTTTTGTCCCCCTGCTTTCTCGATAGTCCTGTTTACTGCTTATACATGCGAGTCTCATCTTACGTGGGAGTTCTGTTCCACGGTTAGTGCATAAAGCAAAAACTGTGTATAGTGAAACACTCATTGAGTTGAATGGCGGGCGGAATCACCCGCACTACAGATGCAGTTTTTAAATTTCCATTTTTATTTTTTGTTGTTGTTTTTGCCAACCGCACAAAGCTGAATTCGCGCATATTATATGTGCCTAAGATGCGACTCGCCTGTATGTAAATATGGACCTTCATTGTCCTTTCCTGAAGATACAGCTAAACCACCCTGAACACGCCCAATCCTGTCTGATCTAGGAAGCTAAGCAGGGTTGGGCCTGGCTAGTACTTGGATAGGAGACCTCCTGGGAATACCAGGTGCTGTAGGCTTAACACCTGGCAGTAGGTATAAAATGCCTCCAACGACAGATGGAACGACACATCGGTTGGAGTATACCCCAGTCGTATCACTGGTTGTGTCCAGTCTAAGTGGACCCTGCCATAGTGCGGGAATAACGCTAGGAAAAACAAACATTGTCCTTTCCTGAAGATTGGGCTGGTCAGACAATAAAATTTACATTTCTTTGTCTAATGCAGATCTGTCCCCCAATTCCCCTGATATACCTGGTTTAATCACATATTAGTCATAATTCCAGCATGTATCCATAACTCTTAAAATCCACCATGTACATGCATCATCCAAGAACATTAATGATCAGGGAGTTATTAGCTTTCAAATGATACCTCACAAGGCACATCTTGTACAAAGATTATTACAGAAGTGTGTAGGATGTGACTATCGTGTGTGTGTGTGACTATATGCTTATGGTCACAAATGGACATCTAGTAAAAGTGTGACTTAAAATATAATTATCACTTGTTTTTATACTGACTCATCAGAGTAATCATTCCTGTAACCATCCTGGTTTTTTGTCAGTAGGGAAAAAAAGCATTAATATTCTTAAATTATTTTTCCAACTTCAGATTTGAATAAAATACTGGAAACTTATTTGATCTGGAACATTTCTGTGAGTGCTCGGTGGTCACTTGGTTTTTGGAAACCGAATACTATCCTCCAATCTAACTTCCCTGTGTATATGGTTGTGCTTTCCTTTCTGAAGATTAGAATTCTGTAGCAGAAACATTTATTACATCCAGTTCATGGATTCAGGACCCAGCCCAGTTCTTTTCTCCTTTAGTAGTGAATAGTAGAGGAAGAGGTTTTCTTTCTATCCACACCAGTGAGGTTTTCAAGAGTTGAGACTTGCTACCATTGTTAAATGAGAAATGATGATGATAGTCACCCACTTCTAATCATTCACCCTTTGTTTTCTGCTAGATTTATTGGTTCAAAGACGGGAAGCAAATCTCTAAAAGGAGTGATCACTACAGAATTCAAAGAGAACCGGATGGGACCTGCTCTCTCCACACTGCAGCCTCCACCCTGGATGACGATGGGAATTACACTATCATGGCTGCCAGCCCTCAGGTAAATGGAGGTTTGGCTGCAGAATGAGCATGCTTCTGTGAACTCTCTCCTGACAGTTGTGCAATTTAATTAGAGATGAAGTCATCTTAAAGTATGTAATACTTAGATTTCATCAGTAGGGTGGGACCACTGTGCCTCTACACTTAGGAAAAAATGCTATGGAATGGTGATATTGTTTGTTTTTCATTGTCATTTCTTTGCCTTCAGCTGACCTTGTCTAAATGTCTTGACAAAGCATGTCTTAAGTAAATATTATGCAAGGTAAAATAGGCAAGGTTCCCAGCAGAAGTAACTCCACACAGCTAAGCTGTTGGTTACACTTCCGCTGACGGCATTTACTGACACAGTTAGTCCCACTGAAACCAATGGGACTATGTGGATCAGTTGTGCTTCTCACTATGAGTAAGGCTTTTAGATTCAGGACCTAAAACTACATTAAAATAATAAGGCTGAAATGCAATCCAAGAAAAGCCAAGGATTATAGACTGTAGTATGTGTAATATGGCAGCCTGATGGGTAGGAAACATCCCATGGTCTTCACTGATGTTCTTCTGAACCTCACAACATTATATTGCTTTGTAATCTAAGTGATTCTTTACATATGCAGTAGCTAATGAACTAGCGCTGTGGTGTATAACAGAAACCATTATCACACGTACTGAAAAAGTACCACAGTGGACATAATGCCTGAAGTCCCAGGCTAAGAACACTGGAAGTCGTTTTTTCAATGCACTTATTCCTAGTTTAGCAAGCTGAAGGCAACACTGCTTGAATTCAAGTCATGAGAGACTGAGGCATTACCATAGCTTAGAGAAATAATGAATAATTGCATTCTGCAGCACCGAGGACCTTGCCAAGATCAAACTCACAAATAGTTACATTGTAAAATAACAAACTCTATCATTAAGACACAACTTAATCTAAACAGGAGTGTTGTGCTCTGTTATGCACGTTGCTAGGCTACTTCACATGACTTCCATTTTTACATAGCTTTTTAGCTGTCAATACCTCCTCAAGTTGGAAGATATATACAAATGGTAGCTTTAAGATCGACCATGATACCACAAACTGTATTGGATAAAACTCCCAAATGTAAATATTATTTCCAAATTATATAAATAGTTCCACAAGTTCCCGGATAATCTTTACAAGCTGGAAACTTCCTTCATACGAAAGCACTGTACAACTAAGTAATACACCTACCCGTTTGCATGATAAATAATGTAAACGGATAGCAGATTTGTTTTGGGGGGGAGGGACACACTCCACTGCTCCAAGGTAGAAGCTTCATCTTGAGACCTCTTATGTTCAGCATTTGAGGCCTGATCCAAAACCCAAGCAAGTCAATTGAAAGACTCCCATTAACTTAGGGTTTTTTTGGATCAGTTCCTAGATGAGATTTACAAGTTTATTTAGTGCCTACTTTTGTTTCTCTGAATATCACCAAGAGGCTACTGACCAATTTGATGACAGAGATGTGACCCAGACAATCATCACCAGCAACTGATGACATTTAATAATGCTGCTTTTTCAATACAGTAAAAAATTCTGCTTTATTCCACTTTGGAGTCTGAGAAAACAGCTATATGAACGAATGAGAAAATCTTGTGCTCATGTTTGTTTGACTTTGGACAAGAACCAGAAGCATCCTCCTCTGGGATCCCCTGGATCAAAATTTGGAAGTTTATGTTATTATGCAATATAGAAAAACATTTGAATGGTTCACCCAGCCCTTTATGTTCTTTCTTCACAATGTAATTCCCAAGGAAATATAGTTATGTCTCCCAGCATTAGTTTATTTCTACTATACATTTAGCAGTTCAGTGGAGGCAAAGAGCAGCAGTGAATTAATGCACTAGCCTTTCACACCAGAAGACTTAGATTCCAGGCTGGTTAAGTCATCATACATGGAAATAAGTCTGGCTTGTCCTCCTAATGCTAATGGAAATCTGTCTGCATCTCAAAGCTACCATAGGCAAAATTAGCAGCTTCTTTCCAGGAAAAGCATAGTTCATGAATATGTATTAAAGCACTGTACAGAGGATGGGTCTCAAAACAGGATTCTAGTGGATTGGCAGAATTGTGTTAGTACAGGTTACACAGTGGTGTTGCACTTTGCTAAACTCTGGCCAGTACTATTAGCTCCTCATTTTATGAGCACCAAACTAATCTAAAAATAAAAGGCAATGAAGCTAATCCTCAGATGATATAGATGTAGTTATTTGATATAAAGGAACTTTGCCAGCTGAGGATCTGGACTGATACTGTGAAATTTACACATGTAGGATTTACCAGCTTATCTTGGAGGAAGAAAAGGGAAATACTCAATTCTTGTATATATGTGTGTGTGTGTATATTATATATGTATCTGGCAACAAACTGGATTCACTGTAAAGCCTGGAATAGAACATCTTAGCTGAGGTGCAAACTTTGTTTTGCAAATTCTCCAATAACTCAGCTTTGCGTGTTTTATCCCATTCAACATTGCTTTACACATATTGGTAAACTCCCAACAGCTAGTCTCCTACCAATGCCAGTGTGGGTCTCACTCCTTCCCGTTTTTCTTCCTTTTATTGTGTCTCTCTCCTTCACTCTTTTGTAATGTGGGGTAGCAATCAGGTGCCCCCTCACTATCTGAGTGGCCATCCCCAACCCTTCCTCCACTGCTACCATCTTCCTTCCACTTTCTGGGCCATCTTGTCCTAGATAATGCCTCACCCATGGTTTCTTCACTTCCCAATTCCATAAACTGTCCAGTTCCCTACCCACCTGTTAATGTTTTCCATTCTAGATTCTTTCAAGTCCTTTAAATCTCCCTTTCTGGATGCCCTCTTGCATCTACATCCAGTAAATTTAGCTAGAAATGATGCACTACCCACAAGCAAAAAGTTAATGTATAGATGTGCCTAAAATAGAGGTTTACTGGTTCCAGATGTTTATAGTCTTATAACTCAACATTTTCACAGGCTATGAGCAGTAACTTACTGTAACACAGGTATTTGTCTGGTGGACTAAATGGCTCAGAGGACTGGGGATAGACTTTCACCTCCAACTCTCCAATTCTAATATCTGCAGTAATGCTCATTACCCTTTGAGAGTTATTTAGTGACCAATGTGAAATTTTGTTAGGGGGTCCATCCAGTTCCTAGTGAGTGACTGCCCACATCATGGTTGGCACCTTTTATTATCAATGTTACTAGAGACATAAGTGTGGAGCCCAAAGTTCAGATATATCTGCACACTGATGCAGGAATGCTTGGCACAGCTACTGCCCATGTGGTAGTTATTCAATAAATAAAGATAACTTCACTCTTTAGGGACTCTAATCCATGATTTTTCAGGGGCAGTAAATTGCGCTAATTTTTTTTTAATAATTCATTTTTCTGACATATTTATGATCCAAAATAGCACTGATGTGGGTGGCATTTGTTTTATGAAGTTAATAACATATTTCAAAAGCAGTTACATCAGTTTCAAATACGTAATGCACTTTTAACAAAAACTGCCTCAAATAGAAAACAGTTACTCTCTACAAGTACTCTGTTCTCATTTCTTGAGCAAATACAACCTATGAAAGTAAAAACTACAAAACAGTGCTCTGTGATGTAATGCTAACTAACTGTCTTCTTCTCAAAACAATATGCACAAAGGATATAGTGTGAGCCTGAACTATCACTTGATTGTCTTTGTTAGCTGATCATATTATATATTGTACATGCTCCAGTTACTTTAGAGCAGGTAGAAAATTGTCATCAACATTTTTCTTTAACAAAAAAATGACTCGTAAAAAGAAATTATTCCCTCTGCAAAAATAGTTTTTCGGAATATTTTGATTTTTCAACAAATCAGCTCTAAATGAACATTTTCATTTAGTTTTTATTTGAATCTACTTGCTTTGTTATTTGTTTTCCCCCTTTGTCCTATTTTCCACTGAAAAATAGTAGGGAAGAGAAAGAGGAGGGGGTAAACTGAAAGAATTAAGAAGTCTCAGCTGAGTTATTTTGTTGAAAATGTCCAAGGACAAATTGTGAATGAAACAATTTTTTTTTGTTCAAAACATTTCATAGAAAATATTTAGTGTTTTTCAAGGAGCAGTAATTTAGAATACAGCAAAAAAGTGTAAACGCTGCAATATTATAATAGAAATTATTTTAAAATACAGATTCATCTTGTGCAATGAAACAGAGAGATTTGATACAACTCAATCACTCTACTGCATATGTAGCTCATACCTGAACCATGGGATGAACCAAAATCCAATATCCATGCATGCCCAAATTTTCGTGGATTCAAAGGCAAGAAGGAACTATTATGATCTGGTCTGATCTGCAATTTTTATTTGATGTGATTGAATTTGAGATCTAGACTCTGTAGGTTAGTCCCATATGCTAATGAAAGCCATTCATTTAAAAATACACAATACAAAATTGTTTTGCAAATTTGCTTCTAATGACAACGTTGTACATGCTGACTTCATTGTGGCCTTTGTAATAGAGCCTTCTGAACATAGGAATTCAAGATTTGTTTGGATTAAATCAAATGTTCTAATAAAATGTAAGCTTTTTGCCAGGTGTTTTAGGCACTCAAGAAGACAAAACAGGTTCAACAGTTATTACATAGCCAGATGTTTACCAACAGGTCAAACAAGAAAAATTAGCAGTGAGCTTGCTGAATATATAACACAAATGCAATTACAATCACAAATATTGAGCTGGTTTGCATTAGTAACATTACACTTTATTACTGTGCATAGTGTAAGGCAAAATCTTTTGTCTGTGGTTATGTCAGGAAAAAATACATGCTTATATCAAAAGAACATAAGAACAGCCATACTGGGTCAGACCAAAAGTCCATCTAGCCCAGTATCCTGTCTTCCAACAGTGACCAATGCTAGGTGCCCCAGGGGGAATGAACCGAACAGGTGATCCAACCTCTGTCATCTATTCCCAGCTTCTGGCAAACAGAGGCTAGGGACACCATCCCTGCCCATCCTGGCTAATAGCCATTGATGGACCTATCCTCCATGAACTTCTCTAGTTCTTTTTTTAACCCTGTTATAGTCTTGGCATTCACAACATCCTCTGGCAAGGCATTCCACAGGTTGACTATGTGTTGTGTGAAGAAATACTTCCCTTTGTTTTAAACTTGCTGCCTATTAATTTTATTTGGTGACCCCCCCCCCCCTAGGTCTTGTGTTATGAGGAGTAAATAACACTTTCTTATTTACTTTCTCCATACCACTCATGATTTTATAGACCTCTATCATATTCCCCACCCTTAGTCATCTATTTTCCAAGTTGAAAAGTCCCAATCTTATTACTCTTTCCTCATATGGCAGCAGTTCCATACACATAATCATTTTTGACAGGTTCAAGAATAGCAGCCGTGTTAGTCTGTATCCGTAAAGAAAGTGAGGAATACTTGTAGAACCTTAGACACTAACTAGTTTATTTCAGCATAAGCTTCCGATGAAGTGAGCTATAGCTCACGAAAGCTTATGCTGAAATAAACTAGTTAGTCTCTAAGGTGCTACAAGTATTCCTCATTATCATTTTTGTTGCCCTATTCTGTATTTCCCAATTCCAATATATCTTTTTTTGAGATGGGGTGACCACATTTGCACGTAATATTTAAGATGTGAGCATACCATGGATTTATGTAGAGGCAATATGATATTTTCTGTCTTAGTATCTATCCCTTTCTTAATGATTCCCAATTCTGTTCACTTTTTTGACTGCTGCTGCACGTTCAGTGGATGTTTTCAGAGAACTATCCATGATGACTCCAAGATCTTTCTTGAGTAGTAAGAGTTAATTTAGACCCCATCATTTTATATGCATAGTTGGGATTTTTTCCAGTGTGCATCATTTTGCATTTATCAACATGGAATTTCATCTGCAATCTTGTTGCTCAGTCACCCAGTTTTGTGAGATCCTTTTGTAGTTCTTTGCAGTCTGCTTGGGTCAACTATCTTCAGTAGTTTTGTATCATATGCAAATTTTGCCACCTCACATTGTTTACCCCTTTCCCCCAGATTATTTAGGAATATGTTGAATAGGAATGGTCCCACTACAGACCCTTACGGGACACGCTATTTACCTCTCTCCATTATGAAAACTGACCATTTATTCCTACCCATTAAGTCCTATCTTTTAACCAGTTACTGATCCATGAGAAGACCATCTCTCATATCCCATGATAGCTTACTTTGCTGAAGAGCCTTTGGTGAGTGACCTTGTGAAAGGCTTTCTGAAAATCATCTAAGTACACTATATCCAGTGGATCCCCCTTGTTCTCATGCCTGTTGATCCACTCAAAGAATTCTAATAGATTGGTGAGGCATGATTTCCTTTTACAAAAGCCATGTTGACTCTTCATATGTTCATCTATGTGTCTGACAATTTTGTCCTTTACTATAGTTTCAACCAGTTTGCCTGATATTGAGGTCAGGCTTACTGGCCTGTAATTGCTGGGATCACCTCTGGAGCCCTTTTTAAAAACTGACATCACATTAGCTATCCTCCAGTCATTTGGTATAGAAGCTGATTTAAATGATAGATTATAGAGTATAGTTAGAAGTTCTGCATTTTCGCATTTGAGTTCCATCAGAAGTCTCTTGTTTGGCAATTGAGAACATTAACGTTTACCCACTGGACCAAACAAATATAGTTATACGAGGTCTATGAGAAATTTCAGCAATTTCTTTTAACTGGATAAACAGATACTTAGTGCTTAGGGGCCTTGTTCAAGATGGTAGACATTGCTGAAGAATTGGCTTTTAATACAATCAACAAAAATGCACTTGAAATGCACAACTATGTATTCTATTTTTTAGTGAACTAAAACCTTTCAAAAACTTAGAAGCTTTTTGGTTACTTGGAAATTCTGTTTTCATCCCATCTACAGCTGAAAGCCCAAACAACTACTTACTTCTGTTTGATGAAGTTGAATGGGCATTCCAAAACCCAGATTTCCCACTGTGCTGTGAAATGTACAGACAGCTGTCGAGAAATCCATATTTTTTACTGGTAACAACCTTTCTCACAGAGATATTGCTTCATGATTACTCGAAATCAAATTTCGTGTGTAGTCCATTTTGTAAAGCAGCACATATACATGTTATCATCTATCAATAATAACTGTATTTCAAGGTGATTTGTCCCCCCCACCCGCTTTTTGATTTTATGCAATACAATTTATTTTCTGTATGTGAAGACGTCAGTGGTGCAAACAAAAGAATGACTGAGCTGCTACAGGCTCTTGCCTCTGCATATAAAGTTTGTTAGGTATATTTGGAGGAGCAGATGGATAATTTTGCTACTGGCTAACTAAGAATCAATATGAATGTTATGCTGAAGGTAAGAACAGTCAGCAGCATTACTAAATGGTCCATCAGCAAGAGCAGTCAGCAGCTGGACCATTTAGCAGCATAAAGGAAAATGGCAATATGTCGAACTACTTTATTCTACAGGCAATAGGTGCCTCACTGCTATCTGTACTAGCTGTGTTCCAGATAGTGCAGAATATTCCCCCTTTTGAAAGGGTAACCTTGTAGAATACAATAAAGTAGACTTCATAATGTTTTATTGATGATTTTATGTAACCACAGAATTGCTTCAGTGTGTTCAGAGTTGGATTGCTAGCTGTAAAAACAGTAAAAGTATTGTTGGCAGTTGTTACGTTAACTAATTCTGATGGGAACGGCCTTTTTGTGGAAGAAAAGATTTTGAAAGCAGGGCATCAGGAAAAGTTGGCACCAACAAGTGAACTTCAGGCTCTGGGCATTTATTAATATGTTTATTTAGTATTTTGGGGAAAATCTATTCTGTTAAAATTGTTTATTTTTAATAAAATATTTTTTGGGTTTTTTTCACCTCAATGTTTGTAACAGGGCAGAATAAGCTGTACTGGAAGGCTGATGGTTCAGGCTGTCAATCAGAGAGGGCGAAGTCCTCGAACACCCCCAAGCCAACCTCATATCAGAAGGTACTACAGATGTTTTCTTTTACACGGTCATCACTGCAGCTGCTAAATGTATTTTACACTATGGTGCTGGAAAGATTAGAGAGTTGGGAGGAAAGTATATGTACAATATGGCACACAGGAAGAAACCTAATCTCTTGTATCCAAAAATCCCTATAATGCTTGGCACCATCAGGTGTACAACAGGTAACTTAGACAATCATGTGATCTTAAGTTTTTTAATCCTGATCCTTCCTTCCTTCTTTGTTTGTCATGTTCACTTGCTGCATCTTGTCTCAGACCTGGTCTACGCCTAAAACTTAGGTCAGCCTATCTACATCATTCAGGACGATGAAAAATCTCATGTCCTGTGTGCTGTAGTTAGGTCACTCTGACCACCACAGTACATGCAGCTAGGTTGATGAAATAATTCTTTCATTGACCTAGTTACTGCCTCTTGGTTAACCAAGTTGAGGATCCCACTTCAGGTGTCTGCTGTAGTGGCATATATTTGTTCTGTTCATTGCTTATGCCCACTGCAGAATCTTGCCATCAGCTGCCAATTACCACACCGAGTGTAGATATGACAACATTTCATCATTCAGGCTGAAATTAATGGATTTTGTTGTTCACATGAACAGTTAGCAACTGAGAAAGTATATATGGTACAAATACTGCATGAAAAACAGAGCCCTGCTAAATATTAAACTAGATATTAGAAAGTCCTGATAAAACTGTGGTCAGTTGTTTGAGGCTGATTCTCAGATCCCCCACCCTATTTCTCCACTTTCTTGCCTCCTTTCTCAGAATTCATGTTAACCTAAATCCTTATTTCTGGACAAGGAGGCCTGGGATGCATTTCTCTCTGGATCTCATAAGCCTCACTCCTGAGTTGGCCAAAAGGCAGTCACTCACATGCTGAAAAGCACCTCTCACCCACCCTCACCTAGTGCTTTGAAAACTGCCTCCATAAAGTTCCAGGCCCACGGCTAACAAGGAGCTGATCTCAAGGCCTAAATTCAAACCCTTTCCACAGCAGTGTGTTGCACAGTCATAAGGCCCCTATACCCACAGAAGCTAGTTGTATGGTCATTTTTCATAGTAAATGTAGCAGAGGATCTATTATTCCAGGACTGCACAGCCACTGATTCATCAATAGGCTGATATTCAATATCCCCTGCTGCACCTTTGCAATTAAAAGCATCTTATTAATCTGTGACAGGAAGAGTTGCCACTAGGAGTTGTGGGTTAGAAGTGCAAGGAGCCTGGAGGTCACTAACTTCTAGAGAAGAGAGTGTAAAAGCCTTGGGGGGGGGAGGGAAATGAAGATGAGTGAGAGGGAAAGAAAAGAAGAACCAGAGAACACTAAGTAACAGATCAATCTGGCCATGTTCTTTAAAAGACTTACAGTAAACCCTCGATTTAACGGACCCCGATTTAACGGACTTCGGATGCAATGGACAAAATTTCCGATGCATCCGAAATCCGTTATTCGGGGGCTGCCGGCTCCCCGCAGAGGTTGACAGCTCCCGCCCGGCTCGGCGGGCGAGTTGACAGCTCCCGCCCGGCTCCCTGCAGCGGGGAGCCGGGCGGGGGGGGGGGGGGTTGACAGTTGCGGGCGGGCTGACAGTTCCCACCCGGCTCTCCGCTGCGGGGAGCCGGGCGGGCGAATTGACAGCTCCTGCCCGGCTCCCCACAGCGGGGAGCCGGGTGGGAGCTGTCAGCCCGCCCGCCCGGCTCCACAGCTGTCAACCCCCCCGCCCGGCTCCCCGCAGCCGGGACCCGGGTGGGCGGGTTGACGGCTCCCGCCCGAGTCCCAGCAGCCGGGGTCCCGGGCGGGCGGGCTGCTGGCTGGCGCCGGGCGGGCTGCTCACTAAAAGTAAAACCTCTATATAACGGACTAATTCGGGCGAGGGGGGGTGTCCATTGTCAGCCGAAAGTCCGTTATTTAATAATTTAAAAAAATTATTAAATAACGGACTTTCGGCTTTAACGGACACCCCCTCACCCGAATTAGTCCGTTATATCGAGGTTTCACGGTATTTGGTTTTTGAGCCTGTCCAAAAATATTTGGATTTCTTCAGGACAAAAAGAAATAGACACAGATTATGAAGGTTGATATGCAAAATGAACTTCTAGTACATGCTGACTGAAGGCAGAATTTCACTTTTGGAGCTATGCAAATGTTATTGGCCAAATGAGTCTTCAGTTACAATTGAGCAGTCCAAGTTTGTTGCAGGAGGCAGGGTGTCACGCTGGGCAGAGTTTGGCCATAGAAGAAATGAATGCATTGGAGCTGCATGACTTTACCAGAGGACAGAAATTGGCCATAAATCTCATTTTTAAATACATATTTTTAAATTTACTGAGTAAAATAGGACTTTGCATAAAAAACGTTTTGCTAAATAAGTTACTTATAATAGAAATATTGTTACTTTCAATTGAAAAGGAACTGGTTAGCCACAGACAAGGGTACAATACATTAATGGGCAAGAACTGCTGATCACAGAAATGACAGAAAACTGTATTTTGGGTGGAGGAAATCTGCTGATTGGTCATATTTTCTGCATTTCTCTTCCCATGTTCTTCTATTTTTTACTGAGAACAGTTTAATGTCACAAGATCTTTGGTTCTTTAGCATGTATTGCTTATGAGCTAAATTCTCATTCTTGATACCACAACTGAGTTGCTTTGAAAATGATTATAAATATCACAAACATAACTTTTTAGTGAAGAATAATCCTCCAGAGCAGATGAACAAAATTTAATTCACATTAATGTAAATAAATGTCTTTAACTAGTAACTAATAAGATAATGGAAAATCTAATGTGGAACCTAATGTATTTGTGAAGTCTGATAGTCTTTAGCTTGTACTATTTTCTTAAAAATAAGTGTAATTATTGAGAGTACAGATTTTTTGGCTTAATCAGTAATAGAGAGGACTTCAGATATACGAAAGACTAAAGCAGAGTTGTAGATATTGCCAAAATCCTTGTGCATTTTCTTTCACTGATTTAAACTACAGAATAAATTAAAATTAAAAATTACTACTATATTGCCTGTTTGCAATCTTACAAAAGTAGGACCAAAACTTAGTTTGGTAGAGATATTTGTGACTTTGTATAAGACAATTAATTACAATATATATAAACAAACTACCAAGTTAGGTAAGTAAGTCATTCATTATGACCGAGATAATTTTCTACTTCATGTCCTTGCTACAAAATGTAGACTGAATCAAATTAATAAATATATAGTCAGATTTAGTTGATTTTTAAGCCAAATTCTGCTGTTATGCTGGTGTAAATATGGAATTATTACAATGGGATCCAGTAGATTTAATCTAGATTTATACCAGTCTGACATCTGAATTTGTGCTTCAGCTTCATCAGAAAACATGGGGAAATGTCTAATACATAAATTTATTTCATATATTATTTTAAGACCTCGATCTCGATCAAGGGACAGTGGTGATGAAAATGAACCAATTCAGGAACGATTCTTCCGACCTCATTTCCTGCAGGCTCCAGGAGACCTGATTGTTCAAGAAGGAAAACTCTGCAGAATGGACTGCAAGGCAAGTATTAAGTTTGTTTTAATTAGTGTTTGTGTTGAACTAGAGAGGAAACCCTGTTCAAATTCAGCTGTATCCGGTAATACTCATGCACCTCAGATTTTAGTGGGAATTTTAGGTACACAAAGGAGGCAGAATTAAACCCAGGATGCAGACTTGGCCTTTAGCAAAGTCTCCCATTGGGTCCCACCCTTGTGGAGGGGGGAGAAGGGAGCTAAGATGTAGAGAAGAATCTCTATATTTCTTTTCTCAGTTTGAAAGCTTTTAAGTGATACTTTGACAAAATTTCAAACATGTGAGTTTGAATTATTGATATATCCAAAAGGTGAAGGTGAATTACAGCATTTCCTACAGCCCACAGCTGGCCTTTGAGGTCCATGAAAACCATGACTAAACATACTTCAGTTTACTGGAAGGACTGCAAGTCAGTTATTGACTACAGGGTAATGCCACCTTGTTGTACTCATGGCATGAGCTCTTTCCTGGCCAGACTGCAACAAAATCTACTCCTGCCATTGAGCAGCCATTGAGGCCTGTGGTGACAGGGAGGGGCAGCTCGCTAATAGGAATAATCTTCTCTCCCCCCCCCCCTAGTTTTACACAAGTCAGTAAGCACAGCTGTAAGAATATTATTTGTCTATCAGTGTGCGCTTCCTCTTGCAGTAACAGACTCAAACGTTGTAGATCCTACATAAGCAATGACTGTGACTCTGAATGAATTGGACAGATTGGCGAACTAGAAACAACACACTGCTCCAAAGGACATTCTTCACCACATAGCACATTTTATACAACAATTACCCTAACCAACTTCAATGGCCCTTTTTAACTGAGACAGCAGGTTTCAGTGATATAATTTACACTAAGTACACAATTTGAAGTTTTTTGCTCTTTTTTCAAGCAAGGATTAAAGCATTCAACATCTTCCTTTATTACATTTAAATTTAATCTACTACTCTGTATGTGTATGTGCCTAAGTATATAGAAAAAGAGAGAGAGAGAATTCCTACACAGGTCACCTATCCTGTTAAGAAAAATAAACATGAATGAACAAATGGCTAGTGGAGAGAACTGCTGCGAGATAGCAGCTATCCTGTTCTGATTCATCCCTTCTGTAGTGGCTTTCATCCTGAAGATCCCAGAGGGTTAAAAACTTACATAAAATTAGTGTCATTGTAAAGTATTCCTTTGTAAATTACAGATTGTTTCAATCACTACTTCCTTTTTAAGAAAGTTTCTTGTCCAGTTGCACACATTTCAGTGAACCAGTTCATCTTGATTTGGTTCTAAGCATAACCTTTTCCCTCCAATAACAGCTGTACCATTGTGTTACATGAAAAGGGGTTAGGAAAGTATTAGTTGAGAATATTACCCCCATACATCCTATTATGATAAAAACAAAGGCCAAATGATCTTTCCATTGTACAACTTAAGGATCAGTTCTCTGTTGTACTCACGTCAAGTGATTCTGATAATAAAAGGAAAGTGGACTCGCTGGAAGAGACTGAATGAAGACCCAAGCACTGAGTAGAAAGGAGCACTTTGGGTCACTCTCTTAGCTCAAGAATCAGAGAGGTAGCCGTGTTAGTCTGGAATAGCAGAGGTAACAAAGTCCTGTGGCACCTTAAAGACTAACTCTAAAGTTTTGAAGCATAAGCTTTCGTGGGCTAATACCCACTTCGTCGGATGCAAGCAGTGGAAGTGTCCAGAGGCAGGTACACTTCCACTGCTTGCATCCGACGAAGTGGGTATTAGCCCACGAAAGCTTATGCTTCAAAACTTTAGAGTTAGTCTTTAAGGTGCCACAGGACTTTGTTACCTCTCTTAGCTCAGAGAGAATAACTTCTACAACTCAGTTGTGTAAATTTGACATGCACGTCCATTTGTAAAAAGATGTGAATCTAACAAACACACAATGCCTGTCAGTCCCCAATCCTTTTAGCCCTTTGTGCCTGTTTGCAATCCTACAAAAGTAGGACCAAAACTTAGTTTGGTAGAGATATTTGTGACTTTGTATAAGACAATTACAATTCAGACTTCAGCTGTTTACTTTTAAACATAATTAGTTTCTCATAATATATCTTACCTTATTTTCCTAAGTAGTACATACTGTTGAAGAAACATCTTTCAACAGTTTGTCATTGGTTCTAACCATCTGAACACAAAGTTTTGTAGATGACATTGTCTATCATGAGCAATGTGTAACTGGAATGGAATTTGGAGTTCAATAACAGATTACCAATGAGTTTGTTTATTGAAGGAAGAATTGCGTCACAAGCCAGTTGTTGTCCTTTGTCTGTAAATTTTCAACAAGGAAAGAATTCTGAACCTTTCTTTTCTCATTCAGAATCAAGGGGAAAATTCCAAAAAGATGACAGGTGGCATCCAACCTTTTGTTCTGTAATCTATTACTTTGTTATTTAGATTCAAGATATATTTTAATGCTTATATCTAGTCAGTCATACCTGGGAACCCACTGAAACCTATGGCATTGTACAGGGTGTAATTTAGCCCAGTTATGCTCTGGTGTGTAACTGAGGGCAGCATTTGGTCCATTGTACACAAATTTTCTTGCGGAAACATTCCTCTTTTTTTCTCTGCAGCATAAAATAAGGAGTTCCCTACTGTTCTGTATTGCTAAGACTGTGTTCCATTCTGTTTATATTTAAGGTCAGTGGATTACCAACTCCAGATCTAAGCTGGCAACTCAATGGAAGACCAATTCGTCCTGACAGTTCTCACAAAATGTTGGTGCGTGAGAATGGTGTACACTCTCTGATTATAGAACCTGTCACAGCTAGAGATTCTGGAATCTACACATGCATTGCCACCAATCGAGCTGGTCAAAATACATTCAGCCTGGAGCTCATTGTTGCAGGTAACCTCTTCATGCTAAGACTACATGGGGAAAATTGTTTGAGGCCTACAGGAAATGCTGAAAATGTAATTCGAAGTTCTCTATAAAAGACTATGGGATTATTTCCCACTAAAAGTAGTATTTAATTCCAGGAGGTGTGTGTTTGAACGATCATATGTTCAAATAAATGCATATAATGCATGGATACAAACGTGCAAATAAATTTGGAACTGCATTGGTTACTTTGAGCCAGATCCTTGCCAATGCTCTGACCCCCTTGTGCCTCTCCAGAAACCCAGAGGGGCTGTAAAACTGCCAGATGAAATACTCCTGGTAGGAAGAAAGCTCGGGCTCTGTTTCACTTGCCACTCAAGAATAGGAGGCTTGCTCGGAGAGAGAGAGGGCCAGAACGCACAGACCACTTGATGTTGGGAAAGAAATGGAGCCCAAAGCATTTAGCTAAGTTTGCCACCCCACCCCCCCAAGTTCTGAGTTAAACACAACTCTGCCAGCCCCTTGCAATAGCTCCACTATTAACACTGTATTTTGTAGGGATACAGCAAGGGCTTGGGGATCTGATAGGTATGTAGCCGCCAATCAGGCTGACTGAGAGAAGGAGAGCTTGAAACTCAACAGAACAGCAAGGAAACCAAAGGGTAACATTTTAAAAGGATAAAATGAAGTCCTTCTTCTTCCAGAGAGGATATGAGTAAACATCCAGAGACTATGGTGATGAGAACAGCCTAAGCAGTTATACAGAGGGAGGTGCAGTGGACTGTCTTGTTTTGGTGGGGTGTTTGTTTTGCATTGGGGGGGGGGGTTTGGTCATATATCAGCTGTTGGAGCTCAGGGTCACAATACATTCAAAAGACTATATATAAGGAGTAGGAATAACCCTTGGAATAACACTATTTATGTTAAAATATTTTATTGGTTAACAATTGCCCTGGTGCAGATGGTCAGGTATGCAAAGAAGAAATTTTATCCCAAATTCCTTTTGTGTATGCACACAATCAGCCAAAAGATAGGCCACTACAGTTGCCTGAAGTACACTTGAAGTAATAATGGAGACCACATACTAGACTAAATTGCCAAACTGAAAGAGAGATCAAATATCACCTGTATGGGACCAGTTTTGTCAGGTAATGGGCACACTTCACAGGATCCCAAAAATGAAGCCCCTTTCATTTGACAATCTTGAACATGCCTTGTTCAGCTGAACTGAGAATTCAAGCATTTCACTCTGCTCTATTAGAGCCTCTCTTTCTCCTATTAAGTTCACAGACAGGACAAGTTTTACTTCCCTGAAGCAGTTGTGCATCTAATACAGTTATTTTAATTCTTTTAATTTAAAAAAAATTAAATTAAAATACAATGATTGTTGTATTGCTTTTAAATTATTTTTAAAGTAGTGATTTAAAATCTTCTATGAAATACTCCTGGTAGGAAGAAAATTGCAATGGAGGCTGAATGGTAATAGGACGTTGTCACTGTAAATATTGTTGCCATTTCTATGGTATTTTCACAGCTAAGGAAGAACACAAGCCACCTGTGTTTATAGAGAAGCTACAGAACACTGGAGTGGCTGATGGATATCCTGTGCGACTGGAGTGTCGAGTCTCTGGGGTGCCGTATCCTCAGATATTTTGGAAGAAAGAGAATGAGTCGCTTACTTGCAACACTGAAAGAGTGAGGTTAGAGCACTTTAGTATTATATCATTAATCTCACTGACAAAGATCAAAGTAAATCATGACTGAAATAACCTTCAGGGAAGATGAGGTTGTAAGAATACTTAGGGCAAAGTTCACCAAGGGGCTAAACAGCCACTTTAGCTACCTAAATCCCAGAATCAGACCCTACTAGAATTTACAAAATCCCCACTCAGCTGCCCCCAAACCCTGTAGGCACCTAAACGCACTCTGTGCTTAAATGTTTGCAGTGACAGTTCCCTATGTTTCTGCCTCTGAGCATGAGCCCTGCTGCCCCATGGCAGACATACAAACACTTAAGTCCCAGTGGTTCACACACAGGGGGAAGATTCACAAGCCTGTAGGTAAGCTCTGAACCCACTTTCCAGATGAGCTACCCCTTAGAGGAGACTTACTCAAAATGAGTGGGGATAGGAGGAGGATGACTTCCCTTGTAACTCAGGGGTAAGAGCGCCAATATCCAGTGTGCCTGCTCCACTGAATTCAATTTTTTCGTTGACAGTGGAAAGGATTCAACAGCAGAGGCTGAAGGAGACGGTGTCAGAATAGCGCAATGGTTAGAGCACTCTCCTAGGAGGCAGCAGATCCCACTTCAAATCCCTTCCCCCCCTTTAAAGGGGGGACTTGAATCAGAGGTCTCCTTTAGGCAAGTGTCCTAACCACTGGGCTAGAGCTTGAGGTTGCTCCTCTTACGCTATGTCCACCCCCCAACCCAGACAGGGTGCCTAATGTTAAGAGAGGGTTTGAAGTTGCAGATACAAGCAGCAGGAGGTGCCTTCGTCAGTTGCTTCTGTTGAATCCCATTCCAAGGAATCCCACATTCATTGTGTAAATGTAAACATCTGGAAACAAAAACAAAAATAGAACATAGTCCCCCATCCTGTAAGTATCTTAGGAGGCAGTGCTCCTCATGTGATGTTGTGGCCAGCAGAACTAAAGACAATCCTAGGATGCATAAATGGGAATCTCACATAGGAATAGAGATGTTATTTTATCTCTGTATTTCACACTGGTGTGACTGCTGCTAGATTCTGCTGTTCTGCTGTCCACATTTCACAAAGGATACTGATAAATTGGAGAGAGCTTTGGAGACAAACTACAGGATTAGAAAACATGCCTTACACAACAGCGACAGACTCTAGGAGCTCAAGCTATTTAGCTTAGTAAGGGGAAGGCTAAGGGATGACCTGCATACAGTCTAAGTATTCCTATGGAACAGAAAACTTAACAACTGCTCGTCCTAATGGCTGGAAGTTGAAGCTAGACAAATTCAGACTGGAAAATAAGATGTACATTGTGTCATTGAAACAGTTTAAAAATGGTCACGAATAGAGAATTTACCACAACCCTTAGTAAAGACAGATCTTTCCCAAATCAGCCTTAGCCCTGGTCTAACATTGACCTAACATTCAGGTTGCCTTACCTCAGCATCTTCATGACATTGAGTCATTCTCCCTCTAGACGAGACACGATAAATCGATCCCCGGAAGATTGCTCTCTACCCGCTGATCCAACAAGTAGTACAGACCTGGCCTTAGATCCTATGTGCTATACAGGAGATCAGACTAAGTGAGCACACTGGTCCCTTCTGGCCCTTGGATTCCCCAAGGCTGTGAATAGGAAACCTAGGCACTGAACTCAGGCTTTGTGAATCCCAGTGCCTTTTTAAGGGCTCTAAGTGTTTATTATGTGCTCTTAACAGGAATTAATCCTCACAGGAGGCCTGCAAAGTATTAATGTCTTCATTTACAAAAGGGGCATGAGAGGCACATGACTTTCTCAAAACTATGACTCTCTCTCTCTCGCTCTCATTCCTTAACAGTCAAATATGTTCTCCTTCTCCAAAGATTCTTTTTTGAAGTTTTGACTTGGAAGTGCAATTGAAACTTGAGCTCTAAAGCAGTGTTTTGAATAGAAGACAAAGAAAAAGATTGGTTACTGAGATATTAGCCAGCTGTTAATTGTGCATCTTGGCTTGCTTAGCATAAAAACAAATTTAAAAAAATGGCAGACTTAAAAATTAAGCTCAGATTCATTTTCCACTTGCTGTGCACACATCTCTCTCATTCCTTTAGTGCGAGATGCATGTTCATCAAGAGGAAATATAACCTACTACTGTAAATTTGCCGCTTTAAAGTTGTGCTTGTAATGATCTATTTAAACACAATAAGCCAGGTCCGCACTGGTTGTCGTGTAACTTAAGTTTTAATAACCTTTTCTTCTCCCCAATTTAGTATGCACCAGGATAACCATGGCTACATTTGCCTGCTTATTCAGGGAGCCACAAAAGAAGATGCTGGTTGGTATACTGTGTCAGCTAAGAATGAAGCTGGGATTGTGTCCTGCACTGCCAGGCTCGATGTTTATAGTAAGTGCCTTCTATTCTCAGATTTGAAGTTAAATTAAACCAATCGACCCAAAAAAACAGCCATTCTAAAAGCCTTAGTTTATACCACAAAGGCTTACACTGATCTCTCTCTCTCTTTTGTTTATAGTTTCTTCACAATAATAATGATCCTCATCAAGACAGCAAATACTCTGTCAAAGTATACTTCACCACTTTTCAAATACTTATGCAAACCAAGCATGTTGATTTCTTTACTTGCTTAGAATACTACATCTAGCTTATTTACCCCATGCATCCTTACCAGTAACACTAGAGAGCAGCATGACATTTTCTGTTGGTCCTTGTTACAATGCTCAGCTACCATCAGCTTTTAACCTTTATTACTGTTATCTTGAGACAGGTGCCAATGGCCCAAGAATGCAGATTCTGTTGTAGTGTACTACTTAATTAGAGCAGTACAGTTCCTCTGTTGTGAACAGATCTTAAACCACAATTATATAATGTTGGACACTAATCTGACCAGTTTTTCACTTTGAGCAAAATGTTTATTCTTGTTAATTTCACACATGAAACAAATGGGGTGGTAATGGTGTAATTTATTACAAAGCAGATCTGAACAGGACTCTACCCAGCTTTGACATACCACATCACAGAGTGGAACAAGGATAATCGGATTTGTTCCATTGGGTACCCACTGGCATAATTCCATGGAAGATCAATTACACTAGTGGGAGATTAGAATTGGCTTGGTATTGTCACCCGGGGGGGGGGGGGGGAGGGGAGGACTCTCTTGCTGTATTCTCCAGTTACTTTTTTGGGACATCTTGGGAGCAGCAATGGCAAATGTGTATTGTGACTACATTCCCACTGGACAAGTACAACGTCTTTCAGGAGTAAGGATGGGAGGTGGTTGAGAAGGCTTAGTACAGAAAAATAGTGGAGGCACAATTTCTTGTGCGATAAGGACATAACACAGGTAAAGTGGCACTGCCAAAGTGAGAGCAGTGGAGGAGAAAAAGGGGGTGGCTGTTATATAATTCAGTACATAAAACACAAAAAAATTATCTAGAATTGTTAATTCCCTGCCAGTCAAGTGTTTATGAAGAACTGAACAGTACAGGACTGTGCGGGGAGTACTTCTATCATCTGAATTAAGACAGGTGAAACTAATTTGTTTTTGTTTTTTTAAATCTGTAGCTCAGTGGCAACAACAACCTCAAACCACCAAGCCAAAGAAGGTGCGGCCCTCAGCCAGTCGATATGCAGCACTTTCTGACCAAGGACTAGACATCAAGGCAGCGTTCCAGCCTGAAGCAAACCCAGTTCATCTGACAGTGCAGTCTGGCTTGGTAGAAAGCGATGACCTGTAGACCTGAGCTGCCAGATCCATCATTTACTTTCGAAAGCAGAAACACTGAAAGCCATTGCCTTGACCAATGATACTTCTATGTCACTTTATGTAAAGCCAGACACCTTCAAGTACAAAAATCCCCACCTTAACCATATATTTCTTATTCCTACCAAATTAGGATAGGTAGCTGATTAATAGAAATGTTCACATTGCACAGAAAAACACATTCACCGTTCAGTTCCTTATGCCTAGATTGCTAGAACTCTTATGAATAACCTTTTTCATAAAGGCCAAATACTGAAATGAACCAGTTTCTCTCAGAAGTAAACAGTACAGTATTTATCACCACGTGCCTTCCTAAGCAAGATGTAGATGCCACATGGTATTAATGGTGTGAGAAGTTTAATTTAAGGCTATTAACCATACATGTTAATTTCCTTTATGGTCTATCTTTTTACTATTCAACAATGGCAATGCAGCATGATAGATACAGTGAACAAGTGCAATATCGTAAGAAAAAAACAGGAAGCGAGAAGGAAAAACTGAAGCAAATACCTTGTCTCTCCAAAGAGAAAGGAAATACATGCCTTAAAATGTTAGAACTGCCAATACTATATAGCAAGGCTGACACCTTAGTTCTTAGAAAACATATTATTTTTTTTTCTCTCTCTCTTTTTTTTTTTTTTTTGCCAGCAAGGAGGCTTATTTACAAACATACTGCAAGGCTAATTTAAGCATAAATAATTGAGCCTAGAGAAAATGAGAGCTGAGGCATAATACACTACTACCGACTATAAATCCTAGCACACAAGAAATACTTTTACTACATAATATTAGCAAAAATGAGTGAAAGGGGGATGTTTTTAGTGGAGCTTTTTTTTAAGTAGATCCTGAAAACGAACAGAACACTGCCATTCACACATTTGAAATTCCCAAGTCAGCAGCATGCTATGGAGGGGATATTTCTGATTGTTTAGAGCTTGTGAATATGTATGAGGATTTTAGAAATGTAGAGCAAGTGAAAAAATGGACTGAGTCTGCAATCGGAAGTTAAATGATAAGTACATATCGTAAGGGGTAGGCTAGTAGAATGAAGATGGAGAAAAACAGATGTCCCATTATATTTTCTTAAGATAACATGTGTAGGTGTTGGACGATAAATATTTGTTCTTACCTAGTGTACGATAACAGACTAACCATGCTGTTGCTAGGGACTGTATGCAGTAGGTATAGAAGAGAGGCTATTTCAGAATGCAAAGCAATTCCACATCAAACTGGACTCCAGTCTACTGTACTAAGCAGTTTTGACTCTGAACCAATTAATTTAGTTGGAGGTGGCAGAAAATTTTAATTGGGTCTAATGGGGAAAAAAATGGAGGTACTGATGGTACGAGAGTACTTTGATATGAAAGGAACATGCTGTATTCCTTATATAAAGCACATATGGTTCTTTCATTATTTATAATAAAAAGTGTTGAAATCGATCTCAGCTCAGTTATTCAAGTCCAGTTATTAGTTTGTTTGTGTACTACCATATATTTTGCATTACTGCTATACATATATTGTTTCATACCTCTTTGTAAGTATACAAACGAAGTTGTTTTTTTTAGTGACTAAACTGTAGCACAGAAGATAGTACTATTCTACACAGATTGGTGCAGGTTATGACCACAGTTACAGGCACTGCTTATCTAAATTAATATACAGTCTGTCATATGGAAATATCCTACCTATATTTTAGAGAAAAGTATGTCTTATTTGCCAAGTTTTTCTTGACTGTGACATGCTAATTTGCTGTTTGTTTAGCTTAACTAGCATTATTGACACTTTTTATTTGTATTTATAAAAAAGTACTATCATTACTTTGGATTGTTGTGCTGACAATGTGGGTTTAGCATCAATAAATATTACACAAATAGAAAATTGTCATTTTCTGGGAAAACTAGTCATAGCTATTTCTATAAGGGATCGAAATATAAAATTTGGAAATTTAACACAAGACAGACAAGATTAAGGCTGTGAGCTGGAAATAGAGATTCTTTGACGTTTCTAAGAAGGGTCAGAGTTGAGTTAGGGAATCTCCTTTGCTAATTTAAACCTGGGTGGGGTGGAAGGATCCTTTTGTTAAGATTTAACAGTTTAGTTTTAAAAATGTTTCATATTCAATGTGTATCGCCACTTATCCTGCCTAGAATACCCAAACCATGGTACTTACCCAGTAGAAGAGAAACTGGAATTGTGTCAGAAGCCATCTTGTGATTAAGATCAGTTCTTGTTTCTATTTTTAAAAACAACACTATTTAGTAAGTACACAGAATTGTTTGGCGAACAGCCACACTTTCTAACATGTTATATAGCACAGTATACTTATTACTGAGATTTTAGCAGCCTTAAAGAATCCATTATCCTAGTATAAGAACAGGTTTTATCCAAAGAAAGACAATCCTCACTCTAACTTGCAAAACACTAAATCCAAGAAGAAAAAAAAAAAATAGGTTGTACACCGTATGTTGTAAGTTAACACTTTCCCCTCCATGTACGGAATCAAGTTATTCAGTAAAGATCTAATTTACTATTTGGTTTATATTTACATATTTAGGAACAGTTCCATACAATTAACCCCACAGCAACACAAACAGTCCTAACATAAATGGTTGTAATGCCATTGATGCCAAATGATGTTGCCCCTGCTTACACTAGATCAGTATTTGCCACAGTATATTAAATCTGATAGGGCTTTTGAGAACCAGAGTACTTGTTTTATAAAACAGCTTGTCCCTCTAGTATGCTATTGGTGCACCCATCAAATAGTTTATGTAAACATTTTGCTTTTCAGACAAAATGTCTATGCTTGACTTTCTTTACACATACGCATGCACAAAATTAGGGATGTAAATATTGTTTTAAAAGTTAACCGGTTAAACGAACTGGGACTGGGGCTGCTCTAGCCAGGGAGACAGGGTTAACGGTTAAGGTCCATTAATGGTAAGCATAATGCTTACCGGGTTAATCGGCTAACCTTTTACATCCCTAGCACAAATCGTAAAATCAGGTCTTTAACTAAAATTAAGGCTGTTTAAAAACTTGGCTGTGCTGTAAACATTGAGGATGTTGTCGGCTTATCAATGCAGAAAAATAAATCAATGTAACATAAGCAGGGAGACACATAGGTTTGTAGCCTTTTGGCAAGCATAAGTGAAGTTCACTGAATCATCAAGGTCATTTTATGGAGGGAAATTTAAATTTCTAAGCCAACTACACCCAACTGAGGCTACCAAATGTGACTGGGTATAACTGATAATGTAAATACTTTACACCAAGGGTTCTACGCTGTCTCAAAGTCATCTGCAATTACACTTTTAAGGGTGTTGGAAAACCTTTCCCTTCAAGCATATTTACAGAGCAATTCAAGACTACTACAAAAGGTGGCTGCATCTAGTTTCAAAGAGCTATTGGGGGAAGGAGGAAGCCTATTAATAGCAATGAGAATGAGATGGCTGAATTCACTCATTTTACATAAGCGACAATGAGTCCTGTGGCACCTTAAAGACTAACTGAAGTATTGAAGCATAAGCTTTCGTGGGCTAATACCCACTTCATCGGATGCATGCATCAATACTTTAGTTAATCTTTAAGGTGCCACAGGACTCTGTCACTTCTGCAATTCCAGACTAACACGGCTACCTCTCGGATTCCATTTTACATAGAATATGTTCAGTTTTGGGAGGAGAGGGGCTTAAGCTTATGGAGCACATCTTAATACAGTGAGTCTTGCAGACCCCGCTCCCTTCACTTTCTTGATTACAAAAACTTGGTGGCACCTGCAGCTGTTGCTTACATAATCTATATAGGGGTTTTATCTACTTTTAGCAGCTGGAAACAAACATCCAGCACTTCATGATGTTTCACAGCTACTTGGATCAAAGGCAAATTAACCACACCACAGTTTGGGGACACCTTGCTTTGAAAAGCTGAACTTTTCCAGATGCAATACCTTTTAAACATTTTTCTGCACTTTGTATGGTAATGAACACCTCAATCTTTCAAAAACTCATTTTACCTCTGCCTTCAGCCCAGATAAATAGCCTTTGTTCCCAGTACTTCATGGGGGCTTAATCTTTCCCCTGACTCAATAGAGTTGTGATTCTCAAACTTTTGTACAGGTCACCCCTTTCACATAGCAAGCCTCTGAGTGCGACCTCCTCCCCCTTATAAATTAAACACACATTTTAATATATTCATGCCATTATAAATGCTGGAGGGTTTCGGGTGGAAGCTGACAGCTCGCAACCCTCCATGTAATAACCTCATGACCTCCTGTAAGGTCCCAACCTCCAGTTTGAGAAGAGGATCTTCTCCACTGCTACCAATGTAGCCTCCAAGTTGGCTATGCTGCTTCGAGATGTATCCCTCCCAAGGAGGGGCAATCATCTAAACCAAATAGAGATTAATCATCCAGTATTTCTCCTTGATGCAAACCCACCCTCTGTGGTGCAGATGGAACGCTATGCTGTGGTTGAGAACTCTCCAGTCTCACCGCTTATTGACCATTCTGCACCTGTCATTTGCCCACATTAATTTAGTTCTCAAATGGCAACAAACATTTCCCTTCAGCACTTGTCTGCTGCTTATCATGTGACTTAAATAGTCATGGTTCAATACAAAGATATGCTTGCTCCTTGCCCCAAGGAGTTCACAATCTATATCACACAGTAAGCCCTCTTTTTGGGTCTGTAATGTGGAATTTGGATAAGGCAAGCATTACTTGAAGGTTAGGTGCAAAGACAAAATAAACTGATTAATTCTATGCTGCACTATGTTCCTACTAAAAGATTTGGGGGTTTAAAATAAGGCTCTCAGACCACTCCTAGAGAGAAAGCATCAGACTGAGAAGCATCAATATCTGCAGGGAAATGACCCTGAATGCCTAAAGAAGAGCGGAGACTAATTTGGATGCAGTGACTCCAGGAAATAAAGTGGCTGTAGTGCCATATCTAAAACACTGATAAAGGGCCAGACTCTGCTACTAATCTCACCTTCTACTTCTGTAATAGTACAACCAAGCCAAACACCTTCACAGCAAGAGAGCTGGGGAAAAAGAATAGTAGATGGCCACTGCTCAGACTGATTAGATCACTTATAGAAGAAGCTATAAAATCTCAGCACACTGAATGGGCTAGATTTTCCCAGACTCCATTTTTTAAATCATTTAGCTAAATATGCTGTTAAAATTGTTTGGGTCAAGTCTCTCAAAGTACAGCTAAAAGGGGGAATAGTATCACCGCATTTCTATTATGCAATCACTCAACTTAAAGCCCTCTGCCATTGTTCTAAATGCTTTTCAAGTGGTTTGAAACATTACTATGCTTGTCTACTCTTTTCCACCTCTAAGATATCCCTTCCCACAAGACAGACAGCATATCTGCTCATTCTTTGCACATTTTAAGAGATTATCTAAAAATACAGGATGTTTTTTCTTTAATCAGCAGTACCTTCCTTAGTTCCCAACAAAGGATTATCATTTTGTATGAAAAAGACTGGAAGAAACACAGCATAGTAATATTTCACCACTGCCCTCTAGGACTTGATATGTTTCTTCTCCCACAAGTCTTTAGAATCCAACACTTTCTTACACAAACCCCTAAGTGAATTTGAGAGACTACAGAGAAAGTAACTTCTACTAATTCTACATTTACTTTTGCTATTCAGCCTCTTGTCAGCTATTAATTCACATATTTCAGTCTGACCAAAAATAGCTTAGTTTCCCTTAGGAGGTGGAATCCTGAAAGGACATTCAGAAACACGTCAGTAATATTTTCATTGGTGTAACCCACCTAATAATCAAGTAGCAAATTTGACATAGAGCACAGGAATGGTAATCACAATAGTGTATACCACAAGAGCAATTCCCTTATGAAGCAGACAATGAAAGATTTAAGAAGAAACTAAATTTGCCTCTCTACAATGTTCCACCCAAAATAATCAGTTATATGGCTTGTATAGGATGTGGATTTTTAACTAAAAAGTACATATGTTGTAATATAGTATTCTCTACTGTCAGTTCCCTCAGAAGTAATGCATGTACAGTACATAAAAACATTTAAGGAAAGCCTGACGGACAAACATCGAGTTGTCTTAATGAATCTTCAGATACATCCTTAGGAACCTGGACCACCACAAGCAGTAATTTTTTGTCAGCACATACAATCAAGAAAACTGATCTTTAAAAATAATTTCAATGGCAATCAGCCCACTTACTGACAACCTGGCAGGAGCATGATTTGAGCATTATTTTGATAAAATACTAACAGAAAATATTTTTTTCTTGCATGTGTAAGTAATTGTTGCACAGTCTCAATGTAATTTTACTTACAGTTAATTATACAACATTTTATAAAAAAAAAAAAAATCATACATCATACAAAGAACAATTACTTCCCTTACTCTAACGGAGATTCTTTAACCCAGGGGTCTCAAACTCAAATGACCACGAGGGCCGCATGAGGACTAGTGCACTGGCTCGAGGGCCACACCACTGACACACACACCCTCGCTGCCCCGGCTGTGCCCCCACTCCACCCCTTCCATGAGGACTAGTGCACTGGCCCGAGGGCCGCACCACTGACACACACCCTGCCCTTGCTGCCCCGGCTCTGCCCCCACTCCACCCCTTCCAAGAGGTCCCACCCCTGCCCCACCTCCTCCTCTGAGCACGCAGCTCCCCATTCCCTCCTGGAAAGCACTAGGCACCACCAACAGCTGTTTGGCAAACAAAGCAAGAGCAATCTAGGAAGTCCAGAGCTAGAAACACGCGTGGCCCAGCCAGGCAGCAGAGAAGCCTCCACTTCTGGCCCCTCCGTCCTGCAAACTGCTATGGATGGAGGGAGGGAGGGAGGAAGGGAGGGGGGGGCAGGAAGCTTGGCGGGCCGCAGGGAAGGGCTTTGCGGGCCGCATGTGGCCCCCGGGCCGCATGTTTGAGACCCCTGCTTTAACCTGTTTTCTCTATGTGGATCTCACTGATGGTACACATGCACCCAGCATCAGAATCTTTTCACTAGCAGCATCTGTCTCAATCATGTCTACACATCACATGTCCCCTTCCCTCCCAAGGGCATATAGGACAGAGGCCCCAACCACCTCAACCCCCTTGCTAATTCAGAGTCCCAGTAAGAATGGGAGGTGGGTTAAGGGATCTACACAGACAAGATCTCGCTAAGAATCATAGCTACTATAATGAGGTTTTTTTCTTAATTTTCTTCCTGTTAGCATCTTCTCTCCTCATTCATGACTAATGGTTAAAAACCTCCCCCACTATGGAATGCAGAGGCAATCCAATGTTGCTGAAGGCTCCAGATTTAACTCCCTCCCTTCAGCTCAAGCCATCAGAAAAAATGCTCCAGCACTCAATTATTAGCCTTAAGGCAACTTGTCATAATTATGTTAAGATTTTTAATGCATTAGATCTACATATCCCTTTAGAGAAAAAATTAATTTCAATTTATATTCTGGTTATTCACCAAACTACCAGGATGTGCTGAATGAGGAGAGAGAGTGCTAACAAAGAAAAATCAGGTAAGAAATTTCTCATTCTATTGCAGAGCTTTTCTCATTCACCACCACCAATGGGAAGTAACAAACAGTGAATCACAGAAGTAAGAGAGGGAGGGAGGGAAAGTAGAAGCAGACTTCTAATAAATACAGTAGAACGGAAAGGAAGTTCTCTTCATAAAAACCAAGATCTTAGCAAATTAAGGAATTATATGGAAACCAACCCAGCAGCTCCCTCCTCCAAATAAATGTCATCAGCATGGAAGCATGTCCTCTGGCATGGTGGCCAAAGCATGAACGGGCATACGAATGTTTAGCGTATCTGACATGTAAATACCTTGCAATGCCAGTTACAAAAGGGCCATCCAAATGCCTGTTCTCACTTTCTGGTGACACTAAATAAGGTAGCAGCATTATCTCCCATTATAAATGTAAACAAACTTGTATGTCCTAGCAATTGGCTGAACAAGAAATAGGACTGAGTGGACTTGTAGGCGCTGAGGTTTTACATTGTTTTGTTGAGTAAAGTCATGTGTCAAAAAATCTATACTGTAAGTTACAGTTTCATGATAAAGAGATTGCACTACAGTGCTGGTATGAGGTGAATTGAAAAATACTATTTCTTTTGTTTATTATTCTTACAGTGCAAAGATTTACAAGCAAAAATAATATAAACTGATTTAAATTACAACACAGAATATATATATGAAAATGTAGAAAAACATCCAAAATATTTTTTAAATTTCAATTGGCATTCTATTATAGAATCATAGAATATCAGGGTTGAAAGGGACCTCAGGAGATCATCTAGTCCAACCCTACTCAAAGCAGGACCAATGCCCAACTAAATCATCCCATCCAGTGCATTGTTAAGCCTGACCTTAAAAAAAATCTCCAAGGAAGGAGATTCCACCACCTCTCTAGGTAACTCATTCCAGTGCTCCACCACTCTCCCAGTGAAAAAGTTTTTCCTAATATCCAACCTAAACCTCCCCCGCTGCAACTTGAGACCATTACACCTTGTTCTGTCATCTGGTACAACCGAGAACAGTCTAGATAAATCCTCTTTGGAACCCCCTTTCGGGTAGCTGAAAGCAGCTATCATATCCCGCCCTCATTCTTCTCTTCTGCAGACTAAATAATCCCAGTGCCCTGAGCCTCTCCTCATAAATCATGTGCTCTAGCCCCCTAATCATTTTTGTTTCTCTCGGATGTAATCGTTCCAATTTTCCCACATCCCTCTTTTAGTGTGGGGCCCAAAACTGGACACAGTACTTCAGATCAGACATCATGAAAGTCGAATAGAGGGGAGTGATCACAACCCTTGATCTGCCGGCAATGTTCCTCCTTATACAGCCCAAAAATGTTGTTAGCCTTCTTGGCAACAAGGGCACACTGGTGACTCATGTCCAGCTTCTTGCCCACTGTAACCCCTACGTTCTTTTCTGCAGACCTGCTGCCAAGCCACTCGGTCCCTAGTCTGTAGCAGTGCCTGGGATTCTTCCATTCTAAGTGAAGGACTCTGCACTTGTCCTTGTTGAACCTCATCAGATTTCTTTTGGCCCTGTCATAAGTGTGGAGTGTTGCCTTGCCTGGGTGGGGCTAATGTTACCTGAGAAGGCAGTGTCGTCAGAGCAGGACACCGAGGAACCAGGAAGTAAAGTTTAGCTCAATTTGGGCTTTGAATTGACTCAAACCTGTAGTCCAGCTCTGGATCTCCAACTTTGTCTTTTCTCTGTGTGTCTTCATAACTAGAAACTGTAAGTAGGATTGTCCTGCATGAAAGCTTTGCAATTAATCTTGGTGTCTCTTCTGTGTAATTAGCAGGGAAGGGGAGAAGTTAGTTTATGCAAGAAGATTAAGCTTAAAAGATTCTGTACCTGTGCAGTATTTTAAGTGTATGCTTATTCTCTTTCTTTATTAAACTTTTTATACTCATAAGAATTGACTGGTGATTCTAGTAAAGTGACCTACGCTTGCTTACATCTGGTAATCTGAGGGAGAGGGAGAGAGACCGACCAGAGTTCTGTGTTGTCTTGCCTTGGGCTATCAGGGGGAGTGATACAGGGAGAGTACCCTTATCTCTCAGGGAGAGAGAACGGGGAGAGTTAGGGGGGAGTCTGGGTACCCCCACTCTAGGGCCTTGGAGATTTAGGCAGATGGTGGCAGCCGGGGGTCCCCAAGTTCCCAGCTGGTAAAGTGTGGGAGTCTGGGGGTGTAGAGAATAAATTTAAGATGGGGAGCAGCTAAAGTGGTTGGTCTGGCATAAAAGAGTCCCTTTCCCTGTACTCAAGAGCACAGAGACTGGGTAGCACACTCTTACAGGCCCAATCCTCTAATTTGTCTAGGTCCCTCTGTATCCTATCCCTTCCTTCCAGCATATTTACCTTCCTCCCAGTTTAGTGTCATCTGCACACTTGCTGAGGGTGCAATCCACCCCATCCTCCAGATCATTAATGAAGATATTGAATAAAACTGGCCCCAGGACCAACCTCGGGGGCACTTGGTTTGATACCAGCTGCCAACTAGACATGGAACTATTGAACCCTACCCATTGAGCCCAACAATCTAGGCAGTTTTCTATCCAACTTATAGTCCATTATCCAACTCATATCTTTTTAAATGGCTGGCAAGAATACTGTGAGAGAACATATCAAAAGCTTTGCTAAAGTCAGGGAATAACAAGTCCACTGCTTTCCCCTCATCCACAGAGACAATTTTCTCATCATAGAAGGCAATCGATTAATCAGGCATGACTTGCCCTTGGTGAATCCATGCGGACTGTTCCTAATCACTCTCCTCTAAGTGCTTCAAAACTGATTCCTTGAGGACCTGCTCCATGATTTTTCCAGGGACTGAGGTGAGGCTGACTGGCCTGTAGTTCCCCAGATCCTCCTCCTTCGCTTTTTAAAAGATGGGCACTACATTAGCCTTTTTCCAGTCATCCAGGACCTCCCCTGATCATCATGAGTTTTCAAAGATAATGATCAATGGCTCTACAATCACATCGGCCAACTCCCTTAACACCCTCGGATGAAGCACATCTGGCCCCATGGACTTGTGCTCGTCCAGATTTTCTAAATAGTCCTGAACCACTTCTTTCTCCACAGAAGGTGGGTCACATCCTCTCCATACTGGCCAGTGCAGTAGTCTGGGAGCTGACATTGTTCATGAAGACAGAGGCAAAAAAAAGCATTTAGTACATTTGCTTTTTTCCACATCCTCTGTCACTAGGTTGCCTCCCTCATTCAGCAAGGGGTCCACACATTCCTTGACCACCTTCTTGTTGCTAACATACTTGAAGAAACCCTTCTTGTTACCCTTCACATCCCTTGCTAGCTGCAACTCCAAGTGTGATTTGGCCTTCCTGATTTCACTCCTCATGCCTGAGCAATATTTTTATACTCCTCTCTGGTCATTTGTCCAAGCTTCCACTTCTTGTAAGCTTCTTTTTTAAGAACAGTAAGGATTTCACTGTTAAGCCAAGCTGGTCGCCTTCCATATTTACTATTCTTTCTACACATTGGGATGGTCTGTTCCTGCAACCTCAATAAGGATTATTTAAAATACAGCCAGCTCTCCTGGACTCCTTTCTCCCTTATGAATCAGAGAGGTAGCCATGTTAGTCTGGAATAGCAGAGGTAACAAAGAGTCCTGTGGCACCTTAAAGACTAACTATAAAGTTTTGAAGCATAAGCTTTCGTGGGCTAATACCCACTTCGTCGGATGCAAGCAGTCCACAGTGCTTTATAGTTTATAGTTAGTCTTTAAGGTGCCACAGGACTCTTTGTTATTTCTCCCTTATGTTATTATCCCAGGGGATCCTGCCCAGAGTCCAAGTCTGCTTTATTATTTAACAGTGCAATTAAAACGGTTATTAATTTTTAAGTTAATTGTGATTTATTTGCAGTTAAATCGACAGCCCTAATAAATACAAATACTGAGTCACAACTAACTCCAGTTGCTTCCTATGGACCTAATCCTCAACTGACCATCCACATTGGGAGTCACATGTACTCAGCATCACTCAGTACCAAAGTGAGCATAAATGCTGCATCTATTTGATACTAATAAAACACTAGTGTTCATTTGGCATGTCCAAGCACACATGGTGGTGCCAATCAAACCTACCACTGGCAGTCTATATGGGTATATTACATCTCTCAAGAAATAATATTGCATTGGAATCAAAGGTTTCATATTCTTATTGGCTAACCTATGCATTACTAATTAAACCTTTCAAACCCTAGAAAAGTGTGAGAATCAAAGCAGTCAAGAGATGGTAATTTATTTGACCTGATCTGGTATATACACACACAAATGATAAAATAGAATGGGCAGAATCAAACTACTGCAGCCTCCTTTCATGGAACGAGGGAAGATGGGGTTAAAGGACCTCAGAGTCTTAACCCCTATACCCCTAAAAGCAAATGCACTCAATACTTCCATGCTTCAATAGAGTTGTGAGCAGTTATACAAGCATTGAGCATAGTGCTCAGCCCCTGCACATTAAAAGGTATCTTCCCTCCTGCCTCACATCTTTTCACATCCTTTTTTGCTTGGAAAATTTCACCCTGATTTTGTATCTGGTATTAAATATTTGTGTTTGGCTTTGGGAAGGTCAGCTGTGATTAATTTCCCTTAACTGAATTGCATTGTGCTCTTAAAAATAAAAGCAAACCTAGCGCTAAGTAACAAGTAAAACAATCATCTCAACCTCATGGAATACATCTGATCCCGTGTTAAGGGAACAAGTGAGGAGAATAGGTACTCCCACAGTCTGTAATTTAGAAGATATAAAAAGATAGATCAAAAGTAATTCTAGTTTGAGTTATACAAACACTATTAACAATGGACAATAATGCTGCCATGGGGATGCGCTTGAAGGTTGGGAGTTTGAAGAACCTATGGGACTTAGGTATTGAATCTGAATGGG
The DNA here is from genome assembly GCA_032164245.1 of Sternotherus odoratus. Classification (NCBI taxonomy): domain Eukaryota; kingdom Metazoa; phylum Chordata; order Testudines; family Kinosternidae; genus Sternotherus; species Sternotherus odoratus. The sequence continues at coordinate 57,106,511 of JAVMKO010000004.1, forward strand.
AATTGGATGCCTAGCTTCCTTTAACCTCTTTCAAAATCCTAGCATAAATCTCAAGAGAACTCAGTCTACAGGGAGTTGAGAATAATGGTGGCAACATTATAGGTATCAACCTTTTAATCAAAGCAGCCATCTCTACCTTCCTGGAATTATATGTCTTAATCTGAACCATTCAATTTCCCATATGAGTATATGTTTGGTTATACTGCCCTCAAGCGGCAAAAATGAAATCCCTGTATTTAATATAATTTATTGTACTGTATAATTTATCTATCAGCTGCCTAACACATTTCCTGCATATTTTTCCCCCAGTGTGGAAGCAAGCTTATCCTCTGCTCCCCCACCAGAAGAGTACATGCTAGTCTGAAAAGTAAGTGCATGACTCCTACTTGAAGATCTTGATCATAGAATATGAACTGCACTATGCCAATAGCTTCCAAAAGCTACTAAAAGTCCAGAGCACTGCAGCTACCTGTTTTTATGAGTCGGGTAAAGAGGTAAGAGTAAAGACTGGATAAACTGACTGCAAGAATCAGGGTGAGCTTGTAGTTAAGGAAAAAGGTACTTCAGCTTTTTCCATATCATCTGTCACTATACTGCCTTCCCCATTCAGTAAGGGTCCCACGCTTTCCCTGACCCTGTTCTTGTTACTAACATACCTGTAGAAACCCTGGTTACCCTTCACATCCCTTGCTAGCGGCATCTCCATTTGTGCCTTGGGCTTCCTAATTACACCTCTACATGTTCTAGCAATATTTTTATACTCCTCCCTAGTCATCTGTCCAAATTTCCACATCTTATAAGCTTACTTTTCTAGTTTAAGCTCACCGAAGATTTCACTTTAAGCCAAGCTGATCGCCTGCCATATTTGCTATCTTCCTGCACTCTTGGATGGTTTCTTCCTGCACCATCAATAAGATTTCTTTAAAATAAAGCCAGCTCCCCTTGACTCCTTGCCCCCTCACATTATCCTCCCAGGGGATCCTATCCATCAGTTTCTTAACGGAGTCCAAGTCTACTTTCTGAAGTCCAGGGATTTGTATTTTGCTACTCTCCTTTCTTCGTTTTCAGGATCCTGAACTCAACCATCTCATGGTCACTGCTGCCTAAGTTGCCACCCATTTCTACTTTCCCCTACCAATTGTTCCCTGTTTGTAAGCAGCAGGTCAAGAGTAGCATGGCCCCTAGTTGGTTCCTCCAGCACTTGCACCAGGAAGTTGTCCCCAACACTCTCCAAAAACTTCCTGGATTGTCTATGCATTGCTATATTGCTCTCCCCCCTCAGAACCAGGGATCTGGAGACTTCAGTTAGTTGTCCAAAGAAAGCTTCGTCTACCTCATCCTTCTATACACCCACCGCAACATCACCCTTGTTGCTCTCCCCTCTAAACTCATCCCAAACAGACTTTTCTCCAGTTTCAAAGTGAAGCTCTGAGAAATCATACCGCTCTCTTACATACAATGCAACTCCTCCACTTTTCTTCCCATACCCATCCTTCCTGAACAGTTTATACTCATCCATGACAGTGCTCCAGTCATGTGACTTGCCCCATGTTTGTTATTCCAATCACATAGTTCCTTGATTGTGCCAGGACTTCCAGTTCTTCCTGCTGATTTCTCAGGTTTCTTGCATTTGTGTTCATGCACCTAAGAAAACTAGCCGATTGACCTACTTTCTCAATATGAATCAGGAGGCTTCCCATCCTGTACCCTCCTCCTGGTATTCCACTCACCTCTGGGATTAGGTCACCATCGTCAAATGAAGTCCCTGTGGAAAAGGGTCACAGCTATGCTGCTAATATCAGTTCAAATTTAAAATACTGTCATAGAATCATTGTACTGAAGTGGCATCTGATACTCCAACGGTCAAGCAATAACCTCAACATGCACTCATGGCTGCTACTAATTTCAATACGAGTGGAATACATATTTGAGAACAAGATTCAGAAACTTGTGTTTTACACAAGATTAATACTTTTCACTACACACAATTTAATCCCCTGAAGGCAGTTCAGTTATGCTGGAGAGCTATGAAACTTCCAGCTCCATTGCCTTAGCTTCAAACAAGGAATAAAAGAAACCATTTGCATGTATTAGATAGCACTACCTAAATGTATTCATTAGGAAATATTTAGTAGGAGAATAAAAACAAAAGTTGAGGACCTTCCTCCTACAGAGGAGTTTACTATTTCATTACACATGATGCCATTTCTTCTAAAAAGAAACATTTGAAATATTTGATCAAATGACCAACCACAACTACTGACCATTGCACAAGCTTACAGATGTTATAAGTCGTGTTGTGCTATAGGAAACTTCAGAGTGATGAGCCCATTCTATCCCAAAACATAAAATATGAATGACATTCAGAAAAAAAAATTTAATTTCAATGTGTGATTTAGTATCATTACCATTTCCTCACCTCTTCAGAGAAGTTATGAAAAAAAGTTTATGATGCATCCACCATGCATTTCCCTCATTTGGCATCATATATGCAGGCTTTCGTTAACTGACCAATGCACATACTACATTACAACCTTACATTCTAGAGGTTTCTATTCAACTTGTACATGATTATTTTACTGTTTTGATTAAAAAGTGCTAACTCATGAAAGCATCATCTTGATTACACACCTCAGAATCTTCATCAGCCAAGTTTATTTTTTCCTCCATTCAAGTCATTTTATAAGTACTGTTGTAGCATTTAAATTAAAAGCTGCAAGCCTCCATCTACAACTAGAATGTGCCCTGTAATATAGGGAGACTCCAGAAGAAAGACTACAGCTTGTGCAACTTCATCGGGCTCTCCAAATCTTCCAAGAGGAATTGTTTTCTTCAACTGATCTTCTTTCAAATGTGCAGTCATCTCTGTGTGAACAAAGCCTAAGAGAGAAAAAATGTTTGTGACAAATGTAAGCAGAATTTAATGAGCGGAGAGGAGTAAGAAATCCTGATATGACATAGTGGCTCTATAAGATCTTTGAGTCCTATCCTTATCCAATGTAAAACAAATTTATGAAAAAAAAAGCATAGTTATTTCACTGAGAGTCAATCCAATCTCAGTGAAAATACAGTGTGTGTGTGTGTGTGTGTGTGTACGTGTGTGTACACACCCACATACACAATTACTTCTGAGGACATTCTGCACCAAAAAAATAAAAATTCTACACACAATATTTTAAAGTTTTGCAAGTTTTATTTGTCAATAAATAAATGTGGAGGCCAGCATGGCTGTGGGGAGCACATGCCACTGGCTGCATGAAGGTGAGCGATCACCACCCACCTTTGTAACTCAGACTCAGCAGTGAGGCTGCACCCAACTCTGACACAACAAAAGGCCTGGACCTGCCCCAGAAAATCCCTGGAGCTCTGCCCCTCTGCACCAAGCACACCACGTGTGTGGCAGACAGCCACGACCAAGCAGGATCCAAGTGTGAAGGGGCTCAGTGTGGGGGGATCCAGGTATGGGGTGAGAGGGCTCTGTGTGCGACAATCTCAGTGGGGTGTCTAGATGTGGGGAGATCTGGATTCACAGAGGCTCCTTGGGGGGCTTCCAGAAGGTGGTTGGGTCACAGCAGAGGGGTCTGGGTGCAGCTAGTGGGAGGTCACCAGCATCAGGGTCTGGATGTGAGGACTCAGGGTGGTGCAGGGAGGTGGGGCACATCAGTGTGGGGCTTTGAGTGCAGGGAGCTCAGTGGTGGGTGATCTGGATGTAAGGGTGGGGGTCTGAGTGCAGGGGGTTGAGGTTCAGTGGGGTGGAGTTGAGACATGGAGGGTTAGGGAAGTTCTGAGTGTATGGGGTAAAGTCTGGCAGGGGTGTCTAGTTATGAGAGATCCAGATGCACAGGGGTTGGGTGGATGGTGGGAGCAGTTCCCCTTACAGTGACCCTTCCCCCCACAGCTGAGGAGTGATGGGGGCATGAAGCAGGGGAGGTTTCTGGGGGTGGGTCTGACAAACTTCGGCTCCCGGCCTGTCAAGCTAAGCTGCCAGCAGGCTGGGACATTTTGTTTACAAGGAGAATGCACAGACAGGGAGCCCTCTAAGCTCCCAGAAGTTGAGGTTCCCAGCCAACGGGAACTGTGGGAAGCGGCGTAGGCTGAGGGACATGCTGGTCACCACTTCCTACAGCTCCCATTGGCTGGAAACAGCGAACTGTGGCCACTGGGAGCTGAGGGGCTGTATCTGTGAATACTCCAGGTAAACAAAATAACAATGTATTAGATATTCAATTCAATAGAGCTTAAAATTGGCAAATATTGGTGTAAACCCATTGATAAGCTGACCCTGCTCTTTAATGCTTCACTTTTTTAAAAAACCCCAAAAAATCAGTTTATAAACTATATATGTATATACTACGATTTAATTTTTTTGATGCATAATTCCCTCAGGAGTAATTATCAAAAGATATAAAAAGTAGAGGTAAAGTGGTCTATTTCACCCTCGCATGAAAACTTCTAAATAAACCCACACAAAGAAGTCTATAAATATCCTAATTGAAATGAATTTTATAGTTACTATAAAAATTTTATTCAGAAGAGCTTCTAGAAAAAACACATGCAGCTGGAAGTGTTTAAAACCTTTTGTTTATTTCTTAATGTTGAGATGGCAAATCCCTTTTGTGAAATGTGTATTTGCAAATACATTCGCTAAATGCAAAGCTCCCATATCACTGCTATGTAATTGGTAAAATATTTTGTGTACCAACATGGAATCTAATGACATTGCTAAATAATTATTATTCTAAGAAGCCATTTATGTATAGAATAGTTATACTATTGTTTTTCCCATTAAATTACTGGCAGTGCTCAAGCAAATCTCTCATCCATCTAAGGAAGACAAGAAGAATCATAATCATATTTTTTTGCGGGGAGGAGGAAAGGAAACCCAATGACTAAGCTTTAATAATTAAAGCTTAGACTATAAGAATTATTTAATTTTAACTTCAAATCTGTAAACAGTTATAACAAGAGGAGGAAGTGGAGTGGATAAAAAAATCAAATTTTTTTTAAAGTAAAAAAACCTGATATTTTATTTACTCCAGTGTTATTTGCCAATGATAACGTTTCACTCACATCATGTAAATCACATAGCCACAGTAGCAAAAAGAAAAAATTCCTCATCATACAGAAACAACCATAAATAAGTTTTTATAAGAACCAGCAGAATAGAAAAAGAGGTAATTGATGAAAAAATTGCCTGGTTTGTTTATGCAACAAACTCTCCTTTCCCTAGGACTGAGAACCCACACTTCATTAACATGGTTCAGTCATTAAAACCAAGACACAGTCCATCCAACAGAGCTGACGTCGCAGGCAAATTGCTGGAAAAAGTGAAATTGTTAACCTGAGTTTTGATGGGTGGAGCAATGTCCACAATGATCCTGTTGTAGGGGCTTGTGAGACAAAAGACGAAGGGAATGTCTTCCTTACAGAAACAATTGATACATCAGGAAATGCACACACAGCAGAATACTTACAAGTAGCAGCATGAAAATTATAACAAACTGGGGGGGGAAATTCAAAATGTCTAGCACTCAGTTTGATCACGGACAATGCTGCAAATGTATCCAAGATGAGAAGAAATTATTTAGAAAAGAGTCTCAAGCTAACAACATTTGGTTGCAGTGCTCATTTGATGCACTCCTAGCCAAAGACTTCAGTGTTTGAGAAATAAAGGCTAATAACGTTGAAATTGCAAAATACTTCCATAACCATCACTTTGCAGAAGCTGCTTTGAAAGAAGTGGAAGGAACCAAGCTAACTCTCCCACAAGATGTGGGATGGAACTCAATAGTAGACTGTTTTGAGCGCTGTATCAAGAACTGGCCTAGTCTGATGACAGTTTGTGAACAAAATCGTGAAAAAATAAATGGCACTGTCAGAGCCAAAGTTCTAAACATTGTATTCAAGATACATGTTGAACACATGTGGAGACCCTGAAGCCAATTTTTGTGGCCTGGAACAAAATGCAGGGAAATAGTTGTTTTATTGCTGATGCTGTTGAAATTTGGAAGGAACTGAGTGAGATCTTAAACAGTGAAATACGCATTGACAGAATTAAATTACAAGCATTAAAAAAAATATGAATGGGACAAGCACTATCTCCAGCTCATTTTCTTGCAAATATTCTCAATACTTGGTACCAGAGTCAAATCTTAACTGCTGAGGAAGAGGAGTGCTGGATGTCCATGTCATAAGCAAATCACCCCTCCAAAATGTCCACTATAAAACTTCAGAGCTAAGGGTGAACCCTTCAAAAAAAATAAATGTTTGCTGATGATGTTTTAAAAGAAGTCACACCAGTGAATTGGTGGAAGTGACAAGTACTTCTGCCATTCAAGAAGAACAACAAAGGCACTTAGAGAAATGTTGCCTGTGCATTGAACAGACTGCACAGTCAGGAGCTAAAGGTGTCACCTAATCTAACCCTGCAAGCAGGGTGCCAAGGAAAGAGACAGCAACAAGCTTAAATCTTAACATATCTGAAAGAGGCTTACTGTCCTATAATTTCATGGAAATAGGAAGAGTATAAAAAAAACCCTGTGAAATGAGAACCCCCCCTCCCACATCTTCTCTACACTGCTTAAAACCCAGCAAGCACTACACCAGTGGTCCCCAACCCCCGGGCCGCAGACCGGTACCGGTCCGTGGATCAATTGGTACCATTCTGTTTGGAAACTAGCCTTATACCTGCTACTTAGCAGTGTTTTTCCATCAGTGTACTTCTATAAATAGTTTCTTACTTTCAGAATACAATAAGCAAATAGTAAGCACTTCTTTGTTCCAATCTTGCTGATCTATAACTGAAGTAATCACAAACAATGTACAGAGATTTAGTATCTTAATCATGAACTAACCTGGAGCAACCATGTTGACTCGAATTTTTTTTCTTGCTACTTCTTTAGCAAGAGAGCGTGAAAATCCAACCAACCCTGCTTTACTGGCACTGTACACACTCTGACCAGAATTGCCCTTGAGTCCAACAATACTTCCTAAAACAAACAAAAGAGCAAACAGAGGCCAAATTTAATCTTTTACAATAACAATGTTGAGGCTTTCCTGAAGTCAGAACTTTTAATCACCATCTTTTAAACAGTGAGTAGAGCTTGAAATGCATGTAGAGTCCCCATTTGCAACTTAGGCATGTAATTCAAGGGAAGATGAGTTCTCGAACTATTGGCGAGTGTTAAGATTACAAATAAAGTAATGAAAATAAGATTGCTTCCTGCATATTAATTTATCACTGACAGCACACCTCAGTTATGTACAGTTCATTCAAATATGCACCAGAAAATTATAGTAAGTCTGTGGCAAAGCTCCCTGAATAATACCCTCCTAGAGAAGGGGTGGCGGGGGGGAAGGCATGCCTTTCTCTATTTTTAAGAATAAAACTTGCAATAATTGACAGAAGTTACAGGAAGATTATAAAAGCATTATGAAATGCAGACTAAAGGTTTAATAAGGACTTTATTTACCACTGACATGAGCTGAGTTTACATTTAGAGGTTGCTGAAAGAGATTAAAAAGGAACAACGTGTCCACAAACGAAAGGCTAAGAAAATAGTGACTCAAGGAGTTTAATGAGAAAACACACATGCAAAACGTTACTTGAATGTGTAAGGGTTTGCAGAACTAGGAATAAAAAAACTAGCCACACACAAAATTCATCCTAAATGATTAAACATAATACTCCTTCAGCCTTTAATAGTGAGTGTTACTTCTGGATTGCTCTAAAGGGGCACAATAAATCTGTAATGGTCTTTTAAAAATTAAAAGTAATATAAATTACACATGCCTTTGACTCCTCTTCCCAATTGTTATGGTTAATAAATAAATAAATAAATCACATTTTCTTAATTCTTTAATGTATTACTGTCTTTCACAGAGAAATCTACCAGACTCTCCAGAGGAAATGACCAAGCTAACTTTACACCAAATGCTATGAATAGTGACAAGTAAATATACTGGGGGAAAACAGAAAGGGAAAAATATCTTACTTTTCAGTTGAAGGCATCTTTGGTTTTCATCCTGCAATTAGTTTCAAATGGGCACTGAGGTCTAATTATTTGACCTCATTCCAGGCTTGGAGCATAACAACAACAGGCAGAATATTTTCAAAATAAAAAAAAATTATCCACACTTCATTATGCCCCTCTATAAGTAACTGGGTCCAATGGTAAAATATTAATTCCAGGACATTATGTATTTCCTACAGGTGTTTCAATTTTGGATTCTTACTTCATGTTTTTAGAGATAGACCTTTAAACATGAAATTTCTAAGACTGTGTCGAACAAAGTCATTTAAGTAGAATTAACCACCTTCAACTTTGAGACTCACCTATGTTAACAATAGCACCTCCCTGTTGTTGAAGCATATGCCTTACAGCAGCTTTGCACGTCAACATTGTTCCCAGAAGGTTAGTGTTAATTTGGGATACCATATCTTCATATGTGGTTCTCAGCAACAAACCATCCCTGTCAAAAAACAAACAAACCTTAAAAGAGTGGTTTAAGTCATCCCTGGTCAAATTTCATTGCCCAGAATAAAGTTCTACCAAGGAAGAATTTGACCTTATATGAATTAGCACTGTTCTTGATAACACTGAAAAATTATGCACAGTAATAATATACAAGGCCTGCATCAGCCATAACAAGCGGTCAAATGTTTTAGCTCAGAGGACTGTCAATCACTACCATTAGAAATTAGTGTTTGACAGTCCTCTCAGCTAATATAGAACAAGCGGTCAAATGTATGTACTGCAGTTTATATCTGTGAGTACAACAGAAAGACAAGGAGAATGAAGTAATATATTTTTTATTGGACCGACTTCTGTTGAAGAGAAAGACAAACTTTCAAACTTACCCTCCAAGTTCATTTCCCAGACTGAAGAATAGCTCTGTGTATGTCCTCACTGCAATTAGCTCACAGCTGCCCCATGTCAGCTGACTCAGGCTCGCAAGGCCATAAAATTGTGGTATAGCTGGAGCCTGAGCACTGGAACCCTAGGGCTTACCAGTATTGGGAGGAGGGGAGGGAAGAGAACATGACTGCCCCATGTGACCCTCCATGTGACTCCACCACCCCGCCCCCAGCTCAGGGCCCCCACACTCTCCCTGTCCCCTCCCCACATCCATCCCATATTATCTAGGTTAGGGAGAGGCGGGGGGGGGGGGGGGGACTTTGTCCTCCTGCTGTGCCAAACATAGGGTTTGGGGGGCGAGGCTGGGAGGCCGGCAGTACAGTGGCCAGGGAGCTGCCAGCATCCTGCTCCTTTCCCGACTGCTGGCCCTCCCAGCAGGGAAAGGAGCAGAACTCCCAGCCCTGCTTCCCCATCCCTCACCAGGCCCTCTTCTCTAGTGGGGCTGCTGCCATGGTACACAGACAGACACAGCTCTGTGGAAGGGCAGGGGCCAGGAGTTCTGCTCCTTTCCCTGCTGGGAGGGGCAGCAGTGGGGAAAGGAGCAGATCTCCATTCTTCTTTATACTACAGCAGCATCCCTGCTGGAGACAAGGCCAGGTGGGCGAGACTGGGGGCAGTACAGCCACCAGAGGAACTGCCGGCATTCTGCTCCTTTCCCCAATACCCCTCCCAGCATGGAAATGAGAACCCCCAGCCCCTCTCCTCTGGCAAGGCTGCTGCAGTCTCTTTCTGGTACACCCTATTGGCTATAAATGGCTTGCTGGTACTGCGTACTGGAGCGTACTGGCCTACTTGCATTGCTGGCACCTCTCAAGTCATGCAGGGGAAGGAAGGGTGACAGATTGTTGTAATAAGCCATAAATCCAGTGTCTTTATTCAGTCTATGTTTTTTGGTGTCTAGCAAAGTTATGAATTTATGCTCCCATGCTCATCTTTTGAAAATGTTGTACAGGTTTCCTTTGGGAATGAGAACTGAGAGGTCATACCTAGAGTACTCGCCTTGTGAAAACTGTTCACCCATGGGTGATTAAGTGTTTATAATTTTTCTGAGAGTTCATTTGAAAGCATAGTGATTCACACCCACAGTTGTTGTTAGGATATTTCGTACATGTACAAGACCCATGGATCTTCAAATGTGTGTTGCGGGGGATGTTGATTATCATAGCACTAATTACATTTACATGTTTTGCATCTGTTGTTCTGGTTACAACACTGACCACAATACACAGTCTTCAGATACATTTAAATTCATTTTAGAGCCATTAACAATGTGTTTAATTTTGCATCAGAGAGGTAGCCGTGTTAGTCTGGAATAGCAAAGGAAAGATCTAGAATGGCTGGCTCATTACAGACATTGTTTCTCCTCTCTCCATGTTCACACACCCCATTCAAATGCTAGAAGAATAATCCACACTCCCTGATCGGAGATAACAAACTGGTTCAGCTTATTTGGACTAACCTTTTCACCTCCCACCTGGTTCTTACCTACTTTCCCAGACCTGCCTCTAAACATTTCCACTGCTTGCATCCGACGAAGTGGGTATTAGCCCACGAAAGCTCATGCTTCAAAACTTTATAGTTAGTCTTTAAGGTGCCACAAGATTTTGTTTCCTTTAATTTTGCAGTTACTCTTAGTATATTTAGTACCTTTCAACAAGAATGCATGGCCTACTCTTACAACATAAAACTAACCTGTTGACTGCAGCAGCATTAACCAAGTAATTAACATGACCTAAATTCTTCTCCACCTCCTCAAGTGTATTTTGGACATCTTGTTCCATGGCTACATCACAGCTAAGTGCCATATGACCTGCTGTATTGAAATGAAGTTATATTAGGGTAATAGTAAATACAAATAGCAAAATAATAGTAAAAACAGATGTTGAACTAGTTCTAATTTAAGAAACCTGCTCCACCTCAAAGAAGAGTTAAATGGAGGACAAGTTTCAAGAAGTCTGCTGATTAGTTACAACACTTTCTTGTGTTTTCTATTTTTTGGCCCTTTTCAAGTTTGGAATCAATGTGGTCTAGAGTGCTTTGAGATCTGGGGTTGGCTGGAAGCCAAGACTGGCCAAGATTTAGCAAATTTCTGTCACCAACTCACATGACTATAGATGACTGCCTTAATCTCAGATTACCCCATCTGTAAAAGGGTGTCACTCACCTTCCTAGGAGTGTTATGAAGATTACATATTTGGGGGGTGAGAGGGGAGTAAAAAATCTGTCTGAACTGCTCTTAACTGCAGAATATTAGTTGTATTTTATAACAACAAAATTCCCAAAAGAATAGATGGTTCTTAAATACTCTTTGGATTGACACATTTTTCCTATCTGCAAATACCATTTTTTCAGTTAAACTCCTGCCAGTGTCAGGCCCTAGATTTCATGGCATATGTTTCAAAACAGCAGTGCACACAACTATGCTCAAAAATAGCTTAAATGCACTTTATAATTAATGCACAAAATTCACTGGACATTCATTTTGAAACTACACAAATTTAAAAACCAAAGAGACCATCTTGCTCCCAGTGAAGTTAATGAGAACTTTTCTATTGACAATCATGAGAACAGGCCCAGGCCATTTTTCACACTATTTCAGATAGAAAATCCTCCATCTGTTTTCCTAGATGTGGCTTAATTCTCAAATAGATGCTTTGCCTTTTAGTTTGAACTGGATTTGGGAAAATGCTCAGTTTAGCTATATTAATTATTACTCTTACCAGTTATCTAAACAGTAGACAGTGCATGAACAAACAGTAACAAAGAAATATACATACCCCCAAGGTGATTCACAGTAGTTTGAGCTACTTCCAGATTTCTAGCAACAACAGCCAAGCGGTATCCCTTCCATGCCAGCAACTGTGCAACAGCTTTTCCAATTCCTCGGGATCCTCCAAAAATGGCACAAACTTTGGCCATCTCCAAAGAATAATTCACAATCAGAAAATAAGTCCACAGTCATCAGTGATTGGCACCACATATTTTAGGATCTGACCCTCTATGATGTCAATTATCTTCCATTCCCACTGAAGTCAATGAAAATACAGCACTCTGTTGTATCAGTTTCCGTGTTACTGTATTTATAATTTATTGTTTATATTTAAACTTTAACAAGCAGCTGAACTAAACACTATTACCTATGTGTTAGGGTGACATATCTTCAGGTGAAAAACAAGTGTACTAAAATTTGTGAATTACAGATAATCTTCAATTTTGCAGTCAGATAATCACTAACTACAAATTAACTATTATTTTAAGAGTGTGACAAAGTTTGCAAGCAATATAATTATAAAGATTATATACCTGCTCAAGTCAGTGCCTATAATTCAGTCTTTTCAAAGCCAACTCAAAAACAAAATGTGATTACTGTATTAGCATTTCTGATATTAAAGCCACTCAGTCTTTTGTCCATGGCCACAAAAATATCCTAAGCAACTGACACCATAACATACACTATTTTTTATTAGTAATGCTACTGTGTTTACATTGTCACTAACCAGTCTTTTGTTAATTGCTTCTGCTTTTAAATAATAAAAAGCTTGTTTAATCAGTCGAAATGATGCTTGAGCAGGTATGTACCTAACTTCAGGCCAAAAGTAAAGACAGAATAAGGGCTCTAGAATTTGTCACTTTTCCATTATAATGTTGCTTCCTGTAGGAGAAGTGAGAGTAGAAAAGAGGCCTACTTTCTTTTCTGTTGGCTATGGAAAGAATGCCAAAGATAACTTTTCAGTTAACTACCATGCTACGTCAGAGGAAATTATGAATGTAGGTTTTTAACATGAAAATATTCTGGAACTATACAGACTCCTCTTAGCAGTGTTATACAATCTGTTAGGAGGCTTCTAAATCTCTGATAATACCCTTTAAGAAAAATAAAATTAAGTCAGAATAAATCGGTCCACAAAGGACCCTTCCAAACCTGATATTCTATGATCACAACTGGCAGTTTCAACAGAGAGTTGCCCAGAAGTGAATCAATAAGATTTTAGAGGGTCATTCCCCCTTACTGAATCACTGCAGTGTGTCTTTTACCACAAGGTCAAGGTCGATCTTCTCACCTTTGAGACACTTCAAAACGCTCATCTTTCCAGACATTTGTTTTGTATCACAGCACCTTTTATCAAAGGAGTTCAAAATGCTTTACAACTCGGGCCATTATGGATCTCCTCAAATGAAAAAGGCCTGGTGGAGTGGATCCTAGGGAGAAAAGCCTATCCCTGCAGTGGTATTGAGTCTAGGGAAGGGGCTGGGTCTTGGCCCCAGCAGCCCCAGGGGTAGAAAAGGAGCAACATGATTTCTGGTCGAAGTTTGACCAGCTCTAATATCTGCTCAGAGTTGCTAGATCCACCACTTCACTCCCAGAACACAACCCCGTCCCAGCCAACATGCCTCCTCCTTCCAGCGCGGTTTCCACCTCCCCCGCCCGCGCGGTGGGAATGGCTCCCCCGGGGGCCGGGGATGAACGGGGCTGTTCACTCTTCCTGCAAGGAGGCCCCCAGGCGTGCAGGACTCCGCGCGCACACCCGCCCTGCACACCGCGGGGCCCGGCCCGGAACAGCGAACACCCAGAGGAGCTCGGACGGCCCCCCGGTGAGCGGCGCAGACCCGCCCCGACAGAGAGCGGCCAGTCCGGCAGGCAGCACCCCCGGGCGCTCTCCCACCCAGCCCCTCCGTGCGGGCCGAGCCTCCGCGCCCGCTGCGCTCCAGCGCTGCCTGCGCCTCCCCGAGGGGGTTGCAGCGGGTGGCGACCCCGCCTGGAGTAGCGGAACAAGCAGAGTTGGCGGCTCGCGCTCCCCGTTCGGCTGCAGGCGCCCTTGGCCTCGCGCTATTTTGGGCGCTTGTCACAGTGGCGCAGCGGCATTCAGGATTCAGCAGTAGCCGGTTACCACGGCGACCGCGCCGAGCTCTATGGCACCCGCCTGCGTTCCTCCCCCTACCTCGCTCGCGCTGGTGGACAAGCGCGCGCGCAGCCCTTCCTTCGTCGCGGCGCACGGGCGCAGACTGGGCCGCCGCTCCTTTCAGACTACCGCTCCCGGCCTGCAACGCGGCCCGGCTGCTCGCGCCGTAGATAGAGCGCCTGTAGCTGCTGGCATTATGAGGGAGCAGTGCATGCTGGAACTTGTAGTCAGGGGCGCCCAGGTGAGGTTCCGGCTGGTGCTGCGCGGGGTTCACAGACCGAACACGCCCAGTCCTACCGGATTTTTACGTTGGACTAGGAATAATCTTCCAGTAATTAACCTCCACCCAAAGGTTTCAACATCGATGCTGCCTCACGTCGGTCTCCCTGCCCCTCCCCCGACAACATGCCTCTTGCTCCAGTCACTGTCCCAGGTGCCATCTCACAAACCAGGCGTGATCAGTTTTACCACGTGCGATAAAGCCCCAGTTTCTGGACTCAGCAGGTGGTTCTAGGGATCACACATTGAATAGGAGTCGCTCATGTGATGCCGCTGTGAAAACAGCAGCGATTCTGGGCTCTCACTAGCCTTTCAAGTCCTACCTGTCTAGGATTAAAATGAAAAAGATTCTTATGAAATTAACAAAAAGTAGTAATGCTCTACCCTCATTATTCAGGTCCCTCACCCGTATAAGTGATTCTAACAAAAACAAAAAACTTTTTTACTACTACATTTTAGGTGATTTTTATTTGTCTTCTGGTTACTGAGCCTTTCAGGTGCACTCTTGTCATGTTCTCAGGCTTCTCTCTACAACTGTGAGGACCAGACATTCATTTTTAACAAAAGCAGATCTTCTCACCTAATCCATTACTTCCAGGAACCAGGCCTTTACTAAAACACCATGTATCATGAGATAGTGAAATCACAAGATTTCAGTTGCCAACATGGAGTAAATCTAGTCCTCACAGTTGCTAAAAAAAAATAATCAATTAAAAAAAAAAACATGATTTTAAGCTAGTCGCAGTTTTGGGGACCCTATTCATGATTTTTGAATGCTGTCCATTGACAATGCTGCAGGCACACCTTGCAGTCACCCCCAGCCATACAGCCATTACTTAGGTACCATGCAGGATATACCTCTCATATCCCCAGCAAAAAAAAGAATTTTGCTTTCTACCTTAGTTCATAGGTTTTAGGATTTTGAACTGAAATCTCAGTTTTACACCTTCAAGAAGTAATTTACAACCAACGTATCAACTACTTTAACACTGCACTTTTTAACCTAACCCCGCTCCTATCATAGACTCATAGACTTGAAGGTCAGAAGGGACCATTATGGTCATCTAGTCTGACTTGCTGCAATGCAGGCCACAGAATTTTACCCACCCATTCCTACCATATACCTCACCTATATCTGAACTATTGAAATCCTCAAATCTTAGTTTAAGGACTTCTAAGTACAGAGAATCCTCCAGCAAGTGACCCATGCCCCCTGCTGCATAGGGAGGCGAAAAACCTCCAGGGCCTGTCCCAAACAATCTGTTGCCAGAAATAATCTGGCATGCAAGAATACTTAGAACTTGTCTTACATCACATTTACATTGAAAATTCTATTTTATCATATCCCTACTGAATACTTAAGGGTCTTTTTTTTTTCTTCCTCATAGATCCATGGGGAAAGAGGAAATATACTATCAGCTTGTCTCTACACTTACATTTTTTCTGCATTAACTATGCTGGCATAATTAAAATCTCTCCACCTCAGTGTACATCAGGATAAAGTATTTATATCAGTATTGGTTTAGCTACACAAGGGCTTTTGCTAGCATTATATATTACAAAAAACACCACTCCCCCCCCATACTGACATAGTTATGCCTAGGTTTTTGGAAAAACTGTCAGTTAAGTATAGAAGACCAGCCCTTTATCATAGATGATATAATGCTCAGTGGGACAACTCAGCTCAAAAGCCATTCAGTAGTCAGGTGGAGGATCCACTGAGTGATTCCAGGTCTCCTTTCCTCTACAGAGAGAATGTCTACACTGCAGCTGCTATACAGGCAAAGCTATGGCACTGCAGCTGTGCCACTGTAGTACAGATGCTTCCTGAATCAACAGAAAAGGTTCTGCCCCCGCCACCCAATCAACGTAGTTAATCCTCTCCAAGAGGTGATAGCTACGTCAACGGAAGAATTCTTTCATCAGCCTAGCCACACATACACCAAGGGTTAGGTCGACCTAAGCAGGTGGGTTACCCCATCTCAAAAAGATATATTGGAATTGGAAAAGGTTCAGAAAAGGGCAACAAAAATTATTAGGTGTATGGAATGGCTGCTGTATGAGGAGAGATTAATAAAACTGGGATTATTTTCAGCTTGGAAAAGAGACAGCTAAGAGGAGATATGATTGAGCTCTATAAAATCATGACTGGTGTAGAGAAAGTAGATAAGGAAGTGTGTTATGAGAAGTAGTAAACAAGAACTAGGGGTCACCAAGTTAATTTAATAGGCAGCAGGCTTAAAACAAATAAAAGGAAGTATTTCTTCACACAACACGCAGTCAACTTGTGGAACTTCCTTGGAGCTCTCCAAACGCACCCTCCTGCACACCCAACCCCTCATCCTCAGCCCCACCCCAGAGTCTGTACCCCATACCATATCCCTCACACCCCCCATTCACACCCTTGCCCTATCCCAGAGCCCCCTCCCCCACACCGTGAACTCCTAATTTCTAACCCCACCCCAGAGACCCCACCGCCAGCCAGATCCCTCAGCCCCTCCTGCAGCCCAATTTATGGCCCATCATACAATTTCCATACCCAGATGTGGCCCTCAGGCCAAAACGTTTGCCCACCTTTGCTCTACCACATGGTTTTCTTTTCTTTTATGCTTTAGTCTCAAATTAAGGTTGCCAATTTTGGTTGAATTTTTCATGGAGGTTCCATCACATGACAATCTTTAATTAAAGATTCATCTTTAATTCCTGGAGACTCCAGAAAACAAGGTTACTTACCTGTAACTAGTGTTCTTCGAGATGTGTTGCTCATATCCATTCCAGTTAGGTGTGCACGCGCCGCGGGCACGATTGTCAGAAGATTTTTCCCCTAGCAACAGGCTGGGTTGACCAGGGAGCCCCCTGGAGTGGCGCCGTTATGGTGCCACATAAATACCCCTGGGACCCAGCCCCCCCCCCCAGTTCCTTCTTGCCGGCTAATCCGACAGTGGGGAAGGAGGGTGGGTTTGGAATGGATATGAACAACACATCTCGAAGAACAACAGTTACAGGTAAGTAACCTAGTTTTCTTCTTCGAGTGATTGCTCATATGCGTTCCAGTTAGGTGACTGCAAGCAATACCTAGGAGGAGGGGTCAGATTGACCCATCGCTGAGCATAGGACCACTGAACCAAACGCCACATCGTCCCTGGCCTGCTGGACTATGGCGTAGTGGGCGGCGAAAGTGTGGACAGAGGACCAGGTGGCTGCCCTGCAGATGTCCATGATCGGAACTCTCTCCCGGAAGGCCGCAGAAGATGCTTGCGCTCTTGTGGAGTGCGCCGTTATCTGCTTGGCGGATCTGCCTGCCAGTTCGTAGCAGGTATGAATGCATGTGATTATCCAGGAGGAGAGTCTCTGGGCGGAGATCGGTTGGCCTTTCATCCGATCCGCCACCGCAACAAAGAGCTGTGTTGTTTTTCTAAATGGTTTTGTGCGGTCCAAATAAAATGCAAGAGCTCTTCGAACGTCGAGCGTGTGCAATTGTTGCTCCCTTCCAGAGGTATGGGGCTTTGGGTAGAAGACCGGTAGGAATATGTCCTGATTAATGTGGAAGGGAGACACCACCTTGGGAAGGAAGGCTGGATGGGGGCGCAGCTGCACCTTGTCCTTGTTAAAGACCGTATACGGTGGTTCAGAGGTTAGCACCCTGATCTCTGACACTCTGCGTGCCGAGGTGATTGCTACGAGGAAAGCTACCTTCCAAGAGAGGTACAGCAAGGAGCACGTGGCGATGGGCTCAAAAGGGGGCATGGTAAGGCAGGAAAGCACAAGAAAGCTAGGAGAATGGAGATCACTAAAGCAGACCTCCACAGTTCCAACAACCTACACAGGCGGTAAGAAGGAACTGAGGGGGGGGGGGGGCTGGGAC
This sequence comes from Sternotherus odoratus, assembly GCA_032164245.1. Taxonomy (NCBI): domain Eukaryota; kingdom Metazoa; phylum Chordata; order Testudines; family Kinosternidae; genus Sternotherus; species Sternotherus odoratus. The sequence continues at coordinate 57,124,474 of JAVMKO010000004.1, forward strand.
CCAGGGGTATTTATGCGGCACCATAACGACGCCACTCCAGGGGGCTCCCTGGTCGACCCAGCCTGTTGCTAGGAGAAAAATCTTCCGACAATCGTGCCCGCAGCGCGTGCACATCTAACTGGAATGCATATGAGCAATCACTCGAAGAAGAACAAACCTGGAGGTTTGGCAACCCTATCCCAAATGTGGCTTAAATGGCTTCAGATGAGAAATAATTAAAGTTTAGAGACTAGTATCTACCTATGTGCAGGACACTTTTCATAATTGTTTGGACTAATAATTATTCAAAGCTCTTAAATTACTATTGATGTAATTGCTGAAGAGTTATCAGCTCAGGGGAAATGTGCTATTCTGAGGTTCTGACCTTCTGCTGTAAACCTCAGTAATCAGGATTTCAGACTGTTTCTAAAGAGCTCCAAGATTAGAGTGGAGAGTGACCTTATCAATTTTAACAAATAATTTACAATGGGCCAATCTTTATATACGATAGGGAAAGATGTATTTGGGGTTCCAGACACATCATTAACCAGCTATCACTTATAACTAGAGAGCCAACATTTCATCTCAAAATAGTCTTTAGCACAGACTTGAAAGTTCTGTAATGCGAAATGGCACTGGAGTGCATGGGGGAGGGAGGAATCGTTCCCCGATGAAAAGGGATATAGGTTCCTTGACATGGTATGACTGGAGCAACAGGCCAGAATTCATGTGACATAATAAATTAGGGCTTAATCTGATGCGCCCCCAACAAGAAAGGCAGCATAACAAAATTTTTAGAAAGTGATAAAAAGTTGGTCTTCCTTGTACACATTGGAACTCTGACACAAAAGCAGGAAATTCTCTGCATTTTTTAAACATTTTAAACTGCATCATGTAGTAAACAAATTACAAATGCAAAACATTCTTTCCCATGGTTCAGACAAGATTGTGTTCAGCTATTATCTAGTAAATGCTTATTTGAAACTTAGATGTGTAATCAGAGATCACTTACTGGCCACAGAATAACCAAATATTTGCAAAAGTTATGTTAACCTTTCTCCCAATTATCTTTTACATGTTTTAAGCACGTGGCCAAAAGCATATACACACAATGAATCTGAGCCAGTTTACCCCTAACTTTTTCCAAGAATGAGCTGAGTGTATTGAAGTGAAGAATCAGTTTAATATTTGATACATTCTCTCCCTGTGGGGCTGTGTCCTACTCTGACTGATATATGAACTCAATTTAATAGATCTTTTCCATCCCTAATGGATAAAACTATAGCAACTAGCACAACATTGGCTGTTTCTATGCCTGGTTTACTCTGACTGCAGAATTACAAGCAAATTAATCACATATGGTCCTCTATATAATGGTCTATAGACACATTCAGGACTGGTTGACAATTTACAAGATAAAAGTAGAATTATCTAATAGTCCTTACTCAAACCTTCTGCATACCCGCACTCCAAACAGTCTGCGCTAGAAGCTGCACTTTTTAAAAAAATTTCAGGCCATTACGTTAAAAAGTCATTGTTTTTGAGAAAAAGCTATTTAAGTTTATAGAAAAAATGTTTAAGCATATAACTCACCAAAGTAGTTGAAGGTATTTAATGTATTGAAAAGCATCAAATGCAAATGAGAACAAAAAATATAATCTTTTAATCATTAGTTATGGGTCACTAGTATTGGAATAAAGTCTCTCAGATCAGATACTTCAGATCTCCTGTGGTAGTTTAATGACTTAGTTCCTTTTTTCTCACTTTGGGCAACTGTTGCTGTAAAGTATGGGATGTAATCATCATTAAATGATTTTTTAAAAAATAGTAGTATTTTGCAGTGTGGCTAACTTTCCTCAGCCACACTGATTCGGATATGTGGGTGACCAAACTACCATCCTGTTGTTTTGCATTGGTCTATTGTATTTCCCTGTCCAAATCTATATTACTTTCCATTGAATATGGCATTCACAATTATAACACAACTATAACCATATAACTGTACACCCATTTTTTTTGCTACTTGTCACTCTACAATAAAATGTATTTTTAACAAATGTGTAAATCAACACATTACTGATTTTATAGAACAGCTGTCAGAAGAGGCTTTTTATACCAAAGAAACAAAGCCTGTATCAAATAAATAAGTTCCATCTACTTCCTTCCACATTACAACAGGCATTAACTCACAACCTCAAGAAAGTGGCCTGAACGTGACTGCGCATGGAGACTACACTAACTTTTCCACTCAGTGAGAAGTAAGGTGTACTGGTAAAGGTGAAATGAAGCTTGCACTATTACTCCCTGATCTGTGACTAATAAGGGGATTTCAGTTTGCAGTGCTTCACTTGGCAATTTCATGGACATTTTAAACCAATGCAAAATTAACCACAAAAATATCTTAAACATAAATTACCCTAACTCCCACAAGTCAGGAAGTTCAGGTTCTAGCTGAAATGCCAATTTTAATCCGTATTTTGTTCTGCCTACTAATTATGGGAGTGGAACATAAGCAGTGAACAATCTCACATATTTTATCCTGTAGCATTCAGACATACAGAAAGGTGAATTAAGAATGTGTTTTCAGTCTTGGAATTTCTGTGCTTCCACTGATCTATCAAACCCTCTATTTGAACACTATGCTGTTATACAAGATAGAGAGTTCAGCCTGTGTGTTCAGGATGCAGCACTATCAGCCTGTAAGAAGGCAACACCTTGTATGATTGACAAGGACACCTCCTGATATACACAAGAGCAGCCTCAATTAACAGTGGAAGGAGCCATATGCAGTCATCATCTGTCTCCAGTTCAACTCCCAGGGAGATTTTGAAGAAGGGTACAATAGACAGGACTTACCTTTCTCCCGGGACCCAACACATTTTTTTTTATTAATGCACAAGGATGATATCTTAGGTGTGTAGAATATTTTGTAAGTGATAAGCATATCCCATACATGTTTTGGTACCACTAAATTCTAGAGAACTCTACAGAAGCATTTTGCATGTATGCCTTTTTAAAAAAATTAAATACTGCAACTAGTGAGACTTCTGTTTTCCAGTGATGTCATTTGAAAGTCAATTTACAAATAGTTTCCTCTTTTCAAGGCAGCTATAGCTGCTAGAAAGCAAGGGATGGTTTGGGATACTGGAGACTTGACGGCAGCTTTAGAAAGTCTGAAGACTTTTAAAAAAACTCGTCGTTGTTTTTGCTCTGGTTAAATCAGGCTTTAGTTATCAGAAGGTATTTTACTGCCACCACTAAGAGGACAGTTTGAGTAATCATGGAAGAACAACTAAATATTATTCTCCTGGATGTGAACAGACATATTTTAAGATCCAAGATGTACTCACAATAAAGAAGATTACCAGCCTCAACACCACTCAGGAAATAGCCAGCTACCTATTCATCACATGCCTAGAAAGAATTCATGTATCCCAGGGATCACCAGCATATTTGAACTACTAGGTATTTATACAATAATTCTGTCCACCTGGCTTCTACAGCATCAGTTCATGTATCATCGCAATCCAAATTATAACTGAGGGGTCCAATCCTGCCATCTATACTCTCACACACAGTCCCACTGATTACATGAGAAGTGTTGCAAGATCAGGCCTATAGAATGTGACTCCAAAGACAATTTAGTCCATAATATTTACGTTTGATACTATTAAGATTATTTTTTAAAAATCTTCATTAGATTTAATTATAGAGTTTTACAGTACAGCAGAAAACATTACAAGATTATATTGTTGCTTTGTGCCAAGTGTTAGTGGAGAAAGTAAAGGTTCTCATAGTATTTAGACACAGAGAAACAAAGCTGCGAATAGACTAACATTAGCCCTATCTCCTTCCTTCCTGTTTTCAAGTATTGACAGCAAGTGTCAGCAGACTACCAGCCTATTAGGTCACTAATCTGAGCCTTAAACACCGGATCTTCACAGATGCTATAGACATCTCTGGAGTGTTGCTATCTCTGTGCCCTATGACCCAGCCTACTGGAGATTTACACCTTCTAGTGCAAAACCGTATTTTAATCTATCAGCAAAGTAGATTATTGAAATGAGAATTGGCATGACAGCGTATTCACTCACCACTTTGATGTGTAGCTGTTAACACTGCAACACTTTTCACTTCAAATCAGGACTAGTTGTAACTTTAGTTTTTTTTTAAAAAAAGCATCTCTGTATAAACAAAAATACATACTGAACTGTGGGCTATTGCCTGATTAAAGCACGTTATTTTTTATTTACCTTATGATAGATTAATTGTGCTGAATTAATCTTGCCCTTAATTTGATGTTCTTTCCTGCAGTGGTCTGATTAGCAGAACTTAGTTTTATGAACTACAAATATATTCTTAGTCATAAAAAGGAAAAAATATATTACTGTAATGGCAAAAAGGATACCAATTTTAACATTTTTATTTTGCCTTTGATCTGAACTAGGCAGGATAGTATCCAGTATTATGTCTAATTCATTTTTCAATGAAAACCCTCCAGTAAAATATAGGAGAATTTATGTTTAACAACATACATGGGGCTGATCCTGCATCTCCTACTCGTATGAGGAGCCCTGTGGACTCATGTGAGCAAGGGCTGCATCTAATAAATGTGGTGGTCAGCCCACAGGAAATGCAGTAGATTTAAATTAAAATAATATGTGGAAAGGTAGTGTTGTATATTTTTTCCTTCTATTATTTAGTCTAAACATGGTCCAATATCAAATAAATGAAGAAAAGAGCAAAGAATTATTAAAACAGTTTAAGGGGAGGAAGAGAAATTATAAGGCCCTGATCCCACAAACTCATCCTAATTGTCTCATTGACTTCAGCAGAACTGCTCTTGTAAGAACTACTCAACTAAGTATTTGCAAGATTGTGCCCTAATTTGTATAGGGACCTGTTGAGCACTTTTTTACTCTGGCAAAATATCAGTGGGATTTGCCTGAGTAATAAGAGCTGAACAGAATCTATAGTAAAGAGTAACTGTGGCAGGGGTAATAGTGACACTCACACATTTCACAGGCCACTCAGCTCCCTTATCTTTACCAGTGCTATAGGAAATGTGAAAGGCAATTTTTTTAAAGCAGCTGTTATCCATTTTCCAGTCTGAGTAACATACAGTAACACTTGGATGACTTTCAGGAAACTCAGTTTCCAAGATGCAGTTTTCTCTATCAGATTGTCTCGAACATATCTGGTTTTATATCTCGCCTCCTAACAGCAGCAGAAATCCATGGCTGTCATTTTCACTCAGCTGTTTATGTAACTGAGCACTTCCTCTCTCTCTAAGAAACAGAAGCCTTTATTGTTGCTTTTCTCCTAATGATTGAGCATTAGAGTAGTAAATCATGATGATAGTGGTCTAAAAATATCCAGTCAACTGGCTTAATAAGGTAAGAAGTAGGTTGTTAAAAATGAGAAGTGATGTTTGAAGAAGATCACTTGGATCCGTTTTTAATGCACCAATCAGTGAATATTCTCCCTTCTGGGACTTATCAAAAGTGAGAACACTTTTCAAAAGATGTTAATCTGAAATAATCTAGACAGTACAATAGTTTAAGACATAACTGATTATATACAAACATCTTACATCGGTGGAAATTTCAACAATAGTCTAAATCAGGGGTCTCAAACTCAAATGACACGAGGGCCACATAAGGACAAGTGCATTAGCCCGAGGGCCGCATCATTGACACGCCCCCTCGCTGTTCCCGCCCCCGCCCCCACTCCACCCCTACCATGACGCCCCATCCTTGCCCCGCCTCTTCCCACCCCTTTCCAACCCCTTCCCCAACGCTGTCCCCTTCCTGCCAGCAGGGAGTGCAGGAGGTGTGCAGGATGTGGCAGGGGGCAGGGAGTTGGTGTGTGGGGTGCAAGAGGGGCGAGGGGTGCGGCAGCAGGTGGCTCAGGACAGGGAGTGCAGGAGGAGTGCGGGGTGTGGGGAATGCAAACAGGTTTCTACCCAGTATCAAGCGGGAGGGGGCGGGGGAGGCTGAAAAAGGCTCTCAGAGGGGAAGAAAGGGACAGAGGAGCGGACCTATGCAAAGGACCCAAGGGAGGGTGGGGGAGCTGCCTTATGTCTTCTAGCGGAGGGGCCACATCGGGTTTGGAAAATTATATGGAGGGCCGGGTAGTGAAGACCCTGCCCCCTATCCAGCCCCCTCCCATGTCCCGCCCCCGACTGCCCCCTCAGAATCCCTGACCCAGCCAACTCCCCTGACCTTGTCCCCTGAGTGCCCCTTCCAGAGATCCCTCACCCCCGACCACCTTCCAGGACCTCACCCCCTACCCAATCTCCTGTTCCCTGACTGCCCTGCCCCCTATCCACCCTCCCGCTCCCTAACCATCACCCTACAACCCCACCCTCTATCCAACCCACCCTGCTCCCTGTCCCCTGACTGCACCTGCCCCTTATCTAAACTCCCCCTCCCCCGTCCTGGGCCCCCTTACCATGAGGCTCCTAGCTGCTCCGTGTGGCTCCAGAGGAGGGGGACAGCGCGCAGCTCTGGCCCCCGGAGTGCTGCCGACGTGCACAGCTCCATGGGCTGAGCCCCGTGCATACCCCTGCTGCCCTGGGGTATCCCCCTAACCTCCCGGGTACCCTCCAACCCCTCCCCCCGGGGTACCCCTAACACCACCACCACCACCACCCCCCCCCCCCCGGTATCTGGCGGCGCCTCCGGGTCGGGCAGGGAGCGTCTCGCGCATGCAGGACTCCCGGGCTGGTCTGCGACTCCCGGTCCCGCTCGCAGCGCCGGGGGCTGGGCCGGGCTTGGGCACGTGCACGGGTCGGGGGGGGGGGGGGGGTTGGAGGGATTCCCGGAAATCAGGAACTTTCTCTTCAGCGGCGCGTGGAAGCCCAGGCACGCGCCCCTCCCCCTTCCGGGCACCTGTTGCACACGTGCCGTCGGCTCATGCAAAGAACCCCGGCCGGGGGGGGTTGCCAAGCACCCCCCTCCTCGCGACCCGTTAACCCAGAGTCACAAGGGACACAAGTCTCGCCCCCCCCCCATCCCTGGGAGAGACTCACGCGGATCCCCTAGCGTGGGTCCAGGGGACAGCATGCAGCCCCAGCCCCCAGAGTGCTGCCGGCGCGGCACTGGAGGAGGTGGGGAGCACGCAGCCCTGGCCCCGGGAGTGTTGCCTACTCAGCATGGTTCAGGGCGAGGGGGGAAGCGTGTAGCCCCGGCGCCCGGAGTCTGCCTGCACAGCTTGGCGGGCCACACAAAAGGGTCCTGAGGGCCGCATGTGGCCCGCGGGCCGCGTGTTTGAGACCCCTGGTCTAAATTAATTTCAGTTCTGCACTCACTGTGGTCAAATGAATTGCATCCAGGATGAATATTAATACAGTAAAACCTCGATTTAACGGACTAATTCGGGCGAGGGGGTGTCCGTTAAATCAGAAAGTCCGTTATTTAATAATAATAAAAAACGAGCTGTTGGAGCAGCAGCCTGCCCGCCACAGGGCCGGGGCGGCAGCTCCGCAGCCTGCCTGCTGCTGGGACCCGGGCGGCAGCCAGGAACCGTCAGCCAGCCCGCCCACTGGCAGGACTCGGGCGGGAACCAGGAGCCGGCAGCCAGCCCGCCCGTAGGCGGGACTCGGGCGGGACCCGGCAGCCAGCCAGCCCGCCTGCAGGTGGGACCCGGGCGGGAGCCGGCAGCCCGCAGGTGGGAGCCGGGCGGGAGCCGGGAACCGGCAGCCAGCCCGCCTGCTGGTGTGACCCGGGCGGCAGCCAGGAGCCGGCAGCCATCCCGCACGCTGCCTGGACCCGGGCGGCAGCCGGGAGCCGGCAGACAGCCCTCGACAAATGGATTTTGGATGCATCAGACTTGCTTAGAAATTTTGTCCGTTGCATCCGAAGTCCGTTAAATCGAGGTCCATTAAATCGAGGGTTTACTGTATTCTAAATATTAATACTATCTGATTTCTGGCAGCGTGAAGGTATTTTAATTTTTAAATGCTAACTACACTTTGCCAAGAAGTCAGATCTGGTTTTCTAGTTCCCATAAGGGGTTTCGAATTTCCCTGGTTGACAACTTGACTGATTTAAGTGACACCAAAGGAGTAAGTTTGGAAAAGCAAGCACAGACTAGTTCCTTGGAGACAAAAGCCAAACTGATGCCTCATCCAGGTGTCAACAAAATCAAATGGACTACCACCTGGGTAAGGGGCCATTCTTTGGCAGGAAGAAGGGTGAGAGTGAGAAATGTTTGTCCTGGCAAAGGGTCTCAACAGCTGGAGATGATTCTCAAAGAGAGGAGGGAAAAAATATAAAAATGAGGAATGGAGATCTCAAGTCACCTCTCCATGCTCATCTCTACTCACTAACATTTGAAAGACAAAGGAACCATCATTGAAACTGGGGGAGTGGTCCTGGCTGAAGGAATCCAGCCAGACTACTGTAAGCATATAGTGAGAGAAACCTTTTGCTTTAAATTCATTCAGCGTATTAAATTCAAGCTTTACCTTAATTTATTTTTCTGACTTTTTTGCCTCATCACTTGTAATCACTTAACTTAGTAGTTAATAAACTTGTTTTATAGTTTTATCTAAGCCAGTATGATTTAAGTGTTTGGGAAAACTCCATTTAAGGTAATAGGCACAAATCCTCTCATTTTCTATTAATGAGCTTGTATTTTCCAGAAGGAAAAAGCTGAACGCACATTTCCGGGGACAAGTCTGGGACTGGGAATTTGCTGGTGTACCCTGCAATACAATTTAGGAATGGTTGGCTAGAAGCATAACTCAGCTGACAGTAATTTACAGGCTAGAGGCGATGTGAGAGCAAGGCCAGCAGGGGTTGTTCTCACAGCAAAGCAATGTAATAGGCTCCCCAGATGGAAAATTGAGGGGGGACAGCAGTTGAGAAATCCAGATTGTAGCCTGGGTAATGTCAGTTACATACAAGTATATATATGGCGATATACCATATTTTTCGTCTTATAGGACGCTCCGGCCTATAAGACGCCCCCTCGTTTTTTAATAAAAAAGCCGGACAAAAAAAAAAAAAAAAGCGCCTCGCTCTCCCGTCCCCGCCGCGCGGGCGGGCTGCCGAGGTTCCCCCCTCCCCGCCGCGGGCGGGCTGCCGGGAGCGTCCCGGTTCCCCCCTCCCCGCCGCGGGCGGGCTGCCGGGAACGCTCCCGGCAGCCCGCCCGCGGCGGGGAGGGGGGAACCGGGACGCTCCCGGCAGCCCGCCCGCGGCGGGGAGGGGGGGACCTCGGCAGCCCGCCCGCGCGGCGGGGACGGGAGAGCGAGGCGCTTTTTTTTTTTTTTTTTTTTTTTTTTTCCCTATATGACATTCGCCCTATAAGACGCACCAACTTTTCCCCCCCCGTTTTGGGGAAGAAAAAGTGCGTCTTATAGGGCGAAAAATACGGTACCTCTCTCATAGAACTGGAAGGACCTTGAAAGGCCATCGAGTCCAATCCCCTGCCTACACTAGCAGGACCAAGTACTGTCCCCTGACAGATTTTTTGCCCCAGATCCTTAAATGGCCTCCTCAAGGATTGAGCTCACAACCCTGGGTTTAGCAGGCCAATGCTCAAACCACTGAGCTATCCCTCCCGGCCTTTACTCATTTTGTTTGAGATATTTAAAACTTGCACCCACATAAATGACAAGTTTAGAGCATCATACTAAGGCACATGTGTGATACCACATACAGTACTAAAATCCCACCAGTTTCTTTGGTGCTTCCATAGTCAATTGTGCTCAAGGGATAGCGGGAAAACAAGAATTCCATTTTGCAAACAAATCATCGCAACTAAAATTTCTACAAAAAGTTTTGAAAAATCAATGATGTTTTTCCAAAAAAACCATGTTTTGTAAAAAAAACCCATTACAGTTTTACTGAAGGTTAGATTTAAAGTCACATGACTCATTCAGAGTACATGCGCTCCAAGAAAAGCAGTGTCCTATGAAACATCAAGTAGAACAAATACCTTGTTGCTCAGGGTGTTGCAGGTCTGGCAGCACACTGCAGTTTCCTCTTTTGAGGCTGCTTCGGCAAGGATACAGATATATGAGCTAATATATATACGGCAACATGCTGTTTCCTTTTTTATTCACCTGTCCGTGTATAACACTGGTTGCTAAAGGCTTTACATCATTTGTATTCTACAATATTTTCTAATCATCATACTTTAGACTTTTCTGTTTTGTGAATTGCTTTCTTGTGAATTTTAACACATATGCAAATGCCAGTACTGGAGACAGATGTTCTTTATCTAGTCACAGAGCAGGCATAGAATGAAAAGCAACAGTGCAAGATTTCCCCACACTGCTCTGCCTTTGTGCCTCAACCCTGAACCAAGGGGCCATCAATACAGATAAGAGGGTTGTTCAGTCTTCAGGGTACCTTTCACAATTAGAACTAGTACCTGAGATTGCAAATTTACAAATTACTATTTGCAGAGATACATGAAGGCCTGTCCACCAGGCACCAGAATGAATGAGGCCACCAGGTTTATTTCAGATACACCCCTGAACGGACATCAGATGGCAATAAATTCCTGCTCTCTACCATCCAGACCTAAGCTTTACTGGCAAACTAAATCTACTTCCAGTCTCTTGAGCCACCCATTGCTCTAAGCTTTTTCTCTAACTCTGTTCATACACTGAAGGGCATCCCTGAACACCTGCAACTGTTTTCATCGAGCACTCTACCATCACACCCCATGTGTCTCCTTTGCTCAGCACCAACTCCCACCAAGGCCAGGGCCACTGCACATTCCTCTGCCCAGGTTACCTGCGGGGCCGGGGGCTCTGTCCTTCACACACTGCACCTCTCGCTCACCCAACACACTCAGCTGCTCTCCCTGGCAGCAGGGCCCAGGCAGGGAGCAGGACAGAGCTGCTTCTCACAGCTAAAGCTGGCCATTTTGGATAGCTGTTCTGTGCAGTGCATCAGCTGCCTGAGAGCAGGCCCGGCAACAGAAATTTTGGGGCCCGGTACTCTGATAGTTTGTGCCCCCCCCCCCCGGCCGGTCTCCTGCCGCATGCGCCCTGCCCCACCCGGGCCTATGTGGGACTGCCTTGCCAGTCGGGCATAGCGGGGGTGTCGGGCACGGTCGGCGGTAGCACGGTGGCATAAGGTGCGGATGGGCGGCCTCTAGCACATCACCCCTGCCTGGCCCACCTCCCGCCCCCAGCCTATTCTCCTTCCCCCCCCCCCCCGCCTGACCCAGCCCACCCAACCTAAACTCCTCCCGCAGCCTAACCTCCTCCCCACCCATCCCTGCCTGGCCCACTCCGCTGTTGGGGGTGATCTTCCTTTACCCCCGCCCAGCCTCCCCCAATCTAACCGCCTTCCCTCCCCCACCCCTGCCTGGCCCAGCCCATCCCACCGAACCTAACCTCCTCCCACTCCCAACCCAGCCTCCTGCCCCCCATGCCTGACCCACCCAGCCCAGCCTCCCCCCCACCAAACCTCCTTCCCTCCTGCACCCACGCCTCGCCCACCCCATTCAGCCTAGTCTCCTGCCCCCTCCCCGCCCGCCCAGCCTGGCCTACCCCCCCCCACCGCCCCCTTGCCTCCCCCCAGCCCAGCCACGCCGATGAATGAACCTCCCGAGTCCCCACAGGGGGTGAACTCACCGCAGAGCCCGCCCGCCCAAAGGCCCCCCCCCAGAGCCGCCCCCCGAGTGGGGCCGCCCCCCCCCTTACCCTGGCAAGGCCGGCTCCCCTTCTCGGCGCCTCTGCCACCGTCAGCGCACCAGGGCGGCTGGGCACGCTTCCCCGGGCCCGCTGTGGAGTCTGCCGTGCGGTACGGGCACTTGGCTACAGCGCTGGGGTGGCCGCCTGGTGGGGGATTTACATGCGGCTGGCCGCGCGCACACCGGGGCTCTGCAGAGCATCCCGTTTCCACCCCGCCTGAGCACTCCTGAGTCCATGGGGGCCCAGTACACCTGTCCCCCTATCCCCTCCCACCCCCACCCCCGTCGCCGGCCCTGCCTGAGAGAGAGGTAGGCTGGGGAGGTGGTGGTAGCAGCTAAACCTGGGCAGAGATTGGGCTGATGACAGGGGCTGAGCATGCAGAGAGGAGGGGTTCAAGCTCTCACTTGGCCCCTGTCCTGGGAAGGGTGTGACCTGCCATCTCCCCAGCCAAGCTCTCTCAGGCAGCTGCAAGGAGCAGAGACCCCATGGCCAGTGATAGAAGTGGCTGGTCCCGACCCTTCCACTCCTACCCAGCCCAGCTGCCAGGGACGAGGGCCAAGCGTGCTGGGGCCAAGAACAGCAGGAGAATAGGCACCCTCTCCCTCCCCCCACAGCAACCCTATCTGGGGCTGGGGGGGGGGCACTTGCCCCCATGTACCTCTTCTATGCAGTGCCTCTGCTTATTGAAGTCAGTGGGTGCAGGGTTTGCCAGATAGTTCTCTTTGCAGGATCAGGGCCTAAAATTCCACGTTCTCTATTTTTTTTGTTTATAGCCTTATTCCATAGGTTTTGGGCATTAGCAAATCTCACTTAGATTTAGGCCTTCTTAGTTATCACATCTCTAGCACTATCCAAGAAACTCTTTTGTTTGACGTTTTTGGAATCCATGCAATTTCAGGGGAGACAGGGCCCATTGAGGCACTTGTACTAAGTAAATACATATTTGACCAAGCAAATTCACTCAAATTATTTCCCTTTGTCTAATCTGCTGATGATGATCTAGGACAGGGGTCCCCAAACTACGGCCCGGGGGCTGGATCCAGCCCACGGCTTCGATTTGTCTGGCCTTCCAGTTGAGCAGGCACGCTGAGCAGGCACGTGGAGAAGCCGGAGGAGCAAAGGGGGGTATTTTGCATATATTTGCATATATTGAATTTTTTCAGTCGTTTCAGCCCACGAAGCCCCTTCAGAAATCTAATATGGCCGTCATCTCAAAGTTTGGAGAGACCCCTGATCTAGGATAGTGATACTCAGACCTCAGTGGTTTGGGAGCCAAATTAGAAATTAACATTAGCCACAGTAATGTGAATTCATTATTTTATTTACTATAGTACTATATTATATTTAGTTATATAATTATTGTATTCTCATAGCAAATAAGTTAATTTGTGCAAGTTGGTAACTTCATTGGTTAATAACATAGTAAAAGCATACTGATTGGTTAATACTTAAAATCACGGTGTTTTAATATGTGCTGCAAAGAGCTGCAGCAGACACATTAAAGAGACACTTGTGGCTGAAGAGCCTCAATCTGAGTATCACTGACCTAGGACTTCATCAGCTCTGTATCATTTCCAATCTCAGGTTAGGCTGAACAAGAAGAGCTTTGATGTACTCCTAGCTCTTTCATGCATGCAGCCTCCATCTGCAGTCCCATCCCTTCACAAAATCACTGAGCAAGGAGAAGAACACACACCCCTAACTAACCCCAAATTCTACCCTATCCTTTTATGAGAAGGGGGGAGGGGAAAAAGAGAGGAACAACTCTCCAGAAGGCCAATCACTCTTCTTTGTCCCCAGTAGGAAAGGAGGAAGAGGAATACACTCCCCGGTGTAGCACTCTGAACACTTTGGCACACACATATCCAGGAGCCCCACACGTAATTCAGGAATCTCAGGAGGGGAAGAAGGAAAAAAGTAACGTGGGGACCACAGATCCACATCCCAGTTCTCCCCACAGTTGCTTCCTTTGGCTGACCTTTCTAAAACCCTTCTTGACAACACCTATTCTAGTCCAGTGCTTCGATGATTTACACTCCATTGTAAATCCATTATTTCAAATTTAAGATTAGGAACCGCGTTAGTCTGTATCCATAAATAAGATGAAGACGACTTATGGCACCTTAGAGACTAACCAGTTTATTTCAGCATAAGCTTTCATGGGCTAGAGCCCCACTTCATCGGATGCCTAGAATGGAACAGAAGTAAGATGTATTTATATGCACAGAAAGCACACACACACAAAGTTGTACATTAGCATACCAATTCGAAGAGGCTGTTTAATGGCCCATCCAAATTAAACGGCCTCTTAGAATTGGTATGCTAATGTACAACCTTTTTTTTCTTCTCTGTGTATATAAATACATCTTACTTCTGTTCCATTCTGTGCATCTGATGAAGTGGGCTATAGCCCATGAAAGCTTATGCTGAAATAAACTGGATAGTCTCTAAGGTGCCACAAGTCTTCATCGTCTTATTATTTCAAATAGAAGTATATGAAAACATTCAGGTTTTGGCACTGTGGTCTAAATTTTACTTGCATCATATTCCTTTTGGGACCTACCTGTTTTTCCTGCAGATGTGGCTTTCTTGATATGTAATTTGGAGGATAGCAACAAATTGGTTCCCAAAATGACCAATTTATCCAACTGTGCAGGTATGGGCAAATGTGGGTCTAACAGCCTTAAGCATAATTTAAGAAAGGAACTCACAATCACAGAAAAACACCTTAAGTTTCCCTGAGCCTGAACCCAAATCCTAATCCTCATGCACAAAGTCCTCTCAACACACTATGGCAAATCCTAAAATATGGGTAAATCCCAGTCAATATAATTTACACTTCATTTAGCCTGGAATAAGAGCCTTATGAATCTGAGACAGAGCTTTGCCCATCTCTCAAGCAAGGTAACTGAATGGCAACAGTTCCTATAGGAGTTCTCACCAAAAACCAACCCCATATAGCTATCCTATGTATAGCTGATTAATCACCCAAAGTGACACCTCTGGACTCTATTCTTCAGTTAAACTACATGCAGTGGTCCTTCATCTTCTCTGAGAGGCCCAGTGTGCTCACACATTATTAGAATCGGATTTGATCTTCCAACATCCGACTTATACCCAAAGCAGTATAGTTCCTTTCCCCACAGTGCTAGCAGCTGCTGGGTTTGTCTCAGTTTTCACCATCCACATCTCTAAATTTCTCACCACAGTCTGTAGCAGATCTCCAGCTCTAGTGACAGGAGTCTCCATATGATTAATGCCAGACAGGCATATGCTGATCAAAGTGTTGCCAGATTTCCTGGAACCAATCACATTTAGCATTCATCTCACTGCCTATGCTGAACTACCCAGCCATGCTACAGTAACCAAAGGGCTTGGCTGAGTCAGACCTACTCTCACTGTTTATATCAGCAAACAATGTTTTAAAAGTCCTATGGAAGCCCCTATTTTTGCTCTCTCTCAATCAGATCACTTAGTACATCAGTGGAGCTTAAACATGTATTAAAGCACTTGCTGGAGTCAGGCAATCATGGGGTTCTCTACTCACCACTGAGGTGCCCCCTTTTAGCTGCATCTGAGGAAAAGCTCTGTCCCATCTGACACCCATTTTGGTCTCTTCCTTGTGCTGCAGTTCCTCACACACTGCAGACGTTGCAGTGCTTCAGCTTTGAGTTGAGATGCTCCTTTTTCATTGCTTGGCTTTCCGGGGTTTCTCCCTTCCAGGGTTTCAAAGTCTCACCAGACTGAATGTCCAGGTAGCATTCCTAGAAATCTTCTAAGTCATAGCTATGCCACTTCCCTCAGTGGCTGGTAGGTAAACCCAAGCCCAACCACAATTCTGGGTTCCAGTCCAGGGACCCTACAATCAACAACCAAGCTCTGCTCTACTCCAAACCTTGCTTTTATTTCCCTGGACTGCTTCCTACACCATATGGATCAGGCTTCCGCATCCATCACACTTCTTGGTAAACCATTCCTTCCAGGCCAGGATCCCAGAACTTCTACTCTCCCCATATGCTTCCTCCTTTCACTCAGCTAAGCCTAGAGGGTAACTGTAAATTTCCACACTACAACCACCTTTCTTTCTAACCTTACACTACACTACACCAGCCCAGCCGAGCCGAGCCTGCTTCTACTCAGCTGGTGCTGCAGTCTCAATTAGGGATTGCTTATGAAGTCTAATTCTCCCTCAGGTGTGGCCTATCACATTCATTTACCCTTTCTGGGCCACATTAACCTTTCCAGATTATTGTGAGGGTCTCACATACAGGGTCTCAATGACAAACATATCTAAACAAAATTAAAATCTGTGAGTTGAGTGGGACACAACTATTAACACTAAAGCTAGAAAATGGAAAATATTTGCTTAGCTCCCCAATGCACTTCACCTCCTCTCAGTTCCATAGCCAGATTACAGCCTGAGCTAAATAGATTTGAAACACCTTTTGCTATTTGTTAATAATATTTTGTTTGTATAGCACCTTTCATCCCAAGGTGGTTCACAAACTGTGCCAGGCACAGCATCTGTTAAACAATCCACTGTCTGACAATCATTTACATGCCTCTATATAACAATCACTTCTACAGGATGACTGATTTTTACTGCGCACTCAGATGGTAACAGTTTTCATTGTACATACACATAGTGCTACTGATTTGGTATCCATCTCTGGGATGGAGAGTGGTAATCAATCAGCAGCTCAACACTGAAATGGCACTAAATAACTAAGGGGTACAGTATTATAAATAGGGACAGAAATTTTAGTTCAGGGTTTGTTTAGCTTTTGAGTTCAGGTTGAAAAGCTGATAAAAACATGTAAACACAACCCGGTGACATGGCATGTGAAATCGAAAACTTGCTGTTTTTGTTTAATTAGAGAAAAAGTGCAATTTATTTTTACATTTAATGTACCTATACTGATTGCTGGAACTAGCCGATGCATATAAGTAGTTGTATTTTCAGTGCATATTTCTTCACGTGGCTTTGTTCTAAGGACCAGGTCCATTGACTTCAATAGGAATGAAGGCTCTGGACTTAGCAAAGCATTTAAACATATGCTTAGCTTTCCAAACATGTTTAAAGTTCATCCCTATTGAGTAATATGTTCAAGGGTTTTGCTGAATTGGAGCATAAGCACATTCAGTTTCTTGCAATATCAAGGCCTAAAAGATTCACATTTGTGGGCTGAGAGAACTGATGTCATGTTTTATCAGACTCAATCTTAAACATACTTCCACTAACATTCAGAGTAAAGTAACTGAATGTTAAATCCATTGGTTAGAGACTCCCTTTCTTTATGGTTCACTATGAAAGCATCTATAGTTCACATTTTCTTCCAGAAATATTCTATAGTATTATTAAATGAGAAAATTAGTACAGTGCCAGTTAAAGCTACAAGCTTTTGGAAGTCTTGTAAATGGTATAATGTAAAAACACTTTTAGACTGTGAGTCTTTGGGGCAGGGACCGTTTTTAAATTTGAGTCTTGTATAGCATGTTGGTGGCATCAAATGGCGAATAAATAATAAAACAATTAGAGGTGCTTGGAAATTTTACATTGGAAAATGTGGATTCATCAAAATTTAATGTTTCATGGGAACATATCAATTTTGACATTTTGTTTTTGAAACAAACGGAGTGGATCATTCTGATAAGGTCAAAGTGCACTCAAATAGCGATTTCCTCTCTCTCATGCACAAAAGCAGATTTTCTATCTGCAAACCTCTGCCAGCATTAACTAATGAAAACGTACAGTAGGTGTGTAAGATGAAGAGTGCAGCACTGGTCAAAGTGCTCTTTCAAGTGCCTCTTGTGCTTGGCACATCAAGATCTCAGAACCATTTAAAAGTAGGTTTCGCTCTTATTCAAAACAAATAGAAGCTGTATCACTGATATACCATTATATTTCAAACTGTTAATTGTAGGAGCATGCTATTCTACATTCAAAAACTGAACCTGATGCAGTCTTTACAGGAAGAAGGCAAAAGTAGCTTGGAAAATTCCAACTTCATCAATGCTAGTCAGTTATGCACCAGGACTCATGAATAAGCCTGGGAGTTTGTCAAAAAGATCACAGCAGCCCCTGGATCAGTTGCACCGGCCGTTTCTTGGGCAGTCTTGGGCCACTGCACCACCCTTCCCCAACAGCAACAGGAGCTTGGGAAGGGGCAAGGTCACAGGATGGGGTGAGGGCTCTGGACAGCGCTTACTGTGGGGGGGGGGGGGCTCCCCTGAAATGGTGACATCCCCCTACTTCAGCTCCTAGACAGAGGCATAGCCAGTCAACTTTGTGCACTGTGTCCGCCTGCATGCACCCACTCCCATAATCTCCCATTGGCTGTGCTCCCTGGCCAATGGGAGCTGGGGAGCCAGAGCTCTTGGTGGAGGGAGCCACAGATCTGCCTGGCCACACCTCCACCTAGGCCCTAGGTGCTGAGAGGGGGATTTCACCTGCCAGCCCCGCCATCCCTCCCCTCCAGCACCTCCCACAATACCCTCTCTCTCCCCTGACTACCCACAAGATCCACCCCACCCCACCCCCGATTTAGTCAGGGGTATATAGGTGACAGGCCATGAGGTTTTGTTTGCCTGTGACCTATTCATGACTTTTACTAAGAATACCCGTCACTAAAACATAGACTTACTCATTAACACTTACTTAGTAGGTTCTTCTGTGGCCCCCTCTCACCAAATTATCTGGAGTGCTTCACTATTGTTAGTGAATTTATCCTCATATGACTCCTGTGAGGTAGGGAACGGGAAATGCTACTCTCTCCATTTTACATAGGTACTAAAACCGGAGCTTGGGCTCTGAAGCCTGGGGGTGGGGAAGGTTTCACAGCCCAAGCTCCAGCCTGAGTAGGAATGTCTACATAGCCATGTTTAGCACTGTGCTAAAATGCTGCTGCAGATTTATTTTTGCAGTGTAGACATACCCTTCGGCACAAACACCATCACCCAGTCTCTAGGGAACCAGGTGTTCATGCCTCTCCTCTCAGTTAAGCTTTTAAACTGTTTATTTTTGTGTTGAAAAAAGCTCTCATGAAAGTTGGTCTCCAACTAGCCTGAAGAAAGGCTTTATTTATATTGTCTTACAAAGATGACTTACTTATGCCATCCTTATAAGGAAGTTACACTGCATGTTGTCTATGGAACTCTAGTGATCCATGAAGTACTGAAGTCAGATGCTTTGAATGACCTATAGGGATTAGAGGTTCTTTATATTCTACAGTACTGGAGATTAAAAACTGAGTATAGCCACAAACAACCACTTTTGATGAGGAGTAATAAATTGCCAGGTTTTCCTGATCCTATTATATTTAAGAGAGAGCAAGACTACCTGCTACCAAATTAGGGAGTGGGGCAAAAACATTTAAACTTTTATTTACATTTAAACATTTTAGAGTTAGAGTTCTTCAGTTTTTGTGAAAATCCCATCCAGCTGGAATAAGAAATCTGACCTAGGGCATGTCCCTCATTGTGGAATACAAAAGGTCACCACATTAAAGTGATTCAGTGCTGACTCATCTCCTCTCCCATGTGTGCACAGATATACCATGAGAAAATTGTGCAGTATTTAACCACAAGACAGCTGTGGGTTAGCAGCAGCTAGCAAACCAGATGCCACTCTGCAATTTTGGACTTGCACGTACATGGTTTTGATTGAAACATGACCAAGTCTCCCATGTGTCACTGGATATTGCTAAATGCCATTACCTTTGATCTACAGCCTTCCCCATGCTAGTAAGAAAAATATGATCCTCAAGAAAAGGATAACACAGCTCTAACCAATCTTTCATTTTTCAAATGATATGAAAAGTTATCAGGTCTTTTTTCAGATGGCTAGGAAATGTTTGTTGAACTATGGTTAAGCTTGGATGCTTATTACCTTATCAGTTCCTCTAGTTTAAGGATGACACACAGTAGTGGAATAGGGCAGGGAAGCCTGAACTGTCCCTGTGTAAGCTGCCATTGCTCTGCCTAAGTCAGAACACTAGCTCATGCAGACCAGTCAAACCCAGTTTAACCATCTGAGGTGCGCCCATGCTCAACAGACTTTTCCTAGACATTTTTTTAGAGTGGCTTAAACCTGACCGCGCTAGTGTAAAGGAAAAGGTGCAGGCTGGTTGTCTCTCTCTCAATCCCAGTGAACAGTCAGGGCTCAGGGTTAACATTATTGCAGCTTGTTAGCACAGTTTGATGACTTAACGATTCTGAAGGCTGGACCAAGACAAAACATTTTTAGAAAGTATTTATACAGCTCCAGGTAGCTAATGAGAATTTTTTCAATGTTTACTATGTTCCAGTCTCAGAAAGCATTTGTGGGCTTCTGAGCCACGCACACTACTGAAATCTAAGGATGTTAATGCTGTAGCAAGCTGAATGATGCTGAAAGAAGATTTTATGTAAGTGGACTCCCAGACTCCTATACCATTATCTGTGAATTCCCATATGCAATGAACAGCTGGGAAGAATCTTTTATTCGACTGCTTGGAAGTGGTTTTCATAAATATATCCAATAAATAAAAATAATAAAGAAGTGATGTGAGCAGATGGAGAGAGAGATTTGAGACTCATCAACAGAGAGGTACTAATGGACTATAAGAATAGATGAGGTCACCTGGTGAGGAAAGAGTGCTCTTATGTGACCTTGGAACACACTGGGTTGGCAAAATTTGCAACTGTGGCTCCTACCTAGCAGATAAAGAAGAAAAGCTTCCTCTATGTATGAGGAATGGCTGTGGGTGTTATTTACTCTAGGCTGAACACAAAAGATAGACAGTCCATCATCCATAGCCCATGACTATGCCATAAATAACCAGTATAGTCACCAATTTTAAAATCCCCATGAAAGTTGATAGGAAATTAACCATAAAAAATATCACATTCACAAGTAACATTAAGGGTTTAACTAACCACAAAAGCTGGAAAACTCAATGTTGAGATTTTCATTCCATCCTCTGTCTGACATGTGTCTAAGTAGTACAGGAAGTTCTCCAAACAGTCTGTGGTCTTCTCTTAATCAAGTGCTGCATTACCATGACTATGAAAGAAAGCTAGAACAGTTACCTTATTTCTGAGTTTCCTGACTGCACATTGAATGTACATTAAACAAGAAAACTAAATTAATCTGTAAAACTTGATCTGTTCTATTAGGATAGTTGTGTAAAGTTTCACCCTCTCATGACATCCTTAAATGCCATTTATAAAAGGAAATAATTTTAAGGCTTGAATTTTTATTTGCACAAAAAATGAAATTAGAGATTTATTAAGCACTAATGAGCCAGATGTGCTCCTAATGCAATATTACACAGCAAGGGCTTGCTTTTGCTTCAGCTTCAGAAAAGAAAATCTTAACCTGTATTTTACATCTACTGTAAAGCCTAATTCCATATTCTGTTTGGTGATATAAATAAAAAGGAATTTTTTCTTTATTAAAAAAATAAAGGCCATGGGCTGAAATTGATTACAACACACAAACACAAACCCTAGTCTGTGCCCACTTATTGCATGCCCCAATTAGTTTGGTTTATTTATTGTTTGAACTAATGTGATATAATGTGCCTCTCATGTCCAAATTATGCAAATATGGTGGGGATTCCCAGTAACTTATCAAATGCATAAGGGGGAGAAAAGAACTTGTTTTTCTAAAACTAAGCAATTTAGAAGAAAAAGAACAGACAGTATCTCAATTTGGTTCCAATGCAAAGAAATCAAATAGAAAGACTGTGCCGTATGTAGTACAGCTCCCATATGGATCATGGTACTTAAATGGGAAGCAAAATCCAAATATCTCAGAACAGCATTCTGAAACCCTCAAAGGTAAAAAGGAACACTCATCATGAGTGAAATCAAAGTGAACTCTGACATTAGGCAAGACAATTTGGCCATCCTGAGACTACTCTGCGTAAAAGAGAAGGAAAATAAAAAATGTTTATTCAGAGCATCAGATTATTCTAGATTGTGATACAGTTATTGCTGCACTCAAAGGCAGGGCAGGCATATTGTTAATCTAAGGTATTGAGAGCACTTTGTTCAAGGAAATGCATACCATAAAATAGGATCTCCCCCTTCCCTTTTCAGTACAGTAAACCCTCGATTTAACGGACCTCGATTTAACGGACTTCGGATGCAACGGACAAAATTTCTAAGCAAGTCTGATGCATCCGAAATCCATTTGTCAAGGGCTGGCTGCCGGCTGCCACCTCGGTCCAGACAGCGGGCGGGCTGGCTGCCGGCTCCCGGCTGCCGCCTGGGTTACAGCAGCGGGCGGGCTGGCTGACGGCTCCTGGCTGCCGCTCGGGTCCCAGCAGCAGGCGGGCTGCGGAGCTGCCGCCCTGGCCCTGTGGCGGGCGGGCTGCTGCTCCGACAGCTCATTTTTTTTATTATTATTAAATAACGGACTTTCTGATTTAACGGACACCCCCTCGCCCGAATTAGCCCGTTAAATCGAGGTTTTACTGTATTTCCAATATTCTCATTCTTCAAGCCATCCCTAAAACTGGAGTCCCTCTCTCATGTTCTTTTCTAGCCCCCTTCCCATTTGTCTCAACACCAACCCATCATGCCTCTCTTCCCTCTTCTTTACTCATTCCTTCTCTCTCTTTTCTCAACCAGGCTCTTGCCACAGACAGTCCCCCTTTTACATTAAAGAATATTCTTTGCCCCTCTACCCTGAATATAAAACAATTCCTCTCCATTGGCCTAAAGTATATATTACATTTTAAGAGCTGTATGGCTATTGAGTCATGTAAACAGAATGAGTAATAACTATTAAATATGGGTTGAAATTCCATCCTATGATTGTAATTATCTCTACATTTTCCATGTCCAAAGGGCAGAACAGCATGCAAGGTAAACATTTGCCAAGTTGGGTGGGGGAATATTTACAGACAAAATAAGAAAGTGCATGTATACGGTCAGATTAAGACATTCAGAGCTGAATAGAATACTGGTGAAGAGTGTGCATTGATTTCATTGAGTTGCACCGATTTACACCAGTGATTAATATTGCCCTGATTGTAAATAACATTCACTTCTCTGTAATAACATTGTGGTGATAAATTCATAATAAAGCAGACAAATCACATTATTTTGTCAGTATGATTTGGGTACAAAATTTCTTCCAACATAGGCACCGACTTTACGGGGCACTGGTGGGTGCTTGTTCTCTCCCCCCCCATTCCCGGCCTCGACCCAGCTCCGCCCCTTCCCCACCCTCATTCCAACCCTTTCCCCAAATCCCTGGCCCACCTTCTGTCCTGGGCACGCTGCGTTTCCCCTCCACCCACTCCCTCCAGGCTTGCATCGCAAAACAGCTGTTTGGCGGGGCAAGCCTGGGAGGGAGGGGGGAGAAGCGGAGCAGCGGCAGCGTGCTCAGGGGAGGAGGTGGAGCGGAGGTGAACTGGCGCGAAGGGGAGGGGAGGGCCGCAGGAAGTAATGGAGTGTGTGTGCAGAGGAACCCCAGCTCCCCACCCCAGCTCCCCTACCCTCCACCCCCGCCCCCGAGTGCGCCGCCACTCCGCTTCTACCCCCTCTCTCCCAGGCTTGCCGTGTGAAACAGCTCTGCACCCATCAACTTTTCCCCATAGATGCTCCAGCCCCAGAGCACCCACGGAGTCGGTGTCTATGTCTTCAAATGCTTCTAAAAATGGAGAGATATGCTGGTCTGACCTCCCTCATTCACATACACAAAACAATGTTAAGTTAGTCTTTCCTTAAGGTTTTAGACACTGAATTTTGCAATAAAGTCCAAAAGAATTCCTGCTGTTGTAATCTGAAAATGACTATCTAAATGTACCAGACAGACACTTATCCTTTCACGGAAACATTTTACTACTCATATGTACCTGTTGATACTCTGCCAGTCCAAAACTGGTATCATTAGACATGTTCAGCTTGGCACGGAAATCTTTTTGTGGTGAGATTATTCACAGAATCATTGATATGGAAAAGATCAGTCAGGTCATCTAGTCCTCCCTGCTGCTTCTACTACATTATATTTCCCTTGAAATGCATCTTATGGTATCTGAATAATTTTTTTCTTTATAAACACACACATCCTCCTGTGAATTCTGAAATTAAGTTTTGTTAGTTTTATTTATAAACTTGTTATAAGTAATATCTATTTAATTTTTGCATACGCTTTCTGCTTAAGTTGTTTGCTAAGAAAATATTTATTAGGAATAGGAGCTTAACACAGTAAATCAATACTCAACATTTCCTGGACCACAAAAGATAGACAAAATATTTTACAAAATTCTTTATGGAATTACACAAAACAACGCACAAGGTTTGTCTGTTTTTACACTGACTTAATCCCGAAAAAGAAAAACCAACCCTACAAAGATCACAAGAAAGGCATGATAAACTGCATTTTTAATCATTGTTGCACTGCTGGGCAACAAGCCCTTGTTACAAAGCATTAATTTAGTGTCTTTAAAAAGTCAATAGAAAATGTATTTAATCTAACAGAACTATTAACAGTTGATATTTTAGCCGACTTTACACCTTGAAACCTTATGAATAGAGATACTTTAGTCACAGAGTATGGAGAGAAAAGAGCTAGAAAAAAATGGTTTTTTTTTAAACCTTTAGTAGTCTTTTTTTTTTAATATAAAATGCACTAATTTCCCAAAATAAGAATATGTTGACACATTAGTGTCAATTTATGCTGATGAAAGCTGATGACAGCTTCTTTCTAACTAAAGTTAATTTCACAAAGCCTTAATATATTACATGAATATTCAAGTAAATTATTTAAAAATATTTAAAAAGCACAAGAATTGAATTGTACAGTGTTTCATACAGATGGTTATCTTAGGAATGATGTCATTTCCAGCTATAGATATTTATAGGGTTTTTTTTAAGACCACCATGACACTACCTGATATTGCAAGAAATCCTTACGGTTAATGTTTATTATTCTTCCATTTGTAATTCTTAAAATTAAATTTTCAGTTGCATTTTAATCTGAAGTTATGCCAATGATTTAATTAATCACCAGCTAAGCTAGTATATTCCTCTTTCTGTGTGTTGCACAACATTACATCACACTGCTGGCCCCACTTTGTGAGATGCTGAACATCCTCAACTTCCATTGACTTTTATGGGAATTGATGGTGCTTAGTACCTTGCAAGTGAGAGCAATGAAACCATTATAATTAAGCAACAGTAAAAAAGACACGCTCAGCTGGATGCTGTCACAGCTATATGCTGTGGGATCACTAGCATCAAACCTCTCACAAAACCCGCAAGGAGTTCTCCTTACAGGATTTCTTCTTTACACCAATCACCTTGAATGATGTAAAAATGTTTTATTATTGACTCAAACACTGGACACCTACTGTGTTGAGAGAGAGTCACTCACTAGTCTTGGTCAGTGGATTTTGGGCAACAACAGAATTCTGATTTACTTAATATCCCCTGCAATGGGCAAATTCCAGAGCAAAATAACCCACAACAGGAAATTGGAATGAAAAATACAAACCACGCACAGTTTACATTACTGCGAGACTTCAGTAATACATGCAGGACAATGAAAAAGCCAGAATGTATCAAAGTAGCAACAGTTAAAAATTTAGCAAAGTTTTCACAGTGTCTCTTTACAGCCTTTTACTTTAATACAAGTGCATCACTTACCATCACTATTGCTCAAACATTTTAAAACGTCTCCTGGCCATGCAAATCACTTTGAAAAGAAAACAAAGCAAATTACATTTCTTAAGGCATTTTTAGACATTGAATACAACTTGAATTTTACTCAAATTTTCAACCCTACAAAATAAGTTGCTGTTATCAAACTAGAAGTGTTTCCCAAATATAATCTGTTCTGCTGTTGTGCTTTAACATTCTTTTTATTTCAGTTACAGCTTGAGAGTACTAAATGCCCAAAGAACTAGCCAAATATGCAAAGTTAAACTTTGTTCAGCTATCCAAATTCTTGAACAAACAGAAGCTACAGGGAATTTCTTACTGGCATCCTCTCAAGTTCTTCCTTCCCATCCTTCAGACTGTTGAGGTTTATTCAGTTGCACTGTTCTGCCTTTGCCTTCCAGAAATGTTACATTGCTTAGGCAGTTATTAAGAAGTAGAATTAGACTCAAGAACAACTGATATATTCTAGGATTCTAAGGGAAAAAAAGCACACAATTCCATTTTTTCCCAGTTTGCAATTTCAGTTTGACGCCACATCACCACCACAACTCAACATTAACCCATAAAACAAAGATAATCCCACTGTCATACACAGTGGGGGAAAAGTCAGGAGGAAAATGGGAGGCTCTATGTCAGAAATAATCACTCGCCCATAAGGAGAGAATCCAGCTTCCCCTTAGCTACCATTTCATAAATTAATAATTTGTTAAAATCATAATCACAAGAATTTAGCTACTACACAAAATTCAAGTTTTAAAGAAAGAATAAATTAGTTACAGCCTTGTAAACAATTGTTCATCTGTGTAACATCTTAGAAGGAAAAAGAGTTCCCCTGTATAATAAATGAGACAGTACAAGGCACACATTACACTTAAGAATCCAAAGTGATAAAAATAGCAGGTGCCTCATCATTTTTGTTCACTTGCAATTGTGCTACAGAACACTGGAGAAATATATATAACTTTGTTTATATTACAGTCATTTGAAAGTCTTCCATGACTGCACTCTTTCTGTTAATATATTTGTGCTATTTTATAGTATAGTGTGATTTGCATCTGTTGAAAAGGATCTTCTCAGATGTTTTCTACAAAGCTGCCAGGGAAAAGGCCAGTTTTTCCATTTCGTTGCAGTGTGCCTTTGAACCAGCCATCCTCACGTTTTTTGTGTACAAAAACAATGTCCCCTTCCTTAAGTTCAAGTTCTGCTTCACTCTGAGGAGGATAGGAGACCACAACCCTGTATCTGTACAATAAAAAGGCATTTTAGTTTAGGATTTTTACAAAATGTTATACTGTTTACAAAAAAGTTTCTATACATGTTACAACTTATTAGAACAGGCCGCTGCCTGGAACTAGTTACAGAGCTCATAAAAACTGAAAAATAAATGTATCCAGGACAGAAAATAACAGGATGTTAACATAAGGAATCCCAGGCAAAGGTATACAGGGCTGGCCTTACCAGGAGGTGAACTGAGGCAGCTGCCTCAGGTGCCAGACTGTGGGGAGGGGTGCACTGCTAGGACCCACAGTGTAGAAAATTGTGTCTGCTGCTGGTGTATATGTATTATCTTTCATCTAGATTCACAGAGATGGTGGAGTGCTGTGCTGGGAGAAGGAGGGCACAATACACATAACAGACAGGCGGGGGAAAAGGTGAGAGGGAATAACAGAAGTCAGCATGATATTACTCTGTTATTCTGGACTACACACCTGACAACAGCCATACAGAACAAATGACTTTCACGGTGCATTTTTAAACAACACAACCTAGTGAAAATGTCCCTGCAATGGTGACTGTCACAGAGCATTTTCTAGAATTTATTGACATTGAAGATACTACAGGAGCTGATGTAACAAATGTGCTCCTTAAAGAGGTGGACGATACGGGAATTGCGATAGCTGACATGAGAGGTCAGGGCTACGATAATGGTGCCAACATGAGAGGAAAGAACAGGAGTGCAGAGACAGATCCGAGAGTTAAACCTTCCAGCTTTTTTTGTCCCATGCAGTTCTCATTCACTGAACTTGGTGGTCAGTGATGCAGCATCAGGTTCTAGTGAGGCTGCTGATTTTTTAAATGCAATTCAAACCATCTATGTCTCTTTCTCTGCATCAACTCATCAATGGCAAATTTTGAAGCAACATCTGGGAACATCCTCTCTGACACTGAAATCACTGAGTGCCACAAGATGGGAAAATCAAATGGAGGCGATAATGCCTATTAAACACCAAATTGGAAAGACAGATGATGCCATAGTTGCCATTGTGCAGGATAATGCTATTACAGGAACTGTTCATGAGAGAACAGTGACAAAGGGAAATGGAATCACCAGAAACATTCATAACTTCAAATTTCTGAGTGGCTTAGTATTGTGGCATGACATACTGTTTGAAATAAATGTTATAGGCAAGAGACTCCAAGGTGTTGACCTTGATATATCTGAAGCAAGGGAACAACTGGGGGGGAAAAAGTCATACCTACAGTGTTACTGATCAGATGTAGGATTTCAAAACATTCTGAAGAGTGCACAGAAGTTGGCAGAGAAACTTCACACTGAAGCTATTTTCTCACCCATTCAAGAATACAAGAGTCACCGAAGAAGAGAAGATTTTGATTACGAGGCATGGGATTGTCTGTTACAGCTTTCCCTCTATTCCATTTTGTTTCTTACAGCTGTCCCCTTACTCCATTTTGTTTTTGTTCTCCTGTGGCCGCCCCTCCCTGGCTGTTAAGTTGTTTACCAGGGCCACTGCCCTTCTCAAAGGGAGGGCCCCTTAAGTTGTTTACCAAGAGCCATTGCCCTTCTCAAAGGGATGGCCACTTGTGCTGCATGCTAAGTGGGACAACTGCCCTGTTCAAAGGGTTGGTCCTGTTATCACCTTGTTAAACCTGGGCTCGGTGTAGGGTAGGCAATGTCCAAAGCTGTAAGACCTAATGTGTTTTTGAGATCCTGGGCATGAGTCATAGGCCTCATGTGCTTTTGAGTCATGAGGTGGAACTCACGCCTATGGTCCAGGACTCTGCCCAGGCATGTCTCTATGCTCACCTGCAGTTTTTCCCTGTAACTCCTCCCCTGTGACAGAAGGAGCCTATCAGGATTACTGGCGGGGAAACTGCCTGAGTTTGCCTTTAAGAACAGGCATTTTTGAAAGAAACATCAGAAAGGTTCCTGCATTGCCACCTGGTCTGATCAGCCAGGGGGTCTGGGGGGTCCTTTCTCCACTCTCGTTTTATTTTTGAGCGTACCCCCATTTTTAACCCCCCCCCACGAAGAACGAATTGCTGCCTGAGAGACCTCCTGATTATCAAGACCGTGCCGAGCCCTCCTTGCTTCTTCTGATGCTGTTGCTGCTGCTGCCTTTGCTGCTGCCTTGGGGACAGGTGAGAATCCCTCTGTGAAACTTTCTATACTTAATTACTTTAGCTGCTGGCTCTGTTTCCCCAACACACACACTCAAACTAAACCTCTCTTAAACTAAACCTTGGTCTGTGTCTTAAAACCTCTCTTAAACTCCTTGGTCTGTGTCTTAAAACCTCTCTTAGACTTAAACTAAACCTTGGTCTGTGTCTTAAAACCTCTCTTAAACTCCTTGGTCTGTGTCTTAAAACCTCTCTTAGACTTAAACTAAACCTTGGTCTGTGTCTTAAAACCTCTCTTAAACTCCTTGGTCTGTATCTGTAATCTGTTTCTTGCTTTGCAGCACCTTTGCTGCTAGAAATAAGCCTGTGCCTTCCTGGACTGTACCTGGGCACACACCACCCTGCCCTCTGAAACTACCCCTAGTATAAGGTGCACCCATTAGGTTAGATTTTGTCTTTTAGTCTAGATAAGTTGTAATTTCATTTTGCATAGCTGTAGTTAAGTTAGGTTTAGGAAATTGCTTGCATTGTACCCTGTAAGTTAGCCTTAAAGAATTGTTGCATTGTGTTTTGTTACTTGCTAATTTGTGTAGTTTTGGTTAAGTTAAATTATAGATAAGATTTTACTGTGTTTTGTATAATTGTCTCTCTGCTGTTTAAACTTGCAGCCTATCTGTTCTGTGTCTCCCTGAGTTTAAATCTCCCTCCACCACGTGCTCCTCTTCCCCCATCCCCCAACCTTACTTCTCTCTCTCTCTCTCTCTCTTCCTCTCTGTTGTTTCAACTTACAGCCTGTCTTCTCTCTCTCTTTCTAGCATAAAACCCCATTGGTTACCCCTTTTCTCTCTAACACACCTCACATTTTACATTTACACCACTGAGACACATTTTTACCTAAAATTGTTGGTTATTTAACACATTTTACCCATACTGTTAGTCGGTTACATGCTGCTGTGACACACTCTTTACATAGAAATAGTTAGCTACCTGTTACATTTATACTTCAGTGTTTAATTGGTTACCAACTGTATTGTACCTCACTGTATTGTACCCTACTATTGAAACCCCCTATCCCATTTACTAAAAGAAACCCCTCCCCAATTGTCTACTTTAACAAACCCCATGCCCCTCACTATTGAATTTTCCCTGTTTTTGTATTTTCTTAATAAAGTTTATTTTGCACCCCACCTGTGTGGTAATTGCTCCCCAAGATCCCATATACCTGCTGGCAGGGACAGGGATAATTCCATAAGAGACCACAAACAACCATTCAAAGTTGAATTCTTTAACCAGGTGCTAGATTGTGCAGTTGAAGAACATTTCATGCAGCTCAAGGAACACAGCAGGATATTTGGGATGCTGTATGATATTCCCAAACTCCTCACTATACCTGAAGACCTATACCAGCAACGACAGTGTTGACACATTATGATATGGACAATATTGATGCAAGTGATTTAAGTTATGAACTGAAAGCCCTTTCAAGATACATTTCAGCAGGATCAACTCCAAAGGCTGTTCTGGAATATATGTGCACAAATAAGATGACCACTCTCTTTCCAAATGCTTTTGTTGCTCTGTGCATACTTATAACACTTCCTGTAACAGTTGCCAGTGGAGAATGCAGCTTCTCCAAGCTGAAGTTAATAAAAACATATCTACTCTCCACAATGACAAGAGAGAGGCTGGTCGCCCTTGCAACCACATCAATCGATCATGATTGGCCCAGATAATGGACTTTCAGGAAACAGAAGCAGTTCAAAAATTTGCAACCGAGAAGATGTAGACATAATAAATCTGTGGTCGTTGATTATTCAAACAGATAAAAATGCCAGTGTTTACTATGCAGGAAAAAAAAAGTCACATTTGCTGTTCAGGCATTTGTAAATATTACTTAAAATTTTTGAACAAGGCATTTTAAGTTGTTGGTTCTCCTTTACTGGGGTAGGTAGCAGAGCAGTACCATGAGAGAAGAAGAACAGGAAGAAGGCAGGCCTGAGACTTTTCAAAGTTTTGGCCCAAGTGAGGGGACATGGGGGTGTCATTTGAGTTCCCCACCTCAGGTGCCAAAATGTTGTGGGCCAGCCCTGAATGAATATAAAACATCTCTTACCATCTTTCATTAAGGTCCCCCCCCCCAAAAAAAAGGGGGTTATATAAGAGGCAATGGGAAAGAAATGTGTAGGAGATCCGCTCCTCCCCCACGGCCCAACAGGCAGGAGACTCTTTTGTGGCTTCCAACAGTGTCCTTTATTCACAGTGCAAACCCCACCACCAATATACAGTTCTATACAATGTAGCTGAGGCCCAGCCCTCAACCTGGCTGGCCTCAGGGAGCAGTCAGCTCTGGTAGGCCCCTAGCCTCAGCTCTACTTCCTTGCTCTTTGTCTCTGCACCTCTCTCTATCTGCTTCTCTCTCTACCTCACCACCACCACCGCCGCTGCACTGGGCTTCCACCCTGGCAGGCTTTTATCCCCTCAGGAGGCTGCCAGGTGTGACCCATTAAGCCCTCTGCAGCTCAGGGCTACACCCAGGTGGCTAATTAGCCTTTCCCATCAGGGAAGGCTTCTAGAGGCTTTTTTCCCTTAAAGGGGTAGCAGGGCTGGGTCAGGCCCGCCCTGCCACAAATGTAAACATATTTTTAGATATATAGGTGTTTTCTTCCAGGTACAGTAACTTAACAATAATCAGACAAAGACTGCACAGCAGTAACTGTACTTCATTTCCCAATTGCATGATTATGTGGTGGCATATTTTAAAAGAGTAACTTGTTGAAGATAAAAAACTTTTTCTTCAAATACCAAAGACAAAGTTCTTTCCAGTTATCTCGCTGTAATATAAATTTAATCCTCTTCCGCCGTGGCTGAACCCTATGCTGCCTGGGGCTGGAGCTGACTCCTGAGCCCTGCTGCCCGACGACTGAGTTGGCTGCAGAAACCCATTTTTTAAGTTTCTCATGTTACTCTGGCTGACATAGTTGATTTAATTTTTTTGAAAACTATTTCATTTAACTATTTTAGTTAAAAACAGTTTTAACAAAAAACAAACCTGATTTTAAAAAACTTGAATGTTTAACTAAATTCAAAAATTCCTGTGCTTGTTTTGTTAAAATATTATGTTTGCTATTGAAGAAAAAAAAAGAATACACAATGTTTAATTTAACTAAAACAACGACAATTTAAATGTCCATCTGGTGATGTTGTTCTCTTAATAAGCATAGCAAGAAAATCCTCCTAATATTAATGATTCATCGGTTGAACTGGATCGTTCACCTCCAAACGACTTCATAAATATCTGCTTCAATTACCTTTGGTAAATGAAATAATGAAACAATCATTTGTTTTCTAATGTAGCTGTAAAACTAATCTGAAAAGTTTTGAAAATAAATCATTTAAAAAATGTATCGTGTGTACCTTCTAAAAATGAAACCTCCATCTATCTATGAGTTGTGAAGAATATGTATTAAGGTTATAACAACCAACAAGAATGCACTTTTATGTAGAAATCCTTAATTAAATCAAGTATATATTGATTTAAATCAAATCCACCCTGGAAAGCTTCATAAAGAAAAGTATTTAGTCAGGCTAAAAAATACCGCAGGTTTATGTATTACCTTTCACTTTGATCAACTTGAGTTCAAATCCTGGCTTATGACACTGACCCAGGAACCTCTTGCTGCCAACTGGCAGAGAGCACAGGGATGCATAGAGTTTTACTGGCATCCCCTGGTTTGGATATATGTATAATAATTCATAAAAGGGTGGCATGTGAGGTCTTTACTGAGAGCCAGTAGCCCACTGGTCATGATAATAAATGGAAAATGTACATAGAGATAATATTTAAGCAGTTGTGTCTATATTGAAAATTATGCTCTTAAAACAGCTAATCAGATTATCTCCCTGTCTGGCCATTGTGTATTGTGTCCCCCAGTGCATGCCCCACTTGCATTCTGAGACAGACGATGATTTCAAAATCTACAACAAAGAGATATACAGGAAAAAACAACCTACAGGGGGCGTCCTGCTTCTGAACAACAACAATGGATTGTTTGGAAATATATGCGGTGCAAACAGGAACCTTGGATTAGGGCTGTCAGTTAATCACAATTAACTCACGATTACTCACACTTTTAATTGCGTTGTTAAGCAATAGAATACCAATTTAAATGTATTAAATATATTGGATGTTTTTCTACATTTTCATATATATTGTATTCTGTGTTGTAATTGAAATCAAAGTGTATATTATTCTTGATTATGTATATTTGCACTGTAAAAGAAACAAAAAAAATCATATTTTTCAATTCACCACATACAAGTACTGTAAAGCAATCTCTGTGTTGTGAAAGTACAACGTACAATTGTAGATTTTTTTTGTTTACATTTACAGGAGATAATGCTGCCCTCTTCTGATTTACAGTATCACCAGAAAGTGAGAACAGGCATTTGCATGGCACTTTTGTAGCCAGCATTGCAAGGTACTTATGTGCCAGATATGCTCAACATTCGTATGCCCCTTCATGCTTCAGTCACCATTCCAGAGGACATGCTTCCATGCGGATGATGCTTGTTAAAAAATATAATGCATTAATTAAATTTGTGACTTAACTCCCTGGGGGAGAGTCGTATGAGTCGCCCTGCTCTGTTTTACCCACATTCTGCCATATATTTCATGTTATAGCAGTCTCGGATGATGACCCAGCACATGTTCATTTTAAGAACACTTTCACTGCAGATTTGACAGAATGCAAAGAAGGTACTAATCTGAGATAGCTACAACACTCGACCCAAGATTTAAGAATCTGAAGTGCCTTCCAAAATCTGAGAGCAATGAGGTGTGGAGCATGCTTTCAAAAGTATTAAAAGAGCAATACTCCAATGAGGAAACTACAGAACCCGAACCACCAAAAAAGAAAATCAACCTTCTGCTGGTGGTATCTGACTCAGATAATGAAAATGAATATGCATCGGTCTGCACTGCTTTGGATGGTTATCGAGCAGAACCCGTCATCAGCATAAATGCATGTCCCCTGGAATGGTGGTTGAAGCATGAAAAGACATTTGAATCTTTAGCGCAACTGGCACAAAGATCTTGCAATGCTGGCTACAACAGTGCCATGAGAACGCCTCTCTCATTTTCAGGTGACATTGTAAACAAGAAGTGGGCAGCATTATCTCCTGCAAATTGCCTAAACAAGAAGTAGGACTGAGTGGACTTGCAGGCTCTAAGGCTTTACGCTGTTTTAATTTTGAATGCAGGATTTTTTTTTTACATAATTCTACATTTGTAAGTTCAACTTTCATGATAAACAGATTGAACTACACAACTTATATTAGGTGAATTGAAAAATACTATTTATTTATTTTAATTTTTTTACAGTGCAAGTAACTTGTAATCAAAAATAAAGTGAGCACTGTACACTTTGTATTCTGTGTTGTAAATTAAATTAATATATTTGAAAATGTAGAACACATCCAAAAATATTTAAATAAATGGTATTCTATTATTAACAATGTGATTAATCGCACTTAATTTTTTTAATCATGTGGTTAATCATGATTCATTTTTTTAATCGCTTTCACCAAGGAGGCAAGCTAAGAGTGTGACTTGTCCCATGAACAGAAGATCACAGCCCAGCCCGGCTATAAAATGCTGGAAAGACTTTGGGTGTGCATTGCTTTATAAGACAAGAAAGTATTTAGGTAAGTAACTCTAAGTTCTGGAATGTGTGTTTTGACTCTCTGATATGTGATCATTTTTTCCAATACATCTACATGTTATCACTTGAATCTCTATACCTGGTTAAATAAACTTTTATTCGTTTTCACCATGAATGTATACAAGTGGTGTGTGTTAGACTATGGTGTGAGGTATAATTGGTATACTGGGGTGCATTGCTTCTTGGAAGCAGCAAATCTGCAACTACCATAAGGCTTAGTTTACACTAGCAACTTATGTCAGTATAACTACGTCGCTCACAAGTGTGGAATATTCACACCCCTGAACGATGCAGTTATACCAACCTAACGCCTAGTGTGGATAGTGCTATGTTGATGGGAGGACTTCTCCCACTGATATAGCTACTACCTTTTGGAGACATGGAATTATCTATGGCAACAGTAGAAGCCCTCCTGTTGGTGTAGGTAGCATCTACAGCTTTTTAAGTGTAGACAAGCCCTGAGTGTCAACAGGGGCTGAACACTACAGGGAGAGACTCAGAGGGCGCAGGGGTTGGAATGTGCCTATCATTTATCTGTATAGAGATAGTGGGGCCTGCGTAGGCCTAGAGGAGTGGGCTTGTGTTGCCTGTGGCAAGTGAAGCTATGGAGCTGACCCTCACTAGGCAGTCAAGGATTCCTCACACTAAGGGCAGGTGGTAGTGAGATACTTCACAACCCTGGGTACTCCTAGGAAGTGTCACAGATATAACAAGAGAACATTTATTTATGGACACATGTCAAGTTAACTATTTAATCGCTTATGAAATACTTGTTAAAAGTTAGCGTCCAACCACACTTTGTCAGCTGGTTCACCTCATCAGTTCATTGTCAATTCCTAGAAGAAATTATTTACATTTGTCACTCGTAATCTCTGCTTTGGAAAAGTATGTCTACTTTAATGTGTTTGAACTTTTCCAAGTGTTGCTCTAATGCCTGTCCCTGTTCAGTAACTCTAAAATCTTTCCCAGTCTGAAAGCCAGAGTTAAACAGGTCAGTGGTACCCTGGGTCTCCATTAGTTCCTTTTTAAATTATGGCTGTTATATTAGTTTGCTTCCAGCCTGTGAGTATCTCTTCTGTTGTGAATGAAGGGTCTGATGTGTTTTAATTAATTCTCTACTACATTAGAATTTTAGAATATGAGAAATCTGGTACTGGGACCTGACTTAATTTGCCCTTTAAACAAGGTCCGCTGCTTCCCTTCCCAACCCATTTCTTTGTTACATTTCCTTTCCTTATTTTTCTTCCTTGACCCCCTTAGTGAAATTTATCTGTTTTTGGAATGTCTTCGTCATTTACTTAATCAGTCAATAATGAAAAATCTTTTAAACTTCCCAGAAATGTGTAACTTGTCACACATTTCCCCTCAATGTCCCTAAAAGGGCGTGTTCTATTTAACAGTCTTCATGGCACTTCATATTTGTGAAATATTTTTTTGTTTGTCTTCAGTTTTTTCTGTCCTCTTTTCATTTGCAGTATTGACATTCCTGATCTTTTCTAAATCCCCAAGGTCAGCACAATAAGAAAAAAAGATATCTTTCTTGTATCTTTTCTCTCTATCGCCCAATGTATTGCTGTGTTTCATTAGCCATAAAACAAGGGTCTACCTCCAAGCTAACTGTACCAGATTTATTGGCAATATTATCTGTACCCCTGTACTGTTTTCTGAATCAGTAATCCTATATCCAAATAGATAAAGGTCTCACTTTCTCACATGCAGGAAAACAGAAGGACAAAGATGATATTCCTATTATAATTTAGCATCATGCAAATGCATTAAGCTTTATTTTCAGTTCCCATCAACTGAAGCCAAAATCTTGGTTCTACTTATTATTTGACATCCCTTCACCATTCACCCCAGCCCCACTGTCTGGAATAACTTTCTTCCAATCAGTTCTCAAATGGATTTCTTGACTCCCTCTATGGATCAACACCTCTCAGGAGCTGACTAATTCCTCAACAGTTTTCTACACTGTCAGACTTGCTCTTACATCCCTAGTGGAAACTATTGCCAGCTAAGGTCGTTTTCTATGTTCAGGAAGTTGATGTCACACCAGTCATTTTGTGGTGAATAAAATGACTGGAGCCACTTTAATCACAGAACAAAATTACTGCTGTCCTGCACTGTGTTTGGATGAAAGAATTTGCTTGTATTATAATTTGGGATATGCAGTGACGTCTATTTGAGTTCAAGATCAGGCCGTTATCACCACTGCAAGATCTGTGAGTTTGTAATTATAGTACTCTAAAACTTACTTAACCCATCCTTCCCATAAAGAAATTGAACAAAGGCTTCCACTGAAATTCCCCTTTAACTTTTACAAAAGGTTGGCAAGTAATTAAAACAAAACTCTGCTGATTAAATTACATTCTCTTTGTATTTGTACAAGGGAACATGGCTTCTCTTAAAATAGCATGGTTTTCTGAAATGAACCTTCCTAAAACAGCAGGAAAACTATTTTGGGGATTCTGTTTTGTGGGGTTTTTTTAATAAGAGGGAAAATTATGCACTTGAATGAACTATGTTAGTCTAGAGAAATAGTAGCATATGGCATCGGTGAGGATTCAGAAACTCCTGAATATTCCATTCCAAACTCTGTCACAAACTTTCAGAAAGGCTTGGCCAAGTCACTTAATCTCTTTGTGTCCCAAGGTTGTTCTAAACTACAAAGTTAGATCAGCTGAACTACATCACTCAGGGTGATGTAAAAAATGTCAGACCCTGGGCAATACAATAAAGCTAATGCAAGCCGCAGAGAAGACAGTGCTAGGTTGACAGAAGAATTCTTCCTCTGACCTACCTACTCCCTTTTGAAGAAGGAGATAGATTTTACTACAGTGACTGAAGAACCCCTTCTGTCATTGTAGTGTCTACACTGCAGTAGCACAGCTGTGCCACTGTAGTGTTTCTAGTATAGACATGCCTTCAATTACTTCCAGATTTAAATTAAAGATACATGAAGGTGCATGTACCACTGACCTAATTAAGTGGGCCTAATCTGTCTATCAAAGTAGACCAATTTGTCATTTTAAGGATTCATTATGGAGTGTCTGCAAAAGGGTTGGAGGGAAACCCTTCTCATAACTGTTGTTCTTCGAGATATGTTGGTCATGTCCATTCCAATCAACCGTGTGCACAAGCAAACATAAACAGTAGCCAGATGATTTTCCCTAGCAGCAACCATAGGGTCTGCCTGGGCCCAATACAGAGCCCTGTTGACCTATCACCCCCTCAGTTCCTTCTTTTCGGC
The DNA here is from genome assembly GCA_032164245.1 of Sternotherus odoratus. Lineage (NCBI taxonomy): Eukaryota > Metazoa > Chordata > Testudines > Kinosternidae > Sternotherus > Sternotherus odoratus. The sequence goes on from JAVMKO010000004.1 coordinate 57,162,098, forward strand.
TACTCTGACAGAGGGATAAGAGGATGGGTATTGGAAGAGATATAAACAACTCATATCAAAGAGCAACAGTCACGAGAAGGTGAGTTTTTTCTTCTTCAAGTGCTTGTGCATGTCAATTCCAATCAGGTGCCTTCAGGAAGAGGATTTTAAACCACTGCTCTCTCTTTCAGGGTTCTTGGCTGGAATTCATGACAGATTTTACAGCGCTCTCTTTTGTTACCCTCACCCAAACACTGTAAACAGGAATGGGGGGCGGGGGGTGAAGTCATTTTTTGGCATGCACTTCGCGCTGTCCTTGTAGGTCTTGAAGCCCGGGGATTGCAGCATGCCCTGGCTACAACAAATAAGGGGGAGGGAAACGGAGGAAAATGTAACTTACAACTGACTGACTATACTAAATTACACCATCTGAATAAACAAGGTGAGTACAACAGGAATCAAACTGCACAGTCACTTGCCAGAGCAAGAGCAAAAGACATTCCAACTACTATCACTGGCGGTAAGAAGGAACTGAGGGGGGTGGTGGGTTAGCAGGACTCTATATTGGGCACCATTAAGGCGCAACTCCAAGCAGCGCCCAGGCCGATCCTATGGTTGCTGCTAGGGAAAAATCTTCTGGTTACTGTGCAAATGCATATTCACACATCTGATTGGAATCAACACAAACAAACACTCGAAGAAGTCGTCTCATTTCCATCACTTCTTTCCCAGGGACAGCTAGGGATGCTAAAGCAAGAAGGGTTGTTTGCAAAGCCTCACCATGTAGGTCTGATGCCAAATGTGCTGATCCACTTACTCTTTATGAATGTAATCTTTAATTTCTCTCTCTAATTGTACAGTTGATGGTTTGTTTGTTTTTTAAACTATTTCTTTCTGTAGGGTAGATTGGAAAAGTTTCCTGCGTAAGGAAAGTGTATAGTCTTAGTGTATATGAAACCCATCGGTATACATGGGAGTTTATTACTGTGTCTTTAAGCAAAGCAAGTCTATTGGGAAATCTGATTAAAACAAAAATAGCAACATTTTCACAAAGGAGTCCAAGTCCCATTTATCAAAAGTGACTGTGGCTATGTCTACACTCGACAAGTTACCACAGCACAACTATGTCATTGCAGCTACGTCACAGTAGACACTTGCTACAGCAATGGAAGGGGTTTGTCCAGCGTTGTAGTTAATCACCCCTTCAAGAGCCAGTAGCTAAATTGACAGAAGCATTCTTCCAGTGACCTAGAGAGGAGTCTATATTAGGCTTTGCAATGTCTCTTTAACTATGTCTCTTTAACTTTAACTAGGGGCTGGTCTCCACCATGGGAGGGGCGGGGGAGATCGACTGCAGATACGCAACTTCAGCTACATGAATCACGTAGCTGAAGTTTGCGTATCTGCAGCCGACTTACCATCCGACCTCATGGCGTCGGCGGTCGGCGGCGCGCTCCCCCGTCGACTCCAGCTTGCGCCTCCCGGCAAGCTGGAGTTCTGGAGTCGATGGGGGCGCCGCGAGCGATCGATTTCTCGTGTCTTCATAAGACGTGAGAAATCGATCGCCAGAAGATTGATGGCTACCCGCCGATTTGGCGGGTAGTGAAGACATACCCTATGTCTCTAACTATGTCTCTTTAACTATGGGCTTGTCCTCACTAGGGGGGGTATCGACGGCAGATACACAAAGTTCAGCTACGTGAATAAGTTGTGTATCTGCCGCCGACATACCGCTTGTCCCCACGGCGGCGGCAGTCAGCAGCGTGCTCCCCCGTCGACTCCAGCTTGCGCCTCCCGGCGAGCTGGAGTTCCAGAGTCGACGGGGGAGCTCCGGACGATCGATTTATCGTGTCTTAGCGAGACGCGATAAATCGATTGCCAGAAGATCGATCTCCGGCAGCGCTCACGAAGACAAGCCCTTTGTCTCTTTAACTATGTCTCTTCAACTATGTCTCTTGAGGGAGTGAATTTTTCATACCTCTGAGCTACATAGATATGTTGACCTAAGTTTTAGGCATAGAGCTGATCTGAGGCACTTAGGAGTATAATTTTGTAGTGCCGACCAGGCCTAAATCTCAGTGAAAGTTTGGGCACTTTTGATAATTTTACCCCAAAGCATGGGTCAGAGCAGAAAGAATTTGGTTTCTTTTTAAAACAGCTTGGCACCTGGGATTGGAATTGTAAATCAGAAGAAAGTATGATCTTCCTGGATATTTCAGTTTATTATGTTTTGGTTTTGTTTATCTTCAAGAATACATTTTCTTCCTTTTTTTGTTAAATAAGTTATTGTATCAACAACTTAGTTCTCTCCATCCAGTTCTCCTCAGAAGAGAACAATTTACCTACTTCATGGAGGTATTAGGAAGTTTAATTAAAGATTGTCAAATAATCTGAAGACTTCAAGTGCAATGTAAGCGATTAATTCTTATGAAATAGTGAACAAATACCCTGGCCTAGAGCAATGGAAATAAGCAGCCACAGAGATAGAGGAATTAACCCTTCAAAAGAAGAGACAATGAGAAACCAGTGTAAAGGTTGAAACCTCATTTAAAGTACATCTGATAAAAGATAATAAATGTATGATTGGGAGGGCATGGTTTTGAGATAGCAGTTTAGTCTGGGTACCAATTATAGAATAAGAGTACAGAATATTAGATAGGATCTTTCTAAAATATGTTGTTATGCCTGCATGTAGTAAATTACAGGATCAGGTCAAAGCTTAAAACCATATACAGACAGTGAAACATCTATTACCAAACATGAATAATTTCCCCCAACACTGGCTAACATCGTTGGAGTTTGCATTAAGACAACTGTTCACTTCTAGAACTATTAATCAAATAGTGCAACTATATTATATTTTTTCTAGATGTTACAGAAGTAAGTAGGTACATGTGTCTCAAAGAAGAAGATACCCTATGTCACGGGTACAATATTAGCACAAATAGTGAGGGGAAAATAAAAACAGACAGTATTCTAGCACTGGAAAAGCCTCTACTCACTTCAGAGCAATTGGGTAATATTGAGTCCCCAGAAATGTGACGCTATGGGGGTATACTGTGGTAAAGTGGTGGGTGTGAATTAAGAATGACAGTAGTTCAGAGCAACAAGCGGGGATTTTCAGACTCTAGATAGTTTTGTACATTTTTGGAGCTACTGCCCAGAGGAAGAGATTCAGAGTCAGGAACAGAGTAGTAGGACATTAGGGCAATGATAATACTTGCAACAACTTATTAACAAGTTTCTAGTTTAAGCCTATTCACAAGCAAGGACCTGAAGCCTCAAAGACTTGCACTGAACCTTACACACTATTAATAGTGATACAGTAAAGCATATACATAAGTTATCTGTCAAGGTTTTTATACTTTGCCCTCCACTATAGTATTTGAGTGCTTACAGGTCCCAGAATCTTTAAATCATGTACAGGAAGTAAATATATACAAGTATTAGAGCTGGTTGAGAAGCTGAAAAAATATCAAGAACATTTTTTAAATCATCATTGGAATTTTTAAACAATCAAAATATTATGAGTGGCTTTATAGTTTGCTTAAAATCCAGAAAAGAAAAACATGAAAACTGTCAATGTTTTTTGTTAAAATTTTCAAAATGTAATCAAAATATTGAATAATTTCTGCCAGCTCTAATAAATATTGTTGAATGGTGCCGGTTTCATCTCAGTTTATCCGCATGCAATGATTTACCTTGCACAAACAACAGGCCTGGATTCATTCTGGATTGGGCCCAACGAGGAACATGGCTGCCGAGGGGGAGGTGCTATAGGAATACTGGAATCCCAAGAACTTGTTTTCCGATGCAGAGTCTCCTGTGCTAGTGCTGATGCAGAGACTTCATTGTCCACAGGACAGGATCCAGCTCTGCCATGGCTGACAGCTGATGGAACCTCAGGCCCTACTGCGCCTTGCAGGGCCATCTCTGCAGCTGCTTGCTCAGCCTCTAGAGTTGGTGATGATGGAGGTGACAGTCGGGGCTTCCGTTTGGTGGATGCTCCAGAAAGCAACTTCAGCAAACCTTTTTTTTCTTTCTGTTAAGCAAAAATAAAGAGTGTAAATTAAAGTCATTTTAAAACAAGAGATATCTGGCAGACAATGAACACCTGAAATACATTTTAAAACAATACATGGTAATTTTGATCCCAGAGGACTGAGTTAACAAGGACAGATACTTTGAGACCTCCACAAAGTCATTGTTTTGATTAAATCTAGCAAACTAAGTAGTGTTATAAATTATTTCCATTAAATAAATACCTTTGGCTGAAAAAATTACTAAAGAAAGAAAAATGTCGTCTTCTTCAGTGACTCTTGTATTCTTCAATGGGTGGGAAAATAGCTTCAGTGTAAAGTTCCTCTGCCAACCTCTGTAGACTTTTCAGAACATTTTGAAATCCCTCATCTGACCAGTAAGACTAAGTACGATTCTCCTTTGTCCAGTTGTTCCATTGCTCCAGTTATATCAAAGTCAACACCATGGAGTCTCTTGCTTATAACATTTATTTCAAACAGTATGTCATGCCACAACACTATGCCACATAGAAATGTGAAGTTATGTATGTTTCTGGTGATTCCATTTCCCTATGTCACTGTCCTCCAACCAACAGTTCCTATCATAGTATTATCCTCCATAATGGCAGCTATGGATTCATCTATCTTCCAGATTTGGTGTTTTTTTTTTATAGGCTTTATCACCTCCATTTAACTTTCCCATCTTCTGGCACTCAGTGATTTCAGTGTCAGAGAGGATGTTCCCAGATATTGCTTCAAAATATGCCATTGATGAGTTGATGCAGAAAAAAAAAGACATAGATGGTTTGAATTACATTAAAAAATTCAACAGCCTCACTAGAAGCTGATGCTGCATCACTGGCTACCATATTCAATGAATGGGAACTGCATGGGACAAAAAAAGCTCAAAGGCTTAACTCTTGGATCTGTGTCTGCACTCCTGTTCTTTCCTCTCATGTTTACATCATTATCGTAGCCCTGACCTCTCATGTCAGCTATCGCAATTCCTGTATCTTCTAGCTCTTTAAGAAGTCTTCTCATGGCATGTCAGCAGGCTCACTGTGGACATTTGTGTCTATGTATCTCAGGAGAGCTCCTTGCTGCTTAGATAGAAAAGTTTCCTTTGCTTTCTTTCATTTTCTGAATGCTGCCCCAGAGGGACATTTTCTTCTTTCACTCATGACTGCCGTTCTGTACTGGCTATAGTGGCTCTGAACACTCAATTGAAGAGGACAAATAAATCAGGCTGGTGGTAGAGCCTGACTGAGGGAAGATATCAGAGTCTTAAGGGCTTAACTGGCTCCTACTATTTCAGTTGACTGCCTGGTCTCCTCAAGTGGGTTTAGGAAAGCAGCAGGAAATAGGAAACTCCCTGAGAAGCTGGTGTTAATCAATCCAGGCTCCTGGATGTGCTAGAGAGGTACATAAGAGGCTCTTCCTTCTCCTCTCTCTCCCTGCAGCTCCTGCTGCTTTCTGTTGTTCCCTCTCACCTTTTCTCCTGCCTGCCTGTTATGCCCACCTTCCTCCAGCACCGCACTCCACCATCTCTGTGCATCTAGAGCAGAGAGAATACATATGCATCAGCAGCAGACATAATTTTCTACTCTCTGGGTCCTAGTGGCTCCCCGCATTGTCTGGCACCTGAGGTGGACGCTTCAGTTCGCCTCATAGTAAGGCCAGCCTGTCAACAAGTATTTAACCTAGGAGTTAAAGGAAGTGGTTAAAAGGGGTATAAACTATAAATAATATACCACAGTTATAAACAAAAGGAAAATTTAGTATATTTTGCCTCAAATGCAGCCTAATAGCAAGATCAATTAGGCAGGAATAACCACTCCCAGAGAGAAAGGTGAAAGCTTGAGTTCATACTATCATACAAAAACATGACTATAAGTCTATTTAAAAAGTTCACATGATAGAAGTGAGACACTGCCTGGGATGCAAATATAATGCCATGCCCACCTTGCTATCCTTGTCTTGTTTACTGACTGCAGTATTCCCCCCAGCTGCTAAAGCATTTTCAGGCGAAGCAGGAGCTCCAGGGTGAACACTCACAGCTCTCCCACTCACGTCTCCATCCAAAGATGCAGAGGTTATGCTGGAAGAGTTTAAAGAAGCTGCTGCACAAGCCAGTGGGACATTTGATCGGTTGATATTCACAGCAGTGACGTAAGCAGCAGCATTTGAAAGCTGAGGCTGGAGCTGCTGGGAAGCAACAGAATGGTGGGGGATGATCACAGCTGCAGGGATAAGGCATGCAGAACTTTGAGCCTGTATCGGCATCACTGCTGCTGTAGGTCTTTCTTGGCTGTGCACTGCAACTAGGACAAGGGAAGGAAATGTGAAAGGAAGTATTGTTGTCAAAGACATATACACATTGAGATATTAGTCACAGTGATATCACAACTTATTAAAAAAAGCTTCTCTCCCACCATCACCCCTCCAGTCATGAAAACTGTAATAATATAGGTGGGTGTTATGACACAGCATCTCAACATTAGATTTACCAAACCAGAACAGAGAAAAAAAATTATCTGCACTGAGACTGTTGCTGTTAAAGATGTGAGTGAAGATATATATTCCACTCACGTGTGCATGTGCCCAGCATACCAAAGCCTGAGAGTTTTGCCTAGAAGTAACCATCAGGGGAACACACGTGCCTTCTGGTGCCTCGCAGCGCCTCCTATAGCTATTTAAGGGCAGCGCCAACCTGACTCTCTCAGTTCCTTTGCACCGAAATCCCAGACAGGAGATTCCAACACAGAAGGGGCAGAGGGTGGGTCCTGGAATATGTTTGCACCCACATCTCAAAGAACAGTTATAGTATAGGTAAGGAACTGCTTTTTCTTCTTCAGGTGGTTAGCAATGTGTATTCCACTCTCAAGCAGAAACACCAGGAGGTGGGGTTTGTAGCATAACTTAAAAATGTCTGTAGAACTGCTTTTCCAAACCTTGCACCTGATCTAGATGCAGTTATAATAGCACAGTGTGTGATGAAAGTATGCAGTGAAGACCAGGTGGCAGCCCTGAAAATGTCCAATATAGATGTATCATTGAGAAATGCAACTGAAGTTGCTTTGACCATGCTCGAATGTTTTTCTTCTGACCACCAATTCAATGGGATCTGAAACAAAGGGGATGGAGAGAAGGTAATGGAATACAGACAGGGACCATAAATATCGAAGAAGTTCCAGCTACAGGTAAATAACCTCCATTTCTTCTTTGCGTGTTGGTGCCTATGTGTATTCCACACACTGGTGATTGACAAGCAATGCTCAGATTGAAGGGCCACGTGTAGAAGCTTGCGGTACTGCATTTCCCACTGGTGCTCCTAAATATGCACATAATGTCTATCTAATCTGTGGATGGCACTCCAAGTAGCTGGTCTGCATATATCTACTATGGATACATCCTGCAGGGATGCTATAGAGATGGCATGTGCCCTCCTGTGTTAGGAGAAGATATATGTGCTAATCTGCATCACTTTATGATGCACCCACTTAGAGATCCTCTGAGAGGCTATTGCTTATCTCTGCAGCCTTTCTGCTATGGTGAGAAAAAGTCTTGATTTTCTGATAGGTTTGGTCCTTGGCAGATAGAACACCAGGGCATACCTGAAGTTGAGAGAAGGAAGTATTTTCTCTTCAGCAGACATGTGGAGTTTGAGGGAAAAGAACAAATTAGTGGATACTTTGTTTAGCATGGAATTCAGAAATAACCTTGGGCAAGAATCTAGGACGGAGATGAAGGGATACCTTTTCCTTGTGGAAAAAGTGTACTAGGAGGGTGTGCCATGAGGGCTCCCAAATCACTCACTCTACTGGATGAAGTGTTAGCAATTAAAAATGCAACTTTTGTGGACAGCTGGGAGATGGAGCATGTCACCTATTGTTTACACAGCGTTCTGGTGAGTGTTGGCAGGATGAAATTGAGGCCCTCCTGAGGTGGAGGTTTGCCCAGTGGTGGTGAAGTCCTGTCTGTGTGTGTGTCTGTGTGTGTGTCTGTGTGTGTGTCTGTGTGTGTGTCTGTGTGTAACATCCATCCACTGGAGGGAGGAAGGCACTAATTGCTGTGAGATGTACCCGTAGTGAGCTAATGGAAAAGCTTGAGGTTTTTAAGAGACAGGAGATCATCTAAAATGACCAGAATATTTGTAATGCCTGGAGAACACTAATTACGTTGCATCTATATAGAGAAATGTCTCCATTAAGTTAGATAGCAGGTCCTGGTTGAATCTTTCCTATTTTGGGAAAGGATAGCTTGAATGGGTGTCAAACAAGAGCATTCTACTTCTGATGCCCAACCAAACACCAGGCCACGAGACAGGATGAGTCCAGATTGGGGTGTCTGATTCTCCCTTGCCTTCCTGAGATCTAGGAAGGGGCAAATCCTGATCTGGGGAGTGGTGACATTTCAGGACTTCTGAGAATCAAAATTGACTGGGTGATTTGGCTACTAGGAGAATGATAATGGCCCTGTCATGATTGATCTCTCTCGGGACCTGTGGTAGTAGCGGAATGGAAGGAAAGACACATCTGAGATCATTTGTCCATGACAACAAGAGAGCGCCATATTGGGAGCCATTGCCCATAGGGAAGTTTTTGTTCATATGGGACACATAGCAATCTCACTGAGGTGTACCCCACTGAGTGAATATTTCACTTGATACAGAGTGATGAATCTCCCACTTGTGGCCCACAGAGAAGTGCTGCTCAAATGGTCTATTAAAGGGTTCTGAGCGCCGGGGAGGTATGTGGCTTCAGGCTTATCTACACTGGAAAGTTTCTGCACAGTAAAGCAGCTTTTTGCACTCAAACTGCAGACATGCACACACTGCCAAGCCTTTTTGTGCACTGGAACTCCTCAGTTGCAGCGCTGCAAAAAAAAAGCACCTCAATGAGAAACATAAGCCTATTTGTGCAGAGGTTCCAGCGCAGTATTGCCAGTGTGAACATTTGATTGCTTCTCTGCACTGTAATTGGCCTCCAGAGAAGTCTCATGAGGCCTCAAGTGACTGCTCTGCTCATTGTTTTGAACTTGGCTGCCCTGGAAACATACCCCTCCCCTTTCAAAGACCTATTTTTAACAGCCTTTGTGTGCTGTGCTGATCTGCTCTGGGACACGAGATAATACTACTTCAGAGTCTCAGGAACTATCTTCTGGTGTTGTAATGTCCCTCAAAAGGGACAGGTTGGAAAGGGTGGGAGACTGCACTGCAGATAAGAAAGAAAGATATCCTTTGCTGTAGTATATGTCTCTGTATGTCCCAGTGTCTGGGGTGGGATTGAGGGGTTCTGATGGTCAGAACCAATGGTTCCAACATGTCTTGAGAGCTAGCATGGTCCTTAGATGAGCGAGCCAATAATGATGAGTCCAGATCTGCACTCTTAAACAGAACTGGCAGATGATGGTCCTTGTATTATGAACTTATAGATATTCCCCTGAACAAACGCAGCCTGAATAGCCTAGGCTGTAACCATTCGACGCAGGATATCTTGATATGACAAAAATCCTTTAGCACAGGAGATGAATCCAGCATTGTAGAATCACTCCATGAGGAGAAAAAAGAAGGAAGAGAAGATAATCAGATCTCCTGTAGCAACACCTGCCCCTGTAAAATTGGTTCAGACTGAACTAGTTCAGAGGGAGCAACCTCTGTCTGCAGTGTAGATGGCTCAAGAAGAGAGACTACCAAAGGGACTGGTGATCTTGCCCTGGAATGAGCAGATAATCAGGATTTTGCAGATTGAGGAACATCCCAAGGGTTTCAAAGAGGCTACTGAGGATAAGGATCTGGCATTGGTGGCCAGTAGGAACTGGGCAAAAGCCCCTATCCATACTGCTGGAATAGTGCCAAGTGGGATGGTGATCCCCAGGAAGTCTCAAAGATTTTTGAAGGGAAAGGAGAGGTGGAAGATGTCCCAAAGCTCAGTCTTGAAGAACCTTCCAAGTAGCCTCGGGGAAACGGAGGAGCCACTTCAGGTGCAGCAAGCAATCAGCCAGCTTCTTCTGAAGCCCAATATGCAGGCCACACTGGTGCCAACACTAAGGTAAGCTGGCATCTTGGATACCTGTTGCAGCATTGCACTTATGCTTGGCAATGAAATGGACTTTGGTACTGAAGTTGAGGCTGGTACCAATACGTAAGGTTCGGTCTACACCGAAAACATCACCAGTACTGAAGTCAGTATCTGCCCCGATGAGCATCTAGGTACAAAAGAGAAGGCTGAACTCACTGTACATGCTGAGTTTTAAATGGTACTGGCACAGGGAATACTCTGCAACCAGTCCACGCAGTGCTGAATGTACAAAAGAAATCACCACAGCTGAGTGCCCCGGAATTAACAGAGAGTCAGGAACAGAAAGGCAGAGCAAGATCGATGCTTCCAGATATGCCAGTGGAGCTGAAACAGTCAGTGCTGACATCACCAAACTCAATGGATGTCCCACAGACGATGACGGAATCAACAGTACAGTGTCCAATAGTTTTGGTACCAGAGAGCAGGTAGATAGCCCAACTCTGTCCTGTATGCTGAAGGAATCCCTGTCCCAGTCTGTGCTCTTTTTAGTAGAGGAGGAGGAATCTCTCCAAGCTCTGGAGTGGCTCTGATCCATTTTGAGAGTCCTTCTCCTCAGAAGACCAGAGAAAGGAGAACAATTTATCTTTCTCCTCAGAGAGGAATCAGAATCTGGCCATGCAACAACAACCCGTGCCAATTCCAAAGTTCTTGAAGGAGATGGACAATCTGTGGATGCACCCTGCCCTAAAACAGGCCTCGTGCCCTGCTCCATAAGGTGCTGCTTCAGATGCAAGTCTCTAGCCACCTGCGTTCTCTTTCTGAATGACTTACAAATAGGGCACTTTTCTTTAATGTGCCCTTCTGCAAGTCACAAACACAGAGTGTGAGGTTACTATTAGGGATAGCCACCCCACATAATGGGCAGTGTTTTAAACCTGGTAAGGGCATCAAACCAGGCTAAATCCTACTTAACTAAATTACTACTAACTGCTAAATACTAAAGGTACACTATAACTAGTTATATACACAAGCTCACATCAAAACACCATGACAGGAAAGCATGAAACAGATACCACATAGAGCGCTTCAATTCTAGCAGCAGGGAGTGAGAAGGAACTGGGGGGGGGTCAGTTAAATAGTCATGGGAGGCACTATGAGGTACCAGAAGGCACGCACGTTGCCCCTAAGGATACTAGTAGGCAAAATTATCTGGTCTTGGCATGCTAAAGATTTGCACACCTGAGTGGAATACACATCTGCAACCACTTGAAGAGGAACAATCCAAGCCTGGTACTTTACCACTTGCATTGGCCAACATCTGAAACTTCATAGGAAGACTAATAACACTGCACCTAGCAAAGCTGTACATGAAATAATGACACAGTGAACAAACCTAGGCACAGTACAGTCCTCCTGATGGAGTGCAGCTTCCTTCCCTGAGTGTTCTGGAACTTGATGTTCAGATAGACTTTTGAGGTTGGTTCACATTCTCCTCAAATACCAATCTGCTCTACTATTTCTGTTACTAGTGATACTTTCAGGCTGCTTATTGGTACCCCTTTGCAATACCATGGCACCACAGCCTCTAGCACTTGATTCCCCTGTTCCCCCCTTCTCGCAATTTGGGCAGACTGAGTCAACACTGTAGCAATTTGCTCTTACCTGGCTAAGACAGACATGATTCACAAATCTGATGCAGCTCTCCAAACAAAGAAAAGCATCTAGGGTAGGAGCCAGATGTCTTTTCTTTCACTAAGGAAAGGAGCAGTCACGAAATGATATGTATACTTTAATAGCTTTACTTTAACAGACGGTCTTCACCTCCCTATCCCTTTATGTCTCCTGGAGTACCATGAAAGCTTCAACAGGGGAGTTTAGGACAGGGCCTGGCCTGGACTCTGCAGCACCAAAAAATTTGTATTACACTGGATTGTTTTTTCTGCCTTGCCTTGGTGACTTAGCAATTCTGGAAAGGTGTATTAGAGTTTAGGAAATTATCTGCCTTTAAAAAAAATAAATCAATCCATATTATCTGATTGCCCTCTTGCATCAGTGAATTTCACAGGCTATGTTCAGTGTGAAGCACAAGTTACTTTTACCTGTCCTAACAGTGCTGCGAGCCTGGTTGACTGTCATTTGCCCCGACATGTGCATAAGAACCTTGGTTTGTGGACTGGTTTGGATATGTGCCGCAGAAACCACAGCAGTTGGGACTACACTGGAATGGATTGTCATGCCGTTTCCTTGAAGTTTCTGTGGTGTTCCACCAGCAGTGGAAGGGCTGACCATGGTCATCACTCGTCCTGTCTGGCCAGCAGTAGACATGGGGACTTTTGCTTGTGAAGCACTTGTTACTGTCCTGCCAAAATTAAAAAGCCCTTTGATTCAATTCTTTTAAAAAAACAAAAACCAACACGTAAGTAGTTATTAAAAGGCGATGTTCTTCATGTCATTAGCTGGTTTTAGGTTTAAGTAGAACATACAAATCAATATGAGCAACTAGAAACAAAGTACACTATTCAGATATTTGTTTAAAAAAAATTATACCTTGTGACTGGTGCCACATAATTGCCAGGAAATACACCAATCTTGCTTGTATGCATGGAGGTTCCTTTGAACCAGCCATCTTGACAACGTTCAAACACTAAAAACATCTCCCCCTTTCGCAGCTCCAGTTCATCCTCTTTTCGAGGACTGTATGGATATATGGCAATATACCTAGAAGAAAGGAAAGAATATGAATCTCTCTCTAGCTAATGTTTAAACTAAAGCTGTCAATTAATCACAGTTAAGCAATTAACTCAAAACAAATTAACTCAATGTAAAAAATTAATTGTGATTAATTGCAGTTTTAATCGCACTGTTAAACAATAATAGAATATGAAAAGAAATGTATTATAAATATTTTGGATGTTTTTCTACATTTTCAAATATATTGATTTCAATTACAACCCAGAATAGAAAGTGTAGAGTGTACAGGGTGTTATGGTAGTCTCAGATGATGACCAAGCACATGTTCGTTTTAAGAACATGTTCACTGCAGATTTGACAAAACACAAGGAAAGAATCAGTGTGATTTCTAAAGATAGCACTCGACCTAAGATTTAAGAATCTGAAGTGCCTTCCAAAATATGAAAGGGGTGAGGTATGGAAAATGCTGTCAGAAGTCTTAACAGAGCAGTACTCCGATGCAGAAACTCCAGAACCCGAACTGCAAAAAATCAACCCTCTGTTGGCGGCATCTGACTAAGATGATGAAAATGAATGTGCGTCAGTCCACACTGCTTTGGATCGTTATCGACCAGAACTTGTCATCAGCATGGACACACATCCTCTGGAATGGTGGTCGAAGCATGAAGGGGCATACAAATGTTTAGCATATCTGGCATGTAAATACCTTGCAACGCAAACTACAAAAGTGCCATGTGAATGCCACTTTTTACTTACAGGTGACACTGTAAACAAGAAGTGGGCAGCATTCTCACCCATAAATGTAAACAACTTGTTTGTCTGAGTGATTGCTGAGTGATCTTGTAGGCTCTAAAGTTTGACATTATTTTTTTTTAATGCAGTTAGGTAACAACAAAAATATGCACTTGTAAATTGCATTTTCTCAATAAAGAGATTCCACTACAGTACTTCTATGAGGTGAATTGAAAAATATTATTTCTTTTATCTTTTTTACAGTGAAAATATTTGTAATCAAAAATAATAATATAAAGTGAGCACTATAGACTTTGTATTCTGCGTTGTAATTGGAATCAATGTTTGCAAATGTAGAAAATATCCCAAAATATTTAAATAAATGCTACTGTACTATTAACAGTGTGATTAAAACTGTGATTTCTATATTTTTTTAATTTCAGAATTAATTGCAATTAATTTTTTCATTGTTTCACAGCCCTAGTTGAAACATAAAAAGGTACACAATCACTTTCTTCTACTTCCCTGACTGGGTAAGTGTTCAAAGTGAAGGGCAACCATTAAAGACTACAGTATGACAGGTGCTGGGATATCATAACCCCAAGAAGTGCCCATGCCATCTAATGACACACCACCAGATTCTTGTAGCAACTATAAAAAGAAGTGCTACTAAGGGGAAAGTATTATGTTAAATTTTTAATCAGTTACTGTATGTTCCTTGTTAGTGTATGTTATTAAAATTTATGTACATTAGAAATTAACTGATAATACTAACTGTAAATTTTGTTATGTACTGTGGTTTCTTTTTCTGGGTTTCTTAGCCATTAAATCCTTCACCATGCCTTTCCCCACAACTTCTTTTCCTTTCTGTGAGTCTTTATACTTGGAAATGAAAGACCAGATTCAGAAAAACAAAATACTTCTGATTCAACTTGTTCTTTTTAAATCAGAGAACTGGGTCCCTACAGTGCAGTTGAAGTTCTGGAGGAAGATGTGCTATGTTGCTGGAAGCTGACGCATACAAACAGAGTGGCTGCTTTTTCACTTTTAAAACCCACTTGTTTTCCTCATGCAAAACTACGGCTTAATGTAGTAACTCTGGAATCATGACTAGGGGAAGAAGGAGGGGAGGAGTGTCAGTTAAGTCCTCTGCTTTTCTACTTATTTTTTAAAAAAACATATTTTACAACTTCCAAACTTAGGTTTTTGAAAATAAAAATAAAACAGATACTTCTACAATTCTGTGCTGGATATTATTAGGGACATTTCCCAGGAGTGTAGGATTTCATATTGCCACTTTAAAATGGGAGAAATTGTCTGCTCACCACCTTTTTTCTATGTTCTCCACCAGAGTAAAATGAAGAGCAAGCTTTTTTGTTTTTGTTTTTTACTTTACAATATGTTTGTTTATATCAGACCCATGGGAAATAACATTTACAAATAAGTTATAACATTTTTCAAAAATACAAAGACCCCCTTTTGAAAAAGGGCCCATCACTGCATACACTGGCTGGGAAGTCAACAAATCTTTCCACACTCATTCTCAGGAACAGGCAAAAGAGGGGAAGGAGAAAAGTTAACAAAATATTCTCAGTGTTGGCAATATTGGTCCTAGGTGCACTGATTAAATGAAGTGGGTATTTTTGTCCCCTTCCCTCCTATATCAAACCTTTACTGTTTCCACCTGTCCAGCAATTTGTGCAATCCCCGTCTTACACAATCTACTTTCCCAGATTGCTCATATGATGAAATTTTCAGGAAGAAAGATGCTTTCAGGACCTGATGTTATATATAAAATATTTTTCACCTGGCATTATTACACCCATTTGCTTCTAATCTATTACAAGAGTGAAGACATAACACTAACTAGCAGCTTTCTGTCTTCGGGCTGGTCCTCACTGGGGGGAGGGGGATCGACTACAGATGCGCAACTTCAGCTAAGTGAATCACGTAGCTGAAGTTTGCGTATCTGCAGCCGACTTACTGCTCGTCCTCATGGCGGCGGCGGTCGGCAGCGCACTCCCCCGTCGACTCCAGCTTGCACCTCCCGGCAAGCTGGAGTTCCAGAGTCGACGGGGGTGCTGCAAGTGGTGGATTTCTCACGTCTTCATAAGATGCGAGAAATCGATCGCCAGAAGATCGATGGCTACCCGCCGATTCGGTGGGTAGTGAAGACATACCCTTCATTCCAAACTGCCACCCACTAAATAACTTAACTGTAGAATCCTCAGTCAAACTGCACTTGCAACCTGCACAAGCAGTCTGACAATGAGACGCTAATATAACATGCCAAACAAGATACAACGCTTTCTGTATTCTAGCATAAATTATTCTATATGGCAGGGGTCGGGAACCTATGGCTCGCGAGCCAGGTGTGGCTCTTTTGAGCCTGTCATCTGGCTCGCGGCGCCCACGAGGCTGGGGGGCGGGGGAGGCGGTGTGGCGCGGCGCTGCGCTGACCACGAGGCTGGGGGGCGGGGGAGGCGGTGTGGCGCGGCGCTGCGCTGACCACGAGGCTGGGGGGCGGGGGAGGCGGTGTGGCGCGGCGCTGCTCTGGCTGGGGGCGTGTCGCTCTTCTTCCCTCGGCTGGAGTCGGGTCACAGCAGCGTGACCCAGCAAACAAGTAAGCACGGGGGGGGAGAAGCCGTTTGCAAGGGGGCGTTGGGGGGAGGCTGGGCTGGGAGCGGGGGGAGGCTGGGCTGGGAGCGGGGGTAAGCGGTGTGGGGGAGAGATCGGGCTGGGTGGGTCAGTTGGGGGGGGGAAGGAGAGCGCGGCGGCAGCGGCGGCGGGGGGGGGAAGGAGAGCGCGGCGGCAGCGGCGGTGGCGGGGGGAAAGGAGAGCGCGGCGGCAGCGGTGGCGGGGGGGAAAGGAGAGTGCGGCGGCAGCGGGGGGGGGGAAGGAGAGCGTGGCGGCGGCGGGGGGGGGAAAGGAGAGCGTGGCGGCGGCGGGGGGGGGAAAGGAGAGCGTGGCGGCGGCGGGGGGGAAAGGAGAGCGCGGCGGCGACGGTGGCGGGGGGGGAAAGGAGAGCGCGGCGGCGGCGGTGGCGGGGGGGAAGGAGAGCGCGGCGGCAGCGGTGGCGGGGGGAAAAGGAGAGCGCGGCGGCAGCGGTGGCGGGGGGGGAAAGGAGAGCGCGGCGGCAGCGGCGGTGGCGGTGGGAAAGGAGAGCGCGGCGGCAGCGGCGGTGGCGGGGGGAAAGGAGAGCGCGGCGGCAGCGGTGGCGGCGGGGGGAAAGGAGAGCGCGGCGGCAGCGGTGGCGGGGGGGAAGGAGAGCGCGGCGGCAGCGGTGGCGGGGGGGAAAGGAGAGCGCGGCGGCAGCGGTGGCGGGGGGGAAAGGAGAGCGCGGCGGCAGCGGGGGGGGAAGGAGAGCGCGGCGGCAGCGGGGGGGGAAGGAGAGCGCGGCGGCAGCGGGGGGGGAAGGAGAGCGCGGCGGCAGCGGGGGGGGGGAAGGAGAGCGCGGCGGCAGCGGGGGGGGGAAGGAGAGCGCGGCGGCAGCGGGGGGGGGAAGGAGAGCGCGGCGGCAGCGGGGGGGGGAAGGAGAGCGCGGGGGGGGGAGGAGAGCGCGGCGGCGGCGGGGGGGGCTATTATATGGCTCTCTGAGCCAAAAAGGTTCCCGACCCCTGCTATATGGGGATGGTCTTTTGAATCCTTTTATAGAGGATGACATTGAAGAAACTCTCAGGACATAGCCACTTGTGAATTAGGTAGTCCTCCTCCCTGAATCAAGGAAAAGAAAAGTACATTCACTCTCTACATGAAGAATATTTCATATAGTTGTACTTTAGCCACATAATATAATGCAGCAGCATGCTATTATATTTACCTATGCTATAAATAGCTTTCAGCATGAAGACTGTTAGGGGAGATCATGTATCGATTCCATTGTGTTGCTTTTGTTTCCTAATTATACACACTATTTTCTGGTAATTTAGCAGGACTCGGGCCAGCTGATGAGTCGTGAACATGTTCCAATTTATATCTGAAATGACTTGTCTTACTATATTTTCTTCTCCTCTTTTCCCTTCCCTTCATACCTCCCTTATGACCATTTTCCAGACTCACAACTGGTAACACATTTCAATTTCACTTACACACTTGGTCGAGACTGTGGCCGTAAATGTGCTGTTTGGTCAGTTGGTCCTGGTGCAGGCCTTTGTGCTACTCCTGGAGAAGGCAGCCCTGAAGATGTTGAAGCAATTATTGTGGCAGACAAAAGAGGTGGTGGCGGAAGAGGGGGATTCATATTCTAGTATTAAAAGAATAAAAAGAGCAAGAGAAAATACAGTGTGCTAAGATACTGAAAAAAGATCTTTAACAGTAAACTTGTTGAGCACAGCATGTTACCATCGGTTGATAAGACATAACTGGACAACTAGATTTGTCTCTCTTTTTCCAGTTTAAGATCTTGAATTCACTAGAGCCAACTAAGGAAACAGACAAGTAATATCCTAGCACAGGGGAATCAAAAGTGTTGTTTCCAATTATAACAAACAACATTTTAATGAAAATTCTTAACAATAATCTAGAAGCCTTCCAAGGGGTAGGTTTTACATCCTACTGTTGAATAGACTTCAATCCCTGGTTGTTTTTGTAGCCTGAAGCTGAAACGCAATATATTACTCAGCTACAGTGCACCCAAAACCACTCCTTCTAGTGGAAAATTCCCTTTGATGTGTGGGCTACAAAAAGCAAGAACAATAGTAGACCACAGTCACTGTGCTATTGTTGCCACTTTCATTTATTCTTCTATTTAGAAGTGCCAGCTTTTGAAATTCTGTATTATCAAGACTGGTAATCTTTAACAAGCACACCAGTGAAAAGCTACAGTTCCTTTGCAAGCAGATCCTAACGGGGGTTCTGCCTACAGGATTGCATTCCTTTTGAAAATCAATAGAATAATTGTTACCTTCTGATCTATAAAACCTCAGATAATTCTTTAGGAGCCCGTGTACTGACCTTCTTGGGAAAACAGGCTCACAAAGGGGGACTGCCCCCCCAAGCCCTCTTTGAACCATACCATGTAAGAACTGAATACAACACCCTCCCACCCAGTATGTGATACAGAAAGCATAAACTATTTTCATCTATCAACTCTACTGTAAAACAATCCCTTAATTTCTAAATAAACTTCTGAACCATTCCATTGTTCAATCAGCTTTGAAGACCCCAAATTAAAAATATACATTGACAAAATGTATTGTATGCCTGTCTGTTTCAATACATCAGCACATAAATATAAATTGCTAATATGACATTCAGAATTAAAATTATATTCAGATATTTTCATCTGAACACTGATTTAAGTTTTTTCTTTCACATTTTTCATACAAGATGCCATAGCACCACACACAGTGAGAGAGTACCACCATGCTGCATTCAGTGTATTAATAAAAGACAGCTTCATAAAATGCAATATAGTAATGAACTATATGTTCATGGTTTACAAAATCTAGCAGAAATGGTCACATATCAACCAGCCTTATAAGCACAAAATAATGAAAATTTATTCCTCCAAAATGTTTAATAATGGTATGATCAGTAAGGTAAACTGGGAAACAGTTATAACTTATTTTCATTTAAATCTTCTTCTGATTATAGATACAGCCTTGTGATTTCCAAATAAATCAACTGTACCCAAGACAGAACATACATGATCTCCCAAAAGAATGTAATATGTGCTATGCTAGCAATAGCTATTTTCACTAGCCAGATAATATCCATGTAGGATTCTAGACCAGTGAAACAAAAAAAAACCCCAAGGTTTAAAAAAATGTTTGATACTGGATAACAAAACTATCAAAACAACTTTATATTATTTTTGTTGACAAAATTATTTATAGTTCAATTATATAAAGGACAGAAGATCATTTGGAATTTACAAATTCAGTTACTTTCTTAACATCTGAACTGTAACATTCACAGATGTTACAATACCACTGGCATGGAATTGTATGCTGAGATATCTCTTGTATTTTATTTGTTCTGTTAATAAACTTAATTGTACATCAGTTCCATAGTACATGATCTCTGCTTTGTTTTTTTAAATAAAAACAGACCATGGAAAGTTTAATGAAATGAAACTAATGGACTTCAACACCATAAGTAACTATTATTATGTTTGCCTACCAAAAATTTGACAACAATTAGACTTCTGGAATATTAACAAAACTGCCTACCTTGCTGACCAATACTGTCTCAGGCCTGATCTATACTACTAAGTTATGCAGACACAGCTACATCACAAAGATTGGGGGGGGGGGGCACACAGGGAAATTACATCCTCTAGTCAACATTGCTATACTGAAAAAGCCCAGATGTAGACACAACTACACTGAAAGAAGAGGAGTACTTGTGGCACCTTAGAGACTAACGCTCTTCTGTCAGCGTAGCTAATGTTATTTGGGGAGATGGTATGCCATACTGATAGAAAAACTTCTGTCAATAGACACAGTATCTATAATAGAGAGCTATGCCAGCATAGGCTCTGGAGTGTGGACATGGCCTAATTGTTTCCTTGTATCCCCTTTGTCTCCATCTGTGGTTTCTTGTCTTATACTGAAGGTAACTCTAGACTTATGGTGGAGTGTAGAATACAGACATTGCATGCCCTCCTTGCATTGGTATAAACAACAGTGCAGATGCTGAAGCATGGCTTAGAATAGATAAGTAGCGTGCTCTACATGCTTGAACCTTAGGCAACATACCCTACACCCATCTCTACAAACCTAAGAAATACCTCAAACATGGACACATATTTTTAGCAATGTAATCTCCCACCACCTCCCCACTGCTGGAGCCTTCCACCACCACACTGAAAGGCTCAGGCAGCAGGGAAAGGTTCTGGCAGTTCCTATACTCTACATGCTGCTGTAAGCGTAGACAGCCTAGGGGGCTATGCTCGCATTAGCTCTGGAGTGTATACATGGCCTCTTGGTTTTCTTGTACTCTCCTTTCTGTCTCCATTGGTTGTCTCTTGTCTCCCTATTTGTGGGACAGGGACTGACACTTTGTTCTGTGTTTATGCAGTGCCTAGCAAATGGAATCCTGGTCCAGGACTGGAGTCACTACACGCTATGGTAATGCAAATATAATAATAATAGTAATAGTAACAATACTAATAATGTAAACTAATATTCAAAACAAGCAACAAACGTATTGGACCCTCTTATGTCTATCCTATATGAAAGAGGTCAACTAGAAGTCTTGGAAACTCATCCTGCCAATATGCACATATATTTACATACAATATGCAGGCACCACCAGTTTATACTTTGATTATCTTCTAAAATGTGTATCCTTCTTGGAGATGTACTTTTATGAATACACATCATAAAGAGGGGTTTCTTGGGGTTTTTTTTGGAAGTACAATCCTCCACAACATTCTATTCTGTTCTATTCAGGTTCTTATGCTGTCCTCACCATTGTCTAGTTATATGGGAGGGGTTGTAAAACTGGGGGTCAGACCCCTCAGGGCGTTGCAAGGTCATTAGGTGGGGGGGGGGTCCATGAGCTGCCAGTCTCCACCCCGAGCCCCGCTTTGCCTCCAGCATTTATACTGGTGTTAAATATATTTTAAAAGGGGTTTTAATGTATAAGGGGGATCACACTCAGAGACTTGCTATGTGAAAGGGCTCATCAGTACAAAAGTTTGAGAACCACTGTCTATGGGGGATAAAACCTATAGCGAGCTGCAACTCAATTAAACTTCATAAGACTTGGCAAGTACTTAGAAATCTAAACAAAATACCTGATTGACAGTAACAAAAAATGCTCCACAAATTGCTCTGCTCCAACTTAATAAACTAGATCCAAATACTTTAGCCAAATTTTAGAAATTCTGGCATTCAGCCATCTTTTGGAGATGCCGAAAGACAAATCTGTTTCTAGTTTAAGCCAAGTCTGACAGTTCTTATATTCAATATTTCACACAAAAAAGCACAAAAATAAGTGAGGTGTTAAAACCTTTTATGCTGGTGAAAAGGCCTAATGAAAACTGAAAGAGGAAAAAAATAGAGCTCTCTGTGATTGCATAATCACTTTCCAGCCACTGAATGCACTTCTGACTGTAGAAAACAGCATTTTTTTAAAAAGTCTTTACCATAAATGGGTTTCGAATTTTAAAAAGTAGCCCACACCTCATTCTGTTGCAAAATAGCTAAAATGATGTGCTATTTTATTTACTTCAGGTTAAAAATTCCATATAGGCATCCCTTCTATGTTCTAGGCATTTATAAATAATATTAAAATTCAGATGTAAGAAATTTGCTTCTCAACCTCTATCAACATCAATAATCATCTTAAATATAAAAAAATTACAAAAGACATAATAGCAAAGTAACAATAATATGTCCTATCATGCCTCTGATCATCACCTGCCACAATGTCTGGAAAAACATGTGTCTTGCATCATGCCCAGAAAGTTAATTACTTCAGGTTCAGGTCTAACAAAATTCCTAAACTATGATGTGAATTACTAACAAAAGCCACACTGATATAATCCCTCATCACTCTGGTTGTTTCTCGCAGCCTGCCAAATTATCTTCCTTTTATAAAGACTAAACATCAGACAGCTATCCTTTTATTTATGCCCCCTCCTACAGAGTTATTTGTACCATTGAATCTGCTGGTTAAACATGAAAGAGATATAGAGCTAAGTGTCATTAGCACATTAAAGAATGACAGTCCATGCCTCCTTACCAGACAACTTCATGTTCAATCACACACACCGGGACAGAATCCTGCCGTTCTTTAGGGTAACACAACCCCTGATTTCCCTCCAAGTCCTCCAAAGTAAAACAATGTGCTATTATTTACTGCAAGCTTGTCAACACCACTTCATGATCAGCAGCGTCAAAAGGCACTGCTGGATAGATCACTGCTCTAGCCCACCAATGTAGTTTCAGTCTTATACCAGAATCTAAAGGTAGAATGATCATGAGGCAACCAATAGGACAGTGTCACATTACATTTCTCTTCCTCTGCTACTTCTGAATGGAATTCTCTTAGGGCTGGTCTTCACTGCGGGGGGTGAGGGGCGATCGATTGGAAGATACGCATCAGCCACGTGAATAACGTAGCTGAAGTCGAGAGTATCTTCAGCCGACTTACCTGCCGTCCTCATGGCGGTGGCAGTAGGCAGCGCACTCTCCCGTCGATTCCAGCTTGCACCTTGCGACAAGCTGGAATTACGGAGTCGATGAGGGCGCCGCGGGCAATCGATTTCTCGCATCTTAACGAGACGTGAGAAATCGATCACTACCCGCCGATCCGGCGGGTAGTGAAGACCTACCCTTACTCTACTAGTGCAAATTACCTCCTCTCTCAACCTTCAAAACACCTGTTAACCAGCTACATTTTTAAGTGAAAACCATGGCAAGTATCTTTCTACTATTAGAAGTTATACCATACAAATGATACATAAATTATTATTTTGTGTCTGTTAGTGTGGAGAGGGAGAACTCCTGTTGAATTATCTTCCCAGGTACAACTTCTTTAAAACCATATTCTGATTTTCTTTCAGAAACAGTGAAATTATAAGTCTTGTAAATATAAAATTAAATTTTGCCCATGCAGTACAGGTAGTTCACAATTCATACTGCTATTACTGCAATTTGAAAAAGTCTCATTCTAACACTTATCTCCAAGGATTTTAGGCCAAAGTCATAAATTTCACACCTCATAGAACTTTTGGCTTTGGTCAAAACAGCATCCACAATCGGAGTATTACGAAGGAAATAAAAATAGCAAACTTGACATTCTTTGGACCATATGTGTGCATCACTTTCAAGACAGGAGAGTGCAACCAGTCGATCACAGCAGGGCCTTAAACATGAGCACAGCTACAAGATCCACAGAGTCCTTAACTCCAGGAACTCTTTCAGATTTGTTCTGGAGCCATTTGCTCTCCAATTCAAACAAGGCTTGTCATACCCTCCCTAGAAAATAAGAGTGGCCTCTTATCCTATAGGGCAGCGCTCTTCGAAGTTTTTGAATGGCGGATCCTTTTTCCACTTCCGCCTCCGATCACGGCCCTGGGTATGTCCGCCGAAATGCCGCCGAATAGAAGGCCTCCGTGGCATTTCTGCGGGACAAAAATATGCCATGAATTCAGCGGTCCTCCAGGCAGGACTGGCGGCGGCGCCGTGGTCTCACACACCCCTGGGGGTGATCTCGCACATCCCACTTTGAAGACCACTGATATAGGGGATGGAACAAGACAGTAACTTTTTCTCCATAAGTCCCCACAGATATATGACAGATACATTTTTTCAGAGATTCTTTAAAGATAGAAACTTGTTACTTTGAGGAGTTGGGACTTGCTGCTCTGATTCTTCAGTGCCTTCTCCTTTTTCTTCCCAGCTCAGTTTGTTGTAACATAAAATGAGCTGTATAAACTGAACTAAACCTTGTGCCATCTTTGTGTTAGTCCATAGCTAAAACAATAGCCATCACCTTTAGGTAATGTATCAGAGGTACAGAAAAACGAGCCTGAAATTACTGGATTGTTTATGGTCATCACATATGATAGCCAGAAACGCCAATCAAAATGTAGCAAAAGTTTTGGTATTAAAGACTCCCTGTTGCATTCAGATTCCCAAGCAAATTCCATAGTATTCAGAATCAAAGAGGAAAGTTAAAGGGAGAGCCTTAAAAATCAATAAATAAAAATCAGTGAGCTAGCTCCCACTTCTAAATACGAGAGAGAGAGAGAGAAAAATTAAACCAGCAATGGTTAACAGGTTATGAATGTCAAGAACCAACTGCACCTATCACTGATATTAATACTATCCAAGATATCAGGGAGGTACTTCTGGACTCATCAGTCCAGAGATGCATAAACATTGTTTAAAATACAAAATCTATTTTACACAACTCCAAAACAGCCAGCTGGAACTGTCAGAATCTGTCTAGCACACTACTACAAATAAGACAGGAGGTTATGAAGAAAGGGGAATTTTAAAAGAACTACTGTGCACTCTAACCATAGGCTACTTCATCTGATGAAGTGTCTAACATCATCTACAGTAAAAGAATACAAGAGCTACAAGACTGCAGCTTGTATACACAGAAAGAATAAAGATGCCAGCTCACAGTTTCTTCTTACTGAAAATAAGGTAACAAGAAAAAGAGCATTAAAAGTCAACAGACTTCAGTACATAAAGCCCAGGACTTCAAAGCAGACAGCAGAAAATAAATTCAGATTCCCCATAGGAATTGCAAGCAAGCCTAATCAGAGACTTAACAAGAAACCTGGTCAAAAAGAAAACACCACTAGAGGATCTGAACCAATGATTTCTCTCCCCCTCTGGGTTACACTTACTGCTGTGGTTTAACTCTTGCAAGTATTGATACCACAGCCTTTGTCAGGCATTTTTGAAGAAACTCCAATGCAACTAAAGAAACCCAGTAGTTGTAATAACTTTCACTAACAGCAAAATAAAGTGACTTGCATGTTTGGCAATAAACATGGAGCTACTGGATCTCATAGACTAAAGAAGAGTACTAGTTATGAGAGAGGAGAAAACCTTAAGACAGAACTCTTACAAGTTTCTTGAAATCACAATGTTGAATCACACACGTCTTTTTGAGATTGGGTGTCTGAGCCAGAAACAAGATCTACTAGTGGACATCTGCAACTTCTCATCTTCCATGTCACAGATGATTATGGTATTGACTTTGTTTGCCAGTTCTTACAGGTACCCTTGTGAAGAACAGACAGAGAATAATAAAAAGCCCCGAAGTTATAAAGGTGTGTTCTGGAATAGCTTAAGGGAGCAGTGGCAGTAGGTGTAATAGTAGAGTAACATGGAATTCAAAAAAGATGCTAACAAATCTAAGAAGACACACCTATATCTGGATCTGGATTTCTCTCATGGAAGAACTGCTCTGCAGTCCTGATTGCACAGTGACTTAAATTTTCTGTGAAATGTTGTGTCTCAGAAGGTAATTTTTTTTTCAGTTGATAAGAGAAAGCTGGATCCAAACACAAAAAATGCAAACTAAGCGCCCCTTATCTGAGCTAGCCAACTACCGTTTGTTGTCTGTATTCACTAGCACTATCTTCCATATCAAGATGTCTCTAACAGCTGAAAGAACCTTTCTCAGAGTACAAGGCATGGACTAGTGACAAAACTACTAATGTTAGACATTATGTCAGCAGGACTAGATAACTTGCATCCAAGAGTTGGAAAACAGCTGGCCAATAAGCTCCCTGGACTGTCATAGGTGATTTTTAATAAGTCTTGGAACACTGGGGAAGTTCCAGAGAACTGGAAGAAAGCTAATGTTATATCAATGTTTTTAAAAGATAATCAGATGACCCTACTTAATTATAGGCTTGTCAGCCTGAATTCTAGGCAAAACAATGAAACAGCAGACTTGGTTAATAAAGAATTAAAGGATGGTAATATAACTCATGTCAACAAGTCTATGGTTAAGGAAAATAAATCTTGTCAAACTAAATTTGATATAATTTTAGGTTAGACTATTTAATTTGGTCGATCATGATAATAGTGTTGATGTAGTATACTTAAAACTTTGGTAAGGCATTTGATTTGGTAACACAATATTTTGATTAAGAAACTGGAATGATACAAAATCAACAAGGCACAAATGAAATGGATTTAAAAACTGGCTAACTGATAGGTCTTAAAATGTATTTGTAAATGGGGAGTCATCATTGAGTTGCTGTGTTTCTAGTAGAGTCCCACGGGGATCGGTAATGTTTTTATCAATGACCTGTCTCAACCTGTGCAAGACAGAGCTTATGCCTGTGGGCTGAGGGAAAAGTTCACAGCCACAGTGCAGTCTCCTTTGGTTGAACCACAAGCAAAAAATTCAGTTTGTAGCTTAAGAGTGCTCTTGGATTAAAGTGAACTATTTATAAAATCTTACCTAATAGCATTTCTACCATCTCCAGGTGGCTAGAAGATTCAATCCCATCCTGCCAAACAATATTTGGATTCAGTTATTCACACCTTTGTTGCCTCTCAGCTGAACTAAAGTAATGTGGGTATGGCATCTTCACAAGTGAGGAAACTCCAACTGCTCTAGAGAATGTTGCACTCTCCTCTGAGCACACTAGCTACCATGAACACATCACATTTGCCCTCCACTCCCCACACTGATTTCCCATAAAATAATTAAGCAAGTTCAAGACCATGATCTTGGGGGGGGGAGGGATAGCTCAGTGGGGGGGGAGGGATAGCTCAGTGGGGGGGGGAGGGATAGCTCAGTGGGGGGGGGAGGGATAGCTCAGTGGTTTGAGCATTAGCCTGCTAAACCCAGGGTTGTGAGTTCAATCCTTAAGGGGGCCATTTAGGGATCTGGGGCAAAAAATCTGTCAGGGGACAGTACTCGATCCTGCTAGTGTAGGCAGGGGACTGGACTCTATGACCTTCAAGGTCTTTCCAGTTCTAGGAGATTAGTATATCTCCATTTATTATAGGGGGGTGGGGGGATAGCTCAGTGGTTTGAGCGTTGGCCTGCTAAACCCAGGGTTGTGAGTTCAATCCTTGAGGGGGCCATTTAGGGATCTGGGGCAAAAATCCTGCTAGTGTAGGCAGGGGGATCCTGCTAGTGTAGGCAGGGGACTGGACTCGATGACCTTCAAGGTCTTTCCAGTTCTAGGAGATTGGTATATCTCCATTTATTTATTTATTTTATTTATCCTTATCTTCGAGACACTTTATGGATAAAGATTGTTGTGAAGGAGACTGAGCTATTTTAGAGGCTGGCCCAAGACTATGGAATGAACCATCCCAAGAATGAAGGGCCATTACAAACTTCATCACTGTCCACGTGTCTTTTACCTTCTAAATGAATTTGATTTTTAAAAATTGTGATTAATCAGAGTTTTAATCGCAATGTGAAACAATAATAGAATACCATTAAAATATATTTTGACATTTTCTACATTTTCAAATACATTGATTTAAATTACAACACAGAATACAAAGTGTACAGTGCTCACTTGATATTATTTTTGATTAAAAATATTACACTGTAAAAGATAAACAAAAGAAATAGTATTTTTCAACTTACGTCATACACGTGCCGCAGTACAATCATGAAAATGTAACTTACAAACGTAGAATTATTATTATTATTTTACATAGTGTCTTCTAGAATGGTGGCCAGAACATGAAGGGGCATATGATTGTTTAGCATATCTGGCACCTTTCAATGCCAGTTATAAAAATGCCATTAAAATGCTTGTTCTCACTTTTAGGTGACATTGTACATAAGAAGCAGGCAGCATCGTCTCAAACAAACTTGTTTGTCTTAGCAATTAGCTTCACAAGAAGTAGGAATGAGTGGATTTGCAGGCTCTAAAATGTTACATTGTTTTGTTTTTGAGTGCAGTTATGTATCAAAAAAAATAATGTATATTTGTAAGGTGCATTTCCACAATAAAGAGATTGCACTATAGTACTTGTATGAGATGAACTGAAAAATACTATTTCTTTGCATGCAAAATGGGAAATGACTGCCCATGAAGGAGTACTGCGGAAAGGAATATAGAGGTCATAGTGGACCACAAGCTAAATATGATTCAACAGTGTAACATTATTGCAAAAACACCCAAACATTATTCTGAGATGTATTAGCAGATATGTTGTAAGCAAGGCACAAGAAGTAATTCTTCCACTCTACTCTGCGCTGATTAGGCATCAAGTGGAGTGATGTGTCCAGTTCTGGGTGTCTAATTTCAGGAAAGAGGTGGACAAATTGGAGAGAGTCAAGAGTTGAGCAACAGAAATGATTAAAGGTCTAGAAAACACAACCTATGAGGGAAAATTGAGAAAACTGGGTTTGTTTAGCATGGAAAAGAGAAGACTGAAAGGGGATATGATAAAGTTTTCAAGTACATAAAAGGTTGTTACAAAGAGAAGGGAGAAAAAATGTTCTTAACCTCTGCGGATAGGACAAGGAGCAATGAGCTTAAATTGCAGCAAAGGAGGTTTAGGTTGGACATTAAGAAAAACTTCCTAACCATCAGGGTGGTTAAGCACTGGAATAAATTGCCTAGGGAGGTTACAGAATCTCCATCATTGGAGATTTTCAAGAGCAGGTTAGACAAACACCTGTCAGGGATGGTCTAGATCAGCGGTCGCCAACCAGTGGTCCGCGGACCACTGGTGGTCCGCGAGAAAATTTGGGTGGTCCGCGGAGCCGCAGCCGGAGGAGGGGGCGGGGTCAGTAAGAGAGACGAGCCGGGGAGGGGGAGAAGAGCGGCGCCGGAGACTGAGCTGAAGCCGGGAGAGGAGAAGAGGCAAGCAGGGTGGGGAGAAGAGTGGAGGCGGAGCCGGGGCCGGGCAGGAGAAGAGAGGCGATTCGAGGCGAGGCGAGCTGGGGGGGGGGAGGGAGAGAAGAGTGGAGCCGGGGCCGGGGGAGGAGAAGAGAAGAGGCTTGGCGATGTGAACCGGGGAGGGGGGGGGAGAAGAGCAGGGCCGGGGGAGGAGAAGAGAAGAGGCTTGGCGATGCGAACCGGGGAGGGGGGGGGAGAAGAACAGGGCCGGGGGAGGAGAAGAGAAGAGGCTTGGCGATGCGAACCGGGGAGGGGGGGGGGGGGAGAAGAGCGGAGCCGGGGCCGGAGAAGAGAAGAGGCTTGGCGATGCGAACCGGGGAGGGGGGGGGAGAAGAACGGGGCCGGGGGAGGAGAAGAGAAGAGGCTTGGCGATGCGAACCGGGGAGGGGGGGGGGAGAAGAACGGGGCCGGGGGAGGAGAAGAGAAGAGGCTTGGCGATGCGAACCGGGGAGGGGGGGGGGAGAAGAGCGGAGCCGGGGCCGGGGGAGGAGAAGAGAAGAGGCTTGGCGATGCGAACCGGGGAGGGGGGGGGGAGAAGAACGGGGCCGGGGGAGGAGAGGAGAAGAGAAGAGGCTTGGCGATGCGAACCGGGGAGGGGGGGGGGAGAAGAGCGGAGCCGGGGCCGGGGGAGGAGAAGAGAAGAGGCTTGGCGATGCGAACCGGGGAGGGGGGGGGGAGAAGAGCGGGGCCGGGGGAGGAGAAGAGAAGAGGCTTGGCGATGCGAACCGGGGGGGGGGGGGCAGAAGAACGGGGCCGGGGCCGGGGCCGGGGGAGGAGAAGAGAAGAGGCTTGGCGATGCGAACCGGGGAGGGGGGGGAGAAGAACGGGGCCGGGGCCGGGGGAGGAGAAGAGAAGAGGCTTGGCGATGCGAACCGGGGGGGGGGGGGGAGAAGAGCGGGGCCGGGGGAGGAGAAGAGAAGAGGCTTGGCGATGCGAACCGGGCAGGGGGGGGGGGAGGAGAAGAGAAGAGGCTAGGCTAGGCAAGGCGAACCGGGGAGGGGAGGGGAGGGGGGCGGAGAAGAGAGGGGCCGGGAGAGGAGAAGAGAAGAGGCTAGGCTAGGCGAAGCGAGGCGAACGGGGTGGGGGGGGGGAGGAGGTAAGTGGCAGAAGCCCCGCATGCCTGCTGGGAGCAGGGTGCTTTCCCACTTTGCAGGGAATAGCTACCATCAGCTCTATTTTTAAATTAGCAAATTGCACTTTAAATAGTTTTCAGGGCATTTAAAAACTTTTTTCTGTAATAAATGAAAGCGCAGTGATATTAGATGAGTTAAAGTCCTGTGGCACCTTAAAGACTAACTATAAAGTTTTGAAGCATGAGCTTTTGTGGGCTAATACCCACTTCGTTGGATGCAAGCAGTGGGAGTGCTTGCATCCGACGAAGTGGGTATTAGCCCACGAAAGCTCATGCTTCAAAACTTTATAGTTAGTCTTTAAGGTGCCACAGGACTTTGTTACCTCTGCTACTCCAGACTAACGCGGCTACCTCTCTGATTCTTGATTAGATGAGTTGTGTGCCAGGAAGAGAAAACTACCAAACAAGGACCTAAAGCGATCCCCTGTCTTCACATGCTTGATTACATTCCTTAATTAGAGCCATTCATCAGTAGGTATGAGATATGAGGCTTAAGGGCCGCCAAGACAGAGAGCCTCCAGCTACGGTGGTCGCTCCTGTGGGCCCCCCCCCACTGAGTCCATAATTGGCCCCACACCCCAGCAAATCTTCCCTCTCCTGCAAATCTGGGTCTGTGTCCATTGCTCCTTTTTGCTGCTTCTCTCTGGTCTGGTGCTAACCCCTGAGGGTTATGTCTGCTCTTAGCCCACTTGACAAGTTTGATTGTCCTTGATCTGTCTCTCCTTCCTCATTCACACCTCATTCATTCAACAGGGCACTTGATTATAAAGTGGTGGTGGGGGGGAATCTTATTCTACTTCCAGCAGAGACATTTTTCTTTTACCTTAATTATACTACCTTGGGGGCTATAACAGATTACCAAAGTTCAATACAGAGTTTCTAAAACAAAGTTATATGAAAAGGCATAATACAAAAGTCATTTAAAAGTTAAACACCCCCCCCCTATTGCCCCCCCCCCGGGCCTTTTTAAAAAAAATCATGTTAGTGGTCCGCGGGATTCAAAATTGTGAGTTTAGTGGTCCCTGAGGTCCGAAAGGTTGGCGACCACTGGTCTAGATAATACTTAGTCCTGCCATGAGTGAAGGGCAGGACTCTTGAGGTCTCCAAATAATATAAAGTGAGCACTGTACATATTGTATTCTGTGTCGAAAGTGAAATAATGTAGAAAATGTAGAAAACATGAAAAATATTTAAAGACATGGTCTTCTATTATTAACAGTGCAACTAAAACTGACTAATTGGTATTAATTTTTTAATCCAGTTAATTTGTTTTGGATTCATTGCTTGAGTTAACTGTCATGGACAGCTCATATGTCTCCATCTACCTATATATTATAATTTTAGAATACAAAAATATTCCCACAACAAAAACCCTCCCCTGCATATACTTCTCCCTCTGGGGAGTAGATGAAAGAACAAAAGCATGACATATATTAATCATGTAACTTTCTGCACTACTGGAAGGTGCTCAGATACTAAAGTGATGAGAGTGGTGTAAGCATCTTCATATAATAGAAGAAATTCACAGATTATCATTACTGGTAAAATTTGCGAATGACACAAAGATTGGGGACTGGTAAGTAATGAAGAAGACAGACACTGGTTCGACATGATCTCGATCTGAACAATCAGCAATTTGTGATGATCCATGATCTTACCTTTAGGAAGAAAGAATGAAGACCATATTTACAGAATGGGAGATGCTATCATGGGAAGCAGTGACTTTAAAAGACTATGGTGGATAATAAACTGAACATGAGCTCTCAGTGCAACACTATGGCCAAAAGGACTAATGAGGTCCTTGGAGGTACAAACAAAAAATATCTGATAAGAGTGGGGAGGTTATATTACCTCTGTATTTGGCACAGGTGCACCTACCATTGGAATACTTTGTCCAGTTCTGGTGTCCACAATTCAAGGATGCTGAAAAACTGGAGAGGATTCAGAGAAGAGCCATGAGAATAAATAAAGGATTGGACAACATGCTTATAATGAGAGATGCAAAGAGCTGAATTTATTTAGCTTGTATGATGGAATATACCCTGTATTCACATCCTGAATGCTACTGTAATAATCTTTGTACAAAGTATGCCCGTAGCTATCGTTTGAAAATTCATAATCTGCTGGTCAGTATCGTCCTGGTAAAATATGTGTAGCAACACTGTACGTGAAGTTAAAAGATTCCCCTGTATGGTGTTAACAACACACTTTCCAAACCCCATAGCCCTGCCCCAACAGAAGGTGGCAAATCGGTCTGTCATGAACAAAGAAATGTGTTCTCGCCTTAATTTGCATTTAAGCAGTAAACAGAGTCATCAAACAGGAAGGGAAGACAAAGGAAGTTCAAACAGGTGAAAAAACCAGGAGGGAGTGAGAATCCTGGATCTCAGCTGGAAATTTTTTCAAGAGGGGGACTGAAACTATAAAAAGGAGAGACAAACATTCCAAGGCACCTCTTTCTCTCCCTGCCCATCACATTCACTGTGCCTGAAGAGACAAAGAAAGCATCCATTGGACTCTGTGGGAGAGGTCCTGACCTAAAGACTTTGGTCAGTAAGACTGCTGAAAGCATGTGGTAAGAAAACTTTGCTTTGAATCTATAGAGTTTCTTAAGTTAGGTACCAGTAAGTGTTTTCTCTTTATTTTTCTTGTAACACTCTCTCACTTTTATGCCTCATTACCTTCACTTAAAATCTTTGTAGTTTATAAACTTGTTTTATAGTTTTATCTAATCCAGTGTGCTCAAACAGAAGTACTGGATAATGTCATTTGGAGTAATAAGTTGTGGGCATATTATTCCCTTAAAAGAAAAATTGACTTAATATATTTGTACTGTCAAGGAGCAGGATGGGCAGTACAAGACGATCATGGGGGTGTATGTACTACATGCTAGTCCAGCAACCAAATGGTTAATACAGACACTGCTGGTCACTGCTGATCTGCAGTCTCACAACAGCCCGGAGAACAAAATGGCAGGAAAGCAGAAGAATGGGGAGACTAAGAGAGGAGTGAGCAGACTGAAAAAAGGAATGTCTGTGCTAGAGAGATGCCCAGGGACAATGCCCCAGAAAAGTGGGCAACAGATTGAACAGCCTACAGAGACCTGAGGGAAAGTAGAAAGGAGCTCAGGGCACTGTTAGAGTCAGCAAATCCTGACTCTCCTTATCTAGCTTGAGGGGCCTGAACTGGAACCCAGAGGAGTGGGTGGGCCTAAATTCCATTACCAACTCCCTAATAGACCTGAGAACATAGAGAGTTTCCAGATTCCTGGACACTAAGAATGAACTGACAGCCCTGCTGAGCTGAGTGATCCAGACCCATGCCCCCCTGTTTGTCCAGGGGGACACTGTTGCACAGACACTGTCTCATAAGGCCTAACATTTCTGGGGGGAAATATATGACTGGGATTGTGTTCGGGTTGCCTTGTGATAATTTTTAAGGCTGGTAAGAGCCAAGGTGTGGCTGGCTGACTACAGAACACTCACAGACAAAACTGGGAGTGACTTACATGCTAGAACAGTCTAGGTTAGGGCCACAGCAGCAAGACATTGTAAAGGACACCATAGGTTACAGGGCAACGGTGACAACTACTCATTAATCTTGACTGTACCCTGCTATGTCACAGCATGTCAAAGATAAGGTTAAGGAGTAACTTAATAACAGTCTACAAGGGCCTACACGGGGAACATAAATTTTAAAATAGAGGCCTCTTCAATCTGTCACACAAAGGAACAAAAATGCTCAGTGGTTGGAGTTAAAGATATACAAAATGACACTGGAAATAATGTGCACATTTTTAACAGAGAGGGTAATGAACTATTGTAAACATCTTTACCCTATGTTGTAATAAGCAAATGTATGTGGGACATACACAGGCTTAGTTAGCTAACTGCAGTCAAGCACTCTGGGTAATCTCAGACAGCTAACTGAAAATAGCTAATAAGCCTCAAATGTGGGAGATGCAACTCATGAGAAAAATAAGGGAGTATTATATTCGAACACTCCTATACTGAGATAAGACACCTGGTGTTGTTATGTGCAAATTGACTGACCTCCAAAAGTAAGACCTTGATAATGTTACTAATATAAGCTAAAAGTGAGAAATCTCCTGCGCAAGCTCAGCACTGCGGCAAATTAGAACCAATGAATATGTTTCTGATGTAACCTTCCGGTTTCCACATAGTTTTAACCATGTACGGGTATAAATGAATAATCAATGAGCCACATGAATATGTATATCTGTATGTTATAAAAGCTCCCAATTTCTGATATTGGGGGTTGTTCTATTTTCTAATGAGCAACCTTCAGCGTGCTGAATAAACTTAAGTTTAGATAACCTTACCCCTGTCCAATGCAATAAATCAGAGCACGCGGCTGGACGGAATCTGTTTTTTCTTCTGAGGGAGGGCCACGTTAAGTCCTCTTACCACAGAACCATTAGAGCAACTTATAGGGGCTATTATGGATTATTCATCACAGGAAAATTTAAAATCAAGGTTGGATGTTTTTCTAACAAATATGCTCTAGTCCAACCACAGCTATTGAATTTGAAAAAGGAATTAATTCAGGAAAGGTCTACAGCCTGTTTTATGCAGAGGTCAGACTAAATTATAAGAATGGCTCCTTTTGGCCTTAAAAACTGAATCTATGAAAACAGGAGAGCTAACAGACTTTGCTGCAAATGCAACTATAGTTTTTGAGATTCAGAGAGGTGAGACAGTTTAATAAATAGGCTCATCTGATTTAGAAATGGAAGACCCAGGTACAGCAGATGGTCCAGGGATTCTTCTATGATAGTTCTGGGTACTGAATG
Source organism: Sternotherus odoratus (assembly GCA_032164245.1). Taxonomy (NCBI): domain Eukaryota; kingdom Metazoa; phylum Chordata; order Testudines; family Kinosternidae; genus Sternotherus; species Sternotherus odoratus. The sequence continues at coordinate 57,196,791 of JAVMKO010000004.1, forward strand.
CAGGAGGGACAAATATTCATAAGTTGAGGTTTCAAGCAAGTTGCTCTTCACAAGACATTTCTTGTCCCTTTTTCTTAGATCATCTGCTTTCTGATTCATAATGAGTAAAAATTTTGTTCTCTTTGGAAGGGGCCGGAGTATGCTTCTCATACTTATTCCACAGCAAGACAGAGCAAGACTGGGGAATGAAAGGCCACAGGATGTTGTTCAGGATCTTTAGTGCCAAACTTTTGCCATAGTTCAATGTTTGCTACTGCCTAACACTGATGTAATCACATCGAACAACCCAAAAGTTTCTAACTAGTTTACCAGAATTGTAGAAAGGAGAATGACATTGGAGACAAAAGATGCACAAGGAGCCTCAGTTTTGTCAGATGCTACTTACTCCAAGAGTAGCTTGGTAGGTGACCTCAGATGGGAAGGTAAATGAAGGTCCAGTTGTAACCGGGCTGCTAGGTGGTGGGGTCACAATTAACCCTGTGGTACTGATATGAACCTATTTATTAAAAAAAAAAGAAAAGAAAAAAAGATTGATGTCAGTTTTAGGTAGTTCCTGAAACAATAGATTGTCATGGTAGATTGGTAGATTGGTGCGCCTTTTGACTAATGTACTACAAGAACTCTTCTGTGAATACCACCATCAGCAACTTTAGCTTGTTACTTTGACTTTCTGATAATAATTTACATAAAATATTTGTATTAGATGACACTGCTCCTTTTTCATGCTCCAGATCAGACAGAAATAATTTTTCAGAAAAATTGGGAGATATACCGTATTTTTCGCCCTATAAGACGCACTTTTTCTTCCCCAAAACGGGGGGGAAAAGTTGGTGCCTCTTATAGGGCGAATGCAAAAAAAAAAAAAAAAAAAAAAAAAAAAGCGCCTCGCTCTCCCGTCCCCGCCGCGCGGGCGGGCTGCCGAGGTTCCCCCCTCCCCGCCGCGGGCGGGCTGCCAGGGTTCCCCCCTCCCCGCCGGACCAAAAAAAAAAAAAAAAAAAAAAAAGCGCCTCGCTCTCCCGTCCCCGACGCGCGGGCGGGCTGCCGGGAGCGTCCCGGTTCCCCCCTCCCCGCCACGGGCGCGCTCCCGGCAGCCCGCCCGCGGCGGGGAGGGGGGAACCGGGATGCTCCCGGCAGCCCGCCCGCGCGGCGGGGACGGGAGAGCGAGGCGCTGCTTTTTTTTTTTTTTCCCCCCTACCCCCTCCGGATTTTTTATTAAAAAACGAGGGGGCGTCTTATAGGCCGGAGCGTCCTATAAGATGAAAAATACGGTACATGCAACTAACTGTGGGAAAAACACTATATGTTTATTTTTCTCTGAATAGCAGAGAGCAAATGAGTTTAAATACAGAACACTTAATTAGTTGGTAAGCTTTATGTGAAATCCTGTCAGCATTTTATGGACTAACAAATTTATTTGGGCATAAGCTTTTGGGGGCTAAAACTCACTTCATCAGATGCATAGAGTGCAAGTGGGTTTTAGCTCAAAGAACCTTATGCCCAAATAAATTAGTCTTGAAGGTTAGTCTCGAAGGTGCTCCTCATTCTTTTTGTCGATGAAGACTAACACGGCTACCACTCTGAAACCTGTCAGCATTTAATAGCTTTCTTTAATATATTCTCCTCACAACTGTCAACTTTACAAGTCCTGTAATAAAGAAGATTGTTCATCAAACACAGTAATGTGTAATCAAGACGTTAGAATCAGATGAAATCTAAGACTCTCCCTTATTAGTATCAGAAATTACATCACAGATTGTTCACAGTCCAAGAGTTTCTGAAATCAAATTTATCTTTTGCCATGTATGCTCTTTGATAATTTTCAGTATTTTAGTCAATTTGGATAACAAAAATTAAACTGAGTAGTACAGATTCTGGTTTCTAGTTATTATAATAAATCTGCTGATAGTTTTCTTTTATTTACAGCACTTCAACAGAATGCTAAAACTGAAAAACCTTTCTAATCACATCACAGTAGACTTTGCAAAAAAAAAAAAAAAAAAATCCCCAGCCCCCTAAATTTGGACCCTAAACTAGTGGAAAACATCCCTTTACATATAAGTTATTACATATGTTTAGTCTGAAAAGGAACTGCAGCCTTTATTGTGACAAAAATGCTTTAGAATAGTCATTAAAATGTATGGAATGTTTTGTATTTAATTTCAGGTAGCTTACCTGAGAAGGAGCACTGCAGGAGAGACCTGTCAGTTCACTTATACGAGCAGCCGCTGTGGGGTTACTGGAGCTGATGAGGACAGGAGGACTAATTTCCATCGAGTGGCGGTTTTGAGAAGACTGCGAGGACTTGTTGGACATAGTAAGGGAGGTAAAGGAGTGCCGTTTTTTGGTGTTCTTCTTTGTATCGGTGTGCTTTTGGACTGAATTGTTGTGGGATGCTCCAGAGGTACCTTCTCCAGAGTCAACAGCAGAACCTGAGGGCTTATCCAACTCTATCAGCTGTTTGGCTGCCGTATTAAACTGCAAAACAACCAACACATTAAGAAATGATTTTCGAAATCTTTAAGAATATTAAAGAAGTAGTTGACTGGACAGAGGAAACATTTCTAGACTTCACTTTTATTCATAAATAAAAATCAAACTGAAAACTATAGAATTCAGAACTCTTTATGACCTACGGACTCACTCTAACTAGGCGCTCTACAGATAACAAGTCTTTCACTATAAGCTACTTAAGTGAAGTTTGACATGGTTCCAGTGAATGTCCATTCCACAGTAAGTCTTTTGAGCTTTTCCAAAGAGATATGACACAGGCCTGAAGACCTAATGTTATGTGGTCACTTCTGCTAATGGCTTTCACAACTCCTGCATGTTTGATTAGCAGCAGCAGTAATAAAAGCAACAGACTTTTTGTTTTAATTTATCCATAATTTATCCATTAATATCTTGTCCATTATGATAAATTACACAATATTAAGTAGGCAACTAAATCCTGTCTCTGTAATAAAGAAATAAAGAATCTTAGGCATTTTAATCTTCTGACAGTCAGCAGATTAACACTAGATAAAATAAAATTTAGAAGGGTAAGAGTTTATTCTTCATAAAACCATGTTATTATCTGCTAAGAAATTCTATGTATAGCTTAAAACTGTAAGAAACAGTGTAGGGAGACCCATTCATTCACTAACTAAAGTACATCAGTACAAGTAGAGTACAAGTGCTTCTTTAAACATATTAATCCTCATTAAAAATAATGCCCATTTTTAATGTGAATAATTTCTAGTTGGAAAATTTGTTTCTATTTTGGGGGGAAGGGAGAGGAATATTTTTTTCATGAAGAACCAAGTAAGAACAATCAAGAGGAAAGTATAGGATTACTTACTATAGAGTCACTGTTTTTTCACCTCAGCATAATCTTTTCTTTATTTACCTTAGCCATTTTCCTGGGAGTTACAAGACCCTTCCTATGTTCAGGGGAAGTTTTAAAAAAATGTTTTATTTTACCAAACTCTCACTATTTAATTATTGTATTATTTATATTCTGGCAGTACCCACACTGAGCTAGGTGCTGTCCACACATGGGAAGCCAGCCCATGCTCTGAACAGTTTACAATATAAGTTTACAGTTTACAAGATAAGTACTATGCAAAAGGTGAGAGACAGGGATAAAACATACAATCATATTGCTTTTTACGCGCATTTAATTTGCGCGATTTCTGCTTTATGCGGTTGACCGGGGAAAAAAAAGTAAGGAAAAACTAAAAAAAATTAAAATTGTCTAATGGTGTGTGAAATTGCCCACTCTAAAGTCAATGGGGTTTGGCTATACGTGGTTTCCGCATAAAGCGGAAACTGCGGAACCGAACCCTTGCGTAAAATGCGACATGCCTGTACTGTCAAAACAGTGTGTGCCTGTACATGTGTGAACAAATATGCCCACATGCATACATATACAGACTCAAAGGAGGCATTTAAAGAGTGGGATGACATGGTCAGAGCAATAATCCTGAAGATGATTTTTAGTGTTTTGAATTGAGTAAAGAAGAGCAATACAAGCTTCACAGAAGAAACAGGATTAAGCACATGGTGGTAAACATTTCCAAGACTTATGTATACTACGACTTCCCCTGTTGCTACCATTGGTGATAAAATACATCTTTCAAAGACTGCTAGTACAGGCAAAGCGAAAATAACCTAGAGCCTAACCATAAGGGTTATACACACAGCTCTGCCAATGAATTTGCAAAACTGTGCTCCTTATTTAGTACTGAGATTTAACATTTTATAAGACGACTAAAACCACATTTTTTAGAAACTAAGGGAAACATTTTATGCTAATTTATTACAGCGCTTTAAATCGATTAAATTCCAAATACGTGGGCTGGAGGACACAAAGCAAAAAAAAAAATGTTAACAAGTAGCTGAAGAAAATTGCTCTGCCACTTGAATTCTCATGGTCCTCTCCTACAGACTGGATAAGTAGCTAGGCACTGTGAGGATTAGACATAATGCAGATTTTGTACTCATATCCATTTTATTCTTCCATCTCAGATTAAAATTCTTCATATCATTCACAAGAATATGCACATCCTAGCTCCTAGCAAAACATGTTTTACATAATGGCAATGACAGTTTAAATTCCCATCCATTTCTATTTCGTCTGCAATGTACGTAATAAAGATTTTGTTCCCAGATGACCCAGAAAGAAAACTAATTCTTCATTTACAAAGCAAGAATCACCTATTGGGGAAGAGCAATTAAATGAGTGAAAGAGTTACCCAAGGGTCTCAAAAACCACTGCTAAAAGCTCCCTCAGGTAACTGTTCCACTTAATGATGTTTGTTTACTTTCTGAAACTAATAATGCCTGCAGGATCTGCTTCCACTATACAGAGGGAACCCCAAATTAAAGAAAGATTTTGGCATGTTTATGGGATTAATCCACGATTAGTCAAGCGTAAGGAATCTGCTGAACTCTGTTAGGCAGGGAAACAAACACAAAAGAATGGCATATAGGCTAAACAGTGAAATGCACTGGCTATTGGCCTTTCCTTAAAAAACAATCTGGAGACTGTAACAGTTGCAGAGTATAGCTGCTCACTTCTTCCTTGAGATAGGAAAGGGAGAGCTCATCAAGTCCGCTCTCGTGTGCCTGAGCTTCAGAGGATCAGTGAAGCATACATTTCCACCCCTAACTATAAATCACAAGGAAATAAGTTGCACCACATTTATGTTCCATTTATTAGTTCCCTCTTCTCAACCTCAAATACCTGTCATCTACCACCCACAGCCCACCTTCAACCTGAATATCAATGGGCACACTTGAACTCTGACTAGAATGGATTGATTACATGTTCATGTGTTTTCATGATTAATATAGAATTGATATAGCTTCCATAAGTTACATTGTCGGTAGTACTATAAGGGATTTTGTATAGGTGTGCGTATATAAGTAAATCTGCAATTGCAAATGGTGACTGCAAGACATACAAGAAAGCTCGTATGAATTGGTTATATATGTATTTAGTGATCGTTCTAAAGTTTGTATTCATGATAATGTAGAAATTACAGAACTGAAGACCTTCATCATATAGGCTACAATGAATTTATTGCCCTTTAGCATTTCCTGGTACGAACAGTTTGCCGAGCTAAATCTAATCTCAGCACTTTCATTCAGCATTACGCTGGGGCTAAGTCTCTCTCAGTCCAGGATCCTTGATGGGGAAATTTCCAAACAGGCTACTTTTAGGACACACTTCAAGACCCATTTATTTCCCTTAGCTTATTTATTTGGAGAACTCTCTTTTTAATTTGAATGTAAAGGTTATTTAAAATGAATATTTCTCTTTAAGTAAATTTGACATGTATCAGAGTATGATTTTTCCATTAAGAACATGAAGTGCTCTTTTTGAAAGCAATGAAAAACTGACTTTTGCATAATTTTTCTATTGTACATTCCAGGCTGACAAGACAAGTGAAGGCAAGTTTATATAAAATGTTTCATTCAACTGTTCTTGATTTAATATTACTAGAAGAGACTTTAATTTTTTCCTCAACACTATAATTAAGACTACTTTGTGTAATGGTGATTGACAGCAAGTCTAGCCGAATAAATGCAAGAATTTAAAAGTACTGAGTCAGGAATTCAACCACCCTAAAAGCAATGGAGATAATTAGAAAATGAAACATATTTTGAACTACTTTTTTGATGGTTTGGGGCTAGGGCAGGAAGAGGGCTAGTAAGGAACATGACTAATTTGTAAGTAAATCTTGAGCTCTCACTGACTAAACTCACAAACTGAGGGATGGATGCAATGCTATGACATTATACTATCTTCTTAAAATTCTACCAAAATGAACATTTCACTTGTATTGTTAATATTTGTATGTTTTGTACATTTGGTATAGATTCGCTTTTTAAAAGATTATAGGTGGATTATTGGAAGAGTGCATACAGTTTCAACAAGGTGAAGGAGTCCCCGCCGGTGCCAGGGCTGCTGGGACCCTTGGGCCCGGTTGCACCACAGGCATTGAAATGATAGTGCAGAGTGGTAATGGGCCTACCCACGAACCTGCCAGTGCCGACGTGGGCAGGAGTCAGCGAGACCATCAGCGGTGGAGCAGCACTATTGTGGCTTGGCGCAATTCTCACAGAAGCAGGCTCCTTAGGCCTAGCAGGGGGAGGTTCAGCTCTCTCTGGCCTCTTCTTCTTTTGCAGCACCAGTGATTGGAAACGGTGACTGTGTTTGGCACGTGAGCCATGAGTGGAGCCGGGATGGTGCCATGAGTCCTTATCCTTAGCCAGAACTAGTGCTCATACTGACAATGCCGAAAGTGCGCCGCACCAAGGAGGAGGTACTTAGCGCTGGGTCCGTCTACTCAGGGTCGGACTGGGGGAGGAGTGCTACCTCCATCAACAGGACTTTCAGGTGTTACTCTCTCAAAAGGTCTTACAGATGGCACAACGGTCCTTTTGATGGCCCTCTCCTAAACACTTTAGACACAAGGTGAAGGTTGCTTCTGGGTATACACTTGCCACAGGCTCTGAAGCCCGGAGACCCTGACATGTCCAGGTGTTGGGAGAGCATAGGAGGGGATTCCCCCCCGCCCAAAGGAAACTTATCTAACACTAATGAACTACTAAATACTAACTATTAATGAACAATGGAAAACTACTGGAGAACACTAAGAAACTGCTCAACGTGCCTATTGAGACAAGAGCACAGGGAAGTTCCAGCTAACAGTGGCTGGCAGTAAGAAGGAACTGATGGGTTGGTGGGTTAACAGGGCTGTACGTTGAGCACCATGATGGCACGAATCCAGGGGGCACCGGGGCTCACCTGACAGATGCTGCTAGGAGAAAAATCTTCCAGCTACTATTTGTTTTTTAGCAAAGTTGTTACATACATATAATGCAATTTGGAGATAGAACACATTAGCTTATTTAGTGAGGCCTACAGACTGTAATTGTTTAGGCAAGGTTACATTTTTGGTATAGATAACAGTACATAAACAACTTGTTGTCAAGCACTATTGCACTGAACTTTTAAAGCCTTAAGCGAATGATTTACAACCCTTGGGAGTTTAACTATGTGATTGCTGGTGAGGAAGAATACATGGTGAGAAGGAGCGAGGGAAACTGAGTTTTTCCTAACACTACCATACACGCACACCTGATTGGAATCAACCTGAACAAGCACTTGAACAAAAACTAGGAGTTACATAGTGCTGCCATATTCTGTGTGGTTAAATGCAAACTACTTAACCTATGCCTCAGTTTCTCTATCTGTAAAATGGAGAGAATACTAATAGGGGTATTAAGAAGCTAAGTTCTTGAATGAATGTGGACTGCTCAGATTCTACAGTGGTGAGTACCATAGAAAAGTTAAAGTATAATTAAATGAAATTAAGCAGTGACCTGGGCCCAATTCCCGGCTGAGTCACAGACTTCATCTGTGTACTTGAGCACATCCTTTAACCTCTTCCATTTCCATATGTAGTGGGGTGGCTGCCCCACTCCAGCAAAAAAGGGTTTAAAACAGCCCTGCAAAAGGCTGTAGCTGGGGGCAAGCAGTTCCCAGGCTAATTGGGCAGAACAGCCACAGCTGTGGCTAAGTCAATTAGGGCCCAGCTGGCCCTGATAAAAAAGGGGCTCAGTTTGCTCAGAAGAGAGAGTCTCCTCTGTATGCAGAGGCAGACAGGCCTGGCTGCTAGGCGTTTGACAAGGTACCCAGAGTGAAGCAGGGCTGGGGCAGGGCACGGCCCGAGGAGCTGGGGAAGTTCCTGCCTGGAAACCCCCAGGCTGCAGGGCCTAGTGGAAGGCCCAACAAGGGGTACTAGGCTGCAGGAGGCAGCCCATGGCTAAAGGTAGAAGCAGAAGGTCAACCCCCCTTGCCGGTGATGAGTGGCAATGATACTGCAGTCTGCCCCAGTGAACGGGGGCAAGTGGTGACTGGCAGTTGCCTAGACTGAGGCAAGGTGGGGATAGGGAGTGAGGTTTCCCTAGGGAGGGGAGACCCTGAAACTGTGATGGTATTGCAGGGGTGCAGCACCCAAGGGAAAAGGGCACCGGGGTCCAGGGAAGGACTCTGGGCCAGAGCAGCAAGCGGGACATCAGCATGCAGAGGGTGCTCCAGACGCTGGAAAAGCTAATTCCCGGACGGACCAGCAGGAGGCGCCGCAGGGGTGAGTTGCCGCCCTGCTACACCATACTTGTAATATGGAGATAAAATTTCTTTTTTCTCCACTTTCTGTCATGTCTATGTAGACTTGTCTATGTAAGATCTTCACAGCAAGAGTATTGTTTTATCATGTCTATATACCGGCTTAGCACAATGGGGCCTTAATGTCAGTTGAGATCTCAGAGCATATGTCTACAATACAAACAATAATTATTACACCAGTGCTGATCTTCAATGACGCTCATTTACTTTGGTGTGATGGGGCATTAGGGAGAAAGGGAGGCTTACTATATACCTGATTCATTCATTTTTTTCTATTTTGTTGGTTGGGAAGGACCAGGAGTCTTACAGGACACACAAGAAGGCAAAGAGTTTACAATGTAATATTAAATGTGCTATAATGAACAAAGGAAACAAACAGTAGGGAGAGAAAAGGGTGAGGATACACATTCATTGCATTAAGTTTATGAGGTTACTCAGTTTACTCGTGTACATATATTGGATTAATATTATATGTTTTAGAATTATCATCAGCATTTAGAATTTTAGAAAGACATATTTCTATTTATTTAAAGTACTTTTCATATACGGCCTATTATATAATGGCACAACTTTACTCACCTCAACATACGAAATGGGAAATATCCCTATCTTGTCAGCCAGCATTCCTTCAGCCCAGTTTTCATCTACTCGGCGAATCACAGTCAGCACATCGTCCTGTACAAACATGAAGTAATTATGTCTCCCAGCTCAAATTAACCTACTCATTTAATTTCTCTCCAATACACAAGCATCATCAGACAAAGGGGTACGTGAAGAAGAATTCCATAGCAGGAGCTTTATTTTCACAATGTGAACCTCCAGTTTTTGGGATTAAAATAATTTCCAATAGAGCTTCCTCGTCTTGGTCAAGCCTTGCACAGCAGCCCAAGAACTAATCTCAGTCAGTTATTTGGGCTTCTCTGAGCAAGACTGCCTGCTGTGCCAACTAGTGTATTCCATCAATCCCTGAATTGAATCTCCAACTTTTCTTACTTATAAACTAGCTTGTTGCCCTCTGTTCCCAGCTGTTACTTTTCTATTCATGTAAGAATATTAGCAAATTTAGAAAGCATAACTGACATAATCTCCACTGAAATACAGAGTTTTAGTTTTAAAGCATGTTTGCAAAGAAAGTATTATTTGCTCATTAAACTTATTTTGCCCTAGAAACATCATTAACCTATATTTCATTGAAAGACTCATAAATGCTAGGAAACACTTGCACGGATATAAAATTGAAGCTTACAATCAATGCATACATTGCACATACTACTTAAAAATCAAAGCTGCGATGCAATATAACAACTAGGCCGATTATCCTTAGAGCACTAACATTTTATTCCGTAAAAGCTTTTTTTTGTTCATATGTAGTTGCACCGGTCCTGTAAAAAGGAAAACTGAATATTTAAGGTCTCCCACTTCTATCATTTCAGGTGCCCTTTCCATTTGTAATAGCTGAGGGCTGTAAAGACATCTAACTAGTTCACATGTCTGATCTTGCAACATTTTTTGTGCAGTCTGGCAAAATCAACGTACTATACATTTGTAAGACAACTGAAAAACGCAGCCCCAAGCTATGGTTAAGTGTCTTTTAAGAGTACTCCTCATAATCCTAGTATTCCTATTAAAACTTGACATAATTTCATGCCTTCTAAGACAGAAAAATAACTCAAATAAGAACAAAAGGAATTGACTTTTCCAAAAGGCTATTTTTATTCTTATGTAGCAACACAAAGCTCACAGTTAGTATTAAAAATGTCCTGGATTAAATGAAAACTTGACAATTAGTATGAACTCTGACAATTAAAAATAAGTGCAAGTTTCCTCTGGACTGGGAATGCTTTAAAGTCACAATTCAGACTCTCCCAAATTCAGAATGCATATTAAAGCAGTTTAAAAAAACTTGCACTCTCAATTTCAATGGAAAAATCCTCAGAGGGGAACAGAGTCTGTGGTTTAAGGGAGGAAAAGAAGTGGTATATATTGAAGAAATGCTCTGTGAACTTACATTTCCTTGGCTTCTTAACATATCAGAGCTATAGAAGAATGTATAGGCAATGCAAGATATTCTAAGTCAATGAATTAGTATTCAAAGAAAAGCCTTTCTTTTTTAAAGTCATTTCTACATGTTTTTACCTTTGAAAATGGCAAACAGTCTTTGTCTGCTTCCTTGTCTTTTACTTCAAAGTCATAAAGTGCTTTGCACTGAGGCGGAGGTTGAGGTAAAGGTTTAATAATCTGAACGAAGTTGGTAGGAAAAAAGCCATGGACACCATTGACTTCTCCATGGTACCAATTTTCATCCACTTGCCGACGTAAAATGATGATGTCTCCCTTATTGAATTTGAGATCTCCAGGTTCTTTTCCCTCATAGGTATACAATGCTTTGGCACACGGTAATTGAGGTATACCCTAAAGAAGAAAAATACTACAATTAGTATTTTATCTGTAAATAGGTGTGATAATGCTGTCCAAACCTTTGAGAGTGCTTTGAGATTGATAGATAAAAATAATTATTTAACAAAGCACAATTTATTATCTACAATAAACCCATGGCCAATTTTTACACTACTGATTCTAACAGAATTTCAGGAGTTAAATGTTCTAGCATAATGAATTTGAGGTGAAAATACAACATATCCCTCACCAAAAAGTGAGGTTAATATGCAAATTTTTTTGGTAAGAATTCAGCACTAAAGCAGCTTGAAGTGAATCAGAGTCATTAACAGCCAGTACTTTGAAGATTAGAAATAATAATGAGTTTTCAAAGACTACAAGAAACATAATTTCCCAGAATTTTACAAAATAAATAAACCAAGTATTTTTGATTGCAGGCAACTATTGTGAATCTGTCCATCACTAAAGCACAACATTTAACATTAGACATTTTACCCTGCAGCTGGATTTTCTTCTTCTTCTCTCGGATGAATTCACACAGCATTTACGATTTTGATATATATTCATTCTATACATTAAGAGTTTTTTAAAGTATTATTTTGTAACAGGACACTTTTTAGGGCAAAATCCATTTAAACAGACAAAATCACAAATTCACTGGTACGCATAATATAATAAAGGATGATATTTCAGCATAATTGGATTAATGCAAACAAATGTGGAACATCTGCATGCACTTATCTGAAAACTGCCACTAACCTGACGATAATCTTCCCCACTCAAGCCGCTCCAAAATCTTTTTGAATTTCATAGAATCATAAAAATGAAGGCCTACAAGGGGCCTTGAGAGGTCATCTAATCCTTTCAGTGTGCTGAGTAAGAACCCCGCAGACATAGACCTGTCAGGTGTTTGTTAACCTGTTCTTAAAAACCTCCAAAGATGGGGCTACCATAACCTTCCTTGATAACCCGTTCCAGAGCTTAACTGCTCTTATAGTTAGAAAGCTTTTTCTAATATCTAACCTATATCTCCCTTGCTTCAGACTAAGTCCATTACTTCTTGTCCTACCTTCAGTGGACCTGATAACAATTAATCACCATCCTCTTTATAACAGCCCTTAACATACCTGACGACTTATCAGGTTCCCATTCAGTCTTCTTTTCTCAAGACTAAACATGCCCAGATTTTTTTGACCTTTCCTCATAGGTCAGGTTTTTTCCAACTTTTCCATTGTTGTTGCTCTCCTCTGGACCCTCTCCAACCTGTCCACATCCTTCTTAAAGTGTAGAGCCCAAACTGAAGGCAGTACTCCAGCCGAGGCCTCACCAATGCTGAGTAGATGCAAGAATGATCTCCCCATGTCTTAGATATGGCAATCGTGTTAAATCCAGAATTATAGTAGCCTTTTTCATATTGTTGACTCATACCCAATTTGTGATTCAGTATAATCCCCAAATCTTTTTTTTAGAGCTTTGGACTTGTTCTCACTGTATGTATGTGAATTTCGGGGTTAATTACACATATTTCTCTTTTGTTTGCAGCTTTCTCCCATTTTTTAACATCAGTTTTCCTTCTCTTACTGAAAGACTTTAAGACATACCACGGCTGTACCACCCTGAACACGCCCGATCCCATCTGACCTCAGAAGCTAAGCAGGGTCAGGCCTGGCTAGTACTTGGATGGGAGACCTTCTGGGAATACCAGGTGCTGTAGGCTTAACACCTGGCAGTAGGTATAAAATGCCTCCAACGACAGATGGAACGACGCATCGGTTGGAGTATACCCCAGTCGTATCACTGGTTGTGTCCAGTCTAAACGGACCCTGCCATAGTGCGGGAATAACGCTAGGAAAAACACACCCACCGGGTCCAAAATACACCCCAAATAAATTCACTGAGATGCAATATTTAGAAATTCAGAAGAAAGCATTCTTGAATAGATCTTTCAAGAAATCTGAAAAAACCTGCAAAAAAGTTAATCTTTGATCAAATTAATTTACTACATTAAGGCAAATGTATATTCTTTGTACTCAGGTGATTTGATCCAAGTATTAGTTTTCTCACTACTACTAATTACTGAAGAATGTTTATAAAATTCAAGTGGCAGATAGGGGAAGAGAGGACTATCTTCCCTCCCTCTGAAATCATGTCTCCCCTATCTCTCACCCCTCTGAAATCATGTCTTGGTAATAACAAGTGACTCATTAATTTAACATTATGTAATTGATTGCTCAGGATATTGGAACTACAAATCATATACTGCAGAATGTATCAGACTAATACAAATTAATCTGCAAACATCTGGCTATGTTTTTGTATGATGCTCCTTTTCAATGAAACTCAGACTTAGTGGGCAAGTTTGTATGTCAAATTTCTCAAAAGGACATTTCCAACATTGATAAAATGGATTTTACTCTATAATTTCAAAAAGAACAAAGTTCAGTGCACTAAGTTCTTGTTCTCACTTATCAGAGAGGTAGCTGTGTTAGTCTGGAATTGCAGAAGTGACAAAAAGTCCCGTGGCACCTTAAAGTATTGAAGCATAATCTCTCATTGTGGTCTGTGCAGTATGTAGCTGTCTGGTAGCCTCCTACCAAAAGGAGGCTACCAGACAACACTCCAATACCAACTTCTACAGGTCACTTCCCTCAGATCCCACTGAGAAATATACTAAGAAACTGCACCATCTATTCAGGACACTCCCTACACTAACACAGGAACAAATTAACATACCCTTAGAGCCCCGACCGGGGTTATTCTATCTACTACCCAAGATCCACAAACCTGGAAATTCTGGACGCCCCATCATCTCAGGCATTCGCACTCTTGCTGAAGGACTGTCTGGATATGTGGACTCTCTACTCAGACCCTACACCACCAGTACTCTCAGCTATTTCCGTGGCACCACTGACTTCCTGAGAAAACTACAATGCATTGGTGATCTTCCAGAAAACACCATCCTAGCCACCATGGATGTACAGGCTCTCTACACAAACATCCCACACAGAGATGGAATACAAGCTGTCAGGAATAGTATCCCGGATGATGCCACAGCACAAGTGGTTGCTGAGCTCCGTGACTTTATCCTCACACACAATTATTTCAAATTTGGTGACAATATATACCTCCAGACCAGTGGCACTGCTATGGGCACCCGCGTGGCCCCACAGTATGCCAACATCTTTATGGCTGACCTGGAACAACGCTTCCTCAACTCTTGTCCACTCACTCCCTTTCTCTACCTACGCTACATTGATGACATCTTCATCATCTGGACCCATGAGAAAGAAACTCTGGAAGAATTCCACCATGATTTCAACAGCTTCCACCCCACCATCCACCTCAGCCTGGACCAGTCTACACAGGAGGTCCAGTTCCTAGACACCACGATGCAAATTAATGATGGCCACATTAACACCACCCTATACCGAAAACCTACCAACAGCTATGCCTACCTTCATGCCACCAGCTTCCATCCCAGACATACCACACGATCCATTGTCTACAGCCAAGCACTGAGGTACAATCTTATTTGCTCCAACCCCTCAGACAGAGACCAATGCCTACAAGATCTTCACCAAGCTTTCTCAAAACTACAATACCCACACGAGGAAATAAGGAAACAGATCAACAAAGCCAGATGTGTACCCAGAAGCCTGCTGCTGCAAGACAAGCCCAAGAAAGAAAACAACAAACACCACTGCCCATCACCTACAGTCCTCAGTTAAAACCTCTCCAACGCATCATCAGTGATCTACAACCCATCCTGGACAACAATCCCTCACTTTCACAGGCCTTAGGAGGCAGGCCAGTCCTGGCACACAGACAACTCGCCAACCTCAAGCATATTCTCACCAGCAACAGCACATCGCTGCGCCATAATAACCCTAACTCAGGAACCAATCCATGCAACAAACCTCGATTCCAACTCTGCCCACATATCTACACAAGCAACACCATCACAGGACCTAACCAGATCAGCCACACCATCACTGGTTCATTCACCTGCACATCTATGTAATATATGCCATTATATGCCAGCAATGTCCCTCTGCTATGTACATCAGCCAAACTGGACAGTTCCTACGAAAAAGGATAAATGGACACAAAGCAGATATCAGGAATGGCAATATACAAAAAACTGTAGGAGAACATTTCAGTCTCCCTGGACACAGAATTACAGATTTAAAGGTCACCATATTGCAGCAAAAAAACTTCAAGACCAGACTGCAAAGAGAAACTGCAGAGCTGCAATTCATTTGCAAGTTTGACACAATCTAGGATTGAACAAGGATCTTGAATGTCTTGCTAATTACAAAAACAGCTTCTCCTCTCTCCGAGTTCACACCTCCAATTCAGCTGCTAGAAGAATACCCCACCCTCCCTGATTTGAGTTAACAAGCTGGTTCAGCCTGATTGGACTAACCTTGTTACCTCCTACCTGGTTCTTGCCTACTCATCTATACCTGCCCCTGGACACTTCTACTGCTTGCATCCAACGAAGTGGGTATTAGCCCACGAAAGCTTATGCTTCAAAACTTTATAGTTAGTCTTTAAGGTGCCACAGGACTCTTTGTTACCTCTGCTATTCCAGACTAACATGGCTACCTCTCTGATTCTTGTTATCTCTAACCTGGCTCTTGCCTTCTTATTTATGCCTGCCCTGGATACTTCCACTGCATGCATCTGGCGAAGTGGAAATTAGCCCATGAAAGCTTATGCTTCAATACTTTAGTAAGTCTTTAAGGTACCACAGGACTCTTTGTCACTTCTGTTCTCACTTAGACAGCCAATGATTAAGGATAAATGGTTAAACGACTTGGAAAAGTAATAAAGCAAATGCCTTTTTCTTCTGTTACATCTGAAGGATAAAATAAGAACAATTGGTTTTGATTGCACAGCACTATTCCTTTGAGTGTAATATATCAACAGCTCACCAGGGCACTATCTTCACATTCCTCTCATCTGGATGATCTGAGATCCAAGTCACGGCTGAGGCCTTTTTGACCTTTGCCTTTAACAACCTTTACCAACTGCTGCCTTCCCTCTAAACTATCAGAGGCTGTTCATCAGGCTACGGAGCTCTGGAGATCTGCTGAGCCAGAGTTTGCATTTCACTCTGAGTCTTTCACTTGGCTAAACATGAAAGGAGAGCTTAGGAAGAAAAATCTCTGCAGTCTACCCACAGGTTTGCAGCTGCCATTTACCCCCTACCAGCAACAACAATGAAAATAGCTTTAAATGCATTTAAAGTTTTTTTTAAGGTACTGCACCAAATTCAGGTTTCTTACTGTTGTTGCCTCAGGTTTTTTTTAAAAACAACAATATCTGAATTTCTATACTATAGTTTAACTTATACAAACTATTTTAATTATTTTTAACCACGACAGTAAAATAGACATTATATGTATCCAAGCCCTTACAACAAAGGGGAAAAAAGTAATTAAGGCAATACATAACAAAGAGCAATATGACAATATCATAAAAAGATATCCTATCATATGCTACTGGCATTTGTTATATATTGTCTGAGAGAGAAAGGGAGAGGGAGAGGTTAAGTATAAAATCTTGAATAGTAAAACATCTTTAGCAGAGGCTCCCTCTCCAACCTCATATATTTTGTCTATAGAAACTACAGGTTCACATATTTTCTACATTTATATTTACCCCATCATTCCTAAGACACCTTATCTTTACCTTATTCTTCGCTGCCATTTTTAAATTGATAACTGACAGTTGTATGTTCCTTTCATAATCTTAAAGCAAGCTATACTCAAAACTTTGTCAATATAATAATGTCAATTAGAATTCTGCAGTTTTGAGAGAAACTTTTGACAGAAAATTTTGGATACTTTCCACTAAAATATCATCCTCAAAACCCACATCATACAAAGCAGAAAGATTGGGGCAAGGTAGTAGAAAAAAGTAAGTTAAGTCTCTTGTAATATTTTATTACTTTCACTTGTGCCAAATAAAATTACTACGGTCACTGTCCAGAAATTGGATTTGCCCTTTAAAAGACCACCACCACTGGATCCAAAAATCACATTTTACACATAGTAAGGACTGAGCAAAAAATTTTCCAAGGCACAGAAGGGAGTTAGGTGCCTAACTCCCACTGATGTTTCTGTGGGGAAGCCAACAAGTTATATGCCTAACTCCAATTTGTTACTTTGAAAAACTCCCCAAATCACTACTTACCAAATCCTTTTGTTTTGAAATACAATCCTGTATAAGCATAAAAGCAAACCCTAAAGCACATTTTGAGTAGAGCTAAGGTCCTGATACACAGTAACTCTTTTCAATAGCAAAGTAATTTTGCTTTAAAAGTCTGTTACAGTGAAAGTCATAACTTGAGCCAATCGGTGTCCAAAGATGTCCACCGCCATTCTGTCCAGTTGTCACATGGGTGGGAGTAAAACTTGACCATAGACTGATATATCAATTCACCTGGAACACCTGAAAATGAAGATTTATTCCTGTACTGCCTTGATATGAAAACTATTGGGGAACCTACTGGGGAGCAGCCATTTCAGTGCTTTGTTCATTTGTACTGGCCCTGGTTTGCTCCAGTTGATACTTCTCTGCAGTCTGGAGGCACAGCCACCACACAGCTTGATGACATCATGTTGAATTTTGGTATCATTAATGGCAGTACAGTAAACCCTCGATTTAACAGACCCCGATTTAACGGACTTCGGATGCAACGGACAAAATTTCCGATGCATCCGAAATCCGTTATTCGGGGGCTGCCGGCTCCCGCCCCGGGGAGCCGGGCAGGAGCTGTCACTCCCCGCAGAGGTTGACAGCTCCCGCCGGGCTCCCCACAGCGGGGAGCCCGGCGGGAGCTGTCAACTCCCCCCCCACACCCGGCTCCCTGCAGGGGGAGCCGGGCGGGGTTTTTTTTTTTTTTGACAGTTCCCGCCCGGCTCTCTGCTGCGGGGAGCCGGGCGGGCGAGTTGACAGCTCCCGCCGGGCTCCCCACAGCGGGGAGCCCGGCGGGAGCTGTCAACTCCCCCCCACACCCGGCTCCCTGCAGGGGGAGCCGGGCAGTTCCCGCCGGGCTCCCCACAGCGGGGAGCCCGGCGGGAGCTGTCAAACACACACACACACACACCCCAGCCGGGACCCGGGCGGGTGGGTTGACGGCTCCCGCCAGGGTCCCAGCAGCCGGGCTCCCGGCGGTGATAAAAGTAAAATCTGGACATAACGGACTAATTTGGGCGAGGGGGGTGTCCATTGTCAGCCGAAAGTCCATTATTTAATAATTTAAAAAAATTATTAAATAACGGACTTTCGGCTTTAACGGACACCCCCTCGCCCGAATTATTCCGTTATATCGAGGTTTCACTGTATACACCAACCTTCAGTTTGTATGGGATAGCACACATGGCTCTGCCAGACCTTTGATGAGATGCCATTATTGTTACATCTGCTTTGAAAGTGGCAACAGATGAAACCAACAGATGTAGAAGAACATAATACAAAATTACGGAGGAGATGTGTGAAGCCTAAATCATTATCATTAACAAAGGGCTTGGACTTGTATGGATGCTTGGCAAAGTTATGAGCAAGAGCTATTGTACTGCTTGCACAACCAGAAAGACGGGGCTGCACTGGTTTTTCATTTAGCCCGCCCAGTGTGATCTATCTTACAACCAAAAGGGCCAGAAACAATTTTTGAAAGAAGTAGATCCAAGAAAAATGTGAATGTGGAGCTGGAAATGGTTGTACATAGAAGCACAAAAAATTGTTGTTATATAAAATGAATACATCTAAATTAATAGTCTCTCAATGAACTGGAAGAGCCTGAAATGATCACATATCAATGATTTGCCAATATGTTACTGGACCTGATTTATGTAACTACCGGATCATTCCAACACCCTGATATTATCAATGACCAGAGGCTATTTTTCCATTTTGCACACAGAAACATTTTCAAAGAAATGAAGTTGCACTGCAATAACCCTACAAGCGGTACAAACAACTGTTCCTTCCACCACAAAGTTTTGCAGGGAGTTAATTTCCTGAGCATGATAAATGCTGCCGTACATGTATCTAAGCATCATTCAATTTTTCTGGACAATTTTTACCTCCATACAAGATCTGTAAACTTTAAAAAACCTCTTGCTCATTCAAGTTTGGGATCCAAGAACAGGTCTTTTTCTGGGACTCAAGCCTGAGATGGGGAGTTACAGGAGTTTGGTAGTGATAGTCAGGGAAGTTACGGTCTTTCCTCACTAGACATCTGCTTGGAGACATGGCTGTGGGATGGGATTATCTTCATTTCTTTGGAGTCCTCTTGCAACAAAGTTAACATTACAGTGACATACAGAGCTAGAAAAACCCACTTGCTTATTGTGGAGAGGAAAAGTTGCAAATTTTAGCTCTCATTACTTTATACATAAATGTATATTCTATGTGCACAGAATAAATGACACTCCATTTGATATTTATTATTTCTTGTTCTTTGAACTCCTTATGCTTCAAAGTGAGAGACTGCTTGAAATAAAATTTTGTTTGAACACATTTTATGGTATTCTACTTCAAGCAGCTGGTTGGCCTTTTGAAAAGGCAACTAATTCTAACTGAATTACGTACTTTCCCTCAAATATACATTCCTTTGCACTCATTATAATAAAAGACTAGGTGAACACAGAAGACTGTAATATTGACTTTTTTTCCTTGTGCAGAAAAGTTCAGATTTACACCTTACATGAAGGTCAGCCAGGCTGTAAAACCATTACTCCATTTCTAGGCTAAGATAATCCTTCTGTGGGAAGCTGCTAAAGCAGACTCAGATCTGATACTGTATATTGAAACAGTGCACTACATTTCAGTCATTCTAATAAATCTTTCTTGCACTACTCAGAAGGGTATAATTGAGCACGGGGATATTAGTGTGTGAGAACATAACTTAACTATCTGGGGCTTAAAGCATGTCATGGGCTCCTTGTGTCTGTAGTGATGTGATGACGACACAGCCATCACTATCCTGTAACACTTTCAAAACGTACCTCGACTTGGAGTAACATGCATCTGTTCACCATTCTCTCAGTATAATAATACTTCCTTTGAACCAGATTCTGCTAATTTTAAGTTGATTAGTACCTTATTGCATGAAAATTCAAGTGATTTCAACATACCACTCAACCTCATTAAGGCTGGCAGAATCTGGCTTTTATATTTTTCTTAAATATGTTGCCTATTTCTGGTTTGTCCAATAGTCTCAGCTGGATCATGATGATTATGTTTTACCATAATTTAGTTTAAATACTTCACTCATGTCACTTAATTTTCCTCCTTTTAATGCTATAGCACAGGTCTGAGCAGGGAAGATGTCCCCAGTGGTACATAAAGCAAAGGTAAGGTACTGCAGAATACATCTGAACAGAGGTGTTATAAAAACTTTTCCTTCTTCCTTTCACATTTTACTTATTTCCAAACAAGTCTTCAGTGTCACATTTGAACAAGGGTAAAAAGTGATGTGAAAAAGGAAGCTTACATTCAAGAGAAAAACTTATTGTCCATCCCGGCTACAGAAAAATTACAAAAGCTTAGTTCCTGAGACAGCCTGCTCAGTTTGCATTGCTTACATAAATACTGGTCCTACAGTTCATTTCAATTGCTGACATTTTTTGTAATTGGCTAATTATGTAAACAGATCCACATTCCCACCAAAACTAGCAGAAGCTATTTTAACTACTTGAAAAATAATTTTTCACTATGTCTGTAGTACTCCTGAAAGAAGCTGAATTTTTAAAAAGAATAATTAGCATGCAGTTGTAACACCGATTAAATATCTCTGTTTACAGATAATTTCATCTGGGATTTTCTTCTTTGAATAGACAGTCAGCCTTATACTGCACTTAAATAGCCTCAAAATAGTAAGCACTAATTATAATATGGTATTTCAGTCTTTCAACATCATCTAGACAAATGCTTCCTCCTTTACACAAACACAAGTTCTCTCACTGCATAAGGCAGTTCTTGTCATCTCTAGTACTATGTCAGACAAGTTCTCCTAAAGGTTTTCCTTTTTATCCCATCCCATGCCAGCAAAGAGTTTGGTGTTCTCTTCATAAAATAAATTACAATTGAAATATAGATCACTCTTGCATTTAGTAACTCCAGAATTATATTTACCCATATGTACACTCTGCTCAAGAAATATTTAATATATTTTTATTTTCAAAACTGTACACAGAAATAAGGATGAAGGGGGCAACACTTTTGTGCTGTGGTCACAGCCAATAAGAAATGAGACATCGATTCTCTAATATAGTTCAAGTAAAAGTGTCATTTTTCCTGTTGCAATAGGCAGTTAAAAATATGATCTGTCACACTGAATTTGTATTAACTTGTTCACAAAGTCAGATGTACTGATATTTTTCTTGTATTTGTTCACACAACAGAAAAAAGTTTATGACACTTGAGTGCTGTAGGTTCTGGTCAAGCACAACATGATGAAATGGTTCAATCAACAGTCTGTTTTTTCATGAAAAAGGTTATTATGGCTTGTGCGTAACTATAAAACAAAGAAATAATGGGAGTCTTTTTACCCTTTCAGAGGTGTTCCTTTAGCACTGAATGTCCTGTTAAGATGAAACATGACTGAACATACTTTGGGTACACATTCTGGTAGCCAGGATGGTTTGGACAAACAAGGACTTGCAATGTGTTTTAGAAGGGACCCTCCTCAGCACTGGAGACTGATAGATCTAGGAGAGGTGTTGACTGAGGAGTCAGGAAGTACACTGTCAATTACTAAGGGGCATTCTGGAGCATCCAAATATTATTTATGATTGTCCAGATTTGTTCCTTTTGAATGGTGTGCATTTATCTAAATGTAAAACATTACATTTGGGTTTATGATTAAACCACTTTCTGTTTGAAAGAGCTCAAATTACCAAGTGATCCAGGTCACTCTGTAGGACTGCCCTGTCCTTACCATTATTTACCATTCACCAATCTGTGTCATTCACCAATTTTATCAGCGGTTATTTTGTATTTTCCTCCAGGTTACTGTAGGACATGTTGAATAGCATCAGGCTTAGCACCTATCCCCGCAGAACCCCTCCAGAAATATGCTCATGTGATGATTCCCCACTGATAACTGTTTTCTTACTTTTTGAGATCCATTTATTCTATGATTTATTGATAGTGTACAGTGTTAATTATTAGTTATTGGTTACTAGGTCAAGTGTCTTACAAAAGTCTAACTACATTACATCTATCAAGTTAACTTTATCAATAAAATTTGTAAACTCATCAAAGAATGAAGTCAGATTTGTCTGACAAGATCTATTTTCCATAAAACCATGCTGTATGGCACTAATCATATTCTTATCCTTCAATTCTTTATTAATTGAGTCCCGTATTGGCTTTTCCTTTATTTTGCCTGGCCCAATGTCAGGCTAACTGGCCTATAGTTACCTAGAAGATCATCCTGCTTCCCCTTTTTGAATAGCAATACCACATTAGCTTTCCTCCAATCTTCTGGAATTTCCACAGGATAGCAAGATTTATTAAAAATCAACATTGGTGACACAGAGATCTCTTCAGCCAGCTTCTTTAGAAATCTTGGGTAAAACTTATTTGGTCCTCCAGATTTAAAAATATTTATTATTAAATATAAGTTGTTTAGCATCCTCCTTGGTTACTACTGACTTGAAAAATTATTCATCATCCTCATATACTAAGTAAATGTTTTCTTTTTAAATATATACCGTATTTTTCGCCGTATAAGACGCACTTTTTCTTCCCCAAAACGGGGGGGGAAAAGTTGGTGCGTCTTATACGGCGAATATACTGCCTGCGACTCCCCCGCCCACGTAAAAAAGCCGGGCCAGCCCTTTGCGGGGGGGGGGGGGGGGCGCGGGGGGACGGGAGGCTCCAGCCCAGGATTTCTCAAACTGGGGGTCGCGACCTCCCGGGGGGTCGCGAGCTCCTGCGGCCGCAACTCGCGGCGACTGGGGCTGGGGCGCTCCCGGCAGCCCCCCCCCGCAGAGGGGAGGGGGGACCGGGGCGCTCCCGGCAGCCCGCCCGCGGTCACAAAAAAAAAAAAAAAAAAAAAAAAAAACGCGCATGCGCCCCGGTTCCCCCCTCCCCGCCGCGGGCGGGCAGCCGGGGGCGCTCCCGGCAGCCTGCCCGCGGTGGGGAGGGGGGAACCGGGACGCTCCCGGCAGCCCGCCCGCGGCGGAGACGGGGGAGGGGCGGCGGCGCAGACGGCAGGGGGGGGGTAGGCGGACCCGGCAGCCTGCCTGCAGCGGCGGGGACGGGGACGGGGGGGGGGGGGTAGGTAGGTGGACCTGGCAGCGCGGCGGGGACCAGGGGGGGGGCAGGTGGATCCGGCAGCGCGGCGGGGACGGGGGGGGGGGTGCAGCTGCGGGGACTAGGGCAGGGGTGCAGCCGGCAGGGGGGGGGGGTCGGCGCTTTTAAAAAAATCTGCGGCTTTTCGGCAGAGGGGGTTCAGAATATTTTTTTCCTAGATTTTCCTCCTTTAAAATTAGGTGCGTCTTATATGCCGGAGCGTCTTATATGGCGAAAAATACGGTATTGTCATTATTAACAATTTTACCTTCTCCATTAAGTAAGAGGCCTAAAACCATTGCTAAGGTATCTTTTGTTCCTAAATATTTATATTCATTATTGTTCTTAGCTCTGCTGGCCATGGATTTTCCCCTGATGTCTTAAATTTGACTTATTCATTTTCTACCCCTCATAACTTCTAATTTATTTCAATTACTAGATTTCCCCCTTTTTTTCCTTTGTAATATATTCAATTATTTAACACAGGTTCTAGAATCAACACTTCACTTATCTGTAAGTTACAGCAAGAACTAAGATTATACCTGCCTATGTAGGATGAGACTAACATTTTCTCTAAAGTATGCATCCATGTCACAGTTTCTTCAGGGACCTCCAATACTATGAAGTTGCTATTGGTATATTATTAAGACACATTCCTGATATCCTGTCTCAATACTGGTCAGGCACTAGTGTACTTATCTTGCCTTTATACTATAAATACAAATCTAAACTGCAAAAATGCAGAGTATTACAACGTTCTTCCATCTCAAAGCACCCAGGCATACAATTCCATGCTTCTCATTAATCATCTACAAATTGCATCTTTACTTGTACAAATACATCAGATTACCTAAAAGAAATCAAACATATTGTCTGAAACTTAAAGTCTTAGACATTAATTTAACAAATTAAACTTAGTTTAAATTTCCACAGATGAATATTAAATGACTAGCTTGGCAAGATGATTTTTTCAGTGCTCCTTGCATCTATATTTTTTATGTGCTTCAAGATTTCATCTGGGATTATTAAACACATGGTCTTTTCTTACCTAGTTTTTTGGTGCTTATGTTAATAAACTATTTCCTTAGTGACACGTAACTTGTAGCTGACTTTTTCAATGGAATTACTTAGGCACACTGACATTTTAACAGCTCAGATACTATAGTACAATGCACCCCTTCCCAAAATTACAGAGAGAATATTGTGAGGACACAATTAAACTGTCCCGTGCTAGTAAAAATAATTTAGGTTTAAATTACATTAACTAAATAGAATAAAAAATTTCCAGATATGTAGGATGAAGCATATTTTGGTTTTCATAATTCTGTTTACAGCCAGTGCAAGCTGCAAGTGCCTCTGTATAAATGTTACTTGAACACAATTTCAGATATTCTTCCAGATAATGCAATCACCGTGTATAACAGTTATCTGCAATTAGTCAAATATGTGTTCTAAAATCATCAGTAGCTAATGCTGACAGACTACCAGTATATCCAATCACATAAAACTCTTCAATTTCATAATGAAAAGACCAGACATTAATCTTAACTAATACAGCTGTACAGAAGAAAAACATCCTTATGAACCTAAGCACTCTACACTAGCTCAGAATTTCCTTGCTTTTGTCTTTTTAAATCAGAATATTAATTTTACTTTAACATAGTAAAGTTATAATAGTAATAAGAAAACCTTTAGAAAGTGTTTCAAAAGTATCAATGCTTTTAGTTTAAGTGTCATTTTTAGTATTCAAGCATTAAAATTTCTGAACAGTTTGGATGATAAACCTCCCTTCTTTGATTACGACTTTCAGAAAAAAAGCCCATTTTGGATGAAAGCTTCCAATCCTCGGTACTTGGCCAAAAGGATTTTTTTTTCTTTGCTGTCTGAATTCTGCAAGAGAGAGAAAACATTTTCCCCATTTAAACTAAGTATGAATGTTTTACAAACAGATAATTCAATAAACATCTCAGGTTTGAAACCAGATGGTTAACTACTTCTCATTGACGGGAACAGTTGATCTGAGAGCCTTCCCAGATTGGAAGGCAAATCTAGATTGATTTTAGACCTGCAAGGTGCTGAGGGCCTATTAACCAACATTTTTACCGTCCACTACACCTGTAAATAAAAATAAGAATTAAAAAATGAGAGACCTTTAACTATACTGGCAGAAATCATTACACTAATTAACAATGGATAACAATACATTTTCTAATCTCTAATCCTTTGAAATCACACTCATAAAATGCACTTTACAGAAAAAATAAGATTAAATATAACATTTTATAACATCCTGTCATAAGTGTGGAGTGTTGTTTTGCCTGTATGGGGTTAACTGTACCTAAGAGAGGGTGACATAGAAGCCCCATCCCAGGAGGCAGGAAAGAGGGGAGGGAAGTTAGTTTCAGTTTCCCTCCGTCCCAGCTTGGGGCCAGACCCCCTTTTCTTCGTTCTCTAGCTATGGGGAGCAACTCTTCTATTTTTTCCTTCCTATAGTCATAAGTAGCTGATTTGTGAGTAACATCTTAATTTTCATAAGCTTTTGTGCCGGGTCTAGGGTGTCACTAGCCTTTCAGAGGGAGGGGTGAAAGAACTCTATATCTGTAAAGTGGTCTTGTAAGTGTATGCGTTGTTCTCTTTTCTTTATTAAACCTTTTTTAGCTATAAAAAGTGTTTGGTTCTTCTCATAAAGGAATCCTAGCTTTGGATGGGGCAGCCCATGGTTAGGGAGGGCTGTGTTGGAATTTCTCTCTCTGCTTTCATGTTGGAAGGGGGGGGGGGGAAGAGGATTGTCTCTCTTAGGTTGAAGGGACGCTGAAGTGAAGTCTCTGTGGTTTTTTTCTCCCAGAAAGGAAGGGAGGGGCCGGGAGGGTTATTCTTGGGGGGAGTCAAGGCTCCCTACCCCATAGTCTTGGGGTAATTACTGGGTGGTGGCAGCTGGGTCCCCATTTCCCTACTGGTAGAGTGTGGGTTTTTGGGGTGAAAAGACTTAACTTAGGCTGGGGAAGCAGTTTATAGTTAAGGGACCATAGAAGAGTCCCTCTTCTGTACCCCAGAGTTCAGAGAAAGGGAATAGACACTCTTACACATCCTTATTGAGGTTGCAGAAATAAACCAGCCCAGTGTGTAAAAAGAATAGTACTGTAAATATGGCAAGTGATCAGCTTGGCTTAATAGTGAAATCCTTGCTGATCTTAAACACAAAAAAGAAGCTTACAAGAAGTGGAAGCTTGGACAAATGACCAGGGAGGAGTACAAAAATATTGCTCGGGCATGCAGGAGTGAGATCAGGAAGGTCAAATCACACTTGGAGTTGCAGCTGGCAAGGGATGTTAAGAGTAACAAGAAGGGTTTCCTCAGGTATGTTAGCAACAAGAAGGTGGGGCCCTTACTGAATGGGGGAAGCAACCTAGTGACAGAGAATGTGGAAAAGGCTAATGTACTCAATCCTTTTTTTGCCTCTGTCTTCACAAACAAGGTCAGCTCCCAGACTACTGCACTGGCCACACAGTATGGGGAGGACATGACCCTCTGTAGAGAAGGAAGTGGTTCAGGACTATTTAGAAAAGTTGGACGAACACAAGTCCACGGGGTTGGATGTGCTGCATCCGAGGGTGCTAAAGGAGTTGGCGGATACAATTGCAGAGCCACTGGCCATTATTTTTGAAAAGTCATAGCTCTCAGGGAAGGTCCCGGATGACTGGAAAAAAGCAAATGTAGTGCTCGTCTTTAAAAAAGGGAAGGAGGAAGATCTGGGGAATTACAGGCCAGTCAGTCTCATCTCAGTCCCTGGAAAAATCATGGAGCAGGTCCTCAAGGAATCAATTTTGAAGCACTTAGAGGAGAAGAAAGTGATCAGGAACAGTCAGCCAGATTCACCAAGGGCAAGTCATGCCTGACTATAATCTAATT
This sequence comes from Sternotherus odoratus, assembly GCA_032164245.1. Classification (NCBI taxonomy): domain Eukaryota; kingdom Metazoa; phylum Chordata; order Testudines; family Kinosternidae; genus Sternotherus; species Sternotherus odoratus. The sequence goes on from JAVMKO010000004.1 coordinate 57,224,089, forward strand.
GCCTTCTATGATGAGATAACTGGCCCTATGGATGAGAGGAAAGCAGTGGATATGTCATTCCTTGACTTAAGTAAAGCTTTTGATACAGTTCCCCACAGTATTCTTGCCAGCAAGTTAAAGAAGTATGGGTTGGATGAACGGACTGTAAAGCTGGCTAGATCATCGGGCTCAATGGGTAGTGATCAATGGCTCCATGTCTAGCTGGCAGCTGGTATCAAGCTGTGTCCACCAAGGGTTGGTCCCGGGGCAAGTTTTGTTCAATATCTTCATTAATGATCTGAAGGATGGTGTGGATTGCACCCTCAGCAAGTTTTCAGATGACATTAAACTGGGAGGAGTGGTAGCTATGCTGGAGGGTAGGGACAGGATACAGAGGAACGTAGACAAATTAGAGGATTGGGCCAAAAGAAATCTGACGAGGTTCAACAAGGACAAGTGCAGAGTCTTGCACTTAAGACAGAAGAATCTCAAGCATTGCTACAGTCTAGGTGAGAAAAGGACCTAGGGGTTTCAGTGGACGAGAAGCTGGATATGTGTCAACAGTGTGCCCTTGTTGCCAAGAAAGCTAAGAGCATTTTGGGCTGTATAAACAGGAGCACTGCCAGCAGATTGAGGGATGTGATCATTCCCCTCTATTCGGAATTCGTGAGGCCCCATCTGGACTACTGTGTCCAGTGTCGGGCCTCACACTATAAGAAGGATGTGGAAAAATTGGAAAAAGAGTCCATCGGAAGACAACAAAAATGATTAGGGGGCTGGAACACATGATTTATAAGGAGCGTCTGAGGGGACTGGGATTATTTAGTTTGGAGAAGAGAAGAATGAGGGGGGATTTGATAGCTGCTTTTATCTGCCTGAAAGTGGGTTCCAAAGAGGATGGATCTAGAGTATTCTCAGTGGTAATAGATGATAGAACAAGGAGTAATGGTCTCAAGTTGCAGTGGGGGAGGTTTAGGTTGGATATTAGGAAAAACTTTTTCACTAGGAGGGTGGTGAAGCACTGGAACGGGTTACCTAGAGAGGTGGTGGTGGGCTTCCTTGACAAAGCCCTGGATGGGATAGTTGGAGATTGGTCCTGTTTGAGCAGGGGGTTGGACCAAATGACCTCCTGAGATCCCTTCCAACCCCGGTAATCTATGATTCTGACATAGGACTCTATTTGGCTGTGAAAAAAAGAAAGCAGAACTATTAAGTTTTATCCTCCCACAGCCAAAGTAAATCAACAGGTTGCCTTTAATCTAATTTTCTACTTCTTATAATTCATTCATATATATATGGCCACACAACCAGATCTACTTGTAAACCTTAACAGAGAAATTTAAAAACTGCATTTTGTCCTTTGAAGTGAAGGATAAAAAGATTTCTTATGTATGTGAAGGGTTTTTTAAATAAAAAGGTCTACAGTGACATTATTTCAATAGGATTTTCCCTTCTGCAGATATTGGATATATATTGAACTACAATAAAATTGAACTACAATACAAATATGTGTATGAGATCCTCATAAATAGACACAAATGAGTCAATATCTCTTCTTTACTTTTCTGTAAACAGCTGTCTTCCATAGACAAGATAACTAGATTATTCTAGTGATTTTCAAGATCTTCATAACTCAGTTTCCTCTTAAATTACTAGCATAATTAGTACTAACATCTTTTAATAGCATCAACACCTTCTAATGTCTCTTTTTACACCTTTTTGACTCAGTTTACAGATGGACAATAGAAAAAGACTAATTTCTAAAAATACTAGTTTAATCCTCAAAGGCTGGCATTTTCTGCACGGTCTACTAAACAGATTCTTCAAGAAGATATGTATATGTTCAGTAGTTAATTCATTCCAACAAGAGGCAAAGATAATTCTGAATTAGTCCATCTGATTACTGGCCCTTTAAAAATATCATCTGGTATTTGTTCAAAATTATAATTTATTTCACTCTCTGGCAAGCACTTCTACTTCCACATGATTAGGTAGGTTTAACCTTCATTAAGGAAATGAAATAATCCTGAAAAGGCAAACATAACCACAATAATCAATATTCTATGTCCAGTAGATTAATTTAATTTAAAGTGAATGAGAAATCAATTTTTTGATTTCAGCACATAATTATCCTCATAAAGTAACTGTTAGAAATTATTATGTTCAGATTATAAACTGATTCCTTCTAAATGCTATCCAAAACCAGGTCTCTCTGTCTTAGTTTTTTGCTCTTAGCAACGATGGGGTAGGATGCTTCAGAGACACAGCAATCTGCCCTGGGAGTAGAGAGAGATTTTATGTCAATCAACAGCAACCCCCTCAGGCTGATCAAAGTGCAGCATTGACAGAAAGGCCCATCAGACAGTGATCAGATAGCACCTGAGCAAACCAGGGAGGTGGAGGAAAAAGCGATCAGGGAAATTTAAGAATCTGCCAGCATTACTGAAGACCTGATTTGTAGAACTGGGAGATGGAAAGAGGATAGAGGATATAGGTATATATATACACCCAGGAGAAGGGCTGGTGACAAGATGAACTGTAACAAAAAATATCAAAAGTCATTATGTTATCTTTAGTCCTCTGCGACCTGAGAAAAGGAGGCATTAGTAAGAGTTATTGATCCAGTATATTAATCCCAGATCAGAAACCTGAATGCAGAATCAAACACAGATCACATAATAATTTGTTCTAACTGAAATGAGTTGGACAGACAAGTTTCCGGATTTCTGTGTGCCAGACAACTGGCCTGACTGTTCTTTTGATGGGATGACCCTTTATACAAAGGAAAAATAATAATAACCAAGAGTAATCTCACATCATTCACAACAAACAGTTGACTAACAGCATGAGAAGCTCCCTCATTGAGGAGGGGAGAGAAAAAGGTACTATAGTAGGGTTGGTTCTTCACCCTTTGGTGTTGTTATTGGATCTGAAGTGCAGAATTCTATAGGAAAGGAAGAAAGAACAATCAGAAAAGCTAGCCTGCAACTTAACTAGCAAGACCAATTTAAATCTAACAAAACATGAAACAGTTTTCCACTCCCTTTTTTCATATCCAGGTCTTTCCCTCAAGTAAATTATGTGTCGCTCTCACACAAACGAAGGTTGCAACGTCAAGTACTTAAAATTAGGAAATACCAGAATTAAGGTTGTCTGCAACCTTAATTCAGCCCCCACTGCCTATATGCTTTATGATAGTTTCAAACTACATAATCACATAGTTTTTTTTTCCAAAAGGCCCCTGAATCATTCTCTCTTATTTAACAAGCAGTTCTCTTATTCTCTCTTATTTATTCTCTCATTCTCTCTCATTTATTCTTATTCTCTCTTATTTAACAGTTCTCTTATTTAACAAGCAGTTATTCAATTCAAAAGGGTTAATGAGATCCTTGAATATATTAACAAGGCAATGCTGAGGAAAAGTAGGCAGATTATACCTCTGTATTTGGCACTAGTGTGATCGCTACTGGAATATCGTGTCCAGTTCTGAAGTCTAAAATCAAGAATGTTGAAAAATTGGAGACGGTTCGGAGAGGAGCCACGAGAATAATTAAAGGACAGGAAAAAATACCCTATAGTAAAAGACTCAAGCATCTCAATCTATTTAATTTAACAAAGAGAAGGCTGTGAGGTGACTTGACCACAGTTTATAAATACCTACATGGAGAACAACCCCACTGCATAAAAAACCATACAATACACAACACAACATAAAATAAAATAATGATGATAGTCTCTCTGCTCTCAGTTCCAGTGCCCGGATCTGGAGCAGACACACTCCGTAACAGCCCAGAGCTGCAATTGCAGGCAAAGTCCTACTCAACTCTGGGCTAGAGCTCAGACAGAATCTTTGGGGGAATTTAACTGCTAAAATCCAAGAACTCTCTATTGAGCATATCCAAATTACTTTAAAAAAAAAAAAAAAAAAAAAAACCCTGCATAACTTGGCCAAATCTGGGTGGATTTTCATGGGGATGGCAAAGATACTTCCTTCATGGAAATGCTAACCCACTACAAAACTGCAAGTCCCTGCAACAAAGCATAGGGGGCGCAGAGCATTTCAAAGTCACCAGATTTTTTTTTAAACATAGGCAAAACCACCTCTTTTTTCTTAGCCCATTCTTAGGAATAGTTCAGTTGCTTTGGCTGAAGTTTATGCCTAAAGTGTGGACAATTAAGACAAGCAAAAGGGGTCTTATAGCAGAAATCACAAGGCAGCCTAAATAATACATGGTGCTACCAGATCCACCTATTATAAAGGCTGACTGCTGCAAAATATTATCATTCCAGTTTGCTTTTTGTAAGCTGTTGCTTTTTTAATAGGTTTGATTTTTCCAGAATGGTGGCTGAAATGTTTTAGTTTACTACTAATTAGATCTACTTCAGTAAAGAAAAGGAAGGGGTATTTTGAAACAAACATGCAAAATATAAAAATATGTTCATCATCATATTAGATATAACTTTAATCCTGAATTAAATGAAAGTCACAATTTTGAAGAGTCAGATTCTAACTTCATATTTTCATCACCTCAATACAAGTGATGAAAGTAAGTGCAGGTGTAAAGCCCTTTAAAAAAAAAGCCATTTTAATACAATTGCTTATATTAAAGGTTACCTGAAATTAAAGGCAAAAATTCCTCAAGAGAATAAGTGATTTAGGAGCCAAAGCCTCATTTTTAACAGTGTCACCAAGCAAACAGTCAATGGCCCGATCAGTGGTGCTGACTGGGGCTGCCACGATCCCTTTTTGACAGGGTGTTCCAGTCGAAAACCGGACACCTGGTCACCCTAATTTTAAATCACAGTGTATGCTTTAAAAATACTCAAACATATTTATACACATTTCCATTTTTATGTCACAGGCAATGCTATATAAAGTAGTTCAGGGGAATATCAAGTGCTACAATTCAATGGTTTTTGTCCATTTAATTAATGAGGATGCTTATATATGCATTTTTTAAAAAATTAAAAAACAAAAAATTCTTATACTATTAGTTAAAATAACCTTAATTATTTTATAGGTTATTATATTTAATAACCTTAACGAACTGTAATTTATGCCTTCATTTCATCTACTTTAAAAAGGGCAGCAGGGGACAAGGAAACAGATACCTTATGTTGTTAAAAAAAATATATCACTCATCCAAACATTTTTCTTGTACCTGTACAACAGACCATGAAAGCTCCACAAAGAGCAGTAAGGTTCACTGAGTAGATTTAAATTCTAAAGACTGTATTGAACTCTCTAAATTCTCACCACTCTATATTTTTGAGCATAAAGAAATTATCAAAATAAAGTTAAGCTTTAAGACTTGTCCCATAATTTCAGAATATAGATAGAACATTCACTGCTACAAGAACAAATCGCAGTCCTTACTTAAATCCTGACATGCAACATATAATTAGCAGTTTGATTGGAAAATGAGAAAAGGAATGACCAAGATGTGTACTGGGTGTGTTGAGGACAAAAAGAAGACGACTTCGTGCTTCAGTGTTTGATCTGATGAGGATATTTAATTCTCCATTATTAGCTCTTAGAACAGTGTGTGGTTAATATAATATGCAAATAGCAATATGTAGGTCCAACATGGATAGATTACACTCATTTAAACATTTCTAAGGTTCTGTAGATTTAACAGACATGTTAATAGCTGAGCACCTATTAATAAAGAAGCTAATTTAGCATTTTAATGGAGTTTATTTTTGTTTTGTTTCATTCTGATTTACTTGTTACAGGAATCTAGCCTCTTTAAAAGAAAATATGTTCTTTTATTGGCCTTCATTTTTCTCCAAGACAATAGCGGCTACTGTCCAGAGTTGAAATGACCTTTGCCCTGTCTCCTATTTTGTTTCCCTTAGGAATGTCATTCATCCTTTTGTAACACATTTCAACTCATTATTGCCTTATTTTCTTCTGCCACTTTTGTTCCATTCTTAAAAGGCAAAGGAAATAGTTACTGTCTGACAGAATAGTCAATGCAAATATTCATTGACTTTAAATGCCTTTGTTCATATTTTTTACTCCAACTTGGCCTGAAACAAACCTACCACAAATATACAAAGTGAATTGAAGTAATGGTTTAACATGTCCAATTTAAAAATAATAGAATATATCACATTAAAATATATAACAAAAATTTAACAGAGAATTTTTTTCCCATTTTTTCCTATCTCCATTAATATTCAATTATGTTTTTTGTAAAGCGGAGAATATGTGAAATGCCACATAAACACCCATTTTACTTAGAAACTATCAGTTTGTTTAAAGACTTAAGCCTTATGTACACAAAGAAGTGTTCACAAAATATTTCCATCACTGCTGACTAGCTCTTCAGCTGCACTGAACTTGCAGAACAAGTTTAATCAGTACAGTGCTGAAAAAAGCTTCCATAATCAGAAAACTCTTGCATCAGGGATCCCAGCATTCTTAACACTAATGTAGATGAGCCATGTTAGCAGTGGTGAGTATTCTTTAATAATTCCCTAGAGTAGCCTGGCATATGACAGACACTTAATATCTAGATGCTTTAAAAATTGTATTTTAAAAGTACTGAAGTTCCATTGACTTTCAACTTTCATAAGTACTGTGCACCATAGACCACACACAGTGACCTTAATTCTATCCCCAGTGGATACCAACCTTCAATGATCCACTTGAGCTACACTTACTGCACAAGTCTTTATATAGTCTTTTCTCAAACTACCCTTTCCCAACACAATCAACTACACACACCGCATGTCCACTACTAATGCTGGGAGGTGGGGTGGGTACCATAATCTGTTAAAACCATGTGGGCAAAATGGCAAAAAAAAATGGGGTTATGATTGTGGCATATGGTACCTCTTTCCTTGGCCATGATCACCAGTACAAGAGTGGTTAAGAGATTAAGAAAAACATTTGCAAATATCAAGATTCGTATAGTATCTCAAACTTCAATATTTATAATTTAAAAGTTTTAAAGTCCCTGGATCCTTATGTATAAAAACCATAACATGGAAACATACTGACTCTGAACAATTTTAAGTGTATGTGCACTGAAGTATTTAAAAATGAACATTTGGCATCCTCCTAGCTACCAAAAAAAAAAAAACCACAGAAATTCTTATGACAAAACCATCAAAGCTGCACAAAATATATTGCTAGCTAGACAATGCTGTCTAGATTGCTAGATTTTACGTGCTGTCAAGAGAATATAAGCACAAGATCTGTCAACCAAACAAGATGGAATTTTAAAATCACTATAGGAAAAACAAGTCTCTACAGGATATGGATCAGGAGGCACTGAAGGAATAGTCAAGAGTTCATTTGTTTTTGTGAAGCAGTGTCTCTTGAAGCAACAATATTTCTTCCCTCCTTCCTTTACTTCAGCAGATATTTCCCCCAGTGTTTCATGGTAGCAAGTAAATGCTGTATTCTATTTCCTCCTATTTCCCTGCCTACAAAATCCTGGTATTTCATGTTTCACTGCTGAAAAGGGTCAGCAAAAACATTAAACATTACTATTACCTTGTATGGGTTTTTTCACACACACTTATCTTATTTAGTGAAGTTATTTCCACAGCATTCAAAGCTCCATGTTGTAGAAAATGGGTGTGGCTTCCTTTCAGATTCTTCAAAAATATATTAAGACCATATGGTAAGTTAACAGTTGTGTTTCTTCTTTACCCTTTTTCTTTTCTGCTTCCTTCAATCTTGTGTAATAAGCAAAGTACCAGTCACCACAGGCTTTGACTACTCAACTGGTTCAGTCTCAAATAACCTTGCTAGTGGATTCCTGCTGTTAAGAAACTAAGATAGTTTTCACCAGTGGATTTTCTGATCAAATCATAATTATTATTTTTATTTTTTTTAAAATAAGGACAGATGAACTCAGGTAATCATTTAACACTTTGAAGAGTGGTATTGCTCCTATTTTTCTTAACATTGCATTTTTTCCTCCAATTAAAAAAAAAATCAGTGTTCTCTTTTGCCTTCCTATTGATTCATCAGGTAATAAATCTCATCTACTTTCTCACATTTTCTCCTATTCATCAGACTGAAAAAAAGAGCAAGCTAAAAAAGGGAAGTGGTTCCATTCACACACAAACATTCTATTACTGGGGAGGGGAGGGGGGGAAAGGGGGAGAACTACACAAAATCTTGAGATTACTTTAGATTTAACCTTTTAGCTAAAATAATTTAAAGCCAAAGCTACTTCAGAACAGAAGCAGTGAATGGCCTAACAGACATCATATTCATCTTCTCTGCAGCTGAATTGTCAGCAATAGAGAAACTGCTGTTCTACATACAAGTCTTCCTTCTGGAAAACTGTTGCAACATTTTAGTACTATGATATTAAATGTAATCCACTCTCTTTGAAGCTATTATTCAATTTCTGAGACTAACAGGCACATTAAAATATCTTAAAATTATAGCAACAGGTTTTACACTGTAAACTTTATATTAAAATTTCAAGTTTTACCATAGACACATATATCTGTGAGCTAATCAACCATAAACTGTGTGTGGGATGCATCTCCCCTTAAAACTAACAGTAAAGTATTACTGGCTAGCTAGAATAAAGCTTACATCCCTTCAGGTATGCAGATCAAGAAAAAGTGCACTCCTTTAGAATAATAGTACACTTCACAAACTCTGTTACTGATTATATGCTATTGCTGTCTTCTGCCAGAAATGAATTATGTTTCACCTCCTCCTCCAGAAAATAATTTCTTTCTCTGGTATTTATTTTTCACAAAATTAAAAATGGAGACAGACTGCACAATCCCAAGCAGCACCCACTGTTTGTCATTCTAAAATTCAGAAATTCACACCAAACAAATAATTAGACGTTATCACTAGCATTTGCCCTCACTACCTTCCAACTTAATTTATTAGACTGCAAAATCTGCAACCAATTAATGTGTGTTTTAACATCAATAAGCTATTCAAGGCAAGGACCATGCCTATCATAATGATATCTAACAATGTGGGTACTACTGAAAGACAAATGAACAAACAAACAATACAACTAAAATACAGCATTTCTACTCATGAAGAAATTAAGCTACGGAACTGACTTCAGTTTGCCTTATTCACGTACTAAAGTTGGTTTCTTTTTTTGGAGAAAGTTCTGCTGGACAGATGAATAAATATGATGTATTATGTCATTCCAAACAATTCTACTTAGTTAAATGTTTAAAATTTGAATCTGGATAAAATTAACTAACTGCAGTCCTGTCTACTAATTGTCCTGATAATGAGTGAACAAACTGAACAAGACAAGTTAGCAGGCAGGCTACAAGAAAGTACTACGAGGGCTATAAATTGCAAAATATGTATTTTATTATTTTTATGCTTAAAATGAGCGGTGTCTAATATGTTTGTCACTAGCCACATGTGGCTAATAGGCTATTGAATTGTGGCTAACGTATGTGGCTTTTTTATAATGTGGCTAATAAGAATAATTCAAAACCACAAGCGTGGCTAGCAGTGTGACTAGCATCGAATTTCTATTGGTCACAGTTTAAATCCTGCCCTTCACTCTTAATTTACTTTATGATTTTAACTGATAGGGAGTTTTTAATTTTCTGATTCTTGAAGTTAACTAAATTTAAAAAACTTCACTAGTTTCAGATAGGATACAATTTTTATAATTTGGGGGAGAGATTTTTTTGTTTTTTGTACCTCAGTTTGCAGGAAAGCTTAAAAACAACTTGATTTTAAACAAAATCAGAGTTGCTAATTAGATGTTGACACTCAGTTTACATTTTCTGTAACAAATTTTGCCTATAACACCTGAAAGCATTGATCTTTTCCCTATATATTCATAATTCCTAATAAGATTAATGAGAAGCTAACAATTAGACCTCATCAGATTACCCAAAGCTTTATAAATTTTAGCACTATCATATGATAGCAGCAGAGAAAGGGGAGGACATTTCCTGCATTTGGCTTTTTCTGATAGCCTTTGTGGACAGAACTCAAAATAGCATCTCAAAGCACCACATCTGAATAGCAAAATGAGTGTAAGACAAAACATGCTAGACAATCAACCTGCTGTTCTTTCATAATGCAGTTACAGATTTGGAGCCACTTTCAAGACCTGGTTTCCACGGCAACAAAATCAGAAAATTCCCACAACTACTGCTTTCTATCTCTAATCATAAAAATGCAGTATTAAACTCTACTTTGAATAGACTGTTAACCAAAATTTTGTTCAAAGTATAGTAAGAAAATTCAAGAGGTTTCCAAACTGCTTTAAAAAGTTTATACAAAAGTGGAATTTTTATAACTGAAGAAGACAGCTGACTTGATGCACTGTCTTGACTGTTGGAATTCGATTGTATGAGCATTTTTGGTGGTGTGTCATGGGAGTTTTGTTTGTTTGTTTTTTTGCCAGAGCACACACACACTGGCCGGCATTAAGTGTGGAAAATAAATACTTTCCCTGTTATAAAAATAAATCTCCCTTGCTTATGTTGTAAAACACTGGTTGTATCTAAACAACCGGGGCCAAACACAAACGGGGCAGCAACAAAGCTAGAGCCAGCCCTGTGAGTTATGTGTATTTTTTATTTTTTTGACATCCTGGTTAACCCACGTCCTGGTTAACCCAATCCTGGCTAATCAAGAGTCTACTGTAGTATGTTTTGCAAGGAATTCTCACTAAGCTCATAAAATGCTCAGCTAAGGAAGGTCACTCAATGTACACATAGCTAATTTTAATAAATACTAACAAAATGCAAACAGTCAATAAGGGGAAGGGAATTTCCACTCTTCTTTCAAAGTAAAAATGCTCAGCTCTTAAGGTTTGCAGGCAAATTAGTCTCTCCTGAAGACTTGGTGAAATACCTATGGGCTTCATCCTGCAGATTTTGGAAGTGCATGAGGTGGGTTTTTTTCTTGATCTTAAAAGTACCGAGTAACCTAGGAAATGCCATTCCAAATTAAATGAAGAAAATGTTAAGATTGTATTGCTAAACACTCAAAAGTCAGAAAATGAAATTATGGCTGTGTATACAAACTTGACTTTAATTTAATAGTATGCAATCACATTATTTTTCAAACAATATCTACTATTGTTACTTGTTCTTCAAAATGTGATGCAGACATGTATTCCACTTAGGTGCATGCATGCTCAGTGCATCAGAGCTGAGCTGAAGAATTTTGTCTAGCAGTACCCACAGAGGGGTCAAGCTTGTGCCTCGCTGCCATAGTCCCCCCCCCCCCCCCTTGGTTAAATGAGGAGGCACAGCCGCAACCTCCCACTCGGTTCCTGCACACCAAATGCCCATAGACAAGACTCTGATGCAAAGGGGACAGAGGGTGGACTGTGGATCTGTAGCACATCTTGAAGAAACATAGTTACAGTAAGTAACCATTTTTTCTTCTTTGAGTAGATGCAGCTGTTTATTCCACTCATGTGACTCACAAGCAGTACCCACTGGAGGTGGAGTTGGGAATCTATTTAAACAAGAACTGCAGAACTCCCATCCTAAAGTCTGTGTCAGCGCTGGATACTGCAGTAACAGTACAGTAGTTTGTAAAAGTATGCATCAACAACCATGCAACGATCCTAGAAATATCCAATATTGAGATGTCACTTAATAACGATTGACGGAGCTTGTGCTATCACAGAATGAGCTCACACCCAGAGGGTGCAGCCACAGCTATTTTGCATGCACTCTGGATGCAGAAAGTTATCTACTTAGAGATCTTCTGTGAGAAGACTGCCAGTCCTTTCATATGATCTGCATTAGATACAAACAGATGAAGCAAAGCCCGAAAAGGTTTAGTCCAGATAAAAGGCAACATATCGTCTGACTTCTAATGTGTGAAGACACTGCTCCTCCAGATGAATGTGGCTTATGGAAAAAACATAGGCTTGGTTTAAAATTGAGAGATGACTTTACACACAGATTTTGGGTGTAGCCACAATGTCACTTTGTCCATGGAATCTTGGGGATGCTCTTGTCTCAACTACAAAAACGAAGACCAATTCTGGTGCACATGGTACTCCATAAATGGTCCATGATGTGAGTCAGGTGACGGAGAGCAGGAAGAAGAAGATTCCGACCTCAACACGAAGGCGTCTTGGGTTTCCAGGGATAAAGGTGGAGCCAATCCACAGGGGGTGAATAACCAGTTTGACTCATCCGTCATGCAAAATAAAGAAGGGACTGGTACCAGGAGTGGAAATGTTACCACCAGCACCAAGTACGCCAACATTGACCCTGAAAGTCAGCAAAGACACCAAAGTACCTGATGGTGCTGAAGTGGAAGGTGATGAGGCATACTACGATAACATCAGTGGTGCTGAATGCATCAGTACTGAGGAGTTTTCTGGTGGCAGAGATTGTCCCTTGGTCTGATCCAAGCAACAGCCCTGATTCCACATACTGCAGAAGGGGGACACTGGGGTGCAGTACCGATGGACCCAACGTGTCAGCAGCCCATCCAGCCAACAGTACAATGATGTAGCCCTGGCAGTCATGGATCAAGGGAGAAGTTGGGACAAAAACGCAGAGATGGAGCCAGCTAGTAAGCTGCTAATGTGGAAACAGTCAGCGCCGGCATCTTCCTCATCAGAACCAGACTCAACGGATGTCCCGAGGCCACAACCAGAGTTGCTGGTACTTCTGTTATTCGCTCTCTTCCTTATAATTAGTCACTTAAGTTTTATAGCTAAACCCAATTTACTCATCTGCTGTTATACATATTTTATACCTGTATAATGTATAATTACCTGCTTCATATACACGTGGACTACTTTTAAGACCTGTTTCCAGTACTTTATTCACTTTATTGATTTCCTGGTTAAACTTTCACCCTGTGAAGCATATTTCACAGTTAATAAGTGAAATATAAGTGATTTTTGGTAAGTCTTTTCTGGAATAGTGTATCCTTCATGGAATCTATTTTTCTTTACCTTAACCTAAATTAATTATTTATATTGCAGTAGCACTAGAGATGCCATCATATAATCACATAAGTGTAGGACTGGAAAGGACCTCAATAGGTCATCTAGTCAAGTCCCCTGCACTCAGCACAGTACTACGTAATAACTAGAGCATTCCTGACAGTTGTTTGCCTTATCTGTTCTTAAAAACCTCCAATGATGCAGGCTGACAATCTTCCCTGACAGGAAGTTTTTCCTAATGTCCAACCTAAACCTCCCTTGCTGCAATTTTAGCCCATTGCTTCTTGTGCTATCCTCAGAAGTTAAGACAGCTGACCTACAGGTATCCTAGATTGTGGCATCTGTGCCAGGAATGCCGCTAATGATGCCTGTGCCCTAGACAAGTGTGCTGTTACGCTCCCCAGCGGATGCACCTCTGCCAGCTCACAGAAGTATCAGATGCAGGCTGTAATCCATGACTAAATTCTCTGAATCGACACTGGATGATCTTTCATCCTTTCTGCCACCACAATCAACAACTGTGCTGACTTATGAAATGGCTTTGTTCTCTCCAAATATCTTCTGATATTCAGGGTGTGCAGTCTGCATTGCTCACCCAATGCATGAGGCTTTGGAAAGAAGATGGGTAAGTACATGTTGTGGCAGGGTGGGCTTGACCCAGCCTGCCGCCCCTTTAAGAGGGAGAAAAGCCCTCTGCAAACCTCCCTGGCAGGAAGGCTAATTAGCCACCTGAGGTGCAGGCCAATCAACCTGCATGAGTTGCACCTGGCAGCCTCCTCTGGGGGATATAAGGCTGCCAGGAACGAAGCCCAGTGTGGTGGTGGTGATATGAGCTATCAAGAGCTGTGTGTGTATATGAGCTATCAAGAGCTGTGTGTGTATATGAGCTATTCAGAGCTGTGTTTGTATTATTGTATTAGGGGCTGAACTATATAGAGTTTGTAGAGCCAGAACCTGTGGAGCTATTGAGAGCTGTAAACTGTAGAGGTTGATAGAGTTGTAAACTGTAAGTTGAAGAACTGTTTTAAGCTGTATATATTGGTGGTGGGGTCCTGCACTGTAAATTAAAGAGCACTGTTTGGAGCAAAGAAGGGTTTCCTGCCTGTGTTCCTGAGGGGGGTGAGAGAGCGATCTGTCACAATGTTCTGACCAGTATGAAACTGGGAGACAACCTTGGGCAGAAACACCAGGGGCAGATGCAGCTGAACCTTGTGTTTGTAGAAGACTGTACAGGGTGGCACCAAATTAAGTGCCTGGATCTCAGACACCTTGCGGGCTGATATTACCGCACCCCAGAATGAAACCTTCCAGGAAAGAAGCTGGAGAAAGCGTGAAACCAGAGGCTCAAAGGGAGACCCAATGAGCCTCGACAGCACAAGATCCAGGTTCCAGGAGGGACCTGATAGCACAGGTGTGAATAGTGACACTCCAAACTTTTAAAAACCATGGCACGGGTGAAGATCAACTTGCCTTGGAACGGAGGCTGAAAAGCCAAAATGGCAGACCTTGATCAATGAGACACACAAATCTTGGTGTTTCAAGTGCAACCATAGGATGTCCTGCAGCAGGACCTGCTCAGCCTGAATATGCCATTCTGAGGCCAGTGTGAACCTTTTCCATTTGGCCAGGTAGGTTGCCTTAGTGGAGAATTCCCTGCTGCCCAGCAAGACCTGCTGAGCATGGGCCAAGCATACCCATTTGTCCGCACTTAGCCATACAGTAGCCAAGCCATCAGGTGCAGTGCAGCCAGGTTTGGGTGCCAAAAGCTGCCACGGGTCCTGGGACAGTAGATCTGGCCAAAGAGGCAGTTGCAGCGCAGTGGCTTTCAAAAGGTTAGCAAAATGCCGAACCAGTTCTGGCGAGGCCACACAGGGACTATTAGGATAATTGTTGCCCTGTCTCGCTTGACTGTCACAAGGACTTTGTGAATCAATGGAATTAGCAAGACGGTCCTGCTGAGAGAATCCACCAAGACGTTCTTGGTTCCTGGTAAGTGTGTGACTATCAGCCAAATGGCATCTAACACGCAAAAGTCCCAAAGTCAGATAATTTCTTGATGAAAAGTTGAGGACCTGGCACCGCACTGCCTGTTGATGTAATACATTGCAGGGGTATTGTCCATCAGGACCTGCACCACCTTGCTTGTGATCCACTATGACCCTCAGATCCCTTTCCACAGGACTCCTTCTTAGGCAGTCATTTCCCATTTTGTACATGTGCAACTGATTGTTCCTTCCTAATTGGAGTACTTTGCATTTGTCCTTATTGAATTTTATCCTATTTACTTCAGTCCATTTCTCCAGTTGGTCCAGATCATTTTTAATTTTAATCCTAGCCTCTAAAGCACTTGCAACCCTTTCTTTCTGTAAAGAAAAAGTAATAAATGCTAATAATTATTATTGCCATGAAAATGTTTAAGAAAAGTAACTCGTTTTAAAACCTGTACTAAATATCAAGATACATAAAAGAAGCAAAGTCTACTGCTTGAATCAAGTTGTACCAAATACAAGGAAACAGACAGACAACAGGTATTTAAAATGAGATATGGAACATCTCTCACTCTTTATTAGCATCACTCTGACATCTTTTGACAGCACTTAATTCAACGAAAAGAAAAAATATGCATATATCTCAGTACAACCCAGAGTTCTGCTGTCCCTTGGTGTAAGAAGTCACCCAATATTCAGGGACTTGCCACGTTGTTTCCATTACAAGGAGGATTTATTTATACAAGTCAAGTATATTCTTTGGTGTAATCTTATTTACAGAGGATGTATACAAAGTCCTATTTCCCTGAACACAAAAGGAACAAATAAGAGGAGGCAGTTTCCTTGCTCACAATTTCCAAGTCAGCCTTGCCAGCAAATCTTTACCCTAAGGGCCTCTGTTTCTGCTCCCTCTCAGGGCTATGCTCGCAACTTCTTCTCCCACTGTCTGCGGTCCCTTTTCTCTCTTTCTCCTGCTGATACATGGACACAAGTGCAACTAATCAATGCCCTGTATTTTCAATGAAGGGAAACGCCACAGCTCACATAGCTTCCGCTCAGGCTCCTGCCATGTTTGCTAGGGACGTGGGCAGTGGCTCCTACTGTTCCAACTATCGCTACAAAAAGGGACATTTAACTGTCCTTCCTTTACCCTAAATGAAAGTTAATGCACCCATAGACTTTAACAAGGTCTGTGATTACTGGAAGTCATTAACACCTCTAGCTTAACAGTATAACTTCCCCAGTATACTTTGACTAATGAATTGCAAAACTGCATTTCTACTTCTAATGCTTTAAGACTATATGAAGAAATATGAATGCAACTGGTATTTATATAAGATCCCCTTGCATGGATTGCTTCCAGTTAAATCTAACATGCTGAATAGAAAAATTAGTCAAATTATTTTAAATCAAATTTAGTATACTTCAAATGCCAAGTTCATTTATTTAATATTGCTACAAAAATATCTGTACTCATTTGCCTATATAAAACTCAACTGTCGCAGATGAAAAGAAAATCATGACTTCGGCAGCTGCTGAACACACAACTTAAACAGCAGTGGTTGAGCATGCACTTAACGCTACCGTATCACAATGCTATTGATGACACTTCCACTTGAACTCCTTGAACTCTACAACTGCGGTTTGATGGTTTATCATTCTTAGAATACAATGGGATTTACTAAAGGAGAAATACATATTTTACCAATAATTTCATAATCTTGACATATATCTATCTACACCTTTTTCACAACATTAAAAATGGGGAAAGAATACTGAGTTAGTATTTTTAAGTAAACCCATTTATGCTCAAAATGTTGGAAAATTAGTAGAGCCAGTTTGCTTTGAGCTTATCTTAAATAATAACTCTTACAAAGATCTACTAACATTCCAGCTTTGTGGACAGTAGAAATCCAATACTAGGATCCAAATTTTCAGCAAATGGAGCCCAATATTTTTTGTTCCCAACTGCACCCAGGAACATTTAAAGTAGATGATGTTTAAAGGGAAAGAATCCATGGTATTTCTAAATGAGATTGCAGCAAATATGTGGGCCTAGGGGGCATAGTCATCTGTTTAAGCATGAAGCTGCTTTTTCAATACCATTAAATATCTAACTGCTTCCCCCAAAAGAAGCAATACATTTGCTAAAACAATTCATTAGGATTCGTTTTAAAAGCATGGTTCGTACTATTTGGTTCTTTATTTCCTAATGCTCAAATTGCCAAAGGCAGACTTATTACCAAATGTTCTTTTTAGCAAATGATTTTCAAAGTTAAAGAAGGCCACAAAATACTGCTATGTAAAAATATTTTAAAAGTGTAAAGTATGCCCACGTCTTGATGAGACGTGATAAAAGATCGCCAAAAGATAGATTTCTACCCGCGGTAGTGAAGACAAGCCACAAGTTATAATATCCATTAGTATTAGTGGGACCCCACCAAATTCATGGCTATGAAAAAAGCATCACGAACCATGAAATCTGGTCTTTTGTGTGGCAACCTTTCAGAAGTGGTGTGCTGAGTCTTCATTTATTCACTCTGATTTAAAGTTTAGTGTGCCAGTAATACATTTTAATGTTTTTAGAAGGTCTCTTTCTATAAGTCTATAATATATAACTAAACTATTGTTTATATAAAATAAATAAGGTTTTAAAAATGTTTAAGAAGCTTCATTTAAAATTAAATTAAAATGCAGAATCCCCTGGACCGCTGGCCAGGACCCAGGCAGTGTGAGTGCCACTGAAAATCAGTTCACGTGCCACCTTTGGCACACATTCCATAGGTTGCCTACCTCGGTTATACAGATTTCACAGTGCTTCTCAAATTGGGGGTCCTCACCCAAAAGGCTATTGCAGCAGGGTCACGAGGTTATTTTAGGGTGGGGGGGGGGAAAATCACAGTATTTCTACCTTTACCGCTGCACTGCCTTCACAGCTGGACAGCTGGAGATATGCTAGGGTACCATACCATGCCACCCTTTCTTCTGCGCTGCTGTTGGCAGCGGCTCTACCTTCAGAGATGGACTTCCAGCCAACAACTGACACCAGTAGCAGTTCAGAAGAAAGGGTAGCAGAGTCACAAAGCCCCCTACAATAAACTTGAAACCTCCACATCACAAACACACACAACTCCTTTTTGAGTCAGGACCCCTACAATTACAACACCATGACATTTCAGATTTAAATAGCTGATATCATGGAATTTATTATTTTAAAAATCCTATGACAGTAAAATTGACCAAAATGGACCACAAATTTCATAGAGCCCTAATTATTAGCCCTGCTTGAACCACCAATATTTATTAATATAACCATACTTAGGTTCCAATCCTTCATATTGATCCTACTGCACCTATCTGCAGTCACACTAAAATCAGCAGTGCTCTACACAAATGCAAGGGTTAAGCCTTCCTGTTTGGATTAATTCACAGAATGGAGCTTTCAAATGTTACAAATTCAAATTCTCTCTCCTAAAGCAAGTGTAAAAATGATGCTAAAATTATTTTTTTCTTTATTATATCATTATTATTACTATTTAAAGTTGTGTATCCCAGCTCTGCCACTGTTAGCAACAGTAGTGTCTAAAGCCTGAATAAAAGAGGAGGGTTCTGAAGTTGGGTATGTTACCCACTCAGATAAAACCTTACTGCAACAGACATTCAGTTAAACCAAAACTTGAAGACAGATGCAAATGGGGCTCAAAACCATGTATGACAGTGAAAGCTAAAAGGAAGCTGAGGTCTCTAAACATTGAACCCTGATGATCAAACCTGTAACAAGAATAGGCATGTGGAATGTAAATATTTTGTATAGTACAGGAAAAATGGCACAAACCACGTTAAGAAATGAAAAAAATACTATCTCTACATACTTGGCATCAGAGAGACAGATAAACAGAGTGGCAAGATGATGCTACAATCTTATAAGCAGGAGGAACAATGCACAAAAGAGATACAGTAATTATGCTAGATAATATCACACAGCCTATTATACAACAACAGAGCAAAGAATTGAACACTAGACTTGAACAAAGAATAGAACACTATCACCGAGGATGCAAACAAGACATGTCAAATGCTACAATAATCCAAGCATATGTAACAACAAATGCAGCATGCAACAATGAAAAGCATACATTCTACAAGCAGGTGTAGCAAGTATTGGATGATGTGCCCAACCACAAAATCAAGCTGATGATAGGCGAGTTCAATGTCATGTTATAACTGAAACTCAAAAAGATCACTATACAAAACAAAGAGTGTTATAGCAATAGAAAAGTTCAAGGACAAAGAAAAGTTCAAATCAGATTCCAGATTCCATTTAGCAATTGTTCCAGACTTTCATCAGTCTGGTCCTGTAAAACACTGGAAGAATGATGGTCAGTGGTAGTTTAGACAGCAGAGGAAAAAGTGGACCACTGAAGAGGATGAAAGATTGAATCTGAAACATAGACAGCAACCGATGAGTGGAAAGACAGAAAAGAAACAGGGCAAGACGCACTTAGAGGATACAGAGAAAAGGACAAAAATAGAAAAATAGATGAAGGCAAGATAGAAATGTCTGGTTCAGGTGAAGGCTGCAAAGTCAGAAGCAGCAACACAGATGGGAAATTTGAAGCAGTTATAATGAAAGATCTCACAGAAAGAATAAGACACAGCTGATATCCATCAGGAACTCTCATGGATAGATGTTGAAAATGCATAAAAAGCCTGATGATGGAAAGAACATTTCCATTCTATATTAAACCATCTAGAGCCAATGATCATCTGCAGTTCTAGAGAAATGTCAATGCTGTTAAAAATATGAGAGGAACCAGTAGCATCCAACAAAATTAAAGACAACATCAAAAATCTCAAACGGGAAATCTCCTGGGGTTGACGGAATTCAAGAAGACATACTAAAGGCTGGAGGTGAAATTCTGACTGTGCAGTTAACAAATTTCTGTAATAAAATTTGGGTGAAAGAACAAATGCCATAAGTCTAGAAAGGTGGCTCTGCTAAAATAGAGCGCTCTTAGGGTTTGTCTTCACTATTGGAGTAAGTCAATCTAAGTTACGTTACTCCAGCTACATGAATAACGTAGCTGTGGTTGACGTAGCTTAGGTCGACTTACCCCGGTGTCTTCACTATGCTGCGTCAACAAGAGACACTCTCTGGTCGACTTACCTTACCTTTCTCGGAGATGTGGAGTATTGGGGTCAACCGAAGAGCGCTATGCCATCTATTTATCAGGTCTTCACTAGACCCACTAAATCAGCACCCACTGCATTGACTGCAGCAGCATCTTTCTCCTGGTAGTGAAGACAAGCCCTTAAGTGCCCTAACTGAAGAGGTATTGTACTGCTATCAATTCTGGACAAAGTACTGGCTACCATTATGCTGAACAGAACGAAGATGGTAGTGGATGAAATATTACCAGACCAAGCTGCTTTCCATCCAGGTACACATTGTTTCCTATTTAAATACATAGGACATAATTATTTAATGTTTTAATAATTTAAATAAAAATACTGGTTATGTAAGAAAAATGTGTATGGTAACTTTGTTTTTTCCCCTAGACGGCTAAAATTTGGTCTAGTTTTTCCCCTTCCTCCCTAGACTTTGGTCTAGTTTCCCCCCCACACACACACTTTTTTTTGTGTGTTAGCTGGGGGGGTGCCCCATGATACAATCACTGGGCTGTGATTTTTTTCTTTTTTGCAATAAAAAACAACCAGCTTTAATCATACATCTATATATATAAAAGTCAAATGGTGTATGCATGTATGTATGCATGTATGTACATTCCCTTACTCCTTCCACACAGTTTGAGCTAGAGACTTGAAATTTGGTACAGTTAGAGGTCTTAGGGTCCTAATCAAGGTAAGAGTTGAAAATTTTTCAAATCTCACCTCTGACAACCCCCAGGGGTGAAATTATTTAAAGGCCAATCACATCAGCTGGGCTGCTGCTGTTCTCTGTGCCATAGTTATGATGTCATAATACCCCCCTCCAACTGACCCTGCACTCGCTCAGCTCCCTGCCCCCTCCCCACCTCCGACGGACCCGAGTTGGGTTTGGTCGGAGGGTCAGTGAGGTAGGGGTGTCTGGTTTGGTCGGGGGGTGAGGTAGGGGTGTCGGGTTTGGTTGGGGGGGTAAGTGAGCAGGGGTGTTGGATTTGGTCTGGGGGGGTGGTAAGGTGTCGGGGTGGGTGAGGGGTCAGGGGTGGGTGTTGGGGTTGGTCAGGGGGTGTTGGGTTTGGTGGGGGGGGGCAAGGTGGGGGTGTTGGGTTTGGGTGGGGGGGGTGAGGAGGGAGGTCAGGGTTGGTCGAGGGGTTAAGTGAGGTGTGGGTGTCGGGTTTGGTTGGGGGGGAAGTGAGGTGGGTGTGTCAGGTTTGGTCTACAGGGGGTGAGGTGTGGGTGTTGGTCAGGGGGTGTTGGGGCTGGTAGGGGGTGATGTGGGGGTGTTGGGTTTGGGTGGAGGGGGTGAAAATGTGAGTCGGGGTTGGTCGAGGGGTAAGTGAGGTGGGGGTGTCAGGTTTGGTCGGGGGGGTGAGGTGGGGGTGTCAGGTTTGCTCTCTGCCCCCTCCCCACCTCCGACGGACCCAAGCAATGCTGGGTATTTTTGCTAGTTATGCATAAAAATAAGAGAGGTTTATTTACCTCACTAAATAAGAAGATATATACCATGAGCCATGGTTAATAATAAGTTTGCAACTAGGGCTCTTCTTTCTAGGTGCAGAGAGAGCAGTATGAAAAAAGCAAAATATTGCTTAAAAACAGGTATGTATAACAGAAGTAAATGACAGATAGCAGGAGCATGTTTGTTTCAGAACATAAAATGTTCATCAATGTGCAGTTTGTGAAACAGACCTCCATGAACCTCCTGAAAGCTTAAATTTTCATTTGAAATTCTGAGCTAATTTTGAAACCAATAAGCAATCCTATGTTCAGTGAGATGTACAATTCTCTGTACAAATGCCAAAGACACTCTCTTGCAATTTACTAATCGCTCAAGTAGTTCTTATGAAAATATTTCCATTTATTTGTAAGTGTATTAGGAATGTAAAATGTTAACCGGTAAGTATTAGGTCCCCAGGCCTGCCGGTTGGCTGACCCACACAAACCCCTCTCCCTATAATCAGTTAACCACTTAAACGATTTTAATTCTATCTTTTAAATGGTTAACTTTTTTAATGATATTTACAACCCTATGGTGTATGGAGTTGTACAAACCTCAAAAGACAGCTCCCCCACACAGCATTTCATAGAAAGTTGAGTTGCAGTGAGCTAAACTGGAAATGAAGTGAAAGTACTCCTGAAAGTATGCTTAGAGAACCTAGGCCACAACCTCCATTTTATTTTTATGTAGGACTAGATTCAAAGGTACATTCTCTAAAGTTTGTGATTCTCTCCAGTAAGCCATAAAGAATGTTTCCATCCTTGTATGGTGACTGCAGAGTGCAAAGTGACCAGGGAGAAAGAAAAACTGATTCAAGATAATGTGGAAGCAGGATGCTAGAAAATGCTACAAAGCCAGGGTCATCATTTAGGCAATTTTCCTCACTTCTTGGGTATCCTTTTCAGAATAATAAAATCCAAGTTAATGCAAGCAACATCAAGGTGCCTAGAACTACACTGTATTGTCTCTTCATTCTCTTCATTAAACAAAGTATATCTGAGTTGCTTTTTACAGGAAATCTAACTAGAACATAGCCTATGGCTGCTATAAGAGTTACAAGAAATGATTTTGAATAATACTTTACATTTCTGTAACACCTTGCAGCAAAGAATTTCAAAGCACTTTAGAGAATTAAATGAAGTAATCCTTATATACCTGCATAGAGAACTCTTCACCTTCCTCTGAAGTGAAATGCAGAGGGTTAAAAGTACATAGAATATTATACAATATTTTAAAACAGGAAGAATACTGCACATAATGAAACGTACAGGGAGAATCTAGCTCGTCATTTGAGTACAAGTTAACTAGAGCTAACCCATATTGTTGTACTCTACCATCCACCTAACTCTGCCAACTTCAGCCTTCCTATAAGATTTCAATTCTTGGCTCTCTTCTGCTTGCAATCTCCTACACTAATCCTCGGTGAACTCACCTCCATGTTGATGATGCATCTGGCCTCTTAGCTGCCAGATTCCTTGTTCACCTCTTCACTTAACCTGCAGCCCTGGTTCAGTGCTTCCAAGCACCACAAGGACCATTCATTTGACTTGGTCTTCACCAAGCATTTCTCTCCAATTTCTCTGTTGCTGAGTTCTCCCCTCTCCAACTGTAACCAGTTCATTTTCAGCATTACTCATCAGCCCCTTCACCTCCCCTGCAGTAACTCTACCTTTCCAAGACTGACAATCCATCAGCATTGATAACTTTGTTTACTCTCAGCCCTCTCCTCGATTTCTTCCACTGATATGGTTGTTGATTCTCTTCATGCTTTACTCTTCTGAGCCCTTAACTGTTTTCTCTTCCATCACAAGGTGCACTCTACCAACACTTAGGTTTGGCTAACTCCCAATATAGGCTTCCTCCACTCCTGCTTTCACTCTGCAAGAGCATCTTTGGTGGAAATCTTCTGACCAGGCTGACTTCCTCCACTACAAATTCTCTCGTACTTCAGTTCTGCAGTATACCTACCTAAATATCTAAATAAACTGAATCCCATCCCCACATTCTCACCAGCTCTTACCTCCACTTTTCCACTGCCTCTTTTTTCCATTACCCCTTAACCCACTCCTCCAGTGTTCCCCTGTTCTGCCTGCACAGGGTCCTACCAGTTTCTGCCAAGAGAAAATTGCCAAAATATAATGTGACCCTCCTCCTTTACCTCCTACAACTCTCTCTGCCTCCCCCCCTTGTCACAGATGCAGAAGTTTCTTGATTGCTCTCCTCTTCTAACCCCACCAATTGCTCCAGTGATTCCATATTACCCCCGATCGATCTCATGTCCACAATTATCGCTTTCCTTACTCCTCTTCTTTTTCACCTCTTACTTTTCTCTGGTACTACACAAACATGTTTTCATTTCTTCCATATTAAAAATACTCATCCTTCACCTCACTTGCCTCTTCAACTATCACCCCTCTCCTTTTTCCCTTTCATCTTTAAGCTCACTGAATCTGTTGTCTACAGTTGCTGCCAGGAGTTCTTCTCCTGTTGCATTCTAGACCTCCTCCAATCCAGCTTCTGCTCCTTGCACTGCCTTGAAACCATTTTTGCCCATGTCTCTAATGACCTTTTCTAGCCAGATCTCTGAACCAGTTCGCCTTCTTCTTCCTCATTTACCAGTTGGTCACCTTCAACATTGTCGAAGATGTTCTCTTGAAATCTTGTCCTTCCCTGGTTTCCATGACACTGTCTTCTGATTCTCCTCTTCCCTCTCTGTAACTGCTCCTTTAGCATTACATTTGGAGGACCCTCCTCAAACCCTGCCCCCAACTTTCTGTGGAGGTGCTACAGGGCTCTTTCCTTGATCCCCATCTCTCCCCCAAATACACATGATCTCTGGGTTATCTAATCTATAAATACAAATTCAACCATGTTTGACTGAAGATACACATGCACAATTAGTCAATTCAGTCCATAGTCCAGGAGCACCCTTGGATTTCTTGCTGATGCTGAGCTCCCACATAGCAGCATTCACAAGTAACTCTTTTTACCAGCTCTGGTTAGGAGACTCCATTCCTTATTTCGAACACTGTTTTCGCTATTACATTTTACAAAATTTTACTTCTAAAAAAAGTACATTTTGGACAAAATCTGATCTGAGTATGCCCTTTTGTGAGCACAATTGGTCAGATCTGTAGCCTCGCACAAATATAAATGCATATACACATCTGACCAATTATAATCACTAAAGAGATAATTAGATTAGAATAAGAAAAGTGATGTAAGTGACAAATAGCAGGCCAAAAGCAAGTATGATAGGTTGCTTAGCATAACTAAGTCCTAGTTTGACATGAATAGCTTGATATAAAAAACTAACAGGCAAGTGACAAGTCACAAGATGAAGTGACAAGTCACAAAATTAAGGGAATAAGTATAACCAAAATTATAGATATTAACCACACAAATACCATGGCAATTATTTGACGTAAATACTAATAAATTGGATGTAAACACTTAATTAACTTACAGAAATTGTGGGAGCTCAACAAAAAGCAGAGCGTGGAAGATTAGATATGGAGAAAGGGTTTGGATATGTATAAGATTCAGGAGGCATCAGTATAAAACATGTTACCCAGCCTGTGTGCTGTGAGATGCACCATAATGTTGACCACCTACTAATATTTGAGACTTCATCACCCTCCTACTTCCGAGTTTCCCCAAGGGATGAACTAAGTAATCCAAGTAGTGGACATTCTATATTCTCTCTCCCTCTTTGATTTGCTATATTGCAGTGTCCATGACTGTGTTTGTCTTGTTAACAAAATGCTAAATTATAGTTAACTTTAACTTGTTGGTCTTCTAAATGAAACTGCTAATAATAACACTGAATTGTTTCTTGTGGGCTCCTCAAGGTACACATTTTGCTACAGCTCCTAGATTTCATGTCTTTCATCTTTCTGTAGCACAATATGCTTAACAACATTCTGAATTGTTACTAACCGTAACCCTTTATCTATACTAACATTTTCCCCTATTCCAGCGCCATGAGAAGTAGCTGTGGTGGGAGCGCTAGTGTGGAAAAGGTGACTGCCAGCATTTTTACCCACTCTGTCATCTAGATTTCCTCTAAACAGTGATACAAAACCACTGACAGAGACCTTGTCTATCCTGCAACTTCCACCATTGCTATCACTGGTACATTTTAAGAAAAATATCACCATTTTACATATAATTTTACCATTTTACAATAATACCATTTTACAATAATACATTTTAAGAAAAATATCACCATAAGGACTACCAGAAGGCAGTCGACAGAGTCAACATCTTTTCCTGTAGCACAACATTGTAGCATGGCTAAAGGCTTGTTAACTTAATAATGCATTTAAAATTTTCTTTAAGTTGAAAAGGCTTTTTTAAATGGCTTAACTGTGCTAGTATGGATAGGCATTCACAGACTCCTCTAAAGACCTATCACCCCACTGTTTGTGTGTGGAAAGAAAAGAAAAAGAAGACATGCAACAGTATGGAGGTTTTATTTACATAGAGGGAGAGGGAGAGACCCACCAGATGAAGTTGCTTTTATTTTATTATTCACAAACTCAAAGACCCAGTATAAAAGCTACATTTACCTCAAAACCATATGACCATCTCCTAGTACCTTTGTCTTTACTGTGTTTATTTAAAATAAGCTTCTAGAACAGCTATGCCCTACTTATGCCAAGTTAGATACACATCTGATATTCTTTGAATACCTTTTATCCTTAGACTTCCTTGATTTAAAAAACAAAAACAAAACTAAAACTGTCTCAACTTTTCAGTTTTTCTACACCAGATACAAATAGGACAAAGTATCTTATATGTGTGTACTTAAACAATAAAGTTAGTATATTGATGAAGAGTAACTGGGAGCTGTTTCAAATTATTCAATATTGATGTATTTACATCTATGCTCAAACAGGAAGACCAGTCTCCTTTCATTTGTTTAAACAATTTGAAAATCTTGAAGGTTGTTTTTTCCCCCTCAAAAAACAGAATTTCTGTGAATTTATGGTTTATAGAACCTGCAAAAATTGGCCATAATTATTCAAAAAGATTTTAATGCACATTTTAAACTTCTTTTGGGGACTGTGAGAAATGGAATGTGAAGGATGCAGCATCCATTTCCCTTTTATAAAAAGGAACAACATACGCAGAGTAAAGTGACCTCACCTGTAAGAAATGAGTCAGTGACATGGAACAAAGGTGATTTCTCTTACAAAAGAACACCATCTGTATAGAAAACTGCTCCATTGCTCTTGAATGCTTCCAGTATATGCAGTCTAGTGGAAATTTTAGGCTTTGATTGTTTTTATTTATAGCAGCAGATTAAAAATGTAGGTGACTTCAAAGAGAGAAAGGCACATCTATTTATTTCGAAATATTCCTCAGATTATGACCTTTTATCAAAATGTATTTATGCATAACAAAAATGTCTATATCTGCTATTATGAAACTGTACTTTGCATGTCTGCATGAGTAATGAATGTTGTATGTTGTACGTGAACTCTCTCAACTTTAGAGTCTAAAGAATCACAGACATTTATAAAGGTACAAAGGGCAAACGCACACCAGGTAAGATCTCATATCAAAACAAACTCATATTTTAACTCATATTTTAAAGTCATATTCAACCTTTCAGTTGATTAGATATATTCAGAGCACCTTTTCAAACATTAGCAATGCATTATGTGAAAAAAGTCTTAGGGCCATTTTGGAAGCACTTGCAAGATTCACTCTGTTGCAATTTTCAAACTATACTCTCCCTGCCCGTCACCCCTTTCAAACTATACAAATGTCTATTTGTTTGTAGGTATAAACAGTCAATCTAAAGCTCAGAACCTGTGACTTAAACAAGAATAAGTTTTTTTAGTACTGCTAAAAATATGAACATACATTTCCATAATAATTTAACTCCTGATAATAGAAAAAAATGAGTGTTGCAGTCACAAGTTGCTTGAGGTAGATGGGTAAGTGGTCATTTTATTTTCCATGCTCTACAATATCAGACATTCACCTCTAGAGCCTAGTATAGTCTGATAATTGGACTGGATAATTCCAAACTCCTAGAAACCTCCAGAGAAAAGTTAACCAATAACTATTTTGAAACATTCACACCTTGTCACACAGGATAGGTTTCCCCTTGAAGAGAAAGTCAGGCATAACCAAAAAAAAAAAAAAGGAATGATTTTGAACAGGATGAAGAAACAAAATATGAAATACAGACAAAACTATTAAACATTAACTCTAAATAACACATCCATACAAATTTTACTGGGAGGCTCCCATATCCATCTACCAAAAAAACACCAAGAAACAAAAACATACTCTGCTTATTTATTAATAATGTTTATTGTGGTAGTGCATAAGGACCAACCAAAAATAGGTCCCCTTTGTATTATGATCTGTACAAAAACAGAATAGCAAACAGTATCTTTCCAAAGAGCTTGCAGTCTGAATAGACAAGAAACACAAGGTAGAAAAAAAAGAACATAACAGAACAATGTGATGGCAGCAACCTCCATGTTAAAGTGAAGAGAGAGGGGACACTGAAAGAAAAGGGATGAAGGGGACAGGGCAGGGAAGAAAAGTGTAAGAGGGGGCAAGTTAAGAGTAAAGCTAAAGTGAAGAGAGAGTTGATACAAACAGTCAATCAGCACAGGACAGAGAAAGTTCAGTCAAAACTGTAGAAAGTTTTGTGAATATTTAAAGGTCTCTGCTTTGGCAGCTCCTTTTAAAGAGGTGGAGTTTTTGGATATTTCCTCTCTGCTGTTTTTTTCCAAGGCCCCATAGGGGTAAGGGTTGAGGCACCACCCAAGACCCATAGTGTCTCCCTTGCACAATTCTGGGTGCAGTGACATGGATGGCATTGTGTAGGCTCCATTTTTTTCCCTCATCCCCTGTGCAGCAGTCCCTGCTTTGGCTGCTTCTGCCAGTGCTCCTACACCTATACACATTTAGAAATAAAAGGTACCAAACAAAAGCTACCACACATAAAATAACTCACTCAATTACATGACTAACTGGTATTTTACCAGCCTTTTGTCAATCCAGGTATTTTAATAGTGCCTAAATTCTATGGTAATAAGAAAAAAAACAGTTTATTTTTACAAATGTATCTTTCATGGATATGTTTAAAGTATAATTTTTAAATAATCTTTTTGATAGTGACACTTTTTTCTGAACAATCAAAACTTTCTGTACAGAGCAGTAACCATACTTGCCAATTTATTGCACCTGCTTTTACCAAAAATACTATTTCATGTCAATCTAAACTATTTCCTGTTTCACAGAAGCTCTTGATATAGTCTCGAGAGATAGAGAAATACTAAGATAATGAATAAGACAGCCAGTGAGATGTGCTTCTTCAGGCAACAGTGTCTTTCCAATGATACCCAGAAAAACAATTTATCAACAACAAAGAAGATGTAATGTTTTTGAATATCACATACACAGCATGTTATTTTCAAAAAAATAAGCTGCATTGTGAAGTTACGCTAAAAATTACTTCAGATCTTAACTATCTTCTTGGGCAACACTAATTATTCAACTGTTTCAACAAGAAATTACTAATTAAGACTAGCAGGCAGTTAAAGTTTGCTACCAAAAGTCAAAATATATGAACAAAACCTTTCTGTATTATCAGTAGCATTCATAGTATATATTTTTCTTTATTCATTAAAAAAAAACAACAGTGATCTAACACACTAGTATTGCAGTTAGACACAAATTTCTCAAGCCAAAAAATATACTAGCTTCTAAAAAGTCTGCCTCTCCCTTGCTGAGCTATTTATCTAATTTACTATTAACTGTCCAAAACCAATGTGAAATCCCTCCAACAATTTAACACAAGCCACAGGACAATCCTTGGCACAGAAAATGTACTGTGAACATTTCTCTGAAGCAATCTGTAAACTACACTGAAATTTAATCTGAACACTGAAAGTGTGAACTGTGTTTACTAACCTAGTGCCTAGTGGCCCCAATTTGGAAAGTAAAATACAATCCTTGCCCCACATACCATACCAAGCTAAACAATAAGTCAGACAATAGAACTATTATTATTCCTATTTATAGATGAGAAACAGAGGCATAAAGAAACTTGAGTACAAGATTATAATGGAAGTATGTTGCAGACCAAGGAATTGAATCTAGAAGTTCTGAAAGCCAGTCCACTGGCAAAGCATAAAGATCATTTCCCCCTTCTCCTCCTTTGCTTAGTTATTTAGCAAACATGCAGTGACAACACAAGAGACAGTTCATTCGTCTGCTACAGATACCATTGTTGCTAACATATAATTGAATAGAACATGATAAAGTATTGTCACATAAAAAGATAAAATGTTACCTTACTCAATTTCAGAACTCATAAATACCTAACAAGCAACCTTATGAGAAATATACTGTTTTTACTTGTTTTAAGAGCATGTGAGAAAGAAAAGTAAGTATATATTGGTCAAAAGAATCTTGTTGAATGTTGTGTAATTTTCATTTCTGAATGTTTATGTGCATCTAAGTCTCCTTTAAACTGTAAGACACACTTCAACTTTAACCCTACCTCATCACACACCCTACACACTCTAAATCACACACATACACACAATATAAACATCCCAATTATTTGCGCTGCAAAGTCACACAGTCAACAGTTAGGAAATACCAAATTGATAGTTGCCCGTGTAACCTAAACTCTGTTCCCTTGTGGGACCAAAATCTGCACTGAATGAGGCAACTGTCATGTGCAAAAATATTGTATATGATCTTGCAATCGAAGATTATCATAATGAATGTGTGCTGGGGGGGAGGGTTTAATGTTGCATGAACGACCATAAATCTGGCATTTCCTAAATTTCAAGTACTTTGCCACCTAAATAACGTTCTTTTAATATAGTTTTTTTAATGTGATTTCCTAGGACATGCTTTTTAAAAGAAAAAGGCAAAAACAATTTATATCATGTACAATGCAACCTCCCCTCCTCCCTGCAAACTTGTGTCATCAGAGTTTGACACCTGGGCATTCAGAATAGACATCTACCACAAGACCAGGTTGGATAAAAATCAATGATTAAAATAAATAAATAAATAAAATCTGATTTTTTTATTTGATAAAATGCTTTTTGAGGAAAAACTTAAAGAGTTTTAATTAAGATACATTATAGCTCAGAATCAGAGAGGTAGCCATGTTAGTCTCGAATAGCAGAGGTAACAAAGAGTCCTGTGGCACCTTAAAGACTAACTAAAGTATTTAAGCATAAGCTTTCATGGGCTAATACCCACTGCTTGCATCCGACGAAGTGGGTATTAGCCCACGAAAGCATATGTTTAAATACTTTAGTTAGTCTTTAAGGTGCCACAGGACTCTTTATTATAGCTCAGATATCTCATCATGCAATAGGGATTATAAATTCTAATTCTATAGTAAGAGAAAATATATTGATGTAATGTTTAAGAAAAAATTTGTTAAGGAGTTCAAGTAGTTCATGTATTAGGGACCCAATCTCATGGAGTTCCAGGAGTTTTTGTACAGATTATTTAGGTTAATCTTTCTATTTACCCAATGGGACTCAGTGCTCAGTCTAGAAGATACCACCAGAGATGCTTAGTTTTGCAGTTCTCAAACTGTGGATTTGTCTTCCGAAATAACATGCTTGTTAACAGCAAAAATATTTTAAAATAAATAATATATAGAAGTGAGAAATAGTTAAATAAAACAATTTAAATGTCTGTCTGGTGATATTGTCCTCCTAATACAGCATGGCAAGAAAATCCTCCAAATATTAATGATTAACCTGTTGAATTGGAAATAGTGCACCTCCCAAAGACTTTATAAATATCTGCTTCAACTACCTTTGGTAAAGGAAATAACAATCATTCATGTTATGATATAGCTGTAAAACTAATCTGAAAAGTTTTCAAAATAAATCACTTAAAAATGTATAGGGTGTACACTCTAAAAATGAAACCTACATCTATCTCTGAGTTGTGCAGAATATGTATTATATGAATATGTATTAAATTTATAACAATCAACAAGAACACACTCTTATGTAGAAATTTATGACTAAATCAAGTCTTCCTGAGTAGTGATTTAGACCAATTTGATTTAAATCAAATCCACCTAATTATATTACCTGGCAGAGTAAGAAAGCTGTTATCCAGGAAGGAGGGTATGTGGTTTTCTGGTGTCATGTACTGAGTGCAACTAGCTGTCAGGGAAGCCCAGTCTGGCCCGCCCACCCTGCGTCTTTCCTCCCTCACTATGTGATGCTCCCAGAGGGAGAAATGGGCATGCGGGGTCATGTGCCATTCCCAAAGAGTGTGGTTGGGAGAGAGATCCTTGCGTCACTCTCTCCCTCCCTTGCATCTCCAGCAGCTCCAAGGCATTCTCAGTGTAGCATGTGCTGCTGATGCTTTGGCAATGGTGTGGGCCCCACTCTTCAGATTGTTTGGGAGTTTGCGGCCAAAATTTTCCTGAAGAACACAAGAGAAAATGGAAATGATAGGGTTTAATACTTTATATCTCAGCTAAACCAGAATGAAACTTGATGGGACAAAACAGAAGATACTTTGCATCTAAGAGCTTTATTGCTGGTGAAATTCAAAGAGCTAGTGCAAGTAACTGTGACGTCAGAACGTGTTAAAAAAAATCCTTAAGAACAGAAAGCTACAGGCAACTAAATGTAGGAGATCAATACTAGATCTCTGAATAGCAATAGCGCTTTCATTTCTTACTAGTTTTCAGAACGTTCTTGTCCCACAATATGGAGAATACGAAGTCCAGTGCTCCCAGACTGTCATGCAGATGCCCAATCATTTTCCAAAAATAAAATAAAATATATACCTTTTCTGTTGGCTAAAGGGTAAATGTTACTCACAGGCATTTGACATGATATAGTGGAAGTATATCAACAAACTTTAGCTAAGGCTATAGTCTCCACCAGGAAAATGGTTAAAACAGAAATATGTTGGAAAAAAAAGGAAGGAGAGTGTCTACATATGTATTATTCATGCAAAAATTCAAGAAAGAATTTTAAAATTAAAGAAAGTAAACCAATGTTTTTAAAGGGTTTATATTCCCTGAAACATGTCCTTCCCAAATGCAGCTATAATGGCCAGTTTCAGATTCTTGCAAATGAAAACTAACTTAAAAACTGCTAATAAACTGACTTCTTAAGAAGCTGCACCTGTTCTTAAAATTATGTTCATCCCATGAATCTTGTAGAAACTCAGTACATTTTTTTGCTTATTGCACAATGTCCATATACCCAGAAAGAACGCAGGACACAGCACTGTGTAATTAAAGGGCTAGCAGTTCCACAGTCACTGACAATTCAGGAATTCATGCAACAGTGCATGACATATTAACCTTTTCTGAAAAATAAAACATCTTTTGAAAGGGCATGTATTGGTTTAATATTTCCTTAAGGTACAAGCAGAATGTTTATGACTTGGCAACCCTCACCTACATTCACTTACTTTAATTTAAGAGCAACAATCATTTATAGTTCCCCTTTAGCAAACTTTTATAGCTCAACAAATCTACTGATTCTGCCACTCATCTCAAAAGACTCTTCTACATCCAATGTCCAGTGAAGAAGCCATCTGATATATCTGTAGCGCAGTTCTTAACACAACTGCTGCATTCAGCTTAACAATGAAGCAACATAAATTGCCATTTCCTATTTTTGTTGATAGAGTGAGAAAGCACAGAAAATCTACTTTTGTTCTTTATTCTTTCGATAAAGAAGTTAGCTGGCTGCTCCCTTCACAAAACAAGCACCTGATTTTCATGTTCCTCCCCCTCCACCAAAAGAGTCTCAACAGGCTGAATGGGTGAATGGTTGTGGGTCACCCTTCCTCAACCCCCATACAAAAGATAAAACATATATTATGTCAAGCAGGCAACCATAGATCTCTGGAAAAAGATGTGCCCAGCATATTGTAAATGTTCAAGTCTGCTGTTAATGTTCATTTAATGTCAGTTAACTACATGAGGGAACCACATGGCCACAGTTCTAGTGGCACATGGTATAACATAACTAATAAACTGATGCAACATTCCATGTGTTATCAATTTCTGCTCTGCACAACATGGAAACGCAAATGTCACACATCATCAGGATACTGTAATACATCTAAATCCAGAGAGGAATTCAAAAGGAAATATTCAATATTAATTTCCCCATAAACCTGAGAAGTTATGAAGAGCACTTTAATAAGTTCACAGCACATTGATGAAATATAAATCTCTTACTTTACAAGCATTACAACCTTTTAAAAATGGTAGCTCCACTAAAGTCAATGGCAAAATCCCCATTGACTTCAATGAGGCAAGAATTTAGCCCTAAGTGCTTAACAACATTATGGGAAATTTATGGCAATCTGATTGCAATACTTGTTCTTACAGAAAAATCAATAGTACATAGAACAACCTAGAATAAAATCAATTTCTAGTATGAGAGTTAAGTGGCAAAAAATTTTAAATATTCTTAGCAAGACTGAAGAATTGTTCATTATACAACCAATCAATTCATATCAACTGTCTTGTTCAAGTAATTTAGCTTCCTCTTTAGTGCTAATGGGAATATTAAGGTCCTGTGCTGGTTTTCTTCCCCTGAACTATTTAAAATTCAACATTTAAGAGTTTTAAACAGAAAAATGCATCCTATCTTTTGGTTACAAACCTTTCCCCCAGCAGTCAGTAACTAGCAATATAAATATATGAAGACTAAAGCCAAGGGTATGTAATATAAGAATGATAAATATTGATATTTTCCCTGGAAATGTGCTAGCAACAGTAGCTTAATGTTTTTGTACACAAAAAAATTGGCTTTAATCATAACTGGGAATGAACAGATACTATTTTGCTTTTGCAAATGACACTTTTGTTTCCGCTTTTTTAACCCCTGAAGCAACAAACATTATTATTCAACTGTTCTGAAACAGTCCAGAAAGAGATGTTTAACTGCAACAACAACAAAACAAACTGCTACCTGTAGGTATGGCTTATCATTTATAGTGGATACTTACCCTAACAGGTGGACTTCGTGCTTGTACTCTTTGTTGCTGTCCACCTTGTGAGCTCTGTGTCTCTTTTGAACCACAACTAGCAATAATGCTGCTCTGGGCTCTTAATGCATTTGTGCAACTAGTCCCACCACTAGTGCCAGGTTTCCAGGGTCTTTGCTTGATCCCATCCAGTAGTCTAACCAGTAGAATATTACTGGGAAGTTCATCAACACTACAATCAACTAAAGTCCTACATTCTGGGCAACGAAGCTCATTTCGTGAACTCACTATGCCCAGCAAACAACGTTTGCAAAATGTGTGTTGGCAAGGCAAGACTTTTGCAGAAGCATCAAGACGTTCTAAGCAAACAGGACACTCCAACAGATCCAACAAAGCCGATTCATCCATTTTTATTTAATTTACCAAAAAATAAACTTTTGCAAAATTCATATCTGTTCTGAGTACTTAAAGGGACTCAGGTTACATCCATGCCTCTTCAGACTTTTTTCTGAAATTGCTTAGAAAAGAAAGAAAAAGAACAAAACATTAATAATCTGGAAAAAATAATTAGCTTTTTTAAAATGAGTCCACAAAAGTATTTCCTGACAAGATTCCTGCACTAATCAACATAAAAAAAATAAAAGATTTCCAGTTTAATTCAAGACAAATTGCTACAGATATTCAGTTTGTGGATAAATGTTTAATAATAATTTAGTTTCTGTAAATATGAACAATTTATGAAAGGCTATAACAACAAAGAATTATCTCTGGTCATCATAATGGCAATCTTATCTGCCTTAATGAGCTACTTAGCTCAAGCATGGTGATCAAGAGCAACAATTAAGATTTCAAATGGCAGTTCTGTCTGCTTTTAACTAATTATCTTCAATATTCTTAAACCATTTTAGAGTTTAACAAGTTTGTCCTTGTAGGATAGATTAATAAATGACTGTGGAAAGCAAACTTAATAGACACATTTATATTTGTTTCATATTAGACAGGTCTGCCCTTTCCATAATTAAAACAAACAAAAGAGAATAAAAATAAGAGCCTGAATCTGCAAGCTGTTCTATAGGATTAAGGGTCCACCATCAGGGTGTCGCTAGCAGGATCAGGTGTAAGTCTAGAATCAGCTTTAAAAAAATCTAATTTGTCAAGTTTTTGAGAAGAAAAAGAGGAAGGTATGTTTGTCTTTTTGTTTGTTTTAACATTTCAGTCTTGAAAACAAACTAAATTCACAAGCTTTTAAGTTTACTGAAGGAAGTTGTCAAAATGATAGATTGCAGTGGTGGTATTATATGCAAGAAGTGCCACAAAACTATTACAAAAATCATTTTATGGTGTATTGAGTGCTGGAATACGGGTAGTAGAACATGAATACAATGTATCCAGTAACAGAAGCAAAGGCAGCATGCCACCAGGAAGCTCTCACCAGGAAGTCTCACCAAGGACACAACAAGAAAATCATTTATTTTGCTCAGAATTCTTTACCACTACATACATATATAATATGTATACATAGAGATTACACAACCTCCTCCCAGACGTTTTGAGTGGCTAGCTGGTCACAGAAAGCTTCCAGTACCTGATGCTAAGAAACACAGCTGTTTGGTGTACTACTACTAGACACATAATATACATGTTTATTATGTACATGGGGCTTCTCTAGAGTTCACTGTGAGGCTAGAGGGAGAAAGAGACAAAACGACACACACAATCTGTCTCAGAAACAGAGTTAAAAATTACTTTCAAATTTTCAGGCCTGGAGAACATTCACTTTTCATATAAGACATATGAGTGTAGGATATATTATATACATCTGCACATACATCAATAACTTTATTCTCTGGATTTTGTTATTAAAGTTATAGTTTCTTAGATATTTCCAGAGATATGCGGGGGGGGGGGGGGAGAAGCTGCAGGCTGATACCTTCTTTCAGAAGGAGTGATATTGTATCCATGTATGGAGGGTGCATGAGGTGGGTATATGGGTGAGATGGGGGGGAGGGGGGAGACATCGTGTCCCTATAGGAAGGATATTACACCATCTCTGGGGGGAGATGCAGTATCCCTGTAAAGAGCTGACACCGTCCAGATAGGGTGGAACTGTAATCATATCTAGAAATGGGGGGTCTCACGGTCCCTGGGTGAGAGTACTGCATTAGTATCCGGAGAGGGGGGACACAGATTGGGGGGTGGTACTGCTCCCCGTCTGGAGAGGGGGTGACACGGACTCGGGGGGTGCACTTCACCCCGTTTGGGGAGGTAGGACACGACGGGAGGGGGCACACCGCACCCCATCTGGGGGGGGAGGTGACAGACTCGGGGAGCGCACCGCAGGGGGTGACCCGGACTCGTGCGCCCCCATCTGGGGAGGAGATGAGACAGGCTGGGGGAGCGCACCGCAGGGGGTACACGGACTCTGGGGGAGGGCGCACCGCGGGGGGGGGCACCACACCCCATCTGGTGAGGGGATGACACGGACTGGGGGGGGGGGCTGATGGCACCTGGGGCCGCTGCCCGAGGAAGAGGCTGTCACGCTACCTGGGGGCTCCGCGGGGCCCTCTCCGCCCCGTTTCTGGGGCCCCAGAGGGAGCTGGGCTCGGCTGCGCCGCCAGCCGGACCCCTCGGAGCCGGACCCTCCCGCCGCGGCGAGCGGGGCAGCGGCGCCGTCACTCACCATTTCGTTGCCGCGCTCCCCTCTTTGTTCCCGGGAGGAGCCGCCGCGCTCTCCCCGCTCGTCTCTCTCCCGACGCGGCACCGAGGAGCCTCCTCACCCCCTCCCCGAGCGGGGCTGACGCGGGGGGCGGCACCGCAACGCCCCGCAGAGAGCCGGGCTCGGGACTGGAGGGGGCGGCCCTGGAGGTGGAGCCCGCCGCGCCCGGCGAGCTGGCGGAGCCGACTGCGCCTGGCACCCCGCGGGAGGGGCGGGGGAAGGAGGCACCAGACCCGGCCCCAGAGCCCCCAGCCCTGCACCGCGGGGCGGCCTCGCCTCCGCCAGGTGCCGCCGCCTGGGGAAACCAACCGCCGGGCACCGCCCGTGCGGAGCCTGAGCAGCCAGCGCCCCCCGGCCCCGCAGGTAAAACTCCCGCCGCGCAGCTCAGGCGGCCTCCCGCGGCGCCCACCCCGGGAGCGAGCCCTGGCAGTCGGCGGGGAAGGTGGGAGACGCTCTGCTCGGTCCAACGCTCCAGCCGCGCTCAGGCGCTGATCCGCTCCGTGCCGGAAGGGAGGCACTTTCCACTCCGGTGACCGAGCGGGAGGCAGACGCGGCCTCAGGGAATGAGCAATGAAAAGCCCTTTCCCGCTCCCGCAGACAGGGAGGCTGCCGAAGAGCAAAGGGGGCAGAACAGAGACACAGTATTATGGGGGGTACGAACCTGCCCCTCAAGCAGAAAAGGACGAGAGCCAAGGGACGCACGGCACAAAACCCCAACAAGTGAAACAGCCGGGCAGCGTGTGGCAGCCTACTAGTGAAATCACCTATGAGACTGGGCACTAGGACAGCTGGCCTGGGCAATTCTTTTAAGTGCCCTGCCGCTTTCAGACCTGTGATTAAGTTATTACACGTGGAACTGGTGAGATAGTGGGGACTCAGACTGAACTGCTGATAGGAATAGGAGGGTTGGGATGATACCTGGGAATGAGGTCAGGGAGTCAGTGCCAGGCGTTCCAGCCAGAGGGAAGGTTTAGGGCACCGGCCTCTGAAACAAGATACTGTCTCTGCTTTACTGCTGTACATCAATCTGGATAATAAAGAGAAGTGTATCACAAAGAGTTAAGCCGCAGTGTGCATATGTGCTTCAGGAAGGAAAAAGAAAAGAGAAGTTTTTAAATTCATGTTTTTCACTTCAATAACCTGAGAAATCTTCTCCGTATTGTGTATTTTCTCCAACACACAAACTCACAATCTAAACACATTGGGGATTCAGGATGTTAAGTAGTTCTCTCACAAGACGCTTGCCTGTAAAATATTTCCAAACAATTAACTATAACCAAAATAGGAAACAAAGTTTGAGGCTGGGATAAAATCAAATATCACATGAAAACAGAAAAGCACTGAGATGTTTTAAACCAAAAAAAGAAAATGAAGATTGTGATATAAAGGAGAAGATTGCGAGTTTTAAAGTACTTTGATTGCCTTGGTACAATAAGGAACCCACCCTCCAAAGAGGGGACCCATTGTGCCTAGGTTTGGGAGATATAGGTTGACATTTTTTGTTAGTTTTTATTGGCTTCTGATGCAACCACCCACCCAAATCACATCTCACATCCCACAATCCCTAGAACTTTTTTAAATCATTCTTTACACAATAAAATATTTAGTTACCCAATACTTAAATAACAGGAAACAATGATTGTTGTAATATTTCTGAATACACACAATAATACTGAATAGCACACATTTAATTTTGGTATTATAAATGCTAAACATCACATACACTATTAATTAAAAAACACCTATCCAGTTGTTACTGTGCTAAACTAGATCAAACAGTGGGGCCTGATCCATAACTGAGGCTCCTAGGCACAACTGTAATAAAAATAAATAATAATAATATAGAAGAGTAGAATGAACAACACATTTAGGAATATTCTGTCTCGCCATTGTTTCTCCTCCTGTACTATCACCATTACAAAAAAGGAAGAGGATCGTCAAGAAATTAAAATATTGGCTCCTATTATATCTGCTATACTGAAGTCCACCCCACAATCAGACTTCTTTATCAACCATAACTTTCTCAAAAGATCCTCTTCTAGATACAATGTTGAATAGTACCATCTTACTGAGCTTTCTTAGCATTTAATAGTTTGTAAGCAACATAGCTGCAGTTTTGTAAACAGTTTCTTGTTGCAGTAGGGACACTGATGTTCAAGAAGGTATGCTAGTGAAGTGAGGTGAAAGTTCAGAGAAGCAGTAAGGAGTATCTCGTATTCATGTTTTTGTATAAGGAATGTTGCACGAATCACATTCTAAGTATCTAACATATTAACACATCTTGATATATTAGTTAAAGTTATAAAGAACCTCACACAGAAGAGCTGCTAAACATAAAGACAATACAATAATTCAAGAGCAGGAGTTATGCAAGAGATAATTTTCAAACAAATTTACAGAATAAACTGTCTAGTATGTGTACCACTGCCTTCTATTGGACAAAGTGCACAATTCAGAACTGGTATCAATAGAAACACTCCAGGTTGATAATGAAGTATGGAAGAAAGTCACATTTGGATCATTGTATTTATGCATTATGCAGTCTGTATAATTCCCACCTTCTGTCCCAAGCAGTCAGCCACTCTCCTTTCTTTTTCTACTCTGATAGATGAAGAAGCTGCTTATTGTGTAACAACTCTGTTTTGGGAGCACTTGGCCATGTGACTGAGAGAAGTATTGCAGTGATTGTAAAGGGACATTGTAAGTTATTAGTATTATGGCCTTTTTTGAGTGGTAGCAGTCTTTGGAGCATGGCAGGTCAATTTTACATTTGGAACAGAAATCAGTGATGAAGCATCAAGTATGTTAGTGTAATTTGTGTATTGACAAAATGTACAAAAGTCTTGTTTCCTTAAACCACCCAGACATCTCCCATTTTCAGAAACATCACATAAGGCACCACTACCTTGTTCCATAGAGAGCAACCTCTGTCTCTCTTCAGAACTCTCAAACAAATCCAACTGCTTAAAAAAGGACAAAGAATGTGTTTTTCGCTCAGCCAAAAAAAAGAGATTCTTTCCCTCTGCTTCCAAGCTCTGGAAATAGTTCCCACTGAGTACTGTTATAATAATTGGGCCTACAAATTTACCGTAATGATGAGTTCAACAGTAAAAAGTAAGTGAAAGTTCATAAGACCTATAACAACAAATATTGATGGTAAAGGTATGAAAGGGAGACCGACTTAATTAGTCCAAAAGGCCTACTGATATAACTGAAGGACTGTGTTAATGCCATTCATGGTAAACAAGAAAAGGGGAACTAGAGATCAGTAAACCAAATTTCATGTATCAGAAATTATGCCTATTTGGTGGGCAAAATAATGAAGGGATGGGTTATTCTGCCCATTTCCATTGTGGGTAAAGAAAGAGACTGGGGGGGGGGGGAGGAATTGAGAATTGGAGTGAGTTTCATCATTATGGATACCACCCCACTGTCTCCTGGGACTACGTCATCCTTGGCCTAAAACAGGGGTCTCAAACTCAAATGACCATGAGGGCCGCATGAGGACTAGTGCACTGGCCCGAGGGCCGCACCACTGACTCACACCCTGCCCTCGCTGCCCCGGCTCCACCCCCACTTCACCCCTTCCAAGAGGTCCCACCCCTGCCCCACCTCCTCCTCTGAGCACGCAGCTCCCCATTCCATCCTGGAAAGCGCTAGGCACTACCAACAGCTGTTTGGCAAACAAAGCAAGAGCAATATAGGAAGTCCAGAGCTAGAAACACGCGCGGCCCAGCCAGGCAGCAGAGAAGCCTCCACTTCTGGCCCCTCCATCCTGCAAACTGCTATGGGGGGACCGAGGGGGAGGGGGGCGCCAGGAAGCTTGGTGGGCCGCAGGGAAGGGCTTTGCGGGCCGCATGTGGCCCCCGGGCCGCATGTTTGAGACCCCTGGCCTAAAAGATTCCTGACTAGACGGCCAAAGAGAGTGACCTAGATGACATCACCACCTACCTATACCAGCTCCAGCTGAATCCCAGCTACCACCTGGGATGAAATGGGATCAGACTTTAATAACAACACCTGTAGCCCATCTAAGCTAGTTTCTTCTCTTTTCCCCAAAAGGACAGCTTTTGTATCTTTGATACTATTTTACTATTTAAGAGACTGTCAAACAAAGAGGTGGAAAGGTTCCTTGTAGAAAGCTCTCTCCAGCTAAAAGGAATTGGAACAAGGGATGTTGTTAAAATGAAAGCCTTAATTTACACTTTCTAGTTCAAATGTTTTAAATTTTTCCTTCCTTTATCTTTAATAAAAGGTTAAAAAGATTTTAATGGTGTTTACCAGGATACTGAGTAGGCTGTCTCACTATTCCAGACCCCAAACCTTATTTAACACTATTTAATCTTAGACAGTGATTGGGTTACATTAACACATTTTACCCATATATTCCATTTAAGTCAATACACCAGTGCAGAGGAAGCAGATTTTACTCCAAGTTCACTTTTTGGTTGCCAAAAAGAAGTGTGGGGGGAGGCCAGTTCTTGATCTCAGAATGCTGACTACCACCTTCATCATGGTGCAGAAATTCAAGCTGGAAACATTCACAGATACTATTCTATTCCTGAATCTGGGAGACTATTTTGAGACCCATGACCTTCAAGAAGCATACTTACATGTTATGCTACATCTCTCTCACAAGGGATCCCTATGCTTTGTCATTGGTCAGGAGTCTGACCGGTATCAGTATCAAGTCCTCCTTTTTGACTCTCTATCACCCGTACATTGTTTACTAAAATTATCGCTGTAGTTTGTATACAGCTTTACCAATGGGGAGTAATAATTTTCTCCTATCTCAACAATTGGCATTCCTACATCAAAGTTCAAACAGCAGTAAAGAACGCTCTCTCTCCTTCACATGCTCAGCCTTCAGCTCAATACTGCAAAGTCCTCCCTCTTCCTCTGCAGCGGATAAAGTTTATAGGGGCCACTCTCTACGTCACGACATCCAGAGAGGACAGATTTCATCCTACCTATGAGAGGACAGATGTCCCATTTGAACACAGTTAATTGGACAAGTTCAAGTGAGCTCACAGGTCACTTGTAGCTGCTTGTGCACGTGACAGCATTTACCTTCACATTACATGCCCACTTTTAACCACACTGCTTCCAAGTCTGGCTCAGGACAGTTTATACTCCCAACAAAGAGCCCAAAAAAATTACTCTCTGCTCCCAGCCTCATGTTAATCTCTCTTAACTGTTGGAAGAATCTCAACAAGGTTTGCTCAGGAATTCACTTCAACTATCCCATTACAGACTCATCTCTCTTAGAATGGGGAGCACATTAACAGTATAATGCTATCCAGGACAGGTGGTCCACGAGGAGTGTGCCCTACATTCTGGAGCTCAGAGCCATGAGATATGCTTGCCACCATAGCCCGTCCTGTGAGGGAAAGTCAACCCACCTGCATAATGAGAGACAACAGGGCTAAGCGAGATCCCCTTCCTCTGCTCAAATGCAATCAGGTTATAGAACTGGTGCATAGCCCACTGAATCCTTATTATTTGCCTGGCTGATGACCTCAGCTGTCACTTCACTCAAGATCACAAGTTGATATTTGACAGATCCATTCTCAGGCAAATATTGCTTACCTAGTGTTCTCCAGCCCTGTCAACTGGAAATGTGCAAAATTCTTGTCAAGTAGAAGTCTTGGTCACCATTCCCAGGGGAGCGAGTGAATGAGATTGACTTTATCCTGTCTTGATTAACAAGTCTCCTAGATGTCTTCCCTCCAATGCTGCTAATCCTCATGGTTCTAAACAAAATTAGACAGAACAAAGCCTTGCTCATCTTAATCACACCAGTATGGCCAAAACAAGTGTAGTTGGCTTACCTACTTTACCTCTTCTCCCAGCCAGCCATCAATCTCCTGCTGATGCCCAGTTTCTTCACTCAGGGGAATGTTTGTGACTCCACCCAACTTGAACACACTATGACTCAGAGTGGCTTTCAGGGTTAGGACTCTCTTGTTCCAGAGAATTCAAGAAGTCCTGTTGAACAAGAAGAGGAAGGAAAACTTACCTTCAGAAATGGAAAAGATTTTAACACTGCTGTAGTCACTGTTCCTATTTCCTTTCAACTTTCCTACCTTAGAGGTTCTGGAACAGTGCTTCTCAACCTTTCCAGACTACTGTACCCATTGGAGGAGTCTGATTTGTCTTGTGTACCAACTTTCACCTCACTTAAAAACTACTTGCTTACAAAATCAGACAAAAGTACAGAAGTGTCACAGCACACTATTACTGAAAAATTGCTTACTTTCTCATTTTACCATATAATTATAAAATAAATCATTTGGAATATAAATATCATACTTACATTTCAGTGAATAATATATTAACAGGTCATATGAAATTTTAGTTTGTACTGACTTCGCTAGTGCTTCTTCTGTAGTCTATTGTAAAACTAGGCAAATATGTAGATGAGTTGATGTACCACCTGGAAGAGCTCTGTTTA
Source organism: Sternotherus odoratus (assembly GCA_032164245.1). Taxonomy (NCBI): domain Eukaryota; kingdom Metazoa; phylum Chordata; order Testudines; family Kinosternidae; genus Sternotherus; species Sternotherus odoratus. The sequence goes on from JAVMKO010000004.1 coordinate 57,267,776, forward strand.
CCTTCACCCCCCCTCCACTACCTGTACCCCTGGTTGAGAACCACTATTCTAGAATATCTTTTTATTCTGAATCAAGGAGTCTCTCTTTGACTTCCACTAAAGTTCACCAAATAGCCTTCACAGCATTTCATTCTCCTTTAGAAAGTGTCTTGCTATTTGCTCTCCCTACAACTTCCAGATTCATCAAATGGTCATTGAATCTCCTCCTGAATGTCAGCGAACCCACTGCAACTTGGACTTGAACTTCCTTCTTAATTTTCCGATGAACCCTCCCATTGAGTACTAGCTACATGTACCCTTTTAAATATTTTAATGAAAACTGCCTTTTTAGTGGCAATTAACTCTGCTTAAAGAGTTGAGGGATGACCCCTCTTTCCATAGTCTTCTTCAAGGATAAAATATCCCTTGAATCACACCAGCCGCCATTAATTTCTTTTTTGTTCTGTTAACTGCGACTGTTTTTGTTAGTTTAAAAATGATATACTGCTGCTTTTACATTTTTAGTAACTAAAAAAATATATTCCCTGTTTATTAAGGAAAATATTTTTAAAATAAAATAATGACTGATTTAAGCTCAAAGAAGCTAGGACATTCAGTGTCAAGATTTCTTCAGTCAGGGAAAAATACATCATTATGCCTCCTGTGGAGGGAGTTTTATTTTATTTTATTTTATCATCATGTCTGTTGGGACATATTTGTATATTTAATTTACTGTTGGATCAGATTGAGGAATCTATTACAATAGTTACAGTGATAATTAAATTAGATAAGGGTCCCCAGAGCATGGAAAGGGCGTGTAAATTTCACAAATGTGGAAATATTATTTATTTATTTATTTTTACAATACTGGATGCTGATCTGAGCCAGTAGGAAAACAGTCAGAAACTACGTCAGGTGCTAGCAAATAAAACAAATATTGTGTTATCCTAAACACACACTCAGTAATGAGACATGGCACCAATCAGATGACAAAACAAGAGTAAACTTGCAGGCTATAATTTCCTTTTAGTGCCTTAATTTCTTATTTTTACAAGAGATTTGAACAGGCAGACACCTGTTTTGACCATAGAGTTACACAGCATTGAACAAGGTAGTTGTAGCCAGAACACCAGGTCTTCTGGGACACTAAGAAAGAGACGTCATAACTTACTTTTGGTACTTGTATTTTTCATTTCCAAAAGGTTTTTGGTAGGCTATGAAGTGTTCCAAAAACATGTATTAGAAATCCTTTGATACAGATCCATTTGTGCTGCTGCAATGACTGTCCAGAAGGGGCTTACATGGGTGCTGTGGGAGTCTTAACTCAGACTTTCCAGGACTTTTGTGAGTTCAAGACAGAAACAATGCTATTTTAATGTCATTTTCTGTATTTATTTGGCAAATCCTCAGGTCAATTTAATAATAATTTAAAGCACAAAATGTGCTTCCCCTGGGATGTGTCAAGAGGGGATGTTTCCCTGAGTAAGGAAGGGAGAGGGGTTGAAACCCTGGCCTCCCTGCAAGCTGTTTTTAATGTTTTTCTTCATCTGACTACTGCTGAGCCAGTCATTGTTCCCTAGCTTGCATCAGAAAGAGAGAGCAAGAGAACATGAAAGTGACACAGTAAGGAATGGGAGTCAGAGACAGAGTTAGCCTCCCTGCTGTTCCATTTAATGTTCCTTTTCCCCCCCTCTGGTTGACTAATTCTGTGCCCAATAAATAGTAAAACTTGAGTCACAGAAAGTGTGTTTTTTAGGAAACTCCAACTAAAAAACTAAGAATCAAACATACTTTCCTAGTGCACCTGAAATCCCACATTCTTCTAATTTAAAAAAAATAATTTGCACCTCTGCAATATTTTCTGTCCAAAGGCCAGAAAGCACTTTCCAACACCCCATTCTATAAACTGGGGTGGGAGGCAACCAGATTTTAATAGCCTAATATTCAAAGGTGCTGAGCACCTGAACCTTCCATTGACATCAGTGGGATTTAGTTTAAAAAAACAATAATCAGAGAATAGGTGTTGGGCTGATTCCCCACTTTGGCACTTTGAATGTAGAAGGTGGTGACCCTCAAAAATTTTAAAAATTAATACTGACCGCTCAAGGCTTGTATTAAACTCTCAAGGTTACAGCTACTCTCTCACCTTGGATGGGTAGATGCTGCCACAACCCAAGTGCAAATACCCCCTTTTGGAACCCAGGAAGGTGCACTTGGGAATTCCTTCCTGTGGGGTACCCTCAAACCCCTTCTCTCCCCGCCTCCTCCTCCAGGGGGAAGAGCTGAGAAAGAAAACAAAGGAAATTAGCAGTTGCCACCAGCCAATTAAATAACATATGCACAAACCTCTCAGGACACAAAAATCCAGTCCTGTTCTTAAAAAAGGTAAGCTTTATTAAACACAAAAAAGAAAGAAAATACACTGGAACTTGGGCTTTTTGCTAGATTTAAGAAAAAACAATTACAAAGATTAAGGATCAAGGTTGCTCTCCTGAGATCCAGCTTAAAGGTTACAAGCAAAACAAAAGCATTTGGGGACTCCACAAGCCATAAAGAAATAAAAGAGATAAATCCGATTGCAACTTCCTAGACATTTCCTGATCTACTTACATATCTGGGGTTACAAATGAATAGTTTCTAAGTATGATCTGGTGATTTTCATATCTGGCCCACAGCTTTTTACAGCATAGCTCCACTCCTGTCTCTGCTCTGTCCCCTCTCTCTAAAGAACAGAAAGACAGACAAAGTATTTTCCCAATTTTAAAAAGTTCTAGCCTTCCAATTGGCTCTTTTGGTCAGGTGCCCACTCCCTTCCTTTTACCTATGGACTTTTTAACCCTTTACAGGTAAAGCAAGTAGAGAACAGCTACTAACATGATTTTATAGCTAACTGGCTGGCTGGATTTCCATAAAAAAGGGAGCTACCTCCCCCACTTCATTTATCAGATGTCTCTCAAATCACAGAGAGTGATGGCCAGCTTGGTTCAGATCGGGTCCACACCGGCTAGGATTTCTTCCTGGAGGTTTAGGACACAAAGTTAATAAGATGCATGCACCTTTAATTTTACTATTAATTACATGAAGAACTAAACCGTATTTTTAACATTTTAAGGACTATAATAACTAAGAATATAGGAACATTTTTACCTGGCTGACTCTGGGAAACCTTCCCAGGAGAGTGCATCAGCCCCTTTGTTAGCAGCTTCTGAAATGTGTTGTATTTTAATATCAAAGTCTTGGAGAGGTAAACTCCACTGAAGAAGTTTTTTTTAGTCTCTTTGACTGTGTGAAGCCACTTCAGTGTGACGTGGTCAGTCTGCAGTTGAAACTGCTGTCCCCAAATGTCTGGGCTTAGCTTCTCCAGAGCATGCACAATGGCGTAACATTCTTTTTCCAAGACTGACCAGTGACTTTCCCTCCCAGGCTATGATTAGACTACAGATTGTAGCACGTTTTTTTATAACGCTTCCCTATTTAGCCAACAGGTGTTGCGCTAGAGGCTGTGCACATTGAAGCCCTCTAGCGCCAAAGAATGAACAAATTAGCCGCGCTTCTGGCGGTAGTGAGAGTACCGTGATAGGGCAGGTATCCCACAGAGCACTTCTTCTGAAATCTGACACAGTGCCTTGTGGGGAAGGGGGCGTTTATTGCAGCCATTCTGCATCCGGTTAAAACTCCCGTGATGCTTTCTTTTATATCCCAGCAATCCTTTTATTTTACGGCCAACTCTTGTGCCATTTCTCAAGGGTTTCAGCATTTCTCAACGCTCCGTTGCCCGTTTCCCCTCTGCTGCAATGGATCGCGATCTGCTGCGGACCATGCTGGCGAGTGTTGCCAGCACAACTCTCTGCGTAGCACAGTTTATTCTTGAAAGGGAAACGGAAAGTAGTGATGAGTCCGAAGACGATCTCGAAATAGAGCCGAGGAAGAAATTGGACAGTACAGTGCTCATTGCTTTAACTGACATGCTCACGACCGTGGACCGCTGCTTCTGGGCACAGGAAAAGAGCACTGACTGGTGGGATCGCATCCTCTTGCAGGTGTGGGACGATGAGCAGTGGCTGCAAAACTTTCGCATGAGAAAAGCCACTTTCATGGAACTGTGTGCTGAACTTGCCCCCGTCCTGCAGCGCCAGGACACCAGACTGAGACCTGCCATCCCGGTGGAGAAGCGGGTGGCTATAGCACTCTGGAAGCTTGCCACCCCAGAGAACTACCGATCTGTTGGGAACCACTTTGGGGTGGGGAAGTCGACCGTTGGAGTCGTGCTGATGGAAGTGTGCAAGGCCATTAATCGCCTTCTGCTATGAAAAATCGTGACCCTTGGCGACGTACGTGAGATTGTGGCTGGCTTCGAGCAGAAGGCGATTAATGGCCTTGCACACTTCCATCAGCACGACTCCAACGGTCGACTTCCCCACCCCAAAGTGTTCCCTAACTGTGGAGGGGCGATTGATGGGACCCATATTCCTATTCTCGCTACCGAACACCTAGCTGACCAGTACATTAACCGAAAGGGGTACTTCTCCATGGTTCTTCAGGCACTTGTTGATCACCATGGGCGGTTCACTGACATTAATGCAGGCTGGTCAGGAAGGGTGCATGATGCACACATCTTCCGCAACAGCTGCCTGTTCGGGAAGCTGGAGGAAGGCACAATTTTCCCAGACCAGAGGATCACCGTGGGGGAAGTGGAAATGCCCATTGTGATTCTGGGCAACCACGCTTACCCTCTAATGCCCTGGCTCATGAAACCCTACACGGGGAGCGTGGTCATCAGCCAGGAACGGTTCAACTACCGTCTGAGCCGCTGTCGAATGACTGTGGAAAGAGCCTTTGGGCATCTGAAAGCCAGATGGAGATGCCTTTACGGCAAGATAGACATGGCAGAGGGAAGTATACCCGCAGTTATTTCCACGTGCTGTGCCCTACACAATCTCTGTGAGTGGAAGGGCGAAGCCTTTACTGTGGCATGGACCTCAGAGGTTCAGCGACTGGAGGCCAATTATGCAGGCCTATTAGGGAGGTCCAGCGCGAGGGTACAAGGATCAGGGAAGCCCTAAGGGAACATTTTATGGCTGAAAGTGAGTTCTAATGGCAGTTGCAGATGGAGGGAGGGAGTTTGGGAGGGAGGTTGTGGGGTAGCAGTCTGTTAATCGGATGAGGCGGTAGCCTTTATGTACCTACTATACACATGTGTGCACCGAATAAAGAAACCTTTTATTAAAAAAAATTCATTTATAACAACTTTCTCATAATCTGCCATCGTGGTTCAAAAATAATGTACTTTGCTGTGGGTGAAGAAGGGGTGTGAAACTGGTTTGGGGGGGAAGGGTGTGAACTGTGTTTGAGGGCTCAAGGGGTGTGAACTGAGGGTTCAAGGGGTGTGCACTTGGGGTTGGAAAGGGAACATCTACAAAGTGGTGTATGTCCCAGACCCATAATCTCCACTGCCCTCCGAATTAGTGTACTCCTCTAACCCATTCTGGGGACTGCGGCCCTGCCTGTTAATAGGGATCGGGTTCAGTGGGTAAGGGTGCTGGATCTGTGGGGTTGTCGGTGAAGGGATGGGGGTTGGAGGCAGCTGTGGGTAGTAATAAGCAGCCGACGGCTGATACTGGCCGGGAGGGGCCATAAGGCCAGGATGCCAATGGGTAGGGGGCAATTGGTTGGGCGGGGGGCCTCAAGGGCCTGGTGCACCTGAAAAGCAGCCATCTGCTGCAGAGTCTGTACTTGCAGCTCCAGCATTTTAAGCAGCTTGTCAGCAGTCTCCTGGCGAGACCTCTCTCTCTCCTGCCTTTGCTGTTCTCTGCGATCTTCCAAACGGTTCGCCTGCTCCTCCCTGCGTTGGCTGTCAACACGGTTGTCCAGTGAAGCCTGTTCTATAACTTGCCTCAGAAGCTCCTCTTTGCTCTTCCTCGGCTTGCTGCGCAGGTTACTCACTTTTTGACCCACAGACGCAGCTGGTGCGGGTGTCAAGGGCAGAACTGCAAATAGGAATAGGAACAGTTGTAGAGTTAAATCACAGAAACCCATTGTTGGCCACAGACAGACTCCCATGCATTCCTGGAATCTTTTTTCCACTTCCCCTGTCCAAATTCTTTTACATTTTTTGATGCTGGAAGAAAACTCTCTGCTGCGTGTGACGGGGCAAGCGAGGGCGGTGGTTCTAAGGAGATGTGGCTTCTGCCCAGCCCCATACGAGGCTTGCATCTGTGTGGCACTTCCCCCCCCCCCCCCCCATCTCAGATCTTTGGCTTGGACTGTCTTCCCTCCCCCCTAGAACAGTTTGCTGTACCTGTGGAACTTGGTGTCTGAAACACAGCAGCTGCAGTCTCCAGACGCTGTTGCTCGCTCTGGCTGCACTCTGGGCTGGAGAACAGCTCCTGGCTGCATGTTTCCAGTAAGTTCAAAATGTCCTGGCTCCCTCCAGGTGACGTCTGTGACTCATCTCCCTCCTCCTTGTCTGGCTCCTGCTGCGAAGCGGCTTGCTGGTAGTCTACAGCATCCATTACCCCCCACCTTCAGTAAGTGGCTGGGAAGAAGTGTCATGGGGGTTCGCAGGAACGCACGTTGATTTCCCCTCCCCCCCCCAGGATCCCATCCACAGAGTGAAAGTACCTGAAAAACACAGGAGCTGCCCCGGAGCGACTGTTGGCATCACGGGCTTTGTGATATGCGATCCGCAGCTCCTTCACTTTTGCCCTGCACTGGAGAGTGTCACGGTCATACCCTCTGTCCCTCATGGCACCTGAGATCTTTTCATAAGTTTCATAATTTCGGCGGCTGGACCGCAACTGGGACTGCACCGCAGATTCCCCCCAACAGCTGATGAGGTCCTTGACCTCAGACTCAGACCACGCTCGCGATCGCTTAGCCCGAGGTGGCATGGGACAGGGAGGCATAGCTGCAGGTAAATTGGTACCTGAGCAGTCCACGCCTGGCTGCAGGAAACAGGAAAAGGCTTTTCAAGTTTCCCGGGTCACCTGAGGAGGTGATACGAGTTGTAAATGATGGCCAGAGAGGATGCAATGGGAATTCTGGGCCAGGATGCTGGAGGCTCATTATCACGCAAGGGGTGTGCACATTCCAAACCTTGTGCTAAAATGGTAGCACTAAAAGCTTTATACCTCTCATTTATGAGGTTTAACAGTAGCGCTTTAAACAGTCAGTAAATGTGAAAAATGTGCCTTTGAAGTGTGTTCGGTCAGTGTAATTGTAGCACTAATGGAGGGTCTTTGCGCTGCAAAGCTCCAGTCTAACCATACCCTCAGAAAGGTTTTTGTTGAGAAACAGGACAGGATGGAATTGTTGATCTGGTCCTTCCTGCATTAAATCTGCTCCTACACCATGCTCAGACGCATCTGTGGTTACGACGAAAAGTTAGTTGAAGTCCAAGGCCCTTAGTACAGGATCAGATGTAAGGGCCACCTGAAACTGGTTAAAGGCTTTCTGACACGTCTCAGTCCACTGAACTGCATTTGGTTGTTACAGGTAAAGCAAGTGGAGAACAGCTACTAACAGGGATTTTGTAGATAACTGGCTGGCTGGATTTCCAGGAGAGAGAGCTCTCCCGCCCTCCCTTCATTTATCACAGTAGGTGATTTGGCAGCGACCACACAGGAAGTCTGTAGAAATGAGATCTCCTTCATCCCAGTATTCGGTCTTAACCACATGACTAGCCTTCTCAACTTTATCTGAAAATGCCAGAATTGGTCATAATATCTAAGACAACACTCTTCATTAAAATGAGTGACTGTAGAAAGATTTTCTTTCATATTCCAGGCAGCAATCAGTGTGAAAAATCACCATTTGTAAAACATAGTAGTGATGACTGATGTAAATGTGTGTGTGCCATGATTTTTTAAGAAAATACGTTAAGGTATATTCTATGCTACAGTTATTTACCACTACTAACTGCTGTTTGACCTATAACCCACAAACATTTCCCCAGTGGTGCACAGATGGTGACACTTTATTTGAATTATGTTTCCTTTGAGTAAAGCCATTGACTGTGTGGTTTTCCACTGTGCTAATTCTCCACCAGTGCACTGCCAATGTGGGTAAGTATCAGTATCAGTGATAGAAATAGTCCTTATCCTACCCTTCCACAGTGCACTGGTGAGCTGCTTGACAGAGGTCAAATCTGCCATAAAAAAAACCCATGGCAGCAAATATCAGAGACCTGGTCAACCGACTCAAGCTCACAAGGTTTACACTACAGGGCTAAAATAGCTGGAGCCTGGGCTTTGAGACCCTTCCCCCTCTTGCTGAGTTTCAGAGCCTTGGCTCCAGCCTGAGCCTGAAAGACTACAGTGCTGTTTTCAACCCTGTAGTCTGAGCTCAAAGACTCACCACCACAGGTCTTTTGTTTTTATGGCGGTCTAGACTTTCCCTAAATACTGGAGAAAGTCAAAGAGGTGATTCAGTTCATGGCATGTATCTTTTTCTGAGTCATTGTTAAACTTAACAACTCATCTTGATGTTGGGGAGGACCGTTCTGGTAAAAGATCCCACATTTTCCATGATACATATTGATGCCCTAGCTATTTGGGGTGAAATTAAATACTCCATAACACTTTTTCAAGGATATGGGTGGTGTTAGACATAGTGCCACGTAAATTTAAAATGTGAGCAGTTACATTGAATCTGACTAAATACTCCTGTTGTACAGTTGAATAATGTATTCTTTCCTTGTCTTAAAATAGTCGTGCCGTATTATTGGTGCAGTTACGGTTGCATTAGTGCTCTTAAATAATGACTGCATTTTGCTGGTGGATGAAGTGAAAGTTTTGTATATATGTAGTGTCTTTAGAATATGGTATTATAATAGAATGTATGTGTAAAATTATAGGAACATAGGTATTGCCATACTGAATCAAATCCAAGGGGCATCTAGTCTAGTATCTTCTCTCCAGCGGTGGTCAGTACCAGGAACTTCATAGAAATATGCAATAAACCCTTCAGTAGGCAGATGTGGGATAATTTGTCCTCATATTAGTAGATTAGTCAGAGATTAGCATAAACCCTGAAACATGGGGGTTTATATTCCTTCCCAAAATTATAGTGCAACTATGTATATAAAATTAACATCACAGCAGCATAACATAACTATAGCATGTTAGTATTTAACACTGATACTCAGTGGCATGGGGATGGATAGCACTCCTTAAAGATAAAACTAAATACCTCTGTAGGGGTCCCTGCCCCAAGAAGTTTACAATCGAAGAGTAACTTATTCTTGGTATTTCCTGTTATTGTGTTCCTCTAGAACAGTTTTCAAGTTTATGCTGCCACCCTGTGGCTGGATAAAGAAACGAACATTATTGTTAGTGAACTACGGAAGTTATTACAAAATTCCAAACACAGCAGGAGGGGCAATAGCTGCTCTACTTTCTTCACTTACCAACTTTAGACACCACGATATATACGGGTAGATTATGATTCTGATTCTTCCAAAACATGATCTGCAAGCCAAGTAATTGCTGGAGAGTTGCAGGGAGAGAATACAGATGTAGCCAAGTCTGAGGGGAGCATAAGAACGGCCATACTTGGGGCCCTACCAAATTCACAACCATGAAAAACATGTCATGAATATGATATTTTCTGTCTTATCTACCCCTTTCAAGAGCTGAATATAAACCAAAAAAATAGGATGCAGCATACCCAGAGACTTGAGAAGTAGGAGGGTAATTTTGAAACAGGAAAGGTGACTGTAGGATGCATGTGTCATTTGAATGTGGTTTATATTAGGAACACACGCTTACCGCATCTTATTCCGAGAGGGAAAACAACAAATGTTTATAGTTTATCTTAAGGTATTTATATTATAATCATATCTAAAGTGTATCACAGTTGTCAGTGTATAAAAATACATTCCATGTGTAGCATGGAATATTATTATCCCCATTTACAGATGGGGAACTGAGACACAAAGATTAAGACTCAGATTTTAAAGCTATTTAGGTGTTGCTGTGCTTAGCATCACAAAATCCAACTGATTTAGAAGCCTAAATCTCATTTTCAAAATGGGTTTTGGTACTTGAGATACGAAATTCCATCATCAAAACAGTTGCTATACCATTATACAAATGGGTAAACATTATGGCAAAGAAGTTGATTGAGCAGTGCAAGCTACCATAACAATGAGTGAGTGATAGAGCAAGAAATGGATCCATTACCCACAAACTGAACTATTTTCAGGTTTAGTGTATAGAAGGTTGTATGTGCTTGCAATGCTGTCTAAACAAGTTATCAACTCTGTGATGCAGACAGACCAGCTCAAGTCACAGCAAGGGGGCAATTCACCTATGTATGTATATCAAACAAATGCTAGAAGGTCATGATATGTCCAAGCCAATTCACTTGTTAGAATAGAACAAAGGGAGATGTTATCACATTACAATTTACTTGGCAGGTGCCCGGTAATTACATTTGCTTAAATGCATAAAAGCTAGTGAAATGGTAATGTTATTGTCTTCACCAGTCTGTTTCCTGTGATTGCTATCCTGTACTTAATTAGATTTAAATTGAAATATGTTAGTGCTTAGATGTAAATGTACATGATGTGTAACACTGTATGAAAATTAATGAAGAATTATTTCTGATTATCACATTGTGTTTATATTATGTTTACCCATGCAAGATTGGAGCATTGGAAATGTAAATGAAGAAGGTTGCTGACTTCAAAGCAAGAGCCATTGTTTTATTCAATGGAGTTCACAGTCCCTGTCTGCATTTCCTAATCTCCATCAGCAAAGGAAGCATCCACATGGGTCAAGAGGCTTGTCAGCTTGCCTTATGTAAGCCTGGTCTATAAATACTAATTCAATGGAATGATTCTGCATCTCTGGATTGACAGAGTGGAATTCTGAGTGGTTGGACCAAGACCCCTAGAACCATTCTAGGTAACCCTGAGAAACCAGCAAATTACTACCCCTCTGCCATCATATTGGACCTACAAACTTTGATTCACCTGTAATGTATTTTACCTGCTTTAACCTTACAATAACTCATTTCTTTTTCTTAACTAATAAATCTTCAGTTCAGTTTATTAAAGGAATTTGCCTTATCATTGTCTTTGGGGAGATCTCAAGCATACCTTGACCTGGGGTAAGTGACTGGCTCTCTTGGGCTGGGAGTAACGATTTCTGGTTTTACTAACCTTTCATGATTAAGGGTATGTCTTCACTACAGCAGTAGTTCGATTTCCTTTATTTCGATGTTGTGAACGCGACTGTATGCCGTTGATGTTGTGTGTCTTCACTAGGCACAGCTAAGCACAGCAAGTCGACAGGGTCTGTCCGCAAAACTTTTGCAAGCGTCGACATGATGAGCGTTGCACTCTGGGTACCTATCCCACAGTTCCGTGATCCCCCAGCAGGCACCATTTTGAGTGCTGCACTATGGGTAGGCATTTCCAAATTTCGCGCCCTTTTTCCGCGCCGCCCACCCCCATTACGAGCGGTGCACTGTAGGTAGGCATCCCATAATTCGCGCCCTTTCTCCGCGCCGTGCTAACGCCATAGCATTGCAAGCATGGAGCCCGCTGACACCACGGCTGCAGTAATGGCCGTTGTGAGGACCTCGATCACGGTTGCGGAGTTCATGCTGCACCGTCTGCAAAGGAGGAATGCGATCCGGGGAGAACTGCGCTTTCTGGAACCCGACGACAGTGAGGAGGAGATGGACAAGGACGTGCACAGCGGGGACGACATGGACACTGCCGTTTTTGGAAGTAGGGCGACTGAATCTGTCAAATTTGGTGGCAATGGGGCAGGCTCATGCCATCGAACGCCGATTCTGGGCCAGGGAAACAAGCACGGACTGGTGGGACCGCACAGTGCTGCGGGTCTGGGATGACTCCCAGTGGCTCAGAAACTTCCGCATGCGAAAGGGCACCTTCATGGAACTTTGTGACTTGCTGTCCCCTGCCCTCCGGCGCAGGAATACCAAAATGAGAACAGCCCTTACAGTGGAGAAGCGAGTGGCGATAGCCCTCTGGAAGCTTGCAACGCCAGACAGCTACCGGTCAGTGGCGAATCAGTTTGGGGTGGGTAGGTCTACAGTGGGCTTTGCTGTGATGCAAGTAAGCAGGGCAATCGTCGAGCGGCTGCTACACCGGGTTATAAACCTCGGAAACCTGCAAGCCACAATAGATGGCTTTGCCGCCATGGGATTCCCTAACTGTGGTGGGGCTATAGATGGGACTCATATCCCTATCCTGGCACCGGACCACGAGGCCGCCGAGTACAGAAACCGGAAGGGATATTACTCAATGGTCATGCAAGCAGTGGTTGACCACAAGGGACGTTTCACCGACCTGTACGTGGGGTGGCTGGGAAAGCTTCATGACGCTCGAGTGTTCAGGAACTCTAGGGTTTTTAGACAGCTGCAGCAAGGCACTTTCTTCCCCGACCAGAAAATTTCTGTGGGGGGGCTCGAAATGCTGATCGCGCTCATTGGGGACCCAGCCTACCCCCTAATGCCCTGGCTTATGAAGCCCTACACAGGAGCCCTGGACAGGGGTCAGGAGCTGTTCAACTACAGGCTGAGCAAGTGTAGAATGGCCGTAGAGTGTGCATTTGGCCGTCTGAAGGGGAGATGGCATTCCTTACTGATGCGCTCAGACATCCGCGAGAGAAATATCCCCATTGTTATTGCTGCTTGCTCTGAGCTCCACAATATCTGTGAGAGCAAGGGGGAAACGTTTATGGCGGGCTGGGAGGCAGAGGCAAATTTACTTTCTTCTACTTATGAGCAGCCAAACAACAGGGAAAGTAGAAGAGCACACCGTGAGGCCCTGCGCCTCAGGGACGCCTTGAAAGACAGTTTTATGAGTGCCCGAGATGGCGTTTGAGAATCTGCTCCCTTGCTGTGCTCTAAGCCTGCTGCCCTTGAACCCTCTTTCCCTCCCCCCTCCCCATGCTTTCCCTCCCCCCTCCCCATGCTTGCAGAGGAAATAAAAACACTGTTTGAAAAATCATGGTTCCTTTATTGGTGCATGGGAAATACAAATACAGGGGATCACTGTCCTGGTATCCTCGAGGGAGACCGGCAGTCGCAGTGGGGGAGGAGCGGACAGAGGAGGGGGGGTGGGAAGGGGGGAGAGGAGGGGTGGGCAAGACACAGCAGCTTTTAAAAGTTTTCCTAGAACGTCAGCCTGCTGCTGCTGCTGCTTCTGCTGGCTTGTGGGGTCGAGTGGAGCGGCCCACGGAGCTTGCCCCCCCGTGTTCTCACCCCGCATCTGGGTGGGGAAGCTATGGGAGTTGGGGAGGGGGGGAGGTGGTTACACAGGGGCTGCAGAGGTGGTCTTTGGGCATGCTGCAGCTCCACCAGAGATCGCAGCATGTCGCTCTGGTCCTCCATTATGCAGAGCAAAGCATCCATGCGTCTTTCTTCGCGCTCTTCCCTCTTTTCTGCAGCGGCTCTCGATTCCTGCCTCTCTCGATTCCTTGCCTGTATCTCTCGATCCCTTGCCTCTATCATTCTTTCCCTCCAATCCGTCTGGCGGGCTGCCTCAGCGCGCGAGTTCTCCAGGAGTTCAGTGAACATATCGTCGCACGTTCGCGTTTTCTTTTTACGCTTTCTTATCTGCGGTGCACGGCGGGAGGAGGAGGCCGGGGGATTCTGAGATACTTGTTCATCTGTGGGCGAGTGTGGGAAAAGAAAGTTTGAAAATTGTGAGACAGATACATTCAAGGTTAGGAGGCAGATGCAGTCTCGGACGGTACACAATGGGAGTACTATGCCGTTTGCAACCTCAGTATTCACAGGCCTGATATGATTTCTGTACAAGGTCATGTTCTACACCTAAAAGTGACTGAATAGCTCACAGAAAAGTCAGAGCATCTCAGACACATATGCGTGCCTCAGCCCAACACAGCTTCTGAAATCACAGTGCAGCCGGCCATGGTAAGTTAAAAGTGGCACTTGCATATTGTAGAGTAGCCCCACCCCCTTCCCCCCACCGCGTGGCGCCCACTGACCCGCAAACTGCAAAGCAAAGGCCAAAAAATCTCTCGCTAAGGGCTAAGGTTTTTTGGGGGCTCTTCAGACCGCTTGCGGACTGTTCAGCTTCCCTGCTAGCTACCGCTACGGGCTCGGGGGGGGGGGGGGGGTGGTTGGGTGCGTGTTGGATCTGAAGCGGAAGCAACCGCGTGCAGACTGCTCAGATTCCCTGCTAGCTACCGCTACGGGCTGGGGGGGGGGCGGTCAGCGTTCGTGGGGTGGGGGGTGCGGTTGGTCGGTTCTCAGCAGAAAAGAGTACTTTGCAGCTGGGAATATTTATCTCCCTACTAATTGCAGTCCGTATCTCAAACAGGCAACCCTGAATGACATCACTTTGCTGAGAATTTCTCGGAGAGATAGGGAGCGCATGCTCCTTGACTCCATGCAAAGTCCTGGTCCATACGCCGCAATGCTAGCCTGCTCAATGATACCAGACAACTTACTACTTTCGTGGCGTGGGATGGTGTCCTATCACGGGGGACCACATAAGGCGGCTCTCCCCAGAAATCTGCTGCGCTGGATTCATCGCTACCTCCTGGATAGCTTCCTTGAAATGTCCGCGGAGGAATTATGGTCAATCCCGGAGTATATTGACAAACTCTTTGAGTAGAAATTGACCAGCAATGAAAGCACGCTAAGACCTTAGGGCAAGTTACTCATTAATAAATGCTTCCTTTACAAAATCACGCGTCATGTAATCCCTTAAAAAAGAAACACTTACCCCCCTGGGAGGCTTGGGAGGGTGCTGGCTCAAGGGTGATAAACAGCTCCTGGCTCTCTGGGAACACAGGTTCTCCGCTGGGCTCCTGCCGCTCCGTGAGATTTTCCTCTTCCTCGTGGTCGTCCTCCTCGGAATCAGTCTCCTCCCTGACGATTATCCCATCTGCGGAGTCCACGCAGACCGGCGCGATGGTGGTGGGGGCGCCCCCCATTATCGCATTTAGTTCATTGTAGAACCTGCATGTCCGTGGCGCGCCCCCTGATCGTCCGTTTGCCTCCTTGGCTTTCTGGAACGATTGCCGCAGCTCCTTAATTTTCACGCGGCACTGTGTGGTGTCTCTGTTGTGGCCCCTTTCTAGCATGGCCTTGGAGACTCTTCCATAGGTGTTGGCATTCCATTTGTTGTTGCGTAGTTCCAACATCACGGATTCCTCTCCCCAGATAGCGATGAGATCCAGCACCTGACGAGTGGACCATGCTGGAGCTCTTCTCCTCTGGCTGGTCTCCAGGGTAGATGAGCTCTGCATGGAGTCTTGTGATGCTGAGCTCTGCATGGCGGCTAGTGCTGCTGATTGCTCTGAATGGCGACTGAGCTGTTCAGGTGAGCTGGCCACGCTGACCAAACAGGAAATGGCATTCAAATGTTCCCGGGTCTTATCTACCTGGCCAGAGCAGCGAGTTCAGAGTGCAGTGCAGAGCGGTCACAGTGGAGCAGTGAGGCAGTCCAGAGCGGTCAGAATGGAGCATTGTGGGACAGCCTCTGGAGGCTATTAATGTCGGGTTCCGTCTTCACTAGCCCACAGTCGAGCTTGGAATGTCGAGATTAGCCTTATTTCTCTCGTCAGGCTGGAGTTCCAAATTCGATCTTGAGGGCCCTTTACATCGACGTTAGGGGCATGTATGTGAAGACAGGTACACGTTTAATTCGACCTAACGTCGTTAAAATCGAATTAAAGTGGTAGTGAAGACAGGGCCTAAGTCACATTTGCCTGAATGGTAATATAGGCTGAAGTGCCTGGGGACTGACTGTGGCTCCATGGTAAGCTATAAGAATGATCCTGGAGCACACAGTTGTTGCTGGTTTGATTAAATCTAATTATAGAATAGACCTCCAAGTTTAGGGGTGTCTACCTTCTCTTTTGACAGTCTGGCATGAGATTGTCTCAGCTGTGACCTGTTCTGGACACCGTGACAGTGTTAAATAAGTTTTAAGTTGCATGCTATCTTTGCACACCTGGGTGGTGGGTTAGGTGCATATTTTTCTGATGCAAAATGCATCTTTGCTTTCCCTTCAATGCTCAGCCCATGGCCCATCATTGTGTTGCTTAAACATATGGTAGCAGTGGAGGTGGAGACTGGCACTTTTCATTACAATACCAGGGGTGTAAGGTGACAAACAGGACTGCTTTTCCCTCCTGACCTATGGTGTGGTTCAGAATTATATAAGGTTGTACCTGATCACACAACAAGAGACTGTAACCATTAATTACATGGGTCCTGTTCCATGGGAACTAGGGCTACTGCTGTTTAGTGGCACACATGAACACATCTGCTGAAGTGTTGAATACCATAACACAGTTCATGGGCAGAACTTTAACTTCCTTTTTTTTGACCCAGCTGTTTAACAGAGACAAGCAAGTTTTAGTTTTTGTTAGCATTTTATTCCCAGGAATGATCAACTAAGCTACTTCTAAGAATGTACTGGAAATGAACAACTGGCCTTTGGCTTGGACCCCAGACATAAGGGCATAGCTTATTTAGCAGGAAATGACATCAATTTAATAGTTGGATTCATTTTAAATGCCTTGGAGACACATTATTTAGTATGAGAAATGAGGGTGTTTAAAAGTATCTGAGGAATAGCTAAGTAGGATGCTTTGTGTCCTCTAAGCACTAAATACTTTAGACACTTCTGCTTTGGGAATATAACTCCCTCAAATGCAGAACATTACTCTGTGTTAGTCTTGACCTCTGACACTGTTTGCTAACTGTAGAGCTTTTATGAAGGAAATCTGCAGCAACTACCCATACTAGTCCAGTGTTTCAATATCATCCTTAAAAAGACAAGAAAATGTATTTCTAACATGACAGTGGGGAAGGATCTAAAAACAAGAATGGCTATCTTGTTTAACATTTTCATGAGACGTGATTTAAGCTAATGTTTTAAGCCACAAATCACCTACAATTAAATAATCTAGTTTATCACAATTATAGTAAATTTATTAAGGCTATTTCATTTACTAGATGCGTGTCTTGATTCTTGGCACTCGTGACTTAATCATAACTGCTGAATTGAACTTATGTGATCTTACCTCCATCCTTATATGAATATTTTAGGTTCTGCTTTAATGATTTTGACAGTTAAGAGAAGTAGTATTTTGCCCCTGCTTTCCTTCCCTTGTTCATACATATTTGCATGATCTCCATGCAGCATCCCATAGTTCCATGATATATGGGGGCAGAACAGCATTCTGTATATATATATATATGCTGTCTCTCTATATATGCTGTCCCTACTGTCCCAGAGTTGCTCAGTTCGGAAGAATTGCATCAAATATAGGATTGTGTTTATTAGCACCCAGATTGTGTAAGAAAAGTTAAAATGCATGGCAGTAAGCTAAGCATGTTTAATATCAGCCACTACATTATTCAGTTTGAATTATAACAGGTTTCTTTGACCACTGCAAAATGTGTTTCCTCTTCTGTGTTACAGCCTTAACAGACTATATTTTAAAAAATTACAATAAAGTGTACTGAAGTACAGTATATTGCTGTTGCAGGGTGCTTATCTCGTTGCCGGGAGAAACGAGGCTTCACACAGGTGGCTAGATGGAAAGTGGTGAGTTTATTGAAGGGAGCGGCCTTACCGTGCTGGGGGCTTCCGGGCAGCACTGCCGCGATACAGGATGTCTGACACACCCAAGCGATGTCCAGAAAAGAAGCCCAACCCAAAAAGGTGTGTCAGCACAGATATACCCATGCTCATTTACATCTCATACATAGCAAGCAGCAAGCTGATTGGTTACACGCTGTTCAGCACTTGTTGATTACGGTGTCCTGCCTCAGTTTCCCCATCTAGTTTCCCACACATTCATTCTTACACAAACGGGGTAAACACTCACACAGCTGGGACACTGTTCCCAAACACACACAGATAACAACAATACAACAATTCTGTCCTCCTAGCTAATAACACCATTACGCCCTCTCCTGGAGTTGACTCAGAAGCATAACTACGCCCCCTAGGGGTTGCCCATCACAATTTTCTTCCAGTCACTACAATTGCATACTTAATTTAAAGTATTAGGAATACTTTAATTACAAAACTAACCAAGGGCAAAGGGTATCATCTGAGCACAGTGACAGGAGCTTTAACAGCTCAATTCCAGTTAAATTTCTTCGAGAAGCTTTTTAATATAGTGGATCATTTCTCTTGCAAACAAACATGGAAAACACCTTTCCAGAAGTTTGACTATGATCACATATTTCCATCACCAATGTCCAAGGTTTGTTTCTAAATTTTAGAAGGAAGGCAGTTGAGAAAATGCATATAGAAAGAACATACAATATTCAGGCAGCATAGAGAAAGAGCCAGCCAAAAGGGGCATGAGAAGCTAGAACATGAATTATTGACAAATGGTGTTAACCACAACCGGAATACAAAACCTTGTCAAGAACACTAAACTTGATGTGTGGGTTGTGTTGTCGTTAACTGACTTTTAATCATAAAAGCTCTGAAACTTTGGCTGGCTACTTTGAATCTGATCAGATTATCTGGCAACATGTATCACTAGTATGTATGTGTGTGTATATTATATAGAAGCTTGCCTTTCAAAGTACATTTTAAATTTTAATTCTAAATTATTAGAATACCACCTAGAGGCTCCAACGAGATCAGGGATCCCAATGTGCTGTGCTTAGATATAGTAAGAGATAGTCCCCACAAATGGAGCAGGAATGAAAAGATTCTTACCAGCTAATTTTCTGTCTTCTAACAACATCTCCC
The DNA here is from genome assembly GCA_032164245.1 of Sternotherus odoratus. Taxonomy (NCBI): domain Eukaryota; kingdom Metazoa; phylum Chordata; order Testudines; family Kinosternidae; genus Sternotherus; species Sternotherus odoratus. Next base: position 57,286,491 of record JAVMKO010000004.1, read on the forward strand.
ACAATTCTGATACATAGGGGCTATTTCTTTCCTGTCTGCGGTTTCTGGAGGTGATTCAAAGTTGCAGGACAGCCTATGCTACCTATGACCCCTTCCGCAGCTTGCTGCCAGATGATTCATTCTAAAGCAGTGAAAAAACTCTTAGAAAACCATTAGCAAGAATAATAGTAATTACATACAGTAGGCCACTGTCTATGTGATACAAATAAAATGCTGCCCGTGGGTGTGAAGCCATTCAGGCCAGGTACAATTGTGGGACATGCTGCTAGCAGAAAAGAAATTAATGCTGGTAAGAAATTTTCCATTCTGCAGCCCAGTGTCTCTTTCACAATTCTGGTACATATGGGAAGTTGCAAGCAGTGAACGGGTGCAGGGAGGGATAAAGTGAACATAAGATCTGGAAAAAATGAACAGTAAGGTGGCAAAATCTATAGACAATACAAAATTACTCAGGATAGTTAAGTCAAAAACTGACTGCAAAGAGTCACAAAAAGATCGCACTAAACTGGGTGACTGGTTGACAAAATGGCAGAGGAAGATCAATCTTGGTAAGTGTAAAGTAAAGCACATTGAAAAGAAGAATCCCAAATATACTTACCGAATCATGGGGTCTAAATTAGCTGTTATCACTCAAGATAAGGATCTTGGAGTCATCATGTAAAGTTCTCTGAAAACATCTGCTCAATGTGTAATGGCAGTCAAAAAACTAACAATGTTAGGAACCATTAGGAAAGGGATAGATACTAAGACAGAAAATATTTTAATACCATTATATAAATCCATGGTACACCCACACTTTGAATATTATGTGCAGTTCTTGTCATCCTATCTGACAAAAATATTTGAATTGGAAAAGGTACAGAAAATGGCAACAAAAACTGGGGGACATGGAACACCTTCCACACGAAGAGAGATCAAAAATGAAAAGTCCCAGGGTATGTCTTCACTACTCGCCGGATCGGTGTGTAGTGATCGATCTATCGGGGATCGATTTATCACATCTCATTTACATGCGATAAATTGATCCCCAAAGGCACTCCCCATGGACTCCAGAACTCCAGCTTGCCAAGAGGCGCAAGCAGAGTCGACGGGGGAGCTCACTGCTGCCATGAGGACGCCAGGTAAGTCAACCTAAAATGCGCCAACTTCAGCTATGTTATTTATGTAGCTGAAATTGCGTATCTTAGGTCGACCCCCCAGCTAGTGTAGACCAGGCCCCAGTCTTTTTAAAGAGAGTTAGCTAAGGGGGGGTATGATACAGGTCTATAAAATCATGAATGGTGTGGAAAAAGTATAGGGAAATGTTATTTATTGCTTCACGTAACACAAGAACTAGGGGCCAGTTGATTAAGTTAACAGGCAGCAGATTTAAAACAAACATAAGGAAGCACTTCTTCACACAATGCACATTCAACTTGTGGAACTCTTTGCCAGGGGATGTTGTGAAGGCTAAAAGTATAAATGGGGTCAAAAAAGAATTAGATAAGTTCATGGAGGATAGGTTCATCAATGGTTCTTAGCCAAGATCGTCAGGGATGCAACCCCTTGTTCTAAACCTCCACTTGCCAGAAGCTGGGAATGGACAACAGAGGATGAATCACTTCAAATTGCCATTTTGTTAATTTCCTCTGACGAATCTGGTACTGGCCAATATCAGAAGACAGGATACTAAATTAGACTGACCATTGAAATGACCCCGTATGGCCATTCTTATTTTCTTAAGATATTAGGAAAGCGCACACATCCTTTTTGAACTGCTGAAATGGCAAAGTTATGTTTCCACCTGCAGAACCTTCCTGGCAAGGAGGCCTTGATGGAAACAAGTCTGATAGTGTATGACAGCGGTGCTAGCCAAATGACCATATGGCTGCTCTGCAGATTTCTTCAGTGAAAGCACACTCTTTTGACTAGGGTGACCAGATGTCCCAATTTTATAGGGATAGTCCCAATTTTGGGGTCTTTTTCTTCTATAGGCTCCTATTATCTCCCACCCTCTGTCCTGATGTTTCACACTTGCTGTCTGGTCACCCTACTTTTGACCCATAAGGTTGCCTGGGATCATGCACCTTGATTCCTTTTTGAATAGGTTCTCTGGATGGCTTGTATGCTTCAACAATGCATAGTCTGTTTCATCTAGATAGCTTCAATACTGTAAGCTCTTAGCACCTTAAGGTGAAAGGAAACGAAGAGGGAGCCCACTTTTGAATTCTGTATGCTTGTTATAAGTTTTCAGTTCTCTTCTGACACCTGTGTGCTCTGATAATACATCCTGAATCAGAACGCCTCTGCCTGGCAAACTGATGGTCGCCCTGCTGGAAGCAGTTGTGGCGAACTATCTTTCTTCAGCTTTTAAAAGTCTCTTGCATACAGAGCACCTCTTGGCTTTCAGCTTGCTTAGTCTGGCCTACTCTGCTCGGATTTTTTTTTTTTCTACAATGGAAAGTCACTGCAAAATTAGATTCTCAACAAGCAATTTTTTTCCTTAAATAATTTTAAGGCCCAGTATGTTCTGAACTTAAAGAGTGTTTCTTTAAATAAATTGCCATAACTTACATATACGACACATGCTATGGACAACCTCCTCTTATAATTGGCTGGGGTTTTGTGTTAATAGCCAACCAAGTATTTAAACAATTGACATAAAAAATTCATTATTCTACACAGACTGAAATCTGCAAACATTTGTCTTGATCGTCTTATAGTGTACATTTAGACAGAGGAATATTTTTTTAAATGTGGAGAGTAATTTTTCCACACACGAATAATATTCTTATTTGCTATTTCATGCAACATTAAATTAGCTCTTGAGGGACTACAGAGAATTCAGAATTGGTTTGAAGGCCTTAAGATTATTCTTTTTTAAATGTGAAAAATATGCATGGATTCTGCACAGTTAACTGGCAAAAGTACTACCAACATCTTAAAAGCTTGTAGTCCACTCAGTATAGCCAAACTTACTTCTTACTCTTATAGGAAGCAAGCAAGTCGTGCCTAGTGTAGGTAGTATGTTAGAAGTAACACACATTTAAATGAAAGCCTGGTCCCACTGAAAGCAATAGCAAAAGTTGATGTCACTGTGCTAGGATTTCATCTCAGGAATTTTGTGTCAGTTCAAGATTCTAGAACAAAAGCACCCAACAGCCAGTTTAATGTATATTTGCAGTCTGAATGGCATATTTAGATCCCGCAGAATCTGGGATTTTAAAAAACAAAACAAAAAACTTATCAGTGTCAAAGGGTGCATCTGAGTCTGCAGACAGCTTGAAACTGAATTTAAAAGGTGTGATCTCCCCCATTCCCAGTTAATTTGTTTGTATAGTTATCTCTACAGATACTTGAAAATGTCAAGCTTAATTACTTCATTGCTGATCATTGTAGTGGATAAAATGGGGACAAGGAAGAGAACAAAGCCTGGAGGGAAGAATAGAGTTGTTGCAGAAAATGAAATGCAGAGAGAATAGAAAGGGAAATGTAGTAAAAAACAAAGAGAGAAACAGAAAAAGATGGGGAAAGAAGAGAAACACAAAAGAGGAGCAGCATGGGTCGTAAAGGTGAAATTAATTTTTTTTACTGAATGAGACAATACTAAGATACTGAATAAATAATAACTGAAAGTTTAGGTAGTACATCATGGCCATTTACCGCTGATCTTTGTACAAATCTTCCACTGACATCAGTGGGAATCTCACTGTGGATTCCTAAATTTATAACCCAGCCAAGGAAACAAAAGATTTTGACTCTCTTCCTCCAATTAATCGGACACTCTGGTTCTAAAACATGTAAAGAAACAATTCCATAGAAGTAACAAGAACTTAACATTGTTTTGCCCCCCTTCCATGGGCAAGAAAGGAATTTTTAATAGTAATACCATCGTAAAAATAAACAGTTATACAAAAATCAAGTATTTATTTATGAAGATTAAAAGTAATGTACATATTAACTTTCACTTAAATGCTAAAATAATTTAACTTTTACATTTTCCAGCTGAGATTGCTATTACTCAGGGGTTGAAAATCCAACTCTCTCCAATAGGGTAATTGAAAATTATAAGTTTCATTTGATCTGTAATACCTGTCCTGTTGTACACACAGACCAGTAACACTTTCTAGCCATTTTCTCTGGGGGAAAAAAACACACCTTATTTTGTCAATATGGTGCTCCCTCTGATGAAGGAGCAGAGTACATGGAAAATCAAAGTAAATATCATCCTGGGTGATCACACAACAAATCATCAGCATCAAAATGACAACTGTAACATGGTACTTAAAGTTATCACACTTTGTTTTTGTGTGTGTGGCAGGAGGGGGGAAAGAGCAGCCTTAATTTTTGCACAGCTTTATAGTTAGAGAAGGTAGAAAAATTCAAAGTATTAATCTCTGTTAGAAAGATTATGGCAGAAACTCTTCCATTGGAAATGAATTCCATTACCCTTTTGAAAAAAAATTAACTTTTTCAATGATATGATAAAGATCAGTTTGCCTAAATTTGCAAAAACTATTCAGATAGTTCATGTGACACTGGCTAAAAAGTGACAAATTGAAACTTCAACATGCTACCAGTTTCATTCTAAAAAAATGTGAAATATTCCAACCTGGGCCATTGACACAATGTGATTATTTAAATACAGTCTAACTGGTCAACTGAAAATGAAATGCAATCTTTAGTAGGGATAAATAGAATTAATTTTAGTGTGTAAGTGAAGGGCTAGAAGCAGGTATTTTCAAAACATGGTAATCCTTTTAACTGCTTATACCTAACAGCCAACAGTTAATATGGCAAAGCCTATATTACATGATCAATCTATCTGGATTTTAAAAAAACAAAACCATCTTCTGGGCCACCCTCCACATACTTTGGTTGAAATTTTTAAGATAAAAGTATAATTTCTGCAGCAGGTAACTTTAAAAATGAGGAAACATATCAAAGGAAATACATAAACATCTCATCTAAAATATAGGCATGTTTTCCCATCTTCTTCATGCCATCACCATGCTTTTCTTACGTCTCCCACTTTCCTGCTCCTTATTCAGTTGTTATTACATTTTCCATTGTAACTTGCAATTCTGCTGTACAGAATCCAGAAACCAGTCACCTACATATTGCACTTCCTGAGGCAGGTTTATTCATCATTATCTACAGAGAGGAGGAAAAAGATAAATTTAGCAGATTCAGTAAAACTTAATAAGATAAATAGTTAAGTAAGCAACCATATCTGATAATTCTCTTACAAAATAGAATGAAAAATGAAGATTTTTTTTAAAAAAATATTGGTAATGACTGTCTTAGTTGGGAGGGGAAAAGAAAAAAGGTACACCCCGATAGATAGATAGATATTCTGAATATATACATGTGACCCATCAGGATGCTCCGATTCCAGGCTGCGAGACATTCCGCTGGTATTGACTGTCCGCAGCATGGCCCCCCCGCAACCTCCAGAAGCCGTGGTTCACCAATGGGAGCAGTGTCCAGGGTAGGGTCTCAATCTTAAATTCAAGGAAAACAGGACTGCTACTTTGCTTCCTTTGCTGTTGGCTCCCTCCTTTGCTATACTGCTATACAAGAGGGTCAATCTGATCTGGAAGAGACTTTCCATTACAGAGGCTGAATGACAAGCACTTTGTGTGAAGTCAGACTGGAAGAAGTGATGGTTTTGTTTATTACCAAACCTTGGATCCATCACCAACAGCTTTAACTTCTCAACCGTATCGTCTTGACCACTGGTGCCATGGAAGTAGGTGAGTGCAGTAGCACTGGCACATTCTGCCTATGCTGGAGAATTTCCCTAGGGAATTTGTCTTCTTGTGTTCTCTCTCCCTATACCAATAGCTATTCAGATTTGAAGTAGTACTTCAGTTAATTATCTTGAATGTTATTATTTCAGCGCACTCTTAGAAATGGGCAATGCTTTTTTCATCAGACCATGTATGTTGGCTTGTTTTCAGAAAAGGTGCAACTATTATAAGTGTGCCAGTGTACTGAGATAGGAGGAGCATGAGGGACAGCATTTTTGGACACTTTTTTGAGAAAGGGAAGAGTAACCTGTGCAGTAGTGAATAGGAGGAGCTGCAGAAAACCTGGTTCAGCTCCCAGTGCAACTCACTGAAGGAGAAGCAATAATGAATTTGTAACTATCACCGCTTTTCAGCAAAATCATTTGAGTTTTGAAAGCTTTACTATTTATTATATTCCTTCTTTATCACGTCATTTCTGCTCTGATTCATATACGCTCCAGAACTAAATAATCAACTTTACCTTTAGTAGCACATCTGTGATTAGCTACAAAAGGAATGTTCATATCCTATATAACAAAAGACTAGAGAAGTGTGTGTGAAGCCGTCATGCGCAGTAGAGACGGCCCAGACGAACGGCATGCTGGGAGGTGTGGTTCGGCAGCACAACATGGCCGCCGCGCGTGCACCGCCGAGAGGGAAGCAGGGTCTGGATCAGGGGCTCGGGCAGGAGGGTGGCTGGGCGCAGGAGGCACGAGCAGGGGGCTCTGGCCGGGCGGGGCGCGGGAAGGGGGCACTGGGCCGGCGGGGCGGAGGCGTCCGGGCACGGCCTGGCCAGCTGTGCCCAGCAGAGAGCCGAGCGAGGAGGGGGGGGGAGAGGAGGCAGAGAGCCGAGCGAGGAGGGGGAGGGGGGGAGGAGGCAGAGAGCCGAGCGAGGAGGGGGAGGGGGGGAGGAGGCAGAGAGCCGAGCGAGGAGGGGGGAGGGGGCAGAGAGCCGAGCGAGGAGGGGGAGGGGGCAGAGAGCCGAGCGAGGAGGGGGAGGGGGCAGAGAGCCGAGCGAGGAGGGGGAGGGGGCAGAGAGCCGAGCGAGGGGGAGGGGGGGAGGGGGCAGAGAGCCGGGAGGGGCAAAGAAGCAGAGAGCTGAGCGAGTGGGGGGGGGGTGTTGGGGGGGGAGGGGGGAGAGAGCTGAGCGAGTGTGGGGGGCCACGAGCCGTTACTGTTGGCCCGTGTACATGGGCTTTTTACACTAGTTATTAATAAAAAGTGTTCAATGTGAGAAATTTGATAAGTTTCCTTAACTGCTATTTTCTGTAAGGATTAATATTTTTCAATATCCTTTGTGAATTTTTGATAGTATTACATTAATTGGATTAAAAACTAAGTTTAAAACGGGTTTGTTTTAGAAAAAAATATTATTAATGTTAGAGACTATCACAAGTGAGATTACCCAGGTAGGAGAATATAATACAGAAATAGTACACAATTGCAGTAAAGTGCAATTACCTTCCTGATAGGCTCCATCTGCCATCACTAAATGAAGAATCTTGGCATACAGATGTTTATATTCAGTTCCCAGAATATTCTGAACTATTGTTGAACAAATATCAATATTCTCATCTTCATCTTCATGTATTGCCTATAAGAGTAGACAATACAAATGGTCCAATTTAAAATTTGAAATGAACATAAAGTGAAACAATTTACAAATTTATAAAAAAAGAATCGTGGATTAAAACAAAACATTGATCTTTTAGATCACACAATGAAATTTTCTGTACTGGCATTTGTATGCAAAACAGAATTATGTAGTTATAGGAATGTTCATAAATTCTAGTCATATAGCTATGCAGCAATGAGCAGCTCAAGGTAGATTGAGCTATTTTTCACTTAGAGCACTCCACAAACCTTTATTTTATCATAAACTTCAATGAATTTATCAAAGCCTATTTCTCGTTCCAGATTATATCTCAACTCTTCCAAATGGCTGAAGACACTATCATATGCTTCACATTCACTGGCAATATCCCCATCACTGTTATCTAGGAAAAGAAAATACAACAGGAGAAACATTTCAAAAAGTTTAATCCCACTTCAGTTCTGAATATATTGCTTCCATTTACCTGAACTTTTGAAGTCCACCCAGACCTATGAACCAAGTTGAATGCAGCTCACCTCAAGAGTGTGCCACATGCTACCACACATTCACAACAGCACTGAGACATTAATTAAAAGACATAACAGACCATTTCTCCTTTGGGTGATCTGGAGAAACTGTGAGGAAAGAAGGTACGTGAATGTGGTTCCGTGGAACCAGTACAGTCCCTGGTGCTGGAATGTTACATAGCTGTTTTCTCATACACCCCACTCTGTAGATTAACGAGCAGTAACAATTCACATAAAAGAATAAAACAGCTGTCCCAAAACAGACTTCTGACAATCTTGGCACTGAAACAGAATTGCTCTGTGAAGTTCTATGTAACCACTCCACAAGTCTCAAAGATGGGTCTAAACACCATGGCAGGTTGCAAAAGCCTACAAAATGAGTCCTTAATCTCGCATCTAATCTTCCTTCTGCAGATACAGATTTGAATATAAAGAATGATCTTTTTGGATTCCTTCTTGCCCTCTGGCAGGGGTTGTGTTTTCAAGCTTTACTCTGTACCATAAGGTCTAAAAACCTTTTTTTTTTAAATTAAAAATGAAAGCTAAGATTCCCATGAACTAATGCCCCAACTTCTGAAGTCATGTTAAGAAGACACCAATAGTGAGAGACTTGTGATAAAAATTCACGAGTGAACACCACTTTTAATTATCTGTAAAATGGTGATATCTACAGATAGAAGGGGGAATTAGGAGGAAAAAAGTAGGAGTAGTTTGTGAGTATTGTTTAATTGCTATAAAAGCTTTTGAGACCTCTCATAAAAAAAGTACTATTATAAATCGAAGTATTATACTACAAGGACATCATATATCTTTGGTTTGTTGAGATGTACCCTTCATCAATTCAAGAATGATAGGGATATCTATACAACCTCATTTCTTGAATATTGTTACGCTTTTACACTTACATAAATTATATTATATTCCTACACAATGTAGAACATTAACATTCCTTCACTTATCCTGACCACTTTCTAAATGTTCATGTTGCTTTTTTAAGCAGTAGAAAAATATTCTGCTTTTAACTAGAATTTAAGAACCTGAAGTGAAAGATTAAGACTTTAGTACTGCATTTTATGCTATTAACATCATATCCTAAAAGCAGTTAGGTAATGGGATTTTCTGAAACTAACTAAATCATATTTTCAGTTCCACTACATTAATATATATTTCTAGTAATAGCAAAGTTGAAAAACCTCATGTCCCTTGTATTCTTATCCTAATGCAGCTTCTCATTTACTGCAGTTACACCACCTTATATTCCCTGTTCAGATGTATGTGACACAATCATGCAATGTAGGTGGGAAAAGATTATGTGCAGCAGTACATAGTCTTGGACCTTTCCTGAAGGTAACAGTTCTAGATAACCAAGTTACATCATAGTCATTTGTAATCATTGTCCACTGAAGACTAAACATCTCCCTTCAACTCTGGTTATATTCAATGCCCATAAATAAGATCTAATGATAATTTGACTTTTCCAAGTTTTGCAGTAAAATGAAGCTTAATTCTGTATAATGTCTTTTATACAGACTGTATGCTAAAACCCTTTATAGAACTGTTACTGAATTCTGAATTTACATAACTAACATCATTAAGAGAAATTACAAGTAACAAAGTTTATACCTGACTGCCATTCTTCATTAAGTACACTTTCACTGCTGGGGTTGTTGTCATCCTCATCATCCAACTCTGTACCATTTGTTATGTGTGCTGCAGTATCTGCCTTTAAGGTAGACAACTCCTCTTCACTGAATTCCTCACTTGGCTGCTCCCTAAGTAATTGTTCCATCGAGGCCTGAAGCGCCTGCAGGTCTGTATCTGCCTCACCAAACATACTGGGAGAAAAGAATATACACAAATAATATATAAAGGTAACACCATCCAGACTGTTCTCAAAAGTTCTTCTAAATCCGAAGCAAGATGTTTAGGCATATTCTTGGAAAGAGTGTGATTATTTCCCCTTATTTTAGGTAGAAAGGTCATTCCAAACCTTATACTTGTGTGGCAGTTAGACTATGACATTAGCAAATGACACATTACCATTTTTTGTTAAAGAAAACATCTTGTATTCACTTAGACTCATAGGCTCTTTCTCCTTTACAGCTTGAATACCATGAATGGAAAGAGACTGTCCTTAGAGCTGAGAACAGTCATGGCAGAACTCCCATTCTGTGACACCTGAGAGGATCATCTTGCAGATGTAGCATGGCTAGGTCTTCGGCTTGCTTCATTTGGCTTGTCCCATACCACAATGAAGTGTGTGGGAGAAGAAGGGAAATAGCTCAGCATTAGTTTTGTCTCATGAATAAAGCTCTAAGGGACCATTCAAGGACCACTTCACTGTGAATGGTCCTTTAAAATGTGCACTAACTACTTAGGCTAAACTATCTGTTCCACCTGGTACTTAGGCATGACACTCTGAGTACTTTTCCAGACCTAAGAAAGACCTCTATGTAGCTCAAAACCTTCTCTCTTTCACCAAAGGAAGGTGGTCCAATAAAAGAGATAAAATAGATGGATAGGTGTTGAGGTTAATAGTTATTTTCAAGTGTATTTCAGTTAAATGAAGAGGTCTTTATTATCTTTTTTTTTTCAATAGTTGATAAATATTTTATGCTTACATATCTTCAGAATCAGAATGCCCTTCTTTGACACACTCATCTTCCATATCCTCTATTTCAAGATTGTCTTGATGTTGTACATCTGCTACAATGGGAACGTCAATTAGTGTTCTGTACAACTTGGAAAGATCTGGGAGTGAACATGTTCTTAACATCTGAAAAGGTCATAAAAAACTTCAGATTAGGATATTCAACAACAAACAAAAAACAGAACTTGAAATTAAACATCAAATCAATGTAGGAATACCTATTTAAAATATTATATAAAAAACCTCTACACAGTTAGTAAACTAAGTATTGAACAGATGATACTGCATGTTTTGCCTTGCCACTAAAATGGGAAAATGTTCCTTTTACTTTAAGTATTGAGAAGGTCTGCGAAACTCAGAACATATGTAAACTGATTTATACTCTTCTCACACAATTAGAAAATGGCCAGCCTCTTATTTTTTTAAAAAAATAAGAACTCTACTGAGATAAAAAATGAACTACATTTCATCATCAGCTCACTACCATCTTAAAACCACCCCCCACAAAACAAAATTTCTCAGTTAACTTATTAAAACCACCTTTAAAAAAATATTCAATTTTAATTATGCATCAGTTTATTTTGCCCTATTTATGGTGTTTGTTTAAGCTTATAGAGGTAAAGAAAATGAACACAAGTCAATTCAGTTTTTTTAATAGTACATTTCAAGTCAGTTTCATTACAGGTTCTCATCCACAGTAGTGTTTTGGAATGTTAGTGGTAAACAAAGAATATTTGTTTAAAAAACATTGATTTTACTGTCAACATAATTAAAAAATATAGAACAAAGCAATAGCTTGCTCTGTGCTCAAACAAGAAGGATATGGTTCTGATAATTAGGTTTCTAGAAACCATACTGTACATTACACATATTCTTGGTGAAACAAAACACTAAGGCCTAGCCTACACTATAAAATTTACTAGAAAAATGGCATTCTGAAAATAAAGCCTTTAAATATATTAACTCAATTTTGAATCCTCCTGACAAAACCCTGAACTTTTGCTGGTGAAATTAAACCAGTTCCACAAGTGACCTACCATTCAATCAGCACAATGCTAGTGTGAATGCTGAAGTAGACATACCAGCAGTACAGTATTCCAGCAACAAGCCCACAATTCAACTATTTCCACAGCAGCAACCACTCTGACCAAAGAGGTCTGCTGCCCTGGAGTCATAATGACCAGAAGCATACCCACTTGTAGGCCTGAGATCTGATCAAACCCATCCCCAATATTCAATCCCACTACTCAGTGCTCATTTCACAGGGCCACAACCACTGCTCCACCATGTGCATCTGGGAAGTAATACCTGCAGAAGCTTGACAGTTTCACTGTCTATATTATCCACTCCTCCTCAGGAATCTCAATATGCCAGCTACACAGCTAGCTACACAGTTGTGGTTCCACAAATACAAAAGAACTCCAATGATCTGTGCAGCTTCTGAAACTGACATAGCTGAGAGATTGAAAATCCAGTGTCAAGAAGTAGATTATGGGATGGACAAGAGGGAATTTGAATATTAACTCCCACAATTCCCTGAGAAAAGTACACTGAAGAAATTTCTCAAAAGGTGGTGCACTGGCCAATGGCGTGGGGCACACTAGAATGCACAGTATCACAACCAACTGATGTAATCTCGTGCTGTGAGGATTGCACCAGCTAAGGAAGCCAAATATGAAAGTTCTCTTCTCAGATAGCTATGTCTGTAGCTATATACCGGAAGAACTTTTCCTAATAAAACTTTCTAGTATAAACAAGCTCTGGAAAAGGTAAGATTTAGTTTAATAAAAGGTAACATTACGGTGTACTTGCCTTTGGATTGTTTGCATCAAACAGGCCAGTAGAGAGCCCAATCAATAATGAACTTTTGCCTTTACATTTTGCTGGCGATACAGAGCGTGAACGAGGTGGAAAAGGCTCTTCCAGAGAAGACTGAGCTGACAGAACTGGTGAGGCTGCTGGTATGGCTTGTGGCTGTGCCACCTTCTGGAAAAAGGGTCCAGGTTGCATAGAGTCACTGAGACAAGTGTCTGGAATGGAGAGAGAAAATATTACAAATCCATGTAGACAAAAACTCCAAACCTCTAAGCAAATGGCAACAAAGGTTGAAGTAGGATAGTCCAATTATATCATAAAAAGAGCGATATCAGCTCATTTCTATAGATTCACTTACTTTAATATAAATGGTAAAAAATGTTTATGCTAGGAAACTCAATTCAAGTTTCTCCTCTCCTTTATTTACCAAGGCCTTTACAAAAATAGATGAAAAATATTACTAAATTACAGTATGAATATTTTATTAATCAATATTTAGCTTCTGAAACTTGTGTGTAAGTTGTAAACTACTTCTTTGGATATGGCCAATGTATACTCTGCTATCATGTTTTTAACTTGGTTTCACACTGCTTAACTGTATCTTACAAAACTAAGGTGGTTCATTTTCAGTAGTGTATGTAAGGTATATTTGTGCAGGGTATACGACTTATAGTTTATTACAGAGAAGCTCCCATAAGGAGTTACCGCAAGAAAGTTTTGACCAATCATATTTCATTTGTAAATTACTATACAAAATCTTTGATAAACAAAATTATGTTAAAAACACAGCACAAAATGTCAAATATATATAGTCTGATGAATGGTAGAAGTGTAATTAGTTGACAGAGTATTTTCTCACAATACAAATATCAATATAGAAACAAACAATCATGTAAAATACTGTACATGTTTGAGATATTCATTGTGTGTCAGAGATACTGAATCATCCCTAAAATGTGTGGATAGTGGGAACATATTTGTTTAATAATATTAACTAATGAAGTGCAGTCCACTTATTCTGATAGTTTTATTTCTACTTTTTCCTGTTTAAGTCTTGCATGCAATATATTTTAGGACAAAATACCCATAATAAGACATTTGGAACTAGCTATTAAAAATGCAATATTTTGTGTGTATGTGTTCACAAATTGGAGCCCTAAATGTCATAGGAGCAAAGAATTTCTTTAAAACTTCCTCTATCCTGGATCTACAAAGGTTTTTATTATTATTACCACTATTTATTATTTTATAGAAGCAATAAAGACTGCAGTCATCTGATGAAGTGGGTATTAGCCCATGAAAGCTTGTGCTTCAATACTTTTGTTAGACTTTAAGGTGCCACAGGACTCTATCGCTTCTGCAGATCCAGACTAACACAGCTACCTCTCTATTATTGTATAGTGGCCTAAGTGTACCTGTGCTTCAGAGAAGACACTAAAAAGACAGGCCACTTCCCTGAGCAGCTTACTAGATGAAGGAATATAAGCAAAATATTTTGAAATCTGTTTACTCTTTCTCCATTAAAAAAACCTAAATACTTTTTCGGGGTTTTTTTGTCTGTTTTTTCTCTGTTTTTTGCTTGTTGAACCTCCATTCTCCTTAAGAGTTTTACCACAGGGGAATTTTGGGCATGCTATACTTGTATCAGTTTCCTGCTCTAGGGCATCCATCGGGGAGAACAGGTTGAATTTTCCAGAAAGGCTTCATAAGTTACATTATTGGAGGCTATCTCGTGCATCACTTGCATGCTCTTGAGCACCCCCCACGTGGCTATTGCCATCCGTTCTTGGAGCAGGACTGTCTGGATCTGGATTTCTACTGCTGAGGTGGTGTGTATGTATCTTCTTCCACTGTGCTTTGACATTCTGCTGAAGGGGGAATCCTCTGTCCTGGGTTATTTCAGCAGAAACTGGCGAACTCTTAGGGACAATGGATGAATTGAGTGCACAAGGGCAAACCTCATTTGATGGAGGCATTTGCCGAAAGAAAGAAAGACAGAAAGAAAGAAAGCAGCAACTTGGCCATAGGGGAAGACAAATTAACTCTGTAATCCTTAAAAGGCCCAATCTTAGAGTCTTAATTCTCCCTATGTTAAGCTCCCACTGAAGTCAATGGAAGTTGACAAAAACGGGTTACTTACCTGTAACTGTTGTTCTTCGAGATGTGTTGCTCATATCCATTCCAGTTAGGTGTGCATGCGCTGCGTGCACGATTGCTGGAAGATTTTTCCCCTAGCAACAGGCTGGGTCGGCCAGGGAGCCCCCTGGAGTGGCGCCACTATGGTGCCGCATAAATACCCCTGCCAACCCTGACCCCTCTCAGTTCCTTCTTGCCGGCTAATCCGAGAGTGGGGAAGGAGGGTGGGTTTGGAATGGATATGAGCAACACATCTCGAAGAACAACAGTTACAGGTAAGTAACCCGTTTTTCTTCTTCGAGTGATTGCTCATATGCATTCCAGTTAGGTGACTGCAAGCAATACCTAGGAGGCGGGGTCAGATTGACCCATCGCTGAGTGTAGCACCGCTGAACCAAAGCCACATCGTCCCTGGCCTGCTGGACTATGGCGTAGTGGGCGGCGAAGGTGTGGATGGATGACCAGGTGGCCGCCCTACAGATGTCCATGATCAGAACTCTCTACCGGAAGGCCGCAGAGGAGGCTTGTGCTCTTGTGGAGTGCGCCGTTATCTGCTCTGCGGGTCTGCCTGCCAACTCGTAGCAGGTGCGGATGCAAGCAATTATCCAGGAGGAGAGCCTCTGGGTGGAGATCGGTTGGCCTTTCATCCGATCCGCTACCGCAATAAAGAGTTGTGTCGTTTTCCTAAATGGCCTTGTGCAGTCTAAATAAAATGCGAGGGCTCTACGAACATCGAGCGTGTGCAATTGTTGCTCCCTTCCAGAGGTATGGGGCTTCGGGTAGAAGACCGGCAGGAATATGTCCTGAGTAATGTGGAAGGGAGACACCACCTTGGGAAGGAAAGCTGGGTGGGGGCGCAGCTGCACCTTGTCCTTGTGAAAGACCGTATATGGCGGTTCAGAGGTTAGGGCCCTGATCTCCGACACTCTGCCTGCCGAGGTGATTGCCAGGAGGAAGGCTACCTTCCAAGAGAGGTACAGCAAGGAGCACGTGGCGAGGGGCTCAAAAGGGGGCATGGTAAGGCGGGAAAGAACGAGGTTTAGGTCCCAGGGAGGGACGGGTTGCTTAACCTGTGGGTAAAGTCTGTCCAGCCCTTTAAGGCATCTGGAGACCGTAGGGTCTGAGGAGACCGAGTGGTCTGCCGAGCCGGGGTGAAATGCAGAGATGGCCGCCAGGTGGTCTCTAACAGTGGAGATAGAAAGACCTTGCTGTTTAAGGTCGAGCAGGTAATCTAGGATGACTGGGATGGACGCTTCCCTGGGAGTAGTGCTGTGCTGCATGCACCAAGCGGAGAAATGGGTCCACTTTGCGGTATAGGTGCTTCTGGTTGATGGCTTTCTGCTTCCCAGAAGAACATTTTGCACCTCGGCTGAGCACAGGAGCTCCGGGGGCCTTCAGCCATGCAGGAGCCACACTGAGAGATGTAGAGTCTGTAGGTCTGGGTGGAGTAGGCGACCGTGATCCTGAGAGATCAGGTCTGTCCACAGTGGGAGGGTGATGGGAGGGGCTTTGGACAGCTGGAGGAGGGATGCGTACCAGCATTGTCTGGGCCAGGCAGCGACTTGTCCTGTTTGACCTTGATGAGCACCTTGTGCAGGAGCGGGAATGGAGGAAACCTGTAGAGCAAGTGACTCGTCCAGGGGAGGAGGAAGGCGTCGGTTAGGGAGCCCTGGGAGCTGCCTCGGAAGGAGCAGAACTGGAGGCACTTCCTGTTCTGGTGGAATGGCAAAGAGGTAGATCTGGGGAAACCCCCACTGTAGGAAGATCGACCGAATAACGTCCGGGCGGATGGACCACTCGTGTGATAGGAAGGACCGGCTGAGGTGGTCGGCCAGCGCATTCTGAATGCCCTGGAGGAACGAGGCCACCGGGTGAATAGAGTGGCTATGCAGAACTCCCAAAGGAGAACAGCTTCCTGGCAAAGGGGGCTGGAGCGCGCTCCGCCCTGTTTGTTGATGTAAAACTGGGCTGTGGTGTTGTCTGTTAACACTGCTACACAGCGACCTGCTAGCATGCTCTTGAAGGCCTGACATGTTAGCCGAACCACTCTTAGCTCCCTAACATTTATGTGGAGGCGGAGGTCGGTTTCTGACCAGCGACCCTGAGTTTTGAGCTCGCCGAGGTGGGCTCCCCAGCCCAGAGACGAGGCGTCCATTACCAGGGACATGGATGGGCGAGGCGGACATGGAGGGGACTCCCTGGCAGACGAGGTCCTGATTTTCCCACCAGGCCAGAGCGTTGAGAGTAGCCCTCGGGATAGTGAGAAGGGTGTTTATGCTGTCTATGTTCGGCCTGTAGACCGACGCAAGCCAGGCCTGGAGCGGGCGCAGGCGCAGTCTGGCGTGCTTGGGGACATGGGTGCATGCTGCCATGTGACCCAGCAGGCTGAGGAACACGCGAGCCGTTGCCGTGGGGAAGGAGCGCAGGTCGCGGACCGCTGTCTGAATGGCGAGAAAGCGCGGCTGTGGGAGGGATGCCCTTGCCACAGTAGAATCCAGGAGAGCGCCTATGAACTCGATTCTCTGGGTGGGTTCCAGGGTAGACTTCTCCTCATTGAGGAGGATACCCAAGCGGTCGAATGTGCGTATGATAAGTTGCACGTGCGTGCGCACTTGGTCGCTGGAAGTGCCCCGTATCAGCCAGTCGTCTGGGTACGGGTAGAGATGCACCCTGCAGCGGCGTAGGAATGCTGCCACCACTGCCATGCATTTGGTGAAGACTCTGGGTGCAGTAGACAGGCCGAAAGGTAGGATGGCAAATTGATAATGCTGCCCTGCCACTAGAAAGCGGAGGTATCGTCTGTGGGAGGGCTTTATCGCGATGTGGAAGTAAGCATCCTTCATATCGAGGGCAGCGAACCAGTTTCCGGGATCCAGTGAGGGAATGATAGTGCCCAAGGAGACCATGCGGAACTTGAACTTGGCCATGTGACTGTTGAGCCCGCGTAGGTCTAGGATGGGCCGTAGGCCCCCTTTCGCCTTGGGGATAAGGAAGTAATGGGAGTAGAACCCCTTTCCCCTGAACTCCTCTGGGACGGGCTCCATGGCTCCCAGCAAGAGGAGCGACCTCACCTCCTGTATGAGGAGTTGCTCGTGAGAGGGGTCCCTGAAGAGGGACGGGCAGAGAGGGTGCGAGGGAGGGGTAGAGGAAAACTGGAGCGAATACCCCAGCTCCGCCGTGCAGAGGACCCACTGGTCCAATGTAACACCTGACCAGGCACGGAGGAATTGGGACAGACGATCGCAGAAAGGAGGATCCAGGTGTCCGACTGGTGCTCTGCCCCCGGGCGCACCTTCAAAAGTTAGGCTTTGAGGCTTGGGGGGGGTTAGAGGGCTGCTGCCTGCCCGCCTGCCTGGATGAGGAACGCCTGCGGTTGCCACGCCCCGTGCGGTGGAAGGAGTCCTGGGGAGAACGAGGAGGGGGGTAGAACCGCCTAGGCGGGGGCTGGAAGGGCCTTCTCTGGGTAACCAGCGTGTGCATCCCTAGAGTCCTAAGAGTGACTCTAGAGTCCTTGAGGGTTTGTAGGCACGAGTCCGTAGTCTGGGAGAAGAGGCCTGCACCCTCGAAAGGAAGATCTTTAATGGTATGCTGAATCTCTGTGGGGAGGTTGGACGCCTGCAGCAATGCGGTGCGTCTGAGGGTGATGCCAGAAGCCAACGCTCTGGCTGCGGAGTCGGCGGAGTCCAGGGCCGCCTGGAGGGAGACCTTTGCTATCTTTTTCCCCTCTTGGACAAAGGCGCCGAACTCCTGTCTGGATCCAGGGGGAATGGCGCTCTCAAATTTCTGCATGGAGCCCCATGCATTATACGTATGTCGATTCAGGAGGCCCTGTTGGTTGGCCACCCTGAGCTGCAGGCCCCCTGATGAATAGATCTTTCTGCCAAAGAGGTCCAGCTTTTTGGCCTCCCGTGACTTGGGGGCTGGGGCTTGCTGGCCGTGGCGCTCATTATTTACAGAGTCTACCACTAGGGAGGTGGGTTGTGGATGGATGTAGAGGTATTCATAGTCTCTCGCTGGGGCAAAATACCTCCATTCCACCCCCTTCGCTGTAGGGGGAATAGAGGCCGGTGTCTGCCAAATGGTGGCCATGGACCTTTGTATTGTTCTAATGAAAGGTAAAGCCACCCTAGCCGGCCCATCTCTAGAGAGAATGTCAGCGACCGGGTCGTCGCATTCCACCATTTCCTCTGTAGGGGGGTTAATGCCCTTGACTACAGCCTTAAGTAGGGCCTGGTGGGCGGATAGGTCCATGGGTGGTGGGCTGGACGCTGACGTGCCCGTTACGGCCTCGTCCAGGGATGAGGAGGACGAAATCCCCGGTTCCGCCGGGAATGCTGGCAAGTCACTCTGGGGAATAGACGGCATGGCTATCGGCAACCCCACCGTGGCTACAGCTGTATCTTCCGCCCCACCCACAGGAGGGCGGCTGAGAGACGCTTCCGGCACCCTGGGCTCTGATCTAGAGAGTCCCGATGGTGCCCCCTGGGCCTGATGGTATGCCCAGGGTGTCCAGAAAGGCCAGCTGGTGGGGTCCTGTGCCTGCGGGTCCTGACCTGGCCAATGCTCCTGTGGTGCAACCTGCTGGCCGTCAACGGAGCGAGGCGAGGCCGTGGCCGAGCGAGACGGCCATGGGGGAGCCGAGCCGGCAAAGTGATGCGGCGCCGAAGGGGAGCGGTGCCGAGAGCGGGATCGGCGGTACCCACGATGACTGGGTGATCTGCTGGTCCCATATGGAGAGCAGTGCGCTGAGCGGGAGCGATGTCTGCTTGGTGCCCGGTGCTGGCCCGGCGCCGGGACTTCGATCGGTGACCGGACCTTGAGCGGTGCTGAGATCTGGAGCGGCGTCTAGACCGGATCGGCGCCGGGATCTTGATCGCCGTGATGTCAACCTGCGCCAAGACTCCGACTGGCGCCGGGAACCAGACTGGTGCCAGGAGTACGATCGGCGGCGGGAGCTAGAATGGCACCGAAGGAAGGACGGAGCTGGGTCTTACTGGTGCCAAGGGCAGTATCATGGCCGGCTTGCCCCTGGATTGCGCTGGCCTCTGGACCACCGGCGCGGGGTCCGTGAGCACAATCAGCTCCCTCGCAGCAGCGAAAGTCTCCGGTGTGGAGAGCGCATGCTGCGGCACCGGCCCTCTGGGAGGCGAAGTTAAACACACCGGACTCGACGGGGCCAGGGTAGGCGCCGGAGTCGGCGCCGGAGTCGACGGTGTCGGTGCCGGGAGCTGTTGCCCGAGCCGCTCCCCCACGGGACGTGGCTCTAGGGCTGTTGAACTCGGAACAGAGGCCTCCGGTCGCCGCTTCCGGGCCGGGGAGTGCGAGCGGTGCCTGGGCTTTGCCTTCGGTGCCGGAGCCAGTATTCTGGGTGCAGATGGTGGTACCGGGGCACTCTTCTGAGAGGCGCTCGGGGTGGGCTGCTTACCCGCCTCCGGTGCCGGAGCCAGGGCCGTCTCCATCAGGATTTGCCGGAGACGAAAGTCCCTCTCCTTCTTAGTGCAAGGTCTGAATGCTTTGCAGATCTTGCACTTGTCAGTTAAATGTGCCTCTCCAAGGCACTTCAAACACGCGTCGTGTGGGTCGCCCACAGGCATAGGCTTCCCACAGCGTAGGCAAGGCTTGAATCCCGGAGCCTTGGGCATAAGGCCCTGGGGGAGCAAGGGAGGGAACCTCCCTGCTCTAACTAAACTATCTAAACAACACTATTAACTTTAAGATAAGAACTATTAACAACTAATCTACAACTATTTACACAAGAAAAGCTAGGAGAATGGAGATCCCTTAAGCAGAACTCCACAGTTCCAGCAACTGTCAGGGGCGGTAAGAAGGAACTGAGAGGGGTCAGGGTTGGCAGGGGTATATATACGGCACCATAGCAGCGCCACTCCAGGGGGCTCCCTGGCCGACCCAGCCTGTTGCTAGGGGAAAAATCTTCCGGCAATCGTGCACGCAACGCGTGCACACCTAACTGGAATGCATGTGAGCAAGCACTCGAAGAAGAACTAAATTTGTGGGATTTTTAACTGAGCATATCAGAAATGAGCCCATGGCTGTGAAGAAGTTCTACATCACTGCAGAACTCTGAATTGCATAATACGCTTGGTGTACCATTTGGGATAGGTTTGTATTTATCAATCGGAACGGCAATTTCCGTCAAAATTTTTCAAAATGGGAAGAACTGCTTCAGATAAAGGCCTTAAAGTGATCATCTTCCCTGTGGCTACTCTTTTGTTTGATTATATGAAAAAAAAATATTAGGACAATTAAGAAGAGCAGATATAAAAGCCTGCTTTAATGCTACAGGCATAGCTGATTGTTAACATTCCCCTTTCACTCATTTATTTGTTCCTCTTTGTTTGGATTTAGTCTTTACATTCCATGATACCGAATATCCTTTAGTGGTCTGTATATCCCTCCTGTGCCGATTTCTTTAAATCACTTGCAGTTTAAGTCTTTTGTCCTGTTTATTTACTACTCTTCCAATTTTAGTGTCCTCTGCAAATCTGATTTACAACAAAAGAAGACCTACAGCAAATCCCAAGGAGACAGAAAGGTGTTTGATATTTTCAAGCTAGATGCACAAAGGCAATGCAAAACCTAAGAGAGTCCTGGACTGCATTACAGTTAACAGGTCTGCCATTCTCAGACTGACAGCCTCTTCAACATGAACGAAAGAGTCTGTGGACCAACTGGAAGTATTCCATAGACTCTGAACTCTTGTAGAAAAAATTCTTCTAGCAACTACAGAGAAGGAAGGTAGCAATACTTGAAATTATTAATAGTTATCCAAGCTAGAGATAAATATCTGTTTCTAACTTCAGGTCAACAGTGCATTTACTAATATCTAATGTACAATGATCAAAACACTGAAAAGAAAAACAATAGCACTTTTTTGGGAAGAAAAAGTTTGTTAATTGAAAGTCCAAGATTTGGCTTTCTTAATCTATCAGCAGAATCTCTTTACGAACTTTCTAGAACTACAGAGAGAAAATGGCAATAGGAAAGAAAAGATTTGTCTTTTGGATTTAAAAGGTAATACTCATATACTGTATAACCAATGTTACTATTTTGAAGAAGGGAAAAAAAAAAAAAAAAAAAAGGTCATAGTCTGCTCACCAGCACAAACTTCATCATGTGGTTGTGCATTATGTGGTATTTCCTTCTCCAAAGCTGCCTCATCACCATCATCTTTCTGACAGGCAGTATCTTCCTGTGTCCTACAATTTAAAATCACTATTAATGCAATTCATCTACAGAAAAAGTCAGCCAGCCATCAAGGGTAGGTCTACACAGGGCAGAGTAGATAAAAATCTATTATTTTTTAAATTTAAATAGGATTTTTTGATAAAATGCTTTTTGAGGAAAAGACCTATCTAAAGATAGTTTTAATTAAGATGCATTATAGCTCAAAGATATCTCATCATGGAATAGGGATTATAAATTCTAATTCTATACTATGAGACAATATATTCAATGTAATTGTTTAAGAAAAGTTTTGTAATTGAGGTCCAATAGTTCATGGTATAGGGACCCAATCTTATGGGGTTCCAGAGGCTTCTGTATAGATTAACCTACATAATCTTTCTATCTACTCAATGGGACTCAGTGCTCAGTCTAGAAGATACCATCAGATATGCTTAGTTTTTCAAGTTCTCAAATTGTGGATTTATGTCTTCAGAGATAAAATGCTTGTTAACAGCAAAAATATTTTTAAATACATAGAGGTGAGAAATTGTTAAATAAAACCATTTAAATATCTGCTTGATGATGTTCTCCTCCTAATACAGCATGGTAAGAAAATCCTCCAAATATTAATGATTAACCTGTTTAATTGGAGATAGTTCACCTCCCAATGACTTCATAAATATCTGCTTCAACTACCTTTGGTAAATGAAATAACCAGTCATTCATTTTCTGATCTAGCAGTAAAACTAATCTGAAAAGCTTTCAAAATAAATCACTTTAAAAATGTCTAGCCATGTACCTTCTAAAAATGAAACCTGCATCTATCTGAGTTGTGAAGAATATGTATTAAGCTTATAACAATCAACAAGAATGCACTTTTATGTAGAAATCCATGATTAAATAGACTATTGATTTAAATCAAATCCACCCTGACACAGGGATAAAAGCCCCATAGCATGGCCACAGCTGAGCTGGATCAGCTGATTCAGGCTTACATAAAAAACTGCTGCGTGGATGTTCGAGTTCAAGCTCTGGAATCCTCTGCTCCCAGAGCTCAGACTCCAGCCCTAGCCCAAATGTCTACACAGTGATTTTTGAGCCCCAGGGCCAGAGTCAGCTGATCCATGGCAGCAATGATTTTTTTTTATCCAAGTGTAGATACACTCCATGTTAACAAGACAAATAGAAGCATCAGAGCTAAAACCAAGTATAACATTTTAATTAAGTAAAATATCTAAAGTACTAGTCCATCAAAACCTAACTATTGTTTTGAATGGCTCTACAGCCAGTTCCCAAGGGAAAAAAAGTGAAACTTGTTACTCACTCATTCTCCATTATTATTTCCCTTTCTTTAACCCACACATCATGAACAGTGATGAGAAGTTGGTCACTTTTGCACTTTTTATTTTTTTCAGTTTCTTCCAACATTTCTTCTTCTAAGTCATCCAGCTCTAAAGTACATAAAAGCATGATCACAAATACAGGGCATCACAGTCAGATGCTCAAACCAAAGAAAAAGCTCACAAAAACTTGTGTGTGAAAAGGTGACATTTACACTCTTGGAGGTTCTGTGACTTTTGGACTTTAACAGAAGGCAATTTTGCAGCACCAAAAGGCACCGCTTTCCAGTAGATTCCCATAGCGCAGCAGCGCCATGGTGCCCAACCCACAACTGGGAATATGGAGAGGCCTCCTCCCAAGAAAACTCAGCATTTCCTTAATTCGATCCCTAGTTTCTCAATTTAACACTGCCTACAAGTTTTTGGCATTTAATATATTAGAACTGTAATATGACATACTAACGTATTAAGTATACATCAAAGTTCTGGCAATTTTTTATTAAAAAAGTAAAAATCAATTACATTATTTTTAATTTCTACTGATTAAGACAATGTTTATATTATTTAGAATTAGTCATGAAAATCATACCATCTAGCACAATAGGCCTGGACGGCACTTGGGTGGCATCAAATGTTTGTGACTCCTCTGGTATTGTCCTTTCAGATTCTATGATACCAACCACAGGAGCTGAAGATTTCTCTCCAATACAAGAAGCAATTTCTATTTCACTGTTCTCTTGCACTGTTGAGAGCTGAGAACCTTGTTCAGGAACTTCTATAGTATCAAATAATACAAATTTATTCTAGACTTTTAAAGAAGTGAGTGTTATCTGTTTTGGTAATGATAAAGGGTAAACTGTAGAGTTGATAAGCCTTTTAAATATAAGCAACAACCCATACTAACAGTAAGAAAAATAACTGATAGTTAATTACCTGTAACTGAAAGTTCTTAGAGGGTTCCTTATCTGTATTCCACTGAGGATTACATATGCACACCATGCACCTGGAGTTAGAGATTTTCAAACTAGTGTCTATTCATTCATATTTTATGGTGGTGCCAGAGATAGCAATGAATCATCAGTACCACCTGGAACCACTGGATCTCATTGTTTATGGGTCTTTTTCTCGTGCCTGTGAGACTTTGAAAATACTCCATTCCCTTGGGCTGAGCTAGTGGAGGGAGCATCCATCTTCTTTGATGTGGAGGAAGCCTTAGTCCCATGCTTCCTTATCTCCCAGCTAGGTCCCACCTGGCATCTTGGGAGATGGTTTCACCAGCACTGGGGTCAGCCATCATAGCAGGAAGCACGTTCCTTGCTAAATTAGACCAATGTATGTGGGGGTTCTCTGGCTTAGGTCTGAATGTAGTCTCATGGCGAGCTCCATGATACGCTTCTGGAGGCTAAGTGCCCAGCCTTCTCAGGCATGGCTGGGGAAGGACTAGCAAATACTGCACCTGAACATGAATATGATCTTCTCCCAGGCAGCCGAGACAGTACTGATGGTCGCCGCTGACCAAGAAGGATCATGGACAGGAGGCACAGAGTTTCATGCCCAGAATTCTGGGCATACTGCAGTTCTCGTGCATGGATATGGAGGGGGGAGGCATGAGTGAAAACCCTGAAGTCTATCTAGAACCATCACTAAAACTCTTAAAACTAAGAAGAAAACAGAATTGGTAAAACTGCTATAAAAAAAACCACTAAAACTATTTACAACCACCTTTTAGAAGTATGTCAGAGATGAGGACACAAACTTTTGCTCCAGACCATGCACGGCGGAGAAGGAACCGTAGACAAAGTCAGTCTGCCCCACCCTTTATTGCCTTGGACAGAAGCACAAGGTGAGCCAGGCATATGTGCGGACCAACATACACTTCTTTCAAATTCTCTGACTCCAGGCATGTGTGAGCCCTCAGTGGAATACAACAGGGACCATCACTAGAAGAAGAATTAGCCAAATTATGATATTATATCGTGATAAGTTCAACAGGAAAAAACATTACTGTCATAAGCCCTATGCAAAGTAATTTTCTAACCCTGCAGTTTAGACAATCCCCAAGTCCTGCTTACCATTTGTGATCGTTATTTCCTCCAGTAATTCAGTTTGAAGTTGTAATTCTGCTTCTCCCAGTATCTTCAAAACTGAATCAGTAGGGCTTTTGCCCCAAACTTTCCTCTGGGGCTCACCAACATCTAGTTTAATTACCTCCCCCACGGTCTGCCCTGTTGGGAATCATGAAGAAAAAATAAATTGATCATCTTTGTTCACGATCCTATAAAATCATGGAACACTAACTGTCTATTGCTTTTTATTTTGAACACAAGAGCCTGCAAAGATAGATCCCTGACAATCTAAAAGTCGGAAGAATCTCTCTCTTGGCACCGTTTCAGAAGTTTCCTCTGTAATTTCCATTTAATCATAACAGTAGAGCAGTAATATATTTTAGTCAGAAGGAGGTGGTGTGTCTTTTTTGTTTGTTAGTTTTTAGTACCTGAGCCATTGTGGATATGCCACAAAGAGAGGGGAAATTTCCACATATTTTTATATACATGATATTATTATACATAATTTTTCTACAGTGTGTTCCACTCTATGCATCTGATGAAGTGGGTTCTAGCCCACGAAAGCTTATGACCAAATAAATTTGTTCATCAGTAAGTGCCACGAGTACTCCTTGTTCTTTTTTCACAACTGTTGTTCAAGATGCGTGGGTCATTCTTTTGTTTTTGAGTGCAGTTATGTAAAAAAACCCAAAATTTCATTTGTAAGTTGCATTTTCATGATAAAGCAATTGCACTACAGTACTTATATGAGGTGAATTGAAAAATATTTTTACAGTGCAAATAATTGTAATTAAAAATAATATAAATATAAAGTGAACACTGTATGCTCAAAAACAAAAGAATGTAAAACTTTAGAGCCTTCAAGTCCACAAAGTCCTACTTCTTGTTCAGCAAATAGGTAAAACAAACAAGTTTGTTTACATTTATGGGAAATACTGCTGCCTGGTTCTTTTTTACAATGTCACAAGAAAAGGAGAACAGGTGTTCACATGGAACTGCTGTAACCAGCATCACAGGATATTTACCCGCCAGATGCACTCAAGATTCATATGCCTCTTCTTACTTTGGCCATTGTTCCATTCTGATGACACCCATTAAAAAAATGCATTAATTACATTTGTGACTGAACTCCTAGGGGAGAATTGTATGCGTCTCCTATTCTGTTTACTTGCATTCTGCCATATATATTTCATGTTATAGCAGTCTCAGATGATGACCCAGCATATGTTGTGTTTTTTTTTAAGAACACTTTTACTGCAGATTGAACACAAAGAAGGTATCAATCAGATTTCTAAAAATAGCTACAGCACTTCACCAAAGGTTTAAGAGTCTGAAGTGCCATCCAAAATTTAAAGGGGACAGGATGTGGCGCATGCTTTCAAAAGCCTTAAAAGATGCAGAAACTACAGAACCTGTACCACCAAAAAATCAACTTTCTGCTGGTAGCACCTGACTCAGATGATGAAAATGAACATGCATCGGTCTGCTCTGCTTTGAATCATTATTGAGCAGAACCTGGCATCTGGCACATAAATATCTTGCAAAGCCAGCTACAACAGTGACATTCAAATGCCTGTTGTCACTTTCAGGTGACACTGTAAACAAGAAGCGGGCAGCATTATATCCTGCAAATTCTAACCAAACTTGTTTGTCTGAGCAGTTAGCTGAACAAGAAGTAGGACTGATTGGACTTGTTGGCTCTAAAGTTTTACATTGTTTTATTTTTGAATGGAGGTCTTTTTGTACATAATTCTACATTTGTAAGTTCAACTTTCATGATAAAGTGATTGCATTAGTGAACTTGTATTAGGTGAATTGAAAAATACTATTTCTTTTCTTTTTTATAGTGCAAATATATGTAATAAAAAATAAAGTGAGTACTGTATACTTTGTATTGTGTTGTAACTGAAATCAATATATTTGAAAAAGTAGAAAACATCCAAAAATACTTAAATAAATGGCATTCTATTGTCGTTTAAGAGCACGATTAATTCCACAATTAATTTTTTTTAATCACTTGACGGCCTTAGAGTATATACATCTTCAAGTCTTTGAAAGATGTGGACTGAGAGGAAGCGTAACTATTTTGGTACTGAAAGGGTTATAATTAGGAGCACTTTCATTCTGGTAAATTTTTACTATACACAACAAATTTTCACCCAGATACCAGTGATGGAAATGCTCAGGTAGGCAAAGCAGAAAGCTTGCTTACTCTCTGTCCCTGAGAACGATTCCTCCATAGTTAGCTGTGCAAGAGGAACCACTAACTCAGCTGCTGCCACCTCCCATTTCTTGCGATCTACCAGAAGTGGATATTCTTCTTCTTCTTTACTATCTTCAGCCACAGCTATCTCACAGGTGTCTTTAGGCTCCATTATTCCTTTTACATCTTCCTGTGTTTTAAGATTTTGATTCAATCTTCTTAGTATTTCTCTTTTATTCTGAAAAAGGCAAAAGTATAAAAGTTAAATTAATCTAAATTCTGAAGGGAAAGGAACAGGAACAGGAAAATCAAATAAAACCAAACGCAATTTGACTTACTTGCACAGCATGATCTGCCTTCTTTGTTTCCTCTGTGGTTTCCTGGAGAGCAGTTGTATTTTCATCCTGTAGATCCAGGAAGCATGAAATTCAATGCAAGATAGCAAATCAGAAAAAATATCTTTGAAATATTTATAGTCTGTACTGAGCAAAGGAAGACTTAAACCTTTCTAAAAACCTCTCAATTTATAACTGTTAACTCTTTTCATTCCTGTACAATAGTTTACCAATTAAACTTAAATATTTTTGATGTTTTTCTACATTTTAAAATATATATATTTCAATTACAACACAGAATACAAAGTGTGCATTTCTCACTTTATATTATTTTTATCACAAATATTTTCACTGTAAAACGATAAATTAAAGAAATAATATTTGCATGGCACTGTTATAGCTGGCATCACAAGATATTTGTGTGCCAGATATGCTAAAGATTCATATGCCCCTTCGTGTTTTGACCAGTTTCAGAGGACATGTTTTCATGCTCATTTTAAAAATTAATGTGGTAGTTAAATTTGACACTGAACTCCTTGGGGTAAAATTGTATGTTTCCTGCTCTGTTTTAACCATATCCTGCCATGTATTTCATGTTACAGCAGTCTCAGATGATGACCCAGCACATGCTGCTCACTTTAAGAACACTTTCACTGCATATCTGACAAAATGCAAAGAAGATATCAACGTGAAATTTCTAAAGATGGTAACACTACTTGAGACAGGATTTAAGAGTCTGGAGTGCCTTCCAAAACCTGAGAGGGATGAGGTGTGGAACATGCTTTCAGAAGTCTAAAAAGAGCAACACACTGATGTGGAAACTACTGAACCCAAACCACCAAAAAGAAAAATCAACCTTCTGCTGGTGGCATATGATTCAAATGATGAACATGCGTTGGTTCACACTGCTTTGGATCATTATCGAACAGAACCCGTTAACATGTCCTCTGTAATGGTGGTTGAAACATGAAGGGACATATGAATTTTTAGCGCATCTGGCATGCAAATATCTTGCAACGATAGCTACAACAGGGCCATGCAAACACCTCTTTTCACTTTCAGGTGACATAATTAAAAAGTAGGCAGCATTATCTCCTGTAAGTGTCAACAGATTTGTTTCTCTTAGCAATTGGCTGAACAAGGAGGAGGACTGCATGGACTTGTAGGCTCTAAGTTTTACATTGTTTTGTTTTTGAGTGCAATTATGTACCAAAAAATAAAAATAAAAAATCTACATTTTTAAATTCCACTTTCATGATAAAGAGCTTGCACAACAGTACTTGTATGAGGTAAACTGAAAATTATTCAATTTTACAGTACAAATATTTATATTTATTTGTATTACAAAGTGAGCACTGTACACACTTTGTATTCTGTGTCTTAATTGAAATAAATAATTTTAAATGTAGAAAACATCCAAATATATTTAAATAAATGGCATTCTATTGTTTAGCAGAGTGATTAATTTTTCTAATTGCACGATTTAACTGCAAAACTGATGGTCCAGCTTCCCAATGACCTCTCTGGAAGTTTCCAGACCATGGGCAAAATCCTGGCCTCACTGGATTTCAATATGTATGTGCTCAATATGCTCAAGTGGTGATATTCTGGATTTTTAGTGTTTGCATTGATAGTAAATGAAGCTGACCAATCTAATTTATAAATTGATTATCTCTGTGGAGGTTAACTTTACAGATCTGTAATTTACATCAATACTAATTCCATCCATTTCTAAGAGTATACTGTTCTCAATAAAAACCTGTGGTGTTCTTAAACAAAGTTTATAGATACTGAACCATCTTAGATTAATATATCTTCTAAAATCTTGTGCCAGTTCAGCAGATTTTTGTCTTTTTATTCATTTTAGATTTTATTGGAATACCTACCACACCTACTTCCTTCAAAGCTGAAGTCATAGAGATAACTGGTGTATTGGGCTTTAATGAAAGTTGTGATTTGGCAGGAGGTCCTCCATGTTCTTGTTGCCCAGGCATAGGACTAACTCCAGCTGCTGATACGTTAAAAGGCACCACAGGATTCTTTATCCCTTTTGCTGCCAACTGTGGTTTAAAAAAAAAAAAAAAAAAAAAAGCCATTCTATTTTTGCATAAACCAACAAAAATAGCACAAAGTTATCAATGTACCATGAATCTACTTTAGATTTAAGTGAGATTGCCAGTTTCATTTAATCCTATGACAGAAAAAGACTTTTTCCTCTTGAACTGCCGAGTGTTATTAATTTTGTTTTTGAGGAACTAAATCTAAGTAGTAAATATCTTCCCTCTGTAAAGGCAGGTGTTCGGTATTTTTTAGATTCTTAATTTAGGATGAAAGACCAACACTTTACACAAAAGGCTCAACTCATGTAAAATAAAGCAGTCATACAGTAGAGACGCACTTTCTAAACTTAGCAAAGCCCAAAAAGAAAGGGGTATCAGAATGGAGAAATAAAAGGTTCTGCGCATACAAGCTAACAGGGATTTTATTTTATTAAAGGTTAAACAATTAGAAATATGGGAAATTAGCCAGATTGATGTGAAGACAGCTAGGTTTCAGCACACAAAGAGTTACCATAGTAAAGGCATGATAAACTGCTGATCCAAAGTTTGATGGTTGAACCCCTTGAAAAGAAGGTAGTTTCAGAATATAGACATGCCTCAGTGACAACTTAAGTACTCACATGTAGTTTTTTTTTTTTAATTACATGATTTAATTTGACAAGACATCTTTGAAAATAGTTTATGAGAACTATTTTAAAAAGACCCTGTATATGCTCATGAAATATTAGAGAGACATGGGTGGGGGCGGGGAGGGAGAAATCACACCACAAGGCTGAAAGCTTCTCCACTTACTGCTGGGGAACAAAAAGACAGTAAATATTATTTGTACTTTTCCTCCTTGAATTTTTGCCCAAAATGCATATTTTTTGCTTGCGTATTTTAAAAAGAGTTTGTGGGTATTAGATTTTATACAAACCTACTTTTAGCATTTGCAGGTAATTTCATTATTTTATTTAGTTTTAAATTCACAATGACAGTGCCACCAAGTGAAAGACTGAAAATAGCACCATAGCCTGTCAAATGTTGAAAACAAGTATAAATTACATCATTAATTCTTGCAGTTCATTGTATCAATAGAAACAAGTTAAAATTCATCCTTATAAACCACTATTTGTTCATTCATTAAAGATTTTATGAGTTGAGCACAGCTTGTCAACTGACAAGCTCCTATGTACCATGAAAAGGGACAAATAATTTCACACATCATTTCATGCTGCCTGAAGAGATCACCAGTTGTACTCTTTCAGTATTTGCTACTGTAGCGGGGTGACCACCTGCTCCCTGGCTGAAGGGGCTTGAAACAACCCAGGAAGGGGGTTGTGGCCGGGAGCCAGCAAATTCCCAGCTGGATTGGGAAGTAGGCTCACCTGGGTGGCCACGCCCCAAACACTCGCAGCCATATAAAAAGGCTGTGAGGCAGGGAGACAGAGAGAGTCTCCTTCTCTAGGGGGAAGGTAGACAGGCCTAGCTGCTGGGAGCCTGAGTAGTGTCCACGGTGGTGCAGGGCTAGGGCTAGGCACGAGGAGCTGGGGAAGCTCTAGCCTGGGAGCCCCAGGCTATAAGGCCTGGAAGAAGGCCCCACCCAGAGGTACTGGGGTTGCAGGGGGCAGCCCATGGCTAGAAATAGAAGCAGCAGGCCAACCCCCCTTGCCAGTGATGAGTGGCAATGATACTGCTGTCTGCCTCAGTGAGTGGGGGCAAGTGGTGACTGGCAGTTGCCTCGTCTGAGGCAAGGTGGGGTTAGAGCAGGGGTGGGGAACCTCCGGCGAAGAGGCCGGAAGCGCCTGGGGGAGCCACCGGCCAGGGATGCGCAGGGGTGGCTTTGCGCTACGGCTGGCAGGTGGGCGTGGCTCCGTGCTGGGGCCAGCAAGCGCCTGGGGGAGCCGCCGGCCAGGGACACGCGGGGGTGGCTCTGTGCTCTGGCCGGCAGGCGGGCGTGGCTCCGCGCCAGGGCCGGCAAGCGCCTGGGGGAGCCGCCGGCCAGGGATGCGCGTGGACCGCCAGGCGGGGGTGGCTCAAACCTGGGGGGGCGCCAGCACCGGCGCCGCGGGGAGCTGATGGTCAATGGGGCGTGGGGGGGAGGCCGGGGTGGGTGAGGTGTGGGTGTAGGAGGTAAGGAGGCTTGGTGGGGGGAGGCTGGGCTGGGTGGGTCAGGCATGGGGGGGCAGGAGGCTGGGTTGGGGGGAGGGAAGAGGTTAGCTTCGGTGGGGTGGGCCGGGCCAGGCAGGGGTGGGGGAAGAAAAGCAGTTAGATGGGAGGCTGGGCGGGGGTAAAGCAACATCACCCCCAACACCCAGGCTGATAGCGGGAGCTGACTGGGGCAGGCGGCAGGACCCCGGCTGGCAAGGGGCCAGCGGGGGAAACCCCAAAGCAGTGCAGGGCTAAGCACTCCGCTTGCCACTGCTTTGGGGTTTCCCCCGCTGGCCCCTTGCCAGCTGGGGTCTCAGCTCCCGTTGCCAGCGTGGGCTTCCTCGGGGGGGAGGGGAGCAGCCCGCGAAGGACATTATAAATGTCCAAATGGCCCTTGGCACAAAAAAGGTTCCCCACCCCTGGGATAGAGAGTGGAGCGTTCCCCAGAGAGGGGAGACCCTTAGACTTGAGGGGGTTCTTCAGGGGTGCAGCACCCTCAGTAAGAGGGCACCGGGGTCCGGGAGGGACACGGGGCCTGAGCAGAAGCGGGACATCGGCCTGCAGAGGGCACGCCGGACGCTGCTAAGCTAATTCCCAGACAGACCAGCAGGAGGCGCCGCAGGGGTCAGTCGCCGCCCTGTTACAGCTACTTACAAACATCAAAAGTTTTTTATGCTTCTATTTTACCAATCTGATTTTTCACTTCAAAGTTTTTATGACTAAAAGAACAGTTATGTGGTTTTCAATAACAATAGCAAATATTGCATTGGTAACAAAGAGTCCTGTGGCACCTTAAAGACTAACTAAAGTATTGGAGCATAAGCTTTCGTGGGCGAATACCCACTTCGTCGGATGCAAGCAGTGGAAGTGTCCAGGGGAAGGTATAGAAAAGTAGGCAAGAACCAGGTAGGAGGTAACAAGGTTAGTCCAATTAGGCTGAACCAGCTTGTTATCTCATTCAGGGAGGGTGGGTTATTCTTCTGGCAGTTGAATAGGGGGTGTGAACTCGGAGAGAGGAGAAGCTATTTTTGTAATTAGCAAGCCACTCAAGGTCTTTGTTCAGTCCCAGATTGATTGTGTTAAATTTGCAAATGAATTGCAGCTCTGCAGTTTCTCTTTGCAGTCTGGACTTGAAGTTTTTTTGCTGCAGTATGGTGACTTTTAAATCTGTAATTGTGTGTCCAGGCAGGTTGAAGTGTTCTCCTACAAGTTTTTGTATATTGCCATTCCTGATATCTGATTTGTGTCCATTTATCCTTTTTCGTAGGGACTGTCCAGTTTGGCCGATGTACATAGCAGAGGGACACTGGTGGCATATATGACATTGGTAGATGTGCAGGTGAATGAACCAGTGATGGTATGGTTGATCTGATTAGGTCCTGTGATGGTGTTGCTGGTGTAGATATGTGGGCAGAGTTGGCATCAAGGTTTGGTTCCTGAGTTGGAGTTATTGTGGTGCACAGATCAACAGAGCCAGACATGTACCCAGAAGCCTGCTGCTACAAGACAAGCCCAAGAAAGAAAACAACAGAACACCACTGGCCATCACCTACAGTCCTCAGTTAAAACCTCTGCAACGCATCATCAGAGACCTACAACCCATCCTGGACAATAATCCCTCACTTTCACAGGAATTGGGAGGAAGGCCAGTCCTGGCACACAGACAACCTGCCAACCTTAAGCAGATTCTCACCAGCAACAGCACACTGCACCACAATAACTCCAACTCAGGAACCAATTCATGCAACAAACCTCGATGCCAACTCTGCCCACATATCTACACCAGCAACACCATCACAGGACCTAATCAGATCAACCATACCATCACTGGTTCATTCACCTGCACATCTACCAATGTCATATATGCCACCAGTGTCCCTCTGCTATGTACATCGGCCAAACTGGACAGTCCCTACGAAAAAGGATAAATGGACACAAATCAGATATCAGGAATGGCAATATACAAAAACCTGTAGGAGAACACTTCAACCTGCCTGGACACACAATTACAGATTTAAAAGTCACCATACTGCAGCAAAAAAACTTCAAGACCAGACTGCAAAGAGAAACTGCAGAGCTGCAATTCATTTGCAAATTTAACACAATCAATCTGGGACTGAACAAAGACCTTGAGTGGCTTGCTAATTACAAAAATAGCTTCTCCTCTCTCTGAGTTCACACCCCCTATTCAACTGCCAGAAGAATAACCCACCCTCCCTGATTTGAGATAACAAGGTTAGTCCAATTAGGCTGAACCAGCTTGTTACTTCCTACCTGGTTCTCGCCTACTTTTCTATACCTGCCCCTGGACACTTCCACTGCTTGCATCCGACGAAGTGGGTATTAGCCCACGAAAGCTTATGCTCCAATACTCTAGTTAGTCTTTAAGGTGCCACCGGACTCTTTGTTACCTCTGCTATTCCAGACTAACACGGCTACCTCTCCAAATATTTCATTGTGATCCTAAGGTGGGTTTTGTTTTGTTTTTTAGTTCAGAGTAGTTTCAAACTTAAGCCAAGATTTTCATACTGGTGCCTGAAGTTAAGATCATAAATAAGAGTGCCCTGACTTTCAGAAACGCACAGCTCAGTTTTAGAAGCCAAAACTACAGTTACAGAGATCTGAAAATCTTGGCCTTATATTTTAGTCATATGAAGAAAAAGTTAACACTGTACTCTTTGGCTGAGAGACCACGTCTGGAGAGTGGTCATGCCAAATAAAACCAATATGGTGTGAGAAAGCTCTTTATTGCTTACATGTTCTTCCCAAGCTTTCTTCTCTCTTTCATATGCCTCCTTTCTCTTTCGCTCTAGTTGCTCTTTCAGAACTGCAGCTCGTGCGTTTGCTTGGGCCTGCAAATAAGAAAAAAGAATAGGGTTCAATCCAATGTCATAAGCAGTAGTTCTCCAACTTCTTCATTCTGCAGACCACTTCAAATGAAACATCCCAGATCCTCAGTTCTTCAGTTCTCAGCATGACACTTGGCATGTCAAATATGAGAACTAATGTCATACTCAGGAAACACTCAATAATACAAAATAGTTCCACATAAGTTGGTGAACTACATAAATAAATTATAAGTCTTTCCACGACAATCCATCCTGTCCCAAGTATATTTTTTTAAAAGGAGATTCTGATGTCAAAATGTCCTGCCCCAAATATATATTTTTATAAGGATGTCAAAATGTCCTTGTACACTTTTTATAGAAACAAAATGGAAATAAAAACCTTAAACTAAAGCAGCATTAAGATGAATTTTTTAATACAGAAGTTCAAGGTCATGGTTTCTACAGAAAACTATAACTATGTTAAAATGAACATTAAATTAAACATTTTGCATTTCTGTATATAATACACATACAGAAGAGACCAAAAGTAGTTGCTTTAATCATAATAGAACAGTCACATTTGTTTTCACACTGCAAATTTTCCCCATCAACTTTAAAGGACATATACTTAGTATTATTGTGATGTAGATAGTTATTGTTACAACAGACCATGGAGCAGAATTCAGACTCTGAACTCTGTAGACCTCCTTTAGAACAGAAAACTAAAAACTTTGCTAGAGAAATATAATTTTGAAATTAAGCCATGAAGCTTTATTCACAACTACATTTGTTTACACTATAGCCTGAAGACAAAGCATACAAGAGTATTTGGAAAGTATTTTCCTGCCTGTGTTCAATTAACTCAACACTTTCCTCTTCCCCCACCAAAAAAAAAAAAAAAAAAAAAGAGATTATTCATGGTGCCCTGTCTTTCTCCTTTTCCACATCACAGCATTTCCATCATGCCTACAACAGTCTTCAGAACCAAGACTAACAGTGAGAAAAGCTTCACTCAAAATGTAGCTTGACATGTTCATTAAAAAAAGTATATAGTGTAAGTGACCAAAAATAAGCTTTAATACTGAAGTAACATGTCAACTTAATAGTTGTTACTGAAATACAATTCAAAGTATTTATAATTCTATCTTTCACAAAAATGTAAACAAACCTATTGTCTGTGTTGGAAGAAATAAGTTAAATGATTAGTTTAAACTCAGACTAGTCAGACTAATTGAACTTTTACATGTCCTTCAGACTTCTCCACAACAACCTGAAGCTAAATGAAGAATGGTCCATAGTGCATACTTCCAGAGAATGTATGCTTTGCTACAGAAATATACAACTCCTTTTCATATGCAAGAGGGTGCCATTAAAATGCAAATTCACGCATTACAGTTCAATGTTTTATCTATCCTTACAGTGAGAAATACCCAATATATGGTAATGTAGTGTAGTTACTGCAAATAACAAATGTAGAATTTTAAAACTGTACAACAGTATTCCTATTCTACCTCCTGATTCAATCCAGATAAAAGACTATTAAGTGAATTTTAAAGAATGTACTCAATCTCATTTTTCAATTACCTTTAGTGCTTCAATTTTTTTGCGTCTCAATTCTGCTTCTTCACTTGCTTCGTGTCCATCAGAACTGTCAGCTTCATTCTACAAGGTAAGAATTCTTAAAACTGAGCAAGTCATAGTTAGCTCACAGATTTATAGATCTGAAGGCCAGAAGGGAGCACTGTGATCAGCTTGTCTGATTACCTAAAGAACATAGGCCATAAAATTTCACTCAGTAATTCCAGAATTAAGATCAGTAACCTGCAGGACACATCTTGTATGAACAAATCCAATCTTTAAATTGAAAGTTTGGAATTTTTACAAATCAATAGAAAACAATTCTTTTAAAAGTATGTTACATTTGAAATACCTTTAATCAGTTACCGTGCAAATAGATACAGAATGTGTTTCTAATAAGAGCAATAACATTAACACAATATTAAGGTTGCACACGTTAGCATTCACGAAATCAGAAAGTTAAGCATAAATGCACAACTTTTAACCCGGTCTGTATACATTACAAAGCCATCTCTAATTATGCCATCACATACTATTAGACTGTTTTTAACATTAAAGTATTTATGAAAAAGGCAGCAGCCAGGGCAAAGTCTGAGATACTGTATGACCTTTGCCTAAATACAATAAGCACCAAAGTGCCCATCAATAAGTGGTGCACAAGCATTACAGGAAAGGCATACATTAAACTGCAGGAATTTAGCTTCTGCCATCATAACTAGAGTCTTGGTAAAAGGGGTGGGCTCCAGGCCTACTAACTAGGAGAAAAACACTATGCACCACTGGGCAGCTAAGAGACTAGCTAACTAACAGAAATAAAACTACTAGAGTGGCAGAGAAGTATGAATACACCATGAGAATTCTATTTCAGTGATACAGAGCATAAGGAATGAATGAATGGACTCAGGGGCCTCTCTTTTGCCCTTTATGCCTCAGGGGGAAAAAGAGTTTGAGGGCATCCAGGGTGCAGCTGTGGCCCCAAAAACACTCCTGGTCAAAAATTCAGATCTTTTATGTGTATGGCACAAGCACACCACAAGTAGAAGCCATATGAACAATTACTTGAAGACACTATGTTAGCATAAGTGAAAACAGTATTCTAATGCATACATACAAGGGATCAGAGTTCAGATTGAATATTCAATCTTAACTTTTAGATTTGGTCTTGAATGCTTAACTGTACAACCTTAACACTACATTGGCAGGGTCCTTTCACATCCCATTTCTAAGGAGTTTTAAAAGTTCCAAGTATTTTTAAAGGAAAGAGCCCCCAGTTCTAATAGGCAACAGGAAACAAATGTAAACAGTGCTTTTTCAACAAATGAAAAGTTTCATACTTGTAGCTTTAACATTCACTAGTTGCTCATCATTCTTTTACTAACATTAAACATGTTCATGCCTGCATAAATATACAGCCTTAAGAGCAGTTTACAAATTTGTAAGCTGTACTCTGCCCCTCTTGGCCCTTGGAATTCCCCCAGGTTCCTTGGTTGTAACCCTCTATCATGGCAGTTTTTTGGCCATTTAAACGGATACAAATAAATTTCCATTTTAAATCTGTTGATGGCACTTCAATGCCTTAGACTGGACTAAAGAACAAAATGCACAAACTAAGGATACAGAAAGAAGGCAAAGCCAGACTAGTATGAAAAATAAGTACTAGTACTCAAAGAGTGTATCAGCTGTATCGTTTCAAACTTCCGCAGTTTTTTGTACAATCCTCTTTAAAATATTGTGGTTCCAGGTTTTTTTTTCTTTTCTTTCCATTTCTTTTAAAGAATAAGAAAGTTTCGTATGCTTACTCCACAAGGACTATATGGATCTGCTCGTACTAAATGAAAAAAGATTTACCTTTAGATAAAGCCTCAACATGGAAAATGTCAACCTAAAAAGTATAAATTTAAAAAAAAATGGAGGGGGGAAGAGTTACACCTGCATAAAGAGATCTCATGAGCAATATTCTAGAGCCTTTCACTACTAGTTCCTCAAAGCCTTTAGAGTTATTTTTGTCCAACCTTTTCCCCACGAAGTTTAGCTTTAATCTGCTGGCGCTCATTGAAGTTTTGAAGTCGGATCTGTCTTAATCTTGCCAAGTATTCCTATACGAAAAAGAAAGCAACGTTTCAAATAAAAGGTCAAATAAAGGAAAAACTACTGTTAAATTAATATTTATTAATTCCTAAAAGAAATTCTGCTGATTTCTTCTCTAATGAAATGAACAAAAACCATAACTAGTGTTCCACAATATTAAATTTGGTAGGCTTATTAAGATTGGAAGATCTGGGGAACTATGAGTAGTTATATTTAATACAAAAAGAATGGAAGTAGGGGTTGGGATTTTGGTTTTGTCTGGGGTGTGTGTGTTTATTTAAAAGAAATTATTTTTATTTTTTTGGAAGAAGACTGATGTAGACAGCTATTACTAAGACTACTGAGCAACAAACTCTAGTACTATATACATTAATATTTCCTTGGGATCTATGAAGTTCTTGTATTTGTTATAAATTATAAACCATGCAGGAAAACAAGGCAGAGGCAAAGTCAAAGTGATGCTATTTTTGATGAAGGTGGCAAACATGCGGGTAGCATACCTCTTCCTCCTTGTTTCTGGATTTTCTTCCTCTTGCAGAAATGGGCCTGCCTCCATAGATAGCTGCCAGGTTTTGCAGTGTACCCTGTTCACCATTTAATGTATTAAGTTTAAGAATGGCTAGGGCCAGAACATTATCTACCTTATCCAACAATAACTGCATTAAATTTCTTATGGGAAATATAGATGACTTTCAGCTCTTATGAACTTCCCTGACAAAAGTCTTATTTACAAGAAACAATTGAGAGCAATAATCAAGAACACTGAGTAATCAAAGAGAGAGCCTCAAAGCATTTTAATACATTAGATTTTTATACATATTTAGCTTCCTCTTCTGATCTCCATACGTGTCTAGTCTTCTCTAGCTAAATTTTGATATAATAAAACTCTCTGGGGTATGGGCTCTCTTTTTTTACTTGCCTTTTACTTGCAGCACACAGCTGATAATAATAATGCATTCTTCAGCTAAGCCTACAATATCTAATAATTTTTAATTTTAGTTTTAAATGTAAACTATTAACAATAGCTCATGGAAATTTTATTTATATCAAAAATTACAATATTTATATATACTAATCTAAGAACTCATCACAGCATTTACTAGATTTAATTAAAATAGTTGTATTGTAAATTGGCCACTAGAAACATATTTTGCTTTTCCCTGTACTTCCAAAGTGCTTTAATATCAGAAAATAAATAAATAAAAATAAGAAAGGTATTTCTTGTTAAAAAATCCAATAAATGTTTGGTTTCATGACATTTGTTAAACAAACACACAAAGAGCATAAAGAACACTGGTTTTTCCACCAACCCTAGCAGTATCAATGTGGGCTAGAGCAAATATGAAATCCTATTTTAAATAAAAAAAAGAGTCACAATTGTAAAAGAAAAAGTAAACGTTTTGAACTGTAAACATGACAAATACAGTAAAATTGCCTGGACTACACAGATGAATCCAGGGAACATATTGTCTAACTGTTCCCAACAAAAAGTTAAAAACTCCTTAATATAATTACCAGTTCTTATGAAACCGAAGCCCCAAACTAGCAACCCTTTATTCACACCACACTGAAATCAGACTACTGTGCGATAAAGGAATTCATGACAGTACATTGTGAAAACACACACACTACAAAAACTAAGGAAGCCAATAATTCAAAACACAAGGGAGTTAATCTAACACAGCTCTTCAAGACAACTGCATGGAAATTTTAGATGTTCACATTTTTCCAACAGTCAGATGGCATTCACTTCTAATTCTGCTTGAAATTTGAGAAAACCTGAACAGTAATTCTAATTTGCACTGACAGCCAATTCACTCAAGACTGTCCTATTAGTCAAAACAAAAACTTTAAATAAAACAGAGGTGAATGAAGTGAGATGTCCCTGAGTGGGTCATCAGCAGGGGGAATCAAATCTGGGACATTTGGATCTAAAAGCATAAGTCTCTACAGCTTGAGCTAAAAAAAAAATCCTTATCTGTTAACTCAAAGTCAGTAACTGACTTGTAAATCTCTATGTGGTCCAGCCACTAGAAAGGAATATAGCACCACACTGAGTACAAGTTACATACTCCCAATGGCTGAGAAAACTTTAGAGGTCTACCCAGCTCAAATTCCTATAGTGGTCACACTACTTGTAACGTGATTTCGCAGGTAGGTTTTTGGCAGGCGAGGAAGATCAAATCTGAGACATTTGGATCCAAGTAGTTCAAAGATTGGTTTACAAGTTTGATACACAGTGAACAAACTACTAACGGAGGACTGAACAGCACAAGAAGTAAGCCTGGACTACGTAAGATCTGGAGATCTGCCATGACCAGATGAAATTCTGATCTCAACTTATGATTGATAAGAGTCCCTCAACGTAGGGTACAAATGTTTCTATCCGTTAACCCTTTCAATCTACAGTTTTCCAATCATCATCATCATCAATTGAAAGTTTTCCAATCATCATCATCATCATAACAGGGGAAGGGGAGAGGGGAAGAGTGGAAGAGAGAGGGGAGTTAAATTCCCAACTCTTATAAAGCTGTGTAATACATGGTACCTATCAGCTTTACAAAAAGGCTCACTGTCACTTCAAATTTCTTAAGTCTGCTTTTCAGGTTTATATTTAAATTAGTTTTAAATTATGTCTGGCAGCTTTGGAGACATGGTGTTTTAGAACAGACGTGGTCTCTAAATGAGAAAGAAATTGGAAGTAAAAGCTTTAAGAATTTAGGTATCGAGTTAGGCACATCCAATAATACTTCATTCACTGTTTCATAGTTGAATTCCTCTCAGAATATGAACATTAGAACCCTGTATTGCAAGGCTGTGGATTTTATAATGTGAGATAGCAATGCAAATTCATTAATAGTCTAGGCCAGAAACACATTATTTGCAGTAAGGATGGCTAAGGGGCCTGTCAATTCAGTTCTTGAGACTTTTAGCTAAAACATAATCTAGGTCTACTACATTTATCTTAAGTCTGGTTTGGTATCTTATGTGTTTTAATATCCATTAAAGGACGCCATTTGAGAATCATAGTCCAATTCCCAAAAAGCCAGTATTCACATTGTTAAATGTCACACATTAATTAGGCAATCTTGATGATTTCTTCTCTATTATACTACATTAATTGTAACCAAGGTCAAGGACTGAATGGATATCAAACACTGAACTCATCCCTGAATAGTGAGCCTTCTCCTAAACTAATGTAGACCATTTGTGTCATGGTGACTTGTTGATCTGAGTTATGGTTTTGAAAGGTATAATCTGTCTTCATGCCACCTTAAGACAAAGACACTGACAGAAGCCTCTTAAGGATGCTTCACCACCTTACACATCAGCAAAGGGGAGTGTAGTAATGATCAAAATTGAAACAAAAGATGTATTAGGAATTTGCCTGCTGGCAGCAAAATTAGCCCTGAAATGAAGAAGTGGCCAGTAAAATAGTACTCAGATTCAGTGATACCCAAGTAAGAGGACTCATTTACAGCACCATTGTCCCTTTGACCCAACTGCAACAAGACCGCAATCAGCTCCACCTGGGTCTAAAGGACAATAATATTGTAACAGGATCCCAGACGTGGTTGAATTTGTGGTGTGGACTGGTGTTAGAAAACACAAATCTCTCTGCCTATTCAAAAATAAACATAGTTCAACTGAACAATGGAACAGTCCTAAGCAAATAAAAAAGTTATTTAATGAAGCGCTAGTATTGTGAAAAAACTTTCCAAAGGAGTATTACATTTATAAATGAAACAACTAGTTGGACACAAAAAGATAACTCATCCATATGTTGTACAGTAAAACCTCGATTTAACGGACTAATTCGGGCGAGGGGGTGTCCGTTAAATCAGAAAGTCCGTTATTTAATAATAATAATAAAAAACGAGCTGTTGGAGCAGCAGCCCGCCTGCCACAGGGCCGGGGCGGCAGCTCCGCAGCCCACCTGCTGCTGGGACCCGGGCGGCAGCCAGGAACCGTCAGCCAGCCCGCCCACTGGCAGGACTCGGGCGGGAGCCAGGAGCCGGCAGCCAGCCCGCCCGTAGGCGGGACTCGGGCGGGACCCGGCAGCCAGCCAGCCCGCCTGCACGTGGAACCCGGGCGGGAGCTGGGAACCGGCAGCCTGCCCGCTGGTGGGACTCGGGCGGGAGCCGGCAGCCCGCCTGCAGGCAGGACCCAGGCGGGAGCCGGCAGCCAGCCCGCCTGCTGGTGTGACCCGGGCGGCAGCCAGGAGCCGGCAGCCATCCCGCCCGCTGCCTGGACCCGGGCGGCAGCCGGGAGCCGGCAGCCAGCCCTCGACAAATGGATTTCGGATGCATCAGACTTGCTTAGAAATTTTGTCCATTGCATCCGAAGACCGTTAAATCGAGGTCCGTTAAATCGAGGGTTTACTGTACCAATGTTCAAAAGTTTTAACCACTAAAGGTTAAAACTATTTGTTGATTTTAACTTCGATGTTGAGTGTTTAGATGTACATTTACAGTATATCTAGTAAAATTATTTTAATGTACTTAATTTAAAAATAACTTAAT
The DNA here is from genome assembly GCA_032164245.1 of Sternotherus odoratus. Taxonomy (NCBI): domain Eukaryota; kingdom Metazoa; phylum Chordata; order Testudines; family Kinosternidae; genus Sternotherus; species Sternotherus odoratus. Next base: position 57,329,320 of record JAVMKO010000004.1, read on the forward strand.
ATGCAGGTTCATTGTAAATGAAGGGACTGTAGCTGAGACATAGCAAACAAACTTCCATAAACTGCAAGCTGCTGAACAATGCATAAAGTTCACAATTAATTTTAAATGGACGTATCAATGTAAACATTATTTTCCTGTTCTTATCTACTAAACTTTATAACTTCAAATTAAAATTTTAAATACTCTTATAGTAGCAGTTTGCATATTGATGATCATCAAAAGTACTTTTTTAAACATGTCATCTGACGATTAATCATAAAACCAGAATGCAAAATGTTTGACAATGAAACACGATGTTTCACTTTTCAAAAGGATGTATATTCATAACATTTAATATAGTAAAATAAATATGAAGACCAAATCCCATACCATATGTCCTTCAGCACGAGCTTTGTTTTGCATAGCTTCCCTCTTTCGTTGCCAGAATTCTTCAACTTGTTTTGCTCTTTCTGCTGCTACCCATCCTCTTTGCCTAAGTAATTGGAACATATGCCAATTAAATGTTTTTGAATGCCACATTCAAAATGAATGTATTCACAAACAACAACTGGAGAACAAAGTAGTCAACATTCTTAAAGGGACAATCTAATAGCACCTTTTACCAGCCCAAAAAACCACAGACATTTCACAAAAGGAAGTTTCCAGGAAGCTCACTTGGTTTGTCCCAGGGCATGATTAGACTGGCGCTTCACAGCGCAAAAACCCTCCTGTAGCGCTATAATTTTCCTATCGAACACACTTCAAAGTGAGATTTTGCGCATGTACTCACTGTTTATAGCGCAAGTATTAAACCTCCTTTTCCAGAGTGATAAGCCTTTTTGCGCGAACGCTATAGCGCAAGGGTGGGAATGTGAACACCCAGGAATAACTCATTACGCTGCAAGGGAATCAACAAGCCATTTAAGGCAAATGACGTCAATGTTGTTTTGAAAAAGGGGGGAAGAATCAGGAAGTAGCTGATCAGTTTCTCTCTTAAAACTCACAGCCCATAAGCACTGGAAATGCTGACAGATTGAGCTGTGTGAGTGCACTGCAGAGCCTGGTCAGTTTCCTAGTCACTGACAGCCTCAACCTGTCTCACTGCCTACACGTTCCCTGTTCCCCCTTACCCCCCTTCTTTGCAAAGCAGGCTGCACCCAGCTAAATGCTGGGATACCTGCCTTATCCCGCAACTCTTACTGCCACCAGAAGCGCTACAAATGTATCCATTCTTTAGCGCTACAAGGTTTCAATCTGTACAGTCTCTAGCGCGATACCTATTGCGCTACATTGGGAAGCGCTACAAATAAACGCGCTATAATCTTCAGTCTAACCATACCCCCAGAGGTGAAAGTAAGACGGTACGGGCCGGTACGCTGTACCGGTAAAAAGCCTGTCTGGCCCCTACCGTCTTACTTTAAAGCGCCACTGCGGCAGTGCTTTAAAGGATCCGGGTTAAAGCACTGTCACAGCAGTGCTTTAACCTTGCTGCTTTTTTTGCACCCTCCCTCCCCCATCCGCAGCTCTGCTAGGTCCTTACCGGCAAGGCTGCCAACGGGGAGCGCAAAAGGGGCAGAAACGCTAAAGCCTTGCCCCGGCAGCGCATTAAGCAGGGTCCTTCAAAGCGGCAAAAGAACCCTGCTTAAAGTGCTGCCGCGGCAGCGCTTTAACCTCCCAGCCCTTTCTGTGCCAACCCCACTCGCTGCCGCCGCAAATGGCAGGGGCAAAAGGAGCAGCTACCCAGTCCCGGCGGCGGCAGTGGGGGATGGGGGTGCAGAAAGGGCTGGGAGGTTAAAGCGCGGCAGCACTTTAAGCAGGGTCCTTTTGCCGCTTTGAAGGACCCTGCTTAATGCGCTGCTGGGACAAGGCTTTAACGTTTCTGCCCCTTTTGTGCTCTCTGTAGGCAGCCCTGCCGGTAGGGACCTGGCAAGGCTACAGATGGGGCGGCGCAAAAAGAGCAGCATTAAAGCGCTGCTGTGACAGCGGTTTAAGCTGGGTCCTTTAAAGTGCTGCCACAGCAGCGCTTTAAGGTCCCTGTCCCTTTTGCTCTTTCCTCCCCCCCCCCCCCCCAGCTGCTGAGAGGGGCAAAAGGAACAGCTACCCAGCCCCAGGTGGGAGGAGGAAGGACTGCTGATTTCCCTAGCGCCGCCCCTTCCGTCTGAGGCCCCGTCCCTTCCAGGGAAGCTGAGGGGGCATAACGGTAAGTCAGAAGTTTTACTTTCACCCCTGGTTTGTCCCCTTTTGAACAAGAAATTACAACCCCCCTGGTTTTCCATCCACAAAGTGGGGTCCTACAACTTCACGCTTTTGTAAAAACTAGAGAAGTTATTCCAGAGGTTCTTAAATTGTGGTGTGTGGATCACGATCAGTCCACAGAATACTTGAAAATGGTCTGCAGACAGCTGGCTGATCACTTGGCACTATTTCCAGCAGCTAAACTTCATTAAAAGACAGCCAAAGATACAATACTTAAGGAGTGTTATGCAACTGCAAATGGAAGGTGGTGCATGCAATTCCGACTGGGAAAGGAAATGGTGTATGAGCCAATCTCGGTATTAAGATGTGGTCTATCCCATGGTAAAGTTTGATAACTACTGTTCACTTCATATTAACTGATTTGTGAGATAAAGAAATTCTGCCTCAATTCTGTCTCACTCAATCATGGTAGCTTATATTACAATTTTGCAGCGCAGATGTTTTCCCAAACAGGGAGCTACTTTTCCATAAGACAACATGGTTGTGATGGCAAAGGCAGCAGCCAGAAACTAAGATGTAGAAAATAAAATAAATATTTTTAAAAGAAAACGTATAAATGTAGACAAAAATGAAAAATAGTATAATGTGTACAGTGCTAATCTGATGATTTACCACACATTGAAAATGTTAAAAAGGTAAATGAAATAATGCTGTAATACAAAGATATTTCGGTTTTACTCCTGAGGATTTTACAAGAGAATCAACTATGTTTTCCAGTTGGGTTTGCATTTCTCCCTCACTCCTCTGAACTACCTAAGGTTGTAATATCAAACTGCAAAATGTCAGGTTCCAACACCCCTCTGACACCTCTGTAACCCTGTTTTCTCTGGTGGCAAACAAGTTTGAAATTATTCCATTGAAAACAACTATGTTCCAACTATCCCCAGAAATACAGTGTAAGTCCCAAACTGTTGTTGTTTGATGCTGCTGTTGTTGATGATGCAAGACAAAGTATTATCATGCCTAGAAAACTGTCTATTAGACTAAATACAAATTCCGTAATCAAAGTACATAACTAGTGTACAATAGCACTGTGTACAACCAAATAAGTGATCATTAACATACAATACCAGAGAAAAAATTAACACTGTTCTACTACAAAAGTAAGCATCTTGAGCTTCAAACCATGCAGTATAGTTCAACCTTTTTGAAGTTTTAGTGCACATAAAGATCATTACTTAATGTATGCTGCAAGCATGATGAAAACTAACTAAAAATAAATGTTGACCTTTTTGTGAAGCTTTAGAACTACATGTAGCCAACCAGAAGCTTCTTTGCAATCATATATTGCATACAAATATCAATATTTGACCAGCAACAAGATTCACTCAAATATCATTAGTAATATGAATTTGTAATCATTTATATCCACAACATGCGCTGCAGGAATGGAATATATTATACAAAGACTAATAATTTTAAGCTCTGATAAACTACATGCACGGTTCTTCAGTCACTTGGATATGCGCATGAACTAATTTAAAAATAAATGCAACTGAAACTACTGTTGTTCTTTTAGCAAGTTTCTTGCTTTAACCAATCATTCGACTCTCATATTCTTGCAGTGCACCTTTAGTTGAAACCATCACACAAAAGAGCTATCACTAAGTTAAATAGTATAATTCAGTGCATTACCTATAAGCATATTTCACACATTTTTGAGCACAATATCATGGTTTAAGTCCAAAGATGATCCCATTTATAAATGGAAACACCCTAAAAAGGCGAGATCTAGAAGAGATCATAGTCAACCCTATTCTTTCCCAACCCTGGTTGGCCTTAATTTATTTACATCTTTTTGGCCCTACCTAGACTTGAAAAAAATAGTTAATATTTGCAACCATATTAGTTAACATGAAATGTTTAATGCATATGTTTTTAAGCACTAGTGTAGACAGTGTTTAAACCTTTAAAACATTCACACTAATGTTTAAATGTGTTGGTTAAAATATGTTAGCTAACATGCTTTAATCAGCATTTTTAAAAATACAACCCATCTTCCTAGCCTAGTCATAGCCTGGGGAGAGAGAGGGAGAGAAATGGATTGCACTCTGATACATATGCTTTGAAATTCAGCTGTGTTGCACAATCTAATAAAATGTCCATATAAGAAAGCTGCTGGAACCAAACCAGTGCTAGTGCAGGATGTTGTTGGGTTCAGCTTTATTTTTGATCTTCTCCTGTCACTTGATATGAAGCAGCTGATGAAAACGAGAAAAACTGCAAACATCTATCTGATGTTCTTCAGCCTTCCTCAGCACCATGTTTCACTTCAATTCTAACATCTGAATACACTCTTCATTAACACTCTTTTGATCTAGAGTTATTTAATTAAATGTAGAATGTAGAAATAAAGTAATAGCAAAAACTACAGATGAAAACAATACAATCAATATCAACTTTCACTTCTATTAGCATACTAATGAATTAGTTTGAATGCACACTAACACTTCTTGATGTTCATATACAAGTGAATTGTCCTGAGACTCTGACATGCGCTGGCACCTGGCCTGTCAGCCTTACAGAAGGTTCTCTAGAGAAGCTATAGAGATGGACTTTCCCTGGTGGAGTGGGCATGCAGCTTGTCAGGCGACTGCTAGTCCACTGGTTGGGGATAGGCTCCCCTTTGGTTCCTTCTTGTCATTGACTCCGACAGAGGGAAAGTGGGGTGGGTATTGTAAGGGACGTGACCACCACAACTCGAAGAACAACAGTTACGAAAAGGTCTTTTCTTTTCTTCGTGTGATTGTTGACACCATTCCAAATTAGGTGACTTCCAAGCTTACCATAGGAGGAGGGTAGAAGTCATGGAGCAACTGATTGAAGAATGGCCCCGCCGACTGCCGCATCATCCCTGGCCTGCTGGTTCACTGCATAGTGGTCCGTAAACGTGTGCACCCTATCTTCTAGAGAGGGGTCTGGGTCAGAAATGCTGTCAAAGATGCTTGTGCTGTGGTCGAATGGGCCGTGATCGTCTGGGCTGGGACCTTGGCCAGCTCATAGCATTCTCGAACACAGTCTTTAATCCAGGACGATATGCATTGCGCAGAGACAGGAAGACCTTTCATTCTGTCAGCTATGGAGATGAACAATTGGGTCAACTTGCGGAAAGGTTTAGTCCGCTCTAAGTAGAATGCCAGTGGCCTCCAGACATCCAGAGAGGGCAGGCTACGGTGAGACTCAGAGCCATCTGAGTTTAGGAATGAACACCGGTAAATAAATGTCCTGACCCATGTGGAACTGGGAGACCACATTGGGGAGGAACTTAGGGTGCAATCTGAGTTGCACCTTGTCCTGAAAAACTGTATAAGGCGCTTTAGAGGTATCTCAGCTTGGATACCCTCCTTGCCGACGTAATGGCAATCAGGAACATTACTTTCCAGGAGAGGTGGAGTAGACAGCAAGAGGCAAGGGGCTCAAACTGAGGGCTCATGAGCTTCGAGGGGACCAGATTTAAGTTCCAAGATGGTACAGGTGGGCAAGAGTGCAAGAACACCCTTTCCAGACCCTTGAGGAAACACATCACCTTGGGTTTAGAAAACACTGACTGCCCAGAATCCCCTGGATGGAACACTGAAATGGCCGCCAGGTGCACCCTGACTGAGGAAGGGGATAGGTGCTTTAGGTGCAGGAGATAGTTTACAACGACTGGGATGATAGCCTGGAGCAGTTGTATGTTCTTGGGCTACAGTCCATGTGCTGGTGGCTGGACCAGCCAGTGGTCCATTTGGGAATATCCCCACATCCAGAAAACCGACTGTATCATGTCCGACCTGGTCGACCATGCGTACACGCAGTACAATCTGCTGAGGCAATCTGCCAACTCCTTCCGCGCTCCTGGAAGGTAGGATGCTTCAAGGTGAATGGAGCGAGTTATATACAAAGTCCCACAGGAGAAGAGCCTCGCAGCAGAGAGAGGAGAGGAGCAGGCTCCGCCCTGTTTGTTTATATAAGGGCAACACTTGAGGGGGCTCCCCTGCTGACCCGATGGGAGCCACTAAGGGAAAGTTTCCAACATCTGTGCACGCAGCGCACACACCACTAATTTGGAATGGACGTGAACAATCACTTGAAGAACGAAGCCTTGCCAAACTCCAGTGGAGATAGGAAACCATGACACTTAGCTGCTACTGACTCAAAGGCAGATTTCCATTCCCTTATAGGCCTCTTCCCTCAATGACACTAACTTCCAAGGGACAACAAGTCACTTCATCATATCCCACAAACTTGTTCAATGCAATGAATCAAAGACTTGACTGAAGGCTACAAAAAATGTTGTGAAGAACTTATTAAATTCAACCATCTTCTCAAAGCACCACATTAAAATAAAGATCTGGTCAACAAGGGAACATCCACATCTGAAGCTGAACTGAGTATCCTAGCACATGCCATGAAGTGCAGAGTTAAGACAGAAATAAAGTCAGTGCCAGGGAAGGTCAACAGCATAATCTTTCTGTAGTTCAGTAGTTTTCACACTGTTTTACTGGTGACCCCTGTCAGATAGAAAGCCTCTGGGTACGACTCCCCCGTTATAAATTAAAAACACATTTTATATATTTATCATTATAAATGCTGGAGGCAAAGCTGGGTTTGGGGTGGAAACTGACAGCTTGCAAGCCCCCATGTAATAGCCTTGTGACCTCCAAGGGGTCCCGGAGCCACAGTTTGAGAACACCGACTGTAGTTGCTCTTTTCAGCCTTACTATTCTGCATCTGTTCAAAAAGAATAGCACCCCTCGTCTAGTCATCTAAGATGAAGACAGTATGCCAGATGGTCTGGAAGAGCATATGCAGTCACAGTACAAGAATAGTCTTACCTGTCTTCCACAATTTGGAGATAGTGATTATGTGCCAATACACAAAATGGTAAATGACTTAATTAAAACAGAGATTTTATAATATGGTATTAATGATACAACTTTTAGGTCTGAAAAGCCAGAACGGCAAAGTTAAGATTGCAGGTGCAAGTTTAACTTTGTCCCCTTAGACATATGGATTATGATAATTTGAGTAACACAATCACACACATTTTTCAATACAATAAAATTAGTTATCTCAAGACTGACTCATTCTCCAGGCCAACCTTTGCCCTCTTATCCCTCCCATCCCCACCTGTTGCTACCCCGCAGTTTTATCTCTGGGCGGGAATTAGGTTCTGAGAAACACATTTTTCAACCCTTCCTCCTTGCAACAGCTGTTTAGGTAAAGATGGGGGAGAGGATTTGGCCCTGTCTGATTTGGCAAGGGAAACTAGATTAATGAACTATGCCTGAGCACTGTTCTTGCTAAAAAGGCACTGTCACAACTGAGTGGTATAGACGTAGCCTTTGAAGTCATACCAAGCAGATCTCCTAGGAAACAATAGGGTAGTATAAAAGAAGCTCAATTTGGAAGTGGGCATTTGTTTTAAAAATGTTTATACTTGATTGAAGAAAAAAAAAACCCCCACACAATTTTAGTAGTAATGACAGCACTCTTTTGCAATTCAACAACTCTTTGTTGACATATCCTCTTTTTAGCTATATTACCCCATCTTCCCATTTCTGGTCAGCAGTGTTGGAAAGCTACTCTGATCCCCAGCCTGCTCCTCCCAAGTCTTCTCCTGAGTAAACATACTTCAAGCAGAGCAACTGTAAATGCAGTAGTAGAAGCAGGCTAGTGGTGAGTTTTGTAAAAACACTTCCACAGTAGAGAATCAAACAGGTCAGGTAACAGGAAGAGTTGGGAATAGGAGGGAATATCCCAGGACAGCTGGTAGAGAACTATGGACTATAAAAAAAGAAAAAGAGGCTTATGGTTTAGTCCAGGCTGTCATTTAATTAGTAGTTTATATTTTGGGTCTTTAAACCAAAAGCACAGCACTCTCAAGAGTTGCTAGTAATTAGTTACCAGACTAATTATTTATAACTATTACCAACTTGAATTTACCAAAGCAAATAGTCAGCAAATATAGTAGCTAGATTTACTAATGATTTTACCCATGAGCACTGGAAGAAACGGTAGAATCAGCTGCAAGCAAGATACATAACACATTGGCCATCTTCAGTGGGAACTAAGGCACCAATGGTTCTAAAAGACTTATGCATCCTGTGAGAAACCAACACATGAACAGACAAAACAGCTTCAATGAATAAAGATGGCTTTAAAAGTGTCTAGGAGTAAGCTAAACACAACATAGGACAAAATCTAACACTTAGGGATGCATTCACAGATTATCACAGTCCAACCTGTTTGCATTGGCTTGTTTAGAGACCTCCTTCAATCTTTTGATTTTTTTCCTAATTGCATCAGCATCTGGTAAATGGTGATGACCATCAGGACCATTAGGAAATCCTGGACGTACTCCAGGTGGAACTCCTCTGTAGATAAATATGTACAGTAACTTTCATTACTTTCATCAAAGCAGAGCACATGCAAATCTAATGGAAGGTAGTCATACCTTTCAACAGCTTCCCGACTTCGTATTTCTGCTCTCCATCTGATTTCTCTCTCCTCACCTACTTTAATATTTTCCTTTTGCTGTTGCATCTGGTCAAAGATAGCATGGTAGTGTTCATACTGTCCTCTGGCAGGCACAGGGGAAGGCCCAACACCTCCTCCACCACCAAAAAAAGGTGTCTGGGAATTAAAGAAAGAACTCTCACATCCTTGTCCTAATAAACCATGGCAGTGTCCATTACTCTTAATAGAAGTAATGGGTTTGCATAATTAGTTGGTGGTAAGACATAGCCCGACGCTACCTACAACAAATGGAAACTGAAGTACCTAACAATTAGCACATGTAAAGGGATTATTTCAATTCACATTTTTGGTTTATCCAAATATTAAAGCAAGTGATACATGCTATGGCTCTGGATAACAGCAGTTTACAACATATGATTGCAAATCTTCTATTGGCTTCTAGAAAGGAAGTGCATGCCACTACAAATCAGATTCCACCACTGTAGAATGTCATTTGAGGTTTCATCTGGACTCAAACTCAATCTACAGAGACAGAACTAGGTGACCACCCAGGGTGCCAAGTGGTTGGGGGCGCTAAAAATTTAGCTTAGGGGAGGTGGTGGAGCGGAGGTGAGTTGGGGTAGGGGGGCACGGGTAATGCTCCTGCAGCAAGTAATGGGTGGTGGGGGGGGGGGAAGAGTGCAGGGGAACTGCTCCCCACCCCAGCTCACCTCCTGTGTGCTTCCTCCCCTCAGCACGCTGTCCCGCTCTAATTCTCCTCCTCTCCCAGGCTTGCCCGCCAATCAGCTGATTGGCACCACAAGCGTGGGAGGCGGGAGAAGTGGAGCGGTGCCAGTGTGCTCATGGGAGAAGAAAGAGCTGAGGTGAGGTGAGGTGGGACGGGAAGCTGCCGGGGGGCTCCCCAGGTGGGGGTGGTAGGGAGCTGCCACAAGGCTCCCCAGGCCGGAGAGGGGGGCCCGCAAGGTGGAAATTTCGCCAAGGGTGCAAAATATCCTTCCACCAGCCCTGTTACCAATATAAGTTACCATGAACACCTCTCCACTACTTTGATATATGCACTGAGACACAGTCACGGTATGTGTCTGACTTCCCACAACAATATTGTTCCCAGGTAACTATCACCCAGTAGGAGAGTCCCGCAAACAAGCAAAACAGAACTTTCTCTGGATCTAGACTAAACAACTTTTCAAAAATTAATCAACTAAAATTAGTGCATCAAAAACTTAGGCAAATTAATTGACAAAATAATGAGGGAATGAGCTATTCCATCATCACCTCTTTTTAAAATAAAGTAAAATAAATAAATAAAATACTGGATGCTAACACAAACTTCACCATCACGGCTATCTCATCCATCATTTCCTAAAACCCCAGACCATCACCCTAATCCTAAAATGTGTCCTGACCAAATCAGCCCCCCCCCCCAAAAAAAATTTTTTTTTTTTTAATTCATACACAACACGGCCAGTCTACCAACCCCGAACCATCACCTAACGTCTGATTTTGTTTTATTTTAAAAACAGCAAAAGCAACAGCTCCAGCTATTCTCAACCAACTTCTCTTTTACACAAAACCCCCCCAAACAAACCTCTTCTAAAACTCCAGTATCAGAAAATTAAAATAAAAGCCCTACTAAATACTTGGCATTTCAAATGCTTTACTATTTTTTTCTTTTTTTTATATGTAATAAAAAGTTAAAGAATTTTTAATACTGTATTTGACATACTAGGAAGCAAGATACAGCCTCTGCATACCAAACCCCAAACACTGCTCAATGTTAAACAGTAACTGAATTTATTTAGCATCTTTAATTCCCTATATGTCATCTAAATATATACAACAGACCTTACCTACTCTTTCAGAACTAATGCAAAACTTCTCTCTTCAATCTCAATTTTCTCTCACAAGTTATTCACACAATTTGTGTGCTACTGATAAATTAGGGAAGCTATTTTTCCATGGACTCAAAAGGCAGAAAGGAACTACCCAAATCTTTCACAGGGGTGGGGCTCAGATACAATGTTGTTGGGGGCCATAAAAATACCTATTAAGAAAATTGTGAGGCATTTGGATTATTGTTCCATGCATAGATTCAGTATAGAAAAAGGACAAGAGGGAGGACTGGGAGAGAGAAGGAAACAAACGGGGTGTATGAAGGATGAAATTATTGGCGGAATGAAGGAAGATGAAAAAAATTGATGGAACATGTTAGAAATCAGAAAAAAAGTGTACTCAAAACACCAAGAAGTTGGGTATGTGAAGGGGACTACTATTCAGTATCTCTAAGACTGTTCATAGATTAGTACTGGCGCTAGCTCCACATGTAGATATGCATCTATCTGTTCTGGAGAAAAGAAAATGCCATGGAAGACAAATAAAAGGGGAGAGAAACGATTGTGCTATATATTTCACCATTTGCTGCCAACCTTAACTTCACCACTTCCACCTGAACTAAGCACATTTCTCCAGCCTTGTTCCCTGGCTCTGTTTATCCGTTCCATCTGGAGAAGACAAAAAATAAAGGGAAATAAAGGTTCAAGGATTCAATTTTCTATTAAAAATTCAATTTCACCATTGAAAATAAAATTCAAACATATTTTACCCTTTCCTTTTCCAGTCTTCTCATCTGCTCAGCCTTCAGTAAACTGATCTGGAAATTAGAACAGTTGGAACATTAAACTACATATTCTGAGGTACTTTATGACAAAATGTTCCTTTGTGTAGTATATTACTTAAAGCATGATTGTAAACAGAAAAAAAGCCAAAGTATTAAGTCTACCTGATCTCTTTGTCGTTTTTCCTTCTCAAGTAATTCAAATCTTCTCTTTTTTGCAGCTTCCTGAAAAATAAGTATATATTTAGAATTTATCAATGAACAGTACTTTTAGCAAATTTAGATCAAGGTGGTTAGTACTCTAATGGCTGAAGCATGCCCAGTAAGGTAAGTTAAGAGAGTGTTTGGAGGAAAGAAATAAGGAGGAAAGGTTTGGAGGTTTTATTTTGCATTTTAAAAATATTTTTGTTCTGGTTTTGTTTTTGATGTAGCTTGAAAACAAGTAGATAAGTGTCTTTATACCTCAAACATTTTCCTCCTTTCTTCTCCTGGATTCATTTTCTTCATTGGAGTTGGATGGGCCTAGATAAAAGGTAAAACTACAAATTAGGTAGGTCAGTGCATGGTATTTTCTAGATCCCAAAATAATAGGAAAGTGAAGTCAGGAAGTGAGAGAGCAATAATGTATAACTATTTTACAATACAGCGTCATCTATTATTCAGAAGTGCCTGAAAAAGATGCTGTTAAGATCTAGGGTGAGTTCTGTTGTAATTCTTCATTCGCTCTTGACCATGGGTTCTATCTAGTCAAAACAAATGAGAAAATACTTTAAAAGCTCAATTTTATCTTTCCTATTAATTTACCTCCTCTGAGAATATCAATGCGCACTGATCCTGTATGCCCTCCTCCTTAGCAAGTTGAAGATCCCTGGAGATGTGAATCACAGTGCGCACTGGGAAAACAAGTTGGCCTCAAAATTTCCAAGTAAAGAGTTTGTTCAAACTATAGTGAATACTTTATTCTTATGTAATAACACTACTAACTGGTATTTATGTATAGTGGAACCTCAGACTGAAACAACAGAGTTAAAAACTAACCAATCAACCATACACCTGCTTTGGAACCAGAAGTACACAATCAGGTCGCAGTAGAGCAAATACAGTACAGTATTGTGTTAAACTATGAAAAAAGAAAGAGTTTTAAAAAAAAGATTTGACAAGGCAAGGAAACTGTTCCGGTGCTTGTTTCATTTAAATTAAGATGTTTAAAAGTGGCATTTTTCTTCTGCATTGTAAAGCTGTATGAAGTCAATGTTCAGTTGCAAACTTTTTTGGAAAAACAAACAAACACCAGAATATTTTGATCAGTTATGAACATTTCAGAATTACAGTAAAACCTCGATTTAACGGACTAATTCGGGCGAGGGGGGTGTCTGTTAAATCAAAAAGTCCGTTATTTAATAAAAAAAAACAATCGAGCTGTCGGAGCAGCAGCCCGCCCGCCACAGGGTCGGGTGGCAGCTCCGCAGCCCGCCCGCTGCTGGGACCCGGGCGGCAGCCGGGAGCCGGCAGCCAGCCCGCCCGGGTCCTGGCTGCCAGGACCGGGGCAGCAGCCGGGAGACAGCAGACGGCCGCCAGCGAAGGGGACCGGGGCCGCAGCAGGGAGGGGTCGCGGTCTGATATGGATCAGAAATTTTGTCCGTTGCATCCGAAGTCCGTTAAATCGAGGTTTTACTGTACTAACAACTTCCATTCCTGAGGTGATCATAACTCTGAAGTTCTACTGTATTTAGAGACAGGTACTCTTCTGCTTGCTGGAAAAGGGACATGGTTTTGTGGCTATAATCTTGTCCCCTTAGCTCCCTCTGTTCAGGCAGGCAAATATTTAAAATATATACTTTGTCTGTCACCTTATACAAGGTCACAGGAAATCAGTGAAAGAAGCAGGAACAATATGGTCGAGTTACACTTACTGTAAGGCACCATTGCTTTGAATTTATTCACTTTTGTATACACACAGTGTTTTACTTTTAGTTTTATTTTAAAGTGAAACTTGAATAGACTGAGTTTTGATGTAAAGTTATTTAACAGCGCTTATGAATGTCCACATTCAAGGACAGTGTGAAGACCAAACAGCATGGCTTTGCCAGATGTATCTGTATCAGTCTGGTCCTATTCCATACCTTAGTGCCAGTTTTCTTCTCAAAACACATTTTTATCCTCCCTCTACTTTTAAAATCCATTATTAAGATCACAAATTCCTTTAAAATTTCAAACACAGAATTTGATTTTGTGCACCAGAGTCCAGTGGTACCCCCTTTGAAACACATGGAACCTTTTAAAGAATAATCAGTTGAAAGGACATCTTAACTAGCTTCCTAATTTTGTTTTGCCAGCATTTTGTTACGCCCCTCCATACAAATTCAGTTGCTTTAGAAGAGGATCTACTCATTTAGAGGTACCTTCCTCCTCAGTTTAGTTCAACTTCTGCATTCTCTGAAGAGTCCAGTATATTGTGAGGTGTGTATTGTGTATTAACAGACAATTCACTTAGATGCACCATCTGTTTGCCAGAAGCTGGGAATGAGGGACAGGAAATGGATCACTTGATGTTCTGTTCATTCCCTCTGGGGCACCTGGCATTGGCCACTGTCAGAAGATAGGATACTGGGGCTAGATGACCTTTGGTCTGACCCATTATGGCCATTATAATCTATTGATCATTGTCTGTATAAGTTTGATGGTGCTGAATTTGGAACAAGTAAACTTACTAAAAGAAAAAAAAATAGATCTAAACATCAAATAGGTTAACCAAAAAAAATCTAATAAGTAATGCCATCCAGCTCTTATATAGTGCTTTTCCATCAACAGATTTTAAAAGGCCTTACAAAAGGAAGTAAGTATCATTATCCCCATTTTACAGATGAAAAAATAGAGACACAGAGAATACTCTGAATAGTGACTATTAAAAATAGTCCCAGGGGCTCTGAAAATTTCAGCTGTAAATTACAGTATTCCTAAAACTGATTGCCACAAAATGGTTGCTGTATCCATTCAAGTTTCAGCTAACTTAAGTGGCATTCCAAACCAAACTGATAGTAGTTTCCCAACTTCAGCAATATCCTCTTACAAAATAAAAAAAAGAAATAAAACCAGACATATAATTGGTTTACCTAAATGCAACTATTTCCTGTGTAGATGTGTGTCAATACAACAGATGTAAATGAAAAGCAACAATAATAGGATATTCGTGGACTAGAACTTTAAGTCAGGTAACTTTAAGTAAAGTACATCAAATTAGTTAATGAAAACAAACTTCTGGAAATATGTACCTTCCTATGTCCTCACCTGTCTACATTTAGCTAATGGCTTTTTCTCATGAAATTTTTTATATGCGTCACCAGATTTCTTGATCATTAAAGGCACTCCGTATTTTGCAGCAGGTTTGGTAATTTTCTGAGCTGGCACAGCTGAAGCATAGATTTGTCCTTGAGCTGGTCTTTTTACTAAACAAGAAAGAAACAAATATGAATTATTGGTCTCATAGTTAAACTTACATAGCTGGTCTTCTTTGGATATTGTTGCATTACTCTGTCTCAAGTTACTTGACCTAAGACAAAAGTCTCAGGCAACATTCAGAGTATTCATTTTAGAAAGGGGCACAACTTCACTCCAAGCCTTCCCCACTTTCATTAGAAAACTACCAAAATGGCATCTTCTTCCCAGATGAGATACTTCCTCTCCAAAAAGTGAAAATCTCCTCTCCCCACAGAAGAGAAATTTCAAATACCCAAGACCCCCAGACAAGACCCCTCTCCCCCTCCAGTAATTTAAGTTATTTGAATAAACTAGATGCAACTGTATGAAGCCCACGGGATAATCACTTACACTGCTCTCTACAGTAGTTGGGTTTGCATGCAGTATCAATAATAGAATGTATTTTGGAATACGTACTATTTTACCATCAGTCAAAATATACTTTGGTTGAGATACAATAAATGTTGAAAGAAATTATAACATTGTATAAAAGTCTTAAAAAAAAAAAAAGTTGAATCTGAAGAGGTTGAGATAACATCATCTCTTTTTCCTACCAAACACATAGTTAAGAAAGCTATATTGGCTATGCATTTGGCAGGAAAAAGAAATGATCTTCTCTAGATCTCTTCAGACTCAGAAGTGCCTCTTAAACTCTACCAAGTTTAGAAACTTCGACTACACGAAATTTCAAGCAGAAAGAAATTTTACCTGAAGTTTCTCTCCTCATTCATAACAAATGGGTAATGCTTCTGATCTATGTAATTCCTATCATTGTATTCCTACAATTTATCGATTACTAGGATGGGCCAAAACAAGGACAGAGACTACTAACAGAATGAAAATCATCATGTATGAAAATTCTCATTCTGGTAAACAGCTTCTGTCCTCAAATCGTAAATGTCAAGTAGCAGATGTGACTCAGAGAAGTTGGAAGGGAAGGAAAAAGCAAAATTTTAATCATCACAATAGAATAATAAGGAGAAATATAAGTTTTCCCATCTAAAGCAAAAAAGTCTCATAAATTTAAGGAATTACTTAGTAACTCAGTAGCCTTACTACCAAGTGATACCTTCGCAGAAAAGCGGATGCCTACTTTGCAAGTCTTCCTTGGATGAATCTCTTCCCACAATACTATTAGAAACATGTAGAAGGGCCTTAATTTCCTCTATGAATGTTCACCCAGATGCCTGACATGCCAACTAGTGCAGTATTTTAACATCTTGCCTACAACAACTTTGAAGGCTTAGCCACTGGCATTTTGGATGGAACAGTATGAACAGGATACAAACAGGGTGTGCTTACTTGAGATATCTTTAGAGCTCTAGGGAATGACGGTTGTGTAACCTTTCCAAAGGAGTATTTAAGACTGGAACCAAATGATGGGAGAACTCATAGAACTGGAAGGACCTTGAAAGGTCATTGAGTCCAGTCCCCTGCCTTCACTATCAGTCCCCTGCAGACTGAAGTGTTTTTTACATAGGAAGGAATTTTAACTTCAGCTGCCAGCTCCTGGGAGGCTGCCGTTTTAGCTGTGGCAGGTAAAGCACTACCATGATGCTCTCCCAGGCACAGTGAGTGTGTCTGGCCAATACAGGAACGGACTCCTAACAGGAGACACACCGCTTGGAGCAGAGAGCCAGGCATGCCCCTGGGCAGTGGATGGTCATCCTCAAGCATGGAGGAACGCAGAAGAAAGTCTTCTTCACTTTTCTTTTCTTTAAACTGAAGTCAAGTCACTATTGCATAAAAAACAAATAAAAATTGAAGTTGTAAGATAAAAAGCAGTTGGGAGAAATTGAACCAGCAACTTGTTCTGCCATCAGAAGCAGAAACTCTGGTGTCCCAAGTTGAAAGGCTCGGGCGTGGAGCCTCTAGCAACAACACTGGACCACCACCAAAATTCACAAAGTGAAAAGTATTACCCAATTCATTATGAATGAGGAGAGAACCTGTGCAGCAAAAATACTGATTAATCCCTTGACGGATATTCAGTATTAGAAATCTGCTAACCTTTGAAAATAACATGGCAAGTGTAAAATGTAACTTTAAATGTTACAGGCTCATTTATAGTTTAAATGTGTAAGTTACACATACATGCTTTCCTAAATATATATTTGTTATTTCCAGGTTGGTTTTGATATCAGGTCAAAATAAATTCCATATCTGAACACAATCTATCCTACTGCAACTGAAGATAACTAACTGCAGAGCACTAGTGCATATTTACCTGGTGCAACATGGGCGTCAAACTTGTGGAACACTTTGTGACTGAATTCGTCTGCAATAAGCTAAACAAAAGACAAAGTTATTTTACTAGCTACAATTTTTATGCATGCACCTGCAAAAGATTGAAGTGTTTCAGAAGTCATCACCTTCCTTACATAAATGGAGACTGGGGGGGGGGGGGGGGGGAACAACAGCGATAAAGCCTTCTTAGAAAAAACATAGGGAATGCATGTGAAAGTAAAGTAATTCAACTTTATCTGCAAAATTGGGCCTTAACTGTATTAAAACTTACATACGTAGCTAACATTATATACTGTGAGATGGAATCAGGCAGCAGCTGAGACAGAAAGGGAAAATACCCACAAATATAGTACAGCACTGTTTTAAATGTAAATTACTAAAAAAAATAAAGGGAAAACTTAAAAAAAGTTTGTATAAGGTAAAAAAACTGTTTCTGTGCTTGTTTCATTTAAATTAAGATGTTTTAAAGTAGCATTTTTTCTGCACAGTAAAATTTCAAAGTTGTATTAGGTCGATGGTCAGTTCTGAGCTTTCGAAAGAACAATGTTTTGTGCAGAGTTACAAATATTTTAGGGTTATCAACTACCTCCATTCTTGAGGTGTTGCTGTACTTTTAAATAGAAGGAATTTTTTAATTCTTATTTTGTAAAAATTATTATGTGGATCGGTCTGCTTCCTTGCTGTTTATACAGGTCTTATCTTTTCAAGAAGGAAAAAAATACGACTATACATGGGAAAAGAGCAAAAGTGATTACGCAAAGTGCTGTCAAATGTATAAATATGCTTACAGAGAAAATGTATACATTCAGATCTTTAGATATTACAATTACTACTGTTGGTACAAGTTTTTCAGATATATACTTTTTTTTTAAAAAAAAAATTCGATATCCCTTCAGTTGATTAGCACAAGTCCAAGTGAAAGAGTCCCATCATCCAGTGCCCTTATGGGACCCAGGAGAAAATACTGTCTTTAGAATATGGTAAGCTACTGCTAATTAATTCATGGCTATTCAGACCCCACTGAAAATTCCAAACCTATGCTGGCCTCAGGAAGCAAAGTCAGATCACAGGAATCAACAGGTTAACCCTTAGGACTGTGTTAATATTGGACAGCTAACCCCTAAACAGTTCTTTTAAAAACTAACAACAATATTTGCTCCCACTGGGGATCTACTCCTTACTTTAGCTCTAAAAGAAATTGCAAAAGAATGTTCAGCTCCTGTAAGAATGGAGGTTTAAAGTTCATTTGGAATTTCAATTTTTATATGACTTAGATTTATACATCTCCAAAAATATATAAATAAATGAAATCAATATTTGCCATCTGCTATTCTTGCTCATCTTTATATTGTTATTTTAATAGAATACTATCTGCAGAACTGATCATGGAATTCCACATGGACAGAGGCATGTTGAATAATTTCCTTAGACTTACTCCTATGTCCTTTTTAAAGCAACCAGGAATGTTTAAAAACACCCACATCCACACACACCTTTAAATAGCCCCAAAGCACTTGATTTGGAATGGTTTGCAAATTTAAGAAAAAAATACTAAAGAAATGGTTTTAGTAGGTTACTGAATTCACTGTCGATCCTATGTTTATGGATAGCTACATGTTCAGATAAATCAAAAACTAACTAAAAGTTTAACTGTACATGCACACAGGGCATGATGCAATTAAATTAAATAACTGAATTACTGAAATTCAGGAATAGAAACAATACTTCATCTTTAAATTAAATTTGTTGTTAGTACATTTGACTGGTATAGTAAGTGTTACTGTTTACTAAATATAGTAGTAACTATTTTTCCTCACAAGAGATAAAGTTCTTTACTTTCTATTGTAATATTTTTGGAAGTAATTTCTCATGAGTATGTTATATTCTTGCATCTCACTATAATAAAAAGTGCACGTGGTTGAACATAGCACAATAAATAAGAGGAGAAGAATTATAAAGCTATTTTAAAATCATTGCCATACCTGTGGTGTAAGAAATTTTTCCACCCGTTTGGCTATAAAGATTTTCTCCAATATGGAGTTGACTGATGGTCTATCCCTAGGATTCCTTTTAAATAATTGTGAAAGCAGATTACGCAGATCAAAGGAATAATGCAGAGAAACAGGAGGAAAAGATCCAGAGATTATCTTCAGTACCAGGTTTTTCATGTTACCAGCTTCAAACTATAATTGCCAGAAAGGGAGAAATTAGCACACAGCCACAAAGATAAACATGCCAAAATAAAAAAAATATTTCTCTTTAAATATTTGAATGGCCATTATCAAAAGGTCTTTTAGATCTCAAATTTGCTCTGTATCGAGTAATACTTTACATTTATACAACTCTGCCACAACAACAAAACTAATCTTTGGATTCTGAAAGTGTTTTGTGCTTTTTGCTAGCTCTGGATCTACAGTTAACCAATAAAAATTGTTCCCAAAGCTGGCGAACAGTGAATGGTAAGGAAAAACAATGTTTGGAAGTAAATGCATATAGGTTGCTAACCTCCTTCCTTTCAGTCCACCAGATTATCAATCTTTTTATGAAAATGCCACCTCTTGGAACAAAAGGATAGTAAAGGGTCTGTGTTCATTTAGGGCCAAATCCTGAGAAGTGTTGAGATTTCAACATGAGGTGTAGGTATTCTGCACCTCTCTGGAATTCACTCTAATCCTTTAAATTAACAATACTAATTAGACCCTGGGGTCGGAAGCAAACTATGATGAACAACTGTTAAAAAGGGACATCACTTGAAATCCAGTCTATTAAATTATATATACTTTCCAGTACTACATCTGCCTCTGAAACCCCTTTCCAAACTTTGTCATTATATTCTTCTAATTTTTTTTAAAAAAATTCTCCCCACTGTTGTCATGTCAGTGACCCACCAAACAGGGAAAACCGATTGACTAGATGTGGGAAAACACTGATGGATTATACAAGATAACTGAAAAATATCTTTCCTCTAATCTCTGTTACAGTAATTTTAGATAAACCATGTCATACAGAAGTGTGATTTTTAAATAATAATATCTTTAAACAAAATCAAACACACTAATTTCAATTTTATCTAAAATAAGGGTGTAAAGTGGGATGGGAACCTAAGGAAGAGAGCAAAATATACTAACAGGAAAAGGATAGTCTGCAAAAAGATACTCTCAAAACCTCTAAAGAACAATAAGGTATAATATTATTTATTTTTTTAGATCTAGAAAACAGAAGACACTTGCCTGTCCTTTTTACCATTTCTGCGTGCTACAAAGGAAGTTCATTAATGCTACTGCATCAAAAATACACTGAATTCACCATTAACTCAAGTAAAGTTCACAATATTGCTAGGAAAGGAATGCCACGCTTTGCTTAATACACCTCTCTTATCATGCTTGTACTTTTGTTGCTAAAACAGTTTACGGAAAGGAAGCGTAACAAAATGTGTTGCTAAAGATACTTCACAGACGTGTAGGACAGGAGTCAAAGAAAAAGTGAGGGAGGTTGGCCAACAAAGATCAGCAGCAACGTGGGGGAGAGGTGGTTACAACAGTAAAGTTAATTTCAAAAAAAGCACATACCATGAAAAGCCCTGCATCAGCTGAAATACAATATATCAGCCTGAAATTTGACAATGGACAAAATAATGAAAGAGGTATGCTTGTAAAACAGACTAATAATTCCAAAGTATTTTAAAGTTTTACTTACTGCATGTTTAAGTGTGCACATTTCATAGAGAACACAACCAAGAGCCCATATGTCACTAAACAAAGAGAACAGAACTGAAAAATTAGTTTTTACTCCAAAAATACCAAATTATCTAAAACAGTGATCCTCAGACTGTGGTGCACGATATGTAAAAACATTGCCTGGTTTAATTATTAATCAAACCAGAATATTTTTACTATGTTATTAACTAATCAAGTTACCAACTTGCACTAAGTTATTAACTTATTTGCCGTGAGAATACATATAGTATATAAATGAAATTAAATATTTCCCTTGTCATACTGTTTAAATATGAATAGTACTATAGTAAGTGAAACACTGAATTCATGCTATTGCAATTCTTTTGAGGGTAATGTTGATCCCAAATTTGGCTTCTTAACCACTGAGGTCTGAGTATCGCTGCTCTAGAAGTATGTTCTTGAAACCAAGTAATAGAAATTAAGCATTTGTGCATTTTGCAAGATGTACTAGTTTCCTATCTATTTAATAAACAAATGTGTCTCTTCCGAACAAAGATAGCACCAGCTATTTCAGCTCCAGACTCTCTTTATGAGGAATCAACGTCACACTTATCACCATGATATCTGATTTAAATAAACTGGATAAGTGAATGGTGGAAGAAATCTGTTTTTAAGAGATGAAAGTACCATGGATTTTGTGTCCTACACAACTTGGAAATTTCTAAAGCATTTAAATAACTTAAAAAAGTGTTGTGGGCTTTTTAAAATTTCACTTATTTAGACAGTTTTAGTATGGATTAACCCTGTTCTCACTTCCCGTGGATGGCAGAGTCTGGCTGAGATGACTGATTATGTCTGATGCTGGAGTGAAGTTGCTGCACATGGCTAATCAGAACTAAGTCCCAGTTGTCATACTTTGAGTATTTTGTGGAGGGATGGGGCGGGGGGGAACCCAGGCATATCGCTCGTCCCAAAAAACAATGAGAATTAATAGACAAGTTCCTCTACCACCATACCTGCCTATGAAGTTTTGGATTGGCGCAGATTTCAACAGAGCATCTGGCTAATACAAACAAGATGATGTTGGAGAAGATGGGACCAGTTACTGCTTCTAACAGTGATGGCATGAGAAAATGATCTCTATGGAATAAGATAGCACTACATCGGACCCAATCTGGTAACTAGCAGTGAGCTATGGCATAGACTCTCAGATGGTTAATGAAGTCAGTTGTGCTTTCACATTCACTCAATAGATTTTTCCAACCCATGTAGTAAAGTGCACAGTATGCTGGAAATCAAGACTGAACTCTTTATTATTGCATGAACAGAATAGCTTTAAATTTCTAAACAAAATGAAAAAATCAACTATTAAGTCAAATGTTTTATAGTACCTTTTATTGTTGTAAGGTTTGTTCTGACAGATTTCAGGTGACAAATAGTATGGCGTTCCTATGCAAGTGCGAGCCAGTTCTACAGTACTAGAAAAAAAAAGGAAAACTAAAAATGAACGTTATCTTATATAAATTACATAGTTATGTAGCATCCATTTTTGCTAGATCAATCTACTCATAATAATGTATAGAGAGCAGCGCTGAATGAGTGTTACCTGTTAAGAACTCTAGCTATTCCAAAGTCTCCCAGTTGTATTGTTCCATCTTTGGTTAAAAATATATTCTAAATGCAGGAGGAGGGGGAAAAGTCAGTTACAACTCAGGCGCAACAACAAAAGCATTTAATTGTACAAAAAAGTTACAAATGGAAACACTGAAATTTTACACTGTTCCAATGGTTTGCAATCCATTAGGGTAGACTTAAAAAAACCAAAACACTCATTGACATCTTTGTACAAATGTCTATTACTTGACTTGGGATAGGTGGTTTGAAGTGATGCCTAATATTAAGCATCTGCCTCAGTGTATCACTAGAGAATGTCAAGACATTTCAGTTCTATCTACTGTACTCTCCAAATACAACCAACTCAGGGGATAAGCAAATGTCTTTTAGACCTTGTCTACACGGGCATGCTAAATCGGCGCCACTACAATCAATGCAGGGGTATCAGTTTAGCAGGTCTGGTGAAGACACGGTAGGCTGATGGCAGAGCACTCTCCTGTTGACTTCAGTACTCTACCTCCCCAAGATGCAGAAACTAAGTCAGTAGGAAAGGATCTCCCGCTGATAAAGCATAGCGTAGACACCGCGGTGATTTTTCTCCACATCCCTGAGCAACATAAATTACATTAAGTGTCAGTGTAAACCAGGCCTCAGTCTTTTCGTGACCAATGTTTTCATCCTTGCGATAATTTCTTCTCTGCCTGCTCTGTTTTTTTAAGCAGGTACGTCTAGCAATATATAGGTATCCTGCTCTGAAAGATTCAGAAAGCAGGAATATACTAAAATTTCAGTATTTACCAGCATAAACTGGCAGGGAGAGACAATAAAACATACATACTGTGTTGATGGTGGTTTCGTAACCCATAGTAGACTAGACTTTAAAGATGTTTCCATCTTCATTTTGTAGAGCCTATGTACCTAGCATTTATGAAACTGTAAAAGTCCCAACTATACGAATAGAGGCTATGTAGTAACTGTGTCCCATTGCAGCTGTATTGGTAGAGCAGAACAACTAAAGTCTTCCTAACAGCTCTTTTTCTTGACTGTAAAAAACAATCTCATAAATAACTCTAAGCTAAAATCCAGTCCCAAAAATCTTCATTGAGCAGGTGCTACTGGTTGTTATCTTAGTATTTAATATAAAATTCCAGGATGAAACTATTTTAAAAAACAGCTATGTAACTAGGGATTTAGTCAAACTACCAGAGGAATGTTTTATATATTTTTAAAAACACATGGAACACAGGTAGTCTGTGTCCCAGCTAGGTGGCATTCTGTTTGTGTTCACTTGTGCAGCAGACAGCAGGGTCTGTTCAAGGCCCACTGAAGTCTATGGGAGTTGGGTAGTTTTACATAAGACCACGTTATTTCCCCTCTCCTGTGGGGAGATAATAATCAATAAAGCAAAATAAAAATGAAGTATAATCACTCTACTGTAATTCAGCTTGAGGATACCATTCAGCATACCTGTGACTTTATATCTCGATGCAAAATTTTTCTGTCATGTACATGTTTTAGTGCTAAACAAATCTGTACAAACCAATCCATGATCTAAAAGTAACAGAGAAAGGTAGAGTTAGTGTCCTATTTTTATTTATGCAACCCACACACACTTTTAAAGTCAGTTAAAAATAAAACAAGGATTAACCTTTCAAGTTTTACTAATCTAGACGGTTTACTATCTTTTACAGTTATAATAAAGCTGTGTGAATCCATATAATTGGGTTATAAAATTTTTAGAACATGGGCTTGCATCCTTTAAATTCTACTTTTTTGTGAGAAGACCCCCTCAGTTACAGCAATACAGCATCTCAACAGCAGACCAAAACAAAAAAAGTCCTCTTATAATCCATTAAGAAATTAAACATCAAAAAAATGCTAAAGCTCTACTAGCATGTATACTTTTATATTATGCTATTCTTTATTTTTACATAAAAAAAAGGTCTGATCTTAATTACAGAAGTGACAAAGCAGCATAAAATTAGGAGACTGATTCCAAGCAAGACAAAATTAGTTTGACAGTTCTCATTTCATGGCTTTTCCAAGTTTATAAAAAAAAATAAAAAAATAATTTTTTCCAGCCTTAAAAAATAATAATTAAGTACCATAGTTAAGCACTTCATCTTTTCAAATTACCAATATACATAGACTTCAGTATTGTGTTATAGTTCTACTATAACTTTCACCTCTACACTTAACATCTCTCCTAGTAGTAGTTCCTAATTAACCGGTAAGGATTTAGAAGAGAAGTGTTTTTCTGACATGCGATTTTCTCTCACATCTCTGCCTCTCTCCATACTGCCAGCAAAATCCCAATGTATTCCCAATCTTTGCCAACCAAGAGTATTGCCAGATTCTTTTCTCTGCTTATTTTTAGCATGAAGACAAAATCCTCAGAGACTTCACAACTCCTTGACTAATGAATATCCCAGTCTATGACTACACGAAGAAAAAGATCCCGTTTACACGTTTCCAAGACTGAAATTTTCCATTTTGAAGAACTTTTGAGTTAATGGATTTAATACAATGTAAACCTTAAAGTTTGGTTTTGTATCCTTGATTTTATTAAAGTAACACAATGTGTAGCAAAAGCCCAACAAGTTACCTATGTAGGAACTGAATTTTATAATTGTTCATTAAGAATTGATGTAAACTTTAATTTCATTCTGCCAGCAACCCTTTTTGAGTAACAGAAAGGAATGACTGTCTAAGACTGGGATGCTCTTTCCCATGTGCATTACAATTAGGACCTGTTATGAAGCTTAGAATAGTAAGAAAAGAATTTGATTTCGATGATAAATAGAATTTTGCATCAATAATAAATAGATTAGAGAAATGTTCAGGGCTTGAAACCAATGTGAATTGTTTTAGTTATAAGATTTAGCAAGACTTAATTTACAATGTATTCTGTTACCTTTGAAGATTTCGGTAAGAGATTGTTTGCGTAAATAAAGAATGCATCAGAAACAGATAAACTGTGAAGGCCATCACAAATATGCAGATGATCAAGAAAGAGTAAGAGATTTAAAAAAACAATCAGAAAACATCCATTGTATTGAATGCTAAACATGTTAAGCAGCATTGAGGACCTTACAGGTGAGCAGCCACCCCCAAAGGCAAGACAACAAATAGGAGATAATGATGGGAAGCCCGACAATAACCATCAAATGATGACACCGGGGAAACCCAAAAATTAACATCACTTAAGGACTAATGATTACAGGATGACATTACAAAATGTGTAGACTCAAATGGGAATTTACAAGTATAAAGCTGGGATGTTTTTGCCACGAAACTCTGGGTTCAGTCCTGCAAAGCCTCGGACATGACTGACAAGAGCCCCGCTACTTACTCGTGCTCAATCTAACTGGGCATTAGATTGACTTGAGCTACAACAAACTATAAACATCAACTGGCTGTGTGTATATATATGTGTGTCTAAAAAGCATATTAAAACTGTTGTATTCTTAATAAACATGGAGTATATTAGCCTTCCTTTTATAAAAAGATCCCGTGTGCTTTGTATAGCATAACACCCAATATAATACCAGTCAAAAAAATCAAATTATGCAAGAAAAAATCTTGAGCCATAAAAATCCAACAGGTTTAATGTTTGATTCACCTAGAACGTCTCTTTTATTGTACAGAAAGCGAGGAATACTTGTAGCACCTTAGAGACCAACTAGTTTATTTCAGCATATTGTAGAGGTGTAGCTGTGTTAGTCTGTATCAGCAAAAACAACGAGGAATCCTTGTGGCATCTCAGAGACTAAAATTTATTTGGGCATAAGCATTTGTGGACTATAACCCACTTCATCAGATGCATCTTTTATTGTAGTTCCATTAATAAATTTGGTCTACGTTCCAAGTAGTATGAAGTTCTTAGCACTCTATAGCTATACTAGAGGCTTTTAACTATATTAAAATAACCATATTCACCAAGCTGATCCAAAACTACTCAATTTAAGTGTTCTTGTGCTCAGAAACTGTATAATGCAAATTACAGCCCACCATTCCCACTACCTGATCCTCTGAGAACAAGATGCCTTTCTGAGCATTTATTCGTCTAAACAGGTCCCCTCCTTCACAGTAATCCATCACTATATAGAGAGAGCCATTTTCTGTAAAAACAAGAAACATTTCAATCTTTAATGACAAATATAGATGTAAAAGCTTTCTGAAAAATCTTATGAAATTTCTTTTTGTATATGTCATAGCAAAGACACAGCAAGTGCAAAGACTAAATCTACGAGAAACAATCATCAATTATTTGTCTAGCTTCCAGCAAACTGCTTATATTGCAGTTTCCATTTTTGGCATTGATGATTCAGTAGGTGGTGCTCTTCCCTCCATACCACATAAACGTACACTTCAATATGATGTATGGGGCCACTGGGCCATCCCAGTGTGTCATTCCATTCCAGTGATGGTAGAAGAACAACAACAGAAAAATTATGTATGGAGATAATTCTTCAAGAAGCTTGAGACCTATGAAATACAATGCTTTACATACATTCACACATTGTACAATTACAGAATGATGACATATAATAAAATGTCATGATTATGACCCTGATGCAGTATTTAAGTTACTGCACAATAAAAAATATTAATGAAGCAGGACATTATTAGACCAGAAATTACAAGCATATTCAAAAAACTTTCTAATACTTCAGGAGTACTAGCCAAATGTGCCTTTGAAGTTTTCTATTACAACTAACAATGATACCCACAAACCTGGCATAAAACATCAAAGTTTTGCAAGCACATACATACATAATCAAGCAATGCTCAGGACAAGCATTTTAGAATTTCCACTTTCACTTTACAAAATCATGTTTCACCATACTTCTTCAAAAGTAGAAATAAATATGGGTTAGCAATTATTTCCCAGTATGGATTACCAAATAGTTTTTAAAACATTCCAAGATGGAAGAAGTTTAAGCAATATTGGATTTCATTTAAATTAGTTTAAGTTCATTTGAATTTAGTCTCCTATCCCAAGGGCTAGGCTCAACTATTATAATCATTGAGGGTCGTCCTGAAAAGAAATAGGAGTTACCACCACTGTGCAGAGTGGTCTCTTAAATAAATTGTTTGATTCCCTCAAATCAGTTCAATATGTGTAATCAAGATGTTGCAACTAGAAAGATTGAGCACAATGTCTTGTTACTTTGATTAAATAATTACTTCATGAATGACCATACATTCTGTTTTCTTAGTTCTGCTATAAAAGACTGGAGAAATGTTATT
Organism: Sternotherus odoratus; assembly: GCA_032164245.1. Taxonomy (NCBI): domain Eukaryota; kingdom Metazoa; phylum Chordata; order Testudines; family Kinosternidae; genus Sternotherus; species Sternotherus odoratus. The sequence goes on from JAVMKO010000004.1 coordinate 57,356,899, forward strand.
TTATAAACAGAGTACCTCAAGTTATCTTCCTAAGTTTCAATAAAGACAAGTTCAAAGTACTACGCTCAAGAAAGAAAAATCAAATGCACAACTACAAAATGGTAAATAACTCGATAGGCAGTCAGTTGTGCTGCAGGAAAGGATCTGGGGTTACAGAAGATCATAATTTGAGCCAATAATGTGATGCAATTGCAAAAAAAGACTAATATTCTGGGGTACAGTAATGCAAAGTCCCCTTGTCAAAGGGTCCCCTTTTCTTCACAAACAGCTTTCGCCTTAGACCTGATAACTCACTAAAACAAATGCATTGCTTACAGGGTCTCTGTCCACAAAGAGAAACATGAAAGGTTTCTCTTGAAAACTGGCAACTTGTTGATGTTCATAATCATGGCATGATGTGTGTACAACATCCTAACATCAAAAGGAGTGAGCAGTGAGTTATATTTCTTCGTAACAACATATTCATGCAGGACAGAGTTGTCACTCCTCCTTGGTCAAGCCGGTGATGAAGTTTTCTAGCACTGCCTCATCATGCAACAGTCAATGGAAAACCATCAAACAGCTGCAAACAATTATAACAGACAGGGGATCACCCTGCCTATGAATAAAGACAGAAGATTGCTTCAGTATAACACAGGGTGGGGAGATGCACTCAATCTATTCACATGAGGAAACATATGAGAAGCAGGCTGTTTCGTGAAAAGTTGGATTCTGGCTCCTATAAAGCCAGCCAGCTGTGCAACAGACTGTAATTTTGGATGGGTAAACCTAATTTGTTAGATAGGAAAGGTAACTATTAATAATGAAGGCACCAGTTTCCATTTTTATTATTTTCCTTTGTATTGTAACCATTATTCTCGTTATTAGTAGAACGTATATTCTTTCTTTAATAAACATAATTTTGTTCTACTGTAAAGGTTCATTAAGGCTATGGTTTAGTCATTGGTATTTATAGTAAAAGTCATGGACAGATCACAGACATGTACAGGAAAGAAGATGACACAAACATGTGGTGGGTGGTGGTGTTTAGGTTTGGTTATTTTTTGGGAAGCAGTGGCTTACAACATTACAAACCAGAAGGAACTGAGACAGACAGTTAAGGAGATGAGGGGAAAATATTGGGAAGATTTGTTTTTCAAATCTATATTTCAACTCAAAAAAAAATGCATGGCCCATCACTTGTATTTTAATATTACTGTACATTCACTAGTTCAGGTTCCATTATGCAGTTTTGAATCTTACCTTCAAACGATTCCCGATACAGGACAATATTTGGATGTTTCATGTTTGCCAATACAGCAACTTCTCTCCTTGATTCTTCTCTCTCTTTATTGGACATCTTAAAAAAGAAAAAATGACACTGTTTTTGAGAGCAGGACTATAAAAAAAAAAACAAAAAACCCATGATACTTCATAATATCACTCACCTTAGAGATGTTTATCTCCTTAATAACATACTGTCTGCTATTTTCTTTAGCTTTGACCAGAATTGCTTTTCCAAAGGATCCTTCACCAATCTTCTGCACCTTAATATATTTATCCATGGTTCTTTTTCTAAGGCATCCTTACTTAACGGCTGAGGAAAAAACAAAGCATGTTAACTGAATAATAAAGTTAAGTGTCTGCCAGATCAAGTTATGCATTTCACTTTAGTTTCTAATTCATTTCTCTCTTCAATTTCATATGAAACTTCCATTTCTCCTCTGCAAGTCAGTGAATCCAATTCTCAACTTTTCACCCACACCACTTGAATGATCTAAAAATGGGGGGGGGAAGGGGGAAGATATATTACCATACACAGTTCAGCTCTTTCATCTTGATGGAATGCAGGTAGACAGTCAGAAAATACCAAATAAAGTGAGTGCATTCAGTCTCCAAGTAGTGTCAGTATTCAGTGCTATATTTTCTGCTTCAGTTAGCAGGTGAGTATTACTTCGATCTACAGCACTTAGCTTCCTTTACCTCTCCTTTAATATTATTAGGGAAGATCACTTCAGGAAGAGAGTGGGAATACTTAAACACATTTTATTAAAAAGCACCAGAATGTCTATGCTGGAAATTAGGCAAAATTATATAGTTAAGAACTGGCACATGGGCTTGAAGTTTAATCTGTCTTCACTTCCATCAAAAACTTCCAGAAGACTTGTGTGACTTTTTAACCATTTATCCTCCTTAAAAAAAGACATGTGACATTTATGTACTTCTCAAATCTTCACCACTGTGTTATATATTTATCTTATGGTCTCCTTATGCAATGTGTATGTTCACTGTAGTGTGTGCCTATTTGGACAGTAAACTCCTTTGAGATCATGACTGGATTTTCCTCCATCAACACCCAGACAAAACACACTTCTTCCTATGAATACATGCATTACAACATACTCTATTATTTCCCACAGAGCTGCCTGGTTCAGTATATAAACTGGGTGCCATGCAACATATGAGGCAGAGGTTCAATATTACTTTCAGTGTTTACAGACTGTAGTCTTGCTTCATTCACTACACACTTCTGTCTCACTACCCTTATTGTTCATTCAGGGGAGGACTCAGCTGTGCACTTATTAACACCACAGTCAATGCAAACTGATTTTGGCCAAAATAAAGGCACAGATCCATAAGACCCCGCTCTAATTCACTATGTAGCCCCATCTTACTCACAGTGCAAATCAAACAGTCAATGACAAAGATCTTCTATTATTAGCAGTGTACTGAAAAAAATCTAACACAAATTTATATATTTTTGTAATGGTTTGTGCCTCTAGAATTTGGATTTCTTTCTCTGTGGCTCACAGTAGCACTGTGGTGGGAACTGTGGTGTGTGCACCTATGCCCCAAACCTCTCATCCCCAGCCCCACTCCAGAGCTCACACCCCCAGACAAACCTGCACCTCTTCCCCAGCCCTGATCCCCCTCCCACCCTCCTTGGTCCCAGCCCAGCGCACCCTCCTACACCCTAAACTCCTCATCGCCAGCCCCACCCCAGAGCCTGCACCCCAATAGAAAGAGAAACTGGTTCACACTCAGAATTTTCTTCTTAGATACTACTTGCAGTAGAGAGTCTTTCTACCGAGGGTGACCAGACAGCAAGAGTGAAAAATCAGGACTGGGGTGGGGTGTAATAGGAACCTATATAAGAAAAAGACCCCAAAATCGGGACTGTCCCTATAAAATGGGGACATCTGGTCACTCTATTTCTACCAACCCAGCATAATAGAGGTGATCTTCAATTGCAGTATGAAGTTTTCCATGTATTACTTTCTGTAGTTCATCATCTAAGTTTAATAAACTTTGGTTTTAGCCAAGCTAATTGGGAGCTATTAGCTATACTTAGAGCTATCCCAAGAGTGACTAAGAAGCCTCAACGACAAGAACCACCGTTTGATCCTAATTAGATGCTTAGTTTCTTGTAGACATCATGGTGAACAGGTGTCTTAAGAAGGGATCTGAACCGGGGCGGGTGATGCTTTGCCGATCTGTGCAGGACAGGCACTGGGATGCACAGAGGGCATCACAGCAGCCAGCGCGGAGGGCGAGCGGGTCACAGATCGCAGTGCGGCGAGCCACGGCTCGGCGGAGGGCAAGTTGAGAGGGAAACCGGCACGTGAGTAGGGAGGGGCCAGTCCACGCCAAACAGCGCTAAAGGCCTAAGACCCCGGGGACAGACCCAGACTCCGGTGCCCGGGGGTGACACTCGTCCCCGAGCAGCTCATGTGAGGAGCCGGCCGCGGGGCCAGGGCCGCGCTGACCTACGGACCAGGGGCCGCCGTCGCCCCCAGGGATACGGATGAACCGTCCGGGCCGGCTCCCGCGGCACCAGCCCAGCCTCGACCAGCAGCGCCCACGGCCGCCCCCGAGAGAACGGAGACCCCGCCCCGGCGGCGGACGGGGGCGGCCCCGGCCAACTCCTGGGCAGGGCAGACGAGCCGCTTCGCGGTAGCGGGACGCGACAACCGCCGCGCCCCCTCCCCGACTCACCCCTGCCTGCTCGCACCGCAGCAGCGGCCACCGCTCAACCTAGCTTCGGTGCAGACCCACTTCTCGCACCGTAATGGGTGAGCGCCTCCCAACGCCGGCTCCCATTGGATGATGCGAGCCAAGCAAGTTCGGATGCGCCTCCCAGCTCCCGGGGCAGCGATTGTGGCTTCACCGTGGTAACGCGGAGCAAAGAATCACGTGACATCAAAGAGCCGAGGGAGGCGGGTTCCACGCGTCCACGGGCGGAGCAGGCGGGGCTTAGGGGTGATTGATGGAGGAGGCTATTTGCGTATCTATGGGCATCAGTGTCTGTGAATGGGCGTGGGAATCCGTTCACGTGTTCATGAATGAGCATGTGTCTGCATGCGTTTCCACACATACAGATGTTTACCTCTGAATGGACAACTGTGCATGGCGTTTGTCTACATACATATAAGAGCATAAGGCTATCTGTCTCTGTGCATACTGCTATGTCTGCGTGACCATATGTATGCATGTCTCTTTCCATGCTTGTTTTGAGTGGCCAGCCATGTTTCTGTGCTCGTGCATACATTTTCATATGTGACATGGCTGTGCATGTGTGTCTAATTCCATTCATGTGAATCCCTAGGTGTTATATGCCATTAAGTATAGGGATTGGTGTATGTATTTGTATGTTTCTGTATATGTATGCAGATAACTGCTTGGTGTGTTATATTATTGTCAGAATGTGAATAGGTTTTTATATATGGGCTTATTTACATCTAAGTGTGTCTGTTTTAATGCATCTAAGTGTGTCTGTGTTAACGCGCAGGGCCAGATAGGCAGGCAGAGCTTCAGAGTCTCAATGCGTGGATGAGACGATGGTGTAGAGAGGAAGGGTTCAGATTTATTAGGAACTGGGGAAACTTTTGGGATAGGGGGAGCCTATACAGGAAGGATGGGCTCCACCTAAACCAAAGTGGAACCAGGCTGCTGGCACTTAACATTAAAAAGGTTGCAGAGCAGTTTTTAAACTAAGAGATGGGGGAAAGCCGATTGCTGCAGAGGAGCATGTGGATCGGATAGGGACTTCTCTTACAGGAGGGTCTGTCGTTAGAGATTCTCTAGGTTTTAGACAGGAAAGGATGGAAAAGGATAAAGGAGGGGCCAGATCAGATGAGAAATTTTCACATAAAGAATCTGACACACCAGGGAAGAGCAGACAGATAAACAGTGACCAGTTTTTAAAGTGCTTGTACACAAATGCCAGAAGTCTAAATAATAAGATGGGTGAACTAGAGTGCCTCGAGTTAGAGGAGGATATTGACATAATAGGCATCACAGAAACATGGTGGACCGAGGACAATCAATGGGACACAATCATTCCAGGGTATAAAATATATCGGAGGGACAGAATAGGTCGTGGGGGCGGGGGAGTGGCACTTTATGTAAAAGATAGTGTAGAATCAAATGAAGTAAAAATCTTAAATGAATCCACATGTTCCATAGAATCACTATGGATAGTAATTTCATGCTCTAATAAGAACATAACAATAGGGCTCTATTATCGACCACCTGATCAGGACAGTGATAGGGATGACGAAATGCTAAGGGAGATTAGAGAGGCTGTCAAAATAAAGAACCCAATAATAGTGGGAGACTTCAATTATCCCAACATTGACTGGGTACATGTCACCTCAGGACGAAATGCAGAGATGAAATTTCTTGATACTTTAAATGACTGCTTCTTGGAGCAGCTGGTACAGGAACCCACAAGGGGAGAGGCAACTCTAGATTTAGTCCTGAGTGGAGCGCAGGATCTGGTTCAAGAGGTAACTATAAAAGGACCGCTGGGAAATAGTGACCATAATATAATAACATTTAACATTCCTATGGTGGGAATAACACCTCAGAAGCCCAACACTGGGGCATTTAATTTCAAAAAGGGGAACTATGCAAGAATGAGGGGGTTAGTTAAACGGAAATTAAAAGGTAAAGTGACTAAAGTGAAATCCCTGCAAGCTGCATGGACTCTCTTCAAAGATACCATAATAAAGGCCCAACTCAAATGTATACCCCAAATTAAAAAACAACGCCAGAAAACTAAAAAAGAGCCACCGTGGCTTAACAGCCAAGTAAAAGAAGCAGTGAGAGAGAAAAAGGCATCTTTTAAAAAGTGGAAGTTTAATCCTAGTGAGGTAAATAGAAAGGAGCATAAGCACTGCCAAATAAAGTGTAAGAATGTAATAAGAAAAGCTAAAATGGAGTTTGAAGAACAGCTAGCCAAAAACTCTAAAGGTAATAACAAAATGTTTTTTAAATATGTCAGAAGCAGGAAGCCTGCTAAACAACCAGTGGGGCCCCTGGATGACAGAGATACAAAAGGAGCACTTAAAGATGACAGAGTCATTGCAGAGAAACTAAATGAATTCTTTGCTTCAGTCTTCACGGCTGAGGACGTTAGGGAGATTCCTAAACCTGAGCTGTCTTTTGTAGGTGACAAATCTGAGGTATTGTCACAAATTGAAGTATCAGTAGAGGAGGTTCTGGAACTCATTGATAAACTTAACTGTAACAAGTCACCGGGACCAGATGGCATTCACCCAAGAGTTCTGAAAGAACTCAAATGTGAAATTGCGGCACTATTAACGAGGGTTTGTAACCTATCCTTTAAATCGGCTACTGTGCCCAGTGACTGGAAGATAGCTAATGTAACGCCAATATTTAAAAAGGGCTCTAGAGGTGATCCTGGCAATTACAGACCAGTCAGTCTAACGTCCGTACCGGGAAAATTAGTTGAAACAATAGTAAAGAATAAAATTGTCAGACACATAGAAGAGCATAAATTGTTGGGCAAAAGTCAACATGGTTTCTGCAAAGGGAAATCGTGTCTTACTAATCTATTAGAGTTCTTTGAAGGGGTCAGCAAACATGTGGACAAGGGGGATCCGGTGGACATAGTGTACTTAGATTTCCAGAGAGCCTTTGACAAGGTCCCTCACCAAAGGCTCTTACGTAAATTAAGCTGCCATGGGATAAGAGGGAAGATCTTCTCATGGATTGAAAACTGGTTAAAAGACAGGGAACAAAGGGTAGGAATAAATGGAACTTTTTCAGAATGGAGAGGGGAAACTAGTGGTGTTCCCCAAGGGTCAGTCCTGGGACCGATCCTATTCAACTTATTTATAAATGATTTGGAGGAAGGGGTAAACAGTGATGTGGCAAAGTTTGCAGATGATACTAAACTGCTCAAAGTAGTAAGGACCAAAGCAGACTGTGAAGAACTTCAAAAAGATCTCACTAAACTAAGTGATTGGGCAACAAAATGGCAAATGAAATTTAATGTGGATAAATGTAAAGTAATGCACATTGGAAAAAAATAACCCCAACTATACATACAATATGATGGGGGCTAATTTAGCTACAACCAATCAGGAAAAAGACCTGGGAGTCATTGTGGATAGTTCTCTGAAGGCATCCACGCAGTGTGCAGCGGCAGTCAAAAAAGCAAACAGGATGTTAGGAATCATTAAAAAAGGGATAGAGAATAAGTCGGAGAATATCTTATTGCCCTTATACAAATCCATGGTGCGCCCACATCTTGAATACTGTGTACAAATGTGGTCTCCTCATCTCAAAAAGGATATACTGGCACTAGAAAAGGTTCAGAGAAGGGCAACTAAAATGATTAGGGGTTTGGAACGGGTCCCATATGAAGAGAGATTAAAGAGGCTAGGACTTTTTAGCTTGGAAAAGAGGAGACTAAGGAGGGATATGATAGAGGTATATAAAATTATGAGTGGTGTGGAGGAAGTAAATAAGGAAAAGTTATTTACTTGTTCCCAAAATAGAAGAACTAGGGGTCACTCAATGAAATTGGCGTGCAGCAGGTTTAAAACAAATAAAAGGAAGTTCTTCTTCACACAGCGCACAGTCAACCTGTGGAACTCCTTACCTGAGGAGGCTGTGAAGGCTAAGACTATAACAGGGTTTAAAAGAGAGCTGGATAAATTCATGGAGGCTAAGTCCATAAATGGCTATTAGCCGGGATGGGTAATGAATGGCCTAGCCTCTGTCTGTCAGAGGGGGGTGATGGATGGCAGGAGAGAGATCGCTCGATCATACCTGTTAGGTTCACTCACTCCGGGGCACCTGGCATTGGCCACTGTCGGTAGACAGGATGCTGGGCTAGATGGACCTTTGGTCTGACCCAGTATGGCCGTTCTTATGTTCTTATCTAAGTATAAACAGGGATGCGTGGTGAGTTGTGCACATGAGCTTCTGAGCAGTACTGAATGTAATATTAATACATTTTATCTTACAGTACTGAATGTAATATTAATACATTTTATCTTACACTAAGCTTATCCAGCGATCTAAAAGACAAAGTAAGATACACTATGGATTTTACATGTGGATTACATCTGGTACTATAGGTATGAATATTAACCCCAACATCAAAGAACATTTTGTACCTGTTGATAAAATAGATGAGGAAATAGCAAATGGCAATGGGCTAATGGAAATAAAATAATTATTTATGTTTAAGGAAAAATAAAATCTTCAAAAACTGTCATTACTAGTTTATATTTTACAAGAAAAAAAGTTGATGTTATCTCAAGCTGCCGATAGGTCTCTTTCCAGACTGTTACAGACTAGCTCTTTTCCCTGTACAGCACTCACAATGGTCCAAATAAAGTCTCAGCAAAATTCCCACAGGTTCTCCAACCTGGCCATAAACATAATCTCAAAAAACATTTGAGATTAACCTAATTCTATTCCTTTGTCCTTGCTGCAGTGGTGGTTTAACAATTGTTAACATAAAAGACAATTGCTTTAATTAAGACAAGGAAGACTGGTGGCACCTTAGAGACTAACCAGTTTATTTCAGCATAAGCTTTCGTGGGCTATAGCCCACTTCTTCTCTAAGGTGCCACAAGTCTTCCTCGTCTTATTTACAGATACAGACTAACACAGCTGCTAATCTTAAACCTGTCACAATTGCTTTAATGTACAGTATGTCCTCTTTTTTCCCATGGAATCTTATTCTATTCTTTTCCTTGAATCTCTAGCTAACTTGTTCATACCACTTTGCGATGGACTCCTTGCAGGAGAGGCACCTCTTAAACTTGTGCAAACTGGGCATACCCCTTCCTGGGGAAATCCCAAGTATATGGGGGGGAAGGAGTAAAGTACAAAACTTTACAGGTAGAGAAAAAACTAAAGGAAGCTCTATGAATCTAAAAAACCCACTAAAATTAGCTAAGAATTAATTTCTAAAGCAGAGATGGGCAAACTACAGCCTGGGGGACCACATACAACCCAGGGGACCGTCCTGCCCTGCCCTTGAGCTCATAGCCGGGAAAGCTAGCCCCTGCCCCTTGCCCAGGGTCATCCATCCCCCGCAGTTTAAGATTGCGGCACCACCAACACTATGGACAGTGGGGCTGCAAGCTCCTATCTGACAGCGTGGTGTCATGGCTGGCTCCGGCCAGGTGGTGGGGCTGTGAGCTCCTGTTTTTCTGAGCAGCATAGTAAAGGGGTGAATAAGGAGCAGGGAGTCCCTCGGGGCGTTCAAGGAATGAGGGGTGGGGTGGGGTTGGAGTCCCAGGGGGCTGTGGTGTGGATGGGGGTCGGGACAGTCAGGGGGCTTGGATGGGTCGGAGGTGCAGTGGGGGTGGATCAGTGGAAGGGGAACAAGGGATTGGATAGGTGTGGGAGTCCCAGGCGGCCTATCAGGCTGGATAGTGGTCAGGGCAGTCAGGAGGGAAGGAGCAGGGGGAATTGCGTAGGGGTTGCGGTTCCAGGGGGTTGGGGTGGGGAGATCAGGGGACAAGGAGCAAGGGGTGTTGGATGGGTCAGGAGATGGGGGGGGGTCAGGGGAGTGGGAAGGGGCGGACAGCGGGTGGGGGTCCAGGCTGTTTAGGGAGGCACCGCCTTCCCTACCCGGCCCGCCAGACAGGTCGCAACCCGGATGTGGCCCGCAGGCTGTTTGCCCAGCCCCCGTTCTACCGAGTCCGCGCTGAGCCGCCCAGCCGGGACTTATTCACTCCGGGCTGCCCCTGCCAGGGGGACAAGCCGCTGCGAGCGGCTCCTTTGGCGCGAGGGGCGCGGGAGCCGCCCGGAGCGGGACAGGGCAGCGCAGGTCGCCCGGCCGCCAAGAACACCGGAAGTGGGCCGCGGCGTGGCGGAAGTGGTATGGCTGCTGTGCGCATGTGCGGGAGAAGCCCCGCCCAGGCGCGGCGCGGAGTGGAGTGGAGTGGAGGGTGGTGGGGCCGCGCTGGCTGCGCGAGCGCTGGCAGGGGAAGGGGGACCCCGCCCCGAGCAGGCGTCTGCGCCCTGCCCAGAACTCGGAGCAGGAGGATGCGCGAGCGCTTCCCCGGGGAGCAGCAGGCGGCGCTACCCGGCCAGGTACGGCGGGCGGACGGGTCAGCTTCGTACGGGCGCTGCCTGCAGCCCGGGCCCTGGGACTGCGAGGGGGGGTCGGGTCTGGAGCCGGGGGGCGTAGTTCTTGGTTTAGAGGCGACGAGGGAGGTGCCGGTGTCTCCCGGGGGCGTCCGTGGTGATGCTCTACCTGTTTCCACGTTCCCCTGGCCTGCCAGCGGCTGTGGGCTCGTCAGCGACAGTGTCCTGGGGCGCTGGGTGGCGGGGAATGGGTCACTGTCTGTATGTGTTACTCCCCGCTGAGCCCCACTGCGTGCCTGGACCCGGTTGGCTGCTGTCTGTGCGGTGGGTTGTAGCCAGGGGTCCGTGTTGCTCTGTAATTAACACAGTGATGATTTCTGCCTGAGAGAGAGTGTTTCTAAGGGAGATGGTATCTACAGCATTGGTGGTCTCCTAAGGACATATGAGTGAGGTAGCTGAATTCCTGATTTTTCACTTCTAAAACTTTAATTTCATTGCTTCAGAAATCACGGTGGTATTTGCTGGTGTCTCTACATGCAAAGGACAAGGCATTTCTCCTTAGAAACTCCCCATCTTGAATATTATTGTATAATCAGCTGCAATATTTGTTCATTTGGTGCACATGCTCCCTGGTTCAGCAATGAATAACCCCATCTGCTTGTGTTTTGCTCACCTCACAGCTTTGGCTGGTAAGATGGCTGTAGCACAGGGAAGGTTGGTTATGAGATACTCCTGTTAGAGCATGCTAGTTTGCCCATTAAATAACTAGAGAAAATATTGGAAGAGATAACAGGAATTGATGTAGAATTGTAGGACTGGAACAAGAAGGTGCCTCTTTCTATATTTCAGCAACACCTAGCACAATGGGGCCCAATCTGGTTTGTGATTAGGTGTGTCCACAATAAAGATGAATATATTTCTACCTAATCGGAATTTGACACATATCATGTGTATTGCAACAGCTTGAAACTTTGTTTCATTTTCAGTTGTAGTCAGTTACATGAACTCCTTATCTTTCTTGCCAGACCTTCCTGAATACCCCTATTCTCTGTCCCCGTTAACTGATCAGGACTGATAGTATATTGTTATACCCAGCCCATAACCTCGGAGTTATCTTCAGTTATGTCTTCACTGCCAAAAACCAGGCGCATATGTATAGTGAAATAACCGATTCAAGTCAGCTATCTGTAACTGTAAAAGCCTAGTCGAGGGATTTGAATGTTCTTGTCTCAATTTGATCCCTTCAGCTTTTCCCATATCAAGTTCAGAGTTATTGTCCGCACTATTTAAGCCATTCAGAACTTTGTTTCTCTGACCTCATCCCTTGACCTGTTGTATTGTCCTCTATCCTATCTACTCTTTCATTGCTTGCCTACATTTTTTACTTTCATCTACAATCATTTTGCATTTTAGTCTGTGCTGTTTTCTTTGCATAGAACTTGAAATGTTTCCCTTCATTCCTACAAGAGATTGACTAATGGATAAGCTATGGCATTGTTACCCAGAGTTCTTTCAACCCAAAACTCTTGGTAACTTTTATTCTGTGCAAGATGGTGTCAGGAAATAAATCGAGAGACACGGCTGTCTGACCGATAGATGGCTGCACAAACAGGACAACACCGGAGTGCTTTCACTTAAAATTGAACTTTACTTAGTCTCAAGCAGTTACACATGTCCACAACAGGTTAGTAAACCATCCCCAACGCTTGATAATTACGGAAGCTGAGTGTGGCGAAGCGGGTGGGAAGCACAAGTTGTGTCCAGAGGGAGAGTCCCTGGAGAGCCCCTTCTGAGAAGTTCAGCTATCTCAAACTTCCCCTCTTATTTATACATTAGTAATAGAATAACACATTTCTTAAAGAAAACTTGCTAAGCAAACATTTTTTTAAAGCTCAAGCAAGAGATTTCCTTATGATAGTCAATTAACCAGTTCCTTTTTTTTCCCCCTCAGTGTCTATGCCTTGGGAACCTGACAGACTTTCTGTTTTTCGAAAATACATATATCAGCAATTTCAACATTCTTAGCAGAACAGACATGGGGTCAAGCTGCCCTGTCTGTGGCACTCCAAACCCCCTCCCTTCCTGCTTTAGTTATGCTAAGGCTTCTGCACGACCAGTTTACAGGCAGCTGACGTGCCTACTTTTAGCAATGAGCAATAGTGGTGTCAGGCACTTTACTGGTTTTCCAAAATCTTCCCATACAGCATAATCAGTTATAACTGATGTATATTCCTCTAACAAAAGTTCAGTTAAACATTTATATAATACATTTTCTGATTCGTGAATAACTGAGCTGAAGTCGACGTATCTTAGGTTAACTTACCTTGGCGTCCTCATGGCAGTGAGTCAACCGCTGCCACTCCCCCCGTTGACTCCGCTTCTGCCTCTCATGTCAGTGGAGTTCTGGAGTTGACAGGGAGAGTGCTTGGGGATCTATTTATCGTGTCTACACTAGACACGATAAATCAATCCCCGATAGATCACTACCCATGTAGACGTGGCCATAGTAAATATAGCCCTCTATTTTCTGTCTAGTATGTAATCGGACTCAGACATCTGGAAATGAACGGAAAGAGAGGATGTGGAATTGTGAACTGTACCATTCTCTGATTTTCTCTGGATCTTAGATTGTTTGAAGATTATTACCACCCTTATCTGTCCTTCCAGTTGTCATCTTTTTCCCCTGACATTTTCTAGTTGCTTGGCCTGCCTTTACTCATTCAGGTTCCCAAAATCTCTGCAACTTGTGGGCTTTTCCTTAAAGGAAGGTGAGGCTCAGCTGATTGTGGGGCTCTTCTGCTACCACTTGTCATACATGACTGATAGAGACAAGATTGTCATAGGTTCTCATGGCATTCATGGATTTCTTTATTTTACATTTTTAGACCCATTACTTGGTTGTTTTTTTTATCCTGACAAATGAGTTGTCATAGACATGGGGCGGATGCTGCATTGTATTCTTCTGCCTATGAAGCTTAGCTGATTATTACTCCACTATCTAGAAAGTAATGCTGACCCAGGGGCTGTTTTTCCTAGTGGAGCTGCTGAATTGTAGAGCAGAGGTAGAGAATACAGACAGACACACCACTAGCACTTCCTAGTGGGAGGGATGTACATACCAAAATGTCCGTGGCCAGTACAGAAGCATGAGCGCTGTTGGGTAGCAGCTGTTAGAGGAGGTCAAGAGGAGAGAACACAGCTTTGGGAATAGGGTGCGATTGGAGAGGCCCCTCTCCCCCCCCCCTTTTTCCCTCCCTCAAGATTTTAATTAAACTTTCTAAATCTACTTAGCTTTAAAGCATTGGGTGCTGCAATGCTGGGTGCTGCAAAGCCTAAATCCTTTTGTGGGTCTAGCCCTTAGTGCTTATGAAAGAGGCAATACTGAAATCCTTCATCTACCAATACAAAATAGTATGTATGTATAGATAAATGCTTCCTCGTACGCCGCCATGCTAGTGTGCCTCAGTCCTGTTTTGAAGGGTGTAAGAGGGTGGGACCCATGCCCATTCAATTCTTATGTTGAGTGCTGTGCATGATAAGTTATATTACCTCTGTATTTGGCCCTGGTGCAGCTGCTTCTGGACCACTGTGTCCAATTCATTCTTTTACATGTTGTTGCTCATGAACAAAAATGATGTTTGTGTCCTGGCAGATGATCACAGCAGTAAGAATTAAATGTTTTTTAAATGGTTTGTTTTTTCCCCTAGGTCAGAGCTGGGAGCAATTGAACAAGAGCCCACAAGGATTGATGCAAGAGATTTGAATTGGGAGATTCAGATCAGTGATGACCCAGAGGGTGGTGGAAAGTAGTAAAGGATTATATTGAGTTCTCCGGGTCTTGTTTGCAAAGTCCCAAACTCTAATTCCGCATTTAAACCAGTGTCAAATCCAGTGGATTATATACTGCCTTCTATGGTTTTTATTAAGGTAGGGAGTTGCCTTTTGATTAAGCTTCCAGTCTAATACCCTATTAATGAAAAACTTCTTAATTTTTGTTAAATGGAGTGTACAAAAAATCAGAACTTTTAGGGAAAGCTTTAAAGTAATACTAACAGTATATAATATTTAAATCCCCTTATCTGTCAATGAGATTTTTAAACTATATTTTAGCAATCTAGTTTTTAATTGTTTATGTATTTTGTTTATTAACATGGACAATGAAACTAGACTGATCAGTTTCATTTTCTGATTTTCATGCACTCACAAAATGGTAATTATATGTTAGTTCATAGCCCTCCTAGGGAACACTTAACTTTAAACAAAATTAGTTTAAAAAAGCATCACTGGAAATATTTTACTTTTGGGATTTGTTAAATTGTAACCTAAATGTTGGGCTTAACCCATGTGGATAGTGACTGCTCAATTATGCAATTCAGCCAGAACTCATGTAAACTTTTTGCATAGTGTGTATCTATTCTGAAGTCAAACTTCCTTGCCCCACTCTATGGTTTTACATATGCATGGCAAGCCAACATTTTGTAGTATATTTTATATTCTTGATTGCAAACCTTTTGTTTATTATACATTCATTTGACTTTGTTACTTTCCTGAGTACGTATTAATTATGTAAGTCACTGAAAATATATTTGTACTGTTGTTTTAAATTATGTAACATGTTAACTTCATGAACTAAGCTTTTAGACCCATGTACAAAGACATTATTCTGATACAAATCCGTTGAGGTTTTCTTTTCTAAATGTATCACAAATTTATGTACCAACAAAATGTAGACTGAGAATTTTCTGTCAAATATTAATTCCTGATCTCAGTTTCTTATTAAAGCTATTTTTAATTTGGTCTTTGACATTCTAGATTGGACAAGACCAGTGGTAGTTCTGACAAGGAAAGGTTAGTGGCATAAACAGCGTCATTGGGTTGGTCACAAACTAGTTAAGTGTTTTACTTTCATGTAGAAGATTTGAGAGGAAGCTGGGAATATGCTAGTTGGAAAAGCATTGTTGCTTTTAATTCTAGTGATAGTGTTTCCCAGCAGTGTGGATTTTTCATACCTTGGAGTGACGTAGCTGTTTTGTTATATATCTCTTTAGTGTAGACAAACTAAATTTGATTTAGTAAATCAAACTTAATTTATTGTAAATTAAATCTTGAATTCCAAGTGACTTGTAAAATATAACTGCTGGTTAGTGGTGTTATACATTCTGTTGTGACTAGCTGAGCTTTGTCACAAGACTGAATTAAATCAATTGGTGGAAAACTTTCCAAGAGTTATGTGGAAATTTCTTTGTTGTTCCCCTTTTGTGTGATCCTGCAAGTGAAGTCATAATGCTGAATTTGTTGAAGTATATTTCCATTGTCTAATGTCACAAATGGCATTATGACACTCCTTCAGGAGTAATCTTTTTTTAAAATAAACGTAATCAAAACTAGCAAGTATGGTAAAAATGACTAAAGTGAAATAAAAATGGTTTCATGCCTCAGTGTTATGTATTACTGTCTATTTGATATGTCTTGACATAATTTCTAAAAAAATTAAATGTAGTAAGAATAATGCCTCCTGTTGCTGTATTTTAAGATTTATATTCTAAAATTGGGATAGTGTAAAAATTTTATTATTTATACATTTGATTAAAAACACAAACAATGTTTTTTGGGCACCTTGAGTTCAGGTATAACTGGTGATATTTTAATTAATTGTACACTTAAAAGCAAACAACTTGATACCATTGGTGTATTCATATTCCAGCCAATAAATGTAGCCATCAGCTTCATTCCAATACCCCAAACCCCTCTCCTTAGGTTTTCTGAAGTTCCTTATTAACAGTTTTATTCAGCTTTCCACATTGTTGAAGTCATTGAGTTATATGTTCAAAACAAAATTTTCAGTAGTAGTTGTCAACAGATGAGTCATGAGATGCAGTAATTCTAGCTGAGTACCAGAGTGTTTTGCATGCTATCTTTTCCTTTGGAGTTGAGGCTTCTTTCATTTCGCACTGCTTAAATATGTCTTTTTTATGTGTTTAAGAATCTGAAAAATAGTGTATGGGTAAACTGTTTCTAAAGGTTAGGATTTTTGCTGTGGACTACAATCAAGGGCAGATTAATTCTCCTGTGGGCCCAGAGCTATTAGAATTTCCCGGGGGGCGGGGGGCATATATACAATTCTTTTTCATAATTTAAAATAAAATGATCAAAATTATGGTGTTGAGGCTGTTAATACTATACAGTAAAACCTCCATTTAACGGACTAATTCGGGCGAGGGGGTGTCCGTTAAATCAAAAAGTCCGTTATTTAATAATTTTTTAAAAATGAGCTGTCGGAGCAGCAGCCAGCCCGCCACAGGGTCGGGGCGGCAGCTCCGCAGCCTGCCCGCTGGTGGGACTTGGGCGGGAGCCGGCAGCCAGAGGGCGGGAGCCGGCAGCCAGCCTGCCCGCTGCCTGGACCCGGGCGGCAGCCGGGAGCCGGCAACCAGCCCACCCGCGGCTGGGACCCTGGTGGCAGCCGGGAGCCGGCAGGCAGCCTGCCTGCTGTGTGGACCCGGGCGGCAGCCGGGAGCCGGCAGCCAGCCCGCCCGCTGCTGTGACCTAGGCGGCAGCCGGGAGCCGGCAGCCAGCCCGCCAGAAATGGATCAGGAATGCATCAGACTTGCTCAGAAATTTTGTCCGTTGCATCCGAAGTCCGTTAAATCGAGGTCCGTTAAATCGAGGGTTTACTGTACTAAAATTGTCTTTTAAGCCATTCTGTCATTACATTTCAGTCTTAAGACATGTAGAATATAGTTAAGTTGATTCAAAACAGTCTATTTCGTATCTTAGAACAGCTGTTATATTAGTTTCTTTCTCGGAGGGAGTTTGAGTGCAGGACGGGGTTCCAAGCTGGGGCAGAGTGCTGGGGTGCAGGCTGAAGGGTCTGGGGGGGAGTTTGGGTGTAGGAGGGGATTCTGACCTGGGGCAGAGGATTGGGCTGCAGGCGGGGGTGCGAGGTGCAGGCTTCCGCCACGAGGTGCTTACCACAGGTGGCTCCTGGCCAACAGCGCAGCATGGCTCAAGCATATTTGTTCTCCAAGCTGAAAGAGAGGCAAAAAATAAATAACGAGAATAGTGAAAAGAAAGTAGAGATCATTTTAAGCCTCATTTAAATAATCCAATAAAGTATAGCACATTTAAATAAATTACCTCAGTCTGGCTGACTTTAGCTTCTTGTTCACAGTAGAGCATTGTTTGGGGAAAAACAAAACAAAAAAACCCTGCTTTAATAAATTAAAATTTCTGGAAAGCCGTTGCATATGTGCGGACTTCCAAATTGCAGGTGGATGTGTAATAAAAGAAAACAATTAAATGAACCTATGCTTATTTGGAAACTTTTCTGTTGAAGAAATACTTAAAGAAATGAATTTTTATTTGAGTCACTATAAATACTACATTAAGCCATTATTATGGATGAGACCTTAGTCACAAGTGAGGAAACTCATTTTGTATATGCAGCATCTGTAACATGTTTTATTTCTTTTGACAATAAGAGGTTGAATGGGTAATGTCTAAAACTTAATTGTCCTTTAGCTGTTAATCTTAAAAAGCCCTGACACGCTACGTATCTGTGAAAATTGCATAATTAAAATCACTTCTCTACCTTAGTTTTGGACCGTTTCTACCACCTTAATAGTATGTAAATATACTAATTATACAGTGATTGCAGTGTTCAAATGTCTTGACATACCACCAATTAAAATTTGTATTTCAAATACCCATTCTCCCTAAAGGATACTGTCCTTTTCCCAGGTTCTTTTCCTGTAAGTTGCTCTCAAAATCATTATTCTCAGTGGATTTTTCTGTTGGACTCGGCATTAACTTTATTCATTTAATAAAAGACAAAGATCTTCTCTTGGCGCTGTTTATGTTTACTATAACACTTCTCCTTGGGTTCTCTTTTATCGATGGTGGCTTTTGTAATTGTCAGATGACTTTCCCTTTTGTTTCCCATGAACTTAACAGAACCAGTGAGTGAAAATGAACTAACAAATCTAGGTTTTCTTTTTAGAAGTCTCCCTCTTTTCTCTGATTTCTTTTTTTCTTTATTACATTTATTGCTTCTGCTGCTTGCTTTGCAGATGGCCTCTCTTACCATTTATTGTGGATATATTCTTTTAGAAGAATGAATAAATATACTGAATTTTTACAATTGAAAAATCAAACTGTGAAAAGAACAGAATATTTAACAATTGTGTCCCACAGACTTTTCAGTTGAGTTGTCTTCCATAATGGGGAGTCATTGGATGTACACTTTTTTCCCTCAGACATAAATAGATTCTGGATATTATGTGAAACAATAACTTTGCAAAATTGGTATGAAAACTTGCCAACAGATGGGCAATTTTTTCCATGATTGTTTTGGTCATCAATCTCAGTATTTTATTTCTCTTACCAAAAAAACAAACGTGTTCTACACTACAGGCATGTGGGTGAGTTGATTTTTGCAACTGTTGTGTTAATACCAAGAGACAAAGAACCTGACAAACTAATTCATTGTGCCTATGTTTAAAGAATTGCCTTCAGGGAAGTAGTCTTCTCACAAAATTGATCATTTCTATTGATCATTTCTAACTGCATTCCATTGAATTCCATTCCATGATCTTTCTGGGCTGTGCTCATTCTGTCCCTTTAAAACAGGGGTGTCCAAACTTTTTGGAAAGAGGGCCAGATTTGGTAAGGTGAAGATGTGTGAGGGCCGACCCCCTTCTCCCCCCGCTCCGGCCGCGCTCTCCTCCCCCCGCTCCGGCCGCGCTCTCCTCCCCCCGCTCCGGCCGCGCTCTCCTCCCCCCGCTCCGGCCGCGCTCTCCTCCCCCCGCTCCGGCCGCGCTCTCCTCCCCCCGCTCCGGCCGCGCTCTCCTCCCCCCGCTCCGGCCGCGCTCTCCTCCCCCCGCTCCGGCCGCGCTCTCCTCCCCCCGCTCCGGCCGCGCTCTCGCTCCCCCCCCTCCCCCGGCTTGCCTTGCCTCGCCTCGCCTCCTGCCCCGGCCCCGGCTCCGCCTCCGCTCTTCTCCCTTGCCTCGCCTCGCCTCCTGCCCCGGCCCCGCCTCCGCCTCCGCTCTTCTTCCCCCTCCCCCCCCCCCCCCGGCTCGCCTCTTACTGACCCCGGCTCCGCCTCCGCTCTTCTCCCCCACCCCCGGCTCGCCTCTTACTGACCCCGCCCCTCTCCTCCGGCTGCGGCTCCGCGGACCACCCAAATTATCGCGCACTGGTTGGTGACCGCTGTTTTATACTGTGGTCAACAGTGCTGGCGGGCCGCATATTATTGATTTTATAACAGAGCCTGCGGGCCGGTGAAAATTTGAACACGGGCCTCAATTGGCCCCCGGGCCGGACTTTGGACATGCCTGCTTTAAAATATGCATTTCAACTCTTGGATAGCAAACCCTGGAGGTTCTGCTCTTTAAAAGATGGTCATCCGCAGGACCTCCTGCCACATTCTCCCTTTCCATTTTTAGAGTTCCCCTGGATATCCACAAGATGTCTGCAGACAATACTTGCCATCTACCTGATTCAGCCTTATGGTGGGGAAAGCAAAATGCCTCTTGAACAGGAAGTTGCCTCAGTCACAAGTGAAGCATGTTTAACATTTCTGAATTCATACCTCATTAACACTAAAGGTGAAAGTATAGGTTTAGTTTGAAATCATCTTTTTTGTTTGTTTGAAAGCTGTCTGAATCTCCTATTGCTGTTTTCAAAATTGCTAAACATTTATCATTACAAATGTATCTTTAGCAGTTAACTTCTCTTTAGGTGAATTTAGCCATTACTTTTTACATCAGGATTTGAGGGTGGGGTTGTTCATTAATATCATTTTTTAAAAAGGCATGTTACATACGGTAAAATTATCTGGTGGGAATTAATTAACTTTTAAAAAATGTTACATTTCACTATCAATATATATATTGTTTCTAAATAGCCATGGTTAACTTCATTGCTGCATCCAGCTGCCAAGGGGAGTACAAATTAACCAATTAACCTTATTCTCATAAATTTTTCACCATCATTAATGGTACTTAAGAAACTAAGAAAGTAAAAAGGATAACTGCTGTTGGCTTGTATGCCATTTCTTAAACAGAATTTGATCAATTAAAAGATATAACCTCACCAAACTTGTCTATTTCTTAAAGCTGACACTGAATAAAGACTTCCAGCTAGCTGATACAAAGGGTTTTGAGTTTCTAGATGGGTTTTTTCCCATTGATAGTATACCCTTTAAGATTCATTTTAAGACATTGGATTATGCCTTACGTGTGCATCTCTAATCTGATTTAGCCAGTGGAACTGCTGCTTTATGGATTTTACCCATATCCTACTTTTAAACAGCATAAAACCTAAACACATTTGATTAATGAGATTTCATGCATATTCATGAAGGATTCAAAGGAACTTAATTTTTTAAGTTCGTTTCATGGGGTTGTGAGGGACTCTTCCCCCACCCCCACTGGACTTAAATAGCCAAGTGGGCGTAAACTTTCTTGTTTCTTTGTTTCAAGCTGAGAATGTGTGTGCTGAGCTTTAACAACATTTACTTTGACCCTGCAAAGCTATTGACTCCCGTATCCAATAGGTAAGAGAGGGCAGAATTTCCAAAGGAGCTTATCGATTCCTCTAACCATATTTTTGTGTTGGTAGTATTGCTTATGTGAATGCAGTTATAATGGTTTAAGTATCTTCTACCCGTATGGCTAATTTCTCTTCTGGTACAGCGGGGGTTCCCAAACTTGGTTTGCGGCTTGCTCAGGGTAAGTGCTACAGCTCCCATTGGCCGGGAATGGCGAACTGTGGCCACTTGGAGCTGTGAGTGGCCATACCCACGGACGCTCAGGGAAACAAAGCATCTCGCAGCCCACAAGGGGTTTCCCTGAACAAGTGGTGAACCAAGTTTGGGGAACACCTGCTGTACCAGGAATTCAGAAT
Source organism: Sternotherus odoratus (assembly GCA_032164245.1). Lineage (NCBI taxonomy): Eukaryota > Metazoa > Chordata > Testudines > Kinosternidae > Sternotherus > Sternotherus odoratus. The sequence goes on from JAVMKO010000004.1 coordinate 57,378,142, forward strand.
ACAGGTATAAGCACTCTTACCCTGAGATGACTTACCTACGCTAATTGGGTTGTGCTGCTTAACTAAACTAATGTAGTTAAAGTAGTACAATCTTTAGGTGTAAACAACACCAAGTTCTATTGACTTTCCGTGAGATTTACAATCCTACGTGAGTTTTGATAGTGGGCCTTTGGCTTCTAAGTAACGTTATTACTTCTGAAAATTTTCAAAATATACCTTAACTATAATGGCACTACAGTTCTACTCTAATGTTGGAAGTCATATGATTTGGAGCACGAGTTCAGTTTTCATCATAAGTAGGCCAATGGCTTTTTAAGAATTTTAAATGCTGAGTGAGTGCATAAAAAGTGCCCTCAGAGATGAGTATTTAATGGTAACTGCTTTCAAGAGGACAAGAAAGTTCAATGTAGAGGTAAAATTCCAATGCTATATTGGTATGTACCATTCAATATTTTTCACTAGTCTGTGTCCATTAGCCTTGTTTTAAGTCAAGTTCAGTAGATTTCATGTCTGAGAGAAATGTAGTCTTAAGAGAATGCAATATGGAATCTATAATTTAGGTCTGTGTACTTACTAGCTTCTGCTTAAAGTTATAAACTATGTGAAAAACATCATATTGTAATTCCTTTTTTGTGGATATTTGTGTGCATGATACCACAAAGGTAAACTTCCAGCTCTTTTTCTTTTTCCTTATTTCTAAACTCCCCTATTTCTTGATTTTACAATCTAGAGTGTGTGTACTTAAATGCTATCTTATTGTACATCCTTTTTTTCTGTAGGAGGCATTCCTTTATTTTCTTTTAAGTAGAAGTTAATGGATCTATAATGGTTTTGGTATTTTTTAATTTACATTTAAAGAACTAACTGGAATTTGTCTCCTCTTGTATGCTGAAAGTTGCCTAATATTTTCATAATGTTACATGTTGCCATGTGTTTTTTAGAACAAATTAAGATAAATTATATGGGGAACACAGTTGTATTTCCCCCTTTACAAAATGGGTCTAGCACTAATATGAGAACTTGTCTTGATATGTTTTGTCATTAAGTACAAATGACTGTGGCAATTTCCTTTTATTAGTGGCAGTACTGAATAGGGTAGATAAAAATAAATTATTTTTTGAAAAAATAAAAAATGAATTTATTTAAATTGGACTTCATTTTGCTTCTTAAACTTTAATAAACATTTCTTTTAAAAATAAAACTGTTTTGTATTATATTTAATTTTATGTATGTCAAGGCTTAAACTTATCTATTAAAACATTTAAACAAATAAATAAATTTACTGTTGTGTTTAATTAAATTCAAGTTACCATCCTAATGCAGCTTGACACAAATCATGAGCAGAAAGTTAATAAGCACCTTCACCGCTTTCTAACATACAATACTAAAAATGTACAATTAAGAATCAGAAAACATTAAGCTATATAATTGCTTAAATAAATGTATATAGTTTATAGTGTACTCCCCTAGGTAGCAAACATATACCAAATCTAGTTGAAAAGTTCTATTTAGTTATAAATCAACATGTTTTAATGGTTATATAAACCATTGAGAGTATATTTTTATGTAGAAAATAACTGATGTACAAATGGAAAAGTTGATTAAAATCAGTGATGTAAATCGTGGCTTTCCACTTGGTGATTTAAATCAATCCTGGTACTTAATATTGTTACAGCTATTGTCCTTTCCTTACTAGATGTCGTACATAACAGTCGTGTTTTCTTACGATGTTCCACTGTGTACCTCTAACATAATCTACTTGATCTTTTGATCAACTTGAGACATAGGAGTTTTCAATGGTTCATATGTCTGTAGAAGGCTTTTCAGGATAACTTTTTTTCTCTTAGTTTGAACTATAAAAAGCGTCCATACCCAAACTCTTAGTGCCCTGCCAATTATTTAAAACTATAAAACCAAATATAAATTTCAGTTAACGTACCCCCCTTCAAGAAACAGAAGTTGTGAATGCAAATAACTCCCCAACACACTAGGGAATACTCTAGCCTCCCTTAACTCTCCTTAAATGTCAGGCAAAACACATGGGGCTGAAATTTGTGCTCCAAATCATATGACTCCTAACATTACAGTAGCACAGCATTACCACTGTATGCCAGATCATTTACTTGTTTTGATCAGATTGAGTCCTTCATTCTTCATGCTTCTGACTGAGATAATTACAAATGCAGTTCTGCCACCATTTTTACTTTTAAGTAGAACCTAACTTTTCAAGCAGTTCTGGTGAAATTGCTGATGCTGCTCAGCATTAGTAAAGATAGCAGAGTCAAGCCTTAAAGGTGCATTTTCTTGGTATCTGGTAAGGAACAGTAAGTGTTCCTGCATCACATGACTGGAGTAACGATGCAGCTGGCTGTGTTGATAGGGGGAAAGAAGGATGCTCTTTGTTTACCTCCAATGTATGATGGCTACTCTACTTTTTCCCATTCACACTGACTACCTTGGATGAATTATTTCGGCTCTTTCTATAGTTCCCTTCTGTATTTAACACAGTGGAAAGGATGTCTGTTTAATCCAGACTGCTCTTTGATTGGATAAATAGAACTGCTGAGAATGCGATCTAGATTTTTTTAATGAAAAATTCAGTTAGTATACTGTTGCAAAGCTATGATGATGATAGATCCCAGGGTCATAAGTGAAATTGCTTGACAACATCAGTTATTGCATTTGTTACCAAGCAAGTATGGTATTAAGAACATTTATTTTAACTGGTAAGAATCTTAACTTGGGATATATCTGCACAGTTATGGGAGGTTTGACTGCATTCCAAGCTAGCTAGATTAAAGCTAGTGGGGTAATCAATAATAGAGAAAGCACAGAAACATGGATTTCAGGATCAAGTAAGAATGTGATTATGGATGCAAGATCCTTATGCAGCCCAGACTGAGGCTCATGCTGTGGTAGCTTCCCTACTATTGATACCTGAGCTAGATAGGTTAACACTATCTTTAATCTATGTCTACACATGCTGCACTTGCATCTCCAATTACAGTGTAGACATTCCCTTAGACTCCTGGTTCCTGGTATTTTCCAGATTTTCAGCAAATATCTATAATTCCTCTCTAGTTTACTGAAGTGTTTGCGTGTGTGTGTGTACGTAATTACAGTGAAAATGTTCGTGTTTATATCTGAGGTAATGTAAATGTTGTCTATTTTAGCCTTCTTTCATCTGAAAGTTTCTCTGAGGGAGGTCCCTTATAGGCTTTGGAGGGGAATGTGTGCTGCAATGAGGGGAAAGAGAGCTCTGCATCAAAGCTGCACTCTTAACTTTCAGTTGTTTTTATCTGTAATACCCAATTTGTTGTATTTAGTTGTGCTGACTAGTTACTGCTTTTACCAAGTTTTGCATTTTTGATGGATTGGGTATAAGCTGCCATTTTGTTCCGCTGTGCTGAACTTTAATAAAAAAGTTTGTGGATAGGCTGCGCAGAGGCAAAAACACAAAATACAGAGCTGAAATTTAGTGACCTGAGTGAATATTAATTTGAGCACTGTTGTTCAATTTATGTAAACTCCTTTTTTTTTTTAACCTATATTTTTATTTTCCAAGAAAGGGCCAGTTTCCCTGTATCAACTTGACTTTCTGCTGTGTACCCTTATATGGAGGACACAGATATTGAGCAATTCAGGGAACCTTTTCTATGGCATTTATAGGAATGCATGTTGGCAAAAGCAGGGATCTTGTTTTCCTGCCAGTGTAGTGCACATTACTCTGTAGAGCAGGGGTCTCAAACATGCGGCCCGCGAAGCCCTTCCCTGCGGCCCGCCAGGCTTCCTGTTCCCCCCCCCCCCCCCACACACACACATAGCAGTTTGCGGGAGGGAGGGTCCAGAAGCAGAGGCTTCTCTGCTGCCTGGCTGGGCCACGTGTGTTTCCAGCTCTGGACTTCCTATATTGCTCTTGCTTTGTTTGCCAAACAGCTGTTGGTGGTGCCTAGCGCTTTCCAGGAGGGAATGGGGAGCTGCGTGCTCAGAGGAGGAGGTGGGGCAGGGGTGGAACCTCTTGGAAGGGGTGGAGTGGGGGCAGAGCCGGGGCAGCGAGGGTATGTGTGTGTGTCAGTTGTGCGGCCCTTGGGCCAGTGCACTAGTCCTCATGCGTCCCTCATGGTCATTTGAGTTTGAGACCCCTGCTGTAGAGAGACCTATTAGCGGACTCAGATAATCAGTAAATCTTTGCTACTGCCTGACCTGCCATCTGTAGGTTTTGAATAAGAATGGTAAGTCTAGAAAAGAAAGATGCCTTTGATCCTGGTGCTGTGCAGAAATCAGCAATAGAAGACTTTCTAGTGGAAACGGACTGCATAACCTACTTATATCTAGGGAGACCAGGTGGGTGATCTGGTCTCCACTACGGGGGGCGATCGACTGCAGATATGCAACTTCAGCTACGTGAATCACGTAGCTGAAGTTTGCGTATCTGCAGCCGACTTACCGCTCGTCCTCATGGCGGCGGCGGTTGGCAGCGCGCTCCCCCATCGACTCCAGCTTGTGTCTCCCGGCACGATTCGGCGGGTAGTGAAGACATACCGTAATATCTTTTATTGAACCAAATTTCTGTTGTGAAAGAGATCAGCTTTTGAGCTTGCACTAAGCTCTTCCTCAGGTCTAGATATCTAGTTATGCCTGTTCTTCACGTAGTACGAAACAAGGGGTGCGCTAATCAGTAACTAAACGTCCTAATGTGTGGTGTTTGTGGTCTCTCTTCCCTCACCCCTTATTAGAAAATTCAGGAAAAATTGGCATAGCTCATTGGCACCCCACACCTCATTCTTTTATTCTGATTTTGATTGTTTCAGAGGCTTCTCTCTTATCCTGCCTAGAATACTGTTTCTGGGAATATTTACCCTTTAACTTCCACCTTCTTCTCCGTTTTGGGGATCTACTATTTCTGTGCCTATTTAGGTACACCAGAACGTGTGTATAGGTGGCTGAGTGAACTCTGCAGCCTGTATATCGTGTATCTCAGGAGAAATGGCTGTGTAACTCTCTCAGCATGTGGAGGGAGGAAACACCATTAACTCTAAACTTATGTGTGGTTCTGGAAGGGCATCTCACACCTCATCATTATTGGATGAACTGGGCATCCAATAATGATGTTATAATAATAGTAATATGACCTAGTCTGGTAGATGTGACTCCACTTGTTCCCACTGTTCCTAGGGCCCTTCTGAAGTGGTCTCTTTCTGCTGAAATAGGTCACTTGCCCCAGAAGGGTTTTACCAGTCTTTCATATCTGGGGGGACACCCAGGTGTTAGCCTGCGTGCCATGCATGTCCCATTCTCCCTTATGCTTCCTTTTAGAACCAAACCTGCAATCCACATATTTATAAGCCTCCAGTGGTCTCCTGGGCAGTTTATCCTTTCATGTTTTAAGGTAATGTAAACACAAATTGTAAAACTTTTCCAACAAACCCATTTCATACAGCCTGTCTAAGGTAATGAGTCTCTGACTTTTGGCCCTTTTGAGGAGGTAATCCCCCAAATGAGTCACCACTTCTGTATAAATCATCCCCTTATCCTGTATCTCCTGAAACCTTTTTCTATAAGCCTCTGGAGTGGGTTGAAATTTAAGAAGTGAAGTAGACCTTTTTCAAATTAATTTTAATGTAGTAATTTTGAATTAAATTACAATGGGTTCATTTCCTCTTGCTTTAGCTTGAAGCTTAACAGTGAAGTGTAGTTTATCTTAATGCTGTTTGTCCATTTTTAGTTGAATTTGAATTTCCTTTCAAATAGATCTTAACACAAATCAAGTAAAATTGATCTAGTAAAAAGTTATGCTACATAATTGCTTAAACAAATGTGTAAATATATCATGTATCCTCCTGATTAGCAAAAAAAAGAACCAACATGTTTAGTATAAGAGCTATATTTAGTTGCAAATCAACATACGTTAATGATTACCAACCAGTGAGAATTAACCTTTCTTTAGGAAAAGAACTAAAGTGTTCAAATGCAAAAGATGATTAAACTAGATTTAAATCAGGATTTCCTGCTTGCCGATTTAAATCATAACTAAAACCAGTGAGCAGGTTTTGGAACATTTTGATAAATTAAATAAGTCACTAGGACCAGATGGTATTGACCCAAGAGTTCTGAAGGAATTCAGATATGAAATTGCTTAACTACTAACTGGGGAACTATTGCTTAAATCAACCTCTCTACCAGATGACTGGAGGATAGCTAGTGTGCCTCTGGAGCCTTTTAAATTTTTTTTTTTAAAAAATCAGTGTTAATCATGGCAGTTACAGTCTAGTAAGACTAATTTCAGTGCTAGCAAAGTTTTTGAAACTGTAGTAAAGAACAGAATTATCAGACGTAGATCAACATTGTAAGTTGATCAACATCAAAAAAGATGAGGGTATGGAACAGCTTTCATGTGAGGAGGGATTAAAAAGACTGGGACTGTTCAGATCAGAAAAGAGATGACTAACGAGGGATAAGATCGAGGTCTGTAAAATCATGAATGGTATGGAGAAAATTTATAAGGAAGCGTGTTATGTGATAGTGTAAGCTACAAGAACCAGAGGTCACCCAATTAAATTAATAAGCGGCAGTTTTAAAATAAACATAAAGAAGTGCTTCACACAACACAGTCAACCTGTGAAATTTGTTGCCAGTGAATGTTGTGGAAGCCAAAAGTATTACTGGGTTCTAAAAAAATAATAATGGATAAGTTCATGGAAGGCAAGTCCATCAATGGCTATTAGCCAAGATAGGTACACAACCCCATGCTCTGGGTGTCCCTAAGCTTCTGACTAGCAGATGATGGGATGGTGATTGCTCAATAATTGGACAACAAATCCAATTTAAATCTAAATAATCCCTTTATTTTTTAAAATCATATATTTTTATCCACCCTGGTCTTGGGCTACATTATCTGTGTATCAGCCATGCTTACCCAACAGGTCTGACTGTGTTCAGGTACTTGCAGTTCTTCGCTTCCAGCAGTGTACAGTGATCAAACTGCCTTCTTATAACAACAGTATTGTTTGTTTAGCAGTAGGAACAAAGCTTTTAGAGAATAAGGATTTTAAAACAGTCTGCCTCCATGGCTGTCTTACCGTGGCTTCACTGTAATCTAGGCAGGCCTAACTTCTTTAGAAATCTCCCTTGGACCTGCACGTCTGTCTAGTTCCCCCAACAAACCCCAACGCTCTCTTGAGAGAGAGTTCCAGCCAGTGTTTTGTTCTTTTCTATTCTAGGACTTTTTCTGCCTTGGTTTAAACCAGTTTTGCAGGATACCTGGAGAGGAGGCAAAAAACTTTGAAGCTAGTAGTTCTGCATTGTCCCTTTAGCACTCAAGTATTTGCGGAGTGCTGACTATCTTGAGTCATTCTTTGCTTTATCCCTGCTTTTAAGTCTCCTATTGTATAACTGACATAGTCATACAGAAAACATCCCATAACCAGGCCAACGTCAGTATTCATAAATGAAATGTTCTATGTGGTTGCACTAGTACAGGGAATGTCAAGATGTATTTGACAAGTAATGCCTGTTTAAGAATCTCAAGTAGAGTTGCTAAATAAATCATAACAATTATGTTCAAATACATTCTGGGGGAAAATGGAGATAAAACAGCCTCTGAGATATTGACTTGTGACAACAACGCACCCTCAAACAGAGCATAATTTAATCTGACTAAAATAATGAGTATTCTTAGCTTTGTGTGACATTGTCTTCAGTCCATATAATGGAAGAAGTGTAATTTCCCTAAATCAGTGTCTTCTACATTATAAATCGTTGGAAAAAATTGGCAGGAATTATTGGTTCAGCAGGAAAAATTGAAAATAAACCATTAGTACCGGTAATTCATTGTTCTTCCTGTAGCCATACAATATTAAATTTCAGTAACATAATGTATTGTATTTCAATTTAAATTCCATTTGAAAAATGACTGTACAAATGGCATTGTGGGGTTCCATTTTTTTTGCATGTGAAGTCTGTACTGAATTTGCTCCATGTGCTAGTCAAATTGTTTCTGATTACCGGTCCTGGAAACTCATTTTAAATCTGAAGGCCAAGTTGTACTTTATTTTCACTTGTGAAACATCACCAGTAGATTAATTCTGTATTTGAAACTTAGACCCTGACCCTGCAGATTCTTACAAATGTGCTTAGTTTTAAGCATGAGTAGTCACACTGAGAGCATTAGGACTACTTATGTGCTTAAGGTTAAGCATCTGTGTAAGTCTTTTCAGGAGCAGGGCTTTAACAGTCTTGTTGACTTGCAAAAGACAATAGATTTCACTTTACTCTCTGGTAACGGTATTGACTCTGAAATGCTAATAAACGTAAAAACTTATTGTACTGGCAACATATGCAGATATAGCACTAAATAAATAGCTACAGAATAAGAGTGTTATTTTTATATATCCATTTTGACTATAACTGTACTATACAGTATTCCACTGAATAAAATATAATTTGAAGCATTAAAACTAGAAAACATATTTTACTAGTATGGTATCATAAGACTTTTGAGGATCGGTGGTGGGAGAGAGGGAGAATGGTCATTGCTCTGAATACTGGGACTCTGAGGTAAGCATCTGGGGTTTTGTCTCTACTCTGCCACTAACTATCAATAACTGGGGAGGATGTTAAACGTTTTTAAATCAGTAGGACTTGAGTAGCTTGTACACAAGAGTATTTTTAAAAAAATGTTGCAGAGAAGCTCTGTCAACTATTCTTTATTTTAAACACGTCTTGGACCACTGAGGAAATTCCAGAGGACTTGAGGGGGAGGGAGTTAATTTCCCAATATTTAAAAAGAGTAAATGGAATGGCCTGGGTAACTATAGATCTCTTAGCCTGACATCAGTCCCACATAAAATAATGGGAAGGCTAATATGTGAATCAATAGAAAAATTAAACAATAGTAGCATAATTAATGCCATTCAGCATGGTTAAATGGATTGTTAAGCGATGTCAAACTTGATGTAGCTTTTTGATCAGATCACCAGTTTGGTTGTTAAATATAACTGTGGCATAATATACTTATTCCTGTGCGGCATTCTAAAAAAAAAAATGCTCTACAAAATCAGTGAAGTCCATATTGAATGGATTAGAAACAGATTATCTGATATAGCACAAGTAGTAATTGTGAATAGTGAATTGTCATTTGATGGGAGTATTTCTGGTGGGATCCTATGGCAATCTGTCTTGGCCCAATGCTGTTCAATACCTTTACCAATGATCTGGATAAAATATAAAATTGTTGGAAAACTTTGCAGATAAAAATTGTAATTTTTACAACTCGGCACCGAGCTGTAGTGTGAAGTGCTCCTTCCACAGGTCAGGTATCCGAGCACCATAAACACCAAGAGAAGAGCCAATCCGGGGTGCCAAAGGCAAGCAGACACTGGGGCCGTGATAGAGCAAGATTTGCATTGGGCCAACACTGCAGCATCAGGTGTCATCAACTCCAGTACAGCTGCAAGCCCTACTGACTCTGGTACAGGAGCTACCTCCTGCTGGCCAACAGTGTACCAGCCAGTTTGCAATGCCATCAACTCTTATCCCAGTCCAAAGGTTATAGTTCATTGGCACAGTTCTCCACTCAATGTGAGAGTTCTGTTTCCAGGCTACAGTTTTTGTTTGATTACATCCCTGATAAGGTCCCTCCAGGCTCATCCGATCACAACTGTATGAAAGAGTCTAAGCCTTCAGTGCCACATGGCTTCATGGATGTAGATAGTGCACCAAGCAACACTACATCTCAGATCTCTCCAAGCATGGTTGGCCATGGTATACTTCTCCTCGCGTCATCACTTGGACTCAGTGTTCATGATGCCTGCTCAGGTTCTTGACTTATTGATGTGGTGGCTGAACTAAGCCATGGTATATGCAGGGGTACCCTTCTCAAGGCCTTAACTTCTGATGTGTCTAGTATCCAAAGCAACAGCCCTCAGCTGGGGAGTCCCCCTGGAGTCCCTCAGGACTCGAGGCCTCTGGTCTTAAGAAGAAATTTCCCTCCATATCATCATCATGGAGCTCAGGGCAATCTACCCCACATGAACAGGACCGTATCAGTTCTCATAGATAATATAATGGCCATGTTCTACATAAACAGGGCAGTGTGCATTCTTCCCCTCTGTGTCAAGAAGCAATCTGAGTGTTGGAGCTCATTCCAACAGTCTAGAAGTGTCCTGCCTTCTGGGAACACAGAATCAGCTGGCATATCACCTCAGCAGATCTTTCTCCTCTCCCCATGAGTAAGGCTACATTTGTCACCGGTATTTTTATGAAAAGTCTTGGGCCATAAACAAAAATTCATGGTCCATGACCCGTCCATGACTTTTACGAAAAATACCTGTCCTGACTAAAACTTGGGCTTGGGCAGTCGGTACTCTTGGGGGGTGGGGGTGTCTGGGGCACTATAGGAGCTGTGGGATGTCACCCAGGACTCCTGCTGGTACTGGGGGAGGGAGATTTGTGGGGCTTCTTACCCGGCTCTGTGTCCCTGTGGCTCCTAGGCAGCGGAGGCAGGGGCCAGGACAAAGGCTCCGCTGCTCCCGCCACAAGTGTCAGCTGCCGCAGCTCCCTTGGACCAGGAACCGCAGCCAACAGGAGTGGCAAGGGTGGGGCCTGCGGGTGCAGGCAATGTATGGTGCAGAGACCCCCAATGGCGGCTCCACCATCTAGGAACTGCAGGGGAGCCATGCCAGTGGGAGCTTGAAAGTCTCCCACCCTGAGGTAAGTCTCCCCCTGCACTCTCCATTCCCCTGCCCACAACCCTGAGCCCCCTCCCACACGCCCAAACTGTTGCTGCTTGGGGAGCCCCTGAACCAGCACCAGCCATTGCAAAAGTCATGGAGGTCACAGAGTCATGGAATCTGTGACATCCATAACAGACTCGCAGCCTTAACCATGGGACCGAACATCTCTCTCTCTCGCACGCACGCTCTCTCTCGGGCTCCTTTCTCCCACCCCACCCCCCACCCTCAGAGCTCCCTATATAGACCTGTTCGCTACCCGCAACAACAAAAAATCCCATCGGTTCTTCTCTCTGAAACCACAGCCCGGGTCACAGACGTGTTCCTGTTGTCATGGACAAAGTACCTATATTATGCATTTTCGCCTACCCCGTTGATTCACAAGGTTGTGATGAAAATCAAGTGAGACCAAGCATGATTCACTCTTAGTCCTGTGTTGCCCAGGCAACACTGGTTCAATACACTCCTACGGGTTTATTTAGGGGGAGCCCCACTATGCTTTCCGCTGCACCTGGACTTTATCTCCTGAGATGACAGTTGACTGCTCCACCCATACATCAGGTCTCTTCATCTGAGGGCCTGGAAGCTCCATGAGGAGCAGTCTTGCTCGGAGCAGGTTGGTGGAGCTCTACCGGGCAGCAGAAAGCCCTCCACCAGGGTCATCTACCTTGCTAAATGGGAGTGGTTCTCCATTTGGTGCTCCTAAGGGAGAATTCCATAGCAACAGTCCCTGCAGCTCATCTTGGAGTTCCTTCTCTTGCTGAATCAACAAGGGCTGGCCCCCTCTTCAGTCACGGGTCACCTAGTGGCCATCTCAGCCTTTCATACCAAGGTTCACAACCGATCCATTTTTGCACATGACTTAGGGATCCATTTTCTCAAAAGTCTGGAGAGGATGTAACCCCAGATGAGAGATCCCGTTCCTCCCTGGGATCTGAACCTTGTCTTGTCAAAGTGTACAAGTTCACTGTTTGAACTGCTAAGAACATGCTTGTTGGTACACCTCTCCTGGAAACTGGCCTTCTTACTGGAGGTAGTCTGTAAGAAGAAACTGGAGGGGAGCAGGGTCAACAGAGCCCTTTGTACTGGCAGCATGAGCGCGTGACACCAGAGTACACTAGAGCCAACCCGACAGATTCCACTAGGGGAAAGAATTCTGACAACTGCTCGGGATGCATACATACCTACATTGGAATTAACATGTGCAACACATCTCAAAGAACAACAGTTACAGAAAGGTTAGTAACTGAATTTTTGTTTGTGGTTTTTTTTTTGAGTCGAAGCAGGGAAGACAATCTTCAAGATTCAGTGGCATTTTCCCCCCAGATAGACCTATAAATGACTTGCTCACATCTTGGCAAAATCGAAAGTACAGACTAATTATCCATGAATATGAAGTAAGCACAAGCAAACCTCATATGTTCATCTCTTTTTCATAACCAATGTTGCAAAAAGGTGATTCATTGCAACTTGAAGACTCCTCGGTATTAGCAAAGGGATAAACTTGGCTACCTAGCTGATTATGAATGTGTGGTTAAAAAATGAAGTTCATGTTCATTGACTTATGCTAGACACTAAGAACAGGTTCTATTGTGTCTTTTTGGTTTCCAACCTCTTAATAAAAGTCTTTCAGTAATGTACATCTTATTTATGACTTAAGTCTGAATTTATTTAAATAGGGCTCTCTTTTATGCACTACTGTTAAGGTGATTTTTTAAAAAAATCTGTTTTAAAGCTTGCTTTATACTCTGAATCCTGAATCAGGTAGGATACTGGGATTACAGTAGACTTATATATAACATAGTTGGCCAAGGTGAGCTTACTTTTTCATTTGCCCCTCTACCCTGAGTATATTAACAGTGAGTGTTATTTATGCCATTGACCTTCCTTGTGCTTGTTTAGAGATGAATATAGACTAGATATCTGTCCAAAAAGAGCCTATTTGGATTACTGTCATGTTTCTTCAGAGTGGAAAAGTTGAGCAGAATAGAGATTGAAGTAGGAAGGTGCAGGGAAGGGGAACAAGGGAGAATTAGCCATAAATAGAAATTCTTCCTTGGCTAAGAGGTCCTATGTTGTAAGTACTGTATTGTTATACCAATATGTAGCACGTAAGTATTAAAATATAGTACTTGGACATTGTTCCACATAGTATGATCTGAATTTTTATCAAACGAAACTCAAGCATATTTGATTTAGTTAATATAAACTATTTGTTCTTTATCATGTATCTTTAAAAGCGTCTTCCTAACAGATCATTCTTCCTTCTCTTAGGTTATAAAGCAGCTAAATGGAGTCTGAGCAGCTGTTCCATAGGGGCTACTATCGAAATAGTTACAACAGTATAACTAGTGCAAGCAGCGATGAGGAACTTTTAGATGGAGCAGGTGTCATTATGGACTTTCAAACTTCTGAAGATGACAATTTGTTAGATGGTGATGCATCAGTTGGTAAGTTAGTAATTCTTATTTATGGCTTTTTGGTTTATAATCTGTCTTTTATTTGAGTCTAGAAGGGAATAATTTTTGAAGCTGTAATTAAATTTTTCTAGATCTTGTCAGCAAATCTGTTCATGGAGAGAAGGCTTTAAAAAAAGTTTACTGAAAAATGTTTGTTAGGGTCTACTAAGGTTTCTCGTGCTATACAGTTATATTAGACTTAGTGGAGCCTGAAAAACGCTAGCTTTTCAGATGGTCTTATGTCTTCTATCATTGCTTACAAAGCTGAAAAAAAATCTTCGTCAAGTTTCTTTGTGGGAAGAGAGTCATAAAAGCCACCTCCTCTTTTCTTATCTGACTCTTTGAGTGAGAAGACTGCAAAGTTAGCTCTCATATCTGAATACCATTTATTGCAAATAGCTTATTATCCTCCATAGTAGAATTAGACTGGGTCTTACTATTTTGCTATTGTTTACTGCAATCTGCTTTTTAGCTCTATTCCCTTCCATGTCAGAATAAAATGATGATTCTTCTGTAGCTGGTCACTGTAGAATCCCAAGAAAAGTACATTGTCCCTAAATGACTAAGTTAGAGCAACAAGGTGGGTGAGGTAATATCTTTTATTGAGCCAACTTCTGTTAGTGAAATAGACAAGCTTTCGAGCTACACAGAGCTCTTATTCGGTTTAGAGCAAATATGCACTCTATCGTGGTCAATAGCAAACTCTGCCAAGAGGAAGAGATCCCACAGCAACAGAGTGTAAAAAACATGATTCGAGTCAGTTCCACTGTTGCCTGACCCATTTGAGGGGCAGCTATGAAACTGACTGGTGTCTTCTAAGTTTTACTGTGCTTCTCCATCTCCTTGTGGGCAGAAATGAGGAATCTCTTTTGTGTCTGTATCTACCAGAGTGTCTCCAGCAACATCAGTAGCTCTCTGCTTGCCTCAGGTTTTCATCTGTAAAATGGGGATAATAATATCTTTGTTGCTTGTAAGAGTCCCATCAGCAACAGGCAGAGTGAACCGTAAATGTGAACTTGGTAGCTTCTGTTCAGACCACTTTGGAACAGATGAGATTTTCATCTTCCATTAGCTGTTACTGTGGCTGCTTCTTTGATCTTTTTTTTTTTCTTGGCTATTGCTGCCTTCCTTTACCTTCCCTCCGTCACAACTTTTTAAAATGTTTTTGTGTTCATTGACTCCAGGTATGCAAGATGAATCCACAATACAGAATTAAATTACAAAATTTATGGCTAATCATCCTAAAGCTACTCTGTATCTTTCCAAGTTGTTCTGAATTAAATAAAACAATGAAGAAAAAATAAAATGAGGACAATTTTAATGTTGTAGCCAATCCTTTTCTTTTTTTTTTTTGTAAGAGTTTTAAAAAAGTTAAATTGTGCCTTCAATGTTTAGTTTGCATATATTTGTGAATTTAATTTTTCCTTTCTTTTACAAAATAAAACATTTCCGAAAAAAAATGTGCCCTCCTTATTCAGGGGCCTGGTCCAAACCCATCTGAAGTCAATGGAAACTTTTCTGTTGACTTTAGTAGCTCTGGCTTAGCTCTCTTAACCACTAGGCCCCTGAGTCAGCAGAACCTTAAAGCCAGAAGTGGTGTGACGAGTCATCATTTATTCACTCTAAGGTTTTGTCAGTAATAATTTTAACATTTTTAGAAGGTCTCTTTCTATACGTCTTTAATATATAACTAAACTATTGTTGTATGTAAAGTAAGTAAGGTTTTTAAAATGTTTAAGAAGCTTAATTTAAAATGCAGTGCCCTCTGAACCAGTGGCCAGACCTGGGCAGTGTGAGTGCCACTGAATGTCAGCTCGTGTACTGCCTATGAATAGTTTTTTGTGAAGACCTGGGTATCTTCTTAATATTTAGATTAACTATATGTATCTCTCTCTTTGCCCGTCACCCCCCAACCGGGGTATGGGCCACCAACTGGTGTTGGTGTTTCAGTAGCAATTGGTTCCCTTACCGGGTGGAGTTGCTAGCCCCACGCCCATGTTAAGCCTACAGCACCTGGTATTCCCAGGAGGTCTCCCATCCAAGTACTAGCCAGGCCCAACCCTGCTTAGCTTCCGAGATCAGACGGGATCGGGCGTGTTCAGGGTGGTTTAGCCGTAACTATATGTATAAGTGAGCTTTTTGCTAGAGATTCATGTTTTTGATTTTCAGTTTATGGTTTGAATTGATTTCTGCAGCTCCCCATGGATTTCTCCTTTATCTCTGTACTGTGGAATAGTTTTGTTTAGGTAATTCTGTCACTCTTTGCTGTCTCTGATTAACAACTGAAAGCATCTATCACAGGACTTCCGATACCATGGTGATGTGTGAAATATAAAATATCTATCCAGATATGCTGGCATTTTCACTATTTTTAACTCTTACATAGGTAAATTTATTTTACACTCTGATGCTATGGCCCGTTTGTTCATGCAAATCTCATTGACTTCAGTGGTACAAGTGAGGTCTTCAAGATTGTGGTATTAGGGAGGACCAGTAAGTGTCACTATCTGAATCATTTTTGAGTGCCTGGAGACTGATAGGGTATGGTTAGACTGGCACTTTGCAGTGCTAAAACCCTCCAGTAGCACTATTAATATCATACCCTACACACTTCAAAGTGAGATTTTGCGCATTTACTCACTGTTTAAAGCGCTAGTATTAAACCTCCTTTTCAAGAGTCAGAAGGCTTTTAGCGCTAGCGCTGTAGCGCAACGGTGTGAATGTGACCACCCATGGGATCTCTTGCATGCCTCCGAGCCATTTAAGGCCATCAACGAGCCATTTAAGGCCATCAACGAGCCATTTAAGGCCATCAACGAGCCATTTAAGGCAAATGACGTGAAGTGTTGTTTTGTAGACGAGATGAAAAAAGCGGAAGTACCTTTGCAGTTTCTCTATAACAACTCAAAGCAAATAACCTGTGAAAATGCTTGCGGATGGAGCTGTGTGTCTTAAATACAGAGCCTGTCAGTTTTCGCTAAGGAAAAGTCACTGACAGTCTGATCTTGTCTCCCTGCGAACAACTTCCCAGTTCCCCCTCACCCCCCTCCTTTGCAAAGCACGTTGCACCCAGCTGAATGCTGGGATACCTGCCCTATCGCACTACTGTCACTGTCACCAGAAGCGCTGCAAATGTGTGCATTCTTTAGCGCTACAGGGTTTAAATGTGCACAGGCTCTAGCGCGATACCTATTGCGCTAAATTGGGAAGCGCTACAAAAAAACGCGCTACAATCTCTATGGGTATGGCTACAGTCTAGCCATACCCATAGTGGATGGAACCACTGGCAGTTTTTGTAAACTTTATGAGAAATCCTGTTACAACAGGGTAAGTCATTAGGTTGCTGTATATATGTAGGCTTTGGATGCCTTGAATCACAATATTTTTCCTGGAAATTGAATGTTTACTAGTCAAGGTTCCCTCCTTCCTCTGAATATACTACCTTGTAGTACATGATCTCTAATTTTGCAGAGACTAGTACTTTGGCATCTTTTTGGTTGTGGCAAACTTGCATCTTTGAGCCTAGAACCATAGACAAAAGTTCAGGAAAAAAGATTACAGCTTTAGTAGGTCCAGTGTTTTACTTTTCTTCTCTTTGCAAGTGCTAGTCAGTTTTCTACGGCAGCTGGTTCAATGTAAAAGTCAGTCTGCTGCTTTAGCCTCCCGTCTGTTGTCAAGGGAGATACACTTTAGACCAGGGGTCTCAAACTCAAATGACCACGAGGGCCGCATGAGGACTAGTGCACTGGCTCGAGGGCCGCACCACTGACACACACACACACCCTCGCTTCCCCGGCTCTGCCCCCACTCCACCCCTTCCATGAGGACTAGTGCACTGGCCCGAGGGCCGCACCACTGACACACACCCTGCCCTCGCTGCCCTGGCTTTGCTCCCACTCCACCCCTTCCAAGAGGTCCCACCCCTGCCCCACCTCCTCCTCTGAGCACGCAGCTCCCCATTCCCTCCTGGAAAGCACTAGGCACCACCAAAAGCTGTTTGGCAAACAAAGCAAGAGCAATCTAGGAAGTCCAGAGCTAGAAACACACGCGGCCCAGCCAGGCAGCAGAGAAGCCTCCACTTCTGGCCCCTCCGTCCTGCAAACTGCTATGGGGGGACCGAGAGGGGGGGGGGGCGCCAGGAAGCTTGGCGGGCCGCAGGGAAGGGCTTTGCGGGCCGCATGTGGCCCCCGGGCCGCATGTTTGAGACCCCTGCTTTAGACAACAGATCATGCAAAGTGTGGAGGCACTTATTGACTGGTAATACTATGAGAAAGATTCACAAGTCATAAGCACTTTAGGTAGGCTGACCATATTTCCTTGAGACAAAAATGGGACATTGGGATGGCAAAAACGGGACGGGGTTGGGGGGGGTCTCACCAGATGAAATCGGTGCAGTGGCTGCAGAACCTGGGCTGAGGGGTGCTGGGGGGGTGGTTGGGGGGGCTGTAGGGGGGCTCTGGGCAGTCTGGGGGGGCTCTAGGTCCCAGGGGGGTCTCACCAGATGAAGTCGATGCAGTGGCTGCAGAACGTGGGCTGAGGGGCGCTGGGGGGGGCTCTGGGGGGGGTCTCACCGGATGAGGTCGGTGCAGTGGCTGCATAACGTGCACAAGCGTGTGGTGACTTTGTGGCTCTTGACCACGTGGATCACCTTCTGGCGCAGTGCCCCCTTGTGGCAGAACAGCAGCTTGGCCAGGCACTCCAGCTCGGTGGGCGAGGTGACCAGCGCCATGGCCCCACCTGGGCCCCCCAGCGCCGGGCGGGGGGCGGCAGAGTGGGGACTGGGGGGGATGGATGGAGGAATAAGCAGAACAGGGATGGGGGATGAAGAGGATGGAGGGAGAGAGAGAAGGGGGGATGAGGGATGAAGAGGATGGAGGGGACGGAGGGAGAGAAGGCACGAAGGTGAGAAGGGAGAGGATGGATGGATGAGAAGAGATGGGGGTAGGGAGCAGGGGGGATGGAGGAGGCAAGGGACAGCGAGAAGGAGGGATGGAGAGAAGGGAGATGGAAGAGGAGGCAGTGGACGGAGGGAGAGAGAAAAGGGAGGAAGGGAGGGATGGAGAAGGGAGATAGAGAGAAGGAAGAGAGGGATGGAGGGATAGAGAGAAGGGAGGAAGGGAGGGATGGAGAAGGGGATAGAGAGAAGGGATGGAGGGAGCGAGAGGAGGCAGCAGATGGAGGGAGAGAGCAGGGAGGAAGGGAGGGATGGAGAAGGGGGATGGAGAGAAGGGAGGGATGGGAAGAAGGAGGAATAGTGAGAGGATGAGGCAGCGGGTGGTGGGCTGAAGCCTACGGCGGAGCGGAGCTGTCCGGAGCCGCAGCCGGGGGCCGAGCGCGCCTGCGGGGGGGCTGCCAGCCGGGTTTTATGAGACATAATCACATAAATTCAGTTATATGATTATGTCTCATAAAACCCGGCCGGCAGCCCCCCCACCGGCGCGCTCGGCCCCCGGCTGCGGCTCCGGACAGCTCCGCTCCGCCGTCGGCTTCAGCTCGCCGCCCGCTGCCTCCTCTTCTCACTATTCCTCCTTCTTCCCTCCTTCTCTCCATCCCCCTTCTCCATCCCTCCCTTCTCTCCATCCCCCTTCTCCATCCCTCCCTTCCTCCCTGCTCTCTCCCTCCGTCCGCTGCCTCCTCTCCCTACCTAAGGACTAGTATCAGATGTCAAAATCTCTGATGAGCGCAGTTTGCTCATCGGAGATTTTGACATCTGATACTTGTCCTTAGGTAGCAAGATTCTTCACCTGATCTCTTGCGAGTCCTGCAAAGAAAGAACCTCCCCCTAGAAAGCAGCTTGGGACTTGCCCCAAAAACGGGACAAAATTGATATTTTTGTCAAAAAGACGGGACGGTCCAAAAATATGTAAAAAACGGGACTGTCCCGTTCAAAACGGGACGTATGGTCAGCCTAACTTTAGGGGGCATGTTTAAAATAATATTTTAAGATGAGCAAATGAAAGCAGAGAAAATTAATGGTTTACACATGGATATATAAAAACAGATACGAGTTTAAAACAGTGAATAAGGCAGATCATGGCAGTGGTGACTAAGTGGATTTTTCACCAAAGATTTAACAATTCTTACTTGATCTGTTCCCCTTTGGTTTGTCCCACCTTACATCCATTGGAGAACTTTAACACAATTTTACTTGGATTAATTTGTAAAATGCAAGAGGGCAGGGCTACCGGCACCAGTTGTACAACTGAGTGCAGACCCATAAATGAGAAGATAACTGGTTCAACTGGAAGTGATTGGCATGGATTTTGGCTAATAGCTCCGTGTTGCAAGAGGATTGTGAAACTGCAATTCAGCCAAGTTTACATACATGTCATCAAGTGGGACAAGAGTACCTGAAGCATAGTTTCATATAATCAGATTTGCAGATAACAGGGAATTTTCAATGTAACAAATGTCACAAAACATGATTTTGTTTTGTCTAAAAGGGAGTTTAGATAATGGAGGTTGAGCTTTGTGTTATACAGGTAATTCTTAGTAGATTCTGTGATTCCATTTCCTTTCACTGGCACATGACTCTGCTGACAGGGCTTACATCACATGTTCTGCACTTTCCCAGGATCATCAGCATCTCAATTTTTTGTGCTTTTGATGATTGAGTCTCACGCTGATGTTGACGTACAAGGATTTAGCAAATGTTGGTGAACGCACACATGCAAGATCAGACCAATGCAAGAACCACAAACTCAGTTCTAAGTGGGATAGGCAAGATTGGCCATGACCATTGCATGCTGTTGTATCCTTGTTTTGCTCTTTTTTGCTTTTTTTCACAGGCAATGTTAATGTGCACCATGCTTCTAGGTGGTTAATGGTGACATGACAGATCTGCCACCACTTTGCTTCCCTATTGTTGGGGTCAACCTAATATCATTCAAGTTTGACTTCAGTGTGTCTTGATAGCTTGTGCACTGGCCCCCATGCGAACAGGTGCCTTTTTTACAGTATTGTTCATGTATTTATATTTTAATATGCATGCTCAGCTTCATGTCTTGTATTATTTACTTGTCAAATGATAATTTCAAAAAGTTATTAAAATCACCGTGTTGAATAGTGTCTAGTAGTTGTTTGACAGCCATGTTGGCTACCCTTCTCTTTGGAGCTTTGGTGCCCTTTAATTTTGGTTGGTGCTCTTTTGTGGAAAAGTGGGAAAAGGACTGCTCAGGTAGTCACTAATCTGCCTAGAGGATATAAAAGCCCCCCCCCCACAGGCTTTAAGGTACTGTCCTCCCTAGCAGCAGCCCACGTTCGCATCGTCGGATCAAGAACCACCGGAAGATCTCTGAAAGATACCACCATAGCTACTTACCTGAGAAGTGATTCTGATCGTAATCCTGGTCCAGCAGTCATCAGAGGTCCGAGACCCTCCTGCACCGCCTGTCATTCCCAAGTGCAGTGGTAGGTCCAGATCCAACATCTAGAAGCCAAGGCAGATGATTTTCTTGTCCCTTATCCTTATTTGCACTGAGATCAGTTTGGTGATAGATCCTAATTTAGGGACAGCCATACCAGTGACTTCTTAGCAGGGATCCGTAACATCCTTAATGTCTCCCCCCACATTGATAACACCTTGCCGTTGCTGACTATGAAATATGCCCTTCAGTATTCTTGAGTTGATCATCTCAACGAGGTTCCCAGACCAATACAGCCGAGCTTTCACAAGTATGATTTGAATGCCACATCAGGCAATGATAAAGGATTTTGATAGTGTGAATCTTGTCCCGCCAATTGACCCTGCAAACAGATTGAAGACAGTGCATAGGGAACTGGTCCAATTTTCTAATGTGGCAGCCATGTTGTCTCTCACAGAAGTGTTTAGTGAAAGATTGTAAGCATAAGTGCCTGATAGGCATTCAGATTAGAGTGCTCATTTTGATACCCCCCGTCATTCCATAGGTGATGACACAGCATTCCAAAAGCGGATTTTACTAGTGAGATGGAGGATAAATAATCCTAGTGTTAGAGAAAGTATGACTTCCCTCCAAGGTGACATCACAGAATGCTAGAGTGAAACCTCTCAGTATTAATTTTCCAGTAAAACTTTGCTAATCACCCATCACTAACCCATATATCCTATAATTCACACGCACAAAAGGCCACTCTTTCCCCAACTTCTCAGTAAATACACAAAGTACTTGTATTGCTAAGTCTTTTTTTTTTAACAAAATATGCTCCAGAATAGTTACTAGTGCACTCTGAATTATCTCCAAACAGACAGTAAACTGCTACTTTGATGTACGCTCAGCAGGCTCCCAGCATAAAATACACAGACCAAAGGTGTTCAAAAAACCTTATAATCCCACTGCATTGCTAATACAAATACTTAGGAAGACAACAGGAAAAAGCTTATATTTTAAAGTTACAAGCAAGTGAAATGTAATATATAACAAAATGGGTGATGATTTATACCCATTCCTTCCCAGAGTTATCCAGACAAAAATCTAAACCTTGATGCCCAAAAGCTAACTGAAGAAATTTGGTGAACAAATGCATTATTAGGGAAGCTGTTTTAGATGCAAGAAGTGGCATTGAAAGAATGCACAAAGGAGACAATTGGTATAATTTGACAGAAGGCTTGGCAAAAATGGGAAGAGGTATAGTAGATGATTAAGGCAAGAAGATTTGTGTATAGTTTTTGAAGTGAGGGCTAGGAGCTTGCACTTGATGCAGAAAGTGTGTAGAAGCCAGAGAAGGACTGGGATATAATTAGAACAGCAAAAGAGGAAGATTATATTGGCAGCAGAATTTTGGATAGACCTAAAGAAAGAAGTGGTGAAAGGTAGGAAGGCCAGGAAATAGGAGCTTGCAGCAAATACACTGCAATAAAACACCAGTGACTGGTCCTTGTGAGCTGACTAGGAGTCAAGGCGACAGGTCTATATAATTGCAGTGTAGATGTTTGGGCTCAAGGAGGGACCACACAAGTGGGAGAAAGGTCCCAGAACCCATCCCAGTCCCAGACATCTACATTGTCATTTTATAACCCCTCAGCCCAAGTCCTGTAAGTGCAATTCAGCTGACAGGGCCAGCCATGTTTTTTTTAATTGCAGTATAGACATACCCTAAATGGCCCAGTGAGATTCCCAAGATCGGTATCTATATATATAAAAGTCAAATGGTGTATGCGTGCATGTATGTGTGTATGTATGTGCACTTATTCCTTCCACACCGTTTGAGCTAGAGACTTGAAATTTGGTACAGTTATAGGTCTTAGGGTCCTAATCAGGGTAAGAGTTGAAAATTTTTCAAATATCACCTCTGACGCCCCCCAGGGGTGAAATTATTTAAAGGTCAATCACATCAGATGGGCAGCTGCTGTTCTCTGTGACATAGTTATGTCATAATACCCCCTCCAACGGACCCTGCACTCGGTCAGCTCTCTGCCCCCTCCCCACCTTCGACGGACCCAAGTTGGGTTTGGTCGGAGGGTAAGTGAGGTAGGGGTGTCGGGTTTGGTCGGGGGGTAAGTGAGCCGGGGGTGTTGGGTTTGGTCTGGGGGGGGTGGGAAGGTGTCGGGGTGGGTGAGGGGTGAGGTGTGGGTGTTGGGGTTGGTCAGGAGGTGTTGGGTTTGGTGGGGGGGGTAAGATGCGGGTGTTGGGTTTGTTTAGGGGGTAAGGAGGGGGGTCGGGGTTGGTCGAGGGGTAAGTGAGGTGTGGGTGTCGGGTTTGTGGTGGTAGATAGGGGTGTCGTTTGGTTGGGGGGGAAGTGAGGTGGGTGTGTCAGGTTTGGTCTACTGGGGGGTGAGGTGTGGGTGTTGGTCAGGGGGTGTTGGTAGGGGGGTGACGTGGGGGTGTTGGGTTTGGGTGGGGGGGTGAAAATGTGAGTCGGGGTTGGTCGAGGGGTAAGTGAGGTGGGGGTGTCGGGTTTGGTCGGGGGGGTGAGGTGGGGGTATCAGGTTTGCTCTCTGCCCCTTCCCCCCTCCAACGGACCCCGCACTTGCTCAGCTCTCTGCTCCCTCCCCACCTCCAATGGACCGGAGCAACGCCGGGTATTTTCGCTAGTATTGTATATAGAGACGAGTATTAACACAAGTAGCACATCTACTTTTTCCTAATGTTTTAAGTCAAAGGAACATTCTCTCCACCCAATTAAAATGGAGAAAATAGGTTATTTTAATAGCGTAAAAGCTAACTTAATTTAATTTTATTACAGGGAGTCCCCAGTATACATCTCCCCCTTATCCTGTTCTTTTGGATATCCATCACTCATCAGTAGGGGAACATGATCCAATTTACATTGGTCCTGGTCTGTATATCCGTCGTTTACCTGGATTGGGACTGACATGAATTGGAACATGTTTCTCTATTGTACAGTACTGTACTTACGTCCTCTGGCCACGTTCAAGGCTTATTACTTACGGAGGATGTTTTCCTTGCTGATTAGGGAGGTGGCAGGTGAAGGAAAGCCTGGTGTAAAGGAGTTTTGGAAGTCTTACAGCAACTTGAACAGTGTGGAAAACATTGACGTGTTGTGGGAAGAGGTCTATTTACAATGTATGAATGGCATTTGGTGCTGTGCATGGGATTTGATGCTGTTCCTGTTCTCGAGCAAGAAATTGTCAAGTTGGCTAAGAATGTCTGCCATGAGGAGGTGAATGAGAAGGATATACAGGAGTTGTTGAAGTCTCATGCTAAGCAACTGACAAATGAGAAACTAATGGAGCTGGACCAACAATGGATATCTGAAGAAATGAAGGACGATGATGATGATGACATAGGGCAGGAAGCCAGGAGTCTGGTGACAAAGAATCTTTCCCATTTCTTTGGATTGCTGGTTGGGATGACAGAAATCATACAGAGCGATGATCCTTTTCATGAACAATCTGCCAAAGCCTCCAGGGCTCTCAATGATGCAGTGGCTTGCTACAGGGAGATCAATCATTCAAAGATTCATGCAGGAGAACAGACATCAGTAAAATCCTTTTAAGATTTCTGAAATCCAAAAGCCAGCCACGGAAAACCCAGCCGGACCCGTACCTAAGTTTAGCATAATTGACACTGTTTTATCCTGTACTACTGTACTGTGTTTACTGATTTAAAATGTTCTGTGTGTTTAAACAGTGTTAGTAGGATTCTACATTATTTGAAATAATTGAGTATGTGTAAAATGTATAGTGCATAACCTGTCACTGTAAAAAGGTACACTGTTTAGGTGAAAGAACATTGTCATAGTAAAGTTGTGAACTCGCCACTCTCCCTCCCTCATTCCATTATTTTTTTTATGGGGAAAAATTCCCCGGTATCCATCATTTCGGTATCCATCGCCCTTTTCAGGAACGTAACTCCAGTGTATATAAGGGACCCCTCTAATTTAAAAATATAAACTTACCCTATCGGTCTGGGCATCCAGCTAATCTCAGGGGGGTTGGACAGTCCAGGGTACCATGAGTGCTAGAGGAGTGGGCGGTGGTGTGCAGGCTCCCTCCCTACATATGCTGCCCCTACCACAAGCTCTGGCTTTGCAGCTCCTGTTGACCAGGAACCACAGCTGCCTAGGAGTTGCAGGGACATGCTAGCTGCTTCTGGGGACCTGTCTACCCTGAGGTAAGCATCACCCCACATTCCAACCCCTCCCACACCCAAACTACTGCTGCTGGGGTGGGGGAGCCGCAGTTGCCTGAGACTGCCCGAGCAGCGGCTTGTGCAGCTGTCCCAGAGGCTACCTGATCTGCTCTGGCAGCCACACCAGCTGCTGCAGAAGTAAGAGATCATGGAAAGTCACAGAATCTGTGGCCTCCGTGACATCTGAAGCCTTAGTTATAAGGTCTGGACCAAGCTGTAAAAGTAGGTCTCGCAGAAGTCTAATGGTCCTGTTTTCTTGGCTTCTCTTCTGTTCCACCTTACTGCTCCCTTGTTAGTTTGTCTCTTCTTTCTCTCCCCCGGCATTCAGGGGTTCTGATAGGCAGTAGAGAAATATGCCTCTTCACCATAACCCAGGGAAATACAAGGAAGATGCAACTACCTTGTTGGGCTCTAACTGTCACTTGTATGTGAAACTCCAACATGCTCTTCTGCCCCACTCCCTTGTTAGTTTGGATCTGACTTCATTTTTCTTCCACAGCTGATCCGTGGGAGCTAGAGAGAGTTGCTGAGGAGTCACTACTATTCAGTACTATTACATTGTCACTACTATTCAGGCTCTTATAAACAAGTAGGAACTGTTCGGGCAGAGGGGAAGCTGCCTATTGAGTGGCTCCTGGGTCAGGGCACCCTGGTCAGGCTGGATCTAAAACAAAGGTCTTGGTTACGCCACAATGATTGTGCACAATAGTCATGTGATTGGTTGACGGGGACTAAATCCACATAAGAAATACAAAGTAACAAAAAGTTGACTCTGACTCCAACTGATCACAAAAAAAAAAAAAGCCACAAATTCACATCATCTTCTATAGTTTGCATAATAAATATCAGAACACAGCTTTTGGCAGTGTGACACATTTAATATCAAACACAGATCTGCCACTTTCAGTTGTGTTTTAGGGCTACTGTGTTTATTGCGATAGGCATGGTAGAACCACCTATTAAGCTTACTTGATGCTTCCTGCTATAAGACCCTGTTCTCAGTTGCTTATAACTTTGCCAAACTTCTAACCATTTGTGCTGAAAATTTCCATGCCAGCTGTCTGGTTCAGGCTTTTTAGTGTATAGGGTGTAAATACAGGGGTGCTTTTGGTCATACTGGTATATTAAATCTCCAGAGAAACTCATAAGGTTTAAATTCTTTCAAACTGGTCACCATCTTTCATTGTTATCAATGATGTTGAAGCGAAGCTGTTCGCAGCATGGTGGCTTCCCATATTCTCTCTGGAAGTTAATATTCTCGTGTCCATTCTCATTCCTGAAATGACCATCAGATGAGGACAGATGTGGCTTCAGTCCCAGTGAGAACAATTGAGCTGGCAGCCATTTTGACAGACTGCTGTTCTTTGTGGAATTCTCTGTAGAACAAGGAGGAAAAAACTTTTCATTTTTAAAGAGCACAGGGAGGAAAATGACAGAGCCTTTCGAAAGAATTCTCTAACTGTAACCTATGCATAAGATTAAATGGCATATGTAGTGACAGTTCCAAAACATGGAATTTGAGTCCAATCCTGCAGATTTATTCACCTGATACCTGGTCAACACCTATGTTAACCTACCTACATTTCTCAGGACTTTGAAAAATTTCACATCCTGTGTGATGTAGTTAGGTCAACCTAACCCCGATTGTAGATGCTGCTAGATTTATGAAAGATTTTTTCTACCAGCCTAGCTAACTGCCTCTAGAGAGGAGAAAGGGAAATCTTTCCATGACTGTAGCAAGTGCCTAGACTACAGCAGCATTGCTGCAGTTGTGCCAATATAGAATCATAGAATATCAGGGTTGGAAGGAACCTCAGGAGGTCATCTAGTCCAACCCCCTGTTTAAAGCAGGACTAGCCCCAACTAAATCATTCCTGTGAATATACTGTAGACATACTCTGAGAAACATTATAGAATTGAGTGTTCCCCTTGAACAATGGGACTACTCAGATTTGTTATTCAGGTTTCCAGGATTGAGGTCTTAGCATTTAATAATGATGAAATTTCATTGGAAACAAGTTACCCTTTGAGCCTGCTAGCCACTTGTGAGTTGGTTTTAAGCCGTTTTTTCTCAAAGTACCAGATGTATAGATGCACAAATTACTGTCTTAAAAAGAAGATGTTAGTATGTCCTATGAAATGAAGGAAATTCTAAAATCTATTCTTCTCTTGTTAACTGTAAGACATGCAGTTCTTAATATTACATACTGACTTCAGAATTTCTGAAATAGCTAGGTAATAATACAGATGCCTAATTCTGAATTTACATCAAAATTGCACAGATACCATAGAAATAATGTAAACACCCTTCTTAGAATGGGCCACCCGAATATCCTGAGAGAACCTGTTTGAATCTGGGAAAAACCCTCTTCTGAGCACACATCCCCAGTTGTCACCTACCAATAACACTGGGACCCATATGGGGCATCATTGGGGCTCGGTGATGTCTAAAACAGCTAGGGTGGCTGACTCCAGGGCCAGCTGCTCAGGTGGGACAGCCACAGCAACCACTGCTGGAGAGGACCCGGGGACTGCCACACCAGCCGCTGCTCGGGTGGCCCCCGGAAGCGCCACCCTGCCCCCCGCTCTTTAAGAAACATTTTAATCGCGTTGGAGGGAGGGAAGGGCATGTACAGAGCAATTGTGAACAATGGGAATGCAAAAATCGCTCATAATTGACAAAAATTAGCATACGGGTTTCTAAGGTTATTCAAAGAATTTGGTTGCCAAATAAAGTAATCTATGAGCATCCACTTAGGAAGAGCTGTCCAAGGTTTTACTGGCATAGCTGTGTCAGGTAAGGATATGGGTTTTTCACACCTCTGACCACTGTAGCCATTTCGAGAAAACTTTGTAATTTAGACCTGGCCCATGCAAACACTAACTTTAGCTTAAGTTGTTACCTGTTTAAATAAAATCATAATAATGGTTGTCTACATCATGTTTTGTATGAATTTAACAATTTAAGTTACACTGGTGCAACTTTTTTGTGTAAACAAGCTCTAAAGTGCAAATGTGGATTAAGACCGAAAAGACGATCCATTGAATCTTGGGACAACTGTTTCTCCAATTTCTACCAAGCTACACTGTTCTTCCTGAAACAACTTGGCCAAAGATCTAATTTTGGATGCCACAAAATAACAATAATAAATAATAAAATAGTGGAGGGCAGGACCTCAGTTTCTGTTTTCTATTTCAATTTATTGATTTAGGTCCAGATCTTCAAGGGTTTTTAGGCGCCTAACTCACATTGAAATCGAAGGGAGTTAAGTGCCTAAATGTTTTGAAGATCTGGGCACCAGATCTTTGGTTTTTATTTCCTCCTAAATAATATTTGTTAAATGTTTGATTGTTTAAACATCTTTGCTGGGATGTCAGTAAAAATGTGGATGAAACAAGTACAAAAATTGCATGACAGTATCTGTTTTGTCCTGTGTTTTATACTTCAAAATGTAAACTTGTCTTTGTGAGTAAAGTTCACATTTTTTGTCTTAAAATTTGGAAGTCCCTTTGAGCTGTCATTCAGACATTTGTGCTATTATTACAGTTCATATTGTTTATATTTAAATCCTAGTATTCAAAAGACACATTTGATGAGCTAGGAGTGAAGTTGGACTTCTGTGTCACTGTACATATTTCTTGTAACTTGAACTGTAAGCATTTCTTTATTCAAATCAATTAGGGTATTGTTTGGGTTTTACTGTAGAAAGCAAGCACTATGGCAAAAATGGCTGCCTTTTCTGTAGTGTTGCAGTGTATCTTCAGTGTTAACTTATGTGGCCTGGTGCATTTTATATTCTTAAAACCAGTTAATTCTGTTTTACTTCAAGCTTAGTCACCTTCAGGCATAGCAGCCTGCGTGCTGTCCCGCCTTTAAGCACTGCTAGATTGTAGCCACTAGCAACCGGGCTGCAATAATTTCCCTTTGATGACATCATCGACTGTGGAAGAACCCAGTTGCTGCAACAAGCCAGCACACAATCCAAATCCTGAGCAAATATGGCAGCTTCCCAGCCTGCTGCTGTTGTGTAAGAAATGGTTCGGTTGTTCTGAACTAACAAACACTCTTTTTGTTTGTTACGCTCATGGATCTATCTTCTGATCCTTATTTACCATATGATGGGGGAGGAGACAACATTCCACTAAGAGAATTGCATAAAAGAGGTATAATGAATTTGTTATGTTTCAATTTCTTGTGTTTGCATGTCTGTTGGGTAGGTTGTTTTCAGATTTGAAGCAAAGCTTTTAATTGCTGCATTACTTTGTTTAGTTTGTTTTTGTAGGAAACGAATCCAGCCCTTACTGATCCTTGTACTGTCCTTGATTGTTTTCTCTGTGGGCAGATTAGTCCTGCTTCACATCACATCAGCTAGTGACTCCATTTTCAATGTGCGATAGCCTTTTTAAACTTCTCTTCCGTTTCACCCAGTAAATAAACGTATCAGGTTTTTTTTTGTATCTTACCATGACCAAACTGGAAGAAATTTGCAAAGGAAATAATTTAATCCTTTTAGATAATTTAAAGGGAATACTGATTACCTTGGGCTTGGAAGTTTCTGTGCATGCTTTCGGAGTTAACTCTTTCCTGGCATGTTTGAGATTTAAACGAAACCGTATCAAAATGCAATGTATTAATTAAATCAGCCTCCGTGGTTTTTTAAAGAAATACATGGCTGTGCAATTGATACTTTCAATATTTGCACTTCAAGTACATAAAAGGTTGTTATAAAGTGGATAGTGGTGAATTGTTTCCTTGATCCACTGAGAACGAGATATGAAGTAATAGGCTTAAATTGTAGAAGGGAGATTTAGGTTAGACACTAGGAAAAAAATTCCTAACTTTAAGAGTGGTTAAACGCTGGATTAGTAATCCGTGCTGGGTACTAGACTAAATCTATTGAGGTCCCTTCTAGTCCTACATTTCTATGATGCTCTTGCTCACAGGATATAAGGATTTTAAAATTAATTTAATGTCATTCCCAATGTTGATAAAATCTTTTTTTTTATGTGCATGAGCACAGCCTTTTCTTTCTTCCAATACATTTTAGGTGTTTAAGCAAAATGTGTGTAAAGATTTGGTGTAGTATTGAGGAAATAAGTAGATTATTACAGTGGAAACTGAATGAAATCATACCTTCAAAGTCAGGAAAAAAGTCTCCTTTGATTGGTTCTCTTTTCTGTTCAAAAAGGTATCTGCTAATTGAATACTGTAGGCCTTTCTCAATTAGTTTCTTCTTGAAGTTGGTTAACATAAAATTGAAATGTTAAGTATTTGTTGCTCTAGAAAACCCTGTTTTGTGATGGAATTTGAGAACAGATGCTTGAGAATAGTAGTTTGATTTACATGAATTGTTTTTCTGGATGGTATGGAAATTCTAAGTTGTTTAATCTTTCCACTCAAGCTTTAATTTCTACAGAGTTCTACAGAGAAATAATTAGGCCATGCATTTGCTTATTCAGCATTTGCAGCTTGGATTTCAGTGCTTGTTATGAGCAGCTTCTGTGATTCCTTTGATACTATGCAATAAGCTACATTAGATCTAATTGCCTTTCCTCTTGTACTGTGTGTGAGAAGAAATTAAAATGTGCTTGTCTTAACTATTACTTTTTGAACACAAATGTTCTCTGACCAAATTGCCTTTGTGCTGGATAATTTTGCAGGCTGGTTTATAGAAATCAATTGTGAAGATTTGCTGACAATATTTTGTTGTTCCTCTGCAGATTGGCTTTTTTGGTTGCCTGACATCACAGAATGTAGTTTTGCAATAATTCTGTAAGGAGGAAATAAAGATGAAAGCTTCAAGACACTCAGTATAATTTGTCATCTTTTACCTTTGTGCATTTTAATTAAGCATTTTAACACAATAGTCTAGTTTCTAGGCAATGATTACACATTTAGGGTGATGATATAGGGCATCAAGGCAAAGACAGAGGAACTTACAACATGCACTGAGGGCAGTAATTCTGTAAAATGCTCTGTCTGGCATGTCATTATTGCTCTTACAAAACACAATTTACACACCCTCTAAAGAAAACCATCCGGGGCTGTACTGAGTATCCACAAGATGGTGACATCACTTGCAGCCAACCAGAAAGCTCCAAGTGTGATTCAAGTCATTTTATAACTTGATCAAACTATCTTGAACAATAATCATGATACTGCAGCTTGTTGGAGTGACTTGAAATTGAAAGATCAGCTTATCATTGAATAATAGATCATACTTCTTGCAAATCTTCATTTGGTTAATTTATGCTATCTAAAAACAGTCATTAGAAAATTCTTGCCTCAAATGTAGACTTTATGCCACACACACTTGGCAAAAATATGCTTCCTTTCTCTACTGAGATTCAGTACAGAAGATATATTTCATGTTTCTCTCATCTTGAGATAAAAATGAGGCATGAAATGCTAACAGTAAAAATGGAAACATACACCTAACTCTTACATTTTTATATTAACTGTATCTCTGAGGAGAGTACCAGGAAACTTACCCTGCACAGTTTTTAATGGTATAAACTCTTAAATTAATAAAAAGGCCTTATTGATACAGAGAGTAAGTTTCTTAAGTGATATGTGTTGTGGGGGGAGGACTTTTTCACAACTAACACAAGATAAAAAATGACTTCGTGACAAAATCAAAAGATTGCCTACATGTGCATATGGAGATAAAATTAATATCTACATTGCAAAATTGCCTTGTAGTGTTGCTGCTGAGTACTGTAAAACCTTGAACAGCTTAATTGGCTCACCCCAAAAGTGACTGAACTTCAGCAATTATGAAGTGATTTAATTCAGTGGAGTCTTGTGAGGTTTATTTAAATCAAAGGGCTTTGTGATATTACCTGATTAAATGAGATATCAAGTATTATATCATTATTAGTATAATCTGACCCAATAATTTTCCTTAGTCTCTTTTTCGATAGCAAGGACTATCCGCTTTGGCTATTTCAATCCATCACTTACATTAAAAAAAATTTATTATATGATTTGTTTTTCAGTTGCTGATTGTAGTTCACAACCTTCTTCATTCAGAACAGATGTGCTTTAAATATAAATGTTAAAGTGAATATATGGTCTGAAGGTCCATTAATTTGGCTTTAGGCTGTACTCTTCTTACACTATACCCGACTCATCCTCAAGTCGTCTTATGCTCCCTGTTGTGCTAATCTAAAATTAAAGAGACACTGTCAATTTGAAATCCAGACAATTCCAAAAGAAAGTGTTAAAAATACTGCAGTCAGGAAAATGAGTTTTAGATACTGAAATGGGACTGCTCCTGTGTGTGAATTAAGTGCATATGTGTTCGATGGATCATGGCCAACTGACTGCAAAGTACTGTCAAGTGCACAAGAAAAATCTTTTAAATCTGATCTTTCAGTTTTAATAATCTTAGGTGTTACTTTAATCTGCAATATGTTTTTTAAAAAATTAAGAACTACAGTTTGGTTTATTTCTTAGGAAAACTATCCCTTTAAGTACTTGACTACTGTTAATTTTCCCCTTAGATGTCATGTGCAATTAATAATGGAAGGAGCTGTACATGAAGTTATACAGAACTGAATTATAAAATGATACTGAGTCTGTCCAACAAGATTTATATTGGTAATTTACATTACTTTTTTTCTCTTGAACTCAGTTTGGCACCATTTTTGATAGACTCTTTCAACATTTCCAAAGTATCAGGAGTTCTCTTGCCTGCCAGCTTGTGGCAGATGTGCTCACGGAGTTTGATGTTTCCTGGTTGTCCTGAAAGGGATTGTTCATCTTTACCATTTACTCAGATTCCCAAACTTAAAAAACAAAGGCAATGCACATAATGGGCCTGATCACTGAACATCAGTGAAAAACTCAGATTGACTTAAGAAAGCATTGGAACAGGCTGCACATAACACCTCTGCAGCAACTTATTTAAAATGTGTTTGAAGATCTCAAACAAAACTATGTATGAGACCTAGCATTTGACTTGTGTGAATTATTTACTAGCTATGATACCTACTTGAATACTACGTATGATAAGTGTCTGTCTTATTGTAAGGTCTCAAATTTGACCTATGATGTCTGTGTTTTATAAATCTAGGGAAATATTTTTCCAGTGAGACACAGCACAGTAACTGAGAGCATTATTATTTACTATAAATAAGACGAGGAAGACTGTGTAGCACCTTTGAGACTAACCAATTTATTTCAGCATAAGCTTTTGTGGGCTATAGCCCACTTCTCTAAGGTGATGAAGTGGGCTATAGCCCATGAAAGCTTATGCTGAAATAAATTGGTTAGTCTTGAAGGTGCTACAAAGTCTTCCTCGTCTTATTTACAGATACAGACTAACAGGGCTGCTAATCTTAAACCTGTCAATTATTTACTATGTATATTGGAGGCACCCATCACCATGGTACCTAAGTATATATTACATGGCTTTAATTGCATGGTCAGCGTTCACATTAAGGGAGCAAAACCACCAAATTCCCCTATTGCAGTGGTTCTCAAACTTTTGTACGGTAATCCCTTTCACATAACAAGTCTCTGAGTGCACTCCCCGCCCCATAAATTAAAAAAAAACTGTATATCTATTTAACATTATTATAAATGCTGGAGGCAAAGCGGGGTTTGGGGTGGAGGCTGACCGCTTGCAACCCCCCACATGCAATAACCTTGTGACCCCCTAAGTCAGCGGTTCTCAAACTATTGAGAACTGCGACCCTTTTTTCCATTTTTCCTTGGTGCGGCGGACCCTTGTATGTCTGCCGAATTGATCACTTCCGCATTCGGCGGCTGTTTTTGGTGGACATGCTGAGCGCTCCTGAAATAGCTTGGCATATCCACCGAAAAGCTGCCCCGAATGCGGAAGTGATCAGTTTGGCTGCTTTTCAGTGGCGCAAGGAGCTCGCGACTCCTCGGTAGGTGGCCGGTGACCACCCAAGGGGTCACGACCCCTGGTTTGAGAACCGCCACCCTAAGGGGTTCCGAGAGAACTTCTGTCCTATTGCCTGTAGATATCAGATAGAGGATATAATTATCTAAGAAGAACTTGAGCCACATTCTTCATACATATGTACAAGACGGCAGAACAGAATAAAATCTACTTGTGTGTGCTAGTCTCTATCCTTACATGGGGCTCTTGATTATAGGCACATCTAATGTCTGATGCGGGGTGAGTAGGCTGGAAGCTCACTACCGCAGAGCTTTAAGGCTACACTGTGATTTTTCCATATTTGTGTGTAAGATATGTGTGCGCACACACATCCAAAGCTAGAATTTGTTCTTGGGTAATTTTATCTATAACAGAAGAAGAGTCATAAAAAGAGTTGTTTAGGCTGATCATGGATGAGTTGAAAATTCAGAGCCAGGATCAGAAGGGAGAAGCTGAGACTGAAGAGGTCTCCAGTGTAACTTACAGATCTTGGGGAACTGGTCTGGCTTAGATTTTGAATGACCAGCTTTCTTGGGCTGCCCTCTGGATCCAAGCACTGTGTGCTGTGGCCTTGGCCCCAACATGCCCTTCCTTTGCCAGGCTACAAAATGGGGGTGAGGCTCTTATGCTACGAGTTCATCAAATTTGACTTTGCCAATTGACAGACTCCATTAGATAGAATTCTTTGAGTGTCTAGTTACAATTATCTGGATGCTTTGCCTATGTGATTGGTGATATTTTATGTTTGGCAGTTTATAATAGGTATCCCCAGACTTGGAAGGTATATCTGGCCTGGACATGTAGCCAAATGTCATGACTGCCTTAAGCTCACCTGTAGATCTCCTCTGTTGGATGCTACCTTTGGCCCTCCAAGATAGTTAATAAATATGTACTGTGTAGTAGGTTATATGTATCTGGCATGTGACGCTTTGAAACCTGGTCATGGTGGGTTCCCCGTTGCTGACAATTTTTAAATGTATTGGATGTGTTTCTAAAAGATACGCTGTAGGAATTATTCTGGGGAAGTTATACAGATGGTGTTATATTGGCAGGAAGAGTAGATGATCACAGTGTTCCTTTCTGGCTTTGGAATATATGAATCTGTGAAATCTTTACCATATTATTTACATCTTCCTTTGTTTCCCCCAATCCATAGTCTGTGTGTTGTCTATTTAGACCAGGTGTGGGCAAACTTTTTGGCCCAAGGGCCACATCAGCGTTGCAAAACTGTATGGAGGGCAGGATAGGGAAGGCTGTGCCTCCCCAAACAGCGTGGCCCCCGCCCCTTCCCACTTCCCAACTCCCCCCACTCCCTGTCCTCTGACCGCTCCATCCTGAGACCCCCACCCCCCAGGATCCCACCCCCATCCAAATCCCCTCCCTGGCCCCTGACTGCCTGACCCCTATCCACACCCCTGCCTCCTGACAGGCCCTCTGGGACTTCTTGTAAGAGCAGCAGTGATCTGTATGCTATGTATACCTGTATGCTCAAAAAGTCTGTTACACTCCCTCCCCACTCCACACACTTGTCTCCTCTCTCTCTTTGAATACCTGTGAGGTGGCTTTTCCTCACCCCTCCTTCCTGGACTGTTTGGGAGGTGAATGGGCTGTTTAAACAGCTAGAAGACAGAAAAGCTCCAAAGGTAGACAAGGTGTCTAGGACTCTAATTGGGTAGCGATCACACACCCAATGCATGGACACTGCATGGACCCTGCCTGAATTGGAGTGTGACCAACCAGATGTAGCCAAGTCCTCTCTAGTGGCAGGCCAGGAGCTGGTCCTTAAAAGGGGAAGGTGCCATGTGCTCACTCACTCAAGATTGTACCTCCCAAGAAGGCCCTTCACCCAGACCACCTGGCCAGGGGTTTGCTGAGTTACATTCCATCTGCCTTGGGAAGATTTACCCTCGTCACACCATCCATTGCTGCACTGTGGGACACTTACCCTGAAAGATCCTGACATCTCCAGTTCTGTGCCTGTCTTGGGAGCGTGAGTATGAGTGTGAGAGTGCCTGCCCCCCTTTCTTTGGAACTTAGATATTAATGTAATACATGTGCTGCTCTCTGGTAACTCTGTCTGTGTAAGTGTGGGGGTGCATTGTGGGGTATGAATGTGTGTTTGTATGAATAAGCTCCTTCCCTCTTCTGTCTGACCTAACAGCGGCATTGTAATAAAACTAATACAAGTGTGACCCTGGGTTGGTTTTTAGGGGAACAGAGGTAACAGGACTCCCATGCATATCCCCTGTTCCCCATCCCTTGAGTTCCCCTGGGCTCCTCTTCCCCTTATTCAAACCTCCCCCACCTCCCAACCATGCTGCTCAGAGCAGCAGGAGCTCGCAGCCTGGCAGGAGCCAGCCACGCTGCCCATGCTGCTCGGCAGCAGTGGTGGGCCATAGTGCTGATGGCACAGTGCGCTGAGGCTGCAGGGAAAAGGGGACAGCAGGGGAGAAGCCGGGGGAGCCTCCCTAGCCAGGAGCTATGGGGTCGGGCAGGACAGTCCTGCAGGCCAGATATGACCCGTGGGCCATAGTTTGCCCACCTCTGATTTAGACCATCAACTCTTCAGGGTGGTGACCCATATAAGGTTTCTCATATATATGTGTGAGGTGCTGAGCACAGTGTGAGAACTAGATGAATAATAAGTTATTTCCTTCCTAATCACGTATTTACCTTTTAGAAAAACATTTTCCCCCATGTTTGGAAAATAAACAAACAATTCTTTTCTAGTGCATCAACATGACAGAATAAGAGAGTGTTTTCTCTCACCTAAATATCAAACATGAAATAATCCCAATTTACATTTTGATGCTCTATTGTGCAGCAGTTTTTTTGACTGACCTTTCCAGTATTGACTCCTTCTTTCTCACCTCCTTATGTTCACCTCCAGGTACCCCATAGAAGTAGGTTGTATGGACTCACTGGGAAGTAAACGGAGGGCACAGCCTCTGGGTGTGTAGTTGCAGTCTTAACAGACAGAGGATATGATTCTCCAAGTCTTTTGGTTTGTTATGCTGTCATTCAGCCCTCTTTTTACTCCTACTGCCCTTCAATTTTTTTTTTTTTTTTACTCTAGGGTTTTTGGTTTTGTTTTGTTCTGGTGTGTGTGGGTATTTGTCACACATCGTTGTATAAATGTGTACTTCTGGCTTTTCCTATTCTCCAAGCCTTGTCCCAGTGAATCAGGCTTACTAAGTACTCTTTGTCAAGTAGAATGACAATCTGTGTACATACTACAAATATTTTGTTTTTCAGATGTTTCACTACTGCTATTTCTTTGACAGAGGACCGACGAAAAATATAAATAAACTTGTCTACTTTAATCAGAAGCTTAACACTATCTTGTTGGATTGGTATAGAAATACCCATATGTATGGGCACAAATGTATAGCTATTTTTTGCGGACTTCATTTCTACTTTAAATGACCCAGAGCCATGTACACTGCACTTCAGGAGACCTCCTCTGTCACTTGCTGACAAAGGACACAGAGGTGAAGCAAGTCCTGGGGTTAGTACACTGTTTCTGAAAAGCCCCTCTTCCTTCTTATTTTAGCACGCAGCGGGTTTTGATGATGATATCAGGGAGGGCTAATCCCTGCCTCAGTGTAGACTTATTAGCTTGATTTTCAATGACCAGCCAGTCACGCAGTTGAAATATTTTCCTTTTTCGCTAGGAGAGGGCCAGAATTGTTGGCCACCCAATGCTAAGAGCTGGAAAACTAGTAACTAGCTATTTTGCAGGACAGTGTACTCCCATTAGAGATTGTCCCTGGAAAATAGGGATGGCTGAGCAGTGATAACTGTAGTATGGTAGACTCTTAGAGCATGTCCTTACTATAAAAGATAGTGTGTCCAGTAACTGGATTTTTGCTTAGGAGACCTGGGGTCTTTTCCTTGCTCTGCCATTGATTCACTGTGTGACATTGTCCATCCCTTAGTTTCCCCATCTCTATATAGATACAACACATCCACTTCTTGAAAGTGTGGAGATTTGTGAATGAACTTGAGATCTGTGAATATATAAGTGCTAACCATTATTAGTATCATTCCTGTCTGACTGTGCCTGTAATAGGTATAAGTGTGTCCAAACTTTGTCCAGCTGAGGGATGCATTGATAGTTTGAGTGATATATCCAGATTGCAAAAATTAAGAGTAGGTTGTGCCTTATGCTCAGACTGAGATGGAGCATGTCATTCTGATGTGTGGTCATCAGAGGTTATACATTAGTTTAGTTTAAAAAATGAGGGGACCGTGGGCATCGTCATTGAATTTGCTGGATCTTGTTTACTCCCCAGGCTGCACTTGCCTGAGGTTATGTCTGCGCTAGAAATGCTGCAGTGGCACAGCTGTTGCATAGACACTTACTACAGTGACTTCTTCCACTGTGTGGTAAATGTGTCATTGTAGTAAATCCAGTTTCCAAGAGGCGGTAGCTAGGTCAACAGAAGAATTCTTTAGTTGACTTAGTGCGGTATATGCTGAAGCTTAGGTTGGGTTGTGTCTCCCAGGACTATGAATTTTTCACATCCATGAGTGATGTTGCTGGGTTCACCTAACTTTCCTGTGTATACCAGCCTTAAGTTTTGTCTGTAGTATTTTTACTGCACATAAGTGACATTTTTGGGTAGAGGCTCAGCTACATCAGTGATGGGTAATGAAACAAACACTTAGACAAATAGTTTCCATTGACTGATTATAAAGAGAATACTACATGTGTGTTAGCCTCCCTCTGCTCACCATTGTTATCTGAGCCAAGAAAGAGTATATAGCAAACAAGGGAGTGTTGCAATGTTTATGGCGATTGGGAGTGGCAAGTATGTTATAAAAATACTTTCTTCTGCTTGAAATAATATTTACTGAAATGCATGCAAATCTTTTTCCTCTTGGCTCAGACTTGTGAATCAATTTAAACAGAGTACACTGGTGCCTTCTGTGGGATTTCATGTCATGGAATATGGGGACAGGAACCTGCCATGTTCCTCCCCTCCCCGCCCCCCCAACCCAAGACACTGGACAGGAGTTTCACATCCTGACATTCATGGGCAGGAGCCCAGTAGTTTCCTCCACTAAGGGCTTATCCCATAAGTTAAAACCTATTTGCTGACTTCTTTAAAAAAAAAAAAAAAACCTATTTCCATAATCTAGAAATGATTCACGGATGCTTTCCAAACCTCCTGATGGCAATTTTTAACTGTACTGAGCTGTGAAAGGACAACACAGGATGACAGTTGAGCTCCTGAGGAGGGAATGAAACAACCCTGGGGAGATATTCAGGTAGAAGTGAGACAATAAGCATTAAAAAGGTGTAATAGAAATACAATATAAAAAGGATTATA
Source organism: Sternotherus odoratus (assembly GCA_032164245.1). NCBI lineage: Eukaryota > Metazoa > Chordata > Testudines > Kinosternidae > Sternotherus > Sternotherus odoratus. The sequence goes on from JAVMKO010000004.1 coordinate 57,417,152, forward strand.
AAAGAGGCTGCTGTGCAGAGCTTATTGCGGAGCTGCAAGGGCAGAAAACCTACATAAGGGCTCCCCACTTGAAGCACATGGCAATCTGCCTAGGAGGTTGATGCGCCTGATTACTATTGGTTTTGGTAGATCAGTTGTCAAGGCTTTTGTCATGGAGGTTTGTACTTCTACCAAGAGGGTGCCACTGCTCTTGAACTTAAAGCTTGGTAATGGACAGGAAGTTATTGAGGGATTTGTATCATTGGGGTTCCCAAATTTTATTAGTGCCATTGGTGGGACCCATGTGCCTATCTTTGCCCCCCATGCCAGGCCTCAGCGTTCATCAACAGAAAGGCGTATTTCTCTATGGTGCTGCAAGGCCTGGCTGGTCACCATGGCAGGTTCATTAATATTACTGTGGGGTGGTCTAGAAAGGACCATGGTACCATAGACCATAGAAACTCAAGCGGTTTTCTGCAATGAAAAATAGAACTTTTGCTCCCAGGACCACTGTGGATATTAATTGAGTTGTGATTTCTATTGTCATTCTGGAGATTCATCTTATCCTCTGCTTCTTTGATCGATGAAGCCTTTTACTAGCACTTGGGTAGGAAAAAGGACCTGTTTAACTAGCTGCAGAATGACAGTGGTGTGTACATTTGGAAGACTGGAGGGAAGGTGAGGGTACCTCATGACTGGAGGCTGTTGAGGAATAGCTTCTTCCTGAGAGGTGCTTGCTGCGTTTTGCACATTTATGAGAGAAAGAGGGAGAGAGCCTCATAGATGGGTGGGAGGCAAGGTTGTGAGACTTTCTGAACAGCCAAATAGACTGCCTCTGCTAAAGGTTACTATTGGTCAGGGACACAAGGTCAAGGATGTTTTGTGTTCCTACTTTAAGGCTAGGTTGATTTTTATTGTCCCTTGGGTAAGAATTTAATTATGCTTTGTGTAAGGATTTTATTACATATTTCAACTGAGTTGTAAATAATAAATTTTTTTTACTGATCACACAATACAAATTTAAAACCAATGGAATTATGCAAGACATGCAAGTGCTGAGTGCACACATGATTGTGCTGATGAGGTCACAAACATGTAGGTGGGGCTGAAACAGTTCTCCATGTCTTGGGATGTGGCATGGCAAGCAATATAGTTGTAGGAATTTCCACTATTCTCTTGTCTTGGGATCTGCAGTGGTGAGGAAACGTCAGTTCCTTGTAGTTTGGGAACAGATGAAGTACTTCCAGTATATACAGTGCTTTCAAGGGGCTGCAAGACATGGCTAGGTTAGGGTGATGGCTGTGAACATAGTGTCACCATTTTCTCCAGCAGAGCTTTTTGCCTGTTCATTATCACCAGAATCTGTGAGAGCATCTTCTCTCGGTGTCGTGTTGAAGGAAACCATCTCTCCACTCTTCTGTATTCTTCTCTCTTCTCTGGGATGCAGCCAGAAGGCCACTAAATGTGCCTTCTTATGTCATCTTTCTCATCCCCAAAAGACTTGTCAGGCATTCAGCCACTGATAATGGTTCTGTCCATGGGGATGATGATGTATCAGGTGCCAGAGGGGCAGAGAAATAGCACAGTAGCTACTATCCCAATTCTAGCCTCTGTGCCAGCAATGATAAAATGTTGCTTTTTCTTCAGGTTTGGAATTCCATTCTTATGGGCTTGCTCTGGCCTGCCATGAATAATTGTTCTGAACACAAGGGATTAACAATGCTGGGAGTGTGATGAAAAATAACCACGAATGTCTCACAATCCTATGTATTTTGAAATATGGCTGTTGCCCAATTTACTTCATAAAATGTAAAGGTATCTAAAAGCTCACAGCATTGAACAAATTGTGAATTCAAGTGAATTTTCTTACTGTTTTTTCTTATTCTGTATCTGAGGCTACAGTAAACATGCCTACAATTCAATGTGTGATTATTATTTTTTTTAAACCCACTCCCCACTGTGTGACCATCTTGAGCAAGGATAAGACAGTTGACCAGAAGTGAGAGGGAACATTAAGCAGCATGGGAAGGTAGTGGTAGTAGGGCACATGTTTGCAGGATTTAATGTTTCAGAGAAATAAACACGTTGGATCTTAAATTCTCTGGTATGGATGCTAGTTTGAGCACCCTGGGGGATGGTGGACAAATAAAAGCCAAGCAAGTGGAGAGACGCTCCTAGCTCATATTTGCCCAACTTGATGGCACCATGATGGTATCCAAAACAGTGTTTAAATCCCCCCTCTAAAACACACAATACTTAAAGGAAGAGGTTCCCTCCCAGGTATTGTCAGACTTGTTTTCTGTCTGCGTTCGGGACTCTCCATTTCTGGGCCTGCCTCTGAGCTTTTCAAGTTGAAGAGATCCTGACTATCCATTGCAATCCCCACCTATTCACGGTGCTGTTCAGGGCTTACTTGTGTTTATTTGGTGCTGTGCAGAATGTGCCAGGATTAAGTGCCTCCCTTGCGAGAAACCAGACTACCTCCTCATAGGTACATATCTCCCAAGGTCTTGTTATTGTGCTTGACATTTTTATAACTGCCAGAATGGCTTTCATTTATTGTGGTACTGTACCGCACTTGGGAGTGCCCTCTCTCCTGCCTTTAATTTGATATCCTCTCGTACTTCTTGGCATTCTATGTGCTGCTCTTAGATGGGACTGGACCTGCTCCTCTTACAAAGGCCAAGGAAGTGCATATCTGTACATGGAGAATGGCTTCTATAATTGGGATCTGACTCTGGGTTTTTGAACTCCCCATGGGCTGGAATCGCAAGGGGGTATTCTTGGCTGTACACTAGCATTTAATCAGGGAGATGACATCAAGTGAAGATCACTCTAGACAGAGCAGGAGGGCATATAAGTTAACAGACACTGCAGCCCAGGAATGCATCAGTGCAGTGTGGGAAATCAGTGGGAGAACTGTCAGAAGCAAAACAATTAGTTCAATATGGGGATGTGGTCACACACAACTTATTGTGGGGTAACTTGTTCCATATTACAGTAAATCTGCTTCTAAAGTGGATTAATTACAGTAAAAGCGTTATCTGGTATGTTGGGAGATGGGGAGTGCTGATTAGTCAAAAATTCCAGTTAACTAAGAGTTATACTTACCAATGTAGGGAGGGAATTTGGGTTCAGGAGGGGGGTTGGGGCACAGGAGGGGTTTCAGGATGCCAGCTCCGGGCAGTGCCCCACAAGCAGCAACATATCCCTTGGCTCTAACGCAGAGGCACGACCAGGTAGCTCTGTGCACTGTCTCCACCTGCAGGCACTGCCCCTGCAGCTCCCGTTGGCCAAGAACCACGGCCAATGCGAGTTGCAGAGCCAGCGCTCAGGTGGTAGCAGAGCACAGAGCCCCCTTGGCCATTCCTCTGCATAGGGAGCAGCAAGGACAACTGGACACCTGACAACCCTATTGAAATTTTGTATTAGGAGATATCAGATACGCCAGTTTCTAGAACTTTCTGGTTGGTAAACTGCCAGATAACACAGCTTTCTTTTACTGTAATATGAAATTAAATGACCGATAGCTTGAGGAAAAAATCTCTTGTGTGGAGGCAAGGCAATTTATTCCCCCAAAAACTCAATCCAAAGTAACTTTCAAGTGCAGAGAAGCCCTCAGTTTCCGACGGCACATGACATTGGGGAAGAGTAACTCCACATAGATTCTAATGCCCCCCAGAGGTGGGGTTTCCTTGCATAGTTTTGAGCCTAGAGAGGGAGAGGAGAGGTTCTGGCTAGGGTAGTCTTGAACTACTTTCTGCAGCTGTTCTGCTGGCTCTGGCTTGCATTTTTTCTCACTCCATGTGGTGGAGTGCTGTAAGGCAGTATCACAGTATAATTAGACAACAAGTCACTGCCATTTGGGCCCATTTTCCCTTTTACTTCCCTTCAAGCAGCCAGTACTTCAAAGCATCATCATCATCGGCTATCCCTCGATATGAAGATGATATCTGCGAGGGGGAAAGTCATTGATGAGACTTAAAATGACTGAGGAGTCCAAGATGTGCTTTACAGGTTTTTCCACATGTGACAGGTGGTTGCTTAAAGAAAGCACAACTGCTGGGCGGGATGCTGTACCCTTTCCTTCCTTCCTCCTCTGCCATTTCTCAGCCTCTTGAGCAAGGTGATTCTCTTCAAAACAGGCTGAGGCTTGTTGTATGATGCACCATTGCAGTCTATTGCCAGCCAGCTCTTCCCAGTGTGTGGGATCAATGCCTCCTGTCTTAAGATAGATTTTCAGGGTGTCTTTGTAGTGTTTCCTATGTCCCCCACGAGTCCTCTTCCCATGACTAAGTTGAGAAAATAGGACTTGTTTCAGAAGACAAGTATCAGCCATCTGCACTCAAGGACTAGCCCAGTGAGGTTGATGTTTCATACTCTTTGCCTCCACACTGGTGATGTTAGCTGCAGAGAGAACACTGGCATTGCTGCAATGGTTTTCCCACCTGATATGGAGAAACTTCCTAAGGCAGCGAGGTTGGTATCACTCCAGACACTTGAAGATATCTTCAGTATGTCACCCATAAAGAAGAGTGGGGCTGACTACTGCATTGTAGATCAGGATCTTAGTTTCCATCTGCTGATCTCTAAAGACACGACAGAGCAATTTTCCAAAGGACACTGGCACAGTGGATCCTATGTTCAACCTCCACATTATGATTATGCAAATTACGCAAAGTGTAATTTACAGGTCGAGAGCCAAAAAATAATTGCTGCTGTGATTGCTATTTCCTTATATAGTTGGTGTTATGTGTTTGAGAAAAGGTTGATTTATTTTTTCCACACTCCTTCTGTGCTTCTTCAACATATTCATTGGAAGCCTTGGGAGAATGCTGGTACTGCCAAATGTGTCAGCTACAAAGGAGTGTAGTGAAAGAGTGGTATGAGACTTACTCTTCAGACAGTACTCCCAGCCTCTGCCTGACTGGGGAGTAAGGACCGGGCGCGGGGAGCTCAAACTTAGATACGCTGCTTTCTGGGTCCTGTGTTGCTATATAGCTACTAAGTCAGCTATCTGTTTTAATCACTTATCGCTGCTTATGCTTATTTTACAATAACCATCAACTATGAGACATTTGTAATCAAGGATGTAGGCAAATAATAATGGTAACTTTTTAAAGGGACATCATCAACTTGAAATCTAGTTTCAACGGTGAGTTAAAAATAGTTTTAATGTGATTTTTGGTTTTTACAGCCAAGTTTTCCTAAATTTAGTCGATTACGTGTAGTAAAACAATAGTGAGAGCTACTCGTTTTTCACAATGTGCTACTGAACTTACTCAAGAATCCACACAGAGTAATCAAGTAGCTTGCAGACTGTGTTGATTAATATTTAACCAATGGAAATATTAAGTCAGCAATGCTGAAATTCAGATTTCAGCTGAACACCAGAAATAAAATACTGACAGCAACAGCCGTGGGCCTAAGCAAAGCCCTTCGGAGGAGAAAATTCTGTAAATACAGGTATTCCAAACAGCTGCCCTTTTTTACCTGCTGAAGATAATGATGTATAATGTGCTCATTTAAAATAATTTTTTGGTGGTCTTTTTGCTAAGGCCAAATATTGGGCTTTTGGCACAGACACTGCCTCATACTATGTGTTCATATTGTTCCTAGCGCAGTCAGGCCTGATTTGGAGCTAGACAGAGCCTTTAGTGGTGTTGCAGCACAAATAAATTAGGATGATAAACCAGCCAAATTCTTACTGGAGTTATTGATTATTTTCTGTTTCCTTAGTCTTTCACACTAACACATTTGAACAAGCTACTAATTTGAAAAAATGTCTAGATGGTGTTGATTTGGAAAAAAAAAACAACCAAAAAACTCCCCTCCATTCCCCCTAAAATCAAAAACCTTAATATATAGAAATTTCCCAAATGGAGATTGTATATACATAATTTTTTGATAATTAAAGGACTTATAGGGAAAGGCTTATACAAACAGTTATTCTATTGCAGAATGTAATAATTTCTCATCCTTTCTCTGCCACAGGTACTCATTATACAATGACAAATGGAGGAAGTATTAATAGTTCAACACACTTACTGGACCTCTTGGATGAACCCATTCCTGGAGTTGGAACGTACGATGACTTCCACACCATTGACTGGGTGCGAGAGAAGTGCAAAGACAGAGAAAGGCACAGACGGGTATTTGAGATCAATTACAATAATTGGAAATAACTTAATGTTGTGTATTGGGATTAAGGTCTGATCCAGCAGCACATAACTATGTGCATAACTTTAAACACTGTTCCACTGGTTCAGTTACATGCTTAAATCTCACCCATGCGCTTATGTGTATTACTGGATTGGCATCTCAGTCAATGAGAGACCATATTTCTGTGATAGCATTATAGTTTAGGAAGGCAAACCATTAATTTCAGGTAATGTACTGGTTAGTATGTGCCATTTGACACACTTGAGACCTGCTCAACTGCAGGCAAGATGATCAGACAGTAGTGGGTGGTCTAGAGCAGTGGTCCCCAACCTTTTCATCGCCGCGGACCGGGCCACGCATGCGAGTGAGGCTTGCGGCCCGGCGGCCCGCCCCGCCCCTTCCGGCTTCCGGCCGACGTCCCTTCCGGTTCCGGCTGCCTTCCGCATTTTGCTGCTTTCCCGCCTTTTTTCTTAATTTTTCGGCGCGGCGGGATCATGTGTGTCCGCCGAAAAGCCGCAGGGAAACGGCGGGAAAGCAGCAAAATGCGGAAGGCAGCCGGAACCGGAAGGGACGTTGGCCGGAAGCGGAAGGGATGTCGGCCAGGAAGCGGAACGGACGGCGGCCGGAAGCCGGAAGGGGCGGGGCGGAGGGGAACGCGGCCGCGGACCGGTGCCAAATGCTACACGGACCGGTACCGGTCCGCGGACCGGGGGTTGGGGACCACTGGTCTAGAGGATTGAAATTAATATTACTGTTAACCAAAAGTCATTTCTTTAGCTTCAATGATAGGGACTTGAGAAGCTAGAGTAGAAGGTACTGAGTTTACAGTCCCTGACCAACTGTGGAATTTATATAGCTACCCTAAATTGTATAAGCCTTTGTAGACACAGTGTTTAGAAGGGGGGAAAAAACTTGGAAAGACTAGTTTATAGAGACATTTAAAGGATACTTTGAATGCCTATTATGAGAGTGCCAAAATGTATGCTGTTTCTTTTATTTTGAAGAAATCTTGCTAATTTGAAATCTATGTTTAAAAATATAGTAAATAATTTTAGGACTTCCTAATTGTAAAAGCACAAAAAAGTAACTTTCTGTTTGTTGCACAATTTTTTCACTCTTTTTGTAATGTGAAAATCCCACAAGAACTGGGGAAGAAAATGATACAGACATGATGATTTCTATTTGCAGATTAACAGCAAGAAGAAAGAATCAGCTTGGGAGATGACAAAAAGTTTGTATGATGCTTGGTCAGGATGGCTTGTAGTCACACTAACTGGTTTAGCATCAGGTAAAGGAAATAGAATACAATTTCATAACTTTTCCAATCTTTTCTGATCATTCATAATTTCCCATAGTATATGTGTTTGTGTGTCCCTGTACTAATAGTTACCATTATATTCTGATATCTGTCCAAAACTCCAGTATTGTAAATGCATAAATATGGAGAAAATATTTTCATATAACCATAGAACCGGATCAGACTAATAGTGTAATCTCATTTTAGGGAAGCAAGGTTAAAAATTAAGTAATATAATTCTTGTGAAAGGTTCCAGAATTATAGGCTTTCAGAAATGGAGACCTTTTATGTCCACACAGCAGGAAATTCTGGGCCCAGTGAAGTCAGTGGGGTATTCTGTCATTGATTTCAGTGGATTCAGAATTTCATCCAAGGTGAAATTTCCTCTCAGTGAAATACATACCTATGTCCTGGCCTGGAAGAGCCTTACTTTTTTGGGGTGATGTGGTGGTTTATTATTTCTGTCCATTCAGTTCTAGCTCGCTTCCTTGAGATTCCCAACCAAGTCTCAGTATTCACAATGGGTTCACCTACACAGCACACACACACAAAAAAAACCACCCTGTGGCAGTGAGCCTCATGGCTGAGTCAAGTGATGTGGCCACCTGGGGCTTTAACTGCATGTCTAAAAATAGCAGCGTAGACATTCCCACTCTGGTTGCTCCAAGACCCTCACCAGGTTTCAGTCTCCAGCCCAAGCCCGAACATCTACACTGCTATTTTTAACGCCACAACGTGAACCCAAGTCAGTTGACCTGGGTTCCGAGATTTTCTGCCACTGGGGTTTAATTATTATTTTGCTGTGGAGATGTACACTATGGTGGTGGGATTTCTGCTATGGATGCATGTCTCACTAGGAACTTGGTTGAGTCCATCAGCACATTTAATGTAGACCACTGAATAGCCATTAGAACTTTTTAGTTTTGATAGATACACTCTCATAGGCAATGAGCTGTATTCAGTTGTGACTAGTCTAACTAACATTTTCTGACTGACATCCATGAATGAAATCTAAGTTCCTAATACAAGATATTAGCTGTGACAAGTAAACTCTGTTGCCCTTTGACCTCAGTTTCATCTTCTGTTTTTCATATATTTTTAGGATAAGACTAAGGTCCTCCTGACCATCTGTGGTCACCTTCAGATGCTATGGGATGTATTAGGCTTTTATTAGCATAATTTGAAAAGGCTGCAGTGCTTATGAATGTGAAGCCATGACCACCTTCATGCCCAATTATCCTAAACAAGTTTTACATAAATACTAGAATAAATCCCAGGTGGATAATAAATCCCAGGAGGGTTGAATTAGTGTGCAGATTGTAGATGAGGTGGTCAAAGATGCATGACAAATGTAATCACCATGTATGTGTGCATAATTACATGTAAATGAGTGTATCTTCATTATCTATAATGTGTGTATATTCATATGCATGTGTATATGTACACGTGTATATATAGATAGATAGATATGTGTGCGTGTAATTAGTGTAAAGAATTTGGGATATTTTGAGTGAAAAATGCCACAGTCTAAATTAAGTCATTATCTGTACAAAAAGCTTGAAGGTATGGTTAAAATTGCTAAATATGATATTTCACCAACACAAATCCTAAATAAGCAAGCAAATTAGAAGTTTAATCGTTCTGCGCTCCGTCTGTGCTCCTTGTCAGTTCCTCTTCTCAATCTCAGCTACCTTCTTCTGCCACCTACATCCCACGAATCTCCATCTTCATCAACCAGTGTGCAGTTTTAATTCCATCCATGTTTACTGATTTTGTTTCTATTTTTTGAATCTTTGTATAGGATGAAATCTGGCCCAGTTGAAGTTAATGAAAGTTTTGCAGTTTACTTCACTAGGACCAGAGGGCTAGTAAATATTACTAGTATTTTCCTAAAACAGTTTTAACCATGTGGGTCTCTCTCTCTCTAGAGACACTGGATGAAGCTCTTTTCCACTTTAGATCAAAATTCAGTACTTTCAGTTGTGAACTGTATGAATTTTTAAAAACAAAATAGTTTTGATACGGGAGGTTAGTGATCAGTGAACTGTTGGGTTCAACTGCAACCAAATTGCTAACATGAGAAGCCATCCTTCTTTGTAAAAATGCCTTTTGAACTCTTTTTCTTTTAAAGCAGTTTCCTGAAACTAGATAATGCCTGTTTTTCAAGAGCTTGTTTTGACTAGAGTTTTCAACTTGCACTCGCAACAGACTACTAGTTCTAAAGACTTGAGCTTGAGAGGTGCTGACCATCTATATCTCTCATTAACTTCAGTGGGAATTGTGGTACTCAGCATTTCCCAGGATCCTGCTATTTTTTTTTTCGTGTTGATTATTTTAAGCAGTGTGTTTGAAATACTTTGCTTAATTTGTTGCATCATTTGTGTTTTAATATTTTTGGTAAGATAAGAATTAATTATGTTACCGCTGTTTGTGGTGGTGGTTATGATTTAGTTGAGATACAATCAGTTCACAAGATAAAATATTTATTTGATCAGAAAAATACAGCAGTCTTTCTCTTTAAATCCTTAATTTTTTGGACCGTTGAAGAACTGTGCCTTAAATCATCAGAAATTGTTTGTTTAATATGAGTATTTATAATTTATCTGATACTAGATTCTAGAGCAAAAGACCAAAGTTAGCTTATCCTCATTGCAAACTGGATCTGTATCAAACTGTTAAAAGTATTTGACTGCAAATTTTCTGTATTTGCCATTTTTCCTCATGTCTGTTACTTCAGGTCTTTTAAGGTGTCAATCAATGTCACTGTTTTCCTTTAATTTTTAATATTTCCAGAAGCTAATACATAACTGTTTGTTCAACAGGGGCATTGGCAGGGTTGATAGACATTGCTGCTGATTGGATGACTGACTTAAAGGAAGGCATTTGCCTTAGTGCTTTGTGGTTTAACCATGAACAGTGTTGTTGGGGATCAAATGAAACCACATTTGAAGAAAGAGACAAATGTCCACAGTGGAAAACATGGGCAGAACTAATAATTGGTCAAGCAGAAGTAAGTATAACCCTTTTTTTAGTGAAGGTATTTTTAAGTTGTTTTGGTGAGAATTAATAGATGGGGGGGGGAAGGATGGTCTTAAGGTGATGCACCAAACTGAGAATCTGGAGATCTGGGTTCTTTTATTGGCTCTGTCCAGGGCCGGCTCCAGGCACCAGCACTCCAAGCGCGTGCCTGGGGCGGCAAGCTGCGGGGGGCGGCCTGACGTTGTGAAGGCGGCAGTCAGACTGTCTTCTGTAGCATGCCTGCAGTAGGTCCCTGGCCGCGGATTCGGCAGCATTTCGGTGGTGGGGACAAGGCCGTGAGACCCCGGTTGACCTCCCGCAGGAACGTCGACGAATCCTTGGTACACTAGACCACCTGCGGGCATGCCGCAGAACTTCCACACTTGGGGCGGCAAAAATCTTAGAGCCACCCCTGACTCTGTCACCATCTTCCTGTGTCAACTTGGGCAAATCACTTAGGCCAGATCTACACTGGCGTTGGAGTTTTGCCAACATGGGTGCGTTGGGTAGAGTTGTGATTTTGTTTGCAGCATAGTGCTGACAAAAACCTCAGTGTAGGTGTACTGGCCTGAAAGTGCTTTTTCCAGTACAGAATATTTCACTCACCAAACCAGAATAAGTTACACTGGCAAAATCACTTTTGTCAATATAACTGTAGCTGCAGTAGGTGATCTTTGCTGATCTAGCTATACAAGCAAAATTTCTTTAATCTAAACAGGACCATGTGCCCTGGTCCTGCAAGCTGTTCTATGCAAGTATTCTTCAGTGGGGCTGCACATGAGAGATGGGATCTTCCTGTGCAGAGCAGTTTACAGGATCAAGATCTCAACCTCCCTCTGACTCATTTTCCTTATCAGTAAAATTGGCATAATACTTTATCAACTGACAGGGGAGTTACGGTGCTTAATTAATATTTGTGAACTGCTCAGCTACTGCAGTGATAAGCACAATAGAAAAGCCTATTAATAAATAACTAAAAGGCTCATCTTCTAAGTGAGAGCATGAGAATTTGTATTTCTGATTGTGATATAAAAGCTAAATTTTTAGCAATATTTTCTTTTTATTGAAAATAAAAATGACATTAATAAAGCTAGAATGAGTTAGTTTTATTAATCTGTTCTAGCAGCAAACACCTTATACAAATAGATTTTTATATACTGTATTCATTAGATTTTAACATCTGAGTTGCAAAAACCTCCTGTGCTATGATTTCAAGATTTAATTGTTGCACTCATAGTTTGATTTTGATACACACTGTCATAACAGGCAAAACTTGTACAGCTCAGACTTTACTACAGTTTACTTAATGATTTTAGGGTGTTTCGAACAAAATTAAGGTTTGCTTGCCATAGTAACATTTTGCTTTTGTTAGCATTGGAATATATATGTAAGCATTTTGCAGCAAGAGTATTTCCAGATTACTTTTTGTTTAGAAATGTCTAATACATTTAGTTTATATATCAATCCAATTATATTGTGTATTTTATTTGTTTACTTTTAGGGTCCAGGTTCATACATTATGAACTACATCATGTACATTTTCTGGGCCTTGAGCTTTGCTTTCCTAGCAGTTTCTCTGGTGAAGGTATTTGCTCCCTATGCCTGCGGCTCTGGGATTCCAGAGGTAGGGTCTGAAGACTTTATATCCTAATGGAAATTTATAACTATTCTTTACCATTCTAACTTCAGAATTATAAAAATTGGTCAGTAGCATGACCCTTCTAGTAATTCTTGGAGAATTTGTTTGTGTTTGTTTCTAAGTGTTCTGTATTTCCTCCAATATGTGGGATCTGAGGTCCAAAAACCAAATTCCAAATCACTCTCAGTATATCAGGGGTTGGCAACCTTTCAGAAGTGGTGTGCTGAGTCTTCATTTATTCACTTTGATTTAAAGTTTTGTGTGCCAGTAACACATTTTAACATTTTTGGAAGGTCTCTATGTCTGTATAATATATAAACTAAACTGTTATTGTATGTAAAGTTAAAGTTTGAAAACCTTGTTTAGAAACTTCATTTAAAATTAAATTAAAATGCTGATCTTACGCCACTGGCCCACTCAGCCTGCTGCCAGTCTGGGGTTCCATCCGCCGGTTCCTGCCAGTCGGGGTCCCAGCTGCCAGCCCTGCTCAGCCCAGGTGGGAATGTGGGGGTGTATGTTCAAGTGCTCCTGTTTGGTGCTCAGGGTGCGGGGGGATGAGGGCATGTGAGGGGGTGTGTGGGAGTCAGGGTATGCGGTGGCTGGGCATGTGTGGGGGGTGCAGGAGTCAGGGATGGAGTGTGGGGGGTACAGGGGGTCAGGGCACAGGGCTGGGGGTGTGGGCTGGGGTCTTGGGAGTGCTTCCCAGCCCCCTGCTCTGAGCAGCTCACAGCTGAGGTGTGGAGGGGGATATGCCCTGATTCCAGCCCTCTTCTCCAAGGCCCCATCCCCACCTCCTCCCCCAGAGCTGCGAGCCTGCTATTGCTCCACTTCTCCCCTTCCCGCTCCCTCAGGTGATCAGCTGTTCGGTGGCAGGGAGGGAGAGGAACACAGCAGGCGAGGGGGAGGAGGGAGTCTCCCTGCAGCAGAAGCTGGCAGGACCAACTTCTGCCCCCTGCTCCCGCAGGAGAGAGTGGAGGGTGGGGGTGCCATGGTAAATCCGGTACTGCAGGGCAGACAGCAACGTGCCATTAGAAATTGGCTCGCGTGCCATCTTTGGCACACTTGCCTCAGGTTGCCGACCCCTGCTCTACATTTACTTGACAAACTTTTACTTTATGTGCACCACTGACCAAACTTTTTTGTAGTGCTCAGTCATATATGTATTCTTCTTTACTCTGATATACATTTTTTTCAGGTATGATGACAAAGCTATTACTAGGCTAAGTTGTATATTAGAAAAAATAAACTTTTTTCTAGTGAAAACAGCAGGTCTTCCTAATTTTCAGTATGTCAAGCCATAGCTCTTAGATATTGTGTGCAGTTATAATAAAACTTAGGGAAGGGCGACATTGGCAAGACAATATATTATTGTAATTAAAAGATCTGCAAATAATTAACTGGTATATTTGGGTATAGTTTTCACAGTGAGTTTTTCTGTTGCAGGAATTTTATGGTCTGCATTTGTCAGGTTACATTACAAAACTAATTAATTTACTGCAGGTTTATTTTCAGTTCAATATAATGAATAGAGCTGCCATATTTTGCTGATTTGGGTGTAGATGCATCTCCTTAAAGTATAGTTTAACTGTACTGTATACAGTGTGAATGGTATGCTTCTGGCAAACAAACTGAATGCAAATAGCACTGCAAAAAAGTCGTCTTTCCAATCAAGTAATTTTTAAGTTGTGATTCTAAAATTATAGACAATAGCTTATAAACACAAAAGTAGCATGTGTTCTAAGAAAAGTGAAGTCTAACATGGAGTATTTTTTCCTTCTAGATTAAAACTATTTTAAGTGGTTTCATCATCCGAGGTTACTTGGGCAAATGGACCTTGATGATAAAAACCATCACTTTAGTCTTGGCTGTAGCATCAGGTTTGAGTTTAGGAAAGGAGGGTCCTCTGGTACATGTTGCCTGTTGCTGTGGAAATATTTTTTCCTACCTCTTTCCAAAGTACAGTACAAATGAAGCTAAAAAAAGAGAGGTAAGTTCCTCTTAAAACCTTTACCTATTACGTAAAAAAGGATCCCATTTTACAATAAATTCCTACAATCAAAAGATTGTAAAGCATGAAAATCCTTTGATTAAAACAAAGCCTAAAACATGCCATGTGTTCTTTTTAGCTATTGTATAGGTCTGGATTATTAGTTATTATATTCTCAAGTCAGGGATCACTATATCTCACCAAAGATTATCTACATTCTTGTCAGAGCCTTGAAAAATCCTTCCCTTCACTCTCATCAATGTTTAGTGTTGCTTTACATTCCATCTTCTAGACCACGGGTGGGCAAACTTTTTGGCCCGAGAGCCACATAGGGTTGTAAAACTGTATGGAGGGCTGGGTAGGGAAGGATGTGCCTCCCCAAATAGCTGGTATGGAGGGCTGAGTAGGGGAGGCTCGCCTCCCCAGCCAGGAGCTCAGGCGGGCTGGACACGATGGTCCCGCGGACTGTAGTTTGCCCACCCCTGTTCTAGACCCCACATTATAACAACTGTTCTTTTCGACAATGAGGCACACAATGGATTTACCTCTGAACTCACTAACAAACTGCTGAGGCAGAGGAGTAGATGAAGTTACTCAAGACACTTGTCCCCTTTGCTCTGGTGACCACAGTCCTATACAGCCCTTCTGGTCCGTGCTGGCCATGGAACCAATGACAGAAACCAATTTGCATTACATCTAATGCCTTATTAACAAAAGCAAGTTCAGTGTCAGAAGGTAGCCAGATATCCTGATTTTTTTTTCCAGCATAATCCTATTTTCCAATAGCAGCTCCCATATTTTAACAGGAAAAAATTCTCTAAGTTCTGCCCACCCATACTTCTGTATGTTCAGCTCCCATACTACTGGAGGAGGTTAGTCTTATGGAGTAGGCACTGCTCTCGAAAACCTAGATCTGGCTTCAATTCCCAGCTCTAATCCAGAGTGCCTCTGTAACCCTAGGCAAATCACTTAATCTCTCCGTGGCTCAGTTCATCTGTAAAAATGGGCATAATTTTCCCACTCATTGTTTTGTCTAATTATAGTGTAAGTACTGCAGGATCTTTAAAGCAGACCCTGGTAATGTACAAGAATTGGAAAAGGAGAAGTAGAATCAGGATTGGGAGTAGGGAAGGGGCGGAGATGTGGAGGGATAACAGGCTGGGTTAATTGACTTTATTTTAATGCTAGGGATTGCTCATTGCTCTGTTCCTGAACTTTGCTGCTAGACTCCAGTGAGACCTGAGGAGTCAACTTGCTCCATCATGGGTGTTTGTTAATTTCAGTTAGCTCTTGACATAATGATTGGCTATTAATTAAAATAGTTGTACTTCCATATTAATGTCTACACCACTGGCTAAATTTCCTAGCTGTATATTTACTGCATTCAGAGCCTACCTGCCTTTCACAGTTGCTCATATAATTGCAAATCTGTTGTTTTTTACATCTCTGCTTCCAATCCCACAGGCAGTGCGGATAGGCAGTTAGGCAATACAGATAGCTGTTGTCACATGAGATGTTGGGAGGAAGTACTACTGTGAAGAAGAGAGAAGCAGCATATGGGCAGGAAAAAGCTGAAAAGGCAATGTGGGAATAAGTGGGCAGAGTAAGCACTTGGGTTCTTGAAAGAAGATGGGAAGAAGGCAATCAGTCCATATTTTAGGATTCTTGGGTCTTTAGTGTCCTATAAATCTGACCGTAGCTAGTGGTATATCATAAGAATCAATTTCAATTTTTGTTTTTAAAATGCATCACACGCACAAAAATAAAATCACATCATTCTTCTTTTCTAGGTGTTATCAGCTGCTTCAGCGGCAGGAGTATCAGTAGCCTTTGGTGCCCCAATTGGTGGCGTCCTTTTTAGTTTGGAGGAGGTACGTAAAGAGACAGCATGGAAGGAAATATTTTAAAATGAATGTTTTAACACCTGTGGTCTTAAACTTTTTCTTCTGTGGAGCTGTTTGTAACTGAAGCTCTTCTTGTGGGCCCTGATCCTCCAGTGAGCTCTTCCTGAGGCCACTTTCTCAACACCTTAAGGAGAGCTTCTTGGCCCCCAGTTTGATATGTACTTTTTTACAGTATGGGTTGGTTACTAATCTTAATTGTTCATTCTAGAATATCTTCTTCATCAAATGTACTGCCTTAAGTCAATTCAGTTTTATGAGTTCTGGCACGGGCAAACCTTTGAAAGCATTTTGTTTTAGGTGACTGTTGTAGACCAACATTTCTTTATATCTGTTTTATTTTTTCTGGAGAAAGGCAGAATCCTTTATTGCAGCTTTATAGCTCACAAATGGATAGAGTTAAACTAAATGTTGTTGACAAATCACAAGTCAGGTTCCTCCTTTCCCTTGGCCCCCAAAGGAAGAAAGAAAACAAGTACTTATATGGACTTGAAATTGATTAGGGTTTTTTGTGCAGTTGCTTTCTTGTCTGCTATTTTTTCCCCTACAGTTTTTATTTTAAAAATCTGCTGATGTGAGAGACTTTTTTGATTTAGTCTGTTTGTGGGTTTAGTGGGTTGCAAGTCAAATGTGAGATATCCATTTTGGAAAACCTTGGCCATAGTGCTCAAATTTTAAGTGGCTACCTGAACCTCTTTACATTAGCGTTTCCTCTGTTGTTACCTCCAGAGGGGCTGACCCTGCATTAGCAATAGCAGTACATTTTAGAGAAGAAAGACTAGTGGAGACACAGTCTAGTATTGTGCATGCCCAAGACCAAAGCTGAGCACAGAGGGACCATTGTTCTGGCTGTTAAAATACTTTAAAACACAGCAACTTTAAAACTGTTTTAATATAATAGTTACTGGGAATTTTACCCAACTCAGTCTTAAAATGCTGGTGGTTTCCGTGTTGCTTTCGCAATTTTCAGTGAGGATGACACTATGAAATATTTTAAAGCACTTTAAAAATGTAAAGTGATGAACATAAATGCCATTATTACAATTAATTGATAAGGGTGTGCACATATTTAGCATAAACACCATGAGCAACAACAGAATATGCTTGTATTTTCTGTTCATTTTAGAATAGTTTGAAATGTTTTTAAAATAAATTGCCAGTAATTCTCACTTGTCCCCATTGCAGGTCAGTTATTATTTCCCACTGAAAACTTTATGGAGGTCCTTTTTTGCTGCATTAGTGGCTGCATTCGTTTTGAGGTCCATCAATCCTTTTGGTAACAGCCGTCTTGTCCTTTTTTATGTGGAATACCACACCCCTTGGTACCTTTTTGAACTGTTTCCATTCATTCTTCTGGGGGTGTTTGGCGGGCTGTGGGGAGCATTTTTCATCCGTGCAAACATCGCCTGGTGTCGCCGACGCAAATCAACAAAATTTGGGAAATATCCCGTCCTGGAGGTCATCATTGTTGCAGCAATAACAGCTGTGATTGCCTTTCCTAATCCATACACAAGGCTCAACACCAGTGAGCTTATTAAAGAGCTCTTCACAGACTGTGGGCCATTAGAATCTTCCTCTCTTTGTGACTACAGAAATGACATGAATGCCAGTAAGATTGTAGATGATATCCCTGATCGTCCAGCAGGCACTGGAGTTTATTCAGCTATATGGCAGCTGTGTTTAGCACTTATATTTAAAATAATTATGACAGTCTTCACCTTTGGTATCAAGGTAAGTTTTAATGTAATGGAGTTCTAGCTGTGGTAGTTTAATTATTGCTCTTCTGCCTCTCAGTCTTCCCCCTCCCCCTCCCCCCATTTTTTTTTTTTATAAATACATTTCAAAAGTAGTGTGTGTTCTATTTCTCTTTGAGGATCATTGAAACAAACCTCTTAGAAAACTGTTTTCATTTTACCTTTAAACTACCATTTTGCTCTTACAACTGAGGGATATGTTAAAATGTTCATAGAGTTTTATGCGGTGCAAAAACCAGAGATTGATTTTTGGCCGAATCAGGCCCATTCAAACTTAGGTGGTTTTCCCAAACTGCTGAGCTCAGCCCATTTCAGGAAAATGAAACTAATTCTGTCCACCAACTCCACTATTTCATGCTGATGGGCTGCCTTTATGTGCTCCTGCGCCTGTTTCCCCCACCCCCACATTCCCTGCCTCGTCCTTCTAAGTGTATCAGAAATCTTAGTTTAATTTACCAAATACATGTAAAAATTAGAAGCTGACAAATTAAATCAGTAGGGAGCAGTCTGATTTTTCATGATTCAGTGTTTCCTTTTCTGGCATTTTCTACACTGAAGAACAAATAGGAATTAGGGTGTGTGCGTGTGTGTGTGTAAAATGTTCCATCTACAGTCCCCAAAAAACACCTTTTCCAGCTTTTTTTTCTAAATCAGTTTCCCATCTTCAGTGGCATGACCCCAGGATTTCTGCAGCACACTGGTGCAGCAGACTGAAAATTCTGTGGCAACTTCAAAGGTTTTTCTTTATTATATTTGATTCTCAATTTTCTCAATATGCTGCCAGTTTTTAATTACAGTCTATTGCTGTCTTGGAAAGAATTGTGTCAAGGTGGAAGTGATCTCAGGAGGGTGATGGAAGTAAGTTTGCGTTGTGGGACAAGCACTTTAACTGGATGCTGCTGCTAAAATGATAAGCAGTGAATAGATAACAGCAGTTAAATCATTGTGGTAGGTTTCAAAATTGACAATACTTTGAGATGACTGGAATAATAAGCACTTCTCTAAAAGCTTTGGCTTCTGCCCATTTGCAGACTCAGAGCTTGATGAATTGATTTTGCCTTTGGTTTACATTTTCAAAAGTTATATTTGCAACTATAAATGTTGAAAATGTAACTAAAATAAATTCTGAAACACAGTTCTGTAGCAGGAATTAGATTTCACAGTGAAGTTAGTGGCTGTGTGTTTGTATGATGCACATAGCTTTCAGGATGCCATGGTAAAAAATCAAGTGATATGTTTTATTACATACAGGTCTTTTTACTCATTTCTATTAAACCTTTTATTGGACTGAAAATCATCTACCTGTTTTTGGAGTATGTCAGAATTGGAAAAGAACACTGAATGCATTTAAAATTGACTTTGGCATCACTGAACTTTAAACTATGAACAAGTTAAATTTTTTCTAGATTCAGAAGCACACTACACAGTGATTGTGGTTGGGGTCTAACTGACTCTAGATTTATACAGTGAAAATAGATAGCAACAGAGCAACAATAACAATATAAAAGGCACAAATGCAGCAAAGTGGCAGTAAACCTGCTACTTTGAACAAATGGAGCAAATAGGTGATGTATGTTCCGAACATACAGAGTGTTTAGACTTCATCATTTCTGATGATTTTTTCTCGTTCTGAGGAAAGATTTTGCATAGTTCTACTTTCTCAGACTCTGAATCAATATTCGGCACACTAGACACTGCTCCCGTATATGCCTGAGGCAAGACTGTAACAAGCACCTGCTCCAGTTGTTTCACCATTTCTGTACTTAGATTACTGAGAAACATCCATCTCTTACTCAAAGATTTATTATGGCTGGGGGATTCAACAAGCTCCAGAGACCTGCATTCAGACATGCAATGTGCACGTGCAATGCAATGCTAAGTCTTTGCCCCAGCAACAGCATCTGCCAAGTCTGGTCTAGCCAAAAAATGTATCTGACAATCGTGGCTTCCCTAGAAACCCTTCCTAGCAACTGGCAAGTGTTGGCGTCCCAGAAAATCAATCTGTCAGTGTCCTCCTCAAAGAAACTCAATTTCCTGGATAATTGTGATACATGAGACCAATATTTTTGGGGGTCTCACAGTCTCTTAAGACCCTTTTGGTGCGTTTTAGTGAAAAACAAAAACTATTGAAACTACGATGTTAGAAATAATGCTGAAAGATTCATATAATTATAACTGCTGCCTCAAAATAAAAACAATCTCTTGTAGAAGTACCTGCACAATTGATTTGGGGTCTAACTGACTCCAGTACCTTCTGAGTGGTTTTTTCCACTACACTAACTCCACAAAAGGCATACAAACAAAGCCAGTGACCCCACCACCCCTTAAGCAGGGCACAGGGGGGCATTCTCCTACTTTCCAGGGAAGGGCAATAGTGCTTTATGGGCAGTGTGGGGAGAGGGGCTCAGAGGCTACTGCAAAAGGGAGAGTCGGTTAGCATGGTAATGCTGACTCATCCCCAGGCACCAGAAGGCCTGGGGAGTTGAAAAGGGGCAAGCCTAGCAGAAGAAGCCTCTTTTCCTCAGATCAGGAGAAGTAGCACCCACCCTCCCTCCCCTTGAGGTGGAAAAATTTGTAGTTTAGCCAGTATGTGTAACATTTCCAGCATTGCTGGCTGTTTTAAGGAGAAGTGGCAGTACATTTCCAGCGTTTAATGAGACATTCAGACACAAGTATGTTTTTTCAGAGAGAACATTTGCTCCTCACAGAGGAGTAAAGATGAAAAGCAGCAATTGTGCTGCAGAATCGTCACAGTTCTTAATGCTGCTGGCATAAGTAAGGTTTTTCTCTGCTTCTTTTATGAATCACACCGTGCCAGAAAAAGCTGCATCTCTGGGTCCTGGTAGCGAATAGGAAAATCGGAGCTTAAATGAAAATAACAAAGATCACAATAGTTTGTGACTGCAACTGTCAGTGTGGACATGGTGGTCCAGCCATGTAGATGGCTTACATGACCTGTTACTAATAAGGATGCCCTTTGGGGTTTTTTTGTTTTTTGTTTTTTGGTATTTGGCAAGAACCTTCATGGTGCCAAGGATTTTAAGGGGTGTTTGATCCCTCTATTTTTTTTAAAAAGGGAAGGGAGTTAGGGGAGCTGGATGTTTCATGCATGAAATCTGTTTGAGTTGTGGGTATTGGCTCTTGGGAACTTCAGCTAATACAATGTATGAAAGTAATGGAGATCTCTCAATATTGATTACACGGCTGTGATTTGGGCACATGTAGGGCATGGACTGTGATGTTTGCCTGGAGAACCAAGTTCATGGTTCTACCCTAATGACAGATTGAGCCTTAGATGAAAAATACATAAAATGTAAAGGAAAGATAAACATACCCTAATACTCCTGTAATTGAAGGGTCAATATCTTTTTGTGTTAAATTCTACTAGCTTTACAATGGGAGTTTATGGATCAACTACCTCATGGCAATTGGAGTGTTTCTGTCTGTTTCATTTTAAAATTTCTGGTCAGCTTTACTTTTCCAAACATATATAAGTTCTTTTTCCATATGCTTGCCTTGTGTGAAGTAGCTCTCAAGAATAAGACTTTAACAGGTCCCATGTATTTTAATTCTTTAGCATGCTAGCAGTTCTTTTGTTTCTGTTATAGGTTCCATCAGGTTTGTTCATACCTAGTATGGCAATTGGAGCAATAGCAGGAAGGATTGTGGGAATTGCAGTGGAGCAGTTGGCTTATTATCACCATGACTGGTTTATCTTCAAGGAGTGGTGTGAAGTTGGAGCTGACTGTATCACGCCAGGCCTATATGCCATGGTTGGTGCTGCTGCATGCTTAGGTAACTAAATTGTAATACAACAAATAAGAGCCTGATTTATTTTCTGTTATTGATCTAAATAAGTTTAGGGGTGAAGGAAAAAAACTTGTACTTATTAAAGCCCAAGTACAATATAAAGGAGCCTCTTACAGAGAACTCTTTTATATTAATAGGAAAATGTGCATATATTTACAGGCAATCATTATGAGCTGGATATTTAAAAAAGGACATAAGAACAGCCATATTGGGTCAGACCAATGGTTCATCTAGCCCAGTATTGTATTCTAACAGTGGCCAATGCCAAATGCTTCAAAGGAAATGAACAGACTAGGGTGATCATCAAGCTATTCAGCCTATATCCAACCCCAGCGTCTGTCAATCAGAAGCTTAGGGACACACAGAGCATGGTTTGCATCCCTTACCACCTTGGCTAAGAGCTATGGATAGACCTATCCTCCATTAACTTCTCTAGTTCTTTGAGTGCTTGCTCATATCCATTCCACGTTAGGTGTGTGTGCTCGCCACATGCAGCAGTGCTAGAAGGTTTTCCCTGAGTAGTATCTGTAGGGGACCAGCTCTGGCGCTCCCTGGAGTGGCACACTTATACCCTGGTATAAGGGACGCTGTCAGCTCCCCCTCCTTCAGTTTCTTTGTAGTGACAGTGCTGGAATGTCTCCTTGCTTTGGCAAGCGTTCTCTACCCAGTGTTGTTGTTTTTTCCTTATCACTGATTGTGTAAATAATTAGTAGATTTCATTGTTCTCTTAATAGTTAGTTTAATAGTACTGTAGAGAAGTTAGTCTCCTCAGGGATTTAGCCCATGAACAGGGTATGGCCCGGTCCCTGTGCTTCAAGCCTTGTAATCATTTCAAAAAGCCTATACCTGTCAGCGACCCTCATCAAAGCTGTTGAAGTGTTTTAGGGAAACCTCCATTAGCAATAAGTGTCACATCTGCAAAAGCTTCAAGCCAAGAATTAAAAAGGAGCGGGACGTAAGACTAAGAGCTCTCCTCATGGAGTCGGCCTTCACGCCGATCTCCAAGCCACTGAGATCAGACTCAGCACCCAGCACCGTGCCATTGATGCAAAGTGCACTGCCAGCACTGGCCCTCAACGCCCATCCCTGTCCCCAGTATCTGCTAAAAAGCAGAAGCAGCACACCAGGTGAGGGTGCTCCTGACATCCCGAACCTGAATCATGTCCTGTTGATTGTATATTGTGTGAAAAAGCATTTGCTGCTGCCTATTAATTTCATTGGGTGACCCCTCGTTCTTGTGTTGCGTGAAGGGGTAAATAACACTTCCCTATTCACTTTCTCGACACTATTCATGATTTTACAGACCTCTGTCATATTCTCCCTTAGTCGTCTCTTTTCTGAGCTGAATAGGTCCAGTCTTATTCATCTTTATTCATATGGAAGTTGTTCCGTACCCCAGTTCATGTTGCCATTGTCTTTACCTTCTCCAATTCTAATATATCTTTTTTTGAAATAGAGTGACCATAATTGTATGAAGTATTCAAAGTTTGGGCATACCGTGGATGTATATAGTGGCACTATAATATTTTCTATCTTATTATCCATCCCTTTGCTAATGGTTCCTAACATTGTTTGCTTTTTTTGACTGCCGCTGCATAGTTTTTAGAGAACTATCCACAATGACTCCAAGATCTCTTTCTTCAATGGCAACAGATTTGACCTCAACATTTTGTATGTATAGTTGGGATTATGCTTTCCCACAGGCATTACTTGGCATTTATCGACATGGAATTTCATCTGGAAGTTTGTTACCCAGTTTTATGAGATTCCCTTATAACTCTTTGCAGTCTGATTTGGACTTAAATGCAAAGTTTAAATCGCTTTTAATATATAGATGAATTATATGCTGTGAAATACAAGACTTTAATTACTGCAGTCCCCTTTGGGTGGTGGGGAGGGGGGGACAGGACATTGAGATGTTACTGAGCCCTTACTCAGAATGGAACGGTTCTTTGAAACATATGATACAGTACTCTCTCGATTATCCAGGATGATAGGGAAAAAAATAATCCTGGTTAATAAAATCCTGGATAATCACCATCCATAGGAAATATGGGGAGGGGTGGTTGGTTCACCAGCCACCCTGTGCCGCGAGGAGGGGGTATTGATTCACCGGCTGCCCTGTGCCCTGGTAGGGTGTTTTTGTGTGTGTGTGTGTGTGCTTAGGGTGGCAACAAAGCCAGAGCCGGCCCTGTGAGTTACGCATAGTTTTTTTGACATCCTGATTAATCCACATCCTGGTTAACCCAATCCTGGATAATCGAGAGTCTACTGTATGTAAATTTCCCCATAGTTAAGGGTTTGTAAATTAAGGGATGTTGGAATTATTTAGAAGTATTTGATTTGTATTTGTTGCTAAAATGTTTTCTTGAAAATACATAATAAGATAGGCAAAGAGTTTCAAGAGGGTCTAATGATTTGAAGGGTCCAAATTGAGATGCTATTAAGGAACTCATTTTCAGAAAATGCTGATAAGCCACCTTCTGAAAATAAGGCCCTTTGATGGTACCTCGAGTTGGGCACCCAAAATAAGTACACACTTTGAATAAGATGGCTTTAATTAAACTTTTGAAAAGCATTTTTACAGTTTCTTTTTTAAAAAAAATCATACCAGTAGATAATCAGATGAGCAGGGTGGGACAAAACGGACAGGCCGACGACAACCTCATCATAATCTTATTTTTAAAAATCCAAAATTTAATTTGAACCTCTTTACTTGTATCTTTAGAAATAATCTGATATAATTCCAGTTCTTCCTGAATACGTGCTATCAAATGAAGAGATATTAGTTACCACAGGGTTGTGGAAGCAAAAATCTAATCAGTTAATTTTTAGGTGGAAGGGAATATTTCAGATGTTCTCATAAATGCTATTGATGCTGTTATCCAGCAGGACCCTCATGATTTTTACATTGTTATTTACTACATCTTCCCCAGTTGTTCAGAGAAAAGGTAATTTTAGTCAGTTCAGGGTTCTCTTTAGAGTTTTCACTGAAAACAAAAATTCAGTTAGTAATCTCTTTAAATATGTAGCTCTTATATTGCTTCCCATGGGTCTGACGAAGTGGGTATTAGCCCATGAAAGCTTATGCTTCAAAACTTTATAGTTAGTCTTTAAGGTGCCACAGGACATTGTTACCTTTACAAAGTTAGTTTGTCTGCCAAATGTTGAACTTTATGGGCTTCCTTAACCTTCTCCTTAATTATTTTCTTTAAAAAACTCAGTAAAGAGTCTTGGCAAAAATAAATCCATCATTTATAAGGATTATTTTAAGGTATTGGGTTATTAGTTAATTTATATGACAAAATCAGGCATGTCTTTTTTCTCTTAAAACAATCTATGTTCAGTTTTTCAGTGGTCTCTCAAATGTCCTCAGTTACTTCTAGAGATTTAGTATGCATTGATCACTATGCTTGTTGCTATTCAGACTAATCGTTTGTTGATGTCTTTATTGACAGGTTGGTACTTGGCAGTTGACAGGAGAGCTGGGATATTCTCTCATACTGACACGTTGATAGGCTCCTTTTTTTCTTGCAGGTGGTGTGACAAGGATGACTGTTTCCCTAGTGGTCATTGTATTTGAGCTCACAGGTGGGCTGGAGTACATTGTACCTCTCATGGCTGCAGTGATGACCAGTAAGTGGGTGGGCGATGCCTTTGGTAGGGAAGGCATCTATGAAGCGCACATCCGGCTGAACGGCTATCCTTTCTTGGATGCTAAAGAAGAATTCACTCACACAACACTGGCTGCTGACGTTATGAGACCTCGAAGAAGTGATCCACCCTTGGCAGTGCTGACACAGGATAACATGACGGTGGAAGATATAGAAAACCTGATTAATGAAACCAGCTATAATGGTTTCCCTGTTATAATGTCAAAAGAGTCTCAGAGACTAGTGGGATTTGCTTTAAGGAGAGACTTAACTATTGCAATAGGTAATTATTTCACAATCTGTTCTCACTCAAATGCATTAATACTTTAAAACAGAATTTACTATGTATATCTTAATTTTGTACCTGAGTGTTTCTTGTGTTTTATCGTCCAGATATGTAGCACAGGCTGTTTATTTCTTTCCCATCATCTTGATCAGGATGCTTAGAACTTCTTTTTACAGCGGTGTCTTGCAATAACAGGTTCCATAAAAACCATGGGAGTTGCCACATTGGAACAGACCAATAAACCATCTAGTTTAATGCTCTATCTTCAGCAGTGGCCAGTGCTGGATGCTTCAGAAGAAATTATTAAACCATGGACCTAATGATGCAAAATAGTGTCATGGATGGTAGAAAGATGTCATTCATTGCCACTCCCAAAGATTTTGTGGCTTTGTCCCAACTCTTCCTCATCTGAGATGAAACTCTTCTAACTCGTGTCTTCTGTACCCCGTAACAGGGGCTTGGGCGGCCGGGTGACCTAGTGGTAAAATCCCCTGGCTCTCAGCCCCCTGCTGGTTGAATGGCCTTTAAGGCTGGGATTGGGGCAGGGATCCTTCTCCGCCTGTTCCTAGGTGTATTTCAGTCCTTCAACGGGGGGTGGGGTTGGTGTCCCTCCTGACAGGGAGTCAGAATCCTCTCCCCTGGGCTACTTCCTACCAGGCTGTTTGAGGAGTGGCCCCTCTAGTCTGTCTACTGGGTGGCTCTTATCACCCAGGATTCCCTCTGGGGTCCAGATGGCACCTTGCTGTGGTCCCAGACTTCTTCAGTGGAGCAGCCACAAGCTGGTAAGGGCAAGCCCCACAATGATTAGTGGGGTTCACTCAGTCATCTCCTGTACTGGGGATTCCCCTGCAGTCTCCCTTGGCCGGGAAACCAGTGCTCCAGCCTTTCAGGTAGGGAGATGGTTAGCTCCTGCCTCTTCGCTCTGCCCCCAACTTTACCAGGCTTCTTTCTTTTATCCCATCAGGTCTGGCATTTGACTGCAGGTATAGTGGGGTGGGGCTAACTAGGTTCAAAGGCTTTCTTGAACCCCAGCTGTGCTGGTTGGCTTTCTCTGCTTCATCACAACCTCATTATCATTTTCATGCTGCAGAATTCTAAGGGAAATACTGCCTGAGTCACCCCTCTATGGCCACCTGAATCTGACTTCAAACTTAATATAAAATGTTATATGTTACTATGAACCCGTGGGCTGTTTTATGAACTTTGAGTCAAAAGTTAGAAAGGTTAGACCAGTTTGAGCATTACAGCCATGTCCAACAGGTGGTTTTCTTACAATAAAAAGGTGTACTGTCAGTAAATGTCTAATACTATAATTGATTTTTCTAGTCAGTTTCATGTCTGAACACCACAGTCTGCTTGAACCCTCTTAAATAGGGTGATTTGATGTGTGGTATTTTAGAATGTATGTGCCATAAATTGGAACATAGCAAAACTATTCATTTAAAGAGATACAACACTTATTCTGGAAAATGTTGTACCTATTATCATCATTATTATAGTCAACACCTACTATTTCCTATAACTGAAAGACTAGAGAAAAATAAATTATTTTGAACAATTATTTCAACTTTTTCGCTAAGTGAAATTCACCCGTGTAGGGGGCAGAATACAAATTCTCTTTATAATATATATAATTCTTATCAAGATGCCGGTAATCTAGGACTAGGTACCTCAAAATGTAAATGAAAGTAAAAATAGTTTAATTTCAAACTATGTTGTCTTTTTTGGGGTGCCTAATATTAGATTACAGGCAAAGAGATTATCTTTATAAGAATTTTTTTTCAGGCAAGATCATTTTACCATCTAAATTACACAGTGGAAATTATTCAATCTTAAATTTGTATATTAAGAGAACCACTCTTGGAAATGATGGGAGTAGGAAAGCTTATGTCCAAAAATGAAGGAAGACTGAAAAGGGAAGGAAGATCTGGCACAAATAAGCAAATTACACAGATTCATAGGAACAAATAGAGAACACTTGATCCGTTTTAACGTGTGTAACGGAAGCACCCTTATGGTCAAGATGGAGTCCGCTCTGCAGGCAGCTCTAGCAGCCTCCCCACTACACAGAGTATGACTGAAAGTCCTACAGTTTGATGCCTCTTCTGCTGGTCTCTGTGAAGTGCATGTATTGGAGAGAAAACAGCTGATTGGGAAACAAAACTTCAGAATAGTAAACAGGATGAAATCTAGTTGGAGTCTGATGCCATTCATTGCAAGTTGCACTAAATCCTTGAAATCCAAGAATGATTTTTCTCCCTGATTTTTTTCTCTTTATATTCTAGAAAGTGCTAGAAAGAAGCAGGAAGGTATTGTTGGCAGTTCCAGAGTCTGTTTTGCCCAGCATACTCCATCACTTCCAGCAGAAAGTCCTCGGCCTTTGAAACTTAGAACCATTCTTGATATGAGCCCTTTCACCGTGACAGATCACACACCAATGGAGATAGTAGTGGATATTTTCCGCAAGCTGGGTCTGAGGCAATGCCTTGTAACACACAATGGGTGAGTACAGCAGCAGAAACACTGCTCATTTGGTCAGATGTAATATTGATAACTAGTGTAACATGCTGACAACTCTAAATTTAGTTCCTATGTGATTCAGGCCTATTACCTTTAATGACCTTGTTGCAGTCTGACCTCAGCAATGGACAGCCTGTAGCTGAGCCAGAAGTTGAACTTTTCTGGTCAATTTCAGTTGCTGGTGAGAGATTGGAAATGCCAGTTAAAAAGCTGCACCGCACTACAACTGTTCCAAGAGGAACAATTTTGAAACAGAAATTTCTATCAGAATGAAATAGTTTGACAAATAACCATTAAGAACTAAAATTGCATGCAAACTCAAGGGGAAAGCTCATTCCCTCTCTCTTCTCCATTCCCCTCCCGTCCCTTCTCTGTACCCGTTCTGTACCCATTTGCGGCCAGTCAAAAATAGGCAGTGGAGAGCAAAAGCATAGTTTAAAAAAAAAAAACTTTTAAAATTTTTTTTACCTTTTATATACAGCCTTATTTTTCTATTTTGAAGAGGTATAAAATGCATGATAATGGGATGTTTTCTTTTATTCCAACTGATTTCCTCATGAGGCGGGGGGTGGGAATACCGAATTCACTACACTGAACACTTGTAACGCGCTGCAGCATCTTCCCCTTTCTATTGTGAACCATTCAGGCTCAGGCTGCAGCCCAGGCTGTAGGATCCTCCCATCAGTGTCCTGTGCTCCGCCCTGAGCCCCAGTGTCTACATTACAATTAGATAGCCCCTTAACCCAAGCCCCAGTCATCTGACATGGGCCAGCCTTGAGTTTTTAATTACAGCATTGACATACCAGGTATTAATATAAACATTTTTTAAATAGTTTGTCAGTGCCCCCAGTTCTGCACACACGGTTAATTCAGTTGCACTTGCGAGAGACACAACTTGTCTAGAACAAATTCAGTCTTCTGTGAGGCACAATGGGAGGCCCATATTTTCAGTTTTGTATTTTTGTGTTCACATAGTGCTCAGTCCTTTAGCTGTTGATATGTGATCTGCAAATGCATGGGGGGAAAAAGGCGCTCAAACTTCTGAGAGAAAATGTGCCCATTTATCATCAATACTGCAGTGGAGATTAAAAGCTTGTGGTTTAAAATAGCCTCCGAGCTTTGGTTCTGGCATATTAGGTTCTAAAAATTCAAGCCAGAACCATTTTTGTTACCTGAATTTCAAAACATTCTTCAAAACTGTAATTTTAAGAATGAGAGTGTATATATGAGTGGAACTGTGGGGGCTTGTCATCATATTGTGATCTGCCAGCTAAATAAATAGTGAATAAACTCTGCCTTTTGCACTGTTTAAAGGCTTGTTATAATTGCCTACTTTCTAAAATAAACTACTCTTTCTGAGGGACTCCTCATTTACTGAAAACTTTGCTTTCACGTACCTCCTGTGGGAAATGTATACATTTAATTATATTTCATATATATGCTTTCCCTTTAGTAGACATTCACAAGACACCTATGAAGTGGAGTATTCCTTAATAATTTCATGTTTTCTCATGAATGACTTGAGAGGTCAAACTAAAGAACTAAAATATTTCGGTGGAGGGTTTGTTTATTTGTTTTGTTGGCAAATGGACTGCTGCTATGAATTAAAAGTATAACACATTTATTTTTAAATTGCATTATTCAGATGATACCATCTTGGAAGCATGATTAAAATGCATTTGCTTCAGATTTGTTCTTTAACACATGCGTGTACTGAAAGAATAGTGGAAACTTTCTGAAACCTAAATAGCTTCCTAAAAACCTTTCTACTTCAGGGCAAGGGACTCACACTGACTTACAATTGATAGTGTATATGTGTCTAATTACATTCCTGGAACCCAGTTTGGGGAAAGAAATTGGCAATACTAAAATTTCTATGAGGAATATTTGTTGTGCTGTTCAGTACTATACAGTACTACTACATCTTGGAGCTCAAATATAGGAACCTAATAATTGTTTTGGTATAGTTGTTAATTATAAAGAAATGTTAACCACGTAAAATTAAACTCAAACTCTATTATGAATTTTAACCAGTTGCTTTCAGCATAAATTAGTGGAAATGTGTCATGAATCGGGTGCGTTGTAACAATGATTTTTGTTCTCCTGCTTCAGGTTGTAAACTTGTTACTTTGTGAGCTCATTTTTCACTATGGGTCAAATTTTAAACCTAGTTTGTGATGCTTTGGGTAATGGGAATAGCAAAGAAAGGAAGGGCTAGTGTACTCTAAATTATGGCAGAACTGGTGAGAGAATCTGTAAATCTATAAATATGATCTCAAAAGGCAACCTCCCATTTTATTAAAACTAGTTCACAATGATATGTTACAGTTTGGACTAGGGAGCTTGCATTAATTGATAGCTGTGATAGTAAATTAAGGACTATTGGGAAGTGCATAGAGAGTAGGTTTAACTTGTTGATTTACACTAATGCAGGGGTGGCCAATCTGTGGCTCTTCAGAAGTTAATATGCGGCTCCTTGTATAGCACCGACTCCGGGACTGGAGCTACAGGCGCCAACTTTCCAATGTGCCAGAGGGGGCTCACTGCTCAACCCCTGGCTCTGCCATGGGCCCTGCCCCCACTCCAACCTTTCCTGCCCCCTCCTCTGAGCCTGGCATGTCCTTGTTCCTCCCCCTTGAATCCCCCAGAGCCTCCTGCACCCCACAAAACAGCTGATTGGGAGGGAGGGGAGGCTCTGATAGGTGGGGTTGTTGGTGGGCAGGAAGCGGTGGGAGTGGGGTGGAGTCAGTGGGGGGGGGGGGTTGCTGACGTGTTACTGTGGCTCTTTGGCAATGTACATTGGTAAATTCTGGCTCCTTCTCAGGCTCAGGTTGGCCACCCCCTGCACTAATGTACTGATTCAGTGACACCATCCCGATTAAAAATTAATGTGAGTGGAGAATTAGGCACATTGTGGCATGGGCTACAGCTCAGAATGATTTTGCTGGGTAGCTTCAAACACACTATTTCTTTGACTTTCTAAATTCCATAGTTTGATTAAGTCTTGGTCATCTACTGTGACAGGCTAAAATTTTAGCTTCCAATGTTTATACAAACTTCAAAGTAACTGCGGAAAGTTAAATTAAAATTCAGTTCCAATATTTTTATAACTGCGAGATGTATGAATTGATATTCAGGCAGGTGAATGTGATAATGGTAAACTTGCATCCATCGATATTCAATATTTGAATATATTACTCTAAGGTTTTGTGGCATGTAGAAAATGAACTAAGAATTTCTGTGAAAGGGTACTGATTGTCAAATCACTCTTCATTTAACTACTTCATTATTAGCATTCTTGCAGTCCACGTTTTTTCATTTTACTCGACTCTAAACCTTTCTCATTATGATTGGAATTTTTTTTCATTTGATTCACACAGTTATTAGCATAACATGATCTGTTTCAGGATTGTCTTGGGGATCATCACAAAGAAGAACATATTAGAGCATCTCGAGCAACTAAAGCAGCACGTCGAACCCTTGGTGATTAGATATATCAGATCTCCTAATTAGACATGTTAGAAGTCAGGAAGCATGAAACTTGTGAACTGTTCAGTGTTCTCTTACAATGACATCATCTGAACAAGAAAAATCTTCCTGTGCAACAAATACAATAATTTGTATTAAGGAGATTTTAATGTAAAACATTGGTGAAAACTAAGCTGTTAATACAGACGCTAATACACCAGCTAAAAAATTGCTGTTAATCACAACATTTAAAAAAAGTGTTAGAGATCAAATATCAGAAACTTGATTTGATGTTCTTGAATGGATGGCAAGTGATTATATTATGCCAGGTGGGAAAAGGCCAAGCTCGGAAACTCTTTCCTTTTTCCCTTTTGTTAATGCATATTAAGATGCTTTTGTATTAAAATCTAAAATATTCCTTGGTCAGATCTTGGCAGCTTTAAATAGTTGATCAAGCCAAAAAAAACTGTTTAGTTTTCTGACAACCAAACCAGAACATAATTTTGTACTTAGTGCAGCATTTAGACCTTCCTCTATTATGCCCCAAGTGTCTGCATGCTTCTAAAGAGCAGTCATTTATTTTTGTTATACACCGTATGTCTTGCTGCTGTTATCTATAGCAATCAGTGTCCCTTCATAGGATGTCTAGATATGTCCTAAGCCGCTGAATGGCTTGTTAATATTTTTACTAGTGGCTTCCTAACCTAACTATAGTATCATGCTAAGATGTTGTGATCTAACCTTAGTTATGCCTTAGAAATTATCTTAATTTGGACGTTAGTTGCTCTGCAGTTGTTGCATCTGTACTAAACCTGCCCTCCATATGTAGCTGCTTATGTGCAAAACATGTTACTTGTTTTCACATTTTATTTTAATATTTCACAAGTATTTCATGCCTCCTTTAAAACAAGAAAACAAAAAGTACTAACAGATTAACAAGATCAGCAGCTCATTCTTTCTGCTTTCTGCTTCTCCTGTGATATTATCCTTTAGGGAAGCTTCACTCTTTTTGATATAACAGAGTTATTTTTTTAATCACTATTAAGACCTTTTCATAAGCGCACAACATTTAAATTTTAAAATGTGTACAGTCTTTTAAAATTGGTAGTTTCTTTATTGGTTTACTTTCTATTGATTATTTTGCTTAAATTCTGCTCTCAACTGTTTGTGCTCTTATGAAGATACCAGACTAAGCCAATATGTTAGCCTGGAAAGATCCTCTAAATTAAGTTTGATTTGGTGTCAAGGGTTTTGGCCGTCAAGCAATTGGTGACTTTTGGTGGCTAGTTTGGAGCATATTTTCCTTTTGAAATGGGATCAATATCACTTCCTATTCATACCTCTTTCGTTCTTTGTTCTTTGTTACTTTTTTGTTGGCATACGTTAATCAAAATTTCATTTTGTAGAAACAAACAAAAATTAACTGTAAATGGGCTTGGACTCTGCTTGCATTACTTGCATATCATGAAAAATGGATTACAGCTTAGTGACCATCCTATTTAGTGCTTCCAGACTGCGCTCTCTTAACAAAATGATGGTTACTTGATATTTTTATTCATAAAATGTTTTCACTTAAACAAGAAAATCAGGCTATTTGCTCTATTCCTGTCAACAAAAAGGACTTGGCTACAGATTTAGTTCTGTTTCTTTTCTCTTGTAGAGTAAAAGCCATTTTCTATTTATCCTTTTCAGGCGCCTCCTTGGCATTATAACAAAAAAAGATATCCTCCGTCATATGGCCCAGACGGCAAACCAAGACCCCGCATCAATAATGTTCAACTGAAACCTATAGCTGAGGAGAGAGAGGAAACTGAAGAGGAGGTTCATTTGTTGAACAGTACAACGCTTTAGCCTGAGGTTCTTCTGTGGCTGGAAATGAGAGCTGGATTTTTGCATAATAGTGCTGCTGGCATTCAAGAGTTGGTGTGGGGGAGTTTGGAGAGGAGGAAGAGTGATGTTCCTCACTGTAACATGGGGAGAGTGAATCTCTGCTATCCTGCACTGGATGCGTTCCACGATGACAAATCTGCCATGACAGTGCAGTGCGAAAGCTGGGTCAGAAGACAGAATTCTCCAACCCCTAGCTTAGCATTGAAGAGATGCATTGTTAGTCCCTGTTTCCAGAGGGATCACTTGAATTGAGCCATCTTTTGAAGACTGCAAAGTCTTGCCCTTTTTACCATTGAAAACTGTTGTGTTAACTCATGAAATATATAGTTATTACACACCACCTTTCTACATTCCAGAAGAACTTTTATTTCTCTCTCTCTCCTGAGCCGTAACAAAGCCTCTTTAAAATTGGTGTGCCCTTCTGAAGCAGTAGTTTCTCATATTGAGATGTACTGTGACTTACCAAGGTTTGATCACAAGAAGGGAGTTTTTGTGTGCCATTAAACATGTAATTTGTACATCATGAAATGCTTGGGGCAGTATGGATCTGCTTCAGCAAAAGCAGATTGAACAGGTAATACCTTGTATGAAGCATGTGTGAATTTTGCAGCCTTAGGTGCTGTGATTTCAGAAAAATTAAAAATAGATGAAACTTGAGTTTCTAGGAAAATGTTTTGCTGCAGAATATATCAATAATGTGACCTGGTCTTATGCAATTTTTGTATTATTGAAAATACTGACATACCAATGTTGTGCAGTATAAGGAAAAGGTACTGCTACGCTGATAACTAAGAACAGGAACAATTCTGTACCATCTGATGGTAATTGCATGCAGAAACACTGGACATATTTTTTACATTAAAGTAAAATGAATCATCTTTTGTTTTCTTTTTCCACAAAAAGATGTTCTATTGCTGACACTGAAGAAATGTAATTCATAGCTTGCACTAAATGTATATTTTTTCTTGAAATTCTACCATTCTTTATTTATATTTTTATGGATTAAAATATATTAAAAACAAATCAGTTAATATCTTACATAACTAATTCTACCTTTCCATTGATTTTTATAGAGTAATTCAGAATCCTTTACACATAATGGAGTGTTGGGAAGAAGTATGAAGGGTTTAAAAAAAGTAAAAATTTCTTTATGATCCAACATGCCCATAATAGCATTTTCAAGCCTCACTTTCACTGCCATAAACTTGAGGTGTCCATTTGTTTATTATTAAAAAACAGAATAAAACTACAGATACTCTTTTTAAATACTGTAGGGTTTTAGAAATAATAGAAATAATTAATTGTTAGACCTATTGTGACTGACTTTTGTTTAAGAATCTTGAAATGTACTGGCTGAAACGTCGGATGAACTATAATCTTTTAGAAAACAAAACAAAAACTTACTTGAAATGTTGAGTGGGTTTTAAACTCCAGCAGCAATGCACACTTATTTAGCAGGCTCACAGATTCAGAACATCTTTATTTATTTTTTCTTTTCAGAAAACCTATATTAATCATTAGCTGAACATGTTCATCTTTAAAAAAATACCACATACAAAGAAAAGGCAACATCCCAAGAACGTATTGTCCCAAAAAGGAAAACTAAAGTAGGGATGGGCCAGTTAAAATTTGGTGGGCAGATTAAATTCATGTATGTTCACTATATTTATAACTTGAAATTAGAGACAATGACCTCCTAATGTTAATATTCCCCTAAAACTACAAAATATAAAAGGTTAAAAAAAATTCTATCAATCTTAGCTACTTTTAGCACTTCTTGTCTTGAGGGCACTGATTCAGAAAAGCACTAAATAAGTGCTCAATTTTAGCATGAGTAAAAACACTGAAGCCTATAGGACTAATAACATGCTTAAAAGTAATGCATGTGTTTACGCGCTTCTCTGAATCAGGACTGAATATTAAACTAACAGATGTTTAAATTCTGCTGTCTCTGACCTCTGGTCCCAATAGAAAAGAGAATACTTTTCTGCTGTGCCTATTGTGCTCATTATGGTCCGTCCCTTTTTTAAAAAGTTGGTTTGGAACTAACGCTACTATTAAAACTGCAGTTTTGCAACTAAATAACTTTCTTTTTCTAATTGAAGCAAATATGTAATGGGCCAAATTATGTTGTCAAACCATTACAGGAGTCTGAAATAGCATACTAGTTTTCTCTGGCCAGTCCTGATACCAACTGATCAGAGCGCAGAATTTGGCTTGCCTGTAGGAGGCAATTCAGAAGGTTGCCTGTGATGCTGCCTTTCATCATCCAGCTAAAACTTGTTGGTCTTATAGTAGAAGGATATAAACAACATGTTTTTATTAAAAAAAAAACAAAAAACCCAAAGTTTTCTAATCACTTTGAAAGCCTAATCCCTCCCCTGCTACTACCTTTACAATGACACACCAGTGTATGTATTGTATAAATTCAGACCTAATTCTACTTTAACACTGCATGAAGTGAAACAATACAGTTCATGCCCCTGCTGTGTCTTTGCTTTACCCGTAGATTCAAGTACATTTATATTGTGCTGCTCTCATGCACCTCTGTTCACTGTTCTTATCTGCTATGCTTTCTTCTTTGATATTTGACATTATCTAGTCATCCTACATTAGAAATTCTGATATTGACTAAGTGTGCCTGTGCTGTTCAACAAAATGGTTTGTTTTCTAATGTAAAATTTCCAGCGCCTTATTACAGTTACTGATTTGAGCAGATGTGGTAGATGGAGTGAGGGTGTCAGCATCTTTTTGTTTTTAAACTGTTCAGTTACTGGTTCATGAAGAATGCATAGTTTGTTAATCTGTGATGTTGCTTAGAGCTGTATTTAATATTGATCTTAATGTTTTTATTTATAATAGTGTGGTAGAGTTGCATATCATTACAGTAAAAACTGATTACTGTAATGATTCAATCATAAACATATTAAAAAAATTGTATGACCATTTTTGTTTGACTTTTAATTCATGTGCTCTCAAGTATTATTCACATTGCTTTTCCCCTCTGAAATTTACATGCTATTTAGGGAGTCTACCTGAGTACTAAGGGAAATTAGCAGCAAGCAATTTTACCTATAAACAAGCATCAACTAATTAGTAAACAAAGACCACAAAAATAAGATTTCAGTAGCACAGTTCATCTGAGCTTGTTGCAGCTTCGCAATTGCTTATGATTGAGCTAGCAAACAATTCAACACTAATGGATTTTCTTTGCAAATGTCCATTTTTAAAAAGTAATTTTTGCTTTAAGTGATTAGAATGTTTTGGTTCCTGATTGTTGCTTTACTATGCAACCATCTAATTTTAACTGATGGCTTAAAGCCACAATTCTGTATTTAAATAACTGGAGCTTCAATGCTTCATTTTTAAGCCACGTTAGTTACAGTATTCATCATGTCGCAGAAACTGGGGCATCTGCTATTCAGCCATGCTAACCAGCTGTTACTTCTCTTCCATTTTATCAGTTCAACTTTATAGCTGTTTCTTATTCCTTTTGAGAGAAAAGCTTATGTCAATATACTTTATTGTAGAACAAACATTTCAGGCTATTAATGAATTTTACCATAAAGAAAACGGTAAAATGTATATTAAGGCCCACTCCTGCAAAGACTTAAGCACATGCTTAACTTCACACACTGTGTAGTCCCACTGAACAGCATGTAAAGTTAAGCATCTGAGTAAATCTTTTTCAGAATTGGAGCCTGCGCTGTACCTTTCTGAAAAGTCAGCCAAAGTCTTCGTCTTACATCCATTGTGTGTGCACAAAATGAACAATTCTGACCCCTTGCAGAAGCCCTGAACACTTGCATACATATGAATATTTAAAATGTACATATGTTGACAAGTGACCATAAAAATTGATGATCCATGTTCACGTAGTGATTTCTATATAAAATTCTCTTATAGAAAAACAGTTTACATTTCCTAGTGCAGAAAACTCATCTTGCAATCAAAGTTGAGCTGCTTTTGTTGGCTTGCACATTATCATGGTAATGAGTAATTTTCTAATTACAGATTCTATCAGTGATGTCAAAGCTGCTCTAGGATCCTGCTCACTCCCTCATAGCTGCATTGGCTTGACCCAGGTAAGAAGAGTACGAACTTATTTTAGTCACACATCATTGTACGACACTGAGTCCCTGTGGAGAGTAGGTCTGTTGAGTAAGAAAGTGCTGTTTAGTTGTTTGTTATAACTCTAATTTAACAGTGTAATAGTTACTGCACCCCTAAAGTGAATGCAAAACAGCAGACAAGTTAGCTGCATAACAATGTACTTTTGGCCAAGTGCATAAGCATGTTGATATCTTGTAACGTCCTCAGTGATTTTAGTGCTATTCCACCTTGCCCAGAAGAAAGATGATATGCTACACCTTCCTAATAGAGCAAAATTAAAAGCTATTGAAATTGATCAGTTTCCTGTGTCTTTTTGAAGGAGAGAAATCCAGTGGGACACATGCAGTACAGTTCAAGTGAAATATCAGTTCGTTTCCATGAGGAATATACCTTACATAAATTACATTAGTGATATCTGAAGATGCAGACAGTAAGCTGGTGGCAGCTGAGCAGAGTACAATGAATGCCTTAAATAATGGTTCTAAGAGAGGAAACAAAATGATGTAAAAACAAAAGATTTGTTTTTTTCAGAGACTTGTCAGTCTCTCAGTTTAATGCAATAAGGCACTATCAGAGCCTTCATTCACCTTGCAGTGGCACAGGATTTAGAATAGACTTGTAAAAATAGCATTTGCTTGTGAGATAGTAAATGGGGAAAATATAAACTGGAGAAAGATTCCAGGTACCCAGTGCAATAGTCTGAAATGTGACTGATCTTTTGTCAAAACTTATTTGAAAATGGCAATGTAGTTAATTCTCTAACTTAACTAATTATATAGATTTTGAAAATGAGCTACTTCATGACTAAAGTTGTAGTGTGACTTCAGCATTGACATGTCTGAAGTAGAGTTTACTGGTAAAGTTGTACTTTCTCTGTTTCCATTGCCAAATACTGTAGATTCAAACAAACAATTATTCTTGTATTTGTTCTGAAAAGATTCCAGCTTTTCCACAATTGTGGAATGCTACCATATAAGCATCAGTTTAGATGAGGCAACAGTTAATTCTAATCACATTTGTGCATAGGCATAGTCAATGAAGTGAGGATCCACAGAAGTGGCTGATTGCTAGATTGGTACCTCTAAGGTTACCCTGTCCAATTACTGGGAAAAGAAGACCACTTTGCATTTGTACTGTAGTAACCATACTGTGCATGTGCCGTTAGCAGATCACAGGGTTTTGGAAGAAAGGAGTGGGTAAAACTACATATTTCAAAGGGAAAGAAATATTCCTGACATTAGAATTGTAAAAATGTTAAGTGTTGGTTCTCATAATACATTTTTGGTGGCCTCAGCCTGTGGCCACCAACTCTTGCTTTTCCCACTGACACTTTCTTAAAATTATGTATTTTTCTTAGCAAAGTAATATGCACTTATATGCATTAAAATCATTGCAATTTATGGATGTATGGTTGGGGTTTTTTTTTTTTTTTTGCAGACTCAATCATCACACTCAGGCACAGTTATCTCTATTCTTGACTAACAGCATAGAAACATAAGGTGCTTTGCATGTTTTTTATTTCCTTTGCTTTTTTGGTAAAAAGGGTTGTCATAACAATTCTGAAGTAAATTTAAAAATGCTTTGACATAAGAGAAATTCAAATAATAATGAAAAACATCTGGGTGCTTTAGGTCTAGGGAAGGGAGGCCTGTAGCTCATCACCTCACCTCACTTAAGGAGTAAAGTGTTTAGACACAGGTTTGACACATGAGGTGGCACAGGGAGGAATGATGCTTCTTCCACCCCTAAGCCCAGGAAACTGTCCTGGCTGCAGGGACAGCCCCTGGTGGCTGTATTGAGATTGGTGTTTTGATAGGTCATAACAGAATTTCTGTTGAAATGGGTGGTTCAGCTGTAGACACTATACACGGATGAATGTTTGACTCAGTGCTATTTTATTCTGCTCCTTTTCTGCTGCTACACAAACTCTTGCTACTAAAATGAGTTTCACAAGCGGGGCCAGCTCCAGCCACCACCAGCGGAAGCACAGTTCAAGGGGTGGCATTATGGGCTGCTTTTGGGGGTGGGGGGCCAGTTCCACTCTGTGCTTGTGGTAGCAAAAAAAAAAAAGAAGAGCTGGCCCTGTTCACAAGGTGGGGTTAGAGTGGGGTTCATCACCTTCCCTGGTGAGCAACATCAGGGCAGAGTCACCAGAACTTGAGCCAGGCTTACAGCATGTACAGCTCTAGAAAGGGAAACTCTTCTCCTCCTCTCCCCAAGCCCCTGAGAAAGAAAGCTTTCCTAACTGAGCACTAGCCACCCTCCCATCTTTAGTGAGTCATGGTGTTTTCCTAACTTTAGGGGGGCCCTGTTCAGAAGACTTAGTAACAGCCAGCACAGAGCTATGGCAAATCCCCAATAGCTCTTTCCTAAAGCTTCCCTCAGGTGAAGGAGGATAGAAGCAGATGAAACCAGCAATCAATGACAGCCTGGGGGAACATTCAGACCTCAAAAGTGGGAAAGGGTCTGGATCTTTGAAGAAGAGTGGGGTGTTTCCTGGACATAGTTATGCAGTAACGAGGGCAACTGTCCATTTATACTGGAATCTTGTAGAGACTGAAGAATTAAATTGCCTCTATACACAAACTTACAGCAGTAGTTCCTTCAATAGCATGACACTACTACTGAGTGGATGACCCCAGTGCCCTTGCTGAGGGATAAATGAATACCAAGAGTAGCATAAAAAAAATTGTTCCAAGATGTACATACTGTTCTTAGACCATCACAAAACATTCAACATTGTTTTAACCCTTTCTTTCAAAACATTTGTTACATGAGAGAAAACCATACCCCTTCCCCATTGAGATGCACATTATACCACCATCGAAGAGGCACATCCGGTTGGACAGAGGTACTTTTTTGCTCCCTATAGTACTGCTCAGGCTTGAGGGAAGTTTAGGAACTGCAGTTCTAGCTCTGGCAGAGTTAGAAATGTTATTTTCTTTGGCTACATAAAGAAAGCTAGTCTAGGTTATTTTAAAAAACATTTTATTTACCACACAAACATTACTTTATATTACTATTGAAAACCCCTACATCAGTTTAATGCCAAACAAATTTATCACTAATACTTGAAACTTTATTATACTTAAACCCTCTTCGCTTTGGATCATGCTGCTAGTTGGTCCACATTCTCTTCCATTCTGTTAGCTAGATGTGATTCAACAATCTCAGCAAAGAGGTTCCTCCTCAACAGGTTGTATGCAAGAGGTAACAGCTGACCAACAACCTTGTGAAAATACTGAAAATGATAAGGGGAAGAGTGAGTAAGCAAGAGTTTGACAACAGCAAACAAAATCTCTATGAATCTAGCCCCTAATGTATCATCTTCAAGAGTTAAACCTTGTCATACACAGGGAGAAAGCAATCTTGCTTTCCTCAGGCTTTTGCAGGATTTAATAAAAGTTAAGGAACTACGGCTAAGGTTGCTCCTCTCTATTTAAAGTACGAGGATAATTTAAGTGGCAAAATTCAAACTATGGCTTTTCACACTACTGTACACAAGCATTGTTGTGTCTGTCCATCTAGTTGTGACTTCACTCTAATAAAAGGGTTATGTGAGTTTGTACTTAGCAGCACTTGTTATTGTGTCACATCTCCATTAAGAATAGACATTTCCCTTGGAAAAGGACAAAGCAAGTCAACAGTTTACTCTTGGGGGCAATTCTACCCTAAAAAAAATGTAAAATTCTGCATACCTACAGAAACTCTACATAGTCATGCCAGTTTCAATTATTTTAGTTAATTTATTTCAAAATACCTGTTAGCAAGTAGGTCTATAACAATAGAGAGATAAATTCCCCTAGAAGGGGGGAGACAAATTCCCGACAACCTCGTTCCT
The DNA here is from genome assembly GCA_032164245.1 of Sternotherus odoratus. NCBI lineage: Eukaryota > Metazoa > Chordata > Testudines > Kinosternidae > Sternotherus > Sternotherus odoratus. Next base: position 57,458,470 of record JAVMKO010000004.1, read on the forward strand.
GTTTCTCTGTCCCCTTCCTCCCCCACCAGTCCAGCCAGGGGGCTAGATACCTACAACTCCTCTGTCCAAGAGCTCTCCAGCCCAGATACCCACACTCGCTTCCCCCCCCAGAGCCCAGCTGTGGGACCCTCTCCTTTCCCAGACCGAAACAGCCCAGGGAGACAGATGGAGAAACAGCCTGATCCTTGGTCCCAGGCTCGCACAGTTTCCTGAATGCTGAGAGAGAATAAGATTGTGCAATATCAGTCCTTAGAGTAGTAGAAAGTGGACTTCTCTCAATATTAAAGCAGTTGTAACATTTCAGAATCTGGGAAATGAATATGTACTTTCAATGACTAGTTCTTTTGGTGTCTTATCAGATATTAAATAGTATGTGGGGTTTTATTTTGCACCCTAGTTTGGTTGAGGTGGCGGACACCCTATTACTACTTCCAGATACTGTTTTTTAAAAAAAAAGTCTGCTGGAGGTGTACTGCTTCACCTGAGCTGGCTCACATGAACTGCAGATTAAAGGAAGAACACATCCCTGGTTCACATGTGTCACACTGTCAAATGTAGGTGTTAAACATTAAATATTAAAATCAAATAGCTTGGACACTAATACTTTATTTTCTCCCCTACAATTGATGTTTAACTGCTGCATCTCCCTGGACAAAGCACATACACTACTAACTTTCACTTCTTTCAAATCAATTAGCAGTACCATCAAAATCTGGATGCAAAAAGATCCCACTGCAGCAGATGGTTTAAAAAAAAAAAAAAAAAAAAAAGCCAATAGGAAGTTTTTGAATGGGACAACTTCTGAGCTTAGTTTGTAGCATCTTATTTTACAAAGCTTGTATCTTGGAGGTAAAATGGAACTGGGTAGTGTCCCGCACAATGTAGCTTTCTGCATTAAGGAAAATTGTATTTTGCCTACCGGATAGGTTATGTGGTTAATAAAACCAGGTGACTCCTGCATCACCTCTTCATGCTTATACCCAAGCTGAAGCTTTTCTGAACTTAGTAAAAAGTCTTAGTGTCTGTCTGAGGCCGACCAATTCAATTACCGGTAAGGGGTGGCTATGACACACACACTAAAGAAATTGGGGCACCACTTCCTTGGGGGGGGGGGGGGGAGTCAATTAAGATGATAATACTGGGCTAGATTTACTAAAGTATTCAGGTGCTTAAAGATGTAGGTTCTTTTGTAAATCCCATCTGCATCTTTAACTACTTTGTTACCAAATCACATGCACTACATCTGACAAGTTAGTGATACTGAACAGCAAGAACACTCTTTCAAACAATTTTGAACACCAGATGGCTTATTTCTATTCAGTAAGGCCCTTATGCAACTACAAACTGAGGGCCTATTGTATTGTTGTTCTGTAACATAGCAACCAATTTTGGCAGGAACAAAGCCCCCCAAATTAAGTCCTGTTCTACCCCAAAACACAGCTTGAAGTGTACATTTTAGCACTTACATGTGACCCATAGCAAAAGAGGTCCATTCCCAGTTCATACCCCATTCCGTAATCACATTCATCATTAGCAAATTGAACAAAAGTGATCATTTCCTGAATGGGCGCAAAGGCTTTTAATCTCTGGTCATCGCTAGGAGCATCCACAATGGCCTTACAAATTCTTTTAAGATTAGCTGTAATTATAAAACGAGAGAAAGTAAATTCCACACTGATATTTAAAATGTGAACTCATTCATTGCATCTGAATTAGGCATGTACTAATGGAAGCACAATGATCTTTTTTCACTCAAGAAGCATAATGAATCCTAGAACATGGGATTATAGGAAGAGAGTCTGAGTTTGGAGTTGTAGGTGGAAACAGTTGAACTTGCGGACTCTAGAATAGGGGTACTTTGGCTATTCTCAGAAGTTAAAGCAATACTGCAAGGTGCTGCCTCCTGAAGATTCAGTGTACATGCTGAGTGAAATCTGTTGTCAAAGTAGTCTTAGGGCACCTCAACATGCTCTTGTTTATTATAAGATGAAAATTAAATTGTTTCCTCAGCAATACATTTATAATGAAATCTGCTTCAATTGCTTGTTTCAGGATAGTTTTCAGTATTTCACTGGACTATGGTTTTCATCCAATTAAAACAAAATGTTGTTTCAAACCAAACCAAAATTACATATTCAAGTTTTATGACAATAAAAGGTGTTTTTGGTTCTCCACAATATTGTTAATACTCTTACCAAGTATAAATGCAGTCTAGATTTTGCATCAGCCAGAAGTAGTGTTTGAGTGCAACTTGACTAAAAGAAGGATGTGAACAAGGATGCTTTTAAAAACAAACACACACACAAAATTATAAAAAACAGTTTACCATTTGTTTCAGGGAGCTCTCTGTAACCAACATCATTTTTATCTACAGGCACAACCAGACCTGCTCCATGGAATGTCTTAGTCACTACCTGAGTAAAGGAAAGAAAAATGGTATATCACGGTAAGAACACAGTACCATTAGTTACATAAGATACCACCTTGTTCCCGCTTTACCATTGGCACATCACCCCCGATGGTCAACCAGAATATAACAAATTGCAACTGTGTGTCCTGGAGCCTGAATTTCCATGTACTAAGTCTGACAGTGTTCACTCTTGCTTCCAAATGTGATAATTACAACACCTTCAGCATTTTACATTTACCCAACTATAAACCCTACAGTGACGTAACACTCCATTTGGTGGACTGGAATGCGTGGGGGGGAGCTGGTAGGGGTTCTTAGCACTGATGGAAGGCAATGCTAATCCAAATGGATGCTACAACAATTTGTTCCTTTTGATAGGCTATACAATAAGCAACACTGCAACTGGTTCTTATCCCCTTATAGGCATTTTCAGTTTTGTTAAAAGAAAAATGACCACTGGGTCTACTATGGCGCTATATCATTTGTTGATTTTTTTCCCAGTTCTCAATTTACTTTGTTACCCCAGTTTCTTGATTGTGTACCCTAGCTCTTAAACCTTTATTAGTTGAAGTGGGGAGGGAGAAAGACTGAGCAGTACTGACTTGATGAAGCCTATCATTTGGACGATAAAAGCGTTAATACTTGAATCTCTAGACAGTGGTATTCTTGTTCACGTCTATGCTCTAAGGCAGAGGTTCTCAAACTGAGCTCTCAGTGATAAAGTGATATTTGCAGGGCTCTAAAGAGGAGACTTATCTGAGAGGAATCGGATGATTGCAGCAAGAAGTATGTGTGTGATTGAAAGAAGTAGCTGAGACTGCCAGAGCCAATAGGCATGACAGTAAGCTAGGGGATGCTCAGAACATGAAAGAGCCTGTAGCTGGCTGAAGAAGCAGCTGCAGAGAGCAAGACTGGCTCCTGCCGAGACACTTAACTATGAGCCAGCTCTAGGAAACAGGGCTGGGAACCCCCTTAGCTAAGGGGAGATACACACTGAACTGGAGTTGCAAACTGAAGGGCCAGTGTGTACTGGAGGACTGAATAAAACATTCCCCCGCTGGGATCCAGTTTAATCTTTGGCCTGTGTAGAGTCTAAGGCACCCTGTGAAGGAGAAAACTGGGGTGTGGGCTGCAATAGCACTCTTGGCCAGGATGGTGTACTTAGGAGGCAGTAAGCAGCCACCATGATACGGAGAGGTTTCTTGCAGCACTACATGGCATAACATTTCATAGGAAAGGTTGCCATCTAGATAGCCCATCTAGAATTAACACTGAGTTTGGACTCAGTGACCAAACCAGCCATACAGGCATGCTAGAGCTCTCCTCCAAAACAACCATTTTAGAATAATGGTGGCATCATAGAATGTCCACAAGAGGACATTTACATGTTGTCTTGGCAATATGGTAGCAGTGAGGCACTAGGTGAAGTATTAGAAGTGGACTGAATGGATTTTCTGTATTGTTGAAAACTGTAGCCAGACTCAACCTTTCAGGCACAGGGGAGCCTTCAGACTTTAGGCAATGTCATCCCCTAATCAATGCGCTAGAGATTGATTCACTTCCGTTTTAGCTGAACAGGAGAGAGAAAACTAAAGTGCATTAGTTTAGGGGGAGAAACTTTTCTACCTAGTTGGTCAGGACAAAAAAAAAAAGCCATACTTTCTTATCTCTTTGTTTCATCTTCATGGTTTTCTGTTCCAGCGAATAACCCAATTCTTTTGCTGTTCTTGTAAGGTTTTCATCTATGTCTTTCAAAAGACCACTTTTCTTTTTATCTGTCACTTCCTTAAGCTTTTTTGACAAAAACAGTCTGAAACACAAAGATTCATTACACAGCAAGTCACCTCTCAAGAGCTTGAAAAAAAAAATTTAAATAAAAAAAATCTAGCCCCCCAATCTCAACTAAAAAAAAAAATCTGCTAATCAAAGGTTGTATAAGTGTATGACCATTTCATACAAAAGATAGCACGTTAAAGCTATTAGATTACAGTCAAGCACTGAAAAAATTAGTAAATGCTAGAATTAAGGTTGCCTGTATAGTCTAATGCACATGTATTATGATGCAGTCTTCAGTTATATGCTCATACTGTTTCTACAGGACCTACTCCAAGAAGGTGCACAGGGGCCAGAGCGTGCATATCAACTGAGGCAGCTGTGCTTTTTTTGTTATCATTCAGTGAGTGGATTCATGAATTATTTGCTACACGTCATCCAAAGCCTGGCTGGAATACAAAGTTATTTATTTTTCTGGTCTTTTCTATGATGCTTATCACTGCTGGCTCAGACTGCTTCACACACTACCTTTTTTCCCCTTCTCTCCCAGAGGTGTTGACATCCCTCACAGCTGCAAGTGCTCCTGAGGCCTGAAGTGTCTCAGGTGGATTATCCAGAAAATGAACACACAACTGGTGTGTAACCTGACATTTTTTATTTACGTGGCTTGCTCACCATATGAGGTTGATGGCGGATGCAAGGTTAGAACTGAATTTTCTTATACTGCATTCACCTGCTTTAGCCACCAGAGGGTGGCAGATTTTGTTGCTTCAAGAGGCTGAGCACACTGCAGACTCCAGAGGCTCTGTCTTCTGGTAATCTTCTCACCCTTCCCCACATGCCAGCAGTTCTGTTCCCCATTCTCCTCCTCCCCTCATACCAGGGTCCTTCCCTTCTCTGCCACATGCTAGCAGCTGTGTCCCCTTTGTCCCGCCATGCCAGGGGTTATGCACCATCCATTGCCCTCCCACCACCATTCTTATTTTAATTTGCCAGACAGACGAGTCATTCAAGGTATCACCATTTTATAACTGCACTGGCAGGAAAGGCAAGCCAGGATGGGGTATTCTTATGATGGAAGGTGTTAAATCAGTTGGTGGCATCCGTTATCTATAGACACAGAGGTGGTTAAAGCAAGCTGCTCAATCTGATAACCAGATGTTAAGGTGCCACATGTCCCCTATTTTCCCTTTGAGCAGAACCCTACTAAATTGGGAAGCTCATCAATACATAAAGTATGTAGAGACAGTAATATGCTGTGGGCCAAATTAAGATTGTGAATGCAACCTTCATTTTGGCATTCTCCCACGTGCTTGATTTTGCAACCTAAAGAACTTTTTTTTAAAATGCTGTTTTTGAATGTAGCTTTCATTTAAAAGGAAATGAAATTCAAAGTCTGTCAAGCACAAAACTGTAAAAAATGTTGCCATCATGCACTGACACCAAGGTTCAAACCATGGCCGTTCAGCATTGCAGCACAGACTTCTACAACTTGAGCTATGGGACTTTATTAGCTGATAGCAGGAGGCTATTTTCAGTGAACCTTCCATTAGGAAGCACATGTATGACAATGAAACAGTGGGTTATTTATTTTAAATCAAACTACTCATGCCAAAATCATAGCCAAGGAGACACACACACACGACAGGAGATTGAGAGGGACCACATCATAGAATTTGTGTCTGCCATAGTAGAGAACTGGATTGTAGTCTCAGAATACGCAACTCTGTGAGGTAGGAGGTGTTGATACTGTATTAACAGTTGCAACAGACTTAACACCAACAACAGAAATGAGTCTAGCATTCATGCTGTCCTCTTTTTCAGCTATGTGTCTCTCTCTTCTAGAGGTCTCATTTAGCTCTAAGCAGCTAAGGGACTTCTGCTCCATCTGATAACACAATGGACTAAGATGATGGGGGCAGAGAAACCTGACCACTCCCCTCCACACCCCACCAATGCAATTGCTTTGCCAGCAGCTGGCTGAGCCTCTGCATTGGAGAGTTCCCAGTGCAGCATATGCTGCTGCCAAAGTAGCCACCCAGCTTTAAAATGTTCAGGGGGTTTGATATCTTTTCAAGATGCTTTACATGTGTGAATTCTTACCACCAGCATCTGCTCTCAAACACACCACACACACCTTGCTATTTTTAAGCTTAAACACCATGACTTGTTAATGAAATATCTTTAATGGCCACATTTATTCCAGATGTTAGTTAATGAGCATGAGTAAACAAGTCATTCAATTAAGTGAAAATAGAACAATGCACAAATAAACCCATTCTGCAATAAAATAATTTACAGCTAAAGAAGTCCACACACTAATCAAACAGAAAAAGTACATGTATGTCAAACATATCAGAAGGGAGGACCAGGACTAAGCATTTTATACTTCAAGCATAGTACATTAGTTTTTCAAAAAGGCAACGTCAAAGACTCAGAGCTCTGAAGCAAGGTAAGCTCCTGGCCCAAGAGTGGAAACTACGAAGACTTTGGAGGAAGGACATCCCTGTAGCCAGAACACAAAATACATCTTCACTTTGATACCTCCCTGCCCAAGCATCTGTTGCATAAACCAAGCATCCTGTTGAGGTGTCTGAAGAACACTGTCCTTTCAGTACACCTATGCTTCTTGCCAATGTGCATCACTCCCTATAAAGCTTTAATTTTACCTCGTTTTCCCTAACTTCTATTTCAGGAAGGTCAAAACATCCACAAGATGGAACTGTAGATATTATGCTAGAGCAGTTCAAACCTTGTGGATCTCCTATGAATTGAACAAGAAAGTTATCCTGTCCCAGGTTAATAGTGGCAGTTTTTATTTCTTAGTTATGTTCTAGAATGACAATGACATATGTCCTTGTCAACATAAGTGACATAAGGTAGATATGGACATTCTTGGTTTAGTAAAATGTTCTGCATATGAATTTTCACCATTGTTTCATCCCTCTTCAAAAGTTCATTTAAAAATGCAACCTACAATCACGGACAATTTAAAAAAAAAATCATGGCTTTTGTTAATGCCTCATCATTTTCTGTTGAAATACTCTATTCCTACAGAAACACACACTGGGCTTTCTTTATAACGGCAACCCTAATTACGTAAGTACAACCACAAAGTTCAAGACTGGTCAGCCAATTTACCCTGGGTTTAATCATCTTATGAAAGATCTCCATCTTTGAAAATAAATAGTAGAGAAACATCTACAATGTCAAACACCTAACCGGGGGGGGGGGGGTGTGTGTGTGTGTGTGTGTGTGTGTGTGTGTGTGTGTGTGTGTGTGTGTGTGTGTGTGTGTGTGTGTGTGTGTGTGTGTGTGTGTGTGTGTGTGTGTGTGTGTGTGTGTGTGTGTGTGTGTGAGAGAGAGAGAGAGAGAGAGAGAGAGAGAGGAACAGTGCCAGCTGCTACAACTCTCCAATCTTCAAAAGCAGAGGAATATTAGAATACTGGCCCTTTCCAAATTGTCAAAAATTGGAACGGAGGCAGGGGAGAAATGAGGAGAGAGTTGAAACAGTCAGTCAGAAAAGTAGTAAGGTATTTCACATTACTGTAGTTTTTTGTAGCTTAGAGGAAAAACTAAATTCCATTTAGTTATAAAACAGAAATTGTAAAACAAAAAAAAAAAACACTTACTTGACTGCAGCAAATACATTGTCACCAATTTGAGAAATTACACAGCTTTTCTTTGCTTCATTTGCACCAACCCACACTGGAAGTTCATCTGGCACATCCCTATAAAACAAGATGTACACAAACACTAGGGGATTTCCCTTTTTAAAGTGAAGATAGCATGCACCAGAGATGCTGAATGGAGCACGGGAGCCTTAAGTCTTACATTTATCACTGGACAGTTAAAAGCATAACAATCTGAACCCCTCCCCTTACTTCCATGGGCCTTTCTAGCCCTTCCCTCCACCCCACACACTCTTCTCCAATCCTTTGCCTCTCAGAGAATGCCACTTAGGATAAATAATTATTCACTACAAAAAGGTAGAGACCACCAAGAGCTTAAATTCAGTATTGAATCACACTAGATTCACATGCACAACTTTAAGTATTTGAATACAGAATAATTATACCAGAGCCACTTCTTTAGCTCAAGCAGCAGAGAAATCTTGACAAGAAGTATCTCTGTGCAGAAGAAATAAGGCAGAAGCATATATTTCCAGTGTTGCCAGATACACTCAAGTATGGAAAAAACAAACACACAGAGTTCTCTTCCCTATTGTCCAACCCCAGCAGCAGATAACCATTTGCTCCAGGACATCATGGCAGTAGTTAAGATTATTAAAAACCAAACAAACCCTGTTTTAATTGTAGACAGTCTAACCCTCATCACCAGTCCTTTCACTACATTTTGCCCTATGATAACTACTAAAAATGACAACTGAAGTGTCATCTATCTGATGGAAGGGGGTAATAAGTAGAGGTTCTATCTTTTGACAACAGTACAGAATTCTTACACTACATACCTCCCTCCATTTCCACTGATAAAAAGATAACATTTATTATAGAAGGACCATATATAAAATGCAATACCTGAAATATCCCATGTGATACTGAGTTTTGCTATCCCCAGCTATTATAGTCTGAAATTCAGGAGGGTCATAAAAAAACCTCCAGTGAAGGTTGAAGTTCAGATCTGCTGATTTTGTTTTTTTCTGTTTTCCAGCAAGAATATCATATGGCCCAACTAGCTGAAGTCCAATACTTGATAAGAGTGCTTCTGCAAAACAAAATCATCAGCTGTCTAACATTTTCTTGTGCATGCAGGAAGCAGGATCTCAGACATTTAGAAATGGAAAGTTGACATGAACAAAACCTGAATCTGTGATTATCACAGCACACTTCAAATGCACATTGCTTAGGTATCACACAGCAAGTCTAAAAGCCAAACAATCAGACCCCAAACTTATGTTTATTCTCTCTCATAGAAGATACTCTAACCTGTGCATTTAAAGCTTTTAGTACTCGGATTAAAAATAGCTTTCCTTCCATGAAGATACTTTCCCCAATACTTTTTTTGCAAAAATAACCTGTTTTTACTTGCCTCTAGCAGTCTCTACTGCTTTATTTTAAGCTGTTGTTTCTGGACCATAACAACATCTAGAAACAGTCTGTTGTAGGAAACAGATTTTTCCCCCATTCCCAAAACATCCTCCTGCCAAGCTGAAAATATAGTTAAGAAAAGGTTGCACATCTGAACGCTAACAAGTAAATCCTAAACATATACCAAACACCCTAAAGTTATACCAAAGTTGGGGAAACAATAGCCTGTCTCTAACATGAAAAATCATTCTAAACCAGGGGTAGGCAACCTATGGCATGCTGCTAAAGCCAGCAGGTGAGCTAATTTTCAGTGGCACTCACACTGCCCTGGCCACTGGTCCAGGGGGCTCATTTAATTTAATTTTTAAATGAAGTCTCAAACATTTTTCAAACCTTATTTGCTTTACATACAACAATTTAGTTAGATCAGTTTACTTATAGAGACCTTCTAAAATATTAAAACATGAAACCTTAGAGTGAATAAATGAAAACTCCGCACGCCACTTCCAAAAGGTTGCTGAACCCTTTTCTAAACACCACTAGAGCCTCTGCCACTAAAAAACGGACTCCAGATTGCTTTTGTACACTCAAGTTAAGCCCTGCAGCATGCAGAAGTCCTTTTTTCCACAACCCACCACTTGGCTTGTCCGGCTTCAGCTCCTCGCAGAACTTCCAGAACTGATAAAAGTCTTCAGGCATCCTGAGCCGATAGCAACTTTCTACATCTTGCCGCAGCTGATCAGGAACCTCTGCCTGGTTGGCCCGTCTCTTCTTGACGTCTTTCGTTTTTTCACACTGCAAGTAAACAGCAAAGAAACGCAGGTTTCCACGTGGGCTCGGGAGCGAGTGGACAGGACTCCCCTGTGGTCCGGGAACAAAGAGCTTCGGCCCCGCGAACAAGGCGGGTCGGAGAGCGAGTTCTCGGGGGATTCACTCGGGTGCAAGTTTCCAGACTTGAGGGGGTGGGGGCCACGCTGCCGCTGAAGGCTCCCGAGGACCTGCAGATCTAATGGACCCGGGGGAGTCTCGTCCCACCTCTGCAGGCTCGTAACAGCCCCTGGCGGGGCACCTGCCCCCGCGGGCGCGGAAGACCCCGGGCAGCCCTTACCGCCGGCGGGGGGCTCCCCGCGGGACACAGCCTGGAGCAGGGGCCTCGCCGCTTCCCCCCGGCGGCACCGAGACCTGCTCTGAGCAGCGGCCGCGCCATGGCGCTTGTGGCCCGGCCAGGGACAGCGCGGCGCCCGCGGGCCTCAGTCCCCGCGGAGCAGGCCCGGCTCCCACCCGTCCCGGGGCTCGGCCGGTACCTGCTCCGCGCCCGGCTCCCCGGCGCGGGGTCTCCGCTTCCCGCCTCCTGTCATGTTCCTGCCGGCAGCGCCCCGCCCCCGCCGGGCACTTCCGAGGTCACGCCCGGGTGACGTCACCGCGCCGCAGCGCGAAGCCCCGCCCCCGCCCTGCGGAGTCCGGGAAAGCCCGGCCCAGCCCCTGGTCTCCGCCAGGCGGCGCTGCGGGCTCAGGGCAGGGGCTGGGCCGGATCGTCGCTCCCGGGCCCGGCCCAGCCCTAGAGCCGAGCGGTCTGGGGGTCCCCCAGCCCGGGGGCGGGGTTGAAACAGTCATTCCACCCGCGACTTAATTCAGCTCCGCTCCCCTCCCCCTCCAGGCGCTACAGGTCAGGGACCCAGGGACCCGTCCTGTTAGGTGCGAGATCCTGACCCCGCTTTTCATCTGAAGTGGAATAAGATCCGGATTATTTCCTTTAACATGTGCGCACGGCAGGTCTCCGCCCCCCTGCGCCTCATTCGTCATAGCTAGTGTTAGTAAAATGCCCCACTTCACACCTTCCTGAGAGTGGGCAGGGGATGGTTTAGGCATGGCCCCCAGTCTGTCCTATACATTTTAGGATGTATTTTCCTATCCTATTACAAGATCAGAGATTCCTAGTTCCACAGATATCAAAAAATTCAAAGTTTTGGTCTTCACAAAAGCCCCCAGCTGTTAGCTATTTCCTCTGTTTTTGTTCTGGTAGTTACACCAGATGTCAGGCGCAAGTCCTTTTTTATTCACAGATGGATAACACTTAGGCAAAACTTGCCATACCAGTGGTAAGCCTCAAAATGCTTTCCATAGAGTCATTGTCCCCATTGTCTAAGTGGAAAAATGAAGTGAATTGCTCAAGGATACTCAGCAGGTCAGTGGCTGAGCCAGGAATAGAATCCCCAGCTCCTGACTCCAAGGCCAGGCCCATGTCCAGGGTACCACACTGCCTCATTATACAGTGAAACCTCGATATAACGGACTAATTCGGGCGAGGGGGTGTCCGTTAAAACCGAAAGTCCGTTATTTAATAATTTTTTAAAATCATTAAATAACGGACTTTCGGGTGACAACGGACACCCCCGCCCAAATTAGTCCGTTATATAGAGCAAGCCGTGAGTCAGCCCACCCCACCCCCTCCCCCCGCCCGGCTCCCCCATAATTGCATTTTTTAATTATACTGATTCAGAAATGATTATTGGCAAGCTAATTGATTTTATAGCAATATTGAAAACCTTTGTACTCAATCCTACTCAGCAAAAGCTCCAGACTGGCCATGTAATTAAGTATCAGTACACTAACAGTTTCCATTGAGGGACAATTCACATTCACAGAAGATGTGAAGATACTGAAACAAAAAGGAAGAGTTTCTAATAGAAACTACTACATTAAAAATATTTAACTAGGAATCTGTTTCTTTTCATTGTATTATCTTGGCTGAGATCAGTGATCTCAGGGGGGAAAAAAGGAGAATTTGCATTGGGGTCTGATAGAATTGTGTTAACTTGCATCCAAAGCTATGCTACAATTCTGCCTTCCCTGAAGATCATTACAGCAGGTTCTCTGGAGAGACCTTTCAGGCCTTCTCAACTCTTGAATCAAAGCTTTATCTATGCCAGATACTGAATTTGGTAGATCTGAGGTCATGGGGGCAGGGGTTGTAATCCAAATTCTGTTCTGAATTGTGTATCCACCTGGTGGATTCCACCACCTCAGATTTCTTTCATCAAGTTTCCTCTGAACTCTTCTGCCATGATGATGTTTGAGTTTGTTCAACCTTGAAAAAGGACCAAAATCACATGGCTCCCTGGCATTGCCCCTCAATTGTAGTTATATTGCCAGGAAGTTCTGCACTGGTGGCTGTCAGAGGGACACACATTTAAGAGGAGGTTCCCCATCTTAATGGGCTCTCTCTAAGATGTAGTAGAACCAGAGCTTCATTAACTCTTGGGTGGACTTACAAAAAAGTGTTTGGATTTCATTATGTGTATCTTCTATCCCTATTTCTCCCAACATGCAGACCTCCAGACTTACTGAGGACCATAGGGACAGGGATATGGAGGGGTAGAACCTTCCCCCATTCCATGTGAGGAAGTGACAGAACCAAACAGGGAACTTCCCTCTGCACATGGGTATAAGGAGTATGACTGTCACTCTACCATTGCCAAACCCTTGAATCTAGGACAGGGGTGAGGTGTCTGATTCAAATCTGGATCACATTTTTATAGCTAAGGAATGCATCAGTTCTGAGAAATATGAAGCATCTCTACTGCCTTTTTTTCCAACCATAAGAGGGAGCCATTTCAATTCTATTAAGGGATTAGAACATTCAAAAGTTTAAGACCTGAATAAAAAAAAAAGTATTTTGACAGGTTTTTAGACAGCCAGATGGGTTTCCAGTTGAAGCATTCAGTAGGTTTCCTGTTGCTTTTAAACCAAAATAAGCAATTTAATATCATTTCATAGTGATATGCTTAGATTTTAAAAAGTGCCACTAGAAAAACTAAAGCTATTGTATTTAAAAACCTCAATTTGTTTAGTTAGCTTTCATTGTATTGCCAGAATATGTATTTACAAACATGCAAAATGAAATAAGAGGTCTTGAAATACAGTAGTTTTTAATGAAGACCTGCCTGGTAATCAAAGACTGTACAAAGTAGGCAAACACTGTTACTAGGATTATTATTTACCAAAATATTTTTTATCTTTCCAGGGCAATTTCAGATTCAGTTTCGATGGAGCTCTTCCTCGCCCTTCCACTGCCCTGGTTTGATATCAATACAAGAATAAGGGAGGGATTTGGAGATTCACGGTCACAGGAAGATCGTGATTGAACAGCACTGCAGTGAAACTGCAAAGGCACAGTGCTTTTGCTGAGTCACCACATCACGGCTCCTCACACTGACCTGTCATTCTGGAACTCTGCCCAGCCTCTTCTGCAGCAGATTGTATAATTCCATCTGAATAAAGAAAGCAAGCGCAGAGGAGGAGCGGGGGGGAGGTGGGAAATGAGGTCATCCCAAAAGAAGACTCATCAGGATACTGCAAGACATCTGCCCTTGGAAAAATTTAAGACTCAAGCTGCTACTTCAGATTGCCTTATTTTAAATAGAAGAACTCAAATAGAGATGAGGAAATGTGTTTTTCTTTGTGAAGGTTTGCACTTCCGTTCGCACATATTGCTCTGAGTTATGTATACTGTTGGTATAAATTTAGCAATTACAGGTGTCGCCAAAGTGGATGCTAGTATTACTCAAAAGCAGTTAACTCACAGCTCAGAATTACTTGTATATTTTCTACTAGTGTAAAAGCCCATGTACACGGGCCAACCATAAGGGCTCGCAGCCACCCCTCCCACCCAGCCCCCTCCACTCCTCTCCCAACATCCTCCCCCATCCAGCCCCCAATGCCCCCCCCCTTGCCCAGCCCCCTTTCCCCAGCCCCCTCCAAGGCCCCCCCTTGCCCAGCCCCCTCCCCCCTCGCCAGCCTTCTCCCCCCTCTAAGGCCCCCCTCCCCCTGCAACGACCCCCCCCACTCAGCTCCCTCCCTCCCACTCAGCTCCCTCCCCCTCAACTCCTCGTCATGCGCCCGACAGCCCAGCTAACTTTATATGTATAACTGCTCCTTGGTGCTCTAGCTCCGTGTGAGTGAGGATCCCTCAGGCGGGCACGCGCGGTGGCCATTTTGTGCCTCCGAACTACAACCCCCAGGATGTCGTTCGTCTGGGCCGTCTCTACTGCACATGACGGCTTCACACAAACTTTTCTAGCCGATTATTATATAGGACTAGTGTAAAAGCCCGTGTACACGGGCCAGGCCACCCCATCCAGTCCCTTCTCCCGCACCCCCCCTCCCTGCTCGCCCTCCCATCGTCACCCTCGCCCGGGATCCTTCCCCCAGGGGGGCGAGGCCTGCAGTGCCCCTCGTGGCGGGGAGGGATCGGGGCTCCCCGGCCTGGAGGGACACTTGGGGGCTGGTGGCACCCGAACTGCCTCCCGCTCCGGGGGAGAGGAGCGGAGTCCTTCGGCTCCCTGTGCCGGTAACTCCCGTCCCTCCGCGCCCCCCGCTAAACCTGGCGCCCGCCCCTCCCGGTAGCCCCAGTCCTACTGCGTCCCCCGGTAACGCCCGTGCCCGCTCCCGGTAACCCCCGCCTCAGAGCGCCTTCCGGTAACCCCCATCCCACCACGTTCTCCGTAACCCCTGCGCCCGTCCCTCCCAGTAACCTGCAACGGCCCTCCGTCCTCCCGGTAATCCCCGGTAACTCTTGTGCCCATCCATCCCGGCAACCCCAGTCCCTCTGTGCCCTCTGGTAATCCCTGTCCCACTGCGCCTCCCAGTAATCCCCAGTAACTCCTGCGCCTGCCCCTCCCGGCAACCCCAGTCCCACTGCCCTCGCCCTTTCCGAGAACCCTTAGTAACCTGCATCCTCTGGTAATCCCTACCCCCCTGCCATGCTCCCCGCTCACCCCACTGATATCTCCTATCATGCCATGCCCCCTCCACCATAATCTGAGGTAACCGAAGTCTTCTTTCTCCTGTAAACCCTGCACCGTGTGCCGCCGAACTACAACCCCCAGCAACCGTTAATCCGGGCAGTCTCTACTGCGCATGATGGCTTCACACAAACTTTTCTAGCCGATTATTATATAGGATAGGCTCAGTATTCTGATCCAAAAAGATCTACACTGTCATTTAAATACGGGACCTGGAAGAAAGCCAAATCATATGGGAAAGAGTGGTCTGAAGTCCTATTATTTTAGGATTTTGAAGGTTCTCATTTTAAGCTGTGAGGAAGTCATATTTAGGTATAAATCCACTCCCAAACCAAAGTCTTGCCTCAGCTCTAATCCAAATAGAGAAACATACCATTTTGCACACACCAAAAAAAATGAGTCTCTGAATAGCTTAGCTTCTATAGCTGCTTTTTTCTTCTAAATTCACAACTCTGTTTAAGGGATCTTTGACTCCGGAGGCTTTGGAGAACTGCCATTAAGTGAAGCAATTTACCAGTTGCTGCTGGGGGAGGTGGTTACAAATGTTAATACATAGCACACCACCACTCATATGACTAATGTGAATATACACTAAAGCAGGGGTGGGGAACCTTTTTTCTGCCAAGGGCCATTTGGATATTTATAACATTCGCGGGCCATACAAAATTATCAACTTAAAAATTAGCCTGCTATATTTGGTCAAACATTTAATTAACATTATATATGGTCAAACATTATATTTTTTAGGGTTATATTTGGTCAAACAAACATAACATTAAATTAACTCCTTCCAGCTGGGATCTCAGCCCGCTGCCAGCCTGGGCTTCCTACACCCAGGCGGAGACCCCGGCTGGCAAGGATCCAGCGGGGGAAAACCCCAAAGCGGCAGCAGACTGAGTGCTCAGCCCGCCGCTGTTTTGGGGTTTCCCCCGCTGGCCCCTTGCCACCCGGGGTCCCGCTGCCTGCCCCAGTCAGCTCCCGCTGGCAGCCTGGGTGTAGGGAACCCAGGCTGACAGCGGGAGCTGAGACCCCCGCTGGCAGGAGCCTGCGGGGAAACTCTAAAGCCGCAGCAGGCTGAGCGCTTAGCCCGCTGCTGCTTCTCCACCCGCTGCCACTTTAGTTTCCCAGAGGCTCCTGCCAGCGGGGGTCACAGCTCCCACTGTCAGCCTGGGTTCCCTACACCCAGGCCGACAGCGGGAGCTGACTGGGGAAGGCGGCGGAACCCCGGGTGGCAAGGGGCCAGCGGGGGAAACCCCGAAGTGGCAGCGGGCTGAGCGCTCAGCCTGCCGCCGCTTTGCGCTTTCCCCCGCTGGCCCCTTGCCAGCTGGGGTCTCAGCTCCCATTGCTAGCCTGGGTGTAGGAAGCCCCCTCCCCCCCCCCGGCAGGAGCCTGCGGGGAAACTCTAAAGCCACAGCAGGCTGAGCACTCAGCCGGCTGCCGCTTCTCCACCCGCTGCCGCTTTAGATTTATTGAATTTAGAGACCCGCCTGTGGTTGCCTTGGCAGGGCCAGACCAAATGATTTTGCGGGCCTTATACGGCCCGCGGGCCAGACGTTCCCCACCCCTGCACTAAAGGCACTAGTCAAAACAGGTTCAGCCATGTGTCCAGGAATCAGTGCTCTGGGGGGTGCTCAATTTAGTGGATCAAGCGAAGACCTGCTAAATCGACTGCCAATTTGTTTCACACAGAAGAGATCACTCAACATCCATTGAAGGACCATGACTGTCATTTCCAACCTGGGCTGGATTGAGCCAGTGACCTAAAGATCAAAGATTAAGTGCATCTACTTCCACTAATTTTATTCAGTCAAATCATTCTACTGTAGTCCATGGGTCTAGTCAAGTGACTAAAGGAAGCAGGAATTGGTCTGAACCCCATTACCAATCCCCTGAGCCATCCACTGCTCCAGAGATTTTCTGTGACCTTTTACTCATTCAAGAGCTTGTTAAAATACACATGTGAATTTACTAAACTTTGAGATTCAGCAAGTCTACAATTTAAGTTAAACCACTCAAAGGAATAATTGTCAATGTACTTGGTGTCTGAGAGGCTCCCTAAATTTCAACAGATTTACTATCTAGTTTAGTGTAAGCAATCCGATTACTTTTAGCAGCCTCTATAAGAATCACATTCCTTTCAACATTTCTTACTTGCCTCCATGAGTACAAAATGATTTGAAAATAACAAGGAAAAGAAATGGTAAACTGGATTTGGAATAACTCTCATCAGCAACAAAGTGTAATCTTACCTTTACACATGAACAGAAGTGATGACAGAAACCATACTTCTAAAGTTCCACCCTAAATTGTTTCTAACAGAGTAACAAACACACCCACATTGTCTTATCTCTGGTCCCATTGAATCAGTGAACGTTTCTGAAAGTCACACCCTTAGCAGCTGGAAGCAAGGACACTTCTACTAGACTTCCAAGGCAAAATTTGTCCCGATATAACCCCCCCGAGCCACAATTTTCTACATTGAGAGATCTAAAAATAGAGGTTTTAAAACAGATTGCTTACACTCCTCTACATTTGTTTTAAAAATGTTAACAATTTGCTAAACAAATATTTCCTTCTCTATCTAGTATTACTTCAAGACAAATGAAGAAGGAATCCAGATTTCACCAGCAAGATCTTATTAAATAAATTGTGTTGTCTGTGTGCCAAGATCACCTATTTTTTAGAGGTATCGAGAATCCACAACTCTTTTTGAAGTCAGTGGGATCTGTAAATACTGTACATAGTAACTGTTCTGCAGCAATTGCCAGCAGGGGTAGCAGCTTTGTAAATGCGAACATAGATGAGGTACAGATTCTGAGCAGGTTTGCGTGACCGGGTAAAATAATACACAAGCTTTTCCAGATAGTAGGGGGTGTCAGCAACTGTGCATTTGCATCAGGGCTAGCAGTTTCAGAAATACCAATGGCAATGATGATTCATCAACATTTATATCGTAGTAGCACCCAAAATCAAGGTTGGACCCTACTTTGCTAGGTATTGTACAAACACACAACCTTACCAGAAAAGAGATTACAATCTGGTACTATAGATGCACACTATAGTTCATCTACACTAGAACCCAGTAGCAGATGTAGTTTAGAAGACAGAGCTTAGGTAATGTTATCACTTAGTTAGTTAAGTGCTCTGAAAAAAGATAGGCATTCAAGTGGGGATAAGGACACCTGAACTGCACCAGTGGTAGAGGGCAGAATTTTTCAATGTGAACACATTGAAAGAGTCATAGTTCAAAATAAGATATTCTTACTAGAGATGACCAAAGCTACAACCCATTTATCAGATACTTTTATCTAGTTGGGTAACACTGAGACATAGATCCAGACTGCCTCTGGTTTTGGTTATGTAAACCAGACCCACTTTCCTCCTAATTTTGCCTGTCCTGGTCCTCAGTGCCCTTTCTCTCCAAATATTAGTTCTCCTCTCTCAGATAGGAATGATAACTGGGAAGTTCATCAAATAGCCAGGCCCATTTTGATCTAAAATAACCAAAACATCATCTCCTTTTGTGACTTTTAGGTACTGCTTTCCCAGAAACAGGAAAATAATGTTCTCTGTATTGATTCCTGTCACAGGATTGAATTTCACCCTTTGTGCAAGCACCCCTCCAAACAGAGTCCAAGAAGGTTCATCCCCTACCCAGGCATAAATAAACTTTGAATGAAACATCCCCATCTCCTGAATGCAAACAAACTCCAATTTAAAGATCTTACCATTCTCCCACATAAAAAGTCCTCCTTAGCCAGCAGTCTCAGAAGGATAATGTCTTTCCCCTCTCAGAGTCTGAACTAAATGCATCTTAGCCTTATGTTTTCCTTATGTTATGGGTGTCAGCTGCAGCTGGGAGATTAATGAGTCCCAGCTACACCTGCTCCCCAGTAATTTAACCCCTTTATGTCAGGTTCACAACCCCAGCAGAGGTGATGGGAAAAATGAGATTTGGGAATTTGGATCCACCTGAGAGGCCACTTCCCACAGACTTCACAGTACCCAGACAGACAGTATACCCCACTATGCCCTCTTCTGCAGAGTTCTTCAATTATGGATAGATTCTTTCCCAGACTGTGAAAGGCAGACTCAGCACAGCCTTGGGCACAGGCAGAGAAGCTCAAGGTGCAGCTCGCCAGTGACTGGGCACAGACCTCTGGAGAACCACGCCCCCCGACAGGAGTACCAGCCTCGGCACCCCGTATCTCCGAGACCCCAGTACCACTCCAGAGACTGGTTGAAGGATCAATACTACCATTCCTCAGACCATCACTGATCCCCTTGAAAGGCATCACCACATGTAGGCGCACCTTCTTGGCACTGGGCCCACCCTGATTCCCAGTCCCACTCCACATCCTGGTACTGTTTGTCAAGTGTGAGACATAGATCACTGGCTCCAGGCTGTCGTGGATCTGCCGAGCGCCACTGGTCCCCACGGCCCCGTTCTAGATCGGACCCCAGGTGGAATGACCAGCACTGGTCGGGACAGAGACACTGCTCCGTCCTTTCTTGGTTGCCTGGGAGCAACCACTCAGGCTCCATCTCTGGTTTGGAGCGAGGTTACCCAATGGTGGGACAAGCTTTGGTACCAGCAGTGCCAGCTATGTCATCGGCATCAAAACCAGCCTCATGCCCTCAGACTTAATGGCCGGCACCATGGTACCCATGGAACCCATGGGGATTCACCCAGCCCTCCCAAGTCACCCTCTTGGTGTCTGGAGCCTCAGAGAGACCAGCTGCCTCTCTCCTGCCCTCTTCTGCTATGCAAAGCCCCAGGGCAAGGAGCCCACAGATCCAGGAGGGAGTATGGGAGCAAGCCTCTGGGCTGCCAATGGTTGTGGAGGACCTTGTATCACCAGCATTTTCCTCGTCATTGCCAGACAAGGCTATAATGGGTCTTGTCCCCAAGTTCCTCAGAATGATGCTAAGGCACATCAGGAACTACTAAAGAGGGTCGCTGCTAACCTCGGCCTTCAGGTGGAGGAGTTAGAGGAGCCCTTGGACTCTCTCTTCAATGTCTTCTGCTCCACAGCATCAGCTAGGGTAGCTCTGCCCTTTCATGAAGGGGTCTTAAAGATCACCAGTGCCCTGTGGCAAACTCCTTCCTCCTTGCCCACCATTCCAAGAGAGCTGAGCACAAGTACTTTGTGCCATCCAAGGGCCATGAGTACCAGTAAACCCACCCTGCCCCCAATTCCCTGTTGGTAGAGGTGGTTAACCACAGAGAGCAACAGGGTCAACCCAGAGCTACCCCTAAGAATAAAGATTCAAAGAGACTAGACTTGTTTGGGTGTAAAGTTTATTCATCCTCTAGTCTCCAGTTGAGGGTGGCCAACCATCAGGCCCTCCTGGGACACTATGACTTTAACATGTGGGAAGCCATAGCCAAGTTTGAGGGTTCCATTCTTGAGACTTCTAAGAAGGAGTTCTGGGTCGATCATAGAGGAGGGCACAACGGCAGCCAGAGCGACCCTCCAGGCGGTGTCAGACGTGGTGGAAACCGCCGTCCAAATTATGGCCTTGGCCATCACTATGCCCCAGGCATCCTGGCTGCTCCTCTCTGGTTTGTCCAGGAGGCTGAGCAGTTGATGCAAGACTTCCCCTTCAATGGGCAAGCCCTGTTCACAGAACAGATGGACAATAAGCTCCATGGCTTCAAAGACTTCCACATGATCCTGAAAACGTTGGGCCTGTATGTTCCCAGCCCTGCCTGCAAGCGGTTCCAGCCACAGCACCCTCAGCGTCAGGGGAGCCACTCTCTCCAGGAGCCTCCCCATAAGAAATCAAGAGGCTACAAGTGGCATCCTAGCCACCAGCCTCATCAGGCTTCTCAGTTGAGCTCGACCCATAATAAGTAGGTGGGCAAGCACTCCTTTTGAGGGTATGCCCGAGGGCAACCTACCAGACTGTTCCCAAGATCCTTCCTCCCCTATTTTTGCCAACCTCCTTTCTCCCTTCCTCCCTGCATGAGCATATATAACATTAGACGGCTGGGTCCTCAATACAGTGGTGTGGGGTTACACCCTTCAGTTGCTTTCTACCCCTCCTTCCTACTCCCCATCCCTGCCCCACTTCAGGGACCCTTCTTACGAGAGTCTTCTCATGCAGGAGGTAGAGGGGTTACTGCTGCTAGGTGTAGTGGAGATCATTCCTCTAGAGTACCAGGAACAGGAGGTTCTATTCCCAGTACTTTTTAATCCCAAAGGCAGTCTGTGACCTATCCTGGACCTGTGAGACTTGAACTGCTTTCTAGCAAAGCTGAAGTTCCTTATGGTCTCCCTGTCCTCCATCATCTCTTCCCTGGATCTGGGAGACTGGTACACCCTCCTCGGACTGAAAGATGTGTACTTTCACATCACCGTCTTTAAGGGACACAAACCCTTGCTCTGGGTTACGGTAGGTCCCAATCACTATCAGTTTGTGGTCCTCCCATTTGGCATAGCAACGGTACCGCAGGTATTTACCAAGTACATGTCAGTGGTGGCTGCTTACCTCAGACATCAGAATGTCCAGATTTATCCATACCTTCACGACTGGCTAGTCAAAGGCAGCTCTAGGTCTCAGGTCCAAAGGGATGTCGTGGTGCTGTTAGCCACATGCCATCACCTCAACCTGTTGGTAAACGACAAAAAATCCACGTTAATTTTGGTACAGAGGATAGAGTTCATTGGAATGGTGCTTGACTTGACCTGCACCAGGGCATGCCTGCCACTGGAAAGATTCAGGACCTCATTGCGGAAGTCTCCACATTTCCTCTGACCACAGCCAGTGTTTGCATGTGCCTCCTAGGTCACAAGGCAGTGAGCATATATGTGGTGCACCACATCAGGTTCTGGATGCAACCCCTGCAACAATGGGTGGCAACTAGTCTAGGGACCACCTCGAAAAGGTGTCCATCTCCGTTATGATATTCACCTCACTGCGTTGGTGGACCAACCCCAGGACAGTCCTGGAAGGAGTCCCCTTCGATAGCACTCCTCACTTACTTGAGTTGGTTTCGGACGCCTCAGACCTTGGTTGTGGGGGCAGAGCGCACCTTGTCAATCTCCAGACAAGTTTCTGGCAAGAAGGAACTAAGTGTCGGGAGAGCCGGTGGTGCCCTATTATACAATGGCAGGGGTGCATCACTCCAGAGGGTGCCAGAGCCAGTCCCTTATGAATACTGCTGAGGGAAAAAACTTCTGGCACCGGAGCATGTGGCGAGCAGACACACATAAGTTGAATGGACATGAGCAACACATCTCGAAGATCACCAGTTACTGACAATGGTAACTGTCTTTCGCCTCATCCACCTTGTCTTTCTATGAGTGTATAAGTCACATGAAATGGAGAATTTTGCATATGAGATCAAATAACTCAGAGGTGAAGTAGTTAAAGAGTGGATTTTTTTTTTCAGCCTGGATCACAGGGATTTAACCATATGACTCCTATTAATGTTAATAGGAGCTAAGCAGCTAAATCTCTGTAGGACATGCTGAGTATTAACCCTTTATATTCTAATCTTGTTTTCTGGGGGAGCAGAACAGTCACTGTCAGTGCACTAATTGGCAATATTATGGATTAAATAATCTGGTCTAGAAAAGTTTGGTAAATAAATACGTAACAGTGATTCCTCTGTCTGTCAATTAACCTGGGATTAATTGGTTTCCTCTATAGAAGTGCTTTATTCTTTGGTAATACTATTTGCAGTTTTCAGCTTTTTGTTAACACCAGGTATTTCTCAGAAATTATTCTCTGACATGGCTTTTGATGCTGTATGGATCAATAACAGAGCCTAGCTCACTGACCAATATTGTCTCATTGTTTTCTTGTAGCCCCCCTCTGTCTGTCTCTATCTATGTGTTGTTTCTTGCCTTAGAATAGATAGTTTGGGGGGCAGGGATCGTCTTTCTGTTCTCTGTACAGCGCCTAGCATAAACGGGTCCTGGTCCTTGACTTGGGCTCCCGGGCACAATGTCAGTACATACAACTAACAATAGTAGGTTTCCAATGGGATGCAGTGTAGCTGGCTGATGAGGATGTGTATTATTTGGATAAATAAGTGACATTGGTATCTGGTACTTGTTATAGAGATAGTCAATTCATGCAGTTTTATTTCTTCATAAAAAATGTATTTTCTGCTTCCATTTATTAATCCAT
Organism: Sternotherus odoratus; assembly: GCA_032164245.1. NCBI lineage: Eukaryota > Metazoa > Chordata > Testudines > Kinosternidae > Sternotherus > Sternotherus odoratus. The sequence goes on from JAVMKO010000004.1 coordinate 57,481,647, forward strand.
AACTTTTTGAACATAGAATTGCCTTTCATTTTGTTGCTCTACATGTGAAAGGAAAATCAGTTAGAGCTTGTTAACATCTTAACTCACTGGGGCTACCACACATGGTCCCTCTTCGGTGGAATCAACAGTCAGAGTAGTTAGGGCAGGGGTGGCCAACCTGTGCCTTAGAAGGAGCCAGAATTTACCAATGTACATTGCCAAAGGACCACAGTAATACATCAGCAGCCCCCCCCCCATCAGTTCCCCTCCCCAACCCTCATCAGCAGCCCCAATCAGCAGCAGATCCGCGGACCCCCCCGCCCGCCCGAGCAGGTCCGCGGACCCCCGTGCCCGCCCAAGCAGCCCCGCGCCGGCTCCCCCTGCCTGAGCAGCTCCACGGACCCCCCCCCCGTGCCCACCCAAGCAGGTCCGCAGACCCCCCCCTGCCTGCAGGAGCAGCCCTGCGCCGGCTCCCCCCACTCACCCGAGCAGGTCCGTAGACCCCCCCCCCTCTGGAGCAGCCCCACGCCGGCTCCCCCCGCCAGCCCGAGCAGCTCCACGGACACCCCCCCCCCCGCCCACCGGAGCAGCCCCGCGCCGGCTCCCCCCCACGCCCGAACAAGTCCACGGACCCCCATGCCTGCCTGAGCAGCCCCGCGCCGGCTCCCCCCGCCCGCCCGAGCAGGTCCGTGGACCCCCCAGACTGCCCGAGCAGGGGTCCGCAGAGCTACTCTGGCAGAGGGGGGGGGGGAGGAGCCGGCACGGAGCTGCTCTGGAGGGGGGGGGGGTCTGCGGACCTGCTCGGGCGAGCGGGAGGAGCCAGTGGAGCTGCTCGGGCTGGCGGGGGGAGCCGGCGCGGGGCTGCTCCGGAGGGGGGGGTCTGCGGACCTTCTCGGGAGAGTGGGGGGAGCCGGCGCGGGGCTGCTCCTGCGGGCGGGGGGGGGTCCGCGGACCTGCTCAGGCGGGGGGAGCCGGTGTGGGGCTGCTCGGGCGGGCACGGGGGTCCACGGACCTACTCGGACTGGTGGCTGGTCCCCTGGGGAGCGTGCCTGGCGTCCCCGAAAGGTGGTGCCTGCTGGGGACTCCCGGAACCTACCCACAGTGCAATTCTCGCTATGTCGACCCTTGCAAAAGTTGTAAGGACAGACACTGTCGACCTGCTGTGCTTTGTGGGGATGCACTAAGTCGACTTTATGCAGTCTGCTTTAGAAAATCGATTTAAGGGAAATCGAACTAATGCTGTAGTGAAGACATACCCTAGGAAGAAGTGGGGCCTGGGGGGAAGGGGTGAAGTAGGGGCAGGACCTGTGGTAGAGTCAGGGATTGAGCAGTGAGCACCCCCCTCTCCTTTCCAGCATGTTGGAAAGTTGGCGCCTGTAGCTCCAGCCCCGGAGTTGGTGCCTATAAAAGAAGCCAGATATTATCTTCTGAAGAGCTGCATGCGGTTCTGGAGCCTGAGTTAAGGAATTTAGAAAGTCTACTGAAAGATACACAAACCTAGTTTTGAAGTTGGGCTGTAATGTATCCTATCACTTTAAATGGCCTGCTCTACTTATGGTCTATCCTGAGCAAGGAAAGTTGTCATAGAAACCTCAGTTGGGTAATTAGTATCCAATCTGAGTGACAATACCTAGGGGACTGTGCAATCAGGGAGCCATTTAGTTTTAGCCTAGAAGGACTTGGCTTTCTTTGTGGTGGAAAAAGTGCAGAATCAGTTGATTAAAGAAAGGCTGCTCCATGGGGATATTATGATGAGCTATAAAAAAAAATTTCTTGCAGTCAGAGGCAATTGGCAGTTTGATACACTGGATTATTTCATTGTGAACACTGAAGCTCTGTTCTAAAGCTTTTTAGAGGAGCTTTGTTATAGAAGTTAGAGAAAGCTTTGTTCTGTACTGTATTCTTGCTATAAATTCTCCCTCCCTATATAATTTCCATTCCATTATCTGACATCACTACTTTAGACATCAAATTGTATGTAGGTTGTATGACAAGTAATCTGCTTAATTTGAATATTTCACAGTCAAGTACAAAGTGCTGAAATAACCAACTGACTATGGCTAAAAAGGTTTAATATGTTATGTCAGTGCTTACTGTGTCTGTCATAAGCATAAAGTGCCTTAGAATTACTGTTTTACCTGTAAAGGGTTAAAACCTGAACCAGGAGAGGGGATGATGTAAAAGCTACTCATACCTAGAGACAAAGAGTTTAGTTTCACTTTGTTGGGGGGTGGGGGGGTTCTGCCTGGGTCTGTCTCTCTCTCAGCTGCTCGGAGCTGGTTGTAACCCTCCAGCTATGGAGGACATCAATCTTTATTTCTATTCATCATGCTAACAACCTGCTAAGAATCCAACAGTCTAGCAGTAAGTGTATTCTTAAAGTGTATCCTTGTATCAATCCTCCTGTTCTTTAGTGTAAAGCTCTGCAGAGAGAGAAATCCCAAGGGAGGGGGCTGGAGGAGGCTGGTGTATGCAAGGAGACTCAGTATCTATGAATTTCTGTGTAAGGAGTTATGCTTTTCTCTGTTCTATTAAATCTTCCTTTTTTGTAAGACTGTCTGGTTATTTCCATTGGAGTGATCCTAGCTTTGGATTGGGCTCAGCTCACGGCTAGTGAGGGTCTGTGTTCTCAAATCTCTCCCAGGTAGAAAGGGGGAGGGGTGGTACTATCAGGGTTCTAATGTGCCCAACCCCATAGTTTGGGGGACTCACATTAGTGGTGGCAGCGTTTTCCAAGCCCCAACTGGAGAAGTTTTGGTTTTGGCGGGAAAAGATTTAACCTAAGCCGGTAAAAGTAGCTTGGGGAAAATTTGTCTTTCATGCGAGATCCACACATCTTTACCCTAGAATTTAGAGTGGGGAAGAAAATCTCTGACAGTGTCACAAGATGGTTGTTTTGAGACTTTGTATGGTCCTCTGAGTCAAAGATTATTTTGGTTATGCAAAGATGTTAAAACTCCAGAATCTCACAAATTTCCATGATGTAAATTTTAGAGCAGTTGGCTAATTTCTGCATGTTTCCGTGTTGTTCTCCCATCAGAAACGTGATGGTGGTAAAGAAGAAATGAATGTTGATGATCTTTGCTAACTAGATACTAGGGGTCTGATTCGCCAGTTTCACACTTTGTGTAGTTCTTCACACCCATGCAAAGTACATCACTAACAATGTAGAATTCCCCACTCATTTACACTGCTGGTTGTGTTTTACACCCACATGGCACAGATATAAATAACTACACAAGGTGCAAGGTAGTGGTGAATCAGACACTAGATTGGATCACTAGGGTTGGTAAATGGGAATTTACGCTATCTCCTGGTGAGCTTCAAAATTTCTGGTTGTTGCTTTGGAAGTTCAAACCAGTTCATTCTCATTTGTTTGCCATATATGACACTGTTCACAGGTTTTTGGAGGTGAAACACCAAAAAAATGCAAGTGTAGCTTTATATAGATTCAGATTTTCAAATGGGCAGCTTCCCTTTTATATCTGCCAAGTAAGTGCCTACTACTCAACTGGGGATTGATTAGGATACTTGAACCTCTTACTATCTGTGGGAGCAAGAATTCAGCAACTGGAGGTGAAATACTCTGACTTGTGCCTGCCTTTCATTTATGCAGGTGTAAATTTTGTGGAAAGGTGGAGCTCAGAATCCCCCAACACAAGCATTCGAGCAGAGTGAAGAAGGGAACTATTTTAATCTTCCTAGGGAATCATGCAGAAGGTGGGATGGGGGCCGGAACTTACCTGTGAAGCTCCCTGCATGGATGCTGGTCAAAGGTGGGGATGTTACCACAAAGTCAGCTGTCCCACCTCTCTTTTGATGAAAGTGTGATCTCCGGGTGGACAGATTCTTCTGGTGCAGACCACAGGGGTACAATTGGACCTACACATGGTGGAGACACCTAAGTAAATTTATCTGTATGGTCCCTATGCAGCTATGGAATCTGATGGAAGTATAGCCTTTGACTTCACTAGGAGCTGGATTGGGCATCTGTCTCTTTTGTCCTTAAATTATAAGGAAGAGGAAGTTCTTATTCTGTCTGATGCTAAATGGTTTCTTGCTCCACCAAAGACAGTGGATGACCATCAACCATATTAGGATGTTACCTGGCAAATGACTGTACCTGTTCAGCCAGACACAACAAACTTCCCTCCTCTAATACCATGCTGAAGTTTAATGCAGCTACATGGTATGTGATTTATTTAAAAAAACTATATTATTAGATTGAAAATACACAGTACAATATGTTCCATTAAAATGTCTTGGTTTCTCCAATCTTAGACACTAGGTTGTTATCTCCCACAGCCAGTGATTCAGGGTATGAGCCCACAGTGCTCTGAGTCATCAGACCCTTTGTTCTGACTGGGTCTTAAATTTCTAACCAGATTGTATTTTTCTTTTTCTTGTGCTGCACCAAAGAGAATGCTTGAGCATCCCTCCAGCAGGAACATTGCTAGTCCTCTCATGCATAGTTGCACACCATAGCAATATCTTGCATCTGGCAAGGCTGCATAAGGCATTCCAGGAATCATATCAGTGCTCCTTAATCTCTTTGGAAGTGTATCCAATTGATGCGTCAGTCTGTGGTAAATCCCTTCTGCACATCCTCACTGCACCAGACTAGGACCTTGTCTACACTAGGAAGGGTTTGCTGGTATAGCTATACTGGCAATCCCTCCCAATGGAGACAGCATATGCTGACAGGAGTTCTTTTGGCAACATAGCTAATAACTTTTGGGGAGATGATGGTGTGTTACTAAGATAACAGAAGCACTCTTCAGGCAGCATAGTTGTGGCTATGTAAGGAAAGATGGGGGGTTGGGAGACAGCTATGTCAGCTAAGAGGGTTGATTTTTTTTTTCCACACTTCTCATAGCTGTGCCAGCAAAACTTTGTAGTGTAGACTAAACCTGAATCTTTCCGTTTTGCTGTTCAGGTGCACAGTGTATGGCTTCATAAGCCAATGAAGCAGAGGAGATGGAGCTTGCTTGGCAACTCGATCTGCCCTCCTAGAAGGGGTGACCAGACCTTGGGAGGGCAGGCAGCAAAAGCCCAGACTGTTTGGGGGACAAGCCCTTAACTTGGGTGGGGCTCTACTGCAAGTCCAGGTTTTGGTGATCCTTTCATAGTTTTAGCATCAGAGTAATTGGTAGAGCACAGTGATCTTCTGCACCAGTAACTCCATAGTTTGCAATGGAAGTAGATTTTTCTGTTAGAATATGAAGATACCAAGTGAATGAACGCCTAGGCCCACTATCCAGATGTGATAGTTGCACCTTCAGAACTGTCTGGCTAATGCACCCGTAGGGTATGTTTAGACTGCAACTAGACACCCAATGCTGGCCCATGCCCCAGCTCGGTCATGGGGCTTGGGCCAAAGCGTTGTTTAATTGCAGTGCAGACATTCAAGCTGGGGCTGCAGCCTGAGCTCTGGAATCCTCCCACCTCATAGGCTCCTAGAGTCAGGGCTCCAGCCAGAGCTTGAATGTCTGCACTGCAATTAAATAGCCCCTTAGCATGAGCCAGCATCAGCTGGCACGGGCCAGCATGGGTGTCTAATTGACGTGTAGACATATCTTTTGGAGTTGCAGCTATGCTGGCCATGGTAGGAAAGCTGTCTGTGCATAGCGGAGGAGTGGTGTGCTGGTTGGCAGGAGTGAAGAGAAGGACAGGAATGCTGGTGGGAGGAGTGGCAGAACCAGACAGGGGGAGCTCCTTCAGTGGCAAGAATGAATTACAGAAATAGTTTGAGCATAGCCACCTTTGATCTTAAGGAGTATGTTGGGAGTAAAGCACAAGTCAATACACTTGTAATTGAAATCAATGGGATTTAAGCATGGGTTTAAATTAAGCAGTTTGCTGAATCAGACCTATATTCCAAAGGGTGTAAAATAATTGAAATAAGCCACTTTTCAGATCTGCACTTATCTGTTGGTATTTAAAATTCAACATCTGTGACTTTAGGGCAGCAAGAAACCCAATATGCATCATTTCAGATAGTGCTATAATCCAGTGTGAGGAGCGGACACAGAAACCCCAAGATTTAGCCAAAGAAGCTTTACCGTGCCCAGCAGAAGGATTTTAGCCTTAACCCCCCTTTCAGGTATTGGCACATCCACTCTAGTTTATCCCTTGGAGGCTATGCTTCACACAGGGAATAATACCAGGATCCTGGTGATTGAGCAAATCTTTAACATGTTCACACAGAACCCTGAAAGTTAACAGCATCAAACAATACGAGACATGCAAACCTCCACTGGTGCAGGGTGCCAAGCTGAAGCCAGAGAATGGAGAGAGATTTTAAGATGCTCTACAAAGATCAACTAATTAGCAAAATCAAATCACACATACTAACGTGTTGTATAGACATGCCAAACACAAACACTTTCTCCGTTTTTATTATTGTGGTAATGTTTAGAGATCCCAGTTGGGAATGAAGGACACATTGTGCTAGGCACTGTACACACGACAAAAGGACACTTCCTACCCCAAAGAGGTTAGACACAGGTTATGTCTACATTGCAAATGAAGGTGCTATTGCAGTATGGTTAGGCATATCCATGCTAGTGTTAACCTAGCTGGCACAGGTAACACTGGCAGTTGGGACATAGCAGCGTGGCTTAGTTGCCCCAGTACAAGCCCACAGGTGACTCTGGATATAGATTTGGGGTCCGTGTTGCTGCGCCTTCACTGCCATAGTTACCCAGGCTATGCCTACCTGTACTTCAATCACAGTATCATTTGTAGTGTAGATGTACCCATAGAAACAGCCCCATATTCAGCATCATCACTGGACACAGACATAAAACCATGTATTTACTCAGCATTGTACTAGGGCCTGCTTTAGGGCCTACAGGAAGCCAAGCAAGGGCAGGACTCCAACCTGTTGCTCGGTGTAAGCATGGAATTGGGTCATGTGTTTCCTCTCCACTGCAGCTCTAATGTCAGGGAAGTGGGTGCAGCTGGCAGGAAATCTAATGGTGAATTTTGCTGGCAGGGCAGTCGTGCAGATTAAAACAAACAACCTGGCAAGACACATCCTGATATCCTCTGCTGTTAATTATCCACGGCTACGGCAACAATTCAAAGGAGCAGGACAGACTTGTTTATCTTTCAGGGAAGAGGCTAAAAAGATGCTTTGAAAATGCATTGTAAAGTGTAGTGTTCTGCATGGTTAAATTGAATGATACATATTCATAGCATTCCTTCGTACTCCCCCATTGACAGCCCCACTCCTTTGAAAACAGCAGCAGCAGCACAGCACAACTGATTCCTGCCATTCTCTCTATTTTCCTGTAATTTTTAAAAGACATATCTATTCCCATTTTAGGCCAGGTGAATCAACTGTAGCTGATGCTCCTGACTATTCAGATGTTTCCTTCTGACCAGTAGGATGTTCTGACTCAGTCACACTTTTCTCTATGTACTTCTCTCTGTCTCTACCTCTCCCCATTCTTTTTAAAAACCCTCTCCCTTCTGCCTCTTTTCTGTTGTTTTTTTAAAGTTTTCTCTCCACTCTACTCCCCCAGTGAATGTATGCCCTGTCATTACACTGTCAGTTCTCTTACTACAATGCACCTTCTTTTACTTTTCCCTCCTCTCCCGCTTCCCTCTGTGTTTGTTCCCATCACATTCTGTCCCTTTGATCGCTGTTGACTTTCCTAGTCAGTCATCTTTTCCTCTTGTCCTCCATAATCTTCCAGCAAAAACTTTTACTGTCCCTTTCTGTGTCCCTCCTGCTCTCCATACTTCCCTTGCCTTCCCTACCACAGTAGGTTCACCCATTTTTCCTATCTCAACTGCTCCTTTTGCCCTCTCCTACACTATTTTTCCTTACTCTTTACATCTGTTCTATTCTCCTTTCTTCACCATTCTCATCCCCTTCTCCTCCTTCTCAAACTTTTTAATTAGCTATGCTGTGGCTGTCCTTTGGTATTGTGATAGCACTAAGAATGTTACATTAGATGTTTCCTTTGTTCCCTCTCCCCATTCTTATTGTTTTATACCCACTTGCTACATCTACTGTAAGCTCTTCAAGGACTGTTTCTAACTTGTGTTTGAACAGCACTTAGCACAATGGGGACCCAATCCTGTGCAGGTTCTCTAAGGCTCTTACTTAACGTACAGCATTGTTACTTTGAGAAGCCAACAGCAAAGCAGGGATGCAGACATCCTTTGGTTTTGTGCCTAGCATTGTACAATAGGGGCCTGGTCTATGACTAGGGCTCCTAGGGACTACACCAAACATAAATATAATATTTACATGCTCTGGTTTATTGCTGTATTATGAGGGTAGCACTCCTTTGTCCCCGTATGTCCTGTACATACTAGGAAGGGATCCTCACAATTAAATGGGGAAAGAGCTATATATAAAAAACTTTTGTAAGGGAACACATTGGTATTTAGGCTGAGTTTCAAATTACCCTGTGTCATGCTTTGGATAAATTTCAGATGCTGGTGAGAGATTTATAGACTTGAAGTTTTTCATGATTTTGAAAAGTTTGGCAGAGCCCTTTGGAATGGAAAATACTCAGTTTTGCACAATGGAGTTTGTGCTCTTTTAAGACCACAACTGAAAGAAGTTAATGTTCAATAGATTATAGGTCTGTTTGTACTAGCTAAAAACATCACACCCTGTTAGGCTCGCTCTTGATTCCTGCAAGTGTCATGCACCTTCTCTTACCACCCTACATTAACATCCCCAGTGATTCACAAGTGCCTGAATAGCCATAGAAAAGTTATTGGAAAATTGGTTCACTCTGACTAAAGATCACCAAGCCTTGCACCTCAAGGAACCAGCCCAAAGGAGTGGGTCTTAAAATATACGCTCTTTGGGGAGGAGCTCTCTCATGTGTCTGGTATAGTGCTCAGCACATTGGTGTCACTTTAACCATAAATAGTAACGCTTGAGAACAATTAGCATTCAGTGTTGTGTTTTTACAAAAAACCCACAAAATTCCACCATCCATATGAATTGATGTACCACTAGCCTGAGACTCCATAACACCAGGTAAGCCTTAGACTCAAATTTTCAAAGTGAACTCCATGCCTAGAATAAGCACATGGGTGACCAGCCTCACCATTTAGGAATAATGTAATGATACCTGATGTGCAGCTTGTGGTATTTTTCTCACTCGGGCTAATAGGAAGGTTATTTTCTAAAAAGCATTCAAGATCATCCTGTATGCTAAAAATAGGACAGTGAGCTGAGCCATAATACATTGACTCAGTAGCCCGGCAAGGTGCCAAGGTAGCTGAGATATTGTGGCAGGCTATATGCTGTTGTCACAGAAGAGCAGAAAGTGGCTGGCAGAACTTCAGTGGAGCTGGAATGAAAGCAGTAAAAGCAAGCTTAAAATTAGTTATGTAATTAATCTTTTTGTTGTTCAGGCATTCAGCGCATACATTTAGCTCATCTATACGAGAATGTATTTGGCGTTCTATTTTTAAAATGGGTAAATGATAATTTAAAAGCAAAGTGAAAATAATCCCCAGGGCTGGAGCTTACATACCAATTTGCTTCTAAAAGCAGATTTTTACAGTGGGAGTTACAAACTCCCTGAATATAAGAGTTGCTGACTATACACTAACAGCACAAACAGGTAGTTAATCAATTGCTATTAACTAAGTGTTATTAGCTATGTTTTGGAATTAAAAGAATTGAATTGATTTTCTACTCATATTGGCATAAATTAAGAGCAACTCTGCTGAAGTAAATGTTGCTGGGAGAATGGAGATTTAGGTCCATCATCTTTGAAAGGTGCTGGGGGGGGGGGCAGGAGAGAGGGGGAGGGGAGAAGAGGGAAGAAATGCAGGGAAGGGTTAAAAGCCTACTGATTTCCCTAAAGTCATTTATGCTCCAGTCACTAGAAGAAAAATTAAATGGCTCACATTTGCAAGCACAGTTGCACAAACAGCAGTGAGAGAAGGTAGGCATTAACAGACTAATAAAACAGAACGCTAGGCAAATCTGAAGATTTGATAGCTGAATGTTGTGTAACTAATTTTCTCCTTCTGCTTAGTTTTCTGATGGGAAATTGACCCAAGGTACTTAGGCTCCTAACTTCCATGAAAATAAATGGAATTCCAGGGCCTAAAAACCTTTGAGGATCTAGGCCCTTGTTTCTAGTCTCATGATCCAGTTCTTATAAATAATCACAACACCAAATAATGTTTCATGGATATACAAATCCCACCAAATCCAGTACAATGGGAACAAACAACAAAAGAAAACCTACAGTATGTGGAAAAAGAATTTCAGAGCTGATTTCTTAGCTGATTCCTAGTTTTAGTCTCTTGTTTTGGTCCCAAGTTGTGATAAGGGCTAGTCGTCCAGATCTAAATATCACCAGCTTCTTACATCCCCATTTATTTACATAAACAGTGCAAAGGGATTCAGAGATTGGTGGCCTCATCTATTCCTATGAATTTGCAAGAGAAAGATTTTTAAGACCACAAGGGACCATTAGATCATCTAATCTGACCTTCTGTCTAAGACAGGCCATTAAATTTCAGCCAGTTACCTTTTTAATGAGCCCAATTTGTCTGACAAAAGTATATCTTCTGGAAAGGCATCCAGTCTTGATTTGGAGACATCAGATATGAAAAAAAAATCCACTTATTCCCATGGTAGTTTGGTCCAGTGGTTAATCATTTTCACTGTTAAAAATATGTGCCTTATTTTGAGTTTGAATTTGTCTGGTTTCAGCTTCCAGGCATTGATTTTTGTCGGGCCTGTCTCCACTAGCTAAGATCCTGTTTGTATCCAGTATTTTCTGCCCATGAAGGTACTTATACTGCATATGTCTTTTACACAGTAAAGGCAAAACAGTGGGAAAATAATCAGTTCTGGACCTAGGTTGTTTCTGAGTTGCTTCACAAGCTATAACAGAAATAGCTCAATAGTAGTCTTGAAGGGTCTTTAAATAAGAGTTCCCCCACTTACAAATAACTGCTCATTTTTTTAAGAGGAGACTATCCTCAAGCTAGTCTTCTCTCTTTAAGTGATTGCTGGGTTCAATTTATGACAGCAGATAACTAGTGCTTACTTTGTGCCAGTGCTTGCCAGGGCTGAGCCCCAGAACCTCTAGGCGTGGTAGGTCATAGCCACAGCACCTCTGGGCTTGGCTTGTAAGTTATGAATTTAAAAAAATTGCCTAAGCCCCAGTACCTCTTTCATTACAAATTAAGCACTGCCAATAACCTCTATGATCAACCATTCGTGGTCAGACAAGATACAGTTTTTCCAATGATTACTCTCAGCAATCAGTAATGTAGATTGGTCACCAGCATCCACTGCTCAAAACAGAGTCAGTTATGGGTTTTATACAAGGAGCATTGTTAACTTGAAATCTTGTCAGTTTAGAAAAGAGAAGTAGTTTTAGATAGTGTACCTGGCTCTCTATATTCCTCCCCGTTTTTTGTTTTACAATCACATTTGTCTGTTTTTTTTTTTTAATTGTTCACTCCACCACTGGTTTGAAACATCACTTTCTCGTGAAATACTCCTCTGATCTAAGGTTAGATTATTTTCTTTGATGAAGTCGATGGTGTCACACTGATTTACAATGGCTGAGGATCTGACCCTACCTCTTTTTTACATTATGGTGGTACCCAAAAGCACCAGTCAGAATCAGGGCCCTATGGCAGTAGGTTCTGTACATAGAAAGATACATTCCCCGCTCCCAAAAGCTTGAGCAGGTGGTGTAGTTTCTTTTGGTACTCCTCAGTGGGATTAGTGGCCTGTAGAATGTGGTGGTGTAGAGTTTCCCGGCAGCCTCCTGTTCATAATCTGACCTGTTCATGAAGACCCCCATCTTCAGAAGCTCTTGGAAGGACTAAATGTTATTTTCTTTTTACATTGTGTTGCTCTTGTTGTCCCTGAATTAATTTGCATATGAAATACTGGAGATTGGGCCTGCTATCAAAAGTACAAAGCCAGTAGAATTAATGATTATCTGGGAGTAGAGAAAATGTTGGAGGAGGTGTGGAGGCAATAGTTAGAAAATAGAAAAGGCATTGCTGATTACAAACACTTAAGCTGTATGGCTTGTTGGAACTTCAGTCATTTTACAGCCGCTTTCTATTGTCCTTTTGCAAACATCCCTCAGGCTTTATATGTAGTCAAAAGTTGTTTTTTTAGAATGCTTTGCCACAAAAGCAGTGCAGTATGTACACTGCAGTATGTACATTCTTCTGCTAGGGATGGGCCTGAATGAAAACCCCGGTTCTGCAATCCTGCTGAATCCTGGGGAAGTTCAGGCCTGGGTTTGGATCAAGATCTGAACTTTCTGTCTTGAAGTGAGGGAGCACCCGAAAGACAACTGCCAGAAGAAACTAGAATACTGAAGCTTTAGCAATTTGCCCACTCTCCTTTCTTATGTCCCTTGTGCCTTCTTGTGCTGAAATTAGGCCCCTTAGGAGAAATCCAAAGCTGTGTGAAGAATTCTGTGTTTTATAGAGAGCAAAGTTAACCGGGACACATAACAGAAACACAGGGAAACAATTATTGCTACCTTTTGAGTGGCTTTTAAAAAATGTGAATGCAGAAATTTCCATTCCCATTGGGGATTATGTAGGTTATTCATCGTTATTGCCCCCCCTTCCCATATCTTTGTGATTTCTTTTGAATGGCATAGGTAAGTGACTGTTAAATGAAATGGCAAAGATGCTGGCTGGCTACCAAAAATATCCAGACACTTAATAAATTGTAACCTGCCCTCAGCAATGCTGAGCAGTAAAGGAGAAAAGAAGGGCACAACATAAACTGGGAACAATGAACAGCATTTACAAAAGCCTACCTAAGAAGAATGGTCCATACAGACTCTCATTTAAGAGAAAGATTACGATTTATTTAGTTGAGGAAATTGGAGGCTGCTTGGGCCCCAGGAGAAAGCCCTGGCTGAGATGTGTTGACAAGAATGGATTATTGCCACAGCTGATTAAAATGACTCCCTATATTTGAAGGTGAAGGGAAAGGGATATACAAAGGCAAGAGGGAATCTTGAATGTTCTGAAAGCTTTAGATTTCTAATCACATTGATGGAGAGGGACTCTGGGGGGAAGGGGGGGACAAGGAGGGAACCTGTGGAAAAACAGATGTAATCCAGAAACAGACCAGGCAGTAAAAGGAAAGGATTCTTCATATGGGGGTCAGCTTGGCAGGGGTCAGGTAAGTGTGCATGGGAGTGTTCTGGCAACTGAGGGTATGGGGAAGTGCCAGCTCCACTTTTTCACCTTCCCTGCCACAGTGCGGATTTGACTATACACGTAGAGGAGGTCTTGTTCTGGGACTTGTGCACACAGGAATTCATTTGGAACCAATGGCATCGTCTCAACGTGTAGCAGGCCTAGTGTATATGAATATCAATGAAGCTGGTGGAAATGACTGCAGGCTGCCTGTCTGGCAGCTCCTTTGGTTAGCTTGTTTACCAGTTTTACAAAGACTGGGACAAAATCTATAAAATAAACAGCGACATTCCGGGTTCTTAGGGACGCATGGTCACTACTATAACATCCATATACTGCATCATACCCCAGGTTTTGATTTACCAAGAAGAGACCTTGCAAATGACCAATAAGTAAGTTATTTTGTTTAAAATCAACTCAAATTAAGTTAAATGTTACCTGAAGAAAGATGTTCTTACTCCAGTATCCCCATGTCTTGGAAATGTGTTTGACTTGGACTTGTGTTGATAGTCTGAAGTAACCTGGATCTCACTTTAATTAAAGTCAAGATTTGACCTGGGAAGCTCTTCATAGGATTTTTTCTGATTCAATTAAGCACTTAGGCCTTCTGTGACAATTTCTATTTTATAGCTGTACAGTGCATGATAAATGCAGTATCTATCTAATTTTACATCGTCAGCTAGATAGAACATCTGCAGAGGAAATTGGCTGAATTGTTCTTCTCTGGAGGGTGGAAAAGAAAAGAGGCTGGTAAAGAGCATTTGACTGTGTCCCGTCCCCCCCAGGCTTCTAATATCAGTGACAAATGATTACTGGCAGTGCATTTTGACCTCTTATACACACTCTTCTACTACTAAATGGAAAAAAACCCACTACCCCTGAAACTAGGCCCATATATGTATACTTGGATATCTTTTACAGTGAGCTTTTTAATTCCATTATTTATCCTCTACAATCTGATAGAATTTTGATTACAAAGAATGAAGAATACACAACATCTTGCTAGAGGCAAAACAAATGTACTCAAAGCTTTTTTTGCCTCGGTCTTCATGAACAAGGTCAGCTCCCAGCCTACTGCACTGGGCAGCACAGCAAAGGGAGGAGGTCTCCAGCCCTCTGTGGAGAAAGAAGTGGTTCAGGACTATTTAGAAACGTTGGATGAGCACAAGTCCACGGGGCCGGATGCGCTGCATCCGAGGGTGCTAAAGGAGTTGGCTGATGTGATTGCAGAGCCATTGGCCATTATCTTTGGAAAGTCATGGTGATCGGGGGAGGTCCCGGATGACTGGAAAAAGGCTAATGTAGTGCCCATCTTTTAAAAAGGGAAGAAGGAGGATCCAGGGAACTACAGGCCAGTCAGCCTCACCTCAGTGCCTGGAAAAATCATGGAGCAGGTCCTCAAGGAATCAATCCTGAAGCACTTAGAGGAGAGGAAAGTGATCAGGAACAGTCAGCATGGATTCACCAAGGGCAAATCGTGCCTGACTAACCTAATTGTCTTCTACAATGAGATAACTGGCTCTGTGGATGAGGGGAAAGCAGTGGAAGTGTTGTTCCTTGACTTTAGCAAAGCTTTTGATACGGTCTCCCACAATATTCTTGCCAGCAAGTTAAAGAAGTATGGGCTGGATGAATGGACCATAAGGTGGATAGAAAGCTGGCTGGATCATCGGGCTCAATGGGTAGTGATCAATGGCTCCATATCTAGTTGGCAGCTGGTATCAAGCGGAGTGCCCCAAGGGTCGGTCCTGGGGCCGGTTTTATTCAATATCTTTATCAATGATCTGGAGGATGGTGTGGACTGCACCCTCAGCAAGTTTGCAGATGACACTAAACTGGGAGGAGTGGTAGATACACTGGAGGGTAGGGATAGGATACAGAGGGACCTAGACAAATTAGAGGAGTGGGCCAAAAGAAATTTGAGGAGGTTCAACAAGGAGAAGTGCAGAGTCCTGCACTTACCGTGTTTCCCTGAAAATAAGACAGTGTCTTATATTAATTTTTGCTCCCAAAGATGCACTAGGTCTTATTTTCAGGGGATGTCTTATTTTTCCATGAAGAAGAATACGGTACATATTTATTGTTGAACAAAAAGGGAGGTCTTATTTTCGGGGGATGCCTTATATTACAGCGAGAGGCAAAACTGGAAGTAGGTCTTATTTTGGGGGGGATGTCTTACTTTCGGGGAAACAGGGTAGGACGGAAGAATCCCATGCACTGCTATAGAACTAGGGACTGAATGGCTAGGCAGCAGTTCTGCAGAAAAGGACCTAGGGGTTACAGTGGATGAGAAGCTGGATACGAGTCAACAGTGTGCCCTTGTTGCCAAGAAGGCTAATGGCATTTTGGGCTGTATAAGTAGGGGCATTGCCAGCAGATCGAGGGACGTGATTGTTCCCCTCTATTCGACATTGGTGAGGCCTCATCTGTAGTACTGTGTCCAGTTTGGGGGCCCACACTACAAGAAGGATGTGGAAAAATTGGAAAGAGTCCAGAGAAGGGCAACAAAAATGGTTAGGGGCCTGCAGTGCATGATTTATGAGGAGAGGCTGAGAGAACTGGGATTGTTTAGTCTACAGAAGAGAAGACTGAGAGGAGATTTGATAGCTGCTTTCAACTACCTGAAAGGGGGTTCTAAAGAGGATGGATCTAGACTGTTCTTAGTGGTAGCAGATGACAGAACAAGGAGTAATGATCTCAAGTTTCAGTTGGGAAGGTTTAGATTGGATATTAGGAAACACTTTTTCACTAGGAGGGTGGTGAAGCATTGGAATGGGTTACCTAGGGAGGTGGTACAATCACCTTCCTTAGAGGTTTTTAAGGTCAGGCTTGACAAAGCCCAGGATGGGATGATTTAGTTGGGGATTGGTCCCGCTTTAAGCAGGGGGTTGGACTAGGTGACCTCCAGAGGTCCCTTCCAACCCTAATATTTTATGATTCTATGATATGATTCTATGAAAATAACTTTTCCACAACACATCCAGGTAAAGAGTGCTTTTAATCTCTTATGCTGGTGTAAAGTGAGTAATTTTACTGAAGTAAATACAGGTAATCAGTGTAAATGAGAGCATAAAGAGTTGAAGCATTAAAATAATTTGTGCAGCTACTAGATTAAAAAAGACAATTTATATTCTGTGCTACCATTTAGGGAGCAGTTCTATTATGCTGAAATTATCTATGCCCAATGTTTCCAAATTCATCACTTCCTTCATGAGGAGGACATCTTGATATAGATAAAAATATGAATACTCTTTTCCATTATAATAGGATTGTAAAATTTTGTTTTAATGTTCAAAGGTTGTTTGTATATAAATCCACACCCTATTTTCCATATTTGTGACTGTAAAGTATAAGGTTATATATAAAGACCAGAAGGTTAAAAAAAAATTAGTGAAACTGAGTGGTTATAAAAGTGAAAGAGAGACAGGGATTAACACACAGTTCAGCTGATGCACCTCTTTTATCTTTAGCTATTGTGCTTATATGGAGCGAAGTTTGGCAGCGATGAGGTGCAAGTCAAGCATACACTATATGTTACTCAGAAAATGAACATAAGCACCATTGTTAAAGCAGGAAACATGCACTGATTTGCTTTTTATTAAAGGTGCAAGATGGTTAACTTGCATATTGAACTCAAGGGATGTACAAAACTAGAAAAGCAATGAGCAAAAAGGTACATTTAAAAGAGGACCTACTCTGCACACCCACCCAATGCCAAATCATTGGAAGTTACATGACTTATATCTATGTTATGGCCACTGTATACACTGCTGAATTTGGCCCATGTGATGACCGGTGTGTGAGCTTTTTGCCTTCCTGTGTAGGAGATCGCCTTCTCGCCCCACTCCACAAACAGGCAGGAGACTCTTCTGTGACTCACCAGTGCTCTTTATTCAGTCAGTGCAAACCCCACCACCTACTATGTACAGCTCTACAGTTTAGCTCAGTACTTTACAGCTCAGGGAAAACAGGCTACAGCTCAGGAAGACAAGTCCCTTCTTCCTGGCTCACAGGGATCCAGAGTCTGTATTACTCCTCCCTCCTGCTTCCCTAGCTTCCTTCTCTCTCTATCTCCTTCTCTCTACTCCTCCACCACTTCTCTACCACACCACCCTGGGCTTCCTGCCTGGCAGGCTTTTATCACCTGAGGAAGCTGCCAGGTGCAACTCATAACTCTGAGCCCCCCTGCAGCCCAGGTGGCTGATTAGCCTTCTCTTGCAGGGAGGTTTGCAGAGGGTTTTTCTCCCTCTTAAAGGGCCCAGCAGGGCTGGCTCAGGCACTCCTGGCCAGCACCCTGCCACACCTGCTTATTGCTTCCTGCTCCTGTTTGCTGCTCCCTGAACTCAGTGTTCCAGTTCCGTGGTGTGTGTGCGCATGTTTTTATTATTATTATTATTGTTTTGGGGTGTATCTGAGTGTAACACCAACAAATGTCCATGGGAGTTTGCTTGTTTCTCTCTCTTGAATTTGGCCCAGGGTATAATTATACTTAAATTGTAAGCTCTTTGCAGGCGGCGACTGTCTTTTTGTTCTGTCTTTGTACATCACCTAGCACAACTGAGTCCTGGTCCATGACTGAGGCTCCCAGGCACTTCCACAATATAAATAATAAGAGCAGAGTCCCTCAAACATTTGAGACTATCACTTAAGGCTTCACTAGCAACTCCCCTGAGTGCAGAAGCATTTAAACCCATTTCTAGAAAAAACATTGCTTCTGCTAAATTGCACTGTGGTTTTGTTGTTTGTAAAACAGCCATTAAGGAGCTTTGGGTTGAGTCCACTTGAGTAATTTAGTGTGGCGCAAAATCCAAACTTCATTGCACTGCACCTCTTACATTTGTCTGTATTTTGAATGGAAGTGAAAAAAACAAGCTCAGTTTGTGAAAATCAATGTACGTTCCAGGTAAATTAGTAAATTTTTTCTACGTTTTGTGAGTAATTTATAGCCTCTACTCCAATGTTTGCTGCAATCTATTACTCACTTTTAAATGTGATTTAAAAAGCATCCTAAGTAAATGACTAAGCTCTAAAGGAGGGCAGAGATGCGGAGTGAATTTGTCAAATATTCTTCATTTCTGAGCGCTGCTGTCCTGAGGCACAGTCTAGTTCAACCAGCTCTTTGAGAGAATTATTGCGATTCAGTGAATCTCCACCATTAACTTCACTCAGGGGAGTCAGCTTCTTGCAGAGTGTCTTGGAATTCTTCCCTCCGCCTCACTTTTTTAAAAATTAGTTAGAATGCCTTAAAACCAATGGAAATTCAGAAAGCATGGCTAATACTGATAATGTAATAAACTCCCTACCAGCCCTGAAAGCAACGATTCCCCACACAGTGCAAGGGATTCAGGACATCCTCAGCAGAAAAAAATACATGTTTTGTTGAAAGAAGCTCAGCCCTGGGCTTCAAACTGAGCATCAGTTTGAAACAGCCCCCGTGTTTCTCATGGTGGTAGCGATAACACTACAGTCAATTTGGATTCCAGGCAGGAGATGGTTTCTGTGTCCTGTGGGAACCACTTGCTAAAACTGTGCCATCAAATTGAATTGAGGGTTGATGCTTTACCTCTACAGGAGTTCAATTAATCTCTGACTATTGTCAAATAATCCTGCCAGGAACTGATTTATCTATGCAGTAAAATCCCTGAAATGCAAGTTTTTAGCTTTTGGAATGAAAAATAGCATCAACAGGCAAGTGTTGCCAAAAATGTATAAAGTGAGGATAGTGCAGATCTGCCATTGAGGTGTTCTTCCACCACTACTTTTTCAAATCACAGAAGCCAAACTCTGTGTTTATACTACAAATGGGCCAGATAGCCCCCTCCCCTAGGACAATACAAAAGTTAGAAATCTGAGAGATTGTCCTTGCAGAGATTCTCCCACATCATTTCTTTGAGTGGGTGGATGTGAAAGACCAGAGCCATTAGTTTCAAGGCCTTGTATTAGAACAGCAGTTCTGGACTCAGCCATCCCTACTCTAGCTGTCTGACTAATGAAGCCCTGCTAACAAGGATTTCCCTTAGCCACCCCCCTAAAGAGCTCCCCATGCCTGAAGGGGCTCAATAGAAAAAATAATGCTATCCCAGATGTAATTCCACACATTTGGGAGGCATCTCCAGCTGGAAGGGAGCTAGAAGAACAAGAACAAGAACACAAACAGGTGAGCAGTCCTTCAGTCCAGCACCCACTCATTTCCTTGTATCTGGTTGTTGTGAGGCTCCAATGACACCTAGCTGACACAGGAAAGCCCCAGTTTAAGCTCATTCACATCTTCTTCCCCTCAGCTGGAGTCCACGAGGTTCTGAGAAATGGGGTGAGTCATTTTTAACAAACACAGTTTTCAAACTTACCTCAGAATAAGGTTGTCTGCTTTGCCCACTGACATCTACAGAAAGTGAGTTTTGACTCTGTGATACAGCATCTGCCCCACACAGGATTCAAAGAGGTTATGCTGGCCAGGCAGGCCATTTAACTCCACTAGGTGCACCTAGTGGAGTAACCAGGGAGCATGCCACTAATTAGGAGTAGGCTCAGCTGGGCAGGAACAGGCGGGACCAATATAAAGCCCAGGAGCAACAGGTAACTAGAAAGCAGGCTTTAGTAATTTGCTGAGTGGAGAGGCTGCTGATGGGGAGGGGGCAAATCAGATGAGAATGAAGAAGCCCAGGGAAACATCAGAGACCTTGGCTACTTGTTATAGAGTCCCTAGGTTGGAACCTAGTATAGCGTATGGGTTTGGGTTCCCCTACTAGCCACTGGGAAATGGGAAGGGTGTTAGGAATACCAACTAGACAGCAGGTCTAGAAGGACTTTGAGTTCCCCTGAAAAAGTAGGATTTTAGTGACCTGCTAGAGCAGGGGTCTCCAAACTTTTCAGCCCGAGGGCCGCATTAGCTATCAAATAGCAGTTCGGGGGCCGACAACACACTCGAGGTCCAAATAAAAAAGAATCAAAACATGGATGTTGTTTTTAATTATTTATTTAATATTATGTTATTCAGTTATTATTTAATAACACATTGATACACTACACATGAACACCTGTTCACTACACATGAACACTACACATGAACACTACACATCAACCCCCCAACTGACCCACCCAGCCAGGTCTCTCCCCCCAAAACCTCCTTTCCTCCAACCCCCAACTGACCCACCCAGCCAGGTCTCTCCCCCCCAAACCTCCTTTCCTCCAACCCCCAACTGACCCACCCAGCCAGGTCTCTCCCCCCAAAACCTCCTTTCCTCCAAACCCCCCCCCCAAATGACCCACTCAGCCCGGTCTCTCACCCCAAAACCTCCTTTCCTCCAACCCCCCCCCCAACTGACCCACCCAGCCCAGTCTCTCACCCCAAAACCTCCTTTCCTCCAACCCCCCCCCAAATGACCCACCCAGCCAGGTCTCTCACCCCAAAACCTCCTTCCCTCCCACCCCCCCCAACTGACCCACCCAGCCCGGTCTCTCCCCCCACAAACTGACCCGCTCAACCCGGTCTCTCCCCACAGACCGGTTCGCCGCCTTGTTTCGCCCCCTGCAACTGCGTGGCGGTGCGGCGCGTCCCGGCCCCAGCTGAGCCGTCCCGGCCCCGCGGCGGCAGCCGAGCACGCGGCGGGTCCCGGCCCCGCGGCGGCAGCCGAGCACGCGGCGGGTCCCGGCCCCGCGGCGGCAGCCGAGCACGCGGGGGGTCCCGGCCCCGCGGCGGCAGCCGAGCACGCGGCGCGTCCCGGCCCCGCGGCTGGCGGCCCACGCGGCCTTCCAGGCCCCAGCGCGGAGCCGTCCCTGCGGAAAGCTCAAAAGAGCCAAACATCCTCTAAAGAGCCCAAAAGATCTCCACGGGCCGGATGAGAGGGCCTCGCGGGCCGCATCCGGCCCGCGGGCCGTAGTTTGGAGACCCCTGTGCTAGAGGGCTGAGTCATGAAGAGGAGACTTAAGATCTGAGAGTGAGGGGGGGCTACAGAGCAAGACAGGATGGGGAAAAATGCCACTGGAGGCAGAGCACAAGCCTGGTGGAGCTAATTTCCAGGATAGCCATCAGGAGGTACTGCTAGTGGTGAGCATAGCCTGTGATGGACCCATTCTAGCCTAGTTGCCCTCACTTCCTGGCAGTGATAGCCTCCACAGGGTTGAGTTAGACCCATCAACAATCAAACAAATACTGAAATTGCCACATATAATCCATACCAGTGAAGGAATGTATTTCTAACTACATTACATATCTAAAGATGGATTTTGTTGGTTTGGAACTCTAACTATAAAAAGGATAGAATGCTACAGTTTTCTGGCAGTAGCTAACAAGCTTAGTTTAATGCTGTTGACTGTAATTAATATTGTATGTGTTGGACTGGAGTCTTGTCTTAATCAAGTCTTTGCTAACTATATATTTAGGACAGTGCATAAGTGTGGGATTAACATTCACTTAGCCTCGGTACCTTGTCACTGACAAGGATGAAATTTTATTTCAGTATTTACATGTGTTCAACAAACACTAGAAATCCTTTGGTCAGGAATTAAGATTTATAGAGGAATCTGATGGTGGATGGAAATCTAAAGACTTCTTCCTGAGTAAGTTAGCATATATCAAATGTAAAACTGAAATTGTAATTGCAGGGTAGCTAACTAAAGAGAGGATATTTATAAAGCACTACATTTCTCTGGAAATAAATATTAAAGCCTCAGAGCATTGAACATACAGGCAAGGCTGGCAAAACCATGCCTGAAGGGTATGACTCAAGTAAACAGCTTGCTTTCTCAGATGGTGCATTGCTAGCAGCCTCTAGCTCCAGACATGCCAAACCTACTTGATAGTCCTTGTAGAGAAGAATCAAGAAATATCACAGTTCCAGTGTTTGCAGTGGAGCTATGCATGCACCTAAAATTTGCAGTAAGGAGACAGCTCCTTCATTTTAAGCACAATACAACATAGTGCAGGATCACCTCTGTAAAATGGGGATAATACTACTTAGTTTCCTTGATCCATTCTCTTGCTTTGCCAATGTAGATAGTAACCTCTTTGGAGCAGGAACCATTTCTTAGTATGTGCTACATTTGTACTGTACACTGGTGGGTCTGATCTAGGTCGGACTCTCTATGTGCTAATATGATATAAATAATTGCTTTTGACTAATTTCTAAAGATTAAGTACAAAGGTTGAAAGAGATACTGGCACACTTGAAAATTGTTTAGTGGCTAAGAACAGTGACTAATTCACTTGCTGGAGCTGCTCTTGGAAGTGGGAGAGAAAACACAACACAATTTTTTTTTATTATCCCTGGGAGCTGGTAATTAGTGTTAGTTTTTTGCTTCAAGATAAATATGGGATTCTGGTCTTATATGAATATTTTGACTTTGTTAGATTACGCTTTAGTTTTCAGGACCAATTCAGCTGACCTTACTTAATGCCAGTCTCATGAAAGACTATCACAGAAGAAAAATGTGCAGGATTAAAAGTTTTCTGTACAATGTTATACGTAGTAAAGTATTTTTCTAGATTTGATGATTTACTTTTAGCTTCAAAACCCCACAAGAATAGTAGCTACACTGGGGGTGGGGGGTGGGGTGGTTTCAAAGTAAGATATGCAACTTCAGCTATGCTATTCACATAGTTGAAGTCAAAGTATCTTAGTTCGACTTACCTGGCCATCCTCACGGCAGTGAGTCAACCATGGTGGCTTCCCTGTCAACTCCGCTTACTCCTCCTGCCGAGGTGGAGTACAGGCATCGATTTGGGGATTGATTTATCGCGTCTAGATGAGACGCGATAAATCGATCCCTGATACATCGAACACTACTCACCGATCCGGCGAGTAGAATAGACGTACCCTGAGTTAGTGATATAAGTAAATAAAATTTCCAACCCACTGTGGGTTGGACTTGCTCCTATCTGCTTGTGGATACTCACATACACGTACTGAAATTCCATCCCTGATTTTTCTGTCTTTTTCTTATATAGGCACCTATTACCCCACGATCCCCTGCCCCAATTTTTTTTACACTTGCTATCTGGTCACTGTATCTGTGTTGTGCAGGAAGTCAGACTATTTGATCCTTTCTGACTGTAGAGACTATGACTCTATGAAGAAAAGGGTACAAAAATACCTATGATCACCTTTGAAATGTTTTGAACCTTTCATATACGTATAATTGTAATGACAGAGAGAAGGAGAAACACAAGATGTGGCAAATATAAAGTTTTTATCAGCATGAGTTTGGAATGGCTGTATCTCTATTTAATTACAGATAGATCATATATCATTATAGTGGTTTCTGAAATATTGTCAGGACCCTAGCCATGCATGTGACCAGAATACAGTCTACCAGAACTTCTATACACATAGTGAATATTAAACAGAGCACCGGCCATTCATCTTCTCTACGTACAGCAACTCCTCTAAATTACTTAAGGTCCTCAGGCTTGATCTTGCATTGAAAATTGTGTAAATGCAGGAACTCAATGAGCTCCTTATGGGCACAGGGTTCTTCCTCTACCTAGATGGTTCTCATTTCAGGGTTGGGGCAAACTTATTTTTTGCTTGGGTAGGTTTTTGGTTTTTGAGAGTCCAAAAAGAAGCAGGTTTAAGATTAGCAGCCGTGTTAGTCTGTATCCGTAAATAAGACGAGGAAGACTTTGTAGCAACTTGGAGACTAACCAGTTTATTTCAGCATAAGCTTTCGTGGGCTAGAGCCCACTTCATCGGATGCATAGAATGGAAAAGAAGCAATTATTTTGTAGGAAGGAAGCTTAAAAACCATGCCCTGTGAGTTGTTAAATAAATAAGACATATGATTAATTCTAGCTACACTATTAAATAGTTTCTGTTCAAATGGAGGAAAAGAAAACAAGAAATAGTTTTTATTTTATTTATTTGAAAAAGGATTGCTTCAGTGGAATACTGCAGCCATAGCAACAAAGACGCCAATAACATCTTTGCCCACTTCAGCCAGGATCATCACCGTTGCACTGGATTGTTGAGAATTCCGAGAGTCATGAGACAGTAAAGTACATATTCTCAAGGGACTGAAAGGAAAATGCTCCACAAATGCCAAGCTGAAACTTGGCACTGTGGTTGCTCTTCAAATGAATGGTACTGCATATAATAAACAAGCAAAGCGAGGGAGCTTAAAAATCTAAATACTCTCTTGAGAGGAGATAGCTTTTGTTCACTGTTCCCAGGAACTGCTATCAGAAAACTAAGATCATTGATTTTTATCACGAATGACTTACCATTATGGATGTGTGGTTAGAATAGGAATGTAGGTTCTGCAGTACAAAGCACTGCATTCTCGAACGCCTCTTGTGAGGTTTTATTTACACTCATTTAAAGAAGCATTCTGGCATATTAATGTCACATTTGTTAAACTAGTTGGTATCGAACTTTGTTAAACATATTAAACCAGTAGTCTTTCTGTTTCATCATATCCTTAGATAACTCTCATGTAGCAGTGACTGATATATGCTGTTTCTGCTTCTATGTGTTTGAAAGAGGAAAATTCATACATGTAGCAGTGACTGATATATGCTGTTTCTGCTTCTATGTGTTTGAAAGAGGAAAATTCATACATAAAAAAGCTATGGATTTTCTACTTGAAATAGGTCACATTAAAGAGATTTTCTTCCTATTTCAGGCCCCTGGTTGTTATATGAGAGAATGTTAAAATTAAACAAATACCTAGTGCAGTGGTCTGTCTACTAACTGGCAACCTGACAATAGACCAAACTAAACAAGGATGCAAGGTCTCCAATCCGGAGGATGAACTTTATGTTCTACTTCCTGCATATTATCATAATTCACAGCCAATAAACTTCAGCTCTCTACTGCTGGATAGTCAGGTTGTTTGGATATCTGTAACCAAGCCTGGTGGCCTTGATGTCTTTTGACAGTCCCTGTGTGCAAAGTGACCAGCCAGCTTCCTAGCAGCACCATTTTGGGAGGTCCTTCTTCCTCCTAACCCAAGTAAAGCATTCACAATATTACCTCACTCCAGAGTTAGGACTCATTTCCTCTGAGATCAGAGTTTAGTTTATTTTTCTATCTCAGCAGTGGCCAAAAAGAGGCGGACCCAGCTTTAGTCATCACATCCAATTCCATTTATTTAAAATAAAAGCAAAGGTTATTAGCAGATGACAGAAAATAAGGTGGAAATCACCAAATAAACAACCTTTAATCCTTACATTGTTAGTACTAGCCATAAACAATGCTAGGTGGGCATAAACTCTATCTTACTACACACAACATGAAACTATTACATAAAGCCTACTTGAACAAAGTGTCTTTTCCAGCCTGAATGCTCTGGGTTCCTTCCCAACTCTAGTGCTAATGACTTTGTGATACTGGGGTCTGAAATATCCCCTGCCCCCAAAGAACTCTGGGAAGAAGTTTTGTCTTTTTTCCCTTTACTTTCCGCTTGAGAGAGATCATGCTGGATAGATAGGCCCTGTTAAAGCAGTTAAATGCAGACTTTAAGTTTGAATATGTGAGTAGTCGCATTTTGCTACTGCACATGCTTTCCCAGGGTTTACCATTGTTCTTATTTCCTCTATTTCTTTGTTCCCCCATTACCTTCCTCTGTCTTTTAGTTTAAAAAATATAACTGCTTCTGCCTTCACTGTATTCCACAAACTCTGGTACGTGAATTCAAAATGTGGGCCAGGTTATTTATAAAATGATCCTTTGCCATCAGAGAATTAAGATTATTAGAGGGTTGGGGCATAATACGTTACCCTGTAAAGAGTTACATGCATTTAAGTCCTCTGGATTGCTTTGACTTCCAACCAAATAACATATCAAAATATATACACTGGGCACCTGTAACAGAGTGCTGAACAATAGCACTTGAGCCAACACTCTGGTAACTTTTAGTACTAATTAGATTACTCAGAGAAGGCCTCATTGGAATAGGTAGTACCTGATTACCAGGCCAGCGAGTTAATGAGTCAAATTAGCTTATTAACAGGGAAGCTGTATAAAAGGACACAGGAAAGGGGGACTGGCTAGCGAGAGTGACAAAGGGAGGTCTCTGAGTAGACACACTTTATCTTCTCACCCCCTTTTTTGAAGAAGGGGTTAGAAGGTTGAGATACAGTGTAAAGATGTGGAGACACTGATATGTGTTGGTGGAGGAACTGTAAATAAAAGTCAGGGTGGCATTTACAAGCAAGAAGGTCTCCAGATGGTCTGTGGTCATGGAAGAGGTGGGGATATAACATGCTGCCCTCCTCACAGTACCCTTCTATCAGTCAGCTTGCAGTCTTGTATTCTTAGCTCATACCAGGTCAGACCTATGGTCCATCTAGCCTTGTCAGGGTTCCCTCCCCACTCTGAACTCTGGGGTACAGATGTGGGGACTCGCATGAAAGACCCCCTAAGCTTATTTCTACCATCTTAGGTTAAAACTTCCCCAAGGCACAAATCCTTTCCTTGTCCTTGGACAGTATTGCTGACACCACCAAGTGAGTTAGACAAAGATTCAGGAAAAGGACCACTTGGAGTTTCTATTTCCCCAAAATATCTCTCCAGGCCTGTTCATCCCCTTTTCTGGGGAGGCTTGAGAATAATATCAATAACTAATTGATACAGGTGAGCCCAGACCAAACCCCTGGGTTTTTAGGACAAGGAAAATCAATCAGGTTCCTAAAAGAAGAATTTTATTTTTTTAAAAAGTAAAAGAATCACACCTGCAAAATCAGGATGGAAGGTAACTTTACAGGTAAATAAAAAGATTTTAAACACAGGATTCCCCTCTAGGCTTAGCTTCAAAGTTACAAAAAACAGGAATAAAACTCTCTCTTAGCATAGGGAAAATTCACAAGCTAAAACAAAAGATAACCTAATGCCTTTCCTTGCTTTACTTGCAATTTCTGTAATCTTAGAGGCTCGTTTCAGGAATGTCTTTAGGAGATGGATTTTCCCTCATCCCTTCCTGTCCGAGAGAACACAACAAAGAGCACAGACAACACCTTCCCACCACCCCAGATTTGAAAGTATCTTCTTTCCCCATTAGTCCTTCTGCTCAGGTACCAACTAGATTATTTGAGTTTCTTAACCCCTTACAGGAAAATGATTCTGTACCTCAGACCAGGAGGGATTTTATATCACTGCATACATAAAGGTTGTTACCCTTCCCTTTATATTTATGACAAGCCTAGCATCCTGTCATCTGAGAGTGGCCAATGTTAGCCACTTCAGAGGGAATAAATAGACCAAGGCAATTTTGAATGCTCCGTTCCCTGTCATCCAGTTCCAGCTTCTGGCAGCATAGGTTTAGGGACATTATCTTACTTGTCACCCAGGTGAGAAAAGCACACTGAGGTAAAGCAGGTTTCTTCTTAAAATACTTTTTTTTGTGATAATCATTTTTTTTTTACTGTTTGAAATTTCAAAACCTTAACAATTTTTTAAAAAAATAATAAATTTCAACCAAAAATGGACATTTTAGTCCATTCATGATGAGCTCTCTGGAGATTCCATAATGGTGGCCTTGATCAACTAAAATGGGAATCTGTTATCTACCAAAGCATTTAAAAGAATTTAGAAAATCCATTTATAAGAGAATCTGTAATAAAACAACACAAATCAACACTCCATAAAATAGCTTGGGTGCTATTCTGTGACTGTTTTCTACTTTCAGTGAAGAGAATAAAAGTTGAAGATGTTCAGCATCTGTCAGGAGGCACTGAACCCCATAATGGATCAGGCTTTAGTTTGGTGTCAGCTTTGCTCATTATTAACATTTTGTAATTGTTTAGTTTAAGTGTTTTTTTGCTCGTTGCCTGGAAACATTTAGTAGGATGTCAGCACTGCAGCCTGGTCTGGTTTAAGATTATTTTAATTTTGTGCATATTCAGAGGTTTTTAAAAAATGATTGGATTATTTGAGATTTCTTACTTTGTTAGGAGTTCAGCAACTCATAACTAATTTTATCAGGACATAGCTGTTGAGGCTCTTGCAACATTTCATTGCTTTAGTCTTATTGGTATATGCATGGAAAGCTATGTTTTGCCAACAGATCTACTAAATGCATCCTTGAGAAAACAATACTTGACACATCTTGACATGGCATATCTCCATTTACACATTCCAAGGATCTGGTTCTAGAACAGTGGTTTTCAACCTTTTTTCATTTGTGCACCCCTAAAAATTTTCAAATGACGGTGTGGACCCCTTTTAAAATCTTAGACGTAATCTGTGAACTTTCAGGGGTCTGCAGATCACGGGTAGAAAACCACTGTACTAGAAGATACTGAGCACTTCCTTGATTAGAGGGTTCATTGCATCTCCCCATTAAAGTCTATGGATATTAATGGTGTGTGCAGTACTTCCCAAAGGGCTGTCAGTACTGTGTAGTAATTGGGCCCTAAGATCCCCCAGCCTTCTGGTTATTCCAGAATTCTGGTCATTCCAAAGACCTATGGGTTATTCACATCACATGTGAAGATACACATTTTTTAAAATGGGCATGACTAGAGAAAATGGACACATTACTCCTTTAAAGAAAAGAATGTCAGCTGTATTTCAGACACACACATGGATTAATACTAGCTTATTTATGTGCATGAGTGCTTCTAAATGTGTAGAGATTTGTGTAGCTGGGAATATCAGAAATTCTTAAGCCTAAAAATCATTTGACTATATCAAATTGTCTGCTGGATTTCTGTTCCTGGTATCTGCCAATTACTATTTTACATATGGGACAGATATTAACATGCCCGCGTCTCTCATCCAAATACTGTACAACATCATTCATGGATGAAGGATTGACAGTAACCTGTGCAATGCAGAAGGTTCATCCAGCAATAGGTTACATACTTCTCAACAGTGTTACAGTATCATGTTCCAACATCACAAAAGACAAATATTTTCTACCAAATGTGAGAGTTTCTGTGCTATACTGTGACATGTGGCAGACCTGCCAGCGAAGGGAAAGGTCTGTCTCAAGCAATCTAATCCTCAAATTGTGTTAACACATTGAACAACACTCCAGGCTGTCATAGAACATGTAAACTCCACAATCTTCACCAGACACACTGCAGTGGCACAGCTGTATTGGTACAGATGCACCGCTGTACATGTAGACATAGCCTAAGTGTTAGCTGTTTGTTTTGGATTGTTATCAATGAGGGAGAATGGGGAAGCTCAAGAGCAGTACCACCTTATATGTTTGGTCCTGCCACTTCCCCCTGTGAACAGTGCCTCTTCAGAGGCAGCATTAAGGTTGGGTCTATCTTCTAAACTCCTTTCTGAGTCCTGCAGAGGAATGTTATGGAGTCAAGCATTCCTGTCTTATTTCCTAGCCCAGGCATGCACCTGAGGAATGAAGAAAAAGGGTATTACTGTCTGTCCCCCAGCTTCTGTTTCTT
The DNA here is from genome assembly GCA_032164245.1 of Sternotherus odoratus. NCBI lineage: Eukaryota > Metazoa > Chordata > Testudines > Kinosternidae > Sternotherus > Sternotherus odoratus. The sequence continues at coordinate 57,511,165 of JAVMKO010000004.1, forward strand.
CCTGGCTCTCTAGAGGGATCTTAGGGAAAAGAGGCCTTCCACTGAAACAGCATCAGCTCTCTTGCAGGACCTGCGGGACAGCATGCATAGGGGAGCTCCATGGTAAATGAAAGCTGAGACAGAGAGTGAATCTGACTGTACACAAGTGCTGTCATATGCTCAAAGTGAAGCAACGAAATAAAACCTCCTAGAATGCTTAACTTTAGAGCTGGACCATTGTTAGTCAAAGTTTTGAATATCTACAACACATTCCATTGCCCAGGAATTAACATCTATCAATATTCTTGTACATTTTGCCTGTTTCAACCAGCTCTACTTATTTGCTTTTCATCAAAGTATACCCCAAATTTTATAAATTCAGTGGAAAGGGCAAGGCAATTATGTTTAAAGGTACAGATACTGGCATCAGTGTCTCAGCCTATTTACTGTAATTCAGTTAGTATGTACTACAATGCAACTGGAATTTAAAACAGGAATTTCACATTTTGATTTGTTGTAATGTAGTTATTTATGGGCACGTCCATAATCATGGAGCCCCAATTTCAAGAGCACCACTCATGAAGAAAGGTCAACTTGGAAGAATCAGGCCCATAAGCAGCAGTGCAAATATCAAATAAAGATAAATGTTCAGAAAGCTATCTACACTGATGTATGCTTCTATTTCACATGCAGCCAATAGAAGGCCTTATCTAGAGCATGTACCACTCCCTTCCATTTGGAAAACCAGCCTGTGATGCTGCCAAAGCAAGTGCCAGCTCTTGCCAAGAATGCAGGCATTAGCTAAGAGCTAACAAACTCATAGTTGAAGACAAAATTTGCTCAAAGCTATTTTGTGTCATGCAGGCTGTAAAAAAATGATGTGCTTAGCCTTACAAATATTTGAATGGCATAGATCTCATCAGGGCAGTACTTGAAGGTAGTTTTTAAAAAACATTCAGCATTGGCTCAATTCTGCTTATGCTGACATCAATTAAAATTTAACTGTTGGCTTCAGTGGAAGTGCAGATAGGCCAGTACTGGGTGCTTTTGCAAATTGCTCCCTGAAGTTTAATTAAGGAAAAATCAACTTTTTCTTCCCTTCAGATGAACAGCTGGTCTACAATACCTACTATCCCAGTGTATGGGTTTCAGATGTTTCTTGAGTGTTAGTAGGGTGACCACACAGCAAATGTGAAAAATCGGGAAGGGGGGCGGGAGAGTAATATCCAAAAATCAGGACTGTCTCTTTTAAATCAGGACATCTGGTCACCCTAAGTGTTAGCAGGTACACAGTTAAAGATACAGGTCTGTAATGGTGAGTCCTCACCTCAAGCTAGCCCCTTGTGGTAGGTGCAGGTTGCAGGGGTTTTCAACTCCAGCTGGCCTTCTGTCTCTATGCACCACTGAGCTCTCCATCTGAGAAGCAACTAGTGCCAAACTCCTTCCAGGATAACAAAATGTCCAAATACTGTATAGTCTAAAATCCCAACGAATCAATCTATCTTCTGGGTCCTGTGCTCAACCCTTTCCTGGGGTTCCACCGCCCAGCTCTGGCATCAAACACTTTCCTACCCAACCTAAGTCTTGCTGAAGTTTCTACACTCCAACAGCTTCTGAAGCTATGGCCCGTCACAGGAGTCGAGTCTAGTCCAGCTCAGCACTTCTCCCCCAGACTGAACTCTTTGGGCCTATTTATAAGGTTCAGGTGTCTGTTATCACCTGACCCTCCTTTAGTCTTGGCTCTTTGGCTGAGAAGAAACTATCAAATTGTGGCTCAGGCCAGATGGAGTGAATGTACCTAATTGGCCTTTAACTCTTTCTTGCCTGTGATGGGGATTCACCCCATCACAGCTTCGGTTCAAACTTCAGATACTGCTGTCTTGCAACAGCACCATAATTTTTCTGAGTAGTCACTACTGTTTTCACATCAGCAAATACACACTCAATATACTCTGTGTAATTTTTTTATTGAAACAATGATCAATTTACAAGCCAGATCACATTTTTTGCCACTTTAGCATGAACTGGTTTCTCTTTGTGATTTACGTCTCTGAAAATCTTAGAATTGACAGTTCTTAAAAGCAAAATACAGTAACTATGCTTCTGATCAGCAGAACACATTCATAGGTCTTTTACATTTGTTGTAACATTAAAAAAGCAGAAAACTTCCAGAATTTATGAAGTATAACTTGTAATTTAGAGTGAGCATTTTCTTTGCATCTAAGAAAGTTTCAGCAGTCCCACAAAGTACGATTGATACCAAAGAGACCAACACTTTAAATAATGAGTTGCCAGTACATTCTTGGTAACAACTTTCAACTTTATGAAATCAGCACTGGGTATTAGCACTTTTTAAAAAATGAGTTATTTTAAATCAGTATGTAGGTAACTTACTTTAGCAAAGCTGGTCAGGAGATCCTGATTATATATTACAATACTTTTAGTTCTTGACCTATACGGATGACCATGAAGGGTGTAGCTGCATTATGAACACAAGATCCTCTTATTTCATTCTAAAGTGGGATTAGTCTGCATGATATGTTTAGAACATAATTTTGTCTGAATAGACTTTCTGCATTTTGAGTGTTGTATGGTACAAAACACACCGATGCTTAACAAATAATAACAGTGTAAAAAGGTGTGGCTAGGCCAAATTATAGGTAATTTATCACTGTGCCTAAGGTGTGTGATTAAACCTATTCTGGATATAAATTAAAGTTATGTAATAATGTAAATACTAGAAATATAATTATGATTCCATCAAAATATTTATATTAGCTATTTCCAAATGTTATTCTTTCATCATATTATGAATCAGTTTATTTTAGATTATGATTAAATAGGCCAGGAGGAAGAGGTCGAATGAGATCTTCAGAGCTTGTTTGCCACATCACTACTGAAAAATGAATGCTTAAAAGCATTTACTAAACATTATGCTTATAGGTGTAATGCAATAGATCCAACAAGATATTGAAGATTACTCAACCTATATGAAAACAGAAAATATTTAAAACAGAACTATTACAACCTAGATTTCCCCCACATAAAACTAGCTTTTTCATTCAACCAAGTAACACATTAACTATGACCAAACTATTAGATGCTCCAATAATATTCACCTTTAAACCATTTTTATGGGTGCACAGGGAAGGAGAGCCTTCAGATTACATTGTTTGAACAAGCATCATCTATGAACGTTAAGGTTCAATTGAGTGAAATCCTAGCTCCAATGTCAAAATGCCTATTGATGTAAATGGGGCCAGAAATTCACTTATTATGCCTGTCTGGGCATCAGATCCAAGCAATTTAGCTAAGAACTGGTTCACTGTGCACCTTAAAACCTCATTATTCACTTTGCATGGGCTAGTGGGCCCTTTGAAAAATATGTAAATTTCCATGAAGTATAAATTTTATTTTGAAATTCTGCTGGAAACCATGGGGTTATTTGGCCTCATACTATTATTATAATTTATTAATAATTATTATTGAACAGATTGCAGAAGAACATAGGGGCCTTAATCAGGATCAGAGCTCCACTGTGGTAGACAGTGGTCTGGATCCTCAAGGGACTTAGGCATCACAATTCCTAACATTTAGGTGCCTAAAAATTATTGGAATCCACAAAGCATGAGTCAAGTCCTTGGCTCCCTACATAGTGCTTGGGGGATATAGGTGCTTGAGAATGGGATCCACAAAAGCCAGCATTCTAAGTTTGAGCTGCCTGTTAGCCAATGGGAACTACCCACTATGACTGGGGAATATCTTAAGCCTGGACTGGACTGGAGGGAGGCACCTATCTCAGCTGGCAATTCACAACTGGGAACCTCTCTCTTGGAGGCAGGTAGCTTAGGTGCCTAAGCTGTTTCTTTCCATGATGTGTGCTGCCTAACTCCAAACAAAACAACGGTGGCCTCCATCATAACCATTAAGACAGCAGGGGTCAGGTAAGATGTGGGAGATCAGGGTCAATTCCCACTGCACTCTGAGAAGGAGAAGGGTTTTGAATAGGGGTCTTCTACCACTGTCATGAATGCTCTGATAACTAGGCTACAGAGTCATTTCCTCACCTGATGGCCTAATTAGTATTTAATACAAAGTGGAACAGCTTCAACAAGAGATTGAGACTCACATTGGAATATCCCATAGCCCACTGAGATGGGAAACCCCTGTTCAAACCCCTTCTCCTCATCAGCAACAGGGAGGAATTGAAATGGAATAGGCAAGAGAGGCATTGCTCTCCCCATCGCCACCTGGTTTGAGGATTGCACTGGGGCTTCGGAGTGAGATGGGTGTCTGGATGCCTGCTACAGCAGCAGTGCACATGCCCAGAGGCAGAAACTTAAGCCTGGTCTACACGGCTGCTTAAGTCAATGTAAGGTATGTCGTGCTTCTTGGGGAGGTAGAATACTGACGTGGATAGGAGAGTGCTCTGCCATCAACTCATCGTGTCTTCACCAGACCCACTAAATTGACGCGACTACATCGATTGCAGTACTGTTGATTTAGCATGCAGTGTACACAAGCCCTCAAGCTCTTAAGGAACTTTTACATTAGCACTTTAGGCACCTATAGGCAATGTGGATTGATTTAAATCACCAATTTTAATCATGGTTTAAATCATCAAGCATTTAAATCATCATCAATTACATTTTACTTTTTAATTATTTTCCTAAAGAAAGGTTGATTCTCATTATTTAGTACTAATAAAACATGTTACTTGCAACTAAATATAATCTTTGGTGCTTCTTTTTACTAACCAGTAACATGTAATATATCTATACATATTTATTTAAACAAATAGCTTAATTTACATTTATTCAGTCTTAATTTTTAAATATTTTATCATGTTAGAAAGTAGTAAATGATGCATCTCTTATTTACCAGATTGATTTTTTTTAACTTGTGATGTGTATCAAGCTCTCTATGGATAGAAATTCAAATTTAATTAAAAATGCACTAAAACTGCATTTTAACTTTTTTATGAAATAAAACTACCTTAAGAGTGCTGAATACACAAGAAAAATGTTATCAAAACATGGTTTGCATTTCAAACTTCTTTATTAAACAAAGGAAATATTATGTGTAGATAATGAATTGAACTGATTGTTTTTAGTCAACATGCCCTTTAAGATTTTAGAACTAGTAGACCTCATTCTCTCACACCTAGTTTTTAGTCTTTGAGTAGGAGAGGGTAAACAAGCTATCCTGCTTTTTCAACTCCCAATTGGTTTCTTAACTTGAAATGAACTAGTCATTGAATTTAACTAGCTGAATAAACTGAAATTAGGAAAATATTCTCTCTGCAGCTGCAAAAGACTATTACTGTCAGAAGCTGGTTTAGTATTTCAACAAACTCTGGGTCCAGAGGCTTAGCCAGTAACTTCCACCAGGTCTTGCGTATAGTTTTTTTGAAAGCTTGGCAGCAAACATGTAATGCTTAATATTTTTATATGTAAATGGTTTTAATAGCTCATAATAATTTTAGCCCTCAACAGAGGTTGTCACTTTCAAATTTATTTTTAAATATGTAATTTAAATAAGTTTTGATTTTTGTTGGTTTCAAAATATTGATTCTTTAAATCTCTTTGCCTCCAGGGTTAGGTGGCAGCTGAGTTGGGATTTTGTAGATGGCACGGGTGCTTAAAACTGGGGGTTAGGAACCTAAGCCCCTTTGTAGGGCCCATATGAACTCAAGAGATGACATAGTCACAGTCCAGAGTTATCACAAACTAGCCGAGTAATCTCTTTCTAAACATATAGCATTCTGCAATGAAGAACAGTGTGGCTCTTCATGAGAAAATTACTTTCACTGAGCAACAGGCAAGTCGCTTTATAGGATGAAACCATTGTTTGCTAAACATTAAACAATTAGGAATATCAATGTCTCTTTAGTATAAATAATTAAGACAAATTAAAAACTCAGTGCCCACTTCCACCCTTGCTTTATGTAAAAATCTCCTTTTTGTTAACCAAGAGAAATAAGTGATTAAAGCAAAAAGGATAAGAAGATGAAAACAAAAATGTACTTCGGACTGAACAGCTCACAGTGTGTTTCAGTTGGTGAGCACTTTCACTCTCACAAGTCACGATAAACATCTTTTAAAAACACTCCTGTCTCCTCTTCTTCACACTATGGTCTAGATTTCTTTCATGTAACTGCAATTAATTATACAATTTTAAAGAGGCCTTGCCCCGGCATATTTCTGTTTGTGATATTTAGATGTTGATTTACCTGACCTCTAGATGCAGTCAAGTAGCTAGGCATCTAAATGGCTATAACTTCCACATACAGTTGTTTGTATCCTAAAAGAAAGTAGCCCAATTTGGGCTCTTATTTTTTGTTTCATAGCCTTTGGGTAGAGAAATGTAAGGAAAGGGACATTTTCCGTATTTTACAGGGTGGGGCGGGTGCATATCTTAGCTAGCTCAGTGTATCTCAGTGGATTATAACTGAAGTGGGTCTGAGGATACTCAGCACTCCATTCAAGGCCACCACCACCACTGTTATCCGTTTCTGATGGATGCAGTTTCAATGACCTTATTTGCCCCCAACTATTTATGTGATGAACATATCTGATCTCCTCCAAGCCAAACATCAGCACCGCTCAAAGTTGTACTAGCTGTGACAGCTGTTGGGGAATGGCTGGGTGGCCTGCGCTCACCAGTTTCTCAGCAGTCTAAATGAATTCTCTCTCCACAAAACTCTGACGTAAGAGACTCCAGGTTATTTCTAACACTTGATCCAATGAATGGTAGCCCTTCTCCAAAGTGAACAGACCATGGTCTGCTCAGCAGTTCCAAGTGAAATGTGTATCAGATGATTAAATAACCTACTACTCATCGTGCACAAATTCCCTCTTGCAAGTGATTCCTTTCCATGCTCATCCAGTAGTGCATAATATTACAGTACTTCTGAAATAGACATTATCCCCTTCCCTCCCCCACCCGTGCAGTTCATTAATATCCTAGCATAACCCCATGATCCTAATATTATAGAATTGTACATCTACTAGTCCAGTTCTCAGCACTTAAGGAAGGACTAAGTCTTATCTAGACCATCCTGGACAAGTGTTTGGCTAACCTGCTCTTAGAAATCACTTGCCATGATTATGAAAGCTATGTACGGATGGAGTCACATTTGCTCACATGTCAGTGAACCCCCGCGTCCCAGGAAATCTCAATTTGATGAGGATGATTTAAAATAGCAAATCAATTGTACTATTGTAATACAGTTTGTGCTCATTGTCCATTTTTATGCACTGAGGTGACCATTATAACTTAATAGCAAGTATTTGACTAATGTTCTGAGTCATTGCCAAATTTAAAAGATTATGATTATGGATGCACTTGTGTTTGTTCATCAGGAAATTATATTTCAGAAAAAGAAAATCCTGATAAACAAGGATCTTTTACCACTTCAGCCTCACCTGCAACAAAACACTGGAGTGTACAATACTGAATTTTACTGAATCCACACTCCTGGCAGGTTATATAAAGTCACCTGGTTCCATTTACTTCTACCATGTAAGCAAAACAAGACAATACATTTTGGACACCCATAGTCCTTCTCTATATAAACTTCTGGTAAAGTCAACATATGGTTAAATATATGGAAAAAAATCTATTCAGTTTTTGTACTGTAGCTTACTGGCAGAAATAAAGTGCTTTCTCTTCTGTAGAAACAAATACACTGTATATCATCTGTGTGAATGAACACTTATTGGCTTTTTCAGGGTTAGGGAAAACTATTTCCTCACTGTCTAAACATAAATAAAATGGTTTTAAATGAAAAAGACACATTTAACCTTCCTTAATAGCTCTCTAATTCACAATTCAACTTGGCAAAGATGCTTGGTAAATGGGATCTAACTAGGACTTTATTTGCCTACTGGGCAATGTTTCAAATTCATGGGAGCAGTTTCACAAAAATGCAGCAGATAGTAGGGAGGAAGCAAGAGGAGAAAAATGAAGAAGAGCTTTATGTTTAGTAAGTGTAAGTGTCTTTAACATTACAAATGACTTCCAGGAGGTCACTGAAGACGATGACAACCTAGAAATTGCTGAGGTAAATGTTTCTGAAAAAAAATGCTAACCCCAAAAGAGTAATTAGTATTAATATAATAGTAATTACTCTGTCATACATCATAGTAAAATTAACACAGAGAAGAAAATATCAAATAATCCACATGCATGCTTTTGCTAGGATAGTCTCCAGGTAAGGCTTAGCGGCAAGTACAATATCTATTTTTAAATGAGCTCCACCTGATTTTCTTGCTATGCATAGATTCACAGAGTAATTATCATACATGGCTTTCATAAATAAAACAGGTATTTTTGTCAGTTGCCAATGCTATATCATTGGAGTTTAGTTCAGTAGAAGTTTCAGGAACTGGGTCAGTAGGAGATGCTGGTGTTTGAGGAATATCTTCTTCCTTAATTTCTAACGGCACACTGTCTTGTGACTGGTCATCTATGCAGTCCTTTTTGGACAGCTGATGAACTGACACTTTTATCGCAATCTGCTGTGGTTGTCCATGCAGTGATGATGCCTCAGAGTCAGCTGTGGGAGAGTCGCTGCGCTTTAGTGCATTAGGGATCATAAACATATCATCTCCATCAGTAGTCTCCTGGCCTTCTGCTGTTTGCCGTACAAAGTTCTGTCCCAGTTCTTCTAAGCCAACCACCTCCATGATTTCTTCCATTATAGTCCTGCAGTTCATGATGAGAGGTGGCAGAGGAACACTCCTGGCAAGTTCCTCAATGTAGCGAGCAAATTCCATGGTCTTGAACTGGGTTACTTTGGCAAGTTCAAGAGTTTTGGCTGAGGTGATGATTGGGATACGCTTAGCAATCTCAAAGGCTTTCTGTAGTTTCTCTGCTCCTTCTGTTCTGAAAAACTCATTGATTGCTTTCTCCGTTTTCTTCAGGTGGCTGCTCATCATACACAGCCTGGTAATGTTCAAGATCATAACAATGGTAAAAGCTACAAGGCAGACAATCATGTAATAGATCCCCATATCTCCGGAGGTAAAGATGACCCTCAGCGTCACAGTATTATTCACAGTGCCATAGATGTTAGAAGCAACACATGTGTATTTACCTCTATCGTCAAAAGACACACTGGTAATGTTCAGTAGCCCATTATCAAGAAACCACCATTTTCCTGCAGGAAAGATATAGAAGAATTCAGTCCAAAACATTTGTTTACATGGTCAGTATAACATTTTAATCATCAGTTTTGTCATATGGCTCCAGAATTTAGAAAAATGGCAATAACGTAGACCATACTCGACTGAATTATTTGTCATCACAAAAACATGTCTGCTTTTATGATCCCACCACAATACAATTTCAGCTACTGTGAACAGCACTGACTATACTCAGGTCGCATTTTAAAAATGTCTCACTATCCGCAATAATCTGTATTGTATATCTATCATAGTCAAACAAGTTAAAAACCTAATTACCTACTGCGGACAGCATCTTAAATACATGCTATACTTTATAAAATGCTGAATTGTACTGAATAATAGACGTTTGAGATAGAAGACCTGATAAGTCCCCTAGTCCCCTGCTGTTCCAATGAAGATTGTAAATTTTCTGGTGTTTTGTTATAGTATCGTCTGTTATTTTGTTACTGTTCATTTTACAACATACCCAAAAGTATGCTAGGGATCTTACAGTACATAAAAAATATGCAAGGAGCTTACAATCTAATATTAAACATGACTAGACAAAGGGGAGTGACGAGACAGCAGGGGTAAGATGACAGAGGAAAGAGAAGGTCCACACACCATCAGATCAGGCTGGTGCTCAGTAAAATCTTGTGCACAGGTGGGTGGATATTTTTTTATCTGAAGAGGCTTATTTGGAGCCTTCTTTACTGATTTATGCAACATTATTGATACATGTGTTCATTACATTCTACTGCAAGAGTTAGATGTGCAAATTTTTCATTCTTTGACCCTAGCATGGCTGACTGATTATCAATCAAATTGAGCTCAAATAACTTAGTTTAAAAATCTGAATCTGAATTTCTGCCCATCCTTATATTATAAGGATATTGACTTAGCTCCTCTCCCCTCATCTGCCTGCAATTAAATAGCTATGTTTAATCTTTAAGTGACAAACACCACCATTAGACACTAGGGAGCTATTTATGTCCTATTCAGTCCCTTTGTAGTGTGGGTTTGATAAATTGCAAGACTGGCTTAAAAGATGATGTTCACCATGGGTGTGGAGGGCTGGCTTAAGGTCTTGCATCACTTAAACTCTGCAGTAAATTCCAGATGGACAGAGAGTAGAGCACACACGGACAGTGGAGCTTTACAAATTCTGGCTGTTTCTGTGTCTCTCTGAATACCACAAGGTGGATCTCCATGCTGATCCGCTGTACAACAGCTACAACAGCATAAAGGTGGCTAAAAGCAGGGGCACAGAATCTGCAATTACAGAGCTAAAGGGACACGGACACAACAGCAGTGGCAATGCCTGCACTGATAACCTCACCTCTTGATGTGAGTTGTGTGTGTGTATTTAATTCTCTCCCCCTCCAATTTCATCTTCTCTCTCCATGGAGATATGTTTGTTGAAAAACTTTTTTTAGTTCTTGGATTCTTAATCTTATGTTACAGAAGCATATTATGTGCAGTTTGAAATGAAACAGACAAGCCATCTTCAATTTGGAATAATTAGTGGACTTCCTCTTTTTGAAAATTATTATAACTTAAAATATGGCTCATCCTAAATGATTCATAATTAGTTTGCACATTTATCCTCAGTGACAATCTATGCATAAGCCTACTCAACCTTTTTGGCGTTCCTAATTATTTCCAACCAACATTATGAGTTCTGCACTCTTATTCTTATGGAGTTTGCAATGTCTGAAAACTCCCAATACTAATCAAAGTGTGTAATGATGAGCAGGTGGGTAAGTCTTTGCAGTATCAGGACCTCACCCTCCAAAAATTGTAACCTAGTCAGAATTTTCCATAACTGCAGGTGTTACTTTGTACATAACATTATGGAATGAAGAAGTTCTGTAGTGACTGTTCTAGAAATTCAGTGTACTAAGCCACAGTATAAATAATAAAATACACTTTGGCAGATTAAAATAATAGGGAAACAAAACAAAAATGTTAAAGTACAGCTATGTTCACAGCAGATGTATATATAAATTCTCTAGTCCATTAGAAAGTTAGTTATCAATAAGAAGAAGTGTGGAACTTTGCAGTTAATGTAATTTTTAGATTAATTTTAATATTCTAACAATAATATAAATGTATATTTCATTAAATAATTTTAACTATGGTCTGATTCTGCCACATTTATTTACATTGAGTACCTTACTATGTAAGTAGCCCAGTTGATTACAAGGAGACAACTTACAGAGTAAGGTACTACTCAATGTGAGTAAGTGTGTCAGAACTGAGCCCTAAAGTTTTTTTGTCTAACCATATAAAATATTTTAGGTTGGGGGTGCTCTCTGTACGATTATATCTAAAACCATTAAAAGAATGCTAAGACTGTGAAGTCAAGCAAGACTAGATGGTATTATTACCACATTTTGAAGCTTGGGAACTGTTGAAAAAAAAGCAGTTGTGGCCATGTGATTAAAGACTGTATCATAGTGCATACACATTACATATTAAGTTTGCACAGTCAGTTTTAATTCTGCATTTCCTAACTTTTGAATGTCTGGCTTTGCAACTTTAATATTCTTTGAACACAAGGTTTTGGGTGTTTTTTTTTTTTGTTCTGGCACGTGTCTCATTTCCTAAGTTTTTTAAAAGCTAATTTCTAAAACAGAAATTCCAACATGTGGCATTATATTGACCCCCATATATACTGACCCATTATACTGCTTGGTCATTAGCAGGGTTGAAACCTGTAGATTCACCGCACAGACCTCTGCCACTTGAACTAATGGAGCAACTGCTAGCAGCTGTAGGTTTTCAGTCTCTATATGTGCTAGCACTAAAGGGAGATGGGACACAAACTCTGCCAGTGGATTTTTGTTGACAACAAAGGAAAGGTCAGATGCAGGAATTGCGGGCTGATGAGGAATGGTGACTTGTTTGGGAGGGCAGTATGTACTAGTGGTCACAGAACCATCAACCCATTCACCCTAAGCTTGACTCCTTCTGTCCTGTCTCCTCTAACCTGTCCATGTCTCAGTCCTGTCTCTTCCCTGCCCGGGAATCGGGGGAGGGATAGCTCAGTGGTTTGAGCATTGGCCTGCTAAACCCAGTATTGTGAGTTCAATCCCTGAGGGGGCCCTTTAGGGATCTAGGGCAAAAAAAAAATCTGTCTGGGGACAGTACTTGGTCCTTCTAGTGAAGGCAGGGGACTGGACTTGATGACCTTTCAAGGTCTTTCCAGTCCTATGAGATAGGCATATCTCCATATTTAATCTTTAAAAAAATGGAATCCTTATCCCAGTCCCATCCTCTCACCCTACCAGTTCCAATCTCTGCTCTTCAGACTTCTAATCCCAAGTCTGTCTCCTTACCCAGCCACTTCCAGTTCTCCCCCCACATCCTGGCTCCTCACCACATCTGTTTCCCTCCCCTGCCCAGTCCAACTCCCTCCCTCCCTCCCTCTCATTCCCAGTCACAGTCTATTTGCCCAGCCAGTCCCCATCTATCCCCTATTCCTGATGTGATCTCAGTTTCCTCCTCCCTGGCTGCCAAGCTTCTTGGCACCCAATCTCCTTGCCTATTCCCACTCCCATTTTCTTTTTTTCCTCTACCTCCTCCCCTTACTAGCTTCTAAGCACTTTCCACCAACACTCTCCAAGTTCCTTGTCACAATCTATTTCCACCCCTACCACACCCCCTTATCCAGCTCTTGTCCCCTGGACATTTGAATCAGGCAACTTCCTTCTCCTGGACATCACGAGAGTCACTAAGAGCCTAGGAGAGACAGTCTCACTTGCAGTTCCGATGCCTGGTCCTTGTCCTACCCATAGCAACCCAGAGCTGCAACTGCAGAGAAAGTCTGGCTCAACTGTGACCTAGAGCATGCCCAATGAGAACACAGTCTTTGGGGGAATTCAGCTCTGAAGTGCTAGCAAGTCTCTACCAAGCACGTGTGAACTGCAATTTTTTTTTCAACAGCTTAGAATGAAATTTAACATGGACAAGACAATGCACCTTTCTTTAACCTCATCCTTGGAAACAGCTAAACTGGTTTTGCTGATTTTTTTTTTAAAGAAAATTTCAGTCTGAGGCAGACACCCAGCTTGGAAAATTTCAGCCCAAATGGTAATAGTTTGGCAAAGTTATAAATAACTAAAAATAGGGTGTTATCAAAGGAAATGTCGGGCAACCTTTATAATAGGTGGCATGACCAGCCCCACTTATAATATAAAGCTTTGGTATTGCTAAATCTCTTCTTATTAATCAGTAGGCTCTTTATTCATTATAAAATCACAAAATGGCTTGGTGATGTATTTCTGCTGCAGCTGTTACAAATGGCATTTAGACTATGACTCAGTGTATGGTTTTGTGCCAAAAGACTCTGGCTGAAAGCACAAGCTTGCTGAGAAACAAAGACTATTCTGGGTGTAGAGAAGGTACTAGTGTTGGCTCACAGGTTTTTGCTGCCGTTGACAAACTGGAAAATTATGCAACCTTCAAAGTGAGTGACAGTGCAGAGAGCCTGCAATCGGCCCTATGTACCACTTAAGGACCTAGGTACCACTTACATCTCATATTTAAAGGTTTAAATGGGTCTTAAGTGGAGCACAGGGTCCTGCATGAATTCTCTGCATTGGCTGAGTTATACCCAGAGTGAACATTCATTTTGCTCCCTTAGGCAACCACTTGTTTTAACTTTAGTACTTGAAGTACTAATGGCAGTTAAGCCAAATCATGTGGATTCCAAGCACAAATTGTCCATAATACAGTATTTTTCAGTTGTTTACTTTCGCCCCTTTCGTTGCCCACACTGTTGTGTAGAGCTTTTCCTGTTGCATGAGAAAAATTCAGCTCTACATTTTAGATATAATAATACTGTACACAGACTAGGGGAAAAGTTTGTCTGGGAAACATCCACTATAGGAGAAGATGGTAAATTTCCTCCTGGACAAACAACTTGTAATGCTGGAAATCTAAGCTGAAGTGTTATAATGCCTTAATATTACCCTGCAATTTACAGTGCTTTGTTCAGTACTTTGCTGAGAGAGCTCCAGTAAAAGCTCTTCAGAGCACTAATTACAAAATGCTGCCTTCTCTCTTAAACACTGTGCTTAAAGCTCAGTCAGTTCCTTTCTGTACCCATAAGGATGAGTATGTTCGTACAAGACACAGAACAGAAAGCTGTTACAGAAACATTATGCTGTGGTGCACACAGCTGGGTCAATCATTGCATCATATCAGGGTCTTCTCTGAGGTCAGCTATTAATAAGACAAGACATCCTGCATTTAATGTGAATACCTCAAAACCTTATTTCATTATGCTGTGTTTAAAGTGGTCAGCATGAACCTACTACATGGACAATATGGCTGCTTCATAAAAGTACAATAACCTTCCCTGTAGATTAAAGAAATAATGAGCACTTACATTTGTTCCTAAATTTAAATTATATCAAATAAATGATGTAATACTAAGGTCCCAGGCTGGCAAAGGACTTAAGCATTACTTATCACTAAGGCTGCGTTTTAGTCATGGGTATTTTTAATTAAAGTCAAGGACAGGTCATGGGCAGTAAACAAATATTTACGGCCCATGACATGTCCATGACTTTTACTATATACCTCTGACTAAAACTTGGGGGTGGGGTGGGGGGGCAGGAACAGCTTCAGGGATCACCCGGTGTGTGTGTGTGCACCATGGGTGCTCAGGGTGGGGTTGTTGCCTGGGGGGGAGTTGTTGGGGGGGTGGACCAGGGAGCGTCATGGGTACTAGAGTGGGGTGGGGCTGGGGCCCACCTACCTACCTGACTCCTGGGAAGCAGCATTCTCCAGTTCCACGTGCTGTTTCTGCTCTGCCCCAAGACTAATTTCTGCAGCTCCCATTGGCTGGGAACCGTGGCAAATGGGAGCTGTGGGGGCAGTGCCCATGGGCGGAGGCAGCACATGGAGCTGAGGGAGGGGAGTTCTTGTTGCCCTTCTGGAGAGCCCTCCCCCAAGGTAAGCACCATCCCACACCCCAACCCCTAGCCCTGAGCTCACCCCCCCCCCCCAAGACTGCTCCAGTAGTGGCAAGTGCAATTTTCCCAGGGGCTGCCCCATCTGCTTAGGAGGCTACGGGGCCATCTGCATGGGCTGCTGCAGAAGTCACAGAGATCACAAAATCCATGACAAACACAGAGCCTTACTTATCACTAAGCATATGCATAGTCCTATTGCAACTTGCACTGATTGGAAAGACCCCCTTCCCTATGTTCCTACAGGGCTTTTCTGTTGTCCCAGAATCACTGGAATGCAGTGTGCTCTGGCCATACCATCTCCTGTCCCTTGGCACTCTCACTGTGGCAGGAGTGGGGTCAGGCAAAGGTGGCAGAGAGGTGGCTATGTTTCTGTACTTTCATGCTAGGAAAGGGAAACCCTACCTAAGAGGCTACGTTTCTATACTTTCACCCCATATGGCAAGGGAATCCTTACCTAGCTCTTAAGCCAATTTTGTATCCTTTCTTTGCCACCAGAGATGAGCAAAGGGAACAGAGTGGTGACTAGGATCCAAACCCAAATTTGCTGATGAAAAGAAGCCTTTCCTTTTTGTTTCTATATTCTCTCTTCAGATTTTTGATTCCTGCTGTGTGTGGCCACAAAAAAACATTAACATCTGTACAGTGAAACCTCCATTTAACGGACTAATTCGGGCGAGGGGGTGTCCGTTAAATCAAAAAGTCCGTTATTTAATAATAATAAAAAAATGAGCTGTCGGAGCAGCAGCCCGACCGCCACAGGGTCGGGGCGGCAGCTCCGCAGCCCGCCCGCCCGCAGGCGGGACCCGGGCGGGACCCAGCCCGCCCTCAGGCAGGAGCCGGCAGCCAGCCCGCCCGGGTCCCGGCTCCCGGGACCCGCCAGCCAACCCTCCCTCTGCCTGGACCCGGGAGCCGGCAGCCAGCCCGCCAGAAATGGATCAGGAATGCATCAGACTTGCTCAGAAATTTTGTCCGTTGCATCCGAAGTCCGTTAAATCGAGGTCCGTTAAATCGAGGGTTTACTGTAATTGTTTTCTCACAGAGTATATACAAATGAATTTACGACTGCTGTGACCTCAGGAGAATGCCATTTTTTCATAGCTCGTCACAGGAAACCATAACACAATAAGGTTGTTACATTTACACACACGTGTATATATAATAATAAAGTCCATTATAAACAAAGTGTGGATGCCAAGATCCTTGTTTGGTTGTAAGAAATTAATCAGAGCATAAAAGCCTTACCACTGTTCTCTTCTTCCTTTAGCAAACAACCATTGGAATTGTACCATTTGTAACATGGAGCAGGATTTCCTTGGACATTGCAGTCAATCAAGGCACTCTTCCCTTCCTTGACTGTAATATGATCAACTATGGAGATAACCACAGGTACCGATCCTAAGTTCATGTCAGTGTGATTTAAAGTGCTACTAGTCACATCCTCAGCAGCTGTCAAAGCTGCTAATAAGATGAAAAGGCATGTGGTGGGCAAGAAGTTCAAAAAGCCGTTCAGCATGTTCATCTTTCTTCAGCAGGCTGCTCAGAAGAGAGCTGGGACAGGGAGCTGTCTGTTGAATGCAGCCTTCCAAGTTGAGCAAATCACAGGAAAGTTTTACCTTGACCCACGAAGATTTACATTTAAGAAAAAATCCTATAAAATAAGTACAATTTTAAAAATGAGACATAAATATTCATTACAAAAATTCTTTTAAAAATAATGAGATACCCATGAATGCATGTGACACACATCATTTTAGTGTCTTACCTAAATGCTAACGTTATCACCATCCCCATTCTTATTGGGAAAAGATGTATACATTTCCCCAAGAATAGCACTGTTAAAAGTGGCAAGTGTAGGAGGAGGATTTATTATCTGGACACGTAGCAGCAATTTAGCTATAGTAGCAGTTGCAGTTTTAGTCTGAAGATTCTACAAACTATTCCTAAGCAATCATCTAAACTGGAAAAGTAAAAGGCATGTCACATTAACATTGCCATTACTGGTTCTATCATAAAAACATAAGAACAGCCATATTGGGTGAGACCAGTGATCTATCTAGTCCAGTATCCTATCTTCTGACATAAACCAATGCCAGATGCTTCAGAGGAAATGAACACAACAGGACAATTATCAAGTGATCCATCCCCTGTTGTCCAGTCCCAGCTTCTGGAAGTCAGAGGTTTAGGGACATCTGGAGCATGGGGTTGTGTCCCTGACCATCTTGGCTAATAGCCAATAGTTCCATAGGTGCTGGAACTAGCGTGCAGGGGGTGCTGCCACACCCCCTGGCTTGAAGTGGTTTCCATTCTATATAGGGTTTACAGTTTGGATAATGGCTTTCAGAATCACCACTATAAAAATTGCTCCAGCATCCCCATATCCTTCATGAATTTATCTAATTCTTCTTCTAATCCAGTTAAACTTTGGCCTCCACAATGTACCCTGGCAACGAGTTCCACAGGCTGATTGTGTGTTGCGTGAAAAAGTATCACCTTAGGTTTGTTTTAAACCTGCTGCTTATTTTCATTGGATGACCCCAAATTCTTGTATTATTTGAAGGTGTAAATAACATTTTATTTGCTTTATTCACAACATTCCTGATTTTATAGACCTCTATTATAACCCTTCTGAGTCGTCTGTTATAACCCCTCTGCAGCCTTTTTAAAAACATGGTGTTACATTAGCTATCCTCCAGTTACCTGGTACAGAGGCTGATTTAACCAATAGGTTACATACCACAGTTACTAGTTTTGCAATTTTATATCTGAGTTCCTTCAGAACTCTTGGGTGAATACCACCTGGTCTTGGTGACTTATTACTGTTTAATGTATCATCTTGTTCCAAAACGATTGCACCTCAACCTGGGACACTTCCTCACATATGTGACCTAAAAAAAAAAAGGGTTCAGGTATGGAGATCTTTCCCTTATCCTCTGCAGTGAAAACCAATGTAAAGAACTATTTTGATTCTCTGCACCCTGAGTGCTCGTTTAGCACCTTGATTGTCCAGTGGTTCCACTGACTGGCAGATTTTCTGCTTCTGATGTACTTAAAAAAATATTTTTCCTGCTAGTTTGTGTCCTTGGCTTTACAAATTCTTTCTTGGCCTGCTTTATTATATTTGACTTACCAGAGTTTATGCACCTTTCTATTTTACTCGCTAGGATCTGACTTTCAATTTTTAAAGGATGCCTTTTTGCCTCTAACTGCCTTTTTTACTCTGCTGTTTAGCCATGGTGGCATTTTTTTGGTCCTCTGTTTTTTTTTAATTTGGGCGATACATTTAGTTTGAGCCTCTATTATGGTGTTTTTATGCTTATTATGGTGTTTCCATGCAGTTTGTAGGCACGTCACTCTTGTGACTGTTCCTTTTAGTATCCATTTAACTATCTTCCTCATTTTTGTGTAGTTCCCCTTGTAGTTAATGCTGCTGTAGTGGGTTTCTTTGGCATGTTTCCCCTACAAGGATGAAAATTTAATTACATATGGTTGCTATTACCAAGCAGTTCTGCTATATTCATCTCTTGGACCATATCCTGTGCTCCACTTAGGACTAAATCAAGAATTGTGTTTCCCTTTATGATTCCACGACAAACTTTGCTCCAAAGTTTAGGGGGGTGGGGGGATAGCTCAGTGGTTTGAGCATTGGCCTGCTAAACCCAGGGTTGTGAGTTCAATCCTTAAGGGGGCCATTTAGGGATCTGGGGCAAAAAATCTGTCAGGGGACAGTACTCAATCCTGCTAGTGTAGGCAGGCGGATCCTGCTAATGTAGGCAGGGGACTGGACTCTATGACTTTCAAGGTCTTTCCAGTTCTAGGAGATTGGTATATCTCCATTTATTTTTTTTATTTTAAAAAGCAGTCATTTATGGTGTCTAGAAATTCTCAATCTGCATTCCTTCCTGAGGTGATGATATACCTGCCTTAGGGACACCAAGAACAGAGTAGCAAGAGACAAGTAACATAATGAGGGTTTTGCGTCTAAGCCTTAAGAGCTTCTAGAAATGATACTTGGAGTCAGCATGGAAACTGCTCCCTAGCATTCCTTTATAATTTTGGGTAGTGGTATTCTAGAATGAGAAAACAGATTAGTGAGATGGATAAACTGTAAGAGTTAAGTCAGATGTTGAGTAGAGCCCGTAAAGATTGACTACGGCCGTACCATGTACGTCTAAAGAAAGAGAAAGGAGTGAAAGCAGCATTGAGAAGACCTGTTTGAAGACTGGGTAACCGTGAGAACTCTAAGTACACAAGGGATATGTCTACACTTCCAAAGTTTCTGTGCTGTACGTTTCACCGGTGATAGAGAACCGGTGAAAGTAAAGTGCTGGTGTGTGAGGTTTTTGGGCTGTGAGTTTCACTGGTAATAGGGAACAGGTGAAAGTAAGGTGCTTAATTCCTGAGGTGTCAGAGAATGTTTACATTAGCAGCACTTCCATTGAAGATGAGAGCAGCACTCTAGGGAAGCTATTCAAACAGTGCAGCTCTCTCCGGTTTGACAATGAGTCTTGTGGGGAGGGAGAGGCTGATCGTGGGGCATCCAGGGTCTCTGCACAGCCTCCTCTCCCCAAACACTGCTCAGCTCCAGAAGCTCTGCATTACTCCAAGCAGGGGATCTGTGGAGCAAGCATTGCCACCTGGCCAGATAAGTGAGCACTTGCCAAGAAAACAGGAAGGGGAGTGTAGCAGGGCAGCGACTCACCCCTGCGGCACCTTCTGCTGGTCCATCCAGGAATTAGCTCACCAGCATCCGGAGCGCCCTCTGCAGGCCAATGTCCCGCTTGCTGCTCTGACCCATGTCCCTCCCGGACCCCTGTGCCCTCTTACTGAGGGTGCTGCACCCCTGCAGTACCCCCACAGGTCTTAGGGTCTCCCCTCCCTGGGAAACCCTCCACCCTCTATTCCAGGGGTGGGGAACCTCCGGCCCGCGGGCCTTATACGGCCCGCCAAAGCTTTCCGTCCGGCCCGCACGCGTCCCTGGCTGACAGCTCCCCCAGGCGCTTCCCGGCCCCCTTGCCGAATGCGGAGCCGCCCCCGCCTGGCGGCCCGGGGTGGCTCCGCGCTCGGCGAAGAGGCCGGAAGTGCCTGGGGGAGCTGTCAGCCAGGGACGCGCGCGGGCAGCCATGCGGGGGCGGCTCTGCGCTCAGCGAAGAGGCCGGAAGCGCCTGGGGGAGCCGCCGGCCAGGGACGCGCGCGGATAGCCAGGCGGGGGCGGCTCCGCGCTCGGCGAAGGGGCCGGGAAGCTCCTGGGGGAGCCGCTGGCGCCGCGTGGCCACCATTAGCCAGGTGGGGTAAGGAGGAGCCGCGGGGAGCTGACGGTCAAGGAGGTGTGGGGGGGAGGCTGGGCTGGGGGGCAGGCAAGGGGGCGGGGCGGGAGGCCAGGCTGGGCGGGCGGGGAGGGGGGCAGGAGACTAGGCTGGATGGGGTTGGTGCGGGAGGGAAGGTGGTTTGGTGGGGGGGAGGCTGGGCTGGGCAGGTCAGGCATGGGGGGCAGGAAGCTGGGTTGGGAGGAGGTTGGGTGGGATGGGCTGGGCCAGGCAGGGGTGGGGGAGGAAAGGCGGTTAGATGGGGGGAGGTTGGGTGGGGGTAAAGGAAGGTCACCCCCTACACCCAGGCTGATAGCGGGAGCTGACTGGGGCAGGCAGCAGGACCCTGGCTGGCAAGGGGCCAGCGGGGGGAACCCCAAAGCAGTGCAGGGCTAAGCACTCTGCCTGCCACTGCTTTGGGGTTTCCCCCGCTGGCCCCTTGCCAGCTGGGGTCTCAACTCCCATTGCCAGCCTGCCCGTGAATGACATTATAAAGGTCCAAATGGCCCTTCGCAGAAAAAAGGTTCCTCACCCCTGCTCTATTCCCACCTTGCCTCAGTCTAGGCAACTGCCAATCATCACTTGCCCCTGTTCACTGGGGCAGACTGCAGTATAATTGCCACTCATCACTGGCAAGGGGGTTTGGCCTGCTGCTCTGCCTCTGTAGCTATGGGCTGCCCCCTGCAACCCCAGTACCCCATTTTTGGCCTTCACCTAGGCCCTGCAGCCTGGGGGTTTCTAGGCTGGAGCTTCCCCAGCTCCTCTAGCCTTGCCCCAGCCCTGCACCACTCTAGCACTCAGCAGCCAGGCCTGTCTGCCTCTGCCTACAGAGGAGGCTCTCTCTCAGGCCCCTGCCCTCAGCCCTTTTATAAGGGTCGGGTCTGTTTGGGGCATGGCCACCCAGCTGAGCCTCCTTCCCCATCAGCCCAGCTTTCCCTACTCAGCCTGGGAGCTGCTTTCCCCCAGCCATAGCCCTTCCCAGGGCTGTTTTAAACCTTCTACACTGGAGTGGGGCAGTCACCCCACTACAGGGAGTTTTGTATGTTGTTAGTAGGAATCTAAAGTTGTGCTTTTATCTCATATTGTTTTGATTTCTCATGTTCAGAAGCTCTTCAATTCAACTTAATCTCAAAAAGGATAAAGCAGAACCAGTCTAAGAATGAGATTAGAAGACTATGTAGCTCAGAGAGGAGATGAATAAGAGGGGATGTGATTAATGTATACATTAATGGTACAGAGAATGGTACAGAGAAAATAGACCAGGCACTCCTATTTACCTTTTCTCATAATGCCAGAACAAGGATACATTCAATGAAATTGAAGGCAGCAAATTTAAAACTGATAAAAGGAAATAATGTTTTACACAATGCACAATTAGCATGTGAAACTCATTGCCACAAGATAACATTAAAGCCAGGAGTGAAACAAGAATAAAAAAAACAGGCTGGTCATTTATATAGAAAATGAGAGTATCTAGTTAAATCCAGTTGTAATAAGGATTAAAAAAAGAGAGCTAGCCAAAAAAGTATGGAAGGGATAAAAAACTTCATACTTTAATGCACATAACTCTCTATTATGGTGATTTTTGCCCCTTCCTCTGAAGCATGTGGTATTGACCACCGACAGAGATGGATTACTAGGTGGTATGGCCTTCAGTAGGGAGATTCAGTATTTGCAAACTAATCTGTTTTTGTTAACTAGGAATGCTGTTTACAAGTAAAGGTATAAAGGAGTCTAAAGCTTAAAGACCCTACTAAGGCAGGCACTTTTGCTTGTAAAGTGACAAACAACAATACATAATGAAAGCAGGCAAAATGGAGATTTCAGAGACATAGGGCTTGTCCTCACTGGGGGGGGGGGGGGATCGACAGCAGATACGCAACTTCAGCTACGTGAATCACGTGGCTGCAGTTTGCGTATCTGCCGCCGACTTACCGCTTGTCCCCACGGCGGCGGCGCACTCCCCCGTCGACTCCAGCTTGCGCCTCCCGGCAAGCTGGAGTTCCGGAGTCAACGGGGGAGCCGCGGGCGATCAATTTATCACGTCTTAGCGAGACACGGTAAATCTATCACCAGAAGATCGATCCCGGAGCAGCCTCGTGAAGACAAGCCCATACACTGACTGAGGAGATAAAACTATGTTACAGAGAAGAGTCATATTAATAAAGAAATCCTTCCAAGCTACTTGTTACAGAGAGCACTAAGACTACAAGAGGTTTTGAGACAGGTTTTTTTTTCTTCATCCTTTGTAAAGATTTCCAAAATCTTTATTTCAAAATTGAGATTCACACTAAGAAGTTAGTTATAAAATGCCAAGCAATAAGATATATAATGTGATGGGCACAAATGTCATTCTAAAATGAGTGACATACTTTATGATGAAGTCCTTTAGTTTAAGGAGCACTAGCTGCACATCATATTTAACACCGAATGAACTAGGAGGAAATTCACAGCCAATAAAGAAAATTCTGCTTTACAGTTAAGCTTATAATACATTTACACAGTTGCAAAGCTGATCAGCAGAATCCCACTCAACAATTGTTCTTCCTATTTGAGGTCCTAATCCTAAAAAGCAGAATAGTCTCATGGACTTCAAGACCCAAGCCAATGGGCCCTCTTGTACTTAAAGGAATGCAGGTGCTTAAGTGCTTTACTGGATCGGGACCTAAATTCCACCCCTCTCCAAAGCATTTTCAAGGCGCATAATCCTTTCAACCTAAAATGACTAGATGAAATTTGCTGCTCTGTAATTATCTGGAAGGATTATTAAATTCCTCAAGAATCTTCCCCAGTCCTTGATGACCTAAGGAATTGAGTGTGTATCTCTTGTGCTGCATTATAGAGGACCTTTGCAAAACATCTGGGCAAAACTCTGGCTATACTTCAATGTAAGTGAAATTGTATCACCAGCATCTATTCCATGTAAAATGGACGTCTAGCCAGATACATTTAGAGAATAAGTTAACTAGAAGGCTTCCTGTCTGCAATTTGTAAGTATCTTTTTTCACATGGACAGAATAGCTTAATAAATTACTGAGTTACCAATTAAGGACTCAATAAAAACAGAACAATATTTTTTTTCAGTAGAGAAGCTTACTTCTGCTGAGGAAAAATGATAGCATTTTGATGGACATGTTCCATTAGTGAGTTGTAGTTTATACAGACACAGAAAGATTTGCTGTAGAATCAGTAGTGAAGAGGTCTCTTAAGCTCAGAATTTCATGTCCAGTAAATTTGTTAGATGATTAGGTATGTACTCTTTTTCAAGGTTTCTGCTACAATAATAAAGAGCTCTGATGAATAAATCATCAGGATGTATTTAGCAGTTGTATTGGTTTAGGAGGTCAGGCAGTATGTCTTTCATGGTTTGAACACAAAGATATTACTCCAGAAATGGCTGTGTCACTGAGATATTTGCTTAACTCTTTGAAAGCATACCTTTGGCTATGGTTTTTAGCACTGCTACTTCTTCATCATTCAGACGAAACACAGATGGATCAGGGACTTAAATCTCTTTGGATGAAAGGAGTAGGAATTGCAGAGAAGAGAGGGATGTGGAGTCTCCCCACAACAATTACAAATGCCATCTCTCTGTGAGTTTCTTCGTCCCACTGGCTTCTGTGTATTTCTCATTTTCTTCACACACCTTTCATCTCTTATTTACACCAGATTGATGTAAAATCCTACCATGGGTGTAAAAAATTGGATAAATCTGATATTTAATGGGATTAAATTAAAATATAGGTTTTGTTTAAATGAAGTAGTAAAGGCTTTTCAAGACTAATGATATTTCATATAAACATCTTTAAAGTTTTATCATGACCTCTGAACAACTGAATAGTTTCAGTCTTCTGTATTTTCAGTGCAGTGTTTTTCAGTGTAGTTTTCATTAAGAAACAGTATTTTAACTTAAGGCTTCTCTTTCAGTAACAGGAGAATAATGAATTTGTATATAATAATTCCCACCAGTCTTTAGAGGGCCACAATAATTATATAAAAATATGTAATCTGTGATATGCATGTAATACCACATTTTAATAACTTGCTTTTTACTTACTGACCTCCAGGACGAAGTACAAAGAGGTTAAGCACTAACAATGTGTTTATGACCACTTCAGAACTGGCAGGGGTGGCTCATAATTAACTGTAGTTTAGGTGTGTTAATGATTGTGATTTAAAAGGATAATGTCAAGTTAAAATGTATTGGATTTCTTTACCTATTAGTTAACAGCATCTTAGTCCCTGATCCCAGAGTAGGAGCCATGAGAACAGCACTTCACGCTTGTTTGGAGCTAAACTGAAGTCAATGGGGGCATTGGAAGGGGAACAAGGTTCCAGTCCCCTGGCTCTGTGTGCAGGGCCTAAGATTATTTAAAATTCAAAAGACTTAAATACCCAGTTTACCTTTCACTCATTATGTTCTTTTATACTCTTTGTTTTGCATTCAACTCAACTTGGATAATGAGAACAGAATGGTCTGGGCACTTTTGTGCATATCCAGTTTCATTCTCTTCTTCCCAAGCACCACTTGTAAAGCTATCAGCTTTGGGCTGCAAATGTTTAAATACAAAGTAAAAATATTTTTATTTTTTTAAATAAAGTTTTTTTCATGAAAAGAAAAACAAAGTTTGTTAGATCTTGTCTAAACACACAGTTTTTATATCATGTCAACTATACTGGGTTGAAACTGGCATAATTAAAGCAGTACAACCCCCAATACTGTATTGGTACAGTATATCCCAGTAAAGTTAAGGAAATAAGATATACTGGGAAAAGGCACCATTTATACCAATACAGCGGTGTCCTCACCAGTTGTTGAGCTGATTTAAAAAAAAAAAAAAAAATAAATGGAGATATACCAATCTCCTAGAACTGGAAAGACCTTGAAGGTCATCGAGTCCAGTCCCCTGCCTACACTAGCAGGATCCGCCTGCCTACACTAGCAGGATTGAGTACTGTCCCCTGACAGATTTTTTTGCCCCAGATCCCTAAATGGCCCCCTCAAGGATTGAACTCACAACCCTGGGTTTAGCAGGCCAATGCTCAAACCACTGAGCTATCCCCCCACCCCCATAAATAAATAATAATAATATCCCCCCACCCCCATAAATAAATAATAAATTATTTCTTTGTAAATTACATCCCTTAACCAAATAGTTAAATTGTACAAAACTGTGTTTGGACTACAAGCCCTTAATGACTTTAGCAACTTTTATTCTGAATTTACACAAACTACATTTCACTGATATAACTAAAATTGTTTTAATTCACGCCTTTTATTTCGATACACATCTATATGTAGACTAGCTCTGAGGGAAAATGTTTGACTCCTTTTTGCAGGCTTGCAGTAGGGAAAAACGTTTCATTTGTATCCTCCCTGTTCAGCCTTCCCATTCGATATGCATTGTGATGCTCTGCACTTGGGCATGAGTGATTTAATTAAATTATGGTAATTGGTGGGAAGTAATAGAATCCCCATTGTTTGGCAGTGGCATTTCTAGGACATGCCTGTACATGGATAGGAAATTACACTGTACTAACTAAATGCAGGAATTTCAGTTTAAAGCCCTAAATAATGCAATTAGGATTGCACTCACTGACAAGATATATACACAGTTACACAATAGCCCTGAACTGCAACCTGTTTTGCCCTGGCAAAAAAGGATTCAATGGGGGGTATTTAGGGCCAGGTCTACGTTACAAACTTTTGCTGGTATAGCTATGTCAGTTAAGGGTGTGATGAGGTGTGATCTCTTGACAGATACCACCAATGTACACAGAGTTAAATCAGCAAAACGGGTATAGCTTGTTTTGCTTGGGTGCAGAGGAACTGGAATAAGCTAAACCAGGAAAAGTGAAGTTTTGCTGGCATTAGCTGTGTCCACACTAGGAGTGCTTTGCAGACCTATACTATACTGGTCTGGCTATGGTGGCAAAGCACTCCTACTATAGATCTGGCCCAAGTCTTCAGATTCTGAGCAGTATGGCCTAGGTAGTTACAGAAATGGAGAAGAGCTTTGGACTCATCTACGTTGTAATGATGAGAGAGTTTGGGAAGAGGGTATAACATGGTACTCCTTGAAAGCAGATACGTCATTTTGTCTTGACGTGTAAATAGCAGCAGCTATGTTTTGAGTTTATTTTCCTGAACTATGCTACCGTGTTGGCTGTTAACAGGACTGCAGCACAACTGGGGAATATGGTAAAAACAGTTTGGTTCCGTCTGCTAACTAAGACTGAATCGTATTTCAGTTTTGTGGGACAACTAACACATTTTAACCGCGTCCCCAAACACTGCAGTTGTTATAGTATAGGATGGGCCTTTCTCAGATTGTTACAGTGGGAAACTGTGCAATATGGGGTTTTTGCAGGGCTTCACTGGCATGCAATAAATACTTACTCCCTTTTCCCACTATTATTTTATTTCATTGAATTGTGTTTTAATTTTATTCAACTCAAACTGCAAGTTCTTCAGTGATGCCATGCACATCTATAAGAATACAATTAAAAGTAGAAGAAAGTTTAACACCCATCCCCATTTCCCCCCAGGTAGATGGTTTGCTATTTGGAAGAGCTTTATTTATATTTTATTGTGAGCTGTTTAAACTTATGAATATTTTACAACATTGTGGTGGCTATAAAATGGTGCAAGAAAAGCTGTAGCTTTTCTGTCCAATAAGTCAGTGTTGATATATAGTACTTCAAGCTAAAATGCTTTCGAGAGAGAGAGAGAGAAAGAGAGAGAGAGAGAGAGAGAGAGAGAGAGAGAAAGAGAGAGAGAAAAGAAAGAGAGAGAGAAAAGAAAGAGAGAGAGAGTGTGTGTGTGTGTAAAGAAAGGGATTTTATTATTCCTTGCACAAACACAAACAAGCCTGCAAACATGATCTCCATTAAAACAAGTCAAAGTATAGCAGACCGCTAGTCTACCCTGTTGCATGAGTATGATAACTGTTCTAAAATGTATAGTTTTAAAAATCTAAAAACGTATGCTAGATTTTTTTTTTTACTTTAAAAATCATTTCAGTTCAAAAACACTTTTCCACTGTGAACTAACATTTTAGCTTTTCAACAAAATGTATCATAAAAGAGGTGTCACTTGGTCAAGAAGGACCATTTGGAAATGAAAACATTGTCAAGCAAGCTGCTTATCAGAAAGACATATATAAAAGCTGCAACTTACTGACTGAAAGAGGCATCAATGTTGTCAGATTGTTAAAACTTTTACTCCTTTGTACAAAAGTCTGGTTTGTGCAAATGAACTAAAAATATGATTGCTCAGTGCTTCTTATTTATTTACAATTGATTGTCCTGTTATACTGCTTATATTGTACTGCTAAAGTAACATTGTATGATGGCATTGTCAGGCTGTTCCGAAACTGAAGACTGTAGAAATGTTGTCCTTTTAAGGCACTCATGGTATTCAGCTAGGTATCACATGAGACTGTTGTACTGATCAAAACTTTTAATTAATGCAAAATACAATCATGCTGCCTCTCATAGATTAAAATAGACCAATAAAAAAAGGTTCCAGAGAAAAAAGGCTTTGAATTCATAGTTTTATACCCTCAGAAGTACAGGTTCTTGGAAGCACCAGAGGTAGGTACGGTAGTGATAGGTGCATTAAGAATGCCTAATATTTGATTGATCTCTTGGGTTTCCCTGCTGCATAAAGCAATGCTTTAAGAACTGGCATTCATTATTGTTAGGATTATTTAGTAACCTTTCCAACTGGATTATTGCACCTTCCTCTAAAGCATCTGGCACTGACTACCCACAGAGACAAGATCCTGGATTTGATTGATTCCTGGTCTGATATGACACTTTTTGTATATTACTGTGGGTGACGATGAGGTCTGGGTTAAAGCCAGTTCTTAGGCACACTCCCACATAGTTCCCTGGCAGCCCCCATCCTTTTGGGACTCATGATTTTTGAATAATTTGGATTGGCAATACTGCAAATCAAAAAGAGCAACAGGCAGGACTGCTGCAGATCCCAGTCAGAGTCAGAACAGAGCATCACAGGGAAATGTGCAAAACTAAGGCTGAATCTCACCAAATACAGAATTGGTGACCACAAACTGGAGGTGGAAAGTGGGTGGCACGAAGCACAATCTAAACCCAGAAAAGGGCATTGCTCAAAAGACAACTGTGCAGTCAGTGTTGCAGAGACTGAGACAGAGAGAGATTTTCTACTCCAGTGGCCCAAATACAAGGAAGTGAGACAAATATTTCCTCCAATAATCAGAAATCATAACTGACATCTCATCCAAAAGTGACGAGGAAAAGGTGCCTGATCCTGACAGCGATGGCACTTTACTTTGTATCTATTTTACCACAGGATCAGCAATGGTTTGCCTTTGTCCATTTGTCATTGCTATCAACCCGCAAACACAGTATATAACCTCCTCCTGGGTATGCTGTACCTGAGGAATCCTTTACCTATACTCTGACAGCACCTGCATAGCTTGTCATGCAAATAAACCCGGAAGACAACAGTCTTCCCCTGACAGGGAGGTCTTTTGGGGGGTTGTATAAGTGGAATCTCCCTCTCCCCCACCACCCTAAAAAAAACCCCTCTCCAGGTGTGGTCCCACAGGGACCACAACTATTTCTGATCTTCAAACTGGGATTCCTGGAGAGGTGGATCAGGCTCCTCCTTCCAGCACAGAGGCCCCCCATTGCCCCAGGCTGCCCAGAGCATCAGCAGGTGGGCTCCTTCCACCCAACCTATGAGGAAAATCAACAGCAGGTCATGGTCGCGCTTCCCTGACTGCCAGTCTGTCCCACCGCTGCCCCCTACAGCTGGGGTCCTGGTCAATCCCAGTGTGTCTGGGCTAATCCAACCCTGATACCCGCGAACAGCCCACCAGTGCTCTGCAGGAAGCTAAGAGTTACGCGAATAAATCCAACCTCCAGCCCGATGCCCAACCTCCCAGGTGAGCCAACCCTCCTCTTTGCCACTTCGCCCGGCAGGGCGATCGCCAGGGCCCGAGATCCCTGCTCCCCGCGATGCTCTCCTACTGTAATGCTGCGCCGCAGGCTGCCACGGAGCCTTTCGCCTTCCCCGCGCTGGGATGCAGGAGGAACCGAACCGCAGCCCGGCAGAAATGCTCACAGAGGCGGCTGCAATCCCGGCTCCCTGCGCAGCGCGCTGCAAGCAGCCGCCCGCCTCAGCACCCCGGGCTGCGCTCGACGGAGCGACACGGCGGCGTTCGGCGGCGGAACGTTGGGGCGCCGCAACATTCCAAGCGCGACCCCAGAAGACAGCAGCGCCCGCGGCCCCTTCTCCCTCAGCGGCGCGGCGCCCAGTGCGCTCGAGGCTTGGGCACGCGAAAGTAGGTCAGCGCTGCACTGAGCATGCTCCAGCCGGAGCCAGGCTGCTGTGAACATTCATTGAGCTGCCCAAGGTTGATGCGGCTTCTTTTCCTTCCCCTCCCCTCACTGAAGGTCACAAAACGGAGTGGAATGGAGCATCCAGGGATTAAGGGATAACCACGTTCCTGGGGGCTGGGGAAATACAGTTTGCCAGGTTCTCCCGCTGGCAACAGGCAATGACAGCGGATGCTGCAAATTATTAGTTGATTTTAAGAGAATCAAAATAATCTGTTCTGGATACTAATGATTTTGCGAATGAGGGGAGATTTTTAAAATTATCTTGAGACCTTTGCACCTTCATACCCGCCCCCGTACATCCTAGAAGATATTTTGCTAATGCCTATAAGGTTGATTAAAATATTTATTCTGACTATCCCTTAGCCAAAAAGTGCTGTCAGTGGAATTTGAAGCACTAGAGAAGATTTAGCATTATAGGACTTCCTGTGTCTACCTTTAACATTCATCTTGAGCACATACCTGCTTTTCTTATTCAAGGCTGTTTGTTATCTGGAATAAATTCTTCAGTTTTTTAACTCTGCTACAGAACAATACAGATTGATGTAAATTGCATTTATGGCACTATATCTCTTTTCAATTATCTTGTCAGACTAAAAGAACTGCAGTAAAGATAATTTCATTTAATAGTGTAGGAGAAAATGGTGCGGTTTAGAAATGGAAAAGTTCAGAACGTTGCTTTTAGTTGCATGTCAGTTCTCTATTAGCTGTACATATTACTCAGCAGCAATCCCTTTCCTAGCATTGATCATGTTGTCTGCTGCAAACTAAGACTAGCATTTTATATTAGCCCAGCATTTTATATTTATTGTAGTGAGTATACTTTACTTCTCCAGTAGTGCTGATTTAATCACAAGAAGCCTTTTACATTAGTGTAAGCAGAAAGCTTTGGTATTACCATGAGTTCTATTTAGTCAGTGTAATCATGGCCATGACCAGCCCTAGACCAAATGGTGCCTCAGGAGTGGCGTGTCTTTGGTACTTCCCACCTCCATTTCTTAAACTTTTGAATACCTTACAGCACTCCGAGCCCAGTGCCCCCCCAATCCTGGCACTACAGGCAGTTGCCTGGGTTGCCTGCTTCTAAATCTGGCCCTGATCATGGCAGTTTTGTAATCATCTTTTTAGAAAATAAAGATAAAATTATATGTTTCACTTAATTATAGTGTCTACAATCATTGGGTGGAGTTGACCACAGGTGCAGCAAAGTATTACTTACAAACATTACACCATAGTCGTGGTTTTCAACCTGTGGTCCACAGATCCCTGGGGGGCTGCAGACATTAACAGTCTGCAAAAGATTGTCATTAGAACAGTGGTTTTCAACCTGTTGTCCATGAACCCCTGGGGGTCTGCTGACTGTCTAAGATTTCCAAAGGGCTCTGCAAATGAAAAAAGGTTGAAAACCGCTGCATTATGGCCGACAACAAAGATCAGAAGAAAACAATAGATTTTTTTCAAACACTATTTAGTACAATAGCCATGTTTGATAGTTTAGTGAGCAAAACAAATTCATAGGACAATAGATTAATACATTTAAAGTAAAATGTCAGGAAGTGTTTGATCATGAAAAATACCTTTTTAGTGTGAGAGATTTTACTGTACTTAAGTATCTTAACTTTTTTAAAGATTCTGTATGCCCAATGAAAAACATTTTAAGATATATACTATTGCACATGAGTAACAAAGAGAAAACAGAAGCGACAAAGAATCCTGTGGCACCTTAAAGACTAACTAAAGTATTGAAGCATAAGCTTTGGTGGGCTAATACCCACTTAAGTGGGTATTAGCCCACCAAAGCTTATGCATCTGATGAAGTGGGTATTAGCCCACGAAAGCTTATGTTTCAATACTTTAGTTAGTCTTTAAGGTGCCACAGGACTCTTTGTCACTTCTGCAATTCCAGACAAACACGGCTACCTCTCTGATTCTTCAAAGAGAAAACAAATGACTTCCTTTCTTATAATATTTGCATTAAGCTTCATTAGAATATATATGGGCCCAATTCTGTTTCTGTTGATGTCAATAGAAGTTTTGCCATTGTCTTAAATGGATTAGGCCCTATGTGTATAAACAAAGTTATCTTTTATTAGCTGAAACGTAAAACAAATACTATATAATTCAGTTATGTCATCATATGGGAATATTGTAGCTGCCATATCAGATCAGATGATTGGTCCATTTATCTGTGAACCTGTGCATGATTGTCAGCTCTGGAATTTAATATGGAATGGAAATGTTCTTTCCAATGTCTGGCTTGTTCTTCACACATTTTCAACATCAAGAAGAAGGACCAACAACGCCAGAGGAAATTAAGGCAGGTATCAAAGGCCCCAAACAGGGAAAAGCTCCTGACGTTGACAGAATTCAATCAGAGGTACTAAAAATGGGAGGCAAAATTCTGGCTGAGCAGCTAACAAAGCTCTAATGAAATATGGGCAAAAGAACAAGTGTCACAATACTGGAAAGATGGTATCATTGTGGCATTGCCAAAAAAGATGATCTTATTCAGTCCACAAACTGGAGTGATCTTGTACTGCTATCAATCCTGGGCAAAGTATTGGCTACTGTTATGCTGAATGGAATTAAGAAGGCAGTGGATGAAATGTTACGAAAACTGGCTGGGTTCATGTTATGAACAGTTATTCACTCATTTGACAGACCATTGAAAAAGCTATGGCTTGGCTAAAACCCATCTTAATCAACTTTATCGACATTAAGAAAGAGTTCAATAGTGTTCACAGAGAGACCCTGTGGAATATTGCTAGAAGCTATGATACCAGACAAAGTGATGATGTAATATGGAGTTCATATGATGGAAGTAGATGTGCAATATGATTGGATACAGGCCTAGGTAAGTGGTTCGATATTAGGACTGGAATTAGACAAGGGTGTGAATTGTCACTAATTCTCTATGCATTAGCAATAGACTGGGTGATGAAACAGGCAACAAAAGACATTGTGGATGGTGTGTAATGTGTTAGCCAAGATTGTGTAAGCTAATGAAGCTTACACGATCTTGACTTTGCTTATGACATTGCTCTCCTAAGTATGACATGGAACAGAATGATTGTCTTTACATCAGAAGTAGAAAAGGAAATAGGAAAAAAAAAAAAGAAAAAAAGAAAACCCCAACCCTCCCCTCCACCCCCCTCCCCCCCCGCAACAACTAGATTAAAAGTAAATGCAAAGAAAACCAAGATAGGAAGCTGAAGAACAGATGAAAAGATGTATGTGGATGGAAAAAAATTAAACAGGTAGAATGTTCTTCTATCTGGGGAGTACTATGATATTTGAAGGTGGTTGTGTTAAAAATATCCACATGAAATTAGGCAAAGGAAACACCACTTTTGGAAGAAAGAACAACTTGTAGTCAAATGGAGGTCTCCAAAACAAACTAAAGATCAGATTATTCCATGTTATTGTACTGAGTATGCTATTGTATGGAGCAGAGATATGGCTGATGACAGTGACTTACACAGAGATTGGAGGCTGCCCATCATAGATAGCTGAGGAACATCACATGGAATTGAATCATAGAAATGTTGGGTTGGAAAGAACCTCAAGAAGCCATTAAGAAATTGAGAATTTAATGGAAAAACAAAATAACAAATGTGAAAGTAAGGGAGCTGACAGAGCAGGACATGTTAGAAAATATCATCAAAGAAGGAAGCTCAGGGATCAGAATATGTACACCATATGGAAGATGGGAGACATGCTAAGCAACCATAGAATTGGGTAGCTGAGAGAAGAAAGAGAAACTGAGGCAGGTCAAGGAAGAACTGGTAGAAGACAGTGACGTGGATATTGAATGTTTTGGCATTCAACGAGAAGAAGTACTGCAACTAGTGACAGGTCTCAGAGTGGTAGCCGTGTTAGTCTGTATCCGCAAAAAGAACCAGGAGTACTTGTGGCACCTTAGAGACTAACAAATGTATTTGGGCATAAGCTTTCGTATACATCTGATGAAGTGGGTTTTAGCCCATGAAAGCTTATGCCCAAATAAATTTGTTAGTCTCTAAGGTGCCACAAGTACTCGTCATTCTTTTTACAGCTCCGGTACAGATACCTTACAGATATCTTATCTACCTATGCAAGAACAAAAACATTATCATTCTGGAGAAGACTAGTCCATCTAGTTCAGAATACTGTTTATTACACTGTCCAGCACCACATGCTTCTGTGTTATGTGCATCACCCCCCCAGTGGATAATTAGCATAAGCTGCCATAAGGAGAAATTTCTTGCTCTGTGAAGTAGTGGTAGGCTCATGACCTGAAGCATGAGGACTACCATTTTTTTAACCTGACTAAAATAACTATGGACATTATTATTCATATAAACTTCTAAAGCTTTTTTGAATCCTATTAAGCTCTGGCCTCAATGATATCTTGTGGCAATGACCACTATACCATTATGTGGTATGTAATTAAAAACCGTTTCCTTTAAATTTGTTGCCTTTTAATTTCTCTGAATGTTCCCATCTTGTATTATGCAAAACCATGCATTAAGAACTCCCAATTTACCTTTATATACCATTCACTATTTTGTATACTTTTATTATCACCTTTCAAAAGTAAATAGTTCATTTTTTTCTGTCCCTCTTTGTATGGAAGTCATTTCATGCTGTAATCCATTCTCATCACCCATCTCTGTGGAGAAAATTCCTTTCTGATCTACATACCTTAAGCGATCAGTAAGTGAAGCAAGAGATTTGATTATGCTTCTTATACCCTTAGCATACATAGCTACAAATATTATTAATAACAAAATTACCCAATTGCTTTTAAAATCTAACATTTGTCTTGCTTATTTCTTATGGAGCAGTGAATTCCACAGGTTAGCTAAAAACTGTGTAAAATTAAGGATATTTATTTTGTTGGTTTAAAATGTTTGTTTACTATATGACACAATGAAAAGGAAGCTATGGCTGATAGCTGTATCTGCAAGCATCATTTATGATGTTGAAGGCACTCAGATCTTATAGTGATGGGTGCAGAAGAAAAACCAAGACAAATAGATGTGCTAAACCTAAGGGTATGTCTTCACTACAGCAGTAGGTCGATTTCCCTTAAGTCGATTTTCTAAAGCAGACTGCATAAAGTCGACTTAGTGCATCCCCACAAAGCACAGCAGGTCGACAGTGTCTATCCTTACAACTTTTGCAAGGGTCGACATAGCGAGCATTGCACTGTGGGTAGATATCCCACTGTGTCGGTAGTCCCCATCAGGTACCACCTTTTGGGGCAGCCGGGCACGCTCCCCAGGGGACCAGCTACCAGTCCGAGCAGCTCCGTGGCCCCCTGTGCCCGCCCGAGCAGCCCTGCGCCGGCTCCCCCCGCCCGCCCAAGCAGCTCCGCGGACCCCCCCCCCGCCCGCCCGAGCAGAATCGACTTCTGTACTCCTCCCTAACGAGAGGAGTAGCGCTGAAATCGACCTCTCTGGGTCGATTGTCAATTAGTGAGGATGCATATGACATTAAGCCTCCGACCTTCCACAATGCCCCAGCCACCAGTCCGAGCAGGTCCGCGGCCCCCCCGTGCCCGCCTGAGCAGCTCCGCGGACCCCCCCGCAAGCCCGAGCAGCTCCGCGGACCCCCGTGCCCGCCCGAGCAGCTCCGCGCCGGCTCCCCCCCCCGCCCGAGCAGGTCCGCGGACCCCCCCCCCCCCGCCCGCCCGAGCAGCTCCGCGGACCCCTGCTTGGGCAGGTTGGGGGGTCCGCGGACCTGCTCGGACAGGTGGCTGGGGCATTGTGGAAGGTCGGAGGCTTAATGTCACATGCATCCTCACTAATTGACAATCGACCCAGAGAGGTCGATTTCAGCGCTACTCCTCTCGTTAGGGAGGAGTACAGAAGTTGATTTTGAGGTCCCTTTAAATCGACTTTAATGGCATGCATGTGAGGACGGGTACATGTTTATATCGACTTAATGTCTCTAAAGTCGACGTTAAACCCTAGTGGGGACCAGCCCTAAGAGTTGCTGTACTAAACCTGGGAGTTAAAATGCTCGTGTAAGTTATTGGCTGCTGAGGGTTGATGAAATCCATACCTTTTGTGGTCTGAAGGAAAAATTCTGTGATATGCTAACAAAAGGCCCGTCTTCAAAGATGTTATTTGGTGGTGCCAAACCTCATAAGGCAGGAGGAAACAAAAGACCTTTATGGGGAGGAACATACTTGAAGGAAAATACAAAAATCCAACCTTGAACTGGATTTCAAACTTTCCCAGGTTTGGTGTAGCTTAATGCAATGCCCACCACTAATTTTGCACTTGCCACTTGAAAGCAGGGCTAGATAAAACTCCAAATAAAACAACAAAAGAGGGCCTTTGGTTAACAAGGGGATTGAGACTTCCTGGATTGCACGGATATATGAAGAAAGGATCAGGAATGCACAACAAGACTGCTGTGAGGACCGCTCCCTGAAAATGAATATAAAGTATTTATTGTCTCAACTGACCCCTTTCCTCTAACTTGGGGCCTCTTTTGAGCATTTTTACAGTGTCATACTAGATATGTATTTTTCTGTTTATATTTTATTTTATTATTTTTTTCTGTGTTTATTTTTCCATGACTCCCATAAACTTTGCTCTTCTGTTATGTAACTGGGGTTGGAATTGCAGATTGCCTATTCGGTACCTTGGAGAAAAGGAACTTTTTTTTTATAACCTGTAGTCTGATCTCACAAAGAGCAGAGCCAGGAACAGAGGACTGCAGTACATGGTCAAGACCTAAGTGAGCCTCCGTTGTCTTCCCCATGAAATGTCAGATGGTGACTACAATGGACTAGCGTGAGCCTGGGGTGAGCCCAGAGTCACTGTTTGTCTGACTTTACAATTTAGAATTGTCTCAAACCCTTTAAATCTTTTCCTTTCCAGGGTAAATAATCCTATTTTTTTTAAAAAAATTGTCTTTGTATGAAACACTGGCTATTCTTCTAACAATTTTCCCTGCCCTTCTCTGGCCTCTTATTTCACCAGCTGAATAAGCTGATATCCTGCCATAAAAATAAATCCACACAGATAATTATCTTTTGAAACAGGGATGTTTACCATTCACTGCATGAACTGATTATCAGACATTATACCACCATGGAAACAACCTGCTATTGTATGTCATGAATGTAAAATAATATGAGGCACAGAATACTGAACTGCATATGAATGGGAGAGACACAGGGAGACTACATGACCTACAATAGGATTCGGTATTTGTGTCATCAGGGAGAATTAGCCAAATTATTCATGAGTCTCAGGGAGGCAGAGATTAAATATGTGGTCTAGGGCCAACTGAAATAATAATGTTCTTGTGGAAAAGTCAAGATTATTATTATCACGTTATTTTAAACTTTATTCATAAAGTGGTCATCACATAATTTGTGGTCTTGCAATTTATTTGTAAAAGGGTTTATTTATTTGTAAAATTTATTTATAAAAATGTATTTGTAAAACGTGGCTTTTTGGTCTTGTACATCAACAGTTCATATGATTTCTATACTTGGCTTTTTATAAAAGGGAGGGCTTTTTAAAAATAGTTTAAACTGATAGATAAGCTGTCAACAAGATAGTTAAAGCTGGAGGAAAACTTCCAAAGGAATAAAACTAGTCACCTTTTAATATGTTAAAAAAAGAATTTAAAGATTTACCCTTGAGGAAGTTGCATGATTTGTGTGAGCCTAATATTAGAAAGCTAATCCAAAGCTATAGTCTCTAGTGTCACACCACACTTGGCAGGAAGCGGATATATTATTTGGATTCATATTCCCAACTGTAAATAGGAAACAGAGCCAAGGACATGACTTTTAAGTCACTGGTATCTCTAGGGATAAAGAGTCTGTTTTATATCTAATCAACAGCTGGATGTCACCACTGAACGGCCATAACACAGTGGGTGCAGAATTTATCCTGCAGCAAAAAATGTGATTGCCTAGGTCTTGTTAATTGTTTCAGAAATCCAGTTTAATGTGATTGTGTGTATTTCTCAAGAGATTTACATTGAAGCGGGCAAACACCCTCTGTTAATTGAAATACTGTAATTTTTTTTAACCCCTTCTGTGCTGTAATATATAGGGCTTAGCCCTGCAGGGTAGTGAGCACTCTCACCCCCGTTGAGCCTCGCACTTAAGCACATGAGTAGTAGGAAAATTAAGCACATGAGGAGTTCCATTGATGTTTAACACATGCTGGCCTGGGCAGAATCAGGGTCAGAGTGCTCAACAACTTGCAGGATCAAACTCTTATGGCTTTAGATGTATGTTGTATATCCTGTTAAATAGACTTATGTACTTACTTATAATTTCTTCCTGCATGTATGTAATTATGTCTGAATACAACTGTAAAAAAGTATGGTTTAATTCACTGGTGAATTTATAACTGTCAAATTTCTAGCTGTTCACTAGCATCTCACCCACAGAAAGCTATGTTTTAGTGATGGAGAAGGTCTGAATATTACCTTTTAGCTTCACAACAGTGATCTTCCATGAGGTATAGAGTACTTTTTAGCTGTTCTCTTTCTGGAACTGATAATATCAATTGCTCGGTGTCTATAGAAAACAAGAATACTATATACAGTAGACAAGGACTTTGAGGAGGAAAAAACTCTCAAAAAAGCCTTTGTATGGTTCATGTGTCTTACAGACAGTATGGGATCAATTTACAGCAGTGTCTAAATATCAGTAATTGAACAGGAGTTGTCATGTTTCCAACAGAATTTGTCTGAACTTGTGCAGTATGATGCAGAGCTAAATGAGCAAACTATTCTTCTTTTTTCTTCTGTAAATGAGAGGGGGGATTTATAAAGGAAGCCGAAGACTTAGGAAGACTTGGTACAGCTTTCAGGGCTCAGCACCAAAGCATAACCTGCTGATTTGTAAATATAACTTACTGCTGCAAATAAAATGTTTATAATCAGAGAAAATTTGACATGACACACATTGTAATTATGTCTTGTGGATGGCATTTAGATTTTGAAAATCTAGCGATAATTCAGCAGATATCTTCTCAAAAGTCTCAGGTACTTAGCCCAGATGGGCTTAGTAGCAAGGAATTCTGTCTTTTACAGATTATACTTTTATAGTCAAATTGATATTAGGAAAGGATTAGTTTGTTTAGTAACAGAGCAACTATCTATTTTTATATAATTTTTTTTCAAGCTCTAAGTCTGTAGTGCAAAAAATAATCAAAAACATGTACTCTTTTACTGGTACATTTCTAATAAATACTGTGAGGATATTTCTTAGATAGAAGTTTGTTTCAGTTGTTTTTGCATGACATTATCCAGAAAAAAATGAAATAAAATTGGATCTTCCCTTCCATAATGTGCATAACAAGGTCTGCAGCATTCTGTATTCTGTGGTTTTTAGCCAGTTAAGTAATAGATTAATTTTAAGCTACCCCTTGGGCCCAGATCCACAAAGGTACTTAGGTTCCTAAATCCCATTTTTAGGCACCACTGTGATCCATACGCCCTCCAGGTCAGCTGACACCTAACTCTGTACGTGCCTAAACTCATTCAGCAAATTTTATTTCAGTAAAAGCTCACTGGGTGCCTATGTTTCTGCCTCTGGGTATGTGCACTTCTACCTCACTCTAGCTGTCTGTACTCCTGTCTCCCACCTAAGTCCCAGTGTGATCTGCAAAGCAGAGGACAGGCACTTTTGTTGCCTGCAGAGCCCAGTCTGGTAGGTGTGCTCAGAGACTACTGAACTCCACACAAAATAGTGGGAGGGTGGGTGGGGGGGGGAAGGAGGAATCTACTTCATAAACTTCTAGCTCAGTAATCAGGGCAATCAGCTGGGATTCAGGAGACTCCCAGTTCAGCTTCCAGTCCTCCTGACAAGACAGGAACAGGAGTTGAACAGGGCACTGCCACCTGCTGGATGAGTGCCCCAGTCACTGGACGATGGGATTCTGATGTGAGACTTTCTCCATTTCTCCTACTGCAGTTGTGTCACTTGAATTAACTAATGGAATAATTAAATATTATTTGGGCCAGTGAAAGTGTGAAGATCCCCCTGTAGTCCAGTATGTAGGGCACTCCCCTGAGAGGTAACAGATCCCTACCCAACTCCCTTCTTCTCCTGAGGCAGATGGGCATCTTGAACAAGGGGGTCTTCCACATCCCAAGTGAGTATCCTAGCCATGGGGCTAAAGATTAGAGGTGCAGTCCATCCTTCTGGTCTCCTTGTGCGACACAAATGCCTAATCTCATTTTCCCAAATCAATACCTACATCTGGGGATCAATTATAAACATGTTGTTGTAGTTCATTATATTTTCCTAATGACATTTGGAATTGTTTGTACATCAGCCTTTGTGATCCTTCTGGGAGGGAGATTAAATATATTTCTCATCTATCAGCCTGTAACAGACATTTGTTTGAAAAACGAGCAGACTTTTTGTGGTTTATTTCCAATGAAGTGACCTTGCTCACACACAAGGAACTATATTCTCCAATGGAAAAGCTCTGCTGAAATGCATTTCCTGATGAGTTTAATAAGTATGTGAACAATTTACTTCTGAAAGGGAGGGACATACGTTTGTGATGATTATTATAAGGCTCCATCCAGCCAAGTGCTGAGTGCCTCCTGCAGAATGGACAGCATCTTGCAGGACCTGGCTTATAGTATTAACAAAAATCTATACGAAAAAAAGATGCATTACTCATGATCAGTACACTTATGTAAGAATTTTGGTGTGGAAAGCTACTTCGGTGATGAAATTTAGCATGTTTCTTAATCTGAAAGAATTAGCTGCAATGAATTAGCATAAATTATACCCCTGTAGTTTTGTATTACTCATTGCAAAGAATATTTTTTCATTTTATTCCTCACCAACTAGCTTGTTTGTTTGTTCTGCAAGCGTGTGTGTGTGTGTGTGTGTGTGAGAGAGAGAGAGAGAGAGAGAGACAGTGAGAAAATTAGATCTTTGCACCTCCCATTTGCTTTCTTCTGTTTTAGTCTGTTTAGACTATGAGCTGGGGTCTGGTTCCCAGCTCATGTACACATAGGCGTGCTAGTTCTGACTGTACCAGTGTAGCTGTGGTAGCATGGGGAGCAGCAGTAGAGGTGGCACGCTAAACCAAGTTGCTGCTGTCCATGCTACCACGGCTACATAACTCACACTTGCACTAGCTCTCCTGAGGATGTGTAGTGAGCTGGGAATCACAATTCTAGCTCATAGTGTAGATGTAGCCTTAAAGAGAATGTTTTCTGCTGAAAACTTGGATTTTAACAGGGTTTAGTTTTCATGACAGACTAAAACATGATCTCTTTTGGTCTACAGGAGCTACAAAAGGTTTCACTTTGGCCCCATGTATAATTTGTAGAAAATTCAAATTAAAAACTCTGGACCCAACACAAATAGAAGAAGAAAATTATGGTCTAATATATTATGATTATGTTGTAA
Organism: Sternotherus odoratus; assembly: GCA_032164245.1. Lineage (NCBI taxonomy): Eukaryota > Metazoa > Chordata > Testudines > Kinosternidae > Sternotherus > Sternotherus odoratus. Next base: position 57,552,392 of record JAVMKO010000004.1, read on the forward strand.
TAGGCTGAAAAGAAAGGCCCCTGGATTTAATGTGCTGTGTTCAATCTTGTTAGTCATGTAACATACATGACTAGCTAAATGAATCTCCCTGTATAATCTTCTTTTGCATTTTTTAAAAAAATCCTGTGCTTCAGTTCTGTTTTCCTCTGGCAGTAATCTGGGGAGCATCAATTTTATGCTGTATTGAGATTCAGTATTTCATAAAAGATTAAAATCAAGTGGTATCTGCATTTTACATTTTTGTTAAGTTAGCTCAGTTCAGCTAGAATGCATGCAGCCTTCTTACATGATACAGCACTCTGCATTTACAGATATTTACATTTAACCAATAACTGGAGAATTTGGTTCAGCAGTGTTTTCTGACCTATTTTTGTCATGATGTAAGCCTGCCACCTGCTGGACGTGTGTCAGTAATGAATGTTGTCTCATTGGGAGGAGTGTGCCCGCAGATTCTGTGCATATGATCTTCCCTTCTCCAACTTGGCAGAGCGGTGTCCATCCACTGGACCCTGTCAGGCAGCTTTCCTGCTCATCGGGTGTCTGCATAAGTGAAAGGTCTGGGAGGCAGCAGGCTGGCGAAGGGATCAGGGCAGTGCTGAAAAGCTGCACATTGTCCTCTCTCCTTTTGGCCCAACAAAGGTGTTTTTTCTTCTTCTGTGGCCTACCTCTGTTATAGCCTCACTTCCAGGGAGCCCTGTGCACGTAGTTGGGGACAGATAGCAAGTGCGGAGGTACAGAGCTCCATGTAAATAGCCTTTGTTTTTCATTGATACCTCAAGCTGCACAGAGTGTAGGGCTGTGTCCCATGACTCCTTTAGGGGTGGGAGTGGAGACAGCCCTCTTGACAGGACAACATGAAAAATTTGTGCTAGCCTAGGGGAACCTCATGTGTTTGCACTTACAGAGTACACTCCTGCAGGTTTGGTCATGGAAAGAGGAGATCTGACCCACTGAGGCTGTATAGAGTTAGATCCCAATGTGAAGGCGGATCACAGGATGATTTGGCCTCAGACATTAATTAGATTGCTTTGTGCAGTTAAGGGGCTGTTCTAGCAGTTGGGAGTAGCCAAAGGACATAGACTATGACCACTGTCCCCCTATATCTGTAGTGGGACTGGCACAAAGAGACTGTATCGTATCAAAATCAGGCACATACAGTTATGTTTGTGTAACTGGGAACTTCTTTCACAGAAGACAGGTTTATTGAACATAGCTGTGTGTACAAACAGAAACAAGTTGAAACCATTAAAATATATACTTAGTGCTTTAAAAGGGTCAGTTTCACAAAGCTGAAAACAATTATGAGCCAAATTAGTAGTGAGAGAGCATTAAAACAGATAAATGTGAATGGCAATTGGGAATTGTTTAATAATATTTTACTAGATGAGCAGAAAGCCACAATCCCATAATCAAAAAAGAAGGCCACAATGGTTAAAAAAATTATCTGGGCTTAGAAGGGAAGTAAATGCAGCTATAAAATAATGATAATTAATAATAATTAATAATATATAAAATAAATGGAAGAAAGGGGAAGTTGATAGTGACATATATTAGTGTTAGATGTAAAATGCATTCTTTTGTTTGAAGTTTGTACTCTGTAGGATAATTTAATCACTGATTCATTATCTGATTTATTATCTTCGGAGTAGGTGGAGAAACACTCATAACAATTCCCAATGTTTCTCTGTATATGTGTAATATGCATTTTACTAAGTAGACTACAATTTAAAGATGAATAAATTATAAAATGCCAACATGACAATGTGTAGAAGTTTTAATAAATGAATTTAGCATAGGAAATTACCGGGGTCTAAGAGATCACATAATAGTAAATTAGTCTTATCAGAAAGCTTCAGCTTCTCTAATTCTATTCTATATTATTCTATTCTGGACAGGTGATCTTGGTGCCAATTTGGAACCTTAATATAGATCCACATTAAATGTCATTTAAGCTTGATACCAATCAAGAGGTCAATCAAAAAACATTCTAAAATTAAGAAAATAGAATTTAGAATTTACATGATTACTTAACTTGATTTATTCTTACAAAGATTAGGCTTAAGACTAGCCAAAAGACAGATCACACTCCCTCTCTTGTGTATGTATATATTTATATATTATACTAAAACATACAACTCTGTGCTTCATTTTCATGCCTCAGTAATCTGGGGATAACAGTTACTTATTCACAGAAATCAGAATGAAATGGTTAATATTTGTACAGTGCTTTGAAAATGTAATGTTCTACTATATGTCTATGTGCTAATTATTGTCAGGTATATCATGGTACTTGATGGCATCATCGTAAATTTTCCCAGTAAGAATAAAATTAAAAGATAAGTGCAATTACAGAAGGTAGGAATAAAATCACTCCTTTTGACTTGTTAATCAGACACACAATTTCTAAATGTCAATGAACCCAGGTTTCTAAAAAATGCCAGTTTGTTCTGATCCTTTCAGACTGTTTCTTTGATAAGCTCAGCCAGCTTCTGGAAAGCCTGCAATGAAAAAATAAAAAGAGAAAAAGTTTGAATTGACATAATACTAATAGCAGTCATGAATACAGTGACCACTGATCTCAAACTGTTAATAATCACTCTATTCTACAGCTTTTCCATGTACAGTTTGTTCAGAACAATATGTCTGCAAGGCATTTCAGCAATATCTCACAAAGTATGTATGTGTATGTATATGTGTGTGTATTATATATATTACACACACACACCGCCCCAAAAAAACACCCTTTCCTCACCACTGCACACTTCTTAGTTTTACCTTCAAGGCATTGCTGGATTTGACCAGTTTGCAATGGCTTATTGAGCTGGTACTTTTGCCTCATGGTTGCTGTCTTATGCTTCAGAATTTAAGCATTAAGGCAAATGTTGGTATCAGAAAGTATTTTTTCATAGTGTGTCAAACATCTGCTTAGTGATAATATGGTGACATGGTTCTGCAATAAACAAAGCACCAACCAGTGAAGAGAGAGAGAGGGAGAAATATGCCACTACTCCAGCAGATTGGGTCAGTCTCGAACAAGTGTAGTTGTCAGGGAGAAGTATGATCATATTTGCAATTCTTGTGTCTTGGGTAGCACAATAAATGTGTTAGAAAGGAAAATAAGATTCCCTTCTTGAGAAATACACATGGAAGTACCGAAGTATGTAAAAAAAGTTGAGGGTTGATTTTGATTTCTTTACCCTAAAATGGTATTAGCAGTCACTAATCTTGCTCAGTCTTCTAAAACTGTGAAAACATGGAGCAGATTCTCTCTATGCTGCTTTTCTAAATCAGATTTTGTACCTATTACAGCAAGGTACCCAGAGCATGTTTTATAAAACACAATGCATAAATAACCCATGGAACTCACAGCCACTAGGCATTAGTGATCACAAACTGAAGAAGCTTTAAAAAAAGGATTGGACATTTCTACGGTTAATAAGAACCCTCAAAGTTATATTAGATAACAAAAGACATAGATGGGATATTAACTCTCACACAGCAGGGCATAAACCAACCTCTACGTGACCATAGCTAGGAACTAACTTCCCCTATGGGCTGACTGTTCTGTATTTTTCCACCATAGGGGCTATTGCATTGTCTTTGGAATCACCTGGATCTGGTCACTGTTGGAGACAGATAGAAGGAAGGATGGGGCAGTGGTTCAGATGCTAGTCTGGGATTTGGGAGAATTGGGTTCATTTCCCTGCTGCATCATAAACATTCTGTGTGACCTTGGGCAAGTTGCTTAGTCCCTCTCTGCTTCAGCTCCCCTTCTTTAAAATGGGGATAATGCCCACCTGACAGAGGGATTGTGAGGAGAAATATGTTATAGATTGTGAAATGCTTTGGCATGACAATAATGGGGGCCAAACTAGTACTTAGGATTCTAACTAACCATCAAGCAACGACTTACATACTCGCTCATGTATTGGCTGTTAAATGTTCAGTAAATTACTTTGCATGAGGTAACAAAGAGTCCTGTGGCACCTTAAAGACTAACTAAAGTATTGAAGCATAAGCTTTCGTGGGCTAATACCCACTTCGTCGGATGCAACCGACAAAGTGGGTATTAGCCCACGAAAGCTTATGCTTCAATACTTTAGTTAGTCTTTAAGGTGCCACAGGACTCTTTGTTACCTCTGCTATTCCAGACTAAGAGGGCTACCTCTCTGAAATTTGCATGAGTCATTCTGCCATTCAAAATAAAGAGTTGATTATGGTGCATAATTTGGAGATAATTTTAAATGTCATTGTGGGGTAAACAACATTGGATATTATAATGTTAGGCAATGGTTCCCAGTGGGCAGGAAAAGGGAGACAAGAGTGTCAAACTTGCTCCTCATCTGTACATCCACCAGAATGTACTGCAAATTTAAAAGCTTAAAAGAAATAGGCTCAGTATCAGAAAATGAATAACCATCTTAACAGAGGAAAAAGAAAATCAATTTTTTGCAGCAGTTAGGAAGACGACTTATACTCAACTACATGTGATTTATACATGTGTGTATACTCAACTACAAGTGATTTATACTCAACTACAACTGTGTGTATGGATCTGTAGGTGATACATGAATGGGAATTTTATGCACATACATCAAGAGGACAACTTACACTTAAATTAGGGTGACCAGATGTCCCAATTTTATAGGGACAGTCCCAATTTTGGGGTCTTTTTTCTTACATGGGCTCCTATTACCCCCCACCCGCTGTCCTGATTTTTCACATTCGCTGTCTGGTCACCCTAACTTAAATTAGAATCTTGGTCCCAGTGAGTCTAGTAAATAATCAAACTTTTAAAATGAGACTTGAGCGAATGACTTTCCATAAAATAAATGCTAGCTTTACTTTGGTAGAAATGCAAGAAAAAGGGTCTTCACGTCCAATATTAGTCTGCATGCAAACAACAAATTCACAGGAATAATAGAATCTGATCATGTAAGTCACTCCAGTGATGCACAACAAGACCAGTTACACTCACCTGGTCCATCTGGTCTGGAGAAACAAAAGAATATGACGCTCTGAAATAGGGAGAAGGAGCTGAGCTATCAGTGCTAAACGATTGTCCAGGAACCAAAGACACCTAAGAAAGATGTTACCGACTTTAATGTTTTGAATGCAAGGAAGTTTTAGAGGATGGCATGTGTGTTCTATTTTGTTTTTTAATTGTCAATAGATTCAAATGATTATCAATTTCTTGTAACTTGGTATTTATACTCTATATAGACATACATTTAAAGTGAAATCCTGGCTTCTTTGAAGTTGAATAGCAAGCCTCCCATTGACTTCAATGGGGACAGGATTTCATCTTCCGTGTTCAGAGCACTATGAAAATTATGCAAGTAAAGTACATCGAAATGGCCAGTGTTTCTAAGTGCTGCATCACTGTTACTGTCATCATGATGGCAGATCTAACTTATATGTGGAATTTAAATTTTAACAATTGTAATATGGCTAAAGATTAAAACCCCAATTCTGCCCTGCTGAGAACAAGGCATTTAGACCCCGATGCTTGTGCAGAGCTGCACTGAAGTAATTGGGAATCACATGGGTGTGGGCAGTGCTCGCTGCAGGATTGGGGCCTAACACATTTTTTTGTGCATACTTTAGTTTGAAGTGTGACTATTCTTTGTGGCCAGTCTCTGTTCTCACACCGTGTAGTGCCATTTTATTGTATTAGAAACAACTTTCCAAAGGAAAGTAAAATTTCCTAGTATTATGAACAGGCCGAACCCAGCTCCCATTTGTTATAATGTGATTCCATCACTTCAGCTACTAAAATTTTATTCTTTAGTGACCTGTTAAGAAAACATCACCTGAGTCACAACTAATTCTGTAACAAATAGTCAGAATAACAGATGTAGTTCCATTCCAAATACAGTTCACATTATTTTAAAGCTGTTTTGCATTATTAGGTTTTTCCCTACCCCTCTCTCCAAAGCATTTCTCGTGATCATCTGGTAAGTATTTGAAATCCCCTTAATCTTAATCCATAAAAATATTCCAGCAGTAGGGATGTACCACTCTGCCAAACCTGTAAATAAAATATGGACATTGAATAAAAGTACATCTTGCATCTGTAATGAAAACACCAAAATGGGAATATTGCCATTGATATCAATAGGGACATGATTTCACTTGTAGTATTATATAGAGTTTACTCCATCAGCTTTTTTGTGGTACTATTTGCCATGAAGACCTCAGTCTTCTTTGTCCTTTACAGATATCCAAACAGTTATCTGTTCCATGCCTTTCCTATATTTTTCTAATCAGTAAATGCTTCAGATAAGTCAGATACCCAGTTCAGTGTACCTTAACTAAAGTAAGATCTATTGGCAACTTAACAGTAATAGAAAACCATAAAAGAAAGCAAAGGTTAGTTAAACACAAACACATGACAGACAAATTCGATGAAGAGTGTCGCCAGATTGCTGTGTTTTGTAACCATTTAGTGCCAAAGTTATCTGGACTTACAGCAAAGTAGTAGTTTGCATAGTCTCTAACACTTAAAATGTTGTCTCTACAATTACATGTCCCTCCAGAAGAAATAGTCCTCACAGAGAGTGTATTTGTATGTAACCTCCCACCTTTTGACAATAGGTCTCTCCAGCTTCATTTGTTGATATTTGCTTTCCTCAGTATAGTTAATTTAATGGTAGGCTATAAACTCATTAACAATGAGGCAAAGAACATTCAGTTTCTGATGTCAGCTTATGTTAGGTAAGGTTTTTCTGTTACCAGTATACATAGAATCATAGGACTAGAACAGAACTCTATAGATCAGCTAGTCCAGTCCCCTAGACTGAGGCAGGATTATGTATTTTGTGGACCATCCCTGTCAGGTGTTTGTCTAACCTGTTTTAAAAACCCTCAATGACAGAGATTGCACAGCCTCCCCAGGTTATTTGTCCTGGTGCTTTTTTTCCTCCTTAGGCTTTCTTCCCATGCAATCTTGCCTACTAATTCTCTGAGTTGGCTAATGTCTGCCTTTTTTGAAGTCCATTGTGTTTATTCTGCTATTTTTCTTCTGACCATTCCTTAGAATCATGAACTCTGTCATTTCATGATCACTTTCACCCAAGCTGTTGTCCACCTTCAAATTCTCAACCAGTTCCTCCTTATTTGGCAGAATCAAATTTAGAGCAGCTTTACCTCTAGTCACTTTCTCGATCTTCTGTAATAAAAAGTTGTCTCCAATGTGTTCCAGCTTGTTGGATAATCTGTGCCCTGCTATATTGTTTCCTCAACATGCCTGCATAGTTGAAATCCACCATCACCATCAAGCCCCGTGATTTAGTTAGTTGGTAAAAAAAAAAAGCCCCATTCACCTTTTATGCCTGGTTAGGTGGTCTAGAGTAGACTCCCTACTAGGACATCCCCCTTGGCCACTTGGATAATATAATTATCCTCTGAAAGATTTACTTCCTGGCAGTTCCTTCATTCTTGTTCATTACTTGGTTCTCTGCATTGTTAAAGAACCTAAACAACATCTTGAGGTAGACCCAGGTTGCCAGGCCATTTTGTGTGGCAGCTTACTTCCAAACATGGACAGTAAAAACACAAAATTACCAGCCCTGCTCCCTGTGTAACAACACACTTTTCACCTGTCTCAAGAAAATAGATGAGAATTAATTTAATGTTGTGAATGCAATCCTAAACATACTGATTATTGGAGACAATCAAACATCTTGTTAACTAGAGTTTCCTCTTACTGTAGCTCTGAAAATTACAGATAGGTTGCTGGGTACTTGAGATGTGTTCCAGGGAGCTTATTTACCCAAAGGAAAGTGAATAATAATGTCTGTAGCTTGATCAGGACAGGTGATTACAGGTTTAAATCCTCTACTGTTCAATAAGTCACTGACTAGAAAATTATGCTCCGAAGGGAAGGAAACACACACAATACACCTGACATAAAAGAAGATTCAGATACATAATAGGTGAGTAGGAATGTCTCGATTTAATTCTGGGAGGCTAGCCTCATCAGCCTTCTGCATGGTATGCTGGATTTACCGAGTGGTGCAATTGTGACAGTACAGTGATCAACTCCACTGTGCTTTGTATAGAAAGGTAGCACTTGAAAATCTACATTGCAGTACTTCAGGCCAAGGACACTAGCTGATAAATAGGAGTTGGAATCAGAACTGAAAGGTGAGTCAGTGAATTTCAGAACATAGAGGCTAAATAATACCAATCAATGTGTGAACCTTTGCTCTATTTATTTTTTTTATAAACCAACTGCTCCTCGTCATCCCCATTGTTGTTTAATGGAGGGTAACTTATCTGATGTAAAGCAGATCAAACCAATGTAAAGCGTACACACGCAAAGTTGCTTGGCTTAACTAAATAAGTGCAATATTGTACCTTTGGTTAAAATGGTGAAATTTTGGCATGTTCACAAGCTCAAAGTTAAACATTATCCTGCTCTTTGAGTTTCAGCCCTATCATCTGTGCTCTTTCATGGCGATCTGCATACACAGTAACACCACTAAATAGGTGTTCATGAGTATGTGTTGCACTCACTGACCTTTTAACCACTTGTCTGCTGCTGCAAGCATTGCATCTCTCTGGGTCCTGTAGAATTCCTTTACCCTGGAAGCAAATAAGCAAGTTATTTTAAAGAACGGTGGGGACATGAGTCAGTCATACAATTATTAAATACTACCTTGTACGTAACTCAGCAACAGTTTCATTGGAAATCGGTGCTACTCTGGATCATTCTCCTTATCAATATGGTTTTCTACACGCATTTCAATGTTTTATGTAAGTAAGTAAATAAATAACCTAACAAAGACAACTCAGGAAGGAGGACTTGTAAATCCTGACTCTGAACCCTCTCAACCATAGAATCATCATGGGTTTGAAAGTTTAACTTGAATATAATTTGTTACCCATTATACTTAAGAAAGACCAAGAAAACAGGTAGCAGATAGTAAAAACCCAGTGGAAAAACACTGGTGAACAATGGAGCAGTGAGCAGGTAAGGAGAAAAATAGAGACACTGTGAACAGTGGATTTTCTAAAGTGGAAAAAATAACTATGGCAGATACATTGTACAGCCTGTAGCACTATAGCTTTGGAGTAAGGAACAGCCTTCTGTGTCCAATCTATGGCTTTATCCAATGTGCACTGAAGACAATGTGTATTTTTCCATTGACTTTAGTGGGCCCTGGAGCAGACCTATATAACATAGGATTATCTTTAGCCAGAAAAACTTCATTTTTTAAGTCTCATGAAAGATTCAAATATCAAAAAATGGTACAAAGGGTTAGTGGATGGTTGCTTTCAACAAATAAAGCTCAGAATTTCCTTCCTTTTGTGGATTCATGACTTGATCATAAAACTTTATTAATAGTAATAATAAGATGTAAGCAGTGTCAGGGAATTGCAGGAATTGCAATGACTTTGCAGTGTCAGTATGGGTGACATCCAGTGGTGAGTTGCAGAAATTGCAGTAGCTTTTGGAAAATAACACCTGATTTGCTTAGACACACCCACCGTACCTGGCCTGCACTCTAACAGCCAAAATGATCACTTTGGCTACTGTGGGACCGCTAGTTTCTGTAGTATTGGGGCAAGAATGATAGAGTGCTGATTAACATGTTTATATGAATGAGGGGTTGGGACATTGATTTGGCCTTTGGCATGCTGGAGGGACTCGCCTTCAGCTAGGTAGCACTCGGTAAACAAGGGACAGGGGTTCCAAAACTCACTGAATTGAGAGAGGCTGTAGACAGGCTCAAGACCTTGTGGTCAGGGTCTTGTCTGAGGGCCGCACAGGCCTATTGCACCTGGCCTCTCTCCCCTGTGGAATGTTAGAGCTGACTTTTGCTTCCTTTAGGAGTCTAACTTCAGCCCACGGAGCTGAAGTTGTTTTGGGTCTGGTGGTGCCTCTGCACTAAGACCCCCCGCTATGAGCTGAAATCACTCAAGAGCTGAAATCACCTAAGAGCTGAAAATCACTGAGCTTTATCTTAAGTGGGGGGCCCTAAGCAGAGCGGTTCCTGTGCCGGCTGACCCATTCCTGAGACAGCTGGCTGAGCAGTCCTGGTGCCGGCTGACCCGTTCCTGAGACAGCTGGCCGAGCAGCCCCGGTGCCGGCTGACCCGTTCCTGAGACAGCTGGCTGAGCAGTCCCGGTGCCGGCTGACCCGTTCCTGAGACAGCTGGCCGAGCAGTTCCTGAGCAGTTCCTGAGACAGCGAGCAGAGTCGAGCCGCGGGCAGAGCAGTTCCTGTGTCGGCTAGCAGGGCGGCTAGCGGAGCCACCAGCACCCCACGGAGAGACTGGGCCGTCGGCCTCGGACCCCATGAAGGTACCCTCCACTCTGCTCTCCACTTCCACCCAGCCTGGGAGGTAAGACTCGGCAGAGTGACTTTCCACCAGGGACTCCAGAGACTTTGGGGCTGTTGAACTTTTGGGACTTTGGGTGACTTTTGGGGTTGCTGGACTCCAGGGACTTTGGGCTATTGGACTTGTGGGACTTTGGGTGACGTTTGGGTTGCTGGACTCCTGAACCCACAGGAGAGGACACAGCCCAAACTTGCTGGGGAGGGGCAATTTGCTCACGGGTTGGTGTATGAACCCTAGGTGTGGTGTTTTTCCCAGTTTAGTGATGTCATTTACCTCATGTTAATAAAGATCTTCTGTTACACCGATCTGTGCTTGCAAGAGGGGAAGTATTGCCTCATTGAGGCGCCCAGGGGTGTGTTAGGAGCCCCCTGGGTGGGGGCTCGAGCCAGTTTGCATTGTATTGTTGAGAGGGAACCCCTATTTACTGAACCTGGCCCTTGTTGCTGCCAATTCTGAAGGGCAGAAGGGTTACATTTTGGGGGCTCATCCGGGATTACTGGGTCAGTACCCCCTTGCAAGCCCATTTTGAGTGATCCATTAAATTGGGAAAACCCACAATCTAGTTCTTGTTATTTGATCTGTTACATTTGGAAAGGGTTACCGGTTGAATGATGTCTCTACACTTGCTAGAGGATTGGTGCAAAGGGATGAATATTAACCCTAGGAATTGTCTCCTGGTGACAGGGGTGACAGAGGAATTTGATGAGGGCTCAATAGAACCTGTCCTAAGGACATCCACTGAGTACCTCCATAAGTGCAAAATGCATGGGCGCTTGTTTGTGAGGGAGGAGGGGGCTTTTGCTGTACTGTGTGAACTGCCCTCGGCGGTGGACCCTTTACAGGTTCCAGGTACAATAGCAGTGGCCGGGGGTGAGTGGAAGGTAATAACCCCTGGGAGCCAGTCCTCACCAGCCCCTGCACCGGATGTAGAGTTTTTAAAGAAAATGTCAGCCTTCTTGGGGAAAGAGGGAAAGACTTTGGCTGACATGCCAGGTCTGTTGGGTCTTGACCCAGGAGTTCCACGCCGGGAGACTTATCCTTCACCTGATGACTGGGTGAAGACTTTAGGGAAAGCATTAGAGAAGGTTGTGGCACTCCACCCTGAGTCAAGCCCCTATCGTAAACTGAGGTTGTTTTCTGGGGGTCCCACCCCAATACCTGGGGAGGAAGCATTTGAACCCTGGCTGGAACATACCACTGAAATGCTGCAAGAGTGGGCGGTGCCTGAAGCTGAAAAGAGAAGGCGACTGGTAGAGTGCCTCAGGGGGCCGGCCTTAGATGTGATTCGCACCCTGAAGCTCCGTGACCACGGGGTCAAGGTAAAGGACTGCCTAGAGGCCCTTGATCACGCCTTTGGGAGAACTGAGAGCTCAGAGGATGTTTATTGCAAGTTCCTCAATGCCAAGCAGCAAAAGGGAGAGAAAGTCTCCGCCTATACCCAAAGGTTGGAGAAATTATTACAGAGAGCCATCATGAGGGGAGCCATAGCAGTCGAGCAAATGGACAGGACTAGATTGGCGCAGATTGTGAGAGGAATTCAATACCAGAACCCAATCCTCCTCCACCTTCGATTAAGGGAACGGCAAGACAATCCACCGAGTTACTCTCAGCTGATAAAAGAGGTCCGAGAGGAAGAAGAGAGGCAGGCAGCTGGCGAGGTTTGGGAAGTTCAGCCACACCAGGTGACTGGAAACACATCCATACGAACACCCAAGGCACTGATGGTGAGTCCACAAGAGGAACTTACCCAACGGGTGCAGGTCCTGACACAGAGAGTGGCTGAACTAGAGAATACCTTTGATTCAGAAAAGATTTCAAGGTACAGGGAACCACCCTCTAACATGGTCCAGCAGACTACATTTAGAACCTCTGTCCCACCCAGGCGACAAGGGAAGGGACAATCCTTCTGCTACCGGTGTGGCCAGGATGGGCACATGGCTGCGAGGTGTCCGAACGCGGAGAATCCCACGCTAGTATATCAAAAGCTGAGGACCACCTGGGGAAGGTCGGGAAACGGCCCCAGGGCCTGGGAAGGGAGCCGCCCAGGCCAAGAGGGTGTGGAGGCTCCCCTGGAAAGAACCATGCGGCCCGGATCCCACCAGGATTAATAGGACCTCGAGCGGAGGTCACTGTGAAAATCGAAGGGACCGAATGTAGAGCAGTGCTTGACACAGGATCCCAAGTGACTATCATATTCCAATCTTTCTACCAGCAGATGCTTAGGCATCTGCCTATATGGCCCCTGACAGGGGTTGGCCTGTGTGGCCTCAGCATGGATGAATACCCCTACCGGGGGTATGTCATAATACACCTGGAGTTCCCAGAAGAGATTGCTGGGGTGAGGCAGGAGGTGGACACTGCTGCTCTAATATGCCCTGACCCTAAAGGGGTCTCGGATGTATCAGTGCTAATAGGGACCAACTCCAGTCTCTTTAAGGTGCTTGCAGATTACTGCAGACAGCGGGCGGGGGACCAATACCTGAACACCTTGATGATACACACGCATTGTGCCGCAGCCTACAGGAAAATTGAGGACACCAGAAAAGTGATGCCTGATTTGCCCCTGGGAGCATTGAAGTATACGGGCCCAGGCCCTTTAGTGGTGCCTGCAATGACTGAAAAGGAGGTGCTTGTCATGAGTACCTGCCTAAAAGGCAGCAAGGGAGCACTAGCGGTGGTAGAGCAGCCAGCTGAGGGAGGCCTCCCTGAAGGAGTGCTGGTTCTCAGTGGAGTCATAACCCTACCTGCTGAAGCCCAGGAAGAGGTGACTATACTGATTGCTAATGAAACAAGTCGTAATGTTGTTGTGAAGCAAGGACAAAAGATAGCAGACCTCTTTGAGCCTGAGTCGATTGTGACACCCCGATGTGAAACTCAAGTTCCAGCAATCGACCCCGAAAAGTTTGACTTTGGAGATTCACCATTGTCCGAGGAGTGGAAAGATCGTTTGAGGAAGAAACTTTGTGAAAGATCCAAAGTGTTCTCACTGCATGAGTGGGATGTGGGACGTGCCAAAGGAGTAGAGCACCACATCAGGCTACATGACTCTCGACCCTTTAGGGAGAGATCGAGGAGGATTGCCCTCTCGGAGATGGAAGATGTGCGACATCATCTTCAAGAGCTAGCTGCAAATGGCATCATTACAGAGTCCCGCAGCCCATATGCCTCACCCATTGTGATAGCCCGTAAAAAGAATGGAAAAGTCCGGATGTGCATTGACTACCGCACCCTAAACAGCCGTACTGTGGTTGACCAGTACACTATGCCTAGAGTCCAAGATGCCCTAGATTGTTTGCTGGGAAGCCAGTGGTTCTCTGTGTTGGATCTCCGGAGTGGATACTACCAGATCCCCCTGGGAGAGGAAGATAAGGAGAAGACAGCCTTCATCTGCCCATTAGGGTTTTATCAGTTTGAACGCATGCCCCAGGGGATTTCAGGGGCGCCTGCCACATTTCAACGTCTTATGGAGAAAGTAGTGGGAGACATGAATTTACTACAAGTTTTGGTTTATTTGGATGACCTGATTGTGTTTGGAAGAACATTGGAGAAGCATGAAGAAAGATTACTTAAAGTGCTCGATAGGTTGGAGGACTATGGTTTGAAGCTCTCAATAGACAAATGCCAGTTCTGCCGAACCTCAGTGAAGTATGTGGGGCACATCGTGTCCCAAGAGGGCGTGAGCACTGATCCCGATAAAATAGAAGCACTCACTACCTGGCCTCATCCAAGTAACTACAGAGAACTCAAGACCTTCCTTGGATTTAGTGGCTACTACCGCAGATTTGTTAAGAACTATGCTACGATTGTAAAGCCTCTGAACGATCTTACCCGGGGATACCAGTCCGGAAAAAACAAATCTAAAACCAAGAACAAGGGGAAGCCCACAAAGCCTCCTGTGCAGAGACACTATGGCCCATTTGCACCGTTTGGGCCCCGGTGGGATGAGAGATGTGAGAGGGCATTTCAAGAAATCATTGCTTGCCTAACGCATGCTCCAGTCTTGGTCTTTGCTGACCCCAGCAAACCGTTTATCCTGCATACTGATGCCAGTTTGGAGGGTCTGGGAGCAGTACTGTACCAGGAAGTGGAAGGTAAACGTAAACCTGTAGCCTTTGCCAGCCGAGGACTGTCTGACAATGAAACTCGCTATCCCATCCACAAGCTGGAGTTCTTGGCCTTGAAATGGGCCATCACCGAGAAATTTCGAGACTATCTGTATGGTGCTCAGTTCCAGGTGTGGACAGACAATAACCCATTGACTTATGTGTTGACAAGTGCTAAGCTAGATGCTACAGGGCAGAGATGGGTGGCCGCCTTGGCTAGCTATGAGTTCAGCATTCAATACCGCTCAGGGAGAAGCAATGTAGATGCAGACGCATTGTCCAGGCGTCCGCAGGCACCAGAAGTTGCTGTGATACCCACGGATGGAGTGAGAGCTATTTGCAGTGTGAGTCGCCGAGGGCCAGAGACCCATGAGAGCTGTCATGGATGTGTTGCAGAAGCGTTGGGCCTGCCCCCGGAATGCGTGCCCTCCGCTGCAGTGAACTATACAGCATTGAACCAAACTCCCTTGCCCATGCTCAATGTGGCTGACTGGCAAGAAGCCCAGCTGCAAGATACTGACATTCGTGATACACTACTTGCCAAAAGGGAGGGGCGAAGCCCGGCTGCAGTGGTCACACCTACCCGGGAGTGTAAACTACTGTTGAGAGAGTGGACCAAACTAAAACTGATTCAAGGAGTACTACACCGAGTGACTATGGACCCTTTACAGAAACAGCGAGCACAGCTAGTGTTGCCAAAAGAGTACCGAGCCCTGACCATGAGGGCACTGCATGATGACTTTGGACATTTAGGGATGGAGAGGACCCTGGAACTTATTCGTAGCAGGTTCTATTGGCCCCGGATGGCTGAAGATGTTCGCAGGAAATGTGAGACATGCGCTCGATGTGTCCAAAGGAAAACTCTGCCCACAAGGGCTGCATATCTCAAGAACATCACCAGCAGCAAACCATTAGAACTGGTATGCATTGATTTCTTGTCTCTCGAAGTAGACAGGAAGAATGTCGGAAACATCCTAGTAGTGACTGACCATTTTACACGGTATGCACAGGCATATCCCACCCGAGATCAGAGAGCCACCACTGTCGCTCGAGTACTGTGGGAGAAATATTTCTCAGTCTATGGATTCCCGGCCCGGATACACTCAGATCAGGGGCGAGACTTTGAGAGTCACCTTCTGAAGGAGGTACTGAAAATAGCGGGAATTAAAAAGTCTAGGACAACACCTTACCATCCGCAGGGTGATCCCCAGCCAGAGAGGTTCAACCGAACCCTGTTAGATATGCTGGGGACTTTGCGACCAGAGCAGAAGGCAAACTGGAGCCAGCATGTGGCATTTCTGGTGCATGCCTACAACGCCACCAGGAATGATGCTACGGGAGTCACCCCATATCTCTTGATGTTTGGGCGAGAACCCAGATTACCCATAGACCTGTGCTTTGGTGTATCAGAGGATGGAGATAGCTATGAAACCCATCAGCAATATGTAGCCCGGCTAAGAGAAAAGCTGCAGGATGCTTATTGCCTAGCTACATCTGCCGCTAGGAAGAATGCAGACCGCAACAAACATCGATATGATGCGAGGGTACGTTTACAGGAGCTCCAGTCAGGGGACAGAGTCCTGCTGCGAAATCTGGGTATTGCTGGCAAACACAAGATAGCTGACAGATGGAAGGCAATACCCTACCTAGTGATGGAAAAACTGGGAGATCTGCCGGTCTACAAGATCAAACCTGAAGAGGGTCCAGGGCAAATAAAGACAGTGCATAGAAACCTATTGCTCCCTGTGGGGGAATTGGTAGGCACCCCTTATGAGATGGGCCAGGACAGAGCAGCCGGGCAGAATAGAAGTGCTAGGCCAAAGCCGCCATCCAACAGGGCCTGCGGGCATTCTGAAGATAACCTACCCCTAGCCAGCATGTCGGAGAGTGAGGCCGAGGAGGAAGACACGACCAGGGCATATCCCAGAATGGAAACAAGACTTCAGTCTCCATCAGCTGAGCTGATAGAGAGCTCCCCCTCCTCAGCCCTAAACCCTGTGGTGGAGGTATTTCGGCCAGTTACAGGCACCCCTGAGCCGCTGGTGGGACCCCCCTGTGATGACGCACACAGTTTACTGGACAATGGAGACATCGAGGGGGAGGGGGCCCTAGGCACAATAGACTTTCCACTACCGGAACCAGAGATGCAGAGGCCTGGGCCAGTAGCCGAGGGATCCTCAAAGGAAACCTCCCCATCCGTCACTCAAGAAGATGTTCCCCCCACTCCTGCAACAGAGACTCTCAATAGAAGGGACAGGGTAATAAGACCTGTACAACGGCTAACCTATGATGCACCCGGGGTGGTTAGTGAGGAGCCCATACACTTAGCACACAGGCTTGTGGAAGCTAAAGTGGGCTTTCTGAGGCCCTTTGGAGGAAACCAATGAGTCGGTATGATAGGGAGTGGGGTTTGTCGGGACGACAAATTTTGGCTGGGGGGAGGATGTAAGCAGTGTCAGGGAATTGCAGGAATTGCAATGACTTTGCAGTGTCAGTATGGGTGACATCCAGTGGTGAGTTGCAGAAATTGCAGTAGCTTTTGGAAAATAACACCTGATTTGCTTAGACACACCCACCGTACCTGGCCTGCACTCTAACAGCCAAAATGATCACTTTGGCTACTGTGGGACCGCCAGTTTCTGTAGTATTGGGGCAAGAATGATAGAGTGCTGATTAACATGTTTATGTGAATGAGGGGTTGGGACATTGATTTGGCCTTTGGCATGCTGGAGGGACTCGCCTTCAGCTAGGTAGCACTCGGTAAACAAGGGACAGGGGTTCCAAAACTCACTGAATTGAGAGAGGCTGTAGACAGGCTCAAGACCTTGTGGTCAGGGTCTTGTCTGAGGGCCGCACAGGCCTATTGCACCTGGCCTCTCTCCCCTGTGGAATGTTAGAGCTGACTTTTGCTTCCTTTAGGAGTCTAACTTCAGCCCACGGAGCTGAAGTTGTTTTGGGTCTGGTGGTGCCTCTGCACTAAGACCCCCCGCTATGAGCTGAAATCACTCAAGAGCTGAAATCACTTAAGAGCTGAAAATCACTGAGCTTTATCTTAAGTGGGGGGCCCTAAGCAGAGCGGTTCCTGTGCCGGCTGACCCATTCCTGAGACAGCTGGCTGAGCTGTCCTGGTGCCGGCTGACCCGTTCCTGAGACAGCTGGCCGAGCAGCCCCGGTGCCGGCTGACCCGTTCCTGAGACAGCTGGCTGAGCAGTCCCGGTGCCGGCTGACCCGTTCCTGAGACAGCTGGCCGAGCAGTTCCTGAGCAGTTCCTGAGACAGCGAGCAGAGTCGAGCCGCGGGCAGAGCAGTTCCTGTGTCGGCTAGCAGGGCGGCTAGCGGAGCCACCAGCACCCCACGGAGAGACTGGGCCGTCGGCCTCGGACCCCATGAAGGTACCCTCCACTCTGCTCTCCACTTCCACCCAGCCTGGGAGGTAAGACTCGGCAGAGTGACTTTCCACCAGGGACTCCAGAGACTTTGGGGCTGTTGAACTTTTGGGACTTTGGGTGACTTTTGGGGTTGCTGGACTCCAGGGACTTTGGGCTATTGGACTTGTGGGACTTTGGGTGACGTTTGGGTTGCTGGACTCCTGAACCCACAGGAGAGGACACAGCCCAAACTTGCTGGGGAGGGGCAATTTGCTCACGGGTTGGTGTATGAACCCTAGGTGTGGTGTTTTTCCCAGTTTAGTGATGTCATTTACCTCATGTTAATAAAGATCTTCTGTTACACCAATCTGTGCTTGCAAGAGGGGAAGTATTGCCTCATTGAGGCGCCCAGGGGTGTGTTAGGATTTTCCCAGGTCACTGGGTGGGGGCTCGAGCCAGTTTGCATTGTATTGTTGAGAGGGAACCCCTATTTACTGAACCTGGCCCTTGTTGCTGCCAATTCTGAAGGGCAGAAGGGTTACAAATACATAGCACTTATGTATCATTTTTTTTATCCATGGATCTCAGGCAACTTTGCAACAGTAGGAATAAAATCCCCATTTATAGATGAAACTCAGGCACAGAATGTTTAAGTGACTTCCCCGAGCAGCAGCAGAGCTGGGAATAGAACTCAGGTATAAAATAAAAACAATCACAAACTATAGTACTACAGTATATTACCTGTCTGCATGCTCCAGAAAACCCTTTTGCCCCCATTTGTGAAGAAGTTCTGACATTAGGATCTATGTGTGAGAGAGAGGAAAACATCCAAGTTAACGACATAACCTAAATACCATAGAGCCAGTTCTGCAAAGCCCATTGACTTCAGTGAGAGTCCCTGTAAGGGTTCTACAGGTGTACTGGGCTTATAGCTATTTACTTTTCAAAACTGTCCTCTTTTCCACTACTACTACATGAATGACAAGACAGTGTCAAATTCTGCCTCAGTGACATCCATTGTACACGTGTAATGGAGGGCAGAATTTAGTCCATGATGTATAACATGAGTCATGTGGTGAGCGAGTCCTGTGTCTAAAGCAGAGGGTTGAAGATGAGGTGATTTGGGTTTTAATCTCACCTGTACCACATGTTTTATGCAATCTTGGTCAAGCTTACTTAAGCTTTACAATTTTTAGAATATAGCTAGCAGTAGTAATGTTGCTGAGGCTGTATGCATCTGATGAAGTGGGTCTTAGCCCACGAAAGCTCATGATCCCTAAAATCTGTTAGTCTATAAGGTGCTACAATACTCTTTGTCATCTTTGTAAAAAGATCCTCTGTTGGAAAGTGCTTTGTATGGCACTCATAACTTTGTGTGCCTATATACAACTGGACAATATAACTCCCAACTCCAAGCACAGCGTGCATTGATGAATGCATCTCTGAGAAGCATGTGGTGTAGACTCACTTGGTGTGAATCGTTGAACTCTGCATATGGGTGCTTTTCTGTTATTTCTCCTGCTGTGCTCTATGCAGAACAGGACCAAGCACTTAGTTTTTAAACACAGTCCTGTCAAATAATTATGTAACTGTGCAATGGTACCTACCTGTGTGAAAGTGCTGGTGTTAATCACTGAACTCTGCAGATGCAGAATAATTCTGTCAATAAAAGGTTTGGGGCCTGTTAAAAAGCCTAATCTTAACCTACGGAAGAAAAAAGCATTAATGCAAAGATCTACAGTCCACTAATGTTTGTCACATAGATTCAGCATGATCCTTTTGTTAGTATCTGACTGATAGATCACTAAATGTGGGGTGAATGAATCTTGACCAAATCCAATTATTCAGTTCTGTTATGCATGTATACAGTAGTTCTGTCTTGGTTTGATAAATTTATAAAGAGCACAACACAAAATAAAATACAAAACAAAAGAAATTAGGACATACATAGGCATAGAATTTAAGACTGTTGACAGCCTGAGGGAAAATGCCTCATGGGAGCGCACACACAGAGGTTAGTGATAAGAAGCTGCTGATTGAGAGCAGAGGATTCCTAAAACAATAGACTTTTTTTTCAGAGTTAAAGCAATGACAAGGTACTTGTTGCTGGACATTCAAACTCAGCCGAGAAAGGACTTTAAATTCCTTAGGATATTCCAAGAGGGAAAAAGTGTCAAAAGCAGCTTTGATGTTTAGGACAAAGGGAGAAAACACTGAACCCTAAAGAATGCTTCATGGGGTTCGGCACTGCAACGAAAAAAAAAGGGAGGGGGCAGTAAGTACACTTATGGCTATTCTTTGTACATAAGGGCACTCTAATGAGCTGCTCATCTTGAGATGAGCTTTATGGCATAGCCAAAGTTTGCTTTACAGCATGTGACATTCTAGTTTCAAAATATTTTTGAAGCTTAAAGGTAAAAGATATGAGACTTTTTAATCAGAGCTGTATAGAGGGAACAATCATGGTTTGGCAGAATGGCACATATCACACAGCATTTTGAAATTGGACTTACCCAGCAGAGATAATTTTGGAAAAACTGTCACATCTGATCACTCGACCATCAACATCCATTGACAGAAATGTTGGTGCCTTCGTCTTTGAATATAAAAAATAAGCTGATTATGGCCCTTATTTTGTGAGGTAATGATTTTTCATAATAGAATATGACTCACTCTTGTCAACAAGAAAACAAAATACTCTGGACTATATTGTGACTTACTTTGTGGCAATGAGCACAGCAAGCAACTTATTTTTCTTTGTGTCCATCCCTGTGCAGGGGCCAGTACAAAGTGATAAGAACAGGCACTGTATTAAGTCAGTGCAAGAGGTGACATAAAATCTCCACAAAAGGCGAGGGAGCAGCAGGATTAGAGCAGGACCTGGGATGAATTATGTTAACCATTCTCCTCCACACTACTTTAGCCAACTGTTGTGGCTGGGTCCAGTGATGGGTGGAGTAGTGCATTTTTTACCTTGTTAAAGTGTGGGTATGCTCCCACTATAGGGTGTGCTTCTCTGGAGTGAGCGCTATGGACCGAACCTTTCTTAACCATAGACTTGGTATGGCACCATGAGTTAGCACTGTATCCATCTATGTATACACACATATTTACACCCATTCTATACTGGTGCACATACCCATGAGCACACTTACACAATTCTAGTGCCTACATGTGTACAAAGTTGTTTTTTTGCACCCACATAAAGACAAGTGGGTTTCAAAGATGCACATTCCAACATTAGCAAGCACTTGGGTGTTAGACTATTTCAACTGTGTATGCATGCATTTGCCCCAGCTTTCCTGTCATGCTAAAGAACGTTTAAGGTGAGTCATATTTTTGGCCTCTAACCTTTCAAAGTGCACATTTTAATAAATGTCTTTCTCTACTGAACAGCAACTCTTTCTATGTAGGAAAACATTACAGTAGTCCAGTTCAAACCTGAGATTCTCTGTCTGCCAAAACATATGTAAAATGCAAGATGTTTGATGGTTGGGTACAATAGTCACCTGAACATTTTTATTTAAACTTGCACAGCTGAAAATGTATTTCTCCTTGTCAAAGCACAAATAAGCACGAGTGAATATTTACCTTTTCAAACTGAAGAAAATAATATGGATCATCTTCTATTATAAGGAAATCATAACATCTTGCAAGCTAAAGAGAGGCCAAATTAAAAAAAGAGGAACAGGTCTTGAAACTGTTAATTATTTGCTGCAATTAATATGTGATATTTTAGTATACAGAAGAAGACAGTAGTGTGATCCCTCACAACAGGGTAAATGACTGAGTGGCTCGCTTGGGCTATCGTTATCCATGCCACCAGCTGTAGGCCATGACAATGATCACATAGGCTGACTAGGAACAGATATAGATATATTTGCAGCTGGGGTCTTTTATAATTTCAATAGGTCCAGAATCAACATGTTATCATGGGGAAAATATTCTAGTTCTGTATTATAAATGGTTTAATAGCAAACAAAATGTCCTCTTTTTATGAAAACTCTGATGATGTCAGGTTCCTACTGAGTACCTGGTATATCTTCTTCTTGCAGTCAGCAGTCAATGAGGTTCCAGATGGATTATTACCATTTGGAATAGTGTAGAGGAACTTGGGGAGATTGTTGTTCAGCTTTTTTGCATCTTCTGGTCTCCACCTGGAAAGAATTTCTTTCAGAGCTTTTGGAATAATACCATGCTTGTCAGTAGGGACTTTGATAATGTTACAGCCCAGTGGTTTCAGCTGTTAATAGAAAGAAGACAGACATGACATGCAATCTGGTAGCCCAATCAGCAGTTCAGAAATAGTCAGTGAGGCCATAGAACTTCTGTGCCTGCTTCAAAATAATTTAAAAAACCTTAAATTTGATCTGAAATAGGAAATTGTTTGTTTGAAGTCAGTCAATCTAGTGCACAATCTTAAATGCACATTACAAAACCACTGATGTGGTTACTCATAAGTAATGTGGAAATCTCAAGTTTATGTCTCAGTCTCTCATAACATAATCCATATTTTATATGTAGTCCCAATTAATGGTCCCACACTCAGCTATATATATAAAAACAATTTCTTTGATTGCTTTAATAGACCTTCCCCATAAAACAAACACCTTCCCCATAAAAAAGATATTACACAGATCTCCCATGCACAAAGCTAACTGAATGCAACAATTAAGGTAGAGAATTGAATGCATAAGTCTGAAAAATTCCAAAAGTGAGGTTCCTACTATAACTTATTTGCATTAGTTGTGCATATACATACATGTATATATAGATAATATGACAACATACACATGTAATGCAAGTAAGTTACAGTAGGAACCTGGTTTTTGCATTAGGTTAGTTTTTCCCATGGGATATCTTACTTGGGTAAAAAGTTGTTGGGTCTGTTGGGATGTCAAACAAATGTATATTTGATGTAGGAGCATTAGCTGTGTAGCTGTTTCCGGGTCTCTCTAGAAGGATCACTGAACTCCTCAATACACTTATCACAGGGTTTTGTTATGCTTCCTTTAGGCATTAGGATCCCTAGCTATCATATAATGAGAAGTGCCTTGCTGTGTGGTGGCTGCAGCCTGCATGTCCCTCCATTTCATGGAAAACCTTTCAAGGCTCAGATAGTCATATAAAAGAACATCAGAGATTGCAAAGTCATTTTCCAAAGGCCAAGCTTTGCATGCATCGTGCTTTTGCAGGTGCACATATGTATGTGCCCACACTTGGTAGCTGGAAACACCTGTATCCACACTTTCAGTCAGAGTAGATAAAATGATGTTTTGGGGGGAAAGTTTGTTATTTAAATTGGAAATTTTTGTTGTTGCAGTTTTTAAATTGTTTTTCTCTTTTAAAATAAACATGTTTAAAATGAAATCTGAATTTAATACAAAATATGCTGAGGCTTGAACTTGTTATAATTTAGCTGTAAATGTGAAACATGTTTTGAGATGAGACGTTTATGTACCCAGAATGTAAAGGTGGTTTTGTTTAGTAAACCTAAATGTTATATGCTGTTTTATGTGTTTTAATTAAATCCCAGTTACCATCCTAATGCAGCTTGATATAAATCAAGAGCAGAAGTTAATTATCTGGTAAATAAATCACCATTTTCTAACATTCTTAAAATGTACAGTTAAGAATATGAAAATATGAAGCTATATAATTGCTTAAGTAAATGTGTGTACTTACAATGTACTGTCCTACGTCACAAAAATATGTACCAAATCTAGTGTAAAGGATCTACTTAGTTGTAAATCAGCTTGTTTTAATGGTTATATCAACCCCTGAGAATTAACCTTTCTTTAGAAAACAACTGAATTTCAAATGGAGAAGTTGATTAAAATCAATTATTTAAGTTGAGGCTTTCCACTGCATGATTTAAATCAATCCACCCTGTTCTCAATAGTCGAAAACCCATTTACACGTGTTAAATTTACACCTTCAAAATCCATTAGCCTTGAAAGCCAAGAGAACACTCATATTGAATGTGCCTAGTTTTGTATGTTCACAGGTGGAGGCCTGAGAGAGATCCTATTCAAAATGTTCCCACGACTACTGAAATAAGCATATCTGTCTCTGCTGCAATGTATAGATCTCCAGATATCCATAGATGTGGCCCACATGTGATGCATACTTAAATCAATGAGAGAAATCACATACTGCAAACTTTCCCTCTTCATCTTGACTTTAGGACGAACTTTGCACTGCTTTGCAGACATAACCAATACTTACTGCTGACAGAATCCCGGAGTAGCTGGGGTCTTCTAAAAGGACATTATCTCCAGGATTGACAAGCATATCAAACACCTGCCCAATAAGAATAATTTATTTTACAACAGTCTGACCTTTCCTCCTGAATATTATACACATTGCTATATACTCTGGTTGGATTATATATTTTGATTACATCAGTGGCTCTCAATCTTTCCAGACTACTTATACCTCTTTCAGGAGTCTGATATGTCCTGCATGCCCCCAAGTTTCACCTCACTTAAAAACAACTTGCTTTCAAAATCAGACATAAAAATACAAAAGTGTCACAGCCACACTATCACTGGAAAATTGTGTACTTTCTCATTTTTACCATATAATTATAAAATAAGCCAATTGGAATATAAATAGAAACCGAGAAAAAGAAACCAAGGCTTGCTTACCTTATTCATGCATATTTCCCTCGCACACTATTTCACTTACACAAGTTATCCTATTATTTTAATCAGGTTACTGCTGTGAATAAGGCAAGTACAAACAGAATCAGAGTGTGAAACCCTGGCCCCATGGAAGCAAATGGAAATTTTGCAGTTGACTTCAATAAGGCCAGGATTTCACCCATGCTGGGCAATTTTTCCCTTGTATGAAAGATGTATAATAAACTAGCACTTTTTTCAATTCAAAATTAGTTGCTTAAGTGAAAACATGTTTAAGGCTTTTGTGCCATTGAATAAAAAAATCTAACAAATTTCTTCTTCATATAAGTAGCAGATCTGTGTTTGTTAATACAGTAAACCCTCGATTTAACGGACCTCGATTTAACGGACTTCGGATGCAACGGACAAAATTTCTGAGCAAGCTGATGCATTCCTGATCCATTTCTGGCGGGCTGGCTGCCGGATCCCGGCTGCCGCCCAGGTCCAGGCAGTGGGCAGGCTGGCTGCCGGCTCCTGGCTGCCGCCCGGGTCCAGGCAGCAGGCAGACGGGCTCCCGGCTCCCGCCTGCAGGCGGGCTGCCGGCTCTGGGCTGCCGGCTCCCGCCTGTGGGCGGGCTGCCGACTGCCGCCCAGGTCCCAGCAGCCGGGACCCGGGTGGGCTGGCTGACAGCTCCCGGCAGCCGGGACCTGGGCGGGCTGGCTGCCAGGTCCCGGCTGCCACCCGGGTCCCAGCAGCCAGGGCCTGGGTGGGCTGGCTGCCGGCTCCCGGCTGCCACCCGGGTTCCAGCAGCCGGGACCCGGGCAGGCTGGCTGATGGCTCCCGGCAGCCGGGACCCAGGCAGGCTGGCTGACGGGTCCCGGCTGCCGCCCGGGTCCCAGCAGCGGGCAGGCTGTGGAGCTGCCGCCCCGACCCTGTGGCGGGCGGGCTGCTGCTCCGACAGCTCGTTCGTTTTTTTTTATTAAATAACGGACTTTTTCATTTAACGGACATCCCCTCGCCCGAATTAGTCCGTTAAATGGAGGTTTTACTGTACAGTATTTCAGTGTTAGGGGAAGGTTATATTATTTGAATTGGAGTGAAGGGAATCAACCAAGGGCTATGCTCCCTGTGAACTAAACTTTGAAGATATAATTAATAAACTATATACTTTATGTCACATTGCCATGCCAGTACTGATTCTCTTTTCAGTCTTACTTTGGACAAGCCGTCCTGGCTGCCTTGGGTGATGCATATCTCCATTTGGCCCTGATCAGGACTGTACTTGGCAGTGGGGGGATTGTGGAGACTCATCTGTAAATCCTTTAGCCAGGACAACAACTCTGGAACCCTGAAACACAAGTTTCATTCCTTTACTCTTCATTTGTATCCATAACACTTTATAAACTACAGAGACATTTACTCAGCAGCATCCCTTTGCAGTCCTTGTGCAGCATGATTTCTGAATAACCTGAGTGTAGCTGTTGTTAAATATAAAGGACTATGGCTCAAATCCTGAAGTGCTTTCTTTAGAGACTGATCCCAAACATCCTTTCTATCATGATTAGTTCTTACTCTTACAAGTTGTTCCATCATTGACTGAAATGAGACTGTGCATCAGTTAAAGACTGCAAGATCCGTTCTCAGATTTCACTAAGGCAAACACTCATGGATTTAAATGAACCTGTTGTTGTTCCGTGACAGTTTGCAGTTGGTGAACTGGTTAGGTTATGTCAGATAAGTGTTCAGAGATGAAAACAAAAGTAGGATGAAATGTGGAATGAGACATTTTGCTATTGAAAGGGGGGTTGTTGAAATTTTCCACAGGAAAAGAAAACTTTGTTAAGAATTATCTGTCAGCAAAATTGAAATTAAGTATTTTGTCTCAGGTCAGGTGAATGTTAATTTCTGTGTCTGCCTATGTAACCATGGTACCTGATGGGAGCCATACTTTCAGGCCCCCCATGCCCCGAATAGCACAGGCTTCCTTGCCAGACTCCATCTTTCAGGATTCATCGCAATGTTGTCCTGTGGCTGAATCCAAACAGAAAAAATTCAGAATGTTTCATTCTGTGAAAAGGTTAAATATTTTGGCTTTTGTGCCCAATTTGTAATAAAAACATTGAAATATCAGAATTCCCCATGGAGCAGAAATTCTGTATTTTGATTGACTCAGTCCTTAGAATAAAAAACCAGGCTGATGGACACAATGAAGCAATTCAGTTTTCCTTATTGAATAATGAATTATTGAAAAGTTATTTGAAAAATAAACAATGAAGTAGTTTACACTGAAGATTAAAATACAATCACTTAAACTCAGTCTCTCCAAGTAATTGGGTGTTGTATTAAAAAGATCAGCTCTTTTTATTAATCTTGGACCTGATACTAAATTGATTAAGAAATATCATGTCACTTTTGAAAACTACCCTTCTGTGGTGGAATACTGGAGGGCTCTCTTCATCAGTGCCTCCCCAATTTCAATAGTGGTTCCATCTTCAACAGTGAAACTTGCTGTTTTAATTGGGAAACAGTTAGGATTTGGCATGCCTCCAGAGAGCATGATTGGTGAGGGTTTCTTCTCTGTCAAACTATCTGTAGTAAACAAGGAAGAAATCATCCATTGGAGATTGCACACTGCAAGGAATAGAGAATGCACTCTTACAAGGTGTTCAATTCTATTTAATACATTATAGTCAAATGTTAAAGTAAATATGTGGTGTTCTTGATTCATGGTGACATACATTGTTTTCCTTTGAAAACAATACTTCTCATTTGTTCTCTCTCGTTCAATATTTATTTTCTAAAAGTTTTTGCTTGCTGCCAGTAAATAAAAATGTCATGTTTTTGTGAAGAATTGTAGAAATGCCAATACCACCATTGTTTTTGACAAATTGTTAGCTATGACTTGGACATACATGAAATATTACCCATAAAGTACTAGAGATGGACTGAGTTGCTAAATTTGGATCTAGGTTTGAACTTCTCTGAAATCTGGGAGCATCTCATATCTAGGGTTTGGTTTAGTCCCTTCTCTATTAATTTCTAGATGGATGATCTTATTCCTTTAAAGTTACAAAGGGCAACTCTGTGTAAAGGTTGATTTGGGAATGGAACATTTTGATTTACTAACTGCTGTCAGGAGCTACTGTAGTTGAAGCTACTGTCTTTCTAGGTACTTTACCACAGACCTTTTGAAATAAAATGTCAGCCTCTCTTTGGATTATATGCTTCATGATGCTTTCCAGGTTTCAAGCATGGAAAATGAAGGAAGTAATATACCACCACAATTTCGTTAAGTGTCACTTTAGTATTGAGACTTTCTATGTGTGTACTGTAAAAGAAGAGTTTAACATTATTGTCTTTCAGTAGTTTTCCAGTAAAAAAGAAATTGCTCCTATTTGTTCAGTTTATTTGGTGCTTCAAAATCAGCCAAATTCTGCTAAATATAAAGAGTTCTTCACCCACAAAAATCCAATTCTAGAGGTAACTTTGTATGTCTCTTCCTATTAATATATAGTCCTAGAACTAGAAATGAATGAATGTTTCAGTTTCTCTGCTTTGACTTCCATGGGTGGAATGAGAACTGATTTAAAGCTTGAGATGAAAATTTCACTTGCCTGATAACACCACCGTACAATGACTTTAAAAGTACCCCAAGTAGCATCCTAGTCACTACCCTCAATTTTTTTGGATATAGCTCCCAATATTAGTGAATTATCCCTGTTGATCACAGAAAAGAAGCCAACAGTACATGGAACACATCAGTCAGAGAAGGGGAAATATTTTGTACTCACGTGTAAGTGTTATAAGATTTTCTTCTCTTGCTGCACTTACTACTGAGAGAAATTGGGAGTAGTTCATGCTGGTGATACAAGCAGCAACCTAGTTCTCTGGGTCTATCAGGCAATTGGTATAGAAAAGAAAACAATTGGAAGCATGTTACTCTTCAGTATGTGTTTGATTTGTTTTCTAAATGCAATGAATAATTGTACAATGTTTAGCTTCTGCCTTCTTCCTTGTTCCACTGTTTATCTACCTCTGAAAACTAAAGAAAAAAATACCCTTGCAGAATACTTTTACAGAGGGGTCATTACTTCCAGGGGTTATGTACAAATGTTAAACAATGAAATGCCTGGATCCTTTAGACTCATTACACAGCTTTTTACCGACATTATGTTTCTTTGGCAGGTTTATTACTTCATTAAGAGGTTTGGGGAAGATTTTAGACTGGATCCTGGGTTTTCCTTAAAGGGGGATTTGGTCCCACATATTGTGGACTGATTCCCTACTGCTGAGGTGGCAGTGTGGGTGTGCTGTTTGTGCCTCTTTTAGTGCAACTAAGGAGGTTCAGGTTCCATAATGTTAGGGGCAGGGTAGTAAAGGGACCTTGCTGGATATAGAAAGGCTAGTGAGAGTCTGTTGTTCAGAAGCTGGGGTTACTCTTTCAAGCTGAGTCGCAGTTACCCCATTAGAGTGTGTTTAATGTTTGTGTGCAGGTCTGGGAAAATGTGGAGGCACTTCTCACATGGTACTATTTAAGGCAGCTTGTACTTCATAAGGGAGACTAGAAGTGCATGTGTCTTACCAAGGACCACAACCAGAGCTTCAAAAGGAGCTCATTTTCGCTTTGTTCTAAATGGCAAAAGAAAATTGGAATCATCTTCCAAGGACTGATCCTTTCTCTGCTCCCCAGCCTGCCTTTCCTATTGTCTAATATTTGTATTTTATTTTATTGAAGAGAAATGAGATGTCCTAAGACAACCTTTTATCTATGCCCAGAAGGAAGTAATATAGTTATTTTTCACTTCACTTTTTACTGTTAGAACATTACAGGACTTATTTCAACATGTAGCACCAATATCTCTTTTACTTGGATTATATGGTCTATAAATCACCAGGTGTTTTCTACCTGTTACTACTACCATGAACTTTGCCATAGCAGTCGTATCGCTAAGTGTTATGGTCCATGCACTAGTGCTACGACCAGTAAAGGAGAGGGAACACAGTGCAAATTAGAACAGCCCTAATCTGGGCCCCAGTTGCAGTGATCCCTATGACCTATTGTCTCTGCAGAATAACTAGGTATACCGTAGTAACATTCCGGCCACAGCTGGCCCTAGACCAAATGATACCCCAGGCAAGAAGCATCTTCGGTGCTTCCCCTCCATTTGTTAAACTTTTGCATACCTTACAGCACCCCAAGCCTGGGTGGCTTGCCCCCAAATTGATGCTGGCCATGCCCTCAGCATGCCTTGGAATGTCCCAGTCACACCTCTGCTGTTGTGTTGGGGATCCTGCAGAAGCTGGCATAGAGCTTACTGGGGAGGCCTTCTATCTATCTATATATATAAAAGTCAAGTGGTGTATGTATGAGTGTATGTATGTATGTATGTATGTATGTATGTATGTACGTATGACTGCGAAGTCCTCCCGCACCGTTTGAGCCAGAGACTTGAATTTTGGTACAGTGAGGGGTCTTGGGGTCTAGATGCTGGTAAGGGTTGAAAAATTTTCGGATCTCACCTCTGACGCCCCCCAGGGGTGAAAGTCTTTCAGGGCCAATCACATCAGCTTGGCAGTTAGGTGGTGATGATGTCATAATACCCCCCTCCAACAGACACCTCACTTGCTCAGCTCACCCCTCCCTCCTCCAACGGAACCCCGGAGATCCCTCAGTTCTCTGCCCCTCCCACCTCCCCAACGGAACCCCGGAGATCCCTCAGTTCTCTGCCCCTCCCACCTCCCCAACGGAACCCCGGACTACATCAGCCCTGTGCCCCCCCCCACCTGCGAAGGTCCCCGGAATCCCTCGGCTCTGGGCCCCCTCCCCTCCTGCGACGGATCTGAGTTGCGTTTGGTGGGACGGTAAGTGAGGTGGGGGTGTCGGATTCGGTCGGGGGGGTGAGGTGGGGGTTTCGGGTTTGCTTCGGGGGGTGGGAAGGTGTCGGGGTGGGTGAGGGGTGAGGGGTGGGTGTTGGGGTTGGTCAGGGGGTGTCAGCTGTCTGCCACCTCCCCACCTCCGACTGACCCGAGCAGCGCCGGGCACTTATGCTAGTATAACATAATCCCTGAGAGGCTTTGCAATACTTTTGTCACCTTCTTCTGGTGTAGAAGACACACAATGCAAACTAGAATTCCTCTTATAGGCTTCTTCCTGCAGGCCATACATGGACACTGCAGCACCTCCCTTATAATGCCTCTATGGAAAGAAGAACTTGCTAACGAGGAGTTCTGGAAAAATTGAGTCCCTGAGACCGGAAGGTCATAAAAATGATTGGAAAATAGTTGTGGCAAGATAGACAGCCTAAATAGCAAGCTGGGAATAGACTGAAGAAATAGAGGTAGAAGTGACGAAAACACGAAGGAACACATCCTCAGCTGGTTAAATTTTTACCAGTAGAAGTTGAGGAAAATTACAGTGAAATCTGTAGCCAGTATACAATATGCTCTTTTTGTAGAAAATTGTTACTGAAAGGAGGGTAAATGAGAAGCAACTTCCAGACAACATTACTAATGGAAATTTTCCTCAAAATGTCAATTTTATCAAGTGGGCTATCTTGGGAATTTGTTAAGACTCCTGATTTAAAAAACAAACAAGCATGGGCATTACTTATTTTAGGTAACTACAACACTTAAAAATGTGACGTAACAAAAATGAAAGAAATGACAATTTTAAAAACAAAGTTTTAATGAGTTAATAATAAAACTTACCAACAGGGATGTGGAATAGGAAAAAAGACCAGAGAAGCTGTAATCTTCAGAAGAGGTATCCCTTCAGCAGCCAAACACAAAGAAGTAATAATCAGTGAATTATAATAATAACCCAAGGAGATATACTCCTAAAATGGTCACAAGAAAATATACAATAATCTCAAATCTCCTCATACTCACACTCTCTTTTATATCATCAGTGTGATTTAGATTTTATCCGAATAGTTATATTGAAATTACTGTAAATTATTTACCAAGGAAAATCACCTTTGTCCGGCTTGTCCTCATCCATCCCTCCACAAACTTAAGTCTATGCCACACCATTCTATTTTGTTGCGAGCTCCTTCTTTCCATTTCTGTCCAAAGAGTTTTGTCATGGAATTGGCGCAGCACTTTTTCGGTCAGCCCAGCAGTGGCTTGAGGTCTCTGGGGATACAGTCACTGATGCAGGTTGTCCACCTATTGTTTTGCCTGTGAGCTACATGCCCCACCCTTCTTCGCTTTGTGTCGTACATCGCCTGCACTACATCACTCACCTCTCTACACCTTCTGATCTCCTCATTCGATATATGATCATGGAGCGATATCTTACACATTCGCCTTTCCATTGCTCTCTGGCTGACAGCAAGTTTTTCTTCCTCTGCTTTCATCATTGATCAGCTTTTTGCTCCATATATCATTGCTGGCAGAACAGTGGAGTTGAACAGTTCTTTCCTTTCTTCATGGGCTTCTCATCGTCCATTAGAAACGTCTTAATTTTGCTGAAACTTGCCGACCCTGCCTTTTGCTTCCTACTGCATTCCCCTTCGAATGAGTTGTCTCTGCTCAGCTGCTGACCCAGGTTAATATATTTGTTGACCAATTTGATTTCTTTCCCATTTACAGTGATGGTTCCTTCTGCACAATTCTCAACACGTTCACTTCCAACCCAATATCAGATGAAAGCGTTTGCAGTTGCTGCAATTTGTTTTCCAGTTCTGCTGTGTTCTTTACCAGTATTACACAGTCATCAGTGAAGAGAAGATGCATTAACTGTTCTCCATCAATTCTGATTTCTTATTCCCAGTTCAATTTCTTGAACAGCAACTCCAGTACTGCTGCAAACAGCTTTGGTGAGATTGTGTCACCTTGTCTGACTCCTCTGCATACAGTAATAATGCAAGGGACATTGAATAATACAGTATCTCTGTCAAGCAATTGCAGTTAATTTCTTCCAGCAGGTCGATGTACCTCGGGTTGATTCCAATTTCATTGAATGCATTGAGTCCAGCATTAATCTCTACTGAATCAAATGCCTTTTTGTAGTTGACAAATGCAATACATAATGGTACTTTGTATTCCTTGCATTTTTTGATGAGCTCCCAAACTGAGTGGATGTGATCAATTGGTGAATACCCTGAGTGAAAACCAGTTTGTTCTCTGCTTTCATGCATTTCAAGATCCTTCTTAATCTGATTTGAGTATAACGCGGGTGAAGTCTTTATACTTGTGAGAAGAGTGTGATCGGACAGTAGTTGCTCAGTTCTTCTGCATCATCTTTCTTCATCAATAGTATTGTTTTTGATTTCTTTTATGCATCTGGAACAAGCTTGTTATTGATGTGGATGGTGAACCGTTGCATCAAGGCTTTTAAGAGTATCTTCTTCTGCTTTGAGATATTCCGGCCAAACATCATCCACTCCCGGACTGTTCACTCTCTTTATGTTACGAACTGTCTATTCAATTTCTTCCCACATAACATCGGGAACGTCTTCTGTAATCTGCTGCTTTGACAATGTATGCTGGACATTGGCATGCGAGGAGTAGAGGTCATTGTAGAACTTTGTACATACTTCATTCATATTGCTCCTTTCTGATGTCCTTTCACCATTTTCATCTTTCAGTGCTGCTGGGATAATCTCTTTCAGCCTAACATCTCTTTCTACCTTCTCCAGACTCTTATTCTTTTTGGCCGCCTCTCTCAATCGCTTCTTTCTAAATTTTTCATAGTCTTCTTTGATCTTCACATGGATTTTTTTTGCACAGTCCTCTCCATTGAAGTGCCATTTTTGTTTTGGTTTCTGGCTTCTCTTAACTCAGTCTTTGTAGATATTGTCAATACGTAGATTTGAGCACAATATAGGATGGTCTGAGCCTGTGAAAATGATTTGTTTTCCTACTGTTACTTCATCATTGAAGATTCTTCTAGTATCTGTCATTACATAATCAATCTGATTTAGTATGACTCCATCTGGGCTTTCCCATGTCCACTGCTGACGCTGTTCTTTACGAAATAGCATGTTCATTGTGTGGATATGCTTTGCCTCTGCGAATGTAACCAGACGGGCTCTGTGATCATTTCTTACACCTTTACCAAATTTTCCCATGTACTTTTCATTCTCACTTTCCTTTCCACCTACTATTGCACTAAAGTCCCCTTGGATAATTGTGTAGGTGGATCTTTTTTGCATTACCTGCTCCAGCTCTACATAGAAATGTTGGAAGGGACCTTAGGAGGTCATCTAGTCCAACTCAAAGCAGAAACAACCCCCAAGTAAATAATCCCAGCCCAACTAAATCATCCCAGCAAATCATCCAAGTCTTCCACTTGCTGCATGGGATCATACACCTGAATAATTTGAATAATTCTCCTTTGTTTTGTCGGAAGTGTGAGATAATGTCACAGCTGACGATCTTTGATACTGTTTCTTTCCTGACACTGAATCCAATGTCTCCAGTCCCTGCTCTATTGTCGAATGATCTTCCAAGGAAAGTATTCCTGAAAATAAGCCCTTCTCAGAAAAAGGAGCTCTGACTTTGAAACTTCTAATATAACCAAAAGCATTTTTAAACATAGGTTGCAACCAAATGAGTAGGTAAAGAAAATGTAATGGGATGAAAAAGAATGTTGTTCTGTATTCATAATACAGTTATGTTGAAGTGGGATTGTTCATCTGTTGTAAATATATGATTTAAAACATATAAAAGAGAATATAAAATAAATAAAGTATAAAGTGATTCCTTAGTTTATATTGTACCAAGATCTACATGTGTGTGTGATGTCTTCAGTTAAAAAAATGTGAGAAGAATGAGCATTTTTCCTGTTCTCGATATACATTTCTGGGGTCTGTGATGGGGCTGAGCTGCCCTGCACTGGTACTGCAGGGGTTAACCCTTCCCTCTGGGCAGAGGAAGCTGGGCAAGCTCTGCTGGGCATGCTCCAGCTGGAGATCCAGTATAAAAGCCTGCAGAGCTGCTCAGTTGGGGCTGACCGCCAGAGGGAAAGAACGCACGCTACCAGCTCCTGCAGGGGGACAGCCAGGATCCTGGATTCCAGAGGCCGGCCCAGCCACTTGAGTCCCAGCTCAACACCAGCCCTGAAGCTGAATGCACTGGAGGACCCCTGGACACCAAAGACAAGGCAGTGCGGGTAGGAAGTGACCCAGGGAACTTTTAAAGACACACACACATACTCGGCGTGTTGCAGGTGGATCCCCGCTGAGCTAGGGGTAGGGGAAGCCCCGCCAAGAGGTGAGCCCTGGGTCAGGACCTGGTGGAGTGGGTGGGCCTGGTTCCCCCTATCCCTGCAGCCACTACCTCGCCTGTGAGAGGAATAGCTGGATTCTGGCTGCTAGGCCACACTACCTTGAGACTTTGGGGAAACTAGATAGACTCGCATAGACTCCAGCTGTTAGGCCATGCTACCCCATGACTGGAGGACACTGCATGAGCTCTGGCCATTGGGCCACGCTACCCTGAGGGCGGGGAGCCACTGTATTGACCCTGGCCAGCGGGCCATGCTACCCCGAGAGCGGGGAGAGACTGAATAGACTCCGGCCATTAAGCTGCACTGCCCCAAGGCTGCATAAACTCCGGCCCTTAGGCCATATTGCCCTGAGATTGGGAGATCAGAGAGTGGCTGAGGTCCGCCGCCAAACCCCACCACTGCCACAAGGGAGCACCGCGGAGCTGGACCCGCCACAGGGTCCTATTAAGCCGATTCTGCATAGTAGGTGTTACAGTGGATCAAGGCTATCAATAGCACAAAGAAGAGTCAGCCCAGCTGTTGATTAATAGAAACTGAAGAGGTTTCCTGGCTATACAACTATGGAACCAGCTTCCTATTTCAGGAGGTCATTTCCTTTCAATAGCAAAAGCAGAATACAGATTTTAGATCAAGATTTTCATAAATGGATTTCTAAATGTAGACTATTAAGTGTCCTGATTTTCCTAAAGTACTGTTCCCACTGAAGTTATTTAGCTGAAGGGTTAAATAGACATGCGGCAAGGCATTTTTTAGCGATGGTCACTGACTTTAGAATGCACCAATGCCAGTGTGACAGAGCCTGTTATTTACCATTTGTTTGTTTTTTAAAAACCATCCAGGCATGCTCTAAAATCTCTGTGTTCCCTGGCTTTTCCTGGAGGGTTGGCCTTGGGGTCTAGGTCGGAAGGCTCAAGTATAACCAGGAAAAATTATCCTTGGTATGAATACATCAGCACTAGCGTAATGAGTTCCAGGTACAAATTCCATATGGGTACTGAGTGCTGAAAAAATAAGGTTTTAGAAATAGCAAAATTATTAACCATCTGAGGTCAAATAAATGTTTAGTTCATTTAATGTGGTTGTAGGAGTAAATTCCAAGAGCTAGTTTAGAATTAACACAATGAAATACCATTACTGTAAAAGTAGTTTGAGATAAACTCTTGTAAGAGCTAAGAACTGTGAGACCACGTGATGGGTTGCAATTTTTAATAAATACATAAAAATGGACACTCTTCAAATGATGCTTGTTTTCTGAAAACCCCATTAGTTCACCGAAGGCTTTTTTTTTTTCTCTCTTCATGCAGCTTCTTTTATAATTTGAGCCCGCCTCTGAAAAGCCTAAAATAAAACAACAAAGACCAGTAGCATTATTTTAAGGAAAAAAGTTAGAAATAATAAAATAGAAAAAAATAAACAATAGAAAAGAGTGGCTAGTACTAATTTTATCCTACGGAATCTAATCCTTCAGGATATGCTGACGGAACTCAACACTGGCAGCTTGAGGTCCTGTGTTAGCAAGAAATTCAAAGTGATAAATATGAAGTCTGTTGACTCATACTCATTTATGTGCATAATAATTCCACCTGATTAAAAATAGAACCTTTTTATCCATGCTTAAGTGCTTTGTTGAATAAGATTGGATTTAATAATGGTATTAAGTGCTTTGTTACATTGGAACCTGAGTCCTTTCATTAAAGGTCAGGTAAACTGAAGAGCGTGTCAGCAGAAGATGGACTGAATAAGGATGGCAGGACCCAGACCTCAATGAAATAAGAATATTCACTTGACAAGCCGTTTATTGTAATTGATTTATTATTTGAGAATAAAAACTGTAATGCTAAACTTTGTGATAATGCAGCATAATTTATTGTGCATTCCTGTGTTGTGTAGCAAAAGGAAATATGCAGGAATTGTAGACTGTGTGATGAAGTTTGAACTTGGAACTATGGGGACAAGTGTCTGGATGATTTGGTTTTTATATTTGGCCATGCCTCACTGATGGTGTTTAAGTGCCTTGCTGTCAGCAGAGAATAGAGTCTAGATGGTCCCTGCCCTTAATATTTAACTCTTCTTAGTAACAGATTTATTCTTCTCTTACAGTAATAACTACACTGTCTCTTCATCAAATTTAATTGTTCAGACATCCTAATGTTTAAAACTGTACACAATATTGTTGCAGAGACATTGGATTGCACAGTAGCTCTCTACTCAGTATTTAAAGCCATTGTAGAACATTTTCCATAAATCATTTGATTACATTTCCTTTCTCCCTGCTTATCTTTACTTCTATTCCATGTACTTTTTTTCCTGCTTCCTCCTACTGTGCAAACTAGATAGCAGCTTAATCCTTGGGTTGGCTGTGGTCTGAGTAAGTAGTTTTAGTGAGCACTTTTTCGGTAAATCTTGAACCTAAGAGCATCTTGAAAAGAAGTCTAGCCACAAATGGTACTCCTAGATGTTACAATGTGATACTTGCCATTGCTCATGGAGTAAATGGAGTGGAAGATGGAATCCGAGAATTGCTACTGATTTGTAAATTCACCAGATGCATCATGTGAATTAACCTACCCAGCTGATCACTAGTTCCTTAACTAACATTTACAGAGCACTTTTCATCTAGAATGATATGAACTGAAACATCCCAAACCATGCACAAGAGTAACTCCATCCTCTCCTGAAATACTGTCTCCAGTGGGCTGTTCAAGAACAGTTCTCCAATTGTCCAATTCAGAAACAGAACATAGTCCAGTAGTTCGAAGTCAGAGTACGGATCAGTGTTCTTAATCTGTATCCTGTTTATTTGTATCCACATTTTAAAGGTGTAATTGAAGATATCTGCAGACACTATATATGTAGAAAATTATACATGAGAACTTTTAAACCACATAGATGAGAATTAAAGCTAATTTTTATATAGTTTTGAAATGAAACAGACTAGAATTTACCCAAGGAAAAAAGACAAAACTAAATGAGTTTTCAGGAAAAAACTCACTGGGATGTTAATCAGGAATTATCTAACACACCATAATTATCCATCAATGCCCCCACTCCCCTTTTGCCTCACAGTTTAATAGAAGACAATCACACTGTACCTTTAAACACACACACTGTCCCCAATCTCCTTTGTGTCTCAGATTTTATCAGCACAGTGTTTTACACAATAAATGATTTATGCATTAATCTTCATGGTATGCTGGTGGGATTCTGGCTTTAAATGCAAGGAGCTATTGACTTAATACGGTAGGGACGGATTTAACTTAAGAGGGACAGCTAATGGTGGAGCCAAGGAAAAGGAGAGTATTTATGAAAAAATCAATGCTTGTATGGAATGTACTGTGCTTAATGGATATTAATAGAGTTGTGTGAATCATTTACTTGGCAAATTCAGTCTCTTTTTCAGCTTGCAGAATGGCTAAAAGCTGATCACTAGTTCCTTACATTTATTTGGTATTCTAATTTACTGAAGTTTTTAAAAACAACTTTTATTTTTTAACCCCAACATAGTTGATTAAATAGTTTGCTGCGAG
Source organism: Sternotherus odoratus (assembly GCA_032164245.1). Taxonomy (NCBI): domain Eukaryota; kingdom Metazoa; phylum Chordata; order Testudines; family Kinosternidae; genus Sternotherus; species Sternotherus odoratus. The sequence continues at coordinate 57,590,594 of JAVMKO010000004.1, forward strand.
GATTCAAAACTCACTCTCTACATTGATCCCATAGATCACACAGTAGGGCCAGAACAGATAACTCAAAATCAAAGACCCAGTGGGGCTTTGATACTTTCAGGCTCAGAGAGGCTAGAAATTTAGGCATCAGACAAATAGGATAGGAGAATTTTTAAAAGATCCTTTTAACCTCAGAAATACATGGGGCTTTTTGAATAGTTTTAATTCTTTTTCCTGCGGAAGACAATTGGAGAACTAGTTTATACGTCAGCAGAGATACCATGCAAATGAAACCTGTATAACTGGAAGAGGCAGCAGGGCTGTATTAAGGCACAGATAATGCATAGGGCCTGTGATCCCAGTGTCACGGTATGAGGCTAGTCTGAGCTTTCCTTAGAAAATACGTTAACCTGAAACGGAAATCGTAACTGGAACCAATGGAATGATATCTGCCTTAGCCTGCGGCTAGCCTCCAGCAAGAGGACCCTACACCAACACCATTGCAGATCTGTTGCTGTGGAGGGGACCCACTGTGGTACTGCTGGAGGGGCTTGCCACTGCTAGCCCAAGCAAAGGTAAGGCCCAGGTGGGGGATGGGGAAAGAGCTCCCACACCAACTGGGGTGTGCTAAGTTCCTCCAACGGCTGAAATCCAGTGCTGCAGAGGAGTGATTTTCTTTCTTTAACACTCCCCAGCTACTTAAATACCGAGAAACGATATCTCGACTCATATCCAAATCCCATGTGGCTTATTCGTTTCTCATCTGCCTGTAACTTTATGTGGTATTTTACCCCTGTCTCCAGTGGATTTCATCCAGGAGCCTTTAATTTAATTCTCTTGAATGCTCTATCCCAGAAGATGAGGACTCGTTCTTTGAGAAGCTCAGTGAGACAATAAGCACACAGATAACCTGACTGCCATTGTTCATTCAAGCAGCTTTGCATTCATCAGGATGTTAGCATCATTTTACATATTTCATCAGTCAGAAAACAAAAATTCTCTTCATATTAAATTGGCTGCTATTAAAAAAAAGTCAGGAAGGCAGCAAATGGAACTGCATTTTGCTGGCATTCTGCAAAATAAATACACACGTGCCTTATTTCTGTGACTAATACTTGGCACTTTTAGTCAAACAGTTTTACTCTAATTGTTTAAGAAAGGAAGCAATTCATCCCCAAAAAATCAGTTAAAAATGTCAGACATTTATTTTTCTTGTTAAATAAAATGCATTTATTTTAATTAACTAGGTATGTCATTTCATTCCATCATATAGTATATTTTCTAAATGTCATGTGTGCTTTGAGATTTCAAATATTTGCCCACTGAAAGCTAAAAAAACACATTTCAAAATGTTCTAAGAACAGCCTTTCAACATTAATCTATGATGTGATTACGAAAAGGGGAATAAGAACCTCACATTTCACTCTATTATTAATAGCTCTCGTTTATGGACACCAAGCCACCCAGTTAGCTATAATATTCCTCTTTGTAACTGTTCCCTACTTGCTTTACCCATAAACGGTTAACAAGCCCATTGGTAAAAGGAAAGAAATGGGCACCTGACCAAAATAGCCAATAGGAGGGCTAGAACGTTTTAAAATTTGGAAAAACCCTTTCTTTTGTCTGTGTGTTATTCTCCAGTAAAGAGGGGAACAGGGAGCAGGTATGCTGTGAGAAGCTGAAGGCCAGATAAGAAGAAAATCAGATCATATCTAGAACTACTTATTTAAACCCAGATATGTAAGTAGATCAGAAATGCCTAGATGTGATTAGGTTTGTTTCTTTTATTTTGTAAGGCTTGTGGACTCCTCTGTGCTAACCCCAAATGATTTTGTTTTGCTTGTAACCTTTAAGTTCATAAGTAGAAAAGGTATCCCCTCCGCCAATATTTCAAAATAACTTAATAGAATTTGTTCAAATCTTCTTTTAAAATTCACTTTTGGAAAACATCTGGAATGAGAAGATTCAGCACAATTTTGAGGAAGTTATGGGAAAATGAAGAGTGGTTTTGAATGGAATTACCGTCTTACCTCAACTACACTATTGCTATTGTGCACATAACCATACGCTATAGCTATACTGTAATTTGGAATAATAGTCTTTTTATGTGGGATTGCCTGTCATAAAAAGGAGTTAATAGGTTGAACGAGATAATTTCTAATTAAACTATAACTTTCTGCACTCCCTATCAAAAGGCATATTCTGAGGTCTTTTGGCGATCTTCTATCCATGTTTTAAATTCCAAAAGTATTCATACCAATGAAGGAAATATACTGTATTGTGGCTTGCTCCTTAAATGTCATTATGAAATCCCCTTCTAATAAAGGTGCAGATTTTTTGAAGCGGACTTTTAATTTGCTAGATGGTTTTCATTTGCTCTCTTCATACAGCTTCTTTTATAAGCTCAGCCAGCCTCTGAAAAGCCTACAATGAAAGAAAGATGGTTAATGTTCACATCCCAGTATTAGATAAGCAGGTAATATGCTAAATCTTAAGAATTTCTGAAACTATTTTAACCACAGGGGAACCCAGCTGTGTAAAGTCTTAGTACTTTATTGTAAAACTTAGTGTTCCCTATTCAATTTGATATCAATAGTGTGTTAAGTGTTCAAGAAAGTGGGGAGAGCTTCCACTTAAATAATCTGGCATGTTCTTTCAGCATAAAAAAATAGAAGAAAAGATGGAGTTCTTCTGAAGCAGAAGGACAAATATATTAATCCACAAGAGTATTGTTATGTCTCTACACGGCATCTATAATCCAGTGGGCATTAATGAAGTGAAGCAGAAGGATTCTCATAACTGCAACAGTAATACAGAGGGTACAATCTCATATAGGAGAGAGGTGTTATAAATCAAAGTCATGTGCAATGTCAGCAAGATGCAGTTTGACTAGCGACAATACGATTGTGAAATTCTTTAGGTAACGGTGAAAGGGATGACCAACAAAGGAGAAGCATAACTAGACACCAGCTCCTTCCTTTGAGGCTTTTAAGGTCAGGCTTGACAAAGCCCTGGCTGGGATGACTTTTTTGGCGATTGGTCCTGCTTTGAGCAGGTGGTTGGACTAGATGACCACCGGAGGTCCCTTCCAACCCTGATATTCTATGATTCTACATACCTGAATGACTGAAGTAAAGTATGACCAGAGACATGGGAAAATTCTCAAGGCACTTGAAACAATGGAATGCTATACTCTGGGCAGCTAATTGTTCCCCACTTCCCCTATACAATGATATGCACTCAGTCTCAAATACAACCATTATAGCCAAGATGTTCTTAAATAACAGTTTAATCACGAAATCATGAAGTATAGAGAGACTGAATTGGAGGAAAGACCATCTCCAATGTGCTACTGACTCCTCAGGAGAAATTGAATGTGAGACTAATGGGGAATCCTGATACTGGTCATCTTGAACTTGTTTGATAATACGGAATTGGTATTAAACATTGGAGTAAAGGAAATTAGATTTGAGGATGGAAAACTTTGGGAAATAAGACAGGTGGTTGCTTCTGCTCACACTAAATGAGTAGTTACAGCTGGATCAGTGAGTGAGATCTGATGGGAATACATAAAGAGGCAGGTGCATCTTAAGAAACACTAAAGATTTAGCACACTGCAATTCTTCTGGATAAGAATATGTCCAAGGAACAACAGTTAAGGGAGTTTCAGAAGTACTCAAACAGTACCTACCAAAACAAACAAAAACCTACTGGAAATGGAATAGAGGGAGATAACTATATAATATAGAGAACTGGTAAAAACTTGTAGGGAAAAAGTAAGGGAGCAAAACAACAATAACACATGAAGAATATTCTCTTCAGGAATGTACAGTGAATTATACTGCACTCACCTGATCCATTTGGGCTGGAGAAGGCAGAGAGAAAGAAGCTCTGACATAAGAACTAGGAACTGAGCTATCAATGTTAAATACTCCCCCAGGAACCAGTAACACCTAAAATAAATTGATTAGTTATTTAGTTACAAATTTTTTCTTAATTAAAAAAAAAATTAAATTGCTCATTGCTGAATAATGGTCTCACAAAGAGGCTTAATCGATTCCTTCCTTCCGAAAAGGGAAGGCAGGCTACAAAAACTGGAATCAAATATTTCACAACAAAAAAGACAGAAGCTACGTATTTGTAGCTATAGGCAGGTTCTATTTTATCATTCTCGTGTTTTATAAGTATCAGAGAAGTAAATCTCTAGGTTCCTTTCTGACTGACAGCTGATGTCATTGTGTAACACTTGAATGTACAAATTGTTGAATAAACCACACTTAATTTCTCCTATTAAATGGAAACAATGGATAGGCTAGGTCTCTCTGTATCTGTTTTGGGACAGAATTAAACAAAAATATTCAAGATGTTGATTAACCATGCAGATATTTCATTAGTAAGGAGAGTTATTAGAATATCTTACTATATGCCTGTTCAAAATTTGCAGTGCTAATGAACGGACTCAAATAGTGTATTTAACCCTTCCCTCCCACTACATTTTAAGATCAGCAGACATTTTCATACTTCTTTCTGCAAAGCTTTTTCCATGATCAGTTGTTGTGTGTCAGAAACTCCCTTAATTTTAATCCATAGAAACATGCCAGCAGCAGGAGCATGCCAGTCTGCCAGACCTGGAGAGAGAAAACAGACAAATAAAAGAAAGATACGCTCCATCCCTTCTGCAAAGAATACACCAAAGACAAAGATTGGGTGACAATGAAGTCAGTGGGAGTTTGGTCATTGATGCCAATGGAGCCAAGATTTCACCTGCAGAATTTAAGGTTCCCTCTGACAAAATTAATACAGATGTAATTCAGTGATGCTGACACTACTTTGTTTTATGGTATTTTTGAAAATGGATGCTCTGGGTTCTCTCACAGTTTCTTACAGACTGCTCCCACAGGTGCACTAAAGGTACTACGGTAGGCTGATTTCTGAAAAAGCAACTAAACCCATTGTGCCATAATCAAACATCCTTTTTAAATGCCAGCTCCTTTAGGACCATAATTACCATAAATGCAATCTTAATGTGTTGAATAGATGTGTTGCATAATGTAGACATGGTAGAAAAAGAATATGTTCTTCATTTTTAGTTTTTCCACATAAGAAAAGAAGGGATCGGACAGGAAGAGCAGAGAAGGACACAGAAAGGAATTTTACTGCTTTAGTAGGCAGTGTTACTGTACCCTTGTACCTTGAGGCAATCTTTGGCAGGACGATAATCCAAACACTCCTTTTTTTTTTTGGCTCCAACTTTATTACATGTGTAATTATATGAATATAGTGGGTTGTTTGTTTGTTTCACTTGCCATCAGCCCCTGTTCCTATTAGATCGAGATCGGCAGCCTTGGCACCCGGCCTCCCAGGGACAAGCACCCTTGGTGGGCTCAGCCGGTTTGTTTACCTGCCACATTGGCAGGTTCGGCCGATCACGGCTCCCCTGGCTGCAGTTCGCCGCTCTGGTCTGCTTCTCACAGCCCCCATTGAACCTGAGCGGCGAACTGCGGCCAGTGGGAGCCGCGATCAGCCGAACCTGCCAACACAGCAGGTAAACAAACTGGCTGAGCCCACCAAGAGTGCTTGTCCTGAGGAGGCAGTGTGCCACGGTTGCCGATCCCTGTATTAGATACATTTGATCATTATCAGCAATTTAATTATAAACTCTCTATAAAGACCTCTCACAGAATACTTCAAAGCCTCAACTTCCTAGTTATGTCAATCTTCATAAAATAAGAAGCCAGTTACTTCAGCAAGAGGAAGATTTTCAAGGCTTTAGCTTTTCCTGCTAAATGGCTTTACCAGATTTATTTTTCTTCTCTAGTTTGGCTGGATAGGTGAAGGTCTTTTTCGATTAGATACTCCTATGGCCCTCATCACCATGTGTCTGAGCAGCTCCCAAAATTAACAACGAAAACTAACAAAGTTCTCTTTCCTCTCCACATATGGTAGCAGCTGGAAAGGAAGCTGAATTGCAGAAGGTATTTTTTGTTTCGTTTTCTCCTTTCTGTCACTTCCCTTTATGACTAAATGGTGAAAAGGGCTGGTCAAATAAAAGGGGTTTGCATTTGGTTCTGAGTGCAGTGAGGCTGTGGTCACTCTTCGCTCTTGAGGGAGTTCTATGAGCAGTGAATAGGGATGTTCCAAGGCTCAGGATGCTGGCTTGGGACTTGGCTGGGAGACCCGGGTTCAGTTTCCAGATCTAAGGCTATGTCTACACTAGAAACCTTACAGTGGTACAGCTGTATTGATGCAGCTGCATTGCTGTAAGAGCTCTCGTGTAACTGCTCTATGATGATGGAGAGAGCTCTTCCATCGACATCATTAAACCACCCCAATGAGAGGTGGTAGCTATACTGGCGGGAGAAGCTCTCCCGCTGACATAGTGCTGTGCACACTACCACTTTTGCCAGAGAAATTTAGGTCGTTCAAGGGGGGATTTGTTTTCACATCCCTGAGTGACATAAATTTTGCCAACATAAGTGGTAATGTAGACATGGCCAAAACCAGGCTTCCTGTGTTCCCTTGGGCAAGTCACCTCGGTATGTCTACACTGCAGTAAAAGATGTATTCTTAACTTGGCTTAGAGCAGCAAGGAAGACACATCAACTTGGCTTTTCACTAAGGTTAGCAGTTTGAGTTCAATCCCAGGCTCCCCTATAGGCATTAGCCCAAGATGTAAATCTGAGCTAAAAGCCAAATTGTTGTATTTTAAGTCAAGTTAAGAACCTATTTATTTATTGCAGTGTAGACTCTCCAAAAGTCTCTCTGGGTCTCAGTTCCCCATCCAGTAGAAGGGAGTTAATAATGCTTCCTTATCTCACAGGGGAACTGTAAGGGTAAAGATGGTGAAGCTCTCAGGTACTATAATAATAGGGGCATATAAATACAACAGATAGATGGGTTAGCTTCAGCTCCTGTGAAAGTTTCAGCTCTGGCTCTCCCAAGTCCCTACAGGCTGACAGATTCATGGTTCCAGTGGAATACAGCTGCTGCTGGAGATCTTGGTTGAGAAGGGACAGGCAATCTCTCACGTAGCTATGGCCAATGCCAGGCTGGGCTCTGAATATCGGGACTGGGGTTCCGATACTGACTGTCATTGTATCTCTCTATACATACATCACAGGGATAAATGCCCGGGAAGGGAGAGAAGTTAAGTGCCAATGTGGAAACAAGGACAAATGGCTATAAACTGGCCATCAACAAGGGTAGGCTTGAAATTAAACAAAAGTTTCTAATCATCAGAGGAGTGAAGTTTGGAACAGCCTTCCAAGAGGAGCAGTGAGGGCAAAAAACTTAACTGGCTTCAAGACTGAGCTTGATAAGCTGATGGAGGGGATGGTATGATTGGACTGCCTACAGTGGCACGTGGCTCACTGGCGATTGCAAGTAGCAAAAATTCCCAACTGCTGAAGATGGGACACTAGATGGGTAGGGCTCTGAGTTACTACGTAGAATTCTTTCCCAGGTATCTGCCTGGTGGGTCTTTCTCACATGCTCAGGGTCTAACTGATCACCATATTTGGGGTCAGGAAGGAATTTTCCCCGGGTCAGATTGGTTGAACCCTGTTTTTTGTTTTTTGCCTTCCTCTGTAGCCTGGGGCACAGGTCACTTGCAGGTTTAAACTAGATTAAATGGTGGATTATCTGTAACTTGAAGTCTTTAAACCATGATTTGAGGACTTCAGTAACTCAGTCATGGGTTTATTTGAGGTGAGGTTCTGTGATCTGCAATGTGCAGTAGATCAGACTAGATGATCACCCTTCTGACCTTAAAGTATATGAGAATCATGTTATTCCTTTGCACTGTGTGCACTATCACAATCTGTTAAAACCTTGACAGGTCATCATACACTATATGTACACATTTTCTTTTACAATGTTTGTCACTAAGGTACAGCTTTTTACGTCGAAAGAGGTACTGTAAATAAAAGAGTACAGAACATACTGCACGGAAATGTGTTGTTTGCATGGCTGCCTGCCACAGCAGCACGGGGAGGACCTTCTTCTGAGCACTCCCCCATTTCAAATAGTTTAGAAAATAGGAACATCAGATAATCTTAGGTTTGGATATTCAAAGTTCAAACAAAAGGGGATAAAAATACCAAGAACACCTTTGAATTGTCCATGTTGCCTATTTATCGCTTAATTCTGCAGATGTACCTTAGTGATTGTTCTTAAAAATGGAATTGAGTAACAGGAGTCAGAAAAAAACACCTTGAAAATATAAGTGGTGTTTGCATTCACTAACCTTTTAACCACTTGTCTGCTGCAGCAAGCATTGCATCTCGCTGGGCCCTGTAGAACTCCACTACCCTGGAGATGAACAATTCAAAAATGTGTATAGATAGATATAGAGAAAGATCACCCTACCTCCTCTTTGAGCTAAATCCACAAATGGTTACGTATAAATAACTTTATACAACTGCCATCTGCCTACTACAGAACTGTGCAGTTATATTATGCTGCCCAGAGCTGTGGGACCTTCAGGTAACAGATCTTAACATTGTTCCAGTTCCCTGTGATGCTGGTAAACCAGGTGCCAGCTCTTGCCAAGTTTGTAGGTGTCAGCTGATCACTGACAAACTCATAGCTGGAAACCAAACCGGCTCACCTGTTGCTAGTTTTGTTCAAAATAGGTATTAGTTTTATAAGAATGTATTTAGTGTTTAGACTCTATGAAATGCCTGTAAGTGGCTGAATGCACTAATCTCAGCTGTAATGTCCATATCCCATGCTATAAGGGAAATATGTACATTTGGCTTTATAGCTTTGAAATGGTTTGTTCTGACCTTGTGAACCCAAGCACAGGAATCATCCCTCCCATACCCATTCAGGAGGCCTGTCAAGATTAAATTGGCCATTAAGGAACATCACAATACGAAAGATTGGTGGATGGATCTATCACACCTTGGGACTGCTACATTCAAGGGAACGATCTCATAGGCTGGAAGGCTAAGTGTAAAAGATAAGAGGGTCACAAGAATTTTTTTTATCTCTTTGTTGTTCGAACACACAGGACCAGGGACACTAAACTCAGGCAGAGATCCCTAGGGATATCCCTGGGTCTGCCCTGAAAGACCTTCTGAATTGACAGATTAGTACCTCTTGGTGATCTTGAGGAACCATAGATGGCAATTCATTTGTGAATGTTTGCTTGCTTTAACCTGTAGATAACTCTACTTCTTTTTCCTAGTTAATAACCCTTTGGTTAGTTTATTACAGGATTGGATATAGGAAAGGCTACAAGTATGTCATGGAGGTTGCAGAAGTTACAGAATCTGTGACTTCTGGAGACCTCTGTGGCATTGGGGCACCATAGCAGCTCAGCCACCGGCTGTAGCGGTCAACCCTCCAGCAGCAGCCCAGATGCCACAGGGGGCAGGGGACCCCTGCAACTGACCAGCTGCCACTGATGGGCCCCCCAAGTTCCCTAACTGCCGCGGACAGTAGAGGGACTCCGGCAGCTCGCAGCCCTGCAGGGCAGCAGGTAGATCCTAGAGTTCCCCAGACGGCGGCGGAGGGATCCCGCTGGCTGCTCAGCTCCCAGCCTTGCAGGGCAGCAGGGGATCTCACCCAAGCTCCCAGCCACTGGGCAGGGGGCCGTAGCTTCCAGCCACTGCATGCATCAGAGCCATGTACTGGCACCTCATTTTGTCAGGGATGTTTTTAGTAAAAGTCAGGGACAGATCAAAAATTCACAGAAACCCTGTTTATTGCCCTGACCTGTCCGTGACAAAATCGCAACCTTAGCTATACCCATTGTTTTGAGAGCTAAGGTACAAATGGGGTAAGTGACCGGTCTCTTGGGACTGGTCGCAACCTGAATATTTTGTGTTTGTGTGTGTGTCTGTGTGTCAGTGACCATTTAATACTATTTCCAGCTCATCTAGGTGGCAAGATAGACTGGAGAGTCCAAAGGGACTGTCTGTGACTCCATGTTATAATGATCCACAAGTTCACATTTGTTACTGGGTTAGTGAAATCTAATTATAGAACATACCACTAGTTTGGGGTGTCTGTCCTGTTTTGATGGTCGTGAGTCCCTCCAGACAATGTGAAACTCCCTTTAAACATTATTCTCAGAGACATGACAGTAATTAAAAGAGAACCCAAACCCCACAATATAGTATATTGAATATAACTGCATTACCTTTCCACATGCTCCAGGAAACCCTTTTCTCCCCATTGCTGAAGAAGCTGTGCAGTCATAAGCTACAGAAATAAAACCCACACAGTAAAATCCATTCTTTAAACAGGATAGTCAGCCACCAAACAGAAGCTTTTAAAAATGATATTCATATCATATCAAACATCCTGCAAGGGCAGAGGTCACACCCCTGGACTCCTGGAATACAGGAAATCACCAGGAAACAGACGAAGGGTCATTAGGAAGTCAGGGCTATAGCAGTCCCATAGGGAAATGGAAATGTTAGGAAGTCTGAAGGAAAGAGGAACGGATAGGGGAAGACAAGTGTGGGAATTTAGGAAGGAAAGGGAGATGAGACGGTGCTAGCAGAAAAACTGCTAGCAAACCCTCTGTCACCCAAGCTATACTGAGGGAAGGTAATTGGAGCTGGGGAGGCCACCTGGACCTAACTGGCAGAGCAGAGGCAGCTGCTGTCTCTGCAGGCTGGGGATGGTTAAAAGCCTCAGGAGAAAGAAGCCGGGGTGGGGGGGGGTTGGATAGGAAAGGTACCTGCAAAGGAGCTAGGAAGAAGGGAAGTAGGAAGGACTAGCCTGCCCTTCTCTCCTGCTGAGGAAGAGAGAGAACGAACTTGTACATATGGTGACTCTGGAAGTGGTGGGAGCACATCTTGTATAATAAACCAAAAGGTGAGGACTGCAAACTGGGTCTCCTGAGTAACTTTCTGGGACAAACAGGGGCAGGAGCCAGGAGGGCCCTGCAGAAACCCTGTTACAGGAGGGAAACATATATAGCTTTGAATTAAATAGAAGTTTATTTCCTTTATTAGTCTCCCCACTTATATTCTATCTCCATGATGAAAAAAGAATTGGGAGTGCAAAGTCTAATTTAAGGTCTGGGCTGAATCCTTAGAGCTGACTGTGACAGAGGAGAGGGCAGGGCTCAGGAATGGGTCAGTGATGACCTCTTAGGGGACGGGGGTATATTTTATTCTACCCTAACTTATCCTTTGAGCACTGTCTGGAAGGGAAGGGGCAATGGATAGTAGGCTACTTACACAGTGCCAGCAGGGTTCACCAGTTCGCCACACGGACCTACAAACACTGCTTCAAATAAAAATTCCAAATCCTCTCCATTTATGCTGCAGCTCTTCGGGGTGGGGTTTTCAAAGTAGCCTAAGGCCACAGAGCACACAACTTCCATTGATCCCTAACTCTGCTAAGCCTTAACCTAACCTAAAAGTAAAGGGTGTCCTCTATATGGAGCAATGTTGTTTCATATCTATTAGAACACCCTCCAGACAAACCTTGGTCTGCCTCTTTGCATTGTTCTTTCTTCCTTTGGAAAAAAATTTCATATAAATTTTCCTATGTTTGAGAAACCATTTTATTTTTATAAACACAATTTGGGCAACACCTTCCCAATTCTCGGAGATGGCACTTGCCTGTGTGAAAGTGCTGGTGTGCATCGTTGAGACCTGTATATGCAGAATAACTCTGTCAATAAGTGGTTTGGGGCCTGTTAAAAAGCCGATTCTCAACCTAGGGGAAAAGAAGAACATTACTATAGAAATATACAGTCCATCAATCCTTGAAATTATAGCAGCAGAGAATATGATTATCACAAACAGCAACTATGGAAAATTGGAACTTTAATGGATCTGCTCCCTGTGTGTATTCAGAGTCTCATCTGCTAATTCGAGTTGAAAGGGAAGAGGTTGGCTTAATAATTATGAGATTATTTAAAAAATATATTCTTTGGTTATTTCAATTGGGCTTGTAGTTTCTGAGCTTTTAGGGCATACGTGGGTCATAGTTTTAAACTTTTCTCTGCAATCGTAATGGTGAGGGGCAAAATACTAAGCTGAGATTCTTACATCACAACAACTTTACAAGAATGAGTCTATTAAACACCAAACAGTGTGAAGTTGGCAACACAGTGTCTACTATATTTACTTCCATTTAGCACTGCTAGTAAATACAGAGAAGAGAATCAACAGGATTGTTTTTGTGTTCATGCACTAAAAAAAAGCTTTATTCATATTGTCAGAAACAAAATGAATCCCTGCTTGATTCTGATTCCAGATTGAGTTTGCAGTGAGAGGAAAATAAATGGAGCAAGTTTACACGTCTCTGAATGACAAAGATGGAGCTATATGACTATATTTCCATTATATTATCTTCTTTATTTCATTAGATTCTCAGGGAGAGCTCACAACTCACTAACTGCGAGATGAGGATTCATGTAGCTTGCCATGATTCATTAAAAGTACTGTACACTAGAGCCAGAAAATCAAGACTGAGTCAAGGAGTTGTGAGGAGTGGAAAGCAGACTTTCAAGTCCTCAGCAAAAGATGGTGGTTGAAGGAAAAGTGTAAAGCTAGAAGAGAAGGTGCCCTGGGGAAGAGCCCTGTTATTCCTCATGGACTGTAGAAGAGAGGATGACAACATGACACAAAAACTTCTGAAGGAATGGTCAGAGGTAGGGAGAGAAGCCAGTGTTATGAAAATCAAGGGAGATAAGAACATCAAGAACCAGAGAGGAGGAGTCTAAGGCCCCCATCATGAACCTCTAGTTTGGAAAAACTGAGGGCAGGCTGTGTGTAAGGACAAGCTGTCATAGAAAGCAGAGGCTGTCAGAACAGGAGTGGGCTCTGGTGACCATGTACTACTCTGTGTACAGTGCCTACCAGAGCAGAGCTCTACTCTTGCTTGGGCCCTAGTCTTACTGTAGTAAACATGATTATTAGGTTACTGCCAAAACATGGAGGGAGTGGGAAATGAGCAGTCTGTGAACAGTTGAAGATCTCAGTGCACTTTACAACAGTGGGTCATTATTTGCATATAACACATGGAAAAACAAGGAACAGAGACACTGAATGACTTGTCTAAAATCACAAAGTGCAGACTCAGGACTAGAGTCCCATGTCTCTTGACTCCAGAGCCTGTGCTAACTAGCAGGTGACAATCCGAAACTGACCTTACCCAGAGGAGAGATTTTTAGAGAAAGAGTCAGTCCTGATAACTCGACCATCGACATCCATTGAGAGGAATGTTGGCGCCCAAGGCTTGAAAGAAAAGATTAAGAGTTTAAAGTTCAAGTAGCTAATAAAGCTTACAGTAAGGTACACTTTACTTATTATAAATACAGTAAAACCTCCATTTAACGGACTAATTCGGGTGAGGGTGTGTCCATTAAATCAAAAAGTCCGTTATTTAATTAAAAAAAACAACGAGCTGTCCGAGCAGCAGCCCGACCGCCACAGGGTCGGGGCGGCAGCTCCGCAGCCCGCCTGCTGATGGGACCCGGGCGGCAGCCGGGAGCCGTCAGCCAGCCCACCCGGGTCCCGGCTGCTGGGACCCGGGCGGCAGCCAGGACCCGGCAGCCAGCCCGCCTGGATCCTGGCTGCTGGGACTCGGGCGGCAGCTGGGAACCGTCAGCCAGCCCGCCCGCTGGCGGGACTCGGGCGGGAGCCGGCAGCCAGCCCGCCCACTTGCGGGACTTGGGCGGGAGCCGGGAGCCGGCAGCCCGCCTGCTGGCGCAACTCGGGCGGGAGCCAGCAGCCCGCCTGCTGCCGTGACTCGGGCAGGAGCCAGGAACTGGCAGCCAGCCCGCCTGCTGCCGTGACTCGGGCAGGAGCCAGGAACTGGCAGCCAGCCCGCCTGCTGCCGTGACTCGGGCAGGAGCCAGGAACTGGCAGCCAGCCCACCTGCTGCCATGACCCGGGCGGCAGCTGGGAGCCGGCAGTCAGCCCACCCGCTGCCTGGACCCGGGCGGCAGCCGGGAGCCGGCAGCCAGCCCGCGAGAAATGGATTTCGGATGCATCAGACTTGCTCAGAAATTTTGTCCGTTGCATCCGAAGTCCGTTAAATCGAGGGTTTACTGTACAGACTTCAGTATTTCTTGACCCAAGGGGTGTAAATATCGTATGATAAAATCCTGGTTTTGGAGATGCACAATCAGTATCTGCCTGACAAATGATTCTGTTTAGAGTAGCACCCAATTGTGGTGAGATGATAGGGTCACCTGAATGTCAGGAAAGAATCCATCTGAAATTCCTTTACCTCTAACCCTCCAGCTTTGCACACAAATGCTAGGTGCTGGAGTTTCTACCTGGAACTATGATAGGAGATTAAAGCCAAACCTCCTGCTCTCTGTAAAATACTTTTACTGAGTGGAAGGGGAAATGTTCTTTAATGTTTTCCCTCAGAGGTGCTCCTCGGCTTGCAGTTTCCCTTTAGGAGAAACTGTAGGACATCCCACAGAACTGGGGATTTGGTCAGATCATCCTCATGAGTTCAGTGTAGATTCTAATTCCCAGAGCAGAAGTTCGGCTGCTAGATGTGGGCACGGATTTCTTCATGCCCACATGCTTAGAAGAGTTCCACGCAGGCATTCAGTTGCTAGCCCAAGCAAGCCAGGCTCCTCCTCCCCCACAAAAGTAAGGGGAGAACCTTGTTACAGAAAGAAAAATATTAAACTGAACTCATTCCACTGACCTACTCAGCAGCCATTACTCTCTCTGTAAAAGATGATCTTAATCCTGAAGTTATGTACTTAAATGACAGCCAACTCACCACCCTCACCCAGATCCATGTATGGAGGAGACCTTGCAAGTGTGGATCTGAACACCCTCCCCTTCCCACTAGTGTGTAGGGGTGTGGAGTAGGGCAGTTGTTCCACTCCGATAGGCAGGGGTTAAAGCAGCCAAGCAAAGCTGATTGGGGAAGCAGGCACAGCAGTGGTCAGCTCAATTAGGGCCCAGCTGGCCCTAATGAGAGGGCTGGGGGCCAGGAGCTAGTAAGAGGAGTCTCACTCTATCCCTGGAGTAGAAAGGGCTAGCTGGAAGCCAAATATCTGAAGCAGAGCAGTGCTGGGGAAGGGTAAAAGGAGCTAGGGAGCTCCGGCCTGGCAAGTGCTTGGTGAAGGCCTACAGAGCTACTGGGGCTACAGAGGTGCAGCCCAGGAATAGGCAGAGGCAGCTGATCCTAACCCCTTGCCAATGATGAGTGGCCATTACAGACTGCAGTTTGTCTCAGTGAGGGGGGCTAGATGATGATTGGCAGTAGCCATTGAGGCAAGGTGGGTGTTGGGGGTTCCTTTGGGAGGGGAGACCCAGAGAGTGGGGGCACTGCTGTGGACAGAAACCCAAGATAAGAGGGCACTGGGGTCTGGAAGGGACACGGGGTTTGAGGCAAGCGAGACACTGGCTAGTAGCAGGTGCTCTGGAGCTGGAGTTGAGCCCGCACTGGTGAGTCTTTGGAAACTGCTATAGGGAGGATGGGGGTTGCCTTTGTGGCACTATTCTCCCTATTCCGGTTACCAATCTCCATGGTTTGAGATCTGCACAAGAAGAAGGGGTGGAGGCAGGGTGGGCTGCATTGGATGAAGGCAGAGATTAGAAAGAACCTGTATTACTTCTCCCATACCTTGCATCCCACTTCTTCTACAGCGGAATGCCCTTTTAAGGGTATATGTGTAAGTACCTGAGGCAGCATTGGCTCAGAGGAGTCCCAGCTAGCACAGCCCCAATGGAGCCAGTGGGAATTTTCCTCGCCTAAAAACTGAACAATTTGATGCACTCACTGTAATTGACAAGGACTGATGCATCATGATGGCTGAAGAGGCATGTAATTAAAATGTCATGACTGTTTACTAGTAATGCTTTAATTTAATCAGACAGTCTGCTAAGTACGAGTAGCATGTAGTTTGCACCACAATTGTCCAAGTATTAATCCTCTTCTGAACCCCTACTGATACCAATCAGTACAAATGACAACTTACCTTCTCAAACTGAAGAAAATAATAAGGATCATCTTCTATTACAAGGAAATTATATTGTCTTGCAAGCTAAAAAAGAAATTAAAACAAAAAATGTAAAGGTTTATTGAAATGTAATAAAAATAGTCCCTATGTAATCCCAGTTATTTATATTCATTGCCCTGTACACTGTTCTGTATTCTGCTGATTCAGCACACAAACATGTCAAAAGTTGCCTTCAAATGTTAAATTTACCAAGTCATGTAACTGCAAAAGTATGTGAACTGGTAAAATAGCAGCTGTAATTGCTTCAAATTTTGAAAAATTGAGGCCCGGGTTTAGACTTGTATCAGGGCCCAGTGAATAAACAGAACACATACATCAACACTATGGTTGGTATGGCTACAAAGGACTATAATTTACTACACCGTACTCACTAGATCACCATAATCAGGCAGGAAAACCAAGAAGGGAGGATCCGGGAGAAGTGGCAGGGCACACAAGAGGTTGATATAGTAATGGGGCATAAGATTTTTAGCAACATTTGCTGTTCAGTTACATACAAGATATGCTGGTATTGCAATGGAATTCCTCAAGCTGAAAAACCCACATTTGTCCATTCCCAGTAGGGAAGCTGTGATGTCAGGCTCTCACTGCATACCTGATATATCTCCTTTTTGCGGTCACTAGTCAATGAGGTTCCAGTGGGATTGCCACCATTTGGAATGGTGTACAGGAATTTGGGGGTGGTGGTGTGCTTTCGGACATCTTCTGGGCTCCATCTGGAAAGAATTTCTTTCAGGGCTTTTGGAATAATACCGTGTTGGTCACTGGGAACATTGATTATGTTGCAGCCCAAAGGTCTTAGCTGTTGATTCATGCGGGGGGACGACAAACAAAATAGGAGACAAATCTCATTCACTGAGTCTGTAATTCTGAAATTATGATGGTCTCTGATGTGAACGCACTGCTGAAGTGCTGTATCTTCCCTTAAATCTAAATTGAACTAGGTAGTTATAAATGAGTTGCATTGATTTCAAACTTGCTTAGCTCATGATTCAAGGGAAAGTGTCCCTGAACACAGTGTATAACCCTCAGAACGTAATTTGACCAGATCACCTTGTGCTCCCAATGTTTAAAACCAGTTACATAGACTCTAATAAGGAACAAGGTTGATCCAAGATAAACTATTATATGCCTGCCTATCTGGCACCTGGTATCACATCTGTGGAGCCCAGGTCACTGTGGATTGTACTGCAGTGGGATCCCTCACATTTCAACACTCCAATGCAAAAATACAGATAAGCTTCAGGTCTCTCAACAGTGCAATTTCATTTCGTATTCATTATCAGAAATGAGGTTTCAGTTGAACTGACAGAACTATAACCTGCTCTCCCCAGATGAAGGGAGGAAGAAAACGGCTCTGAATGAGTATTAAGTTCAGCAATGGGACTGAGATTTCAGTAATGTTAATGAGTGACATGGGACAATAGCGATGTGTGAAGTAATAGCAAAAATTAACAAAAGTCCCTGTAGTTTTATTTCTGTGGAATTTACATTTTTGTACTACCTAGCCCTGCTTTTATTAGGTTCTGAACAAACCGCTGCTGAAACAACAATATCCTCAATATATGGTCCCACTGCATAATCAAAAGGTATGTCAAAAATATAGTATACCAGACAATATTACCCAGATGTCAAGTGAAATATTGAGTGGTATAAGATTCATTCCAGCATTTCTCCCAATCTGTAACTATTAAGCATTAAAGGGCTGTATTTAATTGCACAGAGTGCATATTACTCCACAAAAACTAGTGTCATTTAAGAGTTACTTCTCTCACTTGCTCTCACTATCTCCTAGGGGCTCACCTGCATACATGTTCTAGGCCTGTCCCCATTTTATCCTATTATAGGTACAGAATACTAAATTGGGTCATTAAATCATTGAGAGGCATACCCAGAACCTAAAATAGGAGGAATCTCACTGATAATGCACTTGCATTTAGAGCAGGGGTGGGCACACATTCGGGTTGCAAAACTGTATGGAGGGCCAGGTAGGGAAGGCTGTGCCTCCCCAGACAGCCTGGGCCCTGCCCTTATCCACCCCCTTTTTCTTTTTCTCCTTAGAACTCCTTTTCTCCTTCTTTTTCTCCTTAGAACTCCTGACCCATTCAACTTCCCCGCCCTGCCTCCTGACCGCCCCCTCCTGGGAACCCTTTCCCCTAATGGCCACACCTCTGGGACCCCACTCCCTATTCAACCCCCCTGCTCCTTGTCCCCTAACTGCCCTCTCCCAGGACCCCAACCTCTAACCGTCCCCCCATCAAACCGTCCCTGACCCCTGACTGCCCCAACCCTTATCCACACTCCCACCACTTGACAGTGCCCCCAGGGACTCTCATACCCATCCAACCCCCCTGTTCCCTGTCCCCTGACTGCAACCCCCAACCTCTGCCCCATCCAACTGCTCCCTGTCCCCTGACTTCCCCCAGAACCTCCTGCTCCTTATCCAACCCCTGTTCCCCAACTCCTTACAATGCTGCTCAGAGTAGCAGGAGCTTGCAGTCATGCTCCCTGGCAGGAGAGGTGGGCCAGAGCGCTTGAGGCTGTGGGGGGACAGGGGGAGGGGCTGGGGAGTAGCCCCTCTGACTGGGAGCTCAAGGGCTAGGCAGGATGATCCCGCGGACTGTTGTTTGCCTACCTCTGATTTAGAGTGACTTTGTCAGAAAGATCTTATCCCATCTCTACTGTGATTCAAAAACTCTAGTCTGGACGAGGTCTCGGGTGCATTTAGCAATAGTGAGGCAGCCCATATGTCTTAAGAATGTAGATTTGTGTCCCAAGGTGATGATCATTGTAACTTTCGCAACTTTTCATACCAAAACACTACTCACAGCTGCTAGAGTCCCAGGATAGGTGGGTGCATCCAAAAGGATGTTGTCTCCAGGGTCAATAAGCATCTCAAACACCTACAATATGGGAATCATTTGCTTTACAAGATTATGATTTTACTGTACATTCTGCATACGGCTGCCTGCTCTGATGGAACCACACCTCCTAATTACATATTAGTGTTTCCATCAGCATTTAATTAAATGTAAACTTTGCTAGGTAAACAGTGAATGGATTTAAGTTCCACTTTGGAAGCCAAACAGAGCGATACAAGTCAGAGGAGAATAATGCCATTTTCATGCAGGACAACTCCTGTCTTCTGGAAAAGGAAATACTGACATTTAACACAATATTATATCATAATACAAACGTTTTTCAGTTATAGAAAGGGCCTGTGTGTGTGTGTGTGTGTGAGAGAGAGAGATCAATTGAAAACCAACTTATTAAAAAAAAAATCTTATCTTATTGCACAATAAAAACTACAGTACAGCTACCAACTCTGATTCGATTGCACCACTACATTCCACTACAGGATTCTGAAAAGAATTTGCTATAGAATTATGAAAGTATATGGAATAAAATGTCTTATGATATTCTCTCTCTCTCTTTGACAATAAAGATCCTAAACACTGTGTAGCCATGGAAGACCACTAGAGTCTGACAAAGTTTTGTCCCAACTTCCATTTACTTTTTCAGATATGACATTTAATATATCATTTCATTAACAAGCCACCCTTAATAACTGTCATCAGAGAGTAGGCATGCCTTTCCTATACAAGGAATAAAATTCAAGTGATTGAAAGCAAACATATTTTTAAAGCAACAAGTAATTACATTTTACAGAAAGCCACAGTGTATTCTGCTTTTAGTCTTACTTTAGACAAGCCTTCTTGGCTGCCGGTGGTGATGCATATCTCCATTTGGCCCTGATCAGGACTGTAGTTGGCAGTGGGAGGATTGTGGAGACTTATCTGTAAATCCTTTAGCCAGGACAACAACTCAGGAATTCTGAAACACAGATTTTATTTCTCATCATTATTATCCTGATATTCTGCACTGCTCCTTTAAATTCCCCGTCAAATCTAGCGAAGGTTGCCACCCAAATCATCTGTTTTTCTTTCTCTGTTGTTTAGCAATACAGATAGGTATAGGCAGTGGTGTAAAATATTTTCTTTCAGATAATTAAATGAGAGAAACATAATATGGTGTGTGGGTGTGTATTTAAGATAAAAAGTCCTTAGGGACAGTGTCTATAATACAATAAACAGTTGACAGCATCTGCAGAGAGACTGTCAAGAAAGGACTAAATGGGTATAGAGGCTGAATTTCTGCCTCATGCATCGAGATGATCCTTCCAGATCCAGGTGTGACTTGTATGATCTCTGTCTGTAGCTAGAATGAATAAAGGACTTTTTTGGTTTTAAGTTGAAAAAAAAAATTTGAAAAAAAAATTGTTTTGGTTCAAACAAATTTTTATTTTGTTTGAGTTTTTTTAATCCTTTAAAACTGAAGCAACATTTGAAACAAAAAGTTGCTTCAAATCAAACTGTTTCATTTTAAAAATGTCAGTGAAACATTTTGATTTTTTTCAGAATGTTATGTTTTTGACTGAAACAATTCAGCAAATTCATAAGATGTTTTACTTAACCGGAATCTATGCTTTAGGAAAAAAAAATTGTTTGAAAATCTTTGCCCACTCTAAGTGTAGCACACTTTATGCAGACTAGGAGCCAGTTTTTAAAGGCATTTAGGGGCCTAAAGATGAGATATGTGCCTAGTGAGATTTTTAAAAGCATCTGGGTGCCTAATACCCAGGGGGGAATCTAAGTACTTTTGAAAATCTCACCAGATGCCTCCATGCATCTTACAGCACTAAATACCTTTAAAAATGTGGCACTAACTCCCTACTGCATTCAGTCTTGGCTGTTACACAAATACAAAACTGAGGGGTGGGGGACAGGGGAAAATAACACACATGGAAAAATAGCTTGGCATGTGAAAATAAATCAAAACAGTGAATGGATTTCAAGTTTCTATAAAACAGCTGCTTTCCTGTTCAGCAAAGCAGTGTTTTGAAGAGGCACTTGCAAATCTTGTGATGGTAGACACCATTTTAGCCAAGTAACGTCACAGAGCAGCACAGGGACCCCAATATAAATGACTGTACATGAATTTTCACTCTGCTCTGAAGAAGGACTTCAGTGTTAGGCAAAATAAAAACATCTAGTATTTCTAGAGCAGAACAATCTCATGACAGAAAAAAACCCAGTTAAACAATATTTTTGAGCCAGGTGTAAAATTTCTTTTTACGATGTACCCATTACTGTTAATAAGACAAGGAAGATTTTGTAGCACCTTAGAGACTAACTAGTTTATTTCAGCATAAGCTTTCGTGAGCTATAGCTCACTTCGTCGGATGCATAGAATGGAACCATAACTGTTAGCATCACTAGTCCCTTTTTAGCAAGACAACTCTCTCTTCAATGGTAGTCTCACAAATATTAGCTTTATGTTTAACACTTTATACAGGAGGCAATGTCAATACAACACTGTCATTGCACAGTAGTCCTCATAGTACACAGATAATGAACCAAAACTGTTATTTTAACACCCCTACAGTGGATGCCATGAAAACAAGCCATGTTTCCTGCATGATGACGTTTGAGTTTACTGTGATATATGCAGTATTTCCTGTACTAACAGTGGCAAATATAGTTAATTTAACTACCCCAGATGGTAAGAGGTGTTTTTTCAATGGTATAAACAGGAGCCAAACAAACCAGGATTTGGGGGGATATAAATAAATTGCTTTGCAAGGCTGTTTATTTTGATATGCTGAATACTGTGCAGCAACACACTGGACACTGTCACAGTTACTGACCCTGGACTCAGGCCTCTCAAATACTATTTGATGTTAATCAATAAATATTGGTACTTGTCAATTCATTCGTCCACTCACAAATAATTACTCACCTTCCACTTTAAAAAACACACACATACAGATGGGGAAAATTAAAAGCAATTAATAAAATATGTCTGTAAACTCAACCATTAAAGCAGCAACTGTTATTTATCGTTATTCTTGTAAAGCATCTTGATAAGTACCCTGCTGAGGCAGAGTACTGGAGGGCTCTCTTCATTAAATCCTCCCCAATATTCACTGCAGTTCCATCTCCAGTGGTAATAGTAGCCATCTTAAATGGGAAAGTGTCGGGGTTCGGTGCCCCTCCAGCCAAGGAGATTAGTGAGGGGGGAGACTTCTGCATCAATTCAGCTACAGTGAAAGATGAGGAAGAAAACCTCCATTACACATTAGCCTATTCAAGATATAACATTTCCCCTTTCCCCATCTTTAGAGGGGACCTGCAGAGGAAAAGTGAATGCAGACTTGTGCCTGTTTGTACTCTTTGATGGATAATGAAATCTTTTTAGATATCAGACATGCCAACATTTATCATTTATTTTCTTGGCTGACTCAAAATATATTGTGAGCTTTCTTGGCATTAACTGAACAGGAATGGATGGTGAATCTTTAACAAAAAATAGCTTTCCTTCCAGCTGATTGAATTACATAGGTGTAAAATGAAACGTTTTAAATAGTCTGAGTAAAAATCACTTCTGCTTCCTATTAATCAGGTTTTAATTCTTTGCTATCTGTGATATTTCAGTTCTGCTTATTCTCCAGTTTTCAGTAGAGTAATCCAGCAGAATGGGGTGTGTCAGACCAGAATTTTTCCTGGGAAAATTGTGGGGAAGGCCACCTCCTGTTAAAATAAGATAAAATAAAATAAATAAAATAGTTTTTTAACTCCAGAGTGGATTACTTTTCGAGTCATTAGAACAAGCTGTTTCTGTAGCTATAATTAGTTTTTAAACTTTTAACACCTAATGCTATACTTGGTGCGGGAAAATGTTGACAACTTTTATTCTTGAAAGCAACACATTTAGTTTGTTTGTTTAGTGTTTACAAGACATACAACATAATGCTTCAGTTTATAAATTCAGACATTGCCAAAATACCACTTGAAGCAGGTTAAGAAAGAGTATCTAGAAACACAGAAGACCTACAATTTACCCGAGGTCATGCGCGTAATGCCCACTGAAGTGAAATGGCAACTGCCAGCCTCAACCCCAGGGAAGAATTTGGCCCAAAGTGAGGAAGTGATAGGATGTAGGCTAAAAACAGTTATAAAAGGTATATGTTTTTAGGCTCTTAATTTGCATCTGGCTCCATGTAGGCCTCAGCTGGTGATACAGGAACATTTTTTCCTGACATATGGAACAATCAGCTATCAACAATAGTGTGTATAGGAGTGGTTCTCAATCTTTCCAGACTACTGTACCACTTTCAGGAGTCAGATTTGTCTTGCATACCCCCAAGTTTCACCTCACTTAAAAACTACTTGCTTACAAAATCAGACATAAAAATACAAGATAGTCACAGCACATTATTACTAAAAAATTGCTTACTTTCTCATTTTGTCTGTATGAAATTTTAGTTATTTAACCATAGGAGATTAGGTTTGGAAGAGACCTCGGGAGGTCATCTAGTCCAATCCCCTGCTCAAAGCAGGACCAACACCAACTAAATCATTCCAGCCATGGCTTTGTCAAGCTGGACCTTAGAAACCTCTAGGGGAGGAGATCTCACCACCTCCCTAGGTAACACATTCCAGTGCTTCACCACCCTGCTAGTGAAATAGTGTTTCCTAATATCCAACCTAGATCTCCCTCACTGCAACTTGAGACCATTGCTCGTCCTGTCATCTGCCACCACTGAGAACTGCCTGGCTCCATCCTCTTTGGACCTCCCATTCAGGTAGCTGAAGGCTGCTGTCTAATCCCCCCTACTCCCTTCTCTTCTGCAGACTAAAGCCCAGTTCCCTCAGCGTCTCCTTGTAAGTCATGTGCCCCAGCCCCCTGATCATTGTTGCCTTCTACTGGACTCTCTCCAATTTGCCCACATCCTTTCTTTAGTGGGAGGGCCCAAAACTGGATGCAATACTCCAGATGTGGCCTCATCTGTGTTGAATAGAGGGGAATAATCACTTCCCTCAATCTGCTGGCAGTGCAGCTACTAAAGCAGTCCAATCTGTCACTGGCCTTCTTGGCAATAAGGGCACTCTGCTGACTCATATTCAGATTCTCATCCACTGTAATCCCCAGGTCCTTTTCTGCAGAACTGCTGCTTAGCTAGTCAGTCCCCAGCCTGTGGCAGTGCATGGGATTCTTCCATCCTAAGTGCAGGACTCTGTACTTGTCCTTGTTGAACTTCATCAGATTTCTTTTGGCCCAATCCTCCAATTTGTCTAGGTCACTCTGGACCCTATCCCTATCCTCCAGCATATTTACCTCTCCCCCCAGCTTAGTGTCATCTACGAACTTGCTGAGAGTGCAATTCGTCCCATCATTCAGATCATTAATACAAATGTTGAACAAAACGGGGCCCAGGACCAACCCTTGGGCACTCCGCGTGGTACCGGCTGCCAGCTAGACATCAAGCCGTTGATCCCTCATTGAGCCCGACAATCTAGCCAGCTTTCTATCCACCTTACAGTCCATTCATCCAATCCATACTTTTTAACTTGCTGGCAAGAATACTATGGGTGACCATACCAAAAGCTTTGCTAAAGTCAAGATATATCATGTTCACCTCTTTCCCTATATCCACAGAGCCAGTTATTTCATCTTAGAAGGCAATCAGGTTGGTCAGGCATGACTTGCCCTCGGTACTGGCAGAAATATTTTCTGGCATGGATTTAAAACAATTAAACAGTGTTATTATTTCCATTTCTTTCCTCTGTGTGGGGTGGTTTCCATTGGGTACAATGCATATTCATGTTATGGAACAAAGGCAAACTATCTAAGCTACCTCTGCCTTTACCCACTGAAATCAAATAAGACACACAGCATATCTGTTAGCTCTGTATGTGCTAGCTTATAATTGCCCACAGTTTTCTTGCAAGACTGCTCTGGTATTTATTTGCAGTGTCATGACTGAGCTCAGAAGACAGGGCAACATGGTTTAGGAGCTATCAGTGAGGGGTGATCAGTGTGTACTCACTCAGAAGTCTTATTGGAGAGGCCTTTCTTGCTGCACTTACTGCAGTGATGAAATGAGAGTAATTCATGTCTATCAGACCAGCAGCAATTCAGTTCATTAGTGAAACGGGACACAATGGACTAGAAAAAGGAAACATAATTTTTCAACATGGTTCATGACTTTGGATTGCAAACACATAAAAGATATCCATCAGTAAAAAACTTTTCCAACATACAATCTGTTTAACTGTGCCATTTAGTAAGATAATTAAAATGGGAGAATACCATATTGCTAACCTCCGAATTTCATCTAATTAAAACAAACTCCTTTTATAGTGATTCAAAATACCTTTTAAAAAATGTTCTTAATGAATGTTTAGATGCCTCTTATTTTGACAAAACAAAATGTTTAGATGCCTCACAAAACAATGGATAGGGGTTTTGTGCTCTCTCTCTCACTCTTTTTGTTTCTGCTGTAGTAGTTAAACAGCACTGTTTTGAGAGCCGTATACATTTTTAGGGAACATCTACAGTTCTGATGCATACGCACATAAAAAAGGAAGTAAGTAGCAGTTCTATATTGGGTTCATTTAAAAGACAAGGAGGGAAAGGGGAAAATAAAATTGTCAAATGAAAATGGACATAAAACAAACTTCTCAGTAGAGAACGAAATGCTATATTTCTAAGGTAGTATACCTCATAACGGATAAAAGAATTTATAAAGTATTTCAGGTTATTATATTAAATAATTACAGTATATACATTCCAGTTGTTCTGGGATTTATTCCTCTGGGGTCCAGTCCAGCACCCAATAATGTTGTCAGAAAGACTCTCATTGATTTCAGTTCGATTTGGATTAAGTCCTTGGATTTTTAGATTAGTATAAATGCCACATTTATCAGGAGAATTTGGAGGTGTATGAGGGAATGAGATGAACTGAATGCTTCACTTATGTCATTCATCCCCAAAAGCAAAAGCAACTGTAAACTAAAGACAAATTACAAGTGTAGAAGAGTGACAGATCTGAAGCAAGTAAGCAACCATCAGCTCTTTCTAATGAGAATCCATCTTTGTCTTGTTAGCTGAATTAAGTGTAGCATTTAAGTTCCCTAATTTATGCAAGCCATCTCAATGTGTCACAACACTTGTCTGACTAGTAGACAGAGATGTGGTTTAAATAATGCATAATTAAGAATGTATTTCAAAATGTTTCAAACTGATTTTTCCTTTTTCCTCCAAAAGGATCTTACTACAGTAAACAATTTCCATCAGATGTAAAAGGCTGCAGGGAGGGAGAGAGAGTGACACCCACCCATTCAGAATAGCCAACAGCACAGTGATCAGGAAGCTTTCACCAACTCTCCCTCCTAAACAATTTGAAAAGGTTTCAGTTTTGTTCCAATGCAGAAGGAAAACAAATTCCCAAACCTAAACATTTTTCATGGTTAGGAAATACCTATCAGTTCACAGAGAACAAGAGTAACTAAAGTCAATTAGTAATGATGGTGAAGAAAAAATTCACCTACTGGGCAAAAAATATGAAAATTATTTTAAAGTTAGGAGCAATCAAGCATATGTGGTTGTATTTATGTTTTATAGATTACTAACACGTAGCAATCAATGTTGCTTTAGTGAATGTCTTCCTATTTGTAATGTTATTTCTAATTGTTATTTGTATTTATATGAAAACCCCAATTAAAATATTCTTTCATTCTCAAACTGCAGGGTCTTCTACTGCAGTAGAAGAAAACCTCCTGTATATCCCCTGTGCTTCTGCATACCAAAGCTCCCCAGTGTAGCAACAGGCAGACTGAATGTATCTAGAACTTAAAGAAAATATTACTATGGATGGGCCCAGTCTTAGAACTTGCTGGGTCCTAATCTGTCAGAGAGGGGAACAAACTGGGTAGTATGTTATCTCATCTTCCTGCCCCCCAGCTGGAGAGGAATATTGTGCCAATCAGACTCACAAGATCTCATATATTGTTTGTGTTTACGACTTACAAGAGAAAGAACAGAACCACGAAAACATGAAAAAGACCAAAGGGAGAGGACACTGTGGTGGCCCTCAAAGCTGGAAGAGAGAATTTTAGCATTTGTTTAAAATATTCAAACTTCCTGTCATCACCAAGCAATTAAAAACTCCTACTGCCCTATCAGAATACAAAAATCATCCTGGCGGTGAAAGGATTAATGTTGATCAATTAGCCCATAGGGCTGCACCTGGAGGTGGCCCAGGTGTAATTAAAAGATGAGGCCCAGCTGGGTGATGCTATAAAAAGAAGCAGTCTGGAGTAGCTGATGGTTGTAGAGACAAATACTGTAGTTACCACCTTAGAGGCCTGTAAAGACTAGGAAGGCCCCTGTAAGGCAAGGAGGAAGCACTGAATCTCTATGAAGCCCTAGTGTGTGTTTGCTGATTTTGACAAAGAGTCCAAGATGGTACTGAGGAGACAGGACTAAGTCCTCTGAAGTGGAACTTGGGATAGTAAGGGGACTTGAGCTTGCCTATTAGCTACTGGGAAGGGGGTGTGAAGCTGTAAGGTGACAAGGGCAACTTACAGCCTAGAGAGCATGGTGTAAGGCCACTGGGGCTAAGGATCAGATGCAAGGAGAATAAATTGTCTCTTGGGCTATTATCCCAGAAGGGGACTAGCTGGAGGGCCAATCCACAAGAACAGGTGGAGCTACTAAACCATCACAGGACCAGAAAGAGGTGCAATGCCATGGCCAGGCATGAGGGTGTGTGCCAACAAGTAAGTCCATCTTCAACAGGTTGACATTTTTGTTTGTGAAAGCTGCTGGGATGATTGACATTCTTTTAGGATTCACTGAAAATATCCACCTCCAAACTTGATATCTAAAGCATAGACCCAATTCTGCTCTCATTTCCACCAGTTTTCCAATAGTGTTGTTTGTACTGATTTCAGTGAGACCTGAATCAGTTGCTATATGTTCTAGAAAATATTTCAAAAAGAGATGCATGTGGTTAGTGAAATGGACTCTTCCTGCGGGACCTAGAATTCATCTTTTCCCCAGAACAAAAACAGGACTTTTGAAATAGTCCAAATGTATCTGTTGATTATTCAGTCTTGCACAGGAAAGAATACATCCAAGGAAGCAGTGTAGAATTCAGAAGTGACCTTAATGTTACTTGTTACTATCTAATTGCATGCAACTGCAGAAGCAAGTGCTAACACCAGGTGTGTCAGTAACAGGGTAAGTCAACAGGTAGGCGAATGTGGATGGTGACAGTCCCATCAAATGCATGTTCTGAAGTTACTATAAACTGTTCACATTTCCTTCTTCTGGATTAAAATTTGATCAGTATCCTGGACTGATCCTAGTTTCACTCCCCTTCTCTGCAATGCGTTACCCAGTATGTAACTGACCCTGGGATCTCTGTGTAAACATGTCATGTAGATTTCTGACCTCGTAGTTGATTTTCTATTATGCAACGCAAGGCAGACGTTCTGGCTCTGAAACTGAACAACAAGGCGCTGGTAACTTTCATTTCCCTCTGCGGGGACTAAGCCCAGCCTGCCCCCAAGGGATTTCAGTGCTCCAGCATCTGGTTGTAACAAGGGTGGGGGAGCAAAGCAGGTGATCGCTACTGGGCCCCGCCCCGGGAGCAGGCCGTGACGGGTCAGGCTGGACGGGAGGCTCGCTCCGTGGAGGAAGAGCTTGCAGAGGGCAGGCGCCAGCGTCCCCCGCTTTGCTGGGGACAGAGGCTCCCGCAGCGCTACCTCCCCCTCCCCCGGCCTGACAGCGGCGCGAGCCTCTGCTCCGGCGGGACTAAGCGCCGGCTAAGGCCGCAGGCCGGCGCGTCACGCGGAGAGCAGCAGCAACCACGAGCCCCGAGGCTGACCCGCGCGCACTGACCTTCCTCCCTGCGCCGGCCAGAGGCTCCGCGCACCCGCTTGGGGCTGGCTAGGGCGGTGCAGGGCCGGTTCCGGCGATGCTCCGGTGCAAACTGCAACGCGCCCTGGTGGGCATGTGCGGCTGGTGCACGTGAGCGCTGGGAAAGTGAAGTCCCAGCCCCCGGCTAAACGCCCACAGCGCTTGTTGGCTCCTCCGGGACTGGGGACGGGGTGGGAGAGAGCAGGGAGGTGGCCGCGAAAGAGCAGAGGGTGAGGTCAGAGTTCAGGCCACGATTAAAGGTTCCTCCCTATGCAGGCACCTTATTAAGAGGCCATATCTCTTTGCCCTCCCCCCCCCCCCCCAAAAAAAAACAACAAAAACCCCCACAATAATCCTCCCCAGTATCTCCTGTTGAGGGCTGCTTTGAAAAACAGCTCACTTATTTAGCTGCCTAATTATGATAATAAAATCAATGTCTGCACCTAAGTCCCAGTTTTGGACACTGGGGGGTGGGGGACTTGGGGGACTTAGGCTCCTAAGTTAATTTAGTATCCGAGAGGTAGCTGTGTTAGTCTGGATCTGCAAAAGCGACAAAGAGTTCTGTGGCACCTTATAGACTTAACAGATATTTGGGGCACAAGTTTTTGTGGGTGAATACCCACTTCGTCGGATGCAGGCATTGCATCCCACTGCATGCATCTTGTTACACAAATGGCTCGTTTCCTTTGGAGGTTACCCAATTTACCTTCAAAGAACAGGCAGGCCTTGGAGAAAGCTTGAATACAAAAGTTTATTCGCTAGCGAAGTGAAGCCACAGAGATAGCTCTCAAATTGTGGCTTCCCCTCATACATCATTACAAGACTTTTTATATGGTTCTTTACATGGAGGAGGAGGCAAGAAGGGCCTCGTGCAAATTAACAGGTGAAAAACATGACGTTATTTCCTATCTATTTACTTATTTATCTGGAAAGAACAAGACATACAAACACAAAGTTGCTATCATGAAATGGTACATATGGGGTAAGAATACATGCAGATATGAGCTAAGACATATGTGGTAAAACAAACGTATGAAATGTACAGGACAAGATATGAGTGAGGCCCAGTGGTGCCTCCAGGAATGCATAACACAAGATAAGAATTTAAAGCAGCCCAGAGCTAGTTACACAGCTTCAGTAAGACATTTTCCTATATTTTAAGCTTTTCTTACAATCTGGCAAAGTGGGTATTCCCCCACAAAAGCTTATGCCCCAAACATCTGTTAGTCTAAGTTGCCACAGGACTCTGTTGCTTAAGTTAATTTAGATGTTCTTGAAAACTTCACCCATAGCAAAACTTGAGTTGCTTGTTTTTGAAAATCTTGGGTCTGAGTGTGGGTTTATGGAGGTGCTGAGTGAGGAGAGGGGAAGAGAGATCTTCTTGAAAAAGGGGAGAGGGGAAGTGTGCTGCTGAGGAGTGATGGGTAGAAGAGACGCCACCCACACTGAGGTGGGGAAGCAGAGACACAATCTGTATTGTGTAGCTGGTCTAGCCTTGTGCTTCTGCTAGGCATTCTAGATTCAGTATGGGACCTGCATCATTCAGTATTTAAAACTGGTGTGATTGAAAGTAATTGCCTTGAGTTTGTTCTTGAAATATGTATTTTGATTTAATTCTTTAGATATTGGCAGATTTCCTCATTGCACTTTACAGACACAGGAATAAAGCAAGGGCCCTAAGCTGAAGAACTTGCATTATAATTTACACACTATCATGGTATTCTGTGTACATACATCATAGTAAACATATCACATCATACAGGTGGTGGGAAGAGGAGAGGATTGGGGGGAGATGAAAGTGCTTAAAACTTGTCCTGCAGGATAAAATGATTTGAGTTATGTCAAATCCTACACGTGTTTTTAGTAATGTGGGACTGTGAATGGGTTGCCCCTTCAGCCCCTGGGAGGACTGGCTGGCCTTTCTGTACATTAAGCAACACACTCAGTACACCAAGGTACCTCCATCACGTGTCTGTTAGTGTGTTGTACCCAGCGCATAGGTAGTAACAGTAGTTCTGTGGAGACCCCTTCCTGTTCCCTGGCTCAGCTTTTCATGCTGCTTGCTTTCTTCTCTGAGCTACCCAGCTGTTGAACTAATTACCTCATCACTTCTACCCTTCCAACTCACAACTAGGCTAATTGCAGCCAGGGCCCTGGGTGATCGAAGTGACCAGGATGCTGGCTTTCAAAGGGCTCATTTTATAGGGGCCAACACCTCTCTGTCACAAGGGCAAAGAGTGTAGACCACTATTGTGCTAACCGGAATAGGTTACCTGTTAGCAAGGAGATGATGAAAGAAAAGGTTGCACTGCACATATTTAGGTGCTTTGCTCAATCTAGGCCCAAGTGTACACGGGGAGAGGAGACAATTTCAAGTATAGAGTACAGCATTGAAAAAGGTGTAGTGAGGATGTATAGGGCATGTAGCTGAGTGGAATATAGGGCACATTATACAGAAAATTGGTAGAAGAGTAGACATGATAAAAGGGGGCCTGAGATGGGTTGGGGCCACCTGAGTCACGGCCCTATTATTTCTAAGCATAGGCAGTGCGTGGCTAGAAGTAGAGGACTCAGCTACCTCAAATCTGAGCCGCTTTGCCACCTGTGTGCACAGCCAGGTGAAGCCCCGAGCACTAGGCATACTGACCAAACTGGCAACCTCACTACACTGACTTCAGTGGGCTCTGTTGGGGACCTTAGTAGATTTCAGTGCTGTGTTATTGAAATAAACTAAAGGAAATTACAGAGAATATAGCTTATTTGATGCTTATCCAAACTGCATTCATATGTTGAACCTTTGATCTTTTAGCAGTTTATTCATCACCAGTTACATATCCTATAAACCACTAATCAAAATGAATGCTCTGTTTACACGTTATATAAGAGTAGTCACTTGGCTATTCTGGTGGTTTTTGTGTTGCTATGTTGCTTACTTACTATTTGTAGTAAGTCTTGTGAAATTCAGGAAGAAATTTTTGCTCTGATTGTGTAATACGCACATCATTTTAAGGAATGATATCTCTTTCCTTTAAAAACAGATGCAGCAGTAAAATGGATTCCTCCATCATCCTTGAATCCCAAAACAGCTGGACTACGTTATCAGTCCAGTCTGAATTTAAAAATAAAAATGAAACGATCCTATATTAGGAGTGCAAAGAGGCTAAAAAACAGTACACTTCTGGTTTTTTTCAGTCCTTGGATTTAAATACTGGTTTGGTGGTGGTTTTTCCTTCTTGAACTGCCCAGAAAAGAAGCTGTCCTTGCTATGAGACTAGCAAGATTAAACCTACAGTATTTTTGTGATTAAAGTTTGTTACAGCATTTTTGTAATATGGCCCCAAGCATTGTGTCTATACCTTAAGGCATATAAATCTCTATATATAAAAGTCAAATGGTGTATGCGTGCGTGTATGTATGTTCCCTTACTCCTTCCACACCGTTTGAGCTAGAGACTTGAAATTTGGTACAGTTATAGACTTTAGGGTCCTAATCAGGGTAAGAATTGAAATGTTTTCAAATCTCACCTCTGACGCCCCCTATGGGTGAAATTCTTTAAAGCCCATTAACATCAGCTGGGCAGCTGCTGTTCTCTGTGACATAGTTATGATGTAATAATACCCCCCTCCAACGGACCCCACACTCGCTCAGCTCTCTGCCCCCTCCCCCCTCCAACGGCCCCCGCACTTGCTCAGCTCTCTCCCCCTCCCCCCCCTCCAATGGCCCCCGCACTCGCTCGGCTCTCCCCCCTCCCCCCAACGGACCCCACACTTGCTCAGCTCTCTCCCCCCTCCAATGGCCCCCGCACTCACTCAGCTCTCTCCCCCCTCAGGTAAGAATCGAAATTTTTTAAAATCTTCCCCCCCTCCAATGGACCCTGCACTCACTCAGCTCTCTCCCCCCCTCCAACGGACCTGAGCAACGCCAGGTATTTTTGTTAGTATATCCTAAAAACGAGCTGTCAATGTGCTGATTGAGGACACTGAATGTCCTGCCAACTAAATGCCATTCTATAGGAAATATTAGACCATCATAGAAGGACCTATTCTAAGTGGCATGCCCTGTGGTGTGCCACAGGAATCGTTAAAATTCACTGGAATTATTTGATACGTGGGCTAAGCAGTATAGACTTGCCTGTAGAAAAGAGGCAAGATTAGAGACATCTGTGTACTAATCAGGGAGGTAGCCGTGTTAGTCTGGAATAGCAGAGGTAACAAAGTCCTGTGGCACCTTAAAGACTAACTATAAAGTTTTGAAGCATGAGCTTTCGTGGGCTAATACCCACTTGGTATTCGCCCATGAAAGCTCATGCTTCAAAACTTTATAGCAGGGGTCTCAAACATGCGGCCCGGGGGCCACATGCGGCCCGCAAAGCCCTTCCCTGCGGCCCGCCAAGCTTCCTGGCGCCCCTCCCCCCCCCGGTCCCCCCATAGCAGTTTGCAGGACGGAGGGGCCAGAAGTGGAGGCTTCTCTGCTGCCTGGCTGGGCAGTGTGTGTTTCTAGCTCTGGACTTCCTAGATTGCTCTTGCTTTGTTTGCCAAACAGCTGTTGGTGGTGCCTAGTGCTTTCCAGGAGGGAATGGGGAGCTGCGTGCTCAGAGGAGGAGGTGGGGCAGGGGTGGGACCTCTTGGAAGGGTGGAGTGGGGGCGGAGCTGGGGCAGCAAGGGCGGGGTGTGTGTCAGTGGTGCGGCCCTCGGGCCAGTGCACTAGTCCTCATGGAAGGGGTGGAGTGGGGGCACAGCCGGGGCAGCGAGGGTGTGTGTGTGTGTCAGTGGTGTGGCCCTCGAGCCAGTGCACTAGTCCTCATGCGGCCCTCGTGGTCATTTGAGTTTGAGACCCCTGCTTTATAGTTAGTCTTTAAGGTGCCACAGGACTTTGTTACCTCTGTGTACTAATGTTAATTATTTGACCACTAGGTGGCAGCTGTGCACTTCATTTAGTGATAATGAAATTGAACTACAGTCAATAAAAATTCCTGCCGAAATCAAGTCTGCCTATTCCATTAGATTGCAATTGCTTTACTCAGGCAGTTTATGAAACTAGAAGTGAGGTGTCCTGCCTGGGCCATTCTTCTTCCTTCATTTTTATCTTCAGGGTTAATTGCAGTTGTGCCAGTGCTCAGTAGCAGCTGGAACAAGTAGAAGTTTAAAAGGTGGTGGTATCAGAGCAGTGATACAGAAGAAAGTGGAAGTATGACACAGATGTGATCAGATCTTAATAAGAAATGGACAGAAATAAAATCAGCCATGTTAATATCCCACAGACTTCCTTCCATCCTGACCTCATGCTGCCTTCTAGCTGTACGGAAGGTCCTAAATGAGGCAAACTATCAAATGTGCAGCAGTAAAATGGATCTAGCAGACTGAAAACATAAGCTCTCCCTAGCAATGCTGTGTGTGGTTTGGTCCAGTGTAGGAATGGAGTCTCATAGATCTGCTGGCTAACTCTGGCCAATTCTACCAAGAGTCTAAAGCTACTAGAGTTCTGACTGTTTGACAGATTTTTGTTACCAATTTGCCTGGGCCTCAGTTGATTAGGCTAAGACTGCAGGATTGTAGGGGCGGAGATGAAGAGAACACACCATGTGACTTAATTTTAAAGCTTTATTAAGAAAATAATAAAAAGACAGCAGTGAGTGTGGGAACTGCTTCCATGTTACTTAAAGGAAGAAAGACAGTGCTCAAACCCTGACCCCCTTTTACAGACTCACTGCCCCGGGCTGGCCAGGCCTGGGGGTAGAAGAGAGAGGGATGGCCGGGAGGTTATTCTCTGCACAGGTTGTCCAGACGTTTGCCACCAGAATAGATTTTTAACTTGCTTCTGCTCTTGGGAGTGTTTTTGTGCCCTGAAGTCTTTTGGGGGCATCCCTTTCAGAGACCTTTGCTTGGTATTTTAGTCCAGGCTGGCTGGCTGCCTGTGGCTTCTTCAGCTTCCCCAAAACAGCGGCTTCAGGGTTGCAAATGCAGACTGTTGAGTTTCACTGGGCGGCCAACCTTCACAAATGTAATTTCAGTCCTGCAACTTGTTTTGCTTTTGTTTATACAGCCAGCTGGGGCTGAAAGCAGTTTTTTGGTGCTTGTCTGGTTCGATTCTTGACCTTGAAAGCAGAGCAGTCTTCTTTTTATTTCTAGGCCAAGCTGACTTTTCAAATTAACCTATTCCTTTCCCTCGTTGGCCTCCTGAGACCTGCAAAGGAACCTTTCATTCCACTTTCATACCTTTAACCCTTTCCAGAACACTTTGCAATGCCTGCAACAGCGTTAGCAACACACAATACTGATCTGCATCCCTGGGGGACTTGAGGAAGGGGGCTATTGGGGTGTGACAACAGCATTGGTAATATGTCTGTGGTTGTCACATGACAGGTGAAGCCGTCACATTTGTTTTCTCTGCTTGTACGTTGTATACCTCCCTCCCTACCTTTGTCTGTCTTGTCTCTTAAGTCTGTAAGCTTTTAGGGAAGGAACCATCAATTTGTACATTACCTATATGCTACAGCCCTTAGCTTTAGTTATAACCAATAGATGCTACCATAATAGAAACAATAATAGTTCATGAGTAATGTGTAATGGAAGGATTCCTTACACCTGTCCAACAAGGAGAATCCCATGTGCAAAGCATGTTTATGGAGTTTTTTATTCAGAGTTCAAAGATTTGGTCTGTAGTGAGAATTGGTGGGGGGTGCAGAAAGTTAGACTTTTTTAAAAAAATAGTGATCATTCTCATTGCTCTCTTTAGAATTAAGAAGACTAGTAAGGAAAACTCACTCAATACTTCATGCCCATTTCCATTTGTTGAAATGTACAGAATTTGGAAAACATACTTGTATTATGCCAAGGTGCTTTCCATGTATTCCTGTCACATCGTTTATCAAAGGATTTTCCTCTTTACCATTCTCCGATTGTTGTGCTGTAATGATCTTCAGTTGAATGAAGTTGTAAAGCATAGTGGCACAATAGCCCTGGTAACTGTAGTACTGGTAACAGAAGTTCCATGGAATGCTTAAAATAAAAAGAAAAGTAACAGCCTGCTTCAGTGCTATGATAAGGTGCTCTTGGTTTGGAGCTTTTTGAAGTAACTCATTTTGTGTCCAGTTGTATTGGAGGACTGACTGCACACTGAGATGGAGCAGTGGAGTGGCAGGATGTACAACTGTGATTCCCACTCTCTTTGTTGGAAATCACAAATAGGGGAAATGCCCATTTGAAAACTGAAAGGAAACACCCATTTCTCCTGTACGAGACTCAGGTGCAATTGCTGCCACCTCTTTATGCTCCATTTTCCATCAAGAATGGGATAGGTCTGGTGTGCCTGAGGGTGAGGGGGGCACGTGCAGAGACTGAACAACCAGGACAAACCCCAAAGAATTAGGCTGGTGGTCCCCAAAACTGGGAATTATTTCTAATAGATTCACCAAGCCAGGAACAAAACCGCTTATATAACACCTCACCGGTTACCTGACTTTTAGCTGAAACCACAGTTCCTTCAGAACAATCCAGTCTTCGGCTCCCACCCAGACAGCCAAGTCAAATATAATGAGAATTGAACAAGATTTTTAGTATATTAATAAATTCTACCAATCCCAAAGGATTGGACACATTGTCCACCTGGTCAGTGAATATTTCAGACTTTTACCAAAATACATACTATAACCAGTTTGTATTAACTAAACTAAGATGTATTTTAAAGTATTTGTTAAAAGATAATCATCACCTACAGATCTGAGTAGAGTTCTTAGGTCACTTTCATAGTAGAGATGGTGAGCTTTAGAGTCGCAAAGAGTTCTTTCAGAATTAGTTCCATAGGTTATAGTCCAATATCAGGGTGATCCAGACTGGAACTGGAGACTTCAGTCTTGTGATTCAAACTTCTCCCGATGAAGCTTAAGCAGATCTGAGATAACAGAATCAAGGCCCAAAAGTTTTTTGTAGTCTCTGGCAGTTTCTTAGCAGCAGGCATTCCTTGGGTGAAGCATGGTGGCTTTGAAGCGGAACCTCCTATTTCCTATGTACCATTGGTAATTAGCTGATGGATTACCATTAGACAACTGCCTATTGCCCACCATTTATAGGATTGCAAGTACGGCAGTACCCTCCATACTTCATACCTGGAAGAGATTTGTAGCCAGTATGGGGTACCAGAAAGACTTGGGGCTGCTGGACGGCTTCAGGCTGGTAGCTTTTCTCCTTGACCCCAAACAGCTGCATAGCCCTGTGGGTGGACACAGCTCGGGGGGAGGGGGAGAGAGAGAGAAAGGGGGGAGGGCTGTGCTCTGCTCCTTTTCCCCAGTGCTACATTCATTCTTAACAGCACAATACATTTGCTAACAACCTTAAACAAAGTTTGTTAGCATATGTATTGGTGTTTTGCATTGGTCAGGACCATGTCAAAGGCACAGGAGTTGGTCATTGGTGTCTTCCACTCACGAACGGTGCTGTAAGAGTGTCTATCCCCTCTCTCTGGATTCTAGGGTACAGAGGAGGGACTCTTTTATGGTCCCTTAACTATAAACTGTTTCCCCAGCCTAAGTTAAGTCTTTTCACCCCCAAAACCCACACTCTACCAGTAGAGAAATGGGGACCCAGCTGCCACCACTCAGTAATTACCCCAAGGGAACCTTGACTCCCCCCGAGAGTAACCCTCCCGACCCCTCCCGTTCTGTCTGGGAGGAAAAAACCACACACAGAGACTTAACTCCAGCGTCCCTTCCCCCCCCTTCCAACCTGAAGCAGAGAGAGAGATTCTAACACAGCCTCCCTAACCATGGGCTGCTCCATCCAAAGCTAGGATTCCTTTATGAGAATAACCAAACACTTTTTATAACTAAAAAGTTTTAATAAAGAAAAGAGAACAACTTACAGCTAATACACTTTACAGATATAAGGCTTCCTCCCCCACCCTCCAGATTTCTCCCCCCAAGAGGGTAGTGACACCCTAGACCAGGCACAAGATTATGAAAAATCAAGATGTTACTTACAATTCAGCTACTTATGAATATAGGAAAGAAAAAATAGAAGAGTTGCTCCCCATAGCTGGAGAGCGAAGAAAATGGGTTCTTGCCCCAAGCTGGGATGGAGGGAAACTGAAACTAAACATCCCTCCCTCCCTTGTGGCATGGGAGCTCTTATGTCACCCCCTTTCAGGTAACATTAACCCTACACAGGCAAAACAACACTCCACACTTATGAGAGGTGCTATGAAGAAGCTGACTGAAATCAGTATGAGCCAAGAACTAAAGGACCTGAGTGGCCTGGTTGACTGGATAAATGAAAGATGCACTTTTGGGCAGCAGGACTTGCAGTTTTGCAGGCTGGTCAGACTGTCCCTCCATATCTGGCTACATGCCATTGGGGTTTGTTTTCTATTCCAATGAGACCTCTGTTACTATTGTTTCCAGATGTGACCTTCATGTTTTGGAAAAATGTGTGATGATGAACCTGGCATTACAAGAGGAATCTGATACCAAACAATAAAACGGAAAAAATGTAGGTCTCTGTCTAGAAAAATATACAAGGGAATTCAATCTAATTATGCAATAAGAAAACTCAGCTAACCAGTAGTGAAATAAATAAATTTTCCCTTGTAACACTGGGAGCTATGTTGGCCAAATATAGGACTGAAGCATTGAGGGAATTATTGTATACAAGCCACTGTATAGGAACAGGTTCAAGAATAGCAGTGGTGTTAGTCTGTATCTGTAAAGAAAGCCAGGAATACTTGTAGCACCTTAGAGACTAGTTTATTTCAGCATAAGCTTTCGTGAGTGAGCTATAGCAGATGAAAAATCAGTTGCATTTTACAGATGGCCTCTATGTTTAAGTGTTAACTGAATGGGTGCCAGTATGCCCTCACTGATTAGGCTCAAAGGTGCAATCACACCTGAACAGCAAAAAATTAACATTGCACTTTTAGGCTAAACAAAATCATGTCACTGTCTCCATCTCTGCTACATAACAGATGATAAAACGACAATGGGGCATGGTGCTGGCACATAGGGTCTGAGGAATGTGGTGCGATTTTTCAGAATCTCTTTTGGGAATAGTTATGTATGTGAAATAGCTGGTACTTATGATTATGCTATTTCTATGCATGTATCATCTTGGTATCTCAGCTTATGATGTTAGCTATGTTTAGTACATATTTGCTCCTGTGGTAATGCCCACAAGGTATTTAGCTAGAAAACAAAGGGACAAGTCAAGTTGAATGGCCCTTTAATGAACACTTCTCACAATTGACCTGGAAAATACCTGTCTACATTTAATGGTCTCTTTCCGT
This sequence comes from Sternotherus odoratus, assembly GCA_032164245.1. Classification (NCBI taxonomy): domain Eukaryota; kingdom Metazoa; phylum Chordata; order Testudines; family Kinosternidae; genus Sternotherus; species Sternotherus odoratus. Next base: position 57,629,580 of record JAVMKO010000004.1, read on the forward strand.
GAACATTCTAACTAGAGTGTGGGTGGTGGTGGTGATGAACATGTAACTTGCCCATGTGACTCCAAACACCATCTTTCACAGTGAGAACAGATTTCTCTTCACTTGGCAGAAGGCGGGGGCCTCTGGATGGGGCAGGAAGGAATCCCATGCAGGGTCAGAAGGCCCCCCCTTGTGTCCCTCCCGTGAGTGCGGCACTGTCAAGAAATGATTTCTACTTACTCCACTGCATAGTTTATTACAAATTTCAAAGAGAAACAAAGACAATGATATTGTTACACCCAAGCTTAATCAAAATGTTAATATTCCCTTTTGATCTTTGAATCAATATAACATAGTGACAGACAGGACCTGTCTGTTTAAATGGTTAACATCTCACAAGATATAAATAACCACATACAATTAGTATTACCTCTACTTCTCTAACAGTCCAAGTTTTCATTTCAAAGATCTAGTCTATCTAACATGGTTCTGTTAGCTATGTATAAGGACTAGCCCTAATTATCATTTATCTACTTCTCTAATATGTCTTTAAAAGTAGAATTTGGGTCATTTAGCCTGCAAGTTGCTTAACCCTTTCTTCCCAATGTTTTATCTGGAAAGAACCAAGAATAAAACCTAGTCTTATTCCAAACTGTACTGATTCAAAAGTTGCCAGTACAACTAAATATTTAATATTTTTTTCCACAAACTCTGGTTAGCAGCATTGCTCTGAGAAAGCCAGAACAGACACTTCTCAAATCACATTTTTGTCTAGGCTGCTGAAGCCAAAATTGGATGGAGCAAGGATCAATAATATATAGCCTACATATAATCCTAATATAAATGAAATCTTCTGGCGATGTTTAGATAAATTCTGTTCCACAGACCCTAAGCCCTGTCATTTGGTTGCAAATTACATGAAAACAAGATATGCCTAAATCTTCTAGGATATGGGTGCTCACTAATTTTATTTTAACAGGTGCTGTTCCCAGGGCTCAACCCTTGCAGAGTTAATTCTGATTGAGTACGTAAATATTTCTCTCCCATTGACTGTTCTTAATTTCCATTCCCAGAAGGTTAATATAGATGTGTGGTTCAGATCTAACACAAGTGTTAAGAGAAGTGCCTTAGGAATAGGGGTGGTTAAAGGCTGATCGAGACAGCATATAGGTCAGAGCTCTTAAAAGTAAACCCACAACTTGTCCATTCATAATGGTCAATGCCCTGAGAAAAGGCATGCTCAGGCATGAATTTGAGAATAGACATGCTGTTGTATTCCTTACTCTTAAGATTGCCTATTCCAGACACCATCAGACACTTTACCTCAGCAGGTATGTACCCTCGTGTTCTTTGCAGATTGGAGAAAAGAACATTCTTTAAAGTTTACCTTTTTGGTTTATCAAGCCTCTCACCATGACAAAAATGTACCCTGACTTTAGCATTAGCTTTCTTTCATATACATATTCATGAAATTATTTCATTTTTTTCATCACATGCTAGTGTGAACTGTAACATTAATGCAGATGTCTAATTTGGGGACAACATTCTTCCTTTCTGTATAATCTGGTCTGCTGGAAATTTAACTTTCAATTTAACAGTTTCAGTGTTGAACTGATTTTATACATCGGTTTTATTTTACCTTGTCCTCTGCTCTTTTAAACTTAATGCTGAGAGCTGGATTTCCTTAGCACTCATCCCATGTCCATCTATGGTAGAAAGGAATTAATTGTGACTTTCTGGGAGCAAACTTCTGTATGCAACATGAATCTATTATCAACACATTGTATACCCCATACTTTCAGTCCGTGGCATGGAATGCTCTCCAATTATTTCATACTATGCCCTCAGAAAAATAAGCTAAGTTGTGATTCCAGATATCTGCTGCAAATTCTCTGGAGCTTAATTTTTTATCTGCCAAATTTGTACCTATTAAATGAAAGATCATTTGAAAATCTTCATCTTCAGGGACATTTTAATGGTCTTCAGCATATAATCTGGATCTCTCTACCTTAGTGGTTCCCAAAGTTTAACAACCTGTGAACGCCTTTTATTAAAATGTAAAGTCTCACAAACCCCCTTATAAAAATGAATATTTCCAGGGATTTTCTCCTTTATCTGAGTGTAAATTATAAAAGCAGTGATCTTGGAAATATAATTTTTTTGACATGCTTATTATACACTATTACTCATTATTATTTATCATTACAGTATTTTTATTACATTATGTAAACAGAAACACGCTTCCAAAATCTCACTGCATAGCTTGTATTAATTTGAATAAGCCTGTTAAGACATGGCTTCTATGTTTCATCAAGGAGTATCAGATGTGAAACAGCATGAAGGGATTTAAGAAGTCAACTCCAAGTTCCTCCTACAGAAGCATTTAGGTCTTGAGCAGTCCCAGGCAAACAATGCATGTTACAATAAAGCTTAAACTAGTTTTTCATAATTATTAAAAACAATACTAGCTGCTGTTTAATTTTAAAAATAGCAAAAAATATCCATCTCCCTTTTCATTTCTTATAAGGAGTCTTGAAGTTTAAATCTCCTCAGTGTGATAGGGACACTCAGAGGCTTGTTATGTGAAAGGGATGACCTGTACAAAAATTTGAGCACCACTGGCCTGGACAGCCCTGTTCCTGATTTTCTCCCAAACTGTGTGCACTGCAATGTCCAGCCCTCTGCTGGACAGTTCAGAGAAATATTAGTTAGTTTATTCCTCTTAAAAAAGTTAATACCTCAACTGGAGTAAATATACCCCTACTATAAACCAACTCCACATTATGTTTAAATGGAAGAATAAACCAATATACTAACAATGACATAGGTGAAGTGATGCCACGTAAAATAAAGCTAGCAAGAGTTACAAGTGAAAACTTGCATCTACAAGTCTCTTTAAAACTTAATCTAGCAAGTAGGCCTCTTTATCTCTGTCTAAAGATCTGTATTCTTCTTGCCACTTGCTTTTTTCTTCACGTTTTAGCATTCATGAGCTTTTGATTTACAGTTCTTCATTTCCATTGCTGGCCAAATAGTATCACCAATCCATTCTTTCCTTTTAGGTTTTGGTGATAGAACTGTCTTTTCACTTTCTAGACAGCATGCTCTGATTTACCGCAGAGTATCGACCTCTTGGTTTTCTTCAGTTAATGCTACTGGAACACTGAACCTATTCTTCACTCCAGGCTGAAAAGTATTTTTTGTGCTTGTCTTTCAGTTGTGCACTATTGATGTGCAGTTGTCTTTGCACCTTAATCTTCAACTTGATCTTCAATTTAGTGATACCAAGGTTATAGTTGCTGCCCATATCTGCTCTTCTATATGCACATACATCGGATGTTCTTGGATTACTTCGGCATTTCATCTGGTTCTTTGTAGTACCATTTGGGGAGTTCTGTGTCACTTCATATACTTCTGAGGTATATTGTTCCACCTATCATTAGGCTGTTCACACTGTAAATTTCTACTAATAGTTGACCATTTTGGTCTATGTCCAAACCCTGCTGCACTTGCCCATAACTTTATCCAACCCCTCATTGTTACTTCCAACCTCCTGTGTTGAAAATTATCCATAGTCATGATCATATTTTGGGACCTGGCTTAAAATATCCTGTAACAAATCATAAAATATCATTTTCCTCATCTGGATTTTCATTGGTTGGTACATACCATTGTATGATTGCTTTCAGACTAGAATCTTCAAGTATCAAGCTCTAATAATTTTTCTTTAATTCTTTCAGTAATTCATGTATACTATCTGCATTCCTGGAGAAGATGCTGGTCTTATTTGTTTCTCTAACGTAGCTGGAATCTGTCCATCTATAAAAGGACATCAATATCGATCCATTTCTTTAATTGTTTTAGTAGCTTTGTACATTGCTCTCACATTGCAAAATCTGTGGGTTTTTAAATTCTTGATCTGACCTTGAGCAAGGGACTTTTCAGGACATGGGTTTCTTTACACATTTGTCCAATTGCCTCTCATGTTCTTAAGATGAAGCTGCTCTCTTGTTAGCTGGCTGCATATTAATAGGGTCCCTGGTGTCCATTTCTGAAATAAGCTTGTCTTTATGTGGCAGGAGTACCAGCTCTGTGCACAACCTTAGGTCTTATTAATTGTGCTTATTAATTGTTCAGAGTTGTTCATATGTGGACATTTCCTCCCTCCCCATCCATTAGCTGGTGGACATACTTGGTAGCTACAATTGCCCCAAGTATGCTACCAAATTCTGTTGTGGACATATCCCAAGTCAGCCTGATCCAGCAAACTCCCGAGCATCTTCCATTCCCCCACTGTAATCTCCAGGAATAATAGATGCCCTGGAGATCTTGAATCTAGCATCTCCCCTCTTCAAGTACATTCAAATACAGTAGTCTCCACCTTGTATGCTAACCCTTCCTCCGTCCCAAAGCCTAAGTTCTTCCTGTCACACTGTATAGCTTCTTCTTCATTTCAATTGAATTGTGGTTCCAACATCCTTTTGTCCTGTATCCCATTTTTCAGGATTGGTATCTGAGATAATTCCACATCTGTTTCCCTTCTGCCTTGTCTGGGACAGGATTCAAAATCCTCAGACACAGCATCAACCAAGTTAATTTGTATGATTGTGTGGTTTACAAAAACATTAGCTTTCTGCATTTTTCATACCTCACTAAATTTAGAACATGATAAACAGTTCTGCAAGCAGTAATCTATGAACTTGTACCATTCTGTCAACATATTCAGAGGAAGCAATCACGCTTTCAGTAAGAATGATGAAGTTGACTCTATCGTATAGTCTGGAACAGCACTCTAATGGTAGCTTAGCCTTCATTAAATGCTCTGTGCTCTGCAGTTGCTATTGTTTTCTCTCTCCCTGTTTGTTTGCATTCATGTTAAAAGGTAATGCATTTAAAATGGACTAGCTGAAATACCTGGCGTTGCTCGGAGTATTTGTAATTGGAAACTGGGATGTTGCTCGGGTATTTTCCTTTAATCTTCTTTGGCGTTGTTTGGCTGTTTCTGTGGCCCTGGATTGATAATTTCATATTCTATTATTATGTAGCCGTTTCTCACATTGTTCAGAAGTCTCATTTTGTCTAATTAATTTAATTCTCTTGCATTTAGATGTGGTTTCTCCGATACATTTTCGCTTTTTATGCAGCATAACGAATGGGGTTCTTTTAAAGAAAAAAACAGTGTATTTAATTATGTTTGCGCTACACAACACTAAGCTCTCTGGTTATCTGTATTATTACATCATAACTATGTCATAGACAACAGCATGTGTTAACCTGCTGCCCAGATGATATGTGAGCTGTGTAGTTGATGTTCATGAGCTTTAAAGAATTTCACCCCTAGGGGGTGTAAGAGGTGAGATTTAAAAATTTTTCGATTCTTACCCTGATTAGGACCCTAAAGCCTATAACTGTACCAAATTTCAAGTATCTAGCTGAAACGGTGTGGAAGTAGTAAGGGAACATACACACACACATACAGCATTTGACTTATATATATATATTAATTAATTAATATATCGCTCAGCTCTCTAGCCCCTCCCCACCTCCTACGGACCCGAGCAACGCTGGGTATTTTCGCTAGTGTATATATATATATATATATACTAGCGAAAATACCCAGCGTTGCTCGGGTCCGTAGGAGGTGGGGAGGGGCTAGAGAGCTGAGCGAGTGCAGGGTCCGTTGGAGGGGGGAGGGGGCAGAGAGCAAACCTGACACCCCCACCTCACCCCCCCGACTAAACCCGACACCCCCACCTCACTTACCAACCCCGACTCACATTTTCATCCCCCCACCCAAACCCAACACCCCCATGTCACCCCCTACCAACACCCCTGACCAACAACCACACCTCATCCCCCGTAGACCAAACCTGACACACCCACCTCACTTTCCCCCCCCAACCAAACCCGACACCCCTACCTACCACCACAAACAAACCCGACACCCACACCTCACTTACCCCTCGACCAACCCCGACCCCCCTCCTCACCCCCCGACCAACCTCGACCCCCCTCCTCACCCTCCGACCAACCCCAACACCCTCACCTTACCCCCCACCAAACCCAACACCCCCTGACCAACCCCAATACCCACACCTCACCCCTCACCCACCCCGACACCTTCCCACCCCCTCAGACCAAACCCAACACCCCCGGCTCACTTACCCTCCCAACCAAACCCGACACCCCTACCTCACTTACCCTCTGACCAAACCCAACTCGGGTCCGTCGGAGGTGGGGAGGGGGCAGAGAGCTGAGCAAGTGTGGGGTCCGTTGGAGGGGGGAGGGGGCAGAGAGCTGAGGGAGTGCGGGGTCCATTGGAGGGGGGAGGCGGCAGAGAGCTGAGGGAGTGTGGGGTCCGTTGGAGGGGGTATTATGATATCATAACTATGTCACAGAGAACAGCACCTGCCCAGCTGATGTGAATGGGCTTTAAAGAATTTCACTCCTGGGGGGCGTCAGAGGTGAGATTTGAAAAATTTTCGACTCTTACCCTGATTAGGACCCTAAGACCTCTAACTGTACCAAATTTCAAGTCTCTAGCTCAAACGGTGTGGAAGGAGTAAGTGCACATACATACATACATACACGCATACACCATTTGACTTTTATATATATAGATAGATAAAAAGGAAGGTCTTTTTAAAGCTCTGTGGTTAACCTATGGAACTTCAGTGATGTATAATTAGGAAGATTAAAAAGGCAGATCTTAATACAAATAAGACTTCCGTTGCAAAAGTATGCGGAAATTAAAATGGTTCTCAGGGTGTGGATAACTAGATGGCACAGTGAAGCATCTTACCTTCCTGCATTTCATTGTATGGGGTTTTTTCCAGCTTCTTTGGGTATAAGCCTCTATTGAAGACAGAACAGAAGATGAGGTGAGCAACTGACTTGGGGCCTGACATTTTTTGTGTTGAATATCTACACTGAGGGGTAGCATACAGATGTACAGTATAATACAGATTTATACTCTCATGTGTTTACACAGAAGGATGGAAAGAAAGAAAGAGAGACAACAAATGCCTAAAGACCAAGTTGCCTTTTAAAGTTTTAGTAATACCTTACACTACCTTTGCACAAAACTGAAAGGAAAGAAAAATACAGAACTTCCAAGAGCATTAATACAGCTTGTTACAGAATGTTTCTATTTCACTGACACTTCTAAAACCCACTAGAATGTACTGAAGTGTTTAATGCCCTCTTAATTGTGGACCAAACTGACTTCAAAGGGCCTACTCATTGTGTAAGGTGTTGGGCCAGACTGATAATCTTGCATGGGGTATGTTTTGGTTTTTAAATGTTTCCTTACCCCCCACCCCACTCCTCCAGATATGTATGTTTTTTTTCCTCTTTTCCATAATGGCCTAAAAAGTCTCTTTTGTTTGTTTGAGAGCCTCATAAATGGTGCAGTGTTCAAATAGAAGGCAAAACAAAAATCCTATATAATAATCGGCTAGAAAAGTTTGTGTGAAGCCGTCATGCGCAGTAGAGATGGCCTGGACGAACGGCATGTTGGGGGTTGTAGTTTGGAGGCACAAAATGGCTGCCGCGCGTGCCCGCCTGAGGGATCCTCACTCACACGGAGCTACAGCACCAAGGAGCAGTTATACATATAAAGTTAGACATAGTTGGAGGAGCTGAGCAGGGGGGAGGGGGTTGGCGGGGGGGGGAGGGAGCTGAGCGGGGGGGAAGGGGATCGGGAGCTGAGCGAGGGGGGGTCATTGGGGGGGTCGGGAGCTGAGCGAGGGGGGGTCGTTGGGGGGGAGGGAGGGAGCTGGGTGTGGGTTGGGGAGGGAGGGAGCTGGGCGAGGGGGGTGCGTGCGTTGGGGGGGAGCTGGGCGAGGGGGAGGCATTGGAGTAGGGGGGAGGGGGAGTGAGCTTAGCGAGTGGGGGGGCCACGAGCAGTTTCCATTGGCCCGTGTCCATGGGCTTTTACACTAGTTCTTTATAAAAGCCAAATTATGACCCCCCCCCCCACATCCACTTGTGAGCAGTTAGGCACACTAACCATATTAATTAGTAACTTTAGAACAATTCTTCAGTTAAGATTCCTCATTTGCTACAATAGGGAATTGGAAAATTCTCCTTTAAGTGTTTCTCCCCTCCTCAGAGGTGTAGCCGTGTTAGTCTGAATCTGCAAAAGTGACAAGGTGCTACAAGACTCTTTCTCCCCTCATATTCCTAGGGAAATGGAAAGGGCTGAATCCAATGTTTTAAATTTTTTACCTTCGCCATCCTCTCTCACTTGGTTTTATCTTTTACTTTCAGGTGTGTGGGTTCATTTTAACACTTGAATACTTCATTTACATTTTAATGGTAGGAATTACACCTGTGTTTAATGGGGGAACTTGCTAGAGAAGCTGTGTAAAATGGTCAGGATTCATTCTCATATCTTAAAAGAACTTCTAAAGACTAACAATTATTTGCTGATACAGTTGACTAGTAAATAACTAAACAAGTGGATGTTTAATAAATTAGGGGTGAAGTCCTGGCCCTATTGAAGTCAATGGGAGTTTTTGCATTGACTTGATTGTGGCCAGGTTTTCACCACAGGTTTTAAAGACTTTTGGGGGGAGAAAGCTAGGGGAATATTATTGTAATAATTGATCACTAAGTATCATGTACATTTTGCATTATCAATTAAAAAAAATCAAGAGACTAACTTAAGAATGGATATAGTAACAAGATACGACAGTTCAGCATGTTAGCAGGCTTCTACTCCAAGCTGAAGATCAAGGGTGTCCATATCTAAAGCAACGTCGTTTTGGTTCAGTGAGCACTACCTCTATTAACTCATATAGCATTCCCCACTGACCATTGGACAGAATGGGATTAATATAAACATAATCAAGAATAGCAGACTATTATGGAACAAGGTTAGGATTCTAATTCTTGATTTGTTCTCTCTCCTAACAGAACTGTCCACACTGTTTCTCTCAGGAAACCGTGATCAACACGTTGAGCAGAGTCACTGTAGAGTAAATGAGCATGTCACAGGGGAAAGGGGGCTATTCACACTTGTGCCATAATTAGCTGCTTGGTAGCCAAAGGGAGAAAGGGCTAATGGGGACAGGTGTCATCATGGTGGGTACCAGGACCTTGGAATAAAGTCATTGGAAGATGTTATAAGAACTACAGAGAACAGTTTAGGCTCCTATGTTACCCCAAAATCCGATCTATGACAACTCTATAATGGCCTGCCTTTACCAGTAAAACAAGTGTCAGTTTTTGGTCTGCTTTAGTAGGTAACAGGAGGTGGCCAGCTTTAGAGGAATTGCCAGTATTTTATTAGTGGGTTTCTCTCCATCTTGTGGGAAACTCCACAGAACTGAGTAACTCTTAACCCTGGGGAGGACAGAGAGAGAGTCTTCTGTTCAAAGAATTAACCCCCAGGCAGTAATTCTTCAAAAATTAATAACCTTTATTTATCACATTTCCTAATACAATAAATCTAAAACACATTAAATATGAAAACAGCAGCTATACAACATATATTAAAAAACCCACAAATTTTCTTAGGCATAAAATTCAATTAGCACAGACGTACTTTCAAGTATCCAAAATTGTAATATCCTACAGTTTGAAAATAGCTTTAAGTGGCCAGTCACAAACAGGATGTTTATAGCAAGTTTGTAAACACTAAAGACTGTGCCCATAATAACAAACATGCATACACAATCATCCAGCTTTATGATCCCATAGACAAAAATCACTCATTCTAGTTTTGGATTCTTAGTGACATCACTATGCTTGCTTCTCCTGTACCCTTCCTCTGACAGGACCTTCTATTCTGTTGCTAGCTCTTTGGTTTCCTCCTTCAGTGATTTCATTCTGCTCTTTTAGTTGGGTTCTTCTTGATCATCTTAGTCCTCTCACACATCAATACTTTCCACTGGCACACATTGACAAACTAACTAAAGCCTGTCAGCTTTTCATCTTTAGATGCAGATTTTGATTTATTTGGATTGAATTATAATGATAGGGCTTGAAGAAACAACCAATCAGCTTCAAGCCCTCTATCTGTTAATCGAAGCTGGACCTGTTCTAAGACCTATGTTCTGTGTAAGTGACCATTCCCTTTATTTAATTCCAACTTGCCTGCTTGCCATTGGCTGGATCATTCTAAGGCCTCCATTTGGTTTTTCCAGCTATGATTTCTTGCAACCCTCATCTTGTTTTCCCTAGCCTTAACTACTTAAGACCACCTTTATTAACCATTTCAATCCTTATAAGTATAGGGTTTTTTTTTGGTAACTATATGTGCCTTAGAATTATGCTTCACTGTCAGCACTCCAATTTCACTAATTCAAGCAAGCCCAAATTTTCATGTCTCCCTGTTTCAGCAATGGTGACACGTCAGCACTCTTAGTGCTGGACAGTGCTTTCAGCACTTTTTCATGTTGGACAGCATTTCTGGTGCTGTTTCCACACAGAAAAGAGCAGCTGAAAAATCTCTTGCATCACCCATGGAAGCTTCAGAAGGAGGGAGGTCTCTGGGAGACGCTGCCAATGTCCCTCGGGAGGGGAGATGGAATTGAGAAGGAGCAAAGTAGTCTTCAGGAGTAGATGCAAAGAGCAGGGAACTTCAGCCAATAAATGGTAGACTGACAAGGACTCCAGGAAAGAAGCTTGGGAGTTGGCACTCTAGGAAAGATCAGAGGAGGAGCTTAAGGTAGTTCAAAAGGGGCTGGGAATTGGCCCCAGAAAGTGGTCTGAAGGGTACCCCAGAGGGGACTGAACTTTAAATATGACCTGAGCAAAGGGGAGACCCCTGCAGAATCAGATTAGTAGACAAAAGGGGTGCTGGAGGGGAAGACCCTAGCAACACCACAATCTGAAACTAGGGGATGCTGTGGTAGTTAGTGGGACTGCTTACAGCACATGTCAATTTTGATAGCTATATTTGAATACCTTTCTTTGAAATTGAAGATATCAGTGTTAAGATGAGTTTAAATACTCTTTTGAGACTAGAAGAGGAAACATTATCTTACCATTTAAGATCAATATTTAGCAACTTGAATTCTAGAACATTCTCTCTAAATATAGAAAGCATTATCCATAGAACTACATTTGACGCTATTTCTGAAATCTGTATGGTGTTACAGAAGTGATATTTCCTTAATGGCTTTTGGCATGTTACATAGTGACAAGCTTGTAAGGAAGAAATGATTGCATATCTCTAAGAGCTGAGGGACCGTGTGTAGTTAAATGCTTTAGTAACAATCTTTAGTTATGGTTGTGTTGTTCCTGCTATTTTCTGTTGTGTGGCGGTGTCTGGGCTGGCAAAATGGAACACACTATGTTCAGTGCTCATAAAGCATCCCATGATGTAACATTAACTGACACACAGTAATGGAATGGCAATATACAAAAACCTGTAGGAGAACACTTCAGTCTCACTGCACACACAATTAAAGATTTAAAGGTCAGTATCTTGCAGCAAAAAAACTTCAAGACCAGACTGCAAAGAGAAACTGCAGAGTTGCAGTTCATTTGCAAATTTGATACCATTTGATTGAACAAAGATTTTGAATGGCTTGCTAATTACAAAAGCAGCTTTTCCTCTCTGTGTTCACACCTCTAGTTCACTTGCTAGAGGAATACCTCATCCTCCCTGATTAGAGATAACAAGCTGGTTCAGCCTGATTGGACTAACCTTGTTATCTCCAACCTGGTTCTTGCCTACTTATTTATACTTGCCCCTGGACACTTCCACTGCATGCATCCAGCAAAGTGGATATTAGCCCATGAAAGCTTATGCTTCAATACTTTAGATAGTCTTTAAGGTGCCACAGGACTCTGTCACTTCTGACACACAGTAGTTGCATTCATATGGCTGTGGGCTTTCAGCAGCCAAAATCAAATCTGCTCTTTGCATGTAAATGATCTTTGCAGTGTTTTTCTATTAATAATAGTTCTTGTGGCAATAGAGTTTTCAAGACCAACTTAAATGTTTCATTAATGTTTAATTAAAGTCCCTTCAAGGTGGTTTTTCACCTTATTGTTTGATCAAAGAAAGCCAATTTGTGTGTTTATCTGTTTGAGAGCATAAGCTACTATGACTAAATAATTAAACTTACCTAAAATAAAAAAAATATGAAAATAAGACTGAGGTTTTAATGTAAATCAAATTAATAAATCCGAGTTGATGTCTTACTTATTTTCCTTAACCAAATTTTAATTTGTACTTGTAATTGATTGACTGTGCTCATGTTATGATTTAATCAAATCACAAAACAAATATATCTCTGTCTTTCTATTTCTATGTAGTTTACTTACTAGTTTATACTTGTGGAGATTAAAGATTCTAACCATAATCCATTCATACCTAGGAAGAGCTCTAGTGATCTGTGGTACAATGTCCTTTGAACCTAGGTGATAGGATATCCTGTTTTTCCTGACGAGCTTTCCTGCACAGTTATTCTTTTAGGGGAAACAAATAAGTTACTCAGTAAAAGAAAAAAGATCTGGTCTGTGGCTTGCTTGATCTCTGAAGTTTCAAAGTCGGTCAGGACCTGTAGTTCTGCAAAGCCAATCAATGTCTTTTGGCTTGGGTACTGTCACACTCGAGGGTGGGTTCTTCATTCAGCTGGTTGATCTGTGATGTCTGTCTCCACTTCCCTTGGGAACACTGGGAGAGTAAGTGCCAACTGTCTGGAGGTTGTGGTCAGGAGGGGACTCAAGGTTGGGGTCTGGGAGGGGGTTTGGAGTGTGCACTCCAATAAATGGTGGTGAGCTGACACTCAGGGTGGAGCCTGTGGTGCAGGCAGGGACTGTATGTCGCCACTCCTCTGGCTGCCCTTGCTCCTAGAGCCAGAGGGACATGACAGTTGCTTCCAGGAGCCAGGCGGAGCTGGCTGTTGTGGCCAGCCAGACTTTTCATGACAGCTGACCAGAGCTGCCAGGATCCCTTTTTGACTGGGCATTCTGGTCAAACGCCTGGTTATCTGAGGTAAACCATGGTATCTAATTGTAGCATAGACATAGACTGTTGGATGCTGGCATTCTGCATTCCCCACCCTGACTTCTGTCATTTATAGGGAGTAACACATTTTTAGAGGAAGAAAATGGTTTTCCACAACTAATTATGTTGTTTTCCTAATTACTATTTTTTGTGACCCTGTTTATCTAACTGAGCAAAAAGGAATCTCTAATTCCATTCTTATTACTAAGAGCTGTGATAACCAACACATTATGATTTAAAAACTTTCAAATGGGTCATGATTTCATCCATTACAGAGCCCATCTGCATTAACAAGTGTCTCTTATCAATCACCTAGTTCTGTTTATAACATGCTTCTGCAGAGACACCATATATTAGTCTGAGGGGTCTTTCCCCGGATTCCCTCAGACCTGAGATGCTGAGGATAATCAGCTATAGCCCAATACTCAACTACATTAAATTCCTGAATACAGGTCACTCACAGGTTAAGGGCCTTGTTAATATTGTAAAAGATTCTGAAAGAGTAGTTAATGAGAATGATTTTAATATGCAGTACTAACACCTCCCTCTTTCTTCTTCCTCTTGTACCATATGCAATTAATAAAGCCTGAGATGCAAAGCTTGGATCCAACACTGGATTCAGCCATTTGGCATGGGCCAATCTCTATAGTGAGAGAGTGCCGTTCTTACACCTGTGAAATGATTTCTGCCTGATTTCTCTCATCCCCAATTCATGTGTAGCAGCATACCTGCAGTGACTAGAAGGAGGCAGAAATAATCTTGTAAGGCCAGTCTTTTCAACAGTTGTCAGTGCTCACCAGACAGTCCTATATTGTCAAGTTTCAAGTCATGGTGGTGGGACTGTAGACTAGGAAAATTTTGTCAGATTTTCTTCCTCTGCTGGATGCTTTGTTTTGAGCTATATTGTTAACTCTCTGGGTCCCAGCTACATGTAAATCTCTTTCCTCTACCCAGCTGTGTAAAAGTAGTATTTAAAATGAAACTTCTCAAGCTTGGGAAGCCAGTCAGGGTATGGTTAGACTAGAGATTATAGCGCATTTGGTTGTAGCGCTTCCCAATTTAGCACAATAGGTATCACGCTAGAGCCTGTGCACATTTAAACCCTGTAGCGCTAAAGAATGCACACATTTGCAGAACTTCTAGCGGCAGTGACAGTAGCGGGATAGGGCAGGTATCCCAGCATTCAGCTAGGTCAGGGTTTCTCAAAGGGGGGGGTCGCCGAGCACTCCCCGGGGGGTCGCGAGCTCCTGCCACCGCAACTCGCAGCGACTGGTCCCCCCCACATGGTGAATGGAGGCTGAAGCATCATTTTTGTGGGGATGCTTTGCAGTCAGCTCACATACCTTCTATTGTAATCTCTAGACACAGCTGTTATTTCAAGGAGTTCATTCATGTTGCCCACAATTGACATGTCCTTTGTTTTCCAAATATGCTTCCCCAGCTTGTCTAAAAAAGCTTTGCAAACAATGGCTTGTTTAGGCTGAGGGAAAGAGTCTTAATAATTTGAAGGAAATTGGATTCACTGGCAAAAGATTCTAAACTGTGGTTCACACCATCCCATGTAGTTTACTTTCCTACCTCCCGACAAAGGGTTTTAAACTTCAGATCCCTAAACCAGAGCCTTAAATGAATGACTCATTATAATTATGGAATATATATAATATCTGAGCATATAATGAATCAAACCTATACCTTTTAGTCCTGTACTGATCATAGATTACAACTGCTTACAATACAAGGCAAACCTTATCTGGTCTCTATTACACTAACTGCATTCGTCTCAGAAATATATAGCCCAGGATTTCTAGCTTTCCTATTTTACTTAGCAACAAAACTGTTTTAATTCCCTTTGATATTACTGAATATTTATAATTCAAGAGGGATCAAAAGGTTCCCTTCCACCTTGTTCATTGGCATCTTTTGTGGTGGTGGTTTGGCATTTTTAAGAACTTTTTTGAAGTTTAATTTTAATTGACTTTTTCAGTCAGTGTCTCACTTGCTGGCAATTAAACATGAACCAGGAGATTTATTTCCCCCAAAAATCAAAGGATTGAGACTTATTCCCATTCTTGTGCAATCTACAGTGCACCAATTGCTTGTCATCCTAATCCTTAGCAGTACCAGCAAGTTTTTGTTGATGTGATATATATTGTCATAAAGCAATATTTTTGCAACAGGGTTGGCAACAGTCTTATACCCTGTTTGTTTAGCACGTAGGTGCAGATGATGCCCCTGTTTTCTTATTGCACCTATGGAAGAGGAGTACATGTATAAAGTAACACTGTGGTGTGATATAAATTGTCCCTCCTCTTTCCTGTGTCACATCTGGATTTAGATTGTTAAACTTTTTGAGAGAGAGACCATGGGTGAAATCCTGACCCTTTCTCAAGATAGACAGTTGCATTAAGTGAAGTGAGTTCAGTTTCTCTGTGCTGGCACAAGTGTATCCCAATTTCCACCAATTAGGAGGAGTGGGGCACCATCTGGGGCTAATGAGAAGAGACTACAGTTGGGAAGGAGATCCCTGGATGGATTTGACTAGGGAAGACTGAGGGTAGGAGACCCGTGGAGGGGCTAGCATGCTGATCTTTTCCAGGCAGAGTCTTGGAAGCCAGGAAGAAGGCTGGGTAGCACTGTAGGCAGAAGAGCTGAGGTGGCTGTTTTGACAAAAGAACAGGAGGGAACCAAAGAAAAGCCTGAGTGTGGCAGAAGGTGCTGGAGCTGGGGTATGTCAGTAGACTGTATTTTGGGACTTCATAGTCTATGAACTATGTGCAGTGTGGGATAAATGGACTGTTTGGGGCTGTCAAGGACTGCTTGCAATAAATAAACCAGCCCTGGGAAAGGGTAATATTGGATCACAAGAGAACTTTTGGTGGAGTCTTTAAAGAGCCTGAGTGTGGAAACGGAGATACTAACCCTGGCATTATTGCACTCATCTGCAAGACTGTGCTCAGGCTATGGAGACTCCTGACCCCCTCATTTAAGTCCATGGGAGTTTTCCATTGACTTCAGTGGAGTCAGGATTTCAACTCCTGTCTCTTTGTATAGCACTTACCACACTTCAGAGCATTGAAAAGTAATCACAGAATCAGAAGGGATCTCAGGAGATCATCTAGTCCAACCCCCTGCTCAAAGGTGGACCAATCCCTATTTCTGCCCCATATCCCTAAATGTCCCCCTCAAGGATTGAACTCACAAACTTGGGTTTAGCAGGCCAATGCTCAAACCACTCAAAACCTCTCCCCCCCCAAACCTCATAGAACTGGAAAGACCTTGAAAGGTCATCAAGTCCAGTCCCCACTGGTTTGAGGGATAGCTCAAACCACTGAGCTATCCCTCCCCCTGTGGATGGTCAGCAGATTGTTTTGCATGCCTCTGTATGTACATTTCACAACTTTTCCCCCCACTCTTTCAACAGCATATCAGAATCTTAGTATTTTAAATGAACAACTTTCCCTAACTTGTCAGATACAATAGAACAAATACATGCACTCCTACATCCAAGCTGTGTTAGAAGGCAAATGGCAGGAAAAATATTTTCTTATGAACAAGAAATGTTATTTAGGCATGAAACAAATGCTTCTGAGAGTGAAAATCTCCCTTTAGAGAGTGATTTCCATAAAATATAAAAGTCTAAATTTAACATAACACCATTTCCTAGGGTGGCAATTATCTGGACTCTTTCATGTAACATGTCTGCCCCAAAATTAAGGAAGGAATGAGGAACTGCAGTAAAAAAACCATAACCAACACAGAGAGGGACAATTAGCAATTTATTCAGAACTCATCATTGTACAAATTAGGATCCATCAAATTTTGCTACTGTCTTTAATTTAATGAGTCTAGCAGCTGCTCTGCCTCCACTTATAAGAGTAATAATATCTTAACACTACACAGAGGGGCTTCACTTATTTTCTCCGGCACAGAAAGAAGACACACAATTCAGCAGGTGTTATTTCTGGAAGAAAAAAAAAGGCATTATGAACCTCTTCAATTATTTCCCCGGCTTTCTCTAACTTCCTCCCTCATCTCTCCCCAAGTCCTCGTTATTCAAAAACTCATTTACCAGTAAATTATAAGAAAATAGTTTCTTCAGATAATGAAAGTAAAGCCATGGACAAGTCAATAAACCATCACACACAAATAATAATTTTCACAAAAATGATGAATGACCTGCTCTCATCCACAAACTCAATGCTACGGTTTACAAGGAGACTAATAATTTAGCATGTAGTCTGCGGGACTAAGAAAAATTGTCATTTCAATATTTGTGCAAGTTTATCTGTTGCCATCCCCAATACTAAATGACAGAGGATCTTCAACTTCTTAAAAATTACGGAAGAGGTATTGTCTAGGGTGCTGGACAGGGACTCAAGAATACCTGAGTTCTATTGCTATGTGATCTTGGACAATTCACTTCACTTTTTTGTGTGTGCGGTCTGCTTTCATCTGACCCTCCATTCGGTCTATTTTTTTATATAAATGATTGATTCTAAGGTCATTTCTACTAACTTTTTAGTGTACTTGAACAGAAAAATAGGTTGGAGCAAGATCTTTACAATTAAACTTCCTAGAATTAAAAGTGAAAGTGTTTGGCATTTGAGCTCTTTACTAATCTTGTCTTCCTACAGAACATCTGCTTTCACTCCAAAACATAAGCTGCCTTGCATGCTTTTTAGGAAGTACTGTAGAGTGAAAAATCAGCACAATATAAATTTGGAAACTGTATGCTGCCTTTATGAAATATAAACCAGCTCCATCCATACCACCCATAAACACCATGGAGTACAGAATGGAGAGCAACTTCTTTTGGAAGAGCTGGCTTTGCAAGCACACCTTAATAACCATAGGCAGTCTCTTCCAGTGGCTACATTAGATGTGCATCTGTTTGATAAAATAAATAGCAATTGCTAATGTAACTGTGCATGAAATTGCATTTGCCATGCATTTTAACACCTATGGGTAGTATTCAAAGACTTGTAACGGGCTGACAATATTTGCCTGAATCACTCCATCCTGTTTAAAATGTGGTGGTCCCATTGGGAATGGATTTAGTGGATTCTGCACACTCTGTAATGTAAGTAGCTCATGCTATCCTGTTGAAATAAAGGTGGTGAGTGGCTGTCTGGAACTGAGTAGCTGCAGAGTAGGCTAAGCAGTCTGGATGGAGGAACCCCAGGAGCAGACAAGCCTGGGGAGAGGGTTTGAGGTGAGATTTGCTTTCCTTTGAATAATGTCAGATTCCCTGAAGGAGTGAATATTTGACTCTACGTAGGGTGTGGACTCTGTTTTAGAGCAGGCTTTGGAAAGCTCTTTCACAATGTCTAGGCTCTATTAAGTGCATAAATGAGAGTACAGAAATAAGTAAATGCTAGGTCTGAGGGTATGGACATCTAAGTGTGATAATACACATTCAATATAATTAGGTCCCTAAACCATGGACCTATGCTAAGCAACATGTGGTACATTTTCAAATGACACTCTTAAACATGCAACTAAGTATAGAGGAAAAGACAAACATTGTTGTATGTCTTTCAGAAAAGAACCTGATTCATTATGCTGAAACGAAATGGATGCCTAATTGAACAGTACCTTATAATGAGAACAGGGGTAAAGGATTTCATAGAAATGTTTAGGAAGTTTGATTTTAGATCTTAGCATTAAGAAGCTCTGTAAGAGATTACCCTTCCCCCACTCTAAACTCTAGGGTAAACACGTGGGGGGGTCTCTTATATGCAAGACCAATTAAACTCCAAGCTTATTTTATGAAAATTAAGAGGCTACATCTGTTATTGAAGCTGTCACAGATGCAAGAATTGAGACTACAGTGGATAGAAATGTCTGAATGGGTCAAGCAATCTTCACTCAACACGAGGTGAAGTGAGCTGATAAATAAGTTTCTTGCTATTTGATACAGTAGCAAAGCCTGTCTTTACCCTGGATTTTCTAGCTATTTTTTCAGTATCCTGGAAGGATGTGTACAATAGACTTTTGCAGAATATTTTAAAAATTTGTACTGATTTTTACATTAAAAACTTCTTCATAGTTTACTATGTTGATTTTTTTACATTTCATAATTTAAAAAAAGCTTTGCAGTATGAAACCCATCTGACCTAGAAGAATTCTGCTTCATTATTCAGTGAGTTTACTTATTCATGCGGGTAGTTCCATTGAACTTGTGTGAGGAAATGCTACTCACTCTAAGGGTTGCAGAACTGGGACCTTAAGGAGGAAACCAGTTCATTTGGTGGTAATGATCACAAGCATTTTAGTGGTGATTGGGATAACACTAGTAAATAAATGGGCATTGTCTGGTTACTGTGTTAATATACACATTGTTATATGTATCTTTAGGTCAGATTGAAGGAGACTGTAACATTCGATGTGGGAGTGCTGGAATATAAACTTTTAGATTTATAGCCTGTATCTCTGGCCTTGGATGTGCTGTCCTTGGAGGAAAGGACTTGAAATGTTTAGTAGGTGTGGTGAAAAAATGCAATCTTGGAAAAACTGGATTCAGGCTGGTCTAACACAGCATGATTACGTATGCCTGATATGGGATTATATGTGAGCCTTAATTGGTCTTTAGAAATGAGATGTTCAAGATATAGTGTAAAGTTGGTCTTTTTTATATTTCAATAAACTTCCTGGCCTGGTGCTCTCCAAAGTAATTAGATTTGCCAGAAGGCACCACTCTTATTGCTCATCTTCTATTTCCTATGTCTGAACAAATTGTACACTGGGCGAATAACCCCAGTCATACAAAACAAAACATACTGAGATTTGCTTTGCTCTGTCTCCCCCCCCCCCCCCCAGGCAAGTCAGATGCTGATAATGCTCACAATGACTTTATCCCATGATTTTCTTTTTCTATACCTCTTGGCAAGTTGCATGAAGACACATACCAAGAGTGTGCAAATTCAAACATGGGCAGACCTGCTTGATTGGAAGACCTTTCTTTCAATGCAACCTTTTCTGTCCCCCAGCCCTCTTACTCCTTTTAGAAAAGTGACATCATGAAAACATTTGGTTTCCTTTCACACTCCACTTTCTCACGAGAGTGAGCTGTAAAGGAGGACATATTGGCTTTCTTGAGTTGCTCTCAAATAACAAAATCAACAGCCACAATGGAACAGCTAAGGGGTTACTGTAGTCCAATAGCTTAATGACAATAGCTTATACTAAAACTTCAGAGGAAGGAATATTGCCAACCCAAGTAATTGACATATCTTAACCTGGTGGAGGTGCAGGCAGTGATGGGTGGATTTTTTTTTCCTGGTTCAAAATGATGGTCAATATATGCCCTAAACCACTAAAATGTCAGGCTTAATAGTTTTGTATAATTTAATTAAAAATAAAACCAAACCTACTTCATAGAACTGGAAAGACCATCAAGTCCAGTTCCCTGCCTATACTAGCAGGGCAAATACTGTTCCCTGACAGATTTTTTTTGTCCCATATCCCTAAATGTCCCCACCAAGGATTGAACTCACATCCCTGGATTTAGCAGGCCAATGCTCAAACCATTGAGCTATCTCTCCCCCTATAGTGTACCCAAAATAGTTAGATGGTATTGTTCTTGGTCCAACTTCTGATGTCCCTACTCATGCAAATCCCAGTTGTGGTTTTCTAAAGAGTAGAAACTGAGATGAAGACTTCAGGTTTTCGCCGTTTATTCATATACCTATTTTATGCCTCTCTTGAATTTTATTAAATTTGCTTCACTGATGTCCTACAGCAGTGAGTTCCACAAAGTAATTACACTGCATAAAAGTAGTTTCTTTTTGCACATACTGTTATTTAACTTTACCACATGGATTGATCCATAATCCCTTGCTGCAGAGTAAACCCATTACATCTTGTCCTGCTTTCAAAGGCCATGAAGAATTGATCAGTCCTCTTTATAACAGCCCTTAACATATTGGAACACTATTAGCAGACCTTTTGGGTAGAACAGAATTACAGTAAAATACTGTAAGTATGGCTGAGAAACTTATTTTTCCACTAAACAAATTACATGCACATTCTACAAGGGAAGTGTTATTGCCAGGTCATTTCAATGTCAAAACATCAGTTTGGAAAGATGTCACCAGTCCATAGAACTTGGCAGATTGTCATGATCTAAACTGTTTTTAAATATCCTGGACATATAACTTGAAGAGGCTTGCATGGATCAGGTACTGGAATATTCTTCACCCAAAGATGTTTCACATTTCTTCTGAACAAAATTAGAAGTGGATGTTCTTTTTTTGCAGATTTCTTTAAAGGAAAAATTTAATCCCTTGTCTAACTTTCTGTAAATCAGAACTTCAGATGACAAAAAGGTGGTAAAACAATTTGGAAGAAAGGTTTGGTGATGACCTGTAAAATTTGTTTGAGCTAATATTATGTTTCATTAAAAAGTTTTACAGAAAAAATGTTTTTATTTATATATTTTACCTATCTATATCAAATTGTTTTTCTGTAAAGGGTGTGTGTGTTATATGAATGAGGGGGAGAGGGAAGAGCGTAAGCGAGCTGGAATACAGTTAAACTGAGAAATCAATGAAGTTTTCTAACTGAGAAAACAGACCTCATTTGGAGAAAAGAAGCATACTCCCATGTCAGAAGTAAAATGCTGCTTTTTTTTATAGCACTTATTTCTTTTTTGTTTTGGATTTGTATTTTGAATCCCCCCTCCCTGCCCTCTTGTGTTTTTTGTAAGCCTCAGGCTCCTTTCTTTTTGACCTTGACAACACACTAGTTTGCATTCTTTATGATTATACAACACTATGACTCACTTAGTTTCACATCCCTTTTAAACACCATTAAGATCACCTCATGGATCATATAAGAAAGGATACTATCCTAATACAATGTCTATTCTGTTATAGTCAGATTCTTATGCTGTTCCCGCTGACATGGGAATATGAATGGAGGAGTAAGAAAATGACACTGCAAGTCATAACCCTGACTCTTGAATTAGGTAGTTTTAATCTTCGCTACTGAAAAATGAGATGGTGGCATACTGACAATCAGTTCACTAGATTTGTCATATTCTATTCAACAGAGCGTACACATGCGCAGACACGTTTGCATTGAAACTCTGGAGCTTCTTCTCAAGAGTTTAGGAAGCGAAGAGAATTAGTGGAACAGAACTGTGGCAGCAATAATTGTTTTACCTCTTAGATTACTCCAGTCTTTTCCATTTGACTACTTATTTAAACATACCATAAGGTTATCTTAAAAGAGAACAGTGTTAGTATGCAAATTAGGGAAGGAATGGGACCTAATAATCTAAATTAGATTCCAGTAAACTTCAAGTTTTTATTAAGGAAACCACTCTGGAAATGTCCTTTTAAAAACCATACAAGCTGTAAATGTGAATAAAATGTTTTACTTAGGGAAACATAGCAGATGTATCTCGCTACTTAGTGTAGAGTACTAGATCATTATTTATCTGTTAATTGACTGCAATTGCTGAGAGTTACACAGGACAAAATTACAAAAGTTCTTTCCCTGAAAAGCGTACATAGTTTGAACTAAGTTATATGTCACCTGCTGGTTTTGGAAATTTGTCTATTTGACCTATGGCACTGGCATTTGACTACATCAGATACTGTCCCACAAAAAGATACTGCTTGGGGAAAAGCTTTTGGCCTAAACTTTTGTAATCTCAGAAAAATCCTAAATATGATACTTCTGAGAACAATGAAAAATCATGATGGTCAGAATTAGTATGGGAGATTGTGGGTCTGCGTAAATGCCTGATTGGATTGGATACCATCTACTGTCCCCACTTGGGCCATCTTATTGGATGTCAAGCACATCACTAATCATCCTTCTACAGCTAACGGAGTGGTGCAAGTTTTGCTAGTCCTTCAGAGCTAAATTTAAATGGCAGCACACCCAAGAACCGTAGGACCACTAGGCACTTAGTGAAAGTGTTTAGAGTAATTGAGTACCACCAGAGCCGGCGACGGGGGTACAACGGGTACAGCTGTACCGGGCCCCAGACTTAAGGGGGGGCCTTTAAATCCGGGGTGGGCCCAGTACGCAGCTGTACCCCCTTGTCACCGGGCCTTTGAGCAAGGCGCAGCTCCGGGCAGCGCTCATCAGCCCCCTCCCCCGGCACCCAGCAGCCTCCCTCCGTCCCCCTTTGCTTCTCCCGGCTGGGCCACGCGGCCAGAGCGCATGTGGGGGTTGGGCCCCACGGGTGGAGGGAGACTGGCGGGGGTGGGGGGGGAGACCGGCCGGGGGGGCCCCCGCGGGTGGCGGGAGACGGGGGGGGGGGGCGCACGATCTGCGTACGGGGCCCCAAAATTCCTGTCGCCGGCCCTGAGTACCACATTTCTGCATTTTCCTCAGAATGCAAGGTGCAAACTGTCTCCATGATGCAAACTGTCTCCTCTGGCAGTGTCACCATATATGTAAACTGTACCAGTAAAAGCTGTTTTAGTAACAACTGTATGTGCCCAAAGGCAGCTCGTCCACTGGGATATAGCCATCTATTTACAAGTAGATTGTGTTGGCAGGCATAATCCTGAGTTGGAGTGATCATAAACTGCACTGCCTCGGGAGGCATTATATTTCAGGGACACCCCTGTGAGGCACAATTCTGTCCTCCACCCTCCTTGTCTGTGTGTGCGTCAGATAAACCATAGCAATAAAAGATAGCCCCGGTGCCAAATTAGTTTTCATATTAGGACAGGTGAGTTTGGGAAGGGGATAACTGAGGCTCTTCACAATCCCAACCCACATTCTCTAGGGTGGCAGTAAATGGGAGCTGTGTGGCTGGGCACACAGGAATAAACAATCAGTCTATGAAAGGGAGTTTCTCATTTTCCCCATGTGGGAATGTTTTCCACCTAGCCCTAGGTTCTTATATGGCACCCATCACAACAGTAGCTGAATGTATATAAGTGAGAATGTCAGTGTCTTTGTCTTGGACCAACCTTGCTTGACCTAGTACACTGTAATTATTCTGCAAACATGAGGAAAATCACAAAAATGGGAGACCGTGATTTATTGCGAGTCAGAGGACCTAAAGATTGAAAATACCAATTAGGTCAGCTAGTCCATCTTCCTGCCAATGTAGAATTGTTCCCTATTGTACATTTACAAAGGTTTTATCCAACTCTAATTTGAAATGTGCTGAGTGATGCTGTTTCCAGGATAAAATTATTCCACAGGCCAGTAGATCTCAGTCAGGAAGTTTCTCAACCTACATTTTCCCATTCTGGATTTCATTTAATTACTTCTAATTGTACCCTTGTGTGCCACACTAAATAAACCCTCCCTCCTTACTGTTTACACCTATCAAATATTCATAGTTTCTCATCCCCCCCACCCCATAGCTGTCATTTAGCCAAGTTCCATGTATTGATCTCTTCTAATCTCTCCGCAGAAATCAATCCCTCCAGAGCCCTAACAATTTCTGTTACTTTTTTGAGCTCCCTATAGTTTCACAGCATATTTGTGGTAATGAAGGGCTGAGAAAGAACACAATGTTCCAAGAGCTTTGAAGGGAGGGACTGTTACCTCCCTGTAGTGTGAGTGACTTCATGTCTCTTGGTGTGCTTCTCAATACTAGACTAGCTGTCAGTTATATTTCACATTTCCAGTTTCAGATACAAGTGTTACATTTATACAAATAGGATGACCACACTCAGTAGATTATAAATTTTGTAATAATACCTAAAAGAGACCTTTTGCATGAAGCATATTCTAGTTACATTATATTCATAATAATTAGCATATTTTCATAAAAATCCTGTAGAGTGCAATGTCAATCCGGCTTTAATGAAACCACATACTTGAATAACAAGCAGATTTCTTCTAATGAACTTGTATTTATACCATTTGCTAGCCTACTTATTAAAATTATTTACATGAAATATTTTGTCTCCCAAGCCATTGAATGCAAGGGGGCTTTGAAGACACCGAACCAGAGGGAAGTTTTTACTGTCTTTCTGATCAGGATAATTTCTAGACATCTACATCAGAAGGTTCTTGGTGCTGTAGTGTGGATATGCTTTTTGTAATTTGCTTTCCCCATGTATTCCTATGCGTTACCTCCTTCTCATTCTGTTTTATTTTCCATTATGAATCTGTGTCATCACTGTTAAGTGCAATAAAAAAAAACCTTAAAATGTCAGAGGTGCTATTCCCCACTTGAGTATATCCTGATTTATGGAAACAATCCATCTTAAGCAGGATGCATTTATCAATAAAGGGCAAAGGGTGCATGGGGAACCCCAGACTTAACAGTACACCATCAGCCTTCCACACACCTTGAGTCCCAACTTTGTCTTAGTTACCAGGGTCTAAAAAGTGTCTGGAATCCAGCACATAGAGAAGTTGAATAGCATATATATCCTGTAACAACGCAGTAACAAGTCAATAGCTCAAAGAGCTCTCTCATTTTTTGCTCCCTGCACAGGGGCTGGCTACAGTTCCAGTCTTCACGTTCCTTAGATGGCAAAGTCTTCTCAAATGTAGCACACCTTTGATGGTAACCTCCCCAAAATCGCAGAGGAGAAGATAGGGCCATTGAATCACTCCGTCCATCAACACTAATCAGCCGTTTAGGGCGCACCATACCTCTGTGAGTTTCTCCGGTGTAGCATGGCTCCATGCTAATCCCCATTCATGACTCTGCCTTGGTAGCACAAGCTAGCTGTAATTAAACAGACAACGTTTAGCTGATGGTACTCAAACTATCACTGCCCTAACAATCATCCCCTTGCTTCAATAGCTCACAGGTTTATCTCAAATTTAAAAAAAATGAAAAAAAAACAACCCAGAAAAGAAACAGACTAAAATAAAATTTGTCTAAATGGACCTTACACTATGCCGTAAGAGTTCTCATATTTAGAGACAGGTGCAATCCATACCAAAATGTTGTCCTTGTCTACTCTAACTGTAGCCCCTTTATGTTAAATGAATTTAGACTGAATATGTCAATCAGTGCCTGGAAATTGTGGTTGTGATAACTCCTTTAAGCAAAACTGAATGTGTCCACTGAGTGGAAAATAAGACATGCGGTATCTAGTGGATTCTGAAAACTTTAAAATAGTCCCTAGCAGCAGTTTGACTCCTACCTGCAGTGGGTTAATTCAGTTTGTGTGGAGTGTTTGTGATTCTTGAGGCTTGTGGGCTTTAGACTCAGCACTGTCAGTAGTGTTTCCTCCAAAAATCTTTGCTAGAGAATATTCAAAACAAACAAACAAAAACAAACACCCCCCCAGTCAAACAAAACAAATTAGCTGGGTGAATTTTTGAAACTGTTTATGCTGCTAAAGGATGAACTACAAATCAAAGGAAATATTTAATAATCTATGGTAGTGGAAAATAGATTTTCTATTTTGACCTTTAAGATGAGCTCTTTCTTTCTGAACAATGTTGCTTTGCAAAGAACAAAGCGAAGCAGAACAGTCTGTGACCTTTTGTTGTAATGCAACTTTGAGAAATGGCAAAAGTCATTGACACTTTTTTTTAAAAACAAACAACCAAAAAAAGTAGTTTTATAAACTAAAGGTAAATTGTCGTGCCCCCCCCCCCCCCAAATTCAGACTGTCTTGTGTCAGAAACAACAAAATAACAATTTAAAATATTTTAACATTATAGTTAATATATTAAAATGGTTAAAACTTACTAATTGGAAGCAGTCAGGTCCACAAAATATGGGCAATGGTAATCTATCTTGCTGTTTTTACTATATAGCACCAGAGATGTTCACAATCCTTAATGGATTTTACAACAGCCCTGTCATGTTGAATATTATCCCCATTTTATAGATGGGAAAACTAAGGTAAAGGGTTAAATTAAGTGAATTATTCAAGATTTAACTGGAATTTAGTGGACCTAGCACTAAGCCTGTTTTCATTCCAAAACAATGCTTTATCCACTAGTCTGTGCTTCCACCCAAGATAATGGGAAGGAACACAACATACACAGAAACGAGTAGTAAAGGCAGTTTTCTTTAAACATTGGTTTTAGTTGCAGTAAAGTTCAAGTTGTGGTTTTGGTAAACACTTGTGTGTTTAAATCTGCTTTTGTGTCTGCTCGGTAGCAGAGATGGGCCCCACACAGTCCCCTGAACTTTAGGACTGTACAGTGAGTGTTGCAGTCTGTCTCTCTCTATATTAAGAGCTGAACTTAACCCCTGCCCAAGCATCCCCTAAGCATTGGGAGGATGGGAAATTTGGATCTGGGTCCAACTTACAGGTCCAATTTACTCCATTATTGGCAGATGGGATTTGGTAGTTGTAGGTGATGAAGATAAATAATCTGTATCCAGCCTGTCCTTGACAACTGATGCTGCTCTGATTTTTCTGCTTGATTTCCCTGCATTTTTTATGCCAGTCCTCCTCCTTCCCTATTTCCTTGGCTTGCCCTGGTCTTCCCATTTGGAGTGCTTGGTAAGCAGGGCAAAACAAACAATATGCATTTTAATATGTCTGAATGTAAAGCTATACATCTACACAGAATGTACTTACAGGATGGGAGACTGTATCCTGGGAAACTGACTCTGAAAAAGATGTGGGGGTCATAGAGCATAATCAGCTGAACATGAGCTCCCAGCACAATGCTGAGGACAAAAGGGGTAAGATCCTTGGATACATAAACAGGGGAATCTTGAGTGGGAGTAGAGTAGAGACACCTCTGTATTTGGCACTGCTGTGATTGCTGCTGGAATACTGTCCAGATCTAACATCCACATTTCAAGAAGGATGTTGATAAATGGGAGAGTTCAGAGAGGAGGCATACGAATTATTAAAGGTCTGGAAAACACATCTTGTTGTGAGAGACTTAAGGAGATCAATTTATTTAGCTTAACAAGGAGAAGGTTAAGGAATAACTTCTTTATAATTTATCAGAGGCCTAGGTGGGGATCAAATATTTGATGGGCTGTTAACTCTAGAAGACAAGGGTATAACATGATCCAATGGGTGGAAGTTGAAGTTAGACAAATTAAGACGGCAAATAATATTTCAAAATTTTAATAGGGAGGGTAATTAACTATTGGAACAATTTACCAATGGTTGGGGGAGAGTGGTCAGTGATGGACAATCTGAAATGAAGACTGGATGTTTTCCCCAAAGATATTCTAGTTAAAACAGGAAGTTGTCAAAAGTTCATGGCCTGGGTTATACATGAGGTCAGAGTAGATGGTCAGTTATCCTTTCTGGCCCTGGAACATATGAACCTATAAAAACAGGAGCAGAAGCAGGATCTGTTGCAATAACATCCCTACAATAAAGAAAAGCTCCCAGAATATTCTCCTTTATTATTTGTATTATGATAGAGCCCCTATAACCCATGTTATAGAAAGATCTAATCTTTGCCCTGAGTAATAAGGTTGTGTCTCTAATTGGATTGTCATCCATAATTCTGAATTTCCTTGCTTTTGTGCTTTTAAATTCTACCATTAGCGGTACTGTATATTTCTTCTTGATGCATGGAGAGTTATTTACATGAATCCCTTTGTAGTGATAGCAGAATATGAACTATAATGATGCTGCAGCAAGTTATTTTTGTAGCTGAAGTGTAAACCGCATAACTGTGGCTTATCTATCACATAGTTAATATCTTATCTTATTTAATAATATTGTTTTCATTTTGTATGACATTTAAAAACATATTAAAAAACATCTAATCAGTTGATGAGACCAGAGACATTTTAAACATTCACTCTGCAAAATTAGAGTGGATATTGGACACACAAAAGTGTTACTAATTAGCTCTCTAGTGGTTAATTTTAAAGAGTTTTGTAAGTCTAAAACTGTTGTGGATATTTTTACACAGCTAGATTTTTTGCTATAGTCTAAGCTTGACTGCTACTAGCTTTTGGCTGCCACATTGAAATATTAACTAATCCATTGCTATTTCTGCCTTCATTCATTGTTTCATTTGCTTTTTTTTCCTTTGCTCTTCAAGATATGATGGTCCATGGCTGTAATGAGACAGCAAGGCCATTACAACTCTATCCAAATATCTGTCAATGGCCGACAAATATTCAGATGGAAACAGACGCGTAAACCAAATTCCCTTTTAGCTTTCTTCTCCAAGAAAGATAATTCTAAGAAGCAA
This sequence comes from Sternotherus odoratus, assembly GCA_032164245.1. Classification (NCBI taxonomy): domain Eukaryota; kingdom Metazoa; phylum Chordata; order Testudines; family Kinosternidae; genus Sternotherus; species Sternotherus odoratus. The sequence continues at coordinate 57,658,603 of JAVMKO010000004.1, forward strand.
TCCACACATAGCATTCTTTAGCAGCACATATTTGCTGCTGTGAATTGTACTTGAAATTTATGGTCCAACTGGAAGCACTGGAAATCACTCTGAAATCTTTCAAGACATATTCTCTTGAACAATCATGCTGTATGTGCAGACTATTTTTCTAAAGAATGTGTTTGCATATTCTTGCATTGCCATTTCCAAACTCAGTAATTTAGCTGTGTGCTGAAACAGTTAACTAGTTTTATCAGATTGTGTGTTCAGTCAATGAGCATGGGGTCCTTTTCTGTTTCTGTTTGCTCGTGGTCACTTCTCTTGGTATACAGAAGTAGCCGTATACCATAGCATCCTGTCTGGAGCTCAGGCCCAAAAGTTAGTAATTCATCTCCTTAGCATTTTCCCCATATCAGCTGGCGGGTGCAAACCAAGCTAACTTCACTTTTCAAAATGCCAATTTTGTTGGCAGGGGGATGAATTGTAGAGTCCTTACTCAGGCAAAAAGCCCCATTGATTTTAGCGGGATATTTGCCAAGTAATGAATGCAGGATCAGGTCCTTTTATTTAAATTAAGGTTGAAAAACTGTTTTCATTATAGCTCCATGTTTTTGCATGCTTGTAACAATCCAAATGGTGAGTTAAAATGAAATATTGCATGCTTAGTCTGATTTTAATCTCACCATGGACTACACTGGTGTTACTCCTGATATGCTCTGGTATAAATTAAGACAAAAATTAGGTCTTTTGATTTCTAGGACAGGAAAAAATTGTTGGTATGGGCTAAATTTTTTGCATCTATTTCATAATTTTTGCTGCAGACTCTGATATTCTGCAGATTCACTGATTAAAAGATGTTAATATTTCTCTAGTGTGAATATAAAGTCATCACAAGGTAAAAGTCATTTGAAAAAAATACTGCTTCTATACCTCATTTACTGCATTGGAGTGTTAACGCCAGAATTGCCTTAGGATCATTTAAGTTCTAGCATTATTAAACATAGACAATTTTTTATTAGTCTATTTTAAAAAAATAGGGAAATTAAATGCAAAAAATGTTAATGCATTGAGGCTGCACAGTTAAAATTACAATGCTTGGGAAATTAAATTTTCAATAGAAACAGTAACTATGCCACGTCGGTATACGTAGCAATTTCTATTCCTTTCTCTCTGGTTAAATGTGTATTTTTAATATTAAAAAATGTATTCTGTAGGTGGGATTTTCAAAAGCACTCAACTTTGCCCTGACAACTTTTACATTGACTTTATTGGAAACATTTAGCATTGACTTAAGTGTGTTTTGAAAATTTTGATTTATAAAACACAGAGCATGTGCAACACAGCAAAGTAAATGGTGATGTTAGAATCTTAACTTTGGCACTTTCAGAATTTTTGGCATTTTCTTCATGGCAAATTAACAATGCTTTAACATATTTATATTAAAATGTTATAGTCAAAGTATGTTGTAGTCAAACTTTTTAATAATATTGAAATTTAAGAAACCAGTGTCTACCATGTACTCTACAGTACACAAATTAAAGCAATTTCCTAATGGGCCTTGTATGACAGGGAAATTTTCTGCAGTATCCTGGACAAATGTTATTGAATTCAGATTAAATATTTTAGGAGTTTTTGTATTAAAAATGCAAATATTTATGCAATATTGTGGGATTTTATGGACTGTCACTAAATGGGCAACATGACTAATGTTATGAGCTTCAGAGGTCTTCAAAAAATTTTTTTAAATGACATGAATGAACTTTTAAAAATTGAGTGGATTTCCAAGGAAATGTCTATGGGGAGGGGTATGCAAATGTACCCCCTCTAGGTATGTAAGAACTCTGCTTTTTGAAGCTTCCTCATGAGGAGAGGACCTTTGTAGACTGATCATGTGTTACATGAGGACAAGGTCAGAGGCCCAAACTCTATATAAAGGATAGTGACTCCCAGAATAATGGGTGTGCTTGTTCTAAGCTAACAGCTGTTAGAGGAACTTGTGACCCGGGAAAACCCCTTGGTGGAATTTGAAGGCTTGATCATCTGCCAGAGCCCTGCTTGGAGTTGGGGTGATCTTTGGTAAGATTATTAGCATTCATGTAGTATTTTTAATGTTTTTTAAATAATTTGTTTCAATAATGCTTTCACCTTAAGAATTTGCTTGCTTAGGAAAAGCTGCGCAACACCCTAATACTGTGGGCAATTATGCTGTTTGTGGACTCTGAAGTTAAGGCAGTCTGACTTGCTGGTGAATTCAGTATAGGTAGGAAGCTAGAAAAACCCCTGGTCATGCCAGAGACAGACACATCTCTCTCTATGAGATGTGATGGCTGAGGAGCTGAGACCCTAAACATGGGTGCCCTTGCTGGATCACAGAGGGGGAATACAGATGTAATTGCTCCAAACTCTGACAGTACGGATAGTGCTTTTTACTGAGGTGAAGAGTGAGCATATTCTGTGTCTTCTTTCTGTTATTACCTGCATTGAAACTAATAACAGAGTGGTCGGCAAAAAGCATCAAAATCTAGTGTTTCAGAATGGTCTAATCAATGTAGCTGTTCAGCTTGAATAAATTAACACGAACCAATGTCAGCCTACTGATGCCCAGGAATGCACATCGGATACCAGAGTAATTAACTTAGGCTACAGGAGGAAATTATGTTTAAGGTTTATTTTGGGAAGAGGTTTTCAGCCTAATAGATGTCCTCATGAAAATCTCATGACTGGGATTTTGACTGCAAAAACTATACTACATTTCTCTGAAAAAAGTGAGAAGCATTTCCTTTAAAACTACATGGAGCAGACCAGGTTCAGATAATCAGAAATAGTAGTTCAAGAAAGAGCTAAACATGTGAATTCTTAAGTAGATATACAGTAGAATTCTTAAGTAGATATACAGTAGAATTTGGTCTTTACTTAGTACCTTCCAACAATGTCCAAAGATATATGTATATAACACTAACTATTAACTGTAGAAAGCGGCCTTATAATGCATATAATGGCTCATAAGCACCTCTGTTTTGGTGAAAGAGTGACTTCTGGCCAGCATTTTGGGACAATCTTTTTAGTTCTGAAAAGTCCCAGGTGAATTATAACTTCTACCCAAAAAGGCAGCCACTAGAGATGATAGAATGGATCCTATGTTAATGTGTCTTCAGTGTCACTGTGTATGGTTTATGAAAATACCTGGTACCTGGATCCATCTGATTGCTAAACCTGGTTCCATTTCAATAAGCACTTAAACATATATGTGTCTTTAACCAGGGGGTAATCACTTACACACACGCATAACACTAATCGTGTATCTTCCTGAATCAGGGCCTATGGAAGAGTGTAGTGTTGTGGGTCAATCTCAAACTGTTGAGGTTCAGAGCAGTATTTTAAGCTAAAGCGTCAGTCTTCTGAACTAACTATATCCTTATGCTTGAGCAGTCTCAGCATAAACTTATGCAGTTACTAAAAGTTCTGTTTCTTCCCTCTCAACAAACTTGTGTTCTGAATGTTTCTAAAACTTTACACAAGGATTTTTCCACCTGAGTTTTCAGATGGATTATTGCAATTTTTCCTGAAATATCATCATTTTAAAAAAATCCTCTTTGCATGGCTGATCCCAAACAATAGCAATCCCTCTTGTATATTCAATTATTCCTATAATTTCAGAGTGCAAAAGGCACAAGTAAATGTAAAAAGAAATGTGAAATAAATAAATAACATTTGAACATTAAGGGCAGACAGAGAAACCAGCAAGATCTAACAGGTCCCTGAGGATTTTTAAAAGATTTTTGTATTTGAGTTTTAGCTACACATTAACTTCCTTTGCTCAATATTTATTCTTGTGTCATCAACCTTGAAATGGGAACTGCAATTGCTTTGACAAATGGATTGTTTAGTTTCAGTCTACCTTCTGTAAGCACCCATGTGTCCTCTGCTGAAATGCTATTTTGCAACATCTGAAATGCTTCTTAATCATAAGCTATATCCCTTTGACTCCCATTACAAATGTGTACTGGGTGGCTATTTTTCCTCTTCCTCCCTTAGATCGTTGCCTTCGAAGCCTTGGCTAAGTTGAGCCTTTTCTTCATTACAGCTATAGAGGATCGTTTGGCAAAGAAACCAGTGTAGCTACACCATGCAAATGACAGGACATAGGGTGGTCACTCTGGGATAATGCACTTCCTGCATGACACAGAGCCCTGTCCTTAAGTGGCAGTACACAGGGAGTATGGGTGGAACAGGGGAAGAGAGAAATGGGGTTATAGAATCTGCTGCTATATGGAGCCTCCAATTCCCCAACAGTGACCATATAGGCTACTCAAAAAAAGAAAAAAAAATTAAACTACAGTAATCCCTGTGGAGAAACTCTGCAGCTTCTTGCAGTCTGGGTGGTGGTGGGAAGGATTTCTCCTCACACCATGTACCTACACTATGCTTACTCCACTGGCAGTCTATGGTTTCCAGGCTTAGTGTTCACTCTCTAAAGTGCAGACCCCAAAGTAGGTTGGGTTAAATTTACTTTTTGATATTTTTCTCTAATTAAAGCTATAGCTGCTTTGGGGTTGTAAAAATAAGTAATGTTCAATCAGACTAGTTTGTGCAGGGAACCTCATTCTGTAGGAATTAAAATGTGGATCAAAGCAGTCAGTACAGACACAAATGAGTGCCTACTATTTTTTTTTCTCCTAGAGTATCAAAAGCCCCAAAGTGTAGCATAGACTGCACTGAACTCATGCACTGGATTTCCACTACAAAGACAGTGTCAATTAAATTTGTTTTAAACTCTCTGGAACATGCAGCGTTCTCTACTGTTCTCCTAGATTTAATCACCAGTGCTCATTGAGAACATTTTTGTCAATTATCCAGCCCACTTTGAGTAGTCAAATCGACAGCTTTAGTACCTGACATTTAAAGGCGGATCCGACTCTTACTGAACGGCCGCTCTGTGTAAGGAATGTTAGGGAATCTAGTGCTTTGGCTTAATTTTTAATTAGATTCTTAATGTCGGGTGAAATTTACCCATTGATTTGCCAAGTTCACTTAAATAGGCTTTGTGAGGGAAACTTCATGGGGAAAGTGAAATTCACCCCATGCTCCAATCTGTGGCTAGGTCAGATGGCTGGTAGTAAAGCCCCACTAAGACTGCAGTTTGTCTCTGATCTGGAATAATGTCCACTGCCCTTTGATGTCCCCTATACTTTGATGTAAAGTAAATGAATCTGTTTTTAATAAAAAAGGATCCAGCATTCTTCCGTTGCCTGTTTCCATGCTGAACTCTGTGTTGGCCTATCTGGAGCTGATGCAGTATCTATCTTTTGGTGTGAGTATATGAGGCTTCCCTGCATGTTTTTTTCCTGTGTCCTTCCCCTCCCTGCCCCCATCATCACAAAGGGTCACTGTATGAAAAAGGGCCTCCTGCAAACACTTACATCTGTACTTAATTTTGTGCACATTGACTTCAATGTGAATACTCACTTGCATAAAGGTAAGCATGTTTTTTAGGGCTTGTGAAATTGGGGCCCTACTGCTCAATCTTCTTTAAGGTCTCATTGGAAATGAGATATTGATTCCTATATGAGTTTACACTGGTATGGGTAAAGTTCGAATAAAACATGTTTGACAGTGAGTAAAAGAACAATTTTTATGCAGGAATATATGGCCATATAGGGTCTGTTCCTACTTTCATTGAGCCAATAGAAGCACTCCCATTTACTTCAAATTTGCTATAGGCCATAACTGGCTACAGCTATATTTATATTGCTGGAGTGGCCCATGTTTAGACCAGTGAGGAATTTTGCTTAATAGTTTTTCTCCAAGTTGGTAGTGATAAATTATAAAGGAAATTATGGATCCCATGACAATGCTAAATATGCTCAGCAGCTGAAAACCAGTAACATTTTTTAAAAATGAGCCCAAGACATAAACCTCAAAATATTCCTTAAGTGGACCTTTAAATACTACCTTCACCACAAAGACAGATTGTCAGTGTAATAAATTTAAGTTCCTTTACTGCAGCTCTTCTGGCCAATGTTATATCACAGGCCCATATTAATATTTTATTCTCTTTAATATTATTACATGATGCAGGCTTTATTTAAATGGATTTGACGGGCCTCTTGGTTGGCTTGACAACTAGAGGGAAAAATTAATGTTCTGCATTTAATCGCAGCTCAAGGCGCTAAATTATTTTGGAGGTCGAAGCCATCATGCATATCATGCTAAATTATTGAATGTAATAACTATTAGCCAGCTGTCTATTTATAGAGATTTTAAATTGTTGTTTACTTCATGCATCTTGAGGTATTTTTTAACTGAACGCCTCTATGTTTTCCTCACCCAGTACAGTGCTACTGTATCTAGGATATTGTGGAACTGGAGTACTGGAGGTCATGTTGTACCAAAGAGTGTGATGGGCTCAGCAGTCTTCAAAGCTACAAACAATAGCCTTCATGCTGAGACGCTCCGAAGTGTACACAGCATGGATGAGATGTACAAGCTTGCTCGGTTGTTTCACATATATAGTAATGTAAAAAAGTTTACAATGAAAAGTGAATTATTTTCTTTATTTATTTCCACATAGCTTGGTGGGAAGATGATAAAAATCAATTAAAGGAATTCATATAATAGACTTTTACCTTTAAAAATAGAATGTACTTTAGTAAAAAAAAAAAGGTACTGAAAGTCTAAAGAGACTGTTACAATGGGAACGATCACAAAACTTGAAATAATCTATTTATCCTTACTGTTGAGGGTATATGTATGCATAGCCCCTTGCCCCCTTAATCTGTAATGCTGAACTGTGTCAGTAGGAATGTGTAATGTGTGTATATACTGTAAAATACAGTGTCAGCTTTCAGGCCTGTTTTGCAGTGAGTGCACTGAAGGAACTGCTTTAAGCACGTACATATGTATTGTGCTTTTCTGTTTCGGATGGAATTAACAAAAGTTTCTATTCTTCTTCCTGTTTTTAGCATGAAAATAAAGTGCTTCTTATTTGCATCTTCTTAGGAAGTAACTTTCTATGATGCTTTAAGGTTAAACTGCTTAACTGTTTTCCTTAAAGCAACATCAATCATGACCAATGGGCCATAGTGAAGGAAAAGCTGTATGCTGAAAGACTATTTGTCTTTTTTGTAATGACTAGAGAGAGAGGACAAAAATAATCCTGTGCCTTCCAGCCCATGAACCCTAACCTGCATTCACTATATCCTGAGAGTTTTCACCACTACAGTGTTGTTGTAGTGTAGTAGTAACTGAGACTTGAGACACACTCTGGTAGGTGCTATACAGATACATAACAAGAGACACTTCCTGCCCCAATAGCTTATGCTGTAGAGAGACAGTGAATGAAGAAACGGGCACGTAGAGGTGAAGTGATTAAACCAAGGTCACCTAGTGAGTCAGTAGCAGAACTGGGAATAAACCCCTGACTCCTAGTCATCTGCCCCATCCACTGGTCTGCTAGGTACTAGGTTCAGATTGGGTACTCATCTGTACCCACTCCTACACCCACAGGTCAGATCCTCCTTCCTAAATCCTAATCTCTCACCTACCCTCATGAGAGGGAAACCCCAACTGACTCAATTGAACCTCCTGTTGTCATTGAGGTTGGGAACTCAGGAAGTTACTGACCCAAAACAGACAGAAAGGGAGGCCATATCTAGTAACCCTAATCCCGTGGGAATCTCATCCCAAGCATTGGGAGAGGGGAGGAAGGATTCCCCTTAATCACATACCCCAAGGAGATTGTTAACTTCATTGGAACACGGGAACTGCCTGACTGAATCAGACCTGTGCTCCATTTAGCCCACTATCCTGTCTTTGATAGTAGCCAGTACTACTTCAGAGGAGACCTGCAACAGGTAGTTAGAGGGTGCCTTCATCCTGTACAGTCAGCAACACAAAAGGAAGCTCTCATCTCTGTTCATCTTTTATTTTCAAAAGGTGTGTCATTCCTCAGCTGGTGGTTCCATGGGACTGTTAAGATGATGTATGATTAAAATCTCCATCATGAGGGGTGTTTTGTGTGTGCATATTATGTTTGGTGTAGCAAACATTCACCCCACAGTATTCTCAATTCAGGTTATCTGCTTTCACCAAAAGTAGTATGGCAGTCACCAGGCAGAGTGACTGTTTTGATTTGGGACCTTCTCGCCTGCTGAGGGTTTACCTGTGATAGCTACATTCTGCCTGCTGTGTATTCCATAAATGGTTGTGAAATGTTGATTAAAAGTGTGTGTCAAAGGAGCAGCTTGGAATAATTTTCATGCAGTGTTTCTATCACTCCATCTCCTTCAGCTTATTGCCATGACATGTCAGTCTACTTAACAGTCAGGGTATGTTTTCACAGGTATATAGGGATGTGTTTCAGTCAGAATAGCTTAATTAAATTACGCAAATATAATTTACTAGGCACCTCACTAAACTACAACATGATTGGCTGACCTAGTTTAAACATGTGAGCCTGCTTCTTAACAGGGCTTTAAAATTGTACTAAAGTAACTCATTCAATTGAGCTATTGTGATTGAAAAACACCATCCTTTTTGCCCATCAAAACTGAGGACTCTAGAGAAAGTAAAGTGATTGGGGGGAGGGGGTAGGGGGAGATTGTTTGAGATCAGGGACATCTAGCTTGACCCTGTTCCCATTGAAGTCATTTGTAGCTTTGCTATAAATTTCCATGAGAACAGGATCCAGAATCGTAGTATAGAACATGAGTTCTCAAGCTATTTTCTCACTAAAAATTATTTTGGTTTTGTGTGGATTAAAGCAAAATTGTAGCAGTTTTTTACATTCCTGTCCTAATAAACTCAGTTGTCAAAGAGCTGATACATGAACTAAGCTACAGCTGATCATAAATCTAAGTGCTTAAGAACAACAAAAAATATTACTAATAACTGTAATACATGAATGCCTATCTGGCAGCTGCAGAATTTCCCTGACCTTAATATAAAGCACTTAATAAAAGTGCCAGAGTCAATGTACGTTAGTCATAATTTGCTTCAAGACCAAAAAAGCCCAGACCCTGGCTGCATCTTGATTTCTTTATATTTTGGTAGGATTTTGTAGTTTTAAGTCCTTTTGTGGGCTGCCAGTTTCCATTGTCCCTGGTGATTTTTAAATTTTCTGACCTGAATAGAAGTGTTAAGTGCACTCAGAGTTTTTGTTCCCCATCCCCAGTTCTCTGCAGCCTCACAAGGAATAAGCTCACAGTTGACTAGAAAGTACAGCAAGCTTTACAGGCTCACTTTTGCACGAAGTATTGTCCTGGCACCACTCCAACACCATGTGAAAATCTGAGCAATTCCATTCAGAGCTAGGCAGAGAAGGTTTTAAAATGAAAAAAATTAATGACCCATTTTTAATTTGAGCTATGTTGAAGTTTAGAGAGAGGTCTTTACAGATCATAATTCATCTTGTCACACCACTGCTGAACAGTCCTGGCTAGCTCCTTGGGTGGATTTCAGGAAAGAATTCTCTTTCCTTCAAAGTTCCTTTTCTTTTTCTTTTAAAATTAAGGCAAAGACAGCCTGTCAACTACACAAGCAAGCCAGCCAGTAAATCTATAATATTAAAATGTCCTGGATCCAAGTCTACTTCACAAACACCCTCAAAAGGGTTAGGCAGAATGCCAGCATTCATTGACTATGGGCCCTAAAATGGAAGATGATGATGGGAGATTTTCCATTGACTTGAATGGAAAATTCTGGATTGAGCACTCCAGTTTAGAGCTTAATTTAATTTTTGGAACATTTAACAACCCTAACCCAATCTTTTTGCTTTGCTATTGTGACTAAATGTAACATTTACACCAGGAATAAAAAATTCCAAGCATCATAACATAAACTGTATTAATTGTTATTTATTAGAGTAGGACCAGTAGAATAGATGTATTTTATTTTTACACAAACTCTTAAGTTATGTTTACACTGCAGTTGGAGGTGAAATTGCAGCCTGGGGAGACATACCTGTGCTAGCATGGCTAAAAGTAGCGGAGTAGATGCAGTACCTAGGGTTTCTGGCACACCTGTACTCCTGAAGGCATGGTTGCTGCACCCATTACTCTCTTTAGCTATGCTTTTGGTTACATCTACCTGTGTTGCCATCACACCCTGGACTGCAGTATAGACATATGGTTAGTAAGGCCCTGTCTTCACTACCACTTTAATTCGATGTTAACGACGTTAGGTCGAATTAAACATGTACCTGTCTTCACATACATGCCCTTAACGTCGATGTAAAGGGCCCTCAAGATTGAATTTGGAACTCCAGCCTGACGAGAGAAATAAGGCTAATCTCGACATTCCAAGCTCGACTGTGGGCTAGTGAAGACGGAACCCGACATTAATAGCCTCCAGAGGCTGTCCCACAATGCTCCATTCTGACCGCTCTGGACTGCCTCACTGCTCCACTGTGACCGCTCTGCACTGCACTCTGAACTCGCTGCTCTGGCCAGGTAGATAAGACCCGGGAACATTTGAATACCATTTCCTGTTTGGTCAGCGTGGCCAGCTCACCTGAACAGCTCAGTCGCCATACAGAGCAATCAGCAGCACTAGCCGCCATGCAGAGCTCAGCATCACAAGACTCCATGCAGAGCTCATCTACCCTGGAGACCAGCCAGAGGAGAAGAGCTCCAGCATGGTCCACTTGTGAGGTGCTGGATCTCATCGCTATCTGGGGAGAGGAATCCGTGATGTTGGAACTACGAAACAACAAACGGAATGCCAACACCTATGGAAGAGTCTCCAAGGCCATGCTAGAAAGGGGCCACAACAGGGACACCACACAGTGCCGGGTGAAAATTAAGGAGCTGCGGCAATCGTTCCAGAAAGCCAAGGAGGCAAACGGACGATCAGGGGGCGCGCCACGGACATGCAGGTTCTACAATGAACTAAATGCGATAATGGGGGGCACCCCCACCACCATCGCGCCTGATAATCGTCAGGGAGGAGACTGATTCAGAGGAGGACGACCATGAAGAAGAGGAAAATCTCACAGAGCAGCAGGAGCCCAGCGGAGAACCCGTGTTCCCAGAGAGCCAGGAGCTGTTTGTCACCCTGGAGCCAGTACCCTACCAAGCCAGTACCCTCCCAAGCCCAGGGGGGTAAGTGTTTCTTTTTTAAGTGATTACATGACGCGTGATTTTGTAAAGGAAGCATTTATTAATGAGTAACTTGCCCTAAGGACTTAGCGTGCTTTCACTGCTGGTCAATTTCTACTCAAAGAGTTTGTCAATATACTCCGGGATTGACTGGAAGTCCTCCGCGGACATTTCAATGAAGCTATCCAAGAGGTAGCGATGAATCCTCCGCAGCAGATTTCTGGGGAGAGCCGCCTTATGTGGTCCCCCGTGATAGGAGACCATCCCACGCCACGAAAGTAGTAAGTAGTCTGGTATCATTGAGCAGGCTAGCATTGCGGCGTATGGACCAGGACTTTGCATGGAGTCAAGGAGCATGCGCTCTCTCTCTCTCTGAGAAATTCTCAGCAAAGTGATGTCATTCATGGTTGCCTGTTTGAAATACGGACTGCAATTACTAGGGAGATAAAGATTCCCAGCTGCAAAGAACTCTTTTCTGCTGAGGACCGACCAACCGCACCCCCCCCCCCGAACACTGACCGCCCCCCCGCCCGTAGCGGTAGCTAGCAGGGAACCAGAGCAGTTTGCAAGCGGTTGCTTCCGCTTCAGATCCAGCGTGAACCAACCCCCCTCCACCCAAGCCCGTAGCGGTAGTAGCTAGCAGGGAATCTGAGCAGTCCGCAAGCGGTCTGAGGAGCCCCAAAAAGACCTTAGCCCTTAGCGAGAGATTTTTTGGCATTTGCTTTGCAGTTTGCGGTTTCAGTGGGAGCCAGCCACGTGGTGGGGGGAAGGGGGCGGGGTTACTCTACAGTATGCAAGCGCCACTTTTAACTTACCATGGCCGGCTGCACGGTGATTTCAGAAGCCGTCTTGGGCTGAGGCACGCATATGTGTCTGAGATGCTCTGAATTTTCTGTGAGCTAGTCAGTCACTTTTAGGTGTAGAACATGACCTTGTACAGAAATCATATCAGGCCTCTGAATACTGAGGTTGCAAATGGCATAGTACTCCCATTGTGTACCGTCCGAGACTGCATCTGCCTCCTAACCTTGAATGTATCTGTCTCATAACTTTCAAACTTTCTTTTCCCACATTCACCCACAGATGAACAATTATCTCAGAATCCCCCGGCCTGCTCCTCCCGCCGTGCACCGCAGATAAGAAAGTGTAAAAAGAAAACGCGAACGCGCGATGAGATGTTTAGTGAACTCGTGGAGAACTCGTGCACTGAGGAAGCCCGCCAGACGGACTGGAGGGATCGAGAGAGAGAGGCAAGGGATCGAGAGAGAGAGGCAAGGAATCGAGAGAGGCAGGAATGGAGAGCCGCTGCAGAAAAGAGGGAAGAGCGTGAGGAAAGACGCATGGATGCTTTCCTCCGCATAATGGAGGACCAGAGCGACATGCTGCGATCTCTGGTGGAGCTGCAGCATGCCCAAAGACCACCTCTGCAGCCCCTGTGTAACCCCCTCCCCCCCTCCCCAACTCCCATAGCTTCCCCACCCAGACGCGGGGTGAGAACACGGGGGGGCAAGCTCCGTGGGCCGCTCCACTCTACCCCACAAGCCAGCAGAAGCAGCAGCAGCAGCAGCAGCAGCAGGTTGACGTTCTAGGAAAACTTTTAAAAGCTGCTGTGTCTTGCCCACCCCTCCTCTCCCCCCTTCCCATCCCCCCCTCCTCTGTCCGCTCCTCCCCCACTGCGACTGCCGGTTTCCCTCCAGGATACCAGGACAGTGATCCACTGTATTTGTATTTCCGATTAACCAATAAAGGAAACATGATTTTTCAAACAGTGATTTTATTTCCTCTGCAAGCATGGGGAGGGGGTAGGGAAAGCATGGGGAGGGGGGAGGGAAAGAGGGTTCAAGGGCAGCAGGCTTAGAGCACAGCAAGGGAGCAGATTCTCAAACGCCATCTCGGCCACTCATAAAACTGTCTTTCAAGGCGTCCCTGAGGCGCAGGGCCTCATGGTGTGCTCTTCTACTTTCCCTGCTGTTTGGCTGCTCGTAAGTAGCAGACAGTAAATTTGCCTCTGCCTCCCAGCCCGCCATAAACGTTTCCCCCTTGCTCTCACAGATATTGTGGAGCACAGAGCAAGCAGCAATAACAATGGGGATATTTCTCTCGCTGATGTCCGAGCGAATCAGTAAGGAACGCCATCTCCCCTTCAGACGGCCAAATGCACACTCTACGGCCATTCTGCACTTGCTCAGCCTGTAGTTGAACAGCTCCTAACCCCTGTCCAGGGCTCCTGTTCATAAGCCAGGGCATTAGGGGGTAGGCTGGGTCCCCAATGATCACGATCGGCATTTCGACCCCCCCCACGGAAATTTTCTGGTTGGGGAAGAAAGTGCCTTGCTGCAGCTGTCTAAAAACCCTAGAGTTCCTGAACACTCGAGCGTCATGAAGCTTTCCCGGCCACCCCACGTACAGGTCGGTGAAACGTCCCTTGTGGTCAACCACTGCTTGCATTGAGTAATATCCCTTCCGTTTTCTGTACTCGGCGGCCTCGTGGTCCGGTGCCAGGATAGGGATATGAGTCCCATCTATAGCCCCACCACAGTTAGGGAATCCCATGGCGGCAAAGCCATCTATTGTGGCTTGCAGGTTTCCAAGGTTTATAACCCGGTGTAGCAGCCGCTCGACGATTGCCCTGCTTACTTGCATCACAGCAAAGCCCACTGTAGACCTACCCACCCCAAACTGATTCGCCACTGACCGGTAGCTGTCTGGCGTTGCAAGCTTCCAAAGGGCTATCGCCACTCGCTTCTCCACTGTAAGGGCCGCTCTCATTTTGGTATTCCTGCGCTGGAGGGCCGGGGACAGCAAGTCACAAAGTTCCAGGAACGTGCCCTTTCGCATGCGGAAGTTTCTGAGCCACTGGGAGTCATCCCAGACCCGCAGCACTATGTGGTCCCACCAGTCCGTGCTTGTTTCCCTGGCCCAGAATCGGCGTTCGATGGCATGAGCCTGCCCCATTGCCACCAAATTTGACAGATTGTCAGTCGCCCTACTTCCAAAACCGTCAGTGTCCCTGTCGTCCCCGCTGTGCACGTCCTTGTCCATCTCCTCCTCACTGTCGTCGGGTTCCAGAAAGCGCATTCCCCGGATCGCATTCCTCCTCTGCAGACGGTGCAGCATGAACTCCGCAACCGTGATCGAGGTCCTCACAACGGCCATTACTGTTTCCGTGGTGTCAGCGGGCTCCATGCTTGCAGTGCTATGGCGTTAGCGCGGCGCGGAGAAAGGGTGCGAATTATGGGATGCCTACCCATAGTGCACCGCTCGTAATGGGGGTGGGCGGCGCGGAAAAAGGGCGCGAAACTTGGAAATGCCTACCCATAGTGCAGCACTCGAAATGGTGCCTGCTGGGGGATCAGGGACCTGTGGGATAGGTACCCACAGTGCAACACTCGCTATGTCGACGCTTGCAAAAGTTGTGCGGACAGACACTGTCGACTTGCTGTGCTTTGCTGTGCCTAGTGAAGACACACAATATCGACTGCATACAGTCGCGTTCACAACATCGAAATAAAGGAAATCGAACTACTGCTGTAGTGAAGACATACCCTAAGAGACAGTCTTTGCTCTGAAGAGGTCCCAGTTTAATTGGACAAACTGAGTGGGAATAAGGAAATACCAGTATTTCCTTTTTTCAGATGGGGAATTAAGGCACAGAGAGACTTATTCCAGGTAACATAAATTTGTGACAGAGCAAGAATTTGAACCCACAATCTGTACCTTTAGCCATATGATTATTCCTCTCAATAAACATCTTAACCATGATGCTGTAGGTCTCCAGTGCAGCAGCCCCCATGAATCAGCAGAAAGTGGGTGCATTCATTCATGTGCCAAAAGGAGAGAAAAGGTGGGTGAGGTAATATCTTTTATTGGACCAACTTCTGTTGCTGTGAAAGACAAGCTTTGGAGCCACATAGAACTGATCTGAGGAAGAGCTCTGTGTGGCTTGAAAGCTTCTCTCTCATGTCACTAATACCCTGGAACCGACACAGCTGTAACTGCTATGTACCAAATATTGGCATTTTAATATCCTTGGTCTGTGGTACACATTGTACTTTAAATATACTAGATTTAAGGTACTTTATTATCTCCTGTATAACTGGTCTGTTAGGGAGCATGCTGAAGGAGCTGGCTAGATGCAATCATTGCTAACAAAAGTTCAGAATTCTTAGTCTAAAAGGTCACTTTTTTATATGAATCAACAGACAAGGTAATGTTCCACTCTTTCAATGTTCCATTATTGAAGTTTAAATAACTGATCTTTCTTCATATATATATATATTTGTTGCTATTCATTAGGCTACATTTATACATGTATAACATGCCTCTGCCTTCTATGATCCAAATAAATCTAAATGGTGTCCTGGAGATTCCCACAGCTTGAGCTTTGATTCTGATACCTTTAATCACACTGAACAGTACTTTACTCCACAGTTATTTCATTGAAGTTAGTTAATGGGACTAATCCTGGAATAAAATGCTGCTTATCCAAATCTGGCCCTTAATTATGGGGAGACTGGAGTGAAGGTAACAATGAAAAATATCATTGACATCAACTAGAATACCATAGACCCAAATAAATTTAGTTTTATTTTAGTAATCTAAGACTCCATGGTCAGTATTTCTGGCTTTCATGTGGCACTGTTTTGTTTATTCATGGTATTTAAATTCTACTTCGGTGTATTCTGCCTTTGAGTTGCTGTTTGCCATTACTTGTGCCCTTGCTGCATAATTGTTACTTCCAGGACTGAAAAAATAGATTTCAGCCACATTCGCGTTACAATCCTGGACTCTCAGAAGATAATGGTAATTTTGCCATTGACTTAAGTGGGGTCAGGATTTTACTCTCAGTGCTGAAGAAAATCCTGAAGAAGGCCATCTGGTCAAATAATTGATTTCTCATCCAGTAACACTTTCTGTAA
This sequence comes from Sternotherus odoratus, assembly GCA_032164245.1. Classification (NCBI taxonomy): domain Eukaryota; kingdom Metazoa; phylum Chordata; order Testudines; family Kinosternidae; genus Sternotherus; species Sternotherus odoratus. Next base: position 57,674,597 of record JAVMKO010000004.1, read on the forward strand.
GTAGTAATCTTATAGAATGCAAGAAAAACAGAAATAACCACTCTTCCCCTCCACTCCCAATTCTCTGGTTAAAGGGAAAAACACCACTGAAATCAATATCAACAGAGAATTTGGGCCTAAGTTAAGACAATGTTAAGGTTGCACAATGAAGCACTCAAAAGCCAGAAAATGGCACATTCTGACACATTATGTAACCACAATATGGAATGTATTATGTCAGTCTCTAATTATATCATTACATGCTGTTTCTCAAATATTTATTTAAATTGCTAATTTTATTTAGCACCTATCTTCACATCACTTAGAGCACACACTAGTGTTTTAAAATTTCAGTACACTAAGTAAATAACTAAGCATGCAATTTCTCATTTCAAAGGAAAAATAGAAATATCAACCCCCTGAGCTCCAATATACTCTCCTATAAGTTAAAGCCCCTCAGCTTATGTGCCTGCATCTTTCCCAAAGGCAATATAATGATGATGCTACATGTGTACTCTCAATTTTAGGACCAATCTTTTTCCTTCATAAATGCTTAAAAAAGGGCCATATGATTAAAGAGAGAAGTTGATATTTATCTAGAATAGTTTGTCTTCAGAGCTGCTTTGTTGTCCTTTTATGATCTCCAGCATCCTAAAAAGGGAAAAGCAAACTTAACTACTCCCACGGGCTGAACAGTGGAATTACTCTGTACCAAACTTCTGTTGTGTGAAATCTAACCTTCCCTAAGCCCAAGTAAAAGAGTACCTAAGTTATGAAGTGATGCACCTGTTGATCATGATTCTCTTATGTTAAGTGGTACAGGGATTGAGAGAGGGAATTGTAGGAGTTGTGGAGTTTAAGGGGGTAGGCAAAGGGGACAGAATGGCAACTGATCCTGCTTCATGCTACCTCACTCCAGTCTTTTGTGTAGAAATATTAAAAAATGTGCCCCCTCTATTAGGGAGAAGGGGAAAAAATCAAAATGACAGTTTTTTGTTTTGTAGGTTTGCTATTGCTTTTGAGGTGATCATTAATCCATGATGATTTGTGACTTGCAGTCTGTTGTTTTTGTCTAAATCAGATTCAGAACTCTTCAGATTTCCTACTCCTAGTCATTTACAGTTGATTTTTTTAAAAAACTATTTTAGCTGTGAAGCTCCAGATACATTATTTTAATGAAGTAGTATGCTGCTACTTTAGGTATGGTCATGTCTGTGATTAAAAGCTCTTCACATATTCATCCATCTCCTTAGCTGTTCTGCTGCTTCATTGGAAAATAACAGCGGCTACCAAAGTAACAAAAGGCTAGGCTGTAATCCTAAGGGAAAAAATTGTAGCAAAGCAGATAGCTTACAAATGAAGATTTTACCTTCTATTTCACTATGCTGTACCCAATATTTATCACATTATTACTGAAAGAGCCATAAACTTAATGTAGATTATGGAATGTAATAAATGAACATAAGGCAATGGAAAGCTGGAGTTTCACTAGACTTGAAATAAATATACTCTTACAATAGTTCAGCCACAGTAGAGAACTTCCAAGATTCAGTAGGATGCTTTTTAACTTTACATGGATAAATGGTCCATTGGTCCATGGATGCACATACTGATCTTCAATTGGTTATTTCTGAAGCTGGACATTTGTTAGCACTCAGGGTAAGTCTACACTACCTGCTGGATCAGGTAGTGTAGATGCAATAAATCGATCCCCAAGCGCTCTCCCCATCTACTCCAGAACTCCATTGCTGCAAGAGGTAGAAGCGGAGTCGATGGGGGAGTGGCAGCAGTCGACTCGCCACTGTGAGGATGCCTAGGTAAGTCTACCTAAGATACATCAACTTCAGCTATGCTAATTGCATAGTTGAAGTTGTGTATCTTAGGTCGACCCTCCCACCCCCACAGTGTAGACCTGGCCTAAGTGTATCTGAATGGGAAAAGCTGCATAAACCAGAAATATGTTCAATAATTTGCACACAGTGGAATATGTAGACCATCCATCAGATCAAACCCTCCAAGTCTGGCGTCTCTTTATATGAAAGGCTTTCCACGTTAATTTGGGACATGGTCTTGATTGTGGTAACAACTAGGCCATAAATATTTTGCATGTCTGCATTTGTCTAGCTGAGCACTGATCTACTTATGGCCTTCATAAAATACAGGTCTATGATTTTGTACTTGCCAAATTATATGCCCATTGCTCTCTCCTCTCCTTTCTGGATTGCTCCTCACACACAGAGAGAGAAGTATCAATTAATCAGTTGTCCGAAAACATCAATCGCATAGTTTTTGTCATGCAAGTGACAAAATCACATATGCCCAGTGTTACACAATGCACTTGTATTGATTTAACAGGTGTTAAGAATTCACATCTCGTGATTTTTCTACATTGCTTCTGTGAACTCATGAAACCACATTACAGTTATGAAAGGCACAAAGCATCAGTCAGGCCACATACATTATGCAGACAGATCTGAAGGATTGTTCCCTAATAGGCCTTAGTTTTTGCAGACTTTCTCCTGCTCCTATTGAAGTCAATGGGCTAGATTCACCAATGTGATCTCAGCCTCATCACTGTCCATGCGATGCATAAGGACCATACATAAATGGCATAATTTACAGCAGTTCTTAGGCTTGTCTAATTTATTCCAGGATTAGCATAGATTATCTTTCAGAATCAGAGCCTTAATCATCTCCCTGAAAGCTCTCCCAACTTCCCTACATTGAGTGGAATTTGGGCACTGGGGAGAATCTGGGCTATTAGAAATTCTCCCTTTGAAGTATATAGCAAAAGGATTAGACCTACTTGTTTAGCTTTACAGGTAGTATTTTTAGAGAGGAGAGTTCTTGGTTGTCTTTGTGAATAGAAAGGTTTCCCGAGGTTAGGTTCCTGATGAAAGGATGTACAAGTAAGAGGTGTTTAGGTAACCCTTCATGGTATACAAGACTGGTCCTGGTGGTCACCATGGTGAGCACAGATGTATAGTACTATCGCAACCAGTATTTCCAGTTAAGTGATGAAAAGTCAGGATAGGTGCCATTTCCCATCCTGTAGATGTGCTGATGCTGACCTGAACAATATTAATTTCTGCTCCTGTTCCATGTTCCTCAGTCTCACATTGTGCACTAGTGGTTTGCTTTGTTCAGACTACATCCCTTGTAAGCCTCTTCTGCTACCACAAATATACATTGAATGCTGCCTGGAAAAGATGCTTGTTTTGAAGCATGTTACCTAAAACCCACATTTGGGGTAGAGACCCTTTTGAAGACTCCAATCTGTATACCAATGTGTGCTCCAGATCATGTCTCTTACAGTTTATAAAAAAGAAAAGAACATATTCTGTTTGGAAAAATAGCATCACGATTCATATGCTAATGTCTGCTGTTAATTGATACTTTTAATACATATTTGCCAGATCACTTTAGTAAATAGTCATAGTGGCTATTCATTTTAATTCTTATTTATTGATTTAAAATAGTGTTTCATTTAATTTTGCTGCACATGAGTAATACTTCACTATATAAAATTTGAGCAACTTCAGTGACTGACTATGTTCATTACATTTGGTGGCCTGGGTAACAAAGAGTCCTGTGGCACCTTAAAGACTAACTAAAGTATTGAAGTATAAGCTTTCGTGGACTAATACCCACTTCATCGGATGCAAGGCTTGCATCGCATCGGACGAAGTGGGTATTAGCCCACAAAAACTTATGCTTCAATACTTTAGTTAGTCTTCAAGGTGCCACAGGACTCTTTGTTACCTCTGCTATTCCAGACTAACACAGCTACCTCTCTGATTCTTGACATTTGGTGGCCTGTAATGATAAATATATGCATCATACAATAATTCAGAAAAAATGCATTGTATAATGTACACATCACACTTTTTGTATTCTAGGTAAATACAGTGGCATATATGCCTGTCTGCACATTTCATAATTATATATTCCAACCTTGTGTTACAAAAGCTCTTTGCTGAAAGACATGTATGTGTACATAGCATTCATGTCTGTTCAAGCTGAAAAATATTTCCAAATTGTAATGCAACTTGCCTATTAAGAGCAAAACGTCCATTAACATTGCACTTCAGCAATGTGTGTTATACAAGAATATTTGTCTTTCAGATTTCAAGGTTCTAAACACTTTTGTATATAATTTGACTCAAAAGCTATTTGATACCCATTAAGTATGTTTTCACAGTGATATAGCAGAAGATAGTATTTCTGAAGGTTAAAATAAATATTAGTGGGCTCCACAGAATGGCTTGCTTGGTATGAAGTTTAAATACAGTGAAACCTCGATATAACGGACTAATTCAGGCGAGGGGGTGTCCGTTAAAACCGAAAGTCCGTTATTTAATAATTTTTTTAAATTATTAAATAACGGACTTTCGGGTGACAACGGACACCCCCCCGCCCGAATTAGTCCGTTATATGGAGCCGTGAGTCAGCCCACCCCACCCCCTCCCCCCGCCCGGCTCCCCGCTGCGGGGAGCCGGGCGGAGGGGTTGACAGCTCCCGCCTGGCTTAACCCCCCGCCCGGCTTCCCGCTGCGGGGAGCCCAGCGGAGTCTCTCAAACGCCCCCCCCCGCCCGGCTCCCCATTGCGGGGAGCCGGGCGGGGGGGTTGACAGCTCCCGCTCGGCTCCCCCCAGCGGGGAGCCGGGCGGGAGCTCTCAAACCCTCCCCCCCATCCGGCTCCCCGTTGCGGGGAGCCGGGCGGGGGGGTTGACAGCTCCCGCCCGGCTCCCCCCAGCGGGAAGCCCGGCGGGAGCTCTCAAACCCCCCGCCCGGCTTCCCGCTGTGGGGAGACGGGTGGGAGCTCTCAAACGCCCCCCCCCGCCCGGCTCCCCGTTGCGGGGAGCCGGGCGGGGGGGTTGAGAGCTCCCGCCTGGCTTAACCCCCCGCCCGGCTTCCCGCTGCGGGGAGCCCAGCGGAGTCTCTCAAACGCCCCCCCCGCCCGGCTCCCCGTTGCGGGGAGCCGGGCGGGGGGGTTGACAGCTCCCGCTCGGCTCCCCCCAGCGGGGAGCCGGGCGGGAGCTCTCAAACCCTCCCCCCCATCCGGCTCCCCGTTGCGGGGAGCCGGGCGGGGGGGTTGACAGCTCCCGCCCGGCTCCCCCCAGCGGGAAGCCCGGCGGGAGCTCTCAAACCCCCCGCCCGGCTTCCCGCTGCTGGGAACCGAGCGGGGGCTCTCAAACGCCCCCCCCGCCCGGCTCCCCGTTGCGGGGAGCTGGGCGGGGGGGCGGGGGGAGGTTTGACAGCTCCCGCAGGGGTCCCCGCTGCGGGGAGCCAGGCGGGAGCTGTCAACCCAGACGGCTCCCTGGGGCGGGAGCCGGCAGCCCCCAATAACGGATTTCGGATGCATCGGAAATTTTGTCCGTTGCATCCGAAGTCCATTAAATCGGGGTCCGTTAAATCGAGGGTTTACTGTACTGTAAACAGGAATGAATCCGAGGTGTGTATTTCCAGAGGGGGGCAGCATTGTATCAAAAAGAAAAACAAGAGACAAATCGACAGTGTGCCTGAGTTCTAGGCTTGTAATTAAAGCGTTCACTATGAGGGAAGTAGATAGTGGCTCAAATCAGACTAATAAATCTGTGGGTTAATAACACGTTAGATCAGCATGCCCCATAATCAGTGATGTTGATCCATTTGTCTCTTTTTACATGGTATATTGATTTTACCTAATTCATCAAAGGATACACTTTCATAAAACTCTGCTTGATATTTTATCCCAATGACGATGCAGCTATTAATAAGTTTCCCAACAAAATTAACTGCTGGTGTTATAATTTAAAATACTCTTGAAAGGTCACCTTTTGTGTTTCCATGGCATTTCTTATTACTGGCTACCTAATGAATTGAAAGAACAAGGCTCTGCTACTGAGATTGCAGGTGACTGAAACTGCTGACAAATGGCAGCGAAGAGCAGTCTTCTGGGGCTTGTGTCTGGCTTTGCTTTCTTCTCTCTCTTACCCTGTAACAGGAATTCCTTTTTTCCTCTCTTCAGTCAGGCAGCTGTTTATATGCACTTGCTTGCCTACCTTGCCTCAGAGGGCCATTGCAGCTGATGGAGAATCATCTTTATTAATTCTGCAGAACAGGGAATATGCAGTACAGCAGATTCTAATACCCAGGGTTTTTTTAAAGAGGCAGGCAATTATATTGGGTCTAAAATGAATTTGGTTCTGATATTTACATGGCCAGGATTTGTAAACATGTTAAAACTTCCTGAATATATATATGTTTAAATCTATTATAGATTAGAAGCTTCTCATTAAATTGTAGAGCAATTTCAAATGCTGGCACTCATTTTCTGTTGAACTATAACACCGTTTATTTTTCTCCAGTTCATAAAAAATCACTGTATTGTCAATATTTTCAACTATTAAAAATGAGATGGATGCAAACCAGTATTTTAAAGAGCAACTGATGCAGCCTCTGTGGTTTCTTTCCTTGTTTCTTTGTGACTAGTGCTGTAAGGGAAAACAGCCCACTGTTACTTCTACAGAATTACTTGGTTAAAATTTCCAGACCTACTGGTTGAATTGATTTGTTAATTAGAACAATCCAGTCTGAAAGGGGAGGTGTGGCAATTAGATCAGATGATTTTCATCTTCAGGCTTGTACTGCAAGGAAGGATGATCAAAGCCACTGTGAGAATAAATTTGTGGCTCTATTGCTACAATAAGCCTCCGCTTTCAAATGGCTTAGACCTCAGCTATAAAATTCTACTTGGACAAGAAATCAAATATATGGGGCTACATTTGCATAACTTTCAACATCATATGCACTTGTCTGAAATGTAAAATAAGTTTGTGCAAGCGTAGAGATGTCACTGTGTACAGACATAGATGTATATAGACGTGGAAAATATGCCTCATTGGTGCATGCACAATTGAAATGAACCATATCTATAGCCTACTATTTTAGGGGAACAATATGTGCAGAGTGAGTGGAGTCCTGATAAGTCAATGGAAAAATCCATTGGCAGGATTTATCATAATCGGACAAATTTGGAGGAATGAGGATGAGTATGGGTGAATAAAACTTGAGGAAATGTGTATTTGTGTGAAGAGTCGCACCCAATGAGCTCATGCCAATGCTTTGGAAGTCTGTCATGGGATATCGTGTGACCAATCATCTCAAATATTGCAACACAAATATCAAATGCCAAGGGAATACTCATAGTGAACATTACTCATGAAACCCATATGCTGCAATTTATTTGCCCAAAACATTGAGTGGACTCAAATGCTGTACAGATTCCTAAATGTCCTGGTCTCTTGAAGGTCAATTCATGAAAAGAAACTAAATGTATGAATGTTATGAGGATCAAGGTTTAGGTAAAGCAATATGAGCGATCATTTTCAAATCTGTGTAAGATTTAGAAAATCCGATATCCAGGACTCTGAACAGCAGTGGGGAAAATTACATCATCTGCAACCTTTGTGCGACAGGCTTGGTGAAAACAGTAATTTACTGTTGCTATTCTAAGGAGAATGAGTCAATACATTTGTTTTCTACAGATACACAAACATAGAGGCAATTCACGCATGAAGTGTATTTTAATCCTGACTAATTTTATATCAAATCTGAGAGAGAGAGAAATGTCTGGGGTGGGAAAGGGAAAAAAGCTGCAGAAATGCCACAGAAAGAGAGACTGGTAAAAACTATATGAAAGAGAAAGGTGGTGGTTTTCCCCCAACATAACTCCTCCGCAGTCAGTGCATGAGCCCATCTACTTTTGAAGTGAGAGGGGAAAACACCTCTATGTGGAATGTGCATTGTTCAGACACCATCGGGCCTGACTCTTGATCAGTTCTCTGGGCAGGGATGAAGCGGGTGGAAGGTAGCTTTAAGCAGTGTTTGTTTTTCTCATATTCTGAGACCATGCAGAAGTCCTGGGAAGCAGAAAATAGCCTGGGGCAAGGGAAAATACAGATGTTAGTGTCTTCTATTTAATGAAAATGAAATTAAATCTGAGAGAATTGGATGCATTTGAATGTTCTTTGAAAATCACAAGATAGGTATGGGGCCTGAGCTTTGTCACTGTAGTCAATGAGTGTCTTGGATGCACAGACAATGCATGTTTATGCTTGTGACTATGAAATATGCATGTAATTGCTACCAAAAATGTGTGTTAATGCATCCTCTCATCCTATTGATTTTTGAAATAAATAACTTTTTCTCACTTGCAAGTACATGCACTGGTTGGACAGGCCAGTTAAAGGACTTGTCCGTACAGTAAAACCTCCATTTAACGGACTAATTTGGGTGAGGGGGTGTCCGTTAAATCAAAAAGTCCGTTATTTAATAAAAAAAAAAAAAAACGAGCTGTCGGAGCAGCAGCCCGCCCGCCACAGGGTCGGGGCGGCAGCTCCGCAGCCCGCCCGCTGCCGGGACCCGGGCAGCAGCCGGGAGCCGTCAGCCAGCCCGCCCACAGGTGGGAGCCAGGCGGGAGCAGGGAGCCAGCAGCCCGCCCGCCCACTGGCGGGACCCGGGCGGCAGCCCGCCTGCCCGCTGGTGGGACCCGGGCGGGGGGCGGCAGCCCGCCCCCGAGAAATGGATTTCGGATGCATCACACTTGCTCAGAAATTTTGTCCGTTGCATCCGAAGTCTGTTAAATTGAGGTCCGTTAAATCGAGGGTTTACTGTAATTTTGTTTTTTGTCCATGTAAAGATTCGGCCAACAATTCTTGAAGAAAACTGTTTGGCTGTTTTTAGTAATTAAAATCTGAAACAAGGGATCCATCTGGATGTTTTAAAATATTTTTGTATTTGTGCCCAAGATCTTTAAAAATTGATTGTATAGAAGAGCAATAAACACTAATGGGAGTGACAACAGTAGTTCCTTTGCCCTTTTTAAAAAAATAGTGGATTTCTATTTATAACAAGCGAGCTATTGAACGTGTATGGTGGTTTTGATTGCTCAAAATGTTCCTAACGTTTTATGTATTCAGGTTCACTGCTAATGTCTGACTAATCTATTTCTCAATGAATTTCAGTCCATGAACTAAAATATTTGTCTACTTGGACTTATTTTTCTAGATGGTAAACCAGAGCAGACGCCGTGCTACTGCATTTTAATCCATACATTGCATTACTGTTTGCAGAACAAAGGTGCTGTGTCAAATTCATCCCTAGTGTAACTCCATTGACATTAGCTGTATCTGACTCTGTTAAAGTCAATGAGGTTATATTGAAGGTGAATTTGATTCAATGGACCCGATTCTCTAGTACAACCACTTACATCTGAGACTAACATTAGTGTTCTATAGTCACATTGCCCTATTAGCACAGGTGTAGATGGCTGAAAGTGGGAAAATTAGACTCGCAAACTAGTGCCTACAAAAAAGGAAATTTGCACAGTCACATTTTTAGACTGACAGAAATCATGTATGCAAAAGAGATTCAGAATGAAATATATATTACAGCCTTTAATAGCTAAGCACAACAAGCCATCCAATTAACCAGTTTCTTGAAGTGCTCTTATAACAGGCTCAGAAATGTGAAGTAAGCTCCGATTCATTCACTAAGGCCTCCTAGATATATGAAAAGAGGAAATATCTCCCTAGAAAGAGGATCAAAGGTGTGGATTGAGTACACTGGAGGAAGGAACCTAGCAGCAACTATGCGTGAGGAAGAAAGTTTAAGCCAAACTTTATTTCATTATTAATTTTTGTGTTAAGGAAAAAACCCTCCAGTTTGGGGGTGTTTGTATTCTGTATAGCATGTGGACTGTTTTTTAGAGCAGAATGGAAAAGGCATGAGCTCACTGACACACTGTGCTTAAGCATTCAAAGATAGATGGCATATTTCTCAGTTAAAAGCAGATGCCTGGTATTTTGTTGCAGCCACAAGAGTTTTTTCAGCTCTTGTGAAACTTTTATAGGTAAATCCTACTGTGGTAAAATAAAGTTATGACAATTAAGGAAACCCATAAAAAAAGGAAATTCAGAGAACAACTCACATACTTCATTCAGCTTGTGTTTAACCATGGCAGCCTGAACACACCTTGATCAGGGAGTTTCAGAACATATCCTAATATTTATAGTACTCAAACACAATAGGCTTAGGTCAGAATGGCATCTTAACCTCTTAATTTCTTTGCTTTTCTCAATTTCAGTACAAGGTGGAACTTTTACATTTTTAATGTGATTTTACAGATACCATTAGATTTTCTATTTTCTTTGTTAACAAGAATCAGAAGTGGTATTGGACACTCCCCTTGACATATTCAAAATGAGAAAACAGAACTGAAACGTCAATGGAATATGGCATGGAAACATCAGATGACCTTTTGAAAGCTATTAGAAAGTTAGAACTCATTGAGAAATTTTCAACAAAGTGTTGTCATTTTCAGACAACAAAATCATCAAAACCAAAACTTTCCTCAGGAATACACCAATTTCAACAAAACTCTTATCAGGAAAAGTTTCTCATGTACTGAATTGAATTTTTGGTTTCCAACATCCCAGGTGCATGCGAGAACCACTGGGCTATTGGGTATTGAATACCAGGGCTCTTGCTTTTCGTGTTACTTAGTGGAAAAGTTTAAAATATCTTGGTTTTTTTTTAAAATACTGATACAGAACAAGTTTTGAAACTTCAGAATTGTTTTTCATCTAGACCTAATCACAAGCTCATTATGATCAACTTCAAGACTGTCTAGCATTTCCCCTTCCTGCTTAGCTGCCAATGTTTTTCTCTACCTCCTTTACTCCAATAATGATGCCAGCCTCAATGCCCTGTTAGTCTAATTACTCTACAACTCCCTCTTCAGGCTTTCTTCTACATGTGTGGAACAGTCATCATGAGCTGCACTGGAAAATCCACTATCTGTTATGTCCTGCTGCTACTGATCTACTATGATTACAATAATTGTGTAGTTCTCAGAATCTGGCCAGCTGCGCCCATGTCCCCTTGCTGGCAGGCCCCAAAATCCCACTCCCCCAACCCACAAATTGTTTGTGCCCTAGGACATGGTACTTGATTATCACAGTGCTAGTCAGCTAAACACATTTAAACCAAAAATATATTAAAAATGGGGCCCTCTGCTGGCTCCTTTTACTCACTGTTGTAAATCTGCTGGGTTTTTATGGCTGTTATAAACCCCTAACAAGTGACGCTGCAACTTGAGTGGTGTGAATATAAAAGAATCTAAAACCATGCAAAACACAATTAACTTCTGGTTTTGTTACCAAACCAACACTCTGTTTGGTTTTTCAGCCAGGTTTGGTGAGGTTCATAGACCTCTCAGTAAAACTGTTTACAGGTTACCGTAAAACTGGGATAAACTTTTTCACCCATTCCAGGCTGTTAATTATTTCCCTAAGGACCCCATTACAACACTAGACCCAGGACACTTGTCTGAACTTGCTGCTGAGTTATTTCTCACCTTATTGCTAAGACCGGATGTTTGGGTAAATCTAAAATGCACTTATACTGACAACATGACTGCATAATTATATGTCTTCCTCCTCACCTTTCTTTTACCATTTATCTGCTTATCTTATCAGCTAATTGGAATGAGGTGGAAGACATTAAATTAGCAGTAACTGTCTCAGTGCTCTGCTGGACAGCTTCAAAATTAGGCCCCAGGAAGCATTCCACTGACTTCAATCGCCATTGATTCAGACCTAAAACAATTAGCTCTCAAACAAGATTTTGTCCCAATCTCAAAATGTGAAGCTCTAAACTTTGAACTGAAATATTTCTTAGATTGTAAGCTCTTTGAGACATCATAGAATATTAGGGTTGGAAGGGACCTCTGGAGGTCACCTAGTCCAACCCCCTGCTCAAAGCAGGACCAATCCCCAACTAAATCCGCTCAGCCAGGGCTTTGTCAAGCCTGACCTTAAAAACCTCTAAGGAAGCTGATTCTACCACCTCTCTAGGTAACCCATTCCAATGCTTCACCACCCTCCTAGTGAAAAAGTGTTTCCTAATATCCAATCTAAACCTTCCCAACTGCAACTTGAGACCATTACTCCTTGTTCAGTCATCTGGTACCACTGAGAACAGTCTAAATCCATTCTCATTAGAACCCCCTTTCAAGTAGTTGAAAGCAGCTATCAAATCTCCCCTCATTCTTCTCTTCTGTAGACTAAACAATCCTAGTTCTCTCAGCCTCTCCTCATAAGTCATGCGCTCCAGGCCCCTAGTCATTTTTGTAGTCCTTCTCCTTCCAATTTTTCCACAACCTTCTAGTAGTGTGGGCCCCAAAACTGGACACAGTACTCCAGATGAGCCCTCACCAATGTTGAATAGAGGGGAACAATCACGTCCCTCGATCTGCTGGCAATGTCCCTACTTATAAAGCCCAAAATGCCATTACCCTTCTTGGCAACAAGGGCACACTGTTGACTCATATCCAGCTTCTCATCCACTGTAATCCCTAGGCCCTTTCCAGAGAACTGCTGCCTAGCCACTCGGTCCCTAGTCTGTAGCAGTGCATGGGATTCTTCCGTCCTAAGTGCAGGACTCTGCACTTCTCCTTGTTGAACCTCATCAAATTTCTTTTGGCCCAGTCCTCTAATTTGTCTAGGTCCCTCTGTATCCTATCCCTACCTTCCAGTGTATCTACCACTCCTCCTAGTTTAGTGTCATCTACAAACTTGCTGAGGGTGCAGTCTACATGTCTTCCTTCACCTCTGTATAGTGTCTAGCACAATGAGTTTCATTCCTGATTTTGGCCTCGGGATGCTAGCAACTTTGCCTTAAGAATTTGACTCTAATCAGAGACCAATGCAGAGAGAGAACTCCCCTGCTGCTCACACATAGCTCCCTTTCCAAGGTCCACTAACTCCACAGAGAACATGACCTAGTAAAAAACTAACACAGCGTGTTTTCTCAAGATTAAATATTTGCTCATTAGCTAAGACAGTTAATTTGGAAGACTGGAACACTGCTACCTGGTGAAACTTTGCATAGCAATAATAATTAAATGTTTTTTATTTTATTATACATTTTTCTATAAATGCGTAAAAACTAAAATGTGCTGTTTCTAATATATGACATTTTCTTGCCTTTATCTTGACTGACCCTCCGTCATGGCAATGTATCTACCTACAGAAATTTTTAAGACTAAAATTTAAGAGACCAATAGTGACACCCCTTGTACCATATCACTAGGTGTTTCTGATGCCTAACTTAATAAAAACTATGAAAAAGTTTTTAAAAATAGTGTAATAGTCACGTTGTTCTAAAAAATAGTGATAAAAATGCACATATAACAAATTTAATGTGCAGGAATGGGAAATAAACGATTAGCTAGCTAATAGCAGCTGTTCTAAACTGCAGGATACTGGATTCCTCAACTGATATCTTAGCAGGAGCATCATTATGTAAAGATCATCAGAAGTTTGTTTATTTTATTTCATTTATATTGGTGTAGATTAAAAAAAAATTAAATAGTCCACTGCAAAAGACTGCACTGAGTTTAATGCAGAAAGTGCATCTCTCTGTCTGAAAAGATGTAATTTCTACTTGGGAGTTTGTTAAACTACTTTAAATACAAAATACAGGGGAAATTGAAGACTCTTTGCATGCTTATCTAAGAGCGTCCTGCCTGCTATGCTGAAATATCATTTGAGGAAGGGAGTTTTTTAATAGGGATGATGTTGTAGTGTCCGTATTTCTTACTGTAATTTTAACACTGTTTCTCAGGGTACATCCAGGAATAGACAGGAGTGTGAGAAGTGACATGTCATCAATGCAGGTAAGCAAAGTAGATCTTGTGGGACTCTGCAGAGGCGAACACATTCATTTAAGTGTACTTAGTGCTGGATTGCTAATCATGGAGACTGGGGCAGATCCTCAGCTGGTATAAATCCAAGTCTTCTCATGAAGTCTTTTGAAGCTTTTCCAAAAATAGGTACAATCACCAGCAGTGGCAGTGAAAGCTCCCTCACACCGTCCAACCTTACCAAGCGCCTTATCTCCTGACATAAAGACACCTCCTTTTGGTGTAGAAGAAATATAGTCTCCAAATAGGGTGACCAGATGTCCTGATTTTAAAGGGACATTCTTGATTTTTTGGGTCTTTTTCTCATATAGGCTACTATTACATCCCCACCCCATCCCGATTTTTCACATTTGCTGTCTGGTCACCCTACCTTCATGCCCTCCATAGTCCTTGGCCAATGAGATGGCCAAAAAGGATGATTTCAAGCACTTTCATCCTTCAGAATGAAGTTTATATTGAAGTAATTTACATACATGATATACAAGTCAGACTAATAATCTGCATTTCCATGATATGTTTGGCATATCTGTTAGTCTTAGAATTCTAATTGAACTGATTGCATAGTTGTAGCTCTAGAATTTGCGGTCTCTCTCTTTAGTTTGAGTAAGAAGAACCAAATATTAATAGGGGTTTAATTGCCTGAATTAAAATAAAGATGTCAGAATCAGGCTCCAAGCTGATTAGTTTCATAACAGAAAAAAAAAATCAAAATAAAAGGAAAAGAGACAGAAAAGTAATTACAGGGATGATAAAAACACAATAAACTACAATAGCCATTAACAACGATTAGCTATGACATGGTAGAATTAATTTAATTATCTTTATTTTTTAATATCTGTATTTTCCTTTGGTAATTAGTTGTTTAGATGCTTTTGAAATCCCCTTTGGCAGCTATTTACATCTTTAGACACCTTTTAAAATTTTTGGCTTTAAATTCTTTCTCCTGATTTCAGCAATAGCAAGAAAGGGAATGAATAGGCAAGATACAAGTACATTCCCTTCCTTTGTAACTCACCACATCTTAACGTAAACAGGACACCCTCTAATCCTATCAGATTTATATCAATTGTGACAGACCGCCTTCTCACCCCCCTCAGGAACACAGGCAGGAAACCCTTTTTTGCTCCAACAGTGCCCTTTAATTTACAGTGCAGGACCCCACCACCAATATGTACAGGTTAAAACAGTTAATTAATAAACAGCTCATTAATACACACAGCTCAACAGCTCATTAATACACACTCAGCTCTTGATAGCTCAAACACACACTCAGCTCTTGATAGCTCAAACACACACTCAGCTCTTGATAGCTCAAACACACACTCAGCTCTTGATAGCTCATGCCACCACCACCACACTCTGGGCTTCCTTCCTGGCAGCCTTATATCCCCCAGAGGAGGCTGCCAGGTGCAACTCATGCAGGCTGATTGGCCTGCACCTCAGGTGGCTAATTAGCCTTCCTGCCCGGGGGTTTGCAGAGGGCTTTTCTCCCTCTTAAAGGGGCAGCAGGGCTGGCTCAGGCACTCCTGGCCAGCACCCTGCCACACAATTGAATGAATGGATGATGGTAATAATCTAAGGCCAGGGTCCAGCAAATAGTTGAAGCCAATGGGATTACTCATGTGCTTGGAGTTAAGCATCTTCTTGAAGTGCTTTGCTGGATCCAGCTTTCATATTTTTCAGCTTTGTTTCCTGAGCAGCTGTCACCTGCCTTCATACCCTTTTTAGCTCTATGAAAACCACAGGCAGTGGTTGGTGGTGTTGCGGTGTCTTTTTTTTGGAGCTCTTGGACACTAAAAATGTCCAGGGGTCTATTTCCAGCCCCAAAATTACAATGGCTCTTCAGTAAAACAAACTGATTCTGTGTTGCTATTTCTGGTAACTTCTTTGTGGGTATCATGATATTTGGTATTTGTTTTAAGGCCCAGCTCATGGGGGCAGATTCATACATGAGAATCTCACCTTTTTTCACCTTTTTTTTAATAAGTAAGGTTCTAACCTTCATAGCTGCAGAAAACAGTCTGAGTGCACTCTAAGGGCTCAGAAGACAAACAAAAATACCTCAACATTGATTATTTTTTAAATCACAGGATTTCCACTTATGATCTTATAGAGATTGAGTCATGATTTTTGAATGCTTGGGGATGGCAATACTGACTCATCTGCTTGCATCTCAAGCAATCTGTGTTTTAGAGGCAGATCACATTGCCTTGTTCACGGGATGGGGACAGACTACATGTTGGTGTTAGAGGATTTTCAAGGAAACTCCGAGTTGATACCTAAAGAGCTACCAATCCCCTACATATGCATACTTCACACCATGTAGAAGTTTGACCGGCAGTTATTTACCTGCCTTTTCAAAATGTGCTTAAACTCTTGATCCATGTAAATTGGAAATGTTTTCCCTCAGATACATGTGAGCATTGTATTAGTCATGTGTAACTCAATGTATGTCACCAGTGTACATACAGTTTACATAGATTTTGAGGTCATATTTCATGCAGTGTTTGGCACAGTGCTGTCTTCTATCTTTTTTTATGATATTGACAAAGAAGAGCCTTAATCCTTCACTGTATCCCATTTCTTTGTTCTATAAGGATGTGCTCAAGAAGACAACACCTGTTTCTTCAGACAGGCTTGAGTGTTTGAATGGTGCTTTACTTCATGCCTCAGCTGCTGTACTTTCATTTCCATCTTGCTGACTGGTATATCTTCTATGGGGGGTGAAATTTTTTTTCCCCCCTGTGAATAACACTCTTGATATATTTTAAGCAGCACTTAGAAGCATTAGGCTGGGTTCTGCTATTTTGTGTGTCACTTCTCATGTGTCCTTTCCCTTTCCTTTCCAAAGTGCAGGAACATGGTCTAGTGATTCGAATATATTCTGGGTACTGTCAGTGCAGATGAAAGTCATTTAGCTGACAATGTGTACAAGAACGAGCAGAGAGAAAACAATCAGCACTAAGCATTATCACTGCTGTGTCAAGGCTTCGTGCATGTTTTTTTGTCTAATTGCTGCATTTCACAGCCACCAGTTGTTTCATCTAACCCCCATGCCAGAGTCCCATTTGATGCCTACTACAGCTGTTAATGAAGGGGAAAGAGTTACTAAGCAAGTTACTTAATGGATTAATTATTTACAACAAATTTCATAATGCCATATGTTTTGTATAGAGGTGGAGTAAACAACCTTTGCCAGACGTATACTGAAGTGCACCCAGGTATCTGAGAGCAAGAGAGATCCATAGGATGTAATTTTCAAAATGAGCTGTTAACATTTTGTTAGTTTTGTGTGTAGAAATCCAATCTTTGCATTCTCATATTGGATAACCTACTTCCCCATAGATGTTGATAGTAGTATTTGGCTCGATTAGTATTCATCACCAAATACTTTTTTGACAGGTTTCCGGGCCCGTTTTGGCTTTATGTCCCCACCCTCCATCCCTATTTCTGGTTGTGTTCTGGTTTGGTGCCACTGGCCATTTTGAGAAAAATATTTTTGGATGGGGGAATGCTGTGTGACTGTTCTGCCACTTTTGGCTGGTTTTTTTTTTAAGAAAAAAGTATGAAAGATTGGAGAGGGAGGACTTAAAGATTTTTGTTTAGGTTTAGTAAGGAGAGATGGTTTTAGAGAAAAAAAGTTTGAAATAAAGCATCAAGTTGAGAGAGGCTACAGAATCTGTATTCAGTAACAGTGCGAAGGGGTATTAAAATAAAAGAGTGAGGCAGTGAGCTTACCCCTGCGGCTGCCCTTAGGGAAATAACTATTCTGGGGACTGCAAGCTTTGGGACCAAATCCTGCCTCCCAGTTGGACCAATCAGATGCACCAATGTGCTGCTTACTCACAGAAACATAATGTGGTCAGTCATACATAATGGTGATAAATTTGTTGCTCCCCTGGATGGGGGCACAGTGCAACAGCAGCACGTAGTAGTCCCCCACTAACTGATGTTCCACACTGTCCATGGAATCATATAAAGAGTTAACCTCCCCTCCCATGGTGTCTGCAGAGCATGGTGCTATCTTACACAGTTGATTCGGAATTGTTCCCAATATTGCTGCCAATTCTCTGCATGTGACTTTTCATCGTTTTGCTTTTTTATCAAACTCTTCTGGTCACCTCATTGTACATGAATCTAACCTTTGGTTTCTTTGAATCTTTGTTGATGTTCTTGTTGATGCTCTCTGCTCACTGCAGAAGGCTTAAATAACTGGCTTCTACATTGTAGGACTGAATCTTTTTTTTTTTTTATATCATGAGCGGTATATTGTGAGAGAGCATGTTCCCCAAGTGACAATGAATGAATTGCCGATAAAGAGACATCCCAATAACCATTTAATGTTAAAGAGCTTGGCCAATTGTATTGTATTGTAAAATTAGAGCTAGTGTTTTGAGGAAAAGCCCTGGTGGAGGCATTGCGAGGTAAGGTAACGTAAAAACTCCGTTAGTCATTTCCCCCTTATAGGTCTTGAACTTGAGACTCTTTAATCCAACTATTAGATTTTTCAAGCCATTCTTTCCATTTCACTAGAAAATACTCATTTCTCCCCCGACCTTTGTTTGCTCGAATCTTTTCTACCCTGTAAATGCAGTCCTGGTTAGGGTTTACTTTTTGTATTCTTTTTGGGGTAAAAAGACCTTAGATTTCCTCTTCTCCATTATATTTTAATGTGTCTACAGGTTGCTGTCCTTGTGATAACAATCCAGACATGATAAATATTTAATCGGTCAAGGTTTGCTGATATCCCTTTTCAAAAGTAACCTTAATTTTAGATATTTATGTGATCCCCTTTCTTAAACTACTCATGATACCTTTATTTTAAAACTATCCCCGTAGATGGTTTTCCACACGCTCAATGCTTTAGCATGTGGCACATCGATTGGGCGTCCTCTGATAGTAGTGTGATAAGTTCTGTTACTATGTATAAAGACCTTCAACATGTTGATATATCAAAAGGTGCTATAGGCAGTAAAATACCTCCACATCTTTGATTTTAAAAGTTCTGTTAAACCTCTTCACAGCCCCCACCTTGACTTCATTATTGGTAGTAAAATGGTGCATCCCTTGTTTCTTAAGAAAGTCTTTAAAGCTTTGTTTAAAAATCTTTTTCCTTGATCTGTCTGCAATTTTTGGGGTACACAGCCTTGTCTTGAAATGGCTTTAAATGCCTCTCCCACCTCTTTCCTGGTGTATTCTTTAGGGGTTTGACCCAGGCATATTTAGACAAAATATCTATCACCATTGTTGGGGACATATCGACCAAATCTGCCTGCCATTGCATGTTCACATCAGACACAACTGTTTTTTTTGTTCAAATTTAATTCTTGCTGATTTATGTAAAGTGTAAGCACCTTGATCCGTAAACCAAGCTGCAATCTGCTTTCTGCTCAGCTTTACTGTATTTTTTAGCAATCTGAAATGAGGGTGCTATACCCCAAAGCTCCCAACTTCTTTGGGAGAGTAATTTTCTTTAGCAACCCCAACATTTAAACACAGGTGTGTGTGTGTATAAGCAAAACACAAGTGTGTGTCTCTTCAGCAAAATAAATGTAAGTGAGTCTTCTCTTCTGAACACAAGCAGGACCATCCAAATGCAGTTTGGTGTTCTTGTTGTCTGTAGGCATCTTGTAAAAGGACATGAAGCTTATGTCTAGGCTTTCAATTTTAAAACTGCAGCTCTCAAAAATACACTATTTTATACACATGGGCAAATGCTCATTGGTTAGAGCTTTTTTCCCCCCAAATAATCCGCTCCACATTTTAAAAGTAGGAAGTGGCTCTTGTTTTCAAATCTTGGCGTGATAGGATTGGTTCAAAAAGATGCAGCTGTAGAACATATTCTGATTGGTCCAATTGAGAAGCTCCCAATGCTTGCAACTGCCAGAATAGTTTTCCCTATGGGCTACCTCACTTTTTTTTCCTTTTAAAACCTCTGTGCCCTGTGTTACTGAACACAGGTTCTCTAGCTTTTCTCAACTTTATACTTTTAAAAAAACTTTTTTCTCTAAAACCCTTTCTTAATAATAAACCTAACTAAAAATCTTTTTCTTTCTTTCTTTCTTTCTTTCTTTCTCTTTCTTTCTTTCTTTCTTTCTTTCTTTCTTTCTTTCTTTCTTTCTTTCTTTCTTTCTTTCTTTCTTTCTTTCTTTCTTTCTTTCTGAATCTTTAAATCCTCTCTATTCTTCCATAGTTTACTCTAAAATCAGCCAAACCTGTCAAAACACAACCACAAAACATTTTCCTATCCCAAAATAATATTGTTTTTAAATAGCTGATAGTGCCATACCTGTACCCAACTGGGGATGGAAGGTGACACAGAAATCCAAAATGGGGTGTGGAAACCTGTCAAAAAGTATATGGTGATGAATACTGTTGAGAGGTATAATACTGTTGATTTTAATGCAAAAACAGATTTTCTGAGTACACATTATGCACAAAATGGTGGGAACAATTTTAGAACTGGGAAGCCAAATGATGGAAGCCATTTAAAAATTAGGCCCCTAATGTGTAAGCACAGTCGAGGCAGTGCACATTCTACCAGATCAGTAGGCCCTAGACAAAGGGAAAAATACTGAATTCTGCAACAATTCCATAATATCATGTAAACAATCCAGATATTGGGAATTCCACAGTTGTCCTAGATGTAAACTGCAATATGCTGTTACTGTCATGACTTTGTTTTATTATTTGTATTACCATAATGCCTAGGAGTCCCCCTCTCACAAAGAGCTGACAATACAAGTATAAGGGAGAAGTGATACAGAGCCGGGAATACAAGGAAACAGTGAGAAGACAGACATGGGGTGCAGGAAGAAGATAACACACAAGATTAAACTCATGTTATTTCTGTGACTACTTTGGGGGAGGGTGGGTTTACTTAGGAAGGGCATCAGGAAAATGGGAAGGGAAGATGGTGAGGGGGACAGGTTGAGAAGAAGAGAATGAGGTGCAGGTGTGGAGTGCAGCTGAGGTGAAGGGACTGGTGGGGAGCAAACAGCCAGTGCAGAAACAGTCAGAACATTTTTCAGTTTTGACTGGAATGTCCAGAGGTCCCTGCTTTGGTTGCTTCTGTGCCTTTCAGCTGGAGTTTATGGTTGGATCCTCCACAGATTTCCCATAAGCTTGGTGGTGATGGGGACTTGCTGGATATTTCTCACGGATTCCAAAGCTCCATTACAATCTATTGGTTACAAAGAAATGTGTTTAGTAACATTCCATTCAAAACATCATCTCTTTAAAACAAAAGTAAACCTGCCTTGTTTTATATCTTATGCAGCACTGGAAATTTTGCATGTAATTGATTTCAAACAAACAAAAAACAAGTGCGACACCATTCAGCTAGTGCTTATGTAATCTTTGTATTAGCAAATTAGACTGTGTTAGAAGACCCTTCTCTGATTACTTATTAGTGGAAGACTAGAATATTGTAAAGAGAATATTGAAGCCGGGAGCACCTAGGAAAGCAATTGCAGTTAGTTAAAAGAATTGCAGTAATGATATTATCTACAACCACTGACTCTGCCTAATTATTCATAACATTAGTCTCCAAATAAAGAGGGAAAAAATGAAAGGGGAGGTGAAACATGTTCTAGTTATTAAAGCAAAGACTGGCAGTTAATGGATTGTTCCTTTTTTTAGCTCTGTCATAGACTTAATGTATAGCCATGGGTAAGTCATGTAACCATTTTGTGTCTGAGTTTCTCTCTACGTAAACTAAAAATAATACTCATACATTGGCTACGAGTGCTGTGAAGTTTAATTCATGAATGTTTCTAAAACACATTCAGATTTTAAGAGAGAAGTCTTGTGTTCCTTGCCTATTAGTCTATAATTGGTGGTTAAAGTAGTCAAGGATTCAGGTAAATAATGTAAACAATACAAGATTCAGTAGATCTCTGTATAACTCCTCCCCCCACAAACAATAAGAGAAGAACTCAATTATGGCAGGAACGCCACTCAGAAAGCATTCTGTTATGCCTGAGCTTTGCAAGCTTTGAGATCAGTATGTAATTATTGCATGCTATTTGCTGAAATATTCTAGGACTTAGGGTTGAGATGAAGATTGCATGTCATCTGTAACTACCATAAGATGTTCCTTGTTTTTGACAGTTTGTATCACATTTAACTGTTGTCTGTTAATGTACACACAATAATGCACTGAACTATACATTGACTCACGCACACAAGATCTAGTGCAAGTCTTGTGTTTCCTATCTATGCTTTTAGCAAAGTCATATCCCCATTATTTTTTGCCAGCGGGGGTCAACTAAAGACATTTTAGAAGCTGTGTAAGCTTTCGTACTCGTGAAATGTCATTAGTAACCTATTTGCTTCCAAATGTAACCCACAGTCCTAAAGTGATTTGATTTTAATAAATCAAATTAGCAATAAATTTAGCAGCAGTAGCTATCTGTGGCCTGTTACCAGCAGGACTGCTGCGATGTGAGGTGCTCACTGGTGTTGAAGCATTAAGCTTGAACCTTGAATCTGACTATTGCCCTTTGACATGCATGCCTCCTTTAAGGACCTCTCTCCATTTTGCCAATATACTATAGGAGCAAAATTACTGCAGCTGACCCTTTTCATTGTCTGCAGATGGCTCAGTCACAGAGGACAGAGCATAGAGGTAAATTGCCCTTAGGACACAGTATATTAAATATGATGGTCAGGAGAAATTTGAAATATGAAACCAGTGGGAATGTAATAAACTTTCAGCTCAAAGCAAGAGGGTCACTGCACATATGACGGGGAAAATATACACAGGCAGTGTGCTGTTTAGCAACCGTGTTTCTGAAAAAAAGGCCAGATAATCAACGTTAAGTACTCATCATTATGCACACAAATGCCCACTGCTTGCACAAATCAGGTATTTTGCTTGCACCTGGCTCCTCAGGTGCTAACATGCCTTCTATTGGAGGGTGAAGTAGTATTTGTATTGGACCAACTTCTGTTGTTGAGAGACACAAGCTTTTGAGCTTCTTCTTCAAGGCTGGAAAACTTAGGGCAGTCCACACTACAAACTTACATCAGCGCCTCGTCTGGTGAAGATGCTCTAAACTGATGGGAGAGAGCTCTCCTGTCAGCTTGATAACTGCGTCTCTGAGAGGTGGGACAAGCTTTCCTGCTGACATAACACTGTCTACATGGGGGGTTAAGGTTAGTATAGCTATGTTGCTCAGATATGTGGATTTTTCATACCCCCAAGCAACACAGTTATACCAAAGTAAGAGTGTAGTGTAGACCTGGCCTTACTCAGGGTGTCACAGCTAAATACAAGGTGGGACAGATTGTTGGTATAAGTAATTCAGACATGTTGAGAGACCATTCAAGGTGAAATGGCCTCTTAAAACTCCTCCAGACATAGGGAGGAAAGGAACTGGGGGAAGCAACTTGGGGAAGGTTGTTAATGGATTATATATGCAAATCTGCAACTTTGTAGTATAGACTTGCTCTGAGTAAGCTTCCCAGACCTGAAGAGCTCAAAAGTCTCTCTCTCTCACCAACAGAAGTTGATCTAATAAAAGATACTACCTCACCAACCTAGTTTCTCTAACATCCTGGGGCCGACATGGCTATAACTCTGCTTACCACTGGAAAGGCATTCATCCTTCTGGCTAATGTTTACACCTGTGAGGAGTCTCAATGAAGGACTGAGACCTATTTTTTAAGTAGAAAAATTGTGTTTTCATGCACACAAATTAGGCATATGCAAATTTACATGCATAATTGTATAGGCTTCACTCTGAAAAATTGGCCTAAATTGGTCAGCAAATTAATGTTAATGTCAGTAAAATTCAGTCAATTATCACACAGGGAATTTGAGTAATGGAAGGTGAGGCAAGAATGTCCACTCATCCCTGATTTACCTGAATGGATACAACAATGCGACATGAAGAGTACCATCTATTCTGCAAACTGCAATCCAATCTAAGTATTTCCCAAGTCTAAACACACTTCTCATATTCCATGAGGACTGACTGAATTGTTATTTTTTATGTTCAATTTTTCACTGATTGATTTCTGAACAATTGGAGTACAAACATATTGTGAACTGATGAGGATTTCACTGAAATTAAACTCAGGAGTAACGTCTGCTCAATCTACAGAAACTTTACTCTTGGTTGCCAGTGGAAGAAATCCACCAAAATGTATGAAATGGAGAATCAGTCAACACATGAGAACACCAAAAATAAAAAATGAGGTTTTGGGGGTATTAATGACAGTCCAAACAGTTCTAAACTTGTGAGAACCTGACTATCTATTGTGTGAATTTGTAGGAGTATTGTTGCAGCAAGTGCCAGCCCAACATCCTCAAAAGTCATTGCAAGGTCTTCTATTGATTTCATTGGCCTTTCGATCAGGCCCTAATACAGTGTCAGGGTGTGTTAAATTTTAGGCAAATTTCCCCGTACATATTGTAAGCCCAAATTGTTACCTGCACAGTTTGGGGGCTGCCATCACCCTCTCGAATGGCCCTCTATGGGTGAAAAGGATCTTGTTCCAGTAAGGGAGTCATTTTCACACAATAAATATTCTTACATGTGTACATGTATTTATTAGCAATTAACCATCAATCAACAGAATACACACATCAAGCATCTAATGTTCACCACTCCCAATAAAGCAGATGGATATTTCCCACTGCCAGTCAGGATCCGATCTTGTCCGGGGCTCTGGCTTCCATATAGTATAATTGTGCAGGGGTTAAAAATCCTAGTAGCTTTGGTCTTGAACTGTATCTTATAGTTAAGTTCCAATGAGCTTGTTTCCTGACCCTCATTGTATAATTAAAATAAGGATTTCTCTTATCCATACGCTAACCCATTATTTTATTCAAAGCATAGCTATGTAAAAACACTAACCAATCATTTTCACTATACAAAAATTCACATGCCTCAGACTCATTAGCTTTTGTGTTTTTCAAAGTTAGGAAAAACTTCTCATGGTCAACGTATCTTTATGTTTTGTTAGTGGAATACACTTGTAACAGGAAAACCTTATACTTTTTATCATCTGGAAGAAGCTGCAAAAATTCAAGGCTAACTTGTCCATTTTCCTCTCCATTCTCATGACTCCGTGAACATATCTATCCCTGTTAGTAATGCTGTCTGCCTACATCAAGGTCGCATTCTCCTGACTCTGTAGTTTTTGTTTTCAACTTATGGTTATGGTGGCTGAACATAGCATAACCCACAGTCATCTTCTAAGTCCATACACAAGAAGGTTGTGGATCACGTCAAGTCAAGGCCTCTAATTACAAAATGTCAGTGTTCTTTAGATTGAGGGTCATTACATTTTTGTATTAAGGATGACTGGTAGATCTAAAACAGAGCCACAATAAATCCCCTTTCTCTTCAAATATTCCCATTAATGTTATCCCTTTTTGTTTCTACACTCCTTCTCTCTCTTTCTGTCACAGATGACATGCTCTAACAGTCAATTTCCCTAAGGCTAAGGAAAGTTTCCTTGATGCTAATTAATCAATTTGGTGTTTAATGATATTTTTGTGATTTATGGCTATTTAAAACACTGTATAAAAACAAATGTCTGCTATAAAGTACTATCTTCCTGCTCTCTAGCTCATTGCTGAGCCTTGCCATCACTGAATTAAACCAAACAGACACAACCAATTAATGCAAAAATGGAAACCTCTTTCATTGAGAATACACCCCAGCCATTGATGGAAAGTTCCAGGCTGCCTTAGAAAAATAGCTGGATATTCAATGTATTGTGTTAGAGGGCATTAAATTCAACAACCTCCAAAGATGAAAAGTGTGAACCAACTACATTTAAACATACCCTTCACATAACCTTTGTATCCAGCAACAGGCCAGACAGTTTAATTATTTAGCAGGTATCTGTGGTTTAAATTTTCTAAGGCAATGTCCATGCTACAGCTAATGTCAGCATAACTTACGTTGTTCGGGTAGTGTGTGTGTGACTAAATTACATCAGTATGGACAGCGCTATGTTGGTGGAGCGCTTCTCCCGCTGACCTATCTACTGCTGCTGCTGGGGGCGGGAGTTAGTTAAGCTGACAGGAGAGCTCTCCTGTTGGCATAGAGTGGTTACATTAGGGAGTTTACAGCGGCACAGTGTAGCCATGGCCTAAGACAGTGTTTTGGGGAGGGATGTTTAGGATGCTGCAGGGCAGTGAGACTGTTCTATTAAATAGCATGTTCTGTTTGCTATTCTGCTAGCCTGTGGTCTTGCAAAGTGCTGAGTGCACTCAATGTCTGGTGAAGTTACTCACAGCTGGGGGCACTCAGCACCTCATAGCAGGGGCAAATCAATTGTTAGTTGTTGATGAGAGATCCAGGTGAGCTGCTAATCCAAATTTAGTTTATGAAACTGTCGAGCAGTGACAAGAACATGTAAAAGAAATGAGGACATATGATGTATGAAAAAATATTTTCAACACTGCACTGTGGTATGTTCCTATGACAGGAAAGTCATTTGAAAATACCAATATTTTATCTAATCCATTATCTTGCCAGACAGCCATCTAAGATGAATGAATAGCTACTGCTGATAATGAGCAAGACATGACAAAAAAAAAAAGACTACCTTAAATTTAAAGAAAATATATTTTGTGTGGCAAAATCAAATGTGAAGTATTCATTACAAGCAAAAAACTCATGTGCCATGCTACTTAGCTTATGCTAAAACTTAAAGCCATGGTACTAAATGAGAATACAATAAATAAATCCAGAATCAGAGAGGTAGCCGTGTTAGTCTGGAATAGCAGAGGAAACAAAATCTTGTGGCACCTTAAAGACTAACTATAAAGTTTTGAAGCATGAGCTTTCGTGGGCTAATACCCACTTCGTCGGATGCAAGCAGTGGAAATGTTTAGAGGCAGGTCTGGGAAAGTAGGTAAGAACCAGGTGGGAGGTGAAAAGGTTAGTCCAAATAAGCTTATTTGGACTAACCTTTTCACCTCCCACCTGGTTCTTACCTACTTTCCCAGACCTGCCTCTAAACATTTCCACTGCTTGCATCCGACGAAGTGGGTATTAGCCCACGAAAGCTCATGCTTCAAAACTTTATAGTTAGTCTTTAAGGTGCCACAAGATTTTGTTTCCTCTAAATAAATCCAGGGTACTGCCATGATTTATGTGTGCACACAGTACATGTAGCTTGGTGAAACAAAGGCAAATGGATTTTAAAAAGTCCTCTTTTATCTAAAGTTAGGAATGTCTCAGGCACATAATCTTTGTTTATAAACTTCACCATTATATGTCCACAGTGACTATAATTTTACTCTGATAGAAACTGGTCTTTATTTTGGTGTGCATGTTCTAATTCTGAACTACTTTCCTTTAAAGGGGCACTGTTAAGGTTAATAGGTCCAAAAGGTAACCCCCTTCTTTATAAATGACATCTTTGGTTTAAGGTACTTTAAAATCCACCAGCAGAGATATTGGAAGGTGCATGTTTACTATCAGTTTAGCATATGAATGAGGAAGATGAAGGAAATACCATCATAACAAAATTGCGCTTGGACCGAATCCTAAATTCTGCACAGACGCCTATGGCCATAGACATGAACTCTGCAACAGACTGATCAATCCTGAGGACAGTTGGCATAATAGAGCGTGCAGAGTGATTATTCAGCCATTACATGTTTGGAACATACAGAGATCCAGATGGAGACTAGGAACTGAAGCAGGCTTAACTGTGGATCTTGCAGAATCCAGAGGCTTCATAATACTTTGAAATATAGAAGCAGATGTCCTCAATGGAAGATCAATATCTTGGTTAGCTTCTTGAAACACATCTTATTTTGCTCTAACATCACTTCATTCTTTCCCAGGTTCTGTCTAAGCCAGGTGTTTTTCATGCTAGCTGATCTCATGCAGGCATCTGGTGAGTATAGTCACATTTGCTGAAATGGACATGTAATTTGTTGTCAGGGTATCCTCTCACATCCTTTCCATGAAATGGAGAAAGTGGGCAGAATAGAATCCTGAGGAACACTACATTTGAGGGTTTATAAGAGGAGGAGTGGCTGGTAGTCAATGGATTCTGGGTTCTGTTTGAGGGGAATGAGTGAAGCTATTGTAGTTCAATACCATAGATTTGTGCTGAGGATCTGTCAACATTTTCATTATAAATGCTTTATATTCCAGGGCTTATAATTCAGTCATAGCAATTTGTTCTTGGTTGAAATGTATTTAAAAAAAAATCTTGTTCTGAGACCATTTTATTTTTCATCCAATATACTTCAAGTGATTTTTTTAAAAAAATTCCAGGACTGAAATTATTTGTACTTTTTTCAACTTCAATGTTTAAAAAACTTAAAATCAAGAGACTATAACACCTGATAGAGCTGCCTGTTATAATCCATCATAAAGAAACACTTTAAAAAGTCCTCATAATAATTTGTTTAAGAAGTTTTGCTACTGATTTACACAATACACAGCAGCTGGTATGATTCCTTTAGAAACTGTCGGTCTAAAAGTTTGTCTGACCTACCTTAAATCAGTCGAGTATCAGTTAAATGTCAAAGTTTGGGAACACTGCTTTACTTTGTAAGCATCACCAGAGGTAACACAGTTTAATGAGCCCCCATTTATGTCAATAAAGGTCACAGAAACATCCCAGTAATGCTTAAGTCGTGGTCAGAATTCAGTTGTAGGTGTGACATGATCATGTCTGTGCGTACTGGGAAGCATGAGCTGGCTTATTCTTCCTGAGATTTATTCTTGAGAAAGCAGGGTTAAGGGTCCTATTCCTCTATGTCAAGGGACCTGATGGACTTTTTAAAATGAGTACAGCACTACGTTGATGGGCACCATAGAATATATTAGCAGTGAAAGAAAGAAAAGATCACTTACAGTGCTTCTGACTTGAAATACCATGAATGGAGCTCAAGAAATGTGGAAGAAAAATTCAGAACACAAGTGGATTTTCCGAGCATTTCCACCTAAATTAGCCTTTCCCCCTTTTAAAAAAAAATTGTAAAAGCATGCTTTCCATGGCTGATATATATATGAGGATGAAAGGCATATTTCTGTGTAATATACTGTTATAACTAACAAACAGTTCATCCTAGTGAATCTATATAGCCTATATTGATAACAAACTCCGTTTTCACCATTTGAAAAAACGAATCATAAAAGGGCAAATGTGAAATTAGTCATCCATATGTACTAATCTGAGCCTGAGTCTGCAGCTTGCGTGTGACTCTAGGCCCTGCCACCCACACAAAGCCCCATTGAAGTCATTAGTGCTTGACATGCACAGGAGTCTGCCTATACAAACACCACATTGCAGGTTTGGGGGTCTTAGATTCTATGTGAATAGAAGGCAAATGAATAGATACATGATGATAGGGTCCAATACAAAAGAGCAAAGGCCAGATTGCACTCTCCCTCTACTTACATTGAGTGGTATCACAACTAGTCCCACTGATTTCAATAAGACTAGTCTACACTATGTCTACACTACTGTGGAATCGATACTGCTGCAATTGATGCACCAAGGGTCAATTTAGCAGGTCTAATGAAGACCTGC
The DNA here is from genome assembly GCA_032164245.1 of Sternotherus odoratus. Classification (NCBI taxonomy): domain Eukaryota; kingdom Metazoa; phylum Chordata; order Testudines; family Kinosternidae; genus Sternotherus; species Sternotherus odoratus. Next base: position 57,703,847 of record JAVMKO010000004.1, read on the forward strand.
TAAAATCAACAGCAGAGAGCTCCCCGGTTGACTCCAGTACTCCACCAGGAACAAGAGGAGTAAGGTAAGTTGATGGGAGAACATCTCCCACCAACTCAGAGCAGTGTAGATACCTCAGTAAGTTGACCTAAGCTACGTTGACTCCAGCTACATTATTCACATAGCTGGAATAATGTAATTTAGATTGATTTACCATGGTAGTGTAGACATAGCTATAGAGACATTTGATGGGAGTAAGTGGAGTGGAATGGAATATGGCCAAAAACTCAGGGAAAAATATTTACAGTCAAATTATGATTGGCCCATCAAAGGTGGGAAGAGGGTGAAGAAACCATTTCCCCCCACTGTAGTCAGACAGCAGACAGCCATTATTTGTTTGGCTATGTTGAGGAGTGGGGGGGGTTAGAGGCTAATGTTGCTGAAGCTCTTGTGGGGGATTCCCTGGGTGGCAGTAGAAGGATAAGGTGGTGGCTTAGACTGCTGAAGGCCATTCAGTGTTGTGGGGAGAGTTGGTATGAGGAGAGGGATGTATATTAATCCTTTTTCAAAGGTGTAAAAATACTTGTTTTCAGTGTGGCCCTGGAAGCACAAGGTATGATTCTCTTCTTGCTTATCCCTGCTTTATAGCACTGTGACTCCATTGATTTCTGTGAAGTTCCTGCTGATTTACACTAGGGTAAGAGAGGAGAGACTCAAGTTCACTATCTTTTACACAAGCCTAATGTGCCTTGGCACTGCTCCCTGGCATTGTCTTGGCATGGTGGTGGGAACAATATCAATATATAGAGACATGAACAGTGAATCTCCTCCCCAGGTTGCTGTTGAGCCCTGTCTCTTAAAGGCATAATTTACTCCTCCGTTTACATGATTCAAAATTACAGAACTTTGAAAACTTGTAGCAGTCTTGCTTTTTCATTGTGGGCTTTCTGTATTTTCAGTATTTACAGTATACTCTGTATTTTCAGTATTTATCAATTGTGTAATCTAGACCAATCCTTTGGATTTTTTCTAAATTACACTTCTAGCTTTTCAGAAAAGATTTTATTCTTTCTTTTTTCCATCTAGGAATCAATATTCTTGCCTTAGACTGATTTCACTTGCTTGTCCTCATCTGTTTTCTTTTTAGATTCAATGACAGCACATGCAATCCAATAGGATATTCATGTTCAATAGATAGACTTTAAAATAATACCTCACAAGGCATATTTTGTACAAGACATATCATAATTATAGGAGAGTGGTGAATATGGGGATTCCAGGGTGCTGCTTTGAAGCAGAGCATGCCACAGACTCACAGGCAAGTAGCATATGCAGATGTAACACAAATCAGCATAGAACATGTTGCTTTACAGTTGAACAATATTTCAGTATCGTAACATATTTAACATTCCAGTAAGATACAAACTCTTAGTCTTTCACAGTATAAGAATGATATAAAAATCCTGTTGAAGTACAATTTTGTTTTCTATTCTTCAATAAATGTTTAGCAATACATTATGCTATTAGGCGCAGAGCAAAAAATGCTGTGTAAACTGCACCAGCTCAGGAGTAGATGCTAGAGCAGGGGTTCCCAAACTTTAACAACTTTATAGTGAACCCCTTTCACTATAATGTCAAGTCCTTCCTAAAAATGAATATTTCTGGGGATTTTCTCCCTTACCTGAGTATAAATTATAAAAGCATTCATTTTGGAAATATAAAATTTGGTTTTGATATGCTTATTACACACTATTTATTATTAATTATTTATAATTACAGTATTTTTATTACATTATGAAAACAGCAACAAAATCTCACTTTCATAGCTTGTATCACTTTGAATAAGCCTCTTATAAGACAAGGCTCCTATGTTTCATCAAGGAGTATCAGATGTGAAACCGCATGAAGGTATTTAAGAAGCCAACTCAGAGTTCCTCCTACAGAAGCATTCAGGACCTGAGTAGTCCAGGCAAACAACACACGTTGCAACAAAGCTTAAACTTGTTCTTCATAATAATTTTAATAACAGTACTAGCAGCCTATTTAATTTTAAAAACAGCAAAAAATATCCACCTTCCTTTTCACACTTATAAGAAGTCTTGAAGTTTAAATCTCCTCAGTGTGATAGATATGCTTGCTTTGATCTGTTAGCCCTTGGAAGTCCAGGGGCTCTGGGCTGCTGGCACCGTGCTGCCCAGTGTCCATAGGGAGAGCTCTGGCCGTCATTAGGTAATTTTTCCCCAAGAACCATCTGTAACATGTCATGAACCTCAGGGGTTCATGAACCTCAGTTTGGGAACCACTGTGCTAGAGGCATTGTGCTTCTGGGATTCCTCTGGTACACAGTCCTTGTCTCCTAATCCCTTACTCTGAGGGAAAGGGAGTAGTGATTTGCTGCTGGCATATAGCAGCTACAAATTATGACATCCCCACACACCAGCTCAGGTCCTCTGGCTGGAGTATTAGTGAGGAGAAGCCAAGACAGGACTCCCTTCCTACCCAACTATTCCAGTGAATGTGGGAGTAATAGGCACATGGCATCTGATTGCTCCTGTGTGACTGGACCTAAGATCCAAATAGCCTGTGCAGAGATGTAAGAGGCATTCCTACTCCCATGTATGCCTGTGTGGCCATGTAGTCCAAATCAGTCATGCCCTAGATTTGGATCCATTTCATGCTGCGTAGCACTTACTCAGGGACTACTTGCGAGAGAGGTTTTCAGAATCAGGCCATTAATAGTTATATTGTTAGGAGTACCGATATTCATAAGGTGGAAGATGAATGGGAGAGCAAGCGGAGAATTCCATTGTGTGTAGTATGACAAGATAAATGTTTGCTAACATTTTCAGACGTGGCTGAAGAAGCTGTAGGCCCAGTTATAGAGTGTGGGAGGGGGAGGGGAAAGAACACTTGAGCACTGTATGTGTCTTTTCCCTGGTGAGATGGAATTCATGTCTGTTTCTAATTCTTTATGAATTTTAATGAACATTTGAGTGTCCAAATGGTGAATTATAGGATTTCAGGAGAGGAAGAGTATAAATATATAAAACGTTGTAGAATTAATCATGAACAAGTAGGCAGAAAACTAACTGCACTAGAGGGAATTCATCACTTTTTTGGACCTTGAAGCCTTCCAAATTGGCTCTTATATTTACTACTATTATTTCATCACAGAGAAGTGTTTTGTTTTAAGTTTTGGAGGAGAAAAATATCACATAAATCTTTCAGTCTTAGCGAAATTACAGCCCTGAGCCAGTGGAGACTGTTCCTGCTCAGACTGCCCTTCGCTGTCAGAAAAGCAGGAGTGCTGAGGCACACATTCGTGATTTGCCATGATCTCTTAGCTGTCACACCTATGATACCTCTGTATTCAGTAATTGAGGTTATTAATATGTTTTTATAAGAAAAGTTCAATGTCATCAGCTTACTTGCCAACTTATTTTTTCCCCTGTATGCTGCTTTTGTGTCTAATTAAAGCAGTAACTTTAACTGCTGGAAGTTTGTCCTTATAATGAGTTCCCAGGTGACATGAAAGCCCCATCTTCTGGTTAAGATTAAAATCAACTCATGTTTTCACTACTGAGAAGGCGTAATGATTGGACCAAGTCCTTAGTAACATCAAGGTAAATTAAAAAGTCCCAGTAGTACACACTAATACAAGACTGATAGTACCACACAGACTATGTTCCTCAATTGCTGTAAAACTAAAATGCAATTTTTAGCTCGTTTGTACCCTTAGAGGGCTCAATTCTGCAGGTTGTTGAGCACTACTAAGAAGTGCTACGTGACCTCTGCTCCCACTGAAACCAGTGGAGGATGCTTAATGCTTCACCAGGAATGCTGAGAGTCATGCAGGATCTGGATGACATACCTGAGCATACTTGGTTGGGGATGCTTTGCTACTGTAAAGAATTTCATCTGAAATTATATACCTGAGCAGCAGTGTGTTGGGGTCCTATGCTTTTTTTATTATGGCTGAACATCAAACGTTAAGACCTTTAATACACTGCCATTTTCCAGAGCGCCAGCCTTGTGAGATCCGGATCCTGCAAGGTGCTGTGTGGCCCCAATGCCTATTAGTCAATGAGCACTGGGGGCACTCAGACCTTGCGGGAGTGAGCCCTGCCTAGCTGGTGGGTTGTATGCATATGATTATATCTGCAGTTACTACCTATGTGTATATATCCGAGCTCGTTAAGGGGTTAGCCTTTCTGAGATTGCTGTTGCAGCAAGGAGAATATTTGACACACACACATTTGGCTGTTGCAGTTTTTTATTTTTTGAAGGACGTTTTCTAGCAAATTGTTACTATTATTCTTAATAGTTATGGATGTGAGTGAATAATTTTGAGGGAGTTTTATGGTACAAAGAGCCTTACCTAATAGATTTACTAGGTGAAGTTCATCAAGGGGTGGTGCACTGCTCTGCTCTTGCTATTCTCTAATTAATGACATCCGTTGGTGGTTGTACTGAAAATGCACATGCTGTTTTCCTCCTCCTCATCGTAATTGAAAAAGGTTTTAATATCAGCATATTGAGGGGTTTACCAAAAAAGAAGCACCCTAATGACTGTATTACTAGCACGCGCATGACTTTTGTGTATATGTTCTACATATAAATTAAAAGGAAGTTATCATGGATCGTAGTTCTATATGCAGTCGTTATTCCCCACCTGAACACTTTCAAGGGATGCTTAACTGTAAAATGGAATGACTAATTTCACTGAGAAACTGGATGACAGTTTAGTTGTCACCAATAGTGTGGTGGGACTAAATAAAATGGGTTTAATGATTAATTTTATAAGGCTGTTTGCTTCTAATTCTTCCTGGGCTCCTTCCTGAAGCCAGATAATCTATTTATTGAACCCGTGCATTCCTGCTACACGGCATTCCAAATCTTTGGGTACTTCCAGGAGAAGAGGATGAAAAAAAACAACAAAAAAGCAAGGGTGAAATCATCCTCTCGCAAGAACCCCTGCCCAAATGTAAAGAATGGTATAAACACAAATATACTTTCACTGTGGGAAACTGCATGGGGCTCCTGACTCATCCTTCTCTTAGGGAGCAGAAATTTACAGGACTGCAGTAGGGAAGGACATAGTCATTGAACCACAGGGATAAGGCGAGATCCATAGGGAAATTTTGTAGTATTCCAGGTATCTACACTCATACCCTGTTCTTCAAGAATCCTGGCAGCACTTTGCCTCAGTTTCCCCAGCTGATAACGCACAGTTCACATAGCTATTGTAAATTTTCATTCATTGATAGTTGTAAAGGATGTGAGTTCCTCCAATGGGAGGCAGCTATACATGTGTGAAAAGTACTCTCAAATGCAAGTAATGAATGGAGAACAGAAATGGAAACCCAATAATCCCAGCTAGCACAGTCATCAGTTTGATTGCTATGGCTTGTGTATATAGATATCTATATCTCGATAGAAGACAAGGTTGAAAAGAGGGACCATGAAGAAAATGAAACTAATCAAGAAAACTCTAAGAAAATAAAGTACTGGTAAGCAATAGAAGAGGTCACTGTTTTTTAAATGGAATTGAGCCTGAATGCAGAAACTCTGGTTATTGAAACAGTGTGAGAGCAAATCCCCCAGTTCCTCCCTTCTCTCTGTGCACAGAAAGGTTTTTTAATAATGTTAAATGTTTCAGAACTATTTTCCATGACTTCCCACTTGTACCTGCCATCTATTTGTGTCTCAGGGAAGGTGGCTGTAGAACTTGGATGTAGAATGGGAGTTTATGCTGGAACTGTTTGCCAAGGGATGATACTAAGTATAGTGTCTGTCTTTTCAACCTAGTCCTCAAACTGACCCTTCTTTCAGACAGTACAATCCCCAGTCCTTCAGCATATCCACTGAAAAGCAGGTGGGAAAGTGGGGCATTTTGTCTACACTCCTCTTTTCATCCTCTTGGAGCCAAAACAAACAAACGAACAAACAAAAAAAACCGGGGGGGAGGGGGAAGAATGGCTTCAAAGACTTTTTTAAAGATGTCTTTTCACCAATAAGATTAAATCAAAATCCCTAAGCAATATCTCTAACAGGATGTCATGTTAAAAAGATTGATTGTGTCCTTTTGTACTCCATCACTGGCCATAATGTAATCCAAAGGGCACAGAGAATGATGTGTTCAGAACAAATCAGGTCAGGTACTGTAGTCCCCTAAAGAGATCGGCATATTCTTCCATAATTTTGTCTTTAGGATGTTGTATACAATAGATTGGTGGTTCTCCATTGCATTCTATAGACCGCAGGTAGTCAGAAGAATAATTGCTGAAGGTCTGCACATCACATTTTACTGGATTTCCTCATTTCCAACTGCTAAACTGCATTACATACTTTCCTATTATTCCTGTGCTATGCACAGTTGCTGCAGCCTGCCAGCTTAAAGTTTGCATTTTATAAGCTTGACCCACATGTTGTAAATGAATGTGGCTAAAAAAAATCCCTGTTTGCCAAGAGGGGGACAATTCAGGCTACGGCATGTTATCTGTGAAAATGCACAGAGTTCACAGCTCAACAATCAGCACTAGATTAAGACTGAAATGTCAGAGTTACGCCAGCGTACCCCAGGAGGAAACTGGAATAAAGTAGATACTGCAAGAGATTAAATGGTTCAATACATTGTATCAAGAAACTGTAATTTAAGGGGACAAGAGCCTTGTTTTTGCCATCACTGATGGTTAAAACAACATAGTCTAGTTTCGGTGTATCCTTTATCTTCAGTGAAATGTATATGACGTTTCATGTTAACTAATCTCTATCAGCTAACAAAACAGCTCCAAACTGCTCAGTACAGTAGTGTTTGAGAGAAGCTTGACAATAAGTTGTTATTTAGTTTATTGTTGGAGGTTCATGTTTTTAACAAATTAAATCCCCTGACAGATCTCTGGGTATTGTAGTAGTCTCCCACAATCCTCCCTCTCTAAAAAAAATTAATGACATGCAAATATCATCTTCACATGACAAACACAGTTAATACAAAAGACAACCTGACACAGGCATTCAAAGCACTTTATATATTTTGTGCACACATAGTCAAACGTCTCTAGGGATGTTAAACCTGTGTCTGTTCCTCACTTCTGTGATACATTGACTAACAACCTATGAAATGAGTCTGAAGACTCTGATTTGTGGACATGTTGTGGGACTCTCACATCTATTGGCCACAGGGAACCTGTTTAGTACCCTCTTGAAACTCATCTGGAGCAGTCTGAAATAAGGTGCTCACAAAGTAATTGAAAAACAGAAGCAGAAGGTCTATATATTATTTGCATGAGAAGTGTCTCCGGTTTGTGAAGAAGCCAGAAAGAAATAGCAAAGTAATCGATTGGAATGTAATTTGGTGAACTGTGTGTTTTACAAGAACATATACAAACAATACTACATATACGTATTTATTATATAAAGAATACACAGTAGAACACCACACTTTTGCACCACCAGTGGAGAGAGTTGTGAATTACTGAATGTGGCAAATCAGGAAGTAGGTGTGTAGTCATGCCTTTTAGACCAGCCCTTCATCATGGTGGTATACAGCAGCAATACCTTGAGAAATTTTAGGGGTGCATCGAATCTTTGGCCACGTCTATACTTCAATATATGCCCAGGATCTGTGGTACTAGATCCTACAGGCTCAGTGTTTGTAAAGCCAGGCTTGGGTCTCACACACACAGTTTTTGTGATATATAGCTCTATAATCAGTTACATAATGTGTGGACTGTAGCCTAAAGGTTTTATAGGTATGCCTTTAGGGTATCACTAGGGAAGGGCAAATCTATGAGAGTGTTTTACAGATCAAGCCAAACAAGTGTTAAAACTTTAGGAGTGCATCATGTATTTTGAGCATACCACATGCGTTACAGAAATTAGTAGTGTTACAGAGATCCCATCTCTAAAGAGCCACTGTTATAGGACTAAATTCTGGCCATCCTGGGCCTCAGGCCAGGCAATCATTTGCAGGGATATTCTCCATTTGTGGGGGGAGTAAACATTTTTCTGACCATTTTTTTAATGGTGGTTGTTTGAAACTCCCCAGGAGGCTGAAATGGGAAAACAGTAGTGACAGTGGAGAAGGAAAGTGGGATTTTCCAAAGTATTCAACATTTGTCCAGCTCTGCTCCCATGAAAGTTAATGGGAGTGTTACCCAGGAGGTCAGTTGGAGTTGAATAAGGCTAATATTGAGCACTTCTGAAAATCCTATACAGAGAACAGGTGAGAGAGCTAATGGTACAGAACATATGACTCACTTTAGTATCTCCACAGATCTCACCATTTCCTACTGTATGTATATATATATATATATGTGTGTGTGTATAGTTATAATTAACTATATTGTAGATATGAAAATGAGTCAGAAGTTGCTCTGCAATTTTTCAAGTTCAAAAATGTTTAAATAACCTCCTCTAACTTTATATTTTGCACACTTGATGCTGCTTTTTTCATTTATTACTGGAAGCAACAATGCTAAACTACCATGAAAAATACCAAGTAGAGTTTCCAATTTGCTCCAAACCAAGGTGTAGAACTGCCATTGGTAGAGCTGCCATTCTCTCACGATATATACCCAGTTGTAATCTGGAATGACTTTTGAACCTGGAGACAAGTTTTATATTCAAAAAGCTGATAGCCTCTGAAGGAGAGACACTATTTGTCATAATATATTTTATATTTCTTGTGAAAATCCCTCCATTTTCCTGGTTAACATGAGGTCTATCCTTGGAGCTGGGGGTGTGATTCCCAGCTTGCATAGACATACCTGTGCTAGGTCTCATCAAGCTATTGCACTAAGAATAGTACTGTAGCCACAGGATCCAGATGGGTTTTTACCCAGGACAGCTAGCCAGGCATACGGTCAATGCTGCTCATGCTACTGTGGTTACACTATAGATCTGAGTGCACTAATTCAAATGACACCCAGCATGAGCATGTTAGCTGAGAATCAACCCCCCTAGCTCCGAGTCTAGACGTAGCCTAAGTTGCTCTAAACTTTAACATCACTGACCTAAGAAGGACAATCAGATATTGTGGGGTGGTGTTTTTTTTTCTGAAGTGCTTTTCTATTGATACAGAAAGATGCTTACATTCACCTGTTTATTGGGTTCTATCTTATTAACATTATTAGCAGACTAATGCCAACCTGGGATTTATTAAAGGCCATTAAAAACACTTCACATGTCTGCTGTCCAAAAGCAGACATCTTAGTGTCATCGTTGCTCATCATTGTGAAAAGTGCAAGCACGCATGGATGCTCCAAAGATGTATTTTTCTTATGTGGGCCATGAATACCGTGGACATATTGTTTTCTAATTTATGCTTCTAGTGATGACATCTTGTTGGCTGTGTGTTGTGCTGTATTCATTACAACACTTACACTTACATGAAAGATTTCCACCATTTAATTTTTTTAAAAAATCAGGCTCGATTCTCAGTTACAGAAGGGCCATTTTACACTACTCTGTGTAATTTACATCCACTTTGAGGTTCCTGGTGTAAAGACGGATTATTGTCAGTCAGAATCAGACATCTCATCTCCTTAAAGGGCCTGGGGTGCCCGGCTGCCACCACTATCCCAGGGCTCTGGCAGCGGGGCTCTGGCAGAAATATAAAGGGGCAGGGGCTCTGGCCATTGCCGATAGCCCAGTACCCTTTTAAATTGCCTGCCTGGGGAAGCTGTCCCTGCTGGTATGATCGGCTGTATACCGGCTCTTGCCAGTATGCCCTACTGTACTGTATCAACTTACTTTCAATTCTGGAGTTCCACAAACTTTTCTTTAACCCTTGTAAGCATTGAGGAAAAGATTTAGTCTTTAGAAGAAGAGCAGAAGTAGAGTCCTATAAAGAATCTAATGTTATAAAAATGTATGTAGAAAACAGCATTTTTAAGGCCAAGTATCTCTGTCTCCCAGCTGGGAGGACTCATGATACTATAGATTCAACTGTAGTGAAAGTACCTTAGGGAATTGCTAAAGTACCTTATTGAATTGAGGCCATAGCTATTCTGTTTTTATAAATGAACAAAATGATCTTTTAGAAGCTGTACAATTTTTTTAAAACAGCTGGAAGTTCAGTTGTCAGTTGTTGTAAATACAGAATATGTAATATTGTTAAATTTGCTTTCTTGACTTGCTAGCCACATTAAATATATCTGACTTCCTGGACTATCTAAAGAGATACTGTTGAATTAAAATATCTAATCTTTTATATCTGTATTATTATAAAACCTTATCTCTTAGTAGCCGGAAAAGCTCAGACCCTACTTTTGCTCCTATTGTGGAACAGTGGTAGCAGCACTCTTGTTAAGATTTTATTGCAGAGTTCAGTTTTTGCAGGAGTTTTAAACCTTTGTTTTGTAAAAAGCGCATTGAAATGGCAAAAACTAAAACATTAACTATAAATCTTGAGTACTATTGGAGAGTTGTAATGGTGATTTGCTGAAAAATGAATTGGAACAGAGAAAAAAGGAGTAAGAGCTATGCAAATAAGGGATTTTTTTCAGTTCACTCTCAAAATTAAAAGAAAAACATAAATATTTTTGGTTGATCCAACCATTTAAAATAGCTTTGTCCTGAAACAAAACATTTTGGTTCAATGCTGAGTATTTTTCATATTTTGAAAAAACAAACAAAAACCCTACAGAAGTTTGGAAACAAAAATTTGTTTTCAACCAAAAAATCAAAACAGTTGATGAGAAAATGTAAAACGAAGTGTCTTTTTTCACAGAAACAATCCAGCAAAGTTAATGCAAGTGTGTTAAATGTTTTCATGTTGCTGAATCTGTATTTTTGCAGAAGAATTTTCCTCAGCTCTAATAAGAATTTTAAGATCATCCCTTTTCGTGGTTTTTTTTTTTTTAATGAGATTGCCTGAGTTTTCTTGATCCCCTTTTTGGACCTATCCTTTGACCTCACGTTCTGATCTCTAGACAAACACTACTGATTTTCTAGGAAAAAGTATCTTTTTAAAAAAATTGTTATGGAAAATATGTACGCAAAGTAGAACCTGCCAAATTTCAATGTGGTAGTAAATTAGGTGTGATGCAAATGCTATTATCCATTTTCAGAGAGAAGTGATGGTGCAAGGGTCTGTGGGTTTGGAAAGTGGATATGCTGGTCCATGAGCAACTGCCACATCCATGTGGCCACCCAACAGCCAGGCAGAACACTGATTGATGGGCTGTGAGCCACATGGGCCCAAACACCACAGGATGTGCTGCCCACAGTGGGCCTGACTGGCAGTGCTCTCAGGTTCAGGAAGTTGTCTGTGAAACTACATGGATCCCCAGTAGGCTTCTATCACAGACTCTGCTCCTTCACATTTCCTTGGTTCCTGACTTCTGACTCCAGCTCTGACCCTGGCTTTTGTTCCTGGCTTCTTACTCTGCACCTACGAGGAATGACTGCACCCCCCCCAGCCATAACAAGTGGTAAGGCAGAGTAACTTTCCAAAATAACAGGATGAGTGACATGGATGTACTGATCTGTGCATATTATTGATATAAAAATATCTGAAGTCACTGTTGAGACTTTGTGTTATAGTACAATTTTGATGAAGTTGGGGTATGTATTGCTATTTTGTATCTGCTGAAAATGTAAGTGAAACCCCTTATTAAGCATTGGTATTCTTTACTGACAATGTGAAGGTGGGAAAAAAAGCAAAAATCTTTCTCCGTAACATCTTATTTCCGTGCTTTTAAGGTTTTGGGTGTATGGGAGCAATCATAATTATCTCTAAGCGTACAGTATCCCCCCCCCCCCATACAAATCTGGTTTGTATATACTGAAGACTAATGTTGATACTACTTCAGTGGTTTTTTAAAAATATACATTTCTATTATATTTTTAATGGTTTTGTAAAACTTAAACAAAAAAACCCTCAGAATCGGAGCCCAAATAACTTCCCAATGCCTCTTAAGCACATTTCTGACCCTTGCTTAAATGCCTCAGTTTCATGTTGCAATTTCATTATGTACAGTACAACCCCTGTGGCTGTCAATAGTAATACCTTACCAATTTCCTTAGAAGAGACAATAGCCTTCTCTTAGTATCTGCAGTATGCTGGGTATTCCCTATGGTAAACACAGGGAAGGATTGGAAATACTGCAACAACTGAAGTAACCGTATCTATTTATTGATGGCAAAACAGGCACGTTTTTAAGGTAAACCGCTGCAGCCAGAGATGTGCACTCTGGATCTCTGGATAATCTTGTTGGATCTGCTCCCCTGAGTCTGTCAGCAATCCATCGTACAGAATGTTTCAAAGTGCTCATCAGCATTGGCAATAAATGTAATTTTCTTGGTAGTAGCAGGGAGGAGATTAAATGTATTGGCAATTACTAAGGAAAATGACCTCTTTTGTTCCTGATGTGCAACTCAGTTCTGCACTGTCAGACCTGCCAGTAGTCAAGATTTTATTACAAAGTTGTTTGGGTCTATTCTCTTTAGGTTAGCACTTGATTTTTTTCTAGCGTTATCACTGCACAGTGAGGTGCCACAGTTCCTGTGCTTTATACTGAAAAAAAAGTATCAGCATCACAATTGTAATTCAATATCACACTGGTGAAGAGCTGTATTTGTGTTTTAAGATCTTAACCCTACCTTTCTGTTGTTAAAGAAGTGTTGAATAGCAGCAAGCTGGAACCATTAAAAAATTGCATTCCTTATTATTACCAACTATCTCACTAGAATCACTAGATGATTTTTTTTTAATGTTCTGCATGGTATTTTAAGGTGCCACAGGACTCTTTGTCGCTTCTTCAGATCTAGACTAACACGGCTACCTCTCTGATTCTTTACTTAGTATTAGAAAACACAAATAAACATTTAATGCTATAAATTTTTTTATGTGAACCACGTTTTAGATGCTAGGAATTGTTGACCTAATCAAATCTTTCTAAACCACAGAGTCATATAGAACTGTATTTATTCTGAACATTTACATATACAGACACCGCTCACAGGTCCCAATTCAGTACAGAACTCAAGCAAGAGCACACAATTAAGCTCATGCCTGTTTAACACAGCTCCTAAGCATGTGCTTAACTTTAAGCACATGGTTGAGTGCTGTATTGAATGGGCAACGATACAAAAACTATTAATTTATTTTCTTAAATCTTCTGCGGGTATGAGTAGTACAAGTGGAAGCTTTCCTGTGCAAAATGATAAAGTATGCATGTGAACTCTTCTGTGGAAGAACCATGTCTGTGTGTATTATGTGACATCTAGGGTTTGACTGTCCTTACACCAAAGTAATTCAGATGTAAACTTGGAGTTAATCCAGTGAAGTCAATGGAGTTACATTAGTCTAAAACCTGGTTAAGTGAGAAGAGAATCAGATTCCTATTATATCACTTTTCCACACTTTTTGTTCTAGATTTGATATAGACCAAATAGTGAACAACCACCACACAAAATAACAAGAAATGCAATAAAGGGAAACATGTAATGGGAAATTATTGGATAATAATTTGATCTATTCTTGCAAAGTATTGGTGAGGATATTTGGAAAAAACAGTTTATGCCACTGGATATAATGCAGCTGCTGGAATTATAAGTTATTTCTATTTTTGTTCTCTGTTCTTGCATTTTTATCCAGGCCTACATTTCACTAGATTTCTTTTGTGCATGCTACCGGTAGTTCATTTGGATCCTGCCTCTTTATATTTTATACTTAATTCTGTTCTCTTTCTTTTTCCCTTCTTCCCTTATTTCTTTGTTTGTACTTTTAAAATTTTTCCACTGCAATTTTCTGACTCCCCATCATTTTCTCCATCTCCTCTACTGTGTTGATATTATCTTCCTAGTGCTTGTTTTCATTTCTTTCTGCATCTCTTCCCCTTTATTTCCCTCGTTTTATGCCAATTTCTGACCTTAAATACTTGTATTTTTAATTAATTTGGCTAGTTTTTCTTTTTTTTCCCAATATGTTCCTATTGTAGTTCATTACAAATAAATAAGCTTTGGAAATAAACTTCACTATTTATTGTACGCAACACTGCAAATACCATGGGAACACCATATTTTTTTTAATAGACTGTCCATTTTCAGTTAAACCCAGAAGATCTGAAACAAGGTATATGGAGAAGAGAGAAAAGGGAAGAGATGCAGATCTTAACCTTCCTTCTTTGCCCACCTCTAGGGCTGAATCCTACAAGGATTGTTTAGAGCAGCAGTTCTCAAACTGTGTGTTGGGACCCCAAAGTAGGTCGCAATTCCATTTTAATGGGGTTGCCAAGGCTGGTTCCAAACTTGCTGGAGCATGAGGTTTGGCTTTGAGCCTCCCCAGCTAGGGCAGTGGAGTTTGGGCTTTGGCTCTCCTGCCTGGGGTGGCAGGGCTCGGGCATGCTCAGGCTTTGGTATAGTATTTTTTGTTATTAGAAGGAGGTCACAGTGCAATGAAATTTGAGGACCACTGTTTTAGAGCTTCCTGTGAAGTATTGATTGCCCTCATGTTTCCTTGTCGGGCAGGCATAGCAGAAGGGTTGAGAAGTGGTCACTGAAATACTTACTACATCACGTGAAATAGCCACTGATCTAGTGGGTAGCTGTTTGCTCAATCAAAATGTAGTGCAGCTGAACTCCTCCTGGGAACAGATTAGGCCTCATTGTAAAGCAACAGGGAAAATGCACTACATTCAAGAGAGAGAATGACTGCAGTTGCATCTCAAGGCAGGGGTGTAATGCTGATTTTAGTTATGTGAAGCACAAGTGTGTCTCCCCAATCTTTTTCAAAGTAAACACTCCAGAATGGGGAAATTTGGAAAAGAAGCCAAAAAAGTGAAGTATGGTTATAGCACTTGGGAGGTAAGATTCTGGTTATCTGTAACCATCCTTGATAACATATTACAGACATTTTCATCAAGAAGGAAAGACCATATAGACTGGTAAAGATTGTCTATATCAGAGCTGTATCCTTTTTGTTTAAAGATTTGATAAGTAACCTTGACATATTGTGTGGTAAACCCAGGGCTAGAGACTGCCAAAGAAGTTTGTGGAGAGAGGGGAACTGCAGGCTAAATTAGGTCCAGCTGAGCAAGCTGCCACAGTCAGAAGCAGGGCCAGCTGAGACTGGTTAAGGAGGCTGCCAGAGCCCTTTAAAGAGAGTCCTCCCCAGAGAAGGGTGTGGGAGTTGAGGAGTGCGGTTGGAGGCAGGAGGAGTTAGAAGAGCGAGTTTTTGTGGAAGCAGAAGAAAGTGAGGGAGAGTGAGGGTCAAACCTAGAAAGGCTGCCAGCAGGCAGAGCAGCTGGAAGGAGCCCCTTCACAGGAGGGAGTTCGCCCTCCCTAGCCAGGCGAGGAGCCAAACTTAGCCAGAGAGAGCTGCTCGAGAACCTGAATCTGGGGTGCCTGGGGGGCCACCTTGCCACAATAGTCTCTTCATGGTTAAGGAACTGTTTCGGTACTCAGGGGTCTGGGTTCAAATCCTGGTTTTGTCTCAAACTTCCTGTGTGAACGTGAGAAATTTATTTAAGTTCGTTGCACCTCAGATTTGTAAAATGTAGATACTACTTTCCCCTATGCTTTGTCTAATCTCTTTAACTATAAACTTTGTCTTTTACTATGTGCTCATATAGGGCCTCGCACAATGGAACCTCAATCTCAGTTGAGGCCTCTAGGTCCTGTCATAATTCAAAAAGGTGGAGATTAGCATGCTTAACTTCCAGCAATATTATTGAGAGTTCTGTAAGCTTTCAAACCTTCTCTGTCTCTGGTGTGTGTGTGTGTGTGTGTGTATCTATATATATAAAAGTCAAATGGTGTATGCGTGTATGTATGCGTGTGTGTATGTACGTGCACTTACTCCTTCCACACCGTTTGAACTAGAGACTTGAAATTTGGTACAGTTATAGGTCTTAGGGTCCTAATCTGGGTAGGAGTCGAAAATTTTTCAAATCTCACCTCTGACGCCCCCCAGGGGTGAAATTATTTAAAGGCCAATCACATCAGCTGGGCTGCTGCTGTTCTCTGTGACATAGTTATGATGTCATAATACCCCCCTCCAATGGACCCTGCACTCGCTCAGCTCTCTGCTCCCTCCCCCCTCCAACGGACCCCGCACTCGCTCAACTCTCTGCCCCCTCCCCACCTCTGATGGACCCGAGTTGGGTTTGGTCGGAGGGTAAGTGAGGTAGGGGTGTCGGGTTTGGTCGGGGGGGGTGAGCTGGGGGTGTTGGGTTTGGTCTGGGGGGGTGGGAAGGTGTCGGGGTGGGTGAGGTGTGGGTGTTGGGGTTGGTCAGGGGGTGTTGGGTTTGTTTGGGGGGGTGAGGAGGAGGGTCGGGGTTGGTTGAGGGGTAAGTGAGGTGTGGGTGTCGGGTTTGTTTGTGGTGGTAGGTAGGGGTGTCGGGTTTGGTTGGGGGGGAAAGTGAGGTGGGTGTGTCAGGTTTGGTCTACGGGGGGTGAGGTGTGGGTGTTAGGGGCTGTTGGTAGGGGGGTGACGTGGGGGTGTTGGGTTTGGGTGGGGGGGTGAAAATGTGAGTCGGGGTTGGTTGAGGGGTAAGTGAGGTGGGGGTGTCGGATTTGGTCGGGGGGGTGAGGTGGGGGTGTCAGGTTTGCTCTCTGCCCCCTCCCCACCTCCGACGGACCCGAGCAACGCCGGGTATTTTCGCTAGTATATTATATATATATATATACACAGAGAGAGAGAGAGAGAGAACAATTCTAGACCATGGCTGGGGTTGTTTTAATAAATTTTACCAAATTCTAAAATAAGCCCTATAAAAAAAATTCCCGTTTTAAAAAAATAAATTAAAAAAAACCAAACAAACCCACCAGCCAACTTTTACCTGAGCCTATTTCATTCCCTTCCTAAGAATGAAAGTGGTTTGTGAACTACCCTTTTCCATCATTAGTATTCTGTATAGAATCTCTTTGGATATAAGTTTTATCTTTTTCCCATGAGTATCTTCAGAGTCTAGGTACTGAAACCGAAGGAAGAGGATATAATATGACTCAGGAGCCCCAGCCTTAGCCTCGGGATGGTTCCCTTCTTTTTCAGTTATTATAAGTATTCTGTACAGTATCTATGTTATGTGGCCAGCATTTATTTTAGAGAAAGTCAAGTTATATTACATTCTTGGAATCAGTTTTTAATTATATTATCTGAAATGTTTTGACATAATCCACAGCAGCATTTCAAAGTGCCCCTAGCCACTACTGTTACATTTTATTGTCTTCACCATGTTCTAGTCTCTTTCTGTGAATTACACAAGGTTAGGTCTTTACTTCATTGTCCTTAAAGCACTACATGTGCAGCTCATTCTTCTCACCTTGAGGTATCATATGCATCTGTTTAGAGTTCCACTGCTTAACCATACCTGCAAGGGAGTGGAAAGTTCAAGGCAGGATTTAGTCAAGGCCACACGTAAATTGGCTCACTACAGCACAGAGGTACATTGTCACCATCACTACTTATACCATTACTAGTCTGATGTATTTACCATCCTAAATTCATATTAGAATTGGATATGGGCTTTGAAATTCAGATCCCAGTAAAGCTTTCCAAAGCCTGCACTGCTTTGAAAGAGCTAGTTCAGATGCAATGCTTAAAAGCAGATGGAGTCCAAGGCCATTTAGGACACACAATACTGGGAATTGTCTTCGAGCACCTGATTGAATGTAATTGGGGTAAGTGTGGATGTTTACTATGTTTTTTCTTGGCTGTTAAAGATAACATTCAAAATGACATTTCCTATGTTACTATTTAACTGATTTCCCTCCCACTGTTTCTAAAGGTTTTACAGAGAGAGGAGTCATTTTTAATAACCCCCTCTGCTGAGAAAACAGCACTCTCTTTTATAATTTAGATTCTTTACACGGAATTCTTAACTCAGTTCTAAAATGCCAACTTGAGATTTAGTGTCAGCAATCAGGGAAATGAGTCAGTGTAAATCAACACCATTGATATTCATCTTGGCATAATTCAACATTATAGATTCCAAAGCAGGTTGAAGGGAGTTTTAGGATGCGGGGAGTGTAGGGCATGAAAGAAATGATAGAAAAGGGGCTAGATATAAAGAAGCTAAGGCACTAAGTGTGAACATTTTATAAATAATAAAAGTAACTCCTCTTTATTGTGAGAGACAAACAGAAGGACATGAATAACCGGATTTTGAAATAAATGGGAGGTTTGTGTATCATCTACCACTTTTGACTGAACACTGTCTTTCCTGCTGCACCTTATCCTTGGGATAATCTCTCCTCCCGTTTGTTGTCTGACAGTTGTTTTCCCTTTCTTCCTTTAAATCCTTCCATAAATCTAGCTCTCCTATGAATCCTTCATGTATTAATTTCCTACCAATGACCTCTCCTCATCTTCCTCTACCTGTTTATCCTTCCTAAACTATTGCTCCATCTTAGTTATTTTTGGTCCTGCATTGTAAACTCATCAGGGCAAAGACTGTCTCATTCTGTATTATGTAAGTCACCACATACATTTATGATGCTATATAAATACTTAATAAAAATTCTTCCCCAGAAAGAGTGCTAACACTATTATTCAGAGAACTGTAAATTCTAATGATTAGTTAATTGTATTTTGTCATTTACATAACGTTGAAACGAATAGCAGCTCGGGTAATATATTAGCATTGTGATACCTTTCTGTTAAAGGTCAGAGGGAAAAGAATAGTTGAACTGTATAAAATGAAAACTGCACTGACAAATTCTAATCCCCTAGGAGGCTAATCCTCCACTCATTGTGCAGTCAAACCTTTCACTGAAGTCAGTGGGCATTTTGTCCATATAAGGCTAAATCCTGCAAGGTGCTGATCACTCTGGCCATTATCCAGCAAAGGATATAGTTAAGTCTATGCTTAACTATAACTACCTGACTGGTCTCACTGAAGTCAATGGGAATGTTAAGCATGTGATTTGCAAGAGTGGATCCTGTTGCTAAATAGATTGCAGGATTAAGTCATCATTGGTAAAAACACAAAGACATATTATTTAAACAATTTAACACTATAATTTTAGACAACTGCATTAAAGGAACATGAAGGTTGCAACGTCAAGTACTCAAAAATTAGTTTAATTCATTCTAATGTTTGGGGTTTAACTTTTTTTTAAATTAAGTTTTATGTTTTGAGTTGAGAAAGGAAATGCTTCAAGGGAAAGGAAGGAAATTTCCACACTGGTGAAGCTGATCAAATACCAGAAATTGCTTTTTTCAAATAAGTTATGTAATAAAAACAGCAAAATCTGTAGATGTGATGAATAATATATGCCCATCCCTACACATTTGTTAGAATAATGGAACTTGAAACAATGTGAAACTCTTCAGACTTTCTCATACATTCTATGCTTATAGCCTCTATTTCTTCAGTGATTTATATTCCAGTTAACAAAAACTGTTTTAACTCATTAGTTATTTACATACTTTTCTAGATGATGAAGTGTTCATCACATTTACTAAAAGGGAGATTTAAAGGAGAGAATTAGGCACTTTTTTGACCTTGAAAATCTCCCACTAAATTGCTCTTTCTATAAATCCAGTGTGTTGTCCAGTTTTTTATTGCTTTTACTGCCTGCCTGCATTGTTAACTCAGAAAACTTTAAAGAAAATCCTATTTAAAGACGAAAATATACATGCACTAGCAGCAGGACTGTGCTCCTGTAACCTAACACCTTCCCAATGCCTAATGTTGATGAGAAAGCTCTTACTTAGCTTCTGACTCTTAATTTAGCATCTGATATTTTAAAAAAATTACCATGTTATTTGTCAATTCTCCTTTGCATCACTGGTATTTTTACAGAACCATGTCAAGGTTGTATGTCCAATGTTAATATGTCAATTTCTGTTTTGGATAATAGCATGTATTATATATACATTATATATATTGTGACAGATCGCCTTCTTGCCCCCCTCCAAACACAGGCAGGAAACTCTTCTTTGGCTCCAAACAGTGCTCTTTATTACAGTGCAGCTTGTGCAGACCCCACCACCTACTATACACAGGTCTATAGCTTACAGCTCTACAGCTTAGCTCTATACAGCTCTATTCACAGCTCCTTCTCTCTATCTTTCTCTCTCACTCCTCCACACTACCATACCACCACCATCCTGGGCTTCCTGTCTGGTAGGCTTATATCCCCCTGAGGAGGCTGCCAGGTGCAACCCATAAGGGTGATTGGCCTGCAGCCCAGGTGGCCGATTAGGCTTCTCTGCAGGGAGGTTTGCAGAGGGCTTTTCTCCCTCTTAAAGGGGCGGCAGGCTGGGTCAGGCCCACCCTGCCACAATATAATAAATTATTATAAAAAACTGGGAATATGGTTTTCATTATGATTGGTATTGCTATAATGGTAGTAACTTAAACTACACAAGGAGAAGAGGAGATCTCTGAATAGTTTAAACAGGAATGGTGTTTGGAATTGTGTTTTCTGACAGATCCTGTGGCTTATGCTGCAATGTTGAGAGACAGTTGGATAATTCACCAACTTTCCAGTGCTAGATGATGAAACATACTTCTGCTCTCCTGACTTTAACACTTTGATTTTTCATAGCTGGCTTTGCATCTGGCTCTGAGAACAAAGAGAGGTTTGCATGGGAGTGTCTGCATCTGGACCAAATTAATTCCTACCATGTATTTTGCAAGTGAGAAGAATGACAGCATTCTCTCTTTTCAGTGTTCAGAACTCTCTTTGAGTGTGGGGTTGACTTTAATTACATCAAATCATACTATTGCTAGACCAGGCTGAAAACCACTAATAAAGCAAAGCAGTTATCTATAGTTGCACACCTGGGCCACAGTCTCAGCTGATGTAAATTAGCATAGCTTCTCTGATTTTATCTGATATACACCAGTTGAGGAGCTGGGCCCTGCTTTTAAAGTTGTTGGCCCAAATCTGCCATTGATTGAATGCTTCTGGCTCCTGGTATTGGCAATGGGAGTAGAGTGCGTAAAGTCAGAAGGCAAGCTTTGGCCCTGTGTGTTCTGATACAAACTATGGAACACTTGATATACTCATTTGCATGGCTTTCATCAAGATGCTTTTGTAGCTTGCAGCTATTTCAGGAGTGCTGGTATCACAGTTTTTCAGAGCCAATCAAAAGGTTTGAGAGCACATTTTGGGGCCATAAATCTCAAACTCAGGTCTATTATTAGCTACATAGTCCAGATCCAGTAATGCAACTAGGCATATGCTTACATTTTGTTATGCTGGATTGGAGCCCGTGTGGCCTGATATCCAGCATTGCTGAGACTCTGTTGGGGAACTACAGGCTCCCAGTACTTCTGAAAATCACACTACATAGGTAGGTGCTGAGATTGCCTCCCCTCAACACCAGAGAGGCCATCAGGGAAAGAAAATCCCAGGGCCCTGTTAAGAATTGCCCCTCTTCTCCTCCCATAGACAAATAGCTTCCTTGTGGCTGGGAAGGGTGTAAGGGAAGGGTTCTCTAGGTCTTGAAACCCATTAGCTCCCATGCACTGAGAGGAGGGGTTTACAAGTCCTTTCCCATTTCTAGAGCTCCATTCTGTGCCTGTGCCTGGGAGCAACAGTTCCCCATTGTCCCCTTGAGATTGGAGGTTTCTGAGAGATGCCAGCACCAACATAGCTATGTTGACCCTTTAAGTGATATGGCTGTGCCAAGAAAAGATTAACTGTAGACACAGCTAAACTAGCAAAAACGTCTTTTAGCCATATAGGTTATTCCATTCGGGGAATCTGTTTAAGCTATATGGGCAAAATAACTTTTACTGGTATAAGCCATGTCTCCACTAGAGAAGATTGATGGTATAGCTCTACTGGTGTAGCTGCAAACCCTCTATGGTATAGAGAAGGCTATAGCTCTTTTGACAATATGGCCAATTATTTAGGTGTCTAAATGTCAGCTGCTGAGTAATTTCGGAAATCTGGCCCTTAGATTTGTGAATAAGCATTTTTCAATTGTTTGCTGGTATGTAGGGAGAGAATATTTTTGGAAACTGCTCATTTCTACCTAAATTTCAAAGGATGTCATGAAATATAGTACTTCATGGCTACATGTAGTTCAAGGATAAATAGAGGAGTAATTTGCCATTTGTACCAAATTAAATCAGACTTTCAGTTCAATCAAAACAGCTCGCAGCTGGATGTAATAATCTGATTTCCTGACACTCTGAGAAAAATTGTAGCCCTCCAAAAGGCCCCTGCTGATCTTCGGCATGAAGTAGAGTTCACTAGCATTTTCTCCCAGTCTCTGAAAGCTTTCAAAGTTAGTATTAAAAAGAGAGTGAGAGAGAGATAAAACACAAGGTTAGCTGGAAGCAGCTCTCAAGTAGTATTTTATGACTACTTAATGAAACCTATCGTACAATGCAAAGCAATGATCATGCCGCTATTTTTTTTTAAAAGCAGCTATTCCGTTGAATAATACATTAGATGAATTTGTATATTGGAGACCAAGGAGTGGTGTTTTGACACTGATTGAATGTTGAAAAAAATCTAAAAAAAGATTCTAGAAAACACATTCCAATCTATTAGGCAAACTATTTGTAGCTTTCTTGGGAATGTGACTGATGGCGTATATTCACAGTCATCTATATGAAAATGCTGGAGCTTGAGACTTGCTTTCTTGAGCATTATTTTAAACTGGAAAGTGCTGCTCCCTGTTCACACAAGTGTTTCCTTTATTTTACAGGTCTGACCTTAATTCTTTAACCTGTGCTTGCCTTCTTTCCATCTATCCTCACAATTGTCAAGATTCATTACTACTTATCTAAAACGTAGGCCACTAATCCAGGTGCCAGATTTGCACAGGCAGAGGTGTCCACCTATACCAATTAAATTGCAGTATCAGGACCTTGGGAGGTCATACATTCTTCACTACATTAGCCATGATAGTAGAGTCTGCCTGTAAAGCTCCTAGCACAATGTGGGGTTTTGTATAATCCACATATAATAATAGTAAATAGTAAAAATGACTAAAGAAGTTTGCAGGTAACCGGTGTCTTGAATAGGGAGGTAAATGAAGTAATTATAGACAAAGGGATCCTAGATGAATAATGATAACACTTAGCTTTTATAGGGTCCGATACAGAGCTCAGTGATATCAATGGACATCTTTTTATGGAATTCAGTGGGCTTTGGATCAACCCTGTATGGCACTTTACACCTTCAAAGTGTTTAAAAAGCATTAATTAATTCTCATGGCACTCCTATGTGGTAGGTAACAAATAGATCTGTCTATAGTTGCATTAAAACCAGGTTACCTGTAATGGATGTAGACAGTAAACTGTCTTGAACAGATTTTTTAACATGACCTGGTTCCTGTCCCATGGGCTAAATCATGTCAAAACCCTTTTAGTTAGAAGGGTTAGGACACTGTTAAAACAACTTGAGGTATCATGATCTTAAAGCGATATTGTCAACTTGTCTTAAATCATACTTCTGCCTGATTTTTTTTTAAAACCACAGTTCAAAGTAATAAATAAAATTTCTAAAACAGTAAGAGTTTAGAGGGGGGAAACCCTAGCTTTTCAGTGTTTATGTATTCAACTGCCCAGTCATCCAGTCTAGTCAGTATCGCTATTTTTCCTGAAGTTACTTTTTTTCTTTTGTGGATTTCACACAGCAACGTTTTGAAAATAGGATTGTAACACAAAAATTAAGACTTATGGAGGGGTAAGTGGCCTTACATGAAGCTGTTTAACTTGCTTTAAAAAACTGGCTAGATTTCAAGTTGGTGTACTTTTAATACAGATATAGATAAGATCTCTCATGGCAAGCAACAGTAAGTGACTGTGTTTGACGTTAATTCCTTACTCTGTTTATGGGAACATGACATTTCTCATCATCACTCCCATAGCACATTTCAGAAGAGAGAGGAACAGTTCCGCTCTGCTACACTGGAGTAAACCAGAATAACTCTGCTGACTTTGATGGAATTACTCTGGATTTGCCAGGGTGTAAATGAGAACAAAATGGAATTACTCTTGCTAAAGAATAATGCTGCAAGGTTGTAAGCCACAACTCATTGCCATTTAGGTAACTTCTATGTCTATATTTCATAGATTTAAAGCCAGAATTGACCATTATGTTAATCTAGTCAGACCTTGTGCATAACAATCCAAAGACCATGTTATTGTTCACTGTGAACTTTTGCCTCATACAGAAACAGTTAAAATAATAACACCAAACAGATTGAATAATAGGTCATTCATGTCCATGGCAAAAGAAGGTTAGAAAGTAGGAAAATATAATTTCAGTGTAAATTGGTTGGAAGGAATATAATTATATAATGTATCCAAAACTTGAGCTCTGTACAGCAAATAATTTGGACAGATGCAAAGCAGTTTCAAACAAGAATGTACCCGAGAAGCAGCAGGACACAACATTTATGAAAATATATACGAAAAACTAAGAAAGGATAAAATTGCTAATCAACAGTCAGCAATTGCAGCTGGCATAAATTCCAAGGATCTGTTAATGAATTATTAAACTGAAATGTGTCCCTGGAAATAGATGAAAAGAATTGGGTAAATGACATCTCTTGAATGATCTGAAACAAATGTGACAATCAACAAATTTGAAAACATTGCGAGGATGTTAGGGAGTTGCTATCCGATTACACATTTCTACGTCAATTACACATTTTAAAATAAACTTAAAGAGGTTCCTAGTTAGGCTTCTTGTGCAGCTGTCAGTGTACTTTTTATCTTTATTTATTGCTATGCTTGCGGCCTAAGATAGAACATTGTGATTACAGATACTGAG
The DNA here is from genome assembly GCA_032164245.1 of Sternotherus odoratus. Classification (NCBI taxonomy): domain Eukaryota; kingdom Metazoa; phylum Chordata; order Testudines; family Kinosternidae; genus Sternotherus; species Sternotherus odoratus. The sequence goes on from JAVMKO010000004.1 coordinate 57,728,522, forward strand.
GCAAAGAGTGAAGGAATTAATCAGATATGTACAGGAGCACTTGAAGGCAATTTAGGTATTTGGTGGATAGGGCTGTCATATGAATTTTGAGTATACTTAGGCAAAATATTCATAATGAAAGGGTGAGGTTTTTTTGGTTTTGTTCTAAACTTCTTTTTGAGTTTGAGAGACATTTGAAAGTTTAGAATCCTTGTATTAAACTGTCAAACTATTCAAGGAAATGTTGCTTAAATTTATCTTTTAGTTAGGAAGACTGAATTTTTTGATGGGCCACCTTTGGCTCCAAATTCCTAGCTGTGCCAAAACAGAGCAAAACTACAATGAAAAATCACCTGTACATTGGTAGTTGGTGGAGCTGAAGACCTTGTCTCTGTGCAAAAGTAGGACTAACAACTTCCCTTATATTGATGGGAAATGTCTCATGTCCACATGCATTGTCTCCTATCCATATATCTTTAATCTGAGAGATGTGTTTATTAGGCTGAATTGTCAGTTTACTTAAGTTGATAAAAGCTACTGGTGCAGTTTCTGTGCATAGACAAGTGCCAAGGAGAAAACAAAAGGTAGGATATAAGTGAAATTTCCCTGAAGCTTAGAATGTTCAAGGGGGAAACGGAATGACTTGGAAAACAGATCTAGAAGATGATCTAGAAGAAACAGTCTTCATATTGTGGACACTAGAGGGGGTTTGGAAGGTACAGATGCCATTATTTTTGCTTTGTTAGATGCGTAGCTCTTTGGACTTTATGGAGAGAGTACAAATCCAGCTATAAAAGTGGGGGGAAATTGCAAGTCGAACACTATAATAATAAAACTATTGATATTTAATCATAAATTCATGAATTATGAATGCAGATTGAAATCTTGAGATTTCACTCTATTTCACCTGTCCCAGTTTGCTGTCCTTTTTTAAAAAAAACCCACAAAAAAGAGAGACATCTAATGGGCTGATGCAAATTCTCAAGGGAATTGACATTAGATATAGTCTTAAGTATTCTGTTATCTTTACTGTGGATTTGGCTGGTTAGACCAGCTTTTCCAAGACTCAGTCTGAAGAATGGCAAGCATTTTAGAAACATACACCTGAAATGGCTAAAAGCAAATGAATATCTAATTGAATTAAACCCTGAAAAACTGTTTTCTTCACTTATAGCTTATAGATGCTATAAGTTGATTACATTTTTGTTTAAAATAATCTAAAAATGGTCTTTTAGTGAAATCATCATTCCAATTTATTCAAAATGTCTCATTTTTCAATGCAATTTCAAAAGGAAAAAAATCAGTATAATTTTTCAAAGTTAAAAAAAGTTTCCTTTTTGGGTTGTAAAAATCCTACTTCCTCTGACTTAAAAAAAACAACCACCTTCCCCACGCCCCGCCCCCCAGTGGAATAAGGGTGGTAGAGGGAGAGGAGTGTTTAAAAAACAAACGGTGGTGCGGGGAAGCCTTATCACTCTCTTAAAAAAACCTTTTCCTTCCTTTTTTTTCCCTAGAGGAAAAAGTATTACAGTGATAGTTTTGTTCCTCTGATTTTTCAGTTCCATTCCTGAATTCCCCCCCCCAGTTTAAATGAAAATTCAAAATTTGCCATGAAATATACTTACAATTTTTGACTAGTACTAAGCATACAGAAACTTTATTTATTTGTTTAACTTTCATTATGATCCTGATAGCTTGTAATGCAACTAAGTCCTGATCTGGTAAGTTGACCCATGTGGAAATGGGATGATTTAGTCCAGCTTTAAGCAGGGGGTTGGACTAGATGACCTCCTGAGGTCCCTTCCAACCCTGATATTCTATTCTATGATTCTCTGCATAGATGCTGTGCAAACTGGTAAAATATAGCTTCCCATTGTGTGTCTATCTTCCGTGTAATATGATCCCTAGTGCAGACAAAAGGACATGGTTTCTGTCACTCAAATATTTTTGCTCCTCAATTGCAAGATATCCAGATGGCCATACTGGGTCAGACCAATGGTCCATCTATCCCAGTATCCTCTTTTCTGACTGTGGCCAGTGACAGAAGCTTCAGGGTATGTCTACACTGCAATTGAACTGACAGTACAGTACAATGTTGCTGTGTTCTGTGATTGACCTTAGGGGCAATGAGTGAGGGTTTTTTGTGAGTGTTGTGTGGGTTTTTTCCTTCAGTTTGTAGAGGTTGGTAGGGGACAGTATGCTGTGAGAGAAGCAGAACCTTGATTAGGGCATAGGGCTGCCCTGATTAGGGGGCCTATAAAGGCAGCCAAATAGCCAGCCAGCAGCAGTGAAGCCGCAAACAGTGGTTTGTAAGGGGAGCTTGGGGGTGCGGATGCAATGTTCTAGTTGTGTTTCGGTGTTTGGGTCTCTGTCTTCTGGAGTTTTTTTCCCCCTCCCCTCTTGACAGGAATTTAAGTGGGAAGGCAATGACAGGTACAGAGGCAGCAATGGTAGTTACTGAAGCTACGGACAAGACAATAAAGATGACCGGATGTGGAAGCTCTGGGGTGTATGTGACAATAGAGTGGGTACCTGAAAAGAGCTTCATTTGTATGAAGTGCCGCTTGATAGAGTGGATAGAAGAGAAGATCTGAGGGTTGGAGATGCAGATGGAAACCTTTAAAAAGTATTTGGATGCAAGTGCTGACAGATTTCTTCACCAAATAGTTGCTGAAACAACAAGAAGTGATGCCATTTTAGATTTGGTATTGGTGAGTAGTGAGGGTCTCCTAGAAGAAATGATTATAGAGGTTTGGTTTGAGTTATCATGGTTTGAGTTTGGTTTGAGTTATCATGAGCTAAGTCAGTTAAAACTAAATGAAAGGATAAACAAAAATAGATCTGCAACAGGCTCCTTGGTGTTGAAAGAACTAACTTAAAAAAAAAGACAGTTAGTTAGGGAAGTGGACTGGAACAAATAACTCAAGGATCTGAATGTGGAGGAAACTTGGAATTACTGTAAGTCAAATGTGCAGAAGTTATCTGAAGCCTGCATCCCAAGCAAGGAAAAAAATCACAGGGAAGGGTTGTAGACCATGTTGGATGAATAAGCATCTCAAACAGGTGATAAAAAGAAAGCAGAGAGCTTACAAGGAATGGAAGATAGAAGGGATCAACAAGGAAAGCTCTCTCTGTGAGGTCAGAAAGTATAAGATAAAGTGAGAACTTCCAAAATCTGAGCAGAGGTGACCTTGCAAAGGAAATTAAAGACAATAATAAAAGGTTCTATAGCCATATAAATAAGAAGAAAACAAGGAAAGAAATGGGACATCTAAGCATTGAGGATGGGATGGAGTTTAAAGATTATCTAGGCATTGCCCAACACCTAAAAAAATACTTTGCCTCAGTTTTTAATGAAGAGCATGTTGGTAGTGGCAGGGTGGCTAATGGCAATGAGGTTATGGAGGTAGAAATGATCACATTCAAGGTGGAAGTCAAACTCAAATAGCTAAACGGGGCTAAATCTAGGGGAAGAGGAGAGGAAGGGAGATGGGACTGGATAATCTCCATTCAAGAATATAATGGAATTGGCACATGAAATAGCAAGAATAATAGCAAGTATTTTTAATGAATCTGTAAACTTGGGGGACATACCCTATGACTGGAGAATTGCTAGTATTGTTCCTATTTTTAAGAAAGGTAAAAAAGTGATTCAGGAAATTACAGTCCAGTTAGTTTGATCTCTGTTGTATGCAAGGTCTTGGAACAAATTTTGAAGAGAAAGGAGTTAAGGATATAGTAGTGAATGGTAATTGGGATAAAATACAACATGGCTTTACAAAAAGAAAGATCTCCTTCTTTGACAGTATAACTGATATTTTAGACAAAGGAAATGCAGTAGTTCGAATTTCAGTAAGGCATTTGATACCGTTCCACATGGGAAACGTATTAGTTAAATTGAAGAAGATGGGGACTAATAGGAGAATTGAAAGGTAGATAAGGAACTGGCTAAAGGGGGACTACAACGTGTGATACTGAAAGATGAATTTTCAGGCTGGAGGGAGGTTACTAGTGGAGTTCCTCAGGGATTGAGGTTGGGACCAATCTCATTTAACATTTTTATTACTGTGCTTGCTGCAAAAAGTGAGTGTGTGCTAATAAATTTGTGGAAGACACAAAGTTGGGAAGTATAGCCAGTATGGAGAAGTATCATACAAAAAGATCGGGATGACCTTGTAAACTGGAGTAATAGCAACGGGATGAAATTTAATCATGCAAATTATTTAGGGACTAACGAGATGGGGACTTATCAGTTGGAAACAACAGAGGAGGAGAAAAACCTGGGTGTATTGGCTGATCACAGGATGACTATGAGCTATCAGTGTGATGTGGCCATGAAAAAGGTTAATGCAGTCCTAGAATGTATCAGGTGAGGTATTTCCAGTAAGGACAGGAAAGTGTTAGTACCATTATACAAGGCACTGGTGAGACCACATCTGGAATACTGTGTGCAGTTCTAGTCTCCCATGTTTAAGAAAGATGAATTCAAACTGGAACAGGTGAAGAGAAGGGATATTAGGATAATCTGAGGAATGGACCTTCTGAGAGGAGACTCAAAGAGTTTGGCTTGTTTAGCCTAACCAAAAGATGACTGCCAGTAGCAAAAATCCACAATTGCTAGAGATAGAACACTAGATGGGCAGGACTATGAATTACCTGGGAAAGAATTTTCTGTAGTTTCTGCCTGGCGGATCTTGCCCACATGCTCAGGGTCAAACTGATCACCATATTTTGGGTCAGGAAGGACATTTTTCCCTGGATCAGATTGGCCGAGTCTTCATTTTCTTTCTCCTTCTTCTGAAGCATGGGGCATGGGTTGCTTGCAGGTTTTAAATGGTGAATTATCTGTAACCTCAAGTCTGGCATGATTTGAGGACGTCAGTAACTCAGCCAGAAGTAAGGGGTCTATTTCTGGAGTGGGCGAGGTTCTGTGACCTGAAATGTGCAGGAGTTCAGACTAGATGATCATGACGGTCCCTTCTGGCCTTAAAGTCTGAGTACTATCAGCATAACAGCAGTGTCAGTATTTCTGAATGGAAGGGAAAGAAGAAATAACCAGATAATCTCACAAACACACACACATACAACAGGAACCAAAGTGCTGTGAGAATACTGCCATCTAGGGCACACTCAGCACTGCTTTGTGTTGTATGGCATGCAGTTATCCCGGTGATGAAAAACCTAAGACAGGAGAAGGGGCACAGAAAAGTTATTTTTTGAACTCATTGCTAAATTTCTTAGATTGTACAAAAAAACAGGGAAATTAGCTCTTGGGCTATACTCTCACAATGCCATATAGACCTCTATATGCATAATGCTTATTGCATTTCAGAAAGAACATGTTCATCAGAGCTACATGTTTTTAAACTGATGCATGGGCTATTCCTACTGACTTTAATGGGAGTCAAATGGCTAAAACCCTATATGCAATATTTGAAAATGCATTCTTTAGGATTTAATATCCTTTGGTTAGAGAGTTTGGGAGTAGATATTACTGAATAATCCAATTGTACTGACAAAATTCTCAAGTGGGCGGTTTTCCTTCCTGATTCAAGAACAGTGACATATCACACAAGTTCTCTTTTCTGTTTTTCTTTCTTCGTTATTTTGAATTGGCCCACGTGGAATCCCTTTAGATGTATAAAATGTGGGTTGTTAGTTCAACATCTTCAATTAGTTTGGCATTTCATTCCCCTTATCACTTATTTCTCTTAAAAGAATGAAAATAGATGTTCTTATATCCACTGTACAGGCTATCCTAGACTGTATTGCCTTTTTCGGCCAAAGTTTATTTTTGGAGACTTTTTTCTTTTATGGTATTCTAAAAGAAACGGGATTGTAGAGTGAATCATAGAAGATTCAGGTTGGAAGAGATCTCAGAAGGTCAACTAGTCCAACCCCCTGCTGAAAGCAGGACCACCCTCAACTAAATCATCCCAGCCAGGGCTTTATTAAACAAGCCCTTAAATCCATCACCTCTCTAGGTAGCCCATTCCAGAGTTTCACCCCTCCCCCCCCGGTGAAATAGTTTTTCTTAATATCCAATCTAGACCTCCCCCACTGCAGCTTGAGACCATTGGCTCCTCCTCCTGTAATCTGCCATCACTGAGAACAGCCTAGCTTCATCCTCTTTGGAACCCCCCTTCAGGCAGTTGAAGACTGCTTTCAAATCCCCTCTCATTCTTCTCTTCTGCAGCCTAAATAAACCCAGTTCCCTCAGCCTCTCCTCATAAATCATGTGCCTCAGCCCCCTAATAATTTGTGTTTCTCTCTGCTGGATGCTCTCCAATTTGTTCACATCCTCTCTGTAATGGGGGCCTAAAACTAGACACAGTACTCCAGATGTGGCCTCACCAGTGCAAAATAGAGGGGAATAATTACTTCCCTCAATCTGATAGCAATGCACTTCTACTAATGCAGCCCAATATGTGGTTAACCTTCTTGGCAACAAGGGCACATTGCTGACTCATATTCAGCTATGTGTTTACATGCTCAGTTTTCCAGTCTTATTCCCCTCAACTCCTTCCTAGGGAACCTGGGAACAGATAGGTTTACTTACCCTGGAAGTGGAAAGTTAATCACTTTGTTGCCCATTTAACAGCAACCAAAACCGACTAGTGAGACAAACAGACCTTGAAGGTGAAGACTGAGTTGGCAAAGGAATTGATTAAATTAAGCAGAGAATAGAGGAAACAACATAAAATACATCATCTTCTAGAAATCTTAAAATACAATCTTTGACTTTGTTAGGAAGTTATTACAGAATATAATCTGGATTACAAATATGAAATTCATGATCATGGTTTGGATGATGCGATCCCTATAATATAAAGACGGACAAACACACCAGCTTCCCTGATAGTTCCTTCTAGACGGGTAACTAGAATTTTTTTGTAATGGGAGAGGGTCCTTCAAGCACTTGTGATATGGATCCATGCTGCTCCAGACTGGTGAAAGGCAGAAGGAAGTGCCTGGGGCTGTTTCTTAAGGGTTTTTAATTACATCACTAGGAATGACAATTTGCTAGTGACACTTAACTCACTATGGTCTGGTCTTTTATGAGGGAAATTCACCTGAGAATGGCTACCTTACCAATTGCCTCACATGATGTCCAATTTTCGCTTTTGGGGAAAGTTAATGAGAGCAATTCCAGCAGCAGCAGTGGTAGACTTGCTGGTTGATAGTCTCCTCGAGTGGGCAGTGGATAGACATATATAATGATACTGAATCTGTTAGTGGCCTTTGAGACACTGCTAATAAATATTGAGAATGAAAGGGACGAACAGAGTTGCTTTAGGGTGGCTCTCTTACTGATATACTTATGGCTCCATAATTTAGATCAGCAGGATCTCCTTCCTTGAAGCTTGCCTTTAGTCAGTCATCTGGTGCCTGCTCTTCCTCCTATACCTTCTTGCATATATTTTTTCTCATGTTTTGATTGCACTTTTCCCACTAGCTTTTAGCAGCTCAGCTGTGGTATTGCCTATTCCTGTGCTATGTTTTAACTGTTTCACTTTTTTCTATTTCTTATGATAATGGCTCAGTGCTGATATCAGTTTTGCTTTGCAAGCTACCCTGTTCATGTGGCACATGTAGAATGCTAAGTTTAATAATTGTGATGGGCCAACGCCAGATGGCTATAGAACAGTAGTGAGAGACAGATATATTAACCCCAAGCTAAACAAATCCCTATTACCAATTTAAGTAAATGGCAGCTGATCCAGGTCAATTAAGACAGCTGGAGTCAATTACGATTTTTCCAGAAGGCAGGAAAGATAGATAAGTTGAGTTGGACACCTGAAGCCAATTAGGGGCTGGCGGTAGCTAGTTAAAAACCTCCCAGTTAGTCATTTAGGCATGTGTGTCAGGAACTGCAGGAGAAAGCTGCACTGTGGAGAACTGTACAGTACAAATCATTTCAGATGCAAGGAAGGAGGTCCTGAGTTAACGGTGAAGTAGATCTTGAGGAAGAGGAGGATGCTGTGGGGAAGTGGCCCAGGGAATTGTACGCATCCTATTTCCAAAAAGTCAGCTACCATAGCTGCTACTATTGGGGTCCTTGGGCTGGAACCTGGCGTGCGTCCTGTCCTCTTAGATGTAAATCTTATCAGAATTATCCATACCTTTGTTATCTTCAAATTAAACTGTTGTAATGTACTGCACATATTCTTTAGGAATCAGAGAGGTAGCCATGTTAGTCTGGAATAGCAGAGGTAACAAAGTCCTGTGGCACCTTAAAGACTAACTATAAAGTTTTGAAGCATAAGCTTTCGTGGGCTAATACCCACTTCATCGGATGAAGTGGGTATTAGCCCACAAAAGCTTATGCTTCAAAACTTTATAGTTAGTCTTTAAGGTGCCACAGGACTTTGTTACCTCTGCCATTCTTTAGGAATGAGACCATGAGAAACCAATGTTCTGTACTGGCTTTCAATTTGCTTCCAGTTGCAACTCAAGGTGCAGAATATTTTCTATAAAGTCATAACTGGTCCTAAAGTTCTAAAGGATGCAGGTGTATCCGAGATTATTTCTTTCTGCATGACTTGTAACAGTTGTGATTGGTGAAACAAAATCCAGTAGATAGTTTCCAGAGTGTAACTTGTTGGGATTGAGGTAAGCATCTGGTGAGATCTCAGCTCTGGAATTCTGGTCGTATTATATTAGGACCCACCTAAGTATCATCACTCTCTGGATAGCTGAAACTATCTAGGAACCTTTAGCAGTTATCTTTGAAAACACATGGAAGACAGATGAGATTCCCAAAGGACTGGAGAAGGGCAATGTGAGAAAAAAGGCTAGAACAGGCCAGAGAGGCTGTGCAGTCTGGCAGTTAATCAGAAAAGGCCTGTGGAGAGCCAGTCAAGGCCAAGGAAGAGGCAGCCAATCAGGGCTGGGCTCAGCCCTATATAAAGACTGCCGAGCAAAGGAGAAGTCAGTCTCTCCCTGACTAGCAAGGGAGAAGGACTGGATCCTGAGTTAAGGAGGTAAATACCTTGGACAGAGCAGTGCTAGGCAGGTTTGGGGGAGCAAAGGAGAGCTCCGGCCCATTTCCTGCCAGGCTGCAGCCCTTGACTAAGAAGGGCCAAGAAGGTGCAGGGGACCAAAGGGGAAGTGGCCCAGGGAATATAGTCTGACAAGGGGAGAGAAGGAGGACAAAGAGGCTGCTGCTAGAGGGTCCCTGGGTTTGGACCCAGAGTATCAGGTGGCCTTGGGATCTTCCCCCTTGTATGTCTATGGGGGAGTGGCCGAGACAGCCTACAACATGCCTGAGGTGAGGGGCTAGACTTTGGGGTTGTGATTGGCCACTGAGGCACGTGAAAGTCAAAGGACTGTTGTTACCACCTCACCCCTGGAAGGGGGGAGGAAATGGAGTAGGGGGCACTGACAGAGGCAGTGTCCTGAAGCGGATGCTGCCAAGTAGGGAGCAGCAGACAATGGTTGAGATGCTCCTTTTGTCATTCTTTTCCTTATTTCTCTGATGGTTGATGTTCGTATCCCATTGGCAAATGGTTTCTTTGGGTTTGACCTTCCAGACTCTTAAGCACATTTTACCCATTACTAATTTACCCATTACTTTAGTTCCATTGAAGTCCATGGGGCTACTCATGCTTAAATGTTTACAGGATCCGTGACCTAGTTGTGATCTGTTGTGATCTCTTCTGCTTTCAAGAATAAGGCTGCTTAGTGTTAAATTACCGTAATTATATTTTATCTTAAATTCCAGTTTTGCCCCTATAGCAAAATTCTATTCGCTTCCATTTTTCACAGTCCCAAATCCACCTTCTAAGATTACCCTTGGCCCTCATCATTTTTCATTTATTGGCTTTCCAGTTTCTCCTTGACTAGTCATCTTCTATTTTTTATATAGGCTGAAGGACTGCAGCCAAAATGCCACTTTTAATCTCAGTTTCTGTTTCCAGTCTGCATTTTGCTAATCCCCATTTCTTATACTGTTTGCAATTAACGTATCCCATTAGTGTCGCAGACTATCAATGTTTCATTTGTTCAAAGGATTACTGTTGAAAAATGTATTAGTATTAATACATAGTAAATGAGAGAAGGATCCCTTTTATTCCTTTGACATCAGCTCCTTCAATGGAAACAAGGACAAACGGATTACCTGGACTTCTAAATAAAATGGGTAAAATGTATAACTAAAAGTTTTGCAGAATATTTTTTCCAAATAGGAGAAGAATCATACACCCATTAAAGTTGAGCCCAAGAGGAAACCTTGTTTTTGATCAACCTACTGAGAATTCTTCCATCACAAAATCATTATGATGCGATATTGTTTGAGTCTTTGCAATATAGGCTTGTAGGATGAATTTCTAGCTACAGAAATTGACATGTTGGGCCAAACGATCTGTTCCTCTCATTCTGAACTGGATGCAGGACCATAGTGGGCTACAAAGATGGCTTTATGCTACCTTTTGACTCTCCTTATTTCTGGCTGGGTTCTGGTACAACTTAGAACAGTGTTAGGACTGGCTTGTACCAGCTATCTTTTGGTGCTCTCACCGGTACAGAATAGTGAATATGCCTTGTATTCCAGGTATGCCCATTCTTGGTGTTGCAAACTAGTAATTTGATTGTGGGAAGCTTCACTGCAATAGTGGGAGGGTCACTCCTGTCTCCTGTGATTCTAGTTGGGCTAGATCTCTAATTTGTCCTTAGCACTAAGATTCATTGTGGGAGGAGAGAAACCAAAAATCCAAACCAAACATTTGATCTGAACTCTCTGCTCAGAGTTTGTTCTATTTGTAGCAAGTAAGACACAAAAAATACTATTAAATGCCACTGGGTGAAGCTAGGTATCAATCTCCTATTGTAGAGTTAGTCAAAAAAATTCCACCATTTGTTTTTAGTCAAAAAATGGCCTTTTCCCCCCAAAGAATGAAACTAACTGTCATCTGTAATCTATCATTTAAATCGGCTTCTGTACCAACTGACTGGAGGATAACTAATGTGACACAAATTTTTAAAAAGGGCTCCAAAGGATTCCCTGGCAATTACAGACCAGTAAAGTTGACTTCAGTACCAGGCAAACTGGTAAACTATAGTAAAGAAACTATAGTAAAGAACAAAATTGTCAGATACATAAATGAACATAATTTGTTGGGGGAAGAGTCAACGTGGTTTTTGTTGGCTTTTCATTCTCTCTGGGGCACCCGGCATTGGCCACTATCAGAAGACTGGATACTGGGCTAGATGCACCTTTGGTCTGACTCAGTATGGACATCCTTATGTTCATGAAAAATTGTCAAAATTACCCACATCTTCTATTTTTGTGAAAATTTTCCTTACTGACATTTTTACTAATATTTCTTTCAATATAATGAACATTTTTATCAGAATAAGGTTTTCTTACTTTAAACTTGGTTTTCAGTTTAAAAATCTCAAAAGATTTCATAAACTATGATCAAATACTCATTTAAAATTTGGTTTAATATATTATGGGGAAAATTCTGAAAAAGGGAAAACAGGCTTATTTTGCAGGGCTTTGGAGTGGAGCAGTGGAGGGTGGAGCAGTGGAGCTGCAGGTTTTTTCCTGGAGCTGGAGCAGAGCTGGAGCATCGCTCCAAAGCCCTGTTATTTTGAACTTTACAAAATGAAAACATACAATTTTAACTTTCTGCAAACTTGTTCTGTTTTTGACTACAGCAAAACCTCGATATAACGGACTAATTCTGGCGAGGGGGTGTCCGTTAAAGCCGAAAGTCCATTATATAATAAAGTAGGTTTTCTGAATGCGTATGTTAAAAAATTGACAAATTAGTTAGTTTACCTGTTTTTACTTATGTAGACACATTTGTGTAATTAAAATTAAGTATGTATGAAAAGTTTAATTTCACAGAAAAGTTTTCTATATGTACAGTAGACTCTCGATTAACCGGGATGATCGGGAATACCTTAATCCCAGTTAATAAAATCCCGGATAATCACGTGTCTACTGGGGTGGGGGGTTCTCCAGCCACCCTGGGGGCGGGGGGGATGGTGGTGGTCGCATCACCTGCCACAGTCAGCTCCCCTGCTAGCCTGGGTGTAGGAAGCCCAGGCTGGCAGCGGGCTGAGACCCTGGCTGGCAGGAGCCTGGGGGGAAATCCCAAAGCAGCGGCAGGTTGAGTGCTCAGCCCGCCACCTCTTTGGGCTCTATCCCCAGGCTCCTGCCACCTGCCCCAGTCAGCTCCCGCTGCCAGCCTGGGTGTAGGGAACCCAGGCTGGCAGCAGGAGCTCAGACCCCGGCTAGCAGGAGCCTGGGAGGAAACTCTAAAGCGGCAACCGGCTGAGCGCTCAGCCGGCCGCTGCTTTGGGGTTTTCCCCCCAGGCTCCTGCCAGCCGGGGTCCTGATGCCTGCCCCAGTCAGCTCCCGCTGCCAGCCTGGGTGTAGGAAGCCCAGGCCGGCAGCGGGCGCTGAGACCCCCCGCTGACAGAAGCCTGCGCGGGGGAGTCTAAAGCGGCAGAGAGCTGAGAAGCGGCAGCGGCCGAGCTCTCAGCCCGCTGCTGCTTTAGAGTTTCCCTGCAGGCTCCTGCTAGCTGGGGTCTCAGCTCCACTTTGGGGTTTCCCCCCGCTGGCCCCTTGCCAGCTGGGGTCCTGCCTCCTGCCCCAGTCTGCTCCCACTGTCAGCCTGGGTTCCCTGCACCCAGGCTGTCAGCGGGAGCTGAGTGGGGCAGGTGGCAGGAGCCTGGGGAGAGAGCCCAAAGCGGCGGCGGGCTCAGCACTCAGCCTGCTGCCACTTTGGGCTGTCCCCCCAGGCTCCTGCCAGCCGGGGTCTCAGCCCGCTGCCAGCCTGGGTTTCCTACACCCAGGCTGGAAGCAGGCTGAGACCCCAGCTCGTAAGGGGCAAGTGGGAGAAGCCCCAAAGCAGCGGCAGGCTGAGGCTGAGCCTGCCGCCGCTTTGGGGCTTCCCCTACCGACCCGTTTAGACATCCTGGTTAATCCGCAGCCTGGTTAACCCGTGCCTGGATAATCGGGAGTCTACTGTAACAGTGAATTAATAATAAAAAATAACCTGTTAATTTAATTATAAGCAAATCTTGGTTTAAAGCATTTTAAAATTAACAGGGTGTTAATTTTCACATATGACATATGGACCGGAAATTTTGTCCGTTAAATCCGAAGTCCGTTAAATCGAGGTCCGCAAAATCGAGGGTTTACTTTATTCTACTTTGTTCATGGCTGTGTTATTGGGGCAGCAGAAGATTGGCAATATATTCAAGTGCTCAAGAGCATTTTGTCTTGTTTTTGTAGACCTGTTTTTCACTAGTGCTTAACAGAAGTGCTAATAGTGGTAAAAGAGGGGAGAAAAAAGACTGAGATAAGTAAATATTAGAATATCTATAACGTTAAACTAGGCAAAAGGCATTTAAGATATAGGGCCTGAGTCCTTCACCTACTGTCAATTCAAACCAAACACCTACAGTGAAATTTGAGCTACCTTGTAGTCAATGGGAACTTTGTCAATGAATTCAGAGTAGCCAGGGTTTCACCCCAAATATCTTATCTAAAATAACGTGTCATTTAATGCAGTTAGGATTCCTGCCCCCATCCCCATGATGATCCATACTATGGTGAATATTGATATTGTACATAAAATGCCTTGCCACTGACTCCAATGGGCTTTACATCAGGCCCCCTGAACAAATTGCTTACCCTTTGTTAGACAGGGGCAGAACAGATTGCTCTGCCTTTTGGGGGACAAATCACTTGAACAGGAGTTAGAGACGAGATGGAGACATTGCTCTGCCTCCCACTGCTGTCCTGGCCCATGGAGCAAATCACAGTTTGCCTTGGTCTACATTGAGTGGTCAGTTATGATCAATGTTATGTCTATCAATGGACTCTTTGCAATCATGTGTGAACACCATGAGAAGTTTTGTAGACAAACACCAACAGAGTTGTACCAAGACCTTGAGCAGAGACATGAAAAGAATGAAAGGCTTCTTGAGCCTTCTCTCCATTTTACATACACATACAAGTCTGGTCACAAAGTAGTCTTCAGTGAACTGGATGCTGTTTATTTACCTATAGTATACTAGTCTATTTACTAGTTGTATTAAACAGAGCAATTCAGTTGTTGGTTCTTAGTTCTCTTCATTAACATTGTCAATTCTCATTTCAGATGAATTCTAGGAAAAAAATCTCCCCATCTTTCTAAATTATTTTTTGGCTTGGTATTCCAGTCAATACCAGAAGGGAGGAAATGTAGTTCTTCTCTTTTAATAACATTTATCACTCCTTGGCACTGATGCCTATCTACACTGCAGAGCAAACCTCCCAACTTTCAAACCTCCCCTGATTTTTGTGAATGTTTAAATTTTTAATATAGCTCCACAACTCATAATGATGAGGGGGTGGGAGTAGGAGGGGACAGAAAACAATCAGGCTTGCATCTGAGTTTAAAATTAGTTATTAAACTTTCATTTGATAATTGAGAAGTAGATTCTGGCATTAGTTAATTGCTGAATAGTAAGACAAATGGACATGAAGTAGGTAAGTTTTTTTGGAACTCAGTCTACACCTCATACTACTTTAAGCTATTTTGCTATTTTTTGCAAACTAGCTGGAGCAGAGCTGGTGCATGTTTGTGTACTTGAGCTGGGAAGCATGTTCCCAGCTGCAGCATAGATGTCATCTAAGCTGCTGCATTTATCCATTAACTGATCGAGCATGTCACAGTGGTGACAAGTGGAAGAGGAAGAACAGCCAACTAGTTTGACATTTTGTCTCTCCCACCTCATAAGCTATAATGTGTGTGTGTGTGTATATATATATATATATATATATATATATATATACCCCCCACAAAATTTATTGTGAGTTTTGTCTTCCATGAGTGGTGAAAGATTTAAATATTGGGGCCCAAATACTCAGCACATTTATACCTGCGTGGCTTCATGGACTTCACCTGAACAAACTGTTGAATCTGGCTTCTTGTTAATATTCCACACAATATCAAGTAATTGCCAAGCCCTTCTTCACACAGCTTGCAGAGCTGGCTCAGGTATGCAGATATAATATCAGAACTCTCTTCAGAACCATGACATCACATATATTGCTGGAATGCATCAAACATTTTAAGAGTCTATGGTCTACATCTTTGCAGATGAGACTTTAATATTTCAGTCTTTTAGGTAGTTGTATTAAATAATAGAGTTAATTAAGCTTATGTTCATCTCTTGTCTAGTGAAGTCACCAGCTACATGAATAATCCTCTGTCACTTTAAAATTAATGAGAAATATTTTACGTCAAGCTTAATATGGAGCTTATCATAGTTTATAATTGCCATTAATTATCTGATACAAAGATGGTGCTGAATTTATGACTATTGAATCAACCTAATAAGTGAGTATTAAGAGGATGTCATTTCATATAGCTCAGTTAGTGGTTTGTTTTCATTAGAAAATAACTGAAACAATTTGAGGTTATTTTAATGTTCACTTATGGTGCCTGGTGTAACAATTGGGCCTACAAATTTACCCTAGGTGTGAGTTCAACTGTGGGAAGCAAGTGAAAATTTATAAAGTGTCATAGTAACCTATAATAATAAATATTACTTGGGAAAAGATTCAAAAAAGAGTCTGCATTAGTCCAAACAAAAAAGTCTACTGATGTAACTCAAGGAACATGTTAAGATCAGGCATGGCTAATGAGCAGTGTGGAACCAGATGTCAATGAACCATTGCATTGGAAATTAGGTCTAATTTGTGGACAAAATAATGAGGGGCTAGGCTATTCTGTCAATCATTCTTTTGGGGGGATGCTTCAAAAGAGAAGACTTTTGGGGAAAAATTAGCAGAAGAAACAGCTCTCTGCCAACAACCGCTGCAAAGAGTTTATCCTCATGGCTGCCACCCCTACTGTCTCCTGGAACTCCAGGCCTTTGTCACCCTGATCCTGACATATGTCCTGACCAGATCGCACCAGAGACAGTGACCCAAGCGACCTCACCACCGCTCTCATCTCCAGCTGAATCCTAACTACGTCCCAAAATGTGACACTTTATCTCTTTTCCCCTCAATGTGTCCTTTTCCTTACCCACTTTCTCTCTCCCATGTTAATTCTGTCTAATAGAAATCTGACTTAGCTGGCTAAGACTGTATTTTGCAACTCTGCTGTCGGCCTCTTCCCAGAAAGAGGCAAATAAATGTAATGTCTTACAACAGTGCAGTACTGGTACAAATTGCCAGGTCTTGGAGTGACTGATAAGACTGTGTGCTGTGCTTGTGTCTTTTCAGAAGCAAGATTCGAAGTGAAAGTCAACACCAGAAGCAGAAGCTGCATTTTCTATCTTTTCTGTTCTTTTGTCTTCCCTCCGTTTGTTGTTTCTTCTGTTTTCTTAGGAAATAAGATTGGACTTTAACAACAACAGCAGTCATGACAGTGTGAAGGGATTATAGAGGTCCTGGTGCTCCACAGTCGAGAGTACCACAATGTATTGCAGTAGGGTGCTTAATAAATGTAGCAACTTCCTGGTTAGGGAGTTCTCTATTTTCTACTTAAAGCATAGTTCTTTGTGCTTATGTCCTTACACTACAGTGTGTTAGAAGTGAGTGAGTCCCTTTCTCTAAAGGAGTAATGTAAAGAAAAGAGACCCCCAGATAGCCAGATGATGAGTGAGTGGGGAAACTGGCAAATCAGGGAGGAGCCCGGTAAAAGCTGCAGCAGGTTAGGAGGCAGAGCCCTGCCGCAGCACAGCAATAGAGCCCATAGTGCAAGTGGCTCCATTAGAGAAGTTTGATTTTTGGCAACTCAGACAACTGGCTTTGTTGAATCCAGAAACCTGAGCGATTCCCGATGATTTCCAGTTTCACAGCAAAAGCACAAGAATACCAGGTATACCCTGCTATTTGTCATGGGTGATACTGCTGATAATATCCTGTGTGCCCTATTCCTCACTGATGAGGAAAAGAGAGACTATTCCAAAGTGAAAGAGGTTTTTGATGCCCATTTCATAGGCAGACAGAATATTATATATATATATATATATATATATATATATATATATATATATATATATATATATATATATATAAAAGGGCCACATTTAATAGGAGGTGCCAGGAAACTTTTAATGTTGGACAGTGACTGGATCTTGTTAACACCTCTGACTTTTTGGGTCCATATATTCCATCTAAATTAATACAACATTTTTGGCATTTGTTGGTAGGCCTAAAGGGTTAATAGATACTCAGAACCTGGAATATTGGCCAACAAGCAGTTGTTTTCAAAGTTGATAAAACCAAAGTTTGTTTTTACAGTCCATTGTGCTTGTTTTGAAAACCACACAAAGCCTCTTCACTAGATGCGATAAATCGATCCCCGATAGATTGATCACTATCTGCCAATCTGGAGGGTAGTGTAGACTTTGCCAAAATATCTTGCAGCCCACAATCAGATTACTCTGTGCCAAAGGTTGCTAAAATTGCTCTTTCTCTAAAAGCAAAGGGAACAGGGGGTTTGCGACAATAAAAGTCTTACTTAATATTTTGCATTGCAAATGCTTTAACTGTTTTCCTTCTTTTCTGTATCTTTTTTAAAAAAATACTCGTCTATTTGCTACAGTGCTAATCAGGCTGAGGTCTCTATATACCATACCCTGAATCTTGTTTAATACTGTTGGATAGTGACAAGGTCTTATTAATACCCCTGACTTTTTGAGCCCATAGAGCAGAGGTGGGCAAACTTTTTGGCTCGAGGGCCACATCGGGTTTGCCAAATTATATTGAGGGCCGGGTAGGGAAGACCCCGCCCCCAATCTGGTCCCCTCCCACTTCCCGCCCCCTGACTACCCCCTGAGAATCTCCAACCCATCCAGCCCCGCCCGACCTTGTCCCGATTTCCCCTTCTAGAGACCCCTAACCACCCCCCAGGATCCTACCGAATTCCCCTGCTCCCTGTCCTCTGACTGCCCCGACTCCTATCCACCCTCCCACCCCCTAATCACCACCCTGGAACCCCACCCCCTATCCAACTCACCCCACTCCCTGACCGCCCCTCTCCAAATCCCCCCCAACCACCACCCCAGAACCCTGCCTACGCGCCCCCCCCCTTACCATAGCTGCTCAGTGGGGTTCCGGTGGAGGGGGTTAGCATGCTGCCCCAGCCCCCAGAGCACTCCCCTCCTGGCATGGCTCTTGGGGAGCGGGGAGCACGCAGCCCCGGCCCCCCAGTGCTCCCCACATGGCTCTGGGAGAGGCGCGAGCGCGCCCCGGCCCCCAGAGCTCTGCTGGCCGTGCGGCGCGGCTCAGGGGGAGGGGGAAGCCACACCCCGCCCCCCCCCCCCCGAGCGCTGCTCGCAGCGGCGCGGCTCCGGAAGAGGACGGGAGCGCAACCACGTCTCTCCCCCACTCCCCCAACGCTGGCCGTGCGGCGCGGCTCAGGGGGAGGGGGAAGCCACACCCCGCCCCCCCCCCCCGAGCGCTGCTCGCAGCGGCGCGGCTCCGGAGGAGGACGGGAGCGCAACCACGTCTCTCCCCCACTCCCCCAGTGCTGGCCACGCGGCGCGGCTCTGGGGGAGGGGGTAGTGCACTGCCCCAGCCCCCCAGAATTCTGTCCGTGCAGCTGCTTCTGGGGGAGGGGCGGGGGAAGCCTCCTCAGCCGGGGGGCCGGATGCAATGGCACCGCGGGCCGGATGTGGCCCGCGGGCCGTAGTTTGCCCACCCCTGCCATAGAGTGTATCTAAATTTATACTGCATGCCTCACTTAAGCATAGTTCCTCAGATGTAATTTCACACCATGCCTAAAGTACAATACAATTTCCTTAAATCACCATTATTGTTCCTGTTACCATTATTGTCGAATTAGCCTTTGACTTGCCATTTTTCTTCAGTTGTTTTAACAGCACCAATTCTCAGTGAGATTTTTTATGACTATTCTCATTTTAAGTTTTTGTCTTTCATGCGTGGTCTACCTTCTCTTTGAACTAGTTTTAAATCTCTGCATTTTATTGTCAATTTAAGCCATATGTAAACCATGTCCTCCTATCGCATTCCAGATGTTCCAAAAACTAAGGGCCCATTCCTACATTTTTGTGCATCCAAACTTCTCATGATGTCATCAGCCTGTTACATGCACATCCTGGACTCATCTCTTTACTTGCACTGCCCAATTTGTACCCTCAGACCTTCTTGATCACTGAAGAGTTAAACATAGTAGGACACAACTCCTCTTTTGGGAAAACCCACAGAAGAGGCTAAGATGTTGGACATCTTTTCAGAGTTTCCTCCAAACTATTCTGTGGGAAATGGCAGATGGGGCACCCCCACACTGCATAGCATCAAGCTACAAGCCTGGCCCACAAACCCCAGTAGTTCTAAAGGAATCCAGAGCCATCTATGTACCACAGTGCCTATCCTGTCTTCAGTGACACCCTTGGCAGTAAATCTCTAGTGTTGACAGGGCTTCTCTAGTAAGGGACTTCCCACTTAAAGAAGGATCTCTGCTATAAGAGGAGCATTGGGTGCAGCAATCCAATACCTCCATGGGCTGTACTGAATTTTTTAGGGTCTATACTGGGTTGATGGAAAGACAATGTGCATTACACTGGACCACCTCCTCCCCCATCCTACTTTTCCACTCTCGTATTTGATCCTGAAGAACAGCCTGATGGGCCCAAGGAAAAGAACAGATAGGTAATGGTATCTTTTGGCTTCTTTGAAGCGGTCTAGAAGTTCTTAAGAGCATCTCTCTCTCTCCCCCTCCCCCTTCTTTGGATTAAGACCAGGAACTAAAGAACATCTAGCAAGTGGGACACCTATTAAGTTTTGTCAGTTATATAATGGGGAAATAGACTAAACAGTTAATGGCATTACTTAATCTCTTGATGAAGGTAATGGTTTGTGTTATCTACTACCTTGGTCACAAGAAAGGAAAATGAGGTTTATCATTTTTATTCGTACTTTGAGATTAGAAATCCCTGATTCTGTCTCTTATCCAGCTTGCTGGGCATGATTTTGAGTCTCAGCCATGCAGTATCTGGTGGTTGAAACTTCTCTTATAAACTTTCCTTTTCTTGTCAAAGTTAACTATAATTATGTATTACTATAATAGTATCTAGGTGTTTCAACAAAGATCAGCATTTTAGGGTGTTACTTACTGTATATACACAAAGTAAGAAATAGTCCCTGCCTTCAAGAGTTTAATCTAAATAGACAAGACAAATTTAGAGGAAGGAAGCATTATTATCATCCCCTATTTTATAGGAGGACTACTAAGGCAGAGAGAGACTGACCAAGATCACACAGAGAATATATGACAGAGCTGGGATTTGAATCAAAATCACCTTAGGCTCACACTAGTACCTTAATCTCAAAATGTCTTTCCTCTCATGATTCAATAAAACCAAATATCTCCTTCCTCAAATTAGTTCCAGAAAATTGGCAAATACAAAGAGTGATTATACTGGTCTTTGACAGCTAGAATTTTTTTAAAAAAAGCAATTAAACAGTTTCTTCACATCCTTTCTTTAAGTGATGAGCCAAACTGGAACTGATGTAAATAGTAATATGTGCCAGATTGAGTAGCATTTTTACCTTATACCCTGTTATATAAGGAATTAGACTGACCAATATCTGTTTCATAATTGTTGTAGAAAAATTGCATACCCACTGAATTTGGTAGTTACTGTAGATTACAGAAACACAGTGTGCAGTTTTGTGTACACAATACTTGATTCTGAGTTGTGAGAGTGACATATTATAGGAGGTAAATTACATTTTGCATTAAAAAAAACTCTACAGATATTGATGAGAACTCTTTTGGTACCTTTAGTGAAAAGAATCATGTTCTGAAGTTAATTGTAGATAAAAGGCTTAAGTGATTTATCTGCAAAGTATGTTAGAAATTTATTCAGAAAATCAGCCCTGCCTTTCTCTAATATTCCACTATATGTATTTTATATTTTTAAAAAGGTGAGCATAAATAGAAAAAAGACCTGAAGTCTTTAAAGGCCAGTCTGCATTATCTATAAAATGAAAATGTGCCCATTTAATTTAAGGCTGGTGTTAGTTATTTTGTGTACTCAAGAAACCAACCATCACCACATTGAAATGCTTATAGCATGTATTATATCGTGCTTATAGGCTGTGTTAATGTATTCATTACATTCCTGCAAAAGTTAAGGACTATTAACACACACATTTTAAAAAAAATTCTCAAAACTCCATACCTCATTAGTGGAATATGTCAACAATAGCACATAGCAAGATGTGCCTGCTTGCACACACATACATAGACACACATCAGAGTGTGAGGCAGAATGATTTCAGTCCCCAGAGAAGTTAAATCAGATATTCATGCTGAGTGTGATTATAAATGCTTGGATAGCTGGAGAATTAGAAGTTCAAATGTTCTTGTGTAACACAATTAGTATGGCATGATGTTGCTTTGCTGCAGATATATTTGTAAAATATGAGAGCACCTTGGGAATCCCTCCCTGTATAATTTTACTTAACACCCAGATGGTTTAAAATCCTCCTTTCCCCAGCTGATTATTCTTTTATCGAGCCCATTTAAGCAATATCTTAACCAATCTGACTAGACCAGCTCAGAGAGGGACACATCCAGGTAACGCTACCTCCTGCTGAATCCCCCAAACCACTTGGACTGTAGAACTTTGGTTCTGTCACCCCGTCCTCTCGCTTTTTTTCATTCTCTACCTTATTTCTTCTATACGCTATCCCTCTCCTTTCACTTTCCATTTAAGAGACTAGCTTAGCTGGCTAAAACTGCCTGTTTTGCAACACGGTGGAAGTCCTGTGACCAGAGAGCCAGCTAAAAGCAATGCCCTAAACAGCCCCATGCTGATACAAGTTTGCCAGAGCTCACGCCCTGGTCTACACTATGAGGTTAGGTTGAATTTAGCTGTGTTTGGTCAATTTTAAAATGAATGTGTCTACATAACCAACCTCGTTCTGCTGACTTAAAGGGTTCTTAAAATCAACTGCTGTACTCATCTCTGACAAGGGGAGTAGTGCTAAATTCGACCTTCCTGGGTTAAATTTGGGGTAGTGTAGATGTAGCTCTGTGCAAGTTGATGGTATTGGCCTCTGGGAGCTATCCCAGGCTGCTCCATTGTGACCCCTTAGGACAGCACTTTCAACTCTGATGCACTAGCCAGGTATACTGGAAAAGCATTTCCTGTTTGGTCAATGTGGCGAGCTCAGCAGAAGAGGTGACCATGCAGTTCCAGACTTGTAAAAGAGATCCAGCATGTATGGGGAGAAGAATCTGTGCAGGCAGAACTCCGATCCAGCAGAAGAAATGCTGATATATATTCCAAAATCACACAGAACATGGTGGAGAGAGGCTACACCTGCACATTTCCCAGGGTCACTACCCTTCTTAGCAGCAGGGTATCGATTGTCCTGGCTACTTGGATCACAGGCGCACACATGGTAGATATCACCACTCCAAACTGATTCCCGACTGACAGGTAGCAGTCAGGCATTGCAAGCTCCCACAGGGCTATCACCACTTGCTTCTCAACTGTCAGAGCAGGTCTCATCTTGCTTTCCCCCACCCTGAAGCACAGGAATACCAACACACAAGGTTCCATGAAAGTGGCCTTACACACATGAAAGTTTCGCGGCCACTGGGAATCATCCCATACCCGCAACACTATGTGGTCCCACCAGTCTGTCCTTATTTGCCAGGCCCAGATTCGGCGTTCCACTTTATCAACCTGCCCCACTGCCCCCTATGATATTCCAATTGACACATCACGTGCTTTCAGGAACGTCTGTGTCCATATCCTCCTCACAATCTTCCTCGTGCTGGCAGCTCCTAGTAGGCTTTGCATATAATCCAGAATAATGCATGAGGTGTTTGCAATGCTTACAAAATCAGTGTACAGCTGAGTGGGCTCCTTGCTTGCCATGCTATGGCATCTGCACGGATAACCCATGAAAAAAGGTGCAACATGATTGTTTGCCGTTGCTTTCAGGGAGGGAGGAAGGAGGGGAAACTGACTACAAGTACCCAAAACCACCCATGACAATGTTTTGGCCTCATCAGGCATTGGGAGCTTAATCCAGAATTCCAATGGGCAGCGGGGACCGGGGGATAGCTACCCACAATGCACCACTCAGTGAGTCGATGCTAGCCATGGTATTGAGAACGCACTCTGCTGACCTAATGTACTTAGTGGGGACATGCACAATCAACTGTATAAAATCGATTGCTAAAGATCAACTTCTATAAAATCGACCTAATTTCATAGTGTAGACATGCCCTGTCAGAGTGAAGAATAAATCCCTGTGCTGTACCTATGTTCATTCAGCTGTGAGCTTATAAGCAAGAGTAAACACCAAAGACAGAAAGTACATTTTCTACCTTTGCTGTTCTTTTCTCTCCCTTTTTGTGTGCATTTGTTTTGGTTTTAGGGTACTGAACTGAATTTCAGCAACAGCAGCAGTCTATCACAATTAACTTCTCTTTTCCCCAGAAAAAATACTGTAGTTATTACCACCTTCGGCACCATTTAAGAGACTGTCAAACTTTTTTTCCCCTTCTAAAAACTCTCTGCAGCTAAAGGGAGTAATGGAAATTGTTTCAATAAAAGCCTCACTTAATATTTTACATTTCATTTACCTTACTTAATATTGGACATTTTATATTTCCTATATGTTTTTACATGCATTAACTGTTTTTCCTTTTTCTGTATCTTTAAAAGGTTAAAAGGATTTTTAATAGTATTACCATGGTACTAACCAGGCAGAGGTCTCTGCTTTCAAAACTCAAACCATGTTCATATTGTACAACAACAGGGTCATGTTAACACCTTTGACTCTCTGGCCTAATTCTAATTGCATCAGAATTAATACAACATACCATAAGCCTTGTGAAACTGGACAGGAAAAACCTGTCATTCTGGGGTTAGTAAAGTTTATGCAGTATACTCGTTCCCCACTTCTATCTCCTCTTCCCTTGGTAGGGAGTGTGTAATATACTGCCTCCTAAATTAGCCTCAATTAACTTTGCACTCTTAAACAATTAAAGCAGCTTCTACTAAGAATAATGTTACAATGACTCTTATTGAACTGGAGTTGTAAGGCCAGAAGAAGAGCTCCTATAGTGGGCCCAATAGCCGCATCCTTCTCCTCTCCTGTAAAATAAACTCATGGAAACCTTCACAAAGTCACTCCATTTAAAAGAAAAGATGGGCCAACCTTGCAGTTCGCTGGCAGCACACACACACAAAAGTTTCATATTTGTATCTAGCAATAAAAATGCTATTTTTCAAATATCAAAGTAAAGCTGGAGGCCAAATGACTTCATGTTCTTTTCCAATTTACCTCCGTATACCTTCATGACTCTGACAATACGAAACACTGTATTCTTCTATCCCTGTGGCTCTCTTGTAATTTATTTACCCAGGGAAGATCTGCTCAGATGCAGCATCTGGTTTTCAGCGACTTTGTGCTTTTCAGCCAGCTGGATTGACTGAGCCAGAAGGAGGTCAAGTTCGTTGCCTGAGGTTGCACAATAAATGAGTAGTTGAGCCTAGATTTAAAGATAGATCTTGACTACTCCCTCTTGATTTCTAGACAATTACAATAAAAGCTAGTTTAAAATGTCAGGTATATTTGGGGAAAATCAATTTGTATGATAAGAAAGCGAATTATAACGCTTAACTTGGTACTTAGAGTGCACACAAAGGCTAGAAAACATCGCAAGGACTATCAAAGAATCTTGTATACTAGTCATTTGAAGAAAAGGACATGGAGATTTTTATAGTATAAAAATCTTATGTCTAAGCAATATGAAAGAAAGTAAATCTGAGGATGAGGAAAGAAGGATGTTATGAGTTAACTATTCCTTTTTTATAGTTAGCAGATAAAATAAAAATGTGTTTCCAGGCAAGTTCTCATTTGTAAATAATACTGAATGGACCCCTGTTGGAATTCTGGGTATGTATGATCTCTAGTATGAGGCCCAAGAATGGTATTTTGCTGATTTTGTATAATTCCATTATATTTTGGATTATTAGAAGTCACGTCTGTTGCATGCTTTTGGGAGAGATTTGCTGTTTAAGTAATTATATAGGAAACCTTTACTTATTTGATTAAAGGGCTGGAGGATTAGCCCTAATACTAATGATTCACTAAAATGGAAATATTAACTGTCGACAAAAATGTAATTTATTCTGCGATAACCCAAGTATTCCACTAGGTGTCTAACGATTAGCAATGGGTCCATGAGGGCTAAGAGTACCCCTATTCCAGGATATTCTTGTGATCTAGAGTATTTACAGAACATATAATTATCTATGGCCCAAACTGTGTGCCAAAACTTTGTTATGCAGATCTGACCCCTTCTACTGGGAGTGGAGAGAGTCAGTAGTTCTGCAGCAGCATTCCTGGTATATAAACCAAAAAATCCCCCCGAACAAATCCCTAGAAACTAATCAACCCATTTATCCTACTGATTGGGAAAGGAGGTAAAGTGTGCATGAGAGAGATTTTTATTATTTAACTACTTGGGAGCTGATCAGATATGATTGTGATGGGGGTCCATGCCAAGGTAAAAGCATGGATATTAGGGAAAGGTTTTTCATTAGGAGAGTACTGAAGCACTGGAATGGGTTACCTAGAGAGGTGGTGGAATCTCCTTCCTTAGAGGTTTTTAAGGTCAGGTTTGACAAAGCTCTGGCTGGGATGGTTTAGTTGGTAATTCGTCCTGATTTGAGCAGGGGGTTGGACTAGATGACCTTCTGAGGTCCCTTCCAACCCTGATATTCTAGGAGTCTATTCTATGATTGATTCATTGCTGATAGTAAAGGGTTAACAAGCCTTTCACACAGCTGTTTGAGGAAGATTATAAAAGAAAGGGAAAGCTAAATCAAAAGGATGTATCCCCTCTTCTCCTCTCCAACTAAAACCTCTGGGGAAATTATATTGTCCAATGATTTTCTTTTGATTTGCTTTTATTTTGTGACTGTTTTGTGGATAGTGAAACAAACATGGAAGGCAGGGTCGTGAATATTTGGAAGTTTATTACCATTCTCTGTCTGGACACAAAGAGGGGTGTAAAATGGCTGATCTGGAAATCAACAGTACATTGAATGGGTCACAGGCTTTGCTGGGAAGAGACACACATCATATCCCAGAAATGTGTGAGCAAAGCTAATACAGCATGGGGATTAATAACCTTTTCCAGTGAGATTGTTCCTTGTTGGGGAACTGCCCCCTTAAAGTGTTTCCCATGGGCATTTGCAGCCAGGGAGCAGGGAAAGAGAAACAAAAGGGCCCAAAGCAGGTGCACAGACACAGGGCCTCCCGTTTTGGATCTGAGGGTATCTCTGTGGGCTTGCTGATTAGAATCCAGGCCTGCAAAATTGGTGGGCAAACTCAGGCACCCCTATCCTATCCTGAAACAGTGTTGGGGCATCTTTGAGAACATCTGCACTGAGATTTTTTCCCCTTTTCTGTTGGAATTGCCAGGGTGGTGGAAAGGAGAAATCTCTGGCCCTATATTCTTCTTATACAACATATGAGGGTAGTGAAGGGAAGCTTTAGGGCTCTCTGTGTAATTAGTCTGACAACAGCTTTTTGACAGACTGTTTTAAAGTACTGAAGGCTGTTAGTCTTGCATGGCTCTTCAACTCTGAGATATTGTGGAATATAGCAAGTGACTTCTTCCATGAGCTGAATTTCCATAAGGGTGGACTTAACCTTTCAATAAATTAATCTACAACTGTCAAATGGGCAAGTTATTGGTAGGGAATCTAGACTGGTGTGTAAAAAGTGAATTTTTAACTACGCTTGGCAGAGAAGCTAATTTTTTTGCCTCAGTGGTGTTTTGAGGGACAGGTTTTTCTCTGATGCATCATTAATGTATACAGTCTTTTGAGACACACTCCAATTAGACTCTTTATTGTCACGCCACTGAAAGTAACTGTAAATGTATGGGAAGACATTTTCTACACTGCAGGTCTAGTGCTGAGGGGAAAATAGTAATTAATTTGCCACAGTTAAAGGATTAGTAAATATTTTAGGAGATGCATGTTTTCAGTATTCCACAATATGACTAAGGAAGTTCTATTCTTCTTCTTGAGGTACCAGTCACTCTCTTACTTACCTGACTGATCAGAGGGCAAAGGTAGGAGATGATTTAATTCCACTTCATACAAGAATAAGTCTGAAATTAGTATAAATATAACAAAAAATGGAGGGAATATTATGGAACAACAATAAAGGGGACTCCCTCCTAATACTTTACTTTAAAAAACTGTTTTAAAATGTTTTATAAAAAGCTGCTGTAAGATCTAGTATGGTTTTTCCTGCACTTCAAAGCCTCTTATTCTGCTATCATTAGTCTAATGGCAAAACTCCCGTTGACTGTAAAAGGCTGCAATAATGTCATCACTGATTAAAGAATAAATAAATATGAATAG
The DNA here is from genome assembly GCA_032164245.1 of Sternotherus odoratus. Taxonomy (NCBI): domain Eukaryota; kingdom Metazoa; phylum Chordata; order Testudines; family Kinosternidae; genus Sternotherus; species Sternotherus odoratus. The sequence goes on from JAVMKO010000004.1 coordinate 57,755,897, forward strand.
TAATGACTTTAGTAAGAGTAAACTTGGGCCCTTTTAAAAGGACCATTGCAGAGCAATTGTGTCCAACCTTATTACACAGAAGGGCTACATAAACCTAAGCACAATCTTTTGTGGACCAAACAGATTATTACATGGAGCTTATGAAATGCTCCAGTGGGCCACCTATAGCCTGCGGTCCGTAGGTTGGGCACCCCATTGTAGATGTAAACAGTCCTAGATGCATCAAATTATAACTGTTTTGGAGTTAGAAAACTTGGTCTTTGCTGCAATACTATCTGATATCTGTGACATATTTCCATTGGTTTATTATTAAACTGACAGGAACGGTAGATAAACATGTGTTGTTGCAAAATGCATTGTTGTGAATAAAGTCATTAGGTTATGAGTGCACTAGGTTCTCCTCCCCCCTACCCCCCGTTTGATGGCCCTGCATAGCACTGCTACACAAAGATTATCTGATTTCATCTTATTTGCTCCTAAATGTCAGTCCTCCAAAGCCTCAGCATCTTCTGCTATGGAACACGTGCATTGTGTATATAATGTGTCAGTAAATCTGCTAGGTCTGATGAAATTGTGCATATTATTTCCCATCACCTTCAAAGTCCTTTGCTTCTCAACACAGGATACTAAGTATTCTGCATTGTTGGGAGCAGTTTTCTGTTGGCATTTTAAAAAAATATATAATGAGGATATAGTTTGAAGAGCTACTAGTTGTTTCTTTAAAGCTGTTGGTTTTCGAACATCTATGCAAAGTTTTTATAAAATAGGTTTTATCAAGAGAAGGAAAATACTTTATGAAATAGCTGTCTCTGCATCATTTACTATTATTATTTATAGGCTCCAGACAGGTACTAACTGCTATAGGGAAAGAAACCTACAACGCAGTCCCTGTTCCAGTGAACTCACAGTTAAGATAACTATTTCCTGGATTTTTATGCATAGATAAAAGTTCTGGTTTATCCTATAATTCTACTAATGCTTTTCATTCTTGTGTCCCCCCCCCCCAAATTAGACCATAATTCTGAAATCAAAGCTTTGATAATCATTCTATGCTAATTCATGGGGGGGGGGGGGAGAAGAACTGTACTGTAATTTTTTTTAGTTCCTTGAAATCTTTTACTTCATTTAAACCTCCATCAATTCAAAATTTCCTCTGTCCCTTGAGCACATTTCTTCTGTAATTTTTTGCTCAAAGTACTATTAATACTTTCTGATTATGCAGCAGAAAACTAAAAATGTCTCTTGAGTCACTAAACCTGGTTTAATTGGATTCAGTATATGGCAAGCTAAATTCAGATCTTCATTTATCAAACCCTGAGTTTCTCCTCTCCCTTATAAGCTGAAAAGTGCACAGGTAAAAATGTGTCACTACAGCAAACTCACCATTTGGGGCTGTCTCCATATAAAGATTCTGTATCATTCACAAGGTCACAGCAATGTAAGAGCTAAGGGAACAAGAGGCTGTTTGCATTCTCCACCCTCTCTGACTTCAGTGCTTCTTTGGACAGAGAGTACCAGGAATATTAGCACTGCCAGCTTTCTGTGAATTGATTTGAAGTCATGTTTTTGCTTTTGTTCACTGGCCTTCCTTTCTTTTTACCCCTCCCTCACTCCCACACCAGGAAAACACAAAGGGATAAGAACACCAGAATATAAAATATTCTCTTCTTGTGTATAAAAGACAAGAAACATATTCACAAGGTGAGAGTTCCAATCTTTTTTTCCTAAAGGATTTCAATTCTGAGGCTCCTTGAGCTGTGTGAAGCTGAGTAAGAATCCACTCAAAAGACCTTATTTTCTTTTGAAATTTCAAATGATTTCCCACAGTGAGTCTACTTCAGTAATCTGTGCTTACTGTTTACTATAGGCTTGTCAAATGCCAGGAAAGTGCATGAAACTAGATGCACACAAATATTGATATATTGAATTATATTTTTAAAGAAGTGTGGGGGAGGGGTTCTGTGCTTTTAAGATTACTTAGATGTTAAGAGAAGTCTGTAAAGTAAATTGGCTGGTGTGCTTGTGTATTTCTGCCCCGCTCTTGACTGAATGGGAACCACACAACTGTTCCCAGTTTCCCACAATCTGTCATCACTTAGGGCTGGACTTTGGTCTTCTGAATGCTCTCACATGTTGCAGCATAAGGGGGAAAGAAGAAGGATCCTGGACATTAACTGTCAGGGCCAGTTCATGTGAGGCTGGTGTGCCCTAATCAGTTGCTAAATTGAGATTAGGAGACAAGTGCGAGGGTCAGGAGCAAGCTGGGTCAGAATGCCAGGATGTCCGCATTAGGGCCCCAGGTTGCAGACAGCAATCAAATAGTGAAATGGAGAGTAAGCCAAGGTCAGAAGCCATAGGCTAGGCTCTATTGCAAGCAAGGGCAGGAGCACAGAGAGGAAGACAGTCTGTTATTGTTCAGACAGCTCCCCATCATGGCTTCCTGCTTTAAATACTGGTGTTGGACAATCAGTGGGCTGAGAGATGCTGACACTCAGGCCATGTGGGGCAGCACTTCCTGCCAAGCCTAGCTTCACAGCACCCTCCCATTGTGGCCCTTCCCTAAACTAAGTCTCTAGTTGCAATGCAGAGGCATCAGTAGCTCAGAAACTCAGAAAATAGTTGCAGGTTCTAAGCCTGAAACTTCTTATACCTACTAGATCCAAAGGGCTCTCAGAAGGGTCTTATGTGCAGATACTTGTTATTTTCCAATATATCTGTGCATCACTTGTGCTTTGACTATGAGTAAAGTGTGACTGGGGTAGAAATTCCTTTTCAAAGTCTACATGCCCCTCACTTTAATAGTCACATAGTCCTTGAAGAGTTAAACAGTAAATCATGCTACCTACAAGGGTGAAGCTCTGCAGCAAGTGTATGCGAGCTATTGGGGAGACTTGGAGGGACAGCAGTGGTCTTGGTACTGAGGACAGCTGGGCTGTAGAGACAGACAACCCAAGTATGGGTAATGGCATTGGCATCTGTACTCTGTGTGTGTACCTTAAAGACAGACATGGAGCCAGTGTCTTGATACTGTTCAGACTCATTAAGCTTACAAGCACATGAGATCCAAATTTGGGGTGCAATACAGAAGTCTGAGGGAGCTCAGCCAGGGCTGTAAAGGCTGGAAAAGACAAGTGGTCAACAGGCTCTGGGAACTGAGTATTACCATTGCCTGCATTTTTCCCTTTTCTTAACTTGTATTAGGAAGTATAAAGCACTGCACATGTGGTTTTGTCCAGGAATTAGATGGTTTGGTGAGGAAATTAAAAGACTAGTATTCAAGAGGTCAACTGACCTGCTTACTTAATGCTTCAGTAAAGGGTCTACATTTTAAGTAGAATGACAAATTTCATTTTTATTAGCAGTGAGACTTTGTATTGCACATTATTTGAAAAATGTGACCCTCTCCTATGGAATTGTGGTATAGTAAAAAATGCACTGTACTTGTGATGGAAACTCTTTCCCACCAACTATGTACACAAGAGAAGCACCAAAAAGAGAATAGGTATTTAGAAATTTGGTCACTTTACTCAGAGAAGAAGGAGTCTCCGACCAGCAAGCCAGAATCTTTAGTCTTTGAACGCTAACATGATCCTGAAGGTTTCCCTACCAGCCACTGAGGGAATGGCCCCTCTGGCAGTGAATGGGAGGACTGCCTGAAACTCTGGTGAGCAGGGAATTTGATATATATACCTAGAAGAGGAAGAGGCTGGAGAGCTGAGTCATGAAGTAGATGCTGAGGGGTCAGAGAGGGAGAAAAAGACAGAGTGCAACCATTGGAAGGGGAGTTGGCCTGTCAGAGTTAATCTCCAGAACGGCCAGGAGAAGGTGCTAGCTTGGGGTGAGTAGAGCATGGCATGATACACACCATACAAACTTACAACAAAATTAAAGTGTATTGTACTGTGTTTAATAGCAGTTGAGCTGTTAATCTTCAGAGCTGGTGCCTCGCTTTTAGTCAGATTTAAAGGACATTGAGAACAACAACAAAAAAATCTTAAATGCTGTTAGTTCCTGGCATTTAACTGTGAAGCCTGGAAAACTGTTTTTTAAAATAATTTCTGAACAGGTATTCCTGCAGCAAAGGCCTCTGCTATCACCTCTCTGAGTGCTAGTCACTTGTATTACTATTTGGGTCACCAGTGAAATTGGGCATTGTGCTAGAGTGCTGAGCAACAGCAGCTGAGTCAGAACGGTGATGACCACAACTCTAATTGTACACCAGACCAGGAACTGAACCAATTTATAGATGGGGGGGAGGGAGAAGAGGAGGGACTAATTAAGTCACTAGCCCAGATGGAACAATAGACACAAAAGGAAGTGTGACAAGGAGGAAGGCCCTGCTCTGCTGCAGAAAGTGAGGCGTGGATGTTGCTGCTGGTATGAGGCTGCAAACCTATAAAGGCAGGGCCGGCCCACAACATTTTGGTACCTGAGGCAGGGAGCTCAAATGACGCCCCCACGTCCCCTCGATTGGGTCAAAATTTTGAAAGATCTCATCTACTACTCTCATGGTATTGCTCTGCTACCTACCCCAATAAAGGAGAATGTACAACTTAAAATGACTTATTAAAAAATGTTAAAAATGCTTAACTTACAAAGGCCTGAACAGCAAATGTAACTTTTCTTGTCTGCATAATAAACACTGGCATGTTTATCGGTTTGAATAATCCAAGTGGTGCTCTCTGTGCCTTCTTGGTTGCAAAGTTTTGAACTGCTTCCTGAAGGTCCACAGTCTGGACCAGCTCATGCTCTATTAAGATGGTTGCAAGGTTGACCAGCTTCTCCTGTGTCATTGTGGAGTGTAGATGTGTTTTATTAACTTCAGCTTGGAGAAGCTGTGTTCTCCACTGGCAACTGTTACAGGAAGTGTTAGAAGTATGCACCGAGCAACAAAAGCATTTGGAAAGAGGATGGTCATCTTATTTGTGCACATATATTCCAGAATAGCCTTTGCAGTTGATCCTGCTGAAATGTATCTTGAAAGGGCTTTCGGTTAATTATCTAAATCACTTGAATCAATATTGTGCATGTCATCATGTGTCAACATTGTCTCTAGTGCCCTGCATTGCTGATGTAGGTTTTCTTCAGGTATAGTGAGGCGTTTTGGAATATAATACAACATCCCAAATATACTGCTGTGTTCCATGAGTACATGAAATGTTCTTCAACTGAGTGTATTGCACAATATAGCACCTGGTTAAAGAATTCAACTTTGAATTGTTGTTTGTGGTCTCCTATGCGATTATCCCGTGCCTTGTAATCAAAATGTTGTCTTCTTCAGTGACTCTTGTATTCCTGAATGGGTGGGAAAATAGCTTCAATGTGAAATTCCTCTGCCAACTTCTGTGCGCTCTTCAGAATGTTTTGAAATCCCTCCTCTGACCAGTAAGACCGTAGGTATGACTTTGATTTGTCCAGTTGTTCCATTGCTCAAAATATATCCAAACACCTTGGAGTCTCTTGCTTACAACATTTATTTCAAACAGTGTGTCATTCCACAATACTAAGCCACTCAGAAATTTGAAGTTATGTATATTTCTGGTGATTCCATTTCCCTCTGCCACTGTTCTACCATGAACAATTCTTGTAATAGCAGTATCCTCCTTAATGGCAACTATAGTATCATCTCTCTTCCCAGTTTGGTGTTTGACTGGCTTTATGGCCTTTACTTGACTTTCCCATCATCTGGCACTCAGTGGTTTCAGTGTCAGAGAGGATGTTACTAGAGGTTGCTTCAAAATTTGCCATCAATGAGTTGATGCAGAGAAAAATACACAGATGCTTTGAATTACATTAAAAAAATTCAGAGGTCTCACTAGAAGCTGATGCTGCATCACTGATCACAAAGTTAAATGAATGAGAACTGCATGGGACTAGCATAGGCTAGCTCTGTGTAAAGGTTATTGGAAGGAACACTGCAATAAACTGCACAAAGTGTTTTATCAGAAGGTCTCTGAGCTGTTTGTGGGCTAAAAGTAGACAGGAGTGAATCCGCTCTGTCACAGGCACAATTAAAAAAAGGTGGTGCGAGGCTAATTCTCCATAAATAAATTTTGTCAGAGCCATCTGAATTTTTGGATGAAATAACTGAGTAGATGAAGTTGATAGGTGAAGGTATGTAACTTCTCTTTTTGTTTTTTTTAAAGCAAGATGTTGGCTAAAGTATTCTACTGGAAGCTAGGGACTCATGTAAAAACACTGGCATCAGTAATGGGCTAGTGACACAGACTGCTAACATTCTATGTACAGAGGGTAATAATAAATGGGAAAAAGATCTTCCTGGCAAAATCTCATGAGCAGGGTCTGCCGGGGCTCAGCTCTGGGAATATTTCTATTTAACTTTTATAGCACATAAGTTAGTTAGAAATAAGCTTGAGATTCATGGTGTTGTAATTTGAAGATTTCAGTCTAGGCATTGTGTATATACAGTGAAGAGTAGCACCTGGCCTCAAGGGATTTGTGTGGGTGAGGAGGGGTCAGGAGAAGAAACAGACAAAAGACTAGTGAATGGGGCATACTCATGGGGATTCAAACATAGTCAAAAATCTTGTTAGCTTTTTCCTCTAACTTTATCTGCCTTAAATGATGGAGATGAGGAAACTGTAAAGGAAAAAGACCAATGCAGTATCTGTCTTTGTGATCTTTGTAACTGTGATAATGTGAAGGTCGGAAGCCTGTGTGCAGCAAAGGGCTAACAAGGTCTTGGAGCAACTAGGCAAAGGATTAGTACTAAATCAAGAGAGATAATGGTAACACATTCTTTTTATGGCCATCCAGGAAAATTGGCCAAGTTCATTCTTAGTATAACTAGAGGTTTCATAAGAACTCCACTGAGGATGAATCTGGCCTATTATGTCCTGTATGTTCCGTTTTCTAGAAGGATGGGGGTGGGAAGACAGGCAGAAAAGCTGAGTTGGTCTATGGATTATGATGTTTCAAGAACTTCTGTGTAGTTCAACAGATTAATCCTTGATGTCACTCATAGACTCATAGACTTTAAGGTCAGAAGGGACCATTATGATCATCTAGTGTGACCTTCTGCACAATGCAGGCCACAGAATTTTACCCATCTATTCCTGCAATATACCTTTCACCTATATCTGAGCTACTGAAGTCCTCAAATCTTGGTTTAAGGACTTCAAGGTGCAGAGAATTCTCTGGCAAGTGAGCCTTGCTGCAGAGGAAGGCGAAAAACCTCCAGACCTCTGCCAATCTGTCCTGGGGGAAAATGTTCAACAGAGACTCGGGGGAAAAAATCAGTAAAATCAGACCTTAAGTCATCAGGTTATTACTTACAATTTGTAATTCCTAGGATACTGAAAGAACAGTGTTTAGATCAATGAATAGACTTCCCCAGATTTGCATTAGCAAAACAAGTTTAATTAACTGGCTTTTTATGTCATCTGGAAATATTATCATAAAGACTCTACTCAGTTGTGCATCTGTTTTGTCAGTGCCAAGGGAATCCCCGGGGTTCAGTTTATATCCATCGTGGCATTGCTGCAGTGCTGCTATACAATAGTAATCTGTTATTTTAATTAAAAATAATGACAATCGTTACAGATTTCTTTCATCTTAAATTCTTCAGTTTTCAGGCTGCAGTGTGCTAGCTAGCTAAATCTATTGTCTGGGCACCTGTTGGTAGTCCTGCAACTTCTGTTTAGTTTGTGTCCATACATGGGCTAAGCAGGAGAGAGTGAGTATCTAGTCCAGGGGTGGGCAAACTACGGCCCACGGGCCACATCCGACCCATGGGCTCTTCCTGTCTGGCCCCTGAGCTCAAGGCTGGGGAGGCTGCTCCCGGCCCCTCCTCCGCCCCCACCCCCACCCAGTCTCAGCGCTCTGCGCAGCACTCTGGGGAACAGGGCTGCGTGCTCCGGCAGATCAGCATGTCTGGTGGCTTGGTAAGAGGACTGGGGAGTTGGATAAGGGGCATATGGTCTCAGGGGAGTGGTTGGGGGGTGGGGGGATTGGGCAGGGCATGGGAGTACCAGTGGGCCTGTCAGGGATGGGGGTGTGGATAGGGGTCAGGGCAGTCAGGGAACAGGGGGGTTGGATGGGGGTGGGGTCCTGGGGGGCTCTTTAGGAGCAGGGGTGTCTCTGGAGGAGGTATTCAGGGAACAAGGAGTGGGGCGGGGTTTCGATGGGTCATGGGTTCTAAGGGGGGCAGTCAGGGGGCGGGAAGTGGGTAAGGATTGGGTAGGGGGCAGGGCCAGTCTGTTTGGGGAGGCACAGCCTTCCCTACCTGGCCCTCCATACAATTTTGAACCCCGATGTGGCCCTCGGGCCAAAACGTTTGCCCACCCTGATCTAATCGGTAGTGTGTGGGAATGGAATTTAGGATTCCTCTGCCACTCACTGCCTGGTTAAGACCAAACATTCAAAAAGTCTTCAGTCCAGTTCCAGATGTGAACCTGTAAGAAATATCTTTAAAAAACAGCCCTTCATCTTTCCCTCCTTCCCCCTGTGGCAGGGTGGGCTTGACCCAGCCTGCCGCCCCTTTAAGAGGGAGAAAAGCCCTCTGCAAACCTCCCTTGCAGAAAGCCTAATCAGCCACCTGGGCTGCAGGGCAATCAGGCTGAATGAGCTGCACCTGGCAGCCTCCTCAGGAGGATATAAGCCTGCCAGGCAGGAAGCCCAGGGTGGTGGTGTTGGTATGGTAGTGTGGAGTGAGAGAAAGAGCTGTTCAGAGCTGTAAACTGTAGAGCTGTGTTTAGAGCTGAACTATATAGAGTTGTGTAGAGCTGTAAGCTGAAGAGCTGTGTATAAAGCTGTGTATATTGGTGGTGGGGCCTTGCACTGTGGAATAAAGAGCACTGTTGGAGCCAAAGAAGAGTTTCCTGCCTGTGTTTGGAGGGGGGCAAGAAGGCGATCTGTCACACCCTCAAACCCCCATGTATCAGAATCACTTCCAAGAAAGGGATTTGGTTTATTGGATATATATATATAATAGAACACACACAGTTCTCAGCTACCTAACCTAAGGCTTGATATTGACTTTTAAATGCACTCCTGAGCATGTAGTGATTTTAAAAAATAAAAATACTACTACTGTTCCTAGGAAGCACTGAGATTCAGGGACACATCTGTCAGAATTCTTCCTGTGCTTCTTCCTGTCACCTGGGGGGCCAATAATTTACTAGTGGCCTGCATCAGCAGTAAATTATCACCCTTCTCTGCACTGGCTCAGCTTCTCTGGCAACCAAAGGGCATAAGTCATGGCTTCACCTGCTCCTTGTCCTCATTCCCCATGCTTATGTTTTGGACTGTACAAACTCTGGCTTGATTAACTGAGAACACCCAATTCCGACTAAGCATTTCTTTGTTGTGGATTATTAGTGATTTCAGCAATACAAATGAATTCCACTACATTTGAAAATCAATCCTCTTCCTTGTGTGTGCTGACAAAGCAGCTTGGGGGAGAGAGGCTCTTTTATCTGCAGCTGGTTACCTGCGAGTCTTTTCATGCTCAATTTGATGTGACAAATGGCAAGATTTCCCCTCCCCCCGCATCTCCCTTTGGTGATGGAAACTAACGTAAATGAGCTCTATCATACATCAGTGAATTCCACATTCTAATCTGTTCTCCATGCAGTCCAAACTATCAAATTAATCTCGTTTTGGCAATGGAATAAAATGGCTATTGGCTGAGGGAAATGCGAAGCACCGTCATAATTGGCTTCCTCTTCTCTACAGTATCAAACATAAGCTACTTGTGTTTAGTTTACTCATGGCATATCCCCATCCTACCTGTCATCTTTCATTCACTTTTGAAATATTGACTCCCACTTTTGACTGGACCACTTTGTCAGCCTCCATTGCCTTCTTGTGGAATTTCCAGATCGGCATCTTTGTGCTTTGTCCCATGCTACCTCTTATAGGGAGAAGCTCTCCACAAACTCACTAGTCTCCTTCAAAACCTTGCTTAAAATCTTCTTTGTTATGAAGTCTACAGAAAACTTGACCACAGCCGGGGTGCTGAGACCACTGCATGTCCTACTGAGCAGTATTATCTCATTTTTTCCTTCTATTCCCCTATCTGTATCTGTTTTCTCTTGTTTTATGTGTAGTTTGTAAGTTTGTTGGTGCACAGTCTCTTTTTATTCTGTTTGTACAGTACCTAGCACAAGGGCTAGTGCCTGGGCTGCTAGGTACTATGAACACTTAATTAGTGCCCACATCTGGCTGGTCAATGTCATTCAAACCATCTTTAAAAACTGAAACTAAAGGTGTATAGGGTCCCTTGCTAGTGAGACTCACGCCACTGGATGAGTACATCATGCCATGGCTTTGCTGTTCATATTGGTACATTTAGTGTGCAAGCCCAGTGAAGTAGGTTTCTCTAGCATAAACTAATGCGGTGCCGATAACTTCATGGATGCTCAGCTCTACAGGCATCCTTGGATTGATAAGCCATTATAAAAAAACCCTGCTTTTGTTTTATGATTGCTCAAGTGCTGTGTGGCTTACAGATGTGCTGATCTAAGGTAAAACTAACAAACTGCAGCACTCTGCAACTTTGAGTAAGGAGGATCTGGGAATTCTGAGAGTGCCAGTGGCATGAGAGTTATATCAGAGGGGAATGATTCAAAGGGATTAGGGCACATCTATTGTTAACCTGCACAGCAAAGGAAACACTGGCATAGCCCAGAGGAGAGGGCTTGAGAGGCTGGGGGCCAACATCCAGCTGCCACAAGAAAGACCCCCCCTCCCCCACTGGAGGCAGTGGGTAACAAAGTGACTCTCAGTCCTGGGTGCCCTGAAAACCCTCTGTCTCATAAGGATAGTACATGGCTTCAATATTAAAATTCTTGTTCTTCCATTCACATAAGGAGCAATCCAGAGTGCACACATCTAGAAGATGTTTTCATGTATATTTGTATTTATCAGTAAAAAGGCCACTGGAGATAAAGGAATCCAACATCTCCCAGAAATGTTTAAGCAATATTTTCAAAGGTTAGCTAGTATTTTTATAGCTCCAGTAATCTTAGATGCTTCACGGCTGTGCAGGATGTGGTTCAGGTCGCTCTGATAGCCAGCTTGCCTAACGGTCAGAATGGCTTCACAATGCTTGATGGGCTGGTTGTTCTAGAGTGGGTTGAGTAAATTCCTCTTGAGCGTCCTTTCCACTCCCCTTAGGGTTCTGTCACAGAAGAGGTGCAGAGAAGAAGGTCAGAGGCCCAAGGTCATGTACTCCCCTGCATCCCTAACCAGGGCCCTAGAGGGCAATTACAGTGTCCAGACCATTCATTGGTCTACACCAAGTCAGCTCTTGCTGGGTTGCTTCCTACTGTGTTCTAGCTCCTCTGTGTGGAGTGTGATCAAAGATTTCGGTGTATCCACTTAATTTGCCAGTGGGATAATGTCCCATTCTTTTCAGTCTGTTTGTGAGTTTCAGACTCCTAAATGTGTTGCGGGGGAGAGATCTAAAATACTCCTTCTGGAATATCCTCACTTCTTGGTGCAACCTGTATCTCTTTCCTCTGGCCTACCAGTGCCCTTTTAAGCTATTCCTCTACCTGGAGCATGCCCTACAACTACTGAGGGGAAGGGCCTACTTAGCCCAGTACTGATTTAATGTGGAGTCTATAAACCTCATCACAGAAGATAACATGTCTGTCTGGAAAGCTTATCTAAATAAACAAAGGAATATAAAAATGCAGCATGTGGAGAGAACACAATGAAAATGAGTGAATGAATAGGGAGATTGAATATAGTAGTATGCAATCCCTTCTCTGAAGAATTTACCAGGCAAGATGAGACACCATAGCTGTGGGGGAAGGATAAAACTTATAGTTAAAAATAAGTATTAGATGTTTCCTACCATGTTGTAGTTAGTTGAATAACTTCTTGTAGGCACAATGATAGGAAGGAGGTTGAGGAGGGACTGGAAGGAAGAAAGGGTAATTTGGGAAGAGGATAGAATAGATGAAAGCACAAAAGGGAAATGGGAAAAGTGGATGAACTGGGGCCACCATAAAATTTAGTGGAGCAGTGGGTAATGCAATAGGAGGTCACAGCAGGGATATGTGGAGTTAAGAAGCACCTTGAAGGTGAAGATAGAAGTTTGACCTTGATGCATTAGAAAACAGTGAGCAAAGAATGTACTCAAAAGGGGTGATATGGTGAGAATAATAAACAAGGAAGAGGATTTTAGAAACCACATTTAATATGGATTGTAGTAGGGCTGGGAAGGAATTTGCAATTGTTAAGATGTGACTGAGTTTTGTGACCAAGGGAAGATTTGGCCATGGCCCGGATGTGTAGGGAAAAGAGAGAGAGGGAAGTGATGAAAGACAACATCCAGATTACTTTCTTGAGTTACAAAGAGATTAGTGGCAGAGTTAGGGTGACCAGATGTCCCAATTTTATAGGGACAGTCCTGATTTTGGGGTCTTTTTCTTGTATAGGCTCCTATAAACCCCCCCCCCCACACACACACACAAACAAAGATAAGCTCTTCAAATTAGGTTATGTTGTGTTTAAACTAATAGTACTGTACTACACCAAGGAGTAATGATGCAGGGACAGGTGATGGGGGAAGAGGTCCATAAACCAATGTGAGTGGATGAAGTGGTTCCTCAAATACCACTGTGTAGTAACTGGTAAATATTGACTCAAATGGTGAACACCTTACAATCTGTGAACTATTTTCTGCCCTTACTTACAACCACTGCATTCCCAAGTCAGTGTTAAACTTGGGCATGTGACTCCATGTTACTATAGAAACAAAGGCAGATAGAACACTCCACCAGATTATCAACTACAACTCAAGAAAAACGGGGGGAGGGGAGAGGAGAGGAGAATCAAGGAGAAACTCCTATTGAGTTTGATCCTGATCCCACTGAAGTCCAATGACAGTTTTGCCATTTCCTAGAACAGGAGACGTACTGGACCGACAGCATTTGAGCTGTTAGAGTCCATATGATTATACCAAGGGAGGAGAAATTTCTATCAAGTCTTGATATTTTTTCCTGAGACAATCTGATTCTATGACTTCCTGATTAAGATAATATCCAGTTTTTATGTAAAAAGAGATTCTTCAGTAAATATTGAAAGTAATGCCTTTTTTACTCTTGAAGGTGATGGTGGTGGTCTTTCCCACCACCCGATGATATTTTGCTTACAGCCTGTAAACTTGATTAACACATTTGTCATTTTGTTCTAATTCTATCAGGACCTGTAAAAATTCTGATGGACTAATTTGTTAAAATAATAAACATGAGTGACTAGGAAAATTAAATGACTTTCCACATTAACCTGACCAAAGCTGGACATCCTTCAAAAGGAGAAACTTTAGCTACCCTTTAATTGGCTGGCTGGTTGGCTCAAGTGCAGTATCCTTAAATTCATCAAGAGAAAACTGAAGAGAAACGCATGAGACTAAAACATTTGTCTATAGCAGATTTTTCTTTATTGTGAGTCAATGTCACAGACTCATCTCCTCTTTAAGGAGTCAGCATGAGAAATGGAATAAGTACAACGGAAATTGCCATAGTCAAACAGATCAATAGTCCATCAGACCTGATAGTATGAGTCTGAAGTGGCCAATGCCTGATGTTTCATTAAAGACATAAAATGTGAATGATACACCAGTGTTGAATTCTGCTGACAAATATTTAACAGAACTTATTTGAACCTCATTTGAACTCTTCACAGGCTATTTGTACCTGACATGAGTTTCTCTTATAATTTTTCATTGTCTGTTTTTAATTGAACTGGTTCAATTGTCTAGGATTTGATCTTATACCTGACTCCAAGGCATTTCTTGCCATGTTTTAGTACTAGCTTTTCCAGTGTCTTATCCTATCCAGATTTCTGGAAAAAAGAAATAGTTTGGGACAGTGTCACGGGTGGCTGGAGTCAGGGCTCAGTCAGGGTTTCCTCTTGCTCCAAGGGAGAAACATTCTGCCTTAGTATCTAGCATAGGGGATGTTCTTTCCCCCTCCAAGGCACAGAACAATAAATGTCAGCTACTGAGTTGGGGAGGTGGAGCTAAGACTATACTTATCCGCCCCTATTGTATCCCATACATGTGCAACAGGTGAGTGAGGAGTCATTGCTCCACAGAGGTTGTGTTCCTCCTCATCCTACTATGATCTAGGTAGCTGCAGCAAGAGAGTAAATGAAGGCCCCCTATGCCTGAGGAGATCGAGAGCATGCATAAAATTTAGAGCTAGTAGACAAACATGTCTTTGGAGGTGGGAGAAACTTAAAAAACCTTTCCCTTTTTTTCTTTTGGCCTAGTCTAGTGAGTTTCTATGCTCAACTTGATGGCACTTCTGGTTTCTTGTTGATCAAAGAATCTGTTGATGGCAGTCATTTAGCCCTTCCTCCCCTCCCATTTTAGCTATGTCTATTGTTGCAGTAAAGTTTAAAATGTTGACACACCAAATGACTTATGCCCCAGACAAAGGGATAAGAATAGTGGTGGTGGAGTGATGAGGCACACAGAACCCCTGGCATGGGGTGGGAGAATGAGTAGTCCTGGTATGTGGAAGGGGGAATGGGTGGTCCTACAGAACTCCTGGCATGGCAACATGGAGTGGGGGAGAGAAATACAGCCCTGGTAATGGCAGGGTGTGTGTGTGTACAGAGCCTCCGGCACAAAGAGGTTGGGGGAGAGTTGAAGGAAGTCACTGAAATAAAGGAGGATGAGAGAATGGCACACAGAGCTTGTGGGGTAGAATGGAACAATGCAAGGTATGTGAAATGAGCCTGGCTTACAGAAGCTCTGAAGTATGTGACGTACTAGTATAAAATCTAAGGAAGGGATCAAGTAAATTCATTCTTGTAACTTCCCCTCTTCCAGTGGAAAAAAGAGAAAAAAGTAAAATGTGAGATGATGTGTGTGTCTTGGGAGGGGGGGAGCTACCAAAACGTTAGAGCAAAATGCAAATTTTATGAACACTTCATTTTGATCAAACCCCACATTTTTTCACTTTTTTAATCCAAATTTGTCTAGTAGCTGTATGGGTGATATTTTGAACAGCTGCACAATTGGCTGCAAGTGAGATCTCATTTTGCAATATACAGGGATGTAGCTTAGTTTGTGTGTGGATCTTGGAAAATTACCATTTCCCCTCTGCCACCCCTTCCAGTGAAACTACTGCCAGTTGCTATCCTGGACCCAACCTTTGTAAAACCAGAGAAACTGCCTTTAAACTGGCTTTAAAATTTGTGCAATGCATTGAGGGACAAAGGCACCACATCACCCCAGAAGAGTCCCTGATTTGGTCCTTCGTGTTACTGTAGTGATAATGCTGAGCTGCTGTTGTCTCTGTCAGTCTCCCAGGAATTCCAAGATTTAACCTGAGGTTAAATCTTGTGAAATAGACGTCTGTTTATACCCACACTCCCTGCCTCCAAGTGGTGGAGGGGATCTACAAGTGTCCAAGTTGTGGGTGGGTGTGTTGTTTTTGAGTCCTAACTTCTGACTCCCGTGTCATACATACAGCCTTAGTGATGACTTGTCCAGTTATTATGGACCTGGAGTGCATATAAACTAATATCTAGGGTACTGTAATATTACAGTTCCCCTTGCTTTTTCTTGCTAATTTTTCAGATTACACATGAGAATGCAGATGCATTTAATTGTATTTTTAATAACTCAAATGTAAGAACGTACATGGACTTATTCAAGAATCTTACAGTTCGCTAAATATATCCAGATTTCCTAGTGACCTGGGTAACACAATGCTTTTCTTCCATAATAAGGTAGTGGATGTTTTCCTTGAAATCTTATTTGAGAAGGTACAGCATGTTCATCCTTGATACATAAGCAAGTACACATTGCAGTGATTAATTGCATTCAGCCTTTTCATCCACTTCTAATTTTCCAGGATACATAATTGGATGCAAATTGGCCAGTGTTAATCATTAGATATTACTAATTAAAAACAGAAGCTGTAGGTAATGGTATGATTATTGGTTAAAATAAATGAAGCAGATCAGGTAATACTTTTCTTCTGGGACTTGTGTTTGGTGCCTGAGCCTCATTAAATTCTAACATGTGAAGGTGCCCCATTGCTACAGACTGCAGGAGACGTGTTTAGTAGTAACCTAAAAGTAATGTATGAGGTCAGTGTTTGAGAAGAAGGGGGGAGGGGTGGAAGAACTATTCCTATGGCTCAAGAACTCTGCAATTTAATAAATTAGGACTGTTAAAAAACTTTTGCTAGAAAATAACAAAATGCTGGTCAAAAGGGAGGCTTTATTCTGCAGTGTACAAAGGCACCATTTCCTGATAACTTTAATGGACTTTTTAAAATCCCAACCTTATTTCTTGTTGTGTATGTACATGTCTGTCTGTCTCTGTCTGTCTAATCTAAATGATCTTTTTGAGTGTCTCAATTTTTGGATGCTCAACTTCAGAAATATTAAGAGACTGATTTTCAGTGAGTGGGTGATCAGCACTCTGAAAATCAGGCTCCCTTAAGGAACCTAAACGCGGACATCCAAAATTACTAGTCACTCCTGAAAAATTGTGTTCAGCTGAAGTGCCATCTATACATAAGGTTGCCCAATGAGATCCTGTTTTCAAGTGTTTATGACTTTGCCAAAGTTTATAACTTTATCCATCAGTTATAAATTGGGAGCTAGGGGCTTGTGAACCGAAAGAGAAATGGGATCATGCAGTTAGAATGCATTATACTGCATATGCGAAAGGGGGACAAATTAATGTTGCACAGACCATCGTAATTTTGGCATTTTCTAACTTTCAAGTGCTTGACTTTGCAATCGTACAACTCTTCTGTTTTATGCATTAGATATTCAGCCTGTCAGTCAATGTAGTATGTATCTGTAAATCATGTAGCATCTTCTGATTTAATTTTTAAAAAATCCTTCTTTAATAGCCCAGAAGATTTATCAAATAAATGTCCCCCTCTACTTCCCACAAATTATTTACCAGGGTTAAAAGTTAATAGTAATCAGTTACAAATAGCAATATATGGTTAAACCACCCTGAACACACCCGATTCCGTCTGATCTTGGAAGTTAAGCAGGGTTGGGCCTGGCTAGTACTTGGATGGGAGACCTCCTGGGAATACCAGGTGCTGTAGGCTTAACATGGGTGTGGGCTAGCAACTCCACCCCGTAAGGGAACCAATTGCTACTGAAACACCAACACCAGTTGGTGGCCCATACCCCGGCTGGGGGGTGACGGGCAGAGAGACAGATAGCAATAATTTCTTCAATGTAGTATTCTATGAAAACCTTTATTTGATATTCAGACTTATGATAGTTTTAAGGGCTTCTTACCAATCAGTTAATTATTCAACATACATTTTGGGGGGGATAAAGTTGTGTGGTGTCACATTCTGAAATAAATATTTTGGGTTGTAAGACACTAGTAGTACCAAAATCTGAACAAATATATTGGGTTTAGTACATACAGTTGCAGCAAATGTGTAAATAAAGTTTTTATTACCAGTCTGAACATACTGTAAAAGTAGATCTTGTACTGTTTACCCCACTGGGTTCATAAAACAAAGTATATCATTGAACAAGAAAATTGTTATTATTCTTTACATATTTTTACCTTTGCTCTGCAAAATGGCACAATATATTCATAGGGAAATCGAAACCCAGAAAAACTTGCTAATGTGTATAGTTGTGTTATAATCCACTAAGTCTGCCTGGGTTCACTGGTGACTGAGCAAAACTGGATGGCTATATCACTTTGGGTAAAATTATGCAAAATTTGGTGGCTTTGTGTACTTTTTGGTTCACTTTTTTTTTTAACCTGCAACCAGGCAAATTTGCACTTTTAGCTTTTGATTTTTATTTGTACCTAAACAAAAACTGAAAAATAGATTAACATGAACCAAGTCACACAAGTGATTTTGTGTGCCAGTACTGTTGCTTCCTTCAGTTCAGGCCATGGGGCACACGATGAAGAAAGAGATCGGCCCAGGTTGCAAACTTCACATACAGATTCAAAATCCAAATGTCATGCATGTTCAGATGTAGGATTTGGTTATGAGCTTTCTCAATATAAGGCATAACTTTCCATCTGAAGAAAAAATTTCATGTTCACCATGTAGTCCCAGAGAAAAATTGAAATGGTGTGTGTGATAACTTACTACTTCTACTGAAACGCCTTCCACTGGTGCATTTTATGCTAAAACATCACGTGGTAAATACTCTCCATTTAAATAGCACATTCGATCTGAAGCTCTCTGAACACTTGGTAATTCCCATTTTTGCAGATGGGAAAACTGAAACACTGAGTGGTCAAGTGACTGGTCCCAAGATCACACCGTAAGCCAGTGGCAGTGTCATGAAGAGAGCTCTGATATTCTGACTGTTGCTTTAACTACAAAAACAAGAGGAGTCTGGTGGTACCTTAAAGACCAACAGATTTATTTGGGCATAAGCTTTCTTGATTTAAAAAACCCACATCTTCAGATGTCCTCTACCCTTCTGATGCTTTAACTACAAGACATGCTTATTCCTTATATAGAATGTGTGTACTGGGAGTATAGGTATAAAAATCATTTGCAATATCAACGGATACTTTAAAAAATCCCTGATGTATAAATTGCAAGAAACTGATTCTAGTTTATTTGCATTTTTGTCATATCACTTTGTCTCATCACAGTAACGTTATTGAATCAGAGAGGTAGCCGTGTTACTCTGGAATAGCAGAGGTAACAAAGTCCTGTGGCACCTTAAAGACTAACTATAAAGTTTTGAAGCATAAGCTTTCGTGGGCTAATACCCACTTCGTCGGATGCAAGCAGTGGAAGTGTCCAGAGGCAGGTATAGAAAAGTAGGCAAGAACCAGGTGGGAGGTAAAAAGGTTAGTCCAATTAGGCTGAACCAGCTTGTTATCTCCGATCAGGGAGGGTGGGTTATTCTTCTAGCATTTGAATGTGTGAACATGGAGAGAGGAGGGGTGTGAACATGGAGAGAGGAGAAACTATTTCTGTAATTAGCAAGCCATTGTAGGTCTTTGTTCAATCCGAGATTGTTTGTGTTGAATTTGCAAATGAATTGTAGCTCTGCAGTTTCCCTTTGCAGTCTGGACTTGAAGTTTTTTTGCTGCAGTATGGTGACTTTTAAATCTGTAATTGTGTGTCCAGGCAGGTTGAAGTGTTCTCCTACAGGTTTTTGTATATTGCCATTCCTAATATCTGATTTGTGTGCATTTATCCTTTTTCGTAGGGACTGTCCAGTTTGGCCGATGTACATAGCAGAGGGACACTGGTGGCATATAATGGCATATATGACATTGGTTGATGTGCAGGTGAATGAACCAGTGATGGTATGGTTGATCTGGTTAGGTCCTGTGATGGTGTTGCTGGTGTAGATATGTGGGCAGAGTTGGCATCGAGGTTTGTTGCATGGATTGGTTCCTGAGTTGGAGTTATTGCGGTGCAGTGTGTTGTTGCTGGTGAGAATTTGTTTAAGGTTGGCAGGTTGTCTGTGTGCCAGGACTGGCCTTCCTCCGAAGGCCTGTGAAAGTGAGGGATTATTGTCCAGGATGGGTTGTAGGTCACTGATGATGCGTTGCAGAGGTTTTAACTGAGGACTGTAGGTGATGGCCAGTGGTGTTCTGTTGTTTTCTTTCTTGGGCTTGTCTTGCAGCAGCAGGTAATGTTATTGTGTCTGCATTGCAAATTTTAATGCAAAAGAATTTTGAATGCAGTTATAAAAGTGTAGCTGTATATTCACTAACTAATCTAAAATAAATGTTTTGCCTTAGACTTGAGACTTACATTTAAGAGCTTTTACAGAAGCTATGTTCCTGCTGAGATTGTAGATTTAGAAAGCAAAGAAGTTTTTTCCATTTTTATCTTTTTCCATGTTTTCTTTTCTGTTAGGAATCCATTTTTCTGGCTCTATAGCTAATATTGCAATATCCAGCCTATTACCAAGTCTGGTCTGGCAAATCTTTTAGCCTGAAAATTCTTGTGCTTAGTCTTTTTTTGCCAGTGGAAGTGATTTTTAGAATGCTTTTAAAATATTGGTGTGAATGTAGCCCTCTTGAAAAGGTGATATCTCTAGAGATTGAATAAGAGCTATTCATTTACAGAACAGTAGAGCACCTTCCTACAGCAACAATGTCACCAACACCACAGTGCCCCATCATGGTGCCTCAGATTGACACCAAGGGACAACCTCTAGTCCCTATTCCCATTTAATCCTTGTCCTCTCTATGGCTTACAGGGATGCCAGTTATTGCCATTGTTTATATTCCATGCATACTTGTCCACTGGGAACTGAACTTATATCACCAAACATTGGTGACAAAAAACATCAACCACCCCTTCTTTTCACTATCACCTTGGGCTGGATTTCAGTTGCTGGTGGAGAGGTAAAATGTTCTAAATCCTATTACCAGTCCTCTGAGACATCTGAGTCCCAGTTTTGGAAACTTTAAGGAAAGGTAGTTGAATGTTTGAATTAATTGCATATGAAAATGTAATGATTTCTGAAGAGTTTATCTAGCAGTGTGCATGGGTTTGAAGACTATTCAAGAAAAGCCTATCGTTGTTACATTAGTCATGAGATCTGGGCAGGTGTGCTAGTTTGTTTTCTCACATACATAAATAACATTGGGTAGAGCAAGCTATTTTTATGACTAAAAAAATCCATTAGCTTTTGCTATTAATATTTTATTTCCTATCTTTTGACTTTTGAACCTGACATCACAAAATAATAGATGGCTAAAATATAACAGTATTTATATTCCAAAAGATAAATATTGATTGTACTATTTCCTGTGGATAATCCAGGATTATTATGTAAGACTTTCAAAAGTGACTAGTAAAACTGGGTGCCTACGGCTAGCTCACAAGTGTCTTAGGTTGAGTGCCCAAAAATGGAAGAACCTGAAATTGCTAGTCAGTTTAGAGAACTTTGGTCTATAAATAAGACTTCCTCAAAATTCTAGAGAAGCAGATGAGGTCCTCTAAATCCTGAAGGAGATTTTCCTTGGGTGACTCTGTCAGATCTCAAAGGGACATAGTTTGTGTTGAACTTGAATTCTATGGTGACCGGCAAAGTCCTTGAGGTGAGTGCAACATGTGATGGGAAAGCTGACTTGTCCAAACAGCAAGACAATTTGTGAGCTTTAACTCCATTCATCCACCTGTATAATTTAAAGGGTTAATTGATAGTCTAAATATTAGAAATAATTTGGCTTTGTGTACACATCTTCCTGTAGCAGGGTACTGGTGCAAAAGACACCTAATTAGCCCCTGCTCAGCCAACCCCAATCAGGGGAAATGGATTGTGGCTGGGGAAAGCCTGATGCCTGGCCTAAGAATAGGCTACATGTGTGGGCTGAGGACTATAAAGGCTGAGGAGGCCAGAAGATGGGGGGAATGGTCAGGGGAAGGTTTGCCTGCTGACTGGGGCCTGACTCTATGGCCAGAAGGAGCTCACCGGCTGATAAACCCATAAATAGTTGAACACTGGTGGTGGGACAACTCTGGAAATAATAAAGACATGGGTGCTGCACAAATAGAGCTTTATTGGGCCAGAGAGAAGCCTAGACTAGGGAAGGCAGCAGGAAGACCCTGTTACACTTCCCCACACCTGTCTTCCAGACTTTTTCTAAGAAGTATTTATTCCTCTGTAAATCCTCTCCCAGCACTGTGAGTTGCTCTGATTATTTGATTCTGTATTTAGTGTCCCCATAGTAACTTCTGTGCTGGACCCTAAATCACTTAAATGTAAAAGTGACAGCAATGACGTTGTAAAAATAAATGGTACTCTGATTTCTAACACAACACATTTGAAGTGACATTGATATCCCTATTTCACTGAATGATTTGAACATCATTTGTTTTACTACCTTGTTCAGCAATGTCCTTGGGTGGGGTTTTTGCTATTACATTAATGGAAGCATGGTATCTGTGTCCTTCAAGTAATCTGGTAGCAGAAAAATCTCCTCTTATCCAATTACAAACATTCTCTTTGTTTGGAAAACAAGTTGGGCATCAACAGTATTAAGAAATGTGTGTGACTTTATGGGATTATGAAGGTGTTGTGCCCTACTAGGCTTGTGAACTAGTTACATTATGGCAGACTTTGGCACCTCGTACACAAAATGGTAAATCCTTGCTGTAGAAAGGACACTTTATCTTAATCAAATCTGGGTTAGATGCTAAACAAACTGGAAGGCATGAGAAAACAATACTACTTTGTTCTTGTGTAGCCTCTTTCCACCAAGAAACTATTTTAACTTCAACTAAATCTCACAACAGCCCCATGAAATTGGTGTTGGTTACTTAAGGTAGAAAGGGCCACTGTAGATAAGTTGTGTCACTGTTTAAAGGTGGATCTTCCGAAGTCCTCTAAAATCAGCATGCTTAGTCACCTTCCTTGGAAATTGTGCCCCCCCTTGTCCTTTAGGAGTACTGTGGGTGAGAGTAAGCGGGCTATTAAAAAAGGAGATGAAGAGTTTGTATGCTTTCAGCAACTCTGTGGAGTTTACAGAGTACAAGTATGTATGTAAGTGGGGCATATTGGGACATTGTTCACAGAGGCAGAGAAGTTTGCATGGATCACCTTAACTGTACATTTTTCTTCTTTTTAGAAGTTTCAATGTTTGCTCAACTCAGCATTCTGCAAGAGGACAAAATAATACCACGGAACCTTAACCATGTGTTAATGGAATGGGAAAAAAGCCTAAATTATTACAGATGGGTGAACTGAAGTTCATTGCAGTTGTAAGGAGTAAAAGTCTGGAGTCCTGATGCCCAGTCTAATATACTAGCAGCTAAAAGTATTGCTTGCACATGCATTAAAAATCATCCTCTTCCATTTATGAAAAGGTAGATCTAAGATCAATTTGTGGCTTTGTTTACTGAAAGAATAGTAAGTTAATAAACATTCAGTTGTCGCATTGACACTCCTCGACTATTCTTCACTGAACTCCCTGCTTTCTGTGTGAAACAGTGATGCTGGTTTTAGCAACACTTAATCATGTCTTTCTTTTTAGGTCAGCACTACCAGTGTAAAACCATCACATAGGTCATTGCCATGGATTGAAGCAAAGGACTCTAGAGCAAAAACATAAGCTTCTGTGATCTGAACTAAAAGACTAAGGATCCAATCCAGCACTGGTTGAACTTAATGTAGGCTGACCATATTTCCTTGAGACAAAAACGGGACATTGGGATGGCAAAAACGGGACAGGGTTGGGGGGGGGGTCTCACCAGATGAAATTGGTGCAGTGGCTGCAAAACCTGGGCTGAGGGGTGCTGGGGGGTGGTTGGGGGCTCTGGGGGGGCTCTAGAGGGGCTCTGGGCAGTCTGGGGGGGCTCTAGGTCCCAGGGGGGTCTCACCAGATGAAGTCGGTGCAGTGGCTGCAGAACGTGGACTGAGGGGCGCTGGGGGGGCTCCAGGGGGGGTCTCACCGGATGAGGTCGGTGCAGTGGCTGCATAACGTGGGCTGCTTGCACAAGCGTGTGGTGACTTTGTGGCTCTTGACCACATGGATCACCTTTTGGTGCAGTGCCCCCTTGTGGCAGAACAGCAGCTTGGCCAGGCACTCCAGCTCGGTGGGCGAGGTGACCAGCGCCATGGCCCCACCTGGGCCCCCCAGCGCCGGGCGGGGGGAGGCAGAGGGGGGGTTGGGGAGGGGATGCATGGAGGAATAAGCAGAACAGGGATGGGGGATGAAGAGGATGGAGGGAGAGAGAGAAGGGGGGATGAGGGATGAAGAGGATGGAGGGGACGGAGGGAGAGAAGGCACAAAGGTGAGAAGGGAGAGGATGGATGGATGAGAGAAGAGATGGGGGTAGGGAGCAGGGGGGATGGAGGAGGCAAGGGACAGCGAGAAGGAGGGATGGAGAGAAGGGAGATGGAAGAGGAGGCAGTGGACGGAGGGAGAGAGAAAAGGGAGGAAGGGAGGGATGGAGAAGGGAGATAGAGAGAAGGAAGAGAGGGATGGAGGGATAGAGAGAAGGGAGGAAGGAAGGGATGGAGGGATGGAGAAGGGATAGAGAAGGGATGGAGGGAGCGAGAGGAGGCAGCAGACAGAGGGAGAGAGCAGGGAGGAAGGGAGGGATGGAGAAGGGGGATGGAGAGAAGGGAGGGATGGAAAGAAGGAGGAATAGTGAGAGGAGGAGGCAGCGGGCGGTGGGCTGAAGCCTACGGCGGAGCGGAGCTGTCCGGAGCCGCAGCCGGGGGCCGAGCGCACCGGTGGGGGGGCTGCCGGCCGGGTTTTATGAGACATAATCACATACATTCAGTTATGTGATTATGTCTCATAAAACCCGGCCGGCAGCCCCCCCACCGGTGCGCTCGGCCCCCGGCTGCGGCTCCGGACAGCTCCGCTCCGCCGTCGGCTTCAGCCCGCCGCCCGCTGCCTCCTCTTCTCACTATTCCTCCTTCTTCCCTCCTTCTCTCCATCCCCCTTCTCCATCCCTCCCTTCCTCCCTGCTCTCTCCCTCCGTCCGCTGCCTCCTCTCCCTACCTAAGGACTAGTATCAGATGTCAAAATCTCCGATGAGCGCA
Organism: Sternotherus odoratus; assembly: GCA_032164245.1. Lineage (NCBI taxonomy): Eukaryota > Metazoa > Chordata > Testudines > Kinosternidae > Sternotherus > Sternotherus odoratus. The sequence continues at coordinate 57,780,374 of JAVMKO010000004.1, forward strand.
GTTTGCTCATCGGAGATTTTGACATCTGATACTTGTCCTTAGGTAGCAAGATTCTTCACCTGAGCTCTTGCGAGTCCTGCAAAGAAAGAACCTCCCCCTAGAAAGCAGCTTGGGACTTGCCCCAAAAACGGGACAAAATTGATATTTTTGTCAAAAAGACGGGACAGTCCAAAAATATGTAAAAAACGGGACTGTCCCGTTCAAAATGGGACGTATGGTCAGCCTAACTTAATGGAAAGACTCTCATTGATCTCACTGAGCACTGGAAGCTCTAAACCCCTTAGCTAGCAGTTGAAGCAGTCTTGTAAAACCCTGTACATAAGGCACGGGGCGGGGGGGGGGGGGGAAGGTTCAGCTCACAGAACAGCGAGTTACACTAGCAGTCTCTATGGAACAGTGTGGGACCCCATCCTCTTGAAAATTGGAGAGCTCCAAGAGGAGTGTGCAGCACACACTTCAAAATTACAGTATCCTTAGAGGCCTTGACCCTGACAACTAGTTCTTCCAGTCCCTACCACTTTCTGAGAGGTATAATTTAGCTCTTAATGTCAGCGTAACTAAAGAAATAAAAAACTGCATAGATGGCTACTGTGCAAGTTAGATTTTTTTTTAACACAACAATCTCAACACATTGATACCAGTGGTACGAACTACCTGCTTTGTAAAGATATGGGGCGGTATTTAACATTTATTCCTGTTTTTTTCCCCCCCTGACCTCTGCTTGTCTAATGTGTTACTATCCCAATAATTAATACTCATTCTCATGAGTGTTCTAATACTACAGTGATAAAAAACATTCTGCCTTTTTAGGTTTTTATTGACTCTACTTTGTAGAGCAGTAACTATAATTTTACACGTAGATGGTTAAGCCAGATACCTGTGTCAGGAGTAGTGGAATGAATTTCTGTGACGCCTCCTTGATATTTGTGAATCGGACATTGTTGTATGTTCCATGGTCTGTTCTGGGTGACCAGTCGTACACTGTAGAGTCTTTAATTTTCCATTTGTGCAGCATTTAACTGCATCTGCTGTGATTTGTGTGGACGCAGGTTAGGGTAGCTCATGAGTTTTGTTGGAAACCAAAGCCAGGGATGTTCTGCACTGGGTCTTTGACGAGGCGTATGTTTTTGATTTCTTGTGAACTCCGTTTGGCTTTCCAAGCTTCATCAGAATTTTGTTGACTATTCCTTTCTCTTAACTCAGGTTAATTTGCAGGTTCCGTTTTTGTAACTGCTGCCCGTGTTCATTTTAGCAATATGCATGTTGTGTGATAGTAGGGCAATAGCCTCTGCCATTCTCACGTTCAGCTGCTTTGCATTTTCTTCCAAGCTCAGCCTCTCTGAGGTGCTCTTTGGAGAAGTGTAATGACATGAAGTACTTAACCCCATTCTGCAGTGACAGCCAAATTTACACACTTTGTCATTCCTTCCAATGGCAGCCAAAACAATAAGATGGATGTGTTAAATGCTGAGCTATCACAAAGGACATACCTCATTTATCTTGTTATGACCCAGAAGTTGATGCATGTCACTCAATGGTAGAGCTGATTGAATTACTCAGTGGAGATAATATATGTTGTGAATTTAGCTCTGTTTTATTCATGAATTGTTAGTGAAAAGCCTTTGAGCTTTGCAAATAAATTAACTGCTTTTAATTACTCGAACAGCTTATGTGAACAAATTGTAAGATCTTGCTGACTTTTCCTCAGGGAGTAGGGCTCGGGGAGATAAAAACCAGGAGCTACTGGGAATCAGTAGCCTTGGGAATCAGAAGCAGCACTAGGGGAGAAGACACCTTCACAGCAACATGAACACATGTAACTTCCTAAGTTGCAATTCTTGACTTTATTTTCTGTTTACCGATTGGATGTTTTCTCTGACCTCCCACATAGGTCTTTTGCATCCAGCACCCCCCTGCCTTCCCTGCTCCTTGCTAGCCTTTTTTCCCTCCTTCTGTCTTCTGTAGGTGCTCATGGCTAGCAAAGGATACTAACATGGTTGAAGTGAACAGCTCTCCTTATGTGTTGCCATGGTTGAGGTGAAGGGATATACTAGGATGTATGGGAGCTTGTGGGGAGAATTCCAGTTTGCAAAGAGACCCAGGATTTGTGGGGAGTATGAAACACCCCCTCCCTCAACACACACAGATACTGCCCTTCTGTGTGTGTGGCTTTGTTGATTGGTTGTGCCCCTCTTACTTTACATCTTGGCCAAGAGAATAGGTGAGCTAGAGAATGTAAAGGGAACAAGAAAATGAGTTTCTTCTTTTGCTATTTAGTCATGCTCCGAATACACGAGAGAATGTCAATATAAACATATTGATGAAATAACCTGGAAAGTCAATAGAAAAGGAAAAAAGGGAGAACTCAAAACATGTTATTAAGGAAATAAGCCCAGCATGTCAATATTATAAATCTTCAGTGCAATTGGAATTGAATCTAAATAAAAGATCAAGATAAAATTGCATTAAATGTAGAGGGGTGTGTCTTTTTGATACGTTTTCCTAAAAATATGATCACAGTATTACACGCTTTATAAGTCTTTCCAATTTTGAAAAAAAATGCCTGGATTTTGAAGTGCAAATAGTGGGATTGCTTTGCTCCATCCATAGTAATTAAAGGGCTTCTTTGCCCTGCTATATGTGCATCCTCAATTTTATCTTGCAGCAAATCTTTTACTGGAATAAGCTTGTAATTGGGAATCTGTGCTTATCTATTGTAGTTTTCTTCCGTTCTTTGAAGATTGGAATGTCTAATGTGACAACTGTTTTGAATATATAAAGTATGACATGGTGGGTTAAATGAGTCAAAACTTCCTAGCTTTTTTTAATTACCTGACTTTTTTTTAACTTTGAACATAGTAATATATTTACATAATTAGTAAATACTTAATATCTACAATATTCTAAACAAAAAAGTAGTGGAGATATAATTCAAGGTCTGTTCTGTTTCCTAGTAAACTAGTCTTTTAGCTTCTGTAGACTGCATTCTTTAAGAGGCAGATGTGATAGTAAATGTAATATCTTGAGATTTGAGGGATTTATTTTTAAACAAACCTAGCTTCTCTCAGCAAAATTAAGTTATACTCTTACATCTAGCTTCAGACCTAAGCCAGCCTTGCCTATTTTCCATACAAATGTAATATGGTATAGTGTGCATTATCCAGTGACTCCGAACAGCATAACAAAAAACCCATCAAAAGTTTCCATTATGAATAAAATTACTAGATAAGATAAATATTCAAGACCGATGACAGCGGAAATTAAAATTTCTAATGGAGCTTATCAGTTGTGAATTTAATTGTATAAGCTGCTACCAACTCCATCTAGCTTTCATAAATATAATTTATTACATATTTCCACAACTTGGGGAGAACAGTTATATGTATTGTGTTGTTTAAAGGAATATTATGAGCCAGATTCTAATCTACAATGTGTGGTGCACATCACTGCATAGTAATTTATGTACTCTCTATTGGAAGAATGGACAGATAGGGAATCTGATAGGACAATAAGCCTTTCACTTCTGTCATTTCTTGGAATGTGACCCAGGTCAGTACTAATCAAAGGTTATTGATATTTTGTGTGAAATGCATTGGTAATTTCAGTTAACTTTCAAACGGAACTAACCCTAACCATGTTCCACAGTAACCTTTGTATGTCTCCCATTCTCCAATTCCTTCCTCTCGCAAAGATTCAGCATCTGCCAATGATCTTGCCTCCACCAACTCCTCCCAACCTATTAGACATAGCAGCAGTGCTGGGTTCCTGCTCTTGACTATATGTCTGAGGGGTGATAAAGAAACATAATATTATGAAGTGTATACTTGTGTTCATAGCTTAGTTAGGCTGGGAAGGCTTATACAACCAGCATATGAAAAAGAAAGTGAGAAATAGATCTTCTCATCCCAGCTGTTGGAAGCCGGAATGAACAGGGTAACTGAGCATCTTGCTTACACAGCAAAATTAAAAATGACAAAATTACAAAAACTGTAGATCCTACATTTTTACCTGTGGGGGGCAGGTAGAAGTCATGGGGGTAGTATGAGGGGGCAGGCTGGGGAAGCAGGAGACAGGAAGGGATATATGCTAGACTTAGGAGACTGGAGACCATGGGGATGTGCTTCTCAGTCATGAAATCAAGGGCCTTCTTGAAGAGACAGGAGAAGGAACATATGGAGAGCAAGAGAGTGTGGGACATTGAGCAGAGTACAACGGATGAGCTGAGGCACAGAGAAAGGCAGTGTCTTATATCTGTCTCTTACAGGCTCCAACTGAGATCAAGAGCCATTGTATACATGTACTTGTCCTGAGGCGCTTACAGTCTAAATGTGGACAAAGTGGGAGAATTTTGCAGCCAAGGAACTGAGGCATCAAGAGATTAAATAACAGAACCCATATCTCTTGAGTACCAACCAGTCAGTGTGTTAGTCACAAGATCATCCTTCCACTCATTCTAGATCCAAGACTTTAACCCCTTAATGTTTTCAATATGGATAAAAGCCTTCCTGTCTCAGCTGACACCCCTCTTTTTCCCACCCAGTTGTGCATAAATCAGAAATGTCAGATCAGAAGGCACTGACTATAGCAAACATTGGAACTGTTATCTGATGGAGGGAACTAGAACCATGAATGCTGGAGGAGTAAATTGAGAACTATGACTACTACAGCTGAAGGTAACAAAGGAGGTTTGAATTGATGGTCTCTCTCATACTCATGTTTGCTTAATTATCTTCAGGGTATAGACACCTTTTCATGCTAAGATAATTGGGGAAAAAAGGAGATTTTAAAATTCTTCTAGCAGGCAAGGGGAGCTTGTCATGATGGCATAAATGAGTATCTTGTAACTTGCCTTGAGATTAATGCAGTTTGGCCGTGGTCTTTCTAAGCAGGAATGCCTGAACAGCAACTCTTGCATAATTTATCATTGACGTTTTGCATATTGACTTAAAGATATGGGACAATATTTTAAAGGGACAAAACATGCTTCCCCTTTGTCCCCTTCCTACTTCATAAACATTCCTTTCTATTTATATTTTTTCAAACACAATAAATAAAACCAAAACCAGATTTGTCATAGTACCCAAGTAAAGAGGGCTAGGTGAAGGGAAGGGAAGTGAGAGATTTATCTTCAGGGTCTCCATTATTCACAAATCTCTAAAAAGGCAGCCCATATTGCTCTGAATTTTTTGGGCATTACCCTTCTGCAGCAGACTAGTCATTTATCAGATGTGAGGTCAGCCACATCACTGAGCCAGGCATCATTGTTTGGTGGGGATGGACTCCCCTCCCTCCTATTTTTACAGGATTAATTTTTTAGCAACCAAACCTGTGCATTAGATCCACACCACCTTCTACCAGGAAACCTCCAAGTATCAGGAATATGTCCAAACATAAATGGGAAGGCTCCAACTTCACATCCAATATCAAATTGGTCCGTTGACCCACTTTGTAGCATGAATTCTTGATATAGGGCCATCCCCCAAACATATATGAGCTAGTATAGGATCAAAGGAGTTATATTTCAAACAGTGGTCAGCATTTTGAGGCCCGTTACCATTAGCCTATATGATGACCAGTATATTTGAAAGTGTCTTTTGGTGAACAAACTATAGTCCCAGGTCTATAATTGCTTTTTAAACATTAGATCCAATTGTGTTCCCCTGCCTTGGAAAGAGTTGTGTATCCAACTCTCTTTCCCAAGCAACCATCAAATGATCAATCTTTAACAGACGTTTTTGGGTCAGAAAATCGTAAATGGATACTGTTGGCTCTAAATCCAGGATGTTTTCCTCTAAATCGATGTCTGAAACTCAGGGGCGGTTCTAGGGTTTTTGGAGCCCCAAGCGCAGCAGTCAGGCAGCTTCCAGAGGCATGCCTGCGGGAGGTCTGGTGGCCCCACCGATTCAGCAGTGTTTCGGCAGGAGGTCCGCAGGTCAAGAGACTTCGGTTTACCCACTGCCGAATCTGCGGCACCCGCGGACCTCCCACAGCCATGCTGACGAAGCATGCCTGCCTGCTACTCTAAGAGCAACCATCATGCTGTCCCTGGCACGCGCTTGCTGTGCTGGTGCCTGGAGCCGCCCTGCTGAAACTTTGGATGCATCTTGTTCAAAGACATTTGAAACTAACTGCTTGAATAGCAGAGATTTCCATGCTCTGGACCAGGGTAGGCCAAACTGTTGCTGAAGATCTACAAATAGTTTAAATTTTCATTGTTAGTTGTGACAGTCATAATCCCTCCACAGGAGGGTTTTGCAACTGATTTTAAGGAGAGGGTTGCTCCTCAGGACCACCTCTATATGTATGCAGAATTTGCTAGCCAAGTTTGACCAGGCTTCCCTCACAGGTGGTGGTGTGGGAGCTCTAGAACCATCAAATCTATTATAATTTAATCCTACAATTCCTGAAACTGGCACAGGGTGTACCAGTTCTCTGATTTGTGTGTGTAACATGCAAGAGGAATTTGACCAATCACATAGCGAGAGCTTTTGCTAAAATCTTAGTATCACAATTGATTAAAGAAACTGGTCTGTAATTATTATTTCGTCCAAGGTCTTTCCCAGGTAGAGGAATAACTGAAATTGCATCTTATATTTTATTATAATGTGTTATACCACACATTCAGTAATCTAGGTGTTAAAATTTCAGGTAAATGGTGTGTGGTTGTGTGGTTTTTTGTTTGTTTTTTTTTGGAGAGGGGGAGGGTAGAATTCAGCTGGGAACCTGTCTACGCCAGGAGTTTCAGACCTTAATTTCTTTTATGACCTGAGTCAGTTTGGCGATTTTTTTCTAGAAGAGCATATAAAATTTCCTTCTGAGTGTTAAAGTTGTGGCAGGGATGATCCATTAAAAAAGTTACCTAGGGTATCTTAACTGATTCCCTTTTCAGCTAAATATAGTTTTGAATAAAACCACTGAAATTGTTTATTAATAACCTGATTGTGTTGTATGCTATTTATTGCTACTATTGAAAATAGTGTACAATACTAAACAGAATTCACTTTATTCATACATAAAATCTGAGAGTCATTCATAGTCATTAAATATTATTCCTCTGGTGTTTGTGCTATTTGTGTTCTCCTATGGTAAGAAGTGTCTGCAACTAGGACACAATGTCAGGCTTTTGTCTGTATATGGTTCACTGACATGCTATAAATGCTCCCTTCCTTCACAAGGTCAGACAGATTGTCAAATCTTAGGCTGACTGCCCTGTGTCTGTTTTACTGACCACAAGCCTGATCTGGATTTTACTTGCACTGTTTTGTATTGGGGCTTTTTTCATTGACACCACAGTAATTACTGCTGTGTAAACCAGGGATAAGTAATTATTAGTATCAGGGCTCTTTTTCAATCTCACAGTTCTCTTCAACAAAGGAAATGCTCAGAAGTGATATTTCTATCACTAGTACATTACTAATATACATATTGATATGGATTTTAGTGAAGTTTATGCTTCACATTGAGGATTCCTTATGCAATAAGTTTTTGAAATTTCTAAATTCAAACACTGAATCATATGGAATAGAGTAAAAGCAATTCAGATTATTTTTGATATAGGAACAATGTATTTTTGTCTGTCACTCAGCTCAAAGACAGATGAAGGGATTTTTCTCAAAAGTAAAAAAATTACCTTCAGGAGGAAAAAAAGGTGGTTTAGATGCTGTTATAAGATTTTTTTTTGGGGGGGAGGGGGAGTTTAGGTGTACACAGCATGGCACTAAAGAATTTAGCATTCACTGAAATATGTTCTCTCTTTCTCTTCAGTATCTCGTTTTAAAGTTAAGTGAAGCAGCAATAAAAAGTACAAGAGCTTAGCTGTACTCAAGATAATACAGAGTTATCTAAGCTTATTGTCAAAACTGAGAAAGTTCTATCCAGGGAGTGTCTTGGCTAGAGTAATCTACAAGTCTGTGCATGAGTTAACCCAGGAGTCCAAGGAATTAAAATAGCAAAGCAGGTGCATTAACTGTATGAAAGGTCCTTAAAGTGCAACACATTATAAAGTGTCAGTTACAGGCTATTAGAATATGTTGCTGGAAGTTAAGGTTGCAGGGACTCATGCTGTGAAATGCATAGGAAGTCATAAATAAGTCTCTCCTGCCTGTGATTGTCATCTAATATGTCACAAAGGTGATCAGCTGCCCCAGAGAGGTGTGAGTTGGGAGCTTGCAGCACTGCGTGAGGGCTTTCTTGATCACTGGTGCAGCATATCCTTAGAAGCTCAGTGTGTGGTACATAGACCATGGCATACTGCAGCACTTTGTGTCCATCCTTTCCATCAAGAGAGGCAACTAATAATTCTGACTGGTAAAGAGTCTCAGAGGGCTTTTTTTAATTTTTAAAGCATAAAATTATCTCATTTTATGTTTCTGGGACAATAAAACCCCATGTCGAATAAGCTAGAACAATATGAAGCAATGCTAATACAACAGTGTCTAAGGGTATGTCTAGATTTATTATTTCTATATTTACTGCCTGATTGCAGAATACTTCATATTCATTCATGCTGATAAGTAAAATTACTCAGCATTTTTCCTTTCTGGGCATGGAACAAATTATGACCATTCTAAGGTTCCTTAACCCAATGAGAGAGCCTTTTAATTTGATTTTTGTATTAATAAAAGTTTGCTACCTATTATGTATTGTATGCAATCTGCAAAATGACCTTCAATATGCAAGAAGCAATACTTTTTTAGCTATTTTTTTTCTTTTAGAGAAAACCTTTTACAATTAGATCAACCCCAAATTAGAATACGACAAAACATTTTCAGATTCTAAATGCACAGAATGACTAATGTGTATCACAGCATTCATTTAATGATTTAACTTAATAAGCATATTCCCAAGGAACAATCTGGTGGAATGACACCAGAATAAACTTTTAAAATCTTCGGTGATTTTATTTAACAAACACATCTGATATTATACCAATTGTATTATTTATAATTAACTTCCCAAATCATGTATTTTGCAGCCTTCTAATTCCCTCTCTATCCTTCTGCCTCATTGACAAATTCAGTCACATATGACAGCCCCAATCTGGAATTTAAATGTGACAAAAATAGCCGCGACAGTTATTCTTTAAATAACGTATGTTGAGTGACACAAAAGAAATTTTTTTTACTCCATGCCAAGAGTCGCTTTTGCCTATGGAACTCATAGATCAGACATCTGACATCCGAACACTCTACTTTATTACACTAATAGCACCTGCTGTCTTTTGATTATTTTTTATCAATAGCAATAGAACCTCTGAACTAACTGAGCCTCTTTAAACATACAATAGCCAGTAAATATTATAGACAATAGGCAGTTTGTTTTGATTGTTAGTCTTAATACTAAACATGCACAATCAATGCTGGTTTGAAAAAGCATTGTTACAACACTGAGGATTTGTAAACTCCTCTTTTGTATCCTCAATCCCTCTCTCACCTCCTCAATCAAATGTTCCATCCCAGCTAGAGCTCTTTCCTTCTGCTTCCTCAGAAGCTGCCCATCCCTCTACTTAACATTACAACCACGCCCTCAGTGGGATGAGAGACTCATACCTAGTTTAGCTTTCAGCCCAGCTCACCTTGGAGTCAGTAGCAGCTGGATTGGACCTTTATAGCATTCCCAGCTCTGCTTCTGTGCTCTCTTGAACTAGATAAATTCCTGGAGAATATTAGTTATTGGAAAAGATGTTCAGGGATACAGCCCTGCTCTGGAGTGACCCTAAACCTCTGTCTACCAGGAGGGGAAATAGGGTTGGATCACTGCAACTGCCCTGTTCTATACACTCCTCCTGAATCTCTGGTACTGGCCACTGTCAAAGACAAGATACTGGGCTAGATGGACCTTTGGACTGACCCAGTATGCCCATCCTTAGGGTCTAATCTACCATCTCCATCATTGTTTCTCACTCACTTCATGATGTGATCTGCTTCTCTGCTGCCTGTTCCAGACCTAGAAACCAACAGTAATGTCAGGAGATCTGTATAAGGGGAGGAGAGAAGAGGGGGTCCCCTAAAAGAAGGTGACGGGTGGAACTTCTTGTTCTTTATTGTGGTTCCTGGTCACCTCCCAGGGCTGGGCCCTAAATTACCTAAATACATATGTTAGGGTTGACAGTAACACTTTATCTCACCAGAACAGCTTCATAGCTACATACATTTGAGATCAAAAGTTCCTGGAATTCTGAACTGCATTTGGAGATTTACCTTTTTATTTTTTAAAAAGGTGTTACTGGAGAGCTGGTTAGATGTGGATCTTGTGGCCTATGACACATCATAAAAGATTAATATCCAAAGGATAATACTCCTGTCACATTTTGAAATGCACTACAAATAAAATATCAACCAAAAATAACCACAAGTGAATGCGGTGAATTCATAAATATAATTGCATATCTAACAGGGAGGACTGTATATTAGACATTTTTCAAAAGCTTCCATCTCTGGACCTCAGTGGTTTTTTGCCACAATTCTTGGTCTCAGAACAGTTTCTTATGCATTGGTCTTTTGGGCTGTTGAGGTGGATTCGTTGCCTGGAGCCTCTTTGTTCTTGATGTGGTGTGTTGTCAGTGGTTGTGGTTGTGTTAACTCTGTCAGCACACAGTCACTGTCGGTAGTATTAAGGGTGCTTGAGAACTATTGTCCTTTTGATTTTATTTAGATGTGTCTTGTTCATCCTGTGGAATCAAGCCTCAGAGGAGGTTGACATCTTGTTGCAGATTGGCAGCTACTTTTTTCTTAGATTACATCATAAAGTTAGATGCTAGTTTTGTATTGTTGTATTTCTCCTGTACTAGCTGCTGTTCTAGTCTAGTTTCAGGGCTACTTGTCTTTGGCTCAAGTAGCCTGTTGGATAACCAGCCTTGGCGAGCCTAATAAAGTATTGTAGGATGTTGCGATACAATTGTAAGTATGGTTCCCTTGAATCCACCATGACACTTTAAAAAAATGGTTTTTATTTGCACTGACTAAGGAAAAATGTCTATATAACCATACTGACTACAGCACAATCTTCAAAAAATGTGCTTTAGTGAGGGGAAAAAATACTTACTCAGATGTTAAAAGTCCTTTAGCTTCACCAACATACCATAAATCTTGTGCAGAGATGTTGCAATCTCATGAGACTTAAATCTAATCTGTGACAGCTTTTATTCAGATATTTATTATGTGAAACACTCATCTTGGCAGAATCTTGATGGGTTCTATCATTTTTATGTATAATGTTGCTGTAAGGAACTGCATTTATTGACTGTTGGGTGAAAATGTGATATTTATGCAAACTGATTTTTGTGAAGCAACATCTGCTGTTTGCTTTTCAGGGCCATATTCCCATAAAAGTCTCTGCATAGCTATAAAAGGAGGTTAATTTAAGATTAAATTCATCCCTTTTAACACAGCCTCAAGTAAATAGTTACAAAAGGGAAAGAGAATCTTTGGTGTATTTTCATAAAATGAGGTTGAGCACTACAATCTGAGCTTCTGCAGATTAAGCTGTTTGGTGAATACTAAGAAAGGGTCAAGTAACTTGGTCAGGTTATCCAAATACTGACCTCAATGTTTCCCCAAAACTCAACTGGAGCTTTCAGGTTTTGTGGCGGGGAGGAGGATTCAATTGTTTTGAAGGCCCCCTAAAAAATAGAGCAACACACTAGGGGACAGTGTGGTCCAGTGGGTAGGCTAAATGTCCAGCACTGAAGACAAGGATTCTATTCTCGACTGTGCTACAGATTTATTACATTATTTTGGGCACATCAGTCAGATATTCTGTGCTTCTGTTTCCTCATCTGTGAAATGGGGAACAATACTCCTCTCAACTTTTAAAAGCACTTTGAGAGCTTTAGAGAACAAGTGGCACATGTGACTGTCCACTGTCTCTGGTAGAAGCAGGGAGCCTGCACAAATCTCCACTGTTGTCTTGAATGTTGCAAACACCGGATGAATAACCTTCTGGTAGTCGCAGAGCTGTAGGAAGTACTGCAACAATAGGGGACATGATTTCTTTTGAGAACTGATTCCTAAGGGACATAGTAAAAAACAATTCAAGGTTGCTAGTGGCTTTCACAGAGCAGCTACAGACAGGACTTCTGGGCCAGAAAAATGAGCCCTGGCTGGTAAGATTGCTTTGTCATGCAGGTTTGGGATGATGACCAGGAGCTGCAGACCTTTCAGATGCAAAAGGTCACTTTCCTGGATCTGTGAGCATGCTGGCAGATGGATGCGGGAATGGGAGCTCACTTGCATTGACAGTTGAGAAGCAAGTGGCTATTGCACATGGAAGCTTGCAAAATCCTGTCACTGTGCAAGTGTCTAGGGCCATTAATTGTATCCTGCTACATAAGTCTGTTGCTCTGCGCAACATGCAGGACATCATGGATGATTTACAGCTATTGGTGGGGTGATAAACAGTGTGTATATTCCTATTTTGGTCCCAGTCCATCTTGGCACAGAGTACATAGACAGAAGGGACTACTTTTCTATGGCTGTGCAAGCATTGGGGATTATCTGGGACCTTCACTGACAAATATGGGCAGGTCAGGGAAGGTGCATAATCACATCTTTAAGAACACAGGACTGTTTGGAAACCTGCAAGCATGGATATTCTTTTCCTACTGCTGGATTACCAGTGGCAATGTTGAAATGCCAATAGTGATTCTAGGGGTCACAACCTACCCCTCGAAGCTATACAGCGGCTACCTAGACAGCTTTAAGAAAAGATTCAACTACTAGCTCAGCAGATGTAGAATGACAGGGGAATGTACTTTCAGCAATTCGAAGGGAAGCTGGCAGTGTTTATTTCTAGATTAGATTGCATTCAGAAAAATATCCCTATGTTTATAGCTGCCTGTTGCATCCTTCATAATATTTGTGAGGCAAAGAGGAATCAGTTGTTGCTGGGGCAGACGGTGGAGGTGAAATGGATGTCTCCTGATTTTGAACAGCCAGACACAAGGGCCATTAGAAGAGCTCAGTGCAGAGCTATGTAGCTGAGGGAGGCCTTAAAAGATCACTTCAATGGTCAACCACAATAAAAGGCTGTGCTGGACAGTGCTCTCCCTGACAATCTTTTGATTGGTGGTTTGAAATGGCATAACGCTTGATGTGTGATTCATAATACATAGATTAATTGACACTGAATACATATGTGATGCTTACTGCAGGCTTATAATTATTGCACTGTTTTTCATCAAATTTGTGTTCTGTGGTCAAGTTCTATTACAGTTGTGTGCTAGGCATTCAGCAATCTATGTTATGAAGTAGTAAAGAGACATTTCTTTCCAAAAATATCAAAAACCAGTGCAAAATATTACTATGCAATAAAAACCTGCTAATTTAAGTTTGCATTGTATTGAAGTTCCAAATCAGAACAGTAGAAAACACTGATGTGTATGTTTGGCAGGAATAGACTAGCCATGGCTCTCACAGGTCACTATATGCAGCTGTAACAGCACGGCGACTCACCCCCACTGGCGCCTCCTGCTGGTCATCCGGGGAACCAGCTCACCAGCCTTTGGAGCGCCCTTTGCAGGCTGATGTCCTGCTCAGTGCTGGCCCCATGTCCCTCCTGGACCCCAGTGCCCTCTTCCACTGGGGTGCTGCACCCCTGCAGTACCACCCCAAATCTCAGGGTTTCCCCTCCCTGGGGAACCCCCACCCCCTGTCCCCACCTTGTCTCAGTCTAGGCAACTGTCAGTCACCACTTGCCCCCATTCTCTGGGGCAGACTGCAGTATCATTACTTCTCATCACTGGCAAGGGGGTTTGGACCTGCTGCCCCTGCCTACCCTTGGGGCTGCCCCTGCACCCCCCCCCCGTACCTATTTGGCCATAGACTAGGCCAGGCAGCCTGGGGGGTTTCTAGGTCAGAGCTCCACAGCTCTGCTACCCTTCCCCCAGTCCTGCCCTACTCCTGGTACCCTGCTTAGCCCCAGCAGTCAGGTCCTCCCTCTCCAAAGGCTAGAGAAGGACTGCTTGCCTCCAGCCCACTGCCCTCTCATAAAGGCCAGCTGGGTCCTAATTACATTGGCCACAGCTGTGCTCAGCTACCCCCTCAGCTGACCCAGCTGTCCTTAATCTCCTTCCCTGCTTCTCCCAGGGCTGTTTTAGCCCTTTTGAACAGGAGCAGGTGGTCACCCTGCTACAGCAGCATTGTAGTTTTCCTGATTTCCCCCCAGCATGGAGTGGTAGGAATAGGGATGCAGCCACATGATGCCATGTGGAATGTTGGGTTTGTGTGTGAGAAGGGAGCTCTACATTGGTGTTGTGAGCTTCCGTACCCTAGTCTGTCTGTCATCCCACAAATTTTGCTTGTGTAAATAACTAGCATCTGAAAAATGTAGCACCTTATTCTCATATAGCTGATTTACATAACACTAATGTGTAGCTATATTAAAAGTCTTGTTAACGTGATTGTTCCTGTAATTTAGATTTATATCAGATATATCTTTCTAGCAGCTATGAACCAGCTATATTATTTAATGCACTGTATTTTTATTGTTAAAATATTATATATATAAGACCTTGAATTCAAAATCCTAGCAACCCCTGCTTTGCAAGTCAGAGGCTGGCAATTTTGTTCTCCCTAACCTTTCTGCAGAAATTCTATGTGTGGGAAATCTCTGGAGCACTTCACCTCCACCACTCTTTGACAGTCTTTCACTGAGTTCCTACTGATTAATTTAGACTGAATATGCTTAAATTAGTCATTAATTGTGTCTAAAAGGGAATAATTCTGGAACACTTTCTACAGCAAGATATTGCTTGCATTATTAATTACTTTCTCTAGTGGCTGTTTCTTTACCCACCCCCATCCCTGGCATACTCAAAGATCACTTTTTCTTCCTACCGTCTAGAGACTTAGTGAATAAGTCAGAAATTTCTAAAAGCATCCCATGGTAGAAACTTCTCTCTGTGTGTAAAATAAATAAATAAACACAAACAAAACTAAAACAAATCAGTGAAGATGAACTGCATTACATGCTGAGTGATTTGATACTTCAGAAAGTGTTGGGTGGGAAGGAGATTATTTTTCAGCTACATGTGCAGTACTTTATCCATTATTTAACCAGTGGTTTTCCCTATTAGAAACAGATGGGGTTCGGGTGGTTTATTGTGCATGTCTGTGTGCCATTACAGATGGCAGAATTAGCTTGAAAGATGGAAATGATGGACGGGTGGTTTAGTCACCAACCTAATCCTTCATGCTATGGAACCTATAAGTGACCACACACTTTTGGCACAGTGAAGGTTCATTTTCATTCATAATTAGAAGTACTGTGTAAACAAAGGCCTGAGTCTATAAACTGGTGTAATTTTGCATGTAGACCAGGCTAATGTAAGATGTGATTTTTAAACTGATATATGATTTGTAAACTCATGTAATTAAATTAGTACACTTGTATGTATGATCACTCAAATTAACTGAAAGCTGTATTTGAATTTATAGGGCCAAACTAAAGCAAAATAACCAGTTTTAAACTGATATCAGAGTGTCTACATGGGATTTAAACAAGCGAATTTAAACTGGTGTAAGTTTGTTTGCACACGAGTCTTCTGTTTGCTCTTCACCCACTGAAATTCATTTAGTTAGGTGCTCTAAAAATCTCCATCATAGGCCTGATGGGTATGCTTACGTGATTTGAGCCATTTTTATTTTACACACTGGTGTGCTTCCATCTCTATCCAATGAAGTGCTTAACTGTGCTTAAAGCCCACTGAAGTCAATGGGACTTGAGCACAAATATTAGTGTTTTGCTGAATTCGGGTAAAATGCTACAAAGTTAAAATGCTAGTGTTTTATACTCATTTTGCATTAGTGTAAATCATGAGACAAGATACAGGACAATGCAGAATCTGGCCTAAAATGTTCTGATAATTTGTTACTACTTAAAGTGCTCACTAGCAATTAATTAGTGGTTTTACTTGGTTAATTATCCAAATGAGTAAATTAAATTCTAAACCCAGAGTACCATCACTAACTCCACTGAAATCACTGTGGATTGACATCAGTGTAACTGAAATCAGAATCTCTCTCCCACAGTCATTAAATGTGCCTATTTGAAGTGAAACCTTAGCAACAGTTAAGATAAAATTAGATCCAGAAAATAGCAGTCTGTCAAGAGCCAGTGAGTCCAACTCTATGTTCAGGGAATCTACAGTAACTTTTAAAAGTGCATGTTCTGGGCTGAAACTTGTCAACATAGGTTCTTGGCCCACAAGCAACTAGTGCATGTGCACTCATTTTGAGGAGAGTAAAACCAAGATTGCATTGGATTCCTGTGGGGTTTTTTTCTTTTCTATCCAAAAGACAGTATTTTTTTTCCTGACGATAAACTATCCTTGACAATATTTTATAACCTGAAATTTTATATTTTCACATCTCACACTATGGTTTTGTAGGTAGTTAACCTGCGCCACCTTTTTCAAAAAAAATTGGATCATCTAATTCAAGGGCTTTAAACTCTATTTGAATCAATGGAGATGAAATTTCTGTTCAGTTTATGCAGACTTCTGTTGCTATGAAACAAAATACATTTAATTTTAGTGGAGGACTCCTCTCCCATCAGATTTTGTGATTATTTTGTATGACTCTTACATCTATTAATGTCAGTCACTATTGAAAAGCATTATTATATCTGATTCTCTTGCGACAGGATATGAGTTGCACGGCTTTGACTGAAGGTGTATTTTGGACTTCAGAATTCTCATTTATGATAAATGAATAGTAAAGAATTAATCTTGGAGGGTTTTTTTTTTCATTCTCGAGAGTGCTGGCAGTGAGAAATACCTCCCATTTTTGTACTTGCAAATAAAGCATAAGAGTTAGGAAAATTATCCAGGAACAATGAACATGAAACCTCATGATAATTTTATAGAATCACTTTTCAGAGTAGGATCACACCTTAAAACATTTGTCAATTAATCAGGGAGCAGAAACAATATCATATGACTCATATAATTGCTTAGCTATTCATGTTGATATGAACTGTTGCAGAGCAGCCACTATCCTGAAAGCTGTCCATTTTGACTATTTGGGGAATTTGATGAATATTTTATCTTGAAATTAGGATGAGTTCATACAAAAAGAGCTAAATTCTTCAGATTATTCTGAATGAATAATTTATCCATATCTATTTTAAGTAGAGATTTATTTGAATAATTTTAAGCAATAGCTAATTACAGATAACCCTTCACAAGGCAGGTATTTTTACAAGGCCTGCTATGGTATGTGCACATCTATAGCTGTGATTTAGGAGAAATATTGAAGCTGAATTCAGAACATGTCATTCAGTAGTTAAAGCCGAACAGCTCAGCTTTCAGAATTTCCATAATACACAGCCCCTCTTTTTGGGGGCAGGGTGAGAGTTGGGGGAGGCATGGGATATTTAGTGGTGTCTTGGGCAACTAGATAACCATTCTGAAGCATCCCTGAAAATCTTCTCTTCAGTTTTCTACCGATGATAGATCATGGTTACAATCTCTAGTTACAAAGGTGATGTGACAGAATTCTCTTTAGTTCGTCCTCTTCCATTGTACCCTGCAGGAAAAGGGCTTCATTATTTAACTAAGGGATCAGTGAAGGCAAATGGTTTATTAATAGCTAGTTATCTTCACTTCAGCTGAATTCACTGCTCCAAGTACTTTACCACTGTTTGGAAAAGAATAAAAAAGAAAATACCCTATTTTAAACATGTTGCATGCACTTTTCCCCATAATCTTTCCTAAATCTGGTCCAACACCATGCCTGCTAAAGGATCTTCCAATTTGCGTTTGAAAAAATACAGGACTTAAGGAGCATAGTCTCAAAGTGCAGGTAATCTTATGGTTGTGGGGGCAATGGCAAGAAAACTTATTTGAGAATGAAGTACCTATTTGCTTTTGCAATTACCTAGCATACATGTGCAAGTATGGGTGCATGCACCTTCACCATTTTTTCCATGTGAGATCCTGGGTTAAAAGATGGCATTCAAAAGCAGAAATCAATCTCAGGTTTTCATTCTAAACAGATCTTGGGGCTACAAAAGTACATACTATTTATTTAAATTTATAGCAAGATGCCAGACTAGAGCTGGGCAGGACATTTTTACTATGAACAGGGCAGGGCTGATTAAGCCCAAAGGCTGGCATTAGTCCCTTCCCAGCCACTGTAAGGCCTAGATTTCCCATCATAGGACAAAGTAAAAATATCAGATATGTAAACAAAATATTTTTTTCAGTTTGTGTCAGTTGAAACAGTGTATCAATTATTTTAACCTTAAAGAAAAAAACCTTTAATCTAATTAGTTTAAAGTTTGGAGCAAGAAGTAGTTTTGAATTGGAAAACTGGAATTTTTCATTTAGAAAACTTCAAAACAAAATGTTTTGAGAATTTCAAATCTTTAAAACGCTTTTGAGTGAGGAGATTTGTTACAGCCGAACCTGTAGCATGAACAGTTTGTTTCAATGAATTGGCATTTTTTCAATGGGGGAAAATGTTTTGTTGAAAATCTACTGAAGTCTCTAAGGATGAGGGACATCTAGATCAAAGCTCTACTATGAAGCAGAGAGTCAGAAAAGTTTTAGGGGTAGCACTGCTTTGCTTACCCTAATAAAGGTTCAGTAGTTGTTCTCTTCTAGAAGAAAGAGTTTGACATTCCTTACCATTGTTACGGGACAACTGGGGTAAAATTAGGAGTATACTCCTCTGTTTTTTTCTTTTTCCAGAAACTATTGCTCTTTTCCTTGTCTCATGCTCTCCTTGTAATAGGAAATATGACTTTGGCTCTGAAAGATGTTTAACTTGTCCCCCAACACGCATGTGTTAGCAATGAACAGTACATGGTATACCACAGAAAGGAAACCATTTTTTTCATCTTTGTGTCTGTGTGGCCAAACAGGAAAATGGCAAAATCTTGTCAGAAAAAATAATTCTATATTAAATTATTTTTGAGCAGCTTTCTTTGAAACATGATTGTAGATGGTGAGGGTTTGGTAGCTTGACCTTGGTAGATAAAGTGCTGGACAATTGGTACCATGACCTTTGGTAGTTGAAGTGCTGCACAATTTCTTTTTAAAGCTAAATTACAGTCCAGGGATTAAAAATCTGCTTTGAATGATATCCTATGCAACCCTCTGACATCAGTGTTGTCTCTTTGAATTTACCCCATTTGAAAATCAGAATCTGACCCCCCTGATTCCAATGCCCTATGTACTGTAACGTTAGCATGTAGTACTGCATTGTATGGAATAGTGACTGCTTTTAGAGCAGTTAACAATTTATAGTTCTCTACCATTCTA
Organism: Sternotherus odoratus; assembly: GCA_032164245.1. Taxonomy (NCBI): domain Eukaryota; kingdom Metazoa; phylum Chordata; order Testudines; family Kinosternidae; genus Sternotherus; species Sternotherus odoratus. The sequence continues at coordinate 57,799,638 of JAVMKO010000004.1, forward strand.
CATAGCTGCTTCTATCCATTTTTTCAAGAGCTTGCTGTGTATAGCTTTCTGCACAGTGTTACTCACTCTTATCCGATCTGGACAGATCATTCTTTCCAAGGCATAAGACCAGGACTGTCTTTCCCCGGTTCCTTCAGATTTTTTAAAGGGCATTATTACATATCCGTACCCGCTCATTTATCTTTTCAAATATTCTGCAATTTGCAGGTCGTCTTGTTGTGGGGAGATAATATAAGCAGTGCACATTCCTTAGGTGTGTCATTCCACTAAAAAAAAGCAAGGGATCATTTGAAAAATAAAGTGTTACGTTCCTCAAGTATGCCCTAACATGTTTTAAAATAATTTAAAATAAAAAATACTTAGAGTACACCTTAGAATGGGCCAGGATCATTTTATTGTTTGTATTATTGTAGCACCTAACAGCCCCAGCCATGGACACAGAACCTGTGCATTTTTTTCATTTAAACTGTTTTTCTCAGAGATTAGAAAGAGGTTTTCTTTTAAACTGTTGGTGAAGATAACAGAGACATACAACATTTAAATAAGTGATATTAACATAGGTTGTTTTGAAAAATCTATGATTTTTTGAAAATCGCTTTGTCAACAGATTCTAGTTTGTAAATGCCATTAGTAGTAATGCATAGTCAGGGAGAAATGACTGCTGAAAAAAAAATAAGGTAGCTAAAATCCACTGTAACCTCTGTGGAGAAATTACTAAGCAAACTCCACATTTATGGTGAACTACATTCTTTTATTGCATATTAACATTTATATTTAATTTAGATTTCATGATACAATGGTTGAAATACTGGATACAGACACAGATGTCAAGGGGGGCAGTATTTCACTCAGTGTGTCTATACTAAATGCTATAACTTGGTAAAATAGATGTGTTCAAATTTAACAACTAGGACCCAATCTTCAGCTGATGTGAATTGGCATAGCTCCATTGTGGTCAATGGAACTATATCAATTTACATTAGTTTAGGATTTGGACCAATGACTCTAGGGCATATTTGCTAACCTTCAATATTTCAGGGGGGCTCTTCTTATCTCTTTTCACATTGAAATTTACCACCGGAATAATATAATTTGGAATTATTTTTGCTATTTATGTGAACGTTCCATAAGGTTGTACTATTCTTCAGATCAGTAAGTACCAAATGTTGGTTACATTTCTGTCTTAAGGTGAGCGTATATGTGATCCATTGACTTCAACAAAATCTCCATACATGTATTCAAAGGTAGAATTAATCTTTCATGGACCAAACTGTTGGGCTTTGTCTGAATTGTGACCATACAAAACATGTATTTGTTCGTGCAAAGTCTCATTGTGTGTGGCTGCATATCTGACTACCCTGTTTGTATATTGTCTTTAGTATAAAGTAGCCTAGAATTACTTTTTACCTGTAAAGGGTTAAACTGAAAGTAACCCGAGAGGGAATGACGAAACGGAGATGCTAATCAGCCTCGGGAACAAAGAGTTTGTTTAGTTTCATTTTAGCTCTCTCTCGCTGTTCGCCCGGCTATGGGATGAACCAGACCTATGTCTCTTCCTACTTTCTATAATCTTCTAATAAGTCAAGATCAGTAGTAAGTGAATTGTATGCTTGAACTGTATCACTTGATAATTGATCCACGGTATTCCTTTTACTGTTAAGCTTTGGCAGGGGAAGAATTCCCAGGGAGGGATCAGTTATACTGTGTGATGCTAGTGGGTTATTTTCTATTGATTTCTGTACAAGGGATTTATGCTTCTTTTTTCTCTAAGTAAAATCTTTCTTTTAAGACTCTGACTGTTTATTTCCATTGGATTGATCCTTGTTTGGATCGGGTATATCTCACAGAAAGTGAGGGATTTCTTTGTTCTCAAACCTCTCCCAGGTGAAGGGAGGAGATTTGGGGGGTGTTACAGGAGGGTTCCGATTTACCCTAACCCCTGGTTTTGGGGGCTTAAATTGGTGGTGACAGCATTTCCAAGCCTAGACATAGGAGAAGTTTGTGTTCTGGGGGAAAGTTTTAACCTAAGCTGGTAAAATAAGCTTGGGGGGTTATTTTTTTTTTCATGTGGGTCCCCACATCTTTACCCTAGAGTTCAGAGTGGGGAGGCAAACCTTGACATATATAAAAAGGCTCCCTTGCATATTTTCCAGTCTTGACCCTTTGATTTGCCTAAAATACTAAAACGTGAACAATGCGGAAAAATCACTCCACTAAAAGTAAGACAAGGAAGACTTGTGGCACCTTAGATACTAACCAGTTTATTTCACTGGTTTTTCCTCCTGCTGATTTTTTTCCTCCTGCTGATAATGGCCCATCCAAATTAAACAGCCTCTCAGAATTGGTATGCTAATGTACAACTTTTTTTTTGCTTTCTATGTATATAAATACATCTTACTTCCGTTCCATTCTATGCATCTCATGAAGTGGGCTATAGCCCACGAAAGCTTATGCTGAAATAAACTGGTTAGTCTCTAAGGTGCCACAAGTCTTCCTTGTCTTATTTACGGATACAAACTAACATGGCTGCTAATCTTTAATCCACCAAAAGAACTCCCAGAAATCAGAAAAACAATCAGATGCAGCAAGGGAAACAAGTAATGGGAAGTAAAAGTCCAGCTGTCAGAAAGCCAGTCCAGCAGAGAGGAAACCAGCAGGTTGACAATACTATGGCACTGGTTGCAGTTCTCTTGTTGATACAAACTGTTTATAGAGTTGGCATGAAATTCAAAATTTCTTTTGTGCCCAGGATTGTCTCACTGGACTTAATCAATCACAGTTGCAGAAAGTAGGGTTTCCTGTTCCAAGCTGTTCACTCTGCTTGAAGCTGCCAAGCCATGGTCAGAAAAATATTTTAAAATACACAGAAAGTTACATTCACTGCTCTCCCAGGATAGCAGCATTTTGCACCTTATCCTACCTGCTACAGGACAATAGCTTACACACACACTGTTGCCAGACTTTCTGGGTTTGATCCTCAGTTGGAATGTATTGGCATCTATTGACTGTATTACACAAGCTGATCGATTTTTTTTTTCTGAGGTTACCTTCCACTTGAATCTCTACAAATTGTTTCTCCTCTCCAATATTGTGTTCTTTTTCTTCTGTTGCTGAGGCAGTGGTATTGACCTGGCTCTAGGGTTGCCAATGTTCTAATTGCAGAAAACCAAACACTGCTGCCCTGTCCCCTACCCTTCTCCTTCTGCAAGGCTCTGCTCCTCCCTCCCTCCATCACTCACTCGCTCATTTTTCACTGGGCTGGGGCATGGGGTTGGGGTGCAGGCTCTGCGGTGGGGCCGGGGATGAGGAGTTTGGGGTACATGAGCAGGCTCCAAGCTGGGGTTGAGAGGTTTGGAGTGCAGGGGGGGGCATATGTTCAAGCTCTGGGAGGGAGTTTGGGTGTGGGAGGGGGCTAAGGGATGGGGCAGGGAATTGGGGTCCAAGAGGTGGTTTGGGGTGTGGGCTCTGGGAGGTTTCTGGGAAGCAGTGCCATTTTTCTCCTGCTCTGTGTGCCATCCCAGCCCACAGGTGCCACCACAGCAGTTCCCATTGGCTGCAATTCCCAGCTGCAGGGAGCTGCACCTGCAGGCAGGTGCAGCACGCAGAGCACTGCTGGCTGCCCCTCCATCTAGGAGCTGGACATGCCGGCTGTTTCCCAGGAGCCAGGCAGGGAGCCTGCCAGCTCTGCTGTGCTTCCAACTGGATTTTTAATGGTCTGATCAGTAGTGCTGACCGGAGTCGCTAGGGTCCCTTTTCCACCAGGTGTTCTGGTTGAAAATCAGATGCGTGGCAACCCTATGCTGGCTCACAACTATGTTCGGGTTATTATGTGGACAGTGAATGAACAGCCAACATACCTTTTGGACAGTAACCAATTGTCTGGTTATCTATAATTTGTGGATACCTACAGAGAGTATTAGAGGATTGTAAAATAGATACTAGTCCCCAGTTAAATAAATAATTATGGTCAAGATCAGTAGTACTGCCAGATTTAAGAATGAGCTGAAGTTTCCATTATAAAGTCTGTTTTTGTTGGTATATAACACTCAACTATGGTAATTGGATTTGGGATGAAACCTAGCATCAAAATTGTTAACTAGGATGTAGATTCCTCTCCTCCCTCCCCCCCCCCCAAAAAAAAAAAAGTTTAGACAAGTATCTGGCATGTAGCTGTCAACTAAATCATGATTTAGATAAAGGAAAAGGTTTATCTGGCCAGGTTTAGTTAGAAATGAATTTTAAACATGAGCAGTGTGCAAGGATTTGCCATGGCATTGCCTTCTTGAACTATTAAATAACCTGTAAAAGGCCCCCTTCTGATCTTGTGTACACTGGATGTAGAATAGAAGTAACAGGACAGAAATAAGTTGAGTCAATATGGTGTAAAATGGTGTAAGTGAGACAAGAACGAGGCTGAATCTTATGTAACAGGTACCATTTTTCAGAAGCTTAGTTCTAAGTAGCTGCTACTATTCTTAAATGTTCTGTTCACTTTCCACAACGAATAGCAGCAGTGAAATTTGCTTTCTGAAATGTTCACAAGAAGTGAACCCAATAGAGGCCCAAATAGGGATCCAGTGAAAACATTTACAAATTCAAATGTCTATTCAATTATTTTTGCATTTTATTTTTGCAGTAACAGCAGGTCTATTCACAACCATTATGGCCACATTGCTTGGAATATCACTCATACAATCAGATCACTTCTTCATTCTGGCCTTCACACATTTCATTTAGAGCAGTCTCTGTCTGGCAAATTGAGAAGTTACAGAAAGAGGTCACTACTCAATCAACATAGTGAACTGATTGTCTAACCTAATTAATTAGGATAGTCCCCACATGTGGTAATTTTTTGCTCCTAGTGACAGATCTGCATAGCTGTATGGTAACCAAGGTCATTTAAACAACTTAGCTTGTGGCTTAATATTGCAGGACGGGCTAGAAAAACTTGTTGTATGAGGTTCATTCTAATTAAAGTGCTTGAAGATAATTTTCTTGTATAAAACTCTGGAGTTCAACAATTAATTCCTTGTCAAAGTTCAAATCCCATTTTAATGCATTTATTTAACTTCCACTAACACAGGCTTGTGCTCGCTAATATTTGTTTAACCGATTTTGAGAACAGATTAGGAATTCTACTAGCTGAAAACCTGTAATAATATGGGAAATAATGCAATACTATAGTGTGAACAATAAACTTTCCCTCCTGTTCTATGGACCATTATTTGCAGCATTATTTTCATAAGTGTATTAGCGAATGTATATGGCAAGACCTTGCCATCGTATTCTGATATTGGATCACTCAACCAGCCAAATAGATCAGCCTACCAACCCCAGTTCCATTGGAGTCCAGATTATCTTATCCCTGTTCTCAAAAGCTCTGCCCTGATGAAAAATTCCTACAAAATTTAGTGGAGATCAAAACAGTACATTGCAATAGAAATATAATAGGTTTCTTTAGAAATTGCTCTGAAAGACTGTAATATTTAATACAGAATGATCTCGTTCTATTAGTGCTGATTAGGAAAATGTTCCCCATATGAAACTTAACTGAAGCGGCATTTTTTAAAAAACTTGTGGCAAATATTACATTGTGAAACTGTTTATGGCATTCTGTGGATTTTGCAATGGCTATTTCATAAATAGAAGCAGGGTTTGTCACACAGCTGTAGCAGCTCCTGTTTGCTGAAAGAATAACATCTCTATTCTGAAGACATGGCTTACATTACAAAATTTAAACAATTTTAATCAATTTTAATCTTGGGATCTATAATTGTACTTAATGTGAGCCATGTCTGTGCATCCAAAGCAGAATTTGCCTCTTTAATAGGACTTTGAATTATAGAAACACAGGCATCAAAATGATATAGAATTGTCCTTAGAAACATGGAGCAAAATCCTGGCCCTATTAAACTCCATGTGAGTTTTGCTGTTAACTTTAGGCAACGGGTGCTTGGGGTGCAGTAGCAACACCAGTTTGAAGTGGGTTTCCATGATATACAGGGCCTATAGTTTGCTCAGTGGCTTTCAGCATTCCAACTATAAAAGTTGTTAAAATGCCACTGAATTCAGGGGAACCAGAATGTCATCTTATGAATAGCTTTAGCACATCAAGATTCAGACTACTTTGATTGCATTACTTAAACCTACAAAACAGTTGCACAGTGCACAATGGAACTTGCAATATTTCCCCTTTCAAAGTGTGTAAATAAGCCACAACCTATGTGATATTGTAGATTGCAGGAAGAAATTTCATTTTGTTTAAATACGTTTCTGTCAGTTGATCTTGCAGATTATTGATAATGTCATCAGTAACATTCAGGCATTCTGTTGTTCACACGTTGAAAGAACAATGTCACAATAAGCTGAGTATCTAGAATAAAAAGTGAATCTATGCATTTGCTCAGTCTTTGTCTTCACATTCCTAATTAACAGGATTTATTCCAATTAACAGGATAATATTGGATAAGGAATAGCCAGCATGGATTTGACAAAGTCATGCCAAACAAGCCTCACTTCTTTCTTTGACAAGGTTACTGGCCTACAATGAATTCAGAGGAAGCAGTAGATGTGATTTACCCTGATTTTTTTGTAAGGCTTTTGACAGCCCCACGTGATATTATCCTAACAAACTAGGGAAATGTGGTATAGATGAAATTACCATCAGGTAGTGTAGAATTGGTTGAAAGACTGTGCTCTGAATTAAACAAGATGAAATTTAATAAAGACAAATGCAAAAAACTTCACTTCAGAATAAAAATTCAAATGTATAACTACAACTGGGGAAAACCTGACTAGATAGTAGTACTGCTGAAAAAAGATTGGTGGTTATCACAAACTTGAATTTGAATCAACAATGTGATTCAGTTGCAAAACAGACACACATCATTCTCAGGTGTTCTAGCAGGGGTGTTGTATGTAAAACACAGGAGATAATTGCCCGACTTTACTTGACTCTGTGAGGCCTCAACTGGTGTAGTATATCCTGTTTTGGGTGCTACACTTTAGGAAAAATCTGACAAATTGGAGAGAGTCCAGAGGATAGTAACCAAAATGGTAAAATGTTTAGAAAGCCTAACTCTGGCAGGGGTTGCACCTCCTCAGCCCCTTTTGAGTCAGGGAGGTGAGGCATAACCCCATCTCTCTCATGTCTACGTCAGTCCTACCCATCCAGTAGTCAGTGTTGTGGGTGTTAGGGCTAACTCAGTTTCCCTCGCTCCTTCCCACCTGTATTCTTCCTCACCAGCAATCACATAGTTAAACTCCCATTCGCTTGAGTCTTAGAGGCTCAGTGAAATATTGCTTTGACACCCGGTTGTTGTGGTAACCTTCTCAGTCCCTGGAATGTAACCTTGTCTCAGACAATAAGCAGTCTGTAAACCCATGCTAGATGAGGTGGTTGTATCTATATGTATGTAACAACTTCACTAGGGAATGAATAGACTCGCATTCATAAGCTTGTTGGCATCATGTAAGCATTCTCAAGGTCCCCACACCAGGTGCCTCAAGAGGGCACTGACCTAGGACTGATGTCAGGGTTTGCTAATGCGCATGCTTCAAGTAGGTCTTTTCCCTCCCTCCACCCATTCCCCCTCCCCTTTGAATATACTCTATAAAAGGCTGCTTGGTACTGATAATAAACGGAGCTGCTGCCAACTCTCTTTCTGGACCGAGAGGAGGGTGCCTCAGTTTCTCCTTTGATCAAAGTTAAGTTGTGTGTTTCTTCAATGGTCTCTGACAGCTTGTGAGCTCCTTGCCTCAATGCCGCCACTACTATCTGGAGTGTACGGTAAGGGGGAGAGATGTGCCATTAATTTTCCCCTGACATGGGGCCTAACAGCCAGAGTCTATATAAACCCTCTTCCCCTAGTGGGGGAGCGCAGCCTAGTGGCTGGCGTCCATATACTAGACTCCTATGACAGTGTGTCCCAGCGGACACAGTCCATATGGATTCTCTTCCCTTAGTGGGAGAGTGTAGCCTAGTGGCCGAAGTCCATATACTATGCCTTTATGACAGCGTGGCCCAATGGCCAGAGTCCTTCTAAATTCTGTGGGGTAAGACTGAATCCCCTAGTCACTTAGTCCCATTATGAGGACAGCGTGTTTCCCCACTGAACCTGGGACAAGTCACCCCGCCCAGACAGGGCCCTGGGTCAGAGCCCGGTGAAGGTGGGAGGGTCCAGGCTCCCGCACCAGAGGCCACTAAACGTCCCCTCTCCCCAGTTTCAGACAACATGGAGAAGAAGGGAGCAGAAAGAGCTAGAAAATGGGAGGTTCTTTAACTGTATGTTTTCCAATAGCTGGCCAGAGTACCTGGCAGGGCACACAGAGGGAATAAATTGCTCCATGACAAAAGGTGAAGTAGTTTATTCCCCTCCAGAGCTAGAGGGGAACAGGGCAAGGAATGGTGACTCTGACTCACAATTCATTCTTTGACCTCCTCATGGGGCAATGCAGCTACCTTTGATTTAGGGCAGACTGTGAAGTTAAAGTATAGCCAGTATACTGTAGGCAAAGCATGGGTGCCTATTTCTGAGAAATGGTTTGTGTATGTCAACTAGTAGTGACTATTGTTATAGGGCTATAACATAATCAATCACTTGTACTGTAGCCTCAAATGGGTAGCTTGCTGGGACACCCCTGCTGAATTCAGATCACTTTAAAACTTTATTTAAAGTTATTGCACATTTACAAAAAATCATTTTCTTTCAAACCCTCGCAAGCTGCTTGTGCAATCATTCACATTCATATATGAAAGATGACATCTATTTCATTACCATAGTGATCTTATTGTAGCTCTTTAATCAGCATGCTTCTCAGGTGCTAATTAAAAAAAACCAGATTCCTACACTGTTACATTTCTTTCAGATGTGAGCTGCCAGGCCAGGATCTAATTTGTTTTACTGCTTTCCCTTTTGCTTTTTTTGATTCCGGGAACTTAACCCCCACTATTTACTCTTAGTGTGATTTTCATTTCCTGCATATTTGTTAATAGTAGTCATCTCGGAGTTGATTTAATGTCAGCTTTTAATGTTGTCTGTGACTATGTCAAAGCATTGTGTGGACTGTATGAAGTCTGTACATGACACTTTTATTTTGCTGAACCTGTCACTGTTTGAATAGCAGTTTATCGGTACATTTACGTATAGGGAGAACATCTTTGTGTTGATGTTTTTTGTTGCTGTCAAGAGTACTTAGTCTTGCAATACTACTTTGCTTACTGTTAGTCTTTTTGGAATGATATCAAATGCCCTAGAACTCCAAAATAGTATTTCAGTCTTATTGTTGAGTAATATCACTAAACTTAAGTTTCAAACACCTTAATACATTTTCCTAGGAAACCCAGAGGTATGAGAGAGGTTTATCACGTCACTGTACCTTACCTATCTAGGGGCTTGTCTTCACGCGGCTGCTCCGGGATCTATCTTCTGGCGATCGATTTATTGCGTCTCGCTAAGACGTGATAAATTGATCACCCGCGGCTCCCCCATCAACTCTGGAACTCCAGCTTGCCTGGAGGCACAACCTGGAGTCGACAGGGGAGTGCGCTGCCGACTGCCACTGCCGTGGGGACGAGCGGTAAGTCAGCAGCAGATATGCAAACTTCAGCTACGTGATTCACGTAGCTGAAGTTTGCATATCTGCCGTCGTTCCCCCTTACTCCCCCAGTGAGGACAAGCCCTAGCATTCAGTGGGCACTTTAGGAATAGGAGTCAGCAGAATAAGGTGAAGCAAAACCAGTTGTGACTCCATAAACAACCTGATTACTCAATGTTTATTGCTTTAAATTACAGATTATAAACTGATTGGGCAGATTAAAGTGATGAATATCAGATCTGATCATGTGTCTGTCTATAGCTAGCTGTGTGTCCAAAATAATGAGGCTAACATTTTCAAGCCTAAATAAGACGAGGAATACTTGTGGCACCTTAGAGACTAACCAGTTTATTTCAGCATATGCTTTCGTGGGATATAGCCCACTTCATTTTCAAGCCTGGCTGCCTCATGCTATAGACAGCTAAATAACTGGCCTGATTTTTTAAAAGGTGCTGAGCAACTAGAGCACCCACTGGGAAAATCTTCCTGAAAATCAGCTGGTTATTTAGGAGTGGATTTAGGTTCCTACATTTAAGTACTGACTTTTGAAAATGTTGTTTCCAGTATCTATAAGAAAGTGAGTTTAATAAAAGCTATGCCTATCTCTGCATATAAGGTATTCCCTTTGACTCTTGCGTTCTTTAATATCCATTTTGAGACTAGTTTTTTGACCAGCTGAATCTTTTTCTCTGGATAAATATAACTGCATTTAACATTTGAGATTTGTGTTTGCCACAACGGTTAACACTTCATGTCCAGTGAACATGTAGTGTTATTCACTATTTCAACTTACCTTGCTATACCCAATTTCTATATTTGTTATTTCCATAGTTCTGTTTTTAAAAAAAATACTTTAGCTCTATTTTGAGGGAAAAGACCAATAACCACATTGCTGCTGATGTAAACAGCCACAACTATATTAATTTGATCAACAGTGAATTTAACTTGGATCTTAGCCTTGTGACACATTTCTACAGACCATATTTTTATCTGAAAAATTATTTTTTCTCTCCCTCAAGAAGCTATTTATGTTCATGTATTTTGTCTTGATTTCTTCCATCTGGTTTCTGTCTAATTTGATCAGTTAATTATTAAGGTACAATGAATAATCTATGATGATGATTTTCATATGTTTTTTGAGTTACCTCAGTTACCTTCATTATAGTTCCTGGCTTTTGTCCATTCTCTCTTCTTAAGACTTGTAGATTGTATGGGAGGTATGTATCTTATCTAAAGATTGGAACCATCTCAAATCTTTTTCTTTTCAATGCCAGTTTCTAGATGATATTTTAAACTTCTGTGAGGATGTTTTTGCCTATTTCGAAACAATAGAGAAGTTACTTAAATGCAACACATGCGTGATTTACAAAGCCTGATTAACGGTTTTCAGAATTATGTTGACTAACTATTCATTGCTGAGCTCTGTAGCTAGATGGCTATATTATCATTTTGTTTATTTATTATACAGAAACTAAACTGTGCTACATACTTCACAGAACAAACATAGTTCTTACTCCAAAGATCAATCTACTTTTAGACATGGCTGAATAGATATCTGCTAGCCAAAAATCTGGCTAGCAGATACCAGCCCAGGCTTTAGAACACTTTAGAACAGTCATTTGGGACCATATTTTTAAAGGAACAGGAGTTAGGTGCCCAGGTGCTTTTGAAAATTGTACTAGGTGCCTAAATACCTTTAAGAATCTGACCCTTGGTTGTTCTGAAGTAAATCAGTTGGAATGGTCTCCGAGAGGCTGTCTGCCAGCAAGGGATTGGTGAAGCACAATGCCTTCTAACCACGTCACCGCTGTGCCCTCAGCACACTTCCTACGCTGAGTCTTGCAGGAGGAGGTGGCATCAGTTTTACACCAGCCGGAAAGTCTCTCATGCCAGGGAAATGCTGAGGTAGGAAGAAGCAGTTCCTTTGCAGCCTCAGTGCACCACTGCAGCTGTGCAGTTGGGCCCAATTGCAGTTCAGTGCGTGGCTCAATGAATAAGAGCAACAAACAGTAGAGGACAGAAAAGGGCAAAGGCAGCCTAAGGGTTACAACAATATTGTGCAGTTACTTGGTTTCAATATGTGCATATCTTGATGTTACAACTCATTTTTTGCAAATATAAAGTAAATATATTATTAACTTTGTCATAATTATGCTGACAACATTTTGCTTTACTCATGCTAATTTTGTCACTCTTACACCAAATTAAACCTAAAGAAGATTTGCCTGCATTCTCATAAATATTTTGATCAATCTATTTCACATGTACGTTTCTTGCATTTGGCTATATTTTCATTACCCATAATCACTTTTAATTTACTGGAAGCGTACACTCCATCCAATATTCATATGGTGAATAGCAAGAAATGAAGTTTAAAGGGTCAGACTAACAACTGCGAGTTCTGGTACAAATCTGCCATCAAATTACTATTTGAGTTTGGGCAAATCATTTCACTTCTCTGAGTCCCTTCCTCCCTTTATAAAAGAGAATAACAATACTTAATCCAGAGTGGTGTTGCATGGTTTACTTATTGTTGATGAATTACTCTGAATCCTAAGAGGCTAAGGCCAAGTCTACACTATACGCAGGATTGAGAGATGGAAGTGGAGTCGATGGGGGAGCAGCAGCGGTCAACTTGCTGCCGTGAGGACGCCCTGGTAAGTCGACGATACATTGACTCCAGATATGTGATTCATGTAGCTGAAATTGAGTATCTTAAGTCAACCCCCCCTCCTCCAGTGTAGACCTGGCCTAACAAATTTATTTGGGCATAACCCACTTCATCAGATGCATAGAGTGGAAAATACACTAGCCGGGTGTATTTGTGTATGTTTGAATATATAGTTTACATGAAAATATGAGAGTTGGTGTCATAAGTATGAAGTGCCTTAGACTTACTGTTTTACCTGCAAGGGGTTAACCTGAACATGAGAGGGGGTGACATCAAAGCTAGCATTCCAAAAGACAAAGAAGTTAGTTTCACTTCTTCCCGGGCTATCGGTATCTCTCCATCTTCTCTCTCCAGCTTTGGAGAATTGAATCACTTTCCTACTCATCTCTTTGAATAAGTTTCTAAGTTAGACTGACAGTAAGTAAAGTTGTTGATTGTATAAGCTTGTAATCAATCTATGGTGTCTCTAACCTCATCAGGGAAAGAAATCCTGAGGGAGGGGTTAAGGAGTTAAGACTAGAACTGAGTAGCTGTAAAGTCTGTATAAATTGTATGCTTTTTCTCTTTTCTTTATTAAACCTTTTTTGTTGTATAAGAATGTTTGTTAATTCTAGTGGAGGGATCCGAGCTTTGGATCAGGGTAGCTCACGGCTAGTGAGAGTCATTGTTCTCAATCTCTCCTAGGTAGCAAGGAGGAGGGGGGTGGAGCAGAGTCTGTGTTCTTTATCTCTCCCAGGTGGCAAAGAGGGAGGGGGTGTTGCTCTCGGGGGGTTTAATGTGCCCCACTCCATGGTTTTGGAATAATCACATTAATGGTGGCAGCGGGTTCCAAGCCCCAACTGGAGAAGTTTGGGTTTTGGGGGAAAAGATTTAACCTAATCTGGTAGATAAGCTTGGGGGTTGATTGTCTTGCATGAGAGACCCCCACATTTTTACCCTAGAGTTTAGAGTGGGGGAAAAAGATCTCTCACAGTTGGCTTATGAAGTTGGGGTGTGTGTGTGTCAGTCTAATGAGACAATTCAATTAATAGTAGAATACCAAGGGTATATCACTTCTTCCCTTGGTATTTTACTGTTAATTAAATGTATTTGTGTGTGTTTATCTATCTATCTATCTATCTATCTATCTATCTATCTATCTATCTATCTATCTATCTATCTATCTATCTATCTATCTATCTATCTATCTACATGTACTATGTACGTGTGTGTGTGTGTATATCTATATATATAAAAGTCAAGTGGTGTATGTATGAGTGTATGTATGTATGTATGTATGTATGTACGTATGACAGCGAACTCCTCCCGCACCGTTTGAGCCAGAGACTTGAAATTTGGTACAGTGAGGGGTCCTGGGGTTTAGATCTTGGTAAGGGTCGAAAAAATTTCGGATCTCACCTCTGACGCCCCCCAGGGGTGAAAGTCTTTCAGGGCCAATCACATCACCTGGGCAGTTAGGTGGAGATGATGTCATAATACCCCCTCCAACAGACACCTCACTCGCTCACCTCGCCCCTCCCTCCTCCAACGGAACCCCGGAGATCCCTCAGTTCTCTGCCCCTCCCCCCTCCCAACGGAACCCCGGAGATCCCTCAGTTCTCTGCCCCTCCCCCCTCCCAATGGAACCCCGGAGATCCCTCAGTTCTCTGCCCCTCCCAACAGAACCCCGGAGATCCCTCAGTTCTCTGCCCCTCCCCCCTCCCAATGGAACCCCGGAGATCCCTCAGTTCTCTGCCCCTCCCAACAGAACCCCGGAGATCCCTCAGTTCTCTGCCCCTCCCCCCTCCCAACGGAACCCCGGAGATCCCTCAGTTCTCTGCCCCTCCCCCCTCCCAACAGAACCCCAGAATCCATCAGCTCTGTGCCGCCACCCACCTGTGAAGGTCCCCGGAATCCCTCAGCTCTGGGCCCCCTCCCCCCCTGCGACGGATCTGAGTTGGATTTGGTGGGACGGTAAGTGAGGTGGGGGTGTTGGGTTTGGTTGGGGGGTAAGTGAGCCGGGGGGTGTCGGGGTTGGTCAGGGGGGGTGGGAAGGTGTCGGGGTGGGTGAGGGGTGAGATGTGGGTGTTGGGGTTGGTCAGGGGGTGTCAGCTGTCTGCCACCTCCCCACCTCCGACTGACCCGAGCAGCGCCGGGCACTTATGCTAGTATAATATATATATATATACTCTATATATACACACACACACATGATGTGTATGTATACATCATTTACTATGTGCATATATACTTGCTACTGTATTTTCCACTCCATGCATCTGATGAAGTGGGTTCTAGTTCATGAAAGCTTATGCCTGAATAAATTTGTTAGTCTCTAAGGTGCCACAAGGACTCTGTGTTGTTTTTGCTGATACAGACTAACACAGCAGCCACTCTGAAATCTGAAATCCCAGGATAACAAATAGTAAATTTGATCAACTCATTTTGTTATCAGTACATGAATATTGTCCAACTTCTGTATTACATGTTCATATCTTTTAACATAGCTAAGAAACCACAATACAGAATCCATTGGCATTCTTAGTTCTGTGATGACATATAATTTCTTAGTAATAGCCTGCTGATGCTTCTTAGATACATTTATGAAGGATTTTGCAAAGAGGAAGTTCACTTCTGTTACAGCTGGTTTTGAAGGCTTTGATACCTATTTCTTCTTGGCAGATTACTGCTTGGCAAAATGATTCTGTGGCAGAATACACTTTCCACCAGATCTGAGAGGGTGGAGCTCCAGATATGTAATCTCACATAATTGGTTGAAATGATGTTTTCTTTTTTGCTGTATGTTGATGGAAAATTATATTGATGGGTTTTTTTGGGTTTTTTTTGGCCAGTGGTTGTTTAATCACAAGAAGGCAGTCTGGTGAGGAAAATTCTTTTATATAAAGTCTGCTTATTTCTTTCATAGCTTAGACTTCAGGATTGCTGTGAACTGAATGTGTAGTGTTGTATCTCTCCAGGCTGTAAATAAAAACATGAAAAGATTAAACAAAATCTTTCATTCTTCTGTTCTATTTTACCAAAATATAATGTACTTGTAGCTCTCTTGAATTCTTTACAGGACTGCTGTATTCTTTTACCCAGTAGTAGGTTATCTTTGTCCTTCATGCCATTTCAACTGCAACACCATTTTTTATGGACATTTCCCTTATAATCAACTTCATTATTGTTCATTTACAGGCACCTGTTTTATTCTTATGCCCAGCATAATTATCATCCTTAGAGTTATAGATGGTTTTGACAATTTTCACAACTTGTTCACTGTGTTTTGTCATCTTTTCTGTCATATTCTACTTATTTTTTTCTTGCCCAATATCATTTACTTATCACACTGAAGTGAGAGGCACATGTAAAAGTAGAAATATCAGGAAAAGACTATTTCAATTTGAAATTAGGACTAGTGCCATAATGTAGAAAAAGAATGGGATGGTCTTATAGCTGAGCAAAATCAAAATGTAGAAGAATCTTTTCATGAAGCAGGAAACTTGCTAGGAAATTGAGTGAGATAATACTGACATGAAATAGGAAATGCTGCAAAGTAAGTTATTGAGTTCAGCAGGCAGGTATATCATTAATAAAGTCGTAAGGGAAAATGAACAATAAGTTACACTTTGTCCAACTGACAGATAAACCATTCATAAAAATCAAATGGAAAATAGGACTGTGCTCTGATGATATCTAAAGAAAATCATAGTGCTTATGAAATGAAAAGAGATAATTCAAGAAGACTACAATAAAATGGAACAAAGGCAACAGAAGGAGTAACATTTTTCCATTCTTCTTAGTTATAAGACAAATAGAAGGCTTTATATGTAGCAAAAGGAAAGTGGGGTATCTGGTGGTAGAGCTGGGTGAAATGTTTTGTTTTGATTCAGCCAGGACACTGAAAATTCCAAAAGAATATTCAGTTCAATTCCAATTGGAAGGTATAGAACACTTGGCCCAGAGGCTGGTTTCTTGGAGTACTGTTCTCAACTTTTCTCTGGGATTTGTTCCTTGGGTTCTTCCCTGTTCCAGTGCCGAGTCAAGCTGAGGCGAGCCCTGCTCCACCCTACCTTGCCCTGCACTGCCTTGTGCCTCCAAGATAGCCATCCCCCACCCCCGGAGTATTCTGCCTGCCTGAGTACACTCAGCCCTTTTATGAAGTCAAGTGTCCATTAAGCTCTCGCCTGACCTTCTTTGAGTTCTTCAGACTAAGAAGCAGCTATAGAAATATGGCACAGGTGGGGCTGGCTCCATCTCCCTTTGACAGAACAAGACATCTCTACCTTGTTTTCTTTCAGAGTTTGAAGGAGAAATTCCTGACACTAACCTCAATAACTGACCTGTCCAGAGAGAGATACAAAATGAGAGTCTGGAAATATGAGCCATTGCGTATACAATTCAGTTCATTCAGGTTAGTTACATTAATATTTTCTACTGTGGTACAGAATCACTTCTTTATCTCAAGACATATTTTTCATTTTACTATTCAGGTCTCTCAATTTCCATTTCTCATTTCCCCCCTTATATTAGTTATTCAGAACATTTATGTTTCTGTGATTAGCAAATGTTATCACATCATCGTCTTTTTATCCCCAGGTCAGTTTTACTCCTAAGTGGTCTGATGTTTTTTTTATATTCAGCACTAAAGTCTCTCATATTAGACTGAAGCAGATTCTTTCATCCTGTACAGGGCCGACTCCAGGCACCAGCCGAGGAAGCACGTGCTTGGGGCGGCACATTTTAAGGGGCGGCATTCCAGCCAATCTTGGAGCAACACATTCTGGCTGTCCTCCCCCCCCACCCCCCTTTGGCTTTGGTACTCCGGACGCTTTTTTTTTTCCTGCTTGGGGTGGCAAAAACGTTAGAGCTGGCCCTGATCCTGTAGCAGCTTATATAGGCCTTAATGTAGATACTACCCTTTTAAAACCATTAATCTCGCCCTTCCTTTGTACAATGCACAAGACCCAGATCATTCGCAGTTCGTAGCTCCCGTTGATTTATACAGAGGTTCAGCCTATTATGTTTGACACATTTTCAAAATCAGCCACTAACTTCTTTATGTTGATAATAGCCTTTTCCTTTGTAATATAAAGTTCCTTACCTTGATATGATTCTTCTTCCTTTCTCCTCACAGCTCTGCCTTTGTTTCTGTTTTGCCATTCATTGACTGCTAGTAGAATTCATGATATTGCCTGTCTAAACAACATTATTTTTACCACTTTCTCCTCCTTCACATTCATCAGCACTAACATGTGACAGAATAAAATTAACTTCCCTCAGATGCAAGTACACATTATTTTAATAGTGAAAAACTTTGACATTAAAATTTCTAGGCAACTTTTGTATAATGCTAGAGTACAATTTAAAACCTGTAGTTATGAGTGTTATACATATGAATATCAAAGTCAAATACTGAGAAGATTCACAATAGCTTGTTAGTTTATAATGATGGGAATGTTTATTCAGTAGAATAAACTTGGAGAACTGTAGTGTTAGTAAAAGAAATGTACATAGAGTGCTGGGAAAATTCAGGCAAATAGTCCTGATACTAGACCTGTAAGAAAAAACCCTATTGGTTCAACCCTGGTGTTCCTGAAGAAGATACTCCTTCTCACACAGATTTTCTGATTTGAACAAATGTACACTATGGATTCTATGGAAAATCATTCTGTTTTTCTGTTTCTGTTCAATTTTACTAATGTACATGTATGTCTTTCTTATACTATATCAGAAAGACTAATCACATTAGGAAATTCATTTATGGGCTAGATTTTACCATCAGTCTTTTCACAGAACTCCAATTGATGTAAATGGTTTGCTGAAAAATAAGAGAAATAAGTCGATGCTATAGGTATGATGCCAGTATAATACAAAATAAATCAAATAGCTTTGTAAATGGGTCCTAATCAATATTTCTATTTTGGTTAATTATTTTTACCCAATTATATGCCAGTTCATATAAGAAGAATTCATACACAATAGACTCATTAGCAACATATCTGTGCTCTTTTGCTGTTATGGGGAGCGTCGACTATTCACAGTAGGAAAAATGTTCCCAGGAAAATGTTTCTTGTAAGCGGTGGTTGCTCTTAAAAAGTGTTGCTGAAAACAACTATCTACTATACAAATTAAAAAGAAAAATCTCTCCAATTACAGATATATTATGAAACTAAAAAGCCCTTTAGTGGTATGAAGTCCCATTAAAAAAAAGTCCCATCAGCAGTGCTGCCTGGCTATGCCAACCTGTTCTGACACTGCACTGACCCCTGGAAGCAGCCAGTAATAGGTCCAGGTCCTAGTGGGAGGGCTATAGGATCCTGTCCCGAGCACTGGCTCTGCAGTCCCATTGGCTGTGAACTGGCCAATGCAGCCTGGCGGGGTAGTGCCTATGGGAGATAGCTACGCTGAGCCAGACCTGCTGCTGGCCACTTCCGGGGCGCAGCATCGTCTGCAGTTCCAGGACAGGCAACAAGCCTGCCTTTGACTTGGAGCTGCCTGAGATAAACCTGTGCCCTAATCTCCAGCCCTGAGCCACCCCCAAATCCAGAGCCCCCTCCTGCACCCCAATCCCTCATTGCCTACACCTCCGGCCCAGATCCCTGATCCCTCCCACACCCCAACTCCCTGCCCCAGTCCAGAGCCCCCTCTCACATACTGAATCCCTCAGCCCTGCACCCTCTACCCAGCCCTAAGACCCTCTCACACCCCAGCTCTGCAATTTTTTTCAACAGGGTCACCAGAAATAATGAGTGAAAAACCACTGGTCTAAGGATTATCTTAAAGAAGGGAGTCCTCAGCCTCAGGGCGGCGACAGGGGGGTACAATGGGTACAGCTTTACCGGGCCCTGGACTTAAGGGGGGGACCCCCTTAAATCCAGGGCGGGCCCGGTACACTGCTGCACCCCCTTGTCGCCGGCCGGGGGGTGGCGGGCAGCGGGAGACCAGCCGGGGGGGGGGGAGCCGTGGGCGGCGGGAGAGCGGCCGGGGGGGGGGGGCCCGCAGGCGGCGGGAGACCGGCCGGGGGAGGCGGCCTGTGGGCGGCGGGAGACGGGGGGGGGGGGGGCCCGCGGGCGGCGGGAGACCGGCCGGGGGGCCCCGCACGATCTGCGTACGGGGCCCCCAAATTCCTGTTGCCGACCCTGCTCAGCCTGCTTCTCCTAGGTCATTGTGTGTTGAGATAGGTGTGCTCTGAGCATACCTACCAGATTTGGTCCTGCTGGTGAAAGAGGCAGGCCAATCTCTAGTTTCACCTGATTTATGGATCTCCCTGGGGCTTAGGTGGGAGATAGGCACTGGCCATCAGAATTGGGTTAGCAGTGTGCATGCCCAGAGGCAGAAACTTAGATATCTAGGGCATGTGACTGGTGGAAATTTAGGGTGCCAGGGGATTTTCGATGCCTCCAGGATTAAACAGCAATTTAGCTGGGGTTTGGGGTTTTCAGTGGTGCCTAAACTTTGGACTTAGGTGTGTAAAGTGGGACTTAGGTATGTAAAATAGGTGCCTAAGTCATTTTGTGTATCTGGGCCCAAATACCAATATTCTGCAAAAGATACAGTGGTTTGTTTGAAAATCTACTATATTACCAATAGCCAAATATAAAAGGCACCAATTTTCTTGCTATTACAAATTTAGACATATCAAGCTGGTAATATTTACAATAATTTTCTAAAAGAAATTCTGACTCCGTGTTCTAACTTTCACAGAAATACATTGGACCCATAAAAATATTTTTCTCAATTATGCCTAAATACTGGTATCACATTTTTATTAAATATGTAGACTTTTCTTCTTTCAGTTAGCGTTATCTTCACCAAGAAAAAAATGTTGTAGCAGTTTTAAATTAAACTGTTATACTGAGATAAAGTACCAAAATTAGATATCCATTCATCATGACAGTGAGTTTTCATCTTTATGAGATTTCTCTTCTTCTCTAAATGATGCATTGGCTGGCATGCACTAGTCACTACATACAGTATTAGTTAAAAGAGAAAAGGCAAACTACAAAACAGTCTTGTGAGGTCTTCAAATAGCCAGAGGAGATCATTCAATAGATTTATCAAAGAACCTAGGTTCAGCAGAACTACTGGTTCAAATTTTGATGGAGTAGACTTAACCCTTCATTCTCCTGCAGTAAGTGCTTGTCAATACTCCGTTTTTGCATGAATTTTACAAACTTAATAGGGGGAAAAAAGTTAAGTTGGCGTAACCTCCTATGTGGATACAGTTATACTAATAGGGTGTTAATATTGGTATAGCTGGTTTTGTAAAGTTCTTTCATGTTCACTGAGAACAGAGAATTTATCTATGCTAGTCCACAAATACTTGGGGAGTGTCCACGCTGGCCTTTGCAAACATATTAAGTAACTTGGGTTAACTGACAATAAATCATTCAAGGTAACAAAGTCTAATATAGACAAACCTATGCCATTTTTGTAAGAAAAAGTGTTGTTTGTCTCAGTATATGGCAAAATGTCCCTGTACTTTCACTACCATGCATCTCTGCAATAATTGACTGCTGCTTTCTAACCCAGAAAAGGGTGTATTTGAATAGGTGCAGTATTGTGTGTAGTTTGTGAAGTGTTTGGGAATTCTTCAGGCAGAAAGTTGCTGTACTAATTATTTGTGGTTGTGATATTACAAAAAATGGATTTTCCTTGGATTTGTTTATGGGAAGGGGATGAAGACAAGTTATGATTCTACCATTGGATGTTTAGTTTGTCCTTTGAAATGACAAGTGAAGAATCTTTCAGATCCTGTAATCAGACAGTTGACTGGTCTGTCACAGTTATAAGTAGTAAACACCTTGAAGGCAATGCACACGCTAAACTGTATTCTTGTCCACTGCTACAATACTCCTTCCCAGGAGAATGAAGGAATTTTAAAAAATAATTTGGATGCATAGAAATGCTGAGAAGCTTTGTTTGAAACACCTCCATATATGCAGGGACACTTGAAGTCTTTCAAAACTGTTTATCTGAAATTGTTGGGCAGGCATAAATTGGCTGAAACCTCTCAGCCCTCATTCTCTACTAATTTATACCAATGTAAATTGTGAAAAAGGGAAGTCAGTGGGAGTTTTTTCACTGATGTCAATGAGATTTTGATTGGTTCCTTAAGGAGAACAAGTCATTGTTGTCTAAATATTACCTGTAGATATATGCACAAGCCGCACCCAGATTAACCTGAATTTGATGTTACATTTTTCCCTTTTGATGTACAGGCAAAAGAGCAGGAAATACATAATAATGTCAGTATTATACTTTTCCTTTTGGAAATCATAAACTGGATCCACTTATTAAACTAGTTCAACCTAAAATTCTAAATCTGTTCAAGTTCTGAAAACAATGTTATTCATTAGAAATGAAGAGAAGATGTAATTTTAAATGCCAGGCAGAATTACTATTATTAATCTAAATAAACTATATTATTTAGAAGCAGTTCAAAAGCAAACTAAAATGTAAATTTTACATAATAATTCACATGTTAATAATATACTATAAATTATTTTTATGCGTACATATTGATGGCAATTTTATAACAGAAACTAGTTATTTACTTCACAGATATAATTCCATACCATGATTCCACATTGCAAAAAATGACTAATAAATTCTGTTTAAGTACTACCCTGCAAATAGCTAATAGAGGACCAGTGCATGCTATAGTCCTCATTCAGGCAAACTCTTCTTTGAAGTCAATAGGGAGTTTTATCAGACAGAGGATAGCAATATCAGTCCCAGAATATAATGTTAAAATGTCATATCAATAATCTGAAATTCACTCTCACACACCCAATGAATGAGAAATATGCACATGATTATTAGCATTACTACACCTGCTTATATACACAGGGCACAAGAAGATTTTACAGTTTATTAGTGTCTGTCAATTTTGAAATTACAGTAAAAGTATTTGGATGGGGACCCTTACAGCTGTTTAACTTAGCAAAAAGAAGGCTGAGAAGTGGATATGATTGTTCTTTATAAATACATCAAGAGGGAAAATGTCAGGGAGGGAGAAGAGCTGCTTACGTTAAAGGACAAATGAATACAAACTGTCCATGAATTCATGTAGGACAGAAATAGACGGTTTCTATCATATGAAAGACATAGCCATTTGGGGAGGCTGGGTGTGAGCACTGGAAGCTTCCTAGAAGTATGGAAGATTCACTGGCGTCCGGACCATGGCCCCGCCTCATGCTACCCCCACCCCTGCCTGGCCTTCTCCCCCTGAAAGCCCCCGCATGCTTCACCTCTTCCTCTTAGGTCCCTCTCCCATTCTGCCTTTCTGCACCCTCCCCCCAGAGAGGCATGAGCAGTGGGTGGGAAGGGCCTTGGGGAAAGATGCGAAGCACAGGCAGGGTCATGGGGGAGGAGGCTGGGTGGGGGCAGGGCCATGGTCTGGGCACCAGTGGTCCCCCGGCTACTTAGGAGCTTCCGGACGCAGCTCTCCAAAGGTGATATACACCACATCTGGCATTTCTTGCCTTCTCTGGGGAGGCTTAGCTTTCCTAAGCCTTTTATATCCTGACCATGATCAAAGATATGAGGTTATGTGAATCATGTGAACTTGGATATTAACATCTATACAATGTTAATCCAATATTAATACAGCAAGGAGTCCATTGACACCTTAAAGACTAACAGATTTATTTGGGCATAAACTTTCATGAGTAAAAAACCCCACTTCTTCAGATGCATGGAGTGAAAATTACAGATACAGGCATAAATATATCATTATATATGTGTATAAACCTCAGTCCCCTTTCCCTTCCTTGACCCTTAATCTTCTTGGCTAGCACATGAAAAGTACAGAATAATAAATATAGTGCAGAATGTTAAGGCCTAATAAAAAGGTAGTAGATATGAAATGCCCGTCACTCATCCCTTTCACTACTTCGAAAATAATTATTGCTACCTAATGATAGACAAGCTAAAATCAGTTTTTACAGTCTAAATGTAAAGAGCGGATGATGACAGCCATGAATGTCTGCCAACAATAGATTTCTAATGCCTTAAAAAATCTGTATATGTTTGGAGTAATAAAAATGCCCAAGTTCACAAATTAACTGACTTTAAAGGATTTGTCTGGTCAGAAATGCTGGAATTTCAGCACTTCTTTAATCTTATGGAGTATTATTTCTATATTTTTATATGTCCTAATATTCCTTTTGTTATAGAAAATCAAGTGAGGGATATGAAGAAGGACTAGTATGGATTTCTTTATCTTCAGATAATCATGATACAAGCAGAGAATCTGATAATCTTCAGAAATATGAAAGTGAAAATATTTCTCTCTTATTCTGACTCGACAAGAGAGAAATTATTCAGCTTATATTATTCAGGTTATAGCTCTAGTTCTTGTTGTCAGCAAATATGTTTATAGTATTTGAATGTATTTAAGCTTAAAATATTACTGCTTTAGTGTGTTTTCCTTTGGCTTCTATGGCAGTTTACCACTGCCATAAGTTTACCATAAACTTACCATAAGTTTACCACAAGTTTACCACTGGAGACAGGCTAAAATGTCAGAATTTCCAATCAATCCTTAGGTAATACACATTTTTTCTATCATTTTTTTAAAAAGTGTGTGCGTGTGGGGGGGAAGTAACATATTAGAAGTTTGGCTGATGTGCTGCTCAGCTTTGTGCCAATACTTTGTTGATAAGGCTGCATCTTTATAGATATCACAAGAGGCTATATAGTTAAGGTTGCTCTGAGACTTTTACTGAAAGCAGGATTAAAATCCTTCTGAATTTAGATTCCAAGCATAATTTAATCATCTCTTCCGGGGACAACTGGGGTTTCAACAATATTTTTGGGATCAAGGGAGAAGCATATTTCAAAGAAAGCCCCATGGAAAATTCCTCTGATTATCATTTTGTAAATTTCTTCTCATTCATGAACCATAGTCCCTACAAATTACAAACTTCACATGTGTATGCTCCCTATGAGAGCTCAGACTGTTTTTTTTATTAACCTTCAACATGATTATTCTTCTGATTAACAATAACCTAATTGATCTTCACAATGACAAGACACTGGCCAGTTCCATCATCTATTTCTGTTCTCTAGTGCTGGCAACCTGCCGCCCTTACTTACCAGCTCTGCTCAGCACATAGCTCTGGGCAGCTGATATGAGGCATGTTGGGGCAGCAGAAGCATATGGAGTGAAGAGGGATATGGAATGGGAGCAGAGGACTGTGTAGGGGTTAGGGAGAGAAGCAGGGCTTAAATAGGAGTGTGGGGGCCAACTGAATCTGTGAGAAGAGTAGTGGGGGGAGGGGCAGGGAGCCCAATGTATGTATGCCAAAGTATTGGAGATTGTAGGGTCTCCATAGTGTTGATTCTTGATGCACTAGAGAAAGTGAGGCAGCAGTGCCATGGGAAGGCCATGGGAAGGCCAATACTCTTTAAATTCTAAGTGTTGTTATATATTTTATTTTACAGAGGAAGGATTGGCCAATATTTAGGCACTAGCCTAGGACTTGAGACCTTGACTCAGGGCCCTGCTTCATCACAGACTTCCTGTGTGACATAGGGCTTGTGTTTCAATTCCCCATCTGTAAATTGGGAATAATATCATCTCACTTTCTCATAAATACATGAAAGATTGTGCGGCACTCAGACACTGCAGTAATGTGAGCCATACTCAATATGTCTACACTGCGGCTGGCAATTTGCCACCCAGGTAGACTGCCTACCTGTAGCTCTGCTCAAACAAGCATGCTAAAAATAGCAGCAGGATGTGATGGTACACTGGGCTGGCTGCCTGAGTCCAAGCCCACCCAACCTGCAGAGTCTGAGCTTGGGTGGCTGATCCAAGCTGCTGCTCATGTTGCAACATCCACACTGCTGTTTTTGACATGTTGAGACACTTCCATAAGTACCTAAGATAAATTTTAAAATCTACTGTCTTCTGAGTCTCATCCATTCACCTTAGTGCTTGTGAGGGAAGACCACAATCTCTGGTTTTATCCCAGGAGGGCTGCCTTTAAGATAGCCTACGTTTTTTTTTAGTTTTGATAGTTAGTATTCAACACAAACTAGATACTTTATAAATAATTGAACTGTTAATATTGAACACAACCAGTTACTTCATGGTTGATTGCAGGGGATTTTGTGAGTACCTGAACGTACGTAGGGTGGGCATTTTAGTATTCACTTATAAGGCGGCAAAGATAACAACCATTGCTTGAGTCTAATGCTGTTGGGTGAGATCAGGCAGATAGCTGAAACTATCTGACCAATAAGGAGCTGATAGCTGATGTGCGAGTTGTATAATGTTGTTTTCTCAACAGGTAGCTTGGAGGCAGGAGGGAGTCCTTTGTAGACGTTAAATGACCTGAAATGAGTACGGTAAAAAACAGACAAAACCACTTCCTTTACTATTGCATTTGAAATGAGAGCTGGATTAAAAAACTAGGAATTTAAACAGGCACATTTCAGTTTGGAAAGGAAGGGAAGATGTTTTTATACGTCTTTGTTAACTGAGCTAACTAAATAATTGATTAAACTATAATGATGAGCAATAATGGGATCTCCTACTCAAAAGTCCAGACATTTCAGAATGATGCCAGCATAGCACAATTACATCAGAGCTATGCTGGCATTTCGTGACCTTGAGTAGATTGAAGACAAGCAACAATTACACGGGAACATCATAGTCTATAAATATTTGATGGGTGTTAACAATGAAGAGCAAGAGGAATTATTTAGCATGGTACCCAGCAGTACAACTAGAATTAATGGGATGAAATTATGAAAGGAAAAATTTAGGTGGAATATCACAAGTTCTACTAGGATGCAAAAATAATTTCTTAAGGAAGGTGCTGGAAGCCTTAATTGCTTAGAACATTTAATACTAGATTGGTGAATGTACAAATAGATGCACAGCACAGGAAACAATTGCGCAGTGGCAGATAGGAAGACTAGATGGGTATTATATAGTTCCAAATATATGGCAAATGCTAGACCTTTCTCCTCTCTAGATTCCATGATCAGTGTGAGAGAGCAACACAATGAACACCTCAAATGTATAGAAGAAAACACATATGACTATCTCTTTAAGCAGTACTTATGCCTTGTTATTCCACAGATGATGTTTTCTTTTCAGTGAGCACTAGGTGTGCTTTAACTTTTCAGACCTCCAGGAGTATATTTTTTACTCTGCTATATTCATGCTATCTCTTTTTCTCTCACTGTACACAGTGTTAGTATGGCAATATTCTTCTCACAGCACTGCTTAGCAAGCTGCCACCACGTGGAAGCTTTCATCTGGGTAAATCCAACTCTGTGAGACCTGGAAGCAGCTGATTAGTAAATGAGTTTTAAAATAAAATATTTGTCCAAAGTAATTCTTTCCTAAAACCTTTCATAGCTAGCAAGGGTTTTTATTTTTAATTTGTTTTTGTTCCCTCACAAATTAAGAGACATATTTTGCTGGAGCTATAAACATTTCCCCTCCAAAAATTAATATCTGCTAAGCTCTTCCAGCAGTACCAGAGGTTTTTTAAAAGCATCACAGGTGAGTATGCTGCATCTCAAATAAAGATGAATCATTGCTTGCTTTCTCACCAATAATGTATTTTAACGACCCTTGAAAATTGAAGATTAAGAAATTCAGAGAAACCCACAGACTGTGAGAAAATGTTCTAATTATATTTCCTTGTCTTTTTTGAAATCATTTGGCTCTGTTCTGCAAACTCCCATTCCTGTAAGAACCTCACTGAACTCAGTGGCTTCAGTATTGCAATGAGCTCCACACGATGGGCCCTCTCCATCTGTGTGGCGCCCCATTGCACCCTGGATAGATGTGGGGATCCACTAATGCATAGCTCATTGCAGGATCAAGGAAACTATGTCCATTCAGGCAAATAAAGGATGGCAAGTTCAGCCCTTTAAAAATACAGCACAGAAATTTAATATACCTTGTAATAACCTGGAACATAATATAAATTATCAAATAAATCTCCAATAACTGTATGTGTTCTGTTGCTTTTATCATATCTTCTGGACATGTCCATCACTATAGGGAGACGATCACAAATACTTGAGAAGACCTGGCACTCCATCTCTGTATTAGTTGTTACATATATACTAGTCAATTCATTATATTGTGTACTGAAGCTTCTTTTCTAAATTGAATCTGATCACTTCATTTTTTTAAGTTTAAAACTGGCAAAATGCACATTATAAACAAAATCCCAACAACATGTAAGCTATTTTCTTTTTTAAATCTTCTTTTAACAATCCAGTGGATTCGATTGTGTTCTTCTCCCTACCCCCACTTTGATTTTTCTTTTTTAAAAAGAGAAAATTATTAAAATAAAAACTTTTACAATATAAAATATATATCTGAGCTGAGAATAAATACCGCTTATAATGTTGAAATTTCTTCCAGATATAACATTAGAAATCTCATTGAAGTACTAAACCTTGCTTTAGGAAAGTTTTGTGATAAAAATTCCAGAGTCTCCTAAATATGAATAATGCTGCCATGCAAAGTTATATCAATAATACATCATGCCTGTTGCTAGGTCTGATATAATTTATATTTACTCTTCAGGCAATACCTCATATGCAACACCACAAAAATACATTAGTGTGAAACAAAATCCATGAATTCTGAGTGAGGATTTGAAGTTTTCTTGTAGATGTTGATGTATTTTTCAGAATCCACACTGCTACTACAAAATGAAGTTTCCAGCACTTATGCTCGCAGACATAGTTTTACAAAGTAAACTTATGCACCATTCAGTAGCCTTGAGTCTTTGTTGATTTCACTGTGGTTAGGCTGATTTACACCAGTTATGGCTCTGGAACATTTTCAGCTCTGACAGTCAGATGTGTAGATGCCTGTCATGAAGACTGTAGTAGCATACATCATACTGTGGAATTTTAAAAAATTCTCCTCAATGTAAATGTTACTTAAATAGCTTTTCTAGGTGAAATAAAACAACGCAGTTTAATAAGCTAATGCTTTTACACATACTGAGAGCAGGAACTGTTCTTTAGCCTTCTGGAAAGGAAGAATGATTTTCTGTTTAATGTGCTGGTTGGGAAAAAGGAGATCTGTGTTCAGTTCTGCCTTTTTCCACAGATTTTCTATGTGATCTTGAGGAAAAAACGTAAACCCACATTCATAAAGATATTTGGATGCCTAAATACTTTTGAGGATCTGGGTCTTAGGCCCCAGTCCTGTGCCTTTGTGTAGCTCTGTTGACTTCAATAGGTCTCTGTGTGGCTTATGATGGGAGCCATCTGCCATTACATAACCAATGTCTTAATTTCTGTCCCTCAGTTCTGTAAAATGGGGGTAAATTGATCTTCCTTTTGCACACTGTCTTGTGCTTAGACTGTAAGGTCTTTTGGGGTAGGGACTATAAACAGAGCTTTATGGTCAGGACCTTTAAGTGCTGCTGTAATACTAATAAGAAGTAATACTTTTGTGTCTTATGCTGCATTGAACACATCAGTGCTAAAAAATAATGATGAATATGATATTTAGAATGAAAATATATGTTTAGGCCTCAGAAGACTAGACAGTAAAGAAAATCCAAAGATTCTCTATAACATCTTCCCCACAGATTGATGTAGATTTTGAAGAGAAATCTTCTGGAATATAGATATTGACTCATTTCCCTTTAGGTATGTTTTCTGTTATAATAATCTGGAGGTAATAGTCAATAAAATTCCTTTTGATTACTGTATCCTAAGGTTCCAGTCCTGAAGATAATGTCAGATTGCTCATAAATCACCTATTTCCTGTATTCAAATGTAACTAAATTATTGCACGTATTACAGCAGATTTTCTAGTATTTTAACTATTTGTGACAAACAGTGGAGAAAGCTCAAATAATGGAATGAGTTTTTGATGAGGGTGAAGAAGGAACTGAAGAAGACTGTACTATTTTTATTTTTAAAATTGAAGGATGTTTTAAAAATGAATCCCTGATGGTTCATATGTCAAATCATTTTGTAATTATCACTGTGACAGTCTGCTCTGAGTTGTAGAGGAGTAGGTTAATACTTCAGTTTTGAATAGAAATATATTCCTCCCACCTCTTAAACTGCTTAGGCTGAACCTGCATTAGCCTAGATAGAAAGGAAAGATGGGGGGCTTTTGGCCCATAGCAGTTATGCTTGTAGATGGATATGACAGAGGCATACTGTGAAAATCTATCACAGTGTTCACATTTCTTCCTTGTCCCTTTGGCTTTCCAAGATTTACTATGGTGCATAAGTGGGGAAGAAAGGGAGGGGTAATATGGTAAGGAAGCATGTGTTTGTGGCTGAGGGCGGGTCTCTTGTGACAGATTTCAAGCTCGGCTGTAAAGCAGCCATTTTGTTAGAATGTTTGTGGTCACATTCAGTAGTACTCTCTCGGTAGATGTGTGCCTGACGGAGCAGGGTTGATCTGGACAGCGAATAAGCTGGCATTTGCTCTTACTCACAAAAACATTTTCCACCATTTCTGGTCAGAGTACAAGCTGGCCATTAATCTGCATAAAATTTTCCTGTTGGAATAAATAGAGCTCATTGGCCAACACATTAATTTATCTAAATTTGAATAAGTTTAATGAGAACTGCTCAGTGTTTTGGGCTGAAAAGTGCTAAGAAGTATATTGACACCCAGCCATTCACTCTTGCCTTTCTGTGGAAATTGACAAAAGCTGAAAATTTCCATCTGCATAGAACTATGTGAAATTGCATATTTTTGTGAATTTGGGCCAATCCACTCCTGAAATTTTAGAATTTAATGGAAAAAAAATAAAAAAATGAATCTCTGTGGAAATGTATTAATTTGAAAAATATTTTTTTCATGATAATCTTGAGGCAATCAAATCAATTTAACATTTGCAATGACACCTGATTATACCAAAAATGTGACACATTTTGAATTTAATCATGAATATTGTTGTTTCACATACCTCTACATTCACATGTGAGCACATAGCTTTTGCCTTCAGTAGAAATAGGCCAATGCTGAGTATTTTGAAAATGCAGCTTTAGGTGCCTGACTCCCATTGATTTTTCAATGGGAATTGAGCAGCTGCCTCTTTAGGGGCTTTTTAAAAATTGACCTCCTTAGACATACACAGAGGCACGTTAAAGTACTTTTAGATTTTCCATGGTGTTACAGTCAACATCTCTAGATATCAAACTACTTATTTCAATGCTTAGATGGGGATTTAAGTTTTTAACATTAGCCAGCTAGGTTTGTTTATTCTGGGTTTAGTCCAGAGAGTATAATCAGTAATAATAAAAAATGAGTTCAGGGTGTGGGTGACCAGGAGGCCATGATCCTACAATAGGGAAAAGGATGTTGTCAAGGTGTGTCTCCCCACTCTGAACTCTAGGGTAAAGATGTGGGGACCCTGCATGAAAGAAGAAATAACCCCCCAAGCTTATTTTACCAGATTAGGTGAAAACTTTTCCCCCAAGACCCAAACTTCTCCAGTTGGGGCTTGGAAAATGCAGCCACCACCAATTTAAGCCCCCAAAACCATGGGGTTAGGGTAAATTGGAACCACCCTTAATATATCCCCCAAATCTCCCCCTTCACCTGGGAGAGGTTTGAGAACAGAGAAATCCCTCACTTCCTGTGAGCCGTGCCGATCCAAACGAGGATCAATCCAATGGAAACAAACAGAATCTTAAATAAAGATTTTAATAAAAGGAAAAGAAGGAACATAAACCCCTTGTACAGAAATCATGCCAGTATAGTGTCAATTTTCTCTCCTGGCTTTTTCACGTTATATCTGCACCATCTGTGTCGAAGACTGATGTTTGAGAACAGGAGTTTTCAGTCACTTGCAATTCTGCAGCATGACATACATTAACTGAACTGCTTTGGCACGTACACCATCATCTCTCGAGAAACACAGCTACATTCTAAATACTTTTTGCATCTTTCTGATGTGTTTGCCTTAAAGCTCCCACTGCAGGATTCAAAAGATTAATTGAGACTCTGTTTTTATTAAAAATAGTTAAGTTTCTAGACTTGGAGAAAAGCTGGAAAACTTGATCTGATTGCATCCAAAACAGACGCCATATACAAAGAAACCAACATTTGCCATACCCGGTCCCCCTGCAAAAAAATCAAAACAAAAACAAAAAACCCTCTCGTGATTTTTTTAAGCCAATCTCATGATTTTGGGGAGGTCTGACTCATTATTTTTGAGTCCTTGGGTTTGGCAATATTGGAATAATGCAGGATGAACAACACAACCCTTTCTGTAGACTGATGCCCTTGGTCAAATGTGAATACTGCTACAAGATTGACTTGAACAGCCATTGAGGAGAGCTGGCAGGATATTTTCTGATGTTTTTTGCCTAGAAAATGCTGATTCATCAAAATGTTCTGTGAGAACATACTGATTTCAATGAAATTGTTATGGAAACTGGGCAGGTTTTTCATGGGAAAACTACCTGGTTTCTTGCCACCTCACCAATCCAACTCCTTGCCAGCACATGTGGCAGGCTGATGGGTAGCCTGGAAGCTCTGGCTCCCAGTCTCATGGCCCATTGGCAGCTCAAGATCCCAGAGTTTCTAAGGTCCGCAGTGCTAGGGAAGCATAGCAGGCACGTCTCCAGCCCCTCCAGTTCCCAGGCTCTTCAGCGGCTCACGTTGACCTGCTTTAAGGATCCCCCCAGCTTCTTGATAGCTCACCAGGCAGGCTGCTGTGGAGCTGGGGCTCTTTTGGACCCCAACTCTCAGAGACTCTTGGCACATCAGAGAATCAGATAGCTGATTCCCTACCTGGCTGGCTCCCTTGGCTGCCCTACTGGAGGGCAAGCGGGTGGGTTAGGCAGCCATTCTGCAAAAAAAGTGAGTTGTGTTTTTTCACTCTACTAATGAATGACATTTTTTTTCTAAATCTCATAAAATGGTTTTATTAAAAAGTACTTCACTGAAGTTAAGGCAGAAAGTCAAGAAATCTTTAGAAATCATAAAAAAGTAAGATTACTATTGAAAGGGGAACTAGGGTACAGCAGTTCTTCATAGAGCTATGTTTCTTTGCTTTTGGTACCATACACCCCACTTCTAACATGAGATTTCCAACTTCATGCTTTCGACTGGCTTTCTTCACAGGAATGCCCTCCTCATGGTCCAATGCCATTATTAGCATCTTTCTAAGAATCCAGAACCTATCTGCAGAGTGTCATCAACTTTGAATTTTCAGTTTAGTTACATCCACTTTAATGGGGAGAGGTGAAGGAGACGTGTCCTATTGATATATCGCCAAGCCAGCTGCAGGGTTCATGTATTCTCATTTCTGGATCTCCAAATGCAATTTTTTATGTTATTGCACCTGTGTCATGTAGCTTCATAAAAAGACTCTATTTTTGCTGTTGAGATTCCCCTCATTGAGATTGCTATAGCCTGATCTAATAAGTTCTGGTATAACACTGATCATATAGCACAGTACACAGCTGAGATTGATGTCATAATCAATCACACAACTGACCCAGAGAGGAAAAGAAAAAGATTGAGATTCAAAATCTGGCAGCATGCAGGTAAGACAAGAGTAGTCATTTGCTGTATTCACTTTTGATTTCCCTCCATTTACTTGTTGGAACAATTAAACCACCAGTCACTAAAATCACAGTATGTAGGTTCATCATGAGCCATTACTAGTGTTATTTTGTGTTAGGAAATATGTTTGTAGGATAATCTTAATATGTCTTGACTTTCACCTCATTTACAAACTTCAGCATTATTTTACCTATGTGTATATTTAAATATAATGTGGAGTAGGTGTTGTAAGGGACTGTAGATGTTTGTAGAAAATGAGTATGTAGGTAAGGTGCTGATATATCACTACAGGGTGATATTGTCACTGTTTGATTATCCTCTGAGCCACACCAGAATATAATCAGATTAGTTTATACTGCAGAGAAGCTGCTGTTTGCATTCTGGCATTGATGACTGAGTCAAGAATTAAATCAGAATGGCTGGATGAGTGAATTTCTAGCTTGTATTTTATTGTAAGTGGTACAGAATGACCAGTCTCACCAATTCTGCTGAAGGAGGCTGAATTTCCACCTATGGATTTCTGGGCTTCCCCCCCCCCTCCCCCCTCAGATAAGTATGATATGTCATTACATTGCCATTGGCAAAACAAACAAACAAACAAAAAAACCCTATGCTAGAAAAAATTGCCTTCTGTTTCTCTGCTACAACCAACATTTGTTTTAAGTGTCCGTGATGGAATACAAGTAATGAAAAAAGATTAGGGACTGGGTGGTAGAAAGTGCAACACTGACTTACAGTTTAAAGCAATTAATGGAAAACTTCCAGCTAACTTGTTTCTGAAATAATAAATTTATGGTATGAAATTATAAAGTGGGAGAATCCTTTCAAAGGTCACTGAAAAAATAAAATAAAATAAAAAGTGACTCTCCTGGATACTGAAGTTGGTTTTGCCCTTAATTAGACGTTTTTCTGACTGGTGCTGTTCTCTGAGCCATCTGAAATGAGTTCTTGATGTCACAAAAGGAAACTCTATTTTTTGTCTCTCTTGAGTTTTGATACTAGATATTAGCATTTACCCTGTACTGTGAGTGTGGGAAATGTTTGACCATGTTTGTATTACATGTTTGTCATGTTTTTCTCTTTCTGCCTTTACATTAGGCTTCTTAATGTAGGCACTCTGAATAGAGCCTTCAGAATCCCTACAGCCTGCTGCCTGTCACTGCATATTCCTACAGTAAGTCTGCTTCCTCTCTGTTGTGGTCTCTCCCTGAAACTAGTCACTTTCAGGATAACAGAGTATATATGCTCCGTTAAAATGTTTGTGATTAAGAATCTCACTGCACTGGCGGGGAGTTAGAAACATAACCTCAGCCATAAATACTGTTGTGTTTATCAGAAAGATTATTGGAAATAAACATGAGACAAAGCATTAAGGAAATTCATAATTAAAACTGGTTCCACAACATTTGCCCATCCACTCCAAAAAGTTGCTACATGGTTTTTAACCTTTTTTGGATCAAATATCCACCTGAGCTTTTTAATGAAATCTTAAAATATAGTCAGGCGGGTTTTGATGAGTATTTTTGCTAATATGAAAGAATCCAATATGCATTCCATATTTTCATAATTTAACTGCAAACAATACTTGCAGCATTTTAATAATCCTATGCTTGCAGAAAAATGGATTTTAGTTGTTACACTGTATGTAAATTATAGTCAGCCCAGTGGTTTAAAGAAAATAGTGATTAAAAATCAAGTTTAACTCCATATTTATCGGTTTATAAAGGCACAAACCAATGAATTCAACTTTACAGGAATTTTCTTCACAAATGGGACAACTTTTGCTTGATAGTTCCAAATTCCATAGTCCCATGGCAACTTTTTCTGTCCATTATCCATTTTTAATTGTAATTTTATGACCCTTGTACCGCTACAGTGCTGTTCATATGTATCACCTCTTCAACTTTAAAAGCTCTTCCATTTCACCTTCATTTAACAAGACTGCATTACCAATAACTGGCCTCTTGGGGAGGTTTGGAGATAGCCATTTTCATGTCCTGCAGTTAAGGAACAGGAAAAAGAGGCAGGGAACTGTTTTATTTTTCAAGCTCTGCTCCAAACATCTTGTGTAGACCATAGGCAAATCACAAGCAGGAGGATTTTCAAAGAGCTTCTGCAGAGGATTTGTCTGGCTAGAGCAGGGTGCTCAAGGAATGGGGAATTTTCATAGGCTAGGAGCAGTCAAACTCAGTGAGGAGGCTTGTGCTGAGGTTACTGTTTATCTACCTCATAGGAGCATTGTGAGGCTAAATCCCTTAATGTTTGTGAGATACTCAGATACGGAAGTGACAAACACCACAGAATTACCCTATAAATAAAAGCTCACATGATCAGAATTAATGCAAACCACTAATTTAGTGTGATTCCTGATTTTAAGTACAGCAAGATTATCAATGAGACCCATTGTTGTTTGTTACTAATACTAATGCTGTAGTTATGAGGATTAAGCAAAATGTTCCAAGGCATCCTAATAATAGAAGTTTCATTTCTTATGAACCATGAAAATAGTGTTGGCATATAAATTACAAATGAGCATAGTTCCTGGACTCAGCTAAAGGTTTTAATTTAAATTCACCTGTAGGTTTAAATCAGGACGGAGGTTTGGGTTTTTTGAAATAACAAAACTTGACATGACATTTTTCTTAAAGGAATAATCATGGAAGAAGAATTAGTCTGCTTGTCTTGTTTCTTTTATTGCAGTTTCTTGTTCTCAAAATCATACCCACTCTAGGAACTTGTTAAAGGAAGTAGAAGTGGGAAGATGTGGAGGGGTGCCAAAACTAACACCTTCAGATGTGAGCATTTTTGTACCTTTTTGTTCAAGAAATAGTATCGATGTGTGAATGATTTGATCATTTTTGTTGTGCTTGCCCTACTTATGTTTTGCTAAATACTTTGAAATTATGCAATTTGCATGATAAAACATTTCTAAAGAAAGAAATCCAGTATGGCTGAGCCCCCAAAGTGATTAATGACGGGATCCAGAAAATTAAAGGATATGCTCAAATGATTGTTTAAAATAGTGATATGTGATGTGTTTACTGAAGGGCTCAACCATTAACCATCATTTGGATCTGATTCCAAACTTTCCCAACACAGTTGTGTAGATTAGACATATATCTTTAACTGTCAAGTAATACATGGATGGGAGCTATAAACATCTATAGATATGAAAAAAAATTCTTAAGATTTAGTGATCTTATCCAAAGCCTGTTGATGTCAATGGAAAGACTCCCCATCGACATCAGTGGGTTTTGAATCTGACCCAAAACGCTTAAAAGAATCACCATTACCCAAATTACCTTCTTTGTCAATGTTGACTGCAGAGATGCCAGAGTAGCACAGCAAAGCATACTATGGATGAACAGGATTTATTTTAGAGAATAATAAGAAATTGGGAATCGGAAGGGAGGGAAAGGCTGGAACAGGAAGCAGGGAAGGTATATGTGTGGTTACATGCATAAACTCAGCAGAGCTTTAAAATGCAGGAGCAAATACTTTGTACACTAATTGCATTGATTTTTAAAAATAATAATTTTCTCTATGTAAAAATACAACTAATAACTTTTCTCAGACAATGAATGCTATAAATCCCTTAAAATAAAATTTAGCAAGACAAACCATTTCTATAGCATTGCATAGGAGACTGAATGTGTGGACAATATGGATGACTGCTGTTTATGCTATGTAACAAGCAATATGTATTGCACTTGGTCTGTACTGCACTTTGAATATTGTTTGTACAATAGGAGGTGTATTTCATATATGCATGCAATATTAGTTTTTGTGGAATGTTTTGCTGAATGATGTTATATTCTTTTACTTTCTATTCAACTTTAATAATATTTTCTTTCTTTCTGTCTTTCCAAGACCTTTAGATCTCAAGAATACAGGTCACATTTTAATCAGATCATGGGAAATTATTGATTGGTCCCAATAGTGTGCATCCCCAGAGCTTATGGTTGCCTAAATTAAATTACAGATTCTATGTCATTGAGGCATTAAGAACTGAAATACTCTACTCAACTTCATTAATTTTTGTATTGCTGAGAAGAACTGAGGTCAAATCCAGCAGTCATTTTGCAGTCAAAAATCATTTAAATCAATGGGAATTCTGACTGAGTAAGGACTGCAGGACTTAACCCATAAAAACAATAATGTGATTAGGTTCAAATTCACATTTAGATCTTAAATTCCAAGGTAAGTCCCCCCCCCTTAAAGAATTAGGGTGGGATTTTCTAAATATCTCAGCACTGGCATAACCTTATTCCTGTTGAAGTTAATGGGAGTTTTACCAACAGACTTGTCAGAGCTTTCAAAATTTCCATCCCTAGTTTTAAGTTAGGGCTTTACTAATCACTTTTACAAGAAGACAGGTAATGGCCAAGACCATGCTAAATATACATGTAGTTAATGAAGACGAAGTTGCCAAAATAAAAGATAGAGATTGGAGTAGGGCTTTTTAACGTAAACAGAGTTACTTTTTGAATAATGACAAACAAGTTTCCTGGGACCAGAGAATGCAGTTCTGCAATATTATTTTTGATGTCTGATGTATGTGGAAAGGTGTTTTCTAATCATCACTCAGGAAAATAGCAGTGCACAAGGCATATTCTCCTGAAACATCAGAGTAGGCCAATAGCTGGAGCTGAATTATGCTCAATCCTTGATTCCCTCATACTGTTTCTTTAGCTGGGATGGAGACACATTTGTTATCATCCAACTATTTTGTGATGTTAGGGTTATATACTATCTTGGATGCAAGTGCAGAACCTCCACTAATATAAGATCAAAATTTTTGTTACTTAGGGCTGGTCTTCACTACCCGCCGAATCGACGGGTAGCGATCTATCTGTTAGCGATCGATTTCTCGCATCTGGTGAAGGCGCAAGAAATTGATCGCCCGTGGTGCCCCTGTCGACTCCGGAACTCCAGCTTGGCGGGAGGTGCAAGCTGGAGTCGACGGGGGAGCGCGATGCCGACTGCCACTGCCATGAGGACGGCAGGTAAGTCGGCTTCAGATATGCAAACTTCAGCTACGTGATCCCCCCCCCCCCCGTAGTGAAGTCCAGCCCATAGTCCACTTGATACATGGCTTGTATGAAGTAAGGTGAAGTCTAGATTTGTATGTAATCATCCCAATGAATGAGTCCCATCATTCCTCCTTTTGCTTCAAACCACAGGTAACAGGCTTGTGTATCACACTTGGGTAAGGAAAACCTTCACAATGAGATATTTACCATGAAATATTGGAGAATATTCATAATAATAAGTCTGAATATCAGCAGTCCTAGGCCAGCCTAAACTCTCTGAGATGCTTCCGTCTGGTAAGCTTATTGAGTCAAGTCTGATGAGCAGGTTTGTTTCATCTTCTCCCCAAATCCTCAACATCCTTTGCCCTGGAGTGAAAAAATATCTTACCCCGCAAAAAGAAAAAATAGTGTGGAGATGGTAAAGTTAGTCAGATGAAATTCATTTAGTTGAGGGAAGGAAGTTACTCTAATTGAGGTAGAACAGAATACTCAATACAGCTATGGATACTTTGGGGGCAGTTTCTTAAGACAGGAGCTTGGTTTTTTACAAGTTTCATTCTGGTATTGAAGCTTTGGGGAAGAGACTTGTTTAGACCCCTTGTTTCTCAGCTTTTAGGCCTTGTTCAGAACCTTCTCAAGTTAATGGAAAGACTCTGGCTTCAATGGGCTTTGGGTCAGGCCATTGCAGCAGTGTCCAGTCTGACCAGCATACATGTCTGAGATAGATTTCTTAAATTGTAACTAACCGGGGCCAGATTGCATGCTTTTTCAGTGCAGATGGGATTGTCTTTCTGTACAGATCTACTAAATAACACTGGAATTAGAATCATTCTCCCCCCCCCCCCAACACCTTAATAATATTTCTAAATGCTACTTATAAGTATTTTCTTTAGTTCCTTTAAAAACATTTTTTGAGGGTTAAATATAAATATCTATCTTCTCCCTGCCTTGCTAAATCAATACAGTAGACTCTTGATTATCCAGAATTGGGTTAACCAGAATGTGGATTAACCAGGATGTCAAAAAAATGTGTAACTCGCAGGGCCGGCTCTGGCTTTTTTGCCGCCCCAAGCACACACACACAAAAAACCCACCAGGGCACAGGACAGTCAGTGAACCAACACTCCCTCCCCCCGAGGCAGGGTGGCTGGTGAACCAACCTCCCCTCCACCCCCCCACCCCATATTTCCTATGGATGGTGATTATCCAGGATTTTATTAACCAGGATTATTTTTTTCCCTATCATCCTGGATAATCGAGAGTCTACTGTACTTTTAAAGCAGTGTCTTCTGTCTGTCATACCATAGTGTGTGCTTCTGAGAATGCCAGTTTATTACAGCAGTAAGCAGACAAATGGCTGCAGTAGGAAGGAGTTCTGAACTGAAATTTTTGAGAGCAATTCTTTTTTTTTGGGGGGGGGGGATGTAGGAAAGTCAAATATCTCTTGAAAGTAGTGCCTGTTCAGCTAGTAGGGTTCTATAGTTGCCCAATTCCTAAAAACAGATCTAGGGAGAGAAGTATGGTAAAGAATCATTAGATTGGACTCTGGGAGGACTCACAATGAGATGCATTCAAATACATTCAAATGTTCAAGTTTCCTAGGATCAATTTGTTAATTTTGTGATCGTTCATTTTTCAGAGATGCTGCCACTGTAGTATACATAAAAAAAATACTGAAATAGTTGCTATGGTCTTTTCATGTTGGAGAAGTGCACAGTTGCTAACAATATTAATTTTATTTCCTGCAATTTATAGTGTGTGCGCAGAAATAAACTCAACAGCTTTTACAGTATATTAAAAACAACAACAATCCTTTGCCAGGATCAGGGAAATATTATCATGTTTCTTTGTGTATATAAACACATATTATAGGAGCAGAGCTAACCCATGCTTTATGTACTTAAGCAGTAAATCTGATTAAATTACCTACATTTTGTTGGCAGGAATAGATAGTGAGCCATCACAGAATATTCTTCCCTTCTTATGATATGTCTGAGCAGTGGTTCTCAACCTGTGACCCACATGTAACTTGCAGCCCACCCAATCAGCACAGAGCTTTGGCCCATGTGACATCCTCAGGGCCATACAGGTAGTATTGGATGAGGCCTATATAACACATTGTGGTCTGCATATGTAGCCCACAATGGTGAATAGGTTGAGACTCACTGGTCTGGAGCTTTTGATTTTGGGGGCAAATACAGCTGGATATTAGTAAGCAAGGCTGACTGTTACAGGCTTCGTCCTGCCAGGTACTGCATATTATGACTCAACCCAGCAGAGCACTTAAGCACATGCTTACTTTTAAGCATCTGAGTAGTCCCACTGGCTTTAAGGTTTTCAACGCCCCCATGGTGTTAAGGGACTCAGAGAGTGATGGGTTCAGGTGCAGTGCAATGGCATGTATTCAATGTATGGAGTGATCTTGGTTCTAGTCAGTGGATCATAGGGGCAGAAGAGAGTCTATGAATTTAGGGGGCTAAACTCTTGGGTTTTTCTATGGTAGGGAAGTGGGAGGAGAAACCATGGCTCCCGTGGAAGAATGAGGAGAAAATTTAGGAGGAGACTCATAAAATCAGATTGTTGACTGGTGTAAATCATGTTAGCTCTGAAGTCAACAGTGCTATGCCAGTTTACACCAGCTGAAGATCTAGCCAGTAGAAAATTCACTTTTCTGTTTGGGAATAACCATATTTTTGTAGTGGAGCATGAGACTCCAGTTTAGCCCCTGCCTTAGTATTTGCTTCATTTTCTGCCATACCTGGGTGCGATCTTGCAGTCCTTACTCTGGTGAAATTCTCATTGGTCCTAGGGGAGGTTTTGCCTGAATAAGCTCTGCAAAATTGGGTAGCCTTTTGCAGAAGATTTAATAATTTAAAAAGAGAATTTGAAAGCTGTAGGGAAAGAATGAAAATAGTCACTACAAATCTCCTACTTTAATTTACTGCAAATGGAAGTATAATTCCACAAAACTGACTGCTTTGCAAACATTATAGTTAACAAATATTGATAAGTTTCCAGATCATGACATGTTTTTATACCATGAAGGATGACTAGGTAGTAAATAAAACACATTATACATCTTGTACTTAAATACTTTTTGATCAAATGGATTAATAAATAAAAAATGATTTGTGTAAATATATGCATACAAGTGAATAGCCTATGGTAGAGTCATTTCTAATTAAAAAAAATATCCCAATACGAAGACACATAATTTCCTGTAAGCAAGGAGATCCTTATTTGCTACATTATTTAGTGAAGCACTAATCTGTGAAAAAGTATAAGCAGCAGTTAATTGTTGATTAGTTGTTTTACAACTGAATAGTATTTTACATTTAAATGCACCAGTTTTGTGCCACCAGAAATTTTTTCTAAAGATTCAAATGGTAGTCAGCATTGTAACAAGGTTTGCTATGCAGAAAGGAAGTTTCTAATAAACAAAGTAGGCCAGGTTTTGTGCTGAAGCATGAATTATGGAAATGGTCCAATGATATTTATGGTCAGCAGTAAATTAGGCTTTTTTTAAAAAATGTGATTGGATTATAGCCAATATGATTTCTCCCATGGAAATAAAACCATAGAGGAAAGGTAATCAGAGGACATGCTTCAGAGGACATGCTTCAGTATGACTTTTGACTAGGTTCCCTGGTATGCTCTCTCCAAACAAAAAGGCTTTAGCAGAAGGATCCCCTGGAAGGGGCAGGGGGCTGTTCCTTTGAACTCCGCAAAGCCTAACATTGAGCCATCTGCCTGGATGATCAACCTCTGTGCACTTATTCAGTGACCACCCATACCCCTAAGAGTGTAGCTTTCTTAGGAGACCCTCTGCTGCTGGTTCTCACTCGGATAGCTGCACTTTCCTTTTCTTTCCATACAAAGCTGAAAGGATGGAGGCCAGTTACTTGGTGTAGTGAGGTACTTTGGATTTTGCGAGACAAGGCACACACACGTGGTAGAAAGTAGATGAGTTTATTGGAAGGCTTTGGTCCCTCAAATAGGCGCTGAGGGGCCCGATTCTGATCAGCGCGACCGCAGAAAGGGTTACTTAGCACATCAGAGCCATTGCCAGGTCGAAAGAGCTCACGAGCAAATACGGGAGTGGGCTTAAGTACACTCACACATTTGCACCTCATACATACTCACGTCTTATTTGCAAGCAACAAGCTGATTGGTTACATGCTGTCTTGCTTCAGTTTCTCCACTTAGTTTCCCACACATTCGTTCTCACACAGACGGGGTAAACACACACACAGCTGGGAACGGTCTGGGAACTGTTCCCAAACACACAGATAACAGCAAGGTCAATCTCATAGCATCATTATGCACTCTCCTGGAGTTGACTTAGAAGCGTAACTACACTTCTTAGTGATTGCCCGTCACAATGTCTTCCGGTCCTAACACTTGGGTTCCACCAGCTGATGGAAATCCACCTGGTGCAGAGAGGAGCATACTGCAGGGAGGGAGTATTGGTCCTCAGCTTCTCCCTCAGCTTCCAGCCCACTCACCTCAACATTGCACAGCCATGGACAAGCAGAGGTCTTGCACCAAGGCATGTGCAAAGCTTGGAAATATTGCTCTTCCTTCCTCTGGTGTTTTTTTTTCTTTCCGGCTCATCTTATTCTCCCCTTGCACCATGAAACAGAAAGGAGCATATGGCCCCATATGGCTTTCAAAAGAGCAAAAAAGGTTTGCTTCCTATTCAAGATTCTCATCCACCTCTGTAACATGATCTTTTTATATTAGGAGAAAATATTCTTTGTTTAAAACCTTGCGTCAGGAGAAGCACAGCAGCATTGGAAACCCACAGCCATTAAATATTTACTGCTATTCCACCTGCAAAGATTTAATGTGTTCAATTGCTTGGGTCCCAGTTGGTTTCTGATGAGGCTCACCACAGGCTTGGCTCCCTGTTCTTTCACAATCAAAGCTTTCCTTGGACTTGAGAGCAGAGAGAACTTGCATATCAAATTACAGACCAGATTGTAAAGCCACTGGAAGGGCAACAGTGGGCCCAAGATACTCTCTATCACTTTCACCTTGAAGAGTTTGCTTTGACAAGAGTATTCAGAAGTGGGAGTGAATGGGGACTGATAAAAGAAGCAGACAAAAACTGATTCCTTTTCTTCTTAGCGAGAACAGTGCTTTCATTTTGCCAGTGTGAAAAGCTGATCCAAATGGGATTGGGAACTAATTAAAAGCAGTATTATTACTAATTAAAATGTGAGCAATGCATCATTTTGAAAAGCTCATGTAACTCAATAGCAAGAAGAGTAAAGAATGCAAAGTTTTTCAAATGAGCCTTTCCACATTTTTTCCTTGACTGCAGTCTGCAAACAGAGAGAGCCAAATCCGCAGCTAGTAACACGGCTACCCCTCTGATGCTCACCCTTATGGGACATTTAGAAACAAACTTGTAGTTTTCTAGGTTTGTTTGCTTGGCTATCAGTGTTTTCCTGAGTTTTTCTTTACTTTTTTAAAGTTGAGACTTGGGGAGGGAGAATCATAGAATATCAGGGTTGGAAGAGATCTCAGGAGGTCATCTAGTCCAACCCCCTGCTCAAAGCAGGACCAATCCCCAACTAAATCATCCCAGCCAGGGCTTTCTCAAGCCTGACCTTAGAAGGAGGAATCCTGCCTGATTTTATTAGTTTGGGAATTTCTCAAAATTACTCTTGAGGAGACTTTAGCTGTTTTGTGACAGCACTTTTGTATTCTTCATATTCAAGTAGGATAGGCAGATGGTTGAACATGTTCAGCTTCTTTCAGCACCTCAGCAATGACACAAACAACTTGTATAACAGTGTCTCTCAGGAAGTTTATCTAAAATGTATACTGCTACCAACAGCATGTTTCAGGTCTGGGCAGCATACTTTTTGTAAATCTGATGAGTTGGGGAGCAATAATTTTTCCGCTTTTATTTGCTTGTATATTTTCACACATTGTTTGAATGATGCTAACTTTTGTCTGTTGTGCTCCTTGGGCTGGATTGTAATCTAGCTATGTAAATTGCCACACATAGACACGCTGCCCCAGAAGCCGAGCAGGAACCAGGTTGATGAAGCAGTGTCCCTTGATCTGTTCCCGAGTCCGGCAGAAACTAATGATCTGCTAGACTGGGAAGCAAGGTACTGGCCAGGTGCTGAATGGTTCATGTTTAGCATATGCAGACCTTCTACTTTGAGACCTGAATATAGGAGTTAGGGAGATCACCAGTGGGCTGGAGGGAAAGGA
Organism: Sternotherus odoratus; assembly: GCA_032164245.1. NCBI lineage: Eukaryota > Metazoa > Chordata > Testudines > Kinosternidae > Sternotherus > Sternotherus odoratus. The sequence continues at coordinate 57,843,694 of JAVMKO010000004.1, forward strand.
CCAGGCATGGGTGATGGAAAACCTGGGTAGGGAGGGACTACTAGGAAGGGTAGATGGTGTTAGGAATGATGCCTGTTTATGTGTAATTAGATAATAGATGGAACCAGTAGATGGTGCTCAAGAACGTACAGCAGTGTTTCTGGGTTTTGTATAGGATCAATAAAACTTGATGCTGCACACAGCAAGTGGCTTCCTTTATGCAGCTGTATACATTGGCTCTTAACACAGGGAAAATCAGGAGGAAGAAACAATGGGCTCTGAAGCGAGAACAGAGAGAAAAGGGGACAGATTTCAGAGCAGGTGGGATAGCTGATTGGAGACAAGCATTCTGAAAGCCTATAGAGGAACAAAAAGGGATCTGGTGATATTACAAACTTTGAGAGCATGTTTATAATAAAGTGAATTGAATTTCTTTCTTAAAGACAAAGTGCTTTGCTGTTCTGCTTCCTTTAGCAGATGTATAGAAATCAATGTCTGAAGTTAATTATTACAAGGCTGTACATTTAAATAGGATTTATGATTTTGTGACAAACCAAAAGGCCCCCAGGTATTTTAAATTTATCTTAATAAATCCAGTCATATAGACAAAAACTCCATATCATAGGTATAACTAACACCATCTAAAACCCTCTGGAAACTGTATATTAGTCTTGACTCTAGTTCAAATTAAAATCCAGCTGGTATCAGACCAATTGTTTTGACAGTGTTTTTTATCATACTAATGTTGATTCTGTGAACAATGAGCTGGCTAGCAGTGTTTCTCTCTCTCTCTCTCTCTCGCTTGCTCTCTCTTGTAGTAAACATTCAGTGCAATTACTTTCCCAATTCACTAACAGAAGTAAAACTACATTGGGCATGGTTATGGTCTTGAACATCACTACTTTAAACTCCTTCAATAGCTACAAATAAGAGCTACAATACCAAAGTAACATGCCTATATGCATATTATATGTGTTGTACATCACTGTCTGTAACTACAGGAATGTTATTTTTTATGGCTATAGTAATCACAACATCTCAGCGGCTTACCCACAGAGTGCACAAAAACATCTAAAATGTGTGATTAACCCTCATCATTTATTTTGGAAACGAATAAAAGTGATTAACTAAGATCCCAATCCCTCCAAGACAACATAATTATAAGTGGCATAATTTTCAAAATGATTTATTTTGTCTCCTGCTTTTTTTGTTCGTTTCATTCCTTACTTCTTCTCTATTTTTCTATCACCTATTTCTCTAAGTCTTGTTTATTTTTTTCCATCTCTGTTCTAACTTTTTGTAAAGTCTTCTCTAGTGATTGTTGGTTTTTTTCCAATGTCTCATATATGTCTGTTCTTTTCCTCCCATTTTCTTGTTCCATTTTTGGATTTTTACTTTAGCTTTTACAATTTTATTTTTTGATCTGTTAAGTTATATTCTTTCATCACATTGTATCCCTTCATTTCCCGGTGTATCGGTTATTCTTTTCATAGGTGCTCTCAGTCTCTCCCTCTTCCCCTCCTGCAGTTATGTATACTCTGGGTTCAGCAATCCCCTCTTCCTGTTTCCTGACCAGAATAGGGGAATTTGGTGGGAGGAGGTTCCAGGATTGATAGGAATTATGAGCTAGAAGTCATGGAATGTTAGGAAGGAAATCTGCATAAAGGCTGTACCCACTCCCTTTTGAGACACACACTAGGGAAAAAGAAAGTCTTCTGGTGGTCTTCATTTTGAGAGAGCCTGGAAAGGACTACCTGTGGTAGAATCCAGGAGAGAGCTTGGGAAGTGTAGGTTGCGGGGCTGCTGATGCTGGAGCTTTTGTTTATTTTTGAATTTTAGATAATTCAGAAGGGGTGGAGGTTTTAGCTTTCATGGAGGATTGAACCATAGGAAGAAAGTGAGGCATAGCTGCCTTCACGTGATGGAAAGGTAACCAACTGCAACACACAACTCTTTAGATTTGCACAGGGAAGCCAGATATGCATTCCCAAATACCTTAGTTTTATCCTCTCCAGGTTAGTCCATGGTTCCCACTCCCTCCAACTTTGCCAAAGATTTTTGCCTTGGTTCACTCCCAGCCTCTTGTTGTTTTGCATTGTAGTAATGCCTTGCAATAAGAAGTGCGGAAAGTGTAAGAATAGAACTTATTCTTTGGGGAAAATATTTGTTATAGCAAGAACTTCTTCTGCTAAGTAGTGACCCCCCGAGTACACAAACATTCATTCCAAGTAACGGTTCTTGACATTCACAAGAACTGTGTTTCAACGTAGTTCCTGCAAAAACAATTCCAGCATAACTCCTAAAGATGAAATTGAAATGAAATGGAAAACTCTGGACAGCTAACTAGTACACGATGCAAGTATTGCCAAGCCAATAAAGCACAATGTGCATTCCTCCCGTAAATTCAGCTCTGTATATAATTCATGTTTTATAGTTTGTCTGAAGAAATCAAAGATCCAGACAAATTGTAATATATTTTGTTTAAGATTCTGAAGAAAGCTGGTGAGTTTAATAGGCTTGCCACTGGGAGTTCTCAAAGTACCATTATGAAAGGTTAGTGAACTGTGGTACAATTATAGTTAAATTCTGTGCCTACAAGGAGAAAATATTAAATGTGGAGTTTAACCTTATAGTACATATGGTCTGACATAAAATGATATGTGATAGTTTGGGTGGTTTTTATGTTGCCTGCTGCCACTGTCAGTGCTTTAGAATTTATTGAGAAATTTATAGGTGCTTGAGTGTCACATAAGTTATGATGATAAATAACCTTCAGAGTGCTCTGCAAGACTAACTACTTTAAGCCCCTTCTAAAATCACCTTTACACCTTTAGCTTTCATAAGTAAAATGAAGAGTACATAGGAAGAAACCCAATCAAATTGTGCAGATTCCTTAAAAAAATGCCAGTGACTGCCTTAGACGTGAAAATATCAAAGGCTGGGAACTTCACGTATTTGTGATGTATAAATAATGCACAGTAATATGTGCCATTTTAAGGCTTGTGTGTTTAGAAAGGTGGGTGATAGGAAGGAGGTTACAGAGTGAAGACTCCCACAAATATTAGGGAAAAATTTTTCACTAAGAGGGTGGTGAAGCACTGGAATGGGTTACCTAGGGAGGTGGTGGAACCTCCCTCCTTAGAGGTTTTTAAGGTCAGGCTTGGCAGGGGGTTGGACTAGATGATCTCCTGAGGTCCCTTCCCAACCCTGATATTCTATGATCCTATGAAATGAGATGCAGCATAAAATAGATTTAGTAATGTATGGCCCAAGCATGTATACTCTTCCTAGTGTAGAACAATTTGTAGTTAAAAGCAATAGATTAACAAGTGATTTACTTGGGCTGAGGCCTCTAGCCTGTTATGAATAACTTAGTAGCTTTAAATGAGAATATTCTGCAGTCTGCATTTAGACTAATCAGGTCTTATACCAGGGGTAGGCAACCTATGGCACATGCACCAAAGGTGGCATGCAACCTGATTTTCAGTGGCTCTCACACTGCCCAGGTCCTGACCACTGGTCCCAGGGGCTCTGCTGCTGGCCCGGGTTCCGGCTGCTGTCCCCCTGCCAGCTGGGGTTCTATCCGCCAGCCCTGCTCAGCCCACTGCCGGTCCCGGATCCCAGCCACCAGTCCCAGGGGCACTGATGCTGGCCCTGGGTCCCGGCCACCAGCCCGGGGCTCTGCAGTTTCCCCCACCTGTGGCCCACTGGTCCCAGCCTGCAGTAGTGAGGGATGCAGACAGGGGCAAGAGAGGGCGCAGCTCAGCACCCGCATCTTAAAAATTGTTCCAGCACCACTGTACTGTGATATTTTTAAGTCCTGATTTGCTGCTTACATCACTATAACACCACATGGAAGAGTGCACTGTTTGTTAGAATGTACATGCAAGAACTGGAATCAGAATTTTCTAAGGGATTTCAGATTTCCAGCAATTTGGCCCAATGTGTTCTTTTCTAATTAAACCTGAAAAGTTCAACAAAAGCAACTTGGATTTGTCTGTATTTCAGTGGATAGGCGTTGAAGATTTTGAAATGCAGCTCATTCTGTTAAAAAGCTCAGAATTGTGAGCATTAAAGTTTGGAGATCTGCGGAGTGCACTGGAAGCTGCTGAGAGAGATCATGGGGTCTCTGTTCTGACCTGCGGAACATCCCTGCAAATGAAATTTAACTGTTTGAAGAAAATTACATTTGCAATGCTTTCAGCATTTGTATCCACATACCTGTGTGAACAGGTATTTTCACATATGAAATCTGTCCTCTGTCCCACTCAGAGCCATTTAACAAGTGATTACTCAGAAACCTATGTGCAGCTTAATACGTGCCATATATTGGAAAACTCTGCAAGGAAAAGCAAGGGCAAGAATCACACTAAACTGATAAGATCTTTATTTTAATTTAATTTTAAAGGAAGCTTCTTAAACACTTTAAAAACCTTATTTACTTTATATACAAGTATTGTTTAGTTTTCTATTGTAGACCTTCTAAAAATGTTAAAATGTATTACCAGCATACAAAACCTTAAATTAGAGTGAATAAATGGAGACTCTGCACACCACTTCTGAAAGGTTGCCAACCCCTGTCTTGTACCTACAAAAGGCTACTTTTACTATTTCTTGCACTCCAGATAATCCAAGTAGCTTCATTAAAAAGCTTGAAAGTATTAACTAATCTATGTCTCTTATTTATTGTTCAGAAATATTTTAAACAGACAAATATTTATCATGGAAAAGGACATTGTTTGTCATATAGTCAGAACATGTAAAGCATTGTCAACAAACAATTTGGATCTCCAAATATCCAGTGGACATGCAGTCACAGGTTTTTTGGTCTGAATATTCTTCATCTGATCATATTTTAAAATCATGAGAAAACATTTTCAAATCACATGAAGAGCAGGAGGAATTCCTAATAGGTTTACATGAATACATTGTGGCTTCACTTTTCTCATTATTTTGAGAAGGAGATAAAAAAGACAGACTGTTCAGTTTAGGAAAGTGATGACTAAGAGGGGATATTATAGAGATGTATATAATCATGAATGGTACGGAGAAAGTGAAGTGTTATTTACCTCTTCACATAACACAGGAAATAGAGGTCACCAGATGAAATAAATAGTCAGCAGGCTTAAAACAAAAGAAAGTACTTCTTCACACAATGCACACTCAACCTATGGAACTTGTTGCCATGGGATGTTGTGAAGACCAAACTGGATTCAAAAAAAATTCAATTAATTCATGGAAGAGAGGTCCATCAATGGCTAGTAGCCAAAATGGTCAGGGATGTAACCCCATTCTCTGGGGATCCCTAAACCTCCAACTTCTGGAAGCTGAGATTGGATGACGGGATGGAGCACTTGAAATTGCCCTGTTTTGTTCATTCCCTCTGAAGCATCTAGTACTGGCCACTGTCAGAGACAGGATACTGGGCTAGAAGGACCATTGGTCTGACCCAATGTGACTGTTCTTACATTCTCATGAGACTTTTCTAAATAGGCTACGACACACTGATACATATTCTACAGAGTATAGAAATGTTATTTATGATGAGCACTAGCACTGCTCAGTTGCCTTCTCCAGTGATATTAATGCTCCTTTTGATATGTATTGCTGCAGTTTGTTAAACTGCAGCAGAGTAACCCGAAAGAAACACATTAAAAATGTATCCTAGAATAATATATTTTGTAAGTTAGAGTGATTTACACAAGGTAATGGTTTTTCCTTGTAGCGGTTGGCAGCTTGAAAGAGGATTTCAGTGTTAATAGCGACAGCTAGTGGAGCTTCTTCTTTATTAGTATTAATGATAAAGCAGAGGCCATTAAAAAGTCAATATGCATTGAACAGTACCACAGACAATGAAGTCGTTTTTTGCACCATTATTCACATTGGGTGAAATTCATCCCATGTGACTGCCTTCACCTAAGGATTATTTAAGACCTCAAAATCTGGAGTAAATTGTACCTATGCCATGTACTTAGTCTAGGCACTGACATGATTTTTTCCCATAGGCAGTATTGTCAGACCCGTGTGTTCAATAATCATGGATCAGACCCCCAAATTCATTTGACTTGCTTGAAATCATGAGATTTTAGAAAATAGTGATTTCGGAGTTCTTCAAACTTGCCTTCTGGATTTTAAACTTTTAAGATAGATGTGGGTCAGCCTTTTTCAAGTTTTAATCTGCAGCTGTGAGTTCTATAAACTCTTACGTTTTAAAGGAAAGATGAGATTCTCACATAATCACAAGATTCTGGAAACTGGAGCTGTCAGAAAAAAATCAAAATATCATAACACTTGAGATAAAATCATGTGTTGGCAACATAGAATAGTGTCTTTCTTCACAAGTAGGCCCAATAAAACCAATGGAAGTGCTCATGGAGTAAGATCCTGAGAAAGGGTAGCAGAATCTAGCCAGTTTTGCCAGTTTTGAAAATAATAGTCTAGCCATGGTCCCTTGGGTCCTGTGCCTGTTATCAAGGGATTTAGAGATGTTATTGCATTACATGTGTTATTTTCCTCACAAATACTTTATAGATCTTAGAGTAAGAATGAAAGTGAATGAGGTGAGAAGGAAATTCAGTGGCCTGAAATTAATTATATGCAGATTAATACGTTAGTGAGGTTCCCATTTTTGTGTTATTAACGTATTTATGAACGGTGGGTATTCACGTAATTGCCCTGCCTAACAAAGCAAATTATATTAAAAATGCAGTCTTGTTCAGTTTGAGCTTTGCAATTGGAAATAAATTGTTCCCCTTCACAAAGGAACAAAATCTGATTTCAGAGACAGGCAATCTATTGGATTACATCCAATAATTTATTTTGGAAGCTTTTGAAATGCTATTGACATTGAAATGACAAAGAGCACTATTGTCCTTAACTATAATTATAATGGACTTGATTGTATAATTTTCCTCCTTCTAGTAACAGCATTTGCAGAAATAGATATTGGCCTTACTAAACTCCAAGCAATTTTAATTTTTCTGATTACACTATTAAATCCCTAGTGTAAATTGTAAAGGAACAAGATTTGCAGTGCTTCTTTATAAGCACAGTTGTCCAGGGAATGTGAAATGTGAGATGTACATTTTTCTTAAAAAGTGATGAAAAAAAATGGTATGGCTTATAAACATCATACTTTCCAGTGACTGCTTTGCTTGTGTGGATTTTAAGAGGTTAAAAAAAAAACTTTGTAAAAGAATGTTGACTTCTTGTTGTTCACAAAATGTTATGAATAAACTGCAGTCAGATGTTTCTCTTCTTCTATGTTCCACTTCCTCTTGATTGCTGTCAAAGCCTGTGAAATCCACTCAGCCTGAATAAATTATGAGTATTCAGGCTTATCAGGGACAAATAAGGAAGCAAATCCAACTCCACGGCTTCTATTCCATGGGGGCACCATGATCTAATGTAGAGAGCAGGGCCGGCGACAGAAATTTTGGGGCCCCCTACTCTGATCGTTTGGGGCCCCCCAAGTCTGATCGTTTGCCCCCCCCCAACCTTCCCGCCCATTCTCCTTCCCGCCCTGCCTGACCCGGGCCACCCAACCAAATCTCCTCCCCCAGCCTAACCTCCTCCCCTCCCCATCCGCCCAGCCTGGCCTTGTCCCTGCCGGCTACCAGACATACCAGCCGGGGCTTCCCCACCCAAGCTGACAGCAGCTGAGGGCAGTGTGAGCCTCCAAGCATTGCCACCGCCTGGGCGCTCACTGTTGGCGCTCGACCTTCGCTGCGCTCTCGTGCCCGGCGGGGCAGGGCTGGCGACAGAAATTTGGGGGCCCCCTACTCTGATAGTTTGGGCCCCCCCCAGCCCAGCCGAGCCCCCCCCAGCCCAGCCGACAGCGGATGGGGCCCCCCCAGCCCAGCCGCCCCTCCCCAGCCCAGCCGACAGCGGCTTCCCCCCCCAGTCCAGCCCCCCCCCCCCAGTCCAGCCGGCGCTCCCCCCCCAGCCCAGCCGGCGCTCCCCCCCCGGCCAGCTGACAGCTGGCAGCAGTGGGAGCGAGAGCGAGAGCGGCGTGAGCTGCCCTTTCTCCCCCCCCCCCCTCCCGGACAGTGCTGCTGCCGCCGGCCGGGCTCACAGCTCCTGCCGCGGCCAGGCGCGCTTGTCCGGGGGAGAGCCGCGCCGCCTCCCCGCCCCTTCCCTGCGCTACAGGTCCGGCGACAAGGGGGGATGACAACGGGTACAGCTGTGTACCGGGGGGGCCCCTAAAGTCGGGGGGCCCGGTACAGCTGTACCCGTAGTACCCCCCCCTGTCACCGGCCCTGCGGCGGGGTCCTGCAGGAGCGCAAGCCGCGGCCCAAGAGAGCGAGAGCCTGGGAGCGGTGCGAGCCGCCCTTGCTGCTCTCCCCCCCTCACCCCCGCGCGCCCTTCCCCCCCGGACCCGCGCAAGACCCGGCGGCTGGCGATGGAGAGGCCGCTGCTGTGACCAGCCGCAGGAGCGCGAGAGCCCGCACCAGGCCTGGCGACAAGGGGGGACGACTACGGGTACTGCTGTGTACCGGCTCCGGACTTAAGGGGGCCCCCCTTAAGTCCGGGGCCCGGTACAGCTGTACCCGTAGTACCCTCCTGTTGCCGGCCCTGGTAGAGAGTACTGGATTAGGATTCAGGAGACATGGGTTTGATTTTTGGCACTTGTATTGCTTTGCTTGGTGACACTGAGCATTTCACTTAACTTTCTTGTGCCTCCATTTACCCAGATAAGAAATGGGGATTATGATACTTACTTCCTTTGAGATGTGTGGATGAAAAATGCAGACTGAAATAACAGCTGCAGCCAGTTTTGTGGGATATTGGGGCATTGTGTCCATATAAATAAGGATCTAAGACCCTTACCCTGGTTAATCATAGAATATTAGGGTTGGAAGGGACCTCTGGAGGTCATCTAGTCCAACCCCCTGCTTAAAGCAGGACCGACCCCCAACTAAATCCAGCCAGGGCTTTATCAAGCCTGACCTTAAAAACCTCTAAGGAAGGGGATTCTACCACCTCCCTAGGTAACCCATTCCAATGCTTCACCACCCTCCCAGTGAAAAAGCTTTTTCCTAATATCCAATCTAAACCTTCCCAACTGCAACTTGAGACCATTACTCCTTGTTCGGTTATCTGCTTCCACTGAGAACAGTCTAGATCCATCCTCTTTAGAACCCCCTTTCAGGTAGTTGAAAGCAGCTATCAAATCTCCCCTCGGTCTTCTCTTTTGTAGACTAAACAATACCAGTTCTCTCAGCCTCTCCTCATAAGTCATGCGCTCCAGGCCCCTCATCATTTTTGTTGCCCTTCTCTGGACTCTTTCCAATTTTTCCACATCCTTCTTGTAATGTGGGCCCCAAAACTGGACACAGTACTCCAGATGAGGCCTCACCAATGTCGAATAGAGGGGAACAATCATGTCCCTCGATCTGTTGGCAATGCCCCTACTTATACAGCCCAAAATGCCGTTAGCCTTATTGGCAACAAGGGCACACTGTTGACTCATATCCAGCTTCTCAACAACTGTAATCCCTAGGTCCTTTTCTGCAGAACTGCTGCCTAGCCATTCGGTCCCTAGTCTGTAGCAGTGCTCAGCTCCCCTCCAATATATCTTTTTAAACTGGCGTATGCATAGTCCGCATGGACCCTTCTTTTCTCAGCACATAGTGGGTATACAGGCACACTGGTGTGGCTGCTCAGCTAACGGACCCTGATGCAGGGCTTAAGTGACACAAAAGGCCTTGTATTAGCCCTTCAGATTAGATACAACGTTCTGTGACTATCTGCTGCTACTATTTAAAAAAAATCCATACTGCATATAATGTTGTTCTTGTTGCTAATGTGTTTAGGGGTGTATGTTCTGTTCAAACAATTCTGTAAATATACATATTATACCCTTTTTCCGGAAATGGTATAGTGAGGATATGCCTTCATAACCCTAGTTTGTACTATTTCTTTACCATAGCAGTTTATGCCTCTAGTGGAATAGATTTGATTGAAGATTTATTGACTTCTGACTGTGTCATTGTTACATTTCACTGGCTTTCTCAGCTTTACTATATATAGATGTATACATATAAAACTAGATCAGTGACCAATCAATAGTGGGTATACCAATATTTGTTGCATTTTGTAGTTGTGATCCACATTGATCTGCATTTTTCTGTTGCTGTTTAAATGATCATGCTTTATTTGAGCTTCCCTATTTAACCATAGCACCCTCTGTAAGCTATTTTATTATTACGCTGCACCAGACTTGACTAGTCCCTCCTGTAATTTTGTCCATCCAGCCCCTCGTGTAATTTTGTTGCTCTCTCTTAATATAGAGTTTTCGTGGGCTAATACTCACTTCGTCAGATGCAAGCAGTGGAAGTGTCCAGAGGCAGGTATAGAAAAGTAGGCAAGAAGCAGGTAGGAGGTAACAAGGTTAGTCCAATTAGGCTGAACCAGCTTGTTATCTCCAATCAGGGAGGGTGGGTTATTGTTCTAGCAGTTGAATAGGGGGTGTGAACTTGGAGAGAGGAGAAGCTATTTTTGTAATTAGCAAGCCATTGACGGTCTTTGTTCAGTCCCAGATTGATTGTGTTAAATTTGCAAATGAATTACAGCTCTGCAGTTTCCCTTTGCAGTCTGGACTTGAAGTTTTTTTGCTGCAGTATGGTGACTTTTAAATCTGTAATTGTGTGTCCAGGCAGGTTGAAGTGTTCTCCTACAGGTTTTTGTATATTGCCATTCCTAATATCTGATTTGTGTGCATTTATCCTTTTACGTAGGGACTGTCCAGTTTGGCCGATGTACATAGCAGAGGGACACTGGTGGCATATAATGGCATATATGACATTGGTTGATGTGCAGGTGAATGAACCAGTAATGGTATGGTTGATCTGGTTAGGTCCTGTGATGGTGTTGCTGGTGTAGATATGTGGGCAGAGTTGGCATCGAGGTTTGTTGCATGGATTGGTTCCTGAGTTGGAGTTATTGTGGTGCAATGTGCTGTTGCTGGTGAGAATCTGTTTAAGGTTGGCAGGTTGTCTGTGTGCCAGGACTGGCCTTCCTCCCAAGGCCTGTGAAAGTGAGGGATTATTGTCCAGGATGGGTTGTAGGTCACTGATGATGCACTGCAGAGGTTTTAACTGAGGACTGTAGGTGATGGCCAGTGGTGTTCTGTTGTTTTCTTTCTTGGGCTTGTCTTGCAGCAGCAGGCTTCTGGGTACATGTCTGGCTCTGTTGATCTGTGTCCTTATTTCCTTGTGCGGGTATTGTAGTTTTGAGAAAGCTTGGTGAAGATCTCGTAGGTGATGGTCTCTGTCTGAGGGGTTGGAAGAAATCCGTTGTACCTCAGTGCTTGGCTGTAGACAATGGATCGTGTGGTATGTTCGGGATGGAAGCTGGTGGCATGAAGGTAGGCATAGCTGTCGGTAGGTTTTCGTTATAGGGTGGTGTCGATGTGGCCGTCATTAATTTGCACTGTGGTGTCTAAGAAGTGGACTTCCTGTGTGGACTGGTCCAGACTAAGGTGGATGGTGGGGTGGAAGCTGTTGAAGTCATGGTGGAATTCTTCCAGAGTTTCTTTCCCATGGGTCCAGATGATGAAGATGTCATCTATGTGTAGGAGCTGGAGGGGGGACATGCCACTGCTTCCGAGAACCATGTGTTGCCATGGCATGGTTGAAGTGGGGCAAGTCTGCTCCCTGGCGGGAGCTCAAGGGCCAAATTAAAACATCTGAAGGGCCAGATGCAGCCCCTGAGCCATAGTTTGCCCACCCCTGGCTTACAACAATGCTTGACCCATTTCCAAACAGGGTTATAGTCAAACATGTCATAGTTTCAGGGTAATTGCACCTTTCCCCCACCCCCCACCACTTCCATGGTCTGTTGAAGGGATTCCCTTGGGTCTCTAGTCTTCACCTCTCTTTAGTCAGGAATTCCTCCAGCCTCTGGGCTGTAGCAGGAGTGGGGGACTGGGGAGAGTGATCTCTGCCCAGCTCTGAGGCAGTAGTGAACATGTGAGGGAGAGGAAGTGAGCTCATCCTGGGGCCACAGTGGAGGCACAGAATTTAAAGGGGTCAAATTTAAATTCCTGCACATGCCCCAGCGTTGTTCTCATCCCAGCAGATCTGATTCTGAATCCAGCCTCTGTGCTTTGTTTTCTCACCACGGGCTCTAGGCAGATTATGCCAGTGGTTATGAATAATCAAATAGCTCTTTCAAACCAGAATATATTTAATGTAATTATAAAAGGCAATGGTAGAAATACTATCTAGGAGATAACTCTGTGAGCTCCCTTAGAATGTCAGCTGGACATCCTAGTTGTAACCACTCTTTTATGGGGGAAATGTGACAGTTGTGACTAAAACTGGTTCATAAAAGAAAAAATGGTTTTACAAAAGGTTTCACAATGTCAGTCATATTTTCACATTTGGATTTTTATGTTTGTTTTGTGAAATATTTTTTGAAAAATTTTTGTTGTTGTTTATTCTCCTTGACCCTTTTCTTTCTTTCCTGAATGAATAAGTGATGCCCATGTTTTCAGCTTGTGAAGCTGAGGAAGTTGTCAAAGGAAAGATTGTCAAAAGGAAAAATGTAAAGAGAAAGAAAAAGTGGAAAGTGAAAGAAAGTAAAAGAAACAAACCCTAGACATAATTTGTTCTGTTGTACTCAGTGGGGAACAGGAGTCGAACCCTCTTCCTCAGAAGCCTGAAAACCAAAATGTCTAAATATTGAAAAACATAGAAAATTTTGAAAAATGGAGGCAAAGGGAGCCAATTATCAGCAAAAGAAATTTTGAATGAAAAGGTCCAAGTAGTTCTTGTTGTAAACTATAGACCTGATCCCGCAAGTACTTCACTTCAAGGACTCCCATTGGAGAATCTGGAAATTCTGTATGCTGAGCAATTGCAAGAAATAATCTTCAGAAACCATGATCAGAAACTCTATTGGAATGTGATAAGTGGTAGTCTTTAGTCATGTTTCTGCTAGCATTGGCTGCTTTGTATCCTCCATATTCAGTGCCGGCGAAGCAAAGAAAAAACTTCATAGAGCTGCCACCGAATCCCTGCCGAAAGCTGCGAAGCGCCACCCCAATTACGGATGGCTCACTGCCCCCCAACTGTTCACCATTGGTGGCCACCCTCAGAGGAGCAGCTGCAGAAATGCTACCAAAGGTGACTAAAAGCCGCCTTGCAAATCATGTCGCCCTAGGCGACTGCCTAGGTCGTCTAGTGCTTGTGCCGGCCCTGTCCACAATAGCTGTTGTATTTAAAAAAAAAAAAGTTGTTTTAAAAAATTATAGTTCATATAGTTCTGAATATGAAAAAAGCCTTTCCCACTCTTTCCTTTTCCTTTGATTTTTTCTTCCTCAGATTCTTTGATAATTTGGATATGTTTTCCCAATTTTCCCTTGGAACTTTCCATTATATTTTGGACAATGCATTCTTATTCCTACAGTATTTCAATAAAAAGATACTCTCCAAAAATCCAAGAGGGACACCAAGGTATAAACAAGTGTACATGGTCCAGTCTGAGTATGGAAATTAGTAAAGGGCTGCGGGGGCAACTATCACCAGAACCATCACTCTCTACAAAGCTGTCTGACAGAACTTGGCACTGGCTGTGGTTAGCCACAAATCTGTTTTTTCCTGAAATGGGGACACACAAATTATTGCAGTGAATTACTTTTCCAACAATATTGACTTACTTATATTTACACAGACTTCGTTAACACAAATAATCCAGAAACTTAAGTCAGTGTTTGCAAGACATGGAGTTCCTGAAGTCTTCATATCTGATTATGGGCCTCAATTTACCTCTAAAACATTCCTAGTATTTGCACAAAATTGTAATTTTAAACATTATACTAGTAGTCATCATTACCCCCCGAAGTAATGGGAAGATAGAGGGCAATGCAGACTTTAAAAAGGCTTCTGCAAAAATCAGTGGGCCCATATAAAGCACACATGAGCAACGCCATTTGCATCTGGACTATCTCCAGCAGAACTTGGGAAACATGGGAAGATGCACTAGGGATGCCTTTGCCTGTGACACTGATACAATTTAATCTTAAGTGGCCTGATTTGAAGAAATTTCAAAAATGGGATGCCGAAATAAAAATTTGGCAACGACAAAACTTCAATGTTCAGGACAGAACAAAATCAATACCTGAACTGAGACCAGAGAACACAGTTTGGCTCAAAAGCTTCCACACATTTGGAGCTGTTCAGAAGTTGGCAGAAACTTCCAGAATCTATCTAGTGGGGAATCCAAAAGGTCTTCTCTATAGGAATTTGTCTAATCTTCAATATTTTCCAACATGATGAAGAAAGAGTATCTGCAGGTCCCTGAAACTCCCAGGAAGTGAGCAGCCCCTTCCACAGAGAACTCCATGCACAAACTCAGTGGAAGTGAGACTGATCCGACTCCATCAAACACATGATCTTTAGAATATTGCTCAGAACTATTTCAATCCAATTGATGAAGGGACATAGTTTAAGGAATTTGAAGTTTATTTTAAACTGTTGTGTATTGTGGCAGGGTGGGCCTGACCCAGCCTGCTGCCCCTTTAAGAGGGAGAAGAGCCCTCTGCAAACCTCCCTGCAGAGAAGCCTAATTAGCCACCTGGGCTGCAGGGCAATCAGCCTGGATGGGGTGCACCTGGCAGCCTCCTCAGGGGGATATAAGCCTGCCAGGAAGAAAGCCCAGTGTGGTGGTGGTAGGGTGGTATGGTAGTGTGGAGTGAGAGAAAGAGCAGTAAGCTGTAGAGCTGTAGCGCTGTGTGTAGAGCTGAGCTATATAGAGCTGTAAGCTGTAGAGCTGAACTATAAAGCTGTGTATATTGGTGGTGGAGCCTTGCACTGTGAAATAAAGAGCACTGTTGGAGCCAAAGAAGGGTTTCCTGCCTGTTCCTGAAGAGGGGTGAGAAGGCGATCTGTCACAGTATGCACATTGATTTATACTTTAAGTTTTAATATTTTGTTACATAGAAAGGTTATAGGAGATCTTGGTCCTCCACAGTTACCAGGGGGGACCAGGATGTGTTGCAATCGGGTTCTTAATTCCCTGGTATGTGGGTTCTCTACCTGTTGCTTAAAGCATGGCTCTGTGTTTATGGCCTCAGACTATGCTTTCTCTTGGTTTCCTATTGCTGTGTATGTCTATATTTTTCTGTGGTCCACATCACAGAACCATCTAATTACTGACAGTATATACTCCTTTCAGGGTACTCATGCCATAGTACCAAACGTTTTCTCCTACTACTCACATTCTGCTATTTCCACAGTCGTAACTAGACCACCTTTATGTGTTAGGTCTTGTCTTCACCCTCCTTTGTGTTTTTTTGGCTTCTTTACATTTTTGTTCATAGAGAAACCAGCAGCTGCTGTTGCAAACTTTTCAATACAAGAGCCCCACTGACACCTGCAATTATTGACGACGGCAGAATGAATGAGTTCCACGGAAATCCTTGACTTCAATTTTCTTTCCTTGAAGCAAAACCTATTTAAAGAAAACCTCTTGCATGGCTCATCATGATATGCAAACCTGAGGCATGTTCCATTGTTACATTTCCCAGACCAGCTCTCAGAACAGGAAAAAAACAATTTACATTAATCCACAAAGTCCATTTCAGACTCTCTAATCTCTTTTGGACCAAAAATACTTCCAAAATCATCTTAACTGGAGTTTCTGGCTGTATGAGATAAGCAACAGTGCTGAGACAATCTTGTTTCTTCCTTTCAACATAAACATCTATACCTAGGAGGAAGTGCTCTGCCTGGCAAGATGAAATTTAGAATAGCTTGTTTATATTGCATATATTTTTAAGAGTTTAGTAGAACTGGAGAAGGTGGGAGGGATGTGAAGAGCAATACACAGACATTTACTACAGTGTATAATATATTCTGGGAGATTAATGGCAATAATTATTTTAATAAAACAATGAAAACCTTTGTGCCAACTTAAAAGTAAAAACCATGAAGTAAAAACTCTCCCCCCTCCCCAGTTCTTAAAGTGTTTTTACCCTCTACCTCTTTTGCCTATTCTGAGCATTTATGTCTTAGTCTAACTTGGGTCCTTAAAATTAATGTGAAGTTATTTTAACAGAAATGTAGTGCTAGTGAGAGTCAGCAGACTGAAGTCCTTTGGCCGCAAACCAGGTACAGCATACAGGAACTGGCAATGCAAGTTTTCTCTCTAATACACTTCAATTCTGTTGTATATAAAGGACTTCTATTATTAGATTTAATCTCCATGCTTTTGGCCTTTCTGATGCCAGATGATGAAGGTGGTTTATGAGATGATGTGATGTGTCCACTAACAATTGATGGAAATCACTAATTCAATTCAAAGAGACCACCTACCTGTCTTTTCCCAGCTTTTGCCTCAGAAGAGTGTTACTATTACAGGCAGCATATGTAAGTTTTTAATATTGTTTTAATGAGATAGAAGCAGGAGGAAATTGCTTTAATGTGTTTAATAATATAAATGCATATTGATAGAGTGAATAATAGGGTATATATTCTCTCCTTTAACAAATATTATATTGAGAGATCTGCTTGAGCATCAAGGAGACAATCTTCCCTAATAAGTCACTTGATAGCAGCAGAAAGATGTTCACCAGCAGAGTTAAGAATAAAGGCCCATATCATCTCCTCCCCTGCAGAAACCCATTCAAGGGAGCTTTGAGGAGAACATTTTTGTGAGGGTTTCCTTCTGGAGACCTGCAGTGTGTGGTTGTCCCACACCAGGGAGAGGAAGGGGTAAAGCAGGTCAGAGGGAGCTGCACAGAACCCTCCAATTAGAGGAGGGCTCACTATTGACACAATAGTTGAAATGTTGAAGTGATTGTGAAATGTTGAAGGCTTGAAGCCAATGTGAATCATTTCAGCTATCAAGGCTATCAAGGCTTAATTTACAATGTATTCTGTTATCTTTGAAGATTTCTGTAAGAGTGTTTGTGTGAATGAAAAATGCATGCATCAGAAACAGATAAGGTGTGAAGGCCATCACAAATATCCATATGGTCAGGAAAGAGTAAAGAAAATGAGGGATACTTGTGGCACCTTAGAGACTAACCAGTTTATTTCAGCGTAAGCTTTCATGGGCTATAGCCCACTTCATCAGATGCATAGAATGCAACACATAGAAGTAAGATGCATTTATATACACAGCAGAAAAAGTTGGAATTACCATACCAATTCTAAGAGGCTATTTAATTTGGATGAGCCATTATCAGCAGGAGAAAAAACCTTTTGTAATGAAAAATCAAGTGGATCTGTGACAATTGGTAAGAACTTGTGAAAAGAAACTTAAGTAGGGAAATAAATTCAATTAGTGTAATGACTAAGCCACTCAGAGTCTCTGTTTAACCCTTAGTTGATAGTGTCCAATTTGTAACTTAATTCCAGTTCCTCAGCTTCATGTTGGAGTCTGTTTTGAAAGTTTTTCTATTTTAAAACTGACACCTTCAAGTCTTTAATAGAATGGCCAGGGAGATTGAAGTATTCTCCTTCTGGTTTTTGAATGTTATGATTCCTGATGTCAGATTTGTGTCCATTTATTTTTTTACGTAGAGACTGTCCGGTTTGGCCAATGTACATAGCAGAGGGGCATTGCTGGCACATGATGGCATATATGAATCATGTAGCTGAAGTCTGCGTATCTGCAGCTGACTTACCGTCCATCCTCACAGCGGCAGCAGTCGGCGGCACACTCCCCTGTCGACTCCAGCTTGTGCCTCCCTTCACAAGATGCGAGAAATCAATCGCCAGAAGATCGATCGCTACCCGCCGATTCGGTGGGTAGTGAAGACCAGCCCAGTGTCAAATTTTCAGATGAACTGGAGCTCAGCAGTTTGTCTTTGAAGTCTGGTCTTGAAGTTTTTTTGCTGCAGGATGGCTGTCTTTAGATCTCCTATTGTATGTCCAGGGAGGTTGAAGTGTTCTCCTACAGTCTTTTGTATATTTCCATTTCTAATATCTAATTTGTGAATGAACCAGTGATGGTGTGGCTGATCTGGTTAGGTCCCATGATGTTGTCACTGGTGGGCAGAGTTGGCATCCAAGTTTGTTGCATGGATTGGTTCCTGAGTTAGAGTTACTATGGTGTGGTGTAGAGTTGTTGGTGAGAATCTGCTTCAGATTGGCGAGTTGTCTGTGGGCAAGGACTGGCCTGCCTCCCAAGGCCTGTGAAAGTGAGGGATCATAGTCCAGGATGGGTTATAGATCACTGATGATGCATTTGAGAAGTTTTAGCTGGGGACTGTAGGTGATGGCAGTGGTATTTTGTTGGTTTCTTTCTTGGGCTTGTCCCAGAGCAGAAGGCTTCTGGGTACATATCTGGCTCTGTTTATCTGTTTCTTTACTTCCTCATGCAGGTATCATAGTTTTAAGAATGCTTGGTGAAGATCTTGTAGGTGTTGGTCTCTGTGTCAGGGGTTGGAGCAAATACGGTTGTACCTCTGTGCTTGGCTATAGTCAATGGATTGTGTGGTGTGTCCAGGATGGAAGCTGGAGGCATGAAGGTAGGCATAATGGTCGGTAGGTTTTTGGTATAGGGTGGTGTTTATATGACCGTCACGTACTTGCACCATGGTATCCAGGAAGTGGACCTCCCGTGTAGACTGGTCCAGGCTGAGGTTGGTGGTAGGGTGGAAGCTGTTGAAATCGTGGTGGAATTCTTCCAGAGTTTCTTTCCCATGGGTCCAGATGATGAAGATGTCATCATGTAGCATAGATAGAGAAGGGGTGTGAGTGGTCGAGAGCTGAGGAAGCGTTGTTCCAGGTTACCCATAAAAATGTTGGCATATTGTGGGGCCATGTGGGTGCCCATAGCGGTGCCACTGGTCTGGAGGTATATATTGTCACCAAATTTGAAATAATTGTACGTGAGGATAAAGTCACAGAGCTCAGCAACCAGTTGTGCTGTGGCATCATCAGGGATACTGTTCCTGACAGCTTGTATTCCATCTCTGTGTGGGATGTTTGTGTAGAGAGCCTCTAGATCCATGTTGGCTAGGATGGTGTTTTCTGGGAGATCACAAATGCATTGTCGTTTTCTCAGGAAATCAGTGGTGTCACAGAGATAGCTGGGAGTTCTGGTGGCATACGGTCTGAGTAGATAGTCTACTTACCCAGACAGTCCTTCAGTGAAAGTGCCAATATCTGAGATGATAGGGCGTCCAGGATTTCCAGGTATGATTTGTATGCTATCATTGGAAAAGTCCTAGTTTGAATATTCTTGCCCAGTGTAGTGGTCACTCACTCTTGAGTGGTGAGAGAGGCCATTCCATCTTGCTACAGGCAGTCAGTAAGAAATTGGCTTTGGCTGAAGCTTTGAACACTTTTGGGTCAGGCACAGCACAAACAAACGGTCTTTAGCCCACAGCCTCTTGGCTGGGAGAAGCAGCACTTAAGTCTATAGGTACAGGCCTTGTAGCCTAAAATGAGTTTTCAGCCACCCAAGGTGTGCGATGGCAGTAGGGGGATCAGGCCCCACCCTACTTTACCAGGTCCCAGCTCAAGGTCCTATCAGTTCTGCCACTGGGTTAGCAGGAAACCCTGAACGACGCTGCCTTGCTTCTTGGCAACTTAACCATCTCCCCTGTGCTGCTTTCTACACTTAGTCACTGGTGCTCTATTGAACGGGTGCTTTATCTCTTCTCAGTCAGGTAGTGGTCACTTCAGTCCCTCCTCAGGGTCTCCCGTCTCCTCCGGCATCAGGGGGCTGCTGCACTCTGGGACTGATCTGAGATAAAAGGGGGGAACAAAGGCCCTTGGTCACCTCTCCTCCCCCATCTATACTGAAGACAACAATATTATTTGGAAGGCAAAGCAACATTGAACTTTGGGGAGTGGTTCTAAATGGGAAAACTTTCCTGTTATCACAGACGGCTGTAGGCTTTTGGATAAGAGAAATCTTATTGCTTCAAATTTGCCTTAGCTTTATAAAGTTTAGGAATGAAACTGCAGTTCTCTCGTTTATTTCTTTTTATAGCTAATTCTGATCTTCTTTGCCTATCCCACTTATAATTTAAAATCTATCTCTCTTCAGTTAATGAATACATATTAATGTTTTATCTAAGCCAGTGGGGTTTTGGTTGAAGTTTGGGGAATCTGCTCAGGTTATAAGGGCTGGTGCATATTCATACCGATTAATTAGTTCATCATTCCATCAATGAGCCTATTCTGATCACGGGGGTCCTGAGCAATGTAAGATGAACATTTCTAGGGTGCAAGGCTGGGGCTGGGAGAATTTTTGGGTGTCTCCCTGTAAACAGTTCATGAGTGACTTGGAGCCTTCATGTAACTTTGGTTATGGCTTCCCACGACTTATTGTCACTAGCGGAGTAGTGTGAGAAGTAACCTGAACTAGAGAGTTAAGGGGCACAGCAATTCCACAGCGCAGATTGCACCTGGAGCATGTCACACAGGGAGATCAACTAGCTCATCTAATACACTTTTTTCTATCTTTAGATTCTGTTCTATTGGCAACCATGAGGCTTTATCCTGTTTCAGTTTTGCTTTGTGCAGAAATGCAAAAAGAGTTTATCATTTAAGAGGTGAGGCTAGAAATTATTATTGCTGGCTTTAAAATGAGATTATTCTGATTGACTGAACAGAAGTCCGTGAGAAAATTCAGACCTTGGATAGGATCAAAGCTGAAGGAAATTGATCAGCACATTATTTTAATTAGAAAATAGAAAGCAAGATCCTAATGAAAATACTGCCTTTAATCCTACTACAAATAAATTATAATTTTTCTTCCTAACAGGTGGAATTGTCTACAACATGCTGTATGTGCCAGATCTGAGTTTGCCTAAGAGCTTGATTGAATATTGAATGTCTCAAATTAATCTAGAGTTGTAATCATGTTTTGCATGTATAAATCTTAGTGTGTTTAATGCATTTATTTAATCAATTGGTGAAGAGACACTAGGATCTGTTCACCTCTTTTACTCTGGTGTGACTCCAACCTGACATCAAAGCCAAAATTGTTCTCGGTCTCAGATGAGTATTTAGAGTTATCATAAATTAAATCTTTTTTAACAATTGGAAAAGTCAGTTCTTTTGGGTCACAGTGTAGGATGCTGGTTAGTTGTTCTGTATCAGAGGATAGCACTCTGCATAGAAAGACTCGTTATTAGGTATACTACTATTAAATAAATGTGTTTCTTTAGTGGAAATAAAAACAATTTACTATAAGGACACTTCATCTTTTTATTCATTAGGATTTCCAAGTCACTACTGAAATTTGCTACACAACATAAATGTTGAGTGTTTTAGTCTGTTTTAGATTCTTGAACTGGTGTAATAAATGTCAGCAAATGACATGGACATCATGAAGAAGCTATCCAGAGTGCCTTCTTATTTCTGTCCCAGCATCTGATGCAAGACTTTTGGAAAATGAACTTTGCTGCAGGGGCCTATTTCAGAGACAGTGATTTCAAAAGCAGCATGCAGTTTGCTACAGTTTAATGCTATGAACAGAATTCTTGCAGCATAATATGTTCGCTGTTAGCTAGCTGATCATGTAAAACTTTTAATTTTCATGATCAGTCCCTTTAACAGCAACACAGGAATCTGTATATGCACCTATGCTTCCCTCCCCACAAATCTTTTAAAGTATGCTTTCTTCTTGGTTAAATAGAATATATGTTTGAATGTATCCTCATCCTGTGTGAACAGGCTTTTACATAACAAAAGGGATAAAAGGGGAAAAAAATCCCTGATTCCCCTGCTGCCCTTTCCCCCCCACCCCAATTCTCTGGATAAGGCCAGATGTGCACAAACATTTCTTATGAAATGCAAAGTAAAGTGAGTTGCCTTAAGGGAAAGAAAACAACAACTTTTAAATAATTTGGCAGAGAAACATGCAAGAAGACATAGCGGTTTGAAGACTGCAGATGCAGGGACTGGGATACAACATGTTAGACAGGTAATCTCTTTATTATTATTATTATTATTATTATTTATTATTATTATTAATGTGATTAAACAGTGAGACATATCAGATAGAAGATTTTCTTAATAGAGTGCGTGAATTTTTGTAGTCTTCGGGGAAGGAGGGGGTGCAGTATCCAGGTGGACAGGCTGGCCAGTATGAAAGAAAGGATTATCAAGAAGCAAACTTGAACAGTCACGTAAGAGATGACCGACAAGGGAAGTAACGTTATCAGAGACTCAAGGTGATGTGCAAGATAACGAGGATCTATGTTGTGTATATATATTGGTATTCATAAAGCAAGTTGAGCTGTCAAATATTAAATGAAGTAGTCATGAATATTAATATGTTATTAAAATCTACATGAATTCTCCAAAGATAGTTGAATAAAATGCCTTCCCTCTTTTACTTGTTAATATGTGTAGGATGTGAACTAAATTCATTGGAATGAATATTCCTTTTGTTTTTTGAACTTTGCTAACTCTGAGATACTCATTAATGCATAATGACAAAAAGAAGCAATTTTCTCTTGTCAAGTATGCTAGGCAAAAAGCAAATCCAAAAATTACATGTAAGGAGCATCTATGCTAGTGACAGTGCATGTGCTTGGTTGTGCCATAACCTCACTAATTGTCCACACCTAAACCTCAGAAGCACATGCCTGAAGGTGAATAAAAGGTAGGTAAACGCCTTAGGCTGTGTCATGGCCCTGTATCCGTATCAGTGTGGATGGAGTAAGGAGCATGTACCACATCTTGAATTTCAATAGTCCTGCACTCCTATCCCCACAATGCACTGAGCCTCTCCTTTCTGACCCTTACACAATCTATAAAAGTCCTTGTTCCCCCATTTTCACTGTGCCTGACCACATTAGAACAAGCTTCTATCAAACATTTTACCAATCAGTACAGCTGACTATGGATCTTATTCCAAGAACAACTCCCTGCCAGCCATACCCGTGTGTTGATCAGTGTATGGTTGGAGTATACTATCCTCCACGACTCCAGCCCAGCTCCAGGAATGCATCAAGCATATCATAGCCATAGTTCTATGCTTGCTTGATTCTTAAATTTATTTATATTTATTTGTTTTATATTTTATGAAATGGAAATTATGTAAGAAATATTGGTTACTACTTGATCATCATGTAATAGGTTTTCCAATACCATTGTGACAGACATGGGATAAGACTTTCAATAGAAGTGTTTCTCCTTAAATATAACTTAGAGGGTAGTTTTAGCACCAAGGGTAGATAAGAATAAAATCCGACACTCTGTTATGTAAAGTAGATTTTTTTTTCTTTTCAGTTTTTCATTTCAAATAACAATTCATAGTCAAATTTCTTATAATTTATACTGTTTTTATTTTTTGAGAAAACAAAATATTTTCTCTGCCCATACATATATTTATTATTTCACAAAAAAGATCCCCATTTAAATGCCTGACTTTTATGATCAAGAAAAAACACTTATGATATTTCACAAGTTCATGACTTATTACAACAACCTTTCTTGTTTTTGTCAACAATTGCATGTGTTGTGAAAAATTATATTATGGTACAAAATTTTCTAGAAGGCTAATTTACACATACTAATTATGTGTATTTTTATACTTGCTTCAACATGCTACATCCTTTTTAAAAAAAGTTTTCTCATTACGTGAGCAAGATTTTGCTGTCATTGTTACACCACTGAAGTACAGCACCATTACAATACTCATTTCCTCAGTCTATGAAAAGTCTCATCATGGGTAGAATTAGAACCTTTTAACAGGGAGAGGAACTCACGCCACACTTAGCTCACAAACTTTATGCTGCCCTATAAAATAATGTTTCCATATAATGATCCTTCATTCGGTTACAGAACTAACTAGCACGAACATGCTGAAACTGGCATTAATAATGATTTCAGTGGAGTTCTCTGATTTGCACAGTGTTTTAATAAGTTAGAGGCTTTTAAACAGAAAACCAGAAAAAGACTGGAACTACCTCAGACACTCATCAAAATTCAGCAGCAGTATGAATAAGCTTGCTGATAAGCTCATTCAAGGCCTAGTTGGAGTGACACATTCTATAGTGAAGAACATTCTTGTCTGAAGTTGAGCATTCCACAATTACATAAGGGACTGTAATATTACGTATGGCATTGATTTACAGGCTGTTATGGGCCTTGAATGCGTCTTATTAAAGCCATTTGCAGCCTGGGTAGAGACTAGCAACTGATCCAGCCTTATCCCATAAATCCATTTTTTATGTCTCAAAATCCTTGAAGTGAGAATACAGAGGGAGGCAATTATTCAGGAGACATCAGCTGGTCTTGCCAAAGATATGGGAGGCAGACTCAAGGATGATGCACTTGTTAACTGCTTGCTCCCACTGAGCAAAAACATCCTGCTGGATCTACAGTTTGATACAATCACACTGGGCCACACTCTGTTCATATATACTGGCATAAATGCTGAACAGTTCAGTTAATATCAGTCAAAGTACTTCATATTTAGACAACTGAAACAGAAACCTGGTCTGTTTTGCTTGGATATTGTTGCATATAAGACGTAGCACTCCTGGAGAGTCCTTTGTTATCTAGCCACAATGGAATGAGTTTGTAAAGCTGGACCTAATCCGGCAAGGCATTCCTATAAAGTGCAGAGTGTTCTGATCTGCTACTGACTTTAACAGGAGTTAAGGGCACTTAGAAGAAGGAACTCAGCACCTTACAGGATCACTCCTGATATCTTTACCTTATTTTTGATTCCCTTGATTGGTGGGTTTTACTCAGAGCTTCAATATTATTTGCTTAAGTTACAGCACTTGATTCTCCACTATGGCTGAGCTCTGCTCAGGCACGGTGGATAAAGATGATTTAATCTTCTTTCTACATTTTTGACATGCCCCCGCCCTTCTCTTATGCCACTTTAGGTTTACTTTGTGCCATGTAAGAGGTACAAAGTGACCTTGGTGAACAAAAGAATTTTCCCCATTGTATATAGGGGAGGTGTCAGTTTATGTTGCTACTCCTTGTTGCCGTATTGAAATATTATTTTCATCTATAGTTACTAATTTACATGTGTAGTCTGTTATGATTCGCATATTGTCTAGCTATCATAGGTATTTCTAAAGCATCTATCAACACAGTATCGAAGAACTGTGACAATTAAAGGCTCCAATTTTCCAGTCCAATTAAGCATGATAGAAAGTATTTGCAGGACTGCGGAAAAAACAGTACTGATGCAAAGTAGAAATGAAATTACAAATTAACCAGATATATCCATAGAATATTAACCTCCTGCTGATGCACTACTCTATTGTTCTTCTCTGTCCGCCCTTACTTGGATTAGCATATGTCTAGGGAAGACTATGGGATTTTTATGACCTCCTAATTGGAGGGTTTGCACAAATAGCCAACATCCCTGGATTAATGGGTTCAGTAAACAACAGAACCACATGTATTTATCGCCGAAGGATGGTACAAAGGCAGCTCCACTCCTTCTGTTTCTAGGACAACTGTTGCAAATGATTCTGGCTTTATCCCAGAAGTAGGAAGCACAGATACACCCTGGAAACTTCAGGCTTACTTTCTGAAACATGGCTTCTTTCCATCTGGGATGAGGCTACTTTTTAGGGGTTGTATGTGGGTGGGCCAGTTACTCATATCTACTGTGCACAGTAGCTCTGTTACAGTATGAAGTCACTGTTACTGTACATATGGAAAAGCCTTTGGTAGTATTTTTCTTTAAAAATGGACAACTGAAAGGTATTGTAAAGTCGTGCTCCAGGTTTGAATCCCAAGGACAGCTTGAAGGTGGCTGGTTATGCTGTACTGCCTTTTTGGATACCTGTTTAAACATTTCTTTATGAACTCAGAATTCTTCATAATGAAAGGTATCTTACGTTAAGCTGCTGTCATTTTATGGGAGTTGAAGTACAATATCTATCATTTTTGTGATGAGTAGTAGCAATTCCATATCTCTATGAATATATCATCAGAGAAAAAGGCTTTTTTCATAGATAGCTTTTTTTATCCAACATAATAGGGTTTCTTATGTTTTTAATTCATTTTCTAAGGGGTAGAGGATCCAAAAAACTTCTTTTTACATAGGAGAAAAATTCTCCCATTGGCATGAATATAAGAAAATGATCTAATTCACGTCCAAATATAGTTTGCTGGTGTATTTTAAATGGACGCATATGCACAATAAATGTCAAATTTACTACTGAGGACACATCAGGTATGTCTGGAAAATATACCTATGCATCTGTTGCAAACACACAAACTATGCACATGCAAATTGGGCAGCTCTATGTGTGACCGGGTACCTAGGGATGGACATATTCAACAGGCCACACAAAGGCATGTGTTTGTTATGGATATACTTATTGCATCTTCCTTTGAAAAGATGGTCTTAGCATTTGCTAGTTAATATTCTTGCTGTTTGTGGAAAATTATTTCAAAGATGGCAAAGTTTGATTTCCTTTTTTAAATTTGTTGGACGGCATAAGGGTGACCTAAGAATTTCTAGAAAGAGTAGTTTCAGCTCTCTCAGGTTCTGAGATTGGGCAAGGTTGAATATTCTCAGGCCCTGGCTCTGGGAGGAGAGATTCATCCTGCATCTCCTCCTGGCTACAGAACAGAAGGGCTTCCTGTTCCCAGGAAACAGGTGCCAGTCTGAAAACAGGAAGATGGTTGGCTTTGGAAAAACTGCTTTGGGACACTGATGAATTCATTTCAGTTTTGCTGAATGTTCATTTATCCTGCAGCCCCTCCGCCCCCCCAAAAAATTCTGAAATTGAAATACTTTTTTTTTACAGTTTTTAAAGTAAACATTGCAATTTTTTGTTTGAAATTAATTTTTGTTTCAAAATTTCCTTTGGTTTAATAGTTAAAAATTCAAAAATGTTTAATGGTCAAAATCAAAGGCAACATATGGTTTGATCCAAAAAGAATCCATCATTTGACCAACTCTTTGTAAGACACAAACTCAGAGGAATTAAAAGATACAATTATATAATGTAATTGAGTCACTGGGCTAATTTGAGGTAGTAGCCATATTAGTCTATATCCTCAAAAACAATGAGGGGTACTTGTGGCACCTTAGAGACTAACAATTTATTTGAGCATAAGCTTTCATGAGCTAGGATCCACTTCATCAGATGCATAGAGTGGCATGTGTATATATATATCTTCCTACTGTATGTTCCACTCTATGCATCTAATGAAGTGGGTCCTAGCCCACAAAAGCTTATGCCCAAATAAATGGATTAGTCTCTAAGGTGCCACTAGTACTCCTCGTTCTTTTTGAGCTACATTAGTATCACTAGACATACCACTGAACTAGCCATCCATTTCCATCAACTGATATGAAATAAACAGCTTACTCAAAAATACTTAAACTATTTTTTTTAACTGAAGAGGAAACGTGATCTCCAGGAAAAATGAAATCTTTTTTCAATGGCTTGTCTGCTTCCTTTTTTTTTAGAGAAGAGTGGAAGACTCCAGAGAGCTGAACATGCATTTTAGGCTCTCTTGCTGAGTTCACTTGTCAAAAGCATATGCTAAGGTGCAATCATGTCTCCAGTTGGGACCCTTGACTATTTATTCATCTCTCCATTTCCTGCATTAGATTCACAGTTTTGCTTTCTGCATTCATTAACAAGTACATCACAGCATTTGCCTTAGGGCTGAGAAGGCTGGCAATTTCTTCCAGTACTACAATACAACTCTTTAGCGAGCAACCAAAAGATACTGGTGACACAATCTGCAATCTATTCCCCGAGCCCACGATTGTAAACCATTGCTCTTCCACGATCCTCATAGGTTCTGACAGTCAAAATTGTTCCAGAATCTTTATCGTCCTTGTGACAGCATGGCAAGCAACCAAACATGGGACTCAGTCCTACAAACCTTATTCATATGAGTACTCCTTACTTCCGCAAGATGTCTCATTCACTTCAGTTACATTGCTCATGTGAGGGCTGTGGAATTGGGATGTAAGGCAATTCTTTTTCTTGGTTCTTTAGATATTTGTGTAGTACAGAAAGTGACACGTTCCTCATTAAAAAGCAAAATAAATCCATGAAATGCTGACACAACAAAATGATTATGGTTATAGTCAGTGAACAGAAAGGATATTAGATCTTTAATTCATATGCTTTTGAATTTAAAATACTCCATAATTTATGAATGACTATTATAACCTTCACCACATGCAGCACCCTCTGAAATTCACAGAAAGCTAAGGAAAGCTATCACACCAAAATAGAATATAATTTTAACCTTTTTCTAACCCTCAATCTACGCTTTTGTAGATTTAAAGCTAACCATTAACTCTCTGAATCAAAATTGTAAGTATGAATTTTAATCCTGAAGCGATTTTTACAACTACTTCAGAGCAACAGATTTATAGATAGAGTTCCATCATGCTATGACATCAATTAACTCTCAGCTATTTGGCTTTGTCAGGTTTCTTACAGCTGGGCTGGAAATCTTTTACTGCTCTGAATGACTACTTGCACCATCTACGCATGCTCACAACAGCAGACTGGGTAAGATTATTCGCTAAACTTTATGGGGTTTTTTTAAACTAATGTTAGTCATTTGAAATGCATTTGAGACATAATAAGGCAAAAGAAGTGATCTGGTTGGCTAATACATGATTTATTCAGGGCTAGATTCTGAGTCGGATTACACAGTTTAAACGGGGGAGGAGGGGTAAATCCGCCTCATACATTTACTTGGGCTACCCAGTTATTCCTCACACACAGAGCAATTGGGCATGTAGTGAGTAAAAGGGGGCAAGGAGTGAGTAAAGCCTTGGTTGATCTCCCCCAGCATTCCAGCCAGCACAACTGAGTTGATGCAGAAAGTGTTGTAATTCACTGGTGGGATCAGCCATCAGTAAATGACTATCCTTCTGGAGTAATGGGGTAATATCTGAAAGGAATTTCACCAGGGTATCTGAGGTACAAAGCCTTCAGACTGTTTGTAGGGTGGTGCAGTTTATGAATAAGATGTGTTTCAGTTCTCAACTTTCCCAAAATATATTTTCAATAGCTCCCTTCCTTCCTTTGTACTTCTTTGACTTTTAGGGTTGTATCATTCCTTCCCGAAGAGAAACATGGAGGGGAATTTGGAGCAGCTCATCATGCAGAGTCCCCACTCACCAACCCCTTAAAGGAAGCCCTGCTTTGGGATCAAGGCACACAGCCCTCCAACCACATGGAGTATGGTTATCTATCCCAAGATCTGTTGGAAAATCCCAATGAAATCAAGACACCTGTGAAATGTGGAAGCCCCTTTGCCCAGGTCCCTGGCAGCATGGAAAAGAGAGGAACTGTTCCTGACTGATCACCAGTGCCTGATGAGGTAAGAGGTTGTAGTTAGTGATGAGTCTGCCTTATTTCTTGCATGAATTTCCAGTAAAAATTCTCTGGGGGATTATGCTACATACAGTAATTCTCTCAGTCGAGGTCCCTTTGTCTGGCCAGTCCTGAAACCTCACAGAGCTTCAAACATATAGCAGTCATGGGGAAAGGGAAATTATTCTTGTTTTAATTTTTTCCACTCCTTCCATGCTTACCAGATAAGTTTACCTAGTACTGTAATTATGTCTATCTATGTCTCTGGTGGCGTGGTGCAAAAATCTCTCTTAATTTGGACCCTGAAGATGTACAGATTGTTGTTTTGGGATTGAAGAGAAATGTCCAGCAAAAATAGTTCTATTGTACACAAGAGCATAAGAGGCTGTACTGGGTCAGACCAAAAGTCCATCCAGCTCAGTATCCTGTCTCCCGACAGTGGCCAATGCCAGGTGCCCCGGTGTGAGTGAACGTAACAGGTAATGAATAAGTGATCTCTCTCCTGCCATCCATCATCCCGCACTGACAAATAGAGGCTAGGGACACCATTCCTTACCCATCCTGGCTAAAAATAAGCCACATGAACAAAAACAAAAGATTGACAAACTTGATAAGTGTAAACGTGGCTCCTAACTGGGGGAGAAATTCCCTGACAACAGAGGTATAACTCAGGTGTCTCATGTTGCAAAAGACATCACTGCAGAGGAATGTTGCCTCTCACCTTGGTGGGTGGCTTTTTTCTCTTCTTTCCACTGCAGCTCAGGGACCTGATGGGGTAGGTGAGGAGGAAAGGTTCACTTTGCTGCAGCTCAATATGCAGGAGGTGTCCAGTGCATGTGGGTATTCCATAAGGGTTGAGTTCCTTAATAAAAGGAAGATGGAAGTGGACTTAGGGGAAGGCATCGCCTAAAGAACCTAGGGAATGGTGTTTGAGCACCTAATGTAGATACAGTAAGGAGACAATCCCCAGCTCCTCACCCCTCATATGAGGGGAGGGAAAGGCAAGAGTAGACTGGATTCATCTGTGGAGGAGTGAGGGGCTGATGGCAGCCATCCACTGGGTGGAAATTATGATTAAAGAAGGAACCATGGCCTACACTGTACAATATATTTCTGGATAGTTCACAGATGAGTTACTTTAATAAAGTTGTGACCTAGTTAAACCCCATCTCTTGCATGTTGGCTTTGTTCCCATGTATCCAGGACAACAGTCAAACCATTAGAACACTAGCAGACATTTACTATAGTAGGGGTAATTCAGCCTTGCTATTGATGGCAATTTGCTTTTTGAAGGCTATTTAGAAAAGAGTAATAAAAAAACCCAGGATAATCTCAGTAATATGACTGTATGAATTAATGCAGCTTTACAAATGTAAATGCTAATTGAACACAGCATCAAACCTATATTTAATTTTAAAAATAAATAGGGGATAGAGAGACAAGAATAAAGAGTTTCTGAAAAATCTTGTCTGTCTTTTATTATGTTAAGACACGGTACCCTGGATGTTAACCACGAATATACTGTATGAAACCTATAGAAAAAAAATCACTAGACTAATCCTCCCAGATGGGAGGATGGGCTGCTGAGGCCAAGTGCTGGGTCTTAGAGGGGTTTAGAAAAGCACAGCTCCCCTTTCCCCCCCACCTCCAGGTACCCCAGTATTCCCAGGCATTCCAGTGCAGTTGCATCAGTATAGGAGTGGCCATAGAACTTGCATGGTCAGTTGTAATGTTAATGTGCTGCTGAAATGTTCCTGAGCGAAACAAACGGGAGAAAGGAAATGATGATATGCAGAAGTTTATCTCAGTCAAACCTGAAAGGAGTTTTATGGGGCAAAGAAAAGACACATGTTGGTTTCTCTGAAGAATAGTGTAGCTTACTGAATAGAGCACTGGACTGCATTCAGATGATTTAATCTATTCCTGACGCTGTCCTGCTAGGCGACCTCAAACAAGTCACATAAGCTCTTTCTTGCCTCAGTTTCCCCATCCATAAAAAGTATAATGATTCTTACCCTTTGTAAAGCACTTTTAGATCTAGTGGCAAAAATGGCTATGTAAGAGCTAGGTATTATCTTTTTTGCTTCCAGATTTCAAACAGCTGCTGCAAACAATGGAAGTGTTAAGAGATTTTCTTTTTAAAAAAGTACACAAGAATATTTTGTAATGGAAAGCATTAGGCAGCCTAAATATGCCAGCTACCCCTATACTCTAGAATCATAGAATATTAGGGTTGGAGGGGACCTCTGGAGGTCATCTAGTCCAA
The DNA here is from genome assembly GCA_032164245.1 of Sternotherus odoratus. NCBI lineage: Eukaryota > Metazoa > Chordata > Testudines > Kinosternidae > Sternotherus > Sternotherus odoratus. The sequence goes on from JAVMKO010000004.1 coordinate 57,875,193, forward strand.
CCCCCTGCTTAAAGCAGGACCAATCCCCAACTAAATCATCCCAGCCAGGGCTTTATCAAGCCTGACCTTAAAAACCTCTAAGGAAGGGGATTCTACCACCTCCCTAGGTAACCCATTCCAATGCCTCACCACTCTCCTAGTGAAAAAGTTTTTCCTAATATCCAATCTAAACCTTCCCAACTGCAACTTGAGATCATTACTCCTTGTTCTGTCATCTGGTACCACTGAGAACAGTCTAAATCCATCCTCTTTAGAACCCCCTTTCAGGTAGTTGAAAGCAGCTATCAAATCTCCCCTCAGTCTTCTCTTCTGTGGACTAAACAATACCAGTTCTCTCAGCCTCTCCTCATAAGTCATGCGCTCCAGGCCCCTCATCATTTTTGTTGCCCTTCTCTGGACTCTTTCCAATTTTTCCACATCCTTCTTGTAGTGTGGGCCCCAAAACTGGACACAGAACTCCAGATGAGGCCTCACCAACGTCGAATAGAGGGGAACAACGTCCCTTGATCTGCTGGCAATGCCCCTACTTATACAGCCCAAAATGCCATTAGCCTTCTTGGCAACAAGGGCACACTGTTGACTCATATCCAGCTTCTCATCCACTGTAACCCCTGGGTCCTTTTCTGCAGAACTGTTGCCTAGCCTTTCGGTCCCTAGTCTGTAGCAGTGCATGGGATTCTTCCATCCTATGTGCAAGACTCTGCACTTCTCCTTGTTAAACCTCATCAAATTTGTTTTGGCCCAATCCTCTAATTTGTCTAGGTGCCTCTCTATCCTATCCCTACCCTCCAGTGTACCTACCACTCCTCCCAGTTTAGTGTAATCTTCAAACTTGCTGAGGGTGCAGTCCACACCCTCCTCCAGATCATTGATAAAGATATTGAATAAAACCAGCCCCGCGACTGACCCTTGGGGCACTCCACTTGATACCTGCTGCCAACTAGACAGGGAGCCATTGAGCCCGATGATCCAGCCAGCTTTCAATCCACCTTATGGTCCATTCATCCAACCCATACTTCTTTAACTTTCTGGCAAGAATATTGTGGGAGATCGTATCAAAAGCTTTGCTAAAGTCAAGGAACAACACGTCCACTGCTTTCCCCTCATCCACAGAGCCAGTTATCTCATTGCAGAAGGCAATTAGGTTAGTCAGGGATGATTTGCCCTTGGTGAATCCATGCTGACTTTTCCTGATCACTTTCCTCTCCTCTAAGTGTTTCAGGATTGATTCCTTGAGGACATGCTCCATGGTTTTTCCAGGCACTGATGTGAGGCTGACTGGCCTGTAGTTCCCTGGATCTTCCTTCTTCCTTTTTTAAAAGATGGTCACTACATTAGCCTTTTTCCAGTCATCCAGGACCTCCCCCGATCGCCATGAGTTTTCAGATATAATGGCCAAAGGCTCTGCAATCACATCAGCCAACTCCTTTAGCACCCTCCTTTAGCACCTCTTATAATGATGCCCTGTATAATAGGGATGCATGTGCATGCATTTAATCAACTGTTGCACTCTACGTTAATTACATTCATGTCACCAATGTCACTGTCTCTACCACAGAATATCGATATTTTCAAAGACAGTGAAGATACAGAATCATTTTCAATACAGAGTGTATTATTTACTTTATTTTAAAATGAATTAAAGTAAAACCGCTATATATGCATCAACCTTTCTTCTACCAGATTCTCACCTCTGATAAGGTAAGAAAGCAAAAAAGCTGCTATTTTATCATTTATACAAATATTATTGTAAATATTTGAAAATGTACTGTCATCTTATTTTTTGCTGCATGACTATCATGTTTTTGGGGTTGCTGTTTTTCTATTTTGAACTTTCAGAGACAGTGTAAGATGCCTTCTGTTTTACAATTCTAAATAAACAAAACTGTTTTCTTATTTTAAACTGCCATCTCTTTTTTCACCTCCTATAAAAGTAATGGGGGTACATCTAATTGCAGGAGCATGTTACAGAAATCTATAATGGATACCTCTGACACCATAATTAATTAATCTGAAACTCAAAAGGAAAAGGGCATCAGATGTTACTTTTGCTAGCACTGTGCTAGTACAGTGAGAGACTTTCTAGCTGAATATTGAAGAATTCTAATTTAGGATTAGTTCAATTCAAAATAAGTTAGGGGATGGGGATAAAGCCCCTGTGCTCAACACCTTCAGATATGTTGCTGGAGAGGAAACACAGGTGAGAATCACTTTATTTGAACTGCCAGGGGCAAGGAAACTGCAGTGAGGGTGAACAAAAAAGCCCCCAAACCTGTGGACAAGACTGAATTGCCCCCACCTAGTGTTTTTTAGGAAGAGGGGCACTGCCAAAATATCTTAAATGGTGAGAGTTGGGGTTTCTGGAATGTCCTCTGCAACTTGAACTAAATGCATATTATGTAAATTGCTTTTTTTCTCCTTAAAATCAGTATATTATATGTCATATGCTGTGATCCCAAAGCCATTATCAGGGTACTCCAAGATTTCTGTTTGCTAAATGTAGCTCTATCTGATGGTCCACCACAGCCCTTTAAAAAAACTTTTGAAGCCTAATTGTTACTGCAGAGCTATCGAAAATACAACTATATTGTAGTTACAGGGAAGTGTGACTGGATTACATTCTTCTTTAACTACCTTGCTGTGAGAACAACTTGCACTCCTACTGGTTTTATTCTTCTGCTTTCCAAATGGTACTGAATGCATAGAACTCTTTGGATCTTTATCCATTTTGCTTAACTTATGAAAAGAGAGCTGGAAGTAAAGTCAAGAAATAGTTAACAAACACTGTGCATTCTAATGGATAAGAATTCTAAATATTATAGGTAAAAATAGAAGTGTGGGGGAAAAAAAACCTTTTAAGTGGAAGACATCTCATTTCACAGTCAGTGGTCTATCAAACTTTGCAGTGCAAGCATAAATGTTCCCAAAATAATAACTCTGCTCATGTCATTGCACAATATGTCTTCCACACACACTAGATTTAGATTGCTTTGATATTTGCCCAACAAGTCTTCCAATTTCTCTTCAATGACATATGAATTATTTAAGGCCTTATTTTCCCCCTTCCCCACCCCTTTTTACTTGGAGAATGAGAGCAAGTCTTCAGAAATGGCTTGGCAGCATGACCCTGGCCATTAACATATAAATAATGTATAGCTGGTCTATATTTCAAGAGGTATGATTGGACCCGTAAAGGTATTTGAACAGATCTGTTTATTTAATCCTCATCCACACAAAAATAATCAAACTAGCACCAGCCTTGAAAGATAAACTAATAAATCTTGGGAAGAACTATGGACACCTTCAATATTTGCTTTGAGAAAGTAGTAAATAAAGGATATGTATTGGTGAACAAAATATTGATTGATAAACCTATCTTTTCTAAATGCTGAGGTAGTGTGGCTGTTAGCCTTTATTGATGATGACATGATGGTCATTTTTATTTCAGCAACAAATCATAGTATGACAGACACAAAGGTATTAGGTGATAAATCATCCATGAAGGAACAACAAATCACTTTAAGAAAATATCTAGTTTGCAGAATAATATTTACATGTTATTTACATATTAAACCAGGAAAACACATTGTATAGAATTCTTTGGAAGCTGAATTGATTTCTTAAATACACAGCTGTTTCTAAAGTAACAGGGTAGAGGAGACAGGAGTTTAAACCAAAACATATTTCAGTAACTTAATTTTGGGAAAAGAGAGATGACTTGTATTTGTGCCATTTCTACCTACCAAAAAATGTATTCTGTATCCCTGTTTCTGGAATAAATTATTCAAAATGTGGAAACAATTACAAATATTTTAAGATACATTTACTGAGAGGTAGTGTGGTGCAGAGAATAAGGCACTGTATTATGAGTTAGGTGATCTGGCATCTATTCCCAACTCTACTAGTGATCTGCTTTCTGACCTTGGGCAAGTCATTTTACTTTGCTTTGCTTGTTTTCATCTTACCCCTTTGCTGTCTTCTTTATTTACTTTGTGAGCTCATTAGAGCAGGGGCTGTCTCTTACTCTCATTTAGACTGCATAGCACAAGGGGGCCTTGATTTCTGTTGAAGCCTGTAGGCACAAATGTAATACAAATAATAACTACACAGAGTTGCCTTACAGATGTTTCATGAAGTACAATTTACTTTTAAAGCAGTGAAGCCATTTAATTCTACAGGGACCTTCTGTAATGGGAGGTAGAGGGACAGGATGTATGGAAACATGGAGCAGGTGGGGGCAGATTTACATGAGGTCCCTAGCCACGCTTTATAGATCCACACTTCATTTTTTAAAAAACCCTACAGTTTACCCCTTTTCTACCTCTGAAATGTGTTAAACCTCTAATTTGTAGCCCCTGTGATTAAAATAGGTCCTGGTGCCAAAGCAGGTACTCCTAGTTGAGCAAATTAAGAGGGAGGGTGGCTGCACTGGGACTATAAAGGTTCAGTGAGGGTAGAGCTAGAAGGGGAACTGAAGAAACAGCATTAAGGGACATTACCTCAGAGAAGAGAGGCTGCACCTGGTTTAAGGCTGAGTGGAAGTTTTTTTTGTCTTTTGGAATTTTGTGGTAATAAAGAAACCACATCCCAAGAAGTGCTATGATTAGTGATTAGAAGAAACAGTATGGAGTTTGTTAAAGGACCCCCTGAAGAACAGGAAAATGGAGGCAAGACATTGCAGTGGGACCTTTGGCCAACAGGGGATGTTCGAGTGGTAGACACCAGGTTACAGTGCAATTTTTCATTTTCCCTGCTTCTCTTCATTGATTGACATCTAATAACAATATCATGGCATATCTCCAGAGCACTTGAGATTTCCAGCTAATAATAAAGCTTTTGAAAATGAGTGCTCCAGTTTACTTGCAGGATAAAAGCTAATTTCATAGTGATATTGGTTTTTAATCACACAGGACTATGTAGTTCATAGAGAACTGGTTTGGGGGTTGAACAAAAAGCAGTAGGAAGACCTTGAATAGTAACTAAACAACCTCTAGAATCCATCAGAGGATTTCTAGTGTACATTCAAATTTGGCTTAGCATCTCTACAAGCAACTATGAAGCAATATTGTATAGATTCAATTATACATAACCATAACTGAATACTATATTTTTAATTTCTTTATACAGGCCATCTATGCCCCAATATCATTAATAAAGATTAGCAATACATCCTCCTTTTCGGTCTAGTAAGTTATTAGCAACATGAAAAACCTGTGGGTAAAAAGAGAGATTGTTTTGATATTACTTCAACTATGTTTTCATGCTTTTTAAATTAAAACTGACACAATCAAATAAATATATTTACCTCTTTGGAAAAAAGATGAATTCAATTTTATAGTTGACAGTCAGCTGCACAGAGTTTTCAGAATTTTTGTTATTGTTTCTGCCATAACCATTGCTTGCTAATCAATCATGTGCCTATTTATAGAAGAAACAAAGGCTGACATTGACAACTATACATCTGAGAAAAGAAGCATTTTTGTATGTTTTTGCAAGCTAAGAATATATTGTAACTTAGAAAAACTGTTCTTTCACAACAACACAGGAATATTTTCATGACTTTGCCCATGTCCCAGTTTCAGGAATACTGCTGGGTAAGCCAGGCACAAAGAATAATATATTTTTAAGCGTAAAGATGGATGGCTGCATATATTCTTTCACTTAGGGAAATTAATGTATGATTATCTCTTGTGCAAAATATTTTAAATAACTAGTTATAAATGAAATGAGAGATACTTGTGTGAATATAAACAAGAGACTTTCAGAACACAGTATATTTCCAGATAAAAATTTGTAAAATAGAGTTAGGGTTGAGAGTACATGCCAATAATTTAGGATAAAAAGCATTGCAGGGAAGCTGTAATAATCCTAAATGCAAGTATTATAACCCTACAAAATTCATTTAGTGTAACTTAAAAGAAATCAAAATGTTAAGGAACAGAAATACACAGTTAAAGAACACAAACACCCTTAACTCTTCCTTATAGAAACACCATGAGGCAAAAAAAAATCGTGACTGTAATGTGTCATTAGAATCATATTGATTTAAATAGGTGGAATTTTTAAAATATATGTTTAGGATTATGTTACTTATTCTTCATAACTGAAAATGTATTTGTTAAGAAGAGGCTGGTATATAAAATCCCCTTGTCCTCTTGCGAAATAGTTACCATCACTACTGCTTCAATAGGGCAGAGGCTGTCCTTAGCAAATATGGCTACTTCCTCCAATCATTCAGAGTGGGAATGAAGATAAGCTGTCTGAGGGAAGATAGTGGCCCTCCCTGCTGTCAGGAGTCAGAAATGAGCATTCTGAGAAGTGGGGTAGCAGAGCCTGTAGCAATGGTTATGAACAGATGATGGCATTATTCCCATTGAGAACAATAGAAGATTGCAACCATTCTTTGTGAGTTTTTCTGAAAAATGTTATTCATCCTCTGCTTAATGAGAAATTTTCATTTATTAAAGATAAAAAATTCACACTAATCCTGAAGTTATTTTCAAAAATTACACATTGCATCAGATCTCCTCAAGAACCCTTTCTTTGCCAATTTTTGTGTAGATAGACAATGCTCTTTTTAGAGGTGCTAAATTAACAAACCCAGTTTTTAAAATTAATTTTATCTCAAGCTTAGGGATTTACTTGTAAATTCTCAGAAAAGTCATTCTGTTCCCAGTCTAATATTGTAGTTCTGGTGGGGTGGGGGATGTTTGTATCTAAAGAACCCGAATTCTTGCCTGAAGTGCAATATTCAACTTAGTCTGAATTTATAGGGTTAGGACTGATTTCTCCCTAATGAAAACACTGCACAGACAACAGTCGTATACCTCCCCAATGGCAGTGGAGTCAGATGTACAGCCCCTAGAGTGCCATTCAATTGGGAGAACAATAGAAAATACAAAATGGTGAAAAACTGGAAGAAACAAGTTGAGTGCTTAGGGGTGTTTACCTCTTTTGTGAATCTCCTGCTTTCTTCGGTTTTACTTAGACATTGGCAATCTGTAAAAGCATCAGTGGAATAGACAGAGGAGGCACACTTCATTCTGATTATGCCTGCCATGCAATATAGTGCTTTGTGCTAAAAATAAAGAAGCAGCCCATGAAGGTGCCGTATTTTTTTGCCTTTGTGAGCAGGGAAAAGGTGTCAGCATCAGATCTTGCTTGTTTTGAATGAGGATGTGATTATGCTTCACATTACTTTTTGATTTGAGCACGTTATCCCTGTTTACTTCTCCAGTCACTGCGGCAGGAGTGAGCAGTTTGGGTCAATATCTTTAGCGCCGATCTGAGCAATCCATTGCCTTGGAGAACTGCAGCTGACCCCAGTCTGTACTATCTGTCACATTGGCGCTGCTGCCACTGCCATTTGTAGCCACCAAGCTGACACTGCCGCTTTGAATCTGCCACCACCCTGCACTGTCTAATGTTTAGCAGTCTCGTTTCAGCTCTTGGGGGAACAGTGCTATCCGGTCCTTTGACTGAGCCCTCACCAGCAGCGAGGCATGCCCAGCAGGAGCTGTTGTTCCCCTTTCTCACTTTCTTAGCTCTCTCCAGGCTTCCTTACCCAGTTGAACCTGACAACAGTCCACTCAGTGTGACCTGAGGCACATTCTAGACTGATGTCATGTGCTAGTATTTCCCAACAAGATCAATTGCATTTTATTGTCCCCAAACTCAAAACATAACTGAATTTCAACCAAAATGCAGCCAACTGCCTCAAAACTGAAATGTAAGTGAGGCCTGGTCTACTTAACTCCCCTTTCTCTCCTGTAGATGCTGGCAGAAAGCTCCCTCACCAGGGGAGTCCCTGCCCATCTGCAATTCTTAAACAGCTCTGTGCCACTCTTCCACCACTTCAGCAACAGCTGATGGCAGATGCTTCTCCCTCAGGCTATGTTTATGCTATGAGCTAGGGGTGTGATTCCCCAGCTTATGTATGTATACTCAGGATAGCTCTAATCAAGCTAACGTGAACATGAATAGCAGTGTACCCATGGTAGCATGAGGAGTGGCAGCAAGAGGCATGGCTTAGCTAGGCCAAGTACAAACCTGCCTGAAACCCATGGGTATCAACTTGGCACAGCTAAACCATGCCTCTGCTCCTGGTACCCATGCTTCCACTGCATAGTTTGCTATGCTTCCACAGCCATCGCACTAGTTGTTTGAGAACTTGCTTGACTATGTGTACAGGAGCAGGGGAATCGCACCTCTAGCTTCTTGTGTTGATATAGCCTTAGACTGCAGGTCACAGGGGTTATGCTATGTATCTCAGAATTTTATAGTAGCATGCATTGGAGTATCTGACTAGACTTCATATTTTCACTTCTGTACACACTCTCTCTGAATTAGGCCCAAACTGTTTTATGAACAATCTTGGTCTCAATTCTGGCTGAAGAGGACTCGTAAATCTGGAGCAGAAGAGCACTAAGATGGCTTTGAACTGCTTTTACATCCCACTGATTCAGGGATTCTCTCGGTGCAAGTCTAGTCCCTGGCATATATGAGAGCTGCCTGAAGTGACCCATCATGGCAGTTGAAGGTTATGTGGGTGGAGGCATGCCTCGCCCCCTTACTTTATCAGCATGTCCCTGCACCATACAATCAAGTCCTCCTCCTCCTGTACAGGAGGTTTTGTCAAATAGCCACTTAAGATGGGTTAAGGGCTGCTTTGAGTCCATGGGATTATAAAAAAGCCCTAAAGGATATGTGTGGGGTGTTGTTTTACTTTTTTTAAGCTACCAGTATTTCTTTCTCTCTCTAGACAGTTATAACTAGTGGCACTTTATGTAAAAGATAGTGTAGAATCAAATGAAGTAAAAATCTTAAATGAATCCACATGTTCCATAGAATCACTATAGATAGTAATTTCATGCTCTAATAAGAACATAACAATAGGGCTCTATTATCGACCACCTGATCAGGACAGTGATAGGGATGACGAAATGCTAAGGGAGATTAGAGAGGCTGTCAAAATAAAGAACCCAATAATAGTGGGAGACTTCAATTATCCCAACATTGACTGGGTACATGTCACCTCAGGACGAAATGCAGAGATGAAATTTCTTGATACTTTAAATGACTGCTTCTTGGAGCAGCTGGTACAGGAACCCACAAGGGGAGAGGCAACTCTAGATTTGGTCCTGAGTGGAGCGCAGGATCTGGTTCAAGAGGTAACTATAAAAGGACCGCTGGGAAATAGTGACCATAATATAATAACATTTAACATTCCTATGGTGGGAATAACACCTCAGAAGCCCAACACTGGGGCATTTAATTTCAAAAAGGGGAACTATGCAAGAATGAGGGGGTTAGTTAAACGGAAATTAAAAGGTAAAGTGACTAAAGTGAAATCCCTGCAAGCTGCATGGACTCTCTTCAAAGATACCATAATAAAGGCCCAACTCAAATGTATACCCCAAATTAAAAAACAACGCCAGAAAACTAAAAAAGAGCCACCATGGCTTAACAGCCAAGTAAAAGAAGCAGTGAGAGAGAAAAAGGCATCTTTTTAAAAGTGGAAGTCTAATCCTAGTGAGGTAAATAGAAAGGAGCATAAGCACTGCCAAATAAAGTGTAAGAATGTAATAAGAAAAGCTAAAATGGAGTTTGAAGAACAGCTAGCCAAAATCTCAAAAGGTAATAACAAAATGTTTTTTAAATATGTCAGAAGCAGGAAGCCTGCTAAACAACCAGTGGGGCCCCTGGATGACAGAGATACAGAAGGAGCACTTAAAGATGACAGAGTCATCGCAGAGAAATTAAATGAATTCTTTGCTTCAGTCTTCACGGCTGAGGACGTTAGGGAAATTCCTAAACCTGAGCTGTCTTTTGTAGGTGACAAATCTGAGGTATTGTCACAAATTGAAGTATCAGTAGAGGAGGTTCTGGAACTCATTGATAAACTTAACTGTAACAAGTCACCGGGACCAGATGGCATTCACCCAAGAGTTCTGAAAGAACTCAAATGTGAAATTGCGGCACTATTAACGAGGGTTTGTAACCTATCCTTTAAATCGGCTACTGTGCCCAGTGACTGGAAGATAGCTAATGTAACGCCAATATTTAAAAAGGGCTCTAGAGGTGATCCTGGCAATTACAGACCAGTCAGTCTAACGTCCGTACCGGGAAAATTAGTTGAAACAATAGTAAAGAATAAAATTGTCAGACACATAGAAGAGCATAAATTGTTGGGCAAAAGTCAACATGGTTTCTGCAAAGGGAAATCGTGTCTTACTAATCTATTAGAGTTCTTTGAAGGGGTCAGCAAACATGTGGACAAGGGGGATCCGGTGGACATAGTGTACTTAGATTTCCAGAAAGCCTTTGACAAGGTCCCTCACCAAAGGCTCTTACGTAAATTAAGCTGCCATGGGATAAGAGGGAAGATCTTCTCATGGATTGAAAACTGGCTAAAAGACAGGGAACAAAGGGTAGGAATAAATGGAACTTTTTCAGAATGGAGAGGGGTAACTAGTGGTGTTCCCCAAGGGTCAGTCCTGGGACCGATCCTATTCAACTTATTTATAAATGATTTGGAGGAAGGGGTAAACAGTGATGTGGCAAAGTTTGCAAATGATACTAAACTGCTCAAAGTAGTAAGGACCAAAGCAGACTGTGAAGAACTTCAAAAAGATCTCACTAAACTAAGTGATTGGGCAACAAAATGGCAAATGAAATTTAATGTGGATAAATGTAAAGTAATGCACATTGGAAAAAATAACCCCAACTATACATACAATATGATGGGAGCTAATTTAGCTACAACCAATCAGGAAAAAGACCTGGTGATTAGTTCTCTGAAGGCATCCACGCAGTGTGCAGCGGCAGTCAAAAAAGCAAACAGGATGTTAGGAATCATTAAAAAAGGGATAGAGAATAAGTCGGAGAATATCTTATTGCCCTTATACAAATCCATGGTGCGCCCACATCTTGAATACTGCGTACAAATGTGGTCTCCTCATCTCAAAAAGGATATAGTGGCACTAGAAAAGGTTCAGAGAAGGGCAACTAAAATGATTAGGGGTTTGGAACGGGTCCCATATGAAGAGAGATTAAAGAGGCTAGGACTTTTTAGCTTGGAAAAGAGGAGACTAAGGGGGGATATGATAGAGGTATATAAAATTATGAGTGGTGTGGAGGAAGTAAATAAGGAAAAGTTATTTACTTGTTCCCAAAATAGAAGAACTAGGGGCCACTCAATGAAATTGGCGTGCAGCAGGTTTAAAAGAAATAAAAGGAAGTTCTTCTTCACACAGCGCACAGTCAACCTGTGGAACTCCTTACCTGAGGAGGCTGTGAAGGCTAGGACTATAACAGGGTTTAAAAGAGAGCTGGATAAATTCATGGAGGCTAAGTCCATAAATGGCTATTAGCCGGGATGGGTAATGAATGGTGTCCCTAGCCTCTGTCTGTCAGAGGGGGGTGATGGATGGCAGGAGAGAGATCGCTCGATCATACCTGTTAGGTTCACTCACTCCGGGGCACCTGGCATTGGCCACTGTCGGTAGACAGGATGCTGGGCTAGATGGACCTTTGGTCTGACCCAGTATGGCCGTTCTTATGTTCTTAACTGCAAGGAAAAATACATCTCCTTTAACTTCCATTTTCACCAGTATTTCTCATAGAGCATCTCAGGTTAATACTGTGGTTTACAATTTTATTTTGTATTTCTGATGATTATTTTGGGGGCAAGAGACATGAGAGATGCAATGAACATGTGATGTGAAGGACCTGCTTGCTCATTTAAAACTATAATTAAATGTTTTATTGAGTCTCTAATGTTACCTAGACAACAAGCAATTGGGAGAAGTTCCTCTTGCAGATGCTTGAGAACCACAGTAGTAATTCACTGTTCCTCTCCAGCACTAATTCTTTTTTTTTTTAGGAGTGAAATTCATTGTCCTCATCAGTAATATGTAAAGATGTAGAGTGCTGTCCTTAGCCACACCTATTAAGAGTGTGTATTAGCAATAGAGATGTGTGAATAGTAAATTATTCTATTCATTTAGTATTCCTGATGACTAGTAAATTACATTAATGACATTGACTATTACAATCATTCTCAAATAATACATGAATAGAAGTGAATAGCTGTCAAGAAAGCTCTGCAGCTGCAAAATTACTTTTATACTATATTGTGTTTACTTTTCAGTGTAATTTAATTTTCTCTCCTCCCGTCTTCATTCAGTCACCTGTCATTCAGGCACCTCTATACCCACCTGCTTAGTATTGCTTTGGACGTTACTTACTTGCAGCACACTCACTCTTTATTCACCTTCAATTAAAATCTGTTCTTTCATGGTCCATATCTGTCTAACAGAATCACTTGTAATATATAGATCAGGTTCCTGAAAAACCTTAATCTAAGATGAGTTTTGCACAATCTCAATCAAATATACCATCTAAAATAAAAACATGTCCAATATTTCATATGATTCAGTGTCAACATTTTTGAGACTTATTTTGGAGATGACTTAAATCTCATATGCAGTTCATTTATCCTGTAATGAGTAATTTTTTTCATCTGTATGATTGTTTACTGTAAAAATGATATTTTTTGTATTAATTTCCCTGAATATATTGTTTAAAATAAATAATTCATTAATAAAGTCACTGAACATTTCATTTGTCCCTGTGACATCTGATTTTGTTCCATATACTTCTGTGATGTTTAGAGAAGCGTCCACACATTTTTCATGCTAAGAGGAGAATTTCTGCTGTTCTGAACATTTCTCAGGAGTGACTAACTGTTTTATTGAGGGATACTTGGCCACAGGCAGAACTACTGTGAAAATGGGGGTCGGAATTGAGTTGACCATTTCCCTCTATATCTTGGCATACTACAGAGGGAGTGAAATACTACCAGTTTGTGTTTGAAGCATTTTGCACTGCTTCTCACTGGTATAAAGTACTACACAAGAGGGAAGGCAATGGTGAATTGGGTCCAGAATCTATAAGGTTGGGGAAAATGTTGTCGTTCATTGCATGAAAACAAAAGTTAGATAAAAATTAAAAATGCTCTTGCTGGAAGGTTGCAGTGCAACACGGCTGTAGTTCTTAGCATTCACAATAACAACACACAGGAACTCAGTGATATAGCTGTCTACTCCCTGAAACAGAGGTACAGTACACTCACCCTACCTTACTCTAAATTGGCTGTCTGCTGCTAGATCTAGATTTCATGCTGCCATATAGAAGCAAGCAAACAGGACCAGGAAAAACTAGAGCATTAAACCACATTTTTCAATATCTCATAGAAATGAAGGGGCAACGATGGGAGATTCTTTGCGTGTTTCTCGGACATGTATTCAGGCTGTTTCAGGAAAATTCTGCATTTTTCCCTTTAATAACGCAACAGATAGCTTCATCTGATTAATATTCTCCTCTTTCATCTCTAATGGTTATCTCGCATACTACAACACTGCAGCTAGCGCCTGAATGAACATCAGCCTAAACAGTTTGTAATAAAACACTATTTGCAACATCTTTCCTATTGTTTCCCATCACGAAAATATCCATTAATTACCTAAAGAACTGGTAAGGTCTGATTTAGGTAGCATACATTTTTCTATCATAACCACCTCTTCTGTATGAGGTAGTGTTTTTTACCACCTCTATTAATCTTATAAACTTTTTTTTTAATAGTTGAGTCAGTATCTATTTTCTTTGGCTACCAGTGGCTTCAGTATTGTTTTATCATAATAAGTGAATATTAATTGGTATATTTCTTACTGACATGCTATCGCAAATTTCTAATTTTCTTTGAGATAATTATAATATTTTACAAATCTTATTTATGGTCATTAGTTGCTAAGAGCCTTATCCAGAAGCTTGAATTAACAAATAATAAAAGTATACCTTAAAAATTTACATCTTAAAGATTACTGCAGTTCTTCATTTATTACAGTACTTTTTCTTTCTTTCTTTAAAGAAATAACTCACACCACCCTTGATTCATCTGTAGGTTAGGAACTTCACTAAAGTCAGTAAATATTATCTGTTTAGAATCAGTAGCTTTTAAATTGTATGGTCTTAATTGTCACCAAAACATGTAAGTGAATTACTAAGGTTGACATCCAATTAACACAGTCTTTACAGGTTTAATGAGCAGTGATAAATTTAAATCCTCTCTTTGGCACTTTTAAAGTAAGTATAATTACATCTCGAATGAACTAGAGAGATTGTTGTTCAATTGATTCATAATAAATTCTATAACTTATTTGTGTTGAGATAGGAGGCATCTTTGCAGTGAAGGCCATAGGTTGTTTAAATAATTCTATCTGTAATAGTGTGCAATAAAACATTAATTCCTACGGTATGTAGGATAATGAAAGGGTAAAATGAGACATGCTATTTCATTATGTGTTCTTATTTTTAGACATTCAATTAGTATACTCTGTAACACTCAAATTTGTGGCTTTTCTTAATTTCCTTTGACATTATTTTATTGTTAGTTGTAAGAAAAAAACATTGCTTGTTGTCTAGGTAACATTAGAGACTTGATAAAACATTTAATTATAGTTTTAATTAGCAAGCATGGCCTTCACATCACATGTTCATTGCATCTCTCTGCTCCTCAGAAGTAGAAAGAATAGCTTTTTCTTGAACAAAAGTCCTTTGGAAATAATTAATATTTATATACATGCCTGAGCTCACCAGCTGTATTTAGTAAAACAGTGGGACTGATTCTCCTTTCACACCTGTTTTACACGTATGTAACTCCAGTTATTTCCCTGGAGCTATTCCTTGTTCATATCAGTGCCAGAGCAGACTCAGGCTCATTAAATATAAATGTGCAAAGAAAACTTGAAGTGATGATGTCTGATTATATCAGTATGACTTAGATTGTAAATCCTTTTGTGTAGGAACTATCTTTTTTGTTCTGTTTGTGTAGTGCCTAGCACAATGAGGTTCAAGTTCATGACTAGGGATCCTTGAGTTGGCAGGAAGAGATGGGATTCACCTAACAAAGGGAGGGAAGAGCATCGTTGAAGGCAGGCTTGCTATCCTAGTGAGGTGGGCTTTAAACTACGTTCGCTGGGGCACAGTGACTTAATCCCAGAGGTAAGTGAGGAAGTGGGATACCAGGAGAAAACCCAAGGAGGAGGGTGCAACAGGAGAGGCCTTCTAATTCATACTAAGAAAGGA
The DNA here is from genome assembly GCA_032164245.1 of Sternotherus odoratus. Classification (NCBI taxonomy): domain Eukaryota; kingdom Metazoa; phylum Chordata; order Testudines; family Kinosternidae; genus Sternotherus; species Sternotherus odoratus. Next base: position 57,890,340 of record JAVMKO010000004.1, read on the forward strand.
GGGCCATCTGCTAGTTATCTTAAGTACCTGTACACAAATGCAAGAACCCTGGGAAATAAGCAGGAAGAATTGGAAGTCCTGGCACAGTCAAGGAACTATGATGTGATTGGAATAACTTGGTGGGGTAATTCACATGACTGGAGGACTGTCATGGATGGGTATAAACTCTCCAGGAAGCACAGGCAGCAGTTTGAAAAATTTGGCCAGAATATTTAAAGTTGTTTTTTAGGAAATTCTAAGAGCTAGGCAAACATTTCCCAGTGGAACAATTTTCTGTTGGAAAATGCAGTTTTATTGAAAGTCAAATATTTCATGGGAACAATTTTAACACAGTTTTTGAGTGGGGGAAAATCTAAACAAAAAATTCAACATTCTTTCTTAGTAATGTCAAAACATTGCATTTTGACTTTTGATTCCTTTCATTGTGACTGTTATTGTATTAAAATATCAATTTTACATTGTCTTATATTCATATTTACTATTCTATGTGTGTATGTGTGTGTATATCTATATATATCTATATATAGATATGTTTTATATTCTAATATTTTAACATTATCAGAACCAAATGATTCAGATGGTTCGAAATTGACATTTTTTGGACTTTTCAGTACATGGGAATTTTTGAGTTTGTTATGATTTGGAGTGATAAAAGTTTCAAAATGTCAGAATTCCCCACATAGTAGAAATTCCAATTTCTAATTCTATTTCTATGAATTATAGAAAATAAGAGGTCATACCGTGGATCTGATTCTTCGTTGGCTTTACAGGAAGAAAAATCAGTCCCAACTTTTTATACTGCAGTGAAGAACCATTTATTTAATACTCTATTTCAATACAGTACATAAACCTGTTTTGTTCAAGGATTAGAGATCCTCTGTAGATCTTTCTAGTCAGCAAGGAGTTATGTTCTTCCAGGGAAATTGTCAAAAACACAAAGGCTAGTTAAGTGCCCAATTACCTTTGAAAGTAAATGGGATGTGGGCCATTTGTGCATTTGAAATCTTCCTGTAAATTAACTTTGTACTTAGACAATCAATTTTAAAGGCATAGTATTAGCATAATTTCATGATTACCTAGGAACAGATTATGGCGTGAATATCTTCCATTCTGTGATTTCATTCCCAGAAGTGTTATTTTAGAAAGGTAATAATTTAGGAAATAATGTTACGAAGATAGAGAATCTCATGAACATCTGCACTGTGCTAATATCATCTTGTTAGTTTTATCTTCCCAAAGACCTATTTATGACATAGGAAAATCATTAGAGAGACAAGGTGGGTAAGGCAATACCTTTTATTGGACCAACTTCTGTTGATGAGAAGGACAAGCTTTCAAGTTTTTATTGGGTATATGCCTATACACCTAACTAAAGCTGCATTCTGCAAAAAAGGAAAAATAATAAAATAATTTTAAAGACATTGCAATATAAATTGTGTCCTGGTTAGCCATTTCAAACATACAATGAGTTAGCTTTTGTCATTTGATCTTAGATTCCACAATCTTGAAAAAATCTAGGTTGAATAATCTTCTGAAATCTTCTGAAATCTGAGCAAAGTGGTTCTAAGCCTAAAGCATGGTAGGATGACAGAAATGGTTGCAGTGCGGACCAATTATCTAAATAGGCAAAAGACAGGGAAGAAAGGAGCCAAAACAGTAACTATGGATCTTGAGAAATTAGATTATTACATTGATCTTAATCTAAATCATTGCTCTGTGGGATGAGGGAGGCAGTTTCATACATTACTCTGAAGGAAGACCCATTTGTCATTTGCAGTGAAGTGGCATGGAATGAAGACTTTCTTTTCCTGCAAAAAATATTTTCACATCAAAACCATATTTTTCTTGCAACAGTTTTTAAAATCTTATATTTTTATGAAAGTCAGTTTAGTGGGGATTTGCATCCTTTTACATCTGGGCTGAATGGAATCTATTATGCACATACCTAATGGAAAATATAAGTTACTAGCAAAAATACCCGGCATTGCTCGGGGTATTTGTAATTGGAAACTGGGATGTAAAAAGACTACAATGTTTTTTATTAATACAAATTTTGTTCAGAAGTCTCATTTTGTCTAATTAATTTCATTCTCTTGCATTTAGATGTGGGGGGGAGGGGGAGAGAACTGAGCGAGTGCGGGGGCCGTTGGGGGGGGAGTGGGGAGAGAGCTGAGCGAGTGCAGGGGCCATTGGAGGGGGGAGGAGGAAGAGAGCTGTGCGAGTGGGGGGGCATTGGAGTGGGGGGAGGGGGGAGAGAGCTGAGCGAGTGGGGAGCCGTTGGAGGGGGGAGAGAGCTGAGTGAGTGCGGGGGCCATTGAAGGGGGGAGGGGGCAGAGAGCTGAGCGAGTGCGGGGTCCATTGGAGGGGGGTATTATTACATCATAACTATGTCACAAAGAACAGCAGGTGTTAACCTGATGTTAATGGACTTTAAAGAATTTCACCCCTAGGGGGAGTAAGAGATGAGATTTGAAAAATTTTCGATTCTTACCCTGATTAGGACCCTAAAGCCTATAACTGTACCAAATTTCAAGTCTCTAGCTCAAATGGTGTGGAAGGAGTAAGAGAACATACATACACACACCATTTGACTTTTATATATATAGATGAGCTTGGGTAATCATGGAAGACTAATATTGGCACGCTGGCTTTCAAAGGTACTTAATAGTTTGGCATACCCATAAGATCTGGTGTTTCCAATTTCAGATATAACTGAAGTCCGGGAGAGCTGTTGGTGCTTAGCATCAGTAAAAATCAGGACATGGAAGACCAAATTCAGATTGATTGCAAGCAGGTCTAACTCTGACATCCAAGCCAGTGCTTCTGTTTATACCATAAGTGATTTGACCCGTTCTCTGTGAATTTCTTTTTTCACACTTACAGTTGGGAACTGTTGAATTTCACTGAAACAGTAGTCTGAGGTAGTGGACTAGGGCCTGGATTGTGTTTAAGCACGGAGCAGAGTTTTTATTCTCATCTGCATTTACTTTAGTCAAGGGAAACGTTTGTGTCTCTAATATAGTTTGTTTCCTGGGGTTCATATGTCCAAATTGTCCCTGATTACATTAGAGCAGAGGGGTTCTCAAACTTCATTGCACTGCCACCTCCTTCTGACCACTAAAATTACTACATGACCTGGGGATGGGAGGGGGAAAAGTTGAAGCCCGAGCCCCACTGCTCTGGGCAGGGAGGCCAAAGCTGAAGTCCAAGGGCTTCAGCCCCAGGAGGGGGACCTGTAACCTGAGCCCTTGGGCGGTGGGGCTCAGGCCCGGGTCCCCTCAAGCCTAACACCAGTGCTGGTGACTCCATTAAAATGGGGTTGTGCCCCTCTTTGGGGTCCTGACCCACAGTGTGAGAACAGCTGGATTAGATCATTTCCCTTGGTTTTATACATTCCACTTTGTTTAGAAATCATTGATATTGTGCACAAATAATTTTCCCTTTGATTCTGGGATTTTGCAAATAGTCTTTATCCACCTCAATGGAATATTATGAATTGTAACTAATTAAAGTTTGAGAAACAACTTGGAAGTCATCAAAGGTTGAAGGTATGATGAGCGTAATAGAGATTCAAATTATTAATGACTGTGTCCATCCTTGAATCATGCTAGGTTTAAACAAATACATTAGAGGGATCACTCTGGACTTCTTGGCTATCAAGATTAATAACCAAAACAGAGTGATGGTGTTAATCATTATAAAAGCCTTCTAGAGAAACTCCTTATGATGGATGAATTCTCCACTTGTGGAAGATATCCAGGACAGTTGAATGAAATATTGTGAAGACTCTGCATTGAATCTAAATTCATAAATAACGTACTTTTGTTTCAAGGAAAATGCTTGGAAAAAGGGAATGAATATGGATACTGTAAAAGAATTGTTTTCCCTTCCACACTCTAGTAACTCTGTTAAGTAATTTTCCATTCTAGTCGATACCACAGATGATGATAGCAGCAAGCAGAATTGGTCACCAATAAAGAGTTTCTTTACCTGTAGTAGTAAAAACTGTCAGGCTATTTCTAGATGGCAGAATGTGGAATTGCATTCACTGTTTTCTATATCATTATTATTTGAAATAGATTTAGATTTTAAACTTTCATTAAAGGCATGCCATACACTGTCACAGTTATCCTTCTTACTGCATTTCATTAGCAACCTGCTTTGTATATAGGTCACTTAGACTAAATAAAATAAAGTATATGTTTTCCAGAGAAAATTACTCTAAACTTTCACGATCATGTCTGAGACAATTGATTTGATATACTTTTCTTTTTTCACAAAGACCCCGAGTTAACTGCAATTTTGTGTTAGATGTCTCAAGAATTAAACAGTCTCAGTTATTAAAAGTTGAATGAGTAGGGTTGAATACGGTGAATTTAGGCTTTTCAGTTCCTCATTTACTGTTGGTTTAGCTGCAGCTTGCTGGATTAATGAAAGTGCTAGACCTCTCATTTTGTATTTATTTTCTTGATAGGTTTTTGATATGTACTGAAGAGAGAGACTATGTAAAATCCACTCCTTTTTCTAATTAGAAACAAAATAGTGATATTTTTGAAGAGTTTGGGGATTTGTTCTTTTGTTCTTTCCCTTTAGATTTAACTAGCTTTTCCTTCTGAAAGATTTTTATAGTTTAAATTTCCTCCAGTGGACTTTGGCAACATACCTCTGTCTTCTGCTGACACTTCAGTGTCATTTTACATATTCCTTCAGTCTTATGACTGTGTGTTCTTGCCAAATTTCTGTTTCTCTACTCCATTTTTCAGTTTTCCTTGTAAAAGGAGTCCTCTCATTTCCTAAGGTAGAAACATAACTCTCGACACCTCAGTGAGAGAGGAGAAGACTGCGTTGTTATTAATGAGGCCAATCCTCAATTTTCTTCTCACTGACATAAAGTGCCATCAATTTAGGCCAAAGTCCACATTTAAATTAATGCCACTAATGTAGCTGAAACCTGATCCATGGATGACTTTAAAGTTGCAGATTCAGGTTTTGAACTGACGGTGTGAGCCAGATGGAGAGATCAGAGCATAGGAATGATGTGCTCATGGCAGTCTGGCTTGTTGGAGCACTGGGCAGCTGCATTATGTACAACCCGATGGATTCTCTGAAGTGCTTCCACAGTTCTATCCCAGATACAGTGAGCTACAGTAATAAAATCTGGATTTAACTGTCTGGATCCTTGTGATTGGATCCTCATTTGGGAAGAAGGGGATAGAGTTTCTTATCAAGCTGCTAGGTGAAGAGGGTTTTCACCAAGATTAGATGCTACCCAGATGTGTAGTTGAAGGGGTAGGGGGAACAGATGGAAAGGACAACATCCCATCTTGTTCTTCAAGAAATTTCTTCCCCCTACACTACTTCATTGATATGTATTGCCCTGTTCTTGGCTGGCTTCCGTTGTAGTCAGCTATTCTCCATCTAGGAGCTGGTCTCTTGTAGACATTTTGCCATTCTCATGAAGGAGTTATTTGCATCTCAGGACAAGATATCTTGGTGTCATTGGCATTTTGTTAGCAATGGAGCCTGTGGCATCTCTCAGGTTGAGGGAGAGTGGAGACAGGTGGCTGAGTGCCTAAATGTTAGATATTGCAATGCACAGCTTAAGTCTATGTCTACATGGCTCTGCAATTTGGACTATGAGGATGTGAACTGCAGTGTATGATAACATGCTGCACTTTAACTCCCCTGTGTGGCTGCTGTTGGTGTGAACTAAAAAGTACCCAGAATAACTTAGCGCACTTTCAACAAAACTAAATGATCATGAAGTTAGGTGCCTTTTAAGGATCCTTGCAGCATCCACAGGGGGAGTTACAGTGCAGCATGCTAGACCGTGCAGCTGTTCGCACACAATAGTCTGACCCGCAGGGCCATGTAGATTAAGTCCATTTTGTGGATCTAGCCCTGTGTTTTTAAAATGAAAGAAGTGGCTGAAAAATAACTGGAAATAGCGATCTTGGTCTAATAAAGTGTTGACGTATTTTTCTAGAAAAAATTACTTTTGTTACAGATTTTTTTTGTTACAACAAATATCACTTTGAAACACGGGCAATTTTATCTTAATGAAGACAGATTAAGCTAAGCACAGTTTCACAATAGACCAACAATGCTGTAATCTTGGGCTGTCAGAGGATAATATACATTGTTTTCAATAGACATATTCCATACAAAAACTTAACAGGATATTAAATTATCACTATATCGATAATAGCGATGCACTGCAAATATAAATGTATGGTACATATAAAGTAGCAAATTACAATTAAAATTTTTCTAGGTTTAAAATAAGCGATATTGCAAAGACATTAGAGTGAACTGAAATGATAAACTGTCATATTTTAGCATTTTTTCAAAAGAAATCTTCAGTTTTGATACCTCAGGCAAAGAGCTGCACAACAAATCATGTACCATAATGTAGCATACATTCTATCTTGCAGGTTTTGAATTTAAATTAGACTCTTTGGATATGTCTACACTGCATTTGAAAGCAAGCCTCCCAGCCTGGTGCCCCCGACTTGTATTTGCCAGGCTCATGTCACAAATAGCTTTGTGGACATTACTTTGATATTGTGGTTCAGGCTAATGCTTGGGGTCTCAAGCCCCCCATTTCCCCCCAGGTTTGAGAGGCCAAGCTTCAGCACAAGCTGCAACATCTACATTACCATTTTAAGCAGGCTAGTGCAAGCCCCATCAGGGACCTGAGCTGAGAGGATCGCTCCCAGATGTAGTTTAGGCCTACCTTTTATGGACTAAATCTTGCAGTTTTTAACCAGGCAATGTCCCCATTGATTTTAATAGGAGTGTTGCCTGAGTAAGGACCAAAAAGTCTGGCCCAATATTTATTCCATTGAAACGTAAAATTACTTCAAAGAGGTAGTGCTAGTTAGGTAGGTTCAAAGACATCCCGTTGGATTGATAATTGGCTGGCAGGGTGACCAGCGGAAAGGTGTGTCAATCAGCTTGCAAAGTGGCCACAGGGGGGACTGGAGTGGAGCCCACAGAAAGGCCTGATGATCGGCCAGAAGGGAAGCTGGCGGAGAGAAGCAGCAAATGAGTGCCTGGGCAGCAGAGCAAGTAAGGTGCCTTCTTACTCCCCTCTCCACCCAGAGTAGGAGTGAACTCTGAAAATGCACCTCTAAGCTCTGGGTCTGCACTGAACAAGGACAGAAACTATGAGTGGGGCGCAGTGAAGGGATGAACATATTAAAGGGACTTTTGGTTACTGGACTTAAGAACCTGAGGAAAAAAGACACTGCCCAGATTACTTGGAGGTGGGTCTTTTGCTCATGGTTTATGTTTATGAACCCTGTTTGCAGTGTATTCCCAAATTAATGCTTAATTACTTCCTGCCTTTTTATTTAAAGTTTCTTTGCTACACTCAGACTCTGTACTTGCAAGAGGGGAAGTATTGCCTCTTAGAGGCACCCAGGAGGTGGTGTGCAATTGTCCCAGGTCACTGGTTGGGAGCTCAAGCTGACTTTGTGTTGAATTGTTGAAAAGGAACTCGTACATATTGAACCCAGCCCTTGTTGCTGCCAGTGCTGAGTGGCAGAAGGGTTACACTGAGTACTTTTTGAAAATCTGGACCTTAGTGCGCAGTAGTTACAGCAAGACAGAACCCCTTCCTACAAAATTCCATAACAAGGAATCATGGAGGACAAAACCCAGTTAGAGGTATGAGCCAACTTCAATCATAACAGTTGGACACAGGTTTCTGCTTTCTCACCATTTCAGTAGTTTCTTTGGGTTCCCTTTTTTCCCTCTGTGACTTTCATCCAGGCCTTCACTCCTTTCTTTGTTACTCTGTACTGTAAACATCTGAAACCTAAGCAGAATGTTGCTGCAAATCAAGTAGAGACTCAGTACTCTGCCATAGAGAGGTTCAGAAAGGAAAAGTCAGAAAACAGAAAGAAAGCCTGAGAGAGGGGAACAGAAGCAGGGAATAGACAAAGGACAGAAAAGAGGGGACAAGGAGAGAGCTGAGAAGAAAGAAAGGGGGAAGGAAAGAAAAGTGAGAAATACCTTTTTTCAAAAGTCATGTTGTGTTGTGAGGCTCTGGTTTGTCATAAGTATAAGGCAATATTCAATGGGCCAGATTCACTGCTTCCATCTGATGGTATGTGTCACCAGAAAGGTAGCTGATAGGCATTGGTGAATCTGCCAGCCACTTTGAAACTACACATATATATTACCCATTTTTGCTTTTAAAATCATATTTCTCTTTTGAGATTTCTGGGGATTTGTTGTTAAAAATATTTGTTTGTTCTAATTCATCTAATTAAGGTGATTTTTGCTGAACTGTCATCTCCCTGATTTTTATTTAGACTCACTGAGGTCTTCTTTAATTTTTCTCCTACTAAGGTACAATGGGTATGTTTTAACGGTGTATATGTAAGCATAGAAAGATGTCAGCAATCCATTATGACTCCTTTTTTCCCTTTTTGACTATAACTGTATGTGCAGAGGGAGATCAGAATGCTTTTCAGTTGTTCTGAATACCCAGAGCCTAATGGTCTGCACTGAGTGATTCTCAAAAGAAACAAGTTGATCCCCATCTTAACATGGGGCAAAAAACATCCTTTAAAATGTGTGGATGAGAAAAGATCCTTGCAAAGTAAGACCATTTGGGCTTGGCTTTTTAAAATGACACATGTTCTGAAATACTGAAGGGAAAACTTATTTTATTATAATCCTCTTTCTCTGGAGCCAACTGATTTTCAGTGGGATCTAATGGGGCTGGCGAATTTCAAAACTTTTGAACAGCTAATTTTGAAACTTAAAAGTCAGCAGATACCAATGGTTGGTCTTTGGGTTTTCTTTCTGTAGTTCAGTGCCTTCCTGAACAAAAGGTTCTGACTGGTACTAGGGCTGATCCTAGGCTGTGCTGCTCCTTGCCTGCAGGGTGCTGCTGAGATCTCTTCACATTCATTAAGTTGAATGGCAGGTGGAGATACTTAGCATCCTTAATGTAGTCTCCCACATATAGAAATAGAAACAATATTTTCTAGGTCTTTTTAGCCAGAAGTACATTGATAATTTCTCCTTCTTGTAGTTTTATTCATTTACTGTATGTGCTTAGATGAATAGTAAATCTTACCATATAAAGTTATCTAATTTAGTTTGCACAGAAGTAATAGGAAATGACACCACTTCTTTACCAAGTGAATATCTAGTTTATTTACATGGGCCCTGATTCAGCAAGGTACCTACAGACACAAGGGGAGAAGAGAGAGGATTTTAAAAAAAGTGAGGGAAGTATGGCTTCCGTTGATACTTTGTGCTGGTGGGATGGCCATGGCAGCTCTTTTTCTGTGCTCCAGATCACCTCCCCATTCAGGGATAGCATCTGGTTAGTCTGGTAAGATCCCTCTCCTTCATTGGCTCTTCTGAGGTGAGTAGAGCTGAATAGGACATTTTGTCTTGTCTTGTGCTGTTGTCATGCAGTGCAGTTGATTTCAGTATCAGATGAAATGCTGAGGGCAAGAGAGAGGGCAGGAGGAAGATAGTGGAGTCTGAAAGGGACACACGAGGGACAGGAAGTCAGAGCAGGATCTCATATGTATCGGGTTGGGATCCTTGCTGGTGCATTGGTGATGGTCTGGCATCCCACTGGTTAACCATGGTCTGAAAAATATCTTAGCAGCTGCTGTAGTAGTGGTACTAATAGTTTTTCTCTCCCCACCCCCAGTCTCCATTTAAGGGCACCAAAAAGGAGTGAGGGTAAAATAGTCCATCCTCTTGTTATTTTTCTCACCAGGTAAGCCTAAGACATGCCAATTTTGGTTAATTGATTTCCAGTGCCACCCTCCAGTTGTTTACCATGCATGCTTTTAACAAAGTCCTTGAATTATATGAGTACTTTAAAAAAATTAATTCAATCTCTGGACCAATTATAACAATGCCCTTCAGAATTTGGCCCCGTATATGCATTATTGATTTCTCAATCAATAGCCATATACTACAAATTATTATTATGTTTATTTTATTTACCTCCTATTATTTCAATTTATACTTTATGATTAACTCAGGATTACTTAACAAGAGATGCTTTATTAATTATTTTTATGTGATCAAGTACATAGCACAACTTATCATGGTGGACAAAAATGTATAAACTGAAACACATATGAAAAGGAGATGTGGATGTTTCAGGATTGGAATATTATGAACATACATCATCCTTCCTACTTGTACTAAATGTGATGATATAAACTCCTGACAAAATTATACAATTTAGCTTTGTCTTCATGTACTGTAAATGGTAAGCACCAGATTGCTTCAATTTAACCTTTCTTGTTGAATTTCATCTCATATTGATCATTGAGAAATATAACAAAAGCTAAATGCCTAAAGATCATATGTTAGGTCCTCCATCATCTTGCAGAGTAAAGGAGCTTTAAATGACCTTCTGAAGAACACATGAGAAAATTGCCTATTGTAGATAACATATAAGTATAAGCAAGGACAGACAGGAGATATAATTCTTTATAGTAAACTTTTTATTGGCTAGTGGCAATCTATTACTGACAGTTTGAGGCCTAATGATTATCAGACAGTTTTACAGAAAACTAGATCTTTCACATCTAAGGAAAGCCATGCACCTTTTGATCTAGTGTTCAACAGAGATTCCAACTCATTCAGACAAGACTTCTAGATAAGGAAGAGTGAACTGGCCTTTGAACAGTTCAGTTCCACATACAGTTTGATTAATTCATTTCATTTTAAGTGTGCCCAGCTTTGTAGGTTTGTTTTTCTTTTCTTTTCTTTTCTTTTCTTTTCTTTTCTTTTCTTTTCTTTTCTTTTCTTTTCTTTTCTTTTAAGGAAAGAGGACTTACAGTCCATGCCCCCATCACCTACTCTCATGTCCTTACATCTCAGCTAGCTTGGTAAGTGTTCTACATACTACTGAAAAGTTGATCATTTTACTCCAGTGCTGGTAAGCTGTGTTGTTTATTGTGTATCTCACAGGTTAGGGTGCACCTATACTTTTAGCAAGACTTTTTATTAAACAACATAAAGTATAAACAACAAGCTAAAAGTGATATCACCCTTGTGAAACTGTATAAACAGAACTTTCAGTTCAATGTGAGCTTCAGCATAGCTGAATGAAATGGATCAAAATTGTCACTTCTTTATATGGTGTGTGTAGCTTTGTGTGTCTGTATATATATTACATATACTGAACATCACATTCAACTGAGAATTCTGTTTATTTGTTTTCATGTGGATTGTGTTACCTGTGGCTTTGTGACAGGGTGTACTAGGTTCAGAGGCCCTATGCTGGATGCCTTACAGCCCTGCCTCACCCTGCTCCAGAAAAGAGCAGAGGAAAGGTCCTCCAGGCAGTCTAGTCTTGCAGAAAAACAACCGATCAGAGGGGTCACTGGAGAGATCAATCAAGTAGCAGAAAGGCCATATAAAAGGAAGCAGCAAAGGTAGGCCAGTCAGTTGCTGCTTGGAGCTTGAAGAGGGAGGACGGGGTGCCTGGCTGTTCAGCAGGACAATGGACAGGTTTCTGCAGGCAGGACTGAGCCCAGGGAAGGCTGCCAAAGACTGGGTGCCTGGCTGGCTGGAAGAGCAACAGGACCACGGACAGGTCAGTGCTAACAAGTTGAGCCCAGGGGACTGAGCCCAGAGCCTAGCTAGACTGTGATAGGCCCTGCTGGTCTGGTTAAAGACTAAGCCCAGATGAGGTCTGCCTAAAGGACACCAACCGAGGGTACCAATATGAGCCTCAGTTTGGCTGTTAGAAAAGTCACTGTGTCTGGGGAGGAAGCCTTGGTGCTCTGGCCGCATACCAGGGCCATAAGCAAGAACTAGAGACTGTGTATTCCAGAAGGGAGGACAGGGTGTGTGACTCATTGGGAGGGCTGAGTCACTGAAGACCTGTCGAAAGAACCATCAGTGGGGAGAGGAAGGGGCACTCATGAGAAGTGGATGCTACCACATTGTAAGAACAGAAAAAACTGCAGGCTCAAACTGAACAGAAGAGAGCACTCACGAGAGGTGGGTGCTGCCTGATGGAAAAAGAATGACTGCAGGCACATTGGTCAGAGAAGGGGGTGCTTAGAAGAAGTGGGTGCTGATGCTGTTATAGACTTGTTTATTTTCTTATCCTTTTTCTTTAAAAATATTAATAGAAGTATGTGAGCCTTCTGTGCTTACATAGATGTGTACGTGTAGGAAGGCATATTTTCTAAAAAAACAACAACAAGGAGTACCTGTGGGACTTTAGAAACTAACAAATTTATTTGGGCATACGCTTTTGTGGGCTAAAACCTACTTCTTCAGATACATGAAGTTGAAAATACAGTAGGCAGGTGTCTATACACGGTACATGAAAAGATGGGAGTTTCCTTACCAAACAGGGGAGTCAGTTCTAATGAGGCAATTCAATTCAAGTGGAAGCAGGCTATTCTCATCAGTAGACTGCTAAGGGAGGAAAAATCACTTTTGTAGTAATGAGGCCAATGTAATCAGGGTGGCCCATGTGAAACAGTTGACAAGAATGTGTGAGTAATAATAGGGGGAAATTAGTTTTTGTAGTGCCTCATCCACTCTCAGTCTTTATTCAGGCCTAATTTGATGGTATGCAGCTTGAAAATTAATTCCATTTCTGCAGTTTCTCATTGGAGTCATTTTAAAGGTTTTTTTGGTTAAATTGCCACTTTTAAGTCTGTTGAGTGTCAGGGAGATTGAAGTGTTCTCCGAATGGTTTTTACATGTTATAATACTGATATTGAATTCAGTTTCCTACATTCACTTGCATTCTGCGAACTATGTTTTAAATGTATTTGTATTGAGGTGAGGACTAGGACTGATAAAAGGCACAATGGTTCCCAGTCCATCAACTATGAGAAGCTGTCACCATAATTTGCCTCCCTTTTTAATGAGTATTGACATGAATTTATAACCCCACTACTGCCACCCAAGGTATGATATGTACTACTTTTTACTTCACAGAATTAGCTTTGTAATTCTACATGTAGCTATAGAAATAGATAGACAATCTACATTTTCTATTAAACTTCAAAAGTGCAGACTTAGCACTAACTGTTTACTAGCTACTATATTAAGTATTTAGGATAAAAGCTTTTACTTTCAACAGTGTTTGAACTTTGATAATTTATGTGAATAAACTACATTGTTGTTAATGAATCATATTTCAAATTCTCATTCTGCTCCAGCACTTCAAAGAAACTAAACTCACTAGATTTTTCACTATAAACACACTTCTGACAAGAAGCAACAGTGATATGAAACTCAAAGGGTTTTGCTTTGATTCATACTCTTACTATTCTAACTAGCCCAAGTGTGACACAATATGGAGATCGTATTCAAAAAGTCTGATCCCCCCACTTAATACACACAAAATCAATTCCTATTTCATCAAATATGTCAATACAGGCTCAAGGTAGGAATTAAATGTTATTGTTTTAAACTTGCATGTTCCTCAGGTTTGTTTTTCTTTCCTTTCATATCTTTTTCCTCCACACTTTTCTCCTCCCTCCACATTTTCCTGTGGTGACAGAGTCCAGGAAGAGAGTGAGTGGGGGGGTGGGGTGGGGAGGCGGGTCTGAACCCCAAATGGTAAGCAATTGAATCAGCTGATTGTATACTATATTACTGTATTATAAAAGTATATCAAAAGTATATCACCAGCTTTTATGAAAGATCAGGATGCAATAATGATTAATATCATTATTAAATCTTTGCCTTAATACTAAACAGGTTTTCTCCCAGGCAAGTGGGAAGGTACTTATCTACCTATCTCCAATATAAATTAAGCATTATGGAATCAAAACAATGGAAGAACCATTTACATATTATTCTTCAGGAGGATGTGAAATCACAGGAGTCTACAAAAATTAACATGGCATCAGCTCTCTGGTGGACACAGCAACCTAAGCTCCCAAGAGGGCTTGCTACCTTAAAAACAAAGATAAAATTTGAGGATATAAGCAGAGAGGAAAAAGTCACATTGAGGCAGAGATGACCACAGAAGTTTCATTAATAACAAGTACCATTATATTCAAACGTTTTAAGGAAAATCCTATAGAATGTAAGACAATTGCAACATTTCTATACATTTTCTGAATCATTCTCTATACTTTGAAAGAGAATCATATCCCAACTGTAGAATTCAATAGGATCAAAAAACTTGTAGGAATGTCATTGTTTTGTATGGCTTGTAAGAAGGTGCCGTAGAATGTTTTACATTTTATGTCTATTTAATTCTGTAGGACTTTGTCGTAAGGGAGTTTAAAGATCAGATTTCCCATCCCACCTCTAATCTTGTTCAGTATTTTAAAACCATCCCAACTCCTGAATCCATTGCAAAAATAAAATATAAATTAAAGAGAATCTTGGTGGCTTTGATGTAATACTCAGATGTGGTATAACATCCAGCTAAACATGTGATCTAGTGCCCACAGATATCAATGACAGTGTTCAGTGGAAGCTGGATCAGTCCCTTGGGAAACCTCCAGTCCCCTTTATGTCTCCAACAACTTAATCTCTCTTCTGATAGGAGCAATGGCAAAATTCTCATTGACTTCACTGGTACTAAATTTCACTCAATGTATTGTAAGAGACTTAGGGGAGAAATATAGATAGACAACTACTAGGGTAAGTTTGTTTCCAGAGGCAAGAGATTTTCCAGCACCTCTGGGATGAGGCCTCTTAACCCATTGAGATACCAGGCACTTGAAAGAGAAGCAGCTGGGTAGAGGGTGTTTGGGATACACATTAATGAGTGAGGTTAGGCATGTGTGGAAAATGGGCCAGGGTAGATATAAGGGCTAGTGAATGGGAGAACAGGCAAAAGGTGGATATAAGGTCTAGTGAATGGGAGAACAGGCAAAAGCAGTGGATTCACTGCAAATTAAAGTTCTGAATACAGGAAATGGGGAAAGAACTGGTAAAGGGTAAGGGTGGTGGAATGAGGAATCACGTTGAATTTATTTTAATTGATTGAAATTATATGACGCAAGTTAAAGGTAGAAAACCACATAAGGTTTAAGGACTGGTTAGGATTATAATAGGAGGAGATGGACAAGACATGAAAAAATGTCATTTTTCCCCCTCAGTCTCCTGCCTGTTTATGTAGTTAACTCCTTAGGGGAGATACCTGTTTTACTATGTGTCTAGAAATGCCATACATACTTAGGTATATTATGCAAATATTGATACAAATAATATAGAGCCAAAAGCTAGATTCTATATTTAGTATCTGTTTTATTCAGTACTGTATCGACATATACTCTCAGAGAAAGAATTCATAAAGAGAAAGTATGCCGTACAGAAAACATAAACTGACAATCTAGTAGTCACATCAAATGTGTTTTTCCTCTTTTTGATGAACAACTCAGATTGAAGTTCTGAGTCCGTGGCTGATTGTGCCTCCAGAGAACTCTTTCACCCCTCCATGTTGATCTGTTCTTCAGCATCCTTGCTAGCTTCACTAATCCTTTGATTCATAAAGACAGAAGTTCCTCTGGGATTAAAATGACACATGATTGACTAGCATATCCCATGTGATGCCCAAGAGGATACAATACAGCACAAGATAGTACAATAGACCGTAATTGCTGTTTTACAACAGGAGATGCTTTTCTTCTCCTTAGTAGAACAATAGCATACTCAATGAGAGAAGTGATACTGGAATCCTGATATTTAATATAACATAGGGGTCCTGCAGTTTTCAATCTCATCTTCATAATGGTAATATTTTCTGAAATATTCTTTTTGCAGTTTTTCTTAGTGAGATAAGCGGAGGTTAATTTAACAAAATGCTTCTGTAAATATCTGCAATCAAATTTGCCAAAACCCAATGTCCTCCACCTTGGGGTACCAATTGTTTAGAAGTTGGACTCTGTTTTTATTCCATAGTCCTGTCGTTTGTGATCAACTTCAAAAGCTAGGGGTAGTGCCCATAACGGTGTCCTCCATTCTTGCCACATTCTGTTGAACTTCCCACATCTGTCCAGAAAGAGGAGATTCCATTATGGGCTTCATCTCCCCTGAATGGTGGGAATGAATATGGTGTATTTGATACTGAAGCATATGAGGTTCTATATGCAGAAGCTTGAAATGAACAAACCAGATTCCTCCTGAAAATGTCAAGAGGCCATTTCTGCACCCTCTCTTTTAGCAATGCTTTGTACTTGTAACTGTATATCTCTACTCAATACTGAGAGAATAAGTTTTGTCTTTAGCCAGGTGAAGTGCTATTTTAAAGAGTAAACTGCTATTTTAATTACAATAATTTTATTTAATGATGTAAGGAACACTAACAGAATAGGCATAGTTAAAAGGTATTTAATGTTTGATTATTTTGAGTTCTTTTTATAAACATACATAGAGAATTGGTTTTATTTTAATTATATGTTTGCTGGAGCCTTTGTTACATTTCTCTACTCAGTTTTCTGGAAAACCTTTTGGTTTTTCTTTCAGCATCCTATAAAATGTCCTTAGAACTCATGGCATGGCGTTGAAGCAGTTAATCATGCAAGATGGTCTGAGATTTTTGATAACATCCTTTGCAGGTAGGACCAAATTACAGTTAAATCACTAAGTGTTTAGATATTAGGGCTTAAACTGAGCTGGTATGTCATCCTAGCGCTTCTCTTAGGGTGTCTATTCTCCAGGGTCATTGGGCCACAAAGGCACAAGAATGACTCTGTATTCTGATGGCTAAAGCACCTCTCCTCCTTTCCCTTCCCCCCCAGGATATGGGAGAGCCAAGCTTCAGTCCCCCTGCTTCAATAACCATTTAATTATTATCCACAGTGGAATAGCTTGAACAGGAGAGATTCCCACATCAGAGTATCCCATAGCCCACTGGTTGGAGCACTCTCTTAAGAGTTGTGTGAAATCCCTGTTCAGGCAGAGGGGGTAATTGAATTAACCACAACCCAGGTGAGTGTTCCAGCTGCTGGATTAATAGTTCTAAAGTTGCTACCACCACTACCCCCTACACTAGGCAGATTGTGAATGGAACCTGATCTGATAGGTGGCCTTTGAGCACACTTAATAGTTTGGGCCCCAGTGGACTATAAGTGATCTTTCATGTCTCTTCCCCCACTTGTGGATCCCTCAGAACAAAACAAACTGACAAACAACAAAATTAATTTTCTTCATTTTCTGAGGGATTTGTACTTTCAGTTGCTTATTTTTTTCCTTGTGAACCTTGTTTGAATAAAGAGTCTGAAAAAATGAGGGTCTCTATAAATGGAAATGAGGACTTGACTTTACTTTGTATTGGCTCTCTTATATAAATAACCAGCCTCCTTCCCCCAAAAGAGTTATGCTTAAAAAAAACCCAAAATTTATGTTGTGTGTGCAAAATTGTTAGAATTGGGCTTGGCTGCAAATGCCTTTATTAGAAAACAAAAAACAAACAAAATTAACAATTATTGGCATACGATAAAGAGAGTTATAGTATTAAACAAAAGCTTGTGTGTGTGTGTGTGTTGGAAAGAGAGAAAAATGTGCTTCTCCAAATTTATCCATTGTTGTAGTTAATTAGCATAAATACATATTATTTCAGATTAATGCTACATAGTAGAAACAAATTCTTGTTCTTTATATCAGCTGATACCACTTAGGATTTTTCATTGGTAAGTGTATTTATAACTTTTGAAAGTTGCTGGCTTTGACAGACATGGGGATTAAGGGTGGAGGAGGGCGTTGGTGAGCACCAAAGTAACATTGGATCAAAAATGCCATTGCCTTTCAACAGAACTTGTGCTGCTAAGTCACAGAGGCATTTTTGAAACCTCACCCTTTATCTATGGGACTGTTATGACAGGAAGGAATGGCAGTTCAAGCTTCCCCACATGGTCCTACCAATGAGCTTCAACCCTGTTCTGGATGGACCACTACAGTACTGAAAGCGAGGAATACTTGTAGCACCTTAGAGACTAACTAGTTTATTTCAGCATAAGCTTTCGTGGACTATAGCTCACTTCATCGGATGCATAGAATGGAACAGAAGCAAGATGCATTTATACACACAGAAAGAAAGGAAAAATAAAATAAAATTGTACATTAGCATACCAATTCTAAGAGGGCTGTTAAATGTTGATGGGCCATTATCGGTAGGACAGAAAAACTTCCAAACCAGACTCCAACGAGAAACTGAGGAACTGGAATTAATTTTCAAATTGGATACAATTAACCAGGGGCTAAATAGGACTTGTGAATGGTTCTCTCATTACACTAATTGATTGCATTTCCTGAGTTAATTTACCTGACACAGAAATCCATTTCAATAGGTATTTTTTTCTCCTACTGATAATGGCCCATCTACATTTAACAGCTCTCTTAGAATTGGTATGCTAATGTGCAATTTTTATTTTTTCCCCTTTCTTTTTCTGTGTATAAATGCATCTTACTTCTGTTCCATTCTATGCATCCAATGAAGTGAGCTATAGCCCACAAAAGCTTATGCTGAAATAAACTAGTTAGTCTCTAAGGTGCTACAAGTATTCCTCGCATTCTTTACGGATATAGACTAACACAGCTGCTATTCTTGAACCTGTCACTACAGTACTGTGCACATTTTAGGTGGCAACACATCGTAATCTGTGTGAGTTCAAGGAATAATTTTGCTTTATAACAATTATTTCCTCAAACCACAGGACAGTTTTGAAAACACTCCATGGAAATGCCTTTTCATGTCATTGGCCTAACCCCTAAATAGAAGGATTTGTATATTATGAAGAATTCATTAAAATTAGAGCAAATGTAGCATTTGTAATTCCAAAAAGTGCTCATTACCTTGACATCCTGCTGAGAGGCTGTGAAGGAGAGCAGGAGAATAAGGAAAGTGGTAATTTTGCATCTCACACATAAATATACATAGCTGGCAGGGTAGCTGTTGAAATGATTGGGTTTATTGCAGCAGAAACAGAATATCTTCTGTTTTGATTTGGGTTTTTTGTTTTAATCAAGATTGTAGAAAGACAAGGTGTGTGAAGTAATATCTTTTGTTGGATCGACTTCTGTTGGTGAGAAATATGAGCTTTTGAGTTTACACAGAGCTCACCCACCACTGGTTACAAATTATCATGGATGTAACATTCATGATTACATAGGACCGAATTCCAGACTGAAGTCAAGATTTGGTCCCTAAACATGTTCTTTGGCCATAATTACTGTGCGTCTACAGCAGGGCCGGCGACAGGGGGGTACTACGGGTACAGCTGTACCGGGCCCCCTGACTTTAGGGGGGCCCCGGTACACCGCTGTACCTGTTGTGTCCCCCCTTGTCGCCGGACCTGGAGAGCGGGGAAGGGGCGGGGAGGCGGCGCGGCTCCCTCCGGACACGCGAGCCTGGCTCCAGCAGCAGCTGTGAGCCCGGCCGGCAGCAGCGGCAGCAGCAGCAGCAGCAGCAGCGCGGGGGGGGGGGGGAAGAAAGGGCGGGTCACGCAGCTCTCGCTGCCCGGGGGAGGGGGGGGAGCGCCGGCGGGGGGGAGGGGCAGCCACTGTCGGCTGGGCTGGGGGGAGGGGAGTGCCGGCTGGGCTGGGCTGGGGGGGGGAAGCCGCTGTCGGGCTGGGGGGGGCCCGGCTGAGCTGGGGGGCCCCCCAAACTATCAAAGTAGGGGGCCCCCAAATTTCTGTCACCAGCCCTGGTCTACAGGGCCTGATTCTACTTCCATTTCAAGTCAATGGGTTAGTTTTTCATTGACTGACTGTCTTCCGCGGCAGCAAGTTCAGAGCAGTGTTAACATGTAATGAAATACTTTGTTGAAGGGCTAGTCTTAAAACAGGGACACAGTTAAGCTATTTGAAATTGGTGTACATAGTGTCAGTCAACTGTCCCCATATTCCAATGTTCTACCATGTTACTGTACAAATCACAATATAATCAGTAACACGGGGGAGAACTTCAATATAGCTATTTGATACTGTGTTAATAAAAGGCCTGATGAAGAAGAACAGGAAACCCTGTCAGTTCACTATAAGAAACAAATCCACAGGAAATTTTAAACTGTATGCCTTTCTATACCTGTATTTGGAAAAGGCTAATTTTCCTCTGCATTTAATCCAAATCCTTAAAATACTCCAAACTAGCATCCAGGGATGAATAAACCAGAGCACCATAGGGTAATTACAATTATTACATTAACTGTCAGGAACAATGACTTCAAAGAAAACATCCATGCAATAAAAAAACTGGAGTTCTGTGAAAGGAAGTTTATTTAGCAGAGTAAACTAGAAATGATTTCTATTTGCTAGTATAAATGAAACTTTTAACATTATTTGATCAGCCGATTAGGGAGAGACATTTGGTTCTCAGGCAGATCAGTTTCTGTTGCTTCACATATTGTGAGTGTTTTTAAAAGGGGGAGCATCTGTAGTATTAGAATTTAAGACTTACTGAAATTTATTCTTACAAAAGTAGAATGAGGTTCTTCCTCCTAGTACTAAGTACTAGGAGGAAGACCCTCCTAGTTGGATGCAACTGGAGACATGTTTTAGAGTGGACACCAAAAAATTACTGGCATTGAAAATTAATGGACAGTTTTGAAAACATGGCACATGTTTTACTGCTTTGCTAAATCAAAGCCTATAGCAATTAGTGGGGAAAATTGGTCAGGTTTCCCATATCACTTCCATTTATCTAGCAGAAACTATTGTCCGGAATGAAAACAAAAATCACAGCTTTCTGATAACTAGCCTGTTGTTTATGCATCCTGCTCTTCCTCTGCAAACATTTAGGTGAACTGTTTGATGCACAAATTAATATCTCACCATGACAGGTTCAAATTAGAACACAAATTAGCTCATCAGCATTCTACAATATTGCTAGAGGACTGAGGGGAGAATGAAACAGAAGTAAAAGACGAGCTACAATTAGAGAATTAAAAAAGGGTGGGCGGAAGAAACTATGGTGTGAACTACTTCCATCTATCCAATTTTCTTTGGTATGTGCTTCAGGTGGATTACAACTTGCTGTGTGAATTGGGAACAAACATGTTTGTTTTGTATTTGCCAGCTAGCAGCCAAGGTAATTTGTTTTTATTTTAGGAGCATAATTCCCAGTTGTTGTACAGAGGAGCTGTGACACTTGGCAAGAAAGGGTTAAGAATCCCACAGGATAAATGACCCAAATTCAACCTTTAGGGACATAGTGGTAGATAATGTTTGGTTTTTTGAGTGTTATCCTCTAAGACAGCGGTTCTCAAACTTGTTGAGACCGTGACCCCTTTTTGTGCTCAGGCGGGTGGCGCGACCCCTCCACCAAAAAGATGACGATTTTTTTTTTAAACAAAACAAAAAAACCATGCCGGGACACCCCTGCGTCCCAGTCCCCGCCGTGGGCAGGCTGCCAGGTGCACCCCAGCCCCAGTCCCCGCTGCGGGCGGGCTGCCAAGTGTGCCACGTCCCCAGTCCCCGCCGCGGGCGGGCTGCCAGCTGAGCCCCGGCCTCGGTCCCCGCTGGCGGCTGGGGCTCGGAGCTCCAGCCGCCGCCCAAGGAGCGCGGCTCAAGCCGCCGCCCGGGGATCCAGCCGCCGCCCGGGGATCCAGCCGCCATGCTCCCTGGGGCTCGGGGCACCAACCCCCACCCAGGGCTCCAGCTGCCGCCCGAGGAGCGTGGCTCGAGCCGCCGCCCGTGGCTCGAGCCAGTCCCTGGGGATCCCGCAGCAGGGAGTTGCTGCGGTGGGGACCTGCGTCCCCCACAAAAGTGGCCTGCAACCCCTGTAGGGGTCGCGACCCCCACTTTGAGAACCCCTGCTCTAAGACAAGGAAGACTTTGAAGCACTTTAGAGACTAACCAGTTTATTTCAGCATAAACTTTCGTGGGCTATAGGCCACTTCATTGGATGTATTCCCTTAATTCAGAGATCAAAAGGAGATTTTAACATTTCAATGACCTGTAAATATAGTGATATCACTGTATTGACTTCTCTTTCTCTAGCAAATCACCTGCGAATGGTGGCAAGCAGGTAATTGCCTTATTTTAATCCCTTTAGCTAATTACCAGTGATACTTAGGAACTAGGTCTACTTCAGAGTCTGGATGATTGCCTATTGTTTGCCTAAAGACTCTGTCAAGAAAAGGCCTGGAACACTTTTTTTAAAAAAAGGGACCAGGAACCAAGGGATTTATCTCAGATACGCCTGATGCCTTACGCAGGGGAAGCTTAAATCATAAAACTGAGATCTCTAGTCCCACCTGAAACTGCCTGGGTATGAACATTGGACTACAATTTATGGACTAATTCTGAAAGAACTCTTTGAAGCTACAAAGCTCACTATCTCTACTATGAAAATGATCTCAAAACTATGCTCATGTCCATATGTATACTGATCTTTTAACCAACACATGCTCTTTTCTTTTTAAATACATTTTAGTTTAGTTAATAAGGATTAGCTGTAAGCATGTATTTGAATAAGATTTAAAATATTCATTAATTTGGGAGGTGATGTGTCTGATCCTTTGGGATTAACTTGGGTTTCTGGGTGGAAGCCCAAGGCTGAGTTGCTACAAGGGGACTGCGTATTGGCTTCTGTGTGTGGTGTTGCCCGGACCTTAAGATCACTAGAAGGTGAACTGGTTTATAACATATTTTTAAATTCAATTTTAATACAGTTTGTGCCACCTAAACGATTAAACCACTCTGGCATCACCAGTTTTAAATATGTTGGTGGTTTTTTTAACTTGGCTAGTAAGCTACAATAGAGGGAGTATTAACTTTTCCCCACTTGCAAAAGGGAACTAATAGTATTTTACCTACCTCGGGGGTTTTGAGCACTATTCAGTTAATTTTTGTGACATGTTCTCAAGATTACAGCACTATTTAAGTGTAAATATATTTATTATTAATTATAATTAACATTAATAAATGAATACAGGACATTTCAACAGCTCAAGTTCCTAGCATAAGGCACCCAATATACATTTAGGCACCTACATAAAAGTGGTCTGATTTTCAGAGGTGCTGAGCACCAGCTTCCTTCAGAGTGGTGGGTGTTTAGCACTTTTATTTAGGTGCTTAACTATAGGCACCAATCGTGTCTGAAAATTTTGGCTGTAGTGTTTCTCTCTCTCTGTATGCATGTATTTATGCATATAGGGTCAGATCCTCAGGTTAGGTAAGTTAGCATACCTCCTTTTGTACCTGCTGAGGATCTGATTGTTAGATTGTAATGATTTTTCTCCCCACTCTAATCAATAGAATTCTTACTGTGTTCTTGAAACACATCTGGTTAAAATGAACAGCCACCTCCAGGTATGTAATTTCTTTGTTTATGACCTAAAATAAACCCCCAATATTGGTTCATCAAGGGTTTTCTCTTGTGAGGTGAATCACTTAATTTCACAGTCATTAAATATGATTTTTTACAGTTTTTAATCAGTACACCAACACCTCTCAGAGCTGCTTTGATAGTTCTTTTATTAGTGCATTGCGCACGTCTTTCTGCAATAGCTGATGTAAAAGGTTTTGGGTCATAAAGTCAAATCTCATAAAGTCAACAGTCCTGATAGTTGACAGATACAAGGATGACATGTTGATCACCAAAAAGCTGACAGGCGGGTTAGTGTTGGCAGGTCCTGGGAAAAGAGAGATGAATTACCATCCCTTTTGCTAACTGGTAGGTTTCTAAGTGGAAGAGTCTCTTCCTCCTTAAAGGATTAGATCCATGTTTTGTTTTCAAAATGTGGTTTATTTTTGAAAATTGGAGTTAAATCTTTGTGCAGTATAATCTATCAGCTGAACTGTGATTAAATAAAGACTTGGCTTTACCTGTTATACCATTGCTAAATGTTTTTTCAGTGGAACTGGGTTTTTTTTTTCAAATGTAATTAAAGTAATGGTTATTTTAACCCATCTTCTGAAATACCAGACTCCTATTTTAATAATAGATTTTATTGTTAATATTTAAAATGTTAGTGACTTCAGCAGTAGTAAGAACCAGAGGTTAGAATGGATAGGGTTCTTTACATCTATTTCTGAACAAAACAGGTGTTGAAATATGGTATAGTTATTTTGGCTGTGAAATGTGCAACATTTGATGGTCTCATCTCAGTTGTATTTGAGCCACCTCAGTGTGTCGTGCTCCTTACTAGCTTGCATTATGAAATTCTAATTTTGTAGATTTTAGAACAGGACCTACTGTTCCAAGCTTACTGAAAGTGTACTACATCTGTCTCTGCCACCAAAGTCAGGATCTGCAGTTTGACATGGCACTAATTTATATGTAAAGTGATTTATAAAGATTTATTAATAACAGAACAATATGATTAGATATTACTTTTGCTGATTTAATTATAACTGATGTTTCAACAATCAGGCAGGAATTAAGCTTTTTTAATTAAATGCATGGAAATAAATCAGTAATGATAAAATGTAGGCAAAGAATTTCCACACAGGTCAGGCTGAGAAATTATGTTTCTAAGTTGTGATGTATCACATGCAAAAGACAGTATTCCAAAGCACATATCACTCCTTGTTCTTGTATCCATATTACATAAATATTTTTGGTGAAATTTATTTAAACTATTTATTTTGGTTTCCACTGAATTTACCTTAAAACTGTAGGAAACACCTCTTCTATAGTGTGGACTACTGGATCACTACCCTCCACTAGCCTATTGTCTGCAAAAAGGATGAAATCAAGCAACAGAGAACCATTTTTAACTTAAACGAGTAACATCTGTATTTGCAGAGGAGATTTGTTTTCTTGCCTATCTGACTGCAGCAGTGGCTGTATTTTGCTCAGAATTGCACAGACCCAGACATGTTGGAAGAAAACCAAGATGCAAGAGATCTAATAAATTTGTATCCAAATTAAATTACCTTAATTTATCTGGGAATTCAGTAATAACTTGCATCATAACATTCAAAAAACAGTAAGAGAACACTTCAATCTCCCTGGTCACTCAACAACAGACCTAAAAGTGGCAAATCTTCAACAAAAAAACCCTTCAAAAACAGACTCCAACATGAAACTGCAGAACTGGAATTAATTTGCAAACTGGAAATAATCAGATTAGGCCTGAAGAAAGATTGGGAGTGGTTTGGTCATTACAAAACCTAAACTTAATTTCCCCAATTCTAATTTCCCCCTAGTGTTACTCACACCTTCTTGGCAACTGTCTGAAATGGGCCACTATCATTACCACTTCAAAAGTTATTTTTCCTGCCTTGGTATCCTGCCGTCAACTGAATTGTCTCATTAGACTGACCTCACACTTGGTAAGGCAACTCATATCTCTTCATGTATTTATACCTGTTCCTGTATTTTCCACTCCATGCATCTGATGAAGTGGGTTCTAGGCCACAAAATCTTATGCCCAAATAAATGTGTTAGCCTGAATCAGCAAAAACAATGAGGAGTCCTTGTGGCACCTTAGAGACTAACACAGCTAGCACACTGAAACTTTGCACTGTACAGGTTATGATTCCTTCCCTAACAATTTCCACCTGATAGAGGGCTACCGTTAGTCCATGATGCCTCCACACCTGGCTTGTTACTTGGACCTCATTGTCCTTTTCTCATATGAGGATTAAGGGGCTGGGAAAAGGTTATTGCCTCATGGTACCAGACATTAGAATTCCTGATCCCTTTCCTCAGCTTCTTTAGGGGATGCCTTCCTCTATATCTACTTCCAATTCCAGTTTTTCATGGAGCCGGACCACTTGGGATGAGTACCTGTGCTGTGCTTTGCTCCTGAATTACATTCTCATATCAAGGGCCATGGGGTGTAAGCATCATCAGTTTGGGAAGAGAATGGCTTTAGAGTGTTTATAGTACTTTGATCTCAGTGGACTCCTCAGGAGGCTGAAAAAAGACTGACCTGCTGACTGTCTGCCATACATATAGTTTTGTCTGTTTTAATGTATACATTTATTTAGTATTTATCACCACAGTATCTGAGTGTCTAAAGAAATGCAAAACACACCCATATCAGTGGACAAAATAGAAAACCTCCTCTATTGACACCCCTCTGCTGTCCACATTCTAGCCATAGTCAAAAGATCCGGGGATTATTATTATCCAAGGTGGTTTGGTGATCTCTAGTAATAAACCATTTTAAGACACGTGAAGTTAAGCCAAATACTGAATTTTTGTCACAACATATTTGCTGTTTTGAGACCTCTGATGCATAGTGCTGACAATTCCCTGATGTGTGGTTTGAGTGCTTTGAAGCTGAACAATGCAAAAGTTTCAGACTTGAAAATTGTCCAGTGTAGTGGTCTATTTGTACAGTTGCTAATTCAACCATAAAATGATGATGTAATTATGACATGTCTTTGGTTGGCAGATTCATGTGAGAATCTGGGATATTTCATTGAAGCTAGTGGGATTTATGTGTTTAAAATTAAGCATGTGACATGTCAGGGGCAAGTCTTACTACAAAAAATACTCTCTTTTTTCCCCCTGCACTGTGTTGCCTAAACAACTGAAATAAGATTCACCAGTTTTACCTTCAATGAGCATGTGTAAATTACCTGACATAATACAAATCTTACTAGATTGTGTTAATTCTAGTACAGTGTTGAGTTTTTATTTTGCAAATATCTTTTGAATGTCTTCATAGAAATTCTGAATGGTGTATTGATCTCATAATTTTTGTATCTGTGTTTACTTCTCTTGTGCACTCTTTGTGCTACTCAGTTGTATTATTACAATCTAACAAGGTTTTCAAAACCTAATACTGATTAGTACTGCAAAAAAGATTATTGTAAATAAATCCACAAAAACAAGGCAATTCTAAAGCTCCCACGTAACTTTGAAGACCATTTCATAGACAAACACAAAGATGTCCATGTCTGGTGAAAAATTGAATGGGCTAATGATGACTGAGTGGCTTTTAGAACTCTGAATATCATTGCTTTTATAGATTAAGTTGATGCAGCGGTTGTCGATTAGGCGGATATAGTGAAGACGCGCTAAATCAATGACAGAGTGCCCATCAGTCGACTCCAGTACTCCAGCTCCCTGAGAAGAATAAGGTAAGTCGGAGAGCATCTTCCATTGATGCAGTGCAGAGAAGACACCACGGTAAGTTGACCTAAGCTATGTTGACTCCAGCTATGTGAATAACATAGCTGGAATAGCATAATTTAGGTCAATTTATCCCAGTAGCATAGACAAATTCTAAGCTATTTCTTTTAAATCCTTAACACTGGCATAGTTCCATGGGTAGAGAAATGATAATAGTGCTTAGTGCTCCTGGGACCACAAGCATTTTTAGCACCCTTTCATGTCGATCCACTCTAAGCAAATGTGATGGGGGAGATAACTCTACCAGGGGCCAAAAAGGGGTTAAAGAACTCTTGGGGTTAAAATCATCTGCAACCTGCCATACCTGTGCAGTTTGTCAGGCTTGGATGCAGGCCTTTAAAAGAGAGGAACTCGGGTCAACTGGGGCTGAAACAAGCAGACCTAGAGTTCGCAGACTAGGGCATTGGGTTCTGTGCTGAAGAAAGGCTTGAGGGCATTGCTTGCTTGATCCCTATGAGAAATGGAGATGGGCAGTTTGTTTATTATTGTAGTGAAACCCCCAGGACTAAATCTTGATCCTTAGACACATAGGATATAAGATTTCCTGTGAAATCTGAAACATTGCTTCCACACATGTGTGCAAGGCTCCTCATTGGCTGTGGAGATATTTTCTTTTTTTTGTTTAGATTCCCTTATGCTTTCCCATCCTTGGAATGGGGTTGGCTTACTAAGAGGTACAGCTGGAGGGAAATATCCCAGAACTGCTGTTCTGCTATTGTTAGGAAATGCTGAATGAGGTAAACAAGGCAGCTGACTTTACTCCAAGGGTGACCTTGAGACCTAATCTTTGATGGTAATGCTGAACAATGAAGGTCTTGAAATGTCAGCAGCCACCTGGAGTTCTGTCTACACATGTGCTCCTGCCATTTGTGCCGGCAGTACAGCTGTGCCAACTTTATCAGCCATGGGATATTTGTCATATATTTCTGAGTATAGAAACAGCCTTTATTGCAGTATTTTGTATTACAAATATAATGATCTGCCGTTGGGAGTCATTATAGGTACCTGAATCATTGTGCCTGAGATCTTCAGCACTCAAAGCATGCCTTTTTACTGTTTGAGCTAAAGGAGTAACTGGTGACTGTAGCAGACCTGTATGTTCTTATGTGGACAGGATGCGAGAGGGGACAAAGATTAACTCTCCTTGTGTTGCTTATATACAGGGCCGGCGACAGGGGGGGTACAACGGGTACAGCTGTACCGGGCCCCGGACTTCAGGGGGGCCCCCTGAAGTCTGGGGCGGGTACGCAGCTGTACCCCCTTGTCGCCGGGCCTGTGAGCAAGGCGCGGCTCTGGGCAGCCGCTGCAGTGCTCACCAGCCCCCTCCCCCGGCACCCAGCAGCCTCCCCCCGCCTCCCTTTGCTTCTCCCGGCCGGGCCACGCGGCCACAGTGCATGCGGGGCTTGGGGCCCACGAGAGGCAGGAGACCGGCCGGGGGGGGGGGGGCGGGCGGCAGGAGACCGGCCGGGGGGGGGGGGTCCGCGGGCGGCGGGAGACTGGCCGGGGGGGGCCGCGGGTGGCAGGAGACCGGCCGGGGGGGGCGCGGGCGGCGGGAGACTGGCCGGGGGGGAGGGGCGCGGGCGGCGGGAGACCGGCCAGGGGGGCCCCGCGGGCGGCGGGAGACTGGCGGGGGGGGGGACCCCCGCGGGCGGCGGGAGACTGGGGGGGGGGGGTGTACGATCTGCTGTACGGGGCCCCAAAATTCCTGTCGCCGGCCCTGCTTATATACCTCCCTCACCTGCAGAAGTTCATCCCAAGCTTCTAAGATCTACTGGAGTTCATATCCCTCATACAGTGTGTTCATTTTGTAATGACTGCACTGGGGCTATTAGTAGGGTTTGAAGTTGAACCTAGGAATAACTGTTAGCTGGCAGTTTGGAGTAGCTTTGTTGCCTATTATGTGAAACAGTTTCTAAAGGGGAATGGAGACCTAAACTCACCTAGAATCGCTTAAATTTTTTTAATGTGCCTAGCCTAAAGTTTGTCTTCAGTTACATTCAGGTAGGGAACAAAGACATCAGAACTGAGCTCTGTAATGTCCTGGGGATATTAATAATCGCTAACCAAGATTTAGACAATTGGAGTAGAGACTCATCAAAATAATTCTTCACAGGTTCCATATTGAGTGATTGGTGATAGTACCTTGAGAACACAGTTTATGCTGTACACAAATGATCAACAAAGTTCATGGTTCTGTACCTCACTATTGAGTCTGTGGGCCATGATTTAAGAAACTCCACAGGAAGTAGGACCATATTAAGCCCTATAGCTGTAAATGACGTTGTTCTTCACCACAGCAAATTTTGGCTCCTTCTTGTTTGCTCTTTGGAAACAGATGAAAGGTTGAGAGGGAACTTCGTGAGTATGATTTTTGTTGTTTTGACAGAGCAGTAACTGTCGGAGACTTGCAAATTTGCATAACATTAGATTTAGCTCTTTGCATAAGAAAGCAAACCTCAAAGACACAGCAATATCAAATGTGAGCTGGTGACCCCATCGCTTTCTGCTGAACTTCAGCATTTATTTAAAACTAATTATGATTTTTTGCGCTTGCGAATGTGAAGAAAGCTTTCCATATGAAATGCTGTCATCCAAAGGGTGCAGAGAGGGGTCCAGTCCATCACTAGTGTAATACCATGTAAATGAATGTAGAACAGAGAAGAATTTGGCCTACTAAATCTTGAAGATGTGAACTGTCCAATTTATCTCACTAGGATGGTAAATATGAAGCCTAATGACAATTTTTTAGCAACCACTATTTCACTATTGTTCATTTTAGCAGATGTGTAGTATTGAATTTCAATTAGTGTTGGTTTATCATAGATGTTACCATATAATGTCCAGAGACTTTTCCTCAGGCTGGGGTAAGATTATTTCCTCTTTCCTTCCTGTCTAACCCCAGGCCTCTTCCCTTCAAGAACATAGGTTCCCTAAAGGGTGTGTCATGGATTTTGTCTCCATACTGGAATAAGGAGAGGGGTAGTTGATGATCTGTTTGCTCTCACACACACATTTGGCTCCACAGGAATAGGAGTATTCGAAGTACTAGTGTTGCAGAATTGCTACTACTGCTGTCTATGTAGATCAGCGGTTCTCAAACTAGTTGAGACTGCGACCCCTTTTTGTGATCCGGCGGCGCGGCACGACCCCTCCGCCGAAAAGCCGCCGAATTACAAAAAAACCCAACAACACCAAAAAAACCCCCGCACGTGCGGCCCGGCCCCCCCGTCCCGGCCGCGGGGGGGGGGGGGCAGGAGCGCCCTGGTCCCACGTCCCCGCCGCGGGGGGGCTGCTGGGAGCGCCCCGGTCCCCCGTCTTTGCCGCGGGGGGGCTGCCGGCTGCGCGCCGGCCCCCAGCCCGCCCGCTGCGGGGACTGGGGGCTGGTGTGCAGCCGGGAGCCCACCTGCGGCGGGGACTGCGCCCCAGCCCCAGTCGCCGCGAGTTGCGGCGGCAGGAGCTCACGACTCCCCGGGGAGCGCTCGGCGACCCCCCGGGGGGTCGTGACCCCCAGTTTGAGAAACCCTGATGTAGATGCTACTTTGAAAAAGCTCACATTCACAATCTAACTTTGAACCCAGGATGTTCATATGGCTTGAAATAAAGTTTGCCACTTCCTAATAATTATTCTACTTAATAGCTCTGAGGGTCTCCTTCATTCTCTCTAGTCTGTGTCACCCATGTATCTTCGTATGTACAAATGACCTGCATAATCTTCGCTTTTATTTAAAAAAAAACTTGTGTAAAAGTATTCTCAAGTGGTGTCCTGAATAAACACACAAAGGAGCAATACTTGAGCAGCCACTTCCTTGACACTTACTTACATGCTTTAAACTGGGAGCTGGACATCTTAATATTATTAAGGGGTTTACATACCTTAAGGTCACTGTGGCTCCCATTTAAAATCTCTGGGTCTTGATACAATCCTCTGTAAAGCAGACATTTAGTAGCAGACTTAAGAAAAGTAGAAGCTACAAAGTGTGTGTGCCATCTGTGAGACAGAGCATGTACCCATATCTGCAACTCTGTGAATCCTCCGTTTGCATGCAAGGATAATAAAGTGATAGTCTGTGTTTTTTGTCTAAAAAAATATAGCTCACGTGTTGCTAAGTAAGAATAATCAGAACTATAGAAATTCAAGTCCTGTGCTGTTCACATAAAACACTGTTGCTTTGCATAGTAGTTTCTAGCTACGTATGGTAGAGTCCCATTAAATCAAATGTAGTAAATAGCAGAAAAAAAATGTTTACTCTTATTCATTCAATAGTATTTGGCCAGTAACTGACACAGAGGTGGTGAAGTTTTAAAAAAATATCTTACCACTTTATTGGGTGTCTTCCTAACTTCTTCATTAAATCTGTTGGATCAATTCCCTTATCCACCCAATTCACTCTCCGAAAACCTTCCTAGATAGGCCTATCTATAACCAGCAAAGACAACACCTAATAATGAAGATAAGCAGTGCCAACTCTTCTATGCTTGTGTTATACAAGAGATCAGACTAAATGACCATTGGTCCCTTGTGGCCTTGAAATCTATGAAAACCCTTAAAGACGGGGATTCTTACATCCTTACTCTCAAATCAAGCAAGTCCTATGAAGTATAATGAGAGATCACAGTTTGATTGAATAAGAAATGAGTTAACTTTCTTGAAATTATAAACTAAAAACAGGGATATACTATGCATGTCATTCAGAAGTGTGAAAAGTTTTCCTCAGGCACAATCTGTCCTTCAAAGGAAAGGGGGTGGGTGAAAGGGCTGCCCAGTGGGATTTACTAGTGTAGTGAAGGGGTGTGGTCTCCCTTGGAGACTGATAGGGAGGAGGCACTATCCACCCCTGGTGGGCGGAGCTGGGCCAAAAAGCTTAAAAGGTAGACCCTACAGCTCAGTCGGAGAGGAGTTTGTGAAGGAGACACGCTCTTCTCAGCCGCTGCTGAACCCCATGCCTGAGAATGAATCCTACAGGGCCGAGGGCCCAGAAGGATTGTTGGGCAGGATGACTGATCAGAGCATGGCAGAGCTGCTGGGACTGACATTGGCTGTGTACCCCATAGAGATGGAGGAACCCATGAGATAGACTACACTGCAATGAGGTTGTAGGATGTAGCCCAGGGATACCAGACAATAGTCCAGTTGTTCAGCCAGCATATTGGTCAGGATGTATTGATGGGATCCCCGCTTACCCAGTGGCAGAGTCATCTGCCACTGTCAGGGCCCTGGCCTGGGACTCAGTGGAGTAGGATCCCCCTACCCTCTGTGGCTGCCCCACCCCCGTGCCTACCCACCATAGGCCAAGAGGCCTGTGTTTGTTCACTATCTGTTTAAGCCAGGAGGCCAAAGCCTTAGATGGCTTACTGCTCTGACCTGTCTAGAGGGTCAGAGCCCCCTAGTTCCTTTACTCCTCTGCCTTGCCTGAAAGCCAGAGCCTCACAGACTGCTTGTTGCTTTCCCCAGAAGGCAGGAGACTTGAAAGTACTGGATCTCCCTTTAA
The DNA here is from genome assembly GCA_032164245.1 of Sternotherus odoratus. NCBI lineage: Eukaryota > Metazoa > Chordata > Testudines > Kinosternidae > Sternotherus > Sternotherus odoratus. Next base: position 57,922,848 of record JAVMKO010000004.1, read on the forward strand.
GCTTGGTTGGACAGACATGCGGTAGCAAGGAAGTGTGGCCTCTCTATGAGACTGATGGGGAGGGACGGCCACGGACCCTTATAACTAGTAACTTGTTATTGGATGTTGTTCTACATTGTAAATGCACAAAGTGCTGCAGATAAAGGACATTGAGAAGTAACAACATCCAGAGGGAATAGTAGTGAAACAATAGTTATAGATTTCCAGCAGAGAGATGTCTCTCTCTAGCAAGGTCAGCATCGTGTTAGCGGGTGATGAAAATACAAGCACTCTTACTTTGAATGTTATCTTTAATAAAGCTCAAGGCAGAAATATAATTGGAAGTTTTATAAAAATAGAGAACTTCAGAAGTGTGAATAGTAATATAGAAAGCTGTGCATTCATTAATTCAAAAGAACAACTTGTGTTCCGTGTGGCAGAAGCACATAGGAGATAGGACAACTGCTATGGTACATCAAACAAAATCCTTTTCATGGCAACCAATAGAGACATAGTTTACAGCTATGATTCAGACATGTACTCTATTATTCAACAGATTCAAATTATTCAGCCATACAAACATCAAATTGCAATCTTACACGAAACGGCTGATTAACTGTTTTTATATTGCCTGTGAAGCTGCATCACAGCTCCTCACAGCATGGACAGGAATAAAAATAAATAAATGCTTGAGAGGTACAGAGTGTGAGAGAATCCTGTGGCTGATCTTGAGATGGAGAATTTTGAAAAATATGTATCTAGATAACCAGGTGGCAAGCATTCATCACCATAGTATTTGAGTACCTAACCCTGCTGTCCACCTGCAAGATCATCACACTAAACCAGTGATGCAAGTTTGAAGGCCATGATGTACAATAAACTTTCAGCATGTATGCTAGTGACTTAGCAGTATCACTTCTATTAATACCTTAGGGACCAGGTAGAGTGGAACCAAGGCGGGGCAGTGGAGGCTGGGATACTTGCAGTGGAAATATGGAGAGGAGGGGCTGATGTACGTCTCCGCCCTCCCCAATATTCCCCATGCCCGGTATATAGTGGAGGTGAGAGTGGAACCCAGCTATGTTTCTGCTGCAGTTCCTGGGCCAGCTCTTCTTTCTCTTAAATCTGTTAGTCTTTAAGGTGCCACTGGACTCCTCATTGTTTTTGTGGATGCAGATTAACACAGCTACCCTCTGATATCCTCCTTTCTCTTTCTTCTTTTACTTGGCTGGCAGCCACATGGATGACACAGGGTATGCGACTCCCCAGTGGCTTGTCCTGCCTTCCCACACCCTGGGTCCTGGTGGAGATACATGGCATGGGGGAAGGGCAGGAGCACATGCACCAGCTGTTGAGGTCGTGGGGAGAGGTGGGAGAAATGGGCCTGGGCACGTGGGGCAGAGAGCAAGTACATGTTAGCACACCGAGCACCAACTACAATGTTGGGGGTGGGGAGAAGTACTGGACACTAACCCCCAGGCTCAGGTTCACACTGGCTTGTTGCAACTGCTAGTTCACTCCCAGCACAGCCAGGAGTGCAGGGAAACAAAACTCAGCACCATTAAATGTGCAGGATAACCTGGCAAGGAAAGAACAATGCTGACAATTTTTATTTTTAAATGAGATTAAAAAAAAATAACCCTACTGTAACTAAGTGTAAAATCCATTTAGTAGCAAGAAGCTGTTAAATGGTTATAGCAGTTATCTTTATTGTCCATCTTGGTATAGATTTTAAGAAAGAAATGGGAGTTGATGGGTGTACAAACTTGGTATATTAGGGGTGTGTGTGTGTGTTTGAGCATGCACCTCAGCCCCTCCCCCGCCAATATGCACAGCAAGCTTCTTCTGCCTATGCCATGCACTGCACTTAAAAATATGCCTGGGAATTTTCCCAGTGTATCACAGTTGTAGAATTTAATTACCATTAAACATCTGTGCTAAGGAACTTTCCTCTGATCTAGTGTAAAAATTTACTATGTATTCAATGGCTTTCAAGTCTCTTCATGGGTGGTGCATTAGTTTAGTAGTTGCACACTTGGGTTTCTAATAAAACCTATAATCCAGATTTTAACTAACATGTTTATGCCATCTATATTGTACACCTGTGTGTGTTTTATTTACCCATTTCTTTTTTTCTCTGCTTTTGCATTGCAAATGAACTACATGTGTGTGCCACATGAACAGGTGGTATAAAGAAAAGGCTGCTTCATTGAACACAAATAGCATTTGTAAACTCATTAGATTTGTAGGTATTTTGACTTACTCTTCTAGATATACTTAAGCAAAAGAACATCTATGTGCATGTGGTAAACTGTTAATGAAATTCATTAGGAATTTGGTGCTGAACTTTCCCTTTAGCACTAAGAGGAAATATAGCTTCAATTCACTAAACTGAAAATTACCATCTAGATTACATGGGCTATCACAAGGTGCAGTCACCATGAGGAACACATTTTCAGGGACTGTTGCAGGTTCAAAAGTTTCACCTTCTGAGAAGACTTGCTGAGGAGTGCTGGAACAAGTTTTACCCTCTCCTCCACTTCTCCAGCAATTCTAGTTCCAACACCTCTGGGATTGCTTTAGATTCTTGATGCTTGTCAAAAGATCTTGGTTCAAAAGAGAAGGAAAAATTATCCAAATTGTCTGAATCTTTATAAGTCCTAACCTTCAAAACACATGATCATCCACATCACAGGCCCATGACCTCTTCTCAAAGGCACATTTAGGATATATAATAAGGGTAGCACTATTTGGGGCATTTTGACTACTCAAGCATGGCTACACTGAGTGGCATAAATTTATATTTCAAAATATTAGGATTCACAAATATTTTTGAATCAGCATATAGTGTCTGTCTAGTTTAAGAAACAGCTACCCCTATTTCCTTCTGTACTACTTAATTAAGATCTCTTGGATTTCTATCTGAAGGGTAACTGACGATGGCTCTGATTTGATATATGCAAATTCAAAGTTCTCATGTCATAAGAACTTAAAAATTAAAAGGTTAAAATTGGCCTTGAATATAAGATTTTAAATGAGGTGCTAATTAAGGAAGTATCTTTTCTTGCATGACAAACTTTAGTCAGCATCTGTGAGCACCACCCTATTATTTCTGCTGAGAAACTAACACTGTTTCATGCTGATGCTCATTGAATTGAAGACAGCAGGAATGAGTCTATTAAGTTTAAGAGGGCAGTATGCCCTGCACAATTATTGTATTTTTAGGTTTGCACTGCAAGCTTCTTTAACTACTAATTTCAGTGATTCTAATAGTTATTTTACATCTAAAAACCCTGACATAAAAAGAACACAAAGGATGCAAAGTCAAGTACCCAGAAGTTTGGAAATGACAGAATTAAGGCTGCACTTGTTAGTGTTAATTATGATACAATTTTTACAGTTAACTACATGATCGCAAACTATTCTACTCCCCCTCGCCCCCAGGCCTCCTGCCTCATACAATGACAGACTGGACTTGGTCCCTGAATGAGTAGTTCTATATTTTTATCCTCATTGTTAGCTGTTTGGCCCCAGGCCTGCCGTACTGCACACTATCCAAACCTTGCTCTGAAGACAGAACTTTAATTTGCTCCATAGTCTTCTCTATGGCTCGCTCATCACTATAGTATTTGCGTGCTTGACAAACATTACATTCATTAATCTTCCCAGTGCCTCTGAGATGAGGGGGTGAGATTATCCCCATTTTCTCTATGGGTAATGGGAAAACAAAGCTCCCATAGACTCTGGTTTTATCTGTGGGTGCAAATACAACTCCAGCATCTCAAGTTGGGTTCTTAGAAAGTGAAGAAAACATAAATAATGGCCACCTGTGAAAAAGTTTGGTTTAAGTGTTTTGCCCAGCATTGCCCAGGAACTCTGTAGGAGCAGGGGTAGAGATAGAATCCAGTTCTCCTTGGTGGCATTCAACCAACTTAACCATGAGTCTGTCCCATCTCTTCCTGCATTCCTGTGCCTTATTCACTTCACACCTTCCAATGTTTGTAATAAATACCGCAGGAGTCCTACAGACCACAGCCTGATTCAATATACAATTCTGATTTATCCCCTGAGCAGTCCAGCCTGTGCACTGAATGAAGCTGGAGTCCTGTGGGTGGAGAACCCCCTCTCCCCCAGTATGTGCACCTGTAATTAAAGATTGCATCATAATGCATGTACACAAGAGGCGTAGATTAGGTTTGCATGGACAACTTTAATTTTGGCATTCCCTAACCTTTGAGGGCTTGTCTTTTTGTAACCTTTACACATTCTCTTAATATAAGAATTTACATACAAAACCCCTCTGTATTAAAAAACAAACAGAAAAAAAAATTCATTGTGAACACATACTGTTCCACACTTGGTTCATCAAGTAGGTCTAGAAGCTTCAGAACCAAACTGCAAACCTATGCCACTTAATCTAACAGAATAACTGCTAAACATGTTGTCCTCCATATACACACACTACTCATCTGAATGTTCTGCATCTGCATCCAGCCTGAATGACAGATGTGAATTTGAGACCACAATAAAAGACAGTATCTTTGCACTTAGTTCCAGTGACCACTGCTTCAGTGGCCTTCAGAGCCAAGTAGAGCATCTTCAGAGTAAATTCTGCTCATCTGTGAAGTCCTGAGATGGGGCATACTGAGTCAATCTGTGAGGCTGGAATATACACAATCGGCATATAGAAGCTGTGAGGGCACAGAGCATGCTCAGGATATACAGAATCTTTGGAGAATGTATCTGCCAAAGTCAAACAAGCCTCTATGCAGAATATGCAAAAAGCCATTTTCGTGGGCTTATGCTTTGACCAAAATTTGGGCACATTTTCACATGGACAGAAAAAGGCACATACATTCCTCACACCAAGCCACTGCCTATCAGATTTCAAGTCCTTGCCATGCTTTGGAGCAATGTTAGAGTTTCTCACTGAAACAGTTGTAAGAATTTTTTTAACCTAAGTAAAACATTCCCCCCCCCCCCAATTTTGTTCTTAAAAATGATTGAGCCATGTTTGCTAAAACTTCTCAGAAACAAGAAGCGTGAGGCAGACGCCTCGCAATGGAAAATTTCAATCTGAATGATCATCATTTGGCAAAGTTATAAGCAACTCAACACAGTCTCAGAATGGGAAGTATCAGGGAAGCTTTATTACAGGTGGTGCTACCAACTCTCCCTTTAATTTCTTTCCTGCTGGTTTAAAAGCCAGAGCCAAGTCATTGTCTCTCACCCCATGTTTATTATGCAAACTCAAAAAAACAAACCAAATATATTATTATTTGCATACATCAATACCTTTATCCTAGCTGCACTCCCCCATCATTCCAGTCTGCTCAAAGCCCAACTGCAGTTATATTAGCAATGCAAATTACATTTCCATGGCTCATTTTGCCTTCCCTGTCTATTTTGCCTTTGGATAAATTATAGTTTTTTTTTACCCAGTTGATGAATTGAGCCCAATGTATTCACTGAAGTCAGTGAGGTTGCACTGGGGCTGCTAAGAGGAGTATTTGGCCAAATGTGCCTTTTCTTGTGTGAAATATTAGCAGTGGTTAGTATGGCAGGGTCACTTGTTTTGTCTCAGTGCTTTTATCTCTTCTGTTCCTCAGTAAGACGCTGTTTCCAAATGGCTACATGCTTTCAAGCACATTTTAATAATTCATCATGAACAGCTAGAGTAAGCAAGATAAATAACACTCTGTGCTGTATGGCGGCACCTCAAAGGCAAGAAGTGTAAATCCTATTTAACTTCACAACCTTTGCAATCAAGGAGTGGAGCCCCATGTTACAAATGCGTTTATATTTAAACTTAAGACTTTCAAAACAAAAGGGGGAGGGGAAAGAAAAACCTCTTCCCCACCCCCTTATTTGAAAAGATTAAAGAAGAGACAGAAACAAAATAATCCATAGCACAATGTGAAAACAAGGAACATTTTTTTAAAATAAGGTACATTCAGAGATGGGCAGAGAACACTTAAAATTAAGACATGTATGTACTTTATACATGGCAACTTTGTATCATCTCAATCATCTGTAGGTTTTTTTTAATCTTCCAAATTTCTCAAAGGACCTATTTGTTAAGACTTATCCAGCTTTTATTTTTTTATAGACATGGGGATCATTCACTCATTATATTTCTAAGTAGCTCTGCATTATCCCTTTGAGGAAACCGAAATCACATTAGCATATTACATCACATGTTCCTTTGACTGTGTGCTGCACTCCTTTCCCTGCTACTATTTGCTGGGGCTTTATGTCCTTACAATTCAGTGTTTCTGCACCTCACCCTTTATATTTGGAATTCTCTAACCTTCAGATCCTCTGGGATGCTGGCTGCCTTCTGCAAAATGCTGATCATCCTCAACTCTGGCATCTCATAGGATCAGGCTCTGGGTAAGGCTCACCTGGGTGGTCTCATGCAGTTAGAGGGAACAATAATTTATAATCCTATAGCTTCTTTCATTCAGAAGGCCCCCTCAAAGCACTTTACAAGCTGATTTATACGCTCTACGTTCTGGGCCAAAAATCACTGAATCTCCCTCTGAAAGTCTACTGGTGATGGTGTGAAACACAGCTACCGTGTTCTAACAAGCTACGGGGAGCTTTATTAGGCAAATAGAATGGAATTACCAACAATGAACTTGGACTCAGCGAGGTTAAAGAGGTGTGTAGCTTTTGCCATCCATGCTTTAGCACATTTCAAGTGTCTTAAAACCCAAGTATTATTATTTATCAGTTACCATATACTGACACCTAGCAAATATAGAACTCATATAAGGAAAAATGTAAAAGCTAATAGTACATTGGGCTGCTTTATCTTGATCTATCCATGTTGACTCTTACCCAGCTCTTTTTTAGGATACCAGGTTTCTTATTACACATTCTGCTGAAGGCTACATACCAGCTGATAGAAAAGAAACACATGACCAAGCAAATACACTAACAACAAAAACAAGAGTGTATTGCATTTTTTGGAACGTTGTTGAGGTAGAGGGAAGAAGAAATCTGTACTTGATATGTTATGCAGTAGGACAATTATTTTCCTGATTTGTTCCAGATACTAAAACACTGTCTGTAATGTATGCTGCTGTAATTAGTCAGCAGGTGTTTGCATCAGGTAGTCATTATGGATTTTTGGTTAAACAGACTTAGTTGGAACTTAGTTGCTGTGGAAATTTTATGGCAATTTTCCATATTAGGCTATTCTTTAACAAATTAGCACATTTTCAGATAACAATAATAGAGGAGCGTTGAGTGGATGCTTCCTACTATGGGACTATTCTGATGTTCACAGGCATAGAAGATACGTTGTTGTTCTCTGCACCACTTACATACCACCTTTAGCATTGCCACCCTTTATTATCATTCTTGTATGTGTGGCAGACCTGCCAAGACTTCTGCCTGATGCAGATACCTCCTATTTAGGATTTTTCTCCTCCTCCCTGCCAACCATTCCCAAATTCCTGCCAGCTCCTACTGCACCTGGTATATGTCAGGCATTATTTTCTAATTTCTTAATTTTTCCTTCTTTACTTCTGAGTGGGGAGCATAGTATTTCAATAACTTCACCAAATAATTAGATTGGCCGAATGACTGGGATATTTTATATATTTCTCTTGAGAAAGAAGACCAACATTTCTGTATGCATTTAATTTAATGATGAAGGCAGGAGTGAGAAATAATCAAACTGTTAAACCTAAAATAAATTCTCACACACCAGGTATCATGTGATTATTTTCCAGAATATGATGTATACCAGGAGTGGGCAAACTACGGCCCACCGGCCATATGCAGCCCGACGGCCATTTTTATCCGGCCTGCGAGCTCGGCCCGGGGGAGCAGTGCCAGTGGCCCCATGCTCCTGGCCTGGGGTGCCAGGCCGAGCGCAGTGAGCCGCAGGGCCCCGCACCTGGCTGAGCATCGTAAGCAAGGTGTGTGTGGGGGGAGAGATTAGGTGGTGGGGTTCCGGGGGGGGGGGGGTAGGGTGGCTGGGTCTTGGGAGGGGGCAATCAGGGAACAAAAAGTGTGTGTGTGTGTGTGTATGGGTTGGGGATTCTGAGGCTTTTGTTTGTCATAAAAATGGAGCACCCATGAAAAACCTAAAGACAAACCTTAGGAAAGGCAGAACAGTCGATCACACTAGAAAGCAGATGGAAGCAACAGGTAATGCCAAAAAGGGATGGAAGCAATTAATTTCCACCCTGTGTGCCAACAGTGTCAGGATGAAATAATATATCTTTAGTTGCTTGTAAACTGTATTTGTACGTCTGGAAAAAGAGAATAAACAAAATTAAATATACAATAGAGGTTTACAGCCAAATTCGACCATTAGTTGCATGCTTGCAACACCCCTTGTCAATTAGCCATCACCATGCATTGATGTAATGTTGCCCTGATGTTTCACAGTTGAGATGCTGTACTATATCAGTTTCTAAAAGAAATTATGACTCCTGTTGCTTTCCTGGCTTCTTTTCCCACATTTAAGTTAGCATTGTGGTATTGTAAATTTGACAGCTACAGGTCGATTAACTGTTTCATTTCAAACCCTCCACTGTTCAACAAATTAAAGACTGACACTGAGTGATGCTGATTTATTTATTTTTAGTTGATGGAAGGCTTTGCTTGTATTTCTTTTAGATTATTGCTATTTCATTGCAATTATTTTCTTGTTTTAAACTGCAATTCAAATGCTCTTAAACCCTATTATATATGGTCTCTATTAATTATCACTGTACATTGTGGACCTCTATTTTTGGTAGCCTAGTTTTCATTTTCATTTAAGGATTCAACGGTGAGGTCTTACTTAAGAAATCACATTTCAGGCTTTTGGTACTATTATTATTATTAATTAATTCTTAGCATCTAAAAAGTTACAAAGGTCACTGCAGTACATGTAAGAAGAGAAAGTCTCTACCTTGAATGTTTTACAGTCTGTCTTAGATGTGACTTGGAGGCAACAAAAGCAGGAGCAGGGGATGGGAGATGAATTTTGTGTTGTGAACATGTGTATGCAGCATAGTGAAACAAGTTTTATTAATATGAAATTTTTTGGTTCACCTTCCTACAGGTATCATAGTGTCCTTCAAATGTAGTTCTGTTTACTGATAATTAATTTACAGTATGTTGAATTTTCATTAACTCTAAATATTCTTATGGCATCTCAAGGCTTTTAAAGTTAATTCATTTTTATTAATTTTTACAGAAATGGGTTGAAGAATTAAAATTATGTAAAAGCCCAGAAACCTATTTTTGTCATTTTTAAAAATTACTTCTGTAAAGGGTCTCAGGTTTGACACATGATCAGCCTATGGGAGATGGAATAATGGGCAGAGTGTGCAGGTTGAGGCAGTTAATGATGAACAATAAATGCAGTTTATCACATGAACACATTGCATTTCAATTTATAATATGGAGATTAACACCTTGTATGTGATGTGTAGTGATTTATCTTTTATTTTAAAAATATATCATTAAATCAAAATCTAGGGATTCTTTTCAACATTTAAGTTTTACAACAATGTCAGTGTGGTGATTGTTGTTTTCAAGTACGATAGTGGCATTACATTTTCAAGGATAACAATTTACAGGGCAGTATTTTAAATATTTTCTTTTTTTCCCTGAGGACACAAAATTGGAATTGGTGGTATCATTTCTTCAAAGACAAACATCAACTGCAATATTTTTCTTTTAAAGAAAAATGAGCACATCTTTAAAAACATATGGAATCAACATTTCAGCTGAAAATGACTTTACATATATAAAAGGAGTAGGAAGCAATCCTAATGAAGTTAGTCAAATGTTTTTTTTACCTTTGTTTTTAGTCAATATAACAGATTATATTTGACTCTGATTTTATGTTGCTAGAACCAACAACATAAAGTATTAGTAGCAATGGGGGGAAACGTTCCTTAATTTAGTACCTTTGAGGATATTGAATTGGATGCTTCTATTCATTTAAATTAGTTAGAAGGAATTGAAGGTCTGTCTTTGGAACACAAGCACTTTTATAAATGTCGTCTTTGTAATTGCACATCTCCATTTGCTTGGATTAAATGTCAAGAAACTTTTACTTCATGAATATGCTGCTGTAAATCTGTTGATTAGTTTACATGTTCATTTACATGTTCATTCAAGCCATTGAATACAGCAAAAGTGATGCTGCTCTGTTTCACTCTCTCAGTGGAACTCTGGAAGTTTCAGTGTCTCAATAGGGGAAACACTTCAAAGGAATCCTGGGAACAGAAGCTGCTCTCTGCATGCCCTACCCTGGAGAAGAATTCAGGGTCTGTTTTAATCTGCTTGACCAGCTTTGCTGGTCAAGTGTGGAGGAGAAAGGGAGCCATAACACCTTAGCTAATCAGACACCATTATCAGACTTGATAGATAGTTGGCATGATGGATTTCGAGCTGCTCTGTAATCTATGAATGCTGTATGTTGGCTTGATCATCGGGACATTTACTGTATGAATATGGTGGTTTAGTTTAATATGGGGCAGCTGAGCAAATCAAGCAGGAAAGAAAAACAAGAAAACTCTTTTAAGAGATGTTAAGAACATGAAAAGGCCTGGGAACATAAGAGGTCAGTTTACAGAGAAATGCTCTTTCAAAAGAGGGAAGTAGTTTGGGAGAACCAGAGTGAGACATAGATGTGCTCTGGGGCTATCTGAAGAAGTTAAGCCTGCCGAGGCTACCATCAGGCCATATTAAGACTAGGTAAGAGATTTATGTGTGTAGACAATTTGTAGCTTTAAAATCCTTTTTTTCTCTAACTGCTTTGTTCCTCCTGCAAAACAAACAATAATGTGTTAATAAAGCTGTTTTGGTACTGCTTACCACTGGTACCGGCTCCTAAAGGGAAGAACTGCAAGTGCTCAAACTCAGTTTGTCTTGCTGGTCAAGCACAGATGATACACATGGCACTGTACCCCAGAACAGAGTGGAACAGTTGCAGAATTGCACCCCAAGAGAGTCAAAGGTACGAGATTTGGCACCTGAGGGCGTACACTCTGTGAGACTATAATGATGACAGAGGTACAGCTAGCCCTGTAACCATGACACTGTACTGTTCTATAAATACTGTTCATGACATTCAAGATTTCTAAATTCAGGTTTTTTTTTATTAGAAAACTCAACTGGAAAAGTAGCTGAGACACCAGGGAAGCACAGCTAAGTGCAATTTCTGCCAGGGAACACTGAAGAGTAAATTAATGCTTTCTCTTCACCGCTGAACAGCTTGTCTGCCGCTTTCCAGCACCAGTAACCTGACAGTGTAGCCACTTTAACTTTTATTTCTTTTAGATCATCTGAATGAGGAGATGTTTCAAATTTTCTTAATTCTGTTTAACTAAAGGAAACTAAAGCTATGACCACTAGTTTTACCTTATAACTAACAGGTGCGTGAACTATGTATATGCAAAAAGAGCCTGTCCAGATTAAAACATCAGGAAAAATTCTCTTTTGAGGGTGTTTTTGTTTGTTGCTTGTCTTTGTGTTTTTGTTTGGTTTGCTTTTGTTTTGTTTTGTATTTTTTCCACCTTGTTTTGCTTTTCTTCTTCCTGCCCTCACCATAGGAAGGAAAAGCAATTGAAACTGCAGAACCCTTTGTCCAATAGCCATATCAAAGACAACACAACACATCAATTTTAAAATGATGGCTAGAAGAGTACACTGAATACCAGGTAGCCAGATGGCAAAATGACATGAATGAAGCCGTACAGGAAATGACCTGATTGAGTGAGCCCTCATAAAAGGAGGGCAATCTTTTATAAAATGTGTGCTTTTTTTATTATTATCAAGTGTTATAAAAGATCAACTACTGTGGTGATGAACAGATATAAAACCTCTGGACGTATTACACCAGACTGTTTTTTCCTAACCTTTCTACCAACACCAATATTGGAGCAGCTGCATCAAATATAGTAAGAGCAATAATTTTTATCAATGTATTATTTCGACTTTTTTTGAGCCTCAGGGTTATATGGTATTCGTGGTTAAAAGTCCAATACCTACATGGCCTTCTTTACACTTGTTGTTTTCAGCTTGTACTTTTTCTCCTTCCCTCTCTTTTTAAATCCATTCCATCTGCTTTTTTCTCTCCACTGTCCCTGCTCTGACTTTGATGCTTGGTCACTTAGCCCTGGTCTACACTGGTCGGAGGATCGATCTAAGATGTACAATTTCAGCTATGGGAATAGGGTAGCTGAGGTCGACATATTTAGGTCAACGTACCGCGGCGCCTTCATGGTGCTGAGTTGACTACTGCCACTCCCCCGTCAACTCCGCCTGTGCCTCTCGCAGTGGTGGAGTAGTACCGGTGAGTTGATGGGAGAGTGCTCAGGGATCGATTTATTGTGTCTTGACCAGACATGATAAATTGATCCCCGAAAGTGAACTTGATGCTTGGTCATTTAGCCCTGGTCTACACTGCTCTTCCCCGTCCTGTTTCTTTCATGATTTTTAGCCTATCCACCTTCTACCTGTATACCTTTATCTCAGTATTCTCTTCACAACTTTTATCATGCAGCCTCCTATAGTGGAACAATGTTCCACTTCCTTTCTGCCAAGCCCCCAACTTTTTCTCTTTCAAGTCCTTCTTTATAACAGTTGTCTTCTCTGATTCTCTTTCCTTCATTGCTTTCCATAATCTTTGCTCATTTTCCCTTCCCTGAATAGTTGTCCCATGTCTTGCTTTGTTTCTTTGTCTTCTCATTCTTAGACAGTAAGCTCTTCAAGGCAAACAATAAGTCTTAAATTTTATATGGCACTGAACCGATGTAAGATGTTATACACATGGGTTGAAATCCTGATCCCATTGACTTCAGTGGGCCCTGGATTTTACTCATGACTATTTAATAGTAATCATGTGTTTGTAGTCTTCCATAAAAAGGCACTATAGAATTACATTAACAATTGTTTAAAATATGGCAAAATATTATACTACAAAGTATTTTCTTGTAATATTAAAAATATGTAAAGCCCTATAGTAGCATGAGCTCATGGAATATTTTAAAAAGTACAAAGTATCATAGAATTCAGTCCCCCAAATCTCTATGCATTAAACCATGCATGCATAAATATTGATTACTCCTGAAAACTTTAATCTAGTTACCTGAGTGCAAGTATATAGTGGCATGAAGGTTTGTAACGGAGGTGCTCAGTAGTACCAGTATATTAAGGGTTAGGTATTGTTTCCTTTATAGATTTTGGGGGAGATTTTCAAACATGGATATGGGATTTAGGACTATAAGTCCCACTGAAAAACAGCCCAGTGGGACTTACTGAGTCAGATACTGCCTCTGTTACTGCTATATGGTGAAATCCTGCCTCCAGTTGTTTTAACAGGAGTTTCACCACTGATTTAAATGGAATCAGGCTTTCACCCACTTTCACTGATGTCAGTGGGCTTTGGATCAGAGCGGATGAATAATACATCATTTGCAAATAGTCCTGTTGAAATCAATGAGACTGTTTGCAGAATAAGATATTCAATGTGGTAGGTGGCAGATTCTGACCCTAAATAACAATTTTATTATTTCCTAAAAATCTTGGTTTTTTTTGAGTCTACCAGAAAATCTGTACTGAATGTTTTCCACAGAAATGTAGACAAGCTATCAGACAAAACACACTTTTAAATAGTAACCAAAGCCACCTAAAAACATACCAGGTTCAATTAATTAGCTAATAATATAACATAGTAGGTGGTAAATGAGCTAATAAAATATGTAATATAATTCTATGTTGGAGTCCAAAACCAAGAGTTAAAATAACATTTGTTTGTAGTAATTTGTATAAGCTGCCTGGCAGGCAGCGAGTGTTGTGCTATCTCAGAAATTATAGTAGGAACAATCTCATTATTAGCATCAGTAATGGAAGGAAATTCTGTGACTCTTTTCCAGAACTCATTTTGTTAGGAGTGTTATAAATACACAGATCAGTGATAGGTATTACTTTAAAAAAACAAAAACAACAACAACAAAAAACCCTAAAGGCATCATTGCCAGCACGTTAGCAGTACACTGAGTAACTGCACTGAAACACAGGCTCAATGAAAACGCCTAAAATGATTTACAAAATGTTGAAACAAGTAACTTATACTGATGCTACAAAATTATAGAATAAAAGAATTGAAAAACCACTATGACTGAGAAATCCAACAAATATGATTAGAAAATGCACACAAAAGACTTTGTAATTTACAGAAATATTGTGTCACAGAATCATCATACTGGGTTTGATTCTGCAACTCTGACTTAAATAGGCCTTTTTTAGAACAGGAGTAGGATTGGGCTCACTGTAGATGCAGAACTTCTCAACTCAGACCACAGAATGAGTTACTGGTGGAGCTGGGAACAAATCCCTACTCTCCTAATGCCCTAGTCAGTAACCTATTCACTGAACCATTATACCTACCTAAATGAAAACAATTGTTAACCAAACTCTTTTCCAGTGTCAGAAAAGGATCTCTTTGAATTTCGGGAGAAGAGTCCATCAAATTATTTACCTGGATTCATTTTGCTTATTCCTACTTTTGGCCTCAATTCAGGAAAACACCTAAACATGTTTAAATCTAGCCCTATTCAGGACAACATTTAAGATCATGCTTGTGTTTTAAATGCTGTCATGACTAGGACTGCTTGCCTGAATTGAGGCTATATAGAGGTACTGATTATTCTACAAATATCTTTAACCTAGTGACTTGTTTACCAAGGAGTAACATTTTGTTATTCCTGAAACAATATATTTGTTTAGATGCATACGGTTGATAGGGAATAACTCAAGAGGCAGGGTCATTACAAATGAGAGATAATGAGAACACAGGGTAAATAAATCAGAAACTTGAATTAATCTGCTTAACTTCTTGGGTTCTATAATCAATGCTTCCTTCTCTCCCATGTAGAAAATATTAAATTGTTTAGCAGGTAAAGAAACAATTGGTTTATTTGTGTTACAGAGGTAACTAGATAGGTAGGAAAAGTTTGGCACAAAGTCCTGTCATGAGCACTCATAAAATGCTGATTTATTGAATGAAATATGAAGAAATTTTTCTGGAGAGAAATCACCTCCTGAGTGCAGATATAATGTAAAAGCCAAGTAATGTCACTCAACAATCTCTTGTAACTACAATAACATGTTTCAATGCTACTATTTATTTTGAGTATCTAAATATACAGTCTGCAGGCATTTCCTGACTGCACACTTATGTATGTTTTGACGTTGTAACTTGAGTATCTATTTGTAAAACTGTAGACCAGAAAGATTTGAATAT
The DNA here is from genome assembly GCA_032164245.1 of Sternotherus odoratus. NCBI lineage: Eukaryota > Metazoa > Chordata > Testudines > Kinosternidae > Sternotherus > Sternotherus odoratus. Next base: position 57,938,092 of record JAVMKO010000004.1, read on the forward strand.
AAGCCACATTTGGTGAAAGCAACACAGATACTTTCTCACCTAAATTATTTTGACCAAATTTGAACTTGGATCAAAGTATATGATCCACATTATAAAGTGTGTGTGAAAGAGCTGGTGGGGAAGGGAGTTCAGATAGGGAAATAGGGATTTATACTAGAAGTGGACATTTAATTACCAGGATGCTAATGATGCCACCAACTGAAAATACATGAGAGGCAGCAGAAATGATGTGTATTGGAATGGTGTGTATAGTTTAGGTACCTCGATTCCAGAAATGTTATGTCAGCTGATTAAGGGGAGATCACGGAAGTACAGTATATTATTCAAGTAGTACAGGTTAATGTATAAAACATAATTAACTGAAAGGGGTATTAGATGAACAACAACTAAAGGGGAGGGAATATGTTAATATCATCTGACAGGAGGAAACATCAAGGAGGGTGACAGAACATCAAGGAGGGTGACAGAACCTTCTGACAATGTAAACTCTTAGACAAATTCAATTACATTAAAGTCAAAAGAAGATATTCCTTTTTTATTGCAATATGGAATTAGGCATGTAATACGTGAACTGAAAATTTAACCTTTAATGACAAAGGAAGATTGGGACATTACAAATCTGCTTTCCTGTTGCTAACACAGCTATATCAACATTTGATTAGTTCACAAATTGTAATTGAATTAAAGCTTTAAAGTGAAATATATAGAGTATTGATTTTTCCTGTTGACTAATCAAGAAGCAACAATTTAGATGCTGAGAGAGATTTTTTTTTGCCAGAAAATATAATTGATGTTAAAACATGGCATAGTAAGGCAATGACAAAATCAATAGCAGACGGATATCATGCAAGTCTGAATAATTTTCATTACCCTAAATTAAGCAGGTTAAGTTCTATGACTTACACACCATATAACCTTGTGGATTTCAGAGTAGAAATTGGCCTAATACCTATAGACCCATCTACTTAAATGACAAATTTTCTGTGTTTCTTCCTCACCTTGGGCCTGCCTCGATGGAAGTCATTTTCTCCACTGATGTTAATGGAAGTTGGATCAAGTCCTGCTTTTAATATTTATTGTGCAAGTTTCCCCCCTCCCCCCCAATCTTGTTGGAAAAGGTGATGATTTCATACAGAGATCCATGACATGATGAGGGATAAGCAAATTCAGCAAAGCACATACACACATGCTTAACTTTAAGTACATGAGCAGTCCTGCTGAAATCAATCAATGGAACCGTTCATATGTTTAAAGTTAAATACATGCTTAAATGCTCTGCTGCATCAGATCATAACTTTAAAGAACAGATGAACACCTAGAGGACACATTCTTGCAAAGTTCCCTAGTTATAAGATATATATTTCTTCCACTGATATTTCAACTTTATTATTTAGTTCTGTAATGTCTTACACATTTTCTGTGAATCTACCAGATATTCCAAGGAAACTGGGTCATAGGCAGTCAAGCGTAGGTGTCAGAGCAGGAATCAGGCCTAGTGATCAGTCTGATTGTCAGAGCCCAAGGTAAAAGCAGAGACAGGGATCAGGGCTGGAGGTCAGAATCTGGATGCCAGAGCAAAGGATCAAGATGGTCAGTCCCAGGGATGAGAGCCAAAGGTCAGAACTGGATGACCTATAGTCAGGGAAAGAAGAAGCATGGTTGCTTCCAAGGCAGGAGCAAGGCTAGAACAGGAGTGGAACAATGCCAGATTCAGTGCAGGATCTAGGCTGGAGCAAGCAGGAGCAGGGCTTGAAGTGAGGCAAGCCAAGGAAGGTAGAGAATCCACACGCATGTGCATTGAGTAGCCACTGATCCTCTGCAGCTGCTAGGCTTGAGAGGAAGACACCTGATGCCTTAACCAGTCAGGTGGTTCTTTTGTGGCCCAGCAGCACTCATAGGCAGAGTGAGTAGGCACAGCTGCAGGCCGTCATTCCTCACAACAGATCATCTCCTGCATGATCTTAACATCTAAAAGTGATAGGAAATCCAGTGTGGGCTTTACATTCCCAAAATCTGTGTGGATCTAGGAAATGAGTAGACCCTTGGACGTTCAGACTACTCCACACAATAACTTTGCTGATGTCAGGAAATGATGTTTCAAACAGCATTAACTCTTATGTACAACATTAAAATGGCCATACTGGACTAGACCATTGGTCCATATAGCCCAGTATCCTGGTAGACATGTTGTGTGAAGAAGTACTTTCTTATGTTTTTGTTTTATACCACAGTTTTAATTGAGTTACCTAGTTCTTGTGTTATGTGAAGGGGTGACTAACACTTTCTCTTGACATGATTATTAATTTTATAGACTTCTATAATATCTACACTTTAGTTGTACCTTTTTTTAAGATGAAAAGTCCCAGTCTTTTAAATCTCTCATCATATAGAAGCTGTTTCATACCTCTAATCATATTAGTTGCCCGTCTCTGTACCTTTTCCAGTTCTAATGTATCTTTTTTTGAGATGGGGCCACCAGAAATGGACACAGTATTCAAGTTGTGGGTGTACCATGGGTTTATATTGTGGCATTATGATATTTTCTGTTTTCTTATCTATCCCTTTCCTAATGGTTCCTGACATTGTTATGTTTTCAGTAGTTTCCATGCAGCTTGCATGCATTTCACTCCTGTCCCTTTTAATTTTTGTTTAACTAGCCTCCTCATTTTTGTGTAGTTCCCCCTTTTGAAGTTAAATTCCTACTGTGGTGGGTTTCATTAGTATGTTCCCCCAACAAGGAAGTTAAATTTAATTACTGTAGAGTCATTTAATTACTGTAGAGTCATTATTATGAAGCAGTTCAACCATATTCACCTCTTGGACTAGATCCCATAGGACTAGATCCCATGCTCTACTTAGGAATAAAGTAGGAAGAATCAGATAGGTAGCCGTGTTAGTCTGGAATAGCAGAAGTGACAAAGAGTCCTGTGGCACCTTAAAGACTAACTAAAGTATTGAAGCATAAGCTTTCGTGGGCTAATACCCACCTGGTTGGATGCATGCAGAGGAATTGCATGCATCCGACGAAGTGGGTATTAGCCCACGAAAGCTTATGCTTCAATACTTTAGTTAGTCTTTAAGGTGCCACAGGACTCTTTGTCACTAAAGTAGGAAGAGCTCTTTGTGGTTGCTACTGATCAGCCATGGTTGGAGTCAGATAATACTGGTGTAGCTGTACTGTGGTTTTGTAGCCTTTCACATTGTCTTGTGACGTGTTTGATATGACAATAACTATTTGTTTCTAAAGTGGCCTTTCTCATCTTAGCCAAGCTTTGTAGCTAAGCAACATTCATAGATGAATATATTTCCTTTTCCTTTTTCTACACAGTATGCTTCACCTCCTTCTTTGTAGTCTGATGACATTGCGTTTATTACATTTCAGTTATCACTGCAGAAAATGACTATATTTAGACAAAAGTACCTTTTAAATCATGAGCTTCAGATATAATGTGTTGAAGCCCTCAGTGATTGAATAAAAGAATGCCAGCCTGTGTACTGCGTGAGATGTCCCATTAGAGATATGATAGTTGCTTTCAATGTCAATGAATAATATACAGTGACATTTATAGATAGGAAAAAATTGAAGCAGATTTTATGTTGGAGGATATTAGCAAGCAATTTGGAATTTATACACACAACTTTTTATGGGGACTGTGCAAATCTATTCATAAACTATTTTGTAAAACTTTTACAGTAAAAGTGATACATCAAACAGCCTTCTCTTAGTTTGAAAATCGTTAGTCCAGATTCAGTTCTAGAAAATGTTCTGCCCTACCATTATGGTGATCCCCTGTCCCATCAAGACCAGTGGTAATGCTGTTATGGGGAAGTTAAGAGGGATATTTGTTCTATATAATATGAGGGAAAGGTTGCTAGGAGAATGGTAAGGGTAGTGTCTGCCTACTGCAGGTAGGAGGTGGGTTTGCCTTGATCTAGGAAGGTGGTTTAAGGCAAACCCTTATGATGGGTCATATTTCATTCAACTACTTGCAAGAGCCTCCCCTGGTCAGAAATGGTTAGGAAATCTGATTTCTTCCCCTGACTGCATTACTCTAAGTCCCTGGCCTAGTGACAGAAAGAGAGTGGTAAATGGAGACCACCCCTTTAGGGTAAGAGACTCATTAAAGAGTGGATTTTGCTGTTCACTGAGGTGAATGGTTGTGGGGAATATAAGGTAAGGGGGTGTGAATAAGTTGTGGGAGGCCCTTTTTAGGTTGATCCTGGGACAAGTTGTGTTTGTGGGACTATTGGGATTAGGGTGGGTAATGAGAGATGGAAGTAATTATTCTGGGAGAAGATAAGTTTGTGTGTGCCCTAGAAGTCCTTGTGCAGATATTGTGTCTGAAATAGCCTAAGGCTATTGACATTCAGACTATGACGCAATGTTCAATTTCTTGGGGTTTTGAGGAGGGAGATATGTCAGGGGCACAATTTAGCAGTGATACAATACTGTACTTGTCCTGATTCATCTTTTGCTATATAGAATAATTGGTTAATACCATGTATCGTGAGGGTGCTTCTGGTTTGAGTTTTGTGTATTTGACTGGTTTATAAATTTCTGTAAAGAATGCCTGGATCTTAATATATTTGCCCCCTGTTTATGGTTAGAAATCCAAATCAATAAACTTGTTGAAGGCAACAGCAGCCACATGTGCATAACCAAAGCCAGGAGAGGTCCAACTAATGTCTTTTGGTTTGAGCTGTTCAAATAATGGGAAGACAGATACACAAATAAGCATCTTGAATTCAGTTGTATGCTATCTGTGGAGTCGTAATATTAGTATAACTACGAGTATCAATGGAAGCTAGTGCATAAGCTTACTGGCTGAAATGTACAGTAGTTTTTTCTCTTTTGTAGCAAAAGTGCAGTATTCCCTGGTTGCCATTTTGTTTTTCACCCTCTTAATAGGTTTCAGGAATGCTAACATTGAACTGAAAATATAACACTTGACCAATCACATGCCACAAAATTTCAGAATAAACCGTTTGCAAACAATTCTCATTTACAAAAATTATTTGTCCAAACAATGTTTGGTGAATGGAGGACTCATTTCACTGAATATTTTTTGTTGATTAATTTTATGTGACTAATTTTACATTTAATCCCAAAAGAATCCAAGTGTTTTATGAACTGTGCCATATTAGGCCACTGATTTTAAAGAGGTACACCATTAATTTAAGAAAATAAATTCCTCTTTAGAAATTTGCCATAATACAATCCTATATACAGTGTACATGAACTACTTTATCTAATATGTACCACAAATAGTTAGCTACCTTTAAGGTGAATTTGAAGTGAAAATTAACAATTCCAAGGCAACATTGCACAATATGTGCAGCAAACATATCATATCAGGTCAGATTGTTCTCTCAGATACACCTCTATCAATCTATAAAGTAATTTCATGTGAAGTACAGTAATAGGGCTATTCCAAATGTACATTGACCTAACTGACAACAAAATCTGGCATGGTGTATCCATTTAAAGCTATAGAGATATATAAAGTAGGCCGAATGTGGTTGTCTATATAAAATTCTGGATATGGACTATGGGAATGAACTCATTTGGGCATGGATTGTGTCTGTCTCTGTGCAGTGCTTAACACAACAGAGGCTTAATTAAATAGCAGCTGTTAGGTGCTCACCACTCTTGAAAATCAGGCCTCTTATTTTTCTGTTTGAATATGGATTTAGTAGGCTAATCTTAGTCATCCATTTTTGGAAATCTTGGCCCTGGGGTTTTGATTTGAGGTTGGCTCTAGTGGTAACCAATATGTGTCTGGGAATTTGATTAAAGCCTTATTGAACAAAATGTATGTTACCTCCTACTCTGATTTCTATTGTATGCTTTTAACATTTGTTCCAGGATTTCATTCATTTTTTCAGTTGAGCTGTCTAATGGGCTAAAGGATTGAAGGATTTGTCTATAATAGCTCCCAAATCTCTTTTTAGTCAATATGCTGCTGTTCTTTTACCATTTAGCTATAACACCCACTTTATTTTTGGTTCCAAGACTCATTAGTGTACATTTATCTTCATTTGTCATCTTCTAGCCAGGTGCATTAATTACTTGCATCATTATATATTGCATTGCTCTTCTTTGTTTACTCTTACCAAGTACAGCTAGTCAAATAATAAAAACTACCCTGATCTGTGTGAATACTTTAATCAATAAAGGTACTGAGCTCAGTTCAGTTCACTACAATTTGTAGATTGGTTAGGTGTTTGGTAAGAGTTTGACAATCACTAGGTATTCATAAAAATGTTCAGAAATTGTGACAGTTTTCATGAATTCTACCACAAATTGTTGCCTGTCTAAGAACCTGTACTGAGTGCATTGTGCTCCTCATTATTTGCTGTTCATTAGTTATCTTTCTGCTTAAACTGATTGTCATCCAGTCTGGGAGATAAAAGAATACTATGTATTTTAAGTGACCAATCAAACAACATGAATCACACATAGCACTAATCAAAATGAGTACATCTGCAGACAGCCACAACTGGTCCATAAATGAAATGTTAATTACAAGGAGGCTGGGGCTAAATTTGTAACAATTTTTCCAATTCTTAACTTATTTGTTATTTTTATTCTGGTAGTACCTAGAAGCTCTGAAGAACATTAGAACATTACTACATTGGTGCTATAAGTACACATATTAAGAGCAATTCCCTGACCCAAACAGCTTACTATCTAAATCAGTGGTCCCCCAACTTTTTATGTTGTGCCCCCTCGACCCATAATGTGATCTGTCAGTGTCCCACCAGGGCCATGAGCCTGGGCACAGTTGGAGCTGAGGCCAAGGCCAGATCTGGGACCAGGAGAAGGTCTGTGTTCAGAGGTGGGGGCTGTGGGTAGGTCTAGTGCCAGGATTGGAGCCACGGCCAGGGTCTGGGACTGGGGCTGGCAGGCAGGGCAGGTGGCCAGGAATCGGGCCAAAGCCAGGGCCATGACTGGGAGCAGGTCTGTGTCTGGGAGCAGGGGCACGGCCGATCCACATTTGGAGCTGGAGCCACGGCCTGGGCTGGGGCGGGAGCAGAGCTGTGTCCGGAGCCAAGGATGAACCCAGGGATGGAGTGGAGTGAGGGCGGTTCCCTCCCTGCTTCCACTCTGGGGGCTGGCCTGGGTCTCACCATGCTCTGCTGAATGTTCCTCTGTGTCCCACAGTTAAGGGCTCTAAATAGACAAGACAGACAAGTGTGTGATGAAGGAAGTATTATTATCCCAGTTTTACATATTCATACATTTTTATGGTCAGACCTATTATCATAATCTAATCTGACCTCCTGCATAACTCAGACCACACAATTTACCCCATCCTTCCCGTATCAAGCCCCCTGACTTCAGTTTGAACTGGAGAAAATCTTTTTAGAATGACATCCAATCTTGATTTAGAGACTTCAGTAGACAGAGCATCCGTTTCATCCCTAGGTAATTTGTTCCAATGGTTATTTATCCTCAGAGTTAAAATTTTGTACTTTATTTCTAATCTGGAATTGCCTAGCTTCAGATTCGAGCCACTGGATGTTGTTATGCCTTTGAGTGCCAGATTAACGAGCCCTCTACTATCAGAAAACTACCATGTATTGTCAATATAGATCATAAGTGAGTTAACTCTTAACCTCCTCTTAAACTAAATAGGTTGAGAGTCTTTAGTCTCTCTCAAAAGGAAAATTTAAGCACTGATATTAAGTGACTTGTTCAAGGTCGCACAGAAAGTCTGTGGCAGAGCCATGAATTGAACCCAGATGTGTTGCATCCCAGTCCAGTGTTTTAATCACAAATTCATCCCATTCTCCCAAGTGAGAGAAAGTACTGTCTGCAACTGAAAATAAGTATCCCTCTTACCAATAGGTGAGCAGTTCAGGTCAAAACAGAACGGACTTGACTAATATGAGCCATTTTTGATGTTTGAAAAGGTTTGGATTTTTAAAATCTTTTTAAGTGCTTGTAAGTCATTATTTTAACCAGAAAGAAAAAGAGAAAGTCTGTTCTTGAAGTAAGCATTATTATTATTATTATTATTATTATTATTTATTGTACTATTAAACATTGATATTATGATAGCTTGGCTGAAGCATGTAGTTCTAGAAAACTCAAGCAAAAGCTTGATTTTAAAAGCTTTAGAGACCCAAGAATTTGGTAATATATTTCTGTAAATTTCTATAAATGAGCCAAATACCCTAACTTTTTGTCCCATTACTAGACAGAGTTGTGATCTGTGGATTTAAAAATAAACCTAGAGCCAGGATCACTTAATCCCAAATCTGAGTTTTGTCATTAACTCCTTTTGTACCTTTGCCATGTTCTAGAAAAGTGCTAAACTCTCTCCCTGACTCTTAGCTCAAACTTTTTTTTAAAGTACTTTTGCTGCTTTTGTAGGTTGCTCTGCAAGAGGGAGGAATATAGTCTATCTTTGCAATATTCATACCTTTTTCTACCTACACCAGAGAGTTGTTCTTACATCACCTCTCCAGATGTTCACTATTCAACCCCCAACTATGCCAATTCCATAGTTTACCATCTATCAGGCTATATAACTCTTGTTATCCTCATCATGGCTAATCTCAAAAGGACATGACCTCCTTGCAGATGGAGCACCACCTCGATCAAACTCTGGCTAGGTGCTTAAGGTGACCTGACCAGATATTCAGGTTATATCCATCACTGCCAATCTTTTTGTGCCAGTGAAGCTTTTGGTACTCTTGTGATCATTGGCCATATAACAGCATTCCTTGGTGCATACACTTTGGAATTCTCTGGTCTCCCATCCTGATGTGGCCATACCAACAAGCCCACCAAAACTGAACCAGTGCTGATAGAGGCGGTTCCTGAGTTCAGCTTCCAATATCATCATTTCTGATCTTGTCCTGCTGCTGGAGATGGAACAGCTGATGAAGTCAACAAGAAACAAAAGCATCAGTTGTGTTCTTTAGAAATTCTCAGCACCCACAGTTCACTTATGTATAATGTAATAGGTATAACTACATCTATAGACCGGCAGCTTTGAGCAAGCTTAATATCATGACATGCCCACAGAGGTTGCTGAAGGGCCTGAAACATGCTAGCAGCTGCTGCTGTACAAGTGCCCACATAAGCATCCTCCAGCATTGTCTATTACACTGCTGTAATACTTGACAGTTGCCAGCTGCTCAGTGTCCCATCTGGACAAGTTAATACGAGTTAATACTGAGCTGGCTGTAATCTGGAGCTGGAGGCTGCTTGATGATAATGACCAGGGACTTAGTTTTATTCATATTATTGATCAGACCAATATGTATAGATTTTGGCCTGGCAACATTGGTCATCAGATGCAGTGATTTACCAGTGAGCCAACAAGGCCATCTCATTGGCTTATTTGAGATCTCAAAGTGTTTAGACCAATGCTGCTGACAGCGGCCACAAGCATACCCATCAACCAATCAATGCTGATACTGAGCAACATTGGTGACACAAAGCAGCTTTGCTGAACTCCCGTGGGTATATAAAACCATGTTGTTTATCTGCCATTGATTCTGACAGAGCTTTCTGTTACACAAGAGAGCTCTTCTATCAAAGTCATTATCTTTGCTCTGCTTCTGTTCAAAAAGGGCAATAAAGCTGAATGTAGAAACTATAGAGATATTATGCTGATGTCGGTCCCAGGAAATGTCTTCACTTACATGTTAATGTTTTGAATCAATGATTCACTTTGTGGTAATGGCTGGGATGTTCAGTGCAGCTTTAGACCTAGTGGTTCCACTGTTGAGCAGATCTTTAGCACGAGACAGCTTTTTGAGAAGACAGCTGAATTTAATAAGCCATTGTCATCACTTTTAATAGACTTCAGTTAGGCCTTTGAGTCAAGCCAGTAAGACTTGTTATAATATAAATCAGACAGATCCGCCAGGTATGTACCAGAAGCATAATCTGCCCTGGAAAAAAAACTGTAAAGACTACTTGGGCTTTTATCCCGTGTCTAATTATCAATATTCTCCACTTAAGATGGTCAAAAATGCTTTAAACAGGTTCAGAAAATCATACTTGAGGAAATTCCAACCAGCAATACTGTCCATTACGGATCTGATGGGTTGGGCAAGTGGCTGAGTGGGAGTTTTCAAGGTTGGAGCAGACACCTTGCACGGTACATCACAAACAACCAAAAAGTGGAAAAACTTCACAAGAGCGCCTCATGCTCCCTAAACTGCTATTATACTCCTTCCTCTCCTCCCCAGATCCCAAATGGTTAATCCTTACAGGCTAATGTCTGCAGTTGCGTACAAACTCAACTCAGTGACTTCAGTGGAGCATACAAATTGTAATTGCCTCTGAGAGAATGAAATTATTCCAGGCTCATTAAGGTCCGTCCCACTAGATTTCTGCTGCATACACAAATTCAGAAAGCTCACAGGCTTGAGCCAAATAAGCTAGTGATGTGGGCAGAGGAATACACTGATGGATAGTAATCATCACTCAGATGCAGGTAGGGGGAAAAAAGCACATGAAGCTTATCTAAAATTTGAGATTTTTTTAAAAAAATTGCTGGAGTCTGATGTTTTTAAGACTAGTTCTGCAAAAATTGCCCAGGAGTTTCCAACACACTAAATCAATAATAATAATAAACTGCTAACTAATGAGCTGAGTAGAGAAGGAAGGTATAATTCTTTTTCAGAAAGACTCCAAACATTAACCATGGCATTTTTTTGTTGTGACAAATAAAAGGGATAACTAAGGTACGAACATAGATCTTGATCCAGAACTCATTGAAGTCAATGGAAATACTCCTATTTATGTCAGACTAACCCAGGGATGATAGTTGAGGGGTTGTTCTCAATGTGGTCACTATTTATCACAGTATTTAGCCTCCCTCTACAAACTGGAAGCTCAGCTCATTTGATACACATCCATTCTAAATGCTCCTAAAAGTCATTCCCTATCAGGCATAAAGTATTGTGAGTCATTTACTCTTCTTCATCTTTCCTTTGTTCATATTGAGTCCCCTCTGGTTCTCTAATAAGCATTTTTCACCGCAGACTATAATTGCATAAATAATTTCTTTGGGGATAAAAGCTAAATTACAATTTTAAGAGGTTCTGTAAGTAAGCATTTTAATATTTAAACACATTTCAGCTACAAGGCAATTAGATCCAATAATCTTTGATACAGTGATATTGATTTGTTCAGCTGCTCTAAGCTGAATGTGTAGCACTGCTTTTCTTATGAAGTTGATTAGAAAAAGCTCTGGTTCAGCTGGCTTTATTTTTCAAATGCTTGAAAAAATGTTTATGGAAACAGACAATGGATGATCTTAAGGGAATTGTGGTGTTAATTTCAATTTGTTCTCATTTATTTTGATGCTACATTTAGGACTATGGTACTTGCAAAGACTTATGCTTCAAAAGAATATTGTGATGAAACTTCCAGAAAATGCAACATATCAAATAATTTCTTTAAGAAATAATAAATAAATGCAAAACATACTGAAGTTAGAGCTGAGTGAAAGTGAAAAATAAAACATGAACTTTATGGCAAATAAACCTCAAAGACTCCCCCAGAGTCATAAAACCACTGCTGGAACATTCTCAGCAAGCTGCCAACTGACTTTCAATTATATAACTGTCATTCACCATCTGTCAGCTCCCCAGATTTGGTCATTTATCTACATGATGAGTCACAATAGGGAGCTATCAGTATCACCATTACTTTATTTAATGAGGACCTTGTCTATTTGCACCCTTCTTGACAGTTGTGTCCATATCATTCATTTATTGTCAGCTTACCATCAACGTAGCAGGGAATGCATCTTATGCAGCTATCTCATTACAGTCTGCTGCCATTGTCAACACTCCTTCCATTAATATTGCCACTGAATAAGTGTTCTAGTCAAGTCTATTCTTATTGCATAGACTGAAACTCCAATAACTAAAGCTCCCTTCAAACAATAGATCTTTCATGATACACCTAAATGATAAATATCAGAAACTTGCCTAGGGGGTGAAACAGTAAGTTCCTTTTGATCTTGTATCATATATAACATACAAAGCAAAATAGACACATTGACTCAGATAGTTCCCTACGTGGAAAAATTGCGGGGTAGGCTGGTGAGAAAAAATCCATGAAGTTCCTTCACAGTCATGTTCAGCGAGGGATAGAATTCCCATCCTCTCCTCTTCCCCCAGGAAGGAGAACCCAAAATCCATGTAAGCTCCATGCGGCAGGGTTCATGTTTCTCTAATGTATTTGTACAGTACTTAGTATTCTAGGGTTCTTATTGGGGCCACATAATAATAATAATAAAAATTAAATTAATAAGCACAGGCTGGACACTTGCATAGAGGTCTTATGATTCCTGACTTCTCTGAGTCCTCATTCACTCCCTTTGGCTCCTAGGAAAATGGGGTCCAGTGAAATGATTGGAGCTCTCTGGGGCAGGGTCTGTCTTTGTTCTTGTTGCTAAAACCATGATTAGTACAGTGCGGATCTGGTCCTAGATTAGGAATCTTAGGTGCTAGCACAATACTTGTTATTGGAAAATATGAATGAGAAGGGATTCCCTTGACTGCTGATGATCACGGGATCCCCAATGGACGTGTGGTGGTTTGATAGTATCTTGAGAAGCTAGTTTGTAAGGTTTCTATGCTCAAGTATCAGTGAGGTGCTTAAGGGTCCCTAAGGCACTGAAGGTGTTCAGGGAACTTCATGCTGTAACCAGTTTTTTGGACTGTGACACTTCCTGGGGTACTCGTTGTTGTGAGACACCTTACCACTAGCTCCCCTTAGTGTGAAGCAATCATTTGTGCCTGCTGTGGCTCAGCTCCCTGAAACCACTAGCCTCGCAAGCACTGACTTCGAGGTCCCTGCACTCTCTGTGTAGGTTAGTGACAAGCTGTAAGCGGGCCTCTGACCGCCCTCTTCAAAATACAGGCAGGAGACTGCTTTTTGGTTTCACCAGTGTCTTTATTTTGCTCACACACAGTGCAAAAACCCCACCACCTATATACAGCTTTCTATACAAGTACAGTTTAGGCTCAGCCCTCAGTCTGGCTGGCCTCAGGACTAGCTAGCTCCTGCAGGCTTTCAGCCTCAGCTAGCTTCCTCCCCTTCAGCTTACTCCCCTGCACCTGCACCTGCACCTGCACCGTCTCCGTCTCCTGCTACACAAGCGCACACTAATCCCCAAGTCCTTGGAGAGTTCCCTGCAGCCTTTGTAACTCGCAGAAATGACCAAATAAACTGTCCTTGAAAGAACAGTGCACAGTGTGACTGATACAACTTAGGATCAGGTCCTCATTGCACTGAGATATATTTATAGTGAAACAATCGTGTGTTTATCATCAAAGGTTACATTTTAAAAGAGAGTGAGTAAGGATAAATAGTGAGTAATAGATAATAGATGGTGCTCAAGAAATTGAAGCATAGATCCTGGATTATATATAGGAAATATAGAAATAGTGGAAAAGCAGTAAAGTTGCTTGGTATATAGATCTTTCAATTAAGTAAAATTACTGAGTTTTTACAACTTTGAAGCCACTAGGAAACTTACTGCTATCCTGCTATTTCTAATCTTTTAAAGTTTTTGTAGCAGTGTCTTTGCTTCTTTGCCACTGCCACAGATAACATCAGTATGTTTAAGTTCCAGCTGTGATTGTTGCCAATGTATTCTTTCTTCATTATCTTTGATGCCTAAAACTATCCAATCTCTAATAAATTCATCTATGTGTGTTAATTTTGCATGAAGAAGCTAACTACTGATGTAGCCAGATTGCAATTTCTATATGGTTTCACTTTCATCCAATGCACTAAAAATATAACTCTCATATTTCTTTTAGGCACAAAGTATTTTTTCTATAGCATGTAAAGTTTTATCTATTGTGACATTCCCCTCTGGTGTTATCTGGACCAGTGATCTGCTAGGTCACCCCAATCCTTGACTCTGGGAGCCAGCTTTACCCTGCTCTACTGTGAGAATCCCCACTCCCGGGCTGTCCATGCACAGCCTCTGGCATGTAAGCTGTTCCCAGCTACTTGCAACTGAATGACACTAGCCAATATCTCCAGTCAGACACAACCCCAGGAACCTCCATCTTGCAGTGTCCAGTTATACCCACAAAGAAATTGATATGTACCAGGCTTGTTATCCCAAGAGGGTCTCTGAAATACTTCAAACCATACGCACTGCTTCAGGTAGAATAAACAAACAGATTTATTAACTATAAAGATAGATGTTCAGTGATTATAAGTCAAAGCATAACAAGTCAGATTTGGTCACATGAAATGAAGCAAAACACTTTCTAAGCTGATCTTCACACTTTCAATGCCTTTACAAACTTAGATGCTTCTCACCACAGGCTGGCTGGTTGCTCTTCAGCCAGGCTCTCCCCTTTAATCAGCGCTTCAGTCGTGTGGTGATGGTGCCTGTAGATGTAGGTGGAAGAGTGAGGAAGAGCATGGCAAATGTCTCTTCATTTTATCATGTCCTTTCCTATCCCTTGGCTTTGCATCTGTTCCCTGCCTTCAGAGTCATGTGAGCATTACTGAATCTCTCCAAGCAAGGTTGAGCAATCCCCCTAATGTGGCCTCATGCAGGTGAGTCATTTTTCTGGACAATAGCTGTTGAGGGGTTGTTTGACTAGGGACTCTTGAGTATGAGTAGAGAGGTTATTTTACACTGTATTTGGCACTGGTGTGACCACTGCTGAAATACTCTACACAGTTCTGATGGCCCACAATTCACAACGAATGTTAACAAATTTGAGAGGGTTCAGAGGAGAGCCCCCCAAAGTATTAAAGAATTAGAGTTATAGTTAGACTCGGGGAGCTTAATTTATTTAGTTTAATGAAGAGAAGGCTAAGGAGAGACTTGATTACAGTCTGTAAGTGTCTACATGGGGAACAAATATTTAATAATATGCTCTTCAATCTAGCAGAGAAACATATAACATGATCCAATGGCTGCAAGTTGAAGTGAGACAAATTCAGATGGGAAATAAGGCATCAACTTTTGACAGAGAGAGTAATTAAGT
Organism: Sternotherus odoratus; assembly: GCA_032164245.1. NCBI lineage: Eukaryota > Metazoa > Chordata > Testudines > Kinosternidae > Sternotherus > Sternotherus odoratus. Next base: position 57,953,092 of record JAVMKO010000004.1, read on the forward strand.
ATTGGAACAATTATGAAAGGCCATGGTGGATTCTCCATTACTGACCATTTTTAAATGAAGATGAGATGTTTTCTAAAAGATATACTCTAGGAATTATTTTGAAGATGTACTCTGTCCTGTACTCTACAGGAGGTCAGACTAGATGATGACAATGGTCTTTTCTTAGCTTGGATTCTATGAATTTTCTTGCAGTTGTTCAATATACAACTCTTTTACTGATTTAGTCACTTTTCAGAGCATGCCTATATTTCAAGCCGTACATGATCAGTTAGGTTTTCATTGAGACTGAACTGTGGTGTGTTTATTTTGTGGTTGAGGTATGATTGTTACAAACCCAATATCAACAGCACATTGTTAAAGCGCATAGCAAAAAATGCAACTAAAATGTGAGAACTCATATGGTAGCAAAGCACTAAAACTATGCAGCAAATCATCAGTAGGTGTTGTCATCAGTTCTCTTCTTCATTATCATATTTATCATCCTAGCTCCCGGGACAAATGAGTTCTTTTGTGGGCTGACTTTTTCCAAGATTTGAAATACTTGTATTTCCTAGTTTATTCATTGAAGAAATCCTTTTAGGAGAATCAGAAAACATTTAACCACATGCTCTTTAATGAGTTATCTTGCATTTTGGTTTTCCATAACTTCTGTTTGATACTCTGCTATATTTTTTAAAGGATGGTTTAAATTTCCTTCCACACACTGGGAAGCTCTGATTGTTTGCTCACACTGCCATCAGCTGCTGCTCTACCTAGGTCACATGCCCATCTAGAAAAAGATAAAGTCTTTACTTTGTCTTCCAAAGAAAGTATACAATGTTTACAAAGTGTGCATTTGTGAAGTTCATCTGCTTTGGTATGTAATGATCTAGAAGCTCTCTGTCTGTCATAAGAGAAAAGGAAAAAGGTGTTTGCTCTATTCTGACTCTAATGGGTGAGAAGTAAAGCTGTTTCTACTAGCAATCAGGCGCCATTTGAGTCAATGGAGCATTCAGTGTCCCAACTAATGAAGGAATCCAAATAGAGCTGGATAAAACAAACATATGAATGAAGAATAATTTTGAACTTATATTCACACTAGAAGTCTGATTTGAAGAATTCCAGTCATCTAGTCGAGAACACAAACAGTGCCCTGTGACCTCTGGACCCATTCAAATCTGAACAACACACTGAATTTGATACTGAGTTCTTATAAATTGCTCATAAATAGACTATGAATTATTTGCAGAAATGATCTAGTGGATAAATTCCAATTTAAGAAAACTGTAAATGTTTTTCAAACAACTTCTTCAAAGAGGTGAAATAATTTATTGGCAAATTTTTTTGCTCAACTAAGGTATTTGCATCGCTTGGGATATTTGGGCAGAACCATGTCTCTGAAATAAAAAGTAAGAGGAACAAAACTAGATAGTGTTAATAAAGGGATGCATTACATTATTTTTTAATTCTTCATGCAAAAGTCTAGAATTCCTGGATAAGAAATGCTTTACTTCACTAGCATGTCAAGGGGATTGCTTTTATCTCTTTTTGTTTAGCACTTTTCCAGAAGTTTGTATTTAACTAACAAAACTACTAGATTCAAAACTTTATTCTTTTTGGTAAGCTCAGCAGAAGGCTGCAATGTTAGTGGAAATATGACTATCTTTAATTCTATTAAAATCAGTCAAGCAGGCATATAATCAAAGATTGATATTATTCAGTGTAGTATGCTGCTTGTAACAATTAGGAAGTCATAGGTGTTTAGAAATACGATATAAATCTTCAATTTCCCTCAGTCTGGATCATAATATCTAGTGGGTAATTAGTAGTTCATAGCTAAATCTTGAGATGCTAAGCACTGCAACAGGCTGCAAAAGTTCATTGATTTCAGTGGGAAAGTCAACTGAATTGGCCAGCATCTTCTGTATTTTGAATGTAAAGGGTGAGCAGTAAAGCTGTTTCTACTAGCAATCATGGCATCATTTGAGTCAACAGAGCATTCAGTGGTTGCCCATAGGAGCAAAACTGCCCTCATGTGTCAACATTGCAAGCTTCTTAGGGAAACAATTTGGTGAAATGAGGTAAGGGACTACTACCGGTAAATAACTTCTTGGAATATTCAGCAATCTGCCCTATCAGCAGTCCCTGCCTTGGCTGGCTTGAAGAATGAGGGACCAATATTGGAAGCTGTGATGAGACACCCCCATATCCCAAACATGAAAAGGCTAACAACCTCTTATGGTCTATCTAGTACTGAATAGGTACAGCTGCACAGCCTGCTCCACTTGGAGGAAGTAAGCTTAGAAGGGAGAGTTAGAGGAAGGGACAGCAATCAGGAGGAAGGCAAAGTTAGCTGACTCTTGTGACAGAGCTGCTGAGGGGTAGACAGTTGCCCACAAAGACTCACCAGATCAGGTGCAAGAAAACTGCAGAAGGAAGAGGATAGGCTCTGACCCGGGATCTAGTCCTACTCAGCCTTCCTAAACAAGCCAGACCTCTATAGACTCTTTTGAAATACTGGAGACCAACCTGGAATAACTGGAAGAATATTTGAGGGGAAAGGTTCTCTGAAAACACCCAAATGCAACCTAAGAGGAATGCAGCCTATCACAGAAGCAAATTTGCATATCCTTCATGGTGTGGCAATGTGCCATAGGATTGCTGGGTGACTTATGATCTTTTGAAGATATAGAGACAGTCCCTGTACAGATTTGTTCTCTCATAGTGCTGAAATGGAAATTTCACTCAATGGAAACACTAAAATAATCATTTTTGTGAGAGTTTGAATAATATTCTTGGTCTCATGTGGAAACTTATTATTTAATTGTATCTATGATGTGGAGACTAAATTTATTACTGGGAACCTAATAATCTTCCTACTAGATTTAATATTTTTCAATGTCCAGTGGGCAATGATAAATTATAGTAATTGAGATTAGGTTAAATGAGATTGGAGATTCTCTTATTTAATGTCTGTACTATCAGGCTTATTTTTGATGATCAGCTCTTAAATTGTGAGTGACAGCAATGAATAGGTAATGTTATAGCCTAGCTAGAAAAACTATAGAATTAAACATTGCTCTTAATGTCATTTTAAATGTGAATTTATTTGTGCTCACTTTCTGTTTCTTATTAAATGGTAGACTTTAGGGATTAGAAAAAAGATAAAGGAATGGACTTTGAATGAAGGTAATTCTACTTTTCTACCTTTTTTGCCTTGGTAGTGTGAAAACTGTAGGAATCTGGGCCAAATATGTCCCTATCCACATCACTAAGTGGTGCTCTCAAGGATTTCTACTTTAATCACTCCTTTAATTTCCCATAGCAACACTTCTCTTGAGGCAGAAAACCACTATCCACATTCCTTTCTGTTGACTTCTGTTCTATAGGCATCTCAGACTTTATTTAACTCCTAAAACAAAATGTTGTGTCCAATCTCCGAATCACCACTGAGTCTAGGATAAAAACAAGTATGCTCAATCCGAAACCCCACTAGCCAGTTTGCAACCCTATAACAAAGTAGTTCTAGGTTTGGGATACATAGCACTTGTGAATTAAAAAGCATATGTCCATACAAGCAATGTTGTAGCTCAGATTTGAACTTTGATAACTGCAAAATACTAAAAGAAAAGAATAATCAATTACTGTTACAGATTAAATTATTTGTGACCCATTTGCCCTGTAATAAATCACTTTTTGCTCAGGATTAATAAAATTCCCTGGTTGATGCATAAACATTCTTTGTGTTTACAGAAAGTGCATAAGTGTTAATTCTATGAGGCCAATACAGGACACAGAATTACTTGGCTTGTTCAAATTCCAAGATACACCAGAGTTTTCTCACTTCATGCATTACTAACTTCCCCTTCAGAGGATGAATAAATTCCAAGAGAATGTACGGCTAAATATACACATTTATATTCTTTAAAAATCACAATCTAAAATAAATATGTAGTAGACCTTAGTGTAGGCAGAAATACATATGGGCAAGTATAACTAAATTCATAAACCATTCCATGGAACTTACGACCTTTCAAAACGAAGCACAAGAAACTTATGTGAACATGGCAAATATTCAGGTCAATGGACTGGCTAGGTGATTTTATAGCCTCTGTTGAACAAGTTTTTTGCTGCTATTTTGGCTCAGCTGGCATAGGCAATAGTGACTTGAGAACTTAATTATATGTGGGTTAAGTGCTTTTGCCTTTTAAAATGTCATATACTCAATATTTAATGTCTAAATGCCAGAGAATCTCATTGTATGTCAAATGTGCAGTTGGCTGACTTAGCTCTAGCCCTTTAACGCATAGCCCCTGCACTGCTGTAACTCCATCCTAGTCTAACTGGCAGTATGATGTATTTTTGGTAAATTAGGAAAGTAATTGAAGAACATCAGAAATGAGTGATATGCCTAGGCTGTCTTGTTAGATCTATTTTGCTAAAAAGTAATCTTCAGTAAGAGAGTGCTTAAATATTCAATCACATGCAACATCTAAATAATCAAACCACTGTATGAGTGCAAACTTAAAAAGCTCCGGCTCACCTTAAAATGATGGAGTTTTTGGGTAAAACTGCTACATTGAACACTGAAGTGTGGAGCTCCGGGAACCAATCCCCAGCTATTCATTGGAAGTGTTGTTTACTAAGAAGTGCAGCACTCAGTCAAAAGAGAGTAGGTTTATCATCCAAAAGCAGTGTTCTACACTGCTATAATCCCATGTGATGGAGTGTACTGACTTTTCAATGTTCAAAAGAGGAACCCTCTTGGGTGACAGCATCATATGCCAAACTTAGCCCTAGAAAGAAACCAAATACCATTGCCTCTGCTATGGGAGTTTAGCCAGGACCAGCAAGTTTAAACAAGTGGGTTGGCTCGGTCAATGATCACTGTCAACCAGAAAGTATCTAATCTGCTTGCCTTGCTTGGTAGAATACAGAGAGCAGCCAGGCTACTAGCACATAGAGCTGGGAAGGGGACTCTTCAGTGCATTAGGTTTTTTGTTTCTTTATAATTGTTGCTGTTCACAACTACAAAGAAACAGTCTGGGGGATGTGGAATAAAAGGTATGTCTACACTGCAGCTGGGATTGTATCTCTCAGCCTGGGTAGATAGACTTGTGCTACATCTGCTCAAGTTAGCGACTAAAATTGCCATGTTGGTGTTGTGATGCAAGCAGTGGCTCTGGTATGCACCCAAACCTGGACCCAGGTGTCAGTTGGGCTTGTACTCCAGCAATAGCCCAAGCCTCTTCCTGTGCAGCAATCTCCATGTTGCTATTTCTAGAGCAATAGCATGAATGGAGCTAGTGTGAGTCTGTCTACCCAAGCTGGAAGATATGCTCCCAGCAAGACATGCCCAAGAAGTTGTGCTGTGAATCTTATGTTTTTGTTCGGTTTGCTCTTTCAAAAAGTCTAAAGAAAAAACCTACCCCAGGACACAAGAGAAACTTTGGTAATCCATCACACTGGACTTTGGGTAACTAAAGAGTGGGCTACAATTGCTATTGGCCCCTTCCCCACAGTATTATCCTTTCCACTGTCCTTGTAAGGGGAAAGACCTGAACCAGGAAAGTGGCCAGCTCTCTTTGAGGGTGGGAGCTGCATGGCAGCAGGAAGCTGGAGAGAAGCCAAAGAAACTGTGCAGAGAGCCGCATGTGGAACTGTCAAATGGCTGTCAGATGAAGAAACTGAGTGCAGGTCTGTGGGACTATGGGGGAGCAGCAGGAGTTGGACAGGGAAAAATGCACAGATGACCTGTAGTAGAAGATAGGTCTGGCCTGGGACCCTGCAAGCATCTACTTGCTGGAATGGAGCCTGGACTGGAGAGGGCACCCTACATACTAGGCCAAACGAGCCCTGGCTCTTGATTTGGACTGCCCCCTAAAACCCAAATGACAACTGCTATTACTCTGTTCAGCTGTAACAGTCTAAACCTCTGTACCTAGAGTATCTGCAACTTTTCCATTTCCTGCAAGCCCTCAGAAAATTCCTTTTCCCCTTAGCCATGCGTCTCAGTAGTTATGGGGAGCCAGAAAGCCTAACTGCTGAAGCATCTACAGTGCTTGTCTGAGTTGCAATACCTCTGCCAATGTTACTGACATCTTAGGCTACTGGGCAGCCACAATAATGACACTAGTTTACCTCATTATTGAATAAGAAGCCTTGTTCCAGCTGTATCCTACCTGGAAAAAAAATAGTAGCCTAGTATACTCCAAAGGTGTCTCAAACCATTCAAGACAATTACACTTACATTTATTTAAATTATGTGGCTTTATTCACCTTTCTTTTGTAAAAAGCATATTATAGATGTTTCAGAACTGATTGTTCCGTTCATTTGAAGAGAATGAAGACATCTTATCTCACCTATTTATAAGATGTAAGTGTGTATATATGTAGGCAATGTACATTTTGTTCTCATGTACATGTAAGGTTGCCTAGGTTACCATTTCCATGCCAAGGAAAAGGTAACCTAGGCAACATCCGCTTTTTCCTTTCTCTTTCCTTGCTGAAAGAGGACAATCTCAGAAGACCCACATCTTGGCTCAGAACCTGAAACAGAATAGAGGTGTTTCCCATTTTTACTAATCTTCCTCTGTCATCTTTAAGGATTTCTTCATACAATGGGACATAACAGGAAATTCATGCATACAGTTCTCTTAAACTTTGTCCGTTATTTTTTAAACATTAATGTTTGTATAGCCCATATGTTTTCACTGCTGCATTTAGTGGTGTAAATAAGGAAAGAAACAGTGGAAAGGATACATTATTTCTTGGGTTTTGTTTTGGGTACTCTGGGTGCTTGCAGACTTGCAGGAGCTGAGTGGGGTGGCTCTGCTGGATGGGCCACATTGGCCCAGATGTTGGGTAAGGTGAAAACTAGGCATGCTCAGTGTTTGCTTGAAACTACTTAGGTTATCTCCATTGTGGGCAAATGTGAGGACATATCCACAATCATTAGCTGCGAGTGGAACCAATGGGAACTTAAGGGAGCGGCAGATTTATAAATGGAAGGAATGGGAACTTAAGGGAGCGGCAGATTTATAAATGGAAGGAATGGGAACCAGACTGAAGGACTCTGCATTAGACCAGTGCAAGAACCAGAGTGATCTTCTGTAAGGATTGTTCCACAGAGAATGCTAGTTTTGTTGGATTTAGACTGCAGGCTCCCTTACCCCACAGGAGAAGAGAACTAGAATTTGCTGCAGTTATGCAAATTGTAGATGGATGTTGGGGAGAGTTTGAAGGCCATTTTGGGACTATCTGTGTTTCCCATTTTTAAGGAGCTGGTGTGTTCTGCAGAGGATTTGGACACCATTCCATAGAGATGAAAAGGGTAAATCCTTCCCGAGACGAACTCTGGGAGAGTGTGTGTATGTGTGCGTGCCCAACATGATATTACATTTGTACCTGTGGTAGTAACAAGTACTAGAACTTGGGGAACCCTCCCCTCCCCCAAATGTGATCTTAAAAAATATTGACAATATTCACAGGTTAAACTGTTATGCACACTCGCACACACACATACACACAGACACGCCCACCCACCAAGTGATGTATTTATATATACACACATGTAGAATTAATAAATATGTTTGGGTTTTTTAGAGTTTTTTGTCACTTCCATTCTCTGAGAGATTTAACACTGTATCCTTATACATAGACAGGCATGTTCAAGCCCTGAAAAGACTAGACTTTGGTATGTACCCCAGCAGAAAGGTAAGCTGAGGTACAGGAAAGAGGAAATACATATTATACCTATCATTTCCCCAAGCCTATTGCATTTTAAATATTTTTAATATTTTCTACTGGCCAAATCCGGAGGTTCAATTCACATTGAAATTAATGGGAATTTATGTAAACGCTGAGTAAGACTTAAGGGCCTTTGCCTATAATCAAAATGTTCTGCTATTTGTGTACAGCATTATTAGGACAGTTTTCTCTTTAACGGTGGTCCCCTCACTCAAGGGAATTGTGTTTGTATGGACAGCTAGCTCTACACTTAAAATGCTGTAGTGGTGCAGCTGAAGTGAAGCTACTGTAGTGCTTCAGTGAAGATGCTACTATGCTGACAGGTGGTAGCTATGTCAATGGGAAAAGCCTGCCTGTTGGCATAGTGCTGTCAACGCTGGGGATTAGGTCAGTATAACTGTATTGCTCAGGGGGTGGATTTTTCGCACTCCTTGGTGATAGAGTTATAGTGATATAAGCCTAAATGTTTAATCTTTGACGTCTCTTCTGCATATTTGTATTTGTATTTTCTCATTTATATTTATGGCCTGACCTCCTTTATTGATATAGGGTGACACAGTCTATTTGTGTTGTTCACACTGGGGATATTAAACCATTTCTTATGTTCCAGGCATTTTTTTAAAAAGAACAGCAGGCTTAGAATCACTGAGGACAGTAATGTATTTATAGGGAAAACCCAAGAGTTGAGTTTGGGTAAGTAGTTTGTTGATGGCCCAAGCTGACTGCTCATTTGTAAAATGGGCCAGCATGTGCGTGGGAGAGGATCCTCCATGGATGAATCTCCTTTTCCTGCTAGTGTGTTGCTGTGTGCATGGCCCCCTGTGCCTCTACCCAGACAGGGCTAGAGATCTGAAGGTGAGAATGTAGTGGCCAGGTGGGGTCATATATCATCATCCTCTCCCATGTCCAATCAGCAATGGTAAAACTGTTCATCTGTTGCCACCCCAGGTTACATTAACCTTTCTGCTGTGGCCTCTTCAGACTGGGAACCCTCATTTGATTTTACATTTTCTTTCACTTTATGAATAAAATAATAAGTTATCCCTGGCTCCAGGCACTTGTGATAAATCTTTAAAGCTATGCAATCAACTAGTGAATAACAAAATGAGCCGCATGATTTTATCCCATAGAAAAAAGACAATTTTAAATGATATGTTGTTTTTCTTCCAGAACAGCCAGCCAACAGCCTGCTTTATTCTCCCTGAAATCCACCATAAATAGTTGGGTTTGGAAGTGCACTCTTATGGTCAGCAGATGCAGGCTTCCTAGGACTGGGAGTGGAGTGAGTTCCAAAGTTGAAACCCCTCATGGATAATTCTTTGCCAGCAAGTTCTTATCCCTTAGATCCAGGGGCTCCAATGTAAGACCTTCCAGCTTGATTCCAGTTTCAGCAGTATGGTATTGGGAGATGGGCAGTAATACAGTTAGATTGGTCCTGAGCAATTCAAGTCTTTAAAACCAACACCTTCTGCTCACATGGAAGCTAAACTGCAGCCAGTGCAGATCCCAGAACACTAGTGTATTGTGCTTTTAGTGCAATAAGTGAGACCCCATTTTGCACCATTTTCAGTTTCCAGATAGATTTAGAAGTTCTGGGAATCTGCAGAGCATTTTATTTCTCTTACTTAAAGTCAAGATGACACAGACTGAACAGCTATCACATGGCACCCATTTGAAAGAAAGAATTGCTACTTCCTGGCATATAAAGGTGGGGGTGAGGAGAAAGCTGTTCCAGTTTTTGCTTCTATAAGACCTTCTAACAGCAGCTGGGACTCTAACCAGACCCCCAGTTGTAATCTTGAGTGTTACTTGGGTGTATATAGTAAATACAGTAGTTGTGAAAGAAGGGAGTGTTTTAGTTGATTATGGTTTCAATAGAACAGCCACAGCAGTTGTTTTAATGTTGTATCGCATCCAAAGATCTGATATGGATTTCTATATGAGTGTTTCACACACCATTATTGAAATCATAATGACTCATAAGAAACTCAATTGAAGAACAATTATGGTTTCAATGGCTTAAAAATGCTACATATATCAGAAAAATGAGTCTTTGTGATATAAAGATTGTATAATTTAATTGAATTTCCCATTAAGTACTATGTACTCAAAGAATTCCTGCCCATTGTGGCACCATTCACCCCTTATTAAGATCATAAAGGAGCTTCATCATGGGATATAATTAGGGATGAGTGAACCAATCTAGATAAATTAAAAACCAGAAATCCCAAGTTTTTGCCCTAAATTTGTACTGACCCATACTCGGGTTTTTTTGAGGTTTGAAAAATAATTGGTAAACTTACCTCTTCTTCTATTTTCACATGGTTTACCAAGACTCAAAATGGAAGTATCAGAATACCACAGAAAATGTTCTTGTGAGATTTTTGGCCTCCTTGGAACTTAGTAGTACCAGAAATCCCTTTTTATAATATTTTCATTCTGATTTCTAAATCAAAGTGGTTTTCAAAACTAATTATTTGAAACGCTAGGCAAACTTTTTGACATTTATTCCTCACTGGAAATTGTGGGGAAGATTGTGTGTTATTTCTTTATTAACATAAGATTATTTTTAACAAATATCAATGTAAAAATGATGCTCATGATATTTTTCCTAATATACGAAAGGAAAACTCAGATATTGGTTGGTTATTACTTAGCTAAAGTTATTACGTCAGGTAAAATTATATAATTATTTTGAACTAGGAAGTAGAAAAGTTATTACTAGTTCCTATCAAATACATACAATGCATGCAGTTATGAAAGTCTGGTGTTTATAGTAGGACAAAAAGTTCAGTATAAGCAGGGACTTTAAAGTAACAACAATACATTTTATTTTTATCCCTGTGGCAGATCTTCCGTATCAGAATATCACTGAAATGAAAGGAGAGAAAGCAAGACTCTATGACAAGCATAAACTGTTTAGACATTTGTTTTCTAAAAAAATGCCTGACAATATTTAGTACAGTAAAACCTCCATTTAACGGACTAATTCGGGCGAGGGGGTGTCCGTTAAATCAAAAAGTCTGTTATTTAATAATAAAAAAACCCACGAGCTGTCGGAGCAGCAGCCCGCCCGCCACAGGGTCGGAGCGGCAGCTCCGCAGCCCGCCCACTGCCAGGACCCGGGCGGCAGCTGGGAGCCATCAGCCAGCCCGCCCGGGTCCCGGCTGCTGGGACCCGGGCAGCAGCCAGGAACCGTCAGCCAGTCCGCCTGTGTCCCAGCTGCTGGGACCCGGGCGGCAGCCGGGAACCATCAGCCAGCCCACCCGGGTCCCGGCTGCTGGGACCCGGGTGGCAGCCGGGAGCCGGCAGCCAGCCCGCCTGCCCGCAGGTGGGAGCCGGGCGGGAGCTGGCAGCCAGCCCACCTGCAGGCAGGAGCCGGGAGCCGGCAGCCCGCCTGCAGGTGGGAGCCGGGCGGGAGCCGGCAGCCAGCCCGCCCGCAGGTGGAACCCGGGCGGGAGCCAGCAGCCAGCCCGCCTGCTGCTGTGACCTGGGAGGCAGCCAGCAGCCAGCCTGCCCACTGCCTGGACCCGGGTGGCAGCCGGGAGCTGGCAGCCAGCCCCCGAGAAATGGACTTCGGATGCATCAGACTTGCTCAGAAATTTTGTCCGTTGCATCCGAAGTCCGTTAAATCGAGGTCTGTTAAATCGAGGGTTTACTGTACTATGCAACTGGCAACCTCAGTATTCAGAGGCCTGATACGATTTCTGTACAAAATCATATTCCACACCTAAAAGTGACTGAATGGCTCACAGAAAAGTCACAGCATCTCACACACATATGCGAGCCTCAGCACAACACGGCTTCTGAACTCACCATGCAGCCAGCCATGGTAAGCTGAAATCCATATTTAAAAGAAGCATTTGGATATTCTAGAGTAACCCCACCCCCTTCCCCCCACCACGTGGATTCCTCCTCCCCCCACCGCGTGGCTCCCAGTGAACCGCGAACTGCAAAACCAAACCAAAAATCTCTCGCTAAGGGCTGGCTGGGGGTCTTAAGCGGAAGCAACCGCTTGCAGACTCTTCAAAATCCCTGCTAGCTACCGCTACGGGCTGGCGGGGGTGGGGGGTTGGGAGTGCGTTTGGTCTTAAGCGGAAGCAACTGCTTGCAGACTCTTCAAAATCCCTGCTAGCTACCGCTACAGGCTGGCGGGAGGGCAGGTGTGCGTTTGGGGGGGAGGCCCGCGCGCGGTCAGTCTTCAGTGGAGAAGACTACTTTGCAGCTGGGAACCTTTATCTCCCTACTAATTGCAGTCCGTATTTCAAACAGGCAACCATGAATGACATCACTTTGCTTAGAATTTCTCAGAGAGATAGAGAGCGCATGCTCCTTGCCTCCATGCAAAGTCCTGGTCCATTCGCCGCAATGCTAGCCTGCTCAATGATACCAGCCTATTTACTACTTTCGTGGCGTGGGATGGTCTCCTATCATGGGGGGCCACATAAGGCGGCTCTCCCCAGAAATCTGGTGCGGAAGATTCATCGCTACCCCCTGGGTAGCTTCATTGAAATGTTCGTAGAGGACTTCCAGTCAATACCGGAGTATATTGACAAACTCTTTGAGTAGAAACTGACCAGCAATGAAAGCACGTTAAGTCCTTAGGGCAAGTTAATCATTAATAAATGCTTCCTTTAAAAATCATGAGTCATGTAATCCCTTAAAAAAAAAAACACACTTACCCCCTTGGGAGGCTTGGGAGGGTGCTGGCTCCAGGGTGATAAACAGCTCCTGGCTGTCTGCCAAAAGTGTCTCTCCGCTGGCCTCCTGCTGCTCCGTGATATTTCTCTCATCATCATCGTTGTCCTCATCCGAATCCTCCTCAGGCCTGATGATTATCCCATCGGTGGAGTCCATGCAGACCGGTGCGATGGTGGTGGGGGCGCCCCCCATTATCTGATTTAGTTCATTGTAGAACCAGCATGTCCGCGGCGCGCCCCCTGAGCGTCCGTTTGCCTCCTTGGCTTTCTGGAACGCTTGCCTCAGCTTCTTAATTTTCACGCGGCACTGTTGGGCGTCTCTGTTGTGGCCCCTTCCAGCATGGCCTTGGAGACCCTGGCAAACGTGTTGGCATTCCATTTGTTGTTGCGCAGTTCCAACATCACAGATTCCTCTCCCCAGATAGCGATCAGATCCAACACCTCACGACTGGACCATGCTGGAGCTCTTTTCCTCTGGCTGGTCTCCAGGGCTGCTGAGCTCTGCATGGCGTCTTGTGATGCTGAGGTCTGCATGGCGGCTTGTGCTGCTGATTTCTCTGAATGGCGACTGAGCTGTGCAGGTGAGCTGGCCATGCTGACCAAACAGGAAATGCTATTCAAATGTTCCCGGGTCTTTTCCTGTCTACCTGGCCAGAGCAGAGAGTTGAGAGTGCTGTCCAGAGCAGTCACAGTGGAGCAGTGAGGCAGTCCAGAGCGGTCAGAATGGAGCATTGTGGGACAGCCTCTGGAGGCCAATAACATCCCATGCGTCCTCACTAGTCCACAATCGACCTAGAGAGGTCGATTTCAGCACTACTCGCCTCGTTAGGGAAGAGTACAGAAGTCGATTTTGAGGGCCCTTTAAATCAATGGAAATGGTGTCCGTGTGAGGTCGGGTACAGGTTTATGTCGACTTAACGTTGCTAAAGTCGACGTTAAGTCGTAGTGGGGACCAGCCCTTAGTGTGACACTTTAAACTTCAAGGGTTTAATTCTGTGATTAATTCCCATTTATCTGTTAGGACGAGGTCTAATATAGAATTCTCCTGTGTTGGTGGCAACACTATTTGAGTTAAAAAATTGTCCTCTATAATGTTTAGAAATTCCATGGATTCTTTAGTATTAGCAGCATGAGACCTCCGGGATATGTCATGCAAATTCAAGTCACCCATGACCACACAGGTTTTTTTCTCACACATTATAGATACTTATGTGCCTACCTGCCAGTGATATCAACAAATTCCATTATGGACCTATTTGCATCTTTAGATGCCTAAATACCTTCAAAAGTCTGGCTCTTTAATTTTAATTCCTTTTATGCGCCTTATTTAAAGTCGCCTGTCACTGAAAGATAAACCCTAATATACGAAAGGAAAACTCAGATATTTAGTGCAACAGACACTTAACCGCACCAGATGACACCTTAATGGCACATATAGTGATCCAGAAGTAGGAAAATAATTTGCCACTATTCTACTTAAATAAATAGAATTACGTGTGAAAGGTACTTTAATGTTTTAAATTCTCCTTAGTGCAGTGTTACAGAAATCTGTAGAGGAACATTACATATAATTGTATTGTAAAACTCAAAAGAGAAAGGAAATGGGCTTTATGGAGCCAGTTATTTAAAACGCAAATGTGCAAAGTAATTTGTTTACCTAAAGGCAACATTTCCATAAAATGTCTTGAAGGAAGTAACTTGCAAAACTGTAAAAAACTGTTAAATTGAAGCCAGTGAATTATGTCAATACACTTATCTGTAGGAATTCATTCTGCTTTTGACTTCAGTAATAATTTATCTTTGAGATTTTGGGACATTTTAACAATGATAAAATCTTAAAGAGGTAATCTGAAATATTATAACTGAACATATTCTTAACATTCAATTTACTCCTCTTTCTGATATATGTAACAGCAAGGTGGATTTTATATAAAGCAAAGGAAGAAAATAGTGATCATATGCAAGTGATTTTTCTTTAAACAAGCATGAGCTAAAAGTATGAGGCTATTGGCAAAATGGCTCAGTACAAATTCTGATGTTCTATCCAGATCTCAAAGCTTTGGGGCTCAAGTTTATTAAGCCACTGGACACATTAACAAAGTGAAACAACCACTGTTACATAAATTCCCCTGGAAGCCTCCTGTGATGTATCAGTTGGTGAAAATAATAATGAGAAAGGACCATATATTTTCCGTTGTCTGGGTGGTTATTGGTTGCAGAACTGTTCCTTCCATATATCAGGAATGGTTTCAGTAGCCCTGGAGGACAATGGAATTACTATTATCATAGACATTAGACAGGCAATTGGCCCAATTAGAAAAAGCAAGGAGTTTCTTCTTTGACTAAATGGATGGATTCACGGTGAAGAACAAGATGAGGATGAGGCAGGGGACCAGAGTTAGATGTTAGTAGATGTAGTATCAGATTGGATTTTTTCTGTTGACTTTCGTTGACTATTTTTTCCCCTAGTATTCAGTTATCTGATTGTCTTGTATTTTCTAGTTTACACTATGAAAGGAAATGGCAAGAAGTGTGTGTGTGTGTGTGTGTGTGTGTGTGTGAGTGAGAAGGGGGTTATAAGTAAACATTTGGATTCCATTGAATTTAATGGCAAAATTGACATTGAATTTGGGGCTAGGATTTCACCCAATATGTGCATAACAAATATTGAGCCAATCCTGCAATGCTTACTCAAGCAAAAAACCTCCACTGACTTTGATAAGTAATTGTAGAATGACAGAAAAATTAAAGTCAGCCCTTTCCTTCTCTCAAATGCCAGAACTTAAGAAAATTCTCAGCCAGAGATTAACTTAAACCCCAAACCTACAAATCCAAGTACATATCATGTCTCTCCTCTCCTCAGCCTGAGCAAATAGGTGGGCATTCCAGTGTGCCCTGAGAATTCAAAAGATTCAAGCTATTTTGGACCAAAGGGACTAATAAATTCCAAAGTTGAGAGGCTCTCCAGTAGAAAGAAGCCAGAGAGCAGTTGTGTGAACTTGCCAAGAGATAAGAGTGAAGTCTATAAAGAGCAGCCCTGTATGTAGCTACTATGGTTTGCAGATAAAAACAACTTGTGATGAACGGTATCAAAGACGGCTTAGATCAGTTGTCAAACAGCATCAGCAACTCCTCCTGAAAAGAGAGGAGATCACCTATCATTGCAATCTCTGTGCCATGCCTAGAATAAGAAGGGTCAAAGAGATGTGAGACAGCTTAATCAATCTGATGCTATGTTTTCACTGCAAAATAAGGTGTGGGGGGTTGTTTTGTTTTTATTACATCAAGATAGCTAACTCAAGATAGCTGTCTTGATGTAAGCCCCTAGTGGAGAAGGCTCTGTAGTTTTTATCTTAATGTAATTAGTTAATGTGAACCTCAGGTGGGTTGACTTCAACTAGCTAGATCAGCATGGAACTGCATATGCCATACATATATCAAAAATCAAGGAAGCCTGATTTTCCATTATTCTGGGATTGCTTTGTAGTACTCTAGTGACACAAAGCACTCTTAAAACTAGTTTAACCAGTCTGCCTCAGAATTACTGCTATCTAGGTCAATCTCCTTGTGATGTAGACCAAAGAGTATATATTGACAATGGGGGGGCACCAGGACTTTGCACCCTGGCAGTCCCCAGTTTCTGCAACTGACCTGTGGTGACACAGAAACTGGATATAGAGTAGAGAACCTGTGAGACTAACTAACCTCAGAGACAGGCATGGTAGAGTGATGGGCACAGGACAGGAGAAAACAGCAGTACAGTGGTTCTGCTAACTTTCCCATAGAATCTTCTCTGCAACGGGGAATCAGGCTTAAAGGGGTTCTAGGAGCAGCCAAGGCCAGGAAAGGCCTGGATAACATGACTTCAACAGAGGTGCACTACTAATAATCAGGTAAGGGAAGGTGTTACTGGACCATGAGGGCATTGCTGGCTCTCTTCTTCCACATATACCCTAGAATCAGTTAGGGCTAAATCCATTCCACTGTGGGGAAGGTTTGGCAATCCTGTAAGGAGTGGGGTAACCTCCAGGAGGGGTTTCTACATTATTTCTTATGAGACTTACAGAGATTTAAACAGTTGTATAACTGGAAGTATTATCCCAATGTAGTTTGTTTTATTTGTATATGTCTATATGAATTGAATAGTGCATATTAGGTGTGTATTTCATACTACATATTTATATACCTGCCCTAAATGGTGCATTTCCTAGCCTTCTAGATTTGTTAACTGTACTGTGTTGAGAAAAGGGTTAACAAAGCAGTTTTTCAATTGAAAATGAATGTAAGATAAACGGTGCCTTTACTTATCTCTCCTACTTCAAACATATTTCTGGGAGCATACACTCTGAATATAAGAGGATAGTGTGACCTCTTTATTGTAGTGGGATGTGGCAATTAATTTTTTATTGAAATTTCAATTAGCTTTTCTGTTCCTATAATGTTTTACCTAAATTCCCTTTTTATGTTCTTAGTAAGGTTACTGGAAAAGATCATCTAAGCATGACTGTGTTAAAAGGTAGAGGTAAAGAAAACAAATTATTTCTATTGTGCACAAAATTGAGGTCACTATAGGTTAACTGAATCAGATTCCTTGAAGAGATGAAGACTTTCCACATCATGAAGAATCATTCTGAGAATTCTAATTGAAAAAAGGAAGACATCAGCCTCTTATAAAATGAAAAAAATACAAAGATTAGTACAACTGAACAGGAAAATCTGAAATAGATTTTACAGACTGTTGCCTTTATGACCCTTAGAAAAGAAGAATTGTCAAGTGAAAAACAAAGGGGAAAGCCCTAAGGATTACAACTTTATAAAAAACTGTCTGGCAACCTGAGTTCACACTTAGAACCAATTATAGAATATCTCTAGCAGAAAAAATCTAGGTATTTTATTACTGGGTTTCTTCTGAATCTGAAATGCTCAAATCTTCCTGCAAACTTAAATAATGGAAAGTCTAGTCTGACAAGTTACCTCAGATACAAAAGTTCTTAAAAGAGATATTTATGGCATTCATTTGTCAGTGATCTTTATAGCTAAGGATACTATGGGTATTATACACTCCTGCTTTCAGTTACATACCATTCTGAAAAATTCACCTTTTGGACTGAAATAGTCTATTCTTCATGAGGGTATGACAATGATTTTCCTGTTTTTTATTAAACATTTTGATATTTGGTTAACCCAAAACCAGGTTAGTTTTACTATTTTAAACTTCCCAGGAGATAAGTCCTTAACTGAGCAGTGCAGCTGGCTTCTTGAAATGTATACATATTAAATATAACGAAGGTAAGGTCTAATCTAAAGCTCATGCAAATTAATAGGAGATTTTCCTGTATTATCCTTATTCTGGAAATGTTAAAAAGATGAGTTCTGCACATTGAAAAATGTCAACTAATTTCAAAAGTGTGATGTTGAGGAGTCTATGAAGTTAAAGTACAAGCAATGGTTTACAGATGTAATGAAATCAAAGTTGAGGTCTTTCTGTCACTATTGTGATGGATCTGGCCTCAGTGGTAACCCAGCTATTGCACCTGAACTTTGTGATATGAGGCTTATGCTGCCTACCCCTACTGCATGATACTGTATTGCTTTTTGTAATCACCCAAATCACTGAAGTATCACGAATATATGATGTAAATTGACAATTACTTTAGAATATCCTAATACATATTTGTATCAGGACACTCTGTCATAACTTTAAGGCCAGACAGAACCATTGTGATCATCTACTCTAACTTCTTGCACATTGCAGTCTACAGGACCTCTCCACCTCTTCCTGTAATAGACTCATAACCACTTGCTGAGTTTACTGAAGTCCATGATTTAATGAGTTCAAGTTACAGAGAATCCACCATTTACTCTAGTTTAAACCTGCAAGTGACCTGTGCTCCATACTGCAAAGGAAATCAAAACCCTCCCTCCCCCCAGAGTCTCTGCCAATCTGACCTGGCCCCAAATCTGAGGATCAGTTAGATCCTGAGCAAGTCAGCAAGACCCACCCAGCCAGACATCTGGGAAAGAATTCTCTGTAGTAACTCAGTCATGGAAAGTACATTGTGACACTTGACTACATTGTTGGCAATTTAACACAAATAGATAGTTTTTATTTATTTAGTGTTTGCATATTCACCTAGCCAAAGATAGCATATTTAGTGGTGAGCTCAATAGCTCATTGAGTTTTTAACCCTCTCAAAGTAAGTTGATCAAGTGTGTGTGTAGGGGGTGCATAGATGGGTTTTTACCAGCTTTTACAGTGGGTTTGAGCCTCTATTGTACAGTGCGGAAGACAGCATATTTGAGAAAACATGGCCAACTCCATACTTAAGGGAGATTTTTTCAAAGTCATGTAGGAAAAAAATAGGCGTACAGATTTGTTATATCCTAGGATTTGTATAAACCTCAAAGATTGAGCCAAGTTCACAACTGAAATAACTGAATGACATGCCTTTTTATCAATGGTGTTGCATCTATTTATAGAAGCATAAAAATGAATGTTTTGTGCGGCTTGGTTTTTCAGTCTGAAATAAAAACTACATGATGGATAAAATTCCTTAAAGCTCTTTGAAACAGAAATATGTACATCCATAAAGATGTATATTCCTTGGTCATTCGTTCCCGGCAGGGCAGCTATGCAGTAAGAGGAAAAATGAGAACACATGGCACTTTGCTCCCCCTGATAATCAAGGATAGTTGCCATAGTAACTGCATCAACTTACATCAAATAGGATCAGGGTGCATATTCACTTGACCTTGGTTCCCTTTTTTGCATGCTGCCAGTGTTATTAGCTTTACTGATGCATAGTTAGTAATTTGAATCCATTTTGGGCCATTCTTTTTTTTTTTTTCTGAAGCAAAATAACCCAGTATATATTGTCTCTGTAAGATTAATATTAAAGTTCTAAGTTTATACGCACACAGCTGTCAGGAAAAAAGAATGGCAGGACTCCTGGGATAGCATTGCACATGCACATCATTTTTCTGTTCCTGTTTTTCCTCTTTAAATGTTAACTTAAAAACATTGCTGTTTGTAGCTCCAGTCCTCAGAGACTTAAGCACATATTTAACATTATGTACTATGAGTAGTCCTGTTGAAATCTGTTCATAATAGTCTGCAGGATCAGGGCCTATATTGCTAAACACATAGAATAAAATATACAGATGTGCAGCTTGGCTAATTTTGTTTTTCAAAGAGTTTTAATATTTTAATTCCCTGATTTTTGAGCATTTAAATTTTTGTTTACCCTTAGTATTACAGGAACATAATTTTTGTAAAAAGGGAAGGAATACAGATTTTCTTTTTAAAAATAAACAAAAAGACATTTAATGTCACTATAGGCTCAATACACAATGGTTTTCTCTATTTTAAAAATGCCTATTTTATGGGAGAGTTATTTTTCAATCCCTTTATTCATAGTATTGTAAACCCCACAAACCAATTGACCACTCATCCATCCAATAATTGGATAATGTACAAAAAGGGGCATTTCTTGACATTATTTCACAAGAAATTACTTTTACATGTCTTCTGATTTGCTGGATTATGTTGAAGTACAGGATTTTCCAGTAGTTGAAGTATGATATTAAGGAATCAGTCATCATTTTCCTCACACCTCCCCCAAGGCTGTTGCCAGTTGCTGGAACCCTGCTCCCCCCCCAGCCCAGCCCAGCCCCGCCCCAGAGCTCACTTGGGAGAGAGCCACCAGAGAAGCCAGATGCTTCTGGTGCAGCTCCTGATCCAAAAGTCCCAGTGACCGGTGGGGAGCCTGCGAACTGGCTGAGCCTACCCTGCACCCACTATCCAGAGGAGGACTGGCCCAGCTTACCCAGAACCTGCTACCCAGAAGAGCTGCCAAGACTACCTCATGCCAGCTACCCCGAGGATGGGCTGATCTGATCTTCAGATGCATTTAGAACATTCTGAATTACTTAGACCCTTTGGCTGCTGGCAGGAAAGAAAACCAGCTTTTATATTTATCTCCATCTCCCAAGTAAACAGAAAGTAAGGTAACGAAAGCCAGGAATACTTGTAGCACCTTAGAGACTAACTAGTTTATTTCAGCATAAGCTTTCGTGAGCTATAGCTATAGCTCACTTCATCGGATGCATAGAATGGAAGAGAAGTAAAATGCATTTATACACACAGAAAGAAAGGAAAGGGAAAAAAAAGAAAGAAAAAAAATTGAACATTAGCATACCAACTCTAAGAGGGCTGTTAAACGTAGATGGTCCATTATCAGTAGGAGAAAAAAAACACCTTTAGAAATGGAGATCTGTTGTCAGTGAAATTAACTCAGGAAATGCAATTAATTACTTTAATGAGAGAACCAATCTGAACTTCTGTTAAGCCCCTGGTTAATAGTGTCCAATTTGAAAATTAATTCCAGTTCCTCAGTTTCTCGTTGGAGTCTGTTTTGGAAGTTTTTCTGTTTCAAAACTGAAACCATCAAATCTTTAATGGAATGGTCAGGAAGATTGAAGTGTTCTCCTACTGGTTTTTGAATGTTATGATTCCTGATGTCAGATTTGTGTCCATTTATTCTTTTGCGTAGGGACTGGATGATTTGGCCAATGTACATAGCAGAGGGGCATTGCTGGCACATAATGGCATATATCACATTGGTTGAGGTGAATGAGCCTCTGATGGTATGGCTAATGTGATTAGGTCCTATGATGGTGTCAGTTGAATGTATATGAGGACAGAGTTGGCATCGGGCTTTGTTACAAGGATAGGTACCTGGGTTAGTGTTTTTTTTGTTTGGTGTGCGGTTGCTGGTGAGTATTTGTTTCAGGTTGAGGGGCTGTCTGTAAGCGAGGACTGGTCTGTCTCCCAAGATCTGTGAGGGCGTGGGATCATTTTTCAGGATAGGTTGTAGGTCTTTGGTGATGCGTTGGAGAGGCTTAAGTTGGGGGCTGAAGGTGAGGGCTAGGTCATGCAATTCCTTCTAATATTTATCATCTGCTATGAAGTGGCATATCATTCTTTCTAGTGAATATATTTATATTATAAGCAAAGCCAGGAGTCTTCTAAGCACCAAAGGAAATGAGAAAAACTTAGCTAGCCTATTTTCCTTTTACATCTGATGAGATTTTAGAAAGATTCTAACTATATGTAGCTGTACATAGTGCAAGAGACCTCTTCCTATTCCACATCGCAGAACTCTCTTCTGTGCCCCAAAAAATCATGTAAAAATTCTCTTTTGTACTTGTTTTTCTCTGTGCACTCTTGCCAGGGTCATGATTTTTCCTGTATTCACACTGATATTTTTAGACACCAAATGTTCTGAACCAAAACAATTCTCCTTTTCCTTGAAATATCCTTCAGATTGGCTTGTTTACTAAGGAAAAGGAGAATGGTATTATTTGTTTAATTATTTACTTCAATTTGTTGTCAGTGAATATGCATCACACTTGGTGGGGATATAATTTTAGTTTTGCCTTTTATATGTGAAATAAGCATTTTTTGTATTTTTTTTGTATTACTCAGAAAGATTGAATTACCTTTCTGACAATATATAACAGATAATACTGAAAGAGATATTAAATTGGAATCTTGGGATCTTACAGAGTTCAGAATCTGTCAACCAAACTATAACAACCTATTTCATATGTATAGGTAGCAGGAATATTGAAATAACTGATATTATTGGGATATATTTTAAACAGATTCTTGTCACACATGCATTTATTCAGTACGTATACAGGTTGCTTTGGCTGTTGCATTTACATCTATTTTAAGGCCCCTTTACAGTGTTAGTGAGGCCTTTGTGTAAATAAAAATCAGACCCTTGTATTTCATTCTAATATATATGTCCTTAATTAAAGCATATGTACAATATGCAACAGCATAACAATCATGCCTCTTGTGTCTGGAATTATCATTTACAAATCCAATGAAAATAATCTGCCAGTGGTTCCAGTCTAGAACCACTCTACTTAGAAGACATCAGGCAACTTGAACTAATGGCAATTGGATCTCATCTCCAAACTACTTGTAATCTGGTATCCTTTAAAGATTGATTTTATATCCCATTTTGCATGAAATGAGTCCTCTTGTAGAGATCACTTCTGAATGTAAGGTAGAGATGCATAATTTTATATCTCTATGTGACGTCTAATTAAAATATAACCATGCAAACCATTGTTGTTACTGCTGCTATATAATTGCAGCAAATTTTATACAAAATATAACTCATGGCCAGAATGGGTTAAATAGATTTCAGGCTGAATGAATCATAGAAGATTAGGGTTGGAAGAGACCTGAGGTCATCTAGTCCAACCCTATGGTCAAAGCAGGACCAATCCCAACTAAATCACCCCAACCAGGTGTTTGTTAAGCCGGATCTTAAAAATCTGTAAGGAGGGAGATTCCACAACTTCCCTAGTTAACCCATTCCAATGCTTTGCCACCTTCCTAGTTAAATAGTTTTTCCTAATAGCCAATCGAGACCTCCCACAGTGCAACTTGAGACCATTGCTTCTGGTTTTGTCATCTGCCACCACTGAGAACAGCCTAGCTCCATCCTCTTTGGAACCATCCTTCAGGTAGTTGAAGGCTGCTAGAAAATCCCCCTTCACTCTTTTCTTCTGCAGACTAAATAAGACCAGTTGCCCTAGCCTCAAATGATCCAAAGCCCACCTTTAAAGTCATGTTAGAATGGTATGTAAATGTAATGAGGGCCATTCATGCTAAATAGACTCAAACTTCGAAATGCAAACCTATATTGTTAGAAGTTAGAAGTAGTACTAATAGTGTGTCACTTAAATGCTACCTGTGTAAACAGACAATTCCTGTCTGTCACTATAGCTACTAATTGAGAGATCAAAAGGGAATATTAACATTTAGATTAATCTTGGGTGAAATAATGTTTGAAGTTTGTGATCGACTGCCTAATGCCCTATGTTAATTTGTGTAACTAATTAATGGTGGTGTTTAGAAAACAGGTTACATCAACAGCATATTGTTTATCCAGGACTGTGTGGTCAAGTGGATGCTAGAACACAGTATAAAAGACCCTTGGGTCCTGATTCATCAACTCAGATCTGCTTAAGATGTCATGCAGGGGAAGCCTAAGCCACAAGGACTGAGGTCCCAGTTCTAACTGGATCGCCCTGAAATATAAACATTGGACTATCAATTATGGATTACTTCTGAAATAACTCTTTACAGCTACAAAGCTCACCATCTCTGCTATGAATCTGAATCTTAAGAATTGAACTCATATCCATATGTATATTGATCTTTTAACCATACTCTCTCTTTTTTGGTTTTGATAATTTTTTGTTTAGTTAATAAGAATTGTCTGTAGCATGTATTTGGGTAAGAACAAAAACATTACCTCCCAGGTCGATGAATGTGGCCAATCCTATAAGATTGGTAGAACCTTTTCTTTTATATAATGAAGTAAGATGCCAGCAGATATTTTTGGGGTTATCCATGGGCAATGGTATTTTGACTCTATCCTGACATTAGAAGTAGGTGTTTTTAACACTTACACTCATATACTTTGAGTTAGAATATGATACATAAATCTGGTACCATGGAAGACAGTCGGTCCCATAGCAGATGGAGCTGCTGGAAGTCATTGAAACAAGTATGATAAAAGTATAATGGAAGAGAACCTGATAAAAAGCTTAATAGCAGTAGAATTTTATAACAAATCTTATTTGTTTGCTCTGAATAACCCTAAGTATTATTGAGGATGCTGGCTTTTACTTCTAACTCTATTCATAAGACTCCAATTTTCTCCAGGGAAATAATATTTAACTCAATTTATAGCAATTCAAAATATTGTATGTCAATTCAGTACTAATGCTTTCTATTTTGATGATTTTATACACTAGTGAAAAAGAAAAGTTTAGTTTATGATATTCATATGGATTCAGTTTTACTGATAAATGCATTCCAGCCTAGGGAATTACAGATGCTAACTGTCTTGTCTCTTACTGCTTCCCTGAATCTCTGAGGATTTTTATTTTTCATTTATGCAGAATGTCTGTAGCTTTTTTTAAAAAAATAAAAAGAATGTTTTGTGAGACAGGAATACCATCAATCTTACTTCCTAAATAGGTTTGATTCTGCATGGCTGGGATGTATTGTAATTTTTACAGAAGATACAATGTGGTGGCAAATGTATACAAATTGTCAACTTGTAAGGAATGAGATTTTACATCCAAAGTGGGGATAATCTTTTAAAAACATTACAGAGCCATTCAAAAACTAGTTTTGCTGGCATGTAAGCAACCTGGCTAGCACTCTTGGGGTATGTCTTCACTACAGCAGTAGGTCGATTTCCTTTAATTCGATTTTGTAAAGCAGACTGTATACA
The DNA here is from genome assembly GCA_032164245.1 of Sternotherus odoratus. Lineage (NCBI taxonomy): Eukaryota > Metazoa > Chordata > Testudines > Kinosternidae > Sternotherus > Sternotherus odoratus. The sequence goes on from JAVMKO010000004.1 coordinate 57,977,849, forward strand.
GTTGATTTTGTGTGTCCCCACTAAGCACAGCAAAGCACAGCAAGTCGATAGTGTCTGTCCGCACAACTTTTGCAAGCGTCGACATAATGAGCGTTGCACTGTGGGTACCTATCCCACAGTTCCCGGAGCCCCCAGCAGGCACCATTTCGAGTGCTGCACTATGGGTAGGCATTTCCAAATTTCATGCCCTTTTTCCGCGCCGCCAACCCCCATTACGAGCGGTGCACTGTGGGTAGGCATCCCATAATTCGCGCCCTTTCTCCGCGCCGCTCTAACACCATAGCACTGCAAGCATGGAGCCCGCTGATGCCACGGCTGCAGTAATGGCTGTTGTGAGGACCTCGATCACGGTTGTGGATTTCATGCTGTACCGTCTGCAGAGGAATGCGATCCGGGGACAACTGCGCTTTCTGGAACCCGACGACAGTGAGGAGGAGATGGACCAGGACGTGCACAGCAGGGACGGGGACACTGATGTTTTTGGAAGTGGGGCGACTGACAATCTGATAAATTTGGTGGCAATGGGGCAGGCTCATGCCATCGAACGCCGATTCTGGGCCAGGGAAACAAGCACTGACTGGTAGGATCGCATAGTGCTGCGGATCTGGGATGACTCCCAATGGCTCAGAAACGTCCGCATGCGAAAGGGCACATTCATGGAACTTTGTGACTTGCTGTCCCCGGCCCTCCGGCGCGAGAGTACCAGAATGAGGGCCGCCCTCACAGTTGAGAAGCGAGTGGCGATAGCCCTCTGGAAGCTTGCAACACCAGACAGCTACCGGTCAGTCGCGAATCAGTTTGGGGTGGGTAGGTCTACAGTGGGCTTTGCTGTGATGCAAGTAAGTATGGCAATCATCGAGCAGCTGCTACCCGGGGTTCTAAACCTCGGAAACCTGCAAGCTACAATAGATGGCTTTACCTGGCCAGAGCAGCAAGTTGAGAGTGCTGTCCAGAGCGGTCACAGTGGAGCAGTGAGGCAGTCCAGAGCGGTCAGAATGGAGCATTGTGGGACAGCCTCTGGAGGCTATTAATGTCAGTTGCGTCTTCACTAGTCCACAATCGACCTAGAGAGGTCGATTTTAGCGCTACTTCTCTCGTCAGGCAGGAGTTATAAAGTCGATTTTGAGGGCCTTTTAAATCGACTTTAATGGCATGTATGTGAAGACAGGTACACGTTTAATTTGACTTAACGTCGTTAAAGTCGATGTTAAGTCATAGTGAAGACATGCCCTTGGTTTATAAAGGGAGTGGTTGTTCTGTAAAAGTATAGTGTCTTTAAAGAAATAAAAGTGTAGTATTGAATAGTTTTGAAACGAGTTCCCTTTCCTACTGCAGTTCTCGACATAGCAGCTCTGGATTAGTCCTTTGCACTCTCCTCATTCTACACCACATGATTATACAGAGATATAGGAGAAAAATAAAGGCTGATTAAGGAGTCTGTGATAGTTAGGAAAAGACAGGAAAATACAATTTGGCAAAATATTACAAGAAAGGAGCAAGACCTCTTCCACAGTTAAAAAACCAAGACTTGGTGAGAATTTGTCAAGCAGGGCACTAGCCAGTCCAAGCTACAGTGACCAAAGAACAATCTCCTCTCTCATTCTCAGTGATTGCAGATTAAGGCAGAATCTTATGAAGAAATCATAAACATCTATTCAAGATACCTGACAACTTGGCCAAGACCTGTGAAGTGAGAGCAGACACAGAAGTTAAAAACAATTCACAAACTGGCCATGTTATTGATCATGAGACTGAACAGTCTGTGCTACAGACAAGAATTTGCCTAAAGAGGGTTTGCAATAGAGAGGATCGAGAAGGTTGGTGAAACTCCCTAAGAGACTATTCAAAATGTGTTAGCATTGTGTTTAAGCAATCTGAAGAATGAAGTCAGCTATGGTATTTATAATAGTTTTGATAGTTTAATAGTGTTTTACTTTAGTCAGGAAATTAAAAAACTGGATTTAAAACAGGGAAGTTGTGCTATAGTTCCTGTTCATAAAAAAGAGTTTATTTTGACACTGCTCTGCTCATCAGTAAGATGCTACAGCTTGCCCTTGTGGAAACTGCAGACCTGATGCCCTCCAATACATCCAAATTAGCTTCCATCTCTAACTCTGGCATCCAATCCTCTCCTTAAAGGAAACCCTATTGCACTGATTCAGAAACTGTCCAACATTCAATACATTATCCCTTTTTTATTTGCCCTTAATAATAAATTGGCACTCACCGTGACTGTCATGGTGCCTCCAAGCAAGTGGAAGGGCTTTTAAGCCCTCCCATTGGCTGCCCATTACATTTATGCTGTTACTCTTCTGTTCAACCTATCCAACCACACAACATCCCTCCCTAAAACCATGGGCTGGTGTTTTTGTGTGTGAACAAAGGGGTCAATATAGCAGGTGAGTTATGTTGGTGGGAGCGACAGAGTCCTGTGGCACCTTATACACTGTGACAGATCGCCTTCTCACCCCCCTCAGGAACACAGGCAGGAACCCTTCTTTGCTCCAAACAGTGCCCTTTAATTTACAGTGCAGGACCCCACCACCAATATATACAGGTTAAATCAGTTCATTAACATCCAGCTCTAAATAGCTCATTAATATCCAGCTCTAAACAGCTCATTAATGCACAGCTCTATGGACTCTATGTAGTCCAGCTAACAGTGATACAAACACACACAGCTCTTGATAGCTCATACAAACACACACAGCTCTTGATAGCTCATACAAACACACTCACAGCTCTGAATAGCTCAACCACCTGGGCTTCCTTCCTGGCAGCCTTATATCCCCCAGAGGAGGCTGCCAGGTGCAACTCATGCAGGTTGATTGCCCTGCAAGCCAGGTGGCTGATTAGCCTTTCCTGCAAGGGAGGTTTGCAGGCTGGTGCTCCCTCTTAAAGGGCCCGCAGGGCTGGCTCAGGCACTCCTGGCCAGCACCCTGCCACAACACTAACAGACATATTGGAGCATAAGCTTTCGTGGGTGAATACCCACTTCATCAGATGCATGAGGGAGGTTCATTGTATAGTAGATACTGACATTACTATTAGCTCTATAGTATAGACCAGGCCCTTGTGTTATCTACTAATTTGTGGAGACTTGGGAAAAATGCTGATCTCACTGACATCGATGGCAAAACTCCCATTTACTTCAATGGGATCAAGATTTCACCTCATGCAACTAGATTCATTTTGGAATCTAAATATGAATATATTTAGTACTTTTTGTTCCCGCCACTAGTATGGTTTTTTTGGTTACCATGTGACTTAATTTGGTACTATTGCCCATAAATATTTCCTATAGGGACTATGGACTAGCTTACATGGCAGTAAGAAACATGTTAGCTAGAGCACTGTGTGAGCTGGCTGCTTTGCAGATCAATTCTGGGCAGTTGGATCAGTGAATGAGTGTGCTAGAGAGAAGCTGTGGATCTCTTCCACACCAAAGTGACAAAGATCTGATGGGTGGGTGCTAGGACACTATGTAGACAGAGCAAATGAGAACTTACCTAGTAAAAGTCCCTTTACCTGCCAGCTGGTGGAGTTGGGTGGGAATTGGAGAGGTGATGAATAATACACACTATTTTTCTGTAATACGCTGTAGTGTTTTTTTCATAACATCCCAATGTACTGCTTCAGTGGGAGAGAGAGCCAGGACTGGGGTAATAAATTATAGCCATAAGTGAACAGGAAGCCAGTGCAATTCCCAGCAAATGAGTATATTACATTCCGTGTTGTTGATACCCTGAACAGGTGGTGATAGTAATACTGAAAGGGAAGAGACAGTTTTCACGGCTCCAGCCTAGGAGGAGGGAAGCTGCAAGAGAGAGCCATTCCTGTAATCCAGGGAGAGGAGGGGGAGCTTCCCAGTCTTCTTTTTAGCAAAGGAGGGGGAATTGTGCTCCTTCCCATGCTGCACATTACTTTAAACCCTGCTAAGAGGCAAGCAGCCACATTCTGCACCAGTCTAACTGAAACCCCCCATTACTAAAATAACCCCTTAAGCATCAACAGTTTCACGGAGTAGAACATCCTCTTTTGATTTGTTTTTGTGACATCACAGTTATTTTCAGTAGAGATTATTATGGTTTCAGGTGGAGAATAAACAGTAAGAGCAGATGAACTCCTAAGGAAAAATAATCTTGTTTCTATGCAAATAGCCAGAACAATAAAAATAAGGGGAAAGAAGTGCAGAAATATTTCTTTTCACAGAGTGAATTGTGTCCTAAATAGAATTAGTTCCATTAAGCCTCAATAGAGTTTTAAGAAATAGATTAATATTTTTGATCATCATACAGGGATTCATTTGCATCAATGGACCTCCCTAATACATGTACAGAATAGTGAGAGCAAATGTTTGTGTCTATACATTGCAATTGTAAACAAATCTAAAATATTTTCATTCCATGCACCCTTTAAACATCTTTCATTTTGTGAGGGAGTGTACAAACACCACAATGGGCCCAAAGGCATTAAGGGATGATACTGGCTCCAGTAGCTCCACCCCTCCAGACTTGCAGCACATACTCCAACTGGAGAGGAAGCTTAAAAGGGAGCAACACAGCTCAGAGCAGGGAAGCTAGGAAGGAAGAAAACCTATCCTGAGGGCTCCTGAACAAGTGGGTCAAAGAAATTCTCCTGTGAGGAATAAGAACTGTGCTAAGCCCATTTGGAGCTGAAGGTTTGCCTATCTTTTCTTTTTCTTTTTCATTATCTTATATTGGATTTGCTACTGTGGGGATAGTGGATGACAAGATAGGAGATGACCCGATGAGATAACTGGCTCTGTGGATGAGGGGAAAGCAATGGATGTGTTGTTCCTTGACTTTAGCAAAGCTTTTGATACGGTCTCCCACAATATTCTTGCCAGCAAGTTAAAGAAGTATGGGCTGGATGAATGGATCATAAGGTGGATAGAAAGCTGGCTGGATCGTCGGGCTCAACGGGTAGTGATCAATGGCTCCATGTCTAGTTGGCAGCCGGTATCAAGCGGAGTGCCCCAAGGGTCAGTCCTGGGGCCGGTTTTATTCAATATCTTTATAAATGATCTGGAGGATGGTGTGGACTGCACCCTCAGCAAGTTTGCAGATGACACTAAACTGGGAGGAGTGGTAGATACACTGGAGGGTAGGGATAGGATACAGAGGGACCTAGACAAATTAGAGGACTGGGCCAAAAGAAATTTGATGAGGTTCAACAAGGAGAAGTGCAGAGTCCTGCACTTAGGACGGAAGAATCCCATGCACTGCTACAGACTAGGGACCGAATGGCTAGGCAGCAGTTCTGCAGAAAAGAACCTAGGGGTTACAGTGGATGAGAAGCTGGATATGAGTCAACAGTGTGTCCTTGTTGCCAAGAAGGCTAATGGCATTTGGGGCTGTATAAGTAGGGGCATTGCCAACAGATCGAGAGACGTGAACAGCAACAAGAACAGCAATGATTCATCCAGCAGATGGCAATGCTCCTACAGCCACCAGGGACAGCCTCAAGTCCTACCTTGGGAGGGGCAAATGCCAATCCAATGCCACCCATTTGGTAAAGCTGACAAAAATGGACCCCTTGGATAACCCAGAGGCATTCCTAATCATGTTCAAGAGAGTTGCTATCACAGTCCAAAGGCCTAAGAAAAGCTGGGACACCCTATTGGTCCCCTACTTGACAGGACTGGCCCAGGCAGCATAATGAGATTTTGACACAATGGCTGCACAAGACTACACACATGTCAAGGTGGCCATCCTATATGTCTTTAACATCTCACCTGAATCCCATCAGCAGTGGTTCTGCCATGAGAAACTCCACCCCTTTAGAGCATGACTATGGACTGTCATCCAGAACCCATGCATTGCTGGCATTGGTTCCAGCCAGAGGGATGTATGGGAATTAAGTGGCAGAGAAGATTGTCATGGGACAGATTCTCTCCATGGAGGGTTGGGAGTTGGGATGGTGCATGGGTGGTAAGATGCCAGCTTCAAAACTTGGCAGAGAAGATCTTTGGTGAATAGTTACTTGATGTCCTTTGGGATGGAGGTGTAAACGCCAAAAGTCAACCCTGTGCACCCTGGTCCCTGCATAACCATGATAACTGAATTCTGCTGAGGGTACCTAGGAGAATTTGGATGGCCAGCCTTAGAGGGAAGTGGCTCACAAGTGAAGACAGGAGCCTGGAAGCCCTCCCTCAGCTAGGCAAGAGATCCTGACCCAACCAACCAACATTATCTGAAGGGGCATCCCACCTGCTGTTGGGAGAATCAACAGTGGACTCAACTTCTCCAATGGGGAATTATTTTGCATATAGACAATAAGGACATTTGAGAAGGGACTGTAGTTATGGGCAGCCTGGGCAGCTGATCACAGGACTTGGAAGAGAGGCTCAGGGAAAACGTTAATCCTCGTAGATGGAGTAGCATTACATTGATTTATAGACTCAAGCTGCAGCCCGATTTTAATCTGGTGGAAATCTGGATGCATGCTCTACCTCCAGTGTATCCATGGAAATATTATGATCATACTTTATAAGAGAAGTATGACTGACCATTCAAAAAACATGTAAACAGTTTGGCCTGAAGGAGCTAAAGACCTGGCCTACCTGGTCATACTTGGGCATGACTGTAAGTTTTTGAAATGGTCAAAGGATGGCTCAGTGCATCCATAGAAGAGGCTGAGCTGGAGCAGGAACATCCAGGAAGACAGGAGATCGCTGTAGTGGCTGAGAGGGGGCTTTGGGAAGAGAGGGCCCTGAAGGAGGTTGAAGACCCAGAAGAAGGACCCTCTTCACAAGTAGAGAATCTGTCCCCATAACCCATACTGGAGCACTAGGGACCCTCTGCTGCCTCTCAGCTGCATCCATGTCCAGTGAGGTAGGCTTTGTGGAAAAACAAAGGAATGACCCAAATCTGAAGATCTATGAGTAGCTCCCCAGTGCACACTGTTATTAGCAGTTGAAACGTTGGCCCCATTTCAAAGTGATAGAGGGAAGGGTGTACCAGGTGATGACAGATCCCAAGCTATGGGAGGTAAGAATCTAGTTCCTAGTGTCAAGGAAATTCCAAGGGGAGGGCAGTGGGTGCTTTAATTGTTCCAGTATGTGGAGGAAGGGGGGGGGGTCACTTTGGGAGGGAGAAGACTCTCTAGACAGAAGTGACCATGAGGTTCTACTGGCCTTTCCACCTAATAATTGAACACACACCACTTGAACTTGATGAAAGACCACAATGCACATGCTATGCAGTACTACCCCTCAGTACAGCCATATAGATTCCAGGTGCCTGTCATGCAGGCATAAAAAATAAAAATGCAGATTTCTTTCCGTGGATGGAGGAGGCATGAAACAGCCCATGATGCCACTACCCAGGGTCTAAGGGGAAGAGTGCATTATGAGATGTACAAACCCTACACTGGGCCAGAAAGGGTTAAAGGACAATACTGGGCCCCAATAGCACCACCCTTCCAGACCTGCAGAGCATGCAGTAGCTGAAGAAAATGCTTAAAAGGGAGCAACCTAGCTTAAAACGTGGAGGCTGGTGAGGAAGACAGACCTATGCTGAAGTCTTCTGCACAAGAGTGCTGAAGAAGCCTCCCTATGAGGGACAGGACTCCATGCTGAGCCCAGTTGAGGCTAAAGATTTAGTTGTCTTTTCTTTTTCTTTTGTTATCTTATATTGGACTAGGAGCCATGTGGGGAGACCACATAGAAATTGACCAAGAGGATAACTCCATGGGCACTCTAGGGTGCCGGGCACTTTTGGCTCTCATAGGGTCCCCCCTGTGAGGGAGCATACTGGAGTGAAAGGGCCTGGGCTCCCCTACCAACTTCCCCTGGTATGGTGAGGGGGCATAAACCTCATTCCTAGCCCACGCTCCTTCTGGTAAGAAGGCAAGGCCATTGAAAATCTGAGATGAAGTTAAGCCCATATATGGGTGAGTAACGAATGAAAGGGCTTCCTGCTATGGTGGGGTGTTAAACTCTAGACACCTGGTCCTCAGAGGACTCTATTACAGAGCTGCACATCTATAAAGATCATCATGAGAAATCAACTGTTGGTGCACTGATGAACTTCTTAGTGATACACAAAACCTCTGCATTTGGCCATATTTTAATCTTCTCCCCTTTTTTTTTCTTCAGCAAATTTCACATGAAAACCTACTAAGTGGGGAATAACTTTTTTTTTGTTAATGAAATTGGACCTGTAATAAATATGTGTGAATTTGTTGCAGGGGATAGAAGCAGAACTAATGCTAAAGTAAATGTGCTTCTGGAAATCATTTACCCGCTTCACCAACTATTGAAATTATTTTTAGCACATCTGCACCATAGGTTCATCATCACTTGAAACATCACATGTTCAGAGGTGTTAGGAATAAGGTCACCTGGGAAAATACCAAAAAGGCAGTAAATATAAAAATAACATTTAAAAAAACAGTCTATTCTAGTGCTTTTCTTTTCAGAAAAATATAATGTCAAACACTGCATATTTTAGCACCTAAAATACGCATTTAAATGGTCTTTTAAAGTTTATGTTCAGAGGTGTCTGAATTGGAAAGCAGGAATGTTTTCACTCATCTTATTTTCTTCACACCAGATGGATCTTTGTATATTTAAGTGATTATTACATAATATAACATCTATTCTGGGCTTGAGGTGAGGATGATCACGACCTTCCCAGCCCTAGTCCATGAGAACTCTGGACTAGTTTAAAAATTAAACTGTCAAGTTTTGATGAAAATGGGGGGAAAACCAATTTTTTAAAAATAGTACAGCAGTTGGTGTGTTCTCTAAGTAAGGTTTTGAACAGAATGAAACAGAGTCCTGACTCCGGAACAAAAGCCTTAACCCAAGTCTCCCCTTAGTGAGTATCTGGCTATAGGGTATTCTGGAGTGTGTTTTTCTCAGTCTCTCCTGTTGAAGCTGGTCCACTTTGCAAAAATGAAAACAGCTGGTTGAAGCTGGTCTACTTTGCATAACATTAATAGTCACTGGGGCTGAGCAAGAAAGAGTGAGAGAGATTCTGTAGCCAGGTGGTTAGGGCATTCACTTGGGAAGGAGGGAAACTGGAACCCTGGGTTCCAGTTTCCCTGGTCAAATGAATGTTTATTTATACAAAGTGGAACAGGGGAGCAGGAAAGACTGAGGAAAAACTCATCCCAGAATAGCGAAACCTCACGTAAGGAGAGCGATCTATGTTCAAATCTCTGTTCCAGAATGAAGATTCAAAATTGAGGTCTTCCCTATCAAGATGAATGCTCTAATCACTAGATTAAAAGTACTCAAAATGAAAACATTTAGTTTTTCAGAAATATTTTGTTTCAGGTTAATTGTGTGTTCAGGAGAATTCTGTATTTGGGAGAAGTTTTGGTTGAGTTGATCTAAATATTTTTTTCTCTGAACTGTCAGAGAATCAAAAAGTGTTGACTTCAGTGGGGCCAGAATTTTATCCATCACCTTTAGTGAACAATGAAGCCATCCCACCTGTTTATGGCCCAGACTGTCCCACACTGTTAGATACATGCACAGGGAGTAGGGGTGGAGTGAGGGGTATTCCATAAGCACAACCATTCTTTCATGCAGTCTCCTTCTCTTCTCCTTTAGTCTCTACAGAGAGTGGTGCTATTTAGGTCTCAGGTCCTTCTTGTGGGTGGTGGTGGAGACTCAGTGGGCTGGAGGAAGAAGTGAGTGAGATACAGATGGGGGATTATCACTACTTGACCCCGGGGTTTTTGGATCTTGGGTAGAAAAGATAATTCAGCCTGGAGCTATGTTATTTTTTTTGGGGGGGGGGCAATGCTTGGGGGCCCAGGGTCCACTGGACTTCAGGGAGACCATAGTAACATGGCTGTGATGGAAAGGTATTGTCAGGAAAAACTCTGTATGGGGGTGGGTTGTGTGGCAGAGGCCAGAGCTGTTAGAGAAGCTCAGGGGTGCCTCATAGATTACTCTGAGATCTGTGCAGATTCCTTAAAATCCTCCAGGTTTAGGGGAGAATTCCTCAGCTTATTCTCTGGGAAGAGATGGGGACCTGCTCTCTGCCCCAGAACAATTGTACAGGAACTCCATAAAGGGATATTTGTGGAAATTTCTTCTCCCAGAAACAGTTCCTTCCACAGGTTCATCAATGGAAAATTTGATCTGGCCCCGTGGTTTCATTTCTACCCTGAGGGGTCTGCTCTTAACAATTTCTCACCGAGCCTTCTCAGTACCGTATCAACAGGATAGTGGAGGTGTCTTAAGATATTATGAGCACATATCTCTTCACGATTTATGCTATAGATAAACAGTTGTGACACTGTATAATGAATATATTTTCAAACTGTCAGTGTTCAGTTAATGTTCTCATTTAGCACTCTGTATACCTGAGCCACTCTGTGGTCATTTATTATGTCATATTTAAAGATTACTCACTTTTCTGCAGCAAAGAAATGTGAAATTTTGGGGCCATATCCCTACTGTTTTTTATGGGTCTGATTCTGATCTTGATTAGCTCACTGTAAGCCAGGAGTCTTTCCAGTGAGGTTAAATCACTATATTATCCACGTGTATTAGACCAGAACTATGACGGGGGGTGAGAATAACCCAAAGCAAATATATTGTTATGCATAGTGGTGTTAGCTTATTATCTCTCAAATTCACTAATTAAATGATGGTTTTAAGTCACTCACATGTCACTTGGATTGTCTTCTAAGCAATCATAAAGAATAATATGTAGAGGACCATATCCTCAACTGGTGTAAACCTGCATGACTCCAGTGGCAGTTGAGGATCCAGCCACACTTTTAACTCTTATTTGTCAGTAGCTAGGACAGAAAACCAGTGAGTTTGTAAACGAGAGGCTAGTAAAGTTCCAAAAGACATTTTTTTTAAATCCAATTAAGTCTGGGGCAGAAAGTTGTAAAAGCAAGCGTTGCTGAGTGTGTGGAGCCAGATGCCTGGAGTGTTGAAAACCAGACACCGGGAGACCATAATTTAGAATGATTTAAATAGGAAATTGAAACTGTTGTGGCTACAGGGTCACCGTAGTAATGCAAAGTATCCCACCATCCTTGGTGATATCTGAGGAGTCATAAATGATAAATGATCTGGAGGATGGTGTGGACTGCACTCTCAGCAAGTTTGCAGATGACACTAAACTGGGAGGAGTCATATAGTCATATAGTTATACTCCATTTACCCACTGGATCCTTGGTATCTTTTTGCCTTACCCCTCTCATTGTAGGGGAGAGTGCAGAGTAACCTTTTCCTCCGAAAGTTTTCAGTTCTGTTTCTCCTTCCATGGAATAGTTCAGCTTGATCTTTACCACTGAAAATTCCTGATTGTAATACAAGTGGGTAAACATGCCAGCAGTGAGCACAAGGTTTTTGGGTTTTTTTTGTATAGTAAGAACAAATCCATAAACAATAACTGACTTATTACTGTAGATGGTAAGTCAATAAAATCAAATTCCATAACACATAAAAAAAGCACTTCACTTGAAATCATAACTATATTGAACAAGGTAAATCAAGGATTAAGATAACTGGCAAACATGACTAATATCATTAAACATAGTAAAGATTTGATGTTCTTAGCCTTTATGGTTACTGCTCCAAACATATCTAAGCCTCAAAAAATGTTTGTTTTTACTATGTTCATCTTCAAATTCAAGACAGAAAAAAAGTAGAGGAAAGGAAAGTCTTCTGACCTGATTTTTTTGTCAGCACTAGCAAGTGTTGTGCATAACTTTGGTAAAACTCCCTTGAAACCTAACTATCTGAGTTCAGCTCATCATCAAACTCATATATATTTTCTCTTTTCCAGTTTCAAGACTAAGCTGAAAAACATCTTTTCTAGGTACCCCCCCCCCAAAAAAATGATTACAGAAAACAAATGGATCACCACACTCTGTAGGAAAATCTATTTTTTTAAAAACACCTTTTACTTTTCAGCTCAGTCATATTATAAAATGTTTAATGCAAATGCCTAGTAAACAGTAACTTTGTTTTGTCCTTGCAGTGTATATTTCCAACACTTTAAATTGGTTTACTCTGATGTTTTCCCAACAAGACTTCTCATTCCTCTCTGATGACATCTGAATTATTGAAAGATTGCATCTTGACTGCAAAAACTCACAGAATGTCTGAAAGAATCTAAATGTATTCCTGACAATATAAATAATTCACACTCAATTCTTCTTTCCTCAGCTGCACAAATGATTGTGGTTATTTACAGCACATTTAAAGAAAAAATAATCTAATTTTATTAAAACTTCATTGTCATTTGGTAAAATTGGCCGTAGAATCCTTTAGTAACTACAAAAATATGTTTAAAGGAAAAGATCAGACATAATTAGGGTATTTTGGTAGGTGTGCCAGAGATTTTGACCATCAGTTTGTGTGACCTTGAAGAAAGAAGGGAACAAATTGGCATTGACAATTTTATTAGAAAAGCTCCAGAGTAAAAACTATAAAACTAATCTTATACTTCTCTCTCTGTGCACTATATGCGTAGTTTGTGGGGTGCAGAGAGGGAAGAGAGACCAAGCCTTCTTAGAGGTGATTTTTTGGTAGCGGACAATTCCATTTTGAAGCAACTTTTGAGTTTGTTCAAAGTTTTGTTCTAAAACAAAAACTTTTAGAGAAATGTAACTATGTTGAAACATCCATATTTCCAATAAGAAAGGTCAGGTTTTCAATTAGGGGGTCTCTGGAATTGATCCCTGAAACCTTCCTACTGAAAATTTCATTGAATCAACTCATATCCATTAAACATTTTTGACTTTTAAGAAAATAGCATGTTCTGACCAACTCAAATGTTTTGTTTAAATCTGAACTCCCTAGCTGTGAATTCCATGGGGACAAGAACAAGATGATAAAACTAAGCATGTACTAATCCATATTTTTTCCCAATCTTTTCTATAGATGTGGGCCTGATCCAGATTCCTGGATATGAAGTCACCACACTTTGTGATCTTTGTTTATGCTACACCCCATCCTTTCTCAATTATGACCCTAAACTGTAACTATGAATTCAGATTCAGGGGATATTCAGATCTTTGTTTACATTTGTGCCATTTGTTTTATGTGAATCTGAAGCACTGACACAGGAAGATGTTACTGGCAATCAAAAGCCCAATCCATCTCCCAATGAGGTTCATAGGAACCTTTTCATTGACTTAAAAATAAGAAATGGATTGAGCCCCCAAAAGAGATTTAGCCTTAGAGCAAAACCTGAGAAAATCTCTCACTTAATATTACAGTTACAATTCTGTCATCAATACACAGGCAAGATTCACATTGGACCTGACATTGATCCTCTTATACAAATATAAATTCAGAGTAATTCCACTAGTAAAGTTTCACCAGTGTAGAATATAGTAGGCTGACCATACGTCCTATTTTGAACAGGACAGTCCTGTTTTTTACATATTTTCGGACCGTCCCGTCTTTTTAATACAAATATCAATTTTGTCCCATTTTTTGTAAAAAATGGAACACTGCTTTACTCGCCTTTATTCTTTCCAGAGACAAACGCGTAGGGACCCATCCTGCCCTCACTGTGATCAGTAGCAACACTTCAGTGGGAGCAGGGCCCTTGAACTAACCAGACTGGGGCCACTCTGTGGACACTACCCTCCCTCCCTGTTCGGTAGCTCTTGAGCCAGAAGCCTGCGGAGTGAGAGCCGAGATCTGGCCCCACACGGCCGCCCTGTGCTCCGGGGCTCAAAAATGCACCTGTAGGGGGTCTGTGTTTGCAGAGGACACAAGGGGTCGCACCTCCCCCCAGTATTGGAGCTCAGCAGAAGTGCCTGAAAACAAAGGCAAGGTGCAGGCAGCAGAGAGAGGGAGAAAGGCAAAGAGATCAAAATCGCCGATGAGCAAACTGCATCTCACCAGCCCAGCACCAGTGTCCCACCGCTGAATGGGTGATGGAAAAGATGCCCGAGAACTATTTTTCTCTAATAACTTCCGGCTGGTAGCTCCCCCGCCGGCGCGCCCATCCCCACCTTGGCCCCTAGCTGCGGCTCCGGACAGCTCCGCTCCGCCGTCGGCTTCAGCCCGCTGCCTCCTCTTCTCTCTATCCCTCCTTCTTCCCTCCTCTCCATCCCTCCCTTCCTCCCTTCTCTCCATTCCCCTTCTCCATCCCTCCCTTCCTCCCTTCTCTCTCTCCTTCCATCCACTGCCTCCTCTTATGTCCATCCCTCCCTTCCTGCCTTCTCTCTATCCTTCCATCCCTCTCTTCCTTCTCTCTATCTCCCTTCTCCATCCCTCCCTTCCTCCCTTCTCTCTCTCCCTCCATCCTCTTCATCCCCATCCCTCCATCTCTCTCTCCCCCATCTCTGTTCTGTTTATCCCTCCATCCCCCCCAGTCCTCCCTCTGTCTCCCCCCCCCCCACCTGGCGCTGGGGGGCCAGGTGGGGCCATGGCGCTGGTCACCTCACCCACCGAGCTGGAGTGGCTGGCCAAGCCGCTGTTCTGCCGCAAGGGGGCGCTGCGCCAGAAGGTGATCCACGAGGTCAAGAGCCACAAATTCACGGCACAGTTCTTCAAGCAGCCCACGTTCTGCAGCCACTGCACCGACTTCATCTGGTGAGACCTCCCTAGAGCCCCCCCAGACCACCCAGAGTCCCCCAGACTGCCCAGAGCCCCCCAGCCTCCCGACCACCCCCCGTGCGCCCCTCAGCCCACATTCTGCAGCCACTGCACGGACTTCATCTGGTGAGACCCCCCCCCCAACGCCGTCCCGTTTTTGCCATCCCAATGTCCCGTTTTTGTCTCAAGGAAATATGGTTAGCCTAAATATAGGAATAACAATACTGGATCATAGCTAGTTCAGTAGCCTTGCTCTGAATGTAGCCAGGACCAATTACTTAAGAGGAAAGTGAATTAACTCCATAGTAGATTATTATGGAATAATTTATCCCAGAAGAAATTTCCCCTTAAGTGCGCAGTCAGTTTATTCCCTTAAGCACAAGGCTTTATATTTCTTAAAGTGTTTTAGCTGAACTAGAATAGCAGCAAATGCTCCCCTATTTGTCTAACCCTTATTTAAACTCTATGATGGTAAAGGGCCATGGGCCTCAATGAGAGCTAATAGAAATGAGTTCCGCAGATTAATTATATATTGTTTAAATAAGTGCTTTCTTTTGTTGTTTTTGTATTTGCTTTTTTTAATGTTGACTGTTTATGAGTTCATATTTGGGTCCACTGATTTCAGTAGAAGCTGAAGGGAGTCCAATAAGCTGACTAAAATACCCATTCGTCTGAACCCTCCACCCCCCCTCGACGCCCCACTCCCCCAAAAGGAGAAACTACAGTAGTGACCTAGCCAGAGGGCTGAGTTAGGAAGAGGATGCTGCGGTTCCTGGGATTAGAGAGGAGATGCAGGTTTGAGAGAGAGATGGTGTGATGGTGTATGACCTTGAGAAGGGGCGTTGGTCTGATGAGCTAATCCCCAGAATGACCAGGATGAGGTGCCATACCTGTGGTGAGTAGAGGAACCCCAGGTCCGTACAGTCTTGAAAGCCCTTCTTGATGGGCAGGGAAACCACTCTTCTTGCCTAGGTTGACAAGTTCAGAGCAAGAATATTTACAATTATAAAGCAAAACTTTAATATTACCTTATAGTATGGGATACAAACATTACAAATGAGATGAATGTATGCAGCAGCTTACAGGTATTATATGACGTCTAAATTCTAAACACATCTTTAGACGTCTAACATCTTTCTTGAATAATATTAATATACAGGTTTGGTATGGTCTCCTTTCCAGTTAGGAAATTGTCAGTGTTCAACTGATGTCTACAGCCTTGGCAACATCTGGTTTGCCAGCATTACAGGCCCATCATCCATAAACCAGAAAGGGAAATCTTCACTGATATTGGTACTCCCACTAATTAAATCAAAGCTAGCTCAGGTAAGTGTATGGATGCTTGAAGTCACACCTCTGATCGTAGGGTAGACATACCCCCAGACAGCACAAAAGAACATTGGGAGACCTAAAGAAAAGTTCAGTCAGATGGTTTTGGTTCCTCTTCTCTCTCACTCTCTCTCTCTCTCTTTTATAATATAGCTGGTTGGTAAGGTAATATTGTAGGCTTTGTAGAGTTTGAGGATGGATTGGATCAAAAGAAGGTGATTGTCTGACCTGGGAATGGCAGGAGTTCCAGGCCTGAGGGTAAAAGTGAGAATGCTGTAGGCATATAGTGAACTGGGGAGATGAAGGGAAAGGGGAGGATAGACATCATGGAAAAACGTTTCAAAGACTTTGTATGGCGAACTACATTCTAAAACCAAACTACTTATTTTAAAAATAACTGTGGTATTCTGAGTGAGATTAATGTGGCCTCAGGAAAATGAATAATTTCTATAACTCCAAGCACCTTAAGAGGTCTATTATAATAAAGTGTATAAGAATGACAAAAGGGAAATTAGATTATACAAATTAGACTCTTGAGTCTTTTAAATTCTTCTAACTTTTAATCTTTGCAATATTTCTGTTAATAAGAATGGGTATTTAAATTCCCATTTAGATACCCATAATATTTAATTTTAATGAAAACAAATCCAGCAAATCTCAGGAAAGTTTTTCTATTAAATTAAATTTATGGTCTTTTAATGGAGATCCTAGCAGTATGTAAATATTACCTGAAAGTTTTTAAATGAACCTTAGTTTTTTAATAATGAAAAATAGTTTACTGCAAATTTAGTACTGAAGAAACAGACACCAGTAACTAAGAAAATAAACAAAATAAATAAAAATAAATAACCTTGTTTCTACTGCTTCAATTAAGTTGTTTAATAAAGCAATATATTGTTTGGATAAAATAATGAGTACTATGAGTAATTTAGCTTTTCAGACAAAATTTCTTCTTATTCCAGTGTACCAAAAATCCACTACTTGACGTGTCACATGTCTGAAAAACATATAGGGCCTTACCAGAGCTTTTTGAAGTCAGTCTGTTTCAGCAGGATTTGGATTAAGCCTGTGAAGCACTCATTAGTATTTGAATACTAAATAGCAACACTAGCTACTTCACAAATAAGCCATAGATTGCCATGTGTTTTCATGTTCTGTTCAGCAAATATTTATGAAAACCCATTAGAATTGCAATTAACTGAACAGTATAATAAATGCTGCACACACAGACAGGCCAATTGCCCAACTTTAGTAATCAAGAGTTCCTATTTGATCATATGGAGAGACTTGTAGGTTTCTGCATTATTCATGGCTAGATTGTGACTCAGACTAGATTGGTGGTGGGCAACCTGTGGCCCATGGGCTGTACACAGCCTGACAGGGTAATCCGTTGGCAGGCCACAAGACAGTTTGCTTACATTGACTGTCTACAGGCACGGCTGCCTGCAGCTCCCAGTGGCCGCGGTTCGCCATTCCTGGCCTATGGTAGCTGCAGGAAGCGGTGTGGTGTTACCAGATGTGCCTGTTACTTTGGGGTATGCTCTTTTATTAGGGTTCCTCTTCTGTGGGGAGGGTTCTGTAATTCTATCAATGTACTGCTTGTGTTCATATGGAGCTCTACTTCTCCCTTCTGCAAATCCCCTCCCGATGGAGCTGTCCTGCAGGACCTATGTTCCCCAGGTCTGAGATCCTCCAGCCCCCAGAATCAGATGCGTGTGCACACCCACCAACCCTAACAGAGCAAATCTGAGTGGACCGGGTCAATCAGCACTCAAGCTGACCCCTTATATATCTCTGGTCTCAGTAGTCTGGGTCGAGCAGCACTTCCAAGCTATCACCCTCGTATGTCATAATTTCAGCATGTCCCTATCGCCACTTTAATGTTACAATTGCACTGGTAGTAACCCACTTGATGAGCAAACCGCACAGTGTGTTTGGGTGCCACAGGGATCTTTAGCTTAGGTAAGAGGAGCATTGCTGCAGAGTAAACGAGAAAGCGAAAAACACAAAAGAGTCAAGTTCAGAGAGAGAGGGAGGGAAGCAAGCAGCTTAACCATAACAATAATTTATTGAATACTAGTGATAACCACACCAGGAGAGCCTGAATAAACATAACAGTTACATTATTAAAGATTACAAAAGCCAGGTATAGAAAACTATACCTTATTAAACAAGTTAGAGTTAAAAAATTATACCTGAGGTAGAAAAGAAAACAGAAAGAGAGAGAGAGAGAGAGAGAGAGAGAGAGAAAAAGCTGGGGTCTGACCACTCCATGAAGCTTGAACTGGTTGGGGTTCCTAGGTGATGGTGCTAGCTCAGAGTCCTGAGTGCTGGAGACAGGCAGAACCCCCGACACAATCAATAAAGAGAAGATGAAGTCCCAATGGAACTGATACAGAGTTTGGATCCAGGGATCAGAACACACCTGAGTATGCATAGGGTTTTTGTTTTTGTTTTTTTGTAGGGAAACAACAATGGTTCAAGGGAGAACACTAGATATATTTATGGGTAAACTGATGACTCAAGAGTAGGCTGACCATATGTACCGTTTTGAACGGGACAGTCCTGTTTTTTTCATATTTCTGGACCGTCCTGTCTTTTTGACAAAAATATCAATTTTGTCCCGTTTTTGGGGCAGGTCCCAAGCTGCTTTCTAGGGGGAGGTTCTTTCTTTGCAGGACTTGCAGGACTCTCCATCCCTCCCTTCTCTCCATCCCCCTTCTCCATCCCTCCCTACCTCCCTGCTCTCTCCCTCTGTCCGCTGCCTCTTCTCCCTCCCTCCATCCCCTCCTTCCTCCCTTCTCTCTCTCCCTCCATCCACTGCCTCCTCTTCCATCTCCCTTCTCTCCATCCCTCCTTCTCACTGTCCCTTGCCTCCCGCTGCTCCCTACCCCATCTCTTCTCTCATCCATCCATCCTCTCCCTTCTCACCTTCCTGCCTTCTCTCCCTCCGTTCCCTCCATCCTCTTCATCCCTCATCCCCCCTTCTCTCTCTCCCTCCATCCTCTTCATCCCCCATCCCTGTTCTGCTTATTCCTCCATCCATCCCCCCCGACCCCTCTCTGTCTCCCCCCACGCCTGGCGCTGGGGGGCCCAGGTGGGGCCATGGCGCTGGTCACCTCGCCCACCGAGCTGGAGTGCCTGGCCAAGCCGCTGTTCTGCCGCAAGGGGGCGCTGCGCCAGAAGGTGATCCACATGGTCAAGAGCCACAAAGTCACCGCGCGCTTGTTCAAGCAGCCCACGTTCTGCAGCCACTGCACCGACCTCATCCGTTGAGACCCCCCTGGGCCCTAAAGCCCCCCCAGACTGCCCAGAGGCCCCCCAGAGCCCACAACCACCCCCCAGCGCCCCTCAGCCCAGGTTCTGCAGCCACTGCACTGACTTCATCTGGTGAGACCCCCCCCCATCCCGTTTTTGCCATCCCAATGTCCCGTTTTTGTCTCAAGGAAATATGGTCAGCCTACTCAAGAGTTTTCTTTAGGTTGATCATTCCTGGCTATGGGTAGTGTTCCTTCAAGGGAGCTCAGAATGCAATTAGGCAGTTTCAGCATTTTGGATATTTATCAAGGATTCATTACTAGAATTGGTCTGATAATTGCTGAGCTGAGTGTGTGTGGGCATAGGTTAATTAACATGTGGAGCAGAAATCCCCCATGACGCAGTGCTTCTCTGCTTTTCTGATCCCAGAGTTCAGTGCTTTTCTGTCTTGGAATCTCTGTTCTCCATTCTGTATGCTAATGGAGAAGCCCCCCTGTCCCATCTTCAATGCAGATGAGGCTAGGGGAGTTGCCTTAATCCTGACACCCTTGTCAGGAGGGGTTTAGGTGCATCTCCCACCATAGTTTTATTGCTTTCTATAAGTCTTTTTTCTGGCCATTTTTGGTTCAAGCAGAGACTGAGGGAGAAGGGTGTCCTTCATGAGTCAGACAGGCTGGATACTGTGTCCTGGTTCCCCAAGAATACAGAGCTGACTGGTATCAGTGGGCTGCAGGAACACATTGGCTGCTGCTTTCCACAGCTCCCAATGGCCAGGAATCGTGAACTGCGGCTAGTGGGAGCTGCAGGCTGCTCACCACTAGACTAGATGGTTGTGAAGAGAAGTAAGAACTCACCATTGCACGTCTATACAAGCTATGCACACCTGCAAGTAGGAGTCAGAGGGATTATTTATTTGCTTACACCCTTCCCAGAGCATGAAAGTGGATAATGGTCAGAGCCTTAGCTTCACTCTACCATCATGCTCCCTGTCCAGAGTGGTTTAAGTGAGCACGGGATGAATGCCAAATGGTATAGGCCCAAAGTAAATAACTGCATCCCAGAAGGAAGCGGGGTGGAATTTTTACTCAGAATTATCTTTGGGGCACAATGCCTCCTGGTACTACTCATAGGTTGGTGCATCTAACATACCACCCCTTACTCAGAGCTGTTTCTAAAGTCACAATTTAGCTTAGTGGCTATTAGTGCCCAGTCCTGCTGTCAGTGAGAAAGCTCTTGCTGGATTCAATTTACAGAATCAGGTCCTTAATCCGTTGGTACTGACTGTCTGACTCAGCTGTTGAGTTTCAGAGGTTGATGTATATTTTTGAACTCAGCTCGGCAGTGAAAGTGGAGTCACAGTTGGAAGTATGTATGCAGCCTGGAACGTGACATCCGTTATTTTTATCACTGTAGCTTTGTAACATGAACAAACTTGTCTAGATGAGTCAACTTTTTCTGCCTCCACTTGTATATAATCTAATGGGAGAAGCAGATGTTATTTTAGGGGGTGAAAATGGAGGGGGGAGTGGTATATGCTTTATTTACATAAGGAAGTTTTTATGCCTTTTTTGTTTAATTATGTTTAAATTGTTCTGAAGGAGTCTCTTCTTTTGATTGTTTTGGTTTCTATAAAGGGCACTGATTTTTGGAAGTATGGCATTGTGGGAAATCTAATGGATCCACATGGCTAATTCAAGAAAATCTAGTAGATGGAGAACACCAACAGGGGCAAAATAAAGGGAATCATGAAGTATTTCCCCTGAATGCTTAAGCTGTTACCACTACAGAGTTGTAAGTCTTGC
Source organism: Sternotherus odoratus (assembly GCA_032164245.1). Lineage (NCBI taxonomy): Eukaryota > Metazoa > Chordata > Testudines > Kinosternidae > Sternotherus > Sternotherus odoratus. The sequence continues at coordinate 57,998,798 of JAVMKO010000004.1, forward strand.
ATCGAAGGATGAGAAATGAAAAGATGATGTTGTTAAGGGTAGGCTGGGACCTTAGATATCTGGGTTCTGTTATGGCACTGCACAGACTTATGTGATCCTGTAGTGGGTTGAGTACCAATGACATGTGAGCTCCAACCAGGTCCAGAACTGTCAGAGCTGGCACTACTTATCTATTGTGGCAGGGTGCTGGCCAGGAGTGCCTGAGCCAGCCCTGCCGGCCCTTTAAGAGGGAGCAGAAGCCTGCAAACCTCCCTTGCAGAAAGGCTAATTAGCCACCTGGCTTGCAGGGCAATCAGCCTGTATGAGTGACACCTGGCAGCCTCCTCAGGGGGATAAAAGGCCTGCCAGGAAGCAAGCCCAGTGTGGTGGGGATGGTTTAGAGTTGTGTGTTAAGAGCTGGACTATAAAGAGTCTGTAAAGCTGTAAACTGTAGAGCTGAGCTATCAAGAGCTGGATACTGAAAGACTGTACAAAGCTGTATATATTGGTGGTGGGGTCTTGCACTGTGAATTAAAGAGCACTGTTTGAAGTAAAGAAGGGTTTTCCTGCCTGTTCCTGAGAGGGGTGAGAGAGCGATCTGTCACACTATGTATAGCCATGCTGTATGCCTGGGGCTATGTTTACACTGCTCTGCAGCTCAGATTGCATAGATGTGAAAAACAGTGCACACCAAGGTTTCACTGCAACTCTCCCATGTAGAAACCATGGGAGCAAACTAAAAGGGTCCTACTTTGCATTAACTTAGTCCCGTTTGAAGAGGACTGGGTTAACGTAAATTAGGGACCTTTAAGTTTCTGCCCACATGAGAGAGTTACAGTACAGTACTCTGGTACACACTGCTATTCACATGCATGTAGTCCAAAATGTGGGCCAATGTAGACTAGATTCTCTTAGATATCTGTTTTATTTGCCTTACTGTATTTGTTGAAATGATCAGTCCTCCATTTTCTTTGCTAATCTGCAAAATATATATTTGATTCTGCTCTTTCTCTCTCCAAGCTAGAAATGTGAGTCAAGACTGTAAATTGGGCTTGTTGGGAATATCAGTGCTAAGTACTGACAAAAGAACAGGTAACCTGGAAGGACACCCCAAATTAGTGATTCTAATTCTAAATAGGGTGACTGGATGTCCGGTTTTCAACCAAAACATCTGGTAAAAAATGGACCCTGGTGACTCTGGTCAGCACTGTGACCAGGCTGTTAAAACACAGATCCACGTGATTTTCACTACAAAAGGTTTTTTTCTCCTGCTGATAATCGCCCATCCAAATTAAACAGCCTCTTAGAATTGGTATGGTAATTTCCAACTTTTTTCTGCTTTCTGTCTATATAAATGCATCTATCTTCTGTGTGTTCCATTCTATGCATCCGATGAAGTGGGCTATAGCCCTCAGAAGCTTATGCTGAAATAAACTAGTTAATCTCTAAGGTGCCACAAGTATTCCTCATTTTCTGTAGATAATGTTCCCCAGCATAATGGAGAAGCTTAGCTTACCCACACCAATTCTGCTAGCCACCCAGCAAGACTGTATGTAGGATTTGCCTACCCTCACCACGATTCACTTCCAGTTGCTATTTCATAAAACTGAATTTGTTGGACTCTTATTTAAAAATGAGGCTGAAAGGAACAAAGCAGGTTTAGCTGCTAATCAGTATTCAGTAGAAAGAAATAGACTCCAAAGGGAGGAGAAAAATTCAGCCCGAAGCCATATTGCTGATGAGAGGCCACCTTGACTCCCTGACAAGTACAAAGAAATCTTTGTATCATGAAATCTCTTCAGAGTAATTTTTCTAAAGTACTGAATTTCAGAATCCAGGGGATTGCAGCCCAAAGACCACATCAAGAACGAATTATTCATTTCCCCCTGCTTGTTAAAATCTTGATTATTATCAATTGTAGCTACATGTCCTTACAGTACTATTTGATTGATTTGATGAACTGCAAGACAGCATCCCTTTCATCCATGTGTTTAACTGTTGCTACTTGATTAAACTTGGCCCTTGTAAGGGAATGGACGAGACATGCAGGAAACAAAAATATATTACACAGATTTTTTTTAAACTGTTATCTCATGGTGTTGGGAGCACTTTATAAAAACACTATCCTGTTCATGTGCAGCACCAATACATTTTCCTCCAAAGGGGAATATGTTAAAAATGCCCACAAATGCATAAAATATTGATTTATTACACACTGTTAATGGACCACATATTTTATGAAATACAGTAGCTTCTCATATTTGCCAGATCAAATTGTTCCATTCTATCAGAAATCCATCCCTAAAGTTAACACTCCAGAGCAGAAAGAAAGAAATTAATATCCAGCTAGATAACATCTGCCCCGCATATGGGAAACCCACAGAGCTTTTATTGGTGTAGAAAAACCTATCTGAAATACCTTTTGAAAGTCCACTTTAAGCTTGGAGCTTTTCACATTGCAAAGTCCTAGCAGGGTCAGAACTTGGGCTTTGATTCAGCACAGTACTTAAGCACATGCCTAACTTCAAATATGTAAGTAGCCTCATTGATGTCACTGATGGCTGAAGTGATCACTATGGGCTGGGCTACACTAAGGGGAGAGTTCAAACTAAGATTCGCGTAGCTGAAGTCGAAGTATCTTAGTTTGACTTACTTGCCCGCCCCCAAGGTGGCAGGTTGACTGGGGCCACTGCCCCACCAACTCTGCTTACTCCTCCTGCCGAGATGGAGTACAGCCGTCAATTCGGCAATTGATGTATCCCGTCTAGATGAGATGCGATAAATTGATCCCTGATACACTGAGCCCTACCCATTGATCCGGCGGGTAGTGTAGCCATACCCTATATGTCTGTTTTTTTAAATGCTTGGAGATCTGTAGAGATTAGATGTGTGTGTGTGTGTGTGTGTGCACATGCATGTAAAAACGAGTAATATTACTAGAGTTGATTGGAAAATGAGTATTTTTCTATGGAAAATTCAGGTTTTTGGAAAAAAATCCAACTGAAATATTTGGTTGCAAAATTAAATGATTTGATTCAGAAATGCCATGGTAGAGCCCCATGAAGTGCCATTGAGGTACCTCACAATTTGGCTGCCTTGCATGCCCATTCTCCTCTGTATTGGCTAGGCTTGCTGGTTTAGACTACATATCCCAATGGAAAACTTAATTTAGTTGAAATCCCCATTTTCCACTAAAACTTCTGACCATCCTTGTGCATTGGATCATACTTTGTGAAACTACACAATCAAGCACAGGAGACATGACTGGAACAGAATTTCACATACTATTAACTATGAAAAGAAGGCAATCAGTAACTTCTCATACTGTCTCTAATAATCAGAGGATAGAGTGGTCTGAATTTATTGTCCACAATATATACATTTTGTTACCACATTTTAAGAGAGTGTCTCTCTCTCCATAACAAATACATGTCATACAAAGACATTAAGAATTAATCTTCTTGCCATAGAACTCCCATTCTTATGAATAAAATGAATACAACTTATTTCATATATTTTTCATTATCGACTGTATCTTCTTACAGCTTTTTAAATGGTTCTCTATTTATAGCCCTACTTAGTACTATATAAGCCTTAGGGAGAGGATTGAATGACTAGAAATCTAATTGAGATATTGAAAAACTCCCTTTACATTCAGAGCTAATTCATAAACATCCATTTCTGCTCCGAACTTGTACTTTCCCTCCTATAACAAAAGTATGGATTTTCTAGAAAGATAAGAAAAATAAATACAATATAAAATCCATTTTAAGACTATGTTATTTTCTGGTTGACTATATAGGGCCATAGTGAGCCATTTTTTTGTTCTTTGTTTTTTCCCCAATGGGGAATTCTGCCTAAAAATTGACTGTGTTGTCCATAACTGAATTTAGCCTGCAGTAGTTACTTGTTTCAACTGCTAGGCTCGGAACATGTCTGTTCATCAAAGACTGTTGATGAGGCTTTATGTTAGAGGAGGAAAGGGATGACTACAGATGTCTGAAAATTTACAATATCTTATTGGACATTGAGACACTTTGGGAAACTCCTTAAAAAAAGATACAAAAAAACGTATATTTTCTTGACTTTCGTACATAAAAAGGTCAAACCCTGGTTAAAGCAGCAGATCAGTACTTACAGTGGAGCTAGCTGAATAATGAAAAATGTGTATTTTTAAATGATGTATTTATTGACTAATGGGAAAATTTATCAAGTGTATTATTTGCATTTATTCAGCTAGCCCTAACTTACACAAAGAAGGAGCCAGATAGAACTCCTACTGCCATCAATTCATTGGAGCTAAGTGTACTCATTGTGGACCTAATTCTAAACCCATGGAAGCATATTGAAATCTTTCTTCTGCATTTACTGGGTCAGGCATGGTAACTGTTGAAAGCTGTATTTGCTACAAAGGAAATTATTGCCTGATTACTGTCTTTGGCCATGGTACACATTTGCCCTGTTTTGCTTGGTGCATATGACTGTCATTCTTGGGCACTATGACAAGACTGTCTTCCTACCCACATTGCATACAACACTGCTTGCATGTCAGATTTGCACACTTTGGCATTGTGCTTTCATTTTCTACCTTGCACACTTCCATAGGCAAGGGTAAAATTTAGCTCAGAGTTTGAAATGAGTGATTTAGGAATCTGCCAGAGTAGACTCCCAATGAGCACTTGTTACTAGAGGATCACTGCAGCTCCTAGGTTGAAGGGTTAATGCATTGTGCATTAGCACTTAGCATTTAGAAATGCTAGTTCCAAGTGTCAAGAGCTAACATTGTGTTTGAAGTTCAGCACTGTACTGAAACTAAAGTAATTATGAAACTTCAAGACAGGCTCAACTTTGAAAGTTGCATTTTTACTTCTTTTTATCTATGCTCTTTATTATTTAAGATAAAAGTAGTGTTTTGTCACTCTGACTTCCTAAAAGGGTAATAATTCTTATCCTTCAGACAACTAGCACCTGTTTTCTGATTCATTTAATGACCTATGCAATGAATATATCTATCTACACGTGTAATGTTTCATGAGTGAATCTGTACAGGATCAGACCTTTAATATGGATTTGTGAATTCACATACCATGCAGATGTCCTGAGAAGAAATGAGACAGCATCTTTTCCACTGAAGGTCTAGCTCTGGAATTTTTAATCCAGCATAGTTATATGTCTTGGTTCTGTAAAAGTTAGTCTCAAGACTTTAGGATTTGCTTGTGTAGTTTTTACCTTTCCTGAAGCTCGTATGTTTTGCATGGCTTCATATGTGGTTGTGTGGGGGCTTTTTTTTCGTGACGACTTTGTTCCTGCTTTGCTATTTAATCGTGGTATTGCCTATTTCATGTAAATTGTATTTTTGTTTAATTCTATTAAAACTTCCAGATACCTTTCTGAATGCATGTCTGTAACTGACATGTTACAGTTCCTGTGTTTAAAATTTCATTTATCAATAAGACTGACTATTTAGCTGTTAATCAGAAGAAGGAGTAACCTTGGCAATTCACATAGGCCACCCAAAAGTTTATCTTTTGTGACTGTTACTTATTTATATTTATAAATGCCTTTACTTGTCACCCAAGTCTCTGGATGTACTGACATTAAACACTGTTATATAAAAGTGAAGTCACAACATTTCCTACAATACCAGTAAACAATAAGCTATCCTCCATTCTAAAAATTCATTTCAATTCTAAAGCTATTGAGAAGCAGTGCAGTGACCATTGGCATTCCAGTCAGGGGAAGGACTTCACTTTTTAAATACCACCCCACTGAAGCAAAAGCTTTAATTAATACTATGAAATTGCCCCAGACCTTGAAGACCAACTCGCATAGGACCCCAAAGATTGGTAGGGTCCCGACCATATAGGTATTTATACATGAAAAACAACTTATTGAATCTCATATAGAAGCAAATGAGAGGCTAGTACTCAGCATGGCTGGTATAATTAATTAATACTTTAAGATAATTATCTTCTGTTACTAGGGCATAAAGTACATTGTAGTTGTAATGAAAAGTAAAAGTGATTAGAAATCATCCTGGGCCATGTACTGAACAAAACTCTTGCATGTTTTTACTGAAATCCAAGACATAAATAATCAAAACTTGTTAGGATTCACGCACCCATTATCTTTTTATATCTGAACATATCTTATCAGTTATCCAAAGTTACAAAACTTAACCAAGAGAACTAGAACATCAGTCTAATATATTACAGTTAAGATGGCAAACAAAAACACAAATATTTTTCACTTTAATGAATGAGTGTCTCCTTTCCTTTGGCCGCCGCTGGTTCATTATGCATACAATGTAATTTATTTAAAATACTTAATCAAGAAATTCCTATTATGTTCACGCATCTCATTTCTATATTTCAGTGTGAAATAGAGAGCCTTTTTTAAATTGGAGGTTGGTAGATGAAATAGCTGGTTTGCTTATCAAAACATAGCTATACAACATAATTAAGCAGGTTATCTTTTGATTCAAAGGGAAGGCAAGGGTTCTTTATTAGGATACTAGAGAAATCCAGTCAAGGTGCATTAATATTATATATTAATATAGCACTAACAACAAATGGTATTGCAGATAAATAGAAGTAAAGGTCTCTACCACTTCGGTTTGTCAAATACCATGTATTAACATCAATACTCCCAACATCTTTGAAGTAATTAAGTAATTATATATAAAATTACTTCTGAATTACTAGAGAAATAGTGATCTCATCTAGAGCATTCAGCTTCCTCTTAGCAGGCTTTAAAATCTGTCTGAATATCTAGGGGACAGTGCAAAGAAATATTGGACATTACCATAGGCGTGCAGACAGGATGTGTCAGGTGTGCCCAGGCATACCCTAATGCAGGGGTGGGCAAACTCATCCTGCCCAGAGTGCAGGATGGTCTCGCCCCTGCCTTCACCTATGTCCCGGAGCCTCAGTTCGCCATGTCGAGGAGAAGCCCTTAGAGCCGCATGGTAATGGGGTGGGGCTATGGCTGCAAGCTTCAGCGGGCCGAGAGGTAAGAGCTCAGGCCTCACCGGAGCCACAGCGCTGTCCAGGGTCGCTTCTGGACACAACGCTTTGAGGCTCCTGGAGGCGGAGATAATCAGCGTGCCAAGGGGATGGGGGGTGGGGGGTGGCGGTTTGATGGGACAGAGCTTCGGAGGGGGAGGTCAGGGGATGGGGAATAGGGGGGGTTAGATAAGGGGTGGGGGGCAGTCAGGTGGCTATTAGCCGGGATGGGTAATGAATGGTGTCCCTAGCCTCTGTCTGTCAGAGGGGGTGATGGATGGCAGGAGAGAGATCGCTCTATCATACCTGTTAGGTTCACTCACTCCGGGGCACCTGGCATTGGCCACTGTCAGTAGACAGGATGCTGGGCTAGATGAACCTTTGGTCTGACCCAGTGTGGCCGTTCTTATGTTCTTATGTTAGGTGACAGGGAGCAGGGTGGGTTGGCTAGGGGGTGGGGTTCCAGGGTGATAGTTAGGGGCGGGGCATCTCTGGAGGGGGTGGTCAGTGAGCAGGGGGGTTGGATGGGGTGCAGGAGTCCCGTGGGTATATCACAGGGTGGGGGGATGGATAGGGGTCAGGACAGTCAGGGGATGGGTAGGGTCTTAGGGCGCAGTTAAGGTGAGGGGTCTCAGGAGGCCGCAATCAGGACAAGGAGCAAAGGGGTTGGGAGTTTTGAGGGGGGGCAGTCAGGAGACAGGAATTGGGAGGGAGTGGAGGGGGGGGGGCAAGGGCAGGGCTCTCCAGGTGCACACCCTAATGAAATGGGCTGTGCACACATATGGAAATTACCGCAGGGGGAACTGTGATGCACTTCAGGCTACATTTTTAAAAAGTAGAGGGTGTGCTGCTGCCTTTATCTGAATATTTCTCATTACTGTCTGAAGGAGGTGAACTGCTGTTCTGCTCCATGCTCATGCAACCCTCAATTCTATACAGTAGTCACCCATAAAAACTTGCCAACTGTGACTTACATATACACATTCATTAGTCTGGGGCCGGACTATTGTAGATGGATACATTGCTTCTTCAGAAACAGGGAAAATTTACTTCCAGGAAGAAGTTGGGAGAATCTGACACATACAAAAAAAATATTAAGTTTAGGAAAAAGAATCTTATTTTGACTCAGAATATTATCTAATGAAATTGTTCACTGAGCCTGTTCTTTAGCAGTGGTCAGTTGTGGGTTATACTAGTTATATTATATATTCCTTAGCTGAAATACTAGCACAGTCTTCAATAATGTAGATAATATATTACAAAAGTGTTTGCATATGAATAATGCAAAAGCTTTGAATGGTTCAATGAGTCAATCCAAATGGCTCCCTCCATTGGCATGTTCTAGGGGTCATTTCTAAAGATTTCACCCTAACAAATTGGTTGAATTTAAAAGCCTAATAAAACTTAAAGCTGTATTGCCAGTTGCATCTGTTCTTAGTACAATGGTTTATTTAAAAACATTTAAACTCTTCCTGTCAAGTAAATTACATACCCAAGAAATATAACTGACAAGTACATCAGTTGAAGTACAGTCTGAACTGCTCTGAATTTAAAGCACTCATTTATAACGCATATAAAAGTTTATAATGGAAAACATCAATTTTCTTTGAAATGTTTACATTTCTTCAAGCTGTGTTCCTGACTTCTTTTGTCCTTTTATTCAAATTATTTGGGGGTAAATGTTGATTCTGCTTCCCCTATTTTTTCCTTGGATTCGTTTGCATTGTTCTATGGTCCACTGCTTTTCATTCTGCTTTCTACTCTGATTCTGTATAGAGAAGTGGAATCTGACAGGCAAAGTCATGGAAAATATATATTACATTAAGGGCTACTACTTAAAAAAAATGGTTTAGTAACCAAGCTACCGAGACGACTTCAGCTGCTCATTCCTTATTTCCATAATAATTTATTTATTTATAGGAGCTGACCACTTTCCATGGCATGTGAAATAAAGGCTCAGTGAACTTTATTTTGGCTTTAAAATGTTACCATCCACTTGCATCCCACATCCCTATCTGAAAAAGTTATACCTACTATTTGTACAAGTAACACCTGAGATTACGGTACCTAAAAGAAAATAGATTGGTTACTTTTTACATTTGATAGTACTTTTCATATATTCAATTTAATTAACTACATAAGAACATAAGAACATAAGAACGGCCATACTGGGTCAGACCAAAGGTCCATCTAGCCCAGCATCCTGTCTACCGACAGTGGCCAATGCCAGGTGCCCCGGAGTGAGTGAACCTAACAGGTATGATCGAGCGATCTCTCTCCTGCCATCCATCACCCCCCTCTGACAGACAGAGGCTAGGGACACCATTCATTACCCATCCCGACTAATAGCCATTTATGGACTTAGCCTCCATGAATTTATCCAGCTCTCTTTTAAACCCTGTTATAGTCCTAGCCTTCACAGCCTCCTCAGGTAAGGAGTTCCACAGGTTGACTGTGCGCTGTGTGTGAAGAAGAACTTCCTTTTATTTGTTTTAAACCTGCTGCACGCCAATTTCATTGAGTGGCCCCTAGTTCTTCTATTTTGGGAACAAGTAAATAACTTTTCCTTATTTACTTCCTCCACACCACTCATCTATATATATAAAAGTCAAGTGGTGTATGTATGTATGTATGTACGTATGTATGTATGTATGTACGTATGACTGCGAAGTCCTCCCGCACCATTTGAGCCAGAGACTTGAAATTTGGTACAGTGAGGGGTCTTGGGGTCTAGATGCTGGTAAGGGTCGAAAAATTTTCGGTTCTCACCTCTGACGCCCCCCAGGGGTGAAAGTCTTTCAGGGCCAATCACATCGGCAGGGCGGTTAGGTGGTGATGATGTCATAATACCCCCCTCCAACAGACACCTCACTCGCTCAGCTCACCCCTCCCTCCTCCAACGGAACCCCGGAGATCCCTCACTTCTCTGCCCCTCCCCCCTCCCAACGGAACCCCGGAGATCATTCAGCTCACTGCCTCTCCCCCCTCCCAACGGAACCCCGGAGATCACTCAGCTCACTGCCCTTCCCCCCTCCAACGGAACCCCGGAAATCACTCAGCTCACTGCCTCTCCCCCCTCCCAACGGAACCCCGGAGATCACTCAGCTCACTGCCCTTCCCCCCTCCAACGGAACCCCGGAAATCACTCAGCTCACTGCCCCTCCCCCCTCCCAATGGAACCCCGGAGATCACTCAGCTCACTTCCCCTCCCCCCTCCCAACGGAACCCCGGAAATCACTCAGCTCACTGCCCCTCCCTCCTCCAACGGAACCCCAGAGATCACTCAGCTCACTGCCCCTCCCTCCTCCAATGGAACCCCGGCGATCACTCAGCTCACTGCCCCTCCCTCCTCCAACGGAACCCCGGAGATCACTCAGCTCACTGCCCCTCCCTTCTCCAACGGAACCCCGGAGATCACTCAGCTCACTGCCCCTCCCCCTCCCAACGGAACCCTGGAGATCCCTCAGTTCTCTGCCCCTCCCTCCTCCAACGGAACCCCGGAGATCACTCAGCTCACTGCCCCTCCCTCCTCCAAACGGAACCCCAGAATCCATCAGCTCTGTGCCGCCCCCCACCTGCGAAGGTCCCCGGAATCCCTCGGCTCTGGGCCCCCTCCCCGCCTGCGACAGATCTGAGTTGGGTTTGGTGGGACGGTAAGTGAGGTGGGGGTGTCGTGTTTGGTCGGGGGGTGAGGTGGGGGTGTTGGGTTTGCTTGGGGGGGGTGGGAAGGTATCGGGGTGGGTGAGGGGTGAGGGGTGGGTGTTGGGGTTGGTCAGGGGGTGTCAGCTGTCTGCCACCTCCCCACCTTGACTGACCCGAGCAGCGCCGGGCACTTATGCTAGTAATTTTATATACCTCTATCATATCCCTCCTTAGTCTCCTCTTTTCCAAGCTAAAAAGTCCTAGCCTCTTTAATCTCTCTTCATATGGGACCCGTTCCAAACCCCTAATCATTTTAGTTGCCCTTCTCTGAACCTTTTCTAGTGCCAGTATATCCTTTTTGAGATGAGGAGACCACATTTGTACGCAGTATTCAAGATGTGGGCGCACCATGGATTTGTATAAGGGCAATAAGATATTCTCCGACTTATTCTCTATCCCTTTTTTAATGATTCCTAACATCCTGTTTGCTTTTTTGACTGCCGCTGCACACTGCGTGGATGCCTTCAGAGAACTATCCACAATGACTCCCAGGTCTTTTTCCTGATTGGTTGTAGCTAAATTAGCCCCCATCATATTGTATGTATAGTTGGGGTTATTTTTTCCAATGTGCATTACTTTACATTTATCCACATTAAATTTCATTTGCCATTTTGTTGCCCAATCACTTAGTTTAGTGAGATCTTTTTGAAGTTCTTCACAGTCTGCTTTGGTCCTTACTACTTTGAGCAGTTTAGTATCATCTGCAAACTTTGCCACATCACTGTTTACCCCTTCCTCCAAATCATTTATAAATAAGTTGAATAGGATCGGTCCCAGGACTGACCCTTGGGGAACACCACTAGTTACCCCTCTCCATTCTGAAAAAGTTCCATTTATTCCTACCCTTTGTTCCCTGTCTTTTAACCAGTTTTCAATCCATGAGAAGATCTTCCCTCTTATCCCATGGCAGCTTAATTTACGTAAGAGCCTTTGGTGAGGGACCTTGTCAAAGGCTTTCTGGAAATCTAAGTACACTATGTCCACCGGATCCCCCTTGTCCACATGTTTGCTGACCCCTTCAAAGAACTCTAATAGATTAGTAAGACACGATTTCCCTTTGCAGAAACCATGTTGACTTTTGCCCAACAATTTATGCTCTTCTATGTGTCTGACAATTTTATTCTTTACTATTGTTTCAACTAATTTTCCCGGTACGGATGTTAGACTGACTGGTCTGTAATTGCCAGGATCACCTCTAGAGCCCTTTTTAAATATTGGCGTTACATTAGCTATCTTCCAGTCACTGGGCACAGTAGCCGATTTAAAGGATAGGTTACAAACCCTCGTTAATAGTGCTGCAATTTCACATTTGAGTTCTTTCAGAACTCTTGAAGACTGAAGCAAAGAATTAATTTAGTTTCTCTGCAATGACTCGGTCATCTTTAAGTGCTCCTTTTGTATCTCTGTCATCCAGGGGCCCCACTGGTTGTTTAGCAGGCTTCCTGCTTCTGACATATTTAAAAAACATTTTGTTATTACCTTTTGAGTTTTTGGCTAGCTGTTCTTCAAACTCCATTTTAGCTTTTCTTATTACATTCTTACACTTTATTTGGCAGTGCTTATGCTCCTTATTATTTACCTCACTAGGATTAGACTTCCACTTTTTAAAAGATGCCTTTTTCTCTCTCACTGCTTCTTTTACTTGGCTGTTAAGCCACGGTGGCTCTTTTTTAGTTTTCTGGCGTTGTTTTTTAATTTGGGGTATACATTTGAATTGGGCCTTTATTACGGTATCTTTGAAGAGAGTTCATGCAGCTTGCAGGGATTTCACTTTAGTCACTTTACCTTTTAATTTCCGTTTAACTAACCCCCTCATTCTTGCATAGTTCCCCTTTTTGAAATTAAATGCCCCAGTGTTGGGCTTCTGAGGTGTTATTCCCACCATAGGAATGTTAAATGTTATTATATTATGGTCACTATTTCCCAGAGGTCCTTTTATAGTTACCTCTTGAACCAGATCCTGCGCTCCACTCAGGACTAAATCTAGAGTTGCCTCTCCCCTTGTGGGTTCCTGTACCAGCTGCTCCAAGAAACAGTCATTTAAAATATCAAGAAATTTCATCTCTGCATTTCGTCCTGAGGTGACATGTACCCAGTCAATGTTGGGATAATTGAAGTCTCCCACTATTATTGGGTTCTTTATTTTGACAGCCTCTCTAATCTCCCTTAGCATTTCGTCATCCCTATCACTGTCCTGATCAGGTGGTCGATAATAGAGCTCTATTGTTATGTTCTTATTACAGCATGAAATTACTATCCATAGTGATTCTATGGAACATGTGGATTCATTTAAGATTTTTACTTCATTTGATTCTACACTATCTTTTACATAAAGTGCCACTCCCCCGCCCCCACGACCTATTCTGTCCTTCCGATATATTTTATACCCTGGAATGATTGTGTCCCATTGATTGTCCTCGGTCCACCATGTTATGTTATGGCATCCTGTCTTGTGCACTAGCACAATTACACTCATGTACTGCATGTACGTTTTAGCTCAGTGATATGTATAGGGAGTAAGAATATGTAAAGAAAAATGAGTTTTCTGGAAAAAAAATCCAATATCTTTTGTAGAGTTATATCTTCAATTATACTGTTCAATTATATCTTCATGCAGGATATATTGGCGGGAAGGTTGTCAATTTAATGGCAAAAGGAGTCTGCTGTGGGTAGTGAGTAGTATGCAATTGGAAAAAAAAATGACAGTTGCAATCTATTGTGGAGGCTTGCCTTTGAGACCAGGTGCCACACTTCTGTCCTTTCAGTGACACATCCTTTGAGAGGGTGAAATGGTGGAAATGTTACTACACAGAAGAGGAATCTGATGGCACAGAGGTGGAAGCAGTTGCAACATTTTAGGTTTCTTGTTCACTGTGGTGATCGGCAGGGAGAGAGAGACAAGGCAGTAAATGGTAAAAAGATAAATGTTCATCTGTCATAAGTATAAAGTAGCCTAGAATTACTGTTAAAATAAAGGTAATCTGAGAGGGGGGATAGGGACCAATAGGAACCGGAGATGCTAATCAACCTCGAAGACAAAGAGAGTTTTAGTTTCAGTTTATTGCTCTCAGGCTGTTCCTCTCCAGCTATGGGATGAACGACACCTATGTCTTTTACTCTACCTATCCATAATATTCTAACACGTCTAACAAGTCAAGTTCAGCAGTAAGTTAAGCTTGAGTTATATCACTTGATAAATTCTCCAGTGTGGAAATTAGCTGTGTTTCTTTATACTGTTAAGCTCCAGCAGAAGGAGAATCCCTAGGAAGGGGTCAGCCCTTGTGATGCTGTTGTGATGCAAGTGGGTTTTTTCTATTGATTTCTGTACAAGGGATTTATTCCTTTCTTTTTCTTTAATTAAAAATCTTTCTTTTAAGAATCTGACTGCTTGTTTTCCATGGTGTACGATCCTGGTTTTGAATCAGGCACATCTCAGGCAAGGGATTTTCCCTCAAGCAGTTTCCCAAGGAGGAAATCAGTATGGGGTTCAGTGAAAGGGGAAGGAAGGGTTCCAAACTCCCCAAATGAGTTTGATGGTGGCAGTGGACCAATTCCAGACAGGAAAAATGTGTTCTGGGGGGAAACATTTTAATCTAAGCTGATAAAATCAGCTTGGGGGGTTATTTCTTTTTTCATGTGGGTCCCCACATCTTTGCCCTAGAGTTCAGAGTGGGGAGGCAATCCTGACATCATCCTTTTGATGTATATCATGATTGAAGATATTTGGTCTCCAGCTTACTGGCATACACTTGCAAACACCCAATTTGGCTTACCAGTGATCTAGATCTGTGCTTCATGCTACTAGCCTCTGACTCAAGATCAAGTCACCATTGCTCATGATTTTACTCAAGATATAAGTCCTTGTTTTTCATGAGTAACAATATCTCAGACTGTTATCTTTGGGGACTGAACCAAGTATTTCTGGTCTAAAAACAGATTAAAAAAAGCTCAGATTTTCAATCTGAAACAGATGTGTTGATATAATTCTGTTTCACAACAACATTTGAAAGGTTTGATTTCTATTCTAATGTGAAACAAAAACAAATCTCAATTTCCATGAAATAGAATTATCATCCTTTGGACAGCTCTAAAGACAGTTCCTGTCCACAAAATAACAACACCATCGCCCCCAACTGGAGAACATCCAACACCCCTGATTGGCTGAGGAGCTCCATTTAAACCAGAAAAAAGCACAGAAGATTGTCTGAGCAACTGGAGAAATTCCTGGCAGTCTGTCACTATGGACCCTCCATGTTCCTGCCTTCCCCCTGCTTCAGTTCCTTTCTCCCTGATCTCAGACCTCCATCTGTTCCCAGTTCCTGCTTTTTGGTTCCTACACCTTACCCTGACTTGGTCTCCAGCCCTTACCCCTGACCTGGCACCTGATGATATCTCTGACTCTGTCCTGGCCCATGTTATAAGTGTGAAGGGTGCCTTGCCTGGGTTGGGCTATGTTATCTAACACAGTGTGCCTTGCCTGGGTGGGGTTTGTTATCTGAGACAGGTAACGTAGGAGTTTCCCTGCCATGGGGGAGGGAGGAGCCTCGAGACCATGAAGAAGGGAGGAGCAAAACAGTCAGTTCCATCTTGGCTGATCTCCAGGGAGGAGGCCAGGGCCAGAGAGCTCCATCTTGGCTGGTCTCCAGGGAGGAGGCCAGGGCCAGAGAGCTCCATCTTGGCTGGTCTCCAGGGAGGAGGCCAGGGCCAGGAGAGATCCATCTTGGCTGCACATGAGGCAGGAAGCTTGCCAAGGTAGCTGGCAAGGGTTCTAGACCATCTTTGGCTATACAGATGGCTCTACCTTTTTCTTATACTTCTACTTAGCTAATGTGAGTATTACCATTTGATTCTTCTAATAAGCCGTGCCTTTTGGGGTGTCCTTTCCTTTTCAGACCAAAGTGGGAAACCCCAAATGTAAAGTGTCTGTATTTCTGCTTTAACCTTTTTCTTTATTAAATTTTCTAGTTATAAAACCGTCTGGTTTATTTCCCTTAGGGTTTTTCTCTGCTTCCAGTCTGGGAAGGGGGAAGGGAAGGGAATAGGAACCAGGGCAGCTAGGGGCCTAGCTGGAGTGTGAAGACTGTCTCTCCTTACCATCAGGTTAGACGGGGAGGGAGGAAGCAGTCTTCAGGTGTCTGCCTCTCAGGTACAGAGAGACAGGGGTGGGGGAAGTCTGCCTTCAGCCGGGGAGGGTGAAGGACAGAAAGCAGCCTCCAGGTATCTGACTTTGAATCCCAGGAAGGGGTACAAGGTTAGGGTCTGGCTCTCAGGTTGAGAGAGACAGGGTTAAGGGAAGTCTGCCTTCAGCTGGTCAGGGTGAAGGGAAGCAGTCTTCAGGTTTCTGACTTTAAAACCCAGGGAGGGGGTACAAAGTCAGGGTTAGGGGAAGATCGGGGGCCCCTCCAAGGTTTTGGAAGTATACCCGATTGGTGGCAGCGATTGGTGACTCCAAGAACCCCAAGTGGCAAGGTGGGGCTGTGGGGGGAAAAGGACTTGTTGGTCTGGCATAGAAGAGGCCCAGCCTTTGTACTCAGGAGCATAGAGGCTGGGGGTAACCCCCTCTTACAGCCCAAAACTCTAAACGTTAGGCCTGCCCATCCATATCCTGGTCATTACAGCTGGCATTGTCTACCCGTGCTTTACCTATACTATAGACAGAGGACATCAGCCTCCAAGCCTGTCCACTTGGCATCTTTCAAGAACAAATTCACTATTTAGATTTTAATTATTAAAAAGTACATATGCTTTTTTCTTTAGTTGCATTATCTTTTTGATTCACCCTTCCTTTAGAGTCTTCTCTGAGTTCTCAGCTGTCTTTCAGGGGTCAGAGACAGTAACCAATCACACATCCTTTCACATTTATAAAGCTAAGAAATGATTCAGAACTGGAAGTTTTGAGAACATTGGTATTACTTTCAAAAGTCAGTATCTTGATTGAGATGAGCATTAATTAAGATAAATGAAGTGCCCTCACTCATCAATTGAATTGGATGACTGATTCCCTCTTTTCCTTCCTGCTTTAGATAATGAGAAATGTAATATTGTTATTGAAAGGCGAGAAGAGCGGGAAGCTACATACACCTATGTTTGTGATAGGATTAAGTGCTTAATGAAGGAAAAAATCTTATTATTGATAACATTCAACTGATTGTATTTCATAAAATGCTTTTGTTCTGTAGCATAACTTCAGTCTTAATAGCTTTTTAGAGACATCAAGCTTATTGAATAATGTTATCTATAACTTTTGCTCTTGAAGTAGCTAATTAGGAAGAAAACATATGACCCTTTTTCAAGGCAAAATTCTGCTCTACTAGCAGTTCTAGACAAGGAAAAATTGCTACTTAGATTAATAGAAATCACACCCAAATGGGCTTGATTCAGTGTATGCTGGCATAAGGCACAAGGATTTGCACCTCCTTGTGCCAGCAGGAGCCACTGCACCCAAGTAGCTATTTTATCCGGGTGTCATGTGACAACGATAAAGAATCACTAATGCAGTCTTTTTTCTAATCAAGGAACTTTTTGTTTAAGGAAAATAACATAATCCCTAAATGCTACCTACCTTTCTCTCTATGCAGAGCTTGTGCCTGGAACTTTCCCAGCTCCCTCCTGCTTGGTTTCCAGTATTAAAACAATAGTATACATATCCCCTTACCTAGGGTGACCAGACAGAAAATGTGAAAAATCATGATAGGGCATTGGGGGTAATAGGAGCCTTTATTAGAAAAAGACCCCAAAATCGGGACTGTTCCTATAAAGTCAGGATATCTGGTCACCCTATCCATATCATCTAGTGTGGGATTTGAATTGACACAGGCAGTTTATCTGTCCAACTGGGCTATTAAGCATTATTATAGATTTCTGACTCTTAGAGCTAGGGTGCATTTCCTTAAACTATCAGTCACCTTTAACCACTGTATTGCAGATTTTAAGATTATGTATTCAGGTCTGTTCATGTGTGTCCTTTTTAATCAGAACCCAGAAAACAGGAATCATTTTATATCTGCTTGGGCAATTTCTCTGATGAAGTGGCCTCAAAAAGACAAACTCACCTTGACCTTTTTCTTAAGGTTTGTCCATAATACAAGTTAGTGCTCACAAGCCAGGGTGTGAATCTTGCTGCATGCTATCTTGTTATGTAGACAATTACTTACACTTCCTGCACATGCTTCCACTGCCAGCTGTCCTGTGATCTCCCTCCTTTGACATACCTGCCCAGAAAAGTTAGCTGTCTTAAGCATTTGTGTAGTTCTCCTCTATTCTCCAGGGCCTTTTTCTTTTATTTATTTTCTCCAGGGCCTTATTCTTTTATGTCTCTACTGCTGTCTTTTCCTAGATGACTTGCATTTTCATTCTTTCAAGCACCCACATCACTAGCACCATTTGTGCCAGTTGTCTCAGATGAAAACTTTTTCATTTCATTGACACTTTCATTGAACAATTTTGACTTTTAATAAAAAACCAAGCCCTCTTCCCCAAAAAATTAAGCTAAAAATTGTTGAAAGGAACAGGTTTTTTCAAACTTAAACAATGAAGAATTTTAGAAACAAGCAGACACTCTCCATGAAAATTCACATTTTATCTAAAACCCAGTTATATGTCAAATGTGCAGACAAATTTCAACTAGCACTAAAAGCAAACTTAATGGACCACAGAATCCTGCCTATGGTGTATAATACACATTCCAGAACCTCCTTATCCAGTCCTCAGATAACATCATCTGAATGTTCTCTATTGATGCAGCGCCTCCTATTGTAGCACACAGCAAATAAAATACTATTATGACATGAAGTCATTAACTTGGCTCATTGGTCCATTCTCTACACATCTCTTTCTTATATCCCCTCTCCAGTCAATGTTGTGGTTGTATTCTGCAGTCCTACGAATGTTGCTATTTTCCAGATGGCCATTCAAAATTAATGGTTAAGAACTATGCACTATGTCCATATGTGGGAACTGCACACACAGATGAGTTCAAGAGCATTTAGAGATAACAGTTTCATGCTGCATCCAATTTACTTTTACATTGGACAGCTTAAGCTACTATAGCTTTTAGACATCTCACTTTACTTTTTGCAGTTCACTGCAAAAACATGATAATTTTGCAGTATGCACTCAAAATTCTTCTCTGCAGATAATTCACATTTCAACTGTCTCCACTGTAAGTTGTCATTCTCAGTCACTTGCAAAACAGAGAAGCTGTCATACAATTCCATGTCATGGTTTTCCAATGGGAAGCATGTTTATGAATTGTTCATAAGTCTGAGATCACAAACTAGCATTAAAATGGATAAAACCCTGCCTGACACTTCACAAATAATTATGAAGAAAAAACTGAGACATTAAGGAAAAATCTTTATGAACTTTAATTCAGGACAGAGAGAGGAAGTACCTAGAGTGAGGCACAGTGAAGAAAGGATGTAGTACAGACAATATGGGAGAAGGTGGAAGGAAAAAAAAGATAGGGAAAGAAGAAGGAAGAGAGGAGAGGACAGATATCTATATATATAAAAGTCAAATGGTGTATGCATGTAAGTATGTTCACTTACTCCTTCCACACCGTTTGAGCTAGAGACTTGAAATTTGGTACAGTTATAGGTCTTAGGGTCCTAATCAGGGTAAGAGTCGAAAATTTTTCAAATCTCAGCTCTGACGCCCCCCCAGGGGTGAAATTATTTAAGGCCAATCACATCAGCTGGGCAGCTGCTGTTCTCTGTGACATAGTTATGATGTCATAATCCCCCCCTCCAACGGACCCCACACTCGCTCAGCTCTCTGCCCCCTCCCCCCTCCAATGGACCCCACACTCGCTCAGCTCTCTGCCCCCTCCCCCCTCCAACGGACCCTGCACTCGCTCAGCTCTCTGCCCCCTCCCCACCTCCGACTGACCCGAGCAACACCGGGTATTTTCGCTAGTTGAATATAAAACATTGGCCTGAAGAAACATACACGCAAACCCAGGGTGCATATATAACAAGATGCACAAATAAATGAAACAAAACAACAGACTGAAGGAAGTGAAGCAGAACAAAAGCAAGAGAGAAATAATGAACCATATCCTTAATAAATAGTGCTTAAATAACTTTTACAAAATGTAAAATGGATAGATGAAAATAGATAATGGCATGGAAAAGTATGCTACTGTGTGAACAAAGAGAGTTACTGTGTAATCAAGAGTTTTGTACCTTTAGCTATATATTATTTCAGGCTGTTTATTCTTGTTGTAGGGTCTTTACTGGAAGGTTATTTTCACTATTTGTAGAAAGTTAGATTCCAAACAAACATTTATTTGAAAATAAAAACCTTTTATTTTATTATTCAGTTTTTTTTATTGCAGGAGACAGTGTGGGATCTGGGGAACCTGACCATAGGATCAAGTGTGCAGAGTCATTTAGCATGAAATTTTTGGATCTGAAGTTAAATGGTTGAATTTGTTGGGATGCTAGGGCTTGAGAAGCATTGATATGCGATTGCAATAGAAATGCTGTATTTGTTCATAATGCACTTAGTTTTCAAAGATCCTTTCAGGAAATATATTTGGGATCCCCATGTCTCACATAGTCTTAGTCCACCACAGTGACAGACACATCATCATATATTTTGGTTTATGAAAATGATGAACAAGGGAGATAGGGGCATCCATCCACTTAGCCTAGGTGCCCTTGGTACAAACACGGACTACAGCACAAGTAATATCCTAAGTGCAGCAGTACAGTTGAATACAAACCAGCAGCAGTAAACCAGGCAATTTACTTAAAAGCTCAGCTCCCACCACCCCCCTTCCAAAAATTCCCCACCCATACAACTTACCCACATCTTCAAGTTCCAGGGAAAAGATGACCCCTGCAACATACATTGAATAATAGAATATCAGGGTTGGAAGGGACCTTGGGAGGTCATTTAGTCCAACCCCCTGTTCAAAGCAGAACTAATCCCCAACTAAATCATCCCAGCCAGGGCTTTGTCAAGTCGGACCTTAAAAATCTCTAAGGAAGGAGATTCCACCACCTCCCTAGGTGACCCATTCCAGTGCTTCACCACCCTCCTAGTGAAATTTTTTTTCCTAACTTAAACCTCCCCCTCTCCAACTTGAGACCATTACTCCTTATTCTGCTACCACTAAAAACAGTCCAGATCCATCCTCTTTGGAACTCCCTTTCAGTAGTTGGTTTATCAGATTTATAAATAGTGAATATAATGTTTGTTTCTATAAAAAGCATGTGATAATTAAAAGGTATTGCAGTGTATGCTGTTACAGTAAAATCATAATAAAGATTCAACTGAAAAAGGGGACAGCCAAGATTTTCATAGGTTAGGACTGGATGTAGTTAAAAAAAACTGTTTTATTATCCCTTGTCTCAATGGAATCAGTTTAGAATTAAACTTTAGATGTGGACACCACAGACCTTTCCTGAATTGCCTTGAAAACCTGCCTCTGGATTCTGTGTAATCTTTGCAAAGTTTATGGTATACGAGTACAGTAAATCCCCGATTTAACGGACCCCGATTTAACGGACTTCGGACGCAACGGACAACATTTCTGCTGCATCCGAAATCCGTTTTTCGCGGGCTGGCTGCCAACTCTCGGCTGCCGCCCGGGTCCCGCCTGCGGGCGGGCGGGCTGGCTGGCTCCCGGGTCCTGCCTGCGGGCGGGCGGGCTGGCTGGCTGCTCCCGGCTCCCGCTTGCGGACGGGCTTGCTGCTCCCGTCTCCCGCCTGTGGGCGGGATGGCTGGCTGGCTGCCGGCTTCTGCCTGCGGGCGGGCTGGCTGGCCGGCTGCCGGCTTCCGCCTGCGGGCTGGCTGCCGGCTCCCACCCGAGTCCCGCCAGCGGGTGGGCTGCCGGTTCTCAGCTCCCGGCCGAGTCCCAGCAGCCGGGACCCGGGCGGGCTGCTGGCTCCCACCTGCGGGCGGGCTGGCTGCTCCCGGCTCCCGCCTGCGGGCGGGCTGCCAGCTCCCCGCTGCCTCCCCAGTCCAGGGAGCGGGCGGGCTGCCTGCCGGCTCCCTGCTGCCAGTCCGCCCGGGTCCCGGCTGCTGGGACCCGGGCGGGCTGCTAGCTGCCGCCCGGGTCCCAGCAGCCGGGACCGGGCGGGCGGGCTGACAGCTCCCGCCCGGGTTCCAGCAGCCGGGACCCGGGTGGGCGGGTTGACGGCTCCCGGCTGCCGTGATAAGTAAAACCTCGATATAACGGACTATTTCGGGCGAGGGGGTGTCTGTTAAAGCCGAAAGTCCTGTTATTTAATAATTTAAAAAAATTATTAAATAACGGACTTTCGGCTCTAACGGACACCCCCTCGCCCGAATTAGTCCGTTATATCGAGGTTTTACTGTACTTATTAAAATTCATAAAGACATGCATTTTTTGGGACATGAGCATCGCTTCTGCATCACCACAGACATCTACCCTCTTTCCTACAGTAATTTAGCTGCCATGTATGTCTCTGTCTTTTGAAGGTTGCATAACAGCCCCTCCTGCCCTCATCTTACTAGTTGTCTGACCTCTAACTCCTATGTTAATCTGAATATTAAACAGTGTGCCAAATTGGCTCTACTCATCGGTCTCTCTATAGACTGAACATCTGCAGGACCAGTTATCAAACTGCTCCTGTTACCTCTGAGCAATGCAGCAAGAAAAAAAAAATGCTGAAATCTGCTTTTCTAGCCTATTTATGCCCATTTCTGTGTCCTGGAATGTGATTCTCCTGAGCCAAAAAGCATAGAGATGAGAAGGTTAGAGAAATGGAAATTCACAAGAACATCACATGCAGAGTTAGAGACCAGTAGGAAAGTGTAACACATTTCATTAAAAATTGTTTGTAAAGTGGGATTTTATTTCAGTGCCATGATAATTGAGAATTATGCTACAAATCAATTAACTTTTTGGGGGAAGGCGGTGATTACCTGTATTTTTATAAAGAATTAAAGTGAGGAATAGACCAAGAAATACAATTAAAAGAAGGCCAAGCAATCTATAAATCTATAAAACTGCTTGTCCACTGACTCACAGCTCTTTCAACTTTCTCTCATGCTTTTTCTCATTCAGTCATGACCATTGACTTTCAGTGAAACTTAGGCTCCTGTGTCTACATCATGATAGTGAAAACAATGTTTTCATACAGGTGTTTTTGATAACTTTACAACACATCAGCATTTTTGCTTTGCTATCCTGTGGATATATGAAATTAGATGCCTACAGTTCTTTCTCATTCTTAAATGACATAATTGAATGGAGATTATCAGACTTTATTATTCTACTTCTACAAAATCTGGTTACTAGTTTGTTTTTAATTTCCTATTTTGTGATATAGTGCATAAACCTGGAATAATGCAAAGAAATAATTATGTACTGAGAATACCATATCTACTGATTTTTTAGCTACAAATTGAGGCCACCCTTTACAGAAATCTAGTGTAAGGTTTCCATTATATTTACAGTTGTATGGATGCAATTTTGTTTCAGATTCTAAAGAACAGATTCTGTCCTCATACTTTGTGCAACCACAATGATTTTTTTTGGGGGGGGGGAGTGAGATGGGGGGGGATGACTGCAGTGTAAGTGAGGGTATAATCTGGTCTTCAGCTTCCACTTAGAAAGTATGATACCATGTATCATTTTCATTAGACAATAGCAGGTGGCTAAACTGCTCTAGTTGCCCCCAGGGTTTACCTTCTAAGATCAGGTTGATTTGATTTATTTTTAATTAAATAACAGTGGTAAGTGTGTTCTGCGATATGAACTGTGTGCCTATGCCAGCGTTCTGGTAGATTGTCAGCATTTTAGCTGAAATCACTTTCTGCAGCTGTAATAAGCTGTTGAACACCGGTACAAAGAGTTAAAATCCACCTAGGACCAATGTTCCTTTTCTATCACTACCTATTTTTATTGGAAACCACTCCTGCTCCCTACAGATAAAGAGCTGAGGAGCTTTTTAATAAGGCTGAGATGAGAAGATAGAGGGAAAGAGGATAACACAGGGGAAGAAGGGAAACAGGAGAAAGAAGATATTATTTGAAAATAAGTGGAAAAATTGAGCAAAGAGAACAGGGAGAGTGGTGGAGGCAGTTTAACTGGGTATTTAGAAAAATGTCTGCTTGTTGCTCATACTTTATTTAATAAAAAATCCCTCTTCTTTCTTGTGGTAAGAAATACGCCATAGAGAATCACAGCAGGATTTTAAAGGATTTAAGGGCTTATCCATAAGGAGTATTGGAGAGTTCAGTTGCCCATAAATAGTATTGTCCATAGACTTATTGTGAATCCTTCCAAGACTGATATTGTTATAGGATAGTTATAGCAGCTGCAGAATTTTTGGGCAGTGGAGTGGTTCAGTACTAGCCTCCATTCGTCAATACTTAGCTAATCACACTCAGATATATAGTTGTTAATGCTGAGCATATATCAAATAGTCAAAAATCTCATTTATCCTAAGTTTGATTATAACCTCTTCAAAATTTTCAGATACCTAAAATTGACCTGAACTGAAACTTCATGCTTAGAGAACTCTACACCACACATCTTTTCACTCATGGCCTGTGGGGGCAAGGAGAGAGGGTAGATGACCTACACATTTGTTCCCTTTGCAGATGGAGCCTAACCCAAATGAAGTGAATGAGTCTCTCCTGCTGCACTGAGGCCTAGAATCTTAAACTGTCCAATGTGACTAGAAGATGACAAGAAGCCATCTTAAATTGTAAACATATTATATGAAAACTGTTTATAAATTAAGAGTAAATGAAAGTCAAACCATTTGGTACAAATTAGATGTGTTATACTGTATAACTGTGATGAAGGTTTTTGGTGAGGTCATAATTGTTATGGGAACAACATTTGTTGTCTTATAAGAGGAAGTGCCCCGCTGGAACCATTAGCTGTGTGTTTGATAGGTTAATTTACATAAGATGAATCCCACCCCTTTCAAATACTGCTCTTTTGGAGAAGACATCTGAAATTTGTTGATCCCTCCGCCCAAAAAAATGCTTGCAAAGGGAGTGAGAAGAGGATAGATGATGATGCCTGTCAATGAACTTCACCTTTCTGATGGTCATTATCCCCAGCATTTTCTGGGACCCCAGATTTACCATCATCTCACTTTCATGATCCTGAAAGATGTATTGATCAGACAGGGAGACAATCAAATTACATCACCACCTCCTGTGCTGTATCCTGAGCAGCACCTTAGTTCTCCATTGTTACTCCCTTGATCTAGGGCTCGATCCTATACCATTAAAGTTAATGGAGGTTTTCTATTGACTTGAACAGGAACAAAATCAAGCCCCTAATGTGTGAATTTCCTCTGTCATATTTTCCCTACCTTTCTCTTTTTTTTCTTCTATTTAATATGATTCTAGGTTAGCCAGCCATGACAAATCTACCCCTGAAACACTAGTGTGAATCTGTGACCAGAAAAGCAAACTAAAAACATTCCTTAGCTTGATCCTGACAAAAGTATGGCTAGAATCAAGGCAGCTAAATGTTATGAGCACATTGTATGAGGTGCATTTGATTATTTTTTTTTAGCAGCAAGCATTAGAGACAAAAGCTGCATTTTCTTTCTTTTGTTATTCTTTTCTCTGGATGTCTTTTCTTTAAAAAAAGACAAGATTATGCATTAACAAACCAGAAACCTATAACTGAATCTCTCCTTTCTCAAAAAAGGCTAATACTATAAAGGACTTTTCTCTTTAAAAAGACTCTAGGCCAGAATAAGGGAAATTGTTAAAATGAAGTTCTACTTACCAAAAGTAGTTCATGTATTTAAAATTTGTATTTTTTTTCTTTGTGTCTAATAAATAGTTAACGGGTTTTTATAGTGGTGCATTGCAATGTGACTTGGACACCCATAACTTTACACAAACCCCGAACCACAACTGTAGCATTAAAATTATTAACTCAAATTAAGAACAGCTTCCACCAACAAACTGTCTAAACAATGCCATCTAATCAAACTTTATCAGTGAACTATTTGGAAAGAATGATAGTGTTTTTGCCTTTAGCTTTGTTTCAACTGGGGATTTGTTTGTTTCTTGTGAGTGGAGTATAAACAAATGCCAGTACTTGTTTTCATTTTCATCTTCAAAAAGAGATTGTTACATGGTTGAGCCCATAAGATGCTACTTTGCATATAAATATATGTGAGGATGGAATTAGGTGGTTAATAAATGATACTTTATGTCCCGATTAAGATTTTAAGAAGGCCTGTTATGGTACATAGGTAGACTCATAATAATAATAGTCCACCTAATATGCTGAACTCACTCCAGCTGGTGCTAGGCTTGTCTCTTTTTCCCCAGCTGCATCATTCAACAAAAGGTGTTTGGACCAGCTCTGTAGACTGCTTTCTGCAGTGTAGATGTTCCTGTTTATTTCACAGCTGAAGATCTATGTCAGTAATATTTTCTCTCCTTACTGGGCAAATAATGCAATTTTCATTTGGTGAGCCTTTGACCTCAGCCCAGCAAAGCAGAGGCATTAGGTAAGAGACCTGTGGCTAATATCACCCCAACGAGCTATGGTTCTTGAGCCTTAACTAGAAAAGAATTGTGCCTTAACCTTAGCTGAGAGTAGATCATGTACAAGGAACCTCCTCTTTCTTCTCCCAAACACCCAGCAGAGCTGAAAGACTCAGTAGCTAATGCTAGACTGATCTAAAAGTCACTGGTTGAATCCAAGTTTTTGTCTGATACTTTGTCAGACTGCACCTCTTAACTCCATCTGCAGTGGCAGGAACAACCAGCAAAACCAGAGATGATCAATAGGGACTTTAAAGATCAAGGGCAAAGGCTCTTTCTTACTTCTACACAGGCTAGATATGAAAATGCCCAGTCTTGCAATATTTCATCACTTCTACTTTCAGTCCTGGCAGGAAAGGGGAAGGGCGATGCACACAAAGATGAAAGAATTTAAGAGAACAAGGAACAATACTAATTGAAACCTTAAAATAAAAGTTCAGTTCATGTTCAAGTTTTGCATGAAGGCTGGAGTCAGTTCTTCTTTACTTGCCCCAAATTCTTTATCAGATTTTTTTTCAAAAAAATCCTGGAAATGAAGTATGGTGAGGATTTTCTTGCTTTCATTTCCAATTTTGTGGTGGAAATAAAGAACTGTAGGCATTTTGCAGTTGAAACATGCCTTGGTTTACTAAAACACCATCAGGTGTATGATCTCTGGTCAGTGATTTTTTTGCCTTAATGTTTGGTCAACTTTATCAGCCATCACTTTTCAAAAAGAAAGTCTTTTTTTGTCTTAATGCCGTAGAAATGCAGCTAGTTTGCCTGTATGGATTTGCTCTTTGTGGTAAGCTATTACAGTTGAAAAAAGAAGCAGCTGTAACCCCAAAGCCAAAAGTGAATAATTATTCAGTGTGAGATACCATTCCTACAGAGATGAAATGCATGTTCATCTACTTGATCTTAGAAGAGAAGCGGCAGGCAAGGGCCTAAACAATACATAGCAAAGGAAGAACAAAGTCCTCCGGGGGGGGGGGGGGGGGGGATGAATTGTGAGCATTTCAGCCTCTCAGGATGCTGAACAAAAAAATGCCAAACCAGAGACTCAAATGAAAAAGAAAGGCAAAAGGCAGCCTTACTAGCTACACAGTGGTAGCACAGACCTGGATCTAATTTCATATACAACAGGGAATAAAAGTGCTTAGCCAGTTCACTGAGAGAAAATTGACTTGGACCATTCAGCAGTGAACCAATTTTATCTTTTGCCTTGTCAGTAGACTGCCATTAAGTGTGTCACTTAGTGCCAGCCATAGTGGTGCTGTTTTATGTTGTGGCATTATGAACAGCTGTGAATGGGCAACCTGGCAGAGAGCATCAACTCATTTCACATAGGCTAGCTGATGGTAAGGACTCTGATGGGCTTTGAATTTGGACTTTTTTGGGGAAATATAGTATAACTTCTCTCACCTCTGTTTATGCTTCAGTTTGCCTAGCTTGTTGGCTGTGGCATTAGCAACATTACATCTGCTAGGAGTTAGACTTTGCACATAGGCTGAGGTTGACTCAGACTCACAGAAACTTATTAAATAAACACAACCCGTAAAACAGAAACTACAAATAAAAGTTCTATTACACAGTGATTTATATGCTTGTTGCGAAGTATCTTCATAACATAGGAGGAGGAGGTAGGAATATCTCTGATGCCAGTGGGTGCAGGATAACAGCTTGTTGAAACAAGGTTCTGGTTAATGAGACTGAAAAGGGAAGATCCAGCAAAATCTGTACCTGTTGTTGTCATTGGCACAACTGCAGAATCTATGCTATCACTTCAAGATAGGGGCTTTTGCAACCATTCTTCTGGTTAATTGGTAATTGGCATTTACCAATTAGCTTTTTGCCTCCGAAAATTTAAATGAAACTTTTTGTCAAAAAGAAGGCATTATTTTGTTTGTTTGTTTGGAAGTGTTTTGGTACATGACCCTTACAATCTTTTACTTACTCCCATTCCTCTTGCACCTCCTCCTGAAAAAAAAAAGTAAAACTAAGAAATGTTTGATTCTATTCCAGTTTCAAAACAAAATACAAATGTAAAAAAATCTGCTCTGCAAACTTTTCCATATAGTTACTGACTCAATTTGCAGATATGTGGGTCACTCTGGAATGCTCCTTTTCTGCTCTTTCACCTGCTGATGTGACTAGGAATTAAATTTGACAAGCAAAAAAGAAGCAAGCAGTGAAAGCTGGCAAACAGATAACCTTATTACCTTGCTTGATTGGTCCATCAGCCCTCACAGAGGGCACACTGATCACAAAACATCAAACATCTTGTTCCAGACAGTCCTTCAGCTACCCGCTAGCCAGGCTGTCAGTAGCATGGGACACACAATTGGCATAGCACACCACAGCCTAGAACTCTTGAGTGATCCACCATCTGCAGCCTCCCAAGTAGCTGGGATTACAGGCATATGCCACTGCACCGGGTTTAGCTGTATGTGTCCCTTTTTAAATAAGGCAGACAATGAGCTAATAGTTTTTATGCATGTTAGCATTCTGGACCCAATTCTGCATTACTGCGGCTATGAATCCCAGTGAAATCAATGAGAGCTGCAGAGGATCAATAACTTCAAAAATAAGGTAAAGATCATCTAAAGATGAACAGAAATATTCTGCTCAGCCAGTCAGGAATCAGGACCTGCAGCAGAGCTAATCTCCAGGTGGCCTCATCTCTACAGCAGGCCTGTAGCAGACTGCCTGATTGGCCATGCCACCAGATTGGCTGCAGAGATCAGTAGGCTGGCTCTTTAGGCAGTAGCAGCCTTGGTATTGCAGAATTCAGTTCAATGCATTTTCTGTTTTGTTTTTCAATAATTTTTTAAGACTCATCTAAAAAAATGGCTAGCTCTAGAAACTTCTGTAGAGAAGTGGCATCCTCTCCACAACTGAGCTTATAATCAGTTTTCCATGGTAAGACTGATTTTTTTTTGGTGGGATATCTTCCCTCCCTCCTCTTAATATGCTCCCAAAAAGTCTTCAGCATTAGATTTTGTATTTGTGGCCCAAGCCAGGAAGGAATTATTTTGGTCAAATTTAAGGTAAACCAGACAAACTGTCAGTTTCTCAGGTAGGAGAGTTAGAAAAAAATCAAATGTCAGTTGCATTTGGTACATTTTACAGTGCTTTCATGTCATGCTGTCAGTGAGTTGTCTCCTCTTAGGTGCCCTGTCATGGTCTCTGGATAGTCCTGCAAGCAGTGCCTCTTGGGTCCCTGACAAGTTCAGTAAAATCCCTCTTTATGGTCTGGTTTATTCCCTTAAAGTTCAAAAATAAGCACAAGTCTTCTCTCCAGCCTTAAGCTTCTCATAGTCTAGGTGTCTCCCTAGTGTCTCAAGGTCTTCCTTGATTTATCAAGCTACTTCTAACACCTTGTAGTTGGGGCAACTCCCCTGGTCTCAGGCTCTTCCAGCAGAAACCTCTGTCTCACTCCCTACAGTTTCTTGAGCTTTCCCCCCACCCTGCTGCCCTTTGTAGGGGAATCAGCTCCTCCATACTCATATGGCTTTACTTAAAACTGATACTCAGGTGTGGCAGGGAGGCTACACAGCACTAGTCAGATCCAGGCCTCAGGCTTTTAAAGGGACAAGGCACCATTTTACAATGCCTTATTGTTGGGCTGGGTTTTCAATTCAAAGGAGCTTCATTAAGTCAAATAGAGCTATGCTGATTTTACTAACACTTGTGGGTCTGTCCTATCAAGATTAGTTTGACCTAGAAGCTTGCAATTATATTTTTAAGAAGTGGAATTGTCTACATTGTAATTATTAATTGAAAAATTTGGAAAATCAGAATTGCTCATTAGGCTCCTAAAAATTTGAATGAAATCCATTAGCAGTCCTCATAACATTAACCAAATTTACAGCAGAGTTGTATAGTCTACAAATGGTTGGCTAGAATTTGGAAACCTCTTGGCTCCTTTTTTTTTGGTCTGTATTCATTTATGACGCTTTTCATGTGTGTGTGCAAGTTATTTGATACATATCACTTAACCTAACAGGAAAGTAATGTAAATGAACACACACGTGTAACCTCAACCTCTGGTTAATGAAGTTTTCTGTCTGGGAACATTCTATTAAGCTAAAGAAGATAAGAGCTGCAGGATAATAAAAGCCACACCATTTCAGTGGTGTATGCATTAGCAACAACAGTGATTTCCATCCTATTTAGGTAGATAAAGCCATTTACACATCTGCATATTGTCTTTGGAAGTATGCAAATAGCTTTATCAGCCTAAATGAGATGGAAATCTTATTTTGAAAGAAATGGCAGATAACATAGTGCAAAGTCTGTCTTCATAGCTATATCAAATGCAATATTTTTGAAAGCATGATATTTCACCTTTAAAATCCCAAAGAGTTTAAGATATCTTAAACCTGCAGTGCTTCTAACAGAAGTAAATACCCTTCTCACTTGTGTGTGGGCTCCTATATGAAGTACTTGATTCTAGACTATTGGTTCTGAAATAGTAATCTGAAGGGCACCTGGTGGTGGTTCAGAGAGAGCCGGTTAGTCATTTATTAAGGTGCTAAATTTAATTAAAGGATACTAAAAATGTATACTTGCTTTCCTAATCTTTTTCTATGTAAGAGTTGGCTGTAGTTGCTGAAGGGATGCTGCTTAATTGTTGGGGCTGCTGCAATCATACAAAAGCATGTTGTCCACAAGACACATTCTCTATTAAGATGCAAGCCATTTACAAAAATGTTGAATCTTTGTCTAGACAAATGCAAGCTGTGGGCTACCAGCTATGAGATGCCTGGCTGCTTCAAAGAGTGATTGGGGGGGAGGGGGAAGGGAAATGTCA
Source organism: Sternotherus odoratus (assembly GCA_032164245.1). Lineage (NCBI taxonomy): Eukaryota > Metazoa > Chordata > Testudines > Kinosternidae > Sternotherus > Sternotherus odoratus. The sequence continues at coordinate 58,029,785 of JAVMKO010000004.1, forward strand.
TCTTGAGTCTAGATGATATAAGGTTCATTTTATAACTGAATGTGTTTGCAGTGCTTCAAATCGATATAGATAGCATCCCTCTTTCTTCCTCCTAAACTATCCTGAATTCTGAAGTCATCCATGTATACGTCCTTATTCTGTAAAATAATGCTAAATCCTGTTGATTTGGCTCAAGATTACTAGAACATGCATCTAAATTAGATCTCTGTAAATTTAGCTGATTCTCATTTGGGTTGTTTTGATCTGCATTTCAATTAAATGTAATTTTTCCAATAAAATTGTAGAACAACAACAAAAATCTTACTAATGATTGCCACAAACTTTTATACACATAATGCTCCATTAAGATTGTTGTATTGTAATGGTTGTATAATGTCATCAGGTTTATAGGTAAATTGGATTATGCTTCAGGAAAAACTCATGAAAACATTCAGGTTGGTGCTTATTATTTTTATGCCACTTTCACATAAAGACAGAAGGAAAAAAAACACACCCACACTGGAACTGTTTGCCATAATGAATGAGAATTTAATGCAAAATCTTAATATAGGAAAATTTATTCCAATTAAATATTTGATTGTTTTCAGCAAAGAAATGAGCCAAAATACACTATTCCTATCAGTTATGCATGCTTCTCTTGGTCTACAGTTGTAGGACTAAGACTCATGGTTTGCTCTCTTACATTCTGCCCTGCCCCCTAGAAGCTTATCTACATTAGCCATGTGAATGAGTCAGGCCAGGGAAAAGGAGGGTCAAGGCTGGGAAGCCACCTCTGAATTAATCACCCTCCTACCCCTACCAATCCTTTGGGTAAAACCAGTGGAAGGTAATATATTTTTCAGGTAGAGTTAATATAGATGCCATTCCATTTTGATGACCCCTCTCTCCTGTATTATTAGTGCATATTTACTAATATACAATACACACATCCTATCTGCCAGCTAAACTTTATGTGCATACACTCAGGATTTTTGAACTCTTGAAACACTTGAGGCCAGTTTAATGGAGTTACGGTGATTGATGTTACATAAGAACGTTTGTTTTCCTTGCAAACTAGCACAAGCAAAGCCAGAAACGTAAGGTGTTATTGAATTTACGGGGTGGAAATCACACACAAAAATGTACTACCCTAGAATGGCCGTTGCCATTCTTAAGACATTTTCTTTTTTCCTATTTTTAAGATGTTTGACTGAAACTGAACATATAATATCAGTTGTTAAAGTGCACTGAGACTATGATGATGGGAGACTTAGATGTGCCTAGAGAAAGGATCTATTAACGATTTTTATCTTTGGTATCATAACCTTTTGGGCAAAAATGTGTCATTTAACCACTATTTAGCCTGAATAGGGGGCAGTTTGGAGCTGTAGCAGCCTATAGGGACTTAGGGACAGGATTGTACATCACAGCAGCACAATCTCGCACTTACTGACCCATTGTCAGAAGACTGTGCAGACTGAACTGTCCTATAAGACACTGCAAACTGTTTCCCTCAGGTAAGCAGACCATTCTACAGACTGTTGTAAAGGTGTGGATGTTGTGACTGGTGGTTTTAGTTATATCAGGAAATAAGTATTTGACTTGAAGGGGCCCCCTTTTTAATCTGTTTTTTATCAGATGGAATTGCTGTGTTCCCACTCATTATTCCTGACACCCTCTGGAGTAAAATAGTTAAGTTACCAGTCTTGGGGTTCTGAAAATCCTGGCTAACGCATCTATACATCAGAGTGCTGCAGAATCAAGTCATGTGATGCTGTAGCAATTCAGGAAAAAAATTCAGAATTTAGGGCCAGGATGCTATAGGGTGCACATGATCTTCTTGAAACATATCGTCCCAGTTTAGATGTTGGGATTTCAAATCCCCAAGCTTCTGTTCCAGAAAAAAATAATTTTCCTCACCAACATTCAAAATTTGTCCTGTCTGTTTTAAAGTCGATGTACTGTACAAAGGAAAAACCCTTCAAATTTTATTATGGTTATCAACAAAACAAGATTATTGTATAGCATCGGGGGCTAGATTATATAGTATCTGGGAAATCAGTGGCTCCAGAGACTCAAGGCTGATCACATTTCCCATCTCCAAGCCCAGATAACTTGAAGTCCTACTCTAGATAAGAATTCACCCAATTTAAAGAATTAAAGTGATCATGTTTTTATTCTGATTTTCTTTTTTAGACTCTGTCAGAACAAAATGGGCAAGAAGAGTGGCTAAAATTGTTAACTATGTGAAATAAGATTTAAGTGGAGTCTGAGAAGAAGAGATTGTAACTTTTAGGAGAGAAAAGATAAGTTTGATAAATCCAGTAAGGCAACATCTCTGAATTTAAATAAATAAGCAGGTTGTCCAGAATCTTCAGAAACTTGTTTTTTCCAGGCCCACTTCTGAGGCAGGTCAGGAAAAAAATACTCCAGGTCCAAAGACACTGAAAGGAGTTACTATGAAGAATGGCTAGGGCTGACTAGCAAGTTACAATATAAAGATTAATTTTTAAAGAGTGGGAGGGAGGAGGGGAGAGCCTATGTGACACTAGAAGCTAACAAATCAGACAACTTTGTGATTAAGAAATAAATATTTTAGCTACCATATAGCAACAAGTCTTAGATCTTCTATTCTCATGACAGTTGGCTTAGACAGCAAAAATGTGTTTTGGTAGATGTCTTGCCATCAAACATTACTGCTTCCTTTTTAATATCCCAGTGTACATGATGGGTAATGAGTCATGTGTAATCATCAAAATTAAAGTAGAACAGGTTATCTCTAGAGCCTGATTAAAACAGAAGAGAGGAGGGATTTGGAGGAAGAATTATTTGTGTAATGAATTAATGAGAAATCCATTAACAAAAGCTTGTTACTCTCTACAATCTCTTATTTCATTTTTTGAATGTTGGGCATGTTAAATCTTGATATAAATCAAGATATGATTTTTGTCCCCACTATTAATAGTAGAAATTCGAAATGGGCCTATCACAAATTTCAGATCCTAATCTTAATCTTAACTTTCTCAAAATTCAGGCATGTTTGGATTTAGGGTTTTCGTTCATACTCATCTCTAACAAAAATAAAATCAGTCAATAATTTAAACTAATTAAGTCTTCAGAGGGAGTATTTATCTAGTGGTTATAGAATACACAAAGACAGTCTGGACTCCTGGCTTCTATTTCCAGCACTGCCTCTGACTCACTATCTGATCTCCATCACATCACAACTTTTTTCAGGTTTCTTTGTGCCCAAAGATAAAATGGGGCAATACTATTTTCCTATCTAACAGGAGGGTTGAGGGTTCATATATTAATGTGTGTACAGTGCTTTCAGAGCCTTGAGTGAAAGGTTTTATATTCTCTATAATCTCATCTATAAGCAGGAGAATAACAGGGGTGAAAGTTTAAGATGCAACATTACTGAATGGGAACCAGTGTTCAAATGTGACAAGGTGAAGGGAATTATTTTGCCATTCAATCACCAGACTTTATGTTCTGCTTAAGGCAACATAGACACAATGTGTAAAACAGGTGACTTTGATTATAGCATAGTACCTTACAGATGAGTTTACCGTACCTAGATTTCTGGCAGATGCAGATGTAGGGCTCTGTCAACTCCAATAGAATCTGAAGTTGGTGAGACAGAAAAGGACATATGTGACTTGACAGGACTCAAATGCTAAAGGTTACTCAGTCACCATGATATCAACTTTTGTTTTCATCGTCAGTTTCCTGCAAAAAATAATAATAAATCTTTTCTATTTTTTTGATTTTTGAATGAGTACTTGATTTCAGGAAGGTTCGCAGATTGACAACGCAGGAAAAAAAATCTTTTCTCAAGGAAAAACTTGAGGATGATAGCCATGATGTTAAACTGCTTCAAAATCCTAATAATTCACAAAGTCCCTTTCATCGTGTACTGGGTATCTTTGAACCAAAGGAAGAAAACTCAGTAGTGAGGTACCTACTGGGGTTTAACAAACAATTCTGTGCAATGGGACAGATATTGATCCCATTTAAGTCAATGAAAACTCCCACTGACTTCACTGGGGCTAGGATTTTGTCCTGTCTGAGCATCCACGCAGCACTTAGTTCTCAGAGTCGTGAGACGTCATATACCTGGGACAAATGTAATCTTGGGACAATCTCCTCTTTGGCTTTTACACATCTGGAGGGGAAGTCCCCAGGACTTAAGTTTTTAAATTTAACTTTTTGAGGTATTATTTTCTTCTTCACAAAGCAATTTGGGTAAAATTTCCATAAACATGTAAGTGACTTTATGAAAACAGGATTTAGATTAATAAGTGTCCTAGGCACTTAGTCGTATAAGTTCCATTGTTGTAAGTGCCATTTTAACCTTCATTATTTTAAAACTAAAGAAATTAAGAGAGACATTTATTTAGATCATTTGTCATAATCTAGAACAGTGATGGCAAACCTTTTTGAGCCCGAGTGCCCAAACTGCAAACCAAAACGACTTGTTTTTTTCAAAGTGCCAACACTGCAATTAAACCTAAATAACGAGGTTTTAGTTTAGAAAAAACAATTCATACAGTTTTTCAAACTAATTAACAGCTTTTGTTTAAAAAGAAAAACACAGTAACAGAGCTTTCCATTAAACATTTTTTTTAATTGAAAAAAACAAAAAAACAAAAAACAAAACAAAAAAAACAACTGTACACCCCCCCCAACTGACCCACTCAGCCTGGTCTCTCCCCCCAAAACCTCCTTCCCTCCCCTCCACCCCCCAAATGACCCACCCAGCCCAGTCTCTCCCCCCAAAACCTCCTTCCCTCCCACCCACCCCCCAAATGACCCACCCAGCCTAGTCTCTCCCCCCAAAACCTCCTTCCCTCCCACCCACCCCCCAAATGACCCACCCAGCCCGGTCTCTCCCCCCCAAACCTCCTTCCTTCCCACCCACGCCCCAACTGACCCACCCAGCCCGGTCTCTCCCCCCCAAACCTCCTTTCCTCCAACCCCCCAACTGACCCACCCAGCCCGGTCTCTCCCCCCCAAACCTCCTTTCCTCCAACCCCCCAACTGACCCACCCAGCCCGGTCTCTCCCCCCCAAACTTCCTTTCCTCCAACCCCCCAACTGACCCACCCAGCCAGGTCTCTCCCCCCCCAAACTTCCTTTCCTCCACCCCCCCACCCCCAACTGACCCACCCAGCCAGGTCTCTCCCCCCCAAACCTCCTTTCCTCCAACCCCCCCCCCAACTGACCCACCCAGCCCGGTCTCTCCCCCACAAACCTCCTTTCCTCCAACCCCCCCCCCAACTGACCCACCCAGCCAGGTCTCTCCCCCCCAAACCTCCTTTCCTCCAACCCCCCCCAACTGACCCACCCAGCCAGGTCTCTCCCCCCCAAACCTCCTTTCCTCCAACCCCCCCCAACTGACCCACCCAGCCAGGTCTCTCCCTCCCAAACCTCCTTTCCTCCAACCCCCCCCCCCAACTGACCCACCCAGCCTGGTCTCTCCCCCACACCACTTACCCCCGCTCCCAGCCCAGCCTTCCCCCAACACCCCCTTGCACACCGCTTACTCCCCCCCCCCCCCCCCGGCGCTTACTTGTTCGCTGGGTCACGTTGCTGTGACCCGACTCCAGCGAGGGAAGGAGAGGAGCGACACGCCCCCCAGCCTCGCGGTCACACCAGCGCCGCGACACACCGCCTCCCCCACCCCCCAGCCTCGCGGTCAGAGAGCGCCGCGCCACACCGCCTCCCCCGCCCCCCAGCCTCGCGGACAGAGAGCGCCGCGCGAGCCAGATGACAGGCTCAAAAGAGCCACATCTGGCTCGCGAGCGGCGTGCCCACAGAGACGGCTCGGCGTGCCGGCAGTGGCACGCGTACCACGGGTTCGCCATCACTGATCTAGAAGAACTGTCAGTCTTAACATTAAAATGAAATGCCTATAACTGAGCCTCACAGAATGATCTATTTTTTACCTGCAGAAAGGGGAGTTGCTCCAGGTATTGACATTGCTGTGTGTGTATGTGAGTAAGAAGCCTGTGCTTCAGCTGCCTATAATAATCATATTGCTTAGTTATTATTTTAGTTAAGACACAGAAATGAGTGAGCTGTTAAAAGCATACTGGATTATTAGAGAACTATTAGTGTTTTGTAAGCATAGTGAAAAATAGGAAAATGAGGGCAGTATATTCCTTTAATGTGAAATATTTGCCATTATGTAAACTCTTGCTTCTAAGGTGCTTGTTTTAAGTAAAGAGTTAATCAATCATAATACAAAAATCTAGTAAAAAACATTTTTGTAAAGGAATTAGATAAGCACAGTCCTATAGTTGCATGCAATTCTGGAGTGCTAATATTCTTATTAATTAACAATGAAAGTTAAATAGTACAAAAAGATTATTGGCAATAGTGTTGAGACTGTCTTAAAACTTTCCTTTAAAACTGAGATTTGTGGACATTTTATTTATCTAAATGCAATTTTTCACAAAAAGTGTCTGCTCAGCAGAAAACTTGGACTTTTCATTAATCTCTCTCTATCCCAAGAAAAATCTCAAACTGAAAACTTTTCAGCCAAAAATTGAAATTTTGAATATGGAAATGCCTCACAGGAGTTTGGTTGCTTATGCCTTCATTCTCTTTTGTGGGTTGCGTTCCGCAGCCAAACCACATTTCCTGCAATGAACAGTGGCCATGGGACTCCCATGATGCATCACAGCAACTGATCAATAAGGGGGACTGTCATAAGTATAAAGTAGCCTAGAATTACTTTTTACCTATAAAGGGTTAACCTGAAGGTAACCTGAGAGGGGATGACGAACCGGAGATGCTAATCAACCTCTGAGACAAAGAGAGTTTTAGTTTCAGTTGATCTCACTCTGTTCTCTCCAGCTATGGGATGAACCACACCTATGTCTTTTACTCTACCTTTCTATAATCTTCTAACAAGTAAAGTTCAGTAGTAAGTGAATTGTGTGCTTGAACTGTATCACTTGATAATTGATCCATAGTGTTCCTTATACTGTTAAGCTTTAGCAGAGGAAGAATTCCTAGGGAGGGGTCAGTGATGCTGTGTGATGGCAAGTCAGTTTTTTTTATTGATTACTGTACATTCCTTCTTTTTTCTTTAATTTAAATCTCTTTTTAAAGACTCTGACTGCTTGTTTCCATTGGATAGATCCTGGTTTTTGGATCGGCAAGTCTCACAGAAAGTGAGGAGTTTTTTCCTTTGTTTTCTCAAGCCTCTCCCAGGTAAAGGGAGGGGGTTTGGGGGGATTAATGGAGGGGTTCCAATTTACCCAAACCCATTGTTTTGTGGGCTTAAATTGGTGGTGGCAGCCAATATTCCAAGTCCAGACACAGGAGAAGTTTGTGTTCTGGGGAAAAGTTTTAACCTAAGCTGGTAAAATATGCTTGGGGGGTTATTTCTTTTTTCATGCAGGTCCCACATCTTTACCCTAGAGTTCAGAGTGGGGAGGCAATCCTGACAGGGACCATGGTGCATCATGAGAGAGTGTGTCCAGCTAGGGAGCCTGACCTTTAGGAGAAAACGAGGGCATGAGGCTCCTGAATTGGAACTCCCATAAGCATTATGACAGTTTAAGACCATGTCTTCACTACTGGGGTAAATTGACCTAAGTTACTCTACTACAGCTATGTGGATAACATAGCTGGAGTCTATGTAGCTTCAATAGACTTACCCGGGTGTCTTCATTGTGCCGCCCCAATGGAAGACGCTGTTCGGTCAATTTGCTTTACTCGTTTCAGGGAGCCGGAATACCAGAGTCCACTGGAGAGTGCTGTGCTGTCGATTTAGCAGGTCTTCACTAGGCCGCTAAATCGACACCTGCTGCATCCCCCCCATAGTGAAGACAAGACCTTTATGTTGACCTGAGCTGAAATGAAATACTTTGATTCAGTTCCCCAATCCAAAATAAAATGTTGTCAAAAGGTTTCATTTCCCCCCTGAAATATAGACAAAATGTTTGGACACTTACCGTAATTTGTGGCTGAAAATTTCCAGTGTGGATTTTCTTTGTGACAAGTCAAAATTTTATATGGAAAATGTCAATGGAAATTATATTTATTCAGTTTAATTAATTTTTCTTCCATGAGATTAAAAAAACATTTTCTGACCAGCTGTAGTACTCACATAATTGGGATTTCATAATGTATATAACAATTCAATAGATACATCTAGAGTTCATGCATTTCCAAAATTATATCTACATGTCTATGCTTAACTAATTACTTTACAAAAAATGTGTCTTTAGAGTTAATTAACAACTCTTTGTTTCTGCCAGTTACCTTAAGTGCATGCTTTCTTTTTGGAAAATTTACCTATTAGCAAATAGTTTATATTAGAAAATAATTTGAATGAATGGATTATAAGGTGGATAGAAAGCTGGCTAGATCATCAGGCTCAATGGGTAGTGATCAATGGCTTGATGTCTAGTTGCCAGCCGGTATCGAGTGCCTCAGGAAGCGGTACTAGGTCCAGTTTTGTTCAACATCTTCATTAATAATCTGGATGATGGGATGAATTGCACCCACAGCAAGTGTGTGGATGACACTAAACTCGTGAGGGAAGAGGCAGATATGCTGGAGTGTAGGGATAGGGTCCAGAGTGAACTAGACAAATTAGAGGATTGGGCCAAAAGAAATCTGATGAGGTTCTACAAGGACAAGTGCAGAGTCCTGCATTTAGGACGGAAAAATCCCATGCACTGCTACAGGTTGGAGACTGACTGACTAAGCATCAGTTCTGCAGAAAAGGACTTGGGAATTACAATGGACCAGAAGCTGGATATGAAAGCAAACGGCATATTGGGCTGCATTAGTAGAAACATTGCCAACAGATCGAGGGAAGTGATAATTCCCTTCTATTTGGCACTGGTGAGGCCACATCTGGAGTATTGCATCCGGTTTTGGGCCTCCCATTACAGAAAGGATATGGAGAAATTGGAGAGAGTCCAGCGGAGAGCAACACAAATGATTAGGGGGCTGGGGCACGTGACTTATGAGGAGAAGCTGTGGGAACTGGGCTTATTTAGTCTGTGGAAGAGGAGAGTGAGGGGGGTATTTGATAGCAGCCTTCAACTACCTGAAGGGGGCGGGGGAGTCCAGAGATGATGGAGTAGGCTGTTCTCAGTGCTGGCAGATGACAGAACAATGAGCAATGGTCTCCTGTTGCAGTGGAGAAGATCTAGGTCAGATATTAGGGAAAACCTATTTCAGCAGGAGGGTGGTGAAGCATTGGAATGGGTTACCTAGGCAGGTGGTGGAATCTCCATCCTTGGAAGCTTTTAAGGCCTGGCTTGACAAAGCCCTGGCTGGGATGATTTAATTGGGGTTGGTCATGTTTTGAGCAAAGGGTTGACTACTAGATGACCTCTTGAGGTCTCTTCCAACCCTAATCTTCTATGATTCTATGAACTTCATGGAGTGCTTATATAAGGGAAAACAACAACACCTATATTCAAATTAAAAGTGCAATGTTCAGGGAATATCCCCTCCAAATTTCTAATGAGACTCTCACAAATGAACAGATCCTTAATTTTGGATGGAATTAAGAGAGCACTCAGAGCTGAATCAGTGTTAACTGCATGTTTGCACAGGGCGAAATACTGGTCTCACTAAAGTCAATGGGAGCTTTTCCTTTCTTTTCAATGGGACCAAAATTTGGTCCATAATGGAAACCTGATCATCAAAATCCTTTATTACAGTGGGTACTTTACTATTGCGTCTTCATGTAGTGATTCAAAGATGCTGCAGCTCCTAGGTTCGTGTGATGTACATCCAAGCTTTAATTTTAAAAATATATAATTTTCTAGACATCACTGTCTGAATAAAAACTTAACCAGAGTTCTAGGGCGTCTGCAGAAGGCCTGACATAATAGCTCCAAGACAGATGAACCGCCTTATGCATCTCAATCATGTGTTAACTCTAAAACCTGCTGATCTGTTTCTTGAGGAAAGAGTAGTCCCAAATACTGTTTTTCGGGTATCCCTGCCATCTTGAAGGGGGCTGGCTTTGCCCTGCCATCACCACTCAAAGTTGGACAATGGAGCCACAGGAGGCTCCATGTTATGGTGTGTTTAATACATCACTGATTAACACTATTATTGTGTGATTTGAGTATTTTGGAATTATAACACAACTAAGCATAGCCAATCTGGCATAGCTGCATACTCAATACATAAGTTATCTCAGTCAGCCGGAGGCCCAGAAAATATATCATGTAACCTTTTGCTTTACAGGGAAAACTGAACAGATCCAAACAATTCTACACAGGCGTTCATCTTCAGAAAGTGAGATGGCAAATGTTGCTTCCAGATTCGGCATATTTTTGTGCACCATCAAAAGGTTTGAATAAAACTCAGTTAGTTTCATGTCTTTGTTTGAACCTGAAACTACACAGGTTTTATATAGTTTGAAATTCACTAATGAAAATTTCACAGTCTAGCTTCACTTTCACTTGTGCTGCTTCAGCATCTTCTGTGACTAAAACTCTCTCCCTCCTGAACCATTTAATCTCTGTTTAAGGGCATGATCCTGTGAGGTGCCTCCCAAAACAGTGATGCCTTGAAGAGAGAAAGAAAGCTATTAAGTGAACAAATCAGTAACATGCTGTGAACCCTCAACTCTTTTTGAAGTCTGTGGTAGCAAATTGTCCTCAGCATGTTAGAGGAAGTGATTAGCATCTTGCAAGCTGACGCCCTAAATGTCCCTTAAAAGCTTTTTCTTTCCAGTTTGCCCTATGACTTTTTCTCCATGGAAAATGTTTTGTGATAGTGTATATTAAGGACACTATATAAAAAATGATGCCTGAGATTGGCTCAGAAAGCTGAATTTCCCACAAAACAAAACAGTAATAGAAATCAAAATATAAACATGTAATGTATTTTCAATTGAATGTGGGATGGAACATAAAAAACTATTCAGGTTAATATTGTGTTAAATGAGAAAAGCATACTAGACAACCATTGTCATCCACATTGTAAAGAGATATGTGCATGTTACATTGTACAGCATAATTAGATGTATTGTTCAATGCTCATAGATAAAACAAACTTAGGGAGTAACCAAGTTGAAGCCCTATTCTACTCACACTTATTTCAGTGGAGTTATATCTGATTTACACCTGTGTAAGTGAGAAGAGAGATGCATGTTTGGTTAAATAATTCCAATTGAGCCAACTAAATTCAAAGACTATAGTAAAAGGTTAATATATTACTATACGGAATACAGAAAGTACATTACCAGGTCTCTGGAACTTGTGAAGTGATAGCAGCTTGTTCATTCCCAACTACCTTTTCAAAACTCATGCCTCTACAATCCAGTTTAGGATAAACAAAATTCCTTCGTGGGAAATGGAAAAATTACTTTCCCACAATTGATTCCATTATGTGTTCTGTTTTTAATATCTCAGTTTATCATATCTATTTACAAGACTGATAAAGGGATTTCTAATCCAGTCATTATTACTAACAGCTATGGCAATTTGAATTGAGTTAAAAACATCTTTCAGTGAGTCATCATTTCATAAATGACAGAAAACATCTGCAATAACAAATACCTCTTATCAATCACAGAACATAATTAAATCATAATCACCTTTTATGAATTTACCCCATCCTGTTCATTACAACACACATCCTTCGTTAGTTTCCAGGGGTCCCTTTGTGAGCATCTGGACTAGGTCAAGTTAAAAGATTATACACATTTCATTTAGTGTATGCTGTCCTTCATTTTGTCACTCACTCAGATTCAATTTAAGTACAGACAAATGTTTAGTTTAATAGGGTACAGAACATTGAATTACATAAATAAAAATGAATTTTGGTTATGTTATGTAACAAAAGAAATTGCAGGAGTTTTAATATCTATTAACAAGAGAATCAGGCTCAGGATTTTAAACTGCTAATAACAGTTATGAAAATAATACACACAATGTCCCCCTCACTCTGTATGCAAACATTCCAAATTAATAAATTCTATATTGTGCATGTGTGATAGGCATTTTGTTCTTGGTCATAATTATTTTTGCTCATGGACATAATCCTCAATGAAACTATTTATAGGCCAAGATTGAAATTCTACCTGAATTTAACTTATAAGTACAACAAAGATATTCTACAATTTAAGAGGTGTGAGTTATCAAAACGTGATGGGGTGTCTGCCGCACACTACATTGGAAGGGGTTAAGATGGTCTGGCAGGCCAACTAACTCCATAGGCTGCACCTGGAGGGGAAGCTAGGAAACAGGGGATTCACTGAAAGCAGGCTCAGCTAGGTAGGAACAGACAAGCTGGTCCTGGGAACGTGCAAGTTACTCCCTGGGAAGAGGGATGAGAGTTTGGAGCTCATACTCCCACAGAAATGGGGGAACCAGGCTGTGTAGAAAGTAGTCCAGGAAAGGAGTATTAAGGCTGGGAGAGTAAAGCCCAGAACTTCTGGGTTGAGGGTCTCTGGATCAGAACCCAGAGAAATGGGTAGGCCCAGGTTCCACAACTGGTCACTGGGGAAGTGACCCCCTTAGGGCAGTACTGGAGAAGACTACCTGAGACTGTTTGCATGGAAGGACTTTGGTTAACCCCCCCAGAAGGAGGAGCCATGTAGTGACATGAATGGAGGCCTGAGTCATGAAGAGACTGCCGTTCCTGGAGTGAGAGGGGCCATAGGACAGGGGAAGACCCCACCAGAGATTGGCTAAAATGCCTGGCAAAGCTAATTCCCAGAATGGGAAGGAGGAGGCATCACTAGTGGTGAGTGGACCCCGTGACACACCATCACAAGGAAGATACTAAAAATCCCATTTCCAAAAGCCCAGATTAAATACCATGATGGGAAAGAATATACTCGGAAAGTAATTCTGGGAACTCTGTGTTTTATCTGACTTCCCCTCTGACACAGGACCTTGGCAAGAACAAACAAAGGCTGCTGGTGGGAAAGAACAGTCATTCCTGGGAAGCAAGATGAGTTAAGTATACAATTAATTGTGGTATTGAGAGAAAACATTGTCTGGATTGCTGAATGAGCTGAACATTGTCTGGCCTGACTTCTCATTTCTGAAGTACTGAGAAATGAGGCAGTAGGTGCAGGAACCATGTATCTGCCCAGAAAATTGAAAATGTAACTTGAGTGCTTTCTTATATGAGAACTTCAAAAAAAAACAACACACCATTGGAGTTTAGTTATTTAGGAAGTTATATATAGATCCAGTTGTGAATTTTCCTGCTGGTTACAATGTTTAAATATCTGTGGATATACAAATTTCTTCCCTCAGACTTTGATATCTGAATGATGCATGAGCTATACAATTCTCTAGCTGAGGTAATGCTGGGAAAATTCATTATTCTTGTTGATTAACCTGCTAGTTTGCTTTGCTGGTTTTTGAGTGAATAATTTCCCTAGGAATTAACCTACTTGATCAAATGACTGGTCCATCCAATCCAGCATTTTGTCTCTGTCTCTGACAGTGACCTGTATCAAATGTGTAGTTATAGGTAAACCTACTCACAAGGGAAGTTTCTTCTTAAACCCCATTAATGTTAGAGGTTCGATTATACCACACAATTTTGAGGGTTAATAATATTCTTGTTCTCTTCTAATAGTTACAACAACTCTGGCTATATTTGTTATCCATGTAAATGCATAATCCTTTTTTACCCAAGCCTTAGAGATGAGCTCAATGACCTAATAGGTGTGTTCTCTCTCTGTAATTTCTAAGATGTTCATGCCTAGACATCATCAGTCACAGAACTGTTACCTAAAAGTGTCTGGACATAGAGACAAGAAGAGTGAAGGTGCAGTGCTGGTGGGGCTAGTATGAAGGCAAGAGGGTCTCTATGATATTAAATCAAGACCTAGCACACACAGACTACAGGCTTTTGAAATGAAGATCTGCATTTTTTCATCTACTATCATTTAAAGGGCAAGGTGAAAATATGGATCATGTGGTTTTATTTCCCAGTGTATAAATGACTCTAGCAGTCTTCCCACTTATTGTTTTTCATTATTCTCTTGCATGTTGAGATGAACTCAAAGTTTTTCTAATTCAGCAAGTCCCATGTGCACTCTTTTAGATTTCTACCTTTGCTTTTTACATTTTTTGTAACCTTTTCAGCTTCATTTTGCAATCTTTTCAGCCACTCCACTTCATGTTTTAAACATTACCCAAGCCTTGAGGTATGGGCATGATGGTCTTACAAGTCTTTTCAATATTTAATTTCTATGATGCTCATGCTATAGTTCCCTTGTCTCACACTCATTTTATTTCTTGACTTTCCTCCTTCATTCATAATGGCTTTCTTAAATTTCTCATTTTATTGCCACATGCTATGCATTCCATGTTCTTTGGAAACACTTTAGTATTCACTTTTTTGTTTCTCTCTCCATGGTGTTCCCTTCTGCTTTATCATTTGATTGCTCTCAAATTGTTGCATTGCAAGATTTGGCCTGATTTAAGTTCTGTTGAAGTCAGTAGGAAATGTTTCCACTGATTTCAGTGGGATTTGGATCAAGTTTTAAATGGGTTTAAGAACGGATGTCATCTGTAATAATTGTAGTACATTTTTTCCTTTTGATCTGCAATGGAATCATAATACATAATTTCTTAGCAGTATAAAATAGTATATTTCTTAGTAGTATAAAAACTATCTTAATCTTGATACCAACTATCACTATTGTTGGTACAGCACACACTAAGTGAGACACTACTATAAAACTAATGGAGTGGAAAATCCCTGGAATTAGAATTTGGCGAATAAAGGAATGATAATAAACTGGGTAGAATTGAATCTGTATGCTTCCTCCATTAAAGAACAAGGTCAAAGAACATGTAAGTGCACAGCGGTGTCACTTAACATGCTTGTTTAACTGAACTAAACTGATGACCAGAAGGAGGCTCTGGAATCATAGTACATCAGAACAGATGGAGCAATAGCACACTAAGGAAGGAATGCAGATTGAAGCAATCAGGTTAGTATTTAGAGCATCTTATAAGGGAACCTCACAAAGTTGGCGTTTATGAATTACTTGGTTTCTACTATCCTGAAATGAAACAGTAAAGAGAACACAGTATCAGGAGACTTCCAAATTCCTGTTAAGCCAGTGATGGGAGTAGAACAGTTCCTCAGCTGGTGTGCATTGGAGCCAGGACCATGTACGTCAGCTGAGGATCTACCCCAGTTTATCTTGGACCACAGTGTTAATTTTTTGTCTTTCACATTCAAGATAATGTGTGTGTCTGATAGTGTTCTGCTCCATAAAAGGTATTTTGTATGAGGATAATTTCTTTAACTTTAGCCCAGTCAACTTAGCCAATGTATAAAGAGCTGGAAATGCCGAAAAATCCTTTGTCCCATTCACAGCTAGCCAAAGGATTTTGTTTGATGTTGGAGAGGACACAGGAGGAAAATGTCTCTGATTATTAGATCACATGAGGCAGGAGTCTTCAGAATCCTGGGACATCCCAAGATCCACTGGACACCATGGCCATGTTTGCTAATGCTATACCCTTCTGGACTAATTCCACCACTCCAGCTTCCATGTCCATGTGGTTCCATTGACAACATGCTGCCAGGGACTTCTCTAATGGCTAGTGCTCCTTAAACCACCCTAAAATGAGATTCTGCAGTGGTGTTCAAAAGAAAAGTTCATGCAGGCTGCTGCTCAAACTCTCATAGCCAGCATCCTGCTCCTGATTAAGCTTCTCTTTTCTAAGAGGCAGGTTTTTTCAGTATCTGTTCTTAGGGCTAGCTGGAATATTTCCTGTGTCCCTTTTACTCTACTTTAATCCCTTTCCTGATAAACTGCATGCCATGGTGTGTATATTCAATTACAATACCTGCATAACTTTATTCCTGGGAAATATTTTCCTTCTAAGATCAGCATCATGCTAGCTCATATTTGAACCCAAATTTAAATACCAGACACTGCCATCTGGCTGAAAACTAGGCCAGTTTCAAACATATTCCTGTGAGCCCCAAATGCATCCTTCCTGTTCCCACTCACAAATATATTTTTTTTCCTAGGGATAAACTCAGAAAGGCAACTGAGTCTAGAGCAAACATTAGGAAAGTAAAGCATAGTATAAAGCTGGAATTTGTATAATGTTAAGATGACGAATAATTAATAACCAGTGTTCATGTATCACACTAAACAAATATTGGCTTGTTTATATTTTTCCATTTTCTTCAGGAGCACACAACTTCACAAATGCTTAATATAATTTTTTTTTTTTGCTAATCCAAAATTAGTTACTAATTATTCATGGATCATTCCTCCTGTCAGATTCCTGGTAATTAACTGGAAGCAGTGATCCAATAAAACAAATTGTGAGATGAGTAATTTGTCATATCTTCCTTAATTAGTCCAATTAGAAAATCTCTGTAAACCTAAGAGTCAGTAAAACCAGGGGAAGGCATTCCAGACATTGCCTTACAACAACAGTAAATACCTAATTCTATGGTGGATTTGCTACATTTAGAAGCTATAAAAAATTGCACAAGATTGTTTTCCATACCGACACAAATTAAATTTAAAAAGGGACTAAGGGACTTTCATAACAGGGGATATGGTCAAGCTCATCAGACATAAAACATAAATTCATTTAGCTCTTCTTGATTTTTGTACATGATTCTTGCTACATCTGTAATTACTTGAAGGCATTTCTTTGTGCTTGTTATTTCTCAGTTTATTTTTATCTTCCGCATTATTGAATTTGTACTATTGCTTCTTTTCTTGCACTGAAGCTGTAGTGTTGAAGTTATGACAGTACAATAATTTCAATAGCTGTTGGCTTTACACATGGACACATTCACAAGATGATGTAAATACAAGATCATGAAGATGTGACAGAGGCAATGTGTGGTAGGGAGTGATTTCATATATATATTACTACTATGCAGAAAGCAGAAAATGACGAGCCACGTAAATTACATTTGAAATGAAAGTGTTTTTCATTGTTTTCTCCAGTATGGAAATCCCTCTTAATCAATACAAGGGAGCGCTTTTCAGATATTATTTGACCCAGCCCATAAAAAGAATGGGTGGAGGGGCAAAAACCAGAACACTGTATTTGACCATAGCAGAAGTTTAACTCTAAAGCAATCTTTATAATCAGGTCTGGAATATCAAGGATCCAGATCTATTTCTAGAACAGATATTTTCTTCATGTTATAGCCTAACACGAAGGCTGTGGATTATGTATTAATCATATTGTTTACGTAAAAATTCCCAGTTATGACTTTTGAGGTTTGATGGGCCTGATCTTGGGACAAGCACCTAGTATTATTAAAAGTATGTTATAATTGGGAACCCATATGTGCATGGTTGAAATACTCATGCTATAGGAACTCTATAGTTACACTAACTTATTAATTCATTTAGCGAAGGCACAAACACCCCATACACAATGAACATCTGAAAATCCATACACTCACACCATCTCTTCCAGAACAACCTGAAATGTTAGCCATTATCTTCCTCATCACCCTCCTCATCATCATCAGTGTCCACCATTCTGGCTGCTCCCAACAGCTACATTTCTCTCTCCTACTGCTAGGCTGGGATGCGACTTTTATAATATGTTATACTGATGCCATGATGTCTAATATATATTCAATAGAGGTTTTTCCCCTCTTCCTTATTTGTATTTCTTCACCCTATTGTTGGAGTGTCCTCCTGTAGGTTAATATATCAATGATATGAACTTATTATCATATATGTCCATTCATTGCCATGGCACTCTTGTGGTCATGCATCTGCAGATGTTGACTCATGTTCCTATGACTGGTAGGTGTCATTATGGTAAACTCTGACAAAATTCCCCTTGTACGTTCTATTTTCGGTTCCCCAAAGCTTTGGCACAGATAAATGACCTAATTCTTACCCCAAATTCATAGGCTTCAAGCCTTAAGCTAACTGCTGAAGCTAATGTCTTACAAAATACAGGCCTATAGGTTTCTTGCATTAATGCTGAATATAGTGAAGACAGAATTTAATGAAGGCATGGCAGTGAACATAATAAAGGCAAGCTAGCCCTATGGGCTATAGTGTACAGTGCAATCTGTTTTATGTATATGACTATTCATAATCCAACCCTTTGCTGGGGTTGACATTAACCAGCATTGAAATAAATTCTTACTGCTGTAAATGTCTAATTCTGACATTAAAAAAAATAAACAAACATACAAAAAAACCAAAGTGGAGCTTATGCCCCATGGCTAGTAAGTAGAAGGGAGTTTCTACAAATTCAGCTCTCTGCAGGTGTGTGGGAAGAGACTAGGGTAGGGCGGGATTGCAATTTTCCTACATCCCTGTCTACCAGCAGTCAGTCAATCCAAACTAAAATCAATTCATCCTGAGACTGGAATGAATGGGTGGGGGGGGGAAGTAAGGTTACACTGGAACATCCTTCAATCTGCAGTTCTGTTTGTGATCCTCCAGTGGTTTGCAAAGTGTGCAGATCACAAGATGCAGACTCTTGTCCAGATGCTAAACCACAGGAAAAGACACTGCTTTCCCAATAGAATGTCTCCATGTAAGTGGTTTCTGTAGGTGCCACAGGGATGCTATTTTGGTAATGAATGCAAGGAAGGTGGCCCACGTGGTGGGACAAGAGATGGTCCAGAATAAAATCTTTTAATTAAGATGTGTCCCAAACAATGGAAAAAAGTTAGAGAATCTGTGTTCTATATTCTTCAGTCTCTGTGCCTGAGATACCATAGATGATGGCCGGGACTGGGAGAAAAGGACATCAGATTCATCTTCAGTATTGGTAGATGAAACCAATGAGCTAGTTCCTATTGGAGCTGGTTCCCCCCCAAAATCGGCCTAAAACTGCATTTTTTCATGGAAAAGTGTTGTCAATCCAAACACGATTCACAGGAACATGCCACTTTTGATGTAAATTTCAATGGGGAAAAAGTCAAAATGTTTCAATTGACAATGCTGAAATCTTTGATACATTAGAAGCCAAAAGGAAATTTAGTTTAATATTTATAACTAGTGTACACGGGCCAAAGTGCTTAATGCTGTTTGTCCGGGCCTCACACATCAGTTCAACTCCCTGCGGCTGCCTCTTCCTCTTCCTCCTCTCCCTGCCGCCTGCAGGCCCGCTCGTAGCCACATGCGCCGAGCCCGGCGCAGGGGAATGACGTCACCTTAAACCGCCTGCCTCTCTCCCTGGCCCCGGCTAGACATGCGCAAGCTGCACGCCTCACCCCAACGCCGTCCTCAACCGCCGCTCACCCTACCCGACTGCTACACTCAGTCCCGCCCCACCCAGCCAGCCATTGGCTGCTTCTGCACCGATTTCTGGCCAGCTCGGCTTTCACGATTGGGTATCATCTCGGGAACATGGGCAGTGGGATTGGTCCAGAGGTAGGCTGGGGGAAAGGGGGAGGCATTCATTGGGCTGTGGGCAGGGCGGCCTGACCCCTACCCCATAGCGGGATGGCCTGGCATGTAGGAGTCACCCTTTCCCCATAGTAGGGTCCCCGGGCCGTAGGGGTCACCTCTGTGGGCGGGGATCGGTGCATGTGTGGTGGCCATTTTGTGCTGCCGAACTACAACTCCCAGCATGCTGTTTGTCCGGGCCATCTCTACTGCGCATGACGGCTTCGGACACAAACATCTTCTGGCCTTTTATTATATAGGATAGTATTGTACTTAACATTCCAACACTATAAAAGTCACAATTTTGATGGTGCTGAATCAAATAATTTTCATTTCATGGGAAATTTTGGCTTTTTATTCCAATGCTAAACAATCCACCAAAGTCAGAATTTCTTGCAGAACAGGCTGTCTCGTTCCAGACCAGCATTAAATGTTACCCTGCTGCAAGCTGGTACCCGTTGGTGGTAGTCAGACAGCAGGTGGTGCTGTTTCCTTGTCTCCTGTGGTATTCTCAAATATTTCAGAAATGACTGTGATGGGTTTCAGGATAACTTGTTTACTTTATAAAATTAGACATTACAGTAAAACCTCAATTTAACGGACTAATTCGGGCGAGGGGGTGTCCGTTAAATCAAAAAGTCCGTTATTTAATTAAAAAAAACCCTGAGCTGTCGGAGCAGCAGCCCACCCGCCACAGGGTCGGGGTGGCAGCTCCGCAGCCTGCCCGCTGCTGGGACCCGGGCGGCATCCGGGAGCCGGCAGCCAGCCCGCCTGCTGGCGGGACCAGGGAGGGACCAGGGAGCCGCCAGCCAGCCCGCCAGCGGCTGGGACCCGGGCGGCAGCCGGGAGCCAGGAGCCAGCCCGCCTGTGGCCGGGACCGGGGCGGCAGCCGGGAGCCAGCAGCCGGCCACCAGGGAAGGGGACCGGGGCCGCAGCAGGGAGGGGTCGCGGTCTGATATGGATCAGAAATTTTGTCCGTTGCATCCGAAGTCCGTTAAATCGAGGTTTTACTGTACTCTGTTGCAAGCTGGTACCCACTGGCGGTAGTCAGACAGCAGGTGGTGCTGTTTCCTTGTTTCCTGCAATAGCCTCAGATATTTCAGTAATGAGTGTGATAGGTTTCAGGATAACTTGTTTACTTTATAAAATTTATCTAGTTGTTAGTTAAAATAGCACTGCTTGTGTAATCAAGCCTGGCTGTGTTCTCCCTCATTCTCTGTAATAGACCCTGTAATAATCAGTGAGAAATGTAGCACTGCATAATGTCACACAGGATTTGTGGCATTTCCAACTGAAGCAAAACTATTTATGCCATAGGTTGTACCTACAGCTACAGGTGAAGCAGCAGTTAGCCAGGCAATGTTCATACCAAGTGAAGAGCAACAGTGATTGTTGGTGCCCAAAATTGTCAGTGGTACTGTAAATACTTGAGAATCTTCCCTTCTTCACCCCTCTAACAACAATGGCTTCCCCATTTCCTCGAAAAAAGAAAAAAATGGAATACCTGTTTGCAGGGTGAAAGGAATCATGGGAGAAGGTTTATGCTGGGGTCTGAGATGTTGAAGGGGGAGGGGAAGAAAATGGTTTAATTATCTGCACAAACCCAGCCTTCTCCCTCCTAGCTCCTACTTAACTCTCAGCACCATCCCAGCTTCTCTGCCAGCTTTTATCTAATGGTTCAACATCATCCTAGCTTTCCTGAACAACCTCATTCCTTCTGTCTTGACACATTGTACTATCAAACCACCACGTTGGCTTTATTGCCCTGCAGTGAAATAAAGGGCATTTCATGGCTCAGTTGATGGTTTATATTCAGCCCATGCTCATGGTGAGATAAGTGATTAGCTAGTGACTGTTCACTGAGCTATGTCAAATTACTTCAGGGGGTTTGGTACAGTTCCTACAAGCAAATGTCCACATTGCATAAAACAGTGGCTCTCAACCTTTCTAGGCTTCTGTAGCCCAACCCCTGCCATCCAGGGCTGAAGCATGTAACCTAGCTTTGCAGGGCCTCCTGCTGCATGGGACCCCAGGCAATTGCCTGCCTGCCATCTCTTTAGGCTGGCCCTCCACTTGCAACCCCAATCCCATCCTATAGTCCCCTGTGGTCCAGGACCCCCAGCTGACCAACCCTGATCTAGATGAATTTACATAATCCCTGGAAAACACATACCCCTGGATGAGAAAAACTGACATAAAACATTGCCACATTCAATACTAATTTGAAACCTGATTGGTAGTCACAGCAAAGGGGCCAAGGATTAAATGGAGAATGAAATACCCTGTAATTCTTTTCAGTGTCAGAGTTAAGGCATAATGGTGGGCAACATGCAGAAGTTTATGCCAATAGTGCTAGAGAGGGATTACAGAGCATACTTCAGGGCTGTTTTTTTTCTATTCATATATGTGTGCATTTTTAAAAACAATGAAGAGATTTTTCTGGGATCAAAACTGAGAATGGATAAACTAGTACAGGTGAAATGAGAAACAAACCAAGGCCTAAATTCACACTCAGTTTGAAGCAAAACTTTTTTGTTAAATTAAAGTTTGCATAACTTTTACCCCCTTCTTTTTCATGTTTCTATGCCGCTGCACTGGTAGTGATGGGAAGTGGTGAACAAGGTTGTTCAGGTGGTGTTTCTCACAAACTAGAAATCTGAGATCTCTCCAAGACAGCCCCTTGGATTATTATATTTAAAATGTTCTTAGCCCAATTTTGAAAACCCAAGCAGTTTGGAAAGTTCAGCTTCTTAATGTCTAGGTACTTATCCAAACCTTCGGAGATCTGCCCATTACTAATTCCAATTGCCAAATAAAGGTGGGGGAGCGGAGAGAAACTATAGTAAACTCTTAAGTTAGTTTTCTAAAGATATGAATAATAACATAATATGCTAGCTACTGTCTTGCCATACTGCTTAATTTAGTGCAGTCAGCTGAGTTTCTTTTTGGCACTTACCAGTTAACAGATAAATGTGATAAAGAATCTTTCCTGGCTTCAAAGAGGTTGCCAGTTATTGAATCAGACTGACCTTAATAACAGACCCATGGAACAGTTCACTTTTTGGTAATGAAAATAAAATCTCTACTTAGAAAAGTGGGCAGCTGTCAACTCTTTGTGCTTTACTACTGATATACATATGACTCACAGCATAAGACAAAATTTGCAACTATACCGAAGGATGCAGAACTACTATATTGTGGGTAAAGAGAGCACTCATGCAAACTAAGCTTTCAATATTTAGAAAGAACACAAGATGCAAAATAGATTTAAGCACACACCATGTCTCTACAATACTTATTTAAGCTTACTGCTGCCTCCCTGTGGGGGAACAACTTGGGGAATAAGAATGAGGAGTACTTGTGGCACCTTAGGCATGGTCTACAATACACGATTATGTTTAATTTAGCCTTATTGGGTCGAATTAAAATCCATCCACATAACCAACCCCGTTTTGTCAACTTAAAGGGCTCTTAAAATCGATTTCCGTATTCCTGCCCGGCATGGGGAGTAGCGCTAAAATTATCATTGGTGGTTCGAATTTGGGTTACTGTGGACACAATTTGATGGTATTGGCTTCCAGGAGCTATCCCAGAATGCTCCACTGTGACTGCTCTGGACAACACTTTCAACTCAGATGCATTATCCAGGTAGTCAGGAAAAGATGGTACTGGATCTAATCACAGTATGGGGAGAAGAATCTGTGCAGGCAGAACTCGGTTCAAAAAAAAAAAAGGAGCACCAACATATATGCGAAAATCTCCTGGGTCATGACGGACGGCGACTACTCTCCACAGCAGTGTGGTGTGAAAATTAAGGTGCTCAGGCAAACCTACCAAAAGAGGTGAACAGTAGCTCTGGGTCACAGCTCCATATATGCTGCTAATATGATGAGCTGCATGCAGTTCTGGGGTGGGGGTACTACCATTACCCCACCACTGTCCACGGACAGCTGCAAGGGGGGAGTCTCATAGAGCAGAGAGGATGATTTTGTGGAGGAGAAAGAGGAGGAGGAGGACAGTGCACAGCCAGCAAGCGGTGAATCCGTTCTCCCTGGCAGCCAGGAACTGTTCATCACCCTGGAGCCAATACCCTCCACATCCTCCCAAGACAGGCTCCTGGACCATGATGCCAGAGAAGGTGCTTCTGGTGAGTTTACCTTTGTAAATATGATACAGGGTTTAAAAGAAAGTGTGTTTAATGATTCTTTTGTCCTGTAGACTTGGGATGCATTCACGCCCAGAACAGCTACTGGAAAAGTCTGTTCACTCTGGACTGTTTGCGTTTGTTTGGCTTAAGGGACTCTGCCCTGATCAGAGCCATGAGGGAGGGAGGGGTGAAGCAATAATCCCAGAGAATTGTGGGGAAGGGGTTGTTCTGCACATCTGCGTGGAAACCGCAGGCCCTCCTTTTAAATGTACTATGAATTTTTTGTTTCACTGAGAAAGAGTCTCCCCTTTGTTCTCTAAAATGTATCTTTTTAAACTCTACTCTCCTTTTTTCTCCTCCCACAGGTGCAAATGTTTCTATGCTCCCCAGATCGTGTCCATCCCAGAGATTGTCCCAGATGAGAAGGCGAAAAAATCCACACTCGGCACAACACGTTTTCAGAGCTTATGCAGTCCTCCCACACTGATAGGGCACAGCTGAATGCGTGGAGGCAAACAATGACAGAGTCCCAGAAAGCGTTCAGTGAACGCGATGAGAGGAGGGAAGCGCACAATGAGAGCAGGCAGGATGCCATGCTCAAGTTAATTGGGGAGCAAACTGACATGCTCAGGTGTCTGGTGGATCTGATGTGGGAAAGGCAGCAAGAGTACAGATGGCCCCTGAATCCCCTGTGTAACCATCCTCCCTCCTCCATAAGTTACATAGCCTCCTCATGCAGACACCCAAGAACACGGGGTGGAGGGGGGAGGAGGTTCTGGGAACCCATCCACTCCACCCCAGAGGATTGCCCGAACAGCAGAAGGCTGGCATATCCTAAGTATTGATGTACTCTGGGCCTTATCTATCCCTCCTTCTCTTATCCCCCTCCCCACCTGTTCCTTTATTCCTCCCACACACCACTCAGCCTACCTTGTGATTTATCTCCCTGTATTTTTAATCAACTAATAAAGAATGCATGGTTTTGAAATAATAGTGACTTTATTTCCTCTGCAAGCTGTGATCGAAGGAGCGAGGGCAGTTGGCTTACAGGAACTCTAGCTCACCAAAAGGCGCAAGGGAGAGTTGACGGGGGAGCCCGCTGTCGACCACTGCCACCATGAGGACAGCAGGTAAGTCAACCTAAGATGCGTCGACTTCAGCTATGCTATTCACGTAGCTGAAGTTGCCTATCTTAGGTCAACCCTCCCCGATAGTGTAGACCAAGCCGGTGATAGCGTTTAGCAATAAGTTTTAAAGGTTAATGAATGCAGTGTGTGTGTGTAAGCATTTCCTTTTATCGGTTTAAATATTTTTGCCATTTCACTGAATGTTCCCTTGTTCTTCTGTTACATAAGTACATGTTCCTGGTTGACCTTTATTCCACCATTATAGTGCCATCTCTTATTCATCTTCTGTCTAAACTAAATAATAAATATCTTTTTAATCTCTCCTCATATGAAAATCTTGCTTCTAATCATATTAATTGACCTTCTCTGGAACTTTCTATTGTTGATGCAACTTTTTTGAAGAAGGGTGCCCAAACTGAACACAGTATTCAAGGTGAGGACATACCATTCATTTAAATAATATCATTATAATATCTTCAGTGTTGTTCTGCTCCTTCACGTAACACAGCCTAACACTTTCTTTGCTTTTTAACTGCTGTGTAATGAGGTGACATTTACATTGAGCTGTCCACGGTTATCTTTTTCTTAGTCACTATAGTTAATTTTGAAGCTATCAATATGTATGGTTAGATCAAATTGTTCCTTCCATCTTGCACTTACCGATACTGAATTTTATCTGCCACTGTGTTCTCTAATAATGTAGCTTTGTTAATTCCTTCTGAGATTTCTCACGCTCCTTTTTTTGACTTGACAGATCTAAATAATTGCTTGTCATCTGCAAATTTTGCACCTCATTTCACCCTTTTTTTCTGATCACCCTAAATAGTCTTCCACACAAAATATACACTATACGGTCAAGTATGTGTGAACTCATTGGCAACAACTATGAACTCAAATATGAATATACCCTCTTGATACCATAACTGATTAAAAGAAAGTGGTGAAGAATGAGTAGAGAATGAGCATGTTGGGGATAAATGAATTTCAGCACAATCCTCATTTTACTAATTAATTTGTGTTTCTCTTTTAGACCTTCTTCTACTTTCATCAAGGTAGGGTCACATTCCCTTGTGTTCTCTATTCTGCTAATCACTTTTTACCTTGTCTTTATGTGTGCTCAGCCTTCAGCACTTTTATAGTGGTAGTTCAAACTCAGTGTTGGGGCTCAGTTTTTAGGCACTTAAATTAAGGGGAGCTATGACAGGCCACAAGTAATAACTCCAGTCCACGGTCCACATGTTTGAGACCCCTGCTCTAGTGGGTGCAGAGGGATGTAAGTCTATCTTGGCATGGGAGAATTTGGAGGGGTAAAAAGACCCCCAAAATATTGGAATGGGGACCTTGAGACAGAGACTCTAGGGAGACCTCTGTAGTAGCAAGATGACAGGTTTCAGAGTATCAGTCATGTTAGTCTGTATCTGCAAAAAGTATGAGGCGTACTTGTGGCACCTTAGAGACTACAAATTTATTTGGGCATAAGCTTTCATGGGCTACAGCTCACTTCATCAGATGCATAGAATGGAACATACAGTAAGGGCCAGTTTTGTTCAACATCTTCATTAATAATCTGGATGATGCGATGGATTGCACCCACAGCAAGTACGGGGGAGGGGGAAGAGGTAGATATGCTGGAGAGTAGAGATAGGGTCCAGAGTGACCTAGACTAATTAGAGAATTGGGCCAAAAGAAATCTGATGAGGTCCAACAAGGACAAGTGCAGAGTTCTGCACTTTGGATGGAAGAATCTTATGCACTGCTATAGGCTGGGGACTGACTAGCTAAGCGGTAGTTCTGCAGAAAAGGACCCGGGGATTACAGTGGATGACAGGTTGGATATGAGCCAACAATGTGCCCTTGTTGCCAAAAAGGCTAATGGCATATTGGGCTCATTAGTAGGACATTGCCAGCAGATCGATGGAAGTGATTATTCCCCTCTATTCGGCACTGGTGAGGCCACACCAAGAATACTGTGTCCAGTTTTGGGCCCCCCATTACTGAAAGGATGTAGTCAAATTGGAGAGACTCCATCAGAGGGTAACAAAATTGATTAGGGGGCTGGGGCCACATGCCTTATGAGGAGAGGATGAGGGAACTGGGCTCATTTAGTCTGCAGAAGGGAAGAGTGATGGGGATTTGACAACAGCCTTCAACTACCTGAAGGGGGGTTCCACAGAGGATAGAGCTAAGGTGGCAGTGGCAGATGACCGAACAAGGAGCAATGGTCTCCAGTTGAAGTGAGGGAGATCTAGGTTGGATATTAGGAAAACCTATTTCTCTAGGAGGGTGGTGACGCACTGGAATGGGTTACCTAGGGAGGTGGTGTAATCTGAATCCTTTGAAGTTTTTAAGGCCTGGCTTGATAAAGCCCTGGCTGGGATTATTTAGTTTGGGTTATTCCCGTTTTGAGCAGGGGGTTGGACTAGATGACCTCCTGAGGTCTCTTCCAATCCTGCTTTTCTATGATTATATGAATACATGCACTCACATACATCAGTTAAGGGAAAGAAAGTTCAAGCCCTCCACCACTAAATTTTTTAAAGTATAATCTGGAAGTACTTTAGCTATCAGCAATGCAGAAGTGCAACAGCTATACTGTACTGTATTTTTCCCAGTACACTTTAAAGAGATGTGTTTTTTCATTACTTACAGGGGACAGATTGGGGAGATTAGATGGATGGTACAATAAAGAGCCTGCCTTTCTTAAACTGCTTATGACTCCCATTTTCTTTTAAAGTACACTGTCCAGACATACTTCATAAGTGTGGATAATGTCTTTTATATCTCTGTATCATGCTTTACAATCAGCAATAAACTCTTGGGGAGTTTGAAAGTGAAGTGTGCTTTGTCACAGAAATGTTTTTTGCCTTATCACACCTGCCCATGAGTTTTATAGTGGAGGTTCTCCTAAACTTTGGGTTATTGGTATACATCATTATTATTTTTGTTAAAGAACTTTGAAGCACATGTTTTTAAAAATATCATTTTGGATCTCTACATCTGCATCTTTCTATGAAAGATAAAACTAGTATCATTATGTAATTCTGTGGGTCACATTCCTCTTTGCACTAATGTGGGAGTTAACAGGGTTGCAAATATGGGGCCAACCCGGGCATGCTTTTGCTGGGATTAATTTAGGTGTGTTCATTTGTACTTCTGTTTAGTTTATTTGTGTACAATGGCTAATTTAAGACTACCTGACTTCAGTGTTAGAATGGCAAACACCCTACAAGGTGCTGAGTGCTTCTCATTAGGTATTAAGCACCATCCACATCTTCTGTACAGGCCAAAAAAGTATGGAGAGAGAAGAACATGTGGTAAAATCTGCACAATGCCTATGCCAGATACTTTGCATTCTGTGGTCATGCACAGTTTTTGGGTAAAGAAAGCGAGGAATACTTGCACCTTAGAGAGTCATTAGTTTATTTCAGCATAAGCTTTCATGGGCTATAGCTCACTTCATTGGATGCATAGAATGGAACAGAAGTAAGATGCATTTATACACAAAGAAAGAAAAGAAAACAAATTGTACATTGGCATACCAATTCTAAGAGGGCTGTTAAATGTAGATGGGTCATTTTCAAAATCCTTTTGAAATGGATTTCTGTGTCAGGGAAATTAACTCAGGAAATGCAATCAATTACTGTAATGAGCGAACCATTCGCAAGTCCTATTTAGCCCCTGGTTAATTCTATTCAATTTGAAAATTAATTCCAGTTCCTCAGTTTCTTGTTGGAGTCTGTTTTGGAAGTTTTTCTGTTTCAAAACTGAAACCATCAAATCTTTAATGGAATGGCCAGGAAAACTGAAGTGTTCTCCTACTGGTTTTTTGAATGTTATGATTCCTGATGTCAGATTTGTGTCCATTTATTCTTTCTCATAGAGACTGGCTGGTTTGGCCAATGTACATAGCAGAGGGGCATTGCTGGCACATGATGGCATATATCACATTGGTCGATGTGCAGGTGAATGAGCCTCTTATGGTGTGGCTGATGTGATTAGGTCCTATGCTGGTGTCAGTTGAATGGATATGAGGACAGAGTTGGCATCGGGCTTTGTTACAAGGATAGGTACCTGGGTTAGTGTTTTTGTTGTGTGGTGTGCGGTTGCTGGTGAGTATTTGTTCAGGTTGGGGGGCTGTCTGTAAGTGAGGACTGAGATTGTAGTGCTCTTATTTAGCTGTTAGCATTTAATTGCTCTATTTTGGGGAAGGTGGGGAAGTTAATATCTTTTATTGAACCACTTCCGTCCAGGAAATTGGTGTTAGTTTGGGAGTGTTCCAGAGAGAGTATAATGGTGGTGGCGGTTGAAGCTGTGGCAGAAATCTAAGAGGCAGTTTCAGTCATCTATAGAGGATGAAAATATCATTGATATATCTCAGGTAAAGCTTTGGTGAATTTGTCCAGCATTTGTAGTATAGCTGTAATGTAAGAAGGCAGATGTCTACAGATATGGGATATAACAGAGACTGGCAGTACGGTGCAATGTTAAACAAGTCAAAATCAATTTCATATAAATATTTATTATTTCTAGAGTTGTCTTGATTCTGTCAGTGATTGGCCCCTTAGTTTACATTTTGTTTCTTTAAAAATGTGTAAAATCTTTGCTAGAAAAGAATTGTTAAGCAGACTCTTTGGAGATCTGTATCCATAGTACATGGAATGGTTTTCCATAGTCACATCTGCATACAATCCTATCTATGCTTTCCTCTTGAAAAAAATATGAATGCATCATTCATGTGAAATCCAGTGGACAAAATCCTGAGGTTTTTACTCAGGTAAACTCCCATGAGCTTCAAAAACCAGACGGAAAACTGAGCCCTAATGTGGCTCAATTTGTTTTGAAGAGGAATTCAAAATCAATTCAGCATCTTATACACTCATCCTGAGTTAGGTGCTGTGTTGAGTTTAGATGAATAAAAATAAAGTAGTATTGTAATACAGTAAGAAAATATTATCCCTAACTGAAAATCTTTAAATTCCCCTTGGGTCTAAAAGACTCATTTTCTGCTCTGGAGTAAATCAGGAATAGCTTAATTAGCATGACACTGGCGTTAAACTAAAATAAGAGAAAAGTCAATCACTGGAACAATTGCTGCATGGAGATCATAGCTGGCACATATGTTTTCTTCTTTGCTCCTTGAATTGTACTTATTACATTAGCTTTTGTCTAGAGAATTTCAGATGTGCATTGATGTTCAATGCCTTTCCAAATCCACTGTCAAGAGAAATAAATACTTTTAGAATGACTGATTGATTTGGGAGGAGGAAAAAGTACAGATAATAAGTAAGACAGCAACATACAATTTTATTTTCAGAAAATAGCCTAAAATCTGTGATTTACCCTCCTGGGGAGATCTGAGGGATCATAAGATTTACTGAACTGGAAATAGAGTGCTTTTCTGCTTTGAGTAATGTTAGGACTTACAAGGGCTTGGGGGTAATGCGACAAACAGGCACACAGGAATTTATATTTATTCCTCAGCAAGAACATTTAATATCCTATCTTCTCAGAGCTGAAACACTCTAATAGAAGCTTCTTATCCAAAAGCTTGTCACAGGAGTTCTGAAAGTTATGATATTTGAAACACTGATAAAGACTGAGGAGGTTAATGTGAGATGAGGGTCTAGAAGAGATCTCAGTTACCAGAAGATTAGAGATTGCAGACAACCTGCAGTGAATTACAATTTATAGAAGAGATTTCTGATTCAATTCACTTCAAGGAAGCACTGAGAGCAATGTAATGCTCTAAGGGACTTTTATCTTGTGAACTACTGTCTAGCATACCAGTGAGCAACTTTTAGTCTGTGCATAAAACCATTTCAAATGTACCACCTGGCAAAACACTCTATAAGAGTCTTTTCCCAGTGAAATTAATTAATAGTGGGTGCATGATACTAAATGCTGAGGGCCAGATCCTCTGCTCTTGTTGTAGATAGTTATAGTTCCTTTGCCTTCAGTGAAAATACTGAGGATCTGGCTGCATATATGTGCTGTTCTTACCTTTGTATGGGATTCAACATTTGGACCCACATTCACAATAAGGTGCTAAATGCTGGTTTCAGTTGTCCAGGTAATTTATATTAAGCATCCACATTTGAAAACTGGGCTCCCTATATCTGTGCATGGACAGGAGTTGACGATATAAATCCTCAGCGTAACCTGGGAATGCTGATTGCTTGTGCAGTCCCAGTTAATGTTCATAACACTAATGAGGCATCAGCTAGACTGCTAGAGTACTGTCAAGTTCTGGGCAGCACACTTTAGGAAAGATGTAGACAAACTGAAGAGTTCAGAGGAGAGGAACAAACATGATAAAGTTTTTAGAAAAGCTGACCTAGGAGGAAAGGTTTAAAAAAAACAGGGCATGTTTATTGATAAAAGTGGGCTGGGGGAAGACTTTTTAACAGCCCTTAACATATTTGAAGACTGTTTTAAAAATAGAGGACAGTGATCAGTTGTTCTGTGTATTCACTGAAGGTAGGACAAGAAGTAATCAGCTTAATCTGCAGCAAGGGAGATTTAAGTTGGACATTGGGGAAAGCTTTCTAACTACAAGGATAATTAAGCAGTAGGATGGGCTTTGAAGGTAGGTTGTGGAATCCCCAACACTATAGGTTTTTAAGAAGAGGATGGTCTAGGTTTACTTTCTCCTGCCTCAGAGCCAGAGGGCTGGACTAAATGACCTCTTGAGGCCCTTCCAACCTTACATTTCTACAATTCTATGTGGTGCATTATAATTCCTGTGGATTATGGTGAAAGACAACCTGTACTTTAGTGTATGGGTTTGATTCATATTCAAATTTTTCTCTAAGATTTAGAGGTAAACTGAAATGATTTACCGAATTTATTATTTACAGGGTTGTTGTGGGGATTACACTAAAGTTTGTAGAGTGCTTTGAAGATAAAACACTATGTGTGCCAATATTTTTTTCTTCATAAATCTTTACAAAAATCTTAAAACCTATTGAAACCCCCAAATCATTAACAGAAAATAAGCCAAATCCTGCCATTGCAAGCAAATACCAGAAATACCCAGAAAGCGTGGGACAGATCTTAGGTTGCGTAAGTCAACATAGCTCCATTTGCCAATTGACAGAAGTTGAGGATCTGGCTCAATATTTGTATATTGTGGCGGTGGTGGATAGCTGGCAATACAGCACATATAGCACTGGGCTGATGCTCTGTTTAATGGCTGCTTGCTAGCACTAATATTGGCACACATGCTTACCAGACTGTGGGACTTTTAGCTAACTGAGCTGTCTTTGCCACTTTGCTTAGTGTAGTGGGCAGGCATTGCTGCAAGAGTACTTATATGACATGGCTGTATCATCTCTGGTTACCCTCTGGCTCCTCCATCTGTGTGCCATTTTGCAACTTCATGTATACTTTTTTCCCTTGTGCTCATGCGTATCCTAGTGCAGTATTTAGCCTATAGGACTCATCGTCTCTGCTAACAGAACTAAAACTGTTTTTCTGAACAGCAGAAAATCCAATTGGAAAGGATATGGAAGGAGTTGAGTTTTGCACTGCAAATACCCTCAAAGATTAATTTGAAATTTTCTTTCAAATGTCTTTATCCTGGTAAAAGTGGTGAATTTGCTTTGCAAAGCTGCCCAATCACACTGAATGTATTGCTGTTCTATTTTAGTGAGAGAACAGCATTGTTTGCAAACAAAAGAGTTTTCATTACTTGATTATTGTTGTAATTCAAATGTGAGATTTCCATATAAGTAGTTAGTATCAAGAAAGCCTGAATGACTGAACAACACACACATACACACAGAGCACAAAAGGGTCAGTTTAATGGGAAGAAGGCAGAGAAAGAGGTAGATTAAACCACCTTTCCACCTCAGGGAATCTAGGCTGCTTTGGGGACCAACACAGCTAATGCTCTGGGACTGATCCAGTTTATGGCAGTGTCCCCCACAGCTACCAATGCATTTCTCTGCAGCCCAGAATAAACAGAATGCACAGAGTTCCTTGTTACATCCTCTCCCACTTCTGGCAGCATCTCTATGCTGGGGGGAAGTGTGGGAGAAAATCTTGTATCATCCCTTGACTGGATGTTCTACTTCCTATGTCCTCCTTATAGCGCCGATGGGACAAAGGGATCTTTGGAGGGACAGATTCTCACATGCAGTCTTTTAATAGCCTAGATAGATAGACATATAGATAAAATATTCTTAACATTTAAAAAACTGATTGAAAATATTCTAAGAAAAAACCCCTTTGTTATAACTTCATACAAAAATATTTTTTCTCTGTGGGTTTCTACTTAAGTGAATGTCTAATATATTGAGTTGGACACAAACCAGCCAGCAGATTGACTTATTTAAAACACTGTTATCTAGCAGAATATTTTTAATTAACTTTAAAAGAAAGATTTTTGACTGGTGGAAGCTTTTGTGCATTTCCTCCCTCCCTTTTGCTCTCTTCAAGGCAGCAGTCTGATTATTCCAAAATGAAATTACCTCAGTTGTAGGAGTCAGTGCTGGTGCCATGCTCTGCCCGCCTAGCAGAGGCTCCTGATAAGACTATTAAGCAATCAGTCTTCCCCACTCCCACTGCCCTCATCCGTCATTCTGAGAACAATCAATGTGTAACTGCTGCAAATTGCTAGCTCCTGTTCACTCAAGACATATTGTAAGACCATGACTCTTCACAAACTCAAGACCCATAGCATACAATATTATGTTTAAAGAATTCTTGCCAGCCAGAAGTACATGATAATTAGACCACAGATGCTTGAGGATGCTTGATGCATTTTGTATGAAATAAGTATTGATATCTAAAAACGAATGATGGTTGTATTGACTGGTCTTATTTTCCTTTGATGTAAATAATTACTATAATTTAGCTGGTGTAAATCAGTGTAGTTCCATTGATTTTCACCGGAACTACACTGATTGTACATCAGCTGAAGAATGGCACTAATATTTTGTATTTAACAAAAGAGATTGTCCTACACTGCAGCATATTGCTCTCTTTAAATAGACCTGACAAACATGTTTATTCTGAATCATAAAATTTTGGCACATCAGTGCTGGAAACTAAATGAACTGGGAAAAGGATATTCCCCCAAAACACATCTACTAAATACACAAAAAACTAATCAACTAAACTTCTTTATGTCCAGCAAGCTACTTGATAGCTTACTTATTAAAAAAACAAACACAAAATTCAAGCTTCAGAAAGTAATCCGGTGTGTATTGCTTCCTGGCTATAACTGCTCTTTAACCTTGTGCTACCTTACATCCTTGACATTGTAGTGGATTTTGTTTTTTTTAATTTAAAAATTGATTTCTCTTCTGGAGGAATTCTTTAATGGACATTTCAATGAGACTGGATAAATTCTGTGATGGGGTAGTGACCATGGATGGTCTTCCATCGGCCAGTCATTATTAAATGCACTTTTGACAGGAAAGAGTCTAGAGTAGCAATTTTCTTTCCTCCTCCATTCTCCGTACGTACACACACACGCACTTTTTCCACTGTTTTTCCTGATATTTTCACTTTGCTATCTCCTCAGCCCACATAAGAACATGTTTTTCTTGATGTTTATTCAAAAACTAAGGTGGTGGAATATTGGGGTCTTTGTGGAAATATTGATAGGTGAACAATATTCCGAAACTTCTTTTAATTTTTAAATAGATTTTATTGTTTTGTAAAAGAGAAATTTAGCACCAGATTGTCAAATGTCAAATGTTTGGCATTTAAATGCCAAAAGATGCAGGTAGGTAGTGCCTAAGCAAGTTGGGCAACTAATTCCCATTAACTTCAATGGGCGTCAGACACATAACCTGCTTAGGAACTTTTGAAAATCCCACTATGCACCTATATGCATCATTTCACACTTAAATGCCTTTGAAAATCTGGCCCCAAAGGCCTAATCCTGCAAATCCTCATGACACCAAGTAATTGCATGATTATAGGCTCAGACCCAAGAAGAGAAAAGAAAAATATTATTCAAACAGGTATCATCTAAAGCAAAGAAAATCCAAACAGGTCTGCTGCTGGACTTGTCCTCTCAAACTTAGGTTATGGCTAATTTACAGCCTATGTCAGCATAGTTTATGTTGCTCTGGGGTGGGACTAAGCTACCCTGTGAGCGACATAAGTTACACTGACATGAGTGCTCGTGTGCACAGTGTTCTGCTGTTTGAGGAAGTGGTTTTATTATGCCAGCGGGAGAGCTCACTCCCGTTAGCATAGACTAATTATGGATAATCTGATTGCGGGCTGCGAGACATTTTACTGACATCCGCAGGCACTGCCCCCCGCAGCTCCCAGTGGCCATCCCCGGGCAATGGGAGCTGTGGGAAGCAATGGAACAGCTGCAGCATTGTACGTGTAGACCAGGCCCTTGGGCTATGTCTGCACTACAAGCTATGGATGTGCTACATTCTTGTGCTATCCCTCACGTGAGCATGCATACACCAGCAGGGGGATACACCCCTAGCTTGCAGTGTATAACCTAAACCAGAGGTCCCCAAATTGTGGGGTGTGCCCCTCCAATTTCTGTTCTGGGACCTGCCACAGCCTAAGCCCCCCGCCATGATACTACACCCAGCCCCAGCTCTGCTGCTGGCCCCAGACCCATCCCCAGTTGCAGCCGCAGCTTTTGGCTCCCTTAACCCTATTCATGTCCTCCCTTCCCCCAGAGCAATAGTCTCCTTCCCAGCCCTCGCTCTGGAGGGGGTACATAGATGAGGAAAAGGGGGGCACAACCCTGAAAAGTTTGGGGACCCCTGATCTAAACTGACTGCTCCAAAGAGACTACATTCTAATTAGAAAAGAAAGACAAACTATTATTTTCCCCATTTGACAGATATGGTAATGAGGCACAGAGAGATTAAGTGATTTGTCAGAGGTCACCAGGGATCTGGTGCAAAGCCGGGAATTTAACCCAGATCTACTGAGTTCCTGTCTAGTAATCACAAGATCATCTCTCACTGTGCCCAACCTAACCTGGCCTCAAAATTTTCACCAGAAGTCCACACTTAAATGTTGGATGCTCATGCCTAATGATAGTTTCTGAATTACAATGAATGCCTTGTAATGCATCATCTCTGATTTGGAGGATCTCTTACATTCATATGGTCGATGAGATTGCATTCTTTATTAGCAGTCACACTTCCTTTGATGAGATAATAGATGGAGATTGATTAAAAAATGCTGTCTGTTCTTAAAGCTGTCTGATAAGTTACAGAAACTGCAAGTGTTTGTCTGGAACAGATTATTTCCTTGCAAAGGATTTGAGTTACTATATTTTGTGTTTAAGGGAAACTGGCACTCCAACCCTCTTCCATACTATTTATTCTTAGAGAAGAAAAAATCAATGAGGACCTTGTAATTTATGAACTATGTCTGTGGCATACGCCATTTTTCTTGCATTAAATTTCTACCTTAATGCTGCCTGAGCATTTAAGACATAGATCATCTGCAGTCTGATTGCACTGAGTTTTCCACAGCAATGGACTCTATATCATCAGGTACAATATCCCTTGTCCTTTTCCAGACGATACACATATACAGGATAAAGGTATTGGAAGAATATTTATTAGGACTGCATAGAATAGAACCTATGACTGTTGGAAAATGGAGCTGGTTTAGTCAGAAACATTCAAAGAATGCAGCTGTAACTTAAATAGCTCATGTACAGTAGATGTGTCATCGTTGTAGATAGATGGCAGTCGGTTCAATTTACATACTTGTCCTCTCACTGGAAGGCACTGGGAATGCCGTGAAGGCAGAATGTTCAGGCTGGAATTCTCTCCACCGAGCTGAAGAGATTCATAGATTCCAAGACCAGAAGGGACCATTGTGATCATCTAGTCTGACCTTCTGTGTAACTTAGGCCATAGAACCTGCAGCAATTAATTCCTTTTGAATGAGCGCGTATCATTTAAAGATAAAGACACAATCTCCTTGGAGAAAAATGTAGCGGTTGCTGTCTCAACAACATAAAGGATTTTTTTAAATGGCTGTTAAACAACATGGGCTAGATTCTGAGTTGGTGGAAATGGGCATAGTTCCATTGACTTCAGTGAAGTTATGCTGATTTATACCATTTAAGAGACTGGCCCTGAATTGTTAACACAGAAACGAACACAGCAAAGACTTTGTATAAAGTCATGTGTGTGTAAAATTGTATCTTGGTGGCTCCTAACCCCTTATGGCTATGAGATTTAGAAAATAGGAATCAGAATTGTATGATATGGGGATTTGTTTTTTATGTTTTCCTTTTGATATATGGTAGAAGCTGCACATAGACACTTCCACTGTGAAAATCAATAGGTCTTTGTGGCTTTTCCTGGTAGTGCATGTATTCAACATTATAATCACAACACTTTCTTCTGTCAATCATAGTGCAATTTTAACACAAAAAATACTTAGATTGCTTTGGTATTTGTTCAGTGGGGCATATTATTCCCTTCTGGAAGACATGTAAATTATTAAAGCTTATGTGCTACCTGGGAAAATCTCTAATTGAATGGAACTTCTAATCCTTGTTTGAAAATACAAATTATTCATTGTAGGATTTAATTTAAAAGTAAGCGGTATGGCTACTATGGTTATTTGCACTTCATTCTGGTGAAATTGAATGTACAAATGAATTCCACTGGACTTTGTTAGTGGCCTCCTAACTCTGTATATCCGGAGGTTGCATTTCTACTTCTCTTAGTATATCCACTCTTTGTGTTTGCATTCCCTATCTCAAAATCAAATATAAATTAGGAAAAGAGATGGTGTTAAGAGCCCTCAGCCATACAAGTTTAGGTTACGCTCTCAGCTAGTCAGACAGTAATAGAAATTGGATGGGGCGGGGTCCTCCAAAGGAATGGCTGCAGGAAGTATTATTGGTATTAGGTAGGTAGGTAAGTGGTGTGCTTCCCTCTGAGTCAGAACAGAATTAAGACCCTGAATTCTCTGATGATTCTAGTTATTAAAGGGCCTATGTCACTTTTTGCAAGGGCAGAGATATTAGTCTTGGTGTCCGAGCTAAATTTTCAGTTGGCTACTTACATCCTGTCTGTGTGCCATGGGCAGAGGTAAACAGGCCCATGATACATCAGGTAAGACACTTAGTTAGCTGGTTTGTAATTCTCGCATCAAGTCCAAGGCTAACATTGCCATTCAGCTACCATAATGACTGATGTCATCTCCCTGAGATAACACGATGCCTGATATGAAGAGATGTTAGTATGAACCATCTTCAGATCAGATCCTCAGGTTAGAACGTGAATAGTTTCTGAATTACAATGAATGCATTATAATCAAATCCTCAGTTTAAAATAAGCTACACTTAATGCATGATCTAAAGTTCAGGAAAGGGGGTTGGGTGCAAAGTAGGCTTAAAGCTATCCATGTTCGTCTCTATGCCTCCTGGCATCTTTCCATATATGGAGGAAATCTTTCCTGCCTTTGTAGGACAGCTCTCCAGCTTGCTGGATCAAGAACTGAGGTTCTGGTCCTTAATGTAATAGTCTGATAAGAAGGATTTTATTACAATCTCCCTAGGAATCACAAGAAATGCTGTATGTCCAATCCCTCACCATGGTACAATGTGTTAATTGCTCCCTCAAAAGAAACCAAGCACATCCCTTTAAGCTAACAGAATAAAAAAAATATTTGTGAAGAGTGAACACAAGAGGGGAGACAAATCAAAACTGACTTTCTTCTTTTTGCCAAAATATTAACAAAAATTTCCCAGCTGTATTAATCATAATGGAAGTGCAGGAAATATTACTGATTGTTTCTATATTTACTTACTGGAAGTATGCAAAAACAAATTGTATTAATTCAAATGGTTGTTAGGAATTGTTTTCTATTCATTGTGTGGCAGGGTGCTGGCCAGGAGTGCCTGAGCCAGCCCTGCGGGCCCTTTAAGAGGGAAAGAAAGCCTCTGCAAACCTCCCTGCAAAGGAAGGCTAATCAGCCACCTGGGCTGTAGAGGGCTCAGGGTTATGAGTTGCACCTGGCAGCCTCCTCGAGGGATAAAAGCCTGCCAGGCAGGAAGCCCAGTGTGGTGGTGTGTGGAGTGAGAGACAGAGAGAGATACAGAGACAGACAGCAGGGAAGGAACTAGAGCTGAGGCTAGGAGCCGGTAAGAGCTGACTACTTCCAGGGACCAGCCAGGACGAGGGCTGGGGCTCAGCTGGACTGCGTAAAGTTGTATATCGGTGGTGTGGTTTGCACTATAAATAAAGAGCACTGTTGGGAGCCACAGAAGAGTCTCCTGCCTGTTTGTGACGTGGGGGAAGAGTGGATCCCTTACAATTGTTATAAAAATATATTATGTGTATAACTTATTCATAAGCATTATCCACCCATATATTCTGTTTTGCACCAAGAGGGAAGGTATTTTTGTATTATTCGCCTGTGTTGTTTTAAATTGTAATAGAAGAAAACATTCCAAAATAGAGAAATGCTCTGTAGCTATGACTATATTTGGAATCTGCAGTAAAGTATACAATGCTCAAAACTCTCAGAGAACAGATACACAAACAATTAAAACTTGCACCAGAAGCACATGTACTCCCTCTAGTCAGCAATACATGCATAATGCAGGCCTGTTACCAGAAGGGTAGAACAGTGTCAGTGTGTTGCTTCAAAGACTCTCATGTAAAAACAAACAAATGAGTCTCATAATAAAATTGAAGCAGTGTCTTCTGAAAACTGTAGCTCATAGAACTGATTTTTTCCAGTGGTATAATAACATTTATGATAGCCCTACACAAGACAGGGAGAGGAAGTGCACTATCTCTCCACCATAGTGCACTACCCAGGAGTCAACATCATTTGACCACAATGTGTATTATTTGGTTTTGCCACTTTCATAAATTTGTAAAGGCATGAAGTCAGATTGTAACAGGTCATCAGCGCCCCATCTTGGGGACAGTACTGAATTAGCCTGTCCCAACAGGAGGTGCAGCACTTCCAGGATCTCAGTGGTGAATATTGGGAGAGCATCTACTTTTACATATCTCTTACTTAGCAATTTGCTTGTGGGAAAGACAGCAAGGCACGGTTTAAAAAAACAAAAAAAGAACAACAAACACCTAAATAGTCTTGAGCCAGTCAGTGGCCTATGAACCAGCAGTGTTCAGCTTAGGCAGACATCTGAGGAGACCAGCAGGCATCCAACATGTGTGCAGCATTCTCCCCAGCACTACAGATGCACAGTGGGCTGTCCTGGATGCCCCAGGTCTGGTCAGTCCTGGCCCAGAGAACTATGCCATGCCTGAAGCTCTAGAGGCAGAAGTGTGGGAGCCCAGTTACCAGGTAGCCATTCATTCAGACTGAGAGTGATGACGTGGAAGCTCCTGAAAATGGCACAGGCTCATTCTCATTTTCTCACTCACAGTGAGCTGCTGTTGATGTTAGCTGGATGTAAGTTTGTCCAGGTAAGATTTCTTCCTATGCAGTCAGTGGCAGGGTGAATCCCAAATATCCCTCAACACTGGCAAGTGTGACATCTGTTCTACCTTGGTGATTAGTTTGTTGACTGCATTCCGGTGCTGGATGTTAGGTGGTGGCATTTTGTTTAGAACTGGTAAAAATACAAGTTTTTGAATGTGCCTGTGATAATTCTCACAGATATTATCAGTTTGTTCAGGAGACAGTTTCTGCTCTGGAACTTGTGAGCTACTTTAGTGAGAAGTTTTTTGTACATGAGTGTGAAATCTAGGTGACTCTTCGATACCCTGGCTTTGTGCCAACCACTGACCTTTTAAAAAGATGTTAAGTTCAATTGAGCTCTGAGGATGGTTTAAGTGAAACATGTTTAGACAATCTTTGATGTACTTGGTTGCAGTTTCCATTTATTGCAAGTAGTCACCAATGGTAGCCATATCCCTATTCAGAGATGCTTTAGTCTTTTGGAAGTCACTGTCCCTTGAGGCTTTTCTAGTGGAAACCTTTTGAGTATAGCTGCAAAGAAGAGTTTTGACAAAACTGCTTTCATCAAAGTATGTTGCTTTGTCAAAGTAAAAACATTTGTGGAAATGACTGGGCAGGTTTCAGAGGTCTAGGGTTGATTTTCTGATGAATTCCAGAGAGAGAGGAATAAAAATTAGTTCTTTTCAATCTGACAATGGATATTTCAACACAATTCATTCCAAGATACAAATTCATTCCAAAATTAAAAATGTTTGGGTTTTGTTCCAAGGTGGGATGGAAACTAATTTCAAAACCTAAAACGTTGTTCTGAAACATAATTGCAATTCTTTGGCTAGTTGTATTAATCACAATTTAAGTGTAGAGAGCAGTGCTTTCATGTAGACACATATATTGTAATCTTTTGCTGACTGTACTAACTATAAACACACAAGGCTTGATTTAGATCATAGCTATCTGTAAAGGGTACCAGATCAGTAGACTGGCTGTTTAATAGATTTTTCTATTATATTTTTCTATTATAAAATGTTATATGTTATAAAATGTTATAATAAAAGGTTTTAAGAAGGTTTAACTATTCCTGTGAAAATTCATTCTCCAGGTTCTTCATGTTGCATACAGTTATATAAATAGGGTCATGAAAATGTTATGTAACCATTCTTTAATGCACTTTGTTTTTGCATTAATACTGTTTATTAGGTAGCATAAAGAAGATAATAAATGCATTATGGGGAAAGGTCACCATATACAAATTTGCATGTAACATAAAGTTATGATTATAAAGTATTGACTTTTATGGCCCATAACATTGCAATTAGAGATGTGAAGATACCAGATCATCTGCAAATTCTGTAGATAATTTGGATTTTCTGTGGATAATGTAAATTGCTCTCATCAGTTTACTTATTGCAATGTACCAAAAGTTAGGGCCAAAGAAATGCTAGTTGCTCTTTATTATACATCCTTTTATCTTTCTTATTATCTGGTGTTAAATCTTATCTTCTGTCATAGCTGATGCAATATGTTATGATTATGACCGAATACAACCTAGTCTATGAAAGAGTAACACAGCATTAAGAGCTTCTCTAAATTGGGAATTTAGTCTGCATCTTTTTGATATGTCAGATAATGCACAATATGGAAGCCACATTAACAGCACACACATGGGATACTTGTGCTATCTTTCATTTCACATCATTGTGCACACAAGCTGGTGGCTTGCTACCCACTAAGCATGTGGCATTCCTGAAGGATATCCCATGGTCATTTACTTCACTGCTGAGCAGTGAGCATTTTGGGATATTTATCACTGTGCATTGGGGGACGTATAGCAGAGGCAAGGTGATTCAATTTAAATATCCCATACTTCCACTGTCTCCATTCCTTGCTCCCTTTATGGTTGGGCTATCATCATTTTCAAATTTCTGTCAGTCAGCATGGACCCCCAACAATGCTCTGAGCCACTATGCTGGCAACTGAATATGCAGAGGCTGCTTGGGCTGTATTTCAGCACTCAGTGATGGATTTATTTGGCATTGAACATGCCCACAGCATCACTGAGCAGATGATGTGGCAGCAGCTCCTCTAGCAGCAGGAGATTCTTCAGCGGTGGGAAGAAGAAGGATGAAGAAGAGAAGGACACCAAGCAACTGATCCTAGAGGGCTGGTTTCTGCAGCAGCTTCACACCATGCAGTGCATTTCCGGGCCTGCAAAATGAGTGAGGATTGATGGAAAAGGATTATTTTGCAGAACTGGAATGCCCAACAGTGGCAAGAGAATTTTAGGCTGAAGAGACAACAATTTTTTGAGATGTTCTGAATGATCTGCAATGACAGCATACTAACAGACAGTGCCCCACACCCATGGAGAAGAGGTTCACCGTTGCCACTTGGAAGCTGGCAACCTGAAAATGCTACTGATCCTTAGCCAATCAATTCAGTGTGCAGAGATCGACTTGGGGTGATTGTTATGCAGGTGTGCGATGAAAAGGTACTGTTGTATCAGGTCATAAAGCTTTGTAATGATCAGGAGATTAATAGCTTTGTATGTATGGGATTCCCAAATATTAGGGTGCTACTGATAGAACCCAAGTGCCTATTTGCCTTCGTTCCACCTGACCCCAACACAGGGCTCGGGCTTTATAAATAGTAAGGGTTATTTCTCCATAGTGCTCCACTGTGGCAGGCTTGCAAATACAAATGTAAGACCGTTTGGAAGAGTTCTCAACATTGGGATGTTTCAGAACTCAGCTCTATTTACCTTAAAGGAAAAAGGACTGTTTGCTTCCAGGA
The DNA here is from genome assembly GCA_032164245.1 of Sternotherus odoratus. Classification (NCBI taxonomy): domain Eukaryota; kingdom Metazoa; phylum Chordata; order Testudines; family Kinosternidae; genus Sternotherus; species Sternotherus odoratus. Next base: position 58,072,607 of record JAVMKO010000004.1, read on the forward strand.
TCACTATGCACAGTAATGATGTAGAGTACGGGTGGCCAGCCTGAGCCTGAGAAGGAGCCAGAATTTACCAATGTACATTTCCAAAGAGCTACATTGATACATCAGTAGCCATCTTATCAGCTTCCCCCGCACAGTCCCAGAGCCTCCCATCCACCAGCAGCCCCATCGATCAGCACCTCCTGCTCTTTCCGCACACCTCCCAATCAGCTGTTCTGTGGCATGCAGGAGGTTCTGAAGGGAGGGGGGAGAAGCAAGAGCAGTGCAGGCTCAGGGGAGAGGGCAGGAAGGGGTGGAGTGGGGGCAAGGTCTGCAGCAGAGCCAGGCGTTGAGCAGTGAGCACCCATCAGCGCATACTGGAAATTGGCGTCTGTAGCTCCAGCCCCGGAGTTGATTCCTATACAAGGAGCCACATACTAACTTCTGAGGAGCTGCATGTGGCTCCAGAGCCACAGGTTAGCCACTGCTGGTGTAGGGATTGTTTCAGGGATCTTGGGAGACACAGCTTATCCTCTGCTACCCTGGTTAATGAAGCCATTCATAGGCCGCTTGCTCAGAAGGAACTACTTAATTATTGTCTCAGTAGTTGCAGAACAGCAGTGAAGGGTGTGCTTGGCCATCTGAAAGGAAGGTGGCACTGTCTGTAGAATTGGTTGGAAGATACAGAAACAAATGTGTCTAAGAATATAGCAACATGTATTTTGCACAGTATTTGTAAAAAGCAAGGGAGAAAGCCTCCCAAAGGAAAGGAGGAGGCTTAGGTCCAGATGTAGAGGTAAAATTTTACATTGGTATTAAAGATCATAATATAGTATGTATCAAATGTATTGACGTATGTTTTAAGTTCATTCTGCCAGTCACCCTTTTTAAATAGCAAAAAGAAATTACCTTCAGGGGCATTGGTAAAAACACACCTGACAGACTGCCAGTGTCTGTACTAATCTTAAGGCAAGAATAAACCAGAACAGTATTTGTGACTGATGATGGTTAACTTTTGTTTTAAAATAAGTTGTATTATAAAAAATGGGGTCTCATTTCCTATCTGCATTGCATTACATACCAGGCCCTCTAGTCATTTCTTTGTTTTAAGGTCTAGTAAGTAAAAGAAAGACTCTTAAATTGTGTTTATGTTAATTAAATTAAAGAAATGCTAAAGGCCCAAGCCACAGTATGAACTGTTTTAATCACAAAATTTAGTAAGGTTTAATTTACCATGCTTTTCTGGCTCAATATACAACACCGCTGTTTGTATATCTTTAAAGATCTATGTAAAATACTGTTTGTATGAATAAAAATGTATGCATAAAAAAATAAGCTGCAAAGGTAATTGTCAAAGCCAGATGGTCAAGGAAAAAGGGGTAAAATTTTTTAATAAGACTTATCAATACACAGCCACAACTAAAAAGAAAACAAATTAGTGACCCTAGGTAAAGGCTGGCACCCCTAAAAACAAAACAATTAAATCAAAAAAAGAAAATGGCCCTCTCAAAGGTACTTTAAAATGTGGTGGGGAATTGGGGGGGGGGGGGTGAGTTGGATAGCAATCCCCTCTGTCTCCCTATGGCTGTCCTGACTCAAAGTGATGTTAACCTGAGTCAGGTGCCTTATTCAAAAAGGCAAAGGGCAGACCAGGAAGATTTGGTTCTTACTAATCTGACTAAAACCCTAATAGACTTTCTGTAAGTAGTGAGTTTTAATAGTGGATTTGTATGGAGAAACCAGCAGATAGCATTAACACTACAGATGCGAAAGACCACAATTACAGAAGTTTGATCGTAGGAGTACAATGAACACTTAGCAAATCAGCTCATTCAGCTTCCTAGTGGTACTTTAGAACTTGTGCATTGTTACTCAAGAGATTTACAAGTAGTAACAGCATCTGGATATCAAAGAGTCCGTAAGGCTTTGGGTTGTCTGCAGAGTTAATACATTGCATATTTTGTATGTATTGCATATTTCCACAGGGATCATTTCTATTCAGCTTTGCACCCCTAGATAATCACCTATTTTTACCTTTGCAGAACATATAAAACCTATACTTAAATTACTGTAGCTAATGTTACAGTATTTTTTTATTTTTATATTGCTATACCATGATTTATATCTTTAAAGCTAGAGCTAGTCAAAAAGTTTTGTCAGAAAATGCTGATTTGTCAAAACTGATGTTTCCCACAAGAACACATTGGTTTCAATGCATTGTTCATTATGAAAAAAAAATTAAAGTTTCAAAAATATGAAAATATCTCATTTTGATATTTTTGAACAAAATGTTTGGATTTTTGGTTTCAAATGACTGTTTCAAATATTTTTACATTAAAAACATAAAAACAGATCAAAATCTAAATTAACCAGTTTTAATTTATCAAAACAAAATATTTCAATTGACCTAACAAAAATTGGTTTTCAGTTTTTAGTTCGGAGTTTTATGGAGTTTTACTTGCTAAATAAAATCAACATCTGAGATCAGTTTGGGTTAATCTCTCTCTGACATGTAAAGTTCTCATAACCCACTTCATAAAACAATCAATTTATGTGCCTGTGCATGAGTAAGTTCCAATTACAAGGATAACCTGAAATTCTGATTATCACAGGTGTTTTTCAAACATCCAAGGTGTCATATTTATAGAAAATACAACTGAATGTCAATGTACAGGAACTCCTCACTTAAAGTCGTCCCGGTTAACATTGTTTCATTGTTACATTGCTGATCAATTAGGAAACATGCTCATTTAAAGTTATGCAATGCTCCCTTCTAATGTTGTTTGGCAGCCGCCTGCTTTGTTCGCTGCTTGCAGGAAGAACAGCCCGGTGGAGCTAGATAGTGAGGGCTTGGAACCAGGGTGTAGTGGCAGCCTCCCTATCAGCTCCCTGCTCCTCTAAGTTCTCTGTGCAGTAGCTGCTCAGCAGGCTATCAGTTGCCAGCAGTTCAAATGTCTCTCCCCCCACTGCCATGTGCTGCTCCTGTCATCTGCCTTGGAGCTTCTCCCAGGAGCCTCCTGCCTGCTGTGTGGAGAGGAATGGGAGTAAAAGGGGGCTAATGTCAGGGTGTCCCCCTCCTCCCTGCTCCTGCACCCCACTTACCCCATCTTCCATAGAGCAAGGGGGACACCCCACAGGACAGGGCAGCAGCTGTGGCTCAGCTTGCTGATTTAATTAACAAGGCAGTGTACTTAAAGGGGAAATGCGAATAATCTCTGTCTGTCTGCCTTTTCTGCTGCCTTATAGAGTGTGAGAGTTAACCCTTGAGGGCTCAGTTCATCATTTAGCATCAAGGCATTCCCTGGGAAATATCCTACCCATTGACTTCAACATCTCAACCAAGCTTCACAATCATCATTGCTGTGTACCAGTATTAAATTGTTCATTTAAAACTTATACCGTGTGTATGTGTGTGTGTATATAGTCTTTTGTGTGGTGAAAAAAATTTCCCTGGAATCTAACCCTCCCATTTGCATTAATTCTTATGGGGAAATTGGATTCGCTTAACATCGTTTCACTCAGAATTGCATTTTTCAGGAACATCACTACAATGTTAAGTGAGGAGTTCCTGTACTATATATTCCTTCTTTTGTTAGAAAGCTAGTTCCCAGTGGCACATTATAACCTCCTGAATATTTAAGCACTAACCATGTAAGCCACTGGAGGTATAGGTCGGCTAGACTACAGTTTTTCTTTGTGAAACAATGTTGGGAAGCATGACTGACTTCTATGCTTTTCCACAATGTAAAAATTATTTCTTCTGCTCTGCAAGACATCTATTTAAGAGCAGAATACCATCTGTTGGAAAAACCCTATGTGGAGAGATTTTGTTACGGGGAATGTTTATTGTATATTCTTGAAATGATAAACTATCAATCCATGGACCAAAACCTTTCAGGAAGATGAAGGGGCAAGAAGAAAGATTTGTTCTGTTTGCTATATTGAGTATTAGAGGCAATGTCACTAATCCACTTTAACTATCAACAAGATGGTTATTTGTTTAACATTTGTATATAATACCATAGGCTGCCTATAGGAATAACACAGACATGAGCTATCCTCTGAGGAACTCTCAGTCTAGGTTAGATCGGCATAATGCAGGGAAATGATACCAGCCAAAAGGAGAGAAAGTGAGAGACTATGCTGCTTGTTTTCACAAGGCACAGGTCATATTACAGCTCTTCCTTTTCAATTTCATATTTTCTTGGGTTATTGCTGGGGGCCATCACATTCATTTTGTTTTTATCTAAAAATACATTTCTTCGGGGAAATTTTATCTCTTTGGAGATCAGTGTATTAAACAGCCATTCACTGGGGATAGGGTCTTGAAGATTGCAATGTGTTCTGAATTCAGGTCTGTATTTGGCACTGAAGGAAAGAAATCACATTTTAAAAGGGAAGAAATGTCCCTACGGCTACAAAAGCCAGGATCTACAGCACCACAATAAACTCCTGCCACTTCTAAGATCTTTTGGAAACCAGTCTTCACCAACACTGTGTGGCTGAGGTACTGTGGGTCTAGAGCAGGTTGTATTCAGATTGGAAGTGGGTCGGGGAGGGAGAAGAGCAGCCATTCTATAGGACACTATTTGCTATAGAACCAGTAGCATTTCTGAAGGATTATCAGCAGGGGTTAATATCCCTTTGACCCCTCAATGAGACTACACAGCCTTCCCCCTTAAGATGACCATCAAAAATTTGCTGAGAAGAAACGGGGATAGGCAGTGGACTGGAATGTTAAAATATCATGGCAATGGGTCATTCAGTTTTGTATCGAAAGTATAGTGAGGTTAACCCCCCCCCAAAAAAAACTAAACATCATCCACTTCAGTCTCCATTTTTCAGTTTGATATGTTGTGGGTAACAGGGTCATTTATTTGGATCCAAAATCCAAAAAAATTTAAAAGTCCCTCCACTGCTCTGGGTTCATGATCATTAAAACAATTACAAGTCTATTTTTTTCAAAGCATCTTTACCTTTCAACCTATCTAAAGTATTAAATACCTTCCTCATATATGATCTTCCCTGTAGTGGGGCTATAATTAGACTTCATGCAATATATTTTTCTGTTTTTGAAAGCTAGGCTTGAAGATGCAACATAAAACACAGTTTCTTCTCTTTAAACTACAGTTATAAATAATTGTTCACCAGCTTTTAGAGTGCAGTGGTAACAACAATACATTTACACCCACCAAAGACTGGGTTTCCCTCCCACTGCCCCCTCCAAAATTGCTTCGCCAGTGTGTCTCAGCCAGTCCTGAGGGGATGGATGTGAGGGGAAACTACATTTACACTGAAGAATGGAAGCCTCTACTTTTATTCGATCTGTAAATAAGTGGAGGACTTCATTTTCCAGTGCTATTAGTCCACCTTTTACAACCATTAAAACCCACACAAACAGACTCCCTAAAAAAGAACATGTAGCTGCTGGTGTGTGTTGTCTGCTAGAGCTATTGTTCAGATTTTATGCACGTTCTCACTATGCGATATATGTCAGAATGATAGCCTGTAAGACTGATAGTAATTGTTTGGGACTGGAAGATGAAATTCAGAGATGAAAATCAGTGCATTGTCAGTAGCAGACTCTATGAGGAAGCATCCTCATAATCTCAACCTTTCTCTCTTTAAACAAATTACAACTGCTGTAATAGCTGGGGAGCTCTTTGTGTTGTTAAGAGTGAGTTTTGTTGCTAGCTGTGGGTGATCATATTGCTTGGCTAACTTCTCACTGTTTCTGGTTACATTGTACCGATAAAAGCCCCATTACTGGGTTTTACAAATACACTAGATGGGAGAAGAGAGTGAGCCAAGAACCAAAAATTACTAAAGGTTTGCAACTTAACAAAAATCATCTGCTTCATCTACATCTGAAATTAAGAGGTTAATAAAACTCCTTAGTATCAGTTTTGTCTTTGTTTTCTGTGTTAAGCTGAACAGTTTACACAAACTGATCCTCCCTACATTTTTTTATCATGATTACACTTTAGGTATGTCGTCTACTGTATGTCTTTTTAAAATATAAAGATTGTCTTAGAGAGATCCTCATTACTTATTCTTTTCGGTGCTGGGATAAGCTGGCTAACATGTTTTTTTTCAAAAAGCTCTAATGACTTCTTTCAGTGTGTGAAAAATCTTAAATGCTGTACATGCCAGAGCAGCATACTGAATAATCTTTGCACAACTATACTGCTATAGTTAGTTTGTATTTTATTTATTAGCGTTACATTTCACAGTAATATCAATCTATCAATTCAGTTTACTCTTTTCAAGTTCTCCTGTTTAAACTGATCATGCTCATTATATGCTATATTTTATAACCAAAGTAGAATATGTTACAAAAGGTTTTTAACTTAATTTTATTTTCCTTGCATGTCAAATTGAGTTTCATATGCATTGTATTTGTTTTTCATTCAAAGTCACCAAGTTTTCTTTAATCAGAAAATATACTGTTGCTCTCCTCGAGTGCAGCAAATAGAAGATTGTGAGGAACTTTACTGCAATTGCCAGATCTTTGGGTTTGGCCAAGGTCTGCTCATTGCTGTAAGGGCCCTGGGGACAATGACCATTGGCCTGACCATACTGTTTAAGACAGAAGGAGACACAGGAAGTTGTCTGAGCAATTGAGTGATTTCCTGACTGGTTTCTGAATTGGACCTTACTCTTATTTGATACACATACTTCGATTCCACCTCTGACTCCTGACTTGGGCTCTAGCTCTGACTACCTGTGCTCTGTTCACTAGGTCACACTGCCCGTGTCTTGGTCCTCCCAACTGCATGATGTGAGGAATTAAAAGTTGGCTGTATGTTACCTTTATGCTCCCCTCACTTCTGGGCTGATGGATCCAGTCCTGACCCCAATTCAAGCTCCTGATGTAACTTGTTCTGACTTATAGTTTCCCCCAAACTATTTATAGTCCCCCATTATACCTGCTAGGGACTGCCAAAGCAGAGCAGTGCTCCAGCCATGATCCCATAGCATTTGACATAAACCAAAGGGACAAAAAGAGGTAATGTGGAGTCAGCTACACAGTGTTGCCAGTTATCATGAGATTGGCAAATGTTGGTGTTTCTTAAAATCCCAGCTGCTGGAATGATACGGCATGAGAAACTCACCTTACTTTTTTAAAAATAAAAATGTCTAGCCTGCCTGGTTACAGTGAAGTTTGAAAATGTGAAGTGAGTGCATCCTAAAGGTTCAAAAGCCAGAAGGCAAATAAAAAGAACCCAATTTATGATATTTTATATTTGGAGTTGACGTAGTGCTTCCTTTATGCTAGGAAAATCCTCAGCTGCCCTGACGACCCATCTGAGAAGAAAAGGCCATTAAAAAAAGAGAGAGATTATTTTTGATGTTTTAGGATTTTGTTTTATTTGTTGGGCTCTTATTTTAAACTTGATAATAAGTGTCTTCTGGATCTGACATTTCCCACCTAGCCATGTCCTGACCAAACAGAGGCATACATGCACACAGACCACATATAAGGGTTCAATGGAAGTGAGCAGAGATAATGCAGAGTTGGCTCAGACCATCCCTGCAACAAAATTTAAGCTAGAAGTTTGGTTAATTGATCCTTTCCTCCCTTTTCTGGGGGGAAAAATGAGGTGCTGGTTTGGACTCACCAACTTACTTGGAACAAAAATTAGTTGACTTCTCCATATTGCAGTGAATTGAAAACAGTCTATATGTTGAGGCTTTATGGAGATCTCTGAATAATTATAAGCATGTAATCTGTAAACTTTTTCAATTATCATTTTTCACTAGCATACCTGATGATGGTTTACTATAGAAATGAAACTCGTATCACTTTACTGAACTCCAAATATGTCTCTCCCATGACAGACCGAGCTTCTGCCGACATGTGCGGGGCCTGTGAAATCTAGTTAAATTTCCAGATTTTCTCACACATCCTAGAGCAATGAGCTAAAACTAAACTACTTGGCTGGCTTCAAATAATTAATATATGTTTTAAGTATAGAGGAAAGGATATTTAATTTTAATTTACTGCTACTACATTTAGTTAAATTGTGAATGAGAGTTTTTGTTTGACATGATAATCTTTGAAAATTCATGAGGGAAAGATGGGGACGTGTCTTTTAATACATTAATCCACTTAGTCTGCCAAAAATGGCAATTTATTTAAATTTATAATGAAGGTCAGAACAAGTGCCTATGTAGTTTCATCCTTGGCACACTGAATGTAGAAGCCTTATTGAGACTTTGGCCCTGGTATAATTTTATTAGTTTTGCTGACATGATTTTGTTATAACCTGTAATGCTTTATATTTGGGGTTTGAATCCTAAATAGGTAATAAAATGTGCCCTTCAGACACAAATTTAATCTTCAACAAAAACTGATGATTTTGTTTATTATTAATTATAATGAAACTTCTTACCAGTGGTTTAGAATTCTTCTTAACAAAAACCTACTTCTGTACATTTGAACATGAAGTCAGTCAAGAAGTTATCCTGACAGGCCAGTGCAGTACTGACACCCTGATAAATGCAGTCCGCTGTCTCTTCCTCTTATGTTCTTGAAATGAAAAAAAACCCCAAAACAGGGAAGAAGGAGGATCCAGGGAACTACAGGCCAGTCAGCCTCACCTCAGTGCCTGGAAAAATCATGGAGCAGGTCCTCAAGGAATCAATCCTGAAGCACTTAGAGGAGAGGAAAGTGATCAGGAACAGTCAACATGGATTCACCAAGGGCAAATTATGCCTGACTAACCTGATTGCCTTCTATGATGAGAGAACTGGCTCTGTGGATGAGGGGAAAGCAGTGGATGTGTTATTCCTTGACTTTAGCAAAGCTTTTGATACAGTCTCCCACAGTATTCTTGCCAGCAAGTTAAAGAAGTACGGGCTGGATGAATGGACCATAAGGTGAATAGAAAGCTAGCTGGATTGTTGGGTTCAACGAGTAGTGATCAATGGCTCCATGTCTAGTTGGCAGCTGGTATCAAGCGGAGTGCCGCAAGGGTCGGTCCTGGGGCTGGTTTTATACAATATCTTTATCAATGATCTGGAGGATGGTGTGGACTGCACCCTCAGCAAGTTTGCAGATGACACTAAGCTGGGAGGAGTGGTAGATACATTGGAGGGTAGGGATAGGATACAGAGGCACCTAGACAAATTAGAGGACTGGGCCAAAAGAAATTTGATGAGGTTCAACAAGATGAAGTGCAGAGTCCTGCACTTAGGACAGAAGAATCCCATGCACTGCTACAGACTAGGGACTGAATGGCTAGGCAACAGTTCTGCAGAAAAGGACCTAGGGGTTACAGTGGATGAAAAGCTGGATATGAGTCAACAGTGTGCCCTTGTTGCCAAGAAGGCTAATGGCATTTTGGGCTGTATAAGTAGGGGCATTGCCAGCAGATCAAGGGATGTGATTGTTCCCCTCTGTTCGACATTGGTGAGGCCTCATCTGGAGCACTGTGTCCAGTTTTGGGGCCCACACTACAAGAAGGATGTGGAAAAATTGGAAAGAGTCCAGAGAGGGGCAACAAAAATGATTAGGGGCCTGGAGCACGTGACTATATGAGGATAGGCTGAGAGAACTGGGATTGTTTAGTCTACAGAAGAGAAAACTGAGGGGAGATTTGATAGCTGATTTCAACTACCTGAAAGGGGGTTCTAAATAGGATGGATTTAGACTGTTCTCAGTGGTACCAGATGACAAAACAAGGAGTAATGGTCTCAAGTTGCAGTTGGGAAGGTTTAGATTGGATAGTAGGAAAAACTTTTTAAATAGGAGGGTGGTGAGGCATTGGAATGGGTTACCTAGGGAGGTGGTAGAATCACCTTCCTTAGAGGTTTTTAAGGTCAGGCTTGACAAAGCTCTGGCTGTGATGATTTAGTTGGGGATTGGTCCAGCTTTAAGCAGGGGGTTGGACTAGATGACCTCCAGAGGTCCCTTCCAACCCTAATATTCTATGATTCTATGAAAATACAGTAATCCCATGTTAAATTTTCTAATTCTATAAAATTAGCATTAACATTTCTCGGCCAGCTCTTAATTAGTGCTGGGGTCTCCCTTTTTTCCTCAGGCCAGAAACAAGTAACTCATACAGGAGACTTGCAGACTTGCACATTTTGTTACAATGCTTTTGAAGCCAGATTAAAGCAAGAAATATTGTACAGAAACAATATTTTCTGCTTTCATAAGCTTGTACCATGCTCTGTGCAAGTAGTAAAGGTAAATGGGAATGACTGCTGGTTATTGTGGCTTCTCAAGAAACAATCTCTATGGTAACTGATTTCTGTTGTCTCTGAGCTTCTCTCCTCAAACGCTGGGCCAGATTCAGGCCTTTATGCAACTCCAGGGGTGTACCTGGGCAATGAAGAGAGAGACCTCCCCCTGCACCCTCAGGCGAATTCATCCGGTTTACTGATAGCATAGGCCTAGCATACAGAACTTTTTGCTGACATTCTTCGCAGTGCCCAACAAAGGGGAATGCCATGGGCAGGAGAGGGAAAGGCTGGAAAAACAACTTTGGGCTACAGTGGAACCCATTGACAGATGGGTAAGATTGCCATATAATTAGAGTAGCTCCTGGGGTTGCAGTGGCCACTGGGGCATCCCCAAATATGGGAGAACCAAAGGTGTCCTAATGCCTCTTTGGCCCCAAAACTCATCAGCCCTCATCATCTGTGGCTCACACCATGAGAGAAAGAGCATAGAATCTGGCCCACTATGTGTTTAAACTGAGATTAAATATGCATATCTCTCTCTCTCTCTCTCTCTCTCTCTCTCTCTCTCTCTCAAAACCACTCTGAGTAACTTGCTTGCGCATCAAGGGACTCCTGGGAGACAGAGGAGAGGTGATCCATCTACACAGTGGTCAGAGGTATGATTGCAACACATGCAGACAGACCTGAGCTAGCTTCAATCTAGCAAGCGCAAGTTCCAGTAGCAGTAAGTAGCCACAACAGCTCAGGTTTTGGAAGGGCAATCCACTTGAGTAAGTACCCAGGGCCCTGGGTGTCATGTCCTTCTTTTACACAGTACATTGTAGGTCTTCTATTAGCAGTTAGGGTTCGGTATCAGATACAGACTGACAACAGAGCATTATGTTTAGAGAGAAATACACCAGATGTGTTTAACATCTTCATTAATGATCTGGATGATGGGGATGGATTGCACCCTCAGCAAGTTAGTGATGACATTAAGGTGGGGGAGAGGGTGAGGAAGTAGATACCAGGTCCAGAGTGACCTAGACAATTTGGAGGATTGGGTTAAAAGAAATCTGAGGTTCAACAAGGACAAGTGCAGAGTTCTACACTTAGGAGAGAAGGATCCCATACACTGCTATAGGCTGGGGACTGACTGGCTAAGTGGTAGTTCTGCAGAAAAGGGCCTGGGGATTAAGTGGATGAGAAGCTGGATATGAGTCAACAGGGTGCCCTTGTTGCCAAGAAGGCTAATAGCGTATTGGGGTGAATTAGAAAGAGCATTGCCAGCAGATAGAGTGAAGTGATTATTCCCCTCTATTTGACACCAGTGAGCCATGTCGGGATTATTGTGTCCAGTTTTTGGCCTCTCACTACAGAAAGGATGTGAACAAATTGAAGAGAGTCCAGCAGAGGGCAACAAAAATGATAAGGGGGTTGGGGCACATGACTTATGAGTTGCTGAGGGAGCTGATCTTATTTAGTCTGCAGGAGAGAAGAGTGAGTGGGGATTTGATAGCAGCCTCAACTACCTGAAAGGGGAGTTTCTCTTCTTGTCCACTGTAATGGAGCTTGGCTGTTCTCAGTGGTGGCAGATGACAGAACAAGGAGTAATGGTTTCAAGTTGCAGAGGGGAGGAGGGAGATCTAGGTTGGATATTTAAAAAAACCTATTTCACTAGGAGGGTGGTGAAGCACTGCAATGGGTTACCTAGGGAGGTGGTGGTTTCTCCATCCTTCAAGGTTTTTAAGGCCCAGCTTGACAAATCCCTGGCTGGGATGATTTAGTTGGGGTTGATCCTGCTTTGAGCTGGGAGTTGGACTAGATGACCTCCTGAGGTCTCTTCCAACCCTAATCTTCTATGAGTCTATGTGATCCTTTATTGCTCTGCCAGATCTGGCTAAGGTTAGGGTAAACGGGGCATTTATACCCAGTGGCTCAACAGTATAACACAATTTAGCATTTCATTACACCAGATGAGCTTAGGCAGCCTATGCTGAAGCTTTAGCAGCTTCAGTGGGCCTGGCAGCGACCCTTGTCAGTCTTTTCTGGTTGTGGGGCAAACGTTCCAGCAATGGTGCGATACTATATTGCTAAAACAGCAGTGTAGACAGGGAAGCACAGCACAGATGAATAGATAGCTGTGTAAAGTATGTATTTGGGTACATGTCCACACCCATCTAGTGAGTCTTTATTGTACTCACTGAAGCCATGCCTCTCAGTCTACACAGATATTTTTACCCATTCTGGGGAGCTAATCATGTATGTACACTGCACTGAAAGAGGTGTGCAATGTAGACATACACAGAGTGTCATTCAGACGTCTTCCTTCCCATGCTCCAACACAATTGCTGGGGAAAAGGACAACAGGTTAATATACTGGTTTTACCTGTAGCAGGGTGCAACCCGCTCCCCCCCCTAAAGTGGGGCTGGGGTAGCCCGGCTAGGGGCTTGTAACAGCCCAGAACGGGGGGGGGGGGGGGGGGGGGGGGTTGTGGCAAGGGCCTGTTAATTCACCAGGTTAATTGGGAGTTTGGCTCAGCTGGGCGGCCACGCCCCAAACACTGCCCAGCCAGGATATAAGGGCTGGGAGGCTGACAGAGAGAGGGAGTCTCCCTCTGTAACTAGAGAGAGAGACTGGCCAGCTGCTGCTAGCTGCAAACAAGGTACCTGAATTGGGGGCAGGGCTGGGATAAGGCGCCTGGGAGCTGGGAAGCTCTAGAGAGAGGGCCCCAGGCTGCTGAGCCCAGGGCAGCCCTGACCCACGGGGCCCGGGGGGGCAAAGAGGCAACCCTGGGCTGGGTGACTAGCAGTGGCCAGGTCTGAGGCCAGGTGGGGGATAGTGGGTGGAGGGTTCCCTGGGGAGGGGACCCCTAGACTTGAGGGGGGTTCTGCAGAGGTGCAGCACTCTCAGGTAGAGGGCACCGTGGTCCAGGAGGGACATGGGCCAAAGGTAAGAGCGGACGTCGGCAGAGGGCGCTCCGGACGCAAAAGAGCTGATTCCCCAGATGACCAGATGGGGGCGCTGCCAGGTGAGTGACGGAATCCGTTACACTACCTATCACTCTCCTGATCTAGGTCCAACCCCCATCTTATGAAAACAAGGTGGGAGTCTCCTCACAGCCAAGCTCTGCATTGCAGGGGGGCTGTGTGGCCGTACCATAGTATGAAGTGGTTTCTGGAAATAAGGCAAATCACATTGTTTTACAGTTAAAATGGGGCAGTAGGAGTCAAGAGACTTTAGCTGCGATAATTCCTCCAGCTACAGCATCTTTATGCTCCTGCTGCCACTGTACTGAAGGATTAACTGTATAAAGCAATAGCTAGTGCACTTTGTGCTGAAAAGAGGAATACAAATGCAATGTATTTAAGTCTTCTTTTCTCAACATGGGATTCACAGATCCTAAAGTTAGACAGGTGATGTTTATCTTCAAAATCTAGCAAATGAGAGACAACGTTTCAGAAACTGAAAGGTATTTTTTCTAATGACCCAATTTCCTACTTACTTCAATGCAACTTTCCCTAATATAGAGAAATCTGTCCAAAATAATACTGAAGGAATCAACAAACACTGGTTGCCAAGCAAATGTAGTCTTCTCAAAAAGGTGGAACAGAACTGTATTCAAAAGGCCAGATTCTCATATTTACCCTGGCAAAAATCTGGAATGATGCCATTTAAGTTAATGGGACCATTCCAGACTTACATTGATATAATCATGTATATATCTGCAAAGGTGTTTATTTTGAATATATAGCACATACTGGGATATTATTGAACTCAAAAGGATTGTGAAATGCATTTTAGTTTTATTTGTTATTTAGGGAAACTTATTATATAAGTAACAGAAAATGTTTACCCAGTCTGTTCCTCTTTTCTTTTCACAGAATCAAACCATGCAGTTACAGATTCACTCTTGATGGATGTTCCCTTGGAGAACTATACAGCTATGCTAAGAACCTTAGTTTTAAGCAGCATTGTATCTGATAGACAGTATCTTGATTAAGATGAACTTTAATTAAGATAAATGAGGGCTGCTTAGTTATCTGTCTGGCATGATGAGGCTTGCATCTTCAGACTCATGCTAGAAGTAATGAAAATTTTCCACATTTTTAGTGAAAGCTCAAATTAGAGTCATGAAGGGTTGCTTGCCCACCTGTGCTGAAAGTGTACACCTACTAGAAAGCACTGATGCTGCAATTTCATTACACAGATTTTTCTGTATAATGGGTTATTTTGACTTCCCGGCTCATACAAGGAACTAAGTCAGCAGAGTCTGATCCAGAAAGTATGTTATTTAAACAAGGTTAAGCTTAATTAATACTGGTGCAAATAGCCCTTGTTTCTTCATTTAAATGATAGTTGTGGCTTTTGTTTTATTGTGGGTTTTTTTGGGGGGGGGGCAAAGAGTAATTAATTTAAAGGTACTGCAAATCATATAATGTGTATATATGTATTAAAATTCTGATATTTTGCCTTAGTAGTACTGAGAACACCTTTGAGTAACAGTTCATTAAGCTGCCATTTTGTATGTACAGGAAAAGATAGATTTTGATCTTGAGCAATGTTAAAACTTTTTGTAAAAGGGCAAATGAAAATAACCAATTCCATAAAGATATTTTTAACTTTAACTATCTACTGTTCTTTATGGTGATATATGTTTAATGTGGAATTTTCCATTTTTTAAACAAAATACATTGAAGCTTGTCTTTTGAGGAAAAAAGTACTATTTGTGTGCCCTGGTCCTGCAATGGTGCATATGCTTTCACAGAGTTACTTAATGTGCTTAATGTGAACAAAAATGAGGCCCATGTAGTCTGTGAGCTGGAAAGGTTGTCATGGAAGTGGAGAGACTGTACTAGATATCTTTGCCTGACAATTAATCCCAATACTCTTTGTACCCACCCCCATCCCATCCCCTATAGAATTGTGCTTGAGGATGTGTGTGTGGAAATTCAATTCAATTATAATTTTAAAAAACAGCCCAAACAAAGATGAGAAAAATCCAGTAAAACTAAAAACAATAGGGGAAACAATATAAGGATTTTACCTTCCTGGTTTTGTCCTTGCATAGTAACATATTTGTGGAGAATAATATATGCAGACTGATATTTTTATTGTAGATATCTATATTTCATTAAATACCATTTGTCCTGACATGACACACTTTGCCTGTTTTGTAATGTAGTACATAAGAGAAGAGGAGGGTTGTTCCTGCAAACTATCATCTTTCACTTTAAAACATATGATGGGACCACAAGTATTTTGATAGTCCTTACTATGAAAATGTACATTCAGATTGCCCAAGATGTCTCATTTCTTGAAAATAATTTTTGATAAATCAATGAAAATACAGTTTGGGCTGGCCTAATCTGGGATCTGATTTATTAAGGTATTTGTATAAAGGTATAATGTCATCTCTGAACTGTGCCTTGCATGTATGCTTTCCAGATCAGAAACAAAATCAACGAGTCAAGCATTTAAAAATACTCCACCACCACCCAAGTAGATTTTTTTATGCCTTAACATTTCCTGTTACTGTAAACAGCATTAGTCCTTTCTCAAAAGTGCTGTTCTTTTGGATCGTTTAGTGAAAGACATACAGTTTGGGCAAATTTAATTTTATTGTTCTGGCTGTAGTCAGGGTATTAAATTTCAGTTACATCTGTGCAGAGATCACTGTTCACATAAAGGCTTTATTACGAGTGAAGAAATAAGTATCCTGATACCGTTTTTGCTTCTGATTGATTCAAGCTACTTGTTAAGCAACATATTCCCTTCAACTCTCATTGATGCATTATTTTTTTAAAAGGAAAACAAGGCTCTAAATCAAATTCTGAATTTTCAAAAGCTTGAGTGGTGCATGCAAGCCTGTTCTTTCTACATGTGTGTATTTTGGGCCACAAGTGGGAGATAGGCTTGCATGGATAGGATTATCAAAGGGGCATATTTGTACCAAAGGATGTACTAGTAGAATAATATAATAATTAATAGCTAGTACTTATATAGTTCTTTTCTTCAGTAGATCTCAAAGCACTTTACAAAGGAGGTAATGAAAAAAAATTGGACTCACAAGTGTACTGTATTAAAAAATAAACTATTCAATTTACTGCTGTTCATGGCATCTTACTGTTCATGACTAATGGAAAAATTGGACAGTTAACAGGTGTCCAGGAAAAATATTTGAGAATTTTGTGAATTACTGAAATTGTTATATTCATTATTTGCTATTCTTTATTTACCATTCGTTATTATCATGCTAAAAAAGACTCTGAGAGAAGCAAAACCATGTGGTGTGGAAGCTCAGTTGTTCATTTGCAGAACTTGTAGAAAAATCTTCAAATCTGACCCATTTTTCTTTAAAAAATATGATTTTTTTCTCCAGTCAGCTCTACACATTTGCATAAATTGCTGAATGGACTTTTCTGCTTTGCAAAAGGTTCATGAAGCCAAAATTCAACAAATTATATGTTGTGGGAGTGGCCTCAATAAAGCAATGAACAGGACACTTTCCAAACTGTGTGGGGCCAAAGCTAATTGAAATGAGCACATGGAAACCAATTATGGTTTTGTCAAGTGCAAGCCAGGAGGCACAGATAACCTCCACTCAACCTTCCATGGGGCTCAAGTACGAACTTGTGCAAGAAAGAGAGGGAAAGCCATACGTGTTACTGGGAGTTTTAGGAGCAAGAGACCTCCTCTCGCTCACTAACATCATGGGCTTATTTGTGTCTGCTCATCCTTGGTATATATGGAAACCTTCTTCTTGTGTTCTGCTGTGAATATCTACAATATCGATCCTGGATGTAATGGTCTCCTAACCCTTGCTTCTGACTAACATTCAGTACATGGCCCTGCAACAGCTTAGGCTCCAGTACTTCACTGAAGAAAAGTTTTACCTCTTTCTCCTGGTTTAAGATCTATGCCTGGTAGAGGGACCATGCCCCTCATGGCCTGAGGCTGGAACTTGCTACCCCAGAGCAGCTATACACTGCTTTTGGTTAGTGACTGAGGGAAACCTAACTAACATCTTTCCTGTCCTGCTGCTCTTCATTCATGTTTGCTGCTTGGTGTAAGTACAGCATCAACCAAGTATCAAATGCAGTCCACTAAGTCTCACAGACTACTGGGGGGACAAATTCACACTGGCCTTTATCCTTTCTTTAAAAAAAGAGAGAAAATAATTTACAAGAGTCTATAACTATGAATCTAAAGTTGTGTACAAAAATAACATAATTAATTAAAAAAAATATAGGGCCTGATTCTCCTGACTTCCCGCAATGAAACTCCATTGACTTCAGTAGACCTACTCCAGATTTCCGCTGGTATCAATGGAAGAGAAATCTGGCCCTTTATAAAGGACTAGCTACCCGGCGTTGCTCGGGGTATTTGTAATTGGAAACTGGGATGTAAAAAGACTACAATGTTTTTTTATTAATACAAATTTTGTTCAGAAGTCCCATTTTGTCTAAGTAATTTCATTCTCTTGCATTTAGATGGGGGGGGGGGGAGAGCTGACCAAGTGCAGGGGCTGTTGGAGGGGAGGCGGGGGGGAGATTTTAAAATTTTCAATTCTTACCTGAGGGGGGAGAGAGCTGAGCGAGTGCGGGGGCCGTTGGAGGGGGGAGGGGGGAGAGAGCTGAGCGAGTGCGGGGGCCGTTGGAGGGGGGGAGGGGGGAGAGAGCTGAGCGAGTGCGGGGGCTGTTGGAGGGGGGAGGGGGGAGAGAGCTGAGCAAGTGCAGGGGCCATTGGAGGGGGGAGGGGGGAGAGAGCTGACCGAGTGCCGTTGGAGGGGCTATTATTACATCATAACTATGTCACAGAGAACAGCAGGTGTTAACCTGCTGCCCAGCTGATCTTAATGGGCTTTAAAGAATTTCACCCCTAGGGGTCGTCAGGTGAGATTTGAAAAATTTTCGATTCTTACCCTGATGAGGACCCTAAAGCCAATAACTGTACCAAATTTCAAGTCTCTAGCTCAAACGGTGTGGAAGGAGTAAGGGAACGTACATACACGCACGCATACACCATTTGACTTTTATATATATAGATACTAGCGAAAATACCCGGCGTTGCTCGGGTGCGTCGGAGGTGGGGAGGGGGCAGAGAGCTGAGCGAGTGCAGGGTCCGTTGGAGGGGGGAGGGGGCAGAGAGCAAACCTGACACCCCCACCTCACTTACCCTTTGACCAACCCCGACTCACATTTTCACCCCCCACCCAAACCAAACACCCCCACGTCACCCCCTACCAACACCCTCACCTGAACATGAACATCATCCCCCGTAGACCAAACCTAACACACCCACCTCACTTTCCCCCCAACCAAACCCGACACCCCTACCTACCACCACAAACAAACCTGACACCCACACCTCACTTACCCCTCGACCGACCCCGACCCCCCTCCTCAGCCCCCCAACCAAATCCTTACCCCCCCACCAAACCCAACACCCCCTGACCAACCCCAACCCCCAAACCTCACCCCTCACCCACCCCGACACCTTCCCACCCCCCCAGACCAAACCCAACACCCCCGGCTCACTTCCCCCCCCCGACCAAACCCGACACCCCCACCTCACCCCCCGACCAAACCCAACTCGGGTCCGTCGGAGATGGGGAGGGGGCAGAGAGCTGAGCAAGTGTGGGGTGTGTTGGAGGGGGGAGGGGGCAGAGAGCTGAGCGAGTGCGGGGTCCGTTGGAGGGGGCAGAGAGCTGAGCGAGTACGGGGTCCGTTGGAGGGGGGTATTATGACATCATAACTATGTCACAGAGAACAGCAGCTGCCCAGGTGATGTGATTGGCCTTTAAATAATTTCAACCCTGGGGGGCATCAGAGGTGAGATTTCAAAAATTTTCGACTCTTATCCTGATTAGGACCCTAAGACCTCTAACTGTACCAAATGTCAAGTCTCTAGCTCAAACGGTGTGGAAGGAGTAAGTGCACATACATACACGCATACACGCACGCATACACCATTTGACTTTTATATATATAGATAGTCACATGCCTACAGATTGTAATGCAATGTATATGTCTGTCCAACCTATATTTCATATTTCCTAACTTCTGAGTGCTTCACTGTGAAACCTTAATGTCTCTTAATAGAGTCACAGGCTGCCCAATAGCTTTTTAAACCACAGCCCTGAGGATTACCAGAGAGAATCAGGCCAGCACAATTTCTATCCAGGGCTGATGCACAAAAGAGGTGAGCTATCTGCTTTGTCTTCTATCACACTGGTCCTATATCCTGGATAGGGGTGGAGGTGGGGCAGACTCATGACCCTGATACCTCCTTCCCCCCCCCCCTTTTAGACATGCTGTTCTTGTGGGGGTGGGGAGCAATTCTGGCACTCGTTAGAGTACTAGGATTGCTATCGTCAGAGGGACCGGGGCAGCCATACCAGATGGAAAAGCAGTTTCTGGTAGCTGTGCAGGGACCTTTCATGCTCTAGGCATATAAATATATGTGTATATGACATGTTTTTTGTGTGTCGACTCTATGCAAAGCAATGACATCTACAGAAGGGGGCCAAAGTCTTGTGTTTTCCAGTAGCTAATGAAAGTGATTCAAACAGGTATTTCCTGAAAATGGCTCAGTACTTTCACCTTTCAAAATGGTCATATGAACTTCAGGTATTCTCATGAAATAATTGGTGCATATTGTTTCTACTAATCAACTATCAACTCCAAGAAAAATATCAACTCCAAGAAAAAAACCCTGAGCCAATAAATCAGATTTTAGGAAAGCAATGAACAGGAATATACGCCAGAAGTATAAACAGTTATAGGGTTTAAAGTAATTAGCTGTGCAGTGATTTTGTTTTCTGGGCACAACACTTACTTATAGTCATGTTTGTTTTTCAATGTTATTCAGAGCAGGGCTAGTTAGTGCCTTTCTCCCATTCTTCTAGGTAATGGGAGGATATTGTGCAAAGCACTGGCTGGGCAATTCTTAGTTGCTCAAGAAGAGTGAACCCCAATGTATCACATTTCTTCTTACTCCACCAGCAGGTTATATAAATCTGTGCATGTTTAATTTTGTCCAGTGACACTAAGGCAAAGTACTGCTTTTGTACTATACGATAGTGCCATGTATAAATCCTAGATGCCGAAAATCCTTGTGGTATGCTGGAATGACTAGATGATCAGAATGGCCGTATCTGGCTGGAAAATCCATAAAGAAGGCATGGTTTTTATTTCTCCAGGAAAATGGACTTTTTTCCTTTTCCATCAACCTTTTTCATATTTTTTGTGGAGGTAAAAGGATGGTTAACAAAAATACCACCCCACTCATCACCCCTGAAAACCAACCATTTTTGGTAACCCCCAGCCCTATTTGGCTTGCTTTTTTTTTTTTTTTCAAACACAAACTCAAAATGTCATTCAAAATCCATTTCCTGTGGAGATTTTCATTTAATCAAAAAGGCCATTTTCTCATGAAAAAAGTCTGATTGAAAATTTTAAACCAGGTCTCATTTCTTAATTCTCAGCTAAAGAGGCCCAGGGCTATAGCAATTTAATTTACCTAGCTGAAAAGGATGTTGAGCTACCCTGAAAAGGGTAGATCTTGCTGGTATCTCCTAATTCTTTGTAATTCCTGAGTCTGACATTTGTTGCAAATATGCATGAAGGAAGTTCTCTAGGGGAAAGAAAATTCTGTTTGACATCTGGCTACTTCCAACCCTCCCTCCCTGTGTTTTTGGCCCCATCTCTGTCCCCAGCACCCACACATGCAATCATGCAAGAAAATGATGATGCCCTTAACCTATCTAACAAAATCAGGCACCAAACCCATCAGCATTGCAACAGGGATAAGGATGCTCCCATACATGTCTCAGGCAGTGAGGAATTATTTTTTATTCCAAACAATCAGGCACCATTAAAACCATGGATTCAAACTGTTATAAAAGAGATTTTTCTAAAATAAAATGTAGTAATAAAAAATACAGTACCATGACACTCTCTTTTTTCCTCCTCTTTCACTCTTACAACTATAACTTTGTTATATCTTTCTTCATATCTTCAGTGTTTATATTCTTCCTCTATGCCTTCCATCCTATGTGCCTCTTTTTTAAATACAATCCTACTATATGATCTTGACTCTTCTCCTCCAACTGTCTCCTTCTCTCCCTCTTCATTCTGTAGAAATGACCATGAACATGGTCCCTACTCACCCCTTTAAAACTAAAGGGCTCTCTCTCTCTCTCTGCCCTCCATCCTTCTTAATTTTTGTGTTCTCTTTAACCCTACTTACCACTTGCTCTACCACAAAGGAACAGGGAGAACTCAGACAAAGCTCTTCACAGCTGTAAAATAAGCTAATAGGAATTGTAACCAATGAAAACAGTATAAATGAACTCAAGGTGCTCTGAATTGGCTTATAGAGAAGAGGTAGGCTTTGGAGTATGGTGATCAAAAAGTTAAATGTTTGAATAAATTGTCAAGTCTGAAAATATACATATTAAAGAAATCATAAAATGCATTACACAGTTTCCTTGATCTAAAGGCTGGATACTGCCAATGCTTTTCAAAAAGCATTTCTATGATATTTATATCCCACTGACTGGAGTGAAATATAATAAACATGTTTTAAAGCTTCATCATGAAGCTATACATAGATAAGAATGATAGTTAGATTGGTGAAGGCAATTATTCCTAAACTCTGTTCAGACAATCCCTCATTTACAAAAGTGATCATGTTTTCTTAGAGGAGTTTGAGGGGATTATCACATTTAATATATAACTGCATTCTTTTTTAAAAAAAAGTTTGTCTTTAATTGATATTAAAGATTAAATCACTATAAAATTAAGAGGCCTAATTTTGTGCCCCTCACTCTACTTTGTAGAGTAGTGTGGGTGTGCACATCGGATTATTATTCTATTCAGAATTACTCTGAAAACATCTTTTATTTGTTTATGAGCACTCACTTTCTAGTACAGATGGGTGCATACACTAAATCTTATTTGAGTAACTTGTTACAAGCACTGTATATTTTACATGATCATCACATTCACAGAATAAGCATCATTCTTTAAATAGCTAATTGCATATTTCAATGTCCCTGAAACAAAACAATGCTATATCTTTAGAATACATAGCATTTTTTGCTTCAAGGACTATAACAAGACTAATATAGAATCTATTGAACTCTTAGGGCAAAATTCTGCCCTGGGTTGAGCAAAGAAAAGTGTGTAAAACTCTTATAATTATATTTCTACAAAGTCATAAAATGAATAGTATTTAAAAACAAAGGAGAGAAGGTCATGGGAATCTTCACCTTTCACTGGGCTCTCTCCACAGTACTCAAGGGAGTGCTAACAAGCATATCTAGCTAATGTTCCGCTGCACAGACAAGTGAGTGCGGTCATTAAATCAGGGACTGTGTCCATTGACTTCAGAGTTACACAAGTGTACATGAAGGAAGAATTTAGCTTCGGTTTTAATACTTCAGAGGCAAATGAATTGGCTTTATTAGAGTTGTGTGACTTTTAGGAGAACTGTTAACTGTGGTGGTAAAGCCCAATACATTTACTGTACATCCAAAATACAAGTTTGTCCTACTGGACCATATTAGGCTTGTCCTCAGATGAATTTTTATTTTATATTCCAAATTTGTCTGATTGTCCCAATAAGGTTTGATAGAACAGCAGCTTACAGCTGTAGATGCTTTGCTATTGCCTCATGCTGAAGCCGTCAACTATAATCAGCTCAAAAGAGCATGAGTCACTGTCATAGTACAGCTGCAACAAAGGATTTGTGGATCACAGACTTACTTAAATCAGTGAAGGGAGGAAGGACAGAAATAAGTCAAGAGCCTAATTTTCAGAAAAATAAGAGTTGTTTTTCTCTTTTGATTTTAATTGCATTATAAACTGGAATAGTTCTTTTTACAAAATTCCAGGTAACAGATAATAATTAGTCATTCCAAATAATTCAAGGGGGCTGTGATTTGAAAGTGCTATCCTGAATTCCTCCACCCACCACAGTTGATTTACATGGGATCTGATGACCAGTTTTAGAGGCTCTTGGCTCCACCCGTGTTTGGCCTTCTCCAATCAGCCCCATCTAGCTCCCTAATATTTTATCCCATAGCCCCCCCCCCTTTTTTAACTATTTACTATATTTACTAAAAGTAGTTTGTCTCTTTTACTACTTCTGACTAGAAGAATTAAGGGCATCTATAGGGTCAACAACACCAGCTATCAATGAGTACACTAACACAGCCAACATGACTTAGACACACCTAACTTTAAAAAATAACAAACTGGTGTTTGGTAGTTTCCCCAGTCATCTCATTGGCAATGAGCCACTAAGTGATGTAGTATAAACCCATAATTCAGAAGTATTCACATGTTTACTCACAAGAGTAATGATAGTATCTATCAACAAGTTCTGCTGCCTTCTTCAGAGGAAGCCCCATTTGTAAATAAATACACCTTAAAGGTAAGATTGCCCAGTGTTTACTTTGTAATATCATGATAGGAGGAAAGAAGCTCTGTACTGTGTACCCTGTGGCTTGAGTTTTCTCTTCTTATGAGGTTTCCCATAAAGTTTAAATATAGGTTTTAAAGAAAATTAGGATAATCTTTTATTAAGTGGGCTTTATTTTCCAGTGGCTGATTGCTCTGTCACAATCACTTTAAAAGAAACATATGAAACAGGAATATTTTGTTTAGCTGTTGATCTACATCTGGGACAAGGGGAAAGATTAGTAGGAGGGAAGGGTGATAATGTCTTTTACATGTAAGTTTTGGTCCTACAACTGGGAAAAGTACTCATCATTTTTTAGGAAAAATCTAACTCATTTTATATTTGTGAACTTCTGAAAACAGGCTTTGATATTTTCAAATGTTTGAGACTATGTACTTTCTGAAATGATGGTAGAGATACCATTGCAATATTCACACCTACTTGAAATGTATCTGAGTCAGTCAGAACTGTTTTTGCATCTACATATTCAATATGCCTCAGCACAAGGGTGGTTTCATTATAGTTTTATCAATGTATAAAACAAGTCCTCCTCTTTCAGATATTTAAGTACATTCTTAAATTTACTCCTGTGAGCAAATCTAAGCATATACCTTATTGTTTGCAGGATTGGAGCCTGCAATAGGGATCCAAGTGCCCCGTCCCATTAAGGGATGGGGGGGTAATGTTTTATGTCGAGCAGTGGTGGGCAGGCTGTATAAAGAGTAAAGTTTTTTTCCCCCAAAAAATAGTGTTTCAAATCTGTCTAAAAAGGAAATCATTTTGTGAAATTTCACAGACATTAATGAAAATCATTTTTGTCTGACAGAACCAGAAAGAGTCAGTAAATCAACAAAGGGGATGACTTTTATAACCAAAAGATCCTGTTCTTGAATTCTTTAGCTGCTCCCATTTATTTTGGTTAGCATTTGGGATATAAAAGGTGGCAGAGAGAGCTCCAAGGTAGCTGCTTAATGTAGTCTGGCATTTTTATTAGTTTTAGGATGAAGATATTTACTACAGACACAATGTTAGTATGTAGTGTTTTCATCTTGATCTGTGAACTAGAAACAAATAGTTCATTTTTAGCTATTATTTAAAAACAGTCAATAGATTCTTAAATAAAACAGGGAAGAAGGGAGGTGTGGAGTAGAAGCCAATATCTTTAGCCCTGATTCTGCAACTGTGAGCCCACTGTGTGAGTGTAAGAGGCATCTTCTATAAAATCCCCAGGCACAAAGGGCTGCTCATGTAAATCCAATTACAGTATCAAGGTAAGTATCAAGTTAACTCACTGGATTTTGTAAATGTATGCGAAAATGTCTTCCAAAACAGCCTAACCTAGTGAAATACTTAGCTCTGGTGTGTTTTCTTGGTATTCCTTATTAGCTGTGTAGTTTAAGTGGGGGTAATGATGAGTAAATTACTTGACCATTCTTTTTGACTGTAGTCTTATCACATTTACTGTGCTATGGACTCATTTTGTGAATGATTGGAAGCAAAACCTCAGGACCTGAGAAAAATTAGTCTTTTAGGGTTCCAAAGATCATTGGCAAGTAAATTTTCCCCCAGCTAATATCTGTATATGGTAGAATAGTGCATGGGAATAGGAGAAAATGATACATATTCAGAGAATAAACCCAGAAGGAATAGTGAGTCAAATCCAGATATCTCTGTGCACAGACTTGTGTAATTGGTTAGATTGTCAGCTTTTTCAAGTTATTTCTCGTGATTTCTAGTAGGCTGTTTAAAGGCACTTCCCTTCTCTTTCTTTCATCTAATGTGGCTATACATGGGGCAATGCCCTTTTATATAGGAACAATCCATGTCAGAGGTAGAAAAATCAGAGTTATCCCTGCTAAGTTTCCTGATCACCATCAGGTGCATTAGATTTGCTGTCCACCCTGAAGAAGTGTCATTCCCACAAACCTCCAAGATCCACTTGCACTGTCAGCCACTTACCATCCCTTGTTTCTTCTGGACAGCATGGTTCATGCAGGAACAACGTTGCCAGGGTGTCCCTCCAATCACAACTTCTTCCTTAGCAACCTTATGGGGGAGCGGGGCCCACAGTGTGCAAAGAAATGTTTTGTTTGGGGAGTGGAAATCTGAAGATCAACCAACCATTCCTGACCCTGGCCTTCCTCTACCAAGCCCAGACAATACAGGGCTTTTGAGGATGGGATGGGAGGTGACGGTAGGAAAATAGCCAAGAGACAGCATTTCTATATCCCCTTTCCCCCATTTGTCAAGGTTAAATCCCAAATCTGAAGCTCTCTCCAAAGGTACATCTAATTGCCATTGAATGAATGTCTATAATTATAAGAGGATGTAACAGAATATTTTGGAAGATCAAT
This sequence comes from Sternotherus odoratus, assembly GCA_032164245.1. Taxonomy (NCBI): domain Eukaryota; kingdom Metazoa; phylum Chordata; order Testudines; family Kinosternidae; genus Sternotherus; species Sternotherus odoratus. The sequence continues at coordinate 58,098,581 of JAVMKO010000004.1, forward strand.
AATGTTAATTTTCAAGGAAAAAAATCACATGCAAGTCTTCAATCTAATTTTGGTTGTTTTTAGTTTTGTTCCTTGGTCAGATATTTCTTAAGTACCTGCCACTTTGGCAAGTCTTGCTGAGGGCAAAACATCAGTCCATCCTACTAATTCAACTGATTAGTTAACGACAGGGTTGCTCCCAACAGTGCCACAATCATATTTTATGAAACAGAAAGGCATAACCCCCTGAACTTTCCAGGTATACTCAGGAATATTGCCCTACCACTGTGTTCTCAAAGACCTGGTAAAGCATAGCAGAGATTTCTAGGGCCTGAACCTGTAGACCTTACTCACTTGAATAGCCCTGTGAAGTAAGGGGACTACTGCCATTAGACAGGGCTTCAGGATTAGGCGTTAGATCTCTTGGACTATCAATCCAACCCTAAATCCACCTCTAAGGGGGAAAAATCATAGATTAAATTGTCTTGACAGTGAAAGCACAAACTGAAGCTAAAGGACAAGACATTACTGAAGTTTAAGAGACAAGTCTTTTTAGTCAGAGGATAATTATTGTGCAAAAGAGACAGAAGGCAGTGGGCATACTCAGAGAAGGTTTTGATGAGAGCTTTTAGGCAGGGTTCAAAAGCCATGAAATGGGGGGGAGGGTTGGAGGGGGATCCCTGGCTTTTTCCCTAGATTAGTCTGCTGGCTATTTTTAAATCTTTCCCAATCCAGTCCAGAGAAGTCTCAGAAAACACGGATTCTCTTTGGGCCTCAGAGATTTTAGTATGTGATGCTGTGCATTAGTCAACCAATTTAAAAGACAATATTCTATCTATTTATCTCAGTACTATTGAACACCTTTGGCACTTTCCCTACGCTATCCTATTTGGGTAGAGAGGGAACTCTCCATCAATACCCATAAAGTAAACACTTTATTCTTCTCAAAATTCGCCTCTTCCATGAGAGGGCTGGCTCCAGGAACCAGCAGAGGAAGCATGTGCTTGGGGCAGCACATTTTAAGGGCCATGCTTTACACATTACGGCCATTACGGCCATGCTTGGGGTGGCACAGTCCAGCCTCCCTTTTTTTTTTCTTTCAGCCGTATTCCGGCCGCCCTTTTTGGTGGGGGGGAGGGGCGGGAGGGCGGCAGTTACGGTATTCTTGCTTGGGGCGGCAAAAAAGCTAGAGCCAGCCCTGGGTGTATACAAAAAAGTGGCATGGTTAGGCAGATGGTTCAGTTGTGATTACTGCTAACAATTGTGCGCACAGCTAATCTGCTAAAACATGATAGTATTTCTGTGTCCTTTCCCTGCCTAACATTTTTTTTTTCCAGCCTTAAATCTTTCATTAAGGCCCTTATTCTGCACATTATATTGAAGTCATTTGGCTTAATGGGATCCATGTGGGCATGGAATCACTTTCAGGAATAGGGTCTTTGACTGTCAGCAATCTGAGACGGGGACTGGCACTGACTAACTCAATGGAATTTCTACCTGATTAAGGCTTCTAGGTGTGACTGTGATATAAATATGAATATTTTCCTTAATCCATAATGGTTGTATTTCAAGTGCTATTGTATGGCAACTGTAGATAAATATTGACTTTTGTAAATTATTCTGTGGAAATAAAATATATACTTTTAATAGCAACTTGGTATATGTTATTTTATGTTGTAACACATTTCTAATATATGAGGATATCATTAAATATATAATAAGATGGCCATGGGCAACTCAAACTTACCCAAATATTCCAGTTGAAATGAAACCAAGAAGGAATGTGATTTGGGATTTTTGTAATAGCGACAGCTTTTAACCCCTCTAATTCAGCAGTGCTAGTCTACTATCTGGCAGCAGTGTCTCTAAATGCATTTTATTTTTTCACTAAATTTAGACTGGCAGCAAACATTTATGTGAGTTACTGAGTCTGACATCTCATTAACACTTCTTTAAAGGTTTAATGAGCAGTGATAAATTTCTATCCTTTCTTTGGCATGTTTTAATTAGTTGTAATTAGGAGTGGAGTGACCTGAAAAGATTGTTGTCCCATGGATTCACAATATATTTTTATTCTGTCTCTGCCGACATAAATTATACACTTTTATGGATTGAAAGCCCCAAAGGTTATTTAAATAACTATATCCGTCTCATTATATCCTTCTGTAAAGGGGGTAACCAGAACATTAGACATTAATATTTTACTGCACTGCAGGTGATGCTTCATAAATTATATTTATTTGTCTGAAGAATAGGTAAGCATCGTAATTTTCATCTGTTAGAGTCTGAGACATTCACTGTGGACATTTATCTGTAGTGGGATTCTAAATTTCAGGCAGAGAGTTTATGTATGTGTTAAAATATTTATTAGTATGATAATTAACATGGAATAGCCACCAAAGTGAAACAAATATAAACAAATGAAAATATAGCTTTCACTATGATTAAAACACAGGTACAAACTGCTTTCTTTTTAAAGGCATGCTGCAAAAGTAAACTGGAATCCAACTTTACAGTGACAGAGATCTTTCTTACTCCATTGAAAGGCAGGTTTGTGGCATTATTATTTATTACTGGTAAATGAGGTATTTTAATGATAAAAGAAATTTCTACAAGACAGATGCAGACTTGGATTATCTAATGCAGGCAGCTTCTAAAGACTGTTTGACTTAACTATTAAGAGGCATTTGCATCTAATTAAAACTGCTAACTTTTTTCACAATCATGTCTAATTCTGTTCCTGTTTTAATCAATAGGAGTTTGCCCACTGAGTTTTCAATCTGAGTAGAAATGGAATCCACTTAACATATATTATAATATTTTAAAGATTTACAATAAAAATCATAAAAATGAAATCCCCATAAATATATAGCTCTCAGCTATAAAATTGTCAACTACCCTTCATATTAAAAGTTTCATAAATTTCAGATCTTTGCTTGTAAACCTTCAAATGAAGTTTGGGTTACTTGTGTGATTTAGTTTTGTAAACTCTCTGTGAGTAAAACACCTGCTGACTTCAATAAGTATCTTGTAGAGTGACCAAATTTCCCAATTTTATAGGGACAGTCCTGATTTTTGGGTCTTTTTCTTATATAGGCTCCTACTACCTCCCCTCCCACCCCATCCCAACTTTTCAGATTTGCTGTCTGGTCACCCTAGTATCTTGTGAGGGAAGCATTTGCAGATTCCGGGTAGAAATCACTAGCAGCCCAGTCCTATGAGGTACAAAGGCCCCTTAACTTCTGAAGCTAATAGGCATTGATGACATTGAGTATCCTTGAAGGAAGTCTTTAGTGACAAGCAGTACTGGGCTCTCAACTCCCCCGGAAAGAACTCCATAAGAAATTTGTCTTTTAGAAACAAGTGGAGTTCCTGTCTGCATCTTAGCCTGCACAAGCATTTTACCTTTGAGATATTAAGTGCTGTGGCAGGGTGGGCTTGACCCAGCCTGCTGCCCCTTTAAGAGGGAGAAAAGCCCTCTGCAAACCCCCGGTGCAGAAAGCCTAATCAGCCACCTGGCTTGCAGGGCAATCAATTGTATGGGTTGCACCTGGCAACCTCCTCTGGGGGATAAAAGGCTCCCAGGAAGGAAGCCCAGGGTGGTGGTGGTTTGGAGCTAGTCAGAGCTGTGGGTTTGGAGCTAGTCAGAGCTGTGGGTTTGGAGTTAGTCAGAGCTGTGGGTTTAGAACTGTTTAGAGTTGCATGTTAAGAGCTGGACTATATAGATTCTGTAAAGCTGTAAGCTGTAGAGCTGAGCTATCAAGAGCTGTATGCTGAAAGACTGTACAAAGCTGTATATATTGGTGGTGGGGTCTTGCACTGTGAATTAAAGAGCACTGTTTGGAGCAAAGAAGGGTTTTCCTGCCTGTTCCTGAGAGGGGTGAGAGAGCGGTCCGTCACATGTGGTGTCAGAGGTGGGATCGCTACACCAGCAATCCAACTGGTGGCCCAGAGATGGACGGAACCCTGCAGTGGCTCATAGAACAACAGAAGCAGACCCAGCAGGCCATGCACGCCTTGCAGCAAACCCACCAGGAGATGCAGCAGGCCAAAGCCGAGCAGCGGAAGATGCTGCAGGACTTTATCAAGGAGCAAGCAAAGACACAGGCAACTCTCCTCCAGCACCTGGTGAGTCGAGGGGCAGGAGAGGGCATGCGGCTGCCGGGCTGGGGACTCTGTAAGATGAGCCCGGCAGATGACCCTGATGCCTTCCTGGGCACTTTTGAGAGGGTAGCCACCACAGCCGGGTGGGAACGGACCACCTGGGCCCTCCGGCTTGCTCCCTACCTCGTGGGCGAAGCCCAGGCGGCCTATATGGCCCTGGGGAATGCAGAGGCCCAGGACTTTGAAAGGGTAAGAGCGGCCATCTTGGACCGGGTCGGCTTATCTCCGGAAAAATACCTGCAGAAGTTGCGGGCGGCCTGCTGGACGTAGGCGTTTGCCCAGAGGCTGAGAGACTGGGCGACGCGTTGGCTGAGGCCGGAGGCCCGGTCAGGGGAGGAAATCATGGACTCCCTGATCTTGGAGCAGTTTTTGCTCCGCCTCCCCGAGACTGTCCGTACCTGGGTCAGGAGGCACCAGCCGGAGACGGTGGAGTCTGCGGTGCGCCTGACCGAGGAGTACATGGAGGCAGAGGGACCTCGGGGAGAAGAACGACCCCGACGGGTCCGGGATTTGGGGCGTCGGCCCATGGACTCCCCCCCCCCCCCCCCCAGCTAAGGGAAAAGGGACTGATGGGGAGCCCAGAGGGGCGCCAGAGAGAACTGCCAGGCTTACCTGCTGGCAGTGTGGGAAGCCAGGGCATATTAAGAGGGACTGCCCAGATATGGACTGTGGCTACACCGATTGGTGTGGGTGGACCGAGGTTTGGGGGCGGAAGCCGCGGAAGGGGGTGCCCACCCTGCAGGTGTAGGTGGGGAGGAAGTCCCAACCGGGGGTAGTGGACTCAGCCTCCCCCTGTACGCTCATCCGTAGAGCGTTGTTACGCCCCGAATGGCTAATTCCGGGGGCTACCATGGACCTACGGTTTGTCCATGGGGACAGGAAGACCTGTCAGGTGGCCCGGGTCCCCCTAGAGATTGGCGGTCGATTCCGCTGAAAGCGGGTCGGGGTGCCAGGGGGGTTACCTTGCCCCGTGATTATTGGGCAGGACTGGGGCCTAGTGGGAGGTACAAGGCCCCGAGCGGCCCCAAGGCCGGGCGTGAGAACCCGTAAGGGGGGCTCGGCCGAGCGAAGGGGCGGGTCTTATCCCAAAAACCCAGCGAAGGACCTAGACTGCCAGGAATGGCTGAGGCCAGAGCAAGAGGTGATCTCCACATAGGAGGCCTTGAGCCCCTATGAGAGCCTGGGGGAAACTGAGGCAGGGGGACGGTCATTTCCACCCTACTGCCTGCAGTGTGAGGAGTGGACAAGGCTCCCTCCCCCCCGAAAAGCAGGGGGTCAAAGAACCTCAGCCCCCTGCCTGGGTGGCGCCTGTGAAAGAGGCCCAGGCAGAAAACAAAAAGGCAGTGGGGTTCTCTGCCACAGCCGGGAATGATACCCAGAAGCCCAGGGATCATGCTGCCATGGTAAAAGAGATGAGAATTAGAGGTTCGAGGGCCCTGTTAAATATAATTGGGAAACGTTGAAGGGTCTGAGCCAGCCCAATGGGGTTAGGCTAAGGGGGGAGGTGTGTGGCGGGGTGGGCTTGACCCAGCCTGCCACCCCTTTAAGAGGGAGAAAAGCCCTCTGCAAACCCCTGGTGCAGAAAGCCTAATCAGCCACCTGGCTTGCAGGGCAATCAATTGTATGGGTTGCACCTGGCAACCTCCTCTGGGGGATGAAAGGCTCCCAGGAAGGAAGCCCAGGGTGGTGGTGGTGGTTTGGAGCTATTCAGAGCTGTGCGTTTGGAGCTAGTCAGAGCTGTATGTTTAGAACTGTTTAGAGTTGCATGTTAAGAGCTGGACTATATGGAGTCTGTAAAGCTGTAGAGCTGAGCTATCAAGAGCTGTATGCTGAAAGACTGTACAAAGCTGTATATATTGGTGGTGGGGTCTTGCACTGTGAATTAAAGAGCACTGTTTGGAGCAAAGAAGGGTTTTCCTGCCTGTTCCTGAGAGGGGTGAGAGAGCGGTCTGTCACAGTGCTCTGATACACCTTTGCTATCAGAGGTATTTTTTCTACTTTACATTCCATCTTAGTGGACAGTGTTAGGGATGTCAAACAACTGTAGCCAAGAGATGTAAAACAGAAATACCTGAAAGGGATGAGTATTTGATGTAAGGAGAAGCAGAACTGAAACTGAAAGACAGATGGAGGCAACAGTCAGAACATCATATGGGAGAGAGAAAATGCAAATATAAAAGAGAAGGAATATGTACCAAGAGAGAAAACAGGAAAAGGAAGGTAGCTAATATACATATGGCTATAAATGTGGGTTGTTTCAGGAGACAAAGGATTGGAATTAAATTACATCTGTTATGTGATTTCCTTCTGACTATCACAGATGAAAATGTCGCGTCCAGTGTTAAAAGGTTTGTGAGAACAGAAGCTCTTTGGCTCCCTATATAGTTGAAGTAGCAGAGTTGTGGGAATATTTGGATCTGCTTTAAGGTAATTTTGCATATACTGTTTTCTGGCTCCTCCATTGGTGAAAAGGCAAAACCAAGACTTCCCTACCTTCTTGCATGTATTTGCAAATACTGCAGAGAAGTTCCTTGAAATGCTTACATCTGCACCATCTGGAGTTTATTCAGACTCTACACTCATGATCTGCATTAAATGTGTTTTGTTGCTGCAGATGAGTGTAATAGGATGAAAATGTGGCAACCCAAGGTTATTCAATGGGACAAGTGAGCCATCCTAATGTAGAAGTCAGTGGGCCCAGAATAGGTCCCCAGGGCTGAGATAGGCAAAAAGGATATTTATTCCTTTTTTGAGTCTTATTATGGAGGTGGCTGGTAGTAATTCCTTAGTTGGGGTTATGTTTTCAACTGGCATACCAATATCTGTGTTTTTTGTTTTTTGTTTTATTTTTCCTAAAAGTATGTGGCCAGTCAGGGTGAAATTTCGCAGGATTAGTTTTTCTGTGTAGATTTAAGAAAAATAATAATAAAAAAGTTTTAATAGGAATTATTTGAATTTGGGCTTTGTCTGAAATGTTTTTGACATGTCATACTATTCATATTTTTCAATCATTACCTGTTTGCTTACAATTTAAAGCTTATGCACTGTGCACACACAAATCTGGTTGGTGGAGGCCAGGTGCAAACTAACCTGATCTATGGGGGTCAAGAACATTTAATCCTGATTGATCAAGCATAAAATCTTCTCCCTGAGGAACTACATTATTCTCTCTGATTTGTCCTACTACACAAAGATGCTTGGATGCAGCTGCTGATGGAAAAAAGATTCTCCAACTGAACTTTCACCTCCCACAGGTCTGCTCTCTCTGCCCTAATCCAATGCCCTGTCGCATTCAAGCATTAAAAAGTAAGTGTTGCATGAATACAGAAAGAATATTTTACAATGCTTGATATAAAGTAAAGAGCTGACTTTAGTATTTCTCTCCTCTGTAGCTGGTGGATACTGGTAAGCTGTACTTTCTGACCTAACTTTCAAGCCCTCTGTCTTTTATAAGGTGTAAGACAAAGGAAATTCCTTTTTGGAGGGAAAATTGCTTTCCCATGATTAATTTCACTCTTTTCTATTTTTGACATTTTCATTTTAGCTAACTGATTATGGATTTCCATTTTGTGTTATTTTTAAGTTACATTGTTGATAAACTAATTCTAATCTGATCATTGTTATTGACAGCTGTGACAACTGATAGTTCTTACTTAGTTAAAAACATCTTTCAGTGGATCCTTTTTTCATCCATTACAGAAAACATTTTTAATAACAAGTACCTATTATCAGTCATAGAACATAATTAAATCATAGGTACCCATTATAAATCTAGTCTTGTTTATGCCATACTTTTGTAGCTACTTTTTATCAGTTTGAGGGTCTTTTCCTTAGACACTTATATTCCTACAGACCTGAAGGCACCAGCAATAATGAAGTACAGCCCAATACCTGATCATATGAAGTTCATTAATTACTCACAGGTTAAGAACCAACACTCTGGGCCTTAGAATTAAGATGCATTCTTTTGCTAATATTGTAAATTCTTGGGGAGTAGTTAATAGGCAAATGAATTTAGTATACAAGAAAAAGAGGGCGGAAGAGGTAATATTTACTAACAGGTCCTAACAGTAGGAAATTAAAACACAAACTTTTTGGGAAGCAATTGGGTTCGCTCCATAGACGAGATTATTGATACAAATGCACAAAATCAAGGAAATGTAAAGTTAATACTGTATAACTTCTAGTTCTCTGCCAACAAATACACACCTTATAATCACCACACCTAACATGCACCATAGATCATGCACCTCAACCTTAACTCTGCCTTCTGGGGATGAGAGCTCCCTTTTTATTTTTACTAGTTCTTTCTCCACACACTCCTTTACCAGATTACTCTTTTCCAACACAACCAACCACTAAACCAACATTCAAAACTACTACTAGTGGTGATGGGGAAATAATCTGGTAAAGTGATGTATGCAGAAGGGTGAAAATGGGACAGAGTTAAGATTATGGTGCACAGTGTTATTCTCTGGGAATATGTGTAGTATTAATAGTGACCAGAGTATTTAGATTCAAATTTTCTAGCGCCAGAAGTGAGCATGTGTACAACATTAGCACTTATGTTATCTATTTTTGAGACTCCTCCACATCGTATTTAACCTAGCCCTTGTTACTTCCTTGGATATCTGGTAGAAGAGATTAAAGTAATAAAGGGCTTAATGCTGCACACCTAGTTCATCTGAGTATCCCCATTGACTTCAACTTGAATTTCACTCTGTAGGGAGAGAGAACTGCAAGATTCAGCTCATGCTATGCCCTGCTGTGAGATGAATAGAGGGCTCCCTCTGTCTGTTAATCCACTTAGAACAAGAAGAAAGATCTATAGGGGTTTTAAAAACTGTTACCTCCTGTCCCACCTGCCTTCTTGGAATAGTCTCTTTATAACTAAACTTGGAGTTGAGCACAGAGGAGAAATCAGACACAGCAAAAATTGTTTACATACAGAACTAGATCATGTCCATTAGTGAGTGGTGTGCCCAGACCATTCTGTACGTCTGAATGTAGAGGCCCCGGCAGGTGCTTAACCTCCCCACCAACTCCACCTGCCCCCTTTGGAGTGATGTGACTCCCGGGGGGGAGCTGAATGAGCAGTCCTTGAGCTCCCCATAGTATGGGAACAATGCTATTCTCAATTCTTGTGCAGGGTGAGCAAGGGGTTAAAAAGGCTTCTTGCTTCCTTTCTGCACTCTGTATAAGTGGGGCCAAGGTGGCCCTCATAAGGAATACCACTGGACTAAATAAATATGAAAAATAGAAGACTAGGACTCTGAAGGCAAGAGCAGTAACAGAGAAACTGAAGAAGAGACTGGAATCATCAGTTGGTCCATGATATTAATTACCCTCATTGCCTTTCATTTTCACTGCCTTTTTCCTGTTCCCTTTATGAAAGATAAGTAAATTGTTCTAATTTACTTTGCCTAATGATTGATTACAATGCCTGGTTTAATCACTCTGTTGATGGCTGTTTCAGTCACTGTGTTGAGCCCTGCAAGTGAAGTGTAGCATTTGCTAACTCATACAGTAATTTTAAATACTAACAGCCCATCTCTTTCCCTGATTTAATATACATGCTTGTAATATAAGAAGAAAGTAGTGTCCCAGCCTTGATATAGACATGTGATATGGAAAAGATCTATTACATCATCTGCTTTATCCCACTGCAACAGCAGGATTGTTCCTTACAACACATTTTTAATTCTTTGTTTAGATGAGTTTTAAACATAAAGGGGCTTTGACCACTTTGCCTAGGAGATTATTCCACTGATCAACAGAGCAGATCTAACTATCAGAAAACTTCTCCAGACATTCAGCCTATAATTTTCCTTTCTTAAGAGTCAGTTGTGCCTCTCAGGAATGGCCCTTATTGTGATATCTATCTGGCTGAGTTTATGATCCAGTGGACACTAAAATTAACATTTTGATCCTTAATTTTCAAGTCACATATGAAGCTTCAGGATCCCTCATGGGTGGCAGAGATAAGATGCTCTGGGAGGCTCAACCTCACAAAAATAAAAAAAGCTGGCCATGCAGGGTGGAAAATGCTAAATGAGGTCTGAATCACCTCTCTTAGGCAGCGGGCCGGAGCACTTCCATACTGCCCCGTGTAGAAGCTCCCTCGAAGTGGGGGGTGGGTAGATATCCATGCCTGGACTTTGGGCCCATGCATGCCCTGGCCTTGCTCTGTCACAGGGCCCTGTTACCACTGCACATCTTCCTCCGAGGCCCTGCCTTCACTCTACATCTTCCTGCCTCTTCCCCCACCCCCCCGCCGCCCACCTCCAGAGGCTCCATGTTTTGAGGGGGGGGGCTGCACACAGAAAGGAGATGGGGTGTATTTGGGGGGATGCACAGAATAGGGGTGTGTTTGCGATGCATCAGCCATCACAGCTAACACAAGAAGCCAGTGGATTTTTTTCCCAGTGAGGGGACTGGGAGAATGGTAACCTTTGCTCTGTACTCCAGGGCAGCACTCACTCAATCCAGCATATCTCTCTCACAGGTGCCTGTCAGGCTGGGAGGGGTGGGGGCGGGGTGCAGGGTTTGTGTGTCTGAATTTACAGTCAGCAGAGGTGGGGCTGCACTTCCCTAGAGCAGACTCTGCAGGGAAATAAATGGGGGTGGGCAGAAAGGAGGATCACAGAATATCGGGTTATGTGACTCTCGCACTCACTCCCAACACACCCACATTATACTTCTCGCATAATCCCTCCTTCCCCCACACACTATACCCCTCCTGCACAGCTACACATACACACACTACCCTCCTACTTTTTTCCCGCCTTAATGGGAAGTGATGGTGTGGAGAGGAGCAAGTAGCAGGCAGGGCCTCTGGGGAAGAAGCAAGGCATAACAAGGGCAAGGCCTTGGGTGTAGAGATGGAGCAGGGATGGGGCCTTGGGGAGGAGTGGGGAGCTGGGACCATGGTCTGGGAGTTGCTGCTATCTCCCTGTCCCAGGAGAGCTTCTGGTGCTCCTGGGCATAACCTCCCCAAATGAAAGACACACGCACTGTAATGGAATCCCTTACGCTCAGTCTAGTTTCATTTTAAATCAAGCTATTTTATTTACTTCAGATCCTGACAGTTTGTCATTTGATCAGCTGGGTTGATTCTGCCACATTGTGTTCTGCGTTACTCACCGATCTCATATCAGGTCATTCCAAGATCCATTTGGCTCCAGATTAAATTTGCTGAGCTCCCGCAAAATAAGTCATCTGACAGGGAATTTTCTCATAAAATTTGAAGCAGACAAAGCTTTTTTCCTTATGTCATTTCTTGCTTGGTAAATCTGAACGACTGCAGTTTTTGTCCTTTCCATTTCCAAGTCAGAATATCCTTCTTTGTCATCATCTCTACCATCTGAAATAAACAATTTAAAGAAAATCTGTGGTTGTTGTGTGTGTTTGGTTGGTTGCATTTTGGAGAAGAACTGAGAAGACAGGCAGAGCTTCAGCAGATCAATGGCATACATGTGAAAATCACTTCTGAAGGTGAACTTCAGCTTTTTTCTCTAGTAATGCCCTTGAGTACAAGGGAGTTGGCCTTCAGGCTGCAGAGCTTTCTAGCTGGCTTTTGGTGGGCACTAAAGTCACTGGGAGGAAAAAGATGAAAAAAAAATGTCATGAGAATCAAAAGGAATATGATACAGTTTATGAACCAGTTTCTGGAATAATTATCATCCCTTATAATAGTGCTGCTCATCTCTCTCCCTTATTATTGTCGCTGTTGTGTCATCAGGGAGGAAAATAATTAAATCACAAATCATCCCTCATATTTTTGAGCTGATATAATGAAAACTCCATTCACCCCTGTCTTGAGGGTCTGTTCCACCTCTCGGGCATTATTCAACCTTTCAAATGCATCTCGGTGCATAGAGAAGGAGCAGTGACAAGGGAAACACATTATCTTCAACTTAAACGTGTTGGGATTACATAGCAAAATCAATGATGACAAATACTAACTTTGACAAACACCTCTTCCAAACAGTAGAACTTCCTACTGGGGAAAGGGGCATTTGCAGGGAGATTGAAGGGAGGTCCTGACCATAACATTCAGCAGGCGGGGGGACTTGTAGAGCTTCTACTCCCCTATGTGTGTTCCTGTGAAGGGAAAAGTATGTTCCAGGAGCAATGGGATGAAATAAAGGAGAGGAAAATGTTAGTTTCAATATAAGGGACACCCTCTTGCCGTGAGAACACTAAGGGTTATGGACTAAAATCCCAAAGAAAGTGATGAAAGCCTCCTCACCAGCAGCGTTTAGAAACATATTAGACCAAAACAAAAACAAAAAAAGAGTAGAAAACACAAAACGGATGACCTCAGATTGAGTGGATGGGCTAAAATAGGACACTTTTATCAACTGGAATCTAGCCAGACCACAAACAATCAAAAAATGCAGCCCAACACATGAAATATTGAAAAATAATGAGCAAATATAGTATGTGTATTATGTCCACAGCACAGTCAATGCTCATTAGAAAACTTAATCAATACCATAAAATCCCTTCCAACTTACTTGGCATATCCTCCTCTTTTGAGACCGTGCTTGTGTATGTTACAATAACACTACAGTAACATAGATTAAACTTTTGGGCCAAATACTCTAATAACTTATACCCAATCCAACCTCAATACATTAACTGCACATGGGGGTGAGTGCAGTATTTGGTTTAGTGGCTGCATTTTGAATGACACTGCAACTAAGGATTCCTCTGGAATAGCGAGGAAACAGCCTTATTTGCACGTAATTCCATTCTGTGTTGGTCTCTTTCTGACTAAGCGCTATTAGTAGTAGTAGTAGTAATAATATCTAGCTCCTCTATAGTGCTTTGCAGCTGTAATACTGAAAGCACTTTACAAAGGAGGTCAGATCAAAAGGTAATGTGCCAGCCATGGATATGGACATAGGAAAAAGAAAGGAGAAACTCTTTTTATATGCCCAGACACATAAAACTACATTTTCTAACTTTTCAGTGCTTGACTTTAAACTTAACATTTCTTAACATAGGCTTTTTTTTTTTTACCCCCGATTCTGGTTGAAATAGTTAAAATCAAAGTTCAGGATCAGGCCAGAAAACTCTCCTGCTGATGTGGATTACATAGTAAATATGCAGACACTGAACAGTAAAATTGAAGAAATTCTTTTCAAATTCCATCTGCAATAATTCAAAATCATAAAATATTTCAAGTATTGAGCTGACACCTTAAACCATATCAAAAAGTAATAAAACATGAATACAAAATGACATGATGAAATAAGTAAAGCCTCAGTCCTGAGCATGGATGATTTAAAAAGGTGTTTACTAAACTTTGCAAACCAGGATGAATACGAAGTTTTCATTGATTGGAGATGACAATTTGCTCAGCTTCTCTGGCTTGCACCTGCCTAAATATAGCAAAATCATATGATTACATGTAGAGTGTACCCTTCTTTTCTAAACACAAAATATTTTGATTAGAAAAACTTTTGAAAAAATAGAAAAAAAAATACTCTCCCACTATAGAGGTGAGACATGAAACATTTGTATCTATTGTTTTAAATCTCCACATGTTGAGGCAGAAAGTAGTGGCATGATGTTCAATGAATAAGTACCTCCACTCAGATCTTATCTTTTTTGCACAAACCAGCATAATAATGAGATATGGCTGACAGATAAGATGAGCTGAACATGTTATTAGAGAAAATGGCAATTAGAGATGGGCACGTCACATGGTACCCGTTTGGGAGTCTATTCACTTATCAGCAAGGACAATGACAATCTACAGAGAGTGCAGCTCTACGGAATATACAAAATAAAGATTTTTCTACAGGTTTTGCTGTATTTTCTGGCATCTGTTTTGCTTTATAAGGTTTTCTTTTCCCCCCCCCCCTACATCTGTTTGTGCACATAATCTCTCTAGTATGGTCTAGTAATGAGTATGCAACCAAACCTTGTTAGGCAGTTAGGACAGGGTAAGCGTAAATTTCACGCTCTCATCTTTATAGGATATTTAATAGGATTCAAACTCTTCCTTGAGTTACATAAATGCTAATGCTGTTAACCACTTCAGCGTTGAACAATGTATAAGGTTCAGTCTGAATATGTGGGCTTTCACTGTGCCAGTTTACGTAGTGCTTCCTGGTATCCCATAGGAAATTGTGTAAAGATAAATGTATGTGTAATGATTTGGGAATCTGTACAATTTATGAATTCTGTGTGAAATTATGAACTCTGTATTTTTATCAGACTGCAAACTACATTTTGAATATGGGGACAAGTTGTCTTTTGCCTCCATGTTAGTCTGAGATTTGATAGGGTAGTTATGCTGAATTGACAATAGAGGATTTTTAACTCATTGATAGCCTTTTATTGAAATACAAACATCTTGGGCAATAGGGTGGCTTTTAACCAGGAGAACTGGTTTGTCAGGGGAGAAGTTGTGGGTGGGGGGGATTCACCTGCCAGGGGTCACCCATTGAGGCTAATCAGAAGGTTACCTTACAGAAGGACTGGTAGGTTGTAAAAAAAAGGGCAGAGGCTGATCTATTTGGAGTTTTCAGCCACTTTCAGCTTAACATGAGGGAAGTTGCAGGAGCCTGACAAGGCAGGGAGGAACCTTGCCTACTTGAGTTCAGATGGTCCATGAAGGACTCCCAAAGGAAAGGTGAGCTAGAATGTGGCTGAGAGATGGGCATTGTATTGAAGATGTCTGAGGGTTTTACATAATCTTCTTAGGTATAAATATGTTAGTATTGTTTAATACATTCAATTAGTTGTTTTAATAATACATTTCTGAGGTAATGTTAAGTGAATCACTGGCTTTAATATCCAACCTAAACTACCTCCTCTGCAACTTGAGACCATTACACCTTGTTCTGTCATCTGGTACCTCTGAGAATAGTCTAGATCCATCTGTTTTGGAACCCCCTTTCAGGTAGTTGAAATCCCCCCTCATTCTTTTCTTCTTCAGAGTAAATAGTCCTCTCAGCTTCTCCTCATAAATCATGTGCTCCAGCCCCCTAATCATTTTTGTTGTCCTCTGCTTTCGTTCCAATTTTTCCACAACTTTCTTGTAGTGTGGGGCCCAAATCTGAACACAGTACTCCAGATGAGGCCTCACCAATGCTGAGTAAAGGGGAATGATCACCTCCTTGATCAGATGGCAATGTTTCTACTTATAGAGCCCCAAATGCCATTAGCCTTCTGGGCAACAATGTACTGGCTGGAAGTTCCCCTCTAATTCCACTTCTTAATTTCATCCCATATCTTCCTGAATCTCCAATCTTAAAGCACAGCTAATATTTGCATATAATGTTATTTTATTTTTTCTTTATAAGAAAGTATTTCAAAGTCTCTGAGAAGTCTTGTTTCTGTATTCAGGGCACACTGAAATTTATTGCTTTTTTTCTGGTAAGAGGGCATTTAAAAGTAAAAATAAATAAATAAATATTTCATGTGTAGTCACCAGTGTCGTATGGAGACATAGTATTAGCTCCCAGATCAGTGAGATGGTGCCTTTGCTTATGAAAACTGAAATTAAACTGTTCTTTTTTGCTGCCATATCACACTGCAAACTCATGTCTAATTTGCCCTCCATTATCACCCTTCGAACACTTTCATCTTTACTGCTATCCAGGATTCTCTTCCTTGTGGTATATTTGCATTCATGATTATCTTTCAAGTGTGTATCAGTTTTCCATTTCCCCCCAACAATCTAATTCTGTGACTTTTCTGACCATGTTTCTAATACATCTAGGTCCCTTTCTATTATACCTCTCTCCTTAGTGTCATATTAGTTTTATATGTGGATTTTATTAATATGTTGTTATAACTCCTGGTTATAAATGAAATTGTGAACTAAAACTGCACATACCACTGTTCCCTTGAAACTCCCACTAGAAACCTATAGTTAGTTTAATCTGGGGGTATCAATGTGCAGAAAAGTACTTGGCACCTGAGACATGCCAGTGAAATGTATAGTAAAATGTGTCCCCTTGCTCAATTTTTCTTTGGTGTTTGCTTATTTTTTCTCCCGTGGTCTCCAAATAGATTTCCTTGTTTTGAAGTAGATTGAAACAAGAGGATCTGCATTACTTATAAATATGTGTTCCATAATCAAATTTTCTTATGTACAGAACTCTGATTTGAAGATAGTTGGTCTAAAAATCAGTTCAGTGATCTTTTTGAAATGTATTGGTGGCCCCCCACACTAGTGCCTTACATACAGCAGTTAGCATCACAAACACTATCATGATAACATTCATTAACAGGCACCTTGTTGGCTTGCTCATCATGCTAACTAGAGAATTTTGGGATGAGAGTGAGTCATCCTGTCATATCTATGGCTGTTCCTCACACCATGCTTGTCATTTTATTTCAATTTTAGTTCCTTTCTATTATAAAATATATATATAAATAAAATAGCAAAAAGGACAAAACCATAAATAATGTGACACAAAAATACAGTACTTATGTGAGCCCAAGAAAATTCTTCCCTTTTAATGTCACTACCACCTTTTAAAAGAATTATTGTAAACTTTTTCAGGCATTTCAGTTTCCGATGCTGTCAATCTGCCATCTTTTAGTGGCAATAAATGCACTTGTAAAAAGTTTTGTTGTTGTTAGTTAAAAATCTTGGCTATTTTTGCAATTCCACAGAGTTAAGAGCTCAGTGTTCCTCAGTGTTCTTCAGCTCTGTGTTAGGAACTCAGCAGGAATGGTGCATCCCCTACACCCCTAATGACAAACATTTCTTCTTTCCCAGAAATAGCCTCTCATACTCTTAGGCTCCCTCACAGCAGCAGTACTACTCCTTAGAGGAGGACCTGCTTGTTCTAAATTCCTGCATCTAGGACGGGGATGGGCAAACTACAGCCCGGAGGCCACATCCAGCCCTCCAGATCTGTTAATCTGGCCCTTGAGTTCCTGCTGGGAAGCAGGGTCCAGGGCTTGTCCCACTCTGGTGCTCCAGCCGGGGAGTGGGGTCAGGGTCTTGCCCCAGTCTACGGCTCCCAGAAGCAGCAGCATGTTCCCCCTCCAGCTCCTATGTCTAGGGGCAGCTAGAGGGCTCCACTTGCTGCCCACACAGCTCCCATTGGCCGGGGATCTCTGTGGGTGCCAGAGCCTGGGCACGAGCCCGAATATCTATCCAGCCAGAGTTAGCTGATCCAGACCAGCCATGGATGTTTTATTGCAGTGTAAAAGTATTCTCTCCGGTCAGAAGTAACCAGAGAGCCTTAGACCCAAGAAATCCTCAATGAAAACATAATTGAAACTAATATGTATCCCCAAATTGTTTCAACCATCTCTGTTTAGAACCACTAGTGCAGATGTCAGTGACAGTGAATAACAGCATAATATGAGGGGGCAATTAACTGAATTCTTTGAACCTTGACAAATATTTGCTTTGGTTAGAATTCTTGGCAGTGCTTCAGGTTAGTTCTTATTTTACTGAAAAGGGTTTGCCTATGACTACTAAGATCTTTGAAGTGATTTAATAGTCAATAAATAAAAAGTAAACTGTTTCCCACAAGCAGACACAGATAATCTATCCTGCTAGTAGTAAAATTATGCATGATTGTTTGTGATGGTGCTACCTTCATTGGCCATAAGCATTGATTTTTGTTTGTTTAGATCGCTGATTTTCAGGGGTTTTTTCATTTCGGTATGGGGGGGAAAGTAGCAGCTAGGTACATTTAGAAGGAAAAAAATGAAAACATGCCCTAGTCTGAATAATCCAGCAATAATTTCTACAGGCAGGATTTGTGAGGCTTTTACAGCACAGTTTGTCAGTACTTGTTGTGTTTATTGTTTGTTCTGTTTCTAGCCAGTCAGTTTGGTAATAATTGACTTGTTAAAGAACCATCAACCCATTCCACATTCACTTGTGACTCAGTGAAGGTCAAATAACTTTCTATATCTCTTTGTAGTAATGAGTTGCTTCTTCAGTGTAGCTGATTGATTTAGTAGACAGAAGAAAAGTACTGCCTTTTGGAATGGCAGAAAGTTGTAGAACTCTTGAGTAGCTGTTGTGGATGGGTTTGCATGGGGACTTGTGACTTTAGGAAGGAGAACCCCATTAATGATTATGGAGGGAGGTGGTAAGGGAATGGTCTAGCTGGGTAACTTCCTCCTCCCTTCCTGTTGACTGGCTATCTCAACGGCAATGGAAGTGCTTGATTTCCTTCCTTTGCCCACATTGCTAGAAAAGGGGAGCTGAATAGAAACCTCGTGCCTTCAGGAAGGGTCCACTTGAGGCTAAAAATCCTAGATAGGATAAGGTTCAGGAGTGTCCCCTGGTGTTATCTGGATAGGTGATCTGCTAGATCACTCCAATCCTTGACTGTGGGAGCAGCATTACCCTGCTCTGCTATGAGAACCTGCATTTCCAGGTTGTTCACACACAGCCACTGGCATGAAAGCTGCTTGGATTGTGGTACCAAATGACATTAGTCAATATCTCTGGTCCCAGACAGAACCCTAGGAAACTCCATCTTGCAGTGTCCAGTTATTCCTGCTGGACGCTGCAAAATTATGAGTTTATCAATTCAGCAAAGAAATTGATATGAACCAGGCTTGTTATCCCCAGGGGAGTCTCTGACATGCTTCAAACCAAACACACTGCTTCAGGTAGAATAAAGAAAAATGTATTAACTACAAAAGATTGATTTATAATCACTTAAAATCCAAACACAAGAAGTTGGATTTGGTCAAACGAAATAAAAGCAAAACATATTCTAAGCTGATCTTAACACTTTCAGTCAGGGCCTGCGACAGAAATTTGGGGGGCCCCTACTCTGATCGTTTGGGCCCCCCCCCAGCCCAGCTGGCACTCCCCCCTCCCCCCCCCAGCTGACAGTGGCCGGGGGGGCCCCCAGCCCAGCCGCCCCCCCCCCAGCTGACAGTGGCTGGGGGGGGGGAAGCCCAGCCGGTGCCCCCCCCAGCCCAGCCGGCGCCCCACCCCCCCAGCTGACAGCAGCTGGCGGCAGCGCGGGGTCCTGCGGGAGCGTGAGCCACCCTTGCTGTTCCCCCCCCCGCGCACTTTCTCCCCCAGACTGTGCCGCTGCCGCCGGCCGGGCTCACTGCTCCTGCTGGGGACACGTGCGCTCGTCCGGAGGAGAGCCGCACCGCCTCCCCGCCCCTTCCCCGCTCTCCAGGCCCGGCAACAAGGGGGGATGACTACGGGTACTGCTGTGTACCGGGGCCCCCCTAAAGTCCGGGGCCCGGTACAGCTCTACCTGTAGTACCCCCCTGTCGCCGGCCCTGCTTTCAGTGCTCTTACAAACTTGGATGCTTCTCACCACAGGCTGGCTGGTTACCCTTCAGCTAGGCTCCCCTTTGATCAGTAGTTTAGTGATGGTGTCTGTAGATGGAGGTGGAAGAGAAAGGAAGAGCATGCCAAATGTCTCTCCCTTTGATCATGTTCTTTCTTCCCTCTTGGTTTTGCCCTCCCCCTTCAGGGTCAGGAAAGCATTACATCATCATAGTCCCTGACTGATCAAGGGAAGGGCTGTGACTCACTCCAGAGTCCAACAGATCCTTTGCTGCTGCCTAGGCCAGTGTCCTTTTTTCCTGTGAGGCTGGGCTGGGTTTGTTTCATACATGCCCTGGTGAGGTGTGAACTGCCCCTCTGTTCCTGGAGAGTTTTGCCTGGGCTTGTTTTAAGCTATGAGGACATATTTTCAGCCTTATAACTATATACATGAAATTACAACCTATAACATTACTATAAAAACAATGCTCTGTCCATCATGAGCCTTCCGAAGACACCCAACATGACAAACTTTGCATTGGATACCAAACAATCCTATCATAAGGATGAATGTGGGGATGTTCCCCCGAGGTACAGAATGTCTCAGCAGTGTCTATACGATGCAAGTAGGTCTCTAGGATACAGGTAAAAAGATTATTGAAACCCAAGAATAGATACTACTGTAATACAACTAATGACTAAGAATTACACTTCTGGTGAATTGAAATCAGGTTTAGCCCAGTTTCTATCTTGGGTGATGTGCACAATGGGGGCAAGGAGGGACACCCCAAATAATCAGTGGAGGCATAGAACTCCTCTGTCCCACAGGCCATGCAGGGTCACAGAGCTCCCCA
The DNA here is from genome assembly GCA_032164245.1 of Sternotherus odoratus. Taxonomy (NCBI): domain Eukaryota; kingdom Metazoa; phylum Chordata; order Testudines; family Kinosternidae; genus Sternotherus; species Sternotherus odoratus. The sequence continues at coordinate 58,118,813 of JAVMKO010000004.1, forward strand.
GCCCCAGGGGCTGCGGTGGCCAGGGTGCAGTGGGGAGAGGAAGCTCTTCCATCCCTGGGACCGCAGCAGGGGCACAGATCCTGCCCCTCCAAAAGTGGTCATATTTAAATTCCTGTGCACCTTGCAGGGCATGCATCTCTCTCTAGTTTCAGGAAGACTTTCCTGGGTAACAAGGACAGAATTTGGCCTACCATCCCTTGCAATTCTGAACTGAATTTTCTGGGCTTTTGTAGACTTTCATCCCAAGGAAACAAGTGCTTTTTAGAATTTCTCTGCATTTCATTTCTTAGAAACTCCAACTAATGCATATTTGTCAAGTGTACCAAGGTGTCAGGAATTCACTAGGGACAAACAGAAATATAATTTCCTGACTCCAGTATTTTTCAAGTTGTTTAAATCTTATTCCTTTTTCCCACCATTCCTTCAGACCCTAGTAGGCTGCAATTTAATATCTAAGGAATAAAGTCAGTGCTAGCAATGGGTACCTCTGCACAAGCCATGTATTTGGGTGGGGAGTGTGAGGAAGAGGGTGTTGTGGTTGGGTTTTGGTTTATGATGGGGTTTTTTTGGTTTTTCAAAAGAGTGAAGAGTGCTAGCAGGTTTTAGTATTTCCATAAGTATGGTTGAGTGTGTTTCAAAGTGGTTCCTTGTGCCTGTGTTGATGATTAGGATGCATTGAACCAGTTCTGTTAAAGTAACAACCAATTTGGTCATCTGTCCAGCCTTTCCATGTTTTCATTGTTTTTACCCTTTCTTTGTATTGATTTGTGTTCCCCGGAGTATAGTCCCCCAAACATTAGGGTTTACACCATTAGGGTTCCATGTCAAACCAAACCTTTCTGAAGATTGGCAAATGTTTGGTTAAGGATCACAGATAGAACTTCCTTATGTCTCACCCAGTATTGACAGAGTACAATGAGTGATACAAGTGAGATACTAGGCCTATGTCCCTGTACCACATTCTACCTTGTCTGCATGTCACACTTTCTTGTGCACTTCGTGAATTTACTAGGTCCTACCACAAACATCAGCTATCCAGCCCGCCTCTCTCTGCCCACAGTGGTTCTTATCCTCCTGTCCTTCACCCTTTTGCCTTCCTCTCAATCAGTTTCCATCTCCAGTTACATCCTCCCACACACTACTGTACTCCAAAATTTTCTTCCTTTCCCATAGACTGACGGCTCCACTCCCCAAAATAATCTTAACTACTAAGTTTTTGTAATAAGAAAAATATATAAACAAATCTCCACATGTCTGCTATCTCCTGATCACTTTTGTTATATATTTTGTTCCTTTCCCTAAGTTTCATGTTTGCACTTTTTAGATTAAGCCTTTCAGGACAGGGATAGTGTCTTCCTACATGTGTTGTGTCCGGCATGATAGGGCCCAGATCCTGAGTGGGGCCTTTGAGAAGCACTGCAATAATAAATCTAAACTAATAATCATTTGTTCTTTAACGAAAGACTCCTGTTATCCAATATAAAGGGCTATCTAGTCAGGTCAGAAAACACAGCACGGGAAGCGGAGAAGAGAAGGGATAGGAAATCATAACAATGTTCCAAAAAATCCATTTATGTTTTCCTTCCAAACTTCCTTTTATTTAATTTTTTCAACTAGTTCAGCAAAATGTTTACTAGCAGACTTCCTATATTCCAGGTTGTGTTCAGTTCTTGTGACTTCTAGGGGGCACATCTTAGTCATCTTCCAAAACTCTTAAGTATGGTGTTTGACCAAGCTTTGTGTTTTCACAGTCAGCTAGTAAAAAACAGTTTATAGGAAAGTTCCTTAAAACTTTTATTAAAGTGCAATAGTTCCATGAAAGTCTCAGACCTGAAAGTGGGGAAAATATCTTCAGTTTTAGTGTTTCGCTCAGTTCTAACTGAACTTGTTAGCTGTTATTAACTGCAGACAAGTGACTAGTTTAGAAAGTGGAATGTAGAATTTGGTCCTCATTGAAGGAATAATTATTTTTCTGCTGGTCATAAGGCAACAATCCATTATGTTTTTTCTCTTAGAAACCCAAAAGTGGCACTGCCTCATAAACCTGAGGTCCATACAAGCCTTCCGAAATAAACATAGTATGATCATCTCTAAAGCAAAACTTTGAGGGAAAAGACCACTATTTGCTACAGGTTTTGCCTGGGTTGCAAGTTAATATGATAGTTATTGCCTGCCAAATTGATTTGCCCTGAATGTGAATTATTTTCATAAATATTGGCTGATATATCAAATACTTGACAACACTGAAAATGATTACAAGTTTAAGAAAGTATTCTACAAACAAATCTGGAGCACTGTGACACTGATAATGAAATTGTGAACTGTGAGACTAAGAACTTATCTTGCAAGATACTAAATATTTTCAGCTACATGGAAGTCTGTAGGAGCTGAGAATACTCAGCATTTTTGGAGGTGTTCAGCATCTTGCAGGATTAGTTTCTAAGCATATGTCTGAACTGCAATAAGACACATGCAACTGGCTTAAGTCAGCTTCCTTCTAAGGGTGCATCTTCACTCTAGTTGTATATAATTTAGCTTTGATGTAGGTAGCTCAGGTACCAATAAGATGTGCGGTTGCAGTTGCACTGTTATTGATACTGACACTAGCTCAAATACATCTACATGTGTTGCAGTAACACCTCTGACTCCAGTGTAAGTATACCCTAAATACCAAAACCAGAAATATGGAATTAATGATGACAAAACATAGACGAGTTAAAAAGTCTTTGCTGTTGCACTACACAAAGAAACAGACATCAAAAATGGGGACTCAGCCTCCTCCCCTCAAACTCATGTGATTGATTTAGACGTTATGATATTTAAAGAATGAAACTTGAGGTTCTTTTTATTTGCCTTCTATTTTTTTTTTAACTTTTAGGCTACTCTGGGATCACATTTTCAAGCTTTTTTCACCACTCATGAAGGCTAGAAACTTACTTTTATTTTTATGATAAAGCTGGAATTCTCACATATCCACCTGACCCCAGTAGCTGGAGCTTTAAGAAGTATAATTATTGTGCTATAATTCACAGTATAATTGTCAGAGTTGGCAAAGGAACAATATTTTCCTTGAATTATAGCCGAGAATTATAACCAAGAATTAGAAAGCACCTGTGACGAATTCTCCTTCATGTTTATTTTATAACATGTATGCCTCTATAGAATGTACAAAGCAGTGAAAGAATATTACTGACTTTTCAGTAATGATAAATAAGGTCTGTTCTGTTTTTCATGAAATATTTCTTAAATACCCAGTTCTTCATCTCCTTGTAACTACGATAAGGGAAAGCAAAGTAATTACATTTTTGTGCTGGGAATAATTTCATGGTATAAAACATAAATTAGAATACTGCTCTACTGCATTAATATTATTCAGCTCAATTGCATTGAAAATGAGATGTGAAAGTATGCAATTAAAATGTTCTCTTTGCTTTGGGAGATGACTTTGCCCACTGCAGTCAGTTATATCAATCAGAGCAGAGCAAACAGAGCAGCTGCCTCATGGCCAGAGGTCACTCCGCAGCACTCGGCCTCTGTTTCCACCCTCTCTCCACCCACTTCAGGGTTCCTTAGGAATTCCATTGTCCAAAGCATTTTAAACAACATTGCCACTTTTGGGAGGGAAAAGGGCAGGGATTCTAGTTTATTTAATCTAGCACAGGGGTAGGCAACCCATGGCATGGGTGCTGAAGGTGGCACACGAGGTGATTTTCAGTGGCACTCACACTGCAGGCAGGTCCTGGGCACTGGTCTGGGGGGCTTTGCATTCTAATTTAATTTTAAATGAAGCCTCTTCAACATTTTAAAAACCTGATTTACTTTACATACAACAATAGTTTAATTCTATATTTTAGACTTGTAGAAAGAGACCTTCTAAAAACATTAAAATGTATTACTGGCACGCGAAACCTTAAATTAGAGTGAACAAATGAAGACTCGGCACACCACTTCTGAAAGGTTGCCGACCCCTGATCTAGCACATAGTCTCCAGTAGCTGTCTAGATCTCAAAGCCTTCCCTATTGACTAAGGGAACCCCACAGCTCTCCTTCTGTGGCTTGGACTGTTCTTCTCCCTGGTCCTTGGATTCATCCTTTGCCAGTTCTACTCAGTCTGGCAATAAAGTCTGTCATGACCAGAACTCTCCTCTGGTGCTCTAAAGCAAACACTAAGTCTTTACACCTGTTTGAAACTGGACCCAACCTATCCCCTCCTTCCTGAAGGGTCTGTCCTCCTTCATCTCATTCAACACCTACTTATAGATTTTACCTGGCCAGAAGTCTGGCTCTGGTCTCCAAACTCTCCCAACCACAGAATTTTCTTTGCTGAGAGTCTCCTGTACTTTCTAGAGCTTTTCCCCCTTCTTCCTGTTGTTCTTTACAGTAGAATCACCTAATCCATACCCAGGTGTGGCTTCTTAGTAACTAGGGCTGGCTAAGGTCAGGCCCTCCAGTCTTTGAGGTGACACTGTCTAAATCACTACTTACAGCCACTGTTCTTACACTGAACATAGATACAGCATAGAGCAGGTGGCCCTGTGAAATCATAGAGGAAAATGGGTGCTTTGATTACATTTTATATTTATTAAAATCCTGGCAGCTGCCATTATTTGCTCTCATATTTCAAGAGTAGGTGGAGGTAGGCTCATTATAACTCTTATACCATATTCATTTGGGAGATCAAAATGGGGAAACAATTACAGACAAATTACAGTCCAGAGAGTCTACTTCAAAGGGAAACAAAATGATTACTTAGTACTTCATGCCATATTTGAATGATACATTCTGATGAGGCCGCTTTCCATTTGTCCTTTCATAAATCCCAAGAATTACAGATGTACTTTACTAACAAACAGCTTCTACTTGATAAGCACATATGAAGTTACAATCTGTTGTTAGTGTTGTTGCAACAGTTTTAATGCAACATATTGTATTAGCCTAATACGTTCTTAATAGAGACTTGTACCATATGGCAATTTTATCAGCATAATTAATCATATCAATCACCCAAGTACAGTATCCAGAATGAAAAGCACACACTTTTTACAGATATTATGTTGGCATGCCGGTAGTAATATGTAAAAGCTGTTAATCATTAAATAAATCCTGTTTGCTTAATAAGTGGCTGACAAGTGAAAATGCTCACTTCAAACCCAAGCACTTCCTTCCAACCCAAAATATTTTCATTATAAAATCATTACAAATATCTCTATTTCTGGGTTAATGGCTAACTCATGTTAGCAAACTTAATGTACCTTTATTGGGTGTGTGTAATCAAGATTTTACTCTGATTAAAGGACCATAAATTGAATGGTGTAATATGATTCCCATTAAAGAAAGATTTGTGGATATTATCCCTATAGAGGGGAAAATGCTCTCTTTCTATTTCTGCTTCTCAATAGTCATTTAGATAAAGCATTCTTTGCTATATGAAAATAATGCTAGATAGCAAGGATGGTCTGTCTTATGGTTAAGGTAGTAGATTCAAAGTCAGGTATAGGTGTAGTTTCAGTTCACATTCCTGTTTGGAGTCTAAATAGGTACAGGGATTCTCTCTTACTTCATTATAGTCTTCTGCTGTTAGCTGCTTCTTGCATTTGAATTAGCATGTTACTAGACTTTACTGTAGGGGTGTGTCAAATCATGCCTCCTAAGTGTACTATTGGTATAATTTTTATTTAAATTGTGGTAGTGCATGCACATCCCAATCAAGTTCAGGGCCCTAGTGTCTTGGCAAGGATCAGATAGGTGGTATTCTTCAATGCTCTGTCCACAAAATGAGCTTCCTATCCCAAGTGTGTCCACAAAATGAAACAAGACTAACAGTGGATTGTCTAGATGTTCAAAACATGTTTGTTTGTGATCTCTGAACTCCACTGCACTTCCTGAGCCTGGCTCCTCAATGGAAGGGCTTGTTCATGTCCCATGGGCTCTGCTAGGCTCCTTAAACTTGGGCTCCTTGATTGGGGAAAATAAGTGGATGCATCTTCCATATGCCACCTATTTGTATCACCAAACTGAGAGGTTTATTCACAGTAATTTGTCTCATTTCTGTGACTCTTCTTGTTTCACACAAGGAGTGAACTAGTTACTAGATGACAATGTTCACATTAAATCATCACTGGGCATCTGAGTTAATACCTGACTGAAGTGAAATCAGCCAGGGCACACTTCTTAGAGTTATTGTGCCAGGCCCTCTGCAGACTCATCTCAGTGTCAGATACTCTTGGGACACATTTTTGAGGTTTTCTTCATAACTGTAAGAGCCAGAGACTTTTATTTTTAAAACCAGCCCCCGCCTCCCCCAAGCACCTCTGAGATTCTGGAAAACAGATGAACAGATAGCTTCAAGAGGTACTGGTAGGGCATATCGGTGCATGTGGTCTGTTTCTGAGCATTGATGGAAAGCTGCGGTTAAAACAGATAGAAGAACTCCTGGCGTCAAAGAGTTTACAGCGGAAGTTAAATTAAAATTCAAGGCATAAGAAAGAATTACCGGAGCAAATGACGACCCCACCAAAATCACTTTCTTTTGCCTCCTGGCCACACTCTTCTCCAATGATGGCTTACATCCTCATTTGGATGGATCATTCAGTGCATCCAGGTCTCTGTGTCACACAGGACTAAGACCCACACACATCAATGGAATCTCTGCTTGGTTTGTGTAACATGGTATAGTGGCCCCTTGTTTCAGGGTCTGATGCTGCAAGGGGGCCGCATTGCCAGCACCTCCTGCTAACCATCTGCCTCTAGATGAGTCTTCCATAATTCAGGCATCTGGCCAAGTCACATAGTCAAACCACCACATCTGCTGATTTAAAAGGCTAACTTTAGTAGCTGCTGTTTAACATCCTCCTGAGAAATTAGTGGAATGGAAAGAGGAGTATTATGTGATATAACTACATCATCAGTTGTTCCCCAACATACAGAGTTGAACACATCTGCCTTTTCTGTATTATTATTGATAACTGTAATAGTCTACTGTTAGGGCTCTTGTCTACAGTGCCTGAGGCCAAATCCTAGGTGTGGCATCCCTCAGGGACTAAAACATAAATACACAGACCACAGTTTTGTTAACTCATTTATCTTCAATGGTGATACATGTATTCAAAGCTGCTCAAAGCAACAGTTATTTCACTGTCACCATATGTAGCTCTATTAACCCAGCTTGCTACACTTTGTTGCCTATTATGAAGAACAGCTTTCCTATTCCCCAGCAGATGTTCTGTGAAATATGAGGATTTGAAATGTTCACCTTCCCTCCCCGCCCCCCCCCAGTGATTGCATCTTATACTATAATATGTGATTGATTCTTCAAAATGGATGATGGAAGATAGTAGCGGGTCTAGTTAAATTTAAATATTTTAAAAAATCAAATGTAATTAAAATACTATATTTTACTTATGGCTTATACTAGAAACCATCTAATATTGACAAGAAACTATCCCAGTGACTTTTGATTATTTTTGTAACATGTTTATACTTGACAGATATTAAGGAAACATGTGCATACACCTTTATTTTGACAAAGACTTTCCTAAGAAGCACTAAGAATCAAAGTGGGAATTTTTACAATGCCAAATTGTATTACTATTGTATGGTTATATATTTTTAAACTATATCCTTATAACTTGTTGTAGTTATCTAGCCTCTTTCATCACAAGTATTTTATAGATAAAGAATAAATAAATAATATCATTCCTGTAAGGTAGGTAGGTGTTATTATTACTATACTCCTTTTCCAGAGGCACAAAGAGGTCAACATATTCAAATATAGTTGCCTAACATCAATAATCCAAATTCATATTTAGCTGCTTAATCAACAGGTGCCTGAATCAATATAATACTGTTAAACTTCCAGAATTTCCTGGTTTTGTGTGTTTGTGTTTCATTTATAAATAGAGGAAATGATTCCTACTAAGTTTATATAAGTATCTCTATGGCAAAAAGTATATTCTCATTATTTACATAACCTGTCAATAGGGAGACAGTATTGTTTATTGGTTCAAACAAGGGACTAGGAATTTTGATTGCCTTCCTGCTTCTGCCCAGCTATTTATTTCCTGAAACTCACATAATATTGAAATTATGCAGTCTAAAATTAAGGGTCTACTTCCTATTTATACACCTAAGCATCTGTATGAGCAAAGTCACTTCTTCTCCTCGTCCATAGTTGTCACACATGCCTGGTTGTATTAAGGACCAAAAAACTACCACATGTTGTATGATCTGAAGGTAGTTGTGATAGTGAGTAAGTACAGTTGCATTTGTTAGGAGTGAGTGGTGTAGTGAAGTAGGGTGAAACTAATGAGAAATAAGTTAATTGCCTTTCAAGATGCCCTTGTTAATGCATAGGATTCAGGATATTTTGGTGCATCTTACATATACATTTGCCATACTTGTTCTTCATGGCCTCTGGACATCTTCATCCTTCTCTTTCCCCCGCCCCCCCCCCCCCATTCTTTTTGAGCCTGAGGTTGTTTCCCTTACATTCAGAGCAAGCAGCTCCTATAGTGTTCAACGGTGATAAACTGTTGCTAGGAAAAGGCTTGTCTCTGGATTCTGCTTATGACTGGACTAAGAAGTCAATGTAGAGAAGTGGTATGGACTGGTCCCTATCTGGAGACAACACTAGGTGAAAACTTACATTGGAAACTCCTTGGAGCAGGGACCATATTTTGGTTCACTGTTTGTACAGAGCACACCATAATGGAGTCCTGGTCCATGACTGGGGCTGCTAGATGCTGCGGTAATACAAGTAATAAATAATAGTGGCACAAAATTTTGAGGTCTGCGTTTGTCAATTGCACTCAGGGATACTCCTTTAGGGATTCCATATCAGGGGCGTTTTCTAGTCAGGGCCGGCGACAGGGGGGTACAATGGGTAGAGCTGTACCGGGCCCTGGACTTCAGGGGGGCCCCCTGAAGTCCGGGGACCGGTACACAGCTCTACTCGTAGTCGTCCCCCCTGGGCACCGCACCGCATTTCCCCGGCTGTGTCCGGCGCCGCAGCCGGCTGCCCCCCGAACCCTTCAGCCACTGCTCGTCCCATGCCCCATGAGACGCCCCGAGGCACCCCCGGCTGCAGCGCTTCCCCTGCCCACCCGCATCAAGAGCCGGGCCAGCCCTTGGCGGGGGGGAGCGGGGGGGGAGAGGCCCCCTGGCACCACAGGATGCCGGCAGCTTCAGAGCACTGGCCGGGCGCACCGCTCCCGAGGCACCCCAGCTGCAGTGCTTCCCCCGGCCACCTGCAAGAGCCGGGCCAGCCCTTGGCGGGGGGGGGGGGGGCAAAAGCTCAGAGTAGGGGGGGCCCAAACTCTCTGAGTAGGGGGGCCCCAAATGCTCAGAGTAGGGGGCCCCAAAATTTCTGTCGCCGGCCCTGTTTCTAGGGCTCCTCCTGACAGGTACACTTCTTAGTGAATGCAATGCAATTAAAGACCAGTAGCACCCTGCTTTATATATGCACAAATACTCTTCTTTGTGCTTGTTTTTGCATCTTCAAGTTCTTAATAAAGGTGTAAGTCTCTGGCTGTGGTATGGTAGGTTATGTTTGTGGCTTCAACCTTTCCAGACTACTGTACCTTTCAGGATTTGTCTTGCATACCACCAATTTTAATCTCGCTTAAAAATCACTTGGTTACAAAATCAGACTTAAAAATACAAAAATCCCACAGCATTCTACTACTGAAAAATTGCTTAATTTCTAATGTTTACCATATACTTATAAAATAAATCTATTGGAATATTGTACTTACATTTCAATTAATAGTATATAGAGAAGTATACGTAAGTCATTGTCTTAATGAAATTTTAGTTGACTTTGCAGGTGATTTTTATTGTAAAAACTAGGTAAATAACTAGACAAGTTGATGTACTCTCTGGAAGACCTCTGGTTACCTCCATGGGTATTTGTACCCCTGGTTGAGAACCACTGGGCTATGTAATAACTTTCTAATGTTCCCATGCTCACAGTATTCCATCCTAACCTACAACAAGATTTTTGTTTCAACACACTATAGTGAGTTCATTTGGGTTATATTTTAAAAACATTTGATAGAATTTAAGGTCAGTTAAACATAAACCTTCTGTATATAAGACTACATTGAGTTGTTTTGTTTAAACTTTAGACACGGCTGTTTGATTCTCCCTATGCAAGCACCGATTCCCTTTTGTGCAGAGCAGGCTGCTGGAAATTGTACTGGGAACAGTTGAGAAAAATAGTTGTTGTGCAGCAGATATCAACTTAATAGCATTAACTCATCACCATAACTCAGATTTAATGAATTCTAACCCTTGAGATCTTCCTTTATATGCAGCATTATTGTTCTCAGATTATCCTTCATTATATTATCTAGCCCTGTGCTTAGCTCACAAATAAATCTTTAATTCCATGGGGCAAACTGAAGAGATTGGCAAAACATTGCTATCATTTTGCCACATTATTTTATAATCTGATACTAACCCAACATTGCAAAAGTCTGCTTGCATGGGACAAATATTACCTGTATATTACCAATAATTGATCACCGGGGTGAGAAAATAAACATTTTTTATACGGCTGTTCTAAAACCCAAAATCTGGCATTGCGAGTTTCCTGTACCTTCTGGATACTCTGTGTGTCTCTCTCCTCTCTGCTATTGCTAGTATTTGTCAGTGCTTCTTTCACAAGCATCAATCATTCAGGCCTGGGCTACACGGGTGGGCAGGGGGAGGCAGTGGTGTTTCAAACTAAGATACGCAACTTCAGCTATGCTATTTGCCTAGCTGAAGTTGAAGTGTCTTAGTTCAACTTACCTGGCTGTCCTCAAGGCAGTGAGTCAACCCCAGCAGCTCCCCCGTCAACTCCACTTACTCCTCTTGTGAAGCTGGAGTTCTGGAGTCAATGGGGAGCGCATTCAGGTATTGATTTATCGCGTCTAGATGAGACATGATAAATCAATCCCCGATGCATCAAACACTAACTACCAATTTGGTGGGTAGTATAGACATACACTGAGTTGGGCCAAAACCTTCTAGCCCTTTGGCTTTTGGGACTGTTCTGTGGCCTCCCCTAATTTGCTGAGTCTTTGGCTTCTGACCAGCTGCCCAAGTGAGCTGGGCAGGTTGCAGAGACTCCCCTCTTCTTCCTGCCAGCCGATCTGTGCCCTCCTTATTCTCAACTCATCCCCACTCCTCCAGTGAGACCTAAAGGAAGCAGGAGAGTGAAGGAGGGGGAAGAGAAAAGGGACGGGGAAAATTCTGTTGGCCTAGCTATACCTTGAGTAGAAGCAGCCTGCCCTGTCTCACCTGCTGAAAGGGAAGAGAAGAACACTGCACAGTGCAGAAAGGCAGGATAGAGTGCAGGCTGGGTCGGGATATGAGGGAATAGGTGCAGTTAGTGTTATAGCTGGTAAATAGATAGGCAGTAAATGGCACTCAAAAATATGCTTCATGCAGCATTGTTCCTGGGTTTTGTAGAAGCAATAAAACTTCTTATTGTGAATTGCAAATGACTTCTTATTTGTAGTGCTTTATATGCTGCTTTTAGCAAAGAGGATTGCAATCAATTTGTGTGGACTATGGTGGCAATAGTTGTCCATACAGAGAGTTGCCCCAGTGTTAAAGTAAATTTTGGCTGCGTAAAGTAAACCAGCTCTGATACCCAGAGTCTCATCAGTTCAAGTTCTTGTATGTTCCAGAGCCTCAATGGATATATTTTTGAGGTGAGCTTGGACAAAGTAGCATACATATTTTATGAAGCTTCATGTTGTTTGTGCATGAAGCAAATCAAAAGGAGAACAACTAATTAATCTCTTCATACATTCTTAATGCTTCTTCACATTTTCTCTGCAAAATATCTTCATTCTCAGTAGATTGGTATTCTATAAAATGCAAAATTAAGTTGAAGATTTTATCTTAGAAACCTTGGATTTATTGGACTATGTTGCTCAATGTCTCCAAAATTCATTTGCAAGCATTACATATGGTATTGCCATTTTAATCTTTATTGCACATCAATAACACATTGTATAATGATAAAATCAAAGTGGGCTAGATTTCAGTTATTGAAATCCCATACTTGCCACTGTATGTATTCTCTTTATGTGTAATAATCTAAAACCGAAACTTAATTATAGTTACTATAGTTCAAATATGGTGGGGTTATTGTTATCCAAAGTAACGGGTAGTTTAATTGCAGTGAATATGAAAAAGATCATACATATTAATGAAACATTTAACACTGTTTTCTCTCACAGTTGGGTTTCACTGACATTAGAATATTAAATTCTAAACACTCTGCTTTAATAATGTGAAGGTTGAGCCACAAACCACAAATGCCTGCTAATTCAAAGCTAAGGATGATAATCAATCTATAATGTATGCTGTTGAGAAAGGCACAATATTTTAAATTAAGGGTGGAGTGACCTACTCACTCTGAACCTCCCAGCTTCTTTACATTAGTTGCATGACCTTATGTTAAGGGAAGAAAGAATGTCAAGACAACTTGACAGCAGGAATACTATTGTTTATAGCAGGTGGACTTACTGCTGAGTGAATTTACATAGTGTTTGGAAGTTGTCTTGCAAGCTTTGTCTGTATTGGTCTTCTGACTGAAAATGCAATTAGCAAATAGCTTTAAAAATTGATAAATGAATACTTTATCAACAAAGCACTATGTTCTATTCACTGTGATTCATTGGGTCATATAACTTATCGGTCATGATGTTTGGAGGCCTGACGGCATGGCATTGCTGAAGTACTTGTGAATCTCAAAAGTTTGTGATGAATTCTAGTATGGATATTTCTTCACCCAAAAATAAATGCAGGAACTTTACTGTTATTTGCTACCATGCTATTTAAAGAGTTTGTCATCAGTTGGACTGTAGAAACACTATTATGTGAGTTACGTGACCAGTCATACACACAAATAATGAATTATGAAAACAAACATTTTTTGAAAGATTGAGGAATTTAAAAAAAATAATGGAAATGATTTGATGATTTTTACAAATAATGAACAGTAGCCAAAATAATGGTAATCAATGTAATTATTTAAAATTAAAATAATCAGTAATGGTTTTTGAGTGGTTTGCTAACCAAAAGGGGTGAATTAATGAATATTATTCAAAATTAATAGTTTGACAAGCTCTAATTGGAGGAAATAATGTATGAACACTATCTGTTGCTGAAGTGGACAGCCCGGTCTCAGTATATCCTGACTTCAGTTAGTTATAAGTCATATAATATTTAATTTTTGTCCAGGTGGGTCAGAATTCAGCCAGTAGGAGTACCACCTCCAGTTTTTGCTCCATAAAAAAGAAGTACAGCTCCAAAGAAAAGTCCTGGTTGTTGTACTCATGAGCACATTCATATCTTGAAGTACATGGGATTTCCTATGTAATGAAAAAATCCTTTACATTAATTGACTGTTATAGAACACACATACAAACATTAGGGCTGGTCTTCACTACCCACCGGATTGGCGGGTAGCGATCAATCTTTTGGCGATCGATTTCTCACGTCCTGTCGACTCTGGAACTCCAGCTTGCCGGGAGGTGCAAGCTGGAGTCGATGGGGGAGCACATCGCCGACTGCCGCCGCCATGAGGACGGAAGGTAAGTCGGCTGCAGATAGGCAAACTTCAGCTACGTGTTTCACATAGCTGAAGTTGCGTATCTGCAGTCGATCCCCCCCATAGTGGGGACCAGCCCTAAGAACCAATCCTGTAAGGATCTAATCAGATACTTAACCTCATGGAGTTCACTGAGTTTGCAAGATCAGGTCTTTAGTCAGAACTTTTCTGAATAACATATAAATTGGTAATTTTTTTAAAGGTGTTTAATTTACCAAACATACTGGAAAGTTTCCTTTGGACAACTCTGGCTTTTCAGATAAATACATATGCATATTTGCATTTTAATATAGGCAGGAGTTACCATTCAAAAATAAATATTTTACCAATAATTACTACACTGTAGCATATTAGGTACGGCCATTTACTATCTATTCTAAGTACAGGAAATAGTGTGGTATCTCAGGTTCTAAAATACGTTAATTTTTGGTAAATTTTGACTATTCACAGACTTCATTCTTAAATGATTTATTTCCCCATCTGTGTTGAAGAACAGTCATTGGGAAAGAGATAGCGATCTTTGAAATTTCAATTTAAAGAAAATTTTCAACTATTCCCATTTGATAGTCAGAAAATGTAAGACTCAACATATTGTGGAATAAAGGTAGTCCAAATATATCCTTGTTAGGAAGATTTGTTATCTCCCTTCCTGAACTTACCATTAAGACCACCATCTTGAAACCCTAGATGTATGTACAGTAAACCCTCGATTTTGCGGATCTCGATTTAACGGACTTCGGACTTCGGATTTAATGGATACAATTTCCGGTCCATATGTCATATGTGAAAATTAACACCCTGTTAATTTTAAAATGCTTTAAACCAAGATTTGCTTATAATTAAATTAACAGGTTATTTTTTGTTGTTAATTCACTGTTATAGTAGACTCCTGATTATCCAGGCGCGGGGTTAACCAGGCTGCGGATTAACCGGGATGTCTAAACAGGTCAGTAGGGGAAGCCCCAAAGTGGCGGCAGCCTCAGCCTTAGCCTGCCGCTGCTTTGGGGCTTCTCCCACTGGCCCCTTATGTGCTGGGGTCTCAGCCTGCTTCGAGCCTGGGTGTAGGAAACCAGGCTGGCAGTGGGCTGAGACCCTGGCTGGCAGAAGCCTGGGGAGAAATCCCAAAGCGGCGGCAGGCTGGGTGCTCAGCCCGCTGCCTCTTTGGGCTCTCTCCCCAGGCTCCTGCCGCCTGTCCCTGTCAGCTCTCGCTGCCAGCCTGGGTGTAGGGAACCCAGGCTGGCAGCGGGAGCTGAGACCCCGGCTGGCAGGAGCCTGGGGGGAAAACCCCAAAGCGGCGGCAGGCTGAGCCTCAGCCGGCTGCTGCTTTAGAGTTTCCCCGCAGGCTCCTGCTAGCCGGGGTCTGAGCTCCCGCTGCCAGCCTGGGTTCCCTACACCCAGGCTGGCAGCGGGAGCTGACTGGGGCAGGCGGCAGGAGCCTGGGGAGAGAGCCCAAAGAGGTGGCGGGCTGAGCACTCAACCTGCCGCCACTTTGGGATTTCCCCGCAGGCTCCTGCCAGCTGGGATCTCAGCCCGCTGCCAGCCTGGGCTTCCTACATCCAGGCTAGCAGGGGAGCTGACTGGGGCAGGTGGTGGGACCACCACCATCCACCATCCCCACCCCACCCCCAGGGCGACTGGTGAACACCCCCCCCCCCCCAGCAGACACGTGATTATCCGGGATTTTATTAACCGGGATTAAGGTTTTCCTGATCATCCCGGATAATCGAGAGTCTACTGTATGGAAAACTTTTCTGTGAAATTAAACTTTTCATACATACTTAATTTTAATTACACAAACGTGTCTACATAAGTAAAAACAGGTAAACTAACTAATTTGTCAATTTTTTACCATACGCATTCAGAAAACCTACTTTATTATATAACGGACTTTCGGCTTTAATGGACATCCCCTCGCCTGACTTAGTCCGTTATATCAAGGTTTTACTGTATTACCCTTTAAAATCACAAATGGTGTTACAGATTTGACAGCATTATTCTGCATCTCAGGAATGGAAGATTTTCTGTCTCTATCCCCTATAGAAGTCCCCAGACACATAGATCTTTTACTCAGACTGTGCATTAACTGAAGGTATTTGGTCCATATTACACCTGTTCATCCACTGGGAAGCCACAACTGGTCACATTTCAGTGACTTTGTTTATCCAAATACTTTTTAACAATTAACCATAAGTCTTTAGGGTAAATGAAATAAACTGCTTGATTAAAGTCTTTCTTTCCTTTCTCACTTAAGGAAATCAAGTTTTTAAATTAAACAATTAGGCAAACTAATTAAAAATGAACTAATACCTGAAACATAATGGGCCCATGGAGAGTGAAATGCATTTTATTTTCATTGTTATGGATGTTTGAAACAGCAAATACCTATTAACAAGGAGGCCACAGTGAGAGGTTTCAGAAAATGTGTTAATAACAAGAAGGTTAAAACCATAATTACTTATAGGGAGGGACGATGTACTTGTGTTTGCAGTCATTAATGTCAAGTCTAGTATATGCATATGCAAGCACACAAATATTTTAAGGATAGATGTTCATTTTCCAGGCAAAAAGAAGCAGGTTTTGGAGGATAGTTTTCTTTTAGTGGAATTGTGTTGCATTAATGGGAATTATGGCCTTACTTCATGGGAATAGTGGATGGTTTGTTGCTACCACAGTGTCTGTTCTTGTTGATGTAAAACAGAATTATTAATATTTCAGATGTTGAGCATCTTTAATTCCCTGTTTTCAAATTATTTTATAGTTTATAGCCTTAGCAACTTGGATTTTGAGGTAATAGCTGGAGAATCCAATGCTAAGTAATTACACTGGTTATCACAGAACACAGACAGCCTCGTTGCCTGATTAAAATGTTGACACTGTACTCATTGTAAGGGTGACACTCAATGACACTCATTGTAAGGGTTAAAACAAAAATAAAACAAACCAAAAAAAAATTCTCATACTAAAGCATGTAGCTGCCTAAGGGGTGTTAGACTTATTTTATTAGTATTTGTAAATAACTCTGAGATCCATGAATTAAAGGAGCTATTTAAGTTTAAAGCACAATTAAAGTAATTAGAATGTTACCTAGAAAATGTATATCAATGTTCAATTTAATTCCTGACCTGTTTTTCCCTTCCAGTTCTGCAACTCAGCCTGTCTCTTACCACAGCATTACCCTTCTTTGAATCTGTCTGACTGTTCCCTTTTCTCCACCACATCACCATTAAGCTATTTTATCTTCATCTTCACACCTCTGCCCTGCAAATATATCAGCTCTTATCCTGTGCCATGTCTACTTTGCTTTCTTCAATCTGACAGATCCTAGCTTTGCCAGCTTCTCCCACAGCCATCTTTTCACCTTCTTCAGTGTGCCTCACTAAGTGTGGGATGGTGTCTGTGAAATGATCCATAAGACCAGTACCCCTTCCTCCTTCAAATCAGACCTCAAAATCTACTTCTTCCCAGAGGACTACAAGAGAGACAAGATGGGTGAGGAAACATCTTTATTTGGCCAACTTCTGTTGATGCGAGACATGAGCTTGTGAGCTTACAGAGCTCTTCTTCGGGTCTGGGAAATGTACTGTGTCGCAGCTAAATACAAGGTGGAACAGATTGTTTAGCTAACACATTTCAAGGGATCACTCAAGGTGAAGTGGCTTGTAATACTCCAGTCATAGAGAGGAAAGGAAGTTGGGAAGCAGCAGGGCTGGTGGTGGGGGGTTGTTAGTGCATTATAAATCCAGTGTGTCTATTCAGTCCATGATTTGTAGTGTCTAGTAACATTATTACCCAAGCTCATCATGTGAAAGTTTTGTGCAGGTTTCATGTGAGGATGAGGACTGATAGGTCAGATAGAGAGTGACTGCTCTTTGAAAAAGTGTTTACCCACAGGTGATGATGTGTGTTTGCATTTTCTGTGTGCATTCATTTGAGAGTGTAGTGATTGTCTGATTTCACTTACATAGCTGCTAATGGGGAATTTAGTGCATTGGTTTGGTTAGGGTGACCAGGCAGCAAGTGTGAAAAATCAGGATAGGGTGGAGGTAATAGCCAATATAAGAAAAAGATCCCAAAATCGGGACTGTCCCTATAAAATTGGGACATCTGGTCACCCTAGTTTAGGTACATCACATGTTATGTTAGGCATGTGTAGGACCCATGAATATTGAAAGATGTGTTGTGGGAAATGAGGATCATTGTAACAGTGGAGATATGTCTCCACGTTTCACATCTGTTGTTCTGTCAGGGTCCGATGCAGCTTTGCATTGGTGTGTCCTGGTCTGTTGGGCACTTGCTTTTGATGATGAGCACTAGAACACATTCTCCTCTAGAGCCAGGATTCCGGAGTCTCACCATTCCTCTGTTGTCAGCAAATAACTGTGAAATCCACTGGTAAAATGTCTGACTCATCCCCTCTAGTGTTGGTCCACATAGAATATGAGGACCAACTGGCGTCAAGTAGCTCAAGGGCCAGAGGTTGTGCAGTGGATCTGAAAGTTGCAACTTTGCTGATGATTGTTATGGGTGTCAATCTGATGCCACAGGATGGCCTATCAACTTTTTTAGCCTTTTTTAAAAAAAATAACAAACATTTTCTTAATGTATTGTGTTAAAAATAACAAACACTTTCTTAATTTATTGTGCTTGACTTTGCAACCTTAAAGTACTTTTAACGTACTAGGTATAAAGAAGGATTAAGGGACACCTGGTTTGAATCTGATCCCACTGATATTAGTTTTGCATTAGAGGGACATAAACTCCAATGACTTTGGTGATATTCCTGTTGTGAAATCAAAACCAAACCCAGTGTAGTGGGTGTCTGCCCCACTCCAATAAGCAGGGGTTAAAAGCATCCAAGCTAGAGGGCTGTGGGCCAGAAGCTGGAGGAGCCTCTCTCCAGCCCTGAAGGGCGAAGGCCTAGCTCTCTGCAAGCAAGGTACCTGAAACAGAGCAGGGCTGGGGAAGAGAGCAAGAGGAGCTGGAGAGCTCCAGCCTGGCAACTCCCCAGGCTGTAGGTCTTGATGAAGGCCTATGGAGGTACTGGGGCTACAGAGGGGCAGCCCAGGAATAGGCAGAGCCAGCTGGTCCTAACCCCTTGGCAATGATTAGTGGCCATTACAGACTGTAGTTTGCCTCAGTGAACGGGGGCAAGATGATGAGTGGCACTAGCCACTAAGGCAAGGTGGGTTTAGGGGGGTGGGGGCTCCCCTGGGAGAGGAAACACAGAGTAAGATGGGTACTGCTGGGGCAGAACTCTGAGGTAAAGGGCACCGGGGCCTGGGAGGGACACAGAGTCAGTGGCAGGCAAGACACCAGCCTTCAGAGGGTGCTGAGTATGCTGTAAAAGAGCTAATTCCTAGACCACCAGCAGGAGATGCCATGCTGGTGAGTCTTCTCTTCGCTACATCCAGAATATACAAAGATTATTTTGAAGCCACCGTTGTTGCTCTATTTATACAAGAGTGCTGGGGGTTGGGGTTGTGATTGCTATAGAAGTGTTTGAGAACAAATGTTTTTCCAGAGCAAGTTGAATAGCACCAAGTGGTACATGATCTGAATTTGGCCCATAGAGTACAGAACTTGGAAACTTTGTGTTTAAAATAGCAGCATGTCAATACCATTTCTTCTTATGAAGTACAGCACAATGAAAGTACTTTTTGGGTGTCTGTGGCTGCATACACACTTCCACAACAAAGCCGTGGATGGAGTTGCATGGTCAGACAGTTAATCAGCAGATTACATTTGAAATACACATAATAGTCCAGCTGAGTTGGGCACTTTGGGTGAGTGAGATACCCTGCTGTTTTACTGAATGGTTGAGGGTAGCTTCCTGCTGTTCTAGCTGGAAAATCTGAGCTGTGTGCACCGCAATTAGACAATTTTTATTCTGTGGACACAAGTCAGCTTTGTCAGGCAGCAAAATCTCTTATTATGATATTTTCTTTCCCAAACATGCTTTCTGTTGCTTGACCCTAATACACATTAATCCAGTATATGTTTGGTTTGGGGCACCTTTTATCAGATAAGAGTATTGCTTAGCAAAGAGTTTATATGAGACAGACACTTCACTTTCTGCTGTCTGTACATTGTTATATGTCTGAGTTTTTGATGCAAAAGGACTCTAAATACATGTACTGGGTTTAACTAGAAGTAATCTGTCTATCGTTCCCACTGCAATAAAGATAGAAAGGGTTCCTAATGTTTTCCCTAAATGTTTAATTTGAACATCTGTTTGCTTAATCGGCCAGAGAGATTGCCTATGTTGAGCCAGGAAAGCAAGATTCTGGAACGTGGTAACTAGCGGTGCAGAGCACTATGTGTGTATTTTTAATTGAACGGGAACTGAACAGAACTTCTCATTCAGGTGGATGTTGCTCAAAAACCACAAGCATTTGAAGCCAGCCTTAATGTTAACTTGCCTGGGTTCTTGTCTAAGTCCTTAGTACCTTAGAAAGAAGATACAGTAGGTTAAAAATATCTGCAGCTGAAGCAGGGGCGGCTCTAGAGTTTTTGCCATCACAAATGCAGCAGTCAGGCGGACTTCAGAGGCATGACTTCGGGCACCCCGCTGGCCCCACTAATTCAGCAGCATTTCTGTGGGAGGTCCGTGGGTCCAGCGACGGTCAGGCCACCCCCTGCAACTTGCCGCCCCAGGCACATGCTTGCTGCGCTGGTGCCTGGAGCCAGCCCTGAGCTGAAGCATGCATTGGGCCCATAACCATTTCCTGAAAAATTCATCTGATCAGGAAGCTTGTGGACGGATAAGGATCATTACTGATCTTTATCAGGCAAATGCCATAGAACTGCAGATGAAAAATATCACTTTTCACATAGTCTTTTTGAAAATTAGTTCCTTTCAGAGCCCAAGGCAAGAATATAAACTGACAGAATGCCACCTTTTATGTCAGCTGTCACAGCATTTTTCAAGTAGTCTTCTATAATAAAGATGAATCTTCTTGAAAAACTGCCCTCTCAGATATTGTAATTGGTTGACCTGATTTCTCCTCCCCCCCCCCCCTCCTCAAATCGGCTGTATTTCTCTTGCACTTGGTGAGGAATGTGAATTAGACAAAGGCAAAGTTCTGTTCGATATCTTTATAAATGATTTAGATAATGGCATAGAGAATGCACTTATAAAGTTTGTGGTCAATACATAGCTGGGAAGAGTTGCAAGTTTTTTGAAGGATAGGTTTAAAATTAAAAATGATTTGGATAAATTGGATAAATTGTCTGAAGTGAACAGGATAAAATTCAGTAAGGACAAATGCAAAGTACTCCACTTAGGAAGGAACAATCAGTTGCGCACACACACAAAATGGGAAATGACTGCCTAGGAAAGAGTATTGTGAAAAGGGACATGGTGGTTATAGTTATAGTACAAGCTAAATGAGTCAACATTGTAACACTGTTTCAAAAAAAGTGAAGAGATTTATCAGGAGTGTTCCAAGCAAGACTCAAGAAGAAATTTGTCCACTCTACTTTAAGCTGATAAGGAGTCATAGAATCATAGAGTCAACTGAGTATTATGTTCGATTCTGAGCCCACTTTCCGGAAAGATACAGACAAATTGGACAAAGGCCAGAGGAGGGCAACAAAAATAATTAAAGGTCTAGAAAACATGACTTATGAGGAAAGATTGAAAAAAAAGGAGTTGTTTAATCTGAAAGAAATCTTAGAAAGATTTTCGAGTCATTGTGGGTAGTTGTTTGTGCAGCAGCAGTCAAAAAAGTGAACAGAATGTTGGGAGTTATTAAGAAAGGAATAGATAATAAGACAGAAAATTCCATATTGATGTTACATAAATCCATGGTATGCCCACATATTGAATACTGTGTGCAGATGTGGTTGCCTCATCTCAAAAAAGATATATTGGACTTGGAAAAGGGCAACAAAAATGATAAAGGATATGGAACAGCTTCCATATGAGGAGATATTAACAAGATTGGGACTTTTCAGCTTGGAAAAGAGAAGACAAAGAGGGATACGATAAAGGTCTATGAAACCAGACAGGTGTGAAAAAAGTAAATAAGGGAGTGTTATTTACTCTTTCACATAACACAAGAACTAAGGGTCACCAAATGAAATTAATAGGCAGCATGTTTACAACGAAAGGAAATATTTTTTCACACAACACACAGTCAACCTGTGGAACTCCTTGCCAGAGGATGTTGCGAAGGTCAAGACTATAACAGGTTCAAAATGAATTAGATAGTCATGGAGGATAGGTCCATCAATGGCTATTAGCCAGGATTGGCAGGGATCGTGTCCCTAGCCTCTGTTCGCTGGAAGCTGGGAATGGGCAACAAGGGATGGATCACTTGATGATTGCCTGTTCTGTACATTCCCTCTGGGTAACCAGGCACTGGCCACTGTCAGAACACAGGATACTGGGCTAGACGGACCTTTGGTCTGACCCAGTATGGCTGTTCTTATGTTGAGAGAAGATCGATGGGGGGCCTGGGGGCTATGATAACAGTTTTCAAGTACATAAAAAGTTGTTACAAGGAGGAGGGAGAAAAAATGTTCTTGTGAACCTCTGAGGATAAGACAAGAAGAAAAGGATTTAAATTGCAGTAAGAAAGGTTTAGGTTGGACATTAGGAAAAAAACTTCTTGTCAGGGCAGTTAAATACTTTAACAAATTTCTTAGGGAATCTATGGAATCTCCATCAGAAGTTTCTAAGAACAGGTTAGACAACTACCAGCTGGAATGGTGTAGCTATTATGTAGCTCAGCCTTGAATGCAGAGGATTGGACTAGATAATCTACTGAGATCCCTTCCGGTCCTACACTTCTGTGATTCTGTGAAAAATATGAAGGACATTGGATGCTTTCCTTGGTATTCAGAATGCCACTTTCACAAGACATAAAATGGGGGAGTCATAAATAATGAAAAGGACAGGCCACTGACTGTGGATTTTAATATGGCTAAATGTAAATGTATCTAGGAACAAATAATGTAGGCCATACTTACAGGCTTAGGGACCATATCCTGGGAAGCAGTGATTCTGATAAAGATATGGGGGTCAGGGTGGATAATCAGCTGAACATTAGCACCCAGTGTGATGCTGTGGCCAAAGGGCTAATGCAATCCTTGGATGAATAAATAGGAATAAAGAGGTTATTTTACCTCTGTATTTGGCAATCATTTGACTGCTACTAGAAAACTGTGTCCAGCTCTGGTGTCCAAAATTCAAGAAGGATATAAATTGGGGAGGGTTCAGAGAAGAGCCACAAGAATGATTAAAGGATTAGAAAATAAATGTGGATTATAATGATAGACTCAAGGAGCTCAATCTGTTTAGCTCACCAAAGACAATCTTAAGAGGTCTTTTGATCAGAGTCTATGTTACTTCTTGGGATAAAAATATTTGACAATGGTCTCCTAAATCTAACATACAAAGCTATAACAAGTTCCAATGGCTGGAGTTTGAAGCAAGATAAGTTCAGACTAGAAATATGTTGTAAACTTTTAATGGTGAAGTTAATTAAGTATTGCAACAGTTTACTCAAAACTGTGCTGGATGCTCCATCACTGGCAATTTTTACATTGAGATAGGATGTTTTCTGGAAAGATATGCTCTAGTTCTAAGGGAATTGTTTTGGGGAGGTTTTATTGGTGATGTCATACAGGTATTCAGACTAGATGGTCACAGTGGGACTTTTTATGAATTAGAAGAGCTAGAAGTTGACTGACAGACCGCATGGAAGTCTACTTAGAACCTAGTGCCAGTCAATATGTCAGAACTCTCTTCAGTTTTATTGCTGTATTATATTTTTAATGTGAATTTTTTGGTTGACAGACATAGTATCAGTTAAATATCCAAAATATGAAGGCATCATATAAACACTTAACATGATTTGATAAGGACATGAAGAATGACATTTGTAGTCTCAGGGTACATCTACAGTATGAAATTAGGTCAAATATATAGAAGTCGATTTTTTGGAAGAGATTTTATGCAGTTGATTTTGTGTGTCCCCACTAAGCACATTCTACTTTTTTGAACAGAGATCTGCCTGCACAGATTTTTCTCCCCATACTGCGATCAGGTCTAGTACCTCCCATTCAGTCCATGCTGGAGCTCTTTTGCGATTCTGGGACTGAAGGAAATGAAATCAAAAAGTTCCCGGGGCTTTTCCTGGGTACCTGGCTAGTGCATTTGAGTTGAAAGTGCTGCCCAGAGCTGTCACAATGGAGCATTCTGGAGGCAAATACCATCGAATTGCATCCACAGTACCCCAAATTTGAACCAGGAAGGTCAATTTTACTGCTACTCCCCTTGCCAGGGAGAAGTACAGAAGTCAATTTTAAGAGCCCTTTAAGTCGACAAAACAGGGTTGGTTGTATGGACAGATTCAGTTTTAATTTAACATAATGTAGCTAAATTCAACATAATTGCATACTGTAGACCAGTCCTAAATAAATTGTAAGAAAGTTTCCATACCAGTTCGTTACCAAGCTCTTATTTTGTTCCCTCTCACACAAAGTCCAGTGGCCTCCTCTATTCTTCATAAAACAAACTTACAAGCTCCCTTTTTCACAATCTCCAGAAAGAAAGAGAGAATCATAGAAATGTAGGATAGGAGGGAACCTCCATTGGGCATCTAGTCCAGTCCCTTGCACGGAGGCAGGACTATTATCTCGACCATCCCTGACAAGTGTGTGTTAGGAGCCCAACTCAGAAGCCTAATGGGGGTGAGAAGTGGGCTTCAGACCCCAAACCACAACTTCAAAGCTCTGTCTACACAGCTATTTTTAGAGTGGTAGCGTAGTTGATGTGGGCTGGGAGGTTCACTGCCATAGGCTAAATAGACATATCCATAAAGGCTTAAATCCTACTTTCCTATGCAAAAAAGTCACAAAATTTAATAAACCAGAACCTAAAATGTAATTTGGTAATGTCGGATATAAAATTATTGCATTTGCTCTTACTCTTTCATTCATATCCCTGATGCATCTAAATAGTCTTGATTTGTATAAGCTATCCTTTTATAAATCTTTTCTTTTAAGAAACAGAAAACATCAAGCTGCCAGAGAAATGGCTAAACAACTCCACCCCCATTCCAAGAGAGTTAAAATAGGCCATATTTTACACTACATTGTTAGTCTGGTTCAATAATCTCTGCTTGTCATACATGAAATTCATGAGGTAAACCAATAGTATCAGATTCAGGCTGGTATTCATTAGGACAAATGTAACCATACGCATCTAATCCAGAGAGAGAGAATGAAAATAGCAATCAGAGCTTGTCACTGAGAATAGATCAACTCATCTGTATTAAAATCCAGAGCTGAGTGGGACTGAGAAGATGCATCACTGCAAAATATAGCCAATGTAATAGCAGTAAGAACTTGATTAGGTACAGGAATAGCTGGAGTGTAAAAAGAGATCTCAGAAGCTGGACATAAAAGTACATGTAATTAAGACAAGAGAAAGATAATATCTCAATATTAATGAAGTAAGAGCTTGAATGACATAACTCATTGTTTTAATCTAAAAAAAGGAATAAATGTGCAATTCACTTTTGAGTGAATATAATATGTATTTGCTGAGTGTCCAGCTTCTTCATGCCTGCAGACCATGGCTTGCTTCTGTTGGACAAAGGCATCTGTTTCTCTGGGTTTGTAGAAAGTATGCACCACATCATCATCTTTAACCTTTAGTTAGCACTTCTGGCTGCATGAGGGCACAGCTAAAGAATTTTCTTCTCAGGGAGTATATGACTTAAGCACATGCCATTCTTTCTTTCTATAACTGAGGAGAACAGTTTTGTTTGCAGTATTGTTGTAGCCATGTTAATCCCAGGAGATGAGGGATGAAATAGGTGAGGTAATATATTTTATTGGATCAGCTTCTACACATGGAAGAGACAAGCTTTTGAGCTTTACCTCAGGTCTGGAGAAAGAAACCAGTGTCTCTAAGGTAAATACAAGGTGGGGAAATATTGTCAAGCATAAGAGAATCACATATGTTGTAGGAGACCACTTAAAATGAAGTGGACAACTAAGGGATAGCAGGCAGTAGGATGTCTTACAAATTGTTGTAATGAGCCATAAAACCAGTTCCTATGTTAAGTCCATGGTTTTTAGTATCCAGCAGTTTTATGAATTTAAGTTTGCAGGCACAGCTTTTGAAGGTATTCTGCCAGTTTCCTTTAAGGACAAGGACTGATCGCTTTGTGAAAAGTATTCACCCATGGGTAATACAACATTTTCCATCAATGTCCCCTTCTCTTGTCTCCACAATGTTGCTATGTTTTTCATCTGATTGGGGAAGAAGCAGAGCCACCATGTAACAACCCTTGACCTTCTATTATTTGGGGATGAAGAATCAAAGGACACTTGATTTTAGTGTAGACATGTTTTGGATTCCAGATTCAAAATCTTGGGAAGCTACACTTCAAAGGAGGTTGTAGGACAGGGTCTTCAGGTCCCTTTTGGAGACTTACAATTAATAAATGGTTTCTTCTATATCTGTGTTCTGCATTTCCATGTTAAATCCAATTTTCTCACTTCTTACTGGCATTGTTGCATACTGAAGTTACAGCTACTCATCCTCTTGATTAGAGACACTTTACTATCCTTCATGTATTCATTATTCATTATCTGAAGCTTTATTTGTAGCGTGTTCATAATATAACTGTGTCAAGGGCAGAAGAAAGAGCAGCCTCTATTTTAGAGTCAAGCCCTTTAAGTTTAATTACAAATTAATTTTACTTTTCTTGCCTCTTGAAAATCAGCTGAAACTGTCCTTTGCTAATTCTTTTAGGATTTGCTCAGCAGCACCTCTGGAGATGAAAACCATAGAAACACTTTAATTGCTACTTTTGTCTTTTTGACTTTTTTACCTGATTCAAACAACATTTTTTTTTAAAAAAGGCACATAGCTGCCATTTGACATTTGCCAGCTCCTGGAGTGCCAGACTGAGCCTCTAGGCTCTACCCAAGGGACTGCAAATGTAATGGGTACTAAAATCCTCTAACATCATTTCCCAGAATGCTAGGAGTTGGGGGTTAGGACAGAAGGCACTAGAAATATCTGCTGAAGCCAAGAAGGTGTCTTCTGCATGGGGGTGATATGGACAAGCAGTTTGGTGGGCCAGTGATGAGCCAGGTCTGCTCAGCCCCTCAGTGAGAAGGGAAGTCTGATGGAGAGACTAGTTTTCATGTTGAGCTTTGAGGCTGGAGTTGAGAGAAGCGGAACATATCAGTGAGTCTCTGATTAAGTCCCCTTCCCACAAAAGGAGTCTTTGAACAGCTGTGGGAGCAAATGCATGGGTAATGCAGTTCCAGCCCTGCAGAAAAGAGTGTTCGCCGTAGCAGAGATAGGACCCTACTGCCCCTTTTTCTGGGGTTCATGTTGTGTTGCTTTATGGTTTCTTTAGTAATGGGTTTTATAGTCCTCGTCTGCCAGTAGAATTATTCCTATTCCCAAGATACAGCACTCCTTGTGTTTTAGCATAGTGAGGAGTCAGCTTTGGTGGAGGCATCAAAAAAGAAAAGGTCGGGAGAAGGGAAAAGCCACCTGTGTTCCTGAAGTTCTTTGTCAATAATTCTAATTAATACAAGGCCAGTTCTGACACCCTTATATTGCAATCAATGACTTGCCTGAGTAGAAATTGGCACTACAAGATCTCAGTAGGACAGTTTGCAGATTAAGACACCACTTAGCATAAGTAGCAGTGACAGAATTGGGACCAAAAGCAGTTTCATATGAAAATTCAACAATTAAAAATATGGCCAACCAAACAATTTTAAATTCATTTGATGTTGTTATCTGGTATCAAGGTGAATCCCATGTTCTTTAGGCTTATGGGAAATCTTCATGCTGCACTGAAAATGTTCATTTGCAGATACAAATCCGTCTGTAGCTAGATAATCTAAAATACAAAACAAATCCTGAATTCTCAACGGTGAGTATTAGAAATGTGTCACGTGTAACTTTACCATTTGGCTACTGTAGGTATGTGTGTGACACAGTTTTCTAAGAAATTTATTCTGGTACCAAGAAGGTAGGTATGAAAAATGATTACCTTGATGACCAACAATACACACCTGAGGTAAAACCAATTTGATGGTATTTCTTTCAATGTCTAATAGATAGAAAATGCAATATTTTGGATGATACGATTGTTAATGTCTATACTTTCCCATTGGGAGTCACTAGAAATTTGAAAATTGTTGTAATATTCATATACAATACTTCTGACACTGAAAGAGGAGTTGAGCAGCTAAGCTTTAAACCATCTGGGAATATCATAGTGCAGTGAGGGGAGGTCACCTTGAATTACAACTGATACATCTAGCTTAGAGTTCTTGTGGCTGATAGAATGACAAATATACTGTACTTCTTGCAAGTGGGCCCAGGTTTATCTTAATGCCATATTCATTTTCACTATGTTATTGATTGCACATTGGAATGATCCTTTTACTATAAACAAACACAGATTCTGTTACACCTACATAGTAAGAGAGAAAGAACTTCCAGAACTCACAGCAAATTGATTAGAGAAACCTAATGAAAGATTCCAACTTCTGTAATTTTTTTAAAACAATGTGTTAAAGATGGATGCTCCAAAGTGTGTTAAGAAAAAAATCCTATGAAACTGCAGATAAAAGCTCCAATTCAGAAAAGTGTATTTAAATCGAAGTTGAGTCCTATTGACTTCACTGGAATTATTTGTATTGAATGTTAGGCAGATATTTAAGTACCTTTCTGAATCAAGGTCTAAATGCAGACAAATGTAATGCTTATTCTCTTTGCATACAGTTGCTCCCCTATCGAAGCATTGGTTATTTTAATTTAAATAGCAATTTGTCTTGATCTCACTGCTGAAAATAAATTTGTTGCCAAGGAAATCAATTCTAAGTATATATTAAAAAATAAATAATAACATCCTGATTTCTGACCTCATCATCCATATACTCTGGATAGGTATGAGTGGGATTATGTCACACAATCTATTTCACATCCAATAAATTGCTTTTAAGGAAGATTTGTTTCTTTTAAATATAATATAAAAACTATATATTTTTAAATGCAACTTCATAGGTATGGTAACAATATGGATTTGGTTTCAGTTTTAGGGACTAGCATAACTGAACTGTATTTCTGAATCCCCTGAAGTTCACTTAACACTGCCAATTGTGCTTTCAGCAAATTCAAAAACCTAGTTGCTTAGCTCTTAAAGAGGGGCATATATAAATATGCTGAAGAGACAGAAGCAGATCTGGAGAAGTGTCACGGGAGATTATGTAATTCTGATGAATGCAGTATAAGCAACACAATGTACACTGACTGGTGAACAATAAATGCACCATTTGGCCATTACCTTACTGGGGGAATTATATGCTTACCTTAGAATTAGGTTAAAAGCTATTGCAATGCCCATAGAACTTTCACTTCAGAATTATTTTTTAAAAATGGAAGCTGCTCTCATGGCAGCAAGATGACAAATTAAGCATATTGGTGCAATTCCTGGACACAATAGCGGTACAGAAAACAACCTGTAATCACAAGCATGCTCCAATAGCCAGGGCTGCAAACCTCTGCTCCCAGCTCCCAAATCTGGAAGAATTTGCTGCAGATGGAACACTGTTTTGAATACTGCTGGAAGTGAATCTAATTGTGGCTATGGTTGTGGATAGCACAGCTGCTCAATGTGGTGGACAGAATTCATTGCATAAAAAAATAATAGAACAATTTTTATTATGTTTTTAATTTGGTTTTATATTTAACATGGGCAATAAAATAAGAACATTTTCTGTTAATAAGGGGGTCAAGCTTGGAATTCTCATTCAATGTTATATTATGCCTTTGATAATTTTTTTAAAGCAAATTTCACTAATGATTTCAATGGGGAGTTCTGCTTAACAATTAGTGACATGGTTCTCAGTCCTTACCCAGGCAAAATGACTACAGATGTGAATATCCTGAACCAGATCCACAGTGAGCTATATAACCGATCTAGGACCAAATAGAATGAATGTCTGTTGAAGTCTACGGAAGGTGCCAGTGAATTCTCTCAGTACTAGATTGGGTTTCTGGTGCAATAGAAATAAGTTTGTTTTGGTTTTTTATTATAATTCCTTAACTTTGCTAAGATTGATATTATTGGACCTATTCCTTCAGTCCTCCCATAAGCAGAAATCCCATTGATTACCAATAGACATTTTTGCCTTTGTAGGAACTGTAAAAGAACTGCAGAATCAGGCATGTAATTACTATTTTACACACTGTGGTAGAATCTACAGCAGAGGTTCTCAAACTAGGGAGCAAGCCTTTTTGGTGGGATAGGAAACGGGGACAGAATGTATTCTCAGCAGTGGGAAGGGCGAGAAACTTGGGGGGGAAACTAAATACTTAATCCCACAATAGTGAATAAACTAGCAAAGCTGATTCCTCCAAACATATCAAGTCCTCAGATGGCGCTGTGCAGTTGACTCTATATGGTGCTTGTATTTTGATTTCTGTTAAGCATACATAGCATTATACAAAGTCATTGCCACCTGTACATTAATCCATTTGCTACAATGCTCTTTGCACATTTAATTGTAAGCATCAACCATAATTGTTTTTACTTTTGCTCTTATTACAATGGATCATTGGCTCTGTTTGAATCAAAGCCTTTTAATATTGGTGAGAGTTGCCTGTTTATTTTGTATGTAATCAGGATATGTACTTATGGGGGGGGCATAAACTATTAAAGACATACGTAAGTTTGAAAACCACTGATCTAGAGAATGCTAGTTACACCAAGTGTCTGTGTACGCTGAAGCTGGAAAGCATGCCTCCTATTGAGAGTAGATAGGCACATGCTAGTTGTACTTGAGTTAGCACACTAAAAGCAGCAGTGTAGCCATGGGCGGCAGCTTGGGCTAGCCAGCTGAGCACGTACTCTGGGCGGCCCAGGTGGGTTTGTACTCAAGGGGCTAGCCCAAACTGCTATCAGTGCTACACTGCTATTTTTAGTTCGCTGTCTAAACAGAGCTAGCATGTGACCACCTACCTGTGCTGAAAAGCATGCTCCTAGCTAAGACCATCACAATTTTAAATTACCCAAATCTGGGGACAAGACTACATATCAGTAACTTAGTATGACAAGTGAAAATCCTGGACTATTTTTTAAAACAAACAAAACAGGGATTGATGCCTATCAGCTGTTTTTTAAGTGAAACAAGTGATTTTTTAACTTTATAAAGGATGGTCTAGTACAGATATGGAGATAAGACACATTTAAATTGATCCTGATTCTTTTCTCATTGAGTTAAATAGTTTTGTAAGTACTTAAAATTAGACATAGATTGCTTCATGTATTTAATATACATGATCTTTAATATACAATCTTTACTATATATATGCTTCATTTTAAGTGACAGTGAGCCTTAGCAGACAATTACTGTACAATTACACTCCATGCTTTTCAATCCCCTTTGATGAATAACACAGTAGATGTTAGTATTTATAGTTAGAATTCAATAATTCATGTAACAGGGTTCTTTTGGTGGCCTATCTTGCTAGCCCTGGCAGGCTAATGCTGACTCATTGGAGGAGGCGTTAAGTTCTCCATCTCCACAGCTACCCTGGAAGAATGAAGTGGCTCTTTGGCAAGAGGAAGTGTGCTCTAGGGAGATATCTCTTTGAAGAAACACTAGGAACAGTCAAGCTTAGTAAGAAAACTGAAGTTAAGCTTACCTGTATTACTAATTAAACCAAACCCCGGAAGGGGTAATTTTTGACTACATAGAGTGGGTGAAATCCTGGCCCCATTGAAGTCAATGGGACTAGGATTTTACACAGTGTGTGTAGATTCTCTTCAGAAGAGGAAAGAAAGTCTCTTTGCTTATAAGCAATTTTGTATATTAACGCTAGTATTTTCTTGCTCAAATACAGAAAGGAAAAAGGTGAATGCTAGACTTATTCTGCAAGACACACACTTATGTAGTTTCTTGTTCATTAGGTTTAAGTTCCAATAAGAGCATAGTCTGACACCTGAGCAGCCTGTAATAACCAACAGTAATGTTATTTGATTGTCTTGATTCTGGAAAATTAATGCTTAGAGAATAAAAGCAGCAGAAGATTCCAGTTCTTTTTACATTAGGGAAATTGGATATGCTATAAAGCAAAAGCTGCAATGGCATACTCTAGAACTAGAAAGAAAATAATAAAAAACAAGAAAATGTAGGTAACATTTTGCCACATTATCACCTCTTCATGCATTAATGTGCATAGGAGAAACTAGCTGTGGGTAGAGTTATAATTTAATTAAGACCTTGTCTTACTCTGTTGCTTGGACAACCTCATTTTTGTATGGTGATTTCAACCTAATTTCCCTTTTACCAGTAATCCATAAAAGCCGTAAAACCGTCTATGGAAACATATGAATGTAACTTTGCATGTCTGTTAATTAAGCATTTTCCATGCACTCAAGAAACCACAACGTTTGAAGAGAAACATTAATAATTTTAAACACTAACACAATTAGTTGACTTTTAAAATACCACAGAGCCCTGGCATTATCCTTTGAGTCTTATTTTGTAAATATCAAAGCTATGGAACACAAATATGATTCAGCTTTGGTATGGCATAAAGGAAAGTAGTCGACCTTTGCTGTTATCTCTCTTTAACATTATTTTGTAAGATAATAATGAAGCATTTCTACGTGAAGTCACTGCTGACTTTAATTTTATTTATGCAGTGTTCCTGCCTGAAACCCCTGAGTGCCTAATTTAGGTTTTTCTAATTTTAATTGTGGTTTGAATATTAAATATTTAAAAGTGATGAAAATAATACATAACAGGATTATTAACAAGCTATGTTTATTTCCCATTACTGAGCATCCTTCCTTTTTAGTGGGAATTCTACTGCAAAAAGAAAATGCACACAGGGATCTTCTAACTCTAAATAATTTTTGTACCTCTATTACCAAACAGAATAACCAGGGCCGTGGAGGGTACATCCAACAAACAGTCTGATTGTGGACTTTATTTAAAATGCTCTCTAATGTAAATTGAAACATACTGTACTATAATTCCAGTCTGCCGCTTGTGTAAGGTTACCCAAGAAGCAGTTAATAATATTTTTAAAAGTAATTTTACCAATACCTGAGGGAAAATCTAGAATAGTGGTCATTGATATTAAATTTATATCAACTTTATGAGTTTTTTGTCATCATGACACATTTATGGAGCTGTTAAATTTTAGCTGCCTGGGGGATATAATGTACTTGATCTGACCCACATACTAAGTCAAGACCATACAAGTAACACTGATTATATGCCATTCAGGAGTGAAACAGAACCATGGAAGCCAGGGCTGTGAAGAATATATGTTTGTAAGAGGGAGATGTATATTGCAACCTATTCTCCCCCTTCCTCTCCCTCATCAATAAAACTGACCTTGATCTTAAAATAGAGAGATTCTGCTGAAAGAGAAGTAAAACCCATATGGTGTTCAGGTTATGAAGCCTAAAATGTTATACCAAAATTCCAGTGTACAAGAAACAAACAAAAAAAAATCTGGTCACAATTGGAGCCTTAAAACATTAGGCTTGTTCCATATTTCAAATATAAGCCCTGCTTTACAGTATCTATGAACAGGAGATGAATATTAACATGTAAATGAGCACAAATAACCTACAGCCATCCCTGCATTAAGCATTTATGCAGCCATCATAACGATGGTATCACTTTGCTTCAGAACTCTTGTATACAATAGGTTAAACTTGACAGAAACTGAAAGGATGCTTCTTGTGACAGTACTGAATGCAAGAATCTTTAAAGCAAAGCACATTTTTAAATGTGGGACCTATTCCAACTCACATTGATGTCTACAAAGGTCAAATAGGACCATCAGTCTGCTCATATTCATGGCACTGTTTGGAATCCTTTTAAGATCACTTGTAATCGATTGTACCACTTGAAAAGTGTGTGCATCTGCCTGCTGAGCTTCCTAATGTATCCTATGCAAACTGTTACAAAAATAATGAATATTTTGCATTATTTCCAAAGGGGAAGCTTTCCCATATCATTATATATTATTATTTTCTAGAATTATTTTCATCCATGTTTTGTGTCAGAACATGACCTTTCAAATTACATGAAAACGTTTTTATTATTGAAAACTTTCTACTTTTTATCAAAATTAAAAAATAAAAATGATTTGAAGCCATGTGATTTTTTTTCCTCAGTTTTGTTTTCTTCTTTCCCCCTCTCCATTGTCCCCCTCTCCTCTAATGGTGAAAAAAAAAAAGAGGAGTAGGAAAGAAGAGGATAATGGGGAAAATACAAACAAATTGGTATTTTTTGTTTAGATTCAAATAAAACTAAAATAAAAAAATCCATTTTGGGGAAAATAATCAAATGAAACTAAAACTGTTTCATGTTGTCTAATTTTTTGTTTGAAAATTGCTGTTTTTCCCACTAACTTCACTATATTTTCACAGTAGGCCCAGCTTCGTTGTACAAAAGACTTGCATATTTATGACAAGCAGTAACTGGTTTGGGCAGATGTTGACTACACAGTAGCTCACTTGCCACTCAACATCTCTGCGGGAAGTACTGGCTGTAAAGATATTTTTGTGGAATTTTTATGTATTTGTGAAAAAGTAACTGAATATTCCCAGTTGTACAGCATGGTTATGAGAATGCAATGCTATTTAATAAACTGAATCATAACTAGTAAATACCAGAACTCAGCATTTTGGGTTTGTTTCAGATAAAACACCCCAAAAGTCGGGTGCATCCTCAACTGTTAAAAATATCTGAATCTCTTGAACTGACAAAACTGATATGGATCTTTCCTAAGAATATGCTTTTTGGTGAGATTTCACTACCTCCTCCTCAGAAAGCCAAAAAAAAAAAACAGGCTTTCCACCAGTATTTTATCACTTCTTCTGGAGCCAGGAAATAAAAATGTCATATGGGAATTTTTATGTGTGTAATATTAGAGTTAACCAAACTTTTTCAAAGAACAGAAAGTTTTATTAGGCTTCAGTTTTTGGGCAAAGGTACCAGCTCTTCTGTATCCCATTCTTCCACTAATGATTATTTGTCCTGCTTGATAGCAGCAGTGCTTACAAGCAATGGGGGCCAAATTATGGCCTCTTTCATGCAGGTGTGTTAGGTGAGTGCTAGTTGCAAACAGAGGGGGAGGAGTTCTCTTTTCAGCAGGGTTCAGCAATAATTTCTCCGTAGGACAATCTCAAGGCTTTCTCTTCATCCTTGGCCTTCTGGCAGCTTTCTGTACTGTTTATCAAATAATCTATGGCACAACAAGCTTCCTTGCAAACCAGTGGAGTTATTTAAAGTGAAGTGCTGGCTACATCTACTGTGTAGGTGTTGTAAAGGGCATTTTCACAACACGCTCCTAACCACTCTGCAAGTATTATTTCATTTAAAGCATAATATATTGGTCTGGTGTCACTGGATAGTATAGGTCTCCTAATCCCTTAGGGTGGATCAGGCTTTATGGAATTTAATAGAGAAATATATCCCAGCAATAGAAGTCTATGGTTCAAAAAACTCATAGAAAGGGATATCATTCTCTTTTAAATTGGATATGTAAATTTGAATTATGTATATAGAGCCCTATTAAATATCCTCAGAACTCCATAGGTTTAATCCCTATTAAAGACTCTTATGGGTACGTCTACACTATGATTAAAAAATCTGCCACAGCAAGTCTCACAGCTGATCCATGAAGTGGGGAAGGTCTTAGAGACTGGGCTCTGCAATTTTATATTCATGCAGCAGACGCAGCTCACCTGAACCATCCTCTGGCATGCCACAGGTCTTTTATCACAGTGTAGACGTGCCCCATAAATCTTTTTCAGAGGAAATATTTTAGTCCCTACATGTTTATGTATTCTTTTGGGTGTTTTGTTCTTGAAAACATCACATTTCTCACTGTGCTGAATAAAATGTTGAGGTACTCTTCCTTACCTTAGTGACCTATGTATGTTCAAGGAGTTCTGAAAAATCACAGGAATGATTTGTGTTAGTAGAAGTCACTTGTTTTCTTCATTAGAAAAAATGTATAGACTAAACACAGAAAACAAAGACAAGGTTCATCTAGTTATGTCACATGAATCTTTTTGGCAGTCTGACAATTACAGCATCCAAAATCTTCACCAGTCAAAGACAAAAAGAAATACAGAAGTTTTAATTGAATTCCTTATTTTTTGGGGAAGGAGCGTAACATTTTATTTATATACCCATTCAACAGTGCTTTTGATAATTATTGAATATGAAAGGTGAATACAATTTTTGTATTAATGCCATTTTTTGACTAAGTACTAAATTGGTTAAATGATTTATGAGTATAATATGAGCAACTTAACTACTTTCATTATTACTCTTTCAACATTTTTGTTAATTGTTATTTAAGTGATTGTGGAGTGAGATGTACACACATTCTCATTTACACAAGAGTTTATCTAAGTTATTTGGGACCAAACCCTGCTTATCTTAAGTAAATGACAGGTAAATAAAAATCTTCTCTGACAGGTGAGCAGGGGCTGGCCCTTTAAATTTAATTATATAAACATGTTGCAATTTTCAACACTGCTAAATTATATTCTGTATATGTATACTTAAAATGCATTATCCTGTATATACAGGAATGTATTTAGGTATTGCTGTTTGTATTTCATTATTATAGACTCTTTTCTGTTACTTTCTGAAATAAGGATGGGATTTACGTGTAGCTGAAGTTGCATATCTTAGGTTGAAACCCTCCCACACCCTAGTGTAGCCCAGGCCTTATTCATTAACATCTAAGTATTTCAGATCTGTAAATCTACATTACTTTTATACATATAGATTATTTATTTATAGATTATTATCTATTTACAATAGATTATTTTTCTATATATGACATATTCGCTAAGCAGGTACACAAGTAGGAGATTTTTCCCCTTTAAAAGGTCTGAATACAAGAGCAACCCTTGAACTTAGGGGGCCAGATTCTGCTTCCTGATTCACACACAGTAGTATCTTACTCCATATGCAGTTCCAGGCCTGAGATGCTATGCCTTCAGGAGTTTCCATTGGAACAATGCATGTGTACACTACCCCATACTGTCTATACTTTAATCACACAAATTAACCCTCTATGTAGCAATTTCACACACACACGCACACACAACTGTAATTTTGAAAACACAAAATTATATTTATTAAAACTGCAGGCTTTTATGTAAGTTTTAAAACATCTATATATATAAAAGTCAAATGGTGTATGCGTGCATCTATGAATGCATGTATGTATGTATGTGCGCTTACTCCTTCTACACCGTTTGAGCTAGAGACTTGAAATTTGGTACAGTTAGAGGTCTTAGGGTCCTAATCAGGGTAAGAGTTGAAAATTTTTCAAATCTCACCTCTAGCGCCCCCAGCTGTTCTCTGTGACATAGTTATGATGGGCAGCTGCTGTTCTCTGTGACATAGTTATGATGTCATAATACCCCCTCCAACGGACCCCGCACTCGCTCAGCTCTCTGCCCCCTCCCCCCTCCAACGGACCCCGCACTCGCTCAGCTCTCTGTCCCCTCCCCCCTCCAACGGACCCCGCACTCGCTCAGCTCTCTGCCCCCTCCCCACCTCCGACGGACCTGAGTTGGGTTTGGTCGGAGGGTAAGTGAGGTGGGGGTGTCGGGTTTGGTTGGGGGGTGGGTGGGAAGGTGTCGGGTTTGATCAGGGGGGTGAGGTGTGGGTGTCGGGTTTGGTCGGGGGGTAAGTGAGCCGGGGGTGTTGGGTTTGGTCTGGGGGGGTGGGAAGGTGTCGGGGTGGGTGAGGGGTGAGGTGTGGGTGTTGGAGTTGATTGGGGGGGTGAGGAGGGGTGTCAGGGTTGGTGGGGGGGTAAGGTGGGGGTGTGGGTGTCGGGTTTGTTTGTGGTGGTAGGTAGGGGTGTCGGGTTTGGTTGGGGGGGGAAAGTGAGGTGGGTGTCTCAGGTTTGGTCTGCAGGGGGTGAGGTGTGGGTGTTGGTTGGGGTGTTGGGGTTGGTAGGGGGGTGACGTGGGGGTGTTGGGGTTGGGTGGGGGGGGGGTGAAAATGTGAGTCGGTGTTGGTCGAGGGGTAAGTGAGATGGGGGTGTCGGGTTTGGTCGGGGGGGTGAGGTGGGGGTGTCAGGTTTGCTCTCTGCCCCCTCCCCCCTCCAACGGACCCCGCACTCTCTCAGCTCTCTGCCCCCTCCCCACCTCCGACTGACCCAAGCAACGCCAGGTATTTTCGCTAGTCTATATATAAAATGGGTGTGTATTGTGGTACTATATAATGTCATGTTTTGAAGATAGGACGTACCAATTAATACTGAATATGTTAGCTGTGCCCACAAAGTTCTTACAAGTCCTGTTCACTAACACAGCTGTGGCAGGGCAGATGGAGGTGCCGTACAGCTTAACCAAAGGGAGAAAGCAGCTTTAAATTCAGTCTAGGTTTCCAGAGGATCCTGGCTAACAGAAGATTCCCAGAAAAAAATGTGGATTCATTCCCTCCTGAAGGAATTTTTACTTTTACTTACTGAAGCATTTAGCCCTGGGCTCCCTGGATAATTTTTAGTCACAGGTGGGGAAGGGCTTAAAGTTTGGGTTTATAGAGTGAATCTGGCCCTATGCTGTTAAATTGTTACATTGTCAGCCCATTTCTTAATAAGACTGTTCTTTTGAACAAAACTTCGATTTATCACTATGATGACAAAACAGAAAGTTCTTTGGGGGGGGGGGTCTAGCAATTGGACTGACATTAATGAAAGTTTTGGGCTCCAAAAGGTGTGCAGAATTGGGTTTATATTGAAATGTATGTATTAGCTGTTTCCATTTTTTCCAATCCATAATCTTGATGCTATTTATCAACAGCCAGTTAGGCAAGATGAGCTGACTCAAGTAGATAAAGTGTTTCATTACAATTCCATTGTCATAGAAAAGGAGAAAAAACATTCTGAAAAACTGTCAAAATATTTAAAACATACAAATAAATTTTTAAAGAAAGCTTGTATGAGTTGAAGTATTTAGC
Source organism: Sternotherus odoratus (assembly GCA_032164245.1). Classification (NCBI taxonomy): domain Eukaryota; kingdom Metazoa; phylum Chordata; order Testudines; family Kinosternidae; genus Sternotherus; species Sternotherus odoratus. The sequence continues at coordinate 58,157,436 of JAVMKO010000004.1, forward strand.
TCATATACCCGGCTGGGTCTGTTAGAAAGCAAAAGCCTAGAAATCTGCTTGTAGATTTTAAATAATCTTTTCTGTTAGGTATTCTTTATAGGAGGGATAAATATAATGTTTTATTTCAGCTAATCACAGAGCCTCATTTATTTTCATGGGTTTTATGGTCTCTTAAGTGAACACACTAAAACTTTGTTCTTGTGATGTCTAGTATCACAGAAACTCTTTGGTGTCATATAATTTATTATGTACAATTTGGGGTACATTATCCTGTATTTGGCTTTAAAACCAAGTTCACTGAAAAGATTGTGGATGAATAGCTTTGATTGGTATAACTAGCATATCAATTCAATGTAAGATCTATGATTAACAACATAGGTCTCTTTTAATTTCAAGCCAAATTCTGTTTGTCTTACATGAATGAATAGTCCCACTGATGTAAGTAGCATTCCTATATTGATCCATTCTTCCAGTCTTCCTCATGCACTCCTTCAGAATTATTTTATCCTGATTGTGTGGACAGGAATTGAAGAGTTAGTTCCAATGATGTCATTGTCACCACTTGTATGATTAAGACTAGCAGGTTTTGCCTTTTGGCTTTCCTGATCAATTTAGTGTTAATTAGAAGTATAATAGTTGTTATTTTTCCACCTCTTGGAGAAAATATTGAAAGTGGTGGCTTTTTAAGAGAGTAAATATTTGGATAATTTCCAACATTTTTTAATTGGGAAAAAAAGGTACTCTCTATATATGATTTTTTCATCTTCTGGAAATTAACTATGGCTCCTTTAATTGAAAATCAAATATCCCTTTGATATTTGATACAACTTGGTTTTCAATAATTTCTATTAAAAAGTGAATAATAGGAAACAATATTCTACCAACAATATCCATTTGATGAATCTGATTTTTACTGTGAACAGTTGTTAAATTTCATGCTTATTATGTAACGTGGAGATTATCATTAAAACCATTTCAGAATCTTGACTTAATTCCAATTTCTTAAATAAAAAAGATTGCAAGTGTATTTATTAGGAATTATAGTATTTTAGGTAGATTATAACGATCTAGACACTTGGGTGTGGGTTCAAAATCCTCTAAAGACCAGTGAATAACAGAGATTGTTCATGTTTTCTCACTGAGTTGAATGTTCATCCTCCTTATGTATAAGAAACTTTGGGTCCAAGCACTCTTCAGTTCCTTTCTTTTTAATTATGGTCCATATTAAAGACCTTGGAAGAAGGAAGGTGAGGAGATTAAATCTATACAGGCAGACTACTTGAAGAACCACAGTTATTGCCAATTAACCTTTCTTTCACTTTCCAGTATTTCCTGCATCAATCCTAATTTTAGTCAGGAATTTAAAATGTGACCGAAATATCACTTTATCATTCTCAAATATTGTATAGATGAGCCACTGGGTTTATCATCTGATTGGCTGCTTTTATTGGCTCAGGAAATATTCCCTCAGAGTCTCAAACATTAATGTCATCAATTTGGTTAGCACTGGATTCAAATCCAGCCATGAAGGTATTCCCATCTTCATCAGTCCCTCTGAAAATCTTTAAACTGTTATATGTGTGATGTCTCTATACTCCTGGCCAGGTCTCGATGGAATGTTAATAGAACTACTTAATTGATTTTAATTGTACTTGGGAGCAAAGCAGACTCCTCAGCTTGATAACAAATAGCCCAAAATAAAAGGAACTGTGGAAGTTAATATAGCATCTGTCACAGTGATGGGTAATCTGTGGCCTGTGACATATACATGGCCCATCAGGGTAATCCACTGGTGGGCCACCAGACTGTTTGTTTATATTTGCCTGACTGCCGGCAGCTCCCAGTGGCCACGATTCACTGTTCCCGGCCAATTGGAGCTGCAGGAAGCGGTGGCCATGCCTGTGCTTCTTCCCACAGCTCCCACTGGCTGGGAATGGCAAACTACGACCACTGGGAGATGCAGGCATCCCAGTGACAGATATGGTAGAGTTTGTGGATTACCCCAATGGGCTGTGTGTAGGCCTATGCTTCAGACCTTTGCTGAAAGCCCAGAATGAAATTTATTATTATAGTTATTACAGTAGTGCCAGGGGAAAGAAAGGGATATAACACACAAGCAGGGTGAACATTGTGAGGACAGCAAATATCATTCAAGTTTTGTGATTTATGTATTCATTGGTTTGGTTTCTTTTAGTTGGATTATGCCAGGAGAGGATTGTCTAGTTAGAAAGACAAGGGAAGGGTTGAAGCAAGCAGCCAATCAACAGGAGGAGAGAATGTTCAAAATGAACATGGAGAGTGAAATTGAGAAAACAATCAGCTGATATTATGAATGTCTTAGTCCCTACTTTAACTGCATGGGAGAGGAGACTTGTGGGGGTTTGCACAAGCCTGGGAGCTGCACCATTCTGTCACAGACTGCTTGTGTGACCCTGGGTGTGCCTTAGTTTCCCCATGTATAAAAAGCAGATAATAGTGTTTTTTTATATCTCTGACTCACTTTGAGATTTTAATTAATTAATAGTTGTGAATCCTCTTTTGCTGGAACAGTGAAAATCACTAAAGCTTGAGTCCCCTTCCCCTCCAAACTCACCTGTGGTCAGTGAAAATTTCTAGTCAAACAGACATTGTGTATTTCTCCACCCAAATCTAGAATAACATCACTTACTTCTGATCCACTGAGTAACTTGCAAAGAAATTAGCAAGCATATGGCAACACAGTCAGTATACACTGGCTTGGCAGTATTCTACTCCTTTACAGTTTTACCTAGGATTCCAGCCAGAAAATGACACCAGGAAGGCATTTTTCCCTTTATACATTACAAGCCATGTCAGAATGCTGCCAATACAATGTTGCATTCTTCCTAATATATTACTTTATTTGCTTAAAATGAATTCTTTCTCAGGCTTTCATTCCATATTTTTGAGTAATCCTGTGATTTATTACTGTAGAAACACAGGGATAAATTCTACCCTTAGTTACACCACTAGTGGATTGAATGGGGGTGTAATTGAGGGCAGAATCTGGCATTTTGTGAAAACAATGAGTAACACTTTTTGTTAGTTCCTGAAGTTAATGATACTGAGTTTACTATCAGGTGTTCAGAGACTGCTGGGAAAATGTAGCAAAAAATATAAGTAGACCAAATAAGACCTTTTGTCCTCTGCCAGATCTGAAGGGAGAGAACTTTGATCAAAAGGCAAATTTATAGTACTTTGAAAGCCATTGTGGTGGGATTAAAGGTGGCAGGGGGAAGGTGCACCCGGATGAGAGGAGCAGGGATTAATTAGAGAAGAGGCTCAGGTGGATAAGAAAAGGAAGGGCTGGTAGAAAGACTAGTAAATGAAGACAGATGGGGGCTTCAGGAAAGTAGTTTGCATCCACTCCCTGAAAGAAGAGTTCTGTGTTTAGGACTTTAGAGGCAGGTAGCCTACAGGAGGGAGTTGTGTAGCTGGATAAACCAGAGAGGGGGGGAGCCAGAAAAGTAGGAAAGGCTAAGGGGAAAAGTAGCAATGCATAGGGAAGTGTGAGGGCAACAAAAATGATTAGGGGACTGGAGCACATGACTTTAAGGAGAGGCTGAGGGAACGGGGATTGTTTAGTCTACAGAAGAGAAGAATGAGGGGGGGGATTTGATAGCTGCTTTCAACTATCTGAAAGGGGGTTCCAAGAAGGATGGATCTAGACTGTTCTCAGTAATACCAGATGACAGAGCAAGGAGTAATGGTCTCAAGTTGCAGTGGGGTAGGTTTAGGTTGGATATCAGGAAAAACGTTTTCACTAGGAGGGTAGTGAAGCACTGGAATGGGTTACCTACGGAGATGGTGGAATCTCCTTCCTTAGAGGTTTTTAATGTCAGGCTTGACAAAGCCCTGGCTGGGATGATTTAGTTGGGGTTGATCATGCTTTGAGGAGGGGATAGGACTAGATGAACTTCTGAGGTCCTTTCCGATCCTGATATTCTATGACCGGGATGTCTGAGAGGGCCTCTGAGCTGGAACCTGAAATAGAGAGCGGGCCCAGGGTCCCCAACCAGCCACTGCAGAAGTGACATAGACCAGGTAGTGGAGTTTGTCCCTGAAGACTTTGATACCCTGGGAAGGGGATGGCCATAGTGACCTGGCTGGAGAGTCTAGTCATGAAGAGGAAGATGCAGTTCTTGAAGCAGGAGGAGCTTCAGGGTAAGAGAGAATTGTGGGCAGAGAGACCACTGGAGGAGGGTGCAGCACCTAGAAGGAGCTAATCCCCTGAGTATCTAGGAGGAGGTGCCCTAGAGGTGAGTGGACCCCATGATAGCTATTGTCTGTATTTTTCTTGTGATCACTGCTAATTATTAAATACATTTTTTTAAAGGAACCTCCATCCTTCAAAATCAGCTTCTGCTTGGGCTAATCCTGGAATAAAGCTATGATGCCAAATGTATGCTATCCTAGTGTGTTGCAACTGTGGTGACTGAAATATTAGAAATTCAGCATTAGGGCTTTGTAGCAAAATCAAGACCTATAAACTGGGATGTGATGGAAGAAGTTTTCCATGTCCTCACACCTGACTTTGATCATTTAGAAAAGCATCAAAGAAAGTTAGGAAAGTATGACAAAAATGATTTATATTCAAGTCTCTTATACTATAGTTCTGAGTTGCCTTTCCCTTTCCCACAAATCCCAACTCAGTGTGAGGTTCCTATTTATGGAACAATTTAGTTTGAAAAATCCCTGAAAAAGCTAAAAATGGATAATTACTAATATCCAGATATTATATAGAATATTTCCTCCATTAACCTCAAAATGCCTTACAAAGGAGGTCAACATTTACAAATTGGGAAACTGAGACAAGTGAAGTGATTTGCCCAAGATCACCCAGCAGGCCAGTGACAGAGCCTGGAATAGTATCTGATCTCTTGAGTTCCAGTCTAGTGCTATATTCATGAAGAACCACTAGCTGTTATCAACAGCTACTGGACACCAATTTATTCAGTATCCTTCAAAAGCAATTTTGTCTTAAAAACACCCACTCGATGAAGCATTCAAACTATAATGGCCACACCTCACTTTCTTATCTGTGAATGTTCCATCTTTTCTATTTTTCCTTTTAAATTTGGGTCCTAATGGTACAGCATACTGACCACAGAAAATGTATAACACTAATTCTATGCATTTTCCTGTGATATGCTAAAAGCATTCAATTCAAATTGTTTTGAGTAAGCATTGATGATGCTTTGTTGTACTTCTGTGATAGGCCTTTTGAGCTGATACAGAACTACTACTGTACATTCCTGTATATATTTATGTCGTAAATGAACAATAATTCAAGGTATGAACTGTTAGGTAAATGGGAGGAGGAAGAACTCACTAGATGAAAGGATGGATCAGTAGGTGATTACTAGAAGGAAAAAAATATAAAAGTATATTGGTGATCTAAGATTAAACTGTTTTGACAGTGAACATGAGTCTGCAGGCATATGGGATTTAGAAAGGCAAAATGTAGCAGCTGTCTTTCTTTGAATAGCCTAAAGAGGACAGGAAAACAATCAAAATGCACCCTAGCAATAAGCCTTTCACTGCTCTGGCTGACTTGAAACCCAATAACAAGTTAGATCCTGAAGAATACTAGATAGGATCCTGTAATGTGGCATTTTTGAACCACTGTGGAGGAGATGCAGTGGCTAAAGGAATGTGCACAAGAAAAAGGAAGTGTCATAGGTTCAAACTTCTGCAGCTTCCTCCCCAAACCTCCTCCACATTGCTGAAACCCTCAGGGTTCTCCCTTTCTCCTCTGCTTCCTACTGAAAGGTCTACGGTAGCAGATCCAGAATATTTTGCACCATCTGTGTCACCCTGATGCAACAGTAACAAGTTCATGCTATTTGAGTATACAGTGTTTTCAGGGTTTTTTTTTTTTTTTTTTTTTTTTGCTTGTTTCAAGAACATATCAAGAGAATATATCAGACCAAAAAACAATGTAGCTGTGCCGAAAAGCCATATACAGTAAATATGATGTAAAATGTTGTTGGAAGTAGGTTCTGAGTGGTATCATGGTGTGCATGAGACAGAGGTACTCTTGTTTTGTTTTATTCGCAAGATAGTTGAGTATTGTAGTTTTGGGAAAATCATGAACAAGGACTAGACATAGAGAGATTTAAAAGTAATTTCTTTTCTCCAGCCATGGAACAAACTACCCTCTATTTTCTTGATTTACTTTCCATGGGTCTATTTCCATTCATTCACTTTCTCTCTCTCCTATTCTTTACAGTTTTACGTAGATGCCAGTTACAAACTAAATCCAAAAGTTCTTCAGAGGGAAAAACAAGCTAAGCACCCCCAGCTGTTCCCAGCAGCATGAGCTGCTGCTCCATTAATTCTGATATGCATGTGCTATAGCACAGGCCTCCAGCACTGCATTGCCCAACAAATCTAGCAAGGCAAAGATATTGCTCATTACAAATCATTACCTTTTTTTTGTTAGATCATCAGAAGTCTGAATACCCTAGTGTTCTGGAGCCCTTTTTATAAGCATGAATGTATATTTATTTAACTCTCCAAATGCTGCAAAATGATGGAGATGGTTTTGTTTGTTTTAGTTTGCTTTGTGTCTATGCAGAATATGATTTTACTTTGGACTGATCTCACTTCAAAATACAAGAAGGAAAAACAGAAGACCAAGAAAAATTGATTAATATTATCAGAGTGATTAGGTGCTCACAGCTGATCCTCGCAGTTTTCTCATAACACCCTCATTCTGTTTTTTTAAAGTGCACCCAATAGCACACTATCTTAGAGATGTTTGCAACCTGCCTGTGTCACCATTCATAAGTATAGGTTTTTGCCTCAGTTCCAGGAATTGAACCCTACTGACGTGAGACAAGCAGTCTCTCTCTGCAGCAGAAATCTCCCTATTGTGACTGAGGAAATTCCAGATATTCATAGTGACTAACAAGAATAGGCAGATCATACTTCTACATCCTGTTGCTTTTGAACAGAATAATCCTGGCTAGAACTGGAAACCATTTTTATTTTTTTTAGTCAAAACATCTTTAAAAATGCATATTTGGATCCATTAACGTATTTCATCAAATTGTTTTGGCCTGTCCCTTTGTAACATTTCACTCCATATTCTTTATGAAAACGTGCTTATGATATGAATGTGACATAACTGAGATACTTTTTGCAAAATAGCTCATATAAGATATCATTGGAAAGGTTATGATTTACTGAATGTGATTATCCAAAGTATATGCCTGTATCATTTCTGCATATGAAATTAGGAATATTGACTCTGTATCTGCATTTCAACTATGCTACTTTGGGTGACACCGACTGCTAACACTTCAACTACAACAATATAAAAGCCAGACAGGTCTGATGGCCCATTAATGAAGACAATGGACTCCTGAAAAGCTTGGCCTTCCCACAGATGCTCCATAGGGCCACTGACTCATGGACTCTGTGATACAACAGTCTTGTCGCCTGATACTAAACATTATCTGAAACTTCTTGTAACTTTCCACTGGAAGGCAAGGGGGTTCACATGTTGGAAACAAAGGATTCCCACCTTATGTAAATCCTATTTAAGGGTGGGGAGGAAGGCAAACCCTTCCTCTTCATGGCTAGCCAAGAAGAAAGATTGATAAAGGCATCCGATGGGGAGGAGGGAGTCCAGACTGAGACAAGGGGTCCAGTCTGAAAAGAAACATAATTGGAACTCTGAACCACAGAAATTTTGCAACCTGCCTAAAATAACACTTAGGGTAAGAAATTACATTTTGTAACTTGTTTCTTAAGTATATTGAGCTTAGCTTGCATGTTTTGCTTTATTTGGTCAGTAATCTGCTTTGTTCTGTCTGTTATTTCTTATATTCACTTAAAATTAATCTTTTGTAGTTAAACATATTTCTTGTTTATAACATAACCCAGTTTATGGACTTTCTAATGGCGATGGTGTGGGGAAGAAGTTGTGCATATCTCCCTCCACATTGAGGGAGGGGGCAAATGTTATAAAACCTTTCGGTTTGTACCCCTTAAAGCCAGTGGGCACCAGAGTGTCAGGGCAAGCCCCTAAGGCTGAATCTTTCTAGAGCGGGTCTCTGTCTTTCTGTGCAGCTAAGTGTGGCCTGCCTCTGTGCCTGGCTGGAAGAGGCTTGTGAGCCTAACCCAGTAAATCCAGGTAAAGGGACACAAGCCTACAGAATAGGCTGACTCAGTGGCATCCCAGCACACCAAGTGACATCCCAAAGGGCTCAAACCCATCACACACCCCTCTCAGCCTCCAACAATACAAATATGTCATTCATTCATTTTATGAATGCATTGTAGTTTTAGCCGTATTGGTCCCAGGATATTAGCGAGACAAGTTGGGTGAAGTAATATCTTTTATTGGACCAACTTCTGTTGGTGAGAGAGACCAACTTTCGAGCCATACAGAGCTCTTCTTTAGGTCTTCAATAAGACTGGAACTTGCTAAGTGCTGCAAAAAGCTGCAAGAAATACCCCTGGAGAATGTAGGTGAGTACTGCATATTGTTAAATTATTAATAACTATTATTGATGATGACACTATCGGGAGGAGGGTGCTAAAAACAGACCCTTATTTTTGAAATACTGTTGGCAACTCTATTGACCTGAAACTTTTTTCCAGTTTTTCAGACTTGCAAGCAAACCAGAAAATCCATTATTTGCACAGCTCTGATAATGAGTCATATGGTGTCATTGGTTTTTAAGTAGAACTTCCCTTGAAATTAATGGGGTATTCTGTTTTAGAAATCCATGATAGAATATGGCCGAGCCCCATTTCCAGATAATGTGCCACATGCAGAGGTGATGAGTAAGGAACTTTTCTGAGCTTAAGGAAGTGTGAGTGAACATGAAGGAGAAATCGCACCAGTTTAATTTGAATTGGTGTTTAAAGACATTTATTTTGCTTTATCTTAAACCTGTTCCCAATAAACATAAGCTAAACTGAAATAAAACCAGTGTAAAATGAAATGTGTTTACACAACCTTTTGAACTACTGACTATATCCATTTAGAAGTCACACTTAAATTACATAACTTTCTTGTGTAGATAAGCCCAGTAATAACGTCAAAGTGGGTAAAAACATGGGTTGTGTTTTTTTCTACTGCTCCTCTCCACTTCTTAATGTGCAAGTTAAAATAGGTTCAATTCCTTTAGATAGCGGTCATAAATTCAGCGGCAATAGTTGGAGGGGTTGTATAAGCTGCCTGTCAATAAGGCCTTGTCTACACTAAACTATTAAGTTGACCTACATTAGGTCAACGTACAGCCACCATAATAATTTCTGCAGGTTTTCCTTCTGCTTGTGGGGTGTGTCTTTGCCAGGACCCCTTGCGTCGACTTAAGTGGGTGGGAGGCTGAGAGCCCAGGCCATCAGCTCTGTGCAGGGCTCTCAGCTGGGAGTACCACATGGGGCTCTGGACAGGCAACGTATGTAACACAAGGTCTACACAGACATTGTGCTGTCCGAACTACATCAACCTAAGCACATGCTTCTCATGGAGGTGGAGTTGTTAGGCCAGTGTAGTGGGGGACTTCTATCGGTGGGAGCAATGCAGTAGTGTAGATATTGATGGATTAGATTGATGAAAACTGCTTTGTGTCAACCTACCTATGTAGTACAGACCTGGCCTCAATAGGTGTGAATTTAAGAGGGACTAAGCTGGTCTGTAACATAACATGAAGAAACTGGAAAAATTGCAAACACCATCATAGACCCTAGCTCACCACAAATTCTCCTAAACTAAATTAGAGTCAAACCTGCTTATCACTAAGTAACTTATACAACTGTTCACATCACCTATTACTTAGCAGTCCTAGAACTTGCCTATGAATTTGGCCCAATGTATGGACAGATTCAAGGTAACTTAGGAATGAAGATTCTTAAGATTCAGCTGGAGATACAGGCCTTCATAAAAAGTGCCCTGGTAAAGAAGCATTGTGTCCTAGCAACATCTATAGTTCTAAAGGGAGGTAACAGCTGAGAAGTTTACTTGCATCTCTCCTAATAAACTCAGATGTTAAGAAGAATATCGAAGCCAGTGAATTGGAACCTGTGATGGAAAAGCTGTCAGAATTTATATGTGCATGGAAAAGACCTGTAGACATTTCTTGTATAGATGAAAAATACTGCTGTTTTGGTCCTGTTCTATTGTGTTAATGCTATATCCTTTAACTTAGATTTTATGATTTAAAAGAAAACAAACAAGACTGAAACAATTGTAATAACAGGAAAGGATAAAGATGGCAGTAAATATAGATGCTGACCAGTCATTGATTTGTAAAAACAGCCACAGAACATCTAATGATATTCCAAGAAATGCAATAACCATTAGCCTGCATAAGAAAGGAAATTTAAAAGCACACAAAATTCATGTGGCATCAGTTCCATTAAGAAAATGAATGATGGCGAAGAATGTTAATGAGCTGATACCACATGAGTATAAATGTGCATATAAATGTGTAACTATGTATTTTCAGTGTGCATATTTGCTTATGTGTATGGGTGTATATATACTAGGGGAGAGAGAAACTCTCTACATACAGGCACAGTTAAAATACAAGACAATCAGGAAATACAAAAAATATAAGGCTCCTACACCAGTACTACAGTCGGCTCACTGCACACTGTGTTCTACGTGAACATTTGTTAAATGTGTAACAAGGAAATCAAGGAGAAAAAATAATCCATATGTGTAACGGGTTTAGTTATTGTTGCAGTATGAACTCTAACCCTTGCATTCCCTGATATCTTTTTATTTTAAGTCTGAGCCTTAATATTATATCAACCCAATTCTTATATTTACTTTATACATTTTTTAAAACAATGGGTGGGGGCGGGACGGGAAGATGAGTAAACTTCACCAATAAACATTTTCTCGTTGCCCAACTACTCTGCCATCTCAGTGCCTCTATAAAATACCTTTTAAAAACAATGTAATGGGTTCAGAATAGCTATTCCCCCCCCCCAAATGCTTGTGTTCTATTAACACTTCCTTTGAAGGCTAAATAGAAAAATTGTGTTTGGTGACAGCTCTCCATCTCACTCATCTCAGTGAGTCTACAATTTGTAGAAGGATATGGTAGAGGTAAGGATGTGCAGGGGAAAACTGAAAAATCCTGAGATGAAATGAGGTGAAATAGATCTGTGAGCAGTGGGTGGAGGAAGTTGTCAGAGCAACAATGCTCTTGGGACTGCTCTGATCAGAATCTTAATAGCTTGTTTTAACCCCTTTCTTGCTAGTTCTCTGGGTCACTTGCTGAGGTGCTGTTGTTTCATAGTTAAATAGTTTGGCATATTTCTAATGTTCAGCAACATCACTATTGTGTAACTGCTGAACATTTTACCTAGATGTTTGGCAGCTAATTGTTAGAGAGCATAATCTTCTATAGAGGTTAAAGCAGGGTCTATGAATCTGGAGAAAAGGGGTGAAATTCTGGCTCCACTGTGATCAAAAGCAAAATTCTCACTAACTCCAGTGGGGCTGGGATTTCAGCCCTGGATTCTAATCTAGTTTTCCAGTGGAGTTGCTATATGACTAGAGCCATGCACAGCTACAGAATTTGGAGCTACATCTGCAATCCGATATTATGTTGTCATAATTATAGTGCAAAATGTAACTTGCTCTTTTAGTTTTCTGTTGCTCATACCTTTTGACTGTCTCATTAAGAATGAAAGGCAAGAGCCTAATGTTCAAATAAGTGTTTCTCTCTAGATGCATTCTCAGTTATATACTTCAAAAGATACTGTATGAGTGTTTATACATGATTAATAAAATGAGGAAGACTTTGTAGCATCTTAGAAACTAACGGGTTTATTTCAGCATAAGCTTTCATGGGCTACAGCCCACTTCATCGGATGCATAGAATGGAACAGAAGTAAGATGCATTTATACACACAGAAAGAAAGGAAAAAAAAGTTGTACATTAGCATATCAATTCTAAGAGGCTGTTAAATTTAGATGGGCCATTATCAGTAGGAGAAAAAATACCTTTTGAAATGGATATCTGTCAGGCATGATTTAACACCTATTGAAGGTAAATTAACAAGGGAAATGCAATCAATTAGTGTAATGAGAGAACCATTCACAAGTTCTGTTAAGCCCTTGGTTTATTGTGTCCAATTTGAAAATTAATTCCAGTATAATTTCTGTGTGTATAAATGCATCTTACTTCTATTCCATTCTATGCATCTGATGAAGTGAGCTATAGCCCACACACACGTATGCTGAAATAAACTGGTTAGTCTCTAAGGTGCTACAAAGTCTTCCTCATTTTATTTATGGATACAGACTAACACAGCTGCTAATCTTATACATGATTATATTTGTTTATAAAGGTAAATGTACAGTTTACATGCGAAATGTTGGTATTATTACCAGTGGCTTTTCTTGATGTAACTGAATACATTAGCCTTATCCTGCCACATTAGGTGAACGGCCACTCTTAGTTAAGTTAGCAGATCAGATAAGATCTCATGGAGTTTGCATCAAAATGTTGGACTGGGTTCTATAAACACAGAAGTATTTAACTCATCACCATTTATTCTCTGCCAGGTTTCCATGCCCAGTTCAGGGTTCTGAAAATATGCATGTGCAAAATATGTCTCATTTAATTTCAAGTTTCAAACAGGCTGAATTTGTACATGCATAGAATCATAGAAAATAAAAGAACTGGATAAATTCATAGAATCTCAGATCTGGAAGGGACCCCAGGAGATCATCTAGTCCAACCCCCTGCAGGGTTTAAAGCAGGACTAAGTCCATTTTTGCCCCATGTCCCTAAATGGCCACCTCAAGGATTGAGCTCACAACCCTGGATTTAGCAGGCCAATGCTCAAACCACTGAGCTATCCCTCCCCTATTAAAAGTGGAAATGCATGCTGTCAAGTATGCTTACAGATGCTCACCTATCGGGGGGGGGGGAGGGGGAATAAATCAGACCCTGCGAATCCACTGAATAAAGAAACATAATCAATATTGTTATAGGCAAAACCCATTGCAAACTAGGCAAGAAAGGAAGTAACTCAGGTCACCCTTGTGTGCATGGAAGACAAGTTCAATTGGTTTGCTTCTTTTTTTATCCTTTCAAATGACTTTTTGACGTGTGTCCTTTTTATTGCTGTTCAGTGCTTCTGCAAGTAGTGGTCTCCTAATGTTCGTTAAATACTAACTATTAGGTAAATTGAGTAAACTTTTTCATTTACTGACAATAATTCTGTCATGGAGGAATATAAATTCCTATAGGAAAAAAAATACTGTAAACTGATTCAAAGCTCACAGTAACATAATTATGCAGTTTACAGTTAATAGGTTTCACAAAACCAGATTATTAAATCATTTTGGGATTCAGGGTGTGTGTGTCGGGGGAGGGGTTTCAGAAGATAAGAATAAGGTTAAAGAAGGCATTCACAACTGATGTGTATAAATGAGTTGGGAAAGAGGCAGGTTGTGTTCCTACAAAATTTTTCTCCTTCATTGTAAATCAACTTTTTAAGAATTTATTTTATATGAAAATCTGTACCAAATACATTATAAAGGCTAATATTGCTATTGTTTTACTATTGACATGTAAACCGGGGTTGATCTTACTAAATTAAAATATTTGTGTGTTTAGTAAAACTTGGCAGCCTGTTAGGCTTACAGCTAACTTATTATTGACAGTTTTCATATTTTACTGAATTGTTGTTTTGATTCTTTATAAACATTTTAAAGAGAATATGCTAGTGTAGCTTACACATTTTTGTCACAGAGCTTTTACAAACATTTAAAACAATACCCTCTCTCTTTTCTAGCATAAAATTATAAAACATTTTTATATTAATTCTGTTAAAACAGTTAAAACACTTTAAGTGGTGGTAATGTTGTGTTTGTACCACTAACATTTTTGTACTCATAAGGCTTTGACATCTAAATACCTGTTCCTTTTAATTAACTTAATGGTGATGACTTTTGTTTAATGGTAACGAAACAGATTTTTAAAACAAGCTTCCTGATTCAAATAGGCCTAATTCAAAAATGACTACTGATGTTTTTTCTTACTAAGGTCTCGTGGCTTTAACCCTGGGACGCCCCCCTCCACCCCACTGTTATTTTACATTGTTAATAAGTTAAAAGAGTGACTCTTTAGACAGCACTTTTAAAAGCATACTGCTGGGGTTTTTAAAACCTACAGGTTTGTTTCATTTAATCAAAGTCCTATGTAAAACAACTACAAGTCTTTTGAATTTTACACAGCATCCATGCATGGGTCCCTGGCTGGTCTAATTAGTTTTATCTGTTTTTAAAATGTAGAGAGAGCCACAGCTTCAGCCTGGGATGTATCATTTTAATAAAATTTCTAAACCCAAAACAAACACAGGAGCTGGTATCTCTGTCTCAGCACATGGTCTGCAAACATTTGCTTAACTTTTTGATAATTCAACCAAAAATTCATATTAAAATCCCTACGTAAAAGAAAGCTTAATATAACTTGTATTTGTTAAAAATGTAGAATTGGGGAAGGGTGGGTTTGAGGTGTATGGAAGAGAAGCAGTCATCTTATCTGTAACAAAAACTTCTTTTGGTAACTGTACTTTCACTGCAACTTTAAATTGTTCTTACTACAAATGACCAATGTATGCGAAAACATAGGGGAAAAGCTTGTTTTTATCAGTTTTATAAATCGAGCTTTATGCAGTCACAAAACAATAGCTTCTTCAAATAACAAGGAAGGATATTTATCTCACTATTTTATGAAGTTCTTGAATATGACATTCCTAAAGAAAATTTGTCCTTGGTTTACATTTGAAAAAGAAACCTTAAAAAGAAAAATGTATGTATGGTGTGGGAAAAACAGACTCCTTATCTCTGTGTTAGCTTTTTCACATAAGTTGGTTTTCTTTTTTTATATATAAATCTAAAGTTATGTTAGCATGCCCTGCAGTTAAAGTAATATGTGAAGCAATTATACAAGCCTTTTTTTATATTTGACATAGCATCACTTCTAATAAAATATTTTGTTATATTGTAAATAACATTCAGCCTTTACAAATCTAAAGAAAATAAAATTCTTACCTCTTGGTAAAAGGGTTAACTCTTTTTTTTAAAAGTTATGCTTGTATAGTTTCTTTACAAAAGTTTTCCTTTAGGAAAATCTTTTAAAAGCGAGCATAGAAGTTTCATATCGTGTTCTGGTCATCTAACAGTCTTCTTACCTCTTACAAATGTTGCTTTTGGTAACTGTGCTTTTGCTGCATCTTCAAACTGTCCTCAATAAATCTAGGGGAAAACTTTTTATCACTTTTATAAACTGGCTGCTACTAAGGTTTTGTAGTTATAACCCCGGGAGTGTTTCTGCATTCTATTTCTTTTTATTGAAACACACGTAAAAGGGCTAAATTAAGAGAAAGATCTGTGTGATCCTGTATGGAATGCAATCCTAAAAGAATAACTCTGGATTTTTGGACTCTTCAGGGGGAGTCAGACTATATTATTTAAAATAAGTGTTTCAACATAAAAGCCACCAGTGGCAAGAACCAAAATTCCCTAAAAAGACCTACATGTTTCTCATCATCAGCATAATGGAATGAAGCCATACATAGTAATTTCACTGAAACATGGTTAGGCTGTAGCCTAAGTACCAACTCAAAATGTTTTGAGCTTACATCTGCAATGACTCTTCCTCTCTGAACCAGATGATCCTTTCCCCTCATTAAATGCATGGAGGAGATTTTTACCAGGAAATTCCCACAAGAATTTCCTAGTGAAGTTTCTCTGTCAGCATCTTATTGGAAAGTCAGGATACCCATTTTAAGAAAAGCTGCTCACAGACCTCACAGATGTGCATAAGACCTTGTATCCACAGCTGCTCTAGATCACAGTTTCACATCCCTTTCCTTGGCAGTTACCCTCCAATGAAGTTATCCTGCCAGGGATCCCAGGTTCAAATCCCTTCTCTGGATTTGCTATTGTTTTTATGTACTCAAATCTAATAAACTGCAGTGTTATGCAAGAGCATATTACTTGCATTTAATCCTTGATCAGATAGAATTGCTGTGTTCCTATTAATTTATTTCTGACACTGCCTGGAGTGGAATAGTTAAATTACCGCTGTTGTGGGTTCTGAAAACCACGGGTAACACTACCACCGACTAACTGTATGTGAAACAAAACATAACCGTCTTCACTCTTCACAGCAGAATGAAGTTTGCAGGTCTGTCTCTTTTTATAGCATATAATAATACCACATTACTACCATAGACTTGGGGTTTTTGTCCCTTTTTAATCATGTCAAGTGAGGTCTCTAAGACACGGTTCAGATTCACTTGTGCTGCTTCATTCTCTGTGCTGTGGACCCCCTTTTGGGGGCAGGAGAATCTTTTGGGCATTCAGTGTATGGGAGAGCCCATCAACTGCAAGCCTTCCTATTGTGGTTTCCCAGGAGATGGAGGGCCTAAGTCTGGTCAAAACTAAAGGCCCTCCTTTTCAACTGGGGAGGAGCTATTGAACCCATCCCACTAGTAAATACTGGGTACAACAAATGGAAAAAACAGGAATAGGAGTGAAGATCAAAGGATAATTCTCATGTAACTGGAAGGGAATATTAAGCAGAGGAGCTCCAACAATGCCCAGTCCTCTTCAAAAGCATCTCAGGAATCAGTGGACACTACCCAGAGGAATTTTGCCTGGAGGTGTCATTGGATAAGGGAGTATAAATAGGCTTCACTGTCCTAAAGCACACCCACCCAGCCTCCTCCTAAGTGATGGATGACCAGCTTGACCAGTGCCAGGAGGCGGTTGACATGGAGATCCCACCACTTTGTGGGGCCACAGATCTAGGTGTGCATAGATTAGGAGATGCAAGGAAAAGTGCAACTAGAACCTCAGTAAGAGGTTCTAAAAGAGCTTGAAGAGGGTCTGCAACCTGTTACACCTTGCGAAGATGTGTGCCAGGGTCTCCCTCTTGTTGCAAAAGGGACAGGTGTTGAGAGAGTTCATGAACTGCACCAGGAGCATGGCCATGCTCACAGCTCTGTGGAGGAGTTGCCAACTAATATCCCTGACAAGTTGTGGCACCATAGTGTGTACAGGCTGGCCCTCTGTGGTTCCTCACCCTCCTCAGGTGGCAGTAGGTTCTGCCATTTGGTGTCAGGGTGGGACCTGAGGGCAAGGAAGTAGTTGGCATGAGGCATGAGTGCATACAGATGTTGTCTGGATGTGATTCAGATGTTGCTCAGGAGGCATGTTGGGAACAGCTGGGAAGGCTCATAGGGCAGGGGCCTGATGATGAGTTCCAGAGGGGGAGAGATGGGCAGAGAGCATCCTCCTGCAGGATCCACTCAAGGAAGCAAGAGAGGCAGGAGGCCAGGCTAACTTCACTTTTTATAAGCTGCAAGCCTAGGGAACTGGGCAGAAGTATGGAGTCCAGGGTCCTCTGAGGTCCAAACATATCTTCAGGGATGTGTATGTGTAAGGGAGTAGAACCCTTGCTTTAACATGCAGGTGAGCAACCCCTCCAGAGAAATCTACAGATTCTCTTCTCTGGATGCTCTGAGGGCCTGAAACTCCGCACCTTTTGTTACATCCGTTCAAAATGGTTGTGAAACACATTTAATACTCACTTTGCACTGGTTTAAATAGGTTCATGGTAGTAGGAAATTAGCCCCTTTTTTTCCATTCCTATGCAAGGGAGGCCCCCCAGCTTCCTCAATAATGTTATTGTTATATGCCTTCTATGGCCTGTCAATTTCTTCTGTTTCTATATTTTTATTAAAAAACCCTCCATCTTACCTTTTACCATATTTGTGGATTTTTAAAGCTCACCTGTACAAAAGATGAGTCGTCTTTTGTTTAAAATATTTTGTTTGTCGTGATGCTATTTTATCATTACATCTCTTTCAGAAGCACTGAGGCACTGATGTGAACCCAGATTGCAGGAAAAGCACATTACAAACTTTAGGGTATGAGCTTTAAATCTCCCATTATTTAAATGGGCAAGCAAACCAAAAATGTCCATTTCCCACAGACAATTGAAACTACCTGTGCCTTAAACCCAAAGTAATCTGTTTTTAAACCTCTATTCAGAGTTTTGTTCCAAGAAGAGATTTTTTTTGTATATTATGTACAAGTTTTCTGTTTCTTCTCACAAACAATTCTGTTCTCTTCAGGTTATTATCTTGGTGCCTGATCTAATTAGACCTCAAACCCATCATGCACTTCTACACGTTAACCAGACTCTGCAGTATACAGCAGTTCACAGACCCCAAAGAGAGAGTGTAAATCTCAAAATCATATCCTGCTCACACAAGCACTTTAAGTCTATTAACATGAGAAAACCTTGATAAGTTATAAAAAATGCATGTTTCAAATGCTACTGTTAGTAACAGGAATGTAATATTCTCTTACTGGTAGCTATTACCTCAGAATATTTTTCATTACATTTCAGGAATAGAAGCAGGTCTTGAACTAAAGGTGAACTTGGGAAACATAGCTGGCTTTATTAAAGTCATTAATTTAATACTTAAGATAAGATGAAAATAAGGATGAGATTGTCCTTTTGGTAAGACTACATTTCATCTCCATAATAACAGAATTTCACAGTAAATTTAATATACAGCATTTAATAACAATGAATTCAAATATTCTTCTGCAGACATGCTGGTATTAAGCTAATTATTACATTTTCTCTTCTCTCTCATTATCTTAGTAGGACCCTGAAAGATTACACCATCTTTCACAAAGGGATACCTATGGCTGACAGAAAATTACTGACAGAAAATACTCTGGTGTGTTGGGTACTAGCTGGCCATGTGGACCCTGTTGTTGTACACTAGAAGTTCCCTAGTGCACATTGATCTAGGGCTGTTTGAAACCCTCTTGTGTTCACTAAACACGATCCATTTAGTGGAAAAGTCTAAACCAGTCAAATAATTCAACTGGAAAGGTGAAAAAGGGGTCAGAATTTAATTTAAGATTAAAACAATTTTAATACATTTTTACTTTTTGAAAATTTCACTGTTTTTCTCTTCTCCTAATTCTAGTTGCCTCAATTTTGGATTTATGCATTTATATATTTTAAATCCATACAGCCTAGACCCTTGACCAAGGAGGTCATAGTGCAGGTCAGGAAACTGCATGAAGAAAACTAGAAGCAGCCACTGGAGAAGTGAAGTTCCTCAGGGGAATTGTCTTCACTAACTCTGGTCATAAAGAATCTGATTGGAAGGTTCCAAGTTTAGGAGTTATAGCCCTGGGTAGCTTGTGTGTGACACTAGTTCACGCCTTGAACCCATTACTGCTGCCCTTAGGGACCAAAACTTTCTAGTCTGCAAAGATCCACCTGTCTCATGCTAGATATCAAAAGACCCAGGAGTGGGAATCCTGTAGGAATCTTTACAAAATATAGGCTATGCTTAATATGATACACAAAGTGAGATTACTGGGTAATATAGAAAGAAAACAATAGACTGTAGGGCTGAGAAAAATTGTCTTCTGGTTTACCTTTTTCAATCTACTCTGTGGAACAGGATTTTCCTCTACATTAGTCCCCTAAAGTGTTTGTATTACTGCCTCTTAAATGCCTGATAATCATGCTTCTACTTTATTAATAAAGTAATTAGAAAATCTGCAAGAAAAATCTAGTGACTGGTAAATTATGGATTGTAACTGTAATCAACTCAATTTATTGTCTAGACACTCAAAATACAGATAAAAGAACGGTAGCTCATTGTTAGTCTCTGTTACTCCATAAGTTTTTTTTTTCCCTTTAAACATTGGTCTGTGAGAAAATAGATTTGTGAGAGAACAGGTTGTGTTTATTAATTCATGCCTTTTGTGCTAAGCATTAAAGGCTGAGTGCTATCAATGGCAAAGGTAGAAATCTCCACTGACAGATTACACAACTTCCCTTGAAAGCATGTTCCATTTCCTATTCTAATAGCTATAAAGATTTCTCTAATATTTAATCTATTAATTTAATTTTTCCTTTCAATTTAAGCTCAATACTGTTTGCTGTGTTCTTGTTTGCTGATGACTTTATGCATTAAACAACTTATGTTTCCTCTCATTCTTTTCTCCAGTCTATAACAAGCCCAGTTCTCTTAACCTTGCTTCATAGCTCTTATTTTCCAAACCATTTACTCTTTGTTGCTCTCCTCTGACCTGTCTCCAATTTGTCATTCTTTTAAAGTCTGGTGCCCAAAATGGAATTGAATTCAATATTTTAGCTAAGGTCTAACCAAGTACAGTGTAATGGAATAATTGCCTCACTGGTTTTGACAGATGGAGAGAATACATCCTTAAGAGAATTCAATAATTTGTTTAGAGTGTTGTGTTATGTATAATAAAATAACTGCAAAGGAAACTTCGAGCCAATAGTTGGGTGACCTGCCACACTTTTAAGAAGCCAAGTGCTAGAAAAAGCTCCTGAAATAGTGCATATTTGTAATTTTAGTATATGCAATACTACATCAGATTATTGATCTATCAAGTCTGGTATCCTACCTCTAGCAATGGTTAATATCAGATGCTTCTGCAAAAAGTGAGAAACACCAATAGTGAACCCCTCACAATGTGTGCAGTGCTCTGTAGCAAGAGAGGGAGTTGAGGGAGTGTCCAGAGCTGCTTTTTGGGCAGTAAAGTGTCTCATTACAAAAACTGGGTGGTAAATGGTTCTCCTGTGACATGAGAAGATTTTGAAATAAAAAAAATAATTAAACAATTCCCATTCTGCAAGGGAACAAAGCAGATGCTTTTTTAAGATTTTTGTGAGAAACGAGAAATCCATTGTCAACCTGAGAGATTTCACTGTATCTGAGATTACCACAAATAGTTGGTGACAAATATGTGTTTTCTAAGGACAAACAGTTTTGTTTTTTTAAAAAAATCCTTACTAGCTCTATCTGTGAGCCCTGGCCTTAGGACACTGACTGTTCACTGCTTCCTGCATAATTAGTGTTATGTGTTTTAAGGGTGTCTACTAGGATGGCATATCTAGACATAAACTAAATTAGTACCAAATCAAAGAGATAGCCGTGTTAGTCTGGAATTGCAGAAGTTGCAAAGAGTCCTGTGGCACCTTAAAGACTAACTAAAGTATTGAAGCATAAGCTTTCGTGGGCTAATACCCACTTCGTAGGACTTAAATTAGTACCATATTTCGTAAATTGCAATGAAAAACCCGTTCATATGTATGTGATATGAGGTAAATTTGGCAGTCCCAAGGCTACAGCAACTCCCAACTGAAGTGTTCAACTAAAGAAAAATGTTTAAAATCATTCGAAAATTAAGTATATTTTTCAAACTCCATCATGCCTCTAAAGTATTTTTTTAAACTATGCTACACTTAAGACCTATACAGTTTAGCTCTCTTTTTTTGAGGTTGAAGCATTGCAAGAGATTAATTTCACCCAGAGTTAATACAGCTACCTTTACTCTCTTGGTTTTATTTATTTATATGTATATTGGTGAGGTATGCCAAAAACTCTCCTCTCCAAAAATATATAGCTATGCCATGTTGTAAAGATTTTTGGTTTCTAGTAATAACTTCAGTGTGAAACACCTCCCACACAACATAGTTTTGTATAAATGTGAAAAGTATGATGATATAGTTAGTAAAAAAATAAAAATTAATCTTGCTTTAAACATGCTATTTGAATAGTTATATGAGTGAGAGACACATGATGCGAAGAAACAAATGTTATGCTACGTTCCTCTCCTAGAATAACTGCAATGTGCATATGTATTTGAGGCACGATCTGTGCAAACCCATTCACAGGTTTCTGCACAACCAAACACTCTGTACTCTGCATAGAAAGCAGACAGAGTGGTCACCAACCATTGAAAGAGTTAAAATTTACCAGTTTTTATTATTATTCTGGGAATAGGATACCTCTTTATAGTAACACTTAGTAAATGGTGACAATTCCTCAGTTACCACAGTATCTGACTTTGAGTTCTGCTTTTTGCAATTTTTTTTTAGAAGAATGTGCTACTGTGTATATGACAATGTCCTATATTCTTTACTATTTCCCTAGAGTAATCCCCAGAAACATCTTTTTAAAGCCAGTCTGGCAGTGGTGAGAGTGAAAGAACACAGCTGTTTAAAATGGGAAAGTATGACATTTTCTAAAACTAGTGACCTTCATTGAGATGAAGTCCAATTATGTAACTTATTTCCTAGACTAATATGTAGGCTCTGAAAACCATTATTTCCAAAAGTTCATTGGACCATGATTAATTGATTGTAACAGGTTACTATAGACTTCTACAATATTGATAACAAAACAAAACCAAGGTCAGCCAATAGATCTTGATCTTCATTTAAAACACCTCTAATCCAGTACAGGTTTCAGAGTAGCAGCGTGTTAGTCTGTATCCATACAGTGCTCAAACATCATAGACTAAACAAATTGTGGATTATTTTCCCTTCTTTTTTCCAATCTTCTGTGTCCCCAATATGTTTGGCTCTCTCAGTAGCAGCACCTGCTTAGAATATGGTATGACCCCCTATATTCCTTTCAACTGAAGGAAGTATGGAGTCCATATATATAACAGGATTGGGTAAGATTTTTGTTTTTGGTTGGCTGGCAAGCTATTTGTTTAATAACTTCTTATGTCTCTCCTTCTCTATCAAAAAATGATCCTTTGTACAATGTAATTCAGTGAATGAATAGGTCATTTAATAAATTTAGAGAACATGAAAGTCATAATATTATTATTAATAATAATAATAAATAACTGGGCCATTCTAATCTATCACTGTCACTTAAATATCCACATTGTGATACTGGAGGGCCAGAGAGCAGTGGGAGAGTGGTTGAGGGGAAATGTATAAATCCTAGTCTAATTAAGGCATGGTTCCCTGTAGATTAGGAAGGGTGGCTACAGGTTAATTGGAGCACCTGCTGTTAATTAAGGCCCTGTCAGGAACCTAATAAAACCCCCTGCTTCAGGCAGTGAGGGAAAAGTAGGAAGAGAGAGAGAGAGAGAGAGAGAGAGAGAGAGAGAGAGAGAGAGAGAGAGAGAGGGAGAGGGAGAGAGAGGGAGAGGGAGGACTGGAGCTTGGACTTGTGTTGTGAGACTTTAAAGATCAGAGAACTGAAGTAAAGGAGACCCTGTGTTAGCAGGGAAGGGAGACTCCTCCCATTGTCTAAGGACTGAAGGTACCTCACCCAAAGGGGGAAGAGGGTAAGATCCTGCTGTGGTTGACCGGGGCTAGGGCTCAGAGTGAGGAGCAAACCCAGACCCTCCCCTGCTTCCCTCCTTTACCCCCTTTCCATGCCATTCAGTGCCTCAAGAGCAGGGGCAAAGGGTAGCATCTTAGGCCCCCACCAAGAAGAGTGCAGGACCCA
This sequence comes from Sternotherus odoratus, assembly GCA_032164245.1. NCBI lineage: Eukaryota > Metazoa > Chordata > Testudines > Kinosternidae > Sternotherus > Sternotherus odoratus. The sequence continues at coordinate 58,180,764 of JAVMKO010000004.1, forward strand.
CCTCCTAACATCAGCCATCTTGTCACAACATGAAAAATATTTGTTCACATAAGATGAGTAATATTCTCTTATGAGCTACATCAGTGCATGTCCAGAGTAACACTAGAGACTTCAATCAATTTATTGCAGATTTACAATAGTGTAAAGGGCTGATTCTGCTCTCATTAAAGCCAATAGGAATTTTGCCACTGACTTCAAAAAGAATAGGACTGAGCCCTAAGTGAAAGCCACAAATCAACTAAAATCTGATTCACAGGCACAGCTCATAAAAACATGAGCCATGTGATGAAAGACCTAGAGCAGTAGTAATAGCTCTATCATTTTATTATTTTTATCTAACTGTCCTTATGTAACTATAAAAAATGTACTTCAAGGTATTTCATAGGCAGCATTCAATCCCTCAGATGCCAGGGGTGTGGGTGCACTGAAGTACCTCAACATAACAGAAATTTTACTCTCTATCTTTAAACATATCACTGCATTAAGTGCCACTCTAAAAACATGGACATGCTCTCTTTGCATTGGGAAGTTCAATTTGGGGGTGCAGTTCAGTTAATGGTGAATATTTTTTTCCCCCATAACTAGTGGATTTGGTCCTAAATCTGCCAAAGATTCCATTGACAAGTAAACACAGATGTCTAGCCCCATCCTTCACTAGAATAACCAAAATAATACCTAAAACTGAGTAAGTTAATTCATTTGAATTTATATGGGTAAGAACCAGTTTGGTGTGGGGTTTTTGTTGTTGTTGTTTTTGGTTAGAACTTCTGATTGCATAGCCGCCAACAGTCTGCCCTTATCCTTTTTGCATCCAAAAATAAATGTCTTTTTGCAAGGATGATTTTTCTATTCTTAATTTTTTTAACTTGTGGTTGCTTTAGGTACACTTGTCCTGTACTTTGCTGGTATTTAGAATTTATTTATTTACTATTTCTACTGTGGCAAAACTAGTGTCAGATACACATACCTATTAATTTTCTGTATATACAATAAATACTCACCTGCTAGTAAATACTATGTATTTACAGTAGACACACTTGATTTGAAAGATTTTTCCCAGTTCCACCCATATTCCTCATTATAGGAAATATTTTTCAAACCAGTAAAATGTTTTGAATCAGTAGAAACTGTAAGTGTTTTGTGTCATTAATTTCTCTCTCTTTTTATCAATCTGGGGAACAATGCAAACTGAATGTAGTTAGGCTAAATTGTGGGGGCTTGATCCCGGCTTTACATCAGAATGTTGTATCTTATACTTAGGAAAGGTAATACATTCATCTGTAAGCTTACACTGCAGCATACACCTTATCATGACTTTAACAAGCAGGCTATGATACTCATCAAGTAAGGTCACTCTGAGTTTTAAATCTATTTTTATCACCCAAAAGATCTCATCTGTCAATATTTGATTAGAGGTCCAAGCTTCCTGAGACAGCTTTTCTTGGTTTGATAGATAATCTGAAGCGCTGAGACCATTGACTTGGGAGGGGGAACTACACACAACAAACCAGGAGACAATTTTTTATTACACTTCAACCTGTGCCTTCTGCCTGGAGCCTAGACAGAGAGGCTGTATGTTCTTGCCTTATCGCTGCTAAAACACATTACATTCCTATGTTGATTTAAGCAGAAATGTTCAAATGGGTTACAGCTTGATTATTTCATAACATCTCATCTAAGGTTGAAGCAAACTACCCTGTTTTTTCCTTCTCCCTATTTTTTAAATTTTTCAATAAAATAGAAATTATGGCATTGACACACGCATTTGAAACACTTCTATAGCACTACATGTGATGCAACCAAGATCCCTTCGGCACGTAATAAGATCTGTGAAACCAATGCAGTTCATATACTCTCCAAAAATAAATCAAAGGTACACACTATGCTTAAACCTTAGTGTATCTGAAATGTACAGTGGTGAAAAATTTCAAACTGAATTGCATAAAATTAGGTAGGTAAACCCGTATTTAATTTTCAGCACTAACAGCTTCTGTGGATATTTTTTTCCATAGAAACTGAGAGTGCACAGAACCTCTGAAAATGAATGTAGATGCCTAGGTATAGGCACCAAAACCTGAAAATTTTAGCCTAACTACACATGCTACAAATATTGCTTATGCTTATTATAATGATGACTTGAGTGCTTCCTGTTTATGAGGAAATTGTATCCTGTGTGGTGTAACTCAGAGGCCAATGGTGGAAGAGTTCATTAGCTGATTATGGTGTGACAATGAAGTTAACAAAAAGCACCCTGGAGTTTCTTTACATACACACATTACATTACATTATATATATATAAAATGTGTGTATATGTAATTATAAAAGCTGAAAAGACTATCTGGAATGGAGGTCAGCACTGATGATTAGCCAAAGGAAATGAGTCTGGAGGAAGAGAGGACTGAAAGGAGGAGAGTGAAACTCCATGATACCCAGGTTCAGAGAACACATTAGTAAGTGGCCTGAGAGAAGTTTCAAGTGACTGGTAGCAGAAGGGCACATCAATATGAGCTGAAGTAACTACTTGCCAGGAACAGGAGGTCAGAGGACACCTAGAGATAAAGGGATGAGTTCATTCTGAGCAGAATTCAACTGGAGGGAAAAAAAAACTCCCTGGCTAAATTTGAATGCAGTGTTGGCAAGAGAGGTCTGCAGAGCCTTCAAATAAAGAATAAGGCTTCAGAATGTGACACTGGAAATGACTAGAAGCCAATACTGGATTCAAGGGGGGCTGGAAGTGCTGATTTCTTGGCTTTAGCTGTAAGTGTGGGAAGTGTCCAAACAAATTTTCATCCTACTATCAGAAATACTAATGGGATAGTTCATTTGTAATGAATCCCTAGTTTGGCTTTCCAAAATAAAGAACTAGTTTTTGACCCTGGAACTTGTCAGCTGCACGCCCCACAGTTGCCACACTGCTAGTTCAAGGTCCTTGACCATCTGAGTCAAGAAATAGCCTTGAAGACAGTCCCTACGGAGTCTGCATGTCCTATTTCCTGGAAGAAAGAGATGTAAGGTGCCATAGTGATTATCACATGTGGATGAAGAGATGGGTGCAAAAATAGTTGCTTGAGAAGAGACCGGGGTGTGTGTGAGAGAACCTGAGGAATGTATCCAATTTCCTATAATTTAAAAGCAAAGAAAGCAGTTGGAGAAAATGTGCATAAAACCTAATCTGAACTGAGCATATGATGTTGATTTCATTCTTGAAAGTAACTGAAGTGAATTAATCATATGAATGACCAATATTATTACAAATTAATTCAGTAAGTAGCACATTTAACTCTGAATACTTAACAAGTTACAGCCACAACAAAAAGTAATATTCACTTAATAAGAATGAAATCCTGTGTCTTAGTTAACGTATCTGCCATTTATGTTGTCTTACAATATGAATGACTAAGCATTTGACCTTAGGAGAAGATCCTGAGCTAAGAATTTGGTCAGCCATGTTTCTGGAAAACGTAAGAATTTTACCTTGAACCAAGTCAAGCTTGTTAAGTTTTAGCTACTGGAAAGTGTTATATCTTTATTTCTCTTGTAGCCCTTTCTGACTTTAATACCTTATATTTGTACTCACTTAAAATCTCTCTGTATTTAAATAAAACCTTGTTTTATTTTTAATCTAAACGTATCAAGCATTGTGTTTAACTCCAATTAAAGTAGCAAACTGTACAGGGGCAATACCTTTACATCTGAATTGTCCAAGAGAGGGATGGACAGTGTAAAACACATGGTTTCTGGAAAATTTTGGACTGGGGTGTGTGTTGGGGTCACCCTGCAAATAACTATAACTGGTGGAAGCCAGAGTGTGACTGGAGGCTGCTGGGGTCAGAGCTGCTGGACCAGATCTATAATTATGCACAGACACTCAGGGTGTGACTTGCATGTTGTTCTGATGTTTGTGAGAGGCCAGGTTGGGAGCTATATCAGCAAAGCATTGCAAGGCACCCAAGCTTGTGAGGTAGGCAATGGGACAGGTCCTCCCTGGTCTGGATTGCACGCCAGAACTTCAAAAAGTCCACCAGTGCATGGAGAATTTTCTCTCTCTCATACAGGCACAATTATTTTTTTTGTATCATCAGAGAAATCTTCCTGCCAGCGTTTGACTATTTGTGAATAGTTCAAACAGCAGGTAAATCACATCCTTACCATTTCCACATAGGCAACTGTGATTGCACCAAATCATTTCCTTCGCAATTTCTCAGTTCTGCTAGAGTCTCTGGCATGCTCATCTCAAATAATTCTGACAGAGGTTTGGGGACCATTTTCACATGCATGTGATCCTATGAAGAAAATGAGTGCAACATGCTAGTTTAGATGGAGGACAAAATGGTACCTGACGGTGAAATCTATCACTCTGCAGAGTACTAGCACAAACCAATATTCCACTTAAATACCACCTTAAACTTTCAAAGTGGTATATAGATCTTCTACTGGCCCTATGTACAGGAATGAGTTTCACCCTGAGTGATTATGCAAATGGTGAAAACTTGAATCCAATTTTTTTTAAAAAATGCTGTTTGGAAAACCCAGTGATCACATTTTTATAGTGCTGAGAGAACACTTTTGCTGCCTATCAATAGCTATACACATTAATACAACTTGAATGCTACAAATTAGATGTTAAGAAACTGGGCTATTTATTTTTATATCCCTTTTTAATACTCAATTTAACCCCACCCCATTATTTTACACTAAAATTTATCTGGAAAAGGACAGTAGGAATTGTGCCCATGTCTATGAGATCAATGTGTGTCCTGAATAGACTAATAAGTAAATTTATTCTACAAGATATTATATACCTGAAATTTCAGGCTATCTGATTACATCAGTCAAACAACATCTCCACAGCGCTGCATCGCAATATGAGGTTATTCCCAAAATTTGGCAAAAGATTTCTTAGTACAGGCTGTGATATATAAAGTAATAATGTTTTTTCAATATCTATCTCTAACAACAATCTCTTTGCTTTGGATGCTTGACCTTTAGGAAGGGATGACATTTGTCTTTCGAATGCTGTGTTAGTTGAGAGATGAGACTATGCATTCTAATACAAACAATGAATCACCAAAAGAGATATTGGAGGATCCACAAGACTCATCAAGAATTATTTATGTTTGGTTCTAAAGCTCATAGGTACACATCGCCTAAGTATGGAGAAATAAATGTAGCATTATTCGGTAACATCTCCACTCCGGTGGGATGGAGGTCATTCTGTGAAAATCCCATTGCAAACATTGGTCCTCAGTTGACATTAGGGAAAAAAAGGCTGAGCTACTAATTTTTCAGCTCCAGTCTACTGTGAAGGTATTCTTAGCAAGCACTTCCTTTCAGCGCATTCTGTTGCAAATACAATAAAACAAAGACTAATTTTTTTTCTTAATTCAAAAATAACATCAAAAAATAAAGATGCGGATTTGTTGTTGTGCCCGAAGGATGATTATCTGTGTTTTTAGTGTAGGAGTAAATGTGTGGCTATTGCATTTTTTATCACTATTAGGAACCCCACTACCACTGTCTCTCCCAAGATAGCAATACTAGTACCATTTTTTACTTTCTTTCCTCACTCAGTCTTTCAGTAAGCTTTTCACAGCATCTAAGCGGTATAACGTTGGGCAGGAATTTTCTCCCAGATCAGATTGGCAGTGACCGGAGGGTGGAGGAAGGAAGGATTGCCTTCCTCTGCAGAAAGTAAGTGCAGCTCACTTGCCAGGATTATCTCACTTAATCATTTCCCTGCCCTTGCTGGGGCCTCTGTTACTGATGCATCTCGGTCCCTCCTGTTCTCTGGCAGTTGTACATAATAGTCTAATCTCCTGTGGGCTGTAACACTTTTTGGTCCAATTCGTTGAGTATAGTGTACAGGTTCTAGGTGGGTTTGTAACTGTTTAAAAAACAAATGATTAGGGTTGTCAAGTGATTTGAAAAATTGTGATCGTGTGGTTAAAAAAAATTAATGTTGATGAATCGCACAATTAATAGTGCTGTTAAACAATAACAGAATACCATTTATTTAAATATTTTTGGATGTTTCTACATTTTTAAATGTATCGATTTCAATTATAACACAGAATACAAAGTATACAGAGCTCACTTTATATTTATTTTTGATTAACGATATTTACACTGTAAAAAACAAAATTAATATTTTTCAGTTCACCAAATGCAAGTATTTTAGTGCAATCTCTTTATTATTAAAGTTGAACTTACAAATGTAGAATTATGCACAAAAATTAACTGCATTCAAAAATGAAACAATGTAAAACTTTAGAGCCTGCAAGTCTACTCTGTCCTACTTCTTGTTCGGCCAATCGCTAAGACAAACAAGTTTGTTTACATGTGCAGGAGATAATGCTGCCCGCTTCTTGTTTACAATGTAACTTGAAAGAGATAACAGTCATTCGCATGGCATTGTTGTAGCAGGCCTCACAAGATATTTATGTGCCAGATACTCCAAAGATTCATATGTCCCTTCAACCACCATTCCAGGGGACATGCGTCCATTCTGATGATGAGTTCTGCTCGATAATGATTCAAAGCAGCATGGCCCAACACGTGTTCATTTTCATTATCTGAGTCAGATGCCACCAGCAGAAGGCTAATTGTCTTTTTTGGTGGTTCGGGTTCTGTAGTTTCTGCATCAGCATGTTGCTTTTTTAAAGAATTCTGAAGCCATGTTCAACACCTCATCCCTTTCAGATTTTGGAAGGCACTTCAGATTCTTAAACCTTGGATCAAGTGCTGCCGCTATCTTTAGAAATCTTACATTGGTACCTTCATTGCATTATGTCGAAATCAGTAGTGAAAATGTTCTTAAAATGAACATGTTCTGGGTCACCATCCAAGACAGCTATAACATGAAATATATGGCTGAATGTGAGTAAAACAGAGCAGCGCACATACAATTCTCCCCCTAGAAGTTCAGTCACAAATTTAATTAACACATTATTATTTTTAACAAGCATCGTCAGCATGGAGGCATGTCCTCTGGAATGATGCCTAAAGCATGAAGGGGCATACAAATGTAGACGATATCTAGCATGTAAATATTTTGCAATTTTGGCTACAAAAGTGTCATGCAAAAACCTGTTCTCACTTTCTGGTGGCATTGTAAATAATAAGTGGGCAGCAGTATCTCCTGTAAATGTAAACAAACTTGTTTCTTTTAGCGATTGGCTGAGCAAGAAGTAAAACTGAGTGGACTTGTAAAGATTTAGAGCTGATATTGTTTTTGAGTGAAGTTTATATAACAAAAAAATCTACATTTGTAATTTGCACTTTCACAATAAAGAGATTGCACTACAGTACTTGTATGAAGTGCATTGAAAAATACTATTTCTTTTATTATTTTTACAATCCAAATATTTGTAATAAGAATAATAAGATAAAGTGACCATGATACACTTTGTATTCTGTGTTGTAATTTAAATCAATATATTTGAAAATGTAGAAAATATCCAAAAATATTTAATAAATTTAAATTGCCATTCTATTGTTTGACAGTGTGATTAAAACTGTGATTAATCATGATTCATTTTTAAATTCTGATTAACTTTTTTGAGTTAATCACGTGAGTTAACTGTGATTAATCAACAACCCTACAAATTATCCACATGATATGCCAAAGTATACAAGGTTGTTATCCTTAAGTCTAATTGTAAGAAGTTCTCAAGTAGCATTTTTTCTTACTTTGTCTATCTATACATTTCTATTTTCATCAATGGAAATATTTTCCCATCAGCTTGCTTATAGTGAAATCAACATTTGCCAATAGACATCTAGTTGTTCCAAGCCTCTTCATCAGCAAATAGCTGACATACCCTGGAGACAACTGTAATGTGAAATTAACCTAGATAGGGAGCAATAAAAAGTATTGACTGTTGCAAATTTATTAAACTCAGCTTTCTTTCAAATGTTTCCACTGTGTTCTCTAGTCATGTGACTATAGCTCTAACTTCACCCAAAAGGGATTTTGGTTTCTTCTCTTTGGAGGAGATTTCAGGAAGCTATTTTTTTTTCAATTCGAGATAGTGGCCCATCAGTGTGTTCTGATTGTTTCCAGAGTGAGTTCAGATGGCATAGTCTGGCCCACAGAGTTAGCAAGTAGGTATTTTAAATGGCACATATGATGTTTTATTACAAAAGCTTTGCTGTTCACCTGAAATCTCTCAGAGGAAAAGCTGCAGATTTAGTCAGTGAGATATTATAGCAGGGGTAGGCAACCTATGGCATGCATGCCAAAGGCAAGCTGATTTTCAGTGGAACTCACACTGCCCAGGTCCTGATTACCAGTCTCGCAGGCTATGCATTTTAATTTAATTTTAAAAATCTTATTTACTTTACATGCAACAATAGTTTAGTTATATTTTAAGGACTTATGGAAAGAGACCTTCTAAAAATGTTAGGATGTATTACTGGCATGCACAATCTTAAATTAGAGTGAATAAATGAAGACTTGGAACACCACTTCTGAAAGAATCAGAGAGGTAGCCATGTTAGCCTGGATTTTCAGAAGCAACAAAGAGTCCTGTGACACCTTAAAGACTAACAAAAGTATTGAAGCATAAGCTTTCCTGGGTATTAATACCCAGGAAAGCTTATGCTTTAGATGTGCATCCAACAAAGTGGGTACTAGCCCATGAAAGCTTATGCTTCAATACTTTTGTTAGTCTTTAAGGTATCACAGGACTCTTTGTTGCTTCTGCACTTCTGAAAGGTTGCCGACCCCTTTATTATAGTTTGGTGGTGCTGCCTTGCACCTCTTCTCCAAAGAGAAGCAGAATCTGGCTGTAGAGCCAGCATATCCGATGACCCCCAGGAGAATCATTTCAGTGGGAAAAGGATCCTCCAATGATGTAGAGTCTCTGTGCCCTCCACTGGAGTTGGTGAATGACTGGAGGAAAGGCATATAACAAGGGTATCCCTTTATTATGTTGATTCCTGCCTTGCTGTGGTTTTAGCCCCTTGGGGAAGTCAGAGCCAGGACATACCAGAGCAGCTCTCGGGGTTCTGTTTGGAGACCAGACTGGAGCTGCTTTGGCTCAGAATTCGAGAGATTTCAAAGGGCAGCTTCTCACAAACTTCACACCACTTCTGAAAGAATCAGAAAGGTAGCCGTGTTAGTCTGGAATTGCAAAAGCACCAAAGAGTCCTTTGGCACCTTAAAGACTAACAAAAGTATTGAAGCATAAGCCCTCTTTGGCCTAGACCTTTATTACTCGTAGCACAAGATCTGACTTAATGACTTTAACAACAAATTTATAACCTTCAATCCAGATACCTAAGGCTAACTAGTTTGCTATTTTTGAAATGATTAGGTTGTATTACCTGTAATACAAAAATTTGATTCAATTTTGATATTTCATGGGTTCTGATTGCTAGACAGGAACAAGAAGAAAGAACTGCTGATATGAGAAAAGGACTGCCAGTCAAAGTAAAAAAAATAAAGTTTTCATTCAGTTGACACAAACTCCTATGCTTTTACAAAAAAACCCAACCCCACCAACCCTCTAAATGGAAAAACCTTCCTACTGAGAATCCGATGATGAACAGCAGACCTCTGAAAGGGTTTATGAAAAAGCCTGATGGGAGAACAGATAGAAATTTATAGAGCAATAGTCCTGATATGAAATTTCCAGATGGGAACGATTCTTATTGATTAGTAGCTCAGAAAAAATAGCATTTATATTTTATAGTTTAAACAACAGGAGAAAGAGGAAGAACATAAAAATATAGGTACCAGTATAAAAATCATCTCCTGCAGCCTCTCCACCCCCAGATGTAGGCAGGAACAATTTTCCTTTAGAATCACTGAGGTGAAATAGTCCATGGTAGAAAAACCTTGCTAATCATACTAATAGCTGTAGAAACCTTTGGTGGCATATCAGGGGCCAAATTGTTGCGCAGGTTGCACAGTCATGCAGAGGTATAAAGGGACACTGGCCACCTGTGTAACCCATGTCACAAGCAGCAGTAAGGTAGTGGAAACAAGCTCTGCAGAACTCCTCTTTATACCTCTCTGTGGGCGGCAGGAGTGGAAAGGAAATGGGTGGAGCCATGTTAACTACTCCAGGAGCAATAAAACAGTTTTCTGCTCCTTGCCCAGGGCAGATTATTATATCCAACCTAGCAACACATTTGCAGAATTAGTAAATGTGAACAAAGAATACAGTTATCTGACGTTTGGCTCCATACATCACAAATGGCCCTGTGTTTGTGACTTTGTGAGGCATAGTTTAGTTGTAATTATTTATTAAATATTTTATATTACGGTATTAGTACAATCATACATTTTGTAAACATACTGGTGTTTTAATATCACCAGACTTCATTACATCACTCTACCATAAAGATTTTGCTCTGAAGTAAGGTAAAACACCAGCTGTTTGGTTGAGAATTAATGTGATCATGAATTAGTAAAGTGAAAATTAATGTAATTAGTATTATTCATAGTTGAATAACACTTAGAAACCCCAATCAGAATTGGACCCCCCATTGTGATGAGTGATGTAAAAATGCAGAATGAAAGACTACTAGTAAATACAAAATGCTATTATTTTATGATATTGAAAGAGTCTGACAGTTGCTTCAAATCTTCTTTTTCCAGATGAACGGTGTAGTTTCAATTATATTTCTTGAATTTGTTTATATTGAGCTAATCTAACAAACATTTACACCATGTATAGGAACAATTCTATCTGCAACTCCAACATTTCACTGAAAATAAACATAGCTAGAATATACATTGTGGTGTTATTTACCTGAATGTTGATTGCCAACATGAATATTGCATTGCATACTGCTTTTTCTAGTGAAAGATCGCACAAACAAGAACTGTTTCCCTACACAACATAACTGGGAATATACCTTGCTGCATTACTTTATTTACTGCATAGATGTAAATTTCATCACTTTATCTGGAGCAGGCTGGAGAAAATTGCACTGCACTGAAATAATACAGTATTTCACAGATGCTGGAGAAAAGAGTGGATATAGACATATTTAAATTTATTGCACTGTGAAATGTATTGCACACTGTAGGAAATATAATTTTTCTTTAAATTTTATATCATTTGTGTCATAATATTAGGTTCCACCACATATCTTTAAAAAATATATTTATAAATATTAAAAACAGTTTGTGTCAGTAGGACATTTTACATCAGTTACTTTATTTGGATTTGTCATCAATATTTATTTTAAAAAGTCTTAAACATCAGCATATCTGTGGACTTCATGTTCCCTATAATCTTTTTTCCAATTGCATGATTTCCACATATTTTCTTCAATTCTTGTAACAACAAAAACAAACAAACAAAAGCACTTTTTCATGCTTTAGGAAAGCAAACTCACTATGAGACACAAAAAATGAAACAATGCAATGGCAATTGAAATAGGCACGAGCAGGGCCGGCGACAGAATTTTTGGGCCCCCCTACTCTGATCTTTTGTCCCCTCCCCCCCCGCCTCGCCTATTCTCCTTCCCCCCCTGACTGACCCGGCCCACCCAACCTAATCTCCTCCCCCAGCCTAACCTCCTCACCCACCCATCCCTGCTTGGCCCACCCCCCTGTTGGGGGTGATCTTCCTTTACCCCCACCCAGCCTTCCCCCATCTACAAGTCTCTCCGACTCTGGCTCCCGCCGCGCCCCCCGCCCCGTGTGCTCCCCAGCGGCCAGCCTGCAGGTGTCTCGCCCGCGCCAGCGGCGGCCGCAGCGTCACTCCTGGCTCCGGTGGGCTCGGCGCTCCGCAACTGCCCTGCTTCCCACCGCTGGGCTGCCATTGGCTCCTGGCCTCGGGTCTCCTCAGCCCCGCTCGCTGGCCCCCGCGGAGCGGCGCTCACTCTCCGATCACTCCGGGGAAGGGGATGGAGATGAATGTGGTGCCCATATGCCCACAGCTCTCTGGGGCTGAGTGCAGCCGGGTCTGGAGAACTGCCCCACGGAGAGACCCTGGAGAGGCTGAGCCGGGCCTGGAGACCAGGGGCTGTGGACGCTGCGGGGGGTCCAAGGAGCCTGGTTCCCAGCCGGGGCGCAGGGTGTGGCTGGGCCAGTCCCGGGAGAGAGGGACACTTCCCCGGCCAGGGGCACCAGCCAGGGACCGGAGCCCGGCGCCGCCGCTGCCTCAGGGTCTCGGGCGGGGCTGATTGGGAGCTCTCCAGCCCGCCCCGGGATCCCTCTGCCCCCGGCTGGCAGCGCCAGGTGCGAACTGGGCCTGGCTCCCCCTTGGCTCCGACTGCGGCAGGCCCGGGCCCGGCTCCGCTCACATCCTCCGCCAGGCCTGAGCGGGCTCCGATCCTCCTGCGCCCCAGCTCCTGGGCTGGCCCCGGCCTCTCCGCAGCTGCCGCCTCCGAGCCCCGGGCTGCGCCGGCAGGCCCGGCAACAAGGGGGGAAGACTACGGGTACAGCTGTGTACCGGCCCCCGGACTTAAGGGCGGGTCCCCCTTAAGTTCGGGGCCCGGTACAGCTCTACCCGTAGTACCCCCCTGGCACGAGATAAAGATAAAGGGGGACATTCTGCAGTGTATTTTGCTGCTCTCCTAACTCACAAATTAAGCAGGTTTGGGGTAATCAGTACTTGAACTGGTCAAAAACGTTGCAGGATGCTGTTTTGTGAAAAGATCTAAATTTGAAAAAAGAATATTTTTTCATTAGAAAAAGTTTTCCATTTCTCTTTCTGAAAAAAAAATTATCACAATAATTTTGATTTTTATTGAATTATTTTTATCCATATTGTGTCCAGAATGATTACAAGTTTGACCATGATTCTCGGTAAATGCAAATGTTCTATAGCTATTTCAAACACAAGCTCAATAAGAAATTATATTATTAAAGATATTTAAAATGTCAGAAGTATTTGCAAAAATGTGTCCCTTTAGACACCCGTTGAACAGATAGCATTTGCCTCTGAAACTGTTTTTCAGCGGTAGTAAACACAGTCAATGCCACATCATAATATCATTCAACTGCAATAGCAATCCTAAAAATACTGCTGATGGATTATATTGTGATAATAAATGTAAAAAAGGAATCAGCCGAGGACAAGAAAACAAATCTTTTCATTAATGGCTAGCAAGGAAAGAGGTTTCAAGTATTGCAGGGTCATAGGATATAATGAGTCTCTTAGTATGTATTGTTAGTTTTTCTAAAGAAAGAAATATTGTTCAAGAGCACTTTGGAGTAGGTAACTAATTCCTTAATGAACAGAAGTGTTAAATAGAGAGACAACGCTGAAAATGAGCATGTTTTAGCTGTGTTTTGCATTAAATTGCAGTTTCTAATGGCCATATTTATATTTTGCAGAGTATAACCTTTGAAATTATACCATTAGAAGCATACGTCATTATGGCATGCAGGAACAGCAGTTGGGAATGATTACTTGGAAAAGAAATGTAATCAATTTATATAAAGCCATAGCCCAAAGGAACAAAGAACCATGTAAAATATCCATAACATTCCACCTGCTAAACTCAGTTTCTTCCAGAGCCTAATTAGAAATGGTTATTTTTGATAGAAGTCTTGTAGTATAAATTAAGAAATGTAATAAAATATTCAGACTGGAAAATAGTATTTTTTTAATCCTTAGGGACTGAATTCAATTGGCTTCAAACGTATGTAATATTACAGTCAGTTTCTCCAGTGTAAATATCAACCTGTTTCATTAATCTGCATATTCAATACTATACAGTATAGAGTAGATCACAATGAAGCATTGGGCTTTTTTGTGTCATAAGCTTGAGAGAGAAAAAAATCATAGTAACATCTTTTTTTATTTTCCACTGGCAATATTTGTTGTTAGCAAATAATTTCCTTGTAGTGTTTGCAGCCCAAATCAATGGACCATTGAGAAACTCATCGTGCAAATGATGAAAAAAAAAGAAAATCTCTCATTGTCACTATGCAAACTGAGTGAAATGCAAATAACGTAGTTTAAATAGTAAAATGTATATTGATTTTTATTCATTTCTGAATATTGGAGATGTTTTTAATAATGTACATAGGATATTTTGTTTGTTTTTCATTAATTTTAGTTTAATAGAGCAAGGCCCAGTGTATTTCAAAATATTCTTGAATTTAATATACATCTATTAATTTCACTGCTTTTTGGAAATAAAATGGGTTGCAAATATCTGAGTGTAAGTATGCTTGGATATAAACCTTTCAACCGTCAGCCTTCTCAAGGTGTAATACAAGCAGACAAAATTGTAACAAATGGCTGAAATAGGAAAATTTCTCTCTTGTTGAGTGCTGCACCATAATCTTAATGGGCTCTTGAGGAAGTGTCTGATCCAACAGGTTATAGCCTCAAACTCACTGCTATCATCTCGGTCATCATCACTACCTTCTCTTTTACCCACTTGACTTTCAGGCCAGTTATGCCTTACCTCTGCTGAGACTCCCCAGTGTGACTTGCCTTCTTCCTCCTCAGTGGCGTCGCTAGGGTTGGTGTCACCCAGTGCGGAGGCAGCAGCTGGGGCGCCCCCCCCCCCGGGGCTCCCCGCACGTGCGGAGGCAGCAGCCGGGGTGCCCCCCTCCCCCGGGGCTCCCCGCACGGCTCCGGCCGGGACCCTGCAGCCCCCCGCGGCTGGCCCGGGGCCAGAGGCAGCGCGGGATTGGCCTGGGGGCGCCCGGCGCCAACAGCCGGAGCCGGGTGTCACCCCTCTGAGAGGGTGTCACCCAGTGCAGTCCGCACCCCCCGCACCCGCCTAGCTACGCCAGTGTTCCTCCTGGCTCTTAACTCAAGGAATTGTGTGGTAGGCAGCATGGTGAGTTTTGTCAGGATCACAGGCTAAGTGCTGAAAGGTGTTTTGGTAGATGGGAAGCAGGATATGGCTGGACTTATTCCTTTCAGGAATTCCAAATACATCTCGTATCCCAGCAACCAACAGATTTTACTTCCTCCCTAGCACAGCAACCTACAGAGGTCCCAATTAAGCACATGTTTAAGACCCACTGACTTCAGTAATAACGAGTTATCTGAAGTTAATGGGACTTAAGTGTGTGATTACAAAGAAGTATGATCTTAAGAGTTTTGCTGAATCAGAACCATAAGCCTCTCTATTTTTCCTGCTCATTCCAGTTTTAAAATCTCCACGGATTATAATACTAGAAAGTAGAGAGAAAAGAGATCCATTTGGTCATATAGTTCATCCATCTGCTTGTTTTTCCCATAAGTATATGTGCTAGTGCTGTATTACACTGCAGTTATGAATAACTCAATCAACTGTGCTACAACTTCCTATAGGAGACCATTTCACAATCTGAAAGGTTTCACCATAAGGATTTTTTTCCTTGTAGTCAGCCCAAAGTGTCTTCATAAATTATTCTTTTGGAAATCCCCTCAACCATTTCTCTCCCATCTGGGGTTCACCCTCTCTAGATGTTTCTGGAGGATAATCGTATCTCACCAAATTAATCATTTGAGTATGTAGACTGTAAGTAAGTTCTTAACTTTGTTTTCTTTTCAGAAAGTTATGCAATAAGCAAGTCTCTTTCTTGACGTTCAAAACTCCTTCCAATTTTCTCTTCACAGAATGTTTCATGTAAGAGTTTCTTAGTAAAATGTTAGTTTCAAAGTTACAAATGTTCACAGAGCAACCCAATCACATTCCCATTAGAATACTCTGTTCCTTTTGACCTGACTAGGATGTGAAAATCAAAATATATACAAGTATTTGGAGATTTTTTTTTCTAATATTTCCTCCTTTGTAGGAACTGCAGTCTCAGAAAAAGCAATTATTTGCCACAGACCTTAATGTATCTTTAAACATAATGAAGCGTATTTACATGTACTGTTGCACACATTATATATCTTCTCAGGCCATATGGTTTGTTTACTGTTTTCCTTCAAATTAATTTGTTAAATACCTTTTCCCAAACTGTGGACTGGAATTATAACATGCTGTTTCACACAAGTTAGGATTTAATTTAAGATAGTTGTTTAAAAGATTTTGAGCTCAATGTAGGACTTCAATTGGACAAGAAGAATTGAGGTGGATATGAGGCAAAATGAGGACAGATGCATGAAATTAAGTGGCAGGCTGCAATTTTTATTAAACTTTAGCATGAGAGGGCCACTACCCACCCATCGCCCATATATTCCTATTCCAGGATTTACTTGGTTCCAGTGCAGGAGTTACAGGGCTCCTCTTATAACATGTTAACTGGTGCCAGGTTTACAAGGCTCCTTACTTTATAATCCATAACATTGGGTAGGCTCTCCTCAGCCTACCCATAGAACTCAGCTCTCTCTGAGTCCTAGCACCCTTCCCTCACACGAGGGGGACAGAGGGTGTAGCAGGGTGGGGACCTTGCTTCATGAGGGCCACATGGGCTCATCCCTCACATGAACCCAAGGCCTCTCACCAAAAGTCCAGGTCTTTGACCTCTGGGAACTGTTCATTTTGTTTTCTTACCCACACTGGAAACTGGCCACAAGTTGTGACAAATAAACAACACCATCCCAGTATCTTGTTTAGGTACTAATCATATTCCCAGTTAGGGTGACCAGAAAACAAATGTTAAAAATCAGGATGGCTATCAGGGGGAAAGGGAGGGTAATAGGTGCCTGATTGTTACTGGGGAAAAAAAACAGTTACCATTCATGCTTAACTTGTGTCTGTTTATAATCCATTCAGAGAGAAAGAAAATCTCACTGTGAATTGCCTTAGTTTTAAATTGTGCCTTAGTGGCCAACAGAGCCAACATATAGCGCTATCTATTAACGTGTCAGTCAAAGTATTGTACTCCCCCAAAATGGCATGTCTGCTCTGATTTATTGTTCAGAATCACAAAATAGCACAACCCCATTCCCTAGCCAAAGGAGGAGGAAAACATCTGGCAATAGCAGATCTAAACTGATTCATAACTAAGAGATTTTGACATTTATAAATCCAAATTATCTCTTTCAACATGAAAATAATATCTAGGATGACAAAATGAAACAGCCACTGCTACACAACAGTCTCTCTGAACCACTGGCTCCATTTGTAATGTAAAATAAAATAGGTTTTTGTAAATGTAGCCTTAACTACCAATGGGAATTATCCTCCATTCATCCTTTACTTACAGTGAACAGAACTGTAGCCCCAGGTAAAGGCAAAGAAACAAAAGTTTTTAGGCAAACCTTATGGCTAAACTGACTTTTGTGTACAAAATTACTTTATTTTTTTGACATCTGGAATGTCACTTTTGATGATCGTGTTAGTGACTGTGTGAGGGCCTGATCTAAACCCATTAGTCAGTTGGAGACTTTCCACTTATTTCAGTAGGTTTTGGCTCAGGCCCAGGAGTATTGATTTCTGTCAAATACAATGTGAGGTGCTGCAATGGAAGATTCTTCATGCACAGAGCCAATGCTATTAGGCCTGCAGGTACAGAAGGCCCAGTTCATGGTGACTCCATCCCACCATCATCATCAATCATCATCCATCATCCATTTCTTTCCACCACTAAGGTTGGATAGGGCTAACTTCTGCTGGCTGGTTAGTACTTAGGCAGCCAGCTTCCTTACATTTACCAACCCACCATGAAATGGCTCAAATTCTAGTATGATGGTCTTACTCCAAGTGCCACTTGATGTGGAATATAAGCTGCTTTGTGCTGACTGCAAGGTCTGGGATGATAGCATGAGTACCATAAGGAAGAAGACTGGTTGAAACTCTGACACCATTGGAGCCAATATCTCTTTCTTCTTTCCAACAGTACAGATTCCTTCTTCTTCCTGTTTCATAGGAAACTTCTTCCACTATATTTCTCTTAACTCTCTCCAGAAACACCCACACATACACCAGCTGTGGACTTACCCCTGGGACTAACTCTTCCTACCCCAAACTGATGTCAAAACATTTTGTGGAAGGTGTAATGAGGAAAGAGAGTCACACGCTGAATCTTAAGCCTTGCAGCCAGTGAGTCTCATTTAAGTAATTTTGAAGAGGACCCCAGAGTCACTTAATGAGTCTGTCCTGCTTAGACAGCTGTGCTACAGTTCTTCAGTCCTGACTTTAAGCACTATTCTTAACCCAGACCTTTGCCTCACTAATCCTGCACTCATTGAAATCTAAGGTAAAGCTCCTAATGACTTCAATGAAGAGACGGATCAGGCCCATAGAGAGAGCTTTCCAATAGTGACAAATTGTGACAAATGGATTTTGTGAGCAAATGGACACTTAGTGTAGATAATTGCATTTTCTTCATTTTATTTATCTAAGTTAAAAATGTGTAATTGATTTAGTGTGTTTTTTATAAATAGTTGCTTTGAATTTGTGCCAGAAATAAGAGCAAAAATTGAATTGACTGCAAGATTAATTTTTGCATTGAGGCCACATCTTAAATGGAAAGAGCAAGACTGAAGACATCATTCGGAATTATTGTAAAGAACAGCTTAGCACAGAAATGTGCTGATGAGAGCAAGCTTCAGCATGATTTATTACACAGTAAATTAAAATTAAATTGAACACACAGTAAACTAATTAAGTGCCAACTAGTTCAAAGAAGGAAATGTTAACTCTGTTCACAGCTAGATTCAAGTCCCACTGATAATTAGCAAAACCTTATTAATAGTATTACTGAAAGTTAAGAATCCTATAAATATAGTTACCGCTGATGTGTGCAGCTGTCTGCCTGTCTCAGCTGCCCTTAGACTGGCTGCCTTGCTAGACTACTGCATCTTTTGACTGGCACTGGCCTTCCACTCTGCTCTGGGATGGTCTCCCATAATTAGGATGACCAGACAGCTAGTGTGAAAAATTGGGACAGGGGATGGGGGGTAATAAGAGCCTATATAAGAAAAAGACCCAAAAATTGGGACTCTCCCTGTAAAATTGGGACATCTGGTTACCCTACCCATAATACAGTATATTCGGTACTGAGCCCCATCCAAAGCAATGTCTTTGTACCCTTCTCCTAGATGTGCCCTCATATCACAGGGAACTTCAATAGAGAGTCAATAAGAATGCATGAGGATGACAGGCTGGTATGCTATATTGACAAAATCCAATTCAGGGAACAAGTAAAGGGGATTTTTACCAGATGTTTGTTACTACCATACTTTTTTCTGATCAAGTCAATGACATATTGACCTTTGGAACAGAAGAGCTCAAAGCCTTATGAAAAGGGACCTGGGGTGATTTTTCATGTTTGTCTTTGTTTTGATTTGACTTGGTATTGAGCTTCACTGCTGCCAATGGTATGACGCCTTGGAGGATAGCCAGTGCACTCTGGAGAATACTGTTGCCGCCTTTGACTCAAGCAGCAATCAAATAAGATGGGCAATAGTAGAGGGAGCTTTAGTTAAGTATCGTTTTGGATAGGAGAGTGTGGGGGAAAATCTGAATAGATAAAAACAAAACAAAAATTTCATGAAAGACTTAGGGCTGGTCTACACATACAGCACTGTACTGATGCAGCTTTTCAGCTATCACGCTTAGTGAAGACACTACCTTCTCCCCTAAGTGTAGGTACTCCACCTCCCTGAGAGGTGATAGCTATGATCACTTTCACCCAAATTGCCTTCCGCCTTCAGATTCTCTAACAATTCCTTCCTGTCCCTTTCAAATATAAAATGTCTTTCTCCCTCGTTACTCCCTCCACTTTCTGGAACAAAAAGTTGTCCCAGTACATTCCAAGAACTTATTGGAAATACTACTAGGTCTTGTGTTTTGGATATTTCTGTCATTTGTTCTAGAAATGCTTCATCCACCTTCACTTCCTGATTTGATGGTCTATAATATGTCCCTACCAAATTTTCACACACATTTTTACCCCTTTTATCTTTACCCAGAGACTCTCAACTTGTCCGTCTTCTACTTCCTTCTGGACCTGAGAACACATGTATATATTCTTGGTATATAATGCAACATTTTCTCCCTTTTTATGCTTCCTGAAAATGCTATCCTCCTCTAAATCAATATTCCAGGCATGAGACTTATCCCACCAAGCCTTTGTGATGCCAATTAAGTCATAATTTAACTTATGTATTGTTTCCAGTTCTTCCTATTTATTCTGCATACTCCTTCCATTTGTATATAGACCTCTAAGATGTTGAGCAGATTCCCCGACTGATTTCCCTTATGTTGCTCCTCTGATTCTATTGTAATTGTCCATGCCCCTCCAACATCTAACCCCCATAAAAATATAAATGAATAATGATGAGAAAAGCAGTTCAGAGCAATGGTAAGGACTTGTAATCCATAATTACCATATTATAAACTTCTTGTTAAAATGTCCTGAACATTAACCCATGTTTTTATACCAACCTAATAAAATCTAAATTGAGGGCTACGGTAGGTCATGCCAACTAAGCACCACCCTTACTCAGGGCACTGGAGGGTTGCATTGTGCTAAAGGGATCTTGGACAAGGATTGTCCCCGTCCTCTGGAGTTTGGGAGGCATAGGGCATACAGTGCATGAGACTAATGCGTGGTACTGATGCTCTGCTTCCTTCCAGACATGAGTAAAAGCTAGGACAGAAGAGCCCCATGCTCCTCTTGAGCACAAGGATTGCAGTTGTCCCTGATCATTGTGCAAACTTTCAATTACAAAGGTTATGGAAACAATTTTGTGTCCTTCCCACCACCTAAATCCCACGCACCGTCACAAAGTTCCAGGTTCAATGTGTCATTAATACACCTTGTGAAATTAAGTAAATTCCACTCCCTTCCTTTTCCTTACATGATATCCTTTGTCATGACAACTTGTAGCCTCCCTCAGGCCTGAGCCAAAGTCCATTCAGTCATGGTATTATTTTCATTGACTTCAATGGACTTTGGATTGGGCTCCTGGACTGTCAACCCCTAGGGACAGGGATGTTTCATGTAAAATGATGTGACACTTTATATAAATGTTACATTATTACATTGTTGTAATTATTATTATTATTATTATTATTATTAATTTTATGTATTTAACATCTAAATGGGTTCTAAAATATTCTGGTAATTGCATCCCTAATAGGCAAATATTTCTATAGATGAAATGTAATTTGCAGTAATTCAGAAATATTACTGAATACAATAGTGTAAGGAAGTAATTTTGAAGATGTTTTTCAAAAGCAGTTTTTCTTTCAAGTGGTAACACACAGGTTCAAGTAGGAGGTGCTGATGAGCAAAGAGTCCAGTTGAAAATGAAGCTCAGGGCCTCACACAGCCTTGGTAGGAACATCTTTGCTAGCTACGAACAGATGTGACTGTAAATGTCTCTAGTTTGGCTGCATACTCTTAACCTTAACCACCCCCCCCACCCCCCCTCCCCCTGCCTGCCAAAAAAAAAAAAGTTACAGAATTTATCCGTCTATTAAATCCTTACAACAAGGACAAGGGATATTTTGGGACAGGTGGTGAGTGTTCTTTCTGGAGGAGTGTAGGAAATGAGCACAAGGGATGTCTGCCTTTTACCCTACACAAAAGCTAATCATAATTTCAGATGCTGTGTTTGGGAGAATAATGCTATTGTTCTATCTGTGCATGTATGGGACACACATTACTCCAAATGGAATAGGGAGGTGATGGACACACAAACACACTCATTGTGCTTTACCCAATGAAATTGATTAAATGCACTATGACATGGAGGCTACACAATTTGTGTATGAGTACGTTCACTGCGGAGACAATAGCAGGTAATAAAGGGCATAGGCATCGACTCTGTGGATGCTCTGAGGATGGTGCACCCATGGAAACAAAGTAGTCAGTGCTCAGCATCTACCAGCAGCCCTATGGATCAGCTCCTCCCTCTCCCCTCCAGTGCCTCCTGCCTGTCACGATCAACTGTTCATCAGCTTTCAGGAGGCACTAGTGGAGGAGTGGGGGCAGGAAGAGGCAGGGCAAGGTGGGGGTTTGGAGGAAGGGATGGAGTGGGGGTGGGTCTGGGGTGGGGCAGGGGTCCTCCCCAGAACTGAGGAAGTCGGTGCCTCTGTTAAAGGGCTCTGTAATCTGGTGGAGCGAGGCCTAACTGGTGGCTGGAAGATGAAGCCAGACATATTCATACTAGAAACAAGGCACAAATTCTCAACAGTGAAAGTGATCAATCATTGGAACAAACTACCAAGGGCAACGGTAGTCTTCATTTCCTTATGTATTTAAATCAAT
Organism: Sternotherus odoratus; assembly: GCA_032164245.1. Lineage (NCBI taxonomy): Eukaryota > Metazoa > Chordata > Testudines > Kinosternidae > Sternotherus > Sternotherus odoratus. Next base: position 58,202,848 of record JAVMKO010000004.1, read on the forward strand.
ATTAAATGCCTTTCTGGAAGATACTCTTTAGCCAAACAAGTTATTGGTCTTAATGCAGAGGTAACTGAGTGAATTTTAATGGCCTGTGATATACAGGAGTCAGACTGGATGATCTAGTGATCCCTTCTGGCCTTAAAATCTGAATATGTGAAATGGAAAAAATGATGCAACCTGTGTATCCTCTATGTGCATCAATGTGTTTGAGGAGGGCTTGTATGGTACCACAAACCTGGTCTGAGATCCCTGGCAGAGGGGGTAGCTCTGCATTACTCCCAGCATGGACTAGGTTCTAAATGGTACAACTTGGCTCATTAAAATTTGAGGAATGCTAGGTATTCCCAAGCATTACTTTCAGACCATGCAGCATTCGTTAGTGAAACCATTTAACTATTATTTTAACTGTACATATTAGCATTAAACGAACTCCACGAGGCATTTCTGTTAAAACTGTGGATTAAGTAGAGGGCTTTAAACTACCGGCTAGTAGTAAAACACAGCATGGTAAAGTTACAAGTTACTATTATGTCAAACCAACTCAAATAGGGTAAAAGGAAATGAAAAGCAATTTATCAGTAACCATTCAAGGGACTGAGTCCACATACGAATTGACTAATCCTTGTATAAATGTCAGCAGGATGACAGTGTATATAAATGAAGAGTTATCTCAAACTACTCTATACAGAAGGGGAACTCTACACACAGATTTTGGCAGATGGGTAAATCACAGAATGATTAGTGATGGAAACAAAACAAATCCTCAATTTCTTGGAAAGATAATTTTAACTCACTGGTGTTTGTCATTTTAATTGTTAATGTTATAGTATATTCTTTGATAGATTAACATATAGACAGTCATGCAGATTTAATTGACATTAATTAGACCTAAGAGTTGCCTAGTTATCAGCTGCCACAAAAGAACATGGGACATATTCCGCCCCAGGAAATCAGTAATCCAGCATAGCAGTCAACCCAGATAATTGCCTGTCTGAGATATTAGTCTCCACTTGTTCTCCATTTTTGAACTTGGCAAACAAGTGTCTACAGCAAGCAGCCCCGGAAATGGCTGCTGGGGAAACAGCCAGCCATCCTGAAGAGAATGCAGTGAATGTCATTGAAGAGCTACAAGGGGCACTGAAGACCTCTGAGCTCTCAGTAATGAGGTAGTCTCAAAGTCTGACGAATCCAGTGACTGCCCATAGGCATGAAAAGTTTGCGCAGTCCTTTGCATACTCGAAATCATTTTGTCCCAAGTGCCCTGGCTTGGAGATAAAAAGGTTGCAGTGCTCCCAGAATTTTCTACTCATGAACTGAGTAGCATAGAACTGACTGCTCCGCTGGCTTTGCAGCTCCTTCCCTGACTACTCTCTCCTATTCCCCAGCCCCAGGATGCCTCATTAGTTCTATTGCCATCATGTCTCAGTCTGTCCACAATGGCTTCCTTTCCAAAATGGCAACCCACAATTGCTGTGCACTAAGTTCTAATTGCTGATTAATATGACCTTGAGAGGACCTGAGAGCTCCGAAGGAGAAGTGATGGTGCAGACCTCAGAAAAGGGGAGGGAGTGCTTCCTTTGCCCCCAATTACTATTCAAGACATTTTGGATTCCCAATACAGGGCAGATATTCAAGTGTCTAATTATTTATTCTTAGCATATCCCTAAGTTTATTAAATATTGATAGTATTTCTGAAATAGTTTAAAACCAATGAAGAATATTTTGTAAAGCTCCAGTTTGATCCATTTGCTTAGCAAAGCGAAGGACTAGATCTATCTAGCTACATCTTATAACAAGATAAGAATATTCATATCAAAAAATGGGAGGGAGGATCCTAAAACAAATACTTCACCTTGGCTTTTGTATCCACAAAGAATCCCTATGACCTTAACCCTGGATTATCTTCATTTCAGTTTGCTCTAATGACAGGTAAGGATATGATTATTAGTGACAAACATAAATTTCTTGTGGGTTTCTAGTATAAAAATAGAGTCAGGGAAGTGAAGAGAAATCTAGTAGGCATTCAGACCACAGAGAAAGTATAAGCTGTGTTTGAACTGTGTTTAATGCTCTAAGAGATTACTGCAGTCAGGTGTGCTTAAGCAAGGTTTTATCATTTTATTCACAGATTATAATATCACCAGAAGAGGGATGACAAATGCTCCAATTTAAGCAGGAGTCAGTCCTGAGCTTTTAAGGATCCTTTTGCACGCACTGCCACTGGAATTCTAAGTCTCTAACATTGCTCAACAATGGAAATATGAGACACAGACAGTCCATGTATTTAAAAAAAAGATGAAGGAAGAAAGAGAAAGAAAAGAGAAGCAAAAGCATCCAATTCAAATCCTACTGGGAAAAGACCCTTCATTGGTTGAAGATCTCTTAATTGGTCTGTAGTTCCCTGTGATGAGAATTCTTCATTGTGGATCTACCCAGTATTAAACTATTATCAGGACCTCTTGTGGGATGTTTATTGTATAGTCCCTATAGGATGGATCAAGCAGCTACAATCAGAAAACCTTGAGCCCAGTGCAACACAGTGAAAAATTAAGATATTTGTTGGCAGCAAAAAATTCCCATAAGAGAAAGCACTGGTGAATGAGGAAAAGTTGTTCATGGGCTCTGAAGTGAATCATGTCCAGACTTCCTCAACCAGAAGAATGGAAGCCAGATACAAGGCTTCCTAGTGAACCGAGGGAAAGAGGTAATGTGAAGAAAAGTGAGGGATCCTTAGGGTTGTGATCAAGATTCTGTAGAGACAGAAAGAAAATCACTGGGAATAATTTGTTACCAGTGAGATTAAAAAATCATTTCTCCACTGACCCCAGAAGTTTTCAAATCACATGAGTATACTGTGAAAGCTGGTGAATGCTTCCAGTACAGTGAAATCTAAGGTGTCAGTCAGAAATCATACGTGCTATAGGACTCTTGCACAGCCCTTATTTCACAGGTTTCAATTTGCCAACCCTCTTCATTGGTGATTATTTGTTGTTAGAAGTAGTAGTATTATGATGCATCTGTAGTTCCCTGTCAGGACTGAGACCCCTATTGTCCTTGCCTCTAAGCCAAGGGTGGGCAAACTTTTTGATCCAAAGGCCATATCAGGGTTGCAAAACTGTATGGAGGGCTGTGTAGAGAAGGCTGAGCCTCCTCCAAGAGCTTGGCCTGTGTCCCCATCCAACCTCCTCCCACTTCCTGCCCTCTGACTACCCTCCTCAGAACTCCTGACCCATCCAACCCCTGCTTGTCCCCTGACTGCCCCCTCCCAAGACACCCTCCCAACCCTCCCAAGGACCTGGCTCCCTATCCAACCCCGCTGCTCCCTGACCCTGACTGCCCTGACCCTATCCACACCCACACCCCCTGACAGGCCCCCTGGAACTCCCATGCTTATCCAACCGTCCCCTGATCCCTGTCCCCTGGCCATCTCCCAGGACTCCCAACCCCCCCCCCCAGCCCCAGCCCCCTTACCATGCCACTCAGAGCAGCATGTCTGGCAGCTGTGTTGTCCAGTCAGAGCCAGCCATGCTGCTGTGCTGCCCCGTAGGAGCGCGCAGCCCTGCTTCCCGTGTGACGGCATGGATGCAGGGGGGGCAGCAAGGGAGGGCCAGGGGCTAGCCTCCCTGGCCGGGAGCTGAGGGGCCAGGCATGACGGTCCTGCGGGCTAGTTGTAGCCCATGGGCAGTAGTTGCCCACCTCTGCTCTAATTCCTTTTGCTTCTGTGATGTCATTTTATATGGACTCCACCATTATTTGTAACCAATTATTACCTTATAATATTGTAACCATATTATAACTTTTTCTGGTATTGAAGAGTGCTCTTGAAGCACTAGAAATCTGCCATCAGAGGGTTCCACTGCATCTGAGAACTTTTAACAAAACTATCATCTTTCAAGTGAGATATAAGACCAAGCTCCTGCTCATTTATTGCTACTAAAGATTACCTGACACTTCCTGTGAGAGTATTTGTGTCCAAAATACAGCACGAGTCTCCAAATTTCAACTCATTTTCTGAATGAAGTATAAGCATCTCATCCCAGCCTTCAGGTCTCTGCAAACTATTGATCCTGCCTGCATCTCTGTTTTTATTTCTCACACCTCCAGTCTTCCTGAGATCTTCTTAAAACTCACTTTTGTGAAGCCCATGAACACTAACCTATGTCAGTAAAAACAAAAGAGACTTTTGAAAAATATTCCAAGTTAGCAACATCCTGTAGGTCTCAAAAAGTTTGTGTTCAATTCTTCTGTAGTTAGATTTAAACACTTCAGAACAAGGACTTCCTTAGTGCTTTGTATGGTATCTTGTATGCTGTTCATGCTTAAGAAAAAATAACTTGGTACACTTTGCTTTCTTAAATTCTTCTCAGTTTCAAGTAAACAAGTTATTTTCTTCCTAACTTAAACAGTTGGTTCTTCACCCCAGAAATGGTGGTATTTTAGGGATGGGAAAAATGATCTCTATGTATATGGAGATATTAAGATAGATGTACAATACAGGATGTATTTCCATTTGTAAAATTATTTGGGGAAATTTGGAATGCAAGGGTGCTATATAAATGCAAGATAATAAATCTTTTACATTTTTGGAATATATTTTGTATTAAATATTAGTTAATAACAAAGATTTCTTTGAATTACAAAAGACAAATCAGTGTGCTACACATAAGACAGCAGTAAATGACTGTGCACGCACAGGGATACTTAAATTCTGAACCAATTTGGTAAACTTCCAACTGGAAATTACAATAAATTCAGATCATTCCTCCAAGGAGTGATGTAAGCACTAAGTAATGCCGATCCTTTGCCTGTTCTGGATCAGGCAGGTAAAAATTAGAGCCTGTTGATTAACAGCCATTGGAGAATCCTATGACTAGGGCATTTAAATGCTTGCGGTGGAGTTCAGCCACATTTCCCCCCTTGTTCAACTGAAAGCATTAAATCCCTAAGCAATCTGTGCCAGCTAATCTCTTCAGCACAAAAGGCAATGGGGAAAAGGGTTAATTAACCAGTAAACCTCTTAAATAAAAAATAATCTCCAGCAAAAATGTTTTCTTTTTCATAGTACAAAGATCGATTGATTTCTATTAGGTTGTCAACTTTCTCAAAAAGCAATTTGTGATAGTTTATGGTGACTTTTATGCATAGCATTATTAATTTAGAATGCATGGGGTTTTTTTTCCAGGGGCTGGGTTGTTTTTGTTGTTGATGTATAATTTTTCAGTGTGCTCTGAGTCCCTCAAAGCAGATGCTTGCCAGTATAGAATACTGTGTGTGTGTGATCACAAAGTTGGATTGTTTTAGCGCTATCTGGTCTCTAAAAACAGCCACCTGCAATCACACTGAGTGAACAAGACCTAAAATATTTTATGGTACTTCAGATTTTCTATGCTACTTGAAATTTGTTTTGCAACATATTTGTTTGAAAACACGAACAAAAATTTTTTAAACCAATTTAACCCCCTCCAAAAAAAAGTTCATTTATTAACTACGCAGTTTTGGGTAAATGGAAACATTTCCACAACAATTTCAATAATATATTTTTAAATGATAAAAACTGCATTGGGATGGGGAACAAAAGTCTTATGCTTTTCATGGAAGCTGCTTTTGATAGAGGCCTTTTTATTAAAATATTTTCATTCAAAAGATTTTGACCGGCTCTACTGAACAAAGAGCTTTATTAATAAGGATAACCAATAAGAATAAGGAAAACCAATATTATTCATAAAGTTGTTCTGTCTGTCTTTGCTTCACTGAAGAGCTTCTGCCTGAAACCTTCCCCAGGGCCTTTCTATCTGACTTCATGAGGCCAATTTAAAGAAATTGATCTTTGGGAGGCCTGGATCATGTGCAAAGAGGCTTTGTGCCTCCACAGTGGCCTTGTTGTCTTCCACACTCAAACTGATGGTATCTCTTTACATTTTGTGGCCTGTTCAAATGAAATATGCTATCAATTAGCAAAGAGAGCCAGTACAAAATATAACCGATTTTAAAAAGTGACTTGGGAGCCTCTGTTTTGAGTTTTGTTCAGTTAAAAAATGTATGAAAATAACAGGAGAAAATGTGGTAAGCTTATACATATGGATATCATGTGATGCATGACTATCCAGGATACACAAAAAAAAACACTTAATCATTTGTCTCTGGCAATAGTGTTGTTCTTAAAACAGCTTTAAATATCAGCATCCAATATGAATAAAGCACTGGGATTAATTCCAATAATATTTAAATAAAGTTAATGAATATGCAGCCATGTATCTCCTGTAACGGGACTAATTATCAGTGATTGTCAGTGCCTGTATTACCATAACTTCATTGCTTAGTAGTCAGTTCAAAAACCTATTACTCTTATATGGCTACATCGCTACAAGTAATGTTTAATTTCATGTAGTCAAAATGAATGTAGTTGAGCAGTAATTATTATTATTATTAAATGAATGAATATATATGCATTTTGGTAACACATATTGGAGTGTGACATCTTCAAATGACTTTTTATACTTCATTGTATAGTTGTATCAAGGTTTTAAAATATCTTTTATGAAAAATTTTTTTTACGAGCAATGACAATTTTTAAGTGACAATCTTTTAAATCCATTTTGACAGACACAATTAACAGGATGTGTTTGTGAGCTTCTTTTCTCCCAAGAGTGAAGCAAAAAAATGTATAGAGGAAAAGTGTATTTATTTTTGCTCAGCAATCATAATGGCATGTCACCCAACCCTCATGAGTGCCCCCTTCTCGGGGAGTGCAACTGCAGTCTTTAAAGATTCCATGCCCTGCTATTGGGCCGTACTCCTAGGGCTTCATCCCTCGAAGCAGTGGTCTTCTTTCCTGCCATCATTCCTGAATCTTTCCAAGGTTGCAGAAATACTCTGTTGCATCCCGGTACTGCCACTGTACCTCCTGCCACTCAAGAACAAACACAAAACAGCATAATACAAACTTATTAATGTTTTAATGATATATTTATATTAATTAAAGTTTTAGCTGCCACAGACTGATCTTTAAAATAAAAATTCCCCAAAGATTCCAAAGATGTTTATATACATACATAAATAAATCAAGCATCTGTAATGTCCTCCAGCTGCGGTTGCCAAGAGGCAATAACTGGGTTCTAGCAGCAATAAAGGGAAAATTTCAAAATCCTTTCTTTAGTTTATAATGAGAATCCATTCAGCAGTGTCGTCTAGTGCAAGTTAGCACCAAAGTGTTAGAGTACTTTAAGCAGTTCTGTTATAAACTCTGGTATTGGGAAGTTTATAACTCTGCCATAGCAATTCAATATAGCTGCTCAGTGCCCGAGAAAATTTCTTTTAAACCTCAAAATAATACATTTGGGTGCTATTTATAAACTGTTCGATTGCAAAAGAAAAATGAGGAGATTTTTCAAAGGCATCAGTGGCAGTTAGGTGCCCACCAACTCCCTTTGTGTCTTTGCAAATCTCCCCATTAAAAACAAATGAGAGAGAAAAATCTTTTTAAAAAACAAAATCATTTATATTGAAGGAAAAGTTTAGAAGTATATCATGAAATGAAAGTAAAAGTTTGCCAGGTGTAGATGGTATGTCTGTGTTCTTATAACTTATCCAGTGCCACGCTTTAAAATTTAAATTGATTTTTGGAATACGCTCTTCTGATGATTTTTTTTAATTTAAAAAGGACAAGTTATTAACATTTGAAAATGATCTGTAATTTTTTTCATCACATTTCACACATATCCACATTGACATTTTAACAGCTTCCTGCGGCGATAAATTGTAACGACCATCTGCCCAGGATCACTTGTCTGCTATAAAATACTGTGATATATGTTTTGAAATTGTCTAAATTAATCTTCACATGATAGACTCATCTACTGTTTCAACTCTTATATACTTTTATGATGTATTTCTTCTAAATTAAGCTTTCTTCTGATTACTAAGATTTGTTGAGTTTGAATTTAATAACAATTTGAGATTGTCAAATAACAAGCTCAAAAAGAATTATTTAATCAGAGGTTAATACAGCACTATACAAAACACAGAAAGAATAGATACATTCTCATCCTTGGTGCAAGTTAAAGAGCTGGCCTCTGAATCTCTCTCCGTAACTGGTGGGATACTGGCAGTTTGCGTTCCCCAAACTAATTTTCAAATCCTCCATCTTTTATAGAGTATGAGACAAAGAGACTCCTTTTTTGAGGGAAAAATACTTGCCCGTGGTTAAGTTTACCATGCATTTTGTTCTCCTAATTATTAATGGAGTTTGTTTTACAGACTTACATTTACCTGACTGATAAGTAAAAAGGAATCTCTATGCCAGTCATTATTAGTAATGGCTGTGGAAACCAACAGTTCTCAGTGAGATCAAAACATCTTTCAATGGGTCATTATTTCATCCAGTATATAACCCAAATGTAATAACAATTATTTGTTACCCATCATGCAATCCATTACAAAAAACATCTGCCATAGTAAGTATCCCTTATCAATCACCTAGTTTTATGTATAGCACAGTTCTGTAGACACTTTTAGTAATTAGAGGGTGTTCTTTTCCAGGATATGTGGATTCCCACAGACCTGAATATACTGGGGGTAATTATATAAAGTCCAACAGTCAATCATATACAATTCCTCAGTACTGGTCACTCGCAGGTTAAGAACCAATGACTGCTCTGTGCCTTAGAATTCAAACATGCTTTTCGCTATTACCATAAAGAATTTGGGAGAATCATTCATATGTAAATGAATGTAATATACGAGAAAAAGAGCATTTAAAAGGGTAAGATTTACTCAAACAAATTAATTAAGAAAACTAAAGCAAATGAAACAATCTTTCAGTTACAAAATAGTAAAGCATTTGACTAATAGCCACTAAAGTATGAAAATTCAGAGTTAAGGCTCCCATTGTATCATCAAAGTGCAAGGGTCTCACTAGGGTCAGCAGCGTACCCTCTGCTGAATACACCCAAGTTATAAGCTATTTGAGTTGGATCTAATAAGTTTCAATTTTCTAGAAACACCAATGAATGCATTAGCAAATAGAGGGATATATTTGGCCCTAGCCTGCGTTCATGAGGAGGAGGAGCCACATAGAAGAGAGATCCCAGAAAGGCTCAGACAGGATAGCAGTCCCTTATAGTACCTATATACACACAAATCCCATGAGGTGTTTGTGTGCTGGGGAGGGGGAACAGGGAAGAGCATAGCCCTCTCCCTTGCAACATCATATGGAGTAGACTAGCAGCACCAAGGGGCATTCAGACAAACGTTGTAAGGCCCCACAGAGCTGGGGGAGGGATTGTACCTCTTGAGCACAGACTTTCCTGCAGTGACTCCTGAGGTAATGCAGCTACACACCACACCCAATGCAGGCCAGGCTCTAAATGTTGCTAAACTGTAAATTATACGATCTGGCCCAAAGTGGGATTTAAAGAGATTAAAAGTGTTGTTTTTATCACCATGCTCAATAATAGTAATCACATGTGTGGTGGAATGGAAATATACAGCATTGTGCAAACAGAGCAAGACATATTCCCTCCCTGCAGATTTTGTAATCTAAAAAGTGACAAGATGAACAAAAATGAGAGAGAACAACGACTATTCAGGTAAAGGCATGTTTGGAGAAATAGCATATCTCTTTTCTTTCTCTGAGTTGGTCTTTGCCAGAAGCAGGCAAACAAGCAAGCCCAAAATAAAGACAATAGCTTTAATATAGGACATTTGTAAATATTGCATGAGGGGCATAGGAGCTAATGGAGTGACTCCGGATTTATACCGATGTAACAGAGATCAACAGCTGATCCACTATTGTTATGGATGAGAATTGCAGCCATGTAAGTGAGGGCAACTCAGCTCTTACTGAGACCAGATCTGTGAAAAATGTTGTAAGCCTTGGGCTTGAAATAAAGACAGGAGTAAGAAAGATTGGTGTGAGTATCAGCTGTGCCACAGAAAGCAAAAAATGGTAAGTGCAATATTTACTTCTGATGTGACAGCACCCGAGCAACACAGTACCATGAAGCCCTCCCCCCTCCCCGCTCTTGAAGGGTTGCCCATGTATAATTGTTAACAACATCTCCTGTATGGCTACAATTCCAGTGTTCATGCTCCTGATTTGCATCACTTAGGGACTGGTCTGTTTAAAGTGCAGTTACTGTATAATGCTTCCCCACTCTGAACTCTTTCCTGCTGTGTGCAGAATATATACATGCATGTGATGCTAAGGGGCTAATAAACCTTATTAGGAGCAGAATTGGGTTGAGTTTTAGCCTTTATTCACGCTTCTCAGAGGGTAGCCGTGTTAGTCTCTATCCACAAAAACAATGAGGAGTCTGGTGGCACCATTAAGGCTAACATATTTATTTGGGCATAAGCTTTTGTGGGGGGAAAAACCCACTTGCATCTGAAGAAGTGGGGTTTTTACCCATGAAAGCTTATTCCCAAATACATCCATTAGTCTTTAAGATGCCACTGGCCTCCTTGTTATTCTCATGTCTCTAACTTTAAAGTGATAGATCATTACCATTCATGTTCACTTTCTGTTTCATACTACACTGATATTTCATTAACCTGCTAATCTTATTTGTTCTCAGGAAGTCTAATTGCTCAAACAAGAATCAAGGTTAATTCAGGTTTATGACTATTATGTATTGTTATGTGTCATATAGATAAAATGATCATTATATGCATCATGACTTTCACAGATATGGATAGATTGACTGGGGAGGGAGGGTTGTTTAATTTTTTGGCTGGCTCTTGTCAATAATTTAAACTATGTATTTCATTCAACAATGTTATTAGATATAGTCTAGGGCTCTGACTGCCTCAGTTGCTTTTGGTTACTAAAATAAAGGCATTAAGATCACTCCCTAGAGATCTGCATGTGAATGGTTCTCTCCAGGAGCAGATCACACCCTTCTGACATGGCAGAAGTAGATCAGACACATTCTTGGTGCTATCTCCTCCCTGATCCATATTCCACAGAGGAATCTGGGCCTCTGTGCATGAGGACAGGGGAGCCCAAGGGCAAGTTTGCAGAGAGAAGGGACCCTAGCTCAGAACTCTACAAAATAAAATCAAAGCCTACAAATAATACAGACCCTGTTTGTATGGCCTTCCTCTCCCCCATCCTCTTCTGTAGGCTGGAACCTCTTTTATGGGTGGCCCAAAGGGGCAGCCAATAGTGGAAAATACACTAGGACCAAGACTTTAATGGAACCATGTTGCCAGGGAGCTAAAGCAAGCTAGAGAATCTCAGGAGCACAAAGGATGCTCAGAGCCTCTGTGTGGATGGCTTTCTCTAATCTTACAAAATCTGTAGAGTTCTGGGACCAGACCCATTCATTCACAAGAGGGGAGAAACACCCTCACCCCTGAAGGATCTTCACAGGATCAGCCTAGATCAGTTACATTTCTAAAAGCTTCTCCCTAACTCTGATTAACCTCAGACATCCTAATGATTCAGAGAATGGATGGACATGTCACATATGTATGTCCTTATTTCACAGAAGCCAAAGAGTTACCCATGCAGAAAAAAATTATTGCTCCTTCCAGCACAGCAGGTAGAAGAGAAATAACATGGTTGAACTTTCCTACACAAATAGCTAATTTTTATGTGTGTAAGGTTGCAGACACACAATTGCTCTGTTACAACATGGAGAGTAAAACCCATCTTGCATGGCAGGAGAGGATAAGCAGTTTTTCTCCGTCTATGACACATTTTTGAAATATGAGGTGTAAGATTTTGCTGGAGAATAACACTTTTGAGTATATTACATGTTTTAAATCCCAACTGAATATAATATAACTTTACTAGCTCATTTCTCCTGAGGCATCAACACCATTTATCACTATTACTGCCATCTGGCATGTCTGAACTATTAGGATCAGCATTTTATGTAGAAATGAAAGCATTCAGTATGGTCTCTCTTCACTAATGCTCTGAGGTCAGATACAATATTGCTGGAGGCAGTGAAGATGCACTTTTATCACACACTTGAGAGACATCCATTTGACATATTTTATAGCTTTCTAGGTTAAGACCAGCCAAGCTTTTCCTTATTTGCAGTGACCCGACATGGGGTCATTCTCTGTAATAACTATCTAAGATTCATTCAGATAAGTTCCCTCTATGTTGTATGGCCCAAAAGGTCACATGCAGCCAAAAGTTTGGGGGCTAACATCAATCTCTCATACACTTTGCTGCATAACATTGTAGAGCCTGGAAAAGAACATCCATGGACCCAATTAGGTCATTTGTTTCTCTCAAGGGAGATTTTACATATCTTATATCTTTGGGAGTGGATTCAATTTTCCTCATTTTTACACTAAATATTGTGGCATGTTAGTTGGTGACCTAACTGAGAAGATCTTGTAGTTTGGTTTTAAAACTTGAGTTCCAGCTTGTGAAGATATACGGCTGTTGGTTTTACACAGCAAATTCATGAGTCACTGTCAATTTCAAGCGAAGGTAATCCATCATCTGCAAAGCTGTGGTAGTACAGTATCTTTTATCTGCAACTTCCTTCACACCATAGGTCAATTGCTCTCAGGCAGAGGAGGAATATTGGAATAAAATATACAGTTAACTCTCCTGAGATCACTGCTGATGTCTTTAATTGCTTTAGGATTTATCACAATGTATACAATGTCAAGCTCATTTTTTTTCAGCCTAATAGAAAAAATTAACTAATTTTTGTTACTGACTCTATAAAAGGTAAAGTTATCATAGCTAGGATGCTGTGGATGTGTGGAGGCCCAGAGGTATGGCAGAGAGCTTAGTCTCTTCTCTGTTTTACCCCGTTTGCCACTAGCCGGTTGATGATTTGGAATTATCACTGACACTGTGTAATATTACTTACATTTGTAGGACTAGGATCAGGATTAGTACACCCCCATTTCTAATCACAGGAGTGCAGGTTCTCTCTCAAGGTAAGTGCTTCTTTTGGGTCATAAAAGTTATTGCCATTGCCACTTAAAATAGCTAGAATCAAAGAATGAGTATGAAAATAACTTTGTGGATCTCCATGTTTTTGAACATTCAGTAATGTCCTATAAATTGCACTGATTTTCCAAATAAAGAGTCGGATTCTGAAATGTACTAGCACCATACTCCACCACTGGTCCCACTGACTTCAGTGGACCACTTCTGGGCTAAAATTCTATTAAACATGACTAAGGAGATCAGTCTGCTCTAAAATTGTATCTTTTTCTAGCTGTACCCTAACAACTTTAGTCTAGAAACTTAAGTATGGCTTACTGAAAAATGGAAAGAAAAAAATAGTGAAAATGTGTTTGTTTTAAAATTAACTAGCTTTGGTTATAGCCAGTTTGCTTTCAGTGAACATTCAGTTGATCTAACTTCCCCAGGAAAATCTTTGCTCATACACTTTCTTCTTTGGTTAAGCATAACAATATCATGTGACTTATACTCTTCAATTCCACTTTAAGTCAACCTCAGCTGGTTAAGCGATGTACAAGTAGAAAATAACACATATGACGTTCAGATCCAAGATTGTTGCTAGGGCTGCCAGATGCAAGAAATATATTTTTAGATGTAAGTTGAACAAATACAATCTGCAAACTATTGAAATAATAACATTGGTCCCAGTCCTGAAAAACATTTAAGCATGTATGTATCTTTACTCACTTGAGTAAGTCCATTACAATTTTAAACATGAAATATAGTAAAAAAAATATTGTTGCAATGAGACTAACATGAGCATTATTGTGATATAAACAATAAATATTAGTCCCATGTCAATAAATGTGAATATGACTAACATTCCCCACAGCAGAATCTGGATTGTTGAACAGCTGTGTTTCCTCAATTCTCAAGCCTGTGATACCTTCTACACTGCTTCTGTGTGAATATAAAAACTTCTGGTCTGCTAATACACAGCCTCCAGCATGTAAATTATTCCCAGTTATACTGTATAAGTGTTCTGCCCAGCCATTCTTGGATTACACTGTAGACTAATGCCAGCAAATTCCCATTCCCAGATTTTGCATGAGTTCATATAAAGTCATTTTTATTCATAGAAAAGTATATGAACGAATCATGTTACGTCAAATGGAGTTTCCCATACACTTCAATCCAAGTACACTAGTTTAAATAAAACAAATTCACTAACTACAGAAAGATAGATTTTAAGTGATTACAAGTAATGAGACATAAAAGTCAGAATTAATTATGACAAAATAAAAAGTAAAATGCAACTAATACCTAGCTTAATAAATGTAGTGAATTCAAAGTAAAAGGTCTCACTCACCACATGCTTCAGTAGGCTTCAAATCAGTCCGCTCATTAGGTAGTACAGGGGATGTACTTCAAATTTCTTCCAGGCTGAGAAAGAGAACCAGTTCCAACAGTGTTCCTCACTTAAATATTGGTGTACACTTTCAGCTCAGTGTACTTAAAAAAGAAAAAAACTTTTTAAATTTTGGGAAACTTTGTTGTAAAATACCAGTTATCTTAAAATCTGCCCAAATGCATGTACAGCAGAAAATGCTGCTACATGAGAATTACAGTTAAAACTCTGGATGTACTGCAAAGGTTGCTACGTTTCAGAGTGAATTCATCCATTTAATTTTTCTAAACTAGACAGGAAAAGTATGATAAAGTGTCATAGAATCCAGAATATTATAAAATGTTGTATGTGTCTTTTCAAGAGGGCTGGGTATCTCTGTGCAGTGCAAACATAAGATAAGCAATGCCTCTGTTATGGCTACATACTGAGAACAGTTTGTTGTGTATGACAGTTTTGGAGCCTGTTGTTGCCACCAGATTATATTATTTGCTTAAGCTTCTATATGCTCATTTCAGTCCAACGACTGTCTGAGCATGGAGCCATAAGCCAAATTCAGCAATACTTTAGCTGCATATGAACTCACAGACAATATGAATGCATTTACAATTACCCAAGACCATGAATATGGGAGTCTGTACTTCAGACAGATGATGACTACAACTGATGTTCACTTAACTACTACTTTTAATGATATCCATAGCAACCAATAAGATTTCATAAACTGAGGATTATGACATGTTTTGATGCAGTAATGGAATAATAGTGCTTGGCGCTGCTTCCTGCAGCTACCATTGGCTGGGAATGGCAAACCGTGACCACTTGGAACTGCAGGCAGCTGTGCAAATGCAAACATCTCTCGGCCTTCCAGCAGATTACCCTGATGGGCTGTGGGTTTCCCATCACTGTAGTAGAATAGGTTATTCTTCCAAGCCTCGATGCCACATGCTGCCAGGAATGCATAAGAATCCACTAGAATAACTGCACTCAGCTGTAGGAATGCATTATGTAAAATGGTCACTCTTCCTTTGGCTTATCCCAAATGCTGTTGGTCCTGCAGAGCCAGAGTCCTGTGGCTTAGCAGTCAACTTGCTATCCAAAGAACTTCACATGATAAGCATTGTAGGGATACAATAAAAATAAATCTAGTCAGAGGAAAAATCTTCCTCCTGGCCCAAACCCTGAGATATATAGCGCTCCTGTAGCTTCCATTGAAATCAGCGAGGGAGCTCATCCTCTCTTAGGATTTTGTCCAGGAAATAGGCAGAAGGAAACAACCACATCTGATGAATGCTACTCACATAGCTTAATGCATTGCTAGAATGTGCTCAGATATGACTGTGATGAGAATGGTATAAGCACATAAATAGAATTGGGTCTAATATCTTTAGAAGAATGTGTATGTAAATGTGTGTCCCATGACAAATGGGAAGTATTATTAGAAGCCTTTTCTTGTTGCTAAAGCAATTGATAAACATCAACAATATTATGCCTCAAAGGATGTATTGTAACTGATTTAAAACAGTCACTGGTGTATCCGATCCCAAAGTGGGCTTTAAGCAATTTTCTCTTTGTATATATGGAAATATGTTTTGAAGAGGCAGATCAAATCTCTTACAGATGTGCAAAAGTAATAACCAGTGTTATAAAGCAAATCTTAAGTATAAAATATTCCTTTTCCTTGCCAAAAGTGAACTGTCACATCTTAAGCTTATTGGGAACTTTGATATTATGCCAAGCAGGAGAAGGGGGAGTGCGATTTAATTTTACGTTATCTAGAAGGTTGTGTCTATCATCACAGTGCTAGCATGATCTTTTGTTACCACATAGCATTTCTCCCATAATTCTTAGTGCCATGCTTACGATTACCTACTTTCCATTATGCCTACAGGTATAGGCTGCTTGTGTACTGAAACCTCTGCCTATCATGCAGATGAATATTGTATTATTGTTTCCCTGTACTCCTTCATCTTTCTGTATGTAAGTATGCTTCTGTTATCTCTTGTCTTATATTTAGATTGTAAGTTCTTTGTGACAGGGATACCACCCCCCATCCATATGCCCAACCTGGTTCATACTCCTACAAGAAGACTGAGTACACAGTGTAAGAAGGATACCATAAAAGAAATCTGCTCTCATCCCACTATCTATCTGTCCATCCGTCCACCGATCCATTCATTTATAGCCGACTCATGGTATCTGAATGCCTTACAAATTGTTACTGCATGCATCCGACGAAGTGGGTATTAGCCCACGAAAGCTTATGCTTCAATACTTTAGCTATTCTTTAAGGTGCCACAGGACTCTGACACTTCTAGAAATTGTTAAACATTTAACTAGTGCCTTACAAATCTTAGGTTTCATTCTCTCTTATTCTCCCCTCCCCCAATTAACAGACTAGGTAGAAATTTGTTGAGAATTCAAAATTTTGACCTAATTTCAATGGAAAAAAAACAGGGATAACATTTCACCAGTCACAGTCTCAAGGCAAATTTGAAGGAGACGGTTCACTTCTAATTTCCTCCAAATGAAAAAAGCAGGGGTTTATTCATGAAGCCCATTAGTAACCAAACGCCGCAGTATCTGAGCATCTCTGTCCAATCCATACTGCTTTATCCTCCTGCTATTGCACTGATTATCCTGAAAATTGCTGTTCCTCTATCTTCTGCTATTAGTGAGTGTCTTCTGACTTTTAGTCAATGGAGCCACGGACATGTTTATGTCAGCGTCAGTTCTAAAAAGGTAGAATACACAAAGACCGCTCTAAAACTAATGTTCCCATCTCATTAAAATCTTCAAATGGAGCCTGCACAAAAGCTCGGAATGTAGACCATCACTCTGCCATTGGCTATACTCCTTATTAGGGTAATGATGGATCTTAGCTGTTGCTAGAAGTTTCATTTTAGACCAATTAAGTGAATCAAAAGTAACATCTGTCTATTTTACCTAACCTCTCTTGGCATTTATACCATGTTCATCTTCACAGTTATATTCAGCACTGGTACCTTTGATACTGAAAAGATAAATGTTAGCCAAAAGTTTTAGACAAAAAAAATCAAAAATAGTTTCTTCTTTTGAAAATATTACTACTGTAATCCAGTGAAAAAAAGTATTTGTACAGATTAATTGCCACTGTATGTGTCAGTTGTACAAGTCCAGGTACACTTCAGAGGATTTTCTCTTATTATTTCTTTCTCTCTTACTTTTTACTGGTAGAATGCTGAATGTGTATTTGGCCCAATAGAAGATTCAGAAAAAGCTATGTTATCCGGCACTTTACCAACCAGAAAGCTCTATAAACCAGCATTTCTGATCTTCATTGAAAGTCTGGTTTATAGTCCAGTTGGTGCAGGGCTGGTAGGTTCCTTACCTGGCTGTGTGGTTCCCCTGAAGCAGCCACATTTCCCTGCTGTTCCTAGGTGGAGGAATGGCCATGAGGAATTTGGAGTGTGGGAGAGGTTCCCGGTCATTTGGAGCTGTGGAGCCAGTGTTCAGCATGGAGTGAGGTGGGGGCAGCATGCAGAGCTGTCTACCCATTTCTCTGCCTCGGAGCAGCAGGGACAAGTCGTCACTTGTGGGGAGTCATCCAAGGTGAGATGCATCCTGGATCTGGCACCCTGAAACCCTTACCATGCTTAACCTCTTGCTCCACACCCCCCTACACACCCCAAATCCCTCTGTTGCAGGGTACCCTTGGGAGTCCCGTAGAAATGAGGCTCACACACAGTGGCTAGATGAAAAGTGGTGAGTTTATTGAAGGTCCCGGCCCTCTGGCGCCGGGGGCCCCTCTCAGCGCGACCGCAGAATGGGGGGCCCTGGCACATCGGAGCAATGCCCAGGGAAGAAGCCCATGGGGGGGAACACAAACGTGGGCTTAAATACACCCACACATTTACATCTCATACATAACCATAGCTCATGAATAGCAAGCAGGCAAGCACCTGTGGATTACACGCTGTCCAGCACTTATTGGTTACACACTGTCCTGCTTTATTTTGCATTGCGTCTAGTTTCACACACACTCATTCTCACACTGACTGGGTAAACAGCTCATACAGCTGAGAAACTCTTCTCAGACACACACACATGAGATAACAGAAACACAAGGCCATTCCCATGCTGATAACCTTAATTATGCGTTACCCTGGAGGCGACTCAGAAGCGTAACTGCGCCCCCTAACGATTGCCGTCACAGTAATCTTCCGCTCACTACACCCTACCTCTTAGTTAACTGGAATTTTTCATTTACTGGCACCCCTCCCACCCATTTCTCCAGCATGCTGGACAAAAACGCTTTTACTGTATAAAGGAAGTGCTAGTCCCTGCTGTGAAATGCTCACAACTGCTGTAATCTGGTTGGAACAAAAATAAATAAACAAAAAGCAAAAGGGACTTCTGTTGTGTAGTCTGGGTATAGTTCGAAAAATAACAACTGGCTATAAAAATCTAAATTATTCTCCACCTGGGAAGAGATCAGACAATCTGTAACCATTCCATCTGTTGAAATAACCATCCTCCAGGATAATCCTCCACATTTTCCACCCAGCCTAGAAAAAATAACCAACAAAGCAGAAAAATATCATTCTCCTAGACCAGATAGGTTTCCAAAATTGAGACAAGGCTCAGACAACCTGAGAAGAGTTTTAAAAGTTTTCATATAACTCATGAACTCAGCAGACATTCTCCCTTATCACCCCAGCATCAAATAGAGAGAAAAGCTTGAACATATTTGTTTGTAGTATTACACCCTATGGGACTGGGGTGAGATCTATATTGGATTAAAGTACTATTTTCACCTGACTCCTCAATAATGTGGGTGAATAACTTACATTTGAAGCCTTTCACATTAAAGAGGAAGTACACAATGCTGGGACAAAGAATAATTGAATAAAAAAAAATCAAGAATTTTAATCAATGCACAATCCCAGTGCTTAGTGTAGTGATTATAACACATAGAACAAATGCACTACTATGGGAGGGAGGCAAAGGGAGGAGACGAGAAAAATAATCTCTATATGGTGATGGTGTGTTTTATACCAGAAATCCAGTCAGACACTCCAATTCTTTAAAACAGAAATTGAATTTAATTGCGCATTATAAAGTACACTACTCCAAAACTGAGGCTATAATATCCAACTTCTTTACAGTTCCCGTAAATGGATCTGAGAAGACTTCTAATATGTTAATAGTAGGGCCCTACCAAATTCCTGGTCCATTATAGTCAATTTCATGGCCATAGGATTTGAAAATTGGCAAATTTCATGTTTTCAGATGTTTACATTTGAAATTTCATGATGTTGTAACCATGGAGGTCCTGACCCCCAAAGAGATTGTGTTGGGGGCAGGAGGTGGACGTGTCGCAAACCTGTTGTACAGGGGTCATGAGATTGCCACCCTCACTTGATGCCTTTGGAGCTGGACTCTGAGGAAGCAACTGCAGAGCGCCCTGCAGCCGCAGGAGTTTCCCATAGGTGGAGATGAGTCTGAGCTTTGCCCAAGAATGACTTTGCAGGGGATGGACGAGTCCTGTCTCTCCTTAGCCTAGCCGGAGCTAGGAGCCCCTCTGGCTGGGGCACTTCTAGCAGTAGCAGCAGATCAGATTTTCATGGGAAGGGCTTATTTCATGGTCTGTGATCTGTTTTTCACAGCCATTAAATTGGTAGGGCCCTAGTTGAGAATAATAGTACAACCAGACACAAAGTCATTATGTGACAAAATTATTCACAAATTATTTGACCAAATTAAAAAAAATGTTCCACACTGCATCTTATTTTTGCAGGCAAAGCTGAATTAAATTAAAAAGTATGCCCTTCATAAGATCCCTAATCTTATCCTAATATCTGAGCCTTAAAAGTTCCAGAAGGCTTTTTTTCAATCTCTGGTTACATATACAGATTCCAGTTTTATGGAGAAATTTAAATTAGCAGAATTAAAAATGAATGTTTGTAGCATACTACAGAATCCTAGGGAAATGATTCTCCTCAATTTTACCATATGGTAACAGGCAGCCTACCAGAAATATTTAATTGCCAGCATTTTGATACCCATATACAACATTGTTATGAATGGTGTTATCATCCTTTCATATTGTTCCCATGAGATCAGAATGCGTTGCAAACTCTATGAAGGGAACAAGATAATTTGACGCATTTAGATTCACTTTTTGGGAGCTCTGATCTGAAATCATTTGAACAATTAAAACAATATAAACTCCCCAATTTCAATTTTTACAAATTTCTCCGCTGCCCACATTACTGCCATTACAGATCATAATGGCAAGGGGTAGATTTGCCTCAAATGGGCAGATCTAAAGGATTAATTGACAAAAGTAGTACAGCCACAAATTAAGATAAAATAGATAAATATGCAACCCCACAAAAAATGCTGTTTTTTCATGGGACATAAAAAATTTGCTGTAGCTGCCTGTATATCAAACTAAATGTAGCAGCACTGTGTTGAAAGAAACAATGTTATCATTTGTAACATTTATGATGGATTTTTTCCCCCAAAGGTCTCTAGGGAATTTAAAAGAGGCATAATTCCAATTCTAATTAATGAGTTTTATGTTTAAATCTCTTAGGTGACTGAAAATCCAATCTTGTCTGTCTGTCTCCTTTATATATGCCATTATATTAGCCTGTGAACCTAACTATGGAAAATACCTTTTAAATTACAAATAACAGTTACTTGGGGAAAAATACAGAAACTGTCCAGTAAGGTATTTGGAATGAATGAATGAAGTTCACCTTTTAACATGTTTAAATTAAAGTCTAAGCTCTCTGCTAGTATAGGCAATATAATTTTTTTAATTTCCTTACAAGTTTATCATGACAAAATTACGTCCTTGATTTTATTAAATCAAATTGTCAAATGATATGCTGATGTGCAGCAGCATTAAAATACCTTAACTTTTCTTATTTTGTAGTGGACAGGCTGAATAATGTTCAGGGAGCATAAAGAAAATGAAAAGAGTGCCACAGAATTGTCAAAAAAGACATACCGGTATATACAAGTACGGAGGTACAGGGAACATTCTGAACAAAAATCAGTGGCTTATACCTAACAAAGAATGCCTAGAGACATGTAACAAAGAAATCACAAAAGTGTCACAGACAAAAGGGCAGAGTTGACTGCGTTAATGTCACTGCTGATTGTTTGTATCTGTATTTGTGTCCATTTATTCTTTTCCGTAGAGACTGCCCCATTTGGTGAACATACATGACAGAGGGGCATTTAGTCACTAAGGGCACGTCTACACTGGGAAAGTTACAGCACCATCAGTTACAGCGCCACTCAGACGACGCTGAAGAAAAACTGCTGTCGTGTGTTCAGATTGACAGCTGCCTGCGCAATAGCGTGTTCACACTTGTGGTACTTGTGATGCTGTTTGGAGCGGTGCACTCTGGGCAGCTATCCCACAGAGCACCTCTTTTTCTTTTGACACCTCGCGGAGGCCAAGCACAGTGCTGTGATCACCCCGGTGTCTAGTGGCACTGCAGTGCTGTAGCCACGGTGCAGAAAACTCTACGCTTCTCGTCGGGGCTCACTAAGTGGCTTGGCAGTGTGTACACCTTGGGAGTTACAGCGCTCAAAGTTTACTGTGCACAAACTTGCCAGTGTAGATGGAACCAAAGGTGCCACAAGGAATCCTTGTTGTTTTCACTGATTGTGAGCACCATTGTGCTCCCAGATTTTGCCTTTGACATCACTGAGAGCAGGATTGGATCTACACTCCAAAAATGTTTAGTTTCCATCGCTGACAGGGACTGGAATAGAAGATGCAATTTACAATTCCAGCTTTCACAAAGATCATGCAGCTGCAGTACATAGTACGATCAAAACTTCAAGTACAAATCACAGTTTACTTAATCCCAAGGTCTTTTTCCTGGATTTCTGACCAATGACAACAGGGCTAATAGTATATGAGCAGTGTGAGATGGCAATTCACATGTATAAATGTTTTAAAGAGGGTCTGAAGCTGCTGGCATATTAAGTATTTTGAAGACATTTCTAGCAAAGACATTTTCTAGCAAAGCATGCAGGACAGGCACCCATTTTAGATCCTCAATAAAGGTCCATAGCATTCAATAACAACAAATACAGAGAGAGAGAGAGAAAAGATGTTTTTTACAGTTAATGAATTGGTCTAGGACTCAGGACATATTGGTTCAGCTCCCAGCTTTCTCATAAAAGTGGGATGGGGGTTGGTATGTGTGTGTGGAAGAAAGAGAGAAAAAGAGAGAGAGAGAAAGAGAGAGATCATGGGAAAGATCCTGAAAATATGCATTGCTCTTACTTAACTTTAACTTTAATTGATTTACTTGGGAGTACTCTTATGCTTAAAGTTAGACATAACAGCATAATTGTTTGAGGGTTGGAACCCTAATCTCTGAGCATCGGGGCCAATTTGCAAAATGAGAATAATAGTATTTCCTTTTTAATCCAGATGCAGCATTTAGTGGTGTAAATAGGGAGAGAGGGGAGAAATAGTGGGGAGGATACATAATTCTTGGGTTTGTTTGGGATTTCTTGTGTGCCTTGACAAACTGAGGGAGGTTAAGTTGTTGTTGCCCTTCCAGGGAGGCCCCCCTTCCAGGTAACCACCCTAAACATTGGTGGAGCTGGGCCCTGGGGCCGTGAATATTTTGGAGCATGGGCACCACAGGCCCATATAAATCGCCTCCCTACCCCCCCCCCCCGCCCTCCACTCTTGGAGATCAAATGTTTAGGAGCATATAATTAATTTGATCGACATCATATATATAGTTTGTTTAGTTATTTTGTTATTTAGAAATAAGTCAGAATACAATTGCAGTACTAGCAATATTTTTATTTAATGTTAGATATCTAAACAAAATTGCTGTGTGTTATGTTTTATTCACTGAGGTTAGGGCTTGTTCTTGTTTTATTTACAAATGTGCATGTTTGTATGTTTGTATCATGGAAAACAAAGACTTTGAAACAACAAATAGCGTGGAGTTATTGATATTCAAAATGTAGAAACTGTTTAAAACAAAACAAACATTTATCAGTAACTTCACTGAACAGCATAGAAACCATTAGAATATGGGCTTTTTCTCTTCTTTTCTCTTCTTAAATTTTTTTTTTTTTGGTGCGCGTGTGAATTTAATTTTAATGAAAATGCTGGCAGAGTAGCCCTGTAATCTAAAGCTATTTTGAAAAAAAGAGAGAGAGATACAGCATGGGTATGAAGATTACACATTTCACTGTGTTCCAGAAATATACCACCTGTGTCTTTGGGGCATGATATGCAGAGATTGGAGGATAGTTCAGCCTTCTTGCTAGTTCAATTCTGAGTCTTTTTGCTGAGGTGGCCAAAAAGGTTGCCATTTAGTATCACTGGTGGTGGAGGGTTTTATAGTGTGAACAACTATATCTCAAGGATTAGAATGAGACCACCAATTCATTTTACATAAACAAATGAGTACATTCCAGTAAGACATAGACTCATAGATGTGTAGGACTGGAACGGATGTCAAGAGGTCTTCTAATCCAGTCCCCTTCACTCAAGGTAGGACTAAGCGTTATCAAGACCACCCCTGACAGGGGTTTGTCTAACCTCCTCTTAAAAAATCTCCAATTCCACAACCTTCCTAGGCAATTTATTCCAGTGCTTAACCACCCTGACAGGTCATTTTCCCAAATGTCCAACCTATACTGCCTTCACTGCAATTTAAGCCTGTTGCCTCTTGTCCAATTGTAACAGGGTGCTGGCCAAGAAACTCTGAGCCAGCCCCTGTTAGCTCCGCTCCTGCTAGCTCAGCTCCCAGCCAGGGGAGTTAATTGGAGCTGGCAGGGTGTGGCCCTTAGCAAGAAGGGCTGAAGGCAATGCACCTGTGCACCTTCCAGGCCAGAGGGATAAAGCTGGTGGGAAGGAAGTGCACAGGGGGGGATAGGAAAGGGAGGAGCAAGTGGCTGTTGTTCCTGGCTAGCTGCAGAGGTTAGCTGTCCCCCAGCAGCTAAGCAAGGGTACTTGTATATCGTGTAAATAACTGTATATAGGTGGTAGTGGTGGGGACTTGCACAAGGAAATAAAAGGGCACTGGTGTTGGCAACTACGTGGTTTCTGGCTCATTTCTGTAACGAGCGGTGAAGGGCTCGTCTACACCTATCTTCAGAGGTTAACAAGAACATTTTTTCCTCATTTTTAACAACCTTGTACAAATCTACCTTATACAGTCTTAAAAATAAGATGCCTAGCACTGAAGACCTAACAACATGCATAGAGGATCAGCATGAGGTATTACAGACTATCACTAAAACACTTGGACTGGGTATCTATCTGTACACTGAAAATAAAAATCTGTGGGTGGCTCAGCTTCACAGAGCTCAGGCTAAAGGGGCTGTTTAATTGCCATGAAGCTGTTCAGGCTCAAGGTGACCCTCCCAGAGCAGGGGCTGAGAGTGAGGACTTTGTTCACAGCCCCACTCCCATTTCAAAATGTCTTGCACCATTACTGGTGCTAGGTTCAAGTAGCACTTGAATTCAGTGGAGTTCCTGGCCCCTGCGTGTGGACACCAAGGGAGGTCTCCTTCCACCCAGCCCTCCCCACTTGCCCCATGAGCAGGAACCACACACAGTCAAGCCCATAGACAAGAGTGCTATTTTAGTCTGGCTTGTATGAAAAGAGGAAATGAATGACTGGGCTGTCTTAAACATCTTCTTAGGGGTGCATTAAACACAGATGTGGTGTTTTGTCAAGCCTAGTCCCTTGCTTTCTGTGCTCTGTAAACTGTTCTCTACTGTACTTCACTCAATTCTCCACTTATCTTCCTCCTTTCTGCCTACTTCTGTGAAACATGTGTTAATTACACCATTAACACATCTTCTTTGTAATTAACCTCTCTCTCTTTATCCCAGCTACCCACACCAGGAAGAAGGGTGTTAGGTAGATCAATTTACAGCACTCTGGAACTGCTTACAAGCATATAGACAGCTTAAAACAAATAGCATATAAAAAGGTTTCAACAGGGGGAAATGGTTTTATTGCTAGCTACTGAGGTAGTAAAGAGAGGAGAAATAGAAAGAGTGTTCATTGGCAAGCAAAAGATATTAAGTAGAAGAGGGAAGAAGACTAATCAAAACCAGACAGCTACTCTAGCAGCAGGTTTGTATATTTTTTTGGTGCTGCCCAGAATGGGTCCAAGTCCTCCCACTACACATACACATAGCACAGGCTCTGAATTTTGCTGGAGCTCAGGCACCATGGGCCCATACAACTCGCTGCCCCTGTGAGGAGTAACTGGGGAAAACTAGTGTCACAGGGGTGGGTGGGGTGTGTAGGATTTCCTGAGATGGGTTATTTCTGTTGCATTTTATTGTTTGGGTTGCTAGTTATAGGCTGGATTTAGCATTTTAATTTGGTTTTGCTGTGTAAGACAAAATTATTTTCTAGCACCTAAAGCTTCACAATAAGTGCTATTGTTTAAATCAGAGAGAAGAATATTCCTGAACACTGTAGGATCTTATTGTAGGATGCACCTGATAGCCAGGGAAGTAGGGACTCCCCTCCATTCCTGCAGGCAGCTGTTCAGCTCTTTACCCCCTAGGGCAGGGTTTCTCAAGCGCTCCCAGGGGGGTCGCGAGCTCCTGGCGCCGCTTAAAAGCCACCGAATGAATTACTTCCGCATTCAGTGGCTATTTTCGGCAGATATACAAGGGTCGCCGCACAAAGTGACTTTGTAAAAAGGGGTTGCCGTTCATCAAAGTTTGAGAACTGCTGCCCTTAGGGTAAGTGATGGCTGGTGCGGGCATATCAGTAACTGCAGCATGGCTGTGAAATTGGGCCCATATGGGCAAGTAAAATACAATAATTATCGTATCTTCAGATTAGGTCACTTTTAAATCCTCCCTCTGAACCAAAATTATTTTCTATGGAAAGTCAAGGTCACGTTCTTGAGTGCAGTTGCTTTATGCTGGCATTCCACCAGAGGGATCTGGCCAATAAACTGCCATTACCAGTCACAGATGGATTGCCCTAATCTGAGGGTACACTCAGACGGTGCATCCTACTCCCCAATATCAGTGTATGTGGGGTGGCCAGGACTTCCTTCCCCTTCCCCCCACCCTTTTGGTATCTTGAGGCCATTTTAACAGCTGACAAAACTAGAATAGCTGGCCACTCTAATTTATGCAAGCACCTAGGAGATCTTGGAAATACTGAAGTAAGCTGCACACTACTTTTGCTGTCCCCTTTGCCTACCTGCAATATGTGCACCTCAGCCGTAGCCTAGGATCTGGCCCATAGTTTTAAGGTGTAGTGCGTTATTGATATTATCAACTTTTTGTAGAGTTAAAATTAGAACCGTCCTTGTCAGAGCTGCATTTGAATTATTCCAGATCTTCAGCAGTTTTCCTGAGAGTGGACCCAATACTGTAAGTTATTGTGCACCTTTTGCAAGCTACTGAATCAATAGAAGTTGGGAGTAATCAGCATCTCAGCATAGGCCCTCAGCATTCTGCAGCATCAGGCACAAAATTATGCTTAGCATGACATTTAATATAGCCATAGTGAGTATAATATCCTAACAAATATGACAGGGTTTTTTGTGTGAGCCTGTGAATGCACCAGCATTTATTTATTCCTCTGTGTTTTTGCAGGTGATTTGCAGTAATTTTAGACATTTTTCCTTCATAAGAGTGCAAACTTGTACCCATTGAAGTCAACGAGAATTTTGTCATTGACTTTAATGGCTTCAGGTTTTCCCCCACAGATTTCTTACATTTATTTCTTCATCATCCTCTTAGCCATGCATTTGGCACTCAAAAACAGTAGTGAAAGATGATGAGCCTCTACAATTCTGTATATCTGAGCCAAAAACCCAACGAGTAGAGAGTGAAAAACTACTTGCTATATCTTGAGAAACAGCCAGTTAAATCACTCTTGATTGTTCCTGACATCAGCCCCTGGGATTCCCTTTTTCCTTGTGAATTGCATGCTGTAAGAAGAATTTACCTAAATAAATAAAAAAAATTGCCAACTGCTATTCAAATGATAAGTGGTGCATACTAATTACATTTTCTATGGTAATTAATTAAAAATAACCATGCAAATTTCTAATTTAAGTCACTCAATTCACTGAGTCTTCAGACAGTGCTTAGCTGCTCTAGGCATTCAGTGGCTAGGCAATTTACTCAAGCTTTCAATATATTCTCAAAATGTCTAAAATAATGAAGGTTGTTGAAAATGTTCCAAATAGCTAGAATATATAAACGGCAGTTTTCAGACTGTAAAATAGCACTGCATATATTTGCATTTTTGAGCTGAGGTACTCTGTGTGTATATAAAAATAGAAATGGGCCGTGAATAATACAGATTCCAAATAATCTGATTATTTAGCTATTGTACAGGCTGCAAAACATTGTTTTATTTAATGAAGTAAACTTAATAGAATTGTCTTTTGAGAGACCCAAAAATTCTTTTAAAAGGGCCAAATTCTGATGTCTTTATGTATGTTCAATAGTACCTCAATCCATAATAGCACCACGTCTTAAACTCCACTATAATATATTTGAGTGGAATTTGTGGAAGATTGGATTGACCACATAAATTACTACAATCATGTGGATAGTCAGATTAAAATATATTGTGTGAAGATCCTCTACTTGCAAAGTGAAACTGAATTGTTTGAAGAGAATTGGAACTTCCACTTTTGCTAATAGAAAAATGAATGTCAAATGTGAATAACTCACGAATAATCCACATTCCCTGATCGGAGATAACAAGCTGGCTCAGCTTAATTGGACTAACCTTTTCACCTCCCACCTGGCTCTTACCTACTTTTCTATAACTGCCTGTTTGTGAACACTTCTACTGCCTGCATCCGACGAAGTGGGTATTAGCCCACGAAAGCTCATGCTTCAAAACTTTATAGTTAGTCTTTAAGGTGCCACAGGACTTTGTTAACTCTGCTATTCCAGACTAACACGGCTACCACCCTGATTCTTCAGTTCTATTCTTGGGCCTGATAGTGTTTTAATTTTTCAGTTTGAACTGTCATTGAATTTGAATGTATTAGTCCATAAAACCTACAGGAAAGTACACACACTTGCCTTTTATTTTTCCATTATTTCTCTCAAAAATTTACAGACTACAGTCGTTTTTGTGAAGCAAATATGTTTTTGATATCATGCAAGAGAAAATCATTGCTCAACAATAAAGAGCATGTAACTTGTTCATAATTAACTGATTTTTATCCCTTTAACAGATGTCCAAAAGCCTCACCTTGAAGCCCATTGAGATGAATGAGTCAACAGGAGTCATTGACTTCAATGGGCCTTGAATCAGGAGCAAAATATGAAAAAACAGAAGGTATTTGCAAGCTCAGTTCTTTCTCTCAGGTATATGGCAAACTCAGTAAAGGATAGGTTCTGCTAGAAATTACTCACAAGTAGAGTTGGATGAATAACACATTTCGTGTTGTTGTTATTGTTCACTGGTAATTACAAAAAAAATCATGTGAAATTTTTTTTGGTTTGAACAAAATGTTATATTTAACCCAACATTAAATGTGTTTTTTTTGTTTTGTTTTGTTTTAAGATTTAACATCAAAAGATGTAAAAACAAAATAAAAGGAAAATTGAACTGAATAGTTGTTTAGAACTGAAAAATCAAAACTTCTTTATCTGGAATTGGAAAAATCAAAAATTCTTCCTCATTTTGATTGAATTGTTTTTTGGACAAAAACTCTGAAAACACAAAAGATTTTTTTTAAAAAAGCCTTCCTTTTTGGGGGGGAAATGCCCCTTCTGCTAGCCTAGGTCCTGATTCTGCAACTTGTTGAATACAGATGGACCTCTACATCAGCATAGACAATGAGGCTCTGTGCAAGCAGATGTGCAGCATCAATGCATAAAACAATCCCAAATAGCATTAGATAGATATAAATCTATCTACATCTACTGTGTGTAATAATTAATAGTAGATAGTAAAATAATATAATGCAAATTAAATTTGATTATTTTAAGATTTCTAAATAGAACTAATAATCACTCTGCATCTCACCAGAATGCATTTTTTGGTTTGTTGGGGAGTTTATTGGTTTGTATTATGTTTTAGAATTGGATTATGTGGTCAATCTGATTTCTACTTGTAGTGGGGTGCTCCCCGCTCCCTGCCGGCCAGGGCTGGAATAGCCCTGGAAAGAGGGTTTGTGGCTGGGAGCCTGCTAGCAGGCTTGAGTGGAAAGCAGGCTCAGCTGTGTGGCCACGCCCCAAACATTCCAGGCTGTATAAAAGCCTGGGAGGCAGGAGAGAGAGGGAGAGTGAGTTTACTCTGTGGGAGTCAGTCTACTCTGTAGGCAGCAGGAGACAGGGCCTGACTGCAAAGTACCCAGACTGGGACAGGGCGTGGGTGAGGCAGCTGGGAGCCAGGGAGCCTGAGCTCTAGGGAGAGGGCCCCAGCTTGCTGAGCCTAGGGAAGGCCCGACCCACGGGGTACTGGGGATTGCAAGGGGGCAGTCTCCTCTGCAAGCAGAGGGAGACAAGGCCTGGCTGCAGGGAGCCTTTATCAAAGTACCTGGACTGGGACAGGGTGAGGGCAAGGCAGCTGGGAGCCAGGGAGCGACTAGCTCTAGTGAGAGGGCCCCAGCTTGCTGAGCCTAGGGAAGGCCCGACCCACGGGGTACTGGGGGTTGCAAGGGGGCGGCCCCTGGGCTGATAAGAGCAGCAGGCCAACCCCTTCTTGCCGGTGATGAGTAGCCATGAGACTGCAGTCAGCCTCAGAGAGACTGAGGCAGTGGTGACTGGCAGTGGCCGTATCTGAGGCAAGTTGGGGATAGTGGGTGTTGGGTTCCCCAGGGAGGGGAGACCCTGAGACAAGGGGGGTACTGCAGGGGTGCAGCACCCTCAGCGAGGGGTCCCGGGGTCCGGGAGGGGCACAGGACCAGTGTGGAGAAGCGGACGTCGGCCGGCAGAGGGCGCTCCCAGGTCAAAAAGAGCTAATTCCCAGAAGACCAGACGGGGGCGCCGCCGGGTGAGTGACCGACCCCGTTACACTACTTTACCTTGTATTGCCTTTATTTAGAGCATAGGAATGTTATCTATTCAGTACTCATTTTGTGTACATTTTTTATTTTCCTCTTTCTTGTTATTGTGTTCCATGTTTTCATCATCTAAAACCTTTTTTAAAGAATTTGTTTATAAAAGCTTTAAATACAAAAATGATTGGGTGGGGAATCTAAACATCTTCTAAGCTCATTTATCCTTTCAAAGTTTTAGTTCTCATAACAACTTGAATTGATATTATTTCCCTAATAATAATAATAATAAAACATATGATTTTTCCATCCTAAACTTAGACATATGTTCTGATTATCATGGACTTGTGCAAGGTTAGCCACAGCAGTCGTGAACAGCAGCTGTGGCTACAGTGAGTGACACGCTATGAGGATAGGGCCTACAGAAAGGGTCGGCTTTAAACCCATTCCTATTTGAGATTGCATCAAGGTGTCCATTACTGGACCCTCTATTCTAATGTCCTTAGACCATGTTTTAAGCCAATGATGATATGGTGTTCCATGAAGGTAAAAGCTAACTGGAAAGGGACCAAGAATTATAGATTCCTGCATATGAAGAAAATAAATTATGAATCAGCTGACAAAAGACGGAATGCATATGCTTCCACAGAGACAACAAGAAGCCAGTAAAACAAGGTGGTACAAAGTTAGTTTGTAACAATATAAATACCTCAGTTCAATGTTCATTCATAATGGAAATATAGAAGAGGATGTTAGGAACTTCAAGAAGAGTGCTTGGTGTAATGGAGAGAGTCAATAGGAATTCTCTGTGATAAGAATATGCAAAGAAACCTAGAGAGCAAAAGTATAAGATCATGACTAGGCCAGCTGTGATGCATGAGCTGGAATGCTGGCCAATGAGGAAGGAAGAACTACTATGTCACACTGCTGAAATAAGAATGTTCAGATGGAAGCTGGGTAAGCCGAATGCTGATAGGCTATGCAATGAAACAGTACAAGCTATGATGCAGGTAGCCCTCATCACAGAAAAGTTGAGCAAGTATTGACAGAGATGGATGGGTTATGTGAGACAACAAGATGATATGTTGGCCAGAGAGTGCCAGAGCTAGTAATGACGGGCCAAACACTATGAAGAAGGTCTAGAAAAAAGTGGTTCAGGATACTGGAGGACATGAAAAATGTTGTCAGTTTGGAAAATTCACTTGAACAGTAAAAATGAGTCTATGAACCAGCTGATGGGATAAGACAAGACTATTTTTCATATAACTACTACTTTAATGAACACTTTGATCTTCAGAATAAAAGTTTAAAAAAATCTTTCCCACAAAAAAAAAAATCATAGTTTGAAGGATAAAATGAGGGATAAATAAAATGTTATGAAATTCATTGCGGTTTTTAGAAAGAGCCCCTTCACAAATATCTGAAATCTTGCATCTTGAAGTTAAAAAGCTGTTTAGCTTTCCACCACATAGATACTGCTAATGTTTATGAAAAGTAGACAATGCAAATATAAGATGATTAGAAGTAAAGCACATCTGTTTTCTTTTTTTTCACACACCACAAGGTTTACCTGCTTGAAAACTCATGG
Organism: Sternotherus odoratus; assembly: GCA_032164245.1. Classification (NCBI taxonomy): domain Eukaryota; kingdom Metazoa; phylum Chordata; order Testudines; family Kinosternidae; genus Sternotherus; species Sternotherus odoratus. The sequence continues at coordinate 58,234,717 of JAVMKO010000004.1, forward strand.
TTTCTATTTAAACATAGAAGAGCCTGAAACTCCAAAAAAGGAATAAAGTGAGCATGAAGCAGCATTTTCAGGAAACAGATTCCATTTCATACAAAAAAAAGTTAAAAACACCTAGGATGCCCTTCTTGTACAAGCATTTTGCTGGAAAAAATTATCAGCTTCATCAATAAATTGATACAGTTCCCCAGATCATTATAAGCACCTGTATATTTCAATTTTTCACCTTTTCATTTTCTTACTTGCTTCTTCCATTGTAACTATTTGCTTTTTTAAAAAAAGCTCTAATGAGAGTTTAACTCCCAGTATCTTCTGTATGTTTCCAAAGATAGAAGATAATAGGGCCGTATCAGGCATTCAAAAAGAAGACTTTTCAACTAAACCAAGGTAGTTAAGGGTGGGCCTCTCTAGAGACAGGAACAAAAGATTGCTTCTGAGAGCAGCAGGATTGAAGGTTCTCAAAAAGATTCTACAAGAAAAACAAAAGGTGTTTTTCTAATCTAAAGCAACTAAGCCTTGTCCTCTATTAGAATTCTAATGTCTTTTGAACCTAAACTGGATAGGAGACTGGAGGATTACCGTAGGCATCTGGTAACTAGATTTAAGAACTCTTCCTTTTCTGTGGGGAAAAGTGTATTCCTGAAATCCATTCTTGTGTGGAGAATGCTCCCATAGAGCTCTTCACTCCTAGGAATCAGAGTAAGGACCACATAATTCTATACCACTGTCATCCTTTACTCTGCATTGGGTGGGAGTTGGCTAGGGAAGCTTCTGCATCTGATATTAGGCCCAAAATAGTAGTAATCTATAGCAATTATACTCTTTCTATAGGCCCTTGGTACCATGCTGCCTCTGAGTTCCGCGGCCAGCAAAGAGGCACCAGGACTCTGTACAGAATGCCCTGGCCTCAAGTATTTTTAGCATCTGAAGGTGTTAGGGACAGAACTGTGACCTACCCTGGAAGTAGGGGTAGGAAGACAACAACCCCTACAGTCCAAAAAAATGATTTACGAATAATTCTGCAATACAATCTCTGTGGAGATTTTGCATGCACATGTCTCTGTGTGTGTTAAGTAGCTTTGGTAGTGCTCAACCTTTGAGGAGATGAATCGGCCTCATTTACTGGTACAATTTGGGCCCAAATTTTTAAGCAATGGAATGCTTGCACCATCTAAAGTCTATGTCTACCTTTGAAAAATGGGTAGTTCTTAATAAACAGGTGTTCACATTCCAGAAACTACCACCCTAGCTGCCACTAATTCACAGACCCAGAAAGCTTGCTTGACTTGGTATGGAGAGATTCTCAGCCCTACACGTTTCTTCCAGGGCAGAGAAAAATTATATTGTTGAGGCAATGTTTGTGACACCAGTCTGTGATGTACCTGCTCTGAGTGTCAAGAGAGGACTTCATTATCCAGGGCTGTCAATTTGACATTTTTTCACATGCTTATACACAGGTAAGCCAGATCTTATGGGTTTTACTCCATTTATCTTTTAAAAGCTCAGCTGATAACACTGAGTCCTTGAATATGTCCAATGTTATATTTTTCAAGACTTGGTCCTTCACAAAAGGTGTGTTTGATAATTTCAATAACTAATGTAGTTTTCCAGGTTCTAGTAGAACTGAATATGCTCTGCTTCTTTTTGAGCTATACTTGAAACTCTTTATATATAAGCAAAATTATTTGTTAATGTTAACTGAAGTGCATTTCTCTAGCTTAAATGTTGGTAATAAACTTTACATTGAAATAAAAGCTCTCTCAATCTTTCCATACACACAATTGTAATGTAAATCGTAATACACATTTTGTGCTTAAAACTTATCAGTTTTATTGTCAGCCTTGTGTAGAGAGAGCTAAATTCTCCTCTGTTACGTCAATTGAACCCTACTGCATACTCTGAGCAGGGGAAACTTTTTCCTATAAATGTATGCTGCTTTTACTGTTTCCATTATCCTCTAAGAGCTTACAACGTTTTAAAATATCTGTTGCCTTGTCAAATAAGGAACAAAATTATCAAAGTGAGATGGAATAAGCTAGTTTAAAAATGGTGGACAATTAAAATGTAACTCATAAATTCCCCCAGCCTTTTCATCAACATTTGGGAAAGTTCGACCAGCACTAATAATGAGTCATTTCCAGGGTTGTTCTTTTTTTTTTCCTTTTCCTGCTCTGAAAAATGACTCTGAAAGTGCCTTTGTGTGGTTCCAAGTTTATTCTCTTTTAATGTTTCCATATCAAATGCACGCCGTTTGTAAGTGGTATTTTTTTCTAACTGATATCCCTACATACGCATGCTTTCATATTCAAGCAAGTTTGTTTTCTTCTCATCCATCATCACTAGTAATTAAAGTTCTGCAGGCCAAATTATTCTGTTAATGACACCTATAGAACCTCATAATCTTCAAAATATGTGCTCAGTAAATCTTATGCAACCAGGTTGCTGTCAATAGGTTTATGCAGTTGTAACTGATTGTGTATAGTTACAATTATGTGGCCAATCCTGTGATGTTACAAGCATCTCGGGAATGGAAGTTGTTCGTAATTCTGAAATATTTGTAACTCTGAACAAAACACTATGGTTCTTTCAATAGTTCACCACTGAACATTGACTTAATACAGTTTTGAAACGTTACTATGCAGAAGAAAAATACAGCTTTTTACCATCTTAATTTAAATGAAATATGCACAGAAACAGTGTCCTTCCCTTGTCAAATCTTTTTTTAAACTTTTGCTTTAGTTTTAGTAGTTTATATTCAAACACAGTAGTGTACTGTATTTGTGCTTTTTTGTTTTTGTTTCTGCTACTGCCTGATTGCATACTTCGGGTTTCAAATGAATTGTGTGGTTGACCAGTCAGTTTGTAACTCTGGTGTTCGTAATTCTGAGGTTCTAGTGTACAGTAACAAATAAGAAACTAGCTCAGTCTGTTTCTTGGTTCTGCTGTGCTAACAGAAGTAAAAAGAAGTTATTTTTGAAACTCAGACAAGCAACTGTGACCTTGACTACACATACAGAGCAGATCTATGGAGTGAGAATGTGTCATTTTTTACATAATCACTTCTTAGAGTGGCACTTGAAAGATTTGTGCTCCCATTTGCCTTTTTCCAGTTCTCTGGCCACCTTTGCATTATATGACTCTTCAGAAATAATTGCCAGTGGTTCGGTGTTACACTTACTGATTTCTTTCAGATCTTGAGATGTATTTTATCATTTACTGTTGTACATTTAGTTTTTCAAAGTAGTCCATTATTTTTTTTTAATTCAACACTTATACTAAGAGCTATCAAGGTCTTCATTATTTAATAATTACCTGCAATTTTTTTCATTTTTCTTCCTGAAAACAATTTTTACAAAGCAGTTGGGTAGCAGAGCCACTCTTTTAAAAGTTCAGCTAATTTTTATTCAGGTTGGTAGAACTCCACTGACTAGACAATGTCCAAAGAGTTGCACTGACATACAGGGCCGGCGACAGGGGGGTACAACGGGTACAGCTGTACCGGGCCCCGGACTTCAGGGGGGCCCCCTGAAGTCCGGGGCGGATATGCTGCTGTACCCCCCTGTCGCCGGAGCTGTGAGCAAGGCGCGGCTCCAGGCAGCCACTGCAGCGCTCATCAGCCCCCTCCCCCAGCACCCAGCAGCCTCCCCCGCCCCCCTTTGCTTCTCCCGGCCGGCCACGTGGCCGCAGCGCATGCGGGGGTTGGGGCCTGCGGGAGGTAGGAGACCAGCGGGGGGGAGAGGGCGGTGGCGGGAGATCGGCCGGGGGGGGGGCCGCGGGCGGCGGGAGATCGGCCGGTGGCGGGAGATCGGTGGGGGGGGGGCACGGGCAGCGGGAGACGGGCGGGTGGGGCCTGCGGGCGGCGGGAGACTGGGGGGGGGGGAGGCGGGAGACTGGTGGGGGGGCCCACGAGCGGCTGGAGACCGTCGGGGGGGCGCAGGAGACTGGCGGGGGGTGTCCCGCGGGCGGCGGGAGACTGGCGGGGGGTGTCCCGCGGGCGGCGGGAGACTGGCGGGGGGTGTCCCGCGGGCGGCGGGAGACTGGCGGGGGGTGTCCCGCGGGCGGCGGGAGACTGGCGGGGGGCCCCCGCGGGCGGCGGGAGACTGGCGGGGGGGGGGCGTACGATCTGCTGTACGGGGCCCCAAAATTCCTGTCGCCGGCTCTGCTGACACAGCCAACAACACATATTGGCTAATGGTTGACTTCATCTTTCTAACATGACATCATGATAATGTGCTTATGTATATTTTTGTAGTATTTTGTTTTTTTGGGGGTATATTAGCATCTTACTCAAAAAGTCAGAAGGAGGTATTTCATTGCTGTTTCACATATCCAGTATTTTTTCTGTACAATCTGTATATACCCAGTTTGATTCTGTGTCAATTGATAACCTTTCTTCAGTAGCACTAGCTACTGTAAATGTCTCTGAGGATAACTTGCACAGACTCAATCTTCTTTTCTCTTCCCTAAATTTATTCTTAATTCTATCAAACCTTTCCATTCAAATTTCTGGTTCTCATTTGAGTTACAAAAAATCGAAATTCCTCTTTATTTTTTAATAGGTACTTTTTCCTTGTTATCACTTCTCTTGTCCTATTACCCAGGAAGGATACCATCCTGTTTGCTTTACCTAGAGCCATATTCTTCACTGTCAAGTTGCAAATCAAATACATTCTTCTCTTCTCTGATATCTTACTTTCTGAGATATCTCTGTCTAGGATCCTGTCTCTCCTTAGTCTCTTCTCAGTCAGATAAATCTATGATTCTTTTATAATGCTTTTATTGACCTGCAAATCTATAATAGCATAGCTGGATATATTAAGTATGCTGGCTATCATTTTTTACATATTTCTAAAGTCAGAAACAGAAAATTGCAAAATGCATATGTTTTGTGAGGAATCTTCCACAAACCAGATACTAATTTCACCCAATTTTGTCATAAGTTTATGCACCTGGTATTTAGTGGATTCAGTTATTTTCCACAATATTAGCCTTTTGGAAAGAATTCATGAGTTGTTGGAGCTTTTAAGTAAATGATGTCCTCATGAAAGATGCCTGCTTGCCAGCACAGGAAACTGAAGTCCTCTATTTATCCCTGAATAAGTCTGGCACAGGAAGTGACAATGCAAGCTTCCCTGCATTGCCTGTCCCACTACAGAATACTCAATTTTTACAAAGCAGTTTGGTAGCACAGCCACTCTTTTAAAAGAATCAATTGAAATCAGGTTTCAATTCAATCGCATCTTTTCATTTTAAAAAATCTGCATGAACATACCTGAGTTATATTGTCATCAATATTTTACAAACAAAATATTTTAGTAATCAGGTTATGCTTACAGGGTTAGTTAAATTGAGCCATATTTTGCTTTTATTATGGGCAAAATATGGGTTTTATTTTGCTTCCTTATTGCGCCCATTCGTATGGCTATTATGAATACACCAGTTATCAGCTTGTTTGCATGACTTAACTGTTGACTAGGTTAATTTAAATGTGAAGAGAATGATATGGTGCCACAAGGGACTTTCAAGGTAATTATAACTGTGGAATTTTTCAAGACCATTACACCTCAAATTAATCAATTCTGTGGTAACATATACATCAACCCACCTTTGTATCAGTTCAATAATATTAGAATTAGCAGTTGATCCAAGCCACTAAACTCAGATCCAGTTTCAAGTATCCACTTCCCCTCAAACTGTCTTTATAGACTACTGAATCTAAAAGAATGAGCCTCAACTGCTTGCACCTAATAGACCCAATAGCCTGGAGGCAGCAACAAACTCAAATCTCTATACATGGTACAGCCAATAGGGAAGGACCATTGTTATCATGGGTTATATTTGTAGTAAGGAACTTGGAGAATTGGTGACATCCCATGAAGAATCAAGACAAATTGACATTGAACAAGAGCTTCCCTTTAGGTATTAATTTTTCCTGCACTATACTATATATCAGTATTGTATAGTCCGGCCATTTCTCATATTTTGCAAAGTACCCTAATGACATCTGCACTCTTTAGTAAGTCTCTGATTTTAATTGCATTTGCTAACTGAGACTAGTCTCTAGCCCTGTAATATCATTCCTAAGTATCACTTGCTTTCAGTGAAAGGAGGCTGATATATTTTTGGTAATGCTGAAGTAATATCAACATCCAAAACTGCTGCATCGCAGGTAACAAATGAAAGGTTTGGAGAAATGTCGACTTTTTATGTATAGTGTTCTCTTCCCAGTTAAATCTATTCAGTCAATCTCTAGCATTGCATCTAGCTTAGTTAATACTATGTTGGGGGAAAAAATTCAGTATAACCCTCACCATCCCATTAATCCCTCTATTCCTAGAGAACTAGGAAATACAAAATTAATTAATAAACCCAGACGTAACACCAAAATTTGCTCAAAACTGAGACATTTCAAGTATACTAAAACTCATCTTGGAGTATATTGCCTCATTATTCATGGACCCTCTAGGAATTAATCTTGAGAGAACTCTGATTTATTGACTGCTTGTTATAATTTATATAACAATATCTCTGTCAGACTATCAGAATATCTATTTTTATGCTAGGCGGAATTTAGGACAAACTATGATCTCATCTATTACAGTATAAATTCTGGATAACTTGCTGAAACCAGTTAAGTTATTCTGAACACACATCAGCATGAAATAGTGAACAATATGATCCAATGCATTCCTTTTTCACAATGAATTTGGTCTCAGCAAGTCAACGTTGTGCAAATTTTATTTTATTTAGATTTAAATAATGAATAAAAGATGTCTATCCAAGGTTACAGGCTCCCAAACATGTAATACACTAAAATCCCAATAGCATTAAAATCATTTCAACTACTGTCAAGGACCAGTCTTGAAGGCTGGGTCCACAGGGCTCTTAGGAGCTGGTAATTGCTAACCCACCAACCACCCCCTGACTTGCTAACTGTTATAACAGAAGCCGAATCCTGATAGAGGCCTCCAGGTCTCAAATCTGATTATCAGAAAGATGTGGGTCCTGACTGATTCATAACTTCTGTATAAACCCAGCACAGGAACAGAAATTTGTCCATTCAACTGGGGTCTCCCTGCTTTGGACTGAATCCCCAGTGACACCTGCTCTGGTAAACTGACTCTGCCTTCCTCCTCACTCATAGTTTGCCACCTGGCCTATTTGGATCTCTGACTTCCTGGTATCTGATTCAGCCTGATGCCTGCTCTGACCATTAGAGGTCAGACTGTCCACGTCTTGGTTGTGACAAACATGAACTCAATTGGACCACTATCTACAAAAAAATCCTCCATTTTACCCCTTTAGTGTTGTGGAAAGCACACCTTCAACTTGCTCCAAAAGCCTTGTTGAAAAATGTCGTTTGCAGAATGCTTAGAAGGTCACCAAACTAAGAGTGTCTTGGATCAAGCAAGTTCCAGAGTCTTGGACAGAAAGTAGGTTGTAGAAATGGAGAACAGAAAGACTGAATAGATTGGTATGTCCTCCCCCTCCCCCCCCATTGCAAAATTATACCTTACAAGCTCAGTGTTGGATTCCCAGCACACCCTGAAATTCCCATGAATTTTCCAGAAGATAGGAGATGTGTAGGAAGTAAAGGCCTGGTTTCAAAGAGCCAGGAAGAGGCCAGCTGGTACTTCTAGCAGGTGAGGGAAAAGTCAGGCTCAGAGGAAAGAAAGATCTATTCTAGAAGTGTTTGATTACTTTTGTGATAAAGCCAATGTAAGATAGAAAGATTCACTTTGAATTCTCATATATGCATAAACTCATGAAAAATTCAAGAGAGCTCAGCAGCCACAAACCCATTCAAATCCACCACTGCAGTTCTCTGAAAATCATGAATCACACACAATTCTAGAAATGATTACTAGCACAATGATGGACAGGTCATCCCAAGTTTAGTCATGAATAAATCTTGGTCAACATTAGTGCTATGCAACCTTAGCAGGTTGAATCTGGGGAATGAGGAAGTTATTAAATATTAATAGTATTGATATTCGATCATATCACAATTTTAAAATTAATATTACTATTTATTTATTATTTAGATTTCAGTAGTACTCACAACCTAAGTCAGTACCTTCCAACACATAATATGAGATGATCCCTATCCCCAAAGAATTTAGACTCTAAAAAGACAAAATCAGATGGGGGGGAGGGGAAAGAAGTGAAATTTACAAGCATAAGTTGTTATTTTGCTATTCTTACTCTTTATTTTTAGTCGCATCTTGCCAAAACCAATTTAGTGGCATTACTGAGGAGTTCTGTTTTAAAAATGATATCACAAGCCCTTCCTGATACCTCATTTCTCAATCCCTATGAACAATAATGCCATCCTGCCTGTCACTCAGACCTGTAACCTGGGCATCATTCATCATTGACTTCAGATGCTCTTTAGTCCCTCACATCCAGACTACGTCTAAATGCTGCAGATTCTTTCTGTATCATAGCTCTAAGATCTGGCCTTTTCTTTACACAGCTAAACTCTTGTTCAAGCTCTCATTATCTCATGTCTTGATTACTGAAACATTCTTTTTCTCTGGACTTGATAAATGTAATCTTACCCTGATGATACCCATTCAGAATGCTCCTGTAAAGATCATTTTCCCAGCCAGCTGCTTTGACTATCACCCCGCTTTTTCCATCTTCTTGATCACATAAAACACTTGTCTCCACTTTCAAGACCATTCAAAGCCTATCCCCACCTTTCCTATCATCTCTCTCATTCAGTGTCAAAAGGGCAACTCCTGCCTCTGACCATTGTATACTGCCGCCCTCCATCACCCACTTGTCAAACTTTCAAACAAGCACTTCTGTGCTTTTACCCATGGTGGCCTTCATGCTTGGGAGAAATCCCATAAACATCCACAAAACCACTCCTTTGTTCTCCTTCAAATCCCTCCTTAAAACTCTCCTATACAGTGTTGCCTACAAAAAAAAACCTGACAAGGGTTAAGCAGCTGGTGTGCTGAGACCACTGCCTGTCATGCTGATTAATACAGTCTTATTTTTTCCCTTATACTGCACCACTGTCTGTATCCTCTGTTACCTTTTGTGTTAGAGTGTAAACTCTTTGAGACTTGGAAAGTCTTTTGTTCTGGTGTTCGTACAGCAGCTAGCACAATGGGAGCGCAGAGGTCTTATAATACAAATAATAAAGATATATAAGATAGCTCCAACCATTTAAAATCATGGACCCACTGGCACACGTGCGTACCTAAGCACAGCTGCCATCGTTTTGATGTAGTTGGGATGTAATGCTTTTCTTTTCTTCCCACAAGTTGGAAAGAAAGCTGTAGAAGATAATGAGGTAACTACAATATTTTGGAGGGCTAGGGGTGAGACCAGAAAAGCGAGACCACAGTAAAGTATCAGCACTAACAATAGGTTTTTAAAAGGTAATGGAGGTTGTAGAGGTTTGTATGGCAACAAGCTAGAGCTAAATCTCTAGGCACAAAGTAGCTTGGCTCTTTATAAGCAGGAGATAGCCTCATCAATCATCTTATAATTTATGGGTAGGGAGAGCTACACACTTCTCATTTAATCCTAACACTCAGAAAAATAACCAAACAGCCTGAAGAATCTGAAATAACAAAAAGTGGAATTTTGCAATTTGGTATATCACATCTAAAGAATGCTGTAATGTGGTTCTACTCTGAAAAAGTGATTCTGCAAAAATGGCCTTTCTCCATCATGACAATGGCTGCTAAGGTAAGAGCACAGTTTGATAGGAGAGCATGAGGCTGTTTGGAGAGAGTGGATCGTAATATCGAATGGTGGGGATAATAGATTTAAATTGTCCAGATACATTATTAACAAGCATCCAGACATTTGAAAGTATGTGCAAACTTAATATGAAGTCCCAGCTTGAGAAGTGTATCCATGATGAATCTACATAGATACCCTCTTAAAATGGCAACACAATTACAACTGTTGTTCTGTATATTTATTAATCTTTGTGAATAATTTAGCTACCAACACTAATCCTAACCCTTTTGAAAATATAATTAGTGTATGAAATGATACATTGTTGCCTTCTTGCAACTACACACATCCTAAAACAGCTCTTGTGCTGAGAGATGTGAACTTCCCTATTTATTTCAACTAGGTGTTTTCTCTTAAGCCTAATGATTACAATATAAATGTTGCTATACATTAATTTTCTTTTATCAGAAATATCCAACTTATATATTTCCCCTACTGTTCCAAAACCCTTCCCATATCTTTCTCAGGGGAAAACTATCCCCTGCATGGCTACCAAACTCACCAGCTTTAAGCTTCCAGCTTTCTCCATTCCCCTCATCTCATCCTCCCTGGTAACATTTATCTTCACTAGGGTCATAAATATATTAATTTAAATAAAATTTCCATTAATTATTTAGTTTGGGCACCAGAACAATGCTGAATCCTGGGTTATTTCTATAGATTTTAGATTTAGGTTGCTGCCCAGTGCAAAAGTGAGGACAAAGAAGTCATTACCACAGCAAGGTCAGTCAAAGTGCAGAATCTGGTAGAGGCGCTACTTATTATAGAACCATACACTGTCCTCTGTCCCTCTGAGCTCAATTGCCATTGCTAGACATGGAAATCATGCCATGGATTAGGCAAGGTATGCTCTCTGATGTATGATGTTAAGGAAAGATGCTAGCATATTTGATTTGAGGGGGAAGGTCTCCAAAAATTTAGACTAGATTCCTTAATGTCCAGGTTATAGCCATTGCACATTACAGGAAGGAAAAGGTGATGGAGGAGAAACAGTAATGTTTGGATGATTGTCATAAAGACAGTGATCTTCATGGTGCTGAACATGGTATAAATACCTACACAATGTGAAAAATCTCTAGGGAACTCTTATTGAAAATGTAAGTGACGAGGATCACTCAAAGAATTTCACATATAGATCTACTTTGTGGGTTTCCTCGGGGAGAAGACATCAATCTACCAGAAAGCCATACATAGTATTTTATTTTCTGCCTCGAAACATGAAATCATTTGTAATGGATATTGACTATCACCTTTCACTTACAAGTATTTTAAAAAAGAAGTCTTCCACCAGTGCCTTATTCATAAATTTCCCACAAATGTCAAGCCTTATCTGCTTTCTGAACTGATAATGCTTACTGGACCTGAAAGAATAAAATGTTTTGATTGCATTGCCTTGCACAGTATAGGTTGTTTTATGTTACTTTTTGTTAATTACATCACTTTGAGTAACTAACAAGCTATAATGCTCCGTCACTAAGGCTCTCAATGTAAAGCAGCATCCCTTAATGGACTTTTTTGTTGTTTTAAAAAACTGTTTCAGTTTCAGGTAGCTGCTCTTGATTTGTGAAGAAAAGATTCAGCTCACCTGCATTGCCCTTTATTGGGGACGGTGCTAGTGTATAAAAGCATTAGTATTCCCAGCGAACCTACTAATACTGTGCTGCTGGTCATTAGCCTCCCGTGTGTTGACAGTAAGGGACAGTGTAGTTCAGTTTACAACTTTGGAAAAAGAACTACAGCAAAGCAACCTGATCCACATAACTCTTTGCACTGTTTTCATTCTATAGGCTTTTCCAAGTTTTACCTCAAAGGCATTGTAAACCCCTAGTGCCTGAAGTAGAATACAAAATGTAATGAAACTTTGGAGGGCCATTTAAATGTCTGTGGTATAATGAGCTTTGTAGTCATCAGCTGAGGAGCATCATGTCACAAGATTAACTTGGTGTTGTGCTGAAAGATGAAAAGACTCCACTAGACAGATGTTGCAGTTCTGTGGAAATAAGATACATTTGGACATAGCATGCAGCGAGTGTCACCATTTGGATTAACAGATAATCTGTAATTTGATATTTAGGGGTCATTAGAGCTTGAGATATTTACTTCTAGAATAGTGTTAAAGATGTTTTGCTTTATCCCAAAGGAAAAACACTTAAACATGCCTTGCTAAATGACCTTTACCTACGCATTGTGGCATTTAGACTATATTATGGTAAAACAGACTCCAGTTTCAGATTTATTACTCAATCCTGACCTTTGGTCGTATTTGAATATTGCCTTCAACAGAACTAAATAAGAGTGTCCCTGTGAGTGTAAGGAGCTGGCAGCTACAAGATGTCAATTTCCAGCTCAATTTTCCTTTCACCTGGGAGTACAGCATGTCACAATGACTTTATTGATCTAACAACCACTACATTTCAGCAGTATAACTCTGCTGTTTGCCATTCTGTACTGTTTAGTCCACTGTAAAAGAAATGAAAGCAAACATGATTCCTGAGAGACCTGATTGAAATTCAGAATTTCTATTCTGTGGGAAATTCTAACATTATGAAATTTCTGTTCCATGTGGCCAACGTGATTAATTTTAAATTCACATTTTTTAATAATATTATAAATTGTGTCATTATAATAATTATCAAACAGCTGTAACTACAGGATAATGCTGGACAAATTCACCTCCTCACCTTATCCCTACACACATTTCTGTGTGTCTGTGTAAGAATCTCTCTCCTGTGATTATACTACAGTTTTATTTGTCAGATAGTAACTGAAATCAAGGGGAGTTTTAACCCAGTAATGACCAAAATCCCATCCTGCAAACGTTACATACGTGTTTAACTTTGTGCGTTGTGAATAGTCCCATCCATTCAATCAAAGTCTAAGTAAGGACTGCAGGATATGGCTCTTTATTATTTATCTAGAGGGCCCCAATGAATCTAGGTACTTAAGCATGTGCCTGTCTTTAAACATGTGAGTTGTCCTGTTGACTTTAGGTACCGTGCTGAATTAGGGTCACAGTGCATTAAGAACTTGAAGCAATGTTGCTTCTTTATACATGATAATGAGACTCCCATTTCATTTTCCCCTCTGAATATTTCAATAATATGAGATAAGAAAAAAACAAATCATGCCAAGCCAAACTAATTTCCTCCTTTGATAGGGTTACAGGTCTAATGGATCGGAAAAAAGCTGGAGACATGATGTATCAGAGGCAACATGTGGGAGGAACACATGGGATCTCATCCCCCACACATTTCCGTGAGTGCTGAGCCACCCTTGCAGGGCTCAGAACGAACTGACCTTGTGGCCCCATGAAGATCCATGGGTGTTGTATGACATGCCGCATGGGTCCAATGGGCCCAGTGCTGCTCCCCCTCCAGCTCCCAGCCTTCATAACAGCTCATTGGACCACTCCTGGTCTCATTCAGCTTGGTCTGCCGGGGGGGGGGGCTCTTTCTTTTCTCTCCGTGTGTTTCCAGCTTGCTTGGCTCCTCCCCTTGGCAGCTGAGCCTGGGGTGGGGCGGAAAGAGAGGGCAGGATGGAGCTGCTTTTTCTGCCAGGTGAAGGTGGTTGTTCCAGGTTGCTGCTCATGTGCAGTATAGCAACTACTTTCAAGAACACAGCTGGAGAGGCGGTAGTTGCCTGTGGGGTGGGGAAGGCATTGGAAGCAGGTCCTATGCTCATCCTGAGTTATTGGGATTGCCTGTCCCCCTCCCCCATTGAGTAAATGGGGAAAATCGGGTCTAGATGAAAATAGTATAAGGAAGGTGTGCATAAGTAGTTGAAAGACCACATTCAAAGAGTAGCAATAGTTTGCTGTAAAACTGGGAGGATGTATCTAGTGAAGTCTTGCAGGGCTCTGTCCCTGGTCCAGTACTGGTTAATATTTTTGTTACTGATTTGGACAGTGTAGTGGAGAGTATGCTTACAAAATTTGCAGATGACACCAAGATGGGAGGATTTGCAAGCACTTTGGAGGACAGGATTAGAAATTAAAATTACCTGACAATTTGGAAAATTGGTCTGAAATCAACAAGATGAAATTCAGTAAAGAGAGTGCAAAGTACTTCCCCAAAGATCTAGGGGTTCTAGCGAATCACAAATTTAATGAATCAACAATGTGATGTAGTTGTTAATAAGGCTAATATAATTCTGGATGTATTAGCTGGCGTGTCAGATGTAATACGTGGGAGGTAATTGTACCACTCTGTTTGGCACTGACGAGACCTCAGCTGGAGTACTGTGGCCAATTCTGGGCACAATGCTTTGGGAAAGATATGAACAAACTGGAAAGGGTCCTGAGAAGAGCAATAAAAATGATAAAAGGTTAGGAAACCTGATCTCTGAAGAAAGATTAAAAAAACAGGACATATTCAGTCTTAAGAAAAGAATATTGAGGGAGGACCAATAGCCTTCAAATATGGTAAGGGCTGTTACAAAGAGGACTATGAATAATTGTTCTCCATAGACATTGAAGTAGAACAATAAGTAATCAACTTAATCTGTAGCAATGGATAGTTATGGTAGATATTAGGAAAATCTTTCAAACTACATTGGAGGCTTTCAAGAACATGTTAGGCAAACACGCATTGGAGATGGTCTAGGTATACTTGGCTTTGCCTCAGTGCAGGGGAATGGACTAGATCAATGGTTCACAAACTTTCTGTTTGGGCGACTCCTTTTCAACATGCAGCCTCCAATCGCGACTCTGCCATGTCAACCAAAATGCCACCAACATGAAAGTTGCCGCTTTCGGCGACATTTTGGCGGACATGGCCACACGCATGGGTATGTCCGCCGAAATGCCACCAAAAGTGGAACCATTCACTTCGATGGCATTTCACCGGCAGTGGGGGCTCGTGACCCCTGTGGAAGCGGGATGTGACCCTATGAGGGGTCGTGACCCCCACTTTGAAAACCACTGGATGATCTCTTGAATCCCTTCAAGTCCTACTTTTCTATGATTCTATGACGATCAAGCAGTATACGTTATTTCTTCCTAACTTATTGTTCCCTGCTAGTATCTTCTTATCACTTTTCATATTTACTCAAAGAAAGAGTACAGTTAATAAGTGGTCACTTATGTCTATTTCTAGTTGTATATTTTCTAACTGTTTTATGAAGGTATTTTCTGGGAAACCTAATGATTTTTTATCCACTTTCTCAATGATATTTTAGCAGTAGACAGAAGAAAATAAATTTACTCTGTATTAGATTATCTCAGGATGCCTCAGGAGTTAAATGTTTAATTTTTCACAAGGTTAATACATCTGAACTTTTATCAACTTTTAGGATTTTTGTATATTTTTGGGGGATAGATTTTTCCATCTCTACTCATCTTGAGTGGTGCCTTACTCCAGGACTCATCCAGTCAAAATCAAAGGGGCAACTCCTGAAGTAAGGTATTGCTTATTGTGAATAAAGATGGCAGAATCCAACCCTTAATAGGATACATTCATATTGATTTATAATTACTTTTAAAATATTTATTGTAAATGACCATAAGATTCCTACCTATGAAAATTATTCTGATCTTCGTAGTTGCTACAGTTGAGATCATGTTTACGTGTCATAAGTAGCATCTTATATTTGTAAGCATTATCTTTAGAGCCCTTTAGTAATCACAGCAGCATCATTAAGATATCTCTTCAGCCTTTTTTTCTTTGAGCAGCAGATCAATTTCTTTTAACAAGTACAGGATTTCATTAGTTTTCTTAGCGGGAACAAGGTTGCCAATAAAAACTTCATGTTAACGCAGGGATGCTTTCTGGAAGCAAATTCAATGTGCAGTGCTTTGAAAGTAGCAATACGTCAGCAAAAAGGCTGTAGAAAAGGATCCCATCAACTATTGCTGATTTCGTTCTATTGATTGATCTGATGAAGCCAGTATAGCAGAAACAGTCTGTTACTCCAAGAGTCCTAAACTTCATCTCACTAAAAATCAATTGTCATTTTCAGCAGGCTCTGCTTCTTATTTTACAGAGCAAATACTCATTCATACTTGGACATGAAGAAATAAAAATGTGACTTCTATCTAGAAATTACTGCTTAGCTTATTGCTTTTTTTATGGGCATTTTTTTCCTGACAGAGAACATAGTTTAATTGCTCAATAAACTTTTAAGGATTTAAGACAAAAAAAATGTGTAATAAAATTAAATGAGATTAAAAAGCACGTATGCTAAACAATGTGTCCCTTCATTACACCATTTTTGTTTTTCTTGAAGTTGAGAATAAAAGGGTCAGATTCATTAAAGCTATGCTAACTCCAAATAAAGTGGATACAGCATTTTGTGAAAAGTTTATGGGCTATTGAAATTCAGCAAAAACTAAACTAAATTGTCCAAATTTTGTAGAACTTATTTTTGTCATGGATATTGCCCTTCAGTACATATTGTTAGGAGTATTTGTAACAATGTAGGATTCAGACAATGTATTTTCACCTGGGATAGTTGGAATCTAAGTGTATTAAGAATCAAATAGGTAAACAAGACCCCAAATTCTATCTCAGTTGAAGATACAGGCCTGAATCTTACATTGTTACTAACACTACTAATACGTATATTTTCCCCTCACATGGCTGATAAAGGTGGGGGATTAGCAGCATTATCCTGCCCTCTTTCAGATTTTGAAGCGCCTTCTCCATGAGTCTGGGGTTCAGGCATGGGGAAGAGTGGGCAGGCCCAGGGCAGTGTCAGTAGAAACACAGACAATCTCTCCTTCACCTCCTCCCCCCCTCCGGCCCCACTTCTTCAAAACCCTGAAGAAGCTAAGTGGAATAGAAAATACATCCTGGATCCAGGAAGCCTGTGTTGTAATATGACTCCAATGGAGATGCACTGCTAGGAAACAAACTTAGCCCAGAGCTAGTGTAGGAGCACAATACTTCTCTTAGGGCTCGTCTTCACTACCCGCCGGATCGGTGGGTAGTGATCGATTTCTCGTGTCTGGTGAAGATGCGAGAAATTGATCGCCCACAGCGCCCCCATCGACTCCGGAACTCCAGCTTGCCGAGAGGTGCAAGCTGGAGTCGACGGGGGGAGCGCACCGCTGACTGTCGCCACCATGAGGACCAGCAGTTAAGTCGGCTGGAGATACGTGAATCACGTAGCTGAAGTTGCATATCTGCAGTCGACCCTTCCCTACCCCCCCCCCCCCCGTAGTGAAGACCAGCCCTTAAATTTGCCATGTTTGTGAACAAATCTGACTCCCACTTGGGACATGGGAAAGATGTATCTCAGAAGTATCATGCTGGACATTTCCTCCCCCTGAACCTTCTTGTTATATTTATATTTATATTTATATATTTTATTTTGGAAGATGGGAGGATAGGGCAGAAAGATCCAAACCATGGCCTCTTTCATCTTTTGATCTCAAGGGAAGCTGTGCAAAATGTTCACAGTGAAACCACACATGCTGTAAGGTTTTGTTACGAACTCATTGGTTTCTGATATCCTATCAAAATTAAGTACAGTTAATGAAGTTTCCCATTTTGATGTAGAGCTAGATTAAACAAGGATTTTTATCATTTTATATAATGGGTATTGAAGCCACGAGGAAATGAAATATGATAAAGAATAGAGCAGATGGTAGAATAGGGAAAATATGAAAAATTTAACAAAACTTTGTTCTTGATTTTTGTCTTATATTTCATTTGCAATGAAATATTACAACAAGCATTACTAAAGCCTCTCAAATAGAAATACTTTTTTCTAATAATAAACAAGGAAATATATTAGAATGAGGAAAAAAAATTATTCCTAAATCTTCTCTGACTGCAAAACTTTGTGCTCGGAACCTACCCACTCCCCCTCCGTTTTGGCTTCCTGTGTCAAAATAAAGAGGCAATACACATATATACAAAAGTCTGAAGTGGGTCAGTCACTGAATCTCAGTCCAAACCATCCCCTTAACTTTGAGGAATGTTCAGTTGGGCTCCAGCTGTAGATCAAAGTTTTCTGACCTAGATCTTCCATTTTATCATGGGCTGACCCAGAATATCTCCCAGCTTTGTGGCTCAGGTGCATGTCGAATGGCAGCCAAGCATAAAATACATGTATAAAACTGAAAAGCACAGTTTAACACAGTTCTAATGATTTATCAATTATTATTATTATATTTTGAGCCTAGTTTGTAGTGACTGATGTTATCAGATGCTATTCAGCCACTTGTGATCATTGTCCACTGTCTAGACAGATGTCACTTCACAAAGAAAATGACATTTTACTAAATTGCTGAACACAGTTTGTGACAGATTTGGGGTCACTTATTACTTTAGGCTAAATTACCAAATGGCTGTGAATATCATTCTGGATTTAAGCTGTATTGATAACACCCATGACCTTCTGGAAAATTATCTGTCTGGAAATGCCCTCTGAATGTTTTTGATAATACAAATACATTTGTGAAGCAACTGACAAAAAAGTATATTTTGCAGAGATAGAAGAGTAGAGAAAAGATAGAAAAGAAAAGCAGTGGGATAGAAAAGAAAAGCAGTGGATATTTTACTGTCCTTCCTCACAAAAAAAGACTATTATTTGTAATAATCTGTTAGTTGTAGCAGAGAAGTAGAAAGATAGAAACTACATGTACCAAGTAGCATCCAGCTGTGTTATGGGTGTTCATGATTCAGCTGAAAGCCATTTGCACACATTTTGTTAAGAGGACGAATATAATACTGAATTTAATTTACATTTAGGAACCACTGACTTAACGTTAGAGCACATCCATTATTACAGGGCAGCCTTAACATTTGGAATAAAATAAAGAAAATGTACATTAATGGTCCAAACTGCAGTCACCCAATCACAGAAATCTTGTTGCCTTGAATGGGAGTTCTCAATACCAACTGGAGATGACAATGGGAATGAGATATGAAGGGCCTCATTTTGGACAGGGCTTCAGTGTTGTCTCCCTTTTTGTAAATGCTGTCTATTATAGGCAGAGAAGTTCATATTATCACAATGTCTACCTACCTAATTCTGTCATATGTAAAGCATTTGAATGACTAACTGGCATCAGTTGCAAGGGGGAAAAGGAGTGGATGGGTTTTAAAAATCTGGTTCAAAGAGCCACATTGTGTTTTCACTTACATTACTTCTTCAATGTAGTACATTGAAACAAAGTTACATTTTCACTTGTAGTCAATGATTGCAAAAATATCTAGAGCTGAAGTTGCTCTGGTATAAGGGTTCCTCTGCTATTTGGGTAGTGGAACACTATAGTGGAACGAGTTACTGTTGGTTTGGGGAAATGCAATATGAAATTTGGCATGTGTGCATTTATTTAGGATATTGCATGAACTGTGAGTGTATTTGAATATTAATGTCTCTTAACAGGTGAGTGTTTTTTAACACTTACTAGTATATATAGTAATTACCTTAATTTAATGTTAACAAAATATTTTATATGTTAATATTATCCACAATAATAGACATAATAATAATCTTCTCTGTTTTTCATTCCAATCTCATAATCCAGAATTTCGGCAAAGAGATCCAGTTGGCATTAGGACAAAGCGATCAATGTACTTTTACCTCCAGCTCTGACGTTTGCTTTTTGGAAATAAAATCAAGAAAGCAATTAAGGAAACCACAGGTGAAGTGTATCCGTTTTTATTTGCATTGACAAACCATATATAGCTCAAACTACTGGGCCTTTGACACATTCCCATGCTATGACAATTGCTTCCATTTCATAAAAGACCACCTACTGATTGAATATTATACCTATCAGACTACACAGTGAGCAGAAATGTTTGAGGATAAATGATTATCAGTGCTACACATTTTTCAGAAAAAAATAAGATTGACTATCTCTTTCTTATTCAGTCCTGGACTTTGACATATTATCCTTGGGTAACCTGTCTGTGCCAGGAATAACACAATGTAGTCAAGGATCTGTGCAGCTTAGAAATATGCCATTCAGAATGAAGAGAGATGTGGGTTTCCATCCGGAAAGGCAACAGCTAGGGAAATCTGAGAGTGGGTGCCCTTGCTGGACCACAGAGAGAAAATACAGGTGCAGTAGCTCTGAACTGTGACAGTAAGCAAGGCTTTTTTTAGCAAGGGCACAGGATGTGTTGTAAAGGGAATACTGGATGATTTCTTACATAGTGTGTTAGGGTATTTAAGAGTAAACTGCAAGACAGGAATAATAAGCCCAAAAAAATCACATGGCCCATTAATTAGCTCCTTCTCTATTAAATTTAGGAAACACAAAACAACTGATGGCTCATTTGAATCTCCAAACCATGGCTGGTGACTAATGATACCTCTAGATTCATCCCTTTTCTCAAGAGGGATCTAGTTCATATTTATCCAGGAACACTACAATGTTATCTGGCAATTTGTTCCATATTTTAATCACCACATATGAAATTCATCTCAAGCAGATGGCCAGCACAAGGTCACTTCAGTGCCTCTTAAGCCCTTAACATAAAACTTAAGTGGGGCATAAACTTTGTGCTGGCCCTTTGCCCAGGGATGAATTTCACCCATTCTGCATACTAGAAATTCTGCATTAATTTCTCATAGTTTGGTTCCCTCTTCACAGGTTTGTGAAGTGCTGAGTGCACTCAGATTCCAATCTGAGGACTCCGAGCACCAGGTAGGAATGTGTACAAGCTTCAATCTCTTATTAAATACTGTAAAAAGAATGAGAAGTACTTGTGGCATCTTAGAAACTAACACATTTATTTGGGCATAAGCTTTCATGGGCTAGAACCTGCTTCATCAGATGCATAGATGAAGTGGGTTCTGAAACTTATTAAATACTGACTCAGAGCACTGACAATTATCTGTTCCTTTCCTTTCTTATATCTCCACAAGATTTCTTAGTAAAGAAGATGAGCCACAATATAGACTAAATCTGGATAACCTTTGTTCATAACGTATACCCCTAGAATCATCTTAGCTGCTTGTTGCTATTCTATTTTAATTGCGCCAATATTAATTACTGGGACAAATAAAAATATGTTCTTCTTACCATTTTTCTATTTCTACTCTTATGCATAACTGTATTGAGGATTACAGAACTATAGTTCCTTGTATTCTTTCTTGATTCTTTATTAAATATAGGAAGGATATTATGCATCCACAAGTCATTTGGTGCTAATCTTGTCCTCGGAGGGCTTGATTAAATTGAAGAATATATCCAGTATAATCACTGTAGAAGGCTAGGAAAGTAGCAACAAATGATTTTCTATGGCTCATGTTACAGAACTGACTGTTATAAACTAAACCCAGCTCTATCAAAATCCTTACCTTATAGTTTCACATTTTGCTCGCTAATTCCTTAACTCACATGGTGATTTTTACATGAAATATTCTCACATGTAAGAATTCAATTTTCTATGCACTTCTTTAAGGTTGTTTTTCAAAGGCAGCACAGAGTGTTCAGAACAGAAGTTCTTATATGCACACACCCCTTTCCTTCATTGCATAGTTTGTTTTGACAGAAATGGCAATTGAATGCATGAAAAAGAATGTTTGAAAAATTAGCAGGCTAAAGTGATATACAGGTGCTATTTGTTGTTTAAATGAAACATTGGAGGTAGAGGGGACGATTTGCATGTTTCTGGAGATACTGAAATGTGTAACTAATAGAACCATATAAGCAGATGCATATTTGGAATACTGGAATTATTAGATACATATGACAAAGATAGGAAGATCTTATTTGTGAAAGCTGTAAACTGAGTTCAGTTATGTCAGTCATTGAAATTCCACAGGACTCAAACCTGCTTATTCACAACCCTTCCTAACTATCCCTCTTCAGCAGTATTCCATAAATAGGCCAACAGCCAAAGTTTAAACATTTTAAGATATAGGAGAACAAACTTACCTTTTAAAAAAGGTCCTTAAAGGCACAAATAGAGTGAAAGCGCTTTGAATTAGGATAAATAACTGCGATCAAAATGGAATTACCCTGAAACTGCCTCTTTATGTTACAGTTTCAAAGTGTGATTAACTGTACAGTACACTGTATTACAAATATGCTTCAAGTGAAGAGTTGTTCAATTGGCTGATAACACTTCACATTAATCACTGTGTACCTCACAGTCAGCTAAAACTACTTTTTGTGATTCTAAAGTGCCACCTTCATCTTCCTCTAGCACAACATATACACACTTTTCTCCACAATCTCTTTAAAATAGCTCTGAAGTGATCTCCAGGGTCTATTGTTGTCAATGAGATATTCACCATTCTGTAGTGTATGAAACTCTTGGCTGCTTGTCATGCTTTAGAATGTCCCAAGACAGTAATCACCACATTATAATATCTTTCTTATTGTGATTTAATATCTTCTGTAATTGATTGATAATGCAGTCAAAATTAAAGTGAATTTATCTTTTAGCCAGCATTTTCCTACAGTCATTTGCTGGTCAATCTAAAACTAAAGAGGCTGTGGACAGAAAAATGCAAATGCATTGAAACAAATTCAGCCCACCCTAGTATTCCTTTGTTAGACCTTATCTATATGAACTGAAAATCTACTGTACAGGCAGCAACTGGCAGTCTGATTCTTTCTAATGTTTTTCTTATAAGCAGCCATAAGCTTTGACTGAATGTTTCATACCCAAGGATACACAAAGTACTGTATATATTTTGATTATTTTAGAGCTAGTATCTAACCATTTTTCTCCCCCTCTCTACTGTCTAGAGGTACAATGCAGACATAATGCAGGTATAACCAGCTGGTGGAGGATCCCCCCAATTCCAGGATAGCTCCTATATTACTTTACTCCCAACTGCAGCAATCCTCACCTTCCACAACAGTTCCTTGGGGCCCTATGGTTCTGGTCGTATGTTACCATGGTCCTGTGGTTGGTCTGAATTATACCGGGAGACAGTCCAGTTCCCAGCTGGCCCCAGAATTATGGAGGGATAACTGTGCACAGCTCAGATTCAGCATAAGACCTAAATTTCACAATTAGGTACGTGTCATTACCATGGCCACACACACATATCAGGTATTTGCAAATCCAAATGGACAGTGATCTATTTAATTATCAAGCTTGTGGTAGCTATCTGTGCAAATTAGAAATGTAATTATGTAAACATGATTGTATTTACAATTGTGCCCTTAATTTTGAATATCCAGTTCTAATCTTTCAAAGGCATATCATTAGAGAGTAAGAAAACATACAAGAAAGAAAACTGGTACCTGCTTGAATAGTTGTATGATACGTTATATGACAAGAAGGAAAGTAGTATGTGAGATCTTCTGATTCATTCTTTAATTTGAGTCTTGGGACAACATAGGGACAACATGTGATGCCCTTAGGATATTTATGAAACTGTTAGTTTTTTTCATCATGGTCTTCCCATACAAACTGATTTGTGGAATAATTAATTAAAAAATATACACAATTTAGCTCATAACTACTGCACACTCAGATTGTTTCATGTGTATCATACTGTGTGTGATATTTAACAGAAATGAAAACATGATGGTATTAAAACTAAACCTCTCTTTCTTTTCACTGCCTTTTGCTATTAACTGAAAGGTAATTTGAATATTATGTGTCATCACAGTGGAGGTTTATTCAGTGAAACTGCATTTAATGTTATTAAAATGTGAGTTATGCTTGTACTTGCAATGACTGATATGCATAATATTTAGCTTATAACTCAGAAAATAGTCACAGTAAATTTCTTAAAGCAATTAAGTTGTCTTTTGTTAACTTCTAAACTGCAGTGAAAGAATATAATGAGGCTAATAAATGTATTTGTTGTATATGTAATTGAGATTAAAGCAGATACTAATCTAGACTGAATCAGAATGCATTGCCACACATAAATGCATTGCCACTAATGTGTCTGGTTTTCTTGGATAGACAACCACAAATTAAATGTAGGATTTAATCAAAATGAACATTTATGGTCAGAAAAATGCAAAAGGACATTTTAAAATGAGAAGGATGGTCCACTCATTCCAGCACTAGCCTAGGACTTGGGAGACCTGGGTTCAAGTTCCTGTTCTGCCACAGACTTCCTGTATGACCTTGGGCAAGTCATTCAGCCTTTGTGTGAGTTAGTTTCCTCATCTGTAAAATGGGAATAATAGTACTTCCCTATTTTACAGAGTTGTGGTAAGGATAAATATATTAAAAATATTGAGCCAGTCAAATACTAGAGAGATGAGGGCTTGGTGATATAAGTTCCTATGATAGAAATGAGTTGGAGTCCTACTGAAAATATTCTTTGGAACAGGAACTTTCACTTTAGAAGATGTCTTTTGAATACTCTGACGTCAGAGGCAATTATTCTCAAGTTCTAGTTCTACCAATAGCTTCATATCACCAAGTGCAGCTATTTCAGATGTGCCTACAAAAGATGCATGTTCCCTTTTAATGTCAGGAGACAGATTACAAGAGTGGGGAGAAACTAAAGATGTGTTTATTTATAAATACTAACAAAATCAAAGGAGCAAAGAAAAACCTTAGGACAATTTACATAAAACAAAGAACTCCAGTGTATAAACAAAGTACACAGGCAAAGAAAATAACATGATGGTATGTATACAGATTTTATTATCCTGAGCTTGGGATAGCCACAAAGTAACTTTAAAACGTATAAGTTATATAGGATCATCCCCAAACATGTGCCAGTAGCCTCTATAGTGCACCAAGTCATTATGTATTCTGCACATGCCACATGTTTTATAGAAAAGCTATTTTATCAATGTTTGGGAGAGCTGTTTAAAAATAGATGGGTACTATGTTTGTACAGGTAAAACCAGATGCTTTCATTATCATGAATCTGAAAACAGAGGGCCCAGGAGAGAAATATTTTGACAAATGTTTTAGGCAATTCTGGAGGCTTCTAAAATAGTGTGTATACTGTATACATTTTACTGTCATGATCCACAGGGTCAGCATCATGATCTGCTAGAAACAAATGCCTTACACCACAGGGATGGAAGGGTTCTTTTGGCTTCCCTTGGAGGGTAGTGATACTCCACACACTAAATTTATCCCAGGTCCAGGACTAAATATGGCTTCTTCAAGCAATGTGTGTATGTAGCTTAGAGGGGAAATTCCACCTAACAAGGGAAAAAAGAAAAACATTTCTGGTCATTTTTTTTCTTCCTTTAAGCAATGGCTGCGATTTGAATGGGTTCGGAACTTTGGGAAAGTTAGATGTAGTCCTGTGTGAGGTGATAATGGGTAGCATGCAGGTGGAGCAGTCTGGTGTCTGAAAAGTATGGCTAGAGGAACCATATATGTGATCTATCAAAGCATTGACAACTATTATTAACATACATACAAATGCAGCTACACTATTGTGGACCAAATCTGTGCCCTGTGTCCATTCTAGGTAAAATGACTTGGCATATGAGAGCGTGGATCCACTTCTTCTACTGCAAAGAATCTGTGGAGTAATCACTGCTCAGTCTCAGAACTGTAGGTGATGCTGAACCATCTATGGTAAGAAATGTGTATATGTGTGCATGAGGACACAACAAAGATATTGAAAATGCACCAGTTGTACTGTCTATTGGGCTTTTCAGACTTACAGAGATGGGGTTAGGATTTGTTACTATCTAAATAATAATGAAAGAAATAAATTCACTTTGATCATATTTACATTACCTTACATATAACTAAATAACTTACTTTAATTAGTCTTATCCTGCTCAACTTCCCTTCCTGGTTTTTATTTGGAGGAGCATCCATTTCTCTGGGACACTAGGGACTCTGCTCCTTAGTCCAAGGAGCTCTATCTGAATTGCCGGGGCAAAACCCTGACACCATTGAAATCAACAAGAGTTTTGCCTGAATTTCACCCCAGCTTTCCAAATGCAAGCCCACCACAAGTTGTCAACTGTAGGCATGTAGCACTGCCTTCAGCGGTATCTTCTCTCCAGGTCTGTTTTGGGTTAGTTTGCAACCCGAGTGAAATATGCCAGAATCCATCTCCTGCTGTTATTTTTGGAAGCCCCCAAAATCAAAGGTTAGAATGTCCCAGGGCTGCAAATTAACACCATCACCAGAAAAGTAAGTTTTTCATTCCCAGACTTTGCAAGTGAAGCTCAGCATAAAGTTCTTTGTGTTTCATTTTTTTCCAGATGATGGTGGTGACCGTCAACAAAATATTTAGGAAAATATGCAGAGCCTGATGTGCTGCAGGCTGCATAATTCAGTGAACAGGAAAGATGCCACTACAGGAGGTCATCAATATACAACAAAGAAAGAAGATGAAGCAACATTTTGAGAGGAATGGGCAGCAGGACATTGTTCAAAGTATTATGAGAGGAAGAAACAAAAAATATTTCCTTACGGGGCAGCAGTCTCCATTGCGTAGACAATACATTTTGACAGCACTATTTTGAAAGCATATACATATACATTTTTTTATTTGGATAACATAGTCAGATAACACTTGAGAAGAAAAATTAGGATTTTGTCCAGCGAATCATATGCAGCTGGAAATTAATCAAACATATTATGTGCCACTCTGAAAGACCTATTGCAGTACTGCAAGGTGCAGATTTTCCATCCTCACTAAACTCAAATATAGCTGAATTGATTTGAAAGTCTGGGCAAAATCCTTTTTGGGCACATATATGAAAAATTCCAGCCCCAAAGGTGAGCATTTTGGGAAGATACGAACATGTGAAAAAAAGTGTCTATAACTGAAACTTTGCTACAAATTCAACCATATAGCAGATGCTATTAAGAATCCTTTAAAGTATGTATTTTTAGCCTAGAATTATTTTCTTCATATCAGCATAACCACCAAGGAAATCAAATTATTTATACCCCACATGAGAATGGTCCTAAAACTCTGGGGCACACACATCCCCAGGGGGTTCAGAGGAATGTTGGGGGGGGGGGGTAGCAGGCCAGCCCAGCTGTGCCCCCATCTCCACTGCAGCCCCACCCACAGCCCTAGCCACAGGTCTGGCCCTGGCCTCAGCCACCAGCTCCTGGATCCTCTCCTGGCTGCCACCTCTGGCTCCCAGCCTCGACTGCAGGCCTGCTTTCAGCCAAGCCCCCACACAGCGCTGAATCCTCTCTCGATCATGGCCCCCAGCCCCAACCGCAGCCCCACTCCTGGCCCCAGCTCCTGACCATGCCTCCCAGAGAAGGGCACAGATACAAAAAGTCTGGGGACCACAGCGGCACAGGGAGTGGTGAATTATGGGCAGGTATCCCAGCATTCAGCTGGGTGCAACGTGCTTTGCAAAGGAGGGGTGTGAGGGGGAACGGGGGAACGTGTACGCAGGGAGACAAGTTCAGGCTGTCAGTGACTTTTCCTTAGAGGAAACTGACAGGCTCTGCATTGAAGTCACACAGCTCAGTCCGTCAGCATTTCCAGTGGTTATTTGCTGTGAGTTTTAAGAGAGAAACTGAAAAGGTACTTCCGCATTCTTCCTCCCATTTTCAAAACAACACTTAGACGTTATTTGCCTTAAATGGCTTGTTGATTGCCTTACATGGCTCAGAGGCGTGCCAGAGATCCCTTACAGCGTAATGAGTGATTCATGGGTGGTCACATTCGCACCGTTGCGCTATACCGCTAGCGCAAAAAGCCTTATCACTCTCGGAGAGGAGGTTTACAAGTTGTGCTTTAAAGGGAGACTTATTGCGCAAAATGTCCCTTGCCAGTGTGTAAGGTTAGAGAATTATAGCGCTCCTGGAGGGTTTTAGCGCTATAAAGCACCAGTCTAACCATGCCCAAAGTCTTAGTGAAATGATGCAGCAGCACTTGCCAGTTTTAGATCTGAAACAACTCAACAAAAACAACCTCCGAAAACTGGTAAATTTAGCATTATAAACAACCTGTCAGAATGGGTAACGGGTACGCGTGACAGAAAAATGACATCATTGCCACTTTGTACCATAGTGAAGCAGTACACTCGTTCCTGCAACTCAGAGCCGGCTTAGGCTATAGTGGTAATGTATGAAAGAACAAGTTAAAATGCACATTCAATGATGTTTTTTTCTTTATTCATTTGTTTTCCAGCAATGGTGTAAAAAAATAATAATTTGGGGCACTGCTTTTTGGTGCCCCCAAATCTTGGCACCCTAAATGATTGCCTAGCTTGCCTAGTGGTTACACTGGCCCCGTCTGTGACCCAGAGATCTAATGAAGGAAGGTTGCAAAATAATATTTTTAAGGAAAGCTAGAAAAGCAGTGTTTGTCCTCACAACTTTCCATGGTTAATGTTTCATGATAAAGGCCTGATAAATTGTTCATTGAAGGCAATGGAAAGATGGCTATTGGCTTCTGTTGCCTGAGGCTCTTCCTTTGCTTAGTTCTTTTAACACCTGAGGCACTTAAGTCACCTGTGGCTCTACCTATCTGCGGGGAGCTCCTTTTTCAGGTCAAAGGCACTGCATGATGTCTTAATGACACCGTGGCATTTGCCTCAGGGAAAAGCTGAAATTATAAATATATATAGGAAGGCAGACAAACGCCTGGAATAGATATTGTTAGAATGCGACTTGTTGAAATCAGGGACAGATTGAACAAGCCAGACTTGTAGGGACCTGATACTTTGTATTAGTGAACCTCTCTATGTAGGGTGTGTACATACTGCAATTAAGAACCCAGGGCTGGCCTATGCCAGCAGACTGGGGCCTGTTTTACTTGCAATGTGGATGTCTGGACTCAGACTGGAGACTCGGCTGTAGAACCCTCTGAGGTGGGACCTAGAGCTTGGGCCGGAACGTCTACACCATAATTAAACAGCCCCTTATCCTGAGCCCTGCGAGCCTGTCAGCTGGCAT
Organism: Sternotherus odoratus; assembly: GCA_032164245.1. NCBI lineage: Eukaryota > Metazoa > Chordata > Testudines > Kinosternidae > Sternotherus > Sternotherus odoratus. The sequence goes on from JAVMKO010000004.1 coordinate 58,263,213, forward strand.
GGACCAGCCACAGGTGTCAAACTGTAGTGTAGACGTACCCTTTGAATCCAGGTACAGTGTTGGACCTACCTTATTATACCTGTACCCATCTGGAATAGTCTTATAAGCACTGGTAAGTTTATTTAGAATTCATTGTGAAATACCTGTTGTATTTAATACAGACTAAATAGCCTTTCTACAGTACAGACCGGTTTATGTGCGGATGTTGGGAGTCAAGCCATCACGACCATGTGTTAATGGACCACGGGTTAAGAGGGCTATGCTGAAATACTGTATCTTAAGATATCTATTCATAATCAAATCAACCAGAGTCAAACAATTTCTACAAAAAAGAAGTCACATAATCTTTTATCTTTTTAAATCCAGCGGTTTTCTGTGTCTCGTAATTAAAGGCTAAAGTCTTATCAATAGCAGTTTTGCAAATGAAGCTGTTTCATCACAATTAGAAAGTTGTTCTTCGTGATAAAATCTATTTTACAAAATGAAGACTAACTCGGCGGGAAACATTCGCGGACAATTCATCAGATGATCGGTTTTCTCAGGAAATCGATACTTGCACTATGCCATGACACTTTTAAAAATGATCTGGATGGCTTGGAATGATTCAACCCCATTAAATTTCCAAATTTTGTTGTTTAGGCTTGAAGAATTGGCCCACTTAGTGGCATTCCTTGCAGCATGCCCTGAGCAAACCACATGCACATGGCTTTGTCTATTGTAGGTTTTGCTGAACAGCACACGTTTTCGCTTAAGCCTTGTGGCAGAATCGATATTTTGTACAAGCCATTCAGTTTAGATTAATTTTTTAGCCATTCTCGGAGAGTAGATTCGGCAATCCCAATATCTTTTGAAACATTGGCCTTGGTTTCTCCACTATTTACTTAATCTATTGCAGCTAGCTTTTCTTCTACAGTGTAGGAATGTTGACACTTGCTCTCTGCCATTATATTAGGAAGAGGAAACTCCAGTAGGTCTACAACAGGTTTCTGCGCCGCACTTCCTGTCGATTTCTGCATTGGTGAGTTAGTGAAAAAATTTGTAGTGATACATAGTAAGTTCCCGTACAGTGTGTTAATGAGTCCTGCGTGTTTAAATAGCACTGGGAGGCATGGCGCTACCCCGCATTAACCAACTTATGTGTAAACAGGTGATGCATAAACGGGTCTGTACTCTATATGTTTTACTAGCACAAATACCCGGCATTGCTCGGGTCCGTTGCGGGGGGGGCGGGGAGAGCTGAGCGAGTGCGGGGTCTGTTGGAGGGGCGGAGGGGTGAAAGAGCTGAGTGAGTGGGGGGGCATTGGAGGGGGGAGAGAGCTGAGCGAGTGGGGGGCCGTTGGAGTGGGGGAGAGGGATGAGATTTTAAAAAATTTCGATTCTTACCTGAGGGGGGAGAGAGCTGAGCGAGTGGAGGGGCTGTTGGAGGGGAGAGGGGGGAGAGAGCTGAGCGCATGCAGGGTCTGTTGGAGGGGGGTATTATTACATCGTAACTATGTCACAGAGAACAGCAGGTGTTAACCTGCTGCCCAGCTGATGTGAATGGGCTTTAAAGAATTTCACCCCTAGGGGGCGTCAGAGGTGAGATTTGAAAAATTTTCGATTCTTACCCTGATTAGGACCCTAAAGCCTATGTAAGAGGGGTGACCTAATCCCTGTGCTCTTGAGCACTGAGAAAAGGACTCTTAACTAGCCAAAACCCACTTAACGTAGCTGCTTCCCAGCCCAAATTAAGTTCCACACCCCGAGACACCCCCCTTTTTACCAGTGGGGTTCTTAGGGTTACCAATTGCTGCCACCATTTGGGTGTACTTCCAGAACCTTGGTGGGCCCCCCAAACTTCCCCAAAACCCTAACTCTGTCTTCCTCCCTGGAAGCCAAAGTCAGACACCTGGAGGCTGCTTTTCCTCCCCCCTGCACCCTGTCCCCCTCCCTGGGAGCCAGAATCAGGCACCTGGAGGCTGCTTTCCCCCTCCCCCATCTAACCTGACAGTAACAAAAGACAGTCTCCACACTCCAGCTATGTACTTAGCTGCCCTGGGTCCTATTTCCCTTCCATTCTCCCTTCCCAGACTGGAAGCAGAGAAAACCCTAAGGGAAATAAACCAGACGGTTTTATAACTAGAAAATTTAATAAAGAAAAGTGAATGAAACAAAAATACAATTTTTTACAATCTTTACAATTTGGGGTTCTCTAGCTCCCTTCTGAAACAGAAAGACACACCCCAAAAGGCACAGGCTTAATAGGAGAATCAAAATCACTTACAGCTAAGTAGAAGTATAAAAGAAGAAAAGCTGAGCTATCTCCATAGCCAGAGATACTAGTTGATCCTGGTTCCTGCCTCCGGCCTCATGGCCAGCCAAGATGGAACTGACTTTTAACTCCTCCCTTCCTCATGTTCTTGAGGCTCTGACGACATTGCTGTCTCAGATGACATTAACCCTCTCTAGCCCTCCACACCCATGACAGCCTATAACTGTACCAAATTTCAAATCTCTAGCTCAAACGGCGTGGAAGGAGTAAGGGAACGTACATACATGCACGCACGCATACATCATTTGACTTTTATATATATAGATTTAAACCATCCTATATAATGCCATGTTAGCAATATAATTCTCTATTAAATATTAAAACATATGGAAAGATTATAATTTTCTATTACATTCCATGGGACTTTCTCAAAAGGGTACACATCTTTTTCTTTGCCTCTCTTCCTCTGTAAACACACTCACACTATCAATAGCAAATGTATCACATTTTTTAAAATTAAAATATATAATGCAATCTATTCAATTAAATATAACAATGAAAATTATATTTAAAGCCTTTTAATAATCATACATAATGTGCATATGCACATAACTTCAATGTTATATAACATCTCATTTCAAATAAGATTTGAATGAATTATGAGTATAATGCTGAAATACATAACATCAAAGTCTATCTGGAGGCAAAAGAATGTCAGAGGAAAAACATGAGTAACATGAATACTAAGTATGCATAGAACTGCATTCCTAAGTAGGTAACAGTCCTGCGTGGCACCCTGATGTCTTTATATGAAATGATTTATTTTATCATGCGCAAATTCAAAATCTATAACATATTATTTCGGGGCAAAGTCAGTGATATGCATGCAGCCCCATAAACCTTTGTGTCTGTTCTGTATATTAGGTCATCCTTTCAGCTCAACAGCTTTCCAGATTAGTTTCTACAATTCCTTTTCTTCATGTTTGCTGTAACAAAAATGTAGCTCCATTCAAACAGTGTGTAAATAGCAGCCAGCTTGTAAAAATACCTTTTAAAATCATATTCACAACTGGTTTGATAAAAATTTGATGATAATTAATTTAGCCCTTTGGTCTGGACCAAATATGGGCCAAGAGCCTAACAGATATTCAGCACCTCACAAGTTCAATCAATCATTCTGTCACAACAACATGACCAGAATGATCAATTCTCATGCTTTCCTTGTGGAATAAATTGATCACCCTAAAGTTCTCTCATGTTAAAACTTTGCACCATTAGGCAAGTGATAGTGGTGAGTATGCCTTACCTGAGTGCCTAATTGAACACTTTTACTCAGATGAAACCTTTGTTAAAGTTAATGAAAATTTTGTCTGGGTAAGGTTTGCAGAATCAAACCCTTGATAGAGTAAGACAACAAACATGTACGAGAATTATGGCTCAATATTATTTTCGTGTCATTGGAGGGGGGAGAGGGGAGAGAGCTGAGCGAGTGCGGGGTCCGTTGGAGGGGGGTATTATTACATCATAACTATGTCACAGAGAACAGCAGCTGCCCAGCTGATGTTAATGGGCTTTAAATAATTTCACCCCTAGGGGGCGTCAGAGGTGAGATTTGAAAAATTTTCGATTCTTACTCTGATTAGGACCCTAAAGCCTATAACTGTACCAAATTTCAAGTCTCTAGCTCAAACGGTGTGGAAGGAGTAAGGGAACATACATACACGCACGCATACACCATTTGACTTTTATAGAGAGAGATAGATAAAAGAAGGAAAGTGTTAAAGCATCTGAATGGTAAAATATTAAATAAACCTTTTATTTTAACATTGCTTCTTTCCTTTCCCTTTTACTGGAGAGAGATTTTAGATGGAAAAACCACCTTGTTTGACAGTCTGTTAGATGGTAATAACTGTTCTTTTGGGACAAGAGAAGTTAGTTGAGATGGGTTGAAGCTGTTGATATTTCTTGCTAAAGTCCAATTCTGTTTCATCGTGGATGAAGTTTGGAATTTAGCTACAGCTAGTAGAGGAGGCAAAGTCATTTGGGTCCCTCTCTCTGGCCTGGTCTGAATATCTATAAGGATCAGAACCATGAAAGCCCATGGTTCCAGGAAATGGTGGGTGTCAGCCATGATAGTGAAGCTTTATCTATTAGCCAATTTTTCTCTCTGAGAATTTCATGTAAGGGCTCACAAGGGAATGGTGAGCAGAATAGCCCTTCCTCTTATTATTTTGTCCACCAATTAGTACTAGTTTTTGACTCACCAACTTTGGTTCACTGATTTCTCATTCTCCATTGTTCTTGTATACAAAGCATGATCTTAATAGTTTTTTTTTATTATAACAGGGTGGTTGTTGCTGGGTTTTTTTTGTGTTTTTGTGTTTTTTGGTTTTTTTTTTTTTTTTTTTTACAAATTTGGACTCTGCCTCCCTTTTGTATCTTTTCCATTAACATTTGTTATGGGTTACTGTGATACCTTATGAACTATGAACTTTCACATACATCTTACAGTTGAGATCACAACTAAGGTAAATTTATAGGCCCAATTATCACAACAGATCCATTGTTCTAATGGTGCTTAACAAACTCAGGGCCTTCTCTTACAATTTTACATGTATGAGTGAGCCTTAATCATGTAAGAACTACTGAGGTAAGTAAGGGTTTACAAAATCAGTCCTATAAAATAAGACAAGCTTACGTTCAGAGAAGCTTACATTCTAAATTGTTAATCATTAATATCAGCATAGTTGCTTTATAATCCACATATAAAAAGATTTTAATGTTACTGATATTTTAGTACAGCTGCATAATGAGAAACAATCAAAAGAATAAAACTATATGGCTGAGATTCAAATATGCTCATAAAGCACATAATCTGGATGCTCAATGAGCTTCACGGACTCTGCAGTTCTCACATTTGTTACATCAGAAGCCTTAGGCACTCTCATCTTGTGTTTGCATCTTGTTAGCAAACAGCAGACCCCCAGCAGCAACAAAAAACTTAGGGCATTGCTGCTTAACTGTCCATGAATTGCGGTTTCCTTAAAATTCTGCCTAACAAGATACATGATTGCTAATTCGATTTGTAGAAGAGCAAAACTCTGGCAAAATAAAAGTAGCAAACACTCCCAAATGATTTGCTACAAAACAGAACACATTAATTGTTGTTTGTTTTGAATGTGTGATGTTCAGTTGATCTAGCACATAGCAGAGGTAGGAGACATTTTATTTTCAATTTTCCCTGAAATTGTGCATTATTATGATTAGTGGCATAGTGATCTATGGACATAATGTTTACTACAAGTCATTCATTCAAATATTGACAGTTAAAGAATGTTTTGGTTTCAGAGGCCCTTGAAGACTTCCACTGATTTAAACTGGCTTTGGATGAGGCCCAAAGGCCCTAGCTCTAATCCCATTTAGTCAGTTATGAAATTCCTTTAAAGTTATGAAGTTTTACCGATTTAGCCAAGTGAGATACTAGAGAGACAATGTGGGTAATATCTTTTATTTGACCAACCTTTGTTCGTGAGAGAGAGACAAGTTTCTGAGCCACACAGAGGTCTTCTTCAGGTCTGGGAAACTAACTCAAAGTGTCACAGCTAAATACAAGAGTTGAATAGATCATATTGCATATGTACCTAACACATTTCAAGGGACCATTCAAGGTGAAGTGACCTGTTAACACCCCTCCAGACATAGGAAGGGGGGAAGCAGATGCAGAAAATTGTTGGTGGGTTACAGATTGTTGTAATAAGTGAGATTCTGGCCTTTATAGTTGTAGAGAACTTTCACAAATGTTCTTCTCTCTTGTGGACTCTGCAGCTAAGATATAAAAATAACAACAAACATACAACCTTTCCTATGTTTACCTCAATGGCATTTTAAACCTTGGGTATGTGGATCTGAAGAGTTACTGAATATGTTGACACTTTGGTGCTATCCTATGCCAGTGCTTTATTGCTTATCAACATATCATTTAGCCCAAGCAAGCAAAGCTGAATTTATTTAGAAGGTGTATTCTTCTGCCCAACTATTTATTGGACATTTTACTGAAAAATGTTGTCAAAACATGTAGATATAAGCAGTAAAGACAGTTAAGCAGCTGACAAATTGGGATAGTTGAGTCTGCCTTGGGTTTCAACTCTTTAGACAGGAATGAGGGAACCCAAAACATTCTGACCCATTTACCAGGATCTGAGCTTGGGCAATGACTGTCATTAGTTCTAAAAACAACAAACCTCTCTGTCCAGAGAGCATGTAAACAATATAGAAAACATATGTTCTTCCAGTTAACAATGATTAGTAGAATTAAACATTTTCCTACCTTTGCTTTTTTGAGGATCTTATTTATTTTCCTATATCTTACTGTTATCTTACCTACAGTAGACTCTCGATTATCCAGGATTGGATTAACCAGGATGTCAAAAAAAATACACGCAACTCGCAGGGCCAGCTCTGGCTTTGCTGCCGCCTCAGGCATACACACAAACCCCCACCACCACCAGGCGCAGGGCAGCCAGTGAACCAACCCTTCCCTCCCCCCAACGCAGGGTGGCTGGTGAACCAACCCCCCACTCCCCATATTTCCTATGGATGGTGATTATCCAGGATTTTATTAGCTAGAATTATTTTTCCCCTATAATCCTGGATAATCGAGAGTGTAGTGTGTGTGTGTGTGTGTGTATATGTATATATATATATATATATATATATATATATATATATATATATATATATATATATATATAATATGACACCCACATACTTTGCTTGGGTTTGGGATCCCAATATTAATCTTCTACTGAAGGGGGGGAGGGGAACTTACTACTACCATGGGCAACTTAAAATGATCCTTGAACTTTCACTCTGAATTTGGAGTGACTATAGTGTCATGTAATAACATTGACATACTCTAGTGTGCTTTGACTATGCTAGGTGCAAGCAAATTATGCATTGCAATATGGCTAATTATACTTTAGGAACATAGCCCATATTTACAGCATTGTGGACTCTTTTGTGGGAAACGGTGACTCCAAAAAAGACTTGGGAGTTGTGGTAGGTAATCTGCTGAACATGAACTCCCAGTGGCCAAAAGGGCTAATGCATGAACAGGAATCTCCAGTAGAAAGGTTCTTACCCCGGTATTTAGCACTGGTGAGGCCACTGATGGAATGCGTCTGGTTCTGATATTGACAATTCTAGGAGGACATTGATAAACTGGAGGTTTCAGCGAAGAGTCATTAAAATGATTACATAATTAGAAAATGCAGGTTATAGCGATTGAGCTCCCTGAGTTCTACATCTGTTTACCTTAACAAAGGGAAGTTTATGGTGGTTACTGGTTACAGTTTAAATCAATCATAGTACCTACGAAGGGAACAGATATTTGATAATGGAGTCTTTAAATTTAGTAGAGAAAGATATAACATGATCCAATAGCTGGAAGTTGAAACGAGACAAATTCTGTTTGTAAATAAGGAGTGCACTTTTATCAGTGAGGGTAATTAACCATTAGAATAGTTTACCAAGGGTCGTGATGGATTCTCCATCATTGGCTATTTTTAAATCAAGATTTGAGGACCTTTGTAGCCTGTGTTATACAGTACGTCAGACTAGATGATCACAGTGGTCCCTTTTACCCTTGGAATCTAGGAAGTTCCTTTTTTTTTTTTAATACAACAATTTCTTATGTTACTGTGATACTATTCACCATTCTCTTTTCCTTTTATATTCCACACATTTAAATCAAGTTGAAAGATCTGGTAAGCCACTTTGGATCCAATCCTGTAAACACATGTAAATGAAGCCAGGGGGATCACTGAGGAGTAATATTAAACATACATATTTGCAGGATTGGCTCCTAGTTGAGAAGGTGAAGTTTAATTGTGTCTTAAAGTTTTACAAGTGTGTATGGGGAGAAGGAGAGGAGCCAGAGCAGAATTTTTTGTTCAAAGGGTGTTTCAAATTTTATTTTTATTGACTTTAGAAGCTTAAAATGCTTTGGCACAATATTCAAGGACACCTTGGTGTGAGGGGCATTTTAAAAATATAACTTGATACTGGCATAAATATCTTAAGCAACCTAGTCATGTTCTTTTGACACAAATGGTGCTTATATACCATTAACACTCATGTGAGTCTTGCATTCTCATTAATGAAAATATGCTGCTACTGGTAAATCTATTATAAAACATCCTTATGAATTACTTATATTTGGAAACATTTTAAGCCAACTGCCTGGATGACAATTTGAGTAAGGTGCCAAACTTGGCTAACACTTAAACTGCCAGTCATTTAAGAAGAAAGTTAACCAACCATTAAAGAACTGCATGCTGTCTAATTTTGTGTTTAAAGGAAATGTACTAAATAATTCAGTGTTATTGCAGAGGTTTTCCTGCTGACACATTTCAGATGCATTTTAGATCATCTTTATCAATAAACCACATTATCCATCATAGTATTCTAAATATTGGGATGAAGTTACAGGATAAAAATATGTCCAGTTTATATGGCAATCACTCAGTCCTGATGATGCCACCAGTAATTTACTTCACAAGTCATAAACTGAATGTGATCACCTTAGACACAGGTGAATGGGAGAGAAGGAGCAGAAGAGAGGAAAGAGGCAGGGAACCTGTCATGGGAGAAAAGCAGGAGAAAGACATTAACTGAGGTTGCTTACTCCTGTCCCTCAGTTTGGAATTTTTAGGGTGCAGATAGATACATGTCCTGATGATTCTAATGATTAATTGCTCTGTCCCTTAGTTTCAATCCCAGTCTTCTCTTTATACCAATACTGTACCTCTCAGGGCTTTTCTGAGACTCAGTTCACTTGCATAAATGCTTTGAAATCTTCAGATGAGAAATATTAGATCAGTGCAATGTGTTAGTAATAACAATAAACCATTCCTGTGTATATTGTGAGGTAAAGATAACATTTGCTCAATAGATGTCGCATCTCCACCTCTTTTCATCATACTCTTGTAAAGTTTTCTTAGTGAATTACTAGTACAATGATACAACACTTAAAATGATCTGGGGATTCTGACAATGACTTGTTTACAGTATGTCGAGTAGTTTATATCTAGTAACATCAGTACTGATAATTCTCTATGTAAATGAACTCTTTTTTTCCTGAAATATTTCACCCCATGCTTTGGCAGTAGGCTCTTGCACAAGCTATCTAGAAATTATTTTTAAGCTTTCTATACTTAGCATGAAAACTGTCAGTGTCAGATCTTGGCCCTATAGTGGCTGCTTTTCATTGATTCATTTCTACAGTGCCCACAAAATGAGGGCATTGAGTTACCTGAGGATTTGCCTGGGCACTGCAAGATGAGGAAATGGCTAGTAGATCTACCTAACTGTGGATTTGCTGACTTCTGCCCTGCCACTCCCACACAGCTCCCTGTATGCTGGAGCCCAGGACACTCTGATGGAGAACAATTACATAGTTTAGCAGTGTATAGCCTATGCCCTTTGCATAGGCTCAAGGAATCTTGTCCTTCCCCTGCAGCAAAATGTATTATTTCTGCTTGCTTTTTAACAATAAATTCCTTCCTGAATGAATAATCAGAATATTTTTTGAGGACAAACTTCAAATAATGGCTTACTGCTAGGACTGCTATTTGTGTAGACCGCCAGCTGACCTACAAATAGCAATCTGTGATGCCTGTTTGATTTCCAGCATGGGGACAAACCCTGTCCAATCCTCCATTATCATGGAGGCAACTGCAGAGAGTAGTAATGAGGGAAGATTCTCTCATCAGCCCTATATATTTCTTTTCTGGTGAACTCCATTTTGGTCTACTCATCAGAGGAAGCTATTTAAGGAATATTAGAAAAATCATTTGATACTGTTAAATAATTGTTTTCAAAGCAAAATAGGCTTGATTGTTTAATTGCTTATTTTAAGAAATTAATCACATTTCTAAAATATTTTAAAACAGAAAGTTTTGGCTTCCAAATCACTTTCTGCCTTCATACTCAGTCTAAAAGAGCAAGAGAGGTAAAGACCTTTTAAAAGCCTGTGTTAAAGTAAAAGATGTATTTTAATGGCATGCAGTATGCTTTTTTTATAGCAGTTTCATGTTCTTATAAACAATATTCCGGCCCAGAGTTCATGTGAAAAGCTAATCCATAAGGCTTTGTGCCTGTCTGAGAGAATACTTATTAAGATAATATATTAATGGAAATGACCCCTGTCAGTTTAGTTGCACAAAGCTTTATTCTGAACCTAAATGACCTTCACCAATTTTATATTTCAGATACTCCCAAGAGCCCGCAACATCGTTCTCCAAATCCAGCGCATTGGATAGTAGTGCATGCAGGTACTGGAATTGTTCCATTTGGTTAATTCCATTTCCAAAGAGATTCAGATTTTGTGCAGGTTGTGAGCAAAGGTTTGCGTCAATTTTTTAAAATTATTATTTTATCAGATTTATTTCACCTATACCTTATTATAATTCAATCTAATTAAGAGGAAACTTCAAAAGACCCTATATTGCTTACCCACATAAGTCATCAGAACCAAAATCCTGATTATCAGCCGAATCTATAATCGTGCACCATGAAGGTTCATGTATTCCCCCCACCCAAGTTTGTTTTTAATAAAAGGTTTTTCTCTTTTTTTAATCATAAATCTCTAGTGAAATAGACATCTGAATGTAATGACACTTATTCCAATTTATTTTAAAAGTTGGTCCATATTTTTTCCAAATGACCTTTGATGAATGGGTAACCATAGTTTAACAACAATGGAAAAAAACAATTTGTTGTAAAGAACCTATCTAATCTTCAATTTGCAATAATGTATGTTATATAAAAATATCAATAATCTTGGGCACTTTAGGTAGAAATGCTGAATATCCTCCTCACTAATGATTTTCCAAAAAGAGTGCCTTAACAGATTCCTTGTGTAAATATTTCCTTACACCATGAATACCAGATATTAGTCAAAATCCATTCTAAACAATTACTGTTAGTAATTTTTTTACCTTGTTTCACAATTCTTTATTTCACATGGTTTAGACAGAAGTGTTACACATCTGAATTTCCATATATATAAATAAAACACAAAGCAATAATCAGTGGATGCATCTGAGAGAACTTTAATTAACCTGATTCTCTCAAGACGTCTTATTAATACCCAGTCAAAAACAGAATGATGATTATCCACTTTTCTAGCACTCTAAAGCCGCATTCTACATGCTGGGATGGGAGGAGAAATGCATATGTTAAGTGTCACATGGATTTTCTTGTGGGAATGAAAATGTAACATTTCCCTTTTTTTTTTTTTTTTTTTTAATTATGATGGGACTTCTAGGTTGTTAACCAATAAATTAATAGTTATACACATAGAGGGTTAGCCAAAGAGGCTATTTCTAATCACAATGAGCTCTTAATTGTTCCATTTTCTTTCATGGTGGGAGAAGTTTCTTTAGAAAGAGGTTTTACTCCCTGCTATCCAGAGAAAAGAGATTGGTGAATTATTGAGAAAATGAATGATAATGATAGAGATGCAGGTATGCTGAGAATATGGTTTTGGGCAGATGTTTTGGCTGAATTGTTGTGCACATGTGAGGAGCTCTAGGTAGCTGAAGCCTAGAGTTTTGGAGAGAATTGAATTATAAATTATTAGGAGCATGCCTGAGGCTTCAGTGCAGAGTGAGACTGAACTAAGTGCCTGGAAAGCCAATAAATGTATCTTAGCAATGTGCTAGACCTAGTGACAATAAAGCATTTATTCAGCTGCCTGCTATTTAGGGCTGTATTTTGAGCTCTGCTGAACATTTTTTTATGGCCAGCAAAACTGAGAGCCCTGAAGGGGAGTTTTATAAATTTGAATGGAGAATAAAATATCCAATGACTGCTTTTTGACCATAAGCATTGCATAAAAATGAAGTTTGTTGGGTATGTAAATTAGTCTTTTTACATATAATTTCAGCTATTTGTATAGAATCAGAGAGGTAGCCGTGTTAGTCTGGAATAGCAGAAGTGACAAAGAGTCCTGTGGCACCTTAAAGACTAACTAAAGTATTGAAGCATAAGCTTTCGTGGGCTAAATACCCATTTCGTCGGATGCATGAAGTGGAAGTGTCCAGGGGCGGGTATAAATAAGAAGGCAGGTTGGAGATAACAAGGTTAGTCCAATCAGGCTGAACCAGCTTGTTATCTCTAATCAGGGAGGATGAGGTATTCCTCTAGCAACTGAACTGGAGGTGTGAACTCCGAGAGAGGAGAAGCTGCTTTTGTAATTAGCAAGCCATTCAAAATCTTTGTTCAGTCCCAAATTGATGCTATCAGATTTGCAAATGAATTGCAGCTCTGCAGTTTCTCTTTGCAGTCTGGTCTTGAAGTTTTTTTGCTGCAAGATAGTGACCTTTAAATCTTTAATTGTGTGTGCAGGGAGATTGAAGTGTTCTCCTACAGGTTTTTGTATATTGCCATTCCTGATATCTAATTTGCGTCCATTTATCCTTTTTTGTAGGGACTGTCCAGTGTGGTCGATGTACATAGCTGAGGGACACTGCTTCAGTACCTTAGTTAGCCTTTAAGGTGCCACAGGACTCTTTGTCACTTCAACTATTTGTATGATTCTAATACATCATTTTGCAAATATATTTTGCTGTTAATTTATGAATGGAAGTGCTAATAAACCAGATTATTACAATGTGTTTCTGGGTCTGAAACCAAAAGTAGTGTTGTGTACTTTTCATGTGTTTTTACACTGATCCATGTTGGGCATCCTAGAGTCAGCCCCTGCTGATGGAGCACAGTGGCTTGCTTCCCTGCCCTGTTTCTCTGCAAGGACTATATTCTCTGAGCATAATGGTGAAGGTAAGAGATACTGGGCAGAAAGATCCAGGAACACAGGGACCCAAGAGGCTGTGAGTGTTGATGTAGCTTTTTAGTAGCAGTTAGGGGCTGGGCGCTGATCTGGCTGTCTCAGAGATGCTACAGGAATCTGGCCGTGGGAAGTGTGCAGGGTAACTATTGCTCTGTTGTGTGCTGACAGGTGCTGCCTATTCAGGAATGTATTGATCCCGGGACAACGGCTCCTCCTTGGAGACTGAACAGGAGGAGGGAGCCTGAACAAAGAGCTGGAGAAGCTGGTACTTTCCTAGGAATGTGATTTGGCCCCTGGCACAGATGCTGTGAGTCCCAGTTGCACCCCAATACTATAACGATGGGGTGGGCTCATGTTCCAACCCTCACCTCCCAGGGTCTCCACTCTGCACTATGCAGGGATAGTTTTACTCAGTGCCCTCACCCCCATCTTCAGAGAATATTTTCACCCACCACTTAGAAGAACTGTATCCCAGAGACCCAATCGGGATGGGAGGCACTTTGCTAGGTGCTTATCACATTCTGGGATGCAAGCCAGACCAGTGAGGGGGTGTCACCATTGGTCCTGCATATCTTGGTGCCTTGAAAACCACATGCAGGTCATACCCTGAGTGTGCATAACTACAGCCCTGGTCCAACATGTCTGACCCAGCAGCCTGTAAGCAACATACTAGACACTCTGGCTTTCACCAGCCTTGATGACTACCTGTAGGGTGACCCCAATACACTCCCAGTCCAGAGGGTTCTTTTCCCCAAAACATATATTCTTCACAATCCAGCCCTATCCCAGAACTTCCATTATTAGAGGTCCCTGGAAGGAATCAATATAAAATAGTTCCTACTTTAACTGGAGTTACCAAACTGTCAATTTGAAGACAACACAGGATTAATCTTAGGTCAATTTATTTTTTAATCACCGAGATTGAGTACAAATATAAGGCAAAGTTAGAAATGGTTATAAACAAAATGAAGCTAAAACACTTTCTAGTAACAAAAAACAAAGCTAGACTTGGTTCAAGGTACATTGTGCAAATTGGCATTATGTATCCACATTTGAGTAGGAAGCACCTTTGAAATAGAGTACAGTGGCTGCTTGCCAGGCCCAGAGATGATGTGGGCCCTAACTACTAATACATTAAATATTCTTACCTGGTGTGTATGAATTCTTTGGCATAATATAGTTTCTATTTATCCAGCTCAAATTTACCTCTGGGGGTCCCAAACACAGTCCTGGAGGCTATTCCCATTACCAACTTCCACAAGTCTCCTTATGTCCCAACAGGTGAAGGAAGGGTCATTCCTAGAGGACTGAGGTTATTCACCAATAGAAACAGCTTTGAGCCCTGCACACTTTTAAAAAGCAACTCCTACTTGAACTTCAAAGAGATCCCTATAAATAATAATGGAGGGAGGATAGGCTAGTTTCCTCAGTCAGGGAGACAACCATCAAGTAACATCCAAGGATTGTTTCTCATTACAGTAAAACCTCCATTTAACGGACTAATTCGGGCAAGGGGGTGTCCGTTAAATCAAAAAGTCTGTTATTTAATTTAAAAAAAAATGAGCTGTCAGAGCAGCAGCCTGCCCGCCACAGGGTCGGGGCGGCAGCTGGGAGCCGTCAGCCAGCCCGCCCGGGTGCCGGCTGCTGGGACCCGGGTGGCACCCAGGACCCAGCAGCCAGCCCACCTGGGTCCTGGCTGCTGGGACCCAGGCGGCAGCCGGGAACCGTCAGCCAGCCCGCCCGCTGCTTTGACCCGGGCGGCAGCCGGGAGCCGGCAGCCAGCCTGCCCGCTGCCGTGACCCGGGTGGCAGCCAGGAGTCGGCAGCCAGCCCGCCCGCTGCCTGAACCCGGGCGGCAGCTGGGAGCCGGCAGCCGGCCCGCAAGAAATGTATTTCGGATGCATCAGACTTGCTCAGAAATTTTGTGCGTTGCATCCGAAGTCCGTTAAATCAAGGTCCGTTAAATCGAGGTTTTACTGTACATCCAGAAACTAAATCCCCATCCATGGGTCTATAAATGTGGCAGAGTTCCACACTTCTTCCCCTACCCCCATTTTCTGAGAGGAACCTGGACTGACAGAATGTGGGGAGTGGCTGGGGGCTCAGTTTAAGGTTGCAGTTTGATGCATGGATATGGGAGTAGTAAATTCTTCTGGGTCTCAGTAGCTTTAGCCCCTGTTTGTGCTTTTACTAATTCATCTGGGTATCTTTTTATTTGTTACAAAATCTCTGAATTTTAACCCTTGCCAACAATTATTCCTAGGTGATCCAGTGAGAAACTAATCTATTAATTACAAGTATGTGACCATGCTCAAGTCATGTCTTAAAGGCCTTATTCAGAACACTTGGTGTAGCAGTATCCCAAAGGATGTACCATTTCCCCATTGCAGATATTTCATATATAAGTGGAGAGTAGTTTTCACTTATAACAATGAATGAAAATGCACCACTGCAAACTGGATTTCTTGTGCTATGTTCCCAGATGTAGGGTAGGGATAGGGAGAATGACAGTCACTATCCTTGCTTCACATAAAACAATGTTACAAGTTTTCTAGTTGGGGATCCAATGTTTAAACTCCATGCAAACTAGGCTCTTAAAGTGACTTTTTTATATTAAATTATAAGTGTTTAATTCCCTAAAACAGGTTTATATTTTCAGATTTTTTCCATTGCTGTTGTAACAGCTGTCATTCTAAACCAGCAAAAGAAAATCAGTATTGACTATCCTTGAGTATCTTTTAATCTAAAAATGTATAGGAATGGCTTACTTTGGATTTTGTTATCTAGACCTTGGATATGTCCTTTAGCAGAGAGAGATCTGAGATCCTCTCCATTCAACACTAATGAAATGCAGTAAACTGGAATTCTACATAAAGGATTACCTATTTCAGTTAATGAAACAGACTGTCTAAAACACTTAACTACAAATGGATCTACAGAAAAAAATGCATATTATTTATAAGTATTCTATATAAAATATTCAGAAGTTGTAGGCAACTGTATTCTGTACCTCAACTTTCTGCTCCACTCTGAAAAATAAATGTAAAGATCATGCTTTTGGCTCCACCATGGAGCTGTCAAGTGTAACTACAAGTTCAATCTTGCCACTCACCACAAAACATGAATCCTGTTTGAAGCAGCTGCTTGGTTTCAAGCTTAAATCTCAATACTTTTTTTCTTCTCTGCCTTGATTATTTGTAGTATATTATAAGAATAGACAGGGATAAGATCTCTTTAAAGCATGCAACTGTTATACTAAGAATAGGTAAAAATAGTAGAAAAATGTTTTTAAATAATCAAATGGTATAAATGTTGATTGAAATGTAATTGGTGTTTGAGGTCTTAATTTAAAACCCAAACAGGATGGAAAAAATGAATCAGTATGCAGCCTTCTACTAGGACAATCTCTTTTAAATTCCTATGTAAAGCAGGAGCTGCTTGGCCATATGCATTTGTCTAACAGTCATCTCTGATTTTTCCCTCTCTGGTTTGCCTCCTCCCAGTCACTCTTCCAATAGTCTGTTTCAGTTCAGCTGTGTTCTTCCTCATTTATAGACTTCAGTCCTCACAAAATGGGATTTCTTATTGACGGCATCTTACACAACTGTGAATTACTAAACCACAGCACCTAAGACTGCTTCAGAAGCAACAGTTCCACAACACTTGCCCATAATTTCCAGGGTTGGGGAAAACCTGTTCCTTTTCCCACATGAATGTGTAATTTTTAAGAGGATTCAGAGTGGTAGCCATGTTACTCTGTATCAGTAAAAACAACCAGGAGGCCTTGTGGCATCTTAGAGGCTAACAAATTTATTTGGGCAGAAGCTTTTGTGGGCTAGAACCCATTTTGTTATACGCATGGAGTAGAAAATACAGAAGCAGGTATAAATACATGAAAAGATTTGAGTTGCCTTACCAAGTGTGAGGTCAGTCTAGTGAGACCATTCAATTGACAGCAGGATACTAAGGAAGGGGCGGGGGGGGGGGACTTTCAAAGTGGCAATGAGTGGCCCATTTCAGACAGTTCACAAGAAGATGTGAGTAACGGTATGGGGAAATTTGGTTTTAGGTCTCGTAATGACCCAACCACTCCCAGGCTTTATTCAAGCCTAATCTGATGGGCGTGCAGTTTACAAATTAATTCCAGTTCTGCAGTTTCATGTTGGAGTCTTTCTGAAGTTTTTTTTTGTTGAAGAATTTCCACTTTTAGGTCTGTTATTGAGTGACCAGGGAGATTGAAGTATTCTCCCACTAGTTTTTGAATATTATGATTCCTGATGTCAGATGTCCATTTATTCTTTAGCATAGAAACTGCCTGCACGATGCACTGAGACTCTGGGAGAGCGGGGGAGGTGCCGGGAGCAGCCTCCCCTACTGGGAGCTTAGGTGGGCCGGTAAGGAAGGTTCTGCAGGCCATATGTGGCCCATGGGCCATAGTTTGCCCACCTTTGTTCTGTAGCCATAGTGGCTAGGATGGTGGTTTCTGGAAGATCACTGAAGAATTGTAGTTTCCTCAGGAAGTCAGTGGTGTCTCAGAGATAGCTGGGAATGCTGGTAGTATAGGGACTGAGGAGATAGTCTACATAGACCGATAATCATGCTGTTAGGGTACCAATGCCTGAAATGACGGGCATCCAGGATTCCCAGGTTTATAGATTTGGGGTAGCAAAATCCTTATTTTTGTAGTGTTTGGAAGCTTTCTGTGGGTTAGTGTGCTGTTCAGTGGTGTGTTGGAAATATTCCTTGAGTCAGAGATGTCAAAAGTAAGATTCTGCTGTGACCTAGAACTATATCATGTTTGTCGGGGAGGTGGGGCAGAAGGAGAGGTCCCAAGATAGGACAGACTCTTCTTCTGGGCTAAGAGTATGGCTGCATAATGTAATCTTGTTGGGTGAGTTAAGGGAACCACTGTTGCGGCCCCTTGTAGCATGTAGGAGTTTAGATAGTTTAGTTCCCTTAGGGCTGGTCCCCACTACAGCTTAACGTCAACTTTAGTGACATTAATTTGACATAAACCTGTACCCGTCATCACACTGAAGCCATTTGTGTCGATTTAAAGGGCCCTCAAAATCAACTTCTGTACATCTGCCTAACGAGAGGAGTAGCGCTGAAATCGACCTCTCTCGATCAATTGTGGACTAGTGAGGATGAATGGGATGTTATTGGCCTCCAGAGGCTGTCCCACAATGCTCCATTCTGACCGCTCTGGACTGCCTCACTGTTCCACTGTGACCGCTCTGGACAGCACTCTCAACTCGCTGCTCTGGCCAGGTAGACAGGAAAAGACCCAGGAACATTTGAATAGCATTTCCTGTTTGGTCAGCGTGGCCAGCTCACCTGCACAGCTCAGTCGCCATTCAGAGAAATCAGCAGCATAAGCCGCCATGCAGACCTCAGCATCACAAGACGCCATGCAGAGCTCAGCAGCACAGGAGACCAGCCAGAGAAAAAGAGCTCCAGCATGGTCCAATCGTGAGGTGTTGGATCTGATCGCTATCTGGGGAGAGGAATCCGTGATGTTGGAACTCCGCAACAACAAATGGAATGCCAACACATTCGCCAGGGTCTCCAAGGCCATGCTGGAAAGAGGCCACAACAGGGACGTACAACAGTGCCGCGTGAAAATTAAGGAGCTGAGTCAAGCATTCCAGAAAGCCAAAGAGGCAAACGGACGCTCAGGGGGTCCGCTGTGGACATGCCTGTTCTACAATGAACTGAATCAGATAATGGGGGGCGCCCCACCACCATCACACCGGTCTTCGTTTATTCCACCCATGGGATATCGGTCAGGCCTGAGGAGGACTCGGATGATGATGATGAGGAGGAGGAGGAGGAGGGAAATATCATGGAACAGCAGGATGCAAACGGAGAAACAGTATTATTACCAGACAGCCAGGAGCTTTTTATCACCCTGGAGCCAGTACTCAGCCAACCCTCCCAAGCGGGTACCCAAGCCGGCGAAGGGAACTCTGGTGAGTGTTTTTTTTAAGTGATTAGATGACTCATGATTTTTAAAGGAAGCATTTATTAATGATTAACTTGACCTAAGGAATTGGCGTGCTTTCATTGCTGGTCTAGTCCCTTTTCACTCAAAGAGCTTGTGGATGTACTCGGGTACTGACCGGAAGTCCTCTACGGACATTTCCATGAAGCTATCCAGGAGGTAGCGATGAATCTTCCGCACCAGATTTCTGGGGAGAGCCGCCTTGTCCGGCCCCCCGTGATAGGAGACCATCCCACACCACGAAAGTAGTAAATAGTCTGGTATCATTGAGCAGCATAGCATTGCGGCGAATGCACCAGGACTTTGAAATGATTCCAACAACATGCGTTCTCTATCTCTCAGAGAAATTCTAAGCAGAGTTATGTCATTCTTGTTTGAAATACAGACTGCAATTAGTCTGGACACAGCGAGCGAGACAGCCTGTAAGCCCCCCCCCCCCCCCGCCAACCCCCACCCCCCCTTTGCCCCAGCCAGCCCGTTGAGAGAGCAGTTAGATGAGTTTTGAGCCTACAAGCGGATGCTTCCGCAGCCAGCCCGAACCCAGAGAGTTTTTGGTTTTGTTCTGCATTTCGTGGTTCACAGGGAGCCACGTGGTGGGGGGGAAGGCGGTGGGGTTACTCTGGAATATCCGAGCGCTGCTGTAAAGAGTATGGCTTTGCTTACCATAGCCGGCTGCACGGTGATTTCAGCAGCCGTGGTGAGGCTCTCTCATGCGTGAGTTGATTCTGTGACTTTTGACTGATCCAGTAACTTTTAGGTGAGGAATATGACCTTGTACAGAAACCATATCAGCCCTGTGAATACTGTGTTTCCCCGCTGCATAGTAATCCCATTGTTCTCCGTGAGTGTATGTGTCTCATAACCTTATACCTTTCTTTCTTCAACAGCTGCACAGTTATCTCTGAATCCTCCCTCTTGCCCCTCACGCCAGCTATCACAGATACGAAAGCATAAAAAGAAAACGCGTGATGACATGTTTAACGAACTTCTGCATAACTCTAACATTGAGGCCGCACGGCAGACAGAATGGAGGGAAAAATTGTTACAGTTAAGGCAAGAATCAAGAGCTGCAGCAGAAAAGTTGCAGGAACGTGAAGAACGGCGGATGGATGCTTTGCTCCGCATAATGGGGGAGCAAAGTGCCATGCTTCGTTGTCTGGTGGAGCTTCAGCAGGCCCAAAGATCGCCTCTACAGCCTCTGTGTAACCACCTCCCCCCCTCCCCAAAGTCCCATAGCTTCCCCACCCAGACGCGGGGTGAGAACCCGGGGGGGGGGGGGAAGCTCCGGGGACCGACCCACTCTACCCCACAAGCCAGCACAAGCAGCAGCAGGTTGAGTTTCTCTAAAAACTTGTAAAAGCTGCTGTCTTGCCCCTCCTCCCCCCGCTCCTCCACCACTGTGACTACTGGTTTCCCTCCTCAACCACCACTTCTTGGCTACCTTGCCAGTGATCCCCTGTATTTGTATTTGTGATGAAGCAATAAAGAAACCATGATTATTAAAACAGTGAATTTATTTCCTCTGCAAGCATCGGAAGGGGGAGGGAAAGAGGGTGCAAGGACAGCAGGCTTAGGGCTGAGCAGAGCAAGGGAGCGGGTTCTCAAACGCCATCTTGGGCACTCATAAAACTGGTTTTCAAGGCGTCCCTGAGGCGCAGCGCGTCATGGTGCGCTCTTCTATTTTCCCTGCTGTGTGGCTGCTGGTAAGCAGCGGACAGGAAATTTGCCTCTGCCTCCCAGTCCACCATAAACGTTTTCCCCTTGCTCTCACAGAGATTGTGGAGCACAGAGCAAGCAGCAATAACAATGGAGATATTTCTGTCGCTGATGTCTGAGCGAATCAGTAATGAACGCCATTTCCCCTTCAGTCGGCCAAATGCACACTCTACTGCCATCCTGCACTTGCTCAGCCTGTAGTTGAACAGCTCCTGACCCCGTCCAGTGTAGGGCTTCATAACCCAGGGCATTAAGGGGTAGGCTGGGTCCCCAAGGATAACGATCGGCATTTCTACACCCCCTACAGTAATTTTCTGGTCGGGGAAGAAAATTCCTTGCTGCAGCTGTCTAAATATCCTAGAGTTCCTGAACACACAAGCGTCATGAACCTTTCCCGGCCATCCCACCTACAGGTCGGTGAAACGTCCCTTGTGGTCAACCACTGCTTGCATAACCATAGAATAATATCCCTTCCGGTTTCTGTACTCTGCGGCGTCGTTGTCCGGTGCCAGGATAGGGATATGAGTCCCATCTACAGCCCCACCACAGTTAGGGAATCCCATGGTGGCAAAGCCATCTATTGTAGCTTGCAGGTTTCCAAGGTTTAGAACCCTGGGTAGCAGCAGCTCGACGATTGCCCTGCTTACTTGCATCACAGCAGACCCCACTGTAGATTTACCCATCCCAAACTAATTCGCGACTGACCGGTAGCTGTCTGGCATTGCAAGCTTCCAGAGGGCTATCGCCACTCACTTCTGAACTGTGAGGGCCGCCCTCATTCTGGTATTCTTGCGCCGGAGGGCCGGGGAAAGCAAGTCACAAAGTTCCATGAATGTGCCCTTACGCATGCGAAAGTTTCTGAGCCACTGGGAGTCATCCCAGATCCGCAGCACTATGCGATCCCACCAGTCAGTGCTTGTTTCCCTGGCCCAGAATCGGCGTTGCATGGCATGAGCCTGCCCCATAGCCACCAAATTTGCCAGCTTGTCGGTCACCCTACTTCCAAAAACGTTAGTGTCCCTGTCCCTGCTGTGCACATCCAGGTCCATCTCCTCATCACTGTCATCGGGTTCCAGAAAGCGTAGTTGTCTCCAGATCGCATTCCTCTGCAGACGGTATAGCATAAAATCCACAACAGTGTGCAAGGTCCGCTCAACGGCCAGTACTGCAGCGGTGGCATCAGCGGGCTCCATGCTTGCCGCGCTATGGCGTTAGCGAGGCGTGGAGAAAGGGCACGAATAATGGGATGCCTACCCACAGTGCACCGCTCGAAATGGGGTCAACGGCACGAAAAAAGGGCTCGAAATTATGAAATGCCTACCCATAGTGCAGCACTCAAAATGGTGCCTGCTGGGGACTCCGGGAACTGTGGGATAGGTACCCACAGTGCAACACTCGCTATGTCGACGCTTGCAACAGTTGTGCGGACAGACATGTCGACTTGCTGTGCTTTGTGAGGACACACAAAATTGACTCTATACAGTCTGCTTTAAAAAATTGACTTAAAGGAAATCGACCTATTGCTGTAGTGAAGACATACCCTTAGTCTGCCACAAATGGGGATGACCTTCTTCACAAAGAAGAAAAGGAGACCAAGCATAACACAACATTGGATGGAATAATGTGTCACATCATATCATCATTCTACCCTGTCACATGTCACTCCATCACATATTAACATAACACACTATCAAGTCACACTGCCAGGTCCATTTTCTATGGCTTGTTTTAGCCATAAGGGCTTGTAATGAAGGACAACATGACTTGAAATATCTTGTGTTAAATCTTCCTACAATTATCTTCCGTTTTGAAACAGAAATTTATTTCTGGATAAGCCAAGGACTGTGTTCAACCTATCCTGTGATGGACAGTTAATCCAGCATTACAAGGTGTCTGCAATAATGAAATGGTTTCCAGTATTCACAGATCCTGGCAGCTACTTTCTGTGTCACTTCCAATTTTAAGGACCTTTTGACTTCTTTTTGAATAATAAAGTATGCAATAGTAATAGACAAACTGAATGTGCAGGGCCAAATTCTGCTCCTTCACAGTGATGTGACCCCACTTATAGACCAGGATATAGATTTAAGAATGTCACCCAGCTCTCATTTTGAATGAGAGGGTCAGCTAAATTTGTTTTGAGGCTAGATCCTGGTAGGTGCAGATAGTCCTCCTGGGGAAGATGAGGGCAGTCAGTACTTGGGTTTGAGTGAACGTGAGTTTTGCTATAACTTTTTTTTTTAAGTTTGATCAAACTAGAAAACGCCAAGAAACACAGCCCAAACTGTGGAGTGAGATGGAGGCTTTGAGGAGAAAGGTTTGTCCAAAACTAGGCCAAATTTCATCTGAAAGACTTACCTAGCTTGGCAAAGCAGAAATATATTTTCAGCTAGTAACAAACTGTCCAACAAATTGAATTTGATTTAGTTTTGTTCCAAAAGTTTGTGTGGTTGAGAGACAATTCTTGGTCTGTTTCCATTTTAGAATGGTGGGATACTGCTAAATCATCTCATAGCATTTATTTCTCCTTCTTTCTGGGGACTTGATCTGAGGACAGGCTAAATGCTCGTGTCACCTACTACATGTGAGAAGGTATGTACTCTCCCTGAAATCTAACCTTGGCCCAGTTTGAGCTTGAAAGCATTGCATGTATAGATGACCCTAATATTTCTGATAGGGCTTTGATCAAGGGAAACAATTCTCCCTGTGCTAATTCAACTTTAGCTACTTCCTCTCTCCCCCCCCCTTTTTTTGACTCACAGATTGTAATGTAATTTAGCAGCATCAGCCAAGCAGTTACACTATCAAAAGCTGGGTGTCAGTTAAGGACTAAGAACAAGAAAAGCTGATCATTCCTACAAGCCTGAGTCAGATAGAAAATTTTGGGAGGAGGCGGTGCTCTTGAAGGAGAGTAAAATGAAAGAATTAGTCTTTTATATTACTTGGCACACTGTACACATGAGCAGTATTACCTGAGCATTGAAGTAGTTCAGGTCAGATGAGATGAGAGTCTGTATACAGTGAATAAAGAAGTTTCAGAAGGGAAAAGGTACATACCCCTAACTGCTCAAACACAACAATCCAACCTGATTGACCCAGAGTGTGAAGTTCAAAAATGTGGCTGAGGAAAATTGAACCAGGCAAGAAATGAGAGAAATGAAAACCCTTCCTCCTCTAGGACTAAATGCAAGACTTTTCTCATCTACAGCTTTCCTACAGTAATTATTAATAATACAAATAGTTGTTCACACTCAGTGCAAGAACCAAGGAGATGGGAGCAAAGGTGGCTGAGTGCTATCTAACCTTGCATTGTCCTGCCACCCCAAGTCTCAAGCGCACATTAACTGAACCAACTCTAGGAATATATAATGTGCTAGAACTATTGTTGTCCAGAGACGGTGAGAAAGAAGCAGTGCACCAATCAAAGGGAAGACCAGGTATGGTTAGGGTAGGTTTGTCTAACTCAGACTTACAGCACTTGGTGATTCCACCTCTCCCATTCCCCACACATTTGTTTCCACACCATAGACGTAGCATCAAACTATAAGTTGTAATTTGCTAGGGTGACATCTTTCTGAAAAACAGGTTGCTTCATTTTGCAGCATGGATGTCACCCTATAACTGCATCTGTGTAACCAGCTTTTGTGATCCTTCCATCGCCTCCAGCTTACAGAGCAGTAAATTATCCCAGAGTGCTTTCCTACGTGCTGCTCTGTGTTCATGTTCTCCAGGCACTGTCTCCTGTTGAGATTTACAAGATAGCTTCCTAGAATTCATTCATGCAAATACAGTAAAGCAGCTTGATAGGTACAGAAGCATAAACATGGTCAATATGTACAGTAGACTCTCGATTATCCAGGATTGGGTTAACCAGGATGTGGATTAACCAGGATGTCAAAAAACAAAACAAAACCGCGTAACTCGCAGGGCCGGCTCTGGCTTTGTTGCCGCCCCAAGCACACAAAAAAAAACCCTTACCAGGGCACAGGGCAGCCAGTGAACCAACACCCCTTCTCCCTGGCACAGGGTGGGTGGTGACCCAGCCCCCCTCTCCCAATATTTCCTATGGATGGTGATTATCTGGGATTTTATTAACCAGAATTAATTTTTTCCCTATCATCCTGCATAATTGAGAGTCTAGTGTAGTTATTTTGTGACTATCACTCAACCTTGTTTGTTGCAAAATGTCTCAGATTAAGCTATCATGTCCTGGTTACAACAAACGTGTACTCTTCATAGGGTAGATAAGGACTGAATTTCAGTAGCCTAAGTCAGCAGATGTACTCTGATCTAGACAGGATGGTGATTCATGCACGAGGACAACTTCACCTTTACTCAAACCCAGACATGAATAATAGAAAAAAATGTTGTTAATTGTGGCTTTTTCCCTTTTTCATCAATATAATTGCCTTTTTGTGAGACATATTGGAGTATATGTCATCGTTATTCATGGAAACTGTCAGGCTCCTTACCTCCTTTAAGAAACATGAAAGGTGAATGACAGATAGGGACTGCAATCTTAGCAAGAAAGATCTCCATTAGCAGCCAGCCAAGCAAAAAGAGAATCTGAAATTGGGGACACAGTGGGGGAACAAAGCTTAAGAATACTATTTAACTTTTTTACAGAAACTATCTCTCTCTCTTTATTGTAAAGTTGCCTGTGATGCCATGGTATGTTACTGACACAGAGAAGTAATGGTTAACTCCTTCCATTTTGGAATTAATGTCCTCTTTGCTTTCAGTTCTCTGTAGAAAGAGCAAGAACTACAGGGCTTAAATCCTCTCATTTACTCCTTATAATTGCAATACCAACACTGCTGTGGTGGTCTGCCTAAAGCTTTGAAACTACTTAATTCAGTTTAGTCAGATTATATTTAACTATGTGATTGTGCTTCTGAAAGCTTATAAGAACTTTCTAAATTTCTACCTATTCTCTAGTATTCAGATTCTAAGGGCCACTCCCCATCTTGATGTGTATTTTTGCACTGTTTGCCTTCAGGTCTATAGTAAGATCTTTGAGACAAGAAACTTATCTATTTGGCACTCAACTTCTATCGTGAATATACAAATACAGTAGTTCAGTGACTGAATAGTCATAAGGGGAGAGGGGTAATTTATTTTGTCTTTTTGCCTCAAGATTCTGAAAGACTCTAGCGCAGTGATACTCAATAGTGGCCCATGGGCCAGCTCACCCTAAAAAAATTATAATTAAATCAATGAACAATAATGCATGGCCTATCATTGCCTATAACTTCCTTAGTAAGTAACCTACTGGCAGTGCTTAATTTGTAATGAAAGAGGTGCCAGGGCTCAGCCCCAGTACCAATGAAGCATTGGTAGGGTAGCCATAGAGCTGCAGCTGCTGGTTGGTGCCCAGCTCTGCAGGCAGCACCGCCACCAGCAGCAGATCAGAAGTAAGGGTGGCCTGGTATGGTGTATTGCCATCCTTACTTCTGCCCTGCTTCTGGTGGCAACACTGCCTTCAGAGCTGGATGGCTGGAGAGCAGTGGCTGCTGGCTGAGAGCCCAGGGGTGCCAGGGCTATGAACGGCAAAGCCTAGAGGTGGCAGGGCTCAGCACCACCAGAAAAACTTACTGGATCTTAAAATCTGATAGCACTAGCTATGATTGAGCTAGCCCACCGTGCATTTTTCCATTGGTGATGGAAGTGGCGCAAAAAATGAATGCAACGGGGAGTAAACATTGAAAAGGTCACAGCAAAACCTGAGCTATAACCCAAACTGGACAGTTGACTTTTTTTTTATTATGCCACCTCATTTAAATGCAAAACCTGTGTGTTTAATATGCCAAATCACTACACTAGGCTGTAAGGTAGTCAGCGGGAGGTGCCACTTTTTGAATTAAAGCACAGAACTTCAACATAGCCGATCCTCCGTTGCAAGACTTGACGAAACTGAAAATCTAAACTCTTCGTATCACACTTCAAACACCATTTTCACAACCTCAGCAGCTGGAATGGAAAAAGCAACAGCTGCTTCTCCTTGGATAATGTTTGTACTAGGTAAAAGGAAAAGCCTTTCATGAATGCTGAGCATGTTGGAAATGGAGGAGGAGCTTTTTCCCAGAGATAAAAACAAAGATGACATTGTGAACTGTACCAATCAAGTTCCCCTTCTAATTCCACGGCAGTGCAAAGACTGGAGGTAATTTACAAGGATTTTGTCAGCACTGCTTTCCAATTTAAAAAAAAACACCAAATACATCTCTCTTGCAGTGGATGAATCAGGTGATTTAAGTGACGCTGCCCAGTTACCTCTGTTTGTTAGATCTTATGATGATGAAATTTTCAAGGAAGAATTTTTGTGCTTAATATCTAACCTAAACCACAGGAAAGAACATTTTTGAAAAGGTTAAAGGGTTTTTGGGGAAAAAACAAAGGTTTAGACCTGCAGAGAATAAACTTGCTCGTTACAGAGGGAGATCCTTCTATAACAGGGAAAGAGAAAAGCTTTGCTTCATGTTTGGGCAGTGGTATACCCTTCACTGCATCATTCACCAGACCATCCTATGCCGTTAGTTGTCTGGGGACTTGCAAAAAAAAAAAGGTATTGTGATAAGATTAGTGAAATATATATGCTCAATGTCTAGCTTACCATATTGTCTCTTTAAAGCTTTTTTACAAGATGTTTCAGATGAATACAGTGACCTGTTGCAGCAGAATGACGTTCACTGATTAAGTAAGGGAGATGGGTTAGAGGGATCATGTGGTTTGAAAGAAATTATTTTTTAAGCACACAACACCAACAAGCCTTGCACGTTCCTGGAAGTCAATGGTAAACTAAGGAGTGACTAGATTAAATTATAAGTACCTACGTGGAGAACAAATACTTCATAATGAGCTCTTCAGTCTAGCACAGAAAGGTAGAATTCTAGAATATCAGGGTTGGAAGGGACCTCAAGATGTCATCTAGTCCAACCACTTGCTCAAAGCAGGACCAATCCCCAACTAAATCATCCCGCCCAGGGCTTAAAAACCTCCAAGGAAGGAGACTTCCCCACTTCTATAGGAAACACTTGTAATTACAATGCTTCAGCACCTTCCTAATGATTTTTCCCCCTAATATCCAACCTAAACCTCCCCCACTGCAACTTGAGACCATTACTCCTTGTTCTGTCATCTGCTGCCACTGAGAACAGTCTAGATCCATCCTCTTTGGAACCCCCTTTCAGGTAGTTGAAAGCAGCTATCAAATCCCCCCTCATTCTTCTCTTCTGCAGACTAAACAATCCCAGTTTCCTCAGCTTCTCCTCATAAGTCATGTGCTCCAACCCCCTATTCATTTTTGTTGCCCTCCTCTGGACTCTTTCCAATATTTCTGCATCTTTCTTGTAGTGTGGGACCCAAAACTGGACACAGTACTCCAGATGCGGCCTCACCAATGCCAAATAGAAGGAAATGATCACGTCTCTAAATCTGCTTGCAATGCCTTTACTTTTTTGGCCCAATCCTCTATTTGTCAAGGTCCCTCTGTATCCTGTCCCTACCCTCCAGTGTGTCTACCACTCCTCCCAATTTTGTGTCATCTGCAAACTTGCTGAGGGTGCAATCCACGCCATCCTCCAGATCATTAATGAAAATATTGAACAAAACTGCCCCATGACCAATCGTTGGGGCACTCCGCTTGATACCAGCTGCCAACTAGACATGGAGCCATTGACCATATAGCCAGCTTTCTATCCACTTTATAGTTCATTCATCCAGCCCATACTTCTTTAAGAAGCTTACAAAAAGTGGAAGATTGGACAAATGACCAGGGAGGAGTATAAAAATATTGCTCAGGCGTGCAGGAGTGAAATTAGGAAGGCCAAATGACACTTACAGTTGCAGCTAGCATGAGATATAACATGATCCAATAGTTAGAAGTTTAAGTTAGACAAATTCAGACTGGAAATAAGATGTACATTTTTAACAGTGAGTGTAATTAACCATTGGAACAAATTAACAGAATTGTGGATTTTCTATTACTGACAACTTTTAAACCAAGATAGAATGTCTATTTCAGCTATGTCCTAGAAACTATTTTGTGGAAGTTCTAGGTCTTGTGTTATGCAGGAGGTCTGACTAGATCACAGTGGCCTTGGAATCTACAAAAAATTCCCACCAATTTCAGTGTGAGCAGGAGTCAGCCCTGAATTTGTTCTGAGGGACCGGCTTTAACTCTAATGTTACATTATACATGCAAACTCAAAAAGTGTTAATGACTTCTCAATACAAGTTGCATTCAAACAGAGAAGGGGCAAAAGGGAATGTAGTGCTTGCACCTTCTCTGAATGAATAAATATCTTTCTAACCAAGAACTGTAGCACTTTCTAACAATAAATATATATATTTTCAAGGAGAGAGCATGCATCTGAGAGACGGCTCCAGAGAAATCAGCATTTACTACTTACCTAACCAGTTTAGTCACTGACCTGAGGTGACCTTAACAGCACTTATTTTAAAGTGATCATTAAATGGAATACTAAAAACTTTCAGAAAATGCTTTTGGCTCTGCTCTCAGCTATTGTTATCCTCTAACATGTAGCAGTCCCTTTTCAATACTTCTAATTTTATCACCTGGTACTCCCTTGGAAAGTTAGAAATCCTCAGTATTTCCTAGTCTAATCTGTCTTCCTCCTAATATACATTATATAAAAAACAGAAATCTAATTTTTCCTAAAATTAAACACACTCAGTGCTAGTTCATTAAAACATATTTAACAAATCAGTTGCAGTATTTTTTTTTTAATAAATTCAGCACAAAATGCAAAAAGTAGCTTTTCTTTACGTGACACATGCATCTTTTAACCTTTAGGGCATGATTTTCCTCTTACACTAGTTAACATCATTGACTTCAATGGAGTTACTTGTACTGAGGTAAGTCAAGAATAAGAAGAAAATCAAGCCATTGTTTTCTTAAGAGCCTAACTCTAGAATGAAAAAGGAACAGGGGAGAATGCCTGGAACCTTAAAAGAGGAAAGAGTTCTGTGCCTGGTTTTACAACAGGCTTCTTGTGTGACTTGGGTTATGTCTACACTAAGCAGCTTTTGGCAATGTGGCTGTGCTTCTACAGCCATGCCGCTAAAGGTGCACAGTGTAGTCGCTGTTTGTTTGGCTCTCCTGCCCAAAAAAACTTCCATCCCCAATGACCGCCATTAGCATTGTCGACAGGAGCGCTGTCAGTGCTGTTCACACTGGCGCTGGTCATTGGCAAAACGTTTATCTTTCAGGCTTGTTGTGTTTTTGTTTAATGCCTCTGAATGACAAAAGCTGTGTCTTTCTCTGGCTGGCGTAGACATGTCCTTACAAGTGGGGTACATTTACAAAAGTGGCTTCTAATTGTGGAGGCCTTGATATGTGGAAGCTCAACTATAGGAACCTAAGGCCTCCTAATTCATCATTGCCCTTTTAGACCAGGTATGCTGGCACAAATGGAAAACAAACTTGCTGGGAGCTACCAGGGAATTACCCCAGCAACAGGGGTATGGTCTAGATACCTGGGGCAGAATGGAGATTGCAGCTGCACGTGCACTAAGAGTAAGCCTTAGCACAAATATAACATTTAGGCCTAAATCATTTGCTCATGGCTTAAGAGTCAGACTTAATATTAGAATTCATGAGTTTCTGGCTTCAGTCTGTGCTCAGATTAGCCCTCCTCCCCGCCCCTACCCTCATCCTCATATCTCTGTGGGCCAGATTCTTCAAAGTGCTGATAACGTACGGCTCCCATAGACTCCAATGACAGTAGGAGGGGCTTAGGTTTTGGGGAAGAATCAAGCCTTATACAGTCAGTTTGTGGGTAATAGACTTCAGCCTGTAATGCTGCCATCTTGGTTACTTACACATTACGGACTAACACATTTCCTGCAGAATGTAAAGTGTAGTAGGGTTCATGTTGTAAGCCCACCGTTCTGTGATTCTTTCATTGGTAGCTCCCACTCACCGAAATAGTCCCATTCAATTTTATGGGACTACTTCCATAAGCAAAATGACTAATATGAGGAAAGGCTGAATGATTGAACCTGAATAGAGTATGTTCCCATATGCCTTTTTTGCTCTTATTTTGTTGTGTAAATAAAAGAAAATCCTTTGAATTTAAATATACATGTTAAGGGAAAAACAATATGGCAATTATAAAACATTCATTATAGAACCAAACTGATGTCTTCCATTTAATAATTAATAGCTTACTTATGCCAGGTAAATAATTAATGTATGGCCAAGCTTCCCAATAAGAAAATATTGTGATCTAATTTAATTCACATTTTTAAAACTTGTTTCCATTATAGTCAAATAAGGAAATAATATTAGAAATTATATTTATACAGTTGATTGCAAATCACTAAATTTGGTAGTCCTAATATAAAACAGGATTGCATGCCTTGTTTTATTCCCCTTCATGATGATGTAACACATTATAAAATCAGTAGAACCTACCTTCTAATTGTCAGGCATTAAGTAGCAAAGGCAAAAATAAAATATTAAAAACGTATAGATACCCTGGCTTCTATGCTGCCTTTCTGTCAAACATGGGAGCCTGTTCATTGCTAATATAAGTGTTATCACATAATGCTGTGGACATCAAGAGGATAGTTCTATTTGCTTTGCCTTTCCTGTAACTACACATCACTTCATGATGTCACCGCAAGACATAGACACAAACTCCTGACCTGTAACCATGTGTCTTTCAAATACTTCTTCCATTGCCTTCACTTAACTGCTCTGCTTTTGTTAACTTATTGTTAAATGTAGAACAATATTTTCCTACCTCACAGTGTGCTAAAAGGATTAATTTCTGTTAAGAGTAAGTGCTATATAAAGGCTAAATACTATTAACAGTAAAGTGCTTGGTAAATATGAGAACCAACATTTTTACCTGATCAAGTTGATATCTTACAAAAATGATTAAAATAAAATGCAGATTATTAATGTCTTCACTATCTTTTGTTTTATAAAAGCATGAAATATGATTATACTCAAGCAAAGAGTTAAAAAACCTTACTTTGCTTAATTAAAACACAAATTTCTAAAAATTTTCATACACCAATATACATATAGTACAATCAGAGTGATAAACATCCTATTTAGTCCCCAGACAACACATCTAGGGAAAAAAATCATTTGAGTTTCTGCCATTAAAATTCTCCATTCCTGTGCTTGATTTCTTGCAACAGTTGAGAGGAGAGAAGTTAGACCATTCAGTAATATTTTATAAACACAGCTCCCCAAGCACATTAACTCCTACATCTCAGTTATCACTCACTTGTAAGATTCCTACAGGAAGGGAGGAGGGAAGGCAACAATATTACCATATAAAAGTTTGAGGCATACCATGGTCAATAAACAACAATTGCTTTTTCAAAAAAGCAGGTTGTGCTAGTTTGTTAGAAAACATTCAGAACGCATTATCTTGGATATTTTTTTACTAACATTATGGTTAGAGACAACTACCAAGTGTGGGTGTTTTCTGTCTTTAGAGCCCTCTGGGTTATACAATCTTTTCACCATCCAAATGCCTCATTCTCTGTGTGGGCTGTTCATTTTCCCCATTGCACATTCACGCTAAAGTATGAGCTTGTGACAGATAGAGGCAAGAACTGGCCCAGACCACAAAAAAAGCTTTTGGGGGTGTTAAAATGCACAACTGTAATTTTATACATATGGTTTTTTCTAAAAGATTTTCTAACTCAACCAGCAGTTAAAAGCTGACTGAAGAAATTAATGGTTGAAATTCAATTCCCTGTATTATGAAGCAGATCAGACTAGATGTTAAGAATATTCTTCATGGCCTTGAAATCTGTTACTATATAAATTTTGGGAGGAGGGAGATATTTTGTTTTGGTCCAACAAAAAATCAAGTTTCTTCACAATGTCTCTGGTAAAGGATCAGTGATACCATTGTTCACAACTGTTTTCTTTCAGTTATGCTGTACTGTCTAAATAGTGCACAAACACATTCACATTTTACAAGATTGTGATTTTCAATTTCATGTGGAAACATTTACAAATAGGATGCTTTGTTATCCTATTATTTCCAGTGGCTCAATAATGCTTTGGACTCAAGCTGGTTGAGTATGTGTCAGGGTCCACAGACCGTGCCTGCATACCAGAACACAGGGAGCTAATTCACGCAAATATACAAAAAAGTAGTGATAAAGGGCCAAGTACCCAATTAATCTCAAAAGATGAACAGGGAACTATGAAAACAACTATTTGACAAGGGTCTAAAAACAATCATAGGATAGAATAAACATAACTGTTTGCTTCATGTATATTCTTTGAAATTCAGTATGTGCTGATAAATGTAATCGAGCCCTACGAAGGGGTTAGGTCTGGGAGAAAGTCTAATGCAATTCCTAGTTAATAAAAAAGCGAGTTTGCATTCCAGCCTGGGACTTTGTGCATTTGTTCTTAATTTTTTTCCAAAGCCATTTTGTTTTCATTTTTCTTCTTGTAATTGATGTTTTCTTTTTAAACTCTCCTCTTGAAAATAGAGTGCTCGTGCTCCATGCTTAGGTTCAAGATTTATGTAGACTTTCAATGGCAGAGAAAGAGTGAGAATTTGTTCCAGAAATCAGCATTTTGCTGAATTGAAAGCTATTTAGTTATTTGACATTTTATTCATCTCACAAAATCAACTGTTCTATCTGGTTAATACCACATTTTCAACGATTTCCTGAAGTGTGTGAGGTAACTAGCAAAGAGTTCGGGATATTGTTTGTTTGTTTGCTTCTTTGAGCTTGTACTGTGAGACAGCAACCATCTATCACCTGGCTCATGAGACAGAATAAAGATTTGAAAGTGGAAATAATCCATGGCTTTAGCATTACTCATGTAAGAGTCCTATAGAACCTGATAGAGCAATAACTTTTCTATGGATTTTTTTAAAACCAACCTGTAGCATTCTTAACATGGATAACATTCTTTTCTAAATTCCATAGGTTTCTAGAGGAGATTTTATAAAATCTTATTTTCATGTCGATTAAATTATCTATCTAAAGCTTTCAAGGTCCTAGATTTCTAACTTCTTCCCTTGATATAGGTTACTAGTTTGGGAAAGAAGAAATATTTTAGGTCTATTCCTACTAAATATTTTAATATGTGTTGAGACAGTTTCCAACAAATCTTCAGTGGCCCAGACATAATATTGCAGGCGTGGCCAAACTAGGGCTTGAGAGCTCTTTTACAGTTAAGGTGTGGCTCGCTTACTCCCTCCCCCCCCCGACCCTTCACCTACCAGACTGGCAGAGGGAGCTTAGGGCTTCTGTCCTGTGGCATGGTGGTAGGACTAGGGGGTTCTTCCCTTGGGGGAGGAAGGCCTGGGGGCTTTAGTCCTGCATGAGTGGGAGGAGATGATTGAGCTTAAACCAGACACCCCCTGTGGGGATGAAGACTTAGCCCCAGTGGGTGCCACCCCCCCAGGGCAGGTTGTGTGTGTGTTGTGTAGTGCTCAACGTTCTGAAGATTATTGAATGCAGCTCAGAGGGTCTGTATGTTTGGCCACCCATGTAATTTCACTAGCCCCAAGGGTTGAAAAATGGAGTCAGGTTTCCACAATCATGAGACTAGCTTCCAAGTCATAACATTAAAAAAAAAGTGTGGCTGTTTTATTTGCCTTCTGAGTTGAATTTTTAGGGTTCATTGTATTTTTCCAGTGAGGTCTAGTAACTCTCATTTCCTAAAAAAACCAATCTCAGTTACATGATTCCAGCAGCTGGAGGTGTAAGTCTCCCCCCTTATCTCCAAATATGACATTTGTGAGAAAGTTGGTAGAGTTGACAATACTAGAAAGATATAATGCTGTTTTTAAAACAAACTATCAAAGGAAGCCTAAACTGATGTGCCAAATTTAGCCCTGGATAAGTGGCTATACTTTGAAGTTGTCTGCTTGGAGCAGGGTGCCATTTAACTCAGAGTTTATATACAAAATAAGCATTTCAATTTTTAAAAACCAATAGTGTAGTAAGAATTGATCTCAGCATACTGGTAAATATGTCTAATATGAGATGTATCTCAATAAAATAGCTCTTAAGTGAACAGGAGCAACAATCATGTGAGTTTCGTGAGGGAGTATGAAAGGCCAATTATACCACACATACTGTAAACTTAGGCCAATAATCCTCTCCCCACAAAAAATATCCCGCAAGAATAAAAAAAATTATGTGCGCAGAATTCCAAGATCAAGTTGGGGGATATCCATTTCATTGCACTGACTTCAGCATGTATAATTATGTGCCTGGTGGGCAGGTGCAATAAGTGTGCATTTGCTACGGGCAACTCATGACTCTCTAGGACAGAGTATGGGCTCTTGATGCCACAGTGACTGAAATGGAGGAGCTAAGAGAGCCAGACAAGTACTAGGGGATTCTTCCAATGCCAGTGCAATGGTCTAGTTCCTGTTCTGATAGTTTCTGTGCTATTGAGAATGGAAAGTTTGGGGAAAGGCAAACATTTAGCTGGAGTGGAGAAAACCAATCTCCCCCTCCTAGATGATATGGTATCCTCTTATTCTGGGAGGGAACCCCAGTTATTAGGAAGAGAGAGATAATAGGAATGAGGGATTCAATCATTAAAAATATAGGTAGTTGGGTTTGTGATGACTGGGAGAATTGCCTGCCCGATAAGAGATCCACAACCATCATGAGACCTCAAGATAGACTTGTATTCAGTGCTGGGACGGCACTAGTGTTTGGGGTACATGCAGGTACCACTGATATAGGGAAAGATAAGAGGGCAATCCTGAAGGCCAAACTAAGGCTGTTATGTAAGAGATTAAAGTCCAGGACCTCTGTGGTAGCATTATCTAAAATATTTCTCGCTCTGCACACAGGGCCAATTAGGCAGGCAGAACTAGAGGTCTAAATGTGTGGATGAGACAGTGGTGTTGGAAGGAGAATTTAGATTTATTAGGAACAAGGGAACCTTTTCAGAAAAGAGGATACTAAATGGGAAGGATGGCACAATCTAAACCAAAATTGAACCAGATGGGTGGCATATAAAATTTAAAAGAGCATGGAGGAGTCTACACTGAGTGCTGGCGCCAAGCTGGCACATGGGACAACGCAGAGTTTGGACAATGACATCCCTTAGGGAGGACTTATTCAAGATGTACTCTATAGTAAAAAGGGGATGATAGACGTTGCTGAAGTACAGGTAGGAACTGAAGAGAAAGAGTCCCATTCAACTACATCACATGAAGACAAACAACTAAATGTTATCAAATTTTATAAATGCTTGTAAACAAATGCTAGGAGTCTAAAGACCGAGAGGGGTGAACTACAGTGCCTTTTATTAAAGGAGGGTTATGACAAGATTGCCAAAGCTCATATGGTGGGTTCTGTACTTTTCTTGGGGTGGGGAGTGTGTGTGTGGGGGGGGACTAAGACACCAAGGGACATCCTTACCCATACACAAAGTATGCAGCTGCATAGGGCACCAGGAAATTTGGTGCCACAAATTTCCTGGTGCCCTACGCAGCTGCATGCTGCTTATTCCAGCCCCTGCTTTGCCCCTTCCCCAGGGCCCCCACCCCACCTCACCTCACCTCTACTCCACCCCTTCTCCCCTGAGCTCTGCAGCAAAGCCAGGTCTGCACTCACCAGTGGTGGGAAGTGCAGCAACCCAGCTCCAGCCACACCACAGGCGAGCGCTAGGGGGTGGTCCTCCACCCTAAAACAGTCCCCCCAACAGAGGCCTAGCCTCCCTACACCCCACAGGGGGCTGCAGTGGGCCCCAGAATAGCTAGGGACATCCCTAAAGACACCACCTCTTTCACCCCTGCTTTTAGATGCCAAGAGCCCCACTAGTGGCCTGGGAAGGTGGTATAGGAAGAAAGCAGGGGAGGGGTCTGGGTTTGTTCCTCACTCTGAGTCCCAGCCCCTTTCAACTCCTGCAGGTTTCTTAACCTCTTCCTTCTTGGGTGGGGTTACCCTCACTCCCTGGAGGGAGCCTCCCTTACTTCTGGTCGGTCTCTCTCTCTCTCTTTTTTTGTTTTTCTTCAATCTCACAACACACCACCAGTCCTCTCTCCTGCCTTCTCCTTCCTGACTGCCTGAAGCAGAGGGTTTTATTAGGTTCCTGACAGGGCTTTCATTGGCTACAGGTGCTACAATTAATCTGTAGAAACCCTTGCTAGGCTACAGGGAACCATGCCTTAATTAGCCTAGGCTTATATATTTCCCCTTGACTACTCTACCATTGCTCCCTGGTCCTCCTGTATCATGGGATATTGATATACTAGGGAGCAGAGAACCTTGGTAGATGATCAATAGGACATGGTAATAGCAGGGGTACAAAATACTGTATATAGGAATGACAGATTAGGTTGTACTGCTGGGGGAGTGGTACTCTATATAGTAATAATCCTAAATGAATCAAACTGTACTATAGAATCCCTATGTATAGAAATTCCATGCTTGAACAGTAAGAGTATAGCAGCAGGAATATACAATTGACTTTGATGGTGATTGTGAAATATGCAGGGAGATTACAGAGGCTACAAAAACAGAAAATGCAAGAACAATTGGGGATTTCAGCTATCCCCATATTGAATGAGAACATGTCACCTCAGGATGGGATGCACAGATAAAATTTCTAGACACCATTAATGATTGCT
Source organism: Sternotherus odoratus (assembly GCA_032164245.1). Taxonomy (NCBI): domain Eukaryota; kingdom Metazoa; phylum Chordata; order Testudines; family Kinosternidae; genus Sternotherus; species Sternotherus odoratus. The sequence continues at coordinate 58,300,651 of JAVMKO010000004.1, forward strand.
TCTTGGAGTAGCTAATCCTAGAACCCATGAGGGAAGAGACAGTTCTTGCTTTAGTCCTATGTGAAGCACAGGATCCAGAGTAATTTATAAGTGGTGTAGAACTCATACAATGTATTTGGGAGTAATTTATATGTTGGAGCTGTGAGAGAAGACCATGAGTGGTAGCTCATATAACAAAGCAGTGTAAAAGGCAGCCTAGGCTGGAAAACTGAGGAGAGAGCTGTTCACAAGAACCAGGAATCATCCAATGAAATTAATAAGCTGTAGGGTTCATATACACATAAGGAAGTATTTTTTCATACAACACACTGTCAACCTGTGGAACTCTTTGCCAGGAGATGTTCTGTTTATTCCCTGTGAAGCGTCTGGCACCAGATATGGTCAGGAGACAGGGCTAGATGAGCCATTGGTCTGGCCCCATATGGCTATTCTTATATTTGTGTGTGCAAGTATAGGTGATTTATAATAAATGGTTCCCTCTCTTTTTATATTGTTGGCTTCTTCTTTATTACCAATACAACACTATAAGTAGCCTTGCCATTATATTATCCTGACTTATGACAAGTTATGAGAGATAGTGACAAAAATTTAGGCTGAGAGGGACCCCAAAGTACTTGAACAATAAGCACCCTTTTAAAGGCAAGTCAGTCCCAGAAGTATCTGGATCACTATTGGCTCACACTCCTACTAAAGCTCTAGGTAGTAACGGTCATAAAAAACCCTCCTGAAAGTCATAGCATTCCCCTCTTTTTCAGAGCTAGGCAGTCTGAAGCAATAGGTCAACAGGCTGGAAGTCTGGTCATTTCATTTTCTCATGACTTAATATATCAACTGGAGTTGGATACTGCAGTCATTGTTTTCTTCATTTCCATTAATTCGGTGACATTTTTACATTGGAAAGTTACGGTTATTAATCTTAACTCCACAGGGTTCATTCATGGTCTAGAGCAAGTGCCTTTTTGCAGGCTATAACAATGTGTCTTATTATTGAGTACCATGTCTTCTGTGGCTTCAGCTCTGCAGCATTGGGCTCCTGCCACTGAATATATCCCCATGGAAAGTGGATTTCCTAAGAGAAAGCCACCACCAAGGCAGGGCTGATCAGTACTGTTTACAGACTGACTAACATGTTGGTAAAGGCATGATCAAAAGGATCAATACCTGCTGCCACCAGTGCCAATGTTTGCCACCACTATAGCTGCTAGACTTTCTGTCCCTGTGTCCATATGGGATGGAAACTTCACACCACCATGGTCTATGTAGTGAGGGAGAGAAAGCAATACAGAAACAACACCCAGGAAGCAGATTTAGATGGGGGAAAAGGCAGCGGTCTTCCAACCACATCAGAAAGGTCACCTTACCACTATGTGCTCTCAAGGCTGAGCTTCCCCAAAATGGGGATCAAGAAAATCCATGGGGTTTGATCATCTTCCCCTGACTAGATTCAGCTGCCCCACAACACTTCATGCACTTGACATCCATTTTGGTCCTGAGTTGCCTTACTCACAGTTTCAGAAGAACAGGGAAGCTCCAGAAGCCTGGAAGAAAGTGAATGTTGTGCCAATATTTAAAAAGGGTAAATAGGATGACCTGGGTAATTATAGGCCTGTCACTCTGACATCGATCCCTGGCAAGATAATAGAGCAGCTGATATGGGACTCAAAGAATTAAAGAAGGGTAATAAAATTAATGCCAATCAAAATAGGTTTATGGAAAATAGATCCAGTGAAACTGATTTATTTGGATGAGATTAAAAGTTTGGTTGATAAAGTTAATGGTGTGATGTAACAGACTTCTGTAAAACATTTTCACTATTATTGCACAACTCTGATTTAAACACTAGAAGGATATAAAATTAACATGGTACACATTAAATGGATTAAAAGCTGGCTAGCTGCTCGGTCTCAAAAGAGAATTGTAAAGGGGGAATCATCAACTAGGTGCATTTTCCATGGGGCCTTAAAGGGATGAGTTGTTATCCTGACCTATTACATTTATTAATGACATGAAAGAAAACATAAATCACTACTAAACTTTGCAGATGACACAACATTGAAGAAACAATAAATAATGAAGAGGGAAAGTCATTAATACAGAGGAAACACTCTGCCCAGTACTGGTGTCCACAATTAGCGTTGAGACAAGACTTCTAAGAAAGATTACAGGATTGGAAAGCATATAGTGACACAAGGAGCTCACTCTATTAGCTTAAAGGTAACAGTAAGGGATGACTTGATTACGTAAGTACATCCAGGGAAACAAATATTTGATAATGGATTCTTGAATCTAGCACAAAAAGGTATGACATGAGCCATGGATGGAAGCTGAAGCTAGATAAATTGAAGTCTACAATTTTAACAGTGAGGGTTAACAATGCCATGAAATATAGGCTGTAGTTTGGAGAGATTGGATAGTATATTTTATACAGCAGGTCAGACTAAATGATCACAGTGGTCCCATCTAGCCTTGGAATCTATGTCTGCAGGGGCCAATTCTATAGCAATCAGTGCCATATCTTCCAGGAATGACACTAGGGAATTTCTCTCCAGAAGCTAGAGGTTTGAGAGGATATGGGGCAGGGGGCAAAAGAATATTTTCCTCACTCCTCTCATACCTAAGAGCTATGAACCCCTCTTTGGCAAGCAAGCACAACTTGGACCCCTTCCAACTGCATCCTCCCTACGTCTGTGCAATGCTCCTGGATTGGTGTGCTCCACCCACTGAAATTCTTCAAGCTGAAATGCACAGAACAACTAGTCACAAATTACTGCCAGGCATTTCATACCACCTTGCCATGGTCAGATATATGCATAGGGTTTTGCTGCAAGATCGCTCCACAGACTCCAGAGAACCCTGACAATCTTTCAGTAGCTAATAGAAATAATGAGCAACGACGACTTGGTGACCTTTTTAATACATGGCTGAGTTAGTGCTCTTTACACAGGAATATACAGTCAAGCATACCTTGTAATCCAACATTCATCCTATGCACAGTTAAGCATAACTCATGGTCCTGGAGATGATGAAGGTCCTGTTTGATCGGGGGCGGGGAACTCTTGCAACTCTTTTCATGTAATTTAAATGTAAAGACCCACCCTCCTCACCTCGGGGGAGGAATTTCTAACAACCAGCATGGCAAGGGCCGCCTGGCACCCTGTATGCCGTAGGCACGGAACCATATTTAAAGTCTCTACCCCCCTTCCACGTTCCCTCCTAAGCAGAACTTGAACCCACGAATGTTCGACTCAGGTTAGAGGTCTGGGGTATTTCAAAGGCTCACATCGTAGGCAAAGCAGGTTTGCTCACCGTGGGGCGACTGGCATAAATATACACGGAGCACAACGTGCTTTAGGAGCAGGGTCTCCCCCTGTTTGGGGGGCCCATCAGGCGGGAGTGGGCTAGGCGGAGGAGACTCCGGGAAGGGGCGCAGTTCATTGCGGGGAGGTGCAGAAGGGAACTGGAAGCCGCGCTCCGGGACTCGGCCCCCGCAGGTTCACTGCGCTCACCCCAGGGATGGATCGGGGCCCTTTACTACTGGAGCGCGCCACCCTCGAGACAGGGGCCCGCCCGGCTTCTCCCCGCTGCCCCAGCGGCCTCGGCCAAGCCAGCGGTAACCCCGCGGCGGGCACGCGGGGCGCAGGGTGGGCCGCGGGGTTTGGGCGGCCGCCCCAGCCCAGCCGGTCGGCCCCGGGAGGCCGGCGCGGCCCCGCCGGAAACGCCATGCAAAGGCTCGGGCTGCTGCGCCGGGAAGCTCCGCGATTCTCCTTAGGGGGCAGCCTCGCCAGCCTCCACCGCCAGCACCAGCCGGGGGCTGCCCGGGACCCGCCCGGCCGGGCGCGCTACTGCCTCCAGCCCGGGCAGACAAGACGCACCACCCGCCCACGCCCCGGCTTCCGTGGCCAGGAGCAGAGCCGGCCGGAGCAGCTCGGGAGCCGGACGCTTTACCTGTCTCGGCCGGCTCTGGTATTGCTCCGTGGCGAAGAGCCGCTTCCTGTGCCAAGTGACCCTCTGATCCTCCCGCCCCCCTGGTCTCCTCTCCGGCGAAGCCAGCTCGCAGGTGCCGCCCCCCGGGAACCCATCATGAAGGAGGCGACGAGAAAGAGCCCAGGAGACAGCCGCTACTTCTGGCCTTTAGCTCCTTCTTTGTGGCCCGGAGCCGCTGGGGTGAGGTGAGGGTGATGCGGGCCCAGTCCGGGGGCACCGGAGCGCAGCGATCCAGGGCTGTACCCTGCGCCTCCTCCTGCTTTGTGCAACCGGGAGAGATTTCCCCTCCCCCCGCTCAGATCCCGTGCACATGTTGGACCCGCTAACCTCGCCGCTGAAAGCCAGCAGAGAGAGCTGGAGGAGGAGGGAGGGAGCCGTTCATCCCCCTTCATTAGCCCCTCGCCAGTCCCCTCTTGCACACTTAGAGCCCTGGATCTTTGCGCATCTTTATTTAATACCTTGGAGAGCTCAGGCTGCTTTTCTTTCTCCTCTGCTCGAATGGTATCGCGAACCGCAGCAGTGTGAAAATATTGCCCGGGAGGGAGAGAGCGAGCCCGGGCGGTGGTGAATGCACTTTGCGAAACGCTGCCCGTGCCTAGAAGGGGGGAGGGTAAGTCTCAGACTAGTTGGTATGTTGCCGGTGATGATGGCAGCTGTATCCTTTAAGGGCTCTTTCCCTCTCTCACCAAGTGCGGCTGAGACTTGAGGGAGAGGAGGGGAAACCGAGGCCGTCTCTGGAAGGGGGTGTGTTTGGATCAAGGAGTTCAGAGCTCGCCTTTGAAACTGGAGTGCCTGTTCCCTCCTTCGGTCCCAGCTGGAGCTGCACCTTATAGCTCCGGATTTCTGCCGTGGTGGGAAGCAGCTGTGCTGACCGGGGAGCTCGTCTCCTCCTGCTAGAGGTAGCATTTCATCTCGCAAAGGAAGAGCTTGCAAATTGCTCCCTGGCAGTCCCGCGCTGGTCAGTGGGTTGCGGAACGGCGTGTTTTAACCACGCGCGCTCCCTAATTCCCACGCAATTTCCCGCAAACCGTTTGTTGTCGTATCGATTTCCCAATAACTTCTGTTTAGTCTATCAGCCGATCATATTCACTCTCTCTTGTTTTAACGTGGATCGATCATGTGCTTCACGGGAAAGCCTCAGCCGGTGGGCGAGGATTTCAGTCGCATTTGTGGGGGAATTGAGTGAATCTGTGTTTGCGTTTGTTCCGCAGGTTACAAACTTCCCCTGTGAACTGTGCGGACTGGTGGTGACTCGAGGCTTGTAACAAAAGTTTCTTCTAACCGACTCCCAGTTTCGGGGTGACGCGGAGAGACAGAGGAGAAGGGAAATCGGCCTGAGTGCAAGGAATAGCTCATCGTCTATATATGCTGCCATTTGCCATGAAGAGAAAACAGAAGAGATTTTTGCAAATGACGTTGTTGTTCATGGTGGCTTTAATTTTCCTTCCTAATATTGGTCTGTGGTCTTTGTACAAGGATAAACACCTGGTGAAATCCCCAGAGCCAGGAGAGCAGCAGGTGAGTGAGGTGTGTGCAGTTTTGTTTGCTAAGTAACCCAACATTACGATTTAAAAGCATCATTAGGTTGATCCGTGGCTGCTATAAAAAGCTACTTTGCACTTAATGATGCACATGTGTCTTTTTTAACTTGAGATTGCTTTGAATGCCAAATTATATTTAATAGCTTGACATCTTTGATATCCCAATGGTAAATATACTGTGGAGAAAAGGAAAGCATGCTTTATACAAGAAAACTTAAGCAAGGATGTTGTAGAAGGCAAATTAATCTATAGATTTAAGTTTCCCAGAAGAACACTTGCATGAATAGTTACAGAATCTGACTATGCAATGATAAAGATCTGGGACCAAATGTACACTCTGATGTAGACAGGCACAGTCCTGGCTAAACTTGGCCCCCAAACTGCAATATTCACTAGGGGCAAACAAAAAGTGCAGACCTTATCAGAACTTCCATCTAGCCAGCATGCAATCAGTGATACCTCCTAGAAGGAAATACAGCAGTGTGTCTATTAAAATTGCTCATCATCCAATCAAGTTAACTGCCACTTGCTCTTCTCTTGCTAGGAATTGCTTTTCCTTTTTCTACTAGAAACGTAAAGAAGTGACTGTCAGTCTCCTTTCTACTGAATGTTGTTAATATGGCCTGTTACCACTTTAGATAATGTCTACAGAGATCAGGTTGTATGTTTGATGTCATAATGTGTACATAAATATTTAAAATTTACAGTCCTTCAGTCATCCATTATTATTAGCAGCAGTTGTTATAACCTGTTTTTCTTAATATGATTCAGCTTGTTAGATTTATATATTGCTCATAAATCTCAATAAGACTTTCATTAAATTACATATATTGAGAGTTGTTATAATGCAATATTTTTAATCACTAACTGCTCTTAAATTCCATAATCACTTGTTTTGCATAACACTGCTGGGTTTTCACTCTGTAATCTTTGGTATGCTTTAAGGTTGGTTATTTTTTAAAAAACAGTTTAATTTGATCTTTTAGCTTGTTTACCATTTCCACAGCTTGACATGAGTTTATTAGACAGCATCATGTATCATCTAGTATATTAATATTCTTAATTTCAAGGGTCATCACCCATATAGAGCGTACAATTTGCACATATTGAATTTATTTGTCATCCTATTCAGTTGAACAATGACCTATATCACTAACAATCAAAGAGTTTTGCTACTACTAAAGTTTGCCACATTATCATACCTATTATGTATAGTTTTAAAATCTTCTGAATGAAGATACTACTTTATAATAATAGGAAATCAATGTCAGTTCCTCTATTTTAAGAATCCTTTGTCTTTAAGATTTTTAAAAATTCATTGGCTCTCAGATTATAGGGGCTAGAAATATTTTTTCCTAAAGAAAGTCCAAAATATTGATTGGTGGCTATCAGTAGTTGACAAGGGAAAAAAAAACACTTTAAAATCTTTTCAGTTTCTTCTGCAGCTGGTGATTTAAGGAAGGTGAGGTGCTCTATGTGAAATCCACCTTTCAGTGACTGACACACACAAACATTTTCTGTTTTCTACAGAATCATGGCTAGAAATATGATATATTTTCTAATTATAAAGATTACAGACAAGTAGTTGTATAAGCAAAAATAGAAAACAATTTAAAAAAAATCCAAACTGCAAGAATGAACTTGCCACCTCTGAGAGATCAGCTGGTAGAATGTGTGAACTTACTAATAAGATTTTAGCAACTTTAAAATTGAGTAAGTTTTATTTCAAATGCTAATTAAACAGCAATGTGACTGCAGGAAACTAATGGTAAAACAATAAAATCTGGCAATGAAACTTTCAGCCCTGACTTCAACTTTAGAAAACTGTTCATTTGCCTACAGTCCAATAACTGTCATAAGTGAAGTTCATTGTTGAAGATGTCATAACAAATGAGAACAGCAGGTTGAGGTGGAGGTAAGTTATGTTACTTCTGTACATTTAACTCGTGCAGTTGATGTCATGATTTAATGTATGCTATATTATAGACAAAGGTGCACAAAAGGAACAAAGGACTCAAATAGTTTGAACCAAACAACTTTAAATACAAAGCAAAAAAGATTGTTGACATTGCTTTACTAATTCTCTCCCCTGAGATTACATTACAAGTTGCTGACCCATTTTTCTAGTAATTATACAAAGAATAACTGTTTAGCTGTGAAACTATATCTCTTACAGACTTTTTACATTGCATTCTAAACTGATCAATAATGAGTATAAATGCTGGAAGTTAATTTTAAGCCTAATTAAGTAGGATATCGAAAAAGTTAGCTGTGATATATTTTCGTTGAGATGTCAGAGAAAGCATGTATAACTTGGAAAAATTAGACCGTTGCTATATAACGTGGATATGATTGGGAAGGAGGGGAGAGAGAATTATGACCTTAAAATAATAGTGAGCAATTGGCTGAATCAGGCATGACTCTTGCTGTCATGAATAAAACATGTGGCCAACATTTTTGTAGTATATTTTGACTTTGGCTGTACTAGTTATAGAGCTGACATCTTACTTTGTTAAAATTAGGCTAACATTATGTGGAATAAGCATCAGCTGCTCTTCACTGGTGTTTTGACTCTATATATTGTATAAAACTTACCAATGCATTTTTAAAGCATACATCCCCCAACTTACTTGCTGAATGAAGGCTCTGTCAACCATTATTACCTCTTGAATCTGTTAGTTACAGAATAGGGGAATGATAGTGGGCTGACTGAAGCATTGACATTATCACAATAGCTGGCAACAAAGCTGCTCAAAATGGATCACATGGTTAAATGAAGTGTCTGTTTTTATCAATATATAGGAAACAGGCCTTGCTGTATAGTATGGTTGAATGTGGGGAAAATCTATGCTATTTATATACCTGAGCTGATATACTATGTTACAGTGAAATGTTGATAATAATTAGTAATAGAATTTCTATAGGCCAGCCTTAAACTTAATCAGATCACATTGTAAAAGTCTTGTATCATGGGAGTCTTCCATAGCTATTGCTAACACTGAAGCTTGCGGTTATGAAATGTAAAATCAGGTTGGAAATATGATTCTGGCAACACTGATTCAGAGTATATTATCACTTTAGTCATTGTGCATTAATTTTATATACAGTACTAATCCTTGAGTGTTTCATACAGTTTTATTTTTCTCCTCTCCTAGTTTTCTGAGGTGATTATTTACATTTGGTAGCTTTATCACTTTGCTGATAAACACAAATTAAGCAATTGTCATCACAAGTATTTAAACAGAGACTCCAAAGGTACATTGGCACAGACCAAGGGTTCGAAAATGACAGGAAAGAATATTAAAATTCCCCCTAAAAATCCTGTTTAACAATTAAATAGCAGTTAAGAAATCCTAAATGTAAATCTCAAGAATAAAATTGAATTTGTCTTTTACTCTCTAGAAATTAGTCTTCCTTTTTATACCATGGAAACAAGATGCATTTAATAGACCATGTTGTGTCGTCTTTTTCTTTTTCTTTTTTTTTAATGGCCTTGTTAATTCCTTAACACATCATGGTATATAGGAGTTCTGTTTACAGTTTTTACAGTTGGCTTTACTTTATTGTAACTTATTCATTCTGTCCTGTTGTATTGTTTGTCATAGAAATATTCATATATATGATTTTAAATGTCTTGTCTAATCTCTTCTTGTCCAAGGAAAGGAGTCTGGATATTAAATTACTCTATTTACTCTTTTAATTTCACTTCTCACGATCTCTTCTTGGAGTGTTGGTTGTTTTGCTTTCTTCTGTAGCCACTATGATATAGTGCTAACACAGAGCTAGTTAATTTGGATGGTGTGACACCTTGACACCCCAGTATTCACCACTGCCATGTAATTAGTGTAAGTTTTATAGATAGTATAGCTTATCTGCTAGACACCAATATCTCTTTGGATTGTATGTGTTATTGTTGTATGTGAAGTTATGAAGTTTTGTCTTTTCAGTATGTGTTACTGAAACATGTTGTGAGGTTGAAAACACCCACAAGCAGCCTTTCAGGTACAACAGGAAAAAGGCCAAACAATGTTAATGGCTTGTTGAATAAATGCACACAAGTACAAGGATTACCCCAGGAACTATGTACTGAGACCTCTCAGAGATAGCACTATACAATGGGAACTGTTTGACCCAGGTCACAGCAAAAGAGCTTTCCTGGCTGGCAGATTCTTAAGGCACAAATTTCCTTGGGTTTCCCAGGGGTTCAAACACGTGCTAAAGATCCTTCTACTCTGGGAACATCACTTCCCACAGTTCAGTCTCCGCCCCTTAGGTGTTTCCAGGTATGTTGTTGCAAGGAGAGTGAGGTACCTCATAATGTCATTGTCCCCCTTTTATATCTTCTTCATGCTTGCAGGTCTGGTCAGGCCTTTCCGTGCTATAATGAAACCTACTCCATCATGAGGCTTCAAATTGGTCCTTTCAGAATTAACAAGGCCTCCCTTAAAACCACTGGCCTCATGTTCTTTGATCCACCTATCTGTGAAGGTTTTGGTCACCATCACCTCAGCTAGACAGGTATGTGAGCTGATCCATCGAGGCATTCTACCTACAAAGAACAAAATCTTTTAGGAAATTGCTTAGACTCTCAACTAGGGCCAAAGCCTCTATGGTAATCTCACTTTGAGTTGCTCCTCTTACTTATATCTGTAAAGCTGCAACATGGCCTTCTGTCCATACCTTCATGAAACATTATACCCTGTTGCAGGTTTCTTCAGCCGATGCTTCTTTTGGCACAGAAGCCCTCCAGTCATCGATACCGCAGAAGTCCTTGTATCCTTCTTTAATGAGCTCTGCCTGTCAGTCACTTACAGTAGAATACACAGAGAGACTATCACTTGGAGCAGGAGGACAAGTTACTTATCTCATGAAGTAACTGAAATTCTTCAATATGTGTGGTCCCTCTCTGTGTTCCACTACCCACCCGCCATCTTTTCTGCTTTGGATCCTTTATTCAAGATTCATGGCAGAGAAGAAACTGGAGAGGTAGTTGTTCTGCACAATGCCATATGTCCTCTCTTTGGAGCACAAGAAGGAGAAGGGCACAGGCATGCACTAACAGACACTGCTAGCAAATGTCTTCTGGTCTCAAGAGCATTAAGCGCAACTGCACCCATAATGGAATACAGTTAGGAACCACACATCTTGAAGAACTCAAGTTACTATACAAGTCAAGTAACTCCTCTCTATTCTTTTTTGCTAGAAGCCTCCTCTATTACCCCTATTCTATTTGCTTAAATCATCCTCTCACCTCCAAGTCTCCCTCCTTTTTGGTTGCTCAAATCTCCCTTTCCCCTACTGACTTGAATTCTTTTTTCCCCTAATCTCTCACACCATTCCCCTCCTCCTATTATTTGCGTACCTGTTCACGGTTTCTCTCTTTTTCTTCCCCCTCCCCAATCTATCTATCTGACTTCCCCACATTGGAGGTCTATGGGAGAGTGCTTCAACTTTTTTGCTTCTCTGGCCGTCCAGCATCTGCGGCTGGAGACTGCATCTGCCTATGTTCCACAATGTTCTGCTATGAACAATAGCAGAATAGATCAGAGATGGTGGGTGCTTAAGTTAGCTGCTCAATTCTCCCACCAGTACAGTAGTGAGCAGGGCTTTGTCATGAGTGAAGCAGGTAAGGAAGGTAGGTTGGCAAGTCACCTAGTTCTCCCAGCTCCTGCTCTTTCTTCCATCACCAATACTGCATCTCTCCCAAATCTTATGCCTTGTGCAAACCTACACTGGTTTAAGTGAACTGGTTCAAAATCCTATATGGACACACCTAGGTTGGTTTCAGATTGATTGTCAGATTATCTTGGGCAGGCTGAATTGATATGTCTGTCTATGGTACTTTATATGATCCCCATCGCCATAGTATGTGAGCACATCACAATCATTTTAGGGTATTTATGTTCACAATACCTCTGTGAGGAAGAGAATTACTACTGTCCCAACTTCCCAGATGGACAACTAAGGCATAGAATAATTTAGTTGACTAAGGGTGCACAGGTAATCTGTGGAAGAGCAAAAAAAGGAGTCTAGGTCTCTGAAGTCCAACATGATAGCCTTCCTCTCTAGTTTACCCTTTCTCTCTAAGGTACAGGATATAAGCAATGTAAGAGAATGTACATACAGATTTAAGTCACCCCTTTAGTTAAATTACTACAACTCTGTGTGTTGATGAGTCTATGCTTCCCCTTTCCCTAGCCACTTTTTATCCCAAAGTATTTTGTAAAGCTCCAGGTGAGATGATAACTCGGGCTGTAAAGGCAAATAGGGCAGCTGTCGAGAACTCCGCAATACCCAGGGAAAATAGAAAACTACAGGGCATTTGGAGAAATATGCTGGGATGGTTTTTCAAAAAAATGTAGAAAAATTAGTGAGGATTTCTCCAAATGTCCAGAATGTTTGTTCTAATCTATTTTCTATTCGTGCTTGGATTTGTTCTTTATATTCAAATATGAGATACAATTGTAAGCCACAGGGAAAATCATTAAAACAGGAACAAGCGTTACAGAGTTTCAACAAAGTAGACTTGCCAGGACCATAGGGAACCTGCCAGTTGAGTGAAAACACCACTTTATGCCCTGTATTTTTTTTATGTCCCATAGCAAACATCTCAATTAAAAGAGGAATGCTTTAAATTTCTGTACTGTACTGAAAATACTTTCCCCCCCCCCAGGTTTATAAAACATTTAATTTGTATCTTATATTATTTTTTGTTTTGTTTTAAATCAATAGGTAAATCTAGGACCAGCATTTGTTTTGCTAGCCCTGCTATTTGCTCTGTACATAAGCTTCAAACTTCCTTTCTTTTTTATTTATTTTATATTTTGCAATACTTTTCTCAATATTTAATCATTTTTCCATGTTTAGATTTTTTTTCATCGGTTAAATGAAGTTCTAGTTTGAAGTCCTGGATCTTTATATTAAACACTTGGAACCCCACTGGGATTGTTAACTGCTTTCTGAGCAGCCTCTTTAGCTTGGGGGTGGTAGTACAGCTACAGCTTCATCAACCTTCGAACAAAGAGACTCGGGAGACTCAAGCATAGGAAGGAGTTCAGCGTTGTCAATTTCCAACAACATACCAGTGATTTTACCCGCCAGAGTAGGGTGCTGGTATAGTGGAAGCTGGATAGCATATTCCACTACTACTTGGTAATTCATTTTCTCTGTCTACTGACCTGCAAAGGGCCCTATAGAGAATGGAGTCACTTGTGATGTTCTTTGATGACATTGTGGCCTACTTAGAAAAGTGTTGATTGTCTGTTAATGAAATAATAGTTTTTCTTTCCCAGGCGTGATAGCTGAATATTCTATTTGCATATTTAAAACCTTCAGCCTTTTTCATATAGAATATACTTTTAAAATTATTATTTATTGATTTATAGTATCAAAGCACCTAGGAAGTCCAGTCATTGTGCTAGACACTGTACAAATACAGAATAAAAGACCGTTCCGAAGAGCTTACAATTTAAGTATAAGACGAGATAAAAGAAGGAGATAGATGGAAAAATACAAGAAAACAATGAAACTATATTGTTCAGCATTTTAGGCTGTGATCTCAGTGTACCAGTGGCCTAACCATTGTCAGGTTTTTGCAGGCATAATGGCAAAGGATAGTTGAAGAAGGATAATAAGGTAGTTTTGGTAATATTCATGGGGACTGCATCCTGCGAGGTATCTTGGGAGAAAGCACAAAGGTACTTGTTTGATCATTTAATGACTGAGTAGTGGAAGTTGGCTTCATGGACTGATAAGAGTCAGGAGTCAGTATCTTGATAGTGAATGAGAGAGAGAATGTTAATGCAGATGAACCTTCAGTGTATAAAGTCAGATCCAATGACTCCTAGCCTGCCTGGCAGTCACAATGCAGAGCTTAAATGATATAAAGTTCTGTCTATTCGCTGTCTGTATATGGGTGAATTTCACATGCAGTATAAATAGTTAGAAATGCAGTTAAAGGAGTAAAATGTGCTATATCTACTTGTGCGTGCCTGTACATCTTGGTGTGATCTTAAAAAGTCTAATTTTAAAATGATAGAACTTTTTATTATTTTTGGCACCTAACAATATTTTTATGTTGAATTCAGTATACCAGAGGAAGTCCTCTAATGGCTAATTTGGTACCTATCTATTAGCAGGGATATTACCCAAAAGGGTATAATTTTGAAGATAAAATGACTATTTTATATATCTAAACTTCAGTCTAGTTTAATTTTATGTATGTCTATTCTACAACTCGTGTTAACATTTTCTCCTGTCTATTTTAGATTAGTTAATTCTTGACAATTTTTTTCTAGAAAAAAATCCAAAACATTTCTGCTATGAAGAATATAAGGCCCTCATCCTCCACTGAACTCAAAACAGATGGACCCCTGCGTCTGTACAGAAATCCATTAAAGTCAATGAGCTATTGTGGGCTCAGGTGTCTGTCCACAGGGAGAACAGTACAAAATCGGGATATAAGTTAGAAAAAGAACATCTCAGCTGTATAAAATTCTGTCCCCCCCCCCCCCCAAAGGCCCTGATCTATCCAAAACACTTACAGCTGTGCTATGCTATAGGAGTGGGGTAGGTGGGGGGTTGACTTAAGATACAGAACTTCAGCTACACAAATAGCATAGCTGAAGTCGCAGTATCTTAGGTTGACTTACCTGGCTGTCCCCTGTAGTGGCTGAATTTAAGGCCCCTTCATTCTACTTCTGCAGTGCAAATTGGTCTTGGTGGACTAGAGATTCTGGCCCATACAGTTCACATATTACTTCATCACCACTGGAAAACAGTTCTGGGCTAAAACATAGTGACCATTTAACAACCTATATCAACACTGCACAAAAGTTTGGGACAGAACAGGAGAGGACAGTAGGAATTTATTGTATGTTTCGCAGCTCTATTTAAAATAAAAGATGGCTTAATCCGTTTTTGTGACCAATTCCCCCTCCCCCACCCCACAAAAGAGCATTATAGGAGTTTATTTTGAGACATAAGAGTATGAAAACAAGTGGTTAGTGATAGCATGTGTACTTAAACCTTATCGCGAGATTGTGACGGGCCTGATTGGTTACACGAGGTAGGGAAGAAGCAAGGAGCATTCCCAACTCCTTGTGTACCTGCTTGGGATCTAATGACAGTGTGGTTGGGGAGTGCAGACACTGTGGCCAGGTAGCCTTGTCAGCAGTGCTAATCTCCCAAGAAGGGGTGGGATGGGTGAGATGAAGGTATTCTAATCTAAATGTTTTTACGCTGTTCCCATCAGTGGTCTATCCCAGCACCTGCCACTAGGCGGTGTGACTAACATCTGTCATGTGTGGTTCTCTCAACCTCTCCCTAAGGAGAAAATTGTGTGTTTTAGTGTTTGGTTTTGGTAGTGGTGGTTGAAATATGTGTGTGTCAATACTTAATTTGTAATGAGAGAGGCGTCAGGGCTCAAGTTAGGTGGCTGGAGATGAGTGGCTGCTGGCTGGGTGCTAAGCTCTGAAGGCAATGCCTCTGCCAGCAGTAGCACAGAAGAGTGGTGTGGTCTGTTGCATTGTCATCCTTACTTCTGCTCTGCTGCAGACAGAGTGTCTTTGAAATGCCAAGCCTAGAGGTGCCTGGGCTCAGCCCCAGAAAGTCCTGACACAAATTTACCACGTGTGTGTGTGTGCGCGTACGTGCACTGCTATTTTGTGTTTATATTAAAGAAGGCAGGGTCAAAGTGTACCATGCATTTGGAAGGTGTGTTATTGTTCTTTGGTCCTGAAGGAGTTTGTTCCATAGTTTGGGTAGTGACCCCACAAAAAGTTCTGTCTCTTGCACAGAAGAGCTGTATCCTTTGCACAGTCCTGCCACCCTACCCTTAAACACTCTCTCAGCTCATGGGTCAGGTAGTAAAGCTAGTCAGCCAAAGGGGTGAGCGCAATCTGCACCTAATCTCCTGCCAGCCTGAATTCCTTAGAAGGATTTTTTTTCGTGGGGCTCCAGCTGTGACTCAACTACTTTGCATTGTCTTCCAGCACAGGGTAGTTCCTAAAGTCACAGCCTAACACACTTGTTGATTTTTATTAACCATTTTTGTGGCAATTTAAACATTTACTAAAGATTTGCAAGAAAGGTTGAACTTGCACACTGGTCACATAATGGGAAAAGATCTCCCCTATTCAGTCTAGTCGCATACCACACTCTCTAAAAAGAAATGCATTTCAATGTATTAATTATTGTTTGGATTTCTCATCTGAGTGCTGTGAAAAATTATTATATTTGGTTCCTTGAATCTTGGAACTTTTTAGATTGCCTTTCTAAGGAGTGATTGTTACACATTAGCATGGAGCGTGCATGAAGAACACACATTAATGCCACACTACAAGAAGTATTTTGCTATCTTACAGATTCTGATAAACGACGACATTTTAAGTTGTCTTTGATATGTACGCAAAATGAATGACAAGCTTGAATGGATGTTGTTTATCCAGAATGCTTCAATATAAACTAAAGTGACAGTCAAATTGCTGATCACATTTTGCAATTATAACATCGATATAAAAATGTAAATCCAAAACTTTTGACATTAAGTAAAATCAAGGGTGCTCTATTAAAATAATGGTCACAAAGCACAGCAAGGAAAGGAATATAAAAAGGAGTTGGGATAGTTACAAGGGTTACCTGAAACTTGCACAGAATTGATGCCTGAAAGCTTCACAGCAAAATATTGAACAGTATTTTTAACTAGTGTTGCATACAGAATTAGTTTGTTCAGCATAGTAGATTCCCCCAACAAAAGTAAGGGCATCCTGGAAAAAAAATTGAAACTGTCAGACACATTTTGCCAAGAGCTGTTGAATGGTAGGGAATTTTCTCTAAGTATGACAAGAACCTCCATCCTATAATGGTCAAATCCTATTTTCCTTCATAGTTTATCAAAGCCCAACAAGAAAAAGCTTTAGAATCTTCCTTATGGCATAGAAGGCCCATAAAGTGATAAAGCTCCCAATAAAACTACTGCCAAAACATTCATCAGCATAATGCAGCCCATTCCATTATATGAGAGTGAAATCTGGTTCTAACTCTAACAGTAACTTGCACTAACTACTACTAGTAGTAGTAACCCAACAACTGCAGTTCTGCAAACACAGGAACTCCATCTACAGCAGCTGCAGAGCATGATAGGGTGATGCCCCATGCTAATCAAGGAAGAAAAGAATATTCAGCCTCTGGTGTAACCTCAATCAGAGCAGCAAACATTCCCTTCACCACAAAGCACTAGAGCATTGGTTCTCAAAGTGGGGGTCGGGACCCCTCTGGGGGTCGCAGGCCAGTTCTGTGGGGGTCGCGAGCCCCTGCTGCCAGCTGCCGGCCGCGAAGAATGCCGCCGCCACGGGCTGCTGGCATCCAGCCCCGCTGCGGCGGGCTGCCGGTGCCCCCATAAGGCCAGTCCCAGGCAGCTGGCAGCCCTGCGAGCCCGGTCCGGGCCCTGGCTCCTTCTGTGGTGGGTTGCCAGCACTGCCACGTGCCCAACCCAGCCCCGGCCCCTGCAGAGGTGGGCTTCCGGTGCCCCCGTGAGCCCGGCTCGTGCCGCGTGCCTCCGTGGGGCTGCTGGAACCCCGCCCCTCATCCCGACCCCTGCCCTGGGGGGCTGCTGGAACCCCCCCATCCCAGCCCCTGCCGCAGTGGGCTGCAGCCACGCTCCCCCCACCTGACCCCTAGAGGGGGTCACGCTTAGAGGCCCGGTGTGGAAAAGGGGTCACCACTACAAAAAGTTTGAGAACCACTGCACTAGAGGATCAAAAGCTATATCCAAATGAAAACACAATCCAGTTATTTGTCATCACTCTCTGGCTCAACAAATCCAAACTCCTGACCATCGGAGCAAACAGTCAAAGCTGAAAGATGCTCAAAGTACTAGACCAACACCTAAGCCAGCAATAGATAAATTACTGGGAGGGATAAATTATAAGCAGCAGCAAGCTGGCCTGCTACAGATCCCTGCACAGTGCTTTCATACTAGAAGACCACCTCACTATAATGAAATATGTAAAACGAAGGCACATTCTCACCAAATCAGAGACCACAAACTAGAGGTGGAAATGAAGATGTACAAATCACAGTCTAAACTCAGAAAGGTGTGACTGCATGGCCATTGCAACAGAGGAGAGATTAAGACAGACAGACACTTCTGCTCCAATGTCTCAAATATGAGGAAGCAGGACAAATATTTCCCCAAATGATCTGATACCTTACATCATCTCATCCAAAAGTGATGAGTAAAAACTGTCTGGACCTGGCAGAGAGAGAGATGGTGCATATGTTATTGTGCTTTATAGCAACGTGCCACCAGATTAGCAGTGGTCAGCAATGACAAATGGACATGGGGGAGCCAGAACCCAAACAGAATGTATAGTCCGATTCTGGGTGCATCATACCTGCCTTTGGAAATGTACCTGATGGGACTGTGGTTTTCTTCCACTTTGTCAACACCAGAGTTGCTATTCATACCGATGAAGTCTTATTTAATTGAAAACCAGATTAAGACTCAGTGTGTTGAAGCTCTCTTGTTTTCAGCCTTGTTTGATCCACTATAAGAGTGGACTCTACAGAAATACTTCTTAGTCCTCTGTGGAATTCTTATTTATTACTAGCAAAAATACCCGGCCTTGCTTGGGGTATTTGTAATTGGAAACTGGGATGTAAAAAGACTACAATGTTTTTTATTAATACAAATTTTGTTCAGAAGTCTCATTTTGTCTAATTAATTTCATTCTCTTGCATTTAGATGTGGGAGGGAGGGGGGAGAGAGCTGAGCAAGTGGGGGGCGTTGGAGGGGGGAGAGAGCTGAGCGAGTGGGGGGGGAGGTTGGAGGGGGAGAGAGAGCTGAGTGAGTGCAGGGGCCGATGGAGGGGGGGATTATTACATCATAACTGTCACAGAGAACAGCAGCTGTTAACCTGCTGCCCAGCTGATGTTAATGGGCTTTAAAGAATTTCACCCCTAGGGGGTGTAAGAGGTGAGATTTGAAAAATTTTCGATTCTTACTCTGATTAGGACCCTAAAACCTATAACTGTACCAAATTTCAAGTCTCTAGCTCAAACGGTGTGGAAGGAGTAAGTTAACATACATACACACACCATTTGACTTGTATATATATAGATTGTACTGAGTGCTAAAAGGCCCCAACAGGAATGGAGCCCCATTATTCTAGACTGTTTACAAATGCATAGGAAAAATGTCCCTGTCCTCAAAGAGTTTGCAAACAAATTTTAATACCATCCAAAATATTTTCTATTTTTGACATTCTGCAGTGTTACATTTTTATCCATGTGTGATGATTCTTCAGGTACCCATGCCTGTGGGTCATCTTGTTATGCCTTACCTCTGTGAGGAGAAATCTTGGACTGGCTGGGTGTGAGCACCCCAACACCAACAGCCATTCCAGCACTTTTCTTTGGGCTATGCCAACCCAAACTTTTGTCTTGCAGGTTAACAATAGGTGCATCCCGATCCCTGAGCCCCTTTGAATTGTTCTCCTGTTATATCCACCCCGACACTGGCCACACCCAAAGGTGCAGGGTAGCCAAGTTAACAAGTTTTACCTTAAACCATTGCTCCTTAAACCACATAGCATTCAAGTGAGCACTTACAACCAACCAAAAGTAGGTTGATTTAAGAAAGAGTATTTAACTAGAAACAAGAGTGAGTGGTGAAAACAATTGACTAGAATACAGTAACTCCTCACTTAACATTGTAGTGATGTTCCTGAAAAATGTGACATTAAGTGAAACGATGTTAAGCAAAATCAATTTCTTCATAATAATGAACGTAACTGGGGGCAGGGCGTTAGGTTCTAGGGATTTTTTTTGTTTGCCACAAGTACAGTAGTTGGGAGGTTCCCCCACCTTACCTGACACAGGCAGAGCCCACTGGCACTGCAGACAGTGAGGCGGGCAAGGAAGCTGAAGGTGCTGTAGGCTAGAAGAAGCACATTACGCCACAGCGGCAGCCGCTTCCCCTACTCTGCAGGAACCAGGGGTGGGGGGGCTCAACCCTTGGCCTGCTCACTTCATCCCTTCCCCTGCTCACTCCACCCCTTCCCCCCAAGTCTCCACCCTTAACCCACCTCTCCCCCTCCGCTCTTCCCCCTTTACTCCGCACGCCACATCCTCACTCCTCCCCCCTCCCTCCCCTGCCTCCTGCCCACGGCAATCAGCTGGTTTGTGGCATTCATGAGGGAGGGGAGAGGAGTGAGAACTTGGTGAGCAGCCTCCCCCCGTCCCTCCCCATCTCCTGCAGGGGAGGGAGAGGGAGTCTGTGTGATGAGTCCTCACTTCTCCCCCCTCCCTCCTGAACTCCGCAAGCCAGCTGATTGCCGTGGGCAGGAGGTGGCGGGAGGAGGTCTGTTTGTTGTAATATTCCTTTCTCAACTCCTAAGACTTTTTGATTGTTTTGTGGTGCCTCTCAGGATTTTCCTTTGATAGTTTTGGGAAGGCGCAAGGCTGTTCAGTTGAGCCTTGTATTACCTCACCAGCTAATTAGGGAGTGGAGTGACCTTTCCCCTTGCCTGAATGGGTCATCACCCAGACACATTACCTTCTGGAGACCAATTTCTACTTCAAGTCCATAAAGCGTGCATTCAGTATAAATACATCATTTCTTAAATATTGCCCATGCATTAAGTTACAAGCATTCTGTAGACACCACACATGTTATCCTTTATGGATAAATACCCTGCCAGATATGTGTTTGGTGTAATGAGTTTGTCAGGTATGAAGTGAGAGCTGTTTACAAAGAACAGGGGGGACCCTTTGCCATTGCCTTTGTCTTTCTTCTCCATGTGGTGTTACATAATGTTTTTTGTTGACTGCTCCTCTACAGACTATTTATACATATCACCTTTTGCAAAGGTGGCTCTGTTCTGGGGATTCTCAACCTTTTTCTTTCTGAGGCTCCCCCCAACATGCTATAAAAACTCCACGGCCCATCTGTGCCACAATAACTCTTTTTCTGCATATCCAGTACACTAAAAGACAGGCCCAACTTTAGGGGTCAGCAAGCCGGGCAACTGGCTGGGGTTCCATGTCACAGGGTGCCCCGTGAATCAAAGTTACACAGGCTTCAGCCCTGAGTGATGGGCTCAGGCTTCGACTTCAGTCCCAGGCCCCAATGAGTCTAATGCTGGTCCTGCTCTCTAGTTTATTTTGATTGACCCCCTGAAACCTGCTCATGGCCCCCCAGGGTCCCAGGACCCCTGGTTGAGAACCACTGCTGTATATGATAAATTACCTTGGGGATCATCATGGTTTCTTTACTATGCTTTTGTGAGTCTTTGCTGTTAATCAGTTCTTCAGCTCTTTGATGATCTTCATTTTCAGGATCTATTGAATCATCTCTGAGAGGAGCTATTGGCTCTTCATGTTCACCCTCATTACTAAGAATAAGGTTTTGTCATGGAGGTAATAGACTGTGTGACTTTCAGAGACCTCCAGGGTATTTTTCCACTTCATCTGCAGCCCCATGTCCTGGGACAGCACCATGGGGGCTTGGGAGCTCCCAGTTCCACCCCCCACCAGCAGTCAGCCTCCCCACCCCCATTATTTTTAATAAAAGTCATAGGTCACTGGCTTCTGCAAATTTTTGTTTATAGCCCACAACCTGTCCGTGAATTTCACAAAAAATAACCAGGACAAAAATCTTAATCTTACTCATTTCTTTCTGACATTTAGTTATCTTTGCTCTTCCTTTCATTTCTCCTTTTCAGTCATGAAGTCTATCTCCAGTTTGATCATGAAGCAAAGATTTCAAAGATCTTGTCTGCCATCCTGCTCTCTTCCTAGTGTGCCTACGCTAACCAAATCAATTTGATATTCTCATCTTAGTTACTTTTCTCCGGTCACAGGCCGATCTGTAATTTATTGACCTGCATTTTGGGAGAGCCAAGCTACTCTATTTAGTGATGCTGGAAATGAGAGAGAAGCTGCTGGTGGGAGTGAAAAGAAAATAAGAGGAAATACACAGAAAGGGGGAGCAGTGCAGGCATAAAAGTAACGGAGGAGGAGAAAAAGCCGTGTAAGGGGTGAGGGACGTATTTCCCTTGTGTAATATGTTCTGAAATCGCCACATCTTTCTTTTTCTTTTCTTCATTCCTTCTTCCTTTCTTTAACATTTCTGTTTTCATATCATTTTTATGACTTTTTAATGTGTGTGTGCACAGCTCAGTGCCACCTTAATTCTCCACTGTAATTTCTTAAAGTGTATTAGTAAAGCTGTTTTGGATTGCCATGGATTAATGATTCATTTAAACTGCTTTAAAATGACCCTAGGCTAGGTCAATTATTGAAATAGTGCCAGTGAGGGATATTTTATTTTGATTTCTGTAAGCTCTTAGTTTTATGTTAACCACATCTTACAAACATGACCTGCGAGGTTTTAATGTTGTACTGAATTCAAAATGTGGGACGATAGCATTTTTCAAACTCTTTTTTTTTTAAATGGAAAACTGAAATCTATTCTCAGACTTGGCATTCAGAAAGCAGACTCCACAGTCTCATTCTATTCTGGTATATGTGTGGTCACTGTTTGTTTTTTGTGCTGATTCTGAGTAGAGCAGGCTTGTCTGACCTTTGTGAAAAAAGGCAGAATTAACTGAGGCACAGGTGCTGCTTATGGTCAATTAGGTAATGCTGCTTTTTCTTTCCAATTCCATAGCCCCCAGCTCAGTAATATTACAGTGCCTCCTGAGTATTTAAAAATAGATATAATCTCTCTTTCTTCCTTCCCAGCCTATGGGAAATGTAGCCTGAGTAGCTTAAAGTGAACTATTATTTATTTATTTACTTGTTGGTAGTGGGTGTAAATTGAGGTAAAGATAAGATTCCCAAATTTTTACTATAATGATGGTGATGACTCCTTAAGCTTCTACTCAAACCAAGTCAAAAGCAAAGCAGGGATTCTGAATGACTTTTTATTATGTTTGTGACATTCTGTGCCCTTTCAAACAGCAGCAGCCAGCTATAGGTTTGCAGATGATGATGTCAAAAGTGGTGAATCATCAGATTGTTCTGAAGCGCCTAGGTAGAAGCAGGCCTTCAATTCCTCTCAAGTGCCAGAGTAGCAAAGGTGTCTGTGACTGTGTGTGAAGAGAAACATGGACATATGTGTTCTACAATCACACAGTGCAGAGCAGTGCACTTAAAAAAACACAAACCAGATCTGGACAAACTGACTCAGGTGGGGATCAAATTTAAATCCTTAGTGATATTGCCATTGAGATGGTCTCAGAGGTGAAAGTAAGCTGATACACCCCAGTACAGTGTACAGGCAACAGCCTGTGCACCGTACCAGACCAGCTTCCCCAGGCATTTAAAGGGCTTGGGGCTCCCAGTGGTGGCTGGAGCCCTGTCTCTTTAAATTGCCATCTGAGCCCCACTGATGGAACCCTGGAGTAGAAGTGGCAGCCAGGACCCCCGGGGCTCTATTGGTGTCCCAGCCACCGCTACCACAGCTGGTGCCCCAGACCCTTTAAATCTTGATTTAAAGGCCCCGGGGATTTAATGACCCCAGTCTGTTCCAGTTGAGGCCCTACACCCTGCTCAGGACTCCAGCCTACTGGTAAGTCCTTTAAGTCACTTTCACCCCTGGATGGTCTCGGAGGTGCACTAAACAGGAAAGTTAGATAAGAGATACTATGAAGGTGAATTACCATCATGTGCTGGCACTTGAATGGGAAGTAAAGATAATTCCTAGCACTGTGTGAGACTGTTGTGTAACAACAGAGTATCAGAGAACTTCTCCCTCCCCCAGGCTTCATTCACAAAAACAATACATCTAATTTCTTGTGGTGCAGTTTGCATTAGTGATTTTATAGGTAATTATGTGCAGAAGACATGGCTCCCTTTCCTTCGTTGGAAAGGAGTCACTTCCATTTGCTTTTTAACTTTGAGTTGAGCTGGTTGAAAAATTACATTTTTAAAAATAATTTTGATTGAAGAAAGGGACAAATTTTTCACCATTGATTTATTTGTTTTCAGTAATTTCCCCCATATTTCAACTGATTCTACTTTTGAATATAGAGATGTACTGTTGTTCCTCCTGTGAGCATTCATCTCTCTTTCAGATCTTCTGGTTAGCTATGTTACAAATAGGAAGTCATCTCAATGGCAGCATTTAATGACAGCAAAGCTGACCCTCCAATGACATTGGGATTATCCACTTATACTTGATAATCAGGTAGTCCCAGCTAGATAACACTGTTGTCTTCAAGTCCTATATGCTTTGGGAACTCAAGCGTCTTGCCAGAGGTGATGCATGGAGGGTCATGTGCTCCCTCCTACCCCACATTTTCTGGTTGGCTTGTATTGACCATGTTCACAGTGGATGGGAAGCTGGATATGAGTCAACAGTGTGCCCTTGTTACCAAGAAAGCTGATAGTATTTTACACTGTATAAACCGGAGCATTACCAATAAATCGAGGGATGTGATCATTCCCCTCTATTCGGCATTGGTGAGGTCTCATCTGGAGTACTGTGTCCAGTTTTGGATTCCACAATACACGAAGGATGTGGGAAAATTGGAAAGAGTCCAGTGGAGGGCAACAAAAATGATTGGGGGCTGGAGCACATGACTTTAAGGAGAGGCTGAGGGAACTGGGATTTTTTTTAATCTGCAGAAGAGAAGAAGGGGGGGGGGGATTTGATAGCTGCTTTCAACTACCTGAAAAGGGGTTCCAAAGAGGATGGATCTAGGCTGTTCTCAGTGGTATCAGATGACAGAACACGGAGTAATGGTCTTAAGTTGCAGTGGTGGAAATTTAGGTTGGATATTAGGAAAAATGTTTTCAGTAGGAGGGTGGTGAAGCACTGGAATGGGTTACCTAGGGAGGTGGTGGAATTTCCTTCCTTAGAGATTTTAGTTGGGGATTAGTTCCTTCTTTGAGCAGGGATTTGGACTAGGTGACCTCCTGAGGTCCCTTCCAACCCTGATATTCTATGACTGAGCATACTCATTAATACTGATGAAGCCGGCTGCCCTCATTCTGCATCCCTTACTATCAGCAAGCCCTGTCTCTAGGACTTGTGGGTCATACTGACTCTCCATACTTTTAACTGTGGTAGTGGCATTTCTTCTTATTGAATATGTAGAAGAGGCGCAGTCCTTGGAGGAGAAGTGATAACCTTTTACCACCACAACAAAACTCTACCCCTAGTACTACACATAAAGAGTGACCTACAAACAACAAGCGGGGCAGTTTCATGTAATTTTTTTAAAAAAGGAAGAATTGATGCCCCAGTAAGTCTGGAGGTTTTCCGGGTAGATCTATAATAATCCCTCCCTCCATCTCAGCAGTGGAAGAAGAAGAGAAACTTTAACCTTTTCCATCAGTTTGGAGCAGCCAAACTATGAGGAAAAGCTAAGGTAGCCAGTTATAAGGCCAGGAACCTATTTTGCTAGTCCAGGAAGCAGGGAGTTCAGTGATGACTGAGACCCACGAGAGACCAAGAGGGATCTTGTGTCACTATAGGAGCCCAGTCAGTGGAGGAAAAAATGAATAAATTATTTTAAAAAAAGTTTAATCCCAGCTGCTACAGAAAAAGGAGGGGAAAGTAGACCACCGTCTTTTGTTGTTGCTGCTGTTTTGTTTTGTTGTTTATGAACTCTTTGTGAGGTTCTCAGACGTTACAATGTTGTGTGGTCGAAACACCTGGATAGGTAAATAATCATCAGGGAAACCAAAGCCAGTTGTGGAGGGGCACAAGGGTAGACTCTTTCCATAGATGAGAAAGGGGCAGAGTATGAGACAGAAAGTTGTGTAGCATAGGAGCCTCATTTTTAAGTTGTACTTGGAATCCTGCCCACCTGTTTTTCTGTCCTTACCAAATGTTGAACCCAACGTTCAGCGCACTAACTGCAGCAAGCATCTTCTCATCCATCACATTTATATATTGTGTACAGATTGGGTCTTTGGAGCAGAAGCAGAATCTATAAGAAACCTAAAAAACAAATTGTGGTACTAACTAGCACTTATCCATAACTTTGGCCCTGAGGGTGAACAAATTGCCTTAAATTTAGAAACACGTAACTTCAGATTACAGGTAGCGAGTGGGTAGTGTTGGGAGATCAAGACACGCAGATTTTAAATTAATTATCTGGATACCTGAAAATATCTTTGTATGCCAGAAAGGATGGTAAAAGTTGGCATAAGAGTCATAGTGCTGCAGTTTCTTAGTGAATTTGAGGTATAGCAAATTGAGAGATGACGTGGAAATATGGCGAACTGAACATATCTGTAATTATATGCATTTTCATATTTTTAAAAAATATTTCTGTGCCCCAAATTGCTTCAGAGAGAGAGAGAGACAAACCTCAGCAGCAGAAAATTGAAGTGCATGGCCGGTTGGGGGAATTTTTCAAAAACACAAATGTCAGATAGGCACATAATTCCCTTTGAGAGTCTATGGGTATTGAGAATCACCTATCATTATTGCTTTTGAAAATCTTCCCCTTTTTTCTGCTGGGCATTAGCAATTTCTCCTCCAGAATCTATATGCATACTTAATTAGAAAAGACTGCAAAAGTGGAGGCCCTGTGTACAAACCAACTTAACATTGGTTTGTACATAGTGTCATTTCCCCACTCCTCCCTTCCCAGAGTAAAGTAGAGACATCTTGGATGGGACTGATGGCCAAGCAGCAAGTTGTTGTCTTGCTTTAGCATGGAACATGTGAACCAGTTGCTTGGTTCTTCCTGTATAGGGAAAAGTCTGTCTGCATCCATACATAATTGTATGGGTTGAGTTCAGGGTCTCAAAATTTGTTTAGACAATGCTGTGGGGCTGAGTTGTATGTGTGTGACTCTGTAGCTAGAAATCTATGCAATATGAATGGAATTCTTTTACTTCTGCCTTATGTACATTTGTTCTTCAGCTCTAAACTTTGTTTGCTATACAAAGTTTGATATGAATGTATATTGGATGCCAGTATGAATAGAATTTATCCCAGAAGTATGCCAATCAACTGCCCAAGAATAAAGAAAAACATCTTTTCACTTAAGTACGTTTTACTTACTGGAAACCTTTTCATTAGAATTCTGAATGGGACGTGCTAGTCAGGGATTTGCCAGGTGCTTACCAGAATACTACTTAGAGCTTGCTGACAGTAACTGGTAGAGATAAAAGCAGATATTTTTTCAAGTGAATAACATAGTGTGCAGTTGCTAATGCACAGAAGAGTGCATCCAATTCATAAGACAAAAAGGAATTTCCTAAGATCTGCTTTAGAATTTGTTTGAATGCTCATTTGCTAAAACTTACCTATAGACTAGAAAAATCGAGGTTTACATACAGGACAAAAATTGTCCTGTTTCTTTTTAAACATGTATATTGTTCACAGTTCTTGCTCACATGTAAATGATTTACAGTATGACACTGTGCTCACCTGGCAGTTGTTTTTAGAATTGCTGGTCTTCTGAGTCTTGTACTACTTAGTCATTTCTCGTGTTTTCAGTCTATTTCTTGCCAAAACAATTGGGAGTTGAGTTTTCAAAAGTACTCCTCATCGGCCTCACTTTGCACTTACTGAAATAATTAGTAAAATGCTCATTGATTTAAATAGGAACAGTTATAATTATTACTCACCATCTTGAGCTGACTTTCCCTCTCGTTCTCAATACAGAATTCTTCTTTTCTTGGGTAGCATCTGTTTCACTATTTGATTTGACTCTTTCCCAATTCCTGTCATTGTACCTTCTCTTATGTTTTCTCCTTGTCTGAAACAGTCTTTCAAAACTCTGCCTCTTTCAAATAAATTCTGAAAATTCATCTATTCCATGAAGCACTCTAGCTATAATAAATCCAATCATACTGTGCTTGGTTTGTGTTGTCCTGTGTTGTGGTGTTCTACACTGTAAAAGCCTTTCTAAGGGACCTCTAACTTGTTTGGTGGAGTACTGGAGCTAAATATACAATAATTTATTATCCTGCACAATTTTTTAGTGTAGGCAGTGTCAGGATGAGCTCCACCCTGACATCTGGTGGTGAATTGCAGGAATTGCAGTGAGTTTTGGAAAATAACATCTTATTTGCATAGACACACCCACCGCACCTAGCCTGCGCTCTAACAGCCCAAATGGTCACTTTGGCTACTGTGGGACCCCCAGTTTCTCTGGTATTGGGGCAAGAATGATAAAGTGTTGATTAACATGTCTATGTGAATGAGGGATTGGGACATGTATTTGGCCTTTGGCATGCTGGAGGGATTCACCATCAGCTAGGTAGCACTCACTAGCCAAGGGACAGGGGTTCCAAAACCCACTGAATTGAGAGAGGCTGTGGCCTTGTCTGAGGGCCTTACAGGCCTATTGCACCTGGCCTCTCTCCCCTGTGGAATATTAGAGCTGATTTTTGCTTCAATTAGGAGTCTAACTTCAGCCCACTGAGCTGAAGTCACTTGGGGTCTGGTGGTGCATCTGCACTAAGCCCCCTCCCCCCCCATGAGCTGAAATCACTTAAGAGCTGAAAATCACTGAGCTTTATCTTAAGTGGGGGGCCCTAAGCACAGCAGTTCCTGTGTCGGCTAGCAGGGCGGCTAGCGGAGCAACCAGCAGAGCAGTTTCTTGCAGAGCAGAGTCGAGCTGTTGACAGAGCAGTTCCTGTGTCGGCTAGCAGGGCGGCTAGCGGAGCAACCAGCAGAGCAGTTCCTGGGACAGCTGGTGGAGCAGCACCCCACGGAGCACCCCACGGAAAGACTGGGCAGTCGGCTTCAGACCTCATAAGGTAAACCTCACTCTGCCCTCCATTTCCACCCAGCCTGGGAGGTAAGACTCTGCAGAGTCACTTTTGACCAGGGACTCCAGAGACTTTGGGGCTGTTGGACTTTTGGAATTTTGGGTGATTTTTGGGGTTGCTGGATTCCAGGGACTTTGGGGCTGTTGGACTTGTGGAACTTTGGGTGATGTTTGGGTTGCGGGACTCCTGAACCTACAGGAGAGGACACAGCCCAAACTAGCTGGGGAGGGGCAATTTGCTCGCGGGTTGGTGTATGAACCCTAGGTGTGGTGTTTTCCCAGTTTAGTGATGTAATTTACCTCACGTTAATAAAGATCTTCTGGTACACCGATCTGTGCTTACAAGAGGGGAAGTATTGCCTCATCGAGGTGCCCAGGGGTGTGTGCAGGATTTTCCCAGGTCACTGGGTGGGGGCTCGAGCCAGTTTGCATTGTATTGTTGAGAGGGAACCCCTATTTACTGAACCCGGCCCTTGTTGCTGTCAATTCTGAAGGGCAGAAGGGTTACATTAGTTTTTTATTATTTTGTTGTAGCTTTGTTTTGAGCAGAGTAGAGTGTATTTTATTTCTGATGCATTAGACGGGGGAGTGTTGTAGCACTCAGACAAAAAACAAATGTTAAAATGCTCTTTGACTTAGGAAATTTAGACTATGAATTTGGGATCTGGACACAAAGACCTTGGAGTTTAAAAGACAGACACACAGGAGATGAGATACAATGGTGAATTCAGAGGAAGAAGAACAAAGGAACTGAACTGTTGGCTAATTACTTGGCTTTGAATTATAGAAGGAGGGGTAAAGCATCTGAAAATAACTTTTAAAAGTATGTGAAAAACTGGGTTAAACTAGAAAAGGATATCTTGTGAAATCCACCAAAAATGACACCTGGAAATCTGGATATCTAGACAGAGCAGACATGTTTCCTATACGCTTCTGTGAACAGTTCATTCAAACCAAATTGAGCAGACCATTGTCTGCTCATGAATATGATTTGATCTCTAACCAAGAATGATTTGGGATTGCTTGTAATTTGAGCAAAACAATACATACAGATCTAATGATAATAACTTTTATGGAACTTTATTTTGGAAGGTTACAAATTGTATATGCAGAATATTGCCAGGCTCCACGCATGTAGACGTAAATATATAAAATGTACATATTAACATACCCTGGAAATGAATAACCATGGGAAAGAACATCCTACTGCAACTGAGAACATCCATCTTTTCTTTTTAAAAATATTGAGAAGTGTGACAGAGCAATCTCACCACGGAGTATTAAAATATAAATTGTAATTGGTAGCAACTTCCCAATAAAACCACAGATCTAAGTTTTATTTGAAAAAACTACTAATAGCAATAGTGCGACACAGAAAGGTCCACCTTAGTTGCTGAACAATTAATAATTAACACATAGTGATTGTGAAACCCTTACTTAATTTGTCTAGCTGTATTTAAGATACAATAAAAGAAATAAAGTTGTTCACAGGCCGAATAGAACCGTATGTCTTTCTATTTAACATCTGCATTCTGGGAGAAAGGTTCTCTCCTCTGTTCTGTTGCTGCTGCTATCTTTCTCTCCTTTCTTGTTTGATCCACACCGCTCATCTGGCTTGTTTTTCATGGCTGCCACTATCTTGGTAGGTGACCATGGGTAAGTTTCTTCACTGTTCTTTGACTCAGTTTCCCTATCTGTAAAATGAGGATGATGCAGACCTCCTTTGTAAAGTATTTTTAAAACTACAAATGAAAAATGCTTAGAAGAGTTGGAAATTTATTTATTATAACTGACATTGTTGGGGAGGGTCTCCCTTGTGGTTGCTGCTAGAGAACTGAAAACCCAGCTGTCTTCTGGCTGTTGCAATGGGCTCGCTGCACTGGCCACTTCTGGGAGTTG
This sequence comes from Sternotherus odoratus, assembly GCA_032164245.1. Taxonomy (NCBI): domain Eukaryota; kingdom Metazoa; phylum Chordata; order Testudines; family Kinosternidae; genus Sternotherus; species Sternotherus odoratus. The sequence goes on from JAVMKO010000004.1 coordinate 58,330,820, forward strand.
TGCTGCTTTTCCTTTCCTGGCTATGGTTTTTCATGACCTTCTTTTCCATGGGCTGACCCTGTGGCTGACTTTTACTGTACTTCTCCATCTTCAGTGCTGAATAAAGAAATTATTGCTTCCAGCAAAGCCAGTGAGAGATTGTTCTTGCAGGCTAGTGACATGACAAAACATCTTTCATTCTCAAGTTAAATCTCTCCACCTCTCCCACCCAAACAAGAACCAGAAATTTCTACTGACAGAAAACTGTCATTTTTCACAGGTAGATACTCATGAACAGAGAATATCAAATCTCTTTACAGCCTTTTCACTGTGAAAGCAGGGGTATTGCTCACAGAGTGGTATGCTATTTAGCATAGATAAGGGTGGCAGAATCTGGTCCTATTATGTCAACTTTCAGCAGCTCTGTGAAGGCTCAGTTTCAACTCTTAACACCGAGAACCCTGTCAGCACTTCAGTTTGGCTTCTTTCTACCTGTCTCACTCACTCCTTTCTCTGATTCAGCTCCTCTGTTCTTGACAGAAATTATGGTTAGACTGGAGCTTTGCAGCGCTAAAACCCCCCTTTAGCACTACAATTACACTGACCGAACACACTTCAAAGGGACATTTTGCGCTTTTACTGACTGTTTAAAGTGCTACTGTTAAACCTCAAAACGAGAGGCATAAAGCTTTTAGCGCTACCGTTTTAGCGCAAGGTTTGGAATGTGCACACCTCTTGCGTGATAATAAGCCTCCAGCCACCAGCATCCTGGCCCAGAATTCCCATTGCATCCTCTCTGGCCATCATTTACAACTCGTATCACCTCTTCAGGTGACCCGTGAAACTTGAAAAGCCTTTTCCTGTTTCCTGCAGCCAGGCGTGGACTGCTCAGGTACCAATTTACCTGCAGCTATGGCTCCCCGTCCTATGCCACCTCGGGCTAAGCGATCGCGAGCGTGGTCTGAGTCTGAGGTCAAGGACCTCATCAGCTGTTGGGGGGAATCTGCAGTGCAGTCCCAGTTGCGGTCCAGCCGCCGAAATTATGAAACTTATGAAAAGATCTCAGGTGCCATGAGGGACAGAGGGTATGACCGTGACACTCTCCAGTGCAGGGCAAAAGTGAAGGAGCTGCGGATCGCATATCGCAAAGCCCGTGATGCCAACAGTCGCTCCGGGGCAGCTCCTGTGTTTTTCAGGTACTTTCACTCTTTGGATGCGATCCTGGGAGGGGAATCAACGTGCGTTCCTGCGAACCCCCATGACACTTCTTCCCAGCCACTTACTGAAGGTGGGGGGGGCAAGGGATTCTGTAGACTACCAGCAAGCCGCTTCGCAGCAGGAGCCAGACAAGGAGGAGGGAGATGAGTCACAGACGTCACCTGGAGGGAGCCAGGACATTTTGAACTCACTGGAAACATGCAGCCAGGAGCTGTTCTCCAGCCCAGAGTGCACCCAGAGCGAGCAACAGCGTCTGGAGACTGCAGCTGTTGTGTTTCAGACACCAAGTTCCACAGGTACAGCAAACTGTTCTAGGGGGGAGGGAAGACAGTCCAAGCCAAAGATCTGAGATGGGGGGGGGAGGGGAAGTGCCACACAGATGCAAGCCTCATATGGGGCTGGGCAGAAGCCACATCTCCTTAGAACCACCGCCCTCGCTTGCCCCGTCACACGCAGCAGAGAGTTTTCTTCCAGCATCAAAAAATGTAAAAGAATTTGGACAGGGGAAGTGGAAAAAAGATTCCAGGAATGCATGGGAGTCTGTCTGTGGCCAACAATGGGTTTCTGTGATTTAACTCTACAACTGTTCCTATTCCTATTTGCAGTTCTGCCCTTGACACCCGCACCAGCTGCATCTGTGGGTCAAAAAGTGAGTAACCTGCGCAGCAAGCCGAGGAAGAGCAAAGAGGAGCTTCTGAGGCAAGTTATAGAACAGGCTTCACTGGACAACCGTGTTGACAGCCAACGCAGGGAGGAGCAGGCGAACTGTTTGGAAGATCGCAGAGAACAGCAAAGGCAGGAGAGAGAGAGGTCTCGCCAGGAGACTACTGACAAGCTGCTTAAAATGCTGGAGCTGCAAGTACAGACTCTGCAGCAGATGGCTGCTTTTCAGGTGCAGCAGGCCCTTGCCCCCCCCTCCCCCCAACCAATTGCCCCCTACCCATTGGCATCCTGGCCTTATGGCCCCTCCCGGCCAGTATCAGCAGCCGGCTGCTTATTACTACCCACAGCTGCCTCCAACCCCCATCCCTTCACCGACAACCCCACAGATCCAACACCCTTACCCACTGAACCCGATCCCTATTAACAGGCAGGGCCGCAGTCCCCAGAATGGGTTAGAGGAGTACACTAATTCGGAGGGCAGTGGAGATTATGGGTCTGAGACATACACCACTTTGTAGATGTCCCCTTTCCAATCCCAAGTGCACACCCCTTGAACCCTCAGTTCACACCCCTTGAACCCTCAAACACAGTTCACACCCTTCCCCCCAAAACCAGTTTCACACCCCTTCTTCACCCACAGCAAAGTACATTATTTTTGAACCATGATGTCAGATTATGAGAGAGCTGTTCAATAAATGATTTTTTTTTAATAAAAGGGCTTCTTTATTCGGTGCACACATGTGTATAGTAGGTACATAAAGGCTACCGCCTAATTGGATTAACAGACTGCTACCCCACAACCTCCCTCCCAAACTCCCTCCCTCTGTCTGCAACAGCCATTAGAACTCACTTTCAGCCATAAAATGTTCCCTAAGGGCTTCCCTGATCCTTGTACCCTCGCGCTGGACCTCCCTAATAGGCCTGCTCTCGGGCTGCAAATAATTGGCCTCCAGTCGCTGAACCTCTGTGGTCCATGCCACAGTAAAAGCTTCGCCCTTCAACTCACAGAGATTGTGCAGGGCACAGCATGCGGAAATAACTGCGGGTATACTTCCCTCTGCTATGTCTATCTTGCCGTAAAGTCATCTCCATCTGGCTTTCAGACGCCCAAAGGCCCTTTCCACAGTCATTCGACAGTGGCTCAGCCGGTAGTTGAACCTTTCCTGGCTGCTGTCCAGGCTCCCCATGTAGGGTTTCATGAGCCAGGGCATTAGAGGGTAAGCAGGGTCACCAAGAATCACAATGGGCATTTCCACTTCCCCCACGGTGATCCTCTGGTCTGGGGAAAATGTGCCTTCCTCCAGCTTCCCTAACAGGCAGCTGTTGCGGAAGATGCGTGCGTCATGCACCCGTCCTGACCAGCCTGCATTAATGTCAGTGAACCGCCCACGGTGATCGACAAGCGCCCGAAGAACCATGGAGAAGTACCCCTTTCGGTTAATGTACTGGTCAGCTAGGTGTTTGGGGGCAAGAATAGGAATATGGGTCCCATCGATCGCCCCTCCACAGTTAGGGAACCCCATCTGCTCAAAGCCAGTCACAATCTCACATACGTCGCCAAGGGTCACGATTTTCCGTAGCAGAAGGTGATTAATGGCCTTGCACACTTCCATCAGCACGACTCCAACGGTCGACTTCCCCACCCCAAAGTGGTTGCCAACAGATTGGTAGTTCTCTGGGGTGGCAAGCTTCCAGAGTGCTATAGCCACCCGCTTCTCCACTGGGATGGCAGGTCTTAGTCTGGTGTCCTGGCGCTGCAGGACGGGGGCAAGTTCAGCACACAGTCCCATGAAAGTGGCTTTTCTCATGCAAAAGTTTTGCAGCCACTGCTCATCATCCCACACCTGCAACACGATGTGATCCCACCAGTCAGTGCTCGTTTCCCGTGCCCAGAAGCGGCGTTCCACGGTCGTGAGCATGTCAGTTAAAGCAATGAGCACTGTACTGTCCAATTTCTTCCTCGGCTCTATTTCGAGATCGTTTTCGGACTCATCACTACTTTCCGTTTCCCTTTCAAGAATAAACTGTTCCACGCAGAGAGTTGTTCTGGCAACACTCGCCAGCATGGTCCGCAGCAGATCGCGATCCATTGCAGCAGAGGGGAAACGGGCAACGGAGCGTTCAGAAATGCTGAAACCCTTGAGAAACGGCTCAAGAGTTGGCCGGAAAATAAAAGGATTGCTGGGATATAAAAGAAAGCATCATGGGAGTTTTAACCGAATGCAGAATGGCCGCAATAAACGCCCCCTCCCCACAAGGCACTGTGCCAGATTTCAGAAGAAGTGCTCTGTGGGATACCTGCCCTATCGCGGTACTTTCACTACCGCCAGAAGCGCGGCTAATGTGTTCATTCTTTGGTGCTAGAGGGCTTCAATCTGCACAGCCTCTAGCGCAACACCTGTTGCGCTAAATAGGGAAGCGCTATAAAAAACCGCGGTACAACCTGTAGTCTAATCATAGCCAAACAGAGCAGCAATCATTCTCATGGTACCTTTTATGTTGCTACCTAAATGCCTTCCTCCGTACACTTGAATTGTTTTTTGTGTTGCTGCTCCTCTGATTGGCCAGTTAGTTTGTGATGCCATTTTGTAGGTAAGGTGGACCTGTTCAATTACAGGATTTTATCACACAGCAACCACTGTAAAATTAAAATGTTGGCTGCTGTCACCTAAGACTCAACAAACCAAGGAATGTGTTTTCAAATTAAGGAACTAGAGTTTTTGAGAGAGCGTTCATGTCACGGTTGCAGGGCTAGCTGTACCTCAGTCCCCCAGGGTTCAGCCTGCATGCCTTTACTTATCCAGGGTCAGAACTCCAAAACTGTCCAATGCCTAGACTGGGCCTTGGGCTACAGTATCAGCAGGGTATGAATGAGGGCTTGGTTACACTTACAGGATTATAGCACTTTTGGTTATAGCTGCACCCATATACAGCAATAGGTATAGCACTATAGCATGTCCTGGAGTGGCCACATTTGCGGCACTTGCAACGGCACAGGGAGTGGTGCATTATGGGCAGCTATGCCAGCATTCAGCTGGGTGCAACGTGCTTTTCAAACGAGGGGGGTCAGGGGAACGTGTAGTGTGTATGCAGAGGCAGAGAGTGAGGGGATTTTCTATGGGCTGAGAGTCTTGTCAGTGGGTGTCTTTTGAAATTAGAGCCTGCTATCGTTTCTCGGTCACAGAGCTCCCTTTGTAAACATTTGCAGTGCTTATCTGCTGAGTTAAGAGAGAAACTCTGAAAAGGTACTTCCGCATTCCTCCTGCCGAGTTCAAAACAAAGCGTACAGACGTCAATTGCCTTAAATGGCTCAGAGGTGTGCCAGAGATCACCTATAGCGTAATGCCTGTTTACACTTGCAATAGTACGCTGCAGTGAATACGCAATAGCTGTTATTCCTCAAGGAAGGGAGGATTACCAGGAGTGGTATAACTGTGGGTTTATAGTGGAATACATGCCTTGCCAGTGTGGATGGGTAGGGAGTTATAGCGCTCCTGGAGGCTTTATAGCGCTATAAAGTGCCAGTGTAACCAAGGCCTGAGTTTAGATACCTGCCGTACTTACCTTCAGGAATTTGTAACAAGTGGTTTATATCGCAACCAGGCTGCCTTCTTAAACCGTGCTATTGTTTCTTTAACAGTAGAAACAAATTATTGCGTGAAAAATTATTTTAAAACAGTCTACACATATGTCTATCTCCCCTCAAGTTTTGCCATCCACTGACAGTAACCTAGGCGCAGTTCTAACCTACTTGGGTACTTTGTGCCTCAGTCTGGTTCACCCAAACAATGTCCTGCAGTCTAGAGAGAGGGAGACCATTTTAAAGTCATGCTGAGTTCTTTTTTGTTCCTGGGGTTTGGCCCTCCTGTAGGTTAACCAGGCGATCAAGGCACAACCCTCATGTCCAATGGTTTCGGCATTGTTCTGTAGCCACCATCAAGTGTGTGCTGAAAGTGTTTTTTTTTGTGAGCCTTTTTTCCACTTCCTACCTGTTTTTCCTGACAGCTCCCTATTAAACTAAACCAAAGTATTATACAGCAAACATCCCAATAACCAGGACAACATACGGTATTCATAAATTATTACAGAGCAACTCCAAACCTGGTACAGGATGGTCCAGTGATTAGACTATTAGCCAGGCCCTGGCAGAGCAGGATTCAATTGCTATTCTATCAGAAAGATGCTCTGTGGTCTTGGTCACATCACTTAGTGCCCCACAGTTTGGATTGCAGGAGCATGACTAGCACCGTGCACCAAAGTTTTGCACTGTAATCCCCTGAGGTGTATGCTGCAGATGTGAACTAATAGGTTCCTAGTTTTGTCTTAATATAGTCCTCTAGGAACCTTTTAGTTCATGCCTTCAGCATCCGCACAGAGGAGTTACAAAGCAGCACTTTGGTGTGTACTGCTATTCACATCTCCTACTTCAAACTGCAGGGTGGTATAAACGTAGCCTAAGACTGACGCTGTCTTGATGAAAGGAAGATTGCAGAGATGGGGAACTAAGGCACAGAAAGATCTTCGGCAAGTCATGTAATCACAGGATAATGGCAGGTAGGGTAACCAGACTGCAAATGTGAAAAATCAGGCTGAGAGAGGGGGTAATAAGAAAAAAACCCCAAAATGAGGACTGTCCCTATAAAATCCGGACATCTGGTCACTCTAATGGCAGGATGAATACACTAAAGATTGTGAGACACTTAGTCATTATAGTAATGGAGCCTAGAAAAGTGCATCGGGTAGTTAAAAAAAAACCACCTAGATAATAATAGTGGTAACCTTTAACAATCTTCAGTAAGTTTCCTCCCGAGCTAGTGACCCATCAGTTTGCTTCAGTGAGTCTCCCCACAGAGGAGTAATGGAAGATTCTTGTGGATGCATTTGGAGAATTGGGGCTCTGGGCAAATGTATTGTTTGCCACAAAATGTATTATAAGCAAATAAAGGAGTCCTAAATACCAGACATGTAGACTGGAGTTGGCTGACATCCAAGAACATCTGTTGTTTCCAGGTCACTCAGTTCCAGTGGACACAGGAATTAAAGAAAAACAGATTAGTTCCAAAATCGAAAACAGTTCTTTACAAGATGTTCAGATTACAATTTACTGCTTGTATTTACTCTGCAGTCCCTGATTAATGTACAGCTTTGAACAGGCTTTATCTTATCTGAGTAAGTACTAATACATTTAAAAAAATTGAAAAGCTTTAAAAAGTTCTAATATCTTTTGGGAAATAGTGTATGTAAGGAAAAAATTGGTTTTATCTTACAAAAGTTAAGCTTTCATAATAAATGATGGATAAATACTGTAAGCAGGTTCAAGCAGTACTTATTGTAAGAAACATCTTTATATTTTGGAGGTTTTTTAGCTACTGATTTTACTATAATCATGAAATAACTCAGCTCTCTATTGGGAGGCAGCAAGGCTTAACAGAAGAACACTGGATGCAGATTCAGGAGAACTGGGTTCCATTCTTGGTTCTGCTGCTGGCCTGCTGGGTGGTGGTAGGGAAATTGAAGCACAGTTATTCTGTAAGTGACACAGGTCAAGTATCTGATGAAAAGTGCTATATGAATGTGATAGGGTGCTGGCCTAGTGGTTAGTTCATCTGACCTCCAACCACTTGTCTTGCTGTTGTGGGAGGGAATGGGGAGAGAGTTGGTCGCAATGTCTGGTCCATGCCCCCAGACCAAGAGTGTTTGGATCTCCCCAGTGTGTTTGTCCTTAAGCAGGGTATGAAAGAGGGACCTAGGGGCTCATTCTATCCTCTCCATGGGGTCCCAGCACAGGATCCTGTAGCAAGTAACACTAGCATGTTCATCCCCATAGAGAGCCTAAATCTGCCACCCTGGGCTGCTTCCTCTCTATGTGCCCCTTCAGTCTGGGTGTAGCGGGGTGACTACCCGCTCCCCCCCCCCCCTTAAAAGGGCTGGAGTAGCCAGGGAAGGGGCTGGAAGCAGCCCTGGGAAGGGTTTGCGGCAGGGAGCCTGCTAATTCCCCGGCTGAGTGGGAAGCAGGCTCAGCTGGGTGGCCACGCCCCAAACACTCAGGACTGTATAAAAGCCTGGGAGGCAGGAGCCTAGCAGGTAGTCTCCCTCTGTATCTAGAGAGGAGGACAGGGCCTGGCTGCAGGGAGCCATAAACTGGGTACCTGGACTGGGACAGGGTGAGGGCAAGGCAACTGGGAGCCAGGGGAGCTGAAAAGCTCTAGGGAGAGGGCCCCAGGCTGCCAAGCCTAGCGCAGGCCCGACCCACGGGGTACTGCGGTTGCAAGGGGGCAGCCCTGGGCCGGGTAGGAGCAGCAGGCCCAACCCTTCTTGCCTGTGATGAGCGGCCATGAGACTGCAGTTGGCCTCAGTGAGCAGAGGCAAGTGGTGACTGGCAGTGGCCAGGTATGAGGCGAGTTGGGGATAGTGGGTGGAGGGTTCCCCAGGGAGGGGAAACCCTAAGACCAGGGGGGTACTGCAGGGGTGCAGCACCCTCCGCTAAAGGGCACCGGGGTCCAGGAGGGACACGGGGCCAGTGATTGGAGCGAACGTTGGCCGGCAGAGGGCGCGCCAGGGTGTGTAGAACTGATTCCCCATACAACCAGACGGGGCCGCCGCCGGGTGAGTGACTGACCTCGCTACACTGGGGCATGGCTTCTGTAGTCCAAACAGTCAAGAGATTCACAAAATTCCAAATGAGTGGGGCGTGCAAGACCTACTGCATTTTGAAGTGGGGGGTGGTTGAAGAAGGCACTTCTGGGGGCCTTACCTGCTATGTGGTCCCCTCTCAGGCTTCACATTCTGTCTGGCTTCCTGGAGAAAGATTTTTCTTCCAGGTAGCCTGTCCATCACTCCTTGCCTGGGCATTTGAGCTCCTTTCAACCACATCTCCAGCTAGCGTATCCTCGTCAGGCTTGTAGGGATGGAGTTACCTGGGCTCAATATTGCTTTTTGGCAACTTCAGGCCTTGTGTGGGGCTTGTATACCCTATCACAGAGAGTAAGATATCATTGAAGCAATAGGGCAAAAATAGAAGGAAAATTTATGTAAAAAATAGGAAGATAGAAGTTAACTTATTAGGTTTTTGTGTGTGTTTTACAATAGGATAATTGGTATTTATTCACCATTTACATTTATGCCATTCCGCAAGGAATGAGCATTCTCAGTTAGGGGACATAAGAACTTCTAAAGCAGAACAGATGACCGGTCTACCTAGACCAGTCTTCTGTCTCCCATATTGGCCAATACAAGGTGCTTTATGAACTCCCATACAGGACAATTATGGAATAACCTGCACACAGAGGACATTTCTTCCTAACCCCTATCATTTAGTGGTTGGCTTATATCCTGAAGCATGAGGATTTATTGCCTGTATATTATACAACTAAGTTCATCCAGTACTTCATTTTAGCTGACATCAAACTTTGTTCATTACTGATTCCCAGCTTGGGAATATTATTATTCCTTATTGTTCTGCACTTTGGCAGATTCAGTCAAGAGGCCATCATTCTAACAGAAAGCTGTGACCGATTGCTTTAAAAATAAATGATACTTGCACTGAATCAAGGGAGAAGGTTCATTAAAACTCCTGTTGAAGAACTCTCATCACTCTTTTTCCCATTGCATTTGACATTGCTTGAAAGACTGTTATATATTATGTTTATTTTTAGAACCTATTGTTCTGTTTAAACTTAGTCTGAAGCATGAAGGAAGCACGCCTCCCAACACTGCTTAAATTTAGGGTGGAAAAATATATTGTATCATTCTCTTGTAAGGGATTGTGAGCTAAAAGATCACTTCAGAACTAATATTTTGGCTTTTGGAGGGGAGGAAAAACTATAACAAGAATCACTGGTTGCTTGAGGGCGCACATACTGAAAACGTCTGTATCTTTTATTAAGACTTTAATGACCTGCATGAGCCAGGACTATAATGTCACTTGCCCCGTTTTCTAATGATTTGCTTTGAAGTGCATAAAAAGATAAATCACTTTCATTTCATTTCAGAAATTTAGTTGTCTGAGATTGACCTACCCTGTCACTCCGCTTCCTATTCAAATGCAAAGTTCTGAGGAACTAGGCTAGTTCCATAGTAATAAGCTTGAAAAGCCAAACGTACTTTTCAAAGCTAAATGGTTAGAAGGTGAAGTTATTTAATTAGTGTCTATGAACTGCTCTTAATACAAGTATTGGAGAACTATAGAGGATGGGTACTTTTTTGTTTTTAAAATAGATCAGAACTAAGATGAACACTCAGATTGCTATAACTGTTCTGATTTTCAGAAAAGTGAGGGGAAAGCTTATGAGTTTTAACTGAACCAGAAAACCAAAGTTATAGATAATCTTAAGGCATATCAGTACACCAGTGCCTTGGAAATTAATAAGCACATGTTTCTTAGAGTATAAATTCTAATAGGAACTATACTGAGCTGGTCAAATCAAATTCAGAAAGTGACATTGGATATTTCTGTTTGGTTGAATTGTCGTCTTCCATGTTCCAACTGCCAGTCATTTTATTTTATTGCTGTGATATGCTTTCGCTTTACTAGCGTCATTTAGGTTCGTGTCACATACAACAGTAAGCATAATGGAAAAGCAAAATTCAACGTGGTCCAGAGCCTTTAAGAATTCTGCATCCATGAAACTCTGACCCCTCTTTATCTTTATACCCTGAACCTCTTGCATTTTCACATAATTTGAATGAACATTTTGATTCTGGCTATTGCTCTTTTCAAACAATATGGAGTCACTGGTTTCCCTCCTATAATTTGATGTATACTTCAGAAAATGTCAGGAGTATTTGTTTGGCTAGTGTGGAGGGGCAGGGGGTCGGGTCTGTCAGTGAAGGATATCCAAATAGCAGAGAAAATGGAAAAGGCTGAGCGGAACAACAAGTTACATGTGCTGTCTTTTTCTGAACTACTGTAATTTTGAAAATATTAATACACAAGGGCCAAATTCTGCTCTTGGATTTATATATATGCAACTCCCACTTGCTTCCAAGTGAATTTCATACCCTCTTATCCATAGGCAAAAAGCAATATTAAAGCTGGAAGATCAGGAATCCTTCTGTGTAGGTGAATCCTAGGATGGTGTAAAAGCATCATACCAACTCCTGTACCACCCCTTCTGGCCACTTGTGTGGGAGCGTAGCTAAGGAGAAGGGGTTGTTCCTATACTCTAGCAATCTCCACAGCCTTCAGGGCTGAGAGTAACTGCTATAACAGCAACTGCCAACAGCCTACAGGCTGCTCTTAATTGTACCAAGTGTCTCATTTGGCCAGATTAGTCCCAGGATCCAGGAGCTGCAAGGTAACTTAAAAGCCAATTTTGCAAATTTCAACTTCAATCCTGAGGGAAGAATGGCTCAGCCACACCATAATATCTGGCCTACAGTATCTAATATACCACCAACTAAAACAGATAAGTGGTTTTTCTTTCCCCTGTATCATATGTTCTGACAGCAGAACACTATGCATCAAAATAACCTGTCCTTTGACAGAATGTCTGTAGGAAAAAGAGATGCATGACTAAGTCAAAAAATTCAGAAAATAAAGCTGTCATTATTGTATATTCTACATTGCCAAAGCAACTAATGTATTATAACAGCTGTCAGGTTTCCTATAAGCAGCAGCTAAACAATACAAAGACATGTACACACCATTGTGGAGTTGTGATTAACACCTCTTAACAGCCAATATAAGATTTTTTCAACAGCGGTGTAAGGGTGACATAGTGGTGCACATTGAGAAGGGATCCTAGGCTGATTTTGGATATACCAGGGGTCTCAAACATGCGACCCGGGGGAAGCATGTGGCCCGCAAAGCCCTTCCCTGCAGCCCATGAAGCTTCCTGGCGCCTGACCCCCATAGCAGTTTGGGGGACGGGGGCGGGGGGGGGGGGGGCAGAAGTGGAGGCTTCTCTGCCTTCTGGCTGGGCTGCTGCTGATCCCCAGCTACCAGGCACTGCTGCTGTGGCTTCAATGAATGAGCTGGGGTGGTGCTTCCCAGGAGCCCTCTGCAGCGGCGGCCAGAAGCAGTAAGCCAGGCTCCCCACCGCCCTTCCACCTCCCTCTGCGGGAGATTTACCACTTCTGGCTGCCACTGCAGAAGGCTCCTGCGAAGCGCCCTGGCTGGGTCGCTGCTGAGCCCTGGCTTCCAGGCGCTGCTGCTGTGGCCTCAGTGAACAAGCTGGGGCGGCGCTTCGCAGTGGGGGACATTTGGAGATGGAGAACAGGTTTATGGGAGGTGAGTGGGGTGAGATGTAGGGATGGGGTACAGGGAGTTGAGTTACAGGGGTGAGTGGGTGGAGATTTGGGGACGGGGAGCAGGGTTATGGGGGTGAGTGGGGGGGATTTGGGGATGGAACACGGAGCTGGTTACAAGCATGAGTTGGGGGAGATTTGGGGAACGGAGCTGAGCTACTGGGGTAAGTGGAGATGGAGAACAGGGTTATGAGGATCAGTTTAGGAGAGGGAGACTTTATAAAATTATAATTATTAGGCTGAGATGGACTGAAATTTCTATCAGATTTATCAGCATATTATATTTGAAAAAAGCTTGAATCATCTGAGGCTGGTAATTTCTTGTTAAATTAGATTTGTTTGCTTGTGTTTCCAGCTCTGGACTTCCTATATTGCTTTTGCTTTGTTTGCCAAGCAGCTGTTGGCAGTGACTAGTGCTTTCCAGGAGGGAGGGGGGAGCTGCGTGCTCAGAGGAGGAGGCGGGGCAGAGGCGGGACCTCATGGAAGGGGTGGAGTGGGGGTGGAGCCGGAGGCAGTGAGGGGGGCGTCAGTGATGCGGCCCTCGGGCCAGTGCACTAGTCCTCATGCGGCCCTCATGGTCATTTGAGTTTGAGACCCCTGGGATATACTAATGTCAGACTGTTCTCAGAAATCTACAATTTCAAAAACCGTCTTTGAAGGAAGTACAGTAAAACCTCCATTTAATGGACTAATTCGGGCGAGGTGGGGTCTGTTAAATCAAAAAGTCCGTTATTTAATTTAAAAAAAAACAACGAGCTGTCAGAGCAGCAGCCCGCCCGCCACAGGGTCGGGGCGGCAGCTACGCAGCCCGCCCGTTGCTGGGACCCAGGCGGCAGCCGGGAGCCGTCAGCCAGCCTGCCCAGGTCCTGGCTGCTGGGACCAAGGTGGCAGCCGGGAACCGTCAGCCAGCCTGCCCACTGGCGGGACTCGGGCGGGACCCGGCAGCCAGCCAGCACGCCCGCAGGCGGGAGCCGGCAGCCAGCCCGCCCGCTGCCTGGACCCAGGCGGCAGCCGGGAGCCGGCAGCCAGCTCGCGAGAAATGGATTTCGGATGCATCATCTTGCTCAGAAATTTTGTCCGTTGCATCCGAAGTCCGTTAAATCGAGGTCCGTTAAATCGAGGGTTTACTGTATGTTTAATAACTACTTAGAAAAGTGGCTAGGTTGCCAAATGAATGCTTTTTGGCAAAAGTAGCAAGCTAATCCTACTAGCTTTTTATATTTTTCTTGTTTTGACTATATTAAACCATCAAATTTTTAAAGCTCTTCAGGTCTCTTGTTTCCTTGAAATTGAGTTTTCTGTGATTTCTTTTTCCTTTTTAATTCAATACATAAACTTTAAAAACTTGCTGTAATAACATGTTGCAGAAAGACATAATTTCATCTCTGTAATTCGTAAATTCACCTGAAACGTGTATGATTGACGCACACAATGGACTCCTCTAAGGAAAAGCTTTTTAAAGAAATGTGTTACATCCTGCCTTGACTTTATCTCATCCAGGTACTTCTGATGTTCCTTGCAGAAGATTCTCAAGGCTTAATTTGGGACACTAAATTATGCTGAGTAAAGTATCCCAATTATTTCTCAAAATGTGAGATTCTAGTATTTTGTGTCCTGGACTTCACGATGAGAGAAATATTTTAGAGAACAAACCTGATGAATAGGCCAAACTGAATTCCTCAGATGAAATCCTGACCCCATTGAAATGAATGGGGTTTTTGCCCACTTAGGAACTACAGATTCATATCCTGACATAGCCCTTCATCCTTCACAGGTAGGTACAAAGCGTTATTCAGCTCCCACTGAAGTTAACAGAAGCAAACAAGTTGGCTTAGTACCATGAAACTTATGTTGAGATCTTTTTCCTTTCTGTATGACTATTAAAGAATCCATGGAATTTTATATGAGAACAAAGAATTGCTCAATTGTCTTTGGATTAATATACCTTTTCCCTGCTGTCGTGATACACACTGTGCATTAGTTGGTTGCTACACTCTGCTCTAAGGGTATAACTTCATTTAAATGGTGGCGTATATAGATGCCCTGACTTTTTTCATAGGTGCTCAGTATGCACCATGCCTAGCTGATGGAAACAGGAGATGTGGGTCTTCAGCACCTCTGAAAATCAGGCCATTCAAGTGGTTTTGGATAAAGTGAGTGTGTGTGCGTCTTCAGAGTGGTTGAGAAAAGTCTGGGCTTCTGGTATGGGTAAACCTCCAATTGGCTTCAGTAGGAACAGGATCTAGACACTACCATAGGCGTGCACACAATGTGTGCCAGGTATGGCCAGGCACACCCTAATGTCTCAAAAAAAAAGTGGCTTTCAATGCAGAATGCGGCGCCTTTAAAATAAATAAATAAAATTCCCTGGTTGCATAACCCTAATGAAATGTGCTGCGCACACCTATGGACACTACTGAGCCTTCACTATGCCAAAATATTATTGACTCTGAATAAATAGATGTGAGACTTCTTTGCCAGTTTGGCAACAATCAAATGAATTTCTCCCAGCTTATCAAACTAGATGTACCAACAAAATCGGCACTATGAAGTCCTTAGTGGCTGCTGTAGAAAAAACTCATTTTGTCAAAGCTCCCAGTTTGTTCTGTTCCTAGAATGTGTATTGTCAGATTCCTTTGTCTAATCCATTAACAAAATGGTGCTTGTCAAACTTATCATCATAGTTTTAGAAAGAGAATCAAATTTGGTAATTAAGTCATTGTCTGAGGAACAACCAATCTCTACAGTAGCCTGATATAGTCTGTCAGATAAGTATTGTGTATCCATAGTGGGGTAAAGTGTGCTACCATTTACATCTGTGTAATCCCACTGATGTCAATAGAGTTGTGCCACTGTGATTGAGAAAATAATTTGATGCACTATATATAAAAGGCTTGACTGGAAAACAAAAAATGTAGTACAGACTAAAAGATGTAGCCAATTGTTTGACTCTACTCATGGGTCATTCTTAAAAATGTTCAAGAGACTAAACTGAGCCAAATATATTGTCTAAAGAGAAAGCAGTACAATATGAAAAAAGCAGCTCCATTCCTTCCTTCCAGGAAGCAATTCTTATCTTTCAGCGTATTCACCTTTCACTGAAAATGTATTTCAAAGATACCACATTTCAACTAGTTGTATTTATAGTATGATATTTACAAGTTACAAAACTCTTTACCCATCACTAAAATCCAACCCACCATCACCTTAAACATTAACTTGTTGTTTTGTTCTTTAATATTTTCTATTATTCTTTACTATTTTCTTAACTCTGTTTTGGAGATGACATTCCAGAGCAGTTGGGCATAGAGGTACATCTCAACCTGTGCCAGGACACAGCATTCATGTATTTTGGCTTTGATAGGCTTTCTGTTTTCTATTGTTGAAGCTGACTTCAACTGTGAGATACCTGAACAGAATTATGAAGAGCATAATGCTTTGTTAATATTCCCAAAACATATATTATTACTAATACTGTGCACATAATACCCATTAATGTGGTGTATATGCAGCCTAACATATATGTATTGGCTAATAAAGAAATATAAATTACTGGAATCTGACACCAATTTATTTTTTTGTTGGTTCAAAGAACCAAACAGTTGTGGTGGAAGCTCTACAATGCTGGACACTTCTGCTAGTGAGATGATGACTATCAGGAGTTGCATACATACCTGACACTTGTATACAGAGGTAAAATGTTATGGGTGGAGGTAGTAGTGCCACCTATGTTCAAGATTCCCAAACTTCCCATTATAAGATCCTGTTTTCAGTTGCTCACAACTTTGCTAGAGAGTTAGTTGAATTTTTCCATATTGGCTGTCTGTCAGACTTCTTGAAAAAAAAATGGATCAACAGTTTCATTGGTTTGTAGAGAAACTCTATCACAACCGTGCTCTGAAGCTGGGATCAAAAATGTGGTGGGAAGTGAGAGGTGGGATGGTAGGAGTAGGGGTATTGCTGTAGAGGCAGGAATGTTCATTTTTCTGTTCTTTAAAAGAGTGCTTACATTTGGCCAAGTTATAAGCTTTCAAAACATTTCAGTGAAGACAAGCTCAGTAGACATATGTTGGCATTTGGTAGCTAAATCCTCCAAAGAGTTCATCTATACTGACCATGCTCCACCTCCTCAAGGCTATGTATCAACCAGAGTATATTTGAGCCATCCCCTCAGAGTGACTGAGCATGTTCAGCCTGCAGCTGAATGGATGGGTGTTTCCCTGTTGTTGTTATCCCCACCTGCAAGGGGCCACTATGTCACCAAGTACTGCAACTGAGACCAAGGAGACAGTCTTGTGCTCTCAATCCACCTGCTGCTGCCCATGAAGCAAGGAGAAGAAGGTGTTAGAGAGCATGACGAGCATTCACCTAAGGAAGGGGAAGCACTGCAAGAGGGAGAAGGGGGGTAGAAGCTGGGGGTGAGGGTGGGGATGGATAAAAGTAGAGGGCCAAGCAGGTTCTATGGGTGTAGAGGAGACGGGGACACAGGACTGGAGCCAGGCATGGTGGGGGAGGGGTTGGTTAGGAGGAGAGAGGAATAGGACCAGGATGAAGGTGGATAGGAGCAGTGGGGAGGGAATCAGGAGCTGGGGTGGACAGTAGCAGAAGGGGACACAGATAAGTTTGGGGTCCGGGGTAAAATGGTTTATAACCACTTGACACATACCCTTCCAGAATCTGAAATTGAACCTGGAGTCCTAAATCACTATATTTCTCTGCTGTCAGCAAACAGCTGTGAAATCCATTGACAAAGTGTGTGTGTTCAGCCCCCACTAGTGTTCTGCCCACTGTAGTTCCAACCGTGCTGATGACCCAAATTGTGGGTCCATGTACTGCACTTTCTGGGTTGTTGTTTTTTTTAGTCTACCTTTTTTTTAAAAGTAGGAATTACACACAAAAAACTATATAAAAATAACATTGTTTGCAAAATCATGGACTCAAAAACTAGGAAATGTCAATTAAAGTCACCTTTGCAAACTTAATATGATCCCTTAGCCGTTTGCATTATACTTCAATCTTTATATGATCACATAATATCCTTTGGACAGGACTCCTGCTTCAATCAATATGTGTGATGGATAATGTTCAGGGAATGAATCAGGATTGGGTAGTAATGGAGACTTTGTCTGTGGGAACTCTGCTTCATTTGTTGTAGAAATTTAAGATGGATAGTGTGAATGAGGCAGGGGGTTGAAGGAAATGAAAGAATGGCCTCTGGGTTAAGATAGTTGAATGTTGTCCTGAAGAACTGGATTCTATCTCTTCCTCTGCCACATAGTCCCTATGGAATACTGGGCAAGTCACTTAAACCAAAATTTTCATAAGTGTACACTAATTGTATTTTCCTCATTTTCTAGGTGCCTGTCTTGAAATCCTGGGGTCTGATTTGTGGAAGTGCAGAGCTCTCAGAACTGGGACTGAAGTCACTGTTTTTAGAACATAAATAGTTTACGTAAGATACTTAATTTCTGTCTCTTGGTTCCCCATATGTAAAAAAGGGATGATAATGACCTTCACCTTCAGGGGTGATCTAAAAAGAAATCCCTTAATGTCTGGGAAGCACTCCGATACTATAGTGATGAGCACCTTAGAAAAGCCACAAGAAAGTTAATAACTGAGGAGCCGGCACTTTGAGCAGATGTTGAATAGTGTGCAGTAAATAATTCATGGGGCCACATTGAACACTGAGGATAAAACAAAATATTGAATATCTGTTATGTGAACATCAACCATCCTGTGCAGTGAATGAGGCAGAGGTCCTGTGGTAAAAAATATTATATGGTTGAGTAATTAAGGGTTGTATAATAATGCATAACTTATAAGAGGGCTAAATTAAAGTTGCTCAAGTATCCTTAATTCTGGCATTTCCTAATTTGTGTGTGCTTCACTTAGCAACATTTTTATTTGTTTTAATGTAGTGTTTTGGAAGTAAGATCTACTTTTAAAATATTTTGGTTAGAATAGAAACAATACCTGTGAATATAGACAGTTATTAGCCAATCTATAGTCTGTTCCCTAACTTATGCTTTCAGCAGGTGCTTCTTGCTATATAGTAAACGTTCCCAACTATTATCCAAATTCTGTTCTGTCAAGCAGAGACACTGCCTGATTCATGCTCTGTTCTGCAAATCCTACTGAGCAAAGAGGGGCATGCTGGTTGCAAGATGCTCATTTAAAAAGGAGCATTGTGCAATTCCAGCTAGCATATGCTGCCTTATCCTAGTGATGGAGAATTATCCTTTTAGTAGTTACCAAGCTGTGATGTTATGCTAGGGATTCTTTTTAATGTAGTTTTGAAAATATCAGGCAAAAATGCACCGAGAATGTTCTAGACATATTTTGTTTCCATTGACTTTTTTTTTTTAACATCTTAGACCAGGGGTGTCCAAACTTTTTGGAAAGAGGGCCAGATTTGATAAGGTGAAGATGTGTGAGGGCCGACCACTTAGTCTCACATTCTTTGAACCAATAACATTAAATACAAATGAATTATTCTATGAAATCTTTATTGCGAATGGCATACTTTTTTTCATTTTCAAGTTTTTAACGAAAATCACTCTGCCTTTCATATTTGAAGACCACAAAATGAAGAAAAAGTCTGGAAAAATTTTTGGGGGGAAGATTAAACATATCTAACATCATTAGAAACATTGCATATTATTGACTATTAAATGCTCACTGTAGACTTCTAAATTCAAAATAGTGGTCAGTGCATATTCAAAACTGTGGTTTTGATCATCACGAAAAATCAATTAATTGAGATTTTAAAATTTATTCACCTCAGGGGACTAGACAAATATCTTGCCTGCACTAATGTGAAGGGTGATACTGAGATCTTGACTGCAGTATGTAGTCCAGCTCTGGCTCAAGAACAGTGGTTTTGATGCGCAAGGTGTCACACAGGTGAGAGTCACTTAGTCTCGTCCTCACGCAGCTCTTGGTAATGTTCATAACCGAGAACGTCTTCTCGCACAAGTATGTCGAGCCAAACAAGCTCAGCATTTTCTTAGCAAATGTTCGAATCTCTTGGAACCTGTCTTTGTCCAGCCAAAAGTTGACAAGAGGGAGCTGTTGGTGCCGACTGCGATACTCAACGTCACACTGCAACTCAACAAGCTCTAGCTGCAGGTGGTCTGGAGCGTCATCGGGGTCCACAGAGAAAGGAGAGGAAAAAACCGTTATTTCCTTTTCAATAGCTGCAAAATCCTGAAAACGCTGTTGAAACTCCTCAGCAAGAGATGAGATATCTGTTGCATACCTTCTCATTTGTGCACTGATATTGTTCTGTGGGAAACTGGTCATAATTTCCTGCAGCGATGGGAAATGCGTGGTATTGGGCTGCGCTTGTGACAGGTGCCTTTGGAAAAGTAGCAGCTTGGTCCGAAAGGCTTTGATGTGTGAATACAGTTGGCTTACCATTGCATTTTGCCCCTGAAGGCTTGTGTTCAGCGCATTCAGATGTCATGTTATGTCAACTAAAAATCCCAAATCAGCCAGCCAAACAGGATCAGATATTTCTGGCATCGGATGTCCCTTTTTTGACAAGAATTGTCCAATTTCCTCCCTAAGAGAGTAGAAGCGCTGTAGTGCAGACCCCCGACTGAGCCATCTTACGTCGTTGTGATACACAACATCTCCGTATTCAGCCTGGATGTCGAGCAGAAACTGTTGAAACTGGCGGTGGCACAGGGCTTTGGAGCGAATATAGTTAATAACCTTTATCACTGGTTTCATAACATGATCATATTTCATATGTTTGGCACAGAGAACTTCTTGATGAATAATACAGTGGAGTTTAATAGCTTTGCCTCCTTCTTCGCTCACTTTGTTACAGACAAGGGTTGATGATCCACTTCTCTCACCAGCCATGGCAGGTGCGCCATCCGTAATAATCCCAGTGACTTTATTCCATTGTAGTTTCATGTCATCTACAGCGGAACAAAGAGAAACAAATAAATCTGTTCCTCTTGTTTGGTCCTTCAGGCTCTGGAAGTCGAGAAACTCTTCACTCACGTTCATGTCATTGTCCACTCCTCTCAAAAAAATCAGTAACTGAGTGGTGTCGGATGCATCCGTGCTTTCATCGCAGGCTAATGAAAAAAAGTCAAATGCTGCTCCTTTTGCTTCTAACTGTCTCTTAATATCTAATGAAACGTCTTCAATTCTCCGTACTACAGTGTTACGAGCCAGGCAAACATTGGAAAACTCTTGCTTCTTTTCAGGACAAATTTTCTCAACCATTTTCATCACACAATCTTTGATAAATTCACCATCAGTGAAAGGTTTGCAGTGCTTGGCAATCAGCGTTGCCACCTCGTAGCTCGCCTTTGTGGCATTTTCATTTGACTCACGGGCTCTTGTGAAAAAGCGCTGCTGTGCTGTTAAAACAGCTTCCAGTTGCTTCAATTTTTCACCGCATTCGTCCCCAGTTAGCATGTCGTAGTTAGCATGTTTTGTCTGGTAGTGGCTCTTGATATTAAATTCCTTGAAAACAGCCACAGTCTCTTAGCAAATTAGGCAGACACAGTTGTTTCGTATTTCAGTGAAAAAATACTCCAATTTCCACTTGTCCTGGAGACGTCGGCCCTCTCTGTCAACTTTCCTTTTTTTAGCTACAGTAGCCATGTCAGAAATGGGCTAGAAAGGCAGAAATGAAATCAAACACGGGCTATGGGTCACAACGGTCACAGGGCTACTGCCATCTTCTGGTGAAATGTAAAATAGCAATTCTTGTACACATATTTTATACTGTGGTCAACAGTGCTGGCGGGCCGCATATTATTGATTTTATAACCGAGCCTGCGGGCCGGTGAAAATTTGAACACGGGCCTCAATTGGCCCCTGGGCCGGACTTTGGACATGCCTGTCTTAGACCAACATAGTGTAACCTGATTGCATTCTCAGTAGTCTCTGAGCAGTTCTAAATTCAGCATCATAAGATTATTAGATTTAACAGAAACTGTGGCAATTCACCTAATTGTTGGTTAGAGGAATTTGGCCCTCATCCTGTGAAGTGCTGCATGTGCTAAATTACCATTTTCTTCAGTGGATAATGAAGCAGTTCAGTGGCTCACAGAAGTGCTCTGCATTTTGCAGGATGATTTCCTCAGTTAAATGGATCCATTTTAACACCAACAGTCTGTTTCCCTTCCCTTCCCCCCCAAAAAAAAACATTTGTAGTAGCAGTGAGGGGGGTCATTTTAAAAATTCAAACTGACTTTCAGATCGTAAGTGCAAGAGATCTAAACTAAGCCTGAACAATATGGTTCTCTTTAGAACAGCCCTGAAACTGAATATTTCTACTGAGACACTAACTGGTTTGTGCCTTACTGATTTCACTTCCCTGCTTTTATCCAAAATGTTCTTAGTATCTCAGGAACATGGTATAAATTCACAACCAAACACAGCAGAAAGTCCTGTTTGGCCTGAATATAGCTTGCACTTCCCATGCCATATTTAATCTGTGGACAAGTATAAAGACTGTTTTCTGATCTGTCAGTTGAAAAACTTTAATGAGCACTGAATTTACTTAACTTCTTAAGGAAATTGTTTCCATTTTATGGTGAGATTCTTTATTGTTATTATTTAATCAATAATCGTTAGTGGTTATAGGGATTTTAAGTCTTTCACACTTTATACCTGAAAACGTAAAGGTTTATTTCTCCAAACCATACATGTCCTCTCAAAGCTGGTGATCCAAATGATGGTTCTCATTTATGCTGTGTCTGGATCCGCTGCTCCACCTCTGTCAGTCTTCCTGTGCTGATGAAGGGGTGGAATAAATGATTTACTGGAATAGATCTTTTCTATCTCTATTCTGTGACTATGACATTTGAAGGAGTGGAGGAAGCCTGTGCTACAGCAAATGAGAGGCAGCCATTTCAAACCTTCCTGTCCTTCCCTGCAGAGGGAAATGATTTGTTGAGTCTGACATGTCTCCCTACTACTTTTAGGGAGAGAAGAGCTGCTTCTAGTCATCCTTCACAGCATCCTGGTGTTGGAACAGATCCAGGCATGGGCATTCTCCAGAATAAAATAAATACCTGGTTCTCCTGGGAGGAGCCCAGACAGTGGGCTTCCCACAGAAGACATAACCTCTGGCTCTTGAAGAATTTGGAAAGGGGACCAGGGAGGTAATCAGGGATTCAAAGTTGCTGGAGACAGAGGAAGAAAGCATAGACTAGCGATCTGGAGGAAAGAGTGTGTGGGGAAGGGATGTGAGTTTGGAGGGGGAAGGGGAAGTAATCCATTGGGAATCCATGTGATTATCAGTGAGTTTTTGGTTCAGGAAAGGGTGTATCAGATCTTGTACAAGTGAACAGGAATAGGTTTTGGGACAAGTCCAGGAGGAAAGCCTTGAGGGGATCTGGAGTTGTTGCTAGTTAGAAGAAGAAAACTTCTTTCCTCTGGTGGTCAACTCACTTCCCAAATATAAAGTCAGTTTCTCCCTTGTTGAGCATCATGTACTCAAGATTAAAAGAAAAGTATGTGCTTAAGTTCAATATCAAATGAACGCAGGTACTGAATGTGCAAAAACCTTGTTTATTAGATTATGAAAATATCTAAAGGTGGTTACAGGCTATAGTAAAGAGCTGGGCTCTGATCTTAAATTATTTGTTAGAACAATTTGTAGTATCAGATTAAAACAGGATTTCAATTTTTTTTACAGACACACATTTCATGAGAGAAAAATGCCCTAAAGCATTTTTACATCCACCATGCATCCATACTGAAGAAAAACAAGCTTCTCTTTTATTTTGCCAAAGGAACTCTATGAAAATGAAAATTAGTGTTACTCTGACTGAAGCCCTCTTTAAACCTTAGAGCTCTGTACTGGGTGTAGAGTGTACTAGACATTCTCTTAAAAAGGGAAAGAACAGGATGGTGTCAAGTGAGAGTGGATGTCAGTACAGACCAGTGGGGTCACAGTGCTCTCAGGGAACTGACATTGTCTGCACCAGGCAATACTTGCCACCTCCTTTTCGTTTGGGTTTGCTCTCATCAGCAGTGAGTCCTGTGGTTGCTGGGTGAATACTACGGTTTGGAATGGCTCTAATACTGTTGAGGTTTAGCACGTGAGTGGGAGGTGGTCCGCAGTGATGCTCCAAGTCCTAACACAGAGACTTGTTAGAGACGCAGTTCTGCCCCACACAGGCTGGCACTGGAAATTACTGACTGCCCTTGTCTCCTCAGTGAAGTGAAAGAGAGTTGAGGGCAATTAACTCAAAGTCTCTAGATCTAAGATAGGGGGAGTATGCTTTAGAATGCCAGTCCCAAAAGCCTGTAACCCCAGGGGTTCAATGAGGAGCATAATGGGGAACCAGCAGTGAGGTGTAACTAGAAAAATGTCCAATCTCACACATTTCAACTGGTGTTGGGGGCAAAGTTTGAGAGATTTTTGCCTTTTTGTTGTTAGAAAACAAAAAGCATCATGGTGACATTACTGAAGTTGTTAAAGGGATGGAAAGGATCGATTGTATTGATTGAAGCAAACTCTGGGCGCTTGCCAAGAATACACAAATACAAAGCCAAGATTACACGATCTTAAAATTAGGAATGTGAGAGTAAAAAAAGTAGTTTAAAATAAAAGGTAATAAAAGGTACAGAATAAATTACCAAAGAGGGCAACAGAGGCAATGAGCTTCAATGAGTTCAACAGAAAATCAATTGAGTTTCTAAATGAAAGAGGATATATGTGTGGCGTAAACAGGCAAATAAAAATGAGAGAGATGTTCAGGGATATGATGTTATGGGCCCTATAACCTAACCACTTTCTTAAAGCTAAATCCTGTCAAGCTGAAGTGATCCGGAATCACTGGGATTGTTGGAGGAGGATGCTTTGGGGGAGGGATCATCTCAGGCTATAGAATTCCAATGTAAATGTTTCATGGCCGCTTCCACGGTAGTCCCTGACACTCTACCCTCTCCCGTCCCTGCTCTAAATGGTAATGGCCTATCCACTGCCATTGCAGAGCCCTCCGGCACTGATTTACCTTAGTGCTTCTTATTTTCTACTTTGTGGAACACAGTAGTCTAGTCTCCTGTAATACTTTGGTTTCATTTGTATTCGTGAGTGCTGGGTGCTGTTGGTGGCCTGTGCTCAGATTAAATGGTCAAGTAGGACCTTCTAGACTTAAACAAACTCTACAGCACTGTCTCTCACCCTGCCCTTTCCCCAAAGACTGCTCTGCAGGCTCCCCTGGATTTGCAGATTTCCATTATTTGGCTTCCTGGAGGCATCTGATAGGTTAACATTAGCCTCTGCACTGTTCACTCAGACACAGGGGTGAAAGTAACTTAAAGGACTCACCAGTATGTAGGACAGACGGGGTCCTGTGCCAACTGGGGAGGCAGTTCAGGGCCCCCCAAAGGGTCAGGCCTCAAGCAGAAGGGACGGGGCTCTGGCCAGACTCCCAGCCAGTCCTTCAGCGCTGCCCGCTGTGCATCGCGTGGGGCTCCAGCTGCTGTTGTGACAACACCTGGAGCCCTAGGCCCTTCAAATTGCCGCCGGAGCCCCGGGGTAGCAGTGGCAGGGGCTGGGAGCTCTGGGCCCTTTTTAAATTGCTGGGCCCCTGGAGCAGCTGCCCTTTCCTCTCCTCCACCTCCTCCCTGCCAGGCAGCAGCCCTGCCAATATGGTCGGCTGTGTACTGGCCCGTACCAACAGCCACTTTCCTACCAGTGGTCTGGACGAACTAGCCTGTACCACTTACTTTCACCTCTACTCATACATCTCTGCACCACTTATTGATATTCTCCAATCCAGCAAAATCAATGGACCCAGGATTTTTCCATGTGATCAGCCCTCCACCATAACCCCCTTCCCACAAAAAGAAATGGAGCAGCAAGAATTTGCCCATTAGAATGATTTCCCCCCCATTAAGAATAGATATTTGTCAGGATTCCCCCCCATTCTGAATTCAGGGGTACAGATGTGGGGACCCACATGAAAGACCCCCCACATTTATATTCTACCAGTTTAGGTTAAAACTTCTCCAAGGCACAAATTCCTTTCCTTGTCCTTGGAGGATATATTGCTGCCATCACCAAGTGATTTACACAAACTTTCAGGGAAGGGTCAGTTGCAATCATAGAACAGAATCATCCCTATCCCTCCCAATATATCCCCCACCCCCCTAGGCCCTTTACCCCCTTCTCTGGGGAAGTTTGAGAATAATATTCCAACCAGTTGCCTTAGTAATGTGAGCACAGACCTGATCCTTTGTCTTCAGGACACTGACATCAATCAGATTCTTAAAAGAATAATTTTATAAAGATTTTTTTTTAAAAAAAATCACACCTGCAAAATCAGGATGGAAGGTAACTTTTACAGGGTAATCAAAATATTTAAAACTAAGAGGATTCCCCTCTGGGCTCAGCTTCACAATTACAAAACAGGAATGAAACTACCTCTTTAACATAGGTTATTTTTTGTTTTGGCTTGTGAATTTTCCTAACACATTTCCTTGCCCTACTTAGTTTCTGTCGTTTTAGTTTAATTATTCCAGGTATGGTTTTGGGGAGAGTGTACCTGTTGGCTTTTCCCTCTGTCCAGAGCAAGAACAACTTGCAGAAGAATAAAACAAATCTTACTCCTCCCCCCTCCCCCACCCCCCACACCCAGATTTGAAAGTATCTTCTTTCCTCATTGATCCTTCTGGTCAGGTGCCAACTAGGTTATTTGAACTGCTTAACCCTTTATAGGAAAGGCAATCCAGTACAGCTGCCAAGCACACATGAAGGTTGCTACTCTTCCCCCTCTTCATGACAGTATTAAAAAAATATTTCCTGGAAGTTATTCCATGCCCAAGTAGAATAATTTGAAGGATTGGAACCTTCATGATATTGCCGTTAGCCAGCAAATATTTTTACTCCTCCTTGTTCATTCTTCTCCTGTTTTTTTTTGTTTTTGTGTGTTTGTTTTAATCATCCAATCAGGGAGTAAAAACATGTTTCTTAAGATGACCAGTTCTCTACTATGAATAAGAGTCAAAGTGATAGCTGACATAAAACCACATAGGATGAAATTTATTTGTCCAAATTGTCTGACAGATTCTGACGACTAGCATGCATTCTTTCAAAGCAGTATCAGTTTGAGAATGATTTGCCGACAGAAAAAGGACTAAACTGTTAGGTAATTTATGTACACTGCACAATTTGACAAGTCTAATCAGTAATATGGTGGGAGTAAAATAACAAGTGGAATGTTGAGAGATGATTCAAGAAACCTGCTTGGTTAATTAGATGGTCCTGATTCGCTAGAATCACCGTTTACAAAGCAATTGAAAGAGCATCAACTACTAAAAATCCATATTTCTATGTTTATCGTTTTCAGTTGATGTTAGTAATGCTGACTCTGGCACAGGGCATTTCATAGGATTAATGACCAGTTGTAGGTTAGTGGCTCTTGACTACACCTCAGGTTGTCTATGCCTCCTAGTTGCAAATTAATCTCTAGGAAGTGTTCTGTGCCTCAATCATTATTGCATAAGACATCAACTTACAATTTGAATATTTTAGGAAATGGAAAAGTGTGATTCACATCTTTTGCATAATTGTTTTTGGTAGTTAAAGTACTTGAGAGAACAACCTTGCTGAAATGTCATTATAATTCCTATAAAATATATATCCTGAAATGTAATAAAATTTTAGAACTGGGGGTATGACTGAAAAGCTAATATTTTGCCAAGCATACTGTTTACTGGCTAAGTTTGGGCAACATGCAATAAAGCAGTGCAATTATTTGGAAAATAATTTATGACAATGAAACATCCGATTTAGTCAGCAGACGAAGATCAAGGTGTAACAGGGAAGGTGACCGAGACGTGTTTTTATGTTTAGTCAAATGTTGGAGTATTGCCAGGTACGGGAGTATTTCTGTTTTCAGTGTTATCACATTATACAAGTTAGTCCACACATTCCTCAAGGCCAGCATCAATCCAGTGGAGTTTTTTTGCCTCCGAAATACAAGAGGCCAGTTTCTCCTCTTGCATTTTGTGTAGTCATATTACACCTATGTAGTGGGAATAAAAATGCTACCATATGATAATGTTTTACACCCACTTTATTCTTGCTTTAGCATCACAAGGTGCAAAGCTGTGGAAAATCAAGCCCATGCATTTCAAAGTTACCTGCATCAGATTTTCTTTTTTAAGAAAAACAAATCAGCTTAAAATAGTTGATTATGTAGGTGGCTTTGTGCCTAGCTTTGCTTAATGGTATTTTAATAATTTAGGGCCCCCTTTTAGGGGAGTTTTATATGAGTAAAAGGCAAATATGTTGCTGTGAAAAGGGGCCGCAGAATATGTGTCAGAAAAAAACATTTAGGATTATATGATAACATCAGATATACATTGAAGATGTGCAAAATCTGAGTTTATATAAATATACAGTGGGTCAGCATTAAACACTGCACTGTTCTCTAGTGCATCTCTGCTTAGTCCACCAAAAATAATGGACTTCCTTTTCCCCATGTCTTACAAAAGGGAGCAAGGTTTGATTACATATGAATGGAATTTGCAGAAATTGACTCAAAACTGAATCAAAGCTGTGAGGAAAATTTGGAGCATACATTAAAGCTGATTTTGTCTGGTATAATACACACACTTAAATATTTGAACCTGTGAAGTTATTTTTCCAGCAGAAATAGGAAGGGCCAAAGGAAGGGTAACAAAATGAGTTGGTTCAAAAGAACTTTACATCTGCATGTGAGAATAATTATTATTTGATAGTTGTATTACAATACAGTCTGTCAATGCTGTGTGGGGCCACCCTGGCCCAAAGAGCTTACAGTCTATTGAGACAATACATGTAAAAGGTGTGAGGGGAAATAGAGGCACAAGGAGGTGAAGTGACTTGTGGCAGTGTTACATCAACTCTTCCAAATTCTTTCTGTTCATTCAGACAAGCATAGTTATTAAGGCACAGATGCCTGGGACCCAGGCATTGATGTTGAGCTGAAACTTCAAAAAAGGTTGTCCCGCAAGCTCTATGAGCACCTTTGTTCCAGGACCGGTATTAATATGTGAAGAAAACAAGTTGCACTTAAAATAGGCTTTGTATCACAAATTTCTCCTTCATTGGAAAAGTGACCTGCAAGGTCCTAGACTTAGTCTTAACTAGTCCTAACTATAGCTTGGTAGAGTGGCAACACCATATTTTTTGCAGAGGAATTGCCTATTTAGTTCAGTATCCTGTCTCTGCTTGTGGCCAGAACAAGATAATTTGGAAGATTCTACAAGATGTCTATAGTAGACAGTTCTGGAATAGCCTGTCCTTATGGGAAATGTCTTCCTAACCCTCTTCAGTTATGGCCTGCCCATATCTGAGTGAAAGGTGGATTGTTTTTGAGCAGGCTTTAAGTAAAATATTTGAACTTTAGTGTGGATAGGGCAAGTTTTATCTTAACACATCACCTTCACTGATGAAGGTAAATATCAAGATTCTGCCGTAGGATTAGCTAACATATTTTTTTAAAATAACCCCTTTTTATCTTCATGGACAAGTCCTTAGTATTTGGACTAAAATTTACAAATCCTATCTAATCTACATGAAATTTTCTCATGTTGGGAGTTTTTGTATCCAAGCAAACAAAATGATACTACAGTGCACTCAGTCCTAAAT
Source organism: Sternotherus odoratus (assembly GCA_032164245.1). Classification (NCBI taxonomy): domain Eukaryota; kingdom Metazoa; phylum Chordata; order Testudines; family Kinosternidae; genus Sternotherus; species Sternotherus odoratus. The sequence continues at coordinate 58,359,549 of JAVMKO010000004.1, forward strand.
CACACATCACCTTTCTCTCTTATTCCATAATACAAGAAAAGGAAGATGTATAATTATATTAATGACAACAAATCTAGAATAGATGAAAGAAAATTCTTCTTTGGAGAAAGCTTATTTAATAACTAGAACTCATTGCCACTTACTAAGGAAAGTAGTTTGTGGGACTCTAAACACTGGTTCTTGGAGTTGTGCTAGGATTATTATAATTAATTTACTTTCTTTCATTGCATAGTGATATAAGAGGACAAAAATTAAAAAAACCTTAGTGTTATACCACTATTAGATCCAGTTAGATCCAGCCACTGAGGCTGCCCACTGAAACAGTGGTACTTCATTGTCTCCTGTAGTCATGAGAGATTGGAGTACCCATTGCATCCATGCAGAACTCCTTGGTCCTCATCAGACTTGGTTAGTTTAGCAGTTTTCAGCTCTGATACAGAGATAGGTGTCTGTTTAGCCATTGGTGATGGTGATCCTTTGTGCAGAGATGAGAAGATGTAGTTCGGGGCATAGGGAGGAGAAAATAGCTGATTTTTTTTAGACAGAGGAAATGCAGCAGATCTAATCAGCAGGATTAAATTAAGGCATTTTATATAGATCCACAAGGGAAGTTATTAGTTCAATTAGAGAAGATGAAGACTGATATGAGAACTGAAAGGTGAATAAGGAACGGGTTAAAGCGGAGACTACAAAGGGTCATACTGAAAGGTGAACTGTCTGAGTGGAGGGAGGTTATTAGTGGTGTTCCTCAGGGATCTGTTACCAACCTTATTTAACATTTTTATTACTGACCTTGGCACAATAAAATTTGCAGATGACACAAAGTTGGGGGGTATTGCCAGTACAGAGGAGAACCGAACTATCATGCAAGAAGATCTGGACAATCTTTAAAATTGAAGTAATAGAAATGGGAATGAAGAAATTTAATAGTGCAAAGTGCAAGGTCATGTGCTTAAGGGCAAACAATTTTTTTCCCCTCTAAACTGGGGAATTATCACTTGGAAGTGACAGAGAAGGAAAAAGACCTGGGTACTTTGGTTGATCACAGGGTATGAGTCTGATTGTGATGTGACCATGAAAAAAGCTAATGCAGTGCTAGGATGCATCAGGCAGGGTATTTTCAGTAAAGTGAGGAAATGTTAGTACCATTATACATGGCACTGGTGAGACTTCCTCTAGTCTCACATGTTTAAAAGAGATTAGTTCAAACTGGAATAAGTGCAAAGAAGGTCTTCTAGGATTATCCAAGAATTGGAAAACCTACCTTATGAGAGCAGGCTCAAAGAGTTCGGCTTGTTTAGCCTAACCAAAAGAAGGCTGAGGGGAGATCTAATTGCTCTCTATAAATACTTCTGAGAGATAAATACCAGGGAGGGATAGGGGTTATTTCAGTTGAGCACCAATATGTACAAAAGAACAAATGGATATAAACTGGCCATCAAATTTAGGCTTGAAATTAGATGAAGATTTCTAACCATCAGAGGTCTAGAGTGAAGGTCTAGAAGAGTCTTCCATGAGGAGCAGTGGTGGAAAAAATCCTAACTGGCTTCAAGACTGAGCTTGATAAATTTATGGAGGGGATGGTATGATAAGACTGCTAACCTGCGACTGCCAATCTGTGACTGCTAGTGGCAGTTATCTCCAACGGCCAGTGACGGAACACTAGATGGGGACAGCAGAGATTTTTTTTTTTCCACAGGTGTCTTGCTGGTGAGCCTCACCTACAAGATCAGGGTCTAAATTACCATTTTTGGGGTTAGGAAGGAATTTTCCACATGGTCAGATTAGCAGAAACCTTGAGGGTGAGGCGGGGTTTGCCTTCCTCTGCAGTAAGGGGGCACAGAACACTTGCTGGTTTAAACTAGTGTAAATGGTGGATTCTGTATATTGTAACTTGGAATCTTTAAACCGTGATTAGAGGACCTCAGTAACTCAATCAGAAGTTAGAGGTCTATTACTGGAATATATGGGGGAGGTTCTGTGGCCTGAAAAGTTCAGGAGATCAGACTAGATGATTATAATAGCCCCTTCTGGTCTTTGAGTCTAAGGTATTGTGACAGACCGCTCTCTCACCCCTCCTCAGGAACAGGCAGGAAAACCCTTCTTTGCTCCAAACAGTGCTCTTTTATTCACAGTGCAGGCCCCACCACCAATATATACAGCTTTGTACAGTCTTCCAGCGTACAACTCTTCAGTTCACAGCTCTATAGCTTACAGCTCTACAGACTCTATATAGTCCAGCTTACAGTTTACAACTCTAAATACACAGCTCTGAATAGCTCCAACCACCACCTCACTCTATACCAGTGATGGCAAACCTTTTTGAGCCCGAGTGCCCAAATTGCAAACCAAAACGACTTGTTTTTTTCAAAGTGCCAACACTGCAATTAAACCTGAATAACGAGGTTTTAGTTTAGAAAAAACAATTCGTACAGTTTTTCAAACTAATTAACAGCTTTTGTTTAAAAAGAAAAACAATAACAGAGCTTTCCATTAAACATTTTTTTTAATTGAAAAAAACAAAAAACAAAACAAAAAAAAAACAACTCTACACCCCCCCTCAACTGACCCACTCAGCCCGGTCTCTCCCCCCCAAACCTCCTTTCCTCCAACCCCCCAACTGACCCACCCAGCCCAGTCTCTCCCCCCCAAACCTCCTTTCCTCCAACCCCCCCCAACTGACCCACCCAGCCAGGTCTCTCCCCCCCAAACCTCCTTTCCTCCAACCCCCCAACTGACCCACCCAGCCCAGTCTCTCCCCCCCAAACCTCCTTTCCTCCAACCCCCCCCCCCAACTGACCCACCCACCCAGGTCTCTCCCCCCAAACCTCCTTTCCTCCAACCCCCCCCCCCCCCCAACTGACCCACCCAGCCAGGTCTCTCCCCCCCAAACCTCCTTTCCTCCAACCCCCCCCCCCAACTGTTGTATGTTGTATATAGTTCTTTTAATATTCATAGGGTATATTTTTGAATTTTAAAAAGCATTTGTTGAAATCAAAATTGAGACAAGCAGTCAAGAATAGCTGCGTGTGAACTGATAGGAAATTCAGTGGAATGGCTGTTTCCACCAAGAATTCTTAACACTGGTGTGACTATAATGGTGCCTATGCCAATTAAATATTTACAAAGACCATAACAAATGTAGATGCTATGCATTTCCAAAATATTCTGCATCTGTTATAATAGCAGAAGTTTTTTAATGCCACTTTAACACTAATGCACTGACAAATCCTAAATATTTTGTGAGCAGAGATGCATAAAATACGTTACATTTTTTGTAGCCCAGTCTTACCCAGCCCGGTCTCTCCCCCACACCGCTTACCCCCGCTCCCAGCCCAGCCTTCCCCCAACGCCCCCTTGCACACCGCTTAGCCCCCCCCCCCCGGCGCTTACTTGTTCGCTGGGTCACGCTGCTGTGACCCGACTCCAGCGAGGGAAGGAGAGGAGCGACACGCCCCCCAGCCTCGCGGTCACAGCAGCGCCGCGCCACACCGCCTCCCCCGCCCCCCAGCCTCGCGGACAGAGAGCGCCGCGCCACACCGCCTCCCCCGCCCCCCAGCCTCGCGGACAGAGAGCGCCGCGCCACACCGCCTCCCCCGCCCCCCAGCCTCGCGGACAGAGAGCGCCGCGCCACACCGCCTCCCCCGCCTCCCAGCCTCGCGGACAGAGAGCGCCGCGCCACACCGCGTCCCCCGCCCCCCAGCCTCGCGGACAGAGAGCGCCGCGCCACACCACCTCCCCCGCCCCCCAGCCTCGCGGACAGAGAGCGCCGCGCCACACCGCCTCCCCCGCCCCCCAGCCTCGCGGACAGAGCGCCGCGCGAGCCAGATGACAGGCTCAAAAGAGCCACATCTGGCTCGCGAGCGGCGTGCCCACAGAGACGGCTCGGCGTGCCGGCAGTGGCACGCGTGCCATGGGTTCGCCATCACTGCTCTATACCATCCCCACCACACTGGGCTTGCTTCCTGGCAGGCCTTTTATCCCCCCTGAGGAGGCTGCCAGGTGCCACTCATGCAGGCTGATTGCCCTGCAAGCCAGGTGGCTAATTAGCCTTCCTGCAAGGGAGGTTTGCAGAGGGCTTTTATCCCTCTTAAAGGGCCCGCAGGGCTGGCTCAGGCACTCCTGGCCAGCACCCTGCCACAGTATAGAGGAGCAAACTGATGAGAAGTAGAGGAACAAAATGTGATGAAGACATTTTCTGACGTTGTATTGGCATGTGGAAGGGAGAAAGGCAATGGTGGCTATAACTTTGAGCAGGACTTAGAGGCAGCATGGAAGGAGCACTGGGGGTCGAGGGTGGGGGAGACTGGGATGAGTCGAGACATTGGAAGAGGAAGCCAAACTTAAATTTCCACTACCCTTCAAAGTGTATTGCCTCACTCGGTTGTGTTGCCAGGAGGAGGGATGTTGGAGGGGCAAGTCCCACTGCACTCCCTAGTGGCTGCTCCCATTTCCATGGTCAAATCCACACTGAGCTCAGCATTTATGAAAGAGTGTAATCTGGTAGCCATCCTGCTCTCCTAAAACTGTACAAAGATCCACCATCATAAGCTATTTTTTCTCTTCTAAACAGCAACTATTGGTCTTTAAGAAACTATATAACGGGCACTAATCAAAATATTTCAACAAAACCTAAATGAATTCTCTTCTGTCACATTCATACTTACTGCTGATTTTGTAGAATCTGTAAGGAGAATATAGAGTTTATTATCCTAGGCCTCCTGTTTTGCCACGTAGTGAAAGATAATGAACTAATCAAAATAATCCTAGAGCAACTCTGAGACCCAAACTTATTTTTAAAAATTATTTTCTCAAGTTAATTTGGCTTTTCCCATGCAGTTTGTGTGATGCTAGGTTGCCACAAAATGACAAGAACAGTAAGTGAATATTTCTTGAGCCTGATATGACATTAAACAAAAAGGAATGCAGCAGGCTCATTTATTTTCAAAACTGCATCGGTGGATATAAAATTTAGATACAGTTCATTACAAATGGAATTTTTTAACTGCTGTGTATGTCAATCATGAAGCGCCCTCTGTACTTTTTCCTTTCTGTCTAATGACACAGAGAAAGGAATAATTAAAGACAAGTAGGTAAATGGAATACTGGATAAAATGCAACATGGTTTTACCAAAGGTAGATGCTTTTCTTTGATAAAATACCTGATTATTAACATAAGAAGAATGCAATAAACATAATGTAGCTGGACTTCAGTAAAGCATTTGACACATACCACATGGGAAATTATTAGTTAAATTGGAGAAAATGGGGATTAGTACAGGAATTTCAGTTCCTGGGGGCCACCAAATGAAATTAATGGGCAGCAGGTTTAAAACAAATAAAAGGAAGTTCTTCACACACCACAGTCAACCTGTGGAACTCCTTGTCTGAGGAGGTTGTGAAGGCTAGGTCTATAACAGGGTTTAAAGGAGAACTGAATAAACTCATGGAGGTTAAGTGTACTAATAACTATTACCCAGGATAGGTAAGGAATGGTGTCCCTACCCTCTGTTTGTCAGAAAGGGGTGATGGATGGCAAGAGAGAGATCACTTGATGGTTACCTGTTGTTATGTTCACTCACTCTGGGGCCCCTGGCATTGGCCCCCTATTGCTAGACAGAATACTGGGCTAGAAGGACCTTTGGTCTGAACCAGTATGGCCATTGTTATGTTCTTATGATTCGATGACCCAGAAGGTTCCTTCTAGTCCTATGTTTCTATGTAAGTGTTTTATTAACTGTCTGGTTGATACATTTAAGAAAATAAGTTACTTGTTTTTATAATTGTAATACTAGCAGCTGCCTTTTGAGCACTGCTCATGGCCTGGACTCACTGTACAGTGCCCTACCTCAGTTTCCCCTCTCGGGGGCTCCTTACAGTGTCCACACATTTTTCTCTGTGGTCAAAATACCCCTCCTTAGGTCTGTGTTTATTCACAGAAAATAACCTCCAAAGAAATCTCAAAGTCCTAAAATGACGCCCATAAAACAACCATTTTTCTTCCTATTCCGTGTTCTTTCTTCCTTGGGAGCTCTGCAGTCTTCCCACTGCTTACTCAGGGTCTCTCCTGCCTTAAGGATCTTACAGTATGTCTACACTGAAGTTAAAATCCACCGGCTGGCCCATGCCTGCTGACTTGGGCTCACAGTGCTCAGGCTAAGTGGTTGTTTAATTGCAGTGTAGATATCTGGGCTCAGGCTGGAGTCTGGGTTCCAGGAGTCTGCAAGGTGGGAGGATCTCTAGCTTAGGCTGCAGCTCCAGCCCAAACATCACACTGTAATTAAACAGTCCCTTAGCCCGAGCCCCACAATCCTGAGTCAACCTGCATGTGAGTCAACCTGCATGGGCCAGCCTCAGATGTCTAATTGCAGTGTAAACACACACTAAGTCCCAAATGGAGCCCCTCACTCTTAGCAGTCTCTGCTCTCCCTGAGCATCCCCTTGTGTTCCCCCTTTCATTGCAGCCTCCTGCTGCTCTTTACAAGGCTCATTTTGTAATGAGGGTTGGCTAGCTCCAGGCTTTTCAGCCTATGGGACAAGCTGCCCTGTTATAGTGTCTTTAATGTAAAATGCCTTTAATATATGGGTTTTTTCTCCAATGGTTATTTGGATAATGGCTTAATATTAAAGAGCTATATTGTCCTGAATTAAATTATAGTTTAATCAAATAAAGATCAAGTGTGTTTCATATGGCTGTAAATGTCCTGTTGCTTTAGATTATTTTTCTTTTTCATGTATTCACAAAAGTCTTTCTCTCTCCAGAAGGAAGGGAGGGAGACTTTTCACATGGAGAAGTTGATGGATTTCTATTTTTGAATTACACAATGTTTTGCACACACAGAGACCTATTACAATATGTTAAAATTGGTCATGATCACTGATTTGAATTCCAGAAATATCCATATCAGTTCCCATTGAAAATGAGCTACCAAGTCTGGATCCTGCCAACATATAAGCACATGTATTATTGTATCTAAAAGTAAAGCTGGTTGCAGTAGGATTCCTCAATTAAGCATGTACATAATGGTGTGAAAGATCAGCATCTGAGATACTGGGTAAAGTTTTCAAAAGCACCTAAGTGTCTTAATAACCTGAGTCCCATTTTCATAAGTGACTTGGGCACTTAGGAGTCTGTCATATTGAAAGTCAATTATGCCCAAACCATCCAGTCCTACATAGTTTGTTACATATATTTCAAAAAAATTCACAAAGTTCAGCCCAAATGTGCTTGACACTAGGTAAATCTACATTTATTTGAAACTTAGCCCCAGTTTATCCAGTGGGGTGGTGAAACCTTCTCGACATGGACAGTAGAGGGAGTTTGCAACACAAACTGAAATTAAGTGTTTCAATTAGCTCATGAAAGTTTCAATCAATCAGCTCTACAAATCCTATATAGTACCTTCTGTTCTTTGTATTAATTGTATTTGTCAAGACACACGTCTATTATCAGTCTTCAAATTTCTTTTGTGAATTTGAATTAATGTTGAGTATTGTTTGGAAAGGAATTTTTGTTGAAATAGTATTAGAAACATTATTTACCTTTAGATATGAATTTCTCAGAGTTAATATTTTTCTCATGTACCAAGTTCTATTTCTGGTATCCCCAGCACAGTAGAAATTCAATGCCTAATGCATAAATATTGATAAAATCATGTTTAGAGGGAATTGGTTTTTTTTTAATTGTTCAGAAGACTTCATGCTCATCTTTAATAACAAATCTCCTAGCAGTAATACTTCCTTTTAATTTCCATTGATGACATTCTGCAGAGTTTGCGAGAGCAGAGGAATTTGGTTTAATCCGCAAAGGTGCATCCCTTGGCCATTTCATAATCCCCACTGTTCTCTTCAGATCTGTCAAGATTTTAATAAAGTGATTCACTAGCTATGAATGCTAGCTTTTTAATAGACTTTTTCCCCCTGTGTTAAGCTAGCAATGCATTGTAAATAGATCTGTGTCTGGTAACTATTTGAATAATTAAAAGTTAGGCTTCTTGTTTGATGCAGAGATGAATGAGTAGCTTCTTTCAACAGAATAGTCCAAAAAAAATCTTTAAGACAGAGCTAAGGTTGATTATTATGTTGCTCCCTGAAATAATGTTAAGAGTATTTTTCTTTTTATTGTAAAGTCTAAAGGCTGTAGAAATTTAGCTGTTCTTTTTCTGCACCAACTATAATGCCGCCCCTTATCCATGTCACCTCACTGTGTATGGGCTGGAAATGTATTAGAGGGATAGAGTGGTAGAATAAATATGTGTATCTCTAAGATGTAGACTGTCTTCTGGCGAGGAGCCTCCATATTTGTCAGCTGATTATTAATAGGCAGCTTCCTCCTACCAGTGAAATGTACTGGAAATATTCTGAATGCATTCCATTCCTTGACATTCAGTGACTTCTCTGTGGGAAGGTAGGTAGTATGTCAACTGTGTGCCACCAGAGATGCCAATCAAGGTCTTCTAACACCCAAGACATGTGGAATAGTCAGTTGGTTGGGCAGGTGTGTTGCTTTTCTTTCTTGGCAGCACAAAAAGCCCACTTGAAAGCAAAAACCATTTCTCTTAGGCAACATCTTCACTAAACACCACTGACAGCAGCATGTAGTGTATATGCAGCTACATACTCCAATGAAAAACACTCCACATCTACATGATAGTGTGCAGCTACCGATGTTAGCATAAGGCTGTGGCTGAGGCAAAGCAGTAGGGAAAGGTTTCAGCAGCTCTCCCCTACTGGAGGACTTGTGGCAATGGTGAGGATATCACTGTGGTGAGGAAAGGCTCAGGTGGTGGGACACAGTGGGGAAAGGTTGAGCCTTTATCCACTGCCTCCCCCACCACAGCCTTTCTCTGGAACAAGAGTATTGTCTGGGGAAAGACTCCAACAGGGGAACGCTATAGTGCTAAAAATAGTAGTGTAGACAGAGAGGCATGGCCAGGGCGAGTAGAGAGTCATGTAGGGTATGTACTTGAGTACCAATCCATGCCCTTCAGGTGTGTCTTTGCTCTCTTTGCCTGAGCTATGGGTCATTGTCTACTATCTGTCTATACCTATGCTAGGGGCACTACATGGGTATGTATATTACATGCCATTGAAATAAGCATACAGTGTAAACACACCATTAAAAGTGAGGACTCATGTCCACCCTTAAGTGTGCTTCCTGTTTGAAGGCATAATTATTCCCATTGAAGTATGATATTAACTGAACTTTGTAATAAGTTGAGTGAATCTGCAGTGGCTGTCCCTCTTACCTATTTTATATAAGACATAGCAAGAATTATTTTCCATATTACTGTCACTTTCTCTGCACTAGCTTACATTTAAATATAACCTTTCTTCCTGAATGAGCACATTTTGCAGACTGTAGATCAGGTCTTTGACCCTGCTCTGGCTGCCTTATAGCACACCGGCAGCGCAAAGAAGCATTAAAGCCATCTTAACTAGTCCCTTGAGAACCTTTGTTGCATTGGCAAATCATTAGGAGGGCTAGATCTACTAATGTGGCTCTTGCATCATGCTCTTGGCCTGCCCTGGTGAAAGGGGAAAGTCTACCATGGAGAGGGCCTATGCGCTGGTGATCACTGACTGTTGAGACAGTGTAGATCAGTCTGAAGTATGAACAGGCAGGACCGGTGTAATCACTAGGCGAACTATGCGTCTGCCTAGGGCACCAAGATTTGGGGGCGCCAAAAAGCCCACAGGTGCCCCACATTTTTTTTTACACTATTGCTGGAAAACAAATGAATAAAGAAAAGAGAAACATTGATGAACATGCATTTTAATTTGTCGTTCTTACATACATTACAGCTATAGCTTACGCCAGCTCCGCGTTGCAGGCACAAGTGTACTGCTTCACTACGGTACAAAGTGGCAATGACACCATTTTTCTTGTCATGCGCAGCTGTTACCCATTCTCAAAGGCTGTTTATAGTGCTAAGTTTACTAGTTTTCAGTGGTTTTTGACTGAGGCTAAGTATTTTTGTTGAGTTGTCTCAGATTTAGGACTGGCAAGTGCTGCTGCATCATTTCGCTAATACTTTGTGTCTACTGTGTATGTATTTTTAATATTTCAATGTGTATGTTTATGTGCAAATATGCATGTGCAGGTTGTTGAGATTTGTCATATTGATATTGTCAGTTGTTGTATGACAGAGCATCCGCCATTCTAATTTTATAAATTTTATTAATAACAATAATTGGATAGTCTAAAGGGTAGAATAAAATATAATAGATTTTGATATGAAAGAATGAAGGAAGGAAGTATACATGACTAAATGAGTGTATTTTTTAAAGTATTTTGAAAATTTATAATAAGTAATGCTCCGGGAAAAGGGGCAGGGTAAGGTGAAAATGTTTCACCTAGGGTGCAAAATATTCTTGCACACCAGCCCTGTGAACAGGTAAATTAAAGCAAAATAATGGGCCAGATCTTCAGTGTTTGTAAATTGTGCTCTTCCATTGCCTTAAACAGAGCTGTGCCAATACACAGCAGATGAGAATCTGGTCCAGTGTATCTAAAACCTGTTTGATTCATTCATATGTGACTCGGATGTTCAATCTCTTTTTCTTACTGTAGCAATAAGTGTCCAGCAGTACAAGAATGGTTATTAATTAACTTGGGTCTAAATTTAGGGTAAAGATAAATGGGCCAATTCATGTTAAAGGAAAAAGCACTGTGTTGTCTAACTTAGAAGTAAGCTTGAGCAGGTATGCATGCACCTGCACATGTTATATTAACCTCTAGAAGGGAGAAAAGAAAAAATAAGTGTTCAAGAACTTACATTTTGTTTGTATATTTGAATGCAGTCACAGGTAATGGCTTGCACATATGGTGAATCTATTTCTCCTTCCCCTTATTTCTCTCTTTCTAAAGTCCTCACTATGCAGGAGACTGAAGCTGTGGAGAGGTTGTATTTAACGTAATTTATTTCAAACAAGCTCTGATTTTTCTCAGTTTAAGCAGCAAGTCTGCACTACAATTGTGATTTTTTTTCTCTCTTCCTGTTTCCCACCTAGCTCTGAGTTTCTCTTTTTTCCTCGATTGAACTTCCGCCTGCTTTCATTCCCTTGTCGTGCACCCTTATCTGTTTCAATGCTTTGTCTGCATTTTCCTAGGCCACTGCAAAACTCAACTCCCCTTGGGTTGTTTGTCTTTGTTAGATGCCATCTTAACTACTCTGATTCTCCCCTTTCTCCTTTCCTGTGAGCAGAAATGACATTGCATGTGCTGTCTCCACTTCTCATGGCTGTCCTCAAATATTTTTTTTTTTTTTGGATCCTGGTCCCTTCAGTGCTCATTGAGCTTGTGAAAGTTCCTCTGATTTTACTGTGTCCTTTTCTCCTCACTGCCTTCCTGGACACTTTAAACATGTTTGCTCCCTTAATTCCACCACCGTAAATCAGGAGCAATGGAATTACACAGTGTAAAATGGGTATATAACTACTCAGGCCTTTTTACTATTCTGTGCTATATTGACTGCTTCAACCTACTCACTCATGCCCATTCTCTGTACTTCCCATGTCAGTTCAGTCACTTTCTCTTGTCTTTCCCAGGCATTTCACTGCCCTAGGTTGTTTTCAATTTCATTTGTGCTGTTTGGGGCCATTCTCAGTCCAAGTCTCCTTTTCCGCTTCCCTTCCAGTTCTTTCCATGCACTTATGTTCTGACACTGTCTATGTGCTGGTGAGATTTTGTTTATTTTACTGATGTTATTTCTTCTGTTGAAAGCTCACTAGAGCAGGGACTATGTCTAAGTATTTCTACAGTGTTAAGTACAATTGAGTCCTGATTCTGATTGAGTCCTCCAGACATTAATATGAATATAAGTAATTGTTATTTACTAATATATTGTATTTGATTTCTAACACAGAATTGCGGATATGTTGTGTCATCTCTAGCATGACTAAATTATAGTTTTAGAACAGGAAATAAGGAATATTTTATCCAGTACAAATTATTATTATATTATTTATTTAGGTAGGTAGATACCCAGATTGGGATTTGATTAGGACATTGGAGTTAACAGACCAAAATCAACCGTAGATGAAGCAGGTGCAGTTACAGCTCTACATTCTGCATTTGCAAGAAGTACCTTGGGATCAGTATAATATCCCTACCCAGTTGGCATCTCATCCGAACAATAATATGCTGCTATGCTAAACAATAATGAAACTGCAGACTGCTCTGTTAAAGTTAGTTGTCACATATTACACAAAGTTAGTTGTCACAGTTGTAATTTGTCCCCCATTTGGCACAAAATAAAAACATTTTTTTTCAGAGCCTTTTCTGGCTCAGTATACAAGATCTAAAATTTACACAACTGTATGTATCCTTTCTGATAACATAGTCTGTAAGCCTTTTATGAGAAGATCTTTCTGTCAGGTTGGCTCCATAAGCTACATAAAAATGTACAGATTTATATTATATGAATCTTTTATCGTAAAGAGCAATCAACATGTTTTTCTCTTAGAAATTCATTCTGTGGCTGTACCGAGAGCATCCTGCTCTTCTCATTTCCCTCGTGATTTTTTTGTGACTGGACATTTGCAAAGGTATTAATCTAAAGAAGTAGAGAGGTACCTGGTTGGATTTACCAAAACACCTAAGTAGGTTAAATGATTTACTTCCAATAAAAGGTGCCTAACTCATTTACTGAGGCCCAGATCCAAAGGCCATTAGGACTGCACCATGAATGATTGGGCTAATAATGTGGTTGCCTGGAATGCACAGTAAGTCTTCATTAATATTTACAAAAGGAATTTTAAAATGCAAACTTTTATTGTCTGTGTGTGGTGATCTGTTTTGCAACACGAAATAGCTTGGCACAAAATCAATTAACCAAATAAAGGGTTAAAGGAGACTTAGTCTTGTGAGGTGCTCAGTGCACCTTTGTTTTAGCTAAGGGCATATTTTTGTGACATAGGAACAAACTATTTGAGCTACATTTTTGTGTGACCTCAACATGGCCACTAATTCTATGAATCAAAACATCTGTACCTGCCAAATTACATGCACTACCATTTTATTTTTTGTATGTCCAAAGGATAGAAAGTGAACACCTAAATGGCATTGCCTGTGCTTGCTTCCATCAGGTGTTCATGGAACTTCTGTCATTTGTGTGGATTAATGAGAATGTATGCAGAATTAGAAGCCATACTTCGAGTATTTAGCCATATGTGGTTAGGTGCAGCAAGTGTTAATATAGCTTTACACTCCAAAGATGACTTTTGTTCACAAAGGAAAACAAATGTCTCCCTTTGGCCTGCAACAGATTCCTCCAACGTGCTCTGGATATTCTATAGGCCGGGAAGACAGAAAATGATTTTCACTCAGCTCTAAAGTGCTTGTCTGGAGTGGGCTCTAAATGGCTTAAAGTTTTTGAATGCAAGATATGTACAGAAACAGAGGCGCTCACATTTCTGGGAGCATATTTTTAGGGTTAAGCACCACAAATTTGCAAATCCTTCTTAGAGAGAATGCTTCTCTCAATGACTCTTAAGTTTACAAGCAGTTAACAGGGAATTTTGGTAGTGGTGTTCTCCCTCTTTCTGGCCTTGAGAATCATTCTATTTGGAGAGCAACATCTATGCAAATTTTTCTTTGAGTAAGCATTGCTGAGATATTACTACTTCCTTTTTTGTTTCAATCAAACTTCTCCTTTGACCTTCAGAAACTGGATATGTCCTCCCAAGTGTCGTACATTTTTTGAGACATACCTAAAGAGCCAGTGGGAGAAATTATGGTGTATCTTTCTGTCTGGACTTGGCTGTGTCTGAAACCAGACTAGATCAATTAAAGTGGTGAGAGGTTAATTAAAGAATTTTAAAACCAAATATTCAAACTGAGTGTGTGCCTAGCATTAGGCATCTTAGTGCTGAGAGTACCTACGGTTACTACTGAAGTCATGCTTCATGTTTGCTGAAAAACTGTGCTAGGGACAAGAAAGACACTTGCACTGGTCTTGTTGCCTCCCTTCCAAAATAGCAAATCTTTGAACTTAACTCTGTCAATTTAGGTATAAAAAACATGAGGACAGGTATCTGTCATGTAGTATTGTCAGAGTTCCATTGACTTCAGTGAAGCTATGACAGTTCACACCAGGTTTTCCCCCTAATTTAAACAAAAAAATGAGGGCAAAGTTCTAGTGACTGCAAGAGTGTTGAGGGAGCACCCTCAGAGCTATTTTGATATTTACAGGTACAGTAAAGAGAACTATGGTGCCAGCTTCCCTAAACCACCTGGCCAATGTGCCTCAAACTTGATCTAGAAGGATCACTTCCAGAGTTGAGAATAACAATAGTGCCAATTAGTTCAAAATTGGATTAAGCTTTTTGATGTGAACATTCCCCTGGAACCTTACTCCATGTAGGCTACCAAACAGTTACCAGAGATTTTCAGTCACATCCAGTTAGGCTGGATTCTCAGTCATTAGGTCAGAGGAAACAGTTCATATAGAGCAGGGATTCTCAACCTTTTTCTTTCTGAGGCTCCTCCCAACATGCTGTCAAAACTTCCTGACCCAGCTGTGCCACAACTTGTTTTTTGCATATAAAAGCAAGGGCCAACATTAAGGAGTAGCAAGCAGCGCAATTGCCTGGGAACTCACACCACAGAGGAGACCACAAAGCTAAGTTGGTCAGGCTTGGATTCAGCCCCAGGGAGTGGGGTTTGGGGGCCCTGGTTGCAGTTCTGCACAGTGGAGCTTTGGCTTTCTGCCTGGGGCCCTAGCAAGTGTAACACCGACCATGCTTGGTAGACACCCTGAAACCTGTCTGCAGCCCCACAGTGGGCCCCAGAACCCTGGTTGAGAACCACTGACCTAAGGCATGATCCAGCTTCCACTGAAGTTAATGGGATTCTTTCCATTTACCAGGAAGGTCCCTAGAAACCCAGAAGCTTACTTATATCTGTATTCTATTACCAGCTTCCTGAGCCATCCAATTCCCCTGTGCATTTTTCTTTGTCAATTCTGATTTCTGAGTGAGAAAAGGAACATTCTTCCAGACCTGCTGTAAAAAGTCTGTGAATAGAAGGATAAGAGGTGTGCAAATCTAAAGAAGTATTGAGTTTTTGTAATAGTGTATGTTATCAATGTTTATTGACTCACCAATGTGCATACCAAATGGAGTCTGAGAATCAGTACAGGAAAAAGGTACAGTATGTGCCTTAGTTACTTTAAAATAAGTATTTTTTTTTCAAAACTGGTAATTACTGATATATAACCTCTCTTGTTTCTGCATAGCAACGAAGCTTTAGCTTAGAAGTATATTTAAGGTCTTTGGACTCAAACAGTTAAAAAAAAATTCTCAGACAAAATGAATGAAAAAAATTGATCTTGTTTTTGTAAAGGACAATCTACATGTCACTAATTGGATTTATTTAATTATTTTATAATACTATTTATACCAAGATGCAGTAAATAATTTCCCAAATAAACTGAAATCTTCAGTCCGTGTAAGGTGGAAACTCCAATAAAAATCGAGAGAAAGAGAAACTTTACTTTTTTAACAGTTACTGTTGGGTCTATTTTTGATTCTGTCGTAATTGGGATAAAACCTGGCAATTGTCTTTGAAATTACATGTTTGTAATGATTTAAGTAATACCGTTTTTTTCCCCCCAGGACAGTGAGTAAATTAATTCCCATTTTAACTAGAATATCTCTTTTATAAAAATACCAAATCTTGATTTAAAAACTGACAGTGATGAAAATCCACCATGCCCCTTGGTAAGTTGTTCTGATGTTAATTACCCTTAAAGTTTTACACCTTATTTCCCATCTGAATTTGTCTAGCTTCAACTTCCAGCCATTGATTCTTATATTTTGGTCTGATAAAATTAAGAGCATCATCAATGTTTTGCTCCCCGTGTAGGTATTTAGAGATTATAATCAAGTCCCCCTTAACCTTCTTGTCTGAGTGGGGAACTGAGATGCTAGGCTGGGAAGCAGCGCAAACTCTTAGGGCCACATTGTGCCCTGAGTGATTCAAGGGGATTTAGTTAGAGCCCAACTGGCCCAGTGACATTGCCCACTGGTTTCTCAGGTGCTGCTCTGGCAGTGGGATGAGGCCGATGTACTCTCATTAGGTTGGCACAGCATTCTTTGTACTTCAGGCTTGATCTCTAGGCCTCCTCCATTAATAAAGGGACCAAATCCATCCCTTGTGTAGCACACCTTTAATTTCAGATACTCCCTCAGAATAAACTGCACTCGTGTCCCTTGATGTTAGTCACATTCCCAGTATATCTTCTGCCTAGCTAACCCCCCCGCTCATTGATACATTGGTGTGTCCCAATATGTGTGGTGTTACTAAAGCATATTGTCCTTTGTGTGTATTCTTGCCAGTCACATGAAAGATAAGCTAACCCACTTTGTCTAATTTGTTATCCTTTTAAATTTCATAATCCCCCAAATTTTAGTCAAATAGTGTTGGTTTCATAGTCAGCAAAGGGGGAAATGTGAATGTAGAGGGGAGAGTCAGAGTGCAGGAGAAGCAAGGAACAAATATGGTGTGTGCATATAGGGTACACAGTGTATCTGTTTGCCCTTGCTAGTCTGCTTCAGTTGGAAATTGCTTACCCAGTATGGGGAGAAGGAGAGAGAGGAAGATGAAATGTTGAAATTACAGGAAAAAAGAGTGGCACCCCTTCCTCCCTTCACTCACCCCTCCCCCGGATGTTCATAATCTGAAGCATCATGAGATATGCCTGACCATATAGGGTGAATGTTGGATTACAACACACACTTTGTCAAGAATCAGAGAGGTAGCCGTGTTAGTCTGGAATAGCAGAAGTAACAAAATCCTGTGGCACCTTAAAGACTAACTATAAAGTTTTGAAGCATAAACTTTCATGGGCTAATACCCACTTCGTCGGATGCAAGCAGTGGAAGTGTCCAGAGGCAGGTATAGAAAAGTAGGCAAGAACCAGGTGGGAGGTAAAAAGGTTAGTCCAATTAGGCTGAACCAGCTTGTTATCTCCGATCAGGGGGGGTGGGTTATTCTTCTAGCATTTGAATGGGGGGGTGTGAACATGGAGAGAGGCGAAACTATTTCTGTAATTAGCAAGCCATTGAGGTCTTTGTTCAATCCGAGATTGTTTGTGTTGAATTTGCAAATGAATTGTAGCTCTGCAGTTTCCCTTTGCAGTCTGGACTTGAAGTTTTTTTGCTGCAGTATGGTGACTTTTAAATCTGTAATTGTGAGTCCAGGCAGGTTGAAGTGTTCTCCTACAGGTTGTTGTATATTTCCATTCCTAATATCTGATTTGTGTGCATTTATCCTTTTTCGTAGGGACTGTCCAGTTTGGCCGATGTACATAGCAGAGGGACACTGGTGGCATATAATGGCATATATGACATTGGCTGATGTGCAGGTGAATCAACCAGTGATCGTATGGTTGATCTGGTTAGGTCCTGTGATGGTGTTGCTGGTGTACATATGTGGGCAGAGTTGGCATTGAGGTTTGTTGCATGGATTGGTTCCTGAGTTGGAGTTGTTTTGGTGCAGTGTGCTGTTGCTGGTGAGAATTTGTTTAAGGTTGGCAGGTTGTCTGTGTGCCACTTTATAGACTTACAATCTATATATTTCTCAGTAATGAGCACTAACTCAGTTATGTATTTAGAAGGTCACCAAGTCGTTTTTGCTCATTAATTCTATTACCACTGAAATATTGACAGGGTTCTTTGTAGTCTGTGGAACACTAGAACTATCCTGCAGCAAGAGCCTTTTGAATTCTGCATAAATCTGAAATTTGTGAAGTAGTATGAAATGCATGGCAATAGCTTTGTGACTGTATGCATTTCAACTTGCTGAAGAATATCCATGATTGCAGCGACACAGAAATCCAGGAGCATTGCACAGAAGCAGACCACATGCAGTTGGAAAGAAAATATAGGTTGCTCTTGCGTGAGAGGGAGGATTCAAAGCTTTTAGTGTAGGAAGAATGAGAATAATTATTCTTTCCCTCTCCTTCCCATAGCCCCTTACCCCTTTTGTTGGGCATGGTTCCAAATAATCTTCCCCTCCTCCAGCTTCTGAGGAAGAAATCCTTAGCTGTTTCCTTCCTAGGAAGTGACCTTATGTCACTTACTGCCATAGAATTGTTCCCCACAAGAAAATTATTAGATTCCAAGGCCAGAAGGGACCACTATGATTAGCTAGTCTGACTTTCTGTATAACATAGGTCATAGAACTTCCTCCAAATAATTTCTAGAACATATCATTCAGAAAAAAAATTGATTCTTTATTTAAAAATTGCTACTGATGGAGTATCCACCATGCCCCTTGATATGTTGTTCCAATGGTTAATTAACCTCACTGTTAAAAATGTATGCCAGGTCTGAAATATCCAACTTCAGTTCCCAACCTGTGGATCATAATGTAACTTTTTCTGCTAGATTCAAGAGCTCATTGTTAAATATTTGTTCCCCTTTAGGTATTTACAGATTGTAATCACAGCACTTAACTACTTTGTTAAAGTAAAATGAGCTCCTTAAGTCTACCGCTATAAGGCATGCTTTCTAATCCTTTAATCATTCTCAGTGCTCTTCTCTGAACACTTTGCAATTTATCAACATCTCTCTTGAACTGTGAACACCAAAACTGGACTATTCCAGTAGTGGTTGCACCACTGCCAACTACAGGGGTAAAATAATCTCTTTCTCCCTCTTGAGATTCTCTCTAGGTTTATGTATCCAAGGACTGCATTTTGGACACAGCAATGCACTGGGAGCTCATGTTCAGCTGTTTATCCCCTCCGATCTTTTCCAGAGTCACCGCTTCTATTGATAGAGTGCCACATCCTGTAAATATGGCCTATTTTTCGTGTTCTTAGATGTATCACTTTATATTCGGCCATTTAAAAATCATATTTTGTGCTTATTTCTAGTTTACCAAGTGATCCAAATTGTTCTGTGACCATGATTTGTCCTTTTCTTTCTTTACCAGTCCTCCAATCTTTGTGTCCTTTGCAAACTTCTCCATTTACAATTGTATTTTGAGACCTATCAGTTTGTCAGCTTTTAATCCATTTAATGTGTGCCAAGTACCAAGCCATATGCCTTGTAGAACTCTATGTCTATTAGATCAGCACTATTGCCTTTATCAGCCAAACTTGTAATCTTATCAAAAATATATGTCAAGGTATTTTCACAGGATCTATTTTTCCATAAATCCATTTTGATTGGATTAATTATATTATACTCCTTTATTATTATTTTTATTAATTGAATCTTGTATCAGTCATTGCATTACTTTTCCTAGGTTCAACGCCAAACCAATAGGCCTGTTATCACCTGGGTTATCCGTTTACCCATTTTAAATACTGGCACAACATTAACTTTCTTCCAGTCTTATGGAATTTCCCCAGTGTTCCAAGACTTATTGAAAATCAACATTAATGGTCCTCTCCCATCTCTTAGATAATTTGCATTCACAAGTTTTCAGTGCATGCTGATTTTAAAGTGTCTAATTTTAGCATTTGCTGTTTAAAATAATTCTGAGTTCGTATTGGACTGGGAAGTGTTTCATCATCATTATGTGATAAGACTGTATCAATTACAATGGCGGCAAGTTATATGGGCCTGCGGTACCCAGGGGCCCAGCTTCTCCAGTGTTCGGGGCTAGGGCTTTCCCTTGGCCCAGCCTTCTGCCCCGCACGCCTTCCCCGGAGTGTCACATGGCCCCACCTGCTGCCGCAGTGAATTTAAAAGGGCCTGAGCCAATGGACACTGGTGCCACCACCAGCAGAACAGCAGGACTAAGGTGGCTTCCTACCTGGCCTTGCTGCGTGCTACTCCCGGAAGGGCTGGAATAGCCCTATGGCCCCAGGGGGAGGGATGTCTCCACAGGCTGCTCCCACCCTGAGCACCAACATTGCAGCTGCCATTGGCTGGGCACTGCGGCCATTGGGAGTTGTGGGGGTGGTGCCTGTGGGCAGCGGCGCACGGAGACCCCCCCACACATCTATGCGCCACTGCAAGAGGCATACATGTACAGAAGTATGATTTCTCATTGCCAGTGCTGTACATATTTTTGAAGAAAGACCTCCAGTCCCAGTACTGGCAACTTTGAAAAGCGCAAAGTATTAATCAGGTTTTTTTTTTAAATGGTTCTATCTGCAATCATTTTCCTGCCCTGGATTATGAAAGAGAGAAAAGGCTGATCTCTCAACATGACTGAGAAACACTTCATATTACTTTAGGTATTCTGGGTAATAATCACAAGTGAGAAGCTGGAGTGATCTGAATGGTTCAATTTCCTATACAGGTTATAAAATGTAAAAAACTCTGATTATTCTTTTTTTTGGGTGGGTCGGGGGGCTGTGCGGGGACAGAACTCATCATCATCACCATGGATCTGTACAAAATTACAATTTTAAAATATTCTATCATAACTTGACATTGTTCAATTTTTTCCCTGAGTGAAATAATCTGATGCAGTATTAACACTGCCACTAAAAATTGTTAATGTATAATTTATAGTCACAATTAAAAAGCATTTTTAACCAAGTGTCACAACACAGTGACAAGTAAATTAGACTGAGATTTACATTACAGTACTTTGCAACTTGATTTAGTATCACTCTGGAGGAAATGACAAACAGCCCCAATGGAGCAAGACTGGTTTCAGTAAAGAATGCATTCATTTCCCATGTGATAGCAGACTTGAAAGATAGTTGGTGCATGCTACTGAAGTAATGACTAATAATTTTGTTTTATAGAATGTAGACCAATAGACTATCACAGCTTTTTATAATCAGACAGGAATATTCAGGTCAGACAGAGAAAGAAATTGATCATTCCAACTGTTTTTGTGAACCAAAGGCTAGTTTTAGGTCCTATGAAATAGTTTTCATAGTAAGGAAAGAAGACTAATCCAGCTATCATTTCATATGTTCACAGCCAAAGTCCACAATTATGGGGATGGAAAGGTCAAAATATGAAAAATGAGACAATGTCAGTTAAATGTTGTTAAATCAAATGTACCAAAGATGAGATGGCTGAAACATCATTACAGTGAATGTAGTTACAACCGAGTTTCTTAATACTGCCAGAGATATAAAGAAAGCATTGACTAGGTTATTATTTTGGAATTTCATTCACTGTCATTTTTACAAGGCTTCCATTTTTCCTTATCTTTCATTTTTACTGTAAACATCATAATGTTATGGAATAATAGCATAATGGCATGGTATAATTTAGGGAAGATTTATGTTACAAAAGAAATATAAGTGTGCAATTTTCTTTGGAGGATCCTCTCATTCTCCTTTGTAACAAACAGTTATGATAGCTAAGAGAAATGGGGTTAGATTCAGCAGTACCTTCTGGATGCTTTGCTCTGCTCCAGTGACTCAAAACAGCAGTAAACCCAGCTTAATTTGTTTTGATCCTGGCTACTTGAGAGGCTACTTCTCTGTCCATCATGATAGTTGTGATCGGTGCAGTTACTTGAACTAATAGATTTGTAAGTTTAAAGGGATGTGGGGGTAAGGATGGAACACTTTTCCTGGGTGGTTCTTTTACTCTGAAGTGTGCTCCCTTTCCTTCCCCCAACCCAATAGAGACCTGGTTCAGTTGAGTGATGAGATGGGAGGTGTTTGTTTTTGATCATTGATCCAATTTACGTGGGCAGTTAATCAATCAGAATAATTAATTAAACAAACCATGGTTTGGTACTTTACCAAACCAGTTTCTGTTCTCGCAAGATGGAGACCTGCCTTCACTGTCTCATTAAAATATCAGTCTCCACCTTCCTTGAAAATCAACAAAACAGATTTTGTTTTGAAAATATTTATCCAAGAACACAGCAGGGAAAATGTAGAAGAAGCTAAAACCATGTCTGATTTAAATCTATAGCAGTAATCAATCAATCAGTCAATAAAATCAGAATCTGTAATGTAATGCAGGGATATGAGAATAGTATAGTTTTGAATATGTGTATGTAAATATTATAATACGTCCCTCAATACAACTCTATACCTAGCTGTAGAATAATTAATTATGTACAGCTTAATTTGCATATAATTTCTGGGTGGGCTGTAATGGCTCATCTGATATTCTCACAGATTTTAGGATAAGGCAGGTTTTGAAAATGCACATGGTATTGTTCACTTAATAATTGATAACTGAAGGAAGTTTTAAAAGGATCTACTGTAAGGTTTGCCACTTTATTGTTCATAGATACACAGTACAGGCTTAATGCATTTAAAGCAGGGGTCTCCAAACTTTGAGACGAGGGCCATATTAGATTTTTGAAGGGGCTTCATGGGCCAAAGTGACTGAAAAAATTAAATATATGCAAAATCCCCCCCTTTACTTCTCCGGTCGCTGCTGTGGGGGCACATGGGGCTGCTGGTAGCGGCTCATGGGGGGTGCGGGAGGGGGCAGCGGCGGCTTCTCCACATGCCTGCTCAGCTGGAGGGCCAGACAAAGTGAAGCTGTGGGCTGCATCCGGCTCCCGGGTCGTAGTTTGGAGACCCCTGATTTAAAGAGCCTGATCCAAACTTTGGCCTTTGGATCACTCCCTAACAAGCTAGGTTAAAAAAAAAATTGGTATGTTGTTTTCAAAACTTGTAATGCAGATGAAAACCAGTTTCCCCTGGAACCAGGCTGTGCATTACTCCTCGCTGAGGACTATTTCTATTCCAATGTTCTACTTTTAAACCTTAGCAACATGTGCATGTTACAACTAAGAAGTCAGAATGTCTGCCATTGATCCACCCCAAGGAGGTGATAAGAGAATTTTGTCCCAACTGTTTTTATTTGTGGCCATCCTAATAACAGATCTTCCTTCAGTACCTTTATTTCTCATTGCTTTGGTGGTTTCTCTCTCTTTTTTTTTTAAGACCTCCTTATATCAACAGGACTTGTACACATTGTCAAAAGTTAAGGCAATAGCACTTGTATTCTCCCTCCATGGTTCAGGAAGAGTGCCCACTTTAGGCTTCTCAGCATGGGCAGTGGGTGAACCCCCACTTTGGAGAGGCTAACTCTCTAGCCCCTCCCCTTCTGCCTTTGGCACCCCCTCACACCACAGCAGGAGGAGCCCCTCCCAGCCCACCCTAGCCGTCCCAGCCATGTTGGCAGGCTTGAGCACAGAGCCAAGCTTCCCTGGGCTGCTGGCCAATCTGAAGTGCCCTGGTCACCCCAGTCCCTGCCACTGCCTGGAGAAGAGCCTCTCCCAGCTTCAAGTGAGAGGGGGAGCGAGGGCAGGGCAACAGTCCTGGGCTAGGAGAGGCTTTGCCTCCCCTGGTCTACAATACCCACCGCCCATGGGCTCCAGTCTCCTCAACTGCCCCTTCAGATGTGTTTCTCCCACTTGACTGGGTTTTTTCCAGACTCTGCACAGTTTTCTAGACTCCCTGCCCATCCTGTGGCAGTCTCGGCAAGCCAGACTGCATTAACATGCCAGCATCTGCACTTCGCTCTCTCTTTGAAAGCTCTGAACAGCATAATTGCCAGCAGTTATAAATTATGAGACAGCCTATTATAAACTAGCATATTTATTCTCAAGGTGAAAGCATTACAGAGAAAACATATTCATAGCAACAAAAGAACCTCCACAAATGCTAATAAACTTACCAGAGGTTCCCCCAACTCCAAGGACCTTATAGGTGTTAATCCTTCAAATCCCACCAATGGGTTTTTCTGTGTTCAAAAATAAGTAGCATAGCCATGAATAGTTCACTCTTTCCTTTATTCACCTCAGACCTTTCTATTCTCAGATTCTAGGAGCAAGTAATCAGTAGACAAGTACTCTTGTGGGCGTAGCTTTAAAAGCATGTTTTTTGCAGAAACATAGGTGGGAATTTGCATTCAGTTCCCCTCAGGGAGGCTACATTCAATCCTGACCCACAATAATTCACAAACTAAGCATTGAATACAGTGGACCCCAAACATATTAAAACTTAATTCTTAAGGCCTCCCAAGAATATTGCATGAAATTGACCTATCTGTCTCTCACATGTTTAAAACTAAGTTTAAGTACTGTCTTGAATACAGATGTTTTCTGGAATTATTAAAGTGGATTTTAACTTCAAAATTACTTCCTTGTTTCACTTATGTTAAATATTTACAGAAACTACATTTGGAAAGCAATTCTCCATTTAACTGATTGAAATTTTATATAATTCCAAAAGATATGAAAAACTTTCAACAGATTTAAATTAACGGGGAAATTAATTCAGTTTTGTTAGAGCTAGGGAGCTATTAAGTCTGAGCACAAATGGTGTAGCTTTAGACTTCTGAACTTGTTAATTTTAGGGAAATGAAAGGGTTTTTAAAAAATTCATTACTTTAATAAAAAGAGGACCTCAAGCATTTGATTACTCTGTAATATTGCTTTGCTTATTTACAGACTCTCACATCAAGGAATCCAAGAATCAACTCCCTGTCAAATTGTCTTTGGAGAGCATGGGCACAAGATTAGAAAACTAATAAAAGAGGGGGAAATGTCAGCGCTATGTGGTATTTTCCTAACAGCAGGGAAATCCTTTCATGGATGCAGCAGGGTGTAATAGAAGTGAGATAAATAAGGCAGCCTTACTTCTTTCATTATAAATCCTATTTTCCAAAGAACAGTAACTCAGCTATAAATATTCACTTTTGGCTGAAACTTGCTATCCAAAGTCTTAGCAAATAAATATTTTGTACTATTAAAAGATTTGAAGAAAGGAAACAAAAATGATCCAAAAAAGTAACACAGTTAATAAAGATGTTAAAATACACCCAAGAAACTTATCCTGTAAAATCTTACACACAGGACTAGCCCTATTGGAACTATTAAGAATACTCACAGGGCTAAAATGTTGTAGCATGGAGACCAAGACTTTAAAGTAAAAGAGAGAGGAAAAGCTTTAAAATGTGTGGAAAATGATCTGTCTATTCTTGCATTTATCTTAGTTGACTCATGATGGAGCTCCACTATTGACGTACTCTTGTCAGCTAAAATATAGATGTTTCACAGAGACTCACTGAAGCTTCAGCACAGTGGACCTGATCCATAGATCACTGAAATCAATGGAAAGAGTCCATTCCTTTCTATGGACTTTGATTCAGACTCATGTAGAGCAAAACCTCTTTTTAAAAATAAATAAATAATAGGTCCTGATTCTCATTTACAGTGAGGCCATTTTGCATCATTTTGGCAATAAAAAGGGACCTAAAGTGAGCTAAAATGTAACATAATCTGCAACCATTTTGCACTGCCAGAGCAATATGAAGTGGCCTTAGTATAAATGAAAATGATGCCTATAATATGTATACTCGAGAGTGGAGATTTTGTTCATAGGGAAAACAACTGTTCTATAGGTAGGATTTGATTTCCATTAGTAAATGTCACAGAAACTGATGGAAATCATTTTCAATATATAAATGCAAAGTAACAAAATTGTTTAGATCATTTACAGAAGTGACAAAGAGTCCTGTGGCACCTTAAAGACTAACTAAAGTATTGAAGCATAAGCTTTCATGGGCTAATAGTTAGTTGGGTGCCTGCAGTGGAAGTATCCAGAGGCAGGAATAAATAAGAGGCAAGGACCAGGCTAGAGATAATAAGGTTAGTCAAAATAACTTCAGAACCAGACTGCAAAGAGAAACTGCAGAGCTGCAATTCATTTGCAAATTTGAAACCATCAAGTTAGGATTGAACAAAGACAGTGGGCTGGTCTTCACTATGAGGGGTATCCACTGCAGATACACAGCTTGTGAATCATGTAGCTGAAGTCTGCTTATCTCCAGCTGACTTACCTGCCATCCTCAAGTCCTCCCTGATTAGAGATAACAAGTTGGTTCAGCCTGACTGGACTAACCTTGTTATCTTTAGCCTGGTCCTTGCCTCTTATTTATTCCTGCCTCTGGATACTTCCACTGCAGGCATCCAGTGAAGTGGGTATTAGGCCATGAAAGCTTATGCTTCAATACTTTAGTTAGTCTTTAAGGTGCCACAGGACTCTTTGTCACTTCTGCAAATCCAGACTAACACGGTACCTCTCTGATTCTAGATCATTTACATAAGCTTAAAAATAAGTATAATATGTATGAAGACAAGGTAGGGTTGAAGCTGAGGCGTGAGAGAATATATAAGGACCCGATCCTGCATTTGGATGTAAATCGTGACACATTACACCAAACCAAGAGTTTGAGGGTATGTTCTTGTTATCCACCCAAAATAACTAAGACATTTTCATGGCTCTGAGTTTTGATGTATATTTACAGCAATAAAATCTAAAGTGATTATGAGCATTGACATTATCCTACAAACATAGAATAAAATCAAAACAGTATTTTGCTAACTCTGTTTAGAGGGAGACTAGAGCTGTGAAAGTAACCAATTTTTGGTTCACTGGTCAAACCAAAAAAATAGGAGAAAAAATCATTTCCAGTCAATATTTTTTTTTTAAATTCAGTGAACTAAAAAACGTGTGTGTGTGTGTGTATATGTATATATATATAGATATATATGTTTAAGTATGTATTTGGGTTGGACAGTATTGAATTTCATCCTATTTACTTCAGACAATTTCTCCAGTTTGTCCAGATCATTTTGAATTTTAATCCTACCTTTCAAAGCACCTGCAACCCCTCCCAGCTTGGTATCATTTGCAAACTTTATCAGTGTACTCTCTATGCCATTATCTAAATCATTGATGAAGATATTGAACAGAACCTTGCCCAGAACCAATCCCTGTGGGACTCCACTTATTATACCCTTCCAACATGACTGTGAACCACTAATAACTACTCTCTGGGTGCCCAACTTGAGACACTTATCACACTCAGATTGGGCACCCAGAATCAGAGGCCATTTTTGAAAACATGTCCCTAAATGTCCCTGACAGTTAAACTCTTCTCCTGTATGCTCTGATGTCTTTGAAGTCCATCTTGCCATCAAATAACTCAGGGAGAGGAAGCAGCCCTTCCCAGCTGCAGAGAGAACACTGCTGGCTTCCTCCATCCACATAACAAAGAGCAGAACATAAATCATTTGCACATTGTGGCACCTAGGAAACACATAAAACAAGTACCTATTTTCAATTGGTTGCTCTTCTCTGATCTCTAGTAATACCTGTCAAAGGCTTCCGCTGTCTCTAGATATATAATTGAAATCAGTTTATCCCTTGGATGAGGACAGCCTAATAAATTGTAAGAGATGCTGAATAGTAAAAGTAAGTAGTGCAGCTCCACTAAATTTACCTAATCAGAGAGCAAACAAAAGAGAGCAATGAATCCAAATGGCTAGTCTGTATCTTTGTGAAGGAAAGTAGCATCTGTATTAACAAACAAAATGGATTAAGCCCCATCCTCAGCTGGTTTTAATATTTTAAAAGATACATGCTGTGTTAGAAGGAATGGCAAAGTCCTTCTTTCAAAAGATTTATAAATACTACTTGAAAGGCATCCAGACCTGGGTTTTTTCCATGTTTAATTTAAGGAGATAAGGTTGCTTCATCGATCCTCCTCTTCTCTATTCTCTTTGATCCTTTTTCTCACCTTGGTCTGTCTGTCTCTCTCTCTCTAATTCCATGCATGATATAGGATAACATTATAGAGAACCTCTCCTGTGTCAGTTTATCTATCTAAACTGATTACATTGGATTATTGGTTTATGTATGAAATATTTCCACAGCTCCGTCCTGTGCCACCAAGCTTGTAAAATAAATATTTGTTTAGTTGTCTGTCCCATTCCCAGGATAATGTGATCATGTAATGAAGCTGCCATCATGAATATATGTGAAGAGGCAGAGTAAAGGTAGCATAGAAAATGAGGGAAGAGACACTATCACAGTGAATCATGAATGAGGAGCAAAAAGGGATAATTAACAATCTTGTGCCCAAGGGTTATTTTATGCAACACACATGATTTATGAAGCTGTCATGCTTTCTGGAGTACTCATGACCATGAGTGCCGACCTCAGGGCAGACTGTCAGAAAACAAAGGCAGATGCCCCAAAGTGGTGGTATGTTCTATAATAGGAGTTCACCAAGTCGGTAACAAATGTGGACTCCTGGATCACTATACCAGTTTTTACCATGGAGTCACAGACAGACCCCTTAGACTCTCCAGCCTATCTTGCCACCAGACAAACTGGACTTTGTGATAATAGTCACTTAAACAGAAAATCACACTGTCAGGTTTCTTCAAGTCCCAAGAGACCAGTCACTTACCCCAGATCAATTGGTACTCTGAATCTTACACCAAACACAATGCTGGCAGCCAATTCTATAGTAAACTAACTGAAGATTTATTAGCTAAGAAAAAAGAATGAATTATTGAGAGGTTAAAGCAGGTGCAATATATGTACACTTGATCACAGTTTGTAAGTCCAGATGCTGGCAGTGATGTAATCAACTTCCAGTTTCACAAAAGCCTTTTGGGGGTACCCAGATTGTCTCTGGGGATCTCTGCTTTGCATCTGGTACACTTCCCTATAAGAATCCAAACTATTCAGAGATGAGGGATCTTTCTTTGAATCCATTGTTATGTCCTCAACAGAAGACAAGTTGACATGGTCTCTACCCTCCTGGGCTTTTCCTTTGATGATGTTGAGTGAGGAATGCACTTTGAGTCTCTGATCTCAGGTCATCACACACAAGGGCCATTTGCTTTGGAATTAGCACCTTTTCTGATAAAATCCTTCATTAGCATTCCAGGAGACTTCTTTTATATCTGTTGAGGTTAGTTACATGGGTATTTACCGGGTAAATGTTTGCCATATCATTATGACAGGATACAGATAAGTAAAAACAACTCATGCAGCATCCCATTAGTTTTATGAAGTTTAAGCATCCAAAACAGTTGTACATTTAACAATCACTTTGATCTAATATACAAGTGAATTGGCCTGAATATACTCTGATGTGACCTAGTCTGCTAGTGTCACAGAAGTACTACTGACAAATGTGGTATTGAGTACTGTATTGATCATAATAAAATACAAGATCTACTATCTGTATAGTATTTAACCAATGCAGTAGAAGCATCAGCTTAGGTATTTCTAGATTTCATTTCTTCTTTCTAGATCTAACCCAAGCTACTTTCTACAAAGGCCAGAGCTATTAACATAATCTGATACTTCTTACTTACACAAAGCTTTCTGTGGTTTGGGTTGATTCTATAAATTTCCCATCATCCACTATGGATCTGTTGCTTAGCCCAAACCCAGTTTCTGGTGCAATGAAGCTGACAGTAGCAGTCAAAACAAGTGAAAGAGAAAGAGGTAATAGAAAGAAACAAACAGATAAAAGGTGGGGATAAGGGTTCGAGGGGATGAAATGACAAATGATGGGAAAGAAGACACACTAGAAGGAAAAACCTTTTCACCTATGTCACATTACAGGAATTATTTGGGATCATATAGATCATTGGAGCAACCAGAGTCCTATAGTGGCACCGAATCTTATGTACAGGGGGTCATAATGGGTGTCTATGACCAGGTTATGGATGGCTAATTGTAAATATGGCATTGGTATGTGTGTATCGATTTGGCAGTTGAAGTTATGAATATTGGCTCTGGACTGTCTGTCTTTCCAAATATTGTGCTCTGCTGGGGAAGAAGATTCCTGAATACTGGGCGTCAGCTTGGCTTGGGCTGCCTGATGGCCCATTAAGGGACATCAACCACACAATGGACTTTGTATATGCCTGTCCACACCCGAGCTGCTCTAGGAATGTCAACTGCCTGGTCAGAAACTGAATCCTGGAGAGTCTGGTGATTGGACCTTGTGACTGTAAACCTCCATTTTGCAACCGGACTCTGCAAAAGAAGGAGGAGGGTCTTGGCCCAGAAGACAGAGTCTATAAAAGCTGGAAGAACATTCTCCATTTTGTCTGTACCTTCAGCATGCAGCCTGTCTTGCTTCCAGCTCTGAATGGACTTTGCTACACAGGTGAACTCTGAACTAAGGTGCTGACCCATCCCCCAAATGGGATGCATTCTAAGACTTTGATTTGAACCTGCAGTTTATTCTACCTTTGCTGCAAGCCTAAACCAAGAGATGTGCCATTACTGCATGTAATTGATTTCTTTTAACCATTCTTAACCCTCACCTATACCTTTTTCCTTGTATAATAAACCTTTAGATTTTAGATTCTAAAGGATTGGCAACAGCGTGATTTGTGGTAAGATCTGATTGGTATATTGACCTGGGTCTGGGGCCTGATTCATTGGAATTGGGGAGAACCGTTTTCTTTATTTGGGGTATTGGTTTTCATAACCATTGATCCCCAGGACAGGTGGCTGGTGGTGGTGATACTGGGAAGCTGGAGTGTCTAAGGGAATTGCTTGTGTGACTTGTGGTTAGCCAGTGGGGTGAAACCAAAGTCTTTTCGGTTTGGCTGGTTTGGTTTGCCTTAGTGTGGAAAACCCCCAGCTTTGGGCTGTAGTTGCCCCTTTGGAAGCAATCTGTCCTGATCTGACACTCACAGTTGGATCCCACCAGGAACAGCACCGTCACAACCTACAACTTCAAAGGAAAAGGATGGGTAACTAAGGAAAGATTGGAAAAGAACCAAAATCATTATTCCACAGAGCACTCTGGGTCAGAGTCTATTCTGGGACTACTGTCACAGGATTATAGACAAAACAGGAGAGTTGGAGAGCAAGGAGAATGTAACTGAAGCAACCCTCTCTCTGTATTGACTTTCATTTGTTTAACATCAGCATAAAAATCATGTCTGAAAACTTTTTACCCATTGCTACAAGTGGCAGCAAAGATCATTATAAATGAAAGGCAAAAAACCTTTGTTTGCTGTTTTTTTTTCTGACTAGTTAATTTTACAAAGCAAGGGAACAGAGAAGTATATATAAAACAATGTAATTGCAAAAACTGACTCAAACATCAGGAGAAGTTCCTGAAACAGCTTAAACTCTTTTCTTCAGTTAAATAGATCTCAAATTGGTCTCTCTTGGCCTGAAAGCAGGCCATATGCAGTATGTAGAGTTATGATTTTCTAAATAAAAATTGTTAGGCTATTTTTCAGTTCTAGAAACATGGACAAATTATATGTTTGTATATTTATTTCAAGAGCTTTCATGGTTTCTATAAACTTAATTATTTTATATTGTCTAAGTAGTTATTCTTAAAATATGTTTTATACATGATAGAATAAAAGGATGCTATAAAGGCATTTAAGATACTTAGCCCAGTAGAGCTGCAGTCCAAAGAAAATGGGGCAAGATTTAAATATTTTATATTTTGTTAAATTAGTCTTAAACACAGAACTACTGAACTAAAGGGAATGTCTGGATACTTTATATACATTAGTAAAAGACTTTATGAGATGGTGTTTAAAATGCAGTTGGGTACTCAGGTAAATGAGAAATTTATTTCATTAATAAATGTCTAATGTTTTATTTGGAGTTTAACCATGATATAAAGAGGTGTGCATTCAGCAGTAATCCACTTCTGTCATGGCAATGAACTATCTGGCCTTTGGCTTCATAGTTTATCCACCTGGGAGCTGGATCATTACTTTGTAAAATGGAGCACCAAATTTAATCTTTTCTGTTCTGGAGTGCACTAGTAATTTCTATAGTTGTAACAGGAGCCAAAATACTATATTTAAGTGTGGTGTTCATTTGTGTGACTATGCTGTTAATGTTTTGCCACAAGGGGGCTAGTTCCTATTTTTAATACAAGGAAAGCTGCTGCTGTAGAAAAATGCAGAAAGACACCAAGATGAGCTCAAAATACTACTAAAATCTGAGAAACTCTCCTTATATGAATCTGAAGTCCTCATGTAGTTTATATCCCATATAACATTAAAATATTATACTTTTAAGTGATTTTTTTTTAGAATTCTTTTTAAGGAATTGTGATGAGGTGGAGTAGGCTGAAAGGCCCCCTGCTGAAGGACTCAGGGTCCTGCCACAACTAACCCAGGAAAAGAGCAGAGGAAGGTCCTCCAAGTAGGCTGCAGGGGAAGTAGCCAATCGGGCAATGAGGGCCATATAAAAGAAGCTATATAGACAGGACAGTTCCTCATTAGAACTGGATGAGTGTGGATGGCTGAGGGAATAGCAACACAATGGACAGCCCAGTGCTAGTATGGACCGAGGAAGCAAGGAAGAGCTCATGGCTGACTACTAGTCTGAGCTAAGCATAAGATATTGGTGAAGGCCAGGACCTGTAGTAGTGGGCATACCTGGGGCACCTGAATGCACTGCTGGGGAAGGGCCTACAATTGGACATCAGTAAAATCCCAGAAGTGGACTGAACTGTCAGTTATCCCAACTGAACAGACGAAAAAGGCAAAAACATTGCCTCCAGAAAGAAAACCTTGGGGATATGGCCTAAAGGCAGGGCTCAGACTAGTCTAACAATGGACACACCCAACCAAAGGGGCGCTCATGAGAATTAAGTGCTGACCTCATTACAGGGGTATACTCTGTTCTGTTCAGGATTTTAGACCCATCAGTGTGGTATCTGAGTGCCTTCCAGTTCAGCATTAAGTTATGTGACTAGCAACTGGCATGGGTGGTTCTTTCCTTCTTTCTCCCATCCTCTCCTCAGTGGAGTTTATGTATGTGTGAGGATAGAATGACAAACACTTGGGCACCTAATTGCCACTGTAGGGCAATAAATCCCAGAATCCATCCTCATGGGGATTCACAAAGCCCTCACTCAGTTGCCCCCAAACTCTATAGGCAACTAAACTCTCTTGGTGCCTAAATTTTTACAATAAACGTTCCCTAGAAACCCATGTTTCTACCTGTGTGCATGCATACTAAAGTACCACTACAGGCATTTGGACACCTACGCTCCATGAAATAGGGGAAAATAGGTCTTCCCCTAACTCACCTGATGGGCCTGACCTGGTAAACATTCTCCGAGCTTGCCTACTATAGTGGATCACAGGAGAGAAGCTTACACAAAACATCAGGGGAAAGAAGAGGAGGAGGCGCTTCTTCATAACCCAGTGGACAGAGCATTTATCTGGAAATTGGGAAACCTCTGTTCAAGTTCCCCCCTCTGACTGGGGGAGATGAGATTTGAACAGGGTTTTCCCCCCAGTAGAGTGCCTTAACCACTGAATTTAGGGATATGCTGGTGTGAGGCTGATCGACCGTGGATAAATATTATTAAAAATGTATTGGCACAGTGAGACTGGATCCTGGGTCTCTTGCTTCCTTGGTGAGTCCATTATCTAATCTCCGGGCTACAGAGTCATGTTCTGTGTCTCTTCCTCTCTCTCCCCACCACCTGGGATTCTTTGATTTATTTATTCACAGTGGAACAACTTCAATAATAGAGAGTGAAGGAGCCAAAATATCCCATAGTTCAGTGGTTAGGGCTATCCCTGTTCCAATTCCTTTTCCCCTCAGGCAGAGGGGGAATTGAAGCTGAAATCTACCACATCCTAGGTGAGTACCCTAACTACTGGGCTAAAACTGTTGAGGGAGTTGTTCCTTCTCCTTGCAAGACAGCATGAATGTTAACTTCATGAGAGGATTTGCAGCTATAAAATCCAATCACATGGAGGTGCCTCCTTGCAGCCTAGGCATAGGTGCCAATCATTGGGAGAGGGACGGGGATTAGCACTCACCTCTCAGTGTGGCACCTCCCAATGGTTATTTTAGAACCATTGGAACCACCTAGCATGCAGCCTTTTGTGAGTCCCTTTCTGAGGCACCTATTTCTCCCCATTTATGGTATAGGGATCCTATGTGCCCAATCCTTTGTGAATCCCACTGATTTGTCTAGACACCTGAAAGTTATACATGACAATGCTGTGTGTTATTACTGATGTTTCTTTGTAGATCTACCCATAGTCTCTAGTAGGGTTCTGCACAGTGCATGACATCCCAGCCAAAAGAGTCAAGGATGTCATCTTGAGCAGGGGGTGACAAATAGTAATGGATCTGATTTTTGTGGGCCTGAAAATTGAAAGTTCGGTTTTATAGGGCAAATATGCTGAATTCTAATGTTTGATACATGTGGTACATAATTCTACAAATATATATTTTAAATCATAATGTTAGGTCAGAGAGAAAGAGAGAGAAAGAGAAGCAGCAATAGAAAATGCTACCAAATTACCAGAAAATCTTAATTTTTCATTTCTTGATTTGCTCAAGACCATAATCTTGCTGTCATAGAATTGCCAATTCCAGCAATTCATTTTACACCAAACCTAACAAACATTTTATAATTGTACACAGTTCATTTCAAGAAGTATGGGAAAAGTCCAGAGTATATCCACATATTTTTTAGGATTTTGGTTTAGTTCTTCAGTGCTGTATGTCAACATACATCAGTGGAGGATCTGGCTTTTGTTATTAATATATAATAATTTAGCTGGATATCTGGGTTCAGAAAAAATTATTATGTTCAGCAACTTGAAGAACACTATCCGTGCCGGAGGAAATATTTCTATAATATTTGCAAATAGACATTTGTTCTGGTCATTTGATATCTTGTTCATGTATAAAAACTTTCAGCAGTAGAAAAATAAGAAATAGAAACACAGGGAGGAGGGGAGGAATTGATGAGGCATATTATATATATATATATAAAATGTACGTAAGTATTTGCTTTGTTAAATACCATTAGTCATACAGCTCTAAAAAAATTATCTGGTGGCTTGTTTTGCCAGTTGCATCAATTCTATATTTGAAGTATACTCAAAATAGTTCATATTACTGCAATCTGTTTTGCAGATTTAGTTGGGCATACTAGTTCACTAGATACCCATGCCTAGAACACAATTTTATTTCTGTGTGTATCTGAAAACACCCATTCAACACTGGCCTGCTTATCTGGCAAAGTCAACAGTTCTTTGTCAGTATGGATACATTTGAATAATCCTTTTTGCTCTATTCTTAGCAAATATTTGGGCTCACCAAACATCTATTTTGTTTCCCAAGGTCTGAACCAAGGCAAGTATACTTGACATTCATCCAATTTATGGCAGAATTTTCCTTCTCTTCCTCAAAGGAGACTAGTGTGGAAAACTTCATAGGGAGGAGATGATTGGTTTGGTCACCATAGTGTGTCTTCTTAAAAGGAGGAGGCACCATTAAATTCTGCAAGGTTTGGTCCCTTAGTAGCAGCTTCTTTAATAATTGATCTCCTGCAATATAATTTTTTCACACCACTACAAATCTTTTTCTGTGCATAAGCTGCTATATATGGTGGCTGAAATGAAGACATTAGCCTCAGTGCCAGTAGAAAATGTATAGACTCTTCCCTGGTGCTTTTGTTCTTTGGAGTCTAGATAGGTTCTGTATGTGGTGCTGGTCACTACTTTGAATGAACCAACTTTGTTTACGAGAGTCCTTAGAAGATATATGCTTTAATGACACTCACATGTAACCCTGAGGTCTTCTGCTTCAAAGAAGACCTCAGATGTCTCTGCATCATTCAGGGCCTGCACCGAAGAAGAAAAAATGCAACTATATCTCCATCACTTTTACATAACCAACCAGTCACTGAACTCTGTTGTGCTTTTCAACGAGAGAACAACTGTTCAAATAAACATGAAAGTAGCTCTCACTGGTTATTGTATCTTTTAGTAGCCTTCTCAAAGGGTTAATCACCTGGTTCTACTGGGCTTAATCAAGGACAACTTAACTGCATTGCTACAACTGATATTAGCAATATTCCTGTTTAAATTTCATATTTCCATTGAAATAGTAAACTTTGCTTTTAAACAGTATGTGTGAGACACACAATAAACTCAGTGATAGAGCAGTCACAGGCAATTTCATCAGTATGTCCCTTAGATTGGTCCAGAGGAGAATGGTAGAAACACCAGCAGCTGGTTTGTATTAACACTCCTATTGCTAGAACCAGTGGATCTACGTCTGTGCTAGAGCAATGATGGGGAAACACTCAGCAATTAATATTTTAAATACCACACAAAGATCCTCTTTAAAAAGCTCTCAATGTTTTTATTGGACACTTCTCTCCAAAAAATAGCGTAGCATGATAAAACGTTGGTGAAACCAGACAGGAAGCAGATGAGACACTGACCGATTTGTATATTGAGTTAAATAACTAGCACACCCATGTGAGTTTGGTGACTTGGATTAAAAAGTAAATTGCATAATATTTTTCATCAACTAAATTCTGCAGGATAAATAGAATTATAGAAGATTAGGGTTGGAAGAGACCTCAGGAGGTCATCTAGTCCAACCCCCTGCTCAAAGCAGGACCAACCCCAACTAAATCATCCCATCCATATCAAGCTGGGCCCTAAACCCTCTAACGATGGAGATTCCACCACCGCCAAAGGTACCCTATTCCAGTGTTTCACCACCCTCCTAATGAAATCATTTTTTCCTAATATCAAACCTAGACCTCTGCCACTGCAAACTTGAGCCCATTGCTGCTGCTTCTGTCATCTGTCACCACTGAGAAAAGCCAAGCTCCATCCTTTTTGGAACCCCCCTTCAGGTAGTTGAAGGGTGCTATCAAATCCCCCCCCCCCACACACACACTCTTCTCTTCTGCAGACTAAATAAGTTCAGGTCCCTCAGCCTCTCCTGATAAGTCATGCACCCCAGCCCCCTAGTCATCTTCATTCCCCTTTGTTGGACTCTCTCAAATTTGTCCACATCCTTTCTGTAGTGGGGAGCTCAAAGCAGATGTGGCTTCACCAGTGTGGAATAGAGGGGAATAATAACTTCCGTCCATTTGCTGGCAATGCTCCTAGGAACGCAGTCCAATATGCTGCTGCACTTCTTGGAAACAAGGGCACACCGTTGACTCATAATCAGCGTATCGTTCACTGTAACCCCCAGGTCCTTTTCTGCAGATTCCCTTTAGTGTATGAGAACTTACTTTGTCTTGGTTATTGGAAAAGCTAAGGAAGTGACAGGCATAAAGTGCTGCACCCAAAGCAGAACTAGAGGAGAAAAGTTAGTTTATTAGCAGCATTACATGAAAAATGCCTATGTGAAAGAATAATGCAGATAAAGTGATGTTCTTAAGAGGAAATTTGAAGCCCAAGTGAAGATGGAGGCAACAAAGTCTGTTACAAAGGAGAATCAGGACTTAAGCTGCAGACTGTGGGGAAAATGTTTCAAAAGAATTTAAGAAAGGTACTGGTACAGAAAGCCCTTCATGGCTCTACAAAGGAGAAGAGTAAAGAGGCATTAAGAAATGCCAAGACTGACTTTCAGCAAAGACCTGATTGCAAACAAAAAGGAAAAAATAGAAACTGCTGTGGGAGGAAAACTGGGTGCACATTTGCAGTACAGCAGTAAAGGAATAAGCAGGAAGACACATATATCCTGTCTTCTATTCTGGGTCATTCGAGATAGGACAGAGGAAAATAAGTTCTTTAAGGGAAAAAAATGACGTGCAAAACCCTAGCAAATCTGGTCTGACTGCTGAAGGCAAAATCCTTCAAACTGCACAAGTCTGCCAGAAATGGTTGCAAAGTTTAACACCGTTGCAAATAAAGTAGTCTTTTGAATATGAATATAGTAAGACGACATAGCCAGTAAGGAGGATTTGCAGGACTCTCCTTTATTGAGAATTCTGAGTGGAAAAAATGGTAGATGATGTGGGACTAAAAAGCACTGTATTTTTGCTACAAGTAGCCCTGACCGGGGGGAAGGATAGCTCAGTGGTTTGAGCACTGGCCTGTTAAAGCCAGGGTTGTGAGCTCAGTCCTTGAGGGGGCCATTTAGAGATATGGGGCAAAAAGGGGATTAGTCCTGCTTTGAGTGGGGGTTAGATTAAATGATCTCCTGAGGTCCCTTCTAACTCTGAGATTCTATCATTAGGGCCTGCTGCTGTTGGAGGTAGCAGTGGTGCTGCTGAGGGTTCAGGTCTTCCTCCTTCCCAGGGTTGGACACTGTTGCAGGCTGTTGGGAAGCTTGAGATGGAGAAGTAGGCACATGCAGGAGACCATGCTGCATGAATTACAGAGCAGCTGAATCTACCAACCACAATAACAACTATAGCTGAAGCTGTTGTGTAGATGGGGCTTAACAGCTTTTATCACAGGGCTAATCCAAATATGAATGTCCTGGATATGAGCAGGTTAGATATTACAGTGGTAAAAACACCCAAGTCCTTTCTACAGTTTGGTTTCTGCCATCAGTACCACTGGTGGTGAATTACAGCGGTATAGGCATGTTAAGCACTTCAGAGCCTACTCCAGCCTTTGGGCTGGTGCTGTCTCCATAGAATAGCTCTGTGTCCAACAGAAGAACGTTCATCCCTTGGCACATCTTTCCATTTCCCAGCTCAGATCCTTGGGACGTGTTAACCTTCGGGGAGGGAGGGAGGGGAAGAGAGAGAGAGAGAGAGAAATGGATGTGAACAATTTACATTGTCTCCTAACTCTCCGTTTCACAGCACTGTACTGTCTCTGGTGGCCCACCTCTTTTCGTCCCATTAATTGAAATACAGTATGTGCATGGGGCAGAATGCTAACTTGAAAATTAGTGACATCTACTGTAATATTTTGAATAAAATGTGCTTGTTTCTTAAATTAATGTGGAGAGCAGAATGTTGATTTTTGAAAGATGTTGTAGAGGATGGTATACTTTTTCAAGTTTACTAATTTAATAGGATTGGTTTCTCCTCCCTTCCATGAAATCATATGCATGTATGTGCGTGTGCTCTCACTTGCACGTACACACACACACACACACACATCTTCCTGGGAATGCTTCATAAATTCTTTAAGTAAATGTACCGATCTTACATAATTTGAATGAGAGCCAGCCTAATGCCATTTTTTTTGTTCAGATTACACAAAAATCTGACAATACAGGATTTATAATAGAGAATAGAGCCCGACAATTGTAATACATAATGATGTTCTCTTCATTTGTCAGAATTGTCTTGAAACTCCTAAGTAATTAGATCTGAGGGTCATTGAGATAAATGACATAGGCCACAATGACTAATTCCTATTTATAATGACTAAGATTTTATAGGTATTCAGAGAGTGGAAAGATAATTTCACTGTGATTTGAATGAAATTAGAG
Organism: Sternotherus odoratus; assembly: GCA_032164245.1. Lineage (NCBI taxonomy): Eukaryota > Metazoa > Chordata > Testudines > Kinosternidae > Sternotherus > Sternotherus odoratus. The sequence continues at coordinate 58,398,491 of JAVMKO010000004.1, forward strand.
ATATAACCTTCACGTTTGGAGAGAGAAAATATCTCTGCACATTGTAATCTGTATCCCAGTGGAGTAGGTGGGCTTTGCTCACTATGAATGCATTCATTGTGCATGCCAATGCAGTTCTATCATTATAGATCTCTAATGGTAATAAAACTACATTCCACATTTTTGGCTTATCTAATTTTGTTAATTAAGTACTGAATGTTATATTTGAAAAGGTATGTATTCTGTGCATTCAAGGACTAATGATGGGACAGACTGCCTATCTTCTAGACATCAGCAGTTTTTCTTCAGCCAGATTGCAGTGGAGGCCTCTGCCCTTTTCTGAATAATTCAAGGGGGAGATCAAAAATTAGTACAAGCTGTAATCTCCACTTTAACCAGCAATGGTTAAAATGCAGTGTGAAACATGAAGGTGACGAATAATGTTTTGTCATCTGAAATATTTCAGTAATGTGCTGATTACTTTGACATCATAATTACAACATCAAGTCTTCTTAGTAGAAGCTAGAACATTTTGTTTCACTTCTAACAAAACATTTTCTATGGTAGTTTTTGAGTAAAAGGCCCGGTCCTGCATACTTTTACTCAGGCAGAAGTCCCATTGTCATCGTGTAATGCAGGATTGAGTCCTAAATGTGTATGATTTGTAAGCAGAAAGATTCAAAGATCAACATTCAACACAGCATTTCGAATCAGAGGGTTAAAAGGGAGCACAAGGATCATCAAGTCTATCTTAAATATATTTGTAACTTTAAGAAGATGTTTAAAACCCATTGACTTCAATATGCTTGACATTGTTCATATTCTAAGCAAGACAAACTTTCTATATTGAGAACCTTATAATAATCTAGGAGTCTGATCCCGTAAACACACAAATTAGGAGCTTTATTCATGTGAACTTTATACACTTTAATGAATAAAGTCCATGGGACTACTCAAGAGAATGAAGTAACAGAAGTTTGTTAGTGTCTGCATATCAGAGCTAGAGGGTTTTGGGTGAATAATAATTTAATTGGAAAAATACATTTTCAGGAATGCTGAAAGTATTTGAATTTTTTTAAAAAGTCATAACATTTCATTTACAAATGGAGCTGTATTAAAAAACAAACAAAAACAATCTCTCCCACCCCTATTCCTCATAAGGGTGTGTGTGTGAAAACCACTCTGGAAAGGAAAGGAATTTTTTTTTTCTTTTGTTTTGGGTATTTATTTTTTAGTTGAAAACCATTTCTTTTTCTTTTTCATTTTGGTTAGAAACCAAAAAGAATTAGCTTCCATATTTGGCCTTGAATAAAAAACAAAAAAACCCATCAACTATTCACTGAGATCTAATCAAAACATAAGATGAAAGCAGTTTTGCCCAAATATTTACCCAAAATATTGGAACTTCAGATATTGACTGATTCTTGAGAATTAGAAAATGAAATAGACTCAGGAAAAAGGAACAGTAACATGTTTATTTTCAATGTCCACAAACTGTATAAAGTAAACAAACAGTGTGACTCGTCTGCACTTAAATTTTGCCATTAACAATTTTCCAGCATATTTAAAGCAGCAAAACTTTTGTAATGTAGATGCAGTTGTACTAGTATGGACACACTTAGGCCATTATAGCATATTGCAGCTCAGCAAAGCACAATAAACTACACCAGTGTAAAGCACCATATATTTGTCTAACTTACTCTGCTCTAGGCATTTTACTGGCACATTATATATGTGTAAAAAATAATACACTCCTTATCAACATAGTTATGCTAGTGGCTCAAGCTGGTTCTGTTTCGTAATGTTAAGAGGAACCCTTAGATATTGAACCTGGTGCTTGTTGCTGCTGCTTCCACCTGGCAGAAGGGTTACATTAGCTAAAAATTGAAATATTTTTATTTGGAAATGCTGCCACAGTGCTTGATAGGAGTTGGGATATAGGTGCCTTTTGCACCATGGGCAGGGGCTCCCATGATGCACTTGAGCAACACACCAAAAAGGAAGACCATAGTGCATCACAGGAGAAATAATTTAGACAGGAAGCCACAGGAGGCGTGAGTCATCCTAACTCCAACTCTCATAAGAGAACATAATGGCATTTCCATTTGGACCAAAATGTCCTGGTTTTCAATTTTCCACAAAAAAAGCCAACCTTTTCTGTGTGGAGAAACACATTTTCTGACCAGTTTGACTCAACCCAGAAATAGGATAAATGCTGGCACTTCTTATTAAGTAATGTAGTGGACTGTCATATTGCACTGCATGTCTCTTTCAGAGATGTACTTACAATCAAGGACAGCTTTGAGGGCAAGAAGAGCATTTGATCCATGATCACGTAAGATGTCAAACGATTTGAGGAGCCATGACAAAGAGCAATTCTGACATTTTCACTGTGAGGAAAAAACAATGCACACCATCTACCCTTTGGCTCATGCTCTTACTATCATAGGCATGTTCACTGCATGTGCACTTAAACAGCTAGCAGATGTCTAGAACACAAAGTTCTAAAGCAGAGCTATCGAAGAAGTGAGAAGGAAGATGGCTAGAATCCTGGTAAGCAAAGGCTAGTGCTGAGTCAGATTTTAGAATGAAGTATTTTTAAGTAATGTGTGAGGCTGTGTAGAAGAAAGTGTTCTTTGCCCTTTATGGTAGCATCTTCAAAATTATTCACAGCAGAACTTTTGGGAGAAGAGTCACGTTAACCCAAGCTTGACTTGATTCCAAAATGAAGTTTTTCTTGCTCTGAGACATTTTCTATTGTTTATATTGATTGGACAAACACAAAGTCTTCTCTGCTTAAGGTCAGTCACTTTGCTGATTATTGGGAGTCCTTTAGGGCCATTACATGGGTTTTGGACACATGTCCATTATAGCTGACTAAAGCCAGTGAGAAGACATTTGTTGAATGAGCTTATCAATACCTTCCTTTATGAGGGCACAGTGCCAGGTGCTCTCAAACATTGGTGTGGTTTTCACTTGGTAAACTAGAATCTGATCTTAATAATCTTGTTGACAATTTTGTGAGATATCTTTAGAACACTGATGATACTCAGCTTTACATCTCTTTTTCAACTGATCCTGTTGATGCAGTGGAACATAACTTAGAACCTGCTGGATCATGGGATCTAGATAAAGATTCAATACATGTATAATAGATATATTGTTGGTAAATTAGGGAAAGCAGATACATGAAATAATGAGTATCATATCGGCACCCTGACTAAGGCAGTGCTTCTGATATCTGTGTTTTGGTTTCACAGTTTCCAGGTTTGATAGACTCCAGTTTTTTTTTCCAAATGGGACTGCTGCATTACTTAAGTTCTTTGGACAATTTTACCCTAATTCTAAAGATATAAAAGTAAGTTTTATATGTTCAAATTTTAATCCCTTCCCCATAGAAGAGAGAGAATACACTTTCAAAAGCAGTTTCAGTTAAGAGTTCATCGCATTCTTGCTATCTCTCCCCTTTTATTCCAGTTTGTACAGCTCCTAGCACAGTGGGGATCCAGGTCCATGAGTGAGAGCTCCTAGGTGGTATGATAATAGAAACAATATTTTTATATATTTTGTCTTTCTTATTCCTGCTATGACAATCTGCTGGAAATGTTGAATTTGTGCCTGTGATTTAGAGAAAATTAGGGAGAGCTGATTCACCACTTAGTTTGTAAGTATTTGTTAAGTCTCAACTAATCTTAGTAACTGATTAACATTTGAAGAAAATGTGTTTTGTAATAATTATTAAAGGTAAATGCCAAATACAAGTAGTTGACTTGGACTTTTATTTAGTTCATAAACCTTTACTTGTCCCTTGTTTACCAACAAACTTTCACGGTTACATGGGGAGCTGTGCTTTAGAATCCTTTTAGTCCCTCTGGAGTGCACTCCTTAGTGATAGGTCTGGCTTCCTGCACCTTTCTCAAGGGGGAACCATGCTGTCCTACCAAGACTGAATCTCTGGGCTGCAGCCATCCTATTTACCATATTAATCCAACAAACTCAACTGGGTTTGGTGTCTATGACCAGAATAAGTTTGAAGGGACACAAAAACTGCTTCTTCAAAATAATGCATTATTTATTCTCCCAAACATGCATAGCATGCATAGCAATGGGTAAAAACAATGGAAGGCCTATATTCACATTTTCTCCTACCTACACATTATTCTCTCCTTGTAAACTTTGGTAAATTCCATTCAGCCCAGTTACCTCAATAACTAGGCTGGTAGGAGCAGCCTGTGACACTCTCTGTCAGAGACCCAGCTCCTGCTGCTTCTGACAACCCACTCGACTACTCTTTCTGCTAGCTCAGCATCTTTAAGGTTTTAGTATGCCCTTTGATCTTAGATTTGCCCTGGGAAGTGTGAACTTTGCTAGCCTAGTGGTTGGCAGGCATGGAGTATTTTCCACTTAATAGCTTCCCTATAATTTTTTCATGGACCCCCGATATTCCTTAGGATATCTTTGCCATTGTCACCTTTTCTGTTGGTGTCCCTCTTACATCTTCTTTGATTTAACTCTCTTCATTTGGGCAGGATAACATTACAGACATACATGATACTTAAGGTTTTTGTCATGGTTATTTTTAGTCAAAGTCACAGAATAAACAAAAAGTCACGGAAGCCTATGACCTTTCTGTGACTTTGACTAAAAATAATGGGGGGGCTTTGCACTCCAGGACCCCCCACCACATGTAGTGGCACAGCACTCTGGGGGCCAGTGGCTCTGTGCTTGGGGGGCCCTGCTGTGCCCAGTAGCTCAGAGATACAGGGCCCCTGCCACCCAAGGACATAGGGCCAAAGCTGAAGCAGAAAATATCACAGAGGTCTCTGAAAGTCATGGAAGCTGTAATTTCTGACAAAATTTTATCCTTAATGATACTTTCACATTTACTCCCATCTTCCACACAAACATTTTGCAATGTGTTTTCTTTCAAATTTATGAAAACGTAGTTAAGCTATATAGGCCACACAAAGTAATGGGCTATATGGGAGATTACCATTATACTGGTTAATGAAACATGCTCTAAGATATCATCATCCTATAAATAGTATTCTGGGTAAAACTGCAGCAATTTGCAGCCTGAACAACTTTAAGCATAAACTTCATCAGCTGATTGACAATTATTGCTAAAATGATTCTTTATTGCCAATTAATCCTTACATTTCTAATTTTCTCAAATTGATGGGTTCTCACAATGAATTTCATAGGAACCTTAAATGCCATTTGGAAGAGCTGTTCTTCCAGAATACTGCCACTGCTTCATGTAAGAAGATTTTATTCTATACTTGTTCGCTGTTCGTTCGTTGCTGTTACCTTAGAAGAATATGGCAAGCAGGACTTTTACAAATTGGAAAGTATCTAAACAGTCTTATTTGTTGAGAAAATATGAGCAAAACAGAGTTGTGGGTAGAATGTCTTCAACTGTTATCATAACAGAAAACTATGGAAAATATGGCAAGAGAAATCTTCAATATCTAATTTTAATCTGAATTATTTATCACTAAAATAAAGGGGAGGTAGTTTCTTTCTTGGCATGGACAAAGTAAAGCATTATTGTTTCAACAGATTTGTGACTAAGGAAGGATCATTGCCATCTGAGGTTCATGAGATACTGAGGCCACTGTCTCTATTGTCCTCTTTCACGTCCCAATTCTAATGTTGCTGAAATCAAACTCAGATAACAGTTACTTGAAGAAGAGCCTAAGTCTGTGTAAGTAATAAAAATTTTCATTAAAGAGAGGTGAATCAGTGAGGAACATTTTTTTGCTGGAGAAAAATGCAAATATTAGACACAGCTACAGAATAGTGAATTAGAATTGAAAGTTGGAATTATACGAGTTTTTTGAACTTTGATTTAGATTCATAGCTATAGGCTGATCCTGCAAGGTGAGCTGTATAGGCAGACTGGTTGAAGTCATCTCAGGGTAGAAACCCATTCCCTTCCTCATGCCCAACATGTTTCTCCCTACTCCGGTATACCTGCTGTGCCAAGGTTGTGAATCACCAACAAGGGAATTGACCGTGGTTTTTTGCTCACTTTTATCTTTCTGAGCACCAAAATTGGGAGCAAAACAGGGCAGAAAAGCTACCACAAGTCATTGATTGTGTCCTTTTAGTTATATATATATTGCAGATATATATATAATATGTGTGTGTGTGTGCACACACACACACTCATGCTCTCACACACACACACAGAACTGTTAGGCTGAAAATGTTGGACATTACTATAATAGGCAAAAGTTATGAGTAACAGTTATTGTTGGGATGATAATGTGACCCTACTTTTTCTAGTCTATATTCACAATATATTTTTTCTCACAAATGAGGAGAAGCAGAAAACTTCGACTATTTCCATCATTATTCCCTACTTGTCTAACCAATGGGAACTTCTGCTGGAAATGGCAAGATCTTTCAAATCAGTTAAAACTGGGTGGGTAGCCATTGAGTCTATCAAAAATAGTTCTGCCCAAAATAATGACCCTACAAATACTGTCTTGTGCCCGCCCATGAGTATGCACGTGAGTTGTCCCACTGAATTTGTTCAACAGACCTATGTTGAGTGATGGTACGCAATTTATGTTCTGCAGGTCCCTTTAAAGTTATGGTTTCTCTTATGGGAATTGTTTGGGTTGCAATGCTAAGGAATATAGAAGGGGCAAAATGGACCATTTGTATTTTGTTATATTAAAGATACACAGAATTGCTGACAGTACAAATTATTTGCTTAAACAAGCAGTTAAAAGAGCATGCAAGGTAGACATGATAAGGAAGTTCAGCCGTCAAGGCGATATAAGTTATGGTCAAGCAAGTATAGATTTTGTTATTTATATATAAAGTTATAATTGTTTCTAATTCATGTTTATCTAATAGAAGCAGTAAGTGGATCCTTGTATCTCAGTTTTTACTAGGTAGTACAGTGTGTTGATCTCACTGAAGTGGGGACAAAAACCTGGGAGAGTAAATAAAAACAGAGGGAACAAAAGTTGGTTGGAGCCAGATTTTGTTCTTGGATATAGACTAGCACATCTCCGAATGAAGTCAATGGTCCCTGGGTACACAGACACTTGAGAGCAGACTTTGCCTCTGGGTTTTTATAAGTATACAACTCATTCCGAAGATCAGGATATTGTACTGTGGACAAAGAGACACACGTGCTTTAGAGTTTGAATTAAACTACTAGAAGACAGAAACCAAAGTGCAGCTTTATCTATCAGGTTGTGAAGAAAAATATTAAAAACTTTCTGGTTAAGAGCTGTATGTGACTGCTGAAATGTAGAGCAAGACCAGAAGAACATGTAATATATATTATTTTAGCTGAAGACAAATAGGTATGATGAATTCTTGAAGTAAACCAGAAACTAGAATACTACATACTATCAATTTTCAAATAAATATGGCATTAGATTTGTGTAATGAATGGATGAGAGAACTGCAAACACTGGCACTCATATTCTAAGATATATAAATTGATCGATAGTATGTATTCATTTGCTACAGCAGAAATCCGGGCTAACTAACTCTTTTTACCCACAAAAAGTGTTGGTTTGGTTTTGTTTTTTTTAAAAAAACATATACAACAAACAAGAGAAAAATATTGTAGGCCACATTTTGCCATTGTTACTGAAGTTAAATAGTACCTTACTGCACAAATAGATGCCAGTGTCCTTACTTTAGCAGACCGTCTCTTTCTCTGCCTCCAGGGAATACCAAATCTCAAGTGCAATGAATATTGTCATAAAAGAAAATGGCCTGATTTCTCAGCAACACCAATGCCTCTTCACAACACTCTGGCTGTATTAAAGGGCCTTAAAATGGGCATAATTGTACTTTGCATCTATATTAAGCCCCCTCTTTCAGAGTAGTGTAATGGGATGTTAATGCAAATGAGAATCAAGTCCAATAAGTTTGAAATTGTGCAGAACGAAACTGTGATATTGTTAGGGAAACTGGAAAGCAAACCTGATCCAGGGCATTTTGAGAAATTATTTGAATAGTCAAGTTATTTTAAAACATTTGTAGATTAACTTTACTGCAATCCCTTCCATGCTTTCAGACTTTCCAGATTCCATAAAAAATATAACTTCTTTCTGTTATTCTTAGTACCTAGTGATATATCAATGGAAACATATTTATATAAATTAACATTCACTACTGTTTTAAGGCTTGTTTGTTTGTTTTTCTGGAAAGGAATAATGTTCCTTTAACTTACCAATCAATGAGGATTCCTCAGTTGTCTGATTGTGACATGAAATGATACTCTTAAGAAAATAAGATTGTGGCTGAATTTTGGGGAATCCTAGATGCTGATCACCTAATAAGGAGGCCAAGATTAAGGGCCTGATCCTGCACCATTAACTTCAAAAACTGTGTTGCCAATGACCCCAATTGGAGTAGGATGGAGCCATAAAGTATTTGCTTTTGACATTGTATGAAAGATTACTGAAGTGTCTGGGCAAACTGATATGCTGCTGAGGTTGAGGAATTAGCAAGGTTGGACATGGATCTTGACCGATCCATGAATTATTTGACAACCAGATAATGAAGAGATGTGGTCCAGTGGACTGGGAATCAAGATTTCTCTTCTGTAATCCCAGCTCTGTCTCTGACTTTTTTTGTGTAACTATAGGCAGGACATTTAGCTGCTCTGTGTCTCATTTTATCTCTTTGTATAATGAACAAAACAATGCCCCTATCACAAATAATTATTAGTAAAGTGTTTGGAAATTCGCAAGAAAGGCACTTTAGTGAAGCAAGAGATTACTACTCTTAATAATTTTTTTAATAAAAAAAGAAACAAATCTCTGCAACTTTTGAGTCTTTGCTCATTAAAATACAGTTGAATGTGCTGCTCTTGGGCTTCAGGGGCTACTGTGGGAGCAGATACCTCTGTGTGTCTCTAATAGGTGCCCCAGGATGACTCTTAAAGGAAAAGGAAGTTTGCAATATTGTCATCAGATATACAAATTATTTTGTTTTCGAGTGGCTAACAAAAGTGTTACAGAATACAACCTTTTAGAAGATTTATTTGTGAGTAATTTTGTATTCCAGGCATTAAGCCATAAAGAATTAATAGGCACTGATATTTGAATTTTCTACTACCAGAAATACATTTGAAAAGAAATGATCATTAGAGCAATAGATCTGTGTGTCATCAGCATAACAGTGAAATTGGAGGGAAGAACTAACCATAATTTTCCCTACGGCTGACATGTAAAAAGGAAATTTTAAAAGACCTGATGTGGTTCCCTGGGAAATTCCAGATGTCACAGAAGAGAAAAAAATCAACGGGGAATAGATTTTATTCCAGTTAGTAAGACCAGAATGAAAAAGATCAATGTGGGGAGTATTTTCTCATAACATGTATTTTCCTTAATACGTAATTGATGCTTTATAAAATTAGGCTTTCAGTTCCAGTTATTTTTATTTGAAATTGTTCATTTTACTTAATTTCACTAGTCTACTGATAGCCATAGACAACACCATTGTACTGCACTAGATAAAACTCACGCACTTTCCCTTTCTTTAATTGATTTTTATTTCTGAAATAAAATGTGCACTTCAGATCTGTCAGCCACGGGGCGGTTCTTTGCATTATGCAATCCCTTTCACTTAAATGTCTTTCCAGTCAGCCAGAGAAGAACCTGCCCCTGAGTGAGGGTGTCTGTGATTGCACTGTGGATTCCCCGATGTCACTCCTATTAGCGTGGTTACCACATCTCTCTACGCCTGTAAGGGAGACAGGTGTGGATAGGTTTAAACATTATGGCAGCCATTATGTGGCTGCTTCAGAAGAGGAAGTTCCTCCTTTCAGTAGATAGCAACCTGTCTGCAGTTCAGAAAGGCAGCTTGCACTTAGGGAAGAGCTCCTGAATTCTTATCCTGGCTCAGACATTGACTTATTGAGCAAAACTGGGTCATGGCTTTTGGGTAAGTCACTTAACCTCTGTACTTTCATATCTGCATCTGTGGAAGAATGTACCATAAGTCAGTCACAGTGTGAAAGAAGAATTATAGGTATTCCGAGCCTGCTAACACGGCTTATATGAAATCTGGGCGTATTTCTCTCATCTTCCAGATTGAAAATTAAATGCCTTTCCAAGAGCTTGTGGAACTTCAGAGAAAATGCTGATGAGACAGTTTTGTTCAGGTGATTTTGTGGTGTTAAAAGCGATGCACATTTAAGTCCTGCTTGCAGCCTGAATCCTGCTAGCTGTTTTATGCAGGCTGATCTCTTGAAGTCAGTGAGTCTCTTCAAGGTCACTGAGTCTGCCTGTATGGAGCAGCTTACAAGATTGAGGTCTTAGTCTTCAAGATAAGATGTTGTTGGTGTTCTCGCAAGGGGTGAATTTCACCCCTAATGAATACATTAGTGTTTAAGTTTCTTTTCAGAAAGATGCTCCCTCTAGGGTGACCAGATGTCCCAGTTTTATAGGGACAGTTCCCATTTTGGGGTCTTTTTCTTATATAGGCCCCTATTTCTCCGCACCCTTGTCCTGATTTTTCACATTTGCTATCTGGTGACCCTAGATCCCTCTAAAGATTTATTTTTGTTGTTGTTGTTTTTTAAATCTCACTGCTAAACTTTTACTAAGCAGGGAAATTTCCACTTTCATCTAGTCTCATGTAACTTTTTTCTTTTTTTTGTATATAACTTTCAAAACAGACAGCATTGAGTTAATATGGAAGCTATGCCTTTAACAGATGGAGCACACTTAATAGGGAAACTTGGGATAGCTAATCAATCTACTTATCAGTTTCATAAATTCCTTCATGCAACTTTTTACATCTTTGTTTGTCTGCAACAGCACACTCCACAATATATTCGTTTTAAGTTGTCATATCAAAGAATTCCCTAATGAATCTTTAGGCAATTTTTAAAAATTTTACATCTAGGAATCTTTTAAAAGGACTGATCTATTCTTTCCCTTTTAGATGTCAGGGAAATAAAATCTGTTAGGACCCACCCCCTCACCCCCATAAGACACTTGAAAAAAAGGTATACCAACACTGATAGATAAAATATGAATTAAAATTTGATACCATATTAGTTGCAATATTATAGCAATCCTAATTTTAATTGCAATGGGAATCCATTTTGAATTGTGATCAAGAAAGAATGAATTGAATATATTTCTACTCATTATCTAATGATTTTGAATTAAATTAATTCTGAGATTTTGTGATATCTTTACATACTGGACTTAGTTTAGGTGAGATTACTGCTGTCCGGCTATGTACAGTTTGGTTATAAACCATTACGTCTGGATGTGGCTATCTTCCTGTTGACTGACCCATTGAACCATTCAGCATTAGTGTTGCTCCAGAGCAAATGGAAAGAAATACACAGCATGCAATACTGTGCAGCTTCACACAGAACAAAGATGATGCCCCTTCCATCCTCATTCTCTTTGTACTGCATGGAAGGGGAGGCTCAGCTATTTCTGAGGCACCATGCCCTTCTTCTCTCTGGGAACCAAAAGTCAAGAGGTTTGGAGATCAGAACTGGATAGAGACTGCCAATTGGGTAGATTGGAGAGGAGGAGTGTGTGGATTGGTGAAGACAGATCTGGAAATGGACACATTATCCTCCTCCCTCTCCTCTTTGTCCTTACACAGTAAACTGAAAAGATAACTTAGCCCGAGGCTGCATGATCTTTTCTGCAGAGTTACCCCTGGGGGTTAGTGCAACCAGGAGGAGGCCCTAAATGGGCAGCTACAGATGAGCCAAGGAGGCTAGTGCAGGTGCGGAGACACTGGATTTTCACCTGGTAGTCCTACTTCCCCCTCATCCCTCTTTGACACACTAAGTTGGAAGCAGATCCTGTGTCCTTTTCAATGAGAGTGATCAGAGCAGGAAAGGATGACGCCATCCTTGCAGAGATTTCTCTCACACATATCCCTGAGCTTCCTCCAACAGATTTTACTTTGAGAGGAGATAATCTTGCGAAGAGAGAGGTGCGGGGAGAGCTGTCTCAGACCATAGGAACTAAATTCCACATGGCTCTTACACTAGCAGTACACAAATGCAGGCGGGTGGCAGAGGCCTTACATTCTCCTTTAACCTCTGCACACGCATGTAAGGGCCAGGCAGACCTTGGTCCTGTGTTCATGTTTAATGGTGTTTTGTGGAATGGAGCATATTTTGTTTTGCCTGAGTTATAGCTGAGTGAAAATTGAAGGCACAATTTTATCACAGTTATTCATGACAGTTACTCTGCAGTTACACCATTCAAATTAATAGAACTATTCATGAAGTAAAGAACCACTTTGTATGAGAATCTGGCTCTGAATGTGTATTTAAGGATTTGAGGCCTAGTGTTCATAAGGTTTTGTATATCTAAAGATATGAGTAAGGAGACTGTAGAATGTGAATATCAGTGCTGTGGGGCCTTTGCTGAGGGCTAGATTCTACCATTATACGGAAGCTTTTTAATGAGACACTTTAGCAAAGGGCTTAGCAAAACTTTTTAATAGTCCCCTCCCACCAGTCTGATACATTTCCACATACTATTCTGCTAAAATGGGGAAATGAAGTAATAATATTATTGTTCTCCACATAGGCGGATGGAAGTGTAAGTAATGTACATGGGTGTGAATTGAACGCTCCAGGGGCAGTATAAAGGAGTCTATTGTAAGAGAAGCAAAGAAAGCAAAAACCGTATTTCACATATTGAGGACATGAATGAACCTTTTCCTGGCTATGCAGTTTAAGGATCTGAATCTCTAAAATATAAAAGGAGAGGCAGGATCCTGTATTTGATCTGTTAGCATGTATTATGTGAAGCTCAGAGCAGAGATCCTAGTGCTGTATAGTAACCACAGAAATGCTTAGCATGCTGAGAACAGGGAACGGGAGATTTAGAAATTGAACACATTTGGGTTGACCAAATTCATGTCCATAACTCCATTTAAACTTAAGCAGAGAATGTCCAGGCAAATCTTATTTTCTTTTAGTTTCACAAATCATGGCCTAAACTTAGAATATTTGTTTATAAACTTTTATATTTAGCATTTTTTTTCTGTGTTAATTGGTTAACATTACAAACACCATTAGCAGTTCTTTTCATATTAAAGACGGGTGACAGTATTCTCAACCTTTTGAATGCAATTCAGTTTGGTGTCTCAGTTGCATGACATGAAATACCTATAAAAATGTATGAGGATAGCTATACTTTATCCATTTCTAGCTACAATTTCTACCATGTATGTACAATATTCTGAATCTGACTTCTCTACAATGCACAGAAGTATAATTGAGCATAAATATACCTTTAGTGAATGAAGTTGAAAAATTCAGTCATGTTTTTATTTTCCCAGTGAATACTTGTTTCCAGACTAATCCGTGGTAGAAAGGAAAAATTATGGCTCTTGTGAATCAGTGACTATTATTATCATTAAATACAAATGGATAGTTGCTCTGAAGATTGAGTTTTCCAGATTGAATAAGATTTAATTTAGATCTTTGTTTTAATTTCTTCTTTTGCCATCTTTCATTTGGATCTTTCAGCTGTTTGTTCTTCTTATAGAGTTTTTGCAATTGAATACTCACATAGAAGAAGTCCAGAGAAGAGGAACAGACATGAGTAAAGGTCTAGAAAACATGACCTATGAGGGAAGATTGGGGAAAAAAAACTGGTTTGGTTAGTCTGGAAAAGACTGAGATGGGACATAACACTGAGTGCCCTTCAAATAAAACAGAGTAAAAATGTATTTGGAATTATAAATATGTTTATTTGTTTAATATGAGTTTGTCTCACTCAACTGTTCATATTTATGCTCTCAGTTTATAATACTAGTCCCCAGGAAGCCTTCTTGGAATTGTCACCAATGAAGTAAGAGCAGAATGATTACTTGAAGTTTTGCATGAGGAGCTGCATTTGACAGTAGATTTGTCCTCGTTCTCTATGTGGATTGTTATTGGTGAAAGCCTGGTATTGTGTACAGAGAATGCTGGCACAGTTCATTATCAGTGGTGAGCAGCTGTACTAGAGAGCTGAAAGTCAGTGGGCCCTTCTGAGAATAATTCTGTCCTGTGTAGGAAGCAATTGGTAGATGAGGTGCCTTGTCTATGCAAAAGGGGTTATTGCACAGCTCCTCAAAGGAAATGTTTTGCAGGCAAAATGCCCTTGTGGAATTCTTGGCAAAAATGATTAAATATATTAATGTGACCCTTATGTGAGGAGAAGGAGTAATTCCATAAAAGTTAAAAGTAAAAATGAGGGTTTAATAAATAGATACTAAAGTGTGGCAGGGTGCTGGCCAGGAGTGCCTGAGCCAGCCCTGCTGGCCCTTTAAGAGGGAGCAGAAGCCTGCAAACCTCCCTTGCAGAGAAGGCTAATCAGCCACCTGGCTTGCAGGGCAATCAACATGGATGAGTGGCACCTGGCAGCCTCCTCAGGGGGTTAAAAGGCCTGCCAGGAAGCAAGCCCAGTGTGGTGGGGATGGTACAGAGTGTGGTGTGGTTTGAGCTAGTCAGAGCTGTGTGTTTAGAATTGTATGCTGTGAGCTGTATACTGGACAAACTGTATGTATTGGTGGTGGGGTCCTGCACTGTGAATAAAGAGCACTGGTTGGAGCAAAAGAAGGGTTTCCTGCTGTGTTCCTGAGGGGAGTGAGAAGGCGGTCTGTCACACGTGGTGTCAGGAGTGGGATCGCTACACCAGCAACCCAACTGGTGGCCCAAAGATGGAGGGAACCCTGCAGTGGCTCGTAGAGAAACAGAAGCAGACCCAGCAGGCCATGCACGCCTTGCAACAAACCCACCGGGAGATGCAACAGGCTCAAGCAGAGCAGCAGAAGACGCTGCGAGAATTCATCCAGGAGCAAGCAAGTACCCAGGCGAAACTCCTGCAGCTGCTGGTGAGTCCAGGGGCAGGAGAAGGCATGCGGCCGCCGGGCTGGGGACTTTGTAAAATGAGCCTGGCGGATGACCCTGATGCCTTCCTGGGGACTTTTGAGAGGGTGGCCACCACAGCCGGGTGGGAGCGGACCACCTGGGCCCTCCGGCTTGCTCCGTACCTCGTGGGCGAAGCCCAGGCAGCCTATATGGCCCTGGGGACTGCAGAGGCCCAGGACTTTGAAAGGGTAAGAGCGGCCATTTTGGACCGGGTCGGTTTATCACCGGAAAAGTACCGGCAGAAGTTACGGGTGGCCCGCTGGACGCAGGCGGTGCGGCCCCGGGCGTTTGCCCAGAGGCTCAAGGACTGGGCCACGCGCTGGCTGAGGCCGGAGGCCCGGTCAGGGGAGGAAATTATGGACTCCCTGATCATGGAGCAGTTTTTGCTCAGCCTCCCCGAGACTGTCCGTACCTGGGTCAGGAGGCACCAGCCGGAGACGGTGGAGTCTGCGGTGTGCCTGACCGAGGAGTACGTGGAGGCAGAGGGACCTCGGGGAGAAGACCGACCACGACGGGTCCGGGATTTGGGGCGTCGGTCCAGGGACTCACCCCCAGCAAAAGGCAAAGGGACTGATGGGGAGCCCAGGGGGGCGCCAGGAAGAGTGGCCCGGCTTACCTGCTGGCAGTGTGGGAAGCCAGGGCACATTAAAAGGGACTGCCCAGCCATGGAGTGTGGCTACACTGACTGGTGTGGGTGGACCAAGGTTTGGGGGCGGAAACCGCGTAAGGGGATACCCACTCTGCGGGTACAGGTGGGAAGGAAGTCCCAACCGGGGGTAGTGGATTCAGCCTCCCCCTGTACGCTCATCCGCAGGGCGTTGGTACGCCCCGAGTGGCTAATTCCGGGGGCTACCATGGACCTACAATGTGTCCATGGGGACAGGAAGACCTGTCGGGTGGCACAGGTCCCCCTGGAAATAAGCGGCCGATTCTGCTGGAAGCGGGTCGGAGTGCCAGCGGGGTTACCTTGCCCCGTAATCATTGGGCGGGACTGGGGCCCGGTGGGAGGTATGAGGCCCCGGGCTGCCCCAAGGCCGAGCGTGCGAACCCGTACGGGGGGTTCGGCCGAGAGACGGGGCGGGTCCCAGCCCACTAACCCTGCGAAGGACCTAGACAGCCAGGAAGGGCTGAGGCCAGAGCAGGGGGTGAGCTCCACAGAGGAGGCCCTGAGCCCCTGTGAGAGCTTGGGGGAAACTGAGGCAGAGGGACAGTCAGTTCCACCCTACTGCCTGCAGTGCGAGGAGTGGACAAGGCTTCCCCCCGAAAAGCAGGGGGTCAAAGAACCTCAACCCCCTGCCCAGGCGGCACCTGTGAAAGAGGCGAGGGCCGAAAGTAAAAAGGCAGTGGGACTCTCCGCCACAGCCAGGCATGACACCCCAAAGCCTAGGGACCATGCGGCTATGGTGAAGGAGATGAGGAAAAGAGGTTCAAGGGTCCTATTGGATCTAATTGGGAAGTATTGAAGGGCCTGAGCCAGCCCGATGGGGCTAGGCTAAGGGGGGAGGTGTGTGGCAGGGTGCTGGCCAGGAGTGCCTGAGCCAGCCCTGCTGGCCCTTTAAGAGGGAGCAGAAGCCTGCAAACCTCCCTTGCAGAGAAGGCTAATCAGCCACCTGGCTTGCAGGGCAATCAACATGGATGAGTGGCACCTGGCAGCCTCCTCAGGGGGATAAAAGGCCTGCCAGGAAGCAAGCCCAGTGTGGTGGGGATGGTACAGAGTGTGGTGTGGTTTGAGCTAGTCAGAGCTGTGTGTTTAGAATTGTATGCTGTAAGCTGTGAGCTGTATACTGGACAAACTGTATGTATTGGTGGTGGGGTCCTGCACTGTGAATAAAGAGCACTGGTTGGAGCAAAAGAAGGGTTTCCTGCTGTGTTCCTGAGGGGAGTGAGAAGGCGGTCTGTCACAAAAGGTAATATGTGACATAGTAGTGTAACATTCAATTCAAGAAATCTAATATGTAAATGAGTGTAACATTTAATATTATTAGTAATCGTGTTTATTATTTTAGTGCTTAGAGACTAACAGAGAATGGATTCACATTGTACTTGGAACTGTACAAACACTGAGTAGCAGACAGTCCCGGCCCCTAAGAGCTTACAATCTAAATAGACAGGTCAGAGGAAAGATATGGGGGGAAAGTATGACACACAAGAGAGAACAATGTGTTTTTCTTAGCGTTATTCCCGCACTATGGGAGGGTCCGCTTAGAACCAGTGATACGACCGGGGTATACTCCAACCGATGCATCGTTCCATCTGTCGTTGGAGGCATTTTATACCTACTGCCAGGTGTTAAGCCTACAGGGCCTAGTATTCCCAGGAGGTCTCCCATCCAGGTACAATGTGATGGTGTCAAATGTCACACTAGTCCCACAAGTTTTATTTGGATAGTGGGATTCAATTGGGAATGGACAAACTGAATGGAAAGACATGGAAAGTGAGTGGGGACATGGGAGGGAGGGAGCTGGAGAAATAGAGCAGTGGAGGAACAAGAAGCATTGAAAGGCAGGTGTAAAGTGAGGTCAAGTAAAGAGACTGTGAGGGAGGACCTGAGAGGAGGCTGGAACGAAGAGAAAATCAGCACACAGGACAGAATGTCCAGTCAAAACTGTAGAAAATACTCTGACATTATCAATGTCCAACAGTCCCTGCCTAAGCTACTCCTGCAACTGCTCCTATTGTCCATCTTCTCTGGCAGTTGGTTATCTCAATAAAGAGTAATGCTTTTCTGCTGGCTGTTAAGTAGTTTGGACACCCATTTGTAGTCTATTCCATACTGTTCTCATATTGTCAGTGTCACAGTTAACTTGCCTTTTTTGCAAGGTGGATACCTCCATGGCAGCACCCTGAAATGCCCATTATGATTAAAATATATCAAGATCTTTGGGATAGAGGACCAGGAGAGGGGAGGATGCTGGTGGTACTGAAGGGAAGGAATTATTTATCCCCATATCCATATTGTGACATGTCCCAGGAGTACCCAGGTATATGAGGCTACCACCCCCTGGCCTTAGCCTGAAGGAGTCTTGTTTGTGCTTGCATTGGAACTGGTCCCCAAAACCATCAGCCTCTAGCAATACAAACAACTGATGGGCTTCCACAGACCTTGTTCTTTCTGCACATAGTGACAGACACTCATCAACCCCCCAAATACTCAGAGCATTCCCTGCAGCATTGAGCCCCTTATCCGCTAAACAGAATTACCAGGACTGCTGTTCCCAAAGGAACAGTGCGAACTACCTTGCAAAATTCAACTAGGGACCAGCGCTTCGCTTACCACCATAGCACATAGATCTATCTATACTGAAAATTAAAATAAGTTTCAACCAAGGTTAGCTAAGACCCTGCTTTGTGAATTCCAAAAACCGGAATGAGTAAGTGTGGATTTCTTTCTTTCTTCTTCTAGCGCTATAGGGAATACATTTATCTCTTTGCTATAATGCTACCTTTGCTGCACTAGTAAATAATGCCCATAAGCTTTGGTGCTCTACCGAGGGAAGTAACTGCTACCACTGCAAAGACAACCAAAGTGTTGTGCGGGGGGGGGGGGGGGGGCACTTGCAGGAAAGGATAGGACTGATTCATTGAAATTCTGTAGACCTGGGCTATTTCTCAAGGCTCTGGTCCTGAAATTGAATCAAAGCTGTAAGACCCTTAGTGCTATGTTTGAGCCCCATTTTAATCTGCAAAGCACAGCAGGCCACCTCAGACCTGTAGGATTGAGACTCAGGATTTTAATTGGGGTTGACTGAAAAATTTCCTCAAAGCTTTTTCAGGAAACAGACAAAATGTATCTACATTTTGCATTCAATTTTCCCCATGTTTTTCACCCAGCTCAAGTTTCAATAATACCTACCCAGTTGGTTTTGAGGTTCTGTGACAATGTTTACACAACCTCATTGGTGATCCTAACCCCACTCAAAAGGTTGTGTTACGGTTCCACAAAGACACCAAAGTGACGGCTTAGACCTTTTTTTGGCCACTGGGCTAAATATGAATAGCAGAAGTAGCCATTTGCTGGACATTGTTTATCATAGGAAAATTGAGTTATGACATGACTGAGAAGAGCACCATAGTAATTTGTTTAAATAGAACAGTTTTCTACAGTGCATGCTCCACTTAGTTTAGTGATGCCACCGTGTTTTGAAATATCATAAAAAACTGTAGTGTGAGTGTTTTAACAAGAGCAAGGATGTCACAATAAGAGTTCAGAAGTGTGTTTCTTTTTCCTTTTATTTCTTGTTTTTAATCTCAGCTTCTGGCAGTAGTGTTGAAGGTTGGTAATATAATATTTGGTCCAATCTTAGTAAACTTATTGTTTTATTGTTGTTTTTTGCAGGTGGGGAGGTAAATGATATATTAAGTAACATGCCTACAGAATTTTTGCATCTAATTAGTAGCAAGGAAAAATTAACATATCCTTGTAAACAAGAGTTCTGGTTGCCAACCCAATATACTGATTTTTATATAACTGCTAGCTCTTTTATTCAATGGCAAAGGTTTCCAAAACAACTGCCATATCACACACTGTAATTTTTCAGTTATTTTTAAGATACAAAACACCTTAAAGAAAAACATTAAACAGTATGCCATGTGAGCTTTGGACCTTTTTGGAATGTTTTAGAAAAAAAAATTAATCAATTTTTTTTCCTACTTAAATGTTTATTACAGTAGCTATTATAGTATTTTCTTTAACCAGGAGACCATCCTTTTCCTTCCTGCTGCATTAACTGGACATCTTCGAACATCTACAACAAATAAGGTAGAGGTCCTACATTCAACAATCTCCTCTGATATGCAACAGAGTGGATTGATTTAAATATTTAATTTAAATCACCAAACAGTACACCTTGATTAAAATACTGTTTTGTATTTATATTTTTTATTTCCTAAAGAAAGGTATGTTGGTTGGTTAAACCATTAAATCAGGGGCTCTCAAACAGAGGGGGAGGGTATTGGGACCATCAGGGGTTGTGAGGTTATTACATGGGGGAATCGCAAGCTGTCAGCTTCCACCCCAAACCTTCTTTGCCTGCAGCATTTTTAATGGTGTTAAATATATTAGAAAGTGTTTTGAATTTATAAAGGGGGGGTCACATTCAGAGGCAAGAACAAAAGTTTGAGAACCAGAGTATTAGAACCTGTTGATTCACAACCAAACATAACCTTTACACTAACTTTGTTACTTCTTTTTATTAGCCAGGAGAAAATACACTTATTTAAAACTACCGTATTTTTCGGCGTATAAGACGCCTTTTTAACCCCCCAAAATAGCTTCAAAATTAGGGGGGGCGTCTTATACGCCGAATATCGGCTGGAGCTGGGGCGGCTGCAGGTGGCCCGGCGGGCGGGGCGGGGCGGGGTGGCGCTTCCCCCCCGAGCCCACCCGCATGTGTTGGGGCCGGCGGGGAACGGGAGCAGCTCGGGCCCCGGGGCCCCTGGGAGCGCCCGCCCGCGCGGCGGGGACGGGAGAGCGGCGTGAAAAAAGCGGCGCTTTTTGTGTGGTGGTGTTTTTTTTTTTTCCCCCCGGCTTTTTTATTTAAAAACTCGGGGGCGTCTTATACGCCGGAGCGTCCTATAGGACGAAAAATACGGTATTAAATATCTCAACATACATTTATCCAGATCCTTATTTTTCACATTTTGTATTATGTAACAAAATGGTAAATTACACATTTCTTCTTTACTAGATTATGTTTTATTCATGATTTGTGTCAAGTTGCATTTGGATGGAAATTAGAATTCAGTTGAAATGCACAAATAGCATTTTAATTTTTTTTATTGGTTAAATTAAACTACTTAAACATGCTGGGTTTATTACATAAAGAAAGCATTAACTGGAGTTAGTGAATTCATGATTTAATTCTGGTCATCATGGGCCAGATTTTCAAAGGTTTATGTGTTTAACAATATAGATATATGCCTAGTGAGATTTTTCAAAAGTGCCTATGTAGATTAGGTATATAACTCCCATTGGAATTAATGGAAGTCAAAATCAATGAGAGTTAGCCACCTAACGGGTTCTTTTGAAGGTCCCACTAGGTACCTATTTGCATATTTGGTTGCCTAAATATTTTCAAACATCTGTCTATATGTCCTTCTAGTTTTTAGAATGAGTAGATCTCATTCTTTTCTCCCTCGCTTTTATTGACAGAGTCATCCCTGCTTTTTCAACTCCCAATTCATTTCTAAATTTGGAATTAACTAGTCTAAATTAAGAAGTTAATATCTCTTCACCTACTAATGAAAGTAAAGACCAAAGTAATTAAGGCAAAAGCTTTTCAGCACACCAAAAACTGAAAGTACTTACATTTGGAAAAATGTAAATACCAGCATTGGCTCCACTGTAAAGACTGATATAAAATACTTAATGCAGCACATGATATTGTGACATATTTATAAAACTTGAGTTGATTTATAAAGTTAAATGTCCCCTGATTCTGTACATAATTTAATGTACCCTTTAACTTATTAAAATTTGTGAAAGCCTTGATTCACCATATTTTTATTATTTTGAATAGATTGTTATGAATTTAGGCCTTAATGTAGGTTGCCATAATTTCAAAATTAAAAATCAGTTTATCTTGCAAAAATGTATTTAATTCAAATAAAATATCAATGTATTTATTTTAAAAACAATTGCTGCTTATCCTTTCTTCTATAGAGCTCTTATTCACCCCCAGAACAGGTCTTTCTTACACATTAAATAAGGCATGGGAAAAATAGTATGTGACCATAAAGACTGTATTACAATGCATATGCACAACAGAGTCAAATAAAGGTTGCATGGGCCACCTTAAATCAGAGGTTCCATTTCAGGCTCTGGAGAGGAGTGTGATGCAACGGAGGCATTCTTTTTGCAGATTCCCGCCAAGCTTTGACCTCTTCTGCCCTATCTCCTCCAAGCAGTCCTGGTCCCAGTCTTATCTCTCACCCACACTTAGCTTCTTGCTTCAATCCACTCTGCTCACATATTCAGCCCCAGTCTCCATTCCTCAGGCTTCTGATCCCAGTCCCAGATTCTTTGTCCAGAAAGTCCTAGTTTCCCTTTTGGGATTGCTTTCTGAACTCCCACATCTCCCCCTCTCCACACCAGCTCCAACCTCTGCACAGCCAATACGTTTCCCCTCCCAGATTCTTGTCCATTCTCTGTGCCTCTTCCAATTCCCCAGTGACTCCCAGTCATAGATTTTCTATCTGGACTCCTTATCCAATTTTAGTCTCCCACCTACCACCTCTCTGACTTCTTGCCCAATGGTTTTAGCTTCATCTCTTCATTCCCACCCCCCACCAACTCCCAGTCCCAGCCTCCTTGCCCAAGCATTTCCAGACAACGGATACCCCCTGTGTCTGTCCCAATCTTTTGCTCAATCAATTTCAGTCCCAGTTTCTCTCCCCAAATTCTCTCTAGTCCCAGTCTAACCAAGCTTCTTGTCCCAATCTGTTCCTTTCTATCCCACTCAATTGGTTTTCGTCCCTTATGCATTCAAGATGGATGGCTTCCCTCATTTTGCTGCTTGACCATCATTGGGGTAGAGTGAGACATTGAGCTCACAGGAGAGACAGGCTCCCCGCTCTCCATTCCAGTGCTCAGCCCTGAGAGGCCATTAGAGGGAAAGTTTTGTAGCCTTGATCTGAACCATGCTTATTCACTTTTTTGGGATGGCACATGTGAAATCTGGTCAGTGCTAAGAACTGGGTGGGATTGAAGTGCTCTTAGTGATCATGGAATCTTGGGAGGTTTTATCTCTTAAAAATGAAGAATGTGCAAATTGTGATTTTTTTTAAAAGGCCTATAACTTTGCTGATCATGGAGATGAGGGAAACCAGCCTGAGGCAGATATGCAGCATCAAAATTTTCAGTCCAAACAGTTAAAGTTTGGAAAAGTTATAAGCAACTGAAAATATGATCTTATAATGGAAAATGTTAGGCAACTTTAATATCAGTCTTGCCTATAATAACAATATAATCAGTTCTTACCTCAGAGCCTGATCTGTGTCACTGTAGGTGAAGTGGTGAAATGAACAGCAATCCAGTTTGGAGCCTAGCAGTAGAGACAAAAACCATCCTGGAGTTATGGATATTTATATCAGAGCAGTAGCCTTGTTAGTCTGGATCTACAGAAGTGACAAAGAGTCCTGTGGCACCTTAAAGACTAACTAAAGTATTGAAAAATAAGCTTTCGTGGGCTAATACCCACTTTGTCAGATGTCTAAGAACAAAAAATAACATTTAATAAGTTTGTATTGATTAAGCAGCCATTAGTAACTGTCAGCCTTGTTATCTAGTGATGCCCCTACATTATCAGTATGGATACATTTTATTATTATTATTTCATTGACTTTACACTGACAGTTTTCCCCTAAAATGTCAATAAATCTTCTTCAATGTTCTTCCTTCTTAATACCACATGTCTAGAAACTCAGTCATTATTGTCAAAACAAAGGCCAATTTTCAGGCTCAATCTTCTAAACAATCCAGAAAGGTCTTAATTGTGAGTTCCTAACACTGAAGAGTAGAGGGACCCCCTCCTCTTCCTATTTGTAGAAATATGGAGTCGATATCATTTTGAAATTATGATAATATCCAGATTTCTGCAAAATAACTATTATAAGAAGTTATCAGCCCATGATCTGGTGTAATATAAAGCTTTTCAATGTTTTAAGCAGACAGATGCATTTATTTTTAACAAAAGGAAAAGAAAGAAGAGGAAGAAATTAAATACCATTGATAATTGACAGTTTACAGAAGTGTGTAGGCTGGAATTAGTAACCTGAAACAAAGTTATTATTTTTAACTTGACTACACCGTGTGTGTGCACGCGCACTTTTTTAAAAAACTATGTCATAGACGGATCTTGAAGATTATGGACCAGTTCTGCTCTGTTACCTGGTGTAAATTTGAAAGAACACAACTGAATTAATCAAAGTTTTCCTTTGCACTGATGTTGGTGAAAGCAGAATCTGACCACGTAAATTCCTAAATCGATTATATGTTGTGTTATTTTTGAGATTTCTATTTAGTATTTTTAATCTATGTTTTTGGGTGATGAATTTCATCCTCATTGAGGTGTTGAAAATAGTAATTTTCCTATAGTGTTGTCTTAAGAGAAACAGATTTTAAAAAGTTTCAGCCTGTGAATATTAGGTATTTTGAATATTCCTGTCACGATGTTTTATACTTTTGCTTATTACCATTTTATTTTGAACTGTCAAAGTCCAGTAGTTCAGATCAAGAATTTTAGCTACTCAACAAAAAAAATTATTATTTGGGAATGTGGGAAATACAGATTTGCTTAATCCAGCCCCAGATCTGTGGGTCGCTCTCCTTAATATTTTAATTACTCTATAATTCCAAAGATTTTGTGACAGTCTTCTTGTCTGAACTGAATATTATCATTTTTGCTTTCAAGAAAGTGAGTGACAGAGAAATGACTTTGGAATGCCACTGCCTTAATTCCATACTTCTCCATTGCTGAACCAAAAATATCCAGCTTTCCAGCTCTTTTAAAAAGGACAGCTCAGCTCATTTCCCAACAGCAATGACAGGTTGCCAGTAGTAATTATGGTACTGATGATAACTGAGATGTTAAAAACAAAGCTGAACATTTTGAAAAGTGAATGCAAGTTTTGTTCTACACACATAGAAACTGGGAAAATGTAAGAAAAAAAATGAAAAGCTTAATTAAAATTTAAGGAAAAGATCAAGCTAAAGTACATTATAACATCACTCTGTCAATAAAGCATCCATTGTTCCTGACCCATAAGCAACATTTCTACTGGAGATACCCAAAGCACTATGAAATGTAGAGTGCAATTACAAATGGAAAAAACTAGTGACCAAGATTAGATTTGTTTAATGAAATACTAAAATAAATTCTGTATTTCAAAATATAGATTTCAGAGAGGTCTGATAGTGTATGTGTATTAATTCTTAATTAAATGTTATATTACTAAATGTTTAAGAACAGAAATGTGCCTCAGAAATGCAGACCTCAATTAAAATGTAATCAAAGCTGCAAGATTATGTTCTGGAAAAATTCTCCCAGGACTCCCATGATGAACCAGTGCAGCTCTACCTCAGGAAAAGACCATTGATCCTCAGGGGAGATGTAGTCTGGCTGGGGAGCATAGACCATGTCAAAATGTGGAGAACAGAGACATGAGAGGCCGCCCATAAAACATTATGTGACTCAGGCAGTTGCAGAGATCAATGTTAAAATTCAACAGGAATGTTGAAATGCTTCATTTTGGCCAAAACATGAAAATAAACAGTTTCAACATTTCTGAATTGCAATTATTTTGAACGTTTGTTCCATGAAAAGCTTTGATATTTGATATTTTGATATTTTGTTCCAATTTTGTAAAAAAAACAGAATTTTCTGAGAGCGATCCTATTTTTTGATATTTTGATATTTTTGATATTTTGATATTTTTATATTTTGTTCCAATTTTGTTAAAAAAAACAGAATTTTCTGAGAGAGCGATCCTATTTTTCTGTTAGCTCTGATATTCAATTTTAATGGACTGTTACTTTATATATCTTGCATTCTGTGTATTGTGGAAGTCACTAACAACTTGCAAACTTCTAAATCATGATTGCAGAGAATTAGACTCTCTCTTTGCTTTCTGTACATCACTTCATCCTGAAGGTTACATTGTGTTCAATCAACAGACAAATGAAAACCATATAAAAATAATAGGAATCATGCACAATATATAGAAATTGTTTTGGCTTCTATACATGGCTCTTATTACATAACCAATACCTGCTTCAACTGCTATCTATTGTAATGAATATAAAAGTTCCCTCTGAATCATGCTACTCTAGCAATTGTCTGTGCTAGTGTTCAGCAGCAGCAGGAAAGTAAATGACTTTTTTTTAAATTTAATACATTTTCACAATAAATTCAAAAAGGAAAAATATAAACTATACACCAGGTTCTGATTTGCTTTACACTTGAAAGGACTCCATTGACTTTCACTGAACTACTACTGATTTACAAAGAGCAAAATTGGTTACACTATTTCCTTCCACAGGTTCCCCTTGTATTCTTTTCCCTCACTCACAGATGAGGCGACTTTTTCATTATTACCATTACTTGTCCATTACAAAATAGGTCTTATAATCTGATTTCCTCTTGTTTCTCATTTTCTACAAGTCTCTAAGGCTGCCAGTTAAGTTGCTAAACTGTTTGTTCTTCCTGCAGAAGTAAATGCTGTTATGTGCACCTGTCGTTCTGTGATGGATTCTTAGATTTTCCACATATACTAAATATCTGTTTTTTGCCTCTGAGTGACACTGCCACCTTGAATCTCCATGAAATATCAAGGGTTATTTTTTCATAATGCACTTCTTAACGCCCTTTTTTCCCCCGTGTAGTCTACTGCACTCCCTTCCAGATAAATATATTCAACAAAAATTAGTGTTAAATGATTACTTAGACAATTCATTTTATGTGATGATCTGCAAGGATTCACTGGGAAAAGAAAATATAAGGTTACAAGACAACTAGTAAAACTGGCTGTAATCTATTTTAGGCTTTCAGATTTGATCTGAAATGTATCAGTATGCAAGACTAGATTCCAAAAGTTGTCTGCTAACTGCATCTGGAACACATGACACTTCATTGTACAGGTCTTAAAAAAGACTAACTGTGATGTATAGGACAGGTGAGAATAGGGCAGCTCCAGCAATGAGAGAGCCATTACATTTGCCACCAGTAGATGATGGGTAAGGGGAAACATACTGGCATTTCTTCTAGGCTGCTGTCCCCTTGACACATTAGGAATTCTGGTATTACCCTCTGGCTTAACAGATAGCTGATAAATGTAAAGCTTTTACAAGAGAAAGGGCAGTCTCTCTGGAGTCTGCTAGTTTTGCTTGTGGGAAGATCTCTGCCACTTTTTTGTGCCCTAAAATTTCCAAGACTTCTGCTCTTTTGCGTCTTCCTTCCTCTTATTCCTTCTTTAGGGAAGAGGAATGTAAAGTAATTCCAGTGCCTGCCCATTGTCTTTCATAGCTTTCTCAAGTTACAACAGATTCCTGACAGCTTCAGTGCAATCTATAAAGTTCTGAATTGCAGCAATGGGACTGACTAGAGTCTTAAACTTTGGTGCTATTTGGCAAAGCCATGATCACTGGGGTTATCTGAGTGCAGAATCAGACAACAGTGCATTAAGAACATCTCCAAAGAGATATCACAATGGGCCAATGTTCTGATTCTCTTCTCTTATTTCCCCAGGGGCAATATGCATTGGTGCTGAAACTAGGGGTGCTGTAGAACCCCCTCTCATGAAGTGGATTCCATTATATACAGGGCTTACAGGGTTTCTCAGCACCCACCCACAGACACACACTAAAAATTGTTCCAGCACCACTGGCAATATGAGTCATTGGTTGTTAGTTCCTCCTTCCTCGCTATTCTGTCTTTATATGTGTGTGCTTCTTCCCCTCTTCATCTTGGTTGGTTTTGGTTGTAGCTGTGGGAAAGCTAACAAGCAAAAATCACGACAGTAATAAATTTGCCATATACACCACTGGCATCTCTGCAGTGTTCACCATCCTGCAACTACCACAGAAGGGTCAGAGGACCACAGGGACGTTAGCTCGAGTTTCATGCTGTATGTGTGTGGGAAGAAGACACATGTATGACCATTGTGATACTAGCATCCAGTTGCTGCATCTGGTCATGTGTAGTTACTAGAATATTGGCACCGGCCACTGTGAAAATGGTCAAATCCGATGGGTTTAATGATTTAATGATTAATTTTCTAGCTAACATGTTATGAATGAAGAGAATACCGATACAATTTACTCTAACTAAAAAGAGTTAGAACAAAATCTTTAAGGAAAAAACATGGAATTGCTTTATATTTTGTTTTCTTAAATCTATGAGTTCAGAAATTTCTAAGGAGAAATATGCTACAATGAATGATTTCTGAGTGATCCAGTATATCTGAAATAAAACTAACATTAGCCTGGGACCTATGTAGAGACCACAGCGTGCAAGTGCAGACGCCTTTCCTTCCCCTCTATGGGGCTCTTTTGAAAACCTTCTAGATCCCTGCGGTTTTCTTTTGTTTTCACTACCCCGCCCATCCGCAGGACTATTGTCCACCAAGTCTGAAAATAGGATGTGACTGACAGTGCTACTATTGAATGGGGTAGAGGGATTACTACACAAAAACTCAAAGCGTGCCTTCTTAATTCTTCCATGTTTCCATCTAAGGAGTAAGGCATAGTCAGAAGTGTGATCCTGTTGTCATTGAGTTTATTTATTTACCAATTAAAACCTTTTTGATGCATAAAAAGTGTTTCATAAACTTTCATATAATATGAAACATTAGGAGGCAGCCTAACACAATCGCAACACACAGTGTTTCTACTGGAGATAGGCCTAAACCAAAATCCTTTATCCAGACATCCTCTGATTTTGGCCAGGGCTAGATCTGAACTTTATGACTGGCCCATATATATGCAAGAGCCAACTAAGTCTCTGAATCCAAACCTCTCTGAAATGTGAGGCCATTTGGTTCCAGATTTAAATTTTGTGGTTCAGGTCCAGCTTTACATTTTTACACAGCATCTTTCAAAGAAAATGAAAAGTATGTTGTTGTTGGTTTGTTTTGGTTGGTATTTTTCTAAAGCTATCTGTTTAATTTTCTGAAGGAAAAAATGAAGGTTCTCTACAGGAAATGAAACATTTTTCATCATTTTATTCCTCTCTTTGTTTGTGAAGGCTTTACAAAGCAAATCAAGTTAAAAATAGTTATAATTTCCTGCAAAAATGACAGTGAATAGGACAGATATTTTGTTTATATCTTTTGAACCAGTAGGAGCCACAAAAAAAAAAAAGGACTGCTTTGTGTTAGCCTGTGGTACTTGTCATAAAGAATAAAAAGTCTTTACAGAATGTTTTATTAGCTCTGACAGTATGGGAGGCTTCAATTTTAAACTGTAACAAGTAGCATATATTGTAATTTGTATGTGCCAGTGAATTGAGCACTGCAAACGATTTTAAAATGTAATTGTGTGTGTGTGTGTGGGGGGGTAAGTTTAACAGTGATCAAACTCTTACATGAGCATACAATAGATGGTTATTCATTTGGTTACTTTCTTTAAAAAGATGTCCTAGTAATTATCAAAACTTTATGGGGAACATTTTCAAACAAATTAGGTGCACAACTGAATGCCTAATTTCCACCCAATTAACAATTACCTAACTGTAGTTATAACTAGAACTAGGGAGGGCGGGGCAGTTAATTTTGAGTGATTGCACATCTCATTTGAAATTTTGGCCCTCAGATTTGACGTTTATTATGCACGATTGAAGAAGGAATTAATTTGACTTCAGTGACAATTTTGGTTGTGGGAATTCGGAAGGGTCAGGCACTAAATATTTTAAATATCTGTTTCTAACATCTCTGTTCGCCGCTGCCAGAACTCCTGGGCTGGAAAGGTGGTCCACATGCAAAAGTCTTCACTCCTTGGAATGCTGGCATTAAAATGAAACATACTATTTAAGTGTCACTTAACATAGGCCCTGATTCCCCAAAACACTTAAATGCTTGCTTAACTTCATGTATAGACTTCAATAGGACTATTCCCCTGCTTAAAATTATGTGCTTAAGTGCCTTTGCTGAATTTGTCACTCTGTTAAGTGATAAAAGGGACATGTACTTACCGGTATCTGTGGAAGTTTGGACCTGCAAGGTACACCCTTGGACAGCAATAATATTTCAGAGAGTTTAGTACCTCAGAAGGCATCAAATACCTTACAAGAATGATTCCTCTATGAGGTCCCGGTTACTAACTAGGAGAGAGGAGAGTATTGCCAAGTTACTGGTTGATTCAAAGGACTATGTGAAGGTATTTGTCTTATTTTTAAATGAATTTTGTTTGTTACCATTGATTTATAATAACCCATTGGAAAGTTGAAATTGATATCTATTTCTTACTGAAATGTGATTTGTTCCAAGCTGTGCACTGATTTGATACCAAAGGCATAGTCAGAAGTGTTTTCCTGTTACCATTGAATTTATTTATTAATTTACCAATAGAAATCTTTGACACACCAAAAGAGTTTTATGGACTTTATGAATAGATATTTTTTTTAAAGCAAAGTTAGTTAAAAATTTTGGTCAACCATCCTTTATATTGTCCCTCTAAAGTATAAACTCAGCTGTATGCTCTAAGAACCTGCAAACCTAGTTATCATGTATTGTAAATTAATCCTTCTTCAGACTGACCTAACTGAACTACATAATAGCACAACTCCTGAACACACATGACTTCTGGTTTTGCAAAATAAAAGCTACTCTGCTAATTTTAAGAAGATGGTAAATCTTTTGGTTTTATCCTATAAGTGATAGTGGACAAAAATTCCTGGCTCTCTCTCTATATATTTTAGAGGGATTCTTTAAAGAATATGGAGTTATTTTCCTTTTTGTCTGGTTTCTTATAAAGGAAACCACATTAAGCTTTTTGTTACTATTGTGCCTTGTCAACACATGGCCAGTGCAGCTGATGTCTTAGGCATCAGTGTCAAACCCTGTTGTAGTGAGTCACAGTTTCCAGATGTATTTCTCTGATGGAAATTTTCAAGGCTGTAGGTCAAAATGGTCTTCTCTGCTGTCAGCTCAATCAGTGCCATCATTGCTGTGGTGGAAATCAATCACTACTTCAAATTACTGTTCAACAGAGGCAGTCACTCACTAACCTGATTTCATCCATACTCAGCATTGTTAAAACTGGAGTTACTAATGGGTTGATCTCTTCAGAAAAAAATTGCAGTATATCCCTTCTCACTTTATATTCTTACATGTGGTTGTAACAGGCTTTGAGCTGTAACAAGGAACAAACTCTGTTGTTTGCGTAACCAAAGATATTTGTACATTGTAATACTGACATTTTTGTATATTTGTTTTTTAACAGAAATGTAGTGACAAACCATAAACATTACTCTTTATTTTTTTATTCTGAAAAACTGAAGAATTCCCAAACCTTTAAAAGACTCTGTTTACTTTTTATCAAACAAAATAGAGGTGTATACTTATAGAGCTTTGCAAGGTTTAGAAATGAATTAACACTTGCATGTGTGCTTAAAGGTTGAGGTGGCTTTTTTTTGTTTTTGTTTTTTAAAGACACCTCTCTAAGTGGACCTTTTTCCCCGTCACCACTAAGATCTCTCTACCAGAGGTGTGACAAATTTATAAGGACAAAGTCAAACTACATAAATTAAGACTCATCACATTTCATTATGGACTTGAACCCAAGATATTTCTGTAGATTTTTTTCCCCCAAGGTACATAAATACTCTAAACAAAAACAGGGCCCTGTTCATGGGAAATTGGTGCAGTTTTCAATCAGAACAAAGCCTGAGACAAACATTTCCTGAGTGAATGCCTGTCACATAGAAATTAGGAAAAAACAGTTTTTCTTCAAGGTGGCCTTTATATACTCCCATTATTCAGATGTATCCCTAATTCTGTCTACCACCAATGAGCTTTGACAGCCTGCTAGAAAAGTAGTGTGGATTGAGGCCATGTGACACGGAGTGCTTGTAGCTGAGGTTATAAGAGGCAAAGTGTCTCATTTTTTGTGTGTGTTTGTTTGTTTACTTTAGGTTGATAGCTGCAAATGTAGAAGTTTCACCTCAGGAGAGATTTCTCTTTGTTTTAACCCCAAGTAATGTTAGTTTGTATTTTACACTTTATGGGTAGGTAACTGTAGGTCCCAGGGAAACTAAGTGTGCCTCCTCCCAGGTAGAGGGTGATGGTCACATTTGTTTTAGTGCTGAGTTTCCCTTGGATTTGGGGTCACATCTATCGTGGCATCAGTTCCACTTTCCTTTGTTCTCAGGAATCACGACAGAGGAAACAGATCTTAAAAATGGTAAATATGGTGCCTTCCAAGTGAAGGAATAAGTAGAACTCTGTGCAGTTCAGAATTTGTCCCATGTGAAATTCTGATTTAAAAATTTTTAATTTTGTCTCAAATCAGGAGAAAGTTGAATTATCAAAAACTTTTCCATAATGAAATATTCCAAAAAAAATTCTAATTGGAAAATCGAATGAAAGAAATCATTTTGATATTCCAAAACTGAAACATTTCATTTTGGTTTGCTGAACTGACTCAAATACGGTTTTGAGTCACCTCAATATAAAATTCTCTTTTCTCATGGTGACACATTGCCTTATGGAAATTATGTGGGATCCTATTAACTTCCCCTCCCCTCACCCCAATAACCAGGCTCCTTGGCCAGACTATATCCCCTTTGATGCACCACACAACTTGGTCAGAGAGGAGTACACATTGCATTATAGGAGATGTATTCCTCTCCATTGACCACAGCCCATAGGTGACAACTCTCATGAAACAGCATGTTGATGTTTTGTTGAAATGTTTTCTAAGAAACCATATGGACTCAGTTCAATAAAACAAAATATTCCAATTTGTGTTGAATGGACCCAAGCCAAAATTGTTTTGATTTTCCCATAAGAATTTTTTTTTAAAATTGAAATTTTTCTGTGGAAACTGGATCTTCTGTTGGAAAATCATTCTGATTCCCAACCAGCTCTAAGAAGAAATGTTACCATGGATTTGGGAACATATGGGTGGGTCCATCGTATTCTGTTCTGAAAGCACTTCCACCTGATCTATTAATACCAGTCATTCTAACTCTTAGACTCTCACTCCTTTATGGCCAGTATGGGGTCCTTGAGGGCTGATGCATCTCTCTTCTACAGTGTCCTTATTATATTGGAGGAATCCAGTAGAGGTCCTTGGGACCCAGAAGATGTAACCAATCTTCTGCTCTGGAGTATTATCTGGGACAAATCTGGAGGCTCACCTGGACAACACTATGACAGGGGACTAGAAGCTTCTGGAGGTTCCTTCTCAGGCTCCACAAGGAGCCAGGCAGACAATTTTTAGTATGGCAGTGAGGGAACTTCCTGCTGCATTTAAGTACTTTTGAATTTAGAGAGTGTATGACCTTATTAAATAACCCTGCATGCTCCCCATTTGCGTTAACTAAGGCCTTATCTACACTACCAGCTGGATTGATGCTTAGAGATCAATCTATTGAGGATTGATTTATTGCATCTCATCAGGACATGATAAATTGATCCCCAGAGGCACTCCCGTTGACTCCGGAACTCCAGCTCGCCAAAAGGCGCAAGGCAGAGTCGACGGGGGAGTCCACTGTCGACCGCTACCACTGGGAGGACGGCAGGTAAGTCGACCTAAGATGCATCGACTTCAACTACGGTATTCATTTAGCTGAAGTTGCGTATCTTAGATTGACCCTCCCCACTAGTGTAGACCAGGCCTTTGAGTAGGTAGTTCTCATTCCTCAGTATGCTCAACTTAGGGAGGCAGGGATTCTCATAAACCTATCCAGATCCAACTGTAGCTATCAAAGCTAAATTAGTTGGCACAAACCATTTCTTGCCTATTCTTCAGTTGCAGCCTTTGTAAAAATATCCATTAAAGATCTGAATTAGAGTGATAGAAGCACTTCAGGAGCAGTGAACATGATAGCCATCAAAGTGCAAATAAGACAATGGTTGCCTTAAGAACTCTGATGTTCATGTGAAATATTTTGGAGATGAAACATTTCCTGACTAAACCATTTCAATCTGTAATTTTGCATAAAAGGAAGTTACTAACTCTTCCATGTAGCCCTTTGGAGAAGAGAGTGATTAGTACATATTGATTTCCAACAAGTCCCCCTCCTGGAGGAAAGTCAGTGCAACACATGTCCTTCTAATCATTTAAACAGCAGCATGACTTGAGACTCAAGAACTGCTATGAATTCTATTCTTCCATCAGCATCCTGTGCAGACTACTTCTGTACTAACACAATCATCCCTAGCTATAAATAGTTTAATGCTGACTAATAGACTCTCATGATTAATCAGCCTAAAAAAGTATGTTACATAAACTGACCATGAAACCCACCAATCTATTAAACTTGAAACAAAAAACTGTTTTGCTAGCTTTTACTAGCATAGTTACAAAGGAAAAAAAAGAACTTTATTATGTCTATTATTTCTCACGATAGGAGTAATTAAATTTATGTTGTGTTTATTTGGAGTTCACTCTTAAATCTTTCCATTTCTTTACTGTGTCTATTTTTTGTTCTGTTCTCCCTTTATATTTCTTTTTTTTTAAATCTGAATCTCTACCCAAAACTAATGAGGTTAATATTAACACTTTCATAGCAGACTGGTAGGAAATAAACCCTTGGCTCTCCTGTTGTTATACTTTGTTAATGAGTAAATTGTAATATACAATTATAACTCTATCTGGCATTGTAGATGGATCTGTAGTGCTAGATCCTCAGACAGTGTCGATGATAGATAGAATTGCATGACCTACCTCATGGTCTCTACCCTGAGGACCTTGCACTATAAATGAATCAAAGAGAGGACTTTAGGACAGACCAAAAAAAAAAAAAAGGATAAACAGAGATGAGACTTGTACAGGAGTGCAGTAAAATTTAAAATATAAATAACACCTTTCGCTTGCTCACCCATGACTGACTAGTAGGCTCGGGCTAAAACTGGAAGTGTGGAAAGAAATATTTTATTACTACAACCATGTAGTAATATACAGGCATCCCTCAGCAGAAAGTATTATGTAGGTTTAAAATGACAGTCAGGTGACTTCTCTTAGAACCCCAAAGCTACTCTGTTAAGAGATACAGCTAACTTATGAACATTTTTTAAAAAATTATCAGAAAGACTGGCTCCTGAGAGAAAATAGTATGGACAACAGAAAAATAAATGCAAACTTTTAACTGGTGTTTTAGATTGCCAGATGCTTTAGAACTAGAGCCTCTAAAGCATGGTAGAGCCAGCATTTAGACAGTTACTTTTACCAGCAGAAATAAACTCCATAAATCCAATCAAATATAGGAATCTTCTTCATGAAGATAGAACATAAATATTTTGCTGTATAATAGATTTTGATATAAGAAGGCATTTTCTCAACATCTGGTACATTTGTAAACACTGATACAATTGCTTTTCTAAAGGCTTTTAATTTCTCTCCTCCCCGTGTGATCAGCATAATTCTTTCATCTGTTTGTGTACTATATTTTGCTTCAATGACTAAATACAATCTGTTAACTGTTAGGACTTGGACCATAACTCTAACCATATACACTTATCATGTGTCATTATTATTCTATAGCAACATGAATATACACAAAGCAAATCAGGTGTATTTTCTGTTTAGTTGCATCTCTGCTTTATCACTTGCTCCCCTATTAAGGGAAAAATATATAAAAATAGATCATTTGGTGAATATTTGCAAATATCTCTTTCAAATCATGATTTTAAATGCCACAAAATGGCCAAAATAAAAATCCCCCCATATGTTATATTTGTGTGAAAGTATTTTTCCATACAGATGGTATGAATGCTTAATCACTTAATGCCAGATTCAGCCAAAAATAGAGCTAGTTTCTGTGCTGAAAAGCCAACAAAAGTGGGGGGAAACTTGCCTGAATCACACAAACAGGTATTGCAAAAGAAAGACTAAAAGCTTGTCATTTAAAAGGAAAATACAGAGCCATGTCGGGAAGTTTATTGTATCTTCCAGAATTTCTGAACACAAGTCTAATCTGTATTCTTTGTTTCATAACATATTGGTCACTTGGGGATCATTCCACAGACAGACTGGGGTATTATATATGGAATGATAACACGTAGTTCAGGGTCCCTGTTTACTGTTACTGCATTTCCATAAGTGAAGTCATAGAGCATAACTCAAATTACATTCTCTTATTCATGAAATGTCACATGATATTTCTGGTTATGCATTTCTTGCTGCCAGAAATATTTGCATTCACATAATGCGTTGTTTCCAAGCACAAGCAACGGGTTTTGTGGGCAACAGGCCTTGTTAACAAAAAGGGGCCAGTTTCTCAGCTGATGTAAATCATTTTAGCTTGGTGTGGCACCACACCTATTTACACTAGCTGAAACTACGGCTCGGTGGTGGTGAACCCTGAGAGGGGCTGAGAGTCCCTATAACTATATAGCTTTGGTGTACTGCACACTCCCAGCACTAACTACCACTGGGAATTTTCTCAGGGCCACAATATGCAAAATAGATAATTAGAGACAATCTTAGAACAGATTTTGGTCCTAGTTTGTGTCTCTCAATACCCCCAAGAGACTGGCAAGAATTAGTAGCCCCATATGGTTAACTGTACCACAGAGACATTAGTTGATTTCCTCAAGGTCACAAGGTGTAGTTAACTGACTTGCCCAAGTTTCAAAACTTTATAGTTAGTCTTTAAGGTGCCACAGGACTTTGTTACCTCTGCTGTTCCAGACTAACACGGCTACCTCTCTGATTCTTGACAAGTTGATACAGTGAGTCAATGGCAGAACTGGAAACATAACTGTAGAGGAGTTTGGCCAGGGCTCATCCTACTCCAGGGCGATGGTGGGGAACCACACCGCCTGGCTACTTCCTTCCAGGGGAAGATGGGGAATTAGCCAGGCCATAGGAGTCTCTCACTATGGCAGCAATAGAGGCAAACACAGGCAGTTATTTGCACCCAGTCTGTGGTTGGCAGGCAATTGTGAGTCAGGTGCTCAGGTCCTTAGGCCAGAGATGAGAAACAGTTCATGCAATTAGCTGGCCCAGGCCGTGGGTCAGGGCAGGGCAGCAAAGAGTCAATGGCTCAGGCCTGCAGACAGAGGCTGGGCAAAGACAGGTAAACAGCAGGCCCAGGATCTCGGCTCAGAGGGGGAGACTGCCACCCACAAGTTGAGTGGCCCGGCGGGGAGGAGAGGGATACACAGGCCTACCCATTCTACTGCATCCCAGCCTAGTAGCAACAGATGGCCTGCTGCTGAGTCAGTAGGGATCCTGGCTACAACCCATGGACGTAGGCTCTGGCAGTACTGTAGTCAGACTAGGGTCAGCTGCTCCCGGGCTACTTCCTAACTCCCCCTCTAGAGGTACCTGGATCCAGACAGCGTTGTCTGGAAGGGAGGCGGCCGGGGGTGGGTGGGGGGTGTTTCCTCAGGATAACTGGCGATGGGTACGCTTGGAACTCCTCCGTGGTCTGGTCAGCATCAGGGACTGGTCGGGCAGGGCAGTATTCGGGTCCACCGCTGGTTACCAGGGTTTCCCACCAGGAGCTAGATCACAGGCATCTAGCCTCTCTAGCAACAACTCCTCTAGTTAGCTCTGAAGTTGAGCTTTTATACTTCTTGACCTCTGAGGGGTGAGCGTAGGACTCTGGCTCTGCCCATATTGGTGTCCAGAGAGGCTTATGTCCCCCTCTAGTGTGGCAGGGAACTACACAGCCTCACTACAATAACCCAGAAGTACAACTGTCAGTCCACTTATAGACCTAGATCCTACAGAACTGTTCACAACAAAAAGGGGGGAAGGAGGGAGAATAGGGGTTCTCTTTTCCCCCTTTTTTATTAAAATAATTGAATAAGGATGATTTTGTTGACACTTACAGGAGGTGGGAGGAAGGGGAAAACCAACTCTGGACATTAGTGATAGACTGTACACATCCCAATGTGCTTTATTCTAAACAGTTCAGAAACAAAAACAGCGGTTTTTTAAACACAAGAAACTTTATGAGACTATGTCAAAATGTTGTTGGGAGACTGAGAATGTCTTGACATTTCTGCATCATGTTGTAAATGGATGTACTCCTAGCTCTTACTCAGCCAGAACTCTACCTATGCTCTTTTTTGTATCAAAACAAGCTAGACTCAAGCCTGCTATAGTCATTACTAGAGGAGGCTTAGAAGAATGTCTGAAGAGGAAAACAGCTATAATTATTACTAATATTTAAAAGGGTGCAAAAGAGTAAGATAGATCAAGAAAATAGGAGAAGAGGATTAGCATGAGCTACAGTTTGCTTGCACTTCGTGTCTGCACACAGAGCACAAAATTAAGCTAAATAGAAATCCTACTCTGATGACCATATTGAATTTAGTGAGAGAAAATAAAAGATATAAACATCACCTTTGTCAAGTGAGATGGTTGTCAGTAAAACAATCATCTAAGTTGCTGATAAGATCAGAGTTGTTAGAATAATAACCTAGCAGGGTAAAAGAACTCTATGGAAACAATAATAGGTGGTAGTTCAAAAAAAAAAAGTTCAAAATGTATTACACCACCAATCATCCCATAATCACTTACATTTTCCAGGTACTCTTTCAAGCATTGCTAAGATTTGGTTGTGTGGTATCTTTTTGTATCACACATAGTTCAGTTTGGTAAATGGCTGCTAGCTTAACTAAAATACTCTTGAGTACAGAATGTTCTGCTGAATGTCAACAGGTGCACCACTTTTGTGGCTTGGCATTGCAGTATATGGTGTTCTGGATCATAGCATCAGAAGAAAAGAATCTGTAGGTTCTTGGCTTGCAGATCATCTGTTTTCCCAGCTGGGCCATTGTGCTTTTTGGCCCTTAACAACTAGAATTACTACTTTTAGGTGAGATATGTTTGTGCTGCTAGGCAATGCCTTAAGTGCTTTTCCACAGAAATCTTTCA
This sequence comes from Sternotherus odoratus, assembly GCA_032164245.1. Classification (NCBI taxonomy): domain Eukaryota; kingdom Metazoa; phylum Chordata; order Testudines; family Kinosternidae; genus Sternotherus; species Sternotherus odoratus. The sequence goes on from JAVMKO010000004.1 coordinate 58,436,914, forward strand.
TTCACCTCAAAATTAGCCCCCAAAGAGCAATACATAAGAGAAAATGTTGTGGTTGACCATAATATAGTGTCGTGTTACTATCTTTTGAATGTTTATAACTATTTTTGTACCTTTATAAACCTGCGTATAAAATTACTTTTGACACCAGAGTGTTTAGTTTGAGCACCTTTATTGTTTTGCGGTTCACAAACGAATCTACATTAGAGTAGGCAATATTCAAAACAAAGGCTATTTTCCCTTCTTTCTGTTCTTTCTTTTGTTTTTCTTTAACTTAGTTTAAAGGTAGCTATAAAATATAATCATATGAGAACCGTACCCTGAGAATATAAAACATACAGGAACCTGAATAAAATAGTGTGAGAGCAAGTGCATTAGAAAAATGGAAGCATAAACACTGCAGTAGACAATGTTATGCTTATGCAGCCCATTGATGTTAGGGAAACAAAATCAAATACTCTTCCCAGTTACAAAATTAATTGCCAGCAGATATCCTTTCTGATTTATTTCCAATATTTTCTTTCATTTTTGAGAATTGCTTGTAGTGACTTTTTTTTCCTTTTGAGAGTTTTCAGCTGCATGAAATTCTTTCTAAGGTTATTATTTCAATTTAGTTTGCTAGTCAAATGACTGATCAATTTGCTGACATATATAGGTATGCTTATTCTGAGTATAGTCAAATAGCAATCACATGGGCTGAAAATTAACATGTATATAAATCAGAACATGCAGTAGGAAACTCAGAGGATTAGGAACTGAAAGCACTTGTTTCATTCATTTCCAGGTCTGCCACACATTCAAAGCATGACTTGGGAAAGTTACTCAACATCATTATTCATTAGTTTCCCCATCTGCAATCTGGGGCTAATGCAACTAAAACTCTGTAAGGGTGTGATAAGGTTAAATTCATCCATGTTTGTAATGTTGTTTGAGAGCTTGAGACTGAAAGAGCTATAAAAGTGGAAATTACTGTGATTTTTAAACTATTACGATTCTCTATGTAGCAGTGACAGACTGTAACATATATTTCCCTTGTTACATGAGTTTCATTTAGGGCCCAGTTGTGGGGTGACCGCCCACACTGAACTGAAATGGATTAAGATTACCAGGCAAGCCAATTAATTTTGCAGGCTGCACCTGGAGGAAGAGCCAGGGAGCAAGGAACTAATTGGAAGCAGGTTCAGCTGTGCAGGAACTGGTAGCTGGCAACAGATGGGGGCTGCCGGGGAAGGCTGCAGGAAAGCAGGTAAGAAAGAGGGGAGTAGTGGGAGGCTGGAGCTGGTAGACCTAGAGAGAGTGGAGGGGAACTATGTGACGTAAGAAGTAGTCCAGAGACAGAGCAGTGAGGGCTAAGACAGGAAAGCCTAAAACTGCTGAGTTGAGCCTACTAGATACTGAAAGGAGCGGCACTGAGGTAGGGGAAGGAAAGACTACCTAGAACTGCTTGTGGGAAAGGATCTTTGCTATCCTGGAAGGAGGGAAACTCTGACTGACCTAGCTGGAGGATACTTGCAGTTCCTGGGATGAGAGAGGAGCTGCAGACATGTGAGAGAGGCTGTGCAATGGCATGTAAGCTAAGGAAGGGGGTGTTGACCTGAATAGCTAGTCCCCAGAGTGTCCATGAAGAGGCATTGCACTAATGGTGAGTGGAGCACCCTGTGATAGGTCCTCTTCCTGCTCTCTCAAAGAGTTTTGAAAAAAGTATTTCTTTCTCTCTCTCTCTCTCGTTGTCTTGGAATTTGGAATATTCTATGCAGAACAAGAAATAGTCACACACACACATCCTTGAAAAATAGTGCTGTATTTGAATGTTGTCATTTTGATCCAGTTTTTTTAAAGGAGAGACAGACCAGGTGATGTAAAGCAACAAACCATAGAACAGTGACACAAAAAATTACATTAGAATGAATATGGTCAAAACAATCTGTAGGAGACTCAAGCTTTTAAGTATAAAGCACCCATTGTCATTGTCCAAAGCTTAAGAGATGTTAAGCAGCTCTCTGGTTTATTCAGAAATGTAATTTTCCAGTTGCCTGTAAAACTTTTTTTCTTCAGTTTTCAAATTTGCATGCATCTGTATCCAGCTCAACTTTGGCTTTGGGTTTTTTGTTAATATAATTGATCAGAAAATTTCAATACATACAAAACCTCTTTTTAAATCGTTATAATACCCTACCTCTGTGTTCTGACCCCCTGTATTTAATAGTTGGGTCCAGATCCTTGATGTAAATCAGCGTAGCTCTGCAGTCAGTGGAGTCTCGTAGATGTAGACCTATGGAGATAATACCTACTTTCACACCACAGTTAAAAGAATAACCTTTTCAAATTCTGCATAACTGTTTTAACCACCCATCTTCATGATCCTTGCTATTGGATATTGTGGACATTTGCACAAACTGCTCTTTGTTTGCGGCAATATTTACAGAAAGATTGTTCTGTAGATACACACCACTATTTACATGAGAACAAAATTATCTGTTCATTGTTATTCAGTATTCATTATTATTCTGTTTAAAAAGCTTCATGATTGCCCCATAGGCTGAAATTTATTTGCATGAACTAATGAAGAATAATTGATTTATAAACATCAAATCAAGCTTGTGAATCATTCACAAACAGAAGAAATAATTAAAATCAATGAGTCGTGCCTTGCATTTCCCCCCCCAACTCCCCAAAATCAACCAGTTCAATGTAAAACCCTAACTCCATCCTGTTTTCCTTAAGACAGGGGTCTCAAACACGCGGCCCGCGGGCCACATGCGGCCCACCAAGCCCTTCCCTGTGGCCCGTGAAGCTCCCCACGCCCCCCTCCCCCTTCCCCGGTTGTTTTCTGGGGCCGCTAAGCTCTCCGTCTCCTCCCCACACTCCCGGTGCTCTGCTTCCGGCTGCTCTACCTACCGCCAGGCAGTTCTCTGGAGTCACAGCAGTTTCCACGAGGGAGGGGCCAGGAGTGGTAAGTCTCACGCAGAGGGGAGGAGGCCCCGCCAGACTCCCCATGGCCCCCCACCCCACTCTGCGGGTGGCTTGCCGCTCCTAGCCCCTCTCTCCCAGAGAACTGCTGTGCTGCCAGAGAACTGCTTGGTGGTAGGTAGAGAAGCGGGGGTGGGGTGGGGTGAGCACAGCTTGGCAGCCGCAGAAAACAACTCGCGGGGGGGAGGGGGAGGGTCGAGGGCTGAGGAAAGTTTGTCCCCTCCCAGACGCCCGTAACATCCCTCCCTGCGGTGCTGCCAGCACCGGCACTCTCGGGCTCCCTGCTTTCCACCGGCAGGGAAACTTCTCCCCGGGGCAGGCTCCAATTCCCCTCCAGCAGCTCTGTCGGCTCCAGAACTGGCTGCAGCCCTCGGATGCTCTCCAGTGCAGCTGCAGCTCGGGCAGAGCAGCATGTCAGGGCCGAGCCCTCAAGTTGCCTGGCAGGGGGTGGGAGGGGGTCGGGTTTTCCTGGCTGTCTGCAGCCCTTGGACGCTCCCCTGCATGGCTGTAGCTCTGGCAGAGCAGCAGGTCAGGCCAGAGCCCTCACAAAGGAGGCTGCCTGAGGAGGAGGGGGAACAGGGGATTTCCTCCCCTCCCCTGGCAGGAGGGAGATTCTGGGAGTGGCACCCTGCAGCCCATAGCCTAGGGCCAGCATAAAGTGCTTTTTTAAAGTGCCTGCATATGTCACTGCTTTAATTGCTGTATCAAAGCCTTGTGCCAAGGAAGAGAGGAACAGATAAATAGTTACAAGGCTAAAACAAATGCAGCAAACATGATCCTACAGTGGGTAGCTAAGAACACTGTCAGGAACTGAATCCTAGTCTCTTAATTCTGCTGCAGACTCACTGTCCAGCGACTTTGGGGAAGGAGTTTGAAGGGAACAAGGAAGGGGTTGGAAGAAGGAGATCAGGAGTGCAGCCCAGTGCAGGAGTGAGCTTTAACAGAAGTAAAGACGTTAATAACAAAAGTTAGTAAATTTAATAGCACACTATATTACTCTTCATTTTTGGCTATACTTTTGTATAATTGTAGGTGTAACACAGGCTGAATATGAGGCTCCAATTTGGTAGGCGGTGGAGTAGTTCACCTAAGGCAGGGGTCTCAAACACCTGATCCACAGGGTTATTTTCTGTGCCCCACCAAGCTCCCCGCGCCCCTTCTCTCCCCACACTTGATTTCCTGCAGTTGCCAAGCTCCACATGCCCCCCTGCGTACCTCCAGGTGTTTCCCACTGCCAAATAGCTGTTGGCAGTGTTTAGTGCTTTCTGGGGGGAGGAGTGGGGAGCAGCGCACTCAGAGGAGGAGGCGGGGCAGGGGTGGGTTCTCATGGAAGTGGTGGAGTGGGGGCGGGGGTGGGGAGGGGTGTTAGTCAGTGATGCGGCCCTCGGGCCAATGGACTAGTCCTCATGTGGCCCTCATGGTCAGTTGAGTTTGAGACCCCTGCCTTAAGAGAACCAAGATTCATGGATCTATCTTGCATTTTGAGTTTGTAATGAAACTTGTAATCTTGTAGTTGAAAGAGGCTCTTAATGGTTTAATGCAAGCCTCATACAGCTCTAATATTAAGGAAATGAAGCGGATAAAATTGTGAAATGTTTCATCGCAAAATTGAACTGTAAAGGTAAATGTATTGGGTTTGCTCAATCCAAAGCATGTTGAAATAATGGAAAGACTCCCCTTGTCTACAGTGTTTCTTTGCAACAAGCCCTAAGGATCTAAGCAGATCGTGAACTTGTAATGAGGAAAAGATGCTGTTTCTATTTTTTATTAATTTATAAAGAGAAAAAGAGAAGTAGATTTAAGTTACTGTTTAAAAGCCCCATTTTTCCTGCACTCTGCTCCAGAAGAGAAGAATGATTCCTGTTAAGAGTAGGTAGAAAAAAAAAAGTAGAAAAATAAGTCTAGCTTTTTTGGCAACCCAGTCATCTCATTGGGCACACTATTAAATATCATTTTAAATATTTTTGAGAGATACATTACTCCAGGAAATAAGGCAGGCCCCTTGCTAAACCCCAAATGATTGATTGCAAATGAAATTATCAACTTTTTATTTAATCTTTGTCAGTTAATCAAGCTGTGAAACATTTACCAAAGTTCAATGTATGAAATACTAATTACAGTGACTTGGATTTTTTGAAGTGTCAGGGCTTGTGAACACAGCCCTTTATTTCTGAATGCTATTTCATGCACTATCCTAGATGGTTCAAATGTAACCTATTGCTGCATGGAGAGAAGGTTCTATTCACTAACTGGCTGAGAAGTTTTCAGGGTTGTGGGCTTTCATATGGTGTCTTTATATCGCAATGTTGTATACATTTTTCATATGCAATCATGTTTGGGGCAATAACTGTGTGCAGGGACTGTGTACTAAGGGCTTGTCTATGTGCAGATTGCACAGGGAATTTAATACAACATTTCAGAGTGGATTAACCTAAACCACAGACACACTCTTAATGTAGAATGAGTATCCACACAGGGAGCTGGAGCAGCATATCTGTTCAATAGTAATTTGCACAAGCTATCTGAACTCTTTCCTTATGTTCACAAGCCTGCATGTCTGGCCCTCAGATCTGCCAGAAGGCAGGATATATTGTGTAATGGTATTGCAGCCAGTGGTCCTCCTGGCCACTCTTATCTACTGAGTACATTAAAATTATTATGCAATAGGCACCGTGTCTCCTTTGTCCATAAACCTGGAAGTCTGAGGCCAGGTCTCCACTATAAATATACATCTGTAAAACTAGGTTGCTCAGGATGCCAGTGCTTGACAGGCCCAAGTGCATGGCCTACTGAGAAAAGAGTCTACCAAGCCAGTGAGTGGGAAGCTTATTCTGTGAGTGGCTAATTTGGTTTTAAAAAAGCACACATACTAATGTTTGTGTTTTCACTTTCTGAATCTCATCAGAGCACTTTGCTATGAGAAAGCATAAAGGAAAGGAAGACCCTGGGCCTGACTCTGTCCTGTCTCACACCTTGTGTAAAGTATGAAAACCTAGGATGTGAAATGCTATTCTATTAGAATGGCAGTATTCTACGCACACTTTTCTCTCACTCTGCATAGGTGGAAAGGATGCTCCATGATGCATAGCAGTGTAGAATCTGGCCCACTCTTCTTGCACCAGAAATTTTATAATGTAAGGGTTCCAACTTGCATTTGTAGTGTACATAAAACTGGCCAGGGAGTATAAGATCAGGACCTGAAGCAAGTGTAGACTGTGTAATTTGAACATTCAAGATAGGTTTATGGTCCAAGCCTGAAGTTGTGCAAATACACAGTACCAGACATGTCAGTTATTTATCTAACACCTTGCAACAAATTAATTTCCAGGTTAATTAATCAGTTTCCTGACTGGGAAGTGTAAATTACATTGCAGTAGAAAGGCACCTACAAATCACTATTCTAGAGATTGTGTGCATCTATTGCAAAATATCTACTTTGAATTCAGTTCTGCCTATTCATGCAATGGTGCTGGAAAACTAGTGCAAGTGCATTGCATTGGTTTCTTCCAATAATATAGTTAAGCTGTCTGCTGGCAGTGTGTACCTTGAATTTCTGTAACAGACTCTATACAATCAGAAGTCTAGTATTTATGATGCTTTCTAGAAATATTGCATTCCAGCTAGACTCAGCATGTTACTTCCATTTATTTCTGTACATTTAGTGTTGGTTATGAAGTTTTTAGTAATTTAATCTTTCAAGTAAAATAAAGTGTGTATATGGTCAAGAAACTGTCAGAATTGCAAGGCAAGCTGGGTTTAGCCCCCTTTTTTTGTCTTCTAAAGTGCATCATTCAGGTTATAGGTCTAGGTTCATTCACCTCTTTCAAAGGTGGATCCATACAGTTCAGCTGCTTTGGAATGGGATCTGTGGGCTGCAGCCCTGTTCAACAATCATGTAAATATGAGTGTTTAGCATCTTAAAGTAGTTTTCCTTCAGGAGTCTGAGACAGCAGCTGATTACAGTGAGTTCAAAAACATTTCTTCAAAAAAAAAAAAGCGTAATGTATTCACCCCAAATGTAAGTAGTATAGAGAGCAAAGGGTCAAAACAATAAAAGGCTATATGCCTGGGTCTTGCCTGTACCATCTTTTCTTCCAAGCTTTAAGTTTTCCTCACCCATTTACTCCTATATCTGGCTGTGAGAGACAGCTTTCTTCCTGCAGTTTCTCTCTTTCAGGCTATGTTTACACTGACAATTGAACATGACACAACTTTTTTGTATTTCAGATGTGTTAAACCGCTCCTCTCTCCCTCCACTCCCCGAAAGACACAAATTTTGCCGCAACAAGTGCCAGTAGGAACAGCACATTGAATTGTAGGCAGAAGATCGCTCCTGCTGATAAACACCACTCATTGGGAGTAGAAGTGTTTTGTTGGCAGGAGAGCTAACAAAAAGAGGCTACATTGAGTGACTTTTAGCAACACGGATGTGGTGATATAGCTGTGTTGCTAAAAGCTGTATGGTGTGGACAAAGCCTCAGTATGTCTTTATCAATGTCTCTTCCAGGGCAGCTGGGGACAACCCACTCAACCTTTGTCCTTCCCTAGAACATAAGAATGGTCCTACTGGGTCAGACTGAAGGTCCATCTAACCCAGTATCCTGTCTTCCGACAATGGTCAGTGCATGGTGCCCCAGAGGGAATTAACAGAACAGGTAATCATCTGTCCCCTGTCGCTCATTCCCAGCTTCTGGCAAACAGAGCCTAGGGAAGCTATCCCTGCCCATCCTGGCGAACAGCCATTGATGTACCTATCCTCCATGAATGTAACTGAGTTTAAAAAAGTACTAGATATAGACTTGGCCTTCACAACATCCTCAGGCAGGAGTTCCACAGGTTGACTTGTGTGAAGAAGTACTTGCTTTTATTTGTTTAAACCTGCTGCCTATTAATTTCATTTGGTGACGCCTAGCTTTTGTGTTATGAGAAGTACAGACGCTTCCTGACACATGCAAGCATTCCATTCTGGAACACCTTGTGTGACTTGAAATTTGGACATATCGCTGACCAAAGTGTGCATGGAAAAAAACAAAAACCCTCCTACTTTTAGCTTTTTCTGTAAGCATGGATTTCTGTAAGTCAGAGACCATCTTTACTAAACAAAATTTCCTTATCTATTTTTCTCTACACTGGTTTTTACACTTCATTTGCTATTGTTTATAGTCCTTCCTATTTTTCTCACTAGGATTTAACTTCCACTTTTTAAAAGATGCCATTTTGCCTCTCACTACTTCTTTTACTTTTTTGTTTAGCAACGATGGTTCTTATTTTGGTTCTCTTACTATGTTTGTTTTTTTAATTTGGGGTATACATTTAAGTTGAGCCTCTATTATGGTGTCTTTAAAAATTTTCTGTGTAGCTTGCAGGGATTTCAGTTTTGGCACTGTACCCTTCAATTTCTGTTTCACTAACCTCCTCATATTTGTGTCATTCCCCTTTCTGAAATTAAATGCTACTGTGGTGGGCTTCTATGGTGTTTTTCCTGCCACAGGTATATTAAATTAAATTTAATTACATTATGGTCACTATTACCAAGCGAGCCAGATATATTCACCTCTTGGACCAGATCCTGAGCTCCACTTTACAACTAAATCAAGAATTGCCTTTCCTCTGGTGAGTTCTAGGACCAGCTGCTCCAAAAAAGAGTCACTGTGCAATAGGCACCATGTCTCCTTTGTCTGTAAGCCTGGAAGTCTGAAGCCAGGTCTCCACTATAAACTTACATCAGTAAAACTAGGTTGCTCAGGGGTGTGGGCCTAGCGTCTTTCAGGTTTTAGTATCCCTGGGCTCAGCTCGGGAAGAGTTAAAGCCAGTATTTGTGTATTCCCTGATTAATAGCTTCCCCATTGTTTCCCAAAGGACACCTGACACTTTCTGTGATATTACCTCCAGGGCCGGCACCAGCATAGGAAGCACATGCCTGGGGTGGCGTTCTGGCCAATCTGAGGCCAGCGCTCCTCCGGCCGCACTGCCCTCTCTAGCCACCCTTTTTTTGCTTGGGCAGCAAAACAATTAGAGCTGGCCCTCATTACCTCACCTTTGCCATTGTTTTGTTTCCTATTGGTTAATCCTTTACAGCCTCCTTTGATTGAACTCTTTGAAGCCCAGCAGGATAATATCACACTGGTAAACTGCAGAACACTTTATTTTTATTAAAAGAACAGATTTCCCTCAATATCCACTGCAAATGATTGGACTTTATGGTAGCTTTCAGCTATGGCTTTGGATATCTAAATGTGCTTCAGCATGGGTGTGGGTTTGAATGAGCACACTGGGATTTTAGTGTTGGAACTTGTGTATAGGCCTAGAACTGCCTAGTATCATCCATTTCCAAATAATTGATAACCAATAACCCAACCTTGAAATCAAAGTACATTTTATTCTTCTGAATTAAAAAAAATGGAAATAAGGTGCACATTTTTATGAACGGTAGTTGAAACTCATCTTAAATTGTGATAGGCATTTTAACCATTATTTTTGGTTGGTATTACATCAAGAATGGCTGTGTGGAAATCATCCTGTGAAATATTTGGAATCAAGATAGTCTTAAAGGGAAATTTTAATTCATATATCTTTATAATGAGGCATTGACTGTATAAGGATCAAATTTGTGACTTCTATAAATATTGATGTATCAATAGTTTTGTATATGTCCATTGAGAGAATTGCTAGCATAAATCTGGTCATTGCTCATGCAATAGCTACTAGTATCAGAGCTCCTGCTTACCAAAGATCCTGATGAAAGCTTTTTCAATCAAAGAATTGTTGAATCCATGCCATCCACTGATACCAATGATGTCTAACTTGCCAGCACAGCTAAAGCAGTACATTTATCTCCTTACACCTCATTTGAGTCTCTTATTAATGCTGACATCTGTTCAGGTCTTAATTACCACAACTAGTCCCTGGTCAAATCTACCTAATACATTATGCACTTTTGTTTTTGGACTACATTGTATCTCCAAAAATATAATAGCAAAAGAAATGGAAGGAATATTTAAGAATATAAGGTCATCCTACTTCACAATTTAGTCAGTCACAAGTAAATATTAGCAATCAAGATTTTAATAGCCTCTAATTGTGACGTGAAGGAGACATGATTTGAGAAATGATCAGCAATCTTACTGACATACTGCTTTTTCCAACAAAGTTCAGTAATATAGTTGATGTGACGCATAGTAATTTCCCTGCATATATTTTTTAGGTTTCAGTGTAAAACTTTTCAAAGAATAGACCCTCGTTGGAACCATTTTATAGCTCAATCCCAAACAATGTAAAAAGCCTGTATACCAAGACTGAAAAATTGTTCTACAGTGTTTTGTACTTCCTGAGCATCTAATACTGTGTGAAGATTCTGGTGATGACCATTTGGTGAATAACAAAACCTGAGCATGTGAAAATTGAGAAGCTCAGAATGAGTCAGTACATCATCATCAATACTTAAGGTAAAAATTTTAAAGGTATTTAGATACTCCCATCTGCATCTGGGGTATCAGATGGGCATTGGTGCCTCCTTCCCATAGATTTCAGTGGGCATGAGGTGTCTAGGAACCTCCTGGAATTGTCAAAAGCATCTATCTACCTCTTTTTTTTATGGCACCTACATACCTTTTAAAGATCTGACCTTGAGTACAGAAGATCTGTGGCTGTTGCCAATGACTAGGCCCAAAGGAAATATACCAGTTTTTCAGGATGTTATCCAGATACTTTAGAAATTGGACATAGCAAAAGAAAATTCTATTCTTTTTCATGCATTGTTCATCTACCTATGATAAAAAATGTGGCATGCTGAAATACTGGTAAGAGATGAATGAACTTTATTGCCTGGTGCCAGTCAGCTGATTTGGATGAGGCTTACAAAGGTTAAAACCCTGCTGTCATAGAACAAGTTCCTTATCTTCAGACTCAAGTGGCTGCTGGCAACTAAGAACACAACCTAGAACTCTCAAGTTTCCCGTACTTCTTGGGTCATCTCATTTTAAGACTGTTTTTTCTTGCCATTCCTTCACTTCCTGCCTCTTTCAGGGATTTTTTTCTAGTTACTGCAGCAGCCCAGGGGAGTTAATAGATTCATCAATTTTTAAGACAGAATTAACTATTAATATCTAGCTTAATCTCCAGCAGATCCAAAGTCATAAAAACATCCATCTAGTTCTTGCACCCAATACATAAAACTGCCTAACAATAGTAAGGAAGAATACCTTGCATATAGAGGAAACCCCAGCAACCCTAAGAGTTATGCCATCCTCACTCCTTCTCTCTACTGGTCATGGGTTCTGGTAGATGTCTTCACCTATTCCTCTTCATGTCAGGTATTGGCCCCCGCTGCATATAGGACTCCAGATGCCCTTGTCACATAGACTCAATTGAACACAAGATTTCTGAAACCTTTTTATATAAAAGAATATTAGGTAAGGGAATGGATATGGGCTGAAAGTCAATAGAGAACCGAAGGGAATTTGACAACACTGAAACAGTAGCACAATCCCTTCCTTGTGTAAAACCTTTAGCCCCTACCTAAAATCTCCAACCCTACTGGTGGTGCACATAAAGTTGAGATGCAGTAACCTGGTGAGGCATTGCATTCTACTTGCAGCTGTTCAGTTTGGACCTCTGGCCTGGTGGGGGTATTTTGCTCCTGAGCCTTCACCTGCTCTTGGGACACCTGAGTCTGTGTTCAAAAGTTCTCACAACTTATCCCAGTAAAGCAGTGTCCATTGCAGTTCTTTCCCTGGGCTGTCTCTCACCAGAGCAGGACAGTCCCTGTTCCTTCCATGGAGGCCTCCATGAAGACTACTCTTGCCAAGATGGCACTTCCCACCCACCAACTTCTTGCTGTTGATACGTCAGTGTTGATAAATGAAAAATAATGCATATTGGAAAACATAATCCTGCCTACACATACAAAATAATGGGATGCCAATTAGGTATTACCACTTAAGGAAGAGATCTCAGAGTTATTGTAGATAGTTCTTTGAAAGCACTTGCTCAATATGAAGTAGCAGTCAAAAAACCTAACACAAATGTTAATAACCATTAGGAAAGGGATCGATCAAACAGTAAATCTCATAATGTTATATAAATGCATAGTATGTCCACACCTTGAATATGCCATACAGTTCTGGTTACCCCCTGCTCAAAAAGGATATATTAGAATTGGAAAAGACACAGAGAAAGGGAAAAAAAAATACTAAGTATGGAACAGCTTCCATATGAGATGAGATTAAAAATACTGGGACTATTAATCTTGCAAAAGATTAAAGGAGTGTATGATAAATGTCTACAGAATCATAAATAATGCAGAGACCGTGAATGAGGAAGTAATATGTACACCTTTAAATAACAAGAACCAGAGGACCCCCAGTGAAACTAATTGGCATCAGGTTTAAAACAATCAAAATGAAGCACTTCTTCACACAGCACACAATGAATGTGTGGAACTCACACAGGGATGTTGTGAAGGCCAAAAGTACAACGGGCTTCAAAAGGATAAGTTGAGGATGGATTCATCAGTGGCTATTAGCCAAGATGGTCACGGATGCATCCCCATGCTCTGTATGTCCCTAAGCCTCTGACTGCCAGATACTGGGACTGAATTACAAGAAGGGTCACTGGATGATTGCCCTGTTCTGTTCACTCCCTTTAACGCACCTGGATTAGCTGATGTCATAAGACAGGATACTGAACTAGATAGGCCATTGGTCCAAGCCACTATGGCCATTTGTCTGTTCTTGTTACATTGTGCCCTGAGACATGGAGGGACTATGTAAGGAAAGGGCAGAAGTGAAATATGATTCAGCAGTCCTAGCCAATGGAGTTGCTCTTAGGAGAACACTATCCACTGGCACAAGTTAGAGCAGTCCTAAAATTGTTCTACAATGCTGGCAGTTGATTTTGCCCCCAACAATGCCCATGATTGGGGGACGAATAAGTGTTTTTTCCAGTACATGTTTGTCATAGCCCAGGGCCACTGAGATTGTTTGGGTAATGTCTTGGTGATTCAAAAATGTCTGAATCTTGAGAAGTTTTGAAATAAGGCAAACAATCCAGAAAGAATTGGTCTCAGAAATATAAAACTTTGACTACGACATATGGCTGAATTTGCTATTTTCTGGTATTTGTGCTACTGAGAATAAAACACCATATGTGCTGTTCATTTGCCCAAACTCTATATTGGCACTAAGTGATGCTTAATGAAGGGAAATGTGCAGAGCTTGCAGGTTTTTCATCATTGTCACTTGGCTTTGCCTTAGCACACTCTGTAAAAATGGCCAGAGATCATGCAAAAGGAAGATCTGATTTGGACTAATCTTTGAAGGGCCTCATCAAAAGCCCTGAAATCAACGAAAAGACGGCCATTGATTTCAATGGGTTTTGGGTCATCCTCAAAGTATGGCTCTTTTTCAGTGATGGGCAATGTGGGGAGCATGCAGCCATCAGGGTAATCCGATTGTGGGCCATGAGACATTTTGCTGATGTTGGCCATCCACAAGTATGGCCCCTCTGCAGTTCCAAGTGACTGCTGTTTGCTATTCTCAGCCAATGGGAGCTACAGGAAGCAGCAGCCAGCACATCAGCAAATTGGGAGGGGGTGGAGGGTAATAGGCACCTATATAAGACAAAGCCCCGAATATCGGGACTATCCCTATAAAATTGGGACATCTGGTCACCCTAGTCACAAGTTGCCCACCACTGCTCTACTTCAAAGAATAACCATGTAAAAATTAAACATCTTACTCAACAGATTTTCCTCTTTTTGTGTATTCCGTGTCATGTCTGTTAACTTCCATGACAACAATATTTTACAAAATATTGTTAGGGTTTCAATTCATGTTACATCTGCACAATTAATTTAGGTTTTGAGTGAGGTGGATTCTATTCCATCTTGTGCATCATCACCAGAATGATTAATTAAGACCTAGTCAGTCACACTTGTGCAATTTGTCTCTTTAATGGTGCCACACAGTTGTCACTTGAATTACAGAATTTATATTTTTTTGGTGAAAACACATCTGGATTTTCTGAGCCCAGGATAAGTTGGCAGCATCGGCTGTTAAGGGTGAAAAAGTCTGTTTTTACTTGTAAACTCATCAGATAGTGAGACTTGCAGTGAAATGTAAAAGACCAATGACACGCAATGTAGTACAATTTTAGATTTTCACACACATCTAGGAAATTGCATGTTTTTGTCTGTAAGAAGTGAGTGAATGAAGCACAGTCAGGGAATTTCTTTTACAAATTGTTTTCATGCTATGGAGTCAATTATCTGAAAACATATAGGCACCTCTCACCCCCTTTTAATTTCTGTCATCTTGTGTCCTCTTTCGTATTCCCTCAAGAACATTAAGAACAATGAGCTTTTTATTTTTTTACCAGAGTTGTAGCTTGCTTGGTGCATCATTACTGCTAACTGTCAGTAACCACAGTCTCTAACTCCAGAGGAGATCACTACAGTTATATTATTAAAACTGGGTATGTCATCAGCAGTTGTATTTTTAGAAATGGTAATGTAAGTGTAGCACTAAAGACCTTGCTGAAGGCTTACACGTTTGGAAACAGCGGCAGGTCTGTTGCTATAATTTGCTGTGTGGTGTTGCTGAGTTAATGGCCGTTGGGTGACTTGTTTTAAATGCTCACATCCTTTCTACTCTCTTTATGTTTCAGCAGTCTGTCAGAAGTTTAGGGTTGGTCTTTTTTTTTTCTTTTAAGTAACAGTGCAGTGTTCACTGAGAGTGTATAGATGAAACTCAGCAATTTTAGATGCCTTAAAAGAGAGATGAAGTATGAACAGAGAAAATAGAAGACTAGCTTTACTTCCCCAAATGCGAGTGTTAACATTTAGTGCTTAGTTTAGCACTGGCTATGGACTATTTTAGATTTCTGGATCCAGTGTACTCATGGATCCAGTGTACAATGTACTCACATTGTATCAGGCAGTATATCAGTAAAGTAAGACAAGTTAAATATCTCTGTGATTGTTTGAGTCTGTCTTGCCACAGGATTATACACATGTTCATTAGAGCATGGCCTAGGTCAGGGGTCTCAAACATGCGGCCTGGGGGCCGCATGTGGCCCACGAAGCCCTTCCCTGCGGCCCGCCAAGCTTCCTGTCGTCCCCCCCCCCCCATAGCAGTTTGCGGGAGGGAGGGGCCAGAAGCAGAGGCTTCTCTGCTGCCTGGCTGGGCCGCGCGTGTTTCTAGCTCTGGACTTTCTATATTGCTCTTGCTTTGTTTGCCAAACAGCTGTTGGTGATGCCTAGTGCTTTCCAGGAGGGAATGGGGAGCTGCGTGCTCAGAGGAGGAGGTGGGGCAGGAGTGGGACCTCTTGGAAGGGGTGGAGTGGGGGTGGAGCCGGGGCAGCGAGGGCAGGGTGTGTGTCAGTGGTGCGGCCCTCGGGCCAGTGCACTAGTCCTCATGGAAGGGGTGGAGTGGGGGCGGAGCCGGGGCAGCGAGGGCAGGGTGTGTGTCAGTGATGCGGCCCTCGGGCCAGTGCACTAGTCCTCATGCGGCCCTCATGGTCATTTGAGTTTGAGACCCCTGGCCTAGGTATACTTGGTCTTACCCCAGAGTGGGGAGGTAGACTATAAATCAGTGTTTCTCAACCTTTTTTAATACCAGGGATTGTCTGTGTCAGGGAGATTTCAGGGACTGACACCAGTTCACAGATCAGTAGTTGAGAAACATTGCACTAGATGCCTCCCAAAGTCCCTTCCAGTCCTCCACTTTTTTGATGCTATGATTAAGGCAACTAACAATATATTTCAGGCTGGATCATGAACACACCTTGTATGGCTGTGCAAACGCCAAGTGATGGACAAAACCTCCTTGCATAACTATATAACCATCATTCACAGTGACAGTTCCTATGCCTGGGTGATTTAGGGATTGCTTGTCCCTACAATGAACCCCAGGGAGAAGAATGCCAAAAAGGGAGTGAGAATGGGCAAGGTTGCACCATGCTTTTGTTCTCTCCTCCAATAATGCAGAGTGTAGTCAACTTAACATAGGAAGCAGTCTTCCCTATCCAAATAGATAGAGCAGCATCTCATGCTCAACAATCGCCTCTGAGTGATTTGTGCCTGTCTGATGAACCATTTCTTGGGTTTTCCTCCTGAGTTGGGACAGCTTCACACCCAAAACTGTGGTTTAAAAGCTATTATTTAGCCCTTTGTAGTATTACTGAATGCCTGGCGTAATAACAAGCAAAGTTGTATATTCCAGTAGCACAGGATAAAACAGCAATTGTATGTTTTGCTAATGCTTCAATGGCAGAAATTCATGATCTTTGCCAGTATAGTGTGTCCAGTTTCTCTCCTAACTGGCCCCTTGAATTTCATGGTGGTATTTGTTAGTAAAACTATTTGTTTTTTCAGGAAGCACGTTAACTCCAGAGCCATTGTTTGATTGCTATTGCATCAAATCCCCAAATTTAGCACTTTAGGAGATTACTTTAGGAGATCCTAAATTTAGCACTTTCAAAGCCCTATGTAACTCTGCTTCTCCCATATCAAACTGTGTGCATTACTACTACACCACCTCTGCTCTGCCACTGTTCTCACACTTGACCAACTGTTTGCCAGCTTGTCACATCATTGCATCGACCTTTTTTTTAACACAGTCTAGTTCAACCCATACCACATCCATAATATCTTCTTGCACTCTCATCTGCATTATATCTCCTTGTCCACATTTAAATCCCTGCTTAGGAACCCACTTCTGCCATGCTTCCACCTATGAATCTAGGTTACTTGTACAGCTTTTAAAATCCCTATTTGTTGTTCCTCTTTACCTAACCTCTTCTTATTTGTCTGTTCTTAAAACCTATGAGGCCTTTGAAACAAGGAGCATCCCTTCCTCATCTATGGAAAGAACCTAGAAACTCATTAGCACTACCATGAACAAATAATAAATAAATCTATCTTGAAATCCGCATGAGATTCATATTCTAATTGGAAACATTTCTGTTTCAGCCATCAAATTGCTATTTGCTGTTTATCAAAGGCAAAGTTAATTGTTGGTCTTTGTTGTAGCTATGACAATGTAAGCATATGTTTGTTTTTCTGAGATGGAAGGAAAGAAGCTCATTGGTGTAATTTAATAAGTTTTTCTTGACAACTTCCCGAATGACCCTGGTAAAATTTTTGTCTTCAGTAGGAGCTAAGGGAGTGGAAAGTGTCGAAGAATTTGAGGAGGAATGATTGTTTTTTAGTTTTATATAAATGCAAATCCACTTTAAAAAAATCTAAGAATAACTTGACTAACCTAAACAATAATTTTGGGGAAAATCAGTCATTACTTAGTTTCAATCTGCAGAATCTAATTTTTAAGTCACACCACTGTGCTTCTCTTAGATATGTGTTCTGAACCTGAAAAAACAAAAGTTTGGTTGCTAATAAATTAAGACTAACTCTTAAACAATCAACAGGAGATTCTTATTCCAGCATAAACTGCATTTGGGTCAGAAAGAAGCAAAAGCTTAACATCCTAATAATGTTATATACCAGCTCTTACCTGACTCTGATCTGTAGTGGGGGCAGTACAATAGGAAGCAAACTGACAACTAATAAACAAACAAAAGTTTAACTATTCAACAGGTATAGTTCATGTCCTGTAGTGATCTAAAAGATCTGACCTTTGTGTACGTTACTCATGAAATGAAGCACTGAGCGAAAGCTTCTTGCAGTTCCCTACTTGACCCTCCCATTCTGATGGCTGTAGTGGATGCTGCCCTTTCTGATACTGGCTAGGATTACACTTTTGTTTATGTAACTACCATGAAGGGATCCTCTAGTGTTCCAGACTCCTCCTGTTCTTAGAACAGTTACTCTCTGCTGAACAAGCCAGCCTCTTCAGAATTCAGAACTCTCCATGAATTTCTGCTTGTTTGAATTTGCAGTTACGTAGACCCTGGTGCTGCACTGGGATCAATGCAGGGTCAGGGCCTTAATAGTTTTTTTTAAAAATAATAAAGTTGAAAAAAGGTACCTTTTAATTGTACAATGTTTATAAATATTCAACAAATTATATTTAGGGGCGGGGGAGAAAATGGCTGAAAGAAAATATCTGTGACTTTATTTATTCACATCCAGAAAATATGGATATAATTATTTGATTACTAGAGTAGGAATGTTAAATCATTGGTGAGGGAACCAATGTTGTTGTTAGCAGTTAGATCATAATGACTATAGATTGTGCTTTCATTGTGCAAGCATCATTTTCCAGGTAATGTGCTATTCATTTCTGCAGAGACATTGGGAAAATGTTTAAATTAAAATAAATAATGCTTTGATAGAGCCAGCATCATTGTGCAAGCAGAATAAATATCACAATTATCTGCACTCAGCCTATGGTTGTATGGACGGGTCTTTCCTGAATTAATGGATAATCCAGTTTTAAACTATTTTATTAAGTAAAGGAATCCGAGTGCTGGAAACTTGATTATATTTTTCCAGCCAGTTTGCCCAATTCTGTGTCCTGTGTTGCTGCTGCTAGTTGTTGATGTGCTAAAGACAGCACATGGGAATTTCCCTTACTGCTCTCTGCAGTCTCAATTGATTCACTAACTGCCTGACCCCAGCCATTCTGAAGTCAAAGGAAAAACTTCCATTGACTTCAATGGTACAGGATCATCCTCTACCTTCTTACTCCTCCCCAGAGTGTTCTTTCTCTCTCTCTCTCTCTCTCTCTCTCTCTCTCTCTCTCTCTCTCTCTCTCTCTCAACTGAGAAAATAAAATTTCAGCAGCTTATTATGGGGAGCAATTCCTCTCAGCTTGCTTTTAGCACTTGCACTCAGCAAGATGACTGTTACACTGCTCCGTGATTTCAGGAATAATTTCCACTGTGTTAGCTTCGTCATCCTCTTCACCAGGGATCCTAGAAATCCATTTGCCACTAAAAAATGCAGAATTTGCCTTTTTACAGAGACTTTTACATTTTGTGAAAAAATAAAAACATATTCACTATTAACTCAATTTTACTGAAAGTACCAGTGTCACGTATTCAATGCACACAACGTCCCCTCTCGTAGTTTGATTTTTGAATGCTCTTTAAATTTACATAGCTAAACATACTGCAATAAACAGCTTCCAGTATATAGAGGTTATTCAACAGCATATAGGGGTTCATGTGTTAATGCATCTCAAATTTCACTTTAGCCTCCAGACGTGAGTGAGTAAAGTTAGAAAAAGAGGCAGAAAACTTGAAAAATCACCCGTAAAGACCATGTCACTGAAGTTATGTCAACGGTACGAAATTATGTCGAATTTATAGAAGTTGATCTTCAGAAAGCAATTTTATACAGTAGATTGTGTATGTCCCCACTAAGACTATTAAGTCGACGGAGTGCATTTAATATCATGGCTAGCATCAACTCACAGAGCAGTGCACTGTAGGTAACTATCCCACAGTTCCTGATGTCCATTGGAATTCTGGGTTAAGCTCGCAATGCTTGATGGGGCAAGTACAGTGAAGATTTCTTTTTCATTCTTTTTTAAGCAGAGAAAATGTTGGTTTTTATCACAGAAAACTAGGATACCTGTGTATCACCAGCTCACTTGAAAACCTGTCATTCTGATCCACCAGAGATATTTCTTCTCCTCTGGAGATTGGACAACAGCTTGTACTGCTCTTAAGCAGTTACCTCTGGTCTTTAACTTCCTGCTTTTCCTAATCTTTGTTCAATTAAAAAATGCTTTTTCTTTGCAGTTAATCACTATTGTCTTCCACCAACAGAAGTGCTTAGCTATCGAGAATAAACCTGTGCTAGCGGTGACCATGTAACACTGACTCCCAATTTCTGTCTATGGCCTTTTAGCAGATTCCTCCTTTCAAACCTTTCTTTCATTACCACACTGAATACTTTCAGTATATTGTAAGTGCTGATGTTAAGTGATGGCAGTTACAAATGGGAATGAGACATTGCTTTAGTTTCCACTGCAGGAGAACAAACTTGTGATTTTCCCCCAAATCTTTACACAGAGTCCCAACATAGAGAGTGTTTCCTGGATCTGACTATGCTTTTCCCAAGGAGCATGCATGGGACTGCATGCACACATCTATGCACAGTCATTGTGTGTGTAACTGAATGTAGTAAAGGTGGTAGGTGGTGACAGAAAATGGTTGACCACTATATTCAACAATGGCTTGATCCGTCATTCATTTTGAAGTCAATGGGAACCTTTCCATTGATTTCAGTGGGTGTTGGACCATTCCCCAAAACATTTTTTGTATCACTTATTTATTTGGATCTCTTACAATCTCTCTTCCTAAGGTGCTATATCTCCTTACCACCTTTTACCTGGCAGGATCATTTTCTTTGTGTATTCCTCCTCTTTAGAAAGGTTAGGTCATCAAATCTTGGAGTAAAGTGAAAAAAAACAATTGTGAGTTAGGTGACCAGTCTCACAGTTCAAGCAGTAAATTTCCAAATACTACAATTATTGCAGCAAAATAGGAAACAGTTCATGAGGTGATTATTATTTGCATAAAACATCAGCAAATTATCTTGAATCATGAGTATTGTCATCTGCACCCTTTCCAGCTCACGCCTTCTTTTTGGTTTCTGGGTTGTATTCACCTGCCACAGCCCCTCACGTTGTTCTTTCATAGGAGAGGAGAGCCTCTCCAGGTCTCATTTGACTAAAACTAAGAGTGAGAGGATTTCAGAAGCACATTTTGTTTTCTCAGCTGGAGCTGATGGGATTTTTTTCCACAGAAAAATGTAATTTTCAGAAAAAAATAAAACCTGAAAACTTGTGGCTGTTAACCAAAGGTTTTTAGAGAAGATCTCCTGATTTGGAAATGCTGCCACTGTGCCTGATGCTCCCATTCTCCTCTATGGACTAGAATCTATGGTCAGATGACGTCTCTCATGATGCTCAAAGGTCTCTCGCTCTTGCTGAGCCACTGCGGTACATCATGGAAAATGCACTCCAGCTGTGAACCTGGCTCAGAGTAGAAAATGGGAGCATGAAGCACCTGGACTACAACCCTCTTGAGGCACTGCAGTGGTATTTTTAAATCTCTATCCCCCCCACCCCCAATTTTGGGCTGAAAACAAAACATTTTGAAATTCAGTTTTTCATTGAAAAACTGAATCTTAGACACATTTTTTTAAAAGTGTCACAAATCCCAGTTTTCCACTGAAAACCAATTTTGACAAAATCTTTGACCAGCCTCTTTGCCTCTCCTTGGAGGTTGGAGGTCTCTTCCCTCTGGGCTGTCTGTCTGAAAGTTCCCAGCTGACAGTCCATGTGTTTAAAAACAAGATTTATTCAAAGTGAGAGAGAAGGGTATGGAAACGATAGACAATTTATGTAACATTTACTTCAGCTGAA
Organism: Sternotherus odoratus; assembly: GCA_032164245.1. NCBI lineage: Eukaryota > Metazoa > Chordata > Testudines > Kinosternidae > Sternotherus > Sternotherus odoratus. The sequence goes on from JAVMKO010000004.1 coordinate 58,458,216, forward strand.
TACTCTATAAAGCCAAGTGTGGATGTTTGCCCTTATCTTAATTACCGAGTTCAAGAAAATCTTACTTCGCTTGAAATCCAATCCCTCCCTGAACCTGACAGCCCTTTGAGGATGTATCTAAACATTTTCCTGATCAGGACTTCCTCATGAAGTATTTCAATCCAAGCAGCTCCCAGGGTCAACTAGGGTGTGATCCTGTACCCCAGAACTAAATGGGGGCATTGACTTCAATAGGCACTGGATCAGGCAGATCTCAGACAGGCTCCCATTTTAACAAATAATTTTTCTGAAGATAAGTACACACAGTAGGGATTGGTAATCATTTGGATTTGCCTGTTCTCCAGGAGATTATAAGGGCAGGAAAGAAGACCAATTAGCAGTATTAAATAGCTACCTTTGAAATGCTTAACCACCTGGCTCAAATACAGTAATTAAAAGATTATTTGATTAGTTCAGGCCTCTGAAACAGGCAGAATGTATTTTCCCCCATAGCCAGCCCTCTTTTACATTGTCTCATTATAGAATATGAATTGGTCTACACTTTAAAAAGTTTGCCTAGCATAACTATGTTGGCTGGGTCGGGATGTGATTTTTCTTTCTGACAAAGTTATGCTGAAAAGTCCTAGTGCAGTTACACCTGAATTGTTTGTTTTGGTTCCTGAACAGATATAAGCCATTCCACTATAAGGACTTTTAAACCAGTATAATTGCATCCATACTAAGGTGGTAGGGTGGATGTGGGAGTTGCCACTTTGACTATGCAGGCATACTTAAAAAGTCTTGCTGCTTTAAGTGTAAGCAGGATCTTAGCAACAGACCCCAGACTGTCCATCACAGATGCATCTGTAAAAATGTGACATGTTCAGTTTGACAAGTAAATTGTTCATCGTGAATTATTTGAGCATCTCTAATATATAATTATAAAAGTGAGATTATAATAGATTTCAGTGTAGTCATGACTAAGTGTATGAGTTTTATAATGGAAACCTCATGGCATTAAAAGGGAACACTACTGTCACTATAATGTTATTTGCTATGAATACATTCAGCCTGTGGAATATAGTTGTAACTGTGGAGGTCCCACAGTGATAGAGAGGCAATATGGGTGAGGTAATATCTTTTATTGGACCAACTTTTGTTGGTGAGAGAGACAAGCTTTCAAGCCACACAGGGCCCTTCTTCAGTTCTGCAAAAGGTATTCTGACCCTCCCAGCAAAATGCAAGGTGGATTAGCAAAAGTGACAGAGTCTTGTAGCACCTTATAGACTAACAGATTTTAGGGATGATAAGCTTTCATGGACTAAGACTCGCTTCATCAGAGGAATGTTGTGGAAATCTCCAGAGGCAGGTATAAATATGCAGGCAAGGTAGCAAGGTAAATTCAATCCGGGAGGGTGAGGCCCACTTCCAGCAGCTGATCTGGTGGTGTGAACACCCAGAGAGGAGAAACTGCTTTTGAATTGGCGAGCCATTCACAGTCTTTGTTTAGTCCAGAGCTGATGGTGTCAAATTTGCAGATGAACTGGAGCTCAGCGGTTTCTCTTTGAAGTCTGGTGGATTAGATTTAGCATAGTTAGTGCATATTGTAAGGGAATACTCAAGGTAGAGTGGCCCATTAACACCCCTGCAGACATAGGACAAAAAGAGGGGTTAGTCAGTTACTGATTGCTATAATCAGCTATAAATTCAGCATTTCTCTTCAGTTAATGATTTTTAATGTCTAGCAGAGTAATGAATTTAAGCTCCCATGCTTGTATTTTGATAGTGTTGTGCTGATATTAGAGAGATGTAGGGCTGGTCTTCACTACCCGCCGGATCGACGGGTAGCGATCAATTTCTCGCATCTGGTGAAGACGCAAGAAATCAATCGGTCATGGCACCCCTGTCGGGAACTCCAGCTTGCCGGGAGGCGCAAGCTGGAGTCGACAGGGGAGCGTGCCGCCGACTGCCGCCGCTGTGAGGATGTTGGCTGCAGATACGCAAACTTCAGCTATGTGATTCACGTAGCTGAAGTTGCGTATCTGCTGTCGATTTCCCCTCGCCACCCCCCCCCCCCGTAGTGAAGACCAGCCCATAGAGTGATCACTTTGTGAAGAATGTTCGCCCACAGGTGATGTGGTGTTTTTATCTTTTATCATTTTCCTGCATGAGTTAATTCAAGAGCACAGTGATTGTCTGGTTTTACCAATAAAGATATTTCAATAGTGAGGTGTAGGATTTATGGCTCTTGAAAGGTGTGTTGTGGGGGTGAGGCTGCCAATCATTGTAGCAGTGGAGGTATGGCTGCAGGTTCCATTCTCCAACATGCCACACTTTTCACAGGACACCTTGAAGAAGAATTTCTGGACAAGTGCACCATGAAATCACTGATAAGCCTGAGATACATAGGTGATATTTTCATACTCTGAAGAGGCAGCTTAAACTCCCTTATAGATTTCCACCACAACTTCAGCAATCACCATTAGAGTTGCCATATTTCAAATTCCCCAAAGTAAGACAGACAGTGCTAGAGACACTAAAATCAACTTCATGGACATGACAGTCAGCTTCAACAATGGAACCCCACGGACCGCTATATACAGGAAACCCGTGGACCACCATACCTATCTTCATAGATTCAATAACCATACCAGACACACCGAAGAAATCTGTTTATCTACTGCCAGGCGCTGAGATACCAGAATATGTTGCAAGGATAAAGACTGGGATATATACCTTAAGACACTCAAAAGTTCCTTCATCAACCGAGAATATCACATAAGAGGAGTAGATGGCATCATAGAATGGGCAGCTCAAATACCCTAAGAGAATCTGGTTCGATACAGAAATAAAACTCCTCTGACTGCACACCCTTAGTTACCACTGTGACGGGATCCCTGGCGTGCCACCTGGGATCACTGTGCCCCCTTATCTTTCCAGCCTAGGCTGTCTCTCTCAATGGTTTGCTAGTAACAAGCAGAAAAGCCCTCCAGGCACTGTCCTCACTCAGTACAACCACATGTGGCGCCCCACACCCAGCTAGAGTCCATGAATGCTCTCAAAGACACTCATGAATCTCTCAGAGAAAGGCACCAGCCAAATACCCCGCAGCTCCCAGTCTTGCACCACAGGAATATACTGTCTTGAGTCATTGAATGGTAACTCCTTTGCTGGACAATGGCTGGTGATTGGTTACCTGGGGATTGGTTACCTCTTTCCCTGTTATTGTCTTAACCTTACCCTTATCCCCTTAACCCTGGGGATTGGTTACCTCTTTCCCTGTTATTGTCTCTGGAGAGATAGTATCTGGGCACTTCCCAAACCCACAGCATATTTGAGTAAAAACCATACAACACAATTCTTATTTTATATACATTAATGGTGCATATATTTAGATGAACAATGGCTTTTAGCAGATCATAACCTTTCCTGTTATATATTACATGGCATGCTTTATATCCAATATCACAATTGTATATAAATGAGGAATATGGGGGTTACAGGGTGTAACCTCAAGGTATAGAATGTCACAGATACTGTATCATCCCATATGGGCACCCAAATGGAGTATCATCAAACAACTACAGCCCATACCCAAGGGGGACCCCTTCCTGAAATAAATCTTCCCTGAGGAACCATTTATGGTATTCAAGCACACCCCCAAACTCCCCAGGCTCATTTTTAAAAGCAAGCCACTCACAGACTAGAACATATCAACTCAAAGTGGCATCAGACCCTGCCAGGGAAACAAATACAAAACCTGCAGCCATATATCCACTGCTACAATGATCATCACCTTCCACAACACATGAAGGTGTGTCGTACACATGCTTATCACATGAGCTATATCCCATCCAGTGTCCTTTTGAATGGACTTACATAGGAAACTAAAAGACCCAACAAAAACCAACCCCACAATGCCTTTGGATGAACACTTTTTCACAAAGTGAATGTTGTAAATGTGCCTTTGGTCATTTGAAGGATCACCTGGCATTATTTATTCGATACTGGATCTCAGTGAAAAAAATATCTGAAAGGCTATAGATACCTGCTGGGTCCTGCATAATAACTGTGAAACAAAGGGAGAAAAAATTCCGCTAGGATGCAGGTGTCGAGGCAGTCTGATGAATCTGAGTGGCCAGATACAAGAGCCATATAAAGAGCTCAACACAGATGTATACAACTATACAGGGAGGCTTTGAAAGACCATTTTCATAATGCACCAGAGTGGTATGTGTTGCTGTAGTATGCTCCACTGGGCCTCTCTCTTTTGTGGTCTGGAATGAATCTTCTACTCATTGCTGTATATGTAGGAATCTAACATTGTCAATGCACCTATTGGTATTGTTTGTAAATGGGTTCTGTGACAGTGCAGGAACAAGAAATTGATTGCTGACCGACCTGCCTATCACCAGCCCATATCTTGTTAACTAAGAAAGATGAATTATGTTTAAAAACAATAACAACCCAGAATTATATTCTGTAACATGAACCAGGAAAAAAACCACTTGGAACATAGGGGATCAGAACTTATAAAGGGGAAAGAACAGTCATTTCCATTTCAGGTATACGTACACCAACCATGTCTTTCACAGGTCGATGTATATTAAGCTGTTTTTTTCTTTTAATGTCTGTCAGGATAGTGCAATGATCCCTGATGCCATGTGGCATGTTGAGGTGGGGTATAGGGAGATCCCAATTTAGAGTCCTCTATGGGACGGAGAGGGAGGCGAGTCCACTTGGGAAGATGGTGGTGTAGTGGGGCGTTTATGTTGGTCAGAGCCAAGTTTAAGTGATGATGCTTCCACAACTGGGTCATTGTAAGCTACCATGCAGTGTAGATGAGGCCTAAATATCTCCAAAGGAAGATACTTCCTCTTAGAGGACTAATATATGTTGCTGAATTCTCAGTAAATCTGATTATTTGTGCACTGAATTTCATGCCTAACAAAATCCTTGTTTTTATTTCCTATAAAGGGTTTTAGCTTTTTGGAATTGATGAATGGACCCAGCAATCATACTCTAAATGTATACAAGGGAAAATGGCAAAAGCAAGAAAAAATAGTGTTCTTTCTTATACTGATAAACAGCTTCACTGCTATTGGGGGGGAAAGATTCAATAAAAATCCACTATTCTTCATGATTATAAGTGAAGCTTTTAAGTAGTTGAAAACTGTGACTAACCAACAATTATGAGAAAGTATTCCTCTCTTTAAGTATAAAGCATTTTGTGAGCAACTTTCCTTTTACCTGCTATAGCTTTTTAACTAAGATGCCACCAGCATCCAAAATATGCCTGAAAGCAAATCCTCATTACAATTCCTAATGCAGATACTATCTGCATTAGAAGGGCCATGAATTGGCTGCCAATTAAAGTTATGCTCTTTCAATTTACACACAAAATGGATTAATTCTAAAACAGCTCAATTCAGGGATCATTTATACTGACAAAAGAACCTGCTTTCCAGTTATTTCTTCTTCTTTTCAGTCCAGTAGTGTGTGTCTTGCATCATTTGTGTACGAGTGACATAGGTGTATGGAACCAGAAAGTTCTTCAGCAGATTAACATATAGTCTGGGCTCAATTTTCCAAGTTCCTGAGTGGCTCTTGAAATCCATGAGAATTAATGGCACTATGCTCCTTGCACAACCAGTTGTAAACTGATATGCCTGCCGCCGGCAGCATAACTTTTTCCATGAGAGAGGTGTGAGACAGCTTCTGTTTAATTTGACTTAAAGCGAACAAAACCCATGTGCAGTTACATTGCCACTTTCAAGTTTACATTCTAAGAAATAGTTTGTCTTTGAAAAGAAGCTAGAATTCAGCTCACTTTGGATCTTGACCCAGGTTCCTTAATACAATGACCCTTTGATAAGCACACTGCTAATACAATATATCTTTCTAATACCTCTGTTCTGAGAATAACTGTGCAGAGAAGTCCGGGTATATTAGAATACTGAAAGCCTGATGCATTAATGCTGTTAAGGACTTTGAGCTACAGAATCTAAATTAGTTCTCAGGGAATAAAAAAAGGATGGTAGCTCTGTCAGGGTTATGGCTACACTAAGGAAGGTTACTTTGAATTGTAGGTACTGGGAAATAAATCCCTGTTCCTTAGGTTTAGTGTTAATCCAAAGAACAGTTAAATGTTGTTAGTCAGTACCATTCTCTTTTTTGATGTCTTGGTTCCCTATTGCTCTTATGTCAAGCCACAACAAAGTCTTTATCTGGTCTTGTATCTCAAAGTCATGAGGACAAAAATGTGGATCAACATTTACTGAAGTTGGAAAGAGGAAAAGATGGGGACCTTGGACATTTTAAAAATATTTTTGACAACTGAGAATATAAGATTCTCTGTGTACAATATAGATATGGAAAGGCAAGAACTTTTCAGACTGCTTTAAACCAGTAAGATTAGCTCACAGTATGGTAACTAAAGAAGTAAATTATTTATAGTAGTAAAATTCTGATTTAATTTCACTACCTAGTTGGAGGCTGTGATGCTACATTCAATATTCTTCATAGAGGTATGCTTATGATATGAATATGGCATAACTAATTGTTCTATGCAGAATAGGCCATGAGAGGTATCATTGGAAAGGTTATGATTTACCGATTGTGATTATTCTCTCTGTATGCATATATCAGGTCTGCAGCTGAAGTTAGGAATATGGACTCTGTATCAATTACAAAAGTGTTTGAACCTGGGGAATGCTCACCAGATAAAATGCAATCAGTCTGACTGGTTAGTCAATGGGCAATTAGAGAGGACAATAGAACTTTGAAGATACTAATCTCTTGCCTTCCCTGGATGCTGCTTTGACACTGCAGGGTCATGTGATCATGTCATCTGATACTGAATTCCATCTTGGACCTCTGGTATTTTTCCACTGGGTGGTGGGGGCAGGAGAGATCACAGTGAGAGACAAAAGATTCCTGCCATATGAAAATCCTGTTTAAGGCAGGGAAGTGAGATAATCAGGGCTTTTCTCCACTACCTCCTGGCCCAAGAAGGAAGAGTGCTGAAAACACCTGAAGAAACAAAGAACTAAGTTGTGGGCGGAGGGGAGTGACTGAGAACCAGGCAAGAAAGGTCTATCCTGTGAAAGGAATACCTGGAGATTTAAGATGAAAACAATGCAATGTTTAGGGTGAGAATTTGCTATTATTATCCAGTAAATTTAGTGTATTAAGCTTAGTTTTTGTGTGTTGTTTTATTTACTCAGTAATCTGCTTTGATCTGTTTGCCTATTCCTTATCACTTAAAATCTAGCTTTTGTAGTTAATAAACTTGGTTTTTGTTTGTTCTAAAACCAATTTATATAATTCATAGCTGGGGGGGGGGGGAAGAGTATGGAAGCGGAGGACAGGTCTAAGCTACAGCTAGGATTGATGCTCTGAGACCGATCCACCTGTGGTCAATTTAGCGGGTCTATTAAAAACCAGCCAAAAGAACTGCAGATCACTTTGCAGTCAACCCCTGTACTCTACCCCCTGATGAGAAGAGTAAGGTCAGTCAACAGGAGATTTTATCCTCCCGCAGTGTAGACCCCTCAGTAACTTGACCTAAGGAACGTTGACTCCAGTTATGCTATTCACATAGCTGGGGAGTTGCGTGGAGTAGGTCAACTTACCACAGTACTGTAGACGTAGCCTGAGTCTTCCCATTCAGAGCTGATTGCAGACTCTTCGTGGTTCTACAGCTGGGTGTGTCCCTACCTGTGTGTGTGCACACTGGAGGAGGCCAGAGAGCCTGGCTTAGAAAAACAATGTACGGGAGCACTGGCTGGTAGGGCAGGCAGGCTCAGTGCAACCCCAGTACATCAGGTGGTACCCTGGAAGGGGGGTCCAACCTGTCACAGAGGCATCTTCATATTGGTATTCCTGAAGTTTATTTCTTTATACCAGTAAGGATGGTAGAAGTTTACTTATTTACATCCATTATCTACTTCCATGTTCCACTGTAAAAATTAATTAGCATTTCAATAGTTGGATTGTGACATCCTTAATCGTCTTGAGCAATACTTACTCCTGATTGAAATCAGTGGAACTACTTGAGGAAGTATTACTCAGCATGAGTAAGGGTACCATAATTTGTCTTCAAATAACTCAACTAGCAATATACTAGACCTAAAAGCCATGAGAATTTAATTTTGCTTTGTTGATTTCTGTAATGTTATGCAATGTTAAGGGGGATATGGGAAGAAGGTATATGACAAAATGTGAGGAAATGTACCACATGGTACTGTATCCAAACTAGAACCCTTCTGGACTGTGTACTTAGTAAGTGATTCCATTTTTTCTGGAAAACAATAAGCTTTTTAGACTAATTGAACCAGCTGTTCACCTGAGTCTTCAATATATACCATAGCCACATTTCTATCTTCTAAATTTGTATTGTTTTCTATAAACAATGTTAAGTGTGACCCAAATGAAAGGAAATTCAAAATTGAGTACACCAAATAGACCATTATTATTTAAAAGAGAGCCACCAAACACATACACACAGAAGTTAAAGGACACTTTAGCAGGCACAAACCAGGTGGAAATTTTACAGCCAAGTGAGAGAACCTCTCGTTGTTATGATGCCTACTTTATTTTTATTTTATTGAGGGGGGCAGGTGCACTTCAAGGGATGGGGAAGCCCACCTTTATTTGCTTAAAGTCAAATAGATTGAATGTGTGCCCAGTCAGAGGTACATTATGAAAGATTAGAGATGGAACACATTTTCACCGTTAAACATAAATATCTAATTTTAGTGAAATTAGTATTGTGAAAAATTAATCCATTTCATTCACCAAACTTCCCATTCTTTCATAAATATTCCAGTGTTTTGTGAGCTATTAAAATGGACACAATTAACGGTCCCAAATTTATTTATTTTTTGTTTAAAATAATACTGAAGCTTTACAAAACCTAATCTGAACAGGAAGGTTATGAAACAAAACACAAAAGCGTGTGTATGTGTGTGGGGGGGTTAAAACTATTGTTCTACATTGTTGAAGATACAATAACTCTGTATGTTTGAGAACCAGAAAAGGAAACTGATCAACCAGTTCAGGACCATGTTCAAGAGTGTCAGAGACAGGGACAATTTTTGAAACCCCCGCACCCTCACGCCCCTACCCCCCACAAATTTACTTTTTCACCATTTCTCTACTTCCCCACTGCAGTTTTTTATTTCCATGGTTCCCTGTTCCCATCACCATGATTTTGCCATCTTTGTCAACCAGTATTTATACATTCTTATATTTAAACATAATTATCTATCCTCACTAAAATAGTCTCCCTCTTATTTTTTTTTGTATTCTAATTTATCATGCTAGTTACTTGTGTAATGCGAACAGACTCCAGTCGTCATCGAGCTGGATCAAACCGGGGATTGTTGGAGCTTAGTGTATGAGGTAAAAGCCAACTGACTTAGCTAAGGTTCTAAAGCAGACACATTGATCTCTCTCTCTCTCTCTCTCTCTCTCTCTCTCTCTCTCTCTCTCTCTCTCTCTCTCTCTCTCTCTCTCTCTCTCTCTCTCTCTCAGTGAACCCAGAGGATGTGTGGGTTACATATTTCCCCTAACAGAGGAAGAGCATCCCCAGCTTTAGAGTCTTCCCAGTTGAAATCCAGGATGAGCACCCACTTATAATGCCAATGGACGCCGGTCATTATCGGGCGGGATCGAACTGGGGATCTCTGAAACTTAGTGCATGAGCCTTTACCTCATGAGCTAAAAGCCAACTGACCATTAGCTATGGTTGTAGAGAAGAGTAATTGAAAACACACACTCCCTCTCTTGTTTCGGTTCCACTAGATGGGACAGAACACCATACCCAGAAGATGTGGAAGTTACACTTGCACATTTGAAAACCGAGGCGGGGCAGCACTCCTAGCAGATGACCCCACCAGCATATTCCAGTGAGGTAGTTCCTAACTCTTCTAGTCACTAAAGAAAATGGCATAGAACACAGTTGGGTAAATCCCTATTCTCCCCTAAGCAGAACACTCAGACATTTAATTCTCTGTCTGTCAACCCTCTAAACATCCACCCCCACCCCTCACCATTCATTAACTCATCTAGTAAATCCCAACAAATTTGCATAACCAAAAATACCACCGTTTGCTCCCAGTCAGTGCCACATACACCACACCTTCACACCTGTAACCCATGTGAACACCACCACATATCCCAAACAGTCATCATCTAGTTACCCAACTAAACTCATCACTCACCCAGCGAACACCGCACACTGTATTCTAACCGTGCTTATCTCTGTAGTGTCTGAGCACATTCCTGTCATGCAGTAAGCAACATGACTAACATTGGTAAGGTCTTGTTTGTTCCCTCCTCTTCTCCCCGGGGAGAGAATCATGTGCAGTGGGATGCCTTGTTTTGGCAAGGTTTTAGAGTTTAATGTTTAAAATATACATTTTGCTTTCAAGAAAATTGCTCTGCACTTGGAGTGGAAGATGATAACGTTTGTGAGGGTCCTTATTTCCTTTGGTAGTTCTTCCACAGTCTGGGACTAGCCTTTGAGTAAATTCTGCCTCCCACACAAATGTTACCCTTTTTGAAGAGTTTCATTGTGCCAGAGAAGTAAAGTTGTTGGCCACAGTGACACATTCCAGTCAACTAGCCACTGCTTCACTGACCCAGTCACATCCTTAATAAACACACACACACACACACACACACCACAACACTGCAGATTTTGAAAAAATTATTCAGGCAGCTCCACAACAATCCCAGGAACCCTGGCCCAGCCCATATTCCCGTATGTCCACCTGTGCATCCTCCTAACAACTCAAATTATTTTAACTTTCCAGGCTGAATGAAACAAACAACAAAAAGTAAAAAGTCTAAGGGAAAAGTAAATTGCATGTTAAAAATCTTCTTTTAATAACCTGTGGTAGTCTTAGCATGGGGATTTGTTGCAAAAGGGATGTAAGGTGAAAATTCGCTCTTCATTCTTTTCATGCTTTGTATGGCTTAGTTGTAGTAATTCCTTTTGAAGGTTCCCCTTCTTGAGCTTCATAGTGCCTGCTTCATTCTTCATGTAACTTGAACTGTGGCTGTTAGGCAACCAGTTAATGAAATTCTACTGCTGTCCAATTATTCAGAAGCCTGTGGTACTGTAATATTCAAACTGCTGACAGATAATGTGATAATTTAGGGCTGCTTTACGGCACTCTAGGCTTATTCAGCTGTAAACTGAATAAGTCTTCAATTTCCCTCTAGTTCACTACTGCTAAATTCCCATTCTTCACTCTCATGCTTCAGGGCATCCTTATTTTAGCTCGTTAAATACTCATTTAATGTATGTCCTTTACATTTACAAATACCTCTTAAAGTTGCTTAGCTCACTTTCTTACAAGAACAATTAGCAGTCTTAAGTTTTAGAAGTGAAAAAGTCAGAACAGAATTGGAACAGTGATTATTTGTATCCATCCCTGGGACAATAGATCTTGAGGTTGGATCATCATGATGGTACTTCATCCAGTACATGGGTACTAAACTCAATATCTGCTATGGCCTTTTAATTCAGGTAGCTTCTTCAGCACTTTGGACAGTACCTTTTAAAGGTTTTAAGATGACACCAAAGAATTTGCCTTGGAATTGGTATATACACACCTTTTTTTTTTCTCCTTGTGATATAGTCACAGATTATAATAATTCATAACATATTCCAGAGCCTACTGATATATGCTAAAGCGAAACAGCTACACTGGTAATTTTTGAAAAAATCAAATTCTATGTGTACTGTAACTTTTCCCTAATTTAGTTCCCCGTATTAACCATTTAATGGCCATGATACAAGCTAACAATCGAAGAGTTCTGTATTTTATAAAAGATCTCTGTATTAGTACAGAGGTGATCCTACAAACAGCAAGTAAGAGTGTCAGTTCCCTTCCGTAACTCATTATGCAACAATCCTTCACTCCATAGAACAGTTCACAAGCAGTAGTATATTTTTCTTTTCTTATTTATACATTTCTTTAGAAAAGCATTCGTCATACTGAAAGCTTGTTGGTGGAGAATTGGTATGAAATATTTTTAATGGTCATGGTCCAAATGATTCAGATGTGTATGCCATCAATCTCTCTAGTGATCTACCCATCAATATACAAGTAAAAAAATTAAAAAGTCCATGTTTAAAGGGGTTCTTTGGGTGGGGGAGTGTTAATGCAATTCCTAAAAAGAGAAAACTCTCTTCTTAGGTCTTATAATTCCATAAAATTGATCATTACAGTTGGAAACTGTTGCCTGTTTTTGTTATCTGATCTTTGATGTTCCCTTAAATCCTGTACGTAGACTATAAGGAAGCTTATACCTTTCCAAGGAAGCGAAATTAGACTGGCTATTAGTCCTGGATTTCTCTCTCTCTCTCTCTCTCTCTCTGGCTACTTTTTATCTTTTTAACCCCATATTGATAATGTTCTCCTTTCTGATCCACATTTTGCCTCTAAGAAGACAACATATTTCATGAATCAGAGAGGTAGCTGTGTTAGTCTGGAATAGCAGAGGTAACAAAGTCCTGTGGCACCTTAAAGACTAACTATAAAGTTTTGAAGCATAAGCTTTCGTGGGCTAATACCCACTTCGTTGGATGCAAGCAGTGGAAGTGGGGTATTGGGGGGTGGGGGGATAGCTCAGTGGTTTGAGCATTGGCCTGCTAAACCCAGGGTTGTGAGTTCAATCCTTGAGGGGGCCATTTAGGGATCTGGGGCAAAAAATCTGTCAGGGGACAGTACTCAATCCTGCTAGTGTAGGCAGGCGGATCCTGCTAGTGTAGGCAGGGGACTGGACTCGATGACCTTCAAGGTCTTTCCAGTTCTAGGAGATTGGTATATCTCCATTTATAAAAAGTGTCCAGAGGCAGGTATAGAAAAGTAGGCAAGAACCAGGTGGGAGGTAAAAAGGTTAGTCCAATTAGACTGAACCAGCTTGTTATCTCCGATCAGGGAGGGTGGGTTATTCTTCTAGCATTTGAATGGGGGGTGTGAACATGGAGAGAGGAGAAAGTATTTCTGTAATTAGCAAGCCATTGTAGGTCTTTGTTCAATCCGAGATTGTTTGTGTTGAATTTGCAAATGAATTGTAGCTCTGCAGTTTCACTTTGCAGTCTGGACTTGAAGTTTTTTTTGCTGCAGTATGGTGACTTTTAAATCTGTAATTGTGTGTCCAGGCAGGTTGAAGTGTTCTCCTACAGGTTTTTGTATATTGCCATTCCTAATATCTGATTTGTGTGCATTTATCCTTTTTCGTAGGGACTGTCCAGTTTGGCCAATGTACATAGCAGAGGGACACTGGTGGCATATAATGGCATATATGACATTGGTTGATGTGCAGGTGAATGAACCAGTGATGGTATGGTGAAACCATAACAATTCTCTGTGATCTGGTGTATGATTACGGGAGAGACCACCTGATCCCAACAGGATTCTTTTCAGTCACGCTATGAAATGATTTCCTGAAATTGCAGCCAAACAGATCTCCTGTGTGCCAGGATATAGTACTTTCTCAAAGCAATTGAGCAATCCCTGAAGACCGAGAGCCATCGAAACTCAGACAACAGGTCTGAAATATATTGAGTTCCCTAATGTGTCTTTTCTGGCCTTAGATAAATAACCACTGATGCCTAACGGCCAGGTTGTATCTTAATCAAGTTATCTGACTTTAATTAATCATAGCAATCTGTTGTGCAAGCTTTTCTAATACAAGCAGTGTAAAACCAATGGTATGGACATTGGTTACTGTCTTACAAATGTTCCAGCCTATCAACATGGCAGCTAATACAGACACCATAATAATTTCCCCCCTTCATAAAATACCTTTGAAAACAGGTGAGTCTTGAAGCATCTCCTGAAGGTCACCAAATTCAGCTTCTGGAAAAGCAATATAGGAAAAAATCCAAAATCAAGCACAAATTAAACCAGGAACACATCAGATAATTGTGATGAGTTTGGTCACAGAGATCCTCTTGGGACTGTCACCTGATGTGCTGAAATTACCACTGAGCCCATTTTCCCTGATGGCTTGGGACTCCAGAACCCTGCCTTGTTGAGCCAGAGATGCTAGTTGCTGCAACACAGACCCAAAGCTGCAGGCTTTAACCAAAAACTGCTCGGTAAATCACTTATCTCCAGCACCCAGACACCCAGCTCCCAATGGGATCTAAACCCCAAATAAATCCATTTTACTTTGTATAAAGCTTATACAGGGTAAACTTATAAATTGTCTGCCCTCTATAATACTGATAGAGAGAGATGCACAGGTGTTTGTTCCCCCCCAGCTATTAATCACTTATTCTGAGTTAATGAAAAATCACTTTTGTTTATTAAAGTATAAATATTAGGATTTAAGTGGTTTCAAGTAATAACAGACAAAACAGCATAAGTTACCAAGCAAAATAAAACAAAACATGCAAATTTAAGCTAAATACATTTAAGAAACTGAATACAGGTAAATCTCACCCTCAAAGATGTTCCAAAGACTTGACTCCTTCCTATTCTGGCCCAATCCTTTCCCCTTGTACAGTTCTTGTTAGTTCCAGCTCAGGTGGTAACTAGGGGATTTCTCATGATTGCAGCCCCCTTCATTCTGTTCCACCCTGTTTTATATCTTTTGCCTGTTCTTCACTACGGGGGGGGGGGGGGGGATCGACTTCAGATATGCAACTTCAGCTATGTGAATCACGTAGCTGAAGTTTGCGTATCTGCAGCCGACTTACCTGCCATCCTCACGGTGGCAGCAGTCGGCGGCGTGCTCCCCCGTCGACTCCAGCTTGTGCCTCCGATCTGGCGGGTAGTGAAGACAAGCCCTTTGGCACAAGACGGGAATCCTTTGTTTCTCACCCTTCTAAATAGAAAAGCACCAGGTTTAGGATAGATTCCAGTATCAAGTGACAAGTTCACATGTCCTGTGAGACTTCATCAGTCACTGGAGGGCACCCACATGTACAGAAAGACTTATAATTAAATAGAGCCATTTATAACTAATTGTCCTAGTTAATGGAAGCCATCAAGATTTCAAGCCACCGGTAATGGCCCACACTTTGCATACTTACAATAGGAATTCAGAATAATGCTTCATATTTTGAGTTTTAGGGTATGTCTTCACTACAGGAGTAGGTTGATTTCACTTAATTCGATTTTCTAAAGTTTACTTTAGAAAATCGAATCAGTGTGTCCCCACCAGGACAGCAGGTCGACAGTGGTCGACACTGTCTGTCCTTAAACTTTTGCAGGGGTCGACATAGCCCGCATTGCACTGTGGGTAGGTAGCCCACAGTGCCGGGAGTGCCAGACCCCCCCGCCCACCCAAGCAGCCCCACGAACCTCCCCGCCCGCCCGAGCAGCCCCACGAACCCCCCCCCACTCGCCCAAGCAGCCCCGAGGGGGGGGGGGAGCCGGCGCCGGGCTGCTTGGGCGGGCGGGGGGGGTTCGCGGGGCTGCTTGGGTGGGCGGGGGGTCCGGCGCGGGGCTGCTTGGGCGAGCGGGGGCGTTCGCGGGGCTGCTCGGGCGGGGGGGTCCGCGGGGCTGTTTGGGCAGGTGCGGGGGTTCGCGGAGCTGCTCGGGCGGGTGGGGGTTCTGGCGCGGGGCTGCTTGGGCGAGCGGGGGGGGGTTTGCAGGGCTGCTCGGGTGGGCGGGGGGTCCACGGGGCTGCTTGGGCAGGTGGGGGGGTCGCACAGCTGCTTGCGCGGGCGGGGGGATCCAGCGTGGGGCTGCTTGGGGGGGTCCGCGGGGCTGCTCGGAGGTTGGAGGCTTAAATTCAGATGCCTCTTCACTAGATGAAAATTGACCTAGAGAGATCGATTTTAGCGCTACTTCTCTCGTCAGGCAGGAGTTACAAAGTCGATTTTGAGGGCCCTTTAAATCGACGTTAAGGGCATGCCTGTGAAGACAGGTACATGTTTAGTTCGACTTAACGTCGTTAAAGTCGACGTTAAGTCCTAGTGAAGACATGCCCCTTGATACAAGAATGATACATTCCTACACATGGGATGAACTCAGTAGATTATAAGCTTTGTAATGATACCTTACAAGAGACCTTTTGCATAAAGCATATTCCAGTTACATTATATTCACACTTATACACCTATTTCCATAAAACATATGGAGTGCAACATCACAATAATCGCAACTATTCTGGTATCAGAGGCAGAGAAAGTATGTCAAATAGACAGAACCTCAGCCATTGGGGATTTGGGGATCAAAACTAGCATATTACTGTTCAGTTTCAAAGTGAAGGTTAGCTAAATGCAAATTATTAAATATAGGAATAATGTGCTTCCTGCATGAGAGGCCTCTTCATTGTGGATTAGTTTCAATTTCTAGATGATTTGAAGATTTTGTTCCATGTAGAATGTATTACATTAATCCAACCTAGAGGTGAGTAAGGCACATCTAATTTCTTGTCAAATAAGAACTATTTTTGGCAATGACTTATGCTGGAATTTCTAGAAGCAATTGGGGAAACGAATTGCAGAGACATCCCGCCAGTCAAAGATGCTGACATAACTCCCTCAACTTCTTTTCTATCCTGTCAGCATGATCTCATGCTTTTCTAGCATTGTACTCTGCCAACTAACTCTCCCCCGCCCCAGTTTCTGTTAAATGCTGGGTAAGTCATTCTAGTACAATGGCTATATCAGAAGAAAAATATTGTGTGTCATCATACTGAAGCTAAGACAGGAGAGGTAATGGTCAATCAAAGGTACAATTTCAATCCCTTTCCTCTACTCCATTTACCAAGTCATGGGGTCAGTTTCTGCAGAGGGCATCAGTGGAGATCAGTGGGCCGGGCAGCCAGTTCTAGCATTCAACAACTGGCAACAGCCCACAAAAGACTATCTGTCAGTTAGTATGTGTGAATGTAGCTAGAGAGCAGTGTGCTCCAGCTGTATTGCCTCCCCATCCCTACCAAGTACTATATGCAAGTGGCCAGGATAGCATAGGGGCTGGATATGCTGCAGGGGAATCCCTGGATGGGGGTTGCAACCACACTTATTTCCTGAATATTATTAAGGGAGTGGAGTGGGCCTCCAAGATCCAGAGTGCCCCGCTGATGAGCTGAGTCAAAACACATGTGGACCAGTGCCTTGGTTGTCATGGAGTAAACAAAATCCTGAGATGATTCACAGTGGCTGCTATCCAAAAATTGAAATAATCCAGCTCAATTAAGATAGGCAATTTAGACACCACTAGAGAGAGGTACACCAGGAAAGGCACTGGTGCAGACCAATTTCAGTCTCTGGGTTTAATCTTATCACCTTTCTGGTTTAAAGTTATTTATTGCTTTGTGTTTGTTCATACATCTTGTTCCTAATTACAGCCAACTATTAAGATTAATGCTTACCTTCGGCAGGCAGTGTTTGCCAAGTTTGCCTTTTGTTTTTCCTTCCTGATGGATGTGCAGAAATAAGAAGGGTTACAGGATTCTCCCTCAGAAACTGGGAAGATTGATCAGCTGTAGAGATAACAGCATCACTTTGGATTTGCTACTGGGTAAAAACACATCAAAATTGTTCAGGCCACCAAAACTGAAAATATATTAGTCAATGACATTATTGTTTTCTGTAGGGATTTTTGTAATCCTTTCACCACCCTGATTCATCTTTGTTTCATTAAGCTAAGGGGCAAAAAAAAATGCTGTCTTGTTTCCTGACTGTTCTGACTGAAAAAAGCACGTTTAAAAAAACATTGGTGTCTTTAGTTTATTCAGTTACAGATTGATTAATGTATATCTAAAATTATGAAGGTGAGATTTGCAATACAATTATAGAAGCGTGATACATAAATACACAAGCTTATTCAGAAAGGTTTTTTGAAACTCTGAAGCACCCGAGCTAAAACCAAATCAGAATGAGAGATGGGGCAGCTGGCAGGGAGTTTCCCATTAGGCCCATGGATTCCTTGAACTCACTCCCTTCTTAGGTCTCTAACAACCCTCCAAAGCCTACCTCTTCTCCTTTGCCTATGAGGAGATGGGTGGTAGATAGGGGAACTGTAGAGATTGTGTGTGGTAAACAGTTGGCATCTATTGTATTTATGTTGCTTGATTTAGTCTGAGGTAATTGACAAATCTGTTTGCTAGTGTCTTTGTCAAGCATTGTCAGGGATGCCCAGAAAACTGAATGGACTCTTTTTATAGATTTACTGATTTTTTTTAACATTATCACCTCACAAATTATATGACAACATTGGGTCAGATTATCTCCTGTACTAAGATCCACTTGGCACAGGAAAGGGAGATGACCATCAGGTTCCTTGAAAAAGTCAAATGACTATAGCTCTAGCTCCACATAGGTTGGAGCAGCCTATGAATTTAGACATAGACTTCCATCCCTGAAAACTCAATCTGGAGTCTGAAAATCATGTTGTTGTGTTTCTGGATCTATTACCAGTCATAAGAATTCTGTCATTAGAACTTGATTAAGTTTGGTGATGTGTGAACCAGAATAGAATTCAGCTACTCTTCCATCACTGTATTGCTCCAAAAGTAAAATTAGGCTAGAAGTTTTTGTATGTTTGTTTTTTCTTTCATTTGTTTTGGGGGTTGTTTTTCTTGCCAGTGAAGTAAACAGTATTGGTATGGAAAACAATGATGCAGCGTTTCTGTGGAACCAAAAAGTGCCAATTTACATAGTCACTCTTCTGACTGAAGGTCACTTCAAATTGATATTTGCTTTGAAGATTTTTATTTTATCTAGAGAAATGATGTACTAGTTTCTTTACAATTATAGTAATCAAAATTGAGCATTCCACTTAGACAGTAATACAGTAAAAATAAAAGTCCAGTATAAAAGTATAAATAATTCCTTACATATAAATTGATTACTTAAACACTTGCTTTTTTTGAGTAGCTGTTATGAAAATTATATTTTTGAACTATTGAAGAATGCTGTAGTAATATGACTGGAAGGAAACTAGAAGATCCTCAGCTGGGATACATTGTCATCACTTGAATGGAATCATGACAGTGGAGCTATAGCAGTTCACACCAGCTGAGGATAGATGTGCATCTCCTGAGGTTATCTAAGAAAGCAAAATTTTTAAAAGTTAGAAGCCATGTAAGAAAATAACTGTATTAAATGGTATAACTTTATATCACTTTGCTTTTTATGTCATCTTTCATAGGAACTCTCTCTCTGCCCATCACCCCCCAGCCGGGGTATGGGCCACCAACTGGTGTTGGTGTTTCAGTAGCAATTGGTTCCCTTACAGGGTGGAGTTGCTAGCCCCACACCCCATGTTAAGCCTACAGCACCTGATATTCCCAGGAGGTCTCCCATCCAAGTACTAGCCAGGCCCGACCCTGCTTAGCTTCCAAGATCAGATGGGATCAGGCGTCTTCAGGGTGGTTTAGCCATATATTTCATGGGAACTAGATCCCCAAATACTCTAGAGCAGTGGTCCCCAACCTTTTTTGCGGCACGGACCGGATTTCTTTTTTCTTCGCCGCCGCGGACCGGCTGTATGTCCGCCGAAAAGCCGCCGAATTCACTCCGAAAAGTGAAACTGCGGCTTTTCGGCGGACACTTCCGGGAACGCGTCCGCGGCCCGGTAGCGATCGATCCACGGCCCGGTAGCGATCGATCCACGGCCCGGGGGTTGGGGACCACTGCTCTAGAGAACTGAATAATACAAACATCTATTATTGAAACAAGCAGTTCTCAAAATAAACAAATATAAAACCCACAACTCTTACTATGCTTTTCCTATTGACTTCCTTTTCTTCTCTTCCCCTTCCCCCCCCCCCCAGCTGGACATGCCAGACATAGTAATAAATTCATGATCTGTACATGTCAGAATTGGCTTTGGTTCTCCCATTTCCCAACAAGTAATGAACTAGATCAATTGACAGTTTGTGGCTTTCTGACTGAAGGCAATTTGTTTAATAAGCAAGTCACCAGAGTACAAGTTTCATTAGCAGAGCAAGTGATGGCATGCAAGTGGTATTTAGCAAGAGGAGTTGCTTTTATTTTGTCATTCCCCTTTCATCTTTTGGCAGAAACAGATGGAATTTGATTATTTTGCAGTTACATTGAGCCAAGAATAGTTCTTAAATCAGTGCCAAGGATCGTGGGAAGGTAAAACAACAAAAACCCCTAAACAAACATAGAAATATGACTTAATTTGCAAAAAGATCCACAACTAACATGTTTTATTGATTAACCATAATGATCATCACAGAAAATGGTAGTTTATATGCCTTGTATGCTGAATGACAAAAGAGTAATTAAGAGGCAAGGGAAAATATGTGGTTTTGGGTTTTTGCTGAGATTTTTTGGGACAGGTCCTTAACTGCTGTAAATTGTCAGAGCTCCAACAATTTACACCAGCCGAGGATCTGCTGCATAGAGCATGATTGATTGATGATGAGGAAAAGAGCTACTGAAGTCTGTTTTATTTGTAAAGAATTGTAGTGAAAGTTCTTGCTCCAACCGTGATGAGACTGTTATGTAAATGAAGAGAGGAGAAACTGATAGTAGGTGATGAGGACAGAGTAACATGGTCCAGGGTAGCTTTGAATTCACAAGGGTAATGAGGGATGAAGTCCAAGTTTAAAACACACATCTATACCCACCAACTTGGATTTTTTTGAACTTGATACTTATATGTTGTTTAGGCCATTGAAGAGTTCAGGTATGTATGGGGTAATTTGTGTTTGCTTCTTCAAGTGGGAGAGAATACTGGAGGCAAGAGGGCTGGATTGTAGAGAGAGCAGAAAGGCTGTGAAGGATTTCTGCAGAGGTAGTGTCAGGGTGATTCATGGACCAAATTCTGAAGGTGATAATAGGCAAGTTTCAGATATAGAAGAAGGAGAAACTGTGATGCCAAGTTTACAGACAGTGGAGTAAATGATGGCAGTAAGTTGAGGACAGGGAAAACAGATATATTGTTATGAATTTTACCATAACCTGAAGTTGATTGTTCGATTACTTAAAATGCTACAAGCTTGATTCAAATGTCTCTCCTTAATAGAAGCATATTTTTCAATCGAGTGTCTTTGCTAAAATAGGGCAAAAATCTGCCCTCAAATGCAGAGTCACAACTTCTGGTGACTTTCAAGGAAAAGGATACACGTGTATCTGAAGACAGAATTTGTCCCATACGTCTTTGAGGAGCTGCAGATCAAAGTTCTCACCCTAACAGAGATTGCTGGCTATTTAGTCAAATTTAAGCACCTCCAGGAATTTCTTTTTTTATATAAAGAATAGTCTACGAGTAAATATTGACCATGCAGCAAGAACAACATACATAGGTCTGATGTATCCCCCCCGCCCCCACAAGCAGTACAGTACTTCTGTGCACAGGACCGGTTCTAGGCCTGAGCCTATGAAGCATCTGCTTCGGGTGGCACCCAGTAGGGGGAGGCATTCTGTCCATTCTTAGGGCGGCACACTCTGCTCCGGATTGTTTGTGTTTGCTTGGGGCGGCAAAAAGGGTAGAGCTGGCTCTGGAATTGGTGAAAAATCCATATTGGTTTTATCTATACATCTGCTATAGCTTAATCTACTATCAATGTTTTTCTATCACATATTTAATAATAAATGGAGAGATAGACCTGGAAAGGTCATTGAGTCCAGTCCCCTGCCTTCACTAGCAGGACCAAGTGCTGTCCCCTGCCAGATTTTTTGCCCCAGATCCCTAAATGCCCCCTAAAGGATTGAACTCACAACCCCGGGTTTAGCAGGCCAATGCTTAAACCACTGAGCTATCCCTCCCCGCCCTCCTGTAATAGGTGACTATCTTTTTCTAAAAATACATTTTGTTTGCAGCTTATTAGCTTCTCATGTTACCTTCTGCAGGAATAAAAGTGGTCTGTGCAATTTTAGAATGCATGTTTTGTGTACTGCAGCTAAGGTCACTGGGAATGCTGTTTAAGTGAAGATACTTGCAAGGCTAAATTCAAGCAAAATAATTGGAAAGATACCTGGGAAAGATCAAAAAGAACTATAATATTGGTGGAACTTGGTCACATAGTCTATTTCTTAGGTTTATACAAGATGCAAAGTAGGCTAGTTAAATGGGATTATACTCAAATATAAGTGCATTTAAGTTTCAACAGGAATACATTTTCATAATTTCCTTTTCCTTGTTGATATTTATTCAAGTTCCAAGATTTTCACATCATAGTTCATATGTCCTTCATGGCCTATTGGCTCAGATTGACTCAGGTACAGTAAAACCTCCATTTAACGGACTAATTCGGGCGAGGGGTTGTCCGTTAAATCCAAAAGTCCGTTATTTAATAAAAAAAAACAACCAAGCTGTGGGAGCAGCAGCCCGCCCGCCACAGGGCAGGGCCGGTGACAGAAATTTTGGGGCCCCCTACTGTGATCGTTGGGGGGCCCCCTACTCTGATCGTTGGGGCCCCCCAGCCTATTCTGCCCCAGTCAGCTCCCGCTGCCAGCCTGGTTGTAGGGAACCCAGGCTGGCAGCAGGAGCTCAGACCCCGGCTAGCAGGAGCTTGCAGGGAAACTCTAAAGTGGCAGCCAGTTGAGCGCTCAGCCGGTTGAGCGCTCAGACTGCCGCCGCTTTGGGGGTTTTCCCCCAGGCTCCTGGCAGCCTGGGTCTCAGCCTGCTGCCAGCCTGGGCTTCCTACAGCCAGGCTGGCAGCAAGTTGAGACCCTGGCTGGCAAGGGATCCACCGGGGGAAACCCCAAAGCGGCGGCAGGTTGACTGCACAACCCGCCACCGCTTTGGGCTCTCCCCCCAGGCTCCTGCCAGCCAGGGTTCTGCCGCCTGCCCCAGTCAGCTCCCGCTGCCAGCCTGGGTGTAGGAAGCCCAGGCTGGCAGCGGGAGCTGAGACCCCCGTTGACAGGAGCCTGCGGGGAAAGTCTAAAGCGGCAGAGAGCTGAGCAGCGGCGGCACCGGCCGACCTCTCAACCCCCTGCTGCTGTAGAGTTTCCCTGCAGGCTCCTGCTAGCTGGAGTCTCAGTTCCCGCTGCCAGCCTGGGCTTCCTACACACAAGCTGGCTGCAGGCTGAGACCCCAGCTGGCAAGGGGCCAGCGGGGGAAACCCCAAAGCAGCGGTAGGTTTAGCGCTCAGACCGCTGCCACTTTGGGGTTTCCCTGCAAGCTCCTGCTAGCCAGGGTCTGAGCTCCCGCTGCCAGCCTGGGTTCCCTACAACCAGGCTGGCAGCGGGAGCTGACTGGGGCATGTGGTGGGACCACCACCATCCCCCCACCCCCCACCCCAGTGCGGCCGGTGAACCCCCCCACCACCGTAGATGCTTGATTATCCGGGATTTTATTAACCGGGATTAAGGTTTTCCCTATCATCCTGAATAATCGAGAGTCTACTGTATTAAAATATCCTCCATTTTTCTGCCCTCTAAACAAGGCTTTCGCCATCTTGGGCAATTTTTTATTCCCAAGTCTCTCTCTCTGTTTAGGAGGCTGGGTTGGGAGTGGGAGGGGGGAGGAGGTTAGGTGGGATGGGCCGGGCCAGGCAGGGGTGGGGGAGGGAAGGCGGTTAGATGGGGGGAGGCTGGGCGGGGGTAAAGGAAGATCACCCCCAACAGCGGGGTGGGCCAGGCAGGGATGGGTCGGGAGGGGAGGAGGTTAGGCTGGGGGAGGAGATAAGGTTGGGTGGGCCGGGTCAGGCGGGGGGGGGGGGAAGGAGAATAGGCTGGGGGGCCCCAACGATCAGTGTAGGGGTCCCCCCTAACGATCACAGTAGGGGGGCCCAAAATTTCTGTTGCTGGCCCTGTCTCTACTCTGTCACTCTGCCTTCCTCCGTGAGCTTGTAACCTGACTTCTGTGGGTAAGCTGTAATACTACCACCCTTTCTTCCACTTTCACTGAGTTTTTTTTATAAGCATCACATTCGATTGAAAGAAATTGGAGTAAATATTTGATGCAAGATATGCTGCTGTTCGGGCTTCATATATGCTCATTTTAAATTGCCAACGTTCCCATCCTAACTTCTCCCATCCGAACATCAAGGAACTCCCTAGTGGCCAGAGACATGGAGGGGGAAAAGGCTTTAACTCCGCTTCAAAGAGTCTTTCATACTCCATGTGAAAGCCTGGGCTATCTCACTAAACAGACTGGAAAGTTAAAAGTAGAGAGGACTATCTGAATACGAGACCATAGACGATACTCACTTAAAGATGTCCTGTTCGAATGTAGCTCACATGAACATACCATCTACAACTCAGGACACCCTCCTGGAACCAGATTTCTATCTGACCCCATCTTTTGCCACAGCAAGGCAAAATAAAATAATAAAGTAGTAATAATAATTTAATAAAATAGCCTGCTATAGCTGACTGCCCATACTATTCTTTATATTAGATTCAATATATCCTTTTATCCAGTGTTAACAAAACCTTCCTTACTGTGAAAATTACATTATTCAGTCAGCAAATGCACTTGAAAACAGGTAACTTATTAAACACTTTATATTAAAAACGTAACAAAATCTTTTAAAATCTTTAAAATCAGAATTTTGAATCCAGTCAATTACAAACAACAGGCAAAATTAAATCTCACCTAATTACTCAAATACATTTTCCAGAATTCCTTTAACCTGTAGCCTGGGATCACTTCCAGTTCACAGGTATGAAACCTCAAACACTGTGTGTGTGCCCTGGGGCTACTTGCAGGTTTCTGTTCCTGGGAGCTGGATCTGATCCTGATACTTCCTCTTTCTTGTCCATATTGCGGGGGGAGACCTTGATGGCATGGTGCACAAGATAGGTGAATTTGTTGCATGTCTGAGTTAATGACAACTCAAGATTGTCAAATTACAGACTCAACTAGAATTATTTAATCAAAGATTATCAGTCAACAATTAATATAGCACTATAGAGAAAGAATAGAAATACAGTAAAACCTCCATTTAACGGACTAATTCGGGCGAGGGGGTGTCCGTTAAATCAAAAAGTCTGTTATTTAATTTAAAAAAACCGAGCTGTCGGAGCAGCAGCCCGCCCGCCACAGGGTCGGGGCGGCAGCTCCGCAGCCCGCCCGTTGCTGGGACCTGGGCGGCAGCCGGGAGCCGGCAGCCAGCCCGCCCGGGTTCCGGCTGCTGGGACCCAGGCGGCAGCTGGGAGCCATCAGCCAGCCCGCCCGGGTCCTGGCTGCTGGGACCCGGGCAGCAGCCGGGAACCGTCAGCCAGCCCGCCCGCAGGTGGGACCCGGGCGGGAGCCGGCAGCCCGCCCGCTGGCAGGACTCGGGCGGGACCTGGGAGCCGGCAGCCCCCCCGCTGGCAGGACTCGGCCGGGAGATGGGCGGGACCCGGCAGCCAGCCCGCCCGCAGCCGGGACTCGGGCGGGAGCCGGGAGCCGGCAGCCCACCAAAAGGCGGGACCTGGGCGGGAGCTAGCAGCCAGCCCGCCCGCAGGCGGGACCCAGGCGGGAGCCGGCAGCCAGCCTGCCCGCAGGCGGGACTCGGGCGGGAGTCGGGAGCCGGCAGCCCATCTACAGGCGAGACCTGGGCGGGAGCCAGCAGCCAGCCCGCCCACAGGCGGGACTCAGGCGGGAGCTGGGAGGTGGCAGCCCGCCCGCTGGCAGGACTCGGGCGGGAGATGGGAACCGGCAGCCCGTCCGCTGGCGGGACTCGGGCTGGAGATGGCAGCCCCCGGGCAGGAGCCAGCAGCCAGCCCACCCGCAGGCGGGACTCGGGCGGGAGTCGGGAGCCGGCAGCCCATCTACAGGCGAGACCTGGGCGGGAGCCAGCAGCCAGCCCGCCCACAGGCGGGACTCGGGCGGGAGCTGGGAGGTGGCAGCCCGCCCGCTGGCAGGACTCGGGCGGGAGATGGGAACCGGCAGCCCGCCCACTGGCGGGACTCGGGCTGGAGATGGCAGCCCCCGGGCAGGAGCCAGCAGCCAGCCCACCCACAGGTGGGACTTGGGTGGGAGCCGGGAGCCAGCAGCCCGCCCGCTAGCGGGACTCGGGCGGGAGTCAGGAGCCAGCAGCCCATCCACAGGCGGGACCTGGGCGGGAGCCAGCAGCCAGCCCGCCCACAGGCGGGACTCGGGCGGGAGCTGGGAGGTGGCAGCCCGCCCGCTGGCAGGACTCGGGCGGGAGATGGGAACCGGCAGCCCGCCCGCTGGCGGGACTCGGGCTGGAGATGGCAGCCCCCGGGCAGGAGCCAGCAGCCAGCCCACGCGCAGGCGGGACTCGGGCGGGAGCCGGGAGCCGGCAGCCCGCCCGCTGGCGGGACTCGGGCTGGAGATGGCAGCCCGCCCACAGGCGGGAGCCGGCAGCCAGCCCGCCCGCCTGCAGGCGGGACTCGGGCGGGAGCCGGGAGCCGGCAGCCCGCCCGCTGGCGGGAGCCGGCAGCCAGCCCGCCGGGAGCCGGGCGGGAGCTGGGAGCCGGCAGCCAGCCCGCGAGAAATGGATTTCGGATGCATCAGACTTGCTCAGAAATTTTGTCCGTTGCATCCGAAGTCCGTTAAATCGAGGTCCGTTAAATTGAGGGTTTACTGTATTTCCATTCCTTGTTGTCAGTTCAAAGCTGGTTCTGTCACTCCTTCAGTGTATCTGGAAAGATGCACAGTTTCATTTGCAAATTAAGTTCCCATACTAGGGTTATTATATAGAGCAGAGGTGGATTAGTCACTGGGCCAATGGGGCCTGTGCCTAGCGGCCCTGGCCAATTGGGAGGCCCCTGAAAAATGGGCACCTTTGCGCCCTGACCTGTTCCCCGCACACACACAACACTTCTGCTGGGAGCAGAGTCAAGCCCCCCACACCATGACTCCATATCCCCAGCAGGAGTGCTGGGGGTTGGGGGACACTGCAAGCGAAAGGGTTGGGGAGTAGCTCCCATTTGCTCTGGCCTAGGACCCCGCAAAAGAGTAATTCGCCTGTGATGTAGAATTTCAGACAAAATATTTGCCAAACACATGTTTTGATGTCAATTCTATACATTCTCAATTTACCTGATTTATGTATGAAGGCATGATTGTTTACAGCTGAGAGGTCTAACAATTCATCAAGGTAATCTCTCTGTGGGCCCTTCTTACCCCATAATCATTCTTCCCTCTTAATTGCCTAACAGAAAACATGTGCTTAAAAATCATCCCTTATTAGTTTTCTAAGTTTATGTAATGCTTATGTAAGCATTATATGATATAAAATATATATGTACGAATAAAATATACTGGGGAGATACTCTAGATATTCTTTGAAACTATTATAATCATGAGTGCACCACATATTAAATACAGCCTAATGCATAAAATTCCTAAATAGTGTTACTGATCTGTCAAGGACTAGTGTTTTAGACCTTAGAATCAGACATACTCTTTGTAAATATTAAGATTCTAAAATCATTGAGACATAAATTAATCAAATATAGAAGAAAATAAAGGACTAAAGGGGTTAATATTTACAAACCGAGAAGTATGTATGCAGGGAGTCCACTTGTTTGGGGGGACCAAGGGAACTCTGGCTGTGTTGGGGTCCTGCTGCACCCATCTTCATAATTACGAGGCTTGTCAAACTCTCCCACTTGTTTTCTTCCCCAAATCAACCTATTCCTTGCCTCTGACTTGGACAGGTCCCCTTGAACAAAAGAGGTTTTCTGTCCATCAGGAGAGATGGCACAAGAAACTCAAAACATGTACTGACCTGTATTTTGTGGTTCATGCTGAGCATTAATCCCCAAAGAAATACATCCAAATTACAAACTAAAAGCTTGCATGCTTCATACTCTATTTATTTATTCCATGATATTTATTAAAATACTTCTATCAAAGACTTTATTTGACTATTTAACTAACTTTGCCAATTGCATAAGCATAACTTTTGAACTCCACAAGACAAGAGTAGATAAGATTTATTTCTGAAATCATCATATCATATTTACTCCTTCTCATAATACAAAAACAAGGGGCCACCAAATGAAATTAATAGGTAGCAGGTTTAAAACAAACACAAGAAAGTATTTTTTCATGCAATGCACTGTCAAACTCTGGATCTCCTTGCCAGAGGGTGTTGTGATGGTCAATACTATAACGGAATTCATAAGGGAGCTAGATAGATTCATGATAGATAGGCCCATCAATGGCTATTAACCAGGATGGGCAGGAATCATGTCCCTAGTCTCTGTTTGCCAGAAGCTGGGATTGGGTGACAGGGCATGAATCACTTGATGATAACCTGTCTTTTCATTCCTTTTGGGGAACCTGCCATTGGCCACTGTCAGAGGACAGGATACTGGGCTTATTGGACTTTTGTTCTGACCCAGTATAGTCGTTCTTATTGCATTTTTAATCTTAAGAACATAAATGCATGACTTCTCTATTAATATCGTTTCTAGCTGCATTAGACAATAGTAAAAGTGCTCTCATCTTGCAGAATTTGGTAGTTCCATAAGAATTTTCACTCTTGCATTTTTTAGGCTCTACCTTTATAGAGGTTCATCTGGAACTTGAGTCCTGAGGAATTGCAGAAGAAGGGCGAGAAATTTTGGCTTGTAGAAAAATTACAGTTTTGCAGAACTCTAGTGTGTTCTTATTTTTAAATATTTTGCAGAAGCAGTAGTTATAGTCTGAAAATTGATTCCAGCATCTGTGATACTGCCAATCCCAAATGTTCAAAAATCATGAATCAGGTCTCCACACAATCAAAGCTTTAAAAAATCAGGATAATTTTAAAAAATAAAATTTGGCGGTTTGGTTTTGTCTTCTGGGTTCTGACCCTTTAGGGAGCATGTCGGTCACAGTTTCAAGCTTTTTTCTGCAATTCTGAGAGCTAGAGACATACTTTTTCAAAAAATGTGTTGAATTTTTCACATAATCGCAGGACTTGATGAGCTGGGAATATAAATAAAACATAAAATTATGAGACTTGTGACAGACACTGGGAGAGATGAAGGGAGTAAAAAATAGAGTTTTCAATACAGCAAGAACCTTGAAAGAATAAAATAAAATTAGAGCAGACAAATACATGCTTGAGAGGACCATTTTAAGGGGTTATGCACATTTTTATGCTTCTTTTAGCTTGTTCCCAACTGACCAACAAGATCTGCATTTTTCTAAAAGAATAATGAGCTATAGCATTTTTTTCTGCATTCTTTGTAAAATGTGCCAGCATGGACATATTTTTCTTGCCAACATTCTGCTTTCAGAACAATAGGCAAGCAGAGAAGTTAGCCCATAGGATTGCCAATTTTACTTAAAGTAATAAATTGAGACATGTCATCTTTAACAGCTTCTTAAGTTTTATAATGGTACAGGTCACATTAGTTTTATCAATAACTTTACTGGTACTCTATAGGAGATGTATCATTTTCAGTATACTTGAATAATATGTAGCAATAACTTCAAAAACATCCATTGGAATGTTCTGTCAACTCTAACAGTGGAGTGTAAGAAGTGATTCTTTTTATTCAGATGTGTGGGTCCTGCTCTCCACTTTCCCCTAGATATCTGTATCTGTGCCAGACCACCAAACTGATGGTTTGTGCCTCAGTTTACTCACATATAAACATAAAGTGGGTTTGTGTTTATAAATTATTCTGAGACACCTATAGGAAAGGCTCAATAGGAGTGTTATCATTGCTAACTTTATCCCTTAATAACTGGGGAACCTCCAGGAACAAATGAAGGGAATCTTTGCAATTTTTTTTCAGACTTTCCCATTATAAAAAATGTTTGGGCACTAATAATCAAATCTTTACCCACAGTAAAGATTTTAGAATCAGTTGTGTATGTAAAGTTCTTAATGGTGCAGAAAGTGGAGTGTTATGCTAGCTTTGCATTGCTGCTAGTAGCTTAAAAAAAAGTTGTCAATAAACTAACCAGGTATCTTTTGAAGGACAACTAAGAGCAGTTATGTGGAGAGCCAATCAGCGATTTTTACTAAGTCACTTTCTGAGCAGAACAACATGGACAGTTAAAGACCTATTGCCTGGAGATTAGGGCACCCTGAAAATGGAGCTAGTCAACACAGCCAGACAAAATCAGTGTTTCTATATCAATTATTATAGTTTAAGATAGCTTGTTTTGCATTATTTTCACAAAGTGAACTTTTCATATTTTGACCATGGTAAAAGATTGCTAATTTTATGGTTATATTGCCAGTCTCTAAAACTATTACAAGTTAAAGTGTACACAATCGGAATGATCAGTCTAAATTAAATACTTGATGAAACTGAACTATAGTGTCATAGGCCATGCTGACCAGGACTAGTGCAACTAAAGTGGGAAATATAATTTTAAAAATACCAACAGTGGTTTATGCTAAAAGATTCTGCACTTCACATTGCTGCTACTGTATGTAGAACTAGTGTTTGGAATAATAAATTTGGCACTCAATGTAAGCAATAATTCAAAAGATTCAAGAGAAAGCAATTACCTTAATTAAATCATATGATGACCTCAGTTATTCTGTTTAAATTAGATAATCATTTATATTCCCAGGTTAGAATTTATACCAATTAGTCAATTTAAAATTCCGGTGCAATACCAATTTAGTGAAACTTCTATCTAGGTGTTCAAATATAGATTATCAAATGCTCTTAATGACTACGCAAGCAAGGTTTTTGTTGTTGCCATACCTCAGTGAAGCAGGGTTTTCTCAGATAGTGGACATATCAATCTGATCATTTGTATTGGCTGCTCCTTAGACATTTATCCATCAGGCTGTTGTGCAACTCTGTTCTGAGGCTACCACTTTTTACTCATCGACAATCCTCATTCTCTAATTCATCTCACTTTGCTATGGGAGTAAAATTAAACCTCCAGGGAACCAGATAAATTTTTATGCTCTTGCTCTCCTTTCCTCATCCGAGAAACTTATCTTATCTGATAGCTATGTCCTTGAGGTGCATTTGGATCTACAATGGATGTAAACTCCTGCTCTTATGGCCAAAGGTCTTGATCCTGCAAAGCCCTTGGCTTTGTCACTGGGGCACTGTCAACTTGATTTTCCCCCACCAGATTGAATGTTAGTTTTTTTGATAGTGTCCTTCGAATGTGTCCATATCGATTGTTTTAATCCTTTAAAATTGCATATAAGATTCTTTTTCTGATTCTTTGCTGATGTTTGTAAGGCTACAGCAAAGGAGAAACCAGTGAATGTAGCAGGAAACAGTAACACTGACTGCCTACTCTGTACTCTCAAGTGCACAAAGTAAACTAACCAACAAATACAGAATATAGTCGACATCTTACCTTTATAGTAATCTCCTATGTATGACCTGAAGTATAAAAGCACACATTTCTGGCAGACAAGTGATGTTCAGGCTCATTCTGTCATGCTAAAATGGGTAGTTCCCGCAGGAGAACACCACATTCTGGAATATTGAGAGAGCTATATATCGCTCTGGTAAGTTACAAGCAAGTTGGTGGAGATGACATCTCCATGGAAACTTTCTGATGACTGCTTTTCCCATGGAAGAAAATAACATTTCTTTACCAAAATGTTCTTGCATTAGGAGCTGTCTACTTCTCAGTTAAATATCAACTACAACTAATGCAGTTGCTGCTGTGAGAGGCCTTTGGAAGAGGCATGGAATCAAAATGAATATAGCACCAAAATAATGAAAAATGTAGTATGGCAAATATAGATCTTGATCCTTCAATCCATGTGAGGGCTGGTTTTTTATTTTTTTATATTTTAGCATGTATACAGAATAGAGTTTTTGGATATATTGTTCTTTCTCCTTTTCAGGCAGTGCTGGATGCAAAGTAAACTCTGGGCTCCTTTCAATCACTATATACAAACTGTTTTATTAAGTAGAAAGTATGCAATTTACAAAATGGCATTTTACAACCCCCTTGCCTAAAAATGGAGCAGTGGGAACTTTTGAAATTTTATTTCAACGCCAGCCGGAGATGTTTTATACAAAAGCACCAACTGTGTCTGTGAAGAGTGGTACTGGAAAATGAATACTTTGAGAAATACTTGGTCTGAAAGGTATTCATTAAGATTGATATTTTGCTTTAATCCCAAAGTATAAATGATACAAAAGTGAGATCTTAATAACTGGTGAATCAAAGGTCACATTAAATATTTTCTAAAAAACAAAACCCTGAAGCATTATTGAATGGTTCTTATGGGGCCAGATGCTTCTCTTGAGCCTTAAATGTGTAAAAGCAAACTTACCATTTGTAGCTCTGCTTTTCTTCTGCTGCAGTTTGTTTTATATCCCACAATGTACAGACACAGTGCTGATGATGACTAATTTTGATTGGTTCCATTAACCTCAGATACATAAAATCCATGTACAGGGCCAAATTTTTACATGTATTTACACATGAAGAATTAACACATGCAGATTGGAGAATTGTTCAATCACTTGCCCATTTGCAACTGAACTTTAATTTGCCTATTTTAAAAAACTGGCCTATTGCCTTAAACTAGTTACATTTTTGGGATATATACTTGTATGTGAAATAATAAAACACATTCTGTGACTAAATTGTATTTATCATGTTCACTTCCTCTTTGCCCACTCACCTATTTCCTGGATATTACCAGGGCTGGATTAATGCAGGGGCTTTAGGGGCTGCATCCCAGGGGTTTAGGGGTTGCAGCCCTGGGCCTTGGGGTAAGGGGGTCCCCAGCCCCGCAAAGATAAATTCAATTATTTTATTATCAAATAATGTGTAAAAGCAAACTTTTACACATATATGGGATCAACAACAACCTTTGGCACATGGCCCATCAGGATAGTCTGCTGGTGGGCCGCAAGACAGTTTGTTTACGTGGAGCATCGGTGCCTGAAGGCATGGCCCCCTGCAGGCAACTCCCAGTGGCTGTGGTACGCTGTTCCCAGCCAATGGGAGCTGCAGGAAGCATGTGTCCTTTCATACCCAATTTATATGGGTAAGTATTGCAATTGCATGTGCAAATAGCCAAAGAAACAAGAGCACAGAACAAATCTATTTTACCAACATATCTTATTAAAACAACTTCTTTCCTGATCATAATTATCTCCTGATAAAAATCCTATCCATACCATTTCTTATTGGTTGGATCTGTGCACCTGTGCAGGGGGTTCATAAAAATGTCAGATGATGGTGTACATGCAAGTTCAAAAGAGGAAAGTGCAGAAGTTAAAAACCAATTGTGAGGAACAGTTGTTAAACAAAATACCAAAATTGACAGGCTATTTCAGTAAACCACCAACAAATGCACCAGATATTAGTGATTTGGAAAATAAGTCAACAAATATCGCAAATCTGTGAGGGATTGACAGCAACTCAAAGAAACAGTCCAGCCACACTCAGTCATCCAGCTGCACGTGGTGAAGGTAAAAACATAACTAACTTTGACCCATACAGCTCTGATGCAGCATGCTGTGGTCCAATAAATGAAACAGTGTGATCTTACGGGGTCACAAAAGGGCCAACACTATGGCAAAACAAAAATTGTGATAGTTCTCAGCGTCTGAAAAAGAATACAAACATCAGAAAAAGTGTTTATCGAAAACCCTCTTCACATGTATTCTTTAAAAATGGGAGAGTTGTATCTCATCATTTGGGTTCTTTATTCTTCTTTAACAGGATCTGGGGGTTTTCTGTGTGTGTCGATTGTTTGGAGATTCGTTCTCTCATACAACGGCATTTAGTGGTTATGGTTTTAATGACTCAAAACACACTGGTGTGTTGAGCATGAGAGCAACATTGGTCACAGAACTGCAATGTGTACCTATGTTTCTTGGACACAAGCCAAAAGACCAATTGACTCAGAACTGAAAAAACAGTTTTCCAAAATCTCTTGGAAACCTGTTCGATGATCCAAATCAGAACCCAAATACCTGCACTGATGCTCAGTCACTGGTCATGAAAATGAACAAGCTGAAAACTGCTTTTCTTTGCAATCTCTAGAGTACAGTTCTGAAGAAATTTCAAGCAACAGGCACTGGACTTCAGGCTGTTGACCTTGACTTGCCTAATGCTGGAAATTTGGTGGGTTCTTTAAAGGTTTTTGTGGCTGGTTTACGAGTTCAGTTTGACAGTTTTGAAACTACTGCTAAACAAATGATGCCTCGAGTTTCTCAACAGTATAAACTGGAAAAGCACCATGAACTGAAGTGTAAAACACAACAGGACGAGTCTGGGGAGCCAGACTGTAAATTGTCAGGCTCAGAGAAATTTTGTGTGGCAGTTCTCAACATTGTTATTGATACATTTGTTGCAGTGTTGGATTGCAGATATGAAGCACACTGAGGGTATGTGGCTACTTCAAATTTATGAACAATTTTCATCTACTTTCTGCATCATTACTACAGCTGTTAAACTACAAAACAAAGATAATACCAACTTACAAAAGGATTTTTCAGATGAACTGGTTCAATTGGCAGGTGTATAATGGATGATATATTGGACCAGATGATCAGCATGTGTAAAGAGGCATACCTCCTGTGAGTTCAGTTGATGTATATCATTTTTCACTAAGGATCCAGTCCATTCATTTATTTTATTATTTACTTATTTATTTATTTTTACATCTAATTGCTATGTCTAATTTGTATCTTGAAATCTGGGAAGTAGTTGCATTTTTAAAAAATCTCACTTTAGTTGGCTTTTTATCTCATAATCCTATTAGCGTTTTGGGATGCTTAAAATTTCATCATAATTCTGCACAACATTTCTGTCAAACTTGTTCAAGTAAACTTTAGACTTAAAGAGTAACTTTCTGAAAAAAAATAGTTTTCATATTTATTTCTGAATATCTCCACACTGAATCTGTTATTTAAAAGGTACCTCATGGTTGAAAACTTCAAGCCCAGCAAACTCCATTTAGAAACTCAAAATCAAGCTAGGTTCTTTCTGGAAAAGGCATCAACAAGATTAAAAAATCTGCAACTGGAACTTAACAGTTCTGCTGATAAATGATCTGTAACAGTCTCTCAGCTGGACCTGCAATAGTAACAGGAGTAAAATGCAGTAACAGTTTATTTTTATTGTAGTATAAGCAGATGTGACTTAATATATCTGAAGAGAACAGCTCTGTGAAATAAGAAATTACTACCTTTTGTAATTTTTCAGAGTAGAATTGTTTAACTGTAACTACCATAAGTGTCCATGAAACCACAAGTGCTTTTGTTAGGCAAGACTGGTAACCCCATATAAATCCATGTCCGTGGTCTTCCTCCTCAATTTACTTCCCATTGTTTTTCAATATCTATAACCTGGAACATATTTTGACTGAGAACATTCCTCCTCCCATATTTTTGAAGTCTTGAATACAATTTTTATTGTCTTAGTGACATTGTCTATGACCACTATTACTTTGATTCAGCTTCTCCTGAAAGCTTAATCCATCTTCTAGACTTAACAATTGTAACTCCCTTCTGTATAGCTCCTCTAAGGTCCATTTTAAGAAAGAAGGTTAGGGCACTACCTTGGGATTCTGGAGATACAGGTTTAATTCTCTGCTGCACCACAGACTTCCTATGTGTCCTTGGTCAAACCACTAAGTCTCTTCCTTAATTGCCCATCTGTAAATTATGAAGATAAATTCATTCAAGATTATGAGGTGGTGAGATATTGTGGAAAAAGATGTGGCAGGGTACTGTTAGCAGCTAGAAATTGGAAGCCATCGCCCTGGTCATGTGGAACACTCAGGCCACTGGATATAGTTTAGTGTAGGAGGGACTTACTCTGGATTTGGAAGGGTAGAAGAGATTTTACCCCAGTATGGAGCATGATGGTAACTAGCTCACCAGCTTATAGCTCTGTGAAGAACGCAGGCAGTATAAAAGTCTTGGCCATAGAACAAGAGAGGGGGGTTCCTCATAATCACTACTATATTGCCAAGATAACCAAAGCTAGTTATATAGAATGGTTTCTATATAAATAGAGACTTCAAAAAATAATTTAAAAAAAAAATAGGGCCGCTCATCTTGGAAACAGACAGTTAAGGGGAGGTGTGGTAGAGGTCTAAAAAATCATCAAGGGTGTGAGAAAAGTGAATAGAGAAGTGTGTATTCCTTTCACATAATACAAAAATCTGGGATTACCTGATGAAAATAATAGGCAGCAGGTTTAATACAAACAATAGGAAATACTTTTCACAACAACTAACCTGTGGAACACATTGACATGGGATATTGTGATGGTCAAAAGTATAATTGGGTTCAAAAAAGAACTGGCTAAATTCATGGTAGATAGGTCCAACAGTGGCTATTAGCCACAATCCCATGCTTAGGGTGACCCTAAGCGCTGAATATCAGAAGCCGGCAGTAGAAGATAAGTGAATCATTCCATAATTGCCCTAGTCTGTACATTTTGTGGACCACTTTTGGAGATGGGATACTGGGTAAGGTAGACTGTGGTCTGACCCAAAATGGCAGCTCTTACATTCTTGTGTTCTAAAGGTTGTCGGTGGTTTTTGTTAAAGCTAATCTAGAAATGAGGCATTCTATACAGCCTGATTTTTTTTTAATTAGCATTTCACTCTCATAACAGAATATACCAAAGGTAGTTTAATGTAGCTTCTGGCTTTTGAGGATAAATGTTAGTACAGGAGAGAGGCTTCCTTTAACTTCCGTGTCTTGGTTCATTCCTCAATACTTAATGGAGGACAAAAACAAAACCATTCAGTTGCATTCTGTTTTTGAAGTGCATGTGAATTTTATTAATCTTAAGTTTCTTGGGAGATCTCTTGTTAACTTACTGTGTGAGACAACAAATATGGCATCCTGCATAAAACCAGGTCGTATTTTATGAATATTTAAGTTGAGTTGAAGTTTTCAGAAAGAAATAATGACCTTGAAAACTCCTTGTACGAGTACAGCATTGTTACACAAAGGCCATTGCTTTTGTCATTAATCAAAATAGACTGTGCCTACAGCTATTGTTGGCTTTTCAAAGTGAATTATTAAAAGATACAGGAACATGAGAAGTATTTATTGAAGATCATTTTATCATACCAAAAGGGCAGGAGTCATTTTGTACCGACTACAGATGGAGAATTTTTTCATCTGCATTTACAGTAGGTCTGTAAATTTCTGCTTTTAGCATGTCATCTCAAAATTCTGTACTGTTCAAGCAATAAGGATTTAATAAACCAGCTGCTAAATATTAGTGTCTTTGTTCACAAAGATATCTTTGGAGTCAATTATCCTGATTCATGCAAAATAACTTTAGCTGACACCTCCACTGCATATCTAAGCAGCTTTTGTTTTTGTATTTCTGCATATTTGCAGAAACATGCAAGAAGGCATTACAAATCCTCAAAGGGGTATCAGTTCGATAAACAGGCTGCTAAATATTTGTTTCTTTATCTTAATTAAATCCTCATTGCTAAAACATTATATTGATCTGTAACTAACACACATGCTGAGAGTATGGAGTCTGAGACCCAAAAAAGGAGTTTTTACATCAAGATGAAAGTAAGATACCACTAGTTTTTAAAAAAAAACTTTCCTAGATTTCGGAACAAGAGTGAAAAACAAATAGTTCTATAGGAGTGCTGTATTTTCAGTGAGTGGCTTGACTAGCTGTTGTTGCTACTTACTGGAGTTCTATTACATTAATTCTCTCACCTCATAGTATCTCTATGAACCTTATCCAAAACATAAGAAAAATATAGTTTACATAAAAAAATAAAACAAGGAGCACTAATGGCACCTTAGCGACTAAAAATTTATCTGGGCATAAGTTTTCATGGGCTAAAACCCACTGCAGCAGATGAACAGAGTGGAAAATACAGTAGGAGGATAGATATACAGATAATGTGAAAAGATGGGGGTTGCCATACCAACTCTAGTGAGACAAATCAATTAGCATGGGCTATTATCAGCAGGAGGAAATAACGTTTGTAGTCATATTCAGGGTGGCACATTTCAAACAGTTGACGAGAAGGTGTAAGCAACAGGAGGGGGGGGGAAGTAGCATGGGGAAATAGTTTTAGTTTGTGTAATGACCCATCCACTCCCAGTCTTTATTCAAGCCTAGTTTAATGGTGTTCAGTTTGCAAATTAATTCCAGTTCTGCAGTTTCACTTTGGTGTCTGTGTTTGAATTCTTTTTGTGATGAATTGTGACTTTTAGGTCCATACCTGAGTGTCCAGGAAGGTTGAAATGTTCTCCGACTGGTTTTTGAATGTTGTAATTCTTGATGTTTGATTTGTGTCCATTTATTCTTTTGCATAGAGACTGTCTGGTTTGGCCAATGTACATGGCAGAGGGGTATTGCTGTCACATGATGGCATATATCACATTGGTAGATGTGCAGGTGAACGAGCCCCTGATGGTGTGACTGATGTGATTAGGTCCTATGATGGTGTCACTTGAATAAATATGTGGACAGAGTTGGCAACCGGCTTTGTTGCAAGAATAGGTTCCTGAGTTAATGTTTTTGTATTTGCTTCAGGTGTGGGGGCTGTCTGTGTAAGCGAATACTGGCCTGTGTCCCAAGGTCTGTGAGAGTGAGGAATTGCCCTTCAGGATAGGTTGTAGATCAGGGGTCTCAAACTCAAATGACCAAGAGGGCCACATGAGGACCAGTACATTAGCCCGAAGGCCGCATCACTGACACACCCCCTGCACTGCCCCGGCTCCTCCTCCATTAATCTCTTTCCATGAGGCCCCGCTCCTGCCCCACCTCTTCGCACCCCTTCCATGCCCCCATTCCCCAAACCCATGCAGAGTGTGGCGAGGGCTCAGGGCAGGGAGTTGAGGTGCAGTGTGTGGCAGGGGGCTCAAGGCAAGGAGTTGAGGTGCAGGAGGAGTGCAGGGTGTGTCAGGGGGCCCAGGGCAGGGAGTTAGTGTGTGAGGTGCAGGAGGGGTGCGTCAGGGGTATGCAGTGCAGCAGGGGCTCAGGGCAGGGGTTGAGATGCAGGAGAGATGAGGGGTATGACAGGAAGCTCAAGGAAGGAGACTCGGGATGGGGGTTGGGTGCAGGAGAAGTGAGGGGTGCAGCAGGGGGCACAGGGCAGGAAGTTGGGGTGCTGGAGGGATGAGGGGTGCGGTGGGGCTCAGCAGGGGGTTGGGATGCAGGAGAGATGGGTGCAGCAGGGACTTGGCATGCAGGACCGGTGCAGCAGGGGGCTTAGGGCAGGGGGTTTGGCTGCAGGATGGGTGGAGGGGCAGGGCTGGTTCCCTGCCTGCTTGCCTTGCCCCCCTCCCAGGCTCCGGGAAGTGGCTGAAACCTGGGAGAGGGAGGGCACAGAACTCTTGAGTGTTGACATGGTCGCTCCTTCAGATACCTCCCCCAAAGCTCCCATTGGCCACAAATCCCAGTTCACAGCCAATGGGAGCTGTAGGGGATGGTGCCTGGAAGCGACAGTAACGCACAGAGCTATGTGCCGTCCCTCCCCCAGGGGCTGCAGGGATATGATTCTGGTGTGCACGCCGGGCTGGAGACGCTCTAGGTAAGGGGTGGGGAAAAGACTTTTATAGGGATATAATTAAAAGGAAAAAACAAACAATCCACTATAAAGGGAACGGTATTGCCCTGAAATACTATATAGTACTTCATTAATTCTTAGGGTGCATATTTTATGTATTTCAAATTAGATTCAATGGTAGGTGGAAAAACTAGCAACTCTATGATAGTAAAGTAAAAAGTGTGATTGGTCTCTTTTCCAAGGTGATTTTTTTGTGATGAATAACTTATACAACATATTGCATCTCTTTCTGTTTGCAAAATATCTGAGTGAACATACTAAATTTCCGAAATATATTCGTTATTATGTTCTCTTGTTTTGTAAACACCAATGTGAAGAAACTGTGTGAGTGCGGCTGGGTTCCAAATAACTGTTTACACTTATTATATGAACACAATTATATGAAAACATGCAAAACCTACCTGCCATACCTACCTAACTAACCTTCTCTAACTCATTTCTGGAGGCTTTCCAGCATATAGAACACAGTGAGTGGCTCCAGAGGGCTCTCAAAATATGTAGAGATACTATGCTGTACACTACATATTATCTGGGTTTTTTTTTGTATTTAATTTACTTGCTATTTAAAATTAAAACTATGATATTAAAGATAGCTGTTTAGGTAAAATCAGTCCCATAAGTCAGATAGTATTGTTTCTGTTCAATGTCTGCATGAATGCAATTCTTATTAGCAGATTTCTGGTGCTAATGCTCCCTGAAGTGCATTTAAAATGTGCTTTTTGAAAGGGTTTGAATGTGGAAACTTAAAATTCTCTTCTTTGAACATTCATGCTAGTAACATCAGTTCCAGAGCTATTCATAGAATGTTAAAATAAAAAAATATGTGGGCATATGACCAAAATGAATTCATTTAAAAAGTCAAATGCATAAAAAGTCTTGTGGATCCCTTGCAGAGTCCCATTGCACCCCCGACCAGCCCCTGTGCATCCAGCTCTCCCTCTGAGCCACCCACACCCAGATTGTGCCTTCCCCAGACTGTCCCTCTCACCCCACACCTGGATCTCCACACATCAAGTCCCTCCACACTTGCATCCTTTTTGGCTGTGCCTACTCACACACATCTAGTGAATACTCACACACATCTAGAAGAATACTCACACACATCTAGTGTACCTGGCAAAGAAGGGCAGGCTCAGCCCTTGCATTGTGTCAGGGTCACGTGCAGCCTCACTGATGAGTCCCTGTACCGGGGGATTCAGGGTGATCTCCTACCTTAATGCAGCCACTGGCCTGTACTCCCCACTGCAATGCTGGAGCCACATTTATTTATTGACAAATACAATTTGCCAAATTTTTAAAATATTGTTTGTATAATTTTTTGCACAGAAATATTAATTTTTGGCACCAAATTCTATAGGCAGTATTAAATCTTAGGAAAAACTTCCTAACTCTAAGAACAGTAGGATAATGGAACAGACTGTTCAGGGAGGTCATGACATCTCCTTTCCTGGATGTTTTCAAAAGGAGATTGGGTAGCCATCCATCTTGAATAGTTTAAACACAATAAATGTTACATCTTGGCAAGGGATTAGACTAAATGATGTTGCGGTCTCTGTGGTTCTATATTGCTATGTTTCTTCTTAAATTATGTGTGGGGGAAATATGAGTTCATAGTGTTTTGCATTACAATGTGAGAATATAGGTAGCTGCCATATCATTAAGTTATGGGAAATGGTGGACATTGTTCAGATATACTGAAAGAAGAGGGGGCAGAAGACACTTTCTATTGACTTAATCAGGCTGCAACTTTATTGTATAGATGTCTGGGACTATGCAGCAGATAGAGTGCAGTGCAGTTTATTCAAATCACGATCCGGGGCTTCCACCAGCCCCCATTCATTTTCTATCCAGGTCCCCAGCCAACCCACGGGGTGGACCTTCCTATCATCCCGCTAGTGGGAGGGTTAAGATGGGTTATAGAAGGGGCGGGGAGCAGGGAAGGTGTTGGTTGGCTCCCTGCCATACCAATTATAGGAGTCCCTAACCCCCATGCCCCATCCTGTTTTTTTTTATCCAGCACCTCCTTTTAAGTTCTTTACTAGGGCATTTATCTGGTCCACTGTATACTTTCCCCCATGGAATACCTGCACTGGACATCCACCCCACATATACAAAATAAATTGTAACATATAGCCTACCATCTTTTCTTCTTATCAGAAAAGGTCCTCCCTGACACCCACTGTGGGGAAGGGGAGAAAAACCTCACTCTCCCAAAGCCAATATGCTGTGAATGAAAAATTCCTTCCTAGCCCCCCTAAAAAGGAAAGACTAGTACAATGCCCACAGCAGGTCCTAACCCAACCTGATATTTGCCGCCTCTAGGGGAGGGAGGGTAGTGCTGCCTTGCCTGTTCTGTGGAGAAAAGACTTCTAACACTCAAGGCTTTCACTTTTATAGTCTTCCACCCTCATGTTACCCGGGGGGTGAGCAGGACTGGCGCCAGCTTTTTTGCCACCCTAGGCGGCGAAGGGGGAAAAAAAGCCATGGAGGAGCCGCAGCCAAAATGCTACATTGAGCTGCTACCGAATTGCCACTGGTGGCCAAATCAACAAGGAGCAGTCACCGCTGAATTGCCGCCGAGGATGCCAATTCACCGCCCCCCAACTCCTGCTGCCCTAGGCAACCATGTAGGTTGCCTAATCGCACCAGCCCTGGCGTGGAGTCAGTGTTGCAAAGCTGACCATTGCTCACCTTTGCAGCAGTTTCTGACCTCTTTCTTCCAGCACTGCTGTATTCTTTCAGCAAGCCTGGAAAATGTTCTCCCAACTTCAGGTGTGGTGTGGTCACTGTAAGGGAAAATTGTAAACACAATGGGAAAGACAGATAAGAATTATTTATTACTTTGCTTAATTACAGCTTAATTTCTTTAACTATACATTTGAGGAGTGCTGGCAATGTGTTTGAGTGTGAATGAGTTTCTTAAAAAGATTCAAATAAAAGGTCAGACATTGAAAAATTTCTTAAAAGTTACATTTTAAAGTGAAATTTAACTCAAACTAGGTAACAAAGGTAGTTGAAAATACCCAGCAAATTTAATCTTTACCTCCACCCCTCTACCAGATTATGTGCTGTGAATTTGGGGATAACAGCTGCATCCCTCATACAAAACAGAAAGCTTGGATCCATTCATTAAGTATAAAACTGAGACCAACCATAATAAATACGTAGAGACACTTAATAAGTGACCAAATCCTCAGCTGGTGCAAATTGCCATAGTCAATCAAACTGTGGCAGTTTACACCAGTTGAGGAACTATTCCATGACATTGAGTAACAAGAAATAGGTGAGAAGAAGCATGGATAAAATTGATTCTGAGTTTGCCTAGATGAAGAAAAGCACCACCTCTTATTTCTGTTTTCTGGTAAGGATTTGAATCATAAAAATTGAGGAGGCAAAACAGGCTTCAGAAATAGCTGCCACATGGTGGCTATTAGTAAGTATGAAAACACTTGGTTTAGAAAGCTG
The DNA here is from genome assembly GCA_032164245.1 of Sternotherus odoratus. Lineage (NCBI taxonomy): Eukaryota > Metazoa > Chordata > Testudines > Kinosternidae > Sternotherus > Sternotherus odoratus. Next base: position 58,500,987 of record JAVMKO010000004.1, read on the forward strand.
TTCTCAGCAGGAAGTTTCATTATATTTTATGTAAAATATGCACTTGTTTTAGATAAGTACATATATCTGTATTAACAGACATTTAAAACCCTGACTATAGCTCTAGTTTGATAGAGATCCTGCAACTAGGAGAGAAGGAATATAGGCCAACAGTAATACTTTCAAAGCAAAGTAATACAGCTGATTGAAAATACAGCATAGCACTCCCAGAAGATGAAGGTGTGAACTTCCCCATACATCATCTTAATGACAACATTTTCTACAAAGCGACATGAAGCACTCCTTTCATATTTCATGAGTTCTATTTGGCTGGCTTCAGAATACCAAATGTGCCAGTGAACAGCACTTCAATATTCATGGGTTTCTGCAATGTTTTTGACAGTTGTCAACTAGAGAGATGGCTTTATCAGGAAGGAATCTGACTTTATTTCTGCCACTCACTCACCCACATATCCAAACATGCTTACACTAGCAATCTTTTTGAAACATGTACTATATCCACAATTCTTTTATTAAAATATTTTAATATGTAAATGAAATATTTGTTCATTACATATGGTTGCTCTCATCTTTTTAGGTCTACAGGTCCTAGTATTTAAATTACAATAGCAATACCATGAGGTTTATGACAGAAGATGGACTTTAATATCACACACAGAAAATCAGCCTGGGAGCTAATATTCTTCATGTTCTAAAGAATAAAAAGAAGCCATAATGTGAATATCATAATAAACACTACTATTTACCTGCTTCTTTCTAAATTGTGAATCCACAACAGTCTTTCAACTATCATCGGGCAATAGATCCAGTTTAACAGGTGGTATGTATGTGTATCCTTTTGAGCTGTGAAAAGCTATGGAGCCTGACTCTCATCTAGGCAGCCCAACAGAGAAAGTGTGTAATTTTTCATTCTGTGATTGCCAGAGAAGGGATACTCTCAACTCAGTGTGTCATCCACTCAGTCACCCTCATATTTGTGTAACTCAGAAACTTCATGAACCTAATGGAGTTTCTAAGAGCCAGAAAACACAGAGGCTGTTTTCTCCTGCAGCCAGGCTAATAACTTGAACTTTATATGCAAAATCAAATTTACTTCTGTCTTAAATAGTGTGCATTTATGAATGAAGGCCTCAGCTGTTGACCATTAAAATTCCTGGGTACAGACATTTTGCTGTCTAGTTTATGATAATTTGAAGTGCTGTAGGTCTGATTCTCAATATGGTAGTGTGAATAGACTGTCTCAGGTGTGAAGGCAAAACGTCATATTCAAATTCTACATAAGCTTTTGTTGCTGTGCAAGATATGGTCCTACAGAAACTGTAAATAGATTTGAGGAGGCAGTATTCGTAATTGGAAATGGATTTGGTTTTGATTAATGTTTACATTTCAAGGAGGATTTGGATTCCATGGCACCAAGGTTTCATGAGTTCTACCAAGATTTCAGCCCCAAATAGTGACTATCTACTGTATCTGTTGTGTTCTCATTTAATTCTTTTCTGCATCGGATTTGGAATTGGAAAATATGGGTCTTTCAGTTTTGGGTCCAATCCAGAATTAAACCTGGAAGGACAGGTACAAGTCTGAAGATTCAAATCTAATCCTTACATTCACATACAGTTCAAAGGAGTTCAGATTCAAGGTTGAAGTTTCAGCTCAACTGTAGTTTTAACTGTGGTAAGTGATGCACAATAGATAACAAAGATGATTGTTGGGAGACATCCACAGCTTTTATGTTTTGCTCATTCAGTGATGCATAGAGAGCTGGTTGTCTTACACTTTCAGGTATATGGCATAATTCACAGAAGCTGTTAATGAGTTAATATTTTATATTTGAAAAACAATGCAGAAGTGAAACCACTATTCTTCAAGTAATGTCCCTATGGGTGCTTCATTTCATCCGTTCATGCACCCCACAGGCTTTAATCACAGATTTTCACTAATAGTGCCTGTTCAGCCCACATATGCTCTCTAAGTCACTTTGTGCCCTGTACCAAGGATATAAAATCATAGAATATCAGGGTTGGAAGGGACCTCAGGAGGTCATCTAGTCCAAACCCCTGCTCAAAGCAGGACTAACCCCAACTAAATCATCCCAGCCAGGGCTTTGCCAAGCCTAACCTTAAAAATCTCTAAGGAAGAAAATTCCACCACCTCCCTAGGTAACCTATTCTAGTGCTTCACCACCCTCCGAGTGAATTTCTTTTTCCTAATATCCAGCCTAAACCTTCCCCCTTTGCAACTTGAGACCATTAGTCCTTATTCTGTCATCTGCCACCATTAAGAACAGTCTAGATTCATCCTCTTTGGAACCCCTTTTCAGGTAGTTGAAAGCAGCTATCAAATCCCCCGCTCATTTTTCTCTTCTGCAGACTAAACAATCCCAGTTCCCTCAGCTTCTCCTCATAAGTCATGTGCTCCAAGCCCCTATTCATTTTTATTTCCCTCCACTCTTCCCAATTTTTCAACATCCTTTTTGTAGTGTGGGACCCAAAACTGGACACAGTCTTTCAGATAAAGCCTCACCAATGCCAAATAGAGGGGAATGATCATGTCCCTCGATCTACTGGCAATGCCTCTACTTATACAACACAAAATATCGCTAGCCTTCTTGGCAACAAGGGCACACTGTTGACTCATATCCAGCTTGTCGTCCACGGTAACCCCTAGTTCCTTTTCTGCAGAACTCCTGCCTAGCTATTCAGTCCCTAGTTTGTGCACGGGATTCTACTGTCCTAAATGCAGGACTCTGCACTTGTAGAACCATATCAGATTTCTTTTGACCCAATCCTCTAATAATTTGGCTAGGTCCCTCTGTATCCTGTCCCTACCCTCCAGCATATCTACCATTCCTCCCTAAGTTTAGTGTCATCTGCAAACTTGCTGAGAGTGCAGTCCACGCCATCCTCCAGATCATTAATGAAGTATCATTAATCAATTAATGAAGTAATCACTAATAGCAGTAACTTAGGCATCATTTACTTAAAGCTTGCAGTGTGTGAGATTTTGTATCAACTGAAAATATATGGCTTTTCAATTATTATTTTTTATAAATGGACTTTTGCGATTTGAGAATTAAGTGGGGTTTTTTTTAGGAGAACATTAAGTTCTTGAATAGATAAACCCATATGAAATTTGACTTGCCACAGGATATCATACACCAAGAAACGTAATTCTTGTTGCACACAGCTATAATGACCACAAAATGAATATGATTATGTTGCAGCTAATAAACATTAGAAATAGCACACCAATTTGTTTTAAGAAAACATCAAGATCCATATGTAAAAAGCAAAGCAGCCACAATTTTTTGCTTTTGTAATTCTGTTCCCTCTTCACTTGGCTTGTTGTTTCTATTTAGTAATTGGTTTTATACTTTGACCTTTAATACTCATGTGTAAGTATATTCAAATGAAGGCTGCCATTGACTACAATGGACTGCTCATAAAATGATACACTGGTATAAATATTGGTATTACTGGAGCTTTATATTGTAAAATATTCCAGGAAGAAACACCAGAGGATAGATTCTCTGCTGGGGTAAATTAGCATATATCTATTAATATCAATGACTCTAAAGCAGGGGTCTGCAACCCGCGGCTCCGGAGCCGCATGCGGCTCTTTCATCCCTCCGATGCGGCTCCCTGTGTGTTCTAATTTTAACCGGCCCGCAGACTGTTTTCTATGCGGCCCGCCAGCACTGTCCAACCAGTGCGCGGAGCCACAGCCGAAAGAGAGGGGCGGGGTCAATAAGAGGCGAGCGGCGGGGGGGGGGGGGAGAAGAACGGAGGCGGAGCCGGGGCCGGGGCACGAGGCGAGGCGGAGCCGGCGGAGAAGTGCGAGTCGGGCCGGGGCCGGGGCAGGAGGCAAAGCGCGGCGGAGCCGGCGGATAAGGGGCCGGGGCCGGGGCACGAGGCAAGGCAAGGCAAGCTGGGGGAGGGCGGGAGTGAAAGCATGGCCGGGGGGGGAGGGGAGGAAGAAGAGCGAAAGCATGGCCGGGGGGGGAGGGGAGGAAGAAGAGCGAGAGCACGGCTGGAGGGGAGGGGGAGGGAAGAAGAGCGAGAGCACGGCCGGAGCGGGGGGGAGGAAGGGGGGGGAGCGGGGGGGGGAGGAAGGGGGGGAAGAAGAAGAGCGAGAGCACGGCTGGAGGGGAGGGGGAGGGAAGAAGAGCGAGAGCACGGCCGGAGCGGGGGGGAGGAAGGGGGGGGAGCGGGGGGGGGAGGAAGGGGGGGAAGAAGAAGAGCGAGAGCACGGCTGGAGGGGAGGGGGAGGGAAGAAGAGCGAGAGCACGGCCGGAGCGGGGGGGAGGAAGGGGGGGGAGGAAGAAGAGCGAGAGCACGGCCGGAGGGGGGGGGAAGGGAGGGAAGAAGAGCGAGAGCACGGCTGGAGGGGAGGGGGAGGGAAGAAGAGGGAGGGAAGAAGAGTGTTATTTCATTTTAAATGTCAAAAGGGTTTTGTGGCTCCCAGTGTTTTCTTTACTGTGGGAAATGGGTCCAAATGGCTCTTTGAGTGGTAAAGGTTGCAGACCCCTGCTCTAAAGCAACTAACTAACATCAGTGAGGGCCTGGTCCCCCTTCTTCTCCCCTCACTTTTCCACTGCATTATGGGAACTAATAAATTCACTAATTCCCTAAAAATTGCAGTTAGTAACTGTATAGGGAATGTGAACGGGGATATTAATTAATAGTGAAGTAATGTTATCAATAAGTGGGTGAATAATAGGCAAGTTTTACCGTACGAAGCATTGGGCATATTTATGGTGCTGTATAAATAATAATACTGTCTTCTTACTTTACCCTTATATAATTTTGCCTCTTTTAAAATTTGTTGGAGTGGTGGATTTGTTTTTCGAATGAAAACTTTTGCAACTGTGCAGAGTTATTATGTATCTTACACTATCAGCACATCTTCCAAAAATCTGTCAGTTTAGCATTCCGTAGCTAATCAGGTCCTTTTATCATTTGGATGAGGAATGGATGATTAGAGAATATAATATTCTCTTGTGACATGCCATTATGCAAAGAGAACTATCTTGAAGAAATTCTGTGAGTATTTCTCACCATGATTTGCACAAGACTGAAGTCAAATTTATTGTAAGCATGCACGTCTGGTAAATCTAGCTCCCACTTAACAGTTCTGTCAGTGAAAGCTACCCTTCCACTGATGTTAGTCATTAAATTCTTTATAATATTTGCTGACTAAACTACAGATTATTTCACCTTTGTCCTACGCTTACAAATACAAGTCAAAGACTTAAGAGAGCCTGGTGGGTTTTGCTGAGGAAAATGGTAGCCAAATGTCAAAATCTGTGTTTAAACCATGAGTTTGATCTCATAAAAATGTATGCATATATTGAACTTTATTCACACGAATAATCCCCTTGACATTAATGTAAGAAATCAGTGAGATTACTTACGTTCATACAGTCCCGTATAAGCATATGTTTAGCAGAATCTGGCTGGATGTAAGCAAATTGCATATCAGTTGTGAATATAAGAAGTGGAAGAACTTCAATGCGGAATGTTGGCTTCTATACACAGACAAGAGTCCATATAGAGCATTCCATATTGATTGCAGGCACAGGACATAGCACCCACACTAACTGAGAGGAAGGAAGGCTGCCATATTTAACATCCGATGTGAAACATAGCAGTCTGTCATGCTGATACTTACTATAGAAGGAATGTGCACAGACTTTCACTCAACTTCAGTTCACTATAAATATATTCCAATTTATATAGAATTAGTATTGCTGATCATAGTGAGGGGGCGCTGGTACTGAGATAATCTGCAACAGTTCTTATTTTAAAACAAAACCAAATGTCTCAAAATGTACACTTATGCGCACATGCTTCCAGAGCAGTTGCTCAGAAAAGTAAATTCCTTGGATTAATATAAACTTTCAAGAGTAAATTATGTCCTTTTCAGGCCTCAACATCTCTCAGTAGAACATACATTATAAACCTCCTGAAGGCTGAGGAGATAGGATCTATTAAAAAGAAATGCTTAGCTTGTTAAGACTTTTTTGATGATGCATTATAGCACACAAAAGCAGGCAGTTTTAAGTTTTTTATTTACAGACTGGTAAAATAAAATCAGGACATTCTATGTGCTAATAGTCTGGCCACTCTGATGTTATCTTAGATTTGCTGAGCATTTCATCTTAACCTGCTTGCACCAATTCTATTAATAATATTAATAGGGGTTAGTGTAAAACATATCAGACAAAATAAAAAAGTGAGAGGAGGTTACCAGATCAGACAGGTGCATTTAATCCACAAGACCCTTTTAGGTTGTGTAAAAACAAAACAAAAAAACCCACAAGGTAATTTGTTTAAATTTAGTGAACTTGCATATTAGTAATCAATAATAAATCATTACTCATGCTGGTAGAGAGATGAAGTATTTAACTTACTGTGGGATAAGTCATCCAGTAGAGCTCACTCTTTGCCAGTGGCAGTTTTTGACCTTTCTTCCCCCACCCCCATGAAGTCTTATTACTGAGCAGATTTGTTAATATTGAATGAACATGAGAACACAAACTGGGAGAAGAGGCAACTGCATTGTGTATTGCAGCGCTTCATATTTCATGGAGACCGCAGGTAAATTTGCCAGAAAACATTTCAAATGTTATAACCCCTTGAGATTAGTAGAAACAAAAGGGCATTCTTAGCAAATGGTTGAAATCACTGTCACCTTCCAGCCTGAACTTTTGAGAGTTTGAGCTTGGGAGACATCTCAGCGTGACTCAAGTCATTGTGTTTGTGACATGTGAGTGAGCTGCTCTGAACACAGAATTGGAAGATTCTGAATTCTGAATTGTTTGATTACAACTTTGACCCAGTATAAGTCACTTCATCTCTCTGTCTCTGTCTCTGTCTGTCTTTGAAATACGTACTTACTTAACTTGCAAAATTGTTGTGAGGATCATTATTTGCAAAACACCTTGAATATAGTGTTATTCAAGTGCTCATTAGTATCTTTTATGATTTATTATATCATCATGTATGACACATATACTTATTTATTATATATTACTGGCTCAGAATGAAGAGCAGGAATCCAGGAATCCAGAGTCAAGTTCAGTTTTTCGACTTCTTGTATTAAAAAACAGACCCAAACTTATCCAGGTTCATCCACCTGTACAAAAGGGAGACACTTTTTTTTTTAATGACAAAGCCTCACTTGACACTAATTCAGTGAACTGATTTGTAGAAGCAAAGCTCCGAAAAATCAAATGTAAACATTAGCTACCTTTTGTCACAGATTCCTCCGCTTTCCTTACTATAAGTATTATTTAAGAGTTATTTACTCCTTCTCATAGTACAAGAACTATGGCTTATCAAATGAAATTAATAGGCAGCAGGTTTAAAACAAACAAAAGGAAGTATTTTTCACACAACGCACAGTTAATGTGCAGAACTTTTTGCCAGAAGATGTTGTGAAGGTCAAGACTATAACAAGGTTCAGAAAAGAACTAGGTAAGTTCATGGAGGATAGGTTCATCAATGTCTGTTAGTCAGGATGGGCAGGGAGCAGAAATCATGCTCTAAAGTGTCCCTAGCTTCTGTTTGCTAGGTTCTGACCTTGTTATGGCAGTTTATTATGTTCTTGTGTTTATATGATACCCTCTGTGTTAAGCACACTTAAGGATCATTCATACAAGGTAAAATTTTCCCATGGGCAGAAGGCCAGTACAAAGCCCATGCACCATTTAAATCCCTCTTAAACCCTATTTGCAGGATTTAGCTAGGAGTTCACAGTTGCATAACCTTCCATTGGTCTTCTGCACAAAGGTGAATTTCACCAACAAAGCATCTTTGCAGACATGGGGAGCAGTACAGTGTCACCATGCATTCATGTATGTGGCTTGTTCCTTCATTAAGCCCTGCCTGGTCATATCCTTGTGCAGGATGTCTCACCATTTAGTAAGTTGCCAGCTTTGGGTTGGACTGATCTTGGTTTTGTGTTTATATTATTTTCTTTTGCATTTTATCATCAGTTTTGTTTGTATTCTGCAGTGTCCCCACTATTATAATTGTTTAGATTATAACATCTGTACCCTGATTTCTCATCCTACTTTCCTTCTGACTTTTTCATTTGTCTTCAAATTCATTCCACTTTACACTGTCACCTCTACTGTCTCTAACCTTCTCATGTCAATTTCATTTAAATGCAGCTGCTTCAAACCAGCCAGTAATACTGCTACTACACTCCTTTGGTGCCAAAGTGAAAATTTATCAAACTTAATGTTTTTATCAGTCCAGAATTTCATCAATTTCTGCACAGTCCTTGTGCTAAGACACATCTCCTTTTAAAAGTATTTAGAAGAACTAAATTGATTTGGTATCAATAGCACTCCTTCAACTGATGGAGCCCAGCTAATTTTCTCATTGTACCACATAGCAAATTTGACCATTCATTTGCTGTATCAATTGTAATAATACACAGTTTGTGTATACTAAAAATGTTAAGGGAAAGCAAGTTTTGGTATCTTTTTATAAATATGTGAATACTATCTCTGGCTGCCCTAAACTATCTTAATACAAAATGTTTACAAACAGATCGGAGGCACAAAAATGAGGAATAAATTCAACTGTATTTGTTCCGTAAAGATCGCACATATGCAGAGTGAAAGAAAATTAACAGCTTCAGTCCAAATAACTACATCCACTCTAATAGCCCTACCCCACAATTAATTCTTTTAAACAAAACAAATTCTGCTGTCTACTGTCATCACACACCACACTTCTTTTTTGTCCAAACATCCCAGTTGGTCTGTTGCTAAGTGTTCTGGACTGTGTCATTTTAAAAACAGTAATTGTAACTTCATTTTGTATAGCATCTTTCATACAAACTGTGTCCTAAAATGCTAGACAGTTCAATAAAAATGTTACTAAATTAAGCCCTGATTCTGCATAGGGTTACACTTGTCCTTAACTTTATACACGTAAGTAGTCCCATTGAAGTCAATAAGAATATTCCAAGTGTCAGGTTAAGATGGTGTCTCTGACTATTTGCAGGATTGAGGCTTGGCCAGTGGAGGAAAAGAGATGTAAAAGAAGAAATTTGTGATGAAAAAGAAAAATGTCTTGTTCATGAAAGTTGTACTTAGATATTTAATCATACAGGTTTGTTACTATATTTATTTCAGTCATTTAATTGGGAGGGCCAACACATTATGATTTCCTTTGACTAATAAAAATGACTAAGGAAATGTTAGTTACTAAGGCCATGTCTTCACTTCCCAGTTTACAGCAGCACAGCTGCACTAATACAGCTGTGCTGCTGTTAGAGAACTCAGGTAGCCGCATTATGCCAACAGGAAAGAGCTCTCCAGTTGACAGAATAAAACCAGTTCAAAAAGTGGTGGTAGCTATGTTAGCGGGAGAGTGTCTCCCACCAACATAGTGGTGTGCACTTGAGAGATTAAGCCGGCAAAATTTATATTGGGTTGTGTTTTTTCACACCCATGAGCGACAAAAGTTTTGCTGACATATTGAACTAGTGTGGTGATAACTGAAGATGGACACTGTAGGTGATGCTTAGATTTTGGTCTTTCAGATTTGACATAATCTCTGGTCATTTCCAAACTTACAGAACCTATTATTTTAGTTCATGTAGATGCGTGTTGTTGTATTGGGAGGAGTTGAACAAAACACTGATGGAGGTAACAGCTGCTTATACCTGCTTGTCCAAGATCTATAGCAGCAAAGGAATTCAGAAATCCTTAGTTAGTTCCAACGTATGCAATATCTAGTGCTGTTCAATACATAAATTTTATCCCATAGGTAATATGACTTAGTTACATTTAATGAATAGGCCGTGTTATTTTGAATAATCACTTAATTAAATTAAACCATTCTTCTCTTGATATTAATAGAAGTTATTTATTGTAAATTATTTAATTTCCAGACAGAATGATTGCAAATGTATGCATTTCATTTAGTAATACACAAGAGTTGTAGAGGCACTGGAGGCTTGAGAGGAAGGGAGAAAACGTTTAACAAGACGGTGAGAGGACTTGAGGACTATTTTGAGAGGAGCATAGTTATATAGGGGTGCTTTGTGTGTGGGGATGTAATGTATGTGAGCCTATAGGTTGGTGGCATTGGACACAAGTGGGATTTTGAGTTACATCTCTCACTCTGAAAACCTTCCTGACCCAAGCAAATATGTACTGTGCTATATCATTTTTGCTGGTGTGGTGCAAGTTGGTCTTAGCAGACCAGAGAACATGACCTAACTCAAATTCCCCCTTCCCCCACCTATAGGCCACACACCCATTATGTCCCCAGACATAGCACCAATCACCCCTACATGGCTATGCTCCTCTCAAAATGGTCCCCAAGTCCTCTCTCAGCCCTGCAACAACATTTTCTCCCTTTCCCTTAAGCCCCCAATGCCTCCCAATGTACTGAGCCAATGTTCTAATCTCCTTGTCCTACATCCTTGTTCTCTTACATACATCCATATCGCCCTGCCATTCAGCATGCCTGGTTCTTCCTACATCAGCATCAGTGGTGCCTTCAGAGCTGGGATCCCCGGCCAGCGGCCTCCACTCTGGCTTTAGAGCTGGGAAGCCAGAGACTGACACCTGCTATCCCTGGGGGTGGAGGTGAGGGTAGGAAGCAGGGCGTAAACTACTACAGACACAAAGAAAGGGGGCATGATCAAATATGTTTTTGAGAACCACTGATATATACTTATAATACCTCTCACTTTACCCCACCCCACCCAAAAAGTGCAAACAAAACATTGTTAATTTGGTGATGAGGTTGCTCAAGTGCAAACTCCACTTGTATGTAATCTCTAAAAATCTAGGAAATCATCTCTTTATAAAATGTCATCTTTCCTGTTGTTCTTTATTTCTTCGGTGTCTTTTTGTATTGCATTACAACTGTGTTAGTGTGGCAGAGGAATGGAACTTTTTATGGACTCTGTAAGTCAGTACGTCTTTGTCTTCATCTGTGAGTGGAAGCTATTGCCTTAGGGCCAGACTTTACAATTTCTAATCAGGCTAAACTCCGATTATACTTGAATCAGGCTTATAATCAGAGTCTGATTATATCCGGGGTCTATAAGAGAATAAAATGCTTCCCAGATATAATTATATAGACTCTAACCCGCAAAAAATAGTTCCTGCCTTCATCCTCCTACTGCTCACTGCCATCACAGTAATTGACTGACCCATCAACTGCCACTTTACTACTGCTGAATTCTCTGCAGCTCTCTAATGACTCTTTGGAAAATGTTCATTGAGACCAATGCACTTGAATCTTACTTTTTCCATTCAACCTTGCTTTTTATTAGTTTAAACAGACAGCTTGTGGTATTCTCCCAGAACCGATATATATATACCATGGAAGTATATTAAACAATTGCTGTAGCCTAGAGCACTCATTAAATTTGAAATACAGCAAACATTTATTATATGAGAAATAGCAGACTGCACATTACTGGCTAAACAACAAATGTGTCAAAATGATGCATTAGTTGAATTTCCCCCAGCTTTTTTTCTGTCCCTTTTTACCTGAGAATAAGAAAACTGTGGCTAGAGAAATATTAGAGATGGAGCTGCAGAGTAAATGATATCGAAACCAAGCTACCAATCTGATAAGAGAGAATCGTTAGAAATCATTTTCTCATTTATTGTTTTTTGTTTTTGTGGTTTTTATTTTTAATCCAATACCATTATCAACAGACAAGAAAATAGATTGATGTGAACAGCTGAAGTACAAAATAGCTAGTGGAAGTTGGTATTGTAGGAAAGATCAGTAGTGGATTTTCATTTACTTTCAAACTTCTTGATGAAGAGAAGTATGCCTAATATATTTTTCTGTCTGATCATTAAATATTTTATGCAACACAAAATTAAAACAAAATATGCCAGATGTTATTCACTGCATTAAATTTAATGATCTAATAATGAGCTTATTAACACTACTGCCACCAAAAATCAGGATAAGCAGGGCTGGATTAAAGCACAGACCCTATCCCATCATAATTCTGCTGACGAGGAGTAATAAAATAGTGAGGGAAATCAGAACTGAGGCTAGAACATGGCTCTCTGTTGATATTACTTTCTTTTCTGACTGAATGTGTTAGATCAACTTCCCTACTGAAGTTCAAATGCTTAGATGCAGTGGGAAGAAACGGGTGTTCATCTTAACTATCTTTCTCTCGTTAGTGACACTTTATAATCAGCTTAGGATGGTGTCAATGCTCTTTACATGGCAACTTGATTGTATAAGTGGTTGATAAGATTTAGTTAAAAGTAAAATCTGTGAAGAAAAATGGCAGGATGTATTTATTGTTGCAGACATGGAAAAAAAAGATGAAGAGATTTCTATTTGCTTTGTAGCAGGTTCACACAGGCATGGTTAGAAATTTGTTTGAAAGTTGCTATCCAACTTACACAAGGAATGCTGCCATTTAACTAAGAGTATGTGAGTATAAAGAGAGAAGTGATTCTTCACTCTGCCTTGTCAGCTGGTCGAAAACTCCCTCACTTGGCTCTATTACCTCAGTAAGAATAATTGAAGGATGTTTTTTCAGTTACTTTCCTGACTGCACTTCTCATCGGCACTCCAGCTCATCCCTGCTGATATTGCCAGTGTCTGGTGGTGTGTTCTATGTAGATGTCCCTCAACCACCTGGATGCATCCAACACCATGAGTTGCCTCATCAGCCAAGTGTAGCATTTATCGATTCCACATTTCCTCAACACTCACTCGTTACTGGGGTCCCATGCACCTAAGGTTTCGATGACCAATGTCCATGTCTGGAACTGGTAACCCTTAGCTCTCAAGGTTTCAGCCAGAGGGGCTTATTTCTCTACGATTTGAGCTCAGGCATCATGGAAGGCCGGGATCCCGTTCTCAAACGGCACTGTGACTTCCACCAGGATGGTCTTCTTCCGGTCCTCGTTTGTGATGATAATGTCTGGTCATGGTTGGCTATCAGTTCTTGGGATGGCAGAAATTACAGCAGCCTTCCCCATGAGTGGTGAGATGGCTCTGGCCAGGCGATCTTGGATGGCATTGTGTCGCAGATGCCAAGCTCTCGAATGGGGCTTGCAGCTACACAGGATGTGAGGTAATGTCTCATTGGCATAGCCTCACTTCCTGCATCACTTGTCCCGATTCCTGTGAATCTCCATTTGGCAAATTGGGTGAAGCTGCCCCTGGGAAGGAAGTGGTTTCTGGTATCCCACTTGCACACCACCTTGAATGCCTTGCCCAGGTTTTCCACCTGTTGGCAGTGGATGGCATCTTTCAGGGTCTTCTCCAGGATGGTTCTAGCTCTTGGAGTGATCTATATTCTTCAATTGGAGGTGGTCAAGCAGAAGGGTTCAATTCAGCGGCATTTCAGTGGACAAAGCAAAAAGGGGTCGCCGTCCAAACAAGTTTGAGAACCGCTGTCCTAGTGGAAGAACATCATCTTCAGAATCCAGAGTCTATTATGCTTAATTTACTACATTGCATGGTGTAAAGGTTTAGGTACCTATAATATTTGTCGGTACTGTTATAAAGACCCCCCCTTTATGGCCTTGTCAACTTTTTTCAGTTGGAATGTAGGTTAGGATTTATGTTCTGTTTCTACTTCCTGGACAACTCTGGCATCTGAGCTATTTGCTTGACCAAAAGATTTAGGAAATCAAATAAAGCCTTACTAGAAGCATAGTAACTGACATGGTGGATGAGACCAGAGGTCTATGAAGTCCAGTATTCTGCCTATAACAGTACCTAGGGCCAGATTCCCACAGTAGGAAGTAATAGAATAATCTACTAGGGAAATTTCATTTAGACATTCATAATTTACATATTGGCATATCTCCAGAAGAATAAGTATTTATATCCCTTGCAAACATTTTTTAATCCTTAGTAATACAACTCTGAATTTTCTAATTATCCATATCTAATTCTTCCAGATCAAGTATTTCCTCCACTGAAACTGTCAATTTCAATTAAAGAGAATTATGTAACAAGTATGGGCAAGAAAAGGGATGATCTTATAAAGTGATTACAGGTTCCCTGGGTTTTTTTTGTTTGTTTTTTCACTTTTTCTAAGATCATAGACTAGGAAGCAGAAGTTATTACTTGCTTTGTGTTTCTTGCACTAAGCTACACTTGTCTAAAGAGAATGAAAATACCTTTTCTCTGATTATGGTTAATATAAGGAGTTTCTGATAATTAAAATGAATAATGAAGAGCCTTTTTCTGATGATTTTTAAAGGAACTTGGAATGGCAGCATAGTCTACATTACCATGTTGATGTCATGAGAGTAACATTATCTGGGGCTTTTTTCCCTTATTTATTCTGAAGCTCTCTGGTGACAGAGGATCCTTGAGTTTAGCATTGGATTAGTTAAGGTGTTTTTTTTTTTAAGCTGTGTGGTTTTTCTACCCCAAGGTATTTAGCAGCCTTAAATATTACTTTAAAGGTTTATTATACATAATTATTATAGGATAATTGTGTAGTACTGTTATTTATTTTGACTTCTGAATCATTACATATTAAATCCTATTGAGCAGAGATGCAGTATGCCATGGAATATTTACAATAGTGTGAGAGAATAATATTTTTTCTGATACTAAGGTATTAAAAAAATCTGCTAGTTGATGTCTCAAAGCATAAGAACATAAGAACATAAGAACGGCCATACTGGGTCAGACCAAAGGTCCATCCAGCCCAGCATCCTGTCTACCGACAGTGGCCAATGCCAGGTGCCCCGGAGTGAGTGAACCTAACAGGTATGATCGAGCGATCTCTCTCCTGCCATCCATCACCCCCCTCTGACAGACAGAGGCTAGGGACACCATTCATTACCCGGCTAATAGCCATTTATGGACTTAGCCTCCATGAATTTATCCAGCTCTCTTTTAAACCCGGTTATAGTCCTAGCCTTCACAGCCTCCTCAGGTAAGGAGTTCCACAGGTTGACTGTGCGCTGTGTGAAGAAGAACTTCCTTTTATTTGTTTTAAGCCTGCTGCATGCCAATTTCATTGAGTGGCCCCTAGTTCTTCTATTTTGGGAACAAGTAAATAACTTTTCCTTATTTACTTCCTCCACACCACTCATAATTTTATATACCTCTATCATATCCCCCCTTAGTCTCCTCTTTTCCAAGCTAAAAAGTCCTAGCCTCTTTAATCTCTCTTCATATGGGACCCGTTCCAAACCCCTAATCATTTTAGTTGCCCTTCTCTGAACCTTTTCTAGTGCCAGTATATCCTTTTTGAGATGAGGAGACCACATTTGTACGCAGTATTCAAGATGTGGGCGCACCATGGATTTGTATAAGGGCAATAAGATATTCTCCGACTTATTCTCTATCCCTTTTTTAATGATTCCTAACATCCTGTTTGCTTTTTTGACTGCCGCTGCACACTGCGTGGATGCCTTCAGAGAACTATCCACAATGACTCCCAGGTCTTTTTCCTGATTGGTTGTAGCTAAATTAGCCCCCATCATATTGTATGTATAGTTGGGGTTATTTTTTCCAATGTGCATTACTTTACATTTATCCACATTAAATTTCATTTGCCATTTTATTGCCCAATCACTTAGTTTAGTGAGATCTTTTTGAAGTTCTTCACAGTCTGCTTTGGTCCTTACTACTTTGAGCAGTTTAGTATCATCTGCAAACTTTGCCACATCACTGTTTACCCCTTCCTCCAAATCATTTATAAATAAGTTGAATAGGATCGGTCCCAGGACTGACCCTTGGGGAACACCACTAGTTACCCCTCTCCATTCTGAAAAAGTTCCATTTATTCCTACCCTTTGTTCCCTGTCTTTTAACCAGTTTTCAATCCATGAGAAGATCTTCCCTCTTATCCCATGGCAGCTTAATTTACGTAAGAGCCTTTGGTGAGGGACCTTGTCAAAGGCTTTCTGGAAATCTAAGTACACTATGTCCACCGGATCCCCCTTGTCCACATGTTTGCTGACCCCTTCAAAGAACTCTAATAGATTAGTAAGACACGATTTCCCTTTGCAGAAACCATGTTGACTTTTTCCCAACAATTTATGCTCTTCTATGTGTCTGACAATTTTATTCTTTACTATTGTTTCAACTAATTTTCCCGGTACGGACGTTAGACTGACTGGTCTGTAATTGCCAGGATCACCTCTAGAGCCCTTTTTAAATATTGGCGTTACATTAGCTATCTTCCAGTCACTGGGCACAGTAGCCGATTTAAAGGATAGGTTACAAACCCTCGTTAATAGTGCCGCAATTTCACATTTGAGTTCTTTCAGAACTCTTGGGTGAATGCCATCTGGTCCCGGTGACTTGTTACAGTTAAGTTTATCAATGAGTTCCAGAACCTCCTCTACTGATACTTCAATTTGTGACAATACCTCAGATTTGTCACCTACAAAAGACAGCTCAGGTTTAGGAATCTCCCTAACGTCCTCAGCCGTGAAGACTGAAGCAAAGAATTCATTTAGTTTCTCTGCAATGACTCTGTCATCTTTAAGTGCTCCTTTTGTATCTCTGTCATCCAGGGGCCCCACTGGTTGTTTAGCAGGCTTCCTGCTTCTGACATATTTAAAAAACATTTTGTTATTACCTTTTGAGTTTTTGGCTAGCTGTTCTTCAAATTCCATTTTAGCTTTTCTTATTACATTCTTACACTTTATTTGGCAGTGCTTATGCTCCTTTCTATTTACCTCACTAGGATTAGACTTCCACTTTTTAAAAGATGCCTTTTTCTCTCTCACTGCTTCTTTTACTTGGCTGTTAAGCCACGGTGGCTCTTTTTTAGTTTTCTGGTGTTGTTTTTTAATTTGGGGTATACATTTGAGTTGGGCCTTTATTATGGTATCTTTGAAGAGAGTCCATGCAGCTTGCAGGGATTTCACTTTAGTCACTTTACCTTTTAATTTCCGTTTAACTAACCCTCTCATTCTTGCATAGTTCCCCTTTTTGAAATTAAATGCCCCAGTGTTGGGCTTCTGAGGTGTTATTCCCACCATAGGAATGTTAAATGTTATTATATTATGGTCACTATTTCCCAGCGGTCCTTTTATAGTTACCTCTTGAACCAGATCCTGCGCTCCACTCAGGACTAAATCTAGAGTTGCCTCTCCCCTTGTGGGTTCCTGTACCAGCTGCTCCAAGAAACAGTCATTTAAAGTATCAAGAAATTTCATCTCTGCATTTCGTCCTGAGGTGACATGTACCCAGTCAATGTTGGGATAATTGAAGTCTCCCACTATTATTGGGTTCTTTATTTTGACAGCCTCTCTAATCTCCCTTAGCATTTCGTCATCCCTATCACTGTCCTGATCAGGTGGTCGATAATAGAGCCCTATTGTTATGTTCTTATTAGAGCATGAAATTACTATCCATAGTGATTCTATGGAACATGTGGATTCATTTAAGATTTTTACTTCATTTGATTCTACACTATCTTTTACAAAAAAGCAAAAAATGAGTTGAACACAGTGAAATCTATACTGATTCAAAGCAATGTGCTTTATTCTTGCTGATAGCATGAGAGCAAACAAGTTTACATACTATATACATAAAATGGATGCTTTCAAAGTAGCCTTGCTCCTTTCCAGAGGGTGAAAAAAATATGGTTAGGATGTGCCTACTAAGGGCTAGATCTTGCAAAAAGAGTTATAGGGAGCTGAAAGCACTCAGCACTCATAAGCTCAATGAGAGAGCACTCAGTGAGAGAGCAGTCAGCAGCTCATAAACTCTCTTGAGTTTTTTGGAGATTCTCTTGAGTTTTTTGCAAAGATTTGTTGCACCCAATACAAGAAAATCACTCTCTCCAGGATTTTTTCCCCCTGGTTTCTATAGTCTGAAGTTCTTAGCCAAATTCAGAATTTGATCACAAAGTTCTACTATTGTGGGATCCAATGATCTGGTTCAGGAGTCATGAAATGTAATGAGATTTGACCTTAGGGTGACCAGATGTCCCAATTTTATCTGGACAGTACCAATTTTTTGATCTTTTTCTTATATAGGCCCATAGTACCCCACACCTGCTGTTTTTTCACACTTGCCTTGTGGTCACTCTATTTGACGTATATTAATATACAGTAGATTGCATTTCATTGGCTGCGTGCATCTATAAACTATTGGTAGAGTTGTAAAGATGGAACCAGTAATTTCCTGTTTCACCTTGCTCAGGTGGATTTAAGTAAGTTAGGATAAGTTACTTATCTGTAGTAGTAGCAGTAGTACTGTGGTAGCACGGAGGGCCCTCAGTCCTTCATCAGGGCCCCATTGTGCTAGGCACATAACAGAAAGAGGATCCCTGAGCCAAAGAGCTCTTGTTGTTAAGAGTCCTCTTCTTCACCATCTTGTACCCTCAGGTATAGAAGGGCATCCACCAGTTCCACCATTTATTTTGGTCTTGGGCTAGTCTGATCAGGCTACTGAGTGTCATGTTGTTGGATTTATCTTGTTTCTTTATTTCTCCACATAATTTCGCTCTAGGTCTCCCTCTTCTCCTCTTTCTGAGTGAAATCCATATTATCATTTGATGTGGTAGTTGTGTTGGTAGCATCCTTAAAAGTGTATCCTAAATATATCCATCTTTTTGTTTCCATGTTTGAGGGTTTAGATTGGTCTTTAGAATTTCTGATGTTGCAAGAAACTCTTTCCAATGGGCTCTGAAAATCTTCTACAGGCAATTACTTTGTAATGTGCTGATCTTCTTACCTAAATCAGATCAGCCTTTTCTTGTGAATAGCATCAGAGAGACCTCCTGTATTGTGTATATAGGCAATAACCCAGTGGATAGGATATGAGATGTGAGAAACCTGTTTTCAGATTTCCACTCTGCCTAATTTAGTGCAGGGACTTAAACACAGATTGTTCACATTCCAGGTGAGTGCCGAAACCACTAGGCTCTGGTATTCTGGGGTGCAGTTGCCTCCTGTTGAAGATGTGCCATTTGGTATAAATAATTTAAAATTATTCTTTGGTTCAGGCAGAGAAAGAGAACCTATACCTCAGTGGTTATGACACATAACTGGGATGTGAGAGAATCAGATTT
Organism: Sternotherus odoratus; assembly: GCA_032164245.1. Lineage (NCBI taxonomy): Eukaryota > Metazoa > Chordata > Testudines > Kinosternidae > Sternotherus > Sternotherus odoratus. The sequence continues at coordinate 58,520,010 of JAVMKO010000004.1, forward strand.
GAGTCCCTGCTCCAATAAATATTTATTTATACAAATTGGAGCAGCTCCAACAGGGGAGACTGAGACCCACCTCCGAGTACTCAAGTAAGAAGGGCACTTACCTGGGTTATTGAAGACTTGGGTTCAAGTTCCTGCTCCAATTCAAGCATAGTGAGGATTTGAAAACAGGTCTCTTATATCCCAGCTGTGTGCACTAACCACTGGGCTATTGTGTAATGCACACTCTCATACTTGCCCTGGGTTTCCTTTGTGCAAGGCCCCACCCTATATATATTGCTTTGAGAATACATACTGGATTGGGCTCCATTAACGAGATAGGTGAGGGGAACACCACTCTACCCCACCACTTCCCCAAGCCAGCCAGCCAGCCAGGGCTTAGATATGAGCTAGAGCTCTGAGCAGCTTGTTAGCTGTGGGACAGTGTTAGGACTTAGGCCTCCAGCACCAGAATGGGGCGGAGGGGAGAGCAAGAGGCCACGACTCCCACTTTTTAACATGGGTTTAGTGTGTGGGGGGGGGGGCAAGGAGGCAGGGACTGTGCTCCGCAGCGAAGGATCTGATCACAGTGCTGCAGGTGCTGGACTGCAGCTGGTGGGAAGGGCAGGAGGAAAATGGACTGCACGGCTTGTTCCTGGCAAGCTAACTGCAGCTGCTGGAGATAGGAGACTGGTTGTACGAAATGCCTGAGGGGGTGGGAGGCTAAGGCTATGAGGGAGTGCAGAGGTTGAGGAGAAGGGGCATAGGAATCCACTTTGGTCTTGGCTGTGGCGGAGGTGATGACTGGTGGGGGCATGCAGGGTCACATACTCACACACACGCGACAGATTTCTCAGGACCCCTGTGGATGGGAAGCCCAGCAGCAGCAAGGAGCAGTGCTTCCCCAACATCTGCACTCTGTGTGTGCCTGCAGCACAGGGAGAGAGGAAACAGGAGGGCAGCTGTCTTCAAGGTGCCAGCTGAGCTCCTCCCCCCATGGGACTATTTCTCCTTCCGTGCTGCTAGCTGCAGTTGTGTTGCCTCCCCACCCCACACTTCAACAAAGGTTCTGGTGCCCTTGAGTTAAGTGGCTTTGCGCATGCCTACCAGCAGAAACTCAGGAGCCTAGAGGACTTTGGTCACCTACAAGGTTAGGAGACAGACAAATAGTGGTTTGAGATCTCTAATGTCTAAAGAGGCAATTAAGTCCCTAGGTGCCTTTTGTGGACCTAGTCCAGAGACAATAAGTGACTTGCCCAAGACTACATAAGAAGACTGTGTCAGTGGAAGGAATTTACTTCAAATCTATCCAGTACTGGGTCAGCACTCTAACCACTGCATCTTTCATTCTTCTTATGTGGGCACATACTTGCCTCTGCAGATCACTGTAACATATTTGAAAAGGATTGAAACAAGTATTCATAACTACATTACCTAATTGTAATATATAAAAGTACTCTTCTGCTTGGTTCATAGTAATCAGACTGACTTCATATTTATTGGCATTACATTCTGTTTCCCTTTTACTGGCCTATCATTTTGTTGTGGTATTGAAGTCCGTGATAAAAACTCCCATTGAATTTAATGGGAGGAGGATCCGACCCTATATCACAAACCCTCTATTGTTCTTTTCAGTGTGTCAGTTTTTCTAACCTTCTTTGTTTTGTTTTGGCTGACTGAACATATCTTTGGAGAGCCCTTTATTGTTAATTGAAACATACTGTCCAATTGAGTACTTACATTCACTGATTATAAGGTTGATAATGACTTGCTGATCAGCTCCTCCATCCCAAGGCTTTAGTTATCTGTGGATTTCTACAGACTCCTCATTATTTCTCTCCCTCTTTGAGCTCTTGCCTTGAATGCTTCCCAGGATTATGATCCCACTGCCTGCCTTAGCAGGTTATGCTATTAATTAACTTCACTAAAAATGCATCCCATTAGTTAGCCTACATTTCCCCCTTAATTTTATGCCATTGCATATTGCAGCACCCTCAGTAACTACTGAAACTCTTTCCATTTTCTTAATTCCTTGTGGTTATTTATAGACAATGGCCTTGTTTTGTTTCACTGTTTTTGTTTTTTACTCTAGAGTCTCTTAACTCAAGTCTTTTTTGTTATGTTTTCTAATCTTTTTTTTAAATTGTTCTTTGGACTTTCTCCAACTTAGTAGTAGGGTTTTTTTCATCAATAAAAATGTGTCCTAAAACTGCACACACATGATTCTATCTATTGCTTCAGTGATATTGTGCAGAGAGAAGTAATTATCCCTGATGCTGGATTTAACACCTCCCTTTAGATATATCCAGCATACAGTAGCACTGCCTTTTTGTGGCAACATTGTGTTTCATGTTCAATATGTTGTCTACAATTCCTCTGAGGTTACTTACTGTAATACAATTTCCTAATCAATATTTTCACTTCTTTATACTTGTCCCTTAGATTCTTTCCTCTCCAAATGAATGTCTTCTTAATGTATTCTGATAAAAGCTCATTTAAGTGGTTTTTACTTATTTGCCCATCTGTTTAAAATCCCAGGGCCATAGTTAGCCATATCCTCCATCTTCACACTGTAAGCAAATGTTTACAGCATGACTTCTGCTCCTAGTGCTAAAAGACTTCTATAGATATTTAATTATATTAAAACCAAACATGACCTTTGTTCTTACATCTCTTACATATTTGACAGAGTATTGGTAATTAATCTTTGTTTATAGTCCTCTTTCAGTAATTCTCATTGTCTTCAGATTTAGGGCAGGGGCTGCCTTCCTCTTGCACATATTAGGCATTATGATACTGTAATATGAAGATTATTAATTATTTATACATATGGCTACGTCCTAGATCACACCTGGATCTATGGCCTCTGGGACCAAGGTTTGCAGTCCTTCCCTTCATGACAAAATTATTTATTCTCCTCTTCTCAAAACTAAGGATCCGTATCTCCTTAAAGGTTCCAATTCAGGAAAATGTCAAATTTGGGAAAGGCATGAATCATGTGAATATGTAATATTGAAATCAATGGAATATGAGCTAATGCTTACTATTAAGTATGTGCTTAATTACCCTTCTTGAACATGGATGGATTTAAACATGTGCAGAAGTACTTTTCCGAAATGGGCCATAAACACCAGTTCTCTGATTCCATACTTCCATTATGGACCACATATCCAGATACTAAAGCACTTAATATTACAGCTAGATATATTAAGCATGTATTAATTTGCTCTCTTTCCTGTTCATCCTTTTTGACCCAAGTACTCAAAGTGCTTATTTTACTCAAGATATTTTGGGGTAGATACTCAGCTGATAGTGTACATTGTTGTTATAGCTTCATTGTCTACAATGAAGTTTTGACCATTTATACCAGCTGATGATCTTTCTCTAGTATATCCTTCTCTCTCTCTCTCTCTCTCTCTCTCTCGATATAAAAAATGTAGTTGGTGGGTATGGCAAGTATTAGCAGAGGAAAAAGGAGCTAGTCAATTGAGAGTGACTGTGCCAGTAACCCAAAGCATGTAAATTCAGTTCTTTTACAGAAAAATAATCGATGAGTTATGCCAAGAAGCAATAATCATCTCCCTACTTTATAGGCTCCATGCTTAAATTAGAACCAGTACTTTCACTCCCCCACCTGCCCTTGATACTTGACATTGAATCAGTGTTGTTTTCTGGTTGTGTGTTCTTCTATTCAGCTTCAGTGTGGATTTGGACTCCATTTAGATGCACAGAGGTGCTACCACCTGTTCCAAGATACTTAATTAGCACACTTCAGCAGCTCTTGGTCTTGGTGAGTGAGCCCTTGATGCTGTTCAAGAGTAACACTTGTGTTCTGAGACCAGCAATCAGTGACATATTTCAATTGTTAGTACTATGGACATGGAGAGAGATTTTAACCTCTTATGGAGATAATTTCTGTAGCTATGATATCCTCACTGGACATGAATCACTGAAAGAAGAAATCAGGAAGAACAAATGTTCAATTATTCATTATTTTCACAACTTATATTGGGATGTTACAAGCAATAAGTAACCCAGCAAAATTGGGTATTTTCTGATTTTTGAATCAGCTGTGTACAAAATGCACAGCATGTAGCATTCTCTTGGAATGAGCTTATGATTGGATGTCTCAGTTTAAAAACCTTGTGAACGTGGGCATAGAGAGAGTACATTGTCAGCTTGCATTATTTCTTCACACAAGGGATAAAGTTGTTGTGCCCACTAATTGCTTGATGTGATCTGGTAGAATGTACGATGATCTGATAGGGGGGCAGGATACAGGAAACTTCTGAACAATTTCTTTTCCAAATTAAAATAGAGAGAGAAAACAAACAAATACAAGTCATGCTACACTATTGTGTTGTCCACATGTGACCAGTTCCTGCTTGACCATTTTACTTGTATGCTGCATCTTTCCCTTCCACCTCCCTTCATTTTGTCATTTTAAGTGTACGGGCAGGGACCATATATTTTTTGTTCTTGTACAGCACTTCACCCTTTGTGGGAATTACCAGAAACCAATAAAAACATAATATAAAAGATCTTTGCCTTTATATGTCTGAAAGGTGATTTATTTTTTATAACCTTTCATGATTGCATCTTTAATATAAACCATATTATTTGTCAAGTATATTGACAGTGAAAGCCGAAATGTATACTATTTTACAAAACTTTGCTCACTTGTGGCTAAATTATACCATCATCCCTCACAAAGAATAATAATTTACTCTGAAGTTATTCCCACTGGTTTCAGTGGAATAAAGTACTACTTAGTGTGAATACAGTGGCACCATTTTGTCATAAGAAAGTAACAATATATGTTACTTAATTTAATGTTGTTGTTGTTTTTCTTAGCGTTAGTCCCGCACTATGGCAGGGTCTGCTTTGGTCAGCATGTCTGCCTCCATTCAGGGCTCGGACAGGACCAGTGATACGACCAGGGTATACTCCAACCGATGCGTCGCGCCACCTGTCGTTGGAGGCATTTTGTACCTACTGCCAGGTGTTAGCCTACAGCACCTAGTATTCCCAGGAGGTCCCCCATCCAGGTACTAGCCAGGCCCAACCCTACTTAGCTTCCAAGATCAAGCTGTACTTGTTACTTAATTTAATGTAACTTGTATTATCTTGAGGCAGAAAATCACACGTGCCATTAAATTGGTTCAGAAACATTTATACAAGATAGAGATGTAAATTCAAGAACAGGTTAATCATTTTGCATGCAGTACAGATCTGCAGCAGAGACAGTAGTGACCAATAGCATAAAAGCAATTTCAGAAGTGTGCCTATTGTGTATCGTACAGATTGGGAACTTTGTGGGGCCAGTGATCCATTTTAAGTGCCAGCATTGCAATTTCTAATTTTTTAGCATTTCTGGTGTGAAAACAATTGGGGATATCAAAATTGTGACTCTTAATAGCAAAACAAGCATGAATATTTTTAACAGAATTTATAGCACAGAATTAAGGTGTATGAAGAATTACTCAGCTTGAACTGAAAATCAAAATTTTTCTATTCATTAACACTTAGACTCATTGTTGCTGAGCTCAGATTCCCAATAAAGGTGTTCTAACGTACAAGTTTGATGTGATCAATGTCAGTGAACCTTTCTAATTTATTATTTGGCAGTAAATAACAACTGCCAAAATCCAATCAATAAATAAGAACTCATCTCAGCACTTTTTTTTTTTTTTTTTGCCACTTTGGGCTATCAGGAGTCACTTGCAACTTATTTCCAAAGCAAAGGCCTAGAAGGATCAGATGAAGGTTTTAAACTTTCCAGGATTATGCATTAGTTTCTGAGTTTTAACAAAGTAAATACTGTTAAGGTAAAACCAGACAGTTGAAATGTATATCTTATTTTCTCCCAGCATGTTGGAAAACTTTCACCTGCCAAAGATGAGCATAGTCTCACTTTCACAAAAATAATATATAAAATCTCCCCCCTCAACTACACCCATTCTTGTAGCAGTATGTTACTCCTCCAAATTAACTGTTGATCAAGAATTAGCTTCAGTATCTCAGAGATAATATAATATTCAAAAAGGCCATTTCCTTTTCAATCGGTTTGGACTATAAAACACAACATTTTTGGAAATAGTACATGCAAGTAACTTAGAAATAATCAAAGTGTTGAGAAGTGTTGATGGAATACATATATCATTTGAACTGTCAGTTAACTATCTTTTTTATTCTTGTAAAACAAATGTATTTTTTGTTTCATTGGCAGCACAGGCTAAGCAATAAGGAGTTCCCAAGAGAATATTATTGATGGAAGAGGAAACGGGTTATGCCCCTATTCCTTAAGAAATGCGTAGGGGAGATCTGTGGCGAAGTGGTAGTACTGTGTGTGTGTGCCTCAGTTTCTCCTACACATTTCTTAAGGAATAGGGGCACACTGGAAGCAAGGAGGCGACGCCCTCCCCTCTCAAGGTGTGCATCCCTGATGCTGTAACCTGACCTCAGGTGTTGGAGAGAGGTCAGGTGATACCTCCAGCCCGGGAAATCAGACAAAGGAAAGCACGGAGGTGCTGGAAGGGGCGGGGGGGGGAGGGGTAGTCAGTCTGGGTCTACCTGGGAAGGGCAGAGGAGCTATCTCGCTCTCTGGCCCCAAGATGGATCCAGCTGAGGGCTCATGCTCACTGCATGGTCTGTGTTAGACCAAATAGAAGTCATCGAATAAACCTGTTTTACTGGCTGGCTGAGAGTCACGTTTGACTATGGATGTGGGGTGCAGAATCCATGGGCTCCCTCAGGACCCTGCCCAGGCGGGCTTGCTGGGGCAAGCACACGGAGGGGCAGACGTTGCTGAATGCTCCGAGGTCAGACCCAGGAAGGTTGAAGTGGGTACCCGTGAAGCTCCTAGCCTTGGAAACAGGCTGTATACGGAGAAGGGGCCCTTCGCCCGAAGTCCTGTCTGGCTTCCTAGGGAGTGGTTCCAGACCATCGCCCGGGCACTCCGTGACAACTGGTGGTAGAGGTGGGAAAGAAAAGGGAGTTCCTAATGGTTATAAGAAAGCATAAAATGACAGTGGTCAAGGTGAGTTGAGTTGGAGAGGGATGGAACAAGTGCAGAGATGTTGGCAGGACTAGACTTGAAGGTGAAGGTAGAAGTTGTGAGATGGAAATCAGTAGGAATGGAAGCTAGTCAGAACACAACAATAGAGGAAGATAATATTTTAAGTTGCATGTTGGAGAGCAGAGACAGGAGAAGTATGGAGGCTAAGAAGGGGGAGGCTTCAGCAGTTAATAAATTATAGCTGTGGCAAAGGAAAGGAAGTGGTGCATTTTGGAGGCAATGAATCAGAAGACCCAACAAGATTTGTCTTTAGGGAACTATCTAGAATAGTGTTGTTTTTTTAATCTGGGAATTAAGATTTAAGACTAGTATATAAACATGTGCTCCACAAATGCAGAGGACGGCGGCTGTGACTTCAGCACAAATAATTATTTGAATACTCTATGAACTATTTTATAAGAAGTTTGCTGTATGTCCCATTTGTCTTGCATTTACATTGGGTGACAGAACAGCTATTGTGATCGTCTTGAAGTATTAAAATTAAAAAAAAAATTACTTGACATTTAAGTTAAATGTGAGGCTTCACTTGTCTTAATAAATTCATAGCATTCCTTTGTTTCGTTTGATTTTGCTGCACAGTGAATTCAGCGTACCTATTACCATTATTAAATTGAAAGTATGTTATTATCACATCAGTGTTTTAGAAGTTGGCATATGAAATGATGTCAAGAGTACAATATCTCTACCCTCCTGGTGTGCTAGATTCAAAAGTCATGCTATTTGCTAATTATGTAGATTGTGTGCTGAGAATAGAGATGTTGAGCAAAACTGAAAGCAATAGAGGTTGTGGTATGTTTTCTGCAAGGTGTGGTATTACAGCCCCAACAACAAAAACCACACATCCTTTGTAATTTGTGAATAGAAAGTTCCCCTCCATGGAGTAAGGGGGGTTCTTTATTTCAATTTACCTAAACAGACAGCAAAATTCACCAACAATCTCATAGACTGTTTCATACGCCCTTCAAAGCTATCTACTCCAGAACATCATAGAGCAAAGGATTACAAAATTTAAAAGAGTAAAAGTGAGTCGCTTTTTCTGTCCACACATTACAGGAAGGTCAAACACCACGCCTCCAGATAGCTCTCTGTCTTGTGGAAAGGTGGACACTGTTCTAGAAATACAGAACATTATTTTTATTCAGCGTTCCTCCTCAGTATTTTCACAGCATTATAGCGGGAGTTCAAGGATTGTTTTATTTAAGTTTTGCTGGTAATGTTCTTTATTCCCTTCAAACTTTTATGTTTTGGGAGGGGACTGAGATTAATTATCTTCATTTTGTTTTGTGAAAATCCTGGATATGTGCTCATTGGCATTTTGAACAGAATATGGAGGCAACAGCTCTTCACATTTCAGATACTGGCATGGAGAAATCTAGGTTCAAACATGCCAGCAGCTAAGAATGTTAGAGAATCTAGCATGGGGCAGAATATTTTGGCTGTAATTAGGGAAGAATATATGGTAGCCAAAGAATCCAACTGTGAAAAATATTCCTATAGAAATAGACACACATTAAATAAATAAAATAAAAACCAAATGGAAACCCTAAATGAGTTTGATGCATCATTTTTAATCTTGATCTGCAGTCTGCTAGCATGAGACAATCTATGATTATCTTTGGGAAGCAGCATCTGGAAGCTGTTTGGATTCACTCCAAACTGCTTTGAAATAGATGTCAATATAGTAAAGCACAAAGGATAGTCAGGTGTTCATATCAGGCTGGTGGAAGAGTCTGCCTTTACAAGATGTTCTGTTCATATCTGTAATGTTTATTATTATGAATGCTGTGTTTTTAAACAAACTGAGAATAAACCTTTTATTTAAAGAGCCAAACATGGCTTTGCAAATGTATAGATTAGCCCTCATTAGTCCATATACAGTAGACTCTCGATTATCCAAGATTGGATTAACCAGAAAGTGGATTAACCAGGATGTCAAAAAAAAATATGCGCAACTCGTGGGGCTGGCTCTGGTTTTGCTGTTTCCCCAAGCACACACAAAAAAAACCCCGCCAGGGCACAGGGCAACCAGTGAACTCCCTCCCCCCAGCACAGTGTGGCTGGTGAACCAACCCCCTCTCCCCATATTTCCTATGGATGTGATTATTTGGGATTTTATTAACCAGAATTATTTTTTTCCCTATCATCCTGGATAATTGAGAGTCTACTGTAAGAGGAAAGGCTCTACTACTGAAGGTCTCAGGTTCAAATTCTGCTAATAGTTGAAGCAAGTGGTCACTATAAAGACATGTTATAATGGCACAGCCACATCACTACTGTTAAGGCTGCATGATGTCATCTGTTTAAAGGTTGACCTTTCTCAGGCCAGGTCTACACTATAGGCCTATATGGGAATAATGACATAACTCAGGGCTGTGAAAAATCCACAGCCCTGAGTGGCGCACCTATACTGACCTAACCACTTCCTCTCCTGCCTCCCTCCATGTAGACAGTGCTATGTTAATGGGAGAGCTTCTCCTACTGACACAGTTGCTGCCTCTTGGGGAGGTGAATTAACTATACCAACAGGAGACTCTCCTATCTGCATAGTAATGTCTTCGATATAGCGCTAGAGCAGCAACGGAGAGACTGAGGGAAATGCATGGGGTTTGAAGTTCTCCATTGTTCAAACCAAAAGATTGATCTTTACAAAAAGAAAAGCTACAAAGGAATGGCAACTGTATTTTTATGGAGAACAAATAGGTGTAGTTAAAAAGTTTACATTCCTACAGGCAATATTTTATATTAAATTATTTTGAGAAGATCATATAGCCTATGTTAGAGATAAATGCAAAGAAGGATCAACCTACTTAAAAGTTGTTGCAAGGAGTAATTGGGGAGTGGATAAGAAAACAGTGCTGATGGTATACTGAGCCTTAATCACACCAGTTATTTAATATAGCTGCCAACTGTTTTGGTTCAGCATCAAAATCAAAACTTAAAAAAATAGATTTAGTAAAAACACAGGCATTACATGTTGTGCGGAGTGCTTTTCTTAGAGCACCCATATGTGCACTACAGATAGCTGCCAGTGAACTGTTGTTCCACTATGAATGAAACTACTGTACCTAATTTTATGGGTATCTAAGGACTTTCATAAAGAAAGGGAACAGAAGCTACATTACATTATTTAATGAAAATATTGTGGAAAAGGGATATTATTAGAGAGGTATATTGCTATAGTACTAAAACACACAGGGGAGAACAAAATAGATATTCCATTAGGTATTTAGGAATTATATTGGTGCTCACTATGGACTATCCAGTCAAGTCTACTTCACTATGAAAAAGAAAAGGGGGAGCAGGGGAGGCTGAGGGACTATCATTTGTAATAAAAGCCTTAGGCAGTCCTACCAACATAATCTACACAATTCTGTATTGAAATGATGTATACCGCATTCTGAAGGTACATGTGCACCTCTTCATTTGCCTCACATGCATCAGAGGATGCAAAACATAAATTTCATATCATAATCACATCTTTGTCATACACCTAAAAGTAATCCACACATCCTCCTATCACAAACATTATTTTACCAAGCAGGCCTACTGTTGCCTCTGCCATTTAGTGTAAGTACGCTTAACACACTGACTGCAGCTGGAGTATACGCAAATAATTTGCACTGGCTAATGCCAACTCCATTAACCCACTTGGGTTGAAACACTTAGGTTTACCAATGTAAATCTTTATTTTAACTAAAGCATACCCTGTGATTGACAATTACTGTTAAAGCAATAATAGATATATAGAAAAAAAGGTAACTTCATTATCTTCCAATTAATTCAGACACATAATATTAGCCATGTCATTGATTAATTATCAAGTATATGTAAGCTATATATTATAGCCATGCCATTTATTGAATGCTTAACCCATTAGTACTTTCCTCAGTGGTATATTTCTATTTTAACCCAACTTCCCTGTTTGTTGTGGTCACCGACCTGATTGGGTACACAACTTATAAGCACTTTTAAAAAAAATAAACAACAACAACCACCTACATATACAACTTTTACCTTGAGTACTTTTGCAGTTTTCACAGAATTTTTCTGTCCTTGAACATTAATAGGCTTCAAAGGATTAGATTTTTATTGGTAAATGTTGATCAATGTTGATTACATCATACATGCAAAAACCAATGAAAAAATGTTTCCATTGGTGATGATCAACATTTATGATAGGCAAAGTAAGAAAAATGCTGCTTGAGAAGTTTACTTTAAGGATGTTTACTTTCCTTTTTTGGCATGTGATGTTGACTATTCGTGTTTTAACAGTTGTAAAGCTTTAGCTTTTTGAATCTCAACATCTGCTGTTGTTAAATAAATGTCTGACCTCCTTCCATAATTTCCCACAACTGTGACTATTTAAATAGATAAAACTAAGAGAGCATTTAATGCATAATTTTGCACACTTAAAATTTAAATCAATACAATTCTAAAAATGCTTAAAAATAAATATCAAAAATACAAAATAAAAATTGAATTCTGCCAAGTCTAAATATAAACAAGTTATTTTAGCAGGACTCTTTAAACATTGTCACACTTTGACCTTAAGCAGCCTCAGGCCTGGCCATTATTTATTAGGAATAAATTGTTTAAGGAGATTATGGAATCTCCGTCATTGGAAGTTTTTAAGATCAGGTTAGATAAACAACTATATAATACTTAGTCCTGCTTTCAATGCAAGGGACTGGACTAGAAGACCTCTTGAGTCCTACACATCTATTATTCCATGATTGTTTCTATATAATCCTAATAATATATCTCGCCAACGGTAGTGTTAGATAAAATTCTGTGCATGAGAGAGAATAGGTTGTAAAAGAAGAAGTGCTTGTACATTTCAGCAATTGTGGGGATTGGTGGAATAAACGTGTGTATGTGTGAACAGGGCATACTGGTGAAAGAAGGCAGAGTTAAGGTTGCATGGGCAACCTTAATTGTGCATTACCTGGCTTTCAGAAGTTGGTTTTTCTCAGCTCAACATTCTGAAAGGGGATGAAATACAACCAATAAACCATAAATCTGTATTAATATACATTTTTGCCATTGAATACATAATCGTGTGGATCATATCTACCCTACAAAAAACAGTGGTCTCTCCCTATGGCACTTCTCAGCATAGTCTCCGGTGAGGTCTTAAAATTACTAATTCTTCATTCCTTTTACAAAATTCATTAAATAACACTTACCATTATAGTCAGAGTAGTGTGTTTTTAAATCATTTCCTGTAAACAACACTCATGAAAAAAGTTAAGTACTGTTAGTGCATTATCCCTGTTTATTTTTGTTCATTTTGTTTTCTAATTTTCCATATTTAGTAACTTGTTGTGGCTCTTCCAGTCATTCATGCAAATTCATAGATTCTATTATATGTGTTAAATATATGCATATGTACATTTTTAAAGCATCTGTATCTCTGAAATTTTGCACATGAGTAATACAGTGGTTGAAGGAAGAAACATCAATTTAGCATTTACCTATTTCTTTGATGGCTAAGGGGAAAAAAAAAGTTTAGACCGAATCATTTGAATAAATATAAAGCTATGATAACTGACATTTGCACAGCTCATGGATGCACAGTGGCATTTTGCTATCTGTACTGTAACTTATTGTGTGAAAGGATGTATAAAAATGTACTTGGTATTGTTTAACAAATCATTCCTAATGACAGAAGAAACACCATATGTCAAGTTTTACATAAAGAGGTGGAGTTGGAGCTGAGTTTTCAGCCTTAACATTACATTAAACCTAAGGAAGGTGTTTTATTATTTTTTTAAAAAAATTAATAATGTAGAAGAGGGAAGAAAGGAGGCAAAATTCCAGTTCTCCTAATCCTGCATATCTTCATTTCACCATGGCTACAATCCACACTTCAGATTCTGAATGCAATTTGACAGGTTGGAGAAACATAGAATTTTAATTTGTAAAGATCTGTTTGATTTTCCAGTTCATAGTTTTGCATTACTAGAATTTTCTCAAGTGCTTTCTCGAACCTACATTTTTAATTATTCTAGTAATAAGAAACCTTCCATTTCCACTGGAGGGCTATCCTATATTTTAATTAATCATATTTTTAGGAACTCCTTTGTGATGTCTAATCTCAGTTCTCCTTAAACTGTGGCCTACTTTTAATAATTTCTCTAAAGACAATCCTCTACCTCCCTCAATATGGATTCATTATCAATATTTATGAAGTACTATCCTTTTCCCCCTTTAATATTCTTCTAGACAAGATGCATATGCTTAGTTTTTTTAACCTTTCCTTATCCATGCATTTCTTATTATTTATATTATTGTAATCCAATCAAGACTAGGGTTTCATTGTGCCTGCGCAGTACAAACACCTATAAAGACATCATCCTTATCTTAAAGTTGTTGTTAGATGTTTGACTATGTGTGCTCTTTGGGCATGCTGTACTGACTCTGGCCAGATACCTGGTACAGCAGGTTCCAATCAAACTGCCCAATAAATCCACAGACTCGGTTTGTAGTGAAGGCACTTGGTCAGATTTATTGTCAACAAATCATGGTTCTAATGTCCTGACTCAATGGTTACAGGTACACTAACACATGTGTGTCTGTTGGAATGGACTAGCTCAGTTAATGGCAGGACTTTCCATTATCCCCTAGGCTAGCCAAAGACACTCCCTCTGAGAAACTTCTTTATACACCAATACAAACAAGTTATGTATTGCCCCTCTGATGTGGCCAGGTGCCACCCTCTGACATATCCAGGGGCCTCCTCCCCTTGCCTCGTTGGTTAAATCAATAGATCTCTAGCCATCATGATGTCATCCTGACCATCTTTAAGATGGGGTGGCATGTCCCATTGTCTTTTGGGAATGTGTCTGATATCAAGATATTCTGGTACACCCTTCTGGAATGTGTTTACGTGCGTGCCTAACACTACTTAGGCATGTATATTTCTGCAGTATCAGCCTTGTTCTTGCCAGATTCTGTGAGCAGGGCCTGCCTCTAGTTCACAATCAAACTTTGCTTTATATTAGCAAAGCTTTGACCCAGGCCTCAGGCCTCTGATACTTTAACCCAGGCCTCAGGCCTCTGATATATGGACCTGTATCTCAGGCTCTCTTCCTACTACAGATGTTACAGTCCAAGAAGAAATGAATGCTTATAGATCAAGACTACTAAAATGGGTGCCTATAGTTATGATCCTAAATCCATATTGAATTGCCTAAATTAGAGGGTTGCATTTCCGATGTTGGATTGCTGGGCAAGCAGCTGCCAACGACTTGACATCAATGGAAATACTTATGTGATAAAGCTCACCTGTGTAAAGTTTGCCCAATCTAGCCCATATATTCCGCTACCTCTCACATTTATACATTCATTTGCATAATTAGATTATGTCTGATCTGCAATGCAGAAGTCAAATCTCCACATGAAATCCAGAGAGGGAACGTGTATACAGTACATGCTATTTTCTATCATCTCCTTTCTTAAGGGATTACATTCATCGTAAGAATATTAATGTAAAAAAGGGTTGTGGCTCAGCAGTATCTGTTTATATTGCCATATGCTTAAAGCTTTACAAATATTTTAATTTGCACTTTCCAATAGTAGAGAGTGCATATAAGCTTAAAGGACAAATATGATCTTATTTTTCACTGAGTTATATTCATTGTTTAAATGCTCAGGAATGCTAAGAAAGAGGCTTTATGCCTGATGCTGCAGTCAGTCCCCACACAACACTCACTGATTTTAAAAAGAATCTCCCTAGGGGGTAGAATTGGGCCTTGTAAGGAGGTGCAGTTCCAGCTCTGCTCTAGAATAACCAGTCCAAATTGACTCCTTTCCTGTGGCATGGCTTTATTTGTTACCCAAACATTCACAATCTCTCTCTCTCTCTCTCTCTCCGCCCGTCACCCACTTACATAAATTTCTGAGCTTTCTCTTCTCTCCCTTAATGTGCCCCTTTCCTTCCCCTCACAGTATTGTACATGCTACCATTGAATGCAATACTGATTAATCTTTGTTGTTATGCTAGAGAAGTTTTTCTGTTTATTATAGCTTGTGTTTGTCAGAGGTAAAGTCATTAATATTCTCTCTGCCAGCTTTCTTTAATGGATGAACTGCCTTTGGAGATCTAGTAAGGCCAGACAATGAGGGTAATAATTTGTTAACCTTTGAGATTGGCCTTAGCCTTAATAAAACTGAGGAAGATACTTGCTGCAGTATTGAAAGTCACAAAGACGTCTGTGTTTACTAGTGTAAGGATTTATTTTCCCATGAAAAAGCCTCCTTTAACATGTTGGATAATTTCATAGCAGAACAGTTGTCTCTGTTTGCAGCTCAGGGAATGTGCATAAGCTCCTTTTGATGTGTGTAAATATACACATGGTACTTCCCACACAGAGAGAAGAGAACGTGCCCATGTATATTTTAAAGTAATCTAAATTAAGAAAATATCACCAAAGCATTAGCAGTGTCAGAAAGTTAAGTTCCCAAAGTAGAGTCAAGACAATTATTAGTTATCTCTTATTAGGGTTTAAGCGAAAATCATAAAAGTAGGACTCTGACAGGCCAATGAGGATTCCAAGCTATTTGGATACCACAGTGGTATTTTAGGAGTTCGGACTCATTTGCTTCATTGCCATCCTTAAAATCCACACTCTTAAGAAAGAGTGAGAAGCAGATTATTTTAATGATCAAATGCTATAGATTTTAAGAGCCTGTTTGTTCCTAAAATCTATGGACAGTGTAATAGCAATCATTAATAAAGCAATTCTTCAGTACCTCTGCTGCAAAGTCTTCATAAAAGCAAACTATGTGTTTAAATACTTTTTGGTGATTCGGGACCTCATGCATTGTGCTTTCAATCTCAGGCTCTGGAGGAATCTGCTTTCAATCCAGTTCTTTAGTGGGAGGCTACCTGCATTTCAGGTTGAGTGCAGACAGGCAGGGCCGGTGACAGGAATATTGGGGCCTTGTACGGCAGACCGTATGCCCCCCCCGTCTCCCGCCGCCCGCGGGGGCCCCTCCCGCCGCCCGCAGGGCCCCCCCGCCAGTCTCCTGCTGCCTGCGGGGCCCCCCCCCCGCCGATCTCCCGCAGGCCCCCCCCCCGCCGATCTCCCGCCGCCTGCGCCCCTCCGCCGATCTCCCGCGGCCCCCCCGTCTCCTGCCTCCTGCGGCCCCCCCCCACCGATCTCCGCCGCCCGAGGCCCCCCCCCCCCCGCCGGTCTCCTGCCTCCCGCGCCCCCCCCTGCCGATCTCCCACGGGGGCCCCCCGTCTCCTGCCTCCCACAGGCCCCCCCCCGGCCGATCTCCCGCCGCCCGAGGGTCCCCCCTGCCGGTCTCCTGCCTCCCGCGGGGCCCCCCCCGCCGATCTCCCACCGCCCGAGGCCCCCCCCACCGGTCTCCTGCCTCCCGTGGGCCCCCCCCCGGCTGGTCTCCTGCCTCCCGCAGGCCCCCCCTGCCGGTCTCCCGCCGCCCGAGGCCCCCCCCCCGCCGGTCTCCTACCTCCTGCGGGCTCCAACCCCCGCATGTGCTGCGGCCGGCCACGTGGCCGGGAGACGCAAAGGGGGGCGGGGGGAGGCTGCTGGGTGCCGGGGGAGGGGGCTGGTGAGCGCAGCAGCGGCTGCCCGAGCCGCGCCTCGCTCACAGCCCCAGCGACAATGGGTACAGCTGAGTACCGGGCCCCGGACTTCAGGGGGCCTCCCCTGAAGTCTGGGGCCCGGTACAGCTGTACCCGTTGTACCCCCCTGTCGCCGGCCCTGCAGACAGGACCGCCCCACACACTCCTACTTTTCAATTCATGCTACAACAAATTCCTAGCTGGAATAATGAGTTCAGCAGTGTTGTTCAACCAGGTTTCTGTAACACATGAACCAATGTAATGTTTGCAATATTGAGGCTTTCATTGGAAGTAGACACAGTAGACTCCGGAAATGAACTTGCACAAAATGTTTGTTTTAGAATATCTATTGTTGCCTCCAAAACATGGCAGAAAATACTTCACCTCCAAAGCAACGCTGCTATGAAAATGTAGCCTAGAAACACAGTACCTAAAAAGGAAAACTCCCTCAAATACAAATACATAAAGAAAATAAACAGGGTCAGATACTGACAAGCTGACACTGTTCTTAGCAGTATGCTTTCTTTAGGTATTTGTGGGGTGGGGAGTTGTGAGATTTGGGATTTTGGGCGGGGGTGGGGTGAAGGGGAAGGTTGGCAATGCTTTCTGGGACAATTTCCAGAAATGAGGAAAACATGATGGATGAAATGAGTATTGAAATATCTATCCTAACTGCATAGTCTCCTTTCTTCTCTCTTCACAGGCTCTTAAGCTTTGTACATGTTGTCTAGATCATCTCATCTTCACTTCATTTTCCTTCCAAAAAAAGAAAGCAAGGATTATGAATACTGCCGAATTTGGACACATTTAAATTTAGCCAGTGATTCATCCCCATCCCTTACCTGATTATACTTGATTATATGGAGATATGGAATGAAAATGGAAATAAAAGATGAGTATCACTTTATTTTATAGCTCTCGAGACTGAGACAACTCCGCTTTTGACCTACCCCCTTTGCCACTAAAACTAATAATGCAGGGATATAAAATAATCACTATAATACAAATGTTCATTTATGACGGTCTATATTGAAGCATCCAAGCTTCTGTGCCAGTTTAGAGGATTAACAGAGGATTAATTCTTTTGTTGTTTTCTACCAGTGATGTAGGCCAGGAATTGTTAGTCTGTCTCAGTCAATTTTTTTATGAATGGTGCATGGGGCTCAAAAGCCTAATAAGTCTGTCCTTTTTTACATGAAAGTTCCTTTTGTGGAAATTATAATAGGAAGCTAACCTTGACTTAATTTCCAGAAAATAGTTCCACACAGATGTAGCATGCCATGCACTGGGGCATTACAGTTGTAATATACTTTAATTTTGCAGTCTAGTTTTAAAATTATTGAAGGTGGCTGAATAGTAAGATGAGGTGTTTAGAATATGAATTGCTAATAGTAAATTACATTACAGTGTCATTTAGATATTAAAACAGTCATAATCAGGCTATTGTTGACACCCAAATCATTTCAGTTGGATGTGTGTAAACATTGGAAGTATAAGCTTAAACACATCTCTTGATCTGTAACATAAGACACTAACAAAAGGGAGTATAGTAAAATATTAAATCCTATGACAATACAATACTGGACAAATAAAGGAACTTTAATTACCTAAATAACATCAAAACATCAAAAAACAGAGCTACATTTTGAAAAGCATAAACACAACTCACTTTGAATGTGCTCATTATAGAATATAAATTTGTATCACTTGCGAGAGGGGAGAAGATGGTTTTATTTGTTTTTGAGGTTGTAAGCCTGGTTTTAAAGATAGCACTGGATTTCTGCTTGTATTGATCTACTGCACAAAGAAACAATAAAGAACAATAGAGTGCTGGAAGTTTTTAATAGTTTAGGATTATTGATGTGGCTAAGCATCTGAATTTTCACAATTGCATAGCTCAAACCAGTTGGTTGTGTAGTCATCTTTAAAAGCCAAGTGTCCAGCTGATCCGATAGCTTCATTGATTGAGCACTCTATCACCCTGTTTTTATTTCTTTTCCCATGAGGAGTTTCTCACACAAAGCACCTTATATTGGAGTGATCCATTGTCAATGGAATGAACTTTTTAAAAAAAGATTTGCAATATCCAAAGAACCCTCTGTGCTACAAACACACCAGTACACTTTTCACTTATGTCCAGAAATGTTGAAGCTGGGTTGCACTTGTAAACTTAGCTCTGCTCTTTTGTGCATATGCACCATAGTCTAGTCTTCCATTGCATAGAGTCATACAATATCAAGGTTGGAAGGGACATCAGGAGATCATCTAGTCCAACCCCCTGCTCAAAGCCGGACCAATCCCCAACTAAACCATCCAACAGATTTTTGCACCAGATCCCTAAATGGCCACCTCAAGGATTGAGTTCACAATCCTGGGTTTAGCAGGCCAATGCTCAAACCACCAAGCTATTCCTCCCCTGTGTCATTGCCACAGGTCCCTGCCTAATTTAATGCATCTGCTAATTACAGTTACTGTAATGGTAATGGGGGTTACAAGTATTACTTCTCCCTGTGTTTTTTGGCATATTCCCCTACTGGTTACTTCTCTGATGTCTGATGTCAAGAAAACTAAAGCTATTGCTATCACTGAAGGGAAAAAAATGATGTCTGTGTGTTTGACTTTACAAATCACATTTAAGTTCTTCACAGGCATCCAGAATGGTCTGTTTATCTTCTCTGTGTATCACTGGAAATACATTCTTCCTTGAGGTCAAAGAGGGAAATCTATTCCTATAAGTTTGTCTCCTGTGGAATGTTGTCTTCTGATACTCATAAGCAACCTCTTGATCTGAATCTACATCCAGAGAAGACTTTTTAAGCTATAAAATAGAGGATTAGAGTCCTCCTTAACTTCATTTACTCACATACATATATATTGTCAATAGTTACTTAGTCAACCTTTAAATTCATCCATGTGTGTGTGGAAATAATGAGGCCTGCCAACACAGTTTCCATTCAGAATTGCAAATGAGTAGCTAAACTCAGGGAGCGAGACTTGATCTTGAAGCATATTACCATACCATCCTTTTTTCTTTCTTTTTTTTCTTTTTTGAGTGCGTATTGTCTCTTAACCTGAAGCAATTGCTGTCTGCCTTCTAGGGCCTCTTCATCATGCACTCAGGGCACCGTTAAGTAAAATATCAAAATAATAATACAATGCCAGCAACTGGACTTTTTGAGAACAAGATACACCTGAGAATGTTATGTGTATTGGCCTGATTCCATAAATGAATATCTACAGGGTTACTCTCCATCTCCAAATAGGCTAACAATCATGGTAGATATTACTCTATGTACTATGCTGGGCTGGGCAGAGCAGGGCCCAGGGAATCAATGGGAGTGTCTCTACTCAACCCTATTCCCTACCCTCACTGCCTCATCCTCTTAACCATTCCTCCCGCCTTGTCCCCCAAGATTCCCTGACAGAAGTTCCAGTGCAGCAAAATGGTTTCTGGATGGTGGAAAGGAAATATTTGATGCTGAGAAGAGAAACTGATGACTAGATTATAGAAGGTGCCTTGAAAAAGTCAATTGCTTATTTCCTTTGTTTGTGGTTTGCCCTGGTAGGATACATAGTCTATGTTTTATTATTTTTTTAATCTGGGAGCATCTTTTTCTTGTGCTCATCATATATGCAAACTTAAAAAAAGAGAACGTAGTGCAGAACTGGGGATTTTTTGGACAAATATATTTTCACAGATTGTACATTCTGCTGAAAAGAATATAAGGTGCATGTCCAGCTGTAGGCCTATCAGCTCTCTACCTTCCCCTACAACCTTCCACCCATGGTGGTGCTACCATTACCATAGCAACACTAAGACACTGCATGTCTTCTCCATCTCTCTTCCATTTTGTCTTCACCTACTTACACCCAACATCTGCATTTCTGTGATGCTGCTCCCATGGAAATAGATGACAGCAGTCCACCTCTGTACCTCCTCCCTCTGATTAGATGGAAGCCTAGACCAAAATGAAAAATCTATGGGCTCAGCTACTTGGGAAATAAAATAGTAAATTATTTAATTCTATAATGAACTTACTGTGTTTTATGCATTAGAGATGTGATTGAACACCCAAGGTTTCCTTCTGTTTTGTTTTTGATAGGGGGGGGATATTTGTGAAGGTGGTGAGTACAGCAATCTTCCTGAGCTTCTTCAGAAAGGTGATGCAGAACACACAGCTTGTTGCTAAAAGGTTTTTGTTCCACTCCTTCATGTTTAAACCTGGGCTTAGTCATTGCAGAATGCCAGACTGTTGCTCTCCTGGGCTTCAGGGATCCGGATGTGGATTCAATGTTGAATTGAGAAATGTTTCATCTGGAGAGCTAGTGTAATAGGTGCACTCTGATTTATCAGTAGATGGGATTATGCATGATGTACTAGCTGCAGCTTCTTTCTGAGATTCACTTGATGTTTGTTTTGCATTGAAATAGTGATATAAAAATCATGTTAAGCATAGGATTGTTCATTGGAGCTAAATCCTGAAACTGGCTGTCTTTGAATTTGCTCACTCCACTATATTCATATTCACAAATTGGAGGTACATGGAATAAACCTGTATTAATGAATATTTCCATTTCCCCCTACCAAGGAAATCAGCAGTCAAGCCTTATATTTCCAAACGTTAATTAAATGCATGCAGAAAAAAGTAGTAGATTTTGTAGACCTTACTGAGTCCATAAGAATTTCTGAGACTTGGTGCTTTAAAAAATAAATCAGTGTGCTTATGGTATATATTTATGTATGCAATTTAAGATAAGCCCTAGATGCCAGGGCAGTTGAAAAAAATGTATTATTCTAGTTTGCTATACAGTATGTTAGATGACACTATTTCTATGTAGGAAATGACCTTAACGTTATTCCTGTGGTGGCAGGTTGCAGAATAAAAATACATATAATGCAGAAAGAGTCACAATAAAGTGTTGCTCGCAAAGGAAATGTGCTGATAGACATTGCATTTCTGTGAGCTCATCCCACTCATTGGAAATAATATCTAAATTGATAGCTGCATATGAATGATATAGTATGTGCTTCATAATTGGAATGATTATGAAAATGACTGCAGCTTGATCCAGAAAAAAGCTAAATGCTGCTCCAAACTGGACATTTATATATGACTATTTCCATTAGTTCTACTTTTCTAGAATATGTTTTTACTCTGTCCTTGCATTCCTGTTTGTATTTGAAGAACAAATTCATTGAAATGGAGAGCCATCCATATTGAACAGGGTGTGTGTGCATGAACAATGTTTTTCTTTCATGTATGATTTTTTTCAGGCAACCCCTCTGAAATCATAAAAAGGTAGGGTTGGAATGAACCTCGAGAGGCAGAACCAAGTATACCTAGACCATCCCTGACAAGTATTTGCCTAACTTGTTTTTAAAAGCCTTTAATTATAGGGTTGCCATAACCTCCCTTGGATGCTGATTCCAGAGCTTAACTACCCTTATGGTTAGAAAGATTTTTCTAATATTAAACCCAAATCTCCCTTGCTGCAGATTGTCTGTTATTTCTTGTCCTATCTTCAGTGGACATGGAGAACAATTGATTAGCATTATCTCTGAAGAGCCTTTAACATATATGAAGACTTATTAGTTCTCTCCCACCCTTCATTCTTTTTTTCCCCTCAAGATTAAACATGCCTGGTTTTTAACCTTTCCTCATAAGTCAGGGTTTCTAAACTTTTTTATATAACTTCAGGAGAGTTAGCAGAGTCTATGCAGTTTATCCATATCATTCTTAAAGTATGGCCTCCAGAAATGGACACCAGAATACTAGCCATGTTCACAACTGTATCACTTTGTAGGCTCCAGGGCCAGCTCCAGGCACCAGCGCTCCAAGCGCATGACTGGGGCGGCCTGACATTCGCCATCAGGGTGACAGTCAGGGTGTCTTCAGCAGCATGCCTGTGGGAGATCCACGGCAACCCCAGATTTGGCAGCATTTCAGCAATAGGGATGATGAGTTCGTGGGAGCCGTGGACCTCCTGCAGAAATGCTGCTAAATCCGCGATACAACGGACCACCCGCAGGCATGCCGCAGAACTTCCGTGCTTGGGGCGGCAAAACCTTAGAGCCGCCCCTGGTAGGCTCATATTCAATTTGTGATCCTCTATAATCCCTAAATCCTTCTCAGCACTACAGCTGCCTAGTCACTCCATTATCCAAGCCATTAGTGGAAAATATTGAATACTACTGGATCCAAGAGGGATCCCATGACCCCCCTCCCCACTACAATATGTCCTCCCAGTTTGAGAGAAAAGCGTTGATAACTGCTCTAGACCACATATCTCAAGTTTGCCTATGAGACTATCATGTGGGTGAAAAGCCTTACTAAAATCAAGATATGTCACATCTACAGCTTCCCTTCCCAACCCCATCCACTACCCCAGTAACCTGTCAAAGAAGGAAATTAAGTTGGTTTGGCATGATATTTTTTTCTTAACATATTGACATTGTTGGCTATTGTTCATCCTCCCATTATCCTCTAGGTGCTTAATAATTTGTTCCGGTAATTTTACAGGTATTAAAGTTAGGCTGACTGGTCTATAAGTATTTGAAAATCAAGCTGTTGGTTGGTTTTACTTTGAGAAATAAATTACATGAGTTGTTTGTTTTTCTGATTGGATGATCTTAGAGGGTTCTTTGTTTCTTATTAATTTCCAAATATTTTTTGTTTACAAATTACAAATTTGTATTTTCATAACTGTTAGCTCTGCAAACTCAGTTTGGACTCTGAGTAATGCTTAATTTTCTTCCTTTTGCATTCTCTTTAATAAAGTTACTCCAACCCAAATTATGCCCTTTGATACATCTATTTAATCCCATTGTTTTCAGATGGTCTATGAAGCAGTAGAGTAGCCAGGGCAGGATCCGGGGAAGCGGACACTCACCCTGAGGCCAGATTCCTGGAAGTGGTGCCTTTTTTACTCACCCGGTGGCTGGAGCAGGGAGAACTCTTGGAGCTTCCGCTGAAATTCTGCTGCTGAACAAGCAGGGAACTGGTTCCATCTGCTGAAATGCCGCCAAAAGTGCTCCACTTCTTTCGGAGGCACTTCGGCGTTCATATCCACTTCACTGCTTTGTCCTGCGTTTTGGCTCCATCAAGTAACTTTCTTCGTTCGCAATTGGAAGTGCAAGTGGTGGTGCCTTTTTTTTTTTTTTGCTGGTGCCTCTTTTTTGATACTCACTCCCCCTGCTGCTCAAACCTGGCTATGCTCCTGCTATGAAGGTGATACATTTATAACCAGGGCTGGCGACAGAAATTTGGGGGCCCCCTACTCTGATAGTTTGGGGGGCCCCCCAGCCGGGCCCCCTCCAGCCCAGCCGACAGCGGCTGGGGACCCCCCCCAGCCCAGCCGGGGCCCCCCCAGACCAGCTGACAGCGGCTGGGGGCCCCCAGCCCAGCCGCCCCCCCCGGCCCAGCTGGCGCTCCCCCCCCCCCCCCAGCTGACAGCGGCTGGGGGGCCCCCAGCCCAGCCGGCGCCCCCCCTCCCCCCCCCAGCTGACAGCTGGCCGCAGCTAGGAGCGAGAGCCCGGAAGCAGCGTGAGCTGCCCTTGCTGCTCCCTCCCTCCCCCCCTCCCCGGACTGAGCCGCTGCTGCCGGTTCGGCCGGGGACACACGCTCGTCCGGGGGAGAGCCGCGCCGGATGACTACGGGTAGAGCTGTACCGGGCCCCCCCTAAAGTGCGGGGCCCGGTACAGCTCTACCCGTAGTACCCCCCTGTCGCCGGCCCCGTTTATAACCCATTATTTTCAGTTTGTTGGTCAATGTGCAACTGATTAAATTTAAACATTTCTGTTTAATGTTGCAAAAAAGGAACTGACCCCAGTTCATTTCTTCAGCTATATTGGCTCTGCAGTGGAAACAAGAATAAAAAGCAGGAAACACTTATTTTAGCATGAAAATAGGCAGATGGGGCAGTGAGTATATACAGCAAGTAAACATTTGTTGTATAAAAGTGTCATTTTTAAATAGAATCATTTTAGAGTAGAACCGCATTTTGACACCTGAGTGGTTTCATCTCTGATGCTGATCGTATTTTACCATGAAGAATATGAGTAAAATCCTGAACCCACTGAAGGCAATAGCAAAACTTCCATTGACTTCACTGGGGTCAGAATTTCACCCAAAGTCTCTCTCTGCACTATGAGATAGGGGTATGATTCTCAACTCAGCTACTCTGAATATAAATAGTAGTGTATCCATAGTAGCATGGGTAATAGCAGTGTGGCTAAGCCATGCTGAGTGAATATGTAACCCACACACCCCCTGGGTATAGTGTTCCCTTCCATCTAGTGGCACCGAGACCACTTAGAGAGAGAGATGAAATCAGTCTGCTCTATAGCCTTAGCTAACAGCTAGTTGGCTTTTAGCTCATGCTCTAAGTTCCAGAGGTCCCAGGTTCAATTCCGCCTGCCACGGACCAGGGTTTGTCGGCGTTACACATAGTCATGGGATTCAGGCAGATTTGTATTCTTCACAGCTAAGCAGTGCTGCTGCTCACACTACCGTGGCTATCCTGCTTATCAATGAGCGGTAGTGTGAGTAAGTGTACATGAGCTGGGAATCACATCCCTTGCTTGTCGAGTAGATGTAGTCTAAGAGTGTGTTTTGAAGGGGGAGGCTTTTTCCATAATTTTGATACCACTTTTCAATTCAGAATGATCAGCAACTTCATCAGCACTTGATGCTTTTTTGGTCAAATTCATGAATTTGATAAAACACTGTTTTCTACATTAGTGCACTCAATAGTATGTAATGGCCTTATTATTCTAGCAATTTTTCTTCTGTTTCATGCAGCCATTAATGCAATGTATTGATAGATACTTGATAGATAGGGTTTTAAGATACTCCACTTACAGGAATTAACTGTAAGAATTACCACCCATGATCAAGCTAATCCAGTATCCTGTCTACACCATGACCCATGTATATGCTTGATGGAGGACATAAATTGACTATAATGCACCTAAATAGTGAAATTCTAATTCTTCTGGAGGCAATTGCTTCTTGGTGTTCATTGGACATCAGTTTACATCTTAAAATATTAGGCTTGATAACTGTATCACTTTTATCTTAGCAAATGTAATGCATGGGTGTTCCTTATTCACGCAGGGCAACATCTTGATCTTGTGAAGGCCTTACACTCTACTCTTTGTATGTAATGCAATAACTTTCTACACCACATCTGATCAATTTCAAAATTTCAGTGACTGTTCTAGGCCAGAATAATATTGATTATTTTTTTTGCATGGAGGGGAGGAGAGGAAAAGAAGGGACCAAACCCCCTGCCCTCTGATTAGTGTAAAATAATAATTGGGTGGGGTAGGTGGGAGTGGGGGAGGAGACACATCCCCTGTCCGGGGGGAGAATGTGACAACTCAGGAAGTGTTTACTCAAAATAGTTAAGTAAGTTTTTCTTAAGGAAAAAAGGCAGCAGCAGCATTCTAACAAAGATTATGAAATATCGTAGTAATATCATGTTGATGGAGAAAGGCTTTTTAAATTATTCTATCTATAGCATTGCTAAAGTAACAAACCATCATCCATATGTTTTGATCATGACCTTTACTATATTGGCTTATTCGGGTCTGTCTCCTTTAGAAGAAGTTTAAAATATAGGAGTCACCAATACATTCTCTGTTTAGGGTGACCATACATCCTGTTTTCACCAGGACAGTCTTTTTTTGAGCCCTGCCCCAGCTGTCCCAACATTTTTGGCAATAGTGAGCATTTTCTCTTGCCAACTTGATCAGTTGGCAAAAGCAAATGGGCCAAATGCCCACTTTTTTCAAAAAAGTGTGATGTGGGGAGAGAGCAGGGAAGCTGGCTCCACGCAGCGTGGAAGGGGGAGAAGACAGGGCTCAGGGAAACAGTGATGCCATTGTCAGCCTTGTGCAGGGAAGGGCAGGCAGGACTTGAACAAGCAGCGATGCCAGCCTCGTGTGGGGTGCAGGCAGGGATCAAGTGTGCAGTGATGCCAGCCCCGCACTGGGAGGGGGGCTCGAGTGACCGGGCTGGGACAGCCCGTGGGGTGGTGTCTCATTTTCTCTTTGGGAAATATGGTCACCTTATCTCTACTGAACACGTCAACCTCAGCACGGTCTCCAGGGATGTGAATACTCAAACCAAGAAACTCAAGATAGAATCATCTCATAATACACTGCTATTTGTTAATGTCATTTTTACAATGGAATATTGGGGACATATTTATCTATGAATCATTGCCTGTTTGCATTTTATACTCCAAACGTTCATGTTAACATTGATAGTGCATGATCTCAATACTAATGTGAGTGTAAATAGTAATAACTTTTATGCTATCTGCAGGTTGGCGAGGTTTTATTTTAAAAATTTAGTAGAGTTTGACTGATTTAAATAATCAGACTGCAGCAATCAGAGATCTGATTAACTTCTAACTGCATTAACAGGACATCCGAAGAAATCTTTTAAAGTAAGCTTTAATTTATTTAGGAGGAAACTTTTGGAAAATCAATCATATTTAGAAGAGAGGGTCAAATCCAAGTATTGCATAAAATAAAATTAAACTGTTACATTTTATATGACTGAGTTACAGTTCTATTTCAGGGTCCTTGTGATTACGCAAATCACTACTGTTACTATGCATATAATGACAGCAGAATGATCTACATAACTCTCTCTAATTTACAGTTGTCTGCAGTTGCTCACCTTGCTAGCTGGGGTGAGGCTTTGAGGGGGCTGGGAGCAGTACAGAGATCTGGGGCAGTTGGGAAGAAATCTCAGAGCAGTCGAAGCAATGTTCTATGTAGCCCCTTTCCTTTCCCTTTTTTCTCTCCCTGTTTTCATACCTTTGCTTTCAGCATATGGGGACTACATGTCTTTTCCCCCTTAACTCCTCTTCCTTCTTTTTTTAAGCTGAAGAACATGGAATGGGGTGTCACGTGCTGTATCTAGAGCACAGGCTCTATGACCCATCTTGCCCACTGCTGCTAACACCATCAGGAGCTGGGGATGGTGCTGGGGCAGGGTGATCTGTTCCCATTTGGTGGCGGTGCAGTCTGAAGGGAGCTGGTGCAGTTTGCTGTTTAGGCCAGGTCGTCATTGCAGGCTCCCTGTTTCAGCACCACCCTTCCTCTATTTGTAGGACCTCTGGTGATATCATGGGCAAAGCTGATTGCCAGTTTTGGGGTCTGGAACAGATTTTTCCCACATGGCAAGATGACAAACTGCTATGAGTTTTTTTCACCTACAATCCACCACCCAAAAGAGCTGGTTTTGGTGCTTTAAATTGTAAGTATTACAAATACAGTGGGTTCCAAGGCAGTTGATGGGTTACCAAGAGCCTGCTTTCATGTTATTCAAAGATAGTTAATATGAAAAAAATGCTGATTTGGGGGTATACTTTTTCTTGGTTATAAATAGAGTTCATTTTTCTGACCCGGCTTTGCATTCAAAGCAGCATGTGCCTAAGAGTCATGTCTCAATGCACATCCACTTAGGTTTGTGCTTTGTCTTTCCATATTGCTGCACCCTGATCTTTCTTGTGCAATTGAGGGGGGGGGGTTAAATTGGTCTCCCTTTCCTAAGGGGAGCTTGTGAAGCAATAGGCCAGGATACCTACAAAATACTGCAGAGAGAATGAAGTGCTGGGAGCAGGGTCCATAGTCCCTACTGATTCAGTCCAAAGTGGGCTTTGGCTGCCAGCTAAAGATCATGAAGGAAGACGCTTTATTGGCTAGTGGGTATATTTTGGTGTATAACATATGTGCTGCCTGTTCACACTGCTTGCTTTTAAAAACCTCACCCCATTTTCTCACCAATTCTGCAGGGAGGCGCAGAGGCTCAGGGCTTTCCCTAGGCTCTGGGATGGGGCCAGAAATTAGGGGGTCACTGTGAAGGAGGGGACTCTGGGCAGGGGCCAAGGTGGCTGGGGTGCAGGAGGAGATGCAGGGTCTGGGAGGGAGTTTGGATATGGGAGGGAGCTCAGAGCTGTGGCAGAGGGTTGGGGTCGGACTATAGGGTCTGGGAGGGAGTTAAAGTGGCAGGACAGTTTTTGGCATGGGATAGAGGGTTCAGGGTGTGGGCTTTGGCCGGGCATCATTTACCTCAGACAGCTCCTGGTTGGTGGTACAGCAGGGCTAAGGAGGTATCCTGCCTGCTC
The DNA here is from genome assembly GCA_032164245.1 of Sternotherus odoratus. Classification (NCBI taxonomy): domain Eukaryota; kingdom Metazoa; phylum Chordata; order Testudines; family Kinosternidae; genus Sternotherus; species Sternotherus odoratus. The sequence goes on from JAVMKO010000004.1 coordinate 58,548,800, forward strand.
TGACTCCATGCTGCTCTCAGAAGTGGCCACCATATCCGGCCCCTAGGCAGAGGGGCCAGGGTCTCTGCATGGTCCACGGCTCCCATTGGCCATGGTTCTCAGCCAATGGGAGTGGTGGAGCTGGTGCTAGGATTGGGGGCAACACATGGAGCTTCCCTGATCACCCTCTCATCTAGGAGCCACAGAGACATTCCCAGACTTCTAACGGCTTGGCAGCCCTCCTCCCACAGTGGGGTGAGCTGAAGCTCTGGGTTTCCAGTGTGCGACACAGAGACTTGCTGTAGGCCAGATGAAATGAAGCAGGGGGTCAGATCTGGCCTGCAGCCTGGAGGTTCCCTAACTGTGGTCTAAACCATCCCTCGTGGGTGACATGGCACAGGAAGGGCCAGATTAAGGCATAGGCAAAGTAGACACATGCTGAGGGCCCCGCTGATGATGTCTTGGGAGTGGGGAGCAACCTGAGTGTTGCTGGAACCTCATGCATCAGGTCACAAGGCCAGTCACTCAGATTTGGCCTAACTACCCCATTACAGAGGGGCAGTGGGGCCAGACATGAGAGGGAAATGGGGCAGCCAGTGTTGCTTTGCTAATTGTTGCCAGGGGAACAGCTCCTACATCAGATCTTCCCCAGGGTTCTTCCCGGCCTGTCTCCACTTCCAGCATTCCATGTGTCCTCTGCTCTGCAGGACTTGTTGAGCGACCGCATGGGGAGCTAGCCACCAGAGGGGAGTGGGGAGCCCTAGCAGGATGGACATAAAGGGGCTTGGCCCATGGATGGGTTAAACATCCCTTAGGTACACATTCTCTTTCCCCCTCCCTCCAAAAAAAACAAAAACCCTAACCTTCTCCATCTACTGGCTGAAAGTTAAGGGAATAACCTGAGATTAACTTCTGAAAGAGTGAGGAAGTTGGCCTGTATATAAATTATTTTTGTAGCACAAATATATTATTTTCTACCTCAGAATTGCTCCATCTTTTCTTTTCTTTTTTTTCCCAGTCAAGATTCACATTTATTCCTAAATGGTATTTTACTGAAATACCTTGTTTATAGGTACAGAATAATCCCATGAGATCCTGGGTTAATGGTTTGCAAATAGTAAATTACCAGAAGTAAATTCAGAATATGTTCAGAGGTAAATAATGTGAGCCTTTATATTAATTATTCTAATGTATAATCTGTTTAATTTCCCTGTTAATGGGAATGATCTAATTAACAGACAGAACAAAAAGTAGGAAAGTGCCTTATTCTGTGGTTTTCCATCTTATACAGGCACCCATGGGATAACCTTGTTTGGAAATGTTATGCCTTTACTTCCATCTGTTTGCCAAGCACTTCTCAGTTGCAGAAATGGCAATACTCAAAGGCCCCTAAATTAACAGCAGGAGATCAGGGATTTAAGGACTTGTAGTAACTTACAAACTAAATGCTAACTGCTGCTTATTCTTGTCCTGAGCATCCAGATAGCTTGTCCAGCAAACTGGGAAATGCTAGAGATGGTTGGATGAGGCACATGTTCTGACAGTTATGTTCATACTCTTTTCTTTCCTTTAAAAGAAGCAATAAGTGTCCTGCAGCAATGTCTTCTGATACCTACCAGAAACATTTTTGTCCTGAACTGATCCTCATTTCACTAAAACACATAACTGGGCTAACAGTTATACTTATTTTTCTATTTCTAAACTGTGATAGATTTTACTGTGTATTATTTCTGAAAATCCTTGTCCAATAGCCTGATGAACAGATCTATAGGAAAGCAGCTATATTAAAGCAGAGACAGAGTAGTTATAAGGATAATACTGTTCTCTTCACTAACCTAAAGTTCTTTGTTCAGTGTAAAGGAGAAGGTTACTGTGAGTCTTTACAATGTTATATGAAACCTCTTCTTCTTCCACTACTTCAGTGAAGAAACAGGGAATCCTGAATACATCTGCCTCTAGAAATCATTTTTAGGGGAGGTGACCATGGACTGAACTACTAGATTTGTTTTTCCTGAATTCCCTGCAAGTTTTTGGAAGAGGGGTATTCTGATTATATATGCTCCTCCTTCAACCTTGCTTCTTACCTATGTATAGAATTCAGACTACAGGAATGGTGGCAAGGACACATCCGACCCTCTTCTCCCAACAGGCTAGTGGATACCTATACACAGCTATAAGAGAATGATTGAGTACTGATTTTATATAGTCATTATTTGTATTTGAAAAACAAATAACTAAACTATTGTATTTGTAATCTAAATTGTTGGGGAAAGTAATGGTGAGAGCACGTAAAAGGCAAAATGTCAAAAGTCACAAAAACATAATTTCAGAATAATAATTCTTAGTACTGATGTAGTGCCTTTCATCTACGGTTATCAGGTGCCAAGTTTTCAACCAGAATACCCCGTTGAAAAGATACCCTGTCAGCTCCGCTCAGCTCCACTGCCTCCGCTGTTAAAAGTCGGGTTAGTGGCACAACGGGCTGGCAAGCTCCCTGCCCAGCTCTGTGTAGCTCTTGAGAAGTGGCCAGCATGTCTTTCTAGCTTGGGAGGATGGCCATGAGAGTTGTGTGTGCTCCTCCCATACTGAGCACCTTCTCCATAGCTCCCATTGGCTGGGAACCATTCCAATGGAAGCTCCAGGGGCAGCACATGGAGCATCCTGGCTGCACTTTCACCTAGGAGCCAGAGGAACATGTTGCCGCTTCCCAGGAGCCACCTGGTCAGCACTGCCTGGAGCCCAAATCCCTGCCCACACCCCAACCCACTGCCTCAGCCCTGAGCTTCCTTCCACACTCTCTGAACCTCTTGGCCCCACCCCAGTTCCCGCTTCTGCACCCCAAAACCCTCATCACTCGGCCTACCACAGAACCCAATCCCCTAGGCAGAACCCTCACCCCTTCCTGCATACAGACCTTTGCCCCAGGCTTGAGCTCCCTCCCGCACTCTGAACCCCTCATTTTTGGCCCCAACCTGAAGCCCATACTCCAGCCCAGAGCCCATACCCCACCTCCTGCCTCGGCCCAGAGCCCCCTCCTACACAAATCTCATTTGTTTTAACTATTTATTTAATAGATTGGCACATATATTACTACATTTGGTGCATTTATTACTACTGTGTTTGCTGTTCTCATTGAACACTGTTCTCACTTGAAAACTATTACCGGTAGTATAATAGTAAAGGTTTTTTTATGTATTAAATCATAAGAATGTGGAGACTATCTGTAATACTCTAGTAATGCTATTTACTTTCAAATTGCAAATGTCCACTTTTTAAAGATAACCACTGCATAGTATGCAACATTACTAGAGGCTTTATTTCTTTGTCAGTAGACATTGTCTTGTAGACAAAAAGATGAATGTGTTTGTGATCTTTTAAAATCTTACAGAATATTAAACATCTGGTTACCCTGTCAGACATTCACATTATCTGAATTCAAATGTAGCAAATGATGATGAAAATCCCCTAAGAATACTAAGTGGCTGTGTGAATTAACCACAATCATCAAAGTACATTTGTGTATTCCTCAGCGTACCACCCCTTACTAGCAGTGCCTGCAACCTTTCCAGCAGACATTTCAAGAATTACTTTGACACTCGACAAATTAAAAACAGGTGTTGGACGCATTCAAGTTTTATGCTTGATTATTACTTTATCACACTGATTAATTACTTTGGTTAGAATTGAAGTTTGCTAATGTGTTAGCATTTTGTTGTGCTTATACAATTCAAGATTTACATTTTTAAGTTTTATTTATATTAATATTTAAAACAATTAAAATTACCTGAAGAAGGTTACATCAATGAACAACTTCTTTTACATATCTTCCATTGCAGACACAGCAAAGAATCTCTGTATTTTAACAGATCAGCTTTATATGGGATTTAGAAAACTTGAGTGCACAACTCTAACAACTCTTGATACATTAATTTGTGTATTGTTGCTGCTAAATTAAAATATGCAATAATGTATATTAGTAAATACACACAAATTATCTGTATAGGGGGAATATAGGCCTCACACTGGCAAGGAAGGAGTTAATGAGGGCATCTGGATTCGACCGGCCCCATGACACCTGTATTAGATGTCAAGAGTGCAGATGGGGTGTTAAAAGGAGGAGATCAGACCAGATTGGGGCTGACCAGGAAGAAAAGCTGGACTCTGCTTCTCCCTTGGTGAGGGAAGCCTGGTTTCAGCCAAGAGTCTGAGAAGAGCTTGCTTCCTCGATGAGTCGCCCCGTGGGTGGGATGACCAGGCGTAGGAAGACTGAGTAAAAAGTATTGGCTGCGTGAAGACAAGCCGTGAAAGAAGTGTGGACTCATGCCCATGACTCCTTGGGTGATCATGGGTTTCAGTTCACTGTATTCCTTTGTTTGGACTTCAATATCTTGAAAACAATAGGACTCAAACGTGGTTTAACGAGAGAACAAAAAACCCACTGCACTGAAGATGTGAGAAGTGGCAATAGATTCAGACCCCATGACAGGTTACACCAAGGGAGGGCCCATAACACAGTGTTAAGGTTGAAAAGTCAAGCACTCCAGAGTTAAGATATGCCAAAATTTAATGTTGTCTGTGTAACTTTAATTTCACCCTCTTGTGCATGTGTATTATGCTAGTACATGATTATGTAATTAAAGCTATTTTTTCCACAAGAGTGTACAGAATTGACTTACACTTATTCAGTGTACAGAATTCACTGTGTTCTGGGGATGAATCGGGGGTATGTATTGAAGTAGGTGCTTGTTTCTGATCATGTAGTTAATGACCATATCATAATTAGGGCCCTCCCAAATTCATGGTCCATTTTGGTCAAGACCACGGTCATAGGACTTTAAAAATAGTAAATGTTATGATTTCAGTTATTTAAATCTGAAATTTCAGGGTGCTGTAATTGTAGGGGTCCTGACCCAAAGGAGTTGCTGGGAGTGGCAAGGTTATTGTAGGGTGGATTGCAGTACTGCTACCCTTACTTCTGTGCTGCTGCCAGTGCTGCCTTCAGAACTGGGCAGCCAGGGAGCAACGATTGCTGGACAAGAGCCCATCTCTGAAGGGAGAGCTACTGCCAGTGTAACACCAACAGACCCTGCTCATCGGTGGGTAGGATCAAACTGAGGACCTCTAGAGCTTAGTGCATGAGCCTCTATGACACGAGCTACAAGCCAACTGTCTCTTAGCTAAGGCTGCAGATCAAACTAATTTAACTCTAAGTGGTCCCGGTGCCGCTAGATGGGGCAGAACACCACACCCAGAAGGTATGTGGGTTACACCAGCAGCAGAGCAGATGTAAGGATGGCATGGTGTATTGCCACCCTTATGTCTGTGCTGCTGTCTGCAGAGCTGGGCCCTCAGTCATCAGCCACCGCTCTCAAGCCACCCAGCTCGGAAGGCAGCAGCACAGAAGTAAGGGTGGCATGGTAGGGTATTGCCACCCTTACTTCTGTGCTGCTGCTGACACAGTGCTGCTTCCAGAGCTGGACAGCCAGAAAGTGGCATTAGAGAGTAGCTGGGAGCCCAGCTCTGAAAGCATCAGCGCAGAGGTAAAGGTGGCAATACTGTGATCCCCTCTAAAATAAACTTGTGAGCCCTCTGCAGATCCTTTTTGGGACAGGACTCCCAATTTGAGAAACCCAGATCTCACCCATAAAATCTGTATAGTATAGGGTAAAAGCTCACAAAACCAGATTTTACAGTCCGTGATATATTTTTCACGGCCGTGAATATGGTAGGGCCTTAATCATATTGCATACATGGATACAAGGAGTCAAATTAATGTTACACATTTTCTAAATTTTGACTTTGCAAACCTGATGTTTTGGTCACACAGCTTTTGTGTGTAATTTCCTAGTTTTTTTTTTTTTTTTTTTTAAAGAAAACTAAAATAATAAATTCCATCCTCATGCCAATCTGTAGTGAATGAAAGCATCAGTGAGCTATGTCAGACTTATATTTTTATAGTAATAAAATATATCCATTCTCTGCCCCTTCATATAGTCCCTGGTTTTATAATGTTACTAATTTATATGGTATCCTGATAAAATAAATTTGTTTAAAAACTGATGTGACCCACTAAAAGTAGAAACTGTGTGTCTTAAATAAAAATGAAGGAAGGGAAAATAATTATCAGCCTATGTGTATTGTTCCTCTTTAACAAGTAATACAGTATGTTTGTGGCATGATATTTTCCCACAAAGACAGACTAATGTTTGTAGCTGGTGTTCTTGGGTATGTTAATATAATTGAGCATTTTATGACCTTTGAAGTATGATATTTTCTTGTAAATAATTTGTGCTGAGTCCAGACTTCAATGAATACTGTAGCTTCACCAGAAGCAGACTGAAGGCCCTAGGCCATTTACAGTAAATCCAGGCTCACCAAGAGAATTTTGAAGATAATAGAAAATTGACCTCCATCTGTTGTTGGGCAGAATCAATTCACCTCAGGCTTACCATACACCTTACAAGGCATTTAACAAATAACTTGAGCAGATGGGCCTCTCCAGGTAATTTTTTTGAAGCCGTCTAAATGATTATTTGGACTACTTTCAGTCCTCCAGAGCAAATTTCTGGAACATACAGTGCAATGTCTTTAACCTTTGATCTTCCTGAGAGTTAATAATCCTTTTCTTAGTTTGTAGTTCACAAGTCTGTTGTCTGGATTTTACAAGTGAGGTCTTGGATGTATAGTTGATCCTCTGCGTTGACTGTGTGTTCTTATTTTGCATTTTGGGTTTATTTTATTTCAATATTTTAACAATTCATCATTTAAATTTCTATAGAAGATGCATATAGTTTGAAATTTCTAGTCATTCTTATGTTCGATATTACTGTGGATTCCTGAAAAAATTCAAACACACTTTTAATCTTTTTGAAAAAGAAGAAATCTTTACATGTTTGCAACATAGGGAGATTCATTAATTTAAGTAGTAAGTTATTCTTTGTAGATAAAGTGGTGTTTCCTGTTTAAAAAGCTAGAAAATAAAAATACTACTTTATGTGTTGCTAAGAAGGGATTGCTTATCTTTAAGGGCCACTGTAATTTTAGGTGGGAATCGAGTGTACAATAGATCTGTGAAAAATCTTTGGGCACGGTGGATCGTAACATTGATATTATGGTTAGTTAAATTTCCTTTTGATAGTCATAACAGTCTGAAAACTAGAACAATAGTTTATTGAAAGAAAGCAAAATATGTTTTATAATTAAAAAAACTTTACAGTTATTTATCAAATTGTTCAGAAAGGATTAATTCTGGGCCTTTCTTTTCATCATATATGTTAGCAACAGAAGTCAGGCAATTAATCAAGCACACAGTCTGTGCTGTGCTAATGATCCCATCCTTTAAACAGATGTAATAAATGTTAACATGTCAAAAATAAATTGCAGCCATTTTCTGCAGGAATTGAATAAGACCACATTCATTTAAAATTTCTATTGGGCTTAGGAAAACAATGGTGAAAGTCTTTCTTTCAGAAAAGACCATTAGTTCATTTTTAAGGCTGGCTCTTTGAAATGAGGAATTAAAAAGCTTGAATTCTTGTACCCTAAGCTGTTCCTTACCTGTTCAGAACCATTTTTGGTACTAGCCTTGGAGCATTAGCAATAACTTGCTTTAGAAATTTTGATATTTATAGGACAAAAGAACAAAAAAGCATATTTCTTTTTATCCCAGTTTGCTTCCATGCGCTCTGTTTTCATGAATTCAGACAACAAAGCAATGACAGATTTTGCTTTATTTAGAGCTATCAGAAAAAGCATTTTGTCTGTTTTTAATTGTGTCTTTTTATTACAACACAGATGTCATTGGCTAGAACAGCGCTTCACTCAAATTTCTATTCTGGATAGAATGGATTTTTGAAATATTATTATTTTAAAGTAGTTCTCTTGGGTGACCTTCTTTGAGGGGGGAAGTCTTTTAATCCTCTCTACAGATCTGTTCTTTACACATTAAAATGGGGCCCAAAATAGCCTCAGTGTCTGTCTTTAGCATGTTTTAATAAATAATACTAGTAATATGTAGCTCTTATATAAAGATCATTTTTAACCATGAAGTGAAACCCATTTGACAGATTTTTCTGGCTATTTCAATAATTGAGGAAAGGCATTCAAACAAATAACACAACCTTATAACCTGTTTCTAGGATTGCAATTAAACTGATTGTTTTCAGTTATTTTATTTTGAAATTAGTGCTGTGAAAAGGTCTGGAGTTTACAGCCCTGGTGCCTAAAAGTTATATTTTACCACAGCTTAGGAACATCACATGCAGTGGCAATGCAACCATACCCCACCCAGCTTTGTCTTTGTTATGACTTGTCTACACATGAAATGCTACAGCAGCATAGCTGTGGCACTTCAGCGTAGACACTACCTACGTGGATGGAAGGGGTTCTCCCATCAGAATAGGTAATCCACCTCTCTGAGAGGCAGTAGCTTGGTTGATGGAAGAATTTTTTTGTCAAACTAGCATTGTCTAAAATGGGGGTTAAGTTGACTTAACTATGTCTCTCCGGGGTGTGGATTTTTCATCCCCTGAGCAACATAGGTGGGTTGACATAATTACTCACTGTAAACCAAGCCTAAGAGAGTAGTATTTTGTTTATCAGGCACATATTTTTCACTTCTGGGCTCTAGATATGAGTGACACCAGAATCTGAGGTGCCAAAAAACCCATTCCACTATTGTTTCATTTGCACCTGGGAGCTGTGCATGTTGCGACATAAAAAATTGAAAGAGCTTCAAACTTAAGTTTGGTGCTTATGTGCTGGGGGGGAAAGTCAGAGAAAAGCTGAAGGTTAAATGTCTAAAGCTCCATTTGAGTTACAGTAGCTTAGAGTGTTCAATGAGGTGTAACCTTCAATTCCCACAAAAAGTGTGGGAGACAAGGAAATATAAATTGATACACTGAGTTTCAATCAAAGCTGTTCTTTCATCCTATTTTAATATGCTATTCACAGTCTGGCTGTTTATAAATAAGATTAATTAATCACAGTCCTCTGTTTAGTGAAATATACCATGATTGCTTCTGTAATTGAAAAAATATCAGCATAAAATTGAAAGGTCAATTTAAATGGCATAAGACAAAGGAGAGAATATCTACTTGTTCCATCTAAAAGTTTTTGGTTTAAAATTACAGGCTGGCCATACTTTTAGATTTGAAACAATGCATTCAGTCTTTTCCCTCTGCCCCCTGTAAGCCCCTTCTCTCATTCTCTGGCACAAATGGAAGATCTTTAATGCAGTCCTGGATAATTTTAATAGTCTCAATATTAAAGAAAAATCAGATCTCTTTCAGATATATATTGATATTTTGAATCCACACATATCAGAAGAGACCTGTTAGATCATAAATCCATCATTTCTAGTGTTTTATCAGGTCTAATTTTAAATGCCCTTAGCCAGATATTAAACTTTAACACAAAGATCTTTCTGGGATAGTAACACAATTTTTAGGTGATTAAGATAATCTGTCTTTAAAAACCCTTTCAATTGTATGTCCATTTTACATGGAGGCTACCTCATTCTTGAGAGATGAACATGGAGTTAATTTACTGGAGAAAGCTTTGTTTGGTACTGACATACAGTATGAACCATTCTCCCTCATGAGTCCAATTAGGGTTTTTGGGGTGATGTATGTTCTTAATACCGTGGGTTGTCAGAGTACTTCAGCAGTATTGTGATTGACATATTCCTGAGATTAACTGGATAATTCTTTTGCGTTTAATAACAATTTGAGACCATCAAATAAAAGGCACAAATGGAATTATTTAATGAAAGGTTAACAAAGGTTAATGCAGCACTATACTAAATACAGAAAAAAGAACCAATGTTATCAGTCTTTGTGTGTTGAAGAGTTGGCCTCTTTTTCCTCCCTCTGTAACTGGTGGAATGGTGACTCTTCCTTTCCAAAACCTCTTTGCTTTTTACAGTCTTTAAAACAAATTACTTTTTTGTAGGAAAAAAATATTTTCCCACAATTAATTTCATTGTATTTTTAGTTCCTCATTTTACCTATTTATGGAGTTTATTATGGATCCTGCATGCATAGCTTTGCAAGCTAAAGAAATTTCTAATTCAATTAAAAAACACCTGTTGTAATAAACACTTCCTAATGAGTTAAAAACATCCTGTAATGGATCATTTCATAAATCACAGAAAACATTTGATAACTATCTCTTTATCAATAACAGAACATAAATAAATTGCAACCCCTCATCTATTGCCCAATCTTGTTTATTATGACATACATCTGTAGGGTCCCTTCATTAGTTTCAAGAGGTCCCTTCCCTGGATGTCTGGGCATTGTTAGTAAACTCAGGGTAAAATATGACACACATTTCATTGACTTCATTTTCCTAGGTTCAACTGAAGGACAACCATTTTCAATGTCAGTATAAGGCACTGAATATATAGGGGGGGGGAAACCTTTTTATGTTGTGTTATATATAAAAATTATGAGTTAACATACAGAAAAAGGCTAATACTTACTAACACTTCCACCTACCACTCTCAAAGCTTGTTTTAAAGACGTCAAGTGATAGAGAACCCACCATTTATTTTAGTTCAAACCAGAAAATGACCCATGCCCAGGCTGGTGTTTATCCCTCAGCCTTCATTTTGTTAAACTAAACAAGAAAAAGCTCCTTAAGTATTCTCTCATAAGGCAGGTTCTCCATTCCTCTTATTATCCTAATACAGTAGTGGGCAACCTGCAGCCCATCGGGGTAATCTGACTGGCCACAAGACATTTTGCTGATGTTGACTGTCCAGAGGCACAGCCCTCCACAGCTCCCAATGGCCATGGTTTGCCATTCCTGGCCAATGGGAGCTGCAGCAACTTCTGGAACTTCTCTGGTCTAACCCTGATCATGTTGGGATCAATGGCAAAACAACCATTGATTTCAGTGGTCCAAGATCAGGCCAGTAATCTCCCACTTTTGGAAATATCTCAGAAATGCCTATTCAATACACAACAGTTTGCATACCGTACTAATACCGTCGGTGAGCTTAGAAGAGGTCTCCTTATCAAGCCACTTTTTATGTGAGGCTTTAACAAGACTAAATTACAATGTAAACCTGCCAATTAAGTTAATTTAACTTATTTTCTTCAGCACTCTAAGGTATTTTAAGAGTCTATTAGTGAATGGAAACTGCTGCCTAATGCAAAGGCAGGAACAGAATACATTGAGAGATCTAGTAATGACACACAAATTGGAACATTGGTAGCATGCAGAGCACAGTCAGTACTTGGGGGTTAGCAAGAGACTAGTTTGACTTAAGAAGGACTATTTTAAGATGTAATTTAATATTTGTTGTTCAGAGATGACATTTCATTTTTATTTTTTTGTCATTTTTATTCCAATATAACGTAAGCCACATGACTGCCACAGCCCCCAAAATTAAGTGCTGAAAATGCCAATTTTTGTGTCATTTAATTCCTATGCTTAGTTGATGTTGTAGGAAGAAAGACATCTGATGGGAACAGTTCTCTGTCCAGTTTTCTCCAGTGTAAAAGATTACTTTGTGGAATGACTAATTTAGAGTGGCTAGTGGGCTAATTTGTCCATTGCCAAAGCAATACTCTGGTACTCAGGAAAATATTCTAATGCCATGCTTTCTTTGTAAATGTTCATTATTCTAGTAAAGCCTCAGAGGTTTTGGCATTGCAGAAAGCAACTTTAGAATTCATTTGCATAATGTCCATGGAATACGAAGTTCTATTGTATTCCATCACAAATCAATAATAGTCCAAAACACACTTTTAAATAGTCTGCTTCTTACTGTGTTGAAGTATTTATCAAAAAACTTGAAATATGATATTAAATGGAACATGGATATCATGTTTCACCATGGTGCACAGAGGACTTAACAGTATGGAAGGAAGTATACAAAGATTTGGTGTTAAAGCTGACAAAAGCCTTTTTTTAATGATCTGTTGATTTCACTGTAAAAATGGAAAATGTAAAAGCTAATTTTCTGTCAGTACATGTATACCTACTGAGGGACAAATTTAATTTACGGTATGTGGCAGGAAATTAATTTATGTAACACTGCTTTCATTTTTATTGGAAAAACATAGATGGTCATATGTGCAAATTATTTTATACTAGCGAAAATACCCGGCGTTGCTCGGGTCAGTCGGAGGTGGGGAGGGGACAGAGAGCTGAGCGAGTGCGTGGTCCATTGGAGGGGGGAGGCGGCAGAGAGCAAACCTGACACCCCCACCTCACCCCCCAGACCAAACCCAACACCCCCACCTCACTTACCCCTCGACCAACCCCAACTCACATTTTCATCCCCCCACCCAAACCCAACACCCCCACGTCTCCCCCCTACCAACCCCAACACCCCCTGACCAACACCCACACCTCACCCCCCGTAGACCAAACCTGACACACCCACCTCACTTTCCCCCCAACCAAACCCGACACCCCTACCTACCAACACAGACAAACCCGACACCCACACCTCACTTACCCCTCGACTAACCCCGACCCCCCTCCTCAACCCTCAACCAAACCCAACACCCCCACCTTACCCCCCCACCAAACCCAACACCCCCTGACCAACCCCAACCCCCACACCTCACCCCTCACCCACCCAGACACCTTCCCACCCCGCCCACCAGACCAAACCCAACACCCCCGGCTCACTTACCCCCCGACCAAACCCGACACCCCCACCCACCTCACCCCCCCCGACCAAACCCGACACCCCCACCTCGCCCCCCGACCAAACCCGACACCGCTACCTCACTTACCCTCCGACCAAACCCAACTCGGGTCCGTCGGAGGTGGGGAGGGGGCAGAGAGCTGAGGGATTCTGGGGTCTGTCGGAGGTGGGGAGGGGGCAGAGAGCTGAGGGATTCCGGGGTCCATTGGAGGGGGGAAGGGGCAGAGAGCTGAGCGAGTATGGTGTCTTTCGGAGGGGGTATTATGTCATCATAACTATGTCACAGAGAACAGCAGCTGCCCAGCTGATGTGATTGGCCTTTAAATAATTTCACCCCTGGGGGGCGTCAGAGGTGAGATTTGAAAAAATTTCGACTCTTACCCTGATTAGGACCCCAAGACCTCTAACTGTACCAAATTTCAAGTCTCTAGCTCAAACGGTGTGGAAGGAGTAAGCATGCATTCATACATACACGCATACATACACGCACGCACGCACGCATACACCATTTGACTTTTAAATATATAGATGTTCAAATCTGACTTCTCTGTTTTTATAGGCTACAGTACAATGTAACACAAAATGTTTGTCAGTATCCATGCAGAGTGTCTCTCAAGTTAAATCAAGTCCTTAATACTTATTTTTTATATAATTTAATTATCATATTTAAAAGCTTATGATATAATGCTCTTATAATTCAAGGTAAGTGCTTCCTTCTTGCATCATTGCCAACTCCAAGCAGTCAGGACTTGAGTTGGACTTTGTACGTTAAATTGGATTTCAAATACTTTAAATTAATACCTTGAGGGTTCTTTCTTTGTGTTGTTTCATGAACATTTAAGGGTCACCTTCTCAAGTTTTTCTCCAAAAACATGAATGGTATAAAATTACTTATTTTCAAAAAGAAAAACGGAGATTCTCAGGCAGTCCCCTGACTGCAGAAGCTGGTGCTTTAAATAAAAGCATCAAATATTGTTACATTAAATTCTTGCTACAAATTCTAGCACCAGGATAGAGATGCCTGATTTCAGCTACAAGCTTGAGGAGAAACTTGGTTGGTATGCTAGAGGAAATCTTGACTCCTATTTTGGTTTCCTCCTTTCTTTTGTTTTCTGTTTGATGCTTTTCTATGTGTAAGCTATTTATATGTCCCCAATCGCTATCCTCGGAGCACCACACAATCTTGTATGTTTTATGTTCATACCATCCCTGTGAAGTACATTCATGTCTATTTTTATGGATGCAAAACTCGGGCAGAGATTCTAAGTTTGCTTAAAGTCACATAGGTTGTCTGCTATTGAACACTGAACTGAATCCTGGTATCTCAAGTCCCAGGCTCCTTCTTTCCTATCTCCATCTTATTTCCCTGATCCCGCCAGGATACATACATTTTAATTCTTATTTGGACGCCTGATTTTCAAAATACCAAGCACATGAACTCTGCCAAATTGTATATTTACTGGGCTTGTCATAAATCATACTGCGGCCTGAATTTGAATTTTAATTCCTTTGTGATATGAAAGTTTCTAATAAATTAATGACTTGCAGTTATTTATAAAAATAAATGATACATTTTAAAAAAATGTGTTTAAGAAAACACCATAAGGAAATTCAAGTCATTTCCATACTCTTCTAGTGTATTTAACAATCAGTGATGTGAACTGCGGAGGTCCAGTGAGTATAATGCGTGTTCGTGGCTGTGTGCTTAGAGAATGTTTGTTTTTGTCCTATGTTGAGAACTTTTTCAAGAGACAGATGATGGGCTGTCTTATATAAAACTGTTACATAAAATTTGTTATAGCAAGACAGCATGTTATAGCAAGAAGAAAAATTAATGTTCAGTCATCACCCATCACATAAACACATTACTCATCCACACGTCCAAGAATCACTCAGATTTTCATAAACACATTTTGATAATGTTCATCATGAATCTCAATAGAGAATGCTGAAAAGTGTTGAGGGGGGAAACTTTGAAATGTAAATATTCTCAGCACAGCTACTGTGAGAAATGGAACTTGCTGCCAAGAAACACAATAGGAATAATGCCACTGAATTCCTCTCTAACCCTCCTCATATTTTTCAGCTTTAAAAATAATTACTGAGTCAACAAGCTATTAACAACATCATGAAATATTTAAGTAACAGTAGAGATTTGATTCTAAACTTTAGCTCAGGCATTGTATCTATACATTATCCTCAAGTCCAAAAAAGGCATGCATAATATTATGAGACAAAAAGCCTTAATTTATGTGCTCTCTAGTTCCTCTGGGTTTATTAGACAATCACAGAATATCAGGGTTGGAAGGGACCTCAGGAGGTCATCTAGTCCAACCCCCTTACTCTGATTCTTCAGAATGTTGTGCCTGCAGAACAGGGCCGGCGACAGGGGGTACAATGGGTAGAGCTGTACCGGCCCCCTGAAGTCCGGGGACCGGTACACAGCTCTACTCGTAGTCGTCCCCCCTGGGCACCACACTGCATTTCCCCGGCTGTGTCCAGCACCGCGGCCGGCTGCCTCCCGAGCCCTTCAGCCGCTGCTCGTCCCGCGCCCCAGGAGCCGCCCCGAGGCACCCCCGGCTGCAGCGCTTCCCCTGCCCACCCGCATCAAGAGCCGGGCCAGCCCTTGGCGGGTGGGGGCGCCCCCCCGGCACCACAGGATGCCGGCGGCTTCAGAGGACTGGCCAGGCATGCCGCTCCCGAGGCACCCCCGGCTGCAGCGCTTCCCCTGCCCACCTGCAAGAGCCGGGCCAGCCCTTGGCGGGTGGAGGGCGGGGGGCTCCCAAATGCTCAGAGTAGGGGGCCCCAAAATTTCTGTCGCCGGCCCTGCTGCAGAAGCGTATCCTGATGTCTGTCCAGGAAATCTTCATTTTCTCTTATTCAACAGAGGGTTGACACTTGTTTCTCCAGTCCTTGAAACTTCTCTTCCAATATGGAGACCAACTTGCACTTTGTACAGACAAAGTTGTTTCTGTCCTGTGGAAGAAAGGCAAACCTGTCACATCCTGTGCAGGTCACAAAAGTGGATAGCTCACCATCCATATTACCTTCCTTCTAAGAGCTTCCTGAGCTCTTGCAGTTACTACTCAGAGAAGCCTGAAAATGAAAGCCTCAGTGGGCTCTCCCCAGGCGAACTCCCAGGCAAACTTCCTCTGTTAGCCTCTCTGCTGTTCGCCACTCAGCTGGTTCATAAGTTATTTTAAAATAGCGTTGTGTTTAATGTATTACTCTTTTCATTTGGATTTGTAAGAATAGATTTCTCTTCTGGCTTAGAAAGACAGATCAGTGGTGGAGCCAGGTTTTTCAACCAGAAGTCAATGGGTCATCGGTGGTGGGCTGGAGAGCAACTAAGCTTACCCTGCACTCACTGGGTGGCAGCAGCAGCTCCTGTCCTCTGGGGCTAGACTCAGATCACTACCCTAGGCATTACAATCTGGCACACAAGATCTCACCACATTCAGGTTTGGCTCTCCCAGACTCCCCTCACCCCACCCCATCATAACAGGGGTGAGTCCAGTCCTGCAGCATAACAGGAGCCACTGCTGCCAGATGAGGGTAGAGAGGGCTCATGTGAAAGGCGCTACACATAGACCTAAAGGCTATCAGGGAGGCACTTGTCCCCTCTCCCCTTCTGTTGGCTTCACCATGGGACAGGGTTGTTTTCAGTAAGGAGATGTAATAACTGAGTTGGAGACCTATACAGCTGACAGAAGCAGGTGTGGGAAACTCACTAATAAGGGCTTGTCTACATTACGACGGGCAGCAATGATCCAGTGGGGGTCGATTTATCGTGGCTAGTCTAGAAGCGATAAATTGCCTGCCGAGCACTCTCCCGTTGACTCCGGGACTCCACAATGGCTAGAGGCGGAGTCGATGGGAGAGTGTCAGCTGTTGACTTACTGCAGTGAAGACACCAGTAGATCTAAGTATGTTGACTTCAGCTAGGTTATTCATGTAGCTGAAGTTGTGTAACTTAAATTGATTTTCTGCGCTATGTAGACCAGGCCTTAGGTATGGCAGTCACAATACACTTCAATATTACTTCAGACGAAGGATAGTCCAGTGGTCAGGGTCGAGCCCACTGTTGTACAGATGAATACATTAAAGATACCGGGCTGGTGGTGGGTGTCAAAGAGGTAACTCAGATATAGATTTTAGACCTATGGCATGTGCTCACTCTAGGTACCAGTCTGAGTGGGAGTAGGTGCACATGGAGAAGCCCTGATATTGCTCTACTCTACTCACCAGTGCCCCCTTTCTGGCTCTGAATACTGCTGTCTGCACCAGTCAACTCAACTTCAGTAACTGGAGAGCACAGAAATCAACTTTCAGGCTGCCTTCATATGCCCTCTTTCACCCCCTGCATGTGCACACAGAAGGTGCCAGGCCTTGTTTATATGACACTGTAACTGAAACTGTCATCGTTTTTTTCATTGAGCAGATAATAAATCCTGTTGCAATTTCAAAGGGAATATAAAACGTTGCCAGACGTATGCTGGAGATATTTTCAACAGGCATCAAAGGGTACCAAAGCTCAGCATTTTTCTTGATACTCCTTGCCTTTCTCATGAAACCCTGCTCTATGGAGTAAACAAAAGGTTCACAAATTCCTTTACCCAATAACTATAGCATCTTAACCAAATAGATAGTACTACTCTGAATGTCAGTGTATGCTGGGAGCTCTTAATCCAAGAATAATGGGACTTAAAATATCATACGTGTACTAATGAATCTGTTAGGTGATTCTGCCAATGCATGCTGTTAGGGATCTTCTAAAAATTGACATGATGAATCATGAATCTAAAGTGCAAATCCAGATTTAGGGAGCTTTAATGTATAGGTTACTGCAACATTAGTTTGCTGTGTCAATGGGAAACATGTTTTTAAAATTCATCCTGTAATCTGCATACTATACTGAGTATGCAGAGCTATTACATGTGCTAATACTCCTTTTGAAAATAAAAAGTGGAAAGGAAGGGCATCAGACTTCACTATTTCTTTCTGTGCCTCCATTTTTAAATTTGTAAAATGGAGCTAATACTTTCCTGAGAGGAGTATACAGGCTAAATTAATTGATTTTTATAAAGTGCTTTGAATGAGAGTTCATGAATGCAATATTGCACAGTAGATATTTTTTAAACCTTCACTCTGCACACTAAGTGCCTTTATTTTTATTCCTTTTCCCAACCTAAAACTTCTTTCCTTGGGTCAAATTCTAAACTTAATGGGAATCTGCTTGAGTAAAAAACTGGGTAGGGACCTCAAGAGTTCATCTCATATCTTTTGTGAGGTGGCTACTAATTTTTAAAAATCCTGTCTCCTGGAGTGAATTGGGAAGGTATGAAGGATTGGGGCTATAGCTTGTGCAGTGTACCACAACCTGAGGAGGAAGAGACAATGTTTTTGTCTCTGCTGAACAGTGCTAAAATCAGAGCATGCTCTCAGGCTGCTCTTTCAATACTCAGAGAGGGAGAGAATCAGACCAGACCAAGAGCTTGAGTGCAAGTGAAGCCTTTAGAAGCACCAGTGCCCCAAATGGTGTGGCAGAAACGGAGGTAGAGGGAATGAGGTGCGTGAGTGGTTTGTGACTTCAAAGAGGCAGAAGATTGTGTCCTGTTACTGGTAAGGAAAAACTCTGACCAAGTGAGACAGAAGTAGGAAGCAGCTATAGTTACTGGCTCTTTTTTAGGTGGAAGAAATGTGGCAGGGGTGGCTATTTGCTCACGTTCAGAAGGAGTTAGGGAGAAGTGGTGGCAGCAGAAACTTATTTATTGTATGAGAGGGAAAAGGACTCAAACTGGTTAGCTGTTTGGCTGATTTTATCTGAGAAGCTATTTTTGTTGTTGTCAGCATTGGTCATTTTGGGGGCAGGGATGAGGGGGGATGTTATTGTCAGTCCCATCTCCTTCACTTATCAATGGGTACCAAGACTATGAACTTGTACTAGTGTTACTAATATCCTTCATTTCTATAGACCTGTATCTTAGAAGTCTTTCCCCTCTTACTCTTCTACTCATAAAAGGATGATATAATCTTTCATTTCTCCACATTTAACAACTAAGTGAAAACTTTATTACTGCTTAGTAAATAGTATCCAAGTTAGGAAGAGATGATTGACTTGTGGTAGCTGGATCTATCCCAAATGAGGCTCCTATGATTGACCAGTTTTGGACGAGTTACATTCCTCTGGAAGATGCTGAGTAGATTCAGCTGACTCATTGCAGCAGGTGTGGTTTGTTAAGTCCTCTACTGTTCAGAGAAACCTGGGGAGAGAAGGTACCGGAAGGAAGTTAGGAATTGGCTGGTTTGGGGAGAAAGCCTAGGCTGAATGTTAAGATTTTCGAGTTACCAGGACAGCAAAACCCTAGGTAAGTTGTGAGTTTGACCTTATACAGCAGGGGTGGCCAAACTTTTTTGCCTGAGGGCCACATCTGGTTACGGAAATTGTATGGGAGGCTATGAACGCTCATGAAATTGGGGGCTGGGGTGAGGGAGGGCATGTTGGCTCTGGCAGGGGGTGTGGGCTCTGGGGTGGTACCATAAATGAACAGTTCAGGGTGCAGGGAGGGGGCTCTGGGCTGGGGGGTTGGCATGTGGGGGGCTGTGGGGATGAGGGGTTAGCGGTGCAGGAGGGTGTGCCGGGTTGGGGTTGGGTTCTGAAGGCAGCAGGAGGATCAGGGCTGGGACAGGAGGTTGGGATGTGGGAGGGTCTCAGGGGTGCAGTCTCCGCGCAGCACTTATCTCAAGCAGCTCCCTGAAAGAGCAGCATTTCCATGCTTTTGGCTCCTATGCAGAGGCACAGCCAGGCAGTTCTGCACACTGCACTGTCCGTAGGTGCCACCCCTGCAGCTCCCATTGGCTGTGGTTCCTGGACAATGGGAGATGCGGGGGCTGCAACTGGGGTGGGGACAGTGTGTGGAGCTCCCTGACTGCCCCAGGTGTAGGAGCTGGAGAAGGGATATGTCACCGCTTCCGGGAGCTGTGCGGAGCCATGACATGGTTGGAGTGCCAGTATGCAAACAACTGAAGGACCGGGTGTAGCCCACCCCTGTTATACAGTGTGTAGGCTTCATTGTGGGTAGGGTGGGGATGCAAGTTATCTTCTTTTTCTCTCCTTCACGCTAGCAGCAAACAGTAATGGAAATAAGTGTTGTACGGTATTAAGCTGTTTTAGGAAGGATGGGGAAATGGTTTACAGATTTTCCTGTGTTGCATCAAAGCCATAATTGAGTTATAAGAGAACAGAAGTGCATCTGCAACCACAAACTTTACACTTGAGTCTGGACAGATAGAGCTTTCCGATTGAACTGTTTCATCAAAACCAATTGTGGCAGGGTGCTGGCCAGGAGTGCTGAGCCAGCCCTGCCGACCCTTTAAGAGGGAGAAAAGCCCTCTGCAAACCTCCCTTGCAGGAAGGCTAATCAGCCACCTGGCTTGCAGGGCAATCAATTGCATGGGTTGCACCTGGCAACCTCCTCTGGGGAATAAAAGGCTCCCAGGAAGGAAGCCCAGGGTGGTGGTGGTGGTTTGAGCTATTCAGAGCTGTGTGTTTGGAGCTAGTCAGAGCTGTATGTTTAGAGCTGTTTAGAGTTGCATGTTAAGAGCTGGACTATATAGAGTCTGTAAAGCTGTAAGCTGTAGAGCTGAGCTATCAAGAGCTGTATGCTGAAGGACTGTACAAAGCTGTATATATTGGTGGTGGGGACTTGCACTGTGGATTAAAGAGCACTGTTTGGAGCAAAGAAGGGTTTTCCTGCCTGTTCCTGAGAGGGGTGAGAGAGCGGTCTGTCACACAATACATTTCTACATCTTTTTTTGGTTTTAGTAAAATAATATTCAATTCAAAAATATCAAAATATTTTTGATCAGCTCTACAACATAACCTAAAATGTAGTCCCTCAAAACTGTTCTGATCCAATGTTCAATTCGGGATAAGATGGAGCTCTCAGATATCTGGTTAAATTGGTGATGTGATTATAAAATACATAACAAACTCTAATGTTCAGGAAACTTGCCAGTAATCTCAGAACACTAATGACCAAGTGTTAAGAAAAGGGAGTTGGAGAACAGTAGTGTATGGTTGAGGTTCATTAAAGAGGTGAGTTAAGGGAAAGAAGAGAGATTTGTTTGGGTGGAAAGTAAGAGATGCTTTAGATAAGCTTTAGTTAGTTAGTTGATTTCTTAGAAAAATGCCAGTGATGCATTTTAACATGCCAATTCCATGTTCTGAGACTCCTTAACTGAATACCTTCTTCCAACATGGTCAATAGTATTGATATGGCAGTAAGTTGTTTGGAAGTAAACGCTAAAGCAGAGCTTTCCAAACTGTGTGCCGCGACACATTAGTGTGTCGGCAGCAGTGTGTAGGTGTGTCGCGGGAACTAAAAGCACTTCCCTGGTCAAAACTGCTGGAAAGCAAGCTACTGCTGGCAAGCAAGCAAGCAGTGCTGGCCAGCAGAAGGGAGGCGGGAGGAGGCAGAAAGCCCACTCCCCTCCCTCCCCCCACAGAGACAGTCGGGGGAAGGGGGATTGCACCACGGCCGCGGCAGGAGACTCTGTGGGCCTTGCATGCAGGTGCCGGGAGGGGGAAGGAGGGGAAGAGCCCAGAGAGCCTCCCCCCGCCCCTCAACCTGGCTCTGCCCCTCCCAAAGGTCCCCCGGCCTCCCCTTGCTGCCCCCTTACACCTTCTCCCCAGGAGCAGAGTGGCCCTTCTCTTCCGTTCCGTGCAGCAACATGCTGCCTCCATTGCTGCAGGGTCCTAGCGCCCTCCTGCTTCTGCTGCCTGTGATGGGGGTGAGTGAGTATGCTGCTGCTGAGGGGTGGGGGCAGGAAAGGAGGAAGCTGTCCCACAGCTTGCTGCTGCTGGCAGGGAAAGGGCTTGGGAGAGTCCTCCTCTCTGGCTCCAGTCCCACAGCAGCCTGCCTACACCCATCCCAAACTCATCCCCAGCCTGCCCTACCCCAGAGCCCACACCCCAGCAAGAGCTTATCCCCCCACACCTCAATCCTCTTATTCCACCAAATATTGAAAAGTTGTGTTCATCCCATCAACCTCATACATCCCATTAAAATGGTAAGTAGTTATTGGTGTTGTTCAACTTTTTTTAATTCTTGCACATATTTACATACTGTTACTCATAAATGACAACAATATATGCTATTATCTTACAAATCATATATTTTTAAAAATATAAATGAAAGGTTTTCATGAGATATGTTGTGTCCCCATACATTTCGTTATTACAATTTATGTTTGTGTCCGTATCTCTTATAACGGGTTAGTTTAACCTCCGGTTTGCTAGTAAAACTGAATTACTGTGTCGCAAAATGATGCATGTCTAAAAAGTGTGTCACCAACATGAAAAGTTTGGAAAGCTCTGCGCTAAAGTAAGGTTACAAACCAGTTCCTCTTTCTATAACCTTAGTTTTCGCATTTCCTAATTTATGGGGATAACACAACTATTTTTTCACATGGTATTTTCAATTCCTGTGTTTTTCCTCGTTAATTATGTAAGTTACTATATTACTGTTTATAATAAACCCGTACAGTGGAAAACACAGTGTTGTTGAGTTAACATTGCTGCTGGAACCTTAAGTTTTGCTTTTCTGACTTTAAAACAGTGTGACTGTAATGTTGCAGTAATAGGCCTAATATAATATATGTGTGAGTCTTTAGAAATCTTTACGGTAATAAAATGACCTGGAGCTTGGTATTTCCCAAATGACTTTTAAAGGTTTTTCTTTTCATTTGCATTTGGTGACATGATGTTCCTGCAGTGGTGCCTACAATTTCTGAAACTGAAAACACAGAAGTCATTGATTTAAGTGTTTGCAAAAATTAAATAACCTTGAGTCATTCTGATTTGAAATCAAATACTTCCTGTTTTTTGTTTGTTTGTTTCTACTAATGTAAATATCAGTTCAATAAACAGTAACTTTATGTTGTAGCATAATGAATATATGAGACAGAAAATCTGGGGGATGTAGAAATTTGATATTAAATAAACTGACTACCAATAATCAAGTATTGCCTGTGTTTTGGCAACCTTTTATTTATTTATTTTTACGGTGTTTTAAGTGTGTTTAAAAGGGACTATTTGATTTCATTTTGCATTATTTTTATTTTCTGCCTGACTTTTCTTTTCTAAGGATCCAAAGATCAGTTCCCATACTGCTGCCTACCGGTAATTGGTTGCGGTTATGAGCAACTCCTGCTTGTGTTTGAGTGTCCTCAATATATATTTAAACTAATAGGGAACTGTATCTAAATTTGAAAGAAATAGTATTTGCTTTTGGACAGGCAAAATTCTCACTCTTGATTGTGAACATATCTTGTGTTTGATGTGTATAGGTACTATAGCAATGTCTAATGAAGCAAGGCATCATTGCATCGTCTCGATATCCTGAGGGGGAAGAGAACAGTCTTATGCTTACCATACTGTGAATTAAAGTTGGTTTTTGGGTTTTTTTTGCATCTCTGTCACAAACTTCCTATTGTCCTCTGGAAAATTAAGTAACCTCTATATGCTGTACAGTAATTCAAAGTGTTTTTGAATCAAGTAATATACTTGCTGTTGCTTGGTGACTAGAAGTGCAGGTGGGTTGGGGTGGTGGGGGGTATTCAACAAAAACATATCCTCCTAGGGCTGGTCCCCACTATGGCTTAATGTCGACTTTAGTGACGTTAAGTCGACATAAACCTGTACCCGTCCTCACACGGATGCCATTTGCATTGATTTAAAGGGCCCTCAAAATCGATTTCTGTACTCCTCCCTAATGAGAGGAGTAGCACTAAAATTGACCTCTCTGGGTCGATTGTGGACTAGTGAGGATGCATGGGACATTATTGGCTTCCAGAGGCTGTCCCACAATGCTCCATTCTGACCGCTCTGGACTGCCTCACTGCTCCACTGTGACCGCTCTGGACAGCACTCTCAACTCGCTCCTCTGGCCAGGTAGACAGGAAAAGACCCGGGAACATTTGAATAGCATTTCCTGTTTGGTCAGCATGGTGAGCTCACCTGCACAGCTCAGTCGCCATTCAGAAAAATCAGTATCACAGGACTCCATGCAGAGCTCAGCAGCACAGGAGACCAGCCAGAGGAAAAGAGCTCCAGCATGGTCCAGTCGTGAGGTGCTGGATCTGATCGCTATCTGGGGAGAGGAATCCATGATGTTGAAACTCCGTAACAACAAACGGAATGCCAACACATTTGCCAGAGTCTCCAAGGCCATGCTGGAAAGGGGCCACAACAGGGATGCCCAACAGTGCCACGTGAAAATTAAGGAGCTGAGGCAAGCGTTCCACAAATCCAAAGAGGCAAACGTTTGCTCGGGGGGCCCACCGCGGACATACCGGTTCTACAATGAACTGAATCAGATAATGGGGGGCGCCCCCACCACCATCGCACCGGTCTCCATGGGCTCCACCCATGGGATAATCATCAGGCCTGAGGAGAATTCGGATGATGACGAAGGTGATGAGGATGGAAATATCACGGAGCAGCAGGAGGCAAACGGAGAAACCCTGTTAGCAGACAGCCAGGAGCTGTTTATCACCCTGGAGCCAGTACCATCACAGGCATCCCAAGGTGCTGCTACCCCAACCAGCGAAGGGACGTCTGGTGAATGTGCTTTTTTTAAGGGATTAGATGACTCATGATTTTTAAAGGAAGTATTTATTAATGATTAACTTGCCCTAAGGACTTGGCATGCATTCCTTGCTGGTCCCATTTTACTGAAACAGTTTGTCAATATACTCTGGTATTGAGTGGAAATTCTCTATGGGCATTTCCATGAAACTTTCGAGGAGGTAGCGATGAACCTTCCACAACAGGTTTCTGGGGAGAGCCGCCTTATCTGGTCTCCCATGATAGGAGACCATCCCACGCCACGAAATTAATAAATAGTCTGGTATCATTGAGCATCACGGAAAATGAACACCATCACTCTTTGAGGCTGCCAAATGCACACTCTACTGCCATTCTGCACTTGCTCAGCCTGTAGATGAACAGCTCCTGACTCCTGTCCAGAGCTCCTGTGTAGGGCTTCATAAGCCAAGGCATTAAGGGGTAGGCTGGGTCCCCAAGTATAACAAGAGGCATTTCCACCACCACCACCCCACAGATATTTTCTGGTCGGGGAAGAAAATCTCTTGCTGCAGCTCTCTAAATATCCTAGAGTTCCTGAACACACGAGCGTCATGAACCTTCCCCGGCCATCCCACGTACAGGTCGGTGAAATATCCCTTGTGGTCAACCACTGCTTGCATAGAATAATAGCCCTTCCGGTTTCTGTACTCTGCGGCCTCGTTGTCCGGTGCCAAGATAGGGATATGAGTCCCATCTATAGCCCCACCACAGTTAGGGAATCCCATTGCGGCAAAGCCATCTATTGTAGCTTGGAGGTTTCCAAGGTTTATAACCCTGGGTAGCAGCAGCTCGATGATTGCCCTGCTTACTTGCATCATGGCAGACCCCACTGTAGATTTACCCACCCCAAACTGATTCACAACTGACCGGTAGCTGTCTGGCGTTGCAAGCTTCCAGAGGGCTATCGCCACTCGCTTCTCAACTGTGAGGGCTGCTTTCATTTTGGTATGCTTGCACTGGAGGGCCGGGGAAAGCAAGTCACAAAGTTCCATGAACGTGCCCTTACGCATGCGAAAGTTTGGGAGTCATCCCACACCCGCAGCACTACACGATCCCACCAGTCAGTGCTTGTTTCCCTGGCCCAAAATCGGCATTCCATGGCATGAGCTGGCCCCATTGCCACCAAATTTGCCACATTGTCGGATCCCCTACTTTCCAAAACTTCAGTGTCCATGTCTGTGCGCATGTCCAGGTCCATCTCCTCATCACTGTCGTCAGGTTCCAGAAAGCGCAGTTGTCTCATTTGAAGAGGAATGATCGCATTCCTCTTCAGACGATGCAGCATAAAATCCACAACAATGCGCGAGGTCTTCACAATGGCCAGTACTGCAGCGGTGGCATCAGCGGGCTCCATGCTTGCAGTGCTATGGCGTTAGTGCAGCGCAGAGAAAGGGCGCGAAGAATGAGATACCTATCCACAGTGCACCACTCGAAATGGTGTCGGCGGCATGAAAAAAGGGGGCGAAATTATGAAATGCCTACCCATAGTGCAGCACTCGAAATGGAGCCTGCTGGGGACTCCAGGAACTGTGGGATAGCTACCCACAGTGCACCACTCGCTATGTCGACGCTTGCAACAGTTGTGCGGACAGACACTGCCGACTTGCTGTGCTTTGTGGGGATGCACAAAATCGACTCTACACAGTCTGCTTTAAAAAATCGACTGCAAGGAAATCGACCTACTGCTGTAGTGAAGACATACCCCTAGACAGAAGGCTATTGGCCACTAACAAGAATAACTTTGTATACCAACTGTTTGAGATTTCAAAAAAGCCACTGATTAACATAACTTTAATCCAGCCATGGCCTATATAGAAAATATTGTGTGGATCCAGATCACTAAATCTAACATTTATGTATCTGTAGAGTGCCCATTTCCTAACAGATAACTGCTAAACTCTTCTTCATCTAGTACTCAAGAAGAGAGATGGACCACTCACTTAGCTGACAATTCAGATATAACCTTTTGGTTCCATTTGTCAGGCTAAACTGAAAGACATTTAAGTAGCAATAAGCCTACCAGACAGTGTTTAGTGATCAGACACAAAGGAGAGAGAGTGAATGAGAGCATGCAAGTTAGGCTTTTTCTTTCTCTATAGATGCAGTTTTCTCATCCAGCACTTTCTGAAAGTACAATATGTGTTCTGTACGTAATCATACTATAGTTCCATTAATGGCAAGCTATCTTGTCACAACAGATGGAGTTTGTGTATGGGACCAGGCTTGATTTGGGGGCTAGATTTCAAAGTTAGATGTGATTGTGCTGACATTTTAATGTGATGGTTTTGTGTGAGAATTTAACCAAAATATGCAGAGAGATAATTTTGATGTTAAGAAAGCTTCCCCATCCTGATCAGTAGAACTTTGTGAAATTAATAGTTCCACTGCACTGTTGCAGGAATACCATATCTGCACTGAAAAGTAAAATAGGCTTCTTACAATATTGGATTTGACCAGAAATGTGGAGCCAACGATTTGAGTTCAACATTAAAACTGTCCAAAAATGTCAATTGATTGAATTGTAGGGGCTGGTTTTGAACTATCTTTAACTTGGTCTTTGACTGCAATATGAATAAGAGCCATTGTGTATGACTTAAGACTAAGCAAATAATTCATGTAATTAATTTCTTCTGTGTCCCTTCTTTTGGAATGCTCAATTCTGAAGGTTTTTTTTTACTCTTGGATTGATCATGAACAGGAAATTCTAAGCATTTGAAATTTTTTGCTCTGTTCTTTAGTTGGTGGTGGTCTTATAAAACCCATTCCTGATTGGACGATTGTAACTCTCTTATAATTAGGAGGAAATCTTGAGGGCAATGGGGCTCGAAATCTCTCAATGAGAAGTAGCAGTTGAGAGAAAATAGATAAATAAGATGAGGGGATTCTAGAAGAAGTTTAAATCTTTATATATATTTTTGAGCCACTCAAGATATAATTGCTAAAAAGAAAATTATTGTAACACTTACTGACTGTGCACAGAGTTTAAATTTACAATTACTTTATATAAATGTGATAAAAGATTATTATGTGGACCTGGCTGTGAAAGGTGCAATCAGATCTTCATCTGACTCCTTTAATTGCTTCTGTGTCAGTGGTTTGGTAAGTGGTTTTGGGAAAATCTATTCTCTTTTTAACTCTGCTGTATCGACTAGTGTCCCATCTCATATAACTAAATACTCACATGAGTAATATCAGTTTCATATCCATGATCATTGAGATGTTAATGTTAGACAAATGGCAAAGCGACAAAAGCACATTTAAAGCAAATTAATTTTCAGGCTGAACAAAGTCACTGAAAGCTTTGCAGCATTCACCCAGCTACGGTAAGCATAGAATATCTTTAGACCGGTGAAACTCAGACACTCAAGGGTTTTGGGGTTTTTTTTTTTTTTTTTTTAACAGTTCTACATTGAATTTTACTTCCTGATTATGGCAGTATTTCTATTTGCATTGGAGCTCAGTAAAGTATCCTTTAAGTGAGAATCAACTGGAGCCTGAAAGTTTGATACATAACTTTTTTTAAAGGAATTTGTATTTCCATGATATTATCCACTTTAGCCTAAGAAGTTCATTCTAATTTTGTACCCCCATACAGTGAAATTAAAGCTCATGATCCCTAAAATCTGTTATTCTATAAGGTGCTAGAAGACTTTGTTGCTTTTGCAGATCCAGACTAACACGGCTACCCCTCTGATACTAGACTCCTTTTTTGATTAATCATAGTCTCTAATTGAACCAGATGTTAAATCTTCTCCACAGGAGATGGATCTTCTGAGTCCATAAGTGTTTTATCAGGCTGGCATCCCATAGGGTTTGAGGTTAATATCAAAATCAAATGGTGAGGTAGACACTGCATGTAATGCTGCTCTGTGTTGACAATTCCTCCTGGACCAAATCATTTAAAAATTTGCAGCTTACACATACCGACTAGGTGTAACAAACAGCTGGAGTATAAAATATTCTGGAATCTTTGACAGTCAGTCAAAAAACCAGATTCACATACAGAAAGAGATTTACACCTATTGCAGGAGCAGATTAATGTTAGGTACACTTTTTTCAAAATTTTGGCTGAAAAAATAATAGCCTAAAGCACCAAACCTGCAGAGAATTATGCACATGTTAACCTCTAAGCACATTAGTAGTCATATTGAAGTCAATAGGACTATGAATGTATATAAATGTGTGCCAGATCAGATCAGCAGGCTCAAGGGATGATTTAAAAGGTCAGGGATGCTTGTGCTGCCAGAGCCCTGGGGTAGTGGAGGCAGAGCTCCGGCGACTATTTAAAAGGCCTGGGGTGGTAGTGGCAACCAGAGCCCCGGACCCTTTAAATTGTCCCTGGAGCCCTGCTGCCGGAGCCCTGGGGAGGCGAAGGCAGGGCTCCAGAGATGATTTAAAGGGCCAGAGGCTCTTGGCTTCCATACTGCAGCAGAGCCCTGGGCTCTTTAACACTTCGCCAGAGTCCAGGGCCCTGGGGTAGCGGCAACAACCAGGAGCCGGGAGCCCCTGGGTTATTTAAAGTGCCAAGGGCTCTGCTGCGGTAGCAGCAGCTGGAGCCCCAGGCCCTTTAAATCACCCCCCAAGCCCTGGGGCTCCCAGACACCTCTGCACCTGGGAGCTCAGGGGGTGATTTAAAGGGCCCGGGGCTCCTAGCTGCTGCTACCACAGCCCCAGCCCAAGGCCCTTTAAATCCTGATTTAAAGGGCCTGGCGATTTAAACGCTCGGCCTTTTCCAGTAGAGCCCCCCACACACCCCCCACCCCAAGGACTCCAGAGTACCGGTAAGTCCTTTAAATTACTTTCACCCCTGGCTGAACTACAGATGGAGCAGAAAATCAGATCCCAACTCTTAACTGGAGGTTCTGTGTGCAGGCTGAGGGACACACCTTATGCTGCAATGTTGTTATATGGGATCTACTAAATCTTGGCTCACGTTAAGCGATCATGAATAGTTAGAATCAGGAGGCTTCTCTTGATCCGGCGGGTAGCTATCAATCTGTTAGCGATCAATTTCTCGCGTCTGGTGAAGACGCGATAAATCGATCGCCCGCGGCGCCCCCGTCGACTCCGGAACTCCGACGGGGGAGCGCGCTGCCGACTGCCACCGCCGTCGGGATGGCAGGTAATACGGCTGGAGATACGCAAACTTCAGCTACGTGATTCACATAGTCGATCCCCCCGCGTAGTGAAGACCAGCCCAAGGATAGGCAACTTATGACACGCATGCCAAAGGCGGCACACGGGAGTTGATTTTCAGTGGCACTCACACTGCCCGGGTCCTGGCCACTGGTCTGGGGAACTCTGCATTTCAATTTAATTTTAAATGAAGCTTCTTAAACATTTTAAAAACCTTATTTACTTTACATACAACAATAGTTTAGTTATATATTAAAGACGTATAGAAAGAGACCTTCTAAAACGTTAAAATGTATTACTGGTGCGCGAAACCTTAAATTAGAGTGAATAAATGAAGACTCGGCACACCGCTTCTGAAAGGCTGCTGACCCTTGGGTTAGATGACCCCTGAGTTAGATGATTAAATGAGAAGATAGAAATGAGAAGATAGAATTGTGGAGAAAATCAGATTTTTTTCTAAATCTTTTATCATTTTGGTTCCCTTCTGGACTCTCTCCAGTTTGTTCACTTCTTTCCTAAAGTATTTCCCTAAAAGACTATTGTTGCCACATTCTTCAGTAGAGTTCTGTGATCATCCAGACCTATAATAATAACCTTTGCATTTCATACAATGAACTTAAAGGATACTTCAACTTAATTCATTAAGGTTTTCCAAGAACATTTCAGGAAACTGCTATATCTGTCACATGAACCTTAGCAAATTGTTTGGGTTTTTTTTGTTTTTTTCTGATAGAATTTTTGATTTTTTTTTAAAGTCATTAAAGAACTGTTGGAGCAATAATGACCTTTTAAAATTTTTCCTGGACATAAGGTTAAAAGTCAGTTTTCATCAATCTTAATATCATATTCCATTAATTTGTGTAACTGGCCTCTTTTAAAAAAATAAAAATAAAAGAAGCCAAGTCCAGGAAACAGTTTTTTCAAATGGTTTTAAAAACTTGGTAATCAGTATGGATACAAAAAAAGGAAAGGCTTTCTTCAACTGCTGTCAAAGGAAATCTTGGAGATGTCTGCAGTCCTTCAATTCAAGTTTTCACAGCCATAGAATCTGCCCTACTGCAAAATTCTTTCCCTCCTTTCCCACAGAATTTGGATCATAAATAGTACAAAATTGCAAAAACCCTGCTCATGTTCCTAAGCAAAACTTTGGTGTGTGTGTGTGTCTGTCTGTGGGGGGAGAGGTGTACACATACATTTCATTTAATCTAATCCCCTAACGGCTTCTCATGTTCAGTCCCTTATACATAACAGGTTTCATTGGAGAAATTACACTGTCTGAATGCAACAGTTAGGAAATGGCTTGAAGATCACTGTATTTAATTCTCCTCTAGAATGAATAAAGGCATGTAAGATAAAGTCTCAAAAATCACCATGGTATATTCCCCCCTCCCCCTTAACTTGATATAAGGAAGGTGAGGGATCTATACACACAGATTGTGTTGTGGATTAACCAGGAGGTAAAAAAAATATGCATAACTTGCAGGGCCGGCTCTGGCTTTGTTGCCGCCCCAAGTGCGCGCATGCACACAAAGAAAACCCACCAGGGTGCAGGGCAGCCAGTGAACCAACACCCCCTACCCCCGGCGTAGGGTGGCTGGTGAATCAACCCCCACACCCCCATATTTCCTATGGATGGTGATTATCCGGGATTTTATTAACAAGGACTATGTTTTTCCCTATCATCCTGGATAATCGAGAGTCTACTGGATATATTGTGAGGTTTTGTTTTCCTTTCCTGTTAGATATTTTTGAAGGGTCACTTAGGCCTATCAAAAAATCCAGAAAAGGACTTCAGATGTTATATAGACTAACTACCATATTTACTCATTCATTGGATTAATGAGCTGGGGCTCCATCTTGTTTGTTACATTGTGTTTGGATTTAATTTACCCTTTTTTAAATTAATTTCAGTGAATATATTTATTAAATTATGTTTTGATTGCAAGAAAGATCCATAGTGCATTAAAATTGTAAATGCCATCAAGTAAAGTAAATACAAATAATTAACAAATACTTGCATGTCTAAATGCAAGTTGCAGACCCCAGGAAACTAGCTATAGGCTGCAACACTCAGTGGTCTCAATGTGGTGTGATCTTATTTTAAATTTTATTTATTGAGCGAGAATGACCCCAGGATAGGGCTTCTCAAGAAGGTAAGGTCACAGAGAGCAGAGTTGTATTTCCTTTTGTTAGGGTGATGTATATCATGAACACCATGTTCTTTTGAAAATAAACTTTAGAATTCTTAGTTCAACATTCTAACACTAAAATCTATTATTTTTTGTGAAAATAGTAAAGTAAGCAAACCTCCTCTCCATCAAATTGCTCCTGGCGTTCATCAAAAATCAGTTGCAATGTGAACCTTATGTGAAGAAGCAAATGGTTTCTGTAAGAAGGAGATCTGCAATGAATTTCACAATTTTCCTTAAGAGTAGAGAACAGATATGTGGAAAGTGCAGATTCTAAATAAACATCTTGGGTTTTGTTTTTGCTGAAAATAGTTTAAACACTACCTCTAGCTTTGTAGTTTCTAAGAATATGCATGTTTTATTAAAAGATAATGGAATTACTGCTTTTCTGACCTCAGTAATACAGACTAGATTGCATTTCCAGTGATAGGTTTGTAAGTTACTTGCCCCTATTGTAAGAATTAAGCAATGAACTATATTAGGTCATGTTAGATTTAAAATCATCACAACAGAAATGTGGATAAAGCAGTGAATTACTTCTGTGGCTGAGATTTTTCCTTTCCTTCCTCCACTCAGTTTTCAATCTATTAATAAGTACTCTTGGGATAGTTGAAACTACTGCAGTATTTAGAGATACTTGATGCTCTATGAATTTGAGTATTGGTTTCCTGTCATCAGAAACTACAGTATTTCAAGCACTCAGTGAAAATCAAATAAGAATGACTGACACATCTAAATCTGATTGCCAAAATGTTTATGCACATTTCTGACATAAAAACAAAGCAAACATCGCTGAGCTAAAGCATGGAGCAGTCATACTTTTTTTCCTCCCACCCTCCTATTACATGTAATAAGGTGGATGTGCTTTAGTCTTGTACTGAAAAACCATTGAGTATCACCCATTTTGGGGCTGTCAGTAACCCTAAGTGTCAACATCATTAATGAAAGAGGACTGAGTCCTGTGTTCATTCAGTTCATATACTTTAAACATATTGATCACCATTTTTAGTGCAATATAAGATGCTGGAATGGTTGCAGTGTTGTTCAGTGGAATGCTGATCAGACGTTGCTTCCCTAGAGTTGCCTTTCAAGCAGATCTTTGTTTACACTGATGCACACTTGAAAACACTTGTAAGATGTATAAATATGAATATTCTTTTGATTTTGCATAAGTTTCTGGCTTGAAGTTGCAATTAACTGAACAGACCCACTTTTTACTTTTGATTTAAGTGGCAGTTAGATAGCAGTAAAAATGTATAATATTCCACCTTGCTTGCATTTCCATGTCTACATAATTTCTGAGCAAGTTTTCTTAAATTAAGGGTTTGAAAAAAATCTCAAGCGGCATTTGAAATTACCTTTCAGTGCCATATAGTCTGTCAGATTTGGATTTTATCTACTGTCTACTACTTTTTTCTTTTAATGATACGTTATCGTTTCATTTTTGAGAGCCTTTTTGAAAAGAAGAGTTATAGACAAAATCTCTTACTGTTGGAGGCAGGTGAAATATACTGTGGAAGTAGGGCTCAAAATTGGCTAGCGCATGCTGCCACCATTTATCTGTACTGCTTCCACACTTATTACCTGCAAGAGAGCCTTGACAAAGTGACAGGGAAGGTTGCTTGGGCTAGTTTCCACATCAAGAGAAAATGTGCGGACTGAGTTTAGGTAGAGAGCATGAAAACTGTTAACCATTCTGTTCCCTCAAGCAGAGTTATATGGCTAGCCTAAGGACCCCACTAATCCGAGGGCAGGAGGGTAGGGTGGAAGCTTGGTTTCTCACTGGAAGTGGAAAGAGCCATATAGAAAGTCCAGCTCCATTATCCAAGAAAAAGAGGATGGGGAGTATGTTATGGTTTAATGGGTAGGAGACAGCATAGTGACCAGGGCAGTATGTTTCAGGGGGTTAAGATGCAGGACAGCAATCTTATGACTAGATTTTACATAGTCACCAAGGAAATGGTCATGCACGGTCTACCTATTCCCAATGAGACAGGTCTCTGGGGGCTTGTTGCCACTTAACAAGGGATCGACGCGTGGTGATCGATCCACTGGGAGGCTGATTTACTGGGTTTAGTGAAGACCCACTAAATTAACCTCCAATCGCTCTCCCGTCAACTCTAGTACTCTACCAAAACGAGAAGTATAAGGTAAGTCAACAGGAGAATTTCTCCCATCAACCCAGCACAGCGTAAACACTTCAGTAAGTCAACCTAAAGTACATTAACTCCAACTACGTTATTCACATAACTGGAATTGTGTAACGTAAGTTGACTTAGCTTCATAGTATAGACCTGCCCTGGCTGTAGACCTGCCCTTAGCTCCATAGTGTAGACCTGTGTCAATTACAAGTCAGGCTTAGTGGGGGTACTCAAACCTTTTTCTGAACATTTTGGAAGCATTTCCTGTCAGTTTACTGTGGTCTCTCTTATGTTGCCGTTTGATCCTTAAAAGCCAAAAAAAAAAAAAAAATTACTATGTGGGTGAAATAATATTCGGAACTGAAAAAAGGGATCAAAGTTTGGTGTGCATGTGATTAAATGCGTGGAAATGTGTTGATAACCAGTGTACATTCTGAGACAAATTCTGCGTGTTAGCTGTGTGACTGAAATCAATAGGAATAGCAAGTTTGTGTCCTGTGGTGACGACTTAACTCATAACTATTTCTCATGACTATAACTTGAAAGGTTATAGCATTCGCTCTGTTAAATGTATTGGCCCTGAAAGTGGGGTCGATTAACTATACTTGGGCAGGGTCCTGAGGCAGTGAGGTAGGAGTAAAAGAGGCTTTATGCCACCTTTTTGAAGCTTCACAATTCTGAGGCTGGCCAACTGACCTCCAACATAAATTAGAGAAGAGTAGCCCTAAATTGTTCTAATTTATAATATACCTAGCTTCCTATGGTCCCAAGGAACTGGCCTGTCCATCGAAAATAACTATAACATAGAAATATCCTCTCCCAACAAACTGGGGGCTGGAATATGTAAGGCCAATATGCCAGTAGTACCTCTTGCCCCTCCTCTGGTTCCCACTATACCACAGCCAGATCTACTGGCTTTAAAGACATTTTGCATTAGTGGAGCAGAGCTGGAATAGACCCAAGAATATGAATAAGAATAGGAATCGACCCAAGAATATGGTCCTTTGTGTGTACCAATAGTTTGCATTTAAGAGTCCAATTAAGGTGTACTGAGCACTTACATCTCCCGTTGTGAGCAATGATTAGTTAAAAAATTGTCTGACAGCTCTTGAATTTATGGGGTTGGAAGGTGTTTTGTGTGTCCTGGGTATTTTGTAAACTGCTCACTTTCAGTGAATCATCTTCCTTCCTTCTACAATACCTTCTTGCTATGAAAAAAATCCATGGGAGTGAGAAATACAAGGCTGAAGCAGTGGTACAGTTTTATTGTTGTTGTGTGGCTATTAGTCATTTAGTCAAGAAATAAATGGTGTAGCTTTCTTGCCGAATTTTCAGGTCCAGCTAGACTTGATTTCTTGCATGTGAGGTTTAATATGTGCCCTGTATTAGCCAAATACCTTGCAGTCAAGAATGGCAGACTTAAAAATCAGTGCTGCAAAATATTTAACCTCCTTTACAGTTGTATTGTTGTTTAATTTTGTACCAGGTATTGTACTTGTTAGAAACCAATTTTATATTAACTTTCAGTTGAAAGAATGCTGCAATTCCGGTATTAGATCATAAATGCCTCTATGCTTTAATAATAAAAATCATTCTCCTCCTTTTCTACAGACATTCCCACTGGGCCTGGGATATGGACAGCTCTATATCTGGACAGATGGCTTGAAAAGAAAGGACTGGCATAACTATGAAAGTATTCAGAAAGATGCTGTGCGTACAGGTATGCTGATCAAAGTAAATGTAAAATTTTCACTCATTTTTCCAGTGAGGCATTTTTCTATTAGAGTATTTGCTGATGCCAGCTTTCTGATGTTTGCTCACATCTCATCAGGACATGAGATTTCAAGCTGAGATGTTTGACCAACAATAATAGAAATAATATCTTGATTGGCAGAATAGGTAGGTGAAAAGAAAAAAAAAGTTTTACAAGCCCTTATGTAGTAGTTGCATCTCTATCATGCTAGCTATAAGTGAAAATAATTTGCTCTGTTCTTTTTTGAAACCACTCTTGATATTGTAACTAAATAGACTAGAAGCCATGGTTTGTTTGGTTTTTTTTTTAAAAAAAGATACTTTACTTGAGCTGTTCCAAAATCATTGATGGAAGGCCAGTTTTCACCCAGTATCAAGAACCTCAAGTTTATATTGAGCACAAAGGAATCCAAATACGTTCTAAGCCTACTAATATGTTAGTACACTGACCTTACTTGTGGTCTTAATTTCTCATTTACTCTGGCCTTCTGATCACAAAAAGATCTAATAGTATGCATGATATCCCTTGTCATATGGCTATATACCAGAAATGGAGGGGAAATGTCAGTGTTATCCCTTGAAGTGCTCCTCCCACTCATTAACTCAGGCATATGCTTTAGTTTACCACTTTTTTGTTGTTAAATGTAATTTATAACAACCCTATATGAAAGGGATTAAATTAAAAGGAGTACTAGAATCACATAAATTTAGGGCTGGACAGGTCCTTGAAGTCATGTCCAGCTCCCTGTGATAAGGCAGGACCAAGTAAACCTAGGTCATCTACAACAGATATTTTGTCCAACCTGTTCTTAAAAGCCTCCAAAGACAGGGATTCCACAGCCTCCCTTTGGAGGCTTATTCCAAAGCCTAACTACTTTTGGTGTTAGAAAGATTTGTCTTAATTTCTTACCTAAATTTCCTTTGTTGCAGAGTAAGCAATTACTATTTCCCCTACTTTCAGTGAACATAGAATCATAGAATTGAAAGGGACCTCAGGAGGTCATCATAGGGTTGAAAGGGACCTCAGGAGGTCATCCAGTCCAATCTCCCTGCTCAAAGCAGGACCAGTCCCCAACTAAATCATCCCAGCCAGGGCTTTGTCAAGCCTCACTTTAAAAACCTTGAAGGAAGGAGATTCCACCACCTCCCTAGGTAACCCATTCCAGCGCTTCACCACACTTCTAGTGAAACAGTTTTTACTAATATTCATCCTAAACCTTCCCCCACTACAACTTGAGACCATTACTCCTTGTTCTGTCATCTGGTACCACTGAGAACAGTCTAGATCCATCATCTTTGGAACCTCCTTTCAGGTAGTTGAAAGCAGCTATTAAATCCCCCCTCATTCTTCTCTTCTACAGACTAAACAATCCCAGTTCTCTCAGCCTCTCCATAAATCATGTGATCCAGACTCCTAATAATTTTTGTTGCCCTCCACTAGACTCTTTCCAATTTTTCCACATCCTTCTTATAATGTAGGGCCCCAAACTGGACACAGTACTCCAGATGAGGCCTCACCAATGCCGAACAGAGGGGAATGATCATGTCCCTTGATCTGCTGGCAAAGTTCCTATTTCTACAGTCCAAAATGCCATTAGCCTTCTTGGCAACAAGGGCACACTGGAGTATGGTTGATCACCATTCTGTTTATAAGAGCCCTCCACATATTTTGGAGGCTGTTACCAAGTCTCACCACTTCTCAGGAGTAAATATGCCCAGGTTTTTTTATTTGATAAGCATTTTATCCAAGTCATCAACGAAAATATGTAATAGTACCAGATCCAGGACTGACCCCTGTGGATCTCTATTGGATACACCATCCCAGTCTGAAAGTGAACCATTGATAATTAACTACTCTGAGTATTGTCTGTCAACCAATTGTGCACCCACCTAATAATAATTTCATCTAGGCAGCATTTCTCTAGTTGGCTTATAAGAATGTCATGTGAGACTGTAACAAAAACCTTATTAAAATTGAGATTTTTTTCCACTGTTTCCCCTATATCCACTAGGTCAGTAACCCTGTCAAAAGGTGAAGAGCAATAGTCAAATCCTGCCCTTATCAGAACAGTGGTTGAAAGTCAGTATGCTGTGGTAGTTTGGATTCTGTGAAATAAATTTTGTTGTCTGAATGAAGTTGCCAGTGTTCAGTGACCACATCCCAGAAAGTACCGTTACAGCTTACTCTAATTGACAATGTTGTTAGGCTCAATAACTGATCTTGCAAGGTTCTGGGCACTCTCACTGCAATCCAGTAAAGCATTTAAATGTGCTTAATTTTATAATCCCAATTACTTTTTTTTATCAAGTGCAACACTGCTTCTAAAAAAACCTTATCCTCTAATCTCCCCATGTGTATCTTAAGTGAATAGGAGTGGAGCATGTCAAGTTGTTGTAGGAAAATACACAATTCACATACCAGTTTGGACACGTGTTCATTCTCATCCAGTATTCAATCTCTGACAGTGTCACAGTACCAGGTGCTTCAAAGGAAAGTGCAAAAACATCAATGGAATTAAAAATAAAAATACTTTTATGTGTTTGTTTTTTTGGTGGTGGGGCTGTATCTTATTGAGGAATATCATATGTTTGCTAACTGAGGTGGAAAAAAATTTAACAAACCACTTGATATTTTGGCAGCATCTCACTGATCCGTTGGTGTATTATGACTAATTAGAATATTACCAATTCCTGTCCAAGGAATTGGAGTTCTAAACTGTCTGTAAAGAGCCCTGCACAACTGTGGCATTTCATGAATACTAATAACCATAATAGTCTGTAGTATAATGTCAACTGAAAAATTAGGAGAGACTGTAATATAATTGTACCATCCAAGAGTCATCATCCTAATCTTCATGCTTAAGTCTAGGAGAATGTCAGTAGCAGTTAAATAAAATTCTAATATCTTTTCTTATTGTCAATAATAATTAATTAAAATATATTGATGTGTTTATGGCTTTAGCTTCTTTGCCGTAACAATCACTGCAAGATTTCTTAGTCAACTTTGTCAGGCACTGTCTAAGCAGTATTCATTATTGTTCATTAGATTAAAATTAATTTTTAATGAAATCTTTCCTTTGACAGTCACAATACAATAAAGCAGGTGAAAAGTTGGAGTGCAAGAGACTCTGAATGCACTCTGTTGGGACATACTGTATTATTTTTCTTCTGACTACCAGCACAAAATTTATCTGAAATCTACTTCTGGTTAAAATTAACTAGGGAATAATCCTCTCAATCTGAAGACATGAAAATAGCAGCAATGAAAAGACTTCTCCTGAGATTTCAGAAATGTCAGTCACAGCTCACTACATTCAAAAATATAAATGAAGTCTTTTCAAAATTCAGCTTCACTGTTTATCGCTAAAGCTCATAGTTTCCAAGGTACGGGGGGGGATGTTAATTTAATAAATCTAATTACGGAGAGATGCTAGTCTAGCTGTGATTAAGGTTATTGTTACAAGTTTTGTTCTAAAGCCAAATTCTGACCCTCTTCTAGTTTCACTGAAACAAAACCAGTGTGCCTATAATTATGCATGTGTAGTTCTCTATCCAGGAGAAAACTGGGACAATTTGGGGTTAAATAGACAAGGCATTTGCAAGATATGACAGATGTATATCAATTTATATAAAATATTCTAGCCCATCTTTTTGGCATCATATCTTTAAATGCCTTGGGCTTTGAATTCTGAATTTGGTTAGTTTCCTCAACTGGAGTGCCCCTTTAAAATTGGGGGGTAGGGGTAACTTTGTGAGCTGCCTGGGTCCATTTGTTGTGTGCTCAGAGTCTCAAGGTCTCATAACCATATTCCAAGGTCACATCTGTGAGCATGGATAATATGCAAGAAGGGTGCAGGTGTGGGATGACTCTGAGCTGGAGGAAAGAGACACAGGCTCTGATATAAGAAAGTCCTGATGTAGCAGAGGACTAAGGTGAGTACTGGGGTATATCTACCCAGTTTAAGCCCAGATCAAATGGCTTAAACTGTAGGTGAAATGTTTATTTTTCCATATGGCTTCCCAAGTGTTGAATATTCATGATTTTTTAAAAAAAGCTTTTTTCTGTGTTCTTTTCCCTGGATTAAAGCTACTATTTAGTCCTGGGTATCTATATATATAAAAGTCAAATGGTGTATGCGTGCTTGCGTGCGTGTATGTACGTTCCCTTACTCCTTCCACACCGTTTGAGCTAGAGACTTGAAATTTGGTACAGTTATAGGCTTTAGGGTCCTAATCAGGGTAAGAATCGAAAAAATTTCAAATCTCACCTCTGACGCCCCCTAGGGGTGAAATTATTTAAAGGCCATTCACATCACCTGGGCAGCAGGTTAACACCTGCTGTTCTCTGTGACATAGTTATGATGTAATAATACCCCCCTCCAACGGCCCCCGCACTCACTCAGCTCTCTCCCCCCTCAGGTAAGAATTGAAAATTTTTAAAATCTCACCCCCCTCCCCCAACGGACCCCGCACTTGCTCAGCTCTCTCTCCCCTCCCCCGCTCCAACGGACCCGAGCAATGCCGGGTATTTGTGCTAATTTTTAATAAAAGTAATTGACAGGTCATCCGCAATAAATTCATGCCCCCATCACCTGTCCCTGTCTTGGAGCGTCTGTTGGGGTGGGAAGCCACTACTGCGGAGGGACAGCCAGCAGCACTGGACACTGCGGCTCAGGCGGTTCCTGGGGTCAGCTGTCCGGGGCTGCTCCAGCAGGTGCCAGTGTGGCTGGCTGTGGGGCTGCCTGAGCATCTGCCTGCAGAGCTGCTCCAGCAGTGGCCGGTGTGGCTGTCCCCAGGGACACCGGAGCAGCCGGCCTTGGGGTCAGCCACGCTGGCCACTGCAGAAGTCATGGAAGTTGCAGAAATCACAAAATCCATTACTTCTGTGACAAACACGGAGCCCTACCCATGATTTCTGGTGGCTCAGTGATATCTTTCTTAGGCATCTGGAAAGTAGGTTGCTGCCTTTCCTTTCAGAGACAAACCTTACTGTATTATCTGTGCCTATTGTCAACTTGAGTTTAGATTACTAGAGTGTATTCTATCGTAGGCTGTCATCAAGCCATTTGGAAGTTGGAGGTAGTGGAGAATATGATATCCTGCTTATTAAGTGGAATTTCTTGCAGAGCACATAGTCTGCTCAGAACACTGATCAGATAAGCAATCAATCAACTTCCTGTTGAAGTTTAAGGTTTTGACGGTACCTTTTAATGGTGTAGGTCCCAGCTGTTTCAGAGACCAGCTTTCTCTGGCACTGCAGTGATTGTGGCATTTGAGGTCATGTAAAGCACTTAAACTAAAAGCATTTCCTGACACAATGAGGCTTGTGGCAGGGCATTCTCAGCAAGGGTTTGGAACTGGCTTTCGTCCCTCATCTCTCAGAACCCATATTGTTGTCCAGAAGATAGCTCACCTATTCCTCATGGGTATTTCCTAGCAAGCCTAATTTATAGAAGATGTGGTTGAAGTATACAGATAATTATTGCCTTTTTTAAGAGATGTTGGGTTACATCACTTACATTCTGATCCTGAAGACTTCTTCCTCTTCAAGAGGCAGTGGCATGGAACTTCTTTTTCTTTCCCAAGACTCAGGGAGTATGCCTCCCTGATCTCTCCTGTATGTCTCTGATACCTATTCCTCCCTGTTCCTCTGGAGAGGTGCAACACCACTTGCCAAAAATTGTGTTCTAATTCACCTGTAGTGTTCTAGGAAGTAGGAGTGGAGCATGTGATGTGAATATATGACAGTAGGAATTGTCAGATCATACTTACATTCAGGGTAGACTATTACACTGCATTTGTACTAGCCCTCTGGCATACAAGGAATAAACCATTGTTTATTGGGGTCCATTAGGACCCTGCCCCAACCCTGGTCCCTAGAAAGAAACTCTTCTGCCTCTTCTACAGGTGTTTCTGAGATCACCAGTAGTAAATAACTAGGCTGGTGTGGCAAGTGAAACACTATAGCTGGCTGACCATGCCTGCATGAAGTCCCGGCAGTTCATAGACTAGCTAAGCAGTGCACAGGAAGAATATTGGTCCAAATAACTGGGAGGGATGAGTCTGCCATGGTTGTAAAAACACTTCCCCCTAATCATTTGTTGCTGCTAAAGACTATAAAAGAAACAGTGGCCTAGGGACATAAAACAGATTTCTGGGTTGTATATTTTTTGATGTGCTGCAAGAGCCTAACAAAAAGCAGCATGTATGAAAAAAACAAGTACCAAAGACACTTAAAGAAAAAAATTAACAAGAGCCTCCTGTCTCTTACTGAAGAGGAAGGCTGTGCTTGGCTATGTTGCTCAGAGGTGAGGAAAGCTTTAACTGTTCTCTGTGGTTGACTGATGCCATGAAGCTTTTGTATCCCTTTATATTGACATAGTTTTCATTCTGTCTTTTGTAACTGTAGCTATTCCTACAAATATCTAAAGCTAACTTCTTGGTCTCCATGATCTCCTTATGTTGAATGAGTTTGTATGTGTGTTTTTCCCTTTCAGTTTCAACCTTGTTGTGTTACGAGAGGGTAAATAGGAACACCTGAACTAGTTTATCTAGACGTTTCTTCATATGTCTCTAAGCAAAACCATCTTAATCTCTCAATCTCTTTTCAAATGGAGATCTGCCCATGCTTCTCCACATTTTAGTTCTTGAATCATGCAGTGAGAGGAGCAAATCAGGAGAATATGCTGCTACTGGGGCAAAGGGAACAGCCAAGTAGCCAGTTATTGCTAGTGATCCAAGCCCAGGCTGTGCAAAGGAAGGAAGGTGAAAAACAATGTGTAAAATGTTTTGAATAAAAAATGGTGGCTATCAGAATACAGCTCTAGTGAAACCAGTGTTCTTTCGTCTTGTCACGCCAAGTACTCGTATTCAGAGAAAGGCATGGATCTCTGTTTTCACATTTTAATACCTATAATTGAAATACTAGTGAAGGGCATTGGAGGGTGTATGTTCAGAGATGTCAGTCTTGGTGATAAACCTAACAAACCATAAATAGCTTTGATAGACATTTCAACAGCTTCTATTTTTTTCTTGCCTAATTTTGTTGCCTTTTTGCTAAGCAGTTCAGCAAAGCAGTCAAAAGATTACAAATGCTAAAAAAGGTTAATCAGAGTAACTGATTTTAGTGCAGCTGGTGTCATGACTTCTTTCTGATAAGAAATCAGCATTGAGCCAAGAATAGTTCCTATTAATTTAAGTTCTTTGGGGAATTCAACTAAGAAACAGATGACACGTCTTGATGAGGAACCTGCTTAATTTACATTAAAAAAGCAATCGTGAAAGGCACAAAATGCACAATGGCATAGTTCTGTTCAGATGAGTACTAAGCAGAATGCCACATTTCTGAATCAAACTGGAAATATCACCCCCTAAGTAGGGATGTTAATCCTCCTGTTAGCAAACTTCATCTTGTTTTTCACACTGATCCCAATCCTGCAAGATATCATATGCCTCCTGAAAAGGGCTGTGTATTCTTTATTCTCACTAAAGTAATGCTTGTGGCAGTTGCTCAGTACTTTGCTGGACTCCACCTAATTTGCTTACCTAAATTCTGAGTTTGGCTGTCCCCCCAGTGTCCTGGGCCCCGCACTCTCCTTAGGGACAGCTCTGATGGTCTCTATTTGTTTCTCATTTTCTGGTTGCCCTAAAGACACTGAGGTTTGGTTTGCAGAATTGCTAAGCATTCAGATCTGCAAATGAAGTCGATGTCATGTGGTTTGAACATAGGAAGTGCTATAATGCAAAGAAATCTGGAACAGTCAGGTAGTAAGTGTCAGTATGAGCACACGAGACTGGTGGATACGTCGACCTTAGTCTTTCTGTGCCCTAGTTCCCTATCTGTGAAATGGGGATAATACCATCTCTTCACCTCACAGGGCTGGCGTTAGACTACAAAGTGATGTTTTTGAAGCCGGCAGAAGTTAGAGCAGTAACTTCCTGTGGCCCATTAGGGTTATCCACTGTCAGGGCTGTGAGACACTTTGTTTACATTGACTGTCCACAGGCACAGCCGCCCACAGCTCCCAGTGACCGTGGTTTGCCATTCCTGGCCAATGGAACCTGCGGGAAGCAGCACAGGCCGCAGGCTGTCTACCACTGGGTTAACATGAGTGCATAGAAAACCCTATGAGGAAATTGATAAATTTGTGTTTAAAACAGTATTTGAAACGAGTGCAGCAAATAAAGTATAGGCCCCTTCATTAAGAAATGGGAAGAAAACAAAATATCAGCTGCTTGTTATGTATACGCTGAAGGATGCAGCAGTCCTGTGGGGACAAAAGTGTGATCATGGGATTACAGATAGTATCATCATGCATACACACAAGGGCTGAATTAAGGTTGTGCAGACAATATTAAATTCTCACATTTCCTGACTTTTGAGTGCTTTACTTTGAAACTTTAATTATGATTTTCTAAAGTAGTTCTCTGTGGTATTTTCTTTGCTTTAAAGAAACCAAACAAATGATGGGGGGGAAACAAATTTTGACTGAGGCATCATAATGACACTGTTGGCCAGGATGGAGTTAATGAGAGCCTGTGAGCTCAATCAGCTTCTCCCTCTTATAACTGCCTCAAGGGTGTCAAGTCTGGAAGGAGAAGTTAGTCCTATTGTTCATAGTGTTGCACTGAAAGCTCATCTTCAGTTGATTATCCAGCTACACCCACAAATGTTTTTCATAGCTTTTGCTGCCTGGGATAGAGTCTCCCATCCTGTAAGAGTGGCCTACATTCCTAGGGCTGGTCTTCACTACCCGCCGGATCGGCGGTAGCGATCGATGTGTTAACGATCGATTTCTCGCGTCTGGTGAAGACGCGAGAAATCGATTGCTTGCGGAGCCTCCATCGACTCCGGAACTCCAGCTTGCCGGGAGTCGACAGGGGAGCGCGCCGCCGACAGCTGCCGCCATGAGGATGGCAGGTA
The DNA here is from genome assembly GCA_032164245.1 of Sternotherus odoratus. Lineage (NCBI taxonomy): Eukaryota > Metazoa > Chordata > Testudines > Kinosternidae > Sternotherus > Sternotherus odoratus. The sequence continues at coordinate 58,593,237 of JAVMKO010000004.1, forward strand.
AGTCAGCTGGAGATACACAAACTTCAGCTACGTGAACAATCTCTATTGCTCTGTATCACTGACCTATCCTTGTCATTATATACTACCCTCCCTACCCCTGATTATGTGTGTTCTTGTTTTCCTCCAGATCACTGATAAATAGGGTTGCCAATTTTGGTTAGATGTATTCCTGGAGGTTTCATCTCATGACAAACTTTAATTTAAAAATTAATCAATTAGTCAATTCCTGGACACTTCAGGAGAGTCCTGGATAGTTGGTAATCCTACTGATAAAACTGTTAAATAGAATAAGGCCCAGAACCAATCCCTGTAGGATTCCACTAGAAATACACCCACTTTATGATCTTTGTCCATTTACTATCAGTTAGCCAGTTTTTAATCCTTTTAATGTGTGCCATGTGAGTCCACTGGTCCAACCTTGTTTACATTTATGGGAGATAATGCGGGCCACTTCTTATTTAAAATGTTACCTGAAAGTGAGAACAGGTATTCACATGGCACTGTTGTAGCCAGCGTTGCAAGATATGTATATGCCACATGTTAAGCAGTTGTACATCCTTTCATGCTTCATCTTGTAGGTTCTAAAATTTTACATTATTTTGTTTTTGAATGCAGTTATGTAAAAAAAAATCTAGCTTTGTAAATTGCATTTTCACAATCTAGATTGCACTATGGTACTTGTAATGAGATGAATTGAAATACTATTTTTACAGTGCAAATATTTGTAATCAAATATAAAGTGATCACTGTGCTCTTTTTTATTCTGTATCACAGTTGAAATTGATGTATTTGAAAATGTAGAAAAACATCCAAGAATATTTATAATTTTAAATTGCTATTCTATTGTTTAGAAGTGTGATTATAATGGTGATTAATCATGACTATTTTTAATCTCATGATTAATTGAAATTTTTTTAATTGTTTGACAGACTAATATTGTACTCTTACTGTAAACTGACCTCTGAGTAGAGTTATTGTGTTATGATTTGAAATACATCCCAGGGTCACCCTCTCCCAAAACCACTGACCAAGATTTAATAATGGTCTGTCACAGTGGTGCTGTAATTCACGCTGCAGGTGAGAGCTGAGGAGGTGTTACACTCTGATTAAAGATTATTTAATGGTAGACAAAACAGTACTAAGAGTTGTGGGGGGAAAAAAACAACAGAGGATTCCACATAGCTACAATAATGCTAAATATATGTAGAATATACCTAAAAAAGTGAATATAAACATACTAAACTTACTACTACGCATACTACAGTAAATATAACCTTCTAAATAAAAAAAGGCTGTCTACTTCTTTATACAGGCTATTATGGGTTATTAGTTTAAGGCTCCCCTTTCCCTAAATATCTCACTAGGTGCTGTTTAACACCAAAGTCAGTCTTTGAGCCTCGAGCAGCTCATCTGTTCTGGAAGAGATGGACTTGATTTCAGTGCTGCTTCCTGGGACGGGGTGGTGCACAGCAGACCAGATCCACATGATCTGAAGGATCTTTGGTTCTGCATTCTGGATTGAGTGGTGGGAGACGAGCAAATCTGAGGCTCAGAAACACATTATCATGCATGGACTGACCCTGACCCGCCAGTTTTTAAACCAAAGGGACCTTTTCCTGTCCGTCTCTGGCCTGCTCTGCCTCAGCCTCTCCACTTACTCTGTTTCTCTGTCCTGGTTTCCCTCCATCCCTCTGGCTGCCCCCTCCTCTCCGATCCTGTTTCTCTGTTTGCTCACTGAATGTGTTTCTCTCCATCTCTTTCAAGCTCCCATCCCATTCTCTTTTCCCCCAACTGTCACTCCCCCTACCACTGAATGGAAGAGCTTTCTCTTCTCCAGAGAACAATGACAGCGCATTCACCATGAATGCACCCTAAATCATACGTCTCCTTCTAGGACTGAATCGCTTTATCATATCTACATTAGCTTTGATCTCTGAAACATTTGAACCTTTTTGGCTTAAATAAAAAAAAATGCAGCCTGAGGCAGATGCCTGGCATGGCAAATTACAGACCAAATATTTAAAGTTTGCCACAGTTAGAAGCAACTAAAAAGATGGCTGCTGTCATATTCTGTACATTACAAATTCCAGTTAGAGTCCATCAGGTGCTCTAGGCCATACAGGCTCTAGCTCTCAGTGGGTTACTAAAAATGCAAACAGATTCCAAGTAATGTTTGTGCCACAGAATTAGTGATTAAAATGTGGGAGAGCCATTTCTGATTGCCAAGCTTTCTGCATTGTGAAATACTGGGGGACTAAGGGACAGGAAAATTAATGCATTTTTCCAGTCAAGCAGAACTGGTGGAAATAAAAAATCAAGCCTTTTAAAAAGTTTCACTTTTTACAAATATATGAGTATCATATTGGTATTGAATGAATATTTTGAGGCAATTTTATTTAAATGTTCTTTGTTCTTTGTCTCATAATTTTGGAGATGCATATTTTACTGGGTTTTTACTGTCCCCATTTGTGTTCTTAAATGGCTGTCACAGAAAATTCAGTATAATGGAAAGATAGTTAATTTGTGGAAAAAGGATGCTATCTGCTAAACATCTGTACTTCAGCATTGAACATAATTTAAAGACAGATTTAGCTTTCAAAGGAGGTTGGTTAAAACTCAAGTGATTTTAAAATTCCTTTTTCAAAGATAGTTTGTGTTTGAAAATTAAGTCTTTTGCTCTTGTGTACAAATACGCTCCCTGAGGAAGAGATATTTAAAACATAGTCAATATCCCAGTTGTTAGCTTGGCAGCTATTCTACCATTCTCTATTTCTTTGGCTGTGAGAACTATTATGGTGGCTGCTTTTATTTTTATTTTTTAAAGGAAGTAGATGTTGGAAGGGGGAAGGAATTAAAACTCGGCTTCTCCTACGTATTCAGGCCAATGCTGGAGATAAAAAGCATATCTTTAAAATTCTGAAGCAGTACACAAGCACTCCTGACTGATGGTGTCAGTATAATTTTGAGATGTGCCTCCTTCTCCTCACCCTCCCCGCCCCTGTACATCTCATGATCACCTCTTAAATACAAATTATTTATTTGACTCTAGCAGTGGCGTTGGAACAATTTTTACAGTATGGGTGCTGAAAGCCATTGAACAAAACTGTAAACCCTGAATATAATGGAAACCACTTCAAGCCTGGGGATGCTGCTGCATCCCAGCACCCCTAGCTCTAACACCCCTGTGCTCTAGTGACTAGTATGTTCTAGTTACTGTAATGAGGCTAAATGTGCTAGGGCCAGATTTTTAAAGCTATTTAGCCACCAAATATTGTTAAGTACCTAGTGGAGTTTTCAAAAGTACATAAGTACCTTTAAAAATCCCATTAGACACGTATCTGCATTTTAAGGGACTAATTTTTAAAGGTAGTTTAGTGTTCAGGTGACACTTACGAATTGTTAATTATTAATCATTAAAATTCACAATGGGAGTTTAGGAAAGACTTTGTGTACAAATCTTATTCTGACTTATTCCGAAGTGGTACCTGGTATTTTATGCCTTTTTATATGAATTGCTAGAAAACAAAATCCAAAAATGGAGACCATTATTTTCAGGGGGGGGGGAAGCTTTTAGGATGGCCATTTTCATTTTAAAAAGCAGACCATAAACATTTAAAATGGCATTGTTGAAGTAAACAAAGGACAAATTCAAAACTAGCAGTGGGCTGACTAGGGAGCAGTATCCTTTTCTTCTTGACAGTACTACCAATTTCAGTGTAGACACCAGAGAATCATGAGGACGTCCTAAAAGTAAAAAATGTAATATTTGTAGGGGGTGCCTTTTCCTTGCCTTCCAGTTTTTGGGCCTTTGTAGTCCTCTTCATGGAACTTCAATGAAGCAGCACAGATTGCCGGGGGGAAGCAAGCAGGAAGTTGGTCTCTTCGTATAAATGGGCTTTTATCTGCAGTGTCTCAGTAAAATAGTTCTCTTCATAAAGAGCCATTTTAGTTTTAGAAATATGGAATTGTGACTGACCCCATATGGGCTAACAGGGGATGACCAATCACTGTGTACTATAGACTGAGCATTTGTTCTGCCCCACCCCAGGGGCTACAGATTACCCTGCCCTGCCCGGAGAGTCAGAGCCCTCAGCAGCTTTTGTTTGCCCCAGCCAGGTAGCTTGGGAAGCAATAGACCTGAAAGTTTTCTCTGCCATGGCCCAGAGGCTACGGACTTCTTGGTTGCTCAGCCCCATCTAGGGTCCTGGGGTTTCCTAATTGCAATAATTTGACTCAGCAGGGAATCCCAGCGACCCTGTTGGGGTGTATCAACCCCACACTGGACCAACAGGGGTTGCCATACTCAACACACCAAGCCCCCAGGATACAAATCCTATGTTATCTAGTGTACAATGCATGAAAGAAGGTTCATGGTTTCCAAGTTTTTCTCTGCAATCATGAGGATTGCAAACTTCTCTTTCAAACTAAAGCTAAGATTCTTATGTCACTACGATTCCAGAAGATGAACTTTAAACAACAAAAATAAAACAATCCCAAATATCACAAGATTTGCAATAATATCCAGGAGTGCAACACTATCATTGTTCAGATTACTGACTTAAAACATGACAGGATCATTCATGTACAGCTCTGACTAAACTAGAATGCACAGGAATTTGACTTGTTTGACCTACTTTCTGTGGATCTGAGAGTGTTTTAGAGTGAAGAGCAATAGAAGCATTCCCTCAAAAGTCTTTGGTTAATCCTTTTTGTTTTTAAATGATGCCTGTTTACAAATGTGGAGGAATTTTGCCAAAGCAAAGCTTAGTATTAAAATGCCTCTAGAAGTATTGCAGTGCTGCACCAGTGAGATAGCAGAGTTAAATGTAATTCCCAATGGGTTATGAAAAGGCAATATTTGTTGTGAAGCCATTACATTTACAATCTAAAAGTTGTGTACTGTACAAAATGTGTTACTGTTGTAGTTCTTAACTAAAGCAGTAAAAATGAAAAGTTCAGTACTTGAATAGCATTTCAGATGGGTTTCTCAGCATAAAAGCCTATCACCCTGAGCTATGTAATATATAAATAGAACAGGTTGGTACTCTACACCCCTGCCCCAAAAAAGATGCTGCTTCTTACAAAACACTTGCCACTTCGACTTCATTAAAAAAGTAAACTTTACCTATCAGGCCTAGTGCCACAATCATAACAACAGCCTGACACAAATGTATTGGGTAAGCTGTGGACTTTTCAAGTGTTAGAACAATTTCTAATGATCCTGCCACCTGGAGCCCAAAGCTGGGTCCAAAGGTTTCAACTGGCTTCCACTAACAAGGCTGTAGTGAGAACAGAGGCCTCCAGTGTATATTGAAGCTGATGATGCTGAACCACCCAAACAAGGAATTAGATTGAGAGACTCTTGTTGAAGGAAATGAGGACTGAGAACCCCAGTTCAGACACAGTATCACAGTGAGGCCGGTCTACTATACAGAGGCTGTTTGTGCTATAGCAGTACAGATCATAAGGTCTGTCAACAAGTTGACTGGTGAAAAATAATAGACTACAATAATCAGATTTTAACTTCTTTTCAAAAACAATTACTTGGAAGTTGCATTGTCCAAAATATTTTAAAGTGATGATCACTGTCTCCCATCAATACATTTTTAATATATTTAATAATTTAAATGAGGTTAAGCCTAGGTAAATTAACTAGGGAAATGCAATCAATTAGTGTAATGAGAGAACCATTTGCAAGTTCTGTTTAGCCCTTGGCTTATTGTGTCCAATTTGAAAATTAATTCCAGTTCCTCAGTTTCTCGTTGGAGTCTGTTTTGGAAGTTTTTCTGTGTCAAAACTGACACCATCAAATCTTTAATGGCCAGGAAGACTGAAGTGTTCTCCTACTGGTTTTTGAATTTTATGATTCCTGATGTCAGATTTGTGTCCATTTATTCTTTTGCGTGGAGACTGGCCGGTTTGGCCAATGTACATAGCAGAGGGGCATTGCTGGCAAATGATGGCATATATGGTAGATGGTTATCTAGTGCCAGACAGAAATCCATTTCAAAAGGTATTTTTTTCTCCTGCTGATAATGGCCTATCCATATTAAACAGCCTCTTAGAATTGGTATGCTAATTTACAACTTTTTTTTTCTTTCTGTATGTATAAATGCACCTTACTTCTGTTCGATTCTATCCATCCGATGAAGTGTGCTATAGGCCACGAAAGCTTATGCAGAAATAAACTGGTTAGTCTCTACAAAGGTGCTACAAAGTCTTCCTCATCTTATTTACGCATACAGACTAACACGGCTGCTAATCTTAAACCTAAAACAACTTTAACTTCTTGAACAAGTAATACTGTTTTGCATAGATAACTTCCAAATTATTGCTTTTACCAAACTATTGTAGAATGCATATAAAAACACTTTTATTTTCAAACATTCTTTACACTTTTATCTCAGAGGTGAAATGTGATGTGGAGGGCAGCCCTCACATGCCAGAATAGTGAGCATTGGTTTCCAGGACAGTGGATAGTGGTGACTCTCCCAGCTCAGCAGCAGCCTCCAGAGGGCATGGAGGCATGATGAGCACACCACTGTTTGGAGAAAATGTTTGTAAGTAGGTGTGCTTGCACTCTATTATTAAAACAAGTTTCTTAAAAAAAACCCTACTCTGCAACTGCAACTAAGAAACTTGTTTTAATAATACTGGAGTCCTACAAACGATCTTGATATTAAACACTTTTAACAGCCTAATATACTACTGTATGAAATCACCATTTATTTGTATGTTACAAACTATAGACTAGAACTGGTTTGTCTTCTCCCACATCCAACCACTTCCCCATCCCTTTGTCCTCTTAGAATGAATTTGATCCTAAAAGTGTTTGAAAGAACTATCTGAAGTTGGGGGGGAGGGTATCAGCACAGCTCTTCTAACTCACATTTACCTTGATCTGCAAGGCCTCCTACTGATTTAGTCCTGGGTCCCCACACTGAGGGAAAGGGCTAATTATTCAATGGAATATTATAAAATTATTGTACATTTTTTTGCTTTAATATTTTCCAGTAGTGAGCTAGGTGACTGTGCTAAAGTAAAATAGTGTAAGCATCTGCTTGAAATTACAAGTGATCTTGCTTCAAGTGTGCTCAGACCTCTTGGCATCACTTTCCACAGCAATCTTGATTGTGTTTTAATTGCACAACTGCAGGTGCAAAACAAAATTTAAGCTTACCTGCTCTAATACTCACGGTACAATATAAAAGTTGTACATGCAAACATTCTTATGACACATCATGTTTGTATGTGGGATGGGACATTGCTTGACAAAGTACACAGATGGGATTACCAACACTACCGCTTTACAGAGCCTTGGATCAGTAGCACTTTATCAAGGCAGACAGGGATCTAGCCTTAATTGTTGGGAACAACTAAACAGACTTGTGTAAATAAGATGATAGGTGATTTAACTACTTTATACAGCTGATAAACCTTACTTCTTTTTCTTGGAAAGATGCCTCAGATGAACCCTATAAATCCAAAAGTTTTAAAATCATATAAAATTCCCCAATCTTTGGTTTATGCAGGAATTACTGGGTAAAATTCTATGGCCTGTGTCAGGGAGGAGGGCCAGAATAGATGATCACAATGCCTTCTAGTGGCCTGGAGTTCTATCTCTCTGAACAATTTACTGTCCTTTCCCCAGGAGATTCAGAGCATTAATGCTGTCTTTAAAGTTGCTTCCTCAGCATAAAAGTTATGATCTTCCAAGCATAAAACAAATTCCACACTATATGACATGTGTGATTGTCACATACAACAGCTTTCATTTTTAATATTATCAATTTTCAGTATGCTTATTAATGATCAATTTGTAGACTTTACTCAATTTTTGATGAGCTTTTTATTTTTAATTTTAAATAATGAATAAATTAAGATGTGATTTGTTCAGAGACATCATCCCCCAGAAAGACTATGTTCATTGAGTAAAATATTTTTTAAATTATCTGCTCAGGTCTAATCACTCAAGATTCAGAGACTTTCACTTGGACTCAAAAGCTAACATAGGTTACATTTCTTCATTGTAGAATGCTGGCGTCTTATCTCTTTGTCTTCCCTCCTGTTAATCATTGTCTATTTTAAATACCTCCACTGTTTTAAATTTTTAAACCAAAGGTAGTGGTTTGTAATTATGAGCCTGGTTTTTTCTGCACCTGCCAATTGCAAAGCAGTGCAATTTTGGCGAATTTCCCCTCCTCACCTTATTGGAAATTTGAATAGTTTCCTCTAATGTAGCTAGTAGTAACTGATTTAATGAAATACTTATACTAATAGCATGAACTATTAACCATTTCATGCTCCTTAGCATATTAGATGTTGACCAAAACACACTTTTACTGCAGGGCCAGGTGGATAATAAATCCTGATTGGAAAAGAAATGGCACTTCAGAGAGAGACACTGGATTCTATCTCAAAGACTAAGAACTATGGTATTTATATTTTGTTTTTGTTTTTCCTATTTGATTCTTTTCTCTCTCTCCCTCATTCAACAAGGTTGTGTCGGTACCTTGCAGTTTTTTTCTTCACAACCTCTCTGTTTTCAATCATCTTGTAGTCCATGCATTGTTCATCTTCCATCTCAGTTACTTCAACTCTTCCACATTGATCCAAATATCACTCCCATCCAGTCCATACAAAAAAGTGCAGCTGTTAAACTGAGCTTCTTATCTTCTGCCTTGTCACCACTCCATCTTAGAATCTCTCCAGTGCCCTTGTCTCAACTACCTCAAGTTAAAACTTTTTGTCCTTTCCTGATAGCTTTGTTATTCTGTCTTAACCTAATGTGTTGCCCCCCATCAAGATGTGAGATCATATTTGAAGAATTGTCCTTCTTTACCCCTCCTCTCCACTATTAACCTTCATTCATCATGATTTATTGATGAAAAGCCCATGAATAACTAATGAACAGATTTTCATATCTAAGTAATTTGGTGCACATTTAAAATTCTCAGTAATGAGGGTCAATTAAAGATCATTTTGTGAACAAAAAATCTAAATTCATTGCTTAACTGATTCATAGGGAAAAATATGCGTTTTTGGCTTCTTAGCAAAACTAAAAGTTGGGTTAATATTTTTTTTTAAACAGGTTTCTTTGTAGTCAGCAAAAACTGTATTTAAAGTACCTTCCAGAAAGAATGAAGGCATTATTTTAATGTACGTAGCCCAAGAGCAACGAGTACTATCGTCTCATGTGAATCTCCTGAACTACAGTACTCGTTCTTCCAGGCACAAAACTAACTTACTTTCAAACATGTAGTCTAGCATAAAAGAATATGTAAGTATCTGACCTATAAAATGGCCTAATTTTTTATTTGGTATTTTAAGATTGGGAAGAGAGAAGAGTCCACGACACCAGGCTGCTTTCTTTATGTAAATGAAGGGGTTTTTTTTAAAGAGGGGAAAAATAAATGTTCTCCCATAGTAATGAGTTATAGCTGTCCAATGCTAATTAGGAATTAGCGTCAGTGGCTCAATTCTGTATAGATGTATTTCTATCTCAGCAGCATTAGAAATGGTGCCAAAGCATTAAATGGATGTAGTACTACTTTGAATTGTATTTTGAAAATTGATGGACAGTCCTCAAAAGACCACTTTCTTTTCACTTAAGTCTATAATACATTTTTATCATAATATTTTGAGGAGACTTTATATTTTGTCTGTTAATATTTCCACCAGAGGTGATTTGATCTTGTTTGACTCATTAATGCTCTATATACTGGTGCTAGGGTACTGGCCTGACATGTAGGAGACCCCAGTTCAAGTTCCTCAGCTGCCTTTTCTCGAGCTAGTTTAATTGTGTGCTGAATCTTGTTTATGGAGCAGGACCAATTTTCACTTCTACACACAACTGAAATACTTTTCAAAGAACTAAATCCACTATTTCTCTGAAAGCACTGAATTGAGCCATCGAGCCTTTCACAGTCCGAAACTTTCATTGAAACCAATCTATTTCTGCCTGAATTATAACAACACTATTTGATGTAGTGCGGGTTTTGAGAGGAAGGTGATAAGTACTTTCAAAAATAGATAGGAAACCATATTAACAGACTATTTGGAGCCATTTCAAACAACTACTCATATTATGTGGTCTGAACCACAGTTTGAACCATAGTCCTGAATCATGCTCAACTCCTGTTTCAAGTTTAGGGTCACAAATATCTCACTGTGCTTTTACAATAATTAACAGGTGGACTAATTTTTTTTAAAGTCAGAAAATACTGTCATTTCATCCAAAAGCAGTGAATGTAGAGATGACTTAAGGTAAAAAATGATCAGGGCTGGCCTTACCAAGAGGCGAACTGAGGCAGTCGCCTCAGGTGCCAAAACGGGGGTGGGGAGGCAAGTGGCAGGGGTGGGGGTGGAATCCACCAAGACCCAGAGTATAGAAAATTGTGTTTCCTGCTGGTGCATATGTATTCTCTTTGCTCTAGATGCACAGAGATGGTGGAGTGCTATGCTGGAAAAAGGAGGGCACAAGAGACAGAACAGGCAGGCAGGAGAAAAGGTGAGAGGGAATAAGAGAATAATCTCTCTAGCACCCCCAGGAGCCTGCATTGATTAACATCGGCTTCTTAGGGAGCTTCCTGTTTCCTGATGCTTCCCTTAACCCATTTGAGGAGAACAGGGAGTCAACTGAAGTAGTAGGAACCAGTTAGGCCCTTAAGACGCTAATATCTTCCCTCACTCAGGCCCTGATATCAGCCTGCTTATTTGTCCCATTCAATTGAGTGTTGAGAGCCACTGTAGCTGGCACAGAATTTCAGTCATGAGTAAAGAAGAAAATGCCCCTCTGGGGCAGCATTCAGAAAAAGCAAGCAAGCAAAGGAAGCTTTTCTATCTAATCAGGAAAGAGTTTCCCTAAGTTACGTAGACACAAATGTTCATGGTGAGCCTTCCAGCCCCAGTGAGGATGTGAGTGGTGAGGAGATGCCTGATCTTCCAGTTAGTCAGGTGACCTAGCAGCTACTGCAGCATCCATATCTCCATCTCAAATCGATGTAACCAGGCGTGTAGATCAGAGGAGTGGTGGAGGTGCAAGAAACAGCTGCTCCTGAGTTTAGTTTAGACTTACTTCCTTAAGTTTAGATGATCCAGGATTGTGGACCCACTTGAGCAGTAGCCTGAGGAACTTCCTTTTACTGCATGGGCCACAGCAAGTGAAAAACATCATGTTCCCCAAATAGAAGTTGCTAGACAACACATTACTGGCTTGAAATCCTCATTGGTGACAAAGTGGAGATGCCATGGCTTATGTACTCAAAAACCCAGAATGCTGCATACTGTTTTTGTTGAAAACTCTTCCGGTCTAATGTTTCAGCCACATTGTGTTCTATAGGAACAAAGGACTGGAAAAATCTGGCTAGAAATCTGGCACGCCATGGGAAGGCAGCAAATCACCAGAGAGAATTCCATAGGTGGAAAGAGTTTGAGATGAGACTAAAGGTTAAAGGCCACAATAGATAATAAGACATTTTGATTATGAGGTGCAGGATAATCCCATAGGAGACCCCAAACAACAATTCAAAGTTGAATTATTTAACCAGGTGCTAAATTGTGCAATACAGTCAGTTGAAGAAGGTTTCATGCAGCTCAAGGAACACAGCAGTATATTTGGGATGCTGTATCATATTCCAAAACCCCTCACTATACCGGAAGAAGACCTACACCAGAAATACGGAGCACTAGAGACAGTGTTGACACATAATAAGTTTCTTCAGAGATTTGGGCTCTAGCAGAGCTGTTAGTCACTTGCTGTAGGTTCTGAATTCTGCTCCTGATATAAAGTATATTTTATAAAGTTGGTGGCAAACTGTTCAGTATATGATGGTAGGGAGTGATTGATGAGTCTGCAAGATGTCCCTGCTTAATTCTCTTACAGAATTTGTGTTGTTCCATGTGAAGTGAAAATAGTTATGCAATGGTTAGACTTCACGTAGTCAGAAAAAGGTGAAATAATAGAAGAAAACTTTAGCATTGGAAGCAGCAGTTGTGTGTGTTCATGGTAGCTCAATCAATATGTTATGCTGTTTCCACAACAGGACAGAGACAGTGAGTGCACAGAGCATATTTACTGTAAGGTTTCTTTCAGATAAATAATTTGTTTTCAATAACAAACAGCAAATGAGGTAGGAAAACACTGATGACTGATGCAATAGTAGTAATTTCTGAGATGGGAAAAGAAATTATTGAAAGTTCTGATTTGCTAATAGTACTGTGCACATGCCACTAGCAGAGGGAGTAATGACTTAGAGGAAAATGTGAAAAACAAGGAGCCATGGGAAAAGAACATTGTGATTTAGTGTTACACTCTGGGGTATAGGGAAGAATCTAATGTCTTCAAAACCCATTTTAATCATAAATCTGTGGTTATTGCATATCATTACAGTGCTGAGTTAAGTGTTTAGGTGCCATAAATGTGTAGCACCATGCCTTAAAATGTTGAGAATTTTTTCAAATCTTAACTCTGAATGTCCTTGGTTTCTAATGATTGATTTTGAGCATAATTACAATATCTCTGTGTTTTTTTTCTCTAGATATGTACCCCCAACTTTAACTCCATATTAATGTATTTTCTAAACTAAAGCCTAAAATACATTCCAATGTATTTTTATTGTGCTACAAATATGCTTGGTGATAAATGGACAATGAAATTAATACATGCTATGGAGAAGAATTTACTAGCTAAGGCTCTATCTGTAAATTCCTGTAATTTGAATATTCCTCACATAAGTACTCCCATTGACTTCACTGTGGGAGGAAGGTTAGTCTTGTGGCTAAGGCACTTGAGTGGGAATCAGGATATGAAGGTTCTTCTTGTTCTGCTGAGGACTTACTGCGTGGCCTTCGAAAAGCCACTTAATCTCTCCATTTTGTGGCTTTCTCATCTGTAAAATGGGAATAGATTTCTTACTATGGGTCATAGAATCATAGAATATTAGGGTTGGAAGGGACCTCTGGAGGTCATCTAGTCCAACCCCCTGCTCAAAGCAGGACCAATCCCCAACTAAATCATTCCAGCCAGGGCTTTATCAAGCCTGACCTTAAAAACCTCTAAGGAAGGTGATTTTACCACCTCCCTAGGTAACCCATGCCAATGCTTGAACACCCTCCCAGTGAAAAAGTTTTTCCTAATATCCAATCTAAACCTTACCAACTGCAACTTGAAACCATTATTCCTTGTTCGGTCATCTGCTACCACTGAGAACAGTCTAGATCCATCCTCTTTAGAACCCCCTTTCAGGTAGTTGAAAGCAGCTATCAAATCTCCCCTCAGTATTCTCTTCTGTAGACTAAAAAATCCCAGTTCCCTCAGCCTCTCCTCATAAGTCATGTGATCCAGGCCCCTAATCATTTTTGTTGCCCTTCTCTGGACTCTTTCCAATTTTTCCACATCCTTCTTGTAGTGTGGGCCCCAAAACTGGAAACACTACTCCAGATGAGGCCTCACCAATGTCGAATAGAGGGGAACAATCACATCCCTTGATCTGCTGGCAATGCCCCTACTTATACATCCCAAAATGCCATTAGCCTTCTTGGCAACAAGGGCACACTGTTGACTCATATCCAGCTTCTCATCCACTATAATCCCTGGGTCCTTTTCTGCAGAACCGCTGCCTAGCCATTCGGTCCCTAGTCTGTAGCAGTGCATGGGATTCTTCCGTCCTAAGTGCAGGACTCTGCACTTCTCCATCTTGAAACTCATCAAATTTCTTTTGGCCCAGTCCTCTAATTTGTCTAGGTCCCTCTGTATCCTATCCCTACCCTCCAGTTTATCTACCACTCCTCCCAGTTTAGTGTCATCTGAAAAATTGCTGAGAGTGCAGTCCACACCATTCTCCAGATCATTGATAAAGATATTGAATAAAACCGGCCCCAGGACCGACCCTTGGAGCACTCCGCTCAATACCAGCTGCCAATTAGACATGAAGCCATTGATCACTACCCATTGAGCCCAACGATCCAGCCATCTTTCTATCCACTTTATGGTCCATTCATCCAGCCCATACTTCTTTAACTTGCTGGCAAGAATATTGTGGGAGACTGTATCAAAAGCTTTGCTAAAGTGAAGGAATAACACATCCACTGCTTTCTCCTCATCCACAGAGCCAGTTATCTCATCATAGAAGGCAATTAGGTTAGTCAGGCATGATTTGCCCTTGGTGAATCCATGCTGACTGTTCCTGATCACTTTCCTCTCCTCTAAGTGCTTGAGGATTGATTTCTTGAGAACCTGCTCCATGATTTCTCCAGGAACTGAGGTGAGGCTGACTGGCCTGTAGTTCCCTGGATCCCCCTCCTTCCCTTTTTTAAAGATGGGCACTACATTAGCCCTTTTCCAGTCATCCGGGACCTCACCCGATCGCCATGAGTTTTCAAAGATAATGGCCAGTGGCTCTGCAATTACATCAGCCAACTCCTTTAGCACCCTCGGATGCAGCGCATCTGGCCTCATGGACTTGTGCTCATCCAGCTTTTCTAAATAGTCCTGAACCACTTCTTTCTCCACAGACGGCCGGTCACCTCCTCCCCATGCTGTGCTGCCCAGTGCAGTAGTCTGGGAGCTGACCTTGTTTGTGAAGACAGAGGCAAAAAAAGCACTGAGTACATTTGCTTTTTCCACATCCTCTGGCACTAGATTGCCTCCCTCATTCAGTAAGGGGCCCACACCTTCCTTGACTTTCTTCTTGTTGCTAACATACCTAAAGAAACCCTTCTTGTTACCGTTAACATCCCTTGCTAACTGCAACTCCAAGTGTGATTTAGCCTTCCTGATTTCACTCCTGCATACCTGAGCAATATTTTTATATTCCTCCCTGGTCATTTGCCGAATCTTCCACTTCTTGTAAGCTTCTTTTTTGCATTTAAGATCAGCAAGGATTTCACTGTTCAACCAAGCTGGTCACCTGCCATATTTACTATTCTTTCTACACATCGGGATGGTTTGTTCCTGCTACCTTGTTGCAAAAATACTGTTCTTACCCTTGGAGGCCTCTCCAATATACCTTCCAAGAACAGGCAATAGACTCAAGGTAACCTGAACAAAAAGGTTTATTTGTGCACAAATAGGGGTTCAGGGGAATACAAATCCAAAGCCTGAAAGCCCACGAACACAGGGTGGGCAAAACATATATACAAGGTTCCAATATGCAAGCAACCAATAACATCAAAGAGAGTCACAGCTACATGCAGCCAGTAATCATATGCCACATACATACTTGTACACAGATTCAAACAGTACCATGGCTACCGGCCGTTAGTTCCCGCTCTTACTGTTACACAAGCATGAGACATTGTTGCAAAGTATGACATGAGCTGCCAGATCTACGTGCAGGCTCAGTCCCTGATTATGGCTGCATGCTCACCCAGCTGACAGACTCCATTTTAAAACAAAAACTCCATCTTGCAATACACATTACATAACCATTAACCCAACAGTTGCCGCAAGGATAATGCATCTTATACAATGTCCAGTTAAACTCCTGTTAAGCTCCTATTTCTATAGCAGTTAACTAGAAACAGGCAGCAAACATTACAGAGTAAGTAATCAACAAATACCATTTTTATATTTGTACTACAACCTCAATAAGGATTCTTTAAAATACAGCTAGCTCTCCTGGACTCTTATGAGTCTAAACCCATTAGGGCTAGATTGTGCCAGGTTGAGCAACTGCCTTTCCTGGTGTGCATGGAAAAGTTCATGCACTGCTACGCCCCTCTTAAGGATACTCTTAAGCATACTCTTCTCCATGTGGCCAACCAGCTCATGCATGGGTGGTGCCTTGAATCCCTCCTACTCTGCTCCTCCCCAGTACAGAGTGGGCAGAAGACTTCTCCATCTTTTCCCTTTCATTGGCCTTTTAGTTGGACTCTGATCCTCAGAAGGGGAAGGACACAGGTTTTGGCTGGAGGGCTGAACCCCTAAATCATTTATCCATGGGAAACACTTTGGACCACCAACTGGAAAAGGGGAAACTCAGGCAGCATCCATATTTCCATGCCAGAGAGATGTATGCTGCTGTTACAGCAATAGTTTCTTTCAAGTGAAGGGTTCGTGTTTGTAAACTTCATGGAAGTGTAAAAAGACAGAATATCCAAAAGTTAAGAAACTTACAACCTCATTGCTCCACTGTATACCTTATGTATATATTATGGTATTCAATTTAAAATATAAAACACCTTTAATGAGAGAGAGGAATAAAAGAATGAAAAAACAATAATCCTGGCTAAATTAACTTCAAGTGTAGGAATCCTAACTTTTACATTTCCTGACATCTTTAAATTATAAATCTGAAATTGTAATACTGAATTAAAATAGGGTTTTTAACATTTAATTATGTACAATATTGGTGACAGTCTAGTTCGAGCGCTTCAAAGAGATCAGGTTGGAGGCACACATTAGTTACAGTAGAAACACTGTTATTAAAGAGAATATTAGAATGCTACTTGCGAGCCAACTTTTGTGAATTCATTTATTTAAGCTGAAACATTTTCTCCTCCTCACTCTGTTAGTTGAAATTCTTCAGATGATCTAGGTCCATGTTGGGTCCCTTTTATCCCTGTAGGTCAGCCAGTGATTGAACCAAATTGCAAAGCCTTTATGGTTGAGATAAGTAGTATTTTTCACATGCTTGCTCACTCACTGTTTACAATGCTTGGCTCTGCATAATGGTCTACTGCCAGTCTGTTCTAATGTTAAATGAAAAAAAAACCATTCTGCTGCTTGGGGCACTTGGTACTAAGTAGCTGGACTAAATAGAAGATGTACTGTGTGCCCCCTGCCTACAAAGTTGTGATTAGTTTTAGCTCAGACTGTAGCGTGCTGCTGGGGTGATAGCTTGTCCAGTTTGGGGACAGCAGGTCAACTCCTATGTTTAACTCATCATCATGCATCATACACTCTGGTATTTCGAATACACTGGACATACTGTATAGCAGTTGTTTTGGAATCTAGGCTTATGATGGTAGCTAAGGATCTAGATTGCAGTATTTTTTTTCCTTGTAATTCCTTTGTACTAGTTGGAGTGACTGTTCCAAGTTTGGGTTTTTTTATGAAGTTTTCATATAGTTTTCAAATATGAGCTTGCGGTCCTCATTTATTGTAATACATGTGTCCTGTGTACTGAAATAGAATGTGGAAAAAGACAGGATATATTCCATTGTACACTTTAAAGCAGTGAAGGCTCTCCGTCTCCCTCTCCCTCTTGTGAAAAGAAGTGTACTGGGGAAGGTCTCGTGCTTTAATTGTAATGCTAATAGGCAGGGGTGGGAAAGCTATGGTCCATGGGCTGGATCTGGCCCGTCAGGGCTTTGGATCCAGCCTGTGGGATTGCCACCCCCTTCGTGCCATGGGCCCCCCACCGCTCTCAGAAGCGGCCAGAACCATGTCCCTGAGGCCCCTGGGGGACGGACAGAGGGCTCTGTGTGCTGCCTTCGTCTACAGGCACCACTCCCCACGGTTTCCAATGGCCAGGAATGGGGAACTGCAGCCAATGGGAGCTTTGGGGGAGGTACCCATAGGCAAGGTGCAGCATGTGGAGCCCTCTGATCCATCCCCCAGGGGTCCGAGGGATGTGGTGTCGGCCACTTCCGGGAGCGGCATGGGGTGGGACCAAGGCAGGCAAGGAGCCTGCCTTAGCCCCACTGCTTTCTGATGCCACCCCAGCAGGGCTGGCCTTACCATGAGGTGAACTGAGGCGGCCGCCTCAGGTGCCAGAGTGGGGGAGGTGCCAGTAGGACCCAGGGTGTAGAAAATTGCCACTGGTGCATATGTATTCTCTCTGCTCTAGATGCACAGAGATGGTGGAGTGCTGTGCTGGAGGAAGGCGGGCACAAGAGACCTTTCAAAGTTTTGGCCCAAGCGAGGGGGCATGAGGGCATCATTTGAGCTCCCTGTCTCCGGTGCCAAAGGGTCGTGCACCCCAGAGCCGCTCCAGGTAAGCGGTGCTGGTCCAGAGCCCACACCCTGAATTCCTCTTGCACCTGCACCCTAACCCCCTGCTCATAGCCCCTGCCGCACACCACACCCCTCCAACACCCAACCCCCTGCCCTGAGCCCCCTCCCACATCCTGCACTCCAAACCTCTACCCCAGCCCTACATTCATGACCCTGAATGTAATTTCCCCACCTAGATGTGGCCCTCAGGCCAAAAAGTTTGCCCACCCCTGCTATAGGCCATACCCCACCCAAATGAGCACCTGTGGCTGCTTTCAGACTATGACTAGACTGAAACTGCACATGCACAGAAGGTGCTCCCACCTCTTAATCAGTAGATGTGGATTGAAATGACCGCTGGTGAGAAAACAGACTGTCCGAATTATTTTTGAAAAGCAACTTGGTGATGGGGAAATTCATTGGCACAGGAATGCTTCCCACCAGGTAACTAGAGTGAATTTCCCGTTGTTTTGGCTTCTGCAGCAGAACAAATTGGTCAGGGCCGTTTAGATACAAAGTCCACATTTGTGACTTTGTAGGGTTTATAGTTCAGGAGGCTGCCGATATTTTACTGGATCAGGCCCCGGGCTTAGCAATACTGTTTTGATTTTTTTAATTATTACACTTATAGAAATTGTGTCAAGGAACGCCTGAGCAAAAATGTGCCTTTCCAATGAAATAAACAGCTTTTGAATTCAACAGTAGTAGATATTGTCCCAAGAAAAAGCCTTCTGCTGCCCCAGGCCTTGATAGAGGTACATAATACATAGTTTAGAAAGGATTCTGAATCTTTTATGGCACAGACTCCCAATATGTTACTGAACTAAAGTAGTAAAAAAAAATCAGAACAATGGGCCTGATTCTGATCCCACTTACACCAGTGTAAAGTCAGTGGAGCTAGATTCCTGTGTAATGATAGATCAGAATTACATTCGGAAAGTTGTGTAAATAGTGGGATCATTTGAGGACTCTGGGAAGGACGGCAGGAAATTGTGATAAACATCTATCTCAAGTACAAGATGTATTGATTTGCAAGTAAGAAATTATTCCAGCAACCATCTGCATTCTCCCATCCTACCTTACAGCCCTCCAATCTATTCAGCTAAAAGTAGAAGCTGTGATGGAGAAAAATCAAGATGTTTTGAATGAGGAAAATGAGGAAAATAAGTTTCTGGGGGGCTGGTGTGCTCAAGTGACAAATTCCCCAGCAGTAAACAGAGTTGGTGGAAATCCACTGGTAATACCTTGGATAACTACATATTGTTATCTGAGTATTTGCAGTATTCCTTATAGTACTAGGTATAAGGAGCACTAAAAAGAGTGACATTTTGCCCCTGTATTGCAGACCAGCCAAAGGTCTATGTATCCCCTTTGTCCACCTAACCTGTGGGATTTAACTGAAACTTTAAAAAAATGCAAAAGTCATGTGTGTTTATATCGTGTATCTGACTATCAGTTTTCAGGTCATCATCAACTTAGCTTTTACTTGGGCTTTGTGCGCTTCATATTACAGCTCTATTATTATTTGTATTGTGGTAGAACCTAAAGGCTGTAATTAGGATTGTACCTGTTATACTACATACTGTACAAACATCTAGGAAGAAATTGTCTTTGCCCCAGAGCTTACAATATAATTAAGAAAATAGACAAGGGAGAGTAACAAACAGTAACACAGAGAGGGAGGAAAGGCTGACAACCATACAAGTCATAAGAACAATGGCTTGCATAGGCTACCTGTGTGCATAATTTGATGTTACAAGTCATTTTAAAAGTTAATATAAATTTGTTAATGAAATTGTATAATTAATTCCACCAAAGATTACAAAATGATCCCTCCATCTACACAGATAAGTGGCCAACTATTCTCAGGAGAAAACCGTTTTTCCTCCACTATGGTGATGACAGATATAGAAAAACATCAGATTAAATAAATAAATAAATTTGGTTTGGTCCTCAAAGAAGAAATTACACTTTCAAATCTTAGAGGATGGTGGCACTCTGCACTGAGAGTAGGAAAGAGTCTAACAGATTGTGGATTATTAATCAAGGAAATAGGCAACAGTCGATTGCAGGTGCACAAGATGGCAGATTTTAGGCCAGCTGTGGCACTGAAGTGTTTACTTTAACAGAGTTCTGACGCTGTGATTTATTTTTGTGCACAGAATCTATTTCAAAAGATTAAACCACCAAGTTTCACTAGGGAAATGAGATGAGGAGGAAAGTACTGTAGAGTCTCTTACATTAACTTGACTCTTGGATTCTGATGCTCTTAGACCCACTTACATCCATATGCTCATTGACTCATGTGGGAGTGAGTGTAAAAGGTTCTTGTATGCAAGGAGCTGAAAGATGTGTAAATTAAATAAGAGGGTGTCTAATTCAAGTTCCGACCTCCTGTTTGTTGTGTTTCTTGCTACATGCCTCTTTTCTGGGCTGCTGTGTGATTTGTTCTAATGTAGAAGCTCATGGCCAAGGGTGTTTTTTCCCCCTCCTCTTTATTCCTGGTGAGAAGAGTTCTGACTTTTTCTTTCAAGCATGGAGCTTACTACAACTTTACATGGCAACCTTTTCCTTGCGACAAAATTACTATAAAGCACTATAGTGGGGAGGTGAACTTTCAGAAGTCACAATGTGGCTGTCCACTTACAAATGGTGCTGTGTATAGATTGCACACTACTTGGTGTTCTGCAGTCTGCACTAACCATTAGTTTCTAAGCTCTTTCACTAACAGATCCCTTGATGAAAAGGAAGGAATAGTGGCAGACCATTCTCGGTGAGTGGTCCTCAGCTCTGGAACTTGCTTGTTGCTTTGGTCCACTGAAGTTAAGGTCTTTTTGTTCTTCCAGCTTTGCATGCTACAAAAATCACCTGTTTTGTAACTCTTGGTTAGGGAGTAGATTTAGACAGAATGTGTTGAGTATATTTTTGGTTATTTATATTTATATATATATATATATGTTCATTATTTTGGAATGTGATATAGCTTGGATCGTTTGGACTGGGCTCTTCATTTGGACTTCTGGATTTTTATTGCATTTCTTTTTCATAATGACTAGGGGCCCTAAAATTATGATTGATAACCATTTAAGAATTGCCTAGACATCAAGGCTTTTAAGAAAAGACAGGAGTGAGAACTAAAAGAATAATATAAAAAGTACAACAGCAAAGCTTCTTCATACTTTCCAAAAAGTCTTCAGCCTTTCACAGTGCGTGCTGTTCTCATAGCCGAAAAGACTTCCTTTTCTTCCGTATTTGTGAATTAATTAATTAAAATATAGATATGAATATAAGGTAGCATGTCCCAGATATTATGGTGAAAAAAAGGGAACTAGAATAACTGTTGTGATTAAATGTGTAAAAGGGAAGTGATACAGCTTTGGGCAAAATATTGTAATCTTTAATGACAGGGTTTAACTTGGTCAATCCTGTTAAAGAAAGAAGTGGTTCATATTAATTTATTTCAATTTAGTGATGGAAGTGAAGAACTAAGGCTAATATTCAGAATCAAGCATGCTTATGCTATCAACTTAGTGAAATTCACCTATGCTGAAAGACCGTAAGTAAAAGGGACAAGAAGCAAATAGTATGTGTGATGTTGCACTCCATATGCTTTATGAAAACATGCTTATGAATGGGAATATGATGTAACTGAAATATGCAAAAGGTCTCTTGTAAGATATCATTACAAAGCATATAGTCTTTTGTGTGTTTTTGTCCTATTTGATTGCATGTATTATTTCTATTTCTGGAGTTAGGAGAATAAGATATAAACTTGTATCACTGATATAAACATATTAAGTGGAGGACATTTAGGGTGCTCCAGAAACAATCAATTGTAAATGGACTTAGTTACTTGGAAGCTTTCCTGTGTACATGTGGGACAGCCCATGGGGAATGGAGACTAGCAGCCTTACAGTGACATATGACCATGTACCATCTTAAATCTGGTACTTTTCCATTTAGAAGGAGGAGTAGGGTCAAAAGATTCCCAAAGCTATAAAATGGGGGGTAGAGCAGGACAAAAGGGGCTGCCAGTCAT
Source organism: Sternotherus odoratus (assembly GCA_032164245.1). Classification (NCBI taxonomy): domain Eukaryota; kingdom Metazoa; phylum Chordata; order Testudines; family Kinosternidae; genus Sternotherus; species Sternotherus odoratus. Next base: position 58,615,214 of record JAVMKO010000004.1, read on the forward strand.
GAAAAAAACCCTGCTTACCACCTGAGATATCTGCTGGAACTAACAAGGACTGTACCAGGGAAGGGATTGGACCCAGACTAGGAAGGAGTCCAGTCTGTGAAAGAAGTTTATTGGAACATCTCTGAGGATGAGATATTACCTGTAATCAGTTTCTTAATGTATTAGGCATATACTTGTGTGTTTTTGCTTTTTTTTTTTTTTTTTTTTGCTTGGTGACTTACTTTGTTCTGTCTATTATTACTTGAAACCATTTAAATTCTACTTTTTATACTTCATAAAATTGCTTTTGTTTATTAATAAACCCAAAGTAAGTGATTAATACCTGGGAGGGGGAGCAGATGACTGTGCATCTCTCTCTATCAGTGATATAGAAGGTGAAAAAAATATGAATTTACCCTGTGTAAGCTTTCTGCAGAATAAAATGGATTTATTTGGGGTTTGGATCCCATTGGGAACTGGGAATCTGAGTTCTGGAGATAGGTAACCTCCTGAACTGTTTTCACTTAAAGCCTGCGGCATGGGGGGGGGGGGGTCCAGATCCTGACTCCTAGTTGCAGCAGGCTAACATGTCTGGCTCAACATGGCAGGGTTCTGGAGTCCCAAGCTGTCAGGGAAAATGGATTTAGAGGTAATTTCAGCACATCAGGTAACCATCCCAAGGGGGTCTCTGTGTCCGAATCCATCACAGTATGCAATAAGGCAAAAATATAGCTCAGGCATACATACCAAAGATACACACCACTGTTAAAACAAGGAGAATGGAAATGAAAGACTTAACAGCTGGTCTGGACTGCAGGAGAACAATTCTTGACTTTGTGCTGTACAATGAACTGTTGAAACAAATTTAGAGGGCATCACAATGTGGGGAGACTTTTTGTATAAAGTGAACATGAACTTTAAACTGGCGATTTCAGCAGTTGACAGAGTGGCAATAGAGAAACTGGAACCTGAGCAAGTATGGTGCGCAAATTTGGCAAGGGATGCACTGTAGAGTGTCCAACAGAAAGTGACTTGCAGAGTCAAGTTGCTTTAGGAGTAAACCAGCCAGTGTTCAATGTATGTCTTAAGATGGTTGTATAAATAGCTGTGTTCTAAATGGCCCTGCACACGCTAATATGCACCAAGAGACTGGAAAATTTCAGTCCCAATTGCAAGAACTCAAAAGGCGTGCCTTGTTCCCTGGTGAGAGAACAATTCTAATTTTGGCTGGACACTGAATTTTTGCATGATGTCAAGAATCAGAGATGTAGCCGTGTTAGTCTGGAATTGCAGTAGTGACAAAGGGTCCTGTGACATGCATCCGACGAAGTGGGTATTAGCCCACGAAAGCTTATGCTTCAATACTTTAGTTAGTCTTTAAAGTGCCACAGGATCCTTCGTCACTACTGAATTTTTGGCATCGATATGGATCACTGTCTGACTAGAGGTTCTGGTAGGGACCAAGAGGAGATCCCAAGTTGGACTACCCAGCAGAAATACTTGTCATCTTCAGCATATCACTTCCCCAAATCATAGATTCCTGGAATTGAGAAGACTGAGGTCCTGGGCCAGCCACCTGGGAATCATCCTGGTGATATCAAGTACCCAACTCTGGTAGGCACATTTAACTGCCTCTTTCTATTTTCCAGCAATTTGGTTTGCCCACTCGCTCACAAAGAAAAGACTATAGTTGTGTCCATCTTTCGATCCACCTGTGTTCGCTGTGTCAGCTCCTGCTGTGAACAATAACTGAGTGAGGGCTGAGTAAAGATCTGGTGAAAAGTAGTACACACTCTTTCTGTTGTGTAAAGACCCAAGTCAGTCAATCGACCACTTCCTTAAACTGGGTACCTAAGTAGTAAAGAAGTGTAAATCTTTATGTATGTGCTTTAACGACTGTCTGAGTTCTAGTGTGTGTTCTTTGTAACAGGTTCCCATCATAGTGGTTGTAATGTGACTTTGAAACGGAACAATTTACTGTTTTTAACTAAGGTCATGGAACACTGTATGTGTCTCTCTGGTTAAGGGTTTCATACAGCCTTTCAGTTCTAGGTATAAACAGACCTAAAATGAGACCAAGTGTGCAAGCCTCTTGACTTGCAGCCAGTCTATGTAGTTCATCATAAAAATGTAAAAGTTTGATTAAAATTCTTAACTAGCTAACAAACTGTGGGGCTAATATAATTTGTGGGGAGATAGGCTAAAAGGATCAGCTATTATATATTCATTCATAAGGAAACGTGGATGAATTGGCATGTAAATAATTCACTAAATTGTCTTATGCTTTAGCTTTGGATTGTCCTCCCTCTGTGGTAGCAACACTGGAGTTGATAACAACTTGGCAAACGTGAGGCCCTATTCTGAAGGCCTCTTAGTCAAAAGTATAAGCAAGGTCATCTTCCCAAGACAGTGATTGAACATGTGTTACTTTCTAACACAAGTGTTACTTGTGGTTGTGTTGTTTGATTCTGAAAACATGGATGGCTAGTGTATTGACCAGTTTTCTAGTTTATCAAAATCATAGTCCAATATTATTTTTGCCATCTTGCATTCAATACTATTGTTTGCTGTTTATAAGAATAGTTAACAGCCTGGAGAGTTTAACTTTATAGTGTTTTATTATCTCTAGTTAATCAAAATTAAGAGAACCCTTAAAAATGCAGTATGGGTAATCAGTTAAGCAGTTTGCATAGCTAAGGTTTGTTTTATAACCCATCTTTCTTACATTTTGCACATTTTAAGAATTTTTTCTAAAAGTACCAGGAAACAATGGGAATAGGTGATTTAATGAAAATAACACAGATTCATTATGACATGGATTTAGTAAAGCACTTAACCCCTCCAGCCCTGTTCAGCAAAGTACTCAGGCATGTGAATAAATTGAAGCACATGCTTAAGTCCTCTTAAAGTCATACAATCATAGAAGATTAGGGTTGGAAGAGACCTCAGGAGGTCATCTAGTCCAACCCTCTTCTCAAAGCAGGACGAATCCCCAACTAAATCATCCCAGCCAGGGCTTTGTCAAGCCAGACCTTATAAAACCTCTAAGGAAGGAGATTCCACCACCTCCCTAGCTAACCCATTCCAGTGCTTCATCACCTTCCTAGTGAAATAGTTTTTCCTAATATCCAATCTAGACCTCCCCCACCATAACTTGAGACCATTGCTCTTTGTTCTGTCATCTGCCACCACTGAGACCAGCCTAGATTTATCGTCTTTGGAACCCCCTTCAGAAATTCGAAGGCCTCTTCTGCTGACTGAATAAGACCAGTTCCCCAAGCCTCTCCTCATAAGTCATGTGCCCCAGCCCCCTGATCATGTTCAATGCCCTCTGTTGGATTCTCTCCAATTTGTACACACCTTTCTGTAGTGGAGGGCCTAAAATGGGATGCAGTACTCCAGATGTGTCCTCACCAGTGCCAAATAGAGGGGAATAATCATTTCCCTAGATCTCTGGCAATGCTCCTACTCATGCAGCCCAATATGCCATTGGCCTTGTCAAAAAGGTCACACTGTTGACTCGTATCCAGCTTCTCATCCATTGTAATCCCCAGGTCCTTTTCTACAGAACTGCCGCTTAGTCAGTCGATCCCCAGCCTGTAGCAGTGCATGGATTTTTTCCGTCCGAAGTGCAGGACTCTGCACTTGTCCTTGTTGAACCTCATCAAATTTCTTTTAGCCCAATCCTCCAATTTGTCTGTGTGACTCTGGACCCTATCCCTACCCTCCAGTATATCTACCTCTCCCCCCGTTTTAGTATCATCTGCAAACTTGCTCAGGGTGCAATCCATCTCATCAGTGAAGTCTTTAAACCATGATTTGAGGACCTCAGATATAGGTTATAGGTTCATTACAGGAGTGGGTGGGTGAAATTCTGTGACCTGCATTGTGCAGGAGGTCAGACTAGATGATCATAATGGTCCCTTCTGACCTTAAAGTCTATGAGATGTTGAACAAAACCCGCCCCAGGACAGATTCCTGGGGCACTCCACTTGATACTGGCTGACAACTAGACATCGAGCTGTTGATCACCACCCATTGAGCCCAAAGATCTAGCCAGCTTTCTATCCACCTTATCGTCCTTTCATCCAATCCATAGTTTTTAAACTTGCTGGCAAGAATACTGTGGGAGACCATATCAAAAGCTTTGCTAAAGTCAAGATATATGATGACATCCACCACTTTCCTCATATCCACAGAGCCAGTTATCTCATCATAGAAGGAAATCAGGTTGGTCGGGCATGACTTGCCCTTAGTGAATGGCACACATGCATGTGGTGAAGTGCTTCTGTGAATCAAAGCCTGGGTTTGGTGGGCAGTTAACTGGATATACAGTGTGAGTGAATATTGTAGAGGTGGATAAGAAAACAATGAGATTTGTATATAATTTCCATGGAGATTCAGTGGATTATATCCCTTATCCACTTAACTTCCATTAACTCATGTGCTAGAATGCTAAGTTTGCAGTTCATGAACCTTGGTTATTTTCAATCACAAAGCCAATGTTTTTCTGCTGTGTCTATGGAAACGTGGGTGACAAAGAGTCCTGTGGCACCTTATATACTAACAGATGTATTAGAGCATAGGCTTTTGTGGATGAAGTGGGTATTCACCCACAAAAGCTTATGCTTGAATACATCTGTTAGTCTATAAGGTGCCACAGGACTCTTTGTTGCTTTTGCAGATCCAGACTAACATGGCTACCTCTCTGATATGGAAACATAAATAACATGAAATTTTAAAATACAGAACCTGACAGTGTTTTTTAATCAACAGGACTTTTATTCAGAGAACATTAAAGTTGTACAGAACTTCTGCTTTTTTAAGTGTACAGTTTGATTTGCTCTTATTCTCTTAATAATTGGCATATCTGGCAACTGTGCCATTCGGGCTGAGACAGTGCCATTTTTACAGTGTTGTGCATTTGTACTTATTGCAGAGAATAATGTTCCCTTTCTTGTCTCACACAATGCCCTGTCATTGTGTCTACTGTGCAAAGAAAGCCTTCCCTCTCTCTGCTGTATCTGACATCTTCATCATATGCAGGAGATGCTTTGGTTCATGCACATCTGGATACCAGCATCACAAACTGAGCGTAAGAGCTCAAACCCCTTGAGTACATGTCCATTCCAAGGAGACATCGGAACTGTTCCAGGGGGACTGAAGAAGCCCTATTATATATGTGTCACTCTGACAAAAGCAGTGACTTCTAGAGAATTTTTGTAACCTTACACCTTCTCTTTTACAATCAGCTTAACTGAAGGTTTTGGTGGCTTTTAGATAGTGTCTATTATTCTGAGTTCCATGTGCATTTATATACTTACAGTAGCATTCTGCTAACTAACATAGAAGTGCCATATTAAAAAAAATTACACCATTTTAGGAAATACAAAATGCCTGTGTGGTAGGGAATAAGAAAATTCTGTTTTCAGATTGTTTAGACCTGAGTTGTGAATTGAGAAGTCTGATCTAAAAAGTAAAAATTAAGAGCATTTGAATTTTATATCTGGGCTGTGTCCTAGAAACTTGTCAAGATGACGGTCCTGAACCACTTTTTGTTTCAGGCAGTGATAGGGTTTATGAATTACTCTCTTCTTGATCAGTAGCCATCATTTTTGCTATAGGCAAACAACTAATTTATGGAATAAAATGATAGAATTTCAGTATTAGTGGAGATGGCCATGAATTGTTGTTCTGAATCTGAACATCCCCGAACTTTTGATAAAATGATATTGAGATACATGGTGATCCAAACTTTGTAGTATGAATGAACCTTTTGGTGCTTTTTATTAGCATGTACATCATGTAACATTTTATGAATAATGAATATTTGAAGTTGTAGTCATGGCAAATGTTTCATAAGCAATTCATTGACTGCAAAAAGTTTCTAACTCTGATGGTGGCAGAGGGAATCTTGAAAATGTGAAGTCCAAAGGCTCAAAAACTAGAAAACTAATTTTAAAAAACCCAAAACTTGTTTCTAACAGCGCATGATTTTCAAGCCGATTTGAGTTTTGCAGATCTGACTCATGACTTTGAAAATGTGGGCTTGACAATGCTGATTTAGGATGCCCAGCTAAACTGATTTCTTTGTAGTATTCTAGTGCTCCAAAATCACCACAAAGTATATGGGGAACAGAAGTTGTTCTGTGACTGGTCCTTCAAGAAAGGTACAATGTCTTGTGAACGGTGTCTCTCTCCTAGTTAGAGGAAAACTTCAGAGGAAATAGTCTCCTTTAAAAAAAAAACCCACCTGGCTTGAAAGACAGCAAACAGCAGGATTATAAGGGAGATTAATTAGTGAAAAGGATGTGTGAGCAACAGCCTAGTTTAATTATACAAGCTGTCTGTTTTGGGATTTCTTCAGTAGTACTATCCAAATCGTGAATTATTTCAACCAAATAAAAACTGCTTGGGGTCTACTTAGGATATATGCTGAGAGATTTATACAAATTGACTTCTATATAATGCCTTGTTGGACTGAAATATGACAGAATATAGCTTTTTTTTATCATTCAAATCTAAAATACATCCCCTGGTAGACTTTGAGTAGTGCTCTGAATTAAAGCTGAGTACTGTAATCAATAAATGAGCAGCTTTTGTTGTGATTACTCATCTCACAGCTATTTAGTGTGCATTTAATGAAGATTCACATAGAATCATAATTTCAGGGATTTTGTGTCCGTATTAGCTTTAGATACTTTGATATATTTCTCTTTTAAAGAATAATTTTCCTTTTGAATAGGAATAAGAAGTTAACGGTGAATAACAAAACCTTAAAATGCATACTTGATTAAACGTCAGTAATCTCCAAACTTGAAATAATCATTTATAGGCACCATTCCAAATGAAGCCAGACTAAATAATGAAAATACTTAGGGCACCTCACATTTTTACTTGCAAAGTTAAGTATTTGGTGCCAATGCAAAGAGTTTGAGCTGGCAACACTAATTGCTGTCACCGTACTACATATATTTTACGTTAAACGTTCAAGAATTTCCCCTCTAAAAATGGTTGCAGCCTGTAAGTATCAGGTATGAGTGAGAAGTGGGAGATGTAGAGAAAGCTCCGTGGCTCAGAAAAAGTAATTAGCATTGGTTCTCACACCCTCTGTGCCTGATTCAACACCAACAAGCCCACTGAAGTTAACAGAAAGAGTCTGGGTAAGTCTGTGCTCTGCATGCAAATACACACATAACCGAAAAACCACCACCACAACACTAGCAGCAGTGTGTCTCCAAACTAGGTTCAACTGACTTGTACACACACTATGGAGATAAAAATAACAGTGTGGATGTTGCAGCCCAGGTGGGAACTCGGGCTCTAAAATCTGGTGAGGGGGAAGGTCTCAGAGAGAGTGAGTGTTAGGCGGATGTCGAAAGGGTTGAGATGGACATAGAAGAAACTGGTGGTGTACAATTCAATACCGAAGGCCCCCATCCTGAAAAAAAACTATGCTTATGTTCATTAGGACTACTAGTGTAAAATCAGGGCACAGCAAGGGAGACCTAGGTCACACACCTTGGACAGCTTTGAGCAAAGACCCAGCAGCTGCCCTCTCCACTCTTAACCTTTCCGGAAACAGAAATGCAGGACAGCTGCACAGGAGGTAACAGGCTGGGGAGCTACTTCCCGAGTCATGGAGCTATGGGCTTGGAGGGGAGGCCCCAGCACTTCCCCAACCCCCTGTCTTGGGGAGCCCAAATTCTGGGGCTTTCCATAGGAAGCAGAGGTGCTGGGGGTTCATTGGGCTTCATGGTACCTCCCACTGTGCTTTTCATGCTGAAGCCTCGTTGCCATTCAGAGCCCTGTCTTGGCACATTCCAGCACTTTCTTCCCTGAATGCAGCCCTGGAAACCTGCCTGTGACAGGCTCTGCCCTCTGCAAGCCAGGTCCACAGCTAACCTGTGCCCACAGGTCACTCTGTGCCCTACTGTCTTTATCCCAGGACAAGTGCCCAACTGCAGATGGCTCCTCTCCACAGGTCCCCTCCTTAGAAAAATTTTGGTTTAACCCTTGCGTAAAGTTAAGCACATGCATATGTGTTTACAAGATTGAGCCTAAAATTTAGAATCATGGGCATTGGATTTAAAGAATATTTTAAAGAAAAGTTTCGTGGTATTACTGTGTAAAGAAATTCCTACTGCAGCTTATCTGAAGGCTATTTTCACACTGTTAGCAAATCTAGCTCTCACTCACATGAAAGCAGGGACCGCTCTCTAGAATTATGGATATGAATACTAGAATTCTATGGAACTGAAGGTAACTTTTCATGCATTTGGCCAACAGATGCTTCTCTGCAATTTTATCCTTTGTTCAACAACTTGTTTTTTGCCCCCCACTAGACTTTTCATCCTTATGTCCATTTCAAGCAATCTATGTTGGTCTGAAATCTACTCTTCTGAGGTCACTTTACAGTCTCTCCTGTTTGTATAAATCTCTTCCTATTATTAGGAAATAATTGATCTAGAACTTGTTGCTACCGATCTTTAAATATACTCCTCCCTCTACACAAAGTACATATTGGCAACAATGAGACCATGGGCTAACGCTAAGATATCCTCATCAGCTTCATTTCTGGTCCTCTCTGACAATGATCGTAGACCTCATTAGAGACTTGTATTTTCCCACATCTCTGAGATCTGCTCCTATAATCAAGTGCTCAACTTGTGGAACTTCACTAATCATTTTCCCAACGCTATCTGGAATTCTTCATTCTTCTCTATATTACAGTAAGCCCATGGTGTTTAGCTCCATACAACATTAAATACTGTATTTGTTTTCTGTTCAGTGCTTTCATTCATCAGCCAGTCTCACTTCCTTTGGATGCCACTACCTTATTCTTTAATATTCTGCTATGATTATTCCTGTTCCATTCCTCCCTATTATATTCTTGTCTACTGTACCAAATTTGAACTTTCTCTATGATGTCAAATAATAAAGACTGGTAACTATTTCATTTTGTTACAGGGAAAGGTGAGCATGGAAAGCCGTATCCTCTAACAGAGGAAGACCGTGATGATTCTGCTTATAGGGAGAATGGCTTCAACATACTTGTTAGTAACAACATAGCCCTGGAACGATCCTTACCAGATATTCGACATCCAAAGTAAGTAAACTATATTTGATCAAATATTTCACTCTAGGTATTCACTTGGTGTGCCTTTTTGGTGAACTACCTCACAGCCTAATAGAAAATGTGATGATGTAGCTATGGTGCTGTGTGATTAATCAAAATCCTCTGATGATAAATCAATAAATCAATAAACTTGATAAATCAATAAACTTGAAATCAAAATCCTCTGATGATAGAATTGTAAAATATTTTTTCAATTTATCTATTGCTCAAGATAAATTTGCATATCTTCAAAACAATAATGCATCTGTATTTTTTAAAATGATTCTCCATGATTTCATTTTTGCTCAGAATGATCTTCTATTTATAGAATGATTTCCCCCTGAGTTATCGGGCGGTATTTTATTAGACAGAGATAAATGTCATAGAGCCTCCTGCTGCTATTGTTAAATGAGAGTTTGAAGAATCCCAACAAATCTTTAGTGGGAAGGGTGACAAGTCATGTTGCATCTGGTATATGGTATTTGGCAGCTGATGTTTGAAAACCATGTGTTCTTTATTAAGGGGTCACAGAAATGGGGGGATTGATGCACATGTAGCACTGGAAGAGGTGAGTGGGGGCGGGGTAGGCACCAGGCGGGGTGGCGGGTTAGGGGAGGACAGGAACACAGAACAAGTCATAACTTTGGGAATGCCACCTTTCTGGTGTTTGGGTGGTCCTCAGGGGTGGAGTGGCAAGGTGCCTGGACCCTTCCCCCCCCCCCCGTGTTCTTCGGAGTGGTGGCGATGAGGCTAGGGAACTTGGGGGGAGGGGGTGCAGTTACAGAGGGGCTGCAGTGGTGGTCTTTGCTCCAGCTGCCTTTCCTGTAGCTCCACTAGACGCCAGAGCATGATGGTTTGCTCCGCCAGAAGATGGAGCAGTGCTTTCTGCCTTCTCCCTTCTCTCTTGTCCCTCCGTTGTTCCCTTTCATCCCTTCTCTGCTCCCGCTCGTCCGTTCTTTCCTCACTCTGTTACTGCTTTCCGGCAGTTCAGCATTGACTCTCTCCAAGCCCAAAGCTCCAGTCTCTCTGTGTGGGAAGAGTTCATGAGCTCTGTGAACATCTCATCCCGCGTGCATTGTTTTCGCTGCCTTATCTGTGCGAGCCTGTGAGACGCGGATGAGAGGGGGAGGCTGTGAACAGTTTCATCTGTGGGATGAAAAAAAGGGAGAGTGGTATTTAAAAAGAAACAGAAAATAAAGAAGTTCTCTGTGATGAGAGTTGCACCCCTCCCCCCAAGCACCTGGCTGGTATCAGGAAAGAACACTGCCAGCCAGACGGTTACAGCACGGCGCCTGTGCCCCACTCCCCCATTGCGGTCAGAGAATGCATGGGCACACAATCCGAAATGCTGCTGGCCATTCAGAGTCAACCCCACCCCTCCAAAAAAAACCTCAGGGAACTGCTGGGAGGATTTCTTCAAAGATAGACACTCTTGTACCCCAAGTCCTCAGGGCACAGTAATCATTTAAAAAAATGGTGTTGCTCCTTTGAGCTGGGACTTTGTCTCATTGCCTCACCATTGGGTAGTGGCAACTTCAGCCACTTTTTGGGATCCTCTGTCTCTCAGTAGGGCACTGGCCTGCTTGGCTGCTGGTCCAGTGTCCCACCAAAGGTTCGGCTCTCTAGAAGAGAGGTCCATCTCCTTCTGTGGTGCAGCCACAACTGAGCTGTAGGACACTCTCTTTATATTTGCTGCCCATACCTGGTAGTTCTGGTGGGGGTTTGGCTCCACCCATCGGGTTAGGATAGTGTTCCCTCACTCTCGAGTCCAGAGAGAGGTCACTCTGCCTCACTACAACCCCTAAAATGTCCTATTCCCTTTTTTTTTTGCAGTCATTTACCTCTGGCAGATTATTGGCTCCCTTTTGGCTGGATGGAAAGAAAATATCAGAAAAGTAAATAACTGTTTTCTTTAGAAAGTTTATCACTTATAACTCACTATTAGGACATTATTTCTCACATTTTACACAGAACTAGCTCTATTAAAATAAATCTTTAAACTGACCACTCCTATACATTCCTGAATCACCTCTGACAGCTGCCAGTACATAAAAATATTATTTGTGCCTGATGGGTTTTGCATGTGTCTGAAAGATCATAAGCAGCTTGGACCAGGGAACATATCTCATTTAATTGCAAAGAATCAAACAAATCAATGGTAACAAATAATAATTAGATAGAGTAGAAGCTTTCAGATGCTGATTTTTTTTGACAAAATTGGCACATTTTTCAACCAGCTCTAATAATATTGACAAGTATTGTGAATGTGGGGGAAACCCAAAAACCTACAATGTGTGTGATATTTTTTTCCATGTTGTCTTCCACTCACAATTGCTAAAAAAATTCCCCTTCATCCCTGTTTGAGAGTAGCCTCAGACTCCCCCTCTGTTTTTCCTTTCTCCATCTGCTACCTTTTTAACATGCATCATTTCTGGTTTTCATGCTAGGAAGTCTTTACCTCAATCTATTGCTTCTTTAGTAACTCTTACACTCAGGCTGGGGGGAAAGAGGTGGGTTCCCTGCGGGACAAACTACCTCTGTCCAGGAGTACTGATTCTGCCCTTCCTTCACCATCTCATGTTGCATGAAAGCCAAGGAAAATGGTCAGTCTTGGAAGTGTATAAAGTCCTCAGGTTTGCATGATATATGGTAATCATCTGTTTTGAAATGTTCAGAGAACTGAATGGAATTAATAACGGTGAATGGAAAATGGTGGGGATGGGAGGTGAAGGGAAATCACGAAACTGAGAATTTTTTTATAATCTTGAAATTCAAAAACAAAGACACAGACTATATAAATGCCAACATAATCAGGTAAATAACAAATTTCAAAATGTATGGAGGAGGAATTAACCCAAAGAAAATCCCTAAAATAATGTATTTTATTGTTGTTTTTCTATCTAAATACCATATTGTATGTATTTATTTTAAAAAGCAAACATTTTCCTTGTAGGACTGTGTATTAATTTTCATATCCCAATGTTGATTGGGATAGGATTAATGCAAAGAACATTTTTTCCTTTTTCCTTTTTTCCTAAACTGTATGTTTTAGATATTTTGTTTATGCCTTGTGGCATAAACAAAAAGCAAAATTATCCCCAGGTTGCCTGAAATTATCTTTAGCAATTCCCACTGGCCAAGAATGTTTCCAGTAAAATGGAATTTTAATACATAATTGCACAGCATCAAAGTTCCATTGCACTGCATTGTTGGCATGATAAATACGCTCGTAAAGGAACCTGCTCTCCCCAACGGAATATCTTAATTTGTGTTGGTGTTCAAAAGAGTGTGAATGGAAACAATGCAGAAAATCATTAGAGACGAAAGGAAGTTAAAGTGTCCATTTCTCTGTTTTTGCCAGTATATCTGCTAGTAATTTGTTTTTCACCCACTACTAGTCACATGGGGCACGGCATTTCTCAGAATCTCCCCAGAAGCAAGGCATTGTCAGCAGTGACTTATTAGGAACCAGTCAGCACTATAGTGACTGCTTTTTCTTTTTCTTACAAGTGACTTTCACCACAACTGCCTCATTTGAAAAACCACAATCCTCAGGCACCCAAATTATTCTCCTGTTCTGATTCAACTAGATTATTATACTATTCAGTGTAGCCCTATACAATTGATTAGGGTTGGTAATATCTGTATGAACTGATTTGCAAAAGCAAACAAGGCTTAACTCTGCCAACCTTACTCATGTTATATAGTACCTTAGTACACAAATAGTCCATTGGAAAATTGACTCCCCCAAATAGCTTAGTCTAAAGGAGAGAAATGATTTCCTGTGAAACTACTTGTACAGTAAGGCACATGAGAATTGGGGTTGCAGAATCAGACACTCAGGCTCTAATGTCCACTGGTCAGGCTTTGAAGGCCTGATCCAAAGCTCACTGTAGTCAGTGGGAAGACTTCCATTGACTTCAATGGATCTTGAAGCAGTCCCAGTATGAATTGTCTTCCCTTGTGCTTTTAGATAATAAACAGGAAAGGAACTTCATAACTGGTACCAACCTGTTGTTGTACAGCATGTTTATATCACTAATACCTAATTAATAAAATAGACGTTTTTAACATAGAATGAGCTTGTCTTCTAGAAATTTGAAAACTGTATTTCATCACCATTGCCATTTGAGGAATGTAAGTAATATTTGAGAAATGTAACATAATGGTTATACCCATTAATATATTACATGCTACAATTTGAGAGTGATTACCCTAAAATATATATACCATGTTGGCCTGTTTTGTCAAATCTCACAAGTTAACGAGATTTGGGTGTGGTCATCTGGGGACTGGGAGATTAATGGAAGGCTTGACAGAACTATAGTAGTATAATTGTACCTCTAGAGTTATAACTGTGCACTCCCTTTCCCTCGAGAGTAGCTGCTGTGCCAGTGACCCACTTTGTGCATGGAGGCACTGGGCTCTCTTCAGAGCTATAAAAGCAACGTCCTTGTGGAAATTCCTGAGGATTTCATTAGACTATTGCATCTGTTCTCTAGAGTTTTTATCAGGAATACCAACAGTAAACCCACAGACTCATTGCTTTGCTCCAAAGCCTAGCTGACAACTAGAAACTATTCAGCAAAAATACTACAAAAATATCTAATATTCACACTGTAAAGGCATTTTAATCCCTGATATACCAGACAGCTGTTTCCAGTGTCTGGCTCTTCTTTTCTCTACATGGGCTAGAACTTCATTTCCAAACCAATTTTGTTCTCACCTCAGTCTGAAAAAAAACTATCATCTTTGTAGAGTTAACAAAGTCCTGTGGCACCTTAAAGACTAACTATAAAGTTTTGAAGCATGAGCTTTCGTGGGCTAATACCCACTTCGTCGGATGCAGGCAGTAGAAGTGTTCACAAACAGGCAGTTATAGAAAAGTAGGTAAGAGCCAGGGGGGAGGTGAAAAGGTTAGTCCAATTAAGCTGAGCCAGCTTGTTATCTCCGATCAGGGAGTGTGGATTATTCGTCTAGCATTTGAATGGGGTGTGTGGACATGGAGAGATGAGAAACAATGTCTGTAATGAGCCAACCATTGTAGATCCCGGTTCAATCCCAAAGTGTGTGTGCTGAATTTGCAAATGAATTGAAGCTCTGCAGTCTCTCTTTGCAGTCTGGATCTGAAGTTCCCTTTCTGCAGAATGGTGACCTTTAAATCTGTAATAGTGTGTCCAGGCAGGTTGAAGTGTTCCCCTACAGGTTTTTGTATATTGCCATTCCTAATATCTGATTTGTGTGCATTTAGTGTTTTTGTAAGGGGTCAATATAGTTTTCACCACACTCTGAAAAGACTTATTATCATTGTATTTGCAGGTGGTGGGGAAAGGCTCAGTTTGTATCAGTGTAACAGCCATGATGGAATGGTCTTCACTTCCCTGCTTTCGGCAGGGATACTTCAAGAAGTACACTTAAATTAATCCTTTATTATTCCATGAATAGGTAGTGAACACTACAATTAAAGTTGAGAAATGTTTTTTGATTTTTCACATTATCTCCAAAATGTTCCTTTCAACCTGGTAATTTCTTGGTCTCAGCCCAAAGATGATTTTTTTTCTTCCTTAAAGATTAAGGTAAATTGTTCCACTATTTCTGAGGTATGCAAAGATGTCAAAACCCAGGCCCATTTTCCTACTCTAAATTCTTTCCTTTCCCTGTCTCTTATAACTCAGATAAAGCTATAGCTATTCAGCTCAAACTGGGCAAAGTCATGTTCTTTCTTGAAGAAAAATCAAGCTAAGCTTGAAGCACAATAGCTCAGTGTTTGTTATAAAAGCTTGAAAATCTGAACTCTCCTGAAAAAAAGTAGATCTGTATTGCTTTGAGAGACTGTGCACATATAGACTGTGCACATATACACCTGAAGTAGAATATATGTGCTCCCAATGCACTCAAGTTAGGGGCCTTTGCCACTAGACTTTGCCTACTCCTATCTCGAGTCTCGTCATGAGCTGAGGACATAAAGGATGGCCTTCCTCACAGTTCTTCTTGCTTCCAATGATCAGAGTTGGAGCTCCCTGTAGCTTTTGCTTCAGTTAACCAACCTTAAACCTTTAGTGTATGTACTTCTCTTAATTAGGTAGCATTAGTACAGTTAGTGATATTTTCAGCTAGTCAGTCTGGATTTTGTCATGAAAAAATAACTTTAAGCAGTGTGCCACTTGCAGGACTGTTATCACTGTCATACAATAATATGAGAGTTCATTGTCAGTTACATTCCACCATAATCCTTGCATTCCTTTCAGAGTCACTGCTTTCCAAAATACAGTTTGTCATCCTGTGACCCTCATTCTTTGTTCCTAGATTTATGACTTTACATTTGGCACTGAGAAATATACACATGAATCTTAACAGAATAATGCAGATGTTTCAAATTTCATACTACATATGGAGGTGTGTTTTAGAATTAATGATCATTTTTAACCTATTCTGCCTAAGTGAAAGTTTCTTTTTCTGCATAAACTAACAAATAATGTTCTTTTATAGAGAGTACCTTAAACTGAAAATACGTGGTGGCCATTTTGAAAGAGGGCATAAGCCTTTGTCCTCAGTCCCCCTGCTAACATAGCCATTTAAAAATAGGGCAATTCATTGAGTTCTTCTGTAGATATTATGCACTTGGCCTTTGTTGAACAGTTACACTTTCCATTATGAAAATAACAGCAAAAAGTACCATTAATCATAAACTCAAATTTTCAAAAGCTATGTGTTGCATTAGATCAATTCAACATGGAGAATATGATGTACAGAAAAATATGGAATGTAGGATGGAAGGCCAAACTAGATTTGTGAATCTAGGGAAATGTATGTAGATTCAAGAAGCAGGGAGAACTTGGAGCACAGGAGAGAGAAGAACCTACCAGAGCATGTACATGCCAGCAATTTTCAATTACTCTGGCAAAACAGTGGCAGTAAGCAGAGTTTAGCTAGCTAATATGTTATGGATGGTTTATTTTGCTCTAGAGTGGCAAAAAGCAGCCACAGCATACTGATGAATCTGGTCATAAGTTGCAATTTTAAAAAAATGATTGATTTCTAGTGATTGATACCTCAAGTGATTGATACCTCAAATCACTAGACATGCTGCTAAATAATTGTTTCCTTCAGAGTAAATTCCCACAGAAATCTGTGATTGATTCGTTCCAAGGCCAGAAGGGACCATTGTGATCATCTAGTCTGACCACCTGCATAACACAGGCCCTAGAACTTCCCCAAAATCATTTCTAGAACATTCTTGATTTAAAATTCAGTGATGAAGAATTTACCAAGACCTTTGTTCCAATGGTTAATTACTCTAAATTAAAATTTATGTCTGATTCCCAGTCTGAATTTTTCTAGCTGCAACTTCCAGCCATTGGACTTTGTTATACCTCTCTCTGCTAGATTGAAGAGTCTGTTATTCAATATTTGTTCCCCATATAGGTACTAGTATACTGCAATCAAGTTACCTCTTAATCTTCTCTTTAAGATAAATAGATTGTGCTCTCTGAGTCTCACTTGACTTACTGACAATCTAGGTTTGCATACCTCATGGCAGATTAGTGCTGGAATGCCAAGATACTTAAGAGGAAGTAAATTTGCATAATATACATGTGCTAAACTTAACTATATTTAATGAGACTCTTGGATGTAGATTCTTAAAGTAGATTTATTTTTCAATTCCTTTATGATAAGAAGATAAAAGCCTAAGAATTTATTCAAATTCTTGTTTATTTTGGCTTTCTGTGCATGTTTGTATGTTCAAATTTTAGAAATTGGATAAGAAAATTGCATCTACTTCTCCTTCAAAAAGAGAAAAAATCAATTATAATTTCCATTTTTAGTATAACAGCTAAAAAAAAAAGCTGGGAAAAAAATCAATAATGGGCCAAAACAGAGCTCTTTGCCCCCTCATTTTTATTCTGTTCCTTTCTCAGGCAAAACTCCTATTAGGGTCAATCAGGGAGTTGAAGCCAAGCTTGAAAAAGAGTTTGTGCAGATACATTAGGATGATCAGACATCCCAATAATAGGGGCTTTGTCTTATGTATGCAACTATTACTGCCCTCCTCTCCCCCAAAAAATATTCTCCCAATTTTTCACTCTTGCTATCTGATCACCCTAAGTGACATTAGCCAGCACAGGCTGGTTAGGTAGCCTGGGAATTAGAGCCATGGACAACAACACGATTTCTGTGTGGTTCTAGTAGATTAAGTAAAGCAATCCCTTTGAAATTCACAGCAAATGAGACCTATTTCTCCTTTGCCATGTGTGACAGATCGCTCTCTCACCCCTCGCAGGAACAGGCAGGAAAACCCTTCTTTGCTTCAAACAGTGCTCTTTAATTCACAGTGCAAGACCCCACCACCAATATATACAGCTTTGTACAGTCTTTCAGCATACAGCTCTTGATAGCTCAGCTCTACAGCTTTACAGACTCTATATAGTCCAGCTCTTAACATGCAACTCTAAACAGTTCTAAACATACAGCTCTGACTAGCTCCAAACACACAGCTCTGAATAGCGCCAAACCACCACCACCACCCTGGGCTTCCTTCCTGGGAGCCTTTTATCCCCCAGAGGAGGTTGCCAGGTGCAACCCATCCAATT
The DNA here is from genome assembly GCA_032164245.1 of Sternotherus odoratus. Lineage (NCBI taxonomy): Eukaryota > Metazoa > Chordata > Testudines > Kinosternidae > Sternotherus > Sternotherus odoratus. Next base: position 58,632,902 of record JAVMKO010000004.1, read on the forward strand.
GATTGCCCTGCAAGCCAGGTGGCTGATTAGGCTTCTGCACCGGGGGTTTCCAGAGGGCTTTTCTCCCTCTTAAAGGGGCGGCAGGCTGGGTCAAGCCCACCCTGCCACACATGAGACACTGAGGTGTTTAGTCACTAGCTTCAGTAGGGCCAGATTCATGACCTGAATATTTTAGGTGTTGTTCTTTTCTTTTCTTTTTTTTAAAAAGGTGGTAGGGTAGAGGAGAGGATATTGTCAGGAAGCTACACTAGTGGGGAGGGTCGACCTAAGATATGCAACTTCAGCTACGTGAATACCGTAACTGAAGTCAATGCATCTTAGGTCTACTTACTTGCCGTCCTCACGGCGGCAGCCATCAGCAGTGGGCTCCCCCATCGACTCTGCCTTGTGCCTTTTGGTTAGCTGGAGCTTCGGAGTCAATGGGAGTGCCTCTGGAGATCAATTTATTGCATTCTGACAAGATGCGATAAAACAATCCCCAATAGATCGATCTCTACGCGTCGATCCAGCTGGTTGCGTATACAAAGCCCTAGTCAGGTTTTTTTTAACTTGCTATATCTAATTAAAAATATATAATCTTTTAGCCCCCAATAGAGTTTTTACTTGAGTAAGGACTGAAGCAATATTGTGTAACATCCTCAAAATAATAGGGAACAATTTTTCAAAATGTGAGGTTTCAATGTTGTTTGTGATGGAGAATGAGACAAGGTCTCTTGTGGTGAATGCAGCTCTTTATTGAAATATTGGCTATTAAGAAATGCCTATAATGATTCCAGGTTACCTACACACCTTAGGCAAAATGTAAGCAGTCATGGAAGAGATTGCTGACTGCACTAGAAAATACAACAAGCGCTAGGAAGAAGCTCATGATTATTACTTCACTGAGCAATTGACAGCAATTGACTCAGCAATTGACACTGAGCAAGTTGACACCGTGACATGCCCCCTGGAAGTATAGTTTCATGGATGGTATTTCTTGGAATGACAAAATTTGTTAGGGATGTGCATGAGCATCAGTTTCTAGGTAAGCAGGAAAAAAAATCAGCTATATTTCTCCCCTCAAGTGCAATTCAGTCTGATGTGAATCCAGCCAATAATGTCTACAGCAACAGAGATTAAGTTATTCTAGACCACTTTAGGTATGCAGAGGGTAGGGTGTGGTGACTCAGAATAAGAGCCAGTTGAAATACGTATGAATAATTTATCTTACAAACTCAGCCCTTTTTTTTCTGCTTCCAAATTATCTGCAAATAGGATTTTTTTTTCAAATTTGATATTATTATTCAAATAATTAACTGTGTGCAAACGGTAGCCTATTGTTCGTTCAAAAACAGATCACTCTGAATAGCTGACATTCGTTATTTATTCTCTGGTCATCTAAAGCACAAGGGGTAAAATTTTGGTCCTACTGAATGTCAATGACAAATTTCCATAGTGTTGCTTCTGGTTGGATGACATATTTATTAATGGGGTGGATGGCAGAGTCTTTTACTGTTTGCAAATAGTCTGTAATTATTTCAGTCTATTGGAAAACTAATAAAAAAAATGGTCACCAGAATATTCAGACACAAATATTTATTTCCATAAGTATTTGCGATGTCTTTGCTTTCTGTGAAAATTCTGGTGGAGGGGATGAGACCGAAGTCTCCCTCATTTTAAAGTTTATAAATATATACTTTAAAGCAATATATTATAAATTGCTAGTAAATTTAGTTGCGCAAGAGTAAACAAATAATTTTACTGTGGTCACACAGTTATGCTCCGGATACACCTCACCACAGAATTGGTATAGAGACAAATGGTGATTTATTTTGTAACAGTTGATATGTAATTTGAAATAATTATAATTACATCTTTAACTACTTATATGGTCCCAGTCTCTGTAGTACCAGATTCCTTCCAAGTATTTAAAAATAGGAATAATAGCTGTCTGTATCTGGCTTTCTGTTTTCCCTGCCTGTAACAGAAATAGGATGATTGGTTTATATGTTGTTTGCTTGCTTGCTCATGTCTGTGAGAATGGGTGAGTGTGTAGGTATAGGTAACAAAGAGTTCTGTGGCACCTTAAAGACTAACTATAAAGTTTTGAAGCATAAGTGTGGGTATAAAGACTGTTGAGGAAATGAGTCTTATATTTATTTCTGAAAGTGGTCAGTTAACTCTTGTATGAGTGTGTTTCATAGTTTCACTCCTGTGACACTGTGTGTTGTACTCACAAGCCTTCTCCTATTGGCTCTCAATATCAAAGTTTCAGTGGAATATAGCCAGCATAGAATGGCATGTTTGTAGAGGAAGAGGCATTCTCTCAGGTAATCAGGGACAGCCTCTCAGGTTTGAATATTGGGACACAGACTTGAACGGCATGCTATGAGCACTGGGGAGCTGATGCAGAGAAGCATGTAGATGATGTTTTTGCAGTGACTTTGTTGTTAGACAGCAAGAACATGCTGCATTTTGTATTACTGGGAAGGCATGCCAATAAGGAAAAGACTTGTAGTGCCAGCCAATTAGGGGAATGTTTATTGGAGGAGCCAGTCAGGGACAGGCTGGCCCATATAAGAAGGGGGGAAAAGCAGAGGTGGTCACTTCCTGGAGTTTGAGGAGGGAGGACTGGCTGCCCTGAAAGAGGGAGAAGAGACAGTACCATGGTCTGAGTAGTGCTAGGCGGGATCAGGAGAGCACGAGTAAGCTCCCAGCTAACTGCTTCTAGACTGCGCCCCTTATAGAAGGGCGGAGAAGGTGTTAGGGCTGTAGGGAAGTGGCCCAGGGAAACAGACACTGGGGACTGGGGGTGACGGAGTATGTGACTGCCGGTCTCCCACTCCCTTTGGCCCCAGTTGCCACTGACACAGGTGGCTAGATCCTGTAATGCAGACTGCCACTGAGGCAACTGGCAAGTGGCCCTCTCCCTCCCCACAATCGAGCAGAGCACAGCCAGAGGGCTGTGTCCAGAAGAGGACACCATGGTCCTGAGAGCAACATGGGTCCCAATGGCAGAAGTAATGACGGTGACACACCACTAGATGAAGGCACATCTGTAAACCAGAGCTAATTCCCAGGACGGCCAGAAGGAGGTGCCATGGTGGTGAGTGACTTGCCCAATTACAGATTAATAAAAAGTAAATAAGCAACTTCTGTGAATCAAGGAAGATACAAATATATAGAACTGTGAGAGTATTAAAAATATAAATATATTTGCATATTATATTTGTGCTGTATTAGTGCCTAGAACACCATTGTGCTACAGGCTTTAGGCACATGTGAAATCTAAACTCAATCAGGGAATGAATCTGTGAATGTATAGTGCTTTAATAATGAATATGCTGCCCTCACTGGGCACTTATGTTGTACAGGCCAGTATCCATTCAGAAAATGACGGTAAAGCTCTGAATGAAGGTTTAAATTTAGTAGCATGTTGGCAGAAGTTTCTGAAGTTCAGTCAGGTTTCACTCACTAATACTTGCTCACTCCCCAGCTGAGAGCTGCAGTGAAAATAACAAACTTTCTTCCCCTTCCCCACTTCCCTCTGCTTGCATCTAAAGTAACTTTACAGACTTGTCAAATGGAAATAGAAATTACCACTTATCATTACTTTATCAAGTCCAACTGACAAGGCTAGACAGAAAAACAATATAATTGAAGCTGGCTCCTGTAAATTGAATACTTTAACAGTCTGAGAAAATTATTATATAAATCATCACTAGAAAAATGTTTATGCCAGATTTTTGTTCTGTTTTGGGATTTATGTTTGTTTGTTTTGTTTGCTGTGTGCTTGTCGTTAGCCCGATGCCAGATGGGCACTGAAGTTTCTGAGATGTGATTTCAGCTAGGAAAGAATGTGTAGACAAAAACACACAAAAAAATTGAAACTATTTTTCTTCTTTGCTGTGACTTAGTCTGGCATGCTTTTATAAGAATTAAAAGAGAGAATATTGTGGGTAGTCTACTTTTATGATCTCTTAGCTGCTATAGCGGGTTCCTTCCTAAAATGTTTTGCAGATAACCTTTGCTGCACTTAACTTTTTCTGTGCTATTATCCATCAGAAAGGGCAGTTTTACAAGGCAATTGATAAGTCTAAAAGGCGTAAAACCTGGTAGCTGGCCAATGTACTGCCACTGGTTTCCTTTAATGTGTATAAAATATTGTTGTTGTTATAACCACAGGGTCAAACAAATTGCAGCTTTTATGAATTGACTTTTTCTATAAACTGACTGAAATGGTGCCCTCGCTGCCCACCTTTCTAATCGTTTTAGAAGCTCATTTTCTTTCAGTGCTTTTCTACAGAAAAGCTTTGTTAGGTCTCTTAGAGATGCTAACGGTCATAGTTTTGAAGTTGCCCATCTTCAAAGATTTTTTTACACATGGAGATTTTATTAATGATCATTTTACCTCATTAATATTTGTATGAAATATGATTCTGTGGTCAGGAAATGCAGGAAAATGAAACACAAACATGGGAATGGATTTTAAAGCAGAAGTTAACTTGTAACTTTACAGGGGGAGGATTAACTTCCTTCTCCCCAGCCCCCAAAATACTGAGCATATATTAGGATCCTGTATAGTGTTAAATATTCTCCATGCCAAATAAGTAATATTCAGAATTGCCCCCATTCAACCTAATCCCCATTCCAGTTCTGAATCCTCCTCCTCACCCTCCCCATATCCATCAGCTGATAAAGGGTCCACATGAAAGGTAAGTCAGCCTGCAAAGATTTAAGACTCCCCTTTTTCCTCCAGGCCTAATAGAGCCACGGATTATCTCCCAGGTCTCATCATAACTCTGGGAGTACCTCATTTGATTCTCTCTCCTACACTAGATACCATAACAGTGAGTTCCGATATGACAGACTCCACTTACAAACATACAGCTTCTTAAATTCCTGTCCTTATTCCTTATTAACCTAGAAACAGGCCTACAGAATGCTCTAAGAAAGGTGCGAAAAAACCCACCAGGCACCTTCAGTCGTCTGGGGCCGCTCCCCCATTGACTCTGCTTCCTCCTCTTGTGGAGATGGAGGTCTGTAGTCGATGGGGAGTGCGTTCGGGGATTGATTTAATCATGTCTAGATGAGACGTGATACGGCTAAACCACCCTGAACATGCCCGATCCCATCTGATCTCGGAAGCTAAGCAGGGTCGGGCCTGGCTAGTACTTGGATGGGAGACCTGGGAATACCAGGTGCTGTAGACTTAACATGGGCGTGGGGCTAGCAACTCCACCCCGTAAGGGAACCGATTGCTACTGAAACACCAACACCAGTTGGTGGCCCATACCCCGGCTGGGGGGTGACGGGCAAACAGAGAGAGATGAGACGTGATAAATTGATTCCCCAATACATCGAACACTACCCCCCGGTCCAGCGGGTAGTATAGACATACCCTAAGAGATTGTCAAACAATGAGGTTTTTCCTCCCTTTGGCTAAAAGGAAAGGGAACAAGGGATGTTAAAATGAAAGTCTTATTTAATACTTTACATGCCAAATTCCTTAACAGTTTTTCCGTCTCTTCTGAGTCTTCAATAAAAAATTTAAAGGATTTTAATGATGTTTGTCATGGTACTAAGCAGGCCAAGGTCTATGTATACCAAATCCCAAACCCTGTTTAACACTATTTAATGTTGGAGAATGATTCTGCTAATATCTTGACTCTTTGGGCCCTCTATTCCATTTAAATTAATACAACAGGACATTTTGGCTGTTAGAGATTAAGCCACTTGAAAACAAATTCATAGACATTTCCCAGTCTTATGAAATCAATAATGTTCTCAAAACAAAACTCTAATCTTTTTTGTACCTCTCCAATATAGAATAGTTTGATATTGCCAAAGTTTCCAAAAGCACTTCATAAACTACACTTTGTATATATTAGGTGACTGAAATGCAGCCACAACTGAAATGACGGGATCATAACTGAGTGGTGCTCAACACTTTGCATACTAGTCATTGAAAAAGAAATTTTGACTAAGGATACCATGGAAGAATCTTACTGCTGTGAAAATTACTATGAAAGGTCTAATACTCATGAAAGGCAGACAGGACCTCTGTTTCCAAAGTCTTATCTTAAAGTCCCCTTACTCCCTCCATGCCCCCCCCCCCATTAATGGTGTGGACCTAAATGGGGGAGTCTTGATGTCTCGAATTGTCTGCTTAGACAAGAAAACTACACCAATTCATCAGCCAAATACTCAACTGGTGTGAATGGAACTATGTTAATTTACAGCAGTTGAAGATCTTGTCCTAGATTTTCTTTTGTCAATAAATGGGGCTATATTTAATACAGGAAACTGCTACTAATATTTCACATTCTGTTAAAATTGGTGCAAAGTATAGTGTGCAGGCAATATGCAGAATTCATCTTGTTATACTTGTACTCTTTACCGTCCCCTTTTCTGCTATACAAGGCTTACTTACTTTTTTACTAAGTTATGTATATGACTATTCAATAATTCCTGTCTATCATGGTATATTACAATTGGTGTTCTCACCTATCTCCTCCTCCAGTGTCTCTACTAAGGCATTTTGGATTTCAATAATATCACATAAAAATAACAAAGGCAAAGTTTACTTTGAGTTTATATTTAATCAATACCTTTAACAGGATGTATGAAAAATTTCACTAAGAAATTGACATTCTGTTAACCAGTGAACCTATTATTCAACATTGTAAAGGTGCAGGCAATGCAATTTCAAAATTGATCAATGATTTTATCACATATTTTAGATTTATATGTACAAAAGACATGCATTTAAACACAATGAGAGATTTCTGAACATTTGGAATAAAGTAACTGACTATTTGAATTAATTAGTATTAAGCAGAAGACTTCCATAATGTAGGATTGATTAATACAACCCCATTTTACATCAGTTGAGATTTTATTTTATTAATGCTTTATATTAGATATCTCTTTATACCTGTCATTTGTATTATCTTTTAAAATTCAATAATGATGTTAAATGAAAAAGAAGAGTTTGCATCATAAAGTCTGCAAAAACTGTGACAGTTAAATGTAGATCATGAATCTTTGCATCTCTGCTTCCCCTGGCTAACTTGCATGGTGCAGAAGGACCAAATAGGTAATCCCTCTCCTTTAATGTGCACATTCCTGTAGTAAAACTTTTAAACACACAATTTAAACTGACCACTCATAAACAGCAACTAAATGGACACATAGTTAATAAACCAGATTTGACCCAAAAGCCATGGGCCTAACCCTTAAGGACAAAGCCTAAGCTACACTCTCCTCGCCAAAACACAAGACACTCCAGTGATTGACTGTGATTTGATTAAAGAGCACTCCAAATGCAAAACTTCCAGGATGGGAAATAACTTTTCTGTTGTTCGCTGTACTATTGCAAGATAAGATAAATTTTAACAATAGTGTATATTCTCTTTACTATTCATCAGCTGCTGTGAGGCGATCCGCCACCGGACAGTGTGTGTTTTAAGACTCCAGAATCTGAACAGAGACCAGGCATCATCCCTATTTTAAGGCATGTTAGCATATTCTGAGGGTGAAGATCTTCTATCAGCCCATCCTGAGAGTTTCAGTTGCATGGCCCACTGCCCAGTCCCTGAAACCAATGCTGAGCACTAAGATTATGCCTAGAGCTAATACATTCTTTCCCAGAATTATACCTAAAGGTGTGAGCCTTCTGGTTTGTCTATTCAAGGGGGCATGTGAGAGGTGAAACACATAAAATGGATACATTGCACCAGATTTTACAGCACTATTTCCCTTCTTGTTTTTCTGTCCCAACAGCCTGAACCTGATATGCTCTGACTCAAGAGGCATGACAACATCCCAGTTTTGGTTTTATTTTCAGTCTCTCATAATCTGGTTCAGACAGAATATTAATCTGATCTGATGTGTCCAGTTTCAGTGGAATAATTATTCCATTCAACCCCTCATTAGGCTTGCTAGATCCCACATCTATGAAATGCTCCTCAACCAGATTGTCTTAAGTGAATGCACTTGACATTTCTGCATTTGGGATCTGCAACATTTTGCAAAATGATTATTTTCCGTACATTTATGACAGTTTCCCAAAGGCAACACATTGTTTGGGGCCACACTGTGATCGCCATGCCTTCCACATGGCCGTCTGTACCCAGTCCTCCCCTAGCAATGGTTTTCATAGTGAGTGGCAGTTTGGCATTAAAATAATTCTGAAGTGCTTTGAGTATTCTGATAAAACTGATTTTGACTTAACAGTTATAAACCTTTGAAAATTATGTTGCATGTGCAATAGATTTTTCACAGGATTTTCTCACTTAGGGTTCCTCTACAATGCACTCTTCTTTCAGTGGCTTGTAGTGTACATACATGCATATTCCCCTCCTACCATAGGTATAAATAGTCGCCTATCTAATGAGGCATGGTTTAGACAAGTAAAGATGAAGGTTGTGGGTATGTCCCAGAGTACATATGCTACATGGCTCTCTACTCTCCCAAGTCCTGTCCCTGTCTACTCTGCTGATTTTAGCAGTGTAGTGTCCTGTTGCCTTCCCACTGCTGGCGTTTTCCCCAGGAGAAGTCTTAAGCATTCGGGAAAGAGTAGCCTTTCCCCACTGCCTTCCCACTTCCCAAAACTTTCTCTGCTGCAGGAAAAGAATCTGGTAACTGGGAAAGGCTCTTCTGGCTCCCAGCTGCTGAAGTGACTTCAATGAAAGGCTCTGGCAGAAGGGAGCTGTGAAATCTTTCCACGCTACATCCCTCTGCCGGAGTGTTTTGCTAACACATGGATATGCATTGCAGTATTGGTGCAGACTGCTTTCCACAGTAGTATATAGCTACACAGATACTTCCCGACGCTGTCATTGGTATGTAGTGTAGATCTAACCTAAGGGTTTGTCAGAGTGAAATAAGGTAAACCAAATTAAGACCATTCTAATCGTGGCTGTGTCCCCACACAGTGTCTAATGCAATTTAATCCACTTTTAATTTACACATCTAGTTAATTTGAATTAATGTTCCTGTGTCCCTGTGTAGACAAGCCTGAAGCTTATAAAGGTACTTTGACAGAAAGAGACCTCCAGGGTCACTGAGTCCAGTCCCCTGCTCTCATGGATAATTTCATTTATAAAATTATTAAGCTCTATCACAAAATTTAGCTTGCCTGCCCACACTACTTCTGTATTCATAGATTCCAAGGCCATTGTGGTCATCGAACTTCCCCAAAATATTTTCTAGAGCATAACTTTTTGAATAACATCCACTGTTGATTTAAAAATTTCTGTTCCAGAACTTCACACCCATAATGGTTAGAAACCTCCTCCTAATTTTCAACCTAACTTTATTCTTTCCCGGTTTATATCCATTTGTTCTTGTGCCCATGTTGTTCTTTCGTTTAAATTAGTTCTCCCTCTCTGGTGTTTACTCCTTTCCCCTCCTCCCCCCCAATATATTTATAGAGAGCAATTGTATACCCTCTCAGCCTCAATTTTGCTGGGCTAAATAAGCCAAGTTCTCTTAGTTTCCTCCTGTCAGATCATCTTACTAGCCATTTGCCATATAAATTAAAGTTTGAATTATTTTTTCTTTGAACATGGATGAACAGAGCTGTTCATGGTATTCCAAATGAGGTCTTACTACGGTCTTGTATGGTGGCACTAATACTTCCTAGCTGTACTGGAAACACCTCACCTAATACATCCTAGGATCACATTTACTTTTTTATGGCCACATTATGTATGTTATAGTCATCCTGTGATCAATAATATACCAGATTTGTCTCCTCTGTCTCTTCCAACAGATGAGCCCCCCAGTTTATAGCATAAATTCTGGTTAGAGCCTAAATATATGACCTTGCAGTTTATTAATATTCAATTTCATTCTACTTCTACCACTTAAATCCTCAAGGTCATCCAATTTTTCCTGTATAATATTCCAGTCCTACTCTGTATTGTCTCCCAACTTTGTGACATCAGTAAATTCCATTAGTACAATCTTACTTCTGCCAAAGTCACTAATAAAAGTCTGTCTCGAGACTGATCCTTGAGGAACTCTACTAGACTATGGCTACATTACAGAACTTACAATGGTGCAGCTGCACGGCTGTAGTTCTGCTAGTGCAGATGCTACACCACCAGGAGGAAGCTCTCCTGTTGGCTTAGTTACTACAGTCTCTGTGAGTGACGGTAGCTTCATTGGCAGAAGGAACTCTCCCGCCAATATAGCACTGTCCACACTGGCACTTAGATTAGTGTAATTTGCATCACTTCGGGGTGGTTTATTAACATAGCTGTGTGACATGATTTAAAGTGACTTAAGCTGAAGTGTCTGCATAGCGCTATTAATCTCCCTCCAGCCCGACAGTTCTCCTTTCAGCGCAATTCAGTCATCTCCCCTTTAGCCAGTTCCTTACCCACCTTACAATTTCTATACTAATCTCTTATCTTCTGCATTTTAACAAATAATTTCTCATGTGGTGCTGTGTCAAGTGTTTTACTGAAATCCAGATTAGATCTTCTACATTTTCCTTGTCTAAGAAATCAGTTAGATTAATCTTTCTTTGATTAAAATCTCTGGCGCTATCTACTTTTGGTAAACCCATGTTGCATTTTATCCCAATTTCCATATTCCTCTGTGTCTTTAACTTTTTAAGAATAATTATTCATAAATCTTGCATATTTGAGTTCAGATGCATGAGTCTGCAGTTGCTCAGATCACTTTCTCCCCTTCTTAAATATTGATACTACATTTGCTATTCTCTGGTCATAGGGTACCATCCCCAATTGAGAGATTTATTAAAAATCCTTGCTACCAGAGTTGCAATTTCATGTGTTGGTTCTTACAGTATTCTGGGATGGAGACTACCCGTTCTCCTTAGCTTGAGGACATTCAACTCTGAGCTTTGTTTCCACCTTGGATATGATAATTTCTGTTTCTGTATGTGAAAGAATTGAAAATACAAAGACAGTACTCATATATCCATGGCTGTAAATAAAAAAATATAGTAGCTGGAGGATAATATGTAATTATATAATTTAAAATCCTATTGTGATGCATATGAAAAAGGCGACAGACTAAGTGATGCTCAAGTAGTGGGTTCTTGACCTTAATGCAGAACTCTGCCTTGGGTCTACATCTGGGACAACACTGAAATCAGAGTCTGTAGATGAACTATAGCCAGGTGCAGGCCAGAGGTTGAAGCCAGATGACAAAGAGTTGAAAGATTAAGCAAACTCAGTACTGAACCCAGAGTTCAGATATGTGCCAACGATTGTCGGAGCCTGAGGGTCAGTGGGAGTGTGGGATCAGGAGGCAAGGCTGAAGTGAACCAGTGATGAGGCTGGAGTGAGGCTAGTGTAGGGCAAGGACAAGGCTCAGGCAAGGCTAGTGCGGGAGCAGGCTGCAAGTCACTGGAGTCTAGTGTACTGAGGATGATTCCTGGCTGGGGAGTGCCATTTCTCAGACTGATCTGCAGCTCTGATGGCATTATGGAGATACCTGAGCTGGGGGGGGCATTTGACCCAGGTTCTGCTCAGTGATAGGTTAATGCTGCATGCCTGAGTACTGACTCACTGCAGCAGCTAAGTGAGCCGGTGTACTGGTTTGGCTGCAAGATTGCCTTACAGTTGTGGTCTCCAATGAAATATTGAGCAATGTACCACTCAGGTAAATGCTCTGGGACAAAACAAGGTGATTATGAAAGTTGTGCCTCAACTGTTTATGGCCACAGCTACTTCTGCAGATGTTGAATGAGAATTCTCATCATTTGACCTAGTGGACTCAAAGATTAGAAACCACAGGAACAGACAGAACTTCAAGGTTCATTTTATTTCTCAAGTAGTTTAATTTTGAAAGCCTTGTAAACCTTGCACTCTGTGGTAATTGACTTGAGTTTTGATCATGGATTAAAATTATTATATTTAAAATGTTGCATAATGAAATTAATAATGATGTGTTAACACAACATCTGTGATTAGCATATTAAAAAGATTTTATATTTTCGTACTTTAATTTATTGAAACTCTAGACAACTTTTTAGTACTATTAAATAATTTTTGTTTTGTAGTGAGATGATACTGTTTGAATTGTAAGAAAAACATTTTGAATAAAATTACAGCTATTAACTAATCCTGCAAATGCTTATATATGTGTGTATCTTTAAGAACATGTGCCGTCATTTCAGTTAATGAGATTCCTCATGAGTACATATACACAGTTTTTGTCTAACTGCAGCTTATTAAAATTCAAATATGATACTCTACTAGTAGTGCCATTGTAATGAAATATTTTAGAAATCAGCACTTATAATGTAGTTCATTGAAATTTTTGTTTTATTGCGATTTTAGATTAAAATTTATTAGGGCTTGTCAAGTAATTAAAAAAAATAATTATCATTAATTGTGCTGTTAAGCAATAGTAGCTCACAATTTATTTAAATATTTTGGGTGTTTTCCACATTTTCAAATATATTATTTTGAAATATATCAAATTTCAATGCAGAATACAAAGTGTGCAGTGCTCACTTTAAATTTATTTTTATTATAAATATTTCCACTGTAAAAATAAAATAGTATTTTTTCAATTCACTTAATACAAGTACTGTAGTGCAATCTCTTTATCATGAAAGCTGAACTTACAAATGTAGAATTATGCACAAAAAATAACTGCATTAAAAAATAAAACAATGTAAAACTCTAGAGCAGTGGTGAGCAACCTGCAGCCCATGGGCCACATGCATTCAATCAGGGTAATCTGATTGCTGGCTGCGAGACATTTTGCTGACATTGACCATCCACAGACACAGCCCCCCACAACTCCCAGTAGCCGCAGTTCACCCTTCCTGGCCAATGGGAGCTATGGTAAGTGGTGACCAGCACATCCCTGCATCCCCTTCGCCTGCAGACAACAATTTCCACAGCTCCCATTGTCCAGGAACGGTAAACTGCGGCCATTGGGAGCTGCGGGTGGCCATGCTTGTGAATGGTTCATGCCAGCACAGTGTCTTATGGACCACAATCAGATTACCCCGGTGGGCTGCAAACATCCTACATGCTGCAGGTTGTTCGCCACTGCTTTAGAGCCTACAAGTCCACACAGTCCTAGTTCTTTTTCAGCCAATCACTCAGACAAACAACATTTGTTTACGTGTGCAGGAGATAATGCAGACCACTTCTTGTTTACAGTGTCACCTGAAACTGAGAGCAGGCATTCACATAGCACTGTTGTAGCCAGCTTTGCAAGGTCTTTACGTGCCAGCTGCGCTAAAGATTCATATATCCCTTCATGCTTCAACCAGCATTCCGGAGGATATGTGTCCATTCTGATGATGGGTTCAGCTCGATAATAATCCAAAGTAGTGCAGACTAATGCATATCCATTTTCATCATCTGAGTCAGATGCAATCAGTAGAAGGTTGATTTTATTTTTTTGATGTTTCGGGTTCTGTATTTTGAGCATCGGAGGGTTGCTCTTTTAAGATTTCTGAAAGCATGTTCCACACCTCTCTGAGATTTTGGAAGGCACTTCAGATTCTTAAACCTTGGATCAAATTCTGTAGCTATCTTTAGAAGTCTCACATTCGTATCTTCTTTGCATTTTGTCAAATCTGCGGTGAAAGTGTTCATAAAACAAACATGCTGGATCATCATCCGAGACTGTTATAACATGAAATACATGGCAGAATCTGGGTAAAACACAGAGCGCAAGACATATAATTCTCCCCCAAGGAGTTCAGTCACAAATTCAATTAACACATATTTTTAAGGAGCATCATCAGCATGTAAGCATTTCCTCTGAAATGATAGCCAAATCATTAAGGGGCATACAAATGTTTAACATATCTGTCATGGAAACATATCTGGCCAGATATGTTAAACATTGCAATGTTGGTTACAAAAGGGCCAAGCAAACATCTATTTTCACTTTCAGATGACATTATAAATATGAAGTGGGGGCAGCATTATCTCAAATCCATGTAAACAAACTTGTTTGTCTTAGTGATTGGCTGAAGAAGAAGTAGGACTGAGTAGATTTGCATGCTCTAAAGATTAACATTGTTTTGTTTTTGAATGCAGTTAAGTTTTGTGCATAATTCTATATTTGTAAATTCAATTGTCATGATAAAGAAATTGCATTACAATACTTAAGTGAACTGAAAATACTATTTGTTTATTATTCTTACAGTGCAAATATTAGTAATAAAAATAATATGAGCACTGTACATTTTGTATTCTGTGTTGTAATTGAAATTGATATATTTGAAAATGTAGAAAAACATCCAAAATATTTAATATATTTCAATTGGTACTCTTGTTTAACAGCACAATTTAAACAGCAATTAATTGTGATTACCGGAATTTTAATTTTGATTAGTTTTTGAGCTAATGGCATGAGTTAACTGTGATTAATTGAAAGCCCTAAAATGTATCAATTCAGTTGGTGCTTTGTAAAAATGAATTAAATAAGTGATTTAAATGTCCTTATTTTAAATCAGTCCACTCTGTTTTAATCTTAATTGTATTTCCTAAACAAAACTACACCTCTATGATTCCCCACTGTAAATTTCCTTATTCCTATATAAATATTAATCTATAGTGCAAATTAAAATCTAGTAGTATTGTAGCTAATATGGCTTTCATACAGGATTATGCAACTCTCTCCAAGCTACTATATGTATAAAGGAGGGTACTTGGGGAACAGAATACCCTGCTCTCAAGGGCCCTAGTTTGGGAAAACATCCGTATTCAGGAGGCACACTTAAACACATGCTTAACTTTAATATGATTTAAAGTGCATGTGTAACATTTCTATAAACAGCTAAGAGTAGCATGAAATCCCTCCTTTACCTGTAAGAGGTTAATCAGTTCAATTAACCTAGTTGGCACCTGACCAGAAGGACCAGTGGGGGAAGAAGATACTTTCAAATCTATGGGGGGAAGGTTTGGTTTGTGTTCTTTGTTTGGTTCGGGACAAAGAGAGAGACCAAGCAGGTAACACAGCTCCTACTGAAAGGATACATCTAAAATTACAAATTTGTAAGTAATAGCAAGGAAATGCATTATATTATCTTTTGTTGTAGCCTTTGAATTTTCCCTATGCTAAGAGGGAGGTTTATGCCTTTTTTTTTTTTTTGTAACTTTTAAGTTGAGCCTAGAGGGGAATTCTCTGTGTTTTAAATCTTTTTATTACCCAGTAATATTACCTTCCATCCTGATTTTACAGAGGTGCTTATTTTTTCTTTATAATAATTTTCTTCTCTTAAGAACCAGATTGATTTTAGTGTCCTAAACATAAAGGGTCTGGTCTGTGCTTTTATTAAAGGCAAATTGGTTGGTTTATTATTCTCAAGCCTCCCCAGGAAAGGGGGTGATGGGGCTTAGGGGGAGATTTTGGGGAAATAGAAACTCCAAGTGGTCCTTTTCATGAATCTTTGTCTAACTCACTAGGTGGGAAGAAATTTGTGCCTCGGGGAAGTTTTTAACCTAAGGTGGTTGAATATAAATTTAGGGGGTCTTTCATGCGTGCCCCCACATTTGTACCCCATAGTTCAGAGCAGGGAAGACCCTTGACAACAGTTAATGTGCTTCAGCATCGTTCCTGAATAGGGATGAACTTTAAATACATCCTTAAATGATTTCATGAATTAGTGCCAATTATAATAAAAACAGAATAACTCCATTAACACCAGTGAAGCTACTCCATTCAGATTTTCACTGCTGTGCGTGGGGATGGAAATTTTCTCGGGAATTTCAACATGTAGATAGCTCAGTCCCATCAACACAGGAACGACTTATTATGTATCATATTGACAATGTGAATTTCCTGATCATAATAACTAAAATAAGGGTGGTCTTGAAGAATGTTTTATATAATCCATGATGGTCACATAGCCTAAAACATATTTTAATTATAACTCTCACTGAATTTTTGTGCATACATGTACAGTATTCATCAGATTTTCTGTGTGCTGCCTGGAGGTATTTACAAAATACGGTTAATATTGGAAAGTAACTTTTATTCATTTTTCAAAATAAAACAGAAGAGTTAAGGAGCACTAATTAATATTGTGCTTCTGGGACTTGCAAGAGATATCACCTGTATTTGGGTAAATTTTGAGTTACTTTCTAATCAATTTGAGTTGGGCAGCTCAGAACACTGTACAAGTCTTTGACAATTTACTTCAGCATAGTTTCAACTGTCAGTCTTGTTAAATTAAACAAATGTAAAATATATATAAAGATACGACTGAGCCATGTAAAAGCTATACATGTCACTATATTGTATCTTACTAATATTGTGAATGTGTTAATGAATGACAAATTAGTGAGGTGAGGGACACTTTTTGATAGCTCCAGAGTCTAACTCCTCATTCTGCACTATTTCTTAAAGGTTTCAAAAGATCGATACTCATTTTCAGATCTATATGTAGAATATTTAGAATAGCCTTTAGCTGCAATCTCTTCTATGTTCACAATAAGTACTTTTAGAAACTTGTATTTTAACATGGTCAATTGCTCAAAAATACTCTGGCAACTGTTAGCCTCTATGTACTCAAATAAACTTGTTACCATGTATGGACTGTCTCTGAATTCAATTCCCTGAGTGCCCATAGTCACTTAAGGTGTGCATTTGCAAAACACTGCAGTCTGTTCATGACAAGAAGGAACAGTTATTACTCACTTTACATTGAGGCCGATATACGTGAGCATTATTATTTTCCAGATAAGTATGAAAGTCTGGCAGAGTTCCCTGTATTGAAGTGTAGGTGGTTTCAAAAAGCCCATGTTGTGCATCATAGAAAAATATTGGAACATATTTGTGATAATATTCAAGTAACTTTCACAGAGCACATGAGATGTCAATTATTTTGGCATCTTGGAACTGATATGCAGTGCTCTGTGAGGCACAACATATGGGTTTGAAAGGTCAAGAGAGGCAATCTCTCGCTACATGGAATTTTATTAAAAACATTCTCTTCTCCTCCTATTCTATCATAAAATGACCCTGATTATTTTTATGTTGTTAGTTTCTCGTTGATATTGATGGGCAATTTCTGAGCCCACTGTAATAAATATCAGATATTCTTGAGAGAAAGGACCCTGCTCCTTCAGAACGACGAACTACTCCCTTTTTAGATCATGATTCTGCAAGGTACTTAGGTACGTGCCTAACTTTAAGGATGTAAGTAGTCCCACTGAACTTAATATGATATACATATGCTTAAAATTTTGCTGAATCAGGGCCCATATCTACTCAATGAACAAATACTTTAGGGAATTTTAATTATTTGATTTATCTGATCATGACAGTCTTTAAGAGCATAATGCCTCTGGATTTAAAACCATTACTACACATGGGCTGAAAAATAAAATAGGCAGGTATGAATATAATAAAGCACGTGCCAGAAACCATTCCAACTTGAGGCTTTCTTTGAATTTAAACAAGGTTATTTCAAGGTTATAATGCAAAGTAGTTTTAGTACAACAGCACTCAAAATATACACTCCAAAACTCTTGAAAATGAATTAATAAATGTTGAAATGACTAACATTGCTAATTCCAAAATCCTTTGATTGCTTAATGCTAAGGAGAAAATAGGTACACTTCAAAATACATTTTAGTAGTGCTAAAGCTGGTTCCTTAAAAATTCTGAGCTGATATTTTGTCTCCTCATCCTTTGAATAAATATAATAATAGGTTAAAATTATTCAGTAAGTAGTGACCATGTGACATGTAATGAAAGACAACCTCTATTAATAAAGAACTTGTTGATTTTTTTTATTTGATTCCTATCAGTAAAACACAGATGGGGGAAGAAATAATCCAAAAGAAATTCTTTCAAGACCTGCAAATTAGTCCAATTCTTTGGTTGCATCATTAGAACTATTATTTCTGTGTTTTAATACAAGTCCTAGAGCTATCTGGATTGTTTTAACTGGTGAATTCCATATGTAGGTTCCAAGCATCATTTAGACTATAAAAGTTCATGATGTCCTCTCTACAGAATTATTTCTGACTAGTGAAACTTCCTCATATCCTAGTTAGTAGGAAGGAATAGTCACTTTTAAAGACCACTAACCATTGTCAATAAGCCATTTTCATAGGTTCCAAAGCCAGCAGATACCAATGTGATCATCTTGTCCAATTTCCTGTACAAAACAGGCAAAAAAACTCCCAAAAGCAATTCTCTTTGAACTTGAACATATCTTTCAAAAAACAAAAAAAAATAACCAACCTCAATGTAAAAATTACCAGTGATGGAGAATCCATAATGACCAATAGTAAATGGTTACAGTGATTAATTGCCCTTACTGTTAAACATGTGCACCTTATTTCCAGTCCAAATTTGTCTGTCTTCAACTTTCAGCAGTTGGAACATGTTATACCTTTCTCTGCTAGACTGAAGAGCCCATGTTTGTTCCACCGAGTAGGTACATATAGTCTTTAATAAAGTTACCTCTTAACCTTCTTTTTTTTAAGATGAATAAATTGTGATCCTGGAATTGTTCACTATGGGTGTGACACTGTCAGGAGTAGTTCATGTCTATGAGTGCCTACTTCAGGGCAGACTGTCAAAAGCAGGGCAAATTGATGGCATGTTCTATAATTAGATTTCACCAAACCGGTACCAAATGTGAACTCCCAAAGTATTGCAATAGTCTTATAATTGAGCCGCAGAAAGTTCCCTGAGACACTTAAGTCTATTGTGCCATCCAGGAGAGAGGGACTATGTAATAAATGATCACTTACACCAAAAATCACAATGTTTTCAAGTTACAGCAGTCCAAGTTACAGCAGTCTTCTACCAGGTTATTGATGATAATGTTAAATAGCATAGGGTCACAAACTGATCCCCCTGAGAACCACCAAAACCAACACCCAATCAATTATGATCCCCCATTTAGTTATATATTGAGACTTATCCCATTTTTTAATCAATTTAATGTGTTCCATGTGAATTTTTATATTCTAGTTTTTTTCATCAAAATATCAAATCAAATGTCTTACAGAGGTCAAAGGTAACAGTGTTGATGTAATACACTTAATCAACCAAACTTATAATATCATAAAAAAATTCAGGCTAGTTTGGCAGGATCTACTTTCCATAAATTCATGTTATTGACATTAATTATATTATCTTTCTTTAATTCTTCATTATTGAGTCCCATATCAGCTGCTTCATTATCTTTCCCAGGGTTGATGTCAGACTGATGAGCCTATTATTACCCAGATCATCCTTGTTTATCCTTTTTTATATACTGGCAAAACATTAGTTTTTTTGTCAGTCTTCTGGAACTTCTCCAGGGAGGGTGCCAAGACTTCTTTAAAATCAGCATTACAGTAAAACCTCGATTTAACGGACCTCGATTTAACGGACTTCGGATGCAATGGACAAAATTTCTGATCCGTATCAGACCACGACCCCTCCCGGCTGTGGCCCCGGTCCCCTTCGCAGGTGGCTGGCTGCCGGCTTCCGGCTGCCACCCCGGTCCCAGCCGCTGGCGGGCTGGCTGCCGGCTCCCAGCTGCCGCCCCGGTCCCGACCGCTGGCGGGCTGGCTGACGGCTCCTGGCTGCCACCCCAGTCCCGGCCGCTGGCGGACTGGCTGCCGGCTCCCACCCTGATCCCAGGAACGGGCGGTCTGGCTCCCGGCTGCCGCCCCCGTCCCAGCCGCTGGCGGGCTGGCTGCCGGCTCCTGCCTGGGTCCCCGTAGCGGGCGAGCTGGCTGCCGGATCCCGGCTGCCGCCCGGGTCCCAGTAGTGGGTGAGCTGGCTGCCGGCTCCCAGGTCCCAGCAGCGGGCGGGCTGCGGAGCTGCTGCCCCGACCCTGTGGCGGGTGGGCTGCTGCTCCGACAGCTCGGGTTTTTTTTTTTATTAAATAACGGACTTTTTGATTTAATGGACACCCCCTCGCCCGAATTAGTCCATTAAATGGAGGTTTTACTGTAATGTTTCAATGAGATCATCAGCCAGCTCTTTTAAAACTCTGGCATGCACGTTATCTGGACCTTCTGATTTTAAAATGACTAACTTAGGGAGCTATTCTTTAACATCCCTCTGAGATATTAGTAGAATCATAGAACTGGAAAAGACCTTGAGAGGTCATCTAGGTCATCTAGTACAGTCCCCTGCACTCAAGGCAGGACTAGACCATCCCTGACAGGTGTTTGTCCAAGCTGCTCTTAAAAATCCCCAACAATGGAGATTCCACAACCTCCCTAGGCAATTGGTCACTTTCCTTTGTTTGTAAATTGAAATATTTCTGCTACTGGAACAGAAAATCAATTTATAAGATGCTTTTATAGATCAGTACAAATGAAAATTCACCTACATTTAGTCCTCTTGCTGTGGTACATATATGTTGATGCATTGTTTTAAAAAAGGCAATATTTGATGCTTACATTCTGGAAAAAATGTCTTTTCATTTTAAAAATCTGTGCAATCTGTTGTGGTTTTTTTCAGCCCCAGAAGAAGATACATATTTTCTCCATGCCTTGGAATCTTTAAGTAACCATTTTCTCCATTTTATAAAATGTGTTTATTAAATGGCTTGTATCTAAGTTAAAAAGTTTTCTACTGGGGGATTAAATTAATACTAAGGGGTCATTAATACAAATGATTGCTGTTAAATTGGCAGCTTTATTACCATGTCTTAGGAACAGGTGAATGAAGCAAACAGTAGTTGTTCAGATCAATTTCTTATTGCTAAAACAACTTGAAAAACCTTGAATATTCATTGGTTGCCATTTAAAGTAGTAATAGTTATAATAGCAACAGTTTCCACTCTACTTACAGTACAAGGTAATTATAGCAGCTGTGTGGTAAGTCAGCAACTGTTGACTTCTAAATGAATTCTACTGAATGACATTTAAAGAAAAACACAAACTGAACTGAAAATGTTTGTAAATCAATGTTATAACCTAAAGTAATATTTGATATTCATAGTAGTCCTCTCAATAAAATAAGTATTGACACTTATGTCAAGAGATGATGTAAGAAAACAAACCCATTTGAAATTCTCATGCCTCGAAGTTCCAAGTTGTAGCCTACATTTTATTGATTTTTATTGTGACTTGTAATCAGCAATGTTATGTATTTTTACTTACTCATATGGATTTCGGTCTGGGGTGAACAAACAATAATGCACAATATTTTGTCCAAGTTGCTGAGGATGCCATACAGAAATAGAGAAAAGTAGTTCTTTGCTTTCTGCTCAGACAACTAAAACAAATGGAAAAGATGAGAACCACTCAGATGTAATCATCCTAAACTTCTGTATGACTGTTCTTCACATTATTTAATCCTCCTTGAGGAAGAACAAATACTCAATATAGTCCTAAAGTAAGTTGTAGAAGATAAAATATTTTTCTACAATCATGATCGGCCTCATACTTTATGGTGGGATTTTTTTTAAAAAAGAGAGAGGATTGGTGGCTCAGCTTTCCCATCATAAACAGAATGACATTCACATCAAACATCGCCGCCTCCTCTCACAACCACAAGCCTCTATATAAATCCATGGTATGCTCACATTTTGAATACTGTGTGCAGATGTTGTCATCACTTCTTAAAAGATAGATCTTGGAATTGGAAAAGGTACAAAAAACAGAAACAAATGATCGGTGGTCTAGAACAGCTTCCATACGGGGAGAATTAATTAGACTGGGACTTCTCAGCTTGGAAAAGAGATAACTAAGGTGGAGATATGATTGAGGTCAATGATATCATGACTGGTGTGGAAAAAAATAATAAGGAAGTGTTGTTTACTCTTTCTTATAACACAAGAACTAAGGGTCACCAAATGAAATGAAGAGGTAGCAGGTTTAAAACAAGCAGAAGAAAGTATTTCTTCACACAACATACAGTCAACATTTGTGGTTGTGGAACTCCTGCCATGGGATGTTGCAAAGGTCAAGACTATAACAGCGTTCAAAAAAGAACTAAATAAATTCATGGAGGATAGGTCCATCAATGGCTATTAGCCAATATTAACAGGGATGGTGTCACTAACCTCTGTTTGCCGGAACCTGGGAATGAGCGACGGGAGATGGATCACTTGATCATTACCTGTTCTGTTCATTCCCTCTGGGGCCTCTGACATTGGCCACTTTTGGAAGACAGGATACTGGGCTAAATGGACCTTTGGCTGTTCTTATATTTGCACTAAAATATAGCACAGATTTCAGAAGAGAAAGACACTAAACGCTGCTATCCTCCATACCCTGACTCCTTCTGTCACCATCCTCATCTTCTCCTAGCCATCCTTCCTTGAGCTAGCTCCTGTCCTCTCTCCCTGTAAGAACCTTCAACCTCTATTCCCACTTCTTCACACCTCCAACCTATGGTTCATTGCAACCCTCCTCCTATTCTTCCTCTTTTTCCCCATCACCACTCTGCATTCAAATCAAGCTGCATCACTGTTGACTGGAGCTGAATTTTAAATGCTGACCTCTAGATAAAAGGCTCTATCGCCCACTAAATTTAGTGCTCTATCCACTCCAGACATTATTTGGTTTGAATGTTTACCTCAGAAGTAAGGGACTTTGAGACATTGTTACAAAATTATGAGCTTTTAAGTATGTTTTTTACTGGATGGCATTATATAAATGCAGATGTTGATTAAGAGTTCTGAAATACCTTTGCCTTGTAGTTAGCTGCAAAAGATTAGTGTTGAAATCCACGGACACCTTTTTTATAACCCTTTTCATTTAATGGCATCCATTGAATTGAATATTTAGATGTAGAGCTGGAGTTTTACTTGTGTAAGTCTTTATTTGATTATATACCATCTAGTAAAATAACTTTTTGAGTTAAGAACTAATTTTACAATTCTTCTTTGCTTTGGATAATAAAATGATCATTCAAATTCTGGTTTTCATATGATATTTCAAAAATATTTTCATTAAATATATCTTTATAAAGAGAAATAGTATCGAGGGTGAACATCCTCTACTAGTTACTAAGGAAGAATTCCCACGAAAGCCAGATAATCTAGTTCTGAGTTTACATCAGCGTTACACTGTTGTACCTTCATTTTTTTCTAATTTACAGTGTTATATTTGTAAAATTCTTGCTATTGAGTACTTGAATAAAAAAGGACCCAGTAGTTATTAAATATTAGTTTCATGGCAGGTACTGTGTAGGTAGTTAATTAAATATATAATTTAATTAATGATGTGATTGATTATAGAGTTAAAGAAACTGTATGGAGATACTGAGTCATTTCACACCAGAAAATGTGATTGTTGAACAGAGAAAACAATTGAGTTGTAAATACTGAATCCATTGTACTCTTCTGTGTTCTTATACACCTCCTTTTTTTCCTCCTCCTCAGCTGTAAGCACAAGGTATACTTGGAAAAGCTGCCAAATACTAGCATAATTATCCCATTTCATAACGAAGGATGGACTTCACTCTTGCGAACCATATACAGCATTATCAACCGGACTCCGGACATCCTTATAGCTGAAATCATTCTCGTGGATGACTTTAGTGACAGAGGTAAGATCCAGTGGTTTAATATTGTGACTATGTAGAAATTGAAGGAGAGGAAAATATAAAGAAACAAAACTATTTGACCAGTTGTACCCAGAAAAGATCCGTTTAGTCGTTATAGTTTGCTCATGCATTGAGCACTGCTTGTTTAATTAGGTTTTCATGGTTAGCTTGTGTGGTACTATGGATGAAGGTGAAATATATTTTATATTAAGAAGAAAAAGGTAAAAGCTCTCTCATACTTCTTGGGTAGTTTTCTAGATAATTAGTTTTTGTTTCAGTATGGAATTTATCAGAGCAAATTTCTGACCTACAACTATTATAGCAGGAAGCCTTTAGGTGCCTGGGAAAAATGTTTGTGGACCATTGCTGTGACAGAGTATTTCTCAGCAAGATTTTTATTTGACAATAATATTTGAAGCGGCAGGGAGGGGAAGGGGGAAGATGGTGACACTTGCATTTATCTTGGCTTATCATTGTCATTTCTATTGTCATATGGATTTTGATGAAGTGTCCTTCTACATATAATATAGTTTAACTGTAATCATGAAGTAAGCATGTGTAATGCTGGCTGCTCCCTGCTTGATAGATTGTATACTATGACCAGAGTTTTCTGGGACAAGAATCATAAGGTAGTGTTGCAAATTTTTCTACAGGCAAGTTATTTTCCAGTAGTAAACAATTTGTAGAAACATCTGTAAGGATAAGTCTTACTGGATGTCTGAAAACATACTAGAAGTTTTAAAAGAATCATTTTACTTTAAGAGAACACTGTTATAAAACCCTGTTCTCTCATAAGCAGTTTGTGACCATATATGCATTCAGAATATGATGGTATAGTAATGGTGTTTCATGAAGGTTTTACTGACTATAAAAGTAGCTTTTATAATATTACATGTAATTGGTCTAGAAGGTTTAAATCTACCACCTGGTTACTAGAGAGTTAGTTACTATTAATCAGAGAATCTGGTCTCTCTCTTAGCAGTTTTCAGTGTGTTGGTTTGTTTCTAGTGAGAGCCCTCTGCCTGATCAGCAAGGCATCTCTTTAGCATGGTGAAAATATTTTGTATGAATAAATGTCACCATATTTCAACCTTTGGAGTACATTTTCAAAATATTGTGCACAATTTTAGTCAAACTCTATGGCAGTCACATAGTTCAAAATTGCATACAACTTCGAGAAAGTCTTAACCTTTTAGACCAAGACATTTGTTGTTAATATGGGATAAAGCAGGGTTTCTCAAACTGGGGGTCGCGACCCGCCAGGGGGGGGTCGCCGAGCGCTCCCTGGGGGGTCGCGAGCTCCTGTCGCTGCAACTCGCGGCGGGGACTGGGGGCTGGCGTGCAGCCGGCAGCCCGGCCGCGGTGGGAACTAGGGGGCCGGCGCGCAGCTGGCAGCCCGCCCACGGCGGGGACTGGGGGCCGGTGTGCAGGGCGGTCCGCGGATTTATTTTTAAAAAAATTCGGCGGCTTTTCGGCGGAGGGGTCGCGCCGCGCCGCCGGAGCAGGAAAAGGGGTCGCAGTCTCAACAAGTTTGAGAGCCGCTGGGATAAAGGCTTCTGAAAGAGACAGTACAAGACTGTGTCTTACTGAAAAATGAATACTAGTTTAAAGAAATTACTTTCCAAACCACTATTCCTACCTCAAAGATGCTTGACACTAAAATAGTTTTTTTTAAAAAGAAAAAAAAAATCCTCCAATGGAAAATGCTAATTCAGTAACAGCTAAACATTAGTGGAAACTTGAATTGCTATGGGGACTCTCCAGCTCCATAATAGTCCTCCAGGCTTGTGCAGTACAGATAGATTCGTTTGGTTTGCACTTCTGCCGCAAGATGACTTTTCATCCAATCACAGTGATTCAAGAAATACCTTATCTGTAATTAATAAAATCAGTTCTTCATCCTGTACGGGAACTCTTTGGAAGACTAAGAGAGGAAGCAAAGAAGGCATATCTAAAACAGTCTAGGTCTAAGTCATCTGTTGGATACATGTGTGCAACTGTTACTGAAATCCATGGGAATAGAGAACAAATTGTTGTACTCTATCACCTCTGTGCTGGAGATGTTTTCACATGTGCTACTGATGAATGTGTATCCATGAGTGCCATTGTCCTGTTTTTTAAAAAGTGCCATATGTGGGTGCCTGATTTATTCTAGTTACTATTGTTCTGGAGACAGTTACGTTGTTTAAATAATGTTACATTTTGCCATGGTATTCAACGGAAAAGCATGAATTAGTGCACTCTGCCATTAAAGTTTTTATATGGTTCAGGATGGGACTACTTTCATTTAAACTGTACTTATCCCTTCCAAACTATTTTAAAACTGATGGTAGGTGTCTATCATTCCCTCACAGGTCCCTTTATTAGTCAAACTCTACTTCAGAACACTATTGAGAGATTACTAAGACACAAACTAGTTGAAAATACAATTATTTAGAAAGGTGGAGAGCACTGTAAAAATAGATGAAGGAATGTCAGTTCTTTTCCTATTTTATATTCTTACCTAATGCTAACACTGAAGTGCATATAAAGAGTCTTAGGTGACAGACAACAAAAATGTTTTAGTGCATAGCATACTACTGATCATTTGGCTAGACTACTTATGAAAAGTTATTTGTGTCCCTTAATTTTATTCACATTTATTCCTTCAGCTTTAGCTATCAATACCAAAACCTTTAGATTGTTCATGCATAACATTAGCAATAAATTATGACATTTTTATATTATAAAACTGGAAGAACAACTACATCTTTTAAATCTTGACATAACCAAACTAGGGAGTTGGTATATAAAAAAGGAAGCTAAACAAATGTTATAAAACATGGTCGTACAATATTTATTTATGAAGAAATTCAGTGTTTGATGACTATGTGAATGAAAGAAGCTCTCTCAATCTGGAGGTAGAAATCTACACTTTGGTATATCTCAGAAGGCACAGTATCATAAAAAGCCTTTTTTTCATATATTTCCTATCGCATCTGAAGAAATCAAAGAAAAATGTATTGATGTATTTAGTAGAAACAGTTCTTTTCACTGGTTGTCTTAAGAACAATGGGGTAAAAATGGGATGTGAGCCATAGTGTTTTATATGATCATAAACAAGAATGCAAAACACTAGTTTGTTGTCTAGGTCAAAGAGAAATGAGCTGGAGGTTTAACTGAACATAATTAAAGGAGTGAGTGGGTGGGGTGGGGAAGAGAAATTCAGAATACAAATACAAACTATAAAGAAGAATCTAGTTGTCATTTAACAAGCTCTATAAAAAAAACAAGGGTTTTACTTCCATGACATGGTTTGTCTGAAAAGACACTGACTTGGGAGCTAATAGTACTATATTACAACAAACCTCTAGAATCAGAGGTGTGCTTCTCTTCTCATAATGAGCTGAAGTCTGTTCTCTCAGTTAGAAAACGGCATTGATTTCTGTTTCACTGTGTTTCAGCTTGTACTACTTATACTTCTAAAATACATATATGATCATTTGTCTGTAAAGCCCTCTTCTAATTAAGACCTTAATCAGCTGTAAAATCATTTGGTGATGCACAATAGTTTCTTCCAAATTGTTTTATTGTATTTTTGCATCTAAAGTTGCTGTCTAGTGAAAGCTAGAAGATGGATTAAATCTTTCACATGTAAATGTATGCAAAAGAGATAATTCTATCTTTGGGTGAAGAATATCCCAGTACTTGATCCATGCAAGCCCTGGAGCCATGCAAGCTTCTTCAAGTTACGCATCCAGGACGCTTAAAAACAATCTAAATCAGTGGTGGCCAGCACGTCGATGCGGCTGACGCCGTTTCCCGCAGCTCTCACTGGCTGGGAATGGCAAACTGTGGCCACTGAGAGCTGCGAGCAGCTGTGCCTGCGAACGGTCAATGTAAACAATATAAATGTCTCGCGGCATGCCAGTGGATTACCCTGATGGCCCGCAGGTTGCCCACCTCAACTATTTGCAGTGCTTATCAGTGATAAAAACTGGTAGGTTACAGAAGGTGTAGTTTAGCATCTCACGGGCGCTTCACTGTATTCCCCTGGGGGAATTCTTCACACATTATTCATTCATGTAGCTCCATGCCCAGTTTGCCAGGGGTTTCCTGCCTAGTTTATTTAGTTGTTGGCTATTTTGTTTATATTCTCACTTTCCTTGGACAGGGACCATATCTTCCTCAGTGTCTATAGAGAACCAAGAGCACCATTGTTCAGATAATAAATCCAGCTGCAGCTAGTTTGGCCATATAGCACATATCTGACTTTATTGCTTCATGCAAGATTACAAACAGTGATTTGGCAAGGTTGAGGGCTGCCTGTTTTAAAAGCAAAGCAGTTGTAGTTCAGCATCAGAACTGTTTGCCTTTCTCAAGAATAATAAATTTAATCAGTTTTACGGCAGATTAAATCCCATTTATTTTACTTGCAGAAGCTTTTTGAGCAGGATGTCACTTGTAACAACAGTTTATAGATGCTTGGTTTCAGATGTTGGGCAGACATAGCTTTTAGTGATTAGATTAAGGGTTATGTTGCATGTTTATCTATATTGCCACAGGAAAACTTTGCAGTAGGAGAAGGAGGTTTTCTGATATTGTGAAAGTTCATTATTCACAGCAGGTGTTCTCCTATTTCATTAGGGTGTGTATGCAGGGAATTTTATTTATTTGTTTATTTTACAGGCACCACACTCTGCCTGCAAAGCCCCCCCCCTTTTTTTTGAGACAGGGTGTGCCTGGGCACACCCTGTGCGCATGCCTAGCTCCTATGTCAAATTACGTAATTTCTCTTTAAAAAAGGAGAGGATCAGAGAATAAGTAAAGGTAAACTAAGCAATATGTGGAATACCTGTGGCATATTAAAAGTAACAGTGAAAATTTCATAATAGGAGTACCAAATTTAGACCCTTTAGGCTCTTTAGGATTGAATGGACTAGACCCCAGCAAGCTCTGTGTCCTAAAGCCTTTGCTCCCCAATCATATTGAGAAATCTCTCAATAAATACAATGCTGCTACTTACTCCAGCCACTGGAACCAACTCACTCGGATTAGATGCGCAAGACAGTATTTGAATGCAAAATTCTATTGTGTTAGAGCCATGTGTTTGTCTTCTTTGTATGGGAAAGCATCTTGAGGTTTTAATCTGGTATGGGCCCCATTATTACAGGCATACAACTACCCAGATATACAGTGAATAACAGTCCCCGCCCCGGTCCTGCAAAGGATTGTAAAATTTTAAAGTACAATTTTATGTCATCGGAATCAATGTAATATTACTCCATGTTTTGTACGGTGTGTTTAAAAATACTTTCTTATATGAAATCCTTAGTGGCAGGTGGGCTTTCAAGCTGTTTAGCCTAATGATCTAGTAGTAGCATATTACCACTTGGAAGAGTCATGTTTGGCCCTTTAGAATGGCTGGAGATGCTGCCTTACAGGAATGAGACACTATCCTGGGGATGGAAGCACTTGATTTCCCTTTTGCAGCAGAGACCTCTAGAGCAGGGATCTCCAACTCAAATCACCATGAGGGCCACATAAGGCCTAGTACATTGGCCCAAGGGCCGCATCACTGAAACCTTTTCATACGATACAAAAATACAGTAAAAATGAAGAGTAATATAGTGTGCTGTTAAGTCAATGTATTAACTTTTTAAAAACTTTAATACGAAGTGGGGTTTAAATAAAATATAAACACTCCGTAATGCACCTCACTCAAATGACAAAACATGTATTTACTTTTAGAATTACTTCAGTTAAAGGCCCCCCTCCTGCCCCCCATACCTGCGCCCACTCCACCCTTCCATGAGGCCCCACCCCTTCCCTGCCCCCATTCCAACTCCTTCCCCAAATCCTCACCCCAGCACTGCCTCTTCTCCGCCTCCTCCCCTGAGCGTGCTGTGTCCTTGCTCCTCCCTCTTCCTTCCTGAAAAGTTCTAAGCACCACCAAACCACTTTTGGTAGCAAGAAACACTAGGAGGTATGTGGAGGAATGGGGATGTGGCATGCTTGGGGATATTAGGTATCTCAAGTCCAACTCAGCTGTGTTATGATTATTATTCCTTGCACAGTCCCATGAATAAGAAGTTTCAAATGACAGGTAATTTTACTTCAGGAATTTGTTGAATCACAGTTATAGAGGCTTTGTTTCCATGATATTTGGATCTTAGAGTCCCTAGAGAAGTTCCACTGCCCAACCCTCTGAGATGCATGAAGAACACATTTCTGCTGGTGACTTCAGGCTGCATTTCTCCCTAGTGTAATCATAAGGATTTTAAAGAGGACGTGAACAAGGTGTTGTTAACATGCTGCTTACTGGGGCTTCTTTGTTTCCGCTTCCAAAAATGCATACACACACAGTTGCACATGATCTCATTCTGACATTTGAGATATCTTCTACAGACTTAAGTGAGGATTCTGAACAAAGCCTGTATGACCATTTTGTAATGTAAACCAAATTTGTGGTTAAGAAATATCTTCCCTAAAGGTACTGTGAAAGTATATTTAACTCTTTTCTAGGGTATTAAATTATATTCACCCTAATGTTTTCTATCCTTTTTTTATTATTCAGTTATGGATTCTGAAATTCCCTTGTATAGGTGTTCGGAGTTAAAATAAGATTCACTAAAGAGGAAATTATCCCCCAATTCTCCATGTGAAATATTTAAATTTAGTTTTCATAAACAGCAGAGAAAATTGCTAAACCTGGATGAACATTAATTTCTACATTAGTTTCTCTTTCCAGCATCAGCTGTTTTCTTTACACTCCAAAGAAAATGATAACAGTACACTGAAACATCAAACAACCCAAAAATAGGCTTGAACAATTAACACATGGTTACCATCTTCAGCTGTCACCATTGTTAAAATATGAATAAGGCATACATAATCCAAAAGCTAGAAAACCTAGGGTATTTATAACAAAGAGCTGTTCATATGTTTGTTTATTTTCATTTGGGATTTATGTTAAATTAGTCTTTAAGCAGTAAAATATAATTAAAAGGGTGACATTTTAGTCAGCTTTAGCTGAGGCTGTGAATATCTGATCCTGGAAATCATAGAAACTTTAAATGGGAGCTATCAGAGATTCAAAATCTTTAACACCTGCAATTGCTATGAGCAGAGTGGTGACAATCCAGTAAGCCTTGGGCCATATCAATCTTGATTCATCACCAAAACTTCCATGTTATGCATGAGAAACTTGTCCCTGGTCGTGTGGAGCAACACTCTGTGTTGATTTTTACTTATAAATGGGCTTTTGACAGCTTCCAGACGTATTCCCTGTCTTGAAATTTTCAGATTAAGTTTCTGATTGGATTTTTCTTCTTGGGTACTAAAATGTTGATGTGGGCCTCATTAATTATAGTGTTTGAAGTTACTGAGCATCACTCTTTCTCTGTCTGCCTCTTCTCTTTCTTCACCCTCCCCACGCATACACCTCACCAACTGAAACTTGAGTTCTAGGCTCTGAAAAACAGACAGAAAAAACACTTCACTCCCACAAATATCACAGTGAATTTAATAATAGAACAGACAACAGCACTGTATAACTCAGAATTAATTATTCTGCATTTATGGGTAAATTACTTATTTTAAAATGGGTAACACCATTCCTAGAACTGGTACAATTTATATGCTGTGAATAAATTATTCAACCGATTATCATATTTTTCTGTTAACTATCATTGTGAATGGATACCAATTTCTGCAAATGTATTAATTGTTCGTAAGTATTTGGCAAACAGTTTGGATGAACAGTTTTAGTCCTGCTTCCTGGACATGTTCACTCTAGCTGTTTGCTGGCTATTAACTGAGGTGTGTAATTGGTCACCTAGATCACATGGTATTGTTTCTGCTCTCTGATGGCATGAATGAAAATTTTAAAATTGAATAATAAACCAAGTTTAGCAACTAATGCTAAATTTCTCGAGTAAATAATCACTTGAGTTACAATTTGTTCTTAGTACACTTTCTAGACGCATCTGTGACTATACTTCTTTGTAAACTGTGATAATCCTGCTATTTTAGTCCTGGTATATATTGCCACTAATACAACATAGCATAGGTGTGATTTTTGTGTATGTACTCAGCACCAACAAAGAAAGTGATAGGTACTTTATATAAAGGTGAAAAGATTCCTGTCCCAGGGAGACTACAGTCTATCTCAAATTCCCATATACCTACTATTACTGTAATAGTTAAGCATCTCACAATTTGTAATATATTTATCCTCACAACCTCCCTGAGAAGTAGGGTCCTGGGGCATATAAAGAATAACTGACTTTCCCATGGTCACACAAGAAGTCTGTGGCCGAGCAAAGAAGTGACCACAGGTTTCCAGAGTTCGACTAGCCCTTCCCATGGAATCATCCTTTCTCTTCAATAGTCAAACTAGATGAATTATAAATTTGGAAAGAGTATGTGAGGGAAAGCACCAGTATGGAAAGAAGCAAATTGTGATGTTTAGAATGCACCTTGTTCTACATATATAAAATATACAGGAAAAATGTAGGCAAACTGGAGCGAGTTCAGAGGAGAGGAGAGCAACAAAAATGATAAGTTTTTAAAAAAATATTACTTTGGGCATATTCAATCTTGAGAAAAGAAAACTTAGGGGAGATCTGATAAGTCTTCAAATAAAAGCTCTTATTCACTTCATTTGGCAATGCATGTACATATAAAAAGATTGAATATTCTGCAAAGTGCAAAAACTTTCAGGAATGTCTCTCTCAATTTATTGTTCAAGCCTTTTTCAGGCTGTTTCTTAAACGTGTGTGTTTTATCACTAACCTACTGCACAATCTAAAAGGGGGGAGGTAATGAGTGTAGTAAATGCATGCCTCCAAGATTTTACATTTAGCAGGGACAAAAGGTTTGTTCTGTCAAATTAATTTGGTAACCCTGACAATCTGAGACATTTTAAGAGCTTAAAAAGCTACAATGACCTTGCTTTCTGAAGACAATTTCTGATTCCATTAGGGCTTTGTTATGTACAAATCCTGTCAAAAAAAAAAACATATCTTAGTATGAAAAAAACTGTAATTCATCTACATTCATTTAATCTTGTTGTGTGCCTGTGGAGAGGAATGCAATAGATAATGGGACAGTGTTTGTTTTTGATGACTCTTCCCTGGCTAATAGACAATTCCACCATATTTCTTTCTTTGCATAAATGAAAGTCATTTTGCCATCAGCATATCTTTTCTTTGGCATCTGTATGTGTTTATGCAGATAGATTGTATTTTGTGCAAAGACCAAAAAAGTACTCATGCATGTTTATTTACTGCTATTTGCTTCTTAGATGTACCATAGGAGACACTAACGATGTATGAAGTTGTCCTATTTACGGATCATCCAATATATTATCCAATATTATCATTTTGATAGTATTTGGGGGGGGGAATATTTTAAAGCTCTCAGGATTTTAAGAAATTATGTTGGTCAACTTTTTTTTTTCACACTATGCCCAAGTATCTTCCTGTTGCAGATGGGCAATTTAGGAAGTGTATAAATATATGCATGCTTTAGCAATCTGTCAGACACAGTTTGGTTTTTAAAATGTTGCTGATTTGTACAAAAAAATATGAGTAACTCGCTGCTAGAAAATGTACATGACAGGGTTAAATCAGGTTTCCAAACCTGTGTGCAGCTCCAGACATAGTGGAAAGACTATGGAGAAGAAGGGACAGCAAGTATGGAGGAGTAGAAGTGGGCCAGATTGTGACTAGTGCATGCTGTGGGCCTTTTGAGACAAAATACCTTGTAGATGGGAGGGGGGAAAAAACCCTTAATCCTTAAATAATGACATATTTCTGCTTGTATTCTGGGTAATACTACTGTAGGGAAGAAGAAAAACCCCTCCTTGGCCCAGGCAATCTGGCAATAAGGGAAAAATCCCTTTCCAGTTCCAAAAATCCAGAATGCAATGCTCTCAGTAAACTAATAAACTTGGTCCTACGCTAATCACAGGGTTAGAGCTTAGTACAGAAATGTATCTTTCCATTTGTACATATCCTATAGAAGCTTTTTTTCTGCTTTAATTAGCCTTGTGAGAATAAAAATCTGTCTATAACCATTTCTGTAATAATTTTGATTAAAAATTTAAAAAGGACTACATTTTTGTAAAATATTTGTAAAATTTTGTAAAATAAGTGTGAACAATTGTTCACAAATTTTTATTTTTGATATGGATGATTTCTAATGATTTTTTGGGAAAAATTTAATCTATTTCTGAAAGAATTGGTGCTTTATAGCATACTTCAATTAATATTTATGGTCTATTTAAATGAAACTTTAAAAAAATCTATTTAAAACTTTTTAATATATTTAATTAAAATCTGTGCAATATGTTCCATTCAAATAAGTGAGTGTGAAAGAGATGGATTAAAAAAGAGAGCAAGAAAGTGAAGTACAGTAAAACCTCGATATAACGGACTAATTCGGGCGAGGGGGTGTCCGTTAAAGCCAAAAGTCCGTTATTTAATATTTTTTTTAAATTATTAAATAACGGACACCCCCTCGTCCAAATTAGTCCGTTATATCGAGGTTTTACTTATCACGGCAGCCGGGAGCTGTGAGTCAGCCCACCGGGGTCCCGGCTGCTGGGACCCGGGCGGGAGCTGTCAACCCGCCGGCACGGGTCCCCGGCTGCTGGGACCCGGGCGGGAGCTGTCAACCCGCCGGCACGGGTCCCCGGCTGCTGGGACCCGGGCGGGAGCTTTCAGCCCGCCCGGCTGCTGGACCCAGCTGCCGCACAGCTGCTACAACCCGGGCGGCAGCTAGCAGCCCGCCCGCCCGGGTCCCCGGCTGCTGGGACCTGGACGGGAGCTGTCAACCCGCCCGCCCGGGTCCCGGCTGCTGGGACCCGGGCGGGAGCTAGCAGCCCGCCCGCCCGCCCGCCCGGGTCCCCGGCTGCTGGGACCCGGGCGGGAACTGTCAGCCCGCCCAGCTGCTGGGACCCCGGCTGCTACAACCCGGGCGGCAGCTAGCAGACAAATGGGGAATATATACTTCTATAAACATAAGAACATAAGAAAGGCTGTACTGGGTCAGACCAACGGTCCATCTAGCCCAGTATCCTGTCTACTGACAGCGGCCAATGCCAGGTGCCCCGGAGTGAGTGAACCTAACAGGTAATGATCAAGTGATCTCTCTCCTGCCGTCCATCACCCCCGTCTGACAAACAGAGGTTAGGGACACCATTTCTTACCCATCCTGGCTAGTAGCCAATAATGGACTTAACCTCCATTAATTTATCCAGTTCTCTTTTAAACCCTGTTATAGTCCTAGCCTTCACAGCCTCCTCAGGCAAGGATTTCCACAGCTTGACTGTGCGTTGTGTGAAGAAGAACTTCCTTTTATTTATTTTTAAACCTTCTGCCCACTAATTTCATTGGGTGGCCCCTAGTTCTTATATTATGGGAACAAGTAAATAACTTTTCCTTATTCACTTTCTCCTTAACATTCATAATTGTATAGACCTCTATCGTATCCCCCCTTAGTCTCCTCTTTTCCAAGCTAAAAAGTAACAAAGCAACATGCTGCATGTAAATAGTCAGTCAATAATAAACTGTCTTAGTCCACTGTGGTTTCACACTTCCATTTCCTCACTTTAACCCAGATAATGACTTGTATTCCAGTCTGCTGTAATGGTTTTTGCTTTCTCTATTTGAATACTTTTAAAATTCATGCAAAGCCCATTAGAAGGAATGTGCTTGTCCTGGTAATAAAACAATTATGTTGATGGAAAAAACTATGATGAAATGGCTTGCAACTCATGTAGGACATCTAATTAATTTTGCACACACTGGATTGAGTTTTAGCAACCTGCTTATGGGACAAAACTCAATTTGATCATGCTTAAATAGCACTAGAGAAAATCAGTATATTCTATTATGAACTCTGAAAATAATGAATTGGGAGAGAAGAGTTTAATATCACTATTCTTTTCCTTTATGATGATGATTTTTACTGTAATAGCCTGTTAAGGAGGCCCACAGGATAGATCCTCTGTGCTTTATAACATCAACTGTGCATTGTTTTTGTGATGAGAGAATATTAACCTATAGAACATTAGCTTATTGCATATATTCTTGCTCACAATGATTTGCATGATAAGTTACTGTTTTTCATATTACTGTACTTGTACCAGCCTATATGAAGTAACTTTCTCTATCTTTTTTTTAACTGCCAATCTATTCGTTGTGCTGTCCCACACACATTTGTGAATAGGCAAAATGTTTCTTTAGTAGAAAAATGTGAGGCTTTTTTTTGTATATTTGTCACTCTAGAACATTGCAGTGTCAGGTATCAGTTTGACAGCTGGATATGTGATCTTATATGAACGTTTTTCTTACATGATTCCACAGCACAGTGCTGCTTGCTGCCAGTGCCCTTATAGTAGGACAGTAGTCGCAGTTTTTTTGGCTGCCATTATGTAACTATACGATGTGGCTGTAATTTTCCTTTGCTACGCTTTGAGCAGCTCAGCATGTCCCTGCAGTGTGGTGGTGCACTGGTTCTTCTGATTAGTGTGTGGAGTGTAAATAGGCTTGGACGTATGAGTTTTATCGGTATTGTCATTGAATGTCAATTTTACAATGCATATACACAATAATTTTCATTGAGGATCATTGAATTTACAGATAGGTAAATCATGAAAAATGCTGCTTGAGAACCCAGAGCTTGATTTAAGGATATTTATTTTGTATATTTTTACAAGTCATGTTGAAAATATGTATTTTAACAGTTATAAAGCTTTAATTTCTTGAAAATCAATTGTTACTATCATTAAATAATTTTCATTATTTCCCCCATAATTTCCTACAACTGTGAAAATTTAACTACTTAAAAATAAACTTTGACTTGTGAAATTAAATTTAGAAAATTGAATTCTGCAAGCTGAAGTATAAAGCTTTTGGGAGAGTAACCCTTGTTTGTACAGCTCTTAATATAATAGGATTCCAAACCTGATTGAAATCTTTAGATGTTAGCATATTATAAATATTAAATCTAAGTATTTTCCAACAGAAAATAATTTCAAATAACCCGCCTGTACTTTGGAAACTGGTTTATTCATTTATTGGTTTGGTGTTGTAAAAAGTGTGAAATAAGCTAATCATCATCCTGTTTTTGAAAGGACAAATGGACCTAACTTTTTCCAAATGGCGGTGGCTCTCCTACACAATGATGTTTTGCTGCCTTCATTTTACTTACAGAAATGCACTGCATGAAGGATTACACTTATGCGTTCATGGGCTGTAAACTTGCTTCCTCAGAACTTGAGTGTGGGTGCCACTTCTGAAAACTGCTGGGGAAAGCACTTTATTTTGTTAAACAGAGCTGTGCTGCTTCAAAGCCAAGGTCAGCTCCTGGTAACAGTCTTTAAGAGCTGTTTCACTGTATCTCTGGAAGGTGACTATCTGTAGACTGCCATGCAAAGTTGCCCAAATACAGTCAACTTTTATGAATATTCTAAGTGTCTAACTATGCAGATGGAAATGAATTAGCTCAACTAATAATAATGACCTATAAATCTGATTTTTCTGCTGTGTAAAAGTTGGAGAGTACAGAGGCTAATTAAAAGACTTAGATTAAGCCATGGTAAATCAAAGAGAGGCAAAATGGCTCATTTCTGTTTCTCTCTTGAGGAAGCAATGGTGCTATAAAAAGACATTTTTTGTTGTTTTTCTACATGGCTTCAGGGAACTAGTAGTTGTCAAGGAGAATTGAAATAGAGCGATTGATGTGATAAGGTAAAAAGTAGGTGATGTAATCTTCCTCCCAGAAGGCATCTTGTTTCTTAGTACATAGGTTGTTTTACAAGGAAAGACTTAAAGTAGATTGATTATGCATGAGGTAGAGTAAGATAGAAGAATTAACCAAGATAATACAGTATTCATGAAGACCATTTCCTTTATAAACAGAGTCAAAAATCTATACAAGTGATGATAATGAAAACCAAACAATCTTAGAGTAGAGCATAATTGAGAGATTTATTGTATGAAACAACAAGGAGTAAACCCTCTTTTATTCATTTTGTGGCATATAAAATTCATTTATTGCAACAGGAATATTTTTTTCCCAATGGGATATGGAGCCATGTTATTGCTGGTCACTTGAATGTACTGTCAAGTCAATCAAAATGACAGTGGATTTGATGTCTCCTGCAGAGCAGATCTTCAAAAAGCCCTGAATTAGTGTGTCACTAACTCGCAACAAAACTATATATAATTTCTGTGAATACCATGAAACATGTTTTATATGTTAGACTTATGATTCAAATATGAACTAAGTAACATGTATTGTAATGGATATACAAAGTTATTGTAATAGAGAGGCAGAATTAAAGTTGTACATTTCCTAACTTTTGACTGCTAGGCAGAGGCAACCTTAATCTTCTATCAGTGTAATTTACTTTGCCTTTAAAGGGAAAAAATGTCCTTAGGATGTGATGTTCCACCCTCCTTTCCTACTCATACATTCATGTTTGCATCTGTCCGCTGGCTCTCTTTTCTTTACCCTATCAAACATAAGCTATTTGTCTTCACTTTCAAGGTCATTCCAGACCTATCCCTCCTCCCTCCTTACCCCCCACCCTACCCCCCGCCTGTTAGCTTTCATTCTGTATAGTAAGGTCAATTCTCATTTCTTAGATTTTCAAACAAAAACCTTTGTGCTTTCTTGTATGCTGCTCCTCTAGAAGAAGCACTTCATGAACATCTGACTCCTTATCTTCCTTCAGATCTCTACTTAAAATTCTCCTCTGTCCTGAAGTCTACAAAAAGCTACCGGGGTTCTATAACCATACTATCATGCAGACTCATTAGTTTGTCTGGTTTGTTTTTTTGTTGTTGGTTTTTGTACTCCTTGTCGATCTGTCTGTATCTATCTGTTGTCTCTTATATTATGAGCAGTTTGGGAAGAGGGCTATCTTTTTCCTCTCTGTTTCTACAGTGACTAGCACAGTGGGGCCATGGTCTGTGACGAGGGCTCCTAGGTGCTGTGCTATGATAAATGTTTAATAGTGCTTTAGTCCATAGGTATTGCCATTTACAACAATGGAGTGGAACATGTGGAACAGTGGTTCTACATGGAATAAGGTGTTACTCAACATGCTCAAAAAAATGAACAGCATTGCACCCTATGTGGAATTATTTGCCTAGACCAGGGGTCTCCAAACTATGGCCCAGGGACCGAATCCAGCAATTTGTCCGGCCCCCTAGCCCCAGCTGAGCAGGTGTGTGGAGAAGCCGCTGCTGCCGGCGGCCCCATGTGTGGAGGGGCTGCGGTGTAGCTGGAGGAGTAAAGGAGGGGGGCATGGCAATGGTCAGAGGAGGAAGGGGGGGGGAGTGGCAGCAGCCCGTGAAGCCCCTTCAGAAATCTAATATGGCCCTCGTCTCAAAAAGTTTGGAGACCCCTGGCCTAGACATTACCAGAACATGGAATCCTGCACAGCTTTTGTGATCTGAAAGAGAGCGCCCTCTCCTACATATCTCAGGAAGCTCAGACAAGAGAGCCTGAAGTTTAGGACAGGGTGGATTTGATTTAAATCACGAGTCAAATAAATCATGGTTTTCTATATAAATGTGACAGAGTCCTGTGGCACCTTAAAGACTAACTAAAGTATTGAAGCATAAGTTTCGTGGGCTAATACCCACTTCGTCGGATGCAAGCTTACATCCGACGAAGTGGGTATTAGCCCACGAAAGCTTATGCTTCAATACTTTAGTTAGTCTTTAAGGTGCCACAGGACTCTTTGTTACCTCTGCTATTCCAGACTAACATGGCTACCTCTCTGATGTATAAATGTGCATTCTTACTGGTTGTTATAACCTTAATGCATATTCTTTACAATTTACAGATGTTGGTTTCATTTTTAGAAGATACACACTAGATATTTTTAAACAGTGATTTATTTTGAAAACTTTTCAGATTCATTTTACAACTATATCAGAAAAGGAATGATTGGTTATTTCATTGACCAAAGGTAATTGAAACAGATATTTATGAAGTCATTGGGAGGTGAACTATTTTCAATTCAACAGGTTAATCATTAATATTTGGAGGATTTTCTTGCCATTCTGTATTAGGAGGAGAACATCACCAAACAGACATTTAAATTGTTTTGTTTTATCTAAAACAACGTTAAATATTCTGGATTTTTTTCTTCAACACCAAACATAATATTTTAACAAAACAAGCATATGTCCCCGGCTTCTCACATTTAGCTCCAGACTTCTTCTCCTTGTCCAGATCTATTCTGCCCCCAACAATCTTCTATTCATAGAACTTTTTGAAACTTTGCACTTTTAGAGACAGGTAAGGGATTGACTCTGTGTACACAAATTTGCAGAGGGACAATAGAGCTGAGGTCTGTTATTTGTCACCTCTATATATTATTTATTCTTTTAATAACATTTTTCCTCTTAACAAGCATGTTACCTCTGGAGAAACAAATCCACAGTTTGAGAACTGCAAAACTAAGCGTCTCTGATGGCATTTTCTAGACTGAGCACTGAATCCCATTAGGTAGATAGAAAAAATAACCTAAATTAGGGCTGGTCTTCACTACGGGGGTTGGGGGATCGACTGCAGATATGCAACTTCAGCTACGTGAATCACGTAGCTGAAGTTTGCATATCTGCAGCCAACTTACCACTCGTCCTCATGGCGGTGGCGGTCAGCAGCGCGCTCCCCCGTCGACTCCAGCTTGCGCCTCCCGGCAAGCTGGAGTTCCGTAGTGGACGGGGGCACCGCGCGCGATCGATTTCTCGCGTCTTCATAAGACGCGAGAAATCGATCGCCAGAAGATCGATTGCTACCAGCCGATTCGGCGGGTAGTGAAGACATACCCTTAATCTAAACATAAGCCTGTGGGACCCCATAAGATTGGATTCCTAATCCATGAACTGTTGGAACTCATTTACAAAACTCTTTTAAAACATTACATGAATATATTGTCTCATACTATAGAATTAGCATTTATAAGCCCTATTCTACGATGAGAGATCTTTGAGCTATGATGTATCTTAATTAAAACTATCTTTAGACAGATTTTTTTCCTCAAAAAGCATTTTATCCAAAAAATCTGATTTAAATTTAAAAAATCCTTTAAAAAAATAATTGATTTTTATCCAATCAATTGGTTAAAGGAGCAGTGTATCTTATTTTTTGAGATGGGCAGTGGTGAATGCTTTAAAAAAATTGTACTTCCTGCATGTGCAGTATAATTATTATGATTTGTAGCACTTTTTAGCAACAATCTTAGTGAAGACAAGTTGCATATTGGTAGCTATCCCATGTGCTACAGAAAGCTTAAAAGAAAAAGAAATAAGAGGTAGAGAAAGATGAAATGCACTAAGCTTTTGGCAAACTCTTCAGAATTTCTTGTTAGGCACTCTACATTGTTGCTACCACTTTGCAGCTGAGTTTCATGATTTTAGGGAGCTGTCTCTTGAACTGGAGACTCCTGGTGGGTTAGATTTGACTCCCACTCCAGATTTAAGCTTTCATACAAGCCCTGTCTTTAATTTCTTTACCATTATGGATTGCAAACTGTATGAGGTCTGTCTTTCCTTGCTGTGGTATTTTGAGATTGTCCACTAAATGTGTTTCACAGGTGTGTTTTATTAGCTATTCCAACTGGGAGACCAACAATATCTTACCTGATGGAGCAGAATGAAATTAGCTCCCCAGTACTCCTGTTTATTATAATAAACTGTCTCATTGCCTGGAGAATATCTGATTCATCTGATTTGCCTGAAAATATTTCTAGCCAGCTGGAATAGTAACCTAGCAGATAAGATTATGCATTTGAGGAACTTTATATTGAAGAGATACTGTTGTTGTTGTTCTACAAGTGATATTGTAAAGACTCAGGAGAGCATCTTATTGTTAACATAGTATGAGTAACAGCAGAAGATACTTTGTGGAAAAGCTCTCAGGTGGGCCCATGGATTAACATATGTTTATGCTTGATTTACATTTTAAACTTTTGCAGTGTTCCCAGGGCTCTCTAATCAGATCTCTTGCCCTACCAGAAGATTACAGTTCAGCAATTGAAAATATTCAGTTTGTGGTGTCTCAAAACACATGTTAATGACTCCATCATTGAACAGTGTACAAAAAAATTATTGGCTGTGGGAGAGAATGAAAACAAGATGTGTGTAAAGGGCCTATACCCTAGTGGCCCTGTGTAAACAGTGAATAATAAGCAAACTTTATATTGATTTGAACGATGTGTGCGGAAATGTTTTTTCCTCATTTCCTATTAATCATAGAATATTAGGGTTGTAAGGGACCTCTGGAGGTCATCTAGTCCAACTCCCTGCTCAAAGCAGGACCAATCCTCAACTGAATCATCCCAACCAGGGCTTTGTCAGGCCTGACCTTAAAAACCTCTAAGGAAGCTGATTCTACCACCTTGCTAGGTAACCCATTCCAATGCTTCACCACCCTTCTAGTGAAATAGCTTTTCCTAATATCCAATCTAAACCTTCCCAACTGCAACTTGAGATCATTACTCCTTGTTCTGTCATCTGGTACCACTGAGAACAGTCTAGATCCATCCTCTTTAGAACCCCCTTTCAGGTAGTTGAAAGCAGCTATCAAATCTCCCCTCAGTCTTCTCTTCTGTAGACTAAACAATCCCAGTCCTCTCAGCCTCTCCTCATAAGTCATGCGCTCCAGGCCCCTCATCATTTTTGTTGCCCTTCTCTGGACTCTTTCCAATTTTTCCACATCCTTCTTGTAGTGTGGGCCCCAAAACTGAACACACTACTCCAGATGAGGCCTCACCAATGTTGAATAGAGGGGAACCATCATGTTCCTAGATCTTCTGGCAATTATACAGCCCAAACTACCGTTAGCCTTCTTGGCAACAAGGGCACACTGTTGACTCATATCTAGCTTCTCATCCACTGTAACCCCTAGGTCCTTTTCTGCAGAACTGCTGCCTAGCCATTCGGTCCCTAGTCTGTAGCAGTGCATGGGATTCTTCCGTCCTAAGTGCAGGACTCTGCACTTCTCCATCTTGAACCTCATCAAATTTCTTTTGGCCCAATCCTCTAATTTGTCTAGGTCCCTCTGTATCCTACCCCTGCCCTCCAGGGTATCTACCACTCCTCCCAGTTTAGTGTCATCTGCAAATTTGCTGAGGGTGCAGTCCACACCATCATCCAGGTCATTGATAAAGATATTGAATAAAACCGGCCCCAGGACCAGTCCTTGGGGCACTCCGCTTCATATTGGCTGCCAACTAGACATGGAGCCATTGATCACTACCTGTAGAGCCCGATGATCCAGCCAGCTTTCTATCCACCTTATGGTCCATTCATCCAGCCCATACTTCTTTAGCTTGCTGGCAAGAATGCTGTGGGAGACTGTATCAAAAGCTTTGCTAAAGTGAAGGAATAACACGTCCACTGCTTTCCCCTCATCCACAGAGCCAGTTATCATCGTAGAAGGCAATTAGGTTAGTCAGGCATGATTTGCCCTTGGTGAATCCATGCTGACTGTTCCTGATCACTTTCCTCTCCTCTAAGTGCTTCAGAATTGATTCCTTGAAGACCTGCTCCATGATTTTTCCAGGGACTGGGGTGAGGCTGACTGTCCTATAGATCCCTGGATCCTCCTCCTTCCTTTTTTTTAAAGATGGGCACTACATTCGTCTTTTTCCAGTCATCCGGGGCCTCCCCCCATCGCCATGAGTTTTCAAAGATAATGACCAATGGCTCTGCAATCACATCCGCCAACTCCTTTAGCACCCTCAGATGCAGCGCATCTGGCCCCATGGACTTGTGCTTGTCCAGCTTTTCTAAATAGTCCTGAACCACTTCTTTTTTCACAGAGGGCTGGTCACTTCTTCCCCATGATGTGCTTCCCAGTGCAGGAGTCTGGGAGCTGACCTTGTTTGTTAAGACATTGGCAAAAAAAGCATTGAGTACATTTGCTTTTTCCACATCCTCTGTCACTAGATTGCCTCCCTCATTCAGTAAGGGGCCCACACTTTCCTTGACTTTCTTCTTGTTGCTAACATACCTAAAGAAATCCTTCTTGTTACCCTAAACATCCCTTGCTAGCTGCAACTCAAGTGTGATTTAGTCTTCCTAATTTCACTCCTGCATGCCTGAGCAATATTTTTATATACCTCCCTGGTCATTTGCCCAATCTTCCACTTCTTATAAGCTTCTTTTTTGTCTTTAAAATCAGCAAGGATTTCACTGTTAAGCCAAGCTGGTCGCCTGCCATATTTACTGTTCTATTAAAGTATGTTATACCTATCAGATGCCCCCTGTTCCCTCCCCCTATCATGGGAATATGAGTATTACTAGAATGACCTTATAATTCTCAGTTACTGCTGCTACTTTTTGTTTTACTGGCCACTATTGGATTTGTTTCTGTTAAATTCAGTTGAGTTCTGTAGTTGAGTCCTGTTGTAGTTATTTTGCTTCCAGAGGTACAATTTTAAAAATTCCTACGTGATTTAGGAGACTAAGGCATGCTCTACATATAGATTTTGTACATGTATAAGTCTTTCAGTTGTGGATGTGATATTTTTACTGATATAGTTACTGGTACAGACACCAGCATGGACACAACTGCACCTGTATAAAGTTGCCTTATAGTGGTATGTATATCCCTCTTCTATATGAGAACGAGATATGCCAGTATAAGCACTTTAACATCACTATAATTGTGTCCATATCAGGAAGATCTTAGCTATTGATATTGCCATGGTTAAAGGGGTACAACTTTTGTGTGTAGAAAAGGCCTAAATCCCATTTTCAAAAGTGCCTAAATCACTTCTGAAAATTGGATTTTAAGAGCTAAGTCACTTAGCACAGAGGTTCTCAGACTGGAGGTCATGACCTCTCAGAAGGTCACAACGTTATTACATGGGGAGGGTTGTGAGCTGTGAGCCTCCACCCCAAATCCCTCTTTGCATCCAACCTTTAAAATGGTGTTAAATATATTTTTAAGTGTTTTTAATTGATAAGAGGGATCACATTCAGAGGCGTGCTATATGAAAGGGATCACCAGAACAAAAGTTTGAGAACCACTTTTGATGCTTCTGAAAATTTTGATGCTTCTGAAAATTTTCTCAGAACTTCAATAATTCTGATGTAAATTAAGGTCGAAATTGCATGCACGCATTGTTTTTTTGCATGCACATGAATAGTCCTATTGAATTTATTTCAGTGGGATTACTCAAGTTTATAGTTATTCATATGCAGAAATATTTGCAGGATTGGGTACCTAAATATTAGAAAATATTGAGTGAAAATAGGATATTAAAACTATGAGTTACTGAACTGAATTATCTGCTGATTTTAATTGGTTTAACTCCATCAAAGTCAAAGGAGTCGTGCCAGATTATGCCAGCAGAGAATTTGGTCCATTTTTTAAGGGTGTGGTGAATACACACTCACATTTACATTGTCCCACCCCCCAATTAAGATCTTCCATTTACTGTTAATATACCAGTATTAAAAGTAGTTGTACTATTGCCTGTACCTACTATGGGGGACTAATACAA
This sequence comes from Sternotherus odoratus, assembly GCA_032164245.1. Taxonomy (NCBI): domain Eukaryota; kingdom Metazoa; phylum Chordata; order Testudines; family Kinosternidae; genus Sternotherus; species Sternotherus odoratus. Next base: position 58,677,876 of record JAVMKO010000004.1, read on the forward strand.
ATATCACAGTAACTTTTTAAAAGTAGGTAAGACCTGAATCAGCAAAGTACCTAAGCAATGCTTAAGTCCCTACCTATCCAGAAAACCACTCAATTGGACATAAACACAATTAAATGCTTTTTTGGATCAGAGCCAAAATATGGTAAAAGGGAGTTTATTGATGCCCACAATGTAAGGAAATGTGTGTAGAGTATCCACATATTTTCAGAATATTGCTGAAGTTATACAAGTACTTTAATTTTAATGACTAAGTATTAGTTTGACATGTTCATTTTATCTGCAGCATTTTAAAATTCCATATGTTACTGTAATGTGTCAGCTAACATTTGAGAGTTGTAAATGTTGTTTTCTTTTGGAAAGACTGTATTGTATTATTTATCTATCTTTGAGCTGTTTTTTCCATACTGAAGGCCTTTCTGTTTTGACCTTTATTACTGTAGTATTCATAACATTTTTAGAGCACAAAGATAATGAAAACTTAGTCTTAATGTAATCATGAAATAGATCTGAATTTTTCACAATATTCTGTAAGCATTAGTATAAACAAGGAAAAAAGTTTACTTTTTCTTACTATATTTACACAATGTAGAATACCACATACATTGGGTAAATGTCTTGATTTTGATATTCAAGACAAAAATTCAAACCATTTGTAAGCACTAAATTAGTAGTTTGATATGCCTGCAGTTAACCCATTTTGCCATTGCAGATTCAAATAAGGGCTGCTCAGTATTTTTGAAATTTTGATTTCTCTATTTTCAGTTTCTCTAAGAAGCTACCTTGTAGGGATTTGGGAAATTTTTTAATTATTTATTAATTTTAATATTTTGTAGCATGACTTCAGACAGTTGACTATTCGAATTGTGCATATTAGTTTCTATCCGGTAGTCTAGAAAATTGAATGTGAAAATGTCGGGTGCATGATAAACACTGAATAATGAAAGCATCTGTCATATTATTCTGGTACATTATGCCAATGTAAACCACAGCTAACCCGAAGTGAGCACAAGACAAAATTTACTAAACTTCCTAGAGGTAATTTCACATACCAGCAGATACATATGTTCCCAGACTACTTGCAGTTAAGTGAAAAATGGAAAGAGAAAAATAGGCTTTTGATTTAATCTATAAGGCAGTTTTTTATTTGGGTTTAGTTTCCAGGCCTGTTTTGTCATGTGGCTTGGGGTAACTTGGCTTATAATAATCTAAAATGTATATCTTTATGTCCAGAGTTCTGTTTTGGTTTTAATGACAGCATGAAAACAACTATAGCAAGTACATATGAGAATTGCTTAGTTCATTACATGCATCAATTATTAGGAACAAATTACATCCTGAATGCTAAAATGATCTAACCAAATATTACTCTTGAGCTGCGAGCCCAAATGTTCTTATCCAGAATCGGTGTACATTTCACTACTAGCAACAGTCTGTTCATTTAAAAACTATTACATGGAACAATTAGAAACAGTATCTGCCAGTAAGAGATTAGCCTATTTGTACAATTAATAAAATCCATAGTTAAAATATTAATTTGTGGAAAATAGGAAAGCCAAATAAATGTTAGATAAGTGAATTCCATTATTTTGAAACTTTAAGTGAAAAGTTTCTAGAGCTGAGTAATACATTGCCTAATATACTGACAGTTATAAGGATACCATTGTTTTTCCAAACAGGCTTCTCTCAAGTAGTTTTAACTTCATGCCTTCCATTGCACTCAAGGTGTTTGAATGAGTTTGGGCAGCAGAAATCCTCCACAAAATACACATTTTGGAGCCCAGTTCTTCAGTGACTTTCTGTGTGCAGGGTCACAGTAGAGCTGTAGGAAAGAACAGTGGGGACTTGGCCACTCAGATCTGCTATCTGCAGAGCAAGGATGCAAAGAAGATGCAGGTGCTGTATAGCCTCTGCCAAAGGGGAGGACTCTTTTCCATGGTCCCCCTTCCTACCCTCCATCTCCCCCGTCCGACACACTTACTCTTGCTTGACACAGGGTTGAATGGAAGGATTTTGCAAAAGTTACCTAAAATATTCTAAAGCAGATTGACATTTAATACTGCACAGTCAAATATATTATATATTGATACTTCTATCCCTTACCTTGAATTTTCTAGAATTGACTTTTTCACACGTCATTTAGCATTGTACAAACATCATATTTTATTTTTCTTCTGAGCAATGAGCGGTTTCTAATATAAACAAAGATTTTGTAAATCCTAGGCTTTGTTTTGTTAGAGAAGAGAAAGCAGATAGATTGTGGTGTGTTTGTGTCCCATTTCCAAGTATTGTGCACAATTCTGCAGGGTTCTCAGTCCCTACTAAACTCTTTCCCTCTTTTCTTCTCAACCCATCACCATGTCCTCTTTTTTCTGTTTTGACTTTGAAAGATGACTTGGTCCAGGGCTGTCTTGAGGCTATGGACTACAACATTTTTCACTAGCTGACACAAATTGATCCCTTGGTGTCAATAAATTATTTGGGTAGTTTCAGTACTTCTAATTGGTGCTTTTACAGCTCTCTTGCCAGTCTGGCAGATGTGATTTAAACTGACTATAAGACATAAGTGAAAAAAGAAAAGGGACAAAAAGGAATTATAACAAATTCTTAACAATATCCTTGCTTAAATTTCAGTCGAGAAGATTGTGGTTACTCCAGACATCTATTTTAACATTTAAAACACTTGTTTTAAAAGCAACAAATTACATTTTAATGTATATAAAAGATAGCGTTTAAAATATAAAGTATTTAAATAGAAAACTCAGAAGGGGTCTGACAGGGCAGAGACAGATATCCTGAAGAAAGGTGTTACAGAAGCCTTTCCCTGGGAGAGTGAACCTGCCTGCTGAACTGAGAGGGGCCAAAGGTTCAGTTACTCCTTTTCTTTGCTGTTTTGTGTCAAACGGTAAGACGTCGGTAGAAAAGTGGATGGTGGGAAGTGGCCCAAATAGGCAGCGATAAGGCACTCCTGGGTGTTGGACATTGTTGCCTCTTACAGGGCCCTGGACTAGACCATGGTGAAGTGGTCTCTCTCCCAACTACTCTTGTTAGAAAAAGCATGAAAACCTCACTTCCAGGCTCCCCCTTAGGGAAGCAAGAGGAGGGTAAAGACTGGAAAACTAGCTGGGACTGGACATGTGCCAGTCTCAGTAGACCAATGATGAGTGCGTGGATCCAATATCATCATGGGACTCTGTTAATCTAGAGAGGGTTGAGTCAATATCCACAAAAAGGCGGACTGCCACAGGTGTGAATGGCCTGTGAGAGACATTGGAGGCAAGGCTACCTCCAAGGCAAGGCTCTAACTACCTGGCATTGCTACCAATGAGCTCTTTCTTTCTAGAATCTCTGTGCTCCCCAAAAGTGAATATGTACTGTTGTTATTACTTTATAGTAATACTACTTTATAGATTGTAAAAATGAAACACTGAAGGGTTTGAATAGAGCTGGTCATGAATTTAGTAAATGGTTTCTCACTGGCAAATACCAATTTGTCAAAGCTGAACACTTTTGTAGGTAGTTTTGAAGCAACTTTTATCTGGAAAGTTTTCTCAGGCCCAGTATGGAATTTCTAGTCAAAGCACAAGAGAGCTAGTGCATCCATCCCAGAATAGGTAATGACTATTCAGAGTTCTATAGATGAAAGCTCCCTATAAGAGAAAAATATTGTTGTTATTCTACTACTATGGTACTGTACTACACAGACTTTTGTGGGACTACAGAGTTTGGGAATGTTAACATTATAGAGTATATTTATAAAGGCTTGTCCTATTATACTATAGCCTTTTATACTGCAGTAATCCTGGTAATGTAGTGCCATCTTTCCTCTAATCAATAGCGTCTTTCTTTCCTTGTCTTGTATTTGCAACAGCTAAATATCTTTGAAGACTGTTGCCAATTAGGTTACTGCTGCCCAATGTAGCAGATCTATACATTATTTGTGATGCCCAGTTTGTGCTAGTATTTTGGCCTTTTGAACCTTTTCACTCTAAGGGCTGATATAGTTCTTTACAAGGATATTGTCAGCTCACATTTGGACTAACATGCAGATTTTGTAGAAACAAGTTCTTAAAAAATTAAAATCACGGAACAGTTTTTATTGGTCTTAAAATACTAACCCAGCCAGCTGGTTTCAAACAAATATACATTTCCTGCAGTGTTTGCAACCCAAATATCACATCACTGAGATAAACAACATAAAACTGATTATAAACAAAAGTGAAATTGACTTAACTGTGCAAGTTGAAATGACAAGAGTTGGCAGGGGATGTGGGGGAGATTAGTAAATTAGCCTGATTAGTAAATTAGTTTTTAAATATTCTGTCAGTTTTAATAATCTGTGATTTTACTAACATTCTATAGGTAAGGAGAGTGGGGGACAGCATGGTCCAGATGACAGCAGGATGCTGGAACAATTTGTATAGTGGGGGTTCTGAGAGCTATTAAACCAAACTGTAAACCTTGTATATAATGGAAACCAGTTCAAGCCAGGAAGTGCAGCAGCAGCCCCAGCACCCTAAATTCCAACACCTATGGATGACAGGGCACTGGGCTGGGAGGTAGGAGACCTGTGCTTTACTCCAAGATCTCTCACTGGCCAGCTGTATAACCTCTATATAGATGGCTTGCTCTCTGATGCAGGGACTGGTTTTCAGTATGTACTTATACAGGGTGTCGTGGGGTGGCTGCTCCACTCTGATAGGTAGGGGTTAAAAGCAGCCAAGCTAGGCTGATTGGGGAAGCAGCCACAGCTGTGGCCAGCTCAGCCAGTGCCCAGCTGGCCCTTATAAGAGGGCTAGGGGCCAGGAGCTGGAGGAGTTTCATTCTAGCCCTGGAGTGGAAAGGGCTAGCTGCCTGGGAGCAAGGGATCTGAAGCAGAGTAGTGCTGGGGAATGGCAAGAGGAGCTGGGGAGCTCCAGCAAGGCAAACCCCCAGGCTGCAGACCTTGGTGAAGGCCTACAAATGTACTGGGACTACAGAGATGAAGCCCAGGGTTAAGCAGAAGCAGCTGGTCCAACCCCCCTTGCCAATTATGAGTGGCCATTACAGTGCAGTCCGCCCCAGTGAATCGGGGTTAGATGATGACTGGCAGTAGCCACTGAGGCAAGGTGGGCTTAGGGTTGGGGGTTCCCCTGGGAGGGGTGACCCAGAGCGTGGGTACTGCTGGGGCAGAATCTCGAGGTAAAGGGCACCGGGGTCCATAAGGGACATGGGGGAGAAAGGGGAGCAGGCGGCACTCCGGCTAACAGCGGGTTCTCTGATCCTGTTAAAAAGCTAATTCCCAAATGACCAGCAGGAGGCACCACTCTGGTGAGTCTCGACGTTGCTACACAGTGCCTTGCATGTTGGGGGCCCTGATCTCAACTGGGGCCTCTAAGAGCTACTATAGTTCAAACAATAATAATAATTAATAGAGGAACTTGGTTTGTTTGAAATAAGACCTTTTAGTTGATGGTGTTCTTTTAAAGATAAAACTCATTGGAGATAGGATGTTTAAACATGCTCCAGACTGAGTAATGATAATTAGGAGAAAAGCACGGCATTTTGTATTAGCACACCTAGTTCATACTCTTCCTTCTTGTGCTTCTTGAAACAACCAGTTAACTCTAGGCCTGTCTAGTAGCTTAATACACGTATTAAAATAGTTACTCCCATATCAAGGTAATTATTATTGCATGTTATTGCATAGTCACTCTGTCATAAGTGTGGAGTGTTGTTTTGCCTGTGTGGGGTTAATGTTACTTGAGAGGGGGTGACATAAGAGCCCCCAGTCCATGAGGCATGGGAGAGGGTTAGAGTCAGTTTCCTTCTGTCCCAGCTTGGGGCAAGTCCCATTTTATCTTTTCTCTCTAGCTATGGGGAGAACCACTTCTACTTCCTTCCTATATTCCTAAGTAACTGAACTGTGAGTAAAGTTGATTTTCCATAAGCTTGTGCCTGGTCTAGGGTGTCACTTCCCTCTCAGGGGGAGAAATCTAAAGGGAGGGGTGAGAGCCCTATATCTGTAAAGTGGTCTTGTAAGTGTATGCTTTGTTCTCTTTTCTTTATTAAACCTTTTTAGTTATAAAAAGTGTTTGGTCATTCTCATAAAGGAATCCTAGAATTGGATTGGGCAGCTCATGGTTAGTGAGCCTGGGTATCTGAGCCTCTCTCCTAGGAGCAGGGAGAAGTGGCTGGTGCTCAGAGTCTGGTTTATCATCTCGGTAACAAAAGGGAGGGGGGAGGGGGAAGGGAAGCAGCATCTGAGTGCCCTGGGCTCTCAGGAGAGAGAAAAGGAGTTTGGGGGAGTCCGGGTGCCCCCCTCCAGGGTCTTGGAGATTCACCCGGATGGTGGCAGCGATACCCCAATTTCCCTACTGGTAGAGTGTGGGTTTTGGGGGTGAAAAGACTTAACTTAGGCTGGGGAAGCAGTTTACAGTTAAGGGACCATAGAAGAGTCCCTCCTCTGTACCCCAGTGTCCAGAGAGATGGAATAGACACTCTTACACACTCCCATACTATTAACTTGATACTTGTCCTTTAAAATAGCCAGTTTAAACACTATTATAAGTCAGTGAAGAAAGTCAAAGTCCATTCCAATGTTCATAGAACCATAGAAGATTAGGGTTGGAAGAGACCCCAGGAGGTCATCTAGTCCAAACCTCTGCTCAAAGCAGGACCAACCCCAACTAAATCATCCCAGCCAGGGCTTTGTCAAGCCAGGCCTTAAAAACCTCTAAAGATGGAGATTCTATCACCTCCCTAGTTAACTCATTCCAGTTGTTCACCACCCTTCTACTAAAGTAGCTTTTCCTAATATCCAACTGAGACCTCTCCCACTGCAGCTTGAGACCATTGTTCCTCATTCTGTCATCTGTCACCAGTGAGAACAGCCTAGCTCAGATGTGGGCATACTATGGCCCGGGGGCCACGTCCGGCCCTCCGCACACTTTAATCCAGCGCTCAAACTCGTGTTGAGAAGCAGGATCCAGGGCTTGCCTTGCTCGGGTGCTCCAGCCGGGGAGTGGGGTCGGGGTCTTATCCCGCTCCACACAGCTCCTGGAATCAGCAGCATGTCCCCCTTCCAGCTCCTATGCGTAGGGGAAGACACAGGGTATGTATTCTGCTGCTCTCTTTTCTTTCCGTTTTTCAGCATCCTGAACTTGACCATCTCCTGATCACTGCTGCCCAGGTTGCCACTTCTACTTCCTGTACCAATTCTTTCCTGTATGTGAGCAACAGGTCAAGAGCACAGCCCTTTGTTGGTTCCTCCAGTACTTGCACCGGGAAGTGGTCCCCAAAACTCTCCAAAAACTTCTATGAGGAGTCACATCCTGGTTCTTGTTTTTACAATAATTTATTAAATTGAGGCCTGATTTTTCCAGCCATTTCTCAGTCCCATTAAAATTGAGGTTTACATCTGTTACCCAGTCAGACTGCTCATCTGAGTATTAATGGAAGATTATACTCCTGAATTAGTGCCGCCTCATAATATTTTATGTTTTACTTAAAGCCCCCACTTCTGGAGACAAATGATTGAGAGTTGTGGCTTTTGTTTAAAATAAGTAAATTTCTAGCCTTGTGTTTGCAGAGAGAACTTTAAAATGGGACCAGGCTCAAAACACAGAAGGCAAATGAAAAGAACCCAAAATATGTAATTTCATTTAAATCTTATGATTTTTAAGTCAGTCTCATGATTTTGGGGACTGGAAGTCTGATATGATATTTGAACATTGGGAGTTAGCAGTGCTGGAATTGTTTGCTTTATACTAGGATTGCTTTCTAATGCATTACAATCATTTTTTGTCTTCAGGCCACTTAATGCAAGGGTGATAGTTTCCCCAGCCATGAGTAATAGAATGCTTGCTTTTCTGCTTTCCAGATTAGGGCTTTTCTGCTTTCCACCTCTTTCCTATCTTTGTGTCATATGCTCCCAGCATCTTTACACTAGATCATGCTACAAAACTGCAAACTTTGGTATTTTGCATGGTTTTCCATAGGTAAAAAGTCTCCTAAAATGCTTTCTGAGGTCCTAGATAATAGCAGTCTTCAGCACTTGATAATCTTCTTTCTGTGCTAATGTGCATTATTGGCCCTCTGTCATTATCATATTTTTAATGTCCTATTAATTAGGGTATGTGGCTATGTCGGTCTGTGGGTGAGAGAAATTGTAGTACTCAAGAAAGCAGTGGTGGTTAGAACCAGGAAGTGTTTTGCAAATTTTACTGCATTTCAATTAATGCCTCTCAGTTGTATAGTGCAGCACCCCGGCAATTACAGTTCTTGGCTCTCCAGAGCAGAGGTTGTCAATCGTATTGAATTGTCACACACTGTGATGGTTTGACATGTGGATAAATGAATAAGGCCACCAAATTTATTTCACTTTTGAAGCCAGATTAAAGCTAAATCTTTCAAGGAGAAAACCTAGTATTAAACCATTCTGCCACCTAGCTCTCCTGCATGGTATATCTCAACTAGAGAGGGTGACACATAGCTGGATTTCATATGCATTATTTTACATATTACATGTAATGTGAAACCTAAAGAAAAGTGGTTGCAAATTTGTGAAATTTTAAAAGCATTTTCAACTCCCCCATTTATACCCCCATCTTCACACATAATGAAACTAAAGCAAAAGAACACACACATACACACACACACCGTGAAATTAGCATCTGGTATTTCAAATATTGTTCAGGTGCTAGACAGTGAGGAAACCATCCAGAAAATGTGTGTGCGGGAGAAAGGGCATTGTTTGATGATTATTTTTTTCATTCCCCAACTATGTTGTTGGTAACTTGAGTGATTATTAGCATTAGGACTCTCTGAACAATTTAAACTGAATATGAAAAACTAAAAATTAATATCATGCCCCAAGAGCAGGCTTGCAAAGTCACATTCACTACTTCAATTACGAAACCTTGCAGAAATGTAGTTTTTAGGACAGTACATTCCCAAACATTGTAGGGCATTATCTTGTCTCTTGTAGACTTGCTTTGTTTCTTCCCTTTTTTCCCAATTTATTTGAGTTGGACTCTTGACATCTCTCTGAGTCTTGTTCTCTCCAAAAAATAACTCATTTTCCTTGTAATTCCAAAATATGCAGACAGAATGAAAGTACAGATGGTGTTTCTCTCTAGGGTTTCTCAATCCTCAGGCTCCTTTGCTCTCCAAGCTTTCCCAGGTACAAGTTGTAGGCTCTGTTCAGAATGTGAATACTGATTTAGAATATGTGACTCAACAAAGAATATACCTTTGAATCATCTGCTCCAAAATGCACACATTTACACTAAGGGATTATTTGTTTGTTTTTATGCAAACCACAAATAGAACTATTCTTCCTAAAAGGCAAAAAAAAAAACACCTTGCAAAACAATGATAATTACAACTGCAATCGTGCCTTTACATTCTCAGTTCAAAACCTATTTATTTCATCATCAGCTTCTGAGTACTGCTTACTGAGGAAAGTGACTAGAAATACTAGGCCTGATTCAACCTCCCTTATGTTGACCAGTACCCCATTCCACAAGTAGTCCCATTGGTTTCCAAAATTTAGGTTCTAGTCAAGTTCTCAAGGTAACTGAACCCTCTGTGGCCTCTATGAATTTCTGACCACTTTGTAGGCTCCTTGAGAGCACCTCACTTGGGCCTGGTCTACAGTACATGATTATGTCAAATTTAGCCACCTTATATCGAAATAAAACTAGATCCATCCACACAACCAACCCGGTTTTGTCAACTTAAAAGGCTCTTTTAAACCTCGGCAAGGAGAGTAGCAGGAAAATTGGTATTGCTGTTCTGAATCTGAGTTACCGTGGATGCAATTTAATGGTATTGGCCTCCGGGAGCTATCCCAGAATGTTCCATTGTGACCACTCTGGACAGCACTCTCAACTCAGATGCACTTGCCAGGTGCACAGGAAAAGCCCCGGGAACATTTGAATTTCATTTTCTGTTTGGCTACCGTGGCGAGCTCATCAGCACAGGTGACCATGGAGTCCCAGAATCGCAAAAGAGCTCCAGCATGGACCAAACAGGAGGTACTGTATCTGATCGCTGTATGAGGAGAAAAATCCGTGCAGCAGGAAAGTGCCCTTCCAACCTTCCTACAGCGGGCTCATGGACCTTGAAGCCAGAGTCGGCACCTCTGTGATGAAATTGATGCCTTAGAGAGACACATGAGAGATTTTTTGAAAAGATTTTATTGTGGAAAAAAATAACAAAAATGATAAGTTTCAGCATGACTGGGTTTTTTTTAAAGTAACAATTGAATCACCTCCACTGAAGTCACAGAAGCTTCTTCTACTTCAATATCAGTTAATAAAAACAGAAATCTGAATACATTCCACAACACTTTACATTTACGATCAGTTTAATGGACAGCTCTACAAGGTGCTAGGTGGGATTCAGTTATCAAAAATCACTTCTGAATATTCTAATTTCTGATATTTTACCCCAGGAAATAATCTAATTGAATCTCTTCATAGAGGTCTGATGGGTTTCTCCCGGGATGCTGTACAGATCAGGCTTATATTATAGCATCTATATTGGCCCACTCTATAAATGAACTTTTAATGATCCATAAAAGGGCTGAATCTTGTATGAGACCATTCTTACCTTACAATTACGTTTTAAAGAGAACAAATTGTCAGAAGGATGCTAAAGAGACAAGGTTGGTGAGATAATATCTTTTATTGAAGAGTGCAGAGACAAGCTTGGTCCAATAAGGAATATTATTTCATCCACCTTGTCTCTTCAATATTCTGCAAGTGATATGGCTACAGTGATACTGTAGAGTTCCAAGTTGTGGAACGTTTCAAATTCAAGGGGCATTCACAGAGAACACTCTGCAGCCTCATCCCCGATATAGAGGATTTTAGCAAGAGCAGGTCTGATCACAATCACAGCAGTATTACAGGAAAAGAGTAGTGCATCTCTTGTAGGAATGTCCCAGTCATTTGGGGCTTTACATGTTAACAGCAACACCTTAACTTCTCAGAAGCCAACAGGCAGTCAGGGGTGGATCTCAGGACACTGTGTCACCTACTCATGGTGAGAAGCCCCACTTAAAAAGTGAGATCCTTTGTTTAGCATTAGCCTCGGTGTGCCTGCTCACCTTGTTACAGTTATCCAATCTAAAGGTGACAGATGAGAATCACAAGAGCAAGGTCCATAGCCAAGAAGAAAGTAGCCAACCAGATTTGTGCACAGCAAATGGTAGCTTGGTCAGTGCATCTCTGTAGTCATTCAGACACAGCTGGATATCTAACCAGATACCTAGGTTATTCATATTGTTTACAGATCGTGGGCATGCATATTCCAGGAGGCTGGAGGATGCTATAACCTCCACAAGCTCCTCTGCTTGCCACTTCCAACCCACTATGAAAGTCTCAGATCTCTTTGATATATATCTCCTCTCTGAATTTTTGTAACAACTTCTTATATACATCTCATAAGGGAGTAATAAAACAGATCCTTGGGCATGAAAAGCAATTGCCCCTTAGTGGCCTCTGGAATCTCCTTTTTAAAAGAAGCAAAGTCACTGAAGAACAGCACCTTCTGCCAGAGATCACAAGTGCATCAACAGCATGAAGGTAGCTGATAGATCTAATATCAGCATGGACACCAGCTCTTTATCCATTGCCAAAAAATCATCAACCAAGTCAACAAAAGGAATCTCCAACACAGAGAATCTAGATTGCAAGGATCACGGTAATTGGAAACTTCTAGCCACATTGAGAATTATTTTGCCATCTTTTCTCTAATCTTAACCAAAAATGGAAGATTCAGTGCTGGTCAGTAAGTGGGTAGATTGTCAGCATCATTAGCAATCATTGAGCAGACGCCAAATATATACTTCCTTTAAACAACCTGTAACCTATCAGCCTCAAGAGACAGATTGACAACTTCCATTAGCAAAGAATACAATATTTGCTCAGCGATCTTACCAGCAGGAAGGACAATAACTGTGCTAAGGACTGGTCAGTCTTTTAGTGCTAAGAATATTACTACTGTCTCAACTTTTCATGGAAGGTCATCTTAGGTCTTTATAGGACCTGAGAAGATATATATCTAAAGACTTCAATTTTTATATTTTGCCGTTAATTATATTCACAATCAGCAGCAAAGAACTAAATTCCTTTCAGATTTTATGGAAACATACATGCAAGTCATCATCTTTAAATATACAATGCACTCAGAACATTATATGCAGTTTACAGTCAGAAATACATCGCTACTGCACTGTGATGTGGAATTACCTTCATAATTTTTCTGTCTCCTATATCAGTAAAGAAACTCAAACTAACTTATAACATCTGTATTGTTATCCTGAAGAAACAACTTTAAATGGATAACTTCTTCTCGTATCTCTGCTGGAAGAGCTGTGGTGAAATTGTATAGTGGAAGAGTTCTTTTATTACACATGCTAGGCTTGATTAAAAACATGATCTTGCAAATTATTGGGCTGTTTATCTTAATTTCCTACATTAATTTTGTTGGGTTTATTGTGTCAGGTCCTGACAATGAACTGAGAAAATCCTGTAAACATCTCATCCTTGATGTACAGAATGTACTGGCCAGATCCTGGAAGAGAAATGCAGCTCCTACCTAAACTCAACGGACCAGCTGATTATGGTTTTATGCTGTTCTTTTCATTAAACAATTATTGCTAACAAGAGCAAATGTCATATTTGTTACTGTGTGGTTGCCATTTAATTGTTAGCCAACATAATTCTTAACATCCTCAAGATTTATATCTCTTGCATTAATGTAATTCAATGTGCTGAATTATACCTGAAGTAAAGCCCCATTGTTCTAGAACCCAGGCCTGTAGAGCTACCAGATGATTGACATCTCCAGGTTACCATGAAGTGGCAGCTATATCCAATGCATACTGCACTTCCCATGATCTACTGTGGATACAGACCATGGCAAGTGCTGCCTCAAGGGTTTGACAGGCAGCAGCCCCCATGGGTCTTGATTGGCTCCATGCACTATATAAACCCCTGGGGCCTTCCACACCGTTTTTAATTTGTGCCGGGGCTTGTCAGGGCTGCGCCCCAGCACCTCTGGGCTTGCTGTGTCAGTTCTGAAAATAAAAAAATTGCTTGAGCCCCAGCACTTCTTTCATTACAGATTAAGCCCCATTTCCAGGAAGTATCCAGGCAACAGTGTGTATCTTCTGCAGCTCCCACAACTTTTCCTATTCTATGCTTTTGAACTCCTGGCTTGAGCATTACTTGTTTTTGGACTTCACATCCTGATTCGGACTCTGACCCTCAGTATTGACCCTGGCCTGAAACTGATTACAAACTGCTCGCTACTCCTAGGGTATGGCTATGCTACCCGCCAGATCTAGACACAATAAATCGATCCCCAAATCAACGCCTGTACTCCACATTGGCAGGAGGAGTAAGCGGAGTCAGTGGGGGGGGAGCGGCCGTGGTCGACCCACCGCCATGGGGACTGCCAGGTAAATTGACCTGAGGTACTGTGGCTTCAGCTACACTCTTTGCGTTGCTGAAGTTGCGTATCTTGGGTCGACTCCTCCCCGTGGTGTAGCCCAGTCCCTAGCCTCAAATTTTCCTCTGTTTTGACACTTGGCCCTCATTGCCCTTGTTGGGGTCCTGACACCAGATTTTCTCTGCTGGGTAGACTCTGGTAATGATCTACCAAGTATAGGGGAATCGTTTAATCTGTGAACACCTATTGTTTCCTCACATCATTCATTGTATAATTTCATATCCGTGTTTTATCTGTTCTTTGTTAGTTTATTGTATACTTCAAGGCCTTTCCTTCCAGATTAATTTCTTAACATTCAATTTCCTCTTCTGTGTTGAATTAAAAAGTATGAAGAGTATATGAAGCAACATGAGAGAGTGAACTTTCCAACTTTCCAGTGTTATATGGATGCTTTATATTTTTTGTTTTTTCAACCATGATTTTTTATACGAATATCTTTGTAACCAGGTTCCCATCATTGTATTCTCTCTCTCTCTCCCCCCCTCCCCCCCACCCCATATTCATTTTAAGTTTCTCATAATTTTACATGCACAATTTAAGAAAAGTCTGCCCTTTAGTAAAATATTTTCTGTGGCATTCAGCTTATCAATATCATATAACAGCGCATCTCCCATTTCCCAGTAATTGTGCCATGAGAAGAAGGTGAGTGCTCATGTATGTGGATTAATTCTTTCTTGGACCATAGCTGTTCACTATTTTTGTTTTGTGCAAAACACCTTTGTAACTTTCAAATAGCTCATTTGACTCCTCACTGATCTTACTGTAAGGCAGAAATTATGGCACTAAGCCAGAAATCATAAAGAGAAGAAAAATACTTGGGAAATGTCAGAATGGTTAAAGATTAGTAAAGCATCTCACTGTCAGGAAAATTGAAATTGAATAGATAGTTCACCGATGCCTTTTCCTCTGAATTTACAAATCTGAATTTACAAAGTCATCTGAGTCTGGCTAGACAATCAAATGTTTTCCCTTTTCTCAAACATAATATATAATAATAAAATGTTAATCTGTCTGATTCCTACATGTATCATTAGATATTGGCATGACCAAGACTTAAACTTGTGAAGAATATGCGACACATAAATCTTGGCTCCTTCTTTAATTACAAAAATAGTGACTATTATGCAGCTGATCTTGCAAATTCAAAAATATTCTGTACTTTAATTAGGGTTACTTTATTTAAGTTCTAAAGGCTGCAATGGGCCTGCAATTGCTGGAGTGCTAATAATACATAATATAGTCAATTGCAAACAGCAGTCTAATTTGTTGATTTCAAGTGAGGTGTAATTATATTGCTTCATTTGCTGAGCAAATCATAAGACAGTTTCTCTACATCAGCCTGATTGTGTAATGAAGAGCTAATTACAAACAGCGGTGTTCTTGCAGTAAATTTATTGTAACTGTTGATGCCAGGTTGGCTCTAGTATAAAAATGGCTCATTAGTATATTAACAAAAGCAATAGTGGAACACTGCCCAATGCAAGCCTACCATTCTCTCCGTTTCAGGAGACTATGGTGATTACATGATTCCCCATGTTATTACTAAGAAAATGGTGTTTGATTTAGTTTTGCCACTTTTTTGAAAGAACTAAATGGCATTTTTAGAAATTATTTGAAAAGCCTTCTCGTCAGCCTTTCATGTCTGCTACTTTATGCCAGATGTGCTCTGGAAATGAAATTTGACTAGAAGCTGTTTCAGGTGCCATTGCATTGGTGACAACTGAAGTCTGGTATGTCAGCTTCCAAATGCTCTGACCTCTAAAATAAATCTTTCCATTGCTGTGATGTCACATGCCTAAGGGGAGGTCACAGGACCAACAGCTGACTACTACCATTCTCATGTTTGTGTCAGCCCTATACTAGCTGAGAGATTCTAGCTTGGACATGGATATTCTCTTTCTTCCAATTAAGTTGGAAATAGTAGTGTGCTGGTGCAACGGCTCTAGCATTTAACCTGAATTTTGTTAATTGCCTTGATCAACTGGGTGGGTTGGTGATCTGAACCAATCATTGGTCTAATGCATGTCTGGGTTCTGTTTTCTGACTATTCCAAAGTCGTCTTAATCTTTTTTTAAAAAAAATAATTTCTTTGAGTTCTATGAAGTGTGCCTTCTTAGAGGTAGCTTCAAACTATCAATAATCAGAGAGGTAGTTGTGTTAGTCTGGAATAGCAGAAGTGACAAAGAGTCCTGTGGCACCTTAAAGACTAACTAAAGTATTGAAGCATAAGCTTTCGTGGGCTAATACCCACTTCGTCGGATTGCTTGCATTCGACAAAGTGGGTATTAGCCCACGAAAGCTTATGCTTCAATACTTTAGTTAGTCTTTAAGGTGCCACAGGACTCTTTGTCACTTCTGAAAACTATCAGAATACTTTACTTTATTTCTGAAAAGATGTATGCAACTGAATAATTTTTTTAAAATTTGATTTTTAAGCCTGGCACCCTCCATAGACCAAAGGGCCCTATCTTAATCCTATTGAAATCAGTGGAAATCCAAGATTTTCAGCTGGCTTCTGTTGGCCCTGTACCAGGCATCAGAGCGATCAGAAAGAGTAGTAGGTTGAAGGAAAGTTTCTCAGCAGGGAGGACTTTCTATTCTTATCTTACACATGTAGTCCAACCTTGTCCACACTTGCAAGAACCTACATTGCTTAGCTCTGGTCTACATCCTCATATGAGTCTCCTCACCATCCCCCACTCTTCCAGTGATACCATACTCAATCTCACATTCATTTCCTTGTCCTGTTCTTGCCCCTGTGCCTTCTTTTAAACAATGCATGCCTTTACTATCTCTTCATTCATATTCCTCCTTAAAGTAAGTGTGTTCCCTACAAGAATTGCATTAAATAAGAAGCACCCACCCCAAAAGAAAAAACAGCACCATCATGATGTACATGTCTCAACTAATTTTTTATTTGGAACCTTTATCCTGTCTGACCCTTTCCTCAAATTCTCCCCCACCCCCGCCTGTCATGTGTATTTATTTCTCTCATTTGTTGACATGACAAAAACCTAGATTGTAATTAATCATTCGATTTTGGCTATCTGTGGGAGGTCCTCATTGGAGAAGACCATATAGATTTCCTCAGCCTACAGAAGTTAAAGTGGCAATACAATTCAAGGTCATCTACCCATTATTTCATCCATTTTCTATAGGCTACAATTGTACTATATTTTTATTCATTACTTTACACTGCTTAGAATTTATCAGTCTTTTAATTTCCATGCTTATGATTACATCTACTGTGAACTTTATAAAATCAATACCTATAGTTCTGTTTGCAGCTGTAAAACTATGTGGAATGACACTACACAAGTGATAAATGCTTTGGCCCATATAGCAAGCACCATTTATTCCAAAGTCATGGCGACTCAGAAGGCAGAAGATGATAAACGGATACACGAGAATGCAGGATTATTCATGCGCTTGACAGGTTCTATGACAACAATGCCATAGAATTTTTATATTAATGTTTAATATGTGTAAATGTGGCATTTCTTTTATGAGCATTACTGTCGTTTCGTATTTTAGTGCCTCGCCATTTTAACTATATTCAGTTGCTAGTACCTGTTCTTCGGGGCTGATTTTTTTGAGCTGTGTGGATAAGTAGTTTCATAAAAGGCATTGGAGGAACAAAGAGAGACAAAACTCCCATCTTTGTTAGCAGAGAATTATTACATGTGGTAAATATATAGAAAAATGCTAAACCATGAGATATAAAGTTAAGGTTTTTCTTATAAAATGTAAAGTAGATTTATCATTTCCCTTAAAAGTATCCCTTACAGTCTAAAATTCCTAGTTTGTATGCCAAGTGTTTTGTTATTTAAAAATTGACATAAAACATTTGAGGAGAGGAGAGAGGTCAGCACCTGGTATCTTTCTCTCTCTCTCTCTCTCTCTCTCTCCTCATGTTGCCATATATGCAGTAGTCTTTACTGGATGTCTTATCTGTTTTGTTTGGTTTTTTGGCAACAGAGAAAGTCATCTGGAAGCTTCCTTGTTTCTTTTCTGGAACTACTTGGTTTAAAGCCTTATGAATCCAGTTGTCTTTGATTAACACCTTCTCTGCAGAATATATATCTCTTAAAATGTATTTGGCAATTTGTGTACTAAAGGACAAGAGATTACACATTCACACCAATTTATCAGTTGGTTAAACACCAATTAACACTATCTAAATTCATCCCCTTATGTTGAATTTGCTCTAATAGTGTCCTGTTTAAGCAATGGTTATTGCCATTCGGTATCATTAGCTAAATCAGTTTCCTGGGAGATATCTTAGTAAAGTGACTGTCCCAGTTCAGCATGTTCCAATTAAGCAGAGTATTTGGTAATAGAATATTACACTTACACGGTACTTTTCATGAAGTGTTTCATGATGATTACATATATAGAACTATTGGACTACAACTGCCTCTGTGGAAGAGGGCAGCTGCTAACTGGCACGTAAGAAACTGCAGTTTAATGGGGAGAGGGGAAATTTTGAACAATAACATTGGGGCAAACACACATTTTTATAATATGCTGCACAGGCTCTTTAACTCAGCTCAGTGTAGTCAGAGCTTAAGTTTTTAGGAACTTGTCTGCAAAGTCTTTACAATAAATTATATATGGTTTATTTATTTCTGTAGAAGATGGACTGAATAAACCCTGGCACTGTAGGAGGAAATTATTAATACTATGAAGATAGTGATTTATGTTTTCAAATATCACATACCAAATAACCCTTACAATCCTCTTATGATATAGATAAAAGGGCGCTTTCATCCCCTTTTAATAGCTGGGAAGATAGAGGCACAGAGAGGGTAAATAAGAGCCAAGGTCACGCAAGTCAGTCTCAGAAGTAGGATTAGAGAACCCTGCTGTTCTGATTCACTCCCTGCGTAATCCAATAGACTTCCTTGCCCCTTAGGTCACTTTAAACTTTAAGCATCTTCATATTGAAACCCATTGCATTGGTCCCATTGCCAGAAGCCACAAACCCAGGGAAAGAGCGAGAGGGTCAGGTCAGTTACTCGACTAACGTATCTGTTTGTGCAACAGGCTACATAATTTGAGATTTTTGAAAAGTGTAAAATACACAGTATGGAACCTTTCTGTAGCAAGGTGTTGGCCAGGAACTACTGAGCCAGCCCCTGCTCCCCCTTTAAGCAGCAGGAAAAGCCTCTGCTGGCAGCTTCCCAGCGTTGGGGAGGTAATTGCCTAGCAGGGTGTGGCCCGGGACTGATTAGGGCTGAATGGGACCCACCTGGCAGCCTCCCAGGCAGGATATAAAGCCTGGGAGGGAGGGAGTTGGGGGGAGTAGAGCTGAGGAAGGTGGCTGTGGCTAGCTGGCTGCTCAAGCTAGCTGTTCCCCCAGCCCAGCCGAAGGCTGTGCCTAAACTGTAAGCTGTGTACAGAACTGTAAATAGGTGGTGGGTTTGCACTGTTTGGGGAAAGTAAAGGACATTGTTTGAGTCACAAAGGGGCTCCTGCCTGGTTTGTGAAGAGGGCGAGCAAGAGGCCCGCCTACACTTTCTAAATATCACTTTAGAACTAATGCCCCTTCTCCCTGTTAAAGTTGCTTTCCCAAAAGATGCCTGAATGGATGCATTTACACATAATAATAAGTGGTCTGACAAATCCTATGAATTTGGTTTGTACTTTTCATCTGATTTATACCCAGAAACAAGTTATATGTGAACAAGTGATATGTGCACATTTCCAATTTGGATTTTTTTTTCCACATTCACAACTCAGGTGACTGACTGAACTTACTTAAAACTTACAACAACAACAAAATGTGGTCTGAGATTGCTGGGGGAAAAAATGCCAAAAACATTCCTCCCCCTTCATCAAACACAAGAGATGGAAATATTATGATGGAATTGGCATGTCAACTTTAATTATAGAGGTCATTACCATAGCAACTGCAATATAAAAATATAATCACATTATTATTGCTTTAAGATGCTGTACCCCATGGAACCAAGATAATGTCTTGAAGAATTCTGTGGGAACTGATATCCTGGTTACCGTCTTGGGTTAATTCCACTGAGCAGTGAATTCTCCTGAGCACTATTTAAGTTTTAGAACTTTTGTTTTCAATTGCAAAAGCTGTTTGAGATTGCTTACTCTCAAAAGCAGTGTTTCAATGGAAAATGAAGCATAAAGCTTGGAAAGAAGCCATGGACAGTGACCACTAAAAGGAGTAAACCAGAGATAATGCTTTAGATGCTCTGCTAGTGAATTATGAAGTAGAAGTATGGACCTAATTGTCCGTAAGTGTCCAGTAATTTTGGGTATCTCAGATTCAGGTGTCCGACTTTAGAAATATAGGGCCTGATTTTCAGTGGCTCCCTTGATTTCAGTTAGAATTGTTTTGCTCAGCACTTCTGAAAATCATCCCTCCATATCTCAAAATGGACTTCAAAAATGGGAGTCAAACCCAAAATTAACGGACACTTAAAAATTTGGCCATAAAATGATTGCAAATTGTAAACAATTATATTAGTAATAGACAAACTCCAGAACCTTGGGAGATTCAGTTAAGATAAGTATAGAAAAGTATTCTTATCTGAAGCCTCTCTGAACAAATACAACATTTGAGATAAACAGGTCTGTGACAGGGCACCAGGGCCGGTGACAGAAATTTTGGGGCCCCCTACTCTGATCGTTGGGGGCCACCTACTCTGATAGCGGAGTAGGGATAGCAGTCCCACGGTGCGGGGCAGGCGGGGGGGCCTGCGGGGTGCGGAGCTGGCCCCACGGTGGGGGGCCGCCATCTGGCCCCACGGTGGGGGGCCGCCATCCGGCCCCGCCCCCGCCCCCCCCCCCCCGAGCAGGCCAGCCACTCGCCACGTGTCCGCCCTGCGGCAGCAGCTGGGCAGGCACCACCCGGGCGCAGGCAGGGCGGGCGCGGGGCCAGTCTCCTGCCGGGGCTACCCCGGGACGCGCTAGGGACGTCCCGCTACACCCCGGCCAGGCCCCCGACCCTGCCGGCCGCAGTGGGAGGGACCCAGCCTGGCTTCCGCCCCAGTGCGCTGAGGGAAGGGTTTTCCCAGGCTCCGGCACGGCAGCTGCTCCTGGCTCCCCCTGCGCTCCTAACCTCAGCCGCGAGCTGCGGCAATAAACCATCCCGGCACGAGCGCCGGCTCCCGCCCGCCCACACAGCCCGGTACAGCTGTACCCGTAGTACCCCCCTGTCGCCGGCCCTGCAGGGCACCACTCTCTATGCAGCTCTGATGGCCCCTTCTCGTGGCTCATATGGGGAATTAGCTCACCACTGTCCATGCCTAGTCCACCAGCCATTCTGTTGCCTCAAGCACTTGCTTTGTGGCCTCCCTCTCACTGGTCAGGAGCTACAGTGCCTCTCGTTCATGGCTTAGTCCTGCAACCAAGTCACAATCATTCACTCATTCAGGGTTTCCACCAGTTGGTCTCCATGCAGTTGCCGTGGTCAACTGTGTCACTCCCACAGTGGCTTGTAGGGAACCCTGGACCACCCTCTACACTAGGTTCGATCCCAGGGTCCTCAGACCAACAGTTATAGTCGGTTCTCTCAGCCATCATTGTTCCTCCCTTGGACTGCTTCCTACACTCCTACTCTCCACCCTTGTATCAGAGACTGACTGCAGACTTTCTCCCTGTAGCCCTAGAGCTCTGTTGCCAGTTCCTTGGCTTTATAGAAGACCTGCCTGTTTCTATCCAGGTGAGCTTCAATCCCAGTTAAGCCGCATAGAAGCCTAGCTTCCCTCCATGTGCAGTTTATGTCTAATTGACCCTTCTTGCTTACATTAATCCCTCTTGGGCTACTTTGGTTCCCTTCCTCCTCGCTACTGACTCTAACTCCCACTCTCACCTCCTATTAGCTATTGATTCTATTTTTGACAATATATTTTTTTAAATCAGATATTCAAGGGGAGTTCGGTAGCCACCGCAATGTGTCCTTTTTGGTTTGTAGATTCTCTTGAGAGTAAGGGAGAGAGGTGACCCATTCTTCCTCTCTGGTGCAACAGCTGGGTTACAGCTTTTGTGCCTGAACTTCATACTTCTTGGAGTACTCCATGGTACTGGCACCTATTACTTGTCACAGAGATCACTGTGTGTAAGTACCTAGGAACAAACTTAAAATTGAAGAGAACTATAGCAGTGAGACCCAATGGAAAGACTACTCAGTCTACTATCCAGAGAAGATCATCTGCTGCTAGAGGAGTAGAAGAAGGACATGTGTAAGATGCCGTGTGCATGTGCCATATGTTATGCTTCTGAAAAACTTAGGAATTGAACTTGGTGTTAGTATTCAGTGTATCTTTCTCCTCTTAATACCTTAAATGAAATAGACGTCTCATCCCAAATTCTCATATTTTTGTAAGTAGACCAAAAGGACTACATAATTTATGGCAAATTTGTGCTAAAATATTTAAGAGAAACTATTGTGACTACAGGTGTCTGCTTTCTTCAGTTTAAATGGCAAAATTGATTAAGGATTGGGATTAAGGTACCATACTATGATGATGAGGAGGAGGAGGATGATATACAGTGTGATGAGTTTCAGGCTGTAAAGGGATTATATTTATTTAAGCACATGGAGGATTGTGCCTAGCCTCTTAAAGTTTCTGACTTTAGCTTTACAGCCTTTCCATCGCTCAGTTTAGTATTAACCTAGCTCTACAAATGAGCTATACAAACACTGTAAAAATTAATATTTATTCCAATTTTGTGAGAATTATGTTCATGCACCTTTTTGTTTGCACTCTGAATTTTCTAGCAAAAAAGTTAATAGGCAAGCATATTCATAGAGATGGTGAACATTAAGAAAATATCAAATATGTACAAAAGTGATTTTTTCAAATAATAAATGTGAGAATTCTAGGAGACATGCTCACCAAATCAGGGATCAAAAACACACCTTGTTTATGTGTAATCAATCTAATTTGTTAAGGTCATTTTGAATTCTGATTCTGTCCTCAAGTGCTAGCAACCCTTCCCAACTTGGTCATCTATAAATTTCATAAACACATTCTGCATTCTATTATCCAAGTCATTATTGGCAAATATTGACTAATAGTGGGCCTAGGACAGATTCCTATAGAACCCCACTAAATCTGTCTTCTCAGTTTGATAGCGAACCATTGATAACTACCCTTTAACTACACTTTTGCAGCTTTATCTAGACTATATTCCCTAATTTTCTTATAAGAATGTCATAAACTGATCTAGAATTACCTGGATCATCTTTATTCTCTTCTGTAAAGATAGCTATATATTTGCCCTTATCCAGTTCTCTGGGACTTCTTCCATGAGTTAACAAAGTAACTACTAACAGTTCTGAGGTTGTTTCAGCTTGTTTCTTAGCAGCACCCTACAGTATGTTGACACACCAAAGAAAAACCTACGGCTGGCCAGTGCCAGCTGTCTCAGGGTTGAGCTGCAGCACTGTTTCATTACTGTGTAGGCTGCCAGACTCTGAGACCCTACCACCTCACAGAGTCCTAGATTCAGGGCTCTAACCCCAGGCCAGATATGTGCACAGCAATGAAACAGCCCCGTGAACCCATCATGAGTCAGATTGCATGAGTCAGCCATGGGTGTCTAGTTGCTTATAGACATAATCCTGTGGTGCATCTCATCAGGTCTGAGTTATCTGAGTACATCTAACCTGGCTAAATATTCAATAACCCATTCTTTCCCTATCTTGGCTTATGTTCCTTCACCCTTGCTGTTAAGTATCTGGTCACAATGTACCTTTTAGTGAAGACTGACGCAAAATAGGCATTAAACACCTCAGCTGTCTTGATATCATCCATTATTATCTCTCTTTCCCTGTTAAGTAGATGACCCACACTTTCCTTCATCTTTCTCTTGTTCCTAATGTTTTTATGAACCTCTTATTGTCTTTTTTAGTTAATTCATTTACTGTAAGTGTGAATGCTCAATCACAATAACTGTGTATGCACATTGGATGGGTAATTTCAGGAGCATTTCCAACACCAAATGGCATGCCTAAACTCTGATAATCTGGCCCATTACTTTTAAGGTAAAAATCAATTAAACTAAATTCATTTTTTTCTGCAACCTTACATACATGTGCATGCCACAAAGGGTTACAATGGAACCTGGCATGCCTAACTTTAACCAACCACAATCACACACAAAATAGAATGAGAGAAAGATAGTTTGTAGAGTATGAGCACAGAAGTGGGAGTTAAAAACTCCTAATTTCTAGCTCCTGTCCTCAGTGTATTCCCTAAGTGGTTTTGAAAAGTCAGTTACTCTCTCTGCCTCAAATTTCCCATTTTACAAATAACATTTATTTGTAGATCACTTTGAGGACAAAGGAGCTCTTTACAAGACTGCTAAGGATAACATAATTCTTGTTCCGTTTCCATACATCATTATTTGTAAATCAAATAAGCTAAAATATTCCTTTGTCTCTACAGAACTAACTTTTCACATTTGGAAGGTTAATTTAGCTCGGAGCAGAATTAGCAATGGCAGATTGCTTTAACCAGAAGTGTATAAATAGAAATTTGACAGCATGTGCATGTTCTCACTTAAGAATCCTGTTCCTGACTCACAACTGGTATGTTACATGGTGGTTCGGTGGTGAACACTTGCACTCCTCTGTGAAGATGGCATGGGGCCCATTTCTAATAGGTGCCAAATCAACATGTTTTTAGGGAGGAAACCTGCATATTGCTGCAAATGCCATCTCTGCTATAGAAAGATCATCTATTTTGACAATGCTGACAAATGTGTCTATCATGATACTTTTTTATATTTATGTGCCCCAAAGGGTCACTCGAATAGCGAAAGTAAAGGAGGCATCTATGCCTGGCCACGAGACAAGATGTAATGTAAGAATTACTTGGAGCATATAGCGAGGCACAGCTGGTGGGTCCCTCTTGCTTCTGCCCTCACAAACCAGTCAGGGATGTCTCAGGTTGATGCAATCATCAGTATATTTTATTTATATCTGTTTCCCCCCCCACCACCACTTTACTATCTATATACAGAATTTTGATGCCAGACTTCACAAGCAGAAGACCAGAGCCACCAGTCCCTCTCAACCTCTTGCCTCTCCCTTTTCCTTTGCTCCTGGCTCTTCTTCCCCTCCCCCTTTATAGCCCCTAGCTAATTAGGCTGGCCAGGCACCGGCCTATTCAGATAGCTCCAATTTACTCCTCTTCATTGGAGCGGGCGTGATTGGGGCTGATTAAGCACTCCTTGCCCAGCACCAAGTCACAGAGAGGAAAATATAAGATATTTGAGCAGTGCTACACCTGACCCAGGATAAACATGTTGTCTTTTTGCTAATGAAAATGGCTTAATGATCGATTTTGCTATAAAAATCCACACAGCTACCACTCTGTCCTCCTGTAAAACTCACTTCTCTTATTTGCCTACTAAATGCTTAGCAATCTTGGTGTGTTGTGACACCTGCCTGTCATGCTGATTATAATCCTCTCACTGGTATCTTGTGTGTGTCTGTTAAAATTCATCTGTTGTGTCCCATCTTATACTTAATTATAAACTCTCCACGACATGGACCATATTTTAGTTACATGTGTAGATCACTTGGCACAGGGACTTTGGGAGCTATTGACAGAATATAATAAATACCAGTGTCTTTCTTCATGTTGTCACTATGTCCCTTTAATCTCCCTTTCCCATTTTTTTGCCATCCCTCCACCAGCCTGAACCTTATACTTAGAACAGCCTCCTCTTTCAGGTCCAAAAACTGCTCTCTCTCCCTTCCCACCAGTAGATCTTTCCGTGCTGTGCATTTCGTCTACAGAACCTTCAGACACAAAATTACTGAACTGTATTATGTCCATCATCCATGTATTATATTGTGGCTTTTCTTTTACTTTGAGAATTTATGGCACTGTATGCAAGGTCTAAAGCCAAAGAAAATAGAAATAGGGAGCATTTCACTGGAAGCAAGCCACATGAATTGAAGAGAGACAAGTAGTGCAACAGGAGAAAGGCAGAAAAATTGCTCAGAGCCCCAACTGACAGAATCATATATTCTACACTTTTTCTTTATTTCATAAATATAATAATCATACTACCAGACTTATCAGGAGAGAGAAGATGACTGAATGCTTTAAGCATCAGATTTAAAATTTCTATGATCACTGGAATTGGGTGAGAGTCAACTCACCCTTTTCTCCTCTTGTGGTGGAGAAGCTAAGTTCCTAGCAGTATGAGCTCATAGTCTGAACTTTCAAAGATGCCTGAGCAAGCAGAGATCCCATGCAAGTGCACTTCTCTCCTCTAAGTATCTCTCAACCACTCTCGCTGTACAGAAACTGAATTATACTCCTGGGAGGAGAGAGGGGTTGAAAAGGTCTTTTATAGTTGAAGAAAACAACATACAATCTTTTACTAGTTGTAGTGGGCGTGATTCAAAGATTATAAGGCTACCAGGAACCCCATTTGAACTCTTGGATTGCACAAACCATAGGCCTTCACCAAGCAATCCCTGCATCTAGCCCATAACATCTAGCGGAGCTACAGCATATCATTTCGAAAGACATCCAAGTTCATGTAAAGATTTTAATTGATGGAAAATCCACAACACATGCCACTGATAATGTGCTGTCCCTCCACAACTCAGCAAAAATTTCTTTAGATGTATGGCCCAATTTGTCCTCCAGCTCACCCTGTAATCGTATGTCAGACTCTGGAGAGAGCAGAAAAGGTGGGCAGTTATGGAACACAGAATTGTCCCCCCTCAGGCTGTGTTAGGGTGACCGCCTATTTAGTGGGACATTCAGGGGCCCTGCCTCTGCTCCTCCTCTTCCCTAAGGCCCTGCCCCCTGGCCAGGCTAAGAGCCAGGAGGCTAGGGTGCCTAGGAGCACCCTTGACCCGTGTCCCTGCCCCTTGTGGCACACTGCCTAGGGAAGGTGGAGGGGCTAGGGTTGGGCTTCCCATAGTGGCCCGGGCTGCCTAAGTGGCTCTTACTATTGCCTGACTCTGGCTTCTGTCCTGCCCAGGGGCCTTGTGGCGGAGGGTGGGGAAAGACCCACTTCACCCTGCCCACTGGGAAGAGACTGGTACCACCCCTGAGCCTCTGGCAGGCGCAGAGGGGCACCATAGGAAATCTGAGACAAATGCTGTCCCAGAGTTATTCTACATTTTGGAACTGTCCCATCCCGTTCGGGATGGGTGGTCACCCTAGAACAGGGGTGGGGAACCTTTTTTGTGCCAAGGGCCATTTGGACATTTATAATGTCCTTCGCGGGCCGCTCCCCCCCCCCCCCCCGAGGAAGCCCAGTCTGGCAACGGGAGCTGAGACCCCAGCTGGCAAGGGGCCAGCGGGGGAAACCCAAAGCAGTGGCAAGCGGAGTGCCAGCCGGGGTCCTGTCGCCTGCCCCAGTCAGCTCCCGTTGTCAGCCTGAGTGTAGGGGGTGATGTTGCTTTACCCCCGCCCAGCCTCCCATCTAACTGCTTTTCTTCCCCCACCCCTGCCTGGCCCGGCCCACCCCACGGAACCTAACCTCCTCCCCCCTCCCAACCCAGCCTCCTGCCCCCCATGCCTGACCCACCCAGCCCAGCCTCCCCCCACCAAGCCTTCTTCCCTCCCACACCCACGCCTCGCCCACCCCATCCAGCCTAGTCTCCTGCCCCCCTCCCCGCCCAGCTTGGCCTCCCCCCCACACCGCCCCCTTGCCTGCCCCCCAGCCTCCCCCTCCCCGCCCCCTTGCACACCGCTTCCCCCCCCCCCCCGCCCAGCCTACCCTCAACGCCCCCTTGCACACCGCTTCCCCCCCCCCCCGCCGGTCTCCCGCCGCCCGCGCCTACTTGTCCACTGGGTCCCGCTGCTGGGACGCGACTCCTGCGAGGGCAAGGTGGAGCGACGCGCCCCCAGCCCTTGGAGACGCTCTGGGGCAGTGCCCCGCCTACGCACTCCCACCACGACATTGGTCTGACCCTCTCTATGGCGCAGGTTTTCCAGACCCACCTGCGGGCCGGACCGGATCATTTGGCGGGCTGTATATGGCCCGGAGGCCGGAGATTCCCCACCCCTGCCCTAGACTTTCTGTAGACCTCTGTAGTTACAGAACAATGCAACGGAATATGAAGAGCTGGCGACAGAAATTTGGGGGGCCCCTACTTTGATAGTTTGGGGGCCCCCCCAGCCCAGCCGGCGCTCCCCCCCCCCCGCTCCCCCGGGCAGCGTGAGCTGCGTGAGCCGCCCTTTCTTCCCCCCCCCCCCCCCCCCCGGACAGCGCTGCTGCTGCCGGCCAGGCTCACAGCTCCTGCTGGAGCCAGGCTCGCTTGTCCGGGGGAGAGCCGCGCCGCCTCCCCGCCCCTTCCCCGCTCTCCAGGTCTGGCGACAAGGGGGGACACAATGGGTACAGCGGTGTACTGGGGCCCCCCTAAAGTCGGGGGGCCCGGTACAGCTGTACCAATAGTACCCCCCTGTCGCCGGCCCTGGGAATATGTGTTATGATTTGGCACTTAATAACACAACTTTGTGCTTTAGTGATTCCAATATATTTTCTCTGGCATTATCCCCACCTGATCTCCTCTCCTTATCACTTGCTATTGCCTCTGTTGTTTGGCTGCTATCCTGTGATACCAATTGGTTGGAGGAAGGTTGTGAAAAAGCCACACTCACAAATTACCATGAATACCACTGAAACTACTAATATACAGAAGTGGAGAAAAAACCTAGCAACTCCAGCCCTCTAAAAAGAGGTTAAGGAATATCTGTTAGTAGCAGTATTACGTTCCATACGTTCTCTGTAGGCTAGTCACTAAATGGTGACACTCAGACTGTCTGACATTCAGTTCAGAAGAGTGTACCAGTACGTAAACACTCATAGCTAGTATAGGTACAAAGAGTTGACTAAACTGCAACAAAACGTGTATGTCCACCAGTTCTTCTCTACCTGCTATTTTTTCTTAGTCTAAATTAGGCCATTAATAAGGAATGCAAAGCTCAGAAACATCACTCCCTGTGAGAAAGTTCTGATCTACAAAGTTCTAGTTGTTCTGAAATTTTCTGAATTGGATTCAGTTATTGATTTCTGAAGTAAAGAAATCTGTAAGTTTCGTTTAATATTTATTTTAAAAGTCTTGTAATTCTTATATGCACTAATTCTCAATTATACTGCTCTAGTATACTTATGAAAATAGAAAGTTTAAAAATGCATGCTCTTTTATCTCCTAAGGTGCCTTTGGAAATATTAGATATCTCGAGAGAGATTTTTTTTCTTACAAAGTTTCATCTAAATTAACAGGAAGTCTATTGTGACTGGATGACCTGTGGAAATTATAGTTACTGGCATACAATAGATTTACAGAAAAATGTGCTTGATGAAGAGCCTTCAAATTTCAATGAGACATCTCTTGTCTGGAGAACTCTACAGGGGAAATTATTTCATAACCAATTCATAACAGGGATCTTAATTAAAATCCATCCTTGTTTTGGCCCCAGAATAAACCTTAAGTGAAATTACACTGAAGCATTCCAGTTAACTGGCTAATCTCTGTGTAAAATTAACATGGTCATTCATGCCTGTTGAGAACTTTTATTTGCCCCTTTACAGCAGAGAAGAAAATAAAATGAAAAGAGGTCATGTGTAGGAATGATGTGACACTTTGATTCTTTTTATTCACATGCACACAACAAAGTCCATAGAAACTCAAATAATCTTGTTATGGCTGTAGTACTGTCCACAACATTTGTGTGTTTGGCACATTATTATAAAGCAAAGAAAGGAGTCACTTAGATAACTTCTTTGTTCTAAACTGAATGAGAATATTCAGGGGGAAAAAAGTAAGGGTGGGTAGAAGAAGTAAATTCAAATTCAGCTTGTGCAAATAACTCCAACTTAAATGCAAAAACTTAATTAAAAAGATGTTTCAAGAGGAAAAATGGAAGTGAAATGTATTTTGTTCTGACATGGTTCAGTTTACTGACTAATGAAATGTATATCTGCATATTTACAGTGTGAAAACATGAACTGATTCAACGTTCCTGAATATTTGTGCCCTGATAACACTGTTGAACTGAATATAGGCTGTCTGTTTGTAGTGTGAAGAGATTTGTACAAACACTGGAAGGTCTGCCCTTATTATCAAGGGTGATATGTGATCTCTGATTTGAATACAAGACTGTAATTCAAATAGTAATGCTGGTGTCATAAACTGCAAGTGCCCAGTTTGAGCTAAATATAAATATCAGAAGGAGTCTATAATAGAATTTCCACATTGGTATGCGACTGGAGATCAGGTGTTATCTTTAGTGACACATACAAAATGATTGTCTCATTTGCCCTTGGCTATGATTTTTTATGTTGCACATAACATAGATTTATTGGAATTTTGGCTCAAGGAAGTACTGTGGATAGCATACAGTAAATGGAGTGTCAGAGTCTGATATGAGACAAGACAAAGGGTTAAAACTAGGTCGGACAGGGAGGGTTTTTTTAAGCAGATTAATTTATGGGGAATGGTGAACAAAATAGAGAGAATATGTGGTTATGGCATTGGTCTAGGATTCAAGAAATGCTGGTTCCGTTTCAGACTCTTCCATGGACTTTCTGTATGATTTTTGGCAAGTGGCTTAATCTTTCTGAATATTTTTTCTCATTTCTAAAGTATGGGGATAATAATATTTTATTTGTCCCATCCTTAGTCCATGTTATCTGTTCGGGATGTAAAAAATTTGGGGCAGGGACTCTGCTCTCTCTTACTATGGACCTCTGGGTGCTACCATAATATAATTCATAGTATTAATAATGAACTGTAATTAAGCTTTTAAAAGAAAAGAAAACACTAAAAGCTACAACACTAAGGTCTACACTAGCGAGGAGGGTCAACCTAAGATACACAACTTCAGCTACGTGAATACCGTAGCTGAACTCGACGCATCTTAGGTCGACTTACCTGCCATCCTCGCGGTGGCACCAGTTGACAGTAGGCTCCCCTGTCGACTCTGCCTTACTCCTTTTGGCGAGCTGGAGTTCCGGAGTTGACAGGAGTGCCTCTGGGAATTGATTTATCGTATCCCGACAAGATGCAATAAATCGATCCCCAATAGATCGATCTCTACCCATTGATCCAGCCGGTAGTGTAGACGAGGCCTAACAGACATTTCAAAATACACAGTAAGCGCATATGTAGCAGGAGAGTTGGCTGGCAGGGACAGTGGAGCCTTTCTATAAAATTATTAATATATTATTACTAGTTCAGCGTGCATATAATTTGATTGCCAAAATTAATATTAAGAATAAATTGAGAGAAAGTGAAACAACATCAGTTCCCTCTGGCATGGACTACAATTAAACATATTCTTTATTTGTTGCTCACATTTCATAAATAAACAAGCCAACCATTTTTGTAAGTTTGCTAAACATTTTGTGTTGACATTTCAACTACACTCAGCCAAAACATTAGCAAAACTCCTTCCCTTTCAGTTTCTCTCACTGTTCTTTTTATCCATGCCTCATGGATATTTTATGATCGTCTGTTTAAGAGGCACATGGGACAAAAATGATTTCCTCTCCAAAATGCTACGGCTGGTCCTGATGTTTCCTTCATGAACTCTCAAGCATCTCCTTTTGAATCCTTTGAGAGAATCTGGACATTTCTAATCAAGAACATAGCCACTAAGGGCTGGTCTTCACTACGGTGGGGGGATCAACTGCAGATATGCAACTTCAGCTACGTGAATCACGTAGCTGAATTTTACATATCTGCAGCCGACTTACCTGCCGTCCTCACGGCGGCGGCAGTTGGTGGTGCGCTCCCCCGTCAACTCCAGCTTGCGCCTCCTGGCAAGCTGGAGTTCCGGAGTCGATGGGGGCACCGTGAGCGATCGATTTCTTGTGTCTTCGCCAGACGCAAGAAATTGATTGCTAACAGATCGATCGCTACCCGCCTATCCGGCGGGTAATGAAGACCATCCCTAAAACACCAGCTTGCACACCCCTGTGCTTGAGTTATTCCAGTTCCACATTTTTTCTCAGATAGTGATTCTACAGTGATTTCAGTGGAACATTTGAAACTTTAATGTTGAAATTAGAATTTTCTTCAGTAGTTGCACATCCTCCCATCATTGACTTCTTGTCAATCGTATCTAGTTGTATCAACATCACATCTCCTTACATGTAGAATAATGTTTAGTCATTATTTCACCCACAATATTGCCTCTAAGCCTGGACATAGAAACAATAAATCCAAGCCTCTAAATATGTAAGACAAGGACTTCGGCAGCAACATGAACACAACCAAATGTCACTTGATAAATAACCACAGTAGGAGATGTGCACTTGCAAAAATGTGTTTCCATGTCTGTAATGATAGTTTCATGATGAGATCCTGTAGTCTTTTTTTTTTTAAGCAGTGCATCTTTTTCATATTTGCTTGACAAATAATCTCACCTCTCCCATAAATTGAAATAAATATAATATTTCCCTGAACATCACATAGAATAAATAGAGATTATATGTATATGCTTAAGAACTTGGCTGAATTAGGACCTTATGCCGTTATTGTTTTGACACTGCTATTTAGCTAAACAGGATTGTTTCACTAGTTTCCTCATCCTCCTGCACCCACTTACTTCAGTTATATCTTTATCTACAGTTTGCCAACCATTTTAATTATATACATCTATAGTTCCTAGCTAAAGATATTCAACATTGACACTTCAGGCTGGGAAGATGTGGCCAGAGTGGACGGCTGTTCAGGGAGCCGAGGCTGAGAGAAAGGAAAGCAAAGAGTAAATTCAACAAGTCTTAAGCACTAGTAATGCACCAACTTTATCTGTCCTGTGCTTTACACCAGCATTATCTTTGGCAAGGACTCTCACTAAAGAATTGGATTTTTTTAACCACTCGAGATAATGCAGCATGATACATATTAATTAAATTTCTTTGGTGCTTGCACCATCATCTTTCAAAATTAGCTGTTGCCCCACATAGTTCCTAGCCAAACAGGGCTTTGATACCCATGTGAGGCCTCTAATATTAGAGTAACTGAAATGATGATATTCATTGTAATCATATATGCATGCATGCAACAGGTACTCTCTAGTACCAGCATATTTAGTTTCTAATTATTAGTCCACTAGTGTAAAAGCCCATGGACATGGGCCAACAGTAACGCCCCCACCCGCTCAGCCCCCCCACTCCAAGGGCCCCCCCCCAATTCAATCCCCCACTCCCAGGGCCCCCCCCGCTGAGCCCCCCCACTCCAAGCCCCCTCTCCCCCCCTCCCCCTCGCTCGGCTCTCTGCCCCTCTTCCCCCCTCCCCCTCGCTCGGCTCGCTGCCCCCTCTGCCCCCCTCCCCCTCGCTCAGCTCCTGCCCCCTCTTCCCCCCTCCCCCTCGCTCGGCTCGCTGCCGCCTCCCCCCCTCCCCCTCGCTCAGCTCGCTGCCGCCTCCCCCCTCCCCCTCGCTCGGCTCGCTGCCGCCTCCCCCTCCTCCCCCTCGCTCGGCTCTCTGCTGGGCACAGCTGGCCAGGCCGTGCGCGGGCGCCTCCACCCCACCGGCCCAGCGCCCCCTTCCCGTGCCCCGCCCGGCCAGAGCTCCCTGCCTGCGCCTCCTGCGCCCAGCCACCCTCCTGCCCGCGCTCCCTAGCCCCTGATCCAGACCCTGCTTCCCTCGTTGCGGCACACGCGCAGCAGCCATGTTGTGCTGCCAAACTACACCTCCCAGCATGCCGTTCGTCCGGGCCGTCTCTACTGCGCATGACGGCTTCGCACACACTTCCCTAGTCTTTTATAATATAGGATGGTTTACATCATCTGCTATTTGATGAAATCTTCACTCTAAGTCCTCCATGAAGGAGTAAAGAATTAACTTGGACATACTATGCCTCTCCTTCCAAAACAGTCAAACAGGAGACTTTTGAGTAGTCCCTCTAGGGTTTAGAGTGCGTGGTCAGAATAAAATGAGAATTTCATTTACCATTACTGCCATGTCTCTTCACTTTCATTAAATTCTTCACTACCCCACAATGACTCAGAGCTCTGGATCACATCCTCATATCCTTCTCCACCTATAAAAGACATTTTTCCAAGACACACTACATTTAAAGTTAATTAGTTTCCTTCCAAATGAATAAGACAATAAAATTGAATTATGATTATTAAAAACATAAAAATGACATCAGTCCTCAGATTTGGAACATTTCCATACATGTATTCATGACATGCAAATCTGATTGAGATACAGATCATCTGCACTTTGTATTTCTGACAAGACAATATAAGATAGGGATGTGATCTCAGTTTCAAGAAAAAAGGAAAAGGCAAGGTTATGTTCAACAGAAAATGTAGCGACAAAGCTGACTGGTGCTGGCCAACCGGCCTGATCATCCAACTTCTTTCTGCACCAATTGGTCTTCCTTTACTTTTGTTTAATGTTTGTTTAATATATGTTTGTATTATTCATTTTGACTATTTAGAGGAGGGATTAGCTCATCAGTATATAATAGGGTGACCAGACAGCAAATGTGAAAAATCTGGGCCAGAAGAGAGGGGTAACAGGAGCCTATATAAGAAAAAAAAACCCTCAAAATTTGGACATCTGGTCACCCTAATATATGACAATGTGCTGGTAATGCTAGGAAGCTAAACAGTTATTAATTAAAATTTAGGTGCAGGTGATGCATCTGATGCGGAAATGAAAGAATAACAAACAAATTAGATAAAGATAAAAACCATTAAAATTTGGGGCATTTAGCCCATCCATAACTACAGTTCTGTTTACATGACTCCTGTCCTTTTATCCACCATGAAGGGGCTAGAATAGGTGTGAGGATCTCACCCATAGTGTTATGTGTGCATTTTGCTTGGCATATCTGTAGGGCAAGCCTTGGAAAACTGTGCATGAATATGCTAACTTTCCTTCTGTAGATAATTATAGGTAAATTTCTGAAAATTGAGACTCAGTCTTGCACCGTATTTACTCTTGTCTGAAGTGAGTAAACCGGGAAAGTGAAAAATGCTTCTATACTGAGTTTGCACTTATTCTGAATAGTGAAAGTGACTACATAAATAGCAAGGTAATGAAAAATCAGATACAGGAGATCTGTACTGGTAAGAGTTTATCATCTTTTCTTTATTCCCCACCTGAAATCATAATCTTCTTTGACTTTACAAGTAGTTGCTATGGAAATGACAACATGAAAAGAATTTTACTTCATGTGTGGAATAAAAAACAGGAGCAGATACAGTTCAGAAGAGTTCAGCTGTTTATAAAAATCAGATTTTGTTTTCATGCAAAAATCCTTTATTATTTCTTTTGAAATAAACTATGCTTACTATTTGTATTACAGTAGCACTCAAAGGCCCCAATTAGGATACATAATTTCTTATCAAAAGTAATAAAGGTCAAGGAAGAAATTCACAAAATATGACACATCATGCAGAGTCTGGGTATTATTCATTTTGTATAATTTGTATTCATATGTATAATTTGTTTTCCTAAATATGATGATTTTCTCCACGAGGCATCAGCAACTTTTTAATTTATGATACCAACAATCCTGCTGTACTTGGCATTATGAATTATTACTTAAGTAATGGCCTTTTCTCTTAAACAACTCTGTATGTAATTTTGATTTGAGTTTGAAAGGGATTTTGAATATGATGAGAGAGATTTCCATTATGAAGGGAATTTGGATTATCAGATGGATTGTCATAGCTTACATGCTTGACAGTAAGTCATCAGCAACAAGAGTTTTCATATATGTCATTTAAAAAGAAGTCAGTTTCCTTCCTAAGAGCATAAAGTACAGTACATCTTGCAAAAACGATCATTGTCACAGCTTCAGCTGTAAGCTGTTCTATTCTACATAGAAACCATCAGCTGTAAACTGTTCTATTCTACATATGTTCCTTCATGGCACAACAGATCAGTTGTATCCAACAGTGTTATAGAACCTTCCAATCTATTTGAGGGTTGAAAAGATTATATGCTTAAGTACTGCACAATCTTTTTTTAAAGATAAAAATATGGAAACCCTTTTACCACACCTATCACTGGTACTGTAATGATTTGAAAAGGTACTAAAAATTATATTAATGATTAGGAATGTGCTTATGCCTTAAGTGTGCCTGCACATATCTATACTGTTTAACTTACTTGATTAGGAAGTTTTACATCATTTCATGTTTTAAAACTGGACGGCTGAATGTTTACAATGTTTTGCTAATAGAATTCTGCTTCTAAATTGTCTGAAATACTTTATACTCTGTTTTGTTTTTGTTGTTTCTCTGACACCAGCGCTCTATTCCAACATCAGTGTTGCCTCTCTGTCAAAGGGTGGTGGGTGTCTTGGAGGTTAGCTTCCCAGCTGAGGAGAAATCAGTGATGCAATCTTAGTATAGTCTACGTGTAACTTGTTTTATTCACACATAAAAACCAGCCCTGAAATGAAGATGGTCAAAGAGCTTGTAGTGCAGTCCCTTTAGTAAGGAATCTCAGCCTAATACCAGTGCCCCATAGGATAAAATACAATAAGGATTAATGAAAGTACACCACTTAGGAATGAACAATCAGTTGCGCACACACAAAATGGGAAATGACTACGTAGGAAGGAGTACTGTGGAAAGGGATCTGGGGGTTGTGACATTGAGTGTAATATAGAATCTCATTGACAGGTGACAGGGCCAGAAATTGTTAATGAACCTAGGGACTGACCTGACTCATGGCATGGCCGAACTTTAAAGATTGCTTAGAAAGATATGTAAATGACTAGTGCTTTGAAATGCAGTGGGCATCCTTAGAGATAGAAGAGTAGATGTTTATTCAGGTCTTGTGATTTAAGCAAACAAGTCATGTCTATTACTATGGCTTTGATTCAAAGGTCAAAAAGGAGTATTATTATTTAGGAAGATACTTGAGTGAAATAGTATTGTTGTCTATATGTTTCTTTAAAGGTTGTGGTAACCTGTATCTGAACTGTTTAATGGATACATTATGCTGTGCTGATTGCCATGATGTTTGGGAGAAGAAAAGTTAAGCCTGTTGTTTTCTCAAGCCATATATAAATCCCCTGGGACAAGATCCTTCTTCATCTCAAATCTGCTTTGGGTTTCAAGAAGGGGAAACCCCAAGCCATAAGGATTGAGATCTCCAGTCACTGACTGGAGTCATCCTGGATACGGACATTGGACTATAACCTATGGACTATTTCTAAAAGGATCTTTGGCAACTACCAGCTCATCTCTGCTATGCAACTAAACCCAATTGAATCCAGTTTGTATGTAAATTGATCTTTTAACCAACACACTCTCTTTTCTTTCTTAATATATTTTAGCTTAGTTAACAAGAATTGACTAAGCATGTATTTTGGGTAAGATCTAAGTTATCATTTGACCTGGGTCTGGGGCTTGGTTCTTTGGAATCAGGAGAACCTTTCTTTTATATGATGAAGTAAGATTCTTAATAATCATCATCATATCTGACAGGTGTGTCTTAATGGAGGCCGGAGGCTGGGCATTTTAAGGGGAACTACGTGGTGTAGACTTCTTAGTAGCCAAGGAGGTATTATATAAGCTGTTTTGTGCTGGCTTGATAAATCTAAGTATTGGAATATCCACGTTTTGGGGTTTGTCTGCCCCATTATGTTTGCAGTTCACCCTAACTGAGTGACCTCAGCTGGTTCCCATGGGCAGCACTGTCACAGGGATCCTCGTGGATTACAAGCTAAATATATGTCAACAGTATAACTGTTGCTAAAAAAGCAAACAGCGTTTTGGGATGTATTAGCAGGCATGTTGTAAACAAGACACGAGAAGCAATTCTTCCATTCTACTCCACACTGATAAGGCCTCAACTGGAATATTGTATCCAGTTCTGGGTACCACATTTCAGGAAAGATGAGGACCACTTGGAGAAAGTCCAGGGAAGAACAACAAAAATAATTAAAAGTCTAGAAAACATGACCTATGAGGAAAGATTGAAAAAATTGGGTTTAGTCTGGAGACGAGAAGACTGAGAAGGGTATATGATAAGTTTTCAAGTCCATAAAAGATTACTACAAAGAGGAGGGAGAAACATATTTCTCTTTAACCTCTGAGGACAGGACAAGAAGCAATGGGTTTAAAATGCAGCAAGGGCAGTTTAGGCTGGACATTAGGAAAAACTTCCTGACAAGGTGGTTAAGCACTGGAATAAACTGCCCACAGAAGTTGTGGAATTTCCATCACTGGAGATTTTTAAGATCAAATTGACAAACACCTGTCAGGGATCGTGGTCTAGATAATGCTTAATCCTGCCATGAGAGCAGGTGACTGGACTAGATGGCCTCTCGAGGTCCCTTCCAGTTCTATGATTTCCACAAAGCAAGTCTGCCTAAGGAATTGACTCTAATCAGAGACCAAACTGGCCAGCGAGCACTGCCTCTACAGTGAACCTTGTATAATGAAAACTAACAGCTTGTCTTCCAAAGGCTGACCATTGGCTCCCACTCAAAGACCTTTGAAGTCTCTGGTGATACAATATTTTGGCAATGGGTTTCTGCTTTTAAATTTCTGTGAAATACTTTAAAGTATGTTTGATTCAAATAGAAGAAACAAAAGCTGCTTTTTATAACCAAAAAAGCCAATGATGGTCTCTGAAGTTATTGGTGAGTGGAATCTTCAAATAACAGATGTGTTGATAAGGGCTTTGCACTTATCATAACATCTGTTCTATGAGTATTCTTTTGACAAGAACATTTGTCAATTTTCTTTTTTTTTTTAATTGTTTCCCCTGATACATGCACAGCAGCAGAAAAACATCTCAGAAGATACAAAACAATATATTTAGTAGAACATTTACTACTGTGTCTGGAGTTCTTAAATTTGCTACACAGCTCAACAGCGTCACTATGTACATGAACTCTGAAGACAAACACATTTGGGGCTGCTTTTTTATAATTGCATCTCTCAGTGTAGCATGAAAACACATGCTGTTATGCATGAAAGATGCACTTGCATGAATGGAAATTTCAAATTAACATGCAATTACCTGCTTTTCATATGGAATTAAATATTTGTGCATGTAATTTAGGAATATATTTTGCCCCAGTCCAGTGAAAGAATATGTTTTAATGCTTGCTAGAGGCTTTAGTTTTTAGCATCAGAAGCTGGATGTCTATTTTCCACCCCATTTCTCAATATTAAAAACAAAATCATTTGGTCATCCACTGCAAACAGATATGTTTCTCCAGCTCACTTCTCACCAGTATTTCATAGGCTTGTCTATATTTAAACATTTATACTGGTAGAGCTATTTCAGTCAGGGCTGTGAAATATTAAAAAAAAATGCACAGAGAGAGAACCCTTCCAACACAACTATGCTGACAGAAGTGCGCTTCTGTCAATGTAGCTAATGTCATTCAGGGAAGTGGTGTTCATGCGCCAGCAGAACTCCTTCTGTGGCACAGCTGAACTGCATCTCCATTGAGGACTATGCTAGCATAGGCCCTATAGTGTAGACATAGCCATAATAATTACAGCCCAGCATCACCATATTTTCTGTCTTTCAAGCCGACAAAAATATAGAAAGGAAGGTCCGGATGTTGGGTCCACTGTGAAGAATAGTTTAGAATAGACATCTTTGATATGGAATTTCTCAACATAAATATATTTAAGCAAATAAGCAGATAAACATTAACTGATGAAGTATTTAATAAATAAATGCCATGCAAAAAACTCTTTGCAAATGCTAATGAAGAACAAATTATTATGCTTGACATTTAAATCCTGAAAACCTAAGAGAGATCAGTGCTTCCTTATGTGGCTTATGTGCTACTGTCCTCAGACATGAATGAAATAATTTTCGTGTGCAGTGGTCTATTCTTAGTTGCTTAATTCAAATGGATATCTAGCAAGTTGTACAAATGTCTTCCATTGCCTTCTCCATTTGACAAACCGTAGCATCTAACTTACTTGAGGGAGACCTATCTGTTTTCTGATATATCTATTCAAATGTCTCTCATGAATTGAAAAGTGCTCTGAAAAGCAATAATTGTGTATAGCATCATTTTTAAAATACAAATGTTTTTCTTTTTTAGTATGTGTACATACAAATATTCTCCCATACGAAAGGGTTGTGTGATCGCAATTAATTGTTAGGCAGTTTTCATTTAGGTGGATTCTTGATTATGATAAATTGAAGTTTTTGAGGATTTGAGTTTACATTGTTTCAGGCAAAATAAGAATCCTGTACATTTTTGTAAGCTTATTTTGTTCTCTGGTAGGTCCACAAAATAAACCTAAGAAAGAGTTCATTTCAAGCAGGAACTTCTATTGTTTGCATAGAACAAGTTTCTAATTAATTCAGTTAAATGTTTAGACTATATTTTTTAAGTTTGGGGTTTTGTTGAGCCTTTAGAGTTTTACAAAACATCTCCTGCCCTTAAGTTACTCCATTCTTTTTAAAGGAAAACATGATTTTCTGTTTGTTTTTAATTAAACATTTCCTCTGAAACCTCTGAAACTTTACATTAAAGTTAGGAATTATTGTGTAAAATTCGAAATACATTTTTTTTTAAAGTTTCAGAAATCACAGGTTTTGCCAAGCCCAAAGCACTAGTGGGTTTTCCCATCCCTAATTTTAATAGAATTTGGGCTTGTCAGAATTGATTTTGTAAGCTTTATATGATTGTAGACATGAATTATAGGCATTGCAGGCTGGTGTCATATCCCCTTGACTTAAATGGGACTAGGCCCATGCTTTAACTTTATGCATTTTGCTTGATTAGGGCCTTATGTACAAATTATTCATCTGTATGGAGTTGTTGGCCCACACGTTAAAAATACCAGTGTGTGAACAAGAGATTTAAGTGTTGACAGACTTAGATACTTACTAAAGACCCAATCCTACAAAGCATTTAGCACACACAATTCCAGGGAAGTTAATGGGAGATGGTGAGGTGCCCATGGCCGCCCAGAACTGGACCTTAGCTGGCAATATGCTAGGTTTATACAAGAGCCAGCTGCTGGTTAGCCTGAAATTACCCCAGTATCGATCATTTTTCTTCATCTTATTTCTCCAATTGTGTGGAAGTACATGTTATTCAAATATAAATTTTCTTTTAGGGAGTAGGCAGGGTTGAGTGAAGTGTTGTGTATTTTCCTTGCTCTGATTAATAAATCGCAAACAAATCTAGTCATGCTTATTAGTGATAAGCCCAACAGCAGAGTAGTTGGCATCAGTACCACAAGAAATCATAGTCAAATACTGTGGCTAATTTTATGGCATTAATAATGTTCACAGCTATGCATGCTAAGGTAATGGAAAGGGTAAATTAAAACTCCCATTTCGGGGTATAAGCTAATTACCACAGAGGTCTAGAGAGATTTGTTCTCCCATGTAAAGCATTGCACAGTTGACTAGATGCACTGTATGTTTTTAATCTTCCTCTCTAGAATTAGGTTGCTTTGGACAGTGAGGAAAGCAAGAAACAGGACAGGTTGGAATAATGGCCTTATCTTACACAGTAAATCTGTAATCATTGCAGCTCTTAAGTTAGAAGAGATGACAGATTTTTCAGGCCCAAGCAAAGTTTTAATGATGTTATATTTAGAGTAGGCTAAATATTGGATCTGTCAGCCTTGACATTGTCCTTTTAAAAATTATCTGAAACATCTTGAGTTACCTTCATGAGCATCTGTTACATTTAAAAGTGTTAATGTTTGTATAGCCCTTCAGATATTTTTCCACAAGTTATGTTTCTTAGAGCAGTGATTTTCAAACTTTTTTTTTTCGTGGACCACTTGAAAATAATTAATGTTTTTGTTCTACAAATAAAATCACACAAATCATATTTTAATATCCGTAGTCTTACCTTTCTAATGTGATGGATGTGCCCTCTCTTCCCTGCCACAGCAGCCACAGATCTGAGGCTGGGAAGGAGGGCCATCTCTCCCCCCGCAATTCTAGCCCTGGAGCTGGGGAAAGTTGCCTCTTTTTCTGGCCGCCACAGGCCTGCACATCCCAAATCCCCCCCTCCCCCCCCCATTACCACCTACAACCTACCTCCTATTCCCCCCAAGGCCACCACCTCACCTTACATGTGCATCTTCTACAGGGTCAGGGCACCTAATTACTGGAGCCACGCTTCTGTGTCTCCACTAATTAGGTGGGTGGCCTTTCATTCTCTTGTATGTGCCCCCCACCCCCAGGCACACATCTTAGCAGAAACTATCTGTGGACCATCTGAATGGAGTTCATAGACCACTGATGGTCTGTAGACAACAATTTGAGAACCTCTGTTTTATTCTTGTACAGCTCAGTTTAAGGTACATTGCCTCTTATTCCAAAAAGTTGATTAACTAGGTTTTTCTCATTTGGTATAAAGTATTTCCCTTGAAATAACTTGTCAGTTTTAGATAAGATTTTCACACTTCCTACTATTGCAGCTTAACTTTCAACATCAAATGTAGAATTAGATAACTATCTTCATTAATGAAACCACACATATTACTAGAGCTTCTGGTGTCAAAAGT
The DNA here is from genome assembly GCA_032164245.1 of Sternotherus odoratus. Taxonomy (NCBI): domain Eukaryota; kingdom Metazoa; phylum Chordata; order Testudines; family Kinosternidae; genus Sternotherus; species Sternotherus odoratus. Next base: position 58,719,828 of record JAVMKO010000004.1, read on the forward strand.
AGGGATTAGTAGTCAAAAGTGTAAAGTTATCTGTTGGTAGTTAAGGTTCACTTAGTGTATGTGAAAAGCTTATACAAAAGTTGTATTGTTTTTATAGTTAGTGAAAAATATCTGTATGGAGCAGGTGGCTTGTTTCACTAAGGTTGTTACACAGAGCCACATATATGTTTGTTTATTTTTGAGAGAAAGAGAAAGTGGTATTTTTTAACCTTTCTGGACTTCTGAAGTATTTGTATAAACATTATATGTATTTGAAAGTTTTGTTTTTGTTGTTTTGTTTTGGTGCTAAAAACATTTGGCTCTGATTTCAATCTGAATAAAAAACTTGAAGTTAAAAAGGAAGTGATTAGAACATTAATATTCTTGTTATCCTTATTGAGAACAAACAAAAACAAACAAACAAAAATACGTAGATTCCCCTATACTGGTACAATCCTGCAAATACCCACATGCTTAACTTTATGTACTGAAGTCAATAAGGCTGCTCACAGTCATACTTAAAGCGTATGGGTATGCAGGATCTACGGAATGAGGATAAAGGAAAACCAGTATGCATCATTTATTTAAACTTCTAAAGGGCCTTTACAAAGTCTAGCGAAAGATGCTACTAAAGAAGTTAAGTTTTCATGGGGCGAGGGGGAACTTACTCTCTTAGATCAAAAACAGGCTAGGAGGCAGAAAATAGATTGGATTTTATGGTCGATTTTCATTGTAGCAAAAGGTTAACAGTGAGATGCCTCAAGGTTCAGTAATAAGTAAGTCCTATGTTGTTTAATATATTTATTAATGATCTGAAAAGGAGAGTGAACAGTGAGGTTGTGAGATTTCATACTTATCTCAGAAATTGCAGGATATGGATTTCTTCGTATTCTTCAAGAGCAAATCTATCATTTGATAGAGAAAATTTCATGCAAGTAGAGTTCAAAACATTGATAAGTTAAAACACAAGGAGTCCTTGTAGCACCTTAGAGGCTACCAAATTTATTTGGACATAAGCTTTCGTGGGCTAAACCCCACTTCATCAGATTCATAGAATGGAAAATACAGTAGCAAGCATAAAAACAAAGCACATGAAAGGATGGGAGTTGCCTTACCAAGTGGGAGGCCAGTCTAACGAGACAATTCAAATAACTGTAGTATATCAAGGGAGGAAAAATTACTTTTGTAATGGAAATGAGAGTGTCTCATTTCAAACAGTTGACAAGAAGGTGTGAGTAACAGTAGGGGGAAATTAGGATTCGGTTTTGTAATGACCCAACCACTCCCAGTCTTTATTCAGGCCTAATTTGATGGTGTCCAGTTTGCAAATTAATTTCAGTTCTGCAGTTTCACGTTGGAGCCTGTTTTTAAAGTTTTTTATTGAAGAATTGCCACTTTTAGGTCTGTTATTGAGAGACCCAGAAGATTGAAGTGTTCTCCTACTGATTTTTGAATGTTATAATTCCTGATGTCAGATTTGTGCCCATTTATTCTTTTGCAAAAGAATCCTGTCATGTGCTGTGTATTTAAACCTGCTACTGTATTTTCCACTCCTTGCATCTGAGGAAGTGGATTCTAGCCCACAAAAGCATATGCCGAAATAAATTTGTTATTCTCTTAGGTGCCACAAGGGCTCCTCATTGTTGTTGATGACCCTATCATTCCAAAATAGAAAAATGCTACTTCTAGGTATTTCTGGAAGGAAAAGAAAGCAAATTTAAACAAAAACATTGTGTTCTCTCCTTTCTTCCTCCAATATTCAGTTGCTAAACTCTTTTTCCTGTGTGTTTTTTAGCAAAAAAAGATGGATCTAGTAATGCTATTTTAAAGTCTTAGTGGGTTCTGTTTTCTCTAGGCACACATTTAATTTCCATGTGCATGAGTGACTTCTACATATATTAGGAGACAGCAATAGACTCTTAATTCATAACATGGTTTCATTGCAACTGCTTGATTCAAGCCATAACTAAGTTCACATTATCATACCCATACCGTCCCCCCACTCCCTCAGATGTTGGGTATTTTTTCTTAATGCCACTACTCCTGGAGTCAAGTTATCCATGAGAAACTCAGCTCTCATTTAAAAAAGTAAGCTTCTAGCCCTCATGGTTGCAGAGAATAATCTGAAAACATAACCTGAATATACCCCCAAAAGTTCAGAAACCAAAATGAAAAGGAAACGACTTCCAAATTTCTGATTTTTTATAAAATAATCTCATCAAGTTTAACAAATGAGTTTTTAAGGCCTAGCTCATAATTTTCCAAAATTTGGGGTTAGCAATACAGGGCAACCATGAAGAGAGAGCAGCCTATTAGGAAGTAAAACTTTCAGCTACTTTGAAAAACCTTCCTTCTAGATCCAGGTGCCCATTAGAAGAATTTGCAGTAGTTCTACCTGCAGCCATGGCACAGAGAAGTTCTTTTGACAATGCAGTGTTTAGCTTTACACGTACTTTTAAAACACTGTTTACATTTTCCCTTCCAAGGAAATAATACAACAAAGTCTAATTATTCCAAAAGTCATACTGGTCATTTTTAAAAAAGAAATTCCACTTCAAAATCCACAACATTAGAGTTTAATGCTCAAGGCTTTTACCTTGCAATACCTATTTAGTGTCTTATCAAGACTTGCCAGGATCCTGTTGAAGAATTTTAGAGAACTACTTCAGGCCAAAGCTTCATAGTGCATTACTTAAACATACATCATTTAGAATCTGATGGCTTCAATTGCTGAAAAATCATTGGATTCAAAATCAGTAAAAAGTCAATTTATCGAAATTGAAAAGGTAAAAGCTTTTCCGCCATTTTACATTTCAGGTAATACTGAACATTTGGCTTTTAGACACCAGAGAGTAAACCATGAGAGAGGTGTATTAGACAGCTAAATAAATGAAAATCAGCATCCAAAAGAACTTTAGCTGATACTAAGAATCAGAGAGGTGGCCGTGTTAGTCTGGGTTTGCAGAAACTTTAGCTGATACTGTGTTTTTTAGACAGGTATGTATATGTTTATGTGCATTGCTGGAATAATAGGGATATATTTTAAATTATTGAAATATAGAATGGGCTTAGGAATTATTATAAAGGATTTTACCTTTTCTTCAATATAGGTAACTGTCTGCATTGAATATTTGGAAAATAAAAATAAGTTCAGTGTGCATTGTGTAAATTAAAAGATGAAGCTGGCAATTATAAAACAAACATAAGTTTTAGTGAAATATTTTACTAGCTAGGTGAACTTAGTTCTCCTTACTTAATTTACAAGAAATACATTACAGTGGTCAATTTGATATTTTAGCTGGAACACAATCATAAAGTCAATTGTTAGATTTAATTTAACTCAATTTGCTGAAAGCAGCAGTTGCTACTTCACCTTGATTTTAAGGAAGAACAATGCTTTCCTGGCAGCTTCATTTTGGCTGCATCTTTCCCATTAAGCTTTTGCTGATCACAAAGTTTTATAGTAAACTTGGGTTGTCTAATATATTTCCCTTCGCATATTACACATTGCCTATAGGTCACTGATGGTCTGGCACAAACACAAAATGATTTATTAAATTCCAGGCTTAGAGAAGCTTTAAAATGCCACTGATTTAACCTAGGGATTCCTCATTGTTTCAATAACAGACTCACAGGTTTAGTGTCTACGTTGGGGAACAGGTAGTAACACACACAGAGATACACACATGCACAAACACACTAGTGGGTGTTGGAGCAATTCAAGCATCCACAAATTGCTCTACTGAAAGCTCTTCAGACCACCTTCTTTTTAATGTCTCTAACTTGGTCCGAGTTTTAAATTGATATTGACCAGTAACTTTGATAAGACAGGATCTGCGTTTTCGTATGTGCTGGGGATTTGATCTTTACCTCTTTCTCTTGGTTACACCTCTGGCTCGAGTTAGTTTCAGAGCTCTTCACTTTTCCACCAGGTGGCCAGTCTAGGGAAGCAAATATGATATAGCTTCAGGTATATTGTTAATGCAAGAGAGCCACCACCCTCTTTTTCTCCACATGATTGGCAACTGTTTAAGAGATCAGCAATTCCTCTGCTCCACCCTCAGCATGTTCTTGTCCAGGTAGGGGTTCCAGAATGTTGGTGTAGGTCATCAGGGACCAATGACTTGACACTTTGGTCTTGGAGTTATATGAAAGTTTCCAGGCTAGGCTGTATATGTTGTAACCCAATTCATTACTAACTGCAAATAGATGTCTCTTGAAAACAGAATGGCAGAAGTAGCCACGTGATAAGATTTTACTGTAAACATTCATGACTTATTCAAGGATATGCGTTCAAACGTTTGCACATGTTCTCATGAAAATGAGTTAGGCTATTTTCCCAATGTCAATCAGCACTCTCCAGCAGATCCCCTCATATGTCCCTGTACTCGATGGACTGGGTTAAGCAGTGCTTTCAGGCTGTTACCCTTATGTGCCCCTGGTCTCAATAGGCTGGGCTGAGCAGCACTTTCAGCTCCCTGCCCCCCATATGCCCCAAATTTAACATGTCCCTATCCCACTTTCATGTTACAATTGTACTGGTAGTAACCCACTTTCTGAGGAAACCCCACAGTAGTTTTGCGCACTACGGGGATCTTTAGCTTAGGTAAAAGAAGTGTTGCTATAGAGTAAATGGGGGAAGCTAAAAACACAAAAGAGTAAAGTTGAGAGAGAGAAAGAGAAGCAATCAGCTTAATCATAACATTTATTTCTTGAATAATAATAACCACACAAGGAGAGCCTAATCCAACATAACATACATTATTAAAGGGTAATACCTGAGGCAGAAAGGATAACACAGAGAAAGAGAGAGAAAGAAGGGGATCTCACCGATCCCTGAAGCTTGAACTGGTTGGGGTACCCAGGTGATGGTGGTAGCTCAGGGTCCTGAGGGTAGGAGACTGGCAGAGCCACCCAGCAGGATCAGTCAGGAGAGGATGGAGTCCCAATGGAACTGATGCAGAGTTTGGGTCTACGCATCAGAACCCTTACTTGGGCACAGGTAGGGTTTTTTGTAGAAAAAATACAATGGTTCAAAGGAGAACACTAGATTTATATATATAACTAGCATAAGTGCCCGGCGCTGCTCGGGTCAGTCGGAGGTGGGGAGTTGGCAGACAGCTGACACCCCCTGACCAACCCCAACACCCACCCCTCATCCCTCACCCACCCCGATACCTTCCCACCCCCCCAAGCAAACCCAACACCCCCACCTCACCCCCCGACCAAATCCGACACCCCCACCTCACTTACCGTCCCACCAAACCCAACTCAGATCCGTCGCAGGCGGGGAGGGGGCCCAGAGCCGAGGGATTCCGGGGACCTTCGCAGGTGGGGGGCGGCACAGAGCTGATGGATTCTGGGGTTCCGTTTGGAGGGGGAGGGTCAGTGAGCTGAGTGATCTCCGGGGTTCCGTTGGAGGAGGGAGGGGCAGTGAGCTGAGTGATCTCCGGGGTTCCGTTGGGAGGGGGGAGGGGCAGTGAGCTGAGTGATCTCCGGGGTTCCATTGGAGGAGGGAGGGGCAGAGAACTGAGGGATCTCCGGGGTTCCGTTGGGAGGGGGAGGGGCAGTGAGCTGAGTGATCTCCGGGGTTCCGTTGGAGGGGGGAGGGGCAGTGAGCTGAGTGATCTCCGGGGTTCCGTTGGAGGAGGGAGGGGCAGTGAGCTGAGGGATCTCCGGGGTTCCGTTGGAGGAGGGAGGGGCAGTGAGCTGAGGGATCTCCGGGGTTCCGTTGGGAGGGGGGAGGAGCAGTGAGCTGAGGGATCTCCGGGGTTCCGTTGGAGGAGGGAGGGGCAGTGAGCTGAGGGATCTCCGGGGTTCCGTTGGGAGGGCGGAGGGGCAGTGAGCTGAGTGATCTCCGGGGTTCCGTTGGGAGGGGGAGGGGCAGTGAGCTGAGTGATCTCCGGGGTTCCGTTGGAGGGGGGAGGGGCAGTGAGCTGAGTGATCTCCGGGGTTCCGTTGGAGGAGGGAGGGGCAGTGAGCTGAGTGATCTCCGGGGTTCCGTTGGGAGGGGGGAGGGGCAGAGAACTGAGGGATCTCCGGGGTTCCGTTGGAGGAGGGAGGGGTGAGCTGAGTGAGTGAGGTGTCTGTTGGAGGGGGGTATTATGACATCATCACCACCTAACTGCCAAGCTGATGTGATTGGCCCTGAAAGACTTTCACCCCTGGGGGGCGTCAGAGGTGAGATCCGAAAATTTTTCGACCCTTACCAGCATCTAGACCCCAAGACCCCTCACTGTACCAAATTTCAAGTCTCTGGCTCAAACGGTGCGGGAGGACTTCGCAGTCATACGTACATACATACATACATACACACACTACTTGACTTTTATATATATAGATATAAATGGAGATATACCAATCTCCTAGAACTGGAAAGACCTTGAAGGTCATCGAGTCCAGTCCCCTGCCTACACTAGCAGGATCAAGTACTGTCCCCTGACAGATTTTTTGCCCCAGATCCCTAAATGGCCCCCTCCAGGATTGAACTCACAACCCTGGGTTTAGCAGGCCAATGCTCAAACCACTGAGCTATCCCTCCCCCCTATCAGTTTACCCACCCATTTGTTTATGGGTAAACTGATGACTCAAGGGTATTCTTTAGGCTAGACCAGGGTCGGCAACCTTTCAGAAGTGGTGTGCTGAGTCTTCATTTATTCACTCTCATTTAAGGTTTCACGTGCCAGTAATACATTTTAATGTTTTTAGAAGGTCTCTTTCTATAAGTCTATAATATAAAACTAAACTATCATTGTATGTAAAGTAAAGTAAATAAGGGTTTTTAAATGTTTAAGAAGCTTCATTTAAAATTAAATTAAAATGCAGAGACCCCAGACCAGTGTCCAGGACCCAGGCAGTGTGAGTGCCACTGAAAATCAGCTTGTTTGCCACCTTTGGCATGTATGCTATAGGTTGCCTACCCCTGGGCTAGACAATAGGAGCTGATCACTCTTGGCTATTGGTGGCTAGATACTGCGCCCTGGTTCCCAGAAACACAGAGCTGGCTGGTATCATGATCTAATCGCTTTTTTAATTTAATTTTCTTTTACATAAGTCCCAAGATTTTTGCTGAAAGTGTTTGTATAATGAGCATGATTGGCTAGGAGTGCTGAAATGTCAGCAGTTGCCATCTGTTATCTGTAGGAGTAAGAAAATTGTAATAACTACAAGTAAATAGTTATACATATCTAACAAGATTTTACCTTGTTATACCCAATGTATGCATTTATTTGTCTAACCCAGTTTTGGGAGTCCAAAACTATTTTTTAAAAGTAAAATAATAATAAATTACAGTCTAGAAAATGTGAATCTTTCCCAAGCAGCCACATGATAAATCACACCTGGGCCCTGATTATGTCAATCACAGACCATTTTGAAATCTGATTTTGAAAGAGTGCCTCTAATTTTGCAACTGAAATTGATTGCAGGAACAAATGATAGTATTTACCTGATTGTGGTTAAATCCTATCATTTTTGCCTGAAGTTGATTGTGGATACCGTTAAAGACAGAAAGATTGTGCCTGAAAACATTATGGGCTAGGCTGAGTACCATTTTAAAATGGTAGTGTCTGATTCTGAAAACCCTTGCTCATGTGAGGAGTCATTACTCATGGTATGTCACTGGATTCAGTAAGGACTATTCATATAATGAGCATCCAGGATAAAAAATGTAGTCTTAACAGTATGTTATATTCCTGCTATGAAGTGATGATGCTATTGGAATCCCACTTTTAAAAAAGCACTTCCTTCTTCCCAGCCTCTCCCCTCAAATAAATTCCATTATATACAAAAAGTACATATTTCCTCATTATCTAATGTTTTCATTGTTAATGGTGGATCACAAATGGTATTTGTGAAACCACAGTACATAACAGTCTTCTAACACACACATCTTTAGTTATGAGATGTGAAGGAAAGTAGCAGGTGCTGCTCCTGGAAGGTGCAGAGTGTGGATGGGTGCTTGTGCCTGCACTAAGTACCTTTCAAAATTTTAATGTCACAGTTTCAGAGTAACTGCATCTGTATCTTTCCCCTCCTCCCCCATGGTTTAGTCCAGGTGTGCCCAGTCAGGTCCCTAGCCATTACCTGTTTCTGGGCAGGGACTCTTATCCCACTCCCTTCTCAGCAGGGGTTTTAAGGCTGGCAGCCCCCTGCTTTACACTGTGATGTCCCCAGCAAGCCAGTCTGCAAGGATGCCAACCCAGGTCTGCAGTACGTGGGATGGCTGACGTTCTCGCAGTGCCACCAGGAGACCATGCAGAGCCACAGCCAAGGAGCACTGTGGAGAACAGGTTCCACAGGCTGTACCACCCAAGGGACCGCACATGACATACTCCATGGCTCTCTGATTGGCTCACTACACCATTTAGTCCTAGAGGGTGCCCCAGAAAGTTATGTGAGGCAACTAGGCAGACTTAGGGCCTGCTCTGACTCCAGACCTCACCTCATCCCCTGATCTCCAGCCTCTGATCTCAGCCTGACTCTGACACTGACTCTTGACTCCAGCCTGCTACTATCTTGGATCTCCAGTCTGCAACCCTCTCATGACTTTGACCCTGAGTCTCGCTTATTGAACCTGACGCTAGCAATTGCTCTGATCCTGGCTCACTGATTACCATCCCTGATGTGTGGGCTCCAGCCTAGCTAGGACCACTGGGCCAAACCAACTACCCCCTGGTCCCTTACACAGTCTGCCCATAAACCAGCACCTATGCTTTATTTTCTCTTTGAGGGCTCTGATCCTGTAGTTACAAGTCACTACACTTCTCTTCCTAAGCGCGCACATTTATTCTTCAAGTAAAAGAATTACAAAGACATTTTTAAATAAAAACACAGATTGAAAAGACTCTAAAAAGATCAGGGGTCGCCCATCAGTTTTATGGGGCCCTTGTAGGCCAAAGTACCACTGGCCAGACAATCTTGTCCATTCGTTGAATCATAAAGAAGGGTCTGAGTCAGTTTAAATACAACCTTTTAATGCCAAAAGCCTTTCTTTGTCTGTTGAAAACCCGCCAAACCACTATATGCAAACCTCCCCAGGGGATGGTACTTCCCTAGAGGAGTTTACAACTTGAGTGGTTCACCTTAATCTCTCCCATTATTTTTGGTTCCTGGAGGAATCATGGTAACTTTCTCCACTGGAATTGCATACAATCCCTGGCCCGCAGTGATAACTTAATACAATATGGTACCCAAAGATATTTCATGAGATTGCAATATCTGTCACAAGAGCCTATGTTTACCACTTTTTCTAGAGGCCATAGATAATGTTAACTAGTTACCATGCATTTTAAATTAAAACATATTTTCATAACAGGTGAAAATAAGATGCAGTAAATTTAGATATTTTTCATAACATTTTTATAATCCCACTGTAGTGTTAGTTACTTATTAATTTATTTGATTGTTTTCACACCTTGAAATGGTTATTTATATTTTAAGCAATGGTTCAAAGCATAGTCCACATTTACTCATGAATCCAATCTCATCTTCTGAATATATCAGTGGTTAGTTTGTCTGCTTTTGTTCTGAAGGTAAATCAAGGAGAACTAGCAAAACAAGATTTGTGCAGTCTCTGTTCTCACTTCAAGTAGAGTCTGTTCTATCTCCAAACATATGTGATTATTTATATCACTTCCAAGCTATTAAGTTCCCAAGAGAGTAAGGTTAGTTTTCAGACTTCTGAGACACTGGATTGTATATCTCTTCAGTGACTACCATAGAGTTATGTCAGTGTTCACCAACAGAGAATCTGGTCCTTTTTGTCTTAAGGGGTATTTCAATTGCTATGTGTTTATTTCTTTTATATACCATATCGTCATTATAATTTAAAATATGAACTGTAAAAATCACACAGGTAACAGAACTCCAAATCATGTCATTTAATATTCTTCTTTGTGGTTATAGCTGAACATTTTCAGATTCACTCTGCAGGTTTTAGCTTTCCTAAAATAGTATTACTCAATTCTGACTTGAACAATTATGTACAGTCTAATTATACCAATGACTAATGAAAAGCCATCATTTATAAAGTATCCCAACCATAAATGTTGCTAATCTTAAATGAAATGTAATGAAAGGGCTTTTGGGTTTTCAATTTGAAGTCACTGACTACTTGAATTAGTCAAAATAATTGACTCTTTTAAACAATAGGTTTCTGCTTTTGATGACAGTGCATCCCATAAGTATCTTTATGGCTAGACAAAAGATGGCAATTTCCATTCTCTTACTAATTATGAACTTTAGGTTGACATATTGAATGTGTATGGATGTAAAGTCTAATTGAATTTTGACGGCCTTGCAGAATCATAATGGATTACTGAAATAGGATTCATTGCCTCATGTTTAGATTGTAACGAGATAATTCTTAAAAGCTAGTTTTCAATAAACAATTTAACTTAGTGATTTCACTACAGGGCTGGCCATATTAGACTCGGCAATGCATTTCAGGAACTGTCACTTAATGATCATAAACATGCTTTGATAGAACAAGAAAATAAAAATTAAAGTGTTTTAATTATTGCTTGTTGGGGAGGAGGAACCTTGATGATGACTGAGGCTCTGATTAGTATTAAATAAAGAAGAATAGACAGGCTTCAAATGAGACAAAATGGCCCATAGGTGTATTTTCAATGCCATGCGCAAGGATTTAATTTCTTGTTTCACAGTAACATTGATGAGAGTTGGATATCTTAATTCCTGAATACTATAAGAAGTGCTATCCTTTAGCTTTGGATTAATTGCACTAACATATTTCCAATAAACACCATTGGGCAGGTCCTCAGCTAGTGTAAATTGCCATAGATGTATTTAATTTAGTTCCAGAATGCTACAGAAAAGTGATGTTAGTCATTTAAAAGATGGCACTCATCCAGTGAAGACACTTCAGAAAAGACTTTGTGTGTTCTGTTTTGACTTTAGTATTTCTTTTATGTTTACTCATATTCAGGTAGCATAAGTCTCCCATGCACTCATTCTTCAGAGTTGACGCTGAACCAGTTTCATAGCATATAGAATCAAGGTCATTGTCAGCAGCTACAGCTTTTAATGATAAGACATGGGTGTCAATTGTGGTGCTGGAGCCAGGTTCTAGTTTCTACTCCTACCTACCTACAGTGTCATTATGCACAACAGAAGTACAAAGTATGTTTATTATTTGGCTGCCATATTCTTTACTGCATGTTTTAAACTTTAGTTTGTGTTTTACCCTATACTGCTCTTTGGTTGTTTATAAATCAGCATTAAACAACTGTTGCACTTCAGTGGTAAGTGTCCTAGATCAGTGAATCTCACCCTTTCCAGACTATTGTATCGCTTTCAGGAGTCTGATTTGTCTTCTGTACCCTAGGTTTCACCTCATTTAAAAACTACTTGCTTACAAAATCAGACATAAAAATACAAAAGTGTCATAGCACGCTATTACTGAAAAATTGCTTACTTTCTCATTTTGACCATGTGAAATTTTAGTTTGTATTGACTTTGTTAGTGCTTTTTATGTAGCCTGTTGTAAAACTCGGCGAATATCTAGATGAGTTGATGTACCCCCAGAAAGAATTCTGCATAGTCCCACAGGTATGCATTCCCCTGATTGAGAACCACTGTCCTAGATAGCCCTTAAGTATTTCACTAAGGCAGCAGTTCTCAAGCTGTGAGTCAGGACTCCAAAGTGGGTCACGACCCCATTTTAATGGGGTCACCAGGGCTGGGGTTAGATTTGCCGAAGCCCGAGCCTCACTGCCCAGGATCAAAGCCTGAGGACTTCAGCCCTAGGAGGTGGGGCTCAGGTTACAGGCCCCCTGCCTAGGAATGAAGCCCTTGTGTTTTGGCCCCCCACACCCAAGATGGTGGAGCTTGGGCTTTTCCCCCTTCCACCCAGTGCAGTGGGGCTTGGGCAGGCCCAGGCTTTGTCCCCTCACCCTCCGCCCCTGGGATCATGTAGTAATTTTTTTTGTCAGAAGAGGGACATGGTGCAATGAGGTTTGAGAACCCCTGCTGACTAAGCTAACAAAAGGCCCTTATTCTGCATGCAGATAGACTGGTGCATCAACATGGAGCTCCATTAACTTGAGTGAGGTTCTGTATCAGTCCACCTGCGTAGATCACATTGCAGGATTGGGGCTTAATTAGTTAATGTTTCTTGAGAGCTCAACTGTTTTAGGAAATATAAATGCTGAAAGTCTCTTGGCAAACTTAAAAGTTCACTTAATTATCCCTCCAAATAATATTTCTATTTTCAGATATTACATTTACTCAGTTTAGTTTTTATTAAAAGTTAAATTCAGTTTCCAGGGGAAGATGATATTTCTTGGATATTGTTCTGTAGATTTTTTTGACACGGATAACCCACTTTAAATGATTTTTTGGCTACTCTTTTTCCTAATTTAACTTGTAAGTTCCCTAAGGCCTCTCCTGAGTTTGAGAGTTCTGTTTTCTTTAAGGATCTTATCTTTATTCTCTCCCAAATCTGCCGTTGGGGGGGGTGGGGGGAGAAAAGCAATAGATCATACATTATTTGGAAGTCTACTGCAGGCATCCTACTTGTTCTTTCATTTTTGCTCTGGTGCAAAAGCAGGCAGGTGAAGTGTGGACTGTATTATATCAACTGCACTAAGCTGCAAGGAGAGATTCTGCAAATAACATCACATTAAGTTCCCATGAGAAGGGGCCAGATTTTGCAGAGGGTGAAAGTTGTAGCCGTTTTCTAAGGTTTCCAAACTGACATAGTACAAAGTATCAGAGGTGTAGCCATTTGTTGTCTGTATCCACAAAAACAAGGAGATGCGAAGAAGTGGGGTTTTTACCCATGAAAGTTTATCCCCAAATAAATCTGTTAGTCTTTAAAATGCCACCAGACTCCTCATTCTCAAACTGACATCATAACTAATCATAAAAGCCTAGTTAAACAGGGAGTGGTGTTTATTTCAACTGCTATCTAATTATGGAGAACAATTTCCAGTGCATTATAATCGGCTGGTTCTAGCATGGCTGGATAAGGGAAGCAAAAATAATTCTTGGCATATAACAGTTTTCCACTTTCTGTTTCTTTGTGTCTGGGGCAAGGGAACATCTGTGGGGAAGTAATACAATAATCTTTCCTTCTGGTGAAAATCCAAAGGGTGAGCATTTGTTTGATCCTGTGCCATTTCATTCAGTTGTATAATAACTTTCAGAAAGGGTCTGGTCTCTGGTAAGAGAAGCCTTAACTACTGTTGCTACGTGGAGCCAGAAGGCTGCTGGAGACTGAGCACAATCAAGAAGTGCTAAGTTTCCTCTCTGGATGTCTAAATATGAGATCTCCAATATGATACCCTCCATCAGCTTTGGAGAGAGTATAACTTTGGATATAATATGATGTTTCTATCGTCCAGTCACCCTTTGGGAACAATTATAAAATATAAAATCGGCATTATTTCACTTTTATCTTATTTTGCTTAATCCCCTTTCTAGATTTTGTCACCAAAATATAATTTTGTATTAATGAGATTTCATTATTGCTGTGAATTAACGTTACTGAAAGGCTTCATTCTCTCTCTCCATTCATGGTGCATGCTGCTTGTCTTCTGCACAGCAATACAATAGAAGACAGATTTAGTGGCTCCCTCTGGAACTCTGATTGTAAATTAACATGGGAAAAGTGCCATACAAAAATCGCCATATCAAGGAATCCTATTTCCCAGAAGTCTTCTATATTTTAAAACTTCAAGTCATACTCTTGACTCTTCCAGGGCCAACATTTTAAACAGGCCTCCAAAACGGTATCTACAAAGCTCTTCATTACATGTGGAATACCCGTACATGCAAGCAAGAACCACATGCAAACATGGGCACAAGCAAAATATTTGGCCCTCACTTGTGATTCCCATTTATACAGCACCATCACTGCCTAGAAATAGTGTTATTTTAAAATTATATAGCTAGTTGAATTACTATTACTACTTATTAGAGTAGTGATGAAAGGCGGCACGCGAGCTGATTTTCAGTGGCACTTGCACTTCCTGGGTCCTGGCCACCGGTCGGGGGGGGGGGAGGGGGCTCTACATTTTAATTTAATTTTAAATGAAGCTTCTTAAACATGTTAAAAACTTTATTTACTTTACATACAACAATAGTTTAGTTATATGTATATAACTTATATTTTATAAGTCAATAGTTTATAGACTTATAAAAAGAGACCTTCTAAAAATGGCAGAATGTATTACTGGCACACAAAACCTTAAGTTACAGTGAATAAATGAAGACTTGGCACAGCACTTGTAAGAGTGGGGGTACCCCAGCCTCTGTGCTCTCGAGTACAAAGACTGGGACTCTATTTTAGCCAGACCACTTCACTTTAGCTGCTTCCCAGCCAAGTTAATTCTCTACACCCCAAGACTCCCCCCTTTACCAGTTGAGTTCTTGGGGAACCACGGCTGCCACCATCTGAGTAGATATCCAAGGCCCTGGATGGGGTTACTCAGACTCCCCCCTACCTCCGTCTGTTCCCCCTCCCCCTTCACCCTTCTTGTCTGAAGAGAGAGGAAGACTTCATTCCTTAGCTCATACCCTGAGCTGTTTCTTATACCTACCTCTCCCCTCTCTTCCCAACCTGGAAGCAAAGGAAGCCTTAAGGGAAGTAAACCAGACGTTTTATAACTAACAAGATTTAATAAAGAAAAAGATTAGAACATAGGCACAGTACAGCTTACAATTTAGAATTCTCTACTTCTCATCTGAAATGGATAGAGACACCCCAAATAGGCACAGACTTGATGCAAAATAAAAATATTACTTACATTTAGCTAAGTAGGAATATAAGAAGGAAAGTTGAGCCATCTCCACAGCTAGAGATGAGCTCTCGGACCCTGGCCCCTGCTGCATGGCCAGCAAAATGAAACTAAACTCTAAAACCCCTCCCTCCCTCCCTCTCTCATGGCAGGGAGCTCTTACGTCATTTGTTCTCAGGTAACAGTAACCCTCTCCAGCACTTTACACTTATGACACCACTTCTGAAAGGTTGCCAACCTCTGATCTAGAGTGACTCAGTGACCTTACTCTGGTTACACATTGTAACAGGCTGGCCCATTTGATCTATATTTTCTGGTTCCTGCAACTAGATTGGGGTGGGCAAACTTTTTGGCCTGAGGGCCACATCGGGGTTAAAAACTTGCATGGAGGACCAGGTTAGGGAAGGCTATGCTTCCTCAAGCAGCCTGGCCCTGCCCTCTATCCAATCCCCTCCCACTTTCCGCCCCGACTGCCCCACTCAGAATCCAAGACCCATCCAACTCCCCTGCTCGTTGTCCCCTGACTGCCCCTTCCCGAGACCCCCACACTAACTGGACCCCCCCCCAGGATCCCACCCCCTTCTCAACTCCCCCTGCTCCCTGTCCTCTGACTGCCCTGATCCCTATCCATACCCCCACACTCTGACAGACCCCCCCCCCGGGACTCCTATGCCCTATCCAACATCCCTTGTCCCCTGACTGCCCCCAGGACTCCCTGCCCCTTAACCAATCTCCCAGCCCCCTTACCACAGTAGCAGCCCGGCGGGAGCTAGACAGGCTGCACCACTCTCCCGGAGGAGCGGGCAGCCCTGCATGGTGTGCTGAGGCTCCAGAGAGCAGGGAAGGGACGGGAGCAGCCTCTCTCACTGGAGCTCAGGCGCACTGAGGCTCCGGGAGAGCAGGGGGAGGGACCGAGAGCAGCCTCCCCCCGCCGGAGCTCAGGCGGGCTGGTCAGGATGGACCTGCGGACTGGATCCGGCCCATGGGCCATAGATTGCCCACCCCTGAACTAGATGGTTCTTTTCAAATTATTTACCTGCCTTGCGTGGACAGCAAAGGCAAACTAAAAGAAAAAATGACCAAACAGAGATTTTACCGTTTTATTCACTATGTTTCTGTTTATAGAGTTTGAGAAACTAAGGGTATGTCTACACTTACCATGGATAGATTGAGCCACCAGAAGTTGATTTAGTAGGTTTAGTGAAGACCCACTAAATTCACCACAGATAGCTCTCCCATTGACTCCAGTACTCTGGCCAAACCAGAAGCATAAGGTAAGTCAGCGGGAGAGTTTCTCCCGTTGACTCAGTGTGGTGTAGGTACCGCAATAAGCCAACCTAACCCCGTAAAGTAGACCTGCCCTATTATTCAGCAAATAAAACATGGGTCACCCCCCACCCCCCCGCTTCTTCTGAGAGACTGTAAAGTGATTTATATCAAACAGAATTAGAATGGCACCAAACTCTTAATTTGCAGCTCAGGTTTGGCATGAGGATTCTCCTTTTTTGTGGGAATTGAAGGTTCCCTGCAGTCTTGAGTTAACAGAAACATTAGCTGAACAGCTGAGCACTTGGCTGTAATGCTAGAACTCTGGGGATCTTCCTACCAATCATTTCTTCCCATTCCTGTTGTTTGTCAGGTACATTTCTGCATCCAAGGAGGCTGAAATAGAGAGAGACACTAGCGTGCCTACTGCATATGTGTGTGTAGTCCCTCACATGCATACACAAAGAGCCCAGGCTTGCAATTTAATATGATCTTTCTGTTTGTAAAGAACACTTTATTGAAATGTCTGAGGCATTTCCAAAAACATTGTTTTAAAGCTCTTATCTCTTTCAAAAGAGGAACAAACTGAATAATTATTTGTGAGCAGCATAAAAGTCCCCAGTTGATGGGATGACTATAGCTGAGAGCTTGTGTCCCAAATGACTTTTCATGCCAAATCTGTTGTTAACATAAACCTGAAGAGAGCCATATATGCATTGCTCAGTGCATGACAGTGTATTCATTTGATGAATCCGTATGAATGCCGCTGTATCAGAGCAGGTTTTATTGTTTACAATAATGGAAGTGTTTAAGAATGACAAATCTATCAGTGTGCCTAAGTTTCCTTTGTAAGATTTTGGATAATCAGTTGGACAGGATTTGTGGCTTTTCAGTTCAATCGATCTTGATTCCATATATGATCTAAATCCAGATCTTACATATAGCTGAGAAGGCTAAAGTCTAACAGGAGAAAATACTGTTTGTCAGCTCTAATGCTGCCATGACAAACAAACACCTTCAGTATAATGTACAGATTCCATTTGTTGTACTAAGTTTTTTTCTTCTGGTGCATGTTAACGTTTAAATTCCAGTTTAAAATATTAGATAAATTAATTCTTTGTGTTTATAGACAGAATTTGAAACTACATAATAACTTTATATAGCAATTTGGATTTTTAAATATAATAACTTTATCACCTCCTAAATATTAAAAATCATGGGCTGTCTGGTTGTACCAGAACAAAGCAGCTGTAAACTCATTGTCACTGTCCCTTTAAGGATTCTTCCTGAATACATGCCACTGTGATGGCTCTTACCTCTACTGCTACCATCTATGTGTGTTGTTGGCATCACCAGGCAAAAAGTGTTCTTGTGCCCAGCCAATCTTTTCATCTTAAAAGTAAGGTACAAGCACTAGCTACAACCACCCTAACAGTAATGTAAGTATTATCTGCATTTTATAGGTATGGAAACTAGAGTGAAGAGGTGGCTGAACTAACTTTTAGTTCTCAGGAAAGTTCACATTTGTCCATGTGCAAATAAATACCTGTTTTGTACACACGTACATATTTAACACCTATATATACCGATCTCTAGGTAAATAGGTACAAATCTCCTAAATTAGGTGCAAATTGGCATGCAGTTAACTATTGTGCACATGACACATACCTGTAGCCATGCATAGCAGTGTCAGGGCCAGAATAAGAAGTTAGGAGTTCCTGTCTCCCAGATCTCTGTTCAGGCAGTGTAGCTGGATTTACAAATACGGTATTTGAGAAAGCAATGAAGACAATCTGTCCCTGCCCCTGCACAAATAACTACTTGACCAAAATCTGAAAAGCTTATTCGGTGTTTACTTTATTCTTATTCAGGCAAAATTTCCATTAACTTGAATAGGAGTTTTATCTGTGTAAGAACTAAGGCCCTGATCTAGCAGAGCCCTTCATCATTAGTCCCTCTGGTCTCAGTAGGACTACTCACATTCTTGAAATTAGGTACATGCTTATGAGATTTGCTGGGTCTGGGCCAAAGAAATTATTAAAGAATTCAGGATTTTGCCCATCATTGTTTTAATTTTTCTCCTAATTTTGTTCATTTCTCTCTGTTCACTAGGATTTCATTATTCTCTGTATGTCATTTGATTGAAATTAATTAAAATAGAAGCGCTATTAGTATTCAGAACATGAAAATGTTATAAGTTTCTACTTAGACAAGAAGCTTGTTGTGTAATTAAAAATACTTGTCCATGTCCATCATATTCTATTTAAAAAAAGAAAAAGAAAAAAAAGGTTTTAGGGGTAAAGTTCTTTCTTTCTGCTGTTTCCAGACTATTGCTTGAATAATTTTTGCTAAATGACTGTACTAAGACAGCAACTAAAATACTCTGTAGTTTTGAAATATAAACACTACATTGCCTGAAATGCAGGTGAGCTAAATATTCATCCTATAATGTAGTCTGTGTGCTATATAGTTATGTACAAACTACAGATTCATTGGGGGTGGGAGACAGAGAGAAGATCTAAATGTTTTGTACCTATACACATTATCACGTGTATTTTACTAGTGAGAAATACTTTGATTTAGGAGCAGGGAATCATAGAGCTGCTACACAGAGAAAGAGAAAAAAATATTGTGAAACTCCCACCCACTCCATATGTCAGCAACATTGTTGTTAAAGGCAACCCTGTAATTAGAGCTCTGATTGGTTATGGAATGGGCATGAGTAGAAAGAGTAGGTCCCTCCTAAACTTATCACAGAGCCCTAGGTGGCTAGAGAACTGAACAGAAATGCCACCCTTACTACCTTCTGCCAACTCCCCTTTCACTGAAGGATGGGAATGTCATTCTAAAAAAGGATCTTGCATAGAGACATGTTTTCCATATACAGGGATTAAGCAGACCCCAACATTGAGGTTGTGGACTAGGTAGGGAACTGAGCCATTTTTCTTTCATTAGCCCTGAATGAATAAAGCTTGTAACAGTTTAAACAGACAGTTGTATTGATTGAGATAAATATTTGAGTTTTCAAGACAGATTGGGGATTGTCACTTTCCTGGCTGGTATTATATTCCATCTTGCCATAGTAAAGGAAGACACTCATACTAAACAACTGGAAGAGTAAAATATTTTGCTCCTATACATTTATATAAGCAAATTCAACAGCCTGAATTAACAGACTAACACGGCTGCTATTCTTGAACCAGCCTGAATGTTAGTATCCTCTAAAAGGCTGTCTGATCTACAGCTTAGTTAAGTCAATGGAAAAACTTCAAGTGTCCAGGAGTGTGCTGTTGCCCCTATAGAAATGACAAAATGTTTACCAAAAAAAATATTAAATTATTTTCAGCACTTTAAAAAAATATATATTTGTCTCAATAAAATAATTATAATGATTAAAAACAAGATGTTCTCAGTCATAGAAATGACTCCTGGATACTGTTTCACTGAAAGAGTATCCAGGAGTACCAAAACTTTGGCATAGGAGAGTCATCACATCTGAGGTAAGAAAGAGCAGCTCACTATCAGATCAGTTGTTCCACTGAGATACTGCTAGAAGAATAACAGAGCTGTCAGCTCCTGCCAACTGTCTAGCTACTCCATAAAATTAATATAGTACACAATACCACTAGTAGCCATTTTCCAGCTTGAATGGTAGAAAACATTTAATTGTGTGGAACACTGCTGAGAGAGAGCCCTGCTATTTCCTTCTATGGCAATTTCTATGTAAAAGCCACAACCAAAAATAACCTCTAAGCACAATTTCCAAAATTATGGAACTTTCTAGCTACCTAGGCTATGCCCTCTTCTTTATCTCTCAGATGAGCTTTCTAGAGGGCAGAGCAGAACAGGCAACCCTTCCTATTTTGGCAGTTTAAATGCATGTAATTTTCAGTACTTTTCTTTCCATCAATGTTTTATTTTCTCCTCTGTTTTTGTCCATAGGAGCAGGAGCTCCAAAGAGAGGGAGGCTGAAGGCACTCTGGGTATGATAGCACTCTGTGGGGCTGTTCTCTTCTACTTCTGAATCTGCCCCAGGCCTGTCCAACTAAGCAGCAGTTTCCAGTGAGGGATCAAAGTGCCAGCCTGCAGTTCTCTCCCAGCTGCTCAGTGTAGCTTCAGGGATGCCTGCAGCTAAAGGCAGATTCCCTCAGCTTCCCTTCCTTTAAAAAAAGAAAAATCAGTAAATCTTATATATTCTTTGTTCAGACAGACACTCTAAAAAGTTGAAACAAAGACATATTTAAATCTCTCTCTCTCTCTCTCTCTCTCTCTCTCAGAAAATGCTCTATTCTTCTTACACTGCCCCTTTGTCATTTTTACCCTGCTCTACAGCTGAGTTTCATTTCCAATGCCCTGCTATCCTTGCTAGGATAATCAATGTACTCTTCTGGGGAAGAAATTCTGAATAGAAGGAAAAACAACTCTTATCCTTTCTTGAACAAATAAATTAACTAATTGAACACCATTTCTATTTTTCAGTTTTGCCCCAAATTAGTTTTCAGTTAATAGGGATTAAACCTCTTTATTCTATCTTTCCCTCTATTCCCACTGCAAAACTATGCACATCTTAAATATTAACAAAAATGTTGGGTCATTGCCATGCACCAAATTGCATGTATTGAACAATATTGCTATGAGAAAGAGGCACCTAGTCCAAATAGAAGATCTAGTGTCTTTGGTTTATCCCCTCTGAGTTGCTACCCAGATACTAATAAATGCTGCACAGAGCATACACTCATCCTAAAATAATGGATATAACATGTTGTCCACTAGTTGAATCCAGAAGCACAGTTCTGCTGCTATAGCCAATCTGTCTGACTCGGACTATCCTTTGGCACCAGACACCAGACAAACTTTGCTTTCCTTCTGTTTGGAGGAGCAGAACTTGTCCTCTGGGAATCCATTAGCACATTTCTAACATCAAGCCAACTGACTTACTCCTGATAAAGTTGACAGAGAAATTTGCTGCCTTATGTGATCTTTCAGACAGCCTCCCCAATGCAATCAGTTAAATGTATTATAGGGACCTATGTTGTTCTTAATGTAAGCCTGCTGGAATAAATGGTGCTATAGAAGGGATATATTTAGCCCAGGTAGCCTAATGTAAACATGAAGAAGGGAGTTGGGTGGGAGTGTGGGTGTAAATATATTTTATAGGCAGAACTCGGAGCAGTGCTAGTTACAGTTGCCTCACCCTTTCCAAGGATGAGAGAGCATCCTCCTTGAGGGGACCAAAGGTTTGTGCAGAAGAGAAACTTAGTTATTTCCTAACTTATGAGTGCTTCACTTTGAAACCTTAACATTCTTTTAATGTAGCTTTTGTATGAGACTAATATTTACACACACAGAGATTCTGGAATCAATGGAGCCGTGGCAATACTATATACCAGATGAGGACCTGCCCTTTCTCATCCTTATTACTACTACTAGCTGACCAACATTTGTGTACTGTTAAATGTTTTAATAGTTTTTGGCTACTGCAGACTTTCTTTAAATATCTTAGATAACCCATAATAGTGTGTTGGGAGTTATTTGGCTTAGTAGTTTAAATGCATTTCATATGTTTATCAAGTCATACTTAAAATTTTCAGTCTCTAAATCCCTACATAGAACTTCTCAAGGTAGATTGCTCATCATTTTTGTTTTTATCTAAATTTCCTTTTTCTGACTCAAGTTCAAAAAAAGTAACATTTTCCTTTACTACTTTACTTTGTGTTTCCCATAATATTTTCAAGGGAAACTTAAGCCTCACACTTAGTATGTAAAGACTTCTTTTCAAGTGGAAGCACATTGCATTTCTAAATCCGGCGCCAGACTTATCCTCTTGGAGAGTTTGTACTACGGTCCTAAAACCCTTGTCTTATGCTTAAAGTTTGAAGACCACTACACAGAATATGGCACCCTTACCCACAGGGCAGTGGGTGGAGTCCTCATGAAGGAGGCAAATACATTAGTAAAAATTGTGAATTCTAAAGCCACACTGGATCGGATCAGTGATCTATCTGTTCCAGTGGGAGCTGATGTGTCCTCAGCCCTTCTGAAAATCAGGCCAGTTATGTAGATGCCTAAATATGGACTACGGCAGTGGTCCCCAACCCCCGGACCGCGGACCGGTACCGGTCCGTGGATCAATTGGTACCGGGCCGCACAAGAGCGGGAGCGGTGAGACGGCGGCAGGCAGGCAGGCAGGCGGAGGCAGGCAGGCAGGCGGCGGCACAGGCAGAGCAGGCAGGCAGGCGGTGGCGCAGGCAGAGCCTGGCGGTTCAAACCCCCCCACCTCCCCGGGCCACAGTAAAATTGTTGACCGGTTGACCGGTCCGCGGTGATAAAAAGGTTGGGGACCACTGGACTAAGGCATCTGTTCTTTAAAAACTAATAGGTGAGAGAGAGTAGGTGGGGAGAGGGAAGGGGGAATACACAGTTTCAGAAGCTTTCCCCCCTCTTTTTACTGTTTCACAGAAGTCTCTCACTATAACAAGTCTTTCAATATATATAAACTTGATAGGCTACAATAGCCTATTCTGAACTATTAATCGTTTACATTTTAAAAAAAACCCTCTAATTGTGTAATGACATAATCGTTTGGGTCCTGGCAGTCTTCAGATGGGGCACAGTGTGAAGCACTACTTTATGAATAGATCATTTATAACACTGAATAGATTAAACTGTAAGAAATAGTCAGATATAACATAGCAATATCCTGCATAGTTTCTGCTGCTAGCTATGGTAGTAAAATAACTCCACTACCATTGAGTAGAGTCGGTTTTTTCCCCTGGATTTAGCCTAACATAACTCAGAGCAGAACTTTGCCCTACTTGTGGCTTGTGCAAGTGTGTGCACTGAGGGATAATGGGAGAATAATGCATGGCATTCTCCATGTTCTGTAACAATGGGACCTGTTCCTCCCTTGATGTAAATTAATGTGGTTTTGTTGACTTCAATGAAGCTGCATCAGCTGAGATTTTGGCCTAGTGTTTGGGGGGGAAAATGTTAACACACACTTATATTCAGGGGTGGGCTTTTTTGCCTTCTCTTACTGGTCTGACTCCAAAATCCACAAGAAAGCAAACTAGCATTAATTAAGACATTAGCAGATATAAATTCTTGGGGTATTATACTGCGTAACTGAAGGTAGGGTAGGGAGACCTTTTCTCTGTCAGATTTTACTATAGCCTATGAATGTTAATACAGCTAATAAAGACATGCTTTAGTCCCTGCATGTGAATAAACCCAAGGAGGTGTGAAAGAAGGGGAGGAAATTAAGTATCTAACCTCCATGCCACAAGGAAGAGCTATGTTTTCAGTGCTGATGTGGTATAGTGCAGCTTTATATTCAAAAAGTAGAATGATGGTGTAAATAGGCTTTTACCTATTTACACCATCAAAACTATCACTATCAAAAACTATCAAACCATTACTATCAAAAACTGCTCATATGAACATTTGCTGAAAATCAGTTTACAGAACACGTTCACAAATCTTCCCTTCCCCCCAATATTCACCCAGATCATATTCCAACTATCTAACAGCCACTTTGGCTGGACACCATCTCATACTTGCCAAAACTGAATCCAGAAATGAGGCCACTTATCCAGATGGTGAAAATGTATTTAGAAAAACCTGCATACAATGTCCTGAAAATATTGAAGTCAAGAAATTCCTTCTTATTTCTCAGTTCACATGTGCCTTTTCCTTTATTCCATGTCTGTTATTTTCTTCCTTTTCTCCTAGCCAACACATTAGCCCTCTCTCTCTTTTGCAACACAAGTCTCCCTCAATGCTGTTCATCTTTTTTTTAATTCCCATCCATATCCAGATCAACAACCACTCAATTCCCTGTCTCACATTCTCAGATACTCCTAAATCTACTCCAGGATCTTTTGCACTAGGTGTTTCAGTACCTTCCTGATGCCCTTCTTTGAAAACCCTATAGCAGCCAGCACAAAGGAACCTAAGGTACATTCAAGAGGAACTCCAGGTGAATGCTAATGAGAAAACAGCATGGTAAGCAGTTTATGAAGTGGCCTGTGCGACCTGATCCCTGAATTCTTATCTTCTGTTCATTCCTTGTGTTGAACTTGAACAAATAATTTTAAATTGGGTGCCTTAGTTTTCCCAGCTGTAAAATAGGCACAAGAAAATCTATCTTGCAAGCACATTTTGAAACTTTCAGATTTTTGGGGAGAGGAGAGGGCTAATGCATGCAAACAGATGAACAATAAATTATTATATTAAAGGATTGGTTGAGACAGGGAAGAAAGCAAAGATTGAGACTCATGACAGCTATATCAGAAGAAGAGGGATTAGCAAAGAGCCCCATGGCCACACACAGTCGTTGAATTTGTTACTGGATTTCCTGTCGTTGTTCAGGACTGCGGGTGTACATGCTGCCAAATGCCTCAGGGGTGGAGGGAGCACATTCCCTCATGTAACCACAGAGTACCTCATATGTGCAGCTGCTGTTGCCTATTAAGTAAATGTGGCAGCATCAACAGATGAATATTCAGATTTGGATATGGCATTGGAACATTTCATTTACAGGTACTGAATAGAACTTCCTGCTAAAAATAAGGAGAGTGCTGCCAAATTTGGGGCACTTGGCAAGTAGGCTGATAGAAGCTGAATTTGCATTGATATTACATTGCCAAAATGTACATATCAACCATCCCTGACTGACCTGGAAAGGATTTAGGAAAATTAGAAAAGCAGTCAATATCTGTTAAGCATTTTTAAAATTCAGTTTTGAAATTTTATGTAATGTGATTGTTTTGGACTTTCTTTTCTATAAAATTACCAGTTTCTTTTTCATTACTTAGTGTACTCCATTCCTTTAGAAGCTACAGGGGGGAAAAGCCTATCAGTTGTGTTTTGCATTTCTAACAAGTCGTTTTTCCTGGAATTTTTTAAGTCTTTTATTCATTCACTTCAAACATATTTTGTCTTTTCCTGATTTGCATAGCCCTGGTTTTTTTTTTTTTTTTTTTTTTTTTTTTTTGCATTGTTGATCATTTTTGGTTTTTCCTCTAAACATTGGACTGGTTTTTGTTCATTTTCTTAATCCCTTTCTTATAGCACTTTGTCTTTGATACAATGTGCTTTCATGGAAGGAAGGAACTGAATAATACTGCAAGTTGAAAGGTTTAAAACAGTTGCATCTCTTCTTCTAAGTTGTCTTACATTGTGTCTTATTTATTCATTTTATTTCTATTTCTCTCTGATTCTATTCAGGATATCTTTCTATTGTTGTTGTTCCTAATAACCACTTTATACTTGACATATCAGATTAAAGTAATTTACAGTTGCATGACTCTTGTGTGCATCTAAATTGTTTTAACTTTCTTATATTCTGTATTAGTTTATACAATATCTAGGTTGAAGTCAACATTTTCAGAAGTGAGTGCCTAAAGTTAGGTATTTAAGAAGTCCATATTTTGGCACCTAAATCGCCGGCCTGATTTTCAGAAGTGTTGAGTACACGCTGTTCCTGCAGTGAATGTATTTCATTTCATACACTCACTTCCTTGGGGCTGAGAGTGCCCAGAAACTTTTACAGGATATCTGTCTGACAGTGACAATAGATAATTATTTACTTCACCATCAAAAGTTTAATATGTATACAGTCATTTTACACACTATCATCCTAACCCTTTAAAATTCCTTTGTGTCATACAAGGAGGTTTTCTTCAGTGAGTTCAATGATTTAACAAAGTTCCTATTGACATAGAAAAAATCTGGGATGGGGAGGGAGAATTACATGCATGCAAAGGCAGGGGAGAAACCACTGTTTGAACTCTGACAGTCTGCCTTCTCCTTTTTGCTTTGTGTTTGAACATCATGAGGAGGTCCACTTTCCGATAACATCAGCACTCGTGTAGTCTGCAGTAGTTCTAACAACAACAGATATTTGAAAGTGCCTACAGATAGTCTTTTTTACCATGTATCCAAGATCGGTTTTGTTTAAACCACAGGGAGTCTGAATCCCAAAATGCAGCAGCACATTTCTTCACCACAGGACACTGGTTGGAGAGTAAAGTCTGCAAGAATTAGTCAGCAATCCATTATGATTTAAGGCACTGTATACTTGTGGGAGTAAGAGACTGATTGGATTGAGGGTCAAGTAGAAAATAATTTCGGCCAAACTGTTGGGAGTGGAAGGTGACGTTGTAGGCCCTCAAAATATGGGATTTGGCCATGATACAAAGAAGATATATTTGAAAATAAAATGAGTCACTGGTTTACAGCAAGTCAGGCCTGAAGGTGTTGAGGAGGAAGCTCTGGAACATTTTTAAGGCATCATTGAGTGATTTATTCACTCTGCCCATCCCACTAACCCTGATTTCCCTCCAAACTATAAGGTCTTTCCATTCAAGAAAATCTTCCTCTGATTCTAGTTTTGGTTCCTTCCTCATATGTAGTGATCAAGAAGGAGGTATCATGCATAGCTAGGATTTTTAGATGATCTACATCAGTGATCCCATATAGGGATTATATCCTGCTTAACTGCTCAAGTCCAGAAAAGAAAAGATTTTGCTGTGGTCAAGTAGATTTGCCCTACTTTGGGAATGATAGGGATGGTTCTATGTTTATTCTCTGGTGGATTCTCTATGGGACAGGAGTAGTGCTCTGGCTGCATGTTCTTATCAAGCGTGTCTGTAATACATTCAATATTGTAATCACTTTGGGATTTGACCAAGTGTTTCCCATTTGGCTCTAGATTCTGTTTGATCCTCTGGAATGGGAAGGGAAAAAATAATTTTTCTATTGATTTGTGCAAAAGAAATCTACTGTACCAATACCATATATCACAACCACCAAAACTTGTTCAGAGTAACAGCTTCCCAGAATAGAGTCCTGTAAATATGGCCTACCTTCTTTGTTCCCACATATATACATTTTACATTTAGCCATATTAAAATGCATATTGTTTGCTTGTACCCAGTTTACCAAGAAATCCAGATAGCTCTGAATCAGTGATCTGTTCTTTTCATGATTTACCACAGTGTTTACTCCTCTAGTTTTTATGTCATCGGCTAACGTTAGCAGTGGTGGTTTTATATTTTCCTCCAGCTCATTGACAAAAATAGCAGAGGGCTAATAACTGATCCCTGTGGGACCCCACAGGAAACACACCTGCTCAGTGACTATACCCTGTTTACAGTTACACAGGGATTACAAAAATTAATTTATATAGTTAAACATTATATTTAACATTTTAATTACCATTATAGTTTAAAATTCATGGAATCATAGAGCTTAGGACCGGAAGGGACCTTGAGAGGTCATCTAGTCCAGTCCCCTGCACTTATGGCAGGACTCCGAATTACCTAGATCACTCCTGTTTGTCTAATCTACTCTTAAAAATCTCCAATTCCATAACCCCCCCAGGCAAGTTGTTGCTGCTGCTGTTATATTTATTATTTGCATTACAGTAGCCCCTGTCGGGATTGTGTTGTGTACTGAACAAACAAATTAAAAGATAGGCCTTATTCCATAGAGATCACAATAGAAATGGGTGGGAGTAGACCACAATGGAGGGGAAGAGAAGAGTGACAAATACTAGAAAAACAAGATTGCATATTAACTAATTGTACCATGTTGAGACTTCATATATGTCTTTTATCTCTTTTTTTTTTTTTTTTTTTTTACTGAATTGTACACATATTGCCTTCCAAAATGGACATAAATTAATTCAGACTTAAATCATTCAGTCCAACCCATACGATCTATCCACTTACAGTGGAACTAGACTTTTTATCCTATTTAACATATGGGAATTCAAAATACAGAATAAATTAGCATTGCCAGTATAAGCACTTGACTAACAACCATTGAACTTACATTGTTAGACAGGCTGAGTGTTTGTGAATATATATTTTGTCATTAAATAGCTCTGCGTTGCTTTTAAGTGCCATTTGTGTGGATATTAGATTAATAAATTCCTTATCTTATACTTTATTTCCTCAATAAATCTTTGCAAACCTTGAGAAATATATTAATGAAACATAATATAGATTCTTATTTTCAAAACTGTTTTTGTCAATAGGAATTGAGTGCTCTTAAAAGCTCCCAATACCTTCTAATAGTCCAACAGCATTTATTTTACTGCTTTATTTCCCATGAGTGCTTTTTCAGAAGCTAGTTTGTGAAATTATGTACACAATGATCATTACTATGCATTGAGTTTAAAAAGACATGGACTGCTTTTGATTTAAATAATTTATTATTGTTAGCAGAAACACCAAAAATAAGACAAATCTTGCACTTCTTCCAAACATACTCCTTTTATTTTATTTTATTTTATTTTAATCATTTGAAACCTTTTGCAGTGTTTCTTGCATATACATTTTAGCCTACGTAGTGCTTGTGAACTATATTCGCCGCATGTATTTGTTATTCATAATTGATTATTACCACTCTGTAAATGGTCAGCTAAGGGCTGGACCACACTGTAGGGGTGGGTCGATCAGAGGGTAGGTTTTCACTAATAATATGCGAATAATAATAATAATAATAATAATACATAATAAACAACAATGATACATAATAATAATAATAATAATAAATACATTTTATGTATAATAAATATATTTTATTTTTCTGACCCCCTGCAGAAAGTTTCTGAGTGTCACTCCAATGCAAGTAGAGGAAAGATTAAAGGAAAAACTTCAATTTTTATTTAAAATCATGACCTCAATTACCAAACAGTTTCATCAATGTAAATGCAGAAGGTACAGCCTCCAAACTCCTATATCCAATTTGGCGGATCTAATAACTCTGTGAATATGGAGCACAAAGTGCTGTTAGGACCATCTAAGAGCTATTCAAAGCCTTAAAGTGGTAACATATAACAGAAAAACATGTTCACTTGCAGTGCAGAGGCTGCAAAAAACTAAAACAGTAAACAGATTTGAAAAGTATGAACATAGACGAGCTTCCTTATACAGCTTTTGTTTTTTTTGTGACAATGTCAGTACATTCACTTTGGTGAAGTTGGCCAACCTAATAATGATGATTTGTGAGCAAAGTCTAAATGAGCTCTTCCTGACAGCTAGTTATGAACTGGGGAAGGCTTCAGGACCAGATTGTATTTACATTCACACCTAATCTAGCTAGGTATCCACTAAACAGAGCTGTGTTGCCAAGGTGATAGATTTCAGCTGGAGTTGGGTTACAAATCACTTGAATACGGAGCAGGGGAGACAGCAGGTAATGAAATGTTGTTATTTATAATGGATGAGTAAAGGGCAGTAGAACTGTACTTAGCCTGTGCTGATTGAGGGCATCAAGAGAGAGGATGGGGACAGGGGTTTTGCTTGATGGTCTGCCTGGGTCTCAAGCACTATTTGACCTGCCCCTCTCCTCTGTTTAAAGCATGGGTGTCCAACCTTTTGGCTTTCCTGGCCCACATTGGAAGAAGACGAGTTGTCTTGGGCCACACGAGTTGTCTTGGGCCACGCGTTATGCCTAGTACACACAAATTCTTTGTCACAATTCATTTTACGCGACATTAGAGTCCTCTCGCTCTTTATTTTATTAGTCAATTTTATCAGATTTTTTTTTTGGTTGAACTGTTTGCAATTATAATGCGAATTACGAATAATACTCCGTTATTTGTGGACGTAATCTCATAACATTGTAAGTTTACGATTTTGTGTTGGGCCACATTCATAACCGTTCTGGGCCGCATGCAGCCCGTGGGCCACAGGTTGGACAAGCTTGGTTTAAAGAAAGATCTGATTAGGCTTCATAGAGAGTCTTTTGGTTTGTTAAGGGACCACTAGAGCTCAAATCTCTTATAATCAGGGCTAAGTGCTTAGACCTGCTGTGGGACAGTGTTTCTCTGGAAGAGATGGCCCAGTCTGCACTAGTACCGAGGTTCCCCTCCCCCAAGAGCTGAAATCACTGAGAGTCAGGTGGAACCACGAGAGACTAACTTAGAGAAGTCACAGTGGCAGGTGGCAGCAGAAGGTAACAGTGCAGGGCCATTGGGGCAGAGCAATAGAGTGAATGTAGGCATGACAAACAACAGAGGCCACTGCATTGGACTATGTTTTAGTGAAGCTAGATTTGTGACTGGGAAACTCATATAAATGTTTCCCGGTAGTCCAAGATTTTTAAAATGCATTATTTGCCAAGGTCATTATCTCACATCATGGCTATCTCAAGAGGTTATTATCTTATCTACTACACTTTTTTATTATTATAATTATTTGTATGTAAGAACGGCTATATTGGTTCAGATCAATGGTCCATCTATCCCAGTATCCTGTCTGCCAACCGTGATTGTTCCAGGTGCCTCAGAAGAATGAACAGAACAGGGAATCATTGATTGATCCATCCCCTGTTGTCCACTTCCAGCTTCTAGCGAACAGAGGCTAAGGACACTCAGATCATGATGTTGCATCCCTGCCCATCCTGGCTAATAGCCATTGATGGATCTATCCTCTATGAATTTGTCTAGTTCTTTCTGAACCCTTGTAAGAGATTCCCTTCCCCCACTCTAAACTCTAGGGTAAAGATGTGGGGATCTCTTATATGAAAGACCAATTAACTCTAAGCTACTTTCCCAGAATAGGTTAAATCTTTTCCCCCAAAACCCAAACTTCTCCAGCTGGGGCTTGGGACCCACTGCCACCATTAATGTGATTACTCCAAAACTATGGAGTGGGGCATATTAAAACCCCGATGTAATACCCCCACCCCCTTGCTACCTGGGAGAGATTGAGAACACAGACTCCGATCCAAGCTAGGATCCCTCCAATAGAATTAACAGACAATTCTTATAACAAAAAAAAAAGGTTTAATAGAGAAAAGAGAAAAGCATACAGCTTACACAGACTTCACAGATATTCAGTTCTTAGCCTTACCACTCCCTTGGGATTTCTCTCCCTGATGAGGCTAAAGACACCATAGATCAATTACAAGCTTATACAATTAACAATTTCACTTACTCACTTGCCAGGCTGACTTAGAAACTTATCAAGGGATGAGTAGAAAGGTGATTCATTCCCCAGAGCCGGGGAGAAGATGGAGACAGGCAGAGTGCCCGGGAAAAAGTGAAACTAAACTCCTTTGTCTCCAGGAATTTGCATCCCTGAGACGTCATTCCCTCTTCTGCTTCAGGTTAACCCTTTACAGGTAAAACAGTAATTCTAAGGCACTTCATACTTATGACAACCCTGTTATAATTTTTGCCTTCACAACATCCCTGGCAAAAAGTTCCACAGGTAACTGTGTGTTGTGTGAAGAAATACTTCCTTTTGTTTGTTTTAAACTTACTATTAATTTCATTAGGTGACCCCTGGTTCTTGTGTTAAGTGAAAGGGTAAATAACACTTCTTTATTCATTTTCTCCACACCAATCAAGATTTTATAAGACTTTCATATCTACTCTTAGTCATCTCTTTTCGAAGCTGAAAAGGCCCAGTCTTTTTAATCTCTCCCCATATGAAATCCGTTTCATACCCATAATCATTTTGTTGATTTCTCTGATTCTTTTCCAATTCCAATATATCTTTTTGAGATGGTGTGACCAGAACTACATGCAGTATTTAAGATGTGAGCATGTCATAGATGTATATAGGAAAAGTGGAGGAGCTTTGTTTGCCAAACTGATCAGCTAAGACAACACTGACAACCTATATGAAAAGGCTCCAAAACATTATGCCTTTGGACTGCATCAACATGCAGAAAACCTTATAAGCCAGTCACTGTCAAAGCCAATTTTAGAAGAATTTAATGAGACTGTTAAGAATGCTGGAGTGTCAACTCAGTTTATGTGAACCAACATGGCTATTGCATCATACTTTCTATTTAAGCAAGAGATCCCAAACACTACAAACCAGAGGCCTATGTTAAGTGCATTGTCACTTGTTAATTCTGAAGTTGGACACTTGTTCCAAAAAAGACTGGCAAATGCTCACTATCTTTCTGCAAAAAACTCAGCTGACTCTACTGAAATGTGGTGCAACAGTGAAAGACTCAGGAGTTGAAAAAGTGAAGAACTCTCTTACCATATTCAAAATATGTGCATACCTGGCTGACGAATGCATCAATGCAAATAGGCATCAAGTATTAAGTCATTGCATATGTTATCTTGATGTCTGTGGTAGGCCAGTAGATGCATTCTAGATGTTCAGATTATAGAAGATGCATCAGCTGCATCTGTGACATCTTAGAAGAATTAAATGCTTGTAAATTAAACCCCAAACAGATGGCTGCTTGTGCATTTGATCGAGCTACAAACTTCTCTGGAAGACATAGTGGACTACAAGCTTTGCTCAGGGAAAAGTGTAACCCTAATCCTATACACACTGTAGAGGCCTTTTACTCCCGCTAGCACTAGTACAAGCTGCAGAATCTTCAAAAGGCATTAAAAAGCCACAAATGTAATGGCTTTTTATACTCTTTTTTTTTTTTCATTAAGGGTTCAAAAGAACTGAACATTTCTGGAAACAAATACAAGATATACTGAGACTGAAGTTCAAATGAGTCCAACTTGAGAAAACCTAACCTGCTGGCTTTCTCATGAGTGATTCTAGGCAGTTGTCTTAAAATTACTGCAACCGTTATTACTGGCTTTGGAAAGTGTCCACTAATATAGGACAGATCTAAGTAGTGAGGCTGGTGAACTACTTTTGTTACTAAGTTCTCTCTCGTAAATCTACTGTTGAAACCACTTGGGTCATTAAAAAATGTCATCCATGCATCTATTACAATAGCAGTAGATCTTTGTCCAGCAATAGACGCTATCCTTGGATCAATCAGGGATATCAATTCAAAATGTACTGGAAGAAGCAAAGACTTCAGTCCAGAAGTTGACTAATGAAGGTATTTATATTGACTTCGTAAGTGAAGAGGACAAGAAGTATTTGTTAAGCCATCTGAAAAAGAACATAGGCTTGACTCTTACAAATCTACAATAGAGATTTCTGGATTCTGTTCAACCTCCGCTTAGCTTTTACAGATGCCTGTTATATAAAACACCTACAGTTGAGTGGTGCCAGGCACTACCAGCAATGGGGCTGCTATGTGAACAGGACAGAATAGAGAATTTTGAACACAGTGTGGAATATCATACGATGAACGAATGAAGATTGAACTTCAACTTCTTTATCAACACTAGTGGGTCGACCCAATCTTTATGCTGTGTTTCCTGGAATGAAAGTAGGAATTTATCTCTTGCTAATCCCAGTCAAAACAGCTACAGCTGAGCATATTTTTTCTTCATTGAATAGAATTTTATATTCTGAAAGAAGTCGCCTTCTGTCTGATCATGAGCATATCATGAAGGACTGGAAGTAACGGACACACAAAAAGACACCAAAGAGTGCAAAATTACAACAAGAAACCAAGAAGGAGGTAGATGTAGTGCTTCATAGTAGACTTGAGTAGACAACTTTAATTTTTGTGATGATTTTAAAACATGAGTTAAATCTAATAAAATGATTGTGGAACATTTTTCAGTTTTTACTATGGTGCCATACAGACCACCTTTTCCCTCATGGTCTCAGCCCTCATGGGCCCTCACCCTCCACCCCACCAAATATTTTTTTAAAAAAACACCTAATTTCAATTCCTGAGGAAAACACTGGGTGTATTTATTTACACTTGTTCTGACACTTGTTTTTGTGAGGGACTAGAGTTTTGCATGTGGTGAAACTTTCTCAAAAAGTATCAAATATTGAAGGAAAACTGGGAAATAATAGTGCTACTGTTAGAGTTTTCAGGTTCCTGGAAGTGCACTTTAACTGAATTTTAAATGACTTGTGAGTATTTCCAGAAAAGGGAAGGAAACTTTAGGGAAATTGAACCACTCTCTTGACATCCTGAACTTGTCTCAGAGCTATAAATGCCAATTAAAGCCATATGATTATATTATGAATGAGTTTTTAAACCTATATAAAAGAAAGGAGAGTACACCTCACACTTCTATGTCTTATTAATATATGTAATTTCCCCAATTGTGTAGTGCTGACCGTCTAGAAATCAGTTAACTGTAAATAACTATTTTTTAACAGCAATGCACTGAAAAGCAATTTTTGTTTGGAACTTATAAATGACTGTCAGCCAACATTTTCCCAATATACTGCTTCATGGCTTGTACAATCAAATATTTTCACTTTCTTATACACTCCTTAATTTCTATTAAAGTGTTAATGACACCATCACTTTCCATGAGATGTGAAATCAATCACAACTCCTGTAAGTTACGTTCTCAATTTTACTTAGTTATCTATTAAAATCATTAAGCAATAATCAACAGTACCACAGAGGTATTACTGCATATTCAATTACCTTCTGCAATCAATACTTTCTCATTAACCATTTTCTGATTTTACTTCATATCACCATAATTATTTATAGGGCTCATTTTAGTGAAGTGAAAAGCAGATATGGAAAAACTAAAATATTAGCACATCCTAATTAGGGGTAAGATTATCACCAGCCCAAATCAACCATCCAAGACAGTGAGGAGCCAGAAGAAGTGGGTGAGGAGAAAGCAGTTTCTTTTAGGCCACTTCTCCACCCATCTTTGCAGGCAAGTGCATGGAATGGGGTAGAGAGTGGAGAGAAGGTCGGGGGAGGTCTTGACTCTCCCTCTGTCCTCGCACAGTGCACCACCTGGCAGATCTGGTTGGATGTAACTGGAAAGAGTAATGTATGCTGTAAAGGGCTGTAACAAAGTACCCCCTTCTAGGGGCAGCCCAGGAGGAATTATGATTCACAATTCCTTCCCAAATCTTCTTTTAGGTTAGTTCAACTATTCGGGGGTAGTAGCAACATCTTATATAGCCATCTATTAAAATTTTCTAATAAGTGTGGTTAGTGCTTATTTCAGATAATTTATAGAAAAATATATATGGAAAGCTTGCTGTCGGATACTTAACCAAACTTACACTGAGCCACATGTTGCCATCATTACTATGTGTTTTATGATTTGTTAACACTAGAAATGATTAGGTTGCTTCTAGCATCAGTTTCCTATGTGTGCTGATGGCACTAGCATACTGGCACTCGGTATTCACCCTTCTGAGAAGCCAAAAGGCAATGTGGATGTTCACAAAGTGTAAGTATCTGCTCCCCAACTGATCCTGGCTAGTTGATGGATTAAATTATTCCTAGCCTTTATCTTGGTAGCAGTCTTTGTCAAATGTTGGCGATATGTAAGGCTACAATTCAGAATCTCTCTGAAATATTTCAGAAAATCCGCATGCCTGAGTTTAGAGTCACAGTGGGTGACATTCAGGCACTTCTTTGCATGGTGGTGTTCGGGTGGAACATCGAGACAATTGGGTTTTCGAGGGTTCAGTTGGAGTTGTCATGACCAACGTTGGTATTCCAGGTTTTTTTTCAGATCTTCTGAGCACATATATCCCACTTGGGTGAAAGTGCTCACTTGGATGGAGAGCATCTCCAAATTTCTATCTCACGGATGGTGGCATGTTGCTGATATAAATATTAAAGTGGTGATGCCAAGACAGATCCCTGTGGGTTTTTTTTACATAATTTGTTATTTGCGCTAATAAATGCCCCTTGGATTGCCTTTAATTTTTTTACACCTATGCTCAGTTTACATTCCCACTAGTACTTCTGGAGGCAGTTAGTCAGTATACAAATTTATATTTTAAAGTTATTTTGATTAAACTATTTATAGTATGATCATTTAAATTAGGTTGTTATTCTGCCTGCAGTAGCTAGCAAGGCTGATTATTTATAGACATATTTATTGGGAGAGGCCCATTTCTTACACAACTGGTGTAAAGGCTTTTCAGGGAGATAAGCATGTAGTGATGGTAGTTATCACCTGACCTTACCTTTGCATAAATTGTTTTATTGCTAAGGGTTTTACCGGGCACGGCTGTACCGAGTTAAGCAGCCATAACTGGATTTCATTATTAAATGAAACATTTTTAACATTTTAATTTACTACCTTTTTCAACACTTATTTCTTAACATTCTTACAATTTTAACTGTTTAATTCCTTTCAAACTTTGTAGTGTTAGTCTGTGCAAAAGCTTTTCTTAACTGTAAATATAGACTAATTTTTGTGATACCTTTTCAGCTGAATTTTTTGGTGACTTTAAGCTTATTGTTGATGTTATTTCACTTATTTTTTTCTCTCAGTATGCTTTTCCTGCAAAACTGTACTCACTAAATATAGTCTGTGAAGGACAGCTGCTTTTTATTTTGGATTTATGCAAATAGGTAACATTGGTCTTTTTCCCCCCAACCTTTCAGGATTATTTTTAGTTTGTTTATTTCCTGCTCTACAACTTGGATTTTCTTTTTATGTTTTTGCATTCATTCCTTCAGGTGGCATATTTCATTGGTAACGTTTTAGTCACCCAAAATAATCCTTGTGAAACTGCTGCCTTGATTTGGTCTTTCTTTGCCATTGGATAAGAAAACAATTTTTTATGCCTGCCTATGGATCCTATTTTTGAATATTTTAGTGGCATTTAACAGTCCTCTGCTGTGCTTTGCCAGGCATTCTTTTACACTGGTACTTTTCTAATTGTCTTACAGCTTTTATTTTGTGTTAAAAATGCCTGGTTAGACTGCCTGGCATGCACAGTATTTATCTGTTTTTGGTCTTCTGGCTCATTTTTTTCCCCTCAAGATTTCCAATATAATTAACTCTTTTATTTATTTGCACAGTTTCTATTCCCAGGATTTGTCACTACAATAACAAGGTTTTTTTTCTTTTTCGCATTTTTATTCAGCACTATTCACTGGGGTTTATTTGCCACTCGGCACCAGTCTCCCCCTAATATCTCTCTGTAAGTGACCGGACACTCACCCCAGCGGCGCCTCCTGCTGGTCGTGTCAGGGAATCAGCTCTTCAGCCTCCGGGGCGCCCTCTGCCGGCTGATGTCCCGCTCCTACTCCGGCCCCGTGTCCCTCCCGGACCCTGGTGCCCTCTAGCTGAGGGTGCTGCACCCCTGCAGAACCCCCTCAAGTCCAAGGGTCTCCCCTCCCCAAGGAATCCTTCACCCACTATCCCCACCTTGCCTCAGACTTGGCCACTGCCAGTCACCACTTGCCCCCGCTCACTGAGGCAGACTGCAGTATCATGGCCTCTCATCACCAGCAAGGGGGGTTGGCCTGCTGCTTCTACTGCTAGCCATGGGCTGCCCCCTGCAACCCCAGTACCCCTGGGTTGGGCCTTCTGCCAGGCCCTACAGCCTGGGGCTCTCAGGCTAGAGCTTCCCCAGCTCCCACTGCCTTGCCCCAGCCCTGCCCCAATCCAGGTACCTTGCTTAAACCCCAGCAGCTAGGCCTGTCTTCCTCTAGATACAGGCCCCTGCCTCTCAGCCTTTATACAGGTCTGAGTGTTTTTGGGGCGTGGCCACCCAGCTGAGCCTGCTTCCCACTCTAGCTGGGCTTTTCCTGGCTCCTGGCCACAACCCCTCCCTGGGCTGTTTCAAGCCCTTCTCCACTGGAGTGGGGCAGTCACCCCACTACACTCTCTCTGGGCAGTCCATAGTGTCCACTCTTAGATTTACCCTATTCCTCCAGTGCCCTGGTAACCTCCCCAAATTTAAAAGCTTCCAATGCCATTGCTAAACTGATGGATTACAATCCTTGACAATAAGACTATACATTATAATAAACTCTACATTACCTGTTCCAGACTAAGGGATCCGATCCAACGCATGGCATTACTAGATTGGAGTAGCCTCAGAGACCTCTTCCATTTGCTTCCCCAAGAACTCAGTTCTACTCCAAACTCATCACTGAGGTTTCTTTATTGGCATATATTCAAACTGTACTTGAGTTAAGAACACAAGAATGGCCGTACTGAGTTAGACCAAAGGTATCCAGCCCAGTATCCTACCAACAGTGGCCAATGCCAGGTGCCCCAGAGTGAGTGAACCTAACAGGTAATGATCAAGTGATCTCTCTCCTGCCATCTATCACCCCCCTCTGACAAACAGAGACTAGGGACACCATTCCTGGCTAATAGTCATTAAAGGACTTACCCTCCATTCATTTATCCAGTTCTCTTTTAAACCCAATTATATTCCTAGCCTTCACAACCTTCTCAGGCAAGGAGTTTCACAGGTTGACTGTGCGCTGTGTGAAGAACTTTGTTTTATTTGTTTTATTGGTTTGTGAGTTGATCAAGCTCAAGAATATGGGGTGTATATAAGGCATGTGACACATCCAAACCTCTTCTCTTATACACAGCAAACCGCTTCTTCTCTTGTGTACATTTACACATTACATTGCATTACATATTTTGGGATTGGCTTGGCCACTTTGTAGGAACTCATCACTGTACACCATGCTCTGTCCATGCATTGTCTATGCAGAATTTACTCTTTATCTCATTTTACGTTCCTGGCTTGTCTCATCCATTGTTATCTTGTCCATTGTAAATGGTCCCTGTGTGTTCCCCCTTATTTTAGCTAGTACAGACATTCTGATTCCAGCTAATCCATTTGCCTCCTTAAGCCTGTCTCCCAAGAAATGAGGCCTCTCCCAGTTTAATTACTCATGTCAAGGCCAGCTCACAGATGCACATAAAACTTCATCCTGGTATGTACCTGGAGTGCTCTGTAGGGATGTAGTCCTAAAAGACAGAGTTAAATGTCTGGAAAAGCAACTTTTTCCAAGAGCTAGTATATGAAGTGTAATGATATCAGCCAGTAGTTTTTCAGTTCATTGACTGCTTTTCCTGGTTTCAGGATGGTGGTGACTGTTGACTGCTGTGATACTTTTGGCATTTGGCCAAGGGAATGCACACTGGTAAAGATACATGTTAGTCAGTTGTGGCCATGTTGATCTTGGGTTTTCAGACATTTGGGGAAAATGTCATCAGAGCCTGAAGCTTTTCAAAGTCTGGTGAGTGTTATGGTCTTGTCCACTTCTTCTTTACTGAAAGGCTGTGATAAATTTGATGTTGCTGGGTAGCTGGATAGAGAGCAATGAAGCTCATTTTTCACTTTCCTTTTGTGATGATGCTCTGTTTGGACCACAGAGTTCAGAGAATTTGAGTGATTGTGGCTTCAGCTATGACATGTACTACTCTGTTTGGGGGAAGATTAGCTCTGCAGAGGCTATGGAAAAGCCTCCAGGCTTTCCTGTTTGAGTTGGTAAAATCAAGGCTCTGCATAGCTTTTGCCCTTCGCTCTTGTCTAGAAGAGTTCAGTGATTCCAGCAGAGTGGTTTCAGCAACAGGATCACCTGTTGTCCTGTACTTCTATGATAGACCCTCACTGTCAGCTGAGAAGTAGGGTGTGCAAGGTTTCCTGTAAGTACAGGAGATGTTCCTTTTTGCTGCCACTTTAGGGAGATTAATAAAAGTATTGTAGTTGGCTATGTTATTAGGTATTTGGCAAACCTCTTTTTCTATGGTAACAAAGAGTCCTGTGGCACCTTAAAGACTAACTAAAATATTGAAGCATAAGCTTTCGTGTGCTAATACCCACCATCACTGCTTGCATCCGACGAAGTGGGTATTAGCCCACAAAAGCTTATGCTTCAATACTTTAGTTAGTCTTTAAGGTGCCACAGGACTCTTTGTTACCTCTGCTATTCCAGACAAACATGGCTACCTCTCTGATTCTCTTTTTCTATGGTTCATAAGAAATATTAAAAATTTGTAGACATGCATTAAATGTGACTATGAGAACTGTCACCAGAGAATTAAAATCAACGCAGACAGGTTGTCTCCTTGTCCCAGCAATAATACAAGAACATAACTGCTTGATAACAAACTCAGACTTAATTGGAAAGATCTCCACCGCCTGCTCCCATCCCCAAGATTATGCCCTAAGTCCACGATCCCCTTCTGGTTAGTGGCCAAAACCCTCAAAACGTTGGGACTGTCAACTGTGGTGGAAGTTGTGGGAAAACAGTGGGGTTATGAAACAAGACCAGATCATGGATCCTATAAATCAACCACTGGGGCTTCACCGTGGCACCAGATTGCAAATTGCATCAGAACCTCCCAGCATCACTGCAATTACCTACAACATGAATGGAAACTGAGAGTTGGCCTGGTATGTAAAGGTGGAGAAGACATCCACAGTATGGAACATCTAATTAACCACTGCCCTCTAAGATTTTCTCTAGAGGGACAGCCTTTGATTCATTCCATATCACTGGAAGACACAGAGTAAATTACACACTTGGATGTCAACCTTAATGTTGCTTTGTAAGTTTGCTATGTGGAAAAGGAAATACCAGTTTAGTTTTGTATTATTATGGTGACATAAAAGACATTCCAGTATTTTTTTTTACTATCTGAGGAGCTGATTTTGTATTCAAATCAGCCCATGTATTCTATCCATATTTCCTCTGTCATGTATAATCTCTCCTCTAATGGTAGCCTCCTGATTCCTTTTTGTGTGTTTTTATGTTCTGATACTCTCATGAATGTAAAGCAGGCTGGCCAGTTTGGGGTTTTTTTTTTCCTTAATGTCGTCAGCACAGTGTTGCAAAAGTGGATAGCCAGTTTTCATAAAGGAAATGAAAGTCACTAGAAGTAGACAGAGTTCACTAATACAATATGAAAACCTTGTCCTTATCAGTCTTCTAGAGAATCTTATTAAAACTTTTAATATCTTTGTAAATTAAAAAATAGTGATACTGTACTAACATCTCT
Source organism: Sternotherus odoratus (assembly GCA_032164245.1). Classification (NCBI taxonomy): domain Eukaryota; kingdom Metazoa; phylum Chordata; order Testudines; family Kinosternidae; genus Sternotherus; species Sternotherus odoratus. The sequence continues at coordinate 58,760,451 of JAVMKO010000004.1, forward strand.
GTAATAACAAATGCCTTCTCTCACACATGGTCACAGCAATATCCGTGTACTGAAAAAATATACACAGCTTACACTCTGACCAATATTGCTCCTAGAAGTGTAGGTAAATATCACCTCTTGTGGCAATTTTAACTTAAAGCTACAGCCTAAGAAAAAATGGGAATTAGTGACAAATTAGTACAGTAGACTCTCGATTATCCAGGATTGGGTTAACCAGCATGTGGATTAACCAGGATGTCAAAAAAAATACATTTAACTCGCAGGGCCAGCTCTGGCTTTGTTGCTGCCCCAAGCACAAAAGAAAACCAACCAAAAAAACCCCACCAGAGCGCAGGGCAGCCAGTGAAACAACACCCTCTTCCCCCTGGCACAGGGTGGCTGGTGAACCAACCCTCCCTCCCCATATTTCCTATGGATAGTGATTATCCAGGATTTTATTAACCAGGATTAATTTTTTCCCTATCATCCTGGATAATCAAGTGTCTACTGTATTTAGTATTACAAAGGGCTGGCTTGCTTGTTTGTATCTTTTAATTCTTACCTCCCAGATGTGTAAATGTAGTTAGAATAGATATGTTTCTGGTATGTAGTTTCTGCTGATACAGGCACTAAGGGATACATTCCCCTCTCAGTCCTGATTTTTAGCAGTGTAAATGAAAGTGTAAATGAAAGGGAAATCTAGCCCTAGATTCCCTTCCCTTTTCTGGCAGTCACTCACACAGCAAATCCAGATGATAAAGGGTTTGGTGCTTGGTGAAGTGTTGTAAGCAGAATGTTTGAATTAGGGCCTCTCCGTATAGCTATAGGATATATATTCATAATATTCACCCAAGGGACTGACTGAAATTCAGAAGCAAGTTGGGTATGGGCTGTAGTTGGAAACCTGTGAGTGAGGTAGGTCAGAATGGCTAATATAGCAAGTAGAGCCATTCTGTTGGAGAGCTGAGTGGCTGGTGATTCTGGAGAGCTGTCAGCTCTGCTTTGCAGATCTCAAGTTATGGAATAACTCTTTACATGTTTAAGTATAAAATTTGGCCAACGTCTGAGATGTTACGAGACTATGAAATCTGATGTTTTAGTGACAGGGATGGTTTAACTACAGGAACACAAAAATATGTCAGAGTCAACAAAATTTTATAAAAAGGAAATTTTAAAATGCTAACTCTACAAATGTTCGTAAATATCTTACCAAACAAATATTACAAAGAATTTATTTATCTTCTGCAAAGTTATTTTGTGTAAATGGAGATTGAATGTAATTATTGTAGTCTTAAATAAAAGAATTTTAGTCCTGCTTCAAAGCCCTGATTCAACAGGTGACTTCAGTACATGCTAATAGCCCACTGAATTAAATGAGATTTAAGAATATGTTTATTTTGGCACCTGACCATTTATTTCTAACTCATACTGATTTTTCTGGATGAAGTATTCAGTTATGCTGTATGTTTAGTCAATAATACACAAATTACCTAATTTGCGGACTGTTACACTGTTGTGTTAGACCAGTACATTGTATCACACTACTTATAAGATATTGTATAATTAGATACTGTAAGAGCACTGTAAATCATGCATGAGCAATCTGCTATTGCTTTAAATACATGCAATTTTTGAAGCTGATGGAATTGTGTTCTTGTGATGTTTAAGGACTCTCAGAGCGCAGTACATCACTAGCATCTGGAGACCAATTACTGAAGAAACTCTACAAGGGTCCTGCCTCAAGGTTTTTAAATGAATGAGTAATATATAAACTCTATTGTTTCCCACTGAGAATGACTGAAACAGCTTCAGAAGGAAATAAGCCTTTTCGAGATTGAACTGAAAATGAAATATCAGCACACAATTTAAATGGAAGCAGTTTTGTGTTTACATATGTAGTGTATTTCATGGGTGAATGGCAGCAATTTCATTTAACATTTCAGAATTCTGGCTTTTTAAAAAAAATTGAAACAATTATATTTTAAAATCCAAGCAACCTTGTATGATTTTATTGAGTTAATCCAAGAATTAGGATGCCATATGTGTAATGCCTACTATAGAACTGAGTTTTGTGACTATGGAAATTTCCTTTCCAAAATACAGCACTCATTTTATAATAATAATTTTATTCAGTATGAGTTATAATAGAAATCAGATTTAATCTTGCAAACTATTGTTTTTCTCTATCTACTAGACTTACCTGTTGCATTTGCGTGGACCAAAATCTATTTTAAAGTTTTACATGCAATAATACTTGACACAACCATTTCAAGGTATGCTAGTTCCCCAAATTCCTCCCTGTTGTTTGTTTGCTGTCTGTCTCTCTCCCATATTATCTAAAAGCCTTTTAACTAGACATAAAATATCCTAATGGAGATTTTTTGGATTTGAAAAAGAAAACATGTTTCTTATTTAATTGCAACAAATGCTTTTCTCAGTTCAAAGCATTTACAAATTTAAATAGGAATTGAGTTGAATTCTTTGGCACCATTAGCTGGAGCACACTATCAAGACATATAGAACAAAACTGTACGGGAACCTAGCTTAATAAAAAATGACTGAAAGATGATTGGCAAAGTGCCAAGAGAAGGTTGCACTTTCAAGAATTAAACTGCTTCCACTAAGGGGGTGAAGATGGTTAAGATGTGAGGATTTGATTTTCCTTTGCCAGCATGCCAGCATTATCAGTGTTCGCTTTTGTTTTCAGCCTCTTGACACATGGTTAAAACACAGAATGGGGGTTCAGTTCCTCAAAACTTTACTCCTGCAAGCAATCCTTGCTCAAGCAGGTAGCCCCAATATTAAGGTAAAAGATTAAGGTACTTTCTGAAAATCTAAGTACACTGTATCCACCGGATCACCCTTGTCCACATGCTTGTTGACCCCCTCAAAGAATTCTAGTAGATTGGTGAGGCATGATTTTCCTTTACTAAAACCATGTTGAGTCTTCCCCCAACAAATCATGTTCATCTATGTGTTGGATAACTCTGTTCTTTACTATAGTTTCAACCAGTTTGCCCAGTTCTGAAGTTAGGCTTACTGGCCTGTAATTGCTAGGATCACCTCTGGAACCTTTTTTAAAAAAAATCCACATCACATTAGCAATCCTCTGGTCATCTGAAGCTGATTTAAATGATAGGTTACATACCATAGTTAGTAGTTCTGCCATTTCACAATTGAGTTCCTTCAGAACTTTTGGGTAAATGCCATCTGGTCCTGGTGACTTATTACTGTTTAGTTTATTAGTTGGTTACAAAACCACCTCTATAAACACCTGAATCTGGAACAGTTTCTCATATTTGTCACCTAAAAGGAATGTCTCCGGTTTGGGAATCACTCTCATATCCTCAGCTGTGAAGACCAATGCAAATAATTCATTTAGTTTCTCCTCAATGGTCTTATCATCCTTGAGTGCTCCTTTTAGCATCTCAATTGTCCAGTGAACCCACTGGTTGTTTGTCAGGCTTACTTAAAAAAAAATGCTATAACTTTTTGAGTCTTTGGCTAGCTGTTCTTCAAATCCTTGTTGGCCATCCTAATATATTTCACACTTCATTTGCCAGAGATTATGCTTCTTTCTATTTTCCTCAATAGGTTTGACTTCCACTTTTTAAAAGATGCCTTTTTTGTTCTTTTACTTTGTTGTTTAGCCACAGTGGCACTTTTTTGGTTCTCCTACTATGTTTTTTACTTTGTGATATACGTTTAAATTGAGCCTCTATTATGGTGTCTTTTAAAAGTTTCCATGCAGCTTGCAGGATTTCACTTTTGGCTCTGTACCTTTTTAATTTCTGTTTAACTAACTTCCTCATTTTTGTGTAGTTCCCTTTCCTGAAATTAAATGCTACTGTAGTAGGCTACTATGGTGTTTTCCCCACCACAGGGATGTTAAATTTAATTATATTATGGTCAATGTTGGAAATATTATGGTATATACAATATTATGGAAAATGTTGCATTTATAAATTGATCAAATTGGATATTGGAGTCAGTTGGGGAAAGTATATATGGATCCCAACAATATCATTTTTGCTGGTGTTTTTGAGAGTGAACGCATGTTTTAATATTATCCTGCAGGATGATAGAGAAAGGGTGTTCGTTATACATGCTCGATACATACAGCTGCTGAGAATGCATTGTTTCAGTGACATCCTTATTATATGCTTGTAGCCTCTGATTCTAAGCATGCGGCCAAGACTCCGATTTTCATTTCCCCGCCATTTCAACCCTGAACCATGTTCTCTTTAAAGTTTCATGAAATATTAAAAACCAATCTCTTAGTATTTCTGAGTCAGAGATACTGGAGATACAACCCCTCTATACCATTACAAACACATCACTTTTCCAAGAATGTCTCCAAACTTGGTGGTCTGAGGAATTATTTTCAGGCCACTTCTATCTGTAAAAGCTCAACGAACCAGACAGTCTTTAACTATGGATCTCAAAATATTGCTTCTCTCTATTCCTTTCCCCAAATGGAATTTCATGCAATATTGGGCATTGTTTTATTTAGTCATTTCTGCTTTCTGTAGGATTACTAGAAGACCCTCTTTGTAAAAATCTAACTAAAATCTGTTTGGGGGTTGGGGAATTGGTTTTTGTTTTCTTGGTTTTTCTAGAATCTAGATAACTAGAATGGAGAAAAGTTCTTGCTTTCACTCTTTTCTTTCTGTGTAGCAGTGTCTCTCCCAATGTAGTGTTAAACATTGAGAGTTAAACAACTCTTGAATGCAAAATGATTTACTTGTGTTGGATACTTTAAAAATATTTTATAGTGCTTGTAACATAAGATGTGCAACACCTTTATGTTCTCAAGGCTTGTTTGGACATTTTAAGTTGGTATGACTCCACTCCTTTCCCCTTAGGGAAGAAGGAAGCACTTGCAACTTATCAGCTAATTATGTCACTGTTCTCTTCATAAAACACAGCCATGCTCTGGCAAACTTTACAAAATGTAATATTTTATTTAAACCTCCATTAAATTGTCATATTGCTTTCTTATTGCTGCTGATGACTGTGACAAGATGTGCGGGAACAGAAACTGTTGCCTTTCAAATCAACCTGTTCCTTTGTCTGACTCATTCACCATTTCAGTAGCCTGGTATTTTGACAGCTCTGTCACTCCAACTGTATGAATTGTGATGCCATAAACATCACAATGCAACATCGCTGAGGGAACTGGGCAGTTAAAGCAGAATGATGATAAAGGAAAAATCAACTATTTGTGCACACATATCCTGGTAACTGTTCTATAAAGAGAGAGAAATTAAGAAGGAATTATCATTTGTAAAGTCTGTCACAGCATGAGAGTAGTTCCTCTAGCTCCAATTAGCAAATGATCACTCCTGCTGCAGATCGCAGATATACGTTTGTACCCAGAGTTATTTTGATACCTTACTTCAGACCTCTCAGCCTCTTAGCAACCCTATACTGGCATGAATTTAATATTTTACTCACACTGAATACTACCATGTTCTACAAATGAAGTAATTATTAAATATTAAGGCTGAGAGTCAGTCACAGGTTCTGTGACTTTGGGACCTCTATGACCTCTACAGCTGCCGGTGCAGCCACCTGAGGAGCTGGCCTCAGAGCCACCCAAGCAGTGGACATGGCCACTAGCCCCAGACACCGTTGAAACAGCAGCAGTGCCCAGGGGCCTCAGAGTAGCAGAGAATAGGGGGCAGTCAACCCCCACTGCTGGAGCCATCAGCCCCTGGGGCCCCACAGAGCAGCAGCACCCCGGAGCCCCAGGAGCTGCAAAGTTTTAGTCAGGGGGGGTTATAGTAAAAGTCATAGACAGGTCATGGGCCAAGAATTTTTGTTTATTTCCCATGACCTGTCCATGATTTTATGAAAAATGCCCATGACTAAATCTTAGCCTTAATTATTATTATTATTATTTATGTATTTGTATTATTGGAACTCAGAGGCCTAGTCACAGATGAAAACCCCATTGTGCTAGGTATTACACAAAGCAAGTCCCTGCCCCCAAGAGCTTTCAACATAAGTACTGTATCAGACAAGAGATGACAGATGGATATAAACAGAGTAAAGAGTGTATGTATTTATTTATTTATTTGTATTAACACATTAAATAAGATGTTACACAATGTAAGGGCATCAGTATCTAGCCCTAAGTCTCCAAGACCTATCCCCAGGTGTACTAGAGTGGCTTGCACTGTGAGCTAGAGATCATGGAGCTAAGGCAGCTCTGATTACAGATAAGCTCCATCGGAGACCAATCAGTTTATTCCTATATAAAAGAAGACACTTCTAAGTGCTGACAGGCCTCACGTGTTGAAAGAGACAGGTAGGGAGCAAGAAAAATGTCTGGGGGATCTAGTGGTCTAGTGATCTAGTGGTCTAGTGGTGGGCAACCTGCGGCCTGCATGTGGCCTATCAGGATACTCCGCTGATGGACCGTGAGACGGTGTTTACTTTGACCATCTGCAAGCACAGCCACTTACAGCTCCCAGTGTCCACAGTTCACCATTCCTGGTCAGTAGGAGCTGCAAGAAGTGGTGTAGGCTGGCCGCTACTGGAGGCTGGTTCCAGAAGTCTGAGTTCCAGCTAGGAGGAGCTGGTAAGATGGGCTGTATAAGAGATCTGGCTTTGGGAGAAAACAACAGAAATAAGTATGGGCTGTTGTTTGGTGATGAACTAATAGCCACTCACCTTCCCCATGTATGGAAGTTGTGTATACAATAATGATACCTTAATGGCTGAACTGAGCATGGTGCTGTGAGATTTCTCTCAGAGGGAAATACACGTTTTGCTAAATGGTTGTTTTGTTTTTAAGGTCTGGTTCATAGGTTTTAAGGCCTGGTCTACACTTACAATTTAGGTTGACATAGCTATGTTGGTGAGGGGTGTGAAAAATCCACACCCTAAATGACATATCTATGCCAGCCTACCCTCCCATGTGGATGCAACTAGGTCAGTGGAAGAATGCTTCTATCGAACTAGTTACCTTTGCTCACCAGGGTTGGGGAGTGATATCTCTACATCGACAGAAAAATCCCTGCCATCAGGGTAGATAGCATCTACCTTATGGGTTATGCTGACATAGCTACAATGCCTTATATATTCTGATATAATAGCCATAGTGTAGATACTTCTAGTTTGTCGAGAACTTCTTCAAAGAGAGATTATCTCAGAGATCAGCAAGATTGAACTGGCTTCAGAAATAGTTAGCAATTTAAAATTGCCCTTTGATATTTTCCTGACTAAAAAATGATTCTAGGATGACGAAAAAAATGTCCTTGTAGAATTTTTGTAGAATACCTGGGGCATTGTGGCATATATAACTCTTTTATCTACTATCCCTTCAACATTATATTTACCCCATAGATCACATTTGCTGTGATAAAACCTTTCATTTAATTTCTTGCATTTTACTTACCTTTTTAATTTTAAGAGATAAACACCTACTCAACAATTTAATTTAACTCTGATATCAAATTGGGGACATAGTTAAAAAATAAGAAAGATAAAATAAAAAATGCATCCGATGAAGTGGGTATTAGCCCACGAAAGCTTATGCTTCAATACTTTAGTTAGTCTTTAAAGTGCCACAGGACTCTTTGTTACTTCTGCTATTCCAGACTAACATGGCTACCTCTCTGATTCTTGACAAGGTATCTGATGTCTTACCTACCTACACAGGGACACTGAGGAAAGTTATGATGTACTAACTAAAGGTGTGAAGTGAAAGCGCACTCTCTTCTTCCTTCTACTTGTGCTCAGTGTGGGGTTTGCAAATCCCATTATATTCTGCTCTCACATCTGCACTGTTTTTTTCTCAACGTGGATAGTCTACTCTCTGTGTGTTTGTGGAACTATCTATTATGTTAATGGGAGATCCACACAAGAAGGAAGAGCAGAATGTCTGGAGGTGAGATCTGCTGTGTGGAACTAGGAGCAGAAGTTTGCCTTTGCTAATTAACGGCTCATACTTTTCTCACTGAAAAATTTCAGTTACTTTTTTTGGGTAAGAATCACGCCCTAGGCCCGCTTCTACATGCTCCCCCCTCTCGAAGTCCCACTGAAGTCAGAATAGAGGCCTACAATATATATGTTAAAAGTGAATTTTAAAACCATCTTTAGAAATACTAGTTTCAATGTCTCTCATTAATGGTGCTGGTTTCTCTCATCTGGGAATATAGCTGGGCCCTAAAGCACTGGCGTGTATTAACTCCCTTTGATGTTAATTGGAATTTTTCCCACATCATGACTGCAAGGTCAAGTCCAGTTCAGTGAATTATCATTTTACTATAACTTTCCAACAGGAAATCCAGTCTGGTGATATAGTTTGAGTCACAGGAAATAAAGATCAGTATTTGAATATATGTAGCAGGAAAAGAGCAGGTCTTGCAAGATAAATTATATTATTAAAGGAAATTAAGAGGTTACATTTAAGAGTAGTTCAACATTTCTTGTGTCTCCAACTATGTAAACAGACTCTCATGATGACAGTTTCCCCCAAAATAATCAATACACTAAGCTTAAGAAACCCTTTTGTAAATTTTAGTGATTCAGTACCAATTCTGCTCTTTTTTTAGGTGTAAATCTGTACTAATGCCACAGACATCTCTGGGATTATTCCAGTTTCACCCTTGCTTTATTAAAGAGAAGAATTTGAACCTTGTTCCTGTTTGTAATTAGGTGGATTATAATAATCCAAAACAGATTCTCTTTCAAAGATCTGGGAAAGCTTAGAATATACACTGCACTTTTCAGAATGGTATGTATTTCACCCTTTACCCTCTTCCTCTTTTGCCACAGTAGAGATCGTTGGCAAACTATTCCTCAACAGTCTTCTTCCTTTTCATTTCTAAGAAGCAGTGGCAGTTATGTTGGCTTTACTTGTTCATTTTTGCCTTTGCTCTGGATCTGCTGAAATGGAATAACATGTTAAAAAATATCATGAACTAGGCTTAACTGAGATTTGAAATTGAATTCAACTGCCTGAGGGGGCTCAAAGTGAAATAAAGGATAAAGAAAACCTACTATATAATGAAAGCACAGAAGGTGTTAACAGAGAAATTAAAAATAGAAGACCGGAGAAATTGGGGTGAATTAATTAAAAGCAAATAACGTGTCTAATTTTTACAGCATATACTTTCTATAACTCATAATTTTTACTAACTCAATTCTGATGTATTCTCATCTTGTATAATTGATTTCCTTTCTACATATATAAGATGATACATTGTATTGCCAAGAAATTTGTTAATATAAAAAATGTACAGCATTTCCTCATCACTAGGAGACTGCAAATGCTTTGACTACTCAGAAACTCTCATTGGCTTACAAACTCATACATATTCAACCATTATTTTTATTATTTGTGTACAGTTGTGCCTCAAATGTACAATGCACAACAGAAACATATAGGAATACACCGTCCTTGTCTCAAGTGCTTGCTACCTAAAGTTTCTAGCATGATTAGGCCCTAATTATTAGTATCTTTAGATGCTACTAAAATGCAAATAATAATCGTTGTCTCCTTCATTAATGGATTTATTTTGGTTTTGTATGGATGTAAATGAAAGCAGAATTTGGTCCTCATTATCCAAAGGAAGAAGGATAGTCTCTAATGTAATATTAAGATGGAAATGTTTCAGCTGGAGCTGGTTTAAATTTTTTGAATGAAAAATATTCCCTGTAGAAAATGAGATTTCATTAAAATTGACATTTTCAATAGAAAGATATCAATTGCATTGAACCAGTGTGATTCTCTGACTGGAAAATTCAAAATGAAAAAAAAATCATTCTGGAAGGATGTATCTAGTGGAGTTTCGCAGGGGCCTGTCCTGGTTCAGTTTAGTCAATATTTTCATTAATGACTTCGTTAATGGAAGGGACTGTGTGCTTATAAAATTTGCAGATGACACCAAGCTAGGAGAGGTTGCTAACACTTTGTAGGACAGGATTAGAATTCAAAATGACCTTGCCAAATTGGAGAATTGGACTGAAATCGAAAAGATGAAATTCAGTAAAACGAAGAGCAAAGTACTATAGTTAGGAAGGGGAATGAAATGCACAACTACAAAATGGGGAATAGCTGGCTAGACAGTAGACTGCTGAAGTGGATCTGGAAGCTATCCCTCTATTACCTCAAGATCTACTTCAGCACAAATTGAATAAGCCGTCAATATGATGCAGTGGCTGAAAAGGATAATATCATTCTGGGAGGTATTGACAAAAGTGTTGTATGTAAGAAAAAGAGGCAACTGTCCTGTTCTACTCAACACTGATTAGGCCTGTGTGTCCAGTTCGTGGCCCCACACTTAAAGATATGGACAAATTGGAGAGAGTCCATAGGACAACAAAAATGATTAAAGGTTTAGAAAGCCTGACCTACAAGGAAAGCTTTTATAAAAGCTGGGCATTTTTATTCTTTGGAAAAGATGACTGGGGGGTACCTGATACATTTTCAATATTTTAAGGACTGTTAATAAGAGGACAGTGATCAGTTGTCCTTTATGTCCTTTGATGGTAGGAGAAGTAGTAATGGGCTTAATCTGCATCAAGGGAAACTTCAGTTAGATATTAGGAAAAACTTACTAACTATAAGGATAGGTAAGCACTGGAACAAGCTTCCAGAGAGTTTGTGGCATGCCTTTCACTAGAGACTTAAAGAACAGATGATTTCAGTCAAACACCTGTCATGGATGTTCAAGGTTTACTTTGTCCTGCTCAAACACAGAACTACATGACTTCTCAATGTTCCTCCCAGCCCTATGACTTTGAACAGACACTTCAAGAAAAAACTTTTTTTTCATTTTGATTGAAGGTGTAATTTTGTTTGGGGGGGTTTTTTGGGGGGGGGGAGGTGGATGGAGGGAATTTTCTTTCCATTTTTGAATTTGGATTTTTTTTTTCTGCCTTTTAATTCCATCCCCTCCTTTTCTTCCCACAGAAAGAGGAGGAAAATGGTTGAGTGTATGTGAAAATCTAGGAGGAAAAAGCTTTTCATATTTGAACTGCTTTTTCAACATATTTTCATTTGAAAATGTCATTTTGAATTGAAACAGTGAGAACTTTTATTTTAAAATTCATGGATTATAATGCCAAATGGGATCATTGTGATCCATTAGATGTCTTACATAACATGGGATATGGGACTAACTGAATTAATTCCTGTTTGAGCTAGAGCAATTCTTTTAGGAAAAACATCCAGTCTTGATTTTAGAATTTCCAATTATAGCAAACCCACGGCAACCCTTATCAAGTTGTTCTAATCGTTAAAAAAAGCAATTGTACTTTATTTAGAATAACAGGATGTAATTACAGCTCAGTCATACCTGAGCTAACTCAAGAGCTGGAACAGTGAAGCTGCAGCAGTGCACATTTATTGTGGGTGAGCACTGTGAGTTCTTGGTGCTCTTGTACAATCCACACTGGTGCTTGCATGCCACCACTTTACTGCTCCAGAACCTGAGCTAACTGGATTAAAGTTAGCTCAGCTATGTCTACTGCATATCGATTGCATTATAGACATAGGCATAGTTTGACTTCAGTATTGGGGGGGCGGGCCCAGTGGGACTCAAGCCAGCTCTGCATGGTGAGATCTTGGGAAGGAGTGCCACCTCCACTCCTGATTCACCTCAGCAGGCCACCCAGCTTGTCTGGGTTGAGGGAGAGGGGCACAACCAAAAATTATAACTCAAGGGAGGTGGGGGAGGAAGTCAGCTCAAAAAGTTTGAAAACTTCTCAGGGTGCAGGCAGGGGGTAGCTAGGGGCTGTGTCCTGGGACAGTCACCCACTGTGGTCACTGCTCCCCGAGGGCTCTGCCAGCCCTGGAGCCAGGTCTCCCCCCCGAGTGGCTCTTATCAGCTAAGCGAGTAGTCAAAGGAGATAGGGAGCTGAGAAGTATCCACAGCCCTGGGCACCAGCATCAGGAGGAGGAGTTGGGAGGATTTGGAGTCACCCTTGGGGCTGCCCTGTACTGGTTATGGCACTTCAGTTCGGCGGGAGCAGTGCCCCCATGTCTCCAAAACTCTCCCTATCATTATAGACAGCCTAGCTTCAACTTCAAGCCTTTGGATCTTGTTATACCTTTCTCTGTTAGGTTGAGGAGCTCTCTATTATCAAATATTTGTTCCCCATAAAGGTGCTTATTGACACTGACAAAAGCTCTCCTTACCCTTCCCTTTGATAAGCTGATAGTGAAAGGCTAAAGGAGCTCAGTATAAGGCATGTTTTCCAATTTTTTAACCGTCCTTCCAATCCTTTAATCCAGTCCTCCTTGTAGCTCTTCTCTGAACCTTCTCCAGTTTTTCTTGAAGGGTGGGCACCAAAACTAGACAGAGTGTTCCAGTAGCCAACTACCTCCCTATTCCTACTCGAGATTCCTCTTTTTATACATCCAATGATCACATTAGCCTTTCTGGCCACAGCTTCACACTGGGAGCACAACCTCATCTGATAATCCATCATAGTCCCCCAAATCTTTTTTCAGATTCTTCCCAGAATAAGGTCCCCAATCCTGTAAGTATGTTTCTACTTATATGACTTTGCATTTGGCTATATTAAAACACACATGGTTTGCTCAGGTGCAGCGTACCAAACAATTTCATTTGTTCTGTATCAGTGATCTGATTTCTATTATCTACCATGTCCCCCAGATGATATCGGTAAACTTTATCAGTATTGTTTTTATATTCTCTTCCAGGTCATTAATAAAAATGTTCGGGATTATAGGCCAAACAGCGGATCCCTGCAGGACCCCAGGAACGCACCTGCTGAATGATGATTCTCTGTTGACATTGACATTTTAAGATCTATTATTTAGCCGTCCTTTAAATCATTTAATGTGTGCTATGTTTATTTTATATCTTTCTAGTTTCTTGATCAAAATGTTTGGTACCAAGTGAAATGCTATACAGGAGTCTAAGTATATGACATCAACGCTATTATCTTTATCAGTGAAACCTGTAATCTCTTCAAAAAAGTTATCAAGTTAATTTGATAAGACCTATTTTTCATAAACCCAAACTGACTGGTATTAATTATATTGCTATCCTTTAATTCTTTATTAATTGAGTTCCATATAATCTTCTCCATTATTTTGCCTGGGATCGATGTCAGGCTGACAGGCCTATAATTACCTGGGTCACGCGTTTAACCTTTTCATATATTGGCAAAACATGAGCTTTCTTCCAGTCCTCTGGAACTTCTCCAGTGCTCCAAGACTTATTGAAAATCAACATTAATGATCCAGAGAGCTATTGGGCCTGCTTCCTTAAAACTCTTAGACACAAGTTATCCTGACCTGCTGATTTTAAAATATCTAATTTTAGTAGCTGCTGTTTTATATCCTCCTGAGTTATTGTTTGAATAGAAAGTATTTTGTCTTCATCCATGATATGATGACATCACCTGGCTTGTCCCAAATATAGAACAGAAATGTGTATTGAACCCTTCTGCCTTTTTGGCATTATTATTGACAATTCTACTGTTTTCATTTAATATTGGACCAATACCTTTGTTAGAATTAATTTTGTTCCTAATATATTCACAAAGCCCTCTTAAGTATTCTTAACTCTGCTGACTATAGATTTCTGCTTGTCCTATCTCCTTGTGGATGAAAACTACTGTTGGAAACTTTTCCATGGAGAAAAATCTTGATTTTGTGACCAGCTATAGTGTCAGAAAGCAAGCTAACCACAGTAGTGTGTGCAGAAACGATCTTCAGACATGTGCTTCTGTAGTTAGTATTTATATTTACAAAATGGTACTAGCACCATTTGCCCACTTATCTGCTTCTCATGTCTTCTTCCATGCTGCCTCTTACACAGTGATGTCATTGCCTTCTCAAATCTCCCCTTAGGACCCACTTCCTCGAGTATGCCTTAAAATCTCCCCAATTAATTCTTGCAGATTCCATTTATTTATAATTATAAAAATCAGTTTTTAGATGTTAGCATCTTGGTTTTAGTGATGAATTGGAAATATAGATAGATACTGCCTGTTGGTTCTGTTTGTCTTTTTTCATATTACTTCATGAAGCGTGAGGCATATTACTTCATGAGGCATGGTGAGGTTAGAATTGGAAATTATACTTTAATTTTCTTTCCTGCTATCAGAGGTACAACAGAAGATTCAAAAATATTTTCTAATTTGCTACCTATCTGTAGGGATGGGATGAAATCCTGGCACTACTGAAGTCAATAGTAAAATTCCTATTGATTTCAATGGGGTCAACATTTCACTCAACAAAATTAAAAAAGATGAGACTCAAACAGAAGCAGTTATAAACCATTTGGCCTTTCAAGGCATAAAAAAGCCTATTCGAATTTGAGTTGTCTTTGCAAGGTGGAGATTTTACTTATGTACTGATTTGGCGGGTTGTTTTATGGATATGGATGCAGTAACCATTAAAATATATGACCAAAGTTGGGGTTCCAAAATCAATCTTATAATGGGATTCTACTATAGATGTGCATGCAGGCATAGATATGCATACATACACCTCTGTGTATGAGGGGCTGTATATGCAACTGTTTTTAGGTACTTCTTTTGAATCTTCTTTTCTTTCTATGCAAAAAATACCTCCAAACAAACAAACAAAAAGAAAACCAAAACCCACTCAAACAAAAACCCTCTCTGCATAATCTGGAAGACCCAACAGATAAATTTGGGAAACTGAAGTAGTAATAATAAATAGATTCTGTACTGATTTTTACTAGTTCTCTTTCAGAGTTAATATGATTAAGTGCCAATCTAAAAATCTAGTAATACAGAACCAATATAATTGTTTCCTGATAATATTTATTATAATTTTGTCTAACAATGAATTCCACTGGCAAAAGAGGGGAATAGCCATTTCTTTTATTCAGACATACACTCACTTTGCACAATTACATAAGACAATGAGGGCTTTTTGATGAAAAACATTCAAATTGCTAATATTTACAGCCATAAATCCTTGATGCTTTCAATGTTACTTCGTCCACTCAGTTGCAGTGAACAAAAGTTTACTATCTAACCTAAATTTTGGAAAAAAGCCTTTATTGCTCTTTAGTGCCATTTCTCTGCACCATAGTGATTTGTTTTAATTGTGACATCTCTCTGCAAACAGTGTTTCCAAGCCTTTCAGTATGTGAACAATTGGAGAATTCTCTTAATTTACAATTTGGAATGGAACCTTTTAGCACAAACAGAACTTTGGCAGATTTAACACATCCGTAACAGCTGTTATAATTTGCCATAATTTTTTTATGCTACATCATAAAGAAAAGGCCATAACTCCCATCTCTAAATGCAACTGGCTTATTCCTTACAGCTTTTCCTGCTGTGGACTGCCAGTTATTAAAAGTAAGTAATGCAAGAATGCACCCTTTGGAGCAGCCAATTCTCAGAACCATTAGTTTTCTTTTATATTGCAGCCTAATGCCAGGAATGTGCTAGATGAGAAATAAGACATATCATGTCATTTCAGGATAATATCATGTAATTTTAGGGTAATAAAGAATTCATTTCTGGAGAGAGAAGTGATCTGCTATGGAAAAGTTCAATTTCACTCTCTCCAGCGAGTCTGATCTATTCAGATGTGACTTTGTATAATTAAATATATATTTAATATCAAGAGAAATGACAGCAGTGTAGACAATAGAATTCTCTATTTTATGTTCAGATAAAATTATATGAAGCATTCAGTGTAATATAGGGTAAAGTAGATGGCTACCATTCATTGTTTCCACTGGAATTCTTTCTGTTTGATTGTATGCATCATGGTGTTATGAGGAAGCAATTATATTCTGTGCTGTATTACCAGATTTTTAGACTGTATTTTAATTGCATTAATTCTGAAAGACAACTAGCAACAATCAATACAAAACTTCATTTGCCACTATTACTTTAATTTTTAAAAAATAACCTAAATAATAAAGAGGGCATGGGACATGCTTTCTATGCAGAAAGTTACAGATTCAATGCAGAAAATACCTAAAACAAATGCAGGTAGTTGGAAGATGAAATTAAGCTTCTTAAAGAAAAGCAGATTTAATAATGAAGAAATCTGCTCCAAAACCTTCTTCATTAAAGCATAAATAAAATTATTTTAAACAAACCCATATGCAATTATTTCATCAAAATCCTATTTTTCACTGAAGCTGACTTATCCTACGTGATATGTTTGTTTTTTCAGCTATAAAGGTACACAAAAAAAACCTCTCATTCTGTGTTTGATCTCAGTAGTCTTAATTTTACTTTCTTAGTTACAGTAGATACAGCATTGTACTCCTTTAAATACTATTTAAGATGTATAATGGGATCGGCATAGATCAGTTTTTATAAATGACAGAAAATAGTGTTGATAATACTTCTAATGATAGTAAATAGATTGAAGGGCAAATAGCCAGTTCAAAAGTCGGTGAAGTAATGGGGAGTCTTTCCACTGACTTCAATCAATTTTGGATCAGGCCCTTAAAGAGTAAAGAAAATGTGCTACTTAAACCTCAGAATAGAGGATTGGAGTTATTAGCTCATTCACCTGTATTTGCACTGTTCAGGGTGGTTTCCCACAATCTTTTGATTTCAAGTCGGTTCTTAACTGCCTTAATATGCTCATCTAACAGCAGATAATTCCATCACACAGTTCGTGGAAGGCAAATGCTTTGTTTCCAGATAAATACATTTTCTTTTTGTTTGGCATTACAGTTTTAGCACAAAACACCATCATAATGCCAAATACCATTTTAAAAATATGCTTCCCCTATGTAATGGGACTAAGCCTCATAATTTAATTGATTTATTCTCAATCATTCTTTCTGAATGGTGCCATTTTTAAAATAATACTGAAACTTAATGAGATACTTGGTGAGGCTTAGTCAAAAGAAGGAGCCAGTCGGAACAATGTGGTTTAGGTTTCCATTTGTTTAGGCCAGTCAGCAGATAATAGTGAGTATATTGTCTCTGGCACTCTGAGATTTCTACAGATGTTAATAATATAACAAGCATTCATAAACTTTTCTTTAGCAATCATATTTCTAAGACTCATATTCTATCCTAGTGCTGTAAAAATTAAAAAGATATATTAAAATCTTTAACACAAATTATGTTATTTCTTTCCATTCTCTGTTCCACCATGACTAGAAGTATGTTCATTTAAATGGTCAGTGGTTTTATGGTGGTGCCAACATCTCATGCACAATACCAATAAACAACTTTTTCAAAAAATGTCATACATTTGGGCATGAACACAGCCAAAAATAGGCTTTCTCTAAGCTAGGTCTTTCCAGCTGCAGGGTTTCCAGCTCCAAGTGCATCTTGGAGTATCATGAAGGATGAGACAATCAAAATTCCATCAAGTCAAATGGTCTGGGAGAAGTTTCTAATTCTCTGTGTTTAGCAAAGAAAGAGTAAGTACACTATAATTATAGGTTTCAGAGTAGTAGCCTTGTTAGTCTGTATCCACAAAAAGAATGAGTACTTGTGGCACCTTAGAGACTAACCAATTTATTTGGGCATAAGCTTTCGTGGGCTAGAACCCACTTCATTAGATGAAGTGGGGATAGTATCCACTTATGCCCAAATAAATTGGTTAGTCTTTAAGGTGCCACAAGTGCTCCTCGTACTACAATTATAGTGATTTTTGTCTGTGAAGTAAGCTTGAGGAAGTCACTGTGTGAGGTCACACTTGGATCAGGAACAATGTGTAGATATTCTGGGTTGATTAACTGCTTTAGCATCACCATCCTGTTGTTTGGCTGATGCAGTCATGTCCAAGAGGAATACTTTTTTAGCTTTATGGATGTTTCTATGTAGGCTATGAGCTATTTGTTGGTTCTGGTTGAGCGAATCTTGCACCATAGGGGTTCCAGCCTCTCTGCCTACTTCATTTTGTGTAGTTATTTGGCTTCATCAGTCACATTGATTCTCCAATGTGAGATAACAAGTCTGAAGCAGAACATAGTTTGTAAAGTAATCTTTAGAGTAATGTTATCCTCTCAATTTAAAATTCATATAGTATACTGTTTTAGAGATTGTGCTTTGTTGAGTCTCTAAATCGCCTTCAGTGTAGAACATTGCTGTACTGTTGTAACTTGCTGCTCATCTTAATATTTTGGTTTGTAAAAGTCTGACTTCTTCCTAAGTCTAAGTATAGACAAAGGATAAACATTTATTAACTAAAGTTGGCATTCATATATTATTTCTCATGCTGTTCAGATATTCACTTTATTCTGTAAACTGTATATTTACATTTTACTTGATTCTAAAATGATATAATGAATTTACTAATTAGTATTATTTAAAGTGTAAATTGTTGCTAAGAATATGTAAATGAATTATGCAAATTGACTTTCAGCACAACATGAAAAGAATTCCAGTTTAAGCTTATTAAGTTCACTGAATACAATTTAAATCATGTCTGCTCTGCAAATGAATTCATTTGTAAGACCAAGCAAGACATCTAACTTGCAGGCAATTATGAGGTTCTCTGGAATTTCAGCAGTGTTTCCTGCAGCAGCAGCAGCAATGCAGCAGTGCTAATACGTACTTGTGAGTATCTGTGAGAATTTAGAACTGAGTTCTTGGCTATCATACAGATGTGGGAAAAGGGGTTGTAAAGTTGGAGTGAGAGAAACATTTTCAGCTGTGTAACATAACACCACATTCCATACCATCAAAAGTCTGTGAATGGACACCTTCTGTTCCTTGTACCCTCACCCTGAGTTAAGTTAAAGGGATCATGGACTTTTCGCCCAGGCCACATGGAATGCTGGGGGGAGGGTGTTTCTTCCCCTTGTGATGCTGGCTAGCTGTCCAGAAGGTTTGCAGAGGGACTCTACACTCCTGCTTTGTTCCTGCAGTTCAACCAGACGCCTCAGCATGTCTGATTAGTCCCTCATAATCCAAAGCATCTCATCCTGCACTCATGCTCTTGCCTATTGGAAGCTTTCCTGCTCTCCATGTCCATGTCTAACTTCTCAGACAGTGAAATCCTCCACACTCTCAGCTCTGTGTCAGCTGTCCCATAGGCGTTCATCATCTCAGTGAACATGTCTTCCCACGTTCTCCTTCTCCTCCTTCTAATCAGCGACAATCTGCTTTCAGGTGTTGATGACATGCCAAAGGACACATTTCCAGCTGTCAGTCATGGGAAAAAATAAAGGAGCCATTGTACATGAATAAAATGTTTCTATAGCAAGGCCATTTTCATAGACTAGGTGTAAACCATAACATAATCAGAATCTGTAACCGTTCACTATGCTGTTTTGCTGCTCCAGCCCTGGTGAGTAGCAACCCCTCACCTTACCCCCCCCCCCCCGGGTCGTGTGACCTCACTTTTAATGAAGTTTATGGCAGACTCATATCAGGAGCAGAGGTAGATAATCAAACAATGGCCTTTCCCCATAGCACCATGGGAAGTTATTTATGAACGGGGCTGGGGGAACATTTTCGCTCCCAAATTGTGGAATCTCTCATGTGGGGTCCCAGTTCCTTATCAGCCATTTGATACTACTTGCCAACCCATGCCAAGCACACTAAAGGCACATTGGTGGCCAAATGGTTTGGTCATCTGGAATGTGCGGGGTTCAGGTAGGTGTACGTGCCCTTTTTTTTTTCTTGTAAGAGCACTTTTAATGAGAACTTCCTCCATTTCCCCTAGGTGACCCCATGTAATATCAGTCTACAGAGGCGGAAAGGAAGGAGATGCTGCAAGTGTCTGGGTATAGCCCCAATCCTTATCTTGCTATGCTGTGTACCATAACAATGCCAGTAGAATTAATTCAGGAATTGCATGGGAAAGTGTCCTACCATGGTGGAAGAAATAGGACTGCTACCCCCAGAAACCTTCTGTAAAGGATTGCAGAGTACCTCTATGAAAGTTCTCTAGAGGTAGTCATGGAGGATTTCCAGACTAGCCCAGTCCTCATAAACTGTTTTCTGGGGGGCCACCCTCTGCATAGCTGGGGCAGTCTCTTGTAAGCAGAGAACCACAGCACCTCACTTCTTCTTCACAGTAAACGTGCAATACCACCAAATGTGTGTGCCTCCTAAAGTTTAACAGGAATTTGATTGTAACTGTATACACACCAAAGGTGCCTTTCCTGGCATTATGATCAGCCATCATCGTGTCCTGCGACCCACAGGACTCAAGGGTTAAAAATATTTCCTGGCTCTCGGGGAGAATGGATCCACCGGTTTCCCATTCTCCTCCTCCTCACCCTCCTTGTTGTCCCTACACTTACACACCTGTAAGGTGTCCACATTGCTTCTGGGGTTGCCGGTAGGGTCATCCCCAAGAATTGCATGCAGCTCATTTTAGAACCGGCATATGTGGGGTTCAGCACCAGAACCACTGTTCGCCTCCCTTGCCTTCTGGTATGCTTGGCAAAGTTCTTTCATTTTCACACGACACTGCTGTGTGTCCATTGTGTAGCCCTTCTCCCCCATTCCATGAGTGATCGTTGCATAGATGTCAGTTTTTCTTCTGCTGGCTCAGAGTTTGCAGAGGTGGATTACAGAAGCTGACATTAGAGGCGACTTAGGTTGGCGTAAAGGACCTGATAGTGTAGACACATATATTAACAGGTCAACTTAAGGTCGACTTTGACCTAACTTTTCAGTGTAGACCAGGACTTAGTGTGCTGTAAGTGTGTCTACATGGGAAATTAGTACAGAGTTCAGCTACTGTATGCTTTTACCCTATGTAGACAAGCCCTGAGTGTTGATTATTTGCTCTTTAGTTTTGCTGCATTAAACAAAAATAGCTATTCATCTCCCTCCAAGTATTCTATCCAGTTTCTTTCTCTTACTCCCTCCCATACTTCTTTTTAAAAACAGTTCAATTATCTAATTCATGATGCCTTTTTAAGTGATGGCCCATGAATTTAAAGCATCTAACCACACTCTACAGAGTAGATGTCAAAGGCTAATCCTACCAGATGCTACATCTGCTGTACTGTATTATACTGCAAATCCTAATACTTGATTGGGAGCCGTTGTCAGAGAAACTGTTTTTGTTTTTGTTTTATTTTAGATAATCCTTGAGTGATTCTGTGATTCTCTGACATTCTGGCAGCCCTTTTTGTGACCTTATCTCTCACAGAATAATAATTCATTGCTTTAGTAATTAGTAGAGAATAAGGTTGGGTGATTCCAGAATGACATAATTTAGCACAAGTACAGTAGAGAGCTGTAAAATGCTCACTTAACTTATGATCTCTAAAATTAACAAGCTTTTTATCATCATGAGGTGGTTTTAGGAACTGGTAAATACAATTAATGCAAAACTAATCAACAATAATGCTAGAAACATCCATGGTGTGTTTAGACATAAGTTTTTGCTTGTATCACCAAGACTGGATTTGATGACTCATCTGTGCTTTGTGAGGATATAACTAACTCCACCTGGCTAATTGATAGTTCAGATTATGAGCATAAAACCCACGCAGAGAGGGTGACTGGCATAGGTGCTGACTCCGTGAGTGCTTCATGGGTGGAGTACCCACGGGGAAAAATTAGTGGGTGCTCTGCACCCACCGGCAGCTAACTCAAGGATTTATTTTATATATAAAATAAATTAAATTAAATAAGAGGCAGACACGCAGCATGGAAAATTTCAAAGCACATGGTTAAAGTTTGGCAAAGTTACAAGTAACTGAAAATATGGTCTTATAATGGGGATGTGTCAGGCCACCTTAATAGATGGTGCAACTTGTTCATCTATACTGTCTTAATTTGTAGGCATTTCTAATGTGCTTATCACTGTAGTGTCCAAGCATCTCTCAACTTTAGTGAATTAGCCACACAGCAAAGTAGGTCTGTAGTATTATGTTACCCTAGAAAAGCTGGTGCCCAGAAAAGTTCTGTGACTTGCTCAAAATCACAGGGATTTTGTAGAAGAACCAGGAACACAATCCAAATTACCTAGTTCCCAGTACTAGGTCTTATTTGCAGGACTATCATGTTGCAATGGGCATAGGATAAAACTTCATTTGTATTACTGTTTTTATGATGCTATGTACGTGCATATTACTTTATAAATATAAAAGACGACAAGATTCCTGTCTCCACTAATTTATGATCTAACTAGGAGTGTACTTGTCCATAAGCACCTGTTTCTTTAATATCACTAGATAGAAACAAACATAAGAAGTTCAAAATCATTGTCCTGAACTTATCTTTTTTACAATGTGATTATACCTTAAAGACAGGTATCTATGGGGTTGAGGTGCTATTTTTTTGTTACCACGCAATCCTGTGATTTTTGAGAGAATGGGAAAACCTTTTAATTTTGACTTGTGTTTTTCTTTAATCTTATTTTTGAAAGGCAAGAGAAATTGTAGTGCTAAACTTTGTTTTGTTTTACCCACAGTTTTCTTGGCATGAGTATTTTTTCTTTAGTTCCTGAAAAATCATTTTCTGATAGAGACTCTTGCAGAATTTTTGTGAGATGTGGGTTTGCAGATTAGCAAAGTGAGAATTAGTGTGATTTAAATAGTTCCTGAAAGATTATGATTTACATTCTTTCTGCCTGGCATTTTAATTATGATATTAGGTTTTTATGGGAGTTGTAATTATGCCACATCCCTAAAACAAACAATAACTGGCTTCCTTGAAAGATATTATGGTGAATCACTATAGTGTTTAAGGTTTTAATGTTTTCTGATGTGCTTTTTTTAGTGATAAAAAGTATGTTAAGTAGAATAGATAATGCATATGGACAAGGTGATCATAAATGAATAATGAACAAGTATAATAACCTCTTTTCTATTCATAGTGAACCACTAAATGCCACTTCATATAATCCAGATGTCAAATGTCCATGAAAATAAATGAAAGCCAGGCTCAATTAGTTTAGTCAACTTTAAAGTCCTTTGATCCTCTTACTGCGGTGTAATGGTGAGTTCTTTAATTTCTGTGCACTGTTAATCTCTCCTGCTAGGTCAAATAATCTAAACAAACCTGAGAGAATAGAGGTAAGTGTCTGGATGCATTTTATCAATATAAGAAGAATGATTTGGGGAACTGGTTGGGGAAAAAAACTTTCAAAAGCCAAGAAACTAGTACTTTTTATAAAGAAAATATTTTCTTTTATGGAAAATGTAATTTGGATGAGCATAGAGGTGAGTCCAACAATGTTTGTTTTGAACAAGAAAACTAATGAGTAACAACTATACATCACTGAAGACTGAATATAGGAAGGTCTTTGCCAGTTTGTGAAGCAAGTTAAATTGGACAACGTAAGGTGACAGCATGGCAGCCAAAGTTATCATCACTTTGCAGATTGGAAGTGTTGAAGTATCTCAATGGGTTTTAAGAATGTCTATTATATTTCAGTCAGAGTTCTAAATGTTTCTTAGAAAAAAATATTTATTGTAATCATCTGTGGCTAATGTGTTCTTCATGCTAGCAAGGAGCTATAGAACTTGGCAAAAGTGGTCATGCTGGAGTAAATTAAAAGGCTTAAAACAATCTGTGTGGACTGTCTCAAAAGACATGGGGGAGACCTGCTTAGAATTATAAACCAGCATTTCCTTTAGATTTTCATTAATTGTTTGGACCTAAACCACGACATAGCTTTTGTCTTTAGACAGCTGTGGGGGGTCACAAAAGATTACTGAGCTCTTCAGTTCAATTCAGTTACGTGATATCTATTTTCTCCTAAGCATAGTTGTTAGTCGTTGAAAGACCTAGGCAGGGTGAACTCCTTGGGTTTTCAATTGCTACCTTTAGTGACTTTTTTTTTTTCAGAGCTGGAGGAATAGACTTCACTGAAGCATATCTGAATAGGGTGACTAAGGGAGAGTTTGCACTTCATAAAACCATTAATGTAAATGCACATTTGTAATTATTGTTGGTATGGCAAACAAAAGCATTTCCATATCAAATATAAACAACTTACTGTAGGAGTTTAGAAATTGCAGACATGACTGAAATTTCTCTCTTTTACAGTGACTGCTCTATACTTTATTTTCTGGCATAGTCTACAAAAACAATAGGGAGTCCAGTGGCATCTTAAAAGACTAACAGATTTATTTGGGCATAAGCTTTCATGGATAAAACCCCCCACTTCTTCAGATGCATGGAGCAGCAAGCATTATACTGACACATGTAGAGAAGGGAGTTACCTCACAAGTGAAGCCAATTCGATCAGGGTGGATGTAGTCCACTCCCAATAATTGATGAGGAAGTGTCAATTCCAGGAGAAGCAAAGTTGCTTTTGTATTAAGCCAGCCACTCCCAGTCCTTATTCAAGCCCAAATTAATGGTGTTAAATTTGCAAATGAATTTTAGTTCTGCAGTTTCTTTTTGAAGTATGTTTCTAA
Organism: Sternotherus odoratus; assembly: GCA_032164245.1. NCBI lineage: Eukaryota > Metazoa > Chordata > Testudines > Kinosternidae > Sternotherus > Sternotherus odoratus. The sequence continues at coordinate 58,784,720 of JAVMKO010000004.1, forward strand.
AGTATTTTTGTTCAAATATGGCTACTTTTAAATCTGTTATAGAATGTCCAGGAAGATTGAAGTGTTCTCCTACTGGCTTTTGTATGTTACCATTCCTGATGTCCAAAAGGTGCCACCAGACGCCTTGTTGTTTTTGTGGATACATACTAACACTGCTATCCACTAATACTTGTTATATAGTCTCTTACAGTTACAGAACTAGCTGCACCTCTGTCCCCATTCCAGTCTCTCTGAGTGCACCCCTTCAGGCATAAGGCCTGATGTACTCATTCTTAGACAGAGCCTTGGGCTATAGTACCCTGTGCATCACCTACATTTGTCCAGCCTGAAATCAAGCAACCCCACCTCTGGAATTCATATTGATCATATACTGAATCTCAGCTATCACTATTTTACCATTGGTGGTCACTAAGAAAAGAAGAAGCAAGAAGGAAAGAATCTTAGTTAACTAGTTATCAAAGAATATTTTATCATTGCTATGTGGCCCATATCTATAGACCAGTATTGTTACTACCCCAAACATCAAAAGATCCTCTCAAGTTATATACCCATTTTAACATCCTAAATGCTTTTCATTCTTCTTTCTTTTTTCCTAAAGAAAAACATTGTCCTTTGAGTTCTGTATATGGAAAGTATGGGCTATCTTTTGAAACATGGATATAGTCTAACATATCCACATCCTCTCATACTAGTGTGTGTCAGAGTTATTTAATTTCACGTCTTTGCAATAAAATGCAATTGACCAGTGAAGAAATGTCCATAATCTTTTCAGAGACTAAAGCGCTCATTGTTATGATGATGAGATCTCATGTATCAAAACAACAGTGCCAAAAGCTTGGGATTCTTTATTAATGACCAGAGCTTGAAAGCTGATATAGCAGAGGCTGTCGCCTTTTTTATTATTATTATTTTGTGTTATATTTGTAATAACCATCTATATTTTACATCTAACAAGCAAATGAAAGCTAACCACAATTTTTGCCATAATTTTTCTTATCCTCTCATTTTCATTTTATTCCCAGAAACATTGCACTGCAATTTAGCAAATTTTAACGGCTGCTTGTTAGCTAGCAGGAAAATTACAGGATTATGATGAGTCACACTCTGTAAACCTGCTTTCTTGAAATCGCCTCCTATATTCATTCCTCCTCAAATATTCATACTCAGAGACTGTTCAGTGACTAACATTTAAATTTCAGTAGTCACGGTGACATTGAAAGAAAGGTTTAAAAATAAATTCTTTATTAAAGTGCCTTTCTTTTCTTTTCTTTTTTTTAACTTTGCAGAACCTCGTGGGCTTTAATTCAGTTTGTTTCTAGTTTGCTTCTTTTCCATAGGTAACTATGCTGTATTTTGTTTTAACAGTCATAACAACGTGGTACTATAACACAGTACTCTTTACTTTTGCACAAGTCCACTTGATAAACACAACGTACTTTTAAAAAACCTTAGTGACATTTATTGATGAATGAAAGACAATTTAAAGAGAAAGCTATAGTGTATTCATTAAGAAGTTTGTATAACTCTCACAGGTAATAGCTAAAAAAAACCTCTGGATTTGATCTCAATTTATGATCTGTGAATATGCCAAATATGTGTCTGGAGGAAGGTTCCCTCCATCTTTCCTCTGTACCTACAAGGCCAATGGACAGCCATAATCTCAGTCCAGCATTCCAGGTTTCCAATGCAGAGTTAGCCTTTCAATGCAGAGTTGCAGCCTTTCAAAGGATATTGCAGCTTTCACTCTAGCATGCTGAGTGTCATTGAATTGACCAGCATGCCTTTAAGATCTGCTGCTTGGTCAAATCGCCTGTGCATACACCCAACCACTCTCATGGACTTTGACAATCAAAAACACAACACAGCCCTTAATATCATCAGAGTATGTTGCTCAAAACAGAAAATAATACCACAAAATAATTTAATCCCTATGACTTCTGATAATACCGAGCTGGGGACAGTGATTAGCCACAGTGGGGACTGAACACATGCTATATTTCACTGTGTCAGTCCAGTCATCTTATACAAACATGCTCTCCAAACATACTCATGTGTACTCGCAATCACTGAGTAGCACCCATGATGTAACTATTACGTTAAGTGGCTAATGAGTCAGAAATATGAACTCTGTTTTTAAATCCTTAATTCTTTAAAATACATAAAAATGATAAAGAGGTCACAGCATTTGGTCCAAGCTATTTGGCAGTGTCCCTTTCACCCTATAGTGTTTTAGTATGTTTTCAGTCCATAATAATTTCTTTAAATGCTGAAACACATATTAACTTAGTAGGGTGAAATGACCCCCCTGGCTCACATACTTGAATACATGATGCAGGTATTTTAAAAACAGCTATAAAGCATATTTACCACACTCACTAGACTGACTCATAAAGAAGCATTAGAGTTTCAGATACATAATAAAATAGAAGCCTAAACACTGAACATAGGGATTGTTTACTTTCACAAATAATATATCTTTTATAACTTTTCATGATTTTTCTCAAATGTTTTAATGCAACGAAGTATGTAAAGAAGGCATTTAAGTAACACTAAGGGTTGTTTTTTTAAGCAGACAAAGCTGACACCATTTTTTACTGAGACAATCATGTTTTTTACTTTTCCACAGAGATCTGAAATAATGTTGGCCTTGACTTCAAAGTGATTTGCTTTGTCTCTTTAAATCCTCCCCCTAATGCTAAAGAAACACTGTATTTCATATTTTATAGTACTAATTAGCTGGTTCTGCAAGTGCTCATTTAAGAACTGAGGATGCTCAGCACCTTGTTGGATCAGGCCTTTAAATAGTATGAATGACTAGCAAGAGGAGCAATGAGTAAGATAAATTGCCTTTTGATTCTCCTGGACATTAATTGGATGTTTCCTATTGGTAATCAGTCAACCACTCAGCCATATTTAACAAGCTATTTGTTTCTGAGATGGGCATACTCATTTACCTGGAAGACTGGAGCGCGTGTGCATTTTTGAAATTCAAATGCCCCACAGTCATGTTTTTTCCTGTCATTCTGAAGATTTTTGTGCATTCCTAGAAATGAATATACAGAAGAAATGATTCCAAATGCAGAAGATTTTCTTCTTTGTTTTTTACATTCCTTAACAAAGTCAAGAAGAATCAAACTGCAGTCAGGCAAACAACACTGAAAACCCTCGCTACTGATAAGCTGTATTTTGTAAAGACTTATGAAAAGTCAAATACGTACTTTAATAAACAAGTTAATAAACTATCCAGTTCTTGTTTTTATATTTTGAACAACAGCTTTTATGTTCTGGTGAATATTGCACCCATTGTAGGAGTGGGAGGGAGCACAGTCATACCTTAGGCTACCTAACAGGATGAGACTCATACAGGATTTGAATGTACAATCAGAATAGTGAGAATAACACCTCTATTGTAATCTGTCTCTCTGTTCTCCTATTCAGAGTACAAGTCATTGAGGAATCAATCCAATCCATTGATGTTTCTGGGCAAGCTGTTTTCATATTTCCACTTTGGGGAAGTTCTAGAAGGGCACTTAATCATTCAAAATAGGGGGGGGGGGAACCTGCTTGCATCATGAATTTTCCATAAATTCTCATTCCCACTAATTTTGTACCTAATCTTTGAATATCTGCAGTGATGGTGTCTTCTCTATTTCAGCCTGCCTAACTAAGATTTGAGGACAGCCCCTTCCCAAGAGCCCAGTCAAAATTTTTAGTCAGGAGATGGAAGCAGTTTCCTATCAGTGTCACCAGGCAGGCCTATAGAAGCCTGCAGGATATGACTGACACAGAAGCACATCTGCTCTGTGCTGCTTGGCACCTCTGTCTTTTATCTCCCAGGAGTGCATCCCACTTGCCCATAGGAGAGGCTGAGGTACCAAATGTTATAGGTCAGATGCTCCTGTCTTCAAATCACTTGGGTTGATGTTCTCTGCATTTTACATAGATTCCCTGTGCTGTTCATATCATCTGATGACCAGAATTGCTCACATCATTCACAACAGGAGTATGTAGAGAGGATTGGAACTATATGTTTGTACTACTTAACTTGTCAAAGGACTGAATAAAAACATGAAGCTTCAGGCCTTTATAGACTGATAGTGCAGTATTACTTCCCTTGTTTTACGTGTGTGTGTGTGTGTGTGTGTGTGTGTGTCCCCTTGTGTATATTTATCACTGGCCTTTTTTTACAATAGTACAGTAAACCCTCGATTTAACGGACCTCGATTTAACGGACTTCGGATGCAACGGACAAAATTTCTGAGCAAGTCTGATGCATTCCTGATCCATTTCTGGTGGGCTGGCTGCCGGCTCCCGGCTGCCGCCCGGGTCCCAGGCGCGGGCGGGCTGGCTGACGGTTCCCGCCTGTGGGCGGGCAGGCTGGCTGGCTGACGGGTCCCGCCTGCTAGCTGCCGGCTCCCGCCCAAGTCCCGCCAGCGGGCGGGCTGCCAGCTCCCACCCGAGTCCCGGAAGCACGCGGTCTGGCTCCCGGCTCCCGGCTGCCGCCTGGGTCCCAGCAGCCGGGACCCGGGCGGGCTGGCTGCCGGCTTCCGGCTGCCACCCGGGTCCCGGCAGCAGGCGGGCTGCGGAGCTGCTGCCCCGACCCTGTGGCGGGCGGACTGCTGCTCCGACAGCTCATTTTTTTTTAATTATTAAATAACGGACTTTTTGATTTAACGGACACCCCCTCGCCCGAATTAGTCCGTTAAATGGAGGTTTTACTGTAAATGGTAAACTACAACTCCTTCTTAGTTTACTCTCTATCATTCCTGCATCTTTTGTGGATTCTTGTTTCCCTGATGGCTGTCTAATAACTGTTTCAGAAGCATGTGTTTTGTGTACATTGATGTGATGTGGCTACTGTGGCCATTGCATGAGGACATGGATATGAAATTAGTTCCTGACATTTAGAATGAAAACAGTTTTAAGTTACTCACCTACTGCCACAAGCTAATTAATTTGGTGTTGCATTCATTTCTTTAGGTGATCAGGGTTTGCTAATTTGCTAATTTCAATAAAAGCCAATAAAACTGTTCGCTGGTTTAGAGATTGGCTGTAAATATTTCAGTAAGGAACACATCTGAAAACAAGCCATCTAAAAGCTTATTGTGTTTCGGGGGAATGTTGTTTGTTTGTGTAATGACTGATTTATCTTAAAACGTTGTCCAGTTTAGAAAAGATTAGCCAAATAGGTTTTACTATAGGTCAAAAAGAAAGAAAATTTATTTATTTTATTTGATAGACCTGTTGCCTGAAGACCATGGAAGTTACTAATTAAATCAGTGCAAAAAGACAGCCATTTGTTGTTATTGTTACTATTCTCGGGGTCCTCTATGGGGGAAAGGGTGTCTCTGGAGCTACCGTTATATTTAGAATCAGAGAGGTAGGTGTGTTAGTCTGGAATAGCAGAAGTGAGAGTCCTGTGGCACCTTAAAGACTAACTAAAGACTAACTTTAGTTAATATTTAAGGTGCCACAGGACTCTTTGTCACTTCCATTATATTTAGGTTGCCTTTCTTTTAGAAGCCCTTGTATGTCTATTGTTTACAGCAGACCTCTGGTATTTGACCCTGACAATTCTCTCAGGGTAGAGCAGTGTCATTCCTTTTGTCTTGTGAAATTTCATTCAGATTTGACTTAGAAATACAATGTAAAAATCCCCATTTTTCTTTGACCCCTTTTTATAGATTTTTTGTTTGAGGCAACTTTGTTTCAAAATTTCCTTTAATTTTTAAATGCTTGAAGTTCAGACAAAACATTTCTTTCAACTTTTTGAAATTACCTTTCCAAGGGTATGTCTTCACTACAGGACTAGGTCGATTTCCCTTAATTCGATTTTCTAAACTCGATTTTAGAAAATCGAATCAGTGTGTCCCCACCAGGACAGCAGGTCGACAGTGGTTGACACTGTTTGTCCTAGAACTTTCGCAGGGGTCGACATAGCCTGCATTGCACTGTGGGTAGGTAGCCCACAGTGCAATGCGTGCCGGACCCCCCCCCCCGCCCAAGCAGCCCCGCGGGCCCCCCAGCCCACCTGAACAGCCCCCCCGCCGGACCCCCCCCCTCGCCCGAGGGGGGGGGGAGCCAGCGCGGGGCTGCTTAGGCAAGCGGGTCAGCTACCTGGTCAATTTCAGGTGAAATTGAACAGGCAGCTGACCTGTTCGCCCAAGCAGCCCCGCACCGGACCCTCCGACCCCCCAGCAGCCCCGCGGACCCCCCTGCCCGCCTGAAAAGCCCCCCCCCCGCCGGACCCCCCCCCCGCCCGCCTGAGGGGGGGGGGAGCCGGCGCCGGGCTGCTTGGGCGAGCAGGTCAGCTGCCTGGTCAATTTCATACTGGGTGAAATTGACCAGGCAGCTGACCCGCTCGCCCAAGCAGCCCGGCGCCAGACCCCCGCCCGCCCGAGGGGGGGGGGAGCCGGCGCAGGGCTGCTTGGGCGAGTGGGGGGGGGGGTCCGTGGGGCTGCTCAGAGGTCGGAGGCTTAACTTCAGATGCCTCTTCACTTACTCACAATAGACATAGAGAAGTCGATTTTAGCCTTACTTCTCTCATCAGGCAGGAGTTACAAATTCGATTTTGAGGGCCCTTTAAATCGACTTTAAGGGCATGTATGTGAAGACAGGTACACGTTTAATTCGACCTAACATCGTTAAGGTCAAATTAAAGTGGTAGTGAAGACATGCCCCAAGGCTAGAGTGACCAGACGTCCCGATTTATCGGGACAGTCCCGATTTTTAGGCAGTTGTCCCATGTCCCGGCCATACTTTGGTCGGAACGCCCCTTTTGTTCCGATTTCGGGACCTTCAGAAGAGCCTGACACTGGCAGGAGCACGCGCCACGCTCCTACTGCCCCAGGGCCAGGCAGAGAGCGCAGCACATGCTCGGGGGGGGGGGGTGAGGGAGGAGAGCCGCTGCTGCTGCTGCCGCTGCCGCCGGCTTGCAGCCACTGCCAGGCGGCAGAGGGAAGAAGGCAGCGGGGGACAGACAGCCCAGAGAGCCCCCCTCGCAACCTGGCTCGGGCCACCACCACCATCACCCCACGCCTCCCCCAACAGTCCCCCGGCCTCCCCTTGCTGTCTCCTTAGACTTTCCATGGCCCCAGAGCACAGTGGGGCAGCCAGCAGCGTCCCTTCTCCTCCCTGCAGCAACTGCTGCTGCAGGGTCCTAGTGCCTGCCATCTTCTGCTGCCAGTGACGGTGGTGAGTGAGTTTGCTGTTGGGGGGGGCAAAAAAGGGAGGGCCTGCCCCAGAGCTTGCTGATTCTGGCAGGGAAAGGGCTGGGGGGAGTTCTCCTCTCTGGCCCCAGTCCCAGAGCAGCCTGCCTGCACCCTCCCAAACTCATCCCCAGCCCTGCCCCACCCCAGAGCCCACACCCCCAGCCAGAGCTTATCCCCCCACTGCACCCCAACCCGCTACCCAAGCCCTGAGTTCCTCCAGCACCCCAACCCCCTCATCTCCAGCGCCAGCCAGAGCCACCCCACCCCCCCCCCCATACTACATTACATTATTCAATATTCATTTTAAAAATGCATAATGAGCAATGCTCCGGGAAAAGGGGAGGGAGGCGCGCAAGGTAAAAAATTTGCCTAGGGCACAAAATATCCTTGCACCACCACCACCCGTTGCTCCGCCCCCCACATTCCCTGCCTCCCCCCCACACACCGCTCACCCAATGTGTCCTAATATTTCACTCTTACAATCTTGTCACCCTATCCAAGGCTGAGGCAGGTGCCGCTGCACTCAGAACACCTGTCAGCTGCAAGAGCAGCTGTAGTGGGAGGGGGTGGAGAGAAACAGATTTCCCGCCCCCCACAATCCCTTCATCACCATCGCCAGCCAGCACACAAGCCCAACCTCCCATTCCCCCTTGAGGCCATCACATGGGGCATGATTTTCACCAACTCCTAGGTGCTCAAGAGAAAGAGACAAGCTCCTCTTGTACTTATTCCCCTCAAAAGCATAAGGCCCCAGATTTTTATCCTCCCCTCTCTTTCCCAGGGGCACCTCTCCCCAGGGTGAATGGGAAAAAGCTGAGCCAGGCACCACTCAAAACCCATCTGGACTCAGCATATGGACCCGGTAACCCATAGGGACAAGAGACCCTTGCCTCCCAGGATGGGAAAGAAAGTCAGGTTGGACTCATCTTGACCCAGAAAATGGTATCAATAGCCCATCCCCTATTTCCGCCTATCCTCGTCCCCTTCCCTTCCCTGATAATAGCCGCCTTGTGCTGCCAGTAACTCAAGTAGTAGACATCTGTGCTACTGTGTTTAAGGCTCAGAATCCACACCCTGCAGATGAGATGGTATTCATGGGGGTTGTAGACACGGAATTGGTTTTTACCTTTATCCTTAAAAAAAAAAAAAAGCGAGGATTATGATTATTTCCACAGGATCTCTGCCTCACTCAGTGCACAGCTTGGATACACAAAGGTGAAGAATTAAACTATAAATCTGCAAAAGCTACAGAGTCCTGTGACACTTTATAGATTTACAGATGTATTAGAGCATAATACCCACTTCATCAGATGCATGCCATTCACCCACAAAATCTTATGCTCTAATACATACATCTGTTAGTCTATAAGGTGTCACAGGACTCTGTCACTTTTGCAGATCCAGACTAACATGGCTACCCCTCTGATACTATATAACTATATTTCCTAATTTTCAAGTGCTTGACTTTGCAACCTGGATAGCATTAATTTGGCCCAGTTGAGGATCAGTTGCTAATCCGGTACAAGCACCTAGTGTGGACAGTTAATACTCTAAAGATCTTATATTCTGTATTCCTGGTGAAACTGGTATCACAACTATGCGGATTTGTCGTTTTTGACCCAAACATTTGCTCTTGATAAATGGATTTTTAACCAGGTCAAAACTGCTTTTTGTTTTGGCATTGAGCCAGAATAGTTATGTGAAGTCTTTACTTTGTAATTCTTGCAATGTCTGAGCTCAAAGAAAGTTTGTGGTTTTGTGAGATGGAATAGTTAAACTTCGTATGGCATTATTTGAATATGTTGTCACTTGATTGCTTTCTGGAGAGTTTGGGGGATTGAGTTCCATGGAGTTCAGTTAAACACCTAAAAAGCACAGTTGTTTTTCTAACTTGCCTTCAAACTCTTAGAGCCCAACCCTGCAGAGTAGTCAGTAGCTCACAAAGTCAAAGCATTTAATTACTATTAAACATTGCAGCCCCACAGTACTGTGATGGATTAATCTGTAACATCCCTCCAGGCCTTGACTGATTTAGCTGTATGTGTCTGTGTACCACACTACCAATCCCACCAGTCATCCATACTGCTTTTAATCTTAGTTAACTACATTTAAAATAGTGTTTGAAACTAGAAACCAGCAGAGATAGCTCCTTAGATCACTGGCTGGATTAATTAAATGAACTAGTTATTAACATTTTAGTGCTAGTAAGAGAAATTATAAATATCAGAGAACATTCCCTGCTGTTTGCTTAGCTGTGTTTGTCACTTAGTTTGCCTCTATATTTTACACAGTTAATAATGTAAAAATAAGATTGTAGATAGTAAATTATAATTAATGCATCTGACTGCCAAACAAATGCTCAAGGAAACCTTTTTGTAAATGTCATATGAGGAATAAAAATCTTGATTTGAAAGTGGGAGTCTTAGAAACAAGGTGTGCTGCCATAAAACTACAGAAGAGTCTCATATGAGCATACAGCTGAATAAAATGTAATTGGGGGAATCTTATGGGGGGAATTAGGAATAATCGGTGCTTATATTTAGACCTTTAGAGAGAGTTTGCTGTGGCACACATGGATCATGGATTTTCATGATAAAAATGACAAATGTAATGAAATTGTGAGAGAGGGTGTATAAAGTGTGGCCATGAACAAGATGCAGAGAATCTTATATTTAGAAAATAAAAACAAAATAGTTAATAGGTCCTCTGATTTTTTAAAAAATGCTAGGAAGAAGGAGGTTGGATTGATTTTCTGATCATTTTAATATTAAAAATGCAAAAGTGTAAGTAATTAGACTTGTTTTTAATATTTCAGTCTATTTGTTATTCTCTGATAATATTAATATTCCCTTATTCTTAACTGTGTTTCATTAAGCTTTACTTTCCACCATTAGACTGTCTAATGCATCAACCCTCAAAGGTTTTACTCTACATATAAGTAGTTCCCACTTAGATGTGCTCATTGAACACATCTTCATTGCTAATCTAGGAAGGTAATTAATAACAACATGAATGTATAAAGGTACGGGGCTCTCATCTGCCAGCCAGGTAGTGTCCAGGAGCTCTACATCACAAAGGGCATCTGGTTGAGCTCTGAGGGGGAAGGTGACAACCATCTGCTTTACTGGTACCTCCTGCTGACTGATGTAATGGGGGCAGAACTGGTATCTATCTCAGATAAGACTGTTTGTCCATGAAGTGAAAGGTCTGCTACACTCTAGGAATTGAAAGGAGTTTAGCAGTATGAAGGAAAAGGAGGAGTCTCCAGAGTGAATAGAAAAGCAACTGATTTGTCAGCTGTTCTGCACTGAATAGGGAGGGTCTTCTGTTTCCTGAGTAGTAATAATTATACTCATCTGTTCTGTTCTATGTTTTCACAGCTGTGTACTTGGTAATATATCCCATCAAGTCATGGTATGGAACTTAATTATTATTCTCAGGGTTGGCTCCAGGCACCAGCCTGGGAAGCACGTGCTTGTGGCGGCCCTTCGTAAGGGACAGCTTTCAGGCCAATATTAGGGTAGCACTTTCCGTTCCGTCCACCTTTTCCCTTTTTTTTTGCTCAGTGGGTGCTCCTGCAGGGCGGGGTTTCTTTTTGCTTGGGTGGCAAAAATGCTGGAGCTGGCCCTGATTATTCTCCACAGTGAGTGAGCATTAGGTATCTTGCCACTAAGATGATATTCCTTTAAATCTCTCCTGGAAACCCACCTATGCTGTGATGCTTACAAAGCATTTGGAGGTGGTGGTTGAGAAGTTGATGTGCTTTGCTTAGTTCATTAATCACAGCTGTGTCAACAGTCCCTTGTTCTCTTCCCATCTGTTTCTTGTATCCACTGATTGGCTCTTGTCTTATGCTTCGATTGTAGGTTCTTTGGGGCAGGGATAATCTTTTCATTATATGTGGTGTAGCGTGCTTAGTGCAGTGGAGCTCTGATCCTTGATTGGGACCTCAGTAATAATAATAGAGGGGGCACACCCCCCCCCTCCCCAGTCTTCTTCTGCATGAGTCAGGCCCTATTCCAGTCGCTGTGTTCGCTTCTTCTTCTGTTTCTCATCTGCACCTTCTGGGGCTCCCTAAAGGAGAGGAGGAAGTGAAGCAATGGCCCTGCTACCTTCTCAGCTGTGTCAGCAAAGCTGTTTGGCTGCAGTGGCGAGTATACACTGCACCTTCATAAGGGCTCATGCTAGGTGTCCTTTTTCCTGTGTGCAATAATCTCGAGGAGGCATTGTGCTCTGCCCAGCACAACCCTCAGTGAAGCTATCTATACCTTCCATCATCTGGCTCTTAATTATTTAGAGATAAGTGTAACTCTTATTGATGTCAGTGGGGTTGAACCCACTTAAGTTACTGAACTATACATTAAAATTAAACCAATGAGGTATTGGAATAGGGTTCTAAACTGTCATCCGTAGATCAGATGTTCCAAAGAAGGCTGGCTCAGAACATGGTGCTGGCTCTCTTCCTTGTTTCCAACTGCTAAAGTGTATTAAAAGGCCATTAAAATACATTAAATACATTCCTAATGTTACTTTTCCATGTTAGCAATTGATCAGTGGGAGGGGAGTTGTGGCTGGGTGACGGGGAATGGGAGGGGCGGTGACTAATATGGGATAGGATGGTGTCCCTAGCCTCTGTATGCCAGAAGCTGGGAATGGGTGACAGGGGATGGAGCACTTGATGATTACCTGTTCTGTTCATTCCCTCTGGGTCACAAATAAGTAAAGGAATTTACACAAATAAGTAAAGGAATTGTGAAATAAGCACTGTTAAAATCTTCTGTATTGTGTGAGAGGAAAGGAAATGCAAGTTGTATCTTCTGTATTGTGTGAGAGGAAAGGAAATGCAAGTTGTATGTGCTAAATGAGATCTCTGGCCTTCCACCTCCAACAGCCCATTATATCTTCAGAATGGTCAGGTCATAGAAATTTGCTTTCTCCACCTTGGGTGGCTCCAATTTTCAGAAAGCTACAAGAAATTGGAAGAAGAAAGGCTAGTGGCTTAATGTGACTTCCCATCAGTGACTTACTTTGCAATAGATTGAACAAGTCTTTGGGGGGGGGGGGTCCTATTGCTGTCTCTAAGTATCAGAAGGAGCCATTGTTTTGTTTTTTAAATATATGATTTTTCTGCTACTCAGGCTCATTTTGTGCTTTTATTTATTCATTTTATTTTAATGGGTGGGATAAACTTGAGGCATCTTGGGGAGCGGTTGTCATTTTGTCTTCCTTTAAGTTGGTTGGATTCAAAGCTCCTATATCTGGTGTGGAGCTCACTTGGCATCCTCAGGGCTCATCATCTTCCACAGACATGGTATAGCATGTCTCCCAGTGAGCCCAATCCTATCCTAGTGAGGAGCGAGAGGGAGGAGAGTGGTGGTTTGTTGGGTCAGAGTGGTTAAACTTTGGATAATGAATTATTCATAGATTTCAAGGCAAGATAGGCATTGTTCTATTCTAGTCTGACCTTCTGCATAGCACAGACTTTAGCATAGCATTTCACCTAGTAATTCCTGCATTTAGCCCATAATTTATGGTTGAGATGGAGCATACATTTTAAAATCCAATCTTGGTGCTCAATCTGATGTAAACACTCCAAGTGATGGAGAATCCAATTTAAGTAAATTGTTCTAATAGTTAATTACCCTCACTGTTAAACTTTCAATCTGACAGAATTTGTTTAGCTTCGTAGTCTAGTCCAGGTGTAGGCAACCTATGGCACAGGTGCTGAAGGCGGCACACGAGGTGATTTTCAGTGGCACTTGCACTGCCTGGCCACTGGTCCGGGGGGCTCTGCATTTTAATTTAATTTTAAATGAAGCCTCTTAAACATTTTTAAAAACTTATTTACTTTACATACAACAATAGTTTAGTTCTATATTTTAGACTTATCGAAAGAGATCTTCTAAAAACGTTAAAATATATTACTGGCACACAAAACCTTAAATTAGAGTGAATAAATGAAGACTCAGCACACCACTTCTGAAAGGTTGTCAACCCCTGGTCTAGCCTTTGGGTCCTGTTATGCCTTTGTCTGCTTGATTATAGAGCCTCTGCTATGAGAAAATATCTCCTAATATAGATAATTACAGAGCATGATCAACTCTTAACCTTCTATCTGATAAAACAAATAGGCTAAACATACTTTGAATGCCTGTAGGGTCCTACATGGCCAACATGAAGAGTTAACAGATTTTCTAAAAAAAAAAAAAAAAAAAATTGTAACTGTATGATTGTAGAAAATAAGAACACTGAGAATATTTTGTGACTGCAGAATTTTTTTTCACCTTTGTTTAAAAGCCAAAGATTAATTGGGTGGACAGCAATACTCCAGATGCTAAATCAATTAGTTTCCTTAGAATGCCCTAAGAAAGCCAGATTCACTACTTCCTTTTTAACACTGTCAACATGAATTATGTTTATTTACCTCTACCAAATATAACTTACACAGATTTTGGTACATACGTTTCTTTGGCCTTCATGATACGATGAACTCTCCAGGGTTTCTAAAATGGATCTAGTCTCACTTTCTTCTCATACTGAGAGATGGAGCAGTGTGTAATTACTGTTATAATTGCTAAAACTGTTTACACAGCTACATTATTTGCCAAATTTCATTCTACTTAAATATGGCTCTTTACAGCTCCAATTCACCAAGCATCAATAAAAAAAACAATTAAAAATTTAATTTTAATGCAAATGTGGCCTTTTCCCTATTCTGCATGGATGCACATTGCTCAAACTCACAAGCCTTGTTTTTGACAGTGTATTATTGAAATAACCAAGAAATGGCATTGTTCTTATTGTTTCATGAATCTGAGAGAGATCAAGATTCATTTTCCTCCAGCAAAATTACAAAGGTCTGCAGCACCTCACAGAAATCTACACAAAAACAGCTTAAAACATTTTTACCTGAGTATTCAAGAAGATTTATATAATGTTGGGCCCTATTCTGCACGTTTGGGTTAAGATGACAATGCAGCTTTTTGGACAAGCTTAGCAGCCTCAAGCTTTCAGCAATGTATACTAAAGGCTCAATGTGCTCCTCCCCACCCTTTTTAATGTTTTAATGTGTATTTTGTTTTTTGTGTTGGGTCAAGTCATGATTTTCTTTTACTATGAACTCAAATGGAATTTTGACAAAGCAAAGTTTTCACAACTGGGGTATGTTCTGAGGGTTCAGCAGAATGTACTGCTAGAATATATATCAAGATACAGACCGTTCAATGTAACGACTAAAAGGCTTTATGATTTATCTAGACAAGTAATAACTTTTTGTGTAATTGTTTTCTGTATGGTTATACATGGAAGACCATAATGCTCTTTTTTTTGTCCTTTTTTTTTTTTTTTTACAGAATTTACAGAACACCCTGCTTAAAGGTGTACATTATTGGAAAGTTCCTTATTTTTTCCTTTATATTATTACACTACAAAACCAGGAATATTAAATCTAAATGCAAAAAAGAAACTCCCAAATCTAAATTAAAATAATGTATAGGGAAATAATGAACTGAACAAACAATTGGCTGCAAACAGTTTATTTGGAAAATTTAATATAAATTCCTTTTCACGGATGGTTGAGTTTTATCATTTTTTCACTATTCAAAATTATTTCATGATCGTTTTGTGCCAACAAATTTTATCCTAGAAAATTTTTCACATGCTGCTTTATATGAGTATTGCTTTGAGTAGTCAATATTCCAAATTCAGTGTTCAAATTATTTTGAATGAACACATAGGTCACATGATATAATTCTTATTTCCGATTAGGCAAATATAACTCTTAGAATAAGATTTCCAGTGTAAATACTTGTGATTATGAGTTTGAACTGAATGTTTTGGAATATTAATAGAAAACATTCAGTTCAAATTCACTGTTTTGGCAGGCGTTCCTGCCAGCATACTTATTTGCTAGGATATCTTCACACACGGAATACAAACACTGTCAAAGAAAATTTTAAAAAATGGAATGAATGTTTGTGAATAAAGGGCTGTATTGTCCTCAGTCCATGTGCATAGTTTGTATTGACAAGTATGACCCCAAGTGTCTGTTTTAATACCTTAAAGATGAATACATTACAACTTAAAGTTAACAGCCATTCTCAACTCTTACTTTATATCTACGTCTTTTACAGGCCACCAGTTAATCTATGCATTGATTATATATGTCTGTTTTGGGGTCTTCGAATACCTAGTGATCTAACAAACACATATATTCTGAGATGAAAGCTTTGTAGAATGAATTCAGCATACCATATTCTAAATGTACAGTACTTGTGTTTTGAGTAAATTAGATGTTAACATTTATGGAAACATGAGGAAAAAGGGAATATGGGTCCTTTAATGTAGACTTCCAACACACTAACTTGATGTAACTTGATTCCTGTTGGAGCTCACTAGGAAATTGAATTCATTCCTGGGGGGTCAGAAATGCAATTTTGTACATTTTTTGTGGCTGAAATTGGGACAGAAAGTAAACAGTGTGAATTTTTTTCATGGGAATGGATTTTCAGAGAAACTATGTTTCCTGGTAGGTTTAAGATTAGCAGCCTTTAGTCTGTATCCGTACATAAGACAAGGAAGACTTTGTAGCACCTTAGAGACTAACCAGTTTATTTCAGCATAGGCTTTCATGGGCTATAGTCCACTTCATTGGATGCATTTTCATTGGATGAAATAAACTGGTTAGTCTCTAAGGTGCTACGAAGTCGTCTTTATATTTCCTGGAGAACTGAAATGGATGTTTTCTGTTTTCCTGCTGTCCACCTGGAAGGCGCTTGTCAACTTTACTTTCTCCCAGCAAGCAGACAGCAAAATTAACAAGAGCCTTCCAGATGGGCTGCCAGAGATTTAAATATTCAGCACTCTCCCACCTCTCCCACCCCCAACCACCCGGCTGCTGGAGATGCCTCTGGCCTATGGGGAAAGACAGAGAGGCAGAACACTCAGCTTCTCTGCCTTCCCCCCCGGCCTGGCTACATCTTCCTGGCTGCCTGTCTAGAAGGCTCTCATCAATTCTGCTTTGTCCCTGCAAGCAGAAAGTGGAATTAACAAAAAAGCCTGCCAGGTGAGCAGCCATCATTTCAAAATTATTATTATTATTATTGGGCAATCTTGAAAATTTCCCATGGAAAATTGATTTTACTCAAAGGCCATTTTCTGTCAGAAAATTTCTGATCACCTCTAGTTGCTGCCTGTTTATTAATTAAAAAAATGCTTTGATTTACATTTTTCCTGATGAAATCATATTTTTCTCTAATTTATTTGGACAAGGACAGGAAGGGGAAATTTAGTGCATACATAGTGTGTTTCTTTCTAAGATTGCATTTTTAAATAAGGTTCTTTGCAGTTTAACAAAGACAGTGTTAGACAAACTTCATTCTGACAGAATATTATAGTTTACTTTTCAATTTCACACTCAAAGATTCTGTAATGGGGGACTGTAGGTGTTTAAGTTTTCAGTCATACCAAATGGAGTTTTAATATTTAAAATCTGTTTACTTACATACAGTAAATGCCCAGAAATGAGGCCTCTGAAATGCAAATGAAGAGCTACAAGACTTGTTTCTGCATGGAAAAATTCAGTACTATTCTTACAAATGAGAGAAATAATAGCTTCTGTGAAAGCTAATAAGCTCATAAATGGTGTGTAATGCAATGGTGCATGGTGCACATCGTGGAAAGTATGGAATATCTGCCTTGTGCACCATCAAGCAACAGATAGGAGATCAGAATGAGCACAACATTTTGTGAATAAGCAGATATAGAATTTTCAGAATATTTGTACAACTCTAAATCAGAAATACATGCTGTGAATGTTCAGATAGTTTTCCATTAGGATTAATATAAAAATGATTGATGCCATTTCTTTTCCAAAGTAATTTTTTTTTAAACAGGAAAAGCATTTTATTTTCATGACCTCAAGCTCTAGTCAACTCTTCTTTATCCATCACCAAAGAAAGGGTTATATCAAGAACTACACTAGCTTTAGAGTTGTTAGCAGTGACTGTTATTTATTAATACTGTACCAGTAGCACCGAAGAACCCCAGACAGAGATCAGGACTCCTTTGTAGTAGGCACTATACAGGCACACAACACAAGGATGATTGCTGGCCCAGAAAGCTCAGAATCCAGAAATTAGATTGTCAGTCACTGAAACGAATTCTGCCTATAGTTCAGTGGGCCAGCATATTCAGCACAGAGTTTAGTCCATTAAGTACAATTTAGAACTTGCATTTTAAAGATTGTTTATATATATGTAAATGCTACCCAAAAAAGCCACTTATTAGAATTAAAATAAAGGCTCAACATCTGATGCATTAGTATTGAGTCACTTCAGAAAGCCTAAAATCAAGTAATCTGTGACATAGTTATGATGTCATAATACCCCCCTCCAATGGACCCCGCACTCGCTCAGCTCTCTCCCCCCTCCAACGGACCCGAGCAACGCTGAGACGTCTGAACAAAATTTGTATTAATAAAAAACATGGTAGTCTTTTTACATCCCAGTTTCCAATTACAAATAACCCGAGCAACGCCGGGTATTTTTGCTAGTATGTAATAAAATTAAATACAAATAGGCTAGGATGTAATGGTGCTTTAAAGTCAAGACTAGCAAAGTGCTTTAGAAAGTGATTTCCACTGGAGAAAAATAAATCCCCCTTTCACCCTGCCTCTTCTAGCCTCGCGGATGCACAGAATTCTGTTTTAAAGTAGCTCATTCAAAATCTGCTTCTATAGATTGGAGAGTTAAGTGCTTAAAAGCTTCTAACTATATCTCATCCCATATTAGTACTCCCTGCAAATATATCTTGATATTTTTCCTAATTAACACAAAGAGCTCTGTACATAGAAGAGCCGTCAGTATCAAATAGAGTGCCCTATATTCTGTTTCTATTATTTGTGGTTCTTTCTCTTCAGTGGAGAGTGATTGGGCTTTGACATGAATTGTTGTCATGTTCCACCATCTTTTTTTCTTCTTGCTCCTGCTTTATTATTCCTTTTCAGGAAGCTATAAAACAGGTTGCAAGATCTGTATGATACCTATCTGTCTTCAGGGACTGGGTATTATGAGAAGGTGATAGGAGAAAAAGCATTTCACTTCAAAACGTGAATATGCGTAGGTACAAACATTGTAAGGACCGAAAGGACAGATGCTTGTCCTTTGTACTTTTTTAAATCACTTTTGATGTCTTTATCAAAATATTCCCTTTCCTCCAGCTATACCACAAAGACAAGAGCAGAATTTAGCCCACTGAGAAAAGCTCAGTAACCATTTTTTTCCAATCAGTCTATACACTTGTGCTATACGCATGGAAATTTGTCCCAGTAAGGACTGAATAAAAACTGAATGTCCAATTCTAGAACCCTTAGTGATGTCAAGTATCACTTGGGCCTGTTGTCCAGTGGACTTCGATGGGACTGTTGGTGCAGGTAATTGCTCTTCACCATGAGAAGAGGTTATAGAGAAGAGCCCTCACGATTTGACTCTTAGACTGTTTTTGTTTGTTTTTTTCTCAATAAATATTGTGGCAGGGTGCTGGCCAGGAGTGCCTGAGCCAGCCCTGCCGGCCCTTTAAGAGGGAGAAAAGCCCTCTGCAAACCCCCGGTGCAGAAAGCCTAATCAGCAACCTGGCTTGCAGGGCAATCAATTGTATGGGTTGCACCTGGTAACCTCCTCTGGGGGATAAAAGGCTCCCAGGAAGTAAGCCCAGTGTGGTGGGGATGGTACAGAGTGTGGTGTGGCTGGAGCTAGTCAGAGCTGTGTGTTTAGAATTGTATGCTGTAAGCTGTGAGCTGTATACTGGACAAACTGTATGTATTGGTGGTGGGGTCCTGCACTGTGAATAAAGAGCACTGGTTGGAGCAAAGGAAGGGTTTCCTGCTGTGTTCCTGAGGGGAGTGAGAAGGCGATCTGTCACAAGTGGTGTCAGAGGTGGGATCGCCACACCAGCAGCACAACTGGTGGCCCCGTGATGGAGGGAACCCTGCAGTGGCTCGTGGAGCAGCAAAAACAGACCCAGCAGGCCATGCACGCCTTGCAGCAGGCCCAAGCCGAGCAGCAGAAGACGCTGCAGGACTTTATCCAGGAGCAGGCAAAGACCCAGGCAACTCTCCTGCAGCAGCTGGTGAGTCGTGGGGCAGGAGAGGGCATGCGGCTGCCCGGCTGGGGGCTCTGTAAGATGAGCCCAGCGGATGACCCCGATGCTTTCCTGGGGACCTTTGAGAGGGTGGCCACCACAGCCGGGTGGGAGCGGACCACCTGGGCCCTCCGGCTTGCTCCCTACCTCGCGGGCGAAGCCCAGGCCGCCTACATGGCCCTGGGGAATGCAGAGGCCCGAGACTTTGAAAGGGTAAGAGCGGCCATTTTGGACCGGGTCGGATTATCACCGGAGAAGTACCGACAGAAGTTGCGGGCAGCCGGCTGGACGCAGGCGGTGCGGCCCCGGGCGTTTGCCCAGAGGTTAAGAGACTGGGCGACGCGCTGGCTAAGGCCAGAGGCCCGGTCTGGGGAGGAAATCATGGACTCCCTGATCTTAGAGCAGTTTTTGCTCAGCCTCCCCGAGACTGTCCGTACCTGGGTCAGGAGGCACCAGCCGGAGACGGTGGAGTCTGCGGTGCGCCTGACCGAGGAATACGTCGAGGCAGAGGGACCTCGGGGAGAAGACCGACCGCGACGGGTCCGGGATTTGGGGCGTCGGCCCATGGACTCCCCCCCAGCTAAGGGAAAAGGGACTGATGGGGAGCCCAGAAGGGCGCCAGAGAGAACTGCCCGGCTTACCTGCTGGCAATGTGGGAAGCCAGGGCACATTAAGAGGGACTGCCCAGCCATGGACTGTGGCTACACCGATTGGTGTGGGTGGACCGAGGTTTGGGGGCGGAAGCCGTATAAGGGGATACCCACTCTGCGGGTACAGGTCGGGAGGAAGTCCCAACCGGGGGTAGTGGACTCAGCCTCTCCCTGTACGCTTGTCCGCAGAGCATTGGTACGCCCCGAGTGGCTGATCCCAGGGGCTACCATGGACTTACGGTGCGTCCATGGGGACAGGAAGACCTGTCAGGTGGCCCAGGTCCCCCTAGAAGTCAGCGGCAGATTCCGCTGGAAGCGGGTCGGCGTGCCAGAGGGGTTACCTTGTCCCATAATTATTGGGCGGGACTGGGGCCCGGTGGGGGGAATGAGGCCCCGGGTTGCCCCAAGGCCGGGCGTGAGAACCCGTACGGGGGGTTCGGCCAACCGAAGGGGTGGGTCTCAGCCCAATAACCCAGCGAAGGGTTTAGCTAACCCTGAACATCAGAGACTAGGGCAGGAGGTGAGCTCCACGGAGGAAGCCCCGAGCTCCTGTGAGAGCCAGGAGGAAATTGAGGCCGGGGAAGTTGCCCTTATTTGTGAGCCACAATATGGGCAGGGGTGGAAGCTGCTGCCACCCTGCGAGGGGTGTGAGCGCCTAAGGGCGCAGGGACGGCCGATACCCTGCCTGTCATGTACGGGACTGTTAGCAGGGCTTCCTGCCGCGGCCGAGTCGGAAGCCGAGGCAGAGGGGGCTGGCCCTAGCCTGAAAAAGGCAGTAGGGGTCTCTGCCACAGCCGGGCATGACACCCCAAAGCCTCAGGACCATGCTACTATGGTGAGAGAAATGAGGAGAAAGGGTTCAAGGGCCCTGTTAAATATGATAGGGAAATATTGAAGGGTCTGAGCCAGCCCGATAGGGCTAGGCTAAGGGGGGAGGTGTGTGGCAGGGTGCTGGCCAGGAGTGCCTGAGCCAGCCCTGCCGGCCCTTTAAGAGGGAGAAAAGCCCTCTGCAAACCCCCGGTGCAGAAAGCCTAATCAGCAACCTGGCTTGCAGGGCAATCAATTGTATGGGTTGCACCTGGTAACCTCCTCTGGGGGATAAAAGGCTCCCAGGAAGTAAGCCCAGTGTGGTGGGGATGGTACAGAGTGTGGTGTGGTTGGAGCTAGTCAGAGCTGTGTGTTTAGAATTGTATGCTGTAAGCTGTGAGCTGTATACTGGACAAACTGTATGTATTGGTGGTGGGGTCCTGCACTGTGAATAAAGAGCACTGGTTGGAGCAAAAGAAGGGTTTCCTGCTGTGTTCCTGAGGGGAGTGAGAAGGCGATCTGTCACAATATTAACTCATAAAAGAGAAGTAATTTGATTAACTAAGAAGGATATTTTTGAATTACCCTGGTGATACAAAAGATTCAAATAATGAAACCATGTGAAATGCCTCCTCATATGAGCTTTGTAAAGGAATACTGTCCTGCAGAAGATTGTTTTCAATTAACTGACTCAGAGAAGTTCATAATGTAAGCCTGTGCCTGTAATTAGGCTGTATTTGTTATTTGGTTAATGAGGTGGTGCTCATTATAAGAAAAGAGGGCTGCAAAACTTTTGCAATTATGAAGCAACCCGCAGTTCTGAAGCTGAGTCAGCTCTTTCTAATAGTTTCACAGAATTCCATGAAGTCTAACTGATTTTCTGAAGCATATTTTTCTAAAGCTTTTTCTTTTAGCCTTAAGTCAAAATGAATAGCTAACAGAACTTTGTTGTTTGGTGATATAAATGAGTATATTAGCTATATAAATATTGTCACACATAATTAATGTTCCCACTACCCTATTAGTATGCATCCTCATAGGCTGTAGTCATGAAAGTAATGGATTTGCTAGCAGGGGATATTACTTGGGCTTGACACTGCTTCAGTTCCGCACATATCCCTATTCAGTTGTCTTTACTGTAACTTGATTTCTTTTCATTCAATTCTGGAAATTACGTTATATCAAATTACTATAGTGCAGTCTCTGATATGAGTCTCTTGCTAATATAAAAAATTCTTGTTATCTCTCTACTTGTGTTAATGTAGATTATTAATCATATTGTATTTTACTAATCCCTTGAGAAATGTTTCAGGAATAACCAGTGGCCTACTAGAGCTTTAGTGCAATTAAATAAGTTCTTTTTGCCATGTGTAATACAGGACCTTGTTTGGGAATGAACCATCCTGCTGTTAGGATTAAAATATTAACAAATACAGTAGTTTTAAAAAAAATAGTTCTATTCAATATGGAAGTATTTACTTGGCAGGCTACATGGAACTAGGTTTGGAGAAATCCTACTAATGTTCAGTGGTTTGGGTTAATAGATATCAGCCTTAATATTTGTAATTAATCTTGCAAGACCTTATTTAGATCAAAAACTCTGTGATTTCGCAGGCTCACATCCGTATCTCTTTTAATGGTAATAAATGTGTTTGCATATAGCTCTGTTCATTCATGCGACTCAAACCCCTAGTGAGGTAGACTACTCTTGTCTAAATGGCTGTTTCTTAAAGGTGCATACATAAAATCACAGTCACACTCCCCCTCCCCAACAACTCCACCCCTTCACTGCATGCAAAGTCTATCCTGCTGTCAACACTCCATCCAGAAAAATAATGATGATCTTCAAAGATATCAGTAGAACTGGGCTCATCTACATCAGCAACTGCATCCTCAGCCATAACCCTGCCATATAATTGATATAATCAGGAACAAATGCAGCTCACCAGGCCAAGGATGAAGCATGTGTGAGAGAGAGAGATAAAACATTCTTGGTTTATGAGTTTTTGACCATGAAACAAGCTTCCAAATAACTTAGTCTGATCTACGTTTCTAGGTTCTGAACAAGTTTAAAGCATGCTGCAATACTTCGTCATTGATAAAGTTTTTGTATCATAACAGGAAAGGCACACACCCCAAGCAGAGCTTCCCATAATCAGAGAAGGAGGAAGAAGAGTAGGGCAGTTAGCTGTGGTCTACACTGGAGGGGAGGGAGATCGACCTAAGATATGCAACTTCAGTTACAGGAATAATGTAGCTGAAGTCAACATATTTAGGTCGATTTACCACGGTGTATTCATGGCGCTGAGTCAACTGCTGCCACTCTCCTGTCGACTCTACTTGCACCTTTCGTGGCAGTGGAGTTCTTGGGGATTGATTTATCGCGTCTAGACTAGACACTATAAATTGACCCCCGAAAGATCGATCACTACACACAGATCTGGCGGTAGTGTAGACCTGCCCTCAGTTTAGTCCATTCTTAGGCAGATTTCATTTACCTGGTAAGCATTTAGATGGTGATAGGCACTTTGACTATAGAAAATCCTGAGATACTCGTCTACAGGTATGACAGTACATTTTGATCTATCTACATGCTGAAAGTAATTTGATCATTGCTTAATCTGTCTTAAAGATGTTTCTGAGTTGTTTACTTAAAATAATTCCATACTCATTGGACTAAAAATATGTGCCATAGTTTGCATTAGCTGCAGTATAATTTTACTTGAAAGAGCTCTGGAAGAAACCTGGAACAGATTGTCATGCATTCTCCTACCTATAATAGACTATAAATGAAGAAATCAAAAATGTGGCAACAGTGTTCTATAAAGAAACTACTTGTTTTAACATAATCTTGAAAATTTTGGGTGATTTCAGGTACTGTACACTGGCTTTAATGGATATATTTTCAAGATACATCAATTGCCATCTTACTAAAGCAAGTGGGATTGTGACAGACTCTAGTTTCTTTACATTGGAATTGGCTATGTTTATATTATAGCATATGGTAAGATTATGTTAAAACAAATAGTAAATTTATTTATCTCTATATGTGACAATATAGAGAGTGAGCAATTCTAGTGGTACTGGCAGCTATAGTTTATTAAATGGACAGTACCCCTTTAAGTACATTTCTCTAGTTTAATACCTTTAAAATCATATTAGACTTAAATAGGGTCCATAATTTGCTCTTCTGTAATTACTAATGAGAGTTAAAATACTTTGTGTGTATATATTAGGAGGAGACTATACACTTTGGCACATAAATTGTAATTCCATATGCTGTTCATTTTATTTACAAAAAAGTTTAAATATCTTATGGAATATCTTTTTCATTCTAACTCTTTTAAAAACATTGCTTGGGATTGGTTTGTTGTCTTGCCATACTCAAGGTCTCAAACACTAAATAGTTTAGATGGAGGCCCCAATCCGGATCAGGTCACGTTACAGTAAGTCCTCTGCAAACACATACAAAGACAGATCCTTACAGTCTGGTATTTAAAATAGAGCCAGCAGGATTGTGTATACCCACATCAATGCCAGCTTTGGCCTAGAGTTATATCTTGTTATCTGACAAGGACCACACAGTAGTACAGCAGGAGCTTATATTAAGGAAACACAAAAGAGGAAAAAGATAAGGCTGCACCTTTAAACCTTAATTTTTGCAATTTCCTAATTGTGAGAACTTGATTTCTGAACCTTATGAACAGACAATACTACCTCCGACCTCCCTACCCTCCCCCCCCATCCAATTTGCTTGATGTGGGATTTCTGTAATTCAAGCTTCATAAATGCAGCGCTCCTTAAATAAATCCAGAGGGGAGAGTGGGCCAGTACAGCATACCAGCAAGAAGTAGCCTAATATCAGATAATTAGGAATGGCAATATACAAAAACCTGTAGGAGAACACTTCAGTCTCTCTGGACACACAATAACAGATTTAAAGGTAATCATCCTGCAGCAAAAAAACTTCAAGACCAGACTTCAAAGGGAAACTGCTGAGCTACAGTTCATTTGCAATTTTGACACCATCAACTCAGGATTAAACAAAGACTATGAATGGCTAGCTAACTTCAAAAGCAGTTTCTCCTCTCTAGGTGTTCACACCTCCAGATCAGCTGTTAGAAGAGGACCTCATCCTCCCTGATTAGAGATAAAAAGGTAGTTCAGCCTGATTGAACTAACCTTGTTATCTCTAACTTGGTTCTTGCCTATCTATTTATATCTGCCTCTGCATACTTCCACTGTGTGCATACCACGAAGTGGGTATTAGCCCATGAAAGCTTATGCTTCAATACTTTTGTTAGTCTTAAAGGTGCCACAAGAATCTTTTTTGCTTCCCTTATCATACTGTGCCCACTATCCACATGAGTAGTAGCAGCATGAGAGTGGGAGAGAAGAGGGATGAAGAACAAGGATCAAACAGAGGATCTGCCCACAAAATATTGAGCAAAACAGCTATCCTGCTGCTTGAGGAGCATTTGCTGCACTGGAGATAGACCTGGTGCAGCATATCTTCTCCCCAGAGCAGCAAGAGGACTAAGAAGGAGATTGAGATGGAGTCATGGGTCACCCTGTGGTAGCACAGCAATATGATGCCCCAGCGCAGGATCTGTGACACAGCCTCTCTCTTTCTTATGTATATTAAACTGCCAGTTTATTTTAGCTTGATAATTAGTCACTGAGCATTCATGGCAGTTAACTTTCACCTTTCATTATAGAAATAGCAGTGCTAGAAGTACGGTATGCAAAGATAACATTTAGTTGAATGGAAGTCAAAATTTAAAAAAACAACCACCAAGAAAACGAAAAGCAAAAACACTATTAAATAATGGCAAGGTGGAGACTAATAAAATAAAGCACATTATGAGTTAAGACTTCTATGTCTTGCATAATGTATACAAATTACATTGTATCATAACGCATATAGTTTCCTAACTGTCTTTTTGGAATAGGCACTGCAGTGCAAGCTATTGTACTAAGGAACAAAGGGATGAGTTTTGATGGCTTCATAAGTTTCTTGCTTTAATTTGGGTTTGTTTCAAACTTAATCTTCTTGAGGTTTGCTTTTAAATTACTTTTTATGCTTTCAATTTAAATTAAAATGGCTTGCCAATATTATTTTCTTTAAGTAATGTTTATTTTAATTCTCTCCTTCTCATGTTCTCTTTGTATTTTGCCTTGCTCTGCTAATCATTCCTTGCCACACAACCAATATTATATAACATATGGTAAGCCCCTAAATTGTACTGTCATCCATTTCTCTCATTCTTGTAATGTACAGGGCAATGTTCTTTTTATATTTTATTGCCTGTTTTTTCCTCATTTTACTGTTAAAATATAAAGAGCATGTTTTTCACTACCGCAGTATTTTAGCATCTGTTAACTCTAGACTCCTACAAAAGTTGTAGCAATGAATCTCATCCCCTACTGAGATTTCCTTCTCAAGAAGCCTCACTTTGAAAATTGTGCCCTACTTCCCTATTTTGCCAAACAAAATATTAAGAAGCTTCAGTATTAGGTGTGCTGCTTTGTAAGGTTCATGGAGAACAGCAGTACTGGTCACAGTCATCTTCTCTTGATTCATATTTTGTTCATCTGTTCCTTTCACCATTTGTACTTTTAACTTATTGATCATATGAGAAAAAAAATTCTACAGGGATACATGGAGAATGAAGAGTTATCAATATATAGTCTGGAAGTGGTAGCCTAATGATGTGAAACTTTCTACAGAAAGAGAAATTGCTAAGTGTACAGTTTGGATCAGTCTCATCTTGGAGTAACACAATTGTAGTCAGCATACTCCCAGGAAGAATTTGTCCCTTTGCCTTTAAAGCACAATGCATTTTTCAGAGGTCCTTAAAAGAGAAAATCTTAGTATGATAGCTTTGCACAAGAAGAAAAAGCTCCAACATATCTTATGGGGGGGGGGGGTTCTGTACTATATATTATCTTTGTGTAAAGACAAAAACTATTATGCAGTCTATTGGGAATTAGTATGGTAAATTGTTTTAAATTGGTAAAAACAGAAGGCCAATGGAAGCCAGATGGGCTGCAATTCTGAGTAAGATGAGGGAAGCATTGTAACCTTAATAAGACAGGTGATGTGGATCAATCTGTGCTGCCCTTAACTCTCTGCTTCTATCTGAATTCTGAAAGATCATGAGCTGCCTCTTGGATGTATTTGATTAATGGGCTTGGTTAAACAAAATTGGTGAGGTCAAGTGTGATCCAAAATTATGAAAAATGTGTATTCCAGGGGAACGTTTCACTTTCCAAATAACTAATGAATGTAACTCATTCTCTCTCGATTTTAATTGATTTAGCAATGTATTATCACAGTGACAACTCATAAGAGCCTAGAGTGTACCTATGGCAAGTTTAAGGGCTTGTCTACAGTGCCCTGCAGTTCAGCTTATGGGGATGTGAACAGCACGGCATACAACTGTTACTCTGTAACTCCCCCGTATGGATGCTTGGGGTGAACTACAAGGTTTCTGATTCTCATTAAAGTAGTCCTCTTCAAACAGGACGACATTCATGCAAACCAGTAATCTTTTAGTTCATACCCACCGCATCCATAAGGAGTGTCTACACTTGAAATGCTTTAGCAGCACAGCTGCACTGCTATCATACTTCATTGTAGGTTGTACATACCGGGATGGAAGGGAATCTCCCATTGGCATAGATAACCTCTGAGTGATGTAGTGAAGCCAACTTAATTTTCTACTGTAGACCAAGCCTAAATTACACTGCACTTTTAAGAGATACAGTACTTGCTACTTAAAAGGGGTTTAATATGCATGTTAGTAAACAGTGAAACTAAAACAAAGTTCCAGTGAATTGCTCTGTTTAGTAAATCACCTCACAGTAGAGAGTATAAATCTCTGCATCTTGGTTTAGAAAAGAGGAGGGGAGCAGGTAAAACAAATGGAATCTAAAAGAACTGAGGGATTTTTCTGCAGACAGTGCTACAGAAAATTTATTTTAGCTTTTGTTTATTTTTGCACAAGAGAAGCTTACCACAGTGTCACACTAAATTATTTTTATGCTCTTGCCTGGCCTATGCTGAGGAATGGTGCCAGTCACTGGAGATAATGGTTTAAAAATTTTGAGCTGTTTTCAAATAACAGTTGTACAAAACATAGAAAATGTTAACCCTTGCCCACTTTCCTCACTTCATCCAATGTCTTTCCCAATGTCCTCAGCTTTAGCAGGGAGGACAAATACAAGTCACATGATGTCAAGAATCAGAGAGGTAGCCGTGTTAGTCTGGAATAGCAGAGGTAACAAAGTCCTGTGGCACCTTAAAGACTAACTATAAAGTTTTGAAGCATGAGATTTCGTGGGCTAATACCCACTTCGTCGGATGCAGGTATAGAAAAGTAGGCAAGAACCAGGTGGGAGATAAAAAGGTTAGTCCAATTAGGCTGAACCAGCTTGTTATCTCCGATCAGGGAGGGTGGGTTATTCTTCTAGCATTTGAATGGGGGGTGTGGACATGGAGAGAGGAGAAACTATTTCTGTAATGTGCGAGCCATTGTAGGTCTTTGTTCAACCCGAGATTGTTTGTGTTGAATTTGCAAATGAATTGGAGCTCTGCAGTTTCCCTTTGCAGTCTGGACTTGACGTTTTTTTGCTGCAGTATGGTGACTTTTAAATCTGTAATTGTGTGTACAAGCTGGTTCAGCCTAATTGGACTAACCTTTTTACCTCCCACCTGGTTCTTGCCTACTTTTCTATACCTGCCTCTGGACACTTCCACTGCTTGCATCCGACGAAGTGGGCATTAGCCCACGAAAGCTCATGCTTCAAAACTTTATAGTTAGTCTTTAAGGTGCCACAGGACTTTGTTACCTCTACAAGTCACATGGGTAGTTCTGTGCCTTTTTTTTCACCTGTATAGCTCATTGATTTCTTGCTGTTGCTTTCCTTTCTTTCTCTCTAAAGTTCACTGCTCTGTACAGATTCAGCATGTTTTATAAACCAAAGATGCTATTTTTGTCTCTGAAGTGAAAGAAATGAGTTTCATTTCACTTATTGCCCTGCTAGTAACAATTATTTTTATGATATATGGCAAGTACCATGTGTTTTAAATCCAATCTGTAACTTTAGTTGTCTGATGACTGTAATGAATCACCTGAAATAAAATGGAAATACAGCATGACTTATCTTTCTTACTATATAATATGCTTTTTCTATATTAATCCTATTCTCACAGCCACTGAGCAAAGGCTCTGCATAACATGCAGTCTAAATTTAAAATTGGATTTTACCAGCACTATCGTAATTATTAATTATTTGTACCATTTTGGTTTAATATCCCCACATGACATCCTGTTACACAACAATAATACCCAAGAGCATTATTTTCTGCCACTTTACTTTTTTAAGCAGGAAATTTTCTCATTAAAAGTTATTATTGAAAATTACAAGATGGGGAGAATCTGAGACATTCCTTCTTAGGCTGGACTTAAAGCTACATCTTCAACTTGAAGGTTTAAGTAGGGTAAAGATTCTCTTACTTTCAACCTGGACCAATGGACTATTTTGGCAATACAACTACTTTTTTTGAAAATCATTATTTGCTTTTCCTTACAGTTTAATAGCCGTGGCCATCTTTAAAAATTGCCAGTTTTTCCTTCCATTTAATGTATCAGTTTATCTCAGTATCTTCAATATGGCCTATTTCTCTACAGAATAGTTACTTTATGGATTCCTTGAATGCTACAAGATTTATGAATTATTTTAACTTAATACTTAGTAAAATTATTTCCAACAGGGAAATAATCTTCTTGGGAATAAGATGGTATTTTATACTCCCTTACTGTCCTATGGCCAATCCATAGGGCAAGAGGTGATGTCAGTTACTGTTCATTAAAGGAAATGGCAAGTTTTAAGGATGACCAGTGTAGCTATAGTAATGGGACTCTTACAATGCCCAGCTATTTCTAGAAACAGTAAAAAGAAGCATGTTATCCCAGCCATGAACTAAGGTGATATTTACAAGTACAATTGGCTTCCTGTCTCTCAGTCATTTTTCAGCCCAGTGAACTAATGTTACTTTTATTCTATATAATCTTTCCTATCTGGCTTTGTTATGAATCCCTGGTATGCAACTTTATCAGATTGTTGTCAAAAATCTTAGTCTACCACTAGAGTTTGATGGGCCAGATCCCCAGCTGGTATAAATCAGTATAATTTCATTGCGGTCAATGGACTTATGCTGGTTTATATCAGGTGAAGATCTGGCCCAGTGTCCTCACTAAGAATCAGCAGGTGAGGTATAGCCTTCTGGAGACTGTCTTGGTTACTCTAATCTTTTATAGTTTACGTATTCAAATATGTTAGTTTAACCATGACTAGATAAATATAAAATATCATATATCTTCAGCACATATATTTATGTATCTTCTTCTGGTAGCCCATACTATAATAAAATTACTAGAGATGTTTTTACAGGGAAAAAGAAATGAGTTATTTACAGCTTAAAATAAGCATATATGCACAAATGAGATTCAAAAGGAGAGAGATATTGTAATCTGTCAGCATTGAATAGTTTTTTAGGGCTTAACCCAAGCTGACCCTGGGGATCTCTGCTTTTTCTTTCTTCGTTCCAGCCCTTGAGAATCCAGACAGCAAAGAGATGAAAAATCATGTTAGCTATTCCCTGCTATAGGCATTTTTTACAATTATAAAACAAACTTACCTTTTACCTTGTAGCATAGAATACAGACATTACAAGTAAGATTAATTCATTCAGCAATTTACAATCATTTGCATAGAGTCTAAATACATTTTTATAAGACTATGTATAAGACTATATGTATTTTGAACAAAACGAACGTACAAGTGAGCTGGTTTGGTTTCCAGGTATGAGTGTCAATTCTTAGCTAACACCCACAGCCTTGGCTTGACTTGGTTTACCAGTGTCACATACACACACACCCTCAAAAAAAATCAGTTATTGTGTACAGTTAAAGAATCTGACGTCCTTTCTAAGTTCTTAGGCAGTCAGGAGTTACAACTGGACAAAACATTCATTAAAATCAATAGTAGTTTGAATAAGGGCTACAATGTCTGCCCAAAATGCAGTTCTTTTGTGTACAGCTACTAGGGAAATATGGCATTGTGGGCTAGGTCTGCACCATGGGATAGGAGCAGGAAAAGGAGTAAGGAGAAGCACAGGGACTGCGACTGAGATGCTCCTGTGAAGTATATGAAGCCTCCAGTCATTGGCTAGACATGTGAGGGGTCAGCGGGAGTATGACACACTTCTAAAAGAGCTGTCACAGATTGAGTTGCCCTGGTTCAACCAGAGAGCCCTGGGAAGTATTCTGCCTCCTTGAGCACTCTGAGGCAAAATGCCTGTGGTGGTCACCATAGGGTTGTCCTACTTCTTGCTATCCCTTACTGTGGGTTAAATGCTATCAGCAAAATCTACCCTGAGTGTATTCTGAGCCACAGTTTCTTGCTTTGGAGAAAAAAAAAGTTTATTTTTTTTATTCCTCTGAGCGCCGCTGAGCCAGCAAAGCTCTTGGTGTGGGTTAGCTTCTATTCTGGCTCATGAGCCATCAGCAGTTGTTCTCTACATTCCAAATGCAGGATCAAATGCTATCTAAATATACACCTGAACAACCCTGTTAGAGATACTGGTTTCCATTAAGAGCATAATTTTGTGTGCAGATTCTTGAAGATGAGAGAATAGAGCTTAACTTCCAGCCCTCCAAGTGACTTTATATAAATAAAAATTCCTTAAACTTGTAAACTGAGAAAATATGTCAAAGTTGACTGAGACACAATACAGTTATTTTTGAGAGTAGAACAATGCCTTAACAAAATATCAAGCACTTATGGAATTCAATCCAAAACTGTGTATTACTATGTTGGCATATACTTAGTTTCTCTAGGTATTTTTGATCAGTAAGCATCACCCCTTCACATTTGTGTCTCTCACCAATCTGTGTTTCTCCAATTTTATGCTAGTGTAAAAAGGCTCAGTACTTTGCCATGACTATGCTGTAACTCCATCATAAACAATAAAAAACATACAGTACCTGAGATTACCATTAAAATGTTACATCCTGCTAATGCAGTCAGTAAGAGCCCTTGTAAATTCCATTCCTACATGTCAATTCTTGCTCAATAAAAAATGCATTATAAACTATCCTCTGTGTATAGGGATCTGTTAATGAGCCTGTGCTATCAGAAAGGCCAACAGCTTCAGATAACTCAGCAGCTACATAAGTCATTCTCATATAATTTTTCCCCTTGTTAAGCTTTTTATAACAGATTTTTAAAGATTGCCACTGTAGATGTGAAGCAGTCTTGCTCCTTACTAATTTGTTCCATTTATTGAGAACACTAGCTCTTATCACCCAGCAGTATAGAAAACAAACAAGATAGTTGTTTTAATATGGTTTTAAATAGTCAGGGTTCTAAATGAAAGATTAAAACAAAAGTTTTAAGTACAAAAAATATTTTTGCAGTCTGGGAGACTTAGCTTATTTCACTGGATATGATTCTGTTATAGGATTGAATTCAGAAGACAGAATCTGACTTTTTAGTTACAGAGACTCCATTAGCATTTGCAAAGGAACTGTCATAAACTTAAATTCACAAACTGAGGTTTTATGTGCAATCCACTGA
Organism: Sternotherus odoratus; assembly: GCA_032164245.1. Lineage (NCBI taxonomy): Eukaryota > Metazoa > Chordata > Testudines > Kinosternidae > Sternotherus > Sternotherus odoratus. The sequence goes on from JAVMKO010000004.1 coordinate 58,817,172, forward strand.
AAGCAAAAATCTGACTTTGGCTACTTTCCCAAACCAAATTAGCACAAATCACAAAGTCACAATTTACTCATACTCATGAAAAGAAGTTGTCAAATGCTGATGATGTACAACAAAGCATGCTCGGTCCCCATCTTCACATCACCCTCACAATGGAATGGTCTTTTAGAGGCAAACACTGTGGCTTACAGTTGCCAGTACAGTCTATCAGCAAAGATTACAAGATGCTGATCACATGTTTTGTTGCTCTATAGCTGTTTGTGGCCTGATCCTGGAGCAGCAGCACCTGCTGATTTGTCTTCTGTACTTTTATGTTGAGCTCCACAAAATCAGGATATATAAAGTTTCCTTTATGTACTTACGTTGAAATACCAATTTATTTTAGGGTATTGTATAACTTGTGTTTTGGACTCCATTACATCAAATTCTTATGGATAGTGTTATGGAATGATGAAACCAATAGCATTTATAGAGTCAAAGGATTTTTAAGGGAAAAGGTCTTTTCAAATGAATTTGTTTTCAGCTCTGGCCAGATTTCATATACCTTAAATCAATACTTTGCTAGCAGAAGCATTGATTGACAGCGAATGTGGACAGAGAAGTGGACACTCCCCAGCTGCTTCTCCACAGCAAGGTCCACCATCTTCTTGTGCTCCCTAACCTGCTTCACAACAAACAGCAGTCTCGATGCACTGCCTCTGGTTACTTCTGTTAGTTTGTGGGAAACATAGCTAGCAAAGTGAATGAATGAATTGAGAAAATGGAGAGGGCAGAAAAAAGTATCTCTGATTGAGAGAGTGGGAGCATATAATTTCATCAGAGTTTGCCCCAGTTCCAGCAAGAGGTTGTGAAAATGGTAACGTGCCTAGGTGACAGAAAATCAGTTATGGAAGGAACAAGCTGCTCATTGTTGGTCTCCAGGAGGTCCCACCCTACAACCTGCTTTGGATAAGTGACTCCCTGAGATTTTAAATCTGGAATCCAAACACACGTCACTTCATTAACATCAACCAGTGTCATCATGCACTAGTCAAGAGATGCTGTACTGTGGCTTCACAACTTCACAGATCAGGCGAAAATCCTAGCAGCATCATGGATACAAGAGCAGTGATAACACAAGTCAAAAACTCCCAGATGGGTAAAGGCTTTACTTGTGCCCTCCTGTATCCAGTGGTGCTAAAAGGTCTAGAGAATGATGTGGCGCATACATTCCACAAATCTAGAGAAATGGCAGCATTGATCCATCAGAAGTAAGCCATGGTCTGGGAGTTATGAACAAGCCTGAAACTCAAAATACAAAGAGTCCCAGTATTAGCTCAAAATTGAATGGCACATTTATTCTCGGTCATAGTTTAAAACTACAAATTATGTCATGCAAGCTCTTACTGCATCAGTGTATGGGAACGGGGGCTGTGTTTAAGTTTTCCTTCCTTTCTATATCTTATGTATTCTACTGTTTTGCCCAGCTTCTGTTATCTCCTCTTCTATGTCACAGATATGTATATCTAGTCACAGTTATTACGCCTATTACATTGGCCATGTTTTGCAATAAGGAGTCTTCCCTATCCCACTCAGGATCCTAGATGGATTGATATATTCTTAGGGACAGGTTCTGATTGTTATTTTCAATCCATTTCTCTCTGGATAAGGTGGGAAAAGCTATATTTATTGTTATGAATCCTAGCTTGAACTGTATAGTGTTAGTTTACCCTAGAACTGTATGCTAGACAGTGGTTATTACATGAGACTACATGAGACTATTACATGAGTTTCTACTTGGAATGCTCTGAAATATTTTGTCCTCTGAAATATAAAGTTTAGTCTGAAAGACAGAGGAAGGAAATGTTGATGGTGGTGTGGTGTGGTTTTTGTTTTTTGTGGAGAAAGGGCTCTTGTTCTGCAGTGACTCTTATTCATACATGCAGGGCTTTAGTTGCTTTCCTTCTTCTGCAAAATTATTACTTGGGTACAAAAACTTGAGCATGTATGACAGAAAATAAAAGAAGTTGCTCTAGTTTTCTGTACAGGCATGGAAGGCATGATGTTTCCAGTGTTAAGCAAGGTAGCAGTGAAAACCTGTGTAACGGTAGTGAAATAGTTGGACAAATTTAGGAGATCTATAAAATGCTATATATGGACACTTTAAGGAAGCAAGAAATATTTTGTGGAGTCTTGCATTCCTAACTTGGAATGTTAAAAAATGTATATGGACGTAGACTGATCTGGAATGATAAATCCTATCTAACATACGGCATCCTGATTTCAAAAGCAGACCATTCTCAATGTTTAAGAGTAAACTCAGACCAACAGCCCAATAATGCATCTAGCCAATTCTATGCATTGGTAGGGATGGATAGGCAAGGAATGTCTTTCTGACCATTAGGTAATCATTTGACACACTGAAGTATGAGATTTGATTACCCTTATTATCTTAGCTTGAATAGATATAAATGTTATGCATGGTCATAAAATTAACCTGCTGGTATTTTATTTTTTTAAAATCAGCTACAGCATTTCTCTCTTTGATCTCATAGAGCAGTCACTGAACACCTTCAGTGATCTTGCTATTTTTTGTTTTGTATAGGCAACTATAGGCTACATAAAGAACTATTGATTATTCTGGGCTTGTCCATCTTGAGATAAGTCTTTTCTAATCCAGCTGTTGGCTGAATTCACATTGAATCACTGTTTCCAGGACTTTGAAAGAGTGAGATTTCTTGAATTGCTCTTAAAAGTGGAGGGAAAGGAAGGTTATCTAATGGTCACCTATAGTAACTTGGATAAAGGCAATTTTTACATGGATCAAGTAAAATTTTTTGGAAGGACTTACCACACAGCTTTCTGTTAAATACACAGGCAGTTGGAAGGTCACAAAGTTGAGTTCCATGTAATTTAACATGCAAAAAAGTTAGCATTTTTAAAAAAATTCAACCAATTTATAAGCTGATCAAAAATGCATATTTACAAAAATGCAAACTCTTTTCATCAAAAATTCAAAACATTTTGACAAGCTCAAAGTATATAAATAACCTTTTGAACAATTTACCAGGTGTTACTGTGGATTGTCCATCACTGGAAATTTTTAAATCATGATTGGATGTTTTCTCTAGAAGACATATTCTAGGAATTTGGGGTGAGGGGGAGTTCTATTGCCTGTGCTACACAGGAGGTGAAACTAGATGATCATAATGGTTCCTTCTGGCCTTGGAATCTATGATTCTAACTCTAATGGCATTGCTGCTTCCTGTCTCCTCCAGAGAACAACAGACAAAGGGAAAGTTTCTTTCCCAATTTAAAAAAGTTCTACCTTTCCAAAGGCTCTTTTGGTCAGGTGCCTACTTCCTTTTCTTTACCTGGGGGACTTTAACCCTTTACAGGTAAAGCAATCAGAGAACAGCTACCAAGAGGGATTTTACAGCTAACTAGCTGTCTGGGTGTCCATCAAGAGGAGCTTCTCTCACACACACATTTTATTGATCACAGTGACAATTTGTGAAGAGATGGCAGGGAGGTTTGGTGTTTTAGGTAAAGACTTGTGGAGTATTTAAAACCATTTCTTACTTTAATAATAGTAAATTTAATCTACATTTTACAATCTGCTCGGTAGTTTCTACTAAAGTTGAATTTAATCTATTTGACCATCTTAAGGAAATAATTGCATTAAGACTAGATTCTTAAAAATATGATACTTTTGCACTTCTTTCTATCTTGTGTAGTGATGCTCAATTGCCCAGAATGATAAGTTAAGTGATAAAAGATCTGGGTTTTCAAGCTCTGCAGAGCTGTGTGTAGAAATTCTTATTGGGCTAGTGCACTACAGAATATGAAAACTTATTTTTTTATATTTGCCATTCTCTCTAATTTTGTAATCTACATATTTGTCTTTGAATTTGTTAAGCTGTAGAGAACTCATCTCCCTGAGTGTATTGATTATGCACTTCAGTTTTCAGTCTTGTGAAAAAGGAACCTTCTCTTGTTTCTTCATGAAGTATAGGCAGACAGGATATGCATTTATTATTAATCATAATTTATTGGTTTTCTTAGCTTAGAAATATCACTAATTATGTTTGTTCTTGCTGGAGGACTTATTGGACGTCTCAGATGTGTACTGTAAGCTTTCTCTGACCATAATCAAGGAGTCAGACTGTTGAATCTTTACCAAACCATTCTTTTCTTTCATCTGTTTACAGGGTGTTTGAGTTGAATAGCAAAGAGTAAAAAATTGAGAAGTTGAATAACAAAGTTTTAAACAATTTGAATAAGTCACTTTCCTTCTCTATTAGTCGGGTTACATCTGCATGATATGTGTGATGTGATATAATCCTGCTGATTTTTAAGTCCTTCATAGAATCTTCCAGAAAAGAAAACCACACATAAGATTTTTTAATTTCCAATGTAAAAACCAGGGAGAATGTTTTAATAAACAAAATGAAAAACCTTTCAGTTCTTTTACATGCATATAAAATAAGAATAAAAGAGCACAGTGCTCTTCTCCCCTCATCCCCGTTTGTATGTCCCTATTAAGCAATGTCTACACACTATGTATGGGATGTGTAATTTACTGCTCATTAATATACTGTACCCGCACTAGCTTTTATCTGGCTAGAGTCTCCAAAAATGGCAATGAGGGAGCAGCAGTGAGGTGTTCAGTGTGGGCTGTACAAGCCCCCTTTGGGTACGTATTCATTCCGCTAACCCCCAATAAAGTCCATTCTATCTAATCCTCACTGATGTTGTAGTTAATTAGATTAAAGATAGCTGTGTACATACACAAGATGTAAATTACACTTCTGATTGCTCTGTAGCCTGAATATATAAATGAAGATCCTAGGTTTCTTTGTTTTTGTATGTGAAAAGAATAGATATTGTTGTAAGCCACACCATAAAAAGTCATAATTGTTCTTACAGCCAAAAGCGAAAATCCAGCAGTCTGACGTGATTGCTATAATAAACATTATTAGAATAGAATCAGAGAGGTAGCTGTGTTAGTCTGGGTTTGCAGAAGCAACAAATTGTCCTGTGGCACCTTCAAGACTAACAAAAGTATTGAAGCATAAGCTTTCACGGGCTAGTGCCCACTTCGTCGGATGCATCCGACGAAGTGGGTACTAGCCCACAAAAGCTTATGCTTCAATACTTTTGCTACTCTTTAAGGTGCCACAGGACTCTTTATTATTATAATAGTAGCTCAGATAACAATAGCTGAAATACTGACCATTTTAACCATTTCACATGATCATTTCTGATGTATTTGTTGCACTGAGATGTGTTTAAGCAATAAATACATAAATAAAACAATATTGGGTTAATAGTTTATAACCACTAAACCAGCCTCTCTTCCCTCAAACATAGATGGATTGTATTGAATTATTTTAGTATTTATACATAATAGGTGTGTAGTACTCTGAATACTGTAAAATTTTGGATGCATTCTAGTGCATGATAGAAAAGACCAAATACCTCCAGCCATCCAAACAATAAAAGGATCTGCTGAAGTAATCGTAAGGCAATCAGTTCCAGCCCCTTCAATTGTAAACTTCTTTGCTCAAATTTGGGAGATATTAGGGGGAAACTGAGATCAGTTTGGGTATATTGTGTGCTGAGATGAGTACCACAAGTGTTGGGAAGGGAGGTAACCTCATTCTCTCTTCTGATTTGGGGAAATTGCTTTGTTTTGTTGTTCATGTTCATTTGTATTTTTAATTTTTGCCAGAGGCATCAAATTTGAAATTCACTCCATAGTGAAGTCAATTGAGTTTTGTCATTCACTTCGCTGAGGCCAAGATTTCCCCAGGTCTTTGACCAGGTGCTTTGTTATGTTTTCCTGAACTCTAAGTATACATATATATAATAGATTAATAAATCAATCATCAATCTTCCCCAAAATTGTTCCCACTTTAAATATCTTACCTTTAAATACAAAGAGACAGATGCCGTGTATTATTATGAAATGTATTCTACTGTTCACAGTACAGCCCCACACATCATGTTATCACAGTATCTCCAGGGACTATGCACATTTCCTCATAAATCATCTTCAGTAATTTGAATCCACTATTAAAGTAGTAATGTGCAGGGTAATAGTCTCTTCGTCGAAGGTTCAAGGAACTACAATCCGGTGGGTATGAATGTAACATATGGGCCTTGTGTACATTTAGTATCAATGGGACTACTTGCCTGAGAGAGGATTTGTAGGATCAGGCCTTAAATCTGCAGGGTGATGTGTGTTTGAAGTTTATTAGCGTCATTATAATCAACATCACTACCAGTTCTCTTCTCCTTCATGGTCTTCTGGGTTCTTATGTCTGCCTCTCCCCCACCTCTACCCTGCTGAATAACTTCCTTTGCCCATGCCCCTTGATCAAATCTGAGATGGGGATGTAGGGTTCAGAAACTCTTTACTCTTTAGCTCTTCTAATTGTTACAGGGTAACTGTCTCTTTGTGACATCTGTGTAAAACCCATATATCCAGTTAGACATTCCCTGCTGGCCACCAGACTACTGTGAGGTTAACCCAAGCCTCTGGATCCCAACATATTCAGGTCTTTGTTTTGTTTTTGTTTTTTAAATCGATTCCTCTTCCAAGCAATTTTTCCTTTGCTTAAAATTATGGACCAGTCACAAGACCGTCCATCACAAATATACAAGAATCTCCATAAACACAAATTTAACTTAATGGAGGAAGAATTCCTTGTACTGCCTAATCTTTTCTATATTACTATGCAAGCTTATGATGTGGCAGGTAATATAATCAGATATGAGTATGTTAAATTTTTGCATTTGATCTAAGGTTTGTAGAGAAACAGTATCATTCAGATAAAAATCAGGCTGCTTTGTGCAGCCTAGTTATTGTCAAGACAGTATCATAATGTGACAAGTCCTGACCCTGACTGCTGACCCATGCTACAGTGATCTAAACATTTTAATCTTTCTTCATCTATTTTGTCAGCAGAATAATTATATTTCAAAATTGTTCTTGTTTAGGATATCCTTATTGAATGGCAATAAAAACATTGGATATTGACTAATAAATGTTGGCATTTTCTTAGCATAAGTCCCAGATGTTATCAGTTTGAAACTTCATGAGATATCTGCTAGACTTTGTGATAAAGTATTCTGAACTGCTTTCTGAATTCCTAGCAATTTCAAGCTGTCACTGGCTCAGTGCTGGTTACTGTGCTGATTAGCCAACAATGTCAGGCAGTGATGTCATTTATTTTAGGGGGAAAGGAAAAACCCTTCAATAATCCTTGTATTAAAGAAAGAAAAAGAAAAGGCTTCATCTGTTGTGTAGATTATAGAGTCAGAAACTGCTCCAGGCTGGCAGAGGAACTTGGGGTGAGGAGCAGTGACATACAGATACTGTTCTCACACCCCCACCCCACCCTGCTGTATTCCTCTGTGCTCCCCTAGAAGGTTGTGAAGGGGCAGGAATAAGGCACAACACAGAGTGCTCAATGCATCCAGGTCACTTTCCCCACCTGGGCTGTAATGTGAGGCAAGCATCAGGAGCTGCTGCTCTCCTTCCCTGCCCTTATGCAACCCAGGTGGGGAAAGTAACCAGGATTCAGGAAGCCCTTCCATTGCTCCTTCCATCACAGGCCCTTAGGGGTGCACAATGAGGAGCTGCATTTAAGGGGGGGGGAGCGAGCAGCAATGCCATTTGCTATACATCCAGGTCAGTTTCCCTGCACGGGGACAGGAGTGGGGTGCAGTGGTTGGGGCGAAGGGAGCACATTGCAGGGGCTATGGGAGGAGGGAGGCGGGGAGCCCACATGGGCTAGGGCAATGGGGGGGTATCGTGTCCATGGAGGTCAGGGGTTCCAAAATGGAAGTTCACCCAGGGCACCATTTTCTCTAAGTCTGGCCCTGATGAGGTAATATATTTTATTGGACCAAATTCTGGGTGGAAAGTACATGCTTTTGAATGTCTAAAAACTTTTACCAAGTCTGGAGAAAGTAACTAGACTATCTGAGGTAAATACAAAGTGGGACAGCATGATAGGGTGTTCACCCCATACAAGGCAGAGCTGGTAAATCAGGATAATTAACCTGATAGATTGCACCTGGGGCAGATCCAGGGCCTGAAGCACAGATTGAAAATGGAGCCCAGCTGGTGAGGAACAGGAGGAGCTGACATAAAGCCAGCAGAAAGTGGCTGCAGAGGAATAGGTTTTAGTCAAACTGCCTGGGTGTAGGGTGGGGATGTTTGAGGCTAGGGAGGAGAGTAGTTTGTAGTTACTCTCTGGAAGGAGGAAATTTGAGCTGGCACACCCAGAAAGGAGGGGATCCAGAAGCTGTAGAAAGGAGTCCAGAGCAACAGAGTCTGAGGTAAAGCCGACACATCTGGACATAAACAGTCCCTGGACTGGAACCCCAAAAAGTGGGTGGGAAAAGGTTTCCCTAACAGTCACTGGGGAAGTGGCACAGATGAGGTAATGAAGCAGAGACTCCCTAGGATGGTTTTCTAGTGGGATTTCAGAACCCTGAAGGGGAGGAGTGTCGATACCTGGCTGAAGGGCTGAGCCTGAAGAAGATCCCTGAATCCTAAAGGGGGAGAGACCCTGTAGGAAGAGCCTGGCAGAGCTAATCCCCAGATGTGGCCAGAAGGAGGCACTCCAGCGGTGAGTAGAGCAGCCCACCATGACAGACAGACTGGTAGGCATAAGGGAGGGGTGGGCAATTTTTTTGGCCGGAGGGCACATCAGGGCTGTGCCTCCCCAAACAGCCTAGCCCCTGCCCCCTATCCACCCCCTCCCACTTCCTGCCCACCTCATCCAACCCGTCCTGCTCCTTGTCCCCCTCCTGCCCCCCTGTATTCATTCCCCCTGACTGCCCTGACCCCTATCTCCACTCACCCCAGCCCCTGACGGGCCCCCAGGACTCCCATGCCTATCCACCCGCCCTCTTCCCCAGCCCCTGAACGCCCCCCCCCCCCAAAAAAAAACCATCTGCCTCATCCAACTTTCCCCTGTAACCTGATTGCCCCCTGGAATCCTCTGCCTCTTATACAACCCCCTGGCCCTCTTACCATGCTGCTCAGAGCAGCATGTTTGGCAGCCGTGCTGCCTGGCCAGAGCCAGACACACTGCCTGGCCAGAGCCAGACACACTGCCCTGCAGGAGTGCACAGTCCTGCTGCCCAGAAAGCTGGCAGCATGGCAAGGTGAGGCTGTGGGAGGACAGCAAGGGAAGGGGTTGGGGGTTGACTCCCCTGGCTAGGAGCTATGGGGCTGGGCAGGACAGTCCCGTGGACTATAGTTGGCCCACCTCTGGCATAAGGGATTAACACATGCTGTAGGACTGGGGTTCTCAACCTTTTCCTCTTTGAGCTCCCTCCAACATATTATAAAAACCTCAATGGCCCACTTCTTCCACAACAACTGTTTTCTTCTGCGTATAAAAAACGGAGCTAATGTTAGGAGGTAGCAAACAGGGTAACTGCCCAGGCCCAATGCTACATGGGTCTCCATGAAGCTAAGTTGCTCAGGCTTCAGCTTCAGCACTGGGTGGCGGGGCTTAGGGCCCTGGGCTTCAGCCCCGTGCCATGGGACTTGAGGTTTCTGTCTTAAGCCCCAACACATCTAATGCTGGCCCTGCTTGGTGACCCCCCTCAAACCTGCACGTGGACCCACAGTGGGCCCTGGACCCTTGGTTGAGAACCACTGCTGTGGGACATCACTTAAAATGAAGTGGGTAATTTACAGGTTAGCAGGCAGTAAGGTGGTTTACAAATTGTAATGAGCCATAAAACCAGTGTCTCTGTTAAGTCCATGGTTTTTAATGTCCAGCAGAATTTTTAATTTAAGTACCTGGGCTCATCTTCTGAAGCTGTTGTGTAGGTTTTCTTTGAATGCGAGTACTGAGTGGTCAGATATTGGGTGATCCCTTTTGTGAAAAGTGTTTGCCCACAGGTGTGACAGTATTTTTGTCCTTTTCCATTTTTCTGAGAGTTCATCTGAGAGCATAATGATTGTCTGGTTCCACCCACATAGTTGTAGGGGCCTTTGATGCACTGGATGAGTTTCATCCTATGTTGGGATAGGCATGTGTTGTGTATGATGAAATTTTGTATCCACAGTCCTAGAAAAACCAGAAGGGACATTTTGATGGCTAGTGACATCACTCATGCTCTTTTAAATGAGTCCTGTGTTTAGTTTTTCATCCTGTGGCTGGCCTTGATTAACAGAAAAGCACCCACAGGCATTCCATTGTTGTTTCCTTAACATCTGTCTCATTTTAGCCTTACACAGTTTTGTAGTTAAGTCTCAATCTGTAACTCAGTGGCACACAGCCAATATAATTTGAATATGGTACATTGTATTGTGTCAAAAAGTAGAAAGCATACAACTAACTTTCTTTCTAGCAATTTCGATGGCCCGCGCTTTATTTATTTATATATTACTTCTGTTTTGCTTGCATTCCAGTCTCAAACCAGGAAACAAAATTTTATTTTACAATTCTCAGTCCAAAATAGAAGTGGAAATAACAGGCCACATTTTGGAAAGTTGAACTCTGTGGAAGAGAAAATTGGTCTGACCATTGCCGTAATTTATAAGAATTGTTGTCAGTAGGGCATGGGGAATGTAATACTTGGGGCTTTTTTCCCCCATCAGAATTCCCTTCAGCTATGTTTGTGCCCTTTTGACTTCACTTTCTGTAACTGCTCAAGTGATTGCATTTTACTCCCATGAATGTTCACAGGAATTTCACAGGAAGTAAAAGCCTGCATGTGTTACTGTTCTCAGTGGAAATGGCATATTGTATATGGGATGGCACACCATTTGACACAGTAAGGGAACAGAATACCTAAAACCCCTTGTAAGAGGTCCAGCAGAAAGGCAATTAAACAAGGCAGACAAAAAATCTGATACTAGGACTACACATACATTCTGTTTGTGGGAGTGTGATGGGAATAGTAAGGGGAAAGTAAACAAAATCCAAACCAAGTCACTAGGGGTTTTTCCATTAACTTCAGTGGGCATTGATTTAGACCCTAAATCTACTGCAGCCTAATTTTTCTAGGAATGACGCCTTAAACAAAGCCTGATTCAAAGTCAAAGGGTTTAAAATTTGTTAGAGAAAGAGAATTATGAACTATACTTCTCTTTAAACTGCTATCCTTGCTCACTCTGAAAGCTCCAAAGCCCAGGCACTTATTCAAACCCTCCTTTAGATTACACTTGTTCATTCAATCAAGGAACAGAAACAATACCGTGTGATGTGTGTGTGGTGTGTGTGTGTGTGTGTGTCATAAGTATGGAGGGTGCCTTGCCTGGGTTGGGCTATGTTATCTAATACAGTGTGCCTTGCCTGGGTGGGGGCTATGTTGTCTGAGACAGGTGACGTGGGAGTTTCTCTGCCATGAGGAAGGGTAGAAGCCCAGGTAGAAGGGAGGAGCAAAACAGTCAGTTCCATCTTGGCTGGTCTCGAGGGAGGAGGCAAGGGCCAGGAGTGTTCCATCTTGGCTGGCCTCGAGGCAGGAACCAGGGTCAACTAGCATCTCCAGCTATGGAGATGGCTCCGCTTTTCTTTTTTTATATTTCTACTTAGCTAATGTAAGTGATTTTGATTCTATTAAGCCATGCCTTTTGGGCTGTTCTTTCCTTTTCAGAAGAAAGTGGGGAACCCCAAATGTAAAGTGTCTGTATCTCTGCTTTAACCTTTTTCTTTATTAAATTTTCTAGTTATAAAACCGTTTGGTTTATTTCCCTTAGGGTTTTTCTCTGCTTCCAGTTTGGGAAAGGGGAAGGGAAGAGAATAGGAACCAGGGCAGCTAGGGGCCTAGCTGGAGTGTGGAGACTGTCTCTCCTTACCATCAGGTTAGACGGGGGAGGGAGGAAGCAGTCTCCAGGTGTCTGTGTGTCAGGTAGAGAGAGACAGGGGTGGGGGAAAGCAGCCTTCAGGTATCTGACTTTGAATCCCAGGTAGGGGTACAAAGTTGGAGTCTTGGGGAAGATCAGGGGCCCCTCCAAGGCTTTGGAAGTATACTCGATTGGTGACAGCGATTGACCCCAAAAACCCCAACTGGCAAAGTGGGGTAGGGGGGGAAGGACTTGTTGGTCTGGCATATAAGAGCCCTGATCTCTCTACTCCAAGCATAGGATCAGGGGTACCCCTCTTACAGTGTGTGTGTGACTATTAACTGAAATTTCAAGTATGTCAGTTATCAGTTACTAACTGTTCATGATCAAATCACAGAATTAAGTCTTGTAAAATATTATGTTGTGTAATTATCAAAAATTAATACAGCTGCAGAAACTTCCGCCTGCTTGTGCACAGTCTGCAAGCTGAAAAAGAAACTACATTTGTTATGAAAATTATTCGTTATGAATTACTTGCACAGCTTTAGCTGTCAGCTAAGAGTTGATCCCTACAGCTAAGAGACCATGCCAACTACTGTAGATGGGTCTTGCTTTTTTCTAATTGTCTCTCTACTCACTTTTGCAAGACATTTTTTCAGTTGTGTGTCCTGATGGTTGGCTGCTCAAGTGACAAGAACTGTCAATGATTATAGTGGGTAATTATGCTGATGCCTGCAGACAATCCATCATGGTGGATTTTACATGTGGCTGCTGGTAATTAATCATGGAGCCATGGAGCAGCAGTTATACAGCAGAGAGGAAATTTATCTTCTAAAGGGCAGTGTAGGGTTGGAGCATGAAGAATAATGAGTCTATAGATGATAGCTCTTGTTTACCAATCAATCTTTTTCTATTTTTTTCCCTCTTAAAATCCTATACCGAGCCTCGTGAAATCATTCACAGAATTGATAGTGGATCAGCTTGGGGGGGGGGGGGAATATTTGGAGAGCTATCTTAGCACTCCTAATTATGAATACATTCCTTTTTAGTATGGAATGGAAGATAAGAATTGGATCCTGTGTAATTAAAGTGATAACATAGTTCAAATAGTTGGGATGAGGGAGAAAGGAAATGCTAGGGCTGAACATAAGCAAGCCAGATACCACTTGCCATATTCAAAAGGCAGTAGTCTCATGGCAGTGATTGCCTTGCAAGGTATATGAAAACTTCCCTTAAAATTTTCAGTTGCCATTTAGCTCCTGGATCATATGGCACAGTGCTGTGGAACTGATAAGACCTAAGGCCTAATGAATATTGGCCTCCTCTTGCTGTTCCATGGATAGTTCCCAGCAATGATGGATTAGCCACTGGGCCAATGGGACAGGTGCCCAGAGGTTCTGGCCAACTGGGGGACCCCTGAAAGAATTTCCCTCCAGGTAGTGGAAGCTTGGAACCCCAGCCACTAGGCAGTCAGGGTGAGGGAAGTCCTCCCTTCCTCTTTCCCAGTCCCTCCACTCCACCCCCTGTGGCCCCATCCCCATAGACATACTAGGAAGTGCAAGAGAAACCCCAGTGCCCCAATCCTGGTTCCTTTCAGAAACGTGGGGGGGAGGTAGGGGACCCCCAGGACCCAGACCTCTGCTGTGACTATGGGATTGGAGGAGCTCTCATTGTCCACTGCTGTGGTGTGGGGACTGAGCTTCTCTTGTCTTGGGGCTGCAGGGCAGGGCAGCAGAAAGCAAAGGGAGTTGCAGGGCAGAATGGGGGAGACCCTGGGTGGAACAGGTGCAGGCCCTGGGGAAGGAGCAGTAAGGGTTGAGGCTGTAGGCAAGGCAGCATGCAGAATGGGGGTAGGAAGGGAGGCAGAAGGGATGAGGAGAGGCCACTCCACTTGCTTTGGCCTAGTGCCCCAGGAAAGCTTAATCCACCTCTGCTCCCCAGAGCTATACTTAACTAAAGATTTTATCTTTTTGTCTTCCATCATGATGAAGATCCATGTTGGACTTCAGCTTATTATATTTGAGGTAAAATACACAGCGGCGTAAGGTACGTGCATCTTGAAATGTTCAATGTAGTTGCCTCCCTTTTTGGAAACTGGCTTCATTGTTGCAGTGCTTCTAATTCTTAGGCAGTCAGGTATGTTAATGAGTGATGTTCATTCATAAGTTGCTAGACAAGTGATTGTGAGAGTGATCCTTGCCCGCCACTATTAATTCCAATAATTTTCTGGAGTCAAAGGGCTACTTGGAGATAAAAATTAACATTGTAGCATCTTTTATATGTGCTATTAGTATTAAATATACTGTTTGCCTAGGGAGACGTGTTTGTGTTGGACAATATGACACAAACACAATATACACAAATCCATGCCACCATACTTTTTCAATGTATCCAAGAACAATTGATACCCCAGCAGTTCATCCAAATTGAAACACTGAATGCACTATCACCAACAAGGATGGAGACTCCACAATGTTTGGAGTAGCAACTGGCTACAGGCAGCAGGGGAAGTCAAACCCACTAGAGCACTTGCAACTAGTTGGTAGTTACGTGGCTTCTCTATGGTTCTTGTGGAGCTATTGGCCTCCAGGCAGCAAGCAGCATTGCTCCTTCATACAGTAGTTTGGTGATCAAGCCCTTATGCATTTTTCCTTCTGCAACCTCAGAGTTACAGGACTATAAAGCACTGGCAGTGTCCCACCATCTTTGACAGATTCAGGCAAATGTAGTGGAGTAGGGCAGCAGATACTCCGGTAGAAGTAGTAGCGAAAGTGCATGGAGGAGGGGGAAAGGAGCATCCGCGTTCATTATTGTGATCTCAAAGTGTCACCAACACTCTACCATCTCTCATAAAATATCCTGAAGACCTTATTCACCTATGACCTCGTGTCCTTCCATATATTGATATTTTTTCTGTTCTTTTTTGCTTCCCTCCCCTTCTCCACCCTACTCAACTGTTGTTTTACCCTTCTCTGATGTTGGCAGATAGTGACTGCAGATGTGTACTTTTTTGGGATAACTGAAAAGTATCATAAAATATATAGCCATAATATTGACCTCTTGCTAATAATTGACTGAGCACTCATTTGTGCAAGCTCATCTTTACATCTGGGATTTCTGCAACTGGAGACAAGATGTCCAACCCTTTCCCCATGATGACTCTTATGATTTCTACTAGTACATCGGCCCAAAGGCCACATCACTGACACACACACCCTGCTGATCCACCTTTTCCATAAAGG
Source organism: Sternotherus odoratus (assembly GCA_032164245.1). NCBI lineage: Eukaryota > Metazoa > Chordata > Testudines > Kinosternidae > Sternotherus > Sternotherus odoratus. The sequence goes on from JAVMKO010000004.1 coordinate 58,832,214, forward strand.
CCCTGCCCCTTTCCTGCCCCCATTCCAACCCCTTCCCCAAATCCCCACCTCTTCTATGCCTCCTCCCCTGAGCGCACAGCTTCCTGCTCCTCCCCCCTCCCTCCTGGAAAGCATTAAGCACCGCCAAACAGTTGGACAGGGAAGCGCCTGAGGTAAGCAGAGGAGCAGGGATGCAGTGTGCTGGAGGGAGGGGAGCTTGGCAGACTGCAGGAAATAACTCCATGGGCCATGTGTTTGAGACCCTTGTGCTAGATGGACCATTGATCTGATGCAGTACGGCCACTCAGATGAGACATCATTTCTCTTTTGTTATTTATCTAGAATTACACTCCCCCTCCCGTCCCCCCTCCCCACCCCACACCCCTGTTTTTGGCCCTAACAGTCAGTATTGGGGCTTTTCATTTCCTTTAGGAATAAAATGGATGTTACAAGTCAAGCATATTCTTTGAGCACATTCTTTACAACTACTGGATTGCACAAAGTACTGTTTCCCTGAACACAGTAGAAACAAACAGCCAGCAGTTTTCTCCCTCAAAAATCCAAGTCTGCCTTCCAGAAAATACAATGCATACCCTGAGGAGCAGCATCTCTGCTCCCTCTCAGGAAGCCCTTCTTGCTGTCTGCTGGCATTCTGATTGCTTTCTGCTCTTAGGGTTGACAACCTTCCAGGAATTAAAGGTAATCTTTAAAGATTTTCCTGTGATGGAACTTCCAGGAATACATCCAACCAAAGCTGGCAACCCTATCTGCCTCACACTCATGTTCATAATCCCATCCACTGCATTTTCAGTCAGTTGCAGGAGAATGCTTCTGCCCACATGGTTTAGCTTCTGATCAGCCTTGCCATGTAGCGCATTGCCTTGGGTGATAGCTTCCTATTCTTTTAGCTATCATTACACAAAGGGGCAATGAAGTGCTCCTTCCATTTAGTCTGAATGAAAGTTGGTTAGTACCATTGACTTTAACACACTGTACATGTTTGTGCGTTTGTTTAATTGAACTTTAGCAAACGTTCTTATCGTACATCTCTTAATCGTCTGAAATCTGTGGCTGATGTATAGATCAGACATGCGTGATGGCAGTCTTTTAGCACCTTCTAGCTAAGGGTGAAAATAACTTGCGTTTCTTACCAGTATGGGGGCTTGGCCAGGGCTAGCTCTGGCCCCTGGAAGGGGTGTGGCCTCGGGTGGAACGGTGCTCCAGCAGCAGTTTAAAGGGCCAGGGCGGTAGCGGTGGCCCAGCACAGGGCTCTTTAAATAGGTGCCGGAGCCCCACAGCAGCCTCCCCAGGGCTCCATGGGGACGGGAGCCCTGTTGCCGGAACTCTAGGGAAGCGGCGGTGGGGCTCCGATAGCTATTTAAAGAGCCCGCTGCCGCCCCGGGCCCTTTAAACTGCCGCCGGAGCTCCGCCGCAGCCTCCCCCAGGCTCCCGCAGCGAGGGATCTGCCAGCAATTTAAAGGGCCTGGGGCTCCAGCCACTGCTGGGAGCCCCAGGCCCTTTAAATTGCACCTAGAGAAGCCGATCCGCCCCGGTACGGTGCATCGGCTCTTGCCAGTACGCTGTACCAGGGCGTACCGGCTTACTTTCACCTCTGCTTCTAGCACAACAATACAAAAGAAAATGAGCAGCTATCTGTTCTTCTGATTTGCCCGTGGACAAACCCAAAATACACATCCGAGATCCTCTTCATTATGTTTACTGATATGATCTGGTTTTCCAGGTCACTCCCATTCTGCCAGTACTTCTATCACAGTTTCCAAAGCCTTCTACATACTGTACATGTTTGTGCGTTTATTTAATTGAACTTTAGTTTCATATGTCTAATTAGTTCTTAAATTACACCTCCTTATTTTAACACTGTCCAATTTAATACAATAGATATACACCTCTCTGTTTTGTAGTGCTACAGATGTAATTTTATAAATAGCAAACGTTCTTATCGTACATCTCTTAATTGTCTGTCTGAAATCTGTAACAGTAAGTAACCTTGCCTGCACCCTTACTGTCAGAACAGATCCCCATCTGCTGGCAGGTCTATGTCCATCTATTGCAGCCACTCTCAAGTTAGCTTTTTAAGACCCTGAGTTCCTGAAGACTGTCTTTTGTTCAGCTTCTGTGAGGTTGGTCAGTACTATTTCCTCCACTATTAACAAGTAAACATGGTTTGCTCAACTGAGGGTCTATTTAAGTGTCAGAGGCAACTCCCCTTTGCTCCCTTGGATGCAGGGAATACAGCAGGTTAGACCCCAATAAAGGATTATTGCCCCGAAGTCAGGGGAGGGAAAACAGACAGAGAAGGAATAAAGCTCACGTTCACTCGCACCTTGGTAGGGAAAGGTAATTTGCATGCTTACAGGTCTGATTCTGCAACTCTTATGTTTCATGCTGAGTAACACCGTGTTACACACATCATCCCACAGCATGCATTGGTGCTCCTTGTGTGAAAGTAGTACTCCGTGTAACTAAGTTACACAACTAGAACTTCAATTTTAATTTTTTTCCCCAAGTTTTGGCATGCTGCCAAGAAGAGAACTGGTTTCTCTGATTCCCCCCCCCCCCCCATCTTCCCTACACACAAGAAAATGGCCCTGGGCAGTGCGAGAACTGCTGCCTGGGGGAGGCTAGCTCCCAGCCCTGCCCTATTGCCTGAGACCCCATCATTTCTGCACTCCCCACTGCCGGAGCCCACAGCCCCCAGCCCTCCCTCCCCCTCCACACACACACACTGCAGCCACCAGCTAGCCCCAGCCCTAGAGAACCCCTGAGCTGGAACCACGGCACAGGGTAAGGAAGAACCTCAGGCTGGGATAAGAGCCATGGGATAAGAGGGGAAGGAGCTCTCATGGATTAAAAGATAGGAAACTAAAGGTGGGTATAAATGGTCAGTTATCAGAATGGAGAGAGGTAAATAGTGTTGTCGCACAAGGGTCTGTTCTGGGATCAGTCTGGGATCTATATATATAAAAGTCAAATGGTGTGTGCGTGCGTGTATGTACGTTCCCTTACTCCTTCCACACCGTTTGAGCTAGAGACTTGAAATTTGGTACAGTTATAGGCTTTAGGGTCCTAATCAGGGTAAGAATCAAAAAAATTTCAAATCTCACCTCTGACACCCCCTAGGGGTGATATTCTTTAAAGCCCATTAACATCAGCTGGGCAGCAGATTAACACCTGCTGTTCTCTGACAGTTATGATGTAATAATACCCCCCTCCAACGGACCCCACACTCAGCTCTCTCCCTCCTCCCCCCCAACTGCCCCCCCACTCGCTCAGCTCTCTCCCCCCTCCCCCCTCCAACGGACCCAAGCAACGCCGGGTATTTTTGCTAGTATATTAATAAATGATCTGGAAAAAGGGGTAAACAGTGAGGTGGAAAAATTTGCAGATGAGATAAAATTACTAAAGATAATTAAGACCCAGGCAAACTTTAAAGAGCTATGAAAGGATCTCTCAAAACTGGGTGACTGAGCAACAAAATGGCAGATGTTTATTTAATGTTGATAAATGGAAAGTAATGCACATTGGAAAACATCCCAACTATACATATCAAATGATGGGGTCTAAATTAGCTGTTAGCGCTCAAGAAAGAGATCTTGGCGTCATTTTGGACAGTTCTCTGAAAACATCCACTCAATGTGCAGTGGCGGTCAAAAAAAGTGAAGATAATGATGGGAATAATTAAGCAAGGGATCGATAATAGGAAAGAAAATATCATCTTGCCTCTATAAATCCATGGCGTATAAATCCATATGTTGACTACTCTGTGCAGATGTGGTAATAAGACTATAGGATTTTTCAGCTTGGAAAAGAGATGCCTTAGGGGAGATATGATTGAGGTCTATAAAATCATGACTGATATGGAGAAAGTAGATAAGGAAGTATTATTTACTACTTCTCAAAACACAAGAAGGTAGGGGTCACCAAACAAAATTAATAGGCAGCAGGTTTAAAACAAATAAAAGGAAGTATTTATTCATACAACACACAGTCTACTTGTGGAACTCCTTGCCACAGGATGTTGTGAATGCCAAGACCATAACAGGGTTCAAAAAAGAACTAGATAAATACGTGGAGGATACATATCTATTGCATATCTATTAGCAAGTATGGGCAGGAATGGTGCCCCTAGCCCAGAAGTGGGCAAAGTACGGCCCGCGGGCCAGATCCGGCCCGCGGGCTCCTCCAAACCGGCCCCCGAGGTCTGGCTGGGGAGGCTGCTCTTGCCCCTCCCCCGCGGCCTCAGCTGCTGCACTGGGGAAGTTGTTCCCCCGTTGGCCCCCTCCCGCGTGGCCTCGGCAGGACACGGTAGGGAAACTGCTTCAGCCCCTCTTGCCCTGTCTCCCTCCCCCGCGGCCCCAGAGGGCCGCATGAGCAGCGCTGTTGGGCGGGGCTGCGCGACAGCGTGTCCAGCTCCCGGCCAGACACGTTGCGCGCTCTGGGAGATCAGCGCAGCCGTGTGTCTGGCTTTGGGCCAGACACGCTATTCTAGGCAGCGGCGAGGTAAGAGGACTGGGGCCAGGCAGGTTACCTAAAGGGGCAGAAGGTGGGGGGGGGGGAGGGAGGAGGTTGGATGGCACATGGGAGTCCCAGGGGGCCTGTTGGGGGTGGAGGTATAGATAGGTGTCAGGGAAAAGGAAGCTTGGATAAGTGGATAGGGTCCTGGGGGGGTGAGTAAGGAAAAGGAGACCTGTGGAGGGGGTGGTCAGGGGCGAAGGAGCAGGGGGGCTTGAGGTGGGGTCTTGGGGCGGTGGCTAAGGGCAGGGGGTCTCTGGAGGGGGCAGTCAGAGGACAGGGAGCAGGGGGGGCTTAGATAGGGGGTGGGGCTCTGGGGGGCCATTAGAGTAAGGGATCTCCAGATAGGGCGATGGGTTGGGGGTTCTGAGAGGGGGTAGTCAGGGGGCCAGAAGTGAGTGGGAGTTGATAGGGGGCGGGGCCAGGCTGTTTGGGAGGGCACCGCCTTCCCTACCCGGCCCTCCACACAATTTTGAACTCCGATGTGGCCCTCAGACCAAAAAGTTTGCCCACCCCTGCCCTAGCCTCTGTCTACAAAAAGCTAGGAATGAGCAACTGGGGATGGAGTACTTGATTACCTGTTCTGTTCATTTCCTCTGGGGCACCTGGCATTGGCCGCTGTCAGAAGACAGGCTAGATGAACCTTTGGTCTGTCCCAGGAGGCCTATTCTTATGTTCTTATTACTTTCACATCCCCACATGCAGAGCTGAGCGGGGTATAGAACAATGTTTTAAATACTGTGTTCTGCCTTTCATATAATGTTATACAGTGAAAAGTATTAAGTAAACATGCTATGAAATTTTAAAATATAGGCATAAAAGAATGCTGTAAAGAGTTGAATCTGATCATAAACAGGTCATATTAAGGTTGTAAGTGCTAGGTATGTTTTGAGTCTCTTTTCGGGGGCAGGGGGAAGCCCCTATAAAGAAGAGCGGCAGAGATGGCTGAAGTAAATTTTTATGTAGAGTGAAACAACAACCTGGTATCTATAAGGGCTATGCCAGGGAACTGGAGCTACTACTAACTCATGCTAATTTTCTGTTATCTTGGCCTCCTACTCACCGCCCCCATCCATATCACTATCTGTCTGCAGAACTCTAACTAAGCATTTTAGTGCCTGAGGCAAGCAAGCATATCTGTGTGCCTCGAGGAAATGTGATGGTGGGGGAGGCATGCAAGATTGTGTCCCATCCCCCACACCCAGTTTCTACCTTCTATTTATCACAGGCTTTCTCAAACTGCGGAGCACACCCCACAGTTTGAGAAGTCATGTCTTGCCAGGAGCCATCCAATTATAAGCTGGTGGGAGCTGCCTGGCTGCTTGGGCCCCTGACTGTCCGTGCTGTGCGACCCAGGGCACTGGCTGCCTTCTCCGCATCTCTCCCTGCCCTGCTCACCTGCACAGCTAGGTGCTCCCTCAACAGGGAGGGCAGCACTGCTCCGAGCTGCGTTCCTGACATACTCTTGCCTCTGCCCCAAGGAGCCTGGTGCTGGCCAGCGACACCCCCTGGAGCTGGGCTCTGCGCATGGAGCTTGGCTGCCCTGAGATGTTCCCGGAGGTGCTCCCTGCAGTACTTGTCCCCCTAGGGCAGCTGCCTCTCAGCTCGGGTTGACAGCCCTCCAGGATTTCCCTGGAGTCTCCAAGAAATGAGGTTTAATCTTTAATTAAAGATTGTCACGGGATGAAACCTTCAGGAATATGTCTAACCAAAATTGCCAACGTGACTCTCTGCAGCCTTGTCACACCCTCGCTGCCCGGGGACCTGCAATTGCCCTCAATTTCACTCCTCCCACACTCCCTGTGCGCAGAGTGGAACCATCCTTGGCTGCCCTGCCCTAGCCCCATGGCTTCCAGGATCATGGCCACACACAGCCCAACCCTAATGCCCAGCCCAGGCACTGGGGTCAGGTGCGTGCTGGCAGGGTGGACTTGCTCCTGCCAGCTCCAGAAGCCGCTGGCTCCTACGGTGCTGAGAACAGCGCAATCCCTAGGGTTACCATATTTCAAGTTCCCAAATAGAGGACACTGCAAGGAGTAGAGGGAGGGAAACTGGACAGGAGTGCTGAATGGGGTATTTGAGGGGAGTGCTGGAGGGGTGTGTGTACTTATCTGGGGTGGCTCTGGAGACAGAGCAGCATCGCACTCGCTGTCATAGAGTTAGGGTGGCTGGCATAGTCCTAGGACACAGCGCCAGCCTGTCAACACCTCTCTGCAGGTCCCTCCCCCTTCCCAGGCCAGGGAGCCAGTGGCATTCAATGCCCTGCCCACCTGCCGCCACCACCACCACCATCATGGTCCTCGCTCTGCAGGGGAGAGCCTGCTATAGCCGGGGTCACTGGGTCCTTCCCACATGGCAAGTAGTAATAACTGCAGGTAGAAAGAAGTGCAGATTGAGAATACTGCAAAAGAGAGAGCAGGAAATAAATTTAGAAACCACAAAATCTGGCAAAAGAGTATAAATTGGCCTCTGCTCTTGCTCTCATTGAAGTCAATGAGAGTTTTACAGTTGAATTCAATGGGATCTCTTTAATCTCATCTTCCTTTAATGAAAGGGAGCTTACATTAAGTACTTACAGAAGAAATAATCACCTGATGAAAAGTAAGATTTTATTGTAGCCCTGCTCGTTTAAGTTCTAATCAGTGAGTAGTACTACCAATTAGCTTCACAATTCTTAGCCTCTACTCACTCAAAGAGCCCTTCTTGTGACTCTCATTTTCTTTCTCTTGTTTTCAAAATTCTCTTGACTGTTAACATCACTCCAAGAGTAAAAGGAGCTACCTCTTGAAGATTTCCCTGCCCTTCATCTGATCTCACTACCAAGATTCCTTATGAAGTGAGGTGACTCTTAAAGTAGCAGTGTAACAAGTGTGCAAAACTCTGACCTCAAGAAAGCTACTTTAATTGAAGTTGGTATATTGTAGTTCAGCAAACAGAATGGCAAGGACGAAATCTTGAGTTTAAAAATGTATGAATTAACACAGTGTCTTTAATTTATAATAGGGAAGACCGCCATAACACATTTTCAGACTACAACCCAACTGTTTTGACATCAATTTCAACTAAGATTAATAAAGTAAGTGACTGTGGGATGAGTTTTGGGAAGACTTTGGATACAAGGATAGCATATACTGTAGCATTAGACCTCGCGGGAATTTAAAATCTTGGGAATGCTACCAAACTCAAAGATTATAAAGAAATATATTCATAGTGGTGTTCCAGACCAAATATTTTTACCTACCGTGTATATCGTATTTGAAAGTTGAAGAAATCTGCTTTCACATTGCTTCTTCCAAGTTACTGAGTTGCTGTCCATCGCTGCGCTAAAAGATTAGTCTTCATGTAGCAAAAAGTCAGAGCTCTGTCTAAACTATATATAAGGCTATGGTTTAGACACAGGTATTTTTAGCAAGTCACGGATAGGTCACAGGCAATAAACAAAAAGTTATGACCAGTGACCTGTCTCTGACTTTTACTAAAAATACCCGTGCCTAAGTCTTTAAATGCTGTGGGCAGGAGTTCTCCAGCAGATGCTGGGGGAGGGGAGGGCAGCCATGGGCCCTGCTGATCTGGGCAGGAGCGGGGCACTGCCACTGACTTGGGTGGGGTCAGCCACACTATTTGCTGCAGCGGCAGAAATCACAGAGCTCCTGGAAATTCACGGAATCTGCAAAAGACTCACAACCTTAACTATAAATAAAAATGCTCCAAAGTGGTATTTTAACACTGTTTGTTATGGCAAAATATTTACCCATTCTGATGGAACGTGAAAGGTATGCTAATTGTTCCCTCTATTTGCTAGCTATAAGACATTCTCATTAATTATATTCTATTGTATCATCTTTTCAAGATGATATAGAAGATTAGGGTTGGAAGAGACACCTCAGGAAGTCATCAGTCCAACCCCCTGCTCAAAGCAGGACCAATCCCAACTAAATCATCCCAGCCAAGCACCAGGCCTTAAAAGCCTGTGGAGGAGAAATATACTTGGTCATTTTAACCCAAGCCATCTAGAACAGGGGTGTCCAGCCTATGGCCCTTGGGACTCATAATTATGCCAATTATACTACAAAGAAAATGTGTTGGTATTTGATTATAAAAATGTGTTCTCAGAAGGAATTGGGGAGCAAAGCAACCTTTGAGAAGGGATTTGGGATTCGGGGTTTTGTTCCTGGGAAAACTGGAGTGCGTGTGTGGAGGAGGGGATGAGCTGGATACCTGAGGACTGGGTGGTAGAAGGCAAAACTTGGGGCCTCCTAGGATGTTGCAGATGGTTCCTCAGTAATTAGGGCTGAGGAGGGTAATTAGGACTTTTACAGGGGAGGGTTTGGTGAAGAAGGAAGAAATGGGTGTATTTCTGAGGGTTTGGAATGCTAAGAATAGGACTTGTGGATTCATATTTCACCTCTAAACCCAGGTGGTACTTGGGAAGAGCAACTTTGAATCTAAATTTTGCTGTAAGGTCAGAGCTCCTTGTAGGCTCTTAAATCCCAAAATATAAGATCTTAAGTCAGTTTTGTAAGAATTTAGGGGAGAAGAGAGTAAAGTGGGGGGGTAGAGGAGAAAAATAGCAACTTTAAACTGCCCCTTATCTCCTTATTGTAGTCCAGGGGTCAGCAGCCTTTCAGAAGTGGTGTGCCGAGTCTTCATTTATTCACTCTAAGGTTTTGCGTGCCGTTAATACATGTTAACATTTTTAGAAGGTCTCTTTCTAGAAGTCTATAATGTGGCAGATCACTCTCTCACCCCCCTCAGGAACACAGGCAGGAAACCCTTTTTTGCTCCAACAGTGCCCTTTAATTTACAGTGCAGGACCCCACCACCAATATATACAGGTTAAAACAGCTCATTAATATCCAGCTCATTAATATCCAGCTCAACAGCTCATTAATACACAGCTCTATGGACTCTATGTAGTCCAGCTAACAGTGATACAAACACACACAGCTCTTGATAGCGCACACACACACACACACACACACACACACACACACACACACACACACACACACACACACACACACACACACACACACACACACACACACACACACACACACACACACACACACACACACACACACACACACACACACACACACACCCCTTGATAGCTCAACCACCACCACCCTGGGCTTCCTTCCTGGCAGCCTTATATCCCCCAGAGGAGACTGCCAGGTGCAACCCATACAATAGATTGCTCTGCTAGCCAGGTGGCTAATTAGCCTTCCTGCACCGGGGGTTTGCAGAGGGCTTCCCTCCCTCTTAAAGGGGCGGCAGGGCTGGCTCAAGCCCACCCTGCCACAATAATATATAGCTAAACTATTGTAAAGTAAATAAGGTTTTTAAAATGTTTAAGAAGCTTCATTTAAAATTAAATTAAAACATAGGGCCCCCCAGGCTGGTGATCAGGACATGGGCAGTCTGACTGCCACTGAAAATCACTCGTGTGCTGCCTTTAGCATTTGTGCCATAAGTTGCCTACCTCTGTTGTAGTCCTTCCTCCTCTCCAGCTCCACACAGCAGAAAAAGTTGGACATCACTACTGTATATTTTTGCAGTGAAGTTATTAAAATCTACATTTTTTTTCTATTCTTGGCTGGATGAAGTGGCAGTAGGCAAGAGATGGGTTTGCAAGCAGGGTGGGTTGGAATGAACTGCTGATTCTAGGATGGAAAAATAATGAAATACTTTGGGAAAGAAAATGAAATGCTGGAGTCTCCCACTCTCTCCATTGCCCTCTCTTCCTTTTACATTGTCTTTTTATCTATAGATTTAGATATTTAAATTTAAATGTTAATTTTTTTTATAAATTTTGCATATTGGTGTGCTCCCAGTCCAGAAAGTTTGTTGTGTGGGAGTTTGGCATGGTGGTGGAAGGTAATTTGGTAAAGGGGGGGTGGGTCAGAGTTATGGCTGTGGTATGTGCTGTGTGGTGTATGGCTGTTGTGATACTGGTAAAGTGGGAGAGGAGCAATTTTTTCTGCAGAAAAACAAAGTGTTTTGGAAGATATCAGTCAACAAAAATGCTACGCTTCATTATCGTACTACCATGTATTTTAGTGTTCCTCTATATCACTTAATTTGCTCAGATTTTTTTTTCAATTTCTTTTCCCAGTCATGCAAAGGCTCTGTTGAATCCAGTAGAAAGAGCAACAAAAATAGACACTGGGCCTGATTGCTTTTGTGTGTATTTGTGCGCATGTGTCTTGTATAATCACTGACACCTGTGCAAAGCAGATGTAAAACATTAGCATTCTAATTTTGTAGCATTTTATACCCACTTTGCATTCACTTTGTGCTGGTGTTAATGATTGCACAATGTGCAAAATCGTGGAGAATCTGCCCCCTTATTTCTCCACTGCCGTTTTGCTCTGTGGCTCACAGTCCATAGGAGAAGGTGGCTTCCAGAGCTGGACAGTTACTGAAAGATTAGATGAGGTACCTTCTCTGACAAATAGACCACGGAACGGTCTGAATCTCTTCTGATAAACAGAGCTCTTCTATATAAAATGTAACAGCCTAGAGGCAAAGTGTGTTAAGCTATTTATAATTTTAAGTAGTATTTTTAAGTAGTGAAGTGTGTACATTGTGACCCAGAAGTTAGTTTAATTAGCCTCAGCCCAGGAGGTTAATTTTAAACTAAAATTATGTCATGGTCTGCTGCTTTTAAATTAAACTTTTACTACTTAGCCATGTGAGCATATTTTATTTTTTAAATGACTTTATAATCAAATAATTAACAAAAGTCTCCCCTGGACCATTATAAAGTGGAATAGGTGAACAAGGAGCACAGACAAATGTCAAACTGGAGAGCATCATAATCATTGATCTAAAAGTGTTTTTGTGAAATCTTCATTAACTCAGTGTAAACTTGATGCTTACTTGGTTGAACACTAATTTCAGATTTTCCACTACCATTCCTCCCCTGAAGGCATATTCGCCCTTTTATCAACTAACCTGAATTTTAGAGGCACTCTGTGGATGGAACTGGCAGTACATATTGGATGTTGCACAGCAGTGATCCAAGAGCAGAACAACACGTGGCTGCCCTCCTCAGTTTAAAGAGGCATATATAATTTTGTGTTCATTTTTTCCATAGTACCTAAACCATTCAGCAGCACAAGTGACTGAATGCATCAAATTGCATTCTATGCTGTGGCAATCTCAGATGAACTAAGCATTGAATACATGTTGTTCAATGTGTAATGTGCTTTTAGTGGTAATTAAATACATGACATCTTTCTGTCTACCTAGAGCTGGGTGAAAATTTTCATAGAAAACTTTTTTAGGTGAAAAATGCAGATTGGTGAAACATTTCAGTGTTGTCTAATTTGTTGTGGTTTTTGTTGAATAGTTTTGGTTAAAAACAAAATCCAATTTAAAAAAATAGTTCAAAATGACTATTTCAACATTTCCTTTAATTGAATTTGTTTTTGTAAAGATAAAATGATTATTTTGACCCAATATGATTTTTTTTCCAGATTTTCTGGTGAGCCAAAATATCTGTTTTGTACTTCTAATGCTAGTGAAAACCCAGTTGAGCACTAGATCCTAGGTTTTGGGAACCAGTGAGGAAGTGTGTACTTTCTATAGTTTATCTACCTGAGCCTCAAACCACCATCACTGATTTTCAGTTTGCATTTGTTAATGATTTTGGTTCTACCTGTGTCCATGCATTTTAGTTATAAAACACAACTGGGCAATTAGTTTTGTGGAAGATAAAAGTGAGTAATACCCAGAGCAGTTTCTTAAAATATTTTGGAATTTTGGGCAAATTTGGGCAAAAAATAACCCCCCCCCCCAACATATTTTCCCAACGAAAATTTTACAATACAAATATTTTTCAAACTCCATACAGTCAACATCACAGGTGTGATTACACAGTATGCATTTGGTGGGTCTTGTTTGTCAAAGGTAGCTGGTCCAGAACAGACAGAACATGCCCTGCTTTTCAGTGGTCTGCACAATCCTCAGAGTGAGATGAGAAGTGAGGCTCTAGAACAGGGGTGGGGAACCTCTGGCCCGCAGGCCTTATACGGCCCGCCAAAGCCTTCCATCCAGCCCGCGTGCATCCCTGGCCGGCGGCTCCCCCAGGCGCTTCCCGGCCCCTTCGCTGAACGCGGAGCTGCCCCCGCCTGGCAGCCCGGGGCAGCTCCACGCTCGGCGAAGAGGCCGGAAGTGCCTCGGGGAGCTGCCGGCCAGGGACGCACGGGAGCAGCTCCCCCAGGCGCTTCCCGGCCCCTTCGCTGAACGTGGAGCCGCCCCCGCCTGACGGCTCGGGGCGGCTCCGCGCTTGGCAAAGAGGCCGGAAGCACCTCGGGGAGCCGCTGGCCAGGGATGCGCGGGGGGCCGCCAGGTGGGGGCGGCTCCCCCAGGCGCTTCCCGGCCCCTTCGCCGAATGCGGAGCTGCCCCCGCCTGGCGGCCCGTGGCGGCTCCACAAAGAGGCAGGGAAGCGGCTCCACAAAGAGGCAGGGAAGCGTCTCTGGGAGCCGCCGGCCAGGGACGCGCGGGGGTGGCTCTGCGCTCCGGCAGGCGGGCGTGGCTCCACGCTGGGGCCGGCAAGTGCCTGGGGGAGCCGCCGGCCAGGGATGCGCTGGGCCGCCAGGCGGGGGCGGCTCAAACATGGGGGGGGGGGCGCCACGGGGAGCCGACGGTCAATGGGGGGGAGGCCAGGGTGGGCGAGGTGTGGGTGCAGGAGGGAAGGAGGCTTGGTGGGGGGAGGCTGGGCTGGGTGGGTCAGGCATGGGGGGCAGGAGGCTGGGTTGGGAGGGGGGAGGAGGTTAGCTTCGGTGGGGTGGGCCGGGCCAGGCAGGGGTGGGGGAAGAAAAGCAGTTAGATGGGAGGCTGGGCGGGGGTAAAGCAACATCACCCCCTACACCCAGGCTGACAGCGGGAGCTGACTGGGGCAGGTGGCAGGACCCCGGCTGGCAAGGGGCCAGCGGGGAAACCCCAAAGCAGTGCAGGGCTAAGCACTCCGCTTGCCACTGCCTTGGGGTTCCCCCCGCTGGCCCCTTGCCAGCTGGGGTCTCATTGCCAGCCTGGGCTTCCGGGGGGGGGGGGTAGCAGCCCGTGAATGACATTCTAAATGTCCAAATGGCCCTTGGCACAAAAAAGGTTCCTCACCCCTGCTCTGGAAGAAACAAAGAGAAGAGCCCTGACTCAGATTATGATGAGTCTGACTCATCTGTACATCATGACACTGTAACTCATTGAAATCCAAGAAATTGCAAAAAGAGAGAAATCTAAAATAAAATCAGTGGTTAGCCACTGTCCCTTTGAGCTGAAGAGATGCACCCAGGTAGGGTTCCTTGATACAGTTGTCCTTAATACCACCTTTTAGGGATCAAATTTTCTCTTACATTTTTCACTTTATTCAAATATATGTATTTATTGACATTAATGTAGTCAGTTAATTTACATAATACATAGCAGTCGGTGGACCCAATCCTAGACATTCATATTCACTTGAGTAGTCCAATGGAAGTCAATGTTATCTCACATTGGCTGAAACTATTTCCCATTGCGGTCAATGCACAACTTCCATTGACTACAGCTAAAGTTAGATAGATGCCGCATCTATGCCTGATCATTCAAATTCTTATTCTAAGGGCATGTTGCTTTTTTGAATGAGTTTACAATCTAAACAAGATAAAACAAACTAACATGAAACAAGACTCTGAACAACAATCCTGAGATGACTCCATGTGGGGATTGTGGTGATGAGGAGGAGGGATAGGAGCATATTGTAGGGGGGGGGAAGGTGGTACTATCCCAAGCTCCACCTACAAATGATGCCAAATGAAATGGAACTCAGTCAATTATGCATAATCTTCAGAATGAGATCATGCCACTTCTTTCTCGGGTGCTTGATGAGCAAAACCAGTAAGCTATGTTGGCATTTAAATGATCACTGTTAGGGTGTCAGAATTAACACCACCTTAAAATGAATATTTTCATTTTTGCCACTTGTCCTAGAGTTAAGTATTAGAAAAAAGGGAAAGAAGATTAAAATCTATGAAAATGGAATATTAGATAAAAACTTTCTTTGATTTAAAAAAATCTTCCTTAAAGATTCTAAACTAAAAATGTTTATCATCATATCTGCTCACCTCACAGACTCCTGAGGTGAACTCTCAACCCAAAACAATTCAGTTATGCACTGCCATTCAGGCATAAGTCAGTAAAGAACACAGGTTTATACTAAAAGAAAAAGTCTGTCATTTTTAACTACTGACACAAAGTACAGCAATTATTTATTAAGAATTAGGAGCATTGCCAGCAGATTAAGGGAAGTGATTATTCCCCTGTATTTGACACTGGTGAGGCCACACCTGAGTATTTCATCCAGTTTGGGTACTCCCCCCCCCCCCCCCCCCCCCATGACAGAAGGGATGTGGACAAATTGGAGAGTCAAGCAGAGGGCAATGAAAATGATTATGGGGCTGGGGCGCATGACTTACAAGGAGAGACTGAGGGTTATATAGTCTGCAGAAGAGTGAGGGGAGAACTGATCGCGGTCTTCAATTACCTGAAGGGGGATTCCAAAGAAGATGGAGCTAGGCTGTTCTCAGAACGATTGCTCCTTGTTCAGTCACCAGTCTCAAGTTGCAGTGGGGGGAAGTCTAGGTTGGATATTAGGAAACACTGTTTCACTAGGAGGGAGGTGAACCACTGGAAAGGATTCCCTAGGGAGGTGCTGGAATATCCATACTTTGAGGTTTTTAAGGCCTGGCTTGATTAAAGCCCTGGCTGTGGTGATTTAGTGGGTTTTGGTCCAGCTTTGAGCAGGCGATTGGACTAGATTACCTCCTGAGGTCTCTTCCAACGCTAATATTCTATGGAATATTCTAATGTTTCAGGAAATTAATTAGTAAATTGTAATCAATAAAACTAAGAAACCCCTGTAAATGCCATAAATAAAGTAAGTACATTAATGGGTAACTGAATTAATTAGTTTAATATAAACAAAATGCTGCTATTACTAATGGAGAAGAAAGGATAATCTTGTGATTAAAGCACAGGAGTGTGAGTCAGAAGATCTTGGTTCTGTTCTCGACTCTGTCATAATTTTACAATCTATTTTGGGGAGCATGGTGCCTCTCTGCCTTGATTTTCTCATCTATAAAACAACTCTTCTGTATTTCATGGGGTGTTCAGTCTTAGTGATTTATGAACATTAGTAAATTATGAGATCCTTAAGTTGCTATAGGTGTCTGAAATATTATTTAGAGGAATAAACATACCTAACTTGTAGATGGTGAAAATTATTTACTAAACATCAGTTACTAAATATACATATTTGGAAATGTATTTTTCTTTTGGGTTCATGTATATTTGCTGCAGCCACCATTAGCATGAACTCAGGGAATATTTGAATCGATAGAACAGGCTTAGAGAACAAGAAAATCTTTTTGAACACACTCAACCATTTTCTGGTCCCACTGAAATGAACAGGAAAGTTCACCTTGAATTCAGTGCAACAAAGGTTTGCTCCACATGAAGGAAGCAGACGAGGTGTTTTCCACAAAGGCTACTTACCTCAAGGTTGGGAATGTTTAGTCCGCTATACACTCTGTGCAACTACTAATTACTTTTAACATTTTTAGTCTTTTTTTTTTCCTGTCTGCAACCTCTCCTGCTGCCAAAGCCCCTCTATTTCCTCTCACACCCCTTACTTTCTGAGGGCTGCCCTAATTTTGACCCACCCTACTATAGGCCCCAGGAGTAGGTCAGGTGTCTGGGAATTGCCAGTGAGGAGCACTTTACATCTCATTTCCTGGGGCATGCTGCCCACATTTCCCTTGCATTGAGGGTTTCTGCAGGGGCGAGAAGGGGGCAGAGAGCCAGCATAGGCAGCTCTCATCTGGAGACTCAACCTGGAAAGAATGCATCAGAAATTAGTAGAATTCAGGGATTATAAAACAATAATCAATTGGCAGAATGATTCTTTGAAATGAGTAAATATATTTCACTCCAGAATTGCAACCAGTAATTGCTAGACTTTTTTTAAAGCACTAAAAATATAGTGGGGGGGGGGAGGGAAGGAAGAGGAGAAAAAGAGAGAATGAGAATAAATCTTATTATTATTATTTCCAGGTACTTACATGTCTACTCCAACTCAGCAGGGTTACCATTCTGATTGAAGAGAGCCTTAGGTGGCCTTTCTCCAGTACCGGTAAATTACCTTTGAGCCTGCTACTGATGCTCTTGGGGCTACTTCTCTGGAAGTGATGGCTGGTACTCAAGCATAACTAATCACATTTACATTTCTGACAAATAACAAAGCAGAAATGTTTTCTGTTCTATTGCACAAATGCTGTTTGAGGAAGAGACTTGAATCTTAAAAATCACTTACATGAAATGCAGCTGTTCAGTTCCTTAGATCCTTTGCACAAAGTCTAACTCGTTCCCATAATATATTGGTATGTTTCCAGCCTTGCTCATGTTGCTTGCAGGTTGTAACCTATAAAGCTATCGCTATGTGGTTCATGAAAACTAGGTCTTGCTTCACTCTATTCATTGCTAAACTATTTATTTCACTGACATCCTACATTGCCTATAAGCAACAGTACCAGAGTGGTTATCAGTGCACCAGAAGAATGGTGACTTTATACTAGTATTTAAAATAAACATACTAGAATGTGCAGTATTTTAAAGGGTGAGATGATTAAGATAAATACAGTATGAAATACTTAGTTAAGTAATTGTAATTAGGTTTTTCATAAGTTGAGTGATTTTTGGGTTTTGTTAATGTACAGAATCGAGAATTCTTATAAATGTATCCATTTTATTAATCAAAATGGAACATAAAAATTTGGAATTTACAGAAAGTGAAATAAAGTTGGATACACGTTGTTGAGTACAAAATTTAAATGAAGGAATTTAACAGGCTATTAAAACTTTACTAAGAAGAAATAGATTTAATCATAAATTCTTATCACAAATTTGTCAACGTTCTACTCTAAGGAAGTGATTTACATACTAGTATGGCTCTATGGATCCTTAACACAAATCCTTATCAATGCATCAGTCAACTGAAAATTACATGACTGTCAGAGAAAGCTAAACCAAAAGTAATTCCAAAGTTATAAACTTAAACAATTACTTAATTATTGAAATGTCAGTATAATTCAAAAGACAATAATTCACGTCGCGTCCTGATGAGAAGCGATAAATCAATTACTACCCGCCGGTCTGGCGGGTAGTGAAGACATACCCTAAATCTGAACCATTGCCGGTTTAACTCAGTTTACTATTAAATTCAACTCAACTAAGATTAGAATTTAAATTGATGATGGAAATAGCAAGAAGTTTATATTATTACAAAGCCTGATATCTCAAACTGGTTTGTCTACAAATTCTTGGAAAGAGGATATTCCTACCCTTATTTGGGTTCAGTGCAGGAATTACTAGGTGAAATTATATAGGCTATGTTTTGCAAGAGACTGGACTAGATGATTGTATTTTTCTTTTCTGATCATAAAAAATCTGTGAACTTTATTTGTTTACAGGCTTTCTATGGTCTCTTCACTTTTGTATCTGAACACTTCCGACATTAATGAATTTATATACACAACATCCCTGTGGGGTAGCACAGTCACAAGGTTATATGTGAAGTCTGGCATAGCCCCAAACAAAACTCCTCTGTCCCGATACTGTGCGATTACCATAAACCAAATGTTCTCTCCAACAGACTTACTAGTACTTACCTTTATTATTATTATTATTTATTATTATTTTATTATTACAGACAGAATGCTAGCTAACCTCTTAATTACTATAGTGAATCCATATCCTCATTAGCTGCATTTATACAGTGCTATGGTGCTTGATAATCAAATAAAATATCTGTTCCCTGAGGGGCTTGAAGGAATTATCCAAAATTTACATAAATATAGCTGAGAGCTGAATTTGGCCCATAGAAACTACATTAGATTTAATTCAGCGGGGATTACAAATTAAGGAGCTGGTATGGGCTGATGAGAGATACAGTAGTGAAAATGTTGTATATGCAGTTTGTTAGCACTTGTTCAATCTCCTAGAATTAAAATGTGTGTACTGTAGTGGAGCTTGAAGGGTAAGGTGTGAATCAGTGGTGGAAGCCTAGCCAAAAGAAATGATTTGAAAATCACATCTCCTATTTCTTGTTTAAACATTCACACACAGTCCGAACTCCCTGGGAATTCTTCGTTTAAAATATAATTAACAGGGTTTTTTCAATGGCCCAAATTGGTGATGTTCTACTTTGCCTAAAAGGATTCATGCTTCTATGCTTGATCCCACTCAGTTGCTCTGCATGCTGGTGAAGGCTGAGGCCTTCAGTGGGAAAAGAGTAAAGGATTCTATGCTGCCTTTGTGGCACCTGGAATTTGGGATCAGCTAGGAACCAATCTGGTCTCTGGCAAATTTTAGAGTAGGGTAATGGGGCCAAGGATCCAATCTGAAGAACGTTAATCAATGTGATTACAAATCCCTTCTCCTCTGACACTCGCCTTTCACTCTTCTGACTCCTGTTATGACATTATTTCACTAGTTCTGCCACCATCATAGAATTTTCCATGGCCAGAAAGACTTAAATTTCTAATATGAACAATAACAATCAGCAAAACCATAACTTTTATTTAAAAATTACAATAACACAACCACTGTTGGGTCACCTTTAACACGAAAGGAAGCAAAACAAAGGCTCAAGCCATTTTCTCTCTCTTTCCCTCCCCTCCCCCCCCCCAGGTCACCTTTAAGGCTTAAATGCTCATTTGCCATGTTGTGTATGTGTGCAGTTTGTGGCAGGCACAGAACATGTCACACCTTCCGCTGATAACTTGAGCTTGTAATTCTGTGGTTGCTCCTCCAGGCTGTACAAACTACTTGAGTGAGTGGGAATGCTAAGATACAAAAAAGTGTATTCCAGCATTTGCCTGATACTAAGGGAATATTATATTTCTTTCCTTAAGGTTGTGTGAAGGCACTTGAGCACAGCAATAATCTGTAGTATATTCACAGCATTAGAAGTCCCTGATTTCCTCTGTAAAGTCAGCAAATATGTATTTTTCAGGCCCATAAACAGAGCTCTATGTACACATGGCAGGAGCTTTATCTGATTGCCTTCCTTAGCACAAATCTGGGGCGGGAGCCATTAGGATCTGGCATTAAATGGTGGTAAATAAAATGCTGCTTGATATTTATACTTAGACAGAAATTTGAAATGGCTCTCTTAAGGGCAGAATACCTTGCCATTGTTTTCTCTGCATCTGATATTTTCAGTCAAGTGGCTATAAAAAGTTCTTATTTAAATGTAATGCAGTCAGATAGACTTGAAAGAGTGACAGCCTGATTCACACCTCACCCCGGTTTTACACATCTATGTAACTCCTTCGCCAGCCGTGAAGTTACTCCCATTATGCACCAGGGTAAAATATACCAGAATTATGCCCAGCATACTCTGAGAGGACTGATGAAATAATATACAGTACATGGTGAATTTCCTAGTTCCTTGGAAGGTCCTATACTGTTTTCTTTGAAACAATACTTTATATTGAACTAATTGTTCAGCAAAAGGCATTATGGGGAGGTTACCATTAATCAGGTTTTTTGCTGGTGCAATTCATAAACCTTGGATAGAATGGTGTAGCCAGGTTTTAACATCAGGGGGAGCGAGCACCAAAAAAAAAAAAAAGACTCCACTTCACACACACGAGACTCGCACAGACAAAGTTAGCTCCCACATGCCAGGTGGCTCCAGCCCTTCCAGCGGCACCTTCCAGGGCTTCACTCCGCAGCGACTCCCCTCCCGATGCTGATCACACCCAAACTTGGACCAACTTTTGCACTGGTCTCCCCGCCACCCATCCCGTCCATGAAGGCGGCTAGGCAGCGGGATGAGAGCGCAGCCCCAGGTAGTAGGGAGCCGCCGCCAAGGCACCCCAGACGCAGAATGAGCGACTCCCCAGCACCGGAGAAGGAGGCGCCAATCTCCCGGAAGCAGCGGCTGATGGCCGCAATTGCTTTCAGCAGCTCCGGAGCTGAGCCCCCCTCAGCGCTCTGCTTCTTCATCTGCGGCAGGGGCATTAGGTGCGGCAAGGCGCCACTTTTGGAATTCTGGGTTCAGGAGGAGCGGCCACTCCCCCTCATCTCCCCCTCCCCCCCCCAGCTACGCTACTGCTTGGATATATGATTAAACTTTTGCCAAGTTTGTGCCTCAGAGGTGGTAAATTCAGCTTGCTAAAAACACATGTCCATATACTATATCTTTCCCCCATAATTAGTGACAGATATGGGTGAAGGGAAGAAAGGGACATATCAAGTTTCTTCACCAATAAGAAAGCAGCAGCAAGTGAAGGAACACTGCTGTCGCAGAAGGGAGTAAAACAAGGTCCTTCCACCTTACACAGAGCCAGCTCAGCAATGCACTTCTTACATCAAGGAGGTTTGATGCCCTGATGCCTCACAGCTGGAAGTAGAGCCAGCCTCCTCCCCCACGGTACATATGAGGGGTTTCACCGGTATAACTATCATTCTAGTCAGTAAAACACTCTCATGCAGACAAACTCATCTACCCTAAAACACTCAATAGCTGAATCAGTGCTAACAAAATCATAGCTTGATGCTTATGACCACACACAGTTTACCATAGAAGAGATTGTTGAGGGGAAGGTGCATGGGATTCTTCCATCCTAAGTGCAGGACTCTGCACTTGTCCTTGTTGAACCTCATCAGAGTGCTTTTGGCCCAATCCTCTAATTTGTGTAGGTCCATCTGTCTCCTATCCCTACCCTTCAGCGTATCTATCGCTTCTCCCAGTTTAGTGTCAAATTCTCAGTGTGAATTTTTCACACCCTTGAGCAACGTTGTTGTATTGCTATAGGTCTATAATGTAGACCAGACCCTAGCCTCTTTGTGAGGGGCAATTAACAAAGTCTTTGTATGGTGATGTCCCAAAATGGCTCATTTCATTTTGATGGGCCTTCTTGGTGGGCAGGAGACAATCCCTCCTGATTGGATTCACAGTCTCAGAGCAAACATTTTTTCCATTGAGAAAGCATAAACTTAAATATTACCTTAAATTTCATCATCATATGCTATAAGTGAGATGAATGCATGCAGTAACTTAGATGCATTTCATAAAGACTAAACACATTGTTATAAGCTCAATGCCCATCTTAACCATGCTAATACACAGGTGAAACAGACTTTTCAGCAATTAACTTGTCAGACTCGGCTGAGGTCTAAAGCCTTAGCAAGAGCTGGTTGCTTGGCAAGAGCTTGGCAAGACACCTGGTCTGCCAGTGTCACAGGTGGTTAACTGCATGTGTGTACCATGGGCCCCTTCGTGTACCTTATTTTCCCTATCTACATGATACCATGGAGTTGTCAATACCTACTATGAATCAGAGAGGTAGCCATGTTAGTCTGGGATAGCAGAGGTAACAAAGAGTCCAGTGGCACTTTAAAGACTAACTAAAGTATTGAAGCATAAGCTTTCGTGGGCTAATACCCACTTCGTTGGATGCAACGTGGCACTTCTTACCAGTAAATCTCAAAGTGCTTCACAATCTTTTTAATTTATTTATCCTCCCAACAAATTTGTGATGTAGGGAAGAACTTCAGTCTCCATTTTACAGATGGGGAACTGAGGCATAAAGAGACTACGTGACTTGCTCAAGATCACACAGGAAGTCTATGGCAGAGCAGGGTTTTTAATCTGAGTCTCCAATGAGAATCCTTTGAATCCTTTAACCTTTGAAACCTCCTTTTGGGGAAATGACAGATACTTGTGGCAGGGTCCTACCATTTGAAAGGTCCTTGCATCATGAGACTCCATCATAATCTATGTAAATCTTGGAAGACCCACAGCTTTCAGAGGCTGAACCTCTTGCCATTTTTAGGGGCAAATCTGTCCCTTGCTCCCCACCTTGAAAGAAGAATTGGAAAGAAACTCTGAGTGGAAATGTACATAGTTTTTTCAGACCCATATGTGGGAAGAAACGATGAAGGGAAATATTGGTCTATGAGTGTGAAGTGCTAAATTTGAAAGAGGAGTAAATATAAAGTCCCTGCAAAAGGAAATTTCTGAAAAGACAATTGTATTCCCTTCCCAGTAAGAGCTGTTGCTGATTTCTCTTTCGAATTTATGGGGTTTTTTAAATAAGGTCTCGCCTGATTTTAATCCAGCAATGTTTTGAATGAGAAATTCTGCTTATTGGGGCTCTGAAGGACTCTGTGGCGTTGAATTACTCTGAAGCAGGGCCAGCGACAGAAATTTTGGGGCCCCCTACTCTGATAGTTTGGGGCCCCCTAGCCTATTCTCCTTTCCCTCCCCCCCCCCCCCCGCCTGACCCGGCCCACCCAACCTAATCTCCTTCCCCAGCCTAACCTTCTCCCCTCCCCACCCATCCCTGCCTAGCCCACCCCGCTGTTGGGGGGTGATCTTCGGCACGGGGGAAGAGGCACCCTCCCCATTGGTTCCCTGCCGCCCGGCTGCGCGCACCTGGGTCTCCCCAGCCCCACTCGCTGGCCCCCGCCTCCGCGGAATGGCGTCGGCGGCACCTGTGTCTGTGGTGGAGTTGTTGTGGCTGGAGGGCTCCAGCGCCGAGGGCGGGTTCGTGCGCGCGGTGCTGGCACTGCCCAACAAGCCGTACACCACCGTGCGCTTCTTAGAGCGCGGCAAGCACTATACAGTGCACGGCGGGGACGCACTGCTGGCAGCCCGCGAGCTCTTCCGCACCCGCGGCATCATCCGGCTGTTGGTGGGGGGCCCAGTCAGGCCCGGCGACAAGGGGGGACGGACGACTACGGGTACAGCTGTGTACCGGGCCCCGGACTTAAGGGGGGGGGGCTGAAGTCCGGGGCCTGGTACAGCTGTAACCGTAGTACCCCCCCTGTCACCGGCCCTGCTCTGAAGACTCTTTGTCTGCCTGTGAACCTGCCCATGAACTAAGCGAGCAGAAAGAACCAAAAACAGGTGTGCAGCAGAAACATGAAAGGCATTTTCTTTTTCATTTTAGCACAGGTCAAAGTAAATAAGTCTCTCTTTCTGTTATGAAGATAAAAAAGCGTTGCAAACTAGCTCTCTTAATATTGCTTTGCATTTGAGGCTCTCTTGGTAAAAGAGGCAAAATTCACAATATGGAGAACAATCATGAGGCTCACCCCACCAACAGAGGGCTTGTTATGAGATTCTGGAAAGGTAGGAAAACATGGTTGTACAATGATCTGTCTAGCTGGGGCAGAACTGACAGCTCTCTGAGCCCATGTTTTAATCTTCCAACAACCTTAACTTGTAAGCTAAAGATAAAAAGCAAATTGCTTGAAAAATAACCCAGATATCACGGCACTCATAAAGCTTCCTCCCTCTCCCCCCTTTTGCCCCATTCCTTTTATGAGTATATTTTTGGAGGCTTTCTCAGGGTCGCACTGCTTGGAATTGACTTCATCTGCTTTGCCTTGAATTTTTGCTTTGATTTTTAAGAAATGCTTGTGTTGTCATATCTGTTATGGTAAAGTGAGCTATGTTAAACTGACATAACATTTGTAACTTGTACCAACAAAAAAAATTCAAAATACTGCCAATCAATCCTTGGCTCCTGTTCTTATATCGAGATAGTGTGGCACATATGGCAGATGACACTGCCAAAAACATCAGGGGTCCTTGTCGTAGGCCCTATGGTGTTTGAGCAGCAATTTACAGGGTCACATTGGTAACCAGAAAGTTTCTTCAGAATTTATAACAAGGATCAGTTATTTGAGATTTTGGTTAACATCTGTACCACCTTGTGCAGTGGTGCAGCCATTTCTTATTCAGATTCCTGGGTTGGACTAGACCATATTTACAAGTGAACCCTACCAAAAACTGAGTCAATACAAGAAGTGGTATTGGGATTCAATGGATAACTCTTCCCTATACATCACTATTCAAGTAATGCACCAGTATGGTGCTGCAGGCATTGGGGCTGCTGTGGTGTTGGTGACATTTTCCGGGTAACATTGAAAACCAGGAGTCTCACACTTGGGGCCATTAAATATTCTATTAAACTTTTTTTCTAAAAATAGGTATATTAACTCCATTGCCAAATTTCAGTTCAGATAATTACCTACATGTGTGCCACAGTTCGTTGTACAATAGCTTGTTTGTTTCATCCTATAAGCAGTTGCATTTCAGGAGATTAACAAATTCCAATATAACATGTGAAGGAGGTAAAATTTTTGAAATCCCTGGATTAAAGATGCTATCAAAGTCCTTTAACTGCTCTTAGACTATACCAGATATTAGCAAATACGAAATGTCATGATAAAGTATAGGAAAAAAAAGTCATATTCAAATGATTATGTGCAGGTCATATTAAATTAACAGTTCCTTAATTGTCACTGATGCTAAAGGTGATATTTTTATTACAACAAAACATTTCATATATAGACATATATCATCTTGCATGCCAAGTTCAACCTTCAGCAATGTCACCATGGAAGCTCTGCTACATCTCAATCTAAATGTCAGCACAACTCTCTGTGTAGGTCATGTTAACAGCTCTATGAAATGGGTCGTCTCTTCTTCCAGGGAAGAAAATTGTTTTCATAATACAAAACATTCTGATGAGGGATATGGAACTTCTATAAAAATCTATTTTAAAATATGATTGCTTTATATTTTTCCTTGTAAATGCAGTTTTGTTACTCATTTTGATTTTTCTTTTCCACTTTCCAAGTAATATGTAGAAATTAAATCCAGCATAGTGGAATTGGTACCATTTAATACAGGGGTCTCCAAACTACGGCCCGCGGGCCGGATGCGGCCCGCGAGGCCCTCTCATCCGGCCCGCCGAGATCTTTTTGGCTATTTAGGGAATTTTTGGCTCTTTTGAGCTTTTCGCTGGGACGGCTCCGCGCTGGGGCCTGGAAGCGCCGCGCGGGCCGCCAGCAGCGGGGCCGGGACGCGCCGCGTGCTCGGCTGCCGCCGCGGGGCCGGGACGCGCCGCGTGCTCGGCTGCCGCCGCGGGGCCGGGACGCGCCGCGTGCTCGGCTGCCGCCGCGGGGCCGGGACGCGCCGCGTGCTCGGCTGCCGCCGCGGGGCCGGGACGCGCCGCGTGCTCGGCTGCCGCCGCGGGGCCGGGACGCGCTGCGTGCTCGGCTGCCGCCGCGGGGCCGGGACGCGCCGCGTGCTCGGCTGCCGCCGCGGGGCCGGGACGCGCCGCGTGCTCGGCTGCCGCCGCGGGGCCGGGACGGCTCAGAGCTGGGGCCGGGACACGCCGCACCGCCACGCAGTTACAGGGGGCGAAACAAGGAGCCACCCACTGCCAGGCGGCGAACCGGTCTGTGGGGAGAGACCGGGTTGAGCGGGTCAGTTGGGGTGGGGGGGAGAGACCGGGCTGGGTGGGTCAGTTGGGGGGTGGGTGGGAGGGAAGGAGGTTTTGGGGTGAGAGACCTGGCTGGGTGGGTCCCAGCAAAAAGCTCAAAAGAGCCAAAAATTCCCTAAATAGCCAAAAAGATCTCCGCGGGCCGGATGAGAGGGCCTCGCGGGCCGCATCCGGCCCGCGGGCCGTAGTTTGGAGACCCCTGGATTAGATGAAGCATAAGTGAAGACCTGACAGATTCTACCAAAGTAGTTAATTTTGAGGTAGGCTTTACACACCTCTAACTGCAATTATGGAGCTGTTTATTATGTAAACTGTATTATTCATTCACTGTGGTGTTTCAAAGGAGTTTATTCTTGCAGGAGTTGTACAAAACTCTGCAATTTGACCTGAACAATATCTTCAGTTTTAGTCTTTCAATCCATGCAGGTTCATCTCCTTTCCCCCCATAATCCATGCAGCGGGCCCAGGGCCCGGGGGGGGGGGGGGAGGGGGGAGAGAGAGAGAGAGAGAGAGTGTGTCCCCTCCCCCACCACCCTGGGCTTCCTTCCTGACAGGCTTTTATTCCCCCTGAGGAGGCTGCCAGGTGCAACTCATCACCCTGAGCCCTCTGCAGCCCAGGTGGCTGATTAGCCTTCTCTGCAAAGGGAGGTTTGCAGAGGCTTCTGCTCCCTCTTAAAGGGCCCGCAGGGCTGGCTCAGGCCCACCCTGCCACAGTGTCCAGAAAAGTACCAATTTTAATATTACAGAAGTGAATATTAAAGAGCAACTAAAGAACAGGCATTAAAACAGAAATAAGAAAAATTAGACTGGATCAAGAAATGCATATGGGAATGATCTCTTCTTTGTGAAAGGCTCTCTAAACTGAATTATTCAACATGACTTAATTTGGATAAGACTCAAAGGATTAAAAACAACAAATATTTAGACTTTATTAAATTACTGGTATGAAACATTGGCTTCAACTGACGAATAGCACAAGACAACAGTTATCAGGGTTAATGTGGTACTTCCTATATTGTACTATTATTTCTTGTGACACTGGACAATTGCAGCCTGATTTAAGCAATGCTTTGTAATGGTTTTTAAAACAACTGAAATTTCAGTTGTAATCTAAAAAGTTACTAAACAAAAATGGCTTCCTGTGTGGCCACATAGCTACTTACTCCTGTTAGCCCTGCAGAGCCAACACAACTAAGAGTGAATGAACTAGAATCTATTCCTTGTGTATCAACAGAATTGTTTCACTAAGTTCCAATGAGTTATAGTTGCAAGCCTGCAAAAGACAATGGGTTGTACAGGAAACATTGGGGGGTAGAATCTACAGACCATGTGTAAAAAGGGAAATCTTGAATCTGAGTGGGGAGGTTATTTGACCTCTGTATTTGGCATTGCAGTGACAACTATTGGATTACAGTGTGCAGTTTTGGTGTCCATAATTCAGGAAGGATGTTGATGATAATAAATTGGGACAGGGATAGAAAAAGCCATGAGAATGATTAAAGGATCAGAAAACGTTTTCTAGGGATAGATTCAAGGAGTTCAATTTATTTATCTTAACAAAGAGAAGGTTAAGAAGTAATTTGATCTCAGTTTTACATGTACCTACATGGGGAACAAATGTTTGATAACAGGCTCTTCAGTGTAGCAGACAAAGACATAACACAATCCAATGGCTGGAAGTTAAAACTAGACAAATTCAGACTAGAAATAAGGCATACCTGTAACAGCGAGGACCCATAGAGACAATTTACCCAGAGTTGTGGTGGATTCTCCATCACTGATACTTTTTAAATCAAGATGAATTTTTCCCCCTAAAAAGCCTATTCTATGAACTACTTGGGGGGAAGTGCTATGGTGTGTGTTTATAGAAGAGGTCACACTAGATACAATGGTCCTTTCCAGCCTTGGATTCTATACCACAATGGATTTTCATTGTTTTGTATACATAGAGTTCTTGTCATGAACTACAGACCCACTTTGTCCGAACATATGTTCATTTTTGTTTAGTGTCTGTTTCTGTTGCAGCGATAGAAAAATGAGTTTCTAGTGTCCATAATACCACCTCTAGATTTATGTATGGCGTAAAACAGAAATGTTATAAAATACTTTATTAAAAGAATTAGTTTCACTGGGAATGGGGGTAAAAAAGGAAGTGAAGGAATTCTGTGGCCCAAAAAATATTTACAAATCTTAATATTGAGGAATAGACTGACAAGTGCTTGAATTGCTGTTTTTTCTCTTCACTCTTTTCCTTTTGGGGTATGGAGTAAAGTCCTGACCACTCCTGGGACCAGAATCTCATCTTATTGACACCGGTGTAAGTAACTTCTTGTCTGAAGTCAAAGGAATTATGTGGTTTCAGGACATGAAGTCAGTGGAATTAATCTGGATTTACACCAGTGTAAATCAGTTCAAAATCTGAGCCATTTCTTTATGATTTATAATAATAAGGGCATTCAATTTACTATTTTGGACTAATTCCACTCTACTTCACTAAAAAATCATTTCTGTACTTTAAACTAGATGTGGTAATCTTTGCATCCTTTTTCTGAACAGTTGAGTAATGTGCTGTTAAACATTTGCTATCTTTCACTTGAGAGAGATCTGTATTTAGTCTTGACTAAAACAATTCCTACAGAGTGAGAGAAAAATTCTTCACTCATTTACAACAGTGTAAATCCAGATTAACTCCACTACATTCAGTGGAGTTGCTCTGTATTTGCACTAGTATAACTGAGAGCAGAATTTCACCATGGGTTGGTGGGTGTGTATGTGGTAGTTTGAAAAGCCATTTGTAACCTTATTAAAACCCCATAATGCATGTGAATAGTGCTATATAAATCAATAAGTAATCATTATATAAGGCATTCTGATATGACCTGGCCATAGTCTCCTTCATTTGCTACATTAGTTCCCAGGTATTTCAGTACCTTTGACACCTAAAATTACATGCTTGTGAGATATGTATCAACCATGATATTCTCCTTCGCATTGTTTAATTTTGTTTCATAACCATGTATGATGAACAATCATGAAGGCTGAACATCAGTTGCTCAACCAACACCCCGGACACATTTAGCAATGATTTAGATAACACTCATATCAATTCAGATAATATTAGCTATGCCTATTAAATGGCTGTCAGTGGAATCATCAAAATCAACACTATTTGTTTTTCAGGTTGTGACTGCACTGTAGAATCATCAGCTCCCCTTCCAGTTATCCCTGATCTGCTGTTGCACATGCTTGGCAAATTCAGCAACTGAGATAATACAAATTGAATTAAGCCTAACTACAAGCATTCCCTTCCAGTAGCATTACGTTTTTTTGTAATGGGATAATTTTGTTGCTTGGTAACAAAAATATTGCAGTTGGAGTGCCTAGGAAAGCAGGCTGGATGCAGTATATTTATTTAGAGAAGTTTGCTGGTCTACATATCCTGCATATTTACAAAATTGTGATTAATGTTACTGCACACTTGTGACAACATAGCGTGCTGAGCTTTTGAGTCCTTGGTAGATCCACAAATGGGGGGAAAACCTCCCATTCTGTTCTATCACTTCATTTTAGATGGGATTTACATACTCATTCATTAAACTCTAAGAAGAAGTGGCAGATTCCATCCACCCCATGGAGCTTAGTGATTATTTCTCTTTCACTTGCACCTGCACTTGCTTTTAAATTTACAAAAGTATTTTGAATGGATTCCCATGGCTATAAAGCAGTACCAGATGAGTTTTTTTAAAAAATGTATTAGTATTTTGTTACACTAGGTAGGTGACAATGATAATGGTTAGATCATGTGGCTGGAGCAGAGAAACATGATCTCTAATCTAGCAAAAACCTATGAATGTGCTTAACTTAATGCATCTTGAGTAGCCGCATTGAAGTCATTAGGACTACACAGAGAGCATTAAGTTAAGGTAATAGATTTCTAGAAATATAAGGCTGGAAGGGACCTTAATAGGTCACCTAGTATATCTCCCCACATTGTGTTTGCACCAAATATACCTAGACCCATCTGTGACCAGTGTTTGTCTAACCTGTTCTTTAAAACCTCCAATGATGGGAATTCAACAGCCTCCATAGGTAACCTATGACAGAGCTTAACTACCCTTATAGTTAGAGACGTGTTCCTAATATGCTGTCTAAATCTCTCGTTGCACATTAATCGAGTCATTATTTGTCCTATAATCAGTGGACATGGGGAACTGTGTTGTTAATCTTAATGTTTTTAATAAGATCTATAATCAATTTTGGCAAGATCAGGATTCTGTTTCTTACTCATATGTGACCATAGGTAAGTCAGGCAGAGCTTCTGTTTTTCTGTCTTCAGAGTGGGGATCATCATATAGTGGAATGAGAAACAATGTAAGTAATTTACTATTAATCAGGAGATGGCTATTTTTGACCCAGTTCTTGCAACGGGATGTGCCCAGGCCCCAGTGAGGCCTGTGGAACTCTGTGGGTCCAATGGTGCAAACACAAGCATCTCATTGCAGAATTGGAGCCTATGTTATCGGAAATGATACAGTAGCTTCAGGATGGTGCAGATCATTTTTTAGATAGCAATGGTTCCCGTAATTGACAGGTATTTTGTGTTTGTACAAAAGCTTGTAATCCACACTCACTTTAACCTACACAATTCTATCGTTAGGATTTTTAATGGATTTGAATTTATCACCACTGCTTTAACTGACTTTTCTAGTACTTTGCCTCATGGCTCCCTCACCCAAGAAGAATTCCCCTGAAAGGCAGTTTCTATACTCTTAAATAGAATATTGGTACCTTTTGGGCAAAGTAGTGTAGATTTCACATAGGTTTATCATAGCAAATGACCATATATATATATTGAAGAGAAAGTGGCAATATATATTCATCTGCATTGTTATCTTGAGGTTTTAGTAAGACCTAACCAGAATTGCAAGATCATTGGATTAAAAAGAGTAGAATAATATTTATGCTTACCTACTACTAAGCACCAAAAATTCTGCGTTTACTGAGTCAAATCCCCCTTTGAAGTCAATGGAAGTTTTGCCTAAGTAAAGATTAGAGGTTTGCCCACAAACTGTTAGAAAAAAGGATTAAGACCCCAATCGCCAACTTCTCCGGCACCGGTGGGTGCTCACGTCCCCCCGGCCCTGCCCAATTCCACCCCTTCCCTGTCCCCAATCTACCCCCTCCCTGTCCCTATTGGACCCCTTCCCCAAATCCCTGTCCTGCCTCCTCCTCTGAGCATGTCACTTCTCCCTCTTGTTTTGTGCGGCAAGCGCTGAGAGGGAGAGGGGAGAAGCAGAAAGTCCTGCATAATATAGATGAAGTGAGAGGGAATAGTTCCATGTGGGTGGAGGTGGAATGGCTGTCTCCTGCGTTTGAGCTCAGTGGGTGAAGTGGTAGGGTTAGGGCGATCTGGTATTCAGTTCTCCATGGGCTGCAGAGGGAGGTGAGCCTGGGTTTGCAGAACCTGCATGCCCACCAGAGTCTGCAGCATCTCTTGCTATCTGAGAAGCCCCATTATGTCCTGATGCATCTCGTGCTTTTGCTGCTGGGACTCCTGAGCTTTTCTCATCTCCATTCTTTCCTTGTCAAGATGTCTGCTATGTTCGTCCTCCAGGCCCTGTGCTCGTGGTCCACTGTTTGCATGTCATCCCAAGTCCTCTTATTTCTCCTCCTCCTCTTGTTGCACAAATGGCTCGTTTCCTTTGGAGGTTACCCAGTTTACCTTCAAAGAACAGGCAGGCCTTTGAGAAAGCTTGAATACAAAAGTTTATTCACTAGCGAAGTGAAGCCACAGAGGTAGCTCTCAAATTGTGGCTTCCCCTCATACATCATTACAAGACTTTTTATATGGTTCTTTACATGGAGGAGGAGGCAAGAAGGGCCTCATGCAAATTAACAGGTGAAAAACATGATGATGTTTCCTATCTATTTACTTATTTGTCTAGAAAGAACAAGACATACAAACACAAAGTTGCTATCATGAAATGGTACATATGGGGTAAGAATACATGCAGATATGAGCTAAAACATACGTGGTAAGACAAACGTATGAAATGTACAGGACAAGATATGAGTGAGGCCCAGTGGTGCCTCCAGGAATGCATAACACAAGATAAGAACTTAAAGCAGCCCAGAGCTAGTTACACAGCTTCAGTAAGACATTTTCCTATATTTTAACCTTTTCTTACAATTCCCTCCTCTAAAGGATGTTTTCTCCTATACCTAACTTGTCTAGGTGGGGTCACACGACATAACAATGGGATACAATTTATAATACCAACAAAACATGTTTCCATAATTTTCCCCACAGCGTATGTATGTGGCAGACAAAAGGCAGTGGAACTTAAAGCCATCTTTGCTAATAATAGCCAAGTGTTCTGGCCTGCCTGGAAACCTCTAGGGGTTAAACTATACAGACTACATATAATGACACATCCAATTAATATACAAAACATAAACATGTTACTGAACACGGTGGAGTCGGAGCCGTAGAGGATCAAGACGAGTAGCAGTCCACTGGTCGACAGGTGGCGCCTCAGCATCCTGGACGAGGGGTGGTGCTTCTTAATACGTGAGCAATGTGTCCATTTATCACTGTTCTCATGTTTCACAGCTGTGTGTGTTGTGAGTAAAACTTGATAGGGTCCGTTCCACTTTTCCGATAGGGGTCCTTCTTCTACTTCTGCACTAGCACTTGATCCCCAGGTTGGAAGTTGCGAATAGGAGCGTCCAGGGGCAGGCTCTGGAATGGTGCAGCAAATCTGTGGAGGGAAGACAATACAGACTGCAAGGCAATTACATGCTCTTTAAGTTCAGTTTTTCCCAAATCAACAGTAACTTTTTCCCTCCACCCCACTGGCATTACCCTAGGAGGCATTCCAAACATTAATTTAAAAGGGGTTAACCTTAACCCTCTACGAGGTATACTGCAGATTCAAGTTAAGGCAAGGGGTAGGCCATTTTAAATGTGTTTCAGTGCAGATTTTTGTTAGCATTGTTTTTAGGGTTCTATTCATGCGCTCTACCTGGCCTGAACTCTGGGGTCTCCATGGGGTATGCAACTTCCATTTAATATTCAGAGCCTTAGCTACTTCCTGTACTACTTTTCCTACAAAGTGGCTACCCTGATCTGACTCGATTGATTCTGGCAGCAAGAACCGTGGTATTATTTCTTGTAAGAGGATCCGTGCTACTGTTGATGTTGTGGCTGTCCTGGTGGGGTAAGCTTCCACCCATCCTGTTAGCTGATCCACTAGCACTAGCAGGTATTGATGTCGTCCAGACTTTGGAAGTTTAGCAAAGTCAATTTGCCATGCCTGGCCAGGGTAGTATGTTCATTGTCTTCCTCCTGTAGGAGCAGGTGGTCGGGGTGGCTTGGGGTTTACCTTTTGACACGTTGGACATTGTGTTGCTACTCGCTGTGCTTCTAAGTACAGTCCTGGTGACTAAGAAGTTAAATTTATTTATTTCTTCTTTATTGACCTAATACTATGGAAAATGTTTACAAAGCCACTGTAGCTTATATTTATTAATGCTTCTCTAAGTTGTCTTTGAGCTTCCTGGAGCAGAAACATTGACTGAGCTGCTCTGCCAACTAAGGCAAGATACAAACAGCTCCTAATTTGTTTTCAAACCCAACACCGACTGAGAGAAATTGTATAATAATCAGTGAGTACAGAATCAGGAATTAGATGCTAGAGTGCAGTGCCATAATGCAACCCCTTTCTACACAATATGTACTTTACATCATTACATTGAGACTGATGTAGTCATAACACTGCACTGTTACTAGGTGAGAGGTTCAGAAACGTGTCTCTGACTGGAGACTGGACTTGCTCCAGATCATCAAAGCCTTAAAGCTACCTTATTACAGCAATATTTTAAATAGAGAGAAACTCTACTGATTACAATCAACAGTGACAGGATATTTACTGAGTTCTGCACTGATCTTTAATTTACTTAACATATATGAAAAATAGAAAAGATACAACTTTGATCTTTGATAACACATACATCCAATTCTATGCATGTTTTTCATAAGAACATGTCTTCCCTTTAAAAATGCCTGATGTTGCTGTAATTTTTTTTGAATAATTGTATTCATTAGTAACTCAGTGTGTATTTTCTTCAATATTTTCTGCATTATTTAAAAATTTCATCTTATTCTTCAGAAAGTGTATTGGTGCAAAGTAAGGCATCCAAATCTACATTACTTCAATAGGTCTTATGAAAATGCGAACAGAAACCAATGTGAATACTACATTTCAGAGTACAACTTTTGTCTGCAATGAGTGCTAGGCCCCAGAGCAAAGGGGGAAGATGAATAGACGTTAACAAAAGACTCAGGCATTCATCTTACAGATGAATGGAAGCTGCTTAGAGCATGATCATCAAAAGATAAAGTGTTAGATCTGATTATTCAGACATTACTTGGGAAATTATACAAAGCTACTAAAGAAAAATGAACACTGGAAGAGGACTGAAGACTAACGTTCAAGTGTAGTTAGCTTCCCTTTTCCTCCTTGTAAAATACTGGATAAATGTGGAACAAATAGTAATAAATCTAAAATCTCTCTTCATAAAGGTAACTGCCAAATTACTGTTTCACTTCAACTTATTTTTCCAAAATGGAGAGCTGCAAATGGCAGTCACAAACATTCAGAAAAATTGGATGCATGGGGCAGTCTTCTATTGAAAATGCCTTCTCTCAGATAAGTAAAATTGACATCCCAACAACTCGTTCTCATCAAAGATCTACAGCACTTTTCACAAGATTGGGACTGTTAATATGCTCCAGTCAAATTCTACCACATCCTGCCTACTGAAATTTACCCTGCAGTGTCAGAGTCAGTATTCTTTTCCATTTGTATGCTCTAAGTTGCTGAGCTCCACCTTTACCTCCCACAGAGAGACAGAGATTTTGAAGATGGTTAAAGGATTCTCATACAGACTTTTTTAACACTTGGGGCTCCATTGACATGAATTATTTTAGGAAAGGAAATTACTCTGAGCATGGGAGTGATGGTATGTATCTTACTATCATCTACCACTTTGACCTCTCCTTGTCATTTGTGGCTTATATTTTCAGCCATCTGCCGTATTAGAAAAAAATAAATGTGTTACGCCTTGAACCCATTTTCAAAGCACATTTCATAATGTAGAAAAACATAAACATTCCCAACTACCATCCATACCTTTTATCAGCTAGAAGGATAACTGTATTAACTGGTGCAATAAACAGTTTGAGCCAAATTTTCATTCTCCTTGAGTTGAAAACTATAGATTCAAAATTAACTTCTAGAGCCTTTTTTTTTTTTGGCACCATTAAATCTCTCATCCGCATTCTTCTTGCATATTTGCAGTTCTGTTCTCCTATTGCTACTACTGCAATTGTAATTCTTGAGAGTATTAACAGGCAGGTCTGTGCATCAGAAGTAGATGTACCCTTAACTGACGCAAACCTGAAGAACCAGAACTTTACACAGTGGAGATTTCCATTCTTGGATAAAATTGCTAATGAATTCCATTGGGATCTTGCCTGAGGGGGTACTTATTTTCTGAGATCTTTTCTTTTGACCATTCTCCTTCAGATCTACACTGCAGTAATTTTTCTTAGTGGGCAAAATAGAATTACTTTTATTGGGGAAGAAATTTTGTATGTGCAGTGAAAGTACAGAGTAAGTACAGAGAAAGTACAAAAGGCAGCTCTCACTCCTTTGGTGCTTGAAGTTAAATGTCATAATTGAAGCTTCTAGTATTTAATTAAATAGGAAAGTACTATACATGAGTTCCTGAAGTTGACAGTCTAATCAGGAATTCCACATGTTGACTATATAACCATAATGTGGGTAGAAAGAACTATTTCTCATGGTCACATTGATTTTTCTATTACTCAGTAGCACCATTCTGCACTCTACTTATTATAAGAACTTAAATCTGATTTCTTTTTGAGAAGCATTAGCAATCCACATCCCTGCATACATCTTGCATCTATTTAAATGCAATACATACACTAAATTACAAATTGTTTTACAGACACATTGTGGAAGCTTTTGAGCCCTGTTTTTCTCTGAAGTTGAATCAATTCCTGACTCATATCTGTCACCCCATTCGGAGCAATAGAGTTTGAAATAAAAGAGCTCACCTGAGGAAAGAGTTGTTTAAGCACATCTCTGAAAACTTAACATCACCACTTTGATTTTAATGCTTTCTTCTAGCAGTAGTAATGCATTTATTTTACTCCTGCAACCATCTACACACCTACTTCACCATTAAACATGTAAGCAATTCCATTTACTTCAGTGAGACTACCCATGTGCTTAAAGTTAAGCACTTGCACAAGCATTTTGAGGACCAGGGCACTGATTTGTAATTGTTTGATTCACAAGTGAGGAACCTCCAAAGGTGTGGAAATTTAGCTCTAAAAATACCAGAACTAGAGATGGACATGAGCTGCAAAGCCCAAATCTATGTTTGGGGCTTATTTTTTTTCCTAATATTTAGTGGTACCTAAATCCTGTGTGTTTGATTCAAAAAACATTCACAATACATTTTTACTCAAGTCTGGCTGTTTTACAAGATTGTCAGTACAGTGAAACCTCATTTAACGGACTAATTCGGGCGAGAGGGTGTCCGTTAAATGAAAAAGTCCGTTATTTAATAATAAAAAAAACCGAGCTGTCGGAGCAGCAGCCCGACCACCACAGGGTCGGGGCGGCAGCTCCGCAGCCCGCCCGCTGCTGGGACCCAGGTGGCAGCTGGGAGCCGTCAGCCAGCCCGCCCGGGTCCCGGCTGCCGGGAGCCGTCAGCCAGCCCGCCCGGGTCCCGGCTGCCGGGAGCCGTCAGCCAGCCCGCCCGGGTCCCGGCGGGCGGGAGCCGTCAGCCAGCCCGCCCGGGTCCCGGCGGGCAGGAGCCGGCAGCCAGCCCGCCCGCTGCCGTGACCCGGGCGGCAGCTGGGAGCCGGCAGCCAGCCCGCGAGAAATGGATTTGGGATGCATCAGACTTGCTCAGAAATTTTGTCCGTTGCATCCGAAGTCCATTAAATCGAGGTTTTACTGTACTCCTTTGTTTAGTCTCAGTCAGCCATTATTTGATTCATCCCTGGTTTTGAAGAAGTCCTTTTAGATGAAGCAGGATATTAACTGAAGTTGCAACAGACAGATGTTACATATGTATCTAGGACATGTCTTCACTATCTGCCAGATTAGCGGGTAGTGATCAATCTATTGGGGATCGATTTATTGCGTCTCATTTAGACGCGATAAATCTATTCCCAAAAGTGTTCTCCATCGACTCTGGAACTCCAGCTCACCAAGAGGCGGACTTGATGGGGGAGCCCACTTCCACCATGAGGATGCCAGGTAAGTCGACCTAAATGCGCCAACTTCAGCAACCTTATTCACGTAGCTGAAATTGAGTATCTTAAGTTGAACCCCCACCCGCTCCGTTAGTGTAAACCAAGCCTGTATCTGCATATAAAGAGACATAATATAGAGTTTACAGTAGTCTAGTCTGGTAGAAAGACTTTAACCAGCTTCCACAATTAATTCTTTGTTTCAGTCTTCAAGGCTGAGGATGTTGGGGAGATTCCCAAACCTGAGCCGTCATTTGTAGGTAACAAATCTGAGGAATTGTCACAGATTGAAGTGTCACTAGGGCAGGTTTTAGAACTAATTGATAAACTTAACTGTAATAAGTCACTGGGATCAGATGGCATTTGCCCAAGAGTTCTCAAGGAACTCAAATGTGAAACTATTAACTGGTTTGTAACCTGTCCTTTAAATCAGCTTCTGTTCCGAATGACTGGAAGATAGCTAATGTAACACCAATATTTTAAAAGGGCCCTAGAGGTGATCCCGGCAATTACAGACTGGTAAGTCTAATATCTTACTGGGCATATTAGTTGAAACAATAGTAAAGAATTAAATTGTCAGGTAGATAGAAGAACATAAATTGCTGGGCAAAAGTCAACATGTCTTACCATTCTATTACAGTTCTTTGAAGGGGTCAACAAACACATGTGGACAAGGGGGATCCAGTGGACATAATGTACTAAGATTTCCAGAAAGCCTTTGACAAGGTCCCTCACCAAAGGTTCTTACGTAAATTAAGTTGCCATGGGATAAACGGGAAGATCCTTTCATGGATTGAGAACTGGTTAAAAGACAGGGAACAAAAGGTAGGAATAAATGGTAAATTTTCAGAATGGAGAGGGTTAACTAGTGGTGTTCCCCAAGGGTCAGTCCTAGGACCAATCCTATTCAATTTACTCATAAATTATCTGGAGAAAGGGGTAAACAGTGAGGCGGCAAAGTTTTGCAGATGATACTAAACTGCTCAAGATAGTTAAGACGAAAGCAGGCTGCGAATAACTTGAAAAAGATCTCACAAAACTAAGTGATTGGGCAACAAAATGGCAAATGAAATTTAATGTGGATAAATGTAAAGTAATGCACATTGAAAAATAATAATCCCAACTATACATACAATATGATGGGGGCTAATTTAGCTACAACTAATCAGGTAAAAGATCTTGGAGTCATCATGGATAGTTCTCTAAAGACATCCACACAGTGTGCAGTGGCAGTCAAAAAAGCAAACAGGATGTTAGGAATCATTTAAAAAGGGATAGACAATAATACAGAGAATATTTTATTGCCCTTATTATAAATCCATGGTGTGCCAACATCTTGAATACAGCATACAGATGTGGTCTCCTCACATCAAAAGGGATATACTAGCATTAGAAAAGGTTCAGAGAAGGGCAACTAACCTGATTAGGGGTTTGGAACAGGTCCCATGTGAGGAGAGATTAAAAAGGCTAGGACTTTTCAGCTTGGAAAAGAGGAGACTAAGGGGGAGATATGATAAAGATATATAAAATCATGAGTGGTATGGAGAAAGTGAAAGTTATTTACTTATTCCCGTAATCTAAGAACTAGAGGCTATCAAATGAAATTAATGGGCAGCAGGTTTAAAACAAACGGAAGTTCTTCGCAAAATGCACAGTAAATCTGTGGAACTCCGTGCCTGAGGAGGTTGTGAAGACTAGGACTATAACAGGGTTTAAAAGAGAACTGGATAAATTCATGAAGGCTTAATCCATTAATGGCTATTAGTCAGGATGGGTAAGGAACTAGCCTCTGTTTGTCAGAGGGTGGTGATGGATGGCAGGAGAGAGATCATTTGATCCTTACATGTTAGGGTCACCCACTTCAGAGCACCTGGCATTGACCACTATCAGTAGACAGGATACTGGGCTGGATGGTCTGACCCAGTACAGCCATTCTTATGTTCTTATGTCTGTATTGCTCACAATAGACAAAGCCACTACTGAATCACACAGGTCATCCCAAATGAGTGTCAGTATAATCCTTACCCTACACCGCATGATCATGTATATGTATATGTTATGTATAACATATGTTATAGAAAAGTTATGTATAACATATGTTATAGAAAAGTTACTTCAGGAATGTTTATCAATTTTTATGTACCCAGGATCCCCAGTCAGGGACAGGACCTCGTTGGGTGCTGTCTCAACACAGAACAAAAGGATAGTCCCTGCCCCAAAGGAGCTTACAATCTAAGCATAAGACAAAAGACAACAGATAGATAGAGACTGACGGGAGTACAAGTCAACAATGAGGCTATATTGGTCAATGTGGTAATTTTTTCAAGTTTAAAAAAATATTTAGACTACCTTTGTATCCCTCTGTCTTTAAAGCAAGAAGTCTCTGTGTGTCTGTTTTGGGCTTGGGGAACATAAAAGCCTCTCTACAAGTGACTAAAAGTAGCTTTTTATATTCTTAAGAAATGGAATCAATGGCATATTTATTTCTAATGTTCTGCAAAATGTGGGTGAACTGTGAAAGAATATTTTAGATTATTTAGAAAAAACCTTTTTGCCTAGAGTGCAGTTCACATTTGGCTGCAGTTGTTAATGTAAGGAACTGCAACTAAACCAGCCTTTCATAAGATATTCTTGCAGGGGTGAACTGTGCCAGGGAAAAATTCATGAGTCTATCAGGAAGGTCTTTTTTTAAAAACAGTCTTCACACTTTAGCTTCAATGAGAATATTTTCAGGATCTGGATTAGGTTTAGAGAGAATTTTTCTAGTCTCTAGGATAGAAGTTTAATTGCTACCAGAGGATGAAGTGCTACATAGTTCCCTTGAGCCTTGATTTGTGGAAACAGCAGCTGTAGTTTTCAACTCTATATTACCTAGTGGACAGTTCTGATTCCACAGCAGGTGTTAAAATGGCAATTAAAGGAAAAATGCAATGAACAGGTAGAAGGCAAGTCATTTAGATGACATGAAAAGTAAGTAAATATCAGATACAATGACTCAGAGAAAATATAACTCCTCAAAACATAGATTCAGTTCATACTAATGGTTTTAAATGGTATTGAATATTGGAAGGCTGCAATACTTATATAAAGAAATGAGTTGTTCTTTATATGCTGTCATCATAAGTGACTGTCACTAGCGCCATTGCTTCTCCCCGGCTCAAAGCATATGCTGCCACATCCAGTCTCAGTCAAGAAGGTTTATTTTTTATCTAGGGATTATGAAACATACAGAAATTAGTCTTAATTCAGCTGCGGGCACCAAGCTTCAGGGCTACTCCACCTGGAGCCGTCTGGCACTCCAGCTCCTGGATTCCTCCCAGCCTCAGTCAGCTCTGCTCCCCTCCTGGAGCAGCAGCTGCAGTACTGCTTCTCTGAGCCCCTTGCTCCAGGGACCTACCACGGGAGTTAGCTCCATTCCAGTGTGGATTTTCCTCCCTGGGCTCAGCCTGCCTCAGTCCTTCCTCCTTCCAGCTGCCTGAGAGCAGCCCTTTATAGGCCCAGATGTAGCACAGCTCTCTTTAATTAGATGGATTAGGCTCTCTAGGGGAACTGGGCTCTAGGGGAGCTGGGCTCAGCCTATCCACAGAGACCAGCTGCCCAATGACAGTAGGGTGACCAGATGTCCTGATTTTATAAAGACATCCTAATTTTGGGGTCTTTTTCTTATATAGGCTCCCCTTACCCCCATCCCAATTTTTCACATTTGCTGTTTGGTCACCCTAAACGACAGTGACAATAGAAAAGTACATAAGATGAGAGCAAAAACGTATTCTAGAACATGTGCCAATGCTTTACTTATTTTTATCAGTTTTTCAAGAGGATTCACAGATTTACACAAGAGGTAAAATTGTCAAAAGTGCCAAAGGGTCAGATTTTTAAAGATATTTAAGTGCTTAACTCCCATTGCTTTGACCTGAATGGATGTTAGTCATTTTTGAAAATCCCACTATTAACTGATCTGCACCTGTGAGTACCTAAACACCTTTAAAATGTTGGCATGTAACCTCCTTATTCACTTAGGCACTTTTACCCAAGGTCAAGTAAAGACAACCTACAATAAACATCACTATTTTACATAGTTGCCAATAGTAAGTCATGTAAGTAATCCTCTTTGCTTTTAGGGGCATGATGTGGAAGGGTGAAAAGGAGCCTGAGATCAGCTTTTAATCATGTATAATTTTAAACAGTGTAAAATGCTTTTTCAATATTGGCCAATCTCTAGTTACATCCCTTCAATGTTACATAAATATACTTTTAAGCATATTCAGAGTATGTCTGAATTCCTAATTGATTTCTAAAATCCTTCGGCAGGTTTTTGAGCAGACTATGTCCAGAAAGAACTGAAATTTTGATTGAGGCAATGAAGTACAGAGACCCCAAACAAATAGGCAGATTGACATGAACTCTTAGAAAAATAAATTGAAACAAATAACTTTTGTGGAAGCATCCTTATTTAAAGTCTGTTGCAGTTATTCTGCATGTGTACATTCTAAACATGTATAGATTATAAAAACAACTTTTAATTGCATGTATAAACAAATACATTCACAGCCTTCAAACTGATTTAGTGAAAGATTAAAAACCTGTTCTAATTTGCAGGACCAGAAAAGACCGCTCAGGTCATTCATTATGACCTGTATTATTTAGTCAAACTATTTGCTACATTAATCCCACCAATGTCTTTGCTCATTTATTCTTGTATTTTCAGCACCATGTCACTATTAGAACTGGACAAATAATGTGTTCAATGAATGTACCTTCATTTTTGATTTGTGTATTATCTATGAACAATTTTTTTCAAATTTAGTTCTTATTCAAAATCATTTACCAAACAATATTTATGAACAGTTTCTGCCTCTGATATGTTTATGAACAAGTTTATTGCAAATACTCAGGACTGGATAGTCGAGTTGTATTGGTTGGTTTTGACTAAAGAAGTAGATGTGAGGGTATTGTTTCTGTTCACTTGTTATGTAATTTGGAATCAGGTGCATGTACTTGCCACATTCTTTTTCACAATAGTCTCTGATTTTTGCTTAAAATTTGCTTTTTCAGCAAGTAGATTGTTCATGAAAAGGGAATACATGGGGGGTATGAATACAGGCAAAGCAGGTTCCATTTTTAATTCAAGCAATTATTTTCAGACATTGTTTTTAGTTACATGTCCAACTTTTGCTACTATACTCTGTGGATTAGAATAGCCCATGAGAAGCAATGCAAGAAGATCCTTTCTCCCCTTTCATCAATAAGGTTTGCAAGGCTTCCCACAGCAGCAGCCCTTGTGCTCCCTGCTCTGCAGGTGGAATAAGTCCCAGAAAAAGGGAGTGAGGGGGGGACCAAAAAAAAATTGGCCTGCTCCCTCACCAACTCAAGTAGCAGGGCCAAGAAACCGGAAGAGTGATCTGCTCCATCCTAATGCTGCTCATCTGTCTACCATCCCCATCAATAAAAAGCTGCCCCTACACCAAGGAAGGGGCACAAATGCCACCCATCTAGCTGTGTGTGTTCAGATTTTCCCACTGTTTTTCAAATTATCTGCGCTGAATTAAAACACTAAAATGTCCTAGAAAGGGCATTTGTTTGAAACAAAAGTAAATTTTCATTTCAATTTAAAGTTTTCTATATATAAACTGTTTTCATAAACCTACCTTAGTCTTATGGCATGATACTAACAAGCACCCTGGTCCCACCCCCGCACCATTGTCTAATGAAACAGGTAGCACTGATGTA
The DNA here is from genome assembly GCA_032164245.1 of Sternotherus odoratus. Lineage (NCBI taxonomy): Eukaryota > Metazoa > Chordata > Testudines > Kinosternidae > Sternotherus > Sternotherus odoratus. The sequence continues at coordinate 58,875,163 of JAVMKO010000004.1, forward strand.
CAGAGGTTCTTAGAGTGGAGCTAATGTTGACATTGATGTACTAGGTAAAATACTGACTTGCTGATTTTGTTGTTTTCATAATATTCTGCAGAGCTTTGCTACAATAGCAGAGACATTAAAAACACTGTAGGATTATTGGAATGAGCCGTTTTGAAAACTCAAAAATAAACATGTTCCAAGGAAACCGAAATAGACTTAAAGGTTATGTTACCAATTTCTAGCTTTCCAAAATATGCAGACGTCCTTCTGAAGTAATATTGTGACACTGTATTCCTGTATGAATGAACAACTGAAACTCCCCAAAGGTAAAATTCTTGCCTGTGCAAAAACCTTGGCTTAAAGAGGTCTTGAATAATGCACATTAGTGGCTCTCTGTGCTGGGATGAATTTCACCCTAAGGGACTCCTTTCCTCTTAATGGGCAAAGGATTTATACAAATAATTCCTGTTAGTACAAAGCAAATTGGGCAGATTAATTCCCCAGGCACCAGTATGAAAAGTATGCATTCCTTGCTCTGAATATCTCAAACTGGTTTTGTGTTTTGTTTTTGGGGTTTTTTGGTTCATTTGAAAACTCTTTTATCCTGTATTTTAAGATCATGAGTTGCTGGTGTGCCCCCCAAAAAGAGCAAATTAAAAAAAAAACCCACAAAACCTCTGCTAAGAGAAATCTGGACTATACAGTTGAGAAATCCCCACTTCTACTTCCATTTTCTCCATTAAAATGTTAGTCTGGAAAGAGTAGGTGCCCTATATATGGTATACAGTACATTGTATGTGGTTCTTTATTAAACATTTTATCTCTATGCCCTTCTGCTCTTTTTTTAGTTTCTCGTATTCAGTTCTACCCACTACATCCTCCACAATTCACCTTATTATTTTTTGTCCTCTCTTCACTGCTTTTTTTCCCCTACTGCCTCCTAAGCATAATGTGAACCCAAAAGTATTTGAACTTGAGTCAAACTTCCAAGGTGCTGTGTTAAGCAAGGTTTGAAATTGGCCAAAACAAATTGATCCATAAATAATGTAGTAAGAAAATGAGTTGGTATTCAAAGTTGCTGAGCACCTGAAGCTCTCATGAAAGATAATGGAAGTTTGAGTGTTTTAGTACCTTTAAAAATTGGACTCTAAGGGGTTTTGTTTGGGGGTTGTTTTTTTTTTTTTTTTTTTTTTTTTTTTTGAACAAATCTACAATATAGCAGCAGTTCTAAGCTGTGATCCACAGACCACTGGTACCAGCAAAACGCTTCCAGCTGGTGTGGAAGAGCTGGTGGATCACAACATCCTGGTTCTTCCTCCTTGCTAACAGATGTTTCTATAGGCATCCAGGTTTTTCACTGCCAAAATGAAATACCTGGGGAGGGGGGAGCAGGCATGAGGGGAACAGATCAAATGCGAGGAGGAGATGAAAAAGATCAAAAAAGCAGAGCGTGATTGAGATTTTCAGGCAGGACAAAAAACTTGTCAGATTGACAGATAAAATACCGAAAACATTTCCTATTACTTTTTCTCTGCAAGTAATTGCTGTAGTTGCCACAGGGATGTTGCATGTTTGCAGATGGGAGGGGGAGGTTGCCTGTGTAATTGTGAATGGTGAGAGGGGTTATGCATAAAATCTCTCTCTTCATATGTGGCTCAGCTGAAGAAAAAAAAAACTTCATCTGGAGAATATTTTCGACTTTCCTATTTAAGTCCTTAATGCTACAGATCTTTCTCTTGCTGGTTGGACTGGGCACCAGTTAAAAGCACAGGGCAGAGAAAATACTCTTTTGCTAGCTTTATTCTTTGGGGAAAAAAATCTTTGAATATTTGTTTCACTATGTCATGCTTTGGCCTTGAAAAAAAACATATTCCTCTTCGTGCTCTATTCCTGGGAAAGGAATTGGTCCTGTTGATTCAGAAAGTCTATTAGTTTAAGGGACTTGTTCCCGTAGAAGTACTATATTTACTGAAATAAGCTCAATTGTGTCATTATGCCTGTTTTGTATTGTTGGTACAAGCGGCTTTTGTCTGGGAGTGCTTGAGTGCACTTTATAACAAAGACAAAATAAAAGGAAACAATGCTGCTCCACTAGTCATATGATCTTTCAATTAGTATGGTGATGTCTATAGTTTGGTCATTCAAACTCCCATGCAAATATCAATGTGACTTTTTAAAAATTGGTATTTTGGGTCCACTCCCCCCATAGTACAGTAAACCCTCGATTTAACGGACCCCGATTTAACGGACTTCGGATGCAACGGACAAAATTTCCGATGCATCCGAAATCCGTTATTGGGGGCTGCCGGCTCCCGCCCCAGGGAGCCGGCTGGGTTGACAGCTCCCGCCCAGCTCCCCGCAGCGGGGACCCCTGCGGGAGCTGTCAACCCCCCCCCCCCCCCGCTCCCCCGCCTGGCTCCCCGCAACGGGGAGCCGGGCAGGGGGGGACGTTTGAGAGCCCCCGCTCGGCTCCCCGCAGCGGGAAGCTGGGCGGGGGGGTTTGAGAGCTCCCGCCCGGCTCCCCGCAGCGGGAAGCCGGGCGGGGGGTTTGACAGCTCCCGCCGGGCTTCCCGCTGGGGGGAGCCGGGCGGGAGCTGTCAACCCCCCCGCCCGGCTCCCCACAACGGGGAGCCGGGCGGGGGGGGGCGTTTGAGAGCCCCCGCTCGGCTCCCCACAGCGGGAAGCCGGGCGGGGGGGTTTGAGAGCTCCCGCCCGGCTCCCCGCAGCGGGAAGCCGGGCGGGGGGTTTGACAGCTCCCGCCGGACTTCCCGCTGCGGGGAGCCGAGCGGGAGCTGTCAACCCCCCCGCCCGGCTCCTCACAGCGGGGAGCCGGGCGGGGGGGGGGGCGTTTGAGAGCCCCCGCTCAGCTCCCCACAGCGGGAAGCCGGGCGGGGGGGTTTGAGAGCTCCCGCCCGGCTCCCCGCAGCGGGAAGCCGGGCGGGGGGTTTGAGAGTTCCCGCCGGGCTTCCCGTTGGGGGGAGCCGGGCGGGAGCTGTCAACCCCCCCCCCGCCCGGCTCCCCGCAACGGGGAGCCGGGCGGGGGGGGGATTGAGAGCTCCCGCCCGGCTCCCCGCTGGGGGGAGCCGAGCGGGAGCTGTCAACCCCCCCGCCCGGCTCCCCGCAACGGGGAGCCGGGCGGCGGCGGGGGGGGTTTGACAGCTCCCGCCGGGCTTCCCACTGGGGGGAGCCGGGCGGGAGCTGTCAACCCCCCCGCCCGGCTCCTCGCTGCGGGGAGACGGACGGGGGGGGGGGGTTTGAGAGCTCCCGCCTGGCTCCCCGCAGCAGGAAGCCAGGCGGGAGCTGTCAACCCCCCCCCCCCCCGCCCGGCTCCCCGCAGTGGGGAGCCGGGCGGGGGGAGGGGGTGGGGTGGGCTGACTCACGGCTGGCTCCATATAACGGACTAATTCGGGCGGGGGGTGTCCGTTGTCACCCGAAAGTCCGTTATTTAATAATTTTAAAAAATTATTAAATAACGGACTTTCGGTTTTAACAGACACCCCCCGCCCGAATTAGTCCGTTATATCGAGGTTTCACTGTAATGCCATATCCAAAATCAGAATGCCTGCTATAAGGAATTGTCTTGGAACAGTGAAGGCTGTCTTGGGAATGCTGTTGAAGAACAATCATGGCTAAACACTATGAACAGATCCACTTTTACCAGGAGGACATCAAATACAAGTTCCTCAGAAGGCATTAACAAGAGTAGCAACTCATGCGCTCACACAGTTTGTGACCATGACAGAAGCTTGCTGAGGTCAAATAATCCTTGATGCACTAAAATCACCCAGCTTGAAGTCAAGGAGTACAAACCAAAATCTCTAAAGTATATAACTTACACTGAAGATCATCTTTCCTTTATTTTTTTCCTTCTTCATCTGTTGCTTAGCTTATAGTGCAGGGGTGGGCAAACTATGGCCCGCGGGCCAGTTCTGCCTAGCTCCAGCCAGGCCGCCAGACACTGCTTTGAGTGGCATGGTAAGGGGACCGGGGGTGAGGGGGGGGGGTGAAAAAGGAGCAGGGGGTCCCGAGTAGTCAGAGGACAGGGAGTGGGGTGGTGGGGTTGGATGGGGTGAAGGTTCTGGGGGGGAACAGTCAGGGAATGGGGGATGCAGAAGGGGCAGGGAGTCTCAGGGACAGTCGGGGTGGGGCTGTGGATAAAGGTTGGGGCAGTCGGGACAGGGAGTGGGGGATTGGGTAAGAGGTCGGGTCTGGGGGAGCAGTTAGGGTGGGGGGGTCTCAGGAGGGGGTAGTCAGGGAACAAGGAGCAGGGGACTTAGATGGGGGTACAATCTGGGGGGGGGTAGTTAGGGGACGAGGGGTCTCTGGAGGGGGGCGGTCAGGGGACAAGGCGCAGGGAGGCAGTGGTCAGGGGGCGGGAAGTTGGCGGGGATCACATAGAGGGTGGGACCAGGCTGTTTGGAGAGGCACAGACTTTCCTACCCGGCCCTCTGTACAATTTTGCAACCCTGATGTGGCTCTCAGGCCAGAAAGTTTGCCCACCCTGTAGGAGCAGGATTTTATAATTGTAATAATTGTTATAAGAATCGATGTAAACTTCTATAACAGAAAAAAAATGACTGTCTGAAACTGTGTGATTTTCCAATATGCATTATAACTATGATAGGACCTGTTATGAAGTTTAGTTAATAAGAGACAGGATTTTGTATTGTGTCTATGATAAATAGATTAAAGAAATGTTGAGGGCCTGAAGCCCCCAATGTGAATTGCTTTCGTTATAAAATGTAACAAGGCTTAATTTACAATGTATTCTGTACCGTTAAAGATTTCTGTAAGAGATTGTATGATGGTGTGAAAGAGGAATGCATGCATCAGGAGGAGAAGTGTGAAGCCATCACAAATATCCAAAGGGGGTCAAGAAAAGTGAGGCACTTAAAAAGACCAGAAGACAAGGAGACAATCAGAAAACATCCATTGTATCAGATGCTAAACATGTTATGCAGCATTGATGACCTCAGAGGTGAGCAAACACTCCCAAAGGCGAGACAACAAATAGAAAATAATGATGGGAAGCAGGATGACCGCGGGAAACCCCAAGATTAACACCACTTAAGAACTAATGATTACAGGATGACATTGCAAAATGCATGGACTCAAATGGAAATTTACAGGTATAAAGCTTGGGTGTTTTGCCATGAAACTCTGGGTTCTGTCCCGCAAAGCCTCGGAGCATCATGACCAACAGAGACACCCCCTCCACCCCCAGCTTCTTACTCGTGATCAATGTAACTGGCCATTAGATTGACTCGAGCTACAACAAGAGACTGGTAACTATGAACATCAACTGGCAGGACTGTGTGTGTGTGTGTGTGTGAGAGAGAGAGAGAGAGAGAGGGAGAGACTGAAATGCATATGCTAACTGTGTTGTATTCTTAATAAAGTATGGTGTATTGCCTTCCTCTTATAAAAGATCCTTGTGTGCTCTGTATAGCATAACAACCCCTGCTCTAGTGGGTGGAAAACTGCACACTGGACTAATGCAAGAAGGGTTATAAATTGTATGTTACAAATGGGCTAGAGCTGTGTATTCCTAGCAACGCGAACAACAATCTCAAGATTGGAACAAGGCGGGAGAGAGGAAGCAGGCTTCAGAAGTATGTTAGGTCAGGGACCTGTGGGATGGGTTGAGTTTTCCCAGAGACCCAGGAGCAGTGAAGACTGGGATTTCAAGCACATTGACACCTGATACAATTACCTAATAAAATGTTAAAATTTCAGGAAAATAAATGAGCGTGGTTCAATTAATATACATCCACTATAGCTACTTAAAATATGCGGGCTTGGATAGAGTACATTTCATACCATAAGATTATTTAATTGTAAATGTAAATTATGATCTGTATCCTTAATTTAATTTATATGTCCTTATATTAATAAAGGTATAAGGATTATCCTTTAAAATTAAGCAATTTTATCTATCTCAGAGGACATCTGATTTACTTTAAAGCAGACATGACCAGTCTGATTCTGAAATGGCTTTGATTACTCTTCAAGAACCATGAAACAGATTTGAGATGTTCAAAATATGCTAGCAATATACACGTCAGCTGATCACAATATACACATCAGCTGATCACTGCTAACGTATAACTACTCTTTGATGGAGCGTGCAGCTTATTCTTTGACATTGTTCTTCCAGATGCTTGGATTTTTCACTTCATATATGACGACCTTTTAAAGAGGTCCAATTTCACTGTACTCTAATCTTTGAAATAGTAATGAGTGATTACATGAACTTAATAAAAGTGCTTTCTCAGTTTCTACTCCTATGTGACTCTTAACTCCTTTAAAAATAATTGGCATTTACATCAGGGTGAAATCCAAGTCCAGATTTCCCCCAGAATTGGAAGGGAGGATCTAGCAGTCAAGTCAGCCTGAAAATGAACCACTGTAAAATGAAATATATGCAATCAGATGTCTTACAAAAAGCCCAAATAATGGTAGCAGGAGAAGAAATTGAAGAAGTGGAACAGTACATATATTTGGGCCAAGAGGTCAGTATGCATCAAGACCTGAACAGAGAACTTTCATGAAGGATTTGGGCATGATCATGTGCATTCAGTTCCATCAAGGACATCCTCCACGGAAAAATCAACAAGACCACATGCGCAAATATCTTCAATTCAACAGTGTTGCTGGCCATGTTGTATGGCAGTGAAACGTGGGCACTGACGAAGAGAGAAGAGCAGCAGCTGTTGTTCCATTGCCCTTTCAGCTACCAAGTTATGTTGGGAATCTCCCTTCGGGAACGCATCCCAGATTAAATGATCAGAATGCAGTGGTGTGAAAGATATTGTCGTGGAAAGCATAACAAGATGTGGAGGGTGGGCCACATGGCACAGTTCACGGACAACAGGTGGACTGCAATCATTGCCGGACAACCAGTGGACTGCAGTCATTGCCAGGTGGTACCCATGAGAACAGAAAAGACTACTCGGCAGGCTTCCAAGAAGAAGGTGATATTGTTCAACATTTCGGACTAACATGGAGAAGAAAGGCAAGAGCGCGAGAAGAATGGTGGATGTGTTCTGATCGGTGCAGTCTTAATGACAGCTGAAGACCAATCGATCCAGGTGTGACCACTGCCAGGATACTATGTCCAGTTCTGGGTCCCACAATTCAAGAAGGATGTTGATAAGCTGGAGAGAGTGAGCCAAACGAATGATTAAAGGACTAGAAAACATTCTCTACAATGATAGGTTCAAGGAGTTCAGTCTGTAACTTAGAGATTAAGGGTTGACTTGATTAGTCTACTGCGGGAAGAAGCCAAACGGAGACTGCGGTGGAGAATGACACCCGAAAACTTCGGGGTCCAGCTTTTATTACATGCAAACAGCATTAGGAAGCATACGTGACAGTGATGGATAATTCTGTTTACTTCTATTCTCATTAGTGGTAAGGGCCCCCGCACCCCTCCTTCCCGGGAAGGGGGAATATGGCTGTGGGCCATCACTCTTTCCTGGGAGGCCCCTGTATTTTTCCTATGTATCAGCACTTCCCATGTGCAGGGGGGGGGAAGTACATATTAGGGCTTTCCGTTGTGATAAGAAGCCTTGGCAGCGATTTGGGTTCAAGGAGAGAATCAGAGCACGGTTTGCCAGTACTCATGCTTCTCTACAGTCTACAACAGTGGTTCTCAAACTGTGGTTCAGGACCCCATTTGAATGGGGTCACCAGGGCTGGCTTAGACTTGCTGGGGCCCAGGGTCGAAGTTGAAGCTTGAACATCACCAACCAGGGCTGAAGCCCTGGGCAGCGAGACTCAGGTTATAGGTCCTCCGCCTGGGCCCTTGGCTTTCGGCTTTGGCCTTCTTACCCAGAGCGGTGGGGCTTGGCTTTGAGCCCCACACCTGGGGTGGTAAGCTCAGGCTTTAGTCCCCTCTCCTGGGATTGTGTCGTAATTTGAATAATGTTTTCTCAAAAAGAGGGTTGCAGTGCAATGAAGTTTGAAAACCCCTGGTCTATAAGTACCTACATGGAGAACAAAAATATTTAATAGGTTCTTCAATCCAGCAGTAAAAGGTATAATATGATCTAATAGCTGGAAGCAGTAGCTAGAAAAATTCAGGTGGGAAATAAAGTGTATACTTTTAATGATGAGAATAATAAACCATGGGAACTATTTACGAAGGGGCATGGTGGATTCTCCATCACTGACCATTTTTAAATTGCAATTGGATATTTTTCTAAACGCTATGCTAGGAATTATTTGGGGGACGTTCTATGGCCTGTACTATGCAGGAGGTCAGACTGGATGATCACAACGGTCCCTTCTGACCTTAGAATCTATAAAGGACTGTAGCTCTAGTATCCAGAGAGGCATGATGCGTCCTATCCCTTGCAGTTCTCATAATGTGTTATCTATAGTAACTCAGGCTGGCCCAGTTCTGAACAATTTTTTTTAAAATACTATGTTTTGTGGACAAATCTCGAACAGAAATTAAACTGCGATAATATATTTGAATCTCTTATGACCCAGTCCAGGTCTTCAAGAAGAAAAGGTGGCAAATTTATTGTATATCACTTTAAAGGTTCATAGAATCATTAAAAGAAGAGATGATAAAGATGTGTATCATTTAGTCCATCCCTCTGGCTATGCAGGATTGTTTTCTAGCACATTTGCTAGTGCTTGTTAATTTTAGTTTCAAATACCCCAAGTGATGGTGTTTCCAACATTTTCCTAATAGTTTGACAGGTTATGTAGTCTAATGGGTCCAAAGGTCTACCTCTGTTTTTCCCCTTTGTTAATGTCATCTTTTCATTTCTACTTATGCTGCCAGGTACTATCCTAAATAATTCTTTTCCATTTTGGTTTCCATGTTTTACATCCTTCAATGTTTGTGAACAATTATCATGTCCTCCCTTTGCAGTCAGTTGCCAAACAATACCACATTTGCCTCTCTTAGCATTTTCTCTTAAGTCAGTGCTTTCAGCCCCAATCATTTTTGTGGTGGTTCTCTGAACTCTCCAGGTTGTCAGTACTCTTTAGTATTGAGGTGCATAGGATTGCTTTACAGAGGTTCAGTAACATAAGACTGAAAATCTTTTTGTGACTTATGGAGGTACATACAGGTGAGTACAAGATTCTCACAAAGGTGTGGTTATTTGTTGTATAGTCCTGTGAACATGAGCTGTTCCTAGTTCGGGTAATTTCCCAGTGGTTTAGCACTGGTGTAAGAACCAATAGTGCAAAATGTCCATGCTAGCCATGGTTGCTGTTTAGCAATATGTGGTTTTGTGCAGGTGCAAGAACCAATGGTGCAACATGTCCATGCTGCTGTTTAGCCGAGCATCCAAGCTTGTGTTGTGTTGAAGCTGCATTGCCCTCTAACAATCTTTTCCCACAATTCCCAGCACAGCTCCCTGAAACCTTTATTAGTTGAAGTTTTTGAAAAGTCTGTTGTGATAGTACAAAGTTCAGAGCAAAGGTCAGGCCTGAGAAATGTTAGTGGTGTTTGGATGTAGGGTTTCGTATGGCCATCCTTTTTTATAGACCTATTCTAGACGGAGTGTACAGACAGCTACACATAGGAATTTAAAATAAGCTTCCTTGCTAGTCTTACTCCCTGCTTTCAGTGCTTAAGCTCTTAAGTAACTCTATTTAAAAGTAAAATTTCCTTTGCACCAAATAATAAAAAAAACAAAACAGCGTCTGGTACTTCAACACACATGTTCTTGGACATGGCAAAAAAGACAAAGACTAAAGCCTGATGTAATCTCCTGGAGTTTTTTATATTTAAAAAGTTATATAAAAATTTAGAAAATTTTGACCGTAGGTCTGATCTTGTTTCCTGTTGTTGTCAGCAGCAAACTTCTTCTGTTTACTTCACTTGGAGCAGAATTGGACCCTATAGTTTTGGGTTTTTTAAACTTCAGACCTCTCTTGTTAGTTTAAAATGCAATGTTTTTCTGCTTCTCAAATTCCCATCCTTAATGAGAGTCCCTGCCAAACTAAAGGGAGGAATGAAGAACATCAGTGATGCTCCAAAACAATGTTGGCAGCTGAGATGTATGAATGGACAGGTTGGTTCAGTTGGATAAACAAGAAAGAAAAGACCCCAAAGACAAAAAAAAATACTTAATGTGTGTTTTCCCAAGCTTGATTTACCCAGCAGCTCACTTGTTTTCTCAAAAAGAGCTGAGCATCCATCCATGTAAAAACTATGGAATTATTGTCTGATTAACTGCTCGTATGTACTTGATGCCTAATCATGCATCACTGTTTGCCTCATTGTATTGTAAAGCAACATCATGGCAGATTAGTTTGTGAATTGAGAAACAGATACCTTTTTGATAGCTATTCCTCTTGGTTCCTTTCCCTCTTCTCAAACAGAGCACTGAACCTGAACAACAGTTTAGCTCTGTAGCTATATAACCCCCACCCCCAAATACCCAGCCTAGAAGGCAAACTCTTCACTGCAAATGACCAAAGAAAGATTGCTTGAATTCATCTTGAGCAGATCACTTTCCTGTGTTACAGTTAGAGCAGGTTTTCAGAGGAATATCATCAGCTGCAGATTTCTAAAGACTCTCTCAGCAACATTAACTCACTGTGTCCCATACCTCTGCTACTTTCATTGTGATTCATTATATAGCAGTAACCTGAGAGGCAACGCCTAAAGCAGAGTTAATATTTTCAAACTGGGGTGAAGAAGAGGGAAAAAGATGAGGGGGAGAAATCAGGATCGTGGGAAGTTCAACCATTACAAAAAAAAGAGAGTGACAAGATACAGAAAGACCACTACAAACTGGGTGTGCAAGCAAACAAGTAGCTAATGCAGTCACAACATTGTAAAAACATTAGCTGATGAGAACTCAGTCAAAGTGTCAGAAGACGGAATGTACCTTCTCTGAACAATCCCGCATGGCAAGAAGTTAATCAAGAATGACTTCGAACACCAGCAAAAGAGAGCGGGAGAGTCAGTACAGTAGCATGAAGCAATCTAGAGAGTTAACCAGGTGCTTGGATTCAGAAATAAAGGAAAAAGCACAATTTCTCAAAGCTTGTGCCCCTTCTACCAAAGTGGTGTTTCCAAATGTCGGAACTATATTTTAGGGAAAATATTGAAGAAATAAGAAAGATGCAACATATCTGTAAAATTAAATATCTTTGAAAAATGGTGTTAGAAATTCAGGGTGCCATGCTATACAGTGTTGCGTCCATGCTGCAAGATATTATGCATTCTCAATTTGTGATCTATTGAAGGTGTACAGTATGTTGAGCAGGGAGTCTAAGTACCATGCAGCATTGGACCCTACATTAAAAACGACCTTAGAAGGAAACACGTTTTGTTATGCCATTGTAAAGTCAAAGCAACTTCTTGACCTGATGTCAAACTCTAAACAGTGATACATAGATCTCAGTGGTTCAGAGCCAAATTAGCAATTGGCATTACCCAAGAGCCACAGTAATGTGAATTCACTTTCATTTATTATATATACTAACATCAAAATGACTGATCAAGTATTCTACAATTGGTTAATAACATAGTAAAAGCATCCTGATTGGTTAATAATTAAATTTCACAGTGTTTTACTATCATGTGCTGCAAAGAGCTGCAAAAGAGTCACTGAAGAGCCACTTGTGGCTCGTGAGCCTCAGTCTGAATATCCCTGCTCCAGAACAAGGATTGATGGGGGGGAGGGGTGGTTTAAACTGTACCTCAGGCAGTTGTAGCTCAAAGAGCACATACAAGGGATTTCCTTGCTCAAAGTCAGCCAGCCCTTAGTCAGGAAAAACTTCCACTGAAACGTAGCCTGAATAAAAGGAGTAAAGGCTGAACAAGGACTTGAGGATTTGTCTCACAATGATTAGTATATGGAATGGACAACAAAAATGGCAGTATACGTGTCTATTGTTAGACAGAAACGTAGCGGAATACTAAAGGACAAATTCCGATACCCTTATATACGTTTAGTAGCACGTAGGGTATTAGTGCTAGTACTAGGCTATTCAGTGTGAGTAAAGGAATCATAATCTAGTGCTAATTTTTTTAAAAGGGTGCAGGGTTACATGAGCTGCATGACCTTCTTTCACCCTTGAAAGTGCCTGTGTTCCTATCCTTTATGCAAAAGTTCTCCAGCATGCTGTGTCTAAGGCTTTTGAGGGGTTTAAAAGAGCAATGCTGAAAAAAAAAAAACATTTTTGAAGATGACAGTGCCTAGTATAGAAGCCAGTGGTATATTTTGGAGGACTAAAAATATGTCATAGTTTCAGGCAACACAGAGAAAATGTCAGTGTAATGACAGGTCTCAAATCTGCAAGACTTTTCACTGTGTTTATAGCTATGTAGAAATTGTCCTTGTTGGCATGTTATTGTCAAGTATAGTTTATAATTGTTTACAATTAATGCTGTCATGATGCAGTTTAGTCAGTCATTTTACACTGATAAAACAAGGATGGCATTTATGGCTAATTTACTGCTATCAAAGAAAATGATGCTTTCTCTATTTCAGTTCTCAGTAACCTCATTTAGTTGTGTCCTAGGAGACACCTCAGACTTGCATTTCTTGGAGACGTTTACTGTATAACTACCTGTGTAATGAACAGAAGTGTTAAGAATCAAATTTTAATGCAACAAGCTCATCCATTGGACTGGTTTGTACTGTATAATTATGCCCAGAAGAATTATCTGTAGGACAGCCTTAGATTTATTTGTTACTGCACATTTCATATACTGTTTTCCTCATAACTGTATATTAGCCCAAATCCTCCATTGACTTAGGGACACACTTTTGTTGCACTACCAGTGTAAGGAAATCTGAAAGCCAGTGCAATCTTCCCTGGAACGATTTTCTGATATGGGGGATCCTCTGGCAACACAGAGCCAACAGAACACCTTCTTCTCCACTTCCCTCCTTGTGGAGGCATAAGGGTCATGGCCATGGGAAAAGGCAAACAGCTATAGTTTCTGTAAGCCCTACTGATCCCCAGCTGACACAAGGGCTTTTGAAGCAATTAGCAGCCCAGGTAAATTAAGATATTTTAATTTAAATCAGGGGACCAGCCACTCACACAGCAGACCCAGGACTGCTGAGCGAGCTTCCAGACGTTTTTCTTCAGTGCTATGCTTACACCTGTTGGGGGTGTCATGCTATCTGGAGTGGTTCACAGTGAGTGCCAACCTCAGGGAAGACTGTCAAAAAGCAGAACAGATACCCCAAACCAGTGGTACATTCTATAATTAGATTTCACCAGCCCAATAACCAATGTGAACACCGGGATCACTATACCAATCAGACTATGGAGTAAGACAACCTTGTTGGGCACTACAGTCTATGTTGCCACCCGGGCAAGCTGGACTTAGTGATAAATGGTCACTTATACCAAAGATCACAAAATATTCAAGTTGCTCCCAGTCCCAAGAGACAGTCACTTACCCCACGTCAATTTGTACTTTCGGTCTCACATCAAAGACAATGCTGGTAATCAATCTTACAGTAAACTAACTCAGGACTTATTAATTATGAGAGATTTATTTATAGGCTAAAGCAGGCAACATATATTCATACAAATAATTTACAATCCTAGGTTCCAAAAGGTGACAAAGCTGCAGTAATCTGTCCACTGTCTGTCTTTTCCGGCTAGCCCAGGTTGAGCCTGGGGATCTCTGTTTGTTTCTTAGCTTCAGCCAGGGCTGGCGACAGAAATTTGGGGGCCCCCTACTCTGATAGTACTCACTACATACCCTGGCTTATGTAGTGAGAATTCCCCCTTCTGCTCCAATCTGCTTCAGCCACTAGTTAGTCCTGGTCTCCTGCCCATAATCTAATTAAGGTAATTGTTATGCTTAATTGCAAAGAAAATTGTCAGCTTGTTTATTCTTAGCTTCCTGTTCTGGGTGGTTCTGGAATGTTGCTGTGTGCCTCGTTCCGAGTAGAGGTGGCTGCATTTCACAGTTTACCATTGCTATAGTGAGAAAAATTATTCTTCTGTGCACCAGTAGTTAGTAAGGAATTTTGGCTCTTTCTGGATGAACAGAACTATAAGAGTATTTTATATTTATATACTACTGTATCTCTCTTTAGAAAGAGAGCTTGTAGTTTGCTATACATAACAAGAAATATGCAGCGAAAGGTAGAGGCAAACTTAAAGTAAAGGTGAGAGGATTTTCCCAAGCATTCTCGAAGACTTTCCCTAAGAATAGACATAAACAGGGCTAAGGATATATATTAAAGGATAATATGTTTGAATGTTGCTAAGTTACTGTAACAAAGAACAAGCTAAATCCATTTTTGCAAGTATTTCTCCCCCTCATCACTCTCATTCTTTTTAGGGACATATTTTGCTGTCAATCATGAACATCAATGAAATAAGAGTGCCAGTCGGCACAATGAGCAGAAATGGGTAGTACAAAATAGCAAGATTTCTCATTATTGGGATGACATGAAATAAACTTTCAGGGAAGAATAGCTTACATTTCTTTTGTAACCTTTCTAAAAAGGTTTAAAATGTAATGAACAGTTGTTGATTTCTGTATTTAACTTTGGCTTGTGAAACAGGATTTTAGCTATTATATTATGTTTTCATGGTATTCCATTCTCTTTTCAGTAATAGCTCAATAAATTATGTAAATGTATGCAATCCTTGTGTGTATTGAACTCCGTCTTTAACTGCTCTGAGCTCACAATCTCTGAGGCTAATGGAAGAGAAAAAAGTATCTTCAAGATACCTTTCTGCTTCTCTGATCCTAGGATTGGTCAAGGGCAGAAACAATCCTCAATTCAAGTAAGACTGCTCTAACTTACATTTACTGGAACAGTCCCCTAAGTATTCATTTTCTGACCCAAAATCAGCAGAGCATCACACACTCAGTCATGTCCCTATATGTGCCCCAACATGTTCCTCTGTTTAGAGGGGAGCAGGTGGTGTATATATGCCAGCATAGACTTTGCAACACAGTGGTGTTCCGTGGCTCAACATGCATTTAACACACCCAGTGAATGTCAAATCAGTTCAAATTATACTTTCCAACTAAAATAAAATAAACATATTAACAGATTTAGCTATTTGTGCAGAGGAGCATTAAATAATCCTCCGAGCACTGTGGCTGCTCTCAGGTGAGTTGAAGAACACCGCTGGTGACCCAATTGTCAATAATACCATGACAGGAAATGTGGGAGCTGGCTGTGCTATCTTGGAGAGAGGTTTGGTTGGGGAAGAAGCTGAGTATATCAGACAATATACCGCATATATGACTAGCCAGAATCTGCAGAGCCAGGGGTCTTAATTTCCAAGGTATCTCTAGTGCCTTTACTTCTTCAAGTAGCGTCCCTGTGGGTGTTCCACTGTAGGTGTGCTTGCGTCCCTGTGCTGCTGATTAGAGAACTTTAGTAGCAGTGTCTGTTAGGCTCGCACGTATACTGCTGCCCTCTCCTCTTCCTCCTTCCCCCCCCCCCCCATGATCTGCCATGAGGATAACCATCGCTGCACAGGTGAGCCCACCTCAGTTCTTTCTCAACCACCCCAGCAAGAGACGGAGCCATTAGCAGTTCATTCATCAGGTCGTTCTCCCAACTGGAATTCAAATAGTTAATTCCTTTCTTAATCTGAGGGCATGTCTACACATACAATGCTGCAGCATGGCTGACGGGACCTCGCCCTTTGGCATAATAAAACCACCTCCACAAGCAGCAGAAGTTATGAAGGTACATTGTTGTAACGTACATTGCTCATGGGGATGGTTTATTCACATTCCTGAATGACACACATTCTGCTGACATGAGCTGTACTGTAGACATAGCCTTGGAGTTCCTCTAGGGTTTTTTTCTCTCTTAAAAACAACAACCACCTTTTTTCCTTTTTGTCTGGGATTTGCCCTACTGTGAAGTATGCCCAGTTCACTGGGGCTTAAGGGGGGTGCCTCTCATGCAAAGAGGCCATCCCAGTAGTGGACAGATGTTGTCTCAGGGAAAGCTGCATTTCCCAAAAGTGTGGTCTCTGCCAACAATTTAAGTCAGAAGGACAGGGACACAAGCACACCTACAGTGGGGCACCCATGGGGTACACATCTCAAAGTGCACAAGGTGAGTAACTTTCTCTTTTCTTGGCCTCACCATATGTCTGCACTGAAGCTGCACTAATCCCTAAGGCCTGGGCTACACTGGGGGCAGGAATTCGACCTAAGATACACAACTTCAGCTATGCTATTCGCATAGCTGAAGTCGAAGTATCTTAGTTTGACTTACCTGGCCGTCGATGGGGCTGAAGTTCCGGAGTCGATGAGGGAGTGCGTTCGGGGATCGATTTATCACATCTAGACAAGATGTGATTATGTATATGGGATCGATTTAACACTACTCGCCAGTCCGGCAGGTAGTATAACATACCCTAAGTCTGGGAGAGAAGAATTTACTCAGTCCCTGGCTCTATAAGATCTGTAGCTTTGGTGTCTTTCCTAAAATCTCTCCATGATCTTCCTGGGAAACTTAGGGGATCTTGGTGAAGACGTTTCTGCTCACCTAGCACATCTTCCACCAGGAGGAATCCGTAAAAAGCATACACCTTTTAGCCACACAAAGAAGAGGGAAGAACAACCATTCCATTGGGGGGAAAAAGTTCCTCCTCTGTCATCTCTATCACTCAACGTGTATACTTTTGGACATTGAAGCAGCAATTGGGTATTCTGCTTGAGCAGACCTTTAATTACTAGGACAAAACAATTTTCTCTTCACTGCTCTTTTAGAAAAATTTCTCCAGGCTTTAAATGAAGATAAAGAGCCCACACAAAAGAATTACAATAGAGAATTTGTTTATAGACTATCAGCAGTGGAGACATAATGCTGCCCTTTATCATCACTTGTCATACTAGTGACAGCCTATAAAACTCTTGCTCTTGCACGACTCTTTATTTGTCACCTTCTGCGCCAGCTCCTGCCCTGGCAGATGCCTGGCATGTATCAGACGTATGATTTATTACCTCATTTAATCAACCTGTGAAAGAGAGAATGATATCTTTTCTTTTTAAATTACAAATTAGGCATCTTCCCCCTATTTTTAGTGACAGGAGCGCTGAATTTTTTTACATTTGAGGTGCCCCATTTATTGCTCAGTGAAGAATTTAAATACTTTCTCATGTCTGTCCTGAAAGTGAAATTTATGTAATATTGCCGCATATAAATGAAGCCATCCTACCTCTGTGTTCTATTGTCATGGCAAGCTTGCTTGAACTGATTCTGCGGGCAATAAATGCCCTGAATGTGTTGTCTCTAGGAGATTTAAAGGCCTTTCATTTCATTTTGTTTCCTATTTTGCTCATCATATTGGAATTTCTTTTAAAAAGTTCTTCTGAAATTATGGTTTTGCCTTGACACTGAAGGATGTGTGTGTTTGGAGATGCAGCTTACTGGTTTCTCAACATATGTGAATAATGCAGAGAACAAGTGTATACAGAAGGTTTTCTCGGAAGATGATATCTCCAGCAATAGAATAGTCTAACAGGCTGGTGATAAAAATAAAATGGAGATGTGAGGGGTAAAAATCAGACCCTACCCTTTCGCTATGAAGGGAAACTCAAACTGGAGTGCTTTGGTAAAGGGGCAGTTTATTTTGATATTCTGGATAAATGTGATGTTAAAAGCCAAAACTCATAAACATTAGTAACAGAAAACACCTACTAGATGAGATCTTTGTAGGACAGGGTTATTCCCTGCAACATATTCTCAAATGCTTGCACTATCTACTTTTCAATGATCCTTAAGCAAAAGGGCTTTCACAGTTTTGCCTTTCTTCTAAGCACTGACCTCCATGACCAGTAGTTTGTGAAGTGTTTTATGTGGGGGCAACTCTTGAAAACAAACCACAAAGTGCTGCCCTAGCAGAAACAGCAGCAGGATTTTTCAAGTGTCTTGCCAACACTCTGAGAAGTGCATTGGTTGCTTATATGTCAGTAACTGACCATCAAGATTTTATATTTAGCATTTATATAACCTTAGAAAATATTGGGTCAGTAGCCCAGAGGGGCCATCTGTTGTGTTAGGTCTCATTATGTGTCTGAGATTGGCAGGACTGGAACTGAGTGTCCTGAGACATGCATTTGAAATAGAAATGCAGTATGGAAGCACTTTCCTCCTGATTTAACTTGAGGAGTGTTGTTATCTTTTAATCCAATTTTTTTGTTTTGAGAAATCTTCATTCTCTAGTCTAAACTATATTATAGCAGATTGTTGAAACTGGATTCTGCATGCAGCTTGTGTAGTAAAGAGATTATGGATTACGTACTAACCCTTTAATTTTTGTAAAATCTCAAAATTAGACATGTATTAGATATAGTTATTGATGCTCTCTTCTTCTGTATCAATGTTTAGGATTAGAATATTACTTGCATGGATTTAATTTCCTACTTTGCTCGGGGGTTACTCAGTCTAGAGCAGGGGTCGCCAACCTTTCAGAAGTGGTGTGCTGAGTCTTCATTTATTCAGTCTAATGTTAAGATTTCGTGGGCCAGTAATACAGAAAGTCTCTTTCTATAAGTCTCTAATATATAACTAAACTATTGTTGTATGTAAAGTAAATAAGGTTTTTAAAATGTTTAATAAGTCTCATTTAAAATTAAATTAAAATGCAGAGTCCCCTGGATAGTGGCCAGGACCCAGGCAGTGTGACTGACGCTGAAAATCAGCTTGCGTGCCGCCGTCGGCACCCGTGCCATAGGTTGCCTACGCCTGGTCTAGACACTTTACATGTCTTTAGTAATCAATAATTTTCTCGAATTTTTGAAAGAACTCTGGTGTTTTGATGGCATCAGTCAAACTGATCTACTTAAAAATGAGTATTCTCGGACATTCAGTGCTTTCACTTTCTGAGTAAGTAGAATGACTTTGTTGGTACAAATCTAAGTGAAGCTATATTTAGAATACTAGTGTAAATAGTACATGTTTATATAGTCAACTCTTTTGTGCTCCTTGTGCCATGCTATAAACCTAATAAAAAGCAGGGGTGAAAAATGGGCTTATTTAAACGGATAAAACTAACGTAGGAAGACTGGATCCTGACATTCAAAGATGTTCTGAGTTATTTAACAGAGTATGGGATGTGCTCCCTGGTAGGCATGAAGGGCTAGTTGGGAGAATGGGGACTTCTCCATGGAGATCTCTCCATCTCAGCTTTCACTTTGTCTCTGGCTGCTGTGTTTGTGGGGGGGAAACCTCCAAAATATGAAGAGCACAAATTATGTAGAAATGCTTGAATGAGTTTGCAGGGAGCCTAAAACCATAGCTCTCCAGTTTCATTTCAGTGGTTTCTAACTCAGATGTCAATGAAGATACAACAAACACCAACATTTTGACTGCTCAGCAAATGAGTTAAGAAAGGAGAAGTACCATAGGGCTGGTCTTCACACTGAGAGCTTATGTTGGCGGGGGTGAGGATTGAGAGACATAACTGTGCCAACCTAACCCTGATATAGACAGAGATAGATTGTCAGAAGAATTTTCTGTTGACCTAGGACTGGTCTACACTAAAAAAAATTCGGTTAGAGTAATTATGTTGCTTCGGGGTGTGAAAAATCTACACCCCCAAGAGGCATGATCAAGCCAATCTAAGTTCTCATGTAGACAGCACTAGGTCAACAAATGAATTCTTCCATTGACCTAGCTACTGCCTCTGAGAGGCAGATTGCCTATGCTGATGGGAGAACCCCGCCTGTCAGCATAAATAGTGCCTACACTGAAGCGCTGCATAATATGAAGATCTGCATCAGCATTTCCCAAAGTGGTTGGGTTGGTGGGGGTGTTGTTTTTCTTGTTTGGTTGGGGGTTTTTGGAGGATGGAGGGGAACGGGGATGGAAGGTGGATAAATTAGAATGTTAAGCCACTGACAATGCATGGCAGCATTGCAGAGAGGATGTGATTTGGTTTCATTTTCCTGAACGGAGGTGCACCTCTTAAAAGCTTGGGAAACCCTGGTTTACCAAAACATGGGGAATAGAATTAAGTCCTTTGTACTGGGTGTTTATTTGTATTTAACTAAGGCAAGAGACAATTTCAGGGTTAATCAAAAGAAGAACTTTAAACAAAAGTTGGAGGAATTAAAACAGGATCCTGCAGAGGACAAGGAAGAATGCTTTGTTCTTCCTCTCTTATTCCAAATCCCAACTGCCCTTTCTGTCTTTCCCTTTCTCCCCTGGGATGGTCAGACTCATGAATGATTTATTTGCTTGCGCCGCTTACTAGTGCAGTTGTGACAATTAAAGACAAGATTTTCATTCTACATTGTCCTCAAATAGAAATTGTTAGTCCACCTCGGAGTAAAATGAGTCTACAAGCTGTTTTGTTTATCTTATTGTTATCTCATCTTTAATGTTATCCTCACCATGTGTCTACTTCATCCTGTCTGACATGTAGGCGGTGAGCACCATTGTCTTACTAAGTAAGCACCCTCAGCTTACTACTTGTCTGTACAGTATCTATCAATGGGACCCAGATCCTAGACTGAGCTCCCTAAGCATTAGTATTATACAGAAAAATCATAGTAAGTTTAACTAGACTTCTAAGTTGAAATGGGGGGGTGAAGTGACCGTTGAGTTGGTAAATTTTCTGAATTTCACAGAAGCACTATACGAACTAACTTTGGCTTGATTTACCATGGAAATTTGCAATTCTCAACAGCATTAAGGCTGTTCCATTTCTTAATGCTATAGGGTGATTAAAATTACCATGTAGAAAACTCTGGCTCAGAATCCTTTAAAGAATTCTCTTACCCTGCTGTAAGGCATGTCTGTGCCTTTGTTCTTAGGTATTATTCCCTTTTTCTGTGTTCTTATGCTCAAAGAATAACTATGAAAAGAGCTCCTAAAAGCCAAGGAAGGACTTTAAAGGGTCTTACAAGTGGAAACAAAATGATTCAAGGCTAACTTTGAATTTAGGAGTCATGATGCTGAATCCAGGTGGTTTGCTGACAAATCATAAGTGTGGACTTCTTGAGTGGGTAAAGAAAGTATTGCCAAAGGTGTGATTAGTAGCAGCTGGTGCCCAAGATAAGTGCTAGGGATGTAGGTAGTAATCTGCACACATCACTACTCCTATGAATGGAGGCTGATCATAGTTTCAAAGTGAAAAATTAGGACACTCTGCAAAGTCGGAGGGAAGGAGGCAGCTTCTTTCTACCTCTTTCAGAATGAAAAACTGGGGCACTTTAAAGTCAAGGACCAGATGGAAGAAAACAGTATATGCATCCTTCTTCCATCCCTTTTATTATCCTCTCCTAGCACCAGCCTCTCTTCCTCCAGTCTAGATCATATCCTACCATCTCCACTTGTGCACACACACACACACACACACACACACACACACACACAGAGAGAGAGAGAGAGAGAGAGAGAGTTTGCCCACCTGCACTCAACCCATTCTCCTGCTAGTTCAGCACTGCTCCAACTCAACATCCACCTGCCCAAACACCTACAAGCCAATGCCTGTCCTTTTCCTATCTAACCTCTTCATAGCTCAGAACTACCTCCGCAACCTGAATGGTCTCAGGCTCTGAATACCCCTCTAGGCTAGACATCTCATCCCCAGAGTCACAATCCTTCCTTCCTGACACTGAGGCTCAGAAGTCCCCAGCCCCAACCTGTGATTCTGCAAAAGCAGAAACAGAGGCAGTATGGAGCACATGCAGAAAGCTGTTTACTCTGCTTGAGTGGGACTAGTTCCACTCACCTGCATTTCCAGCTCTCTCTCATCTCTCTGCTGCTCGTGCTGTAGGGTAGGAAGAACTCTAGTGTCGTCAAGTGTATTGCAACTGCCACAGTCCACCAAGAGTCTCCTGGGGGGTACTGCATATTTGCCGCACTTAATTGTGGGGCTTAGTGCCTAAAAGCCAGGAAAGATGTTTATATCAAATCGAAGCTCAGTGGAAAGGACATGCTTTTGCTGTTAATGCTTCTGCTATTGCTGTAGCTGTGCTACAAAATACACTTGTTGAGGAACAAGGTGGACATCTGAATGTTGTATGGTTACAAAACTGAGATGGTAATGCTGTTAAATGCTACGAGCATTCTCCACCATAAAAATTGGTAAGATAAAAAGATCAAGACTTATTGTAGCCAATATTCCAATGCTAATTCAGCTGCCTGAGTTACCAAGAAACAGAAATTCAAAAGAAAAAGGCACCTGAAGAAATGCATTTTTCAGAAGTCTCTGGGGTTTTTTTCCTCTAGAGCATAAGGAATAAAGAAAAAATGTTTTTTACCACATCTGGTAAAGCATTATTCTTCTGATTAAAATCCTCCATGCCCAAAGCAAACTGTCAAGACTATATCATAAACCCCAAAAAGTGGTTTAGAATGGAAATATCCATAGATCCTTTGTTATAGAAGCCTGTGAGGAGTTGCTTAAAGGAGTTATGTACTGGAGAATGTGCTTCTGCACATTTTATTCCCTTGCTAATGGAATTTGAAGATGATGACTGTGCATCTAAGTGCCCCATTGTGCATGCAATTACCCAGCCTGTACATGGCCGATGTAGGCTTCTTCCAGCAATAGGAAGCATCCTCAGATTTTGAGGTCACTGCTGAATAATAGGTCTTCAATATCTGCATGAGGCCAAAACAAAGAAATCCTGGTTGATGACACATTTCCTACAATCTATAATAATATAGGGCCTGATCCAAAGTCCATGGAGACTATTGGGAACAACAACATTACAAAGGAATTCCAAATTCCACAACAAAACAAAGACACACAATCAGAACCTTATAGTCATTTTTGGTGCATGTTCGCTTGCATCCACTAGCATCAGTAAATACAGCCAAAGCCATCCTTTGGGAAGGGCGTATTGGAACGATCGCTCCAGTCCCGACACTTTGGGGGGCCCCGTGTGATTGGCCAGCACGATCAGTCCTGGCAAGTCCCCCTACATGGCCACAGCCCGTGCTATGGCCAACAATAACCCTGTGATAGGTGCCGGCAACTGCCAGCAGCAGGCGGCTCAGCACCAGGCCGGATCCATCCCACCCACCGATGCAGAGTGGGATCCCCAAGCTGGTGGCTGATTTATCCCAGGCCCACTCCCCACTAGAGAAAGCCCTGAATACATCATGTCAAAACTGCTAAGTATCCGAGACCAAGCTTTTCCCTCCTCCTTTCCCTGCCAGATAGTTACTGAATTTATTCAGTGCAAGAATGAACATGACAAACTGAAGTGTTTCATCATAGGCAGTGGATTATTTTTCCTATTGTAGTATTTTCAGTAATGTATTTATAGTGAGGCAAAACTGTGGGAGGTGATTTCATTTCTATTGTTTGTTTTTAATTAGAAGAAAATATATTCTAAATGTGCTGTTGTGTGATGCTTACACAGTCAGGCTAAACAGATAGAATAGTACAGAATATATCAATTGCTGTACTTCTACAGCTTAATTCTATTTGCAAGTCAGCCATCCATTTGCTTCAAGCTGCTAGCCAGTTGCCACTTGCAAGTTTATTTGCCCTCCCATGCTCATAAAAACACAATTTAGTCATGCTGATTTAACACTTAATTTTTAAAAATTGCTTTCCATGCATCTTCTTGCATAGTTAATAAAAGTAGAAAGCCTGCTTGGAAAGGGCATTGTTTGTAAACCCATATGTCAGGATGATCATCTGGCCTTGGGCTGCAGGAACCAGAAAATGGGTGAACATTCTGCAGTTGTTTTGGCCGTGATTACATGGTACATGGCAACTTGCCAGTAGCAGCTAAGTAGTAGTAAAAGGTCTAGAATGTCAGTGGTTTCCTCTGTGTATTAGAACAAGGATAATTTGCAATTTATGAACCATCTCAAAAATGGTTTCCAGCAGATACTGAAGGGTTTGAAATTATAAGAAAAGGGTGCTGAATGCTTATAGTGGTATCTGTTTGTATGTTTTCATACATACCCATTCTTAGTTTGACCCTCCACAGCTGACACCTCTACCCTTTTCCCCTGCTTCCCAGAACACTTGAAAGAGAAGTTGGAGGAGTACATGGCCCATTTTGCCAAAGTGAGGATTGTGCGCACCAAGAAACGAGAGGGGCTGATACGGACCAGATTGCTAGGAGCCTCGATGGCTAAAGGAGAAGTCTTGACGTTCCTGGACTCCCATTGTGAAGTCAACGTGAATTGGCTGCCTCCATTGCTTAGTAAGTGCTTGAACATTAATTAGCCGTTAAAGTCAGAACCAATGTTCCCTCTAATTTTTGTCAGGCTGTGTGTGCAAAAAATTTCTTCTGTGGGGTTTAGAGCTTAGCGCACAGCTTAGAGGGAACAGTGGTCAGAACACATGGTATATTTCCAAGAATTAAACTGTGCTCCAAAATAAGCAGATCCTTGCACTATATAAGAAGGTTAGTACTGTACTGCAGGTGGCCTGTGACAGCTCTGTTATCCCATGCACATATTTCTAAACCTTCATATATAGTACACTACTGATTTTTGCTGGAATAGTTGGACAGATATACTGGTTAGCTGGAAATTGAAAAGTAAGTATAAGAAAGAGCTTTTTTGTCTGGCAAAACACCGGAATCTGAACTTCTTTATTCCAGAGATGACTAGTATAACTTCTGCCATATAGTTCTGCTCTCCCCTAGTTCAATTTCTTTTTTTAATAAGAGACCTCTAAATCTAGTCCTAGGTAAGGAATGTGCTGTAAACCTAAGAGCATTAAGGAATGTTTGGTATGCATCCATTGTACTCCATCTTCCACGGTCCACTAAATCGGCTTTTGTTATAAATATATCCCAGATTTTGAAGTTAAACCCAATAACTGCATTCACAATAGGAAGCTCAGAAAGGATGATTTTCTATTGACTGCTGTGCTGGATTCTAGCTGGAACCAGCAAAGCTCCATTAGTCATAGGCATGAGAAGAAACAGTCGTAAGTAGTCTAGGATATAAGTCAGGAAACAATGCTCCCTTCCCTACTCCCTCCTCCAGACAAAGATGAGTGAGTGCTTCCTTCCTTTAGTACAGACAAAGAACCCTTTTTTCTTTTTTTCATTAAAAGAATCTCTCATAAGGATGGCAGTTTAGCCTTTCCTCAGTGAATGGTCATTATGTCTGGAGTTTTGCTGCTGGAACTGGTTTAGTGGCAAAGCATGCTGATTAAACATATTCATGCAGAAAAATGCCTAGTTCTCTTTCTGAACTATGCAATATAACCCAGAAAACCAATAACCAGTCTCCCCAAGTATTCCTGTAACAACATAATCCACAAAATGTTACGCCCATATACTTTCTGACTAGGGTTACAGGGGTACCGTTTAGGGAAGGCAGGAGGAGGCACCTTCCTTCACTCTCCCCACCCTGAGTTTTTTGTTTTTTAACCATATTTGGGTGAAGTTCTCAGCAGGGAGGTAGATACAGCCTCTTCTCACGCTGCCCTGCTCCATTGCCATCTGCAGCCACAACATTGCCCCTTGCCCCCGACATGGAGTCACTGCTGGCAGCGCTGCTTGGGACCGGGAGCCTGAATCCCAATCTCCTGCGCAGAGCCAGCGGGGCCTGATATTGGGGTGTCTCCCTCCCCTCTACCCATTATGTAGCCAAGCAAGCAAAGCGTGCCCATCACCACAGACCCTGTTTTGCAGAGCTGCCGCCACTGTGCCAATTAGGGACTGAGCACAGAGCCAGCCTCAGAGCAGCACCCCCTCAGACACAGTCTCTCTGTCCCTTGAGCCACACCCCTACCAGCCTCTAGCCACTCGCCACCTGTACCCTGAGCTACCCCCTCTCTGCACACAGCCCCTAGCTATTCCCTGCCTACACCCTGTGCGCGGTTTTCAAACTTTTTGAGTTGACACACACATGGTTTGAGTTATAATTTTTGATTGCATCCCCCCTATTATCTGGGGGAAAAAACCCAACAGCTTTCAGGTGCCTACATAGCCCCTGGAATCACTGTTAAAGTTGCCCCCTCCCTACTGAAATCTGAAATGGTGCCCCTGTTAGGATACCCAAATTATGTATATTCCCTAGTTATCACTTTTCCTATTCACAGCATAAGCAGTAACCTTTTATTAAATAGCGCCACCATCTTCATGTAAAATTCAAGTTGTTGGTCGTGTGAAGGAGCAGAGAGAGACCGGTAGACTTCCACAAGCTACACTGTCAGGTCATTGCTGAAACTGCTGGATGGGCTCACCTTATCTAGCACAGATGGGAGTCTTCTGCCTGCTGTTGAGAAAGACAAATGAGAGGGTCTGGGTTATAGTCTAGTGTTATGTGTGGGGTGGGGGGGCGATAGCTGTCATCTTCTAGCCACAGCTGGCTCCTTTCTAAGGTAAACTGAAACAGGAAGCAAGGCCCTGGGATTGAGTCCCTCCTCCTTAGGTGTCAGGTCCAACATTCAATGAGTCGGCAAGGATCATTCTAAAACTTAGGCTTCAGATAAACTGAGGCCCCAAGGCTAGGATGGCCAGGTGTCTGGTTTTTGACCAGAAAGTCAGGTTGGAAAAGGGACCTGATTGGGTATCAGGTCTGGTCAGATTTACACTAAGTCCAGTTACTGGGGGGGAGGGGGCTGAGTCATAACCCGCGCCAGCCCCTACTCAGCCAGGGCCGCCCCCTACCTGCATCAGATGGCTGTAGCTTCCATCTCCGGTTCTGCAGGTGAGTAGGGAGAGCAGGAGAGGGGGAAAGCAATGAGTGATGGAGGGAGGGGGAAAGAGGAGTGAGTGGAGACTGGACCTTATGGGGAAGGAGCAGGGCAGGGTGAGGCCTGGGGGCAGGGGTGGGGCTTTGGAGAGAAGGGGAAGGGAGGGGGGGTTCCAGAACTATTACAAAGGATAGGGTTGCCAATTTTCTAGTTGCAGAAAACCAAACACCATTGCCCCACCCCTTCTCTGAGCCCCCACCCCCATTAACTCCATCCCCCTCCCTCCATCACTTGCTTTCCCCCATGCTCACTTATTTTCACCAGCTGGGGGTGCAGGCTCTGGGGTGGGGCTGGAGATGAGGGGTTTGGGGTGCAGGAGGGGGCTCTGGGATGGGGGAGGGGGTTGGATGTGGGAGGGGGTGAAGGCTCTGGGTGCGGGCTCTGGGGCAGGGCCAGAGATGAGGGGCTTTGAGTGTAGGAGGGGGCTTTGAGTTGGGGCAGGTGGTGGGGTGTATGTGGGGGTGCGAGCTTTGGACTGTGCTTACCTCAGGCGGCTCCCAGGAAACTGCCAGCATTTCCCTCTGTGTCCTAGGTTCATGTGCTGGTCCCGCAACTCCCATTGGCTGAAATTCCCGGCCAATGGGACCTGCGGAGGCAGGATTGGAGTGGGGGAGCAGCATGTGGAACCCCCGTGGCCACCTCTAAACTGAGGAGCCAGAAGGAAATGCCAGCAGCTTTCTGGGAGCCATGCAGGCAACCTGTCTGCCCTGCTGCAGGTGGCCAACCAGACTTTTAATGGCCTGGCCAGCAGAGCCACCAGGGTCATTTTCAACCAGGAATTCCAGTCAAAAAATGGGTGCCTGGAACCCTACCCAAGAATCACTCGTTAGAAATGGAACTTGAAACAGAAAATAAAGCAAAGCAAACACAAGATGATCAACAACAACAAAGTTTCAAGGGCAGCCTGCACTATGCCTTCCTAAAGAGAGGAACAAACCATTTCAGGACCAGTCTTACTCCCTTTAAAGTAAATGAAAAATTTCTAGTTCCTTAAATGGGAGCAGCATCTGGCCCTCTATTGACAGTGGGTCTAAATTTGTGGGTTTTTAACCGAAGGATGCACTTTGTAGCTCTTTCAACATCCTGCATTTTTTGAATGACACTAGATGTAAAACTAGGAAGCAGATGGCACGTTTGGCACTTACTGCTCTGATGCTGCATCCACAGGGCAAGCTAGGCTGCCCTTATTATGTCTGATTGGATCTGCAAAGCATGCTGAAGAGACCTCACAGTGAGACAAACTCAACTGTGTCCTAGTGTGAAGTTCTAGTGTTTATCAGGCTGCCCTGCCCCTATTTCTGAACAGTTCCTCTGGTTGAAACCTCACAAATACTATGGCTAAGAAGAGAATAATCAGGTAGGGTTTTATGACATGAGAAACTTGCAACATTTTAAGTCAAATTGTGTTTTAATTTGTGCAAGTCCATGTATGGAAACTTTTAATACAAAATAAGGAGTGGCTTATTATGGGTTAGCTTAAACTGATTATAATACTAGTGTATAAACTGAGTATAATACTACCTGGCACACTAGTCAGTGGTTGTTACAGTTTTCATTACAGTTTTCTAGAGGAGGCCTGCAGATTTTTACTGTAGGTCACCATTAGAGGTGTAAGTCTGAAAAGACAACTAAACCACCCGACATATCCATTTCACACTACTGGTCATCTCAGAGCTGCCCCTTTTCCAAACCTCAAATGAAAAAGATGGGAAGTTGAATCTCACACTGATATTTCTCAAAAGAGAGAAGGAGAGAAAAGAATACAGTGGAGCCTTCTTCATTCCTCATGGAAATGAACAATACTTTTTTGCATGTTATTGCTTCTGACTTTGGAGTTCACCTTTAATTTTCAGTGTTTGAATTAGAAACTGGTGCATACTAAAATGCCACAGCAGCAGATGCAGAATTACTGTGAAGTCCAGGATTCATACATTGAAACACAAATAAATGGGAAAGCATTTCCTCTTCAAGTTCTCGCTGTACAGACCTCACACTAAAAAAGTAGTGTTTTTATATTTTACTTGCTGGCTAGTGCCTTTGTTGACAGATTGGGGACAGCCCAGAGTAGCAAAGTGACAGAGATATAGATGACTGGACTTCTTTGGGTCTCACCGGGATGTGACTCGCTTTAAAGAATTATAATTGCTTCTAATCAATGCCCAACTGCATTAAATCCACTTTAGATAAAAGCCTGATGCAGATTTGAAAAGTGAAATGATTTTGGGGCCATGGGGAACTAAGCAGGCAATCTTCAAACTTCAAAAAACCTGGGGGATTTGCTTTGCAGTAATATGATAGATGGCTTGACTAGACATGCCATTTCCTATTTTCTGCTTTCATCTTTCAGACCAGATTGCACTAAACCACAAAACCATTGTGTGTCCCATGATCGATGTCATTGACCACAATCACTTTGGCTATGAGGCACAGGCGGGGGATGCCATGCGAGGAGCCTTCGACTGGGAAATGTACTACAAAAGAATACCGATTCCTCCAGAGCTCCAGAGGTCTGATCCCAGTGACCCCTTTGAGTAAGTAGCAGTAAAGGGAGGAGTTGGAGCAAGAGGCAGAGAGAGCAAATAAGGTAACTGTGATAACAGAAACACCAAGCCCAGGGCTATCTAGACCAATTAGCCTTAATTAAAGGTAATAAAAGCAAACAGCCACAAACGGCAAAACAGTGAGAAAAGGTCAATGTAACAAGTTATGAAATAGCAGAGGTTGTGCTTGGATGCACAGAGCTTCCTTGCCTCTGGCATTTGTGAGCAGGATGTGGGGAGGAGGGCAGGGAAGAGGACTTTGTATGTAAGAGACACCAAGGCAGAAACACATACTTGTAGTTAACAGGAAAGACGAGTTGGGAGAGGACAAGAAATAAATGTGACTATAGTTATTCTCTTCTTATTCCTCAGAATATTTTCTGAGCATACTTTAATTTGATTCCTTTGATGAAGATTGATGCAATAGCTGCACCTATAGTTGAATCCACATTCTGCTAGCAAAGGCTCTATTTATGATGGATGGTATTGCTACTGTCTATGTATTGCTATAATTTAAACACAGTCCTATCAAAGCAGAACAGCATCAAGCTGATTTGTAAAGAATCTCTGATAAGACTGTGTCAGATCCTGGTATTGTATGGATCAGATAATTCATAGTAATGACCTACTAGTCTCCACAAAGCTGGATCTATTTTTATTTTATTTTATTCTTGTCATGTACGGACAACATGGGATTTATCCTCATCAGCAGAGAGAGGAGAGAAACCTGGCTTAGCTCATTAAACTTTCAGAATCACTCATGCAGGTCACAACCCAGCAGGGCTGGCAATGAGATTTGCTCTGATGCTCTCATTGTCCATTCCTGAAACTCAGCATTGTATCTAGAGCTGCCATTCAGATTTTCACAGTTTAAAAACATCAACAAAAAAAACCCTCTCTTTGGTCTCAAAGCCCGACACTACCTGAAAAATTGGGTCTGATTCGTGCAGAATACAGCCCCGTTTTCGTGGATTTAACAGATTCTGTCCCTGGGGGAAAAGATGCTGATTCCTTGGTCTTAACTTCACTGCAAAGTTACCTTGTATTATAGCTAGATTGATCCAGTTATATTGACTGTCTTCACACAAAGTCCCTTCACTCATGTGCAACAGTGACAAAGCGAGCACAATTTATTAACTGCTAACATGACCACTCTAATGTGGATGCAGGCTAGTGTTGCAACACAGTGTTCAAGAGCCACTAATCCTCCGATGCCTTCCCACAATTCCTCCTATGTCCCTTGGACAGTCATCTTTTCTTGCCATCTATCTATTCCTTGCTTCCAAACCAGAAGTCCCCTAGCACTTTGAATAGTCCAGTTTGGTTTTCGAGCACCACCTTTTACACGTGGTTTCCACCACCACCAATTGAAGGCTTCCTGCTCTGGTTCAGAGCTATTTTTTGTAACACTTGCGTTTTGCTAATGTTTTGCAGTACTCAACTCTCAGAGGAGAGGAAAAAAGAAAATTAAAAGGGAGACATTTAAAATCTGTGTGTTCCATTCAAAACAAAGAAATAATTACTGCATCTCCAGGCAGCCCTAGCTTTTCTACTAGCAAGTCATAGGCAGGTTTTCACTGTTTTCCTCTTGTAAATAAAATGGCAAAAATAAGCACTACAATATGGCATAGCAGATATTACCCTTGGAATACAGCACCTAGATGTCCTATATAAACCGTTGCATTTTTTTGGATTCCAAAGGGATGGGTTAGAAGTCCGGGGCGGGCCCGGTACGCAGCTGTACCCCCTTGTCACCGGGCCTGTGAGCAAGGTGCGGCTCCGGGCAGCCGCTGCAGCGCTCACCAGCCTCTCCCCCAGCACCCAGCAGCCTCCCCCACCCCCCTTTGCTTCTCCTGGCCGGGCCTTGCGGCCAAAGCGCATGCGGGGGTTGGGGCCTGCAGCAGCGGGAGACCAGCCAGCGGGGGGGGGGAACACGGGCAGCGGGAGACCGGCCAGGGGGGGCGCGGGC
Organism: Sternotherus odoratus; assembly: GCA_032164245.1. Taxonomy (NCBI): domain Eukaryota; kingdom Metazoa; phylum Chordata; order Testudines; family Kinosternidae; genus Sternotherus; species Sternotherus odoratus. Next base: position 58,906,276 of record JAVMKO010000004.1, read on the forward strand.
GGCGGTAGACCGGGGGGGCCCTGCGGGCGGTGGGAGACCGGCTGGGGGGGGGGCGCACAATCTGCGTACGAGGCCCCAAAATTCCTGTCGCCGGCCCTGCAAGCACAAGAGAAGTAAAATACAATATCATACATCTACAGGCAGCTTCTTTAGATGCTGTAATGTGTAAAGCTGCCAGAGCCATTTCTCCACTGCCAGAGCCTTTTACTGTGGCGGGGGAAAGGTTCTGTCTGTGGGGAGACAGCAGGACACTACACTGTTAAAAATAGCAGTGTAGACATGGGAGGCACATCTTGGGTATGTAGACAGCCTCTGTGGGGGACATATCCTAGGGTTCAGAATTATCTTTACTACCTAATCAATGCCTCACCATCTACACTGCTATTTATACCTCTGCTGTGGGTACTCTACACAGTATCAAAGTATAGACCTGATGGTTTGGGGAGGGTGTGGGTTTTTTTTTGCCAGTATAGTTATTAAATCATTGGTAAAAGCCCAAGTATGAACACAGTTATAGGGGTACATAGTGTCTTATAACAGTACAGCTTATTCCCCTTTCCACTGGAAATAGCTATACCAGTATAAACACATTTAAACCAATAGAACTGTGTCCACACCAGGGAATTATGCTGTACCAGTATAGTTAAAGCCATTCAACTTTCCAGTGTAAACAAGGTCTTAAACCTAGTGTAGTTATAGAGCTCTGTGCAAAGTTTGAATAAAATGTTACTAAATTAGAATGGTAGCAACTGATACTGAGTGCCTTCATTCATCACGGATGTAAATGACTACCCAAGATGCAAGGAAGGATTTAAATGGGGCTGTAGTACTTGCCCCTCTGATGTGATTCTCGTGGTTGCAGTAGACAATATCCGGTTTGATCCAGTGTTCACTGAAGGAAATAGGAGTCTTTCTATTAACTTCCCAGAGATTGGGTCAGACACATTGTAGCTATAAAGTAGTTTTATACCTGAGACCACTACTTTACCATCACAAACTGGGAGGCAGAATATGAGGTAACCACCTCTGAGGTACAAAATAGGGGCCATTCTGATCTGGGAAAGGGGAGTACAGATGGGGGCAGAGGTACAAAATAGGGGCCATTCTGAGCTGGGAAAGGGGAGTACAGATGGGGGCAGAGGAGTGGGAGACAGGTGGTGGCTCCAGGAGGCAAAGCGGGGCCATGCTGAGCAGAAGAAGCCACCTCATAGTGAGGAGCAGGGCACCGTGAAGCTGCTGACCTGAGCGCTTTTTGCTCTTCATCAGCTTATTAGTTGGTAGGAAGCATGGCTGCTTACTGCCTCCTGACTCAAAGCCATGGAGTAGCCAGGAAGGGAGGGTGAGCAGAAGCACTACAGAGGAGGAAAAGGAAGAAGAGATCCCATTAGCTGTTGCTCGAGAGGTGACTCTACTGACAGAAGCTGGTAAAGACTTTCATGTCCTGGAAAGACTTCTAGATTTCTTGGAACAGCTACCTTAAAAAAGAGGCAATCTTTGGAAAACGTAGGCGGGTGGCAAACCCCTAGGCATTTTGTGTCAGTTCTTCCATTCAGAAGTACTTTCTTTCCAAGAACAAAATGGGCCAAAGCAATGCTAAAAAGCAGTGTGGTTTTGCTTTGGCTAACGATTATTATTTTGTCTTTCAAAATACTACTACTACTCTTCTTTATGCAGAAAAAAATTCAGCTTCTACCCCACTTATTTTCTCAAGCTTAAAAAATATTTGACGCTTTTAATACCTAGCATATGACAAATAAGGTAAATATTACAAACCGCATGCCTAAACCATCAGAAAGTTAATTGACCTAGACAGTTTTTATAGCAGTTAAGTTGAACTGTTTCCCCTTAGGTATGTACTGACAGGAGAGGCAGATTCAACCAACAACATGCTACTATTTTGTAAACCGTAGGGATTTTATATTTATTTTATTTTTGTTAGGCTAAATATTTTGCCATTGGTATTCTAATAGCTGTACTTCTTGCCAACAGTTTCCAATCTGGGCAGATTCTTAATGAACTGAGAAATTGCCAACTTTTTTAGTAAGATACCAGCAGTTGATAGCTATGTAATTCAAAAGTGGTGGTGGGTTTTTTCTTTTTTGTTTCGGTTTGTTCTTTCTCCCCTATTGAAGATGCTGGCACAGTGTGTGCCTTCGCACAGAAGGTCACATCAGCCTAAAATGTGATGCACATCAGAAAGCAGACCACAATACCGAAGAGTACAGCCTCTAGATTATTTGAACAAGAGACTTGCATTCTGTCTGCACACACTGAAAATATTGCTGCAGTGGACACAAGCAGAGAAAATTGCATGAGTAGCCCTACACTAACAATCAGAACTGTTGTCAGATAGGCTTTTGCTGGGACAGTATTTGGCAGCTTGCTGAACTCCATAGCAATCTGAGCTGCTAACTTTGGAATTAAATTACTTGTTTTTGTTTTTACTGTCATCCAGTTTGGCAGTTGATTACGTATGGCAGTTGCATCTTCCTACTGGACACTATATTTCTGTATAAAATCTACTTGAGTGGGAAGAATCTGGACTATTTTAGCCATTTGAAGCAAAAGTCTGGGTATAACTTACTGTACATATAACCACACCGTCATTCAAGCAGCAGCTTCCTTCCTAATTACAGCCGAACTGGGAGCATACCTGTAGTGCCTCTCTCAGCTTTTTGATAGGCACCCCCACTTTCATTCCTTTGTATCTTGCTCATAGTTTTTTGACTAATACTTGCATAAAGGCTATGACTTTGGAAATGTGTGTGTGTCCCAGCAGCCCATCCCCCAAACTATGTTGATTTTTTGATGCCACTGCATGTACCCTGAATGTGCAGCCCATTGAAGGCAATGGAAAAATTTCCATGGATTTCATTGAACCAGAATTTATCCCTGCGGGCTAAATTCTTCCATCAAAGCTCTGGTGTACAATCCCAAAAAGCAGTTTGTCCAATGAATTTTAAAATCTCGTCTGTAACATACATATGGTGAAACTTAGAGATCATTCTATACTCCTAACATTGTTTAAGGAGCTGAATAATCCTCTCAGCTGTCAGGACATTCCGATAATGTATTATTATTTTTTATTATTTATTAAACTTATTTGTAATCCAATAGCTTCTAGTAGCACCCCCCTTCCCCTCCTCAATCATGGCTGAGGGCCCCACTGTGCTAGGTACTATACAAATACACAAAGAGTACCTGCTCTGAACAGCTACCCTATCCTTCCTCCTCTATTTCTTTGTATGTTTTTAATATATTGGTTTTATTAGTTTGTGATTGCTAAGTGGTTGTTTTGAATTGATATTGTAATTTATTTGCATCTGATAAAAATGCATTGTAACAGTAGCCACTGGTATGAATGCTTACTGTGCCAGGGTTATGAACATTTTGTAACACTAATCAATGTCATGTGATGGGTGCCAGGGAATAAAGCGCAGTCTCTTCCCAGCACTCTTGTGTGTTAAACCACTATTATATTTAGCAGACCCATTTATCTTAGCACAGAAGAGTTGGGAAGCCTGCATAAACAATGTCAGCAGTATAGACTGACACTACAATCTTCCTTGGGTGGGTCATTTACTTCTCTCGGTCTCCGTTCCCCATCTGTAAAATAGGTATATTAAGACTTCCATACCTCACAGGCGTGGTATGAGGCTAACTACATTAAAGATTGTGAGACACTTGAATACGATTGGGGCAGTGAGACATTGTAATGGTGCGATGACTCACCCCTGCAGCGCCTCCTGCTGGCTGTCTGGGAATTAGCTCTTCCATCTTGGAGCACCCTCTGCAGGCCAGTGTGTCGCCGTAACTGGCCCCCATGTCCCTCCCGGGCCCCGATGCCCCTCTGTCTGGGGTGCTTCCCCCTTGCAATACTTCCACACTCTGGGTCTTCCAATCCTCTGTTCACACTTTGCCTCAGTCTGTGGCTACCGCCAGTCAACATCTAGCCCCCTCTCCCTGTGGCAGATTGCAGTGTAGAAGCCAGTTGTCATAGGCAAGAGGGTTTTGGACCTGCTGCTTTTCTCTGCGGTCCAATACCTATCAGGCCGCAGCCTGGGAGGTTACTAGACCGGAGCTCCCCAGCTCAGCCTGCCCCTTCCCCAGCACTGCTCCACCCTCAGTACCCTTAGCTCCCTTCAGGCAGCTAGGTCCATCTCCCTCTAAGGCTGGAGAGAGACTGTTCTTCAGCTTCTGACTCAGGCCTTGATTACACTGGCACTTTATAGCGCTATAAAGCCTCCAGGAGCGCTATAACTCCCTACCCGTCCACACTGGCAAGGCACGAATTGCGCTATAAGTCCGAGTTTATAGCGCTCATGGTAATCCATGGGGAATAAGGGCTGTTGCGCTACTGCTGTAGCACTACAGCACGAATGTGGACACCCATTGCGCGTTAATTAGCCTCCAGCCTGGCCCATAATTCCCATTTGAGCCACTCTGGTCATCACTTTCAAACTCTTCTGTCACGTCCTCAGGTGACCACATGTCAGACCCGCCCCTTAAATTCCCAGGGAAATTTGAAAATCCCCTTCCTGTTTGCTCCAGCCAGGCATGGAGTGCTCCTCAGGCAATCGTTGCAGGTAACCATTTTGCTTGGCCATGACTCAACGTGCCATGCCTCCTCACAATAAGCGAGCTTCACCATGGAACAATAGCGAGGTGATGGACCTCATCAGTTGTTGCGGGGAAGAGACTGGCCAGGCTCAGCTGCGGTCTATCAGCAGGAATTACAATACATATGTCCTGATATCATGGACCATGGCGGAAAGAGCCCATGACCGGTACACTCTGCAGCGCCGGGCAGAAGTAAAGGAGCTTAGGATTGCCTATCACAAAGTCCGCGACGCAAACAGCTGCTCTGGGGCAGCCCCTGTGACTTGCAAACTCTACAATGAGCTGCACGTGATACTTGGTGGTGATCCAACGTGCACTCCATCGACCACCCAGGACACTTCTTCCCAGCCCACCACTGAAGCGGGGGGGGGGGGGGAGAGGAGGAGGGAGGGAGAGGAGGCCAAAGAGGAGCAGGACGGAGAGGAGCAGGAGGAGGAGGCAGGGGCCGCGGCAGCGACCCAGGGCACGGAGGAGTCACAGGACACATGCAGCCAGGAACTCTTCTCAAGTCCGGAGGGCAGCCGGAGCCAGATACAGCATCTGGCGGTTGCGGGGGGAAGAGTATCAGCAGCGGATTATGCAGGTACAGCTACTTTTCTATAGGGAAGGCAGGCATCTTGGGCAAGGGTGGAAAGGGATGCTTGCTGCATGCTTGCCTACATGTGGAATATGCATTGATGTACTCTATCACATCACAGTAATTGTCATCTGTGATTTCTTCAAAGGTCTCAATAAGAGCTCTTGAAATGTGCCTGCACAGGTTTCTCGGGAGAGCCAGCATGGTCCCTGACCCGTCCACGGTCACTAGTCCCCACCACTGTTCTACGAGGGGTGGGGGAAGCATTTCTGCACAGAGGCAAGCTGCATATGGGCCTGGCCGAAATCCGCATCTCATTAATATGCCCTCCCTTTCTTCCTCCGTCACCTGCAGCAGCGAGATATCTTCCATTACGAACATCTATAAAGAGAATGTTGGGACAGTGCTCAGAGTAGGGTTCCCGCAAATGCCCTCTGTTCCCCCCAAGCCATAGAACAGCAAGACAGGGAAACAATCATTCCCCCTGCACCCAGAGACAACTCACCATGGCAGGGGCTCCGTTGCTATCTGTGTGCTATAGCTGTGTGGGACAGGCAAATGGGACAGAGAAATGTGGAATGCGAGGGAATCATAGCACTGTCTGTTGTGAACAAGGGAATCCTCTGTTTTAACTTTGCACTGACTTTCCCTAGTTTCGACCTTGAATACCCCATCACCATCATTATCTGCAGCTGAGGAGGATTAGAAAGAAACCACAAAAGAGCAAGGAAGATCTTTTACAACAAGTTATGCAACAGTCTGTAATGGAGAATCATGTTGCACAGCAGGGAGAATGAGAGCAAGTGGAGGGATGAACAGATCCAGTTGAGGGAGATGGCTCGCGAGCAGCGCGCTGACAAGCTGTTTACAATATTACAGCTGCAAGTAGAGACTCTGCAGCGGATCGCTGCCGTTCAGGAGGAGAAGCAGCACCGTGCTCGCCGCCCCCATTGTCAGTTGCCCCCTAGCCCTTCCCCTTCTGGCCCTCTGGCCCCTTCGGGCTACTATCAACAGCTGCCTGGTTATTATCACCCACGGCTGCCTCCAACCCCCCTGTCTTCACCGACCAACCCACAGACCCAGCACCCTTATCCACTGCACTCAACCCCTAATAACAATCATCATCGCCTTCCGCAAATGGGGTTGGGGGAACACAGCAACTCAAAGGGCATTGGAGGTTATGAGGCCAGGACATACGCCAATCTCTGACTGACCCCTTCCCACCCCAATTGCACCCCCCCTCCTCTTCAAATCCCAACTGCAACCTCCCTCCTCCCTCACACATTTTACTTTTTTTCAACTTTTATTTCAAATTCTGAAAAAGCTGTTCAATAAATGAATTATTTTTAATAAATGGGTTTCTTTATTCAGTGCACATACCTATCTAATAGCTACAGAAAAGCAAATGCCTTATCCTATTAACAGAATGCTCCCTCCCTCTCTCCCTCTGGAATTCCCATTAGAACTCGCTTTCAGCATCAAAATGCTCCCTCAAGACATCCCTGATCCTTGTAGCCTCACGCTGGGCCCCTCTAAGAGCCCTGCTCTCTGGCTGTGCATATGTGGCCTCCAGATGTTGAACCTCCAAGGACCATGCCACAGTGAAACCTTCGCCCTTCCGCTCACAAAGATTATGTAGGGCACAGCACGCGGAAATAACCGTGAGGATACTTCCCTCTGCCAAGTCTAGCTTCCCATAAAGACAGCGCCAGCGGCGCCTTGAGACGCCCAAAAGCACACTCCACAGTCATTTGACAGCGGCTCAGCCTGTAGTTCAGCCTTTCCTGGCTGCTGTCCAGGATCCCTGTGTAGGGTTTCATGAGCCAGGGCATTAAAGGGTAAGTGGGGTCGCCAAGAAGCACAATGGGCATTTCAACTTCCCCCATGGGGATCCTCTGGTCTGGAAATAAAGTGCCTTCTTGCAGCTTCCTGAACAGGCCAGTGTTGCAGAAGATGCGTGCGTCATGCACCTTTCCCGACCAGCCTGCATTAATGTCCGTAAAATGCCCACGGTGATCCACAAGCGCCTGAAGAACCATGGAGAAGTACCTCTTTCAGTTAATGTACTCATCTGCTAGGTGGGCGGGCGCCAGAATAGGGGTATGGGTCCCATCGATCGCCCCTCCACAGTTAGGGAAACCCATCTGTTCAAAGCCAGCCACGATGTCACGCACGTCACCAAGAATCATGATTTTTCGTAGTAGGAGGCTATTAATGGCCTTGCACACTTGCATCAACACGACTCCAACGGTCGACTTTCCCACCCCAAAGTGGTTGACCACCGATCGGTAGTTGTCTGGAGTGGCCAGCTTCCAGAGTGCTATAGCTACCCGCTTCTCCACCGGGATGGCAGCTCTCAATCTGGTGTCCTTGCGCTGCAGGGCGGGGGCGAGTTCAGCACACAGTCCCATGAAAGTGGCTTTTCTCATGCGAAAGTTTTGCAGCTACTGCTCATCGTCCCACACTTGCATGACGATGCGATCCCACCATTCAGTGCTCGTTTCACATGCCCAGAAGCGGCGTTCCACGGTTGTGAGCATATCCGTTAAAGCGACGATCAGTTTAGTGTCCAATGCGTTCCTCGGCTTGAGCTCGTCTTCAGACCCATCACTACTGTCACGTTCCATGTCAAGAATGAACTCCACTGCACAGAAAGTTGTGCTGGTGACACTCGCCAGCATGCTCCTTTGCAGGTCGCGATCCATTACGGCACACGAAAAAATGGACGACGGAGCACGCCTTGCTGAAACCGTTGAAAGATGGCACCTGAGGTGGACGGAAATACAGGGATTGCTGGATATGACACAAAGCATCACGGGGATTTAGAACAGGATGCAGAATGCTCGCAAGTGACGCCCCCTTCTCACAAGGCGTTGCGCCAGATTGGGAAGAGATGCTCTGTGGGATACCTGGCCTATTGCGCTACTCCCAATGCCGCCTGAAGTGCCGCAAATGTAGCCATGCTCTAGCACTGGTGGGTCTAAATGTGCACACGCTCTAGTGCAATACCTATTGCTGTATATGGGACACGCTATAACCAAAAGCGCTATAATCCTGTAAGTGTAACCATGGCCTCACAACCCTCTTATAAGGGCCAGCTGGGCCCTGATTGGGGCATGGCTTCTGCTGTGGCTGCTTCCCCAATCAGCCTTTTTGCTGCTTTCCCCCAGCTGCAGCCCTGTGAGGGCTGCTTTTAACTCCTTCAGGACTGGAGCGCGGCGATCACCCCGCTACAGGCATCTAGAGAGAGAGATAATTTAGTTGTATTCTGGATATTCACAAGGAAAGGAAACCAGTAGATTCCTTGAATATGTGTTGATGTCTTTGGTTCCTCTTGTGGGACTGACTTTCAGGTTGGTTATGACATATGACTTTGGAGTGGATGGCACAGCTGATTGCCAGTCACCTTCTCTTTGAATTGCATCTAGAATTACTCTTGCAAGTTCTTTGTAAGGTTTGTGTCTTGTCTGAACTTGACACATTTTATTTTAGAAATGGAGTCATATTTACTTCTCGACCCTTTTCCTGCAGCTCCTTGCTTTCACTATTTATACGTTCTCTTGAAAGCAAGTCAGCTCACAGAAACTCCTTACCAGGCCTGTATTTCACATTTGACAAATGCGTTTTGCAATTTTATGATCGTTTTCTGAAGTTTAGGTAGTGCTTTTGGACAATGATTTCTCTAATATAGCTTCCGCTGCTTTACGGTCTCTTTCTTCTATGCCCATAAACATATTCATAAAGCCTCTCACAACCAGGAACAATTGCCAATATTTCTTTTCCTCTCTTTTCCTCTCTGAGCATAGTTCCGTTGTGTTTTAGTCCATGCTTGAGTATTCACAGTGTATACTGCATAAAGACAGCCTGCAAACCATGTGAGTTTGCATAGACTAAGGGCCAGATTTTCTGGTTTAGTTAAACTGTGGTTAGCAGCAGACCAAAGACTGTCAACAATAACTTGGATACCTTTTTTGTGTTCTTCTAATCCTCTTGTGCTATGAAAATCATAAGATTTGAAAAATGGAAAAACTGGCATATGACACATCTATATTGTTCCCCTGTTAATGTGACTCTACATCCTGTGGGAGTGCAGAACAATATTTTGTATAATCCAATAAGTTTTCACCAAAAATAAGTGAATAAGAGACAGATGCATGTGTTGAACTTTACACCTCAGATGAACACATTGTTAATTAATCAAGGCCAAGCTTTCTGCTGCTGTGACTTCACTGACTTTTCAAGAGTTACCCCAGCAAACAATTTGGGCCTCAGAGTCCAGGGAAACTGGATGGTAACACTTCTAGCCCATGTTATGTTTCATAGTACTGTATACACACAGAGAAGTTAGATAAAAAAATCAAATATTCTTGTTGGAAGGTTGAAATGTAACACTAATTTATTTCTTAGAAGTCAGAGAAACACACAAGCCTCTCAATACAGAAACAGACAAATCAGGCCGCTCCTTAAATCATAGAAGCAAACTCACCCCACCTTATGCAAGGCCAGCTGTGTGCTCTTAGTCTATAAGCAGAACCAGGAAAAATTTCTGAAATTTTGATAGAGGCTACAATTTTGACGCAGTTTTCAATACACCACCAATAAATAGTTCAAATCCCTCTCAAAACGGTACTTATCAAACTTTGTACGCAGCTACTTGATGGCCGGTCTCAGATGACTAGAGCTGTGCAAACATTTTCTTTGGTTTCAATATGTGGGAGTTGACATTCTCCAAATATCACTTTCACTTTGGGTTTTGGATTTTAACATAAAAACTCAAAGGATATCGCAAATGAAATCACCAATTTCTACAGTTGTCAACCTGCTGCCTCCCACAAGTATTGCATTGATTTACAAAGTACCACACTACACAGCTCCTCTTCTACACAGCAGCATATTTATACAATGGGTTACTTAAACCATCATAAACACATTTAAATTGTTAAAGTCTAGAGGAAAATTCTTAAGGACCTTCATATCCTTCTAAAAAAAAATCAGTAAGAGAACAGGTTACCTGTAAACCATTTGAATCCGTCCATATCCTATTGATTTAAGTGACTTGACTTTCAAAATTATTTAAAAAAAAAACCCATTGAAAAAATTCCAGTGAAGAAAATTAAGCTTACCATCAGTTGAAGACAAAAGATGAATTATTTTTTTCCTTAAAATACTTTTCAAGGGACACAAAAAAATTGGCCCAGAATTTGATGGTCAGCAAGTCCTGTGGTTCTAAGGGCAACGCCAGAACCTCATTGCAGATCTTTCACTTTTAGTGGTGTTTATCTGTATAAGAGCCTGGGAGCAGTTTCTACACCAAATTCCAGCTGTGCAGGTAAAATGCCATTCTTAAAAAATTACAGATTTACAGATCATCATCTCATTCGTGTTTGTGCTGTAGAAACTCCCAAAAGAAGTGATGTAACCCAATGTCAGCCAGAACCCCCACTAATGCATAGATAGCCTCCAAACCAGATTGTTTAGCAAGGTTTATAGATGCAAATTAATGCCAATATTGCTCAGAATGAGCCTATATTCCTCACAGTCTACATGACACATTGCCACTAGAGGTTGTCTATCAGTCTGTGCTTTATAAATCTCCTAGCCTTCCATATTTCCTAAAAGTCATCATTTCTTCCAATATCTACAAACATGATGTAGATCGAACCCATTCTCTGGCTATATTATCATTTTATTTCTGCAATGCTCAACTCTGAACTGATAACATATCTGATTTGCATCTTGTTTATCTCCGTCATGTGCTGGAGGGTCCAAGTAGGAGCCGCTTGATAAAATTCCACTAACAAATTGAATACTCTGCATCAAACAGCTCCAGTCCTATACTATTCTCTACCATAAGGTTCAAGCTCATTTGTGCAGGAAACAGAGCCTTCTTGGAAGCCAGTTCAAGACTGTGGAGTGAACTCACATTGGAATTAAAGACCATCATAAACCACACCATCTTCCCACTCCAACCACAAGGTACACTTCTTCAACCTTGCCATCTCCAATATAAAAACATATTTGGTTTAAATTAATTAAATAAAAATAATACCAAAAAGACAAAAACAAAAATAAACGCATGTGGTGAGAGCTTTCCCTTCCCATTTCCATCTACTGTAGCTGCTGCATACACATGCTTGAAGAGTGGAATAATGAGGGACTATGGATTGGAATCTAACTAACTGCTATGGGGGGGGTCAGAGCACACATCCTGCTGTGACTCAGATTCAAGTCCTGTCTTTTTTGCAGTGTGAATACAGGTCAAGCCACTGATCCGAGTCAGAACGTTTCCATAGCACTCTATGGCTGTGTTAGCATTGCTGTGAGACCTAGATGCACAAATTGTAAACCCGGGTTTACAATGCAGTGTGGACACTCAAGCACAGGCCTAGTGTGCAGTGTAAACATCCCTGGGACAGGTGAGATTTCTGAGAATATAGTTATAGTGGCGGTGAGATAACTGCACATTTCAGAGGTATTTTAATGCAAGAGTCAAAGACCAGGTGCCTCAAGCATCTGTGAAATGCCAATTATCATGAAAGCCCCCCCCCCCCCCCCCCATTCACTGGAGTGCATTATTTCATTAACAAAATGCTACCATTGTCTTTTTTGAGTGACAAAGAAGAGTAAGGCTAAACAGAGTTTGCCAGTAGCTGTTCCATAAATTGCAAGGGCTGTGATCTTTATTAGTCAATCAGAATGTTCTTTCAATTATGCCCATTTCCAGAAATATCCAGACCCAATGTGGAAACTGTGTATGGCTCCATACATACAAGGAAAATACAGTAGAATCACTCCTTCAAGTGAATGATTTTGGAGATCAGTATCTTTGATGTTTTTTCATTGTTTAATTGTTGTAACTGTTACTTCCAATGTTGGCAAGGCTTTGTTTGTTTATAATTACCAAAGTTAATTAGCTACCAATAGAGTTAGCAAATAATGAGAAGAGAACATCATCCACCTTTCTCTTGGCTCCACACAGCAGACAATTTAGCTGATTTTGAAGACCCGCTCAAGTTTTGGTGCAACTGCAAATAGCAATTTTGTTTTTCTGTGAGTACAAACAGTACAAACACATGGGGATGTGCAGTGAATTAGGGGCTGTAGGGTTAGGGCTGGTCTTCACTACCCGCCGGATCGGCAAGTAGCGATCGATCTTTTGGTGATCGATTTCGCGTGTCTTGTGAAGACGCGAGAAATCAATCGCCCGCGGCTCCCCCATCAACTCCGGAACTCCAGCTTGCCGGGAGGCGCAAGCTGGAGTCGACGGGGGAGCGCGCCGCCAACCACCGCCGTCGTGAGGACAGCAGGTAAGTCAATGGCAGATACGCAAACTTTAGCTACGTGATTCACGTACCTGAAGTTGCGTATCTGCCATCGATCCCCCCCACCCCTGGTAGTGAGGACCAGCCCTTAGTGACAAACCAGCAACAGAGGGAGAGAACAGAATATACTGAATATTTTCAATCACCTACATTCTTCCACTTGAACCATCTATATATATAAAAGTCAAATGATGTATGCGTGTATGTATGCGTGTATGTACGTTCACTTACTCCTTCCGCACCGTTTGAGCTAGAGACTTGAAATTTGGTACAGTTAGAGGCCTTAGGGTCCTAATTAGGGTAAGAGTCGAAAAAATTTCAAATCTCACCTCTGACGCCCCCCAGGGGTGAAATTATTTAAAGGCCAATCACATCAGCTGGGCAGCTGCTGTTCTCTGTGACATAGTTATGATGTCATAATACCCCCCCTCCAACGGACCCTGCACTCGCTCAGCTCTCTGCCCCCTCCAACGGACCCCTCACTCGCTCAGCTCTCTGCCCCCTCCCCCCTCCAACGGACCCTGCACTCACTCAGCTCTCTGCCCCCTCCCCACCTCCGACAGACCCGAGTTGGGTTTGGTCAGAGGGTAAGTGAGGTAGGGGTGTCGGGTTTGGTCGGGGGTGAGGTGGGGGTGTCAGGTTTGGTCGGGGGTGAGACGAGGGTGTTGGGTTTGGTCTGGGGGGGTGGGAAGGTGTCGGGGTGGGTGAGGGGTGAGGGGTGGGTGTTGGGGTTGGTCAGGGGGTGTTGGGTTTGGTGGGGGGGGTAAGGTGGGGGTGTTGGGTTTGGTTGGGGGGGTAAGGACGGGGTCGGGGTTGATCGAGGGGTAAGTGAGGTGCGGGTGTTGGGTTTGTTTGTGGTGGTAGGTAGGGGTGTCGGGTTTGGTTGGGGGGAAAGTGAGGTGGGTGTGTCAGGTTTGGTCTGCGGGGGGTGAGGTGTGGGTGTTGGTCAGGGGGTGTTGGGGTTGGCAGGGGGTGACGTGGGAGTGTTGGGTTTGGGTGGGGGGGTGAAAATGTGAGTCAGGGTTGGTCGGGGGTTGAGGTGGGAGTGTCAGGTTTGCTCTCTGCCCCCTCCCCCCTCCAACGGACCCCGCACTCGCTCAGCTCTCTGCCCCCTCCCCACCTCCGACAGACCAGAGCAACGCTGGGTATTTTCGCTAGTTTAGAATATATAAAAAGCCATTTAGCAGCTTTACAGGGTACCCAAAGAAAAGGTTAAAAAGTCTAGAAAGCAGGACAAAACACAGGCAATGTTTTTTGTGGGGACTGGGGGGATATTAAGTGATGATTATCTCTCAGAGAATAACAGATTTCAGTGGTAGAGCTGTTTGAAGTGCATTTGAGTATGTTTTACTTGACTTTTTAAAGCAAATTCAGGGGAGGAAGAATAGTCTTTTGTCTTTAAGAGCTTGTCCACACAGGAAAGTTTTACCAATTATGCAGGTATCATTATACCAATATAGTTGTACCACAATAATCCCCTATAAGAATGCTCTAATTCCAGTATAAAAGTTTAACTTAAACCCCTTCTTAACCCACAAGCTGAACCAAAAAAAGCCACCTTGTACCAGAATAAGAGCATCTTTATGGGGGAGGAGGGGTTATACCAGATTAACTGCATTGACTTAATTCACACCTTAGCTTATATCTTTAGAATTTTCCCATTTAGACAAACCCTGAGTTTGTTATATAGGGATAATAATATTAAGCTACCACACAGGGATATTGAGAGGCATATTTAATCACTTTGTAAAGTGATTTAAGATTCTCAGTTGAAGGTGTTATAAATGCAACTTATTATTGTTACAATAGCTGCTTTTTTATAGTAATCCCAATATTAACATTTTCGTAGATTAATGTACCATTGTGATCATCTTGATGGCATTGGGTAACATGATCAAAATCACCTAAGTCATTTCAAAACCTCTCATTTACAGTCAATATCAGGCTCCTAAGTGAATTATGCACTTCTTAAAATTTTACCCATTTCCGCCAATGGCACAGAGAAAACCAAAAACTTGTTAGTAGTATGGTGCTGAGGTCAGTGGTTGTCATATAGCCTATAATGCTGTGATTCCTTTGTTAATCACAATTCTGTAAATTAATAGAATACTGATCACACATTTAAGAAATTTGACAGCAGGTCCAATTTTTTCAAAACTATTTTTTCCCCTATTTAACTTGACAGTTCTTTAAGTTCATTAATATTTTGCTGAATATGAAAGTTTCTTTAAAAATACCATGATAAAGCTGAGATATAAGAATTGCTGTGCTTGGTAAGATGATTGATTGGCTTCAATTGTAGACAAATCCCATCTGCCTCATCTAATGATTATTATTATTAGATAATTGTTAAGAAATCTAACCTCATAGTTAAATAATATGTACAAATGTTGGAGTATGGCAAAGACCACCAAAATGCTGCTTTTGTAGAAATTGCTGGACTTATATCTCCATCTACTGGTAAAAGGAATCTCAATTCAAATGCTACTTTTAAAAAAATCCAAGCACAGTGCAAGAAAAGATTTTAAGTGCAAATCATCTCTAGATAGGGTATTCAGTGGGACTTTATTCAGACTGATTAAGCCAATGACCTTAAATTCATTGATCTATACTGACTAGTAATGGCTTAATACAGAAAAAGGTAAAAATATTCTAATGCAGAAAAGTTGAAGTTTCTATTTAGAGTCAGACTGGGAATCTTCTCAGAAAGAATGCACTGACATGTCAGAGAACCATATTTAGAGGAGATCTCAAAAGGCTTCTTTCTATATTGGTCAGTGGAACTTAGCAACGTCACAAAGATGGCATAATTAAGATAATACTTAGTCATGCTCTGAGTGCAGGGGACTGGACTAGATAACCTCTCGAGGTCCCTTCCAGTTCTATGTTTCTATGATAATTAGGTTCCAGGAGAATGATGAAAAACATCTGTTTTAACAAAATGTCCAGCCAGATGATGCATAAAATCGTATTGATGTTGGTTCCCAGTGGGGACAAAAGGAATGTAGGCAAGATATCCTGATTGCTTTCTAGCAATTAAATGTATTACATATAACTGTAGTGCTGTGTGTATCAGATATATTACCCATGATAATGAGCTATACTTACTGAAATGTTAGTGCAGTATATACAGTGAAAGTCAAGATATTCAGCATCATGCCATTCAAAATGTTTAGAAGCTTAAAAATAACATTTTCTTCTGCTATGATTGTGTCCATTTTGCATTCAGCAAACATTGATTTTTTTCCCTTCTGTTTCTAATGAAACTTGAAATTAACACAGCTTTTTGTTTGCTTCCTTGTTTACAACATTGATAATATTAGCACAGCTGTAGGAATAGTATTTGTCTAGCTGCTGGATGTGAGCTCAAACTATTTATAGGTAGGTTCCAAATAACCAAATGTTCTGAACTATTTGAGACTTTCTGAAGTATCTAACCTTTAATTTCAGTGCTTTGCAGCACTACATTTAAAAGGATATTTAGAATTCAGAGCATATTCTCCATACACATGTTTAAGAGAGCAAACTTTGAGCCTAAACTAGTTACCTTTCCCATTTAACCTCCATAGACATTAAGGTCAGAAAGGACCACCATGATCATCCTCGACTGACCTCCTGCACATTGCAGGCAACAGAACCTCAACCTCTCCTGAAACAGGCCCCTAGTCTCTGGCTGAGTTACTGAAGTCCTCAAATCATGGTTTAAAGACTTTGTTACAGAGAATTCACCTTTTAGTAGAGATGTTGTAGTATTAAGAAATGTAAGTAAACTAATCCTAAAAATGTGCTTTGTAAATATAATACGGTCATCATTCTGAAGACAGTGAATACATTGCAGTGAAAATATTTTGCAACTGGAAAAGCTTTAGAGTAGTACTGGTGAAAGTGACTTTGATATTGAAACCATGCTATGAGATTTCTGACCTCATTGTCAATTTGATATATGTTTAAGTAAACAAAGTAAATTTTCAGTAAACTTTAGTGTTATCTAGAAGGTCAAAGTCCATTTGTATTAAATAGTGAATTCATCTCCCTCAGTCTATTATTTGTATTGTCTCCAAGCACTGATTTCTTGCACCACAGTATTGGAATGTGCCAGATAGATAGATAATTGATTTATACTTCTGACTCAAAGTAGAGGATAAGAAAGAGAGTAGGCTTTGGGGTGTCTTTTATCTGTTTTTCCAACATTCTTTTAGAGATACTTCTGTTGGGACAGAGAAAGAAGAGTGAACCACAGCTTGAGCTGTGACAGTTCATCACTGTGTCGTAGCAGTGTTCATGACTGACAGTTCGGCAGAATGGTTGTCCAAAAGAGAACATCAGGAAAGGTTCATGATTGCTTTCCTTTCTGCACATTTAATTTTTCCATATGCTTAAATTATTCATTGTTGCTGCTGCTGCTAAATCAAAGAATCACTAGGGATGGTAATTAGCCAAACAACAGTTAAAATCAGGAAGAAAGAAATGTCCCAATTATCTATTAATTATTTTGTGAATACTTGGAACTGTTGATTAAAATTCCAGTAGTGGAAACTGCAAGGCAGGATTAGAAAACTCCAGGGGTAAAAGTCACTGAAGTTAATGACAAAATTCCTATTGACTTCAGTTAGCCAAAGATTTCACCCCAACAGATGTAAGAATGGGGATGCATGGACTAACAGTAGCACTGTTTACATCTCATTCTGGAGGTACTTCAGTTTCTCACTCCTGTGGATTGGCTAAATTCTTCAGTTATTTTTTCTACATATCGTTGTTAGTTAGAACTGGAGTTAAATATCCTCAGTCTTTTCCTGTGAGGTCTGAATTAAGGATTCTATGTCCTGATGCCTGATTGCATCTATTGTACCAGCAAAGACCAACCAGCTGAGTAGCAGTGGGGAGCAGAAGAGAGCAGTGCCATGACCTATATACTAACCTATCGACAGCCCCCTCAGTGTGCTGTACAACATGTTCCTGGTCTTCAACTCTTTTTATTTTGTAAGGTGGTTATACCCCAGGTTTATACACTTTCAGGTGTATCGGTTTTCAGCATTGTAAGTATGATTGTATCAATAAAGTTAGGACTGAGATTCTGGAATTGGAAATTGATCCAGTGTTGGACGAGCAGGCCCTTTAATACTTGTGGGGGAGTTCTTCTCAGCTAGCTCTATTCTGTTCCAGATTTGCCCCTTAAAAGTACCGCTGGGACAGGGGATGTAATCATTGCGGAAGGGAAAAGTGGTCTTAGGAAGTGGTCTGAAGCTTTTAAAGAAGACGCCATTCTACTTTTAGTGTCCAGGGTCTGAGCTCCTTCTTCCCTCAGTAGTAAGGGACAAGGATGACTCAATAGTTTCCAGTTGGTCTCTTTTTGACATCCAGGAAACAATAGGTTTTCTGGGAAATGCAGTCCTCCCCTGTGGTCATATTGCAAGACACGGTGGAAGCTCAGGGAATATGTTAAATCTTCCTCCTCTACAGCTGAGAGAGACATGGAAGGAAGCCGAGTTTGCTGATGGTCTTTCCTAAAACAAGTAAATCTTCTCTCTTTGATTATTCTGTAATACTTTTGTTTTTGTAATGGTTTTGTGAATGATAGCTATGATGAGCGTCTGAGCCAAACTCTGAGAGAACATGGACATACTTTGCTGCAATTTTTCCTCTAGATTGAAATAAATCCCAAAGCAAGGGGGGAAAAAATCGTTTATTCCATGAACATGTCTTTTTGTTTGTTTGACTTCTCATAAGGAACTTTTTTGAGGGTGGTCTTATTTAAAACTTTTCTTCTTTACTTCACCTACATTATTCTTTTGGAAGTAGGAAAATATTATTTGTATTTTGGGTGTGAAACTGAGGCAGAGTAAGTAACTTGCCCAGAGTGACTCAGGAAGCATGTGGCAGAGCTAGTAATGGAGCCCATAAGCCCCAGCCAGTGCTATAACCATAAGTGTCCTTCCTTTCTAGGCAGTGGATTTGAGCAGTTATGGCTTCTTCTGTATCTGCTAACATCACCTCTGGGACCTGCAGGAAGGAAATTTCTCCCTTCAGATAAGGAGTTGAAAGTACTCTAGTCATTCATGTTGTGATTATCTGGTGAAGCTAGTTCCATAACATTGGGCCTTCAACATACTATCCTTCTGCTGTTTGTTGCCATTTGTGTTTGTTAGGCATGCCACCATGGTATTTGTTATGAAGCATCTCGGATAAAACTTGATAATGCATAATACAATAGTGTGCTAAATTTTAATGCAAGTGAACACACATGGCAGAAGCCAACTTCCACTCCCATTTAAACTCCACCTCCCGGGCCTCCTTACCCCAATCTTTTCCAGCAATGATATTTCTAGAGTATATCTTCTTAACTCACTTTGTTAATTATTCAGTACACTACAATAAGTTGCCTCTCTGACACATGAAATATTAAGCATCTCCCAAAATATTTTTTGCCAGTTAGTTCTAAGTAGAGTTAGGCAAAGAACATAAAAAATGTCCCAAACATTTGGACTGAACTTTTGAAGGGAAAACACTCCAGTCTCCTCTTTTGTGTTCAATTTTAGTGATGTCAAAGCAGTTTAATTTTATTTCCCAAATATTTAAGAAAATCATATTTCAAATGTGCTTGCATGGGCATTCTCAGAAAGCATATTTTAAATGTATGTTTGTCAATATTCACACTGGAATGCGTTCATGCTTAGTGGTGCTGGAAACTTTTTTTAATAGTAGGAGTGCTGAAAGACAGGGCCGCAGCTGGGGGTGGGCGCAGGACCAGTGGCCAGGACCCTGGGCTCAGGACTGGCAGCTGGGAACCCAGGTGTGGGACCAGCGGCTGAGACACTGCATAAAACCTGGGGTTGCTACAGCAGCCCCCGCACTCCTCCTCCTCACGCCTATGTGCATGCTCATCCAGTAGGGGATCAGCAACAGTGCTGTACCATGTGACTTATTTGACCAATGACAAGCCACAGAACTCACATTTTGAATATGCCTTATTAGTCCATAGAGACAAATTTTAAAATAATATTAATTGAATAATTTTGAAATAACAAAGACACTAAGATATGCTTGGTTTGACAAACAAATTAAACATTATGAATTGCACACACAGGTTTTTTTTATACTAGACACGCTTTGGCACTCATCTTGCAATTCACCACCTTTGAGCATGTTTCTGCACCGGTGAAGGACTGCTTTGAAGTCAGAGGAGCTCTCCACTGCACCCTCATGCAGTGAATTGTAGCATGCTGGCTCTTTGTTAATATTGGGCTAATATAATTCATGGTTCTAGCACCCCTGTGAATAAGTATACTGTCCCACATTTGCACAGAAACACAACTTTTGGCACTATATGTTGCAACCCAGCATATTACTATTCCAACACTAATTAAAATGTGGCATACATGGGAAGCTCACCTTAACCATCCTAATTAAAGATTTTGATTGAAAATCTATCAAAGTAATACTTCAATCTCCCCTCATTTTCCATTACCAAAAAAATTGCACACTATAATCAAGCCTTAAAGCACATAATTGAGTTTTCATTAAAAATAATAATCTTCTGTACGGAAGGTCATAATAATGCCACAAGAGCACCAGGCATCTTCCCTGTTACTTAAGTTTATTATTACTTGCATAAAAGTTAAATGATCCACTGTAGATATTCTTATGCTGTATCTCAACATTCACTACCTCTATACACTATTGTAGACTCAAATTGTGACTGTCAGGAGAGCAGTTACACTGTGCCTTCTGGCCTACCTTGACCTCACAATCTCAGATCCTGTAATAAAGGCAGATACTGAATTACTGCAGTGGTGTATTATGTATGTGTTCTTACTAATTCTTTCATGCTTTATGTCATCATAAGAAAATCCATTTGCTTCTGAAATACTCCCTTGTTATGAAGTCTTTATGGCCATTAAAAAAAAAATCCTGAAGTAACAATAGTACCTCTGTAAATCTCAGCCAATTGGTCTCTTGTACAATAGGAAAACAGCGTATGAATTAATTCATCTTTTTTAAATTTAGTGGTGGAGATTTTGGATGGATTTTGTGTATGACTCTTCTATTGACTTATTCATTTCCTGAGTGAAACTGTTTCTTGGATTAGTTTAATTTTCTCCAGAACCAGTATGTAATGAATTGCATTCATTAAAACTGAGCTGGGGGGAGAGTCCTTTTTTAAAAGGTTGTGTGCCTGTGTCCTTGCTTTCCATTTCATGTACTTTTACTGTTTGTAATATCAGCAAATGGCTGAGTGCAAGTCAAGGTGAAAGTGGTCCACTTTAACCCATTAAGTGCAACAATTAGTTATATCAGTCCTTAATTTACAGAGATGTGGCCTCTAACTTTTAGTGTGAAGCAACTATACTATAATCTGAACATTTAGTTATTTTTAAATCTCTGCATTGTCTTCTCCTTGCCCACTTCAGACCCCCAGTCTCTCTTCTTCCATTCCTCTAGTACTCAATTCCTTTCTATCCCTGGTAAGATCAAAAGCCTGCCTTCTTGATCAGCCTGCCTGTACTTCTCTGCCTCATTGACTCCCTTTCTATCCAAATCATCCCTTAAAATGTACGGTATGTTTTCTTCCTTTCCTTTACCTCCCAATTCCTCTCTCACTCTATTTTGGGCCTTATGACTGAAAGCTTTAACTATATTAATTTTTGTGAACTTTTTTTAATAATTCCAGTGCCAACGTGTTTGGGAAAGAAATCTGAAGTTGGATAAGGAAATATCTCTCATTGAAGTGAAATGTCCTGGGGTCTTCTGGTGAAAATTGTTTTTGGTTTGACTAAGTAATGATCCTTTGAAAATCGCACTTTGTGTAGGTACAGTGTATTGATTTTTAACACTCCGTAGCAGTGTTTTGAACAAAGATAGGCTGTGCATGTATACATTCCTAACTTAGTAGTGCAGTGAAAATATGTAGTGAACACACACAGTGAATGCACAACAGAAGTGTTTGCCTAGTTTAGAGGTCTGATCCAATGTCCACTGAAGAGAATGTAAAGACTTGCATTGACTTCAGTGGGCTTTGGACAGGTCCTTACTGCACATCTCATAAGGTACACAGTAAACACTGCAGAATTCTACATACGCTGTGGTCTGTTGAAAGGTGATCATTGAATTATTCGGTACAATTTGGGGAAATCTTTGTGTTGGAGGTAACCTAAATTGAATCATGTTTCCTTCCTGTTTCATCCAGTACAAAGCATCAGAGAACCCTGGTGATCCGTAGGGGCAGTGAGAGGAAGGAAGTATATAGGAGCATAAGGGAATTCTCCAAATGTCTTCAGTTCTATAGGGAGTAAGGCAGCAGTGCGGGTTCTAACATACAACTCGTGCTTCTTGGTATTGGTCCTACAGTCTAGAAGCTACTCTCTGGACCCAGCCCTACAAATGCTGCAGCTTTCCTATGGTCAGTGGGTTAGGGTGAAGGATACTTAATCCAGAAGGCTCCTCAATAAGGGAAAGAGGCATCTACTAACTACATTATCCTGAATAAATATTTGTTTCTCTTTGTTGGGTGGGGAGAGAAGAGAGGAGGAACTAGCAACTTTGATGGATAATATCCCAAAAATATTTTTGGTGAGGGTTTGACTGAACAGGGACTGATCAAAAGATAACATTTGATATGTTGGTATGAAATACTAATCCTGCCCTTGCATGTAGCATTTTGAAAATTTACCCAGAAGGGTTGATTTATTTAATATTGTGATTCATTCACACTGGGCTTCAGTTTATTGTACTAAGAAGACTGCCTTTTCCTGAATAAAGAACAGTCTTCAGCAATTTGTTAAACTCTTTAACACAATCAAGGAACATAATTTAGTAGATGATATGTGGGAGAAAAAATGACCTGAATAACTGAATCATTCAAGTATGCATCTCCTAGGGGGGGAAATCCAACATAGCAATTATGCCTTCTATGTTGCAGTCAGCCTACCAAGATGGCCATAATTTTTTAAGGATTAAGAATTAAAATACTGTTCTAGAATATTAAGCAAAATGTTTTCAAGCCTAATGTGTGGGAAATTTAAGTAAACCTTTGAACTGGCAAATCTAAGGGGGGAGGGATAGCTCAGTGGTTTGGGCATTGGCCTGCTAAACCCAGGGTTGTGAGTTAAATCCTTGAGGGGCCATTTAGGGATGGGGGGGGGGGGAATCTGTCAGGGGGACAGTACTTGGTCCTGCTAGTGTAGGCAGGGGGCTGGACTTTCAAGGTCCTTCCAGTTCTATGAAATAGACATAGCTCCATATATTATATTAGCTGTGATCGTCCTGAAAAACTATTATTTCTCTATCCAAAAAGTGCTACGATAGAGTGAATAATTACTTTTTATTTAGCACAATATATGACATTAGAAAGATATTACATTAATCTCCACTAGAGTATGCATTGTTTATGCTTCATCAACGAACCACTTTTCTATACTCTCAAAGCTAAAGACAAGCTATTCATGCAGAAAAGAGAGGTGCAGGGATGAAATAAATTGACACTTCTACTTCCGAAGAAACACAAGCTTCTCGTTCACATACATTTGTCAAGCACATGGTTCATACTCATGGCTGCATATTTGTATCTTATCTGAATACATACATACACACACGTACGTGAATAGTGCAGTGAACTTCAGTCTGGAGAGCCTATTAAATGATCATTATTGGTTCATTTGTGTAATGCTCATTGTGGGGATGCCAGTGTTCATGGCAGCAAGGGATTGTAGGTGTTGCATTTATATATCCTGGACTACTGAACAACTTATTGTTTGTTCACATAGCAAATAATAATTCTAATGAGCTCTCACACAAGCTACAGACCTACTGTTGCAGCTTTCTACTAGCTTTCTACTATTGTAAAAGTGGACCTCTAGTGGCATTTACCTTGTGCTTGCAGTGTTCCTGCAGTTAGGGCAGCCAAAACAGGATGACAGTTTTCTTTGTTCCTTCATTATTCTTCAAGAGTTACTTCAGAAGAAGTTTCTACTGTAGATAAATGTGTTCAGCATTTACTGTAGTCTTCTACAGTATTCTTCTCTGCAACTGAACCTAAACAGGAGGTGTTCTGTGTTCTTTGGTTCATTGCTTTCTAATCTATGAAGTCTGGCAGGAAGTGAAATCAAGTCTGAATTTCTCAATAGTGGAAGAGAGAGAGGGAGGTTATTTCATATCTTTTTCTACACAGGGAGCTGAACTGTGTCAAGGGGTCAGTTTGGGAAATGCAGGTATGTGAACCATTCTCAGACTAACAAGGGTATTTAAAGGATATGAGTACAGAAAAGATGGTGTACAAGGGAAGCAAATCACTAGTACAGAGCATGCTGTGTCAGATTTGCCTGAAGTTGTATGTGTTCTGGGAAAAGAACAGACAGAGACAAAATACTGACCTCTGCTAGACTCATCTTTTTTCTATGGGAATGCACTCAGGCTCTCTTTCTCTCTCTCTCATTCTTTGCCAAGCAATTGTATCTTACGGCCAATGGAGGTCTTGCCCTCCAGGAATAGGTGCATCCATAAGTGATTGAATGGCCTTGTCAAGAGTCCACTTCAGTTGCCCCCAAAAGATAACTTCATTTTGACAGTATTGCTTTTCTGCCTCCAATAAGAGGGAGCCTCATCACTGAAACAGCAAACTCCATTATGAATGGGGTTGTTTAATGATGCACATGTGGGTTTTTTTGTTTGTTTCTTCCTTAGTTTATTTTTTTCTGCTTTTTCATAACACTAGTTGGTAATAGAATAGCATTTTCTGTAATTACAGTGGTACTATGAGATTACCTTGTAAATTACAGTTCTGAGGAAATTAGCTAGTGAACATGTTGAGGGGGTTGGAGATTGGGGGGGGTATCTTATTTGATTATTTAATTATAAGACCTTTTTCTTTATAACTACACAACCCTAGAAAAGATTTTAAAGGAACGCTGTCAAAGCTTATCACAACATTTGTCTTTTGTTTTTCACATATTTCAATCTGTTTCGTTGCATTTAGGGGTCTGTGTGTGATTTTTTTTAAAAAAAAAATCCTCCATTGATTTTGTTTTCTGAATATATTGTGGCAGGGTGGGCTTGACCCAGCCTGCTGCCCCTTTAAGAGGGAGAAAAGCCCTCTGCAAACCTCCCTGGCAGGAAGGCTAATTAGCCACCTGAGGTGCAGGCCAATCAGCCTGCATGAGTTGCATCTGGCAGCCTCCTCTGGGGGATATAAGGCTGCCAGGAAGGAAGCCCAGGGGTGGTGGCATGAGCTAACCAGAGCTGTGTGTGTTTGTGGAGCTAACCAGAGCTGTGTGTGTTTGTGGAGCTATCCAATACTCACTCTGCAGGTGCAGTTGGGGAGGAAGTCCCAACCGGGGGTAGTGGACTCAGCCTCCCCCTGTACCTGCTTAGAGCGCTGTATTCAGAGCTGTGTATTAATGAGCTGTTTAGAGCTGTGTATTAATGAGCTGTTTAGAGCTGTGTATTAATGAGCTGTTTTAAGCTGTATATATTGGTGGTGGGGTCCTGCACTGTAAATTAAAGAGCACTGTTTGGAGCAAAAAAGGGTTTCCTGCGTGTTCCTGAAGGGGGGTGAGAAAGCGATCTGTTACTATATATATATATATATATATTCTGATTGAATATTGAAATAAATGCTTTGCAAATATGTTCATGAATAAATTACTTAAATTCAATATGCTGCTTTTTGTGGGGTCTGGCCACTTGTTCTTTACAGTATATAGACACCTACCAAGTAGTCTTGTCTGCTAATTCCAAAAATGGCATGAATTTGTACCAGACGTGCATTTTTAGCATTCAGCATTCTGTACTCTCTTTCTTAATAAATTTCAGTGACCTAATGAGGGAGCAAAATCAACACCATGTGATCCAACAAATCTTGATTAGTGAGCAATGTGTAAAACATTTGAAAACAAGGAAGCTGAAAATTTAAAAACAACCAGACAATATTTACAAATTGATACTAGAGCTGGTCAAACATAAAAATATATTTTTGTGAAAAAATATAAAGTGTATAGGATTTAATTGTGATGTGTTGAAATTTACCATTTTCAGTTTTTCCCAAAAATGATTATCAAAATGGTTATTGAAATTTTTCCCTTACTGAAAACCTGTTCTAGCTCTTGCTCTCTTTGTTTCTCCTGTTGCAACCCTCTCCCCTCCCCATCACCAAGGTCTTTATATTCCTGAGT
Organism: Sternotherus odoratus; assembly: GCA_032164245.1. Classification (NCBI taxonomy): domain Eukaryota; kingdom Metazoa; phylum Chordata; order Testudines; family Kinosternidae; genus Sternotherus; species Sternotherus odoratus. The sequence continues at coordinate 58,931,958 of JAVMKO010000004.1, forward strand.
AGGAGTGGGGGAACTTAATCTGTGGTCTGCTGCACTCACTTCCTTCAGTATTGCCCAATCAAGGAAAAGAGAAGGAAGCCCTTACGGTTTGTCTATACCGGCAATAAACAGCCCTGCACCTCTGTTGCTCAGGGGTGTGAAAAAACACACCCCTGAGCACAGTAAGTTCCAGTATTATAAAGCGCCAGTGTAAACAGTTGCCCCGCACTGGGAATTGCGCTCCCTGTTGAGGTGGGTTTTTAGAGCGCTTTAGCATTGCCTGTGTAGACTAACCAGCCAGCTGCCTCCTGCCCAGACAAAGAAAGATAGATGTCTCCAGTGGCAGACAAAAATATACAAACTTTAGCTGCTAATCAAAAAAGCAAGAGATGTCTGCGGCCCTCAGAAGTAGAGGAAAAGTGCAGAAAGGTAGAACTCCTCTGCCAAAATCCACTTGCACCACTGTCATTCCATAGGTGTTTGGGAATGGGACATAACAAGGCTGGAATGAGCTCCTGGAATGTACTGTTCCCTTAGAGAGGAAAGCCTTTTGGGTCCTGATGAACGCTTTTGCCCTTCTGGAAGATACAGTTTTTCCTCAGCTAACAGTTCCTAACACCTTCTGATCCATGCAGTTGTCACTATAGAACAGGGATTGGCAACCTCTCAGAAGTGGTGTGCCGAGCCTTCATTTATTCACTCTAATTTAAGGTTTCACGTGCCAGTAATATATTTTAATGTTTTAGACGGTCTCTTTCTATAAGTTTATAATATAGAACTAAACTATTGTTGTATGTAAATATTTTTTAAAATGTTTAAGAAGCTTCATTTAAAATTAAATTAAAATGCAGAGCCACCTAGACCGGTTGCCAGGACCCGGGCAGTGTGAGTGCCACTGAAAATCAGCTCACATGCCGCCTTTGGCACCTGTGCCATAGGTTGCCAACCCCCTCTATAGAACCTACTACACTTTGAGCAATAGGAACGCTCAGGATGTGATGCTGAAAAGTAAAGATGGGGATGGTGTGAGCACCTGGAGGATTAAACTGAGGTTCCATCATCATTGTGTCCGGTAGCCTGAGCAGTTTGACTGCCTAGAAGAGTTTAACTATATGGGCTATGAAGCCAGTCTGTACTTCCTACATTTATACTGCCTGATGGCTGTGGTACCAAACTTTGACTGTGAGGTAACTGAGGTTCAGATTGAATCCTTGCATGAAGTCTAAGCATTAGAAAGGGTGGAAGTTACATTCAGACTTGGTTTAAGTGTGTGCAGCTTTAAATCTGATCCCTGGACATTACAAGAGCTATTACTACTGTCTTTGCACCAATATCAGAAAGATTTAATTACCCTGTTGAAACATCACAGCGGTTCTCAAACTTCCCCCCGCTGCGACCCATTTTTACTTTCCCTCACTGTTCTGCGGACCTTTGTATGTCCACCGAAAAGCTGCCGAATGAATTACTTCTGCATTCGGCAGCCGTTTTTGGCGGACAAGCCGAGCGCTTCCGAAATAGCTCGGCATGCCCACTGAAAAGCCGCTGAATGCGGAAGTAATTAATTGGGCATCTTTTCAGCGGTGCCAGGAGCTCGCGGCCCCCCGGGAGGCAGTCGGCGACCCCCCGAGTGGTTGCGACCCCCAGTTTGAGAACCCCCGATCTACCACAAAATGGGGTTCTCTGTAAAATAATGTTCTTAACTGTTGCTTCTGGTGAGTATCCTTTCCTTATGGAGCCCTACCTTTCAACAACTGTGCAGTCAAATTGAGGGCCACTCAGTTATAATGCAGGATTTGACCTTGATGGAGACCTGGTGTGTGACCTATAGTGCACAGATGACTGGAAAGTTAGTTCTAACAACGATGGAAGCTGGCGTTTCCTTGATCAATTTGTTAATGCACAATCATTTTCTCTTCTTGTTCTTTTTGTATCTCCTGATAGTTATAGAACTTCGTAAGTCTGTTTTAAAAGACCTATTCTCATCCAGTCCATTTCCCTGCCAATGCTTGATTGCTCTGTACAGGATGTTTGTCAGTGCTTTTTTTTTTTAAGTCTAGTTTTAAATGTCCCAAGTAATGAGGCTTTCACTAATGGATTAGTTGGAAATGAATCAGGATAACAGGCTGCCCACAATTTTCCCTGGTCTTCAAACATTTGCTAAAAGAAATCTATATTTATTTTAGCTATATATTATTTGTCTAGCTAAATCACAAAAAGGATCATTATATTTTCAGCAAATACTGCTGAATTTCTATAAATCTACACAGGAACACACATTGAGCTTTGAGGTTTAATAAGCTATTATAACTCTGTAGTATGGTTTTTTAATTATTGCTTATGGTTCCCAACATTTGCAGAGATTTCACTATGGATGTGCTATAGATATTCCACTACATATAGGGCAGTTATGATACAGTATATAGGTGCTATTCTTGTCCTTTCTTAGACTGACATGCTTCATTCAGTTCATTTTCATAGTGGCCTGTTCCAGAGCTACCCAGCGTGTCAGAAAATATTGCAAACTCCTCTTCATCCTTATCTGGTCTTCAAGGGCCAGATCCAGAGCATAACTCTGCTAAATTCACTTTGCTACATTAGCTACTACGATCTAAAAAGACACTTGGACTAACAAACTTGATTTAACTATGTAGCTGCATTTGCAATATGTGTGTGTGTGTGTGTGTGTGTGTGTGTGTGTACACCACACACTAGAGGGAAAGCACATATGTGCGTATGTACCACACACACCATCTGGAGGACTAGTCCCAACTTCCCAAGATCTTTAGGTTTGGAATCAGAATCACTATATTCTGAATTTTAGATCTATAATAGTCACTGTCACAGTGTCTGAGCAATTAGTTTGTAAGCAGCAGTGTAGTAATCTGCTAGTTTTCCATAAGTCTCTTAGAACTTCCCAAAATGGCTTTGGGGACCTCTGTCAATCGCTATGGGTTCCCCTGGCAGAATCCAAGCAGTTCAGAGATGAAGGATTATTCCCATAAACTAGTATTTCTAGGGGCTGGTCTCCACTAGGGGGGGAAATCAACTGTAGATACGCAATTTCAGCTACATTAATAACGTAGCTGAAATCGACATCTCTACAGCCGACTTACCTCCCATCCTCACGGCGGTGGCGGTCGGCGGCGCGGTCCCCCGTCGACTTCAGCTTGCGCCTCTTGAGGAGCTGGACTTCCGGAGTCAACGGGGGAGCCGCTGGTGATCGATTTATCGCGTCTTAACGAGACACGATAAATCGATCACCAAAAGATCGATCCCTGCCGGCTCAAGTGAAGACAAGCCCTAGATCTTGCTCACAGCAAACAAGCTGACAGGTATCTCCACCACAGGGCCGGCGACAGGGGGGGACAAGGGAGACAACTGTACCGGGCCCCGGACTTAAGGGGGGCCCCCGATGTAGTAGGGATGCTCGGACCTCTGCAGAGGCGCAGCACGTCGGCGTGCAATCCCGGGCGCTGCCAGCCACCCCAGCGCTGCGCTGTAGCGCAGCAAGCACCCACATGCACCGCACGGCTGAGGCTGACGGCAGACTCCGACCACAGCGGGGGTCCGGGGAAGCGCGCCCGGCCGCCCTGGTGGTGTGCGGTGCTGACGGTGGCGGAGCAGAGCGGATGCGCCGAAAAGGGGTCAAGGGGAGCCGGCCTCGCCAAGGTAAGGGGGGGGTGGCTCCGGGGGGGCCTTTGGGCAGGTGGGTGGGCTCTGCGGTGAGTTCACCCCTCCCTCTGGAGGTTCATTCATCGGCGTGGCTGGGGGGGCAAGGGGGCTGGGGGGGCCGCCGGCTGGGCTGGGGGGGGGGCACCCAGCCACTGTAAGCTGGGGGGGGGAACTGGGAAGCGCCACCTGGGCTGGGGGGGGCCCAAACGATCAGAGTAGGGGGCCCCAAAATTTCTGTCGCTGGCCCTGCTCCACCGAGGTGCATTTTGATGAATAGTAGTGGCCAGTTGAGCTGTGAATGTCCAGTGTTAAACATGAAACAAACCTTGCTTTGAAATAAAAATTTACTTCATATGCATACACAAGTAATCCAGTTACAGTGATATATATAATCTAATTGCTGGCCATTCATTACAATAGGGATGGATAAGTGGAAACAATTCAAGTATCCTTTATTAGTATTTATGAAGTTCTGCACCCTAAATAAATTCTCATTCTCACACTAACGTGCCTTTTGATCTAGGGTTGTTTACTATCGGGCATGCATAATAGCAAATAAACGAGGAGATAGCCAAGCTTCACACTACAGTTATACCTTACAAGTGATTGGTTTGAACACACCATGACCTTTTAATGTTCCTTTGATTTCTATTACCATGTGAGTGAATTAGCCTGCTGGCAATCTGTGAGATAGCATCACAGTCACATTTTAAAAATGAGCAGTTAGCAGTAAATAATGGAGCAACTGTGTCTCTGCCACGGTGTTATTTCGCGACACTTAGAATAGGAGATAGTTGTGGTATCTCTTCTGGTAAATTTTTACTTTCTAATGGCAACCGCTGTTTAAGATTTTCTTTTGCCATCAGAACATTTTGTTATCAGTTATTGTATATTATCATAAGGAATGACAAATTCACATCTGAATTCTAAAAATCACACACTTGATATCATTATGTAAGTGAAAAATACCTTTCAGAAATACCTCAGGATCCTGAAGTTAAAATTCTCAGAGGGGTTCTTATACGTAGATCAAAATAGGAATTTTTGTCTCTCTCTAACTTATATTGGTAAGACACATTTTCCTGGGTTTTTAATATATGAGAGTGTAGAGAGAGGTCTCTTTGCCTGGTTTTAATTTTATTTTTATTATCATGGAAATGGGGGGGGGGGTTGTTTTTTTTGTTTGTTTGTTTGTTTTTTCTGTTTTCTTTTGATTTGCTGAGAATGAGAAAACAATAGCCCTATTTGTGGAGTGATAAAAAGGAAGGTTCATTTCCTATGGTTTCCCCAGCAGTGCCTGCCCATCTTTACAACATCATCAAATTAAAAGCAGACACTACTATGGGACGACCAAGTGCTCAATCTCATCAGCTTTCAACTCCTTCATCCTTTACTGTGAAGTGGATTCCAGTGTTTTTCTGTCAATTCCATTTTTGAGAAACTGCTTTCACAGCTTTTACAAGAAAATGTCATTGTGCCTCTGGTGCAGGCAAGGAGGAATCTAATTTCATTATAGTTAAGTGCCTGCCTCGCCATTACCCTCCATAATAGGGTATGCCTGCTTCCTCATTACCCTCCATTATAGTGTAACATAGTATATTAGAGAGCTTTAATAAATAGCAAGGATGAGGCTACAAGCACATTTCAGGAGCCCAAATTACTTTTGGCCACATATCTGCCTCTTCAGTTCATCGTGTTTGTTGCCTTTTCACAATCTAATTATAGCATTCTCTGGAAATCGCTGTCCACTGGTAACTGGATGACCTGTTTTATGTAGCACAGACATGAAGCTACGAAGGCTTTGGTCTTCATCCTTGCCACCATGTAATTGCTTCAGACTGCCATATTAATCCCCAAAGACTAGAGTAAATGAAATATTGAAATTAGCTTTTATGCCCATTCCTGAAACCTAGATTAGGGCAGTAGCGGGAGTGTGGGTGCAGTTGCTGACGGTACTGTGGATTGGTTGATCAAAGGAATAATATTCATCCACATCCTCTGCTCCATGGCAGATCACAGGACATATCATTAACTGTGTGTCTCATCTGCTTAGCAAAGTGTAAGGCCCCTGTCTGCTTGAATCAGTATCACTGTGTGCATGTTCAAGGGAGCCTGAAGAAAAAGCTGATTCCATCCAAAAGTGTCCCCAGCAGCAGAATTAAAAGGATTTCTCTAAAGAAAAGGAGCAGGGTATTGGAACTGTGTGGTTACTTTTTAAAAAATCTTCATTATTCAGGATGATGCAGGGGGATAAAACTCTTGTCATCATTCTGCTTTGGTCAACAAGTATAGACTTTACACATTTGCACCCTATAATATTCACTGTGACACATAGAAAGCCTTGGTTTACAATGAGATGCTAGGTCTGAAAACTGGGGGTGGGGAGGTTGATGAGGGGAAAGTGTTTCTATTTCATCGAGTATTTTGTCATTCAAATCTCTTTAATATTTGTCTTTCAGAGAATTTCTTCTAGTAGAGTATCTAGAATGGACAGTTCTCTGAAAAATAACAGCCAAAATTCCTGGCTTCACTGCCTCTCCTTTACAGTGACTTTAACTGCCCTAAAGGATCCTTCAAGCTATCCTAAACACCACTCTGGGAATAGATCCAGGAGTGGTGTCATGTAGATCAAGTTTAGGCAGCCTTATTCTGTCCTATCTGCAGCACGGGCGAGTAAGAGGGAACAAGGCTGGATCTCTTTGAGCTCATGTTCTTTTGGTCTATGAAGCAGCAAGGTCTATGCCACGGTGGGATGGGGTGTGGCTGGAGCATTTTATGCTCATAGTCTTTTGGTCTATGGAGAAGCCCATTGACACATGTAGGGAGCAGACATGCCTACCCCTGGAGCAGCCTAGAATTCTGGGGGTGAAAAGTAACATTTAAATACAGGTGTCAAGTTACTTTTTTGGGCTGTTCACCTTGTGCTGCACCTCCTGGGAGGCATAGCTCAGAATCTGGTCCATGTATTTATCTGAAGGATAAATTCATAACATATTACATTTGTAGAATTAGAGTTTTTAAAGGAATAAACTAATCATTAAAGAATGACTCAATAATAAACTCTCCATGCTGATCAAACCTGTTATAATAATTTATCTTCAAACATTTTAGGGGAGCGACGGAGACCACCACCAAGAATGGAGTCCTTGGGAGTTGAGAAAAGTCATATGAAGCTAGCCCACACCTAAAGCATAAGTGCATACAGCCATCTTTAACAGAGAATCTGAAATTTTTTCTTTGCTTTGCTTATGAAACTACTGAGAACATAAACAAAGCAAAAGTAGGCCTTGGACAAGGAAGATAGTTGTTTGATTTACAGTCTACAAAGAGGGTAGATATTGTAAATGGATATTAATACTGTTGCCCTTGTATCCCTGTATATTCTTAGTGCATTTGCTTGAAAATACTGATGGACTATATTGAACTATTGTTATTCCTTAGGACTTGTAAAGTGGTGTTAGAACTACTGTACAACCTGAATGGATAACCTAGAGGATATATAGCTTGCCTTGCTTTTCATTTGAAGATAGTTTAATCTCAATTAAGATGTCAGTTTGGCTCTAGCTTTAAAATTCCAGTTTAGTGTACCCCTCAGGGAACAGATAAGAGACTTGTACCATAACCCTCATTTGTGCCTCCTATTGGCTATGGAGTCCCCTTTCATAATGTAATGTAGCAGATCACCTTCTCGCCCCTCTTCACAAACAGGCAGAAGACTCTGCGGTGACTCCAAACAGTGCTCTTTATTCACAGTCAGTGCAAACCCCACCACCAATATACAGCGTTACAGGCTTCAGGTTAGCTCAGGTCCAGCCCTCACTAGGCTGGCCTCAGGAATAGTTAGCTCAGCTACTTTCCTCAGCTCTTACTCCCTTGCCTGTACCTTCTCTGTCTCCTTCTTTCTCTCTAACTCACTCCACCACACCACCACCCTGGGCTTCCTGCCTGGCAGGCTTTTATCCCCCTGAGGAGGCTGCCAGGTGCAGCTCATCAAGCCTGAGCCCTCTGCAGCCCAGGTGGGTAATTAGGCTTTCTGCAAGGGAGGTTTGCAGAGGGTTTTTCTCCCTCTTAAAGGGCCCGCAGGGCTGGCTCAGGCACTCCTGGCCAGCACCCTGCCACAGTAAATAATTGGATTTTCACAAGAACAAAGAAGGGCAACTTGCCAGGCTCCTGAGATTCTGTGGCTATGAAGAATGCATACACAGAATCTCTTTGCTAGCGTTTTGACCTTGAGTCAGCTTTTAAAGCAAAATCTAACAGTTTTTCCTTCTGACAAGATGAGGAAGATTGTATCTTTTCCAAAAAGTGTTGTTTAGTTTCAGACATGCCTCACACTGAGGTCTAAATGTAGGTTCTGAATTTTGAACAGTGTGCAATATTTTGCCTCAAATGGAATTTTCTTTCATTTTCAAAGCTGATATTTGAACACAGCTGTAAGAGAATCTTCCTCCCCCCACTCTAAACTCTAGGGTAAAAGAGGGGCAGTCTCTTATGCAGACCACTAACTTTAAGCCTCTTTTACTGCCTAAGTTAAATCTTTTCCCCCCAAAACCCAAACTCTTCCAGTTGGGGATTGGCTCCAGCTGCCACCATCAAAGTGATAACCCCAAGACTATGGGGTGGGGCACCTTGACACCCCCCTCCCCAAGAGTAACCCTCCCGACCCCTCCCTTTCTATCTGGGAGATGGAAAATACCGAGACTTCAATCTACCCTCCCCCTCTGGCTACCGAGGAGAGAGTTTAAACACAGAGACCCTGCTTGCTATAAGCTGTGCCAGATCCAGAGCCAGGACCACTCCAAAAGAAATAATCAGACCCTTTGGATAACCAAAAAAAAAGATTTAATAAAGAAAGAAATAAAGCATACAACTAATACAACTTCACAGGTATAAAGCTTTCTAACCTAAGTTTCCTTGCATAAACTAGCCCCCTCCCCCTGGGGATTTCTCTCTCTCTGATCAACTCTACAGGGTAAGGACACCAGAGATCAAATACAATATGCAATCAATAGTTCTACTTACTATTTATCTAACTTATGAATATATGAAGAAAAAGGAGGAGAGGCGTCTCCATAGCTGGAGAAAGGTGGAGTCAGCCCAAAAGCCAAGGATGAACTGAACTAACTTCCTGGTTTGTCTGTGGATCGGCTACTCTGACGTCACCCCCCTCTCCTGTTCAGTTAACCCCTAACAGGTAAAACAGCAACTCCAAGGCACTTTACACTCATGACAACAGCAAACAACCCTGACTAATGATTTCTATTGATGAAAAATGTATTATAAATTAAGAAGATCCAGGATCCAAGTCCAGGTCCAGTTTTCACTTACAGGACTATTTCCGTTAATTATTTTTTTTACGCCCCATACTTTGTATTTAAATTTCTCATTGTGGTTCAACTGCAACTTATGATTTTGTCAGGAATCTTTTACAACAATATATATAACTTAAAAGTTTATCCACTGTGAGCTCCATGCCAGGAAAAATATACAAAGAAGCCTTGTTAAAAGAAGGGACTTTCTTCTCGCCTTTACACTCTCTGCCTTTGATGGAGGAGGATAGACTGACATTCATATTAGATCAGTTAGAGTTTTTTGAGTTATTGCTTTTAGTTCCTTAAAAATATTAATATACACACATGCATAAGATTGAGTACATACATTTAAGCTTTCTTTTTATGCCTCTACTATGTGTATGTACCTATACACACACACAAAGCTGCATGAGTTTGTGTATATATGTATAATTAGATTTTCATTAAATTCTAATTAAAGAAACTTGTTTGACTTTTAGACATTGCAGCAGTGTTCTACTGAATATAAGTGATGGGTTATGTAAGAGAATTCCTGGTTTCTTAGTGTTTATAATTCCAAGTATTTATTGAAATGCCAAAGTGCCCACAATGTTTATTTAATGTTTACTTAAAATTAAGTGCAGTGAGTTTGATATAACAGCTCACAAAGCTATCATGGATTAAATTAATTGATGTTTGTAAAGTACTTTAATAGTGTTAGATGAAAGTCACGATATAAATGCAGAGATTTATCATGTTTGTTCAGTTCTGTTCCTAGTGGGCAAGTTTATGCCATAACTGGCACCAATATGAACTCCTGTTTGCAGTCTTAGTAGCAGGGCTGGCTCAAGGCACCAGAAAACCAAGCATAGGCTTGGGGCGGCACATTTGCAGGGGCAGCATTCCGACCATCTTTTTTTTTTTTTTTTTTCCCCCTGATTTGTGTGGCAAAAGCCTAGAGCCGGCCCTGGCAGCAGCAGCATGTCATGCATGTGGAGGGAACCCTGGGCCGCTGCAGTTCGCGCTGCCATGCTGAGCCGAGCGGGCTCTGAGCAGGGGACACTCGGGTTGTGGGCCGCCCTGCGGGGTGCACGGTGCCACCTGCAGGTACCGCAGGGTGACCACCTCCCAGCACCGCAGCTGGGGCTGGGTGAAGCGGCCTGAGCCTTCGAGGAGCTGCGGCAGGACGGCCACCTCCCAGCAATGCCTGAGCCTCCCAGGGGCTGCAGCAGGGCAGCCAGAAGCAGCAGCAGCGGGGCCATGGAGGGTGGGGAGCTGCCCTGCAGTGCCCATGTCCCGCTCTCCGGGACTCCGCTCCATCTGGGGCTGCCCTGCCCCGGCTCCTCAGGCCCCTGCCAGGGAGGTCCACCCAACTCTGCCCTCCCAGGTCCCAGCCGGTCCTGGAGGCGGGAGTCCCGACTGGAGGGACCCTGGGCTGAGGCACAGCCTGGGAGACCCCCTGCTTACCCCGACCCTGCCAGCGCCGGACCGGCTGGAGGCAAGCAGGGAGTGGGCGGAGTCAGCACTGGTGAGGGGGAGCCCAGGGCTGGAGCAGCAGGGGGTGCGAGTGGTGGGGGGGTCGGGGGGAAGAGAGAGCCCAGGGCTGGGGTGGCAGGGGTGGGTGAGAGCCCAGGCTGGGGTAGGGGGCAGCCAAAAAATGTTTTCCTGGGGGGGGGGGTGACAAAAACCTAGAGCCGGTCCTGTTTAACAGAGGTGCTATCGACTACAGGGGTATGGAAACTGAGCTACCTTCCCACAGGTCAAGTCTGAGGCACAGTGGCAAGGGTACTATAGGAAAGTTTGTGTGGTGGCTGCCCATCCCTTCCAGTTCCTGTTCCTAGAGGTATCCATTCTTCAAGGCTATTATACCAGCATCTTTTCAAAGTATGAAATTCACAAAAAAAAATACATTATTTTAGTGTGAGAATTAATGGAACTCAACTATTAAATTGAAGGAGAAGGGAACAATAATGAGGATGCATGGAAGGGTCCAAATTAGAATTAGGCAGTGCTAGGCATAACAGTAACTACATTGTGGTTAATGGAATTAAACTAATGTAAGATTAGTGTGATGAGAATCAGATCTTGTGTTTCTTACCTAATTGCATTCATGTATAGAAAGGGTGATTTATATGTAATATCAAAATGGGGAATGTACTACTTTAGGGATGAATTAAAATACAAATTTAGAATTAGAATATTTCTCTCTGCAAATGTATAGCCATTTTATGGTGTGTTAACAGTATTATTTTTTATTTAAGCTACATAAAACATTTTTAAAATTATTTTAGAAAAATCAAAGGTGATATTCAGCAAAACACAGTTTAAACAACCATAGCAATTATAAGGTGAGATTCTCTGCTGTGTCTCCTAGAGGGGGCCAGAGCGGCAGTGAGTATCTCCCCCGTGGTATCTTAAGGTATTTAATCTTTTGTATCTTGCCTGTAGAGGATGACTTTGAGCTGAAAGCTGTTGATCCTGTAGATAGATAAGATACATGAATGTGATGGATTCAACCGAGAGATAAATGGAAATGTTTCACCTATTAATGAAAAGCAGCATTGAAAATGGCAGCTGTTTAAAAGTGACAGTACTATTACACAACTTAGGTTGGGCAGTGTGGAATATTAAAGACTTCTAAAATTACAGAGGGGGTCTAAGTAGGTAGAATACAATTACACAAACCAGAAGTACAGAAATTAAAATTTGGTCCCGTAAACGGGGGCTATCACCGCTCCCCACCCCCAATCCCACCTCACGCACACTTGCTCTTGTGAAGATTGCTATGGGACTTCACGTCACCACAAGTGATGAGGACCTCAGTTTACTTATCCAAAAGATGAGAGAGGAGGGCAGGGAACGTACTCTGTCTATTGCTTTGACTGTACATCGTGGTTTTCATACTGGAGTCAGAAAACACTGAATTGGTGAGTTGATGTGCGGCCACTTATGGAGTGGGGCTTGGCGGCGCTGGCAGCACCAGTTTCCCATGGCTATGATGTAGCTGTGTGTCATATAGAATGGACGTCCATCTCAAAAGTCCTTTGCCCATCGTCTTCCCTCATCAAGAGTCAGTATGAGAGGTTTTACGCTGCTTAAATCTCTCAAAATTGCATCTTCCAACCTCATTTATGCGACTTGGCAGCACACTGAGCTTATGGCAGCTTCTTACCTTGCACGGTTGACGTGCTTTGTGACAGTCTATTAACTTGTAGAATTCTTTGAGGTTATTCTTTCCACAACACAAACCGACACTGTTTATGCTTTGACCTTTAGAATATATTTATTATGTTCCACTCTGGAACTTATTGTTGTGAAATGTATAAAGTCATGAAAGAAGAGGAAAGAGAGTTCATTAGAATGAAAATTTACTACAGGTTGCAAAGTAAGGATTACTCTTGAAATGGGGTTAACGTTACAGCTACAGCTTAAAAAAATGCATTTACCCAAATTATTGAGATGATGGTATGAGAAGGAAGGTTGCAAGGAGATTAGACTGAGTGGAACTATAAATGAGACGCTAGTATGTTACAGAAACTGTTAGAGAATATGAAAATGTGTTGTTACATTTTTAAAATTGTTACATTATTATCATATTTCCATCATCTATAAATACAAATTTGTATGTTTTTAAAAGTAAAATGTCTCCTTTATAGTTTGCATCCTGAAAACTGTTCAGTGATGTCACAATCCAAAGTGTGACATGAGAATTTCTACCATAGTGACGAATGGTCACAGGCAGCAGATATGGTATCCATGAATGAAACAGCCAGGAAAAATAAATGGGCCCTGACCCTTCAGAAATGCATGGATCCTCATTAGGGCCTCAATTCAGCAAACACATGCTTAAACTTGAGATCCCAGTGCAGAATTGAGACCTTAAGCAGCAGAATTTTAGGTAGTCAAATTGGGTTTACTAGGGACTAAATAAAATGCAAGTCTTAGTTATGTCTGGCAATGGGATATATAAATGTAATAGCTACAGAGAGAGAGAGAGAGAGAGAGAGAGAGTGTCAGGTCACTGATAAGAAAAGAGTTCCTGTTTGTACATGAGAATTTGGCTGATTAGTAGTGGAAGGGGTAATAATAAAATAATGAAGTATATGATTGTTTCAAGGGCTTTATACAAAATATAAATTGTTTTAAAGTTTGTCTAAGTCTGCGAGGGCGGGTAACGATCGACCTTTTAGCAATCAATTTCTCACATCTCCTTAAGACGCGAGAAATCGATCGCCCGCGGCGCCCCCATCGACTCTGGTAACTCCAGCTTGATGCAAGGCGCAAGCTGGAGTCGAAGGGGGAGCGTGCTGCCGACTGCCGCCGCAATGAGGATGGCAGGTAAGTCGGCTGAAGATACGCAACTTCAGCTACGTTATTAACGTAGCTGAAGTTGTGTATCTTCAGTCGATTCCCCTCCCCCCCAGTGAAGACAGTGGCCTGACAGTGGCTTTAAAGTACTTTCACTAATAAATTACAAATACTGTTAATGCAAAAATAGGGAGAAAATGGGAGAATGAATGCTAAAGCAACAATGAAAAATTCATAGTGAGGATATCAGAATTACTGTACAACAGTCTCTGGTAGTGAGAACCAAATTAAATCAGCAAAAGTAGTGAGCAGGATTTTTTGTATAAAAATATGATAAAAAAAAAACCAAATGAGATGTTAGGCTCTGGTTAGATCTAAGTAGAACGTAGATGTCTGGTACTGGTGAATACCTCTCAGGAAAAAAAATAAGTATTCTAAATTAATGCAATGTGATACAATTATAAACATACCAGGCTTCAGAAAGAAGCCTGGAAAGAAGATTATCCACTTCATTGCTAATCTTGGAGTCGAGCATCTGTGCTACATGGCATGTGGTATTATATTAATGCCCTATGTTCCATTCTAATCACAATGAAACATCATTTTTACAGGTACTTAATGCATAGAATGATGCTGGAGGCAGATTTTTGCCTGATATACGTAAGACCTTAGTAAATAATTCTGTTCTTTTCCATGAAAAAGACATATCATAGTTTCTTAAATTTATGCATAATTAGGAGAAATATTATTAATTGTAATACAAGTCATCTTGCATTTACCAGGTACTCTTCTGCAGGCAAGGAAAGGTGATACATCATCAGGAAAGCAAGAACATGTAGAGAACAGGTCATCCCACTACTTCTCCCCAGAACAGAAGTCAACAGAGATATGTTTTGGTGTGCTAAAATAGCTCCACCAAGAGATGAGAGCGCCACAATGTGCACCTGTGTATCTCTGCAGAGTTCAAAGGGAAGGAGCAATGTTTTTCAAAGTATGGGGGACTTCTTGGTTCCTCAGAATTCACCCGGTCTGGAAAATTCTTCTATAAGCTTTTAAATTATTACTGTCCATGCTAGGAGAGCAGTCAAGGATCTCTCCCTTTATTAGTCATAAATTATGGCTTCCTTCTCCCCCCCCCCCACCAAATGGGCATATCATGAATCCTAGGGTGCCAGTTCCTTCTCTTTATGCTGGAATAGGGCAAGGATTGCAAAATCCAAATGCAAATAATTTTTCAGCCACAAGAGGTGCCAAGACGTTCTCTCATTTCTCCTCAACCATGAAGAAAAAGAAGACATCTAAATGTTCTTAAAGACCAAAATCAAAGAGAAAAGCACAGGGCCTGTCATTTCATCCACTTCAGACCAGTCTCACTCATTCACTACCTCATACCATTAAGGGGAAGAACTTTTTTAGAACCTGAATGTGGCTAATTGGACAAACTCTGATGCAGATTCGGAGGAAAACCTTTATATGTGTAATGAACTGGCTTTTAAAGCTGATGGACCAAATTCTGCTGGATGAAGTTTTAAAATGTGAGGTTAGGTAACTGGGATTTGTCTCAAAAAAGATGGGATAAGAAAATATTACTGTGAGGGGCTCCCTGGGGTGCAACCTGGGACCATGGCACCCCCTTATCTCTCCAGCCTGGGCTGTCCCTCACAATGCTTTGCTAGTGACAAGCAGCAAACCCCTACAGGCGCTGTTATCACTCAGCACAATAGCATATGGAGCCCAACACCCAGCAAAAAGGCATGAATTCTCCCTGAACTGCTCATGAATCACTCAGAAAAAGGCACCAGCCAAAATCCTCCCACCTTGTAACTTAGGAATATATCTTCTTACACTGCTCAAGACCCTTTCTTGACCAATGCAAGTCCACCACTTCGTCAATGGAAAGTAAATATACACTAGAATTTGTAAACATGAACAGATTTGCCAAACACTTCAGGCAAGCTCACTGGTAAAGATAAACAGCAAAACAAGTGTAATGATTACAAAAGAAAGACTTTAAGTGATGCTAAGTGATAAGCAAAAAGAGTGGTTATCAAAAGAAAAGAAAATATAAGCACTCAGTCTAAACCTTAACCCTTATCACACTAGATAGTACTGTATTAAGATCAAACAATGTTCTCACCCCCACTGGATCTCACACGTTTGTCTCTTAAATTTGGGCCAGTCGCCTCTGTTGGAGTCTTCAGTCTTCTGAGACTTCTTGTTGCTTGCAGTATAGGTCAGGGGAGGAAGAAAGGTCAAGCCACTGTGTTCTGGTATGGCCACTGTGTTAGTCTATATCAGGGGTGGGAATAATTTTCTCTGGGGGGGCCATTCCACAAATTTTGGTAAGTGGTCATAGGCCGCACATTTCTACTATATTAATGGAGGAGGTGTGAGATCTGGAGGGAGTTTGGGTGCAGGAGAGAGCTTGGGGCTGTTTCAGTGTGTTGGGGTGCAGGAGAGGGTGAGGGGTGCAGGCAGCCTGCTTGAATGCCCCACTACACTGTGGGACTTTTAGCAGCCTGGACTTGGAGGTTGCAAGTGGACAGAGGAGGCCAGACAGAAATGTTAGATGGGCTGGATCCAGCCTGTGGGATGTATTTTTCCCACCCCTGGCCTAGGTGCTTGGAGACCACAAGTCCAGGCATGTCTGATGGGCATTGCTGAATTACTGGGCAAGGTTGAACAATTCCCCTGGTGTGGCCATGTGCAAGGAGTCATTGAATTGTAACTCCCTTGTGGGACAATGACTGTTGATGATTGTTCGACACCCATCCGGGTGTTGGTTTTCCCCCTGGTTACTATCTTTGGGGAACTAGTCTCTGGGCCCTTCCCAAATCCACAGCATATTTTAGTGACAATCATACAACATAATTCTCATAACTTCATATGCATTAAAGATGTACATATTTAGATAGAACAGTGGGTCTTAGCAGATTGCTCCCCTGGGGTTTAGTGTATCACAATTGCTCCCAGAGGAGATGGGAGACAAAAGAGAGCCTAAAGCATGATGTTTGGAATGTCCCACAAAGATGCCCACATTGATAGCTTAATGTGCTAACTAATCTAGCTATCTGTATAGATGTTTATACCAAGCCATCACCATATACAAACACTGTCCATCCAGGGGTCATGATTGGAATCAGTAAGAGGAAACCACACCAGTTGGTTTAAACTCCAGGAATTACCGTTGAAGGTGAAAAAATTGTCTGGGATATTACTTCAGCCATCTAATGACTGAGTATGCAAGGTTGCCATTCTTCTGTTTCCTAAGAAACTATTTATAGAGTTTCTTGTCTTGCTCCTGAGGAATTAGACAAGTTTACAGTCCACAACCCTGCTTCACTATGTTCTGTGAAAATCTGTTCACAGGGGAAATAGGGAAGCCAAGCTGAAATTAATCCCAGGTATGCTAGTAGGGTTTCTGCTTCCTGTCCACCGGTGTCTGCCAGTTTTTAAAAAAATCCTGTCAAACACAGATGCATATGGACTACACCTGTTTGAAATTTTTCATTAAACATTTAATTTAAATAGCTTTTTTCTACAGACCAATATAGTTTCATAGCTGACAATCCTGCCTGAAATATTTCAGTTGACAAGAGAGTCTCTTTTCCTCGGTCCAATACTGCACCTTTAACCATCAGAGTAACCCCACTGACTATAAATGGGACTTTTCATATCCATAACGGCTGTGGGATCAGGCTCTTTTGTCTTCACATTCTGGAGCCAATTTAGAACTCATTCTATAGCAGTTTCTTGCAGAATGGGGCGCACGCTGTACCAAGTGATCATGTTCTAACTGCTACTTTGCTGTTCCCACTCCAGGGAAAACTAGAGAGCTGTCCTTATCAGGCCTCTTCCATCAAATCTTTTTGCAAGGCAGCAAATATCAAGATGTGCTGTGGAGTAATAATCAAAAAGAAAATGGCATCAAATATTGATTTTTAAAAAGTAAATGTCAAAAATTATGCTGTTCCGGTCTCTTTCTTAGTTATTTGCCTTATTATAATAAATGTTGTGAACTTTAATGAACCAGCATCTATGAAGCAAGCAGGTTTTATCTATGTTATAGGTGTAAATTCTGTATTTAAGCTCATGTTGCACGGTGTCATTTGTACCGTAACTGCCTGCCAATTATTTCCCAACTTGAAGTCCCTAATTAGACAAATGAAATCTGAATGGCTTCTTTGAATTGTGAGTGAGGAACAATGGCCTTTTTCACTGTGTCCAGAGTAGGGTGATCAGACATCAAATGTGAAAAATCGGGACGGGGATTGAGAGGTGATAGGAGCCTATATAAGACAAAGACACCAAAATCGGGACTGTCCCTATAAAATTGGGACATCTGGTCACCCTAGTCCAGAGGAATAATCATGAAAGACACCTGAATAAAAGCACTAAGGAGTCTGTGTGGCTCCGTGCCCTCCCTCCCCCTGTAGGGTGACCAGATGTCCCGATTTTATAGGAACAGTCCCGATATTTGGGGCTTTTTTGTATAGGTGCCTATTATCCCCAACCCCCATCCCGATTTTTCACACTTGTTATCTGGTCACCCTACCCCCCAGTAATCTCTCAGCCTTCATTTCACATGCTAGTAAAGATCGAGGTATAAGCTTCCTTCGTGAAAGTTTTATTTTGTAAGTGGACATTTTGTTTTTATTATTTTGAACCTGAAGTCACAAGGGACCTGTTGTAATTAGAATTACTTTTGGTTGGAGTTGAAAATGTATTATAGTAGTGAAAAACCCCAGAGGAAGGTTTGTAATAGGACTTCACTGGATTTATTCATTTGTGGGAAAGATCGTCAATATTTGAGGTACAAAATGTCAATACAAGTAAAAAGCCCATTAATATTCAGAATATGTTATCGGATGTGTCTTCACCAGCACTATTGAATCTTTTTTTCAAAAAGAGCTACTAACTACACTGGAAAATGTGCTGTCTGGGGAAATACCTTACTTTTTGTCTTTTTTAAAAGAGGGCTTCCCACTACAACTTCTTATAATTTACTGAATAATTAATACACAATATAATTTAATCTTCAGAATTAAACACTGCACAAAAACAAACTGATTAGCAGAAGCAAAAGATAAAACATCTACCCATCATCTCTAACGTAGAGGAGAGAATCATTTTCTATTATGCTTTCAGAATACTATGTGTAGGAGGATGCTCTGCCACTGTAAAGCGCTTCCTGCCATGGCATAAGGAGGAGGGAAAGTGCTCTGTGGAAGAATGAAGTATGAGGGGATTATAATGGATAAGCGTTCCACTACCCATGATGCCCTGCTGGGATATGCTCAGAGCTTACATATGTAAGAGTAAGGCCCCCTTCTACTCTAACTTCCATGATGGCCCAGTGGCCAGGATCTAGGAGCCATTGCTGATTCCCTGTGACTGTCTATGCACTCAGACACACTAAAGAATCAAAGAGTCTTGTAGCACCTTATACACTAACAGATTTTAGGGATCATGAGCTTTCGTGGGCTAAGACCCACTTCATCAGATGAATGTTGTGGAAATCTCCAGAGGCAGGTATAAATATACAGGCAAAAAAGCAAGGTAAATTCAATCAGGGAGGATGGTGAAGCCCACTTCCAGCAGGTGATCTATATATCTCTATCTATCTATCTATCTAGCCTGTAGGAGAACACTTCAACCTGCCTGGGCATACAATTACAGCCATCCTGCAGCAAAAAAACTTCAAAACCGGACTTCAAAGAGAAACTGCTGAGCTTCAGTTCATCTGCAAATTCGACACCATTAGGTCTGGACTTAATATTAGCTGGGAATGGCTCACCAATTACAAAAGCAGTTTCTCCTCTCTGGGCGTTCACACCTCCAGATCAGCTGCTGGAAGTGGGCCTCACCCTCCCAGATTGAATTTACCTTGCTACCTTGCCTGCATATTTATACCTGCCTCTGGAGATTTCCACAACATTCATCTGATGAAGTGGGTCTTAGCCCACGAAAGCTCACGATCCATAAAATCTGTTAGTCTATAAGGTGCTGTAAGACTCTTTGTCACTTTTTCAGATCCAGACTAACACGGCTACCCATCTGATACTGAAGAATCAGGATCTCTGCTCCTTGACTGGATGAGTTATAACTCTTACGGTCAGATTTCCAGTACAAATACTCATGTTTGTAAATTTAAAACTCACTTTTCCATGAATGTTCTCTAATATTAAACTTAAAACTTCCTTCCACTAAACTCATGTGGTCTATCTATCATTGAAAAGCAAACACAAAGGGATGAGACAACAGTTAAAGAAAATTCAGTTAATTTACTCATGTGAATATTCGCCAAAAAAAAATTGAGGTATTCACCCGAGAGGTAAATTATCAATGTGGGACAAATTTCAATCAGCTGTTTTGCTCTTAACCACTGTCACTGCTCTGTGGCCACTGTTCTGTTCTCTTTAAGAGAGCAACTGTGAAACTGAAATGAACTGACCTGTTTTGCTCACATATTAATAGGGCGAGGGGATGGGAAGGTTCAAAAGTGCATAACTTCATATTGAATATGGGAATTACATGAAGCACATTTGCATATTTCCTGAGTCCTTTTCCTACTAACAAAAAAAATCTTGATTTAGCAAATATAGGCGAATTGATTAATAATAAAACTTATTTGTAAAACATGTCCGCCATGTTCTCACACACTATATTTTTCTTTATAAAATAGCTCTCAACTGCAGCAGTATCTAAGCATCATAGGATAAAGTAGCTCTAGAGGATGATTTCTGAGAGATTAGTCAATAGACTGATCTAGGATCCACCTTTTTCCAGTAATTGAAAACAACCTGACATCTATCTCCACCCCATCACCCTCCCCCCCACACAAACATATACTGACAATTGCTAGCAGCCTCATCATTATCTGTCAATGTGCATTGTTGATCTTCTCAGTTTTTCAAGAATGACATGATGGTGCCTGTCATTTACAATTTGTTTTGATAATTCCTCAGGTCTCCTGTTATGGCTGGAGGTCTATTTGCTGTTGACCGAAAGTGGTTTTGGGAGCTGGGTGGCTATGATCCAGGCTTAGAAATATGGGGAGGAGAGCAGTATGAAATCTCCTTTAAGGTAAGTCAAGTCACTTCTGTTTAATAATTACTCTGTTTGGTATAACTTTAAAGGTCCGGGTTTGTTATCTGAACCCGGATCTGTGATTCGCTTTATCATCATGTTGCCTTTATTCATACTGCATGTTGCTCCATAGTCAGACCTCATTCGCTACAATATTCCTTTGGTTTATAAGGAGTTTCCACTACTTTCAGTGGAAAATGCATGCTATAGATCCCTGAGGCCATACAAAAGTTAAATAATTGCATATTTCAGGCCAGTTTTTCAATATCTCATGATCCGCTAATTGCATATTTGCTTTTGCATATGCCCAGTTTATGTGCACAAATGTCCTTTGAGCGTGTGCATGCATTTTTTATGTGCATAAATTGCTTATTTGCTCATGTCTAGTTGGCAGTCATATTAACTTCCAGAAGCACATCAGGTACCTGCATGCATTAAGTAAGTGTATGCAAATGTACCTAATTTAGAATATGTAATGTGGTATGTTCAAAGATAAGGTACCCAAGGAATTAAAGACTTTGCCTTTTAGCCTCTTCACCATAATAACTTTCTACTTGTAGCTAGAGTTTCATGGAATAGTCAAATGATTCATCAACATTATAGTTCACGTTTAGCTTCTGGATTTTCCCAGCCTACTTCTAAACTTCCACAAAGCATACCCCCAATTTACAACAGAAGAAATATAGTACATAAGTCATATACTACATTGTACACCTAGCTACATCTGAATTTCAGTGCTGGAGAGAGCAAAGTATTGAATGAAATGCACAGAAGATAACCTAGCAAATCTGTACTCCCAACTGCTAGGCTGTTTTTAATGTTCTCAGGAACAGCTAAATGACATGTTAGTTTGAATCAGCTTTATATGAAATCAAAATAAGATTGGAGAGCAAGAGAAACTCACAAGATAAGTGAATGGATGGGTGTTAAGATACACCAATCTGCATTATGTATACTCAGATTATTTCAGAAACAAATGTAAACTGCCACTAGTATCTGTCACATAAGATTTTATTTGGACCATTTCCCATGTTCCTGTTGTTTGTCATTGTGAAGAATAAAATTGGAAGGCAGTTTTGTGTAGAAACCATGGTAACAGCATTGGAAGTTCAGATACTAAATTGACCCAGCCTGTTTTGTTTGAGCGACAGATTTTTTTGGAAACAACCATGTCATGCTGGGTCCTATTTCAGTCATATCTCCTCATTCATCTCATTACTGTATATTTGCCTTAGGTTCCCTGTCTCTCCATATTAGCATTAAAAAAAAAAGTTAAACAGGATTTTGTAGCATTTGACTAGAAGGAATAACAATTTTCTGTTTGTGGATGTTTAACAGAAGCAGAAGGGTTCATGCTTTACATGAAACAGTAAAAGGAAAAATAAGATCAGCAAAGAAAGAGAAAGCAACAGAGAAATAATTTTTGATATATAGGTCACTAACTGAGGCTGTGTCTACACTACCGCTGGATCAATGCTCCGGTGATCAATGTATCGAGGGGGAGGGGTCAATTTAGCAGGTCTAGTGAAGTCCCGCCAAATTGACTGCAGATTGCTCTCTGGTCAACCCTGGTACTCCACCCCGAACAAGAAGAGTAAGGTAAGTCGACGGGAGACACTCTTCCATCGACCCAGTGCAGTGTAGTCACCATAGTAAGTTGACCTAAGCTACGTCAACTCCAACTACATTATTCATGTAGCCTGAGTTGTGGAACTTTAGGTCGACTTACTGTGGTAATATAGGCATAGCCTGACACTATTCGTACTCATAATTGGAAACACTGGAAAATAAGTCCCAATCAATCTTGAAAGCCAAAAGCAGCCTTGGAGTTGGTCATTTTTTGAGCATTATTGGATAATTTATTATAACACAAATGTTCTATGGGCAGGAATAAATAGGAATTCTACAAAAAAAAACCTCAAACATTCCAACAAGTGAAAATAAAAATTCTAAAAGTACTTGATATACTAATTTGATTTGCTGTGCCTCTATTACATCTATGATCTCAGGGTTATGATTTCCTCACAGCTAAGTATTGTCAAGCCCAGTCAGCATGTGGACAAAAGATTTACGTATTGCAATATGCAAGTCTTTGCTACTGAACCTGTCTCATTGACTTCAGCATGCAGACGTTTTGTAGGATCAGGTTCTTAGTCAAGAATACTGTTCCCTAGAAGTCAGTGAACTAATAGCTGTGAAACATGACTTTACAGGGAGTGATGTGTCCCATGAATGCCAACTGTTGCATGAGATTTAAGCCTGACATTCTGACAATTTGTGATTGTCAAAAGTTCTGTGGGATCTTTAATGAGAGTACAGATAGTATCCTGGCCAAATTCCAGTTTGAGTAATTATATTTAGCCTACCTACAGTTTCCCCTGAAGTGTTAACTAGATACAGCATTATTTGCACTTCCCGTCCCAAAGGGCTCTGTAATATTGCTATGTGTTGTTAAACACCGGCCAGGTTTCACCTCAGGCTTGACTGCATGTTGGTTAAAGGTCACAATGTTGAAGATATGGAGTCAAATTTGAATCCCATAGTTAGGGGTGTTCAGATCCAGAGATTTGATTCAGGCCCATCTCTAAGTTCAGTGACAGAGGAAGACATCCCTATGTATTATTTACAGACCAGTTTGAATAAGGCTTTACAATCACTCAGATTTTTTAAAGTTTGCCTGACACTTGTTTCTCGGTTTGCACGAGGCAACATGGTTCCCTTTTGTTAATGTCAGTCTCCTTATAACATCATCACAGATGGTGGAAATTATCAGAGCCCTGATATCGTGTTGATTAACTGCCATTTCAGAATCAGCGTGTACCAGCACAAGGGGATTCTGGGGGAAGAGGAACCCATGCCTTGTGTCTTATACATATTAACTCTTCAGAACACCATCTCCAGATTAATTGTTTTAATAAAAAATATATTTGTTTTTCTGACGGTGTAACCCCAAGATCATTTTTTAATTAAAAAGATATAGAGACTCCCACTGATACTCTTCATCATGTGATAAACTTTTTCAAGCTAGTGAACTGCTGGAACTAGACCGATGAACAATGCCTCTTTTCTATAACCAGTAGGAAAGTTCTGTGTTTCCTATATTTACAGCTGTTAGTAAAACAGGACCCTGAGGTAGTCATTTCCAAAATAATTGTCCAAAATCTTCATAAGATAAAAGAGAAATGCATTTTCTTAGAGTGTTTGCAAAAAACACTCTAAGCTATGAAGGAACATCCTAAATCAGTGGTGGGCAAACTTTTTGACCCGAGGGCCACATCCTTAACGCTTAAACTTGTTTTTCATAATAAATTTAAAAACAATACTGGCTGCTTATTTAATTTTTAAAACAGCAAAAAAATATCCACCTCCCTTTCCATTTTTCATAAGAAGTCCTGAAGTTTAAATCTCCTGAGAGTGATAGATATGCTTGCTTTGATCTGCTTAGCTCTTGGAAATCCAGGGCCTCCAAGCTTCTGGCCCCATGCTGCCCAGGGTACCTAGGGACAGCTCTGTCCACCATTAGGAAAAAATTTCCCAAGAAGCCCCTGTAACATTTCGTGAACCCCCAGGGGTTCACAAACCCCCGTTTCCTCAGCCCTCCTCCTCTTAAGGCTTCTGCCTCTCAAGCTATCTGCCTATCACTGTAAGTAGCTCCAGCAGGATCTCTGACCACATCCTTTCCCCTGATCTAGGCTCCCCTGCAGGAACTGACTTGCTCTCTGCAGGGCTTTCTTTCTCTGAGCTGCTTCTTAGCCTTTTAAGCCAAGAACCAGGTGGTCTGCAGGCTATTATCTGATCCATGCCATCAAACCCATCACCTGGGAGACAGCTAATTAGTCACAATTAGTGATACTAATTAGTTAATTTTGGAGCATTTTAAATACCTTTACTGCACACAAATGCTTCAAAATATACAAGGAATATTCCTATAATCCACATTGATCAAATAAGACAGCTAGGTTTATGTTGGAACCACTATTGTCCAATAAACCATATTTTCAGAAATGTAACTGGAGGTGAGCTTTCTACAGCAAAATACTTCAGTGTAATCTGTTCTATGTGAAACTGTCAGTTAACCCCTTCATAGGTTTGTAGAACAGTTGGATATTTAATAAAAAGCAAATTACAAATGCCATGCAAATATATATTTTCACTACACACGATACAATAAATAACGTAAAATGCCAATCTTGCATCTCATCAGTAAAGTTGGGAAAATCTGTAAAATCCCAATGCCTCTAAGAACTGAAAATGAAGGCAGTTGTCTTGATGGGTTTGCCTTGGGATGTATGTTTGTGTGAAATGGGCCCTTTGCAGGGGGCAAGGAGCAGAGCAGTGTCCAGCCATGTGGTGTTTATTGCAGCCCTCTGCAGTATTTCTAAACCCTGAGCTGTCAAAAATGAGTCAGGCTCCAAAAATTCATGATATTTGCCTAAAAATAATAAAATTGGGGTCTCTTTATTTGGTTTCCTTGTTCTGAGGCTTTAAGGGGTCATGTTCTCCAGCTTCTCACTACAACAATAGAGGTAGAAACTTCCTTTTATTAACATAAAAGCTTAGATTCTCTCAAAATTGGAGGACTCCAGGAACTGGGCTTTTAAGAAAAAGATTAAGCTGAATGAGATTCATGGTCAGATCACAAGAGTTGTTTACACTGCATCTTGTTGATGCAGGTTAGCTCAGGAAAGCGAACACCCTTACACAGTAGTTGGCAAAGCGCTGCTTCTTTATAAGTGAGTTATGCCTGGGCCCTCTCCTCTCCAACAGAACCCATGATGCAGACAGCAACATACACGGTAACCACTTCACTTCCTTTTCCCCCACCATCAACTTCAAATCAGGTACCTTTAGGCCCATGAGGTATTACCTTGTTGTTGTTATATTTCTGTTATTAGATTTCTCTCACGTTTTTGTTGTTTTCATAAAGTAACATGATTCTTGCACACACAAAAAATTAGGTCTGCACAAAGCAATAGAAAATACACTGTAAGGAAGAATTCTGGTTATTCCTGTACTATATGTTCAAAAATTGCTCTCTCATCACTCCACAATGCCCTTAATAAGCATCCATTAAGTCCCTGTCCCTTTGTGCTCCTCCAGTATTGGGCTTCTCTTTGTCCCTTCTCCATGACACTCAGCAGTTGGAAGGATTGCTCTTTTATTTGTGTTACCACATCTATCAAACTCATTCTCCTGCATCTTCCAATTCACACCTCCAACCCCACGAGTCCTTTCCTTTCTATTTATTTGTACTACAGTAGCACCTAGAGGTCCCAACCAAAACTCTGGCCCCATTGTGCTAGGCTCCATATTTACACATAGCAGATAGTCCCTGTACTGAATTGCTTACAATCTACATAGACAAGATAAAGAGTAGGAGGTGAGGCACAAAGAAATTAAGTGACTTGCCCAAGTCTCTCAAAGTCTGGGGCAGAGCCAGGAAATGAAGCCATATCAACCAAGGCCCAGACCAGTGCCTTGGCCACTAGACCACTGCATCCTCTCTTTTCAAGCTTGCCTTTATGCCTTTCTCTTTGACCCTCTCTATGAAGTGTTCTGTGATGTTCTATAGGAAGGAGCCGATAAACTATAATTTAGACCAGTGTCCCAACTGATAGGAGCCAACCCACTCATGGATGACCGGAAGGTTTGAGACGGGTTGCCACACCCAGGTCCAGATTAACCCATCAGTGGTCCCTAGGTGAACACACTTCTATCAGGGTGCAGGGGAGGGTTGAAAGTGAGCCCATCCCATGTTTAGCCCTTAATGGAAGCTCCTGTCCTGCAGGACTGGGCCTAGCTCCCATTCCAGGCCTTGCAACCAGGTGAATGGGGTCACAGCACCACTCAGGTTTGGCCTGGCTGGAACGCTCCCTTCCCTGACTCTCCCCACCAGGAGCTTCTCTCTGCATCAACCTGGATTAGGGTTTCAGTGCCAGAGAGGAGAGGGCATATGTATAATGGCAAGTTGCCCCACACAACAAAAAGACACTGCAGTTGGTAGATCAACTTAGTCAGAAGTTTGGGAACCACTGCGTCATGAAATACTCCTGTTCTGAGCTTTCTAAATTCAATTGACTTGTTGTGTTGAGGGATGGGGGGTTATTTTATCTTGGCTACAGATCACATTCATTGCTATTATAAGAGACATTAGAGATCTTGAGAATTTTATTGCTTGCTAGTTAGGCAAACAGAGGCATCAACATTGTGACGGCATTTGGGAGCTCCACGCCAGCAGAATTCCTTTTATGGTTCACTAGAGGTCTGTAATATTTAACACAGAAGATTTCAAGTTGTTTCTCCAATTTCTCACAGCATTTAGCACAGGTGACATAAAAATATGCATTCTAAAGACGAGGTTCCCGACATTGATCTTCCCAAGAAAATATAAAAATTCCTTTAGTCATTCTGAAGCTAAAAGATAAATAGGAACAGCTGCTAAATGTCCTGCAAGCCAGCCTGAGATTCATTCCAATTACGCTACAAAATGCACCTTAGGTGCATCACCGCACTTTCAAATTAAGTTTTATATCTATCAAATACAAGCCTAACATGAAGTGTTATTTCCTCCCTATTGTTATTGCCTCAGTGTATCTGATAGCCTTTTTCTAATTCCTTTTCTTTTATTTTCTTTTTTATTGATCTCCTACAGCATCAAGAAGATGCAATATATGTATACTTCAATACTCATTACATATGTTACAGTAATAAAGCACCTAGATAGGTTTCTGCTTCCTCAGATTATGTATATACTCCTTGAAAGGGAGCTGACCATCCGCTGAATTTATCTGCTAGGCTGTCATCTTTTCCAAGGGCCAGCCTTAATCCTCAGGGAAGGGGTAGGGCCTTGGGGAAGGTGTGAAGTGGGGGGCAGGACCGGGAGCAGCAGGAAGGGTGTCAGTGATGAGGTCCACGGGCCAATGTACTAGTCCTTATGTGGCCCCCCCTGATTATTCGAGTTTGAGATCCTTGGGCTTACAATTTGACAAGATGGCATACAACCAAAGGATTGTCAGGAAGGGAAATAATGGAACATGAAGGAATGTTAACCACATCTTGTTAGTTTCATTATTTCTTTATGGATTTTTGTATATTTGTGCACATGTTTTTCAGTAAGTTAGGAGAGTTGAGAGTAGGCAGGCAAGGGTTTAATGGCCTTGATGAAGATGTTTTAAGAAAGGGCTTGCATGTTTTAAGCAAGGTGAACTGGCAAGCCACCTCAGAGTGAAAACCTGTCAGTTGTAAGTATTGGGGTTTTTTTCTTTCAGTTTTGTAAGCAGTCATGAAGCTGACAAGAATCCGGTCACCTTTTTTTTTTTTTTTTTTTTTTCCCTGCTGTAGCTGAAAAAAATCAGATACAACAGCCAGCAGGCAGTAGAGAAGATCTGGAAAATGAAAAAGGTTTGAGATGGATTCAGACATGACAAATGGGAGTTGTAGAGTAGTGAAAATATTTCCACTTCAGGAGCCAGACAGTTCAGGAAGGAGTAGAATAGCATAGAAAAAGCTAGAGTTGCAGTTGAGTAAAAGAGAACCCTCATCTTCATAGCAACCGGGAGGCTATAGGATAGGAGGTGAGACTAGAGAGGGAATTTTCCTTCCCAGTTCCAAAAGTTATTATTTTCAGTGGGTGGGGCTTTACATTTATCAGGCACATGCTAGCTGGAGGCTGATCGAGAAGATGGGGGCCCTGAACACCATACAGGCACAGCCTTACTCAGCCGCTGTACATAATGTGTGTTCCCAATTGCAGAGTTCACCCTACCCAGCAAAATCACCATTATCCTATACCTTGGCTTTACATTCTACATAGGCCTTCACTTTTCTTGTTATTGTCCTGACTTAAGGTGACCATGATGCTGAGATGATCAGCATGCCCTATTGCCAGGTCCTCTGTTTCTCATTAGTTTGCCAGCACTAATTTGTTGTATCTTTTGGTCTTGTCTGAATTGGAAAGCATGCTGTTGTGTGCACTGTAGGACTAGAGAAATTTTATTTAGGCTTCTTCTGAACACTCTTGCAATCTGCTATCTGAGAGGAATATATAGAGTAGCAATGGGCATAACAACAGGTGTCATAATTATGCTACCTTTTCTAATGGTGTAGACTACATATTCCCATCATTAATTACCTGATTTCCACACATCCCACACAGTTTTTTCAGTGAGAACATAACCGCTCTGGGGTAAGTTCCTGACTCTACTTAAATCAATGACAAAACTCCCATTGAGATCAATAGGGCCAGCATTTCAGCACTGTTGTCTATGTGTTGTTCTACTTTTCCCCAGACCACAAGCACATTTTGCCCTCTGCTCATGTACAGAACCTACTGAATGCAGAGACTAGGCCCTTTGCATGTGGATCTGCATATGCAAAGACTGAACCTTGCAACATGGAAGCTCTGACAAGATTCTGGGAGATGTTGCATCGTGTCTTTTTTTTTTTACTCTAATATTAATTATATTATGTTTTATCTTTCACCCCTCCTTACTGAGTTCTTCACTGTCTTCAGAGAGATCCCCCTCAGATGTTTATGAAGTATACTATTGCAGCTTCCACACAGTGTCAACAGAGAACATACTGTGGTAGTGACGATGCTTGATTTCTCAGTGAAACCAGGTGTCTTTGTACACTTTCCTAGTTGATTACAGAATGCAGATGCTGCAGAGTAATGTTAGAGAATAAGAGAACTCTTAGAAGGTCAAGTTCTTCTACTCTAAAATTTTCCAAAAGTTTGACTATTTCCCCAAAATAATCTACCATGAAAATATGGGGGAAGAGATGCGGGTTAATTGAAATTTTGCACTGTACAAAAACAGTTTTTCTAACTAACCTAGATAACAAAAGAATCTTAATCACAAATATTTTGCTCTTCAAATCTCCAAGAACTAAATAAATCAGCATTACTCTGTGGCTGCTGTTCTCTGTCTGTAAGACTATTTTTCTGTTGCTAATGGTTTCCTCTCTCTGCACATGGGGGTGATTTGCTTGCTGATGATCTCACAGTTTGGAGGCTAAAAAAGCTGAGACTGCAAGTGCTCTGTACAGAACTAGTGCAGAATAGTGGGTGTTCTGCTTACAGAACAATTTGCAGACTCAGGGAGCAAAAAAAGTTGTTTTGCCAGGGTTATGAAAAGCAAAGTGATTTTACTACTTGACATATTCAGCAGGCTATTGCATGATTATAGTAGTCCCAGCACTAGGTCTACAAGTGCATTTTGAGCCCTTAGAGTGTGATTAGTTTTAAAACCTATTTATATCTTCTGCTATCCTATTTACTGTCATCTTTGATGCTCCCACTGACTTATTAGTAGAAAGTCAAAATACACTCTTTAAAATCAGTATGTTTATCCTACAAGTACGTTTATCCATTTTGCCAACCTACTATATTCGTAGTCTGTTTAGCTGACAAACTGAAGTACACCAATTCTCATGTCACCAAAGTACATAAAGTCACATCTTTCAGAGTTTCTGGGCTGGTTTCCACTGTGACTATTGCATGATTCACAGTCTCCCTCTCTGACAGAAACATCTGTTAAAAACAAGCAACATTTAAACCCTTGTGAAGAGTGAAATTGCTCATCGCTCATCATTCTGTAGCACATGCATCTGTGGCTTGATTTTCAGAGGTGCTGTGCACTCACAGCTTCCACTAATTTCAACTGGACTTGTGGTTGCTCAGCATTTTTGTAAATCAGGCCCTTAAACATTGAAAATGAATATTCCAGTTGGCGCACTTTCTTTCGGTATCTGAAGCTTGCACTAAAGATGACACATAAGTGACTTATGCCACTTTCTGTCTGTACGTATATAGAGAGATTATTATTATCTCTGTGTGTGTGTGTGTGTGTGTGTATATATATATATATATATATATATATATATATATATATATATATATATATATATAAAGTGAATGAATTTGGTTAATCTATTTTGATATTTCTGTTTCAGTTTTTCTTTAGAAAAGTACATCCTAGTAAAGAACCAAGCCTTGTACTGATTATATACTACAGACTGCATGCCAAGGGTCCTGAGTTTAGGGGCTGGTCCCCACTACAGCTTAACGTCGACTTTAGCGATGTTAATTCGACATAAACCTGTACCCGTCCTCACACAGACGCCATTTGTGTCGATTTAAAGGGCCCTCAAAATCGACTTCTGTACTCCTCCCTAATGAGAGGAGTAGCGCTGAAATCGACCTCTCTGGATCGATTGTGGACTAGTGAGGACGAATGGGACGTTATTGGCCTCCAGAGGCTGTCCCACAACACTCCATTCGGACCGCTCTGGACTGCCTCACTGCTCCACTGTGACCGCTCTGGACAGCACTCCCAACTCGCTGCTCTGGCCAGGTAGACAGGAAAAGACCCAGGAACATTTGAATAGCATTTCCTGTTTGGTCAGCGTGGCCAGCTCACCTGCACAGCTCAGTCGCCATTCAGAGAAATCAGCAGCACAAGCCACCATGCAGACCTCAGCATCACAAGACGCCATGCAGAGCTCAGCAGCACAGGAGACCAGCCAGAGGAAAAGAGCTCCAGAATGGTCCAATCGTGAGGTGTTGGATCTGATCACTATCTGGGGAGAGGAATCCGTGATGTTGGAACTCCGCAACAATAAACGGAATGCCAACACGTTTGCCAGGGTTTCCAAGGCCATGCTGGAAAGAGGCCACAACAGGGACGCGCAACAGGGCCGCGTGAAAATTAAGGAGCTGAGGCAAGTGTTCCAGAAAGCCAAAGAAGCAAACGGACGCTCAGGGGGTCCGTCGTGGACATGCTTGTTCTACAATGAACTGAATCAGATAATGGGGGGCGCCCCCACCACCATCACGCCGGTTTGCATGGACTCCACAAATGGGATAATGGTCAGGGCCGAGGAGGATTCGGATGAGGAGGAGGAGGAGGATGATGAGGGAAATATCACGGAACAGCAGGACGCAAACGGAGAAACAGTATTATTACCAGACAGCCAGGAGCTTTTTATCACCCTGGAGCCAGTACTCAGCCAACCCTCCCAAGCGGGTACCCAAGCCGGCGAAGGGAACTCCGGTGAGTGTTTGTTTTTTAAGGCATTAGATGACTCATGATTTTTAAAGGAAGCATTTATTAATGATTAACTTGACCTAAGGAATTGGCGTGCTTTCATTGCTGGTCTAGTCCCTTTTCACTCAAAGAGCTTGTGGATGTACTCGGGTACTGACCGGAAGTCCTCTGCAGACATTTCAATGAAGCTATCCAGGAGGTAGCGATGAATCTTCCGCACCAGATTTCTGGGGAGAGCCGCCTTATGTGGCCCCCCGTGATAGGAGACCATCCCACACCACGAAAGTAGTAAATAGTCTGGTATCATTGAGCAGCATAGTATTGCGGCGAATGCACCAGGACTTTGAAACAATTCCAACAGCATGTGTTCTCTATCTCTCCGAGAAATTCTAAGCAGAGTTATGTCATTCATGGTTGCCTGTTTGAAATACGGACTGTAATTAGTCTGAACACAGCGAGCGAGAAAACCTGTAAGCCCCCACCAACACCAGCCCCCCCCCCCTTTCGCCCCCGCCAGCCCATTGCGAGAGCAGTTAGAGGAGTTTTGAGCCTACAAGTGGATGCTTCCGCAGCCAGCCCGAAGCCAGAGAGTTTTTGGTTTTGTTTTGCATTTCGCGGTTCACCGGGAGCCACACGGTGGGGGGGAAGGGGGTGGGGTTACTCTGGAATACCCGCCCCCCTTCGCCCCAGCCAGCCCGTTGCGAGAGCAGATAGAGGAGTTTTGAGCCTACAAGTGGATGCTTCCGCAGCCAGCCCGAACCCAGAGAGTTTTTGGTTTTGTTTTGCATTTCGTGGTTCACCGGGAGCCACGCGGTGGGGGGGATGGGGGTGGGGTTACCCTGGAATATCCGAGCGCTGCTGTAAAGAGTATGGCTTTGCTTACCATAGCCGTCTGCATGGTGATTTCAGCAGCCGTGGTGAGGCTCTCTCGTGCGTGAGTTGATTCTGTGACTTTTGACTGATCCAGTAACTTTTAGGTGAGGAATATGACCTTGTACAGAAACCATATCAGGGCTGTGAATACTGTGTTTCCCCGCTGCATAGTAATCCCATTGTTCTCCGCGACTGTATGTGTCTCATAACCTTATACCTTTCTTTCTTCACCAGCTGCACAGTTATCTCTGAATCCTCCCTCTTGCCCCTCACGCCGGCTATCACAGATACGAAAGCATAAAAAGAAAACGCGTGATGACATGTTTAACGAACTTCTGCATAACTCTCACGCTGAGGCCGCACGGCAGACAGAATGGAGGGAAAAATTGTTACAGTTAAGGCAAGAATCAAGAGCTGCAGCAGAAAAGTTGCAGGAACGTGAAGAACGGCGGATGGATACTTTGCTCCGCATAATGGAGGAGCAAAGTGCCATGCTTCGTTGTCTGGTGGAGCTTCAGCAGGCCCAAAGATCGCCTCTACAGCCTCTGTGTAACCACCTCCCCCCCTCCACAAGTCCCATAGCTTCCCCACCCAGACGCGGGGTGAGAACCCGGGAGGGGGGAAGCTCCGGGGACCGACCCACTCTACCCCACAAGCCAGCACAAGCAGCAGCAGGATGAGTTTATCTAAAAACTTTTAAAAGCTGCTGTCTCCCCCCCCCCCCCCCCCCCAGCTCCTCCACGACTGTGACTGCTGGTTTCCCTCCTCACCCACCCCTTCCAGGCTACCTTGACAGTGATCCCCTGTATTTGTATTTGTGATGAAGCAATAAAGAAACCATGATTTTTAAAACAGTGAATTTATTTCCTCTGCAAGCATCGGGAGGGGGGAGGAAAAGAGGGTGCAAGGACGGCAGGCTTAGGGCTGAGCAAAGCAAGGGACCGGGTTCTCAAACGCCATCTTGGGCACTCATAAAACTGGTTTTCAAGGCGTCCCTGAGGCGCAGCGCCTCATGGTGCGCTCTTCTACTTTCCCTGCTGTGTGGCTGCTGGTAAGCAGCGGACAGGAAATTTGCCTCTGCCTCCCAGCCCGCCATAAACATTTCCCCCTTGCTCTCACAGAGATTGTGGAGCACAGAGCAAGCAGCAATAACAATGGGGATATTTCTGTCGCTGATGTCTGAGCGAATCCATAATGAATGTCATCTCCCCTTCAGTCAGCCAAATGCACGCTCTACTGCCATTCTGCACTTGCTCAGCCTGTAGTTGAACAGCTCCTGACCCCTGTCCAGGGCTCCAGTGTAGGGCTTCATAAGCCAGGGCATTAAGGGGTAGGCTGGGTCCCAAAGGATAACGATCGGCATTTCTACACCCCCCACAGTAATTTTCTGGTCGAGGAAGAAAATCCTTGCTGCAGCTGTCTAAATATCCTAGAGTTCCTGAACACACGTCCCTGAACCTTTCCCGGCCATCCCACGTACAGGTTGGTGAAACATCCCTTGTGGTCAACTAGTGCTTGCTTGACCATGGAATAATATCCCTTCCGGTTTCAGTACTCTGCGGCCTCGTTGTCCGGTGCCAGGATAGGGATATGAGTCCCATCTACAGCCCCACCACAGTTAGGGAATCCCATGGCGGCAAAGCCATCTATTGTAGCTTGCAGGTTTCCAAGGTTTAGAACTCTGGGTAGCAGCAGCTCGACGATTGCTCTGCTTACTTGCATCACAGCAGACCCCACTGTAGATTTACCCACCCCAAACTGATTCGCGACTGACCGGTAGCTGTCTGGCGTTGCAAGCTTCCAGAGGGCTATCGCCACTCGCTTCTCAACTGTGAGAGCCGCGCTCATTCTGGTATTCTTGCGCCGGAGGGCCGGGGAAAGCAAGTCACAAAGTTCCATGAATGTGCCCTTAAGCATGCGGAAGTTTCTGAGCCACTGGGAGTCATCCCACCCCCGCAGCACTATGCGATCCCACCAGTCAGTGCTTGTTTCCCTGGCCCAGAATCGGCGTTGCATGGCATGAGCCTGCCCCATTGCCACCAAATTTGCCAGATTGTCGGTCACCCTACTTCCAAAAACGTTAGTGTCCCTGTCCCTGCTGTGCACGTCCAGGTCCATCTCCTCATTACTGTCATCGGGGTCCAGAAAGCGCAGTTGTCTCCGGATCGCATTCCTCTGCAGACGGTACAGCATAAAATCCACAACAGTGTGCGAGGTCCGCACAACGGCCAGTACTGCAGCGGTGGCATCAGCGGGCTCCATGCTTGCAGTGCTATGGCCTTAGCAAAGCGCGGAGAAAGGGCGCGAATAATGGGATGCCTACCCACAGTACACCGCTCGAAATGGGGTCGGTGGCACGAAAAAAGGGCGCGAAATTATGAAATGCCTACCCATAGTGCAGCACTCGAAATGGTGCCTGCTGGGGACTCCGGGAACTGTGGGATAGGTACCCATAGTGCAACGCTCGCTATGTCGACGCTTGCAACGGTTGTGCGGACAGACACCGTCGACTTGCTGTGCTTTGTGAGGACACACAAAATTGACTCTATACAGTCTGCTTTAAAAAATCGACTTAAAGGAAATCGACCTACTGCTGTAGTGAAGACATACCCTAACTTCCAAATTATCACCTCATTTGAATATTTAACTGTATATGGCCAATATGAGACCACTTTTGAAAATTTGGCCCTATGGGAATTAAGAATGTCATTAGTTAATTTAATTAAGAATATTAAGAATTTTGGAAATTCTTGGATAAAGACATCTTGTTGATGTTGTGAAAAGCATTGTTGGTAGACACAGTAGCTACTATTCTTTATAGTTTGTATTGTTCTTTTTTAATGTGATCTCTTTTTGTAGTGAGACCCGAAGTATGAAAACATGGATTTTCCCTCATCTTTCATTCCTAGCCATTCAGAATGAAATAGGACTGTCACTAAGAGGGATCAGTGCAGAATGATTTAGGATTTTATCTTCTCTGCTGGCATTCAGTTGTCACTGTTTGTTTCCTTCTCAGGTTTGGATGTGTGGAGGTGGCATGT
Organism: Sternotherus odoratus; assembly: GCA_032164245.1. Taxonomy (NCBI): domain Eukaryota; kingdom Metazoa; phylum Chordata; order Testudines; family Kinosternidae; genus Sternotherus; species Sternotherus odoratus. Next base: position 58,967,259 of record JAVMKO010000004.1, read on the forward strand.
TTGATGTTCCATGTTCTAGAGTTGGACACATTTACAGGAAGTACGTCCCTTATAAAGTTCCATCTGGAACCAGCCTGGCACGAGTGAGTAGCTGCTAGTTGAAATTTTCCATCTTTAAAGTGGTCTTTAAGTTGTCTGTCACTTTACTTCTTGTGAGTAGATTCCTTTATTTTGAATAAACCAATCAGAGTCTCCATTTCTCTGACTAACATATAATGTGCTATTACTTTTGTAATAGCGACCTTCTAAAGGCAAGGCAAGAACAAAACAGTGCTCAGTAAAAAATAAAATTAGAGGCTTCAGAACAGAGGCATATTACTTTCATGTTCATTCAAAAGATTATATGAATTACCTGAAGCCCAGGATTGCCTTTTACATACTCACTGTGATTGTCAGCCATGGTTTTATAAGCAAAATCTGACACATCACTGGGAATTTGAATGGTTGATTTTTAGGAAGGATTTTGATCAGTCAACAAATTAATCCAGCAGCCTACATCTTGCGAAAGAGATATTCTTTGGAACAAAAGAATTGATCAGCAGTGATTTAAGTGACTGGTTATAACCTCTGTAAGGAATATGACCACCTTCTTACCATGAGAGAGTAGGGCACCATGAGATCACAATACTCTTTCCGAGAGATTAAACATCTCTATATCCATGAGGTTTTCCTTCTCTAGAGAAAACAGACCTATGAAAACTATAAGTTTCTTGAGAGAAATGAGAAGCTTGTTCATGGAATGTCAAAAATGGGAAAGTTAAGGGCACTGCTTTGATTTCCAGGCAAATATTAGCATTTATTAAACCTTAATTTTAATCTTTTCCATTTTAAATGTTACTAGATAGTTCATTTTTATTTCCCTTTTTAGAACATAAAATGGCATAAATATTGGTGTTTGCCCATCGCCATAGGGAACATCTTATGAATAACATTTTTTCTTAATAGTGAAAATATGTATTAATCAAAAATACATCTCTTGCTTTGAGGATGAGAAGCTCTTGACTTCTGTGCTGCAGGACTATATGCACGGTAATGATTCCACAGCCTAGCAGACCATCAACCTAATAAGACAGACAAGAAATGAATTCTACCCTATCTGCTAACTGCATGCAGTCAAGTTGTCTTTCAGCTAAAAAAAGTGAGAGCGAAAGCCCTGCCCTGGAAGAGCATGCGTGCTGACAGTAAGCACAGCAAGTGGGACCCTAATATATGATGCAATAAGGAACATGAGTGAGCCGATAAGGAAGTGTACAAATAAAACAGAGCCACCATAATCTAGAGTAAATGCTTTGAACATACTGTAGGAAATGCTGTTAAATCTATGTCTCCACAAAGAATAATTCCATCTTGTCCATTCTTTCAGTTTTTCCAAGACAATGACTTTCCAGAAGTCCTTTTCAAATTGTAGTGACCTGTCTCTTGCTATTGGAACCCAGAGAGACATTAGACAAACACCTTAAAAAAGGAGATTTGAACATGACTTTCCTTTCTCCCTATTGCAGTAAAACAGAGTAGACCATTTGAATGGCTAAAATGCTCTCTACTCTACATTAATTGTAGTGGTGCAATGCCATCCTTTCTATCTAAGGTATTATTATATGGTTCCGTTCAACCTATAATTAGCTTCTGCAAACCCCTGCAGCCCTGGTGGCTAATCTAGATTCATTAGGAGAAATAGTCCTCTCCTCTGCCTTTCTGTCTGTAATAAGGCAGCTGTGAAATATTACATTAAAATTCTCCATATCCTGCAGAATGGAGTCCTTTCCTATGCACAGGATGATTGCCTGGCATCAGTCCAAATTGATAAGGATGTTTTGAGGAAAGAGCTGGTGCCCTAATTGGGAACATCCCATCCTTCCTGTTTGACTAATGGATCCTAATACATTGGTTGATATGTAGGGGAACCTCTCAGCAGGCATCTGTTTAGAGGGGAATTTGAGTCATTAAGTCTCCAGGCTTACCTGTCATAAATTATCTTAAATAGTATTGCTGCTCTTCGGATGTAATGTTAAGTTGAGTCAGGGATGCCTAGAGCATATGGATAGCCTACTCCCTTTTTAGCATTCATAACAATCTAAATAAATAGATAATCTGTCAATCAAGGAAGAGCATCACCCCTGATCCAGCAAAGCTATTATCATCTTAATCAAATAGCCTCTTAGAATTGGTATGGCAACTTCCTCCTTTTCATGGTCTTTGTGTGTGTGTATATATATCTTCCTACTGTCTGTTCCATTCTATGCATCTGATGAAGTGGGTTGTAGCCTACAAAAGCTTATGCTGTAATAAATTTGTTAGTCTCTAAAGTGCCACAAGTACTCCCGTTCTTTTTGTGGATACAGACTAACATGGTTGCTACTCTGAAACCTGTAACTGTGGAATGCAACCAATCTCTTAAATCAGCATCTGTAGCCAATGCCTGGAGGGCAGCTATCATAATGCCTATTTTTAAAAAAGATTCCAGAAGCAATCCTGGCAATTAGAAGTCAGTAAAGCCTAACTTTAGTACCAAGAAAACTGGTTGAAACTATAATAAAAAATAGACTTCTCAGACACATAGATGAACACAGTAAGTTGGGAAAAGTCAACACAGCTTTTGTAATGGAAATCATGCCTCATCAGTCTACTAGAATTCTTTGAAGGGGTCAACAAGCATGTGGGCAAGAATGATTCAGTTGATATAATATACTTGGACTTTCAGAAAGCCTTTGCCAAGGTGCCACACCAAAAAGCTGTTACGCAAAGTAAGCAGTCATGAGGTAAGGGGGGTGAATCAGTTGCTGATTAAAAGATAGGAAACAAAGGGTAGGAATAAACTGTCCATTTTCACAATGGAAAGAGATAAAGGGTGGTGTCCTGCAAGAATCTGTACTAGGACCTGCACTGTTCCACATATTTATAAATCATCTGGAAAAGGGGGTAAACAATAAGGTGGTAAAGTTTGCAGAGAATACAAAATTACTCAAGATAGTTAAGTCCAAAGCTGACTGCAGAGTTACAAAGGGAGCTCACAAAACTGGGTGACTGGGCAACAAAATAACAGATAAAATTAAATGTTGATAAGTGAAAAGTAATGCACATTGGAAAACATCCCAACTATACATACAAAATGATCGGGTCTAAATTAGTTGTTACTACTCAAGAAAGAGACTTTTGAATCATCTTGGATAGTTCTCTGAAAACATCTACTAAGTGTGCAATGGCAGTCAAAAAAGCTGACAGTGTTAGGAACCATTAGGAAAGGGATAGATAAGAGGATGGAAAATATCATAATTTTAAAACAAACTCAAGCAAGCACTTCTTCACACAACATAGTCAACCTGTGAAACTCATTGCCAGGAGATGATGTAAAGGCCAAAACTATCATTGGGTTAAAAAAAATGTGATACATTCATAGAAGATAGGTCCATCAATGGCTGTTAGCCAAGATGGTCATGAATGCAACCTCATGCCCTGGGTGTTCCTAAATCGCCAACTACCAAAAGCTGGGACTAGATGACAGGGGAAGGATCACTCGATAATAGCTCTGGTCAGTTCATTCCCTCTGACACATCTGCCCACTGTCAGAAGACAGGATACTGAGCTAGCAGGACTATTGGTCTCATCCAGCATGGCCATTCTTATGTTCTTTCAAAAGCTGGCATGAGGATCACAGTCTCTACTGTACAGCAACAGACATATCAAAACCCCATCTATTCTGGGTAGTAAGGACTGTAAACAATCACTCATGTATCATACTATACAGCCAGGGTTTCTCAAACTGGGGGGTTGCGACCCCCAGAGCATCGCGAGCTCCTGCCACCGCCGAAAAGCCGCCAAATGGATTATTTCCCGCTCGGTGGCTTTTCGGTGGACATACCGAGTGCTCTCAGAAGCACTCGGCATGTCCGCTGAAAATAGTCGCTGAATGCGGAAGTATTCCATTTGGCGGTTTTTTGGCAGACATGAAAGGGTCGCGCTGCGCTGCCAGAGAGGAAAAAAGGGTTGCGGTCTCAACAAGTTTGAGAACCGCTGCTATACACCTTAGTATGTACCCCAGTGTCATTTGTCTTCTTTCTTAGGACTTCTCATATTCTTACATAATCAATCAAGCCCTGCAAGGCCTAGAGGTACATTATTTGAATCATGAGCTATAAACTAGGAAATGTCCATGTAAAAAATATTTTGCCAGGGAAAACACGAAGTGTCACAAAAAGTGAGAAAACAAACTGGAAGAATAAATACCACATATATAAAGCAGACTCTGACAAACAAAATAGGAGAGAACTACTAAAGCAAAAAGCCTTTTTTTGTAAATGCCTCAGGATGTTGCTGCCTGCCAAACACAGTCAGTCCCCAATTTACGGGTAATTGCACATAGAGCAAGATTAACGGGTGTACAGATATTAGCAGTGATTCCACTTCCTCGGGAAGCACAAACTGATTATCATTCATTCCAAGCCCTATTATTTTAGCACAAAATCACAGCTACTAATAATTATTTTTGTCTGATTGTTTTGTGTGAAATAATTTTCAGTAAAGAAGTCTTGAACCTCGTACAAGACACTGCCCCAATATATAAGTTCTGTAGTCATTTGCTATGTTATTTTACATTATTTGGTATTCAGGAACATTGCTCCATTATTATGCATTCTAGGTAAACCATCATCTCCTAGCCAGTTATCTGGTCAAATAGATTTTAAAATAAGATCAGCAATTTCTTATAGGTACATTCCAATTTATTAGATAGGTTTTGTAAACTCCATACTAATAGATTTTTCTCTTCATGATTCGCTGAACAACCTAAGAGTTATATCAATAAAAATTCACCGTTCCCTGTTCTTGGAATTTCAATACATGCCTACAGCAATCTTTTTCATTTGCAAACATTTTAAATCAGACTTTTAGCACCGTCTCCGGAGCCTTACACTAGTGTAGGTCTTTCTGAACTAGGGATTGGCAAACCCAATGAAAGTCAACTTTAGAGCCTAACCCTTAACTTGAATTCCCCCCTGCACTCTAGGACTTGGGATCCCAGAGTCCAGTGATCCTCTGACCCAGTGGGCACAGCATGATGACATTTGCCTCTTTACACTATGAATTGAAACTTACAAGAGTTTGGGTTCTGTTCAAGAGGCAGGAATTAAGGTGGGTTCAGATTCCCAGCTGAACTACTTGCTTAACCTTTTTCTGTGGCTTTTTAAAGGCTCTATAGACAAAGATACTGTAGGCATACTGTCTTGTGCTGTGATCCCAAATACAGAGCATTAGGCGTGATGATTTTTTTTCCAGCTGTGAACAATGTTTGGGGTTTGCTGAAAACAGCACTTGAACATTTTTGTCAGTTTCCAGCCACGTAATAGGACATAGTAGAATCAATGAGTTAGATGAAGCAAGTCCATAAAGTTAAATTAGCCATTGACCTCAATGCAAACTGACAGATGGCTCCTTTTGTATTTTTTAAAGCCCGTCTTCACAAAAGAGACTGAGGCAGCTCCTGTGTGAGGTGACAGCACAGGTAGCTTTGCAGTCACTCAATCCTTTAGCACAGCAAGTAGCAATAGACTTAAATTGTTATCCAGCAGTCACCAAAAATGACCGAAACATCAGCCTCGAATGAACAGGTCATTTGAGGCATTATCCTCTTGCACAATTGTCTAGATCATAACAATGCACTTTTCCCTCTTAAGTTCTGAGTTTCCTGTATAATACCTCTTATAATATTTAGACACTTCTATAAATCCATAGTCAAAATTAATAGCCAAATCAAGATCTCAACCCAGGACCCAGTTGTTTTTAGAAGGAAGTTTGAATAAATATCAGTAGTGTTATATATTTTCTTCAAGCTAACAAAAATGTTTTAAAGTGGAAAAGAAACTACTTACTTATTCATGGCCTATTAACCATTTGAAAAGGAAAAAAATAAAACTGCTAAATATATTATATCCATAAGGATAACTAGTTTGCAATGGCAGTAACTACTTTTTGGAATTTATTTATTTGGATTATCAAAGCAATGTTATCTAGTAGCAAGAGAAACATACTGGGAGTCTGGATTTCTGGATTCTGTTCCTAGCTCTGCCACTCCCATGCTGTGACCTGTGGTAAGTCATTTAGCCTCATTGTGGCTCATTATGCCCTCCTTTAAAATGGGCATCAAAATATTTGCCCATTTTAAGGAAGTATTGCTAAATTGTCACTGCTTCATGGCATGGGGAATAGAAGGGGTAAATAACAGTCTGTATGCAAACACTGCATGTACTGCGTAGTGCTTGCATGATTTTCATTGCAAGATGTGGTTACAGAATGCAACTGAGGTGACTAAGAATAACAGGATATTAATAGTAGTTTATAGAGGCAGTAAAGTCACATGGCACAGTGATTTTCACCAGCATACAGAAAGCAGCTTTGAGTTTCTCGCTCCTTACCCTTCCCGTAATACAATTACTATATATATCACTAATTCTATCTCAATGAAACACAAACATTTCTAGAAAACATTGTGCCATCTACTCTGCAGCAGCAGCACTACCACAGTATTTAGGATGGAAGAGGGATTACTATCTGTTTTCTTACAAAAAGTGCCATAAGATTTTTAATGTATTTAACAGTCAGACTCTGTTTTATTTCACAAATGAAATGTGGCACCTCTCATTCTGCACTGTGGCTTCCAATTCTATTCCAAGGCACTGATTTCAGAGCTGCAGAGAATCTCTGAGTGAAGGAGTACCTGTGTACTTGGTAACTGACACTATGTTGACACAAACTAAAAGTAGGGTCTAGGATAAATAGCCAAGGAAAGAAAAGCCTATTGTAGTAAGAAAGATACGCAATCTGCTTAAAGGAGGTCCTTCTTGTGACTGCCAGCTTCCTGGAAAATGTTCAGATTGTCAATAGAGCAACAGAAACTGGTTACAGGACTCAAATATGATACAGTGGCTTAATATTGATAAAACCAAAGTGTATGGATTGGGGATCAGGCTGGTGTATGTGCAGAGAGTGAGCTAGGCACAAAGAAGAAGAAATGGGTTACAAAGGTGAAATGGCACAAATAATAAAAGCATTGTACTGCTTTACAGCCAGGGGGGAAATCATTTTCTGCCTAATAACAGCTGGAGAAATTGGGAGCAGAAATAGTATTTTTATGATAATTTAACAACTGTCTAAAAAGTCAATTGAAAAAAATCCATAGGCTAGAACCATGCAGTTTCATGTGCCATGGAGGATTCTGCGTCTTGCTCATAAATACTGTCATTCCAATCTGGAACGCCATCCCTGTCTCTAAAACAGGGAACTATAATATTCCTGTTAAGAACTGATCCATTTAAACTTTGCTTCCCTAGAATCTTTACCAGCCTGTTGTGCTGTGAAGCCCCAGCTGTTAAGCAGTCATTCCATTCCCAAGAATAAAGTATCTGCTATTGCCCAGCTGAGTTGCCTGAATCACCATAATCATAATGTCACACAGGACTCCCTAAACATGTTTAATAAAGAGGTTTAGGGCATTTGGTGGAAGAGATTAATCTATCAGCCACATCAGAAAAAAAACAGGAACCAAAAATGGCCCAAAGATTCCACCAAGAATAGCAATTGAGTGAGAAAGTGCACATTTATCTCTCTCTGCAGCTGTGTTGAACTCGACCTTGTGTTGAAGTCCTGCATTGTCCAAAGAAAGTGAATGAAAGAAAGTAATTTTAATTTAACAAAAATATTTAAAATTATTTTTAAAAAGCATAGAACAGAGTCACAAAATAATTTGAAGTGAGTTTGCCTAAATTAAAATAACTGGTGATTAAGGGTTTTCAAGGCTCCTAGTGAGGTAGGGGTTGTAGCAACAAAATGTAATTAAAACAAGATGAGGTTAATGCATGGGACAACTGGATACTTTGCTTTCATTGCTCAAATTCATTGGAGTGAAATTGCTAACACTTTTGGAGACATCAGTCAGCTTCATGATCACAACTGTCTCCACCACACACAAGCACATATGCATGTACCATGACACCATTGAGCATTCTTCATCCTTATCCAGAAAGTTGTTCTGACCAGACATGACAAGGAGAGAGACCCAGATGACATTGTTATCTTTGTGGCTGTGCCCTGAGAAACTCCTGAGATGTAAACCTAAGATTCTTGCCGCTTCCCTGCCTGACATGTCAATTCCCAACCTCATTTTATTTCTCCCATGTCTTTTTTAAAATCTTTCTATATTTGCTTTCCTTATTGAGTCTTGCTTAACAAGCCAGGTCAAATCTAACCTAGCAACACTTTGCTGTGATCAGTTTGGCATGCTGAAAATAATGCTGTGTGCTATATCTGTGTTTTTCCTGTAGCTGACCTACAACCCAGAGACAAAAGCTTCATTTTCCTTTCTTTTGCTATTATTTACTCCCTCCCCCTAGATATATATTGTAGGAGACAGGATCACACTGTAGTATCAGAAGTTCAGGATCTGAGATCTACCATGCCATCCAAAACTGACTCTTCTTCTTTACAAAGATATTTGATGCCATTTGAGAGACTGTCACATAGAGTTTCCATTTAAACAACTATATAAATAAGAGGAAAGGGACTAAGGAAGACTTAATGATTTATGTGAAGTTATTTTTTGTTTTAAATGCTTTAACTTTTTTGTGTCTAAAATATAGTAAACAAGTGTTTAATTTGGTATAGAACAAGCAAATGTTGTCCCTGTCAGAAAAAACCCTGAACCCCAGATCCATGCTGGTTTCTCGTAGCTCTGAACATGGAGAGCGGAGCACAGGTTGCAGACGGATAGAAGGCACCAGTGGTCAGTTTATAGGCACATGGCTAGGATAGTTCTCTTAAGGAAATGTCCAATTTAGTTTTAGAACCATGGAATCTTCTCATCTTAATTCCCAGCATATGGTACATGAAACAATCCTAATGTTGTTGGGTTTTTTAAAAAAAAAAAAAAAAAAAGCCTATCTTAAAATTATAACTTCCTAAAAACCCCATTTTTAATGGGTGCATTGGCTGGAAATGATTCCCAAGTAATACAGCCCTACAACACATGGGAGGAGGGAATACCTGTTGCCCACTCCTTGTCCAGTCAGTCCTCCTACTCTTAAATCCTCTCTCTCTCTCTCTCTCTCTCTTTAAAGAAAAAGTTTGATTTAACCAAGTCTCATGGTTTCCCACCAGCAGCCATATGGTGGGTTACTCCAGTCTAGAGCTGGATTATTTCCTGCTTGCCTAACATTGCAGGTGAGATAAGCGAAGGGTCAAAGTTCAGAGAAGTGGAGTACTGAAAGGCGGGTGCTCATTGATATATGTTCTCCTCCTGCTGGACTGCTCTGAAAAGCTTTCAGCTGCAGAAAAGCTTTGGGTTTTTTGAGAGCTGCCATGTGGCCAGTTTTCCTTCCAATATATTAGTCAACCCACAGAACCAGAATCTATCATTTTCCAAAGCTCATGCATTTTGGAAGGGCACAGATATTTTTTGCATGGATCAGACCCTAATATGTGTATTATAAACATTTAAAAATAAACCATTTATGTAACTTTTTAAATATATGGTGGGAGCTTAAGAGCAAACATACATTATTGCATTCAAGTCACGTATTAAGATTGATTGCTTCTTGAATGTTTTTTTCAGCATTGGACTTTATTTCTTAAACCAAAAGTTGTGTGGTAATTAAGGCTATATTGTCAGCATATGTAGAGATAACCAGAATAATGAGCTCAAGATGATTTGATTCAACAAACCTCCTTCAGAGCAGTGAAACTATGAGGAAGCTGGTTTGTATTATCTGAATATTGTAATTGACTACTTCAGAAAGAGCTTCCTACTGATAGCTCAGTCCAGGGAATAAAGTTCTTTACACTTACACTAAAAGGTCTAGACTATCTTAGTTTGAAGCTTTGTAGCTAGCTAGTCAGTATTTTGTGAAATTCGGTGTATTTTAAAGAGAAATGGTTCAAATATTATGGAGCAACAACTGGTCCATAGTTAAGGTTACATTCTACTTTTCTATTGTAAGCCCAATGTTGCCTCTTCCCCACTAAAAGATATACTTTTCAATCTCCCCTCAATTTAATATCATTTGAAATCTCTTGGATAAGTCATGTTAAAACTAAAATGTAATAAGGCATTAACACCTATTTTCTATGTCCTATATCTTTAAAGCGACATCTGAAAACTTTTGAATTGGTCCAAAAATTGTCCATTGCTTACAAAATTTAAGATGAAAGGATATAACTATAGTTATAACTAAAGTTATTAAGTACTAAGCAAGGAATGTTAAAATTCCTATTATGTCCTCAGATATGATGGTGATATAAATAAAGAGGCCCCTCAGGGGGTTCTGATGAGCTGTAGGAAGATGTCAAGAGTATGATGAGCTGCTTGTTCAGCTAAGGAGTCCCAATGTCCCACTACACACATCTACAAATCTTGGGCCAAGTCAGTACCTTGAGCATCTCAATGTTGTTCATTATTATGTAAGGAAAGGCTACTTTTAAGCACTTTTAGAAATTTATAAAATGTATTGGTGTATCTGGCCCTTTAAGTGGTGTTCAAGATCGAGCTCTGGCCCTGTTTCAGTTTCAGTCCAAAATCAAGGTATTCTGGGGTTTATTGTTCTAGCAGAGGGGACGATAGGTTGGGAAGCAATGCATTCTGGGAAGGATGACAGTGAGATACGATTTTGCCATTTCAGAGAGAGAATGGAAGGTAATAGGGCAAGTTATTGGGTCTCTCCAGACAAGGTGCCTGGAAGGGGTTTTGAAAGTGCTAGAAAAGAGACTTATAAGGACAACAATCAAAGAATTGGGTGAGGTATCTTGAGGAAAGGTTGATGTTCTGGGCTAGAAAGCCAGAGGCTTGGTGGGAGGGTAGAGAAAGATCTTAAAAGATTCGGTGATCCTCTTAAGAAATTCACTGCTTGTGGTTTTGCACCAAAAAGCTGTGAAAAAGCCAAATAGTAAAGGTTAAAAGCAGGGCTGGCGACAGAAATTTGGGGGCCCCCTACTCTGATAGCTTGGGGGCCCCCCAGCCCAGCCGGGCCCCCTCCAGCCCAGCCGACAGCGGCTGCCCCCCCCAGCCCAGCCGCCTCCCCCAGCCCAGCCGACAGCGGCTGGGGGGCCCCCAGCCCAGCCACCCCCCCCAGCCCAGCCGGCGCTCCCCCCCCAGCTGACAGCAGCTGGGGGAGGAAGCCCAGCCGGCGCTCCCCCCCCCAGCTGACAGCGCCTGGGGGAGGAAGCCCAGCCCCCCCCCCCCCCCCCGCCCAGCCAGCGCTCCCCCCCAGCTGTCAGCTGGCCGCAGCGGGAGCAAGAGCCCGGGAGCGGCGTGAGCCGCCCTTGCTGCTCCCCCCTCCTCCCCACCCTTTCTCCCCCGGACTGCGCCGCTGCCGCCGGCTGGGCTCACTGCTCCGGCCGGGGACACGCGCGCTTGTCGGGAGGAGAGCTGCGCTGGATGACTACGGGTAGAGCTGTACCGGGGTCCCCCTAAAGTGCGGGGCCCGGTACAGCTCTACTCGTAGTACCCCCCTGTTGCCGGCCCTGGTTAAAAGGGTGTCTGTGCATGGAAGGACTCCAGTTTGTCTTGGTGAAGGACTGTTTGTGAACCCCTGCACCAAGTGGAGGTTTAAAGGACTTCTTTTGGACTTTTATTTTGTTGGACTCTTGTTGCTCCAGAAGGGATGAAGTATTTTTAGTTAAGCCAGAGATCTAGACTACTCTCCAAAGGAAGGGGGAAATGAGGCAGTAGCTATGTTTGCTACTGAAGAGGTAAGCCCTTGCTACAGTTATTTATCAGTTTCCTCTTCCTTGTTTTCCTGTACAAGAGGACTCATGGTACTAAGTCAATTATAGGATAGAATCACTTTTTAAAAATAGTATCATACTACTTTTAAAACTCTAAAACCCATCTAAAATAGTTTTCCATTAAAACGTGGGTTCAACAGACTACATGAGGGGATGATGTGCTACTATAAAGGTTATACTAGCACTCATGATTTTGCCTTATCTGATTAATGTGGTTTTAACCTAGTTTGGCTCGGTCTACACAGGCAAGGGTAAATAGTATTCTCACATGGTTGGGAGATTTCCATGTTATAATGTTCCCTCAAAGAGAGTCATATTGCCTTCGTAGATGTCATTCTTATATCAGATTTATATTTCCTTTTGTCATGGCGACACCCTATTCCCTTACTACTGAAAGCTAATTTCATGTAAATTACCCAGAGGAACTGTGTTGCTTTGTTTCCGATGAAATAGCAACAAAAGTCAACCTTGTGTGGGGCACAAGTCATTCAGAACAGGGACTTCAGTGTTGTGATTTCTTAAACTCCCTTAATTGCACATGCCCCCTTCTTCAGGTTTTAATGTGTTTGCTTCACAGAGACAAAGCACATAGTAACTTATCTTACAGCACCAGCCAAATGTATTTCATTTGTGCTGTATCTCACTGTCTTTGTATTCAGATAAGCCTTATTAGTTCTGAGATATCTAGGTTTGTGCAGATGCCTAAAGCAAACTAAATTAATAAAATTCAGGAGAGTGGTTTTCAAATGAATCTTGAAAGCAAATCAGAATAGGAATCAGGCTCACAAATATACAGAGACAATTCTGAAAGGATACATTACCTTCTGTTGCTGATTTTCAGATGTATATTGTTCTCTATCTTATTACAGAACATATTTTGCAGCTCTAGCATTCGATATACAGAACATTACACGGTCTGGGGATCTTGTTTTTACAAGCAAGGCTAGAAGATTCCTTTAGTGTCAGAATGTCACCCAATGTGATGTGTTTATGGTATTTTTGTTTTGTGTTGGACAGCTGTGGAAGTGCAGATTTTAACTTGACAGAGAACGAGAATGAACGACAATTAGAGAAACTTCTAGAAAAAGGGGCATCTGTGAAGATGCACATTAGTGTATGAGGGGAAGAGATAAATATACTGAGTCCATACCCAACGCCGAACAGAGAATATAAACTCTGTGGGGCTTGGTTGTATCAGTTATCTCTTGCTGCCTTAATCTATAAGACCTCTTTCTGAATCTGTCAAAATAGTCAATAAAAGAGAACTAGGTGACAGTTTATTTGGACTTTCACAAAGGTCTTTGTCAAAGTCTGTCGCTCAAAACTATTTTAAAAAAATTAAATATTCATAGGTTGAGAAACTAGTTAAGCAAAATATAGGAATAAATGGTCAGCTTTCATCCTGGGAGATTAAAACCGGGTTAACACAAGGTTTCATGCTAGGACTGGTGTTTAACATTATCAATTATATGAAAAAGGAGGCAAAGGTATGAAAATTGCAGAAGACAAAATGATTCCTGTTTAGTCAAGATTAAAGAAAACTGAGAGAAACTTAAGAGGCATGTAACAATGCCAGGTGAATAGACAACATGACGAAGGATGACAAATGCAAGATAATGCACATTGGAAGGAATAGTTTGGACTACTCATACTGTTTACTGGGTTCTAAACTAAATAACAAAGGAAAAGATCTGGGTATCAAAGGGAACAGCTGAATGAAGACTACTGCTCAACATGGAATGATAGAAAAGCAAACAGAAGTTTAAGATGCAGAAAGAACAGGATGAATAATAAGGTGCTCAATAGGCAAAAAACCCACCCCCCATGGAGTGTAATTTAGGGCACTCAGAGCCTCAGAAAGTGTTTAACATCTCAGTGGTTTGGCCCACAACTTACCAGTCTTTGTAAATGGTTTTTATTATATATTTTAAGATGCAAAGTTAGACAGCAAGTCTGTATAATGTGTTGCCATAATAGTATTTATTTTAGACCTTCAGACAACAAACCATAATAGTACATACTTAATCCCTTGCCTACCTAAATGTACTGGAACCAGTGCTGTCATGCACCAACATGATCAGAGCTTTATGAAATACCAAAAAAAAAAAAAAGAAAAAAAATACAAGCCACTCAAAAAATATTTAAACTACCATTTAATGGTCTCTCATAAACTCATGCATGCTGCAGTGTCTGTGTACATTGAAGGGGTCAGCCTCTACTCTGAATGTCCTGCTTTTTGACAGTCAAGAGAAAAATCTGGATTGATCCTCAATCACATGCAAATCTCCCTCGTCCCACACAGATGGGGGGGAGGTCTGTTTCATAGGCAGTGGCATTTTAGCCCTGGTATACTGCCTAGGCAGCACCAGATCTCACAGTTGTGATCCATGCAGATGAAGTGAAGGGGAGTGGCAGGCATGGGACCAGGGAGTAGCTGGGGTACAGATAGGTCCAGAGGGACCACATCATCCTCTCACCAGCTCTGTGGAAACTACCTAGAAAAGGCAACGCAACTTAAACTTGGATGGCTTTTGTTGTGGCCCGAGAACCTCCCCACTTCGGACCGCAGAGCGACGCATGCAGCCGGCTCTGTCTGCTGCAGGCGCAGCCTCTTTCAGCTCTGGGCTGAGGGACAGGGACAGAGATACCATCATTAGTTGCCAGGCAGAGTCAGCCATGGAGGTAACGTCACTTTTTTCCACAATGAATATAAACAAGTCAAAATACCAAACACAACTATCAGGATTGCAGCAAGGTATGCATCAGAAGGTTTCAACTGCTCAGTCACTGAGGCCAAACATCAACAAACTGACAGAACTGAAGCATTGCCTGGTGTCTGGCAAACACTAAAAAGTCTTTGGCAGGCAAATAAATGTATCAAGTTGTATGACAGCTTTATTATTTCTAAGAAATACAAAATAAAAAATAGAATATAAAAGTTTTCTTTTCTGAACACTATCTTTGGTGACATTATTGGCCCACTGGGAAGATTCGAAGACTGGCACTGACCCTAAGGTAAATTGAGTTTGAGACCCCTGTTTCATGGGAATGCAACTTAGTCAGAGACTTTAAGGCCAGAGGGAACCCTCCTGATCGTCAAGTCTGACCTCCTGCACATGGCAGGCCAATGGACCTCACCCACCCACTCCTGTAATAGGCTCACAACCTCCGGCTGAAGTCCTCAAATCGTGGTTCAAAGACTTCGAGTTATGGAGAATCTACCATTTACTTTAGTTTAACCTGCAAGTGATCCATGCCTCATCCTGCAGAGGAAGATGAAAAACCCCAAGGTCTCTGCCAGTCTGACCTGGGAGAAAATTTCTTCTAATCCCAAATATGGTGATCAGTGAGACCCTGAATTTGTAGATGAGATGCACCAGCCAGACACCTGGGAAAGAATTCTCAGTAGTAATTCAGAGTCCTCTCCATCTGGTTGGAGATATTTGCTAATAGTAGTCTTCAACCTCCTCCAAGCTACCTGAGCAAACACCCATGCAAGGAAAGGAAGTGGCTTCATTGCTCTGTTAACTATCCTAAGCTCATCCTTCTATGCAACATTACTGGTTACAGGCATTAGTAGTTTATGTAATGTTGTGTATTCAAAATTCATCCTGCCTTCTGAATATATTAATAATGCCCAGTTAGTTGTGTGTAACAAGGGAGCGTAAGCAGACTTGTTACAAAGCATGTCTTTGCAGATATGTCTCTCTGGCTTCTGAAAGATTGGAGATATTTTGGGGTCCTGGAGGAATTGCATTGTTGAAAACTTGGATTATGTATAATATTTTACTATATGAAGCAAAACTCCAATTTCAACATTCAGCTGCGTCAAAACTATGGAAAAACAACATTAGCAATCAAGTAAAAAATGGGAGCTTTGCAGTGAGATTCTAGTTGAAATAATTAGCTGAATTTTTACTGTATCTGGTTAATTAAATCCCCATTCAACAATTGCACTTGAAGTACTAAAAAAACAAACTGCGTGAAGCCATCCGTCTAATTAAATCATGTTCCTAACAGTGTTTAATTCCAAAGAGATTTACTATTTATTTGGTACACCACCATCCAAAGCACGATAAGATTACAAGTCAGGATTGGTTTTTTTACTTCCCGTGTCAATTATATCATCTAGTCAAAGCACAGACAGGTTAATGACTCTTTCTTTCTGCTACACAGAACCTGAAGCGTGTGGCGGAGACATGGATGGATGAGTTTGCAGAGTACGTTTACCAGCGGCGGCCTGAGTACAGGCATCTCTCAACAGGAGATATCTCGGCCCAGAAGGAGCTACGCAAGCACCTTCAATGCAAGGACTTCAAGTGGTTCATGGCTGCAGTGGCATGGGATGTCCCTAAATATTACCCTCCTGTGGAGCCCCCATCTGCTGCCTGGGGAGAGGTAAGGAATACCTAGCCTAGACCAAATGTAACAGCATGTTCCATCTTTATTGCAAAGCAATTTGGTAGAACACTGAGTTTCATATAAAGTTACTGAAATGTTTTGCATTATATCAAAGCCTTTATGAAATGAGGTTTGGCTCCTATTACTAGTGGTGTCATTAAGGGAGCTTGTAGTTATAGGAATGATCTATGAAACAGACACTAAAATAAGAAACTGACATGTCTGATGTCTATGGCTATTCCTGGTATAATCCCTCATAATCTTCTGTGCACCATGATGTGCATGCACAACAAGGACAGGAAGTTCAGAAAGAACAGAGAGTCATTACAGTATATTACAGGATGGCGATGAGAATCTGATTTTTAACAAGGGAGGCCTGAGGTCACATTTTTAAATGTGTAATTACAAATTGCATGTATAAATTAGGTATTCATTAGGTACTTACAGTATGTAGTGTTTTGTCTGGTCAGATTTGCACATGCAAATGTAAATATGCAAAAATGAGTGGGGTTCTTTTCCTTAAAAAATTGGCCCATCTTGCCCCAATTTATGATCTATCTGATTGCTAGTTGGCTTTGGTTAGTGGTATCACGGCTGGAGTTTAAACAAAAAGGAAAAAAGGAGCCATACTTTAATATTATTATACCATGCTGGGGTGTGTGGCAGCAGGTTGCAGGTGCACTTCTCAGAGGCATTCTGCCTTCAGATGTATTCCTCTTATCACATTGGAGATGCACACCAATAGCCTACTAATGCACACCTGGTGACAACAGGTTCCTATATGTATTAGAAATAAATAAATACACATAGGCTGTAGAAAAGGCATATAATTTATTTGTCTTGTTGCGAAAATTGCACTGGCATTTCACATCATCCACCTTAAAGAAGAGGTGCAAAAGATTTTTTCTTTTTGATTATGATTTGTAAAGGGTTGACTTTTTAACACATTTTTCTGTCTTTTTTAAAATAACTTTAGTAATGTCGATTCTAATCTTCCCTGATTTTGCTAGAGGACTTCTTGGGGTTCACAGATTATAAGATTTTACACATGAATTGAAGGAATGAAGGTTTTTGGTGAGATCCCCTAAGCCTTCAGGGGTCCCCGTTATGCCAGGATATTCTCCAGGAGAAAAGATCTAGCCAGTTTTTGGTCCCTTTCTCTTGAGATCATTTTAAAATAAACCAATTGTTTTTACATATTGTAGCAAGGCTCCAAAAATAACCTCTCAGATGACAGTCCCTGGGGCCTTTGCACTCTTATTTTAGCCCCCAACTACAGTACCTCAAAGTACTTCATGGTGACATATGCAAATTCCTGACACAGAGAATTTCCTTATTTTTGTTTTTTCTCATTAATATTTTGTTTAATAAACTTTAGGTGAACTGGTTATACCCAGAGGCAATAGAAAATTAACAGAAGAAGTCAGGAAAGACCAAAGTTCAGTAACTCCTCCATGTCCTTCCATCAACACCCAAACTCAGTCACACCTCTGCAACTGCAGGACTTTGAACATGTGAGAGCTACCTACCTTGCCCTATTGTACAATCCTCACTCAGTGCTCCAGAGAGGCATATCCAGACCTTTGAGATTCAGCTATTCATGCTTTACACAATTATTAATACACATTTTACACGATAGACTGTCTGGAGTGGCTCACGACTGTGCGTGCCAAGCTCCGGGCAGACTGTCAAAAAGCAGAGCAGACACCCCAAACTTGTGGTATGTTCTATCATTAGATTTTGCCAATCCAGTACTCCTGAATCAGCATAGCAGTCTTGCCGTGGAGTTACAGACAGACCCCTTGGTCACTCTAGTCTATCTTGCCACCTAGGCAAGCTGGACTTAGTGACAAATGTTCGCTTACATGAAAAATCACAAAATATTCTGGTTGCTCCCAAACCCAGGAGACCAGTCACTTACTCCAGATCTTGAACCTTGGATCCCACACCAAAGACCACACTGGTAGCCACTTCTAGAGTAAACTAACTAAGGATGTATTAACTCAGAAAAATAAATGAGAATTATTTATAGTTTACAGCAATCAAATAAGTTTCAGGCTACATTTCAAAAATTTATAGTAATCTGTAAGTTCTAAATGCCTTTCAGGGCTAACCCTTGCCAAGCAGCATGGGGATCTCTTTGCTTATGTTTAGGAATCTTTGCCCCTCAGAGTCCGGACAGCATGGAAGAATGATTGTTTCTCCTGTCAGGGATTTTTATCCTCTCCGCTCCAGAGTCCAAAGTTATTGGTTGAGTTATGCATCTGTCTCTTCTTCCTGGAAGGAGTTAGGCATGTGATCTACACTGTTTCTGTCCTTTGATGTTACACAACATGTCCTTTGCCTTCAGTAGGCCATGGGCGAGCACTTCACCTTAATCAGTGCTGCTTTTCCTGTTTGGTGACTTAAAAAATTACTGAGGTTTATAGTGCAAACACTCAGTATAACTTTATACCGTGGACTTTAGAGATCATAAGTGAGATAAATACTTGCAGCATCCTACCAGCATTTCATAAAATTTAAACACATCTTTATCAAACATCTAATATCTATTTTGATAATACTAGCGCACAGTAAGCAAAACTGGTTTCCAGCTATACATTTGTAAGTATTCAGTGAGGGCCTTGGCATGAGCTGGCACCTGGTCTGCCAGCATCACAATGATATTATGGTGTTTTTAAAATGAATCATGGGACTCTATTATGTGTATCTATTTTTTCTATTAAAAAATACCCCCAGACACCATAGAATGGAACGGAGACCCAAAGGCTCTCCCATTCCCCTAAAAATATGTTCCATCTGTAAACTAACCTGAGCTGAAGATTTTTTCGCTGCTGCTCTATATTTTTTGACTTTCCCATTCCTGTAAAGTTTTAATTAATTCATCAGCATTTTCAGAGACTTTGAACAAACTTAAAGGCCAATGGCTGTTATAATTAGAAATTGAAAGGAGGAAAACAGATTGCTCCTTATTACTTTAGAAGAATCAAGCTGCCAGAAAAATCTCACTGGCTGTGCACGTCAAGAATCTTTTATGGGACATCTGTACCAAGATAGACTGTCATTCACTGCCTTCTCCACTTGCACTTGGAAAGGATTTACATCTGCTTGCCTGTGCCAGTATGAGACAAGGTAAACAAGGAAGTCCTCAGACAATCTGTGGCGCCAACATCTTAATACCTAACTAGTGAATGATGCGTGCAGCCTTCTTTTTGCAAACACATCTGCTGGGAATTTGACTGGTAAATGTCTTGGCAAACTCCATTCATGATAGAAAAGAAGTAAATGAAACAAACTCCTTATCACCTGGGCCTTGATGTTGTCTGATCTTTGGGAATTAATTATGCCACTGTCCTATGTAGCTAGAAGAGTATGTGCTCCATGTGGTATTGTGCTTTGAAATGCATGCAGAATTGCGATTGTATAATAGACATAGGAGAGACTTGGTATATACTGAGTATATTACTATTACTTTTGTATCTAGACAGGAGGGTAACACCATTTTTGCCACTACCATGGTAAAAATGCAAATTAAAATAGTTTAGTTCAATCCTTCTGATTATGTCCTGGATTGCCAAGTATGTGTTACCAGTTGAAGGGTATGTCTACTACTCATTAAATGGTGCATAAACACTCCTTTCTGTTAAAAGAAATGTAATTTCATGCAGTGCTGGTACCTGAAGTCATGTCCAGTGAAGTAAAAAATGGTGCTGGGGTGGGTGAGATTTGTCATAAGAATGATTTTATCGTTTTAAAACTAAGATTCAAAGTATTTATGGTCCAATGTATATTTACAATCATTTCAAACTTTTAACGTTGTCTGTGGGAATGTGTCTTTTAAAAGATGAAACATAAAATGGTGACCATGAATAAATTTGATCTGGACTTTATGGATCCTGCTTTCAAGATCCTACAGGAAAATCATCAACCCTTTTCCTGATCCAAAATTTAAATAAGGTTTGGCGCTGTTCTGCTATGGGGCTTATTCAATATTCAGTAAGTCTGTCTGACATTGTGCTCATGGTAAGTCGTGGGGCCTAAACCCACTCCTTTCTGGCCCCCACTGAGAATCCATAGATTTGATAAAATCACTTTACAACAGTGGTTGGAAATCCCAGAAGTAAAACACTCTGAAATTAAACCAAATAGCCTATATGAAAAAACATCAAAGTTTTAGGACTAAGTAATTCTCTTCTCTCTGAGAGACAGATGTGTTTTTAGAAGGGTCCGCTTCGTATCCTTAATGACTTTGAGTCAATCTCAGTCCATCAGTTTGTCGTATTTATGTTGTACAAAAGCAATATAACATTTACCCAGCCCCATATTGCATACTGCACAGTTTCTGCACCACTCAAATTCTCTCATCAAGGTTGGTGTCAACCTGTAATCCACAGTCCCCTGCTTTCTCGGTATTTCATTCAGGCTGTGCTTGACTTCTTTTAACCTGGCCTTTTCCTTTTTTATGTTTCACACAAAGAACAAGATCTTTTAAGTTACTGCATATCAGTTAATATGAAAGGCGGCTCTTTGCTTGGCATTCAGTCTGTCGATTCTGATGTCTGAAAGATTATCTAAGGACATATTGTGCTCTCACACTAATAAGTGTAGTAAAGCCAGTGCAAGTACTGCTTACTTAGGAGGCAGAAGGTGAACAGGGGCATTCCCATTTTCGCACCCAAGTGAATTCTGCTAATGTTCTCTAGGAGATACAGTATTCAGGGTACTAAACCGCATTGTGTGAAAATCATTCTGTAAATTGGTAGCAATTGGAAGCTCCGTATGATGCTGTATTGAATTGCCGTGACCCTGACAACAGAGTCAGGGCATCGTCTTTGCTATTCAAGGGCAATACATCATTTGAACAGATTATTAAATTGAGCAGTAGTTCTGACATGATTTGCCATTCATTTCATGTACTGGAGATAACTTGAGTACCTCATTTGAGAACTCTGTTTCAGTCATTTCCTGAATCCTAGACATGCATTGGCAGATATTAAATGTCATTAAACTGGTATTATTCATAGTACCACATAAAGTTGTTTTTAGATTAAGGTTTCACATTCACGGATATTTATTTTGAAGTAGATGTGTTTGTGACCTTCAGTGCACAAAACTGAGATCCAAGTTCCCTTAGGGCCTGCCTCTCCCTTTCTGACTCACCACACCACTTTCCTTCCCTTCATCAGGAACACTTAAGTATTCTGGGTGAAATCATGGCTCCACTGAAGTCACTGGGAACTTTGCCATTGACTTCAGTGAAGCCAGCATTTCACTCTGTCTCGAGTGAACTCGTGAGAGTTGAAAGCTGAGCATTGCTTTCAGTGTCCAAAAGGGATATTAGTTTAGCAATATAGTTGTCTGTATTTTTAACGAATCAAAGGCAGGAATTGTCACTATGTTAGCACTGGAGGTTCTGTTTATCACAGTGGCATCTTTTTGACAAAAATTAATGCAAATCTCCTCAAAGGAGAAAAAAGGTTTTCATGTTGTTTTTTAAAATAAAGGAATTCAAGGTGTGACTACCTATCATTAGGCTGTCGTTATATTTTTTTAAACATAAGAGATACTGACTTTGTACATTATCAATTCTAAATTTACCAAGTGTGGGAAAAACATTTAAGAAAAGATTTTCAAAACTACTTAGGGGATTTAGGAGCACAAATTCCCATTGGTTTTCTATGTATTATGTGCTTGTCTCTCCCTTAGTTTTGGTCTTGTCGGGAAATTTTGGTGCCACTAGTCGTGTGCAGCAATTTGCATAATGTTCTACGGCTGTTAACCTGTGTTTTAGAGCAACCTGGGTATTCATGATGAGCAGCTACAGATGATGCACTCTGTCTTGTAATGTCCCCAGTCACACTGATCAATAGTTCACTGGCACTCACGCGCTCCATGAATAACAACACATGAGTTATCTTCACAGCTAACTGATTAGCAAAAATATTCAACAAATCTGCTTTCCATGTTTGGATGTTGTGGTAAAGACGCAGTGGGAGTGACCTTTCTGCACCCCCAACCACTTTTTAAAAGTGTCTGCGCTACGCAATGGAACTCTGCAGTCTCATCCTTCTCCCCCTGACTCTGTGCCCCAGCCCATTCTCCAAATAAGTTCCCCAACTCCAATTTAGAAGACCGTGCTGTTAAATTTCTGCACAGGATCCTGCATGCTGCTTAGCTCATAGCTGTCGGTCCCAGGGATTCAGACAACAGTGATTTCTGGTTTCTGTTCTCTTCTGATAGGTGTTTCAGAATCTTGATGCATATTAAGGCATAAATACAAAGTTTGCAGTGTTTTCTGGATAACAGTATTGTTTCCCACTACATCAAATTCTACTATGTATTATAAGGGCCAGATTTCTAAAAGGGCCTCAATCAGGCACTCACTTCTGTGTCATTTTTGCCCATACAAAACCCTTGAGTGGTTTGTTTGGTTTTTTTAAGTATACTCAGCTGTGTGTACAGGTAATAGAAATTGGGGGTGAACAAATGGGAATTGCATATAACCATTCTATCTTTTGTACATATGAGTATTAGAATCTGCCCCTGTGTATTTAAGAGGCTGCTCAATAATTGCATATGTATAACTTTTTATGTACAATAATTGCATATGGACAACTTACAAAGAAAACTTTTTAAAAATTTAGACTTGCCAATTTTTCAGTAGTTTTAAATCAGTCCAATAACTTAGAAATCAGTCCAATAACTTAGAACATATTAGCCTGTTGTTGGAAATGGGAGACTCAGATGCATGCTTCCTTAATCAAGAAAAAACAACAACAAAGCCACATGCTGTCTGAGACTTCCTGTTTTCCTTACCCTGTTCTACAAAAGAATCTTGTAGGATTTGTAGGCAGCATGGTGCTGATTCTCTGTATAATATTCCCTGCTGTTCTGGCAGCAGTTTGAACGGCTCCATTCAGTTTCTAACAATGGCAACGGCTCCATAGCAGTACACCAATGCAGAAGCAGGAGTTCAACTGAAATACTTTTATCATCAAATCCTTCTCCCCATCCCAAATAAAACAGTGCTCTCTGACTGGAAGAGTAGATAGAGGCAAAGGAAGGATGAGATATGGGACTGGGACAGACATGCACAACAACGCAGAGAACAGAGAAACAAATGCCGAAGAGCATTTCATTAGTAGAAAGAGGAGAGGGGAAGCAGAGAGAACTAGGCAGATAGGAAGTTAGCTCAAGGAAACTTTAAAAAGGAAGAGAATCAGACAGGTAGCCATGTTAGTCTGGAATAGCAGAGGTAGCAAAGAGTCCTATGGCACCTTAAAGGCTAACTAAGGTATTGAAGCATAAGCTTTCGTGGGCTAATACCCACTTCGGATGCATCCGACGAAGTGGGTATTAGCCCATGAAAGCTTATGCTTCAATACTTTAGTTAGTTTTAAGGTGCCACAGGACTCTTTGTTACCTCTTTAAAAATGAAAACTCTCTCCAGAATAGTATATGATAGATTGAATCTATCCCTTAATGTAGAAGAATAGGATAAGAAAATTCCCTCACTGGACAAAAATATGAAAGCCCTACTAATACTATAAGGCTTTAAAAGTGAAACTTTGAAATAGTATTTATTTTACTGTTAACACTAGTTTCATAGCCTCTCTCCTTTAGTTGGTGTCTATGCTTTGGGTATATAACATGATGAGCAAAACATCAAGAAAACAGCTAATAGCTTTCCAATAGGACAGGTACTCTTTTTTTGACCTAAATGAAATTAATCACATTAGAGGTGTCTGAATGAGGCCATAGAGAGGTAACAGTCAAAACTATATTTGAAATTGATCTTTAACTTCCGTTTTAACACCTTGAAAATTGAAATTAAAATGTTTCCCTGACCTTGGTAGTTTGTGTTTTTCTAGAACATGTGAAGTGAAGGTGGAATTTTGACAGCCTGGATGACTACTTCAGCTGCAGAACCCTTTTTCCGTTAACAAGCCCTGAGCTCAGTTTTACACAGTCTGTGTGAGAGTTTGAGCACTAAGATTCTTTGAGCTAAACATTCAAGTTGCAAGTCAGGTCATTTTTCCCAGGCAACAGTGTGCACGCAATTCTCTGCAAATGTGGAAAAGTTGTTTTCATTTCTAAGTTTGCAAGAATCACACAGTTGGTTTTTGAAGATGGATTTCTATATTGAACATACTAGCATGCACACTTCCTCTTTAATGGGAGAAATGGGTGCTCAGCACCTTTTGAAAAACAGGCTCTAATTCTGTATTGTAATGTCAAGGAAATTTGACATGCACTCTGTCTCCCAGAGCTTTAGTAGCATTTTTCATAAGTGGAAGTTATTTGTTTTTGTAACTACTTTTACAGTGGTTATTACTGTGTACTTATTGAAACTACCCTTTTCCATATGCTGCAGAATAATTTCCCTATCTCCACAATTGCTATCTACCACCAGATGAACCCAGATACATCAGTTAACAGGATTCTGACTGACTCACTTATGGCTGGCATTCTGTTGATAACTTCTGATGCCAGCTGGGGTGCCATAAATTCTATCTTCCTTCTCCTCCACAAGAAGGCACGTGAAGAAATCAAGATCCTCCAGTATCATCTTGTTCTCTTTACATTCTTTTCAAAGGTGTTCTGCTGATTTGAATCACAAGAAGGGCTAAAGGAATGAGTTCTGCCCATTTTCTTCTTTATTCCCTCCAAATTATTTGTCTAGGTCTGAATCATGCTTCCATGTTAGATATGACTCCCTTTAGAGTCTATTAATGCTGCTCCTCAGGCTGCCTGCAGGAATTGAGAGAAATTTCCTCCATCTTCTTAGAAAGCATATGTGCTGCTTAGCTCCTGCCTGCCTGGAGAATCGTCAGTTGTGTTCAAAACCTGAATTCAGATTCCCAATACGGTCACACATTACAGTAACACTAGACAACTATTTCCCTTGCAAACATCTTAGAAACTAAAATAATAATAATTGTACATAGCACTCATGTAGCACTGTACAAACAATAACTAATTAACCCCAGTACACTATTCTAAGGTACCTAGATAGTTACCATCATCCCCTTTTTACAGAGGGAGAAACAAAGAAATTAAGTATCTAGTTCAGTGATACTCAGACTGAGGCTCTGGAGCCACAAGTTGCTCTTTAACGTCTCTCTTGCAACTCTTTGCAGCACATGATATTAAAACACTGTATGATTTAATTATTAACCAGTCTAAATTATTAACAAATCAGGATGCTTTTACTGTGTTAGTAACCAATTGTAGTTCATAAAATACTAATATTTGGTCAGTCATATATATTAGGGGTGTCAATAGCAGTTGACGTGAATAACTCAAAACAAATAATGCATTATTTTTCTAATGAGCATTAATGACATACTTCTGGAGATGGGGCTCATCTCCGTTGCCTGCACCATCCCCTCCCCGCTGGACAGAGCTGGCCCTAGGGGTGGCAAAGAGGGCCACTCCCCAGGGTGCCCTGCTCAGGGGTGTACCGTTGTGTGTCTCTGGGGCAGGGATGCCCCTCCTCCCGGCACCTTGCTCCACTGCTGCTCCCACCTCCTCCCTCCCACCTCCTCCCTCCCCCATGGACCCTGCTTAGGACCAGGGGCCTGCCTCCTGTCTGCAGCACAGAGTGGGGGATGGGGCGGGGGTTGATGTTGGGATGTCCCTCTCCCGCAGCCCATGTACGCAATCACCACTGAGCTTGGGGTCAGGGAACAAGGGGAGCCACTGGCTCAGGAGTGAGTGTTGCTGACAGCAGCTGCTGCTGGCTGAAAAAGTGTTCAGGCTCATGAGTGCTCTGCTTAAAAAGCCAGCGCTACCCACACACACATACACATGCATACACACTTACTCCTCCCCCTCCCCCAACACACACATCAGACCAAATCTGAAATGGCATCCCTGGTGAGCCAGGAGTAGCCAGAGGGCTGTGGGATAGCAACAGCATGGAGCCTGTCTTGAATCGCAAGCTGAGTGCCAGATGCCACAAGAAGTAAGCGTGTGTTGTAATTTAATTCAACATACTTTAAAATGTAAAAAACATCAAAGAAAAAAAAAAGGTATTATATTATTGTTTAACAGTGCAATTAAAACTGTGATTAATCGCCACTATTTTTTAATCTTGTGATTAATCGTAATTAATTTTTTAATAGTTTGACAGCCCTTTATAAAACAAACTAAATATTTCCCGTCATACTGTTCAAATATGAATATATAGTACTATGGTAAATGAAACAATGGATTCGCACTACTGTGGCTCTTTTGGGTAATGTTGATCGCTAATTTGGATCCTGAACCACTGAGATCTGAGTATCCCTGGTCTAGTTTAAAGTCACACAGTAATTGAGTGGTAGAACCAGGATTATAATTCAAAAATTCCTACCTTATTCGGCTAGACTACATTGCCTCCAATATGAAGGAGTCAATAATAATGATTTATTCTGTATTAAAAATCAGTGCTGCTTTGGGGTATACATGTATGTAATGTTTGAAAATGACTGTGCTTCCATTTGAATAACTTCCAGTGGCAATAATTGTAGCTATCTAAGAAAGTTTTCACTGAAAATTGCAAATGTGACCTTAATTGTTCCTCTATCCACTCTCCATTTTTGGTGTTCTTGAAAAGGGAGCCCAATTGTACACCCATTTAAAGTGTCAGGTTCAAGAATAGCAGCTGTGTTAGTCTGTATCCATAAAGAAAGCAAGGAATACTTGTAGCACCTTAGGGGCTAACCAGTTTATTTCAGCATAAGCTTTCGTGGACTATAGCTCACTTCATTGGATGCATAGAATGGAACAGAAGATAGATGCATTTATACACACACAGAAAGAAGAAAAGAAAAAAAAAGTTGTACATTAGCATGCCAATTCTAAGAGGCTGTTAAATTTGGATGGGCCATTATCAGCAGGAGAAAAAATACCTTTTGAAATGGATTTCTGTGTCTGCACTAGATAGCAAGTGTTGAAGATAAATGAACTCGGGAAATGCAATCAATTAGTGTAATGAGAGAACCATTCGCAAGGCCTATTTAGCCCCTGGTTAATTGTATCCAATTTGAAAATTAATTCCAGTTCCTCAGTTTCTCGTTGAAGTCTGTTTTGGAAGTTTTTCTGTTTCAAAATTGACACCATCAAATCTTTAGTGGAATGGCCAGGAAGATTGAAGTGTTCTCCTACTGGTTTTTGAATGTTATGATTCTTGATATCATATTTGTGTATTATTATATACATGTGTAATGTGTATGTGACTCTCGGCACGTGTGTTAATTTCTCAATTTACATACATATGTCTGAGAGGGAAAGCTAAAGATTCAGCTCCAGACTTTGGATGGTAAGAGATTTTTAAATAGTGCAGTTCAAAGAGGTTCATGCATGTAATGCCGAATAAACTTGGCACCTCCTCTCATTATCACTGGCATTCTCCACACTGCTTTTCAGTATTTATGTCTTCCAAGAACAGAATCAGTGCCACATATATGGTGCATTGTCCTGAAGTTGCAGGACTAATTATTGCTTGACAATAAGACCTTAAGTCTCAAAAGATTACTTTCATTTTTAGAATAAGTTCTAGTGCATATTGCCCTCAGAATCCATATAAACAGGATAGGGGACGCTCAAAGCGCCAAACATGTTTTCAGTGCAAATTTAAGTACTCTTTAAGATTCTGCATATGAAATGCCAGTATTTGACCTTATCTGCAGCAATTTTAATGTCAAAATAAAAACAAGCATTGGAACTGTGTGTGTCTGAGCTTTAGAAAAATATCACCTTGAATTCTGATGGAGATTCAAACAGAAGGAGTTTCCTCTGAATGAATTTGATCTGGCTTGCTTCATTGGTAGGAGAGGACCAATCAAACTAAACTTTGTTCTCCCAAGGTTTTTTTTTTATTCCGGTCTTTTGACAGAGTCTAATCTCAACATTCTCATCCTCGCAAGTCCTATTCTGCAGCCTGCTATACAATATGAAATGTTGCTGCTTGGTTTTGCAGATTCGAAATGTGGCAGCCAATCTCTGTGTGGACAGTAAACATGGGGCCACAGGGACGGAGCTGAGGTTAGACGTTTGTGTGAAGGATGGCTCCGAACGGACGTGGTCGCATGAACAGGTATGTTAATGACATAAAGAAAAATGCTGCGTAAAATTGTTGCTTCTCTTCCCCAGATTCCAAAGACTTTTCTGAGGGTTTTTCCTCCTCCTAAGTCTAAACACGGTGTGGAATTTAAAAAAATCTATGTTGGCCTTAATAGCTTTTGTAAAGCAAACTTTAATATTACCTTACGTTTTCTGCTAGTCCTCTTTTTTGCTATTTTTCCCTAGCTTCATTGATGGAAAGAGGAGTTATGCCCAGAAGTTCTTTAGGCTTCTGATTTTTGCTTAGTTAGACAAAAATGTTGACTTTGATTCATTTAGCTGTCAGCATTTCTAAAAGTGGACATGTTTGTCATGAAACATCCACATCTGTGTTAGAAAAGAGCAGAGGAGCCTTCCAGACATGTCTCTTTCTTGTCCCTTCAGCCTAATAACCTTAATGACTGGAACTAAGATCAAAATATTTCAAATATGGTGGATTTAAAGATGGGTCAGGTCAATGGCCAAGAAAATGATCTTAGCAACTGTGTTTTAAATTAATTTGGGGTAGAAGGAAGCAATATTTTTCCAATAGTAACCATATGGATTCAGAGAGGCCGGAAAGGAAGAGGTGATAATCAAGAAAAGAGATAATTAATTTATCATCAATCATGTTTATTAGGACAGTGCCTAAGAGCAAACCAATAATTGTGCTGGGCACTGTACTAGTAAATAGTCCCTGGCCTGAAGAGTTTACAGTCTTAATAGACAGGACAGACATGGAGCCTGAAAATGGATCTAATACACTAGGAGGATGAATCATGTGATGGCAACAAACATTGTGTTAATTCCTAATATTTTGGGGGGGTGCCAGGGGGTTTACTTAGGAGGGGATAAGCTAAATGGAAAGGGAAGGCCAGAGGGTGAGGAGGATAGGTCAGAGTAGAAAGAGATAAAAAGGGGCAGGTATGGAATAAGGATGAGGTGAAGAGACTGAGGGAGGCAGAGGGTTGGAGCAAACAGCCAATCAGCACAGGGCAGAGAGAGTGCAGTCAAAACTGTAGAACAGGGGTCAGCAACCTTTCAGAAGTGGTGTGCCGAGTCTTCATTTATTCACTCTAATTTAAGGTTTTGTGTGCCAGTAATACATTTTAATGTTTTTGAAGGTCTCTTTCTTTAAGTCTATAATATATAACTAAACTATTGCTGTATGTAAAGTAAATAATGTTTAAAATGTTTAAGAAGCTTCATTTAAAATTAAATTTAAAATGCAGAGCTCCCCGGACCAGTGGCCAGAATTCGGGCAGTGTGAGTGCCACTGAAAATCAGTTTGTGTGCCACCTTTGGCACCTGTGCCATAGGTTACCTACTCCTGCTGTAGAAAGTTCTCTGAACACTAAAAGATCCCTGTTTTGGCTGCTTTTAATACTACCATTACTGGCTGGCTTGCTGCTCTCTGCTATTTTTCTCCAAGGCCATCACATTGCGGAGGGGGAGGGAAGAGGTGAGGCACCACCAGGGTCAGAGTCCCTGCACAGTCCTGAATCCAGGGCGATTCTGTTACAGTGTGTGCGTGGGTGGGCGTGGCTAGAGTCCAATTTTGTCCTCTCCCATCCCAGTGGAGCAATCCTTCTGCTCCTACTTTTTGGAAGTGAAGGAAAGAAGGGTGCTGGGCTGGTACTTGAATGAGTTAGGATAAAGGGAGAATGGAGGGAAGATGAGGAGGAGAGAGAGAAGGTTGAGAGCTGTGGAGACATGAGAGGGATGCCAGGAGGTGAAGGACTGATTTGAGTGCAGTCGATGAGTACTTACATGGAGAACAGAAATTTGATAAGACTCTTCAATCTAGTGGACAAAAGTGTATTAAAAAAATCCAATGGCTAGAAGTTGAAGTAGATAAATTTTGACTAGAAATAAAATGCACATTTTTAACAGTGAGGGAATTAATCATTGGAACAATTTACCAAGGTTTGTGGTGGATTCTCCATTATTGGATTATTATTTTTTAACGAAGACTGGATGTTTTCTAAAAGAGATGCTCTAGTTCAAACAGGAATTAATACAGGGAAGTCCTATGGCCTGTGTTATGCAGGAGATCAGACCATATGATCACAGTGGTCTGTTCTGGCTTTATAATCTACGAATCAAAGGAGGTAATGTTAGGAAGCAAGAGGGGATGAGTTGAGGGGTTGCAGGGGAAGGCACAAGAAACCTCGGTGACAAGGGAGAGAATTTGTTGGAGGAAAGAATCAGAGAAGCCAACTGTGATTTCCCCGGGGGTGTTGGAAACCCAACCCCGCCTCTTCCTGCCCCCACGCCTCTTCCTCCCCCGCCAGTGCTTCCTGGATGCCACTGAACAGCTGATCACTGGCAGGTGGGAGACGCTAGGGGGAGGGAGAGGAGCTGATTGGTGGGGCCCGCCGGCAGGAGGGCAGAGGGGGAGGAGCTGATCCATGGGGCTGCTGGTGGGTGATGAGCACCTACAATTTTTTTTCCAGCCCTGGTGCACCCATGGAGTCGGAGCCCATGGAAAGAATAGTGCAGAAGGAGAATGGAACTGATCTCTGAAGAGGACAGGTTGGCCCAGAGGTGCCCAGATCAGGCACCTAACTCCCATTGAAAGCAAATTCCTGTGTGGAAAGGGAGGGAAGGGGATTGGAAGGTGGGAGAATTTTCAGAAGTTGTCGATGGTTGGAAATAGATGACTGCAGGAGTTTCTGAATATTACAGTGACTATAAGCAGATTCATAGTATTTTTTAAAATTAAGTTTAATTCTATTCTCCCCAACATTAATGATCAGTAATTCCATCGAAGTAAATGGAGTTAGACCAGTGTAAAGCCAGTGTAAGAAGAGAATCAGAACAATGGTGTCTCTTTAAACTGGCTGATCCGTGCTTCACAGAAAATCTGAATTATTTTTGTGTGGCTGACGTAATCATAGATGCATTCCTACAACAGAATATTATGCAGAACAATGCAAGAGAATATGTCCTTGAAAATAACAGTATGGTTTCATTGGGAAAGGACGATTGAAGCCCTAACTTTAGCAGACAGATAAGTGTAAGTGATTAACCACTTCAGAAAAAACTGGCAAGTTCTAGTGCAGATATTTAATGTGCATAAATTCAAGTAAAGTATATAGTACAAATATTTGTATTTAATAATTTAGGAGTCAAGCTTACAAGTAGCAGCCTGCTGGGTGGTGCTGAGCATCTTCAACTCTCTTTGAATCCCTGGGTGTTGAAGGTGGTCAGCACCTCATTAGAATCAAGCTCTGAGTTGTTTGTGTTTGTATTCATTCCACTCTCCTTTTCAGTACATTGGCTGAAATTTGAACTATGTAGTTCAAACATTTATCAGCAGAGGGCAGCTCTAGACAAGCAGAGCACCATACAGGGCGAAGGAAGATAGAAGGATTAAGGAATTTTTAACTCCAGGAGATTTTCAGTCCTCCAAACCAATAAAGATGGAGCTTTTTAGAGATTAAACTAGGCCAACAGAAGAGGGGAAAAGTTGATCACTTTTAAAATTCAGGTGAAAAGTAAATTTGATTCTAAGGTTAAAATGGTACCTAAAATGGTATTTTGCAATAGCTAATTAGAGGTTTCTTTTCAAGATGAGATTACACTGTAACCAAAAGTTATTCTTTCAGTTGTGGGAATGGAGTTGTGATTAATTTATCCACCTTTCAACATAGTCTTAAATAAAATAAGAACTGTTTTAAAGTATAAATACGATGAGGACTATCATTGCTAAAACAAAATTAAAGCAACATAAATGCAAACTAATTTTCATCTGAAGAGGAACTTTTTTCATCTTCACGAAGTATCCCTAGTTCCATTTCAGGCGCACGTGAGCTCCACACACCTTTGACCAGAGATTTGCATTAGCAATATCCATTCAGCCTATACATGTACCCTAGAAATCCTCATGCCCCACACCGAGACTATATAGGGCTGCACAGGCAAACTGCTCTCAGTTCCTTCACAGCTGTCTCTGCCTGAGATATACCTTAGTGTGACTGCAGCGAGTGCATGTCGGCCACTTTGCCTTTGGTAATTTTAGTTAGTTTAGTTTCGTTTAGATTAGATTCATTTCGTTCTAGTTAGTTAATTAGTTTGTTGACTTTTATTTCGAGGACTTCATGGGAGCCCTTCTCCCCACAGAGGGGCATGCCCAGTTCACTGTGTTTTAAATGCTACCTCACATGACATGAGGCCATCCCATTCAATGACGGACACTCTGTGCGTGTTCACTGTTTAGGAGAGGCCCATGTTCTGCTGAAATATAACTTCTGCTTGGACCTCAAATCCAGGACTAGAAAGAAACAAGAAATCAAACTGTGACTGCTAATGATGGAGCATTCCCTTCAACCTGGTGCAGAGCCAGGTCAGTAGAACCTTCTGAACATCAGTCTCCGGGGCCCATTGACCTCGGCCCAGCACTCCCCTAGATAGGGAAAGGCTTCAGAGACCTCCTCTAAATGTCCAAAGAAGAAAAGCTCTAACTCACCTTTTAATGAATCCACCTTGAAAAGACTTTGCTCTTCAAGCAAATCAGTGAACTCAGAAGCCTCCACCTTGAGGCACAGTACCACAGAGGCTAAGGGTTTCTCTAGTACTGGTGGGTTAAAGAGGCCCTGTCGCTCTATCAGCAAACCTGGTTCCAAGAAGGCACTAGTACCAGCTGAAAGAGAGGGGCAGAGCAAGCACAGAAGAGCAGTACTCCTCGGACATAATCACTTTTCCTGTATCTCCTGTAACAGGCTCTTTGGTTCCTTGTGTGACCAAGCCTCTGTCTATACCAGTAGCTACCTGGAAGTGCTCAAAATCTGTCAGGGAGAAGCACACTGTCCACTCGGCTCCACAACTACAAGCAGTGTCACAACACTTAAGGTACCAAATGAACTTATCGGTGACTCTGATCCAGAGTTTCCATTGCTTGCCAGTATCAGGTTGCCATGGAGGAGACAGGGATTACTTCAGCGGAGCACATATTGCTTGGTGGTAGCAACCTTAGGTGCCATCCCCACCTCAAGGGCCATATTGGGACCTAGGGGCAGTTATCACCAAAAATTCTCCACGGCCCCAACCCTATCTCCTCAGAATGAAAGAGGGGCACAAAATTCTCCTTCCCAACATATCACTCAACAGGAGGATATGTTTCTGTATCAAGGCACTAGGGCAGGCAAAGAAGTTACCCCTCAGACCACCATCTTGTGTTCATCACCTGATGAGATGGTAACGTATCCTTCTCTTTCTATGGATGATGATTTTCAGCAATTCCAAGAACTTGTCAAACAGGTGACAGATTCCCTACCAGATACCTCTCAAGCAAATTAAAGAATCACAACCCAAATGGTTGGATATTCTCTACTCTACAACTCCATCCAGAGTCACCTGACCTCGGAATGAAGCTCTCCTGGAACCTGCAAAAACAATTTGGTAAACTTTAATATCATCTATGTGTGTAAGAGAGCCAAAAAAAAAAAGTATGTTCCCCCTCAGGACTGTGAGTTCCTGTTCTCCTACCCTTCACCAACTCTTTGGTGCTTGATGTGGAGAATGGATGAAGTAAACACCACTGACATAAGTGCACGCCGTGCGAGAGAGAGACCAGAAACATCTGGATCTTCTAAGGTGAAAATTTTACTAATAAGCAACCCTACAATTTTGCACTGCAAATTACCAGCTTCACAAATTATATGAGGTTTAATTATTTTATTTAACATATTCCTCCAAACCAAAGGAAACAATTCCAGGCTATTATTGCTGAGGGACAGTTACTGGCCAGGACAGCCCTTCAAGGATCTTAAATGCTGCAGATACATCAGCTTGTTCTATCTCCACTGCAGAAATTATGCACAAGGCAATTAAATGGTCGCAATTAACTGGGTTCCCGAGAGAGGTCCAGAGTTCAATAGAGGATCTCCCATTTGATGGAGTGAAGTCGTTCAAAAAGAATACTAATGAATCACTCCAACCCATTGGGAAGCTGGGATTCTCAGCACTGGTGTCTATCGTTGGCTATTTTGAGCCTCAGGCCTGTCACTTGGCTTGCAGATTAACCGTGATAGTTGTTTTTAAGGCTTATACTTTTTTGAAGCAGCAGTCTTGCTTCTGCAGTGCCAAGTCCTGCTTCTTCCACTGCTGATGACATAAAAACGTACCTCAGCAGGGGATGTGGGAGTTTTTTGTTCAAGAAGGACAAAGAAAAGGAGAAAATGACTTCACCTTTTATAAAGCCAGGACTGGTTTAAAAACCATGTTCAAGCTATCTACTGTCCTTTGCTGTAGATAAATGTAAAACAATACTCTGGGGGAGGGGAAAATAATAAGCACAGCACAGGGCCAAAGAAGGAAAATGCTGTTTAGAGAACCTGTAATACAGAAACAAATAGGGAATGATAGCAGATAACAAAGAGAACATGAGCTCTCAATGAGATATAGTGGGGTAGAGGGAGAGCAAATACTGTTCTGATATGTGCTATACATATAGTGGGATTGCCTGCAGGCCAAGGGAGGTAATAATTCCTCTCTATGCCATCTCTATACAGCGACACTTGGAATGCAGTGCATCATTTGTGACACTTCATTTTAAACAGAGCATCACTTTCAGAAAGAATTCGGAGGATGACTAGAACAATGAAAGGGTTAAAATATGCACCCTAAGACGGAGGTATTCAGGGCCAACTTCTGGTCTCCTTGACTGCAATAGCCTGGATTTATATATGTGTAACTGAGACTACCTGAAAATCGACAGCTATTCAAAGAGCTACAGAGTTGGCATCATAAAATATAACAGCTGTCAGCTTAACTCTACTAAGGAGCTAGTACAGTACTGAAGAACTAATACCAATATATTAAACTTAAAACTTGTGACCTGTACTACACACCGGCTTGCATGAAAGGAAAATGCCATATCTTTAAATCTGATGCTGTCAGGCCTGCCTCCTGCATCTTATGAATGAAAGATTTGTGGTGCTGTGCAGTAACATCAGGCAGCTGATGTCTGCTTGATCAGGATACTGTTACTGACTGTAAACCTCCAGGATCTCTCTGAACTGCATGAAGAAGGGCTTTAATGATTTGCATGTAGATCACAAGTTGTAGAGAAGGGAGATGGATAGAACTTAATGTCTGGCTTGGGAAAAGGGGGGCAAAGGAGAGGAAATGATATTATACCATATAAATAAAAGAAACTGTAGGTTAAACATGACAAATTCGGTAACGGGATTGTAACTGATTGAAATACTACCCCAGTGATTTCTAAGGTCAGAAAAGTGGTGTGTGCATGGGGCTAAGCTGGATGATCTTCTGAACACTTGACTGTTTTGCTCCCGTGTTGTCGATGATTCTATGAAACGCTGCCTACATATGGGATTCCAAAGGTTTACTAATTTCTTCTGTCAGTAACTCTAGAACGCTCCCCCTCTTCTGAGAACTGGGAGAATAACTAATATTAGTGTTATTTAAACTTCTCTTTTTCTGCCAAGAACTAGCAGTTGTTCCATACTGATGTTTGTTCTGTGGGGGTGTTAATGCACACATTTAACCAACAGAACTTTGAATCACTATATCATCAACTAGTGTCTAATTAATCCTTTTCCATCACATGCAAAGGAAAGGCATATGCACTGGTTTGCTTTTTGTTTTTATATGTCTTTCAACAGCCATATATCATCTTGCCTGGTTGTTTTTGTAGCTCTTTACCTTTGGTTGGAGAGAAGACATCCGCCCCGGGGAACCTCTTCACACCAGGAAATTCTGCTTCGATGCCGTTTCGCACAGTAGCCCTGTCACACTGTATGACTGTCACGGCATGAAGGGTAACCAGCACTGGAACTATAGGAAGGTTGGAGTCACCTTGGGTCATTTTCAGATATTCATACTATATTGAGTCTGTGTTGAATTTGGAGAACAATGTGTTTGTCCAGTCAAAAGACATTGGTTTTAAAAACCATTATAGTTTATTCCAATTTAGCTTAAATGAGAATCTCTGTAGAGCATGTTTCTTTTAATATGTAGCAGGCATTTACGGACATTGTGTGCATTTGCAGCTACTTAGGTCAAAAGTTAAATTAACATGGATTTGATCATGGATTTGATCATGAACACAGAGTGAACCCTTATTCCTTGAAAGATGCTTTTACCATTTTGACACTTCAAGACATGTGTGTCTTTTTAACAAAGGCACCACGGGGAATATTTTTATTTTATGTGACGGAAGCAAGAAATGCTGCTCATTAATTAGATATTAATATTTACTATGCTTTAAAAAGTATATTTGGCAGATAAATCACACAAAAAACAAAAACAAAAAAATAACATTAAAAGCATTGCTGTAAGCCCACAAAAAAGAGGGAGTTTACAAATCAAGAGGAAGCAGTTTAGGTGTCTCTCTGATCTGCTGCTTCAACCCATTTTTATAAATCACTAAAAATATGTGGTCATACTGGAAACTGTGTTCAGGGCTAACAGGATTTCAAATAAGATTATTAACACAGTACTGATTTTGATTAACTCTTTCATTGTTGCCATCTGTGCAGTTTTCTTTGAAATGCTGAGGGATCCCTTCCCACCCATCGATCACCTTCACATAACCACCTCCCTTCCCTGTGCACCCGTGTTTACTCGAGCTGAGCATAAGGGCAAGGATTTGGATTTTACTGCACATATCTCAGTATCACTTTCTAGTTTGAGATGATGTATTCTAATAAACGGAACTAGAACCATTAGAAAGAGTTTAGCTACTGACATTTTCCTCGGGTGTTTAGATATTGACCTTTGCCATTTAATCCAGTATTTACATTGCAAGCAGAGACGTGCCAAAGGGTTTTTCAGAAATGTGATATCTTTGAAACTGAGGTAGCATCTGTAATCCAGCTACAATATCTGAGCCAGCTCCTGAGCTGATGTAAATCAGCAAAGCACCATTGAAGTCAGTGGAATATTTTACTGTGTACCCCTATAATAGTTCTTTCCTGCTTCAGATCCACTCCTAATTTATCTTTGTGCCAATCCAAGCTGCTAGAAAGAAGCTTTAACAACTTTAACACTTATTAATGCTTAGTGTACCTGTTACATGTGACAAAATGCAGCTCCGGAGCTGTCTTCTGTACCTGGTTCATCGCTTTTGATGTGGACAGAATCTAGTCAATGAAATAGTATCATTTTCAAAAACATTGCAGTGTATGTCCCTTTAAGTCCCCTGTACTGTTTTGTTTTTGTTATCTAGAGGGATGAAATCTCATCAAAATTCTCAGGACAAGTCAGATGTTTACATCTGAATTAGAAATTCCTTGAAAATGTTTTTTATAATTAAAGTGCTGACTCAATCTTATCTGAATTGCCATAGCTACACAAGTGCCTCTGGTTTGGCTACATAATTTCAAAACCAGGATCTGCTGACATTGGGATGACCAGATGTTCCGATTTTATAGGAACAGTCTTGATTTTGGGGTCTTTTTCTGACATAGGCTCCTATTACCCCCCACTCCCTGTCCTGACTTTTCACATTTGCTGTCTGGTCACCCTAGCTGACATTGCAAAACTAATGATTACATATATTCCCATTGTTCCAGTCTATGCTGATTTCTCAGCTGAGCTTAACTATGTATTAAACCT
Organism: Sternotherus odoratus; assembly: GCA_032164245.1. NCBI lineage: Eukaryota > Metazoa > Chordata > Testudines > Kinosternidae > Sternotherus > Sternotherus odoratus. The sequence goes on from JAVMKO010000004.1 coordinate 59,005,098, forward strand.
TTTTTGATTGTCTCACATCAGATATAAGCCAGGTCTACACTAGAAACTTTTGCCAATGTAAGTATACCAGGAAAAACCCCTCCTAATGTAGATGCAAGTTATACCAGCAAAAGGTGCTTACACTAGTTCCCCAAAGGAATAAGCTATACCAGCAAAAGCACCTCTATGTTGGTACGTGCGCTAGGGTTTTTGCTGGCATGGAAATTCTCAAAAAAAAAAAAACACCTCTAATCAACGTTACTATGCTGGAAAATGTTCCTATCATAGTCAGGCTGTACGTTTTTTACACGTGTCTATTAATATTAAACTAATCGTGCACAAATATCCATGAGAATAGTAGCCTTTAGGTAGACAACAAACAGCCCCTTTTCATAAACAAAGACCACATCCATCACTCTGCTTCACCCCATCCCTATCCACCCCCACACCTTTTTAGTGATCACATGGAATTCTTATTTTTAATTCTTCTCATGTCTCATGAAGTACTTTAGTTTTTGTCATTAATCTTATAAAATGCTCAGATAAAGCAAATGCTGCCATATTAGCCAATCCCTATAATTTCTCCCACTGAAGGGACCTGCCCTCAATTTTTATTTTAGCATCACTCCAGATGGTTTGAGCTTGATAAAGCATGATTCAATTTTTGCACTCTAACACCTTTATTGCCATTTATAGAGCCTCTATGAGTATCTAAGTAGGGATGGATTTAGTCGATTTTTAAAAACAAAGCCAGTTGTGAAAACCTAATTTAATTATAGTATAATTTTACTCTAAGTGTAGTGATTAGGAAAGTGCTAGATTTACAACATCACAAACTAAAGTTCTCTATCAAGAAAGCAAGTACAAAGAGATGCAGGGACAAAGGATGTCAGAGGAATTCTCTTACCATGCACATTAGGCCTTTAGCGTCTTCTCTGAGGCTGTTAATGGGTGTATCATTCTTATGGTGGTTTTTTTCATGAGAACACCTGTCTGGGAGAAACTGTGCTGAGACTACCACCCTCTGTTAAATAAACTACTGCAGACATCTAAGGATAAATGACTTTCAGTCACTACTGACCTTGGCTGTTGTTAAAGAAGAAGTGAAAGGTAATGAGACATCGAACCAATTACTTGAGCAGTCCAGGCCTGCTAGTAAGTCCATTATCTTATGGAAAAGGTTTTCTTTCTAAAATAATATTCAGACTTGCCAACATGCAGAGAAAAAAATCTCATTACTCTTTCCCGACAGGACTGAAATCTACAGGAGGATTTCTTGTGGCTTTTTATGCTGGCTGTGAAGGAGGATTTATGCTTGTGCCCCTCTGGCTGCAAGTGGAAAATTATGCTTTACAGCACAAACTACTGCTACCCCTTATGGTCCTGATTCCATGTCCACTGAAATCCATGACCCAGTAATAATTAAACGTTAGACCAGAGAAAACTAGAGATGACAATGGATAAACATTTGCTTGTTAAGAAACCAAGACATTTTTCAGAGTAATAAAAAACTGTTCTTAAAAGGGCACTGTCTGCTTCCTAATTACAAAAACTTGTAAGGAATCAAAAAATGTGCACTGCAGGCACTAACCCAGAAGTGCACAGGCTTTCTTTGGGAAGGCAGCAGTGCTCTTAAATAGCACATTTCTCTGGAACAGGTTGCTTTCTGCATATGCACAACCAGGGTATTTCAGTTTCCAAGGATCCTGATGCCTCAAAGCAGAGGGCCAGACTGCGGTTGGCCGTTGTGCAAACGATTAGGAAGGACATAAGGAGACTTCCTCTCCCTAGACCCCAGAACAAGGGCCAGTCACAGCACTCTCCTGAGTGCAGGGACTACTTGGCACTAGCACTAGCTGGCAAGGAGGGGCAATCTCCATGCCCCTTTAGCCCTGAAAGCTAGAGCTGGTCAGCCACAAAGAGAAGGGCACACCTGCACCAGGGTGTCTCGTGTTCTCATTGGGCAGCATGGCTCTACATCCTTCCTTCCTTAGGCCACTGCTTTAATAGCACAGCCTACCCTTGAAAGACCAGGATTCTTGCAAATTGAAATATTCTGCTGGCCCACACAAGTGGAATGGAAAGACAGAGGTGAGGAAAGCGAGGTGGGAGCCTGCCTATGAGTGATCCAAGTAAAGCCTGTAGGTCCAGTTTAGCACTGTCAGTACTGACAGAGTCTCTCTAAATTATTTTTACTCTAAATATATTGAAAAAGGTTGTATTCAGCTGTCAGCTTGGAGGAGTGAGGATTTGTGAGGTGAGATGCCTCAAGAAGGTGAGAAGGACAGAACTGGGTCTTGCTCTTTTGAATTTGGTCAGTCTGTCCCAGGTACTGAAAACAGAAATCGGTCAGACTAAATTACAGGAACCTTTTCTTGTTTGTCTCTTATTCTCTTTCTTGCCTTCTACTCCGTGGCTGTGCAAGTGTTCACATCCTGGGTTAGTATTAAGTGTTGGCAGGGCCGTGCCTGGCACAGAGGGAGAAACTTGGATATGTTTACTGGGGATTATCTGAAATGTTATTTCAACAGTTAGAGTAAGTGTATTGTACAGCCATTGGAAACTTTCCAGCTATCTAGGCATCCCTATGCCACACAAAATCCAAATCCCATAGAGCTTTGCATCCCTCAAATATTAGCACCCTATGGATATTTTATTCCTTACCTACGATTCAAATTCAATGTGTTCGTCTTCAGTGTTCTCTAACAATCTGTGCAGCTTGAATTTACACTGATGTAAAGCAAATTGTAAGAGACCAAGCTTGCATTATTTACAGTGCAGTCCTGATTTTACCAAACTCCAGCTAACCAAAACTCCCAGCTAATAAGAATAAGAATAAATAATCCATTTTTATTTTCTAAGCAACTTAACAAATATTAATACTCAGAAATCTTCCATAAAGCAGGAAAGCAAATATTACAGATGGGGACAGTGAGGTATAGCATGTAAGTGACTTATCCAACAAATGCCATATGGAGTCTGTGTCAGATGTATACAGAAAGCACATCAGAGTTTTCTTAGAGTCTCATGAAGATGGGAAGATAGGAAACTAGATCATTGCTTGTTGCCATTTGTCTCTGTGCTTTTATTCTCTGAGGAAAAAGACAAACACTTTTTGTCCTAAGAAATTACTCAGCTATCTATATCTCCCCAATAATAGCTTTGGTTTTCACTCCAGGTTATTGCTCAGAATATATCTATAGAAAATGAAATACTCTGAGCTAGGGTTGTGTTAATCCAAGTTCTAGAAAATAAAAACATTTTTAATCACTTTGCATTTACTACTTAATTCTATTCTTTTCTCATTTCCATAGGACAGAACTTTGTTCCATCCGGTAAGCAACAGCTGCATAGATTGCAACCCAGCTGAGAAGAAGATTTTCATGAACAGATGTGATCCTTTATCTGAAACTCAGCAGTGGATTTTTGAACATATTAATATGACTGTTTTAGAAAAATTTAACAGCAAGGCCAGTTCCTAGGGGGAAATACAGATTACATACAGATTGCAAACTACATTTTGGTCAGCATCTGGGTCGAAGGAGTCAGGAATTAAATTTCCTAGATCCAGGAAGTCTTTTCTGAGGATTAAGCAAATGCCACAGCAAAGGCCAATGGGCTGTCATTGTGGATGTACAGTATCTGAAGAACTTGGCTGAGAGCCTCACCAGATGCTGCTGAGAACTTCAGGCGGACAATTCCCTTGCTGGCCAAGGGAAAACTTTATTTAAAAAACTTTTCGAAACATTCTGAGTTAATAAATTGAAACAAAATTCTAGAGTTTCTCAGGTCAAATCCTGCTGTAGTGAGTAGTTATGAATGGATGCTATTAGTTGGCGTGGGTATATGGTGTGCATGACTGCAATAGGAACCTGCAGAAATCACAGGTTAAGAACTAACCCACACTGATGGAATGTTAACAGTCTCCCAGCACTCGAGACAAACTATAGGATCTGGTGCCATTCTCTTAATAAAGGTTAGGTTAAGCGGGATTAACCCTCAGATTGCTGATGATGATTTTTAAACACTTCCCCATTGCATTCCTTTCATTACCGAAATAGGAATGGTAGAAATATAAGGGTTTAGAATTGTGTTGTAATGAAGCATGAAATAGACTTCTAAGGTTTCAAAAGTCCCATTTCTCCTTGCATTTGAAAATAAAATAAGTCCATCAAAGCAATTAAATCAGATTTCCATATATAGTACAACCTACCTAACACTCATCAACTGTGATTCAAATCTAGTCTTCATCTAAATTAAAGGCCAAAAGATTAACAAGGCTACCAAATCTTTAAGTCATTCAATAGCAGGTATATGCACCAATAATAGCAGCACAATGCAGGTTTGCAGAAAGGATTTCCTCTGGAAATCTATATTTACTTTTCCGGTATTTTTATTACAATTAAAATTGCTTTAAATAAAAACAAAATATTCAGAGACAAGAGGCATGATGAGTGAAAGGTTAATTGTTTATTGTAAATCATAGAGACTTATAGCCAAATAAGCATTGGTACAGCGGCATCAGTTAAAAACAGTTGGCTCCCTGCAATGTAGCATACAGGATCCTGCAGGAATTATAGGAATTTTAGGAAGGGGGGGTGTTTTTGTTTTTTGCAAGGAGGTGGGGAGTCCTGTAAACCTAGTTAACTCTTGCACAGTTTTTAAAATGGTTTAATCAAGTTCCTGCAAATGTGCCACAGTTTTCAGCCAAGCCATTGTAAATTTCTGGATGGGAGAGGTAGGAAATGAAAAGAAGTATAAAAATCCCAAAAAAGGTCAGGATTTTCACCTTTTAATAGCATAAACAAAACTATCCAACCCACCACAGAATTTTCTTGCACTGATTATCGTTGTGCCGTATAGTGTCCATCAGCTCTTACATATTTTTGGCATTGTCAGGGCTAGAGTTAGTGGGTTAAAAATTTGTTTAGAGAGGCCTGTTCTTCTTCCTCAGTGGAAATCAATGAGTACCAATGTGGGCCGTAGTAGAGAGTTTTGAAATTTCTAAAATTAAGAGCACATTTAAATGGCCTGGTTTTACTTGAAACCTGAACCAACAGATGAAAGCACCGTGAATGCACACATGAAAGCCTACAAGAGATGGCTGTAATAGCACTTGTCACTTTCAAAAATATGTATGTAATTAATCTGAAAAGTTTGTTTTATGTTGCTAGAAATGTGGCCAGCTAACCAAAATGTTCATATTTAAACTGTCCAGCCTGACAGTTGAAGGTGATTTTGTTTTGTTTATTGCTCTTTCAGCTGTATCTGTGAAGAGCAATGGTTGTACCTGGATGATGACTGTTATCCACACTTGTGTGCTGTTTGTGGCTATGGCTTCCAAACCTTAGGTCACGGGTATTTTAGGAGGAGCATGTCAGATCTGGAGCCTTCAGGATGCATGTCCTGAAAAATCAATTGTATGAAACACAACTGTATATTGGAGAATTGCAGCAAGTGAGTAAAGATGTATTTCAAATGTTCAAGGAGCAATCTGTCTGTAGAGTTAAGCTATTCCCGTTATGTCTTTAAATACGTTACTGTTCAGACTTATTTTGAAGACTCACTACACTGCAGTATGGAAGACAAGACCTCAGATTTTAAGAGGCTTAGGGTCTCTTACACCTGAATCCAGGAGAGGCTGATGATTCTGAGTTTTCATCAGAAAGGGTTGAATTTTTTTTTCAATATAGTTACCAGTAGTCAGACCTCAATGGGTCATTACAGACTGTCAGTCCTCTAAGCTGCACAATTCATTTGCATCTTGAGCATGAGGGAAGAGGATTTGAAAATAGAAGAAAAAATTGTCTAGAGTGTGAAGGTGAAAATGAAATCCCCAGGATATCTATTTGGACTTTCCCCAAACCCTCAAAACCATGGTATCAAGAGAGGATGTCTGAGGTGGAAGGAACAAAGGAGAACTGCTCTAAATGCTCCAGCACACCTGGCTAAACAATGCATTGCATGGCTTATACATTCGTACACTGAATGCTATCTTAATCATCTGATGTTTAAAATATTTAAAGGACAGTTGTTTTGGTGAAGACATTCTACGCGTCCTCCAGACGCTCAATATTGTTCTGGCTCTAAACTAACCTCTGCCACAGGAAAACTTCCCATGATTTGCAATTAGACAATATATGTGAAATCTGGCATTTATCAATGCCATCATTTATCAATGAACAAACTTCTACATAACTGAAATTAAGATCTTTTAACAAAATATAATGGTTCTCCAGATAATGTTCTGTTTCTATAAGAAGAGGGTCAGTGAAATTTCACATAGAGACATTATCAGGGAGCCCATGGTGTGTGGTGTGTCTTGAACAAGACACCCTCAATGGGGGGGGAGGAGGGGAGTGCTTAAATCAATGACCAGATTTCAGGCACGTGGACCTAAGGGACAAAACTTCTACTACAGATCCCCACCACTTACAACTGAAAATTGAAAGCCAGATTCTTTTCCTCTTTCTCTCTGCTTTGCATAACCAGAGCCAGTGCAAAGAGGCCAGAAACTGGTTCCATCCTCCCTGCTGAAGATTCCTTTGGTATTGGGGGATTCTAACAGATCTAGTGTTAACACAGCTGACTCCTCTATTACCACCCCTCTCCCACACTATCTGTGGTGGAAGGGGGAGGAACATGTTGAAGCAGGGAGGATTGGGAAGGAAGAGTGGCTGGAACATACTAGCCTCTAGGGACCTTTCCACCAGCTGGTCACAGTCCAGAATCAGGCAGCCATACCTAGCTCCCCACCAAAATTACTTGCTACTAACTATGCTGAGCAAAACTCTGGTGCAGCAGGGAAAAGGGGTCTAAGAGTGTGGGAGACTTACAGCTAGCTCCACACTTAAGTTAAAATTCATTCAAAAAGTGTAGCTAAGACATACTTCAGACAATCACATGTGATAACAGGTTTCAGAATGGGACATGGCAGCCAAAACAATTCATTCACCAAAAAGCTTAAGTTTGCCATAAATTCTCATCTGCAGCTGAGAGATTTTTGAGGCATGAAGTTAAACAGAGTCACATCCTGCCTTGAATACTTAGAAAAGCCTCCCATGGATCTCAATAGTGTTTGAGGGTGATTTTATTTGTAGAAATTCCACAAGTCTTCCCACAGCTATATCCCCACAACCACCACCACCCCTCAAAAAGTCTGCACAGCTCAAAGGGCAGTAGGATGATCAGATAGCAAGTATAAAAAATCGGGATGGGGGTGGGAGGTAATAGTCGAAAATATCAGGACTGTCCCTATAAAATCAGAACATCACCCTACAGGGCAGAATGAAAAATCAATTCTACCTCCTTTATTGCATGCAGAGAACCTGCTGAATTGTTCAGCGTCCGCATGCATCTCTCCAAAATGGCAGACTTGGGTCCTTTGTGAACTCCCATGAAACATGTAATTTGTTAATTTTTTCCAAAAATCACATCAAATATTCTATTTTTCCATATCTTATAAAAAAATCTTAAAAAGCACTATTTAGAGTTAGTTCTACATATAATGAATTTCAATAAAGCTCTACCGGTTTACACCAACTAATGAACTGTCCCTTTATTTTTTCTGTTTCTAAAAACATAGGTTTTTTGGGAGGAGAGATTTTATTTACATGGTCATGAAATCTTTATTTTATAGGAGTTCATCAGCTCCTCATGTTCATTCTTCACTTTAAGGTTATTAGCTCTATTTATGACATCAAAAGTAACTGCTGCAGAAATGATAAAGTAACAAAGGATAGGACCTTAACTAGAAAAGAGGAATAAGCAAGAGGTCCATTTAAAAACTCTTAAGTAAGGTCTTGTTTTCATGCAAATATCTCAAGTCATAAAAAGGTGGGATGGGAGGCGAAATAAAGTCATGTCAGCACAGCTATTTCTAAACAGAATTATTTTCAAATGTTTCCAGGAGGCATCAGCAGCTCTTTAATATGTCAGAGTGATGGACATGTCAGAGAAGCAATCTTGTGAAAAAGTTCTGACACTGTGACAAGATTTCACTTTTTATTAGTAGTGATCTGATTTCAGAAAGGTCAGTTCGTTTTGAGACAATGCTTTCAGAAATCCCACTCTGTTACAATGAGTAAGGGTGTTTAATAGCATAACGTAATGCATATTTCTATATCTGAATAAGGTCCATTTATAGACAAAATGCTCCTTAAATATTGAAATAAATGTTTAGTGTTCAGTACTGTTCTCAGTTTAAAAGAAAATGGGCATGAATTTCTTAACCCAGTATGTGCTTACATTCCATTGACCTAAGTGAAATTCAGGGGCCATGGAAAACCAGTAGCAAAAGGTTCAAACTAGCTCAGTGAAATTGATTTAGTGGTCTCAGTCCTTTTCACAAAGGATAGGTTTTCCCATCACAATTTATGCCAGTTTACATTCTTGTTGGCAGTCTCAGCAGAAGCCGTAGGCTGAATAAGACAGAGACTTCATTACCCTTTCATCTTATCCAGTCAGGTCAGCACAGTATTAGGAGGTTTGCACAGCTGTTATCACCTCTGTCATCCAGCATTTTATGTGAACATATAAAATCTGCATTATATCAGAAAATTAAAAAGAAAATAATATTTCACATCAGTCAAGGTGGCTATAAAAACTTCTTCAAACTGAAAAGCTGACCTGAGGCAATTTTGTGATGGGTACCAGATATATACAGCTCATGAACTGCTCACAAAGTAGAGGCTGGTTAGGACTGGACTAGGAAACCTGACTTGCCTAGCTGGCCCACAAACCTGTGCAGTATCTGTTGGTTCAAGGAGCACAAGAACCCCAGAATTGTTTTTGTACATCATTTTTGAGAGCTCATCTTCTCTGGAACAAAGAATAAGCTTCCATAAATAATCTCAAAGAATAGGCCAATGAGGAGTTGCAATAATATTTAAGATAGTGGCAGTAGTGACTGCTGGTGGAGATGCAGGTTTAACAGGAAAAATACCTGGCACCTCTGCACACAGCAGTCATCAGACATCTTGTTCAAGGTTCATCAGACTTCTTGTTCCCAAAAAAAAGTCCTCACCTGGAAAAACTTTGAATGTGTAAGTAATATGGCTACCTTAGTGGTTCTACCCTATGCAGTATTTTCTAATTACAAGTTGTACTCTGGATCTGAATCAGAGTTTGGTACCTCTGTAATTGATGACATTATTTTTAACAGACTCTGTCCTCCTTGTAACTGTATTACCTCTGTGAGTGTTCTGTGTGCACAATACTCAAGAAACCGATTTAAGCAGGAAAAAGCAACTTTGTCATTCAAAATGTTAATTTGAATACGAACTAACTTTTAGCTAGAGATCAATTGAAAAACATTTCAGGTACTTCCCAAAGTTCAGCGTTGTTCAGAGGATACTGTTGAAGGTGTATATTTTGGCACTACCTCTATACAGTAAGCTTGCCAGGCATCAATAATACTAGTACTATCACCCAGTTAAGTGGAACTTCCAAATATTATGTGTCAGCACTCTGCACGCTGATCGGCTGACAGTGTTGTTTTAATAGAGAAAGTATCTCCTTCATGGATAGTACTTTAAGGAAGAGCGTTCTGCCATGATAGTTAGGTATGCCAGAGACCTTTGGTGACATCTGTCTAGCTATCTTAGATATAAATATTTATTATTTTACAGTGCCCAATAATGTACGTGGCATCTCCCTGTGCAGATAAGAAAACAATTCTTGCCCCAGATAGCTTACAATCTAATTTCAAACAATGCTGGAATGGAGACAATAGGATGGGTGTAGTTAAGAAAGGACGGACTAAGCCACTTGGACTGCAGGGTGATTCAGTGATAGTATGTGCAGAGCATGGTGAAACGGGTTATTTATTTTCAATTATGTACATAAATGTGTTTAATGATTTACTACTTGTAGGCATCCTGGTAGAAGTGGATCTTTGGGGGGATCTGAATGAGGAGAGGTAAATGGCCTTGTGGATTGAGCCATGGACATTCCATGTGTTATGAGTGACATGGGAAAAGGGCACAGTGACAGTTGTTAGAGAAGCAGAGACAGAGCGGATATTGAGACTGGCATTAGGGGTAGAATGGAGGAGATGTTTAGTTGGGGATTGGTCCTGCTTTGAAGAGGGGGTTGGACTAGATGACTCCTGAGGTCCCTTCCAACCCTGATATTCTATGATGTAAAACAAGATGCGATGAGTCAATGTTAGATAAGTGATGCCAGTATCTAAGAGACATTTGCAACTGGAGGCAAACCTTGGTTCTCAGTAACCTCAGTCCTTTCTGAACCCTTTTTTAAAAAAAGTTTTGGCTCATGATTCTCCAGTTTGAATCACAAACAGATAAATGTCCAGTCTGTCTGCTTCTAGCCCTGGGCATGCCCATCTGATGTGCACAATACAATATTGGATACAATTTGCCTAGAAATCCCAAATTAAACTAAAATAAATCAAGGGTCTGAGCTATAAGGGAGAGCAGAGATCTGCTAGGCCAGTGATGGCAAACATTTTTGAGCCCAAGTGCCCAAACTGCAAACCAAAACGACTTGTTTTTTTCAAAGTGCCAACACTGCAATTAAACCTGAATAACGAGGTTTTAGTTTAGAAAAAACAATTCGTACAGTTTTTCAAACTAATTAACAGCTTTTGTTTAAAAAGAAAAACACAATAACAGAGCTTTCCATTAAACATTTTTTTATTGAAAAAAACAAAAAAAACAAAAAAAAAAAAACAAAAAAACTGTACACCCCCCCAACTGACCCACTCAGCCCAGTCTCTCCCCCAAAAACCTCCTTCCCTCCCACCCACCCCCCAAATGACCCACCCAGCCCGGTCTCTCCCCCCAAAACCTCCTTCCCTCCCACCCACCCCCCAAATGACCCACCCAGCCCGGTCTCTCCCCCCCAAACCTCCTTCCCTCCCACCCACCCCCAACTGACCCACCCAGCCCGGTCTCTCCCCCCAAAACCTCCTTCCCTCCCACCCCCCCCAACTGACCCACTCAGCCCGGTCTCTCCCCCCAAAACCTCCTTCCCTCCCACCCACCCCCCAAATGACCCACCCAGCCTGGTCTCTCCCCCCCCAAACCTCCTTTCCTCCAACCCCCCCCAACTGACCCACCCAACCAGGTCTCTCCCCCCCAAACCTCCTTTCCTCCAACCCCCCCCAACTGACCCACCCAGCCCGGTCTCTCCCCCACACAGCTTACCCCCGCTCCCAGCCCAGCCTTCCCCCGGCGCTTACTTGTTCGCTGGGTCACGCTGCTATGACCCGACTCCAGCGAGGCCCCTGCCCCAGTCGCTCCTGTGACGTCCGTGTGTCAGGTGATAGAGCGGGGGGCGTGGCTTCAGTGTTCTCTGGGGAGGGTTCTCCCCAGAGAACTGTGGGAGATGTAGTCTGCGGGAGCCGACGCCGTGACTACAGTGTATGACTGTAGTCACGGCGTGCCCACAGAGACGGCTCGGCGTGCCAGCAGCGGCACGCGTGCCATGGGTTCGCCATCACTGTGCTAGGCCCATGAGTCATTCAGTAAAACTAAGGTTGCTAGGCTAGCAAAGTGATTGACAGGAATAAACCTAAATTAGGAAAATCATGAGTCACAAGCATGCAGGAATTTGTGAAGCTAGTTGGCAAGGAGGTTATGTCTTGCCAATTTAGTTGGAAAAGGAGGGAGGAAGCAGATAGCTCAGAACAGCTTAAGCCTTGTATACTCCCTGAATGTGAAGGGAGTAAATTCATGGATTCCAAGGCCAGAAAAGACCATTGTGATCATCTAGTTTGACATCCTGTATAACACCAGTCATAGAACTCTCTCCCTCTTTCCACACCCAAAATAACTCCTAGAACATTTTTTTTTAAAACATCCAAACAATTTAAAAATTGTCAATGATGGAGAATCCACCAAGGCCCTTGGTAAATTGTTCCAGTGGTTAATTATTCTCACTATTACAAATGTATATTTTATTTCCAGTTTGAATTTGACTAACTTCAACTTCCAGCTGCTGGATCATGTTGCATCTTTCTCTGCTAGATTGAAGAATCCATTATTAAATAATTGTTCCTCATCTGGGCACTAATGGACTGTAAGCAAGTCAACCCATAACCTTGTCTTTGTTAAACTAAATAGATTGAGCTCTTTGAGCCTATTAAAGCAAGGCATGTTTTCTAATTCTTTAATCATTCTTGTGGCTCTTCTCTGAACCCTCCAATTCATCAACATCCTTCTTGAATTGTGGGCATCAGAAATGGACAGAGTATTCCAGAAGCAGTTGCATCAGTGCCAAATACAGAGGTTAAATAACCTGTCTACTCCTACTTGAGATTTCCCTATTTATGCATCCTAGGATTGCACCCTTTTGGCCACAGCCTTGCACTGGGAGCTCATGTTCACCACAATCTCCATATCTTTTCAGAGTCACTGCTTCCTTGGATGGAGTCCCCCATCATGTAAGTATGGTCTATAGTCTTTGTTCCTAGATGTATGGATTTACATTTAGCGCTATTAAAAAAGTTTCCTTGTATCCAGCTTACCAAGAGAGCCAGATCACTCTGTATCAGTGACCTGTTTTCTTCATTACCTACAACTCCCCCATTTTTATTTTTATTTTTGTCATCTGCAAATTTGATCAGTGATGATATTATATTTTCTTCCAGCTCCAGAATAAAAATGTTCACTAGTGTATGGCCAAAGACCAGTCCCTATAGGGCCCCACTATAAATACATTTGATGATGATTCCATGTTTACAGTTACACATTTTGATACGTTAGCCAGCTTTATAATCCATTAAAGTTAGGCTGACCATATTTCCTTGAGACAAAAACGGGACATTGGGATAGCAAAAACGGGACGGGGTTATGTAATATTCTGTATTCATGAAAAACTACGATGATAAAAAAAGTTTTATTACATGAACATATTGACTTGAGCTAACAATTATTCTTCAGTGACAGAACTCATACAAAAATTTAGGTAGACATAAAGGGGGACTGTATTTCACCACGATCGTACCATGAATATTTCTCTGATGAAGTAATCTTACGCAGCAAATTTCGGTCTTTCAATACCTTATCATAAAACTTCTCACACTCCATGATTCTCTTCAGACACCTCAAATGATCCCCTATTTGCCTCCCCCAACCACATCAGCTTGTGGCTATGGCTCAGTTTCCTGCGTAGCATTTCACAGGCAGAAGCTTGTGCAACAAGAGCTTCCCCCAGGCCAGCCACTCTGCCTTCATCCTCCAGGCAGGCCCCCAACCGCCTCCACTATCAGTAACCCTTCTGACTGACCAAGTCCTCTTCCTACATCTTCTGCAGCAGAAACACGGCTTCTCACCAACCCCACCACATCACCCATGCACACAACAGCCACCTGCCCAGGCCTTAGCTGTGCCTTGAAGACTGACGCCCCGAATGGGCTCTGAGGCTTGGCCCAACCCCCGCATCCATTTGTTCAGGGAGGGGGTTAACCATGGTACCCCTACCCACCCCCTCCCCCTCTTCACATCCAGCCCTGGACTCCCCAGTACCTCCCTTCACAGACAATCCTGTGCCCCCCACTTCCCCCCCACCCCCTTCACTCACAGCTCTCGACCCCCCCAGTACCCTCCTTCACACACAACCCTGTGCCCCCCATTCCATGCCCCCCACTCCCCCAGTACCCCTTCACACACAGCCTCATGCCTACCACCTACCACCCCCTTCACAAGCAGCCATGCCCCCCCACTTCCCCTGTGCCCCTCTTCACATGCAGCCCCAGTACCTCCCTTCACACACAACCCTGTGCCCCCCACTTCCACCCACTTTCACACACGGCCCCTACGCACCCCTCTTTCCCCCTGCCCCCCTCACACGCAGCCATGCCCCCCCCCATACTCCCTCCCCCCTCCACCCCATGCTCCTCCGCCCGGTCCCCCCCCTCCACCTTCGCGCACCGAGTTCGCGGTCATACGTACATCTATATATATAAAAGTCAAGTGGTGTATGTATGTATGTATGTATGTATGTACGTATGTACGTATACATACATACATACACCACTTGACTTTTATATATATAGATAATAGATAATAGATAATATCAATTTCCCCTTTCTTCCATTTGTTATGTAACTATATAGATGCCTTCACTTCCCCTCTAACCAGATGAGTTTGTAACCAATAGGGCCTTCTTCCTCGATTGTGGCTTTTGGGGCATCAAGGAATTCTTAGACAATTCCCACTTATCACTCATATTTTTCTGCTTAAATTCTTCCCAGCTGATGTGGCTCAATTATTTTCAACTTTGTGAAACTGTTCCTTTTAAAGCACCAAGTATTTCTCTCTCTGTCTCTCTCACTGACCTAGACTTTATTCTTTAAAATTGTGACCAAGTCATGATCACTTGTACCTAAGTTACCATTAATTTTTAGTTCTGTGATCAGTTTCTCTTTATCTGTCAAAATGAAGTCTTGTATAGAATTTCCTTGTGTTGGGTGAACCACTCTTTTGAGTTTGAAAATTGTCATCAATGATATTTAGAAATTCCAAGGATATTTTACAACTGGCAGCATGAGACCTCCAGCATATGTCACTCAAATTGAAGTCCACCGTGATCTCACAGCTTTTCCCCCCTACACATTATAGATAGGCTAACCTTTGAAATATAAGGAGAAGGACCTCCCTTTATTTCAAAGGTCAACCACTGGAAACTTTGGGTGCTTATTCATGTCAAACCTTTTATAACTAGTCCATCACTAATCTGCAAAGTAACCAGTATTTTCCAACAGGTTCATTTTTAGAATGATGAGAACAATTGCAAAGTCCAAAATGTATCAAAAGTAAAACTAAAACTAAAGTGGGGATTTGTTGGGTGACCAAGCCAGCCCTGAGTTTTGACTTTGTGGATACGTGTTGCAAATCAAATAGGCTGAAGCAGAACACTAGGGTCAACACTCTCATCTCAACTTAAAATAAAAGGTTTATCTCTGAAAGCAGTTTGCATTGTAGGCTTTTCTAGATGGAGAAAAAAATCGTACCCAGGTGTTCCAGGAGCCGCCAATCCAGATCACTACCCAGTAGCTCTGCCACTTGCTCTCCAGAGGCAAGATTATGCAAGTTTCACTTTAGCCCATGAAAAGTCAGATGGTGCCTTCATCCCCCGTCTTCCTTCTCCATCAGCAAAACTTCCAGCATTTGCACTCTAGATATTCCCTCCTGCCAACTATTCTCTCCCTCCTCCCCCCTTTCCTGCTTTGCCTTTGTCTTCTTTGTCTCCCAGCCTTCACCCACTTGCTGCACTAGCCAGTGACCCACCACAGCAGTTTAGCTCAGGGCTTCCATCATTCCAACTCAATCTTTCTGCAGTGTCTGTCTCTGACAGAAAAAAAGTTCCCAGTCTAGCAGGACAGGTATCATCATATCTTCACTGATGGAGGTGGAAGATTCCATAGGCCCAGCCCCATCTAGCAGCAGGGATTCCATCTGCTTTGCCTCCATAAAATACTGTTCTACTGTGAAAAGGGACCATGTGTGTTTTTTTTTTAAAAGCATCTTAACAAGTCTGCTTCTTATGTGTATTCAGAGTCATATCTGCTTAATTTGGTGACAAAATTAACTCTGCAGAGTCAACAGGGTTATGAGAGACTGAGTTGGATGCTTTTCCATCTTGTGAATTCTAAACAGAATTGTACTAAATTCTAAGACACATCTGTGAAAATATATTGTAATGTTATATAAGTGTCACTGAAGTAACTATATATAATGCACTGAGGAGTCTGTTATAAGTACCACTCTGTGCTGATCTTCAGAGGATAGGAATCTGTCACATCCCCACTTACAGATCCTTAGCTCAAGATGTAGCTGCTCGCGATTTTAGCTCTGGATGTCCCAAGTTGTCTGCTAAGATGGTGGCTGTCGCAGATGGACAGGAAAAAGAGAACTCAGCTTGACTCCCAGAACTCAAGCTGAATTTGCAGAGCTGACAGTTAAAACACTGGAACACAGCCAACCTGGAACTTCACAATGCCATTTCTACAAAGTCTGTTATATCTAACTGCCATACATGAACAGCAGCTTTGGTCACTGAAAAACTCATAGGATGGCCAAGAAAGAACAATTCCCCAGGATGAGTTCATCTTTGGACTGACACATTTCCACATGGATACAAACATCAGCCCTCAAAGCTCTATTCTTAACCAGATATCTGGATAATTTGGCAATCCCGTTCCTTAGTTACTTAAAGTAGTCTAGCACCGCCACTGAATTTACCAGGCATCTAGTGACAAAACGGACCCTCACTGTAGGGTTTAAAGCTCTTTTTGGACCTCTCAAAGCTTCATTTACTTTCTTACAATCAAAGTGGCCTACATAACAGCCATCTCCTCCTTCCAGACATAACAGTGAGTTAGACAGCCTTTCCAGTAAAGATCCTTTTCTTCCATTCTTCTAGGACTGTCCACCACAGTGTACCCTGAGTGTACCCACAAGATTTACTACTTCACATCACCCAAAACAGATATTCTCTGGAGATTTAAGCATCCAATTGACTTCTAAAGGGAGAGAAATTTGCATATTTCTACTCCAGTTAGCAAGTAGGCAATGCCAGCTACTGGAAATCTACATCAATTATGACCAATGAACAGGTAAGACAAAGTTGTCTAATTCCATGGGAGTTGACAGTACAGTAAATGATTGCTGTAATTTGTTAAATCTTTCAGAAATTATGAGAAAATGTTATTTTCAGGTGTGTGCATTTAAGGTGTTTTATACTGGACTATGACCAATAATATATACTTTACAATGAATAAAATGTAAGCATACATTTTGTGCTGACTAGACTAAAATAGTTGGATTAGATCTTAATTAATCATGGCTATAGAAGTTTTGATAAACTTAATGCATTAAAATAACATTTCAATGTTAACCCTAAAGGATTTACAGAGAGCACATGCCTGTATATTACTAGACTGTAATGCAGATTTTGAAATGCAGAATAAAAATTGTTCTCCTGTCCTTCTGTTTTATATTCAATTGTATTAAGTTATGGAACCCAAAAGGAAAAAGATTGTTAAACTACCGTCTCCAAAAAATTACCTTGATTTGAATTAATAAATACCTCTCAGAAATCACTGTATTTATTTTTTCAATTTGCCTTGTATACATTGCTACGGGGTTCTCACAAAAAAAAAAATTTGGTGACCTTGGAGTGTGGCCACCAGCTATTCCTGGTGGCCGCACTGACAATTTTTCCTAAAATACTTAATTAACTTTAGGAAAAACAAATAAATACTCACATATACACATCCAACTCATTGTAATTTAATTATGTAGGGTTTTTTTCAGACTCAGTAATAACAAATAAATAAATAATAAATACATAAATACATAAAAAACACTTGTCTCTATTCTTTACTGGACCTAAACAGAACAGAAATACAAATAAGGTGCTTTGCATGTTTGTCTTTTTGTTGTTGTTGTTTTTGGCTGTGCTTCCCCTCTTCCCCCAAGATTTGCTAGATGGTAAGTCTTCTGCTGTGAAAGGTAATATTTGTATATTTGTTAATATCAGTTTTCCCAGTAGACCCCAGCAAGCCCTGACACAAATTAAGCCGTGGATGGGGAGGTGGGTAGGGAGGCAGTGGGGCCCAGAGGAGCGTAGGACCAGAGCCTACCACCACATGGACTGAGCTCGAAGCCCTGTGGCCAAAGCCTGCCTCCCCTACTCCTGGGAAACTGGGGAATTCACCAGCTGCCTGCACCTCCAGTGTTTGTGTCTCCAGGAGTGGGCAGGGCCCAACCGCTGCTATAGGCCCTGGGAGAGGGGCCACTGCTTTGCACCCTCATCACAGCCCAGATGGCTGGAGCCATAAGAAAAGGCTCTGGTGGCTGCATGCAGCCACGGTGGCCGCATTTGAGAAACTGCACTAAAATGACCTGCTCTGTTAAGTGGATGAAGAACGTGAAAAGTTTTTCATGAGTAAGCAGGTATAACAATTGTGTGGCTTCATAGGATTTCATAACTGTTTGTTTACAGTTCCACACACCATGACCCCATGGGCTTTGTGATCACCAGCAGGTACAAAACTCAGAATCTTCTGCTCCAAAAAACACAAGCATCTATCACTGAAAGAGAATTTGTTAGCTATGACAGTGTTAGGGCTGATATCCTCAGTGGCTCAGCCACTAGAATGAGAAAGGACATGCACACTTCAATATGGGCTTGTCCTCACTGGGCGGGGGAGGGTATCGCCGCCAACTTACCGCTCGTCCCCACGGCGGTGGCGGTCGGCGGTGCGCTCCCCCGTCGACTCCAGCATGCGCCTCCCAGCAAGCTGGAGTTCCGGAGTCGACGCGGGAGCCTCGGGCAATCGATTTATTGCGTCTTAATGAGACGCAATAAATCGATCGCCAGAAGATTGATCCCTGCCGGCTCTAGTGAAGACGAGCCCATCTGACATTTAATAGAGGACAGTTGTATCCATATACATTAGCCCACACATTATAGAGTAGAAAGAAAGGAGCTGAAAAAGATAGTGGGTGTCTGATTCTGATCTAACAATAGTGTAAATTGGGAGTATTGTCACTGAAGTAATGGTGCCACACCTATGATTATTCTCTGTGAAAGCTGAGGGCATGGTTAGACTGGCGCTTTGTGGCGCAAAAGCCCTCCAGTAGTGCAATAATTTTCGTAGTGAACACACTTCAAAGGGAGATTTTGCGAAATGACTCACTGTTTAAAGCGCAAGTATTAAACCTCCTTTCCCAGAGTGAGAAGCCTTTTTGCGCTAGCGCTATAGCGCAAGGGTGGGAATGTGGACACCCATGGGATCTCTTGCATGCCTCCGAGCCATGTAAAGCCATCAGCAAGCCATTAAAGACAATCAACATGCCATGTAAGGCAAATGACGTGAGGTGTTGTTTTATAAAAGTGGAAGTAGCTTTGCAGTTTCTCTCTAACAACTCACACAGCAAATAACCAGTGAAAATGCTTGCGGACGGAGCTGTGTGTCTGAAATAGACAGCCTGTCAGTTTTCGCTAACGAAAACTCACTGACAGCCAGATCTCATCTCCCTGTGAACAACTTCCCAGTTCCCCCTCACCCCCCTCCTTTGCAAAGCACGTTGCACCCAGCTGAATGCTGGGATACCTGCCCTATCCCGCTACTGTGACTGCCGCCAGAAGTGCTACAAATGTATCCATTCTTTAGCGCTACAAGGTTTCAATCTGCACAGGCTCTAGCGCGATACCTATTGTGCTACATTGGGAAGTGCTACAAATAAACGCGCTATAATCTATAGTCTAACCATACCCTGAGAAAGTCTCTGTAAGTGAATTGCTGGCCCTTCTGAAGTCAATGGCAAAGCTCCCATTGCTTTCAACGGAGCTTGGAGTTTACCCAGTGTTTTTATTATTTTTGCTTGACTTAGCTATTTAAGTACATCAGAGATGATTCTTCTTGTCATGTCCTTACTTCATTAGGTGGGTTGGGTTAGATCATGCTTATGCAACCCCATTGCAACTGAAGATGAATAAAAACAGAAAATCACCTCAAGAGACAGAAAATATTCCAACTTCTTTCTATAAAACAGAAATTGTATCCATTTTGTTAGTAATAGAACTTTTTGCCTGCTGAACCAATCTGAACATGCAATGCAGAAATTGATACCTTATGCTGTGTAGATGACAATTGTCAATCATCTTTTCAAGGTATTTTTTTGCTAATGCATGTTCATTTTCTTTCAGGCAGGCAAGGAATGATACTTTTGTTTCTTTACCATTTATATTCTTATATCCTTTTCTATCCTCACACACATTTCACTTGCACAGGGCTGTGGTTAAAATATTCTCAATATATTAATACCTGACATTCCACTGAAGTCAGTGGAGTTTCACCAGGGATTAATTTGGCACAATTTGTTTTGGGTAGCATTTATTTATTGCAGCACTCTTCTTAAGCTTCAATTAAGCAAGCTTTGGTTTTCAAGCCCTTTAAAAATAATAGGTGACAAGAAAGACTACAAGCACCCATTAAAATAACTGATTGGTGCTTCTCTAACAGGCACAAAAGGTGCCTGTAATCAAAACCCAACTAAAAATATTAGCAGCCAGCTGAGGAGGAAAAAATTGATTATCTTAATGTTGTTTTAGCCAATCCAATAACTAAGTTATCTGGGCCTAGCCTTTACCGGCAGTTCAATTGTGTAGTGCTTAACAAATATCCCTGAATCACTGCTTTAAAACTAAGAGAATTCCTGAATAACAAGACAGCTGCAAAAATTAGCCTCCGGATCCCAAAGGAGACTGAAGTTGTTAAGATCAGAGGAACTACACTTGGCAAGAGAATAACTGGTAACATAGGACGGTTGTTATTAAAAGAATTATTAAGCCATTTTAGATACCTCCCCAAAAGAAAAAAAAAAGAAAACACCACCTCCACCAAAACACTTAGACATCAGTTTTAAGATAAACAACATAGCCTGAAGTAGAACATAGGGTAACTAAAGTTTCTATTCTCAGTGTTGTCAGGAATTCAGAGTCCCAGGAAAGCACTTGTATAAAATACAAGACAGGCTTATCTCTACATTGTATCAGATGCAGACACTATAAAAAAGGCTTTCTGAAAGCATTTTTCAGGCAAGGGCATGTCTGGGGAAGGAGATGAGACAGCGTGGGAAGAGGAACACATGCCTGTCTGAAGATGGAGGGAAGAACATATGCCCCTCCTGTCACTATACTTCTGGACCACATGAGAAATTAAGTTGGTCAGTCCCACAATTTCAAAGGCTAAAAACCACTGTGCAGTAAGACAAAAGATAGATAGCATGGGGTCTGGTCCAAAACCCACTGAAGTCAACTAGAATCATCTTAGATACTGGGCTAGAAATTGCTATACTGTAAACTTTCCATTATAACATATTAGCAATATGACTGTGTCTATACTCGGAACTAGTAGTGTAATTCCCAGCTTACGTAAACATACTTGCTAGTTCTCATCGAGCTAACATCCTAAAACTAATAGCCTCGCCACAGATTCCAGGTGGGTTTGTATTTGGGGCAGCTACCCTCTGCCTAGGCTACCACAGCTACACTACTGCTTTTAATGCACTAGCTTGATAAGAGTTTAGACAGATCTGTCTATGTGAGTTAGGAACCACGACGCTAGCTCCAAGTGTAGGCATAGCCCAAAGTTCATACAGCTATAATTTTGGAAGTCAGTGAGTTATTTTCAGTAAAACTAAAGTACAAGTTGACTAACATAATTCAAAAGTTCTTGGTTTTCTATTTGTTACCTTATATCTTATCAGGTCAGGATGCAGAATGAAAATATAGGCAGTAGGACAAGAACATTAAAAAGGTTTCCAATTTCATTTTATTTTAGCTCAGTGTTAAGATAAGCTATGTTGAAAGCAATGTTATGTATTGTTATTAGTTGGGTGAAACTCCTTTGACTTTGGTAGGTGTGACCTGACTGTTCAATTAACATAACAACATTAAACATCAACCTGCCGCATTCTGGGTGGAATCCAGACCAGTGAGGGGTTGTGTCACCAGCTTCCCCGTAAGCCTGGGTGCCTCGTAATGCTTTGCTGCTGTAGCTCCCAGCCTGGGCACTCACAAACAGCCTACAGCACGAAGGTCATACCTTTGAGTGTCTGTGTATAGCTGTAGCCCTTGTCCAGCAGCTTGCCAACAATACACAAGTCATACACATCCTGCTTGCATCCGACGAAGTGGGTATTAGCCCACGAAAGCTTATGCTTCAAAACTTTATAGTTAGTCTTTAAGGTGCCACAGGACTTTGTTACCTCTGCTATTCCAGACTAACACGGCTACCTCTCTGATTCAAGTCATACACAGGCTTCCACCAGACATGGTTACTACTTGCAGGGTGACTCCAACACACTCCCAACCCCAGGTTGTCCCAAAAATGTGTGCACACTGTCCAGCTCTTACCCAGTCAGTTCATATAGTAAGGTTTGTATGGAGTCAATATTCAACAGTTCATTAGTTATTGCTAAACAGGTCAGTTTAACCATAGCTCTGGATTGGGTTAGTTTAAAAATAAAATAAGATTATTCACAAAAGAGGCCAGGCTTTTAAGTGACTTCAAGTGTAAGAGACAAAAGTTAGAACTGATTATAAAACAATAACAGTGAAAACATGTGACAAAGTCCAGAACTTAATAAGAATGTAAGAATGGCCATACTGTGTCAGACGAAAGGTCCATCTAGCCCAGTGACAGTGGCCAGGTGCCCCAGAGGGAATGAACAGGTAATGCATAAGTGATCTATCACCTGTCACATTCCCAGCTGCTGGCAAAGCTTTCATTCAAGGCTTTGTTTAATATGGCTTTTCTCACCCACAGTCTTCGAACAAGATGGTGCCTGACCCTTTCCATGGTCAGGGTCACTCCTAGAGGCCTAATGATGCTGGTGTCTTTGTTTTCTTAAGTGCAGGAAACAAATCTTTGCAGGGGTGCTGGAACAGTTTGTATAGTGAGGGGTAAAACTGTAAAGCAGGTATATCGGGGTGGGCAAACTCCAGCACGCAGGCCACTTGTGGCCCGCGAGCCATTTTTATCTGGCCCACGAGCTCCTGCTGGGGGGGGGGGGGGAGCGTAACCAGTGGTCCCGCTCAGAGCACCCCGGAGAGTGGGGGGCCGACTACTGGCCGGGCACGCCACCCAGAGAGCGTGGCTGGCACGCCTCCAGCAACAGTGAGCCTGCAGCTGGGGGCACCGCCCAAAGAGTAGCCCCCGGCATGCCGCACGGGACAGCGCCCTCCCCCCCCCCCCCCCCATGGCCAGCCGGGCACAACGCCCAGAGAGCGAGGCTGGCGTGCCGCCCGGGGCAGTCGGCCGCCATCCAGAGCCGGGGACAGAGGCCCATGACTGGCTGCGCATGCCACCTGGGACAGCCGGCCTGCGGCAAGCCACGCTCCCGGCCAGGGGTGCCAGGGCCAATCGTGACAAGCCGCAGCACCCGGTGCTCCTGAGCTGGAGGCCGGGCCGACCATGGGAAGCCGCAGGATCCCACGGTCCCAGCCCAGGGATTGGGCGGAGTGCTGTGATCCGCAGGGCCCGGGGCCCAGCTCAGCAGGTAAGCAAGTTGGGGGGGGGGGGGGGGCTGGCTTAGGTGGTGAAGTCGGGAGGGGTGGTCTCAGGAGTGGGCAGGGGGCTAGATAGGGGAATGGGGTCCGGGGAGGGGCAGAGTGGGGGGGTCTCCAGATGGGGTGAACAGGGAGATGGGGGGGGGTTGGCTGGGTCAGGGGTTCCGAGGGGGGGGCAGTCCAGGGACAGGAAGTGAGGGGGGGCGGATAGGGGCAGGGCCTTCCCTACCCGGCCCGCTGCACGATTTTGAAGTGTCGCCCTTGGGCCAAAAAGGTTGCCCACCCCTGAGGTATATGAGCCAGGGGTGGGCAAGCCAGGGGGTGCTGTTGCATCCCTAGTTCCAGCACATGTGGATCTTGGGGTTTTCTGCCCCATTCCTTTTATAGTCCAGTGACCCTGTGAAGTGGCTTATTCGGAAGGTTACCCCTCCAAATAAAGTTTATCCAAAAACATGAGGAAGGCAATATGGCATCTAGTAATGAAGGAAGATCCATGTTCTTTCTCTCCCCACTTGTATTTGCTAAAATGCAAATTGTTCTCCTTCCTGCCATCTCCTCCCCTTGCAGTCCTGAGGCCCCTATTGTGACACTCTGTAGCTTGGGGGAGCTCAGTGTTCAGCCTTATAATGTGATTGTGTGGTATGCAATACAAAGTTTATGTCGAGTGGCTTCGGAAGGCCCATGAGCCACTGAGCATTGTTGCTATAGTAATGGTATAGTTGTAATTTCATGTCTGTCTATAGTTATGAGGCTGAAACTGTGTCCTCATGTCTTAAAACAAGTCCATGTGAAACTGTCTAGGAGCAAAGGGGGAATTCACACCTCATCAGGGCATCTATGGAACAAACCCAGCCCAACCTCACAGGAAAAAAGGACACTGGCATAGGTAGCAACAAAGGCTTTGTTGGACTCTGGAATGAGTCACCCCCCTTCCCCTGCTCAGTTTGGGACTATGATGAGGTAATGCTCATCTGACTCTAAATGGGAGGGGACAAGCTAAGGCGGTGGAGAAAGAACATCCTAAAAGGGAGAGACTTTGCCATACTCTCTCTCTTCCACCACCATCTACAGACACCACCACCAAATGACTGAAGTGCTGATCAAAGGGGAGAGCCTGGCTGAAGGGCAACCAGCCAGCCTGTGGTGAGCAGCATCTACATTTGTAAGGGCACTGAAAGTGTTAAGCTAAACTTAGAATGTATTTTGCTTTTTTTTTTTTTTTTAATCAAATCTGACTTGTGGTTTGACTTACAATCACTTAAAATCCATCTTTTGTAGTTAATAATTTAGTTTGTTCTACCTGAAGCAGTGCATTTGGTTTGAAGCATGTCAGAGACTCCCCTTGCAACTCCAAGCCTGTTACATACTAATTTCTTTGTTAAATTGACAAACTCATATAAGCTTGCAGCATCCACCGGCCATAACTGGACACTGCAAGACATCATGTCCTAGGGTTGTGTCTGGGACCAGAGATATTGGCTAGTGTCATCTGGTTGCACAATCCAAGCTGCAGCTGACCAAAAATACTCACTCACGTAGATGGGAGCAGCTTACATGCTAGAGGCTGTGCATGAACAGGCCGGGAGTGGGGAGTTCTCACGGCCGATCAGGGTAAGGCTGGCTTCCAGAGTCGAGGATTGGCGTGATCTAGTAGGTCACTGGTACAGATAACACCAGGAGAACGTCACACCTGTTTACTATGTATATGAAAACTGAAGTAAACACCCATTCCTGTGTTTAGTATGGATCTGTTGAAAAAACCAGATAGCCTTACCTAGATAAAAGTTGCTGAACATGTGCTAATAACATCACCATTGGGGAATTCATAACTTTATATATAGTATTGCTACATACATTTCACCATAGTATTATTGATCAGAGAGTGACTAATTTTCAAATGATACTTCACAAGGCGTGTTCTGTACAAAGATCATTAGAATGGTGTGTAGGGTGTGAATATAGGGATGCTTTTGATCACAACACAACCCCACCTACTGCAAAAGATATGAGTGAAGCTGCCCAGGCACTTTTGGGCTCAGTATTGTTTTGGGTAGGAGTATATGGGTGTGTGAAAGAACATACAAAAACTGAGGACACAAACAGAACAGAGAGAGAGGCAGAGGAAAAAAAATACAAGAAAGCTTAGGAGTAGTCTCTGGGCACTGGCTGACTCTGGAAAAAGCTAGGGAGGGAGAGCGCTTTTGGGCCTGTTGTCTAAAGAAGCTTGGGGTTGTAATCTAGGAAACTCCTCCTTTTGTTCTTGGTTCCTCTGCGTTCAGAGACATGGGACTTTGTACATTCTTTGTAAATAAAGACAGCTGCGTTAAAGAAAAATAATTGACTCCATCAATTTCTACTTCCAGCTGGAACATGACCAGGGTTCTGAAAATTGACTAGGCACTCAGATCAAAAGGAGCAACAATATTAAACTCAGTGGCCAGAGTATTCCTAGCCGTTTCAGAGGTGCTAGTGATGATGGGCGGAGGTTCAAGGAGCACTATCATCACCAGGCTTCCCATACAAGGACTAAGGACAGCTATAGTCTCCGCACTCAGGACAGTCCCTGTGCACCTTCTGGTATCTTCAGTTGTGGAATCCATTCCAAAGAGTGGGGGGCGGGGAAGGCCATGGGAGGTGATAGGCGCAAACTGCAGCATACCAAAAGATGGTATGCCAGAGAGCATTTGTGTTTCCTGAGTTTGCAAGCATTTCTTTATAATGAGAACCCTATTACTGTAATCCATTATGTTAGCAATACAGCTGATTGAACCTTAGAATTCCAAGTTTCCTTTTTATCCCACACTGTGTAGCCCAAAACCATATTTTCAACGTTTCCTGCAATTGTAACATTCCAGTTCCAGAAAAAAATCATTTCAGAATTCCAAAACTTTTGTGTTAATGTATGAAATGGTTCCATTGTGACATGAACTGGAGACACTTTTAAACATTTTGTCTTCTTTTCTAGACCAATCATTACTAAGGAGCAGCTGCTCTTTAGTTGAAATACTCTCTAATTTTTAAAATCAGTATTCTGTCCTATAATGACTTGTCAGTAGTAGTGTGGATTATGAAATGATGTAAAAATAACAAAAATGAAGAAAAAGTTGAAAGGCAACTTTGGACTTCTGAAACAAAAATTTTCCTAAATAAATTTCATTTCAAAATATTTTTTCCTGCAGGAATATTTATCAGAATTAGAAACATTTTTCAAAATGTTTTGATTTAGTTGAAAGCCTTGTTTTTTGACCAAAAAATTCCAATCAGTTCTCTCCAGCATCTCTCATTTAGATAACCTGCAACATGATTAGGATGGTCCCTTCTGACCTTAAAGTCTAGGAGTCTACATGGTCAACGTTTGTGCATTAAACAAATCTAGAACCTGAGCTGGTCAAGAAGACAACAGTCCACTTGGCAGACAATATACGTCACTAGATACATAGGAAACCACTGCTCCATGCTCTGCATTGACTGTCAGGTTGATTTTTGAGCTATAATTCCCTATGTGTGTTGGAGCCTCCCAGCTGAGAGGTCATCTCTCGTCAGTCTCTTGAGGGATCACCCTCTCTGTCCCGTTTTGCTAATACAGCAGCTTTAGTCAGAGGAGTTCACACTGGAATCTCCTTCATATAAAAGGGAGGGTGCTGCACCAGTGTATTCTCACAGAGGGACTCCTCCCCTTGGTCTGAAATACCATGACCCTGCAAGGCAGACAGCAGTGCCTAGTCTCTTAGGGAGTGAGGGATACAATAAATGATGGTGCCCATGGGGGAAGCAAGGTTTATTTGTCTTTCCTTAGTTAATTTCTGGTTTGGAAATGGGGTGAAACTGCTGGTTTTAGTTGTGTAGCTGCCTAACTCATCCCTTCACTTCTTTACCTAGCAAGTAGTGATTACTAGTCATACCACAGTGCAAGCCAGAAACTAGTCACATCAGGTCCCTGTTGTGCTGGGCACTTCACAAAAACACTATGAGGCAGCCTCTCTCCTGAAGAGTTTATAGTCTAGATTGCTTTAACAAAAAAACAAAACAACATTTTGACATGGTCGTAGCACCTGCCTCCACCCACCTGCCCACCATTATGCCCCCTCCCTGAAGATTCTGATTCCACGGGGAAGATGGAAAGCCACCTTGTCCTCAAGGCTATTTCCACCACCCAGGGTGTAAGGGTAGATTCTTGCAGGTGTCAGGTGCAGGAGGACATCTGTACTCTAATGGAATCTATACTCTAATATCACTGCAACCCAGGCTGTCGGAAGTGTCAGCCCGTAACCTAATCCCACTCAATTATATCCCTTACCACTCCAAAGTCTGTCTCTCAACACTGCAATACAGCACAGAGAACACAGAACTGCTGACATCAGCAGGACTCCTACGCTGTAAAGAAAGATGCCAAACCCATGTGCCTTTAAACTCTTGTCTCTACAGGTGGGGTAGTGGAAAGAACTTGTTCAGCTAGCTTCCTCTCCATGCAGTTATTACAAATGAGTTTATCCTTACATAGACACTCTCCCATGAATTCCACAGAGGGCTCCAGTCAACAATAGGGAAGGGATAGGGATGCTCCTTGGGCCATGTGTCCATAAAGTACTGGCTCCATGTGGTTGGGGAACAGATAGGGTCAAATTATCCTCTTCCCCCATGCCCTTATGCTGCTGCTGAGTCTCTGCTCCCTGCGAGAAACCCTCTCCTTTCTGAACTGACTCATTGGACTATTTATCAAGATTTTCCTCCCTGAGATCTTTTTCAAATGATTGAAGATATAATAATTCCCTCATGGGAAATATAGGATTGTCAAAAATGGATGGAGGATGAAGAAAAAAAAAAAAAAAAAAAGGAAGTCCAGGCTTGGCTAAAGCTAAGAATATCTACTTTGTTACCTGAGGCACACCATCAGGCTGGAGATAGGAAATCAGATTATTTGACTGTGTATCACAGATCCCGAACAATGTGAACTACATAGGTTTCTTTTAGGTTCTTGTATGTCACTCGTCAGTGGTAGTATTTAATTGCATACTTGTGCATATGGAAAGGAGACTACCATATAACCAATGAAAAAATGCATAAGCTGATGCACAGTAGGAATATTTTTCAGGTCTTAGAAAACTACCTAATTAAATTATAAAGAAAAACAAGAGAGTAAGGTTACACAACATTATTGATATAGAAACAGGGTTTGCATTTCAAATGGTGAAGCAACAAGCCACTACAATTAATCACAAACAATAATTACTGGTACCAAAAGAGCAGCAATTAATATGAACAGTGTTCCAGCCGTTTAAGATCTTTGTTTATGCTGTATACATATTCACTACTGAAAGTTTTCAGCTAAATTTTTAGGCAGCTCTTTGTGAATATGCTCATCAAACAACATTTTAGTTCACATATTAGGTTTTGACCATTTGAATTGTTTCTAATGTGTAGTTGTGATTAGATTTCATAATATTTGTTGATGATTGAGACTAGATATATACAAAATATGTGAAATATCTATTACTGAGCAACTGAAGCATAGCATTCTGTAAATGTGCATGGTCTTTTATCGACTATAAGGGTTTGCAATAAACAGATTATTTTCTATTCTGTCAAGTCAGGGGTTAATAACTCAAGCTCACATGTTTTCCATTTACAGCATATTACAAGACGCTAATGTCTCACCTTTATTATTTGTGTGGCGTAAAGCTGTTGGCTAACAAAATCCACAAAGAATAAGACATCAGTGGGATCACAGATGACACCCAAAATATCCGTCTCTACGGGTTATATTGTATCCTATTTTACAAACAACTGTCTCTATACCAAGTTTACTTGGTCCCAAAAGGGGATATCTGAAATCATACAATAAATGAAATCAAAATGGAACCTATGAATTATATAGGCAGGAAAAGGCTATAAAGATGGCTACAGAGTAGGAACTATACTTAAATGTAGCAGGAAGCCATGTCTCAGGCATCTAACTCAAATTTTCAAAGAATCTAAGATTCAAAACCTGAATGTTTATGAAAATTGAATGGAATGAACTAATGATAATCTGATCAACACAATTTGAGGGGAGAAAAGGTCCTGTTGGGTTCCAGGAAATGGAGAGGCATAAGCTGTGGGTAGGGCATTCGGCCCTGGACTCAAATAAGTACGGGTAACAGCAAAAGAGAAAGCAAGGACAAGTGTGAAGGTCAAAGGGTCAAAAGTAGGGAACCTAAAGGGGATGCCAAGCAGTAACTGAGGGGAAAAAAGGTATCTGGAAAGCTAGATTGGAAAATGAGAAGATTCAGGTTAAGAGGCAGCAGTTGGGCAAAGTCGGACAGCAAAGGTTGCTGTCTCAGCGATTTAGGACTCCTAGGACTGGGTATAAGATGTCTTTTATGGGTGGGGGTCTGTAGTGGGGCGGCTGCCCCACTCCAGAAGTCAAGGGGTTAAAAACAGCCATGTAAAGGGCTGTAGCATTAGAAAAGCAGCCCAGTAGAGGGCTGCAACAGAAGGCAGCTGAGGGCAGAGCAGGCACAGCTGTGGCTGGGTCAATTAGGGCCCAGCTGGTCCTGATAAAAAAAAAAGACACAGAGTCTGGAGTTCAGAGACAGCCTCCTCTGTCTGCAGAGGCAGACAGGCCTGGCCGCTAGAAGCTTGACAGGGTACCTAAAGTGAAACAGGGCCGGGGCAAGGCAAGAGGAGCTGGGGAAGCTCTGGCCTGGAAACTAACAGAAGGCCTCCATTCAATAAGGGTGAGACCTATTGAGGAAGGGAAATAGGAAGCCATAACACACTACACAAAGGAATGTGGCAGTAAGTAAAGCTGGTTGGACAAAAACAGCTGAGGTATATGGGATATGTGTTACTTAGAGCAGGTCTACACTACTGCTTAAGTCGCTCTAACTTACATCATTCAGGTGTGTGAAAAAGTCCTCCCACCCCCACAAGCGACAAGTTTTGGCTGTCCACACCAGCACTGTGTCGACTGGCGATGCTCTCCTGCCAACATAGCTTCTGCTTCTCACTGAGATGGAGTAATTATGCCACAGGAGAGCACTCTCCCATTGGCATAGCGTGTTTTCAGACACCCTACAGAAGCGCAGTTGCATCAATGCAGCTGCACTAATGTAGCACTGTAGTATAGACTTGCCTTTAAACTACAAGCCTGCTGTTTTCATCAGAGAAAGAATTGTTAAACTGCTGGATTTCTCTTCTGGTGGATAATGAAACAATATGTTTACTGAATTATCTAAGATTATTTATGGACAGCAACAGGTATCTCATGCCTAATATTGGTTTGGACTTGTCAGAGGATATTTTAGGTTTTTTGATAGAATTGTCTTGGGGAGTACTGTTTGCCCCTTATACAATAAGGCAAATCAGCCTTTCATGAGACAACAGGGTCCACAATTCAACAGGCAGACTCATTTGCATTCTCCTTTCTCTGTTTGGCAGGTCAAGAAACATTACATTGCATTCTGTGAAAGGGCCACAGAGGGGCCAATGAGTGGTGTATTTCACGGTGAGGAGGAAATTCGGATAGCTGCTGCTCTTGGGTGGGTCTACATGATATTAGATTTAATTGTTAAGGAAAAAAAACAGAGCCTGGTGATCCTTTACAGTAACATGGTCTGGTCAGAGGATGCTCCGTATCCGAGGGAGTGACATTCTCCATCTTCCTGCAATCAAAGCAGCTAAAAAAGCTAAGTCGAAATTCTATTGTAACAAACTTATCTGTGTTTAAATTCTTTAAGATCAATGTTTTTTTAAAAAAGAAGTCTCCAGAATGACATCATTTCCTGCAATATGTTCCATGTTCAAAACAGATAGACCCAATAATGAGACCTTGTCATCATGTAGTAGGCTTTAAAGCAGGGATCCGCAACCTCTGGCACACGGCCCGCCAGGTTAAGCCCCCTGGTGGGCTGGGCCTGTTTGTTGACTTGCCACATCTGCAGGTTTGGCCAATCGTGGCTCCCACTAGACACAGTTTGCCACTCCAGGACAATTGGGGCTGCAGGAAGCTGCGGCCAGCACATCCCTCGGCCTGCACCGCTTCCCGCAGCCCTTCTTTCTTTAGAATGATAGGACTGGAGGGGGGCCTGGAGAGGTCATCTAGTCTAGTCCCCTGCACTCATGACAGGATTAAGTATTTGGGAGCTTAGTAACCAGAAAATGCGTGCAGTGACACACTTCAGGTTTTTCAAAAACAATGTATGATGTGTCAACAGGAATACAAAAGTCAGAAACGGTTGAAGTAACTACGGCTGTACACATGAATCTTACCTGATTTTTTTTAGCTTCTCCATGCTTATTTAAGCAGGCCCTGCTTTAGATCATTGCCTCTGTTCTCGGTCTCCTGGGTGGAGAACTCTGAGCAGCAGCTAACCCTTTGAGTCCCTGTACAAAAGTACATAGGTAAACTGAACCCCACGTTCATTAAAAATAATAACCTTCCAAGCTTTCTACAGAGGTTAAACCTTACACAAGCAAAATCCATAGAAATACCTTAACACAAGACAACTGAACATTTCCAGTAGTTACATATCAGTGTAATCAGGGGATTCAGGTTGGCAGCTGAATAATAAAGTTACCTTACTCCAGGGGCCTTTGAATAACAACATATCTGGGCCAGGAATTTAGACTCTAATTGCAGTCATTACAACCGTTAACATGTTGTTTTAATTTCTTTAGATTCCTTTCTATGCCTGATTTCCATTTATTGTTACTGTAAAAATCCACAGAAACATATTCAATCTGTTGTATGCATGACAAATATCAAAACCCTCAAGAAGAAGTTTTTAAGCCATGAAACATTAGTCCAACTAGTCAAGATGCAATTAAATGAAGCTACGGCTAACAACTAAATGCTCTGAATGTAAAATCCTGTGAAATTTTTTTTTGTTACTACCTAAATGGGGCCACCCAACACAAGTATAAGTTTCCCCAAATTTGTATAGCTGGGGACAGAGACAGAGCTGGGTCCTTTGGGTAAGTCTCAGTGAAGATATAGGAGAAGTCTTCATTGTTAAGTGTGAAACTTTCAGGAACCAGAATGCAACGTTCTTAGAGCTAGGTTTTTATTATTGAACACCACCTGGGGAGATCAAAAGAACCCTAGCATATTTGCAGAGTCCGATACAAAATCCACCTTTATGCAGAAGCTCATTCACAATAATTGCTACTGAAGAACATAGATATGGACAAGGGGATGGAGGACTGCGCAAAGTGTGACAAAAAGGCCACATGTGGCATGCAAGATCATGAAACAGAGCCTGAGCAATGGAGACTCTCTCCCTACCACATACAGTTACTGTAAGGTTAAGGCAAAACTAATCAATGACAGTATTTGATTTTATTGCTAATGAATAGAATTTTTTTGGTTATTTGGTTAGAGGATAGCTCCTCTATCAAGGGAAATATAAGTGCAGATAAACAATGTAATAGAGTGCATTGATTTTTATTTAAAACATATGTAACTTTACAGGCAAACTGGGAAAGGCCCTCCTTTCCTCTGGCTGCATAAAAAAAAAAAAAAGGCATGCAAAGAAAGTTCCCAAGGTGCCAAAGAGTAAAAACAAAATACTTAAGCTTGACAAATGGAGACATCTGCTCTACTGCTGACATTTCACATCTTTGAACATTCAAGCACCAAGGATCAATGTGAGTTTGTGAAAACCATAAACACAAAGACAGATCAATTACTGACAATTTTAGCATCAGCTAAAGTAAGAGCGAGAGAGATCTCATAGTCTAGCATCAAATGTAAGCACTATGAAGGTGTGGGGATGCTGAATGGGCATACTGTCAGGCAGAAAAGCACCATCTATTCGGGATCAGAAACTTTATTCTAAAATAGCTGTAAATAATAGCTTTGTGGAGTAGGAGCATGGGCTTCTACAGAACCATGAATGGATGAGGCATAGGAGAGCGCTAGGAATTAGATTTCACAAGGAAGCCACGGGTACTATTACAAGCATGGAAAAAATTACTACTTGAGTTTCTGAACCTGGAAATTAAATATGACACAAAGTGCTATATGTAACATTTCTATATGACCTCAAAAAGCAAAACTTATAGAGGGAGTACGGTGTCATGTAACCAGGGTGAAATTTACCATATTTCTGTGAGCTCATTAGAGCTCTGGGGTTCATATAATTGCAGTCCACCTTGCAACGGTGACCCTGGGACCACTACCCTTGCCCCAGGCCTTCTGACTGGAGTACAGACATTAGCTCCAATTGCCATAGCAACAAGAGATCACCTTTTTTAAAATAGCTTGCTGGGGTTAGAGTAGATGCTACAGTCTCAGCCTCACATTCCGCCTTAATGATTGCAGAGGTATCTGCACCCTATCATTGCTCTGTGCCCCTCCCTTCCATCCTACCAGGGGAGTCCAATGCTTGTGTGTGTTAAAAATTTAGTCCTTGAAAGAAGCGTGGGGAGGTTTCTGTAGGAAAGATCGGATGGTGGGATTTTATAATATTAGACTGTTTCCAAAAGAGTTCTTTACCCAGACTTTTTCTCCAGCTTTTCTACTCCCTTGTTAGTTTAAATGAAGCTATTCAGGGTGAACTGTCCCCATTCTATGATTTTGCTGTCCTGTGCTTCATAGACCACCTTGGATTGTAAGCATTGCTCCCATTAGTTAAGTGGGTTACGCTGGGTTTTCCGGCTAAGTTTCCTAGTAAGGACTAAAGGCTGTGCTCATGGGGTGAAGGTTGTTTCCCGAGTTGGAGGAATCCCCTTTTTAATTCTTGTCACACTTTTCCTCCTGGCTAGTAGAACCACATCTGCTGCTAACATCTGAGGACTGCTGCCCACAAAATGGCACACTTGCCTAGACAAAGAGGTGATGTGACGTCCCTCTGCAGGACACATGGTGGTGACTTTAAGAATGTCAGAGAGAGAGAAAAGCTGGGGTTGTGTATTGTAGAGGGAAAGAAGGAGACCAAGCTAGTGTTAAACTCTCTTTAAAGCAGCGGTTCTCAAACTTACCTTTAGCGCGACCCCTTTTTTCTGAGCGGCACGGCACTGCGACCCCTTGAGTGTCTGCCGAAAAGCCGCCGAATGAATTACTTCCGCATTCGGTGGCTATTTAAGGTGGACATGCCGAGCGTTCCCAAAATAGCTCGGCATGTCCGCCGAAAACGGAAGCGATCGTGATCACGGCGGCGGCTTTTCGGCAGAAAAAAACAGCTCGCGACCCCTCGGGAACCGGGTTGGCAACCCCCCCGAGGGGTCGCGACCCACAGGTTGAGAACCCCTGCTTTAAAGAGATTTTTTTTCCAAATTGAGTCTGCCTCCCAGATGCAAACTCTGTTAGTTATAAAGCCTTGAAATATGTGAATGCTGATGAAAACCCTTGTACAGTAAAACCTCCATTTAACGGACTAATTCGGGCGAGGGGGTGTCCGTTAAATCAAAAAGTCCGTTACTTAATAAAAAAAAAAAACTGAGCTGTTGGAGCAGCAGCCCGCCCACCACGGGGTCCCACAGCAGCAGCCGGGAGCCGGCAGCCAGCCCGCCCGGGTCCCAGCAGCCCGCCCGCCCGCTGGCGGGAGCCGGCAGCCCGCCCGCCCGCTGGCGGGACCCGGGCGGGAGCCGGCAGCCCACCCGCCCGCTGGCGGGACCTGGGAGGGACCCGGGAGCCGGCAGCCAGCCTGCCAGTGGTTGGAACCCGGGCGGCAGCCGGGAGCCAGGAGCCAGCCCGCCTGCTGCCGGGACCGGGGCGGCAGCCGGGAGCCAGCAGACGGCCACCAGGGAAGGGGACCAGGGCTGCAGCAGGGAGGGGTCGCGGTCTGATATGGATCAGAAATTTTGTCCGTTGCATCCGAAGTCCGTTAAATCGAGGTTTTACTGTAATGTATTTTGTAGGATTACAAAAGTTAAATTCTTGGGCACTTTTGTGAATTGTGGTGATCAACAAAGCAGAGAACTACAGTTCCCATCAGCCCTAGTCCATCTGCACTTCCCTTGGCCAGGTAAGGAGAAAGGTCCTGAAACAGGACGTGGCTGGCTGCATTTGGGAGGGGAGTGGAAGCGGGAGCCTTGTGGCAGCAAGAAGCTGGAAGAAGTCTGAGGAAGTGGACGTAACCACAGGTGGAGCAGGCTGTGGCTATCAGATGATACAACTGGATGCAGGTCTTTATGGGACTTACTGGGAAGCAGCAGCAGCTGGATAGGAGTCCAATGAGAGACACTAACTAAGCCTGGCCTGGAGCACTGCAAGGACCCATTTGCCGAAATAGAGCCAGGACTGCAGAGGGCACCCCAGGTACTAGACCTGAAAAGCCCTGACACTTGCTTTGGACTGTGCAAGGAGCCCAAACAATAACTGTTATTACTCACTTTTAACTGTAATTGTCTTAGGCCTTGTCTACACTGCCACTTTGCAGCGCTGAAACTTTCTCATTCACGGTGTGAAAAAACACACGCTCTCAGCGCTGATAGCTACTCCCTTGTGGAGGTGGGTTTTTCCCAGCTCTGGTGCCGTGACTGCACAGCCAGGTTAAAGTGCTGCCTCCACAGCACTTTAACGCTGCTAGTGAAGACATACCCTTAGCCTCTGTACTTAGAATATCTACAACTTTTCCTTTTCCTGCCAGACCTAGGAAAACACCCTTTCCCTTGGCCATGTGTCTCAGTGGCTATGGGGATGCACTAAGGCTAGTGTCTACAATGCCGCCCTGGTAAAGCACCTACTGTGCTTGTCTCCAAGTTGTGGTACATCTGGTATTGCTGTTGACACGTGAGGGGGTTGGTGTACTGGACAGCCATAATAATTTAAAACATATGTACAGTATATTTCTTTGCGAGTGTAGAAATTACCTTTGAATGTATGCTAATTTAAGTTCCATTTTCTAGGGAGAATGCTATTTTTCCTGAGAAGTGTGTTAAGATTGCTGAGCTTAATACACATACAAGAAGGTCTATGCATACATCAAATAGACACACCCTTGCTTACTGAACTGTAACGTGGAACTATTCACAAGAACAAAAGCCTGTTTCTAGGTCCCTGCTGGCTCATCTCTGTTAAAGGGACGTGCCAAGTAACTTAACTTTTTACTGAACTCTCAGATGTTGCAACAAAGACTGCTTTCCAGCATTTGAAGAGAATTAAATGAGAACCCTGATGGGGATTTGGATTGTGAGAACATACAATGCAATGTTGCAGAATCCTCTACTCCTTGTGAATAGAAGGTAGTAGATCTGAGTATGGCAGATCTTTTAAATGAAATCAAAGAAGACTATTAAATTCCCAGACAATCTTTAAGGAGACGTTACATTACAGTAATTTAAAGACTAAAAAAACCTTATGAGTATATTGTCATGATTAAAAAACAAAACAAAACTGAAGCATTAGAACCCAGCAATTCTGACTAATGATTAAACTTTAACAAAAACAAAAAAAAAACCCTCAACATTTGAAAGCATGAAAATTAAGTTAAGGTCACCCAAACAATCGGAAATCTGTCCTCAGATTCCTGTTTCCCCATCTTTCCTTTGTTCCTGTAATATCTTCTTTGGAAAATGCTCTTGATCCAGAAATAATATATCTTATAAAAACCTGAAGAAGTGTGCACAGAAGCAATTGTACTAGCAGAGTGATTGTACCACTGCCATCCTCCTATTTTCCTTCACTCTCTCCCACTCCCATGAGAAGGTCATTAGAACTGAAAGAAATAATATAATATATAATATAATAATATAAATGGAGATATACCAATCTCCTAGAACTGGAAAGACCTTGAAGGTCATCGAGTCCAGTCCCCTGCCTACACTAGCAGGATCCACCTGCCTACACTAGCAGGATTGAGTACTGTCCCCTGACAGATTTTTTGCCCCAGATCCCTAAATGGCCCCCTCAAGGATTGAACTCACAACCCTGGGTTTAGCAGGCCAATGCTCAAACCACTGAGCTATCCCCCCACCCCCCATGGTTACAGATATCTTAAACATGGAGGAGACAATGTCCTGGAACAGCTTGCAGGGGTAGTATTGAAAATGTGTCCCACAGTGCACTGATTTTTATACCTGGTTCCATACATATGCCTCCATTATTAAGTGTAATGCTTAGTCATGCCAATACCCTTTACATGCAAGAGCTATAATTTCAGGGTCTAGGGTCTAGGAACTGTGTATATATAGCTACACTAGCATGAATCTGATTTTTCTTTGTATAATTGGTGGCCCCTGGAGTCTTAATGATGAGTAGAGAATACTTGCCTTCAGTAATCTAGTTATCCAACAAGGATTTTTCTTCATAAAGTATATCATTTTAAAGGAGGCTGGAGTCAATGCAAACAACATACAATTAAAAGTAAGTCATTCTATTTTGCGTAGTTACTGATGACATTCACTTCTTTGGTGAGGGTGAGATAAAGTTGTCCCAAAGTTTTTTGTTTTTGATTCAGGCTACATAAGGTGATATCTCCTGTAAACTACCTCTTTTCTCCTAAATTTCATACCCTCTTTGTACTTTCCTCCAAGCTGCCAAATGTATATTCATACCAAATAGGGGAGAAAGGGAAATTCAGAGTTACCCCTTCAAACCAGCTGGGGGGGGGGGAGGAGGAGAAGGGCTTCATTGCAATGCAATTCCTCCTTGTGAATGTCTGATTAACCCCTTACAGGTAAGGGGATTCTGT
Source organism: Sternotherus odoratus (assembly GCA_032164245.1). Lineage (NCBI taxonomy): Eukaryota > Metazoa > Chordata > Testudines > Kinosternidae > Sternotherus > Sternotherus odoratus. The sequence continues at coordinate 59,042,741 of JAVMKO010000004.1, forward strand.
ACCTCTGGCCAGGAAGGGTGTTCTGTTACTGCATGCATCAGGGTTGTTACCCTTCCCTTTATATTTATGACAAACACAAATTCAGCACATCACTCATCCCTTGCTTTCCTTCTTTCCCCACTGCCTGTTTGAGCAGCCCTAGCCAGTTTTGCTATCTAGGGTGGGCAACAGGAAAAAAAAAAATCAGCACAGCACAGTGACCAAAGGCAAACCCTCGCCCTTAGAACTAGCCTTGCCTGGGTCTTCTGCTCTCTGCAGCTCATGCCTGCCTTTCTGGCCATAATCTTTCCATAGGCTCTAACCTTCTTCCGGTAACTCTCCACTTTCTGTGAACTCTTCTACTCTTTATAGATATCAGGTGCTTCTTACCTGTAATCACCTAATTCCTTCCTCACTAGGTCTGGCTCAAGACACCTGTTCTTTAAGGGGCTCTTCCTCAAAAAAGGCTGGCTGGCCCAAGGCCTCCTGCCTCTTCAAGGAGCAGGTGATCCTGTTACAACCAATAGCACTTTCAAAAAAGAACAAGAGCCAAAGTCATGGAACAAATAAAGAGGTGCCTTTCTGATTTGCCTTGGGGATTTAAGTTTCAAGTCTTGCCTGCAGTCGTTTGCTGGTGCACGGATGGCGGAGTTGTCATTTCTTAGTTAAATCCATTCAAGTAACCCGCAGAATCAGCAGCAATAACAAACCTTGTTTGGCATAATAAGCCAGTGTGACTTCAAGGCTGAACAAATAGCCTTGCTAAAGCATGGATAAAAAAAGTGAAAAATAATAAAGGAAACAAAATTTAGCAAGACAATATTAGCCAAACAAAACCTCCAAAACAAGTGCAAACTACTGGATCTAGTACAATGCAGACAATTAATTGTGAAGGGTATTTATTTGTCATATCAAATATTTGGAAGTGTCATGTGTGGGCAGAAATTCTGAAATGTCACAGACGCATCTTGTGGGCATCAAACCACAGAATTAGGCCTCTACATGTATTTTTTCCCCTAAATGATTTGTTTCCACATTGTTAGCTCTTGGGTACCTAGCTACTGTCTCTTACCAGTACTGTAATTCTCTGTGTGTAGCCATATATAGTAGATGGTCACTTTTCCATCTAAAAGTGTTTATTAGAGGTGTCTTTCTGCCAGCTTTTCCCCTTTACCTCCTTGTCCTGTACAGCTCTATTACTATAGTGTTTGTGTCTAGATTCTACCATTCTTACCTTGTGTCCCTGCACTGTTACTGTTGATCTTTTGCTCTCTAAGGATCTAATCCGTAACCCATCAAATGCCCCTATGAAATGCTTGGCCTCTTCAACGTCTATTGACATTTAATGGTAGCTGTAGTGCTAAGCATATCTCAGGAGATGCACAGTACATTGCATAATCAGGCCCTATTAGACTTTAATTTAGTCTTATTGGCTATTCTCTGAAAAGGGAAGATTCTGCCACTCTTATTCTGAGCAGTACCATATTTCACAAGTATGAAACTATACATATAAAATGTAAAATATCATAGTGCAATTACCACAACATTCGTTCCCAGTTTTAAACAATAAAAACTTGCACCATCCAAGTGTGTGCCAGTGTGAAATACATCGTATACCTCACATATTCCTAGCCCAAATAGCCCAAATTCTTATCAAAGATATTGGAGACTTTGGGTGTGCAGAGAAAGCGCAATATCAGACTTCTGTTTGGAATTGTATACAAGAAGGCTGAAAGCAGGCTTCAGGCAAGTCTGGCATCAAAACTACACAGTATATCAGATGAAAAGGCACTATATCCTTATGTGAAAAAGCAGAATTGTTGTAAAAGTGCAGCATATATGAAAAAAAGTGGAATATCTTGGGGGAAATCTTCACTGTAGAGACTGAATGCTTTGGCACATTGTTTACAAGAGAACATCACAAAGAAACTGATTCTTTAAAACTTTAACTATAAAGAGTAAATCTTCAAAGCAGTCCATGGGAGCCTTGCACACAAATCTCATTATTTTGAAAGCTGCTTAGAAACTCTAGCCCTCAGAGTCAACATACCACAATACATTCTGAAGTATGATTTCAAAGAGCTACAAATGCTTCTAACAATTAGTTAAGTTTTAAAAAAAATACTAGAAGGATTTAGAAGGCTTTGGAAGGAAAGAATTACTGAGGGTTATGTATTAAGAAGGAGGTAATTGAAAGTGATTCAGGGGGGTACAGTTGGATGTGGATGAGGTTATGGCAGGTGGGAGATTAGTTGGAGTGAAAGCTGATAAAACTGACAGTAATGTAAGAGAGCCGGATTCTGGTATCAATCAATATAGCTCCTTTGGCTTGACTGGAGTGACTCGATTTACACCAGCCAAGCCCATAACACTTAAGTCTGAATGGGTACAAATAAAAAGTGTTGAAAACTTATTTAAAAAATAACCAGAAAAGATACTGGTCAATGTTCCATGTGCCAAAAATACTTGCATTTTTGAGCTTGAAACTACAGATAAATAGTAGTGAGCAGTCATGTGTATTTAATTCTTAGGGCTGTTGGAGAACTAAGTGATTTAACAGTCATGGGAGCTATAAACAGTTTGCTGTGAAGGCTGGCTTATCAGAGGCAAAAATTAATCGTCACAAGAATTGTTCAGCACTTGAAAAGATGGATGATGGTCACTGAATGAAGGTTTCCAAATAAACTGACTATGACATGAATGAAAAAAAATCAGTGAGGGAAGATCCTGTAGAGCAAAAGATCCTTCTCCACTTACTCAGGCAAAATTCTTAATATACAGTATGGTTGGTCTTTCTTTTATTCATCCCTCCTGGCTTTTGACAGTGTATTAGTTTTAAAAATGCATGTTTTCAAAAGGAGTATTTTTAATATGCAGGTGTCCTGTCTCTGTAGTCACATGGGGAAAATATAAATATTATATAAAACAATTTGCATCCTATTTACATTTATAATATTATGAAATTCAATAAGCTATTAGCTGAAGCTATTTAAAAGTTTTCCTGACTATTGTATAAAATGCAACAAACATCTTTAATGTATGAGAACTTGAGATTTCAAGGACATATGTTTCAAAACTAAGGGTGGGATGGATAAATGAAAAGCCCATTAGCTACAAAAATGCCCATTCTGTTGACTTTGTTATTTTAATATGTTATTAGTAAGTATTAAAAACAGGTATTTCTTGTTCCTCATAGGTTATAAAATGTGGCATGTCTTTAAACAGAATACTTCTGTGTCAAACAGTCATGTATATGTACAGTACATTACAGGACTGAGTTAATAGATCAAAGATTGAAAAAGAGTTTGTTGCAATATATTGCTATGTTTTTGGACACAATCTAGAGCAGGGGTTTCAAACTCAAATGACCATGAGGGCCGCATGAGGACTAGTGCACTGGCCCGAGGGCCGCACCACTGACACACACACATACCCTCGCTGCCCCGGCTCTGCCCCCACTCCACCCCTTCCATGAGGACTAGTGCACTGGCCCGAGGGCCGCACCACTGACACACACCCTGCCCTCGCTGCCCCGGCTCCGCCCCCACTCCACCCCTTCCAAGAGGTCCCACCCCTGCCCCACCTCCTCCTCTGAGCACACAGCTCCCCATTCCCTCCTGGAAAGCGCTAGGCACCACCAAGAGCTGTTTGGAAAACAAAGCAAGAGCAATATAGGAAGTCCAGAGCTAGAAACACGCGCGGCCCAGCCAGGCAGCAGAGAAGCCTCCACTTCTGGCCCCTCCATCCTGCAAACTGCTATGAGGGGACCAGGGGGGGTGGGGGGGCACCAGGAAGCTTGGCGGGCCGCAGGGAAGGGCTTTGCGGGCCGCATGTGGCCCCCGGGCCGCATGTTTGAGACCCCTGATCTAGAGAGTTACTGTGTGGAGACATCATACGGATCAGAGCATTTCCTATTTATGCTGCTTTTAGTGTTATGATTTTAAGTACATGTATGGACTGTGGGAACTGATTATTGATATATTATTTTCCTAGTTCAATCCCATTCCAAAACATGCTTGGTCACTTTTAATTTGGGAACAAGGCTTCATTTTTTGCATCTCCGCTAACATTTTGTGTATCCACTGTTTCATAGCACCTGTGGGAACTTGCTTATTGATTCAGGAACATCACAGAACAGAGTAGATCAACTTATTCCCCAAAACAGAATATTTACATAATTCTAGTAAGTGAAAAAACTATGCAGTAGATTTTCAAAAGCAGAGATGGGATTTAGGCCCATTGATTTTCAACAGGAGTTAGGTGACTAACTGTCCATTGTATATTTGGAAATTTTCTGGACTGTATTTTGATTAAACATTTTATCCTGTATGCCAGTTCTGTTTATAAAAAGAACAGAAACAACTTAATGATTTGGGGATACCTAATGGAATCCAGATGCTATGTGTGGGGAGCAGAAGACCTAGGATCATGTGCTCCTGCAGATTACTGCAGGGATTATATACCCTGCCTTGAACCCCACTGCATTCCACCAGAACTTTTAAATTGTGGGACCCCTCTACTATCATCTCTGATGTAATCCATCCCAATAAAAATTGGAGTGAAATCTTGACTCCATTGTGGTCAGTGGCAAAACTCTCATTAACTTCAATGAGTCAGGATTCTACCCCTGATATATACTTCATATCCTATCGGTTGTGTGGGGGTATAAAGCAGCTGCATTCCTATCATATATGCCGAAGCTGCAACAAGCTGGCTAGTCAGCATGGACTTTCAAGTGATCTCAGTAATCTTAACCATGATCAAGAAATCTTGGATGTTGGCCCATTCCTGAAAATACTTCAGCTAAACATTGAAGGTTTCCCAGCTGCTAGATGCTCCATTCTTCAGTTCGTAGCCTCCAAAAATAACATGGATATAATCTGCCTTCAGGAAACACATGCTAACCCCTTTTCTGCCAGCTGTCTTAACATCAAAGGTGAGTTGTGAGTTACACTGCATATGTTAGAGTATATCTTGCTGACAGAGAACCACTCCCATCTAACTCAGACAGCTGTGATGCTCCCCTGACCTCACCTGGATCACCACAAAGACAATCATCTACTTCAAGCTACAAACAGTATACTGAAAAACATCCCACATAGCCAACATGGTCCAATCCTTATTGCAGTTGGAGTAACCATACCTATTGCGAGCAGTGTTAAAACTCTCACTGGAACTATCAGAAAGCAAACTGACCCAGTTTTGCACAATTCACCAACCACTACATCCCTGTATCCCACACATCCCTGTGGAAGAAGCTCACATACAATTCACAATAGCTATTTATGAAACTGCCACTAAGTCAATTCCAAGAGGTTATTATATGACCTATATTCCTTGCCTAGATGATGAGTGTGCAGAACTGCTCAAGCAATATTAAGAGAGTGGTGATCCAGACATCGCCACATATCTTTTTGACAGCTGTAATGCTTTTAGAAGAGAAAGAGGAGAGCAGGCCACAGTGGAAATAAAGGCGTAAAGATCCAGCCACAAAGCCTGGGCATAATCAGAAAACTCTGTGCTGCTCAAAAGCCTCCAGCACAACACCATTTTCTCCAAACAATGTTGCTACCCACCTAATAAATGTCACAAAGGCAGACAAGGACAAAAGTTTGAAGGATAAGTGAAGAAGAAATAGCAGCAATATAAAGAGTGCATACCTGAAACAAAAGACTTCCAGCCTTTCACCACAGATGAAATAGAAAGGTCAGTCTAAACACTGAAAACAGGTAAAGCCTATGAACTTGATAACAGGTCTCTGGAATTCCTGAAGCACCTTGGAATAGCTAGCAGACAAAGGCTAGCCATCTTTCTTCTAGAGTCATCCAGGGGAATAAAATTAACTCCATGACTCTAAGACCTGAAGGGGCCACTAGATCATCTAATGCCTAAGATCTTGTGCAAAGCCAAAGTAATAGTCCTGCCAAAACCGAAGAAAGACCACCAACTTGCAATAATTTACCTTCCCATCTCTTTGCTAAGTTGAATGTATAAGTTACTTGAAAGGCTTATCTTTCAAAGAATTGCCCCACCGCTGGTGATGGCTGAGTGTAGATCAAGCAGATTTCAGACAAACCACAGTAAGTCTCACCAACTGCTGGCACTCAGCATCTACATCAAGAATGGTTTCCATGCCCAGGCAGAAGACAGGCACAATGTTTCTAGATCTTACTGCTGCATATGACACTATCTGGCATACAGACCCACGCACAAGCTATCATTGATCTTACCAACGTGGGTTGTCCTGGCTGTGCAGATGTTAGTGAGAAACCACTGTCATAGTTTCAGGGTAACTGCATCTGTTTTTCTTTATATGGTCCCTTGAGGACACATGCTCAAAGCTTTCTGGCTCCCAGCTATCACTCCCTGTCTACACGGATATCTCCAGCAAGCCACTCTGAACTGCATGTTTCTTTTGGTGGTACATATAGTACATACTCACATAACCCCAGTACTAGTATAACTCGCAGTGTAACTAATGAGACAGGGTTGAGTTAAGGCATGCTTAAAGGATATGGGTATGTATGTGAGTATATACCCACATGCTCTCTACTTGCCTGAACTATGTCTTCCTGTCTACACTGCTATTTTTAGCAGTGTAGTGTCCCACTGCTTCCCTGCTGCTGGAGCCTTTCACTGCTGCTGGGAAAGACTTCCTCAGTGGGGAAAAGGCTCTGGCAGGCAGGAGGCATATGAGAAAGCTTCACCTTTCACACTGCCTCCTCCCACCAGTGCCTTTCCATGCCACATTTAAAGATTCTGACAGTGCGGAAAGGCCCTGTCAGCTCCTCACAATTGGAGCCATTCCCTTCTGAAGAGAGAGGCTCCAGCAACAGGCAACAGATACGGCAGCTTCCCATTGCTGGAGCCTTTCTCCGCAACAGGGAAAGACTCTGGCAGTGAGGAGGGCTCTGGCAGTGAGAGACAGCTTTGCTTTCTCTCCAAGGGCTATGACCAGTATATTTACCATAGCTCTTTCTAGACAAGTCCCTGTATTCTTAAAGTACAAGCATTATGGGGGGGAAAACATATTAAAAACAATAATAGAACCTATAGGGATGCTACAATGCTTTTGAAAGGTTAGACCAACTCCATCCTTGGGCTCTGGTAGGTATCAGTCCTTCAAATCCCACAACTAGGCTTTCCACATGGTTACAAGTTCATCAGTCTCAGATTCAGAACCAGAACAATGGCTAGACAGATCAGCTCTTTCATTATATAGCTCAGGCCCTGGATCTCATGTCTCAAGGAACAGGTAATCAGCAGACAGTGACTCTCTCTTCAGGGCATAGCTTGAAAAGGTGAGGCTTTTGCATAACTGGAGGTGGGGAATTTGCATTTACCTCTGTCATTGTTCCCCCCCCCCCCACTCTGAACTCTAGAGTACAGATGTAGGGACCCAGGTGAAAGACCCCCTAAGCTTATTTTACCAGTTTAGGTTAAAAACTTCCCCAAGGCACAAGGTCCTGTGTCCTTGGATGATACGCTGCCACCACCAAGAGATTTAGAAAAAGAATCAGGGAAAGGACTACTTGGAGTTCCTTTTTCTACAAAAATAGCCCTCACCCCCTTCCTGGGAAAGACTTGAGAATAAACCCCCCCCCCCCCCCACCACCACCACCAATTGTTACAGGAAAGCTCAGATCCAACTCCTGGATCTTTAAACAATGTAAAGCTCAGTCAGATTCTTAAAAGAATGATTTCATTTAAATAAAAGATAAGAGAATCACCTCTGTAAAATCCAGATGGAAGTTAACTTTACAGAGTCACAAAAAGATTCAAAAACAACACAGAGGAATCCCCTCTAACTTTAGTTTTAAAATTACAGAGAAAACAGGGATAACGTTCCCTCTAGCAAAGAAGAGTGGGAAAAACAAAGATAAACTAGCACACCTTGCCTGGCTGGTCTTACTGGTTCAGAATGATTTGGAGAATATGGATTGATGTCTGATCCCTCTAAAATCCAAGAGCGAACACACACACATATAAAGAGCCCAAAACAAAGCCTCTCCCCCGACCCAGATTGAAAGTATCTTTTGTCCCCATTGGTTTATTTGGTCAGATGCCAGTCAGGTTATCCGAGCTTCTCAACCCCTTACAGGTAATGAGGAATTTTAGGCTACCCTTATGGTTATGACACACAATGACTCACTCTTCAGGGCATAGCTTGACAAGGTTAGGCTTTTGCATAACTGGAGGTGGGGAATTTGCATTTACCTCTCCCTAGATACGCCCCAGAAAATCAACTTCACACTCATTGTCCCAAAAGTCCATTTTCGCCTGACACATTTTCAATATTGTCCTTTGAATCACATCTCTCCACCTAGAGAGATTACATACAATTCTGGTCCACAAGAATACATAAACTTTTCATTTAGTACAATGGACCCCAAAGATATTTAATTAAATAAGGGCTCCCAAGGATAAAGCAGGAAATTGCCATATCTGTCACAGCTGCTGGTTCCAAGTTTTACTTAGACAAAGAAACAGCTCCTGGAAGTCGCAAAGCAATGGTCTATCAACACTTTTCAACCTCTTCAAAAATAACCTCTTCAAGACCACTGCCAAGTGTTTAATTTATGTAGATTACATCTGTCTGGCAATACAAGACCAGGATTTCAGTCACCTATAAGTCGTCCTGAATACTGACATGAAAGAGATGTCCCTTTACTATAAAAGATGGATACTTAAACCTAGTATTAAAAAAAGACAGTTTCCAGCTGCTCCATCTATATCACACAAAGGCCAATAAGCACCTCAGCATCTTTTTGAATGGACACAGGCTGGATCACACCCCAGTGCTGCGTATCTAGGTGTTGCACTGGAAGGCACCTTGATTTTCCATTAAACATCTTACCAAACCCCAGCTGAAAATAAAGACAAGAATCTACCTGATCAGCAAATTAGCTGGTTCTATCTGGGAAGCCAATGTGCAGACACTGTGGATATGTTTACATTGCAGCATAAGGCCAGGGTTGGTAAAACTCAAGTTAGCAGACCCTGGGTTTATTATCTTAGGACTTGAGTGTCTGTGCTCATTTGTAACCGCAGGTTGTTGAACCTCGGGTCCCATCCTGAGTCTCCAGTGTCTACTTTGCATTATATGGATCCTGAGTTACAAAGAGGGAGCAACCATGTCCAGAGAGAAAGAAGGAGAGAGATGGGGCAAGCAACCAAAGGAAGGGCTGTCAGACTTGATTGTCTATATAGTTGCAATACATTATATACTGTGACAGAGTCAAACCAGAAGGATATAAGAGAGTGATCCTATTGGGATCCAGGAAGTGGGCAGGCAGATCAATCTCAAGATGAGCAGGTCCATGTTCCCTGGATAGCCAAACAAAGGCTACTCCAGGCCAAGACACCAGATGCCAATTAACCAGTTAAGGTTGTTAGGCTAATGCCAGCACCTGATCCCAATTAACTGGCAAAAGGTCAGTTAAGGCCATAAGGCTAATGGAGACAGCTGGAACCAATCAAGGTCTCATTCACACTGCTTAAAAGCTCTCCTTTCCAGTTCCCTTGAGAAAGCCCAGGTGAAAGGAAGAAGCAGCATTGCTGTATTCTGAGATAGGAGTGAAGGCAGGAAAAGGGAACCATGGAGAAGTGGCCCAGGGAAGCAAAGCAGCATCAGAGGTGAAAGGAAAGCTGCTACCATTAGGGTCCCCTGGGCTGGAACCTGGAGTAGAGGGTGGGCCTGTGTTCTCTCCCTCCTGCCTCCCCCAAATACTCTACGGAGATCCCCTCGAGAGGGGAAGCAGGACTCAGTCCAGTCAGGAGGCCAAACTGTACCCACTGACCTCTGCAGAGCAACAGAGATTGTGGGGTATTCTCCCCCCTCCCATCTCCCATACTGGCCGGTGATGGAAAAACTCAATAGGCTGTGACTCTTTCTCCTATATTGAGAAAAGGAGTTCACATTGGGGCCTTATTGAGTTTCAGAGGCCACTTAATCTGCCCAGAAGCATGGGACCCACCAACATAGGCTCAGAACTTTGTCACAATACATATACACATTCTTTATCAGAAGAGGGGGCTGTGAAACTTATGGGGGCACTGCCAGGGCCAAGGATTGTATCCCCGAAGCAGTGCTGTCCCATTGCTAGGAGACCTCCACTTAAGTGAAGAGGAGGCTGGAGGGAACTAAAATAGCAGCCCCAGATTTCCCAAAAGAGAGGAGTTCTGACTGGTTCTTTACCCCATGGACCATATAACTGGGAGAGAGGAGATACCCCAGAAGGAGGGACTGTCTGTTGAAAAAGGAGAGGGGGCAGGGGACATCAGTTCCTCTCTCAAAGTAATGGACAGTTTTTTCAGTTTTCCCATTTCTCAACTGAGTTTGGGAATTTAAGGGCCTACCACACCATTGTGAAGGGAGTGACTACCTAACAGCTACTTCAGCCAGCTACCTTCTACAGCTGAATCATTAACAGTTACCTCAGCCAGGAGGAAAAGCAGAAAGCTTATAGCTAAGCTTGTTACCCCAGTGTGAGTAGGAGTCAGACTACCCCTTGTAACTGAGAGGCTATTTTGAGATCCAGACCGCTCTGGACCCCTCTGACAAGATAGACACTGGACCACAGAGTGCCTGCAACATCTACAAGTGCAACAGTAGCTAGACTTGGTGATTGTGTAAAGTGATCAGACCAGAAAAACAAAACAAAGACTTATGGCATGTACATTTATTTTAAAAATCTAGTCCTATTTGTATATATTTGTCAAGCTGCCTGCCATGACTTAGAGCATGAATACTAACTTCATGACTGTCGAAAATACGCCCGCTAGGTGGGTGATATTATACAGAGGAGGAGGTCTGTCTGGTTAATTTAAGGGGGAATTTTTTATTTGTGGCGAAAAATAAGAGATTGGGGCTTGGAAAAAATAAGACACTAATTTATTATTCAGGGGAGAAGGGTTCTTGACTACAAGTTACAATTTAGGCTTACACACTATGATTAAAATGACAAAGCAAAAAACTCCGATTACAAAGAGGAGTACACCTTGAGGCTTTTCTAAAGCGTAATAATTATCTAATATATGCCACGGATTAGTAGGTGCAGAGGAATTAGTTTTAAGATACATTAATAACTAGCTATTAATACTGTAAAAATTACACACAAAATATACACATATATCAGTTTATACTTACAAATACAACCCAAACTCGACTCATGACACGGCCGGCAACACGTTAAGCTCCACTGGGACACGAGAGCTGGGAGAGACCTAGGGGTGATCAGCCTCCAGGGACCAGTACGTACGCCTCTCTCAGCCAGTATCTATATGAATAATGGAGGCCAAAACACTAACAGGGAAGAAGTTATTTTAACAATGACAAACTGTTGATAATCAGGGCACAAACCCCAAATGGGTTGAGAGTTCTCGATTGCACAAACCATTTAAGTGTAAACTCCCCAGGCAAATATAACAGCTTTTACATTGAGTCAGTCAGTCTCCTTCAGTACTCCACTGTCTTGCCACCCAGGTAAGCCTATCTATGTGATAAATGGTTCCTTACACCATTAATCACAGCAATATTCAGGTTAATCCCAGTCCCAAACTCCAGATCAATTCTACTTTAAATCGCTCACCAAAGACAACACTTGTAGCCAATCCTATAATAAACTTTCTAAGAATATATTAACTAGGAAAAGGAAACTAGTTATTTACAAGATTAAAGCAGGTAACCATACCTATGCAAATGTGTTACAATCTTAAATTTCAAAAGGTAACAGAAGTTTCTATAATAAGCAAATACAATACGTCCTTTAGGGTAAACCTAGGCTAAGCACTCTGGTTCTCGTGCTTATGCCTGGAAAACCTTGCTCCTCCGAGTCCAAGCAGCATAAAGATTCTGTTCCTCCTTAGAGATTTTAATTCTCCTACCCACCCTTTGCTCTGAGCTACAAACTCAGATGATGGGTGGAGGAAGAGAATTCATTGACTGACTCATCTCTAGGGTGGGGAGCAGAGAGAGTAACTTGTTCTTGTATTTGTTGTGTTTATAATTTATTGTTTATTATTTGATTTCTTTGGTTATTTAAGAATTGTGTACTTATTTATGAAGGGAGTACAGTATCAACTGTTGGGAAAACAAGGAGTAATCCACCCTAAGAAACACCAGCATTAGTGTTTGATTTTCCCAGCTCTCCAGTGGGGAGAGTCATGAATTCAGCAGAGAGACCCACATCAGTAGAATGACCCAGGACCTCAGGATGTGAAGCAGACTTGTGATGGTGTTTAACCTCGCCTCACTCCCATCACTGGTGAGGCTAGCAAATATACCCAACTAGCCTCTTTGTGTTGCGAGGTGAGCAGCTAATTGGGTCTGAGCCAGCAGGGGCAGAGCCAAGTCATAATAAGTAGACAATGAGCAGAAGAGACAGGTCTCCGCAACTGAAAGAATTCCAGGATTAGGGTAATGGATATAACAGAGGCAGCATAGATTCCTGCAAGAGAAGTCCCAAGATAGGGTTTTGCAAGTAGAAGGAGATTTCAGTAGCACAAGGGGGCAGAATAATTATCCAGATTTGTTTGATACCTTGCAAGGAGTTTGAACTTTGTGACGTGGACCGAGTGCTGAGCCACAGACCTGAAGCCAGATCAGATGGCCAGCAGGAGAGACTGGATTCCAGTGACGTTGCATGTGGATGCAAGGCAACAGTTCAAGGGTAAATGTGCCCCCTCATATTGGTACCAGAAGTAGGATTCTGGGGACCCCCAGGAAGAAGAAAGATACTAACTAGTTTAGGGGCAGGAACAGCTGGACACACTAAGGCCTTTTTTTTCCTTTGGGGAACATGGAGGATGTAGTCTGCATGCTAGTAGCCCAGCAGGAGCAGGAGCATGCTCTTTTGTTGTATCTACTACAAGGACAGCAATCCTTCCTCCAACGCCTAGAAAATGGACCCCAAGGACCTGGTTAATTTCAGGAGAAGAAAGTTCTGCCAGAGCAGTAGCCACCTGGCAAACCTGGGTCCAGGTGATAAGACAGAAGTAGTTTTGCACACTTCTGAGAGGGAGCAACGGCAGCAGAGTGGCGCCAATCTTCTTGCAGCACCAATCCTCTTGCAGTCCATTGAGCTTTCTCCGATGAGCAGGCAGTCTTACAAAAATGTAAAAGGAACCATTCTGGATAGTTTGGGACTGACCTCTGAAGCATACCATCACTGGTTTAGGATAGAGTCTTTCCTATGGGGAGGGCAGGAGGTGCACCCTAGAGAGGCAGCATATTTACAGTATCTGGCAACATGATGATTGCAGTTTGATACAAATTCCTAGCACAAGGAGGTGGATTTTGTAGTCTTAGAATAATTCCTAAGGGTCTTGCCTGCTGGAGCCTAAAGTTGGGTCCAGACGCTTTGGGTGACTTCTATTGAGGAGGCCATGACAAGGGTGGAGGCCTATATGAAGGTTGATAATGCTGACCACCCAAACAAGGGCTTAATTCAAGCGGACTAGTCCAAGGAAAGCAACCTGATGCAGAATGCCTGACCGTGGGACAGCAAGGGGGACACAGGGAGATATATTCTTAAGCAATCTGGTAGCTAAGAAATTGGAAGAGATAGCAGCACCTCACTCGTCACAGAGTACCTGGACCAGGCTCCCAGGAATTGATCAGCTGAATACTGTAGTGTGCTTCCTTTGTGGCCAGCTGTTCCATATAAGAAAGGACTGCCCACTTATGAAGCGAGAATATTCGGACTGATATTCCAGCCAAGTCTGGGGCTTGGGATGCTCCCTCAGAGGTCGCATTCCAACCTGCCAGATAACTGCTAAAATTGCTGGATGCAAAATGAGGATTGACTGACTCCTGATGTGGGCAGATGCTAGTTTGAGAGAGAAGTCTAGGAACTGTGGAAATAGATGGTAAGTAATTTCCCCTGATTGATAATTATAAACACAGTATGGCCTAATTTCCCAGCCCATTTCAAGAAATGGTACTGTGTGGAGAAACTGACTGAAAGGCGACCGTTGACTGGACATGCAGAGCTCAGCCATAATAAGTAGGTGGAGAGACTGCAGAGGGGACAGTTTCTGTAGCTGAGAGAAGCCTAGAGGTTTGGGTAATAGCCAGATATCATACTACAAATGTAGTGAAAGGGAAGCCCTGAGAGAGTTCTGCAAGTAGAAGAAGACCTCAGCATCCAAAGGAGCAGAAAATTTATTCAGATTGATTTGGACATGTTTCCAATACCATGGAAGAGGATTGAACTTTGACTTGGTCAGAGAGCTGAGATACAGACAACCTGGAGCCAGAGGTGCTGGAGCCAGGGATACCAGAGACATTATGGCCAAATGGAAGGGGGCTCCCCAAGGATTAGTATCCCCCAACAACGCTCCATACACCTGAGTTTGTTCTCAGTCAGAGGTGCCAGGTGGATTGCATATGGCTTGTGTGAAGAGTTGCATAAACATTACATCGTTTATAGTGGTAAGGAAGTTAAAATTCTTCCCTGGAGTAAAGAAAAGAAGTTGTCTGTTCCCTGAGGTAAAAATCTCTACTGCCAGGAATGAAGGTAGGTGCTCCTCTAGGTGAAGCTGACTGAGGTAACCCAGCGATGATGGAATCTTCTGGGATTAATTAAAAATGTGGCCCAGATATACATAGGGAGAGTATCAGAGCTGACCTAAATATTAGAGAGAGGGGGAGGTGCTCACTTGCTCTCTCCCTCCTTCTTTGTAGTAATCAACTCTGACACCCAAAACTAAGCCCCATGAAGTCAGAAAAGAAGGGGCTTCTGGAAATAAGCTTGAGAGAAAGGTAACATTGCTTTTCTTTTTATTTATATGATAAAACTGCTTGTTTGATGTCCTGAAGATAAGACCAAAAAAATCATTTAAAACCTGAGATCTATCTTGGTGTATTTTGTTAGCGGATATGGAGCCAACCAATTTTTTTACGTAGCCTGGCTGTGAATCAAACAATGGTTCCCAAAGAGGAAGGAGCCTGTTTAACATTACGCAAGTTTTCTGAAGCTCCCAGTTTGTCCTGAGCCATCTTCTTTATTACCAAGGGCCTAATTTTCAAACAAAAATGCTTTCACCAATTTCATCAATATTGTGTTTATGTTCTACAAACAATTTAGACATTTTCCATTATGTTGCTGACGTTGAAATTAAAAACAGTAAGGAGATCAACTTTGCCCCAAGTTATATTTGGGGAAGTTCCATTGAGTAGCCCCTTGAGTATTAGGACAGATTTGAGAATGAATATCTAATTGCTACTGTTCTTATTTGAAGTCATGCTAATACAAGTAACTTCGTCCCAGTTCTTTTCAGGTAACTAGTAGATGAAAAATTAAACTGGTTTCAAGAGCAAGGATTTTACAAAATGTGTGGTGTGGTTACAGCAATTTATTATGCATGCCAGGGAGATAAAAAGGTGTGTAACACATCAGCATTTCAACTATGGATTCAGCTTCTCCACCAGAACATGACTGAACAAGTAGTGTAGCAGTAAAACCTAAATCAACAAATATGTTTAAAGCAGCACCTAGAAATAGCATACATTGATTGGCACTCTATAAACACCGTAGAGGTGTTAAAGCAGCATTTCTCAAACTGGGAGTCCGGTATTGTAGGGGGTTCTTCTTACTTCTGTGCTGGTGGCTGTACTGCCTTCAGAGCTAGGTGACTGGAGAGTAGCAATGGCTGCTGGCCAAGTACCCTGCTCTGAAGGCACCCCTGTCACCAGTATCCGCGTAGTTGTAAGGGTGGCATTTGGGGGGAGGGGAGGAAAGGAGGTCATAGCAGCCTGAAATATTTTCAAAGAGGGGGCCCAACAAAATAAAATTGAGAATCCTTGTGTTAGAGCATCAGAAATTTTCCTTATCAGAAAAAATATGTAATAGCCGCTACAAACTATATAATAGCCATTGGTGCTTGGTAATTGATGAGCAATAATTCAGATACTCTTGGGTATGATTATGCTTGTATTGAAGTAACTGAAGTCTTTTTCCTGTACATCCTAAAGATTGTATTGTAGTATAAAGCAAGGTACTACACAATATATTCAGCTCACTTTCTGTTGTGATGGATTGAAATAACATGTTAGTGGTGATGCTGCAGGAGAGAAATTATGATTTAGGCCCGACAAGAGCATGTTGGGCTAAATTTAATGACAAGTGTTAACACTAAAAAAATCTTTATAGAAGTGACAGAAAGGTAGCAAGATGCATTATATGCCCAGAACATTCATATAAGCAGTGAAATACTAATGGATAACTTTGGTAAAAGTTGCAATGCAAATTCCATGGATTAAAATGAGAGCATAGTAAATGAGAATTAAGTTCGTGTCTGCTACAGCCTATTAAATCAGGAAGACAGGTTGGTAAGATGAAGAGCTTGTGAATTAAATGAAGTGTCAAGAACTGAAGCTCCTGATCTTACCAAGATTTCTTTCATTCATACACATAAAATTGACTTGGACAGAAAACCACCATTCAAAGTAATATAAAATTAAAAGCCTATAGTTCAGTTAATCTTAGACTTTTTTATTGTTGTTTTTATGGACACCGACATTCTACCTCTCCCCCATCATTCCATATGCCAATGTGAAGCCTGCTGAATTATTCCAAACCATGAACTGCTTTATTAATCTGGAATGCCTTCACACAACTCTAGAACCCAATATCTGCTGCTACAAGGAACTATCAGCATGTTTCTCAAAGAAAATCACTTGCATATAAGGTCTTTCTGCACAGCAGAAATGATGCAACAGTCCTAGGCCTGATAACGATGACTTTCCCCTTTCTGAACTCAAGCCCATTTGCACAGTAGGAAGTCTGAGAAGCACTGCAGAGAAACTGAGCCTAGCCTTGTTGCTAGCAAAAGTGAATTGAGAGCAACCGAGATCACCAACCCTTAGGGAACTTCACCACTATCGCTAAAGCAAATCACAATTTGATCAGTATTTAAGAAATCATCCCTTGATACACCAATCTTTCCATCTATTGCCTCTGGTATCTAACCTCCCAACTTTGTGTAATTGAGAAACTCACCAAGGGTTGCGTCCAACTCTGCGTCAATACTGTCAAAGTTCTGGAATCTTCCTGGGTGTTAGTGGCACTGACCTGGATCTCCTCTTGGCCTGGTAAATCTGGTACGTTCTGCGAGAGATTTCCTGTTGATTGAGTGTAGTATATGAATAACTTTGTAGACCTGACTCACAGACAATAATTAAAAATGCAAATAGCTCTCTTCACAGAAATAGCTTCACTCCCACGCTCTAATCCATGGAAGACTCATACTAATATGTAATAAGACTCACTGAGAACCAATGTTGTCCCCAAAAAAGTCATTGTTTTTGTGTGTTTTGTTTTTAAGGGTTATGGCTGAGTTGTAATAAGATTCAAGCAGGAGGTATAGCCAAATGATTGAAACATACCACTCTGAGTCAGGAGGTATGTATTCTGTTCCATTCCATACGCTCCTTGTGTGACAACTTTCCCCCCCCCCTTCCCCGTTTGTAAAATGAAGATAACCATGTTACCCTTCTACATGTGAGATTTAACTCTCAAAGTACTTTGAACACCTTTGGTAGAAGGTGCTATTGAAGTGTAAATTATAATATCTCAACAAAAGATAGCAGTATTGATATTGATCAGAGTTAAAATGAAGCTAGATAAATTTTCAGTTCACTTACTAAAGTGCTAAAATGTTTATAAATCTTATTTCAGGAAACAATAATAAAATAATGAAAAACATTAATCGATATGCAGGACATATAAATAAGTCTGTGTCTACTAGTTGACATGTCTTTTTAAAATGAAAAGTTGGCATCAACTGCAAGGTTGCACATATACTAAAGCCCCAGTATCTCACATAGTGAAATATCAGAGTAAATAAAAATTCTGGCAGCTGAATTTCAAAGATTCTTAAGTATAATGTGCTCAAGATAAAATTATTCTGATGAATTCCTACAATTCATTGCTGTTTTTAATGTGACTTGGGGAAGAGGGTGGCAGTTCATTGGGAGAGGGGGAATGACTTGGTTTTGACCTGTGCTGAATTAAAACAGAAGCTTTAATATATAATAAATGAATAAAATCAGACCTAAAACTACTACGAGATTAAACAAGTCCAGCTACAACCATAAACACTGGTCAAGCATGAGAGGCTGTGAACAAAAAAAATCCATCCGTCCCTCTGAAAAAAGGGTCACAGTTAGGCATCTTTGCAATTTTACATGCAGGGAAGCTTTTATAGCACCTTATGTTTACATCTTATTAGTAGCCTACACATTTTGTTTTTATGGTCATTAAACTTCATTAAAAGCTTCTTTCAATAACTATGGTAATATAAATCTAAAGTGTTTTATTGTGGTGAAAATATTTATTCACGACAACAGTTAACAAGTGTATCCAAATATTGGTTTGTAAGATGCTAGCAAAATGCATGAGACTGACATTTTCTAGCAGCCCTGGTGCAGTTACCATCCC
Source organism: Sternotherus odoratus (assembly GCA_032164245.1). NCBI lineage: Eukaryota > Metazoa > Chordata > Testudines > Kinosternidae > Sternotherus > Sternotherus odoratus. The sequence goes on from JAVMKO010000004.1 coordinate 59,061,163, forward strand.
CCCAAGTCCTTGGATGGAAGGTGACAGAGTGGCTTAAAGGATTGGTAATTGGATACTTCACCTTTAGGTCATAGAAGGTCATTGGTTCAAGTACAGAATAGGCTAGTAATGACTAAAAATAATACTATTTGACAGTTATTTGGAGGCCTATGTGAAATGCATTAGTGATCTTAATACAGTGCGCTTAGTAGACATGTATCAATGCTTGAAAATGAAGGTGTTTGATAGCCTTCTTAGAAATGTTTGCATAGAAATACTGTATGTGGCTTACCTTGGCTGAGGTAGGTTGACAAGAAAGTTAGTTTACTAACTAAATTCCCTAGTCCTCTTCTCTGAAGAAGGACAATGGGACTGAGCCCTTGAGATTTATGCAATATGTCAAGGGGGGGTAAGTCACTATTGGTAACTTAGGTTATGTTTACACTACCCGTTCAACAACAAAACGTTTGTCTTTCAAAAGGTGTTAAGCTCATTTCCCTCCAAAAAGCAAAAGCGCAACAAGCGCTCTCCTGCCAACAACACAAACACCGCTAGTTGGGGGTAGACGTTTGTCAGCAGGAGAACCAACAAACAGTGGCTACCCTGTGTGACTTTTAGCGGCACAGCTGTGGTGACAGTCATATCATTAAAAGCTGTGTAGTGTTGACATAGCCTTAGTATTGTCATAGGTTAACTGGTAGGAAAAAAAGCTATAGTTAGCAATGCCTTTGAAAAAATACAATAAATTATAAATACCTGAAATCACTTCTAAGCTTATTATTTAGAATCCTAGAAGATCCACTCAAGATAGAGACCCCATTCTATTGGGCACTGTACACATAAACAGTAGGTGACATTCCCTGCCCTGAAGAGCTTACAATCCAAACAAAGAACGCAGACAAAGGGAGGAGGAAAAACAGAAACACAGAGAATTGAAGTGACTTGCCCAAGGTAACACAGTAGGTCAGTGGCAATACCAGACCTAGAATTCAGGTCTCCTGACTCCTATTCCCATGCCCAGTCCACTCGGCCACACTGCTTCCCAATGGGCATCTGCTTTGTAGCATCCTGATGAAGCCATGATTCTTTTTTTTTTTTTTTTTTTTTTGGGGGGGGGGGGCATTTTATCTGCCAAGTGGGTTGACTGCTATCCTCAGGCAATTTGTAGGAGAGCTAATCAGGTGCAGTGCTTGAAAAATCCATTTGTCTGGGGTGAGCATAAAGCTTTCTACGATAACTGTGCAGGCCTTATTCATCAGTGTTTGCAGAATTTAAATTTTCATTTAAAAACAATTGATTATTACAATGACCTTACAAATGTGAACTGGATAGGCCTGCTGACAAGGGAGGGGGTGCAAAGGGGGCAACTGTCCAGGTCCCCTGCTGATTTAAAAGGCCCGGAGGTCCCTAGCAGTGCAGCAGAGCCAAGGCATGCTTCCTGTCCACCCTTCCTCTGTGCTGCTCCCTGAAGTGGCTGGAACAACCCTGCAGCCCCGGGAACTGCAGCCAAAGGGAGCTGCGGGGCTGGTGCCAGCGGCACGTGGGGAATCCCTCCTCCCCCCACCCTATGAGCCACCGCCAAAGCCCTGTTGCTTTCGGGAGCCACCTGAGGCAAACATAGACTACTTAACCCCAAACTCCCTCCCAGAGCCGGCACCTATCACCCCCTCCCAGAGCCCAACCCCTCATCCCCTACTGCAACCAAATCTTCTCCTAGGGCCCATACTCCCTCCTGCACCCAAACTCCTTCCCAGAGCCTGCACCCCACAGCCCGGTGAGGGTGGGGGAGAGTGAGCAACAGAGGGAGGGGGGATGGAGTGAGCAGGGGTCTGGACAGGGACATGGTCTCAGGGAAGGTGCAGGGCAAGAGTCTTTGTATTTGTGCAAAGTTGGCAACCCTGGAATAATTCAGTTGGCAACCCTGCTGGGCTGGCACGTAGAAGCCCTGGCTGTGCTGAAAGAGCACAGCCAGCAACTTGCTGGGCACCTCCCAGCACAGGTGCACCACCACCCAAATGTCAGGTGGACTGTCTCTGCACGGGCATGGCTTGGGAAGGGGTGGGGACATGGACTATTCTGCCCTGCAATTGCTGTTGGCAGCCCTATAACTGACACAGTAGTGTCTTCCTCTGTCTGCTGATAGACAGCTTCAATGATTGTTACTGAGTAAAGCAGCAGCTGAGTGAAATTATAAGACTCTAGTCAGTTTTACAATCACAATGTGGACAGCACTAAAACTGTCAATATTTCTTTCCTCTGCTCTTCCCAAAAAATGGAGATCGGCAAAAAGACAGCAGGGGAGACCTACTCTCTCCCCCCCCCCCCCCCAAATAAATACCACTGGACTCTGAAAGACAAAGAAAGATATCCCCCCTCTTTCACCCTTCCCAGAGTTGGAACTCAAATTTAGAATGAGGTTAGTGGGGGGGGGTCTCAACTCTTGCCTTTCATATTTCTCTCTGTTTAGTAGGTGTCCAGTAAACTTTTCAAATTCTAGCTATAACTCTCATGGGAATACACACACACACACACACAGTTAAGCACTTGTGCAAGTGAGTGGATGTTTGGAGTCTTTAACTGTACCTTTAATTGAGCTTTAACCTATTTAGTTTTTTGCATCAAACTATTAGAATGGGGAAAATGCTAATGCCACTAACAGTGCTGTACTAGGTTTGTGGACTAACAGACTTCAGTTTCCAAGTGTGTAAAGCACTACATTTCCTATTTAAAAAAATCATCCAAGGGGAATCCTATTCATATGCAATATCTTGTTCTAAAGTAACTTCTCACTGAAAAGTCAATGTTCAGGACTGTTGGATCCATTCTAGACTATTAGTATGCACAGGAATTTGAAAAAGACCTCAGTAATCTGACTATACAAAAGCAGAACTGAAAAATAAATAAAACTGTTTTTACATGATTTTCCTGACAACTGCACTTGAACTACTATACTATTTTTTCCACAACTGTTGCGCAAGATAAAATAGAATGCTTAACTTTCAGGGCAGTTCATTTTTATCAGAAGAGTGCAAATTGTGGAATGAAAGACAGGCTGGCCTAAGATTGCTTTCAGAAATACAAGCCAAAATTTGAGGAAAAAAAGGCAGTGACTTCAGACATTATATTGAATGTACACCATTGTTATTTGCTCAGACTGTGTACAACTTGTTTCTGGTACACCAGTTTAATACTATGGAAAAAAAACAATACTCAATTTCAATGGGACTACTCAACAGCAAGAAAGTTAAGCATGTAGGTTGCATGGTATTGGCCTGAAATTAGTTATACAGAAACTTGGGAAGTTATTTTTCTTATTGCTGCAACAGCTAGCACGGTGTAGGGGAATATAGTGTATTCATTAAAGTAAAAATATCTACAAGGTATTCCTTCTTATCAATTCTTAAGGAATAAGATTTGGTAGACAGGCCAACACATGCTAAATCATTTTTAAGGCTTGACAACCTGGACTCCGTTCTTTGAAAGTTTTCACCTGTGATGAGCCAGGTGCACATATCAGAGTTCCCATACATCAAATCACAAACATGCAGGGGAAAATAAAGTAAAAATAGTATTTTATGACAGAGGTCTGGTACAATCACAGTCCGAATCAGGTATGATGTTTGTTTGTTTTTTTGTTTTTTGTTGTTTTTTTTTAAAGCAGTTATAAAAGTCCATGGACTCTCTTGCCAAGCCAAGGTAAACCCGGAACTGATCCTTTCTTCCACCTCCCCAAGCTGGGAGCGGCAGGTTGTGTTTGCACACCTCATCCCAGCTTTACTCGTACAAATCCACCTCCTTGGGAGACGTGTGAAAAGGCAACCTACAGTCAATATGAAAAAACCTTCAGGGCTATAAATCAGCCACGTGGAGCCGCCGCTACGGGGACTTCCTGCTTCAGATCATTTGAGCTGTCGGGTGCAGCTCAGCAGGGAGAAGACGAGACAAGCAGCAGAGGAATCGGGGCAGTTTAAAGGGTAGAGGGGTGGAGGAAAAGTTTGTGTCTGCAGCACAGTGACGGACTGAGCAGGGGGCGGCGGCAGCCGGCGGCGGAGGGAAGGCAGCAGATCAGCAGCCAGGGATCGGGGTGAAGCTGAAGCGAGGAGCAGCAGCTGAGAGAAGGCGGCTGGCGCGAGCAGGGGCGGGCGGGAGACGAGCCCGGCTGCGGGCTGGGGAGGGGGTAGGTGAGGAGGGGCAGCGGGAGTGGTAAGCGGTATCCGGGCGTAGCGCCGGCGGCCCGCCGGGGCTCGGGCCGGCGGGGAGGATGCGGCTGAAGCTGGGCTTTTTGCTGCGCGCCGTGCTGCTGGCGGGCAGCTTCCTGGGGCTGCTGCTGCTCTGGTCCTCGCTGTCCCCCCGCGCCGAGGAGCCGAGCCCGCAGGGCAGGATGCGGGTGAGTGCGCGCTCCGGCGGGGCGGGGCGGGGTCTCCCCCCAGCGCGGGGGGCCGGGGAAGGGGTGTCTCCCGGCCCGCCCAACCCGTTCCAGGAGAGGCGGCCGCTCCCGGCAGGGCCCCCCGCCCTTCGCCGGCTGGTGCCCAGGCTGCGGCCTTTGAAGGCCCGACCGGGGAGCTGCGGCCCCGGGCAGAGGCTGCTGCGGCCGGTCTGGGCAGCCGGACTCCTCCCAGCGCCCCTACGCCCGGGCACCATGTCCAGCCCTCCCCGCTGCAGAGTAGGGCTGGGGCGCGCTCCGCTGGGGCGGGGAGCCTGGGTTCGAGCCCCGCTGGGCGCCCCCGGGCCTGCCCTGACCCTGTGGAGCCGGGTAGGGGGAGTCCCGCCCACTTCCGAGGCGGTCGATACCCGTGAGGGGACCAGGCTGCGGCCTGTGCAGCCCCCCGGTGCAGCGGCAGCCTAGCCCCAAGAGGCTGGCTTGGGGGACGTGCAGCTTCGCCTCCCGGCCCCCCAGTTACTCTGTGATTGCAGCGCCCACTGCAACGAATCTGAGCAGCCTAGGGAGGATCAGAGACGTTGAATTGAGAAGCGAGACGAACCGGAGCTGGGGCTCTGGGTATATCCTGCACTCACCGGGTTCATTAGAGCGACACTGGGCCCACACGCCTTAGGAGAGGGGAAGGGCTAGGTTAGCTCGCGCCCACAGGTGGTAGGAAATGCCCTGCCTTCTGCGAACTAAGTGGGAGGAGCAAGAGCTGCACAGGTGTACGTGGCTAGTTGTAGTTAATCAGGGATCGTTATAGTTAATCAGTTTGTCAGAGGCAGTCTTCTGTATACAAAACAATGCCCTTACCTTGTTTGTTCTGCATAAAGCATAAGTCTGATCCAGTGCTCTTCACTACAGTAAACAATAGTTTGAACAGTGCTTTCTTAATTGTAAAACACTTGATATACATCTCAATCTCTGGGTACTTCTGAGGCCTTGCACCTCTGTATTCACTCCCTAAGAAAATGCATGTAACATTAATCCTGGCCACTTTTTAGTAAAAGCTACAAATTGCACAATTTTTGCCTACGCCTTCCCAGTTGATCTAATCCCTAGCTGACTGGTTGGATTAAAGGCACATTTTGTCACATTAAGTTAATTGATGTATCAATTTTAAACTTTGTAAGGTATCCAGATACCCCATAATGCTTGTGTTTTACCATGTATTAAAAACAGTACACGATTTCTTTTTTTTCCCCTTTTGCAAACTTTCTTCATTCCCCTGTGATATGTGGTAGCTTTCATCTCAATGGGCTGTCCCCTACAGTTCTTCACCTACTACAGACAGAGGAGTATTGTGATGGAGACAGGAGGAGCAGATCCAGCAGGAATAGTAACATAAAAAGCCCTTGCTGCTGGCATGATACCGTGTTTCCCCGAAAATAAGACAGTGTCTTATATTAATTTTTGCTCCCAAAATTACATTACATTATATTACAGCAAGAGGCAAAACTTGAAGTACGTCTTATTTTCGGGGGATGTCTTACTTTCGGGGAAACAGGGTAGTAGTAGTTGGTGTGGGGGTGACAGAATAGACCTTGTTTAGGGCTACAAGTCCCCAGTAGCATGATCTTTTGATATCTAGAACAACTGACTGCTATTCTAATAGCATTTTGTTCTTAAAATATTTCTTACTGGTATCTTGTAAAAATGCTATACTTCAAGAGGTCTGAGAAACAAATGTGCATGCTCCCCAACTGCATAGAATTACTGCAGTTGAGAATAAACTGGCCCTCCCTTGACTGGGTTCGCAGTAGGTATTTCTATTTAGATCTCATCTTGTAAGTGCTGCTCATCATGCTGAGGTTCAAAAACTAAGTTTAAAGTAATTTTGGAGATCTTACTTTAACCCTCAAAAGCAAGCAAGGAAATTTCATAGGTAAAACTAAAAATCTGAGATGATATTCTGGCTTTCACTCATGCCGTGTTTCGCTTTTATAGCTGAACACTTTGCATAATAACCAAGAGAAAGTTAGTTTGTATAATTCTTAACTTGTGAAAATTAGTAGGCTCTGTCAAGAGAGGTTGCTATGTTTTGAAACCCAAACAGTTTATTGGATCTTGGCAGATATGGTTGAGATGATGGATTATAATGGCTCCTTTGGAGTTCTCACAGTTGGGAAGAAAATTGGTTTTCTAATTTCTGATCTGTCTTTCTAAAAATATGTTTTGTGCCTCTACAATAAACCTGTGTTTAAAATCTTTAGAATTTTTACTCGCATATGAATTTTTATCTGTGACATTTCAATTTAAATTCACTAAAATGATTTATTTTTATTTTTAGTACTTATGAAGGGTGTTAGACTTGACAACCGTGGAAACTAAAGTCTTCTAAAAAAAGAGGCAAATCACAGGTAGTAATTATTGAGACGTAATGCTGGGTAAAGCCCAGGGCTGGGCTGTACCGGGCCCTCTGACTTTGGCTGCAGGGCTGTTTCATTGGAGCTCTGGGACTCCTGCCTCAGAGGTTCCTAGAGCCTTGGCTGCAGCCTGAGCCCAGACGTCTACACAGCAATGAAACAGTCCCGCTGGCCAAGCTCTGTCTCAGCTGGTACAGGCCAGTTGCAGGTGTCTCGTTGCAGCTTAAGGTGGCTCCTACTGGTCACTATTGAGGTGCACTCCTGATGTGAAGAATCTTGCGCTGCCTCTGTATACATGTAGATAAGCTTAGTGCAATGAAACTGCCACCTTTCACAAACACTGAATTCACTCAGCTAAAAATTGCTTCTGAGCCAAAACCTTGTGGCCAAGTTTCTGCTTCAAGTGAATGATTACAGACAAGGTGGATGAGGTAATATCTTCTGTTGGACCAACTTTTGTTGGTGAGAGAGGCAAGCTTTTGAGCTTAGAACAGGGCTCTTCTTCTGGTCTAGGAAATGGACTCCGAGAGTGTCACAGTTAAATACAAGGAGGACCAGATTGCTTGCCTTAGCGTAACTAGTTAACTCAGAGGTGGGCAAACTACGGCCTGTGGGCCACATCCGGCCCGTGAGATGGTCCTCACCGGCCTGCCTGAGCTCCGGCGCAGGAGGCTGCTCCTGGCCCGCCCCCGCCTTCCCTGCTCTTCTGGAGCTCAGCGTGGCCGAACTCCAACAAAAGAGGTTGCTTCCAGCCCCTCCCCCGCCTTCCCGTAGCTCAGCACAAAGAGAGCGGTGCAGCATGTGCAGCGCCGGCAGGGCCACCAGTGTGGTAAGGGGGCACAGCCGGGGAAGGGGTTGGTTAAGGGACAGGGAGTCCTGGGGGCTGTCGGGAGAAAGGGCTGTTGGATGGGATGGAGGTTCCGGGCAGGGAGCGGTCGGGGAAGAGGATGGGGGAGGAGGTGGATAGGGCATGGGAGTCCTGGGGTGGGGGGGTCTGTCAGAAGGCAGAAGTGTGGATAGGGGTCAGGGCAGACAGGGAGCAGGGGGAGTTGAGAAGGGGGTAGGGTCCTGGGGGGGCAGTTAGTGTGGGGGTCTCTGGAGGGGGCAATCGGGACAATGGGGGGTTGAATGGGATTCTAAGGGGGCAGTCAGGGGGCGGGAAGTGGGAGGGGGTCAAATAGGGGGCGTGGCTGGGCCATTTGCGGGGGCACAGCCTTCCCAGACCCGGTCCTCCATACAAATTTGCAACCGCAACGTGGCCCTCGGGCCAAAAAGTTTGCCCACCACTGAGTTAACTCGTATTTCAGGGGCCATTCAAAGTGAAGTGACTCATTAACATCTTTACAGTTAGAGGGAGGTGGGGGTTGGTTAGTAGGTTATAGATTGTTGTAATAAGCCATAAATGAATGATTACTGCCAATTAAAGCTCTGAAAATAACAGTTTATAAACTTGGAAATGCTGAAAGACCCTTAACTTAAGCACTAGCAGAAAGCTGTGTATGCTCCTTCTTTGCATCCCTGGATACATGCGAAATTGCTGCTTGGTTCAAGTGGTTAGAGCTATCTCAGGTCACATATAAGAAGACTGAGTTGGAAACCACTTCCAGCTGAGGCATGTTTTTTATATTAGCAAGAGCAGGTTTGAAATGTGTGAATCTGGGGAAGAGGTATTCTATCAATATTTACCTATAGATTTATGCAGGTTGAACTAATCAGACTTTTAATTTCAGTGATAAGCATTTAATCATATATTTTGGAAAATTGCATTTTATTTATAATGAAGATTTAGACTTGTTTCTCTGTGTTAAATACACTATCCAAGGGAAAAATCTAATCCAAGTGACTAGGTCTTAATTTATTAGTTAGATGAATTAGTTATTTTGTTTACAGTCACTTACTTTATATATTGTAGTTTGTTTGCTTGATGCTTTATGTATAAAATTAAGGCCTATGCCCTAAAGCTAAAATACAGTCAACATAAGTGTTAGTGTATGATGTATACCCCATAGTACAGGGAGTTAAGAATGATTTGGAGGAGGATAAGGAGAATGGCTAGTGAGTTGTGACTCAGTGGGTAACAGAATAAAGCATTGAATTGGGAGTTGGTTAATGTGATCGATGGAGCAATTGTATTGTGCCCACTGACCAGTCTTTTCTGTTTTCTTTTCTTTTTCTTAAGCAGATAAAAAAGCATGCATAAGACAAAATTGCTGATCTACAAATGTTATTACATTTGAAAGTATGGTGATAACTGTTATGTTGGACATGAGAACACTTAATGACACTATCCTGTATTTACACAAGAGATTTGTACTTCTGGGGATGTGCTTTTGTTGTTGCTGAAAATGCTAATGTTAGAAAAACTGGTAATGTTCCAAATCTTTCCAAACACAGTTTATCATTAAATACATTCAGTGGTCTGTGGAGCAGCTGATAGATTTTTAACATGAGAAATGTTAAATCATATATTTTGTATCTAAAAATTAGGAGGCAATTTATGCATCGATCGCCTAAAATTTTCAGTGCTTTAACAATCAAAGTTGTTGCATTCAGGTTGGAAGGAATGTGAAGATATAAATGTCTTGTTGTTTAGCAGCAGTGAAAAAGGCCAAGATAATTATAGGGTAAATCCAAAGGAATTGGGGACTGGGAAGAAAATATGCCATTGTATAAAACCATGGTTGAGACTCGACTAGGAGTAGTGTCCAGCTTTGGGAACCTTCTCTCTGTAGGGATGTACAAATTTTGGAGAAGGTTCAGATAAATCAAGGTATATAGTTTCTTAATTATTATCTGAGCAGTTTGTAGTGCGATTCTAATCTAAAAATTACTTGGTGGGAAAAAATGAATTCTTCACTGCTTGGCAGTGATCCCATATGAAATAAGCTAATTTTACAAGTAGAAAGAATCCTTGTTTGTGTTTTCCCCAAAACTACCAGTTTGCAAGAAGCTTGAGATCTCTGTGTTGGGTTATCTCCTTGTGTTTCATTACCTTTCTCATGTAGAGAACCTGCAGTAAAGGTTCTGTTGGCCAGATTATGTCCTTAACTGAAGTTGTGCAGGATCCAGAATGCCCCCTTCCCACAAGCCACAGCAACAGAATGGGAAGAGGTGCTCTGTGGGATAACTGCCCATAATGCACTACTCCCAATGCTGCTTCAAGTGCTGTGAATGTGGCCACGCCAGTGCGCTTGCAGCTGTCAGTGTGGACAGACTGGAATGCTTTCCCTGGTGTGCTCTGCAAAGGCTGGTTTAAACCAAAGCACTCTACATTTGCAAGTGTAGCCAAGCCCTTGAGTCTGATTTTTCTGTGACTATTGGTATTGGGGTTTGGAGCACTCATCAAGCATCATTTGTTTAGATGAAGAGGGTGATGTTACCTACTAAAACACTATATTACAATTAATTAATAACACTTAACTCTTTGACATCCTCTCTATTTTAATGAACATTTAGTCAAGCAGCAGTCTAACCAGTTCAGAAGCTTTTGACTAGTGGTTCTCAAACTGCACTTCTGCAGAGTTGTTTCCAGAGTAAACACAGGTTTGTGTTAGAATGTTTGTTACACCAGCATATCTTGCTTACTATGAGGCAGCTTTATCCAATAGAAAAACCGTTCATGTATTCATGCCGTGCGAAGCACATCTAACAAGTGTATTTCACACATTCTATTTCTAATGATCGCTGTCGGTGGGTATTAATAGACTAGTCTTATCTGAATTCTGTTTCTAAATAGTGTAGCAAGGAATTTTATAATTGTTACTACTTTTCTGAAATGGCTTTGTCTGCATCCTGTTCAATTATACTGATAAGATTATTGTTTCTGTTGCTAGGTATTACTCTATAAATTCTGCTTCCTATATGGGAAGTGCATTATTGTTTGAATAGAAGAAAGAATGTAGACCAGATTGCTGAAAGTCTTTTTCAAGCTATACAATCTAAAAATAGGCTAGAATTTAATTTTTTACTGCTAAGGCTAAATAATGCACTTGTCCGCTAAGCATTATAAACACGTAGGCACAGCAGGGAGTAAAATTCTAATAAACCACATAAGCTTTCAAGAAACAAGTGCTTGGAACTGTATGACATTCCGAGGTGCAATCCAGACCAGCGAGGGACTGTGTTACCACTTCCCTGCAACCTTGGGTCCCTCACATTGCTTTGCTGCAGTAGCTCCAATCTGGGCAAGCTCATGAGCAGCCATGCAGCATGCAGGTGACACCTTGAGTGTTTGACTGACAAGCTACAGTTATATATACACACACCCATCCTTATCACTTGCAGGGTGACCTCACCACACTCTGTCTCAGATTTCCCCCCCCAAAAATATATGTTCTGCACCGTCCAGCCCTCTCTAGTCCAAAGCTCCTCAAAGGAGACAAGTATACAACCATTTGTTACCATAAATGAAGTTACCTACACAGTTCAGTTTAAAGACAATACTGGATTGCTTTTAATTAAAGAGTAAAGTGAGTTTGTTTAACTACAAAGAGAGATTTTAGGTGAGTACAGGTAGAATGCACTAAAGTCAGAAATGGTACAAGAGAAATAAAGATAAAACACTTTCTAATGCTAAAACTTAACAAACAACACTTGATTGACAGTAAAATTCTTACCTCATGCTCCATGTGATAGGGCTGACCCAGTTTCAGGTCAGGATCTCTCCCAAAGTCCAAACATTTTTTTCTTTTGTCTTTTTAGGTGAAAATAAAAGCGATGAATAGGGAGAGCAAACATGGAATGTTTTTGTCCCTCACCTTATAGTCCCGTTCCTCTTTTGAAATGTGTTTTGCTGAGGATTACCCCTAGATAAAGCTTGTTCCTACTGTGAGGTTGCATCATGTAGTCTAGTGGTGAAAGCGGTTCCATGCTGTTGTTTGCTAAGATGCAGATCAGTTTGTTACTGCCCTCCTCTCCTTCCCCGCACCCCCCTTGCCAAAGAATGGCCACTTGATAGGTGATTTCCCATTGACTTTGACACCAGTAGAGGTGCGTGTCAGCTTGTCCTTTGTCTTTTGAGAAACATGCTTTGCCCACTCCCCAGATATGTCCGGTAAACACACTTCAGTCATTATTTCAGCTTATATTTATAACTTTACATACAATATTACTACACACATTCATCATGATATTTTTGATCAGTGAGTTCTTTGTTTTAAAACACTACTTCACAAGACATATTTTATACAAAGAGTATTACAGTAGTGTATACGGTGTGAATATAGGGTTGCGTTCCATCACAGACCCCTTCTGCTTTGTAAGCCTTGCATTCTTCATTCTCTGCACCAGCAGCCAGGAGTGGGATGGTGAATAATAGTGAAAATGTTATTATGCCATTATGCCATTATTATAAATCAACGGTACTCTTTTACCAGGAATACTGTGTTCATTTGTTGCTCTCTCCAAAAAAATATTACTGGAATAGAAATGTTTCAAAGGCAGATGAGAATGATTAGGGGCATGGAAAGCTCCTTTATATAGAAAGGGTAGAGGAAAAATTGGGACTTTACTTTAGAGAGGAGGTGAATTAGAGGTGACATAAAGTATACACAATAACTATGGAAAAGATAGAGATCAGGTGTTTCTAGTCCCTTCCCATAATGCAAGATGAAGGGGGTATTCAGTAAAAATGAAAGGGAGCAAATTCAGAACGGAAGAAAGGAAACAAATTTTCACATAATTTTCCCATGGAATTCACTTCCAAAAGATATAATTGAGGCAAATAATTTAGCAGAATTAAAGAAGAAAATGGACATCTATTAACATTTGTATTATGGTCGCACCAAGAGGCCTCAAGCAGGATTGAGGCCTGGTTGTGCTAAGTGCTGTAGAGAGACAGTCTTTGTTCTGAAAAGTTTACGCGCTTACAGTCGAAAACCACTGTAATCAGAAATGACTAGCGAAACAAAATATATGCTCTCAATTCACAGGGCATATTTATATTTTAAAAAGACAAAAGTTTCCTTTGTACATTTAAGAAGAATATCCAGTACCATGAGATCAGAATTAAAAAGCCAAAAGTTTAGGTAAGGATGCAAGCACTCATGCTCAAGGCATAAGCTACCCTTAAACTAATGAGGGGTTAGGACGAAACTTTCCCTATGGGTAGTTTATTCCTTAACTGCCTACTGCAGAGTAAAGGGCAGATGTGGATTAAGTTTCAAGTCCAAGCTGCATCTGCACCCAAGCCAAGCACAACTGACCTGAATTCGACCCAGGAGTGTTATCATTTTCAGAATTGATCCTGACACTTCCCCACCCACCATATGTGCCAGTACCATTGCCTTGTCTTTGGGTATGGCCTTGGTTGGGGCTTCCTTGTGCCCCCAATCCATCTCTAGCCATCTCCTGCCTGTGGGGGCAGCACAACAACAGGGGCTCCGTGCCCCACTCCTGCCAGCCACTGCTATCTCACTGCACTGCGTGTGCTGTGGAATTAGAGACACTGCAACTTGTCATCACACTCACTGTGCACCACACATGAGTACAGTGAGGTGGCATCAGCTAGCAGGAGGGAGGCACACAGGTGGTGCTGTGCTGACCCCATGGACAGAAGGAGTGATTAGAGATGGCTAAGCTTGAGTTTGTGAGGGTCAGGTTGTCATCAGATCCTGTTGGGTTGCAAGGCTATACTGTGGTGGTGTTTTTGCACCTTTTTTCTGAAGCAGGTAGTACTGGCTGCTGTTGGAGACAGGATGCTGGGCTAGATGGGCCACTAGTGTGAGTCAGAATGGCAATTTGTATGTTTGGAAAGGGGAGGAAGTTCTATATTTACTACACACCTACTTGCAAGACATAGTAATTTACTCCTGGGGGAATTCTGTGCCATTGCAGAATGCAGAATTCCCTGTTTCCCCCGCAGAATTTCTGGCTGCCTTTATGAGCTGCTGGACTCTGCAGAGCCCAGCTCACTGTGAGTGGAATGATCCTCATTCTCCCAAGGACAGGAGAGGGCCTGGGAGACCCAGCTCTGGCAAAGGGTGAGGAAGGACAAGCACCATACCACGTCCCCTGGTGGGACAGTAAAGAAACGGGAGGAGGGAGGAATAAAAGCATGGGGGGTTGCCCTCGCAGCTGGGATCTGTAGGGTAGGAGTGCTTTTGTCTGAGCTCTGGCCTGTTGCTGGGCTCTGTGGAGAGGAAGATGCTGGTGTCTGGGGGGGAGCCCCGCAGCTGGTCTGTGGGGAGGAGGGTGCTGGTGTCTGGGCTGGGGGGTGTCTTAGTTGAGATTCTTTGAGCCCTCTTCTTGCAGTATAAATCACAGCAAGATTTTTTTCTTTTTTCTCTTCGGGGTCTGGCCAAACTATCTAATTGTGAAAAAGCTAGTATATTCAGTAAGGTGTCGAATGGGAAATTTAAAAGGAAGAAAAGTGGCAAATAGACTGGGGAGGAGTTCAGTTGTAGTGCGCTTAAGTAGTTATTCAAAATGAAAAGGTTTAAATTCTGAAAATATGTGCCTTTTTATGTGGGAAGAATATATAGGCTTCTGCCTTTAGTTTTTCACTGGTGTGGTGGTTTGGTTTGGGGGGGTTATGAGGGAAAATCACAACACTGTTTTTGTGCAACTCTTTGGGAAAATTGAGTTATTATTACAGTACTCTTTTTGGATAAAGACTATTAAACTGTTGATTATTTTGTAATAAGCATTTATTGCTTGTTATAGTAAATGTTTAAGTGACACTGTGAACTTGAAATTGAATCCATTTAAAAACAACTTAAAAATGGTTTGTAAAGGTGTACCTCCCAGGAGTCCCTCTGCCAGTCTGTGTTTTTACAGTTCCATTTTCCTATGTAAGGCCAACCTTCTCTCAGATTTTGTGTCCCAGTCTTTGGGTGTCCAGCCATAGACACTTTGTGCCTGGATTTTCAGAGGCACGGGGGACCTACCATTCCCAGTGTGGGATTAAAGAACAAAATCTGTTTTCACTTATTTTGTACAATTGAAAGTGTTTTGTTTATGGTCATTTTCACTGTTTCTGTGTACTCGCATGGAGCCTGACCCCACCGCCCACTGAATGGGATGAGCGGTAGGTTAGGACCTTGGATCCTGAATGGACAATGAGCTCCTGGCAGGCATTCAGATTTATTGATGTCAGTGGGGTTCTGTAAGGTGCAGGGTTTGGCCTGCATGGAGCTTGTTTTATAATCAAAGCCTTAGTCACTTTTCACCTGTTGTGAAGGAGACCCTCAGCAGAGGAAAGAGGAAACATTTAGAGCCAGATTTTCAGAAGCATTCACTAATTTTGTGTATTTTAAGCAAAGACTGACTGACTATTCAGACAAAGCAGTGAGCTTACTATATCCAAATGCAGCCAAACATGGAAAGTAAATGTCTCAGTTTTTTTCTCAGTTCTTAGTTACAGTAATTTCCAGTGTTGCTCCTTACAATAGTAGGTTAAATACTTCCAGACAAAAGTACATATTTTGTAAATATATGCTTCCCTCTAAATATCCTTTGAAAAAGCTTTTAAAAAATCTTCATACCTATTCAAACTCTTGCCAGGGTGACTCAAGAGAAACTTTTAAAAAATGTATGTTTGGCAAATAAATTTACACTACTATTCCACACTCTCTCTATTGTGTTACAGAATAAATTACTACAAAATGGGTTTTTGTGTAATGGCACAGAAATGACAAAAATCTTATTCTGTTTTGGTAAAGGGCTTAATTTAATCTAAAAGGACATTGCCAAGGATGTAAAGTCTAAGCTGTGACCAAGTACATTGTGATGTTTGCAAGATCCCTGTAATTCATTTGTTGTTTCCCAGTATAAAAGTATCCGTGCTTTTTCACATGTAAAAGTTAACGCTAACAATCTAACATTAATATTAAACCCACTATAACGTGAAACAGGTAAATCAATAATTTATCTCAGTCTGCTGTGGCATTTACAAGTGGGGCTGCTTTTTAAATCCATGGAGAGATGCTGCAGAACTATAATTACAGTCCTTATAAATGTATGGGTGCTAAGACTAGCAGTTGGAGTACTATATTTATACCTAGGTTTTAGTATTATGTTATGTACAGAACAACTGATACTATCTGAAAAATGGAACAAGTGAAACATTCATATTGAGGAACTGAGCATTTGAAAATGTGAAGCTCTTAATTAGCCTGATATTGTTTCTTAAGAGTCCCTGTTGCTGCTGGAAGAGTGTTGGACCATCCAAGGAACCTATACCAATAGCAAGTAATTAATTGTTCCCTTTATTTAGTTTTAAAGTGGTGCAGTAGAACTTTAATTGATGTCTGTATTAACTAATGAAATAACTGCACAAGTAAAACTGTATTGTGCTAGTGCAGTAGTTACCAAAGAAACGTCTGAGTCTGCAGAATTCATTTCAAATACAGTCACTGCATCAGGTTTGTTGGGCTGTCATTTTTAGAAAGCTTTTAACATGTTTAATATCATGTTCTGTGCAGTAGTGGCTTTTCAGTGGGACATTTTAAAATATCAGTAAATCAAAAACTCAATTATTTTTTTAAAATGTGAAAGTCTGAGCCAGCGAGCATTGTAGTATTTGGCGCTGATCACAGATGGTGCATCAGGTGCTTTTTAAATTAATTTTGAATTCTTTCCAGATTCTTAGGGCCATTTAAAATAGGCTATTAACTCAATTTTGAAGAAAATTGAATTCACACAGATGCAACTTTGTGCAAAGGTTGTAGAGTTCTGACTTCTGATGTTAGCATGATGTTAGCACACTTTCTCACAGAGGGTGAAGTATGTCAACTTTGTGATGTGTCTTGTACATTGGCCTCCCAGGAGAGATGTTGTTCCAGAATCCATGCATTGCCAGATGGCTAAGGAGCATGTAACCTCTTCATTATGGGACTGACCCACTACAGAACTCTGTAAACTGTATCAACACAACAATTGCTTGAATTGAGTTAGTATTTACTAATGAAAAATGGCAGCATCTCTGTCTTATTTTACCAGACTCCAAATCTTCATTATAGAAGCCTGCCATGAAGAGCCTGTTTATCCTTCACTATTGCTACATTAATAGCTCCAGCCTACAGTGTGTGCAAAAGGAGACTTTTGCTTTCATAGAACAGTAAGACACCCAATCTGAAGGAAAGCTTCTGGTCTAATAAGTTATTTTTAATCACTGGATTTCCTTCACAATTATAGAATGCAAGCAGCTGTGTGATTAGTTTTTAAAAAATCTAAACTTACTGCTTAAAAGGTCTCTGCCTCCTCTCTTGGTTTTTCATAATCAAAGTGTGAATTAAAGATGACTAATATAAAAGCTTACCTTTATTTAGAACTATATCTAACACTTTAAAATATTGGGGTATGGGGAGCATTTATGTTTAGAAGCTGTTTTGGATAGTGACTTCCCCCCTCATTGTATTATCTCTGGCCACATAGCCATTTTAAATTAATGTCATCATAAAGCAAGTTGTTACCAGCATGGTCATCAAATAAAAGCAAAGAGCTTCTTCAGGTCCTTGCAACCAATTTGGTGTACTGTTTTTTTTTATTCTCTTCTCTCCCACCCCCATCAATCTTCTGACTAATGTAGATTTAGTAGAAGATTTTAAACTCATAATAAAGATTTGAATAAACTCTAAGCAGAGGTTAAGCCAGTGCTTATTAATTCAAAATCTTTTAGGTCAGGGTTTATCAGTTTGTTGCAGCTTTCCTTAGCTAAGCTATAGGAATAACATTCCCACATCCTGTGATAGATGTTTTTATAATGGTATAATCATGGCGAGTAGGAGTAGCATAAAGGTCTTCTCTTCCTTTTCAGGTAAACTCCCAACATTCTCATATGTTGGATGGATAATTGTTTTTTCCATGCTTGCTTTTTCCTACTTGGGATTCTGCAAATGCAGAATGGTCTCTTGAATATTTATTGCATATATTAGACCTGATTTTGCTGAGTCCGAAGTGAAATTATTGTTCCAGAAAAGAGTTCTTATTTTTTCTGAGCTTGTACGTATCTCCCTGGAAACAGGTTTATGCCTCCAACTGCTGAGCAAGGGAAGGGTGTTGGGATTTCTGCCAGATTGTTCTCTCTGGTCCCTTTTCAGTCCCTTTTCAGCTGGAAAGAATCATACCTTTTTGAAGACTCTTCCCTTCCTTGTGTGCACACACCCTCTGGCTGCTGGAATGAAGGAAGAACTATCTTTGTTCCCCTCAATACAGAGCCTTTTGGTGGCTGCATGAATGGTCAGGATTGTCTCCACTTAATTTACCTCTCTCACATCCTCTTTTTGAGTTATTCAGCCTAGTTAATATCTCCTGTGATATTGTGCCTGGCTTTCCAAGCTGCAGCAGAGTGAAACTACCTTGACAGGTTGGTGGTTTCACGTCTCCCCACAGGTATATAAATAGCAGCAGTTATCACTGATGCTTGGAAAAGCCATAAGCAACAGCAAAAGTACAGGAGTTGCATGAAGATTTTGGAAGTGCACCAGTTTACACTCTGCTTACATTTGGAAGATTTTATTTATATTCAAAAGGGCTCACAATCTTTTAAAGAAAGTGAAGTGTAAGCTGATAGCAATTTCCTTTTCAAAATAATCCATATTTAATGTGTGTGTTTTAAGCCCTTTGTAACTCTTGTCCAATGATTATTGCTATTATTTAACAAGAACTTCTCTGATTTATTCAATATAAAATAAGATTGGATTTTTTTAAAAACCTTGCTGCCTTGAAGGGTTGTGGTGGTGGGTTTTTTTGTTTTAAAGACCGGAAGTAATTATGATTATGAGAAGTTAAAGAATATATTGTAAAACAATATGGAGGCAACATTCTTTTAAGGAACTGAACCTTTTGGCTTTTCATATTTAAAAATATGTGTTCTGGGAGGAACTCTCTGCTTGCTTTCATCTGTTTTACTAGGTTTTCCAGATGACCCTTATCAGTGAAGTGATGTTTCAGCTCAGACTATAACACAAGGCATAACAGAAAATGGAGAAATAAAACTGAATCCTGCCTTTTGTGGGTTTGTGATGCTTAACTATTTTTGAGTGTAGATAAACAAGTGGGGTCTCTATTTACTGAACTAAAAACATCAGACATCTTATTTTAATATGTAAATTGAGTATGGAAAATCTACCAGGAATAATAATAAACCTTTAAAAGCTGCTGGGAAGATGATGTAATGAATAATACATTTTTTTTATTAATCCTGTTGATGAAAGGATAACAAGAAAGATGGTGATTGAGTTACGATTTTCTTCAGTGAGAAAGGAAATGCTGTTTTCAGTCTTTTTCACTCTTGAAATATGTCCTGCTATACTTATATTTAAATTGTAGTTTAAAATCTTCAGATAAGACCTCAAAATTAAATTCTTCAAGGTGGGTGTGGGTGTGGGTGTGTGAGAGAGAGAGAGAGAGAGAGAGAGTGTATATAACATGCCACATATATGGTAATGATAGCCCTGTGATGGATTGCATTTATCATGCACCTTTGACTGCTTCACCTGCTCTCTGTCCCTTTATCCCCCAGGACTATTCTAACATTCCAAACCTCTGAGCAGGTTCAAACAGCTGTTGCTTTTTAATCATTCTGCTGCAAAACGTTTCCTGTTTCTTCTAAATGGGGAATATCCCCTTTGAAAAGTATATTGTCTCTGACTGAGATGGGGACCAATGATTGATTTTAAATCACCAATATCTTCTTATTCTGCAAAGTTAGAAATAGTTTTTGTACCATTATAAGGGGATGATTCTCAATTTCACAGTGTGGCATAAAACACTTCATTGACTTCCTGCAGGTCCTAAATTATTGGACTTCAATGTCATGGTGTTATGTGTAGAAAAAGTATTTAATGATGTACTTAAAATATTGTTTCCTTCTGAGCCATGTTATAGTCATGGTAACTAAGGTATTGGGATTTTCTGATTGGGGGAAATATATTTTTAATCAAAATATTTTCTGTAAATATATGCATATACGGATATGTGATGGTGTTGGGGAATATAAAGGGTTTTTCATAGTTATTTGGGAGTATCCACATAGATTGATTGCAGCCATCATGAATTTGTGCCATTAAAACTATTCTATTCCATTATACCTCATGTATTCCATGTAATCCTTAATTATAACATTGTTAAAGATTTCTTTGCTAATGTTTGTTGGAAATTTTAAGAAACTAATTAAAATAGTCACTTTCTAACCTGCTTCTCAACAGTTGAGCTTCAGTTTTCTTGCACTGAAGTTAAACTAGATATTTGAAGAATAATCTCTGTAGATAATGAAAAAACCTAATGATGCAGACTAATGTTACTTTTTTTTTAACTAGTTTAGGAAATCTATTAGCTTAATAGGTTAAAAAGCAACACATTTTATTTCTTAGTCTAAAGGTGTTACGGTTTTCTTCATATGATTAGAAACTTTTTTTAAAAAAAAAATTCTACAGATTAACTTTATGTTCTGGGACACTAATGAGATATAGTTTACAGCCTTGAATACTACACACGGGGGATCAAAGTGATAGATTTAGTTAGTACTAGCGAAAATACCCGGCGTTGCTTGGGTCAGTCAGAGGTGGGGAGGGCAGACAGCTGAGCGAGTGCGGGGTCCGTTGGATGGGGGAGAGAGCAAACCTGACACCCCCACGTCACCCCCCCGACCAAACCCGACACCCCCACCTCCCTTACCCCTCAACCAACCCCGACTCACATTTTCACCCCCCCCACCCAAACCCAATACCCTCACGTCTCCCCCCTACCAACCCCAACACCCCCTGACCAACACCCACACCTCACCCCCCGTAGACCAAACCTGATACACCCACCTCACTTCCCCCCCCAACCAAACCCAACACTCCTACCTACCACCACAAACAAACCCGACACCCCCACCTCACTTACCCCTCGACCAACCCCAACCCCCCTCCTCACCCCCCCCAAACAAACTCAACACCCCCTGACCAACCCCAACCCCCACACCTCACCCCTCACCCACCCAGACACCTTCCCACCCCCCCAGACCAAACCCAACACCCCCAGCTCACTTACCCCCCGACCAAACCCGACACCCCCACCTCATCCCCCGACCAAACCCGACACCCCCACCTCACTTACCCTCCAACCAAACCCAACTCGGGTCCGTCAGAGGTGGGGAGGGGACAGAGAGCTGAGGGATTCCGGGGTCCGTCGGAGGTGGGGAGGGGGCACAGAGCTGAGAGATTCCGGGGTTCTGTCGGAGGGGGGAGAGAGCTGAGGGATTCCGGGGTTCCATTGGAGGGGGGAGGGGCAGAGAGCTGAGCAAGTGCGGTGTCTGTTGGAGGGGGTATTATGACATCAGAACTATGTCACAGAGAACAGCAGCTGCCCAGCTGATGTGATTGGCCTTTAAAGAATTTCACCCCTGGGGGGCATCAGAGGTAAGATTTGAAAAATTTTCGACTCTTACGGTCATTAGACCTCTAACTGTACCAAATTTCAAGTCTCTAGCTCAAACGGTGTGGAAGGAGTTAGCTTACATACATACACGCACGCATGCATACATAAATACACACATACACCATTTGACTTTTATATATATATATAGATTGCAGCAAGGAAGAATGACTGAAAAGCTGAGAATAATCATAGGAATTTAGTTTGCACAGAAACTTGTCCAAATACAGTATTAGGTTTGTAACTTAATCCCAACAATCTTAATTTTTACAAATAGCTCACCACTGTGAATGTTGGTGCGGAATGATAAAACTGTCTTTTCTGACAACTTGGACTATTTTCCTGAATCTTACTGTACTACTTCCATTACAGAAAGTCATGCCACAAGCAAAATACATGATGCTTGTCAAATCAATGCAATAAAAAAAATGCTGCTTGAAATAAATTTCTAAAAACTACTAAAATGCAGTGAGGAGTCTCTTTTCCTTCTTTTTACTTACCAAAGTGGCCAGTAGTGAAAGTACTTGCATAATACCTGAAACAGTGGTATTAGCTGCCCGTGAGCTACCTGGCCCTCCTTTCTTTTCCTCTCTCTGACCTGCAGACTTGAGAACTCTGGAGCCAAGGGATCTTGCAGAGTTGGGAATAAGCAATAAGAGTTCTCGGATCCAAGGGTACCCATTTTCCTTAATCAGATTGCTAGAAGTTTGTAGTTCTAGAACCAAATTGACTTATAGTTGGATTGCTAAAATGCTTGTGTTAAATAAGCAACTAAACCATTAAGTGCTAAAAGTTGTGGCAAGCTACTTTCCTTTTACAAACAATAAGCTTTAAGGTCTATAGCAAGAGAGATTTTCTATTCCTTTATTCTTTATTTAAAAAATAGTTTTTGTGGGGGAATTTCCTACCACTATTATTTGCTATTTTCAATTAATATTACTCAAGTGATTAATACATTTTCTACTGTACTTACTCAAAAACACAGAACATTGTGGAATGTGAAAATAAGTGAAGGTTGGTGGATTGAGATTCACTTACTCAGCAGATGGGTCTAACAAACATTCATTAAGGCAAAGCACTACGCAAGTAGTAATCTCAGAGCTCATCTGGACAATCTCATGCAGTTGCCTCCTTCAGACTTTCATTATTACACAAATTTACTTAACTTTTTGCTATCTTTTCTTATATGTATGTTTTAGTCTCTTTTTTTCCATGTTAACTCTCCTCCACTGTCAGTACAGGTTTAGGGTTAGTTAAAACTGGTCTTATCTAGCTTTTTTTAGTTACTTTATCTTTTCTTGTTCTCACAAACATGATTACACTGCAATTTCTTACACAGCTTTACTTATGCTGTTAGATGTTATCAGAACAGATTCTTAAAATCATAGTAGGTTTCTGTCACGCCTATATATGCCTTTGCGCCATCAAAGGTAACTTAGGTAAACATTGCATAACCTTTACAGTTTGTACATTCAAGCTATTGACAGTATTGATGTGAAAATTCACCTTACACATTTCTCAGACTTTTCTCTGACCCGCTCTACACACTTGAGATGCATATGTTGAGTGTTCATAAATGTCTAATGTGGATGAGCGAGAAGCTCATGAAAGGTGAATTTTTACATCAATATTGTCATTAGGTTGCATATGTAGAGACCACAATTCCATTGCTTTAGCTGATGATCATAGTATCCCTTTGAAGAACAACTATCTTAAAAACTCAAAAAGTAATAGCAATTTTTTTAATGTACATCAGAAGTAGGAAGCCTGCTAAACAACCAGTGGGGCTACTGGCCAATTGAGATGCTAAAGAAGCACTAAAGGATGATAAAGCCATTGCAGAGAAACTAAATTAATTCTTTGCATCGGTCTTCACAGCTGAGGATCTGAGGGAGCTACGGAAACCCAAGCCATTCTTTTTAGATGATACATCTGAGAAACTGTCCCAAACTGAGGTGTCATTAAAGGAAGTTTTGGAACAAGTTGATAAACTAAACCAGTGGTCACTGGCTGATTCCCGGGGGGGGGGGGAAGCTCCCTGTGCCACTGAAGTGCCGCCGCGTAAACCGCTTTCACTTCCGGCGGCATGTCCGCCGAAAGCGGAAACAATCACTTTGGCGGCTTTTCTGCGGACACACAAGGGTCGCGGCGCCCCGCAGAGAACAGAAAAGGGCCACCGCAACAAGAAGTTTAAGAACTGCCAAACTAAACAGTAATAAGTCCCCAGGACCAGATGGTATTCATCCAAGAGTTCTGAAGGAACTCAAATGTGAAATTGCAGAACTACTACCTATAGTCTGTAACCTATCATTTAAATCAGCTTCTGTACCAAATTACTGGAGGATAGCCACTGTGCTGCTCATTTTTTAAAAAGGCTCCAGAGGTGATCTCGGCAATTATAGGCCAGTAAGCCTGACTTCAGGCAAACTAGTTGAAATAATAATAAAAAACAAAATTGTCAGACTCCTAGATGAACATGATTTGTTGGGGAAGAGTAAACATGGTTTTAGTAAAGGGAAAACATGCCTCACCAATCTACTAGAATTCTTTGAGCGGGTTCAACATGCATGTGGACAAGGGGGATCCAGTGGATATAGTATACTTAGATTTTCAGAAAACCTTTGACAAGGTCCCCTATCAAAGGCTCTTAAGCAAAATAAACTGTCATGGGATAAGAGAGAAGGTCCACTCATGGAGCAGTAACTAGTTAAAAGATAGTAAACAAAGAGTGGGAATAAATGGTCAGTTTTCAGAATGGAGAGACATAAATAATGGTGTCCCCCAGGGGTCTATATTGGGTCCAGTCCTTTTCAATATATTCATAAAGTATCTGGGAAAAGGGGTAAACAGTAAGGTGGCAAAATCTGCAGATGATACAAAATTGCTCAAAATAGTTAAGTCACAGGTAGACTGCAAAGCGCTACAAAGGGATCTCTCAGAACTGGATTTCTGGGCAACAAAATGGCAGATGAAATTCAATGTTGATAAATGCAAAGTAATGCACATGGAAAAACATAATCCCAACTATACATATAAAATGATGGGGTCTAAATTAGCTGTTACCACTCAAGAAAGAGATCTTCTATGAAAACATCCAGTCAATGTGCAGTGGCAGTCAAAAAAGCTAACAATGTTGGAAATCATTAAGAAAGGGGTAGATAATAAGACAGAAAATATATTGCATCTATATAAATCCATGGTACAACCACATCTTGAATACTGCATACAGATGTGTCTCAAAAAAGATGTACTGAATTTGGAAAAGGTTCAGAAAAGGGCAACAAAAATGATTAGGGGTTTGGAATAGCATCCATATGAGGACAGATTAATAAAAGTGGGACTTTTCAGCTTGGAAAAGATATGACTAAGGATATAAAATCATGACTGTTGCGAAGAAAATAAATAAGGAAGTGTTATTTACTCGTTCTCATAGCACAAGAACTAGGAGTCACTAAATTAAATTAATAAGCAGGGGGTTTAAAACAAACAAAGGAAGTATTTTTTCACAAAGCGCAGTCAACTCATGGAACTCCTTGCCAGAGGATGTTGTGAAGGCCAAGACTATAACAGGGTTCAAAAAGAAGTAGATAAGTTCATGGAAGATAGGGCCATCAATGGCTATTAGCCACGATAGACAGGGATGGTATCCCTAGTCTCTTTGCCAGAAGCTGGGAATGGGTGACGGGATGGATCCCTTGATGATTAC
This sequence comes from Sternotherus odoratus, assembly GCA_032164245.1. Lineage (NCBI taxonomy): Eukaryota > Metazoa > Chordata > Testudines > Kinosternidae > Sternotherus > Sternotherus odoratus. Next base: position 59,085,998 of record JAVMKO010000004.1, read on the forward strand.
CTGTTCTGTTCATTCCCTTTGGGACATCTGGCATTGGCCACTGTCCGAATACAGGATACTGGGCTAGATGGACCTTTGGTCTGACCCAGTGTGGCTGTTCTTATGTTCTTAACTCAGCCAGATGCTGCACTTCAATAGTTTCTCATAGTTCACCCTGCAGTATCATGAAATTAACATGATTTTTGTCAGTTTCACTGTGCCAGTGAACCTGTGTGTCTGCCATCTTTGGAAGATAGTTTAAATCACTGCAGCATTACAGTCACATTTAGAAATCTCTCTATAAAATCAAGAAACTTTCATTAACAAAAATCAGCTTCAGAAATTAGTAGGCAATTGGATTCTTTCAAATCCTGGATGTTTATCTACCTTCTTTTGAAAACAAAACTTTTCTTTGGGGATCTGTGACTATCCAATTATGTCATATTGTCAGAAATTATAATGTTGAAAACTGTACTAAAGCAAAGGAAAAAATTGTTTCCAAAACAAAATATTATGACTGAAAATAACTTGGATTTGTGTTCCTTATCTTTCCGCTTTTGCTTGTGGTTGTTCTTCTCACCACATGACACCAGAGTATTTATTGCAGAAGCAGGAAAACAGTGTTGCTTATTTTAAAAGCTCTTCAGACATGAAAGGCTCTGCATTAGCTAATTTTGTTTTTAAAGATTCTGAATAAATGGTAAATGATACTCTAATTAATTTTAAAGGGACTGTCATGTGTAGAGTCCCCAATTTTTCCTCAGCTTTTTTACCTAATGTTATGCTCCTGTGCGTATATTAGATGCCGGACTGCATTTCTTTGTTCAGTGTTTATTCATAAACTGTAAACAGAAACATTACATGTTGTAAAGTTTTCTTATTCTCTCCTTTCAATAATAAAGTAATTGGTTGAACTATGGGAGAGCAAATTAACATTATGTATAAGCTTCCCCACACAGATCTTCTGGTATTACTTACTTCTGACACCCCTAACATTCCAGCCACAAGCTTCTTTTAGCGGAGGTTAATGTCGGATCTAAGAGACCTAAGAGAAAATAGGCTATAATAGTCTGCAGAGATGAGAGGTGCTCTTACTTTGTTTAGGGATTATTGCAATCTTAGTTTAAGGTAGCTAAAACATTGGGCCTACCATTGTATATCTTCAATCAGTTACCTTCCATGAATGATTAGGAGAAACACCCAGAAGATTACCTTCAGCCATGGAGGAAAGCACAAAGTGAAATAACAGGTTAGTTAACAGGTTAGTTTGCTCTGTGTGTACATGATTTTCATTTTTATTTTTTAAATCTTGAATTTAAAATCTTGAATTTTTTTTTAATTCTTGAATTTTTTTTAAATCTTGAATTTAAAATCTTGAATTTTTATTTTTTAAATCTTGAATTCACTGTTCTCTGACACCTGCTTTGCTCTTGTCCTTTGTAGGGCTTGATTTTGTAATCCAACTCAGGCATATTTCCATTGATATTTTTTTTTTCTTCAGGATTTGCCTAAGTTTGAACTGTGAGATCCGGCAACATGTTGGGAAATTATTGATTTGTCTGGGTATCTTAATGCTTCATTTAGTTTAAAGTTTGTATGTATTTGTGTTTAATATCATGCTGTGGTCAAGTGTAAGACAAGCTTTTAAAGATCTTTGCATCTTCTCTGGACAGGGCTGCCTGACTAAGCTAGTTTCCACAGTCCCAAGCGTGGTCCTGTTTTTTGTATGTGGCAAGTGATATATGAAGTTTTTTGTATGTGGCAAGTGATATATGAAGGATGCTGTGGTCAAGTGTAAGACAAGCTTTTAAAGATCTTTGCATCTTCTCTGGACAGGGCTGCCTGACTAAGCTAGTTTCCACAGTCCCAAGCGTGGTCCTGTTTTTTGTATGTGGCAAGTGATATATGAAGGATGGGGGGGAGAGGGACACAATCTAATACAAGTATATACAATTTTTACATACATTTACAATTTTTTAATCTGAAAATTACTTTGTGCTCACTATCCTCTATTACTTTGTGCTCACTATCCTATTGAAAAGGGACAGATGAGAAGTTTGCTTGCCTCAGTAATCTAATATGATACTCAGTGTATTTTCACTGAATATCATGCAAATTTTCTCTTCTCTCCCATCCAAAAAAGAAAGAAAGGTGTGGAGGAGTGGTGAGGGCAGAGAGTAAGGACACATGAATTCATTATTTCTGTTTAGCAAATCAAAATAAATAACTTCTTGAGGTGCCCAAGTGAATATCACATAAATACTCAGGTGACTATCCCAGATTTGTTTTAGACTCGGTGGTAAATCCACTGAAACAGTATGCAAAATTTGTAAAAAAAAAATAAAAAAATTTCAAAGCAGAGTTTCTCAAAGCTTCTGACAATGCCCTTTCATAATGATGATAAAGTTTTGAAATGTAGCATATGCACAGAGGGCTGTGTAAAGATGGAGCGTGAATTTTCATTTATCTTGAGAAATGTCTGCAGTACACTTAGTCTCTTAATTGTAATAAATATGGACAAAGGCTCATCTAAAGAATATTGAAATGTGTGAGGTGTAATTGCACTTCCCTCCAGAAACCTATTTGAGATCACTCTCAATGGATCCAATTAATATATTCTAGCTAATAGTCCCTTGCTTTAATTTCTTACAGCTGGGGTACAGGTGTATGGTTTTAAGTAGTTTCATATATTTCAGATGATTGTGGAACTTCATCCCTGTTTCCCCAGGGTCCTCCATTTACTTTTATCAGCACTATGTTCATAAGTGATTTCCAAGCCTGGAGGGCCAGAGCAGCTGCACCAGCTTATCATGCAATTAAAAAGGTTATATTGGCAGATAGGAGTGGTTCATTTCATCTTGAAAACTTCGTGAGGTTTTTCTCAGACAGATACAGATAGATATTAGAATCTCAAGTGTTGTAATTGAAAGGAAACAAAAAGCCACACAAAATAAATTCTATCTGATTTGTAGTTTCTTATATGGCTCACTATCACTCAAGTAAAAACATCTGTCTGTTTTTTATCCTTACACCTCCAAAACCTAACATTTATTTCAAACATTAATTCTGGTCAACCATGAATCTCTATTTGAAATGACAAGTATTGTGAAATTTAGATAGTATTTAGGAAAATACTTTGCTGTTTTCCATCAGTACTTAGTCAATATTTAATAAAACGCCTCACAATATATTTTAAATAATGTTCAGAAAGATGCACAAAACTACAAAAGCCAAGCCACTTTTTCTGAATTCTTCTGGTGCTAGTAAAAGATTGTGGATTGGCAGTCCTAGAGACTGAGTTATCTAGGTATCCACATAATCAGCATATCATGGGTAAGGTTATGTTTTAGCCACGGGTATTTTTAGTAAAAGTCATGGACAGGTCACGGGGCAGTAAACAAAAATTCACGGCCTATGACTTGTCCATGAATTTTACTGTCTACCTGTGACTAAACCTTGGGAAGAGAGGGGTGGCCCAAGGGTCACTGTGGGTTCTGGGGATGGGGGGGGGGGGGGCTGGGGCAGGCTCCCTACCCTGCTCCTGTGAAGCAGCAACCCCAGCTTCTAGCACCATGTGCTGCCTCTCCCACAAGCCCTGGTTCTGCAGCTCCAATTGGTTGAGAACCATGGCCAGAGGGGAGTTGTGAGGGTGGTGCCTGCGGGCAGAGGCAGCACATGGAGCTAGGAGATCAGGGAGGGGAGTTCCTGTCGCGTGTCTGGGGAGTTACTCCCACATAAGCACTGGCCTGCTCTTCCAGTCCTGAGGCTCCCATTCACAGGTCACTGAAGATGTCACAGAAAGTCATGAAATCCATGACCCCCCTTGGCAAACATGGAGCCTTAATCATGGATAATAGCAGTGCAAGCTTCTTTGTCTTGCAGTTTTTCTCAGTCCTAATTTGGAGAGCCACTTCCAGGAGCTGAGGTAGGCTGACCAGACAGCAAGTGTGAAAAATCGGGATAGGGAGTGGGGGGTAATAGTCTATACAAGAAAAAGACCCCAAAATCGGGACTGTCCCACTCACACCCAGGGCTTATCTACACTGCCACTTACAGCACTGAAACTTGCATTGCTCAGGGGGGTGTTTTTTCAAATCCCTGAGGGAGGAAAGTTTCATTGCTGTAAGTGGCAGTGTAGATAAGCCCTGGGTGTGAGTGCAATGGCTTCTTTTTTCAAAGGTACCTCTGGGGGTGGGGGAAGAAGGTCCTGCAAAGAAGGGGAAAGAAAAATGCCAACAAAACAAAAATCCTTATTGTAATATGTCAGTGCTTGAAATCTTTTTTTAATCATTTTAGTTGTAAATATAGTATTACTAAAAATTCTGGAAGCACACTTTTCTTTTAATTTTAAAAGAATGCAAGCTTAGTTAGCATAGAAGATTGTCATCTTCCGCATTTTGGTAAATCTTGATATGGAGTCTTCAAAGTCCCTAAATTATTGTTCTTTTCAGATGTTCATTTACCAGTCTGTGATGAGGATTTATTTCCTAGTAAAACATGTTTACATGTTGCAGTCCTGTTTTGCTGCTCCATGGTAGGACAGTAAATCTTGTGAGTTAACAGGTCTGGAGCTTTTCTAGCTCTTCAATCTGATTGACACTGGAAAGTTTTACTGGTATACTTATTTGTTATATCAGTATGACTTATTCTCCTTCCCATACAAGAATAAGCTATGCTGGTATAAGCACTTTGATATCAGTATAACGGCATCCACCCCAGATGGTGGATGGGTGTTTCTACTGCTTAATTATATGAGCTAGTTTAGTTAAAGTGGTACAACTGTGATGGTCTTACATTTTTCTCTTCCCCCCCCCCCCCCCAGACCCAGGGCAAATTTCATCATTTTTCCTGAGTGAAGGCATTTAAAACCATGCTGTTATGGGACTGTAACATTCAGTCAAATGCTGTTGTGAAGGGGGTAGGAGGAAAATCATAGAAATACCTGGGTAGGTTGATATTGCCTTCCTGTGAAATTACACTCAACCCTGGCTCTCTTATGTTGTATTAATCTGATTAAAATATCCCATTCAAATTCTCATTTCACAAATATCAAGAAAATAAGAGATTTCTGAGTTGACTGTGACATGTCTTGGGAGTCGGGGGAGACAAGTGAGGAGGCATGATGATAGGGCATTTAAGTCTCTTGTTTCACTGGTAATTGGACTGGATGCTTAAGTACTTTCTTCATAATGGTTTGTTTCTACCTCTGAGCATGGAAGACAGGTCCAGCTGCATGTTTGACCATATGGGCTACAAAGGGTGGCATCTTCCAATTTCTAGCACATGAGGTTAAGACCTGAAATAACATAGTTTCGTGCTTTTGGCTCAACCTACATGTATTTTGTTATTTTAGTTCTACTTACATGTTGGTTCTCTTTAAATTTAAAGCTTATGAGTCTTCACAATATTTATTCAGTACTCCAAGTACATGCTTACGGTTTGGGGAGGATTCACTATATTCTTCATAGGTAAAAACAAGTGGTTTAATTGCAAAACATAAGCTAAAGTCCTAAATTATAAAGTGATGCAGTCCTCCATAATTTATTCTTTCAAATCTATTTCAACATGCCTTTTTCTTTTTGCATGTTTTAGTAATTAGTAGTATTGTTCACAATTTGTGTTTGGTTCAGCACAATCATGCCTGAAGACAAACATCCTGCCTAAATTTTTCAGTTAAAAAAACCAACAAAGTACAGGTGAATGGGTGTGGGAAAGGTGACAGTAAGTACCTGTCTTAATAAGTCTGTGTATCTTTTCATAGCCCAGTAAATAACTTTTGTCTCCTCCAACTTTGTGTAGGAAAAATCACAGGATCATGGGGCATGACTATTTTCAAAAGAAGCTACTTGTTTCTCAGTGGGCCACATCTGAGTATGGAAATTGTATGGAGGGCCATGAATGCTCATGAAATTGTGGGTTGGTGTGTGGGGATGGGGTGAGGGCTCCGGCTTGGGGTGCAGGCTCTAGGTGGGGCCAGAAATGAGTTCAGCGTGCGAGAGCAGGATCTGGACGAGGGCATGGGGTTGGGATGTGCGGGAAGAGGACTCCGGCTCGGGGTGCAAGCTCTCAGGTAGGGCTGGAGATGAGGGGTTGAGAATGCAGGAGGGTGTTCTGGGCTGGAACTGAGGGGTTCAGTGGATGGGAAGGGGATCAGGGCTAGGGCGGGGGTTTGGGGTGTAGCAAGGAGACGGGTGCAGACTTTGGGCAGCACTCTACCTCAAGCAGCTCCCAGAAGCAGCAGCATGTCCCCGCCTCTGGCTCCTATGCAGAGGCACAGCCAGGTGGCTCTGTCTGCAGGCACCTGTCCGTGTTTCCTGGCCAATGGGAGCTGCGGGGGCAGCACTTGGGGCGGGGGCAGTGTGCAGAGCCCTTTGGATGCTGCATGCATAGGAGCCAGAGCAGGGACATGCTGGAGCTCAAGGGCCAGATTAAAATGTTTGCAGTGCCAAATGCGGCCCCGGGACAGTAATTGCCTTCCACCCTGATCAGCTTTTAAAAATGGAGTAAAAGTTGGCTATCATTTCCAATATTGATTTAGTTCTACCAGCATGGGCAACTTTGGGATCCCTTTTGTTTGAGTATTGATTAGGTGTGCACTGAGGAAGGTTATTTGCAACAGTGTTATAAATAAGACTTGTGTATACCTGAAAACCAAGAAGTAGTGTGAATGTTACTTATATGAAAAGCTGGGGGAAGAAGAGATGCACAACAGTACATGGGTAGGAGAGGAGGAAAAATCCATATGACCGCTATTGCCAGTACAGTGACAAAACTGATTACAAACTACCTTAAACTGGAGAAAATAGGATCCCATCAGGGAATGAAATAGTGTTTGAGTGAGTTAAAGGCAAGCTGGGTAGCAATGCTACAAATTTCTTTGCCTGCATAGTTAGTCAGAACCAGGCCATGCATTAGAAGACAGACATTGTTAGCTACCATGAGTTTTCAGAGAAATAGGTCTAATTTAAATTAAAAAGACCACAACCCCCTTCACCATTTAATAGCCAGTATCCACACCAATGTGAGTATTTTTCAGGTACTGTAGCTGAATATAATGAGGTAAAATCTCAGCTAGAATAAGTCGTTCGACTAGGCTGCCTGTGGTACTTGCACTCCAGTTACTTTCCAAATTATGCTTATTTTGTGACATGTAAGATGTATAAAACCAGATTTTTTTGCAGATATATAACTCAGCTTGAATACTCTTGTTTGTAATGTATTGCATAGAAAGCCAGAATGATTCTACCTGGATTGTTGTTGGTTTTTTGTCTTAAATAGAAAATAAGACTATACTGTACAGTGTTGTAGCCTTATTGGTCCCAGGATATTAGACAAGGTGGGTGAGGTAATATCCGTTATTGGAACAACTTCTGTTGGTGAGAGAGATGAGCTTTTGAGCTTACACAGGATCATAGGGCTTCAACTCTTCTTCAGGTCTGTACTATGATTGCATAAGGCTCTTTTTATATACTGCTGGTGGATGTGCAACAGATAAAATGTGATGTAGATTGTATGCCCGTGGTACCAATAATTTTTCATAGAATATTTTTTTGTTACCTATTGAATTTTTTCCCCTTTGCTAGTCAGTTGTTGTGCTTCTTATTACATAGGATGACATTGACAACTGCTGTGAATACTAAGCAGGGCATTTTAGCCTTGACTCAGAATAGAGCCTCTGAAGCAAAAGTGAGCATGTGTGCCAAAGGGAATCATGGGAGAACTCAGTTGGATGGGTTGTCGAGCTGCTGCTGCTTTTCGTACTACAGAGATAGGGGTGCATGTAGGGTGGTAGAGGGCAGGTACTGGCAGAACAGGGAGAGAGGTCAGCACTTCCTTCCTTAAATGCAGATAAATATCTTCCCAATTGTAAACATAATGACAGCAGCTCTAGGAACCCAGAAATCTCACTTGCTTGAGTCTACCAAATCAGCCACAGATGGAAATTTTCCATTAAAAAGCTGCTTACGTGCCTCAAAGTTCTGCCATCTCCATCGCTCAGTCTGCAGCTGTCATTGGCTCCTACGTTGTTGCAAACTGAGCATAATCCTGGCATCTTTGGGTTATGATCCTATACCCCTGGTCCTTTCAGCTGTTTGTGATGTACTATTAGATAATCAGCTAGCCAGACTCTCTAGTATATCTAGTTGAACAGAGGGGAAATACTTGAGTATCTTGTCTAGCACATTGTGGAAATGGTAGGCTTCCTACCCAGACCTGGATCTTCTGGGGGGTTTGTTTGTTTTTGAACACTCTTTTAAGCTTATAAGTTTCTCTCACCAATGCATTGTACTGCAGAGAACTCCAGCAAGCAGTTTGGACATCCAGTTATACACCAGTATATTTGTAAAGACCATCCACTCTTTTGGGATGTCTGCCTCATCTGATTACATGACTGAAGCTTGAATGTCTGTCTCTGCCCAGCTGAAAGGACAGTCATAAGATGTTCTTTGTTCTTGAGACCTCAACTCATTTCTTCCCTCTCACTTTATCAGCAAGTTGTTGCAGACCAGTTTTTTAAAAGTCTGGAAATAGCTCATAGTCTAAGGTTAATGTAGTACTGTTTGTATGTGGAAGTAGCTTCTGACCAAGTTGATCCCTGTGGAGTATAGAAAGTAGTGGACTAATTAAGCTACCTTACTTTGAGATAATAATAGGAGGACAATTTGTAGATTGGCCGTTAAAAATATATCTGTGGTACAAGACTGAGGCTGGATCCATTCTGCCTTCTGAAACTGTACAATTGTAAATAATCTGGAATATTTTTGTCTGTGGATGTGGGGCATGTTACACAGAGGTGAAAGTTGAGGTGAAAGTTGAGGATAGATTCTCCTAAACAAAATAAGTTACTACAGTTATTTAATTATTATTTCCATACTGCTCATTTAGTATTACTCATTGCCTTCACTGACTCTCAGCACTACTTTAAAGGTGAAATTATAAACGGAAGATCTGCCTATTTCAGCTATTTATTTTTTATCACAACTGCATCTAAAATGATAGTACCATAGAGTAACAACTATATTTTTCACTCAAACATGAGAATTCCAGACTAGTCCAGAAGGAAGACAGGCAGTCCTTAAGAAAGAAGTATGAAATAAAAAAGTTTACCAACCTGAAGAGCCTGCATGTTGAGACATGTTCTTTTCATCATCTTAAACCCAGGTTCCTCCTGAGAAGGAACACTTCTCGTGATGTTGTTTCATTTGGGCAACCAGGCCTTGCATTTCTTTGTTGCACTGTTTGCATTTTGTACACATTCCTGTCTTACCCACAGGTAAAGGAACTTCATTAAAATATTCCCAAACTGGGTCTCTTTTATGGCCTGCTGTCATTATGGGTTTACCCGTCTAGTGAGAGAATGTTATGGTAGATCTCAAATCAATGAAGGTCACACTCAGAAAGACCTCAAGACTTCTGGAATATGCTGCTCAAACAGTTTCACTTTTGTTTCTACTGCCTGTCCTCTCTTCTCACATTTATCACCAGACTACTTCTCCTTGTCCAGATCTGTTCTGCCCCCAACAATCTTCTATTCATTGAATTTTTTGAAACTGAGACCTGTTATTTCTCACCTGTAACAGGGTGCTGGTTTAGAAGAGCAAGCAGCCCCCTGTTAGCCCTGACTCAGGGAAAAGAAACTGCTAGTTGGAGCTGGCTGGGAGGCCACGCCCTAACCACCTGCAGGCCTGAGGAGCCAGCTATAAAAGCAGGCGGGCAGGAAGCCAGAGGAGGAGGAGACTAGGGAAACAGGATAGGGAGGAGTGTGAGGCTCTGGATCCCTGTGAGCCAGGAAAGGGGGCTTGTCTTCCTGAGCAGTGGACTGTTAATCTATATATATTGTAAATAGTAGGTGGTAGGAAAAAGACACAGCTAATAAAGTACCCGGGTGCTGCACAGAAGGGTCTCCAGTGGTGTTTTTGAAGAGGACCGGCAGGGGCCCGATCACATCACCTCTATACATTATTTATTTAGTTATTAAATAACATTTTTGCTGTTATCAAGCATGTTACCTCTGGAGACAAATCTACAGTTTGAGAACTGCAAAACTAAGCATTTCTGATAGTATCTTCTAGACTGAGCACTGAGTCCCATTTGATAGATAGAAAGATTAATGTAAATAATCTATACTGAAGCCCCTGGAACCCTATAAGATTGGGTCCCTAATCCATGAACTATTAGAACTCATTTACAAACTTTTTTTAAACATTACATGAATATATTGTTGAATACTATAGAATTAGAATTTATAAACTCAAAGATATCTTATTTTAATTAAAACTACCTTTAGATAGGTATTTTCCTCAAAATCTGAGTTAAATAAAAGAGTCCAATTTTTATCCACCTTGGTTGTAATGTACTTCCAAGTCTTAGACTGGATCAAGTAGATAAAAAATGTCCTGGACTGACAATAAATCATGTGGGAGTTGAAAACTGCCTTAGGAAGCAATTGATGTACTTAATTTCTAACAACAGATTTGGCTATTAATTAGCGCTGCACTACTAAAATTGTTGCCCTCAAAATCTGGAAATTTAGTAAGTGGTGATGTGACAGGAGGTGGTGACAGGAGGTGATGACAGTAACAACTTTGGTAGGTGGGGAACCTTTTTCTTTTTTTTTAATTGCTGGAACATAGTGAATATGAAGAGTATCATATAGGTTCCTGCTACATCAATGCCTAGATTTTCTGTTTTACAAGGTGATAGGAATACAATGAAAGAAGTAAGATATTTTATACCATTGTTAAATAACTAAGGATTTTTTTTTTAAGTCTTGTCACTTTTGGATGCTTCTTCACTCTATAAACCAGTCCTTCATTGGTTATACACAAACATTTTCTTCTGCTACAGTAGGACCTCCCTCTTGATTTTGAGTGGCAGTTGTGAGAGGATATTTTTCATGATCGCTCCTACTCTTTTCTCCAGTCCTCCCTGGTGTATGTATGTTGCTGTTGTTATTTATTATTTGTGTTTTGCTTTATTTTCTTTCATGGCAGCTTATTACCTCATTGCAAAATGTGCCCCAACACATGCTGCTGAGCTACTTTCCTGTGATCTTGGCCTTGGAAGATTTCCTCAAAAGTATCAATTATAGATGAAAGTGTAGATGTAGTAGTCTAACACCTTGTTTCAGTTACTTGGTTCATTCATAATTTATACAAGCATTAAAATACCCTGGTGCAACAGACTCTTGACCAAAATTTCTACTTTATTTGCCAGATGTCACATTGGCTTAAATGCTTTCATCAGTATTCTAGGGAAAATGAAACTTTACCATTATTCCTGTTTTCTTCACAATTTGAAGAAATCTTAATAGGTCCTAAATAACGGCCTTTGTGGGATTTTCAGATGCACTCAACATTACCCTAATTGTACTCCCGTTGAATTCAGTGGAAGCAGAGTTAGGTTAATGCTGAACACACTTGAAAATCCTGGCCTTTATATCTCGTGTAAACATTGAGACCCTTTTAAAAGGTGCTATAGAATTGTAAAGCATTATTAAATAACTCAGTGTTTTTTACCAAACCATATTATAAATGGGAGAAATTCAGCCAGAGACAGTAAGTGGGATTTGAGGACATGCCTAAAAGAATTAGGAGTACTAGTCCTGTTAGAAGTCCAAAGTGAATATCTCTCCAAGCATGTGGGAGTTAGTTGACAGTAGAACCTAGAGTCCAATCTGTAAACAATACTTGCTTGCTATTACTGTTTAATTGCCACTTTAGTACTGAGTATCAGCATATAAAGTTTAGGATTAAAAAACTGAGTTCTATATTTATCACAGTTTGTAATGGTTTCCTACTGTGTGTGTGTGTTTGTTTGTTTTAATATACATATAGGAGGACAAAGAAGCTAAGAATCTTGTGCCAGACAAAGGAAACCATGGACTAGCTCCAGGAAATGAGAAATTCAAACCTGTGGTACCCTGGCCACATGTGGAAGGCATGGAAGTGGATTTAGAATCTATTCGAAGAAAAAATAAGGCCAAAAATGAACTAGAACATCATGTTGGTGATAACAATCAGCAGAACATCATGCAGAGACAATATCTCACATTTAAGCCTCAGACATTTACATACCATGATCCTGTTTTACGACCTGCAGTCCTTGGTAATTTTGAGCCCAAAGAACCTGAGCCTCATGGAGTTGCTGGTGGCCCTGGAGAGGAAGGCAAGCCATATGTATTAGGACCAGACTACAAAGAACCTGTTCAAGCCAGCATTAAAGAGTTTGGGTTTAATATGGTGGCAAGTGATATGATCTCACTAGATCGGAGCATTAATGACTTGCGTCAAGAAGAGTAAGCAGACTTTTATTTTTTGTTCTTGTTTTTTTGTTGTTGAAGGATTGGATAAATTTTTTACATGTGCTTTAACCACATCTTTAAAACTACAGATTAGATGAAGCCAAATAAGAGATCTTGTGTTAGTAGACTACCTGTTACACTTCTCTGCGTTCTTATTTTACTTAATCTTTTCTTGAATATTAATCTCGATTGATTGCCCCTCTGAAGTAGTCCATTATCATGCCTAATCACTTGAATTAGGATGTCTTGGGTCAGCCACTTCTTTAATTATCCTTTTATTTTTAATCTCTCATCAAGATGCTTTAATATTGTGAATAAGCCTTTTTATGTCCTTTTAAAATTTGTGCAGAGCACTACAACACTTCCTCTTCCCATTACTCCATAAGCCCTCCAAAGAGAGCTTGTTCTAACAGAAAACCAAAGCTAAGACATATATTCTTTCCCTTGATGTATGCACCTATAACTCTGATTACCTGCCTACATCTATGGAACTATTTATCTGCCGTAGAGGTGTTTAGAACCCAAAGGTGACACCAGCATAATCCTCCTAACCACTTTACTTCTTGCGTATTGTAGTGAAAGAAACTGCTCTAGAGATTTAAATTCCTTGTTCTGGTATGTAGGGACTTGGGGGTATATTTTGGTGGGGATTGGGAGTTTTTAACAATTTCCTCCAGTTATTCTACAGATAGTCTTTCTAGCAGCTTGAGAAGGCTGGATTGTGTTCAGTCTTCACATTTTCCTTATTAAATCTGTGTTAAGAATAGGTCCTCTGAGTTCAATATATTGATCACTACTAAATCATTTGCCACTATTATCTCTCTTTTTGTTGTTGTTGTTGTTTTTCTGTTTGTTGTGTGAAATATGGTACTTGTCTATCTCATTCACTTGCCATCCCCATATGTAGAGCTGTACCAACTACAGGATTTGAAGCCAAGCTCTGGATTTTATGTCTCCAGCTGTGGCATCTGAATCATTGGTTAAGTGATTGGTTACTGTAGCACCACCCGTGTATTTTCTGATGAGTATTTTCCACTCCAGGAGCTGGGACATAATCAGCCATCTGCTAACCTGACTCATACTTTTACATCCTCTGTTATTTGAATGTACTGCCTGCTGCATGCTTATTAAAAAAGAAAAGGAACATATTCTGGATGAACTGCATAGACACTACAGCATTTTTTGTGTGCTGAGGTCCACATATTCATTACAATGAGTACTTCTGCCTGCTTGCGGCTTGGGGGTGGTTCCCTGCAGTTTTTTCTGCCTCCACAGTGGCAAGCAGCTCAGCCAGACCTCCTTACCGCAGAGTTGTTCTGAGGAAATTTCCAAACATTATTTCAAGTGTTTATAAGACCAATTGAATAATTTGTTTAATTCCCAGATATGTCCCAGGGCTGCTTTTTATTTATGCAAAGAATGACCCATCAGCTTCCTTCCCCTTCTGAGGTGTCTGCAGCAGCTGCTCCCCCTGCAGGCTTCAGGGAGAGAGCTATACCAAGTAAAGCCAGAGGCAGAGGGAAGGGTCTGTAGCTCCCCACTCTCCCCCTGCCGTGCAGTGTCTTGCTGAGGGAGCAAGGGTGTAGTTTCCCTTCACAGCCCAGGCTTGGACTCTCTTCTCTGGGTGGGAAAGGATTTGAGCAGACTGAAAAAAAACTGGCATCAGGGTAAGCAGCTCCCGTCTCCATGAGGGGAGTAAAGCCAGAATGGCAGTGCACTTGAGTCCCAATAGCCCACACCAACATCCACACCTCTGACTGCAGAGCTTGGCTGACCCCCATCCACACACACACTTTCCTTTCTCTTCCCCACCCGGAGTACCGTTTAGATTGGTGATGCAGACACTGGATACCACACAGATGCTGCCAACCCTTGAGAGTGCAGTAAGGGGCCTTTTGGTTCAGCTCTCTCTCTCCTCTGCAGCCAACTTCGTCCTCCCTCTGAAGCAGGATTATGGGGACAAACTCCCAAAGGGAGAAATAAAATAAGTAATAAAATCAGTGCTGGGTTCTCCTGCTCACCTCACAGAGTGCAGCATGGGCGATCAGTGCAGAAAAGATAAGCTATATATGTGCTGATTCTTTTAGGCCTGCAACCACGCAATCCCACAAAGACAGTTCTTCCTTCTAAGGAGAAGGAGAGCAATTGCCAAATTCAGAGTTTGAGAATCAAATAGTAAAATATTTAAAATATGAAAAAAGAAAGAATTGAGCCTCTTTCAGGCAAGAGAGTATTGAATATTGTGCAGCTTACATTTAGAAAGTCTACTGTTGTCTTAGACAAGCTATAGCATAGAGGTGGGTAAACTACGGCCCGCGGGCCACATGTGGCCCGCCGGCCATTTTCTTCTGGCCCATGAGGTCCCTGCACTCCCAAGCCGGCCGCCCCACGCTCCCTGGCCAGGGACAGGGTGGAGCGCGGGGAGCCGCTGGGCCCCAAGCTCCCTGGCCGGGGGACGGGTCGAGCGCAGGGAGCCGAGTGGAGTGCAGTGAGCCATGGAGCCCCGTGCTCTCTGGCCGGCCTACCCCGCACTCCATGGCCTGGAGCGTGGGGAGCCGCGGGGGCCCCTGGCCGTGGGCTGGGTCGAGGAGCGCCCTACTGAGTAAGGTAAGCAAGGGGGGGTTAGGTGGGTTGTAGGGTCCCAGAAGCTGGTGTTTAGTGTGGGGGGATCTCAGGAGGGGGCTGTCAGAGAACAAAGTAAGGGGGTTTAGATGGTTGGTGGGGTCCCAGGGGGTGGTGGTTAGGGTTGGGGGATCTCAGGAGGGGGTAGTCAGGGAACAAAGCAGTGGGGCTTAGAAGGGGGTGGAGGTTTGGGGTGGCAGTTAGAGTGTGGGGGGGTCTCTGGAGGGACAATCAGGGGACAAGAAGCGGGGGAGCGGGGTTGTATGGGTTGGGGGTTCTGAGGGGGGCAATCAGGGTGGGAAGTGGGTGGGGGTTGGAGACTGTTTGGGGATGCACAGCCTTCCCTACCCGGCCCTCTGCACAATTTTTAACCTCAATGTGGCCCTCGGGCCAAAAAATTTGCCCACCCCTGCTATAGCAGGTATCCTTCCTCATGCACCCTGGGAAAATGTAATAGAGGGATAGGGGTTTCCTAAAAGTAGCTGGAAAAGTATCTAGCTTGCATCCCCAGCTGCTTCTGTGGCTCAGCATGCCCTAAGGTCCTGGCTGTTGTTCCCAACTTGAGTTATAGGTTGCCATGTATCACCACCACCTCCACTTCTTCCTCCCAGCTGATGGCTATGGAGCGATCAGAGGGACAGCAGTCCAGATGTGAAAAATATAGTAGGCTGTAAGCAGCTTCTTGATTCACCATTTCTTTCATTTTACTCTACTCTTTCACCAGCCTCCAGTTTATAAGGCTGGAAAGTTGCTTGGTTTGCACACATCAAAATTTTATCTGGTATCTGAAGAGAAATGCAACTATTTTTCCTGGTAGTCAGGGACTCAGTGTTTCTAGCTGGGGGAGACTTTTTCTTGAAAGAGTGGCCTACCCGTTGTACAGGATATTTACAGGCAGTCAAGTCTAAGCATGCATCAGTTCAACCTCTCCTCTAGGCATGAAAACTCTCAGGTGACATCAGGCCAACCAAAAAAAAACCAAAAAACTAATATGATCTATCATCTGACAGTCTGAGTCTCCCTTTGATTCTTCTGTTGGGTGAAAAGTCCGGTTTAACTACTATGATAAACCAATGAAACACAGCCTTGAGTTCTTCCAGGAGGGTTTTACTATGGTGTTATGAGGGTCCAAACAAAAGATCAAGACACTATGATTATAACATTCTCAGCCTTAACAAGAAAAGGAAATTTAGCACAAATCCCAACATCAGATGCTTCCTTCGGCCATCAACTTTATTCCTACTCCACAAGTTCATAGAGTACATCCTTGGAAACTCATTTTGCCCTTTGAAGCAGTACTCAGATTGAACCCCTGCAGAAAGATTTTTTATACTTTCTATCCATTAATGTAGGCCTCCTGATGGCTCCTATCTCCAAATCAGATTAGTTGGGGCCCGGGAGGGTATTTGAAATTGAGCTTTCTCCAATGAAAAGCAATATTATACTTTTAATTCTGTCCATAGTCCTTTCAACAGTCATCACATTCATTCCCTATGCAAATTCAAGAAATAGTCCTTCCTTCAATTAAGCATAAATGTTAAGGCCTTATGAGAACTGACCATCTCAAGGCAGAGTAGTCATCTCTTCAGTATTGAAGTCTGCTAGACAGCACATGGCTATCAATACAGTAAAACCTCCATTTAACGGACTAATTCGGGCGTGGGGGTGTCCATTAAATCATTATTTAATTAAAAAAAAAAAACAAGCTGTCGGAGCAGCAGCCCGCCCGCCACAGGGTCGGGGCGGCAGCTATGCAGCCCGCCCGTAGCTGGGACCCAGGTGGCAGCCGGGAGCAGTCAGCCAGCCCGCCCGGGTCCCGGCTGCCGGGAGCCGGCAGCCAGCCCGCCCGCTGCCTGGACACGGGCGGCAGCCGGGAGCCGGCAGCCAGCCCACGAGAAATGGATTTCGGATGCATCAGACTTGCTCAGAAATTTTGTCCGTTGCGTCCGAAGTCCGTTAAATCGAGGTCCGTTAAATCGAGGGTTTACTGTACATAAATTCACCAAATTCTGCATATTGGTTATTCAATCTTAACCAATGCCATTTACATTCTTTTAGCAGAAGTCTTTTCCATGCCTTAGTGCATGAGAAGATTAATAAAATATTTATGGATAATCTGCCTCATTTTGGCTGTCCATGGTTAAAGGGCGACCCTGCTTCCCATCCAAAGCCACGATGCTCTGAAAATCCCATTTTAATGGGTCTGTGTACCTTAGCATGAAAAGGAATTGGAAAATTTATCAGTGCTTGCCTCAGAATTTCTTTAAGTAACGGAATCCACAGATCCAGTCCATCCTAAGGACAAGTGGATCATCCAGAATAGTGACAGAAACTGATATCCATTAATTTTGGTTTGTAGTCATTAGATAGGATTTACTTTGCCACGCAGTAGGAGAAATTGCTATTGTGCTTTTTACCTAAAGTATATTTAATACAGTCTGTAAATTAGGAAGGTAGGTTTGAATTATGCTTTCTCAACTGGCGGGAACTTTTGGAGGTGAGGCATTCTTGGTCTGCTAATGCCTGACAGTTCTCTCCCATGCCCACACTGAAAGCAGACTTAAATACCCATTGTCACAGATCTGTGGACCTTACTACTTGAAGAAAGAAAACTTTCAGGTAAGCATGGATGAATTTTCCTATTACCTGGATTAAGCAAACCATTGTTTCATCTTGTCTCACGTGGTGATTTTCTGTATAATAGTAGATATTTCTAAAACTACTTGGTTTTCAGATGTCTTGCATGCATGTTTTTTCTAGCTTTATTAGTATAAAGCACATAGTTCTTTACTGTTCCTTAACCCCCCCAAGAAACAATTGAAATGGGAGCTGCATACTCTAGGTCTTTTTCAAATTACACACACAAACCTACATTAAAAACGTTATTAAGCTTGCAAAATCGGGCACTCAGAAGTTAGGACATGCCAGTATTAAGATTACCTGGTCTCGAGGGAGCGTCCACCATTACTCTGTGGGGATGGCGTATGCACAGTCTTGTCAGCATAGGAGTTGAGAGAGGCTCAAGCATGCTTAGTGAGGATGGATTCTTCAGAGATTAAAGCAGCTAAAATCTAAGTAATATCTACTGAGCATGTGTGAATTGCAGTTTTTACCCCGAACGCTTATAATTTGGCCAAATATAGGTGGATTTTCATGGACCAGGCACATCCCTGTTAATGACAACAACCCCTGTGAAATTTCAAGTTCCTGCTACCAAGCATAGGGATGCTAGAGATCTTAGAGAAAATTGCCACACACACACACACACACACACACACACACACACACACACACACACAAAAAAAAGTCAAAACAACATATTTTTCACTAACCTCATTCTCTGAAATGGCTGAACCACTTTGGCTGAAATTTTCCTAAAACAAAAAATTTGAAAGAGAATACACCCACCATGTAAAATTCCAGGACAAACTGTTAAAGTTTGTGGAAGTTATAAGCAATTGAACACAAAATCTGATAATGGGAAGTGTCAGGCAAACTTAATGATAGATGGGTTCTGCATATAAAACTACACAACACAATGTATACAAGACCAAGACAGCAGGACTTCTACTGCTTGCAACTTTTTCTCTTCTGATTGTCAGTGAGGTAACAAAGTTCTCCTATTAAAAATGCATATTTGATAGAATAACCTAAATCCACATGTGGCCTCCTTTTGGTAGAGAGGGTTCATTGTTCAAAATTTATTCAAACCAAATACAATCTAAAATGAGTATCCTGTATTAAACTTAAATCAAGAAATATTCTTTTAGGGTATACTGTGAATAAATAATACTTAGAAACTCCCTGTCTGTCCTATGTACTAATTTTTATCTTCTGTTAGAGCCCTTAGGCCGGAGATGTTCATTCTATTGATCAGATTATATGCCAGAATAATAAACCAGGATAATTAACTATGTTGGCCCTAAGGAAAGGATGAGTACTCAACATATTGTTCTTCTATTTGCCATTTTATTGTATAACCAATAGAAATTGTGGTTGCAAATATGATGGTTTTGTTAGGATTTTATTTACGCTAGATTTTTCATCTTTCTCCCTCCCCGCCACTATTTACCTATATATGACCTTTCAGTTATAGGAGAAAAAATTGAGTAGTCTGACTGATAGATTAAACTATTTGTGTGCATGTTTGTGACATAACGTGGTGAATTAGGTTAATCATCTCTTACATAATAATAGATCCAAGGCATGTGTGTCTCAGATGCTCAGTGCACAGCATCAAATATCTCAGTCTGCTGCTGCGTAAGTGCTGCACTTCTTAAAATCGACTTTGGTCAGCAAGTTATCATTTTAAAGTTAGAAATTGAGTCAGGCTGTTTTGCTGGCAAAAAAAATATTAAGTGTGATATAACTTTAAAATAAGACTTTCCATCGAAGCAAATTGGGTGTGTATTATTAGTTGAAGATAAAGCAGCAAATTATCATAGAAATGTTCTCAATAATCTTTAAACCAGTAAGATCCAGATGTTTAATTATGTTGCTCCTTTGCATTTATTGTTGCTCTTCCTCCCAGTTCTTCCCAGGATTTCTCCCCTCCCATTTCCACCTTTAATTACATTATAGCCCTTACAGGGCATGTCCTTTCACTATATACACCTATATATATTTTCAAAGAGGGAGTACTGTCATCATGGATAAGTTATTAAAAAAACAAACACTTTCTACTGATTTAATTATTTTTTCAGTACTCTGAAATAAAAAACAAGATTCTCCTTTATTCTTTTGGTCATCTAACTATAACATAGTTTTAATTTTTTTCAAGATCATTTTTTTAATAAATGACCCTGTAGAAGCAAATGTAGGATGGCTTCGCTTCAGGCCTAAAACATAGTCAAGTTAGCATAAGGCCTGCTATAAAAAGACTGCCAAACAATGCTAGAAGGGAGCATCGCACAACTTTAAATGAGCATGTTCCCTAATTGATCAGCAACGTAACAATGAAACAACATTAATTGGGACGACTTTAAATGGGGAGTTATTGTATCACCCTCTCTACACCCTGAGCTACTCCCCTTCCTGCACACAGCCCCTAGCTACCTCCTCCCTGCACCCTAAGCTGTTTTCAAACTTTTTGAGCTAAGCCCCCCCACCTTTGAGTTATACTTTTTGGTTGTGCCCTTTCTTCGTCTCCCCTCCCCCCGGCCGCACCAAGCTAGACAGGCTGCTGCGGTGAGGACTCCTCCCTGCACCACTGGCACACCCACCCTCCCCCGAATAGAAGTCTGACTACATCTATGCCCAAGGCCCCTGCCCTGAGCCCTCTTTACCTCCCTCTCTCCCAGATGGGCCCCCGAGTTTTTACAGCATGTCAAAGGTGGGGGGGTGGAACTCAGAGGAAAAAAAGGTTGAGAACCCCTGTTCTAAACAGTTGTTAATTTTCCCGTCAGCTCCACTGTATAACCAAGGAGATTCCACAGAAGGACTCAATACCAAAGCTTACTTTCTTCATGAAGGTGGTGATTTTCTTAATTTCATTGTTGTACTAATTACACATATGATACTGTTTAATTAAATAAGCTTTTAGTAATTACAGTTGGTATCTGTGTCCTTGGAAACCAAACATTAAGGACTTGCTTTCATTATATATGAAGCCTAGGGAAAAATCAATTTTTGTACTATGGCGCACTATATATATCGTTCGTCCATCAGAATTGATGAGGACCACCCAGTGTCATCAGTTTGTTTGGGAGTGGGTTCTGAGATGGCTGATTAGTCCAATCCAAGCCCGGAATTGACGGTTGCATTGAGGACATTGAAGATCAGGTTGCCGACCGGGTGAAGAGAGGATACCAGCCCTGGACTTGCGAAGAAGGCGTTTCTCTATAGCATCACTCAGTCTCTTTTGTTCGTAGGCTGTTGCACCATCATGAACTCGTCTGCGCCAGGCAAAGCGATCATTAGCGATGTTCTCCCAATTTTCAGGATCTATGGCGCACTATAATAATTCCATGAACTACCAAAAAAAAGTTTTATTATGCAAATAGCAGAATAAAACAGTGTTTTACTGAGACTTAAGTTTATGAGAATTAAGTGACTTATAGCGATCAAACTTGAAGAAGAAAGCTATACTTTTGACTGCATGTCCTCATAAGCTGCTTTGGTGGCAAGACTCCAGAAGGGGAAAATATAGCGGTTTAAAAATATAATTAGCAATGTATTATTAGATCAGACCTCCAGGGTCTTGTGTGTAGCAGGAATATGTGTAAGCATTTTTCTGTACCAGTCCAGCTCTATCAGTGCCACTAACAGTAGAAGAGTGTACACAGAGTCCGTGTGCTTTAACCCTATGTGCTGCTGCCATTATAAATTTTCCCATTGTAGTTGCACTCCAAATGTGGGTTATTCCACTGCTGGGGGAAAAAGATGTTGGCACAGGCATAGATATTTGTAAGTGCATTTATTTGTGTATGTACTCAGTCTGAAACGGGGAGAATGAGCTGTAAACAGAACATTAGATTCCAAAAATCAAATGTATATTGCCCAGCACTCAGAGTTCTGTATTCAAGGTCTCCACTAGACCTTGAAGCTTTTTTCCATCTGCTGTATGCAAGACTTCCCAGGTGAGGACCTGTCCACTCTCATCATGTGCTTTCTTTTGTTCTAAATGCTTTTGGGCAAATGAAGTGTTGCTCACCCATGTCAGATGTTCAGTAGCACAAAAAAGAAACTCAGTTCATTCATTAACCCTATATGCTCAGTATAATTTCCTCAGCAGGCTTGTCTACCATGCTAGAACACAATTTAGCAATATGATGTTAAACATATGTTAGCATTTAGGGTACACAAGAACTGTCATGATTAACAAATCAAATCAACATCAAATAAAATTTAATACTATAGCCACTTAATCTTTGGCAATAAAGCATATAAGATAAATGTTAACACTAAGATTAACCTTCTACAAAAGTAAGTTACAATTTTAAAATCACCCCATTGCAAAACAATGTGCAATAATAAAATAACCATGATTAAAAATACATTATTTCTTATAGGCCAAAAGGAGCCTCTTTTTCACATCATTTTTTCTTATTTTTCCAGACAACGGGCAAATAGGGTAGGATGTTGTTTTACCTCTTTTGCATGGGCGGGGGGGGGAGCGGTGTCAAAACCTTTTCAAAATTAACTTCACAATCTTTAGGAATATAGCTAGAAGAGCAATGTAAAGCAGAAAAATACCAGAATGGAGTCCATGATGTAAGTGCTGTGATAAAAGGTGAAACTGTAATATGCAGAGTAGCATGAGAGAAATCAAAGCTTAGTGTGAAAAAGCAGCATTTTTACCGAGTGCAACAGAATCCGAAATATGAAACTGTTTGTGGTAAAACAACAAATATTTATTGGGACCATAGTCTGCAAAATACATTATGTAGGGCCATCATTCATTTTTGTTCCCAGATTACCACCATTCCATATAATTTGTGTCCCCTTATTTTTATTGTTAAAAATTATTTACATCAGAAATAAAGAATCTTAAAACTGATGCTATAGAAAGACTTATTTACATGAAAAAGAATGTTTTAAGTTTCCTGCATTCTTTTTTTGGTAATCCCAAATTTGGGATCTTTGCATAAATTGTATTCCACAACTGGGCACTGGCTGATTAAGAGATGTGATCGAGGTACCCGTGCTTCCATGAACTTTAAAAAATGTAGCCACCACTCTAAAAAAAGTTTGTTCTTTGGAGACTGAAGGACGATGGTCAGGCTGTAAGTAGGGGAGGCTGGATTGGCGTGGGGAGCATTAGCCATTGCAGAACAGGCTCCAGTTACTAGCTTGACTAAATAGCCTGGGGGATGCTATCTGTCCCCTATTAAGTCATGGGAAAACAGTAAGCCAGACTGAAATGATCAATTTGGGGACTGTTTGTTCACCTCCTCTCCAGATCACCTTTTGGTTTTATAAAATATATTTACATAACTATCATTTACGTGTGGATTGCTTATAAACTGGATAGAATATTTTCCAGATGTAAATTGGAATGCTAAATGTACTTGGTCACATCTAGTTAACAACAAAAATGATGCATCATAATAGCAATCCTCAAGCCCACTTCTGGTCCGTGAAAGGCTGTTGGGGAAGATAATGAGCAGACCTGAATGCAAAAGATGATTGTGAATACAAAAAATGTGCTTTTAAAAAAACTTTATTGCAGCTACTGAACTAGTATCATACCACTTTTGAGAAAAGCATCAAAAAAGTGAGCAGTACAAAATAGTTACCACTGTGTGGCATGATGAATCACAAATCTTTTGAAACTGGAATTCAGCTTAAAAATGCAGTTTATTTATGAAGAGTTCGATACTGGTTTAGTAATCTCCTCTCTATATAATTTTAGAAGTAAATTAGTTCTTGGAATGTTTCAGTAAGTTGTTCAGTGAGTAAGGCCTACGTTTTCAAACTGTTCATTGATTTTTGGTTCTCGACTAAGCCTGAATATTTAGCTATTACAGCTCCCAGAGAAGTCAATATAAGTGCTTAATACCGCTGAAAATTGGGCCCTGTACATTTAAAGCTGGTCATCCTAAATGACTGGACACTTCTTTGAAAATATAGGTCAGAATGACTATGGGATGGGTAGATAGATAGATGGATAGATAGATAAGGATATGGTCGAAAGAGAGAACATAATTTCTTAAGCAAGAGAGACCATGATACTGGATTTCTTAGCATTTAAAAAACTAAAATACAAATGAAAACTTTACTCTTAATATATTCAGTATTAAATTGCCCATTATAATTGCATCTCTCCCTCTTAAGTTGAGGGGAACTCTATGACCACAATATCTATTCTATATCTTTCTGCTTTTGGTATTCAAGAGTTGTAAAAATGGAAAAGATCCACAAGTATAACTCATTTGTCTCTTTGTCGCTTCAGTGTTGTTCCCTACACTACATTTCCCCCCTATTTAGAGTTATAGTTTCTGAGCAATGATTTGAGCACTAACTCAGATGATCTGTTCAAATCCTCAGATTGTTGTAGGGTTCCAGGAATGTTACATATTGTGGAAGCCTATATAAGGCTACATTTTAGCCACTGTCATCAGAAGAGATAATAGTTAGTGTGGTGGGAATGCATTTCTGAATACTGACTTTATTATTTTTATGAATTTATGGTAGCATTAAGTTGCCATATTGGTAGCCTTGTACTTCATTGGGAATACACATTTTTCAATGTTGCTAAGATAATGCTTGTTTTCTGGAGGGAAAACACATGCGTGTGTACAAAGTTAGAAATTAACTCTATTTCCACAGTCATTCAGTTTTTGTGTCGGTTAAGGATGGTCACTCAGCAATACCTGTTGTTGTTGTCTGATATGAAGACCTGCTGCCAGAAACTGAGATCATCAATTCATTTCACATAGATCACCCACAGCAGTAGAAGATTCTACTTGTTCTTCTTTTAGACAAAATGTTTGGGGATAGAGGTGAAGAAAACCTACAGAGAAACTGAGTAACGGCATGTTAGTTTCACTGTGATGTCTGTGGGATAAAATATTTCTGCTCCTTCAGAAAACAGATATGATCAATCCCCCTTTACCTTGTCCCTTCTCCTCCACTGTCCCAAAGGGATTTCCTTTCCTGTAGGAGAGAGGTGGGATATCTGTAATTTCATGACAAATTTAAATTGCTACTGCTGTGCCTGATCTTCCTGTATCTGTCTCAGTGTTAACTTCATACTTGGAGTTTGAAAGATGCTTCATAAAAACAAAATATTCCTCTTTTAGTCTGGTCAGTCATGATTTTTTAAGTTCAATGTGAAATTATGTAAAATCAGTTTAAACTATAGGGAAAACCTACTCTGTGCTGTTAAATGGAATTAATTTGTACCTGGTATTTATTTAGTCTACCACTGGATGTCACCACTGTTCCACATAAATGCAGCCAGGAAAAGGATTTATCTAGTGTGTTGGGAGAAAAAGGAGGAGGGAGATCCATTTGGCACTTAAACTATTCAAAATTGTTTAATTTAACGCTTCTCAGAAAAAGTAACGGAGGATAGCTCACTCTGGAAAATCATAGCATAGATTTGATGCCATTAGATGCACACATTGTTTCAAACTCCAATTGGCAAGTGCAGAATTGTGAGAGCAGAGTGAATGTATCGATTACTGTGGACTGTGAGTGCCCTTCACAGACTTGTTGGTGATGAGTCGCTAAGCTGACTATCCAAGAAATTAGATCAGGTCTCTGGAAATGGCTAGGGGTAAGATCTTGTTGGTCTTATAGATGATGTAGCATTATCTAAAATGTTATAGTTTACAAATATCACATTTATCCAGAAATGACTTTCAACCTACAGGTGTAATGTCTACTAACTGTTAGCCCTGTAGGGATTAGGTTGGATTTGTAGAATAAAAAAAATCTAGACCTTCCTTGGTTTTATGTCAATATGATAGGTCTGTTAAATCTGCTAGAGCACAAAATGCTGTTAAATTGGATCAGATTTTTAAGATTTTTTTTTTAAAGCTATTACAGGAACAGAACATGATTTACTATTAAATTTTTTTCCTCTTGAAAGGAAGGAAGAAACAAGCAGAACATTTGTTTTTTAGCTTTAAGGCTGTCACTCCCATTTTTCTGGTGATTTATATGGCTTTTTTGGGATCAGGATGCAATCACTAAACCTCATTATCAGTGTCCTTCCCTATTTGAAAAACACAAATTATGTGAGAACAGTGCTTAAACTTCATAAAGACCAAACTTGGCAGCACAATCTAAATCAGATACCACCTTCATTCATAAGGCAAACATACAGATAGTTTCCTTGACCTTTAAATTGAATTTTTGAATGGATTTCAGCTTCCATTCTGTCTTGGAACATGATACGTTAGAGTGCATGATAATAGGGTGGTAGAAATACTTCCAAATAAGTGTAACTAAAACTCCAAACTTGATCTAGATAGATGCATATTTAAAACAAAATTGTGGAAGCTCCTTCATGGGAGGTTTTCAAAAGGAGGCTGGATAGCCATCTGTCTTGGATGGCTTAGACCCAACAAATGTTGCATCTTGGCACAGGGTTAGACCAGATGACATTTGCAGTCCCTTCTAACCTATGATTCTATGGAAAAGGGTACCTGAAAAAGGAGTGCCAGGGCCAGACTGTGGGTGGCTTGTGTGTATTGGTCAAGTACGAAGTTGCAGTCAGGAGACAGATAGTGGGGTTGGAGTTGAGTCGGAAGTCAGAGTCGGGTACCAAGTTGCAGGAGACAAGTAGCACAGTCGGGTTTGGGCCAGGTCAGGATACCAGAAAGTCAGGATCAGGCACCAGGTCACAAACAGCAGGCAAGTAGTGTAGCAGTCAGGGACAAATCAGGATCAGAAGCCAGAGTCTAAGGTCCACAACAAGGCATGGTCTAGAGTGGAAGCAAGCAGGTGTTCTATGTCATTGCTCACGCACCTCACCCTGATGGCTTCCTGATTTATATACTAGCCAATCAGTAGGCTGGTGGGGGGTGGGGGTTGTCACCACTCAGGCACTCCAGGGAAGTACTTTCTGCATTGTAGCTTCATACGGTCCCACAGCAGAAACCCTACACTTCCAATAGGGGTGCAGAAGCATCAGCCTAGAACCTCCATGGTTCCATATTCCAATCCTGCAGGTTCTTACAGGGAGTGAGCAGTAAGATGATAAAAATTTGCAGCTGATTGGTCAAATAGGTTGGCCACAAATAAGGAGACTAAGCAAATTCAGAGGAATCTAATGTGATTAGGTAAATGGGCAGCACAATGGCAAATGAGATTCACTGCTCAGAAATGTGATGTAATATGTATTGAAAGGAATATTTTGAACTACTGATGCATTGCCAATTTCTAATGACTTGTTTACATAATGATTTAGTGCATAGCAAGCTAGGGCGTGACTCTATAGCACACTGACTGGCTGTGTGGATCCTGTTACCCTGCACTAAGGGCTTGTCTTCACTTGAGCCAGCAGGGATCGATCTTTTGGTGATCGATTTATCGCGTCTCGTTAAGACGTGATAAATCGATCACCAGCGGCTCCCCCCGTCGACTCCGGAAGTCCAGCTCCTCAAGAGGTGCAAGCTGGAGTCGACGGGGGACCGCGCCGCCGACCGCCACCGCCGTGAGGATGGGAGGTAAGTCGGCTGTAGAGACGTCGATTTCAGCTACGTTATTAACGTAGCTAAAATTGCGTATCTACAGTCGATTTCCCCCCCTAGTGGAGACCAGCCCCTAAGAGTTCTGTAGTGCACTTTGATGTAATGCATCACCCTATATATCATATGATCTAGTAGAAGTAGAAGGGTTTTAGAGACTTGGACAGTCTGAAAAGATTGGAAGTGTTTAGTTTGGTGAGGGGACACAGGGCACAGTCATGGTAAATCCTGTTTTTCTTTTTTAACCATAAGAGACAAAGGGAACATTCCATGATGTTAAAAGATAGCACGTTTCAAACTGACAAAAGAAAATACTTTTGCGCAACATCCCACATCTGAAACCCATTGCCACAAGATGTTAGAGCCCAAATATTTGGTAGTATTTTTAAAATATTTAAACCTTTTATATGGATAATGAGAACATCCACTGTTAAATTAGGGCTGGTCTCCACTAGGGGGGGAAATCGACTGTAGATACGCCATTTCAGCTATGTTAATAACGTAGCTGAAATCGACATCTCTACAGCTGACTTACCTTCCATCCTCATGGCGGTGGCGGTCGGCGGCGCAGTCCCCCGTCTTTGGTTTTTTTCCCCTAAATGTAGATGATCTGAAATTTCATACAGTTCATTTTTATGTCTTTGAATTTTCTGTGCAGTTCTTGTTTGGTCTCTCTTTGGATAATTTTGATAATATTTTTAATACGAAGCCTTCGAAGTTGGGCTGTGGCTGAAATTTGTCGGCAGTCTGAGCTTCATTGTTGACTTATCTGTTTAAAAAAATTGTATATCTAAATAGAATTTGGCAGAAAGATGTATCCTCAGTAGATTGGGTACAATGCTTTATTTTTGTTTTGGTGATGCGGGGGATGAATGTCAAAGCACTTTTAGTTTTCATTCATTATATCTGAAAGTTTATTCACCAGTGTTTGCCAATTAATAAAATATTTTCTATTGTAAAGATAAAATCTTCTCCATAAGCAGCTATACTTTTCTGTCAGATATTTTATGTAGAGCAGAAAGTTTTATATGGAGCAGTGGCAAATGAGCATGTGTGTGCAGCTTCTGCACATCTATCACTTAATATCTGTGTGCTTAAAAATGTGTTTAGATATGACAGGACTGATAAACCAGGCTTTTGGACACAGTGGGAAACAGTCCATCTAATGTTTATAATAATAATTTACAAGATTTTGCAGGTTTTGTATCTTAAATATTTGACACAAATGGAAACATTTTACAGACTAATATTTTCACTTATAGGTATGTGGTTTACAGGAACTTTACAAACTGGTTGATGCTTTTTATAAATCAGTAATACAAATGTATTATGCAGGAGGTCAGACCCATAAGGGTCTCTCCTGAATTTAAAATTCTATGAATCTGTGAAATAGTAACGCTATATTTTGTTTTTGATATCCTACTTATCTGTAATTTGGAGCAGAGACATTAAGTAAAACTTCATTCACACACATTATTAAGAGAGATGTTGGCAAATTTATAGTAACAAAATAAAATCTTTTGCAGGTGCAAATATTGGCATTATGATGAGAACCTGCTCACCTCCAGCGTTGTCATTGTCTTCCATAATGAAGGATGGTCCACACTCATGAGGACAGTTCACAGTGTAATAAAAAGGACACCAAGGAAATACTTGGCAGAAATTGTGATGATTGATGATTTCAGTAACAAAGGTAATGCATAGGCTATTAACACTGAATCTGTAGAAAAGAGAGGGAGGGGATAGTAAAATAATTTTAATAATTAGCTTGTTGGATTTATTATTCTGTTATATGGATTGTATTTAACTGTACAAGACAAATAAGATGGTATTTATACAGTCATTTTCATCTTTCAGTAAAACACAAGCTACCTCTCCATGGATAGTAATGAAAAGGAAAACACTGGTCTATATGCATACATTTCTGTTCTATGCGTAGAATTTGTGGCAGTTTTCCCAACAGTTTGATTAGCACATTAGTATGGAGGTCTGGATTACTTAGCACATTCTGTCATCGGGAATTTTTAAAAGGATAATCTGTTTAGAGATAAACTGAAATAATGCCCAGCAGTATGCCCTATCAGTTACTGTCAAACCAGTGAGCATAAAGTACTTATCTACCTTTGTATTTTCACTGCTTCTCTTCTTTTAGTCAAGGAATTAGTGCTAAATGTGACATAAGAAGTGTCTTTCATCTTACCCTCGCGTGGGAATCCTATCTTAATTCTGACTGTAGTCAAAATTTGACTAAAACTATTCAGTAAACCGTAGTATTTTTTTCACTGTCTTAATGGTTTTCGGAGCCACCCATGATTCTTTGAAACACAGTACTGCGTTTATCATAGTTTTTCTTTCAAGACATTTTTACATGAAATATTTTCTTTATTTCATGGTGGCATATGGTCTCCAGCTGCATGTCATCAAAGCTTCCAGACGTTTGTAGTCTTTCCTGCCTACACTCGTCATCCCTGTTCTTTCTTTCCTCAGATATGAACCAAGATGGGAATGTATATGCTGTGTGTACATATGTATGATTTTTAAATGTATAATATGCATTATAAAACACATGCTCTCTCGCTCGCCCTCACTCTGACTGTTTTCCTAGTATTGAAATCTTAAGCTCTAATGCTCATTGGCAATGTAAAGTGAAGCTGATCTGAAAAGAGAATAGCAAGAGGTGGCATGTTAATGTACATGTAAATAAGATAATGATATAGAGAGGGTCAGTCCCGTGTCTGTTTTAAATTGAAAACTGATGAAAGAAAATACTTTGTTTTATACTGTGCATAATTAATCTGAAAGATTCACTGCCATAAAATGATGCTGAGGTAAAATTCCTAGTAAGAGTCAGAAAAATATTAGACATTTGTGTGAATAAAAAATGCTTGCTTCTACAGCAAGGATAATCTTTCGTTATGGCACTGGACTTGGATTCAGGAGTATCGGGTTCAGTTAAGGGCTCTACCTTTTCTTTTCTGACTTCAGGCGAATTGTTTATCGCTTTGTGCCTCAGTTCCTCATCTGAAAATGGAGATAACAGTACTTCCCTATCTCACAGGGTTATTATGCAGCTAAATCTAGTAATACTGGGGTGGGAGGGACAGCTTTCAGCTGTTACAGGGATGAGGAGAAAAATAAGTACTCAGAAAAAATTAGAAAAGATAAACATTTATAAGGCACATAAACCTGAGATTAGAAAGAAATTTCCTTTATAGGCAAGTTGTTGTATACATGATTATTATGGGATCCTTGCATGTTCCTCTGGAGCATCTGGTACTGGTAGCTGAGAGAGTCAAGATTACCTTTGGTCTACTTTTAGTATAGCAGTTCCTATGCAGAGCTAGAAAAGGCATGTCGCGTCTTAGAGCATGTCTTCACTACCACTTTAAATCGATGTTAACGACGTTAGGTCGAATTAAACGTGTACCTGTCTTCACATCCATGCTCTTAACGTCGATGTAAAGGGCCCTCAAGATCGATCTTGGAACTCCAGCCTAACCAGAGACATAAGGCTAATCTCAACATTCCAAGCTCGACCGTGGGCTAGTGAAGACGGAACCCGACATTAATAGCCTCCAGAGGCTGTCCCACAATGCTCCATTCTGACCGCTCTGGACTGTCTCACTACTGCTCCACTGTGACCGCTCTGCACTGCACTCTGAACTCGCTGCTCTGGCCAGGTAGATAAGACCCGGGAACATTTGAATGCCATTTCCTGTTTGGTCAGCGTGGCCAGCTCACCTGAACTGCTCAGTCGCCATTCAGAGCTATCAGCAGCACTAGCCGCCATGCAGAGCTCAGCATCACAAGATTCCATGCAGAGCTCATCTACCCTGGAGACCAGCCAGAGG
Organism: Sternotherus odoratus; assembly: GCA_032164245.1. NCBI lineage: Eukaryota > Metazoa > Chordata > Testudines > Kinosternidae > Sternotherus > Sternotherus odoratus. The sequence continues at coordinate 59,116,894 of JAVMKO010000004.1, forward strand.
AGAAGAGCTCCAGCATGGTCCACTCGTGAGGTGCTGGATCTCATCGCTATCTGGGGAGAGGAATCCGTGATGTTGGAACTACGAAACAACAAACGGAATGCCAACACCTATGGAAGGGTCTCCAAGGCCATGCTAGAAAGGGGCCACAACAGGGACACCACACAGTGCCGCGTGAAAATTAAGGAGCTGCGGCAATCGTTCCAGAAAGCCAAGGAGGCAAACGGACGATCAGGGGGCGCGCCACGGACATGCAGGTTCTACAATGAACTAAATGCGATAATGGGGGGCGCCTCCACCACCATCGCGCCGGTCTGCGTGGACTCCACCGATGGGATAATCGTCAGGGAGGAGACTGATTCCGAGGAGGACGACCATGAAGAGGAAAATCTCACGGAGCAGCAGGAGCCCAGCGGAGAACCCGTGTACCCAGAGAGCCAGGAGCTGTTTGTCACCCTGGAGCCAGTACCCTCCCAAGCCTCCCAGGGGGGTAAGTGTTTCTTTTTTAAGTGATTACATGACACGTGATTTTGTAAAGGAAGCATTTATTAATGAGTAACTTGCCCTAAGGACTTAGCGTGCTTTCATTGCTGGTCAATTTCTACTCAAAGAGTTTGTCAATATACTCCGGGATTGACCATAAGTCCTCCGCGGACATTTCAAGGAAGCTATCCAGGAGGTAGCGATGAATCCTCCACAGCAGATTTCTGGGGAGAGCCGCCTTATGTGGTCCCCCGTGATAGGACACCGACCCACGCCACGAAAGTAATAAGTTGTCTGGTATCATTGAGCAGGCTAGCATTGCTGCGTATGGACCAGGACTTTGCATGGACTCAAGGAGCATGCGCTCCCTATCTCTCCAAGAAATTCTCAGAAAAGTGATGTCATTCATGGTTGCCTGTTAGAAATACGGACTGCAATTAGTAGGGAGATAAAGATTCCCAGCTGCAAAGTACTCTTTTCTGCTGAGGACCGACCAACCGCACCCCCCACCCCACGAACGCTGACCGCCCCCCCCCCCCAGCCCGTAGCGGTAGCTAGCAGGGAATCTGGGCAGTTTGCATGCGGTTGCTTTCGCTTCAGATCCAACGCACACCCAACCGCCCCCCCCCCAGCCCGTAGCAGTAGCTAGCCGGGAATCTGAGCAGTCTGCACGCGGTCTGAAGAGCCCCAAAAAGACCTTAGCCCTTAGCGAGAGATTTTTTGGCATTTGCTTTGCAGTTTGCGGTTTCAGTGGGAGCCAGCCACGCGGTGGGGGGAAGAGGGCGGGGTTGCTCTACAGTATGCAGGCGCCACTTTTAACTTACCATGGCCGACTGCACGGTGATTTCAGAAGCCGTCTTGGGCTGAGGCACGCATATGTGTCTGAGATGCTCTGACTTTTCTGTGAGCTTCTCAGTCACTTTTAGGTGTAGAACATGACCTTGTACAGAAATCATATCAGGCCTCTGAATACTGAGGTTGCAAATGGCATAGTACTCCCATTGTGTACCGTCCGAGACTGCATCTGCCGCCTAACCTTGAATGTATCTGTCTCATAACTTTCAAACTTTATTTTCCCACACTCGCCCACAGATGAACAAGTATGTGAGAATCCCCCGTCCTGCTCCTACTCCCGCCGTGCACCGCAGATAAGAAAGCGTAAAAAGAAAACGCGAACACGCGATGAGATGTTCACTGAACTCGTGGAGAACTCGCGCGCTGAGGCAGCCCGCCAGACGGACTGGAGGGAAAGAATGATACAGGCAAGGGATCGAGAAAGAGAGGAAAGGAATCGAGAGAGAGAGGAAAGGAATCGAGAGAGAGGAAAGGAATCGAGAGAGGCAGGAATGGAGAGCCGCTGCAGAAAAGAGGGAACAGCGTGAGGAAAGACGCATGGATGCTTTCCTCCGCATAATGGAGGACCAGAGTGACATGCTGCGATCTCTGGTGGAGCTGCAGCATGCCCAAAGACCACCTCTGCAGCCCCTGTGTAACCACCTCCCCCCCTCCCCAACTCCCATAGATTCCCCACCCAGACGTGGGGTGAGAACACGGGGGGGCAAGCTCCGTGGGCCGCTCCACTCTACCCCACAAGCCAGCAGAAGCAGCAGCAGCAGCAGGCTGACGTTCTCGGAAAACTTTTAAAAGCTGCTGTGTCTTGCCCACCCCTCCTCTCCCCCCTTCCCACCCCCACCCCTCCTTTGCCCGCTCCTCCCCCACTGCGACTGCCGGTTTCCCTCCAGGATACCAGGACAGTGATCCCCTGTATTTGTTATTTCCGATTAACCAATAAAGGAACCATGATTTTTCAAACAGTGATTTTATTTCCTCTGCAAGCATGGGGATGGGGGAGGGAAAGCATGGGGAGGGGGGAGGGAAAGAGGGTTCAAGGGCAGCAGGCTTAGAGCACAGCAAGGGAGCAGATTCTCAAACGCCATTTTGGGCACTCATAAAACTGTCTTTCAAGGCGTCCCTGAGGCGCAGGGCCTCATGGTGTGCTCTTCGACTTTCCCTGCTGTGTGGCTGCTCATAAGTAGCAGAAAGTAAATTTGCCTCTGCCTCCCAGCCCGCCATAAACGTTTCCCCCTTGCTCTCACAGATATTGTGGAGCACAGAGCAAGCAGCTATAACAATGGGGATATTTCTCTCGCGGATGTCTGAGCGAATCAGTAAGGAACGCCATCTCCCCTTCAAGCGGCCAAATGCACATTCTACGGCCATTCTGCACTTGCTCAGCCTGTAGTTGAACAGCTCCTGACCCCTGTCCAGGGCTCCTGTGTAGGGCTTCATAAGCCAGGGCATTAGGGGGTAGGCTGGGTCCCCAATGATCACGATCGGCATTTCGACCCCCCCCCACGGAAATTTTCTGGTTGGGGAAGAAAGTGCCTTGCTGCAGCTGTCTAAAAACCCTAGAGTTCCTGAACACTCGAGCGTCATGAAGCTTTCCCGGCCACCCCACGTAGAGGTCGGTGAAACGTCCCTTGTGGTCAACCACTGCTTGCATGACCATTGAGTAATATCCCTTCCGGTTTCTGTACTCGGCGGCCTCGTGGTCCGGTGCCAGGATAGGGATATGAGTCCCATCTATAGCCCCACCACCGGGAATCCCATGGAGGCAAAGCCATCTATTGTGGCTTGCAGGTTTCCGAGGTTTATAACCCGGTGTAGCAGCCGCTCGACGATTGCCCTGCTTACTTGCATCACAGCAAAGCCCACTGTAGACCTACCCACCCCAAACTGATTCGCCACTGACCGGTAGCTGTCTGGCGTTGCAAGCTTCCAGAGGGCTATCGCCACTCGCTTCTCCACTGTAAGGGCCGCTCTCATTTTGGTATTCCTGCGCCGGAGGGCAGGGGACAGCAAGTCACAAAGTTCCATGAAGGTGCCCTTTCGCATGCGGAAGTTTCTGAGCCACTGGGAGTCATCCCAGACCCACAGCACTATGCGGTCCCACCAGTCCGTGCTTGTTTCCCTGGCCCAGAATCGGTGTTCGATGGCATGAGCCTGCCCCATTGCCACCATTTTTGACAGATTGTCAGTCGCCCTACTTGCAAAAACGTCAGTGTCCCTGTCGTCCCCGCTGTGCACGTCAGTGTCCCTGTCGTCCCCGCTGTGCACGTCAGTGTCCCTGTCGTCCCCGCTGTGCACGTCAGTGTCCCTGTCGTCGGGTTCCAGAAAGCGCAGTTCTCCCCGGATCGCTTTCCTCCTCTGCAGACGGTGCAGCAGGAACTCAGCAACCGTGATCGAGGTCCTCACAACAGCCATTACTGCAGCCGTGGTGGCAGCGGGCTTCATGCTTGCAATGCTATGGCGTTAGCACGGCGGAGAAAGGGCGCGAATTATGGGATGCCTACCTACAGTGCACCGCTCGGAATGGGGGTGGGCGGCGCGGAAAAAGGGCGCGAAATTTGGAAATGCCTACCCATAGTGCAGCACTCGAAATGGTGCCTGCTGGGGGATCAGGGAACTGTGGGATAGGTACCCAGAGTGCAACGCTCGTCATGTCGACGCCTGCAAAGGTTTTGCGGACAGACACTGTCGACTTGCTGTGCTTAGCTGTGCCTAGTGAAGACACACAACATCGACTGTATACCGTCGCGTTCACAACATCGACCTAAAGTAAATCGAACTACTGCTGTAGTGAAGACATACCCTTACGTGAGGGTTTGGTTACGCGGTAACCGCATATAGCCGAAACTCCATTGACTTCAATGGCGGGCGAAATCGCACACCCTAAAGAAAGTTTTTATATTTTTAGTTTTCCCATGCTTTTTTTTTCTTTTTCGGACGACCGCGTAAAGCAGAAATTGCGCAAGTTAAATGCACGTAAAACGCGACGTGCCTGTATTACCAAATCTTGATGCGACAGCATTTCTATGCTGTCTGTCCCTTGGATTGGTATATAGCAAGGACAAGGAATGTCTGATCATAGGTGAATATGAGCTGCTCCTGGAGTCTGGGATCTGCTGCTCCATACACTCCTTTTTCCCTTTTAATAGTTACATTTGGAGATATGGACGGCATCTGGCTGTGTGGGGACCCAGTGCTAAAGTGATTTTCCTTTTGTATTGTTAAAAGCCTGGCTCACAGTAAACTTGTCTTTTGCCTGTCCCCGTCTGTGGTGGGGTGACCACCCGCCCCCTACCGGAAGGGGCTGGAAAGAGCCCAGAAATAGCCCAGGAAGGGGTTAAGGCCGGGAGCTAGCAGGCTTCCAGGCCTGATTGCGGAGTGGGCCCAGCTGAGGGGCCACGTCCCAAACACTCCCAAGCCAGTATATAGGGGCTGAGAGGCAAAGACAGTCTCCTCTGTACCCAGAGGGAGACCTGCCTAGCTGCTGGGGCTAAGCAGGGACCTGGGTTAAGGCAGGGCTGGGGCAAGGCAGAGGGAGCTGGGAAGGCTCCAGCCTGGGAAGCCCCAGGCTGTAGGGGCATGGAAGGAGGCCCCACCCAGGGGTACTGGGGTTGCAGGGGCAGCCCAGGGCCAGAGATAGAGGCAGCAGGCCAACACCCCTTGCTGGTGATGAGAAGCCATGATACTGCAGTCTGCCCCAGTGAGCAGGGGCAAGTGGTGACTGGCAGTGGCACGTTCTGAGGTGAGGTGGGGATAGGGGGTAGAGGGAGGGGAGAACCTCATACCAAAGGGGGTACTGCAGGGGCGCAGCACCCACAGGTAATGGACACCGGGGTCCGGGAGGGACACGGGGCCAGGAAAGAAGCGGGGCATCAACCTGCGGAGGGTGATCCAGATGCTGGAGGAGCTGATTCCCCAATAGACCAGTGGGAGGCACCGCAGGGGTGAGTGTGAGCCGCGTGACACCGTCTCACAGTGGTACATTGGTAAAGAATGAATCTGAGAAATTAATTTTAAAGCTGAAATGATTGTATTAAAAGCAGGTTAGACTTTTTGCATGTAAAGCATTATTAAAATGATAAACATTAATTTGCACAACATACCTATGAGGTGGGAAAATATTAGGAGCAGAATAGTAGTGGACCCAGGACTGACCCCCTAGATACGTCTTCCCAGTTTAACAGCGAATAATGGATAACTATTTTGGAGTATAGTCTTTCAACCAGTTGTGCATCCACTTTCTAGTAATTTCATCTGGACCACATTTTCCTAGCTTGCTTACAAGCTTGCCATGTAGGCCTGTGTCAGAAGTCTTACTAAAATCAGGATGTTTCACAAGCACTGCTCCCCTGCATCCATTAGACGAGTAGTGCTGTTAAAGAATGGTCCACTGTATTCCTGTTGACTCATAATGGAATCATACCATCTGAGAAGCTGGTTTAGACTTTTATGTAATATGTAAATGTTTCTCTAAGTGATTTTTTTTTAATAATTTATTCAGCAGCCATATACTAGACACTTCAGCTGGCATCACAGCTATCTTTATTTGCAATTCAAGGACTTGCTGAGCCAGTTAAATAAAAGCTAACATCACTGTAAAATTAGATTGCCTGTTTGGTAAAAGTTTGTTAGTATTTAATCTGAATTCATAGTAGTGTTCATGTTGTGTGAATATGACTGACTCTGCACTTTAGATAGGTGACTTTCATAAACTGTCTGGCATAATAGACCTAGTACTGCAAGATATATGTTAGGGGTGGTTAAACTGGTTCACAGGCTCGCATGGCCCCTTCCCCTCCCCCATCTGCCAGGCTGGGGGCGGGGCGGGGGGAAGATGGAATCTTGAGACCTCTGCCTTCCAGCAGGGTGGTGGGGTAAGAGCTTCTGCCCAATGGAGAGAGGGGTCTTGGGGCTTCAGTCCTGCGGGACATGCCTGCTGGGGCTCAGGGTTTCAGCAGGAACAGGGCTGAAGTCCCGAGTCCTGTAAAGTGCTTCCCACAGGGCTGAAGCCCCAAACCCCAGCAGGCATGCCCCAGCTCTTGAACTTCTCAAGATTATCATTTGCAGCTTGGAGGGTCAGAAAGTTTGGCCAACCCTGGTATATATATATCTAAGATTATAAGGAAAAATGAGAATTTTATTACCTGAGAAACAGCATGACTGTGTAATTAGCATTGTCATATAAAATATATAGACTCTTAATTTTAGCCACTTATTCTTACATCTATAATATGTATCCTAGTGGATAGTGTGCTGGATTGGCACTCAGAAGACCTGTGTTCTATTCCCATCTCTGCCACTGGTCTGCTGGGTAATCTTGAGCAAGTCACTTCATCTCTTTGTGCCTCATTTTTCTTATCTGTAAAAAGGAGGTGGCAATATTTCTTTTGTGAAGTACTTTGAGGTCTACAGATGAAAAGCATTATATAGAACTGGGTGATATCATATTTCCTCACTCTCTTCAGTGTGTTTAATCATGTAACTTTAATATAGTGGATTTTTGTATGGCATTCCTATGTTTTTTAGGGGTGGGAAGAAATCAACCAACCAAAACATAATCTGACACCATTTGGCTAGAAACTAGCAGAGTGCATTATCCCAAGCATTTTATGAAGCCAATCTCTGTGAATTTAGGATCTGGGGATCTCCTGATTTCAGGTTGGCAGAATGGCGCTTAAACTAACACCTTTATTTAAATCAATGCAACTTCATAGAGACAAGACATACCTGGCTTGGTGCATGTTCAGATTTTTGTGCAATGTTGTTCTGCAAGAATGAAACACTTTCTGAAATTGTGCTGTGGGAAAGTGATTTCCACATCGGAATATATTTGATTTTTGAATCTATTGTTTTAGGGTTTTTTCCAAATATGTAATAAGCCCTTTAAGTGTGGCCCCTCCTGTCCCTGTTCACCAGCCTGTCTCCTACCATCCTCCCTGAAACTTTCTCTCTGCCTCAGAGTTTTTCTTCTGCTCACCGACTTCTTGGATCCCAATAGGATCAGTGATTCTCCACCTTTATCATTTTGTGTATTACTTTGTGATATGATTATGAGGTGATGGACCACTGTCCACACCCTTCAGCCATCATCCCTCAGCTGCTCTGTTTATTGAGGTATTGTTGTAGCTCTGTTAGTCCCAGAATATGGGAGAGACAATGTAGGTGAGGTAATTTCTTTTATTCTTCTGTCAGTGGAAGGTACAATCAGTTGAGCTTCACAGAGCTGTTGGGACAGATTGTTAGGTAAAAGAGGTAACACATGTTGGAAACAGCCCCTTGAAATGAAATGGGCAATCGGAGGTTACATTGTTATGCATAAAGAGTTTGAAGTGGGTTATTAAGGATAGCAGGCAGTGTGGTGTATTGAAAATTGCGGTAATAAACCATACAACCAATGTCCCTCTAAATTCTAATTGTGTCTAGCAGAATTATGAATTTAAATTCCCAGGCTTGCTTTTTCAAAGTGTTATGCAAATTTCCCTGGAATTTCTTCATGAAAATAACCATCCAAATACCCCGGGAAAACCTGCTTCAATACAGAAAAAAGAAATCCATTGATCATTAAGGTGGCCACTCGCATGTTCCTGGAATACCATAAATTCCGGTACTTCTATGCTAAATCATTGAGGAGATGGGTGGGAAGCATTGACTAATCCCAGGGATGCAGGTGTTGAAAAGGATAGGGAGATCCAGGCCTGGCGGAACTTTGCCTCAAGTTTCCAGCAGTTTTAGGTGACAAAAACAGATATAATTTAACAAAGACATCATGCAAATGGCCCAAAATAATTTGATATCAAGTCAAAAACATGAGGAGTGTTAGTGAAGAGTAATTGACTATGATCTTTGCTGAAAGATGGTTCAGGATCTACTTTTGCAATCTCTTAGTATTGTGCAGCTATTAACGTCTTCTGTACTAAAGCTAGAACTCCTGTGAAATCAGAGAACTTAAAATCAAGCTTTCCCAACACTTATGAGCACTTTTTTCAATAATAGATCAGGTGATGTTGTATTTGAAACCTTTTTAGTTCTGAACATCTAGATTTCTTTAGTAAATCTGGACATTTATGTTTAGTTTGAATTAAAAGTATAATGCTAATTGTTATAATGTGGAAAAAAATCTTTTTTTATTATTTGATAGCTCACTTAAAAGAAAGACTAGACGAGTACATTAAGCAGTGGAATGGCCTTGTAAAGGTGTTTCGAAATGAGAGGAGAGAAGGTTTAATTCAAGCTAGAAGCATTGGAGCTCAGAAGGCTAAACTTGGACAGGTAGAAAATGTTTAATAAATCCATTTGTATTTTTTTACATTAAAATAGATATTTTTAACAAATCTTAAAATGGTTATTTTATTATGAACATTGTTGAAATAAGAATATTGGTTTAAATTCTTAAAATCTCACTATAGTGAGTTATTACACCATAGTGTAATAAAAAAACTTGTGTTAGTTTGTGTCAAAATTTTAGATATTTGATAATTTAATCCATGTGTGATTTTGTATACAGAAAACTCAAATGATATTATATCTCCCTGCCTTGTTTTGTTTTTGCTTTGTTTTTAAAGGTTTTGATTTACCTTGATGCCCATTGTGAGGTGGCAGTTAACTGGTATGCACCACTTGTAGCTCCTATGTCTAAGGACAGGTAACGCTATCCTGTTTTTCTATAACTCAGAAAGCTCCTAAGAAGAAAAATAGTCACAGTAACAATCTTCATGTTTTAAACCATATTCAGTGTGTGGTTCACATTACAACTATTATATCCTCTCCCAGAGTGGAAGATATTGTAATGTAACAAGTGACAGTCATGCAAATAAATCTCTAATTAGTTTATTTTAATGGAGGTACTGAAATGTGGATTACATTTAAGGAGAATCCAGTCTGTTGCAATGACTTTATCTTACAGGCCCTGTGTTGTGGAAATGTCTTACTCTAGATGAATGAGCAGTCTGCTTAAACAAGATTATTATTAAAGCTAATCAAAAATATTATATTTAAAATGGAGATAGGAATTGGGGAGAGAGAAAGAGCTCAACTTTGATTTAGTGGGAATTTTCAGACTACTAAAGCCCGTGTGATCTTAAGGTTGCAATAATGATGGTAGTTACTACAAAAATATATTTGTTTCTCTTAAATCTAAAGTTAGAGAATAGTTTCAAACAAATCTTCGCTTTGGGATGTGCTTGCCTTGTCTGCATGCCCAGACATTATACTAGTAATTAATGTTGGCACCACAATCCCTAAGTGCACAAAACTCCATTTGAGCCTGTAAAGAGGGAATGGACCCCACCTGCCTACGATCCTTTCAACCACATGATTGCTGCAGTTGCTTTGTGCTGTTGTTTTAGCTTTAGTTGGCTTATTCAGTAGTTGAAGGAGAGGTATGGGAGTGTGGCATATCTTTGTTTTAAAGCTGTTGAATCCCTCAGCCTATTGTACCACTAGAGTCTTAACTACAAGTATGTTAGAGGCTTAAGAAATGCCAGGAAATAAGTCCTATAAGGCCACTGTGTTGGTGATAGACCAGGTCTCCGAGTGCTTCCTTTGTTTGGAACAGGGGCACTTTTCTTGTTCCTGTTCAGCCTAATGTCCCTTTCCCTGGAGGAGGCAGGTTGTGGAGAACGCTGAAGAAACAATCTCAAAGACAAAATCTGGGGAAGGCTAAAGTAGTGAGGGACGCTGATAGTTGCTACTCCATTGTACAATGCCATGAAATGGAAATTTGCAAAGAGTTAGATGAAAGAGCTACTTTACTGGTCTTCTGGTTGGAGGTAAAGCATTATGCTGTCATTTCCCCTTGTTTGTTTTTCTTGTTGTATGTAGCATTTGCCTCTAAGATGGAAGTGTTAGGAAAAACTTAAGCTTTCAATTCAGTCAATGCATCAGCAGAGCCTATTATGAAAACACTGGGAGAAAAACAAGAGAATGTTTATCTTCATTGCTTATTGGATCACAGTGAACAGTGTATTTGTAAATGTTTGGCCACTGTGTTTAATACCACTACTGAGACAGGACTGATCCAACAGCAGCAAAGTTTGGTTTGGTTTTTCCTCAAAAGAATGGTTTTATAGGGCAACAGTATACTGTATAGACTTGAATAGTGAAAGGCTCCATTTGCAACAAGAAGAGCTAAAACTTTTATGTTTTTTTGACAGCTAAGATCCCATATAAATAGCAGCAATTATGGAAAGATTATAAAATCGTGAGATCTGAACTTCCCCTTTCCTTTAACCCTCTTAGGTCTCCCATTTTTCCCCCAGGCAATATTTTATCAGAAAGCCAATATTAGGATTAGTATGGCAACATTTCTGCCATAACTTGTCTGCTTTCAGTATGTATTTCATAGATTCCAAGGCCAGAAGAGACAATTGTGATCATCTGGTCTGACCTCCTGTGTAGCACAGGCCAGAGAACTTCCCCAAAATAATTCCTAGACCATACATTTTAGAAAAAAACAGCAATTTATTTCTTAATCTCCAGCGATGGAGAATCCACCATGACCCTTGGTAAATTGTTCCAGTGGTAAATTTTTAACAGTGAGAGTAATTAATGCCTTATTTCCTGTCTGAATTTGGCTAGCTTTAACTTCTGACCATTGGATTGTGTAATTTGGTGCTCTGCCAGCGACGTGTGGACTGTTAAAGTATATTCTTTTTTTCTTCCATAAGAATGGAGTTTTACATTTTTGAGATGATACATATTGACATTTGACCTTTCATTTAAGTTATATTTCAATAAAAATAAAAGTTAATGGTAGATGTATTAGATTAGACAGCATATCTTTCTTAAATTATATTTTGCTCTCTTCTTCCCCTTCCAAAATGTTTCAGAACTACATGTACTGTACCTCTAATAGATTACATAGATGGGAATGATTATTCCATTGAGCCGCAGCAAGGTGGGGATGAAGATGGTTTTGCCAGAGGGGCCTGGGACTGGAGTTTGCTATGGAAACGAATTCCATTAAGCCACAAGGAAAAGGCCAAAAGAAAGCATAAAACTGAGCCTTATCGGTAAAGAGTGCTGTTTTTATTCTGTCAATTGTTTTGAATGCATATCTTAATCATCTCATTTTTCCCCCTCTTTTCCCATGAACTACGATTCGTGTAAATGTGACATGTGGCTCCTTGTACCTAACCTCATCCTCACTGCTGCCATCCACAACCCTGCAGAACCACATGCACTGTGCCGCTCATAGATGTCATAGATGGCAACACTTACAATATTGTACCCCAAGGGGGTGGTGACGAAGATGGGTTTGCTAGAGGAGCATGGGATTGGAGTATGCTATGGAAGAGGGTGCCTTTGACCAAGCGAGAGAAGGAAATGAGAAAGACACAAACTGAGCCGTATCGGTAATCACTAAATCACTTACCCATTTCTCTTCTTAAGGACATACTGATCTACTAAATACTTGCACATATTTTACTACTCTAACAACTCAAACTATTTGTCCAAAAAAAAAAAGTATCTAACAATAATAATTATTTTGGTCAAATGCTCTAATGTAGCTTTACTAACTTCTTGTGCTTCTCTGTTTCTGTGGTTATGTACTTAACACTTCAAGCAAAATATAAGGTGTATTTCAGAGTAATAATTTTTATTTGGAAAAGCAGATGTTCTTATTATTTGGTTTCCAAGCAAAATTCATGGAACTATTAATGGGGGCTCTTTTCAGATATGGTTTTGGGAACAATAAAAATTGCTTTATTAACTGTTCCATAATAAGCATGCAACAAATGTTCAAAAAAATTCATAATACGTAAAATGTTTAGGCTGTTTTCTCTCCTAGATGCATGTGTACAGCTCCTTGTTAATAGAAGTGCAATGCAAGTGCATCAGGAGCAATATAGCCCACTTTTTGTGTCAGGTCATTGCCATTTGCTTTATGGAAGGTCCCATCTGACAAATACAAGGGCACTACTTTGATATCTTAGGAAGATAACCCACTAGCTCTAAGGCTAAAGTATTATGTCTCCGCCACAGATCATCTAAGTTTGCTCTCTGTAATGTAATTAACTTAAAAGAATTCCAGTCTATCTTGGGGGAAGGGTTTAACTAATTTCATGTATTCCATCATTTTATTTTTATTTTATTTTTTGCTTCATGAATGGAACATTTTCTTTTCTATCAAAATATGTGCACATTTTTGCTTAAACATTAGTGTTGCTGGACTTTATTTGAGACTGGGAGGCAGTGGTTCTGCTCTATATTTTCCCTTATACTACTGTAATCCTGTAACCAATTACTTTTATTCGAAAGCACTTTCACATATTTAGAAAGTAGTGTTTCATATAACTTTTATTTGTGGTTTAAACAAATTGCAGGAACTGATGTTATGCTTCACTCAGCCCTCACGCTGTGATTCTTCTTTGCAAAAATGGCAAAACATGTTCAAGGAAATTATGAAGCTTTGGTCTATTCAGTACTTTATGTAATATAGACAATATCTTTTCTTAGAGATGAAGGCTGTCCACATTGGAACTTTATCAGCACTAAACTAGTTAGTGTTAAGCTGTTTCAAAAGTTGCTATCACATTCTTTGTCCACAATTTTATAAACTGTTTTCAGAACAGTTCTGACCATCAAATTTTTTAAAATATGGTTTAGGTAACAACTATAATAGTTGAATTATGGTAGTTTGAGAAAGAACCATAGCCCGTTATGCCCAGGTTATACACACATTTTACTGCAGTAATATGAAAACAAGTAAAAATTAGCTAATCATTTTGCTGAAAATAGTAATGTAGGCAGAATAAACTGGTTCTTAAACATAAAAAATAAAATAAACATTTTGTAATGTGGAAAGATCCTCAGAAATCTTAGTGCTCACCACCTCAGACCTTGTAAAATAAACTGCTGAGCTTGTGTAGATTTTACAGTGTTCTTGTCAGAGGCCAAGATTGAAATGTCAACATTTCAGGCTTGTGTGCTCCTTTAGGTTTGAGTTGCTTGTTTTTTCTGCATATTTGCTTTTTCCATATGATGTTCTACATCCCTGCATTATGCAGCTCTTTGGTCTCTGAAAAGGATCCATATGATGCAACCCTGTGGAATAAGGGAATACAACTACAGTAAGTAGCATAGTCAAGGGGAACATGCAGAAAGAGCCCACCATACATCTGATCAGAAATTTTCAGTGATAGATTCACAGTCTTTGTTGCTTTTGTTGGCCTTCCTCTCTGCACACCTACCACTCTTCTGGGTTGCTCAGAGAATATATGCTAACTCTACAACTTAGTTTAAATGGTTCCCTTCCATGCATTTCTATGCAGAACAGGAATATGTAGTCATTAGTATTTAAAAGGGATACCATCAAATTCAAAATTCAATATATTAAAGGATTCCTTAATGTTACTAATGACACCACCATGAAACACAGCAGATTTTTTAAATCTGTTCACATTCTATGTTACTAGTTTACCTGTTTGATTTAACGTAGCTCAGCAATGATGGGCTGGAGACTTTGGTTCTATTCCTGTCTCTGCCACAGATCATCTTGGTGAGCAGGCGACTCTATAGCCCTGTTTCTATATCTGGTGGGGTTGGGTTTTTGTTTTGTTTTAAATAACTGCTTACCTTACAGGGGTTGGTGAGGCTTAATTCATTAATTTTTCTATAGTACTTTTTGATCCTGAGATGGATGATACAGTACAAATCCAATGAAAATAGACTAGCTAGTTTCGCTTTCTCACATGCCTAGCACATTGCTAAAGAATTTTGTTTGCAACTATTGCAGTAAAATGCTTAAATCCAAATTAGAACATTTTTAATTTAATAGTTTTTAATGTTATCAGACTCTTGGCATAGGTAGAAGGTTTTATAAAACAGTTTTATTGTAGAAGGCTTTATTAAAACCTAGATTTGAAGCCTGTATATGGTCCCTTTAAAAAATTTCATTGAGAATCATTCTAAATTATTTATCCTCCATGCCTAGTGGTTTCAATTAATAATTTTTTTTTAAGTATGGATTAAAACTATATAACTAGAATGTTGCACGATGAGATTTTAAGATGGCAGCTCCTCAGAACACCATTTGCGTACTGTAGAGTCTAGTCCACTGCATATGCTGTCATATGCATCAAGATATGAATAGACCTTTTCTGTTTGTTGCCACAGTGGTTCTTGTCATGGCAATAAGTGGCCTGTAACTTCAGAAGCAGATTGGCTGAAAAGTGTGGGCCAATGCTCTATGTAATTCAGAACTGTAATAAGTGACTTAAAAACTAACACACGTATCAAATTCAGAGACTCATTGAAGGCTTATAATGAACCAGTAATAAAGCCAAGTAATTTCTAAATGTATTGCCATCACTCTAATCTTTTACATGCATTAACAGGAAATTGCTTCTTATATTAAGAGGCACTTATTTTTTTCCAGAGGACTGTCATGTTCTGTTGGTGAAAGGAATTTTGTTTGTTCTTTCTCTTAGGTCCCCTGCAATGGCCGGTGGATTATTTGCCATTGAACGTGATTTCTTCTTTGAACTGGGTCTCTATGATCCAGGTCTGCAAATCTGGGGTGGTGAAAACTTTGAAATTTCTTACAAGGTAATAGCAAAATTGATCTGCCTTTTAAAATGAAAAATTAACTTAGTTCTAGAAATACCAACATAGGTGGACATGACTTTAAATGATGCTGGCGAGAAAACTAACCTGCCGATGTTTTTTTCCCTTTCCCATCAACTTTCTGGGTGAAAAATGTCCATAATTCTGAAAAACCATAGGGTCAATTCTTTTAAAATATAAAATAAAAAAGGCTTCCCAAAACAAGGGCAATAAAAATTGAAAAATCCCAGTGAGATGACTCATCACAAACAAAACCAGGGCACAGGATTTTGTTTTGATAGCTAGACACATGCACGCTCTTCCATCTAGCAAGACATTTAAGATCATAAGAGTTAGTTCTTCTTCGAGTGATTGCTCATGTGCATTCCAACAAGTGTGCGCACTGCGCATGCACGGTCCCAGAAGCTTTTTCCCTAGTGGTACCCGTAGGGTCAGCAGGGGAGACCCCTAGAGTGGCGCCCTTATAGCAACGTATATATGACCCTGCCGACCCACCCCCCACTCAGTTCCTTCTTTCCGTTCATGACGGTTGCTGGAACAGCGTTCTTGTGCTAGTCACTCTTAGCGGTATCGTGTTGATAGTTGTTAATAGTTGTTATTTCTAGTTATAGTTCAATGGTTATTTTCTTTTAAACAGTTATAATAGTATATAGTTAAGGTTGTATATAGTTTGTTTGTCTCCGGCACCGGAGCATGCCTCGAGCCCCGGGGTTTAAGAATTGCGAGGAGTGTGGAAAGCCCATGCCAAATAGCGATCCTCACGCCAAGTGTCTAAAGTGCTTGGGAGAGGGTCATCAAGCGGAGCGGTGCAACATCTGTAAGAGTTTCAAACCACGTACTAAAAAAGAGAGAGACTCCCGCTTGAAGTTGATCTTGATGGAGTCGGCGTTGCAGCCCCAATTGGATCCCCCATCCACCACGGTGCGCAGTGCCCCGGCATCAGTGCGGGACCCTGCGGCACCGAAGAGGGATCAAAAGACGCACCGTTCTCCGCACCGCACCAGGGGCTTCCGGAGGCATCGGTCGCAATCACCGGTGCCGTCAAAGAAACCGAGAGGTCGCTCTCCGGCCCGCAGAGCCCAAGGTGAGCCCTCATCGGCACGGCAGACTTCGGGTCATACCAGTGAGTCCTGTAAAGTGCCAAGAGCATCCACCTCATCGCGCGCACACGCCTCCCCGGGTGCCGCGACATCTCCGCACGAGGTTCTCAAAGAGCTGGATATGCCTTCGACCATGGACACGTTCAAAGCAGCTCGAGAGCTGATTGATATGACGCGGGACATGGCTCCGGCACCGATTGTGGTTCCGGTACCGTTTGTGGCTCCGGCACCGGTAGCCAGGTCTGTGGCGCCTATTATACCACCGATGCAGACAGCGGTGCCGTTAACATCCGCACCTTCGACGTCATCCGCCTCGACACCAACGGTGCGGGCTCCCTCGACACCCATCCCCCCGGTACCGACAGCGACGGTGCAGCCTCGACCACTGCCGGTGGAGAGACATCCCAGAAAGCCGACCATGTTCCAAAGGCACATCACGGCACCGGAGGGATCCACACCACCGTGCTCCGCATCAGAGTACTCATCCGAATCCGACGCCGCTTCTTCTTGGTCCGGTCGAAGCCACCGCACCTCCCAGTCACACCACCACTCCCAGCACCAACGCTCATCCCGCCACCCAACCCTCCCATGATGGCCCCCGCAGGGCCAAGGGCCGGTGCAGTGGCCCTTTTGGACACCGTGGGCCTTTCATCAGACACAAGGGCCAGTGTCAGTGTCGGCGTCGCTGCCCTCGGTGCCGCGTGGTCCCATCTCGGCGACAGTGACATCTCCCCCTTCGGAAGTAGCAGGGGAAGACCCGGTACCAGGCCCTTCGGGACCGGATCGCCCCCCCCCCCCCTCCAGGGTATCCCATCAAGCCCAGGAGGGGTCTGTGGATGAACCACCCCTAAGAGAACTGCACCAGGACGACCCTCAGTTTGCCACTTCATCCTCCTCCTCACCTGATGAGGCGGTGGCAGGTTCCTCTTCCTCGACCCTTCCCCCTATGGACATTAGGGGGCATCAGGACCTCCTCCGCAGGGTTGCCCAGAACCTTAACCTCCTGGCTGAAGAAGTTAGGGAGGACGTGGACCCCACGGTGGACATCTTATCCTCTGATGGGCCGGCTAAAATAGCCTTACCCTTCATTAAGACTATCCAGACTACAATGGATACCCTCTGGCAAACGCCGTCATCTATACCACCAACTGCTAGAGGGGTGGAAAGACGGTACCTTGCGCCACAAATGGGTTACGAACATCTCTTTACCCATCCGCAGCCAGGGACCTTGGTGGCCGATGCGGTTAACCATAGGGAACGCCAGGAGCAGACGGGTTCTACACCCAAATCACAAGACGCCAAGAAGCTAGACCTTTATGGTAGAAAAGTTTATTCCTCGGCGGCCTTACAGTTGAGGATTTCAAATCAGCAGGCAGCCTTGGGAAGATATGCCTTCAACTCGTGGTCGACTTTGGCCAAATTTCAGGAGCAGGTGCCCAAAGAATCGACTACAGAATTCAAAGCCATCGTCGAAGAAGGCAGGGTGGTGTCTAGAGCCGCACTCCAGGCTGCTCTAGATTCAGCAGACTCCGCTTCAAGAACCATGGCGACAGCTATTGCAATGCGCCGTGGGGCCTGGCTGCAGGTCTCGGGCATCCCACCCCCAGTCCAGGCTACTATTCAGGACTTGCCCTTCGACAAGCAAAGCTTATTTTCCCAAGATACGGACAAAAAACTGCACTCCATGAAGGACTTGAGAGACATGCTTTGGTCCTTAGGCCTACACACCCCACAACCCTTTAGGAGACCGTTCAGACCCCCCCATCTCGTTTCTACCAGCTTGCTCCTAGACGTGATCAACCTAGGATAGGGTGACCAGACAGCAAATGTGAATAATCGGGACAGGGTGTGGGGGGTAATAGGAGCCAATATAAGAAAAAGACCCAAAAATCGTGACTGTCCCTATAAAATCTGGACATGTGGTCACCCTAACCTAGGATGTTACCTGCCTAGGACCTGAATTAGGATTTGGAACATCCCCAGTGTTTTAATGGGTTCAGATCATGTGTGATAGTTCAGGACCATATATAATGATATAGTCATAAATGTTTAAAAGTAGAATTAATTAGACTACATTTAAGCTGTTTTCTTTTTTCTTAAATTTAATGAATGACCCTGAAGTATTGTGTCGTCATTACTTTTTCACTTTGGTGTTCTACACCTCTTTTTTGCTTTTAGTGTTATAACTGTAATGTTGATGGGTAAATGAGTTTCCATTAACTGGAGGCTTGATCTCTTCAGGATGTCAACAAAGCCCATTAAAGGACACCTGTCAGGAATGGTCTAGATCAGGAGTGGGCAAACTACATTTTTAATCCAGCCCTCGAGCTCCCACCGGGGAGGAGGATCGGGGGTTTGCCCCGCTCTGGCATTCCTAGCCAGGGAGCGGGAGTGGGGGCTTGCCCCTCTCCAGCACTCTACCCCCAACTCTCAATTCCCTTGATGAGTGCCATCTTCTGGCATATAGAACCACACTGCACAGGTGCGACTTCACTGCACTGTTTCTGGGATCGGAACCCCTCACCCCTCCGCAGCAGCACACCCAATCCCCTCCCGGTCCCCTACGGCCCTACCCTAGAGTGCTTCCAAATCACCCAGGGGCCGCACCAATCCCAGCTAGGATGCCTGGGCAGTGATGGTGTCTGATACGATCCCCTTGGAGTCAGTGCTGTCAGGGCCCTTAGGAGTCCCTGTACTGCCCCTCTAGAGACCCCCCTTGCCACACCTCATGCATCCCCTCCTCCCCTCACCTCGCTAACATCCCTTATAGAGCTCTGTAACAGAGTGCTGGCTCAGAGGATCAAGCCAGGCCCCTGTTAGCCCCGACCCAGGGAAAGGAAGATATTAGCTGGAGCTTGCTGGGAGGCCACGCCCTAATTACCTGAGGGGAGACACCTGCAGGCCTGTGTAGCCAGCTATAAAGACTGGCAGGAAGAAAGCTAGAGAGACCAGAGTGTGGGGGGGAGACCAGGGAGACAGGAAAGGGAAGAATGTGGGGCTCTAGATCCCTGTTGGCCAGGAAGCTAGCTGTCTCCCTGAGCACTGGTCTGTAGATATCTGTATATATCTGTAAATAGTAGGTGATGGGGACAAGACACAGTTAATAAAAGACACGGGTGTTGCACATAAGTTGGTCTCCGGCAGTTTTTGTGAAGAGGACCAGCAAGGGCCCGGTTACAAGCCCCCATACTAAACCCCATAGAGTCGCCCTCCCCCACTGGGCATTCATACCCACCATACAATTTCCATACCCAGATTCAGTCCTCAGATTCGGACAAAAAAATTGCCCACCCCGGTCTAGATAATTCTTAGTCCTGCCATGAGTGCGCAGGACTGGACTAGATGACCTCTTGAGGTCCCTTCCAGTCCTATGATTCTATGAATATGCGATTAGGATTATCTCCTAGTTTTGGTGCAATTTTCTTAAGATTCTCCCTCAGTCACTGCTACTGTACTTTGGGATGGACAAATCTGTCCAGAATAGAGTAGGCCAGTGAGTTATGCAAGGATTCTGTGTCCCCATAACTTTCCTTAGGAAAAACATTTGGGGTGAATATAAATGCAGGGACACTGCCTATGATGATGAAATATGAGTTGATGTTTAATAAAATAAATCCTGACCAGCTGCAGTTTCTGTATACCCATTTATTCCTGTCTTTGCAAATAGTCATGGAATAGGATCTCAAAAGCATGATTTATAAAATGATGTTTGTAAACATGGCTATTGTAGAACTGAAGAATGTATTGGATACAGCCCAGGACTTTTATTTCAAGCCTTCATTGTTAATTTTACTTCAGTCTTAAGCATAAACGTATATTATGAGCTCAGTCTGTTATCCAATTAACGTATTCTTTTTACTTTATTGTAAATTAGTTTGTATTTATTTGTTTGTTTTTAAGTTTAGTTTACATGTGTATTATCAACTTTTCCACCACTCTTTTCTTGAACTTGTAGATCTGGCAATGTGGAGGGAAGTTGTTGTTTGTTCCTTGTTCTCGTGTTGGACACATCTATCGTCTCCAGGGTTGGCAAGGAAATCCACCCCCAGTGTACGTTGGGTCCTCTCCTACGCTGAAGGTGAGGCTTTACTTAAAACTGCAGAGTGATTTGAACTTAAATACCAATGCTTGTTCCCATACTACATTTCTTCTTTATTACAAGTTTTCAAGTACATGTCTCACTGTAGGATGCACGTGTACCCATGCACTTGTAACCAGGGAATGCAAAACGGTGTCCACAGGCCCTTGCCTGAATAGAGCAGAATCTTGTGCCTTCAAACAAGAGCATATAAGGAGGCATGGACCTGCTCTCACTCGGTTCCTTTCAGCTGCCAGCAGCTTAAGACAGCGCAATGAGTGCCCATTGATTCTCAGCTTCCTGCCTTTCTTTGCATGCTATTTTTATTCTTCTGTTTTCCCCTTTATTTTCTTAATTATTTGATTTCTTAAGTTTTATACAGTCATTTAGAAGGGGGCTTACCTCCCCACCACACCTCACAGTGTTATACTGAAGTCCCCAGGGTTTAAGATCTGCCATACCTGCCACAGGTCTTTTCCTAATAGTGATGAGCATATGAGCTGTGTCCACTGCCTCAGAGACATCCACATCCCATGTACAGGATTTAAAGGTGGGTCTTGGAATGATGGGTGGCTAGATTGAAGCTCCTGCTAATGGAGTGTTCACTGGCTCAGTGGGGTCCGCTCTGGAGAGCCCAATGGGACTATCTTGCCACCTAGGCAAGTGGACTTAGTGATAAATGGTCACTTACCTGAATGTGCTGTGATTTTTAGTATTACTCCCGGTCCCAAGGACCCAGATCAATTTGTACCTTAGATCTCACCCCAAAGATATAAGAACATAAGAATGGCCATGCTGGATCAGACCAAAGATCCATCTAGCCCAGTATCGTGTCTTCCAACAGTGGCCAAAGCCAGGTGCCCCAGAGGGAATGAACAGAACAGGTCATCCTCAAGTGATCCATCCCCTGTTGCTCATTCCCAGCTTCTGGCAAACAGACACTAGGACACCAACCCAGTCCACCCTGGCTAATAGCCATTGATGGACTTATCTTCCATGACCTTATCTAGTTCTTTTTTTACAACACTGGTAGCCAATCCTATAGTAAGCTAATTAAGAATTTGTTAATTATGAAAAAGAAATGAGTTATTTACAGGTTTAAGCAGACAACATATATGCACAAATGGGTTTGTGACTCAAAAGGTGACAGATGTAGTAATCGGTCATCATCAGATGTCTTTTCAGGGATAACTCAGCTTGATCCTGGCAATTTATGCTTTTTATTTCTTAGCTACAGTCCTTGTAAGAGTTCAAACAGCGGAGAGATAAGAAATCTTTGTCAGCTATTTTTATTTCCCTCTATCTGCATTCTAACTGATAGGACAAAGTCTTCTGCACATACTTCTCCATGGATGGATGGGGCAACCAATAAAGCTTTGTCCTACTATGGGCTACTTAATTTCGATAGCTCTCCCGATGTGAGGAGAGAGCCACTCTTCCCATCTGAGTTCACAAGTTCAGAGCAGGCATTTTTACCATTATAAATTGCAAATACAATTGTATTTTACCTTGGAGCATGGAATACCGACATTACAAGTAAGATTAATGCATGCAGCAACTAACAAGCATTTTATAGAGTGTAAACACAGTGTTACAAATCTTAACATCTTGAACAATATTAAAATATACATGAGCCAGTATGGTTTCCAGCTATGAAATTGTCAGTGTTCGGCTGAAGTCTACAGACTTGGCAATTGCTGGCACCTGGTTTACCAGTATAACAGATACTCCATCCATTTCCACGCTATTCCCCACCACCTGTCTTCCCCATCCCTCTTTAGCGACCCCTCTTAGAAAGATCTCTTGAAACAAGACATCCAGTCTTTCTTACTCCTGTGGGTAATTGAGCCAGTTCCCCCAGAGCTCATCACATGATGTTCTATTCCAACTATTCCTTAGTTCCCAAGAGGGGCAGAATCCTTGACTTAAGAAACCCGAACACCTGTATCCTTTCCTAACACTTCAGGATTGTGATGCTAGCCACTCTAATCCTATCCCTATATCCAGGAAACTGGTTTGTTTCCCTTGAACTCTTGGAAGCGTACTTTCGTGACTTACCCACCCAGCCCAAAAACATTTCCTACTCTTCAAATTAGGCTCAGAACACTACCATTTCAGTCATTCCCTTCAGCTCTCCACAGCCCCATGGGTCTTTACAAAGTTTCTCTCAATGGTGGTAGCCCATCTGCATCAGGAGAGCATAGCAGTATTCCCTTGGACAATTGGCTCCTCAGGGATAGATCATTTCTAGACGTCCAGTTTGCAACCTCCAGGGCTTCCAGCTGTTTCACTCTCTGGACCTTCATCAATAGAAGGAAGTCCACACTGACCCCAGTCTAAAGAATTGACTTCATTTGAGCCACTCTTGACTCCCTAACCACCACAGCCTATCTTCACTTTGTCCATTCTCATCTCAATAATACAACACAGCTCACAAACAACTGCAAGAACTTGCTATAACTCATCGGCTACATATCAGCCTCTGTGTCTGTCATGCCTCATGTGAGACTGCACCTCAGGTGCCTTCTGATATGGCTACAGTCAGGGTATACCCAAAACAGACACAGATTTTCCAAGTGCATCACAATACCTCAAAGTTCTGGACTCAGGTGGTGGAAGGACCCACTGAAGTTCTGCATGGAAACCCATTCTCACATCCCTCACCCTGAAAGATGCTCACAACAGATACTTCTGAAATGGGAAGCTCGCTTCCAAGAGTCACAGTCTAGGGCAAGTGGTCTGCATAAGAGGTTATGCTCCACATCAACATTCTGGAGCTGACAGCAGTTAGTTACATTCTCCAATACTTCCTTCATCCTATACAGGGTTATTCCATCAGTGTAATGCTGGACAAAAGAGCAGCACTATATTATCAACTGATGGGGCAGAGCAAGATTCCAGTCCTTATGCTTAGATTCATTAAGGCTATAGAACCAGTGCATTTCCCATCAGATAGAGATCTCCGATGTCTATCTTCTAGGCCTACAGAATACAGTTGCAGACTTTCTGAGCAGACTTTTCCTTCAGGATCACGAATGGGAGCTCAACAATTCTGTCTTCCACAGCATGTTCCATATTTGGGGCTTCCCAGAAGCAGACCTCTTTGCCACCCCAAACAAGGGATGATACAGCTGCCACTCATTGGGAGATGCTCTCATAACGTTGTGGCCCCATCCCCTACTATATGCTTACCTGCCTCTACTGCTAATGCTCAAGCTTTTTTTCAAATCATGTCAAGTAAGAGTTCTCTTCATAGCACAGCACCAAGACAAGCATGGTACTCGAATCTCCTTTACCTCTGTGACAACACTCCCTGTCTTCGTGTCAAGAAGGATCTCTTGACGCAGAACTCAGGGACACTGATCCAGCCCAACCCCTCCTCCTTGAAACTGAGAGCATGGTTCCTGGATGGTTCTTGAGGATGGAGCTAACCTGTTCAGTTGAGGTCCAGTCAGTTCTCCTATCAAGCAGGAATCCTAGTATTCACAAAAACTTTTTCAGATGTGGAAATGCTTCCACTTCTGGTGTTCCTCTTCACTCTTCCCAAGCCTCAGAGGTCTGTTCTCCAAATCCTGGACTACCTGTGGATTTAAAGATGCACAGTCTGTCATTGAGCTTAATTGGTGTACATTTGACCACTGTAACAGCCATCCACTCATCTGTTGAAGGCTTCTCAGTCTTTGCCCACCCTACTACAGCTAGATTCCTCAAGGGCGTATGCAATTTGTTTCCCTTCTGTATGGAACCCAGCTCCCCAGTAGGACTTCAGATTGGTTCTCAGTTGGAAACCTCCATTTTGAACCAATGGTGATCTGTTCCCTCTCAACATCTCCAAGTCTTCATTCCCCGTATCCATCACTTCAGGCAGTGAATGGGAGAACTCGGTACTGTTATGGCTGACCTGCTATACACCAACTTTTTATAAAAATAAGGTTACACTACGTCCCCCTCCTCGCTTCTTCCTGAGGGTCTCTTTGGAATACCTGCCTGTGTTCTACCCAAAAACGTCATATCTCCAGAGGAGCAGACCAGCCAACATAGACTAGACGTCAGAAGGACCCTCGTGTTCTACTTTGACAGAATTAAGACGGTTCTAAGATATGTGTATCATTTGCAGAGGGAATGACGGGTCAACCTGTTTTCACTCAAAGACTGTCAAAGTGGGTTTTGGATTGCATCTTAACCTGCTATGAATTGGCTAGGATGCAGCTAATTCCTTCATAGAGTGACAGCACGTTCCACTGCAGCACAGTCCACATCTGTGCTCTGCGGAAAGATGTTCCCATAACAGAAATTTGTAGTACAGCAACTTGGCCTTCCATTCATAACTTAGCCAAGAATTGCGCCATTTTACCTGCTTCCAGGGATTATACTACTTTTGGTGATGCAGTCCTCTGAAAGGTTTTAGACTTGCCTCTTCAGCACTAACTTCCTGGCTGAGTTACTGCTTGGGAGTCTCCTACAGTGGAACATTCATTCTTAAAGGAGGATACGTTACTTACTTTACAGTAACTGGAGTCCTTAGAGATGTTTTGTTCCTATGGATGCTCCACCTCCTGGCCTCCTTCCTCTCAGCTCTGGAGGCTCTGCTTTGCAGTCAAGAAGGAGCTGAATGACAGTAGGTCCTTGCCTCCTTATATGCCCTTGTTTGGAAGCTACTATAAGCAGGCGTGAGCCCGCAGACACCACTTTGCATTCTCTGGTCAAGAGGGCACAAGCACATGTGGGAGCACCCACCCACTTGAAGAAATCAAGTTACTGTACGTTACCATACTCTCCTTATTTAAAGAACCCTCATTTTTCTTCAAGAATAAATAGTCAGTAAGTCCTTTATTCCAATCACCTTGGTCTGATAAATCAGATTGAAGCACTTGCTGTTTATATGAAAATTCCTCGTCAGGAATCATTTTCTCCCTATTGAGTAAAATATACATCACTACTACCCTCGTAAATACTATGTGATGCACTCCTGTGCTATCATAATATTCTATTCTAGTTTAAAGTGCAGTTCTGTTCTGAAAGTGACAATGTAAACCTAGTACCTTCTTACTAAACAGGTCTACTCATACTACAGTGTATTCAGTCATATCTGCTTACTTCAGTAACCAGAATGTTTTGATTGCATATTGTTAACATTGTCTGTACCATGCGGAAAGAAAGAGAGATTCATTCAAATACTACTGTAATGAAGTCCATATAAAAATCTGGATAAAAACGTGTGCTAGACACCTCACATAACAGGTAACCAGACAGCTCACTACAAGAAAGAAAATGAAGAGGGGAATAAGACTGTATGTGATAAGATTGTGTGAAGTTAAGATCATTTTACACTTTTTATTTCCATATATATGTTTATAATCATAATTCCCAGTAGTACTGGTGAGCCAGTGCAGGCATGGGAGCGGAGAGGGACTCTCTATTGTGTATCAGTTGAACTGTTTAAGGCCTGATCCACACTTAAAACTCAGGTTGAAAAATATATGCCTCTGAGAGATGTCATTAAGCCAACCTATGTTCCAGGATAGACATCACTAATTTAGTGGAAGAATTCTTCTGTCACCTTACCTTCTACTAAGAGCTTAGCTGGAGGGATTAACTACAGTGACAGAAAAAACCCTTGCATTGCTGTAGCAAATGTATGCATTACAGCACTGCAGTGCTGAAATGGCATCTGTAGCGTAGACAAAGCCCTAAGATCCAAATCACTTGTGGAATCCAGTTGGCAGTTAATAGGTGTCACTCTCTTTTAATGCTAGGAAATGTAGAAGATGAAAGTAAACACCAGATGACACATCACATTTTCTAGAGTATTGCAGTCAAATGAACAGTACTGTTTACATTTTACTCATAACTAAGACATCTTTTTCTTCAAAAAGAGAATTCCCTACACTTGGTTATAATTACAGCCTTCACTAAGATCACTTAATTATGCTAGTCTTACCCAAAAAATATATAAAAAGGCTACTTTTGTGCAGTATCTTCTGTTAAAGGTGGAAAATTGGGTGCTGTATAACACATGTATTAACATGTTTATAAGAATTCTTAAATCTGTGGGATTAAATTCCTTATACATATAAGATATTGGTTCTGTTTTGCAATAATCATGGTTTTTTTCCCTCCCACCCATACAGAACTATGTCAGAGTGGTGGAAGTTTGGTGGGATGAGTACAAAGATTACTTCTATGCCAGTCGTCCAGAGACGAAAGCACTACCATATGGGGATATATCTGAGCTGAAAAAGTTCCGTGAAGATCACAACTGCAAAAGTTTTAAATGGTTTATGGAAGAAATAGCCTATGATATAACCTCACACTATCCCTTACCGTCTAGAAATGTGGACTGGGGAGAGGTATGTACAGTGAATGCATCCAAAATCAGCACATGCAACAGGTTTCTAAAGTTGGAGTCCACGATAAAGCCACTGTAGTGTCTTGCACGTGATATATATTTAATATTTATATATATATAGAAAACAATGAATAATTTTGGTTACTATTGTTTTTAAATGTGGAAAATGAGGGAGATATGTATATTATTTTTTTACAAATATACCATGCACCTCAGTTTATGTTTAATATTATCTTGCCTGAGTGCCAGGAGTTAAATCCAAGGAGGCTGTTAAGTGGCATGTAAACAAACAAAACAATGACAAAGATAAGGCTCCTTAAAGGAACAATGGGTGGAGCTAATAATTGGGGGGATGCCTCTGCCTGGCTCCAACCTGGTTGGCATGTTTTACTCTACTCAAGGCTAAAAGGCTAAGATCGTAGAGGATCCCAAACCTTCAAGATGCTGTAAAGGAGAAACAGGCGGAGTGGGGGGGGGAATGAGTGGGCTATCCGCAGCAATGGATAGATATGAGTCTCTGTCAGACAAACATGCAGAACTGCAGCAGGCAGGCTGGTTCTCCAGAGAGGTAATAAACCCAAGCTATGGATAGAGAGTGTAATCCTAGGCAGACTAATCTGTGTATGCAACATTTAGTAGTTTAACCCATTTTCTTAGATGCTGTGTTCCTGGTCACAGGTCTCCAGAGACAATGGGCTTACAGGTGCTAAACCCACTTGAGCCTGTCAAGTTGACCCATTTAGTAAATAGTGAAGCTGCAGCCCAGATATTTAGTCTAAAAAGTGGCAGAACCACCTGGTTCCACCAAGAGCGGAGGAAGATAGCAAAACTTGTCTCCCAGGGGTGAATGTGAGAGGGAGTTAGTGTGCTAAGGCACAACTTACCCAGTAACCATGACACTAAATAGCTAGTCTGGATAATACTTTATAGACAGGAATGAAAATGCTGTGTATATAGAATAAGAACAGGAGATCAAATGCAACAGTAAGTAACCAAGTCATGATGTTTTCACATGTGTTTTTTTATTAGTTCCACATTTTGTTGAGAATTCTTTTGTCTGTATGTACCCTCCTTCATTGATGTTTATAATCCTGAGTCTTCCTGTATTTTGAAAAGAAACTTGGAATTGCGATACTTTGTTCAATGCTCTTGACTATTTTTGAAGTGGGGGCCACTTTGGCAAAAAAACTTCAATGTGAGAGTTTTTTCACCCTAGAGCCTTCTAGTTGAGGTGGGGCTGAGGGGTTCAAAGTGTGGGAGATAGCCCAGGGTAGGGCAGAGAGTGGAGTGTGGGGGTGAAGGCTCTAGGGTGGTACTGGAGATGAGGGGTTTGGAGTACAGGAAGGGGCTCAGGGCTGGAGCAGAGGGTTGGGATACGGGGCTGAGGGCTGCAGAGTGGGGCCGGGGACGAGGAGTTCGGGTGAGGATGCAGGACATGGGTGAGGGCCCTAGCTGGGGGCACCAGCTCTGGGGTGGGGCCAGGGATGTGGAGTTTGGGATGCAGGCAGGCTGCCCACAGAGTGGGGCCAGAGGACTCCCCCCAGCTGTCTCCCTGCCAGCAGCAGCTAGCTCCAGGGAAGGGGCCTTTGAAATCAAACTTCCATATGGTATATTCACTAGCATACTTATGTCTGTTATCTCACAATAGCTCTCAAATTAGTATGGCCAGTTGGATTCATAAAACTTTCCCCTGATAATATAACATCATTATCTCATTTGTTACAAATTTCTTGCAGTCTTGCTTCAAATATCTGTGTATATTATTCGTTTGGAGGACGATGAGTAGGATATTAACTTAACTTCTTTGCACTAGAGATCATATTTTCCCAAAGTCCAAACTATGTGCAAAATCCCTTTTCTCCTTCTCCCCCCAGATCAGAGGCTTTGAAACTGCTTACTGCATAGATAGCATGGGGCACACCAATGGCGGCTTTGTTGAACTTGGACCATGCCACAGAATGGGAGGAAATCAGGTAAGTAACCTTAAGGCAAGAAGCTTGAAAGAGACAGTTGATGCAATGAATAATCATAAAGCTGTTTCTCTGATAAAGTCCCCAAAATTACTGTGGTTACTAAAACGTAGATTAAATGTGGGGGGAAAGTTGTGGGCTGTGCCAGGTTTTAGGGTGGGAATTTAGGATTTGTTACCACTCAGGAAATATTCCCCTTGCCCACTGTGGTGCCTTAGATACTACTTTTCAGAATTGTGATATTGTTATAGGTCTGCAATGCACTGATGCACTAAATGGCTTTCCACTACCAGAAACAAGGAATCGAATACAAATTAATTCATAAGTGAAGCTGAGTTAAATTGGAAAAAGCTTAGTTCCTAATAGATAATTGTAATAAGACTATTGCACAGTCTGGCTCAAGTCTTCACAATTTTGCCATCTCACCAACACAGGGACAAATGCACAGCCTACTTCAGGCAGTCAGGTAGCTTTATCTTCTTGAATTGATACTTTAAATTTTGAAAAATGGCTCAAAGCAAAGTAAGAAGAGGTTAAAAAAATGTTATATATATACAATAATGATTCAATCCAATGCAGTTAATGCAGTAACATACAGGATGAAATCACTGTTAAAAAATCATGTTCAGTTGGCTCTTAATGTAAAAATATCACTGTTGTCACTGTAGTTTAAAATATAGTGCATTACACTGTGAAAATCCATTTTCAGTGTACAATACTCTAGGAAGCCTGGGGAAAAAATCATTCTTTTTCAGTCCTAAAATCTTACCATAATAAAATGCCAATCTAAGAAGTAGCAGAAATTATCTGTTTGTATTTAAGTTTGGTGGTTTTCCCTCTGGCCCAGTGCTCTGTAGTTCTTAACTTTATTATTGTCTTCATTGAAAATACTGGTGAGGACAAAAGTTCACTGGTTACCCGCTCTTTGAAAGACAGTGATTATATAGCCATCAAACCACAGATTCATTTATCCAGCTCTTTTCAGGATCCTCTCAGATAAAATTGTTTGCATTTATCCCCATTGTTCTTAACTTAATATAGTAGTCATATATATTTAGTTTTCTGAGCTCAGAAAGAAGGTACTTCATGTGCTAAGTCTCTGATAGTGAAAAACTAATATATGGCATCACTTAAAATAAATCAGCCCTATTTCAAGCAAATTGTGATGATAATTTCAAAACAATATTCCAGGTGATGTAAATGAATTATAGTATTGCATCTAACATTTCAGTTACCTTATAAAGTTCACTTTTCGTGTTTACAGAAACAAAAAGGTGGCTCAATTTTTTCTTTCAGCTTTTTCGAATAAATGAAGCTAATCAACTCATGCAGTATGACCAGTGTTTGACTAAAGGACCTGATGGATCAAAAGTTATGATTACGCACTGTAATCTGAATGAATACAAGGAATGGCAATATTTCAAGGTATGTGACAGCATATGGTACAAGGGTAGGCGATTTTTTTAAGACTTTTTTTACACTCCATTTTGTAAGACTTTTTTATTGTGCATGGATCGGGAAGTAAAGCTGTAGGACCAGATTCACTGACCTTGGTGTGGCAAAATGTAAATTTCACTTTCCTGTACCAGGCTCTCCCCTTGCTTTATGGGAGGAATTCACTCTGAGGGAAGATGGGTTTTGTTGGCACTCTCCCAGGATTTCCACTGCAGAAAAGCAGCTTTAAGTTCCACCGGGACAGCTGCTGCCAAGGAAGAGGGAGAAAAATTGATCTCCTTAACCTCTGAGGATAGGACAAGAAACGGTGGGTTTAAATTGAAACAAGGGTGGTTTCAGTTAGACATTAGGAAAAACGTCCTGTCAGTGTGGTTACTAAACACTGGAATAAATTGCCTAGGGAGGTTGTAGAATCTCCATCATTGGAGATTTTTAAGAGCAGGTTAGATAAACACCTCTCAGGGATGGGCTAGATAACACTTAATCCTGCCATGAATACAGGGGACTGGATTAAATGACCTCTCAAGGTCTGTTGCCTCCTTTTTGGCACTGTGGTGGCCCTCACACCCCAATGAAGGTTGCAACGGCTTTTGCTTACAGCAGCCTTCCTACTAATGTCCTTTCCACCAAGAGAGTCCTCCACAGTGTCTGTACTGCCCGAAGCTGACATTCCACTGCTTGCATCCGAGGAAGTGGGTATTAGCCCACGAAGCTTATGCTCCAATACTTTAGTTAGTCTTTAAGGTGCCACAGGACTCTTTGTTATAGATGCTCGAGTGAATTTAGCAGCTCGAATAATGTAATTTGCTTACCTTGCATATCTATACTGAAATAGTGTTCCATTTAAATTACATTTTTCAGCAGTTCTGAGAGAGGAGAGGGGAAGTACAGCAATGCTAATTCTATTTCTGCTAAATTTCATCTTTTGTATTTGTTGTCCTGTGTCTTGTTCAGCATGTGGCTTTGTTCTTTTTAGTTAGCTACCTGTTCTCTGAGTAAATATTGTCTCGTGATTTCTAAATGATGCATGTGGCCGCTGTGTAATGCTGTTGTGAAAGATCTGAATTTTTAAATGAAGTATTGATTTCATAGCCTGTAATAGCTATTAAGTAAATATATATTTTGCTATAGGTACTAACTTTGAAAACATTTTTATCATACTCCTTTTTTATGAGTCAGCTTATACTTTTGTTCCAGTAAAAAGAGACAGACAGCATACACTAATAAGAAAATTTGGCCTTTAAATACGTGCACACTCACACTTCGATTGTGTATATAAGGGCATAATGTGGTCTAACAGGGTTGAATGCCAGTTTGCTATTATCCAGTTGTTTTCTAAATCATTACCATCTAGCTTGTTGGGCATTTATTAATTCACTCATTAGTCTGTTGGTATCTGGATTCTATTTGTCTGAAGCAGCTAGTTTCTTTGTTAAGCATTATGTGGTGAAAGTCCATTTGCCTTCCACTGACATGCAAGTTTTTGTAATATTTGCATACAGCTGTGAAGTCCTGAATAACAAAAAGCTGTTTGTATGGAACTAAAAAGCTGGTAAGAGACAGACAAGATCTTTAAATCCCAGGAATTTAGATAAAAATCAGTACAGTTTTGGTATCTACTTTGTTCTGTAGTGTATATGTACAACTTGTTTGCTCTCCACCAATTCTACTTGCCACTTCATTAGGCTTTATTTTTACACAAGTTGAATCCCTTTCCACAGTAGCTGTGCCAATTGTGCAATTGTTTGTTTCAATGTTTCTGTTATTAGAAGTTAGGAGAGAGTGGCCCAGTAGGCACAGCACAGAATGTGGACCAAACATTTGGTTTATTTCCAAAGAAATATGATAAGAGTATCAGAGATGGGTAATCAAACAAACACTGGAACTCGGTGCACGTGTGAGCCAGATTTTCAGTGTTTAATTAATGTGCAACCCATTTTTAAAATATATTCTCACTGAGGAGGGTGGACTGGAGCAGGAAGATAACAGTTATAACCAGTACAAGAAATGTGATGCCCAGTGCAGATGGGAACTGCAACATTTGGGGAGGGTGTGTGTGTGTGTTTTCTGTGTCAGTCAAACAGTTAGAGTATTTGTGCTACTATATGTGTTATGTGACTATAGGGATTCAGTAGCAGTGCTCCTATAAGTCACTCAGGTATCCGGGAGAGAGTAATGCCAAATCAGATCAGAATATTTCCTTTGTCTGTTGCTGACTTTTGTTGATTTGGGCGGGGAGGACTATCTCATAACCTCACTT
This sequence comes from Sternotherus odoratus, assembly GCA_032164245.1. Lineage (NCBI taxonomy): Eukaryota > Metazoa > Chordata > Testudines > Kinosternidae > Sternotherus > Sternotherus odoratus. The sequence goes on from JAVMKO010000004.1 coordinate 59,149,001, forward strand.
CTGCCTGCTACCATCGGAAAAATAAAATGTAAGAAGAACTGAGGCAAATCATCACTTTCACCCCAAATATTTCCATTGTTCTGATGTTGACATTATGGTTATAACTTTTGGTGAAGCATAAACAGCCAGATCAAATGGCAATCCTAAGCAGGAAAGGTCTTGTCAAGCATTTGTCTTTAATAAAAAAAAATTGTCTATCCTAGACTTTTTTTAAACCAAACATTGAAAACATAGTTTAGAATCAGTTATACAAAGGTAGCCCTTTCCTATGAGGAATAAGTGTGGGTTTTTAAAATGGACCAAGTGCATCTATTTATCTTTTTATAATGTAACATTTCAGATGTGAAAATATAGGCCTAATAAGTGATAACATTATTAACGTAGAAATGAGACTTTCACGGGGACCCTGGGTGATTTGTTTTTAAACAGCTACACGTATTAGATGGGGGGAAAAAATAAATCTATTTCTGATTGTTTTGTTTTCCAGAAACTACATAGATTTACTCATATTCCTTCAGGGAAGTGCTTAGATCGCTCAGAGGTCTTACATCAAGTCTTTATCACTGAATGTGACTCCAGTAAAGCAACACAAAAATGGGAAATGAATAACATTCTTAGTGTATAGACAAAACAAAAAAAAACCTGGCCTACTGAAACATTAATTTGTACAGGACTGAAAATAACCTGAAAACTGCTGCAACTATTAACTCTGTACAGCTTCAAGCCTGAAATCTCCTAACTTGGATGAAGGACATAGATGAACTGTGATACTACAATAACATTATCATCTGCAGTTAATGTTTACAAAACTGCTTTTACCTTAAACTTTGTAGATGTTTACATCTTTTTGTTTTAAGATGTTGGGGGTTTAATGTGCTCTTAGCTATGTTTTATAGGAACAAAGTTAAAGGCACTATGGTCTTCTTTGGGATTTCACTCAGGGGTCTGAGGGCAGTTTTTTTACACACACTTGAAAAGGTTGGAGTAACCAGACTTTCATACAATGTGGTGATTATCAACCTGTTGTATCTTTTTATTTAATTTTACATCCTACTAAGCACTGCCACGGGTTACTAGCCAGAGTGGCCTTCTTTCACAGTCATGCTGCTCTTTTGGACAGGTAGTTTTCAACATATTTAGTGCCTCTTTCATTTCCCTATATATTTTACAAGGAAAACATTTGATGGAATGTAGTATGGATATGTTGATACATCATATTGATAAGGATTAATTGTACCACCCCTGTAATTACCTAAGACAAGTTTGTGTTGCCAATGTGACTTCTGTATTTACTACATATTGGTAAGGCAAATAAAGCCACAGGCCACACCAGAAATGCTGTTGGGGCCCCCAAATCATTGCAAAATGTCCCCAGTGTAACGTCACTGGAACTTTAAGTAAGCTGAAGCAGGTATGCTGAATAGCACGTGGATGCAGCTTGTCTGCACTAGCCCTTTTGTTGGTCCAGTGATTGGGAAAAAAACTCACCTCGACTGACACAAGTTTCACCAACAAAACCGCCAGTGTTGACAGCACTGTCAGCAGGAGACCGTCTCCCACCAACATAGTTACAACTGCTCGTTGTGGGGCATGGTAGTTTAATTATTCTGGTGGGAGAGCGGCTACACAGGAGACCTTACAGGGGCACAGCCATAGTGGTACAGCTGTGCTGCTGTAAGATCCGTAGTGTAGACATAGTCTTAGATAGCACTAAAGCAATTGAACATTTATTTTCTTTTCAATATTTTTTTAAAAAGCCAAAAGAAACTGAACCTGAAAGCATTATGTGATACATCTGAGGAAGAGAGCACTCTGAATTACAGCTAAGAACATACATTCACTAACTTCTTTGTATCATGCTATACAAACCTAATATTCTAAAGCGGCACGATGTATAAAATTAAGTCTGGTCTAGTATTTTGTGACATTTTTAATATAAATTGAATTCACCTGGAGCTGAACTAAAACTTTAAGTTAAAAAAAAATAATCAAACTAATTAACATATGGGGTAGACCTTAAAGGGGCACTGTCAACTAGTTTTGGACCAGATTCTGAGACTATTAAAAGTTGATAAAATCACAAATGTCTTGACTTAATAGGAGTTGAGCCCTTTGTACCTCACAGGATCAGACCCTGAAAGTATTCGTTTTAGAACCAAATTCTGCCCTCAAATGCAGGTTAGCATTGCATATAACTTACATTGAAGTTAGTAAGGGTTATGTGTCGTACCTAAAGGCAGAGTTTGACCTTCATAAAGCTATCTATCTATGCATATTTTGGCAATGATTTGGGATCTCCTCTGGCTTCTTTAAACTTCTCAGCTGACCTTTAAAAGGTGTGCAAAATAAAATTAGGAAATAAAGGAGGGAGAAACTGGAAAAAGGAGAATAAGCGTATAGGTAACTATTATTTGTGTGTATGAAAACTGACTCCATTTTATGTGTTGGGTAGATTAATCATGTTACTATGCATCAGTGAACGAAAGGTGGCATATAAATTGTACAGGTGTGTATTTTAAATGGGTATTTTGTGCAATTCATTAAAAGATACTGTATGTGCATATGAATCTGTATCTGAAACGGCAAACTACAAAACATGAGAACATCAGAAGCTGATGCTGTAATGACTTTTCCTATTGTAGCTGCTTGAGGAAAAAAATATTTCCCATATCTTGCTTTGTAAATTGATGATAATATCACTATGCATTTCTACACATTTTATAAATTTGATTTATGCAGATTTTGATACACTGTATGTTTCTGTACAAATTGTATAAATCTTCAAAAGTTTTATTAGGGATAAATTTGGGAAGCCGATGTGCATCTTAATGCTGGGTTGCTTGTTTTCTAGGTGAGGAAAATAAAACAAATATTTTAACTTGTGGGTTTGCTATACTTCTGTAGATAAATTGATTATTTAATATTTTTCCCCTGAATCTAAACTGATTTAGACAACATTTGAGTGTTATATACTCAAAAGTATTCAAAAGTAGTGATTACTTTTATTCAGGTGTCCATTGTCACTGAAGTCAATGCCAAGTCTTCTAGTTGCTGCTGTATGGCACGGCTATCTATTGTATTCTCCCGTCCTGAACTGATTGGACAAGAAATGAGAGATACCAATTTAAAAACTTCTCCTTCCAATGCTGCTGCCTCGCTAGGACCTCAACTTATTTTTTAAAGGTACAAGAATGTGAAGCTAACACCCTGACAGTCAGTGTGTAAAAGGACACTGAAACAGATCTGAAGGAGTTCTGACACCAACAGCCTTGTGTTCAAGCTTCTTCTCTTCCTAGGAAGCCTCTGACACCAGCAGAATTATTGTGCCAGCTGAGAGCAGGCTTCCTTGGGGCTGAACGCCTCTGACATCAAGTAGTTCCCTACACCACCTTGCTTAAAAGCAGGCTTTTATATTTGTGGGGTGCCAAGGATAATGTCAGAACTAATGAGTTCCAGAATCAAACCCACTGGTTCTTTTCCCCGTTTATAGTCTTATTCCAGCAACTGCTACCTACCTTTTCTATGTGATCCTCCTGAAATGGCTATCTTCAAAACCAAGAACAGTTGCTCTTCTGAAAATAGATCCAGGAGCCCACATAATCACAAAACCAGCATGGGCCTGAAGTGTAACGATTCTACACACAGCACCAGGCTAGTGAGCAGCCCCCTTCAAGACAAAATGGCATGTGCAGCTGGATATGGAAATACAAGGGCTGCTTACACTAATTTTTTTTCTAGTCAGGTCTTTGCTATGTCAACCAGACTTTCATGCTCAAACAACCTCAAATGTGGACCACTAACCCAACCCTGAACTCAGAGGACACAGCAGTTTGCAAGACAATGTAATTAGGCATATGTTTTTTAATACACACCCAAAAACGAATACATGCTATCACCCGCCTGTAACTGATGGATTGAATGGAATCTGGAAGAACAGTTAAGGCCTTATGCTCATGGATTGTGGAGGGACAGGACACACTGAAGGCCACGGAACATTAATGCCACATATGAGGAAATTATAAATCCAGCACAGAACCAAAACCGAGCCTGCTAAAGGATTATGAGAGGAAACCAGAGTGGGGGTGAAGTTTTGAGGTGAGGAAAACCTGTTCCCTAGAATATTTTCCATTCCTGTCAAGGTCTTCATGAGAGATGGGGCACTGCTTTTGTCATGTGGTCAATAGTGGGTAATCATAGGACTGAAAGGGTCCAAGAGATCCTCTAGTTCAGTCCCCTGCACTCGTGGCAGGACTATTATCTAGACTATTCCTGTCAGGTATTTGTCTAACCTGCTCTTAAAAATCTCCAATGATGAAGATTCCACAACCTCATTTATTCCAGTGCTTACCCACTCTGCCAGTTAAGAATTTTTCCCTTCTTGTCCTATCCTCAGTGGTTAAAAACAATTTTTCTCCCTCCTCCTTTAACAACCTTTTATGCACTTGAAAACTGTTGTCCCCCGTCTTCTTTTTTCCACACTATAACCCAATTTGTTCAACCTTCCCTCGTAAGTCATGTTTTCTAGACCTTTGATCATTTTTGTTGCTCTTCTCTGAACTCTCTCCAATTTTTCCACATCTTTCCTGAAATGTGGTGCCCAGAACTGGACCCAAAACTCCAGTTAAGGCTTAATCAGCATGGAGTAGAGCAGAATTACTTCTTGTCTTGCTTACAACACTCCTACTAATACATCCCAGAATTATGTTTGCTTTTTTTGCAACAGCGTTAAGCTGTTAGCTCATATTTAGTTTGTGGTCCACTATGATCTCCAGATCCTTTTCCGCAGTTCTCCTTCCTAGGCAGTCATTTCCCAATTTGTACGTGTGCAACTGATTGTTTCTTCCTAAGTGGAGGAATTTGCATGTGTCCTTATTGAATTTCATCCTACTTACTTCAGACCATTTCTCCAGTTTGTCCAGATGATTTTGAATTTTGATCCTGTCCTCAAAGGCACTTGCAATCCCTCTGAGCTTTGTATTGTCTGCAAACTTTATAAGTGTACTGTATGCAGGGGTGGGCAAACTTTTTTGCCTGTGGGCAGCATCTGAGTATGGAAATTGCACAGCAGGCCTGAATGCCTGGTGGGGGACTATATGGGAAGTATAATGTGGGGTGCTCTATAAGGGATGTTATGGAGGTGGGGGACACGAGGTGTGGGGCTCTCCAGGGACAGTCTCAGGGACTCCAAAGGGGCTGCAGCAGGCAGCCATTGGCAGAGGCAGCCTAGTTGGAACAGGTATGGTCCCTGGGTGGTTTTGAGGCTCCTGGGGTAAGGCTGGAGGGGATTGGGCATGCTGCTGGGGTTCTGATTTTGGAAACAGCATGGTGAAGTCACATCTGTGCAGTATGGCTCTGCATGCTGGAAGATGGTGCTCATCAAGGAAGTTGAGAGTTGGGGGGGGGGGGGGAGAGGCCTCAAGGGTCAGATAAAAGCAGCTGACGGCAGAAACAATTCATGGACAGTATTTTTCCTATGCCTGCTTTAGACAATGGGCTCTCAAGCTCAACTCACATCCTCTTCCATTAAAAGAGGTGGCTACTACCTACCCCTCCCCTTTAACAAAATTTGACTTTCCAGTGGAATCTTGATGGAACTGGGTCCATTAATACTGAATCCTGTTTATTGGAATCAGTGTTTAAAATTTTTTCAGGGCCATATTTCTCAATTTCAGCATTGAACACCAGTGGGCAATTCCTGCACCCAGCCACCATCTGCCAGGCTACCTTCATGGCATTGGAACCCCATGTACCTCATCACACTGCCACTGACTGAAATTTAACCTAACTGCCCCACTAATAAAAGGTGCCTGGGCCAAGGTGTGGCATTAATACCTAAAGATGAGGTTCTCAAACTGTGGCTTGGGACCCCAAAATGGGTCATGATCCCATTTTAATAGGGTCATCCAGCGTGGTGTTTGCCCTGGGTCTGTCAGTCTGAAGCCCAAGCCCCACCATCCAGGGCTAGGTACATGCCCCCACCTGTGGATCAGTCTTCCATCCCCTCTTGGGAGTGTGTAATTTTTGTTAGAAGGGGGCTAAGGCAATAGTTTGAGAACAGCTGACCTAGTGCATATGGTCACCCACAAGCCCTGTTCAATACAGAACATGAGAAATAGGACCCTGAAAACATGGATATTAAGGCATGTGCTTTACAAAGTTGTCTGTCTGCACAGGCTCAGAAAACAGAATCAAGGACCTGATTAAAGCAGAGTCCCATTTGTTTGAATCGATGTAATAACTCCCAGTACCATCAAAATTACTTTGGAAAGTCCTTTTGTTAAAGGGATCAGATAACTAGTTAAGCACTAGTATAGTCAAACTACACAAGTGAAGCCATAGGGGTAGAATTAAGAGGGTTTAATGTGTACGAAAATAATTTGTACGGCAAGGCTGTTAATCGAATCTATTAGCAGCTACAGAACATCTTTAGACAAAGCTTTAGGACCCCACCTCATGCCTTCTTTTAAAAGATGGCAGTGTAGCTGGGGTCTGCAGCACCAATACACCACCTCTCCTATGCTAGCAGAAAATGTAATTTAATGGCATTGGCTATTTCACTAAAAGTGATTAAAGAAAATTGTTAATCTTCATTAACAAGGAAGCATATTAACAACTTTAAGGCTAAGTCCATCATAAAAAAGGTTATCTTGTCTTTAAAAAAAAAATTCTGTTGGCTTCAAAGGCAGCCTCTGGAAACAAAATATTTACCAACCTCCATTCATGGATTTTACTTTGCCCAAGTTCTTAACTTCTAAACAGAACAGGGAAGCCGGTTTCAAGCAAGTAATTATGTAAGATGTAATCAATTAATGTGAGAAAAATCTTGCCTCCAGTCCTGCCACTTACTAGCATCTCAGAAGTATCCAGAAACACTATTTAGAATCAGGCCCCCATTATAATATATTTAGATTAGGCAGTCCTACTCCAAATAGAGCTTACATGCCTAAGTGTGTCTATTTATAGCTTTGATTTTAAAGAATATTTTAGAAGATGCTCCAAGGCAGAAACAACAGAACACAGTAATGTACATCATTTTATTACAAAATTGTTAAAAAAGTAATACAATGCAATATTCTACAAAATATAAGATCAGCTATTTTGCTACTTCCTATGTTTTACTCTGCTAAAAACATCAGACTATCTATCAGTCACTGAATTGTAAAGAAACCATTAAATATGCAGAAACATTCCACAACATCCGTTTTTTTGTTTTTAAGAACCTAACTGTAGCAGCCCTCAGCTACCACTTACATTAAAAAATATAGGTCTCCCTACAAAGAATCACATTACCTATACACAATTCTGTACAGTTTTTTTTTTATACTGAAGCTAACAATGAGCTGCACTTGAGTTCACATTCTTAGCAAAATATTGGACTTTGAGCACAAATCTTTACAGCAGGACATCCATTTACTCTTCATCTTCATCCTCCTCCTCTTCGTCTTCCTCCTCCTCTTCATCTTCCTCATCTTCATCCTCTTCAGGTTCTGCCTTCTTCTTAGACCCCGTGGGCCTACCAGGACCTTTCTTTCCTGCATCACTCTTGCCCTTGGCACGGTATGCCGCAACATCCTGAAAGAGTGATGCCATTAAGTTTCAAGTAATGAATTATATCCCTGTAAATCCCGAGATTAACATTAATTTAACATTTACATTGTACTGAACTGTACAACGTATGAATTAGATGCTTTAAGAGAAAGGATCTCAACTTGGCACTTATGACCCACCCCCCTTAGGAATCCCCAGATCAGATTTCAGGGACTTATAGCCTTCCTGCTTTTTCTGTGCTCTATATTAAGATGCAATTTTGGTATAGAGCAAATTGACAACCATTCCAATATCCGGTCTGAATATTTTTACATTTGTGCATTTCTCTACACAGTAAGGCCTTATCTAAACCATCTCTATAGAAATTGAACATTCTTCCGTTTTCTGTCACGTTGTGTAGTTTATTCAGGATTATGAGCTAGCATTTTTTTTCCTTCTGTAAAACACAGAACATGCCACAACTATTTTATTTATAACTGCTCAAACTTTGAACCACATATACATTTTTTTGGGATGTTTCATTGTACCTTTTCATATTTCTCCTTTAGTTTTGCTGCCTTCTGCTCAAATGGCTGTTTATCTTTGGCTGACTGCTCAGACCACATTTCACCTAGTTTTTTTGCAGTATCCCCAATAGACAAGCCAGGGTGGTCACTTTTGATCTTTGGACGATGTTCAGAACAAAAGAGAAAGAAGGCAGATCTGATCAGGGAAAAAGAAAGAAAAATAAAGGTGTCACACTGACCCAAACTGAAAATACCCTTTTCATTCCAGGATGAAGACACTTACGGTGGCCTTTTAGGAGCATTGGGGTCCTTCTTCTTTCCCTTTTTCTCGCCTTTAGGAGGAATATAATTTTTCATCTCTCTGTCATAACGAGCTTTATCTCCTTTCGCCAGATCTTCAAACTTTGATTTTTCTTTTGCAGACATTGTCTGCAGACACATTGCAAAAAGAGGCGTTAGATCAGCTAAAAGGCCTGGTGACTCATTAACAGCTAACAGCAGCTGCACCCGAGGATCCTTTCCTTTCCCAGAAACCCATGGAACAGGCTGACGAGGCGGTGGGGGGAAGGGAGTCACGATTCCCAGACACGAGACCCCGCGCCGTTCTCCACTAGCAGAGAAGCCCCGCCCGCCCCGAGGTGCGGCCTGGCCGGGGGGCGGGCCCGGGCCTTCTCTCACCTTCCATCGCTCCGAGCACTTCCGGGAAAACTCGGCGAAATTGACCGAGGAGTCCGGATGCTTCTTCTTGTGCTCCTCGCGGCAGGTCTGCACGAAGTACGCGTAGGAGGACATCTTGCCCCGCGGCTTGTTGGGGTCGCCTTTGCCCATGGCGGGAGCGGTCACGGGGCCCTTGGGGAGGAGACGCGGAGTGAGGCAAGGGACGGCCGCGCTTGCCGGGCGGGGCTGCGGCGGAGGCCACTCCCGCCTATCCCCTAGCGGCGGCTTCCCGCCTAACCATCCCCGGGGGCAGCCCCTCCCTCTCCCGAGGAGCCAAGCGGCCTCCGAGTCGGAGTAAACTTCAACGGGGCGGGGCGGCCTCCCCGGGACCAACAGGCCCCTCCACCCCCGGCCCCGCCGAAGCGACCCACCCGCACCCCCCCCCCCCCCCGAAAAGCCACCGCGCCCGCCTCGCGCCCCAATCCCCGGGGACGGTCCTGTCCAGCCGACCTGGAGAGCCAAGAACCCACCCAAAAAACCCAGCGCGCCCCTTCCCCCGCGCGGGGCCGAGCACCCAGCGCGCCCGGGAACCGCCGCGCCCCACGGCTGGTCCCGTCCCGACTCCCACTGGCACCGTCACCGGCGCGGACGCTCCTCAGGGCAGCTGCGGTTGTTGGGGCCTTGCCTGGTGCGGTGAGAGGCGGCGGCTGCGGGGTGTCGGGCTCTGGTGCTGGGATCTGCTCCGTCTGCCACAGCCAAATGGTTTCTCTTCGACGCACTTACAGCCTCTTGTTTTCCACAGTCCTACTCGGCACAGTAGCTTGACCCACAGCACCTTCGGGCCCGCCTACCGCGCCATACGATTGGCTCTCAGACCCTTTCGAACCGCACACGGTCACGCCCCTAGGTTTGTGAGTACAATGGATTGGTTCCCAGCTCTGATTACGTCATCCTAAGAGTAGCGCATAAGTTAGGTCGAGCTTCAGGGGTTCGTTGGCTCCTGTACTCGCTGGAACCGGTTAGGGAGAGGACGGGGGCGGGACTAAGATCTACGGCGCCCATTGGAGGCGATCAGCAGTTTAAAAAACCGCGGGGATTTCCGCGATTGGGTGAAATACAATACCCGAGCTGCGATTGGACAAAGTGGGGCGGAGTAGCGTGGTTTAAAAATACAAAGGGAGGGGGAGGGATATGAAGTGAGAAAAACAAGAGACGCTTGAAAAAGGTGCGGGTGGTAGACAGGCTTGGTAGTCTGGAAAGAGAGATGGCTGCGGCTTGGGGAAAGGGACGCGGGCGGGCGGGATTTGTAGGAAACGTTTTATTTACAGTCTAAAAGCCGTTAAAAACAATGGGGTTTGTGAACACACGCCACACTCGTAGCGGTAAGACATTAGTGGGCTACAGTCTGTCGGGGATGTGTAGAACCCGGAGTGACTCCCGGGGACTACTGCTCCCAGCATGCCTTGCTCTGTCTCTAAGGCAGCTCGGTGCAAGGTGGAGTAGAGCATGCTGGGAGTTGTAGGACTATTTACTCCGCAGTTAACACCTGTGTTGAAGCGTCCCCTAGGAGGGCCGCGGGTTTCCTTCCCACCCAGGCGAGGTTGAGGCTGAGAGGCGCGGGGAACAGGACTGGCTTTTGTGAACTGGAAAATCAAGATCCCTGTTCCCTTCCCCCCGTGGTATTTGTGTCGGATTCGCCTTTCCCTCTCTCCCACTGGGGAAGGAAAAGGGCTTTTCCCAGTGACTGGCTGCTGCTTCTTTCCCGGCTCCCTTCTCCTCCGGGGTTTCACACTGCGCATGGGATCGGGGGGATGGATTTCAATGGCGGGTGTGTTTGCCCCTCCCCTGAGGGAGGGGAGACGCGCAGAGTGGTCGAGGGGTGGGGTGAGTCGGGGTATAGCTGGAGGGGAGGGGTGGGGGTGTAGGAAGAGCAGGCCCAGGGGCTCGGTCGGAAGCGAGGAGCCGCAAAGCTGTTTGTCGAGCTTGGGCAGTTTGACTCCGGATAAACTTCCGATTGAAATGCAAGCAGCAGACACCCACCCCCAGAGCGAGCGTGACTGTAAACACGGCCTTAAACAGCTCCCAGAGCCTGTCCTCCTCCCCACAGCGTGTGTGGGGCAGCTGGCGGCAGCAGGGCCACAAGTGGGTTATGTTTGGCTGATCCAGCTAACAACTTGTGGCAAATAGCAACGCCATATTTTAACTTTCACTTGTACGCCTCCCCCTCAAACCGTCACAACAAGTCCCCTTTCACTATCTTCATTGTTCAAGGAAGCTGAAAGCGGGACGCGCTTAGCTTTGTGCTGTGGTTAGAGTTTACAGAGCAGAGGGAGGGAGCAGTTCCTGCTTTGGGGCAGGAGGAAGGGTTAACGGCTGTTGTTGAGTGGTGGTGATGTCTGATAACCGCCCCTTCTTCCCACCTCTCCCTCCCCGCAGGGTAATTGATTGGGGTTATAATGCTCAGGAGTTCTGGATCAGTAATCATGGGCTCTCTGGCTTCCCGAATTGTACAGGTCTGGCTCCATACAGTATGTTCCCCTCATCAGCTAGTCCTTAAAGGTAACATGGGTGATGTTTGTGCATGCTGCTTTCAAGCTTTGCTCGAGTCAAGTCTATGAAGTGTTTCCTTCTTACTGTGCTTTCCCAGCTCTTGTGTGACAGCTGAATTTCTTCCTCGCAGAATCAAAGCCTAGAGAGCTTCTGTAGCTAGGAAGTTTTGACCTGCCTAGTTCCTCTCATTTGGAGTGAGCCTCCTTCTTGGTAAGTGAGACAGTTTTTACAAACCCTTTGGGAGCATAGGGCACTTTTTACAATGCATATTTCAATGATGAATTTGGAGTCTCACACTTTTATATGAGGATGATGATTTTTTAAAAAACCTCTCACAGTTTAAGACAGCATTCTTCAGTCTATGATTGAAGAGGCTGGTAGGTTCCCCCTTTCATCTCTTGCACAAGGATGAAAGGAGCTAGTTTGGACAAAAAGAGTTGTCATCTGGTTTTTATGTTGTGGGTTTCTTCCCTGTAGAGAGAGCCATAGTTAAAAGCCCAGAGACCATATTCAGCAACAGTAAATCTGCCTTTTCTACAAACTGTTAACTTTTACAAGAATCAGAGAGGTAGCCGTGTTAGTCTGGAATAGCAGAGGTAACAGAGAGTCCTGTGACACCTTAAAGACTAACTTTATAGTTAGTCTTTAAGGTGCCACAGGGCTCTTTGTTACCTTAACTTTTACAGTTAGCACTTATCAGAGCAGCATGTTACACCAAGGAGGTAAATTTGGCCCTCAGATTTTAGGTACTAAAACTTGTATGTGCTTTTATTTCTTTCTGTTCCCCTCTTCCTACTCTAGATCTATTTTTCTTTCCATATTAGCTTAGTCTGTTTTGTTGTCACTTGGCCTGGTCTGTACTACAAAGTACAGTTGATATAAGCTGCCTTGCATCAACCTAGTTGTGTGTGTGTCTGCACTTAGACCTGGTACACCCTAAGGAGTTATGTTGACATAAGGCAGCTTACATTGACATTATGTCGATGTCTACACTACAATACAATTTTTCTCCCACTGATGTAGCTAGGTCAACATAGTGGCATTGTGGACACTGCATTGCTTATGTTAATTTATCTGGCTTCCAGGAGCTGTCCCACAATGCACATTATGACTACTCTGGTCATCACTTTCAACTCTGCTGCCAAAAGCAGTTATTCTGGTGCGGAGCTGCAGATATGCTACTTTTACAAGGAGCTGCATGTTATAACATGTATATATGTGTCCCCCCATTACAGTGATGTACTGATGGCACTCACAACTTAGCAGGATACAGCTATCAATTTTTCATTAATTTACTTGTACAAGAAGAGGTAGTGGTACACCAAAGCTCAGCATAGTATTCCAGAAGTGGTCTCCCCACTGTCATACAGGGGGAATGTAACTTTTTCATTCCCCTGTAGTTAGTTGAGGACCATGCGGAGCAGTTTGTTTATGTACACAGGGATGGCCCTTGAATCCTCCTGAGAGATCTTGATTTGGGTCAGGAAGATACTCTGTAATCCTCTCCCAAAGGTTTCTAGGGATGGCAGTCCTATTTCTTTCTCTGCGGTGGGACACTTACATGCAATTTGGCAATAACTTTGACATTGCAGTAAACAGGCTATCAGCATATGGGCCGGGATGGCAGTAGCCGCTGTGCTCTGTCTGCCTGTGTCACCCTCAGGAGTGAGATGCAAGCTAAAAGCACCACCAACTATGGACAGTGGCCAATATTCAATACTGTTGCTGTATACTCAGAGGTTCATGCAATTGAGCAATTCCCTCCTCATTTTCCTTGCCTGTGGCAGGCCATATTTACCATGGATGGTGCTGTGAGTGGGGCCGTGCACAAGCACTCCAAGGAACAAGTGTCAATAAGCATGTCTTTTTAAAAAACTTAAGGTGAGCAAGGAGGGGAATTTTGACCCTTACTTTTCACTTCCTCTTGTGACCGTACTGCTAATGGTATCTCTCTGTGTTTTGTGTGTAGCTTGCCGCCATTGTGGGCGTAAGGGGATCCCCCTCCATGCCCATACAACACCGGAACCAGAGAAAGAATAGGACTTGGGATGATCTGTTCAGCAAGATCCTGAAAGCCAGTTCTGCATTGTATCTTGAGCAGAGGGCCTAGCATATGAATGTTTCAGTCTGTAAGAAAAAGGGAAGAGCAGACAGGAAGGAGACCCAGCATGAAAGGGAGAGGGAGATGCATGAGGACATAACAGGGCTTCTCTGGCAGCTATCACAGATGCTGCAGACTGTTAAACCAAATCATGCCATCACCTCTCTTTGTAGTTCCTGGAGAACTTGGTTTTAGCTCTTCCCTACGCCATCTCCCCATAACATTCTATTAGGGTGACAGACGTCCCGATTTTAGGGGACTTGTCCCACGTCCCGACCTTGCATCGGTCGGGGCGCCCTTTGTCCTGATATTCGGGACTAAGGGAAGTTCCAGGACGCGAGCACCAGCAGGCAGGCGCTGGCGGGCCGCTCACTGATGCTCTGCCTGCCGAGGCAGCTCCGGGAGGAGCTTGCAAATTGGCCCCAGGCGGCCACAGAGCCAGGCACATTCTGCAGGGGCAGCGCTTGCAAAGAGTCCCCGGTGTTGCCCCCCCCCCCCCGACCCACGAGGTAAGCAGTGCCTTCGCCTGTGCCTGGCCTGCAGCGGGAGGCTTCACCTGGAGCTGGGAGTGGGTCGGGGGAGTTCGCACGGAACAGGGGGGTGGGGGCTGTGCCGAGTGCCGACCCGCAACGGGGGTGGGAGCTGTGCCCCACCCTGGAGGGCCCTGCACCGCCGATCTGTGGCAGGAGAGGGGGTGTTGCCCAGAACCAGAGCCACATGGGAGCCCTGTGCTGCTGACCCACGGCAGGGGGGGAGCTGCGACCGGAGCCTGGGAGGGGGGGATGTTCAAGTGGAGCCAGATGTCCAGTGGGGTGGGGAGCCTGTGGCTGCCCCTTCCCCTAATGTGTCCGGACATTTAGCCATTGTAATCTGGTCACCCTACATTCTATGTGGCATCGGGGGCTGTATCCCTTCTCCTACCACTCCATACCAGGGGACAGTAAGGACAATCACAGTTTCACCTACCCTAACCTTGAGAGCCACGGTTGCTGTACGTGTAGCCAAAATGTTCTTTTCCCCCTTGTTAAGTTCTGTTCCATTAATTTATTAAGTTTTGAATGTATTTGCTCTTAAATTTAATTGATTTTTTTTTGTACTAGTCTTGTTAAATAAAACTATAATTTTGTAGGGAAAATTTAATCTTTATTAATTCCCACTATGTGCTGCAGAATGCCTAGCAGTACTGAAAGCATCCACTTACTGTACAGTGTGACACAACTCATAGGATCAGTGACAAACACAGTGTAATAATTATGTAAAACAAACACCACACAATCAACAGGTGCATTGATAGTAGTGTATTCATAGATGTATACCAGGCACCATACAATTCCAAACAGGTCCCAAAACTGCAAGGCCAGGTGGAGAACAATCCACCAGAGCACATTACTATAGCTCACTGATAGTGTTTTGTCAAGGCATCCCTCAGCAGCATAACTGCATTGAACTCTTCTAGTGGCACTTGTGTCTGGCTACTCACACTCAGCAGCCAGCCACTCTACTTCTGCCACTATGGTAAGTTTTGCCTCACGGTTATTATGCAGAACATGGGAGACAGTTATAACCATTGGCATATTTTTCTCTCAGAGTCCAGTCATGTGAGTAAACAACTTTAAATCTACCAAAAGCACATTCAACTGTCATTCTGCACCTGCCAAGCCAGAAGTTGACTCTTTCCTTGGTGCTGTCAAGGTGACCAGGGTATTGCTTCACGATAGCAAAGGGCAGGCTGGGTTCCCTTAGATCTCTATTGGCATTATTACCAATGGTAGCTGGGTTGGGAAATTCCCTGCTTTAAGCTTTCTGAACAGTCCTGTGTTTTTAAAGATATATGCATCATGTACCTTTCCTGACCAGCAACCGTTGATGTTGGTGAAGAATTCCTCCTAATCGACCATCGTTTTCATAACTGTAGAGTAGCCCTTCCTGTTGTACTCTGTCTAGGGCAAGGTGGACTGGTGCCAAAATACAGATATGCATTACCATCTATCACTCCACCAGTTTGGGAACCCTATTGCTGGAAGTCCATCCACTATGTTCTGCACATTGCTGAGTGTCACAGCCTTGCATAGCAAGAGACAATTGTTAACCCTACGTGCTTGAATGACTGTGGATTTTCCAATTCCAAAATGAATTACTGCTGTCTGGTAGCAATCCAGCTTTGCAAGTTTCCACAGTGCAATGGCCACTTGTTTCTCTACTGTGCTGGCTTGATCCACAGACCAAGGAATGTGGCCTTTCATGTCCAAAAGAGCTATAGCCACTGCTTCTAGTCCCAAATCTGCATTACAGTGCAATCCCACTAGTCAGTGTTCATTTCTCAGACCCAGAGGTGGCACTCCCCCAGCTGTATTTGCTCTGTGAATACCTCCACCAGCCTTGAATTGGTTTTTGTGTCATGTCCCTCCACAATCTGTCCTACATGAAACTGTCATATTCCCTCCTGATTTGGTTCTTTTTGCAAATACTGGATGATCATGTATCCTGTGCTTGCAACGCTCATGGCACTAGTGCAGAGCTGGGCAGGTTTCATGCTTCTGTCGGAGATGGTGGACAACAAAGAGGGTCACGTTCATGGGATTTTTTTTAAGTGGTGCAAAAATTATGGGATATGGGTGATGATCTAGGATAGAGAAAGTTACACTCTGGGCACTTGACTCCTTCCTCACTGTCACGTGTGCATGCCTTGTTTCTCCAAATTGCCAAATTGCCAAATTCTCCAAATTGCCAAAACTTCCCAAAAGACAGAATACTGGACGAGGGCAAGTTGCACACTGGGCTACCTACCCAGAATAGATTCCCCTGTGCATTGACACAAACACTCCTGGTGACCGTGTGCAGCACCAACACAAGGAGCCAAGTGTGCACACACACAAGCAATATGCTAACTGCAGAGGCTTTATGCTGGCAGAACTTGCTGTGGCCAATGTTTGTTGCATAGGCATGGTCTTAAAGCATTTTATACACTAGGAAAAAGGATTTTTTTTCAATTGATTTTGCACAATTAAGCTATTTTAGCTAAACTGAAAACCCCACTTACCACCAATTTAACACCTTTAGCTCGATTTTAGCTGGTTAAGTTATAACAGGCAAGATCGTAGGTGATAATATGAACAAGATTTTAAACTGTTTCTACAGTGCAGTTTTCAAAACTGAGTTAAGCTACCTTGATTTTTTTCATAGTCTGGACAAGGCCTGCAGTCAGTGGCAAATGGTACACGTACAATATGAGCTGGTGTTATTTTTCACACACATGTCATTCAAATGTACCTCAGTCCTGATTTCCCACAACCCTCCTATTCATTCCTGCCCAGACATTTCCAAGCACATGGAAGACATATCCATGAAGGACTATGCCACCTAGTCCCTCAACTTCACTTTGACCATAGACCCACGGGCTTGTCTACTCAGGGAAATTTACTGTCAGATCTATATAGTGAATTCCCTATGTAGACACTTTGCCAGTGTTAAGGCAGACTCAGTTTCCCTCGCTCTTTCTCCCCATGTATTCTTCCTCACCAGCAATCACATAGTTAAACCCCCAAGAGTTGTAAAGCATTCGCTTGAGTCTTAGAGGCTCAGTGAAATATTGCTTTGACACCCGGTTGTTGTGGTAACCTTCTCAGTCCCTGGAATGTAACCTTGTCTCAGACAATAAGCGGTCTGTAAACCCATGCTAGATGAGGTGGTTGTATCTCCAGATTGCATTATATGTATGTAACAACTTTGCTAGAAAACGAATAGACTCTTATTCATAAGCTTGTTGGCATCATGTAAGCTTTCTCAAGGTCCCCACACCAGGTGCCTCAAGAGGGCACTGACCTAGGACTGATGTCAGGGTTTGCTGATGCGCATGCTTCAAGTAGGTCTTTCCCTCCCTCCACCCATTCCCCCTCCCCTTTGAATATACTCTATAAAAGTCTGCTTGGTACTGATAATAAACGGAGCTGCTGCCAACCCCCTTTCTTGACCGAGAGGAGGGTGCCTCGGTTTCCCCTTTGATCAAAGTTGAGTTGTGTGTTTCTTCAATGGTCTCTGACAGCTTGTGAGCTCCTTGCCTCAACGCCGCCACTACAGTCCAGAGTGTACGGTAAGGGGTAGAGACGCGCCATTCATTTTTCCCTGACACCAGGATTCAGAGTGCTTTTTTTTAAGTTTATGTTGAGTTACGTCCAAACTGATGTAAGTTGAACTGAAAAAAGGAAGCCGAGATCCCAACCGTGTCCACAAAGAGTGTCCACAAAGAGAGTTATACTGGCTTATTATTATTTTGATTACCATAGCACACAGGAGCACTACACATGGATCTGGTCCCCATTATGTGAGTTGCTGTACAACTACAAGACAAAAAGACAGTCCCTGCCCTACTTACCATCTCAGTGATTCTTCCAATAAGCTTCCCTGCACAGACAAGTCCTAAAAGAGACCCCCAGTCGTAGGCTGACCATATTTCCTTTAGACAAAAACGGGACATTGGGAGGGCAAAAACGGGACAGGGTGTGGGGGGGGGCATGGCCCCACCTGGGCCCCCCAGCACCGGGCGGGGGGGAGGCAGAGGGGGGTTGGGGGGGATGGATGGAGGAATAAGCAGAACAGGGATGGGGGATGAAGAGGATGGAGGGAGAGAGAGAGAAGGGGGGATGAGGGATGAAGATGATGGAGGGGACGGAGGGAGAGAAGGCACGAAGGTGAGAAAGGGAGAGGATGGATGGATGAGAGAAGATGGGGGTAGGGAGCAGGGTGGATGGAGGAGGCAAGGGACAGCGAGAAGGAGGGATGGAGAGAAGGGAGATGGAAGAGGAGGCAGTGGACGGAGGGAGAGAGAGAAGGGAAGGATGGAGAAGGGGGATAGAGAGAAGGAAGAGAGGGATGGAGGGATAGAGAGAAGGGAGGAAGGAAGGGATGGAGGGATGGAGAAGGGGATAGAGAGAAGGGATGGAGGAAGTGAGAGGAGGCAGTGGACAGAGGGAGAGAGCAGGGAGGAAGGGGGGGATGGAGAGAAGGAGGAATAGAGAGGAAGAGGCTGCAGCGGGCAACGGGCTGGAGGAGGCGGCAGATCAGAGCTGTCAGGAGCCGCAGCTGGGAGCGGAGCGAGCCGGCGGGGGGGGGGGGGGCTGCCGGCCAGGTTTTCTGAAGAGAGAAGGGACGGAGGGAGTGAGAGGAGGCAGTGGACAGAGGGAGAGAGCAGGGACGGAGGGAGTGAGAGGAGGCAGTGGACAGAGGGAGAGAGCAGGGAGGAAGGGGGGGATGGAGAGAAGGGAGGGAAGGAGGAATAGAGAGGAGGAGGCTGCAGCTGGCGGCGGGCTGGAGGAGGCGGCAGATCAGAGCTGTCAGGAGCCGCAGCCGGGGGCCCGAGCGAGCCGGCGGCGGCGGCGGCGGGGGGGGACATTTTATGATTCCATGTTTTTTCTGAGTCCTGCCCCAAAAACGGGACAAAATTGATATTTTGGTCAAAAAGACGGGACGGTTAAAAAACATTAAAAAAACGGGACTGTCCCGTTCAAAACGGGACGTATGGTCAGCCTAGTTCTGATCCATATTCCCTCCCAGGAATCCAGTCCTTGCTTTTCCTAAAGCTAAATTATAGAATTTAGAAACTCCATGGTGCTCTTCTCCTATGCAGTACTTCTAGCATCAGTGTCTATCAGTCCATGCTCAGCTTGCAAGCAACACATGGACTACATCAGTTGAGGGTATACTACAGCATAGGAAGATCAGGCACAATTTAGAACATGAAGTTATTGTTTAAATTGTATGGCTCCCTAGTTCCATGACGCTCCCCCAGCCCCTAATCCACACCAGAAATGTTTTCTTTTTTTGCTAATTTTGATTAATCTTCAGTAAAATATAAATTAAGAAGAAGAAAAAAACAGTGGTGTACAGGGAATATTGAAGAGAGGGAAGGGCATAGAACAAGGGAGCTGGCCTGAGCTGCAGAGATGGAGAACTGGTCTAAAGAAAGGTGCAGAGTGGGCCATAAAAAATGGTTCTTGATTGCTGTTATATACAATTTATTTTCCAAGTCTACTTTTAAGCCCTACTGTCCATACCAGCACATCTAATCAATTTCCCAATCCCCCTCCTTCTTTTCATATCTAAACACTGCTCTTGATTAGAACTGATAGCGTTTTTAAAGTGGGGGGAAACAGGGAAATTCACACAATCCTGATCATTTAGATTTAAGATTGCTCTAGTGAATTTCCTTATAAGCATAATCACTAAAAAATGACAAAATCACCAGGTAAGGCCATAATAAAATCCAGATCAACCTCATCTTACATCAATACCCATACAAACATTCTAAATACTGATGCCTGACTTTAACTCTGACCTCAAAATTATTCATGTATAATATCACAGTATAGGGTGAAATGCTGGCCCTCTTAAAGTCAATGGGAGTTTTGGCATTAACTTCAATGGGGCCAACATATTACCATTTACCATTATGTGTTTACCTCTAGGGAATATATCTTAATGTAGCTGTAGTTGGAGTTAAGGTTATACATTTGAGTGTGAGTGTGATTGTGATTAATTCAATGTGTATTGTGGTTCAGCAATTGGTTCTATGTTACAGTTGAAAAATGTTGCCTTAACTTGATTTTTGTTGATTGCATTGAAAGGAAATGCATTTGAGCAAACTTAACTCTAACAACAATTTTTGTGTAGTCGAAGATAAAAACTCAAGATATGGAAGGCATTGAAATATGTCTCTCTGTATTTCAGAGGCCACCTGCGGCAGGTGCTGCTGCAAACACACCAATCAGCCCCTACTATGCCAGCCCTAATCAAGGAAGATAGATTGGGCCTAGCTGAAAAGCCTTGTCTCTGCCTGGTGATTGGCAGCACCTGCCAGCCTGATAAGCAGGTGCTACAAAGGCTGGGAAGGACCCAGAAGGGAGTGAGTCCATCAGGTGGGACGTAGAAGTCCGTTAGCTCGTTACCGACCCAGCCTGTGATAGGTGAGAAACTTCTACGGATTGTATATAGTTGGATACTAGTGGTGGGAAAATGTTTAAAGAATAATGGAAACAGGTGTTGCACATAGACGAAGTCTCCCTGGACTTATGTGAAGGGCAACTGGGCCCTGAAGAAGAGGGGTCAGCTGTGCACCCTGTGACATCCCCTTATTAGACTATCACTTACAAATTCAGAAAGGAAGCAACCATATATAATTTTGACCTATTCCATACCAGTATCTGTGATATTAACTGTGTTTGGGATATCACCATTTTTAAAAAACAGAGCTATTTTAAGAGTTGACCCACTGAATAATTTACTATACCTTTGAGATTGTAAGTATGTACTTTCTCTGTATTTGAGGTGGATAAAATTAGGTAATATATAGTACAGCTGCTCAAATTTTAAAAACTCCTAATATTGAATTTTTTGTGGAACTTTTGAAGGAAAGAGGTTAAAAAATTGTGAAAGCTATTTCATTTTTGACCCACTGTATAAAACAGGAATATCTCTTGATTTTTAATGTATTATTCTGAACAAACAATGTTCTCCCTCACAAAATCACATGCTATGCAAAGCCTGCATAACCAGTTAAGCAGCTCTTACTGTTGCTCTATCTTAAAACAGAGGTATAGTTGTCACAGAGCTATAGGAGTTCTAAAGTTCAGTGAGTTGTTTTGACTTTGCTGTGTACTAAATATCTGAAATAAAGACAACCTACAGTAGATGCTGTTAAGGACAGCTGCAGAGCAGAGTGAAACTGAAGTGGTCATATGATAGGAAATGAATACAACAAATCTATATTTGTTCTAACACAGATAATATTAGGAACACCAGCTGTTCTTGGTAACAATGATTGTTCTACCTATATTTAACTGAACTCTTTTCAAATTCCATTCAACAAGAAAATAACAGTTTTGCTAATTACACTATGTTTACAATTTTTCTTCTGACTTTTTTTTTCTCTGTTGGGTCTGATTCTCATTTATTCAAATAGGGCTCTTTATTATTATTCTAATACCAAAAGGGAGGCAAGGAGACTCTAGTCACAGGCCCAGCTCTTGTGTATCTTGAGCACCTGGACAGACTAGTCCCACTGCACAGTATTGCCAAACCCAATTGTCCAAAAAAATAATATGTCACCACCACCCGAAATAATGATTGGCTTACAAATGGTGAAATGTTAAAAAGGGGTTGTGGGGGAAGGGTTACCTTCTGATTTAAAGCCTTAAAGGGTTCATGTTTTCAAGTCTTTTTTTACAACTGGGAGAGCTAGAAACTGCCTTTTCTTTTTACATGAAAACTGAGATTCTTGAGTAATCACATGACTCCAAGAGCTCAGGCTTTAAGAAAAGGAATATTGTGAGAATTGGTAATATTAACTGCTAGTAACCACAAAAAGGGAAAGGACCATCTACGTTCACTCCAGTCAAAAGAGCTGAGCTGGTTTGGTGAGCTGCCCATGCTGTTCCCTGTTAAAGCATGTAATACTCTTGGAGATGTTGGGCTCAATGCTGACCTATTCCTTAGTGGTGTTTAAGTCTTTAAACCATTTAGATCTGGCAGGGGTTGTCCTCAGTTGCAAAGAATTGCTGGAATGGGCCTTTGTTGCCCATAGAACGGTTTTATCAGATGACCCTTGCGGTCCCGTCTAACCCTGTGGTTCTATGATTCTATACCCTCATAATGCATGGTATAGGAGTCATGAGAGGATATTTCTGGAGCACAGAGATATGGCTCAGGGTGGTTCTGTGGAAACAATTTTTTTCTCTGACTGTTCGCAAATAACCCTTTTGTCTGTGCATTTAAATATAAATAAAATACATGTGTGTATTAAACACAATGCATTGTATGAGATATATACTAAAACAAAATATCAGAAATATTTAGTAACTAAATAAATGACATAGCTACTGCCACATGGTGGGGGCAGTTGAATTATGGTTTAATTATGCCAGAGGGATAGCTCTCCCACCGGCATAAAGCGCTTATACAAGCAGTTGTACAGCTGTGGCGTTGCAAGGTCTGTAGTGTAGACATTGCCTAAATTAATTTTGGGGGAGGAGGCCATGGATTTTTTTTAACCCTTCTTTTGTTTCTTAAAATCTAATTACATTTCTAAGCAAACAATAATTTTGAAAAGAAAACATTTTGTTTAGAAAATGTCAAAATGAAACACTTAGACTTTATCTTTTTTTTTCTCCCCCTCCCCCCCCAGTTAAAACTATTTGCCTTGTTGGATCCAAACTTGCAGATGGTTTTGGTTGACCTGAAACTGCATTTCTTTGGGGATAAACTGTTGTCTGAAAAATTTTGTCTAGCTCTAATTGCATATAGTTAGAGTCGATGACAATGAAGAGCCATGACAATGGTTAAAGGATTAGAAAACATGCCATAGTGGTAAGTGATAAGCTCAAAGAACTCAGTCTATCTAGTTTATCAAAGAGAAAGTGAAGGAGTGATTACAGTTTATAATCATCTACAGGGAGAACAAATATTAAATAATGAGTTCTTCAGTCTATCAGAGAAAGGTATAACATGATCCAATGGCTGAAAGTTGAAGCTAGACAAATCCAGACTGGAAAAAAGGTATATTTTTTTAACAGGGAGAACAATTAACCATTGGAACAGTGTACCGAGGATCATGGTGGATTCTACATCACTGACAATTTTTAAATCAAGAGTGGATGTTTGTCTAAAAGACATTCAATGGGAGTTATTTTGGGAAAGTTCTATGGTCTAGTTATTACTTAATTCTGCCTTGAGTACAAGGCACTGCACTAGATAACCTACTGAGGTCCCTTACAGTCCTATACTTCTATGATTCTATGGCTTCTGTTATACAAGAGGTCAAACTAGTTGTTCACAGTGGTCTCTTTTGTGCCTTGGAATCTATGAAAGTGAGTAACTGGCTATGTCAGTCTATGGATCTGTGAAGAACCGGACTGAAACACAAGAGATTCCTAAGCCCACCTAATCAATGTCTAAGGGCATGTCTGAACTACAAACTTAAGTCAACCTATGGTAGGTTGATTTACAGCCACCCCAGTAATTGCTCCGGTGGTTGATGTCCCCATTACCCCCCTTCAATCGGTGGTGTGCGCATCCTCACTAGGAGAGCTTCCACTGACTGATGAGGGCCAGTGTGGGGGACTGAGAGCCAGGGATTTCAGCTCCATGCAAGGAGTGGGGGGAAGCCACCCAGGCTTCTGGTCTTCCCACCAGGAACAGGGGGCAGCTGCCTGGGTTTCTCGATTCCCCACTCTAACAGAGAGTGGGGAGCAAGTGCCAATCCCTGCTGGGAGTTGCGGGGCATCCACCTGGGCTTCTCAGTTCCCTGATCAAGAAGCCAGGATGGGGTGCAGGTGGGCTCTAGTGGAGCCCACCACCACCCTTGATTTCTTGTCAATTTCATGGCTCCAGTATGAAGTTGTGAAATTGACAGGAATGACAGCCAACAGCAATGTAAGTAATGCAGTATCTACCCAGACAGTAGGTCACCCTAACTATACCAACACAGCCCTATGTCTCTCCTGGGGGTGGAGTTTCAGTGTAGTACAGCACTTATATCAGCTGGAGCAAAGCTGTAATGCGTACACTGATAATTAGGTCCATCTAAGCTGCTTTACATCGACTTAACTCTAATGTAGACAAACGCATATGAATGTTATTTTAAACGTTATCTGTATATGAGATACTGATGAAAAATAAGAAAGCATATGCTTGATTTAATAATTTTAATGGGATTAACTGACTTTTAATAAATAAGCAATAACATAAGAAAGTGTAGTAACAACAGAATACACTCTCACCATAAGTATAGCAAGCCAAGAGTCTGTAACCACTCACCCTATATAGCGTTCCCTATATTTCTTATGTCTTAATTGCAGGATTATCCTGGGTGTGAGCTGTCGCATTGCAATGCCATACCTGAATTACTCTGGCCTCACTGGTACTGTACTTCCACATCTGTGTCTAGGACTTCTGGGTGGAATATCCCATGATTCTAGGTATTGTAATAACTGACCTGCTCTATGATTCTTCCCCTATTTAATTGTAGAACTTTTTTGTCCTTCTTGGCACAAGGGAGGAATTATGGAAAGGCACTGGAAGACTATTAGCACTTGAGTGATAAAGCCTCTGTCCTCAATGCAAAGCGGGTGGGTTATCAGCCCAAGTGACTGGAACCTAGACTCTAACCCCTTTGCTCAGCTTAGCCACCTAGCATGGCTTGAAAGTATCACTAAACATAGGTGAGATAATTGTGTGTGTGGATGGGAGGCGAGGGTGGGGGTAAAAGGTATCATCATGGAAAGAGCTCCGGCTAACTGCAGTAAAGCCATACCTAGTGTATCCATTCTATCTGAAGCTCGTCTTCACTAGCCTCACCCCCCTTTTTTAACCTTAATGTTTGTAAAAGCTGATATGGATACTCCCCAATTTTATTCCAGACTACAGTTGTTTGTTCTTTACTCTAGGTTGATCCCTAGCTATGGTTAAGGTTGCCTACATGTTCTGGATGGAGACCTTATATTGTACTTTATAGTGAATATTTAAAGCCAAATTATATTTTGTTACTATAACAAAACTTAAGAGTAGTATTTTCACCATATGCTCCAGATAGTGTTTCCCTGTAACTGAAAGAAATGGAGATAATAGTCTTCACTGGTATTCTTCTGGGTCTCTACATGGCTTTAGGATTAACATAACATGCAACAAAATGTTAAGGAAAACAACAGATAGGCAAATGACCATTGAAATCATGTACTGTAATATCAATGTGCCTCAACTAATGTTTCACTTTGGAGGCTCTGAAGGTGAGAATAAATCAGATTTGCTTGGATGCCATATGCAAATTTGCCCACATATTTGTGTATAGTTATGTTTGAAAACACACCCCTTAGCTTCTATGTCTGCTTCATAAAGCAAAGTAATTTATCATCTTTTATTGTTTAATACAAAATTTTATTGCGACACTTGCATTCAATTCGTTTCCAAACAAGAATAGAGGAGAAATGTCTTATTGTGCTTGCATGTGACATTTCCTTCCCCCCCCCCCCAACTATTTTACTCTTCTCTGCATATAAAAATGAAGCCATTTACTAGGAAGACCTTGGAGCCTGTTTTGATAAATATAATAGCACATTCAAAGACTGAATTGTTAAATAGCAATGGGTATGTACACAAATCTTCCAAGGTTCTACAATACTCAGATTTATCAGTTTTAATCCTGTGACACAGATTATTCTTAAAATAAAATGTTTATTTTTGGACCTTGTTTACAGCTTTAAGTCTTTTAATAAAACCATATCTTAAACAGTTTACCTACAAAATTTAAGGCAGAGAACTAACAAAAAGGAATATGTCAGATTAACTGGATCACTCACAAAGGCCTAGTTTACACACTTTTATTTTAACAATTTAACTTTTAGATAAGGATGTGGGTTATTTTAACAATAATAGCTTTATTATACAGGAATAAGATACACAGTTATCTGCACCGGTATATGCCAAGTTTTTCACACTGGAAGGTTGTGCAGCTTTAACTATGCTGGTTTCAAATCTATATAGTGAAAGTGACACAAAAACTGTGTGTAAACAAGTGCTAAGGGTTATTTGACGTTGGAGACTGAGCCCTATGCTTAAACAGGGATTCACTTGGGAGAAATATCAGGGGTTCAAAAGTTGGAGAAAGGCGAGCCCATTGTGGAGGGATGGGCTAGGAAGAAGGAAGGGAATGTGATGGTGCAGAAGCGATGGCATTTAATATTTTAAAACTATTTCAGCTAAAGTTAAGTGTTAGGTACTGAATGCCCTACATCGAAAGGGAATTCAGTCTATAAACTTACTTTTTTGTTTTGGATCCCCTTAAGACTACAACTGACACTCCACTCAATGCTGTTATGTCAGTTACCACAGGTCACCATTGGACCCTGCATTTTTATTTTTTTTTAAGTATTTGGAGTGGGTCTAAAAAAAATCAATTTTATAATCAATACTAGAAAATAAAAAATTAAATATATGCAAAAATAAACTTCCCTGATTTCCCTTCCTACCCTAACCACTCTCCAAGACTGGTTTCACTCTCCAGTAACATTACATGGCACCTTTTGGTGCAACATAATGTATGAGTGGGCTTTCAAAGAATAAACATTCCAGGACCTAAAAAGGGAGGACGTTAATGTCCAGTTGTTTAAAAGGGTATCCTGTTAGGTTAAAAATAATATATTTTTACAAAAGCAAATGTCCTGTGATAGCAATGATCTCTCAAGATCCAGCCTGCAACTCACCTTGCCCCGGCTGCCCTGCAGAACACTGAGCAAAAGAGGGCCGTGATGCAGGTGCCGGAGTGTGCCTGTGAGCAGTGAACTGTCCAATCAGGATCATCCGGTTCAGTCTAGTTTCTATTCAACTTTTATGCGTTAGCAGATTGCTGCAGTATTTGAGATGTAAATTTTGCTAAGGCTGTTTATTTTAAAAAAATTCTACTGGAGTTTTTTAAATTACATGGAAATATATTGGTCTCAAGTACTGTAAAAGATTGTAATTTTATAAGAACTTTTACCCAACCCTTATTCCTCATACTCAATAGTGTTATCTAATTGCTGTCCAACTGAACTACAATGCCATCTAGTTAAAGCGATCAGTAACAAAGAGCAAGGAGCAGTGACTCTCAGCCAACACAGGCACAATCACAGGCTAAGTTCAGTGCTGTCAACATGCTCTCATTTGAAGAGGTGACACTGCAACGTCCCGCGTTCCGTCCAAAGCACCCCCTGCATGTAAGGGGTGAACAGGGGACACGGAGCCCAGGCTGCAGCCCCCGAGAAGGGGGGGGCGGGATAGGGAAACGCGGCTTTGCAGAGAAGTGCTGAACACCTGCCTGGCGGGACCCGGGTAGATTCTGTGCGCGACGCCAGGACTAGAGAAAGACGCGCCGAGGCAGGGGCAGCCGAGGCGCCGCCTCACGCTCCCGGGCCTGCAGTTGCTTCGTGCGCTGCTGAACTGGCCCGCGCGTGTCCTTTGGGAAACAAAACCTCCCCTGCCTTCTCCGCGGGGAACCACGGGCAGGGGCGCGGCAGAGCCGCGCGAGCCCCTTTCCGCCTCTTAGCGGAGCCGGGCAGCGAGTCGCCGCGCACACGGCGGGGAGCTCGGCAGCCCGCTGAGGCGGCCGCGTGCGAACATGGCCGTGGCGCGCCGGGGAAACGCCCGCGGCGCGGGGAAGTGAAGAGACGCGCTTAAAGGACAAAGCTGTCCGTTAACTGACCCGTGGCAGCCGCCGTGGGGCGCGGGGGGAGGCCTCACTCCCCACCCCCACCACACAGCACCTCCGCCAACAGCGCAAACCACGGGGCAGAAAGGGGGCCTGCCGGGACTGGGCCGAACCGCCCTGGCAGCAGCGGCGCAGCCTCGGGCAGGGGACGGGCGGCTCGGCTCGGCCAGCGCCGCTGAGAATTAGCTTTACAGGAGGGGCGGGGGAGGCGCAAGCAGCTCTGCTTCCTCCACGCAGACGTATTTCAAATCTTAACGGCTGCTGCACGGCCAGTCTTTGAATGAGGAAGCAGACGCAGGCCTAGCGCTGCGCGGAGCCGCCCCCCTCCTCCCGGGCGGGGGGGGGGACTGAGGAGGAGAAAAACGTAGTTACCCATCTTGTCCCGCCCCCATCAGATCCGGAGCGCGGAGGCGCAGGCTCATAAATGTCTACAGCTCTCTCCAGGCCCGCCGCAAGTCGTACTCGCGCGGTGCATGTCGGGAGCTGTAGTTTTTCACCCCTCTGCGCCCTTGCCGATGCTGCAATGATAGAAACTACAGCTCCCATGAGCCCCTGAGACGGGAGGCCACATGCGCATTGCGGAGCGGAGCCGCAGGCTGGATGCTGCCGTTGTTACATAGGAAACAGCTGAAAAGTCCCCACATGACAGTGGGGGAAGGAGGAAGCGGGTGAGCCGGGGGATGGACGTGGCTTTTACAGAGTGAGGCTCTTGGCCGCCGCAGGGAGTCCCCCAGCAGCCTCGGGCACCGACTCGAGTGGAGGGGGGCCGCGCGCGAACCTCGCTGTGCCCCGTGCAGGAGCCCTTGTTTGCCCTTGGGGGAGGGGTTGTGCCCCCTGTTGCGAGGGCTCTGTGCCGGGGGGTCCGGAGGTGGCCCTGGAGGGGAGGATCGTGCCGTCTGCGGGGGACGCTGCCTCTCGCGGGGCGGCTGCTGATGGGGCCGGTTTAAATCCCACCCTTGCAGCCGAGCGTACAGACAGTGGGGAAGTTTGATTCAGTCCGGGCGGCAGGGACGAATCCTGCTTCTCTGCCGGACAAAGGGGCGGCGCAGGCGGGTGAGGAGCCCGGGCGGGTCGGTGGCTTCCTCTGCCGGGATCGGGACACTGCTGGGGCAATGAACGGCTTCGCCCCCGAGGAGGTGACCCAGAGAGGGGGGGATGCTGCTGCCGCCACTGTCGTTGCTGCTGTTGTGGCCAATGCACCCGCCATCGTAGAGGTGCCGGCGCCGGGTTTAGGTCCCAGCGCTGCCGCAGGTGCCGGTGCCGCCGCCGCCGGTTCCGCGGGGCCCCCTGGTGCTGCCGGCCCTGGGGCTGGGCAGCTGTGCTGCCTGCGAGAGGAAGGTGAGCGGTGCAGCCGGGCCGCCGGCAACGCCAGCTTCAGCAAGAGGATCCAGAAGAGCATCTCGCAGAAGAAGGTGAAGATCGAGCTGGACAAGAGCGTAAGTGACGGGAAACCCCCTCCCCAAGCCCGCTGCGGAGGGTGCCAGTGGGCGGGCGTGAGGCGCAGTCTGGGCCAGCCGGCGAGTGAGTCTTTTCTCTCCCTGCAGCGCGCTCTCACCCTGGCGGGCGGCCCCGGCTACTCCTGCGGGGTCACCGGCCCCGGGCGCCCCCCAAGGCAAGGAGATCAGCGGCCGGTGGGACGCCTTCCCCCCCCCCCTCGGGGGGAGATCGGGGAAGCGCCGTGCGGCGTCTGTTGTCGTTATTCACGGGACAATGTGTGTGAGGCGCCGCGTTGCAGCTTTCCGCGCAGGGCGCATCGCACCCCGTCCCCGGAGCCTTCCTGCGGCCTCAAGCGTCCCCCTCCCCCCCCCCCCCCCCCCCCGGTTAAGCTACTTCCCCCTTCCGCGCCCCAGCGCGACTGTGAGACTTTAGGCAACAGCTTCTGTGTTAAACGCTGTGGGGCTTTGCCCTTGGTACGGTCGGCTGACGCCGGAAGAGTGAGTGGAGCTTAAACTGCTTCTGCTCGGTGTGATGATGATGGGGGGGGGGGGGGGGGGGACTGCTGCTCTTTCTTCCTCTTCCCTCCTTCTCCCTTCGGAGAAGTCAGGCTGGGAGTCCAGACAGAGCCTGTTTGTGCGGCTGCTCCCCGGCTGCACGTCCCCTCCGCCGCCCTCCCGAGCAGGGACTCTGCACACTTGGCCGCCCCGCCGCGTGTTGTAACGCTGCGCGTCTCCCTCTGCCGCCGTGTCTTCCGCTTGGCAGCCATCAGGCTCTTCGTAGTGCTCCTCTGTCTGTACAAGAAACCGCCACAAGCTTGTGTCCCTGTGCGCAGGCAGGACGGGCCCCTGGTTCCCTTCCCCAGTCTGCTGAGAAAGAAACACACTTTGGTAGCAGATCCATTTCTAAGAGTCGGAGCAGTGTTAATCTGCAGAGCAAATGTCTGCCGGCGTCCTTCCCTAATGAGTACTTGTTTCTTCAGAAGAGACATGCAGGAGTATTTGGAAAGGCGATTTATTTTGACTGGACACAGCAGAAGCGTTAGGGGATGCTGGCCCAAAGAGAGGATCCTAATATGCTTGTTGCAGTTACCACCTTCAAGTGATTGTGTAAACTCAGGTTGTTTGTGGGAAATGGTTGCTAATTTATGTTTCTGCTTCTGTTGGCGGTTGTGAGCTTTCTTTTTGAATCGTGGTTTATGAGAGAGCTCTTAGGAAGTAAACTTAAGCAAACTCTAAATGAGCAAAGAAAGCTCTTTTGCATTAACAAAGGGAAAAGCTTATGACTTCAGTGTTTCGGTTTATATGGTTAAAGACATTTCATTTAGGCCTCCAATTTGTTTTTATCATCCCAAATTTAACTTTCTAAAGTGCTTGATTTCCACTCCCACCCTGTGCATCCACAGCTCCCGTTGAAGTCCGTGGGAGCACAGTAGCCTTATGTGTATGTATACATTTCCTCTGTTCAATAACTTCTTGCCAGATTTTTTTTCAGGTGTGTAGGCACCTAACGACTATCCCTTCATCTCAAAATGAGCCGATTCCTAGACAAAGGACATTTTAAAAAATAGATGTATATGTACTTTATCTACAATGGCTTTTCATGGATGGTGAAAGTAAAACCAAGGAAGAGAGCTGTAAAGTGAGACAGCTGAAATCTTGCTTTTTTGTCCATTTAACAGAACGGCAATGTAATCTTCATACCCCATTCCCTGCGTTCTGATGAGTAACCCAAGAGGGCTGTACTTGGCTCTCTCTACAGCCTGTTAATACTAATTTTGAATTGGCTCACTGCAGCAGTACACTGATACAAGGGGTTTTCAAGGCCAGACGGGATGCAGTAAGTTATAGCATACCAACTTTTATCTTGTGGGTTCTGGTAGAAACAGAATTCTTAAACTCCTAGTTAATGGCACAAAAACTTCACGGTAAATTACTGTGATGTGTAATTTGCATTATCATGTATTTCCTGGATGTTAGACTAGTGTGAATTTGTGTTTAAAACATGCATTGATACTTTTTTAGGCAAGGCATCTTTATATTTGTGACTTCCACAAAAACTTAATTCAGAGTGTGCGAAACAGAAGAAAGAGAAAAGGCAGTGATGATGATGGTGACTCACCAGTGCAAGACATCGACACTCCTGAGGTAGCTGAATAGTTGTCCTGGCTATTGTCATTTAAAACTTACTCTTAATTGCTACCAAGTCTGTGTTAATGCAATTTTTTCCAATGTTAATTCATTAAAGGGGTTGAAGAGAGCTCTGTTTCACTCACTTCATTAATATTTATGTAATATTTTAATGTTTCACTATTAATTGTAATATAATTATATTTTAACATATATAATTTAATTGATAGATATGTTTTCATTTTGTTTTACACACAGTATTTTTTCCAGAAAGGAAAACTGGACTTATATATACCAATTTTAACTTTGATAAAGGTTCCTCCTTCATGACATTTTCTTCACATACTCCGTGTAGGAGCCATATGCTTAGCCATGCAGTAACAGAACCATTTTTTAGTAGGAATTGGCTGTTAGAGGGCATATTTAATTCCCATGATTCCTAACATTTCACAGACTGAGAGTATAATACCTCCGCACCTCAATTGAATTCCAGTTCCTCTCTCTGTTCTGCCAGAAGGGTCACAGGGCAATCCTTTCAATTCCTCCATCATATTAGCATTATATAATTAGTAGTTCTAGTAAAGTATAGTGAACTTGAAAGACATAGTTCAATATTTATAGTTCTTTAGCTTTTGTAACAGTTTTTATAGGGACTGCATTGCAGGTGGTGGCAGATTATTGTAAGAAAATGGAATTTAAAAGGCATTCATCTTGACTTGCTACGTTCTTCATTTTAGATGAGCATTACTTAGGGAAATGCATTCAGCTGGAGACTGTGATGCCTGAGAGACTTTCTCCAAAAGCCCCCCAAAAGCACTTTATGACTCACCTTCAGAATTTGCTCCTTCGAGTGTTGTTGGCAATCCATATGTCCTTGGCGTATGTCTACACTGCAGGTAAACCCCTGTGGCTGGCTCTGATGTAAACAGGGCTATTTAATTGCAGCGTAGACATTCAGGTTCAGGGGAGAGTCCCAGAGGCCAGGCTCCAGCCCAGGCCCCAACATCTGTACCACAATTAAACAGCCCCTAGCCCGAGCCCCAGTTCAGCCGCAGGTATTTAATAGCAATGTAGACATACCTAAAGTGTCTCCAGTGTCTCCATTAGTAGTATGGCCACTAAGTTTCCCTTAGTGCAAAAATCTTAGGGGTTGACCTAAGATAGCAACTTCAGCTATGTATGTAGTGTAGCTGAAGTCCGAAGTATCTTCGGTCGACTTACCTGGCCGTCCTCACGGCAGCAAGTGACCCGCTTCCGCTTCTCCGTTGACTCCGCTTCCTCCTCTTGCCGAGATAGAGTTCTGGAGTTGACGGAGAGCGTGTTCGGGGATCGATTTATCGCGTGTAGATGAGATGCAATAAATCAATTCCCCAATACATCAAACACTACCCGCTGATCTGGCGGGTAATATAGACATACCTTTAGACGGGAAGAGGGCAGCTCCTTTTTGAAGGCTCTGATGGAGGAGATGTCAGATGTCTCAAATTAGTCATTTTTGCTAAGTCCTGTTTTTCTCTTCCTTGTAAGATCCATTCACCAGTTAACAGAAAATGTTATCTAAAATTACCTTTCTGCCCACACTCCTGCACCACATAGATGACACCAAAATGGTCTTGGTTTCGGAGTACAGTAAAACCTCCATTTAACGGACTAATTCGGGCGAGGGGGTGTCCGTTAAATCAAAAAGTCCTTTATTTAATAATAAAAAAAAAGAGCTGTCAGAGCAGCAGCCCGCCCGCCACAGGGTCGGGGCGACAGCTCCGCAGCCCGCCCGCTGCCGGGACCCGGGCAGCAGCCAGGAACCGTCAGTCAGCCCGCCCGGCTGCTGGGACCCGGGCGGCAGCCGGGAACCGTCAGCCAGCCCGTCTGCTGGCGGGACTCGGGCGGGAGCCGGCAGCCAGCCCGTCCGCTGCCTGGACCCGGGCGGCAACCGGGAGCCGGCAGCCAGCCCGCCAGAAATGGATCAGGAATGCATCAGACTTGCTCAGAAATTTTGTCCGTTGCATCCGAAGTCCGTTAAATCGAGGTCCGTTAAATCGAGGGTTTACTGTATATCAGTTTCTGGTTGGAGTCTGCGGTTCTTGGTGCAGCTGATCTTGAGTTATGTATTTCTCTGGATCATGAAAAGCAAGTCTCTTGCTGGACTGCTGCAGCTGCACTTCCAAAAGAAGCCTAGCTCAGGAACACATTTGAAGAGCTCAGT
Organism: Sternotherus odoratus; assembly: GCA_032164245.1. NCBI lineage: Eukaryota > Metazoa > Chordata > Testudines > Kinosternidae > Sternotherus > Sternotherus odoratus. Next base: position 59,182,359 of record JAVMKO010000004.1, read on the forward strand.
TGTTAACGCTTGACAACATCAGAGTTTCTTACCCAAGTTTTCCTCCATATGGGTATCCTGCATCTTAGATGTGTGGGGCTCTCTGTCCGTCCACTTGTTACATCACTGGCCGCTTGAATATAAGATCAAGGTCTCCTTGAAAGAAGAGGAAGGGTCCTCCAAGGATGCTTTGGCCTCCATCTGAGTTCCCAGGATCAGTAGTTCTTTGAGGTGGCTTCTGTACATTCTCACTGATGGACTAGCTTCTGGAACCTCGTGGGAAGCTTAATCTGCCTTTCTACTCCGATGGAGTAAAGGCTTCTCAAATCAAATACCAGTTTGGGGAATGGGACTCCCTTAGACAAATCATATATAACCTTCCAAATTCATGGTTCATTTTGGTCAATTTCACGGTCATAGGATATTAAAAATTGTAAATTTCATAATATCAGATAGGTATATCTCCTTTATATATATAAATATCTCATAGAACTGGAAAGACCTTGAAAGATCATTGAATCCAGTCCCCTGCCTACACTAGCAGGATCAAGTACTGTCCCCTGACAGATTGATTTTTTTTTTATTTTTTTTTTTTGTGCCCCAGATCCCTAATTGGCCCCCTCAAGGATTGAACTCACAACCCTGGGTTTAGTAGGTTGATACCCAAACCACTGAGCTATCTGTCCCTCCTGAAATTTTCATGGTGGTGTAATTGTAGAGGTCCTGATCCTAAAAGGAGTTGTGGGGGAGTCGCATTATTATTGTAGTAGGGATTGTGGTACTGCTGCCCTTCTGCACTGCTGCTGGCAGCGACTGCCTTCAGAGCTGGAGAGCGGCAGCTGCTGGCTGGGAGTCCAGCTTGGAAGGCAGAGCCACTGCCAGCAGCAGTGCAGAAGTAGGGATGGCATGGTACAGTATTGCCACCCTTACTTCTGTGCTGCTGCCTCCAGAGCTGGGTGTTCGGTCAACAGCCGCCGCTCTCTGGCTGCCCAGCTCTGAAGGCAGTGGAGAAGTAAAGGTGGTAATACTGCAACCTTCGTCGTCGTCCGCTCCCTATTCCCCCCCCCCCACGCCGAAATAAGGTATCCCCAGGTATCCTTGAGGCCTTCCTGCAAACTCCCTTTTGGGTCAGGATCCCCAATTTGAGAAATGCTGGTCTCCCCTGTGAAATCTGCATAGTATAGGGTAAAAGCACACAAGACCGAATTTCACAGGGGGAGACCAGATTTCATGGTCCATGATATGTTTTTCATGGCCGTGAATTTTGTAGGGCCCTATATATAACACACAGGCATCTGATTCTGGGACAACAGGACAAACGATGCACCTCTTCACTATTCTTTGATTATGGAGGAGCTATGGGGCTTGCACCATTCCAAGCTTGGCCAGGTTTCCAAGTGTGCAATAGCTCACCTGCTTAGATTAAAAACTATCATTAAGATTTCTTCATAGTATTAAGTTAATCCCTTCACAGTTCTCAGGACATCAAGATGTTGGTTTGGGAGGGCAATGTTGCAATTACAGTTCACCTAGCAGGTCTTCTCAGGGAGATCACTGCTACTTAATCTCCTACAATGGGGCTGTCTGGTGATCAAGTCCAGAAAGAGGGAAAAGGGGTTTCTTAATAGTAATAGGTTCAAGAATAGCAGCCGTGTTCGTCTGTATTCGTAAAGAAAGCAAGGAATACTTGTAGCACCTTAGAGACTAACTAGTTTATTTCAGCATAAGCTTTCGTGGGCTATCACTCACTTCATCGGATGCATAGAATGAAGTGAGCTATAGCTTATGCTGAAATAAACTAATTAGTCTCTAAGGTGCTACAAGTATTCCTCGCTTTCTTAATAGTAATGTTTGTTCTCCAGACGGTGCCCTTAAATAGACCTTCTGGGAATAGAGAAACTGAGAGAACATTGGGCTGAGGTGTAGGTATTTATATTTGTGGGCTATGAAATGTAGGACTTGAGGAGATGCTAACCCATGAGGGACAATAGTTCTGTGGGACTCTGGCTATGCACATAACTCTTACATTGTGGCTGTATAGAGGCAATATATACACAGATCATGAGCAGCTGTTCTCTTCTGCCACTCCAAACCAAAGACACTTGTGGCATGCTAGGATTTTTCAGTCTCTTACAGATCTTATGGTACAGTTGTCCCTATTGTATATGGCCTCTGCAAAGTTTTGACTAATGAAATACTACTATAGGGCATCCTGTGCACACAGTCCTTGACCTTGCATTAATGATTGTCTAGTATTATGCCTTTTCAAACTATGAAGGGAAAAAATGTAACTGAGCTGAGTCCACAAATTAGTGCCAAACATGACTCCCCACCTAAGAGGGAGAAAGGGTATGGTGGACATTAGCACAGAAATAAGCCATAACTCTACTTTTAAGTATCTTTGGGGGAGAGGAGCGAAGATGAATTCAAAACATTCTATGCTGAATGCCTACTAAGGACTGGCTGGGTCAGCAGGATGGTACAGTAGACTCTCGATTATCCAGGATTGGATTAACCAGGATGTGGATTAACCAGGATGTCAAAAAAAATACGCGCAACTCGCAAGGCCGGCTCTGGCTTTGCTGCCACCCCAAACACACACACACAAAAACCCCACCAGGGCGCAGGGCTGCCAGTGAATCAACACCCCCTCCCTTGGCTCGGGGTGGCTGGTGAACCAACCCCCCCTCCTCATATTTCCTATGGATGGTGATTATCCGGGATTTTATTAACCAGAATTAATTTTTTTCCTATCATCCTGGATAATCTAGAGTCTACTGTATTTAGCATATGCTTCTGCCCTCAGCTTAGTTTTCATACTTGTTTAGTACTTCACCTTTTAAATCATAAGTACATTATGATTAATAACAAATTAATCTTCTCTTCAACCCAGCTAAAGATACATGCTAAGTTTAATGATAGTCTTCTTCCTTTCTAGGTTGACTTATATCAGTTACAAGTAAACACACTTCGAAGGTACAAAAGACACTTCAAGTTACAGACCAGACCAGGACTTAACAAAGCACAGCTTGTTGAAGTACGTATGAATGTCTGTTCAGTGGCAGACAATGTAATTTACTATTACTTGTGGCTCTGGAAAATGTGATGCTTCCCAACATATTAGCATAAGTAGCATATTCTTGTCTTTAGTCAACTATAAAAGTTATCTGTAATTGCCATGGTTAATATACCACTGCAGATTGTATCCTGCTTCACAAACTCTTCTCTTTGCATAAAGAGAACATGTGGACTGGATTTTCTGAAAATAAAATGAAGTTACTTATCTAGTTTCCCCTCAATGATCTGGTCTTTCTGCCCCCCACTCCTGAACCACTGCTGAGCTACTGTCGTTAAGAAAGAAAGAAAGAACACTGTCATTAAGAAAGAAAATCCAAAAGTAAAAGCTCAGGTTAGGGAAGGAAATCAGGTTTAAAAGTAGGTACCGTGAAAGAGTCCTGAAATAGAAATATGGGTACGGGTAATAGTAACCTAATGTGAAATCTGGGCATCCAATTTCATGTCTCTTCTTCTAAGTGTGGAAAATTGCAAAACTAAGAGCCACAAAAATACAGAAATATCTGTAGGTACAACCGAATGGTAGCATGTTTGCAAATTTTGGTCTTCTGAAAATATAATTTACTTGGGAAAAGATCAGTATTGTAGTCAAAACAAATTGTTTAAAATGTGGCACAACTTTTACTTTATTTAAAAAATGGACTCCATTTTGCATTGCAAACACACAGATCTGGAATGTTCAGTTAAATACTTCTTCTGAAAATTGAGGGTCCTCTGTTAAAATGCTATCTGAATCTTCACTGTGTTGTGTCTAGTTTTATGAAATGTTATGGTGAATTGCATTTTTGTGTAAGCATTTTGTAGATCTCTCCACTAATCAGTGTGGATCAAAGCCAAAATTCTTAAATGTATGCAAGAGGCTGGTCTGTAAAAGAACAGTATGTTGCCAACATTTTTGCAACTGCAACTATGCGTTTAAAATCAATGCTGTATCTTCTCTTTGTATGTGACTTCAGACAAAATATGAGCATTTATTAAATTGGAGAAATGTGACTTGAAAGAAATCAGAAGTGTTTTTTTCAAAATAAAAATGGAAACTTAAGATGTATGCGGAGTTCGTTGCATATTACAAAATACTTTATACAGGAAGAATAAAACTTTAGGCTACTAGAAAACTCTGGCTAGTCTACAACTAACTTGTACTGTTCCTTATTGCCAGACTTTTAGGTAGAATACTGAGGGCTGAAACTAGCTTTTGTTGCTTCTCCAATGGCCATGAAGTGCCAGATTCAATGTTTTAGAGCCACCTTCTTCCAAGAGGTGTCATATGTGACTTTCCCAGATGATCAGCATTTATACAAACTTGGTTCTTGGGAATGATGCCAGGAAATTCTGAGCATGTTCATTGAGTCCCCAGAGGTCCTAATGCAGTATGGCGCTTTAGTTAGCTAGAATTGAATTTTAAACGTATACTGTCACTTAAAAAACATCACCTCCCTAAATGGTTAATTTACTGTCGTCATAAGTAACTGTTAAGATTACTGTAACTAAAAGAGATTAGGAGGGATTTTTTTCATTGACTTGGTGCCTTTGACTAAACTTTGTAGTCATTTTCTCCTCCTCCCCCCCAGCATGTATGGGCATTTTGCACAGCAACAAGGAAGAGAGTGATATTTCAGATCCACTGGCAGGGCCCTTCCAATGGATCAGATGCAAGGCCTTTCCAATATAATAATGATCCGAGACTTCCCATTTCTTCTGTTATATTCTACACCCAAGCACTGTAACACTCCCCAGTACCTTTTGTGGACTCTTACCTCTCTTCAGGAAGGTCAGCTTTGTGTAGCTGAGAAAGCCATGGGTTTTGCTGGATTGGGTCCATCTGTTGCAATTCATACTTTAGCGTATTGAAATTATTCATTGCCTAATCCTTGTGATCCAGACTGTTGAATGGAGGCAAATATCTTCACCCCTGCTAATATCTTTTAAAAAGGAATAGATGTCAACTCTGTGTTGACTCTGAATTTTAGTTCAATTATCTAGGAAATGTGAACTTGTTGATTGTATGTAGCTAAATGGCTATTTAATTTCCTTAAACTTTCTCTTTATAGATAATTGGTTGCCATTTTAGGACTATTCCAGTGAATGAAAAGGATACGTTAACATATTTCATCTACTCAGTGAAGAATGACAAGAACAAATCAGATCTAAAGATGGACAGTGGTGTTCACTAGGATGGAAAAAGTGGGACTAATACTCATGTTGCAGATCTAAAGACTGTTTTTGACATGCAGAAGCTTTCTTTGTAACTTTTTTCAGAGAACTTGTCTCTGATTTTATTTTTCATGGTCTTGCTGACTCACTGAAAAACAACCTCCTAAAATGAGATTTCCTCAGCAAAAGTATTTTAAATAAATATTATTGAAACTGTTGCTCAAGTGTTCATGTGTGTTTGTAACTTATTAAGTGAGCTATTTGGACCTAATAATAGTTTGGGTTTTGTCTACATATGTATATAAAGTTATTAAAAATTGTAAAAAAAAAAAATCAATTATAGAAGTATGCTAAGGATTAGTGTGTGAAATGTGTTTTGAAATTATCCCACTACAACATGGTTTTATATAGTATAAAATTTTGCTGTGATAACTTCTAAACATAGTTGCTTCAAACTGAAGGGCCATAATAGAATTGTTCTTGGCTTCCTGGATAGCAGTGACACTTGTAGTTGTTATAAGTCCTAAGTATAAATGGCTGCACTTGTAATTTCTTTTAGAATTCTGGTATGCAAATATCTTAATACAGGGGGTCTTTTTGTGTTTTTGAGATCTCTAGTTTCCTCACTTCTGGGATATGCACTGCTAAGCCTCAGGACCATCATGTTACTATATCAAATGATGGCAGCTATTTAGTGATCAAATATCCACATGAAGATGGAAAGACTATCACCATTTATAATGTGAAACTTCTATTTTTTTTTATTTTTTTTTTTTGAACAATGATTCTCTATTGATCTACAAGTGCTGCCTAGAAATTGCATTGGAGAAAGGATGGCTGCAGAATTCATGCTGTGTTTCAATATTGTTTAATAAACACACTGTGTCTTGCTCAGGTGAGGTCTGCCTGAACTCACAGCTGAAAAATGCATAGAGATCATTAATTTAAATAATTGTTATCTTTACATACAGCACTTGCATCTAAATGTGTATATATTTTAGTAAAGTTTACAACATTAAGTGACACTGGTGATGCAATACAAAACCTCCTGTATTTCCACTGAACCCTTACCAGAACAATGAAGTTCTGGATGATGTGCAATTTTCTGCTTTGGGTTTCTTCTGAGCTGTGAGGAGAAACAAGTGAGATGGCATCTTAAAACTGAGAAGAATGCAGCATCTCTCTATGCTCACTGAGGCATGGTTGATATAACTCTGATCATTATTTCTTGATCAGTGATGAGCTACCTTCACTTTAAGAAAAAATGTGTGAAAGTAATATTGTTTACCCTGTCCCAAATATAGTGGTTTAGCAGGTTCTCGCTGCTCAAAAACTCACTTTTATTCTTGTGTGGTTCTTTGTTTTCCTTACCTGTAGCCCTCCATTGATGGAAATAATCCCCACACTCAAACTGGCTGTTTCCCCAGTAATTATCAGTGACAGAATTTCTTTTGCATTTGCAATGTCCCATGAATTTTCACACGCTTTTGATCAAACTTCGGCCAGCACTGTACAACCAGACATAGCTATTTGCATGAATTCAATACTCATACTCCTAGACCTTCTCTTCTAATGTTCATTGCATTGTAAGGTTTGTAAAGTGCTTTAAAATTAAGTATGACCTTGAGTGGCACCATCCTACTGATGGAAATAGAGTAAGGAAGTCCAGGTCTACACTACCTGCCAGATCGATCTTTTGGAATCAATTTATCGCGTCTCATCTAGACACAATAAATCAATCCCCGAGTGATCTCCTGTCGACTCTTGAACTCCACCATAGCGAGAGGCACAGGCGGAGCCGGCGGGGGAGCAGCAGCAGTCGACTCAGTGCTGTGAAAACACTGAGGTAAGTCGGCCTGAGTATGTTGACTTCAGCTACGCTAATCACATAGCTGAAGTTGCGTTCGTTAGGTCGATTTCCCTTCCCATCCCCCCGTGTAGACCGGGGCTAAGTTAAATTCAGTATGATAATGAGTAGGATGCTCAAAATGTGGATGTATTTAAGCTTCTATTGTATCTCAAGCATGTTACACATAACTGCTTGAAATATCCTCTTGGGTACTTGACAAGGGTGAGTGGAAGCTTTTCTTGGTGCAAGAGGGAGCCAAAAGACTTAAGCTCTGACAGAAACTAAACTTTCAGTCTTAAGCTTCTGTTCTTAGAAAACAGAACATTGTTTCTGGCTCTTAGTACTGTGGCAATTATAATCTGCATGAAAGAGGATGTGGTGCTGTCTTTTTGAATCTGCAGTTTGCAGAGCCTGCCCCAACCACCAGGAGAAGGAAATTGGTGAATTTCACAGAACTAGTCAATTTTTACTGCCATGTTCAGAATGCTGCATGGAGATGACAATTGTCAGTTTTGCTGCTACTGCTTTGGAAAGTTTTGTGAGCAGCAAAGGCAGGCATAATGTAGTTCAGATAGAACCTTAAAGAGGAAGGAGACAGCTTGTTTCTCCGCACCTTGATGATAGATAGTAGGACAGGGCCTTCACGCTTTCCAGACACCCCTAGGTTTGAGCAGGTCTTATTTGCACCTCCTGAGATTCATAACAGTTTGTATCTCTGGACTTTGCTCAGGACTCCTCTTTTTTGCATAGTTTGATGAGGCGGTAGGAAAACCAGTGAATAAGGAACAGGTAAACTGAGACTTTCTGAAAAATTGCATCTGTCCTGCAGTTGGTCATTGTGAAACTATTTGGGGCAAGTCACTTAATTTGCATAATCAATTAATTGAATACACATTTATTATCATTTGCATGTAGTCCAGCAAACACTCTGAGCAACTAGGAACAAGATTACCAACATTCAAGAATACAATCATGCCACCATTATAGATGGCAAAGTTGCTGAACATATTTTGAATGTCATACAAAGTTTGCATGTAAGTGAAGCTTGGTTGTCTATTAATAATAGCAATTTTTTTAATACTATGTACATAAAATGACTCCTGTCATTGAAAAAGAATAGCACAAGATAGCTATATTAAAATTTTATATTTTGCACTAGATATTTTCATACTTTTCCATCTGATTAACTTGGTAGCTCTAGGAATTACCATATATTAATTAAAAGAAACATTTAATACTTATTGCAAACAGCTTTCATTAAACTAGCATAGGTGTACATACTCCAAAGGCTAGTCTCTGGGTCTAATTACATACCTATCTTTTCCTAAAGGGCTATATTAAAGATAAGGAACTAGTACTTTGTTACTACTGAGATGTGCTATAGTTCAAATGGGACCTGATTCAGATTCCAATGATTTTGGATCAGGCTTATCACCAGTAGCTGTTTTTACTGAACATATACATTATAGCAGCTGTGTACTAAACACAAAAAGTACAAAGATGAATTTAAATAGGGGCCCATTAAGGATCATTGTATTTTGTAAATTTAGAGTCCAATTGTGTTTGCATGAAAGCTAATGGGAGTCTTGCTATTGACCTCAAGGGGATTAAAAAGCTTTTTAGATCAAGATTTTCAAAAATTAATGATAAAAAGTTAGGGTCCTCAAACCTTATTTAGGCACCTACATAAGTGACCTGGTTTTCAAAAATGCTGAGCGCATAGCAGCTCCCATTGATTTCAATGTTACTTTTTATTAAAATAATGAAGACTTATTGATATGAAACTGCAGTACCGTAAACTGCTCCTATAGGCCTCAACAGGTGTAAAACAGTGTAGTGAAGCGCTATACTGCTTTATAGCAGCTGAGACGGACTCTAAATCTTTGATGAGAGGTGAAATGACAACACCAGATTATTATTTTTTACCAGATTATCTGGATTGGCAAATCAGCTGAGTGAATTAAAGAGGTTCCACTGCACCCCCTCCTTAAATCCTTCTAATGAAAATGCATGTAGCTACCAAGTTGGAGAGGAGAGCTTTACCATTAAATCTTCAAAATATGGTTCCTTCTGTAGATAGAAAGGGAAACCTATTTTTTGGTACAGTAAGACTCTGCACTCTAGTGCTGTAGAAAGGAATAGATTTTCTCCCACAACATTGTTAATCTGTTGTGAAGTCCTGTGTGTCTCTTCTCACTGGTACACATGATGTTTGCTCATCATTGATTGTTGCAAGGGATCACAAAAGAGATCTTTGGTCCAAAGAAAATACCTCTGAAAGAAAGTAGCAGGTATTTCAGTTCTAAGGTTATATTTAAGCAGAAACTCTAAAATGAAACTCATCTACAACTGTTTTGCTGTGTATGTGTGTTTAAATAAAATCTGAAGAAGTGCACAAGCTTCAGTGTCAGCAGAAACTAAACTTCTGATGGGTGGAAATCCTGGCTCCACTGAAGTCAATGGCAAAACTTCCAGGCACCACTGTGGGGCTAGGATTTCACCCCGGTGGCATAATTTCAATATTATTGAGATAAATTCTAAAAAAAAGGTGCATAGGAATGTGCACATCTACAGTTGAGTGAGGCTTTTGTACCAAGCTCCAAGCTGGGGGTCTTTTGTAGTTTGCAAAGGGATCTTTTGTATTGTAGTCTAGTAAAAGCTTTCTTTAAGATTTTGAAGACTTATTGTGAGTTAGCAAGCAAATACTGTTCTTTATCTAGGTACCTGCAGTGAGTTTGGAGGGAATGAGAAATATGAAAAGTTTCTCATATATTTATGAAAGTTGCTGTTAAATCATGTCCCCTAGTTTAAAAGGAAGTGGGTTGCTAGCAGAGTGACTTTGGAATTCATTTTCACATAGCCTGATTTATTAACTCTTCAGGTATGCAGAAAAGCTCCTTTTTAGGACATTTCAGGAGAGAGTGATTTGAGAAATACAGGTAATCAGTGCAGGGATCATTCAGGTTACTGTGGCATAGTAAGGTCAGGCTACTATGATTTTATTCTTTGTAGGTTTTATTTATTCTAGAGCACGTGGAGCAAAGGGTATGGCATTTAGCATTGAAAGAAATAATTAAATATTTGTTAGGAAGTACTCTTACAAAGCAATGAAATTTGATACTTGGAGTGTAGGGGAAAATATACCGTTATAAACCTAATGAATAGAGCTGAGTGTAATAAAGGACTTTGAAATTTGTCTTCATTCAGAATTGGGAGGGAGGGGGGGAGGATCTGAAAACTGTGACTTCTCCCAAAAGAAAACTCAGGGGGAAAACTTTCCATTTTGGCTTTTCACATTTTCACTACATAGTATACAAATTTTGAAACAAAGTAATTAAAAAAAAAAAAGTTTCATTCCAAAAATGATGAAAGAGCGTGTTTGAACATTGTCAGAATTTTTCCCTGAAATGAAATTTTGGTTAAACTGACGAGATTTCACAAATTATTTAGATTTTGACTGAATTATTCCACTAAGGTTTTTCAACAAACTCTGCTAACGAACATTGAGCGTATTTGTCACTATCCTTCATTGTTAATGTACAACATTGTCTATGACACTACAAGTATAGGGGGTGGGGAGTGTTGGGGTTCTTAGGTGACTTCTGAAGCCTTTTCAATTCAGCTTTTTCCCCCATTCACTTTTCTGCAGACTTTTTATTGTAAATTTATCTTGCAGGATTTCAACTTATTTAGATGAAATATCTTCACCCACTAATATACAGAGGAAATGACAGAAGTGACAGAGTCCTGTGGCACCTTAAAGACTAACTAAAGTATTGAAGCATAAGCTTTCGTGGGCTAATACCCACTTCTGACGTATGCTTCAATACTTTAGTTAGTCTTTAAGGTGCCACAGGACTCTGTCACTTCTGCAATTCCAGACTAACATGGCTACCTCTCTGATTCTTGACATCCTGCAGAGGAAATGACATATTTTGCCATGTGGTAAAAATCTTGGGGCTTTCTCATCTCTTTTGAAAAACTGATCTTTGCTAATGGGTGCTGAAATTATTGGCTGAAAATCAAGGGATTAATCCACAGTGCTCAATTTTTATATGTTCTGTGTCAAGTAAGTAAAGAACAAGGGGCAAAATTCAGCCTACTATAAACTTACTGAAGTAAATAATGTTACATCAGGTCTGTAGTGGGATGTGTGATTTAATATTTTAAGCAAACACAATGACAATCTTCCTCTTTACTTTAAAAAAGCAAATGAAGTGATATAAGAAAATGGTGGAGACTTTGTCTAACTTCTAAGCTTGATAAAATGTTTCATTTCTTTGAAATGGAAGCTGGTCCCTTAAGTAGTAGTCCATACAATAGTGAAATGTAATGAACACTTGTTAAATCCATATAAACATGTAAAATTCTATGTAGCAGTAAATTGCCTTACTTTGGGCAGCAGAGTAATTCACTAAAATTGCAGTAACAGATCATCTCACATCTTTGCCCTTCCCAGAAGTGGTCTTGAAGATTTCCATCAATGCGTTGAAGACTGGCCACACCCTCTGGGATGCTGTGACAGTTGCGATCTTTTAGCACTTTCTTGTAACAAGAAAGTCGACTGAAAGGCATCATGTTAGTACCAAGCAACATGCTCAGCAAAACAAGAGTTGATAGAATCTTCATTTTCATCATTCCAAAGCTTGCTTTTGACAGGAGTGCTAATGAGAAGAGAGGCACGTTAGATATGTATTGATGCTGAATAGATCAGTTTTTGTGCAGGTTGCTTAATTCATTTATCTATCTTGCATCCAATCTATCCTGAGACTTTTGGGGAGTTGGACCTATGTGCTGGAGATAGGGAGTATTGCTAGTTCACTGTTGTGGAGTTAACTTTCACTGCCCTCTCTACACCCTATTCTTATTTCCCATCAATTGAGCCTTTTATTACTGGCAGTTTTTCTGTTTCTTTTGCCTTTCTCCTTCAGGAAATTGTTTTGAGAGGATTTGATCAGGATTTCACTGGTATGAATGTCTACTTTCATGTAGTTGTATATGTTTGGAGCATAATAACATTAACAAAGCAGTGTAGAAATGTTCAGATACATTTATCCAATTTCTGGATGCTTTTTAGCTCTTTTAAATCATTACAAAATTATGATGACTCTACTGAAGTAGTTTCATCCTTATTCTACCAATTTCTCCCAAATGTGGTAGAAACTACATGCTGTAAGTCAGGTAGATAAGTCTGCTGTATGTTGTGCTTGTGCAAAATTGCCCCTGCAGAAAGAATAGTTAGACCAAATCCCGAGGGAAAATTAGGTCCTTATGACAGCATGCAACTCAAAAATAATTCATTGTGTAGATCAGTATGACTAACTTTTTGAAGAAATCTTTATGCTGTGTCCTAAACTCTGTCTCTAGACTGCTAAAGACAGCAGGTTCCAAAGGCCTTGGACTTAAACTGAAAATACCCTCTTGCGGATCCTGGAAGGTTGGCTTGCACGTCCAGGTATGGGTAACAAGAACACCTTACTGGCTGTCAACTGCCATAGGACACATGGTAAGCCGTCTCGGGTAAACCAGTCCCAGATCTTGTAAAATTTCAAAGATAACTACATCTTGAATTGCACCCAGAACTGAACTGTGTGGAAGGGCCTGCATAGCTATGTCCTGCATCTGCTAATGGCCTAAAAAGCCATCCCTTAATAGTGTGTTACAATAATGCACTGGAGAGGAGTCTGACATGGATAACTGTGACAAGTTTTGCATCAGTCAGGAAAGGTCATAATCTTCTGATCAATATAGACAGAATACTGGACTAGAGGGCACAGCATGACAATTCATTTCATTTATGTTATAATGTGTCTGGTGTGTCTAGGATTCAAACCTTTACACATTGTTTCTCTTGCACTGAGACATGTCCTCTTTGAATGCTCTATTTTCACAACTACGTGTTTACATCAAACTTTTAATCAGAGCGCTTCCTTCAAAAGGTTTGTCCTGAAGGAGATGCTATTTTCAGATGGAAGACTGCCACGGGGCGTGTCCAAGATCATGGAGGGTAAAACTTTGTCAATACAGCACTCTACTGTGTGGAGATAAGGGAAGGGATGGTAGGGGCTTGGTGGAGCTTTTATACAGTACAATATATGGAATAGCCTCTGACTCACCAACTACTGCTATGAACTCTTCCCTTATGCTGCTAAACTAGTACCCATGTACCCATGTAGAGATACCCATGAAGGTGGAAAGTTGCATAGCTAATTAAGAGTTGCTGGATGTAAGTGGGGGGGGGGGGGGAGGTGCAGTTTACAAAATATAGCTACTCAAGTTTTCTCTGCCATCACTAAGTGCAGAGAAAATTGCATTGACATCTATCCAGCCATTGAAATCTGCTGAACAAATGTCACACAGATGAGTTGAAGAACAGTTACCAGTAAGTAAGCTTTCTTTCTGTGATACCTCTGTTTCCTGCCTCATTAAAAGGCACCAATGTCAATCACACCAAGTTTCAATAGGTGCAATCTATCAAGACTATTCAGTTTCAAGTTCCAACAGGGATAAAATCTCCTGGAAGTATTTGAAGCAAACTGCCCACATTTGCATAGGTCCTTTTTGATAAAATACTCCGTTGATGGCATTTGACATGACATTGGTGGAAGGCGTTAAGATGGGGAAACAGTTTCAGTGTAATAAAAATAGCTTTAGTTTTCTGTCTGACTGGAAAATAGACCGTTTGCAGGGAAGATCCCCTGATGAGCAAGGAATCATTGCTAAAGTTAACAGTGAAGTTCCTAAATTTTTATTTTGCCTGGCAAATTGGCACTGCAGATTCTTTGGAATGGTTAGATCCACAGAGATTTTTTTTTAATTCTCTGCCTCAATGGCCAAGACAAACAGCTACGTTTTTTGAGAATATTAATACTGCTGTAAGTCCCATGCAAGCAGCTGCTGTCAGTAATGAGCACTTGTGGTATGGGAAGGCAATAGAAATAAGGAAAAGTGTGAGTGAATGAAACTAAAAATGTAGTTAGATATCTTTTCCTTTAGATCAGTTCCTCAGACTTTCATATTTGGAAACACATGTGTAAGCTATATATGTACTGAGGTTTAAATGTACACCTATTTATAGTTAGTTCCCAAGAATTCTATAGTGTCTCTAGCTGCTTCAGCTTGAAAATGAAAAATACTTCATTGTAACTAGTTCTCTATCTTCTTGTGGTCCTTTACAGTCATAAGGAGGTATATCCTACATTAACAGATTAATCAATTAAGTTCAAAGTGCAATAATAGTTTTATTACTATTCAGATATTTAGATATCTTCACAATGGGTGTACAGTTCAAGAGTTAAAAGTAATTGTGTTAGCAACACCATTCAACATACAAAATTCCCTTCACATAATTTAGCAGTCACCTGTCAAACTTCCCTAGTCCAAAATAGCTCCAAAAGGCTGTGCTGATGACATTTACTGCTCAGATTAGTGACTTGTTAGATGCAGCCATAGGAAATCATGAAAGAGTTGCAGAATTGGGGTATTACTCGATATATAACATACATGTGAGTTTTAGAATTAAAGAAGTTTGAAGAAGCATTGCTCAAAATTAAAAAACAAAATAAAAACCAAAAAAGCCCAGACTTTTTTTTTTTTTTTTTCCCGAACAGTCAGTACATTGTAAACCATGGTAAGGACAGCAGCTACTCCACTGAGGATGAATTCAATGAATTACTTCTTTGTAAAACCCATCAATACTGTGCTTCTTTCCAGGAATTGGGTTTTCATGAAGACCCATTTAGTTTTCCTAAAGCAGCAGCTCACTGTGAAAATACTTCACATCCACCAGTTTTTCCAAGAATACTGAATGCATGAAAATAGTGGGCAATAGGGGAAAACTTACTATTAACTGTGCTAAGATCCAACTTTATAAAGAAGAGTAACATGCTAAAAAGTATTGCTTTTTTTCTTTAGCGGAATACATTAAACTAAATTTATCTCCTCACATCTCTCCTGCAAGACATCATTTGCTCACAGTGAATGTCAACCTTTCCAAAGTGCCTCCTGCACATGACATTCATCACATGTAATTTATCTAGCTTTGCATCCTGTGACTAGCACTGAGGGGAACAAATAAGTGAGGATAATTGCAGGAACAAGACATACCTTTCTCTTTTGCTTCTCTCTCTCACCCACTTTCTTGGCAGCTGTATCTTTTTAAATGTACAAGTTGAGAGTTGGAGCTAAAGCAGATGAGAAGAGGGAGGGCTGAAGGGAGGTGATGTACAAATACCCCTTTGTCTGCTCTGGCTCCTGTCTGCGAGTGACAGTCTCTCTTATCCAGCCAGGGGTTGGGGGACGGGCTTCAAGAACTACCTCCCTCAGCTAACTCCAACCCAGACAAGAAAGAAATGAACAGCTCCATTCCAGCAGGAAACAACTAGTCCATACAGGATTCAAAGGAGAGGAAGGGGTGGACGTGTCCAGAGGTGGGCAAATGAAGCTGCCAGGATCATCTGGATTGGTGGGAGAGCATAGTTTGGTAAACGAATGCATTGTCCTAGCATATTTTCTAGTTACCCTTTTCTCTTGTTTCTCTTGTGTCATAAAAATTCCCTCTGGGAGAAGTTTCATGAACAACACTGATGATGAGGTAAGAAGACCCACCAATGGAAACCTAAGCAATGTTCATATGAAATAAGTTGGGTCATCCTTTGACTTCAAGGTTCTGTTTATTCTTTTGAAATTAAATGAACTGAGAAATGTGGTAATTGTTTTCACTGGATTTCTGATACTAGGTGCACTGCCACACCTTCATTGTATTGAGTTTGTTACTGGCAAAACATTTAATCACGTTGTAAGGGTGAAACAACTACTTCGTCAGCCAATATTTCAGAAAAATGTATTGTGGAATAGTGCAATGGTGCCCTTAAACCCTTTATTTGAGGTAATCAGACGAGTAGTAAATTTAAATTCAAAGAGGTTTACATACAATTTACATTATCATCTAATAATAACTAATTTAGGGGATGGATTGTTTAGCTTTCAGTCAAGACTCTTGTATTCTAGTCCCAAATCAGGCAGTATGGACATCTCGGCTCTTAGTTTCATCAAAAAATCCAGCCACTGTAATTTCTGTCTCCCAGCTGTTTGACTGAGTGGGTGTTGACTTAGGGTAGATAAGATGGAATTAAGGCTTATAGGAAGGTAAGAGTGTGTCTTGTTCTGATAAAAGTTTCTAAACTACCTTAGCCATTTTAGGTCTGTTGCTGTTTTTTAGCTTCAGATGTCAGTGGGTTTTCCTCATCTACTACTGGCCCAGAAGTTGCAATATTTTTTTTATTTCTGATGTGGAGCTCACCACAGTGATCCATGCCTTAAAACTAGATTATTGTAATGCACTCTATTTGAGGCTACCCTTGCAGAGTACTGCATCAGCAAATGTATAATGTGCCAACCTCTTTTTAATGCAGTGAGATGTTATGGACCTGACTGTCTCTTACATTGATATAAATAAACAGGAATGGCACTGAAGTCATTGGGGTTACACAGAAGTAATACTGTGTTGAGAAGAGAATAAGATCTTGTATGTGCACATAATGCTATTGTTGCACGCTGATTGCCTATTCTTTGCTATGTGCAATTGTAGTAGTTTTGTTATGAATGGTTTCGTTTGGAGAGAGAGCACCTCATTTTCTGATGCGCTGTCAGAAGAAATAAAAATGGAGTGGGGTCTTTTTTCTCTCTGTTTCTGGGGTTTAGTTCTCTGGAGCTGGTAGCAATATGCTTTCAAAGGAGAGTCCAAGTTTCTGGAACATGCTCCCGCCGACAATCTACCAGAGCCTAGGTTTGATGAATCACAAGAAACCAGTTTGACAAGTCTTTGGTGGAATGCTAGTTTATTTTATAAGTGAGGTGTGGGTAGGTGTGATGGGTCTCAGGGCACCCAGGACTGTGTCACTTTGTTACCCCCTACATCCAGCAAAAGACTGCTTTTCCTTGTTGTAGCTGGGTGTTAGCTTCCTAATACCATCAGCCTTTCAAGCACTCTCCTTTGGGCTATGCCAGCCCTAACTTTGCCTTGCAGGTTAACACTAGGTGCACCCCAGTCTCTGAGCCCCCTTGAATTGTTTTGTTTGATATCCACCCCAACATTGACTATTGACAGAAATTCCAAATCCTCTGCACCAAAGGTGCAGGGTAGCTCTGTTAATCAGTTTTACCTTCAACCACTGCTCCTGTAAACCAGTCAACACTTATGATAAATCAAAGTAAGTCTGTTTAAGAAAGAATCAATAAAGATTTAACTAGAAACAAGAGAGACTGATGAAAACAAATGGTTATAATATACAACAAAATTCTAAAATGGAAACCTGGGTTTATGCTTATCAACAGTTACCTTTTCTAGACAATAAAGTAGACCCCCCCTCCAAAGTTCAGTCTGTTGCAGAGCTGGCTGGTTTCTTATGAACCAGGATTCAAACTCTACAAGGGGTTTTCCCTCAATGAATGGATACAGAGTGCTTTTCCCTCCCCTGAGATATACTGAAACAAGCCTTTTGTTTCTATTTTTTTGACAGGGCAATCCCCCCATCTGTTACTGGAATATTTGTATTTAATTATATTAACCCAATATTACCCAACTACACTGCCTTTACTTTAAAACCTTCACCTTAACCAAGGAGTAATCAAGGTTGTGACCCTGGAATTTCCAGGCTATTACCAGCATGTTTATCTGTGACCCACAGAGGACTCCCCAGAGCAAGCTAGTCTTGCTGATTCTTGAAAGGACAAGGATACAGCTCTCCAATCAAGAATAGGAACACGAGCAGTGATTCTTCAAAATCAGAAATACTATTTATTTAGAAGTGAGAGGCTGCAATAAAAGATAGAGATAGATTTAAGGATAAGTAGTACAGCAACAAAAAGGTAGACTCTATAAACATATACTTAACATTCTATAACAATATGTAATAAACATCCAGTAAGTTCTGGCTGGTTGGTTTACTAAAGTGCTGACAAAATACCAACAGAGAGTGTTTACACACACTGACTTTTAGTGATAAAGCTGTGTCGACACAGCCTTGTTGCTAAAAGCTGTGTAGTGTAGAGGAGCCCTAAGATAATTCTAATTTTTCTGATTTTAAACTCTTTTCCAAGGTTTTTCTGCAAACCTTCATTTAAGGTAATTCGAACAACTGAGGCAAAATATTTCACTTAGGGTGACCAGACAGCATATGTGAAAAATCGGGACAAGGGATGGGGAGTAATAGGAGCCTATATAAGCAAAAGATCCAAAATTGGGACTGGCCCTATAAAATTTGGACATCTGGTCACCCTATTCTCACTACACATCTTGTTATGTTTCTTTCTTACCTTCAAGCAGTTTGATTGTTTGCAATTGCTTATGATGGTTTTCTATTGAAAGACTTGGTATTGAGAATGGCTAAACAATTGAGCCTTGCATTGCATCGCTGGCTAAACAGGACGGGGTGACAGCTGTCCCCCTTCCACTCAAATGGGCCATCATCCCTCTGCCTAAATGGATATTATTCCCTGGTGACTAATTTTTATTCCAAATTCATAAAGCTTACTTTAAAAATAAATACATTAGTCCTTACATTTTACTTCAATGTACAACTCATAAACATTATGCATCTTGGCAAGGTACGAGCTTTCTGCAGATACCTTACATGTTACTCTTTATGGATAAACATCCTGTAAGACCTGTTTGGTGCAGAAAATTTGTCTGGTCTGAGGTGAAAGTGGTTGGGAGGATTGTTGGGGGAAGAATGAGGCATGGAACAGGCATCCCACGTCTTTCCCTACTTCCCATTTCACAATTTATCCACAGATCTCCAGCTCACCCCTCCCTGAGCCTCTATTTCTGCATTGTCCTTGTCTCATACCCCCATCCTCCCACTGGTGGCCCCTTTTGTTCCTCTGTTTCCCCACCCCACAGCCTATCCTCTCCTTTTTCAGACCCTATCTTCCTCCAGTTCCTCAGGTGAACCATAACTGGAACCAGCTCTTTCTTTCTTCTTCAGGCTGCCAATGCTTGGTTGGCTGGGTGCCAACAGAGGGAGTATTCAGAGCAGAGGAGAGGCCATCCCTTCTGTCCTCTGTGAAGTCACCTTATATCAGGAAGGACTAATTCTAGGGAAAACTTTACTTTGTTCCTGCAGCCATGCTGTATGTGCAAAGATCCAGCTGGGCTGCATGAATGCACGACAGGCCTGCCAAATGCATGCATGCTACATGGCTGCCCAGTTCTATATTGTGGATTGTAGTAAATTGTGTAATGTGCTCAGATTCCACAGCAAATGACGTAATTCTATAACCATTTTGTGACTACTCAATGTTCTGTATATGTTCTGCATTTTGTAATTGCATCTAAGATACTACAAGTAAATCTAATTACCTGAAACTTTAGGGTGGGGATTCATTTATGTAAAACTCAAGGTATCTGAATTTTGTACAGGTCCAGTGAAATATTTGTATGAACAGTTGCATATTCTTATATGCTAATTTTAAACTATTTACATATACAACAACATCTCTTTCTTTTATATAAAACTCTTGTAATATCTCTCTTCCTATAAGGTAAGCTAAGCAATTTCAATTAACAATATATTTGAAATTGGTAGGCGTCACTGATCTTTCACTTAGTGTGGTTTTTGTTTTGAGTCCCTTACTCTGCTGATGTTTGTCCTCAGGACATTTTTGTGCTTGTATGTTTTCTAGCATCATCTGTGCCAAGTCCTGAGAGTCTGTATTAAGTCAACTCATTTTACAGTCATTGCCAATTTCTACTTTAGCCCCTATATCAGCATCCACAGGAGGGAATCTTTTGAGTTTTCTCTTGAAAACAACTGGTCCTTGGTGGCTGTTAGGAAATGAGAGTAGGCAGCTGGTAGAGTTGTCCTTAAACTTCTACTGTGTATGATTTTGGTGCTTCTCTTTGTATACTTGTCCCTATCCTCCATCTTTTGTCCCTGTCATTAGATGCTGATTGTAATCTCACTGGCTACTCTGTCTGGAGCTCAGGGAATACTTTGGTGCCTCTTTCAAAGTGTTAGGTTTGTTGACACTGCTGTTCAGTTTGTTCTGTCACCTTTTCCACTACTGCTGGTTCAAAAGTGTATTTGCTGTAAGTCAGGGGTTGGCAAGGTATGGCACGTGTGCCGAAGGTGGCACGCGAGCTGATTTTCAGTGGCACTCAGACTGCGCGGGTCCTGGCCACCTGTCTGGTGGACTCTGCATTTTAATTTAATTTTAAATTAAGCTTCTTAAAAACATTTTAAAAACCTTATTTACTTTACATACAACAATAGTTTAGTTTTATATTAAAGACTTATAGAAAGAGACCTTCTAAAAACATTACAATGTATTATTGGCACATGAAACCTTAAATTAGAGTGAATAAATGAAGACTCGGCACACCACTTCTGAAAGGTAGCCGACCCCTGCTGTAGGTAGTAGAGTGCATGTTTGGTGGGACAGGAGGCACAATTCTAGACTGCTGTCCAGACCTTCTGTTGGTGTATTTCTCCAGTCCAGTAATATCATCCATGTTGTCTTTATTATCCCAGTGTGCCATTTGACAATCTAAACAGTTGTTTCTGCTTTGCCATTAAACTGGCTGCAATGTAGAGTTTTGTAAAGGGACTGCTCAGCGCACAAGAAACACTGATTAAAATACCACAGGCGGGCAAAGTGGTCTTTTATTCAACTACAACAAGCTCTTGATTATCCAAATAGCGTGCGGGACAGGATTTTATTTGGATAATTTGGAGTTTGGATAATCGAGAAGGCGGGAGCCATTCAGCAGCGGGGTGGTTTCCTCTGCTGCTGGGAGCTTCCCCTCCTCGTAGTCCTAGCCGGGAGATTTCTGTTCTGTCCCACTCACTCATTCCCATGATAGAGGGGGTAGAAAGGGCTCCCTAAGCTACGGCATGGCCAGCAACACCCAATCCCTGCATGCACAAGGTGGAAGTGCATGCTGCACTTGGGACAGGATAGAATCTTGTCTAGTCCATTGCCAGGACCGATATCTGGTTGAAGTGTTCCAGGAATAACACAAATTTTCCTAGAAGCTCTGTAGATCCAGACTGTTTTAGTAATAGCAATCAACTGAGGGTGTCTGTGCTGGCATACTAATGCCCTGCCTTACAGATTACCCTGTACAGGAGAAACTCAATGGTACGAACACTGGAGTTACGGACTGGCCGGTCAACAGGACACCATGTAAAACCGGAAATTGCAAATCAGGCAGCAGCAGAAACCAAAAAACCCAGCAACAACAAATACTTCCTGTTCCCCAGCCCATCACTGGAGCAGGAGATGTCAGGATAGGATGGGATGCAGTAGGATTGTGATGATCTCTGACAAGTAGCTTCTCACTGCTGCTGGGAGGAACCCAGACCCTGAAAAGGTTTGAACAGTTTTGGAGAAGCCTACGGGGGGGGGGGGGGGGGAGGGAGGGGGGGAAGGGGGGGAAGGGGGGGAGAGGGGGAGGGGGTTAGAACCTGGGATCCAGCAGTGAAGTATGAACACCCATGGAGTCAGCCCAATTGCTCCGGGCAGCCTTCCCCTCTTTCTGACGACCATTCCCTCGCTGTGCCTCATCTCCTCATTCTATAGAGCAGCAGAACCTGCCGCTGCTATCCCTGCAGCTCCTGGCTGTACAACTGGAGCCTCAAGCCTTCCAGGGAGGTCAACCACACACTGGACAGTTTTTGTTTTTTACACAGGCTCAGATTTGGGTGGGCCTGGTTGCTCAATGAGTGGACCAGGGCCACCCATGGCTGTGCCTCTGTTCTGAACAAAAAGAGCTCTTAACCCTGTCTGCAGCTGCTTCCATCACTTCACACTGACTCAACCGACATTTTAGCCTTCAGAGTGACAATCCTGGAATTTTATTATTCCGATTATCATTGACATTCTTTGCAGATGTTTTGGAGCTGGTAGCAAAGGCTTTCTGAAGATGGATACACAGACCACAAACATTTGGAAAACTGTATCTCCCGAGTCCCAGGTGCTAGTGGTCAAACTTGGTGCATGCTAAAACAATGGCTAGTCATTCCCTTTCTATTTGAGTGTATTTTAGCTTTGTTGTCAACAGGCATTTTGTTATAACACTGCTCTCAACTTGCATTCACTAGTATCACACTGAATAGTCGCGAGTGCCTTAACCTCATGGTATTTTAGGACTGAATGGTTAGTCTTTAATGTCTGGGTCTATTGGAAAGCATTTTGCTGTTGGGCTTCCTGACACCATCTAGTCTCTTTACTGGTCAATCTCCTACGTGGTTCACTGACCCCTAAGAGGTGTAGCAGGTATTTGGTGAGAAAATTAACAGATCCCCCAAAGTGATATATGCCTTGCAAACTTCGTGGACCGGACATGTCCAAAACTGTTCAAATAGGGTCTGGTTTTAAGCCCTCTGTTGTTAGGTGTCTGATTCACAACACAGTTGATAGGCACTGTCTTTTTTTTCTTATTCAGTTTGAGTGGGTGGGTGAGGTTCTGTGGCCTGTGAAAAGCAGGTCAGATGAGGTGATTATGATGGTCCCTTCTGGCCTTGAAGTTTATGAGTCTCTGAGATTCACTTATTCTCCTGCAAAATCTAAAATTTCATCTGCAATCTGCAAATCCCTTTAGCATTTCCTGTTGCAGTCTGTGATGATCCTCTAACAGTGGAAAAACCCCAGATACTATTTGCAGTCATCTATGTCTGCCAAAAAGAGTCCAGAGGGTCATCAAATAGTGGCTTCCTTTAGCAAGGTTTACCCGCCAGAAACCATCCTAGATATCTAAAACTGAAAATAAAACGAGGAAGACTTTGTAGCCCCTTAGAGACTAACCAAGTCTTCCTCGTTTTTTTTACAGATACAGACTAACACGGCTGCTAATCTTAAACCTAAAACTGAAAAGACCTTTTGTCTTTGTGAGACTTGACAGAATCTCTTCAACTGTATATAAGGATGATGAGATCATTTTAAGAGTTCTGTTGAGATGCAAAGGGTCAATAGATATGCAGGGTCTTCTCTGATTTTTTTAAAAATAGCTAACATATTGCTATCCAGGCTTTCAATTGTATACATTTCTTTGACTTCCATCTCCACAATGCTGTCAATCTGTTTTTAAATTCTTTCTTCTAAGGAATTGTCACTCTGCTTGATGACTGTTGTATCAGTTTCACTTCAGGGTTAACTTCCAAGTGATATTCTCCAGGAAGGCCTCACATATATATATTTCCATCTCGCTCTTGTATAAAACTACTTTTGTCATACCATTTGCACCTGGGGCTTCCAGGATTGCTAGCACTGGTGAAACTGAACTAGCTTTCACCATGGTGGAAAACTTTTGAAAATTTTCCTTGCTGTGAATGGAAATTCTGGACCTTTCCCAGTTGTGTTGATGCACTGGGAGCACTGCAGTCATTGCAGGATATAGGATTTTTGGAGGCCTGCTGTACACTCCGGTGTGTCACAGCTACCAAAGCCGCAGAGTACAAAATTCAAAACAGGCACAAGCCGGTACTAATGCCATCTGTGGACATATTGGAAAGGTGATGTTAATTGTTCTCTGTGCCCCTAGCTTTGGATGAAATATGCTAAAAAGTGATCAAGTAACTGAAAGTGAATTTCAAATTGCATTGAACTGCTGAGAGTTTGATAACTTGCCAAATTGAATTACACACTTCGTAATTAAATTATCCAGCATTAAATGGTTTCTGTTTAAGACAAGTCTATACACTCCAGGTAACTTAACTGAAACATTTTTTAAATAATCAAATAAATACATTCAGGCAGCTTTAATTTAAATATAAAACTTCTGCTTTTGATAATAGCATTTGAAAATCAGCTCAAACTTATTTTATTTTTGTATATGAACTATAGCAAATAATTCAGCTTCAGGAAGTAATTAACATGTAGCTAATCAAATTTGTAGATATAAGAGCTTAATTTGGTTTAGATATTTGTAATACCCTCAATTTAACTAAAAACTCCCCTATAACCATATAATGGTGGCACAAAAGTGCTGGCAATTTAAGTACATAATGTATCATTGGTTATACTTATCCAGTACACCAATGTTTCCTTCATTCCTTCACCATTACATATCCCTTTTAGAAAAATAAAAGTTTACGTCTACATTGAAAAAGAAAAACCAAGGAATGCAGTAACATTTTTTAGACTGTAGGAAAATTATTTAAGTGATTTATTTAACCCTAGTAGAACAAATGTGCATGGTTATAACATTTTCCACGTAAACTTGGACATATCAGAGTTCACATGGCATACAAGAACTGGATCTTACAGGCTCTTACTTACATTCATAATTTTTATGTAAATAGCCCTTTTTTTCAATGGGACTACTTGAGAGAGTTGCATGTTATAGGATTACGCCTAAGTCAGTCATGGAGGTCACAGATTCCATAATTTTATGTGACCTCTGCAACTGCAGCTTGGGCTGTCAGCGTTGGGCAGTGGGGCTCGGGCATTTGTAATTTATTGTTTATTACCTGTGTCCTGTTTGTGACTTTTGCTAAAAATATCCATGCCAAAATCTGAGCCTGAATCATGCCCTTGATCAATATATTGTGGGCCAAGGCCCTGATTCTGAAATCCTTACTCACCTACGTAATGTTTGCGCATTTGAGTTCAGTACCCTGGGGTACTGGTAGGAGTAAGGAGGGTGGAATTTGGCTCTAAACAAGAGAGGTTCTCTTTTAGCAGGCAAGATGGAGATTGATTAATGAATAGTTCTGCATAAACAGTCTTTTTCAAGAAATTGTACTTCCAATTTTTGTCTCACTCCAAAACTGGAGGAAAAAAACCTACTACATATATAACATTAGCTGAGTACTCAAGTTCTGTTGTATAGGTAGGACAAGAAGTTCATGATTACAGTCTCATCCTTTATGACAGAAAGTTCTAGAAAAGGGTCAGGTTGATTAGTGTTCTTTATAAGACTGTTGCATACAGGGAATCTTACCAAACTGAAGGCATTGACTGGCAGTGTGAAACATGGTATAGTGCACCGCCAAAGCTTTGCAAACGATAATGGCAGATAGAACTGAAGCATCTCCAAACTTGCTCCACTGAATTCTAGTCCCATTAGCGTATCAAAAAGCATTGTCGTTTAAATTCACTGTATGATGCTTTTAGTTGCAGAATACTGTGATCGGTATAAAAGCACAAACTTCATTTTCCTTAGTAAACATTTTTTAAATAAAATGTATTCCCCCTATGTACTGTTTTACATCACTCTTCCCAATGGTTCTTTCCATTAGCTAAGGCCTAATCTACATGCAGCTTTTGTAACTGGTATAACTATTTCAGTTTGGGATGTGATTATTTTAATATTGATATAGGTATGCCAGTGCAGATGCAGTTTTACAAATATAAATATATGTATAGCTATGGGAGTAAGCTGACTGTGCCCATAAAAGGGGGACTGTATCATTTTAAGTATACCAGTATAGTTTGTGTGAGACTTCTGAGTGTAGGTGATCCCTTAGATACTGGTGCTGATTCTCCAGTACCTTGTCAGTTGTGTACTCCTTTACACCACTGCGAAGTAGATGCAAAACACTACCAAATTAGAATGGCAGTGCTTTGTACCAGCTCTGCTGTTAGCATTGGTTTCATTGTATTAAATGCACACAGAGCTTGCTAGAACCTTGGAAAGTAAATTTGTTTGAACTCTGTTTTTCAGCTACAAAATTTTTAACCCCTTTTGTGATGCTGTTTTAAAGAGACACTTAAGTGAAAGCAGTGAAATATGAAGTTCTACATGCATTTGAAAGCTGTGAAATGTATAAACCAGGAAAATGGATACTTTTTTTTCTCTCCCAACAACTGGTTTCTACGTTACAGTATTTGGATATATAAGCTCCCTCTGGTGGCCAGTTTACATTATTAGTCTTCACTTTTCTGCAATAAAGAATTTGTTATGCTTAGTGGTTAAGTTATTTGCAGTAGTATAGAGAAGTCTATGTCTTGTTTAACTTGACCATGTAATTGGTTAAATGGGGTCTTGTTTTAAAAAAAATCCCCAAACCCTTATTCTTAATGACAGCAGGGTACATCCAGAATAATTTTAATGTACAATGTGGCCCCACCTTTTTATATCTGACCTTTTCTTTTTCTAATCTGATTTTTTTTGGTAGTTGCTAAATCAAGCAGAAATATTATATTGTGATGTTATCCTATATATAGGATAAGTTTAAATATTTTCAATATGTCTGACTACTAGGCTTATTTATAGACAACTATAAAACTAAGTATGATTAATAAGAAAACAATCAGCTATCCTTGTCTGTTATACGCAGTTAGTTGCTCTCTTTGTTATTTCATTTCTGATCAATATATACCGAGCTATATACTGAAGAGTGGAAAAACTCAGTCCTAGTGTGAAGCCAGGAAGGCTCCAGACCTCTGTCTATAATCCTCATCTATAGCAGCAAGATCGGGATGTGACTCAGTTTTAGCTCATATGTTATATTAGGCGCACTAAATTCTGAGCACACACAAATGTAAAAGAAAGAGATGTTGATGCCTCCTTCCCCGATATGAACGAGGTTACAAGCTTTGTGTAAACGTGAGAGTGATGAAGTCAATACAGATCATGCCAGTTCTTTCTTTTTGTCCAAATATCCTGGCTGTGTGCAAATATCTGGGCTGTGTGTAAATCAGGGTGTATTTTTCAAAAGTGCTTAGTGTTGGCCTAGCTTTTCTCCCACTGAAATTAATGGAAGTTTTACCTTTAACTTTGATAGGAGCAGAGTTAAGCCAGCCACCAGTGCTTTGGAAAATCTCACCCTAAAACTCTGTAGTCTTGTACCAATTCATTGGAACTATGGACTACAATTCATTACTTAATCAAGCTGTGTACTTAAATATTGTTTTTATCAATGGTTAGTAAAAAGGTTACCTTGGGCATCAGCTGTGGATTGTGATCCAGGCAGGTGCAGCTGTGCTTTTGTCTGTATGGTGTATCTTTGTATAAATACAGACTTCTGCATTTGGCTAAAAGGGCAGACTCTCACTTGACCTTTTATATTGTAATGATCAATTTCTGTCAAACTCCCCTTAACACTTTCACCAGGCAATAACTGCAATAGTTTGATTTAAACTTGTGTAAGAAATGGCCAGCCAGAGAAGAGGAGGGTTGGGCAGAGGGACTGTTCTAATATCTAAAAATACATCACAATATGATGCAGAAAAATACTTTAATCTACAGTGATGCCGTACTTTGCATATGGAAAATGGCACAAAAGAGAAAAATAAATCAAATTGTCTAACACAACGAAGACCAACACTCCTTGTAGAAAAGGGACTTGTAGTCACTGAAATTCACTGGATAACCAGTAGAGGTCATTAATGAATTTCTTAAATACATCTTGCCTACTAGCAAAACTTAATTTAAATAATATCATCAAGGATGCCAATTCCGCTCTTAACTGTAACTTTTATTGTCATGCTTGCTATGTTTTTCTTTAAATTTTATGTCCCTACATGTATATTGACTCTTCATATTTTGAGTTGGACAAATGCCTGTGATTGTCTAAATATATTAATATTGTATACATAAAAATAAAGCATAATCCTGCTAGCAATGAGTTCTGGTCTCTACCGACTGATGTGATATGAAACACTAAGCAGACAATACTAAAATGTTAGACATATTTATGTTACAAGCATAGGTTTCATGAATATGCAGGACAAAGGTGATCAATATAGCATGTCAATTACTCCCTCCACACCATGCTGTTATAGCAAAGATAGTTAGCTCAGAGATTTTTACCTTCTGATGACAGTACTGCTTATTTTACCTGTCCCCATAGAATGCCCTTTTAAAATTAAGAATGCCAAAAACCCTCAAAAAACAACAGCAACAACAACCCCCAGCTATCCCATAGGCATGTTTTGCTCTTATATTTAATTTCTGATCAACTTTTGGTGTGAAGTCTGGGATAAAAGATGCCAAGAAATAAAAATGTCTCTACAGTTGGATAGATGAGTGCATATTTTACACCTTCCCTTTACTACTAGGGTCATGTCATAAAATCTACTTTTTGCCAACTGCGGTGAAGGGCTGCAGTACACACCAGATGGATCTGCTAGAAATGTTCCACTTTACAGCATGTTAGCATTTGCTAGTATTTGGTTGAAGATTATAGCTGCCAAGTTTTTCTGTGGCAGAAATATACCTTCCAACCCCCCACCCACCAAAAAAAGGGGAGGGGGAGGAGAAGAGAGTGCCACAATAATAGACATCTCTCTCTCTTAGCATTGTATATAACTTTATTTTCTCTGATTTGATTAGTACTGTATCTAATTTGCCTTGTCTTGCTTTGAGTTATAAAGTGTATCAGTTTTAGAGTGTTGATGAAAATGTTTGGCTTTAATAATAAACTTTTATAATGTCCAATCATTCCTGGGATGTTGTACATATATTACTATCTAATCATAATTCTATGTAGATCCCAGGCTTGGCTTTTAATTAATGCTAATAGGAAAAAACTTTTCAGGGTATATATTATTATGCATGTAATAACTTAGTATTTCTCTGTATTTACTAAATATTTTTCACTGTGCTTATCATGAGTACAATGTTTACTTAATGTAACTTTAAGACATAACAGTATGTGTTTTAGCAGGCCCTTAATATTTGACTTAAGTGCAACTTTGGTCCATTAAATGCGTGAGGGGTATATTAATAACCTAGTAAAACATGCTTTGCAGTATCTTAATGATTACGTTGTGCCTCCTTGGTTTCAATTTTTAGCCCTATAACATTTATAATTGTAACTGAAAAAAGACAAATGGCAGTTCTAAAAACACAGAGGAAAAACATTACTAACTTTGTGATGCACATGTTCCATCTAAAACTCTTGTACACTTTGCTACAATGGAATGGTGACAATGGTCATGCTTTGAAATTATGGAGGGTGGAGTTGCTGATAGGTCAGCGAGAGAAATCACAGTTTTATTTCATGTTGCTTACAAAAATTTTAGTGTGTGACAGAAGCCTGGGAGTGGGTGTTTGTGTCTTTCCTTGTCCACCACTTCCTCTACCATCCCCCACAATATATAGTCTTCCTGCCAACATTTTCAGCTAACTCCCCCCCCCTCCCACCTGCTCCATTAAACCATTTGTAATTTAGAATCTGTTAGCATATAAAAGCTGCTCCTTGTTGTCTGGTGCCCTCTGCTGCTGCATACACATATCATAGGCAGCAGTTTACTACAGAAAGTGTGCAAGTCTCCAATATGTTATGTAGCCTGAGCTGCATCCTGTGCTCCCATTACAAGCCTGCTGTAGCTACCCTCCCTGCCTACTATTTTACTCAGGCTTCCCCAGCCATGCCTCCCCGCCCCCTCACCTGCTTCCCTCCAAGGTGGCCTCTGCCACCTCTACAGTCAGTACTCCTACCCAGACAGGGGATGTGTGTAACTTCACTTTAAGACCTCTGAAAACCAGGAAATACAATTTGCATCACCTTACGATCCTGGCACAAACACAAGAGAGGAGAATGTGGGTCTGTCATGGCCCCTTCTGCACTCCCCCTGGCACTTATCCCCATGTCCTTTCTCCCAGTGTCTCTTCTCCTCCGCACCCTTAGTCCCTGCACCAGCCCCAGGGCTGGCTCGAGGTTTTGTGCAGCCCCAAGCAAAAACTTTTTTGCCTCCCCCTGTTGGTTTTTTTTTTTGGCTTTTACACATGTTTGCACTTTGCAATTTTGTTTTGTTTTGGTTTTAGACTGTTTAAATTTAAAAAAAAATGAAAACATAGAATTTGTAGTTAGTGAAATAAAACAATTGTACTCATTTAATTTTAACAAAATCATCATTAAAACAATTTGGGTTCAACTATACAATGCAATGAGAAATGTTAGTGTCTTCTGGTGTGCCCAGTTTCTCATAAATTAAAAAAAATTACGTGTGTACAAAAAAATCTGATAGAATCTGTACGCAGTGTTGTTTTAGGCATGTCAGTCCCAGGCTATTAGAGAGAGAAGGTGGGTGAGATAATATTTTTTATTGGGTCATCTTCTGTTGGCGAGAGAGACAAACTTTTTAGGTTATGAATAGCTGAAGAAGACCTCTGTGCAAGCTCAAAAGCTCATCTCACTAGTAGAAACTGTCAGCTTTACAAAATCCTGCTTTTGTGTTTGTTTTTTCTGAGGGTTGTATCTTGGGAACTCTCTGTCAAATGATCACAAGTTTCAATCACTAATCCTACCCTTCACTCCCACACCCACAAGCTAGTCCAAGGAGGCATGAGGATTTTAGAGCCCTTAAAAGAGTTATCCTAGAGAGGAAAGGGTTAAGAACATAAGAACATAAGAACATAAGAACGGCCATACTGGGTCAGACCAAAGGTCCATCTAGCCCAGCATCCTGTCTACCGACAGTGGCCAATGCCAGGTGCCCCGGAGTGAGTGAACCTAACAGGTATGATCGAGCGATCTCTCTCCTGCCATCCATCACCCCCCTCTGACAGACAGAGGCTAGGGACACCATTCATTACCCATCCCGGCTAATAGCCATTTATGGACTTAGCCTCCATGAATTTATCCAGCTCTCTTTTAAACCCTGTTATAGTCCTAGCCTTCACAGCCTCCTCAGGTAAGGAGTTCCACAGGTTGACTGTGCGCTGTGTGAAGAAGAACTTCCTTTTATTTGTTTTAAACCTGCTGCACGCCAATTTCATTGAATGGCCCCTAGTTCTTCTATTTTGGGAACAAGTAAATAACTTTTCCTTATTCACTTCCTCCACTCCACTCATAATTTTATATACCTCT
The DNA here is from genome assembly GCA_032164245.1 of Sternotherus odoratus. Taxonomy (NCBI): domain Eukaryota; kingdom Metazoa; phylum Chordata; order Testudines; family Kinosternidae; genus Sternotherus; species Sternotherus odoratus. Next base: position 59,213,178 of record JAVMKO010000004.1, read on the forward strand.
ATCATATCTCGAGCTTAACTCCAGCAGAACTGATGCTGTGCTAGAAGAGGGTGGGATTTTCAAATGCACTTGGTGCTGGTCTAACTCTGCTGAAATTAATGGTGGTAAAACTCCCATTAACTTCAATGGGAGAAGAGTTAGGCCAGTGCTGAGCACTTTTGAAAGTCCTACTCACAGACCCCAGTCCAACAAAGACTTATACACATGCCTAGCTTTATGCACTGTGAATAGTCCAATTGAAATCAATAGAACTATTCACATGGTTAAAGTTAAGCATGCACTTAAAGTGTTTTGCTTAATTGGGGTGACAGGACCTAATTCTGCCATCTTTTAAACCCGGGCAACCTCAGTGAAGTCAATGTGCTTGTATGGGCGTGACTGAGGACAGTATTTGTCCCATGGACTTTTTGTTTATCTTATGCGCAGGCAGTCCAAATGATTTGAAGGGAGAGAGAATCCAAGATATTCACTTTTTCTCAAGTGTCTACAAGAAAACATACATGGAGAGTTATGGTAGTGACTCATCAGCAAAGTGTCACAACAACATCTACTGGCATTTTTTGCAAGACTTTATTAGTATTATTGGTTAACAAATACTGTGGAAATTGTATGCATGTTACAATTTAACTTTAAATATGAATTTGCACAGTACTAATGGTTGACTGTACCCCATCACTTTTAAAATGTAGTTAAAGCGTATGAGTGTTTAATAGTTGTATTTCCTAATATGAAAAGCACACTTACAGAAAAACGAGTTCTTAACAATGTCCATAATTGCCAGTTTGATCATTAAACTTTACTTTGGGTCATTCTTTCTCTCTGCCAAAAGATTATTAAATAGAGATTAAGAGGTTTTTGTTAGCATTAGCTTTGGATTCATAGGGCATTGCTGTTCAAATATACTGTATGTTTTATTTGAGCTAGAGTCAACAGCAGGGCATTTAAAAAAATTTAATTGGCAACTGACTTTCAAAGAGATTTAAACTATTATCGGATTATTCACTTCCTGTTGAATTTAAAGGATAAAGGCTTCTGCTTGTCTTGCAGTTGCATTGGATCTTCTCCTATTTCCTTTAATAATGAGGTATTGTTGAACTACTGTGTATTCCAAGGGTTGTATCATTTTTTTGCTTCCAGGTCTCAAGTTCTCTCATACTCTGACTTTTTCTTATTGTTGGAATGCCTAGTGGAACATTTTAATAGTTGGAAGTATTCACTTCTGCACTCACCATGCATTTTCTTCCTGCGTCATTGGCCAAGATTGATATCTACAGAGAAGAGAGCTTTAAAAGGCCCTTGACTTTGGCTGTTGTCTGCTTAAAAGCTCATTTAAAACATAGCACTGAAAAGTGTACTTCTTGCTGTGCCGTGTGTAGTTTCTTAGCCTATTTTTGGGATAGAATATTTTACTGATCATTGAATTTATGACTGAGCTAGGCTGATTACCAGAAACACTCATGCATTTAATCTTTGTTTTGACTTTATATATTTTGAGCTTGATAAGGTAGCAAGAGCCTGTTGCCCCTCTGGGATGTTAAGTTGGAAAATGTAGCAAAGAAGAAATTTAAACATAAAGAATGACTGCATGAAATCATGTGAAATGTCCATTGGGTGAAAATGAATCTTAACTTTACATCTCTCGAGGGATATATACATAATGTAAATGCTTACAGCTGCATTTAGTTTCTTATACCCGATTAGATTTAAATTAAAGGAAGGATGTCATGTTGAATTATGAAGGATTATTTATTTAATTTATTTATTTAAATGTATTGCATACCTTCCATCACAGGCATACTTGCAATAAAATTAAACTCACAAATATTACTGAAACTAAACTGATAATGACTGTTAAAATAAAGACATATTAAATAAACCCTTCCCAAGTTATCAGCCCAGGCTTTCAAGATAAGCCTGGTATTATGCCAGGAAGTTGGACTAATTTAGGCTATGTTAGAGACAATTCCAGCGTTAAGGATTCACCATTGAGCATATCTTGTGTTGAGAGTTCTGTGAAGTTCCCCGGGTCTAGAACTGGGATCTATTAGGAGTGGGGCAGTTACCATGTCCACAGCACTACCCAACAGCTTTGGTTAAATGGGGAACAGCAGGTTGTGAGCCCTATGCATTCAAGCACCACTGACTGTCTTTCTTCCGCACCCCCCGTCCCTCCCTGACTGGTAGCGCCTACCATGTTCCCTGATTGGTTATGCTATTTAAGGCCTAGTGGAAACAGCTGCAGGGTGTCTGTGCAAGTAGTAGGTGGATCCTTGCCTTGCTGCTGCAAGCAAATCTTGCTATTCTCTCCTAATACTGACCCTCACTCCTGGTTCCCTCCCCCAGCTTTGCTCCTGATACTTGGCCTTACTCCTGGTCCCCCGCTCTGCTCTGTTCCTGACACCTTGCTCTGCCTCTGTTCTGCTAACTCTACTTTGGTTGGCTCACTTGGTTCCGACCCAGCCTGGTTCATTGACATGGTCTCTGACCAGATCCTATGGGGTGCCACAGGTAAGGACTGCTTAACCTTCACCCTCTAGATTGAACGTGGACTATGTTCTTGCATCTCCTCCAACCCAGACCCTAACCTCACCTTGAGCCTCATAGTCAGGGTCCTGATAACCTCTAGGCACTCACAGCTGGAGCATCCCTACTGATCTCAACTGTAAAGGCAAAGCTCGAGGGACAAGATGTTCTCTCCAAGGTGGTGATACCTAGGAGTAAAGCTTGTTGAATAATTGTGGGGGAGGGAAGGAATAGGGAGGAGAATGTCATGAATAGTCATTCCAATGTTTAAATGCATGTTCTTCAATTGTGGTTGCTTTCAGCAAATATTCAGGCCGTCCAATATACTGGCACAAATATTTGCAGAAGGCAAATTTTAGTATTTCTTTGGGAAGTGCTTGTATGCTCATGGAACAAACAATGTCATGTGACTATCTGAATCATTACAACCAAATAACAGCACAAATTCAGTATATTTTTGAGCAGTCGATAGCAGTGGTTTTCTGTCTATGGACCTCAAGAGGTCTGCAAACTTTGTCTAATATTTCCACAGGAGTCTGCACCTCCGTTTGACATTTTTTTTAGGGGTCTGCAAGTGAAAAAAGGTGGAAAACGCCTTGTCTATAAAGTAAAAGATTTGAAAAGACAGACTAACTTCATAATATGTTTAAGGATATTGCAATCTACTCTCTCAAATTCCATGAGAGACTTAATTTGCTGGAAAAATGGTTCACTGTGAATTCTCAGCTCTACCCAAGACCCAAAACATAAAAGCTGTTATTCATAGATCAGTGTTAACACACTGAGAAGTGAAATGGAAACATGTTACTTGTAGAAACAACAGCTAATTTAGCAGTCAGCTGTGTTTTATGCAGGGTAAGTTTTCTGAATGGCCTGCAGGTATTGTCCCACTAATATACATTAGAGAAATATAAGCTGGAGATGAAGAAGGAAGGACTGATATTTCAGATGGAAATCGCTCTCTCTCCTTGAGTGTACAAGAAAGGTGAAAGTTTATGTGCTAGTCTGAATCTTTGAGGTCCAGTGATCAACTCTTCCTGCCCTCCCCTACTTAACGGTCTACTGTGAAATGGGGGCCTATGTTGTCTTCTTGGGATGGAGGCCCAGCAGTCTACTGGCTGTAAGTCAACCTACATAGTTGTAGGTTTCATGAAGAATAGAATAGGGATAGTTTAAAATGTAAAAATAGTTGTCATACAGAGAAGGAACAAAAATGATCCAACAGAACCAACTTAATTTTCTTTAAACTAGGGACTTCTTTAAACTAGGCACTTAAGTCTTTTTTTGCCAAATGTTCTTGGCAGAGAGGATGAGGCAAGAAGTGGTTTATCCTGTCTTTAGGCTCCTTACCATCAAAAAAGAAAATGGAAACAAGTTTCTAGTTTATCCAAGCAACCAGTTACCCTTTAATATTTGGGCTAGGTGTTCTGTGAAATTAGCTGTTTTGATGCACTTAAACTAGTGAGTAACAATCAGGAACACCTCTCATTTCTGAGGCTTTTTTTCTGAACAGCTGACTCTATTGACAAATGAATAGTCAGCACTTTCAGTTTCTCAAATACACTCTCGTACAATGTTAGCTCTACTTTAGTTCTCAGCTTTGTTATTGCCACCTTCCAGTAAAATCTATCATCTCTGAGTGAGTTATTTGCTTTTCTGGAGTGCAATTAATGCCACCCACTCTGTTAAAGTCAGATCCCAGCTTCTTGACTTACCTATTGTTCTGGCCCTTTCTTACCCTGCTCTGTCAGTGCAGCACTATATCTCCAGCTGGGGGGTGGGGGAGCAGGGAAATGACTCCCCTGGGAGCAGTTTATCAGAGCAATAAATGTTATGCAGTTTACTAGGATGCCATCAGCATTCACCATCGTGCTGAAGCAAAACAATTGTTCTTTTTATTCATAAAATAGATAAGTACAGTGTACGGTAAGTGTGTGTCCAGCAGAGGCCAGTATCTTGAAGGCACAAGGAGTTACTACAAAGCCCAACCTGCACCAGATGGTGCATTTGCTTTAATTGCTTTGCTCATACAGGAATCCTCAAATCAGTGCCAGCCTTGCAGCTTATGCTTGCCTATGTTCTCTTTCTGGACCCTCTCTTCCTTCACTCCTGTGTATCGTTCTGATTGTGCACAACTCCACTGATTTCAAGGCTCCGCAGTCTCTTGATTTCATGGAGACCTGCTGGGGCTCAGTAGAATCAGGCCTGTCAATTAAATTCATAGCTCCGTAATGAGGTTAGGACGGATTCCTATTCATGGACCACAGCAAGACCGAAAAGGCAGGTCTGTGTGTTAACACTCATTCACCCTTTTATATTTCTTATACTATTATTTTTTAACCTACCAGGAAAGCATACCATTAGTAGAAAGTGAGTGTACTTTTAATAAACAGAGCTGCATATTGTAATATTAAAATATGTTGTTAATCTGCCTTAGATATATTCATTGAGTGCCAAAGGAAACTATTCACAATAAACATAAACTTGTCATCGTCTTTAAACCTCAGTCTCTCAATGACATACAAGACCAGTTTTTGGAGGAAGGTGGGGAGGCTAGAAAAGAAAAATCAGAAGCCTTGTACCACACATATGCATGTGCTAATTTGCATATGCAATTATCACAACAGTCTGCACAAATCTGGTATTTGAACATGATAGGGAAGTTTTTGTATACGTATGTGCGCCCAAGGCCTAGACTTCTGACTTTTTCAAAATCTGTCTCCTAATATAGCTTGTAACTTATTTGGTCTATTTGTACTTGATAGGCAGGGCAGATATCTTGATCAGTGAGATATGCCTAATCAGTTTAAATATTAATCCTTCTCTCGTGTCTGATAGATAAATTCTAAAACAAAATAAATGAAATCATATTGGATGTGTTTCACAACTACTGTCAAATGTTCCTCTTTAGATTTTTATAGGATGTTATTGCGAGAAGTACAAGACAAAGGTATGTCTTTTTTTTTTTTTTTTGCATGTGGTAGAAATAGAAACTTACTGTTTCCATTATATTAATGCAACATATATATGAAAAAATTAATTAAGAACTAAAGAACCTGAAGATTAAGAGTTTATTATTTATCATTCAGTATAGGATCTTTTCCTCCCAGAACACTTGTAAGACATTCCAGTTGTCCCATTCCCCGAAAACAGGTGTAGTTATGGCTTCTTTGCTAGAGTTGTCACCATGGCAAGTGCTCCTGATCAGATGCCTACAACCCATTTTTCGTAAACAGGGCAATTGGCTGCCCCCACTGGCTCTGAAAATGGTCTGGTTGGCCAGCCAGCTGAGAAGCAGCACTCTTGAATAAGGGGAACTTCGTGGATCATTCTGCCTTCCACCTGCCAGGGAGACTCTTTGCTTCCACAGGCTGTAGCTTCCTCTCCAGCTATACCTGAGCTCCATGGCACTATATTGTAGCTAGTAAGCCTCCTCTAGTTAGTCTGTCAACTCAGCTCCAGCCATTACTATCTTTCCCCCTAGGTATCAGAGTGGTAGCCATGTTAGTCTGTATCCACAAAAAATAGTCCAGTGGCATTTTAAAGACTAACAGATTTATTTGGGCACAAGCTTTTGTGGGAACCCCTCCCCCACACTTCTTCAGATGCATGGAGTGAAAATTACAGATGCAGGTATAAATATATTGACACATGAAGAGAAGGGAGTTACCTCACAAGTGGAGTGCAGTGCTGACAAGATCAATTCAGTCAGGGTCAATGTGGTCCACTCCCAATAACTGATGAGGAGGGGTCAATACCAAAAGAGGGAAAATTGTTTTTGTATTGAGCCAGCCACTCCAAGTCCCCATTCAAGCCCAAATTAATGGTGTTAAATTTGCAAATGAATTGCTTCTCTTTTGAAGTCTGCTTTTGAAAGGATTTTTTTTTTCTGATGGATGGCCATTTTTAAATCTGTTATTGCCTGTCCAGGGACATTCAATTTTACCCTAGGCTGGCTACTCCAGCAACCAATCTTGCTATCTCCAAAGCTTCTTTATGTCAGGTCTACTATGTGGCCTCAGTTATAAATACTAAGTAATATAAGATCACCCATGTTGCTCCAACTGCTCCTGACCCCACCAACTCCAGAGCTCCACAAAGAGGAAGTCCTGCCATAGCATGCTCAGCTAGTACCACACCTCCTGAAACACAGCTGAGACTCATCCAGGGGCATCAGAGGGGAGTTTGCTTAGAAGGTAGATTGCCTGACTGTGAGCGATAGGGTGACCAGATCGGAAGAGTGAAATATCAGGACACATTGGGCGACAAGGGGGGGGGGGAGAAAGAGGGGGCCGACATGAGCAGGGGGTGGGGCACGAGCAGGGGGAGGGTTATGGGGGGGCATGACAGGCACAGCTGCACAGCCCTGATCGGAGCCATGAGAGGGGGAACACAGCCCTAGGAAGCTGAAAGGGGTTGCAGAAACCACGGGGCCAGGGGCAGAGGGCTCCGGCTCTAGCCCCCGGCCGAAGCTGCAGGATTGGGTGCAAGTTCCTGGTTGCAGTTAGATCCAGTTGCAGGGCAATAATATATTAAAAGGTTTTAAAAAATTGCTCGTCAATATTTTTAAGAGAGAGAATTAGGATGCTGGGCTAAAGAGAAACATATGGTCCAGTCTGCATTTGTGCCTTTGATTCAAAGCTCTGGTAGGTACCTGAGTTTGGCTTTCAGGTGGATCCCATATCATTTCTATATGTTTCTCTCTCTCTCTCTCCTCCCCCCCCCCCCCCCCGCCCCACAAATCTAGCTCGACCTCCTGTCTGGACTGGGCCATCCAGTTCTGAGGCTGTCCCTTCCTGGCCGGGAGTGATGCGCTGCTTTCCCCATCCCCTACCCACTGAAGGGGTCTGAGGAATAGAAAAGACCCTAGTTTGGAGTGAGCGAAGACGAGTTGCATGCTTTTGCATGTTAGGTACCAAGGCAGAGGCATTTTTGTGGACTCCAGCTAAGAACAGCACTCGCCTCCTTGGGAATATTCAAATCCCTGCTCCTCCTAAGTGATCACTGCCTAGGCATTGGAGTTGTCCTGATCCCTGGAAGGGGAGGCACAGACAGATCAGATTGTCTTTGAAGAGAGGAGCCTGGTGTCAATAGCTGGGGGATTGACTGCACAGAAAGCACTATTTGAATTCAAGAGGCCATTTAGATTTTTATCAAGTGTAAATAGCTGGGGGCATGGGGCCGATGTGGACTGGGAAGGGGGAGGGAGCTCTCTGCCCCTGCCCCCTTCACCTGGAAGTTGCCTGCATGTAAGCACCCTCTCCTCCCCCCCCCCCCCCGCCCATGCAGCATTCGCGGCGGGAGGCGGAGAGCTGTCCTGCAGCTGACTCTCTCTGCCCAAGGGTGGGGGGCAGTGGGCGTGGGGCTGATGAGGGGCCGGATGCGGAGCTGGGTTGGGGGGGGAAGCCGGGAGCTCTCTGCCCCTACCCCCCCTCTGCCGGCACGGGCTGCAAGCAGCCCTCCCCCACGCTCCAGCAGCATGTGCGGCAGCAGAAAGCTGGCTGCCTAGTCTCTGCCGGGGCAGTGGGGCGTGCCCCGGGCTCCTGCCGGCAGGAGGGTGCTGCGGCCGCCCCGGAAGGAGCAGTAAGTCAAGCGCGAGTCTGACGCCGGCCTTGAAAGCCCAAATATCGGGACGAAGGGCGTCCCGACCGAAGTATGGTCGGGACGCGGGACAAATCCTCAAAAATCGGGACTGTCCCGATAAAATCGGGACGTCTGGTCACCCTATCGCTCGGAGCGATCAGTTTCCCCCCTCGTCATCTAAATTATGGCCAGTGCAGACCCGAGTAGTTAGTAACCTGTGGCTGCCCTGCAGGATTCTGGGGCTCAGGAGACTGCCGTGTGAGTCTGCATGGGGTGATTTTGTTCTTATCTTAGGCATGAAGGTCCGTTTCAGACATAGAGGATAGAGGGCAAGATCCTTGTACTTGCAGATGCAATTTTGATGTGCTAGGGGAAGGTTTCACTGTTTGATTTGGACCATTGAGCATTGCTATTCACTGGGCTGGGATGAGGCAGAAGGGATGGTGTTTGATATGACTGTGGTGCTGGTAGACCATGTGCCAGCTTGTGCCAAGGCCTCACTGAACACTGACAAATGCATAGCTAGAAAGCGGTCTGGTTCACCTGGTGTTAGTAGTATTAAAATAGATGTTAGACTTTATGAAATACTTGTAGGGTGCTACATGTATTCATCTCACTTAACATCTGTACCCCCATGTTATATTAAGTGTTTGCATTGTAGACCTCTAACTCACGAAACAGGAAGAAAACATTAATTAATGTAAAATGCTGGCTTCCTAAAAAAGGTGTTAGGTCCTGCACACAAGAAAGCCCATTGAAACCAAATGAGTCATTGTGAAATGACGAGAACCTTGTTTAGTGTACTCCATACGCGTGAAGAGAAGATGTGCACAGGGACTCGTCCCACCAGCTTGAACGCTGGTGGGGAAGGGAATAAAAAATCCCTGACAAGAAGGAACTATATCTCTCTCTCCTGCTTGAACTTGGCAATGGCAAGATTTCTAAGGATAAGGAAGAGATCCCAAGTTGCTTTGCTTGGGTTAGCCCATGAGGACACAGAACTTGCATATTACAGCAGCTTCTGTTACTTTTTAAAACCTAAGATGATAGCTCATGTGTGTGTGCATATTTACCTGCTTTAAACTTGTAAATACAGTAGAGCCTCATTTATCTGGCCCTCCATTATCTGGCTCTCCCTGTTACCCAGAGAACCAGCACACAGAAGTACAGAAAGAGGATATCTCTCTTGTGGCCACTAGATGGTGCTGCAGTATTGCACTTTCCTCTTCTCTCATTTATCCAGATTTTTGATGGTCCAATCTGGCCCCAGTCCCAGTTAGATGGGATAAAAAGGGTTCGGTTGTAACTCTTATATTTTTTTAATTAAATCTTTAGTTAATGTATTATAGACTTGGCTGCAAGAGTTATCTTTGCTGCAGGCTCTGAGATAAGTGATTAGTCCTTTGGGACTGGGAGTAACCTAAATCTTATTGTGATTTTTGGTGTAGGGGACCATCTATCACAGAGGCAAGTTTAACTGGTTGTCAAGACAGACCGAAGTACGCAAGGGGACTGTCTGTGACTCCATGTTAAGACTGGTGTAGTGGTTGAGGAGTTCACACTTGACTGGTAAAATCTAAGTATAGAACTCACAACCAAGTTGAGGTTTGTGCCCTGCTTAAGTCTTCCATGAGGTTTGTACTCGTGTTCCTGAGCCACTCCAGACAGCTTGACAATGACCAATGGCTGGAACCAGACCTCGGTGATGTACACATTGTATTGGAATGGAGAGGATCATTAAGAGATCTGACCGGGCTTTTGTACTTGATATACCCAGCATCTTCCTTCCTTCCTTCCTTCCTCATGACATGATTAATATTCATTTATGTGGCAGTGATAGATGAGTTGAGTTTAGGCCTTTTGATTAAGGCAAAGAAGAACTCGACTGAGCTCAAACTTAATTTTCCTTTGTACCAGGCACATGGGTAAGTGGTTCTGGAGGAAAACTAGTATTCTTATCACTATTGACGGTTAACCATGAAGGAAAGTTAACCATGAGACTTGGAAGTTCACCCGAAACAGCTTCAATGAAATCCTTGGGCATGGCATTATTTCTTCAAACTGCTTATCTATCTAGAATAGAGTGCAGCTTTCAATACACTGGGTATGGCATTTGGTCTTGATATCCAGTCCCAGTTTGAAGGGTAGCTTCCTGAAGTAAAACTGGTAAATCACCAGCGAACATTCAATATCTAGTGGTGGATAGGGTTATATTCAACATTTTCATGGATGATGAATCTTTTAATTTCATGACCACTAAGAGAACTATGGGACTATCCCAAGTGGCTGTTGTCTCAACTCATAGCTGGCTGACTCTTGTCTAATGTTTGGGTAAGGATTAGAGATTTAGAAATTCTATCCATGTCCTGCTCCAATCGGTGTTCCTTGATCTCACTTATTGGGCTCCCCTTTCTTGTTGGGGCAGTGGATCTGTTTTGATGACCCACTCTCTGAAACTAATGGAACCCAAATGTTTCTAGGAGCTTCTGAGGAAGAATTATGTTCTCTTGGTTGATCAATTTATCAATGGGTTTGGTGGAATTTTATAATGTATTTAATTATCTTCCACCATTAATATGGTGGCTTTCCCTCACCCTCAGAACTCTTTCCTCACTTTTTTCCTCATGGGCCATCTTGGTTTATGAGAGGCCGAAACTGGGTTTGGTTATATTGATAGTTATAAATTATGCTAATATTTTTAAAAGTTAAGGGTACATTACATAAAAGAAATTGTATTAGCCAGGTTTAGTCTGAAATTAGAAAGATGTGGTCTCTGTCTCCCAACTTGGTCAGCTATAAAATACATGATTTTAACTCACAAGCTTTTAGCGAAACACAGCAATAGAGGTTTCTGGGGTTTGGCTTGGGGGTAGCTCTAACTTGTTCTGAGCTACTGAGTTTATTTCACTCCTGGTTTGGATCGGCTCATCAGACATAAGAAGACAGTGACCAAGCAGTCTTGGGAATATGTAGGGGCTCCAATAGTTTACCTTGCTTCTCTTTCATTTGACTTAGTGTATGGTTAGACTGAAGATTATAGCGTGTTTATTTGTAGCGCTTCCCAATGTAGCGCAATAGGTATCGTGCTAGAGACTGTACAGATTGAAACCTTGTAGCGCAAAATAATGGATACATTTGTCGCGCTGCTGGTGGCAGTAGCAGTTGCGGGATAGGGCAGGTATCCCAGCATTCAGCTGGTTGCAAAGTGCTTTGCAAAGGAGGCGGGTGAGGGGGAACTGGGAAGTTGTTCACAGGGAGACGAGATCTGGCTGTCAGTTTTCATTAGCGAAAACTGACAGGCTGTCTATTTCAGACGCACAGCTCCGTCCACAAGCATTTTCACTGGTTATTTGCTGTGTGAGTTGTTAGAGAGAAACTGCAAAGCTAACTCCGCTTTTATAAAACAACACCTCACGTCATTTGCCTTACATGGCAAGTTGATTGTCTTTAATGGCTTGCCGATGGCCTTCAATGGCTTACTGATGGCTTTACATGGCTTGGAGGCATGCAAGAGATCCCATGGGTATCCACATTCCCACCCTTGCTCTATAACGTTAGCGCAAAAAGGCTTATCACTCTGGGAAAGGAGGTTTAATACTTGTGCTTTAAACAGTGAGTCATTTCGCAAAATCTCCCTTTGAAGTGTGTTCGGTACAAAAATTATTGCGCTACTGGAGGGTTTTTGCGCCACAAAGCACCAGTCTAACCATACCCTTAGGGTATGGCTAGACTAGAGATTATAGCGTGGTTTTTTTGTAGCGCTTCCCAATGTAAGGCAATAGGTATCGCGCTAGAGCCTGTGCAGATTGAAACCCTGTAGCGCTAAAGAATGGACACATTTGTATCACTTCTGGCGGCAGTGACAGTAGCGGGATAGGGCAGGTATCCCAGCATTCAGCTGAGTGCAACGTGCTTTGCAAAGGAGGGGGGTGAGGAAGAACTGGGAAGTTGTTCGCAGGGAGAGAAGATCAGGCTGTCAGTGACTTTTCCTTAGTGAAAGCTGACAGGCTTTGTATTTAAGACAAACAGCTCCGTCCGCAAGCATTTTCACTGGTTATTTGCTCTGTGAGTTGTTAGAGAGAAACTGCAAAGCTACTTCCGCTTTTATAAAACAACACCTCACGTCATTTGCCTTACATGGCATGTTGATTGTCTTTAATGGCTTGCTGATGGCCTTAAATGGCTTGCTGATGGCTTTACATGGCTTGGAGGCATGCAAGAGATCCCATGGGTGTCCACATTCCCACCCTTGCTCTATAACGTTATCACTCTGGGAAAGGAGGTTTAATACTTGTGCTTTAAACAGTGAGTCATTTTGCAAAATCTCCCTTTGAAGTGTGTTCGGTACGAAAATTATTGCGCTACCGGAGGGTTTTTGCACCACAAAGCACCAGTCTAACCATACCCTTAGGGTATGGCTAGACTAGAGATTATAGCGCGGTTTTTTTGTAGCGCTTCCCAATGTAAGGCAATAGGTATCGCGCTAGAGCCTGTGCAGATTGAAACCCTGTAGCGCTAAAGAATGGACACATTTGTATCACTTCTGGCGACAGTGACAGTAGTGCGATAGGGCAGGTATCCCAGCATTCAGCTGAGTGCAACGTGCTTTGCAAAGGAGGGGGGTGAGGGAGAACTGGGAAGTTGTTCGCAGGGAGAGAAGATCAGGCTGTCAGTGACTTTTCCTTAGTGAAAGCTGACAGGCTTTGTATTTAAGACAAACAGCTCCGTCCGCAAGCATTTTCACTGGTTATTTGCTCTGTGAGTTGTTAGAGAGAAACTGCAAAGCTACTTCTGCTTTTATAAAACAACACCTCACGTCATTTGCCTTACATGGCATGTTGATTGTCTTTAATGGCTTGCTGATGGCCTTAAATGGCTTGCTGATGGCTTTACATGGCTTGGAGGCATGCAAGAGATCCCATGGGTGTCCACATTCCCAACCTTGCGCTACAGCACTAGTGCTAAAAGCCTTCTGCCTCTCAAAAAGGAGGTTTAATACTTACGCTTTAAACAGTGAGTCATTTAGCAAAATCTCACTTTGAAGTGTGTACGCTACAAAAATTATAGCGCTACTGGAGGGTTTGAGCGCTGCAAAGCGCCAGTCTAACCATGCCCCAAGTGTTTCTCCTGGGCAAAGGAATGACTGTGGCTTCCTTGTGCTAAAAGCAGGGTTGGATTAATTCTCCTGCAGGCCAAGGGCTGTCAGATTTTGTGGGGGCCATGTATACGCATCTTTTTCCTAATTTAAATCAAAATGATCACAATTATGGCATCGAGGCTATTAATGCTATACTAAACTTGGCTTTTAATCAACATAAAGCCATTCTGTGATTACATTTCAGTCTTAAAACATGTCTGTTAATTCAAAATAACCAATTTTTTATCTTAAAACAGCTGTTGTATTAGTTCTTTCTGGGAGGGAGTTTGAGTGCCAGAGGGGGCTCCAGGCTGGGGCAGAGTGTTGGGGTGCAGGAGAGGGTGGGGGGTCCGGGAGGGAGTTTGGGTGTAGGAGGATATTCTGACCAGGGGAAGGAAATTGGGGTGCAAGGTGCAGCCTCTGGCCGGGAGGCGCTTACCAAAGGCGGCTCCCAGCCAGGGCCGGCACTAGCCATTAGACAACCTAGGTGGTCACCTAGGGCAGCAGGAATTGGGGGGCGACCTTGGCGGCAATTCGGGGGGCAGCTCAATGCCTCTTCTGCCATCAGCAGCATTTTGGCGGCGACTGCTGTTCACTGATTTCACCGCTGGCAGCAATTCAATGGCAGCTTCTTGGAGGTAAGGAAATTTTTTTCTTCATCGCCTAGGGCAGCAAAAAACCTGGCATCAGTCCTGCTCCCTGCCTGCCATAGCCCCACACCGCGTCCGGAAGTGGTTGGCTTCTGGCACATCTCTGCGTGCCCCTAGAGGGAGGGGAACAGCGTGTCTCCGTGCACTGCCCGTTCTTGGAAGCGCAGCCCCCACAGTTCCAGGACAGTTTGGGGGGCAGAGGCAACGTGGGGAGCCTCCTTCCCCTCCTTAGCCCAAGGCCCTAAAGCCCCTTCATTAATCTGACCCTGGCTGAAAAGACTTTTCCCATCCATTTGCTGCATAAGTTCATCTGGTCACTAATGTAGAGGCCTTTCTGCCATCACTTCTTAGAACTGTCCTCCTCTTATGTCAAACTCAACCCATTATTTTTATCCCCCAAATTTAAATAGGAGGCTCCAACAAAATGAAGCGTTAAGTCTGTCCTCCACTTGCCTGGACACGTTATCTGCACCTCAAAACTGTGCTGTAAAATATGACCATGCTTGGTTAAAGTAATGGAATTCAAACAAATGTAATGACTGACTCATATCTTGAGAAAACATGTAAAATTAGTGTCTTATTTTCACAAATACATTTGGGATTTGATGCAATAGTCCTTGCAAGGGTTGATCTAGAGGAAATTATTGCAGCCCAATACAATTCTCCATTTTTATTGGCTCTTATACAGAGAATGGCAGCCAGCTGATAACAGTCAGTGGAATTTTCCTTCCATCCATCCACAAAATATGCAACAAACAAATGCATAAAGCTTTTTTATTTTTAACAGGAAAAATAATGTTTTTAAAAAAATCTTACATTTTTATCCTATTGTTATATGTGAGCATATGTGGAATGATTTGCACTAGTTTATACTTTCATCTATGGTCATGGTGTGATAATAAACCAGAATTTCATTCAGTTTACAACTTTCTCTCTCTTGCCCAGATTCTTCAAGGACTTGTTTAACTTTATGTACTTAGTGGGATTACTCACAGATCATATAGTTAAGCATGTGCATAAGTCTTTCCAGAATCAGGACCTTATTCAACATTTGCAGAATACTGCCTTTTGGTTTTTCAGGTCAGAGGTAGATCAGCCTTATTCGCTGTCATTAAAGTAAGTACAGAAATCCTCAGCAATCTAAACACCATCATATTACTGTACTTTGATTCACTAATTGCCATTCTGTTTAAATCATAATTACTTCCATAATTTAAGTATGAAAAAGCATATTAGGTTGCATAACTTCCTCATTATTTAATGGCTGGAAAAAAGTAAGTAATTCATATTAAATTCAGTATTCTTCATTTTGCGATCTTAACTGTATATATTTAAAAGAAAAATATTTACTTATGGAATACTTGGAACTTCCATGTGTGCCAAACTAACTACCAAGACTGCTGTGCTGTATAACTATTGTGAATGAAGGCCTAGTGTATGCCTGTTTCATTAAATATAGACGTATCCTGAGGACAATTTTCACTTCTTTCCTTTAGAGGAACACTTGTTTGACAGTTTGAGTCAGTTTGAGCCAGAAAGTGACTGTGTGGGTAGTAGTGAAAGAGTCTGAATTTTACAGACCTTTGTCAGACCTTTAAGTTATGCCAGAACAAATAAGGAGTAATGTACAAAACAAAGACTAAGGGACCATTACAATGAAGTTCGGAGTGTTCTGTGAAGTGCTAAATGTCACCGTTCCAGAGTAACTGCACCTGTATCCATCCTCTGTGGCCCACTGGAGGAGCACCCAGTCAGGTTTCTAGCTATCACCTCTCTGTGTGCAGGGACCCGTGTCCCACACGCTTCTGACTGGAGTATTTTAAGACTGCACAGATCCCTGCCATCCACTGTGAGATTCCCAGCAAGCCAGTCTACCTAAAGGCCAGCCCCTATGCATTTCTTTCTCTCTAAACCACATGAACAGTGTGTTGCCCACAGGAAACTACACAGTTCTTTCTAAGCAAGCACATTTATTCTTAAGGTAAAAAAATTAGAGAAAACCTGTATCTTAACATTGTTTCTGTATGCATGCTAGAAGCTTCCCCCCACAGTTACTCATCAGTTTCAAGTGGACATAATAGGGCAAAGTCTTGCCAGCCATTCTGCAAGGGGTGGGGACTCTCTTGGACAGAAGGTCCTATCCATTTGCTAGGGCAGAAAGAAGGTCCTCAGTGAGTTTAAACCAAGCCTTTAAAGCCATTTCTTTGACGGTTAGCTCTAGAAAACCCTGTCTGAATTGCTACATGCCAGCCTCCACGGGAATAGGTACATTTCTGGAAGCATTTACCATATAAATGAATCACTTTAATCTCTCCATTGTTTTTGGATCCTGGAGGAGCTGTAGTAACCCTCCTCCCCTGGAGTTGCATACAATCCCTAGCTGACCATGAATAAGATTAATACAATATAGTTCTCAAAGATATTGCATCTGGTTGCAATATCCGTCACACTAAGCACCCTTCCACTTCCGCTCCTGTCAATACAAGTTTGGGTGACCAAATGTCCCGATTTTATAAGGACAGTCCTGTTTTGGGGGGCTTTTTCTTATATAGGCATCTATTATCCCCCACCCCCAGCCCAATTTTTTTTACATTTGCAGTCTGGTCACCCTAATAGAAGTTGAGGCTGCTTAGCACCTAGCAGAATATATTCAATACCTCATGGAACTGGGTCTGATGAGTAAAATTCATTTAGGACAATTGCAACAGCCTCTATATCTTGCTAACCCCTTGTGTTGGGGCTGTGTAGGTGGTATGGGTAGTCTCTTAAGATGCCTCCATGCTCTCAGTGCACCCTGGAATTGGTCTCCAAGCCAGTTTTCGATATGTAGCTTGCTAGCTTCTGCTTTTTTCAGGTAAGGAGGCTCTTCTTTGCCCTGGCCTGGAGGTAGATTTTGTTGTAGGCAAAGCAGGGAGATTTGGGTACAATCAGTCCTTGATGCAATTTCTCTCCCACTGCACTGCTCAGTTGAGTTTTTATTAACCCATCTTGACACCTTAGTTCTTTGCTTAATGTTGCAATCTGTCTGATTCCACATGTTCTCCTTCCCTTGGCTGCCTGGGGTTAAAAAGTTAACATCCAATTGTTGGTCTTTTGTTGTATTTCCACAGAAATTTCATTCATATACTGACAGTTCATGTTAATTAATTCATACTAACCCACTGTGAGCAACACCTGTCTTGTACTGCACCCCCCCACCTCCCCACCCCTGCTGAGCCCAAAGGCAAAATTAACTACTTCACACTCAGTGGATAACAATAAAGTGTGTGGGGGTGGAAATGAGTCACACATTTTTCATAAATATAACCCTTCTGCCCTTCAGAATTGACAGCAACAAGGGCCAGGTTCAGTACATAAGGGTTCTCTCTCAACAACACAATGTAAACTGGCTCGAGCCCCCACCCAGTGACCTGCAAAAATACTACAATACCCCTGGGTGCCTCAAAGAGGCAATACTTCCCCTCTTGCAAGCACAGATCGGTGTATCAGAAGATCTTTAATAACATGAGGTAAATGACATCATTAAACTGGGAAAAACACTACAACTAGAGTTAATACACCAACCCATGAGCAAATTTCCCCGCCCCAGCAAGTTTGGGCTGTGTCCTCTCCTTTAGGTTCAGGAGTCCAGCAACCCCAAAAATCACCCAAAGTCCCAAAAGTCCAACAGCCCCAAGGTCTCTGGAGTCCCTGGTCAAAAGTTACTCTGCAGAGTCTTACCTCTCAGGCTGGGTGGAAATGGAGGGCAGGTTGAGGTGTACCTTACGGGGTCTGAGGCCAACTGCCCCGCCTCTCTGTGGGGTGCTGCTGCTCCGCTTGCTGCGCTGCTCCGCCAGCCGTCCCACGAACTGCTCTGCTCTGCCAGACACTGGGCTCCTCTCTACAAGCTGCTCTGCCAGCAGCTCAACTCTGCTCTGCAAGCTGTCTCACAAACTGCTCTGCTGGTTGCTCCGCTAGCCGCTCTGCTAGCCAACACACAAACTGCTCTGCTCAGGGCCCCCCACTTAATATAGTGCTCAGTGATTTTTCAGCTCCTAAGCAATCTCAGCTCTTAAGTGATTTCAGCTCATAGCAGGGGGGGCCTTAGCACAGATGCACCACAGGGCCCAAAGTGATTTCAGCTCAGCAGGTTGAAGTTAGACTCCTAATGGAAGCAAAAGTCAGCTCTAACATTCCACAGGGGAAAGAGGCCAGGTGCAATAGGCCTGTGGGGCCCTCAGACAAGGCCCTCAATTGGTACCCAAATTGGTATTTGGCCAATCTAATAAGAAATAAACAGATTCACCCCATAGTACAGACACTTTAGCAGCATACTCAGATGGGTCCTGAGGGTATTATTTTAAAGTGCAATAAAAGAGGAGGGAGAAGTCCTTCCTCAAGACCTGATGAAGACCATTTCAGGATTCTAGAGGGAAACACAAGAGACAAGAAAATTATCAATTCAGCTGCAAAACAAAGCACAAAAGAAGAAAAATCAACAATAGTGCAACAAAATGAAAATAACAATTACTGTACAAATGAATGACAATAATGAACTCAAGCTCCTTATCTCCTAAGCCCTGGCCCTCATAGCATAAGCATGAATCCTCATATGGATGGACTCTTTCAGCACAGTCATTGGTGGTGCAATGGAACATGAGCAAATATATATTATATACCATAGACTTCACCGAGCTGCTCCAGGGAGCTGTCAGGAATTGTCCAACAAATGAAATATTCCACAGTTACAGGGAGTATGGACACAGTGCAGTGGTATACCCAAGCAGGAGTGTTGTGAAGTTTAATTAGTGATGTAATGCATTTTGAATATGCAAAGAACTGTATTTTATTGCAGACTTAAGGAACTCATGGAAAATATAAACCAAAATAATGTTAAAGGGCAGAAAATATTGTTAGGAAAATAGAAAATATCTTAGCACTGTGTCAAAAAGCTGAAAATTGCAAGGAACAGACTAGCTAATGTCAAGTTAGATATGTGGAATGACATGAATGGATGACTGAAAAAAGAAACCTCACTGTGTAGCTTATGCTGTATATGGACTGAACAGGAAGAGGCAACCAAAACAGCAAAAATTGGCATGTGCCCACTAGTGACTTCAATGGAATTACCCACATGCATGAAGTTTGCTGATCGGGGCCATTTCTTAGTTTGTCCATGTGTACATCAGGATCTCTGCAATGCACATGTAACATACAATGTTTCTATTCTAGTTCACATCTCAAAAAGAGGTCATGAACTTGAGGCAGAAAAAATGACAACTATCCAGCAGATTTTGGTGTAGATTTGAGAAGGTGGCAAAAAGTGGGTTAGAAGCTGGAAATAAGTAATGTGGTTCTTTAAAGCAATATCTGATGTCATGGTTACTTTCAAGATAACTTCAAAAAGACTGTGATTCTCATTCAAAGGACATTTTCATCACAATGGCAGGAGAGAGGGACTAGGTAGAAATTATTTGGGCAGCAATATTTCAAGCAACTGAAAGAGTGTTTATATTTTTGGTTGAAGGGTCTATACAATATGTTTAGAAGAACCTCACTGGCAGGCTTACAAATTTATCAGTAACAAAAGTTTTGGAATGTTGGCAAAAATGAACATATTTTAAGAGCCATAGTGTAATATTACAGAGAGCTTAAGAGTTACTTATTTTTTATTTTATTCACATTTATAAATGTATAGAGATGTCATTCACGTTCTAGACACATTAATTTCTTGTTTTTTTCCCTTTAACTCTCTTAATTGGAAGAAAGTATGTTACTGCTGATTTATGGATTCTTCCGTAGTGCCAGGAATCATTTTAAATGTACACAGCTGCTCTGCAGTAGTTTAACTTGGCAGATAGTATTAAACCATTGAATTGTGTCATTTATTTGTGTATGCACACAAGAAGTTCCTTGTGCAGGTTCTTCAGAAATACTAGCAACATGGATTTGGAAATGTGGCCTAAAAATAACTTAACCATGATTTATTGTTTTGGTGCTTGTCTCCAAAGAACATATCTAATATGAGGAATGTGATATCATGGGACATCATAGATAAGGCACTAGAATGGAAGCCATCCATAAGGGGAATTGTAGAGTAAGTTCCCAGGGTGAGAACAAGACACATGAGGGGAATAGAGCTCTCCTGCTGGTGTTTGGGAATCCTGGAGCACTCCATTATTTCATTGCTAGACAAGGGAGTATATGCCATTGCATAATGAGAAAGGGCAACAGCCGTAGCTAGATCATCAAAGATCTGAGTATAAGTCAGGGTAATTTATTGTGTCACTCCATTCAGTGAATCATAAAAATAATGCCTATTGTCTGGAAAATCTGAGCAGGGAGAGTAATATAATGAATTTTGCATGCTTCCATTGTAAATACAGAGTCCTGTTGATTCTGAAGGTAAACCACTTAGAAACAAATTGTCTCCCCATTTTTATGGATGACATCTGAAAGAATATTCTAAAGACAACACTATGAGACTTGATTAGTGTCCTAAATGATGCCTCGCAAAAATAGTATAGTTTGTTATAGCTCCAAAAAATACCTTTTAGAGCCACAGTGCTAATCGTTTTGATCCATGCCACTTAATGGATTGGAAAGTTCGAGACTTCCCTTATTTCTACTTTGGCTACAAAATAGAATAAGAACAGACTAGTGGGAATTGTAGTTTCAATTACGTCCTCAGTAAAAGGGAGTATTTAAAGACTGATTGATAGACATCATCTCCTGATGATGATAGCAGAACTCCTTAGACTGCTGATTGCAAGCACAGACATTCTGCAAAGTTAGATTTATGCTCTATTATCTTGCTGCAGCACTCTCTTACCTATTATCCCCCCCCCCCCGATCCCCAAATCAAATCTCATCTGTATGACAAGAACAATATGCTCAAGTTTTCTTGGGCAAAGTAAAATCAGATGTCTGGATTTCGAATACATTTTGGGTATAAAATAATAAAGGGTATAAAAAGAACATTTAAATAATTCTAAGGATTTGAATTCTTTTGAAAAGAGGGTTGCTACATTTATAGAAATGCTAGATGCTGAAGTCCTGTGTTTATTCATGATAATCCAAATCTTGTTTACCTTATTCAGACGGAACTTCCATTTGGGACAGAATACATAAAGCGTATGGAGAATGAGTGGTAGGTATTGCAAACTTTGACAAATTGCTGCACCATTTGCTCACAACCTACAATGTAGTTCAGTCTCCTTGCCCAGTTAATCCGGACTACTTTACTGAACTATCAACAAGGGGACCATTTAATTCCAAACCTTCTGGTGCAGAGAATTCCCACTACTACATAACAAGTTGAAAATATATGCTGTGGTAGTGCATAGCCTATTCTTAACTTAGTCTACTCAATTGCACTAACAATCTTTTTTGAGATTCATACTGTGTATTCGAGATCAGACGCTTCTTTTGCTTAAAGCTGATGGCAACAAACCAAAATCGCTGTTAATTCAAATAACAGGTCGTTAGACATGCCTTGGTGGTAGACTTGCTCTTCTGTTTAATGTTGTTGGCTTTTTTTTGGAGCCAGACTTGATGATCATTGAATTTAAGATCTTGTTCAATATTTTAAAAAAGAATTACTTGGTTTACCTTGTCCTCAATGATTGAATATAGATCTTAAAGTTCAGGGGTGTAGTGGACATTTTGGAAGTGGGTATAACTCTATACATTATCTCACCGCTACACAGATTATGTACAATGGGCAATATTATAACCAGTTTATTGGAGCTGCAACTGTATCTCTTATTTCTTTCAGTAGCTGATGGAATCTTTATGACTAATCTGGAACATAATATTTTTAATCAAACTTATTACTCAGCCAGCTGTGCAGATGCTACATATACGATATCTATCTTTTCATGAATAAAAATGATGTACAACAGACTCTGGAGCTATTCAACACATAGTTCCCAGAGATCACCTTTAAAGAAAAACAGGGTGAAGGTCAGTTTATGGGATGCCAGGTTTACAGAGTGGTAATGAATGGTTCACTTAAAGCTAGTTGATTACTGAATAATGCACTTATTCAGAACTACAGTTTATATATTTCTGTAAGAAAAAAAGTAATAGAATAAACTGGTTTGCCTAATCTTATAATAATAATAATAATAATAATTAATAATATACTATTTTATAATACCTATGATATAAATGGTTCTAGATGGGTCCTGCAAAACCATAGGAAATTGCCATGTAGATGCTATTTGGATATCTATGGATGCACATATGACGGATATGGCAATTTTCTACAATATCCTCTAACAACCTTATTGTCTTAAACTTGTGCGTTAAGGTGGGCTGGGATTGTATGTAACTTCATTACAGGGGAGATGGGACAAATGTAAGACCTGGAAAGCATAGTATAATAGGTCAGGGAAATCAGCGGACAGTTCCGGCAAGATCTGCTGCTCAGACATATCAGCTTGAGGTTTTAATGGATGGAACTGTATCTGCCCAATGGAAAGACTGTCTTACCCTTTAGAGACTGATCTAGAAAGTGGATATAAGGAAAGCTGTGCAATACTTTCATAATGAAACAAGGCAAAATGCATGCTGAAGTTGCGTATCTGCCGTCGATCCCCCCCGGTACTGGGGACCGGCCATAGGTGGGTATTTATCGACTGATACCAGTTAAATTTTGCATTTGTATAGTTGTAGGACAGTGGTTTTGTATAAGTATACGATGTGTGTATTGAGCTAGAATAACTCTCAGAGCGAGGGACTGCATTACCTTTCTGATTTAATACTCTTTAGTGACTTAGATTTACTCTGCTGGTCATCAGTTGCAGAGGTAGAGGTCTCCTTGAATAGTCTCTTGCAAAAAGTAGGCCTAGTGGACTGCTCTTTTTGGCCCCAATTCTTCAATAAGCTGTAAATGAGCAGGCTCCTGTACCTGCAGGGACAAAGCCCACAGGCAACAGAACTCCGCACAGGTATTCATCCTCGTGGAACTCAGTACAACTTTGTAGAATTCAAGATTTCTCATCAGGAATGCCCTTACCTATTCATTTCCATAGAAACAAAAGGTTTTCCCCATGACATTTAACTGTTTTGCTAACCAATAACTGCAGGCTTTTCTTCTCTCTCAGGAATCCTGTTGAGCTGGTGAAGAAAGCCAGCCACCATCAACTTCTCCACAAACTCTCTGCTATAGCAGCAACTGATAGCAGTTGTGACATCATATGTAAGTGGTTAAGGTGAGATTACACATACAGTAAGTGACCTTAAACCTGGAAGTTGCTCTGCTATAACTTTGTATTGGGTGTCAAAAATATCTTGATCCTAAATCAAGCAGCTCCAAATAAAGTTTGTAAGTTATTAGCTCATGTGTTTGGCATAACTGTTGAATATGTAATTTAATAGTAACAAGTACTTAGCAAATCAATTATAGGACTATAACATGACCGTATGATGTAAAAGTTGCCCACATTAGCACAAACACCCACAAAACCAACAGCTTTTCAGAAGTGCATTCAGCACAACATACATTTTGAACTTATTTTGACATGTTATGTCCTTGTTAGAATCCAGGAATCCTACTATTCCATTCTCTCTTTCAAACATATATTTCTATAAACTCTTATAATAAGTATAGTCAACAACCCAGCAATGTTTTATTTTCTACTTAGGCAGATCGATTCTTTAACCTTTCAATCCAAATAGAAAATAGCTAAGATAAAGGTTTGCAAACAGTGGCAGCACTGTCACCATTATTCAAGTATTACCAACTCTCATGATTTGATCACGAGTCTTGTAATAGTTGGTATTTTTCGTAAGCCTTGCCCCTGGATTTCATGAGACCACCCCCTCCCAGTTTCATTTTACAAAAGTACATTTCTAGACTTCGTGATTGCAGATAGAAGTTTGAAAAAGTGCACTCTAAAGAGTCAGAATCCAGAGAACAAATCAAAAGAACCTATTTTTAATGCCACTCTTTTTAAACCAGCCATGATTTGGGGGGCTTATCTCATGATTTTTGAACACTTAGTGTTGGCAGTGTTGTCATACCCATCACTATTGTTTTAACAGGGAAACAAATACACCCAAGCTCTAAAGTTAGATGTTAAAAGGGACCCATTTATTCAAGTACAGCAATCCGAGAGAAGGAGCATTCTTGCATAACTCCAAGCTGTCCTGAACAAACTCGCTATACTCTCACAGCACCACGGGTGGTAGAGAGGAAGGTTACACAGGGATCGGGTTCTAAAGGAGGCAGACTTTCACTACAACTACCTTTCCTGTGTCCCTAAGTCCTGTTTTCTTTCCCTTGATGTAGATACAAGTGTTCCGCATGGCATACCAGATTTTGTCTGTTCTTTAGCATGCTACATGGTTCGCATACTGTTATGCACCTGTCTTCCAAGAACCTGTCTGACAATGTGACTGTGTGGTTGGTTCTGTCTCCTGAGTGACTGTCTTCTTTCACCCACAGTCAAGTAATCATTTTTCTCATAGGCCTCTCTATATTTTTCCGTATGCGCTGCAGAAAATCTTGATCTTCCTGTGGTGACCCTTCTAAATATCACACCTCTAATGCTTTCATTTGCCAGGCTGTGTAGCTCAGTGCAGCAAAGTGGCAGTTTAGGCCAAATCTTGGCTTAATTCTTCCTTCAGATATGTCTGTTTTCATTATCTATTGAAATAATTTTGCCTTATGGACTGGGACCAACACAGAATTAAAAAATGAATGGAATTTCAGAATAATCCATCTACTATTGGTACCCTGACTAATGACAACCTAGCCTACTAGATTTTTATTATAATTTATTTTAAGGTATTTATCTTGGAAACGTGAATGCTAGCTGATTACAAATGAAATGGCTGTCATTACTTTAGTGCTGAAAATTATTACTATAGAAACTCAGTTTTTAAATACTGTGGCTCAAATCACAGGACAAAATTGTTTCCAATTAACTCAATGGCAAAACTCCCATAGGCCCCGATCCTCCTCCTGCCTTGTACCTTGTGTTGTCATTTACACCTGTGCAAAGTGAATACCAAATAGTGTAAGATGATTTGGTTCCACTTTACACTGGTATAAATTCTACACAATGGGCAGGACAGTGGAGGATCTGGCCTACTGAGTTCCAGAGAAGCAGGATTGGGCCCTAAAGCTTGAGGATAAATTTTGCCCACACTTGTACTCCTGTAAATAGCCTATTGTACTGCCCATTGAAGTTGCACTAAAACCAATGGAATTATGTGGAAGTAACCGAGGGCACAATTTGGGCCTTAGCAATTTGTCTTAGCAGAGTCAAACTTGCTTACCATGAGTTAACATTAAGGGAACAGGAAAATATCTTAACACAAAAGTTACATTTTGTGATAAAATAAATGCTATTTTAGGACCAAAGCAAACCCAGCCACAGCACAAGAAACTAAGGGGTGGAGGAGAAAGGTGGTTGGGAGAAGATTCAATGCTCTCTCCTTTTCATGTCTCATCAGAGCAGCCAAACACAATTGCAGTCCTTACACTGCCCTGAGAGCAAGGACTGAATGGCCAGCATGCAGTATTGTTAACCTTCCAACCGGGGGCAGAAAGGGGAATGGAGCATGTCTTTGGCCCTGTCCCTATTCCACATTGCAAAGCAAAGCTGGCTTGGATTGGTGGTAAGAAGCATCTAAAAGAGGTGGCTAGGGTAGCCATATTTCCTTTGTGCTTCCTGGTGCCGAAAGAAGCATTGTTCCTCTCTCCCTGGGGGTAACCTGATCAGTTTTTGTCCAAAAGCATGAATGATGGGAGCCCCAGATGCTCTGAAATGGAGCATCTGCCAGCCATATTGGCTGGGCCCCCTTCATAGCAAGTGTTGGCTACCTAATGGCTCCTAACATATGAGGAGGTTGCAGCTGTTTTGCACTGCTGCAACGTCCTCTTGGTGGATTATCTATCACTGTGGCATGGCATCTGGGGTAAGACTGCCAGAAGCTAACAAAAATCAAGCTGAATTTTGCCTTTGATGTTTTGCAGTTTGTCGTTCCCATTGCAATAATGGGGTTTATGTCTGATATAAGCATGTTTTCAATACATTCCAATGACATTGTGCATTTTACTTTTTACTGCAGATACGAACAGCTGTTTCAAAAGAAACTGACAAATAGATGAAATCTTGTGCATTTTCCAAGTATTCGCTTAACAGGAGTGGTTGCACGTGATAAAAACAGCATTTTTGGACCCAAACTTTATTTGCAAGTAGCCAAATTATGCAAACAGTTGATTTCCAAGGCAGCAGCATAATGGATCTGGATTGTTACTATCTAATTTTTAAGTGTGTTGGTGAGCGGTGAAATTGTTTTAGGGAAATGAGACCTGCTTTCCACTATCAGTATGATTTTGGACTTTCTCCTCTAATGTATTGTATACAGTGTAAAATAGCATACAATGTGAGTGAAATCCTAGCCCCATAGAAGTCTGTGGACGAAATCCCATTGATTTCAATGGGGATATAATTTCACCAGATGTACAACAAAAGGAAGATCTCAGACTACTCTTGGCCTGAAAATACAGGTAGATGAGATTTTCCAACATTTTTTAACACTTGTTTAAATTAAGAGCTTAGAGTTATTTTCCATTTGTAGCCAAAAAGATTTTCTTCCTTGCTTTGTGCAACGGCTTGTCCAAAGTAAAGGAATAAAGATTCCAGAACAGACAGCAATAGCTTGAGTTACTTGTCAAGTTAACCATGATACATTGTCCTTAAGTAAAAACAACTGGAAAGCTTCATATTCAGTGCTAAAAAAATAATCCTACTGAATAGTTCCTAAGCAACTGCTCAGACGTCATGGGAGGAAATCCTGTTAATGCTAGGCCAAGTCATGTAGCTCTTTCTTACCTTTTTATGGAGTCCTTAATGAGGCAAAACTTCTTTTCCTCTCACTGCAAAATCCCTAGATCAGATCTCCTTAAAAAGCTGAGACCGAGCCAATGCTTTCTGAAAGTAAAACTCTATTCAAAGCTTTAGTTCCTTGTCATACTCCTATTTGGAGAATGACTGAAATGATCAAGGAGAAAGTTTTGCAGGATGGGAAGTTATCACAAAAAGCGAGCCATGAGGCCAAACCCAAAAGGCACTGCCTCTGACTTCTAGGTGACAGACTGCAGGGGCTGTACAAACTGGATGGTCATGCACAAAGTGGTAACTTTTCCCAATGTAGAGCTAATACGTTTCTGATATCTATAGGAGTGTAAAAATATGTCTATGCATGTAACAATATTCAGTCTTACACTGAAACTAAATAGATCAAAAGGGTTCAAGAACGGATGCCCAATAACAAAAATTCTAAAGACATAAGTCAACTCACCTTTTTTCTTAGCTTTTCCATCTGAAATGCCTTTTAGTCAATCAGCCAATATTGCTGTTCCTGATGTATAGGAAAAACTCACTGACCAATCCAAACCAATCCACTACCTTGTCTACTTTCATATCCTTCCTTAAGATGTACCTCTTGGTGCCCACAAAACCCAGCCTTTTGGTTATGGCTAGATAGGGGGCAAGCTGTTACTTTTCTTCTTCCCCTTCTTTCCTTTTCTTACTCCCTTCCTTAACCCCAGTTATTTAAAACAAAACCCAGCCCTACAATTCACAGAACTACAGAGTTGTACTAATTCTTCACGCAGTGCTTGTATGTTGTATACAAGCACTGCATGAAGAATTAGTAAAACTCTGTAGTTCTGTGAATTGTAGGGCTGGGTTTTGTTTTAAATAACACTTTGTCTACCCTTTGTCTATTTGTGTCTCTATATTTCAATGCCCGGTGCCCAGCATGGGGGTGTAATGGAGTTTTTGGGAACTACCATAACATATATATTTACTAAGAAGAATCTGAAGGAGATAAATATTCTGATTTAAAGATTTTTGAGCTATGAAAGGAAGCCTGGAAAATACGTATGTGATCTTTGAGAGGATATTTGAGGTTTAATTTACCAAACAGGGAGATTAGTCAAACTTCCAATCTAGCCAACTCTGTACAAATAAAATGTAAGAGTGAGTAGAGCTAGGCAAAATCGGATATTTTTATTTGACTTCATTGAATAAAATATTATTCCTGTAAAATTTTGCTAAAGAAAAAATATTAGTTGTGTGGCCTCAACTCTTGCTCTTTTAATCTGAGAGGGGAAATGAAACAAGACCCATTTCAGAGGGGTATCATGCCCTCCATGACTGTATAGCTTTATACAAAATAATTTTATTCTACTTTTTATGGAGACTGTGTTGCCTAATGGATGGGGTGCTGGACTGGGATGCAGGAGACCTGGGTTCTATCTCTGGATCTCCCATGGCTGGGTGACTGTCACTGGGTGCACTTGCCCTACTGGTACAGCAAGGGTTAAATCAACTCTCTGTGCTGAGGAGGCCATGCCCCTGTAGCCCTGCCGGGCATGCTCCAGCTAGGGACTAGACATAAAAGGGAGCAGAGCCCCTCAGCTCTTTCAGGGCTGACTGCTGGAGGGAAAGGACCTTGGGTGGAGGCTCCAGCTGAAGAACCATCCGAGCCCTTGCCTGGGGAAGCCAGATATTCGGAGAGTTCCAGGGAATCATCCATGCTGAGGAGCCATGAGACCCCCATTCCTGAAGCATAGTCCATGCGGTAATATGGTAGGAAGTGACCCAAAGAGGGTGAGCAAGTAGTCTCTCCCATCCGAGTGAGGTCAGTGTGTTCTAGTGGGTTTCCCTGCTAACCCAGTAGCAGACCACTCCTCCACTGTTACAGCCCTGGGTTAGGGTCTGGTGGAGTTGGGTGGGCCCAGGCCCCCCTACCTAGGTTGCTTCCCCCACCAGGCCCCCCTACCCAGGCTGCACTGCCCTGTGTCTCGATGCCATTATATTGACTTTGGCTGCTAGGCTGCACTGTCCCGAATGCAAGGGTCACTGTAACTGGCTCTGACTGCTAGGCTATACAGCCCTCCCAAATTTGAAAGTCATAATGGCCCTGGCTACTAGGCCATGCAGCCCCCACAGAGGGCCAGCCATTGGGCCCCATTACAGTGTGGGAAAGTGCCATCACCCTGACTTTGGCCATTGGGCCACACAACTTTGAGAGCGAGAGAGAAAGAGAGACAGCATGAGCGAGCGGCCATATTGACTTTTATTATTAGTCCTCACCACCCCAAGTTAGACAGTGATCATAAGGCTGCACCTGTGGGGAAGTATTTACTTTGCCCCCACCCCAAGAAGGGATGGGGTGCACTTGCCCTGCAACAATGACTAGGGTCAAATAATTTCATTTCTATGGGCCTCAGTTTTCCCATCTGTAAAATGCGGATATTGATGTTTCCTTAGTTATGTGTTTAAGATCTGATTAACAGTGCTATATAAAAGCTAGATATAATTATTATTATTATTATTATTTTATATTAATAACATTTTTCAGATTATAATTGAAAATAGTGGGGAATATTTTATCCAGACAAAAGGCATAGATTTTCCAGTCAATATTTATAATCTTTCTAAGAGCTATAGGCCTACATGATGAATATGGTGCTTGATCTTTACCTTTTCATGTATGAGACATATCAGCTTTGCTCAATAATTCAGAAAGCAAATCAAGCACAAAAGTGTAACTGCACAAATTTCATAGAGAGTGTGAGATTAAAGTTATTAAAAGTATTTTCTAAAAAAATGTAGACAATCTCAGGACCAGGAGTTCTTCCCAAGAATAAGGCAAGTTTTAGAAATGAAGAGGTTAAATCCTGATTTTTTTTAAGTGCGTGTGTGTAATGTGCTCCCACAAAATTTGTACCTAGTAACTAGAAACTCCACAAGCATATTTTGAGTTCCTGCATCTCTTATGATTTCCATCTACAGTCAGGTAGAAAGAAGCAAGTGATCAGATTTGCGCCTGCAGCTCAATTTTGGGAAAAAAATGCAGGTGCAATGTGCATCCACAGAATCCCTCCTGAAAATGTACCCATAATAATTAACAAATGATATGTAGCAATTACTTAGCTCTTCATTTTCACAGTTCTTTACAAACCTCGATTATTAGTTTAGTTAATATTGTGGAATTTTTATAGATAGAACCAATATACTCCAGCTACTTTGTGTCACTAAAGTGATGCAAATAGGCCCTAAATTGATTTAACAGGCCATTTAAATTGGGCTAATGGGTGCTTTGTGTGCCAGAACAGCACAATGCAGCCAGAATCAGTTGGTGAATCTGGCCCTTACAGAACTAGTTCTGGAGCATTGCAGATATTTAATTATCTGAAAAGGGCCCTTCATTAGGCCCTTTTACATTTACATTTAAATCCCCATGTAAATTTGAAGAATACAAGTGTTACTCTGTAAATTGACATGAACTATTAATTCACCATGGCATGGAACTTTGTTACTCCTACTGCCTGGTGACTACTGCCAGAGAAGAAAGTACTTACCCAATTGGACGGTTAGTTTAATATTTGTTCTGTATATTGCTTCTGTTCTGCTCTCCACCTGCCCTGAGCACTAAGAGGCTGCATATATTCTGATTGCTGGATCCAGACAAGTGAAACAAGCCAATTTGAACTGGAGGTAGGTGGGGTGGAGTACTTGGAAACTGCATAAAGGGAAAATGATTTTTAATAGGAAAAGTGTGATTTCCCTCCCCCCCCCAAGTAATTTGACCCATGTGGAAACAAAGGTTTTCAGAGATTGTATTACGTGAAAATGTTTGTAGAATGATGTCAGTGTGTTAGCACTATTAGGAGACTGTTGGGGCTTTATTCACACACAAGACGGCACATTTCAGTTGCCTAGTAGAGTGATAAATGAATATGTGTGTAAATGAGCTCTGTGAAAAAAGTGTACATCTGTTTTTATGGAAAATGTGTTTTTTCTGAAGATTACACAAATTTGTGTCGAGATCTTGGCAGTCCTCAGAACATGGGTTACCAAAAGATCCCCAAGGTTGCCTCCTGCAGGCAGTTAGTGATGCAGAATGACAATGAAAGAGGACTTCATGCAGCCTTAGACAAGCCTTTTTACCCAGGGCCATGCCTTTCCATGCTGCACAGAAACACACAGGAAGGGGGCAAGTTACTGCAAATAATCTGGAGGTTTGAAGCTGTGGATTTCCGAATGCCCCGTGCCTTTGGGCATTGGGGTTTGCCATACTCCGAGGAGACAGAGTGCAATGCTCTCCAACCACAGGAAGGATTGGACCCTGTGACTGTTGTTCTTTAAGTCTCCTTTTCACCCAGGCCTAGTAATGAGCTCTGTTTTACTTGTCTCTTCTTCTCCAGGAAAGCATTCCAGGACTGGAAATAGACTAGAACACTGATTTGATGAACATCATTCTTACAAATGACCAGTTGCAAGAACCGTTTTTCTTCCACCAAAATCCTATTCCTGCTGCCAGATGTGACTCCCTTTCTTCAGCCAACCTTCAAGCACAGGTTTGAAAGGACTGAGAGATTTGGCAGCAAAGATTGGAGAGACAGTTCTCTCAAACAAATTAAAATCAGGCATCCTGCATACATTTATTACTATGCACTATGTACACTCTAACCAAACAACTAATCAATTAACTCATGCACTGTACCTATTGTAATTTTGAGAGGTTCAATTTGATGAACCCTTCAATTCTCTGAGCTCGATCTCCAATTAGTTTATAAAATTAGGGTTCTACTGTATTATTCTCACAACAAGACAACATGGTTAGTAATTGAGAATTTCCCAGTCTCTTGCAAGCAAGCCTTAACACTGACCTGCAAGACCCAGCAACTGATCCTGCACTCTGGTCACTTAGGCACTAATTAGTTCCTCTAGAGAATCCCTAGTTGAGGGCTAAAAGACTTAATGAGCTAAGGACCTAATTAGCCCATCAGCTAAGAAGGTAGTTAAAAAACACAGGAAGGCAGTGCAAAAGGAAGAGAAAGGGTTAGCAGATTTGAAGAGAAGGCAGCCCTCTGGCTGGTGAGAGTGCTTGCTCTTCTTGGATTGAAGGACTCTGAGGATTGAAGGACGCTGTAGATAGAAGAGCTGCATAGGGATTGTGATGGTGGCTTGATGGAGGTAACAAATAAAAACACACACCAGTATTGACAATTGAGTGGTCTCCAAGACCATTTGTTAGGGACCTGAGGGTGGGAGAGAAGCTTGCCCTGTTACAAGGATATGAAGTTGTTCCTGTCCTAGAGAGATCCAAGGGAAAGTTCTGTTTTGTTTTTTTGTTTTTGTTCTCCTCTCCCCCCACCCCAATTCTTTCTCCATTATTTTCTAGGGCTTGTCTACACTTACAGGCGGGGGTGTGTGTGTGTCAATGCCCTGCAATCAAAGCATCGGCAGGCGATTTAGTGGGTCTTTACTAGACCCACTAAATTGACTGCAGACCACTCTCCTGTTGACTCCTGCACTCCACCTGAATGAGAAGCACAAGGGGAGTCAATGGGAGAGCATCTCCTGTCGACATAGCATAGTGTGGAACCTGCGGTAAGTAGATCTAAGTACTGTACACTGACTTCAGCTCCATGAATACCATAGCTGAAATTGCATAACTTAGATCAATCTCCTCCAGTAGTGTAGACAGGCCTGATGAGCTATCTCAATGCCCATTGAAGTGAATGCAAAGATATCCATAATTTCAATGGACCAGTCCCTAATTTTGGATATGGTAGGTTGAATGAGGGAAGGGTCCCCATATTTTCCTCCTCTGCCTTTCCTTGTTCTTACTTTTCTGTAAATTTAAAAACACTATCTGATTCTAGGTTGTTCTCTACATCACAGCTTCTCTCTCAATTCAAATACTGAAGTGGTTATTTATAAAACCGGCCCCTTTCATAGTCAGGTTTCTGGTTATTAGAAGTGGAGCTAGCATATATAGTTGACTACACTCAGAGCCACAATCTGGGTTTAGCTTTAGAAGGAATAGGAGAGTCAATGCTTCACTCTGAGT
Source organism: Sternotherus odoratus (assembly GCA_032164245.1). Classification (NCBI taxonomy): domain Eukaryota; kingdom Metazoa; phylum Chordata; order Testudines; family Kinosternidae; genus Sternotherus; species Sternotherus odoratus. The sequence goes on from JAVMKO010000004.1 coordinate 59,245,941, forward strand.
GGTGAAAGCCAGCTATTTGTGTATGTTCCTCAACACACTATATTGTCTCACTTATGTTTATTCAGCCTTACTTTCACTTTGAGGAGACTTTATTTAAAAAAATAACCAAACAAAAATCCCTTCATGTAACTGTACTTATCTAGAGAGGACGTCTATCATTTGACATCCTCTGCTCCCTGCCACCCAGGATATGTGACAGGCCTATGTACTGAGATGGTCAGCAAGTGTCTGTCTAGTGTCAGCTGTGGTAGTTGTTGTTCTGATGGAACTGAGCTGAAACCGCCAAAGTCATTTCACATAGTAGGCCATCTAATAGCTAGCTGTCTGCTGGGAATACCTTGTTGTTTTTGACATGGCTGGATTTGAACTGCCTTTCTCTCACATACAGCTAACACAGGAGTAACTCCACTGAAATCAATGGCCCTGACTCCTGTTGTCTTGTAGCTTGTGTAGTTATTTTCACCTGTGCAAAGTGGGTGTAAAATGCTACCAGATGAGACTAGTAGCATTTTATACCTAAGGAAGCTATATGGTCCAATTCATATGGGTGGTTATCAATGTTTTGCTGTCAAATTGGGATGGTGTATCTAGTGGGGTCTCAGGGGTTTGCCCTGGGTCTGATGCTACTCAATCTTTTTTGTTAATGGCTTGGATAATGGTGTGGAGAGTGTGCTTATAAAATATGTGGATGCCACCAAGCTGGGAAGGGTTGCAAGTACTTTAGAGAACAGGATTATAATTCAAAATGACCTCAACAAATTAGAGAATAGGTCTGAAATCAACCAGGTGAAATTCACTAGACAAGTCGAAAGTACTTCACTTAGGAAGGAAACTACAAAACTACAGCTACAAAATGAGGAGCTACAGGCTAGGTGTTAGTATACCTGAAAAGGCTCTGGGGGTTATAGTGGAGCATAAATTGATTATAAGTTTCAATACTTATGACTGTATGATTACATGATTCAGTTACAAATATTCAGTTACTAAAAAGGCTAATATTACTGTGGGTTGTATTAACAGGAGTGTTGCATGTAAGACATGGTAGGTAATTGTCCTGCTCTACTCAGCTACAGTATTGTGTCCAATCTGAAGATGTGGACAAATTGGAGAGACTCTATATGAACGCACCAAAAATGCTAAAAGGGCTAGAATATCTGACCTAGGAGTAAGGCTATGTTTTAATTGCAAGTATTTTTAATAAAAGTCATGGACAGGTCACGGGCAGTAAACAAAAATTCATGGCCTGTGACCTGTCCATGTCTTTTACTATATACCCCTGACTAAAACTTGGGGGAGGGGGTGTCAGCAAAGGGAGCTGGCCCTGGAGGCAGCATGGATGCTGGGTGTGGGTGGCCCGGGAGGGTGCTGGACTAATATATACTGTACTAATACTAATACTGTACTAATATACTGTACTAATTAATACTGTACTAATATATAAATATGTATACACACTGAGTGCTTTTGAAAATGCCTACCCACAATGTTGGCTTAACTCTACTCCCATCAAAGTACACAAGAGCCAGCGCTGACCACTTCTGAAAATCCAACCCTGTATATCAGAGTAATATAGATATAGAATACGCCCCCCCCCCAGTTATATACATTTATGCATGGGAAAACACAAAAATCTTTGTCCTTATATATTTAAAAGCTATGGCATTTTATTCTGGATAATAAAATGAAGGAAAAAACTTGACTTAATTCACAAGACACTGCTAGGATGTTGTAAATTTACTGAAGGTAGAGAATTGTACCTATTCCAATGAAAAAAATTGACATTAGTACAAAAGTTAGTCATAACTGGAGCAAAATACAGACTGGGTATGTTTCCCCCCTACCCCCGACACAGAGCTTAATTTTCTACAGAGCTATTGACACAAGATTTGTGCTGCAGCTGTATGTAACTTTATCCAACTGATTAGTTTTTTCATGTATTGCCTCTCAGCTCATGAGGAAAAGGTAGGATAATAAAAAAGGATATTAGCAAACTTTGACATTAAAAATCAACATATTAAACTGCAACCCATTCCATTTAATTAGAAACACACAATTTTCCCCAAATCAAAAGTTATCCTACCTTACTGTTTCAAGCTAATCCATTTATGCTACTTTACTAAGACCCGCCACTTGGCTTAATTGGCATAACATTTGTAAAGTAATATATGTTTGGTTAAAAATGAGGTTAATGAGGAAAGTTTATTGCTTACTGGAAAACCATCTGAATTCAGAGCCACATGTAGTCATATAAAGTATGTGACATCTGAAATAAATTCAAGGAATTGTTTAATGGATTTTCTGCCTTGTTTATATTTGTTTGGTCTATTTATTCCGTAGACAACACTCACCAGAAATCAAACCCCCCAAAGTGTTGATTTTTTACTTGCAAATTACTAATAGCAGTATCCATTTGCAGTGTGTGACAGTGCATATTGCAATAGACACCTTATCTATGGAACAATAAATAGAATAAAGCAAAAGATGTGAATTATATGAGGATTCATTTTATTAAATAAAATAAAACATATTATTTTCCTAATCTTGTAAGTTTTGTTATTGACTTCAAAAGATACAGAACTGGAACCTTTATATTGCATGCATTGGATTTTACAGTACAATATTTATCACGAGCAAATTTCATATCAGCTTATATTACAGTTACTGGGACATCTACAATACAAAACATCATGGAATTTGTGATTTTTTTTAAAATACAAAATTGAGAATTTAAAAACACACAAAATGGTATTAATTTGAAAAGATCTACAATGTAACCAAGGAACGTAGGACTTTGAATTTTCCCTTTAAAGATTTACAAGGGGAATGTATCATATTTTTTAGTTTTTAAATGTTAAAGCAATTTTGCATTTTTCAATATTGGTATAAAATTGTTTATATTTATTAATAACTTTAAAACATCACCTCTTGGTTTTGTCATTTTTCAAAAGAAGTTATTCAGTTATTAATGGTCTTTCCTTAACTTGGTAGGCCTGATTTTACAGTCCTTATTTTTGCAAAATTCTCACTGCTGCTAATGGGAGTTTTACCAAGTAAGAACACCAACCAGTATATTAGGCCTTCCATCTCCACTCACATGTACAGCATTCTGTGATTCTTCTCAATCTCCTTGGGTGCATAATATTGTAGTATGAACACCCAAGAAGTGTCTGGACATTACACAATCATAAAAGTTACAGCACCAGAACATACGGCGCCTATAGTAGGCAGCATCACCATAAGGGAAACACTATGATCCTTTGATGCAACCCAGTTTTTAGATGTGTAGTTTCTTTAGTCATATCAGCTGTTGTACCTAATAGCTCTGTCCATGTGGCAGAGCTGCTTCTAGTCTAACTCCTGGGTTCCCGGTTTTCCCAGTGTCATCTCAATAATAATCCCTCCAGGGAGCATGGGCACTCTGACTCCAGTTCCTCTGATCATGATACATGTTCGCTATTTTAAAAATATTTTAACATTGAAAAGAGATGATTGATGCCTCAACCCCCACCCCGTGACCCTTTGAGATTGCTAGCACATAGCTGAGTTGAAGTCTTGTCTTTGCTACTGACTCAGCTGGTTGCATAGGCTTGAGATAGTTTGATCTGTTCAATAGAGGACCACAGTTGGAGTGACCTATCTCTGTCTTCCTGTCTCTGAGTCCAGCATACTCTCTGGGAGTTGGCATCCAGCTGGTTGTTTCTACTCTGTAATGATCTCTGTAGGCTAACTTTTAATGGTGTGTTGGCTAGCTTGTAAAGGCCTCCTGTTTGTTCGGATCATTTGCCACTCCACCCCTCATAACTTTGCTAGTTCTGAGCTGAAGTGTTTTGAAAACCTTGTGATAGGGTATTTCTGTGAGCCAAAAATGCTAAGAAAGGGTCTGAACCAGAAGAAACAGACACATTACAGTCTCTTAAATGTTTTCACAGCTGATTCCACCTTACCATAACTCTGCGGGTATAGTTGGGGAGGCATACGGTTGTCAAACTCCCATGTGAGTGAAAATTTCCTGAATTCTTCTGAGGCAAGTTGGGGTCTGTTGTCATTGAATACAATGTCAGGAATATCATATCTCACAAAGTGGGCCCTTAGTTTGCCAACCAGTGACTTGCTCTTTGTCAGGCAGGCCATCAAAAGGCCATTTCAAGTGATCCATCTCCTGTCATCCAGTCCCAGCTTCTGGCAGTCAGTGGCTTAGGGATACCCAGAGGATAGGTTTCCATCCCTGACCACCTTAGCCATTGATCAATGTATAGTCCATAAATATCTCTCATTTTTTTAAACCCAGTTATACTTTTAGCCCAGAACAATCTCAAACCAAGATCTATTGACAAAGTGCAGCCAAGAGGATCTGAGCACCATCATTGCCAAGAGGCGCTGGAGATGGATCAGTCATGTGCTTCGGATGGAAACTGATTCCATCACCAGAGTAGCAATAAGATGGACACCTGAAGTCAAGTGAAAAAGAGGCCACCCAAAAACAACATGGCGAAGAGCTGTGGGTTAAAGTGAAGGGGTAAATAACACTTCCCTACTCACTGTGCAAGAGGCCCTGCTATCACACTGAAATTGCACAAAGCATTTCCCTATTAACATTGTTGCAGACACAGAGTTTTGCATTGACCCTTGTTGTTTTCCAGTTCTGACTGCCTGAACCTGATATGTTCCTGGACTCAAGAAGAGAGTCATAACATCATCACCACTGTCTGATATGTCATCCTCCTCTTATAAATGTCTGACAGTCTTTTGGGGACCTTCCTCTGTTCTTGCATACACTGCTAAATGGTTCAGATTGCCATGTTCCTTGCATGCTGTGCTAGTGAGGATACTTCTTTACCTGCTCATATTCCCCCACAGTAAATGCATCTCATTATGCGTATGGAACTCTGGCCACCTGTTCTCCTTTGCCTCTTACCTCCAGAGTGCCTCCTCATGTTGGGATGCAGTAGGCCAGGGTTTTTTTCACTCTAGCACCCCTTTTGTCCATCCTAATTCCATAGCAATCTGCTTCTTCCGTGGCCTACCTCTCTGATCAGGTCAAATCTCAGTCCATTCCCCTTCCAAGGGAAACCAAAAAGTCCAAAGAACAAGCCAAAAGTCTAATGGCCAGTAAGTTCTCTCTCATTTCTTTCTTGAACTCAGAGTTCTTGGCCTCTTTTACTCTTGATGCCTGTGCTTTTCCTCTTGGTCTGCAGGAGAGATTGGGGAACCCAGGCCTGCCCTCTCTTTTGGGTTCCAGCCCAGAGAGCCTTTTTAGGAGGCTAAGGACTGTTCCTTCCACCACTTCCCTGAGCTGCTCCTACCTTCACCCTTCTTGTTGGCATCTTCATCAGATCTGTTGGCTTTGCTATCCTAAAGATTAACATAAACCCGTCACTGTCCAATATTAAACAATTTTAAACAAAGTGTGGGGCTTGGCATACAGAGACCTCAGCCTACTTAGTACCATGGCAAATCCACCATTAAATATAACTCCATTTAGAGTGTGCTGTTCATGTCCTGTATGTTACTAAATTATTTTTGCTTCCAGTGAAATTATTGGGCCTGATTCTCCTCTCACTTATGCTGGTGTAAAGCAGAAGTGATTCCAGCAAAGTCAACACCGTTACACTAACAGAAAGAAATGAACCAGGCTTGTGGACTCCATCCCTTGTAGGCGAGGATCAATAGTGAGCACATTTAGATTGGGGGATTTAGCCATGTGTTACAAAAGGCAGGAAGAAGGAAAATGAGGCAAACATAGCAGATAGCATAAGAAATGGTCCCCCCAGGATATTAAAATTGTATAAGGAGTACATAGCCATATATTTGTAATAGTTATAAGGTGATGAGTTTATCTGATGTAGCTTGAGTGCATTAAACACTGAGTTAATTTAGGAATCTGTGGTTCTAGAGCCTGGGCAATTTATGGATGAATGTACATGTTTCAAAATGATAACCCTAAGTCCCATATCAAAGCAGACTAAAAAATCATTCCACAAAAAAACTCCACTTCTCCAGGTGAAGGACACAAGATAAACTGCATTAAATAGATCAGACACCCCAAAATTGAAGGAAATGCTTGGAGTCTGCTAATGACATCACTAGAAAAACCAAAGCAACAAAGCATAAGAACAGTGTTCTGCTGTGTCAGCATTAACTCTTTACTCTACAATATCTAAACAACTGGGGATAATATTGGAGATTAAAATATTTAGCATTTATACAGCTCCTTTGATTCTCCTGCATGCTGGAGGTTCCACCTCACTCAAGTCTCTCTTGTGCCTTTTTATGCAGCCCAGGTGTCCATTAAGATGGTACCTGATAACTTCAGATGGCTCCCTGTTTATCATGCAAAAACATAAGCTTGCTGGTAAATCTAATTTCTAGTTTTTGGATAGTGCAGAGATTAGAATGTAGATTTTAAACAGATACTTAAAATCACTCCAAATATATTGCCCCAAAGACAAAATGCCAAGTTGGTTGGCACATACTCTAAAACTGTTTTGGTTAAAATAAGGTATCACTGGTCTGGAACACTTACTGCTATTGCAGTAAATGCAATATAGTGCTAACTTCACTGGTACTACTCTGTGAGGAAGAGGTCCAGTTTTTGCTCATTATTTCTTGCAAAATTGGGGCTCCCTTCTGTTCTCTTTGAAGTCAATGGCAAAACTCCCATTGGCTTCAATGAAGGAAGTAGGATGAGGCCCTTGCGGAAGATTTTAGTGAAGCAGAAGAAAATATTTTTCCGTGTAATTGATTTTTCTATTAACATAGAAACATAAAGAAACCTCTTCAAAGCTATAACTTTAAACATTTTAATGTCCTGCCAAACCTCATCAATCCACTATAAAATCACTGAATCCTGTTCTGAAAATCTCTTAATGTTTAATAAAAAAAATGACATAGACTATCAAAGAGTTGCTGGATATGATTTTTTCTGCATATTAAGGTCAATAACATTTTTACAAGGCTTTTTTTATGAGAAAGTCTTTTGAAAGTCAAGACAATTCTCTTCATTATGAATGATTGCAAATTGAGTGGTTAATTTTACAAAGGGCAGGTTAATATTCTGGACACTAAATGTATTAACCATAATTCTAAATGTCTTGCCTGCCTTTCATTTGTCTTCTAAAACCTCCTATATTGAGTGGCTGTAGATATTCTAGGAAACTGCTAGAGTAAAGAGGTGAGGGTTGCATTTTCAGCATCAATCCCAGACTTTTAGAGTATTTACTTGAATATATTTGACAAGCTACGTATCATATACAGAGGGAAGATTTTATTCAAATTGCTTTTAGTGAAGGCTTCTGGGCTCCATTTGCCATTTGTTAGTCACGTCAAACTCCTATTTGCTTCAGTGGCCTGTAATGGAGTGCGGGTTCTGCATTTATTTTACGTTATATCAAGGAATAGTCCTATAGTCTCAAAGGTTCCCTATGGTGCAAATGCTTACACATCTTATTTTTAAGCAGGTGAACAATCTCAATGACTTCAGAGGGACATTCACTGCTGGAAGTGAAAGCATATGTGGAGGAGGTGTTTTGCGTATTGGGGCCTCAGATCAAAGACAATGGTGGGGTTTCTAGTGATTTATTCCAACTACCATATCTCAGACTAATAGCAAAACAAATACACCGGATTTCCTTTTCAATACACTCAATACGATGTATAGGGTTAATATAAAGGCTTATTGAAATACTGGTGCTTTCACTGTGTCGATATGGATCCCCAGTTTCATACTAAAATGCAACTTTCATCTTTATGTTTCTATAAGAGGAATTTCAGAAGTGATTTTATTTGTGACCATTCAAACTGGGGGTTCTTGTCCCACTTGTTGCAGTTGGAACCCCCCAATCCTCCTTCAGTTTCTTACCATTGCCCATCCTAATCCCACAATGGGTTGTGGATCATGACAAATAACTGTGGGTCATATCTTGGTGCCGAGTGGGAGTGGGGGTGCTGGTGGGACTGTTGCTCTAGAAGGGATGGTTGCTAGGGCCTAGGTTTAGGTCTCTTGGGGTTGCTAATCCTGGGCTATCAGGTTCCACCAGGAACTGGTGGGGCATGGAGCATTGGCTGCTGGTCCAGGTGCTGATGTTGGGTGTCAGACTGGTTGAGGGTGCCGAGTTTGGGGGCCAACACTAGCTTGAGGACTGGCTGGTGTTGCTGACGGCGGGGCGAGGGCTAGTACTGGGTCAAGGTGGAGACTGGTTAAATCCAAAGGGATCCAACAAGGTAATAAGTCACCACATTTGAGGATTATTACTGGTTGATCACCTCTCTGTTCACTGGGTCTTCACTGGTAGTAGGTATGTCCCAGAGAGGGAGTTAGGAAACTGGCAACTTCCTCATCACCTTCCCCCCTGCTCTGTTAATGGAAATGTTTTTGCTGAAGGGTTTTTTTTCTCTCTCTCTCCTGTCTATGAAAAGCCCTGCTACTGTACCACTGTTTCTAGAGCCCTCTCCCCTCCCATTATAAAGGGGATGGGGGGTGGGTAGAAAAACACTGAGAAACACGTTTTTGTAGAAAAAGCTTTTAAGGTTCCCATGTGTGTTCCACATTGCTTATCACACACTCTTTGAAGTTTTTCTGAACGTAGAGTCACTGGGCCGGATCCAGTTCCCAGTGAAATCCATTGAAAAACTCCCGTCGACTACAATAGGAGCAGGATCGAGCCGAGTTTAACCACCCCAGATGTTAAAAGGACGAGGCAAGTCAAGAGCAGTTGTCCCCCCGCCTTGTGCACTGGCAGCATCAGCTGGGCCTGAGATTCCTTCCTCACTACCAGCCCCCTCCTCAGTTTCCTTCGCGATCCAGGAGAGTATTGTGAGAGAAAGAAACACTTTCCCATGCTCCTTGCTTCAAACACAGCTGTTTCCTCTTTAATTGCAAGGGGGTGAGGTTGGGGCTGAAATATTATTACCTGGACTCACTGCTTCCCAGCCTGCTCGGGGGATTTTATTTTATTGACTCTAGTAGGGATGGAGCTGCGCAGACCTGGTTGAGGAGTTGGTGCTGCCAAGGGGATCCAAGTTTTTTCCCAAAGGTTGTGTAGCTGGAATATTTGCCAAGCTTTCTAGGGCTAAATCCTAAACTGGTTACTAGATAGAAAATACAGCCCCCATCTCTACACTGAAAGGCCTCTTTAAAAACTGTCCAGTCACTATTGGGAACGCGCCACACAGCCTGTAACCACAAACTCACTGGGATTTCCACCTTCGGCTCTGAACGGTCCTGTCTGCTTTGCTTTGTGGCTGTAGTTGGCTTTTCATGTAAGAAATCTACAGCAGGAGAAGTTTCTTTTTATTATGTGTCCAATGCAGTATTGGAACAGATGAACTAGTAAATTTACACTGTGATCTTTTGGGAGATTGTTAAAATAGACACGACTTGTTTCACTCCTCCGCTTGGATTTGTGAGCCCCCTGTAGGCGGAAGAAGCTAGTGAATGAAGACGTTGGCATAAATAGGCTATTTTCTTTTATTTAAAAGAGCGCTGAAAACAAGTACGCTGTAGCACATTCTTGTGCATTTTGGAAACTATAATTTTAAATGACATCTACTGACTAGTGGCAATGGAACGCTTTCCAAAAAATAAAAATCCAGAGTCAAAAGTTGTACTCATCACCCTGTTCCTGAGTAATGCACTGCACAAGAAACCATCTCATGACACAATCCATTTACCTGGATTTACCATAAAATTCATGAATAAAAACACACCTGAAAAAGGTGCATAACCTCAGCTAGGCACTATGCCCCGGGGACAATGTGCTTTATGAATATACTTCCTTACTAAAGGCTGACATATTGTTGTAGTCATGTTGGTCCACTTCCTAATGTAATGGAGACATTTAAAATCCACCTCAGGAGGCGCCAGCGCCTCGGTAGGGCCCGATCCACCGGGTTTCTGCTTTGGGGCGCGGGAAAAGGCCTGCACAGTAGCCCCTGTCCTGAAGCTGAAGTATCATGTTCTCTTCTCTCTCCTAAGCACCCCACCATTAAGTAGAAGAAACATCTGGTTTGCAAACGTAACTCTATGATCTGTTTCCAAGAGCTGCGGAGGGTTTTGGCGGCGGTCACTGCTTGGCGGTGAGGTTCATTTTTAATTAGGCTGACCATACGTCCCGTTTTTTACATATTTTCTGACCGTCCCGTCTTTTTAATAAAAATATCAAATTTGTCCCGTTTTTCGCAAAAAAACGGGACGCAGCTTATTTCAGGGACCCACGGCCGGGTCCTGCCTCCTACCGCAGCCCTTCAGTCCCTTCCCCTCCCTGGCCTGCCCCCCTGCCGCAGCCGCTGCAGAGCCCGTGCAGCGCGATTGGCTGGGCCACCCCCATGTGTCGCGCGAGCCAGTTACAGCAGAGCCCGGCACAACGGCAGAGGGGAGCTCCTGGCCAGGCAGGGGCTGCCTGGTGCCTCACTCCCCCCGCCCCCCTCCACGTGGAGGAAACGCTGAGCCCAGCGCAGGTGGCGGCTGGGGAGGGGGGGCGCAGCAGCGGGGCCTGCAGGGGTGGGATGAGCTGGGGGGCCATGGGGGAGGTGGGGCTGTGTTTTGAGGCCGTTGGGGGGGGGTCTGTAGGAGGTGTATTGGTTGCTAGTGGGGGGATATGGGGAGAGGTTGTGTAGGGAAGGCTGTAGGGGTGTAAGGGGCTGGGGGGTTGGTAGTGGGATGGTGTTGGGGGGGCCTGGAGGTGGTAATGTGAGGGTTGGGTATTGGTGACTTTATGGATATGGAGGGGGGTGGGGGGTGTTGTAGGGTTATATTTGGGGTCTGAAGGGAGTTATAACCCCATCCCGTTTTTGCCATCCCAATGTCCCGTTTTTGTCACAAGGAAATATGGTCAGCCTATTCTTAATTCTCTTACCATGGAGGGATATTCAGCCCCGAGATTTGCTTTGTCGCAGATCCCAGGAGCTCCCATAACAACCATCCATGTTGCATCCTTTCCTAATTAATAATAATGTGCCCGGCTGCTTGGATTCAGGCAGCACGATTAACACCAAGCCGACCGGTTCAGAATCGAGGAACAAGGCTAGAAAAACCTACTTATTTTAAGTGCTTATTTTGTTTAGTTCCTAGAACAAAAAAGTCCACTTTCTGATTACAAGAATGCACACACTTTATACCCTACAAATCTCACAGGTATTAAAAAGTCACACGCAATGTAACTAATTAGACTAATTAAATGGTTAATTCCAAATTAGTGATTACAAAATAATTCAAAGGAAAGGAGTCTAATGTAGTAATAATTCAGGAAGGAGCTAAACAAGGCAAAGGTCGTGTGCCTCTGATTCCTGTTTAATTGGAAAGAAGACAATAGCGGAAAATCGCTTCTCCACAAAAGAGTGAAGTTTCTGGAAGTCCAAAGACACAATGCGTATCAATGGAAGCCAGAAAATAAAAATACACATTGACTGATGCGCGCATTGATCGCAGTCACATTTGGAATACATATTGGAGCAGTTTGGATACTTACTGAACATCTGCAGGTTTATAGATTAGACAAAACATTTGTTCCTATGATTGCATGTTATTTATCCCAGAAAATTATATTATTACTCTATTGTGCCAAATTCCAATGGGTTTCTGTTATACTATTCTAACAGTTATCAGAGTATTTGTACTTTAAGTAATAATCCATAAAATTCACTGTAAAAATAATACATTTGACAAATCAGATACTGTTTTTATTAAAATTAATCTTTGCTGTGTTCCTTTTTAATCCATAACTTATTTCACTTCAAAAAAAATTGTTCGGCATCAGATGGGAGGAATTCATATTTTGTGAAAGTCTTTCATGTCTGGTGCAAACATGGGCAGAACTCTACAAATAAATTAAACTGCTCTGAACTGGAGTTTGTATTTAAATATACCATGCCACTCAGTAAGGACTTGATAAGCTTTTGACAGCGTACACTTGATATCTGCCCATCCACGGTCTTTGGTTTAGGCCTGAAGCCAAGCGAGACAGTGCATTTGAAAAGTGAGCCTCCATAATTAGGACTTGACCTTTGAAGAAATGAAAGATGGAAGACTTCACTTAGTGGAGAAATAGAATGGGACCTAGCTCATTGGTACAGATCTCTCTATGAATGGAATACGGGCGGTTTCAGTAGCACATTGAAAAGCAGCACATTATTTCATGGATGAATAACGAAATAATTAGAAAATTATTCGGTATATGATAACTGCCATCCCAGTGCATGTCACTGGGCTGATCCGAGGATTTAAGTTTGATTTCACAGAGGGAAAATAGCATATTAAACCAATGGGGGGGGGGGGGGAGGGCGGATTGTGAGAGGAAGTATTTGGAGCCATGACGTGCAAATAAAATGTGGTTCGATGGGTTGAAAATGAAGAAGTAAGGTCTATGACTCTATTTCACTGAGTTGTGCAATGTTGTATCTGGGAACAGAAATACTTGTTATATTGCACATCACCTCAGTATCCTTCCGGGCCAAATCCTGCCAGGTTTACTCTGGCGATCGTTCCCAATTGCTGGAGTAAAACAAGCATAATTTCCCGGAGGTTTCAGGGGAAGGTTTGCTTGACTAAGGGCTAGGCTGAAATTCCCCCCTTATTTATGCGTTAACAATTATTTTGTTCTACGTCTTTAAGGAGAACCTGAGACTGCAGTTAGACCCTGATCCAAAGCCCACTGAAGTCAACGGAAAGCCTCCCATTGGCTTTGGATCAGACCCAAGGCGAGGGTTTTTCCCCAACTCTAGCCAGTCCTTAGTAATGGTGAGTTCATGTTACATATGAACAATTTCCCCCAGCTGCTATTGAGAGGCTGTTACAGTCTTCTTGTGTGACCCAGGGACAGTCACTTCATGGCCTCTTTGTACCTCAGTTCCCTAGCTGCAAATTGAGGCTAGTAGCATTTTCCTACCGCATAGGAGTATTGTGAGGACAACAGCATCTAAGGGCATGGTTAGACTGGCGCTTTGCAGCGCTAAAACCCTCCAGTAGTGCTATAATTTTCGTACCGTACAGACTTCAAAGTGAGATTTTGCACATTTACTCACTGTTTAAAGCGCAAGTATTAAACCTCCTTTTCGAGAGGCAGAAGGCTTTTAGCGTTAGCGCTGTAGCGCAAGGTTGGGAATGTGGACACCCATGGGATCTCTTGCATGCCTCCAAGCCATGTAAAGCCATCAGCAAGCCATTAAAGACAATCAACATGCCATGTAAGGCAAATGACGTGAGGTGTTGTTTTATAAAAGCGGAAGTAGCGTTACAATTTCTCTCTAACAACTCACACAGCAAATAACCAGTGAAAATGCTTGCGGACGGAGCTGTTTGTCTTAAATACAAAGCCTGTCAGCTTTCGCTAAGGAAAACTCACTGACAGCCTGATCTTCTCTCCCTGTGAACAACTTCCCAGTTCTCCCTCACCCCCCTCCTTTGCAAAGCACGTTGCACCCAGCTGAATGCTGGGATACCTGCCCTATCCCGCTACTGTCACTGCCGCCAGAAGTGCTACAAATGTATCCATTCTTTAGCGCTACAGGGTTTCAATCTGCACAGGCTCTAGCGGGATACCTATTGCGTTACATTGGGAAGGGCTACAAAAAAACGCGCTATAATCTCTAGTCTAGCCAGACCCTAAGACTGCGAAGCTCTCACATAATAAGGTGATGGGGCCCGATAATGACTGATGACAGATAAAAATTATGTAAACCCTCCGATCAGCTAATGGGAGGTTTGGAGTGGGACCTGCCCCGCAATCTGATTGTGGGGATCCTGTTTTTCTATTTGATTTGTGTATTGTTTTGTGGTAGTAACCATGGCACTTTCAAAAGGGGGGATTCTAAAGGAGTGGGCCTTTTCTTCTTTCCTCCTCTAGACATAGCTCGGACTTTTTCAGCATTATAACAACAATACAAATGCAATCACTAGTTTGTAGGAGCGGGATGTTTTGTAGCAGGGCTGCCCCTCAGCTGAGTGTTAGGGTATGATTAGACTACAGATTGTAGCGCGTTTTTCTATAGCGCTTCCCAATTTAGCGCAATAGGTTTTGCGCTAGAGGCTGTACACATTTAATCCCTGTAGCGCCAAAGAATGCACACATTTGCAGAGCTTCTGGTGGCAGTGAGAGTAGCGGGATAGGGCAGGTATCCCAGCATTCAGCTGGGTGCAACCTGCTTTGCAAAGGAGTGGGGTGAGAGGGAACTGGGAACCTGTGTGTAGGGAGGGAACTTCCGGCTGTCAGTTACTTTTCCAAAACTGACAGGCTCTGTACACACACCTCCCTTCCGCAACCATTTATTCGGGGTTTCTCAAACTTGGGGTCGAGACCCCCGGGGGTCGCCGAGCACTCCCCAGGGGGTCGCGAGCTCCTGTCACTGCAACTCGCGGCGGCGGGCCAGGGGGCCTGCGTGCAGCTGGCCGCCTGGCTGCGGCAGGACCCGGCAGCCCTGCCACCAGCAGCGGCGGGGACCCGGCAGCCCGCCTACAGCCCTGCCCGCAGAAGCGGGGACTGGGGCAGGGGTGGACCCGGCAGCTCTGCCCTGCCCGCAGCGGCAGGGGACCCGGCATCCCTGACGTCCACAGCGGCAGGGGAAATGGCAGCCCTGCTGCCCGCAGCGGCAGTGGAGCTGACAGCCCTGCCGCCACCAGCGGGGACCCGGCAGCCCAGGGGGTCGTGAGCTCCTGCCGCCGCAACTCGCGGCAGCGGGCTGGGGGGGCCACGTGCAGCTGGCCTCCTGGCTGCGGCGGGACCTGGCAGCCCTGCCACCAGCCTGCCACCAGCAGCGGCGGGGACCTGGGACAGTGGCTGGGAGCGCGGCAGGGCTGCTGCCGGCAGCAGCAGGGAACCGGCAGCCCTGCCACCACCGGCGGGGACCAGGCAGCCCACCCACAGCCCTGCCCGCAGCGGCGGGGACCAGGGCAGGGGTGGACCCGGCAGCCCTACACTGCCCGCAGTGGCAGGGGACCCGGCAGCCCTGCCGCCCGCAGCAGCAGTGGAAATGGCAGCCCTGCCGCCCGCAGCGGCTGGGGACCCGGCAGCCCTGCCCACAGTGGCGGGAACCCGGGACAGCGGCGGGGACCCAGCAGCCCTGCCGCAGTGGCAGGCCGGTTTTTCTAATTTCAAAGGGAATGTGGGGGAGGGTCTGACGTGGGGTCACCTGAGGACGCGACAGAAGAGTTTTAAATGGTGGCCAGAGAGGATGTAATTGGGAATTCTGGGCTGGAGGCTCATTATCACGCAAGGGGTGTGCACATTCCCAACCTTGCGCTACAAGGCTAGCGCTAAAAGCCTTCTGCCTCTCGAAAATAAGGTTTAATAGTAGCGCTTTAAACCCTGAGTAAATGCGCAAAATGTGCCTTTGAAGTGTGTACAGTCAGGTAATTGTAGCGCTAATGGAGGGTTTTAGCGCTGCACAATGCCAGTCTAACCATACCCTTGGGGGGGGGGGGTGTAAATCTTCGCTGTGTGAAATGAGACAATTGACGCATGCTCCTAAAGGCGTTAGCATCCTAAAAATGAGCTATAACCTGTTCTTCAGGGGCTCGCCGGATCCTGCATTTTCTGAGCACCCAAGAGTTGTTGTCCTTGGGAGAAATGCAAGATCAGGACTTAGGTATACTCCTGACGGATACAGGGAAAACTGAAACCATGTGGAAAATCTTAGCAATAGAGCGCAATACAAGGCGCTTTTCTATGGGTATGGTTAGACTGAAGATTATAGTGCATTTATTTGTAGCGCTTCCCAATGTAGCGCAATAGGTATCGCGCTAGAGACTGTACAGATTGAAACCTTGTAGCACAAAATAATGGATACATTTGTTGCTCTTCTGGCAGCAGTAGCAGTTGTGGGATAGGGCAGGTATCCCAGCATTCAGCTGGGTGCAACGTGCTTTGCAAAGTGGGGGGGTGAGGGGGAACTGGGAAGTTGTTCACAGGGAGACGGGATCTGGCTGTCATTTAGTTTTCATTAGCGAAAACTGACAGACTGTCTATTTCAGACACACAGCTCCCTCCGCAAGCATCTTCACTGATTATTTGCTGTTTGAGTTGTTATAGAGAAACTGCAAAGCTAACTCCGCTTTTATAAAACAACACCTCACGTCATTTGCTTTACATGGCAAGTTGATTGTCTTTAATGGCTTGCCGATGGCCTTCAATGGCTTGCTGATGGCTTTACATGGCTTGGAGGCATGCAAGAGATCCCATGAGTGTCCACATTCCCACCGTTGCGCTATAACATTAGCGCAAAAAGGCTTATCACTCTGGGAAAGGAGGTTTAATACTTGCGCTTTAAACAGTGAGTCATTTCGCAAAATCTCCCTTTGAAGTGTGTTCGGTACGAAAATTATTGCGCTACTGGAGGGTTTTTGCGCTGCAAAGCGCCAGTCTAACCATGCGTATAGCGCGGCAGACAAATCGGACTTTTAACTCCCTCCTGCACTTGAAGATATCAGAAGCCTGAACTCCAGCCTGCAGAAAGTTAATTAAAACCACCATCCGAAAGAGAATGATTCAGAGCTATCTGGCGCTCGGAACTAATGACCCCAACGCGCTCCTGGGAATAGCCAAGCAGAAGCAGATATTCGGAGCCAGTTCCTTCTCTACCCGGAGGAATCCGGATAGGATGGCGGAAAATATGGTCATTGTGTTTTACGCCGCGTTAGAGGTAGTAAAAAAAACCCTTCTATTTCTTGCCAGTGATCCTGGAACAAAGAAAGTGTCCGTTAGTGGAAGCGGATCGGTTGTTAGACCGAGTTCTTAAAACAAACACAGCCAAAGCCCGATTCCAAATTCGGATTCAACTTTAACTGCGTCAGACAGAAATTGATGAGCCGATAATGACGGTGCTGAGTGAAGTGGATACGAAACCTCATGACAATAAATTCTTTAAGAAGGAAAATCCGTAGCCTATATTGATGTACAGCAGCTGGGCCACATGATGATGTGCTTTTTTGGCCGGAAAACGTGTATTTTGGTTTGAGGCTGGTGTTTTGTGCAATTATAACATTTTATATCTGGAAAATATGTCATCAGTTTGTGGAAACAGCATATTAGTCTTCATTACAACGCCAGTGATATGTCATTAGGAAGGGCGAGAGAGAGACAGAGGAAGGCAGTTTGTGTGTGTGTGTTTAGTAATAAACCTTATGCTTATAAATGAAGTTTCCGTGGGCGTGATTAATCTGTTTGTATAAAGTTATGTCATTGGGATCTTTAAGCCACTGATAGCCACTGTATGCTGTAAAATCGGACTCTCCCAGGGTAATTAAGAGCTCTTTTTGCTTTGTAATTCAAGTGGAAACACCCAACTTGTCAACAAATGTGAAGAAGTCCAGTGACTAGGACTGGAACAGTTAGTTGTATTTGTTGCTACATTCCTCGACAATCCTTGGTTCCTGGTGCTGAATCCCTCGCTCCCAGCCCATCCTTCGCCCCTCTACATCTGTGCCCATGTCAAGAATCGCTTGTCCTGCCCTTGTCCAGACGTGTTAGATTGCCTTGCTCCTGACTCATTGCCTTTCCCCAAGCTTTGAAAACGTCGCTTTAAAGTGGGATGGGAAAATATGATGTAGGCGTTCTCCTGTAGAAATGAAGAATCAGAGAGGTAGCCGTGTTAGTCTGGAATTGCAGAAGTGACAGTCCTGTGGCACCTTAAAGACTAACTAAAGTATTGAAGCATAAGCTTTCGCGGGCTAATACCCACTTCGGATGCCTCCGACGAAGTGGGTATTAGCCCATGAAAGCTTATGCTTTAATACTTTAGTTAGTCTTTAAGGTGCCACAGGACTCTTTGTCACGCCTGTGGAAATGTGTCCTTCCAGTTGAGAAGAAAATCACTCCCAACCCCTAAAACCATCACGGATGCAAATGGATAGACACCAGTTCTGATCAGAACAACAGAAATAAAACGCGTGCTTCCCCAAATCGGTGCTTGATCACCTCTCCTCCTCCTCTCTAGCCGCTCTCCGCTTATGTTCTTTAAAAGCTTTGGTTTGTGAAACGACACGTCTTTCAAAAGTGAGACCAGTGCGAAGGACAAACACCAGACAAATATTTCAAATATGATCGAATTTAATTAGCCATTAACACGGTTTTAATTAAACAGAAATGTGCATTACAGATATGGTCACCCCCGAGTGATTATTACAATCCATAAATTATAATTACATTGAAACTCTCTCTCCGGAGGGCAATTAATGGCAAATTTCTCCACGGTTTTCATCTCAATCCTGTTGCCAAACAGTTTGGCTTGCCTAGTTGTCCCAGTAGAAAGCAGACAGTGGATGGCGCACGAGTTCATTCAAATTAACCTGCTGGCTGCCTCTGAGTAGGCAGACAGGAGGCACTGAGCAGAGACTCCAGCAAATCATGGGCCGGCTGGAGCTGCAGGAGAGAAATTGAACTTTATTGGTTTCCCAACAATACAGAATCCAAATAAAATGGCTGCGTGTTTCGGAGCTGACACCTTTGGTAGAGTCCTTCCCCGCTGTTTGTTTTTCTCTGTCCGATAGTGATGGCATCTGAAAAAGCTACCAGTCAGCCAAAGACATTGGTGGATTTTCCAATTTTTGAGCAATTGCCGCCTGGCAAACACGCGATTGAACATTACCCGCTGCAATCGGATGAATTGTATCTGATGGAGAAAGCCAGAAGCGCATTCATGGAGCTAACGTATTAGTTGGTTGCTGAACTTTCCTGCATTATACTGAAACTTTTGTTTCCCCTTCTGATTACACAAAACCGAAACCTTGGTCTCTCCTTCGTTAAAGTAACTAAAAATGGAGTCAGATATTAAAGCGTTTCTAGTATGCACAGGACCACCCTTAATCAAGGCAAACTGTTACAAAAGAAAATCAAATGTTGCTTACCTGTGTCGTTCTGCAAAATCAAAATGAACTCTTTTTAAAAAAGAACCCCTTCGATTTTTTCCTAAATGCCATTAGTTAAAAAAAAAAAGGCCAGTTCCTCTTGGTGTGGGTTTGTTTGTGATCGGTTTGCCTAAACAATTTCACCAACTAACACGCCAGAGAGAACGCTCACTTCTATCTACATCTGTTTCGAACAAATTGAAACAGGGAGCCGCGTACATGACTTTTGCTCTTAAGGATATCATGGAAACCCGGAAAAGATTTCGGGGGCATTCACAAGATTAAAAAAAATAAACCGCCTTCTGTCTCTTTCTTTCGCTATTACCTCAGTAAACCCCTCTCTGCGCCCCAAGAGACGCACTTTAACCAAAGGAAAAGATTTCCACCCCCCAACCCTTACCCAGGTACAGTTAAAAATAATTGTCCGTGTTAAGAGACACGAAGCCACGTAACATGGACAAGAACCTCCCTTCAAAGCCCGCTAATGGTCACAGGATTCATTAGGATACTTAATCCTAATAACCTTGCTAGCATCAGTCTCAATGACCCAGACCATTAAAACACCACCAGTGAAAGCCCATAAAACAGGCCAGGGGAATGTCCAACATATGAACACATTTATTAGCATTATGTTTCGGAGATAACGTTGCTCTGACTGCCCCGCGGTCTGCGGAAAGGCGCAGACAGGCTGTGGGAATGAAATCACTCCAGTTCCCAGCACGTCAGTCTCTGGACCCCCACAAACGCGGTCGAGAAAGGGAACGGCCTCACCGCCAGCCGCTGACATGCCAGTTGGAAATGTCGTGGGAAGCGCATTCCTGGTTCTTGTCGCTTTCTTGGCCGGGCCAGTCTGGGTGGTGCCGCCCGGATCCACACGGGAAAGCGCCGAGGAGGTTAAAACGGCGTTTCATGCCGAGGGAGCGGGGATCGGGCAAACAATCGCTACAAGGGTCATTTTTTTCTCTCTCTGCCTCCAGACCTAAGCACCGGCGGCCAAAGCCAAATCAAACGCCCTAATCAGTCAGGCCGCGATGGAAAAGTGAAAAACCGCCCACGGACACTTTTACCCAAACGTGTTTTTGGAACGTGTCAAGAGCAGCCTGCTTGGAAGAGTCACTTCAGGCTGACGTATTATTTCATTCCCCACATTTTAGATCACTACGATGCATTTGCAGTGCGCCTGTCAGGGCTGAGGGCTCTGTGCTGAATGACACTCGGGTTGCTACAGTATTTGTGGTCATTTTAAAGCAAAGTCACCCGCATTTAGCACTGGCAACCGAGACGAGCCAGAAGCTACTTGTAGGCCACTCTGTGCTCGCCGGTATGCAGCGTAGCTCCCGATTCATTTAGGCGGGGCATCCGGGTGAAACTCTTCCCGGCTGGTGCCCCCACCGCTCACGATGGGGCGAGGGATGACAGGATCAGCCCCTGCACTGGGATGTTTTCCCCGGTTAGCTCGAGCCGCCCGTATGGAGATGCTCCTAGAGCTGAAGTTAGGCGAGGAACTGGGGAGACACAATCAGCACTCTGCGAACGACAGCTGTAGTTGTACGCTACCGGCACAGTTATGTGTGGTGGACATTTTATATTTTATAATAAGGCAAAAGCTGGCTTGCAACGGCCAGCCTCGTTCCCTCCCAGATAGTAAAGGCGGGACCATGGTTTCCGATGCTGCAGGCCTCAAAAAGCACAACTCCCATTGACTGCGGCACAGGATCAGGCCCGAACTCAAGAGAGCAGGAATAAAGCCAGGAGCAAACTCAACCGACGCCGGTAGAACTTCACCCCTAAAATATGAACAAGTTCAAGTCAGCTGTCTTGGCGCACACCGGAAAATCAATGAGACCAGAGGGGCCAAAATTAGCAAAGCAGCTAGGCCAATAAGAGTTTCCATTGCTTTTGAATGTTTTCTGTTTGACTTCTTATCACAGCCTTATAGACACCGAATTGGGTAACTATATCTGGTGCTGCTCTTGCAAATCCTTACTCCGGGAGTAATGCTTAGACAACCCCAGGCCCATGAATAGGATTACTCGGGTGCTTAAGGGCTTGCGGCCCAATGTGTTACACAATTAGATCCGCTGCAGCGAGGGAGGGGGGGGGGGTAAGGGATGGGAGGAAAGACGGCCGACTCAAGCAACTTAATCAAGCAGCTAAATTACCATTGCGTGGGTGTCTTGGTGGTCCCAATGAGATGAGCTGTGTGTTCTACACTGGTGCCCACTTCCGAATCTGTCAGTGTTTCCATTAAAACCGCTTATTTTTCCAGGGGTTTATAACTCATAAAAATTTGCTCCGGGCTGAAACTTGCAATACCACCCCCCGTACCAGGAGCGAAATGTATTTATTGGTTTATTTTAACACATTTAAAAAAAACAAAAATAAAAGTTAAAAACCCTCCCAACACATTCATCCAATCGTTTTTAAAATAAGGGAGTTCAAAGAAAACCACATACTCGCCCTTTCAGAATTAAAACGCGAAATTATTATTTTTTTAAAAAAAGTTCCTATAAATTCAAAAGAGCTTTCTTCCTGGAAGAAGGCGGCGGCAGGGGGAGGAGGGGCAATTCTGCTAGCCATTTGTTCCCAATTTGGACTGTGTCATTTTGGCATGGAAACAAACAAAAGAAAAGAAAAGCAGCCCCCGCCCCGCAGATACACTTCTAAAAATCATATATTTGACAATGTTCTTATGAGCATTTTCATGTCTCCATATTACTGATCTGCTTAAACATAACAGCTGCGCTTGAAAGTTCTGAGGTATTGCTCTAAATGTCATTGCGACATCTTCAGAGCAACAATTCACACAAGAATGGGTCAAATCTATTGCACTAGACTACTCCAGTGAGTCAAAGGGGCAATTGTTAGCTATTTATTAAGAAAAATGTGTAAAAGCAGATGTATACACTGTACATTAATAATATGAATTCTGTTCTTCGGGTAAAACGTATTTGAAAATCAGACAAACATTTCTATGGTGTAATGGATCTCAATAAGAGATTAATACTACAGTTTTTTTTTAAAAAGTCTTAAATAATTTATAAATTATCCTAATTAGAGGCTCAACCCGTCTACATTTCTCCCACTCTCTATTTTTATATTTCTTTTTCATTTTCTCTCATGCCCGTCACACTGTTTAAACCATCAATCTCCCCATAGTTAACTAATTTTAAGGGAATCCATCAATTTCTTAAAGGGACGGATCTCTCCC
Organism: Sternotherus odoratus; assembly: GCA_032164245.1. NCBI lineage: Eukaryota > Metazoa > Chordata > Testudines > Kinosternidae > Sternotherus > Sternotherus odoratus. The sequence goes on from JAVMKO010000004.1 coordinate 59,267,984, forward strand.
TAACCCCACTGAAGTCGCAAAGTTCCTTTCCTGCTTGAGTATAGCGTGTAGAACCGGGTCCTTTATATGGTTCAACAAAACCAAGGATGGACTCACAGTATTTACTTTGTCTTATCATTAGTCCAGCGCTTTTAGATGAATATAAATTGTGCAGTTTTAATACGCATAGCTGCAGGTTGAAAGCATTTACATCACGAGCCCCTCTTTGGGGGCTTATAACAGGTGTCAGAATTTTCTTCAGTAAAACCTAGATTTGCAAAAAATGTCTAATCAAATGTAACGAAATAATCACGCCTCCTCTGTTAGGCCATATGCGTGAAAGGAAAACAACAGAAATGTAAACGTTTTAAACACCTTTCCTGCTCATGAACTTAAACGCATCGTGTTTCAATATATATATACCCACCATATAAAGGTAGAGCCCCAGCTTTTCTGTACACAGAATTATCACAGAGTGTACCTATAGATGCCCACACACGCACTTTAATCACACCCCTTATAACAGATTGCAGAGTCATGTGATAAATTGGAATGCCTCATGCATCTTTGACCATCTTGCATGTTCTCCGCCCTTGAATCCTTTTTTTAAGACTTCTTCTAACATTCCAACCCTGTGAGCAGCTTCAAACAGCTGCGATTTAAAAATGAAGATCCTGCCACTAAAATCGTTCGTTCTTCCATATGGAATTCCCTCTCCAAAATTCACTGGCCCAAAATCCAAGTGACAAGTTTAAGGTCCACAACTCTGCATGGTTAGAAGTAGAAGTTTTATAGTCGGGAAGAAGAGAATACCAACATATCAACAGGATATAATAGTTGCTTCTATCAAAAAATCATGATATGTTTATGTATAGAAAGTATTCATGGTATTTGAAGAGGTTTTACATTTGTATTGGTTCTATTGGTTGTCGCTTCTGCTGAACTCTATGCGGTTACATTCCAGGTAAGGGATTCTGGCGTTTGCGGGTAAAAAGACACTAAATAGTCCCAGGAAAGCCTTTTTTAAATCTCTAAAAAAAAGAATTAAAAGAGTGGCATAAAGGTTTTATATACACTCATTTTTAATGACCCCACAATAACTAATCGCTGGTAGCTGGTGACATTAGTGGCTAATTTTGACATTTCATTGTCACATTGATAACAATTATGTATATCACACCATGCCAATGCCTATATAAAGCCACGTGTCTGATTATGTGTATAGAAACTAGTGAGCTATAGATAAATCACTTTGGGTGTATATTTAAAGGTACTACATATTTTAGTTTACATATTAAGGCAATAAAGTGTTCGTGAGAGGTTTATAATTATATTAATGTATTATTATTATTTTAATTACTGTATTATATACAATATCCAATAAAATTAAATAACTCTCTTAAATTGTTACAGGCTTCGAAATAAATACATTTTATGTATCATACAATGCTTAGACGCCCTAGCAGAAAACACTGTATAAAGTACTGCCCGCTAAAAAGGGTAGCAATATGTCACACAGTGTAATAGCGCAGTATTTAAATATATATATATATATATATATATATATATATATATTATATGTTAGAAGAAGTCTTAAAAGAAGGATTCAAGGGCGGAGAACATGCAAGATGGTCAAAGATGCATGAGGCATTCCAATTTATCACATGACTCTGCAATCTGTTATAAGGGGTGTGATTAAAGTGCGTGTGTGGGCATCTATAGGTACACTCTAAAACTGTGATAATTCTGTGTACAGAAAAGCTGGGGCTCTACCTTTATATGGTGGGTAAATATAATATCACGCCCCCTAAAAATAGTAGTGCGATTCATGGAATAGATTTGCAGAATCATATGATAAATTGCATGTCTCATGCATCTTTGACATATCTATATGTCATGTGGATAAATGGATCTCACAATACATGTAATTTCCTATATATTTGTACTGTGCCTATCCCAATGAGGCTTGGAGGTGTTACCACAACGTAAATATTGAAGTATCTAACTATCCATGTGATACACCGCAGTCACACATGATAAGTGCATTTATCACGCACCTTTTACTATCTCACCTGTGTTTTCTCCTTTAATCTCTAGGATTTATTTTACCATTCCAAACCCTAAGCAACTTCAAACAACTGCATTAAAATAAATCCTCGCTGAGAATTTTTATTCTTCTTCTCTGGACACGGACACACACACAAAGTAAATTAAAAAAAACACCCCAATATTAAACCTGATGCACAGACTGAACATTGTTAAATCCTGCACCTGTGAGAGCTTTACTGTACATGAAAAATCTCCCTCCTTTAGAGTCTGATATCACATAGCCCTGCAGGGTTAAAAATGCCAAAAAGAGAGTCCTGTCTTCTCCAACGGGACATCCAGCTCTTTCTTTCAGCCCTAAACGTCCCAGAGATAACGGACTTTAAAATCGTGCCATTATTGTGTACAGAAAATCACAAAAACTTTGTTTTAGGTGTTTTTTCGAAAGAGTTTTTTTACGGCTCCCTTTGAGCCCTCTCTCAGGGTAACTAAAGCACCTGTTTTTTTTACAAATAAAGGTACTAAAATATAGCTCCAATAATTTTTTTAGAACCACCTAAAACAATGTATGTACACATGATAAAGAATACATGGTGATGTTATGTGGTTCAACACTTTATCTTCAGTAGCTTGGAATGACTTGGCTTGTTTCACAGGGGAAAGCAGTGAGTAAATTATTCATGTCCTCCAAAATGCTTGCTGATAAAATACTTATACCACACTTCACCAGCATGTATTCTGCATATGCCACATACCATACAGAAAGACTATTTTAGGAATGTTTTAGGGACCTCCACGTTGTTATATTGGGATTGTTTTATACTTCTACCTGTAAAATGAGGTGTTTTGATTACCTTGAGTCCAAATGTCCAGGGCTGAGTGGGAGCCATGCAAAATAAAAAATAAAGGCCTCTAAAAAAAGAAAACACATCGAAAGCTATTGTACAAAAGTCTTGGAATTTTAAAGTGTGTGTGTGTGTGAGATATCTATATCTAAATCAATATCAGAGATAATGGACTTTAAAACTGTTATCTCTCTGTGTGCACAATATCTATATAGACACTATATATCGTGTACACACATACATGGAGTGTATATACAATATACTATGTGATATAGTAGTCTATAATGTAGTCTATCGCTACACACATTAGTATATATACACTCTGTGTGTATGTACAGTGTGGTGCACGTGCACATACACACTCAATAAAATGAGTTGTAAGACTTTTTATTTTATTTTCCCAATAGTAATACCAGAGTGTCAAATTCAGAAGTTGGATATATTACAGAAAATGGCAGAACATGAATATTGCCTTTACAGAAATAGAGGGAGAACTGTTTTGTTTCTTTAAAGACTGATGAATTTCTGAAGCTGTCTCGCTCTCTTGAAGAATATACTGCTAGAGTTTCATTCTTACATCAATGAATGAAAACCGAGGTGATCTTGCAAACGACGTCTCCTAAATAAAGATAAAATGTTCACTAGCTCATATGTTTTGCCAATTATTCTCAATGACTTGTGTATTTTTTCTCATGGAACGATAGAAAAATGGTTTTAAATCATTAGAGGTCACTTAGAGCCAGTCGTGATCGTTTAGCAAAAATAACTGGGCTATTATAGAGCTAAACGGAGCCGCGGTGTCCATCGTAACAGACTTAAACATCATGCCTCAGTTTAAAAAATGCATCCGCGTTCTTCATATTTCACAGTTACATGAATTCTTTTCTCCATTGGGTTTACTTTCATTAGGCCATAAATGCATGAACAGATGAATGTGCGCGTTTATTTGTGTGTGTGTGGGGGGGGAGAGGTCTGTGTATATCTACATAAGAGACCTGCATACCTTTAAACGAGAGTTCAAAAGATAAATGTTGATCACTAAACTATGTTACTTATCGGTATAAATGAAAAACAGAGTTTATATTTCAACATCATTGTTAGAGCAAGATATTATTTAGGTAGAAAGGATTACAAATAACTTAAAAGGGGCGGTAACTGTTGCATGTGGTTTATTCCTTTTAAACAAAAAAAGTTTGTTCGTATTGTTCTTGAATTGTATGACAATTTCACATAGTTGTAATTTTACAAAACCGTTATACTGTCTATGTGGAACGGGAACGTTGTACATTAGTTTCCAAATGCATCTTGTGCTTTTAAATAAAAACCATGGCAATAAAAAGTAATGCACACGCGGTGGTGAAAACAGAACAGAATTTCCCAAGGAGTTGTTAACTACAGTTACTCTGGCTATTTTGCAAAACAGTCCATATCCGCTTAATTAGATTAGATCGGAATAACATGAACTTCCTTTCCCTAAACGCTAACGTAACTACTAGATTGTAGACTCCAAAGCAGAAATGAATAAAAATGTTTAAATACAATCGACCCAGGACCAAATTATGCCTGCTTTACTTTTCAGTTTAGTCCTATCTAAACCAGTCCTTTCAACAAAGCGAGCGAGATTTGGTCCTGTTATATATCGACTAGAAGTATGCTGCATGGGCACATATATAATATACATAGTATAAACATACTTTGTGCCTTCATACACTTTTGCTTCTGCCCTTTTCTACTTTACCTATTTTCCAATTTAAAGATGTTCATTTCTTCAGAAAGGTGTCCTGCAAAAGTGCATGACTAAGATTCATTTTCTGTGTACTCTTAAAAATCTTTTGCTTGGTAAGGTACTACTTGAACATGATCTGTTGTTGTAAACGTGTTTTTATCACACTGTAAATTACTGTCACATTGACAGACCGGCCGGAAATGTAAATCATTTCATATACCTAAAGTTATGAAAAAGTTTGTTACGATTGGATCCTAGGAAGGTCGCCGGGCTGGTGGATGGATGGCTTGGGGAAAAAATTGTTTACTATTTTTCCAAGCCACAAAACGTCGACAAACAGAATGGCTGGCTCCATAGTGCCTGGGACTTTGATGAGAGCGAATGGACAATGTGCAGAGTCCTTTCCTATGACACCCAGACCAAAGCCACTTGGGAGGTCCTCAGTCCTAATGCAACCGCGGCTAACTGCTCCCAACAGGAGGCTCTATGGATCAGGCAGGGTCACAATTATACTCTGCTAAAGGCAAGAACTTAAAAAAAAAAAGGGGAAGCGGTTTGGCGGGGGGTTGACATCGAGCCTTTCAATTCATCAGGGGAAAGAAAGACTGAAAAAAAGTGTAGTGGGAACCTTTTACAAGAGGTGTACGAGTAAAGATATACTCCTTCCATCCAAGCGCTTTTCAGTGGACAAGCCCTAGTATGGAGAACTGGGCTAAGGTGTTTTTTTTAAGAAAGGTTTTTTCACACCCCGTATGTTAGCTATTGAGGCGCATGAAATTAAAAAATATCAGAATGTGGAGAAAGACGCCCCAGCCCTCCCAGCAACTTAAGTGTGCTGATTTTGCAGACAGAACTACGCTTGTACCAAATAGATTGTAAGTATAAAAGACTGCAGTCTGTGTATATTTTTTCATGCGAACCTCCCGCCCCCGAAACAACAACAACAAAAACAACCCCTTAACCATGAAAGAGGTTGGGGAAGAGCTCTTAGAAAACCTCAAGCGCTTGGTATCTGATCCTCCTGTGAAGGGATTATGATCGCTTGGTTTTATTTATTTATATTTTAAAAAAGGACAGAGCTCAAATGTACTGAAATATTGCAGCTAGCAACGCACCATTGAATAATATGTCTTGCCCACACTCGCTCCTGTTTATTTCAACGATCTAGAAATGAAGAAAGAGAAACAAAGAGTTTGTTTTCTTTAAGTTCGCCTCTTCAATTACAAACCGGTCCAATATTCCGCACGGTTCAAAACCGGAGTCACCGAGCCCCGCTTTGCTGCGGGACAAAACGGTGTGAACCTCCCAGCGAAGCTTTGCAAAGCCACACTACAGCGACCAGCCTCCTCCTCATTCACTGCCTGCCAAAAAGCTGAGCTGGGGATATTTTTAACTCCGGGATTTAGTTCACGCGTTGCTAGCTCAATATATTTTTTTTTGTTAAATCTCTCCATCAAAATTTAGCGATCTTTGAATGAACAGAAAACTACCAGCTGCGCCAATCGAAAGAGGGGTGTTTACCCACCATTGTGAAGGGAAACACGCGCTTCCTAACAGGTCATTCAAAGAGCATCCTTAAAAGCAAAGCAAAGCAAACAAAACCAAACCGTGTAATTCAACGTACTGAGAGGTGTATTTGCTTTAAGAACTAACTAATGCAACGCCGAGAGCGGCGTTATTGTCTCCTGCCGGGACGGGGCTGTGTTGTTGAGGGCTACATAAAATGAAATGAAATGTGGAATTGTGCATCTGATCTGCAAACGCTGTGGAAATTACCCCCGGTCTGGTACTCACACACGCGGAGTAACACGGAGCTAACGTCACAAAGGACTAAGCAGGGCGCAGTCTGCTGGAAGAGGTGTAAAGTCCTGGGAGTTCTCCTGAACCTGCTTTGTGGGAGTCAGGGGCAGGAACTGCTGCCAAAGGTCGGTGGGTTGCTGGGCCGACTCACAGGCGGGTTGGGGTATTGGCTGGTGGTGAGTGGGGGGTTGTGCTGGGGGTTCCGTCCCCTCTCCACCGCGAAGCGGATTCCCCAGGCTCCCGTGGGACAGTGCTGGGATCACACTGGGTTTCTGTCCCCCCTAGGCAGGACCACCTCCCACCTCCTCTCTGCTGCTTCCCCAGGAACCGCTGCTCAGCCGCAGAACCCGGAGCCCAGGGGAATCCCTCGCCTCCTCCGCAGAGCCCCAAGGCCAAACCACCTCGGCCTCTCTAATCGCTGCAGGAACTCGAGGCGGCTTTAGGCCCGGGCTGCCGGCAGTGAAGGGGGCTCCATCCCCGGGAGGTCTGGCGCATCCCCGGGAAATCACAGACGCAAGGAAGACCCGCCCGTCCCGCGCACGGAGGGAGCTCAGCCCCTGCCCGGAGAGTCTCTGCACTTACCTGCGGATCCCCTGTCCCTCTTGTCAGCCTCTGTTCCCATCAGCAGAACAGCGGGGCTTGTTGTGGTCACAAGCGGCTGGGCCCCAGCTGGCCCCCGGGGCCGGGACCAGAGGGAGGCTCGCCCAGCAGACAGCCGGAGAGAAGAAGCGAAAGGAAAACTTGGGTTCAACTTTTCCCGATTCCGCCGAAGTGACCTGCAGTATCTGGAGAAGGTTTTTGAAGACGTTTAGGAGGGAGGGAGAGAGTTTTCTGCTGAGAAACTCAATCTGCCATACAGTAGCGGCTGCATCTGGGATCTGTCACAGCTGACAGCACCACAGGGCACGGACATGATCTTCTGCACAACACCGCAACTCCCCAAAATACCCTCCTCAATCAGAGGGCGTCTGGTGGCCCTGCACCAGCACGCTCCTTCGCCAAGAGGGGGGAATCTACCTGGGCTAAAACACCCCCTCCCGTGGCAATGTCACAATAAAATAAAGAAATAAGAACAGGAATAATACGGGCTGACGGGTGATGTCACAGCTCGATGATGCAAAGGCCATAAATGTAAAAATTGGCTTTGTGAGATTCCTCCCAATGTCTTTAAAGAATCAGTTCGAGACAGTTATGGCTTTAGGCAACGACTGCGCGCCTCTATGAAAACCAGATTGTAGAAACGTCTGTAGGACAGTCAAGGCCGGGCCTTTTGCTGGCCGAACATCCACCCTGCACAACAATACAAGCGCAGCTACCCCCGGCCCCCCTTCCAGGTCTCGATTTCCTTTTCACACTGCAGTGGCCGAACGCACAAGGGTTTAATTCGGATAAACGGCCACTCGGGTGGCTCTCTGGCCCCACTGTTGAATCCTTCCTTGCTCAGGTAGTGAGTTCCCCATAAGGAGACCAGGCCATTTGGAGTATGTTTGTTTGAACAGACTAAGCAAACCTGATGCTGGTTTATTTTTAAAGCTGTTTCTCCGCCCGTATTTTATTGGAGTTGTTTCTTTGTCTCTTAGCCCCATTTTTAAACGTCTGTCAGTTTGCGTGTATATATTGTTTTGTATTCATCAGACGCAGGTCTGTTAGCCAATAGCAACATATGGCATATAGACCCCCCCATAGGAGACTCAACGGCTCTATAATCTCCATATGTTTATTCAATATACGTGAAGGGAAAGAGCGTCTTCTGCTATACATTACAGTAGAGCTGTCCATTTTTCAAAGACTTTGGGCTGCAACACACCCAGAAAGAATTTTCCTTTACACCCCATTCGTGGTTAGCAAATAAACAGGTTCGAAATACAGACTTACTGAGCTCCATTGTCTCACTGATATATTGCTGGTCTCGGAAAAATACTCCAGGTTGTATTATTTAAGGATAACATCCTAAACTCTAAGTGCTTTTCTTTCTTTCTTTCTTTCTTTCTTTCTTTCTTTCTTTCTTTCTTTCTTTCTTTCTTTCTTTCTTTCTTTCTTCATGATAAGCATATAGGGAAAAAACCTTTTCGCCTCCCCCATGCCTGTCGTCCTTATTCGTTCATGAAGCCCCCATTATTTTCAGGGAGACCACGTGCAGCTGTAGGATTTGCAGGATTCAGCCCATGGTCTGGATGAGCACATGGTGTTTCTGACCCAAATAATGTAGTTCCCCAAAGAAAAGAGCCCAGGAAGGCATTAGACAATTTTTGCCTTGCACCCTATCAGTGACAGTTCCAGAGCTCTCTCACACAGCTCTGGGGTGGGATCTACTCAGAGTTTTGGCCAGGTTTCTTTTTGACTTGTTTTGTACAAGGCCCAATGCTACATGTTTTCTTTCTGGAGGAGGTAGGGAGTCAAACTCACAGCATACCATTTCCACTGATGTAACAAGGAAACGTTCCTTTTCCTTGTGCGATTACAGAGACAGGGTAGAGCGTCGGAGACAAGATCAACAGTTTCTTCATCCTCCCTCTCTGTACATGACAACAGTGCCGCTTGAAATGTACAGTATCCCAAGCGTCTGCAATATTACAATGTCTGTTCAACTATTGGGAATGGGCGCCACATGCCAAAAAGTTGTATGGTACTGGTTTTTTTGTGGTTTTTTTTGCTTTATTCTCCCGGAAAATGTCACCTAAAATGTGTAAAATGATAATGATGAAGATGATACAACAGAATAATCTAAACACATCCCCCATAACTTGCTGAGCCATGCTCAGAAATCCAAAAGCCGTTCATTATTATTAGACGCTCACCGCCCTGCATTAAATATGATTCATTAGAATTTAATAACAGGTGTAAAGTCATCTCTTTGCCAGCAGCGCTGGCGTTCATTGAGCTCGGAAACTCATTTTGGTTCACTAAAGGCTCCGGCTTGCCCGGCTGGCTGTAAATCGGACTACATGTTGGATAGCGGTTTGGTGCCTGGGGGGTGGGGAGCCTGAGACACAGATTCCTGGAACGTAAAAAAGTTGCACTTTGCTGCCCTAATTTGTTCCTGCCAATACACACGGTGGAAAGCTGCCTGGCTCTACTTTGGAAGGCAGCGCTCTGATCGAAGGCAAGCGGAGAAAGACCCCACCGCTCACACGAGTGCGGGGCATTCGCAGCGTGGAATGCAGTGGTGTATTTCCCTCTGTGGCAAGAAGAAAACAAACAAGCTTGGCTGGAAACCCCAAGAAGCAAAATCCTCTGAGCGAAAAGTAAAGATTTTTTTTTTTAAAAAAAAAATCCAGTCCCCTTGCATCCGCATTCCAGCTGGCGGACTGGACTGTAGATAGAGTTTGGAAAGCACAGCGATGATTGCACCCAACTCGAGAGCAGGGATGGCTCCGAGCCGTCTGATCTGACGTCAACATGTCTCTAGGCTCTCGCTGCAAGATAGAGGGAGCAGAAATGGGGGAGGGCGGGCTGTAATCACTCCCAGATGTCTCTAATAGCAGATATAAAGACGTATCTAGTGCCTAAGAATAAATTTGTAATCAGCGCTCTACAATCTGATCATCAAAGCAACAAAAGTTCTGGAGGAAAATGGGGGGAAACATCATCCTGCGTTTGGAGGAAGTAGGGGGAAGGGCCACCACGACTTTCCCAGAAAGCAACAGGCCTTTCGAATCCAAATGCTTTGTAGAATTTATGTGAATATATAATTCAGATAACAACCACGCTTTAATCTCTATTATACTGAAACAGCTGAGCAGTAATTGGCCAATTAGAAATGGAAAAGATTGGAGCTGGTTTTGAAGGGGGACATATTTCATGGCCTGCAAAAAATGATAAGCCCTAGTTATTACAGAGTGGATTGTAGTTGCAGAAATGTGGGATTCGCTTCCTGTCCATCACTTAATGAAGGGGTGGGGTGTTTTGGGTAGGGTAGAAGGATTTAAAATATGTTTCCAGGTGTAAAATATAACAGTTTTATATCATTAAAATGATGCAGCCTATCGAGGGGCCCGTGCTTCATGTTTGTCCTATGAAATAGCAATCCTGGTGCTTTGCACATCTCCATCTGGAAGTTTCAGCTGCCGTTCTACGGGTATCCACGACCTTTACGGGAAGGGCCCATTACACCTATCTTTGACGCCATCTTTGAAAATGATAGATTAGCCATAATTATCTACTCGGAGATGGGGCACTGTAAACTGATAGATGAAAAATCATATTATCTCCCCCTCCTCTTTCTTCCCCCGGGAAAATATAGATTATATAGAAATCTACCATCGTGTCACCAAAAGTGACAGCCAGGGCTCCAAGAAGAACGGTATCAACGATCTTCCTCACGGGGTGCCTAAAACCCGAAGACTCCCACTACCATGTCTTCTATTTAAAAATCAACAAGCTTCCTTTTTGGTATCCAGACTCAATACTATTACATCAGAATAACCTCAGTGATGTCATGTTTACATACTTTCCAAAGTGAGTGGAATAGTAGAAAATGTAGGCTCTGCACCACCACCCATATGCAAATGATTTGAAAAACATGAAAAATATTACCCAAGCGTAACGTTCAAAAACAATCATATTAGATACTAGACCTAATCTATCTTGCAGAGAGAGAGAGAGAGATGATCTATCATTACATCCAAACTAACGCTACTAATATGAATACTGTTAAAACAGAAAACCGTTTCCACTCCTACATTTGAACCAGCTATACATTCCCTTGTTTCAATTTCACTGTAATAATTAAGCTTTTAGGATATTTATTCTTAATGAAAGATATAAAATGTGTCATGCCCCCATCCATTTGTTATTATCTGAATCGGTAGAAAAGTGTAAGGACAAATTCTGCTCCCATTTACACCCCCATGGGGGCGCGATCAATGAAAGTTTTGCTATTGACTTCAGCGAAATCAGGATCCGGATTCCTAAATCTGGAGTAACTCCACCTAATTTTACACTCTGGCTTTACATCAGTGTAATTGAGAGCAGAATCTGCCCCATAAAATATGATCTCAAAACTACTCAGGGTTTCTAGCTGAAAGCCGGCTTTTTACATTGAATTTTAAGAATCATTAGTGGTATATTTCGACGTTATTTTACATTAAAAATTACGTCCTAAAAACCCTTCATCACTAGTGTTAATGAATTAGGTAAGACTACTGCGGGGGGGGGGGGGGGGGGAATTACTCATGTGAGTAAGAGTTTGTAGAATCTGGAGGTGAGCAAAAGGTATTTTTGTTGCTCCTCGAAAGAAAAGAACCGAAGGTTGTTTTTGAGGCAGAGGACACAGATAACACTGTGAATTCGTTTCCCACATCAACCAACTTAGACGTATTATCTAAAAATAACCGGCGAAGTACTCACAATATTGCATAAATACTGAAAGTGTTCACAAAACTGTTAGTTAATTGCAATTATACTGTTTGGCTTTACACCTCTGTTCCTCATTCTTAACTTTTCCTCTAACCTGTAGAATATGGAAAGGCCTAGCAATTATTAATTAGCAAGAGAACACTGGTATTTTCCCAGTACCATCTGTTCATAAGTGCCTTTATATCAGCGCACAGTCTGTGTCGCTGAGTAGTTATCAAGGAGGGCAGACGTGGAATATATGAGGAGGCAAATATGTTTAGTAATGACCTTAAGAACCTAGATACAGTTTCTTTTAAAACGCTTTCCCAGAGAGCCGGGCGTGGGGCTGTGGAAAAGCGGCTGGTTCACCATTCAAATGTTATCAGCCGCACAGCTCCTCTCGGAGATGTGGGGCCACGGCCCACTGACATCCCAATCTCCCATCAATTTACCTTCCACCGCCCTGCTTCCCCATTTAGCTTTTAACGTCAAAACCTACATTTTTGTCGGCTCCGGCCTGTCTAGGGCTCTTGTGATTTAGCTCCAGGAATGATTGCTCCTGAGAAAATGGCAACATCCTCATTACCGAGCAATTAAAATAGATCCCTTTTAGCGGGTCCAAGGGTGCAGCCAGTTTGAGAAATGAAATGCAAAGGAGAGTTCATTTTCCGTGTATGGGAAACGCCAAAAGGGCTGCTGTCTTCACAATGGCATCCTGAATCTGCCAGAGGGGCGCTGGATCTTTGGGCAAGGATGCAGCCAGATACAGTTTGCAGCCCTGCATGGCGCTAGAAGCAAAGGGAAGCTGTGTTCCTGACCAAGGAAAAGGACAAACCACATTTAAAAAGCAGTTTTAAAAGTATTTTCACTAGTGCCCAATGCAGCAAGATTGCCGTAGCTCTGTGTTTCTAAACGACCGGCTTGTGCTCAAAGATCACCCATTAAAACACAGCCAATTCAGTTGAAGATTCAGTTGATCGATAAAAACAACCGGGTATTTGCAGACAAACAGCTCCCGGTGAATCTCTCTCTAATCTGGAGTTATAATTAGTAGCATCTCGGTAGGTCTCTCGTTTTAATAGCTGCACCACTGGAGCTTTTAACCTACCTTTTTAGTAACATTAGCAACGTCAAACACAAATGGAGTAGGGGGAGATCTTCCCCTATCAGCTGGGAAGCTAACAGGGCAGGAAAAGAAAACAAAAGGGAGACTCTTCTCTCGAAGTGTTATAAACAAAGGCAAGTGTCTGTAAACATAACCCCACGCCCAAACACAAACCCAGGCTGCCTGACCCGAAGGGAGAAAGGGCACATCACTTTTGCTTAGTTGTTCTAACCCTTCAACCTTCCTATTGTCAGAGAGGCTGGCAAACGGTGTAAGGGCTCTCTTATCTTTTTATGGGCAATTGCAAATCTACCTACGCCTATTGTCAGAGCTGACCACAAACCACTTACTTACACTACCATAAAGGAAGGAGAGTAGGTATAAACCCCCGAACCTTAGAGCCAGATTGATTTAGGTTACATTCCTACAAGAATCCGGAGGCCACAAAATATTAGACTGAGGTTTATAGTACAGATACAAACCATTTTCCATAATCCCTGAAAGCTTCCTTCGGTAAACCGCTTGTTTAAAAGTGTAGCCGTTTACAAGGCTGGATTTCTAGGTGTAAATACAGTAGGAAGTGCCCAATCCTCAGAACGCTGCAGCACACTCATCATTTGCTTTGGTTGGAGCGGCGGGGTGAAGAGTCAATTTCGAGGAGTGGGGCTGGACTAGATGGTAGTTTTTTACTGCTCAGAGACAAAGAATGGAAGGTGGGATTGAGGGAAGCAATTTTAGGTATTAAAAGTAAAAGGGCCAAATTGCAGGCAGTTGCTGGCCTGGAGACAGGAGAGGATAAAAAATGTGCTCACTGTGGCAGATTGGAAACGTGCGGCCCAGGAGAATTTTGGGAACCACTAAGTGAATATTAAGTTCACTGCATCTCATTGTAAATCTTGTTTTTCCCTCCCAAATCCCCTGCCTTGGCGTAAAATTACCTGTTACATAATCACTTATAACAAAGATCTAAGCTTCCTTTCCGGACCCTCAGTCCTAGCTCATTGAGGTGGCTGAAATCAAAGTTAGGGTCTTCTCTATGTAACCCCCTACAACATCTTTCTCGTTCCAGGCTTTGACCGGGAAAACAGGTAACTAGCTCTAGTTGCGGGAAATAAGCGCCAAGATTCAATCAATTCACAGCACTTCTCTCTCCCTCACGCACACTTTTAAAATTACAATTTTAATATCCAAACTCCTAAAATGATATTTCAAGTGACTCGTGTTTCAAGAGCTCTTATTCATGTAGGAATTTTGTCTTTCTTAGGAAAACATGCTTCTGATTTGATCAAGGTTTGTACATATGTCCATTTCCCGCCAGCATTAAATCTCATACCTAGAAAACACTACCACAAGACATTTCTATGTATTTTCCCCCCTTTAACACGCGCACTGCTGATGAGATCCTTCTCCCCCCGCCCATATTTTCACTCGATGACTTGTTTAAAAATAAACTTAGAGGCAATCTTTATAATTTAGTTTACTTCCGAATATCTTAAATATTATGAAAACTGTAACAGCGTTATTTAAAAACATTTGAGGTATAAAACATAAAAAGATTTTTTTTTGTAAAAAACACACACAGTGGTTTATTGAATACTTACAACGTTTACACCTTCAATATTAATTAAACTCCACTTTTTTCCCCCTTAAGGACGGAAGTGCACATAACAAATAGCTGCTGAAAACATTTTCAAATACTGAACGACCACAACAAAATTACCATAGTAAATACCAAGCCAACTGAAACATTGGTGCAACTGTTTCTGTTGAAATATAATTTTATAATCCCATGAATATTTATATCCAAAAGGCCAAGTATTAAAGATACACTTCACATACACACTAATGCCAGGGAGTCTCTTCCCCTTTCTTTTCTATTTTCCCCATGTGTTCTATACAAACAGAGAAATAACATTCACAAAACTATTGAGACATTACATTACCCCTTACCAAGCTGGAGTTTCCTCTTCATATTAAAATATGGAATGCTTTTCTTCGAATATCCACATTTTGGGGGGGTGGGGAGAAATTGCACATAAATAAATTGGATGATTCCAAATACAAAAAGTCCTCAGATCAAATCTCTCTAATGAGTCTAGGAGATTTCCTTGAGTCCTTCAGTCTTGCAGCGCTCACTGCTTGAGCTCCAAAGCCCAGACATGTTGCGGCCAGCCAGTCCTCCCTTTGGTTTTCTTATCGTTGCTGCTAACTGTGCTTTTCAATATTTCATTCTGTTAAGACAGCGTGAAAAAAAAGAAGAGAGAAACAAAGTAGAAGTTTAGATTTTATATTCCTTTACCTCTTAGGTAACCTCCGCCACCCACACTTGTCTCCTTCCCCCTCAGAAGAGGGAAATCTAACGCTGGCGATAGAAATCTACAAAGATCTATGCAGGCTCCCGCAGGGGCCTCCAAGCTACGGGACAAACTTTCGGCTAGAAAACTTGACAAACAAACGCCTGTTTACCGGCTTTTCGTAGAAAGCTTCGGGCACTTAAAAAACAAACAAAAACAAAACAGAACACCACTCCAGTTGATATGTTTCATTCTTTGCAAAATAGCGACTAAAGCTGTTATTTTACATTGATCGCGATCGTGGCAAACCCTCAGCGCAAGAGCGGCTCCTTTCGAAACGTAAACAGAGCATCTTCGGGCTAAAAAGCCACCATAGCATAGCACAGTCAGAATAATCACAGCCTGCTTTTTCATTGTGGGCTTGTTCAGAGTTAAGCGGCCCTCCCCGGTCAGATCTCAAGAGTGTATATTTTATTTCAAATATACATTACATTTATGTATCATATGGTATACACATATACTTGAGGTTTTAGTGTTCACGGGCTACAGGACACATACACTTAGGTTTATAAGAAGACCCAAATTACAAGTAGGTCAATGATAAACATTCTATCTAATGTCAGCATTGTGAATACATTATGAGACGTGAACTGCCATTCAGACAAGGCCCGATCCTGTGTTCCCTGAGGTCAAATCCCTATTGAAATCAGCAGGAATTTTGCTGGAGTAAACCATCCGGCCTACCGACAGTTAACATCCACATAAAAAGTTACTTCCCTTAAATTAAAAGACAAACAGATACAACAAAAAAATCAACAACAAAAGCGTAAAATCACAATCAAGAGTAAGCTACAGTGAAACTGTGGGGCTGTGCATTATTTGTCAAGGATTTAAACCTGTGCTGGAGTTTAATTCAAATGGTACATGCCTTCCCTATGAGCAGAGTTTCTTTTATTTGAAGAGATTGCAGGGTGCTTCAGCGCTCTGAAAGCTTGCTTGTCTACAGGACAGAATTATTATTAGAAATTGTAATTCAAATAATACTGTGGGGGGAATGGAGTAGAGAAGGTACTGAAGGGATGCTAATGTAAAACAAACCCATATTTTATGATTAAGTCATTGTTGTGCAGTTGCAAGGAATGGTTTAACTATTATAATCTGATCCTACTCACGATTTTACTGCAGGCTATATCAATTCTGAAATATTCCATCACACACTAGATGCCAGTTTCCCACCCCAAATTCATTTACATGTAACACCACCTCCTTCTCCACTTGGCACAGCTCCTGCACAGAAGTGAATTGAGTCTTCACTCTTCTTTATCAGTGATAACATATTATTATGGGAACCTCCATTAATACAGATAATAGGTATGCGTACATGTACTCGCCATATATACACAGAACTCTCGTAAACATTCATTCATAGCCATGAACTGAGGCACGCGGCAGCGCCAGCGCTGGTCTGTTGGGGCGTGTATGTGTGCGGTGTAACGCTATGCTGTATTTAGTTTGGGATACATTCTGTGGGATCTGGAATGGATCCTGGCTGACCTAGCAGCCTCTCCCCAAGCCAGATGTGCCCAGCACATCCGGAAGAAGGGACGAGCACCGAGTAATCCCTTGCAGACAACAACAGCCGCCTCCCCCCGTGGATGTACTGACCAGCTCTTTCTTCCTCTTCTCCTCCTTCACGTCTGTCTTCTTGATCTCCGCCTTGAAGGCCTCCGCCTCCCCATTCTGATCGTCCTTGGCTAGCAGGTCCATGAGGTAGGCGATGTAGCTGGTGGCCAGGCGGAGGGTTTTGATCTTGGACAGCTTGGTGTCGGCGGGCACGTTGGGGATGCACTCCCGCAGCTCGGCGAAGGCGCTGTTGATGCTCTGAGTCCTGCGCCTCTCCTTGCGGTTCGCCGTGCCCCGGCGCTTCACCGGCCGCGGCCCCCCGAGCCCGGGCGGCCCGCTGCCCGGCGGCCCCCCGCCGTAGTGGGAGTGGTCGATGCCCGGCGCGCCGCTGGCGTACTCGGGGCTGTAGGACAGGGCCATGCTGTAGTCGGGGGGCGACATCTCCGGGTGGCTGCTGATGAGCCAGCCGTGGAAGTAGGGGTTCTCCTCGTGGCCGCAGCGGCCGGCGGCGGCGGCGGCGAAGGGGTAGCCCTCATGGTGCACCACGGGGTGGTGGGGGAAGCCCCCCACCAAACTCATCCCCGAGCCCTGGCGCACCCCGCCCCGGGACCAAGCCTCCCCCCTCCCGGCCCGCTGCCTCAGCCCCCCCTTCGCCGCGGCCGTTCCCCCGCCTCTTCTCAGCGCCTCTCCGCCCGCCGGCTCCCCATAGGGCGCTGCCGGGTGCGGCTCAGGGCCAGCGCGCTCCCTCCGGGCCGGGCGGGAGGCTCAGGGCGCCCCCGGCCGCTCATGCGGCGCGGCTCCTCCGCGCGGGGCCTGGCGCTTCGGCGCGCCCACAAAATGGCTCGAGCGGCGCGCCGCCTCCTCCGCGCCGCGGCCCCCGGCCCTGCCTTCACCGCCGCGGGGGTGCGCGCCGGGCGCCCGCCTCCCCTCCAGCAGCGGCCCCCCGCTGTCGGGCTCCGGCGCTGGCTGTGGGCATGAAAGGCCCCGGTAAGAGTCCGCGCGCCCTTGGCCGGGCGCTGCTCACGGGGAGCCGAGCGCATCCATCCCCCCGGCCGCACCCTCTGCTCCTCGCTCGGGGGCACCGGGCAGCCCGCCGGCCCGACAGCGGCGCTTCTCCGGCCCCGGCGGGTGGCAACGCGGAGGAAGAAGGCGGCGGCGAGTCCCCCCGGCTTGGCGCGGCGCGGGGCACTGGCACAATTTCCCAGCACGAGCTCCATGTACAGCTACATCTTTGGGGCAGCTCGTGTTAATATATGTCGTCAGAGGCGCTCTCCGCCAATCCCGCGCGGCGGGGGCGGGGCTCCGGCGCTCCGCAATAAAACTTTTTTGATGTGCGCGTCGCTAATTGCCGAGCTCCTCTTTAGGATTGGCTGTCCCGTCATGTCCCTAATATAATTAAAACAAGGGAGGAAAAAAACTTTTATCATGGAGGCAGAGGTTAATGCAAGTGTTTAGCAGATGCTGTACGGCAAAACCGTCTTTTCAAATAAACTCATTAAAACAAAATGTGGGATCCTTTCAACGCAGGTACAGTATGTCGCCGAAAATTTGGATGGAAAAAAATAGCGGCTGGGTCAGTTCAGTTATTGCTTTACAAAGTGCTTTGTGTGGAACTAGCTGAGGAAAACATAAAAACCGCTTCAGGAGGCATTTGCCCCTTTACCAGTGGTGATATACATGCACCAGAAACACGTTAACTTATTGCTAGTTAATGCACACAAAGAGCTCACTAGCAATACGTTTTCATGCAGGGAGAAATGCAGTTATTATGCATAGGCAGTGGACATGAGTTGCAAGTACAAAACTATTGGAACTGACTTTATAGCAATTGACTTGAAAATCAGAAAACAATATGGGTAGGGAGATTGTTTTCAAAGAATGAGTTGCTTTTAAATAAGAACAATAAAAACAAATCAAACAATTCTCTTCCAGCTTGCTGAGCTAATGTACATACCAGGACATCTATTCATCCGAACCAGTTATATGCCTGAAATCAGTTGCATACTTGTTTAACTAGCCTGATTGGTAAGTAACCGAATATTTTTTACAGCATGTTCAGAGCTTATTTTCTAGTTTTTATTAACAAATACATAAATATCTCTCTGCATTCCTCCTTCACCAATAAAAACACAGGCATCTGTGGAAAACAGGTTTAGTTATCGAAAGGGAGTAGTTAAAGGTTTGTTTAACAGTCAGGCCGGGAGGAAATCTATTAGATATTCAGCTATTTTGGTTTTGTAATCTTGAGCACATTATAAGAGGAAAATTAATCTCAGGTTGTAATTCACAGGGAAACTGGTAACTTGGAGGCGAGACTTGAGCCAAGAAATCGCTGTCATCTTCAAATGGAGCAGAATATTACTAAATAGCTGTGAAATATCAAATACTCACCCTAGGAGTCTTGGCTACTGGATAGACTGCTTCAGTGTATATTAGAATGCAATACTACAATATAGTCAGTGAGGAAAACTGTGTCAACGGGAGCTGGTGGGTCGTAAATTAAGAGAGATAGAGATGCAGGAGTTTGCAAGGAAACTAGAAGAAACTCAAGTCCAATTGCTGCAAATGCTCAATATGACACCCCGAAGATTAAGATATATTTGCTTAAGCAACAGAGAATATGCACTTTGGGAGAAAACAACAAACAACCCAAATGCTTATTCCGAGGAGTAAAAGCGGAGTTAAATAAGAGCTGTTACATTACAACAGAGTATTCAAGGGCTGCCTTCTTGTTTCCACTATGGCAATAATGCAATATGTTTCCACACAAAGGAACGATAAGAAATATAAAGAAGAAGCCTGCGATATTTACGTTTGTTGGCATCATGCTCAGTTTGTTTAGCTTGTTTCACCTCTACAATAATGAAACCAAGAACTTTTTTCCAGTTAAACTTTGCATTGAAACAGTCAGGAGAAAAGGCCAGTTGAGACAAACAGAGAATTGTTGTGGTATGAAAACTGACGGAATCCCAATACATACACGTGTTGTCCAATCGAGGAATGTAGAGTTTAATCAAATATGTACAGAGAACAATAAAAATTAAGTGCATAGTTGATATACATATAAGCATGTGCATTTATATGTATCTGGATGTAAAACTGTATGTGCAGTTCTATTCTAGGGTTTAAAAGGTTTTTATTTTTAAAGGCAGGATACTGAAAATGCTGGGCTCAGTTTTTCAGTATTTGAAGGAAACAATGTATGTACAATACTGGCATTTTACACGTGAAAAATGACTGTGTGTGTAACATGCCAATGTCGAAGTAGATAGATTTGTTTGAGGTGATCCAGTCTAGTGACTTTCTTTAACGTTTTGCTACTTTTGGGTTGATTAAATATTTTTGGTTTCTGAGGAGGATAGCCCTGCACAGGACAAATGGGTATATTTGTTTCTAAATCTCCCCCCTCGGTTAAATTGTGCTTAATTGCAATGCCTTAGGAGCTTTTCAATATAATTCTGACTGCGTTGTGAAAGTTTCTTTCTGGTGAACCGTTACTATTGTCCCGATAACATCTCAAGTGAAGAAACAAACGGAAAACATGAGGCAGAGAAGAAGTAATAAAAGATACTCGAGATACTGATCTGAACATCAGTCCACAAAGCTAACATCGTTGTTCCTTAATTATTTCTATGGAAAAGACTCGCTAAGGTTAAGCGCGGAACATGATTTTAAATACAAATTTCCAGTACTTCTTTATATACAAGTTATAAAGTCTGCAAATGCAGCACGTTTGTTCTCAAATGTAAGTACTTATCCAAGCCCACCTAAACTAGTTGATTTGCAATAATCTTTTTCTTTCTCACCAGAGTATATGAACTCTCTGCAGCTAAAACTGATTTTTAAAAACTCTCTTAGCTCAGTATATTTCCTCATAAACATAAGTGATACACCGCATTATAATATTTTTTAAAGTAATACTTTGTTTTAAAAAATCGTCTTTCCTGGTGCATCACTGATTTAACTCCTAAAATGGTCGAAGGTCGGGCGGGCATCTTTGTAAACAGACAGATATTTACTAGTCACTGTAATTAGAATATCTTGGTGCATACAAAGCGGAGCATGGCTTTGACTTTTCACGTTTGTCGTCTCATTGTATTTCAGGAATTAGGCTGCTGCATCCACCGGTTACGTCTCTTCGAATTGGATGAGCAAGAGGAGCAAGAGACGAGAAAAGTGCCTAAAGAGATGCTTAGTAAAAAGA
Source organism: Sternotherus odoratus (assembly GCA_032164245.1). Lineage (NCBI taxonomy): Eukaryota > Metazoa > Chordata > Testudines > Kinosternidae > Sternotherus > Sternotherus odoratus. The sequence continues at coordinate 59,288,943 of JAVMKO010000004.1, forward strand.
TACTGAATACATGTCCTTTTGTCATGAAAAGCTCCGCGGATGATCTGTCCCAGCAGGAGGAATCCTTCGGAGGGCGCAGTTCAGCAGCAGCGCAAATGAGTGCAATAAGACGTGCCAAGAAGTGTATCACGATCTGCTTAGACGACACTGTGCACTAGAATCTGCAGCCCAAAGAAGCAAAGCATCACAATTGTTTTTAAGCCCCAGACTAGTGGTTGGCATTGTAGTTCATCATATGTGCACATACGCTCCCCCTTTTCCTCTCCGAAACAGCCAGAGAGCAGCTCAAACATTTATTTTGCATCTATAGTCTTTGTCTTTCCCCCGGAAAAGATTCAAAATGCACGATAGCGTTTGATAAAACATTTTCCAGCTTGGTCGTGTGTGATAGTTTTGAAAGCAGTCAGAATTAAACTAAATAGTTTAAAAGGAGAAGTTAGCTCATGGTTTTGTGAAAAATACTCATCTTTTCACTAATTTATTTTCTTCTGTTTACCCAAGATAAATAAAAGAAACAGGACTTAAGGTTTAATGAAAGTAAACGGACCAAAGAAATAGAACCGCATGTTTAGTGTTTTAGGAGAATGACGTCCTAACAAGTCTTGACCTTTTCTAAACCCTATTTTACATTAGTTTTAAAACAGAGAGGTGAATTTAACAAACCATCAAACACACAGAAGCGCCCAAGGAATGAGGAAGAAAGTATGTTAAAATATAAAGCAAAGAATCAATGGAATCTACAGCTTTGAAAACTGAAATATATAATACCTGGTAAATTAAAGATTTTCGCATACAAATATCTCCCCCAAAGAGCCAAATTTATCTAGCATTGCTCAATTCTCAACATTACTTTAATAATGTAAAAAAATAATCCATGATGTACGTTGGTTGGATAACTCTATTCTGAAAAGCCTTACTAGCACGGGTAATTCTTACTCAAGGAAATAGTTACCCTTACTCAATGGGAAAATTGTCTTGAGAAACAACAGCTCATGTAAGTAAGGATTTGCAGGATCGGGCCATCAGGAATCTCCAACATCTTTCCTGAATAAGCCTATGATTTTTTCTATTCTGATTTTAGAATGATCTTGCTTAGAAGATAGTAGTACGCTTTGTTCCAAATTAGGTTCTAAGTAATCTAAACAAAATGCACAGTTTTAGTGTTTAAGTTCCTCTTTACCTTACCCCTTCAATTTATTATGGAACACAGAATCTTGGTTTTTTAAATGTGGATTTAAAATCTGGCCTGTGGCTGGAAATGTTTAGATCAGGTACCCCCAGCTTCTTCTAACTACAGCAGAGCAGAAAGATGGAGCTTTTTTTGGGTGGGTGGTTAAAAACTGAGGCCTTTACAATTTACAAGCCAACTCTGGGTATGACCTCTTCAGCTCATTGGAGGAGCCAGGGTTCCCCTTACCCTTGTTTGGGCTCTGACTACCTTACAACAAGCATTGTCTCCCCGGGAGTGGTTTGAAAAAACTAGACATGGTCAAATTTATAGAGTGCATAATGTCATTGACCAAATATATCAGAAATAGAGATAGTTCTCAAATGTATTTTGAAGCATCTAAGTACCAAGTGCCCTATGCATGACAAGCTATATACTACTAAACCTCCAGTTAGAAGTCCCTAAACTCAACTCAACTATAGAAACCCCGCAATAATATGGAGTTTTGAAGGGACGCCGGAGAAATATCATTTGAAGTCAAACCTGTCAATTCGTGTTAATGAAAAATAACTCTGGCTTCGTTAGTTTGCACTCAGTTACACTCATGCAGTCACATCATTGATTTCAACGGGTCTAGCAAAGGGCAGAATTTAGCCCTGCAAGTCTGCTTTAATTGCTGCGGATGGACGTAGGGGAACCCTGGTGTTCGTTACTGTTATCGGTACTGAAGGGTGCAAATATTTAAGGCACGTTAATCTCTGCCATTGTGTATTTTATACATACGCGAATATAACCCCCAACAACAAGATAGCGCCCACTTTGTAAGTTTAAATGATGTGCAGTAAACACACGAGCATACCAATTTTACCCCTGCATGTGTGAGCAATTATTCAAAGACTGCTTCTATTTGGGACCAAGGATACAGAGTTGTATTGATGCCACATAAAAGAACGTAAAAAACCCAGGGATCGCTAGAAGAAGAATAAAGCTTTCCAGTGAACAGACAATATTTCTTTTTGCGTTTGTGATGTTCGCATAATTTCCCCTTGTTTAATATTGTTTGCATTCCTCGGGGAACTGTGTTCTGAAGCTGCTTTTAAAATCAGTGCTGATGGGATTGTTTGGGCGGAAGGAATTGTTTTGATCAATACATATTTTCCTGAGAACTTTAGGTTTACGTGCTTGCGGGAAACAAAGATTAGCCTGGCATTGCTTTGCTTCTATGCTAGCAAAAAAAGAAGCACTTTTATAGTCAATATAATGGAGACCCTCAATTGAGGTTTGGTTTTAAGCAGTGTTCAGAGATAAAAAGCAACCTTACTTGACCTAAAAATATCCCACTGGAGCTTCGATAATTAACTGTAATTTTGCCCAAACTGCACGTTTGGGTAAATGTTAATGTCGTCCTTTCTGTGCCACAGTTCATCTACCTGCAGGATCCTATTATGCTATGACTTGCCCACTAATTATTCGAATACAAAGATTTGTGGTTGAAAGCAGCTGCCCACAGCAAATGTTGTGTAACACACTTGTTCAGAAGCATCAGTGTGTTTAGCTGCATCCACCACAACTCCTATATATGTATCTAAATGTGATTGATCTAGTTGAGTGACGTCTTTTTGGTAATTTGGATACACCAAGTCTCCAGTTAATGACACATAATCAGCCTTTAGGTCACTTGGTCATTCTCTTATTACAAACCCCTCCTGCTCTCTCTGATCTCCTTTCAAACTAAATTTCACACAAACAAATAAAGTAAGACAGGGACAAGGGAGAAATATTGGAAAACTCCTGATAGAGAACTATAAACATTTGAGAAGAAAATCTAAAAGAGGATAGGAAAGAACATCTTATCAAAAAAGAGAGCTTTGTGTACAAAACTTGAAGAGAAAAAGTTCTGGCTTATGTTAGAAATGACACAAAATTAAAATAAAAATAATTACAAACAGAAATGTCATAACATAAACACAGAAGGCTGGAGGCTTACTGGAAATGCGCACCAGTAGTGTAATTTATTGTTATAGATTATACAACCCGATATGTGATTCGAAAAATGTTTCTTTGACTCACTTTGAACAGCAAAAACGCTTCACTTTTACACTTATTTTATGAAAGCGAAAGAAACTGAAGAAATTGAGAAATAAATGTACTTGTCAAAATCTATAGAAAAAAATGAAACGACTTCATGGATATAAACATCAATATTTTATGTAACTACCGATCTTAACATTGTCTTTCTTTCATTTTTTTACCAGCAAGAGCTAAAGAATCATTTTACTGGATACTTTAAGAATATCCTTCTGATTTGCGTCCAGCTGAATATTTTCCATCACAAAAACTCTGTATGTATTATATTTATATAATAAACAACGTCACTTCATATATTTATATAAATATAGCTATACATAAGTATAGCTATAGAAAGACATATATGTCTTACATAACATTTTATGTGCCTTATAAACTGTCTGAAGTATATTTAGAAAATGATTTAAATATTACTACATTAAAGTTGATTAACAGATTATTTAAAAAACGGCGAAAGTAGTATCATTCCAGTGCTTGCATTTAGACAAGAATTCTGAAACAGAACAGTTATTCAAACACACTGTTATTCAAACATTAGCAATTGTCAAAATATTATCAACATACGTTGTTTCCAAACATCACATTTGTATTTAAAAGCCATAGGATCCACACAGGCGATAACTGAACATGTAAGTAGAGCTTTTGCACCCTTAGGAGCCTTTACACAGGAAGAAAAATTGAGTCACTAATACACTGAAAGGAAACTCACAAGGCCTCAGTTATTACAAATCTTATGGGTTCATTATATTCACAATCTTTTTAGGTATTTTTAGAACACATTTTCATCCACATGTGAAAAGTTCAGCTAACATATTCATGCTTAGCAGTGTTATTATCCGGTAGAGTAAATCAAATGCCCAATGTTCTGAGAAATTCTGTACGCTGTAATTTGATTTTGTCTCTCTCTGGGCACATACAAATGTATATGTGAACTCGCCAACTATGGAAAGTGGCTAGTGATCGAGTCCTTCTCCTCAAACATATTGTCAAATATCGCATTTGAAGGGCCAGTGCTTCTCATCACAATGTATCACATATAATTCCACGCAACTCGGTGTGAACGTGGAGCTGTCTGCCAGGCGTGCCCACGCAATAACTAACTTGCCCCTTGGTAACTCAGTGGGCACACAGGGAGCAGAGCAGAATGTAGACATTGGAGGCTGTGAAGAAGCACCGTACAGTACATGCCATGGGCTAAGGTTGTGCTTCTGGGTTCATAGTTGAGTGGCAGGCTGAGTTTCGAACGAGAAATCAAAGGAATTATAGTTTGAATAAAAGCAGCTCAAGTCACTCCAATTACATGGGCAAGGGAATGCACCGAACCGCCATCTCTGGGAGGGGTGATTCCCAGTGTGCAGAACACCTCACTGTTACTGTACCCCTGGTGTGGCTCGCCAGAGGACACTAGCACCCGCACACACGTGTCAGGCCCAGCTAGCTCAGGTAGTCCTACCTAGGCGCGTAATGCTATTTGACCAGGGAATGGGGCGCAGGGGATGATTTACAGACTCTTTTAACCCCTCGTGGTCTGGCGTGGGCGAGATCGTGGTTTTAGATCCTGATTCTGCGTCCCCTGGGCTCGGAGATGCTGCGCGTTTGATCTGCAGCGCGGATGTTCCCCCTCCATTGATCTTCCGCAGGACCCGGCCTTTGTCTCCCAGCATCTCAATCACGCTGCATAGCGGCGCGGTGGGATCGGAGAGGGAGAGGCGTCTTTCCTGCCCACCCAGCCAAGCACCCCGCACGGCCGCCCCAGATTTGAATGCAGCTCCTTTCAAGCTGTAGATCGGGGTGGTTATACTGTACTTGCATACCCGCCACAGGGTGAATCCCCCCACCACTTTCCCTCTTCTTTTGGACTTTGCAAGCGCGTGATAGGCTCCTATCGGCCCGGAAAGGGTTAACTGCTGCCCCTCCGCCTCCTTCACTCTCCCGGAGCCCCCTGAATGCCACCGCTTTCCTCCAGAGGTCTCATTAGGGAAACCCTAACTGCTATTTTCAACATTTCCTCAATCAAGCGCCTTTAAATATAGCTCCACAAACAAATTGGCGGCAAAAAACGTAGATCTTGTCACGAGTGAGACCAATCCAATATTTCACCCTTGTTTGCTTTGTAATTACTGGATGGCTTGTGGCTACCTCCTTGCCCCACTGGGGCAAACTCCCCCCCCCCTTTTTTCACCCTTTCAAGTGTGGGATGAACCAGCCTGTTGTGCTACTAAACAAGTGATCTCAGAAATAAAAACCCCTTCACAAATGCAGCCTTCGGGCCATTCACCGCAGTTACTGGCTTACTAGCTGGGCTTGTGATTTTTCCAAGCTACACTCTCTGCTCCTACATCATTTTTGTTGCAGTTCACACACTCCCAGGCTGGGCCCTTGCAGGTATTTGTAAGAGGTTAGTCTGTGCTTTATTGGAATGAATCTCTGTGAAACTGCTACTCTGATTTGTTATGTTTCCCACAGTGCTTATTCTTGTTTGACTGGTGTACAAAGCTGCTGCAGGGAGAATAAAACTTAAAACTGGTAGAACGGATTCCTGTAGATTTGTGGGCTAGCCCTGGCCCATTTTAGTGCCTGCCTAGCAATCCCCCTCTGCATAAATCAGGCCTGGAGTAAGGTTGATGTCTGCAATCAGGGGCAACAATCAACTAGCTAATACCAACAAAAACAGTAGTTAACTCAAATTATGTCCTAAGCCTTGCATTTAACAGAGCAAAGGCAGGCTGCGCACTATTAACAAAGCTGTTATATTTACTTTGCTGTGAAGGGAGAGAACTTTTAGGATAAAGGCAAATAATACAACACAAAAGGGAACTATGACCATAAATCTCTTTTTATGGATTCTCTCTCTAGCAGAAAAACACAGTAATTCAACAATTTTATGATTCAGCTATTTTGCAGATATATTTGAAGTTATTTATATAGGAAAGTATGAATAACACACCCACCCACCCACACTTACTTGATTTACATGGGCCTAATTCGGCTCCCACTGAATTCAGTGATAAAACTCTCCATGACACCCATGGGAACAGGGCTGATTCCTATCAGTATATAGTGCACATATGATCACTGTGGGTACACATTCTGAGATTAGTTACAATATCATCTGTCTCGTATGAAGCATCTTTTCAAAATATATACATTTATATAGAATTATAATTCTGGAATAATTCTATAATCTAATATAAAATGGACATATTGAATTGTCCCCTCTCTTTTTGCCCCAGAATCGGTAATGTTTGAGATTGTTAAACCACCCAATGCAATAAAAGAAGATATTAAATACATAGTGTCTTCAGAAAATTTACATGCCCAGAATCTTGTCCTACTATAAAACAACCTTTATGTTTCATAAAGCTGTTTCATTCACTACTAGCATAGCCTGTTAGCTTCTATTTCACTAGGGAGATTTTGATTAATCCTGCATTCCTTGACTTATTCTGGTTCCTGTTTACTATCATAATGCTGAATCCTGCATTCCTGGAACACCCAGGCCACCAATTTAAGTGAGCAGGAGAGAAAGCAATGCAGGCTGGGACCTATAGTTTGTCACCTGGTTTAATACTGCAGACCTGGGAAATATTATTTCACTAAGGGCAGGGATTGGCAACCTTGACACACAGCCCTGCAGGGTAAGCACCCTTGGCAGGCCCGGCCGGTTTGTTTACCTGCCACAAATTCAGCGGCTCCGGTCCAATGGGGGGCTGCGGGCAGTTCTCAATTCTCATCCGAAAGTTCCGAAGTCACTGCTCATTATTCCAGACTTGCATGAGGATGTGGTCCCACCATTCAGTGCTTGTTTCCCAAGCTCAAAAGCGGTGTTCCATGGTGGAGAGCATGTTCGTGAATGAGACAAGCAATTTCATATCGTATGCGTTACGCGACTTGATATCATCATCAGACTCCTCAGAGTCATTTTGGATCTTAAGGAGCAACTCGACTGCCAAATGAGACGTGCTGGCGAGACTCGTCAGCATGCTCCTCAACAGTTCAGGCTCCATTCCCGCAAACTGGAAGGAAGACAGACCGCGCCGCACAGAAACCATTGAAAGATGATGGCAAATGTGGACAGAAACACAGGGCTTGCTGAGATGCGAAGCGATGCATCACGGGGCATTGGGACAGGATCCAGAATGCCCTGCACCCCATGCCCCCTTCCAACAAGCCACAGTGCCAGAATGGGAAGAGGTGCTCTATGGGATAACTGCCCATAATGCACCGCTCCCAATGCCGCTTCAAGTGCCGTGAATGTGGCCACGCCAGTGCGCTTGAAGTGTGGACAGACTGGAACGCTTTCCCTGGTGCGCTCTGCGAAGGCTGGTTTAACCCAAAGCGTTCTACATTTGCAAGTGTAGCCAAGCCCTTAGAATCCAATACTTTTTTAAACACACCATGTATATAACACACAGGCATACACCCACACCTTCAGTACTATCACTGACCACTGAGTTTTGTAACTGGAAGGTTAGAAAAGCAAAAAAGCAGTATTAGATTATGGAGTGAGGTGTAATCTTTAATAGTATGTTTTTTAATTAAAGGATTATTCCCATATATTATTACATGAAAGTTGGAACATTATTTCCCAGTGTATTTATTTGCCTAGAATGCAAATATTAAATATTGCATAGAATGTATATTTTATGAGTCTAATCCTGAAAACTGTTACTTTCCGGTGTTCTTCTTCCTGCAAGTAGGCTCATTAAAGAAGTCAATGGGATTGCTCATCTGAGTGATTAGACACCTGAATTAGGTCCTCAGGATTTAGACCCTGACCCTTCAATTTTTTTTTTTATTTCAGTAGAACTACTCACAGTGCACAAAGTTAAGTATGTCTGCTGCATTGGAAGTCCAAGATGGAGCACCCATTCACTTCAATGTTACAAAATTAGGCTTTTATTTATAATGCAAAAAAGATACAGGCTGACTTGGAAAGTGGACATGCTTGTGTTGTGCTGGGTTCTATATGTGTGGAAATATAGGCACATGTGCGTGAAACATTTTTGTATATGCATTTTTAAACATATGAGTCTATAAAACTACAGTGTACAATAGGCATAAATTATACCTAAAAGGCAGAAAATGATTTTTTTTTCTAAAGTCAAGGGTGTGTCTAAATGGCGTTTAAAGACTTTTTCACTATAATGCTATGCTCAGTAATACTGTCAACCACAGTAACTTTCTACTGAAAGCGCCACAATTTCTCTTTATTACCCTGCAAAGTCACAAAGATGGAATGATATTCTCAAACAGCAAAGTGCACACATCTATCTTTATAGTTTAGATATTCATTTCTATAGCCTGATGTTATTAAAATTAAAAACATGAGCTTTCAGGAATGCAGGTTGTCTGGATATAAATATTTCTCTCGCCTCTCCCACCCCAAACAACTCAGCTTCTCATGAAGCAAATTTTGACTCAGTCATTTAATTGTTTTAAACAGTAGCAAATAAAACAATGATGCCCTTAATGTTTTAGTTGTTCAAACAACAATTGGATAAACACTTTCAGCTGGGACCACTTTTCTAATACCTTTGTAGGTAATAGCTTCCCATGATGTGCTGCTGGGTGAATATCAAAGACTTGCACTTTGGGCAGGCATTTACCATTTTATGTAAAATGTTATAAAGACAACACAAAAAAACCTGAATTGCTGTGGCTACATTAGGCCCCCCCCCCTACTGCCATTGCACCCCTGCATCTCTACTGGTGATAACAAAAGTGGCAACATGAGTGTAGAGACTGTCTGCCTGCATTTCAATACCTGTGTCTTCTAACCCTGATCAGAGGTCTGTAATCCATGGTCATTAAAACACAGATGGCCACTAGTACCTTGCCTACACTAGAGCTCCCACTGCTGTTGTTGCCAATGGAGCTGCCATTGTGGTAGCAATGGTGGAAAGTTTTAGCAAAAGGCTAGCGTAGACAAGATTGAATATGAACTAAATGTTCTCAGGCAGTTTAGATTTCAAATTACGTTTTGAGAAATAAAAAGTTCTTACAAAAGCCTAATATGAATGGAAATGTTTCAACAGTTAAAAATCAACTGAAAGATTTTTTTAAAAATGTGGTTTTAGATATTCCTGTGACAAAGAGGCTCCTTGGCAAAGGGTGCCCTGTTCTTTGAAAACAACTCTAATCTCAGACCTGAAAAACTCACTACACCAAACATGTCTTGCAGGATATTTATGCATAAAAAGTATCCATGTAATGTAGCTCCAGCAAGCTTGTAACTTGTCAAGATTCATAATAGGGCTGTTGATTAATGGCAGTTAATTCATATGATTAACTAAAATTTTTTAATTGTGATAAAAATAATTGTGATTAATCACACTCAAACAATAGAATATCAATTGAAATTTATTAAATATGTTTGGATGTTTTTTACATTTTCAAATATATTGATTTCAATTACAACAAAGAATAAAAAGTGTACAATGCTCATTCTATGTTATGTTTGGTTACAAATATTTGCACCGTAAAAATGCACCGTAAAATGATAAAAAACCCACAAAACACCGGCATTCACATGGCACTGTTGCAGCTAGCATTGCAAGATATTTACGTGCCAGATGCGCTAAAGATTCACATGCCTCTTCATACTTCAGCCATCATTCCAGAGGACATGCATCCCTGCTGATGAGCGCCTTAAACAAATAATGTGTTAATTAAATTTGTAACTGAACTCCTTGGGGGAGCATTGTATGTCTCCTGCTCAGTTTTACCCACATTCTGCCATATATTTCATGTTATAGCAGTCTCGGATGATGACCCAGCACATGTTCATTTTAAGAACACTTTCACTGCAGATTGGACAAAATGCAAAGAAGGTACCAATGTGAGATTTGTAAAGAACCTGTCACCAGCATGGATGCATGTCCTCTGAATGGTGGCTGAAGTATCAAGGGACATATGACTCTTTAGCACATTTGGCGTGTAATTATCTTGCGATGCTGACTAATATAGTGCATAACTAGCAAATTGGGACACACTGCTCCTTTGGGGCGGAGGAGCTGGAATTTCTGTGAGTTGCCATTGGCAGGGGATGGGTATCATAGGAGAATGATTTAAAGGGACTTGGGGACCTATGCACCTATGGTTAACCTGTAAGGCGAAGATAGGGTTGGCAAAGCCCAGAGCAGAGTGCATGAATGACTGAAAGGTTGGTGGTGTCAGGGAACTGACACCAAGCTAGTCACAGGCAAGACTCCCTCAAATTTGAAGCAGGTTTAACAAGGTGACTTACAGTCCTGGGTACCCTTAAGACCATCACAGTTCCCCTGTGGTGTTAGCATCTTAATCACTGAGTCCTGGCTCAAGCGCAAGAGAGACAATTGGTGGTGTGGGTGAATTAGTAGTCAGTTGTTTCTGAAACCTTTCCCTCACTCTGCTATTGGTAAGGATTGGATCCTATTCTCACTGGGCACTTGTCACCGGCTTCAGTGAAACCAGGATAAAGCCCACTGTGTGAGTATCTCCTTCTCAATGGGTCTCATGAGAATTAGCTAATTAGCCTTTGCACAGTGCATTAGAGATGTAAGTCATTATATTATTGTTAAGTATTATAATTTAGTAGTTTTATATGAAAACCAGAAATGAAAGTGACTGGAAACAAAATTGCAAAGTCGTTTTATTTTTTACCTTGCTGGGGGAAGTGCAATAAGTAAACAAACAACATAAATAGCAGAAAGGAAGCCAAGTTGAACAAATATTTCAGCTGTATGGTGATAGGATCTAGTGGTAACACAGGAAAGGACTAAAAAAACAGTTAAGATAATTTTAAATTTGACAATGTCTCTTTAGAATGCAAACCAACATCTCCTATAATTACAACTAACAAGTAACGGTTAATTGTCTTTCTCGGGAATGATTAGAATGTCTAGAAAACAGGAACAGGGATTGAGTCATCCTCTTTTCGCAATCACAGGCAATCAATTGTGACTGATATGCTCATCATATCCCAACAGATTAAGTTGTTTCCCTCTGTTTCACTTATTCCCAACATTTCTGTGATTCACAAAGAATTATTTGAAAAGATTAGAATACAACTCTAGCAGTACTTTTAAAATCCATAAGAAACAGATTCTGCTCCCATTGACGTTAATATAAATTTTGCCATCAAGTCCAGAGGCAGCAGGATCAGACATTTATGGTATAATGAAAATGTGTTTATGCTCCAAGTGAAGTCAAGTTCCATTCTCATTTTCTTTATAATGAAATATATAAGGATGGTGGTATGATCAGTGCTGGAAAGAATCACATTTTTGAAATAGAGTAATAAAACTTAATTATCAAATACACAAGTTTAATTGTTACTGTCAGTCAATGAGATTCTTCCCAGGAAGATATATTCTGTAAATATAAAGTTAGAAAAGTTCTTTCAGTAACTTAAAAATACTGCCGTTAAAATGATTATTAAACTAGATTAAATAAAATGGAAAATTTCCTTTGCGTTTTAGAGCCAACAACTCTTTTGTGCCTTTGTGCATTTATGTGCTCCATGTACCCTATGCTGTTTACTCAAAGATTATCTTATTTATGTTATGATTATTATACTTCATAGAATGTAATCAAGGGAATATTTCTCTTTTTATGACAAAACGTGGATGTTGAATTGCTCAGTTGCTTTCATACAACATTCTTGGATTTGAGATAGTGTGATATATTTAATAAAGTGTTTATAAAAGCAGATATAATAGTTTATCAGATCTCAGGCAGTCATAATAACAAAACCACCCTTAGCCTGAGTGTTATGTACTGTACTTTGTAATTTACAATATCGTGCTTTCTAAGTTACTTCATAGACAAAGAAAGTTGCCTACCGAGGAATCAATCTTATAGGAACCATAGAAAACTCTGCCTAAATATTTCTGTGTTACTTGTTCTCTGCATAAATGATCATTTATAGCTTAGATTCAAACACAAATTATGCCTCCCCCTACACACAGTAATATATCCATTCTTTAAGAGGCTTTGGTGAAGATTGATATATCTTTTAATTTCCAGTGAAACATTTGTTTTAAGCTGAAATATATGCTAAAAAAGGCATAATATGCAATCAATATGGTGAATGATTAAATGGGCTTTAACTGAATGTTTAAGACCTTAGAGTGAGTATCAAATGAAGAAATGGTTTGAGTAGGAGTGAATAGCTCATGAGCATGTTAATAGGGAATGGGTGCTTTCATTTGTAGGCTGCCAGTTCAAATCTACACCAAGTTATTATCATCTGTTTGGTGGGCTGAGCAAACTCCTCTGTGGATAGGTTTCCAGTCTTGCACCAGGCTGACAAACTGCTCCGGAGAGATCCCTTTTAGCAACCTAACTGCAAATTACTTATCTGGAGACCAAATATACCATCCAGGATAGTGCTAGTTGCTTCTTATGTTGCACTGGATTTCATAGAGACTGCCTAGGTATCCTCTGCTTGCTACTATATGGAAAGGACAGAAGGGAATAGTATGCTGGGAGTGGAAAATGGTTCTTTCAGCCCCCAAGCAGAAATACTACAAACACTGAACTTGTAAATTGCGTGTTAACTCCTCAGGAGTTTAGTACTTAGTTCAACCTCACACCAGAAGTAACTATTCTTCTTTGAAGCATGAGCTTTCGTGGGCTAAATGCTTCAAAACTTTATAGTTAGTCTTTAAGGTGCCACAGGACTTTGTTACCTCTGCTATTCCAGACTAACACGGCTACCTCCCTGATTCTATTCTTCTTTAGTTACTTTCTAATGTGGGTCTGCAGCTCAAAGACTATATGTAAGTATATTAAACATCTTAGTTCGTCCTGTCAGGTTCCTGGAGGTTCTGTCCAATTATGTTGTGGCCTCCTAGGTGAAGGAGGCAGACCATGAGGTCTGCAAATCCAGCACTGCCCCAGCAATTTTGGGGTTCTATATACAATCACCAGATTTATGACCCCTGTATAAACAAGTTGACCCACTGCTTCAGTCTTCTTTCCACATTTCCTACAAACATCCCAAGTCTGCAGAGTTTGCAGACATTCTCTACCAAAAGAACCCTTTGGAGTCTAATCCTCTGACTACCAGACCTTGATTTGGGGAAGCATAGAGTGTGCATTTATGTGTGACTGCAAGGTCTCACAGGCAGGTGCATACAGATACTCACACTCAGCTGGTATTTGTGATGTTCCTCACACAGAGCCATACAGGGCTTACTATCATGCCCAGGAGTTTCCAATAAGATTTCCAAAAGTGCAGGATTGAGTGATACATTTGCCCAATTGTTGGCAGAGTCAGAGGACAGGTTTAGAAACCTCTCACCTCTTGAGATGACTGTTTCATAAGAGAACAGAAACAGCCTAGCAGGGTAGCCTGGTAAAGCTTGCATTGCTGCTGAGACTGTGGTTAAACAGAAGACTTCACCTCCCTTGCCACTAGAGGCTATTTTAAAACACACTTTAAAATGATTTTGAGAAAGATCATAAGATAAATGTTTTTGATGTCTTTTAAAGCGTGTATTTATTAAAATGCAATCAGGAATCTGCTGTATGAAGATTAACTTCCTGGGTTATCATGGTACTTCCAGTTTGGTTTGGTTATGCCCTATAAAGATGTAATCTTGCCCACAAAAGTTGTAACCAATAAATAGATTGAGGGATAAGAGAATTAATACTTTAGTGGTCATAATTGAAAGGGATAGACTCAAACCTTCCCAGCACATTAAGTAGATAACTTTACTTCTTGCTTATCAGAGATGGAATTGCAAGTAGTTGAAGAGCTGTCTGGAAGAAGAGACTTTAGGGTATGTCTATGAGTCATCGTGTCTAAAAACATATGCTCAACAAGGTTTATTAAGAGGTTTATATAATTCTTTGAGCAGTCAGAAAAATTCACACATTGGCCTGGAGGGATGAGAAGGGCATGGTATTGGATGGAATAACTACTCCAGTAGAAGGAATTTATAATGAAGATGATCCAAGACAATTCAGAAGCCCCCTAAAGTCCTGTGCAGTAAAGCAATATAGTTTATTAATCCACACAGAATATATTGGACACCTGATAGCCTCCAAAAAGTGAAACCAGTATCCTTAGATCAATTTCAGGCCCTTTCTACATTAGGGACTTTGCATAGATGTAGTTTCACTGGTGCAAATATCCAGTGTGGATGTGGTGCATTGCTGTAATGTAAGCAAAGCAACACTTTACTGGTGCAGCACATCTATACTGGGGATTGTGCTGCTGCAACTACACCTGTGCAAGAATCCTCAACACAGACAAGCTTTTAGAAATGCAAATGCAGTGAGAGTGAGAGACAGAAGGTCTGGTTACTCATTATCTGGCCCCCAGCCTGAAGTCTGGGGTAACATCACAGGCTATTATTGCTATTTATTTATATTGGGATAGCACCTAGAGGCCAGAATCTCATTGTACTAGGCAACTGTGCAAGTATATAATAAAGAAATGACCCCAGTCCTGAGGCACTTGCCATCTAAGGTAATGTTTGTTGCTGCATCAGCTCTCGTACTTTACAGAGCTTAAATTAAAACAGCACTACTAGAACTGAGTCAGAAATGGGCATTCCCTCAGGGCTTGTGTTGTCTATGTGGAAGTCTTAATCATAGCCCCCCCCCCTTTGCTCCTACATTAAGGGCCCCCCCCCTTGCCAATGGAAGGGAGATGAAAAAACCCACCCACTTGTGGTGTGATGCACAGGAATACACATAAAAAACTAAACTTTATTTCCTGGCCCCAGCCATCTGACCTGGATGTGACTCTAGGCAGCCCTGTAGTCAGACTCTACACACTACTGCAATTACTTTTGTACAAAATATATCTTGGGAGGTATCATTTAAAAACCAATAACACACTGGTCAATAACATCATTGTGGAAAGTATGTGGCAATGCTGTGTGTGAAATGATGGATACTCATTAATGTTACACTTTAAAGTCTGTGACTAAAACACATTTAAATCATGCCTGTCAGAGGGAGCTGATAAACAAGTTTCCTCCAGAAAAAGAAAAGAGGCTGACACCTCAAACCAGCTGTGGCAAAATTCAGTGGGCTATTCTTTTCTAGCAGAGGTTGCAGCAGGAGAAGATAATTTGCATAGTAACAGCCACTAGAGAGGGAAGAACCAGCAGGGATTTATCTTCCAGACCTCATGGTTCTTTTACTCCAGCACGAACTAATGAATTTTATCTGGGGGTACCCTTCAGAAGAACACATTTCAAAGGTTCATTGAACTATGAAGAGAAGGGGAGTGCACCCCTAACTTATCCTTCACTTTAATGAGTCAAAGAAACCAAGTAATTTGGTCTTCTTCATGAGTCCAGGCCAGTCCAGTCACTGAAAACCTGGAAAGATGACTGTGGGTGAGAGAAACCAACTTGAAGAAAGACTTTATCTTGCTAGATTAAGGTTCAGACTTTTAAATGTGTGTTTTCACTTTCTTTTGCTGTCTGTACTTTTATTTCTTTCCTTGGTATCACTTAGTCCATGCTCTCATTGTAAATCATCAGGGCTGATTAAGTTGATTAAAATATGTGTTTTTAGTAAACTGACAGGTTGGAATGTTTTACTGTCTCTGTAGCAGCAGCAAACCTACTACTTTTTCTGTGAAAGTCCAGGGAGAGGGACTGGACTCTGCCCAAGGATTATTTTGGGGTGAATTTGGGTCTGGAACGGTACTAAGATTAGCCTGTCAGGAGTAACCACATTGAGCAAAACCAAAGTGAGGCTTGTGAGCTGTTAGTCTTTTGGAATCAGAGATCAACTGTATCAAAGCTGAACAGCCACAAGTCACTCAGGGTTACAAAGCGGATGTTGACCGAACCCCTTACTAGGCTGGGTGAACTCCAAAATGTTACAATGGGGCAGTGGTACAAAAGTTAACTTTACTTCTTGCTTATCAGAGATGGAATTGCAAGTAGTTGAAGAGCTGTCTGGAAGAAGAGACTTTAGGGTATGTCTATGAGTCATAGTCTTACCTCCTTGGTTCTTAGGGATTGTAAGAGAAGGGAAGAGCACAACTGAAGTGTGGGGGTGAGGAGGAAGTAAAAGAGAAATGACTGATTAGGTGGTTGGAATGTTGAATGAATTATTTGCAGGGGAGGAGGAATATTGAATGGATGGGTATTTTGGCAGTGATAGATGGGAAAAAGAACTGTATTAATGGCTTGAGTAGCTACTTTGAAGTTTTCCTTGGAAATCCACCCACACATTATTATGTCATTGACTTCTTGGTTTTCCCTCAAAATTGCAGGTGTAATAGGCAGAGAAGATCTTCAGTGTTACCTTCAAAGGGGAAGAGGAAGAAAATATCCTCAGTGCTCTGTTCTTTGTGGTGGTCATCATAGTACTGAAGAAGTTGCTCATGACTCCAGACAGGACCCTGAGAGACAGAAAAGTCCTTGTGTCCACTTTCTCTGGCCTGTGTACAAGTCAGGAGGTAAATGCATTAGGTCTGTGTGTAAGTGGAGGAGACAATTGAACTGGGGGCTTTGAGTGGAGAAGAGTGTATCAGTGGGGTGGTGGCAAATATAAGGCTCGAGAGGCAAATGTATGTGGGGTTCAGTGGAGCATGGTGTTGGGTGGAATTTCAAGGTAGAGAGGTAAATGGGATAGAAGAGAGAATAAGTTTGTTAGAAATGAGTAAAAATGAGAAGCAGGAGGAGAAGAAAAGAGATTTGTTGAGGGATGGAGTGAGATTACAGGGTATAGAAGAGAAAAAAAGACCAAGGAAGGGAGAAAAGAAGGATGGAAAAATAGGAAAGGGAAAACAAAAGAATAAGAAATACAAGGAGAAGTAGATTGAAAGAAAGAGGGAGAGAACAAAGTGAGAGGAATCTGAAGAAGTTGGAGGTAGAGAGAAGGAAAGAGGAAGAACAGAGACTGAAAATACTGGAGGAAAAGAGACCCCAGGTTCTATAATGGCAGCAAAAATAGTGGGTATAAGGATGAGAAACTATTGACTAACCTTATTGTAATAGATATTGAATATTGGTGTGTTGTATGTACCTAGTCTAGTGTTCTGTATATGCAAATAGATAGTATGAACATTTTTATACAAGTTGTACACTTGTACATTAATAGATTCCCAAGCCAGAAAGAAACATTGTGAACATCTAGACCTCCTGTATAACACAGATAATAGAACTTCCTAAAATAATTCCTAGAGCACAGCTTTTAGAAAATTTACACTTAGAAAAACATCCAGTCTTGATTTAAAAAGAGTCAGTGATGGAGAATCTACTGTGACCCTTGGAAAATTCTTCTAGTAGTTAATTATCCTCACTGTCAACAATTTATGCCTTATTTCAAATCTGAATTTGTCTAGCTTTAACTTTCAGCCACTGGCTTGTATTATTTCTTTCGCTACTAAACTGAAAAGCTCACTATTAAATATGTGTTCCTCATGTAGATACTTACAGACTGTAACCAGATCACTTCTTTAACCTTCTCTTTGTTAAGATAAATAGATTGAGCTCTTTGAGTCTCTGATTTGTTTTCTTGGCATGTTTTCTAATCCTTTAATCATTTTTGTGGCTCTTCTCTGAACCCTCTCCAATCAGGGCTGGCTCCAGACACCAGCGTCCCAAGCACGTGCTTGGGGTGGCCAACATTGAGGGGTGGCACGTCATCCATGATTGGGGCGGCGCGCCTTTTCATCTTTTGGCGGCAGGTACACGACTTCAGGTTTGTTTGTTTTTTTCACCACTTGGGGCAGCAAAAAAGCTGGAGCCGGTCCTGTCTCCAAAGATCAACATTCGTTTTCAACTGTGGGTACCAGAACTGGGTACAGTATTGCTTCAGTGATTGCACCAGTGCCAAATACAGAGGTAAAACAGTTCTTATGGGCCTACTCACAGTTCACAGAGCTGAACTTTGCTCTACCTTTGTGCTTTCCTATTCCACAGCTGGCCTTGGGGCTGCCTGACCCTTGCTGTTAATCAAAGCAGCCTTAAAGCTGCTCTAACTTGTGTTGGTTGCCCATGGCCACAAGGGACTATTCTAGCAGCTGAGAATAACCAGAGTGCAGAAACGGTCTGGCCATACTTCCTGGCCTCTGATCATGCTCCCTCTGCTAGGGGCTGTGATGGGGACAGAGTTATTACATCTATTCTATGTCACCTAGGGAATCCCCTGCACTCAGATGTTCCCCGGTGGTTAGATCAGCCAGTATCATGGCTCTGTTATGCTCCTCTAATAACACAGGGATGATCACAAATAACACCACTTTTCCATCAAAGTACAAGATGCACTTGCTTGAATTATGCTTCTTTAGCATAAACATATAGCACTGTGTACATTTTAAAACAGAAAACTATGCTCCAAAATGCCCTACTAAGAAAACATTGTGCTGCACACACAATTCTCCTTCTGGAGAGAGCAAGAGAGAGGATAAAACATATGACTGATTTTAGTAAGGTCACTTAATGCACCCCTGGAAGATGCTCAGATACTATAGTGATGAGGGTGGTACAAGAACCCACACAGAATGAACCAAAATAGAAACCAGTGCATTTGTGTTGCATTCTTGATAGCATAAACCTTCTTCACTGCCATATTTCCGTTAAGTTTCACTAGTAAGTGGTATATCTATCAACAGTACGAGAGCAAAGATGTTCCAGTGGAGAGGTTGATAGCTGAGACTTGGGATACCCATGTTCAGTTCCCAGATTTGCTACAGACTTCCAGTGTGACCTTGAGCTAGTCACTTTGGCGCTTTAAAGACCTTTGAGGGTCTGTGTCTTAGTCTCTCTCTGCCTCAGTTCCCCATCTGTAAAATGGAGATTTATTAGTACCCCTACCTACCAACAGTATTGTGAGGCAATCAAAGTCTACAGTGGTTGGGGCCATATAAGGACTATTTTATACTCTTTAAAAAACAAAACAAATATCCCATAAAGATTGCGAACACCTTTATGCTCAGCTTCACCCTGTACTTGCAAAGACATTTGGTTACAATTAGAGATGATGGGTCAAACCAGAACTATTTATCCAAACCTCTGTGAACTTTGGTGGTTCAGATAAAGTGAGACCCAGACCTGAGCTAGCCCAGGGTCTTGGTTTTGTAAAATCAAACCTCCACCCACAAGGTTTTCCCAAACCAAAACCATACCACTTTTTGTCCATCTCTAGTTGCAGTGCAACTCACTTTTTGTATTTTTCTATTTCATGCCCCTCCACAAACACACCCTGGAAAAATATGAACGGTTATAAAAGTTAGAAGTTAGTCTGATTTTGTGAGGTTGACTTGAGGTCAGTGAAAAATTGATAGCAACTTTTTAGATGAAAAAATCATCAAAGCTAAAGGAAGCTTCTCAAAGTGGGATTTAATAGCAGCTATTGTATTGCCTTCAATGCCTTGACCATTTCTGTGCAGCTGTTTTATTTTAAAAGATTTCAACCCCCGCCTCACATGTATGGTTCTATGCACTGACCTAAGTACACACACCCAACTACTCTGGTCACTCATGATAACTATAAACCCTTCAGTGAACTACCAGAAAGGTAGTTCAAATGGAAATGGTGAAATTCAATATAGCGTCTAACTAAGTCACTGTCTAAGGTTAAGCCCAAAAAGCCAATCAGCAACACTGGGAGGAAAGGCAAATATATTAATTAATTAGAACCCGGATGCCCAATATGTGACTTTTCCTGATACCTGTCAAGTAACTGTAAGAGTATTTCAGTGTGAATCAAGCAAATGTGCCTAAACAAATACACATTTTGTTTATCTTTAATTCTTTTTAAAATAATTTATATCTAGATCTGGGCAAAGGGTGGGATTTTAAAAATGTGCAAATGGTTTAGGTGCACAGGTCCCACTGCCTATGAGTTGTGCTCCTAAGTTGTGCTCCTAAGTCCTAAATGAGTTGCTTTTGAAAACCACATCTAAAGGGACTAATTTACATCAAACACCAATGGAACTCCATTGATCTCAGTAAGGTTACTCTAGTGTAAGTGAGGTCAGAATTGGGGACAGAGCGGCTGGTAATCAGAACATTGGCAGGTGTGTTTTTCTTTTGGACAGGTTCATTTGATCAGCAGAATGGTTGTCAATGTATCTTGGAATTAAATCAATTTTTTGAAAGTCTTGTTGCATATATTTTTTATTCTTAAAAAAAGAGCAGTTGAAGGATGGCGTTCTTAAATGTATTCAGCAATGGCCTCACTCTGCTCCTATTGAAGTCAACGGGCGTTTCTCCTCAGTTTACTGGAATGAAGGGCTTGTGCGACGAGCTTCGGAAAAATCTCACCCAAAGTCTCCCTCAACGGTCTGTCTAAAAAGGAAATAATTCCTTCAACCTCTAATCAAGCAATGAGTGAGTCTGCTAAAAATATTTTGTGAATTATACATTTCAGAGTTATTTGGGAGGTTAAATATTTACAGTTAAATCATAAAATATACATTAGTTCTCCCTAAATATTTAATATTAATATGTTAGTTCAGGACTTAGAAACTAGCTTACGGTAACTCTGGGCTTAAACTCATGTAAGAGAGGTCAAAACCCAGGTTATTAACTTTGTTAAATAGCCCTAATTGAAATACATTCTCCTTGCATGCAGATTTTTAATAATTAAAATTCCCCTTGTCAGCTAAGAGGTCAATGGGAATTTTGCTATTGATGCCAGTGTGGGGCTTTATTGGGGGATGGTACGGAGACTTCTTTTCTCACATCTTTCTTTACCTTCCCCTGATATCCTGGCTCTCTTGTATAGCACTCAGATCTCAGCCATTGCTGCTTCAAGATGCTGTGCTCAACAGCCTCTAAGAGTACTGCCTCCTAGGGCACAGAGAAGAAGGCTGTGCAAGGGGGTGGAGAGCTCCACTCTGATAGGGCCAGAGGGCAGGATAACAGCAGCTAGGGTGAGGGCTGTGAATGAATTAATCCTTCCTTGCCCCCCACCCAGCTCTCACTGCTTCTAAACGCTCTTAGTATTCTGCCAATTTATTTCCCACCCCATAGGGTACATATCACTGCAGCTCCTGGCCTCCTACGAACCATCTGAGAGTTGCATCACATTGGTTGAGAAAGCCTGATTTAGAAAATTTGAAATCTGTAAATACAATGTACTGATTTACAGCTGTGAGAAACCCAGCACAGAAATCCTATGGGTGCACTTCCTTAATATTGTTTTTAATAGATATGTTGGACAAAACAAAACAACTGGTTAGCAATAACCAGAATACAACAGTATTCAGAGATCACTTATACAACTTCTGGATAACAAACTCCCAGTGGAATGAAGGTCAATCACATCGCTTAATAGTAATGCAACCTATGGATTCCTCTCCTAATCATCTACAGTTCTGTTTTCCTGAATGTTTTGGATGATTCTAAAACCTGCGGAAGAATGGGGTTGCAGTGTATTATATATTTTGAAAAATATGAGAATATTATGATGTTTGTGTTCCCCCTTAAGGGGAAAATGAAAGAGGACATTTTTCTAACACCTTAGTACTAGCTGGTTATTTAAATCCACAGAGTGGTTGTAGACAAGAGGGGAAATAAAATGCTTAGTAGGAAAGGTTAGGCTGTGCTAACCAGAACCACATTCTTAAAATCCTCTTGGCATTTTTATGCCTAGATTATATGTTCTTTATTCTAAACAAACTGCTTCTGAAGAATCAGCACTTTAAACTTTTTTTTTAAATGGTCCACAAAGTTAAATACTTATTTTAAAAGTAGCTGGCACATGGGCATTCTGAGATTTAATTAGTGTAATAGTTTAGTAGCACTAGAATGTAGAGTAGGGCCTATCAGTAGGGTTTTTTTTATTACACACATCAAAGCTCTTCTGTGCTATACAATTATAAAATCATGATCAAATCTCATTAAATGCCTGTTTTGGAATGTACTCATAATATTTTAAATTGGCAAACCAGATGTTATTTGAAAACTGATAAAAATATTCACCCATGGGCTGAGACCTAGCAGGTCAAATTTCAGACTGGAGTGCATTTTTACAACCAGTTCATTAGGGGTTTAATGATAGAAACACTGACATACTCTTAAAAAGTCCTTATATAATGGGCCTGTATTACAGACTATTCACTGTCAAATGAGAGGGAAAGGAGAATGGTATCTGAGAGGCAAGATACAATAGTACAGTTAGTTTGATTGTGTTAAACCTTTTGGAGAAACTCAATTTGACAAGTAGTTGTACTAACACAAATTGCTTTTGTTTAATTTATGCTAAGTACTATTACCAGAAGATTTGGAATCACTTTTACTAACTTTTCTAATACAGTAATTAAGGTTGTTGTCCGTCCTAAAGGGAGTTCCAGAGAAAGTCACAGCTAGCTAACTTTACCTCAAAAGAACACAGATATAGCCTTCTGATCAACAATAGGCAAACAAGAAGTACATTCTTCAAAAACAAATATTTAGAAGTGAGTGGTTATAGTAAAAGAGTAGAGAGATAAAATAGGGTTACAGTTCAAAAGGGAATGAAGCCACGTGGCAAATAAAAACACACGACAATGTCAATTAACTCTATGGCATGTAACAATAGAATCATTCTCTTAATACGCTAGACCTTAGAACAATATAACCATCAAACTTTAACAATATATGGACCATCACTATTAAATACTTGAAACTAAGCATCTAGTAAGCACTGGCCTGGTGGTTACTAAATGGGTAGGAGCAGATCTGACTCAGACGACAAGCATCCAGCTTTATTGACACTTGAAACCCATACATGACAGGAATAAATAGGTAAACAGAAAGATTAGGATTACAGGAAACTTTTGTTTAATCCCTCTGAGATCGTCTTTGTTCCTTTGGCTCTGTCTCCCTGCTCGGGAGCATGGTTTGAGGGTTGCTGGCGTGGAGCAACTATGCTGTGCTGCCTTCTTCCCCTGAGATGGATCTCCTCAGGTAGCAGATACAGAGGTGTATTGGCTGCTGCTGAGGTGGCTGCTGCTGAGAATCAGAGAGGTAGCCGTGTTAATCTGGAATAGCAGAGGTAACAAAGAGTCCTGTGGCACCTTAAAGACTAACTATAAAGTATTGAAGCATGAGCTTTCGTGGGCTAATACCCACTTCGTCGGATGCAGATGGCAGCTGCTGGCTGCGTGGCAGAAACGGCCATTGCCAGGGGCAACCTTAGAACCTTGGGTGGACTGCTGTTACTACTGCTGCAAGAGCAGCTTGGGAATGATACTAGCAAATGTAGGTTGTGGTGCTACAGTGCAGCTTGGCTAGGATGGAAAGGCCGTTAGCGACTTACAAAAGCTGTTGCTACGGCTTATGATGCTGCTGCTGCAGTAGTAGCAGCTTTGTGAGTGATGGCAGCTAGTGAGCATTGCCTGAGGCTAGCGAGTGTTCTCAATGCTTGTGATCCTGGGTAGCTAGCTACTCTGCTATTGTAAGATAATAGTTAGCTCTTACCCAGCAGGGTTCCACTAGTTTGGCTGCAGCAGCTCTGCAAGTGTCTTCCTTCTTCCAGGTGTCTTACAGCATTCTGCTCTCCTTCAGGTCCCTGTTCCCTACAGAGTTTAGTCTGTGGGCTGTCACCTTAATATTAGGATTTGCAGCTCTGTCTGAATTATGATAAATTATAGCTAATCAGCTTTCAGGGATTAGTATATGCTAATTCATGTCACACATACTGATATGAGAAGCTCATCTAATCAGCTTCCAGAAATCAACGTATGTTAATTTATGCTAATTAGTCACATGTACTAGAAGTCTATGGAGAGGAGCAGCAGCAGTTACTATGGACCTAAAGTATTCCTATGGAGTTTTTTAGCTGGCCTTTGGATGAACCCTAGCTACTTGCTGTTTGCTAGTCCCATGTATTCCCTTGGGCTTCAATGCATCTCTATGGGATTTTGCTGAGCCATTCCTCAGAAGAAGTGGACTTTACCATTGCATCATAAGAAGTGGAATCATTGTATCACAATGGACCCCTATTTGCCCTAGAAATGGGATCTCCCACTATATTCTATCACCCTATAGCACCATTACTAGATTTTCTAAGTTAAACTATTCTTAGTTTTTATTTAAATTACAGATTTATTCCTAAAGTGTTCTGAACAATCCAAAGGGTCCTGATACTGTATCACGAATCATTTTATGTCCAATCAAGCAGTTTATAATTTTTCTGAATTTAAACCCTGTCCCGAAGTTTTACTGCAAATTTCCAATTCAAAGTGTTTCAAGGCATTTCAAGCAATGGAGGGAAAAATCTCTGGTCACAGTACATTCAGAGCTAAAAACACTGTAATAAATGTATTTCAACTCAAAAGGTCTGATTCTGCAGCCTTTCCCTATCTCAGCAGGTTCAAATAGCCTTAGTATGTTTTTAAATACAGTGTGTGCATAAACCACCTCTGTATAAGTGGCAGAATGACACATACCTGTGAATTTCTGAAGGATGTTGATCTACTTCAGAAGAGTTAAATATCTAGTTTTCAATATTTTTGTCACTTGAAATAAGATTTTGGTAATTTTTAATATGTTCCATTAATAATTACATACAAAAACATTAAAAGACTTATTTAGGTCGCAAAGTCAAACAGCTGGAAATTAAAAAATACCAGAGTTAACGTATCTCATGCAACTGTAATTTGGACATTGTATGTGATATGATAGTCTTTAATTACATGATCATGTCCCCCCTCCCTCCCAGAAGACCCTCCTCAAAAGTTGTGTAACCAGCATTCATTTACTGCCACTTCAGTGGTTGGGCATAACTCACCATACCCATGGTGTAATAGTTTAATATATGTTTTGGTCTCTTAACTCTTCATTCTTTTGGCCTCTACTGATAATCACAATAGATCTGAGGTTATTGAAGGTGATGGAACAATAGAAGGCAAATGGACATGGATAAAGGAAACTTTTACCAAAACTTGTGAATAAATGTTGGATTCAGGAAGAAACCTCCCAATGAATGGTTATCTATGGATACATGGCAGAAAATAGAAGAAAATGGATTTAATTTCAGTTTGACTTTGTGAACAAGAACACAGACACAATGCGTCTAAGATAAATATGCTATAAAGAACAAAGAGTCCAAAAAAAAAATTGCTAGGAAAGACAAAGAAGACTTCCCAGAGAATATGGCAACAGATGCAGACCACTGCAGCAAAAAGATGACAAAGACTTGGTAGAATATTAGAAAGTTGTCAGGAAGAAAAACAAATACCAGTCTACCAGTTCAAGACAATGAAAGCAATTATTAACTATGTGGAAGCAGTACTTCACTCAACTATTGAATGGTGAACTAGTGGCCAACTCCCAAAATATCGGAAGGAAAAGACTTCCTAACCTTCCAGTAGAATAGAAGTAGAGACGGCAGACAGTCAGTTAAAAAGTGGAAAGTTAACAGGTCTGGATAACATTCCTACATAGGTTCTTAAGGCAGACAAGAAGAACACAGTAGATATTTTGATAAGCCTCTTAAAAAACACATAGGAAGAAGTAATATACCAAAACAAGTGGGAAAAGGATCACAGTGAAGCTGCCAAAGAAAGGAAGCCTCAGTGTAAAAAACTGGAGAGGCATTCAATTGCTGTCTATTACAAATAAGGTATTTACATATATTATTCCAAACAGAACAAAAAGTGCTAGATTCAAGGTTGCAACAAGGGTTGAGGAAACAGAAATCGTGTATAGATCAAATATTTTCCCTACCTATTGTCATAGAACTGTCCATTGAATATCAGTCACTGCTTTATATGAATTTTATAGATTTCCAGATTTATGCAAGTTTCTACACCACTGTGGAATCCCTAAGAAATTTGTGAACAACATTCAAAGCTTCTATGAAAATGACATACTGAGTAATACATAACAGTGTACAGACTAGGATGGTCAACAGAAATCACCAGGATGTCTTATGTCTCCCATGGTCATTTTACTGGTAGTGGACTGGCCAATGAGAAGGACTGCACAATAACTAAGGGCCATACAATGGACTTTTACATAGAAGTAAGAGGACCTTGACTTTTCAGATGACATCAACTTGCAATCCCATCCCCACAAATGCATGCAAGCCAAAATATATAATCTTTAGACCTATGCACAATTAGTAGGGTTGAAAATGAACATAGTTAAAACAATGAGAATCAATATACAAAAGAAACACCAATAACACTTTCTGGGACTGACATAGAAGAGGCCCAATATTTCACATATTTTGGCAGCATTGTAAGTACAACAGGTGAAATAGATGAAGACATTAAAGTGAGAATATCTAAAGCGAGACATGCCTTTGTAACTCTAAAGACACTCTGGAAAAACAGAAATCTTGCCCTCCAAACTACACTTAGACTATTTAGCAACATTGTGAAGCTGCTTTTACTATATGGTGTTTAATCTTAAAGATTTAGGACCCTCCTAATCTAAACTCCAAGTATTCATAAACAGTTGCCTTCGACAAATTTCCAATAGGTCAGAAAAAAAATAATCAGTGAAGAACTCTGGAGGAGGACAAAACAGAAACCAAAATAGCAAGACATTATGGAACAAAACATACAGGGAGGAAAGATCTGAATAAAAAACAAGTATTGGACTGGAATCCCCAGGGCCTGATGCAGACCAAGGATAACATGGAAATGCATAATTTAAGCAGAATTGAAAGCTATCCAAATGATCTGAACAGAAGCTAATACTGCAGCAGGAGACTGACAAAGATGGAAGGTGCACACACATACACCCCCCCCACCCCCTTTTACATTAACATAAGGTGGTGTAACTCAAGACAACAGAACATTAAAAGGAGCTACACTGCAAACAAAAGGCTAACTTGTGTTTCTAGAGTACAGTACCTTCACAAAGGATGGTGCAGCATTTTGCTTTGCCACCCCAGGAGTGATGCTAAAAGGGAATTGTGGCTTCTATGCCAGCAGTAAGTTATCCTAACCCCTGCCTTCTGCTTTAACAGTAATGGTCGGTGAGTAAGGAGAAGAGGAGCCAAGGTTCTGACCATTCCCCGCCTTACTAGTCATGGGGAGGATTAAGCAAGTATAAAGCAGACCCTTATCCCCATACCCTGCCCCCAGATTCCAGCAGGTGTGCAGTCTAAGAAACAGACTATCCCATAACTACTTCTGAAAGCTGTCAATATGGCTAAATATTGTTTTTAAATTAAATAATTATGCTTAAACTTAAAAGGCATGAACAGAGAAACAAACTTCCAAAGTGAAATTTTTATAATTACGTGGCATGAATTGCTCCAGCAAAAAAATAAACCACCCTTGAACTCATGCCAGTGTTCAGAACCACATCTAAATAAGAAGTTCTGAAATACTTTAACATATTCTCTGTCATTTCTGTGGTGCTTTGCACTTTTGGATTCTGGACTGGAAAGAGCTAAAATAACTCAAAAAAACCCTGTTCTCATGGTCTTTGCAACTGGGTCTAGAAGCACAAAAATCAAATCTTATGAGAAAGAGCCTGCTTCTTGTGAAATTTCCACTCCAATTCCAAGAAGGTCCAAGAAGTGAAGATAGTTCTCCAGAACACCCAAAGCTTATCTGAACTCACCCAAACATCACACCTATTGAGGTTTGCTCATCCCTGACTATAATTACTTTTTATATTTGTTTTTGCTTCTGATTAGATGGTTAATAGGGTCATACATTGTATGCAAAATCCCTAATACCAATAGTAAGTGGATTGTTTTTATGTGTATTGGCCTAAGACTTTTGACAACTGAGTGCTCTGATTTAAGGGATCTTAGCAGTTATCACTGGTGAGACTCATGCTAAAGTTGGTTTGGGGGGCATAGTCTGTCAGTTCAATGAGAATATAGGGTGCATATCCTGTGGCAGGATGGGGATCTAGGTGACAATTGAATTATGTAATTGCCAAGAGACTCTGGGCATAGCAACTGCAGGCTATTACAATATACTTTTTGAGGGGCGTATGTCAAATGAACAGCTTCAGATATTTGAGATGCTGCATGGATTATATGTACTACTGTTAAAATTTTCAATAAATATTTAACAACAATGATCACTCAAATAATTTAGGCCCACATTTGTAAAGGTATTTAGTTGTTATTGCACTCAGCATCACAGGGCCAATTATTGATGGGATTTAGACGCCTTTTCCCTCCGAAAATGAGTTAGGCTCCCAAATCAGTTTGGCATTGTGATGCAGAGTGTAACAATGCCTAAATACCTTTAAAAATCTGGGCCATGAGGCCTATACTGAGAAATGCAAGGCTTTTTATTAGTAAACCTGTGAAAATATTTAATGCCCCAAAGACAACATATAATGAAAGATGGTCTTGGCCCCAGTCTTGAAAAACATGCTTAACTTTACATAATCTGAGTGAACCCCTAACCACATTTAAGTCAATGGCAAAAGTTCCATTGAGACTTCAATCGGACTACTTGGAGTGTGTAAAAATTAATCATAAGTGTCTTTGTAGAATCAGGGCCTAGAAAAGCAATCTTAAAATATAAGTAGTAGAAAAGAATAAATTAGAAGTCTGGCAACTGAGCCAGTGTAAATCAGAATGGCTGAATCTCATATTAGGCTGCTTTAATGAAGCATTTATTGGAGAGAATTAATCTCTAATTGTATACACGATACTTATGGAGAGATCACTTAGTGATAGGAATGATTAATGATGCAGGGATGAAAGACCTTAATTATGTTTAATTGAAGCTAATTGAAACAGCCTCCTTGATTAATTAAGCAAAGCCCAAAACAAAGGACTGTAATCGATGACACGATTAACGATTTGGGTGATTGTGCTCCACAGAAAGATTCTGAGGGTTTTTTTTTTAATATAAAATAAATTTTAAAAATGAATTTTTAGTTCTAGTCATTCACACTTAATGTAATTAGCACTGGAAAAACTTCCAAACTATAATTCACTTTTGTTCTTGATTTCATAAGGCATTCTTAATTGCATAAATGCATGTATCTAGTAAAGCCTGATACATTAAAATCTCCAACACTGACTCTGTGAAATCCTGGTCCCACTGAAGTCAATGGTAAAACTTCTAATTACTTCAGTGTGGTGAGGATTTCACTCTGTATGTTGACCTCTCTAAATTGGTTTCCATATCTGTAAAGTAATAAACACTATTATTTAAATTACTTTACAGAATAGTAATACATACTTATCTATATTGGGTTTTATAAGCATTAATTTGTTACTGTCTGTGAAGGGATTTGAAAACAAAAAAAGTTTACTAGAAGTGGTAAACATAATTATTTGAGGGCTCTGTGTCCCATCTCTATATGGACAAAACTCCCATTGAAATCAGCTGGGGTTTTGCAAGCGTAAGGAATGCAGGATCAGATCCAATGTGCAGAACAATATTACTTAGTTGGCCTAGAACCCAATGTATTCTTTATCTTATATTATTTAAATAACAATTATAAAAATCTAAATCTTGCCTTTTTTGGTTTTTACGTTTTCTTTACAGTCACAGCAGCAGCACACGTGTTATCCTGTAAACACTGTGAGCTATAAAGTGGTCTTACATAGTTTTAAAAATAGTATCTTTGTGGCTATTCACAGCTGAATAACAAATTGCATGTTGTACAATGCATGATAGTTATCTATGTTACTAAAAACTTATAACTTTGCAGTTATTAGGCTACATTTATCTAAAAGGCTCAAGAAAGATGACACAGATTTGAAAGTACAGCCCAAGATCAAAGAATGCAATAAATGATGCAGGAAACAACAATTTAAAAGAAAACCTCTCTGGAGCAAAAACTCATTTGTTAATTTCAGGATTTCCCCCCTCAAATACTGAGTAAAAGCATCATTTGTAATAGGCCAGAGGTCCCCCCCCCCATAAATGATGGCCTTACATTTTTGTACTTACATTTTTGTAGAAAAAGAATTAAACTGGTGCAAACAAAAATAAAACATTTGCACAGACAAAAAGTACCATAGTTTCCCTCCTTATTTTATTGTATGTAATGTGGGCCTGATCCAAAGGCTATGTAAGTGAAAGGAAAGACTCCCATTGACTTCACTGGGTATTTGACTGGGCCTTGTATGAATGGGGGGGGGGGGAGGGAAGAGTAAAGGTGAGCATGATTTTCTTTCCTCTGCTAAAAGCAGAGGAAGAGATCCTGCTTTTCTCTTTTTACCTGGCTTGCAGAAGACTTCTTATAGCAGAGCTTCCCCTCTTTGGCTGGTGAGGTGAAAAGTTACCAGGCAGGGCAATCTGAAGTGAGGACAGCAGAAGCTGGTGTTTATCATTGGACTAAATTCTGGGGACTCTCAGTCTTTTCATGTGTAGACAAGCCTTTCACCATTGACTGAATGCATTTAATCTGAAAATGTAAACTATAGTCTATAATCTAATGAAGGACATTTGGGTTTCTTATAAATTTTGGTTATAACCTACTATCCTTAGCAGTACCACAGCTGTACAGTAAAACCTCCATTTAACGGACTAATTCGGGCGAGGGGGTGTCCGTTAAATCAAAAAGTCCGTTATTTAATAATAATAATAAAAAAAGAGCTGTCTGAGCAGCAGCCCGCCCGCCACAGGGTCGGGGCGGCAGCTCCTCAGCCCGCCCGCTGCTGGGACCCGGGCGGTAGCCTGGAGCAGTCAGCCAGCCCGCCCGGGTCCTGGCTGCTGGGACCCGGGCGGCAGCCGGGAACCGTCAGCCAGCCCGCCCCGGTCCTGGCTGCTGGGACCCGGGCGGCAGCCGGGAGCCGGCAGCCAGCCCGCGAGAAATGGATTTCGGATGCATCAGATTTGCTCAGATATTTTGTCCGTTGCATCCGAAGTCCGTTAAATCGAGGTCCGTTAAATCGAGGGTTTACTGTATTATTATTATTATTTTAGTATGTCTAATTCAGATAGATCATCAGATTCTTGCTCAGGTTCTGTTGAGGCAAACTTCCACTGACCTCTGACTGAATAAGGACCTCAGAATTTAGGCTTATGATGCTAGATCAGTCTCCTTCTTCTATACCTAGAAAACTCCTTCAAACCCTTCCTGAAAATCCATCCCTTTTTGACATACTTTCAAATATTAATCTGCTGCTTCTCCATTATGCTGTCTCCTAAAGCTGGACTAGACTCCTTTTTTCTTCCCTCACCAAGTGCTTAAGATAGAAAGTATAACATACCCAGTGCCTCTTAAGGCTCCCAAAGGGAAGGAAATCAAGCTGTCCTCAGGGATGAATGTGTTGTCAGAGGGAAGGTGAATCTTACAAGAATGTTAAAGCTGCGTAAATTGCAGCTTTGGGAATTCATGAAACAGGTTTTTAGTTTCTAAGCAAAAAAATACATTATAAGAGCCACCTGCTCCAAAGTGTGGGCATTGCTAACTAACTGGTACTATTGCAACCTGCTCAATGGTCACAAAAATCCATTAGAACTATTGTGTAGCAGTCCCCAGAGAAATTCAGCTTACTATTCATATGTGTGTGTTTCTTGGTGCAATAGTCTTCACTCAGAATCTGGCTGGGGAGCATGGCTTAGTGGTCACAGCCACAACACCTAAATGCCAAGGGAGTTGTGGGAAGGAGGACTCACCCACTCTACCAGGTTCCAACCCAGAGCCCTTTGGACTACCAATAGCTTAGCAACCAAGGCTGCCTTCACTGTGCCATTTCCTTTCATCCCTTCCCCCCAGCGTCAGCTTAGTCCAAGGCTTTCCCCTGGTAGGGAAAGCCAAACCAAAAAAAGTAAGAGGGAGTTACCAATGTCCAAAGTACACAGGACAATTCCCTCTCCGATTGTCTCTGGGGTGGGCCATATCTTCCTTCAGGGAAAGCCCCTTTGGGCTTATCAAAGAGACTTTGAGCTGCTCTTTATATTGTGCTACTAGAGCTGTGATCTGCTCACCTCCAACTCTGCCCCCATGTGAGCTAATTCCCTGTCTTTTAATTCCTCCAGCAGATGGCACAGTAACTGCAGGTGTGGTGGGGTGAGGTTATCTGAGTTCAACATAATCCCATAATCCCTTCTTGCCCAGTGTGGGGTTTTAAAACCCCATCGTACCTAAGTTTATTTTTTCAAATGATCAAAATAATTATCATATAGTGGTTATCATCAAAAAGTGCACTTCAGCTCATGCTGATTTGTTGTATTCTTTATTAGAATGATTTTGCTTCCTAGCTTAATGTAGGCATTATTTTTGGATCATTAGTGAATCAAGAAAAGATTAATTTGTGGCTTGAACTGGAATTTTATTACAAGCTGAAAAGCTTATTTTGTAATACAAGTACAGATTTCCCCTCCACCCCCAAAAATGATCCCTTCCTTTGTCTTCACTATTCCCTTTTCTCTGTTTTTCTTCAGGCAAAGTTGCTACCACTACATGTTTTCTATATAACTTCTAATCTACAGTATTTATTTAAAAATTTGCAACAACTCCAATTGCATCAACAGCTGGGCATTTTATAGCACTACAAATAGCAATTAATAATAAAAATAATCTTCAAACTAGAGAATTTAATAATCCAGCCCCATTCCCTGTTTTAAAACAAAGTCATAATAATGGTCAATAAAAGGAATGATAATATAGATGGTCTTCCATGAGGTCCTGAAGTTTGTCAAAATTGAGCTCTGGTGTGCCCTCAGACAGAATATAATCTACAGTCACAAAGAATCCACTGAGAGAGTTTATCAGGAATGGAGAATATGAATGTTTAATATTAATAGGTACAAAACTGTGTGTGGGTCAGAAGTTTTCCTTTTACTACAATAGTTTTATGAATTATTATAAAAGAAAGACTGAGGACTTATGGGAAGTTTGAAGGTTGCCAGTAAGGACTGAAACAAGAATTTAGACAGTTGTGAGTATAAGAATGGTAACTAAACCCTGGTTCAAAACAAGTTAAAGAACCCTTAATGTTCCCCTGAAAGACTAATCCACATGGAAATAAACAGTGGGACTACATGAATATATGCAACTACCCAAAACAAAAGTGAATTGTGAATTAAAAGGAAAATATTGTAATAGCCAGACTGAAAAAATGTACCCCAATAGCAAAATTTAATGATGCAATAAGTTAATGCATGACATTCCACTAGTTCAATACTTTTGTTTTGTGATAGGGAATGACCACAACTGATCACTGTAGCTCAGTGAAAACTTGATGAATACCTCATCGATACCTGGGTGAGTTTTGAAAAGTGCATCAAGTCCGTCAGTAAAAAATTCATGTCAATTTTTTTGGCACCTGATCTTGAAAACTGCTAAGAATTTGAGAGGGAGTGGTCAATTCAATTTATAGGATTAGTTCTTTGGAGAGTTACAATTTTTCATGTCTATTGTTCAAATTACTTTAGTAATGATTCTGAATCAGGAGTTATTGCCAAGTTCACAAATCCTACCTGTTATAAACCTGAAACCGTACATTGTATGCAAAAGCCCTAACACCAATAGTTAGTGGATTATTTGTTTTTATGTGTAGTGGCCTAATACTTTTGACAACTGACTGCTCTGATTTAAGGGATTTTAGCACTAATCACCAGTGGGATAAACATGTTCTTATAGAGGATTAGGTCTTCTTTTAGGTCATTTGGTCCTAATACAATAAAACCCCATTTGTTGAAGTAGAAAGGGAAATGTGGATGAGGTAAGATCTTTTCAGTGAAAATGGTGGATGTCAAGAAACCAAAAGCCAAGTGTGGACAATAGGAGGATAAGAGAGCATGTAGGCAAATGGACTGAAGCCGTTTTTTTCTGCTTAGTCACCCAGCAAGATCTTTGCCTTAAGGTTAATGTTTATAAGATAAAAGCAAAATAGTTAGCCCAAGCAGAACAACTCTCTTGGTTGGGTGTTCTACCTAGTCTTTAGGACCCCTGGGCTTCCTAAAGACAATCAGCTTTCTCAGACATTCATCCTGTAGTGTCTTCCAAGCAGCTGCTTTCCCTGAGCACCTATCCAACCAGAGGGGAAAGCTGCGTTAAAATTTACCCTTTGTTCACTGGGGATGATATAGTAATTCACTCCTCATCACACACCTTTCCATATAAGAGAAGGTTCTGACAAATGATGAAGTTTTATTGTATTTAATGGATCATCAGAGTATTTCTGATAGAAATAATAAAAAAGACCACCTGTCCTTCTTTTTCTAAACCACAGTCATCGTTTATTCCCTTAAAAACAGACCCTGGAGAGGTAGCTAAATACCTAATAGACAAAATGGGAAGAATACATCATTAGAAATCTTGGAAACTGTTCAGCAGTATATTTCAGTACATTTTAAAATAAATGAAGGCCTCTGAACTAATCCTCAGATGAAAAGGGGTTCATATACGTCTTTAATTAGATCATGCTATTGGAACACACTTTTGTGATAAAGAAGATTTAATAAAGCATTTTGTCCTTTTATTACTTTCATTTCATGCAACATATCTGCTTATCCAAGCAAGATGTTTGACTTCAAAGGAAGTGCTATCCGCCCTCCCTCTGTCCAATAAATAACTCCTAGAGGAGTAAAAACAATATATGTTTGTAGCTTCATTGGTGCTGCTGAGTGGTAAGAAGATCAATCATTATCCTTTTTCTGTAGCTGTGTCTCTGTGATGGGCCTCTTGCTCTTGTACTCTTTCCTTAATGACAATTTTTGTATATCTTCTAATTCAGTAATTTTTAATTTACACTTCTATATCAGAGTCACAGGGACAGGGCACACCTTGGTGACAAACTGAAATCACATAACTTTTCTGCTGATCTCAGGAGGTGGAATTAGCCCTGTGCAGAGGCCCAACATAAGGCCTATGCACCACTTTAATACCATTTCATCTCTAAAAATATGACTTCAACGGTATCTTAAGGGACATATAGGAGTTATTCACCCTAGCTGAGCTAGGGTGAATTTCACCAGTGGTTTAGTTTCTTTTCCAGCTTGAATATACTTATTGGGTTTAGGATAGAAAGTATAACATGCCAACTGCCTTCCAAAATTTCCCAAAAGAGGGAAGTCAGGCTGCCTTCAGGGATGAATGTGCTGTGAGAGGGAAGGTGAATCTTACAAGATCTGCAAGCATGTTAAAATATGGAAATGCGCAGTTAATAAACCCAAACAACTTTAACTCCACCCTGAAGCGATCCATGAACTAACAAGAGGAATATGATCAGTGCATAAAAGTGCTCATGGTTCCAAATTAGATTAAATTGATTTTTAAAGACACAATAGATTTTTGTTTCATTTTTTTCTCCTCACAGTGTCCCTACAGGGCAGAGTTAAGGCTGTTTAGCTGCTTGAACTGTACACTTCCATATTCTAAAGGTATTTGGATTTATTTAATGTTTATCTGAATTTCTTAGGTTTGTTTTTGTATAATTACAACACTCCTGTAATAGTTTTAACCCAAATTAGTAATATATATGCTCAACTTTGACAGTTTTTAATCTGGAAATTTGAAAGTCAGGGCCATGTTGCACAGCAATTGTGCCACTGGTTTGCTCAAAACACTTGTGACTCATCAAATATTTAGATGAACACAATCTGGGTTCTAAGTTTGTAAGGAAGCACCAAACCCGGTGAGACTTTCAAGCTTTTAGTTTTTGTTGCTGAGCATCTGCAACTACCATTGACTTTAAGGTAATTTGCAAATTACCAATACCTTTAAAGATCTAGCCTGTTTGTATTTAATAATTTTATTTAAAATCTTAAGGGGACATGGAGAAAATTGCAAAGGACTAAGGAGATAATCACTACAGTCTAATTTACATTAGGTACAACTTTGAATCACATAGAGAAACAGGATGTCAGGCAAACAGGAGTGAAGGAGACTTATGAGCTAATTTTGTGCTTTCACATTCTTTCTTTTTTGGTTTACTTTTAAATTCATGTAGAATTTGGCAAGCTGGTGAGGGAGTATGTTCTTTTCAGAGGTTTTGTGATAGAAAACAGGATGGAAGAATGAAACGGTGTCCTTTATGCATTGTACTAGAACTGAAATTTGGGGCCAAATTTTACTCCCAGTTTTTATGCTGAAAGAAGAAATTCAGGGTATCCACATGTGCTCTAACCCACTGTTCCATTAGGCATGTTTGAGTTAATATCTCCACTGAATTTAAATTAAGTTTACCCTCAGCTGATAAAATCTAATAGGAAAATAGGAAAACTTTTATTTTTTTTTAAAAAGTAAGCTTGTATGGTAGTTTCTCCTAAGTTTGCTCAGCTTGGTTTAATATTGTTTGCTTTTCACTTTGTATTTTAACAAGTTTGCTGCTAAAGTTTTAGACTAATTTGTGATCAACACTAAATTTAAGTTTATTTTATTTTAGTGGCTTGTTCAGAACTAATTTGAACATATGTCTGGCTTTAAATAAATATTTACATAAAAATAACATGAGATTGCAGGGTGTAAATGTAATGCCATTCAACTATGTAAATAGCAGCAAAGATGTTTAATTGAATATAAAACACTGGTAAAATGTAAACATTTTTGTTCCAGTTGCCTTATGGTTGAGTTTTGATGGCACAAATAAACAGAACTAATTGACAGTGGAAATTATTGTTTGAAACAGGGTACCATAACTTTGCTTTATGTCTGGAAACCTTTTGAGTAATTGCTTGTGCCTTCCAATGCCATTCACTTTGCTTCTTAGTCCATTCCACTGTCTTCTGCAAGGTATTCAGTGTTGGGCTTATTAAATAGCATCAGTATAATCCTAAAGTCATGTACAGTTCATAACTCTAAATAAAGAAGCAAAGCTGGTCACAGGCCTGTGCATTTGACTGCAAAGGACATTAATACAATAGTCACTGGTTATAGACTGCTTTCATTTTTGATTACTTGCTTTTGTATTTTTTCAGCTCTATAGAAGATAAAAAGCTAAGGACCTGGGTATAAGTTCAAAGAAAAGTGGCAATGGCCACTAGATTTTGGGACATGAGTGGAGATTGAGAAGTCCTTTGCTACCACTGAAACGTGATTGATCTTTATGACATTGAGGCTCAGGCCTCTGAGTAGTACAGGCAAATGATTAACAAAGCAACAAAAGCTGATGTTCAGATGCACACTGACTGTATTTGTGAAGGGTTGTTCCAATGTCTCCAACTTGTTAAAAATGGTGACCCACCTCAGTTCTGTAAGGCACTGTTTTATTGTGCTGAACCAGTTGTTTGACTTCTTGCTGTATTGTTTCCAGGGGCATCTACTCTGGTTTGTGAGATGTTCTGTACAGTCTTTGACAGCAGAGACTAGAGACAGCAGGAGGCAGTGGTATACGGAGTGGGCAGATCAGCCAGCCCTGTGATCAGAATAAGGATAAGGGAGAAATAAATGTAGAGAGGGAAGAAATTGAGAGGGAGTGTCAAGAACAACAGGGAAGATATGCAGGAAAGAAGAAGAAAGAGATGAAAGATACTCAGGGAAGAGGAGAAGATGAAGGAGAGATAGAGAGGCTAGGAGATAAGAAGAAACAGGATGTGGGAAGGTAAGAGAGACTGAGGGCATATGATGGGTTTTTCCTGCTGATTACAGAATATATGTGAATGAATTTGACTGTTTCATTCACAGAAGTTTTATGTAAGCCTTTGTGGTTTGCATGACTATGCACTCTTGGTTCACTTTGAATATTGAGTCTGCATGAATTCCCAAATCTCATAAGTAAATCTCAGCTGACACTCACCCAGTACCAGGTTTGAGTTGGAAATAAGGTGAAACCATTGTGTTTCTCATAGTTTCTAGCCCAGACCATAAACTGGCCCTAGTTCATTCAAAGCATTCATGAACCTTGATGAAGCACATTTGAGGCTTGGGTTATAATAAACATTTTGGGTTTTGGGCCAAATAATACCATCGGGTTCTTACTCCATGGATCTCAGAAACTGACCTTTGTTTTTGCTATTAAAGTTTTGGTACGGTTTCCTGGCTTAACTGAGGATCTTCAGTTAAGCCAGGATTGTCTATTATTCAAAAAAGAGGAGATACCCTGACCCTTATCTCTCCTGCATTTTGTTTAAAGAACAGTAGTTTGTTCAGCATCCCGCTGCTGTGCCATCACTAGAAAGGTAATTGGCTGAATGTTTTCTCTTCTCTTACATCTGTCAGTTAAATCAAAGGTCCAAAGGTAAAACCTAGCACTCAGGCACAGAGTGTGTACTATATCCTCAGCTGGTGTAACTATGACCATGTTAAACTTGACAAATGGTTCATGCTCAAATATGTGATGAAAGGTTCATGCTCCAACAATCAGGTTTCATTTAATATTTCCTATTCAGACAATCATCCAACTAAACCACAAAACAACAATGTTGAAGTAAATTCAGGATCAGACTTACTCCCACAAAACAACAACAGGAAATTCAGACTTCAGGGTTGATATTATGGCCACAATATGGGATCTTGCCTTTCCTGTCTCCATGCACTTGTGGGAATGTATATTATATGGCTAGGTAGTACAAAACCAATAACTGTTTGCATTTATGTAACCCATCATATTTGTTGGCATAGTTAAGAACAATGGAACAGACTAAAGGACCTGTTTCAACTGTATGTTTGATTTTGTGGGTTTACAGTGGACATTTGACAACACTTCAATATAGGGCAAGTACAAATCTTCAGCTGTGCCACTGTAGTCTTCAGTGAAGATGCAAACATGCTGAGAGGAGAGCTTCTCTCATCAGTGTAGTTAATACATCTCTGAGAGGCAGTAGCTAAGTCGATGGGAGAAGCTCTCCCATTGACATAGTGCTGTCTGCATCAGGGATTAGATCAGTATAACTGCATCGCTCAGGGGTGTGGATTTTTCACACCTTAGAGTGACATAGTTGTACTGAAGTAAGTTATAGTGTAGACCCGGCCATAGGTTTTTTGATTTTCATTTCATTTGACATCTTTTTGGAGTTTAATTTATTTTATCCTAAAGGTCTTATTTTGTGAGGTGTTGAGCAAAACCCCTTCTCATTGAAAGCAAGGGGGGCATTGAGCATGCTCAGGGCTGGCGACAGAAATTTGGGGGCCCCCTACTCTGATCTTTTGGGGCCCCCCCAGCCCAGCCGGGGCCCCCCCCCAGCTGACAGTGGCTGGGGGGGGGAAGCGCAGCCGGGGCCCCTCCCAGCCCAGCCGGCGCTCCCCCCCCCAGCTGACAGTGGCTGGCGGCAGCGCAAGCCCGGGAGCGGCGCAAGCCACCCTTTCTCCCCCCCCCGCGCCCTTTCTTTCTCTCCCCCCCTGCACCCTTTCTTTCTCTCCCCCCGCACCCTTTCTTTCTCTCCCCCCCCGTGCCCTTTCTTTCTCTCCCCCCCCACGCTCTTTCTCCCCTGAACCCGGCGGGGGAAGCCCTACCGAGCTGCAGAGCCTCCCCGCCCTCGCCCTTTTTGCAGGCGGTGGTGCGCCGCTGCCACCGGCCGGGCTCTCTGCTCCTGCCGGGGACACGTGCGCTCATCCGGAGGAGAGCCGCGCCGCCTCCCTGCCCTTTCCCCGCTCTCCAGGCCCGGTGACAAGGGGGGATGACTATGGG
Organism: Sternotherus odoratus; assembly: GCA_032164245.1. NCBI lineage: Eukaryota > Metazoa > Chordata > Testudines > Kinosternidae > Sternotherus > Sternotherus odoratus. Next base: position 59,328,553 of record JAVMKO010000004.1, read on the forward strand.
TACTGCTGTGTACCAGGCCCCGGACTTAAGGGGGCCCCCCTAAAGTCTGGGGCCCTGGTACAGCTGTACCCATAGTACCCCCCTGTTGCCGGCCCTGAGCATGCTCATCACCTTGCAGACCTGAGCCCTAAAGGAAGAGCAATGAAAAAGTATATCCGGATGTACTACTTCATTTGAACGGTTAGGATCTGATGCATGAGTACTTTGGGTTACATTACGGCTTTCAGAGGCAGAGGTTATGTTCTGGGGTGTGGTAATGATTGAGTGGTGGTGGCTGGAGTTACTATGCCTGCATCAGGCACAAGCTGTCATAGTGTCTTGTGAGGTGGAAGAGGTGCTTCCCTTTGTCATTTCTCCACTCTGGATTATCTGTGCTGGGGCAGCTATAGTTTGGTCATTAAAGTGTAACTGTACTTGATACAATTTATTCTGTGTCCACGTATAATCAATAGCCACTGGCATGAATAGGCTGTGGTTAGCAACCCAGGAAGGCTAAAAGGAGTAAAAATCCCATATTAGAGAACCTAAGCCTGTTGGAAAAAAGATAGCCAACACAGCATAAATCCCACTTCTCCCTCATTGAGCTGATGGAAATTTCTCCACGGAAATGCATTGATTGGTTATCCTCGCTGAAGGGGAGCATGGCTGGGAAATATCTGCTCTCATTAGTATTTATTATTAGTAGTAGTATTGCAGTAACGCCTAAGAGCCGCATTCCTGGTTCTACCCCATGTGTTAGGCTCTGTGCAAACATCTTACAGGAATCAACCTCTAGCACTCCCACAGAGATCAGGCCATCACTACCCTTTCACCCAGGCACAGGTGAAGATGTGATGACAGCACAAATTCTAAGCGGGGCGGGGAAAAGAGATGCATAGGGATTAATAGGCAGGAACTCATTTTCTTTGGTTGCCCCAAGACAACCATATCACTTATCCCCCCCCACAAAAACTCCTCTTACATTTCAATGAGATGGGATACCATGATGGGGGCTCTGCAAGTGTTAAATCAGAGAGTTTCATGTGTAACTTAGCCTGTGAGCAGCTTTTTTTTTCCCCTTTGAAAGGGATGAAATAGCCCTACACACGTATATGTGGCACCAGAGAAATGCAGCCTGCTCTGGAGCTGATGGTGGTAACTAACAAGGTGCAAGACTGTGGGGAAGGGAATGAGAGGAAGAGTTTTGACTAAGAACTCCATGGCAAACCTTTACATTTACAGAAGGGGGAATAGAGTATTTAATGTCCAAGCAGTCGAACCTACCTTTATAAGGGATCATCTGAAAGACATACAGATAGTTAAGCTGCATGGAACTATATATGTCCCCCTGGCAAGATGGAAGTCTGAGTGAATCTTGCTGGGGTCTATTTATTTCAGTCATGCTGCTTAGACAACAAACCATCCTCTCCAGGAGGAAGTAACTGTGTATGGAGTAGCAGCAGATTTTTATATGGTACTAAATCTGAAAATGTATTTATTTTCTTTCTTAAAGTACCTAGTCTGCATTAAGGATTTAACTAGGTTTTTGGAGTAATTTTAAACTAAAAGTAGTATAAAAAGGGTCAGAAATAAGTCATCTCTACATTTTTGTTTATGTCTATAGCAGTGTCTGCAGTTAGCTGTTGATATAAATAAGATAAATTTCTATTTGAGCTCTGATTTTATCTCTAAAAACACAAATGCTATAAATTACACAACCATTTTATTTTAAGTTCAAGTCAATATTTAGTGATAAAAATCCACAAATGTAACATTTTAGTGGTTAATATTAGTAGTGTTTAAACTAGAACTTATTTCCCCTTCATACCACTGTTTTCATTGCAATATCTGGTGTGTATTTATTTGAATTTCAGCTGCCCCCCATTCATAGTCAGTTCTACAATGTGGCCTGGCAGGAAAAGGAAATGCCTTAAAATCAATGATCCATTATTAACAGATCTATGAGAGAGCAAACTTGGTATAGCAGAAAGCAGTGGAATCACCATAACTAATGTTAGAACTGGACTGTTACTGCAAAAAAAATTCCATTCAGATTTTTAAATTAATTCATTTCAACCATGTTAACTTCCCTTCTGTTCATTTTGTGCAAAATTGATGCTAGTACAGAGGAATTTAGTGGTTCACAGATACTGGAAATGCTTGCTACACAGTTGAATTTCACCATTTCAGTGAATTCTTTTATAAAGAATTTACTAACAGCAAAATTTGTTGAAACAGAACATTTTAAATAAGTGTTATAGAATATGCATTGAAAGCATACTTTGGATTTGAATGTCCAAATTATCACAGGATAAAATGACTCATCCAATTAGAGCACATTATTATTTAACATTGATACTGTAGTAGCAGGTACAGATGAAACAATTCAGGATGCCATTGTGCTAGATGTTGTAAAGAAGTATAGAAAATGATTGCCCAGCCCTAAAGAACTGGGGTGGACAATAGAGACAGAATAACAAAAAGAAGAGGTGTGCACAATTCTTAGCCAATTAGGAGCAGTTGATACAAGCCGCCAACAGTATAGCCATTCCTAGTATGTGCTTTGTGTCCATTCAAAACAGCTCAATTTTTGTCTTCTGAATCCTGAATACTTCAACAACTGCTTGAAACAAGCTACAGAAAAAGAATTATTTGCAGAACTATCAACAAATAACTTTGAATAATGAATACGTTTAAATCATGACTCGTTTTGGGGATAAGTTACAATCAGAAAATAAATAGAAATTTGTTAAATTGATTATTTATGAATTATCAATGTTTGTCATCTATGACAAATAATTCCAAGGAAAATGTTGTATAAGCTCCTTTAAAATTGTTAAAACACTGTATATTTTGAGACATATACACATGTTGATTTGAAACCAATGTATACAGTCAATTTGACTCAGACATTTCCTCAAGACTCAACAAAATTGTCCTTCTCTTTCTTGCTTGCTCTTTTATACCGCTCATACTGAGGAAAGAACCCCGATGTTGTACATAACATTGAAATTATTGATTTCAGCCCAGAAAGCAAGGAAATTCAGAATTAAGGTATAAACTTTATGTTCATCCAACCCAGTTATGGCTTGGTACAACAGGAATGTATAAACAAGGGGTGATCTCATTTGTACACAGTTTGTACTGCAATACACAGGGGCAGAGTTACAATAGGGTGAGTTAAGGACAGAGTTTCAGCGTTGGCTCTGACTCTTCTAGCTTTTGCAGGGTTTAAGTCAGTCCTATGACATTATTTGAAAGAGAGTCAATTTTTGGTAATTTAATTTGTACATAATTTTAAACCTTGTTTTTGAAAAATAATATGTCTGCAGTGGCGCTATGAGCTTGGGTAACTGAAGATAATTCTGCATGTCAGGGACAATTAATGTATCCTGTGGCTCTGATGACTAGGTTCAAGGAAGTTCTGCTCAGCAGAAATTTTCTTAGTAAAGCCTCCTGGAAAGTTAAAGGCCCCCATCCTACAATTAAAATGGCAAAGTAAAGTCCCCCCTCCCATTTTGTTTTGGATTGACTATAAACCTTGACTCAGGGGAGTCTGCTTTCAGAGGATGGTGGTTCAAAGCAATCATGAATGAAAAGGAGTTCTTGTGGCTGAAAATTCTTCTACATGCTCTCTTAATTGTTTTCCTAAAAAAATTCTAAAAATAAAATTAGGTAATGCTGTATTCAGGCTAACACAGGAATCACAAGCAATGAATGTGAAGCTAGCCATTTTTGAAGCATTATAAAATGTAAAAAAGAAAGTACATTGTGTATTATGCTAAAGCCCAGCCCAAATGTACAGCAAAGATATTTTACAGAATAATTAAAGAATACAAAGAATGCAAAGAATGTTTCCTCTAAGCTATAGCACAATATTGGATGATTAACTGATAGAAAGAGAAAATAAATTAAAATACCCTTTATTATAGCCAATAGTTTGTATTTAACCCAATTGGAAAGTACAAACTAAACCTACAGCCGTGGCAGTAGAGAAATTCCATGGTCTAAGTTAGTGATTCTTAACTTTTGGGTCATGACTTAGGATTGGTTGTTATCAGGTTATTTTCAATTGTCACAAGACTACTCACCAATCTCTGCTGGGACACTGTTAAAGCCAACTAACTGGTGCTCCATGTGCTTTGTCTGGTCTTAGAGACCTGGAAGGCACTTGTATATCATGGTACAAGAACCTAAACAGAGGAGACTAAAGAAGTCCTGATCACACTAGAGAACTACCTGTTATCTACAAGGATCTTAGTTCCGGCATATTGTATGAACTGAAGAGGCAGGAAGGCTGGGGAGACCATTTAAACGTAATCTAGGTGAGAGATGGTGAGGGCATGAACCTAAGTCTATTTTAGGAATGGAGTTGGGAAGCAGGGTGGCACATGTTTGAAAGGTAGAGGGCAAAGCAAGAGGATTTACTGAGAACCTGGAAATAAAAAAAAGACAGGGAAGAGTTAAAGGAGGAATCATTCAAATGTTGTCTTCCTTAGAAACTGTGAATATAATGGAGTTGTCAACAATCATGGAAAAGTGGGGAAGGAAGATAAGTTAGGAGGAAAGATGAGAAGTTTAGTTTTTGATATATTTAATTTTAGGAAGCAGCAGGACACCCAGGAGGAGATATTAAAGTGGCATCTAGTAATGCAAGCCAGGACTGAAGATGAGATATGAAGTTGGAGGTCTGCCTTTCCAGCATAAAGATAACAATTGAAATCAATGGAGTAGAGAAGTTCAAACAGGGCACAATTGCTGGGGGCAAAATGTGGGAGACAGAGATAAAGAAGAAAAGAAGAACAGTGAAAGCAATGATGGAGTAGTTGTGTAAGGAGGAGGAGGAACAGTGTGTGTTTGAGAGAAAGGGTGCTGTTCATTGTGTGTAAGGCAGCAGAGAAGTCAATGAAAATGTGAATAGAGAAGAGTTGCTTAGATTTGATGAGGGAAAGGTAACTTATTAGTGTAGTAGAAAAGACAGATGCTAGATCAACATGCTATCATTGTTAATGCCTGGCATAGTTTAATATCTTTCCAGGAATACATTTTTTCTCTGTAGATTTTTTTTACTTTGGACACAGCCCAAAGGTGAGCGTGGCTTCTCATACCATAAAAGGATAAATGCTTCACAAGATGATTAATTCAACATCCCACCCCTTCAAAAAATATATCTGTGGTTTTAGGGAGAATGAATTATATACTGTAATGTTACTGGAAGCTGGAAGAACAACAGTGGCTTCTCCATTACATTTAAAATAAATAAGCAAAGAAAATGCATATTTTGTTTGGCAATATGCACAAGTCACTATGTTTGACAAGTTAGGACTATCCACTGGTGACCGAGGAACAGATTTTCAGAGTTAGTTGGGCACCCAACATATTTGGTGCAAATATCCCAGCATCCAGGGAGGGGAAAAAAAGAAACAAAAACCTTTTCTATCAGCCAACCACTCCATCCCCTACAAAACAGTGCAAGCAAATAAATATTAAGCATGGGGGTATACTTACGGTTTATTTCAGCTAGATTTACTTTCTGATTCAAATAATTGTGTATATTGCTGTAAAATCTCTGTGTAGAGGTGTTAGAAAAATGAATTGAAAACACAGCAAATAGTAAATCTGCTGGGCCATGTATTCTTTCCTTCAAATAAATTATTTTTAAGAATTCTGCTTGCACATACTTCAGCAGAAGGATTTGTGCTAAGGATATACTTTTAAAGTACTGCCAGTCACCAAAGACATAAAGTCTCTCAAAATCTGTTTGTACTGAAGGCATAAAGTTGCAGTTTGGGCACAATGCTACATTTGTATAGCTTTCATCAAATGTGCTGTCACATAGTTACCATGATGATTAAGACCACTTTGAGAAGTCTACCACCTCAGACTGTATAGATTTACCTTGACCTTTAAAGGCCAGATTGGTACACTTAATAAATTTATCAATTTACTAAATATGTCTTTAGACATTTTATTTATAAGATATTGTTCTTAGTACATATCTAAAACTAGTTGCATGCTTTTCTCAGGCTCAGCTTAACTCCTAACTCTCATATAGCAATTATCCATTGGTGCAATAACAGAGAGGCATAATCCTACAACCCTCTCTCCTGTGAGAGTACTTACTAAGGGATAAGGCCAGCTCACGTGAGTAAGGGTTTGAAGGATGAGGCCCTTAATGTAGAAGATACAGTCTTAATCTAATCTCCAGATACTTTCTTGAAGATTAAAAATTTCCTTTCCCCAGAAGACCTAAGAAAGAACTTGTATGCAGTGCTGTTGTAGTCATGTTGGTCCCAGGATATTAGAGAGACAAAGTGAGTGAGGTAATATCTTTTATTGGACCAACTTCTGTTGTTGAGGGAGACAAGCTTTTGAGTTTACACAGAGCTCTTCTTCAGAAGATGAGCTGAAGAAGAGCCCTCTGTAAGATTAACAGAAGTTGATCCAATACAATATTTTATTAAAGCTAATGTTTAAAATGAAAATATACACAAGTTAAGAAGTAAGGTACTGGACATCTGGAGTCAGTATTACCTCCCCACCTTGTTTCTCTGAGTTAGAAGTGGTTAGGTTCTTGTTCTGAATCCTGCTGGCTAACTAGCAATAGCTATGATCTTCAGTATAAACCATTCCCTACTTCTAAGGAATTACTGAGTTTTACGTATATCATTGGTATATAAATTTCCTAGAAGGTAAAGAAATAAATGTTTAAAATGTAATATCAGACTATTTTAGGTGACACACATGATGAGATTTTCTTAATGAAAAAAATCAGCATAACCCCCTCCCCAAATACCTGTCATGGAGATTTGGGAGATGTAATACAACACATGACTGTCTGGTCTTGAAATGCCTCAGTTTCATGATTCAGCATGACTAGATCAAATATTCATCTGACATGGGGTCATAGTCCCATTTTTCCTTTGTAACAATTAGTAGGCCACCAATTGCAAATAGCTAAAGAAGCTCATAGTCTGTAAGCATATTCAAAATTTATAGGCTGATTTTTTTTCAATTTTTTTATTATGTGTCAAACCTTGAAATGGAAGGCAACATACTACATTCGTGATGACAACCAAACTACCTATTTCTCACATAAATGGATGGCTGATAGTCTGTACTTGTCTAAATATCACTTGTAGCAAAGGCAGGTTAAGTAATACTAGCATTGGTAATGATTGTGGGTGTCTTGTGCATATCTCAAATCAACAATGACAGAGGTAGTATAAAAACAATTTATGAACCATGGTCCTCTTGGGAACTACATTTCAAACCATAACTTCATTTAAACTGTTTATCGGCTGCTCTTATTTAATGTATGAAGTGTCAAAAATTTTCTTTGACATTAGGCTTGTTATTGTCCTTTGATTTATGTATTGAAGCAAAGCATAGTAAATACACAGATTGCCTAGTGGTTTTGTGTTTGAAAAATGATTGGAAACATTTGCTAGAGCTCTACAATAATTTATACACAAGTTTTAAAAAATAAATAAAAGTCATGAGCCTGTTTCAACCCAAGGAACTTAGGATGAAGATAAAGATAAAGACTTTTGGTTGTGATATCTAGTGGCCAACTTTCAAATACAGCTACCTAAATTAATGCACATATACATACAAATAGGTAGCTGAGGATAATTCTTCACATCTGTGCACACGAAACATTCACGTGTATATTTTGCAGAGTTAGCATAACTATTTATATTTGAAAGTGTGGCAAAAGATTAACCAAAAATGACAATAAAGGGACTGGAGCCTGGCATCATCACTCAAAGATTTTCTCTGAGCTCTGTGTGCTACTGGATGGGCCACAATAACTCCATGTGCACCTCCATTCAAGTAAATGGAACTACACCAATGTAACTTGACCAGTGGCTGTGAGCATTCTCTTATATCAAGTGTTTTCATTACTAAAGCTGCTGAAATATTATTGAAACCTCAAACACCTTTAAAGCCCGAAAAAACTTTGAGGTGAGGTTCCTTGAAACCATGGAATTCCAAATCTTGGTCATTTTGCCATTGTGCTGTACAGTGGTCCCTCTGCCATGAAAACAATGATTCCAGAGTGCCATTTTTAAAGAGGTGCTTGAACTGTCAGCTCAGAAAGGAGACCAGGGGTAATGCTTTCTCATATGGGTGGAAGGAAAATGAAAACTTGACTAGAAAAACACATACAGATGTCTGGATTTGATAGAATAGGGACAACTGCATGACAACTGGGGAGGCAGACTGTTGAACCAGCACAATTAACTTTGCAATATACATATTTTAAACAGCTAATAGCAAATCAGTATTGGTCACACCCTGGAATCATAATACAGACAAAACTCCCATTTATCCAGACTTCCATCCAATCACCTTTTTTTCTGGGTCTATGCCAGGACATCTCTTGAAACCTGATATCACCAGTGATGCTGGGCCAGTTTTAAAAGTGGTCACTTTGAACTTTGGTAATTGTTGGATCTTTGCAGGTTGGCAGCCCTGAGATCACCCTCTTTGCCTCATACACTGCATGGGTTAAAACTAGAACTCGTTGAACAGTAATACTAATGGGTGAATATTTTCATGAATACAAGTGCCAGGTTCAATTTGCTATGATTCAAAGGTTAAAGTATGTATTAATCATTAATATTCTGGCAGTTACTAAGTATTTGTGAAAAACTGGTGAGATCCACAAACAGCAACATATTTTTGTACAAATACTTATTCACCCAAAAATTCTTACCAATATTCACCAATCATTATTCCTCTGTTTGAAATATTTAACTCAACCAATCAGCTAGCAGAAAATATACCATGTGACTTAAGAGACCAGCCACATATGAAAAACCGATAATCTGAGAATTATCCAAACAACCTGAGTAGTACTTACAAATAATGAACTTTTAAAAGGAAATTCTCTGCAATCTCCTTACACATCACTGGCTCTCTTCAGTTTTCTTACCCTTTGTAGCTTTCCTTTTATCTCTGTACTTACTCCTTCCTGTTATGGGCAGAGGATGGGACAACTTTTTAATTTTAATTCAGTGTCCCAAATTACAAGAATTCCTAGGTTTTGCAAACAACCAACAACAGATTATGATTTTTGTCTCTCCCCATCATTGTGTTACTGTGCTTTGATGGTACATACACAACTGTCTCTGGTCCTTGGTTTTGTTCTAGTTCCCAAATTATGTATGTATATATATATTTATATACATAGTATATATAACTTTCAAAAAATAGATTCTTTTTACTGAGCTACTGTTACCTCTGTGGACCTTTCATGTTCTGGCTCGTAGTTGAAGTCTCCCGGATTGGGCACTATCAGCTCCACTTTTATCCAGCGGCTCTCTTCACGTAGAAAGATAGAGCATCCTCATTCTAGAAGAAGAATTATTTAGGGCCTTAGGGCTCTGCTTGAGGTTCTTCTTTAAAAGTTTTTCTAACTAATTCTACTAAAAGTAATTCTAACTAGGGACAAGGGCCTTGACCCACTATTCTCCCTTCTCAGCTCCAAACTTACTCTCTGGTAGCAGTATATTTAGTACTCCATAGATGAGCGGAATTCACTTGGTTAACTTCTCATATATGTAATAGCACATTAATTACTTCTTATCAGTACCTCCATAGGCCGCTATCATTTGGAGGTTCAGATAAGCAATAAAACTATTGGATGCTTATCCAACTGATCCACTCCATTGTTTTGTCTGGGATTGGTCAGACTGACAGACCTATAATTACCTGGGTCATCCCATTTACCTTTTTAAAATATTGTATAACATTAGCTTCTTGTAGTCTTATAGAACTTCTCCAATGTTTCAAAGTTTACTAAAAGTCAGTGGTTTTAGTGGTCCAATGAGCTGCTCAGTCTGCTCTTTCAAAACTCTTAGATGCAGGTTATCCAGACCTGCTGATTTAAAAATGATTAATTTTACTAGCTGTTGTTTAACATTCTCTTGAGATACTAATGGAATGGAAAGAATGTCATCATATGATATTACATTCCATTTATTATATATTTTTAAAATGTTGTATAGCTGCCTTCACTTTCCCTCTAAATCAGGTTGGTTTTTTAAACAAATGAACCCTTTTCCTTGACTGTGGCTTTTTGGGAATCTAGTAAAGTTTCCAAAAAATTCCCACAACAACAGCCATGCTGAGTCAGACCAATGGTCCATATAGCCTAATATCCTGTCTTCTGACTGTAGAAGATGCCAGAAACTTCAGAGGGAATGAACAGAACAGGGAGATAATTGAGTGATACATCCCTCTCATCTAGTCCTACCTTCTGGCCATCAGAATCTTAGGGACAGCTAAAGCATGGGGTTGTAGCTCTGACCATCTTGGCTAATAGCCATTGATGAACTTAGCCTCCATAAACTTATCAAAATCTTTTTTGAATCCAGTTATACTTATAGCCTTCAAACATTCCCAGGTTGACGGTGCATTGTGTGAAGACGTACTTCCTTTAAAAAAAACAACCAAACAAACTCTGTTGCTTATTAACTTTGTTGGGAGACCCCTGGTTCTTGTGTTATTTAAAGGGCTAAATAACACTTCCCTATTCACTTTCTGCCATGTGGTTGCCCATTTTTTTCGAGCTCCCTTTTTAAGTGTGCAGTCAATTTTGGATTTATCTATTTTAAATAATTGTGTATGATCTGCGATCTTTGCCACTTCACTGGTTTTCACCTTTTCCCTATTCATTTATGTTAGGACTGATGCAAATCAAACTAGGCTTAATCTCAGAGTCTGTCTCTTCAAAGATCTATCCTCACAGTATTTACAAAATAAGAATTTAGAAATTCTGGTCTCAAAGTCTTTGCTGCCAAGTATAAGATAATAAATACATTTTATTGTGATCCATTGGTGGAAAGTGATCATATACTAATGATATCGGTGCAGCTTCTGACTTATACATATGCCTATAATCTGACTTTCCTGCATCAAGTGAAACAAAGGACCCAAGAAACTACGAGAACTATACTGCAACAAATTTTTATTACATTGGAAACGCGTCATAGTCACAAGACTGGGAGCATCAAGAGCTTCTTTCTCATGTAGTTATCACATAACAACTTTCAGAAGAACAGCTGACATACTGTCTCCCATGGAAAGCAGGGTGGAGCACTTTTTCATATGCGCATATGTGCATTTGGAAACAATTTGTATTACAAGTTTGACCTATGTTCATTTGAACATTCAAACAGATACCTGTTTTCAAGTTGCCTTAGGCCCTATTATTTTATCCTTGGCATATGTATGCTTTGGGCATATAATGCAAAAATCATGCAAAAGAAATGCTGTTTAATGAACAGCTAAACAATGGACTTAGTTTTAGTATTATCTGTAATTATTATTAGAAAGGTTCATCAGACACCAGAAAAAATGATAGTTTTTATGATAGTTAATATTTCTCTGAACTGGTCTGGTATTAGTGCAGTAATATAAAAATTACCTGGTTTTTATTTTCGCTTTCAGGCCAGCCAGTTTCTTGCAGATATCAGCTGGAGATATCATGTAGCACACTTTGATCATCTTAAATACTTTGGAATGGGGTCCTTAATGACGCCTATTCTGCTCTAACACCTGCATAAATTGTGACTAAAAACAGAAATCCATGGAGTTAAAGACTTGTATGAAATTAGAATTAGGCCCATGGTGAATAAACAAATACAATTGATTAAAAGCAAGATTCATAAACCGATCAATTGCTCAGTAAAAAGACAATTACAAGAGGATAAGAACACAGGTATATTTTAATTACGTTTTAAAATTTGCCCTGCATGTCTATCATTGCTCTCTTTATTTGTAAGCAGAGGCTCTCTGTGAGCTGGGAGATATTCACTCTCACCCTGAGACATGAGCTAGTTTGAAAACTCATAACGTCTGGTGGATTCATACAGTTCCTAAAGCCCCTTGCCCTGTAAAATCACCTTTTTAATGATTTTGCAGAACCCAGGAGATTGTGTTCATTTAGAAAAGAAGAAATTGCACTACACCACCACTGTACCAACAACACAGTTTCATTTATGTCATAGGAAATGAGAGTTTTGGCAAATAGGTGTTGAGACTTGATTATTTATTTTGTTTAGACGTGTAAAACCTGCCCTTCCACATGGCTGTTGGAATCTTTCAAAGTGATAGAACTTTCTATTGGGGCTGGGGGCTAGAGCTGGACAGTTTTTTATCCAAAGGGGTTTAGTAAGGAAATTACAAAGCTTGTGAACATAATTTAAAAGAAAAAAAATCTTTTCTCCCTTAGTTCACAATTCTTACTCACAACTATGCAGCCATCTTGAAATCTAATTCAGCTCCTTCCAGCCAGCATTTATTATTTATTATCTGCACTACCATTGTACCTACAATCCCTAATTGCAGACCAGGAAGCCACTGTGCTAGGCACTACTTTTAATCCTCAACCAGCCAGGAGAAGAAAAATCATCTGGACGATAAATAAATGACTTGAGGGCTGAAGAAGAGATTTTTTTCTTTACAAAGAAAGGGACAATTTTAATGAATTATTAATAAACAAATATGTCCACTACATGGCATCCAAAGCTGACTACCATATTGAAGAGATGTAAATCTCTAGAAAATGTGTACTAACCTTCAAATTAATAAACAGCTGTTCTATTCAGTTTTAGAGAACCACTTTCATACAGCAGACATGATAATGGGTCTAACTCTGATCTCACATTGGCTGTACACCAGAATAACTTGACTAACATCCCTGGAATTAATGCTTCATTTTTGCTACTGTGAGAAAGACTCAAGCTTCAATATTTTTAAAGATAAATTTGTTAAAATGACAGTGAAACAATTGCCCAAGGTAAAAATAGCCAGGACTGAATATATCATTCTTGGTCTTGTAAGTTCTGTAGGCAGCTGAAGAATGTTACTGATCAACATGCACCTGTGATTGTGTCTGATACATGTTATGAATGGCAGAAGTGAGAAAAGCCACTCCATTTTTAATTTTTTTAATGAGATCTGCCATAATATAGTTATTTTTTCTGATCTTCAAGATTTGTGAATATCATTTTTGGCAAGCATGCTGCTTAGGAAGGGAGTCTGCAACATGAAAATGAAAAATCTGTCATTGACTGCTTACCAACCATTTAAAGGGACAGTGTCAAGTGCTTAAACTATAAAATGTACTGTCTTGAAAGGAAGGTACATTGTATTCCTTCCCATTTAAGTATACTTGCAAAATATGTTTTTTAAATAAAAAATATAGAACAGGAGCTTATATTATATATAGTATAAACTAAAACACTGGATCTGGAATAACTCAGCAAATGCTTTTGGGAAAAATAACCATAGTGACTTACAGATACAGAGACAAAGGAGGAACTGTTTAAACAATAACAACAACATTATCTAAAGGACCTAAATTACAATGAATCCCTTAATTTCTCTGTAGTTTTTTGAAGGTTATATGAAAGTAGTCTCTCCAGCTGGAATCTTTTCAAGACAGGGAAAGTTACAGCAAACTGAACTGTTTGTGCAAACTAATGCATGATCTTAATGTGCGTGCAAACTACAAGGAGAGAAACACAGTTTTCTCCAGAGAGTTGCTATGTGTTGAAATGATTTAGGTCTGGAAAATGAATCTGTTCATCCTTCTGGACAATTTCTGAAACAAATATTTAGCCAGATTTATAGTGCTGTATATATGCTGTCCAAAGGATTCCTCTGAAATCCAGATTTTTGTAAAGCCTTATCATCTAGTCTGTGAAGACATATTTTTTTAATAATAAATGTAATTAATCAGCATATTTTAGGACCACATAAATATAACTGCTTATTCCCAGTGCAAATAGATGACATTATTCTATTTCTTTTATACAACAAATGATAAAACACTATAGGCCTGATTTTAAAAATATCAAACAAACTAAACAATGGCACCCCTCCAATCCAAAAAACTTCTTATGAGCACCTAAATTATCAAGATTATGGGTCCAGACCGAGCTTTAAGCACATAAAATAAACTTTTCTAAAGCACCTAAGTCACTTTCAAGCCTAAATTCCATTGACTCCTTAGTGCCTAAGTCACTTTTGAAAATGGGACTTAGGTGATTTAGAAAATGTTACCCAGACTGGTTAGTTATTTATCCAAATGGCTAGTTGAGCATAAATTGCAGTCACGCCAAGGATTCCCAGTCACGGACAAGGCCCCTAATATGCTAGGGGCTGTACAAACACAGAATAAAAAATGGTCAGAATTTACAATGAAGGCAAGAGACAATAGATGGAGACAGACAGAGTATAAGGAAACAGTGAGACAATGTTGATTAGCATGACAGGCAGTGGGCTCACACACCAACTGCTTAACCATTGCCAAGTTTTTTGTAGGCACTTGAAAAAGGGGAGTTTCAAGCAGGGATTTGAAAGCGACATGGCTTTGTAGATGTTTATGGGTGCTCCTCCCACGCCCGGGGGTGGGGTGGGGGGGAAGCATGAAAGAAAGCACAAAGGTTCTTGCTTGAAATGTAACATGTGGAGGAAGGAGGCAGGCATAAAAATACACAAATGGCATGCACAGTCATGGTATTTGTGCGTGCTAATTAGATGTTTATTGGCTCACATACATGTTTTGTGATGAAGCCTAAACAATCTGTATTCCACTGCTAATGGCAATGCGAATGTTTATTGTTTTGTTTTGATGTCAATATTTTAAATTCACCTCAAGCGGGTATCTAAATCCTCCATGAAGAATGAGAGATAAAAACATGTGAATACACAGCTGAATATGTTTGTGAGTGATCCACCACAGGAACACAGTTCATAAATTCATAACATGAATCTACTAATGACAGTATTTTAGGAAATTATAGCTGCAAAAAGCTTGTGTGTGTTAAGAACACCATATTTTCAAAATTAAAAAAGGACACTTTTGTGGCAACATTTTTTGTGACATATTCAAATGATCTGCATTCTGGTTCATTTCTTTGATCGGCTTCACCTGGAGCAGAGCAGCAAACATTTCAAAAATTCTGAGCTTTGCCTCTTTCCACTGCACCCATCTGTCCAAGATCCCCCCTCCTTGGTCCCCAGGCCTCTCCTGCCAAGCAAACGTTTTGCACTGACTAGATTGGGTCATTACCTCACTGGATTGATATCACAATTTTATTACCTGGGAAATTATGACAAGCTCTGGCTGTGTATAATGATTGGGGTGAAACATGGTTTCATAATGTGGTAAGAATGAGACAAAGATATAGTGAATATTCGACATCAGTGCAGCAATGTTTTATTTATGGTTATAAAAACATGAATACTTGAATGCCTTATCTGATGAAATAGGAAATTTGAGGTATACCAAAAATAGGTCTTGGGGCAACAGGACATTATATAAAAAAATAAGTTTGTCCTGGTAAAACTAAGATATATGGCTACCAATATCAGTGTTTATTATTGTTATGAAATTCAGTAAGGACTAATGCAAAGTACATCACTTAGGAAGAAACAATCAGTTGCATACATACAAAATGAGAAATGATTGCCTAGGAAGGAGTACTATGGAAAGAGATCTGGGGGTCATAGTTGATTACAAGCTAAATATGAATAAACAGTATAACTTTGTTCCAAAAAATGCAAACATCATTCTGGGAAGTATTAGCAGGAGTGTTGTAAGCGAGACAAAAGAAGTAATTCCAGAGGGCCAGAGTAGCCAGGCAGCCAGAGTAGCCATTTCCCTAGGCGTCCTCTGGCAGCTGGTGCCATGGCTGGCCCTGGCCTTTCCCCCAGGCCCCCCAGGACATCTCCTCAGCAGTGGACTCCCCAGCTTCCCCCCCCACCCCAGCAGAGCCCCCTCCAGAGGCTCATCCCCTAACAATGCCCCTGGTGCCCCACAGCAATGATTTAGTGAGGGATATTTATAGTATAAGCCATGGATTCCCTTCTAATTTTTGTGTATTGCTTGTGACCTGTCCATACCTTTTAGTAAAAATACCTGTGACTAAATCATAGCCTTATTTATCAGTTAGACTATGGAAGCTTCTAGGAACCCCAGTAGTGGGCAAGGACTTCATAGAGTTAGTCAATGTACAAACAAATAACAATTGGTTTGCGTGAATTTCATTTCTAAAAGCCTTCTTGAAGTCACAGGAACATAGTAACAGGATCAGCCCCAGCCGCCATTTAGGCCAGTATTCTGTCTCCAACAGTGGCCAGTACCAGATGCTTCAGAAGAAGGTGCAAGAAACTCCACAGTGGGCAGATATGGGATAATCCATCCCCTTGAGAGTCTCATCTTAATCCCCAATAGAGTTGTCTTAAACCTCAAAGCATGAGGTTTTAAATCCCTTCCAAATTCTTCTCTTATCTTTGACTATTAATTCTTGATAGTCTTTCTATCTGTATAAGCATCCAGTTCCCTTCTGAATCTTGCTGGATTCTTGGACTCACTCACATTTTGTAGCAATTAACTCTACAGTCTAATCACAGGCTGAATGAAAAAGTATTTCCTTTTCTCAGTTTTGAATTTGGCACTTTTTGATTTCATTGAATGTGGTCTTGTTCTTATGTTATAAGATGGGAGAACAGAAGCAATCAACCTTCTCTAGATCATTATTCTATATACATCTATCATGTCCCCTCTGATTTACCACCTTTCAAAGACACACAATCTCATTCTTCTCAGTCTCTCTCCATAAGAGAGTATTTCCAGGCCTATGAACATTCTTCTACGAACACTCTTCTCTGAACCCTGTCTAACTGTGCAATATCCTTTTTGAAATGGGGTGTTCCAGATGAAGGATGCCATCAATATGTATAGTGGCATTATAAACATTTCCACATTATTCTGCATCCCCTTCCTTACCCATGCTAACAGCTTGTCAGATTTTTTAACCACAGTAGCACAGTGGGAAGAGGCTTCATTGATCTACAAAGACATTCAGATCTCTTTCCTGAGGTGATATGTTTAATTTAGACTCTTGTAAGGTGCATGAGCAGTTCAAATGTCTCCCTCCATCTTAGCTATTTCTACCACATTTCTGTCAACTTCAATTGTTTATTCACTGCAGAAATTAGTCAGATTTATTAAACAAGTCCTCCCCATTAGATGGATGCCTCAGGAGGTTTTCTTTAATCCAGTTAAGAGTTTAAAAAAAAATCTCCACTCCTTGTTTTCTTTATTTCTGGTAATCTCTTTACCTTGACTGTATCATCCTGATGTTCTGTCTCCCCTATGTTCTCCACCTCCTTTTACATTTATTTTATGCCTTTTTATTGGTTGACTTTCAGTTTTACTAAATTTTCATTGTATGCCTGCCAATTTTTTTAAAGCAATTTTCCCTTTTCTCCCCGTGGTGAATGCAGAGGCATAGATATTATTCTATGTTCCAGTGATAGATGTTTCTAGTACCACCAAGTTCCTTAAACAGCTGCTCAAATTGGCCTGTGGTATTTATTCCCCATCAGCCTCTAGTAGCACTGTTTTGTCTGGATGTAAATGACTTGTATTCCCCCCTTTTTTTTAACTCCCCACCATAATGATTTCTTCAAGCACTCTGCTTTTCTTCAGTCATTATTTTCTGCTTTCCATAGGTACATTTCTCAATGATATACATATTTGGTGAGATCCTCCTATGGAAATCTTCTAACTCTGAATAATGCCAACCACCAAAGTGGAGATGTGGAATGTAATCCTTCAGCATCTTTAGTCATACTGAAATGAAAATAGCAATGCTGGAGCTAGTATTTAAACAATATCCTATTTATTTCTAGTTGATGCAAATTTAGAATATTTTTCAACAAAGCACTTAAGATAATGCTTAACTTTAAGTCAATATGACTTAAGCATGATTTAAACATGCACGTTCTTGCTGAATAGGGAAGATTTGCTGCACTGGGTCTTAAAGAGGGAAAAAAGGTTGCTCTTCATGGCACCTGGGCTCTTCATCTTCCTGGGGAGACAGGATCATCCATTAGGGGTGTGGAAAGCTGTGTAGCAACTAAGAGGCTTAGCAGCCATTGCCATGTCCTTGGATACAGGCACTAGGAATTTTGGGGCTTTATTTTTGGAGGTGCTGAACACCTAGTAATCCGACTAAAGTACGTAGGAGCTACAGATGTTGAGCACCTTTGAAAAATCCTAACCCTTAAAACCTATGGGCAACAACAACAAAAAACAGGACAACTAAGTCCTACTGATGAGAAACTAACTAGATAAAGCCACTCGGTTCAACCCACAATTCCTAAAGGGAGCAAGGCTTCTGGGAAAAATATTGTTTTTCTACAGCTCTTTTTCCTATGAAAACTTTATAACTTACCCAAGCTGATAGCAGGCATAAAGACATAACATTCTGTAACAGATGGTGAGCTTTAGTTTCATACATACATACTATTATATCTGTGGCATTGTTTTTAAAATAATTATAGTACCAAAGATGAAAACGAAAACTGTACATTTAGTAAGCAGCAGTTCCTTTGGTCAGCATGCAATCAGATGATTGAGAGTTTCGAGAATGATGTGAATGGGGTAAATTACATTTATGTGATCTAAATCCACTGGTTACACGCAAGAGAGGATTAACATCTGTTAAAAATATTATGTTTATCAAGCAGGTGTTTCAATATTTGTATTTATTATGTGTTGCAGCAACAGTCTCTGAGAAAACATTCATACAACAATCTGGTTGTTTTATTGTCTGAATCTGTCAGGACAGTCATTTTGTTACTCAAACATTGCGATCCCCTTGCAAGCTGTAAACTGTTTAATGAGGTGAGTATATTGAGAAAGATGACAGACTTTCAAACTTTTGGAAGAGAGTATTACATCAGAGACATTAGTTTTTACTCTTGGGATTGTTCTTAACACACACATAGCAAAAATTTTGAATTAGACTGAACATTTTCAGAATTCCAGTAAATTCCCTTATGCTGTCTTATATTTGACATAGCTTTCATTAAGTCAATAAACAAAACACTTAGACTCCAGTATTAGTGGAAATAAATATTCCATGAACTACCAAATAGAAAAAGTATAATTACAGCTGACTTTGAAGAGATTTGCTCCGTGTGTCTGTAATACTTTTATTGCCACAGAGAAACTACACAGACACTATCTTGCATAAAACTGGCTGTTACCAGTTAAAACTAGATAAAGGTTAAAAGTCTGATATCTGCTGATTTGTCTTGTAGTGAAATATGACACTGCCAATATTACATCTTCCAAATTGTGTGAAAAATGGTAAGGTTGCAAAGTCAAGCACTCAAAAGTTAGAAAATGCCAGAATTAAGATTCTTTGTGCAACTTTAATTTAGTCCCTTTGTGCATATGTATTATAATACAATCTTCAATTACATGATCAGACACTATTTTTTCTAGAGGAACTCTAAGGCCTGATCCAAAGCCCAGTGGAACTAATGAAAGCATTTTCATGCACTTCTGTGGGCTTTAGGCCAGGCCCAAAGACCACACTCTGCTCTCACTTACACCTGTGCAGCTAATTTGTCTTGGTATAACACAAATGTGAATGTGAATGACAGATTAGGCCCAGAACCTTGTCCTGAAGATCTTACAATCTAAGGCTCTGATCCTGTAATGAACTCTAGGTGTGTGGACTCCTATGCTTGTATGGATCCCCACTGACTTTAATTGATCTACATAGGGGCAAGATTAAGTTAATGTAGAGTTCACTGCAAGATCAAGGACTGAGGTCGAGAAGACAAAAGAAAATCCCCCTATGACAACATATAGCATAAAAATTTGTTCTGTAGACAGACACTCCACAATTAAGGAAAAGGAGGTGGTTTCTTGGAGGTAGCCTACTGCGAGGCTGTTTCCTGTTTGCTATCCCAAGCCTTTATCCCTCCTTTTCCTTTTCTGTGCTCTCCCCTTTATAGCAGGCCTTGTTTCCACTATTGGTTGGAGCTATGCGTGCCTGCCTTCAGGACTGGCAGCTCTGGCAGTTGAATGGGGCTGTGATCAAGCTGCTTGCTTGTAAACAGGAGGGACTCTGCCCCTGTCTAAGCTGAGTATGCTTGTAGACCCCATTAGAATGTCCTAAAACTCATTAGCCCTGGTCCTCCGATTGATAACTTCCATCAATGTCAACAGGAGCAGCATTGGGCCTACCTTTGGATCAACTGATCCAGGCTCAACAAACTAGAATGGCTGAAATGTCTATATAATTTTATTCTTTCTTTAGACCTTCTAAATCAGTAACATCTGTTCCTGCTGATGGAAAATATCCCCTTGACTACAGAGGGATCACAGTCACATGCTGCTGCTGGAACGGCCTGTGTGAATCAACAGCAAGATAGATTCATCACTCTGCACCTAATAGATATAACACCAAAATGTAGCCAAGACATTCCTGTCCAAAGTGGGAGGTAACAGCATGTCCCCTGGTGGACCGCTGACAAAGACTGAGTCAAACCTGCCAAAATGTGAACCTGCTGTTCCAGGCAAACTAAATATTTCAAACCTGATGAGCAACACACAAAGCCATTCATTCCTTCTGGCGATTTCTTACAGATGATCAATTAATACTTGAGTAATGCCTGACAATATTCATTAATATTTTGTTAAATTAAATGAGGCCGAATACAAAAATGAGTCCAAATATATTTTAGAACAGATTCAATGTATATTAGGTGCATTCGTGTTCTGCATCAGTTCCACACTCTAGGTGCTTTACATTATTTATATAAAGCAATTTCCTTAAAATACCACAGCTCCCAAAACGTCCTTTATATATGACAACACAATCTTCTGTAGTGTCTTTCCAACTCCAAACAACATCTCCATTGTTTTCTCATCCATGCCTTCAACAACCCTTTCAAACCAAAGGAAGGTATGCACATGTACAAAGAGGACAGAAAAGCCCTACATTTTAGTATGAGAAAAGGAGAAAAAAGCTTCTTCTACAAAGCTACTTCTTTCCTCCATTTGACTCAAAATCTGTCCTTTTGGATAGTTCACACCTCACTTGAATGAAAGTAACATGACTTAAATAATTGGGATTTGGGTCATGCCCAATTGGTTAATTTAAAAGCAAGGTGATGAGAACATCTTTTATATGCCATGTAAGTGATGGGAGAGAGGAGCTCCAAAACTCCACAGGATAGATCTTCAGTTTGTGTGGAGCAATGGCAATTTACATCAGCTAAGAATCTTACTTCCATCATTGTAATAGTTTGCCTCTGCCATTATATTTTGTGCCATCTCATGGCATCACATGGACAAATGCAATGTGTCGTGATAGACTATTGTCCACATTTTGCTGCAAAATATAAGTTTCACATGGAAAAGTTTAAAAGCTCTTCAAAAACACATCTCTATAATCCTGATCCTGTACGGTGTTGGGCGTCTCCTTGTCTTCAGTGGGAATTGAGGATGTGGAGCCCCTCACACTTCTGAGACTTGTAGGAGAAAATTGTAGAAGTCAAATAACTGACGTGTGTTAGTGAGGTACAGCTAGTAAAAAGGGGAATTGTTTAAAATAGACTAAGTGAAGTTGGGAACCAGCTATCAGGGACAGTTTTGACAGAGAGCCATAAAATGCAAAGCCATGTACTACTTTAGCACGCATTAATGTAGCAGACAGACCTTTCTAACGATCTATAAATAAAACAGAAAAAGTATCTTCCTGATTTAAGTGAATTATTGTTGCTATTAAAGATGATAGCACAATCTGGGAGGAAAGGGGTACCTCTACCTCTAAAAGTGGGGTATTCCACACCCCCAGCTATTACATAGAATCCTTTCACAGAAACTGAATGAATAGAGTTTAATACAGATCAAACTCAGTTTGCATAAGATTCAAGATTAGCTAGTTTTGACACTATTATCAACAAAAAAGAAAAACATTTTTCCCTCTGAAAAAAAATTCAGGCAGTCCTTGTGTGATAACTTGCAATTTTTCTTCCCTAAAATTAATGGATAGGAGAACACCCTCCCCAACTTATATAAATATCTGGACCCCACTTCTGGAGTTATATAAATATAAAAATAAAGTAAGTGCCTGCCTCCAAAAGATTACAATCTAAATAGGGACAAGGTGCAACAGGTGTGTGCAGAACACAAGAAGTGAATGGAGGAAGAAGACAAGGATGACAATAGTAGGAACACAAAGTTACATATATAGGCCAACTATACAATTTTCAGGCTTCATTTTTCATTACTTATTTTAATAAGATAATTGAAAAAGAGATTTTTGATTTATCACTAGTAGGCCACTTGTCTATCTATTATCATTAACATTTCAGCATGGAAGAAATGCCTTCCATTTACTAAACAGTGGGCTGGTCATTAGGTAACAAATAGCTGGGCTTTTAAAGTTTTGTTTAACAAAATGTTAATCTGATCTGAATCAAGGGATTTAAGGGATGCTAATCAACATTATTGTCCAGAGGTTGGGGTTGATTACATAAAATTAAGGTTAGCATTTTAGGACCTAACCCATATTATGATAATTACATAATAGCTCTCATGATTTAAAAGATGGGAATGATTTCTTTCTCCAATCTCTGTTATCAAGCAGAAGGATTAGGATTTTTTAAATGAATGAATCTTTGAGAATGAGGGTAATGATTGTGGGAAAACCTGGGCAATGAGCTGAATTTTTCATTTGTCTCTGATTATGTTAAGACTACTGATCATGCTTACTTCTTTTTGTGTCAGAGTAAGGCAAACAACTTCAGCTCTCACATTTATTGTTAACTACCTTTGAGGATTAATTTTTAAATCTACATGACGTGAGTGAATATTTATGGCGTTGCCTATAATATATGGTTGCAGAGAGGAAGGAAACCTAGGATCATGATACGCTGAAAAAAGACGTGAAGTCAGTATTTCCAGAGGTTCCTTTACAGGCCACATCACTAGTCTTCATCCAAACTATCCACTTTGCTGAGCAGAGAGCTTCTCTTTTAAAACATTTTAGCTTCTGTTTACCCGCATCCAGTCCCTCTTCTCTCCTTTGTCTCTTCCAGAAGGTGTTATTGCAAGTGGTGGCCAGAGGAGGGTGGAGGTGTCACCAGTAGGGTCATGGCTATGGTCATGGATCTATTATCAAAATTCCCCTTCTCTCAGATTCCCAGGAGGTATATTCTCAGGATTGGGGGGAGTCTAGTTGTTACTCACTACAGTAATACAAATAATAAATAATAATTATAATAATAGATTGACAATTGTAGTTCATTAATATACAGAAATGATAGTACAGTATTTTTCATATTGTTTCTTTATACCATTTTGTTTCTCAGTCTTCTAGCTGGTAGCACTGAATACTGTTATTTATCTACTTTGAAAACCTGTTCTGTAATTGTTTGTGTGAATATATTATCCTTTTTTAAATTGTAATCCAAAACAGAAATCTCAAACTGCTCTATTGATATAGATTAAAAAAATCTTGGTCTTGGATCTGGTATTTAAAACAGACTGGGAAATGTTAATAATCATTTTCATGTTTGTAGAACTAGATTTTACTTTTATAAGTCAGAATTTTATAGAATTTCTTAATTTGAAAAATATGGATACAAAAATTCCTTTCTCTTAGACATGCTTTCTTAACCTAAAGATCAGTTCAATAAATCATATTAAGTGCCCCTCAGCACTTTCTCTATATTTTACAGTGCTTCATTACTTCAGATAAATATAGTTATAGTACAAATAATGTGAACATAGAATTCATGTGCAAGTACTTAATTGAAGGGGATAAATTTTTATGCAACAGTACTTTGTTCCTCCTAAATTTTTAGTAGGCCAGAAGTAATAATATAAATGATAGTAGTGTTACATGTATTTTTTTAATGAAAAAATGCACAATCATAGTTAGTTTAGTGGCTTTGATCTATGATAAGGTATGAAATCAAGTTGGTCCCTATTGTGGTATTTAAAAAAAAAGGTAAAACCAAAGATTTTTGTAAAGAAACCACATTTTTAAGTTTTATGATTAAATCAGCCATTGCTTTGCTGACCAATAAAATGGAAAATGCGTGCTTTTATAGATTTATAAAAAAGGCAAACTATAGTTGCATAAAAAATAACTTTCGCCGATTGAGTACAGGTGGTGACTTGTTTAAACTCTGAAGATGTAAAGGCTTAGCATGTATGCCTGAAAAAGGTAACATGGCACAATAAAAAGTCTTCCATTCTTTTCTCATCAATCCTTTGGGTATTCCATGTCAAATAAATGCTACAACAATTTATAGTAAAAGTATACAGTGGAAGTGCCAACGTTAACACTTCTTAGGATTGGATAGTGTCCAAATTTTTCACACCAATATTTAATGTGAACTAAAATGTCTTTTCCATTGGAAGTGTCAGCTGTAACATGCTTTCCTATATTTGGCAACATGTTCATGAAGTCAAATGCGTATGATGTTCTTTTTATTTCAACCATGATAAATTGTGTTCATTTGTTTAAGTGCAAGTGGCAGTTTTAGTGTTCCTACTATAAATTTTGGTTAACTTCTATTGACATGCTGTATTAAACTTAAGAAAAACAAATTACACTTCACCCATTTTAATTGACTAAATGTGTCAAAAACACAATAAGTGCAACACTAAGGGTCAGAGCCTCAGCCTACACCATAATGGGTGTCATGGCAAGGATCCAGCTTTTTGTACGTTTCATTTTTCATAAAGTTTTCATATAAGGCATACATTTAACATTCATTTCCCCGTCAAATTTGTAGCTAAAAAATTCTCTTATGTTCTGTTCCTGTTGCACTCTATCACACTGTTAAAAGTTTCCTTTGTTATTTAAGGAGATAGTACTGATGAATATGGATGAACTTCTGTAAACATAAGATTTGGAAATTGACTCTGGTATTTCAAGGAATGAATTAATGATTTATGTTGCACAAATGGATTACTGTAGCAACCCACAGCAGAGACCATGTTTTGGATTCCCACTGTCACTGCTAAATAGATGAGCATCTACATGGTTGGGAGCCAGACAAAACTTGGCACACTTCACTCCTCTAGGAATTGACTAGAGCTTGTCACTTTTAATTCATGTGTTTTATGTTATAGGGTTTACGTATATTTTTTCCCCTTCCAGAATTTCTAACCTGTTTTCTAAAGATTAACAAGTGAAATTTAAGCAAATCCACTAAGCCACTCTGGGCACAGTCCTACTGCCCTTGAACAAGGAAATCTTCCTTTGCTTCACTTGGGGATTTGCCTATGTGAGGACTGCAGGATCAGGCCTTCTGTAAATACCTGTCTTTTTATTGTAGGGCTTACATAAAATTAACCCTATTTCATGAGTTGTAAACTCAACTTGATAATCAGTGTCTGATAAAGACTGCAGGTAGGATTTTCAAAAATGCCTAAGGAAGTTGGATGCCTAACTTTGAATTTCAGTGGAAATTGGGCACCTATCTACCACAGGATTCTTTGAAAATCTCAGCCTAAGTCTTTAAATCATGGTCAGCTTTGTGAAGGGAGTAAGGAAGAACAGTGCTCTGAGGACAGCACCAATGCAGACTACACAGGAGCAGCAGCTGCTACATCTTTTAATAGGGCATGCACCTCACCACAACAGTTAGCTGGAGTGACAGGCCCATGTTTCCACTCCTGACGTGCTCCTGACTTGGGTTTCTACTGCTGCTGGTGGTGTACCAGATTCCCCTGGTCTAGGTATATGGAATTACAAGAACCACTATTTTGCCACTGGTCAAAGGGGTGAGGATTGCTCCTGGCACACTGTAGGAAATTTTAGGCACTGTCTAGCACTGAACATTTTTAGCAGCAATAGTTACATTTTCAATTACAGTATTTTGCATGCACATTTTTGTATATCCAAAATATTCCAGATATTTTAAGTGAATAAAGTTGCAACGGAATTAGTTCACATTCCTGGCCTTCTGTCTTTTCTGGCAAGGCCAGACAATATATGATTCCTTTTTTCATTACAGTGTACTTCGTATACACTGAAAAGGAGACTGTAATGAATCCATTGAGCTTTGAATAATTAATCTCATGCTACGAACAATGATGTTGAGACTACCCTCGTAAGTGGGAGAATACAAATGTTATACTCAAATGTATTACGTCTAAGGCCTTTTATTCTCCCATTCATATAAAATTATGATTCTAGAGAAAAGTGAGGAAAACATTGCAGTGGAAAAGATTTCAATTTTAGATATTTGTGTTGTGTTAAATTGGGGAATATGCTTCAGTAATACTTGATATTATTGCACAAGAACCATATTGGATGCAAATCGTGTCCGACAAATCCTAATTCCCATGCTCATTTATGGATATAATATTTTATTTCAGTTAAGAGTTGCTCTCAATGCTCTCCTCTGTTGGCACCGAGGCAGCATGGAAGAGTAAAAAACTTGACTGAAATGCAGAGGGGTGAGGAGCCAAGCTTTGGGCCTAGGGATGAAGAAGGAGTAGATTAAATCAAGGAGCCTGATGTGCTGGTGGTAGTGGGGAAGTGGAGGCTGGGATTGGGAACAGGTCCTGTGGAAAAAATAGTGTGTGATCATGTAATTAAAGACTGTCTCATTATACATATGCAAAAGGGGGCTGAATTAAGATTGCACAGGCAACCTTAAATCTAACATTTCCTAATTTTTGAGTGCTTCTTTACAACATAAATGTTCTTTTAACCCTTTCTGTTATATATATTACAGACTGATGTATGTGTGTGTACAGACCTGTCCCTCTCAATATTTATGTACACATCCTGGACTATTTCATTTATAATCTTGCCCATGGAGGGTAAGGAGTGGAGTTGCATAATACTAGGAAGTGGCGATAGTGTTTCACAATCCCTAGAAGATCATTGTAGGACTGAAGCAGGAGTCAGTGATGTTATCCTACAGTCTCAAGACACTTCTGGGCAAGTGAGGAACAGCTTATTTGTGAGGGTTTTGCAATTCCAGAGTCAAAAATATTTCAGCAAAAATTGAATTTTTATTGCTATTATTTTTATCATTAAATAGTTTTAGAAATCTGAAAAATTCTGTTTGTTTTTTAATGGAAAGCACAATAATATTTGCATGAAATATTATGAAGAAAGATTTTTTAAATTTTGCCCATGAAAAATTGACATAGTTTGAGCAGCTTAATAATAACAACGTTATCCTGCCAGCAATAAAACAATTAAACATTAAACAATTAAGCAATAAAACAATTATACACAAAGAAAATATCCTACTTTTACAGTAACTAAAAGCAGCAGAAATAACCTTCTACTTACATGCTCCAACTTTTGCAAACAAACATTTGTGTTTGAAGCCTCCAGCAATTACTCAGACCTGAGTTTTCTCCAAAAAGCCTTCAAGGTGCTTTTTAAGTCATAAGGACTCTACAAGAGTGGTGGGACACACAGATCTACAACAATTCTCATTCATGGAGAGTCTCTTTCACTCATTGGGCTGAAGGCAAAACCCAACCCGATTTGTCAAAAATCAAACTCCTACTCCTTTTAATAGGTGAACCTGCCACCCACTTCTCCTATTCTAAAATTCCCTACATGAGAATTCAACCTCCGTGGAGTTTCTGGGGAGTGACTCTTTATTTCAACTCTAATGTGATATATTTGCACTCTATTGCATTTAATCACTGCTTGCTATGCTTGGACATCACACATCGCACCTCATCAGGTTTTGCTATTCTGCTTTGTTTTTCATTACACTTCTATATTTTCAACACTGTCCATTATTTTGTAAACACTCTCAATGCTCTTGACATTCCATCACCCTCCACCCCTACAAGGCACTGTCCATCATTCTCCATCACATTAAAGTAACTGGGTGGCTCCATCATACCTTAGCTCATTGGAACTATCAACAGGTTTCTATTGCCTCTCATTCTTTGATATTCTCTGACATTCTTTCGTTTTTCATTAGTGTTTGCTATTAAGACGAAATGAAACATGAAAATCTTGCTTTAAATGAAATGTGGCATCTCAATATATGTTTCCTTGTAAATATACAGAGCTATTCATTGCTAGACATAGTTATTTATCCCTGTCTACGTTCTAGACCTTGTTTCTTATGCCCTTGAAAATCTATGTTCATTGCCAACCACAAAAGCGAAAAAATGTATTTCTTTTCTTGCCAGTATAATCTTACATACTAGAGAAACTGACGAGTAGAGCTTCCCATTCACCTAGAAAATTTTCCCACTTGCCATTTGTGAGTAGTTCAGGACATTTGTCAGGTTCAGAACTAGTAAGTCAGAACATAAAATCACACATATTTCAGTAAAGTCAAGTGTGTGGTCTTTATTTTAATTTTGCTTTCCTTTTGCTCTTTAGTTTATGGAATTGCAGACCTTGTTTACTTATGCTAAAACTTTCATTTGGAATACATCATAATTTTTTTTTTTTTAACAAAGAAAGCACTTTATTTTTTCAGCCAAAACAATATATTTTGCCTTCTTTAATGGCTGGATAAAATTGTAACAGTTCAGGAACTTCAGCATTTTTAGTTTTTTCTTTTAGATGTGTTTTCTAGTTAAAGAGTTACTCTTTATCACAATAACTGTCACAAATTCATTTTGGCTAGGCTGATTTGAACCAATGGTTTGTGTTTTGAGGAGGGTGTTAAAAAAGTTGACATCTGGAGGCAAAAAATTTTCAGGGCTGCACAACAAGAAAGGTGATCATGATTTCAGGTATGTAGGTGGATTGTGCCCATTGTACCATCTTATAGTAAGCTGCAGAGGATCCTTTCTCTGGCTAGTGCAGGGGTAAAGGAGATGATCCCACTTCTTCCTTCTAGTTAAGGCTGCTAATGTCCTAGGGAATAGTATCTATACCCAGGGGAATGCAGTGACTCTGATTTTGCCTGTTTTCTTGCATGACAGCATGAGGTCCTGCTCCTTTGAAAACCCATTAAAAGAAATTTGTCAGTAACATATCCCAAATAGGGCTTCTCTGGCTGATTCTGGGACTCAGCAGAGCACAGCAGACAACAGTCTGTGTGAACTCCTAGGATGCTCCCAAGCTTGCTTGGAAGGTCTATTTTACCGTAACATTAAAAATACATGTTAACAATACTGAATGATCTTCATTCACTCAAAATAGGCACACTATGGAAGGTGCCAATTCAGTCTGAGCTAGGAACCTACTGAGCTGTGGGGTAAGAGCAGAAGCTTTTAGAAGTACTGTACTTATATTAAATAACGTATGGTAAACAGAGGACTTGCGTTTTCCCTTATCACATGATGGCATTAATACTAGTAATTTATGGACTGCCAACGTAGCACACAGCACTGAACAACATGGATGAAGATAAAGTCCTTGCCCCAAAGAATTTATAATCTAAACAGAAGCTGACAGTATGGGGTTCATACATACAGAGTAAATAGAAGGAAAAAGCACATTTCAATTGGTGCTTTTTTTTTTTTTTTTAAAGTGGACTTTCTGGATGTGGAGTTTCATTGAGAAATATTAAGATGTTTGAGTCTTTGCAGAACCTCAATGTAGACTTGGGGTCTTGCATATCAGTTCCATCTCCCTCACCCCGGCAGTGCTACTCTGGTATTCTGTGGGCTCAGTGGGTGAAATTTACTCTTGCTGCTCTGGCCATGGACCTGACAACGTTGCTGGAAAAGTAACAATCCAGATGTATCTCTGTGCTGCTCTCATTTTAGGAGATTTGGCACAGCTTCAGTATGTGAAAATGTCTTCTCAACCTCGATACACATGACAAGCAAGACAGATTGTTTCCTTTAAATCTGGGTCTGAATACCATCGCTGGCTTTGAAAATTCCAAGAAATGCAATTTCAATTTAAATCACAATAAATTTATAAGCTGTTATACGTGGAAGAAATCATCTCATGGGAATTGGGCATAAAACTATAATGTTTTCATTAACAATCTGTTTTCACAATTGGCTTAACTTATATTTACTGTTGGGGAATTTGTTTATATATTATAAAACACAATAAAACCATATTAACTATGTATCAAAGTATCAGTTTTTATGGCCAGGTTGAATTATTCATTTTCCTGGTTTAAAACCTAGGATCTTTTCTGTCTGATTATATGATTAAGTCAAATACAACTAGGCAGCTTGCTTACTGTCACCTACCTAAAAAAGGATACCAGTAGCATAGGTTCTGGAACTAGGGATTCTGGCAGTACTGCCATACCCCCTAGCTTGAAGTGGTTTCCATCATATACAGCATTGGTGGGAAACCCACGGCCCACAAGCTGCAGGTTTCCCACCGCTGATATACAGGGTTTACAGTTTGGTTCAATGGCTGTCAGTACCCCCAGTATAATAATTGTTCCAGCACTCCTGATCAGTAGCAATTTCATTAATTCATTAATCAGAGAGGTAGCCGTGTTAGTCTGGAATAGCAGAGGTAACAAAGAGTCCTGTGGCACCTTAAAGACTAACTAAAGTATTGAAGCATAAGCTTTCATGGGCTAATACCCACTTCGTTGGATGCAAGCAGTGGAAGTGGAAGTGGAACTGCTTGCATCCGACGAAGTGGGTATTAGCCCACGAAAGCTTCTGCTTCAATACTTTAGTTAGTCTTTAAGGTGCCACAGGACTCTTTGTTACCTCATTAATTCATTAGTTCATTCATTCCTGTGTCTCCCATCGCCCTCTCTGCTATGACTGTGCCAAGCAACAGTAGAACAAGTGAAATACATTTTAAACTACTTTTATAATGTTGTTTCTGTCCTCCACATCCAGCTTTGTTTGGAGCTGGTACAACCGCTAAGTATGGGGGTTACCCTGCACAAATCAAGTTTTTAAAATGTATGGAAAAGAGCTTCCTCACACAAACAAATTCCTTTCACATTTTCTGGTTTGTTGCAGTAGTGTGAGAACAAGAGTGCTCTGCACACTAGGTATCAGCATGCAAATAAAACATAGCACACTTTGCATCAGCATACCTATTCTTAGCATCACTTTTCCCCAGGAGCAAGTATGGTACTACCACTGGTCAAAAAAGGAACTGTTGCAAAAAAGTTCAGAAATGTTGAATTTGTTTTCTTTTTAAAGGGTTTGAAACGACCAATTTTTTCCACATTTTTTTTTAAATTGAAAACATTATCTAATTTTTTTGGTTTACCAAAAACTGGGCTTTTGTGCCAGAAGGGATGTCTTGAAAGTTCTTTGGATCTCCATTCTATCATCCAGTCAGGATAGTCACTACAATTGGTAACTTAGGTGGCCGATCACATGCCACAAACAACAGATAGCATTTAGTCAGAGACATAGCTCAAGTGACTAGTTCATATACTGCTCATTGGTTGAAATAAACTTGAATAATATGTTCATTGAACAGTTATGATTAATAAGAAAATGCATAAAATATCAAAATCTGTTTACAGATTATTTCTGTTTGCAAATAAAGGAGAATTTTTTCTGAATAAATTATTCACTGAAATAGTTGACTGTGCTCTAATGTGAATTATCTACTTCTCAGGAGTAATGAGGCTTAATTCACTATTGTTTGTAAAGAACTTTGGTATCCTAAGAGGGAAGGTGCCATAGTAATACTATGACTGATCACTCAGTTCACACAACTTTAGTAGAGGTGGTCAAATAATATTTCCTGGCACTTTGAAAATGAAATAGTCACCATACATTTTTCCAGTACTTGTAACCCTTCTGCCAGGTGGTTCTGGCAATAACCAGGGCTGGATTCAATATGTAGGGGTTCCTTTTCAGCAATACAACACAGTACCTGCTCGAGACTCCACCAAGTAACTTGGGAAAATTACGTACAACACGTGGGTGCCTCTGAGAGGCAATACTTCCCACTTGCAAGCACAGAGTCTGAGTGCAGAAGATAAACTGGTAAAGAAATGAGGGAAGTTACCAGATATTAATTAGGGAAAACGTAGCAAGCAGGATTCATAATGATAAAACTGTGAGCAGGACACCCACCCCAGAGTGTGTGGGGCAGTGTCTTCTGCCTCGTGTTCTTGAGTTCTACAACCAAAAGTTATTTCCTGTGCTCCTCTTTGCTCCTTCACCATTCCTCACTCCCAGTGGTTGTCCTTGGTCCGTGAGGGCCCAGGGTTCAGAGGTGCATATATATATGTGAGTTCACCTCCCACCTAGGGAAGAAGGCACCTTGCTTGCTCCACCATGTGTGCACTTGCTTTGGCTGGCCTCCTACCAGCTGCCATTCTGCTCCACTGGCTGCCTCAGCAGTTGCTCACTCTTCCCATGGGCCACCTGCTCCACACTCTCGCCTGCTGCCACCTGCTTCTCTACTGTGACTTCTGCAGGTCAGTCTCTTGAGATTCCACCTAACTTTTAGTGATTGTCAGCTCTTAGTGGGGGAACCTGAAGCAGGCTGTGAGGAAATGCTTTCCCACCACAAGTGATTTCAGCTCTATTGAGTACTTAAAATAACAAAAGATTCTTACTGGAGCCTATTTAGCTTTATCTTTGAACATCGGGGAGGAACAGGTTAAACCAGACCATAGGAAGAGTCCACATCTCCTGGCTGGGATACCTGTCCCCACGCTTCTTACTTTCACAGGGGGTTGGCATTCAAGTTCCTTGCTTAGCGAGTTCCTTTCATCTAAGGATTACCCCTCAATCAGGACAGGCTCAGCATCCGATGAAGTGGGCTACAGTCCACAAAAGTTTATGCTGAAATAAACTGTTTAGTCTCTAAGGTGCCACAAATGTTCCTCATCTTATTTACGGATACAGACTAACACGGCTGCTAATCTTAAACCTAGCACAGTTCTGTTCCCCTTTACTCGTACAATAAAGATAACAACACTGAGAACAACATTTTATTACCCCTTCATTTCAAACTAAAGTGATTTGTAATCCAACACCAGCCAAAGCTGATCACTTTGAGCAACACAGCTCTGGTCTGCTGGATATTTATGCAGAGTAGGTGTGTTCATGTAAATGAAGTTTTCTCCCAAAGTCTCTCCCCCCCAGCCAACTAGCTCTCTGGAGACAGCTCATTAAGACCCTGCTTACATCCTCATTGTATAGTTCCACCAGTAAAGAGGAAACATCCATTACCATTTCTGGAAGTATGAAACTTATTGACCAGTATTGTGAAACTTGTGATACAAGGCCTGGAAATACCGCAACTCAAGTAGATTTCATATAGTCCTCAAACTTGACTGGTACTTCACAACAGTTAACAGTAACAACTACATGTCAGCATTCAGTCCCAATATTTCACACTTTTTTTTTAACAAAATCAAATTTGATAAATTTGACTTGTTAGGTGTTTTAATATTTGCCAATGTAGAAGTGTCTGTGGAAGTAAAATTAAATATGCAAGTAACAGCGGTCTGGAGAATGCCTTGCTTTTACTAATATAGATTAATGGAGAAATGAAGGATAAACAAAACATTTTAAATGCCAGGATCAAGTCCTATACACAAAGGTGCTGATTTTCTTTTATTGATACTGAAAATGGATTTAGGAGATCAAGAGAAAAAAGCAGAGAAGCTTCTGTGTATTCACAATATTTTTACTTATCAGTTTGCTTTCACCTTTTCTGATAAAGATATTGTGTGCAAGCACAAAAAACGCAAATGGTAAAGGTCTTGAAAGTTATATTGATAAACAGCTACATGTGGAGCCCACAGCTAACATAAATATCTTGTTTAGGCTGTAAAAATATATTAGCATGACATGTTAGCTTCATAAATTCTTCTACCCCATAAGGTGGGTGAGGGTCCCCCTGAATCCCAACACTGCTTGTTATTATCATTCATCAGCTGCTTTGACATTCATCAGGCAGGCAGTTAAGGTTGAAGCACTATGATTTTGGAGGGGTAGATGCGGAGTGAGCCATTAGCTGTGACAGACAGCCTTGTTCCCAAACGCTCTTGAGAAGATCCTTCACTCAGGAAAGCAACCACTGAAATGATATTTTCTATCTGTGTACTGCTAAGAAGTCCAGAACACAAGCTACAGATTTTGTTTTCTCCCTAGAATAATGTATTTGAAGTTAATTTTGATTTTTCAGAGCTTTCTAGAAGTTCATGTAGGAAAGTTCAGGCATATCAGAACTTTCATAGCTCTCTCGCAAGGACACATCATCTACACTTTTTGACAGCGTAGCTTACATTTACAGTAGGACCATACCTCTTATTTGTGAGAAGACTGTATGTTATACTCTTTATATAAAGAGTGAAATCCTGTCCCCTTTGAAGTGCATGGGAATTTCTGATACTGACTACTTATTTCAGGAGTTGGGCCTGACTTTTTAATATAAGTGTGGTATTGCTGAGCTTAGTTATACTGTTTCAGAAATGCAAGAACAGTTACAAATTTCCCACATGTTGTTTTTCAGGTATTTCTTATCTTTGTGTAAGTGAGGACTCAAATGACAGTCTTATCTCATTGTGTATGTCAATGCCTAATTGATATAATGCTGAAATTTCGACTTCTTTGAAATAAAAAGTATTTGAGAAAAAAAATGATTTTTTTCTGAATGAGTCTCTGGCAGGCTAAAAATCATATATTACTTTTGAAAAAAAATGTAGGATTGATCTAGAGTAAAATGTTCAGTGGGGTCTAAATGATGTGGCTGCCTGTCCCATTTTAAAAAGCACTTAGGAACAGATCTGTGAAAATCACTCTGAAAAATTGAAAAAAATGTTTTGAGTTGACCCAAAATGAAAACTTTAAAATATTTCGATGAATCAAAAAGTTAAAACCAAAAACAAACACAAGAGTTTGTTAAACCTGAAACAAATCATTTTCTTTTGATTTTGTTAAAAAAATCAGGTGTTTTTGAAAATGTCAGAAGGTTTGGGGTGTTTTTTGAATTATTAAAAGGCTTTTCTTGACTGAAACTATTAATTGAAAACAACACAAATTCACAAAATTCAGTGGACCCGAATCTGCATTTTTTCCACTGAAATTTTTCTTTTCCTAAAATTTTTGCCCAACTCTACATAAGAGTCTTAAGACACTTTTGAAAAAGGATTTTAGATATTATGGGGAAAATTCCCAAATCACTCAAGACTGAAAGTAAAAGTATTTTAAAAATCTAGTTTATTCTATACAATTTACATTGTTTGTTTATTTTTTCCATTTCATGTAGCTTGGACAATGAAATTACAGAGATCTATGTCAAATCAGTGTTACTCTTTGGTTCCTCTATAGCAGTACATAGCTTCAGTGTTGGGCCCTGGTCTAATAACTGGTGGCATACAATCCTAGCAGTGCACCCTTGTGCTGTCACAAGTACAGTATCAGGACCTTGGGTTGCAAGTATTGCAGGAAAAAGCCTACCGCTGATTTTGCAGTCAGACCATGTGTGCATCTCCCTTTGATGTCAAGAGGAATTTTACATGCACAATTCCAGGGTTGGACTCCATTTTCCACATCAACCTTGATGCATAGAGCTCACATAAATGTTGCTATTGCTAATGTTAAGAATAAATCATCTCTTACAAGAACACATTTTTCATATCCATATACGTCAGTTCTAATTTTGTTCCTCCTCTACTACTAAGCAAAGACAAGAAAAACCATCCATATTTTAAAACAATTTCCTGCATTTTCATTTCATTGAGCTATAAAACTTTGAGTTGAAGCTGGGAGTAAGAGTGAGTTTAAGCAGCACTGGAAATGTTGTTAACTAAGGCCCCAGTGCTGGAAAAAGGTGAAGACAATTAGGATTTTGCATTGGCTTAAGAGTCCACACTGGTGCATCTATTTACAGCATCAGGATCTAATGAAGACATCTTAAATTAGCTCATCACAGTATGCTCTGCTCTGAGTAAGTGGTAATGTATAATTGTGCTTCCCAAAGAAACAAATTGTGATGCTGTCACATTCTTTCCCTTAGTCATCTTCCTTCTTCACTGAGGAAGTAAAGAGTGTCAAACAGATAGCTGGCACAGTATACATCATCCAGTGTGGCTAAGTATGGTGGACAGCACATTGGAAGAGGGGGGCGGAGCCCAGGCTCTGCACAGTCCCCATCCCCTTCCATCTACATGTGGGATGGAAAAGCAGAGTAGCTCTGCAGAGCCTGCTTTCCCTACCATGCTGCAACCCACCTTACAGGTAGCCCACTCAAGGGAATGGGCCCCCTTACTCCCCTGTGTGGATGATGAGGACTGAAGATAATCCTTTATATGTAATTTTCTTAGACCCTACCCCTCAAGGGAAAGGTGCTGTGGTAGACCCTAAATTCACATCTTGGTTGGTTTTCTGTTACACCATCAGTATTATCTTTGACAAAGATATAATCTATGCAATTTCTGTGTGTCTAAGTATTGCACTTTGAATATAATGCACAAGATTTGGAAAAGGCTCTTTAAAAGGCAGACTTTATAATCAGATTGGAAGGGAACAAATCTCTCTCACTCTCTTCATATTGGATTATGGCAAAGATTAGCTCCTATTTAAGCATCATTGTACAAAGTTTTCCAAGGGATTTTCTTTTTAAACTACTACCACATGTTTTGTTCCATTTAAATAGCTTACATATTGGGTATATGAGATTGATTGATGGCATTGGTTCCAGTCATTTTGTGAGTCATTTATTCATTAGACGGTTAGGTTGAGAATTTATTTATGTTATTTATTAGATGAATGGCAAAATGTAACTCATTGATACTCTTTCCAACTCTCTGGTTAGAAGCCATGGCAGGAAAAATAGCACACACTAGACCATTATTATATAAACAATATAGATCTTTTCAGTGCATAAGAATATACATATTTGTTTGTAAAACCACTACATTACTGTTCCCATTTGAAAAAGAGAGCCATGTAATTGATATTTCTAAGTTTTCTTCCACACATAACATTAAAGCATTATTTACTTTTCTGCAAACACTTCAAAAATGAGAAATGCACCAACACATTAAAACAAGCCCCCCTCCCATACACACCAGATAGTCAAGGAACATACATGTTATGCAAACACGGCCATCACTCTTCTATCTCAATGACTAGCCAACATCAGGATATGAATAATAATTGAATGAAGTTAAACCTGGGCAAGGTAAAGGTTGTATTGGTATGAAAGGTAGAGACTGGAAAGGGTTTGCTTCCATCCTCTAGTCACTCTACCAAGGGCCTTGAGTCTCAGACAGTAAAGTTTGCAGCAATGACTGCAGTGTAAACAGTCTACAATATAGGGTTATATTGGAGACCATTCTCCATCCTGTCTGATGATGACCTTGGCCTGCTTTGATTACACGTCTGGTACCTTTATATTGGACTGTTATATTGTATTGAAAGCACTGGCATTGAAAAAGCAACCAGTGATCCAGAATGCAACCCCCCCTTCCCTCCTACATTAACAACCCATATCACCGAGTGCGTAGCACTTCTGTATTTTGTGCTCTTAATTGGCTCCCATTTGGACATGCTGTCAAGTTTAAGATTTCAGTCCTTATTTTCAAGATCTTCAGTGAACTGGGACCAGGATACCTAAGAGACCACCTCACCTTTCAAGACTTCCTTCCTTCAGCCTCTCCTCGGGATCAATGGAACTTTCTAGCTTCTGGGTGAAACTTGTGATATGCTAGAGATTTTTAGCTGTTTTGCAAATGGCATGAGACTATGGAACTCACTTCTGTGGGAATGAAGAGCAACCAGATAACTCATCATTTTTACTTTCAAATACAAAATCTCTTTCACTTTGCTTTCCCACTAAATGACAACTTTACAGGCATTTAAGGGGTGGAGGGGAGAGGATCAGAAATCAAAGAAATCCTAATTCCTCTCCAGGGCAGGTGGAGTAGAGCTGAATTGGTAACAATTTAAGTTTAGCTTTTATGGTGCAGGGAGATTCATTAACTCCTCCAGTGAGTCTTGAAGAGCTCCTGTTTCAAATGTAAATCACATTCTGGAGCTTCTGACCCTGAATACCTTTGATTTCCTGGCAACAGAGAGAAAGGGGCTCTCTATATCCAAACTATGCAACCATCATTAGATTCTGATATGCAGGTCTGCTGTGTCCAGCCCAGCTAATAGGACAATTAATGAAGCACTGATCTCTAAGTCATGTCTGTGAAGGTGTTATGCACGCTGGTGAAAAAAAAGGAGTCCTACATTTGAGAAATAACTGCGTTATTTGACAGTATTATTAGCGATCCAAGAACTGACTCCCTTTTCATTTACATGAGCTTTACAACTCAGTTGACCTCATTATAGTTACCCCTGATGTCCACTGGTCAAAGTGTCTTATTTCCCAAACCTTGGAAAATGTAGCAATGATTTATTATGCCTTAGGTAAAAGGACACCCAAAGAGCAAGGGATTAACTTGATGAGTGCCTCATCTTTACCCACATTGCAATTTGTTACAAGCTGTACATATGAAACACTACTGTGCTCAATGCACATATATTCTCAGTGAGCATCAAGGGTGCAATTCTCTTTATACTAAGGCCTCCTTACTCTGTATGGCTTAAAAGTTATGTCTGACTGCAATTGGGGCAAGCCTCCCAGCCTTGGTAGACAAACTAGCAGTAGCTCAACTGGAGATAGTACAATAAAAATGGCAATGGCGAAGTTGGTAGGCGCCTGAGCTCAGAACCTGGGGGTAGGGTGAGCAACCTCCTCACAGCTATTTTTAGGGAACTAGCTCAAGCTGAGCTAGTTCCAGACTGTCTACCTCCCAGACGGAGACTCGCTTCCAGCTGCAACATATCCATAGGGGTCTCAGTCTAAATGAGAATCAGGCCCAGACCAAAAATCCAGGTAAATATGTACGGAGAGAAAAGGCTGTATTCATAGTAGGAGATACTATAACATGCTGGGAAGTGAATTGGAATGGAGAACAGCTTCATATTTATCTTCATATCTATTTTCTTATACCAAACCTATGTAAACTATGTTGATAGTAATGAAAGACTAATCTAGTGAAAGGCTACATGTCTACCTATCCACTTTTTACTGACAACTATAACTACAATATTTTGTGAATTCTATGTTCATGGGAACTTTATGTGCATATGAATGTAAATTGGTTCTGAAAAACAAGATATATCAAACATACAATTTTGTAACTCCAAGATTTTGTAATCCAAGTCCCAGTACAAAAATAGCAGCTTCTAAAGTATTGTATTAAATATACAAATATTGCATTAAAAGTTACTTCTAATAAGTAGTTTGTTTAGTTTATTGAGGAACATTTAAGGATAAAGGAAATGAATGAGTATGAAGTACAGCTGGTATATTAAAAGAGAACCTACTTGACAACCCCCAAATACCCTGCAGCAAAGAGGTTTAATAAAACAAATAGAAAAAACATCAGGATGTTTTTTTTATTGCAGCATTACCAAAAAGTAATAAAGCAACCAAACATACAACAAACAAAGTAAACTAGAACACTAATCCTACATTATTGGACTGCTAATAAATCATACTGATGACCTGCTGTTAAATGCAAATAGATTTGTGAACAGTGAGTAGCAAATATGAAGGCCAACTAAAATAGCTGGTGTGTATCCTTGTGAGGACAATGTCTTCAGGAAGCAATCACTGTAAAATGATGGAAAAATCAAACTAATTTGATGGCCTATTTGATGTGTCTGGTAGAGGTCCTTGAACAATGGACTAGACATGGTCTTTACTACTCTGTGAGGACCTCTCCATCACCAACAAACAGGATGTGAATTCTGGGTGATGGCTGCTAATCAGTTCAATATTACTCGCTGCTTCATTAAGGGCTTGACCCAGGTGAAAGTAGCCTTCATGGCAGGAGGCTCACACTAAATTAAAAAAAATAATCTCGATGTGCCATCTGGGACCTAAAGTTACAGAAGCCTCTTGTGACTCCAAGTGCAGTATTTCCCTGGGGAACACTGACAGCTGGATGCAGGCTGTACTATGACCTCCTTAAGAGCAGAGACTGACTATACTGGTTCGATTTCTGTTTTGTATATGGGACATAAGCTTTTGAGAATGTTGCGGTGGGGTTTTATTGCAAGTTCCCAGTCATCCTGATGCAGTTGTGACTTGTTTAGGTCTCACAGTGACTTAACAGCAGAGCTGAGAACAGAATCCAAAGGTCCTGCCTCCCAATGCTTAATGGCTTTAACCAATAAAGTAAGATGCAAAACCCAAATTGTTATTTAGAAATACAGGGCCAAATCAATTCATTGGCTCTCCATGTCAGAAAACCTTGAAACTGGTGTATGCAGTGTCAGTTTATAATTTAAAGATTTTACTTCACATGCTAGTCTCTTGGGGGTTTAAAATCAGTTCAAACAAATTCCACAAAATGTATAGGTCCAACTCTCCTAGTAACAAAGAGTCTTATAAAAATGTTGCCAGCTACAGTTTTTACTATCCAAGATACATTCCTATGCTAAACACAGTAGCTTTCGCCATTAAAATTGGCAGACAACTTCATATAATCTATAGAACAATGAAAAGGATTACTGAACAACCTGCATATGATCCTGTGAAAAGGATTACTGAACAACTTGCATATGATCCTGAGGTTCTCAGAGTTATCTGGAGTTTGCTTCTGTAATGAGTTCACTAGAACCATTCAATTAATGTGTAACTTGTAATTCACTATTAGCTATAATTTATTTAAACATGTATATAATGTAGATACATATTTGAAAAAAGTGGAAGAAAAATAACTAGAGGGCAAATTCTGCCCTCATAGCCTTATGCAGAGTGCCCAATGACAAGTACTTGTCTCTTAAGAAATCAATATTTATGAGTACTATTTGGATGCCGCATTTAGTCTGTCTAATTTGTTTAGTGACCCCCTTTTTACCTTTCATACCTATTACCAAGTGAGCTTTGGCTGTACAAAAAGAAAAAGCGACTCCTATTTTTGTTGGTGTTCCTTTGCTTGCTCAGTCAGGCATCCTCATGTTTTTGCTTGCTGTTTCTAGTCACGTTCTTCTAAACCACAGCATCTCATGTTTTTAAGCTGCCATTTTCCTTTGCCCTGAGCAAAGTGCG
Organism: Sternotherus odoratus; assembly: GCA_032164245.1. Classification (NCBI taxonomy): domain Eukaryota; kingdom Metazoa; phylum Chordata; order Testudines; family Kinosternidae; genus Sternotherus; species Sternotherus odoratus. The sequence continues at coordinate 59,369,352 of JAVMKO010000004.1, forward strand.
GCAGTATTAAAAACAACAACATAACCCGCAAAAGGACAAATCTTGGTTCCACTGAAGTCAATAGTCTGGAATACGAGGCCTACAGAATATATCTGTCAGTCAGGTTTGTCTTCAGCACTCATTTGATCTGGGTGAGTGGACTTTGTTTTCTCTTTTGCTCACAAAGAACCTGCCTTATAAAAGCTTCAGTCTCATGGCATTACCAGTACTTTGCTATGGTCACACCATTGTGGATATCAGTATGATTTCTATTTCTAGGAGCAGGGATTTTGTTCTAATACCATTGTGATTGCATGAAGATAGCATCTGTAGAACAATCGTAGAACAATGCCAGTAAGATTTGTGTTAAATAACAGCTTGCACTTAAGTAGTACTTTGCACCAAAAATCTAAAAGCAGGTGGGGCATCTGAAGTGGAGGGTGCTCCTCATGGTAATGGGACAGATAAAAATAATTCTGGATGGTTTGGGGTGGGGAATTGGGCTAAGCTATTTGTCATTTTGGAAACAAAAGGATTAGGGAAGCTGAAAGAGTGTAGGCTAAATAGGTTTGGATAGCAGGGACTGTATGGATATAAATTGTCAGGGTAAAGACCGTGTGTGTGTGTGTGTGTGTGTGTGTGTGTGTGTGTGTGTGTGTGAGAGAGAGAGAGAGAGAGAGAGAGAGAGAGAGAGACTTACACTCAGTAGGTCCTTATCCTAACAATGATACTTACAAACACATTATATACAAGCTATTTGTAATCGTATGGGCAGGGCCTGAAAACCCCCCACTCACTTGAAGACTGGGGGAGAAGAAAGTACCATCTCCTTTCCAGCAGTCAGAGAAAGACAGAGGACTTCAAATGTGTCATACTCCACAACTAGCCAGCGGAGGATAAGAATATATCAGACTCGTACATAGCTAGAAGAGGATACAAAAGACAGAGCCCTTGAGTGGGTTCAGGGATTGCACATGCACTGGAATCCCATTATCCTCAAACTTCCCAGTCCCTAGGAAGTGCTGGGCTTCTGATCACCATGTTGAGTTTGGGCCTTATATCCTAGTCATTTTTTTATATTGGCCTCTGGTTAGCAGGTGTCTGATAATTTTTTCAATTTCTACCCATCAAACTGTATAATTAACAAAATACCACCAGATTTTGAAACTCAGGAAAGAACAATAAGGCACTTAGTGCTATGAGATCTTTCAATTCATATTGGGCCTTCATATCTTTGTCCCCTGCGTCATTTCTCATGAAGCAATTCCTCTTTCTAGCTTAAAATGAATCTGAGGTTCAGTGGATCTATATGAAACCTCCATGACACTTTTCCTATGAATTCTTGGCAGCTATAGTAAACATAATGGTGTCTGGGACTCTAAAGTCACATAATTCTAGGATACACAGTGACACAGATTCCATTGCACATAGGGTTTGATAGAAATGTGCCCCAGATTCACATCTAAGGCAGGAAAGTGGTCCTGAGTGATCACATACCACTACCTATTCTACAACTCTATGAACCTTTCATGTGTGTCTATGGGTTACTTTAAGATCATGGGCAGCAAACATTACTGTACTGCTAATCCAAGAGCTGAAGAATCATAAGATGCAAAAATGTGAATAAAAACCCGACTCATGATATTTAAGCTAGAAGTCAATTGTGATTGCTCTTTATTTGCCTTCTGGTTTTGAGCCATTAGGGTGCAGCTGAGTCACATTTCAAGCTGATGTCTGCAAGTATGATGAATAGAAACTTTCTTACAAAAAGAAAAGAAAGATGACATTCTCACCTAATCAGTTGCCTCCTGGAGCTCAGGCTCTATAAAAATCACCAAATATTGTGAGAGTTAGCAACTTATCAGAAAAGTAATACAACAGTCTAAAGTAATGATCCATACAACATAGCTAAGAGCGGTCGTACTGCAGCGTTTGGAGTGATTAGTGTAGAATGCTGTAATATTTTTTATTTGTAGGGCAGTTGGCCATTCCTGCACTAGATATTCCTAAGCTTCCTGCTTGCAGTCTGCTAACTAGTCTAAATGTCTTACCTATGACTCATGAAACCTCTATTCTCCTGGTGTTGTGTGCCAAGTTGGCTTTATCTCAACATGAACCATTTGGCTTTAGAGATCCTTAGTAAGTTAGCACTCCATGCATAAGCTCTGACCCCAGATACAGTATGTATCACATCTTGCAAATTACTTTCCATTAGAGTTCTCTGAGGCTGAAGATTCATCGGCGGGAAAATTATCTTTGAAAAAGAAACTAAAACTGGAAGTTAGGCCAATGAAGTATCACATAAAGCCAGCGAATTAGCCTGTGAACCTCTCCCCCTACTTTTTCACACACCATCAGCACAAGGAGTAGCCCAATTAAGACCAAAAGTTCAATAGTTCATTGCAAAATATACAGAGGTGCTTAAAATTGTAGAGCTTTTATACCATAACATGCTTTGGTTTAGAACGCTAAGGGCTGGGCTACACTATGGGGTGGGGGTTGACCTAAGATACGCAGCTTCAGCTACATGAAGGTCGACTTACCCATGGCGGCGGGTCGACTGTGGCCACTCCCCTGCTGATTCCGCTTACTCCTCCCGCCGAGATTGAGTACAGGCGTCGATTCAGGGATCGATATATCGCATCTAGATGTGACGTGATAAATCAATCCCTGATATAGCAAGCGCAACCCACTGATCTGGCGGTTAGTGTAGCCATACCCTAAGTATTCCTGCAACCATACCAACTTAAGCTGTGCTCCCACCAGATCTCACAAGTAATTCCCCCTCACTATCCATTGTTAAATACTAACAAGGTCAACAAGACTGCCTTCAATTTTTCACTCCAGTGACCTAATTCTTAACTCTTTACGTAGCTATTGAATTGCTCCCTATTATATCACAAAATTAAACCCACTCACCACTGCCCCCACACTGCTGGGCTCAGGTCTCCATTATACCTGATCTGCTGTGCCACTCAGATCCACTCCTCTTGCCTTGCATCCCCTCCACTACAGCTTAGATGGAATCTTCCATCTCCTCCATGGCTATACAATTAATTCTCTTCACTGACTCTCAGCTGAGCTTTCCAGTACATTTCCTTCCTCACAAAAAGTCACCACTACATTCCCTATTTATTCCCTATTTTCAGTGGGGATTTACCAGCATCATCTTGGATAATCAGGAGACTGTTGCAGTCCAGACATATTAAAACTTAGCTATTTATTGTGGCCAAAGTTATGCCATTATAGTGTTTTAGTAGCTAGTATATTTCTTTTATGCTGAAGCTGTAAAATATAACAAAGGCCTATTGTGCTGAATGTGGGAAAGCAAATAATTTTGAAAAATGTGATTAATTGTGTAAGTATGGACCTTTTAAGTACATGTGGTAAGCACTATACAATGGGAATGGCACTTACTGCTCTCTCAGCACATGTCCAGTGAAGTAAACAAAAAGTTAAAATACAGCCTATAGTCTCCTTGGCATTCATCAACACTGAAAGCAGGAACAAGCCACAATTCATAGAAAAAGATTCCAGAAAGCGGTGTCTGCTTACATTAGCATTATTTAATTGGTGGGTGCCAAATATGCATATAGCTGTATAGTTTTATGGAACGGAAGAGGGGATGGATCAGCAAGGAAAGCTACCTGTTGGAGGGCAGAAAGCATAGGGGAAAAGTGAGAACTGCCAAAAGCCAAGCAGAGTTGGATCTTGCAAAGGAAATTAAAAGCAATAGCGAAAGGTTTTTTAGCCATATAAATAAAAAAGAAATCAAGGAAAGAAGAAGAGGGACTGTTAAGCACCGAGGATGGGGTGGAGTTTAAAAATAATCTAGGTATGGGCTTCCTGAATGAATACTATCCCTCAGTATTTAATAAGGGTAATGAGGAGCTTAGGGGCAGTGGCAGGGTGACTAATGGGACTAATGGGAATGAGGATATTAAAGTAAAAATTACCACATACGAAGTGGAAGCCAAATTCAAACATTTTAATGCAACTAAATCAAGAGGCCTGGATAATCTCCATCCAAAAATATTAAGGAAACTGGCACTTGAAATTGCAAGCCCAATAGCAAGGATTTTTAATGAATCTGTAAACTTGAGGGAATGACTGGGGAATTGCAAATATAGAACCTATATTGAAGAAGGTGAAAAAAAGTGATCTAAGAAATTACAGGCTTGTTAGTTTGATTTCACTTGTCTGCAAGATTTTAGAACAATTTTTGAAAGAGAGAGATAGTACTAAAGGACATAGAGGTAGTTGGTAATTGGGATAAAATACAACATGGTTTTACAAAAAGTAGATTGGCCAGACCAACCTGATCTCTTTCTTTGAAAAGAAAACTGATGTAGAGAGGAGGATCGGAATATCATACAAGATTTGGATGACCTTGAAAACTAGAATAATAGAAATAGGATGAACTTTAATAGAGTGAAGCGCAAGGTCATTCACTTATGGACTAACAAGAAGAATTTCTGCTATAAATTGGTGTCGAATCAGTGACAGAGGAGGAGAAAGACAAGGATGTATTGGTCGATAACAAGATGATTCTGAGCCGCCAATGTGGTGCAGCCATGCGAAAGGCTTATACCAGGCACTGGTGAATCCTCATCTGAAATACTATGTGCAATTCTGGTCTCCCATGTTAAAAAAGATTAATTCAGATTGAGGCAGGTGCAAGGAAGGGCTAATAGAATGATCAGAGAAATGGAGAACCTACATTATGAAATTTAAGGAGTTTGACTTGCTTAGCTTAACAAAATGAAGGATGAGAGGAGATATGACTGCTTTTTAGAAATACATCAGTGGGATAAACATCAGGGTGAGAGAGGAGTTATTTGAATGTTGGCACAAGAACAAAAGCCATCAAGTTTAGGCTTGAAATGGATGAAGATTTCTAACCATCAGAGGAGTGAAGTTCTGGAACAACCTTCCAAGGGGGATGGTATGATGAAATTTCTTACAGTGTCATATGGCCCATCCGTGACTGCAATTGGCAAATATATCAATGCCAGAGATGGGGCACAAGGTGGAGGGGGCTTTGAGTGTTACAGAGAATTCTTTCCCGGATGTCTGGCTGGTGCATATTTCCCACATACTCAAGGTCTAACTGATTGCCATATTTTGCACTGGGAAGGAATTTCCCCCTAGATCAGGTTGTTTCCCCCCCCCTCATCTTTTGCAGCATGGGGTACAGGTCACTTCCTGGTTTGAACTAGAGTAAATGGCGGAATCTCGGGATACTCTTTAAATCAAGATCTGGGGACTTCAGTTATTCAGCCAAAGGGTATTGGCCTATTATAGACTAGATGATCATGATGGTCCTCTCTGGCCTTAAAGTTTATGTGTAGGTCTGTGGCAGTCAAAAACATTCTATAGCAGAAGTGTGCTATTGATTAATTAATTTTTATTTTTCCTCAGTCTTACTTTACTTCTTGAATCTATCCAGGTATTTTTTTTAAAGGCTGAAATTAATTTAATACTAAGCAGCATTCACATTCTCTCTGTTATCTTTATTGAATATTTCTCCTTATTTTATCTATTTATTTACCTTTCATTAGCTCAAACATACCACAGACCAAAGTTGCCTGTGGTTTTCTAGCAAAAATCCACACTCTAGCGAAAATAAAGGTGGGATAAACCTCAAATCTGTGTTCATGAGATTTTCATGTTCACATTGCTACTTTCACAAACCTAATATTTATTTTAAGTGAAAAGTTAATTGCAGTTTATTCCATCTCTGCCACCGAAATATGGTTCTGTGGTCCAACATCCTTTTAACAATGTTTATATATTTCCTCCTGTTTCAGTGTTTCAAAGTTATATATGTGATCAGTTTACACACAATAAAGAGGAGCATAGCTTATTAACATGAAATGACCTGTGCTACATTCAGCAGCAATTTAAGATATATGTGTTTTCACCAAAGTGGCTTTATGGGTGTCCAGCACTTGCTACCTCCCAGACAGGCAGCCCCTCCTAACCTAACTGGCGAGCTGGTCTTATATACCGTCCCAGTCGCTGGGCAGACTCCCAGTCAGGTGACCAGCCAGTTTCCTGCCTTTAGACAGAAAAGGCACCAAAGATAACAGAGGATGAGGAAGAAGGATGCCAAACACAGATTTCTGGTTGTTGTTAAGGGGAACCCAAGATGGCACAGAAGAAAACAATGAAAAAATTAAAAATTTCCCTTACAGTTCTTTGTATTTCATTCCTCTGGCCTTGGCATAACCTAACCCTAACTGTAATGGGACATAAAAACAAAGTTTAAAATGTAAAATACATATCAGTGGTGCTTCAGCAGGTAAAATGCTATTGTTAATGTATGTTACCACGATATGTCAGACACAATCAATTACACACACACACTCTTACAGTCAAAGTTCTTCAGACTAGATAGCACACAGTATATAGTGTAAGTGAACAAGTTTCCTGCTATGGGAAATTAACCTGCAAGATCCTGACATCTATTACCAGTTGGCAACACTATGGTTGATTTTTGTGGATTTATAAGGGCTGTAGAAAATGTAGTATTTTTTCTGCCAGCAACTTTGTCGTATTAAATCTGGGCCATCTGACATAAAGGAAGTGAGTTTTAAAAATAGTAATTATTAAATATAATTATCTTCCTATGTTTATTTAATAGATATTTTACAAACAGAAAATCCTCCAACATGTAGAAAAGTGTAATCAGTTTGGAGTTTAGATCTAAGCAGAGGATTCTTATTTCATGATTTTCTGCATTGTGCAGTGCCTGAGATGTATTTTGATGAACTGTGACATATGGAATGTGAGGATGATAAAAAGCTGTATGGTTGTCTCAAAAGAAAGGAATAATCCCGGCCTTCAATGTAGCAAGGATTGAGCTACATGAAAAGCCTTCAATGTTACCCAAGTACACTATGCTATGTTCTAAATGACGTTCCTGAAGAACATTTAATAACAATCACAAATCATCCATAATGTGCCTAGGGTGTAAACAGTTAAATGCAGGTGTTTTTTAGCCTCTGCCACACTGGGATGCTGAAGAGTGCCCCTATTCAGTTTCTGATTGTTTACAATCTCCTGCTGTGCCAACAATATGCTTGAATTGTGCTTAAAACTATAAATCTGCCTTCAAAGGCAGCTTGGGAGGCAGAAGTGTGGCTTGGGAATTTTAAATGGAGGGGCTAAGCAATGGCTACAAAGAGCTCGTTTTTTAGTAGTAGGTGTTGCAGTTTGTTCCAATTACAGCACACACTCGAGTGTGAAATGTTCATGCCAATCTAGTAAAAGAAAAGGGTACACACAATGCTGAAATTAACACCTTTGTAATTACAGACCAGCTTCATTTCTACTACAGGGCAAGTGCATCTGAAGCAAGTTTGGTGAGCTGTGATAACAATTTTCAAAGATTTGAATGTATCTTCAGTATGGCTTGCTAATTGGAGGCTTCTTTGATGGGTCTGTGGCTAAGTGGACATTTAAAATCACTTACTTTTTTAGAACAGAATAACAAGAAACACTAAACTTATATTTAAGTTAACTAACGCTCAACCATAAAATAAAATTTAAAAAAACCATTCTTGCAATGAAATGACTGGAATGGTACTCGCATTCCTCTCATTCTCTTCATGAACCATTAAAATCACAGAACTGGACATTTGACATTTTTCATAATAAATTTATAGCTCTTATTATGAATGAAGCCAGTAACAAGCCATCATAGAGGCAAAATGTCTTTTCTTTGCATAGAGAGTGCTATCTCAGAGCTGTGGCCAAATGAATTGCTGGAGATCCCCCCACCATTCACACATATTGATAGTGACTCATCCAGGAAAATATCAGCATGTCTTCTAATTTATTCATGTTTCCACTATAATTCTGCCGAGGCTTCCATTTATTTTTGTTACCCTCACTTGTCAGATCATTTCCCACTTTATTATATTATCATTATTTGTACTATATGGGAAGTATATAGCCACATATTATATATCAGAATACTACTGAATGCCACGAGGATAATGCCAAGACTAGTGATGTGATATGTATGAAAAGGCAGCTCATATCTTCAGTGCATTAAGCACTGGTTGATCAATTCATGTGCATTTGACACTATAGATTTAGATTTACAGGGATTTGACACAGAGGACTGACTGGGAGGTTGAGAGGAGCATGTCCTGGAATGATAGCCATCTCCTCCAAACCTGGGGATGAGAAACAGAGACCAGAACCCAAAATTGAAGAGAGCAGGACTAGAAGGTTCTGAACATTTTGTTAAAGATTGTACCACTTTCATAATGCACATATAGAGCTGGATGAAATATTTAATTCCAGATTTTTTTGGATTAAAGTAACTTTTTTGTCAAAAGAGATTTCCACGGGAAATATCTGCGTGATAAAATTTTTATTGGAAAACTGGGAAAAATCCTCTTGAAGATAAACTTTGACAAAACCATTAAACTTTCATTTTTATCACCTTCCCCCCCCCAAGAACATATCACATTTCACATTTCTCAGATCTACATATTTGCACAGACAACCTTAATGCTGCCATTTCCTAACTTTTGAGGACTTAACTCTGCAAGCTGGACATTCATCTGAATTTTTTTGCATGCAATTTCGATTGCAAGTTCTTCGGGGCAGGGACTTATGTGTATCTAGCCCAATGGGCCTTTGATCCTGTCTGGGGCCTAGACAACTTTAATGCAAATAATTTCTAGGCATATGAAATTCTGGGCACCTGATTTAAGATTTCGTATTTGTCATTCCACATATGGAGAAAATATTAGACATTTTTCCAAAGTCAATGAATCGTAAACATTTAAAATAAACCATCTGATTTGAAATAATTGCTCATTAGCACTACTCTCTTGTATTAGTAGGCCATGCAGAGTTAGTATTTTTCCTGTGTAGTAATGATAGTGACAGAATGAGCTTTATCCTAAAGATCACAAAATAATTTCATTAATGTCCAGGCAAAATCAATAGTTTATAACTTCTACAGAGCATCAAACTAAGGTATTATTAATATACAGTCATTTTGCTGTAATTTTTTCTGATTAATGTGGTTAGAATTCATGTGCCCCTTGTAAAGAGTATATGAGCAAAATTCTCTCTTTTTTTCTGAGTTACTGGAAAAAAAACTTTTGCCCATATGTAAAAAAAAATTCTGATCACAAAATTTGAATATGAAGAAAGGCTGCAAAATGAATGAAATATGGGACATAGACATAGCATAAACATTGCAATATCTTTACTTTGGGAAAAAATATTTTGATTTAAAGTGTGAGTAAATGAATCTTCCAATTTGCATTAATACAAAGCCCACTCTCCTCTTTCCTGAGGCTTGGCTGTATTATCAACCAGAAACATAGGAATTCAGCTCAAGCTTTCTCACCACGTTTGGTTGCTCCTACGGTTCCTACTTCAGGGCTGCTCAGAGAAAAGAGAGAGAGAGAGAGAAATTCCAACCTCCCTTACCTAAAAGTAAAATAAAGAACAATCTGCCTTAATAGTTCAGAACACAAATAACCTTTTTTCTGCAGCAGAAAACATTGGTAGTCAATTACACAAAGATATGACCATATGAAATTTGTGTACCGAATATGTGCAGCAGAAACTTAAATTTTTTTACTGCTGCACATTAATTATTGTTATCCAGAAGGGCTATTCTTTGGTAAACCAATTTCAAAAGCACTTAAGTGACTTAGGAGCTTGAGTCCCATTGACTTTCAATGAACCTAGGCATTTCTGAATAGCGTATCCAAAGCTACACCACTTTAAAATATGTATATACACATTTAATTTCACTTTGAGAATATTTTGGAGAAATAATATATTGAACATACAGCTTATCATTTGCTTTTTAGTTTTACATAACTTAATACTTATTAATCTAAATTATATTAAAAGAAAATTATAAAATGCAAAGTATGCACATTTTGGTGACTTCTAGCATTGTGAGAAAACTGTTGTTTCCTTTCAGCATTTTTTATTCACCTTAGATCTGAATTGGTTGCCTGTTTACATTCCCCAGCACAGTGTATGAAACACTTTTCAGGATCATGTATATTTGAATTATTCCTACATATTTGTAGAAGACATTTGGTTCCAATTCTGCCACAGTCTCTCTCTCTCTTCTATGTACAGTCTAAGAACACAATCCAGAAAGCGAATCTTTAAAACTGCTTTAAAATTCAGGAAGATAAAAGGGTTGACAAATAATTCCTATGACAGACATGGGATGCTGTTGGATTAGACATGTCCTCGCTTGAACAAATGCACAGTTACACAACTGCAATGCAACATACCGTAGTCCCTGTTACAGCACAATTTTGTGTGTTTCTCTTTTCCCTTAAAGGCATAACATTACTGCTGGTCCTGAACTATTCAATAATGGGTTCTGGCCTTAATAAAACTGTAATAAAATGGACATTTCCTTTTCTCCTTATTTTTTGGGGGCTTGTAAGACCCTTCCCAGAAGAGGACAGAATACCGATTTGGTGGGCTGTCTTTACTATGCCCTCAAGTACCATAGTGATGGGTCTGGTTTAGGAACCTAACCAGAATGTAGTAGAACAGATGAAGGTGAAATTGCTCCACCATCTAGTGTGCAGGATCATTCTGTTGGTCCTTATTTTTGATCATTAAAGTTTATCTCCTAAAAGATGCTGATCAGTCACATTTCCCATTGAAGTCAACAGGAGCTGAAAGTCAGTGGGAGTTATGAGTGATCAGCATTTCTCAGGATCAGGCTGTACATGTGCAGTTACGGATTCCCTACTGCCTGTCTGCTATGTATATTCCAATTGTTCTTGTTTCTATAATTACACTATGCAATCATCCGATGTCCAGTACAAGATCCTTTTTAGGTTAATAGCAGATCTTAAGGGGGGTCAGGATGCCCTTTTGGCATGTTTCACATACCCCGTACTGTGCTTTTGTGGAAAAACAAAATCATTAAAATAACGTTATGCATGAATGATCATTAAACAGCAATATAAGAGTTTGGCATGTTTAGCCCATATTTGTGGTTTGGGCATGTTTTTTAATCTGATGCTTTACTATTTTAAGCACTCCCTTTTTTAAAAACAACCAATAGCAATGTAAACAGTTTCAAATCCATTTAAAATGAGAAAAAAAAAGTAAACAGAACTGCAAATCCAACTTTAGTAGAGAACTCCCCCAAATAATTTATATAAATGTAGTTTATCTTTCTGGCATTCAAACATTGTACTTTTTACCCAGATGTTTACAACATCTGAAGTAGTTAAATTAAACAAACATAATTCATCCATTGGTACTAAAGTTAGAAATAAAAGATAATTTATATTACAAGGCATAATACTTGTTTTTCCTAAATCATCTTCACAGTAATGCATAGTTTGTATTAGATGGAAAATGTCACAATTTTTACATTTTACAAGCTTTATATTTCATATTTGAATGTTGCTTGTACAAATCACTGTAGTATTATGCAGGCATTTGCATTTGATCATATTGTATTTTTTTTATACTACTTTTTATTTTAATGATTAATTTGACAGATATATACAATTGTGAGGTTTCCTTTAGAGTTTTGACCATTTTTATCCCTCATTATCATAACTGCAAATAAATTAATTGAAAGGGTAAATATTTACATGGAGCATTAATTCAACAAAGAAAAGCTGTCATTCAATCTAAATAAACCAATGGAATGATTTAGTGGAAGGCAATCCATCTTCCCTTTACTCTCCCCGCTCTTCACTTAGGGTACGTCTATGCTACCTGCCGGATTGGCGGGTAGAGTTTGATGTATCAGGATTTGCTTCCTGAACATGCTGCCCGTCGACTCCGGAACTCCATCTCTGTAAGCAGAGTTGACGAGGGAGTGGCAGTGGTTGACTCGCGGCAATGAGGATGGCCAGGTAAGTCAATCTAAGATACTTTGACTTCAGCTACACTATTCACGTAGCTGAAGTTGCATATCTTAGGTTAAGAATCAGAGAGGTAGCCGTGTTAGTCTGGAATAGAAGAGGTAACAAAGAGTCCTGTGGCACCTTAAAGACTAACTAAAGTATTGAAGCGTAAGCTTTCGTGGGCTAATACCCACTTCGTCAGATGCAAGCAGTGGGTATTAGCCCACGAAAGCTTATGCTTCAATACTTTAGTTAGTCTTTAAGGTACCACAGGACTCTTTGTTATATCTGAGGTTGACTCCCCCACAGTGTAGACCAGGCCTCAGTCTCTCTCTTCTACTATTCTTCTATAGGATATGAACTGCTTTAGTCTAGTAAACTCTGTTAATTGTGACTTCTTGGACATCAGCAACACTGTTGGTTTGTCCTGGTCCTAGTCTAATCATCTGGGACTTTTACAGCCGTGCTTATAACCCCACCTGCAAACTTTACCCTACCCAGCTTTTCCTTCTGGATATTCATAGCCTCACAACTTTCCCAGCAACTGTAGGGTTCACCGCACCTTTCCTCCCCCACCAAATACAACTTCATCATTTTAAGGATCATTTTCCCTTTCTGCATGACTGAAGTGCCATCAGTACTCAAGATCTTAAAATTGGACTCTGCTCTCCCTAAACTGTCTCACTGTCCTCTTCAAGATATGTACATTGCTCTTATTGGCAATATCTATTTCCCTAATTAATCTAATAATATATACTGTGTACTTTCATCCTTAATGCCATAAGCAATGTCTGATGACAAAGGAAGGATCCGGTGTCAGAATTTTATCTTTTCGTTAACTTGTGACTAAATTGACCATCTTCCATTTTCTCTCTCCTACTGCACCACACCAGTGCATGAGTACATGCAAACTCAAATTCATTTGTCGGGTTGTGGAGTTAAAAAGATTCAAATCAAAGGGCAGAGAGACAGAATAACTGGCAAGAGTAGAGGTAACAAAGTCCTGTGGCACCTTAAAGACTAACTATAAAGTTTTGAAGCATAAGCTTTCGTGGGCTAATACCCACTTCGGCGGATGCAAGCAGTGGAAGTGGGTATTAGCCCACAAAAGCTTATGCTTCAAAACTTTATAGTTAGTCTTTAAGGTGCCACAGGACTTTGTTACCTCCGCTATTCCAGACTAACACGGCTACCTCTCTGATTCTTGGCAAGAGTAGACATGGAAAGAATAGGCTAATCATTTACTAAGCTTTCCTCTACAGTTGAGTTGAGAAAAATCAGAAAGTGTATCCCAAGGGAAATTCTGGATTTATGACTTTTTTGTTTCCACTTCAGACAAAAAATGGAAATATTGAACCTTTTCATGGAATGAAAAGTTCCAAAAAATGTATTTGAAAACAGAAATAGTTCATTTTGACATATCGATAGGAAAGAAACACGGACATCTCTGAAATAAAATAGTTAATTTGGGTTTGTTAAACTGAATCAAAACGTTTAGTTTCAAGCAATTTTGACTTTAAATTGCATTTGTCCAAGGACCGTGGTGCTTCATGGGAGCTGTAGTTCAGGTGCTTCTTGTCTTCATGTTCCCTGGCCATGCTACATATGCCATGATGTACTTGCAGTTATGTGACTCTTCAGGATGCACCACGTGCTTGGACAAAGGGAAGAATGGGGACATGAGGCACTTGCACTAAAATGGCCATAAGTCATGATGGACCTTAGGCAGATGCAGTTTTATGTTGAATAGACTCAAAATGTTTTGGTTCATTCCAGTCAAACCAACCCCAAATGAAATATTTTCTTTTGATTTTCCCAATGGAAAAATCAAAACATTTTTTGGTAAAATCAAAAATGTTATGGAAATTGCACTTTCTGTTAAGTCATTTGGACAGAAAGTTCTCAACCAGGTCTATGCTAGAGTCTGAAAACTCATTTTCTCCATTCAGTCATCACAGAGGTTACTGACATTTCTAGGTGCCTGTTCTGAACTTTTTGTTTCCTGCACCACATTCTCCAAATTCCTCCTTCTCTGCCTTGCCTCAGTATATTCTAAGAAATTTACTACATTTTCTTTTTTGAACTTCATTGCTGCCATGTGCTTTATTCATCTTCAACTTATGTTACCTCTGAATATTTTTAATCCTCTCCTTCATGAAATGTAGATTTTTGACACAGAGTATACTCTGTTGCTTTAGGCAACTACATCTTTTGCTTCTGGCTCTCATGGTCAATGGGAGATCCATGTAGTGCCATTGTCTGACAACAACCATTGTTACAATGAAGGGAATAGGATGCATCTGACAGGAGACAGAACTGCTCACAAAGCCATGTATTTGCTGTATTTAAATTTACTGCTAGCACTTACATGGTACACGTCACTAAACTATAGTAGTTTCTGCTCACATAGGATAAAATTCTCCCATGGTGTAACTCCATTGACTTGATTTGAGTTATATGGATGCCATTGGCTGAATATCTACAATGTACACATACACACAGTCATTATAGGTGTAAAGAACAGGGGAATTTCATAGAGCCTGTTTTGATGCATGAGCTATTACCTGATTTTTTCTTGTATTTTCACTCCTGCAGCAAGATCATTAGATTAATGGTAACCAACTCTATGACAATGTTTCATAAGCCATGATAGGTACCCTCTCCTGGCTCATGTACTGCACATGTATGCTAGTGTCTTTTTCCTTAAAAGGTTTTTCTTAGAAGTCATCTGTGTTGGGACTGATTGCCAGTATAAACAACCTTTGCTGGCTGATTTGTGGGATATGCCATCAAGCTGTCTGGTTTTATGATTATTGTATCACTGTTCCTCTATATTTTTATGCTTGGTGAACTTTCCTAGGAAATCACATTATACTTTACCTGACTTTGCCTATAAGTGCCCAGGTATATTGTAAGGGGATGCTAGGATATAAAACCAGCTTGCTGGTGGCAGGAAATTTGGTGTATACCTTTCCTAGTTCTGTTATATTCGGTTTTGGTTGAAATGGATGTCTCTCTCAAGCTTCTGAGCTGTTAGTCTGAAAACTCACAGACATAGGCTTTTTACTTTAGGCCAGATATAGGGAGTGCAAAGATACCTGAATAGGATGAAGAATGTTGTTATACTTACATTGCATCTTTCATTCCAAAGCATCCCAAAATACTTTGTAAATATAACAAACTGATTTATAAACTATACAGAAGAGTCACTTCATTCACCATTGAAATGATATGCGGAAGTTAAAGGAAGCAGTTGTTCAAACTGCCCATACCAACAGTACATAATAGTAAATTCCTTTCCCCCTGAAACTTCAGGACAGAGTTAGGCAGGCCTGTTGGCATTATTTGTAAAAGTAAAGATATTACCTACAGTATCTTTGCCCAATTCCAAGTGGCCCGGAATGGCCACAAATCTTGGTTTGACAGCTGAAAGTCAGCATTGCTAGAAGCCACTCACTGAGGGCGTTTGGCCAATACAATATCAGAAGGGAGACTAGCACTTGATGAATAATTGGTACAACCTCCTGCCGCACATAGATGTCTCTTTCTGGACTCCAGGCAAAGTGCTGAATCAGCCTGAAGCTGCTTAGATTGACATAGGTGGTAGGTTACAACACATGATACTTTGTTCTGTGGCTTTACAAAACGAACTAAACAACCCAAAAATCAGCAACGGTTTCCTAAATATTATCCTTAAAAGTGTAATTTAAACCTAGAGAAGGACGACAAATTCAGAGTCAGTGTTCTCACTCTATTAAGCCTAGATAGCATGTGATCAATGACAAATCCCTACACTTTTCTAAAACCAGTATAATCTTTTGGCATGGAAGGTTATGTTAATGAGGAAGTACGTACTTCATTCTGAATTTCTTAGCTTTTGTTTAAACTTGACCCTTAAGTGATACTTTCCCCCCCCCAGTGCTTGGGGAGTTAGATGCACTACTCCTATTAACAGTACTAATGTGGCACATGCACTGTGTGATGAAATATGCTCAGGGCCATAAGTAGTATAACATTTTTAAAAATTGCCTGCCAGAATGTTGTCTATTTACATTATAATGTTTAATTTCCTACCAAATATCAAAATATATATTCACTGAGTTAGTGAAGTTCACTCTCTGGTCAGGTGACAGGATTATTATGAAATTCATTATTAACAATATATTGTAAATATTATGACTAGTAGGAAGTGTAGACACATTGTACTGTGTCGGCATGTCAGACTTGTGGGTGAAGATGTACATGCTTTCTGAAGATATTTTAGAAAGAGAGCTCTGACCTGAAACTAGAAGTGACTCCATCTATTCTGATGTTTAGTTGTAATTGAATTGCAGAGAAGAAAGTGAAAAAAGGGCTGTTGAAATTAATAGCAAAATCTAAGTGATGTAGACACTTTCTCTCCCCCCCCAAATACTCTCTCACTTTATTCTTGATTCAAAATCCATTGACAATTATACCTATATGGTCTCAGAAGAGTTAACTAAGGGCGAATACCATTCCACAAAAGCTGTACTCCATGAATCTCTCTGCTTTCAAACAAATTGGCATAGTCTGACTGTTTCAATATGGAGGAGTCATTACATGATCCAGGAAGTTTATTAAAACATTTGCAGTGTTTTGTTTAGCATGGTATAATTCAGGGCATTATAGTAGCCTACAAGTGGAAGTTCTCTAAAGGATTGGAGTACACTGGACATTAGGGGGAAAAGTTTCTTTAGCCTTAAAAAACAAACAATTTTATGAGAAATTGCACCATTACTTTAGATGTGGTTGTAAAGGTATAGCAACTCATTACTATATTTTAAAATATAACTTGGTGATTTAGCACTGGTTTCTCTCTGGATATTATTTCTCATTTAAGTGGGATGCTATGAATTGGTAGAATGGTTCAGCAACAAAAACAATCTTAGACGTAACAAAGAGTCCTGTGGCACCTGCTTGCATCCAATGAAGTGGGTATTAGCCCACGAAAGCTTATGCTTCAAAACTTTATAGTTAGTCTTTTAGTTGCCACAGGACTCTTTGTTACCTCTGCTATTCCAGACTAACACGGCTACCTCTCTGATTCAAAAACAATCTTAGTCATCAAGGTCTCTTTTCAGAATTATTTGGGAAGGTTAAAAAGCGCTGTTTACAAGAGAACAACACAGTTCAACAAAACTAGAAAATAAACAGATTCCCCAGCTTCAGCCCTGTCCCATGACCCCCGGGCATAGAGCTTGACCTTCCCAAAGCTTTCACTCCCTTCCCTCTCCAGGGGAGGGAGTGAAGAGGTCTCTGTTCACTACAGAATACTCCTGCACCTTGGCACAGATGCCTTTAGTGCAGCGGTTCTCAAACTTACCTTTAGCGCGACCCCTTTTTTCTGAGCGGCACGGCGCCGTGACCCCTTGAGTGTCCGCTGAAAAGCCGCCGAATGAATTACTTCCGCATTCAGTGGCTATTTTCCGCGGACATGCCGAGCGTTCCCAAAATAGCTCAGCATGTCCGCCGAAAACGGAAGCGATTGTGATCACGGCAGCGGCTTTTCGGCGGAAAAAAACAGCTCGCGACCCCTTGGGAACCGGGTCGGCGACCCCCCGAGGGGTCGCGACCCACAGGTTGAGAACCCCTGCTTTAGTGGGACAGTACTCTTGTGAGTGAACACCTTTGTAAGTGATACCAGTACTTGCTAGAGATGCAGCAGTAACACTCTTATTGTGGAAAACTATTGTTCTTTAACAAGTGCTCCATGTTCAGTCACCTTTGACAGCAAGTTTTAATACCTTATTTTAGAGATGTAAAGTAGGGTGTGTGTGTCAAGAAACAAGCTCTATGTTTTTGCAATACTTTATTACCAGGCTTAGTTCTACACAAAACAGTGTGAGCCGAGAACTGTAAGTGGTTCAGATTAGAACAAAATGTGCATATTTTTGTATAAAATGGTACAGTTACACTGTTCTAGGATGCACACAAAACAAGAAGTGCCAAATATGAATGAACTGTCATTTTTACCACTGGAGACCTGGGTTGAAATTCCCACTAGGGGATATGTTTATAGATCTCATTTAAACATTGTAGTCCTGCCATTAGAAAGCTATCAAATGCAATTTGATGCACAGCATGTTACTTAAACGGTGGCCTGAAATTAACAGACGGAATTACTCTCTCCAGGAAGCCAAGGTTATTTATAAATTGGAATTCAGATAAGCAGAAGTGCTTTACAGAACTCACTACTATTATAACCTCAACCTCAGCCTTCCTTTCTCTAGGCCAGTCTGTTATTGGAACATTCATAGCATTGAGCCGTTTAAAGTGGGAAAACAACTGGAAGTAGGAAACTATGCTATATACTTATGAGACACAGCACTTCTGGCATTTGGAAAATATCTTGTAAAAAGTTTAATTAAGAGCAACATCTTGGCATCTGTGAAATTTAACACAATTAACTGCCTTAAACTTAGTTTTCTATTCTGTTTGCCAATTAAGCAAACTTATGCGAGTGAAATCACTGGTAGAAGTACTGGTTAACTCAGTGACAAAATAAGAACATGCTAAATAATGTGATTAAAGTTGTTAAAAGCCAAAATAAACACTTATAATTATCTCAAGAAAAACTGCATAACACAGGTGAGAGCTCTATAAAGTGAAACTCTGCATCCATAATTTCAGACTTTCCTGCACAATAGATCATAGTTAAAGATCTGTTAACAGACTTCTGACTGCTGAGCTGGGCAGCTTGTGGTTTTCTTCTAAAACCTATTGGCATAATGTAGATTTATGTGAGAGGTGCAAATTGGAAGTTGTCTGCTATTGGAGCCATTGGCAGAACAGAAATTGTACTGTAGGGTTAGCAGCATGAAGTACATTGCTTTGAAATTACACAGCAGGGTTTCTGCTTGTTGCTCTAGTTGCCTTTAAGACCGAGACCTTATATTGTCTGGCCATGATTAAAATCAAAGTGTAGGCTTCTTTGCTGGATGCCAGTAAACTGAGGTGAAAAACAGAAACAATCTGGATTCTTAAT
The DNA here is from genome assembly GCA_032164245.1 of Sternotherus odoratus. Taxonomy (NCBI): domain Eukaryota; kingdom Metazoa; phylum Chordata; order Testudines; family Kinosternidae; genus Sternotherus; species Sternotherus odoratus. Next base: position 59,388,219 of record JAVMKO010000004.1, read on the forward strand.
TCTTTTAAAATGCAACATAGACAAAATGGAAAGATGAAAGCATTTTTTACTAATCTGTCCTAATTATTTTAAATAAAATGATTTCTTAAAGAGACCCATATCATGAAATGAGTATTTTTCTTTGACTCTGCAACATCTCTTCCCCATATAACATTTCGCATGACTGAGCACATCCACACAGGCACATATGTACAGGCATACTACAATATTTGATGTGCCATTTAAGCATGTATAGAAGGCCCCTAGTTTTAGGCAAGTTTTCTCCAAAACTTAAATCACCCTAGGTACCACACACTGAATTTACTCAAAAATTAAATGAAGATAATTTATAGCCACTTTAGTCTCCCACCGATGCAAAATATCCAGTCTAGAAAGTTGTCTCTGGATTGTCCTAGTATGGATATATGCACTTTATGTCTGGTTGGCCTTTCAAAGCTTAAGATGCTAAATTGAAATGGCTACACCCCCCATCCGGAGGAGCATGCTTTCTATCTAGCACATAAAGGATGAAAAAGACCAAAGGACTATTAAATTAGGGCTTGTCTACATGGTACATACGTCCGCACCACTGGTTTGTAAATTCTAGTCTGCACGAGAGTGTTGCACCCTAATTGTCCCACATGGACCTTATTGGTATGTGCTAGAAGTTCCCTATTGCATGTTACTGAAGCATCGTTTGAAACAGGACTTCATTAATGTGTACCAGGGAACTTTTTGTGCACACCACTAGGGACCACATAGGTCGGCTAGTGCACAACATGCTGGTATAGACCAAAATTTCTACTCCACGGGTTTGGACTAACACACTGTGTAGACAAGCCCTTAGAAAACAAAGGAGCTGGGGGAGAACAGCAGCCATTAGCACAAACACAAGACCCTACAGTGCAGAGGCTGCAGCACAAAGCCGGTGTACCGCATAAACTCTGTTTTGGTAGAGTCCCTCGTTAAAATATTGCCAGTGCACTGCTATACCCATAGACAAACAACGTTTAAAGTGATATGTGGTGTGCTGGCCTATTGCATGTAATATTTGGATTATTTAATAACTAGACACTCCAGCAAGTGTTCTGGAAGCTGTCCCGCCCCACCTCTGCCCTGCCTCTTCTCCTAAGGCCCCACCACTGTTTGCTCCTCTTCCCTCCTTCCCCGGTCGCTCACTGCTCTTCCCCTGTCACACCCTCCCCTTGTTACCCTGTCTGCCTAGGGTGCCTGTCACTACCAGAGAACTACAGTCTTGTTGATGGCTTAGGACTCTCTATTGTAGCTTGTTCAAAGTACTTGTTTTGGTTGCTTAATGGGCTAGATTCCAAAATTCCTTCACATCAGCTCATAAAGGTCTAAGTGGTGCATAAACCTTGTAAGCAGGCATATCCTCCACTTGGGGGTGGGAGGATAGTTTTACACAACCTTCAGTTTGGTACAACTAGATTCATTTGAAAGACCAACAATTTGCTCTTCAGATAAATTTTCATGTACCTCAGGAATAAGTCCTCTTTGGCTGAAATGAATTACAGAAGCAGAGAAATCATCCCAATCTTCCCTTAAATTTTATGGAAAAATTGTAATGAGTGACTCAGGGGAGATCCCAATAAGCTCTGGAGAACATCACTGCTTTTCGTGGGCACACACGGCACTAACAATCCTCCTAAAGTGCTGTTCCCAGCATGCACTGGGATCAGTATAAAACTCAGTGTATTACCTGAGATTTACTTGGTTGCTACAAAATTCAGGTGAGAATCTGGAGATGATCTTCTCAGCACATTACAAACCCCCAGTACTATTAACTTGGTTCAGTGTAGTTTTGTTTACATTTTCTCCCCATAATTTGAGTTGTTGCTGAATGATAAGAGGCATTGAAAAACATTTTTTTCAACTGAATTTACCTTTGCAGAGAACCTTTCTCCACACACAAGTAAAAAGCATTGAAATACAAAATATTTGATCACTTTAATTTTAGATTTATTTCAAGTTCAGCTATTACCATTCATAAAACCATAACATAAACAAATTCCACATAATGCAACATATCACACTTTGGAAGTACACTTAAGAAAAGTTATAATGTTTGTACATGAAACCCGCCAGTAGCTAGCCTTTCCATTTTCTTTTCTAGAGCGAGGCAAAGAATTCAGTCCCTGTAATTCTTCTAGTGTCAATCTGGATAGCTCACAAAGACATTTTTTTTTTACAGGAAATGTCCAGCATTGCTACCACTGGTGCAGCTCCACCTGTGGTAACCTTAGGGAACTCTAGGGCACTGGCAACGACAGGGTTTTTAATCACTATGTGGTCTCAACCAACTTCCACCATTGCTATCATTGGAGAAGCTGCACCAGTGATAGCAAAAGTGCGAAACTGTGGGCCAGCAGGGAAGGAGAGAGATGTCAATCTTCCAACACAAAGAGGATAAGTGGAAAGGAAGATGAAATAATCTGCTAACAAGGAAAGGAACAAGAAAAACATACACAGGACCATTCTGCTTAGGCTGCAGCAAGACTATCTTAAATACTGAAGCTAAAATTAATCTTTCTTTCCTGTCCATCTCTCTCTTCTTCAAATCCCTTGCTGGCTTCTCTACCCTACAGGGGAGGCACCAGAAGTTTGAATTTAAGGATCTACACAGCTCTCTCCCTGCCTACATCTCCCTCTTGGGCCCTAACTCAGCCCATTCCTCTCTCCTCTAATGCCTCCTTTGACTTGTTTTTACCCCTCTTGACTTCATGCTTTTTTCCTTGCTGCTCTATATGCTTGGACCAGACTCCTCCTTCACCTTCTCCACCCGCTCCACCTCCAAACCCACTTTTTTCTCTTATTCTTCCAATCTAGCGTCTTAAGACTGTTTCGTGAGTCTAGTTAGATGCATTTTGTAGCCATAACATTGGCCCTGATTCTGCAAAGGGAACCATTTGGGCAGATCCTTATACCCCATCTAGTCTTTGCAGGCATGGGATGAGAGCCAGATGCTTTAAACTGTAAGCTCTTGGAGGCAAACACCATATCTAATTTTTGTCTGTGAAGTGCCATTAAGGAAGGGTACATTTATAAGTAATAGAGCCAAAGATTTTAAAAAATGATCCTCAAAATTAAGGGTCTTAAACTCATATTTAGTTTCCTATATAAGCACAGTCTGATTTTCAGAAGTGCTGAGCTCTCCTTTAAGTCCATCTAGGCCAGTATCCAGTCTCTGACAGTAGCCAGTACCATATACTTCAGAGGAAGGTGCAAAAAAAAAATGTCCAGGGTGGAAAGTTATGGAATAATCCCCTTAAAGAAAAAATTTCTCCCTACTCCATCAGTGGTTGGTTTATTTCTTGAATAACAAGAACCTAGCAAGGGGCCTTGGGCATGTCACTTAAGCCTGGTCTACATTAAAAAGTTAGGTTGACTCTGCTACATTGCCCAGGGGTGTGAAAAATCCACATCCATGAGGAACGTAGTTAAGCAGACCTAACCCCTGGTGTTGAAAGCGCTAGATCGACGGAGGAATTCTTTCTCTCGGGAAGGTGGGTTACCAAGGCTGTCAGCATAGGTAGTGTAGTATACTGCACTGTAGTATTTAAAGTGCAGACAAGCCCTTAAGCTCTGTGTTTCATTGGCATCATCTGTAAAACAGAGCCAACAGACTTATTTCAATAGGTACATTATGAGGATTAACTAAATTTTTTCTAATTTTGAATTCTTATTTAAAATGGTAATATCAGATACTATTCCTGGAGCCATGAGCAACAAACAACACTGGGTTTATAAAGAATAAATTTTGGCAGATAAACTTGAACTGTTCTGTGGTGGAACTGGAAAATTAAGGGATGAATGAAATGAAGTACAGTAAAACCTCCATTTAATGGACTAATTCGGGCGAAGGGGTGTCCGTTAAATCAAAAAGTCCGTTATTTAATAATAATAAAAAAATGAGCTGTCAGAGCAGTAGCCCACCCGCCACAGGGTCGGGGCGACAGCTCCGCAGCCCGCCCGCTGCCTGGACCCAGGCGGCAGCCAGGAGCCGGCAGCCAGCCCGCTCGCTGTCTGGACCCGGGCGGCAGCCGGGAGCCGGCAGCCAGCCCGCCCTCTGCCTGGACTCGGGATGGCAGCCGGGAGCCGGCAGCCAGCCCACCAGAAATGGATCAGGAATGCATCAGACTTGCTCAGAAATTTTGTCCGTTGCATCCGAAGTCCGTTAAATCGAGGGTTTACTGTACATTCAGTATCGCAGCTTACGTAAAGTATTTAGTACAATGTCTCATGAAATATTGCCAGAAAAAACCAAACAAGGGTAATTTAAAATGGCAAAATATTTAAGTGTCCAAAATACCACAAGGAACAATGTTAGGCCTGCTTTTAATTACCATTTTTCCTAGTGGTTTGGAAGAAAGAATAAAGGTTACATTAAATAAATTTGTAGATGATGATGTTATTTTGCAAGATCTTGCCAACATCAGGAAGGATGGAGCAAAAATGCAAAGGGATCAGAGTTTAAATATATGGATAGGAAATTAAAAAAAAATGAGATTCAACCTGGAAAAATGAAGCTAACACATTTGGGAAAAATGACCAAAAATATAGAAGGTGCGGGGAACCCTAAGAAAGCAGTCATGTGAAACAATTCATAGGGATAATGCAAGTTACATATGTAATTGCAGAGTGATGTGGCAACATAGCATTTATTACATGTTTGGGTTGCATACATAGAGCCATCACATCATGGACCAGGAAGATGATACGGCCTTTCTCTCTGGTCCTGATCCTCCACCATTAAAATAAATGGGAGCTTTGCCATTGATTTCAGAGAGCAATAGGCTCAAGCCTTACATGGCACTAGCAGCATTGCCAAACCCAAGTGTTCAAAATTATGATTCAGGTGAATTACAATCATGAGATTGTCATAAAATGCATGACCTTTTAAATAATAAGTGTTGGTCTTCTACTTTAGGGTTCACATTTTAAAGTTTTTCTTTGGAACCATGGAGGCTAGAAATTTACTCTTTTAAAAAATGAAAGCAGAGATTCTCATGTAATCACATGACTCCCATAGCTGGGGCATTAAGGCAAACACCAAATATCATGAGACTTATGATAAAATCATTAGAGCTGGCAACACTGCACAGGTGAGAGACCATACTTAGTATATGACATTCATTTCTGGGCATTCTAACAAAAAGTGCTGATATAACTGAGGAAATTCAGAAGACAGCAACAAAAATTAAGATGAATGATGGATTCATTTAGAAAGAATAATGGCTTGTGGAATGTAAGGCTTTTATTGTTGCATAAGCATCAGAGAGGTGGCTTGTGATAAAAAACACGCTGAACATTGGAATGCTTAGCTCCAGGAGTACCCAACAAAGCTAAGAACTGTAGGCTGCTGCTAGAAGCGGACTGGTTTTTGTGATGTTAGATGTCCGTAAAGCATGAGTGAAAAATATATTTGTTGAACATAAGCTCTTGTTGTTTTAATGAGAACCACACTAAGGCCTGGTCTCCACTGGGGGGGGGGGGGAAATCGACTGTAGATACGCAATTTCAGCTACATTAATAACGTAGCTGAAATCGACGTCTCTACAGCCGACTTACCTCCCGTCCTCACGGCGGCGGCGGTCGGCAGTGTGGTCCCCCCAGTGTGGTCCCCCGTCCACTCCAGCTTGCGCCTCTTGAGGAGCTGGACTTCCGGAGTCAACGGGGGAGCCGCTGGCGATCAATTTATCGCGTCTTAAAAAGATGCGATAAATCGGTTGCCAGAAGATCGATCCTTCCCGCACGTAGTGAAGATGAGCCCATAGTGTAAACTTTGTTTACACAGTGTGGCAATGCACACTAGAGTGGTGTGACTGCTAAAGAGTGCACCAACATGCTGCACACTAACTGGCCTGTGTGCACTCTGGTGGCGTGCACTATAAATTATGCAGTGCGCATTTGCATGTATATATATATGTATATAATAATTATGTACACATATTTGAAGGACATTTGCAGAAGGAAGAAGATTTGTTTTGTGTGTGCAAGGAAATGTTAAGTGCACTTTTGTATCATGCTATAAGATCAGTTAGAATTTATATAATACTTCATGTTTTCAAAGAGTCATACAAACATTAATTGGTTAATCCCTGCAATATTCCTCACATGTTGGGTATGAAGTATTATTATTCCCATTTTACAGATGAAAAAACTGTGGTAGACATATAGTGCTAATATATGTAACTAGTGTAAAAGCCCATGTACACGGGTCAACCTTAAGGGCTCATGCCCCCCCCCCCGCCGCCCAGCCCCCCCTCCCCCTGCAACGACCCCCCCCCTCGCCCAGCCCCCCTCCCCCTGCAATGACCCCCCCTCGCCCCATAACACACTAAAATAAACTGCCCCATTTCCCCTTTTAAACTGCATTTAGAACTATATGGAAAAATTCATTAGACTAGTTTGGCAACATTTTAGTAAGAAAAGCCTCTAGTTAAAAAAAAAAAAAAGCTACTGCCAGACACCTTTAAGAAGATCTGGAGGCATTAAAAGAACTATATTTCTGTCATCTTCAATATTTTGAGTAGAGTGTTATTTAAGTGATAATTTCCTTCACAACCCATCTTATCATTGGTTTCTATCCTTGTTTAAATGATGCAAAACTATGTCTTTCTGAGGTGCAGTACATTTAAAATAAATGTCTTCATGTGTAATTGTTGGGTAATAATCATGGATAGATTTTAAATTAATAATTAAATTAAGTCTTAGAGGTATATATAATATTCAGTATCTTACTATGCATTTATCTGATGAAACAGGATTTTTCATAAAATATAGTGAATGCTACATGCTACAGTATGGGAAAATAGTGTACAGAATCTGATCAAGACATTCTAATTAAAGTATACTTGCATTTATTTAAATGATTACAGATCTATTAGACACCAACGTATTTTATTAACTATGTAATTATCTTCTGTGAAAGACAAGAACTGTTTCACTAGCTGTTGTTCTCACTGTGTGAGTAAAGTAAAAAACACAAGGTATGGAGTAGCTTGAATTTAGATTAGGATCTATAGCAGGGATACTCAGATCCCAATGGTTCAGGAGGCAAATTAGCAATCAGTAATACCCAAAAGAGCCACAGTAATGTGATTCCATTGTTATCCTGATTGCTTAATAACTTAGACTGGCTAATAATTACATCACACAGTGTTTGAATATCATGTGCTGCAAAGAGTCAGAGGAGCCACATTAAAGAGCCACTTGTGGCTCGCAAGTCTCGGTCTGAGTATCACTGCTCTATAGTGTGTTTTTTTTAGCAAAGCACCATGTTTCACAATTCACACATTTCTGTCACCTGTCTAGGTGTATCTCTACTCTGTTTGGCAATAGCAGGATTTATAGAAAAGGATGAAAAGTTAATCAATACAGTGTGAAAACTGTGTATATTATATAATTCATGGAAACAGATCACTTTGCTAAAATTCATAGTAGGAGAATCAATGATCTGAAGGAGGCCATATTTTCTTGAAAACAGGAGTGTGCAATCCCAGGAGACTGAAGTTTTGTGATCAGTCAACCTGTTTGAAGTATTTGGTGAACATAGAATGTGCTTTCTGAAACTTTTTTCTCCATAAATGAAACCTATATTTTTAAGGAAGATTTGATTTTAAAACATATTTTTCCAACAATAAAGTTTGTGCTGTGAAACTGATGAACGGTTAGTTGGAATCCCCAATTCATCTCTCATGTGGGTGCGCTAACTGCTGGATTATGTGATACTCTGATGTGAGCCTCTCTGTCTCTCCTGTTATAGGTGGTCCACTGTGAATAATTCTAAGAGGGCTGTTAAATGTAGAATTGGTATGCTAATGTACAATTTTTTCCCCTTTTTCTTTCTTTCTGTGTGTATAAATGCATCTTACTTCTGTTCCATTCTATGCATCCGATGAAGTGAGCTATAGCCCATGAAAGCTTATGCTGAAATAAACTAGTTAGTCTCTAAGGTGCTACAAGTATTCCTCGCTTTCTTTACAGACTAACACTGTATCTGTGTATCTGCTGCTATTCTTGAACCTGTCACTAATTACTATAAATGCTTAGGACTTCAGACTAAATTACTGAAAGGGCAGCCTGCTTTTGGGGTGCAAATTGCAGTCACAAAATTTTGTTTCCACAAAGCAACGAAAACCTCATGTGCAAGAAATCAGATTTGCTCCCACTATCCAGTGTGCAGATCCAAGTATTGTGGCCTCCATCCTACTGAAAAATGTGCTCCAGTATCTTTTCTTGTGGCAATGCCTCTGTGATTACCTGGACTACCTATAGAAGCTCATTGAGTTGGAATGCACTATGCTTAATCTTGTCCATAGTTTCCTTGTGAACATTTTTGGCATTTTAATTCCAGGTGGCAAAAATTAAAAACATTCCAACTATCTCAGGTCTAGATTAATGTTTTTGAATCTACACCTGAGGATTTCACAGTGCATTCGGTACAATGTGATGTTTTAGGTTATATCATTGACTTCCTGCGAAGCCATTGTTTAGCACATATTCATTAAAAATAATTGTGAGTCACAGTTAACAGCCTTGTGAAATTAAAGATTTCTTGATTAGAAGCTTTATATGAAAAGTGTCTACATTGCACTTTGCAAGTTTTGTGCCTTCAAAATTTTGCTTTGCAGCAACCGATTAAAGCATTGATTACATTTTACCTGAGGTCGTATAAAGCACCAAAACCTTTTTCATGTAAAATTTCTTCGTTATTAAACTTTGAGCCCAAGTGGAAGAGGGATAACAGCTTTCTTTAAAAGTTTTCTTTTGTGGAAGAGAAACTTGGGGAGAGAGAGAGAAAAACTAAGGAAAATCCTCAGTAGAAGAAGTCCAGTCACTGCGGGGTTTTTTGCAGGTTTGGCATGTCTGCCCTTTGGCTTGTCTGTCTACATCTCATTTACCCATCTATAAACAGAGATAGTTTTGGAGGACTCTCCTACTTGACAGGTAAATACATTAAATATTGCTAGATGTTCAAATGCTACAGTGATAGGGGCCATACAGGTACCTAAAATAGATAGCCATGGTTTCAGTGTTTGCAGAAGGTGTAGCAGTAACACCAGATTTGGGGAAGATTCATAAACTGTACGGCATCAGCCCTAGAATCTTCTCTCCCTAGGCAAGAAAACATACTGGCACCTTTATGCAGTACCAAATAGATTGTTGCATTATTTAGGCTAGTGACGTAGAAATAAGATAAAAATACACACCTCACCTGTCTGGTAAACTTCAGGGTAAAGTGTGTCCTCAGATGCAGACATATGTAACTCCCACTGAAGTTAATGGGAGTGGTGTGCTTGCATTAGAGGGCATAACTGGTCCGTAATTGCTTATTATTGCCCATTTGCTATCAAGTCATATGCAGACAGTAGGGAATAGATGCATTATATCAATATGATCAACTAGATGATAACGGATCCTGCAGTTAACACTGACAGTTAAAAATGGATTTAACAGTGCAGTCTGCAAAAGCAATTGTTAGTCAAAAATGTAATAATTGCATGTAACTTCTTGATGATAAATTATTCAACTTCAGTGACTTACATCCTATGTTTTTATGGGCTCTAAGCCAGGAATCAGGTAGCCAAAGCTTAAAAAAGCTTCTATAAAAGCTCTAAATGGCCTTAACATTTCAGATGAACATGAATTATTTGTTGCTTTGTTTTCATATATCTTCTTTTTGCTAGACTCTCTCTTTTTTATATTCTGGAATTAATGATACATCTATTAGTGTCAACACATAGCTAGTTAAAACTCTAACACACACCTTATCTATAAGAGAGCACCATGTTATAATTAACTGGAAAAGTTTTATGAGATGACTTCTGTAAAGGCTCATAGATCATTGGAGGAAAATGTCAGATAAAGGTGCACTACTAAAATAAACAGAAAATGTTCAGTCCTAAATGTAGTGCAGCTAAAAGAAAATAAAAAAAAAGGACCCCATGAAATACTGCAAATGATCAATATAAACATGAGAAACACTGGGGTCAGCTCAGAAATCAGTGTCATGAATGGTCTTGATCTGGTAATTAAGCATGTAGAGACTTTGAAAGATAATATGAATGTATACAAAATTCTCAAAGGTAATGCAGTAAATGCAGATTGTATAATCTCTCTAACAGAAAAGAAAGATTTCAGGGCTAAGAATGGAAAAATTCATGGCAGCATCCCTGAAGGAAAATAACACCTGAATTATTCATTATCATTTAAGTTATCCACTTGAAAAGTACAACAGGACTTAAAGCACTGAAGTAATCACAAGAAGTAATTTCTTAGCATGGAGAGGTCTGGGTATCAGAATTCCAGCCAACCTTGTGTGTAAAATAGGGGATTGTACCAGATTTTCAGAGGCTAGCTTGAAGGCAGACCTACTTCGAGTTTTTAGCTCTTACAATGTCTCCACAATAGATTAAACAAGTCTGTTTTTTCCTGTAGACTACTTTTTTGGGGCCTCATTTACTGGGGAATATGACCAATCTGCAGGTTTTTATAGTGCCAGGCTCTGACCTAACTATGGGATATCATCAGAAATTGATCTGTGACTTCTGAACAATAAGCCGGGCATTAAAATACAGAACCTTCTGTTCCTCAAGTAACTTCATTCACACTGCTCATACTCTCTCACATGATGTCATTCCCTACATCACTATTTATATTATTTTGCTTCTTATTTTAATGTCCATGTCTCAGATTTCTGATTTTGTACCTTTCCAGGGAATGAAAATATTCTCTGAACCTAGTGGCCTGACTTCACCTCCTCCCTAGCTCATCACCAAAGTCCCATCCCTTTATGCATGGTGGGAATGAAGTCTGCCTTGCATGCCTGTTCTGCAGCTGCTTCTGCCCTCTGCATCAGAGACATTGTGACTCTGAACGACTGATGCATGTTGTATCCTCCCTTCCTCTTGATGAATTTCTGGGATCGTTTCTTTTAAAGTGGCTGGTTGTTCAAGGCCTCGTGCAGTGCCAGGTGGCGAGGCGCCTGCAAGTGTGCCTGTAAATTCCCTGATCTTTGGTCTGCCAAACATGATACTGGTCATGAGCAGTATCTTAGAACAGACTTAGTGTCATACTGGCAGTCATGATTTACCAGATCATGCGAGAACTCTACCACGTTCCCCATGTTGGGGGCTGCAAACTGGGGTGAGGCTGTCTAGAAAAGGCAACTTTGTGCCAATGGAGGAGTCCCCTTTTGAACAATGTTTCAAAGGGGGGGAGGGATAGCTCAGTGGTTTGAGCATTGGCCTGCTAAACCCAGGGTTGTGAGTTCAATCCTTGAGGGGGCCATTTAGGGATCTGGGGCAAAAAATCTGTCAGGGGACAGTACTCGATCCTGCTAGTGTAGGCAGGGGACTGGACTTAATGACCTTCAAGGTCTTTCCAGTTCTAGGAGATTGGTATATCTGCATTTATTTATTTATTTTTTTTTTAAAAAATAACATTTCCTTTAGAACAAAATCCTAAGAGTGTTTCATTAAACTGTTTATAGACAGGCCTTGATCATGCAAACCTTTGTGCATGTGAATAGTTCCACTGAGGTCAAGGGGATTGTTCAGTTGGGTAAAGTCAGTTAAAGCCATACAGCCTGTAGAAAATTTACCATTTCCTATTAAATTTGGGAAGACTTTTCCATCAGGGATGTTCAACCATACCAGTAGGGCATGCTCCCTTGAAGACAATTGGTGGTGTGGCATTGGTATTAAGAGGATCTGATACATATTTACAAAATGTGCTTAGCAGAAGTCTTAAAACGGAATGTATTTTAATATAGGATCATCTTTATGATAAAGAGAAGTCTAGGTTGCACAAATCAGAGGATAGCAAGGGTATTAAGTGGGTATTTTAATGTTTCTAAAGAGAAGCAGATGGCTAGCTTAGCCCATTTATTTGATTTTAAGCTTATAACATAAAATAATAGGGAATTGCAATTAAGGTTCAAGTTGACTTTTTAAAAGTGTTACCCAAATCTAATCACTCCTTTGTATAAATTACTCCCAGATGCTGACTTGCATGAAAAACTATGGGATATTATAACCTAAAATTTAACCAGCACCTGTAACAGGTAAGTTACTTCAGAACTATAATTGAAGAATTTCTGTGGTATTTTTCTAACAAAATACTGGGAGGGAAGGAATGGGAAGAGAAGATAAAGGCCCAAATCTTACCCAGTCTACTCATTTTTTGAGTAATCTCCCAGAAGTCAATACGAGTATTTACATACTAGCTGCATAGTCAAATATAAACATGTTTGTTTGTATCTATTAAATGCTAATCTGAATGCCACATTTTCAACTTATAACAACAAAAAGAAAAGTAATCAAACCCCGAATGCTGCAGTTTTCTGTTGCTTCACTTTCCAGTTAATTTTGGTTGATAAAATGTGGCCGCACCACACTTTCAAAGCACAAATCTCCTAGTGCTGCATTAATTTTGCCTGAGTTCTATTGATTCTGGAAAAGATTATCTGCACGTGATAAAAAAAATCAGAATCAGAGGTCAGGAATTAATTGTTAACACCTCACCTTGTCAGAAATATATGACATGCAATTTCTTTTGTACACAATGACTAATAACCGATATTGGAGGGCACGCTTGCAGTAAGACATATTTTTTTCCAGAGACTAACAATACTGAGGATGTTAGGAAAAAAAGCTCATTACTTTCCAAGGGGCTTATTTCTCATTTTTCACTTTTGTTTGTAATCGCTGTCATCTTTGTTTCTTATGCTTTGGCTAAAAAAGGTGATTCTTATATTTATTAGAACTGGGTTTCAACAAACATTATGCAATATGGTAGACCCAGGAATGATTTATTGATAATTTGTCTCTTATATTTATGGAAGTGTAGACCCTGGAGCCCTAGAGCTGGTAAATCACATTATACAGCTACATTTTTTTTTAATTCTTTGCTGCCAAAAGGGCACCATGTAAACTGACTGTGTTCTCAGGGTCTGACCCAGGGTCTGATAATGATGCACTTGCTAATACAAAAGGAGATGGGGGGAGTTTAGAGAGAAGACAACTAATTATAAGTTTATATTTGTTTGTATAGATTTGCAGTTTAAGCTAGAGATGGATAAACAACAGATTGATAAAATATAATTAGAAGCAAGATTACAGTTCATGAGGGGAAAGTTTTGGAAATAATGTAGATGGAGCAGTAGGCTGTGCAGAATTTTAAGCTGGTTATTTTTGTACAGCTGTACAACACTTTTACATAGTTCCCAGATGGAAGCAGCTGTTTGAACCTCGTTTTTCCCCTTATGGCAAAGGCCTTAGTTCATTTTTATTCACTTGTTCCAGATTAGTTCTGTTCGCTATGACATTTCACTAAGTCACAACCAGCAACCATATCCGAGATTGTCAAGATGGGTACCGTGTGTTCATTTGCCACTTTACCACTCACTTATCTCATCTGGCAACCTCTCAAACAACAAGCTGTCCCACTCCTTGTAATATGTTTATCTCCCATAGTGATGTCAGCAGAACTCAGCAAATCTAATATTCATGCTCAAACAGATTTGTTGGTGCTCTTTGTTTTTGAGAAAGGCTCTGTATCACCCTTGCAGCTGCTTCCTCTTGATCAAGCTTTGTTTTTGTATGGTGCTCTTCAGATAGAACTTGGGAGATGTACAAAGCATATGTCCATCTGACTACCGTATTTTTGTTTTTCATAAAAAGCTACTCATATCTATTTTTTTAGTGGTGTTATGTAATCTACATTCCCTCCCCCCCCAGTTTGTCAAGAGTTCCTGTGCAACAGAGAACATAAAAGTCAAATAGAAGACTTTCTTCTTTAAAAAACAATCACTGGAAAAAAAATGTTGGTTTTCAAGAATAAATGATGTAGATTTAGAAGGACATTTATCTTGCAGGATACATATAGTTCAGCATTATGGGTCAGGACCTCCATTGCCCTGAACCTTGTGTAGGTATTTACATCAGTGCAAAGTGTGTGTAATTCATTACCATATCTATTTGGATTTACACCAGTGCAGAGTGTCTATGACTGTAGAAGGTGCAAGGCACCATAGAATCTGGCCCTGTATCTGCAATATTTATACATTTCCAGTTTCCTAGGTTATGAAACATGAGAGTTTTTCAGCTGTTTACAAAGGAGCTCTTTTTAGCTGGTTTGTACCAATGGTATTTCCATGGTATTTTATTTGTGATAAACTAAGCTGGGGACATTGTTACATTTATTTATAAAAAATCCCTAGCAATATCTGTGAACACAGTCTTTCGAGTGATTAAGAGATATGATTTTTTTTCTATTTTGATTATATTTTTTACATTGCTATACATTTTTTGCTGTTCACTCACACATTCAAGTATGAAGGGACTTTAAGACCCCAAGTATGCAATTCATTTTCACTGTGCAAAACAAGTTTCAGGATCGGGTCTTAACTAGGCAGCAAGTATGTCACTCATTACCTTATCTTGCCTTCCTATTAACTTTTCAAACAGTCCGGTCCCAAATCTCTTTGATAAGAGCATCTTTAAAAATATTGGTTGTAATCCTGGCCCCATTAAAGTCAATGGGACTTTGGCACTGACTTCAGTGAGGCCCCTATTTCACTCATGGTTTCCAAAATTCCCTCCAAAGTCAATACACTTTTTAATTTTTTTAAAGAGTTTATGAAATCCCTAGAAACAGAATTCTTCGGTGTATCCCTAGAAAAGATATACCATGAGAAACAGCAGTAAAAAAGTCTCAGACTTCCCTATCAATGGGCCACCCACACTCCTGATCTGGATTGGAACATCTCTAGGCTATGAAAGAGACTGTTCAGTCTCCATTCCTATACAGTCATTGGCTATTCTGCTGACAGGGATGCCAATTAGTGCCAATTACCGTGTGGGGTTTTATGATCCGGACACCTGTCCAGCTGGAATTGGACTGAGACCACCAAGTCATTTCTCATCTCTCAAACAGGCTTCTGATGAATAAATACAAGACGTGCTACTCAAATAGTATAAAAGCAGAAGATTTAATTTGTTATTTGTGGGGTCTTATTGACTGCTCACATATGGCTGGATAGCTGCTGAGTATTTGTGAAAATGTTTGTAAAAGTTTCATGTATTTTAATATGATTGATTTGCTTCAGATTTGTGAATGAACAAAGTGCAGGCCATTAGGCAAACAAAAGAAGGGAAGCTGTGTGGTACTGTGGAGAGGCATGAAAAAGTATCCTTGACAAGAATTTAGACCAAAACAATCTAACAAATACCACAACAACAAGGAATCCTGCCTTATATTTATAGACACATTTTAGTCTGATTTTTTTAAATTTACCATTGTTAAAACATTTCAAAGTATTATTATCAAGAACGGTTAAAGAAAAATGTGTCTTTTTTTCTAGTTTCATTACTTTGTTTATCTGATAGTATTTTATGTAGAGATATTTTCTCTGTTCTCCTTTTAATCAGTCAGTCCTTTTTCATCCTTTTGCGTATATGGTACTTTTTGGTCTGGCATAAAGGCAGGTTGGGAGACCTGTCTGGGAGGTAGGATAAACAGTTAGTCTTCCAACTTTATATGGAATATACCAATAATTTGCTTTTATGTATTTTAAAAAACATATAATCCCATGTTGACACCTTTTTAGAATGGATTATTATATTATTTTGTCTGATGGGAAATACACGAGTCTGTCTGGGGCCTAGGGTTTGTACTGCATCCATGTTGGTATGTTAATGAGATGCCAATAATTTTATTAATTAAAAAAGATTTAAAAATAATTTTATCCTTTTTCATTATTTTGCGAGGATGGATGGGTGGGTTTGGTTTTTCCCCACGCAGAAGAGATAAAAACATTTAAGGCAGTACAAAATAATCCATTCTAAAAAAGTGTCAACATTGGGCTCATATGCCTTTAAAAATATATATAAAAGCAAATTATCAGTATATTCTATATAAAGTAGGAAGACTAATTGTTCATCCCTACCTCCCCGCCAGGTCTCCCAACCCTCCTTTATGCCAGACTAAAAGTATCATATACACAAAGATTGGCTTTGATGTAATAATTTGGAACCAATCCTTCCTTACACAAGAGAACATTGAAATTTATTGCATCCTCTTGGCTTTTGTTTTGTTATTCCTCAAAGAACATTTCTTATACTTTTTCTGCCCTGTCTGTATTTTTCCACTTGTCTCTTTTCCCCACTCTAAGTCCCTTTATTCCCTCATGTTCTGTCATGCTGTTCCCTATTCTATTCTCTCTGATAAAGAACTCCTGCTTTATTTAGCATTTCTTTCTTGCCATCTGTCCAGGGTACTCTCACTTCTCTTGCCTTTTCCTTCGGTTTCTTTTCCATTTTCCCTCAATCCCATCTTCTGCACTTCTGCTCTCCAATAATCTATCCGGTGCCTATCCTATTACCCAAACCTACCAAATCTAAAAACTCTGCCAACATTCATCCACACTTTCCAATGAATTCTCAGACCCTAAAAAAATTAATTTCCCCAATGTCCTCTTTTCAGCGCAGTGGGCAACCTTATTACACGGGGGGCCACATAAATCTAACCACAACCTTGTGGGGGGGGCAAACAGATTCTACATATTTAAACAAGATTTAAAGTCACATCTATTGATTTATATTTTAAGTTCAGCTTGTTTTGAAGGTACAGTAAAACCTCGATTTAACGGACTAATTCGGGCGAGGGGGTGTCCGTTAAATCAGAAAGTCCGTTATTTAATAATAATAAAAAAAAACGAGCTGTCGGAGCAGCAGCCCGCCCGCCACAGGGCCGGGGCGGCAGCTCCGCAGCCTGCCCGCTGCCAGGACCCGGGCGGCAGCCAGGAGCCGTCAGCCAGCCCACCCAGGTCCCGGCTGCTGGAACCCGGGCGGCAGCTGGGAGCCGTCAGCCAGCCCGCCCGGGTCCCGGCTGCTGGGACCCGGGCAACAGCCGGGAGCCGTCAGCCAGCCCACCCGCTGGCGGGACCCGGGCGGCAGCCGGGAGCCGGCAGCCAGCCCTCGACAAATGGATTTCGGATGCATCAGACTTGCTTAGAAATTTTGTCCGTTGCATCCGAAGTCCGTTAAATCGAGGTCCATTAAATCGAGGGTTTACTGTATTAGATAATATTGTACATCGAAACAGCCTATCTGTTCACACACTTATGTTTACTGTCATCATGTTTACATCATTTTAGTTTACTAATGAACCAGCCATTAGCATTTTGTGTTGAAACAGGAGGTGGACCATATGTAATGCTCTGGCGGTTAAGGCCTGCGGGCCTTAGGTGGGTATCCACTCCATCAATCGATCCTGTGAAGCTGACCTCACTTCCCAGCACAGCACAGTGCTCTTCAGGCTAGTTATTGAAAGTTAAAATTGGTAAGGAAGTATTTGAAAATATTGCTTCCAGTTAAGGCAGCAGCTAATGCACATTTTCATAGCAAGGGATGGTATTAGAAGGAGTCTTGGATAAGTGACTCAGTTTCTCCTTGCCTCTGTTTTCCATATGTGTAAAATTGATGGTAACTTGCATGGTGTGCTGGGCTGGGAAAACGCAGTATTTCCTCTTTTAAAATGAATGAAAGACATTATATAAATCAAATGCATCATCACAAATAGATGGTAGCCAGGTGCATCTGGGAAGGTTCCTTTCCCTTTTTCAGTCACATTGACACATAAAACTGAGTTGCCAAATCATCTAGATTGATTTCTTCTCTTACTCACACATGAAGAGTTCTGAAATGAAACAGGAAATACTAAGCCTTTAGGAATCGTTTTTGCTTTCAGTTACACTCTTGCAACATGGGGTTAGTTGTAAGAAGGAGGGGGAAATTTGCCCCATAACATTTGAAATTCTAGTAGCATGAACAGCAAATTTGACCTATCTCAGGGGTTCTCAACCAGGGGTACACGTACCCCTGGAGATACCAGGGAGTCTTCCATGGAGTACATCAACTTATCCAGGTGTTTGCCTACTTTTACAACAAGCTACATACAAAGCACTAGCAAAGTCAGTACAAACTAAAATTTCATACAGACAATGACTTGTTCATAGTGTTCTGTGTACTATACACTGAAATACAATATTTATATTCCAATTGATATATTTTATAAATTATATGGTAAAAAGGAGAAAGTAAGCAATTTTTCAGTAAAAGTGTTCTGTGACACTTTACATTTTTATGTCTGATTTTGTAAGCAAGTTGTTTAAGTTAGGTGAAACTTGGGGGGTACACAAGACAAATCAGACTCCGGAAATGGGTACAGTAGTCTGTTGCATATTCTGGTGAGGGAGTGTTGAAAGACTATAGTTTTGCTTTGTTACACTAGTGTGATACTATTGAAGTCATAGATTTTAAGGTTAGAAAGGACCATTATGATAATCTAGTCTACCCTTCTACATAACCAAGGCCAAAAAATTAGCCCAAAATTTTATGCATTGACTCTTTAACTTCTGTTTGACCTACAGAATATCTTTCAGCAAAATATCCAGTGTTACCTTAAAGATGACCAATGATAGAGAATCCAGAATGTCCTGATGTAATCAATAGAGTTCGTCTTGATTTGACCATAAGGCAAGCTTCTAGTTTAGGTAGGTTTAATCACATAATGAAAGAGTGCTAGAAATATGTAGGTTTACAACAAACCAGAGAAGTTTCTAAAAACACTTGTTATTGTCTTTCTAAACATTTCACTAGAACCTTAGGCTTTGTGAACTTGAGTCAATACTGACAGATGATGAACATCAGCTGTAAGGCAGATTTCAGCCGGATATGCCTTTGATAAGGAAAAAATAAAGGAGAAAATGGGGAAAGGATCCAGTAAAATACCTTGGAAAACAGTCTCCTTCTAAACCAGAAGTCAAGTAGGACTTAATTTTTTGATGTGTGAAACACTTACATGTTAGGTTTATTTATATTAAAATATTTGTATATGGAAGAATTTCAGTCTTGCACCAGCCTGCGTAGAGTAGTTCACCGGTTAGTAATTTTAAATGCTTCCACATTAATCCAAACAAACAAACCTCCACCATGCATCCATATAAAAAGTCGTAACGGTTTCAAAACTCACTAGAAATGAAGATTTTCTTTACGTTTTCTTTCCAAAGAACCCGAATATCTGCCACTTGGCCTCAAGGACATTTAGAACCCTGGAGTAAGCTGATATTTACCACCTCGTAAAAATGCTTGTGTACACCTGAGTAGAGGGAAAAAAGTGACATTTTCTGGGGGTTTATAGGTTGGATCAGATTACCTTTCTTAAAAGTAAGAGAAAAATCTTCATTTCTGCATCTTAGGTTGGGGGAGAAGAGTGCCTGAATGTCTTTTTTTTTTTAAACCGGGGAGGATGGCTGTAGAAAACAGCTTTTAAAAATACCTATGAACAATGTAAAACAACCGTACTGACTTGTAAAATCCTCTCTTGGAAAAGAAAAGTAGGTGCCTTGACTTTTATTTTCAGTCAAAGGCTCTCCTGTGCATTCTTGAGAAAAGTAATAGCCACACTCTACTTCCCTTTCTGCCAGTTTGGGGTTCTTTCAACTGCCATGTACTAAGAAATGTCTCAAAGATCTCTGAACACGTTGTGTAGCATGAATGCTCTCTTCATGTCAGACCAGGAATCTACATGTTGCATACTGTCTCTGCTCTACTGTCTGTTTTCCTCAAATGAATTAGGATTTTAACTCAACACAAAATTAGCACCAAATGTTTAAAATATTTTATAGTTGAGAGTTTTTTCCACAGTGTCGGTTTGTTTTCCATTCCCTCCATGACAGCTCACAACTCTAAGTGCTCAATGACAGCCTGTAGAGGTTTTGCCATAATCCACCTTTATCCATTAACAGACACTCAATCACTAAAGTGCTTACTAGACTAAACATATTTATCCAACCAAATCACACTTTACAATGCAAAACTGCCAATCAGACCCCAGCTATTAACGAGGAACTGCTTTAAGGGGATTTTGGTGTTTGTGCTGTGAAGAGCATGCTTACCTCCAACAAACCACTAAACCAAATTAACATAGCTGTATCCTCATAAAAGAAACCAGATATCCTGTTGTGAAAATAGAAAGCTTGGTAGGATAGGCCTCCTTTGATGGCTAACAGTGTGGCAGACGAAGGCTTCAGACTACAAATCTGGTTACCACAGGCTCATTACAAAACTCTAGCATTAAGCTTTTGCTAACTTTAAAAGCAAAATAAAAATGTATCATTTGGGTAACTCAGTAAGTCGTCAACTTACTAAGTTACTATAATAATTGCAATAAGTGCTGTAATTGTTGGATAAGGCTCCTTAATTCTAATTGCTCCTTTGTCCAAGATCATGTTGTAAAAACTCTTGCATTAGCCAAAATAAAATCCAAGAGACACAAATGTGGTAGTAATAATAATTCTTTTTATTAGCCTGGCAAAGAGGAAGAGAACAAAGCTTTAAAAAGACTTCAAAGTTCTGACCAGGGGAAAAAAAAAATCTAGAATAGGAGAAACACGCATACTCTCTGCCCTTTTATTAGTCTCATACAAACTAAGTGCCATCACCACAGCTTAGAGCTTGACAGCATTTCTTTCCCAGGCAGCAGGAAAAGTTACACCATCCATGTTGCAGAGCTAATTTAAGTTCTCTGTCAAAAACTACATAAAACAGTCCTGTATATTCTCACTAAGAAGCCTTAATAGTTTTAGACTTATTGGTATTATGCCTCCTTTAAATACCAATATTTTAAAGCTGGGTTTGACATTTGCTGGGACTTGCTGTATTTCCTCCCCCCAGCTTAACCACAGCAAAAAATAAAGTTTAACTATGAGTAAAGTGGCTGATGGAGTAAGTTGAAATTCATGTTATTTTAAAAAAATAGACGTTATCCATTAAAAAAAAAATCCTTTGCTTTTCCACTCTAGTCCAAAATATTTCTGGCTTTGTGATTAAAATATGTATTTCAATCCTTTATTATTTATCAAAAATAATGAGCACTGTTCTTTTTTACTAGCTTTTATAAACACTTCTGGGGAAAATTTTATGAGCAGCTAGAACAAGTTTTACTTTTTGGAGCGCAAACTTCATGCTGGAATCATTTACAAAATGAGTAAACCACAACATGCACAGATTTTCCAAAGATCCGTAGAGCATGCTTTGTAAGTTAGAGTTGAAACATATAAAGTACAAATTAAGTTGTCATGTAGCAGAAAATAACATAGCTTAGTGCGCTAGAGTTAGACAGATACTCCAGAATAGTGACACTACTATGTCTTTAGTCTACATGTGTTTTGAACAGCTAAAATTTAGCTTAATATGTTAAATCTAAAATTAAATCGAAGTCCTAGTTGCATATGGGTGAATATTAGCATATGTTTTTCTGCTGAGGGAAACTGATTCAATGTTAAAATGTTATGATATGCCATTTGCCAGAGAGTTATGTGTACATAAAGCAGTGGTAAAAATCTTTGAAAAACCCCAAAACAGGGTAAAATATTAAAATAGGGAACAAAAGAACAGATGTTTTATAAATCCAGACTCAGTATTGCTGATATAACTTATAATACATTCTGGCATACCTGTAAATACAGACTTGTATTTTATATTTTGTATTATACATTTTATATGTATAGTGAAAACATTCAATGAAAAATTCTAAATCACAGTGCTAATAATGTTTGTTTTCCTAAAACATTGTTTTCCTAATTAAATTAACCAAGAAGGCTGCACCTATGAACACCGTGTTGCCAGTTTTGTTCTGTACCATGGCTTTTGAACTCTTCATTCTTCCATGTAACATGGATTGCTCACTGCTTAATTTTAAACTTTTCTTTCTAAAGGTAACACATTTAGCGAAACACAAACTTTTCTATCAGCAAAAAATAGTGAGAAGTGATTCTGTAATATTTTGGAATGATTATTTAAATGAAAAACTACAACATGAAAACATTTAATTCTAATCATCAAAATAATGTGCTATGGTTAGCCTCTAGAGATTTCCATCAAGTACAGGTAAACTGTACAAAAACCAAAGCCCCAAACCACAGCCACATACACACAAGACCAGAATCTCTCTTAAGATACTTGAGGCAACTCCATTCAAGTCAATTGGGTTGTGTAGGAGTAACACAGTTCCTACTCTAAGTATCATCCCCACAGTTTTATTTACAAGCACAGCACTACACCTGATCACAGTGGAGTTCTGAAAAATGTCAAACTTTACTCTTATTTTCTACTTGCTTCTTAAAATAGACATTCTTTATTCCTCAACATAAACACATCCATCCAAATTCTCTTTATTTTCCACCAGTTGGTTTGTCTTTTAGAAACTATATGACTTAGGGCTGGTCTACACTGGGGGGCGGGGGAGAGGGGAAATCGACCAAAGATACGCAATGTCAGCTACGTGAATAATGTAGCTGAAATCGGTGTATCTTCGGCCAACTTACCTGCCATCCTCATGGCGGTGGTGGGGGGTGGCTTGTGCCTTGCTGCAAGCTGGAGTTCTGAAGTCGACAGGGGTAACCCTGGCAATCGATTTATCATGTCTTAACAAGACACGACAAATTGATCACCAAAAGATTGCTACCCGTTGATCCGGCAGGTAGTGAAGACATACCCTTAGTCTTCAGGTATATTCCATCATGAAGTTTCTTCCCCATGGCTTAGGCTATGTCTACACTGCTTACCTTGCAGTAGCACAGCTATAGCCATGATGCCATAAGGTATGCTGTTTAGCCCCTCTTTGTTGGCAAGAGAGAGATCCCCTGCCACCAAAATAAAACCACCCTCAATGAGGGGAAGATGGCTTTGTCGGCAGGAGAACATTTCGCATTGACAAAGCGCTGTCCACACCAGCATTTTTTTGCTGTTAAAACTTTTGTTGGTCAGGGGTATGCTTTTTCACACCCCTGACCAACAAAAGTTGTAAGGAGAAGAGTGCAGTGTAGACATAGCCTCAGTGTTAGTATGGCTTGAAAGGGATGCAAGTTAGCAAATAAGTAATTTTTTTAATGGTCTTTCAGCATCTTTAACAGAAGGCATCCACTAGTTACAAAGAATCGTCCATATTAAGCAATTTTAAGCTCCACATCCTTTAGGAATCTGGCTAATTTGCCACAAATTATATTTCTTTAAAGGAAAAGGAACCAGCTCTTTTCCCTCTTAAAATTCTTTACAGTGATAACTAGACAAAGCAGGTTTTGTAATCATTTATCTGAAGAGGGGTTCTAGAAAGCAATGACTATTATTGAGAGATAATGTTTGCCTTACCATACACAGATATTTTACACAGGGATGAAATACTCCCTACTTTCCTTTTTTCTGTGTTGAAATTGGGAGAATATGTAAAAAACAGAACAAACAAATCTCTAGGGATAAACTTAATGCTGTCCCTGTTCCTTCTCAAGTTTTTACTGGATCTAAAGGAGGTGTACAGACTTCCCCCAACAGGAGGTGTCTTTACAAAAAAAACACATACTTGTTCATAACAGAAACCTTAATGTCATGAGAATCCTGCATCTCAAACACAGTGTGATAAATGAAGGGGGTAGCTCCCTTTGATTGACACCCAGCCAGATAGTTAGCTATAAAGTCCCCTTTGGTCGCTGCTTTACCTGTAATGGGTTAAAAAGTCCCCCAGGTAAAGAAAAGGGAGTGGGCACCTGACCAAAAGAGACAATGGGAAGGCTAGAACTTTTTAAAATGGGGGGGAAAAACCCTTTCCCTTTCTCTTTGTTGTTCTTTCTGGGCTGAAGAGATAGGGCCAGCTGGAATGCGGTGTAAAGTTTGGATCAGGTATGAAAATTCATCATCCATATCTAGGAGGATTCATTGGGACAGGGAATGTTTAGATAGAAGAAATAAACCTAATTGCATCTATTTTCTGTAAGGCTTGTGGACTCCTCTGTGCTAGCCCCAGATGCTTTTGTTTGCTTGTATCCTTTAAGTTGAACCCCAAGAAATCTATTTTGGCTGCTTAATTTTTGGAATTGCTCTTTTAAAGTCTACTACAGCCTAAGTTCCAGATGTATTTTCTTGTTGTTTTTATTAAAATGTACCATTTTTAAGAACCTGATTAGTTTTGTGTCTTAAAAGATCTGTTCATATGTTTTCCAATTAGCTGGTGGCAACAGCTGGGTTTCCCTTTTGTTTTCTTTCTCAGCTTCCCTGAGGGAGCGCTGGAAAAGCCAAGGGGCCTCAGCAAATCTTCCCAAGCGAGTTTTTCCAGGATTTGCAAGGAGGCAGTTTTTCACTTCGGTAGTGGCAGCTTTTACCAACCCAAGGTCACAGAAAAGCAGTAGCCTTGGGGGTTTAATACAAGCCTGGAGTGGCCAGTATTAATTTTTAGAATCCCTGTGGGCCCCCTCACCTTCCTCATCTGCACTCGAAGTGTCAGAATGGGGAATTAGCCTTGACACACCCATTTATAGCACCATCCCATAGCTGTGTTCCTTACCTGCTTCCATGGATCATAATAATTCACATCTTTGTGGCAGTGATTGCATATAATATACAGCTTGGTATACCCTGGACACAGAACATGACTTGTACCTACATATGTCATTGAACTCCCTCCCTGCTCCAAAATCCTTTCCCTGTTCTCCAGTTTTCCTTTTCATCTACTTCACACTCTTCTTCTCCATATATATTTTAGAAAGTGACAGGATTTTAAAATATGTTCTCATTGTCTTCAAAAGATATCCCCTCTATCCCTTCACAATGTCAAAAGCCTCAGTTCCTGACCAGGTGAAACCATATCGCCTGAAATTTGTATACAGGTTCAAGCAATGAAAACATCAACCTTCCTGAACATGTGCTGACACATGTGACCGGGTTCTTACTCTTAGTTCATTTGTTCATGCAAAGTTTTATCTAGTTGATTGTTTCAAAATCCTCTACTTAAAGGTCAAAAGATGGAAAAAAATCTGGCACCTGAATATAACAGCAAACCACACCAAATTCTCCCAGTTTCCTCCCACCATATACAGTATTTGTCTGACACTGATTACACGTATCAACGAACAGATTATTTTATATATGAGTACATTTCTTACTGAAAAGTCATGAGTAATGAATCTCAGTGACTAAGAGGAATAGGATTACCTTTTAAAATAAATTTGCAGTAATCTCTTTTTACAGAGCTCTGAAACAAACCCATTTATGAATGTAAGGTGAGTCATTATTACCCTGATTAAGAAAAGGGAGGATTACTTTTTCATACATTTATCATGCTCTTCATCTGTTGTGCATTTATTTTGGAACCCAATTCCACCTACCATACAGGATCTATGGTTGCAGATACCAATGGAAATATACAGTAAAACCTCCATTTAACGGACTAATTCGGGCGAGGGGGTGTCCGTTAAATCAAAAAGTCCGTTATTTAATAATAATAAAAAAATGAGCTGTCAGAGCAGTAGCCCACCCACCACAGGGTCGGGGCGACAGCTCCGCAGCCCGCCTGCTGCCTGGACCCGGGCGGCAGCCGGGAGCCGGCAGCCAGCCCGCCCTCTGCCTGGACCCGGGATGGCAGCCGGGAGCTGGCAGCCAGCCCGCCAGAAATGGATCAGGAATGCATCAGACTTGCTCAGAAATTTTGTCCGTTGCATCTGAAGTCCGTTAAATCGAGGTCCGTTAAATCGAGGGTTTACTGTACTACAATTTATACAAAAATTCAGGAGGGAGGAAGGGAGGGAAAAGGGGGATGAAGTTAGGCTTTCAAGAAAAAGTAGGGTTTAAGATGGGATTTAAAGAAAAGAATATTTTAGTAGCCTATAAATTGGAACTTTCAGAAAGATGACGCAGTAAAACTGAAAATCCCAAATGGGGAAAGTCAGAGAGGAATAATATAGAAGTTGTCCGGATTGGAGAAGCTGATTCAGCTGACAGGATATGTGACTAAGTGCTCTGCTTCATCTCCTAGTGCAGAAATCCTATTTTCACATTTTACCTTTGGTAATTAATGTTGCTCCAATTTGACAGACAGGGAAACTGCAACGGGTACAGAGGAACATGATACTAAATAAAGTGTTTTGACAGAGCACTTATTCTCCATTCATCAGTAAGTGAGGAAGCAAGTTAGGAACCATACTCCTGTCTCTTACCTAGCACCACATTTCTTTGTCACAAAATTGTCACACTGCCTCAGAAAATGATATTCACAAAAAAATAATAATCTAGTAGTTAACATAATGTCTAAAACTTTGTTTTCTACAAGTCAAAAGCCTTTGGGAAATCCTGAACTATTTACTTAAGGCAAATACAATTTTACAGTAGGAAATAAATGACACACATGATCCGTCACACCTTTCCGTGCAAACATTTGATACTGCAGCAGCTCCTTTTTGTTTTTATGAATGATTATTAGTATAAAGTTAAAAATTTAACACAGGGTTAAACAGGAACAGAATTAGCAGAGCTGACACTGGATTTGTTAATAGACCTGCGAGATCTCTCTCATTCCTTATTATTACACCCCAAAATGCTTATCAGTGTAACAAAAATTGGCTCAAGTGCTAAGCAAACAACTTTTTGTGCAAAAACCTCAAATGTACTAAAT
Organism: Sternotherus odoratus; assembly: GCA_032164245.1. NCBI lineage: Eukaryota > Metazoa > Chordata > Testudines > Kinosternidae > Sternotherus > Sternotherus odoratus. The sequence continues at coordinate 59,414,724 of JAVMKO010000004.1, forward strand.
AAGTATAACATGGCCAGACATTACTAAGGGAGGATGTGGTAATGGTGTACAAGTATCTGAAGGGCGTAAACACCAAGTAAAAAGGAATGACATTGGTGAGCACATAAGGGTATCGCTAGAATTATGGAGATAAAATTAATCAAAGGAATATTTAGATGGAATTCCAAAGACATTTCCTAACAGTGAAGATATTAGAATAGACTCTGACAGGAAGTAAAAGCCTGACCTCTTGAATCATAAGCAGAAGGAGAAAAAACATAACAGAAGTTAAGAATGCTTACCAGAGGATATGAGGGATACGCAACAGACTGTTACAAAATGACCACAATAGGTCACAGCTGACTGGCTCTGCCAAATGTAAAGGGCCAGCCTTCAGAAAAGCATGCAGGGAAATTATAGAACAAGATGACCTAACAGTGGAATTAACCTGAAAAAGTTTATTTTGACAAAATATACCCAATTTGAAGAGTTCAGAACTTTCTCTATTATGTAGCCATTTGGGAAAAGATGCAAGATGGTGTTGTGTATCCCCTTGGTAAGAATAACATGGTCCAATTTAGTGAACTGAGAACACATATAGAGACAATTTTTCTCTTCAGATTGAAAATTCACAAGTGTAAATTTTCAGGCATAACCATTCTCTCCCCAATTGTTTACCTGCTTCAATTTTCAGTTTCCTAAGATTTTGTGGGGAAAAAAATGGAACATTTAAAAAGCTAAATCATGGCAAATGAACCAGAGAAAAATTCTGCACCAGTTTTCATTAATACAAATAGAGAAAAAGTATCTATTCTAACTAATAGTATCTTTCCACATTTCTAATTTTGATTTCAATGTTACTTAACCACAATGCTGACTTTTTAATATCAAAGTACTTGGACTATCTCCTGAATAATTTACATCCTATGTAACATCAAAATTTTGTTTACACTTTGTGGAAGCAATGCCTTTCCTGTGGACTTTTTTTTTGAAAGGCACATAGAATTCACGTACACAGATTAATGCATGCATAACAGGACAATTGGCCACCCAATCAGCAAAAACGTAACAGTAAAACACCCAACATGAAGCAAAGAATGGCCATTTGCAGATATAAAACCTGGAACATTTTCCAAAAAAGATGAAGTGAAAGCAGCCTCATTACAGTTTTAAATTATACCAAACTAACCACATTTATTTGGCATATAATCTATAAAATTACTAATCTTGGCAGCTTTATGAGTGACACATTATTTAAGAATAGCATTTTCTTGTCAAATTCTTCACTGTATTAGGCACAGATTTCAGTCATTCTTTCTCTGAACACAGGCATTTTGATAACTTCTCATTCCATCACTATTTTCAATTTCATATAATAATACAAAGAAATCATTCATTTTCATTTTACTTTGAATTCCTTTCTGCCTCTGACAAGTCTCACTTGAACCAAATTCGATTTCAAAGACAGAGAATCTAGTAATGTTTAGGAACTTACTGTTTGCACTTCATGTCCTCTCTTATGCACTAAATTTCCCTTCTTTATTCTTGGAAAGGGAAGGTTTCTTCAAATACCCATTGAGCTAGAGGGTGCAGTGGACTCAGCACCTGGGGTGTTGTAGTGCAGCAGGATGATCACATTTCTGTTCATATTTTTCATGGGAAAAGAAATAATTTCCTGACCAGTTAGTTCTGTTTGTAAAGAATTTCATTGTGCAAAGATGCAGGGGAAAAAAAAATCACAAAATGTGAAAGTAAATGTACATGTCCTTTCTGTGGTTTAACACAAATAAGTTCTAACATATAGCTGCTTTTGGTTTCATTAGCTGACACGTTTAATATTTTGAATGGAGCATCATGTAGTTTAAATACACAGGACTGTGAGACTTTTCATTCCTTCTTATTATTCATAAACCAGAATTACTTTCTTCCAAATGCTTAATGGTTTTATGAAGTCCACATAGGGCCAAACCTTCTACCAAGGGCTTGATCCAAAATCCACTGGGGTCAATGGGAGTAATTCTGTTGACTTCAAGGGATGCAGATTTAGACTTCAATATGCATATTTATAGACCAGCTGTAGGTCTTCATGGGGTTGGGCTAAACCTCCTGCTCTTTCCCAGCATGTCCTCAACTTCCCTGAATGAAAAGGTGGAGGGAAAACCTGTACTGAGGTGCCATATTCAGCTTTCTACAGGAAACCCGACTCCTGCTTCCCTTTCTACAGTAGAGCAACAAAAATTTTAATGGGTAAGATCCATGGCCATGGACAAGATCTGGACTTTATTTAGTAAAGAAACAATTAAGCAATTAATTCCTTTCATTTTTTTTCAGTGTTTAAACTCAACTATTCAGTCACATTTCTTTAAAAGTTCTTTAAGGCAGTAAAACAACTGCAACTGCTTGTTGCACTGGCCCAATTAAAACCAGGTCCAATTATTGCAAACCTTAAATAAATCCAAAACACATTTAGAGTTGGAGAACATGTACTATCAATGAGCACTGCAAAAATTACAGCTAAATGGTTTTGATTATATTAGCAGAGTATTTTTGCTGAAAGTCACTCACTGGATAAGTCTACATGGTATTTCCTTTTAGGAAGTTAACAGATTCTGTTTCTAATACAAATCGGAAGGCTTCCAGCCTATGCTTTCATACTGACTCCTGCCACCAGAGCAAAAATTGTGGGTGCATATCTTTGTGCCACTTTTGTCAGAGACACTTTTATAGCATTGGCATAACAACAGTTCATGTCTAGGCCCTTAGTTCCACAAGCTGTTCTCTGGGGATAGACCCCAGAGGGTCAATTTGTCCCCTACCTAGGAAAACATCACTCAATAGACAGGGAACTCTCAGAGTTCCAATTCAGAGTCAGAACCACGCTCTGGTATGTTGTGCAGTTAACTGACCTCAAGGAAGTGGGAATTTGAGACAGATAGGTAGGAAGGAGGGGTGCAATTCACAAAGGTACTTAGGTGCCTAAGTTCTGTTCTTAGGCACCACTATGATCCACAAAACTTCCCCTCAGTTGCTGCCTAACTCTGTAGACACCTAAACTTACTCAGTGCCTAAGTTTTTGCCTCTGGCTATGTGCACTGCAGTCTCACTCCAGACACCTGGGTGCCTGTCTCCCACTTGAGAATTTGCACTGATCACAGATGTCTTATGATAAGTGTGCAAATGCCAATCTCCAATTTATGCCCCAGAGTGATTCACAAACCAGGAATGATATGCATTAGGGGTTCCAATCCATTAGGCTTGCTCAGGGGCCACATAGCAGATCAAGCCCCTCTGCTGAGTTCACACAAAAAATCTGGGGGGAAAAATGGCTTACCTTATAAACTTTAGGCCAGGATATAGGAGTCCCCCCTTCTCTTTCTGTGGAGAAAGAGTGAAATCAGGTGAGTGCTTGAACCCCATGGCTATTGAGTCATTCTAACTCTTTCTGTAGGCCAATTAATATTTAATTATTCAGGCTTTGGGGATTGCAGTAGTGTTTCTGTGATTTGAAGTACCTAAAATATAGGTGCCACAACCCAGGTGACTAGTCCATTCTCTATCTCCTTTTGTCAAAGGCTGGAATTGTCAACATATCCCAACTCTAAATCCTAGCCTCTCCAAGCCATGAGAGATCCATCTGTGCTCCAATTCCTCTCAGCCCAAGTAATAAAGGGAATCTCCTGGGTGTTCCCTAGCTTACTCCTTGGAGACACCAGTGTAGCTCTTTTATCTCCCACTCCCACATCCAAACATAGGCAGTTACCTTGATCTAAATCACATATGCCGAGTCTTTCCTAGGGAAGCAAATGGGTATTTTTAACTCTTAGACAGATAAGGTAGGTGAGGTAATATCTTTTATTGAACCAACTTCTGTTGGTGAAAGAGACAAGCTTTTGAGCTTGCACACAGCTCTTTGAATTGGAGTAAAACCAAATTTCAAAATACTCCATGAAACAAAATTAGTTTTTCCACCCAGTTCTTCAGTTGTATACACAACACACATTCCAAAATCATAGCCACAGTGGCTGAAAATGTTTTCTGTATCCAATCCAGTTGATGCACCACACCCAGCCAAATGGAACAGTTCTGAGGGAACACTAGAGAACAGGGTCTTTCTTTTATGTTATTTATTATCTATTTTGGCTCTTCTTCAATAGTTTCATCATCTTCACAGGGATTGTATTTCCCTTCAGTGTTTTTCACCATCTGTAGGGACCATTAAACATTTATGCCTGCACTCAACAGGAGAAATTAAAGATATTGTACGTGACCCTGAAGCTGATTTCTAAAGTCATGGATTTTTGAGGAAGTCATGAAGTTTTGGCAGGTTTACTTATTTTACTTCTAAGGAGAGCTATGAAATTACCAAAAACATGCACTAATGCTCATATGTATCCACATCAACCAATGGACTGAATCGCATCCCTCTGCATATATAGGTTGTGCACTGGCCTGCTAAACCCAGAATTGTGAGTTTAATCCTTAAAGGGGCCATTTAGGGATTGGGGCAAAAATCTGTTGGATGATTTAGTTGGGGGTTGGTCCTGCTTTGAGCAGGGGGTTGGATTAGATGATCTCCTGAGGTCCCTTCCAGACCTGATATTCTATGATTCTATGAATAAACTGTACAATTATTTATATAGGACCACTACTGTGCATGGAATTTTACTGATTGTCAGCATACAGATCCCTGCCATGAAGAAGTTATGGCCTGGGGGCTTATTGCACAGTGGTCACTTTTCTTGACCCATGCTCACATTGGACATGACTTTCAAAAGTGACTGGTGATATGTGGGGATGGAGCAAACAGACTTCTGAGAGAGGTCTAATTTCCAGAAGACAGGTGCTCAGTACTTTCTAAATATTAGGCCCCTTTAAGGTATCACAAGTTGGCACCCCTAAATTAAGGCACCCACCAGTCACATCTGAAAATCTTGGCCACTGAGTAGTACCGTATTCTACTAATGGTCCCTTTGAAGTCAGATCAACGTAAGCACAATTTCATTAATGAATGACTTTTTCTGGAAAGAATAGGAGCTTTAGTTAATAAGCAAATTTCACAAGCGATAGTCCTAGGTAAATCCTACATTATATTTCTTCCCTGATGCACTGGTAATAGATCCCAACTAATTATCTGATTTTTATAGCCCAGTTCCTAAAGAAATTGTTTCACCTGTTAGTCAATGCTAAGCTCCAGACTGCAATTTCCCTCCCTACCTACCGGAGTATAGTCACTCTTTTATGTAAAGTACTTAAAGATAAAAATAGGACTGATCATATTAAATGACAAATTTAGTAGCCCAGCAGCCTTTCTTACATCACATAAAACATGCATTTATACACACAAATCAAGTAATTGAAAATGCAGGTTCCCATTTAGCACATGCAATAATCTGTTTGTGTAAGTGCATACATGCATTTTGCAGCATCCTAGTGTGAGTAATCACACTATCAAAATATCTATCCATAAAACTCTTTGCTGTGTATTTATGTCAGATGATTAAGTAGAAGCATTTTGCGTTGTGCTGCATGGGAATAGTGGATGTCCACTATACTTTGCTTAATTTACTCCTGTTCTATCTGTCCTATTGTTTTTCAGAAACTTTCTAAATGTGGTGGAAAATCTTGTTACCTCCAATGAATTTCCGCTAGGTCAGGGCAGCTTCACTCACAGAATGGAACTTGACATTCCATTCAAAGGCCGCTGGGACAGAAGAATGAAAGATATTGGCCACAGTGCAACAGCAACTAACATGTCTGCATAAGGTATGTGCCATGTCTGAGCAGGACAACATACTAGAAAACATGATGGCCATTAGAAAAACATTTTAACTTCTTTTTATTTTTAACTCCCAAACAGGTCTCACAAATGCATGCTCTTCTCTCGTAAATAAACAATACTTAGCTGTAATAATCTATGCAGATGTGGATTATTATGCTCTTTCAATATAGAGAGGTAGGGATAATTGATCAGGAGTCTATCTGCAAACCTCTCATTTGACTTCCACATCCACCATCTGTGTGGGTGTGAAGTGTTGACTCTTTCCTTAGCAGAATACTTCCATGAAAAGATGTTAGCGCTAGTTTCCCAGCCTCTGCATTGTGGTGTAAAAGCGATGTAATCTGGCACTTGATTTGATAAAGGGGAATTCTTAACAACTGGCTTCAAGCCTGTGGAGCCAGCTTCTACCCTGACCTCCCAACCTTCCACAACATAGAAAGCATGTCAGGGGAATGGGCATGGGGGAAAGAGGGTGGAGAGAAAAGGTACTCCCCTACAGCAATTATCAGTGGGGCTTGGTCCCTAGGGAACCATATCCAGGTTTCATAAATGAAGAGCACCCAAGAAATAAATTGAAGCTATTTCAGGTTTGGGTCAGCTTGATAATTGGAGAGTCACAGCTGGCTCTCCCTCTTTTTTTTTTTTTTTTTGTGCTGAGCACATCTTGGCTCAGGAGAGACTTTAGATTTATGTATTTAAGAAGCAAAACATCGAAGCATCTCAGTTCTAATACTTTGTATTTAATAGAAGCCCTTCAGTTAATTTCAATGAAGTTTGGATCAGGACCTTAAAATGAGAAAACAAGCCATTAGCTTCTGTGTTATATGTTCCCATATCTGCTGAGGTGAATTATAATGATGATACAATTAATGAGAATTAAATCTCAACAAGTCACTCTGGCTCATAGAACTTAGAACTGCAAATCTGATGCAAAAATTTGAATTCTTCCAGCTATTCTTCAGAATCTCCACCCCAGAAATAGTATTATTTCCTCTCATGTCAACCCTCAATTTATCTGAGAAAAGAAGTCTGGATTCAGCCTTTGTCTGCATAAAAGGTTGAAATTTTGAAAAGAGATTTGGTCATTTGTAAATCAGTGGGACTTGTGCTCCTAAGTCATTTAGATACTTTTGAAATTCTGCCTAAAAGCTTTTTTATTGTTACAACTACATATTGCTTGGCTTGAATTCCTGGACTTAGTGTGGAAAAAATATTCTAAATAATGCCTAAGCTCTATCTTTCATGACTTGGCTGTTGGTAAAATACATTCCATGTTTTGTGTTTCTGTAACAGATAATAGTTCTCAAAACATCAGTCTCAGCATTTATCATTTAAACAGGTAGGTGGTTAGTAATAAAATAAGATGGGTCCTCTTTTATTATTAATGTTTATTAGGGTAGTGCTGAGGGTCAAACAAAAATGGTGCTCCATTGTGCTAGGCACTTAAACACTAAATAGGAGACAAACTGGATCTTTTCAAGGGTCTAAATTAAGAATCCATGGAGCCAATTTCCCTAAGAAGCTTGGAATATCTTCTGCTGCTTTGATCATTTGCAACATCCTTATAAATATTTGTATAAACTCTGTGTACTAGAGGCTATTTTATTCAACATGACTTTAGTCTCCTTCATTGTAGTCATTAATATTTTAATTAAGTATCCAGCCTTTTCATCTAAAGAGGTTTTGTCACAGCTTCTGTTGCTGGAGTTTATTTTTAAATCTGCTTCCTCTAGTTTGGACTCTAGCCTGCTCTCTCTGGAGACACTGTTATTTACATTTTGGCCAGTGCTGTCACTTTATTTCTTTTACAATGCCTGGAAAAGGTACTGCATATTCTGATGTTTATTTGGCTTTTATTATTGTAAGTCTCATGAAGTGCTCAAACAAAATGGCAGTTCTGTAGCTGAAACCTTCTGACTCAATGTTTTAGGATTAAAAAGAGTCATTGTGTGAATTCTTTTGTTGCCTGGCATTTTATGGTCATGAAGTCAGTATTCTTCTGTGGATGAATCTTTTGCCCCACAGAATTAATTTTGGAGCACATTTCTGAGGATTAAAACTGGAGTTAATCTCAGCCACATTTGGTCTCCTTGCAGACTAGCTCTTCCTTCAACCATGGAGCACCATGAAAACACTTTCCTAAATTATTTTCTGTAAAAGGTACAGATCTGCAAGTAAAGACAAGCCAAACAAACTCCTGTATTCATTACTCATGATGAGGTAAACAATCTAAGCATATTGATAAACTCCTGCCTACTATATTCACAACTCTACTACATACAAACAAGAAGACTATAGTTTTCCACAGACTTGTCTCATTATAGAAACAAAACAATACTACAATAAATTGTTTGTATTTTGTGATAAGATAAAGACTTTTTCCTGAAGGTTTCTTCTTGAGGGGGGAAAAATATCTTGTGATAGTGATAACTCACTGAGAGCCTTTCTATTTTTTCCTTCATCTGTGCCCGGTTGCAGAGAACTATTTAGATTTATTGTGGAACCTAATTAACTTTCAACTTCTTTGAAATCAGAAACTTGTGCTCATGTTCATATCAGTTTCACCAGCAAAACATAGGAAACTAGAACTTTTCCTGCTTTTAGCCTATGAACTGCATTTTACAAGCCAATGGACATTTGACATAGAGAAGAGAGACAGGGTTACTGTGATTATTTTCAAAACTGCTAATCCCATGTGCAGAGCATAAAGTTAAGTTTGTGATCTATATTGGTATTTCTCTCACCACACAAGAAACAAGGAGCAAAATCTTAATGTACCATTCGCCTCATATAAAATGCATCTCTTCCCACTTAACATCTGTTTGCAGAGCTTTTAAAAGAGTAAAAATTTCCATTTGTAGGCAGGAAAGTAAAAATCTCCTCCTTTTGTAGGCACTCTTTTTTAAATGGATGTGATTAGTTCTCTGAAATATTTACACATACAGACCAGAATTTCTGTCTTCATGACAATCATCTCAGAAGTAATTCCTATAATTTTCACTATTGTGAAGTCTTAAGTTAAAAACAAACAAACAAACAAAAACCCCTCTCTCTCAGAAAGGAGAGATCTGTGCCTTCTCGTATAATCACGAATCAGAACAATTAAATGTGGATGATATATGTTATTATTTACTTTTCTCTTATAATACTGTATATGCTAGACATGTTTTCATAGCCTGAAAAATCAGGAGAAAAGTCTAACGTGTTAGTTTAAAAACAGACCATAAAGCTGCTTTGACAGGCTTAGCTTTGACTTCTTTCCAATTAAAATAAAATAGAAATAGTTTGAAATTCCTAAATATTTTAAACACCAGTATTAAAGACTGTTAAAAATAATTTAATCTGGCTGTAATGTCAGCTTTTAAAGCTGTCTGGTTTTAATTTTTCTCCATATACCATTGCTAAAGGGGAAGCTTTCTCCACAGGGACAGATGAAAAGACAACACAACAAGAAATAGGAAGAGCTTTTAGATTGCTTAAACTCCTTTAATGCCTTCCTCCTCACTTGCCATACCTACTATATTCACCCTATTTGTTCATCTGGTTATTTGTCTTGTCACACTCCTGCTTTCATGCTCCAAGTTCTTCCTCCAAACACTGGGCTTAACCACGGTTTTATAATAATAATACAAAACACCACCACCACAATGTAATTCTTCTTAAGTTGCATTGTGCACTCACCTAAGTGACCATATGATCTTGCTGTTGTTGTATAGTCCCTTTGCCTCTCAACTCCTACCTTGGAACAGGAACCATCTCTTTGGTTTGATGTTAATACTGAACCTAGCACAATGGGGCCCTGTCTGTGACGGTGAGTCCTTGATGTGATCACAATACTACTAATGATAATTAATAATATTTGCCATCTTCTCCCCTTCTTGCCCTAATTTTAGGCTTGGATTCTCCAGTCTGAATAACTCTGGCAGACATTTGAATTTGTACAGAGCCACTGGGGCTCTGCATATGGCTTCCCTGGACAGATCAGAGCCTTAGGGTATGAGCTCTTCTGGGCTGGGACGCCATTTTTATTTCATGAAGCACCCAGCACATTTATGGAGCTATACAAATACTAATAACTTTTCATCAGGCAGTCCTCTCCCCAGAATATGCTGGAGCACTTTCACTGCTCTCAAGGGCTATATTAAAACTAAAAATTTTAGGAGAATCCAAGATCTTGAAACTAGCAACAGAAAACAGAGCTGGCTTTGTTCTTTGATTTAAGACTTTCAAAATTTGAACTCCATATTTATCCTGGAAAAAATGCACTTGCCCCACTTATCCCTAGGCTTGTGCCAAAAGCTCAAATGAGGCAGCAGCCATGATGGATTCCCACTAGTGCAGCCTGCAAGGCATTCATCCTCTCCTCATTCTGATATGCAGCCTTGGGCTGTTCCTGCATGCCAAGGTGCTCTGATGAAATATCAATTAGTCCTACCCTCCCCACAGAGTCAGCTGATGCTAGTCTACATATGTGTTGGGGTTGCAAAAGAAGCAGCAGCTTTGCCCCCCATTTCTAGAGGGTGAGAAGCCCCGGTGGGCCAGCTTCTATTCCACCTTAATTCCACGGCCTGCCGGGGATATTAGTTGGCGGCTCCTTCACGGAGCCGTGAGCACGGGCGTGTACTTGGCGCGGTTCCTTCCCATGCTCGACGCCTGTCCCTTCTGCGGCGTGAGGGAGGGACTGCAGCCAGGCTGCAGCCCCTATTTTGGCTCCTCCAGAACCTCTTATTGAGGTTCTGGCTGCACTTTTCCCACACCTATTTCTTTTTGGCACCCCAACCGTGGCCCCACAAAGTCGCAAGACCTCCTCATCAACCTCCTCCTGGCGCTTGCCAAAGTCACCATCTACAACACCAGGAGGAGGATGCAAGACGAGGGGGTACGGTGCGACTGTGGGGCCTATTTCCGGTCACTCCTCATTTCACGCATCCAGGCAGAGTTCCACTGGGCAGCGTCCACTGGCTCCCTCGACAGCTTTGAGGAGCAGTGGGCGCTGTGCGGGGTTCTCTGCTCGGTATCCCCATCCTGTACCCTCGTTTTTAACCTGTGACCCTCATGCACTTCCCTGCCTTTATTCATTAGTTGTCCCACGTATTTAGTTGGCCCCAGGTCCAGTGTCCCTCCCGCCAGGCTGGGGGAGGGACTTTAGTAACAGGCAAGCTTAGGCCCGCCCACCTCCCGGGATACCCAATAGGTGCCCCCCATTTCTGACATAATGAGAGGTAGATGGCAAAACAAACAATGGAAGGAAGATGACAGTTAAAACATCTGTCCAAAATAAAATGGGCTTAGTTTCAACAAACCAAACTATATCCTATATTATAAAAGACTAGAGAAGGTGTGTGAAGCCGTCATGCGCAGAGACGGCCCGGACGAACGGCATGCTGGGGGTTGTAGTTCGGAGGCACAAAATGGCCACCGTGCGTGCCCGCCTGAGGAGCTAGAGCACCAGGGAGCAGTTATACATAGAAAGTTAGCTGGGCTGTCGGGTGCATGACAAGGGGTTGAGGGGGGAGGGAGCTGAGTGGGGGGGTCGTTGCGGGGGGAGGGGCGGGGCAAGGGGGGACCATTGGGGGGATGAGGGTCGTTGGGGGGGAGGGGGCTGGGCGAGGGGGGGTCGTTGGGGGGGGCGGGAGCTGAGCGGGGGGTGTTGGGGGGGGAGGGAGGGAGCAGGGTGTGGGTTGGGAGGGGGGAGCTGGGCGAGCGGGTGGGCGTTGGAGTGGGGGGGAGGGGAGAGAGAGCTTAGGGAGTGGGGGGGCCGTGATCCGTTTCCTTTGGCCCGTGTTCACGGGCTTTTACACTAGTCCATGTTATAACTAAGTAAATAATCGTGTTCCTATTAATTGCTTATCATATTAATAAGAAACAAGCCCAAGTTGCTCTGTTACACAGAGAACATCACTTAAAATGTCAAGCCATGCTATTTTGCAAGTGCCTGGTTTTTGATAAGTACAGACATTTGGTGTTTATTATTATAGTTATTTGTTAGCTATTATGGGCAAATTCTTCTACTGGATGTGCATGCATAGCTCATATTGGTGCCAACAAGAGTCAAACATACACATCTGAGGATGGAATTTGGTCCTTTATTTATAAACACACTGTAACTGTCAACCTTAGCCACTAAAGCATGCAGATTTTGCCAAATGGGAGTGGGAAATAAACTGTCAGACAAAAATGCTTAAATATGTTTTTTATTAGATTACAGATGCATTATCAATTCCATTAATAGCTGGGCCTGGTTTTGCAGTGGCTGAGCTCTGGGTTTTTTTTGTTATTCTCATTGAGTCATCATTATTCAGGGCCAAGTTCATCCTCTTTCTTGTTCGAATCAGAGATACTGGCAGTGAGCAATTGTTTTCTTATTATAATGCTGCTCGGCTAACAAGATCAGTGCATAGAAGTGCTTTGCTTAAGGACACTGGTCCAATATAATACTGTTGAATGGCAGGAAGCACAAACAATAGACATTGAAGTGAATCCAATCCATTTTTTGTCTTCAACAGGATTCAAAAGCAGAAGATATTTTCTGAACAATGTGTGAATATTACATCAGGAAGGAAAGTACAATGAATTCATATTTACATAAACTTAGTCTAACTCAGGTGGTTTGGTTTTTTTCCATTTATGAGTTTCCAAAATGTGACTCAGACTTTTGGCACTGTAAAAATTGCACATAATTATTTCTCAATACACCTTCTCCCCAGTCATGATCCTGGGCAGTTGCAGACTTTACCCAATGAGAACAAGGTGACTGCAATGTCTAATGGGCAGAAGGGTGTATACTTTTACAGATGTTTTTATAGAGCTGAGATTGAAGGAAGGACAGCACAAGGTCAACCACAAATGAGGTTGGAAGATGCAATTTGGAAGGATTTAAGAAGCCTAAATCCTCCTGTATTGACTCTTGCCAAAGGAAAAAAGACTTGCAAGGAATGGTTCAAGATGGAAGTTCATTCCATGTCCCATCATGGGGAGCCTGTAGCCCTGTGAATCTGCTGCTGCTACTTCCAATTAGTGCTTCAGTTAACAATAGTTTATTAAGCTAAAAAGAAAATCCTAGCTGGGCTGTTTTTCACTGAATGAGATTTATTATGATATAAAACTGCAGTGGTCTGAAATGAAAATATTTTACTTTTTGAATCTTTGGCACTTTTGTATTCTTTGCTTCAGTCTTTCACGGACACAATCTACATAGTTGTGCATTTGAAATATACAGCAAAATTTCCATTTAATCAGATGGTATACAAGTTTAAAGTGTAAGGAAAAACTAAAATAAGCATTTTGGCATTTAACCAATAGATTTCAATTCACAAATTAAATAAATGAGAACATTTCAATAATCTGCTAAGACATGTCTGGCATCTGATTTTGCTTGAATTTAGTAATTTTGTGATTTTGTCCTTGATTTCAAATGGGGACAAGGACTAGGACCCGGATGTCAGAATTATGTTCCCAATTTTATGTTTCACTAATTACAGTTGCTTGAGATCAAAGTATGGGTGCAGTTTTCAATGTGAATGTCATAGCAGGACCTGCATTTTGATGCACAAGTCAGAATTAAGGTATGTAGATACCTCTTTTGCACATGTAAATGCTGCTTTATAATTATATTAGATTTAGACATTTTAATGTGCTCAGGTTTGCATACTGTGTCTTTAAATTGTCAGCAAATTTACACACATTTTATTGTGCAAAAACAAATAGCTAAGAAGATGAATTAAAAATTAGGATGCAGAAGAAACAACAATATTTTTGGACCAAATCCTTTTGAAGAAAAAAGTGTGAATGAACTGGAGTATTATCGTTTTAAATTGTGGTGACAGAAGTTCTTGTGTGTACATGTGGTCCTTTCTCCATTGCAACCAGCTTGTATCTGAGCCACTGTCAGACCATGCTGCTGCCTCAGTTTCCCCGCCTTGATGTCATCAAACTGCATTAAGACTTTTGTAAGTCAAATGACACTTCCTCCTGGGATCGGACTTTTTAAAAATAGCACAGCCCAAGTTTCACCTTACAGCAAAACAAGGCTTTCCCTTACTCTACAGTTTCTTCCGTCCCTTGGTAGGCTCAACAGCAATTTCACAAAACCAGGTTTTACTGCCTAGTATTTCTCATAATTCTTTCTCTTAAAGAGAACTACCTGCCTACCTCTAACTGAGTTACTTTTTAGCCTTTCATCCAAAGAACAAATGACCTACAGATTATCACCCGATTCCAGGCATCAAACCTATTATTTGGAGGTAGCTAATTAGACCCAAGTGAGGCTAAGCCCAGTTCCTTTTGTGGGCCATCCCATCCTAAGATACTGTGATGTAGAGGGAACACTGGCAACAGATAACATAGAATTCCCATGGCTGCTATGGTCAGCATTACGGTTCATGGTAACTACATCAGAATTTCCCTTCAGTGGTTCATCAAAGTTACCCCCTCTCAGGTTTCCTTCTTTCCTGATGGGGGGTATATCCAAGATGAACAGTTCCCTGCCTTCACTGTGTTATTCCCAGCAAAAAGCAATCTGCCTAAGTGGGCCTGCTTGCTTTCTCTTCAGAGACAAACAGCATAATTATCCACAGTTATGTTACCACACAGTTCTTTCTAATCAAGCCTGTTTTATTCTTCAGGTAAAAGCACTACAGAGAAAACGTTAAAAACAATAAAAGAACCTACAGACATTCTAATAAGCTTACCAGTAGTTTCTATCTCCAACATGGCCTTTGGCAGGAACAGTCCTTCAAAGCCTCACCCAAAGCTTTTCCTGTAGTTTCAAGGTAATCACATCCTTTGCTCAGAAAAAGACCATAGTATTATGGGTCCCTAGTAAGCCAAAGTCCTTCCAACCCTTCCCTATGGACTGGGACATCCATGGACTGGAGGTCCCATCCATTTTTTGGATCAGAACAAAAGCCGAGTCAGTTTACACCATGTTATTTATCCCCAACATCTGCTCATTGTCTTCCGGTCCAATTGAACCTTTGAAGAAACCGTGAATAGGTATCAGACAGACAGTGGGTCCTCTCCATGGGGCAAAGCTTCAAAGGGAAAATAACTGGAGGAATTACTTTAGCATACTTCCTCCTCTTAGAAAAGTTACATACTATCTCAATAACACATAAACAATTGAATTTTAATACAATAGAACCCAAAAGGTATTAAACAATTTAATAAGGTTTATCCAGGATAGTGCATGTCTGTCACAGTCATCTCTGCATTTCAGAATGTTCTGGTTTTGATCTTTGTGGTTTTGAAGTTAATCTGTAAAAACATGGAATAGGGGCTCACTCTTAGTCAGTTGTAGGGAACCTTGTATATATTATCTGTGCCCTTGTAATTTAATGGTTGTATGAATACCAATAAAATAAATCAAACCCATGATCTGGGAAACAGCTAATTAATCACAGGTGGGACTAAGACCAATAAAGAGCCATCCTATACTATGAGACCCTTTTATTTCCTCCACTCCAACCCCTCCATGTCAGTTATTTAGAATACAAATTTCTTGCAAAAGGATTCTGGTCTCCTTGTATGTAAGGCCTTTAGCACACTTTAGGCACAGTGCAAATAAATAGTAAATAATCCCTTATTGCAGTCTTCCAGAGATGACCCATGGCTGCTGATAGTGGGATGGAGGACAGATTGAGGGCAGCTGGCTTCAGCGGTAATACTGAGCATGCTCAGTCCACATGAGACTGCTTATTACAAGCTGAACAGCAAAACAAGAGGTGGGGGGCACATAATCCCACATGTTCCCCCCATGTCTCACCTCTGTATTCTTCCTTTCACATACTGGCCTGTAATCTTTCTTACTGGCCATATGAATCAATTCTGTTAGCTCATGGGGACATAACTACAATTTTGAACTATCTCAACTTATTCATACATAACTGTCTGTAGGACTCGGACCTTAGGTTGTATACTCTGCAAGCAGGAATTCTCTTTATTTCATCTTGTACAGGGCTAAACACATTATCAGACCTATTACATAAAAACATACTGGCAAAAGCATTATCTGAAGCACAATTATGTTTATGAAGAAGTACCAGGCTTCCTATTCAACATTGTTATTCCATCGTGGATCACCCCTGAACATGTATATCAAGAGGTTACATATTGCAAAAAAGTCAAATATTATGAAACTCCTAGGTCTTCTCTTCATGATATTCATGCTTACTGGCAAGAAGAGGCTAGTTTTGAAAAGAAAACAGTAAGGGTTTTAGCATTTAGTAGCATACATATTAGTGAAATGCCCAACATCAGCTACATGATATCCCTTTCACTTTTGAAGAAGTCTGTCATATACCAGCAATCTCCCTCATAGTTCACACAGGCAATTTCCATTCAAATGTATTTTCTAATACACAGTACCCGGAAAGAGTTAAATACCATGAATAAGAGTTGTAATGTATGTTAATATGCTTAGATTATCTATATGACCATATCTGGAATCTCAATAGTGTCAGTCACCAGAGCATCTGAGCCCTTTCTAGGTAAATTAGATCTGCATAGCAAAGTCACTAATGGACTTCTCTGGTTATGGGAAATAGGAAAACATTTTCCCCCTTTTCTTTTACTTCCTTCCTCCCCTCTCATGGGAATGTTTTATTAAGCAGGAGCCTCTTTCAGCAGGACATAGGTTGGTCAGATTGTATCATTCCAATCTTCTCTGGAAGCTATTTCCACAGATAACCCCCTACACTGAGAATATTTTCTGTCTGTATTTCTCATGTCGTTGGCTCTCCCACCCTTCTAACTCCTTACTTCCCTCCTATGGGTTTTATTCCCAGGTCTCCCCTCCACTCCAAAGTTTCACATTTACCTCAAATTAATGTTGCATAAGAATATTAAGTAGCACATTGTTTTCTCCTCTCTTCATGAGTTATGGAGCAGCAGCAGCAGTAGAAAACTCTTCTTCCTTCCCAGGTCTCTGACTATATGTGCACCTGCTGTGCATCACTTACTGGGAAGGAATGAGAGAGGAGGAGAGAAAACTATTTGCTACAGCTCTGCCCTTTGGGGCATGAGATAAAAAATTGTAGAGAAGAAAAAACTTCCTCAAACTCATCCCTCTGACTGGCAGGAAGCATGGTACAAGGAACCCTTCAGCAACTCATTTTCCTCTCCTGGAGAAGACCTCTGGTGGTTCACTTGTCTAACTCTGACCCCTGAATCCTGAACAGGAAACAGGAAAGGCTAATACCAGCTTCTTGTTCTCACACACTTGCTCTAATTCCTTGCCTTGGCAGGGAGTGAGGATACTCAGATTGAGAGCTTGGCTAAAGTATTCCAAACAGAAAAGGAAACAGCAGTGCAGGGTTCCTGAACATATAACAATGTGCTTTCACTGGCTCCTTCTCTCCTTTTGCCTCAAGCCTGAGCCTCCGGTCCACACAAAATTCTTTTTGAAATTCCCCACTTTCTTCCAATTCTACTGTTATATTTTGTTCTTCTCTTTTTCCCACTCCATTTGTTCTACATAAGCCTTCTGTTTAACTGTCCCTTTCGGGCCCTGTTCATTGTTACCATGCACATTATGTTGTCACAGTATAATATGCTATCAATTTGGAATGGTAGCATTTTGCATCACTTATACCTGCATGTGGCACTGGTGGAAGCAACTATACAAGATGGAGGGCAACAATGAACTAGGCCCATTGTATCTTTCTCCTGTTCATGTTTCTGTGATTCTTCCATGCTGCCCCCAAAATGTGGAGCCATCTTCCATCTCTTGTGCACCAGCAGATCATTCTGTCTTTATTGTAATCACTCTTTAAAATGCACTTCATCCATGAGGCCATTATTATTTATTTGTTAAGTGGTGGTGGTGTGGCCAAACACACACAAATTAAAGCCCTGACAATCTTACAACCTAAAAGACAGGGACAGAGCTGACAAAACACACTGGAAGTCTCACAGCAATGTGGTCAAAAGAGTTTGGGAAGGCCTCACCTAAGACAAATGGTTGAGAAGAGGTTTATGGGTATAATCCACAAAGCAGCTTAGGTGTCTAAACTCCAGAGTTAGGCAAGTAAGTCCTTGTGTGTGGTACCATTGTAATCCATGAAACTCGCACATGGCTGCCACCTAACTCTGTGGTTGCCTACACTGATCCAGTGCCTACATTTTCACTGTAGAAGTTCCCTACCTGCCTAAAGTCTAGATTCTGGGACATGTACGCTTCTGCTTCCCTCCTGGTGCCTCTCTTGCCTCAGCACCAGAACAATTCACAAACCAGGAAAATATAGGTATTCAGCTGCTTAACTCTCATGTGGGGCCTGATCCAGTAGGCATGCTCAGAAACAATATGCTACATTGGGTCTCATTCAAAATTCTACCCAGAGGAGAGGCCACACACCTATAACTTTTAGCCTCCTGGGTAGAGCACTCACCAGGGATGTGAGACCCAGGTTCAATTCCCCCTTACTGCTAGAGGGGACAAAAGATCTGAATAAAAGAGTATCCTGCTGCAAATATACAACCAACAAAAATCTAGTTTAAGGATCCAGTAAGACAGCAACCAGAAGGTCCCTTAGCAACAAAACTAATGTGAAGCAGCTGTGCCAATTGTAGCAAATGGTTCAAACTGTTGAAAAGCCATTAGGAGGCTGATATATAGAGAATAAAAAGTCCATTCAACTTTAAAAAGATTTCCCAACATGGAGTGTTATGTTATTTTATAACCAAATCTTAGTCACACTAAGTTTACATGCTAAAGAATGCTATTTATGACCTTGTGGCTGGACTTTCTGTGGAGTAGCTGGAATTCCATCACATACCTGAAATTCCTTCTGAAAAGAAATTGCCACAGTCCTTGGCAAAGTATGCATGTTTCTACAATGACCGGTGCAATTGCAAAACTTCACTGAAGCTAATGTCATTTATGATATGATTTACTATGTGCACTTGGTACAAGACCCGAAATAAATTAGAATCCACTTCTTTAATCCTAGAATTTACAGACGCTGTTGGAAATAATGCAAGCCATTTGCTTTTTCAGGCTTTTCAAATGGTTGATTATCAAACATTTGCTACTGGCTCCTAATTGCTGTTTTGACTAATTTTGAAACTGGAGATTCCTAATTGTCTGACGAATGTCATGAAAGTCACTAGTACCTTCTTTGAAAATAGTGGTTGGGATAAGTAATCAGAAGCTGCATGACCACCACCAGTTTGGCAGCTTTACACTGTGTGTGTGACTAAAGATGACTGATGTCTTAGAAGTGATTATTGTTACTACTCGGTATTATTTTACAGCTCCAAAAACAGCCTAAGAACCTGGCATACTGATATTGGCCCCAGTTCAGAAAAGAACATAAGCACATGCATAATATTAAAGCCTAATGGCTTCAGTGAGGCTTAAGTGCTTTGCTGAATCAAGGCCATAATAAATATTATTCGTTTTATCAACTAAGGGTCTTGATTAGACGGGCAAAATTGTTCATTATGAAATTGGTATTCTGTTCCACAGTAGGGAAAGATCAGTACCCTTCACAGTACTGTAATGTGAGACACTGAGGGCCTGATTCAATCCCGTTTGAAGTCAATGGAAAGGTTCCCATTAACTTCAACTGACTTTGGATCATCCCTAAATACAGCAAAGGTGTTCTTTAGTATCATTTCTGGAACTGCAATGATTCTTTTGTCAGTAACCGTGAACACTATTTAGATGCATTAAACTTAGGACTGATGTGATTAAGACTCAAAGCTACTCAAGAGACTGCTGGCGACCTCTACTTATCAAGCAAAATCTGTCTGATTGATAGACAGTTGAGAAGAGCAGCTGAAGGGGTAATCTCGGGGAATGCTGGTTCACAGGAGACTGAGGCAAGACACCTGTTATGGCATAAATGCTCACAATTACTATGCAAGCAAAGATCTAGTCTGTTTTCAAGAAAACAAAGTTATGATCTTGCAAGTTGTTACAGAGTAATAGCATGATTGAAGGATGACCAAAGTAGAAAAGTGATGTAATCATAGCTCTCAACTCTGACAGAAAAAGAAATTCGGAGGCACCGCATATAAAAACCAAGATGACCAAAAATTAAGGTAAGTTCTTCAACAATGGGTCCTTGAAAACTAGCACTTTCCTTTTTAGTAGCTTCAAATAAATAAAGGATTAAAAGAATATCTTCACCATTTCAATACTGATATTCATGTCTGTTTCTTAGATCCTAATTTTTGATGACTTTTATTAAAATGAGGTTGTAATATCTGATGCAAAATAAATATAAAATATGGAAGAGAGAAGACTATATCAGATTTTAAAATTATTTTAATCTGTTTTTTAACTGGAGTGACTCATACTCTCTGTTTCCTCTATTAAGCTTAGATAATCAATTAAAGAACATGAAAAAATGAATCTTTTCTACTGTACAGATGTAGGCAGATTTGTGGGTTTGTTTGGAAATTATGTGAAATTAAGTGGTTTTGACTCAAAGCCAGGTAAAAGTTGGTAATTCTGGTGAGTTTCACTTTGAGGTGCTGGGCTAATTGAGATCTCTAAAGGAAATTAAGTAAACAAAACAAAAGGTTTCCATGAATCTTTGTGAAATAACATCTCCAAAATTCACACATCTTGAATTTCACAAAGCTCCACAATCTCTCAAATCCATCACTACTCTCCTGTAGAAGTAAATTAGAAGTTGAAGTAACTAGAAGTAAAGTAGAAGTAAATAGCTCTTTAAATGCCGTTAAATATATTTTGCTTCAATCACATTTATCAATAATGTATTAGTTAAAAACAAAAAAACCAAGAAGAACTTTTCTTTCACAATCAAGGTACCTACCATCTACAAACAAGGCCAGAATCTGTTCTTGGTTATATGTGTGTAAATTAGTGGAATTATTCTAGATCTACACCATTATAGCCAAGAACACAATTTTGTTTGCCTTTTAAAACTGCAGAACTACATAATCCAATAAATTAAGTAATGGGTGGGGGCAGTAGGAAGAAAAATAGAGGCATTATCCTCTTTCAGCTGTTTGTTTTTTATAGTAGCCTTGTCAGCGTAATTGTTCTAGACATGTCCTCAATTGACTCTTCTGGCACCTCAGGATAACCAAAACCCTTTTCCTTATCCAGTATGTCTGCTACAAATTTAGGAAGTCAACTGAATGGCAGTGACTTATTACAATATCCATGGAAGAGGTTAGTAGTTTGTTCAGAATCCATCTTGTTCTGTTTGCTTAGGAGACCATTCGCTGTCCGGTATCAAAGGTAGAGGAAAAATTTTCCTGTCAAAATTGGGTGGGACAAAGATCTTCCTTGACAGTACCAGGAGGCCTCCAGCAGTATAAATCCCCTCATCACTTTACCTTGAATTAGGCCCTCTTACATTTACACACATTTTTAGTCTGTCCTCCAGCCCCTCTTTCTTTTACCCTATTCTCTTTAGCTCCCCAGTTTTTTTCCCTCAGCATCCTCCGTCATACCCCATTAACACCCCCACACAGTTTAAAACCTACAAAAGGGACCTATTTAGGATTAGTCTTAGTTCTGAGTGACGGTTCTTATTTTTTCTGAGCTGGCTCATTTATCTTTTCTTTTGCCAATCTAATTAATAATAAACAAGCTACAAAAGAGAGTGCACATCTGGCAAGTTAAGCCAAGATCCACTGCTGCTGGAGCACCATGGGTGGGACCCATGAAGGGATTTGGGTGTTCCAATGCTGAATGTCACAGCACCTAACTTTTAGGTGCCTAGAAAAATCACAGGATTACCACTCCAAACCAAAAAGCCAATTTAGGTATCTAAGATCCTATACAATGAATGGAAAGAGCTAGGTGCCTTAGAATGTGATTCAAAAAAGCAACTGCCTAAGCTAGCCAATGGGAGATGCCAATGAGAGAAGTGTGTGCTAAGCCCTGTCCCCCTCTCTGAGATAGTCATCTAAGTCTGGGCCGCAGGGACCTACTACTGCTTCACAGACAGGAACCAGTTGCCTGGATTCAGGCATCTTATGTGCCTATAGTGTTTCCTGAGGGAATGTGTTTGGGTGCCTGCCTCACTTGACACAAAAAAGAGGTGGTGGTACCAATGCCTACCTTATAAAGCTTAGCCCAGTGGTTAGAGCATTCATTCGAGATGTGGGAGACCTGGCTCAACTCAATTCACCCCACTCTCCCAGAGTGGGAGAAGGAATTTAAACTGAGAAGGGTCTCTTACCTCTTAGGTGTCTACTCTATTTACTGATTTATGGAATATTGTGATGTGTGGCTTCCTCAATCTCTCCAGTTGAAGGTGTTCCAATGTCGATAAATAAGAAGAGAGTGGTTGGAGGAGGAAGACTGAAACCAGTGTCTCTCACATGGGTCCTCTAACCACTGCACTACAGTATCATTCTGTCTTTCAGACAGTATCATTCAGACAGGTACTGAAGTGAAATATTCACTTCAGTACCTGTCTGCAGTGAAACAGTCATTGGGCCAGAGACTGAGGGAGAGAATGATTCTGTAATTCAGTGGTTAGGGCACCCCCTGGGGGGAAGGGACAGGAGAGCATGGATCCAGTCCTCCTGCCCCAATCCCTTTTTATTTATCCACAGTGGAACAGGTTTAAAAGAGAGACTGAGGAAGCCACCTCCTCCTCTTCCTTCCCTCACCCATTATCACAATATCCCCTTAGCTAAGTGGTTAGAGCATGCTCCTGAGAGGTGGAAGAACCCCTATTCAAATCCTTTCTTCCCGCTCTGACGGAGAGTGGGGAATTGAACCTGGGTCTCCCAGGTGAATGCTAACAAGCTATAAAATGGGCATCACTACCACTTTCTGCCAGATTTTGAATGCAACCGAATCCAGTAGGTGACTTCCGTGCACATCCACCCTGCACATGACATAGACAGTTAAATGCCTATCTTCTCTGGTTTACAAATCACTCTTAGACTTAAGCAGGAGAAGGAGCTCCAGACACCTAAATGCAGCAGCAGTGCGTACAGTCAGAGGCAGAAATTTAGGTGGCTAGGGAACTTTTATTCTGAAAACTTAATCACCAAATGAGTGCCTGTTGGCTTTGGCAGGAGTTTTGTGGATTGATGCAGAGCCAAAACTGGGACTTAGGCACCTGAAATCAAGAATTGGGAACCTAAGCACCTTTGTATCAGGTCCATGCTCTTTGGAAATTGTTCAGCAACACACTGAAGTTCTCAAGCCCACTTTTGTTGTACACAATATAGCACAGCAACCAGTACTAAAAGTTATATCCTGTCACAGACCTGAAATCACTAGAGGAAGAGACTTGTCAGACTTGGCTGCTAATTAACCGGTTAACTTTTGGAGTAGTGCAATTTCAGTGTAAGAAAAGAATGAGTCCTCTTTGGTATTCCTGGGCAAGTGATACTGGGCTTATCAGTTGTATTTCTAGTCCTTTCATACTTTGAAAACATATTCAAAACTGTCCCATAGAAAAAAAAAGTGTATTTATGCTGTAGGAGCTCCAGTCATGTACCAGGACCATCATCATTTGACGAATACAAACATCATGGGACTCCACTCTACCAGACTCCTGCTGGTGGAAGGGGCATTTGATCCTCCTAGTGAAGTTGCATGGACCACTACAATATGCTCATCCTATGCTGCCCTAGCATTTTACATTAGTCCTTGCTCCTGAATCTTGTGTCTATATTTTGCCACAATGCATTCACATTTCATCTTGGTATAAATCCTCAGAAAAGCAGAAGACAACTTAAAATAATACTGGATTAGTTTTTGGTGTGTTCTCTTAACTTTTAAATTAATTCCTCACCTCTGGTCTTTCAGCTGATGAGGCTTACACAAATAAATATATCTTTAGTAGAAACCTGCAAAACATACTACAATAAGGAGTGTTTGAATGAATTTAACCAATTGACTTTCAGCTCTAGTTTAATACGCTACTGCCATGTCTTCCTTTGTAGACAAAGAAAATGAGACCTATAAGTCAAATGGGAGAGAGGATAAGCACTCCAAACTGCCCATTTGATTAATATGAATTAAGATAAATCTAGTTTAGTACTTCATTAGTTTGTCAGCAATGATAAAACACCCCAGCATAATGAGGATGACACTGAAATGCTGAACTTTTAAAATTCTCACAGGCATTTTCTTATACATGGTTGCATAGATCTCAGCCTGCCAAGGCCCAGATATTGGAAGCTGTGTGAGACAAAGGCTGAACATGAAAGACAGGAAAAGCAGTAGGGAAGGAAGACTGTTTATGATGGCAAATAGATTTCTTTCACCTAAATAACATATTCTGGAACTCTAGGGTTACTGTTTTGCATTACAAAATGTAAATTTACAGCAACATGGTTCAGAGAACACCACATTTGTGTGTACTAGAAAGATACATTTGGATCTTACAGTAAAAGCCACAACTCTCATAATGAGGCACAGTTGAGAGCTATGGAAATGCTACTGAAGACCTGAAAAAAAAGATTTGGTAGGTGAACTGAAGCTTGAAGTCCTTATAAAGGCAAAATTATCACTATCAGGTGCTGATTAAATCTAGACAGCTAGAGCTCTGCTTTGCTCTGCTCAGTTGTAATCACTCAAGTCTCATCTGAGATGAGTTTTAATCTGCTGAGTCTCATCCAAATATAAATATTGACTAGATGATATGATAACTGAGAGACAGCTCACAATGAGTTAAATGAACAGGAAAAAGAAAACAGCATATTATCAGCATTCTAATGGTGCTATAGTCCTCTGGTAACTTCATAGGACAGAACTGAATCCTATAGTATGCCATGGGGGGGAACCCCACAGCTGAAGGCAAGAAAGTACCCACAATCACTTGCAAAGTCTTTTCTTCTAAAAGCACCTCATCCATCCCTACTCATAACTACAGACTCATTACTAACACCTGAGGGTCAGTGGTATCACAGATCTATCAGCAGGGCTAGTCCTGCAAATGGTTTCATACAAGCAAACCCCTGTACGATGCAGAGACCTGTTGACTTCAGTAGGATACCATGAGGGAACAGCCAGTTACAGGGTCATGATCAGCAAGGACAGGTTACATTTTTTAAAATTATCTATTGCTGGAATGAGATTATCAAATCACATTAACTAGGCTTGTTCCAATACCATGAGAAGGTCTAAAGTCTGAATATACAGTTTACACCTACCAGTTTAGGAGTTAAGATTAACACATTTATGTCTTTATGATTTACTCTGCTATTGTTTTGGAGCATATTAAAATGTTAAAAATAAATTGAATACAAGAGCTGAACAGTTGAAATAAAGGACACAATCCCACCAGCCTTACATAGACATAACTCCTTGATTTCAGTGGAACTAGACTGGTAAAAAAAAAATCCAGTAGAAGTTTTTACATTTCCTCACAACATTTCAGTTTTAACTGTAACAGTTTTGACCAAAACTGTCAGAAAGATTTCCCCTGAATAGCTTGTTAGATCACTTGCCTGAGATGTGGAAGATCTGAGTTCAAGATGCTGGACCAAATCACCTACATCCTAGACAAATACCCTAACCTATGCCCAGGCTATAGAATCAATCGCTCACTGGACCCAGTGAATACTTACTTAATTATTGATCAAAGTGAAATAACTCCAACTGGGGAGACTGAGAGTAAAAACAACTGTGTAGCCCAGAGGTTAATACATCACATGAGATATGACAGAGCCAGGTTTAAGTACTTGCTCTGAATCAGGCAAAGTGGGGATTTGTTACTGAGTCTCTCATATCCTAGGTGAGTGCTTTAGCTACTGGTTATTCAGGGGTGGTTTGTTTGGTTGTGTTTCTTGTGCAGAATTTCAAAATGTCTTGTCTCTGTCCTGCAGTGGAACAAAAACAATTTTGAAACCTCAAGGTAAAATGGAAAAGTGTTTTCTGCCCAGCCCTAAGCAGGATCACAGACTCCATAGTGGGTATCTCAGATCCTTGCTTGGTTACAAGCTACTCCTTGTGGAAAGTATATTCAACAGAAAGTCTGAGAAGCTGAACTTGTAGTTTTCTGCAGACTTTCCCCCTTCTTGGAGGTTTACTTTCTGAGTGGCATGTTTTCATTTTCAACAAAACTTTTCCCCTAATAATGATAAATACTTAGATGATGCTTTGCTAACTAACGTGAATCCACCTTATATTTGGAGCAACATTAGAGGTTTACTTTTATCAGGGCATTGTTATATTTATTTGGTATAACTAAAGTAAAAAAAAAGTTTTTTTTTTCAAGGGACCAACTTTGCAACATTTAGAGAAATAAAAAGGGATAGCCTTGGGCATTTATGATGTAGAGGTAAAAATTAATAGCTAAGTGCTATGTTATACTGTTTCTAGAAAGGCTCATTTAATTTTATAGCATTGGGTTTGCATCTGTTTTCTTTTTTCCAATGATATTTTGCAAAGGTTTAGGCAACAGTTTTCAAAGTAATTTTTATATAATGCAAAAGACTTAAAAAATGTGTAAAGAGTCTTTGTGGAAAGAAAATAATCAATTTCCTGGTGTTCTATAGCAAGCATCCTGTATGTGATTGGGAGATCCTTTATCACAGAGGGTGGTCCAGTAGTAATGTACAAAAAAGGATAGTGTGTGAAAATTAAATTATTATTTGACCCCACATCATTATATGCCACATAACCAATTAAAGCACATTATAACAATGTAGCCTTAATGTGCCGTCTGTTACTTGCATGACTCACATCTTTCACAAAGAATAAGTGATTTGTATTAGACAAGAGCTGTGAAGGATGTTTTTGGGGCTAGCAATTGCTGTCATTGCTATGTTAAATCACAGGCCCAAGCCTGGGATAGAAAGAGACAGGCTTATCATGAGCCAGGAAAACAGCAGCTCAGGACTGATAGCTCTGACTTAGGGCCTTGTTTAAAAAGTTATGATTCAGTGCAAGCAGCCAAGGTTCCTTAGCCTTCCTAAGTTCAATCCAAACCAGCCACTAAGAGCCCTAATGTTCAGGTTGCGTGCCTCACTCTGATTATTTTTGGGAAATGGATCACAGCAAGTTTCTTTCCTTATGCATTCATCTTCATTTAGTGGATAAAGGGACTTCTCAGTGAAAGCTCTACACATTGGGCTGGATAATGGGCATTTCAGGCCAGCAGTGCAACTGTTCAGATTCATAGACTGAGATATTTTCAAAAGTTGTAAGTGCACACATCATAATAGCCACACAGTATTACAGTGGTACAACCCCCCCCCCCCCACACACACACATTCATTCTGTATATGAAAGAAAAGTCATGATGATATGAAACTGGAAAGAGGTCAGTTTGCAGGTAATTTAAAATGAGCACCAATACAACCATGATTTCACACTAACATGTATTTTGTATGTGTCTCTGTACAGAAATCCAACTGTAGAAATAACTTCAGGAGGTTTTTTATTTGTTTTTCCATATTTCTTTATTCCTACCAACAAGCTGCTTTAGCATTCAATTTGAAAAAGCTCACCAGGAGACTATTACAATTAATTAAAACATTTCTAAAAATGAACCCAAGTGTCTTGTGTATATATACATGTCAATATTTTAAGTCCAATATCTTGGGACATTCAAGAAGAAAAAGCAAATGTTGCTATTCCTTTGAAATCTAGGAATGTCCCCTTTCCTATGATATAAAGTTTTAATTTTTAACACTGCGGCATCATGCATCATCTGACTTTTAAAAGTGCCACCAGCCACGGATTGAACATTGTTTGCCTGGGCCTCAGGCCAGCATAATTTTTGAAGGGGAATGGCAGTGGGGGCAAGGAAGTAGAATTCCACTTTTGGTGGGAAAAAAAAAGCGAATTCTTGAAAGCTGCTCAGAGGACAAGTCCCAGTAAGCAGAATGCAGGTGAAATGGTGAAAGATGTATGATCAGTGTAGTGTATGTCTGCTATTTAGCACATAGCTATCTTCATCATATGTGATGTATGCATGTGTGTGTATATATATATACAAATACAAAAATTATTTTAATAGGACTTGAAGCTTACAGAGTTAAGTACTCAACAGTCAGGGAACGCCAAAGGTAAGATTCCACATGCAACCTTAACTTTTCCCCTTGAGTATATTCATTATAGTATAGTGACTATACATGATTATATACAATTTTTTAAATTATAGGAGTATAATGTACAATTTTCATTGTGAACAGTACTATCCTGGCTCTGACCAAGACTTGCTTACTAACACTAGTGCCTATAGAGAAAAAGTTTCTGTAAAAGACACCAACCAGCATACCTAACTCCCTTACAACATACCAGGGTGTTATTGCAGTCCAGTCCCGAAAAGCAATATCTGAGACCTCACAAGTGCCTTAAAATCCGCCAGCCTAATTTTCAAAGATTATTACAATTTAGGAGCATCACTGAAGAATCGTAGGTCTCACTACCTTTACAATTTAAAATCCATTCAGCTGCAAATGAGTCCTGAACAAATACTTTTCATTGAAAGGGGGAAAGTAAGAAACTTTTCAGAGACAGTATGGTAAGGTAATGTTAAATACATTGATTTATAAAACAATTTAATTCTAGTAAGTTTGTTAGAGCTTGTTGAAAAATGGAAAAATATGTTTGCAAAAAAATGTGGAAGTTATTTTCATCCCACAAGTTTTGAAAATGAATGATTTTTTTGATTATTCAAATTTTCTTGAACCTTTTAACTGAAATTTTTGCTTTTTTCAGTTTGTTTTACATTTCATGTTTTTTCTTTTTTCCCTTTCTTTCCTGTTCCATCCTCCCCCAACTCTTGTGTTTTTTCTCTTCTACCAGAGAAAATGGGGTAGAAGGAAAGAGAGAAAAAGGGGTGGAAAGGGTCTGAAAAAGGAAAAATTGCTTTAAAATCCCTCTCAAATTTGCCTTTTCTAGTTTTGTCAACTATATGGAAAACTTTTGTGAAAAGCAGTTTTGGCTCCATCTCCACTACCCACTGCTCATAGATCAGTCTCTTATTTTGCCTATACCATCCTCTTCTTCATATTTCCATTATGAGCTACTACAGCTATCCTCATCTGGGATTAATAATATTTACTGAGTGGTGAACTGCTTGCTCATCTTCCGCATATAGATCACAGAGCTGACCTGGTTCCAGCCCATCCTCCCAGCATAGACTAGAGATCACCATTTTACTCTTGGTTCACACTTCATATTTGCAAGAGAAAACACCAGTATCACACTGTAGGTTGGAAGAGAGAACAGTAGCTTATCCACCCTCTCTTGATATGGATCTGGAAGCTGTACTGTACCTCATGCTATTCAACCTCGAAAAATGGGCTGGGTAACTATCCTCCAAATACAGTTCACCAGATATACCTTTTTTCCATCTGTTCTAATCACAAGAATGTGGGTCTTCCCTTGTGTCTTCTTTTCCATGAAGCAGAGAAAGGCACAGATGCTTTCCTGTTTCCTTGCAGCCCAGGAAATATGCATCTGCTATTTCTCCCCTGCGAATTCCCCTATCTTGGGATTAAATCACAAAGTTACAATATATAGATCTGGAGGTGTCACCTGTTCTGAGTCTGGTACGCAAACTGTTCACGTTGTTTTACATTTATGAAGGGAAGGAGGCATGGAGAGCAGCACTGGAGGCTAGGGGAATGAGGCCATCAGACAGAGGTGGTGAAGGAGGTGGGACCAGGTCAGAGCAATGAGCCAATCAGCAAATGGAACAGGCTGGTGTGAAAAAGTCAGGCTGATATCACTGGGGTGCAGATGTATGGGGCTGCTCTTGCTGTGGATCCCGTTGCTTTGGTTGGATATTTTTTAGTTACTAGGTTGGCACTGCCCTATTGCTGTTTCTTTTACCTTCCCTGAACTTGTGTGTGTGTGGAGATGCTTCATTGTTAAGGAATTCAAAGAACAACTTATGATTCTAGGACTCACAATTCTCTCTCTGTGCCTGCAGTAAGTCACTGGCTACAGTACTCAGCTTTCCAAAGCCTGGGTAGAATATATTTAGCACAGCACCTGAGTAAAAAGTCTGATAGGAAAGTGGTTTATAAAAAATCAGCCCCTTTCCCAGGAGTTTTTGTTTTATTATTATTGGGTCGCTATTAACCCTCTGATATTTTCTCCAATTCTTTCTGAGGGTTGCCCCTTTAAATTTGGCATAACCAAGCAGCTGCTGCCCTAAAGAGGCTATTTTGTGTCTAGTTTCTGCTTGCTGGAATTTCCTCTTCCTTGGCTGGTGAATTTTATTAACTCCTGGTTTGAAAACACACATCTCCCTGCTTAATTGCTTTCTTATTGCTGTGGAGATGATGCATCTCCACACCAGCTATATTATTGGGAGTGTGTCAGAGCAGATCATAATAGTAGAAGAAGCATCCATATTTGTGACCAAGGCTTGAATAGTATCTATCCTCATACAACTCAACACCATGTTGTTGGAGTTGAGACTTAACAGGCAGAGTTAAGTATTGTGTACAAACTACTGTGGAGGGGATGTCTCTTTAACCCCAATAGATGAAAGTTGGGTGAATATATGGAATCCCCTGGATTTTTAGTTTTTACCATATTCTAATGGTGTGAGAGAGAAAATGACCTACATACAGTGCATATAAGAGATGTTTAATTACATCTAGGAAAACAATCATTGGGGCATCATTCACACCACACGTTTACCTGTTCTTGTGGTATACATCAGCATGTCAGTAGTGCACATGGCAGTAATGTAAGAAACTCCTTATACCAGCCTTTTAAAATTTACTATATCTCCTTCTTAAATGTGTTTAATTGGATGCAGAAACAAAGAAACACACCTAAGTAAACAAAGGAACACAGGGAATGAGAGTAATTCTAGACTGCCAGAAAGAGCTGGTAGAAATATGAGTTTAAGAGACCATTGAGCCCTGTGAAATTTTTTAGCAATTGTGGCATACCAAAACACCTGGGCCAAATGAATTGGGATAGATCCATCAGGACAGTTTTTTATAATGTACACTCGCCGTCAGGACTGCTGACCTCAGACCTGTATTGCAGTATTAAATACAATTAGACTGCAAAGGGGAGCCAGCCAATTCTAGTGGTTGTTGTCATGGGCCTGGACATCTTGGTGTGATATGATATTGCATCATTTTGTGATGCAGCACAGTAGGGGGCAGAGAATGGGGACAAGAACAGGAATGTGCCAGAAAGGAGTTCATGTCTGCAAGCAGGATCATTGCCAGATAATCATGAGCACATATGTGTGGGTGACCTAATTGTGGAGCTCTATAGGTGCACATCTTTCAAGAGTCCCTCCCCTGTTTCAGCCAGGATGGAGACTCTGTATTGATGTAAAAACAAATAAAAATTGGGGCACTGAGTGCAGGGACTGATGCCTGGAAATGATTTAAATTTCCTCAATCTTCAAAGGCCTTTCTATAGAGCAATTTTGTATAATATCTGTTATGTATAATAGAATTGTCATTCCCTGAAAAGGGAGTGGAATCTCTAGTTCCTACTACACCCATCTTGGGCAAGTAGAGGGGATAGAACTTTCTGAAAAGCAGCAGAGATAGATGCAGGATTCCCATCTGGGACATCATTCTTTGTCCTCTCAGGTGGGGCTACTACTAGCATCAGTACTGGAAGCCTGCAACTCCCTAGTCAAGTGCCAGTTCTTGATGATGCTCCCACTTCACACTCCCCTGTCTGAAGAGTTTTTGTTTTGCTAGCCTTGGAAGAGGGCTATCCCTTGAGGAACAGAGATCCACTGAACCTTGGGGACAGGAGATGTGCAGGAGAAGAGGACCACTCTTCTATGTTGCTTACTACTTGAAGGGACTGCAGAACGCGTGGTCCTCGACCTGCAAAAGAACTCCTCACTTTGTCTGCAAGGTACACCTGTGACTTATCATTGGTCATTCTTGTTCAAATACATTTTAAATCTGAGCAAAATAGCAATGTCACTGATATAGTTCTGTAAACATACATGGTGCTTTCAAACATAGATTAAGCCACATTCCCTGCCTCTAATAATATACAATCATATTTGTAAATTAGGTACAGAGGTGGGTTTTTTTAACTTTAAGAAGAAAGAGCACTGGAATGACAGAAAACATTAGTCAACATGTTACCACATCATTCTGTTTCCAAACTACCCCAAACTTAAAACAACCACGTGTAGTTGTATGGAAGGAATATCCTGGGAGGGTGAAGGTGGAAACCCTTGAAGGGTCCTAGAGCCCGAGCCAGAATGTCTACACCACCATTAAACAGCCCCTCAGCCTACACCCTGCAAGCCCAAGACAGCTGGCATGGGCCTGTCATGGGTTTTTAATTGCAGTATAGACATCCACCATGAGGCATTCCTCCCTTAGGAGGACAGGGTTTGCTTGTAAATAGGACCATAAATGTGTCATTGTACAAACAGTACACTTTGCATGTCTTGGCCAGGATATTATAGTAATAAAGCCAAAACCTAGCTCCAACTCCTTGTGTGTGTCCCTCAGACACATTGCAGTAGTCAGCGATAAACCAGTTACATGGAATTTAATGCTCTGAATTATTAGCTGGGGCTGAGAATTGCTTCTACCTCAAACCTTATATTTCCAAGTTCTTCCTTAGGGCCTGTTATTTGACCTTTGTTCTTTATCTGAGGATTTGGTTCAGTAAATTTATCTGGCATATAATTTGTATACATCTCATGCTGCTTATTAAAAGAGAACATGTGGCTATTTTCTGGTTTAGAACTTGGTAAAAAAAATATCGCAAACTAATTCTGAATCACACATTTGAAAGTCTAGCAATAAGAATATCTTAAGGAGTTTAAACCATTTTTACTGTTTTTTTAGTGCATAGAAATGTGAATTTGGGCAAACAATTTGAAAACCAACTAAGCACAAAAGGTTTTGAAATGGATGATTTATTATACTCTACTTAGAAATTTATGATGGAAATTCCAGTTTCATCTTATTTATTAGTTTAGCTGTCACAGCAGTGTGTGTTTTCTAGCAATTTTCAAAGGTAGTCATTGTGTTGTGCCACAAGGAAGGGGAGTACTCAATTATGGACACTTTTAAAATCAAGGCAAGTTTAAGATTTAAACTGGGTGGGTAGTCCAGAAGTTGTGGAATGTTGTCCCTGCTCTGACTGCCCCAGAAATCCTGGAATTCTGAATTTAGCTGAGTGTTCAGCATCAGCAGGCAGATTTCACTTGCGGTTGTGGTACCTGGCAACTGGTGGGATCAACAGTTCCTAATCCAATTGTTTCTGTGCTGTTCTTGGCCCACAGTACTCCCTAGAGGTGCGAGTTTCTATGTGCAAACCTGCTGGTGAAGTAGGGATGGCACATTCAGAGAACTTCATTCAAGACTCCACCATCCACAAGAAATAAACTCTACCATGTGCATAAAATCACCAATCCTAGGTAACCAGGAGATGTTTAAAAGGATGGTCGCAGCCCATGCAATTGCAGAATTTAAGTAACACAATAGCTTCAGGTAGGCAAAGGAGGGTTCTGCCTGATGTGTTGAAGGATCAACTGGTTTGGTTATACCAGCAATGAATGTTCCTTAGCAGGTAGGATTGGGTTAAAATCTGAAGGAAAATTCATAGCTTTTTGTGACACTAGACTCTTGGTGTACTAGATGGGCACTATTGTGTGGCAGTGCCTATCAGTCACTGGCAGACACAGATTTGAGCACAGGTCAGTGTGGATTGCCACGAACTCGCAGGAGCGCAAAAAAAAAAATTAAAAAATTGCAGGCCTGTTATTTACCAGGCTGCATGTGGCAATAAACTATATTGGTAAGGGATGCAAGGAGAGTGTGGGTCAGGACATAAGCTGCAGATACACACACACACACAACTAAAATTAATCAATTTAAAGTTTTATTGGGGATAATTACAAGGGGTAAGGGAGCAGTTTTTTGATTAACTAATAGACTTAATGAAACTTAAAACACACAATGACTAAAATATCTACTAACAATATTTATAAACAAAGATACAGCATTTAGTAATACTTGATACTTACAAATACAAACCAACACGTAATGACCGGCAAATGTAGAAGCTCTGTTTGAAAACACGTGAGTTGAGAGAGAGGCTTCGAGTTGATCAGGCTCGGTTACGGGGATACACGGATACACGGGATTCATTTTCGTTTTCCTCTCTCTGTCTGCACATGGCAGACAGACCCATAAGTACCAACTATGACATCACAGAAGTGTCATGGGGACGGGCCCAAAACCTGTTTGTGTTCGCTTCTGATTGGCACAAGCAATGTTTACACCAAGTAGGGGAGCAGGTGCCTCAAAGTCTGGCTTCGCCCCCAAAGGTGAGGGTAAGCACATTGTTATAGAATTCAGGCGAAACTGAATGACAAAAGAAGAGGCCAGGGCAATACCGGTATGGGCAAGTGTTTACAGGATTCAGACAGAAACTGATCTGAACAGTCAGGAGGCTCTGTGTTGAAGATGCTCAGAAAAGCTCATACTGCTCAATTCGAAAAGCAATTATCAGTAAAATAAAAGTTTAAAAAAAATCTGTTTTAATTATGTTGCAGATATTTCTGAAGAGAAGTTAGCAGAGCAGCTGTGGACATTTTTCAAGGGCAGAGAGTAGTGTAACCATTGGTTGTGGAAATGGGAGTGATTAATGAGAGGAGAAAAAAGTTTCTGGCTATATGCAAATCAGCCATCATTATTTGGGGGGAATAATATAATTGGCAGAATAAACAGGATATCCGATGTCATATCGCAGAATACATGGAGGGACACGTTTTATCAGTAAAGAGCCAAAAAAGTCTGCTTGGAACTTTAATACCCCATTGTTCATCCGCTCTCTGCCCCAGAACACAGTAAGTGTATATTACTGACAGCCATGTAAGATGGTACTTTCTTTGAAGAATGGCATGCAACAGCCTAGTCAAACTTCTGCATAAAGCTACTACGAGGGTCCAGAAATGTGTTGAACCTCATTTAGACCTTGCCAGCTCTGGTACATCTAAGGAAATTAGTTAAAGAACATAAATTGAACCCCTTATAATAACTATGCCAGACTTCAACACAAAGAACCTTTTAAAAAAAGTTCCTCCTTTTTACAAGCTTTCTCCTCCCTTCTCCTTCTTGGCAGCAGTTCTTCTGCTTCTGAGAACAGATCATCTAAAATTTATTAGCATAATCTGCATGGAGAAATTTCCTAATACCACAAATAAGTTAAACTATCCTACTTCTAGGACACCAATGAACAGCAGTTGAAATAAAAGAAAGAGAAGAATGTTCCATGGGAAATAGCATTAGTGGGTTTATTGCCATTAGTCACAATACCACATACCATTGGATGTTGCAGTATTATCTTTGAAACTGGCAATCTTATCTTAGTAAAAATGTGGAGCTCTAAAACACAAAAAATGTAACAGGGTGGTCTGTTCCCTTTAAGGGCAGTGAGTCCTGGGCCCAGCCATCCCCTATTACAAGACATGGCCCTTTAAGAATAGATGCTCCATTGGAGGACCAACAATCAATCAGGGAGCCAAGATGCTTTAGAGAGGTGGCCATAATGCTCAGCAGATAAAAGATGGTGGAACTCAGTGAAGTGAAGCTTAGAGTCTGGAGAGAGGCTCCTGGATGAAGGTGAGCTTGGGAAGCTAGTGAGGATCACAGTCCAAGGAAGCAAAAAAGAGTCATGTAGCACCTTATAGATCAACAGATTTTAGGGATCATGAGCTTTCGTGGGCTAAGACCCACTTCATCAGATGAATGTTGTGGAAATCTCTAGAGGCAGGTATAAATATGAAGGCAAGAAAGCAAGGTAAATTCAATCGGGGGGAGGGGGAGGTTAGGCCGACTTCCAGCAGGTGATTTGGAGGTGTGAACGCCCAGAGAGGAGAAACCGCTTTTGTAATTGGCGAGCCATTCACAGTTAACATTAAGCCCAGAC
This sequence comes from Sternotherus odoratus, assembly GCA_032164245.1. Lineage (NCBI taxonomy): Eukaryota > Metazoa > Chordata > Testudines > Kinosternidae > Sternotherus > Sternotherus odoratus. The sequence goes on from JAVMKO010000004.1 coordinate 59,450,282, forward strand.
CTAATGGTGTCAAATTTGCAGATGAACTGGAGCTCAGCAGTTTCTCTTTGAAGTCTGGTCTTGAAGATTTTTTGCTGTAATATGGCTGTCCTTAGGTCTGCTATTGTATGTCCAAGCAGGTTGAAGTGTTCTCCTAATATCTGATTAGGATATCTGATTAGGAATGGCAATATACAAAAGCCTGTAGGAGAACACTAGGAAAAGGTTCTGAGAAGGGAAGAATAAGTTTGGATCTGACCTATAGGATTGGTAACCCAATTGTTTTGGGTTCCCAGGGCTGGTAGTGGATGAAGAGACCTCTAGTACCAAGAGGGAGGAAGAAGGGACTAACCAGAACCCACCAAGGCTGGAAGCTGACCCCATAAAGAGGAGAACTGAAGATTGTTGTGTGCTTGGCATTAGTCTGTGATGGAAGATTGGTGTCTGTCTTTTGGAGTTTGATTATGATGGAAGGGGAGGACTTTTGCAATTTAGCAAGAGGGCTAAATCACCTTAGCAACCGAACTGTTCTGGAGGCTGAGAGAATTCATGGAAAAACCAGGAACTAAACTGAAGCTGGATGACCTCACTGGCATCTCTTGAAGTGGCATGTGTGCATGGACTGCTACAATGAATAATATAAAGTACTGTATCTGGAAAGGCATTTTGGGAAACTGTTTTCTGTTTCAGATATTAAAACAGCTTGAATACTTATGCTTTTATACATATGTGAAATATTCATATTAGAGCAACAAATTCAGCATAGATTTACACCCAGTGCCTCCCAGTTAAATCAGCCTGTGGTGGGAATGGGTGTAAATCAACGCAGAATGTCTCATTGCTTTCAGCTGGACAATTACATACAGGATAAAGTCATGCATTAATTACATATTTTGAGCTTTATAGTGTAGCCTTGAATTTACCAGCCCGATCACAAAATCTCTTACAATACATACTTTTCATCCTGTAATTATGATACTGATGTCATCTTTGACACTTTAAAAAAACTTGCTCAGTGTGCCTCTGTGATTTTAATTCCAGGTCCAGTCTTGGCATTTTCTAGACCATTTTGGACGTGGCTTAAATGGCAGAAGTCTCGCAACTTTTGAAGGCCTAATTTAGACCTAAAGATTTAATTGTGCGTGAAAAAGGGGGCAGCTCAAACTATACCTGCATTTTCAAATGCTTTCTGGATCTTAGTCCTTCTCCCCTATAGGTCTGGGCTCTGCATAGAAATATTTTTGTAATTTATTCTGAACTCACATTTTACTTCTTGAGGGAGAAATCAGTGCAAAAATGTTTTCCTTATGCAAATCTTATGTATATTATTCCCAGATCTGAAGGGATGACAGAACCTAATATAATGTCATATTAAAATTCTCATGAAGTGGGCTCGTTTAATACAAATGAGTTTCACAGCAGAATGCTCTTCTGTTGACCCCAGACACTAGGCAAGATGTTCCAGGAATAAAACTCGTACAGAAAAATGTATTTGCATAAATCTGAGTAGAGAGAACAAACATACCACTCATCTTTTGCATAGTTTCTGTGTGATTGCTACTGTTAATAGTTTTCCTTTTAGGGATTGAATCTAATGAGAAAAGGACATTCCCACTTACATTACTCCAAACAAGTGCCATTTCCTATGAGTGCTGATGCTAGCAACCATCACTCTCTAATTAGAAATATTTCTGCAGTCTCAGCTCAGAACACATTATTTACTAAGCCTGAATTATGCTAAGTTCATTTTTTCTCACCTTCATTAACGAAGTCCTACTCCAAAATTTGTCCACATGTCAATTATTTTAAGTAGAAACCCCAATTCCTTAAACTATTTTAAAATTTCTGCCATCTAGAGCCAGTTTTGTAGAATAACATCTTAATACAGTTAATGTGTGACAATCTCGGTAACAGCTTGTTCTCTCACCTTAATACCTCCAATTGCGAGACTGTCCATGTTGGATGTGAACTGAAACACTAAAAAAGGACATGGGTGGCAAGAAGACCAAGTGGAATGTTTGGACAAAGGAAAGTTTGGACTGTGGAGATTTGTAGCTCTGTTTCAAGTGGGTCTGATGACTGATGTAGTTTCTTTGCCTTTAATAAGTTATGCTTATGTACAGCAGCTGAGGGACTGGCTCAGAATTTCATCTCTGTAGTGATAGTAAGATACTAACACAGTGGGAATTTTTTTTTTAAAATTCATCAGATTCCATACCCTACCTGTTGTTTTCCATCTGATAGGGTCCAGACCGTTAATTGCATCCCAATCTTGGTTCAGTGCCCTGCCCTCCCCTCTCTGATTGGAAGAAGACCGTGCATATTATTATGGCAATGGTGAAAACAGTTGTTGTTCCCCCATCAGGTCTGGAGACATTGAGTGAAAGTAATCATGCACACAAAACTGCATCTGACAGAAAAGTACAAGAAGGTAAGGCAGGTCAGTGAGGTCAGAATACCTGATCTGAGTGTATTCTATCCTCAGCATAGCTAAGCAATCCTCTCAAGTGGAGATCATCTTAGCCCATTGGAAAAAAAAATCAGTCGTCCGTGGTTAGGGACCAATCTGCAGCTACAATTATATAAAAAAGATTGAAAAGGAGATGGGGCAAAGGAGACGCTAAGGCTATCAGAGTGAGGAAAGCAGGAATTGCTATGCCTGGAAAACATGTGGTGGCTCTGTCCACCTATGTGAGCTGGTTCACTGGAAGCCTTCCTTTTTCACCAGGAGGGATAGTGGTGTGAGGGACAAATGGGTCTATTCCACAGCAAGTCCTCCCACAAACAGGAATGAAAAGAAAATGGCAATGTAGAGAGAATACTGGGCCCACTCCCTAGCAGGCGAGATATTCAGACTTGGTTTGGATTGTCCCCTAATTTGATGCTCTCATCCAGCATGCCTCCTTGATTTAAAAAGGCTATTCTCATACAGGTAAAATTAAATAATCTGTTATTAACATCTGTTTCAAGTTGTTTTTGTAGTATGTTTTTAAGTATTCATGCCACTTAAGGAGCCCATATATTAGTATGTATATATGTTATATTTTGTACTGTGTATGGTTTGCGCGCATATTAGGACCTGTCAATATTTATCTGTCTAAAGTAACAGAAAATGAGTTTGACTAAACAAAACTTTTTAGAGAAATTATATTTTTTGGTGGAAATTTTGATTGTTTTCATCAGAAAACCAAATGCCTGAAAATGAGAATATTCCAATTCAGATATCTTACCACAGTGCCTCAGGGAAGCTGTAGTTCAGTTTCCTCATGTCCCAATTTTCTCTATGGACTGACCTCCTGAGACAGACTACATCACCCATAATGCACCATGGCCTGGGACTCCCATTATGCAACTTCCTCCTCTTACCAGGAGGGAACAGCATTGTGCTTGATAGGAGATATAATTTATCCAGGGACATCAATTTATAGAGGAGAAAGGAAGTCTGAGGCACCTGAACTACAACATCCATGAGATATTACAGCAGTGGTTCTAAATTGAAATATGTAGAAATGTGACCCAAAATATTTTTCAGTGTTTTGTCAAATCAGCCTTTTCATGGAAAATGTTGACTGTCTAATCTTTTTCATTCAGACTGATTTTTTTTTAGAACAACCCCCCTATTTTATGACCAGTTTATGTGTACATAATTTCTTAAAGTTTTGAATATTGTTTGATATTTGCCAAGGTTATTCTTTAAGTTCAACTAAGGATATATCTGATCTCTAAGCAATAACCCCCAAAATGCATCCAGCTACCTTCTCATTTTAACTTGCAGAATATACAATGAGTGAAGTGAGAAGGAATGTTGGACCCTATTAGTTAGGTCACCTTTGTACTTATTGAGGAGTGTCTACCAGGGTCCTGCACCTTGCACTCCCTGAACCCAAGTATGGGGTGGTAATAGTCATATTGTAACTAATGGTACCTACAGGGGTTTAACATTGATCTAAAACTTTTCAATACCAGCTGAAGAAAATACATACCTCACCCTTTTAAAGGCTGTGACAATTGTTACTCCTGCATGAACTACTCCAGGCCCCATTAAGCATATGGCCTCCTTCACTCTCCTGTAGACACAATACCTTAGTTGCTGGCTCTGATTCAAGCAATGTGGGTAAATAGAAAAGCATTGTGTGTCTGATGCTACCATCTTCTAGTCAACAGTCCTGTTTTAATCTCAGATATGCACACCACTCCCAGTTACTTGAGTGACTTCTATAAGAACTGCCTGGCTCTAAATCAAGTAAGTACTGGACTTGTAGGTTATATTTTTTTTTAATTGTTACCGTAAATTCTTTGAAAAAAATTGATTGCACAAAATCTGGGACAATGAAATCAAATCATAATGTTGATTCAGAAAGACAGGCAGTAAAACTTTAACAAATAATGCCCCTGTAAACCTTAAGTGGACATTGTACTGCCTTCAGGCATATGATAAAAGATTCTAGTGTTCTTGGTTATTCTGTGTCAGGCAGATGCATGTTCATCAATCAAACCCCATAACAGACAAAACTGGGAAATGGGGTATTGGGAGTAAACAGTTCTAAAAAGACGTGAAACGGTGACAGGCAGCCTTAACAGACCAATCTTGTTTCTAAACATAGAAGCAATTTTAAGGCCTCTCTTGAGGCAGAAGAGACAATTATTGCCTAAACAAATAAACTAGTGTTTCTGTACCCCTGGCATACTCTAAAGTTAGCTTGTGACTTGAGACTTGAATAGCATTGACCCTGCACTGAGACTTGAATAGCAAAGTGTCAGACACTGTATATTAGCCCATTAGCTTTCCTTGAACTCTAGATAATGTCCTTTTAGTTGATGGATTAGTTTACCTGGAATAGAATGGTGAAACTAGAGGTGTACTGTGGTTTTAGCACCAATTCTGCTGTCAGCAAAAATGTTTTCGTATCCGCTAGGGAGGGAGGAACAAATGTCAGATCCTGAATTTCAAACCATGTGAACACTGAACTTTCAAAATTATTAAATTGAATAAAGCTCCTGAAATTCAGTTTGTTTGGAGTCTGTCCTTTAAAATCTGTTTGTCTGTCTGAGTAGGAATTTGGCTGATAAAATTCAAGGCACAGAAAGGTTCTCCAGGCTACTGAAACTCCATAGTGGGCTGTGTACAGAGGGGCCTCAATATCCTCTGCTCACAATAGAGGTCTCTAACACCAGCCCCTATAGGTTACCATAGAGAGGACAGGCTAGGAGAAGAGGTGACAGGATCCATCCTTGTATGAATCCAGTGGTCCCAACTCCCCATAGCAGACATATGGAGGAGCTGTGGAAACTATTCAGGCATCTTCCTCCATGCCCCTGCATGGATTTAATTCCACAGTCATGATTATTCAGAAGGGACTAAGGAGCCTAAGTCCCTTTAGAAGTCAGTGGGATTTAAGCAATTTAGATGCCTCTGAAAAGCTTACCCTCTATGCTTTGTTGTGGGGTGGGATTGAATTTCACTCTACATCATCTCCCAAATTTAGCTGATTAGAATTTTATGTAAGGGTTAGTGGATGAGCAGAACTCCAACAAACTGCAAGCTGGTGGCTCTCTGCGTTTGAGAATAATGAGGATCCATTTGGGGATAATGTGGCTTTCTAGCTGTTAAAAGTTAGATAATGTCTGTGCTACTCCAGGGTATCTTCTTTTCTGTCAAAGGAATTTTAAATATGCAATATCTCAAAGTTTCTGGATCTGACTCTTCACTCCACTGCCTCGTGTAGTGCTTTACACCTGTGCCAAGAGGGTATAACATGCTACCAGCTTAGGATAGTAGTAATTTACACACACTTTGCACAAAAGTGACTGGCCGTGCAAGGGGCATAGTAGTGGAGGATCAGGTTCATAGCTTCTTTCAGAATTGTGGGTGGGTTGCTTCTGGTCCTGTAATTTGGTCCGTCTTTAATTTTCTATTTTTTTTAAATCAACAATACTAGTATGATCTTGATCTTGTTCAGTGTCTCTTCCTTCCTTCCTTTGGAAATTTATGTCTGTTTTTGGCCTCAGTCCCATATCCTCCTTAGTTAATTTAATTTTTTAGCAATATCTACAGTGCACCTCCTTCCATTGTGTAGAGATCCTTCTGTCTCCTTTACTGACCTCTTGTCCCTTATGTAATTGTAATGTTTAGTATAATTTTTCTTAACCCCTTGTGAGGGTGAACAGAGAAATTAAGTTTTCACTTTATTATCTGTTTTATTTTACAATTTTTCCACTACTCTGACAATTTGTACCCCTCAGATACCTCCTGCTTGCTTTTCCTGTACATCAAACTTGGTTTTGGCAGCATGTAACATATTAATGTGACACAAAGATTATGAGATTACATTATTCTTAGGAATTCGTGTACACTCTATACGCATTGATTCTGGAATGCATTCAGTAACCCCGCCTGCATTTAAAAAAGCATAATACCTCGATGCAGCAATTTCTACTTGCTTCACTAAGAAGGAAACCTAGCCCTGCATAAAAACCTGAAGTGGTCACAATGCATTAGAAACTAGCAAACAATCCAGTGCTCCGTGTGACAGCAAGCAATAGAACTTCAGTCAAAAACCTTAGGCCTTAAGAAACTCTGTTGGATCTTGGAAAATGCAGTTTTTCATTCAAAATTGTTCTGTGCACTGTTCTTCATATTTTTGATGAAATTACTAATTTTGCATCAAAAACATAAGTGTGAAAATCCTGTAATGCAGTTTGGTTGTATGTGTAGAAAAAGGAAAAAAAAAAAACCCTTCACTGTAAGATGATTTATCTGTATACTGCAAGGACCCTGTTTTACTAATTTATACTTATGGATTTTCTAATACACATTATTTAATGAATAAAGTTCAAAATTTCTTAAGTTTGGTTGGCTCTGTTTGAGTAGTCAGGAGACTTCTAAAAGGCTTATTTTCACTTTTGCTAAAAAAAAGTCTGGTTGGGGAGTGGTTTTCATTGGGTTGGAGTCATTTCATGAATTGATTTTCAGAGTGTGTTTTTGATAGTTGCTTCCAGGTAGGACCAGAAAGTACAGAGGCATGTAACAATTTAGAAGAAAAAAAATAGTTCACGTTTAACTTCACAAATGGTGGAAGACATCACAGAACAGTTCAGATCAGGTCTAATTTTATTCATAAAGCTTGTCCCTCCTTGGCATTATCTTCATTGTGACTGAGGTCTTATGGAACTGCATGAATAGATGGTCTGACTGTATCCCTTTCCCACAACTTGTTTGTCTGCAGTGTGGGATTGACTGTCTTTGCTTGTGTATGGACAGTGCCTAGTACTGTATCATCCTTGTTCTGTGTAGTACCGCTACAGCATTGTAAAGTTTTTATTACTGAGAAGGATATAGCTAAAGAAGGCAGTAGGTGATTATGAATTTAGCAGTTAGTCTTGGTACAAATACAAGTTACAAGTGGGGCTGACTTTTCCAATTAACTGCTCAATTGACCTGGTGCAAGGAAGGTTAAAGTCCCACCTAATACATGATCATTAAAGCTTTTCATGTAGCTATGCAGACTAGACAGTCTGGGAAAATCCTGAGACAACACCATCTTTGGTGCCAGACTGACAGAACATTTAGCATTTGTCAGTTACAGGAGGGAGACTGGATAATAGTATATAAATCAAACAAAATACTTCAGTTTGAAAATACTTGAAGGGGTTATGTTACTTTACTTTTCTTTTCTAAAAATGGTGTCAGATAACACAATTGAGAAAATTTTGACAATGATTTAGTAGAAAAACTGGTGCATTACCTCAAGGCATTTTAATGTCTTTTTAATAAATGTAATTAAGGAAGCATGGATCAGAATTTGGACTATGCAAAGTGCTTATTTTGCTATGATTTAATCCTGTATCATTTCTCTTGCAGACATACTTTGAGTAATCCTGTAATGGACACAAACAGGGACTATTGTAAATGATACACTTTTATAGAAACATAGTTCTCTACAGTTGCATCATGCACACCTTTTTCCAACCTGCTAAACTTCCATTCTGGGAAACCTCTCAAAACAAACTGTAATGAACTCTAGTACAACAGTCTCAGCTAAAGTCTATCAGAGAGATTGATTCTTTCTTTGGTGCTTGCTACTTGATGAACTGTTCATCCACAAGTCTTTCATTCTGAGAATCCATGAACAATAAGTAATGAATGATTGTTTATTTCCTTGGGGAGCAGATAACCAGCTCACAAGGCTGTGAAAAAGGTTAACATAGAATCCAGGACCCACTTGAAATTTGGATGCTTAATGCCTTTGTGTTCTATTCTGTCTGCAAACTTCAGCTCTGGTACTAGCAAACTTGTACAATGTCCTCACTGGCTTTCCATAGAGGTAACTCTTCTTCAGGATCCCCTTCTTACACTGTATTATGGTTTATTCGGGGAGAGCCTGTGATCTCTCCCCTCTTAATCACTACTAAAGAAGATAGCCTTCTGTAAATTTGCATCTTCTGAGGTGCCGGATAGCTGCTTCTCTACCCAGCCTCGTCCCTGATGTGGCCTTTACCTCCCCATGTCCATATAACGGTCTTCTCTGTCGGAATGAGGGGGCGACAGATATATGGTGCACCTACCTATAGGGTAGTGAAAATGGAAAAATACTTCTGCTTCCATTGCCAGCCACTCTGAAAGAGATGCAAAATGAAAGAGGCTCCATAACTCCTAATATTCTGTGCAGGTGCAAAGAAACTCAAGTGGGTTCCCTATCAGCTGCAGTATGGTAATTTCTAGGGATTATGAAGTTTCTCTATTCCACTCTGAGAGTGGAGGAACCCCAGAGCACTGTTTTAGGGATTATGAGGTATCTGAATCACTTCAGTACAGAGCTGATGGATAGCAGGAGAGTTGCTTTGGACTCAGTGAAAAGAGGAGTATAACATATTAATATGTCTATCACTATAAAGTGATAGACATATTACATTAGGTTTCTTTCAGTTAATTTCTGAAGAGATTGTGGATGTATTCATTATTTGTGGATTCCTGTAATGAATCTCAGTTATTGGGTTAGCATCACATGCTCTGCTCTGGAAATGATTTGGCATGATCATTATGAACAACAATGTGACTGTATGGGTCTGTCCCACAGACCTGGGTTTGTTCCCATTTCTTCCAGAACTGACCTGTTAAATAGCAAACCCTTTAAGGGTAGTCTGGCTCAGCCATGGCTGTGAAGGAGCAGCTCCTCCTTCCCTCCCCAGTTGATCCCGATCAGTTGAGGTTTAGGTGATTTGGGTCAATCAATAAGTTCAGCTGGGAAGAAGCTGTGAGATTCCCCATGAAGACTGAAGTGAGGAGAGCTGCGGGAGGAGGCTCAGTTGATGGGGAGCTGCCAAAGGGCAGGTGTCTCCTGTGACTGGCCCAGAAGGGAGAGGGGGATTGGAGAGATGGGGGCCCTGGAAGAGGTCAAACTCCAGACAGATAGATGAGGGTAAGGTTTTAGCCTGGGAAGGTCAGCAGCTTTGGGGAAGCCAGGCCACCAAGGAGAAATTCCTGGGAGGCAATGTTCTGTAGAACAAGAAAGAACTCTACAGAGCTTGGGGGTGGGATAAGGAGTATGTGAAGAACGGAGCCCAAGGAGGGTGGTAGAATTTATGTTCCAATATGTTTATTTTCCTCTTTGGAGAGTGGCCATGAAGATGAGTCCAGGTGGGACAGACAATCTTGTGTTTATTGCTTTTGGTCTGTTTTTGACTTTGCTTATCCTAGAAAGGGGGATGGAAGTGAGTGTGATCTGGCTGGTGTGTCAGCACACCAGAATACTGGAGCCTGAAGGAAGAGATAGGACAATGTCTATACTACTGCAGTAAGTTGACCTAAGTTACGCAACTCCAGCTATGTGAATAACGTGACTGGAGTTGATGTAGCTTAGGTTGACTTACTGCGGTGTCTACACTGTGCTGGATTGATAGGAGACACTCTTCTCATTGAGATTTAGTGATGGAAAAATGCTAGAAGAGCAAAGTATAATTATTAAAAGAACATTATTATGGTTGTAGAGTCAGAAGTTTAGGAAATGCCAGAATTAAAGTTGTCCATGCAAACCTAATCCAGCTTCCTGTTTTATACCTTTTTGATAGTCTTTAGTTAAATGATCAAATAGTGTTTTTTCCACAGAACTCCTGTCTTATTCAGTTATGGGATCGACAGTGCTCAGTGAACGGAAGCTATTCAATATTTTGTTATCCTCCTTGTTCAGCAGTTAGCCCCGTGCTTTGTTTGTTGTATGCTACTCAAAACATACCCTGAAGACAGAACTATTAATTTTCTTATGGGCTTTAATATAGTGCTTGTCATTGAGAAGCACTCAGATGCTATAAACATTCATTTATTTTCACAACACCTCGGTGAATTGGGGTTCTATTATCCCCATTTGAAAGATGGGGGAACTGAGGCACAGAGCGCTTAAGGTCAAATGCCTTCACTAATTTTAGTTGCCCAATCTGAGACACCTAGGATCTGATTTTTCAGATTACTTTGCTTTAAAACTGGTGAGAAAATAATGGTTTCAAAGAGAAAATATATAACTTAATCAAAAAGTTGTTTCTGAAAACAATGATTTCTATCTTTATTCAGTCGTCTTATACTCTCTAATAAGACTTACCATGAGATAAATAGTTCTGTTGCAAGATTCCTCACAGACACAACAGTATGCACTGGGGTTTGTTTGCTTTATTGGTATGCATCAGCAGTAAGTGTGAGCTTCAGCAAGTTTATGGTAACTATCTTTTTTCTCTACGTCTGGGGGAAAAAAATCTCTAGCGAGTTACACCCATCATCTTTCTCTGGTGATCTCAGGTCAGAAAACTCCACATATTGCTTTTCTTTAGGATACTAACCTGTCCATGCTGATGCCGTCTCAGACTTGGACTGTATAAACAATCACATCGTGTTCCTATGAGTTCATAATATTCCAGTTTAATACCCATCAAACATAATTCACTCAAGTATGAGGCAACCCTGATGATTCAGAACCTTTAAAGGTTAGTGATGACATAAGTCCTGGCCTTGGAAATGTTATTGCACTTAGCAGCAGCACATGCCTTTATATTGCCACACTGTACTATGACATGTATTGCTTTATCAAAATTGCCTTTCACCTTGTCTTTACTGTATGTGTTTACAATGCCTCCCCCTCATCAATTGAAGGAGACACTACGGCTTAGAAGGCTAATGCACAGGTTTTATAGGTTGTCAGAACGAAATGATTTTTTATTGAGGAAGGGTCAAACAACTTGTGCTTTTTGTTGTGTCACACTAAACAGTATAAGAACCATGTTAAAAAAAGCTCTGGACTCCCACTAGAAGGCAATGGATATGAGCAGTGATTTAAGGCTACATTATCCTGTTTCTAATTCCTTCTCTTTCTTCCTGCGGAAATGTAATTGCAAGAGGCTGGGAGAAGGGATTGGAGCATTGGCTTCTATGTCAGCCTTGAAGAAAGTCATAAAGTCTTTTTTTATGAGTTTCTCTCTAGCCTAGTCCTACTTTTCCAAATTAGAGGAGACAATATGACAATCTTAGCTGGCTCTGATCTTACATCTTAATTTGGTAACTCAACAGTAATATCAGTACTCACTTTAAGCTGCACTGAGAGAACATTTTTGAATTTAACTGATTCTCCATTGAGCTGTAGTAAAAAGTCTTGCATGTAAAAGTATGCATAGCATTTTAAGGAGCCAAAAAAAAAAAGATAGTAAAAAGTGACAATTTATTAAACACAGTGGCTTCACTAGCGAAGGTTAACCTTCATCTCTGGTAGATTGAGAATTTAAAAACCTAATATTATGTTGGATGAACCAAATAGTAAATCTGAATAATTGACATTTTCTAAATAACATGTAGCATATACAGAAGTTAAAAATACTCTTGTAAAGTTGTGACATTTGAAAGAGTGATTATTTTTCTCCATTCTATAAAGGGCTGCAAAGTACTGCATAGACTTGTTCAAATCATTTTAATTTATTCTAGTTCTTCATTCATTGACATAATGATATATCTGGTAAAATCATACCCTATTTTAAATAGTTCATTGTCCTGGCCTCACTTAATAAAGTGTTTTGAAACTGCAGCATTCCACCTCTGTCATGAATGTACCTTGGTCATGACCTAGGAGGACCACCCACTCCTGAGGGGAAGAGGGTAATTCTGTCTCCATGCTAACTTGATTTTAGACCTCCTTTGAAGAAAAAGGACTTGTATCTGCCAGCCTATCCCAGTCTGGACTGTGTTGCTTCTGTAACATGGATTTCAGTCTGTTGAAGCCATTTGTAGTTTAGTTTGGAAGTTAGACAGGGCAGTCGTCTTGTTGTACTCTTGGTTCCATTTTGACTTGAAGAAAGCTCATCTCTCCTGCTACTTCCACTTGAAAACACCTCAAGGTAAAAAAAGATGTGAACTTTATCCAAAATGATTCTTTGGCTAATGAGATCTGACAGATCATTTTGAAGGAAAAAAAAAGTAATATCCTATTACATAGATATAAATATAGTGGTATAAGATCTAAATCTTATTCTTTGCCACAAACACTTGTAATTAGGAACCAGAAATGCTTTAACCCAACAGAGAGTACATTTATTGAAGTGATTTTGCAAATCAGTTAATTGAGCCACAAACAAAGCATCAAATGAAGGAAATAATGTGGTAATTGAAACCCTGATCCCTTATTGGCCTACATTATGGGTTTGCTGTCTTTTAGAAGTATTAAATCATTGCTTGAGAACATTGCCAAAAAAACTCTTCATTTCCTTTTAGTGACTTCTTACTGCCCTCAGCTGAAGTTTAATAGAAAAGGAAGGACATGATGTAGTTTTAATGACAGGAAACCCATGGCTTCCAAATGAATAAATTCCATCACTGGCTGCCACAAAGTGTGCTAATTATTTCCTTTGATAAATTAAAAGCCGTAAAAGTCCAGAGTATATAGCATGTGGGTTACAGTTATAGTCTGCCTGTCTGCATTATTGAAAGTTCATATAAACTTCATTATTTTAATTTAATAAACATAATTATTTTGACACTAGTAGGCTGTATAGAAAGCATATGTGGAAGACATTCTTGTCTGACAGGATTAATATCCCACAAAAACCAAATAACCCAGTGAACCCGTATGTTGTAATAGCTTAGTTTATATGATAATTTTCATTTAATTTACAGATTGTCTTTCTTTCAAAAAAGAAAATGTGACCATTGAGACTTTACTGGATGAGTTAACTGGAAATTATCGGACTCCTATTGGAAATTGGTTGCACAAGTTCAAATGACTAGCTAAAATTAAGAATTTAGATAGCCTGTAACTAATTCTTCAATGAGTTTATATGAACTGACCAGAGTAGTATATGATAGAGAGGGGTGATGGCATGATAGGCCAGAATAGGAATGCAGGCACAAAACCATACAGCAGATGGCTAAGACCAGTGGGAAAATTAACAGAACTACATTAAAAGCATTGTTATCTGGCACTGGGGGAATGGGAGACATATTTTAATATAAGCACAACTCCCTTTCATGTCTTTCCTTTGCTTTTCACTGGTATTTTGGATGCCATAATGGTTAGGGTGGCATTGATATTTTACAATAAACACAAGACAATACATCAAATAATAAACCAACCAATCACAATGGTGGATACAAACCGAAAGAAAAGCATTCAACTCTTTTTTTTCCTAACTTGAGCATAGTCCAACTGCTCTTGGAAATACTTGGGTCCCGAATAGCTTCCTCATTGATTCAAATTAGTTTTGGCATTGGTTCCGGTTACTAGATTGAAGATTTGTATTGGGACATATCAGAAATGCCAGTTTCTAGAGCTTTCAGTTGGTAAAGTGCTGAATAACACAGCGGTTACTGTATCTAGAATTGGGAATATCAGAAGATGGAAAGGACAGGCAATCTTCTTTGGAAGTTCTTAATATTTAAAACAGATGGTCTTGGAGCAGTCAGGTACACTGAATAAAAATATGAACTTAGGGCAGGGTTATCCACAGAACTACTTACATACATAAGTCCTGGTTCTAGTCATTACTGCCATCCACAAAACTCCCAGTCAGCTATCACCTAAACTGTCTTAGCACCTAAGTTTTCTGGGTAAAAGTTCCCTGGGAACTTCTGCCTCTAAACATGCACGCTGCGGCCTTGCTCTAGGCATCTGGGCCTCTATCTCCTGACTAAATCTGTCTTTTTCAACAAACCCAATTTTTTCAGTCTTCCCTCATAAATTGTTTTCTAGACCTTTAATCATTTTTGTTATTCTTCTCTGGACTCTCTCCAATTTGTCCACATCTTTCCTGAAATGTGGTGCCTAGAACTGAACATAATACTCCAGTTGAGACCTTATTAGCATGGAGTAACAAAGAGTTCTTTAGTTAGTCTTTAAGGTGCCACAGGACTCTTTGTTACCTCAGCTATTCCAGACTGACATGGCTACCTCTCTGATTATTAGCATGGAGTAGAGCAGAATAAATACTTCTTGTCTTGCTTACAACACTCCTGCTAATATATCCCAGAATGATGTTCACTTTTTTTGCAACAGCATTACACTGTTGACTCCTATTTAGCTTGTGGTCCACCATGACCTCCAGATCCCTTTCCACAGTACTCCTTCCTAGGCTGTCATTTTCCATTTTGTATGTGGGCAACTGATTGTTCCTTCCTAAGTGGAGTACTTTGCATTTGTCCTTATTGAATTTCATCCTATTTACTTCAGACCATTTCTCCAGTTTATCCAGATCAATTTAATCCTATCCTCCAAAGCACTTGCAACCCCTCCCAGCTTGGTATGGTCTGAAAACTTTATAAGTGTACTCTGTATGCCATTATGTAAATCATTGATGAAGATATTGAACCGAACTGGACCCAGAACTGATTCCTGCGGGAACACACTCTTTATGCCCTTCCAGCATGACTGTGAACCACTGATAACCACTCTCTGGGAATGGTTTTCCAACCTGTTTTGCACTCACCTTCTATTAACTCCATCTAGGTTGAATTTCCCTAGGTTTTTTTTGAGAAGGTCATGTGAGACTGTATCAAAAGCTTTCATCCTTATGTCTCCTAGCACTTTGCAAAGGTTGGTATGCATAGGTACAAATTCCCTACAAATAGGGAAACTGGGGCATTCTGTGACTTGTGCTGGGGATCATAACAAATCACTGGCAGAACTGGGCTGAAAACTGGAGCTGGGCAATTCTTTTTTTGGTCAATGGTAAATTCACCAAAAACTGCATTTGGGTGTAGGCACTGAAACTATTCACAAATTAAAGTGCTCATGAAGGCAACTACAAACTTCTAGACAAAGGTCAATCAAAAATATCAAACATATACTGTTGCATGCAAGAATGTCTCTTACAAAGGCACACTTTCTATAGAGCAGGGGTCTCAAACTCAAATGACCACGAGGGCCGCATGAGGACTAGTGCACTGGCCCGAGGGCTGCATCACTGATACGCCCCCTCTCACTGCCCCCGGCCCCACCTCCACTCCACACCTTCCATGAGGTCCCGCCCCTGCCCCGCCGCCTCCTCTGAGATCCTGGACACCGCTGCAGAGGGCTCCTGCGAAGCGCCGCCCCAGCTTATTCATTGAGGTCGCGGCTGCAGTGCCTGGAAGCCAGGGCTCGGCAGTGGCCCAGCCAGGAAGCTTCACAGGAGCCCTCTGCAGCGGTGGCCAGGAACGGTAAGCCTCCGGCAGAGGGAGGCGGGAGGACGGTGTGGAGCCTGGCTTACCACCCCTGGTTGCTGCTGCAGAGGGCTCCTGGGAAGCGCCGCCCCATTAATTGAAGCCATAGCAACAGTGCCTGGTAGCTGGGGATCGGCAGTAACAGCAGAGAAGCTTCCGCTTCTGGCCCCTCCCTCCCAGAAACTGCTATGCAGGGGTGGGGGGAGGGTGCCAGGGAGCTTCACGGGCCACAGAGAAGGGCTTCGCAGGCCGCATGTGGCCCCTGGGCCGCATGTTTGAGACCCCTGCTATAGAGGAAACTAACTGATAGGTGAGATCATTGACCATTAAGTTGCAGACCTGGAATTTGAACAGATAACAGATGGACTAATTAGAGATGAAATTATTTGTGAAATAGCTGATGAGATAAAAAGAAAAAAAATAACACATACAGATTTTTATTTATTTGTAGTTTGCTAAGCCTAATGAAAATCAGCTAATTATTAAAAGGCCCATTGCTAATGTGCTTGGTTTGTTGCACATGAGAGGAAAGTTGGGAAGCACCCACATTTTTGGTTTGTTATAGCCATTTTTATGATTTTATTTTTGGTTTTAAAGACATGTTTATGCCATCTGAAAAAAGATGAAATCTGTTTGACATTACTTACAGACAATCCTGTTTCCATATCTTTTTGTGTGTTGTCCCTCCCCGCTCCTTTTGTACTACCAGGGACGGCTGTGTGGAAAATAAGATTTCTGTTTCTACAGGGCTTAGTTACCCCCTACTGCTTATTTCTTACTTACATCATAACAATTCTTAGTTTGTGACATTAAAATTATTTCCATTGTAGCTAATTTTATTGTCACCGATCAAGGGCTATAATTATAAAAGTAGAATACGCACAAAGAGCCTCTTATTGTACCAGTGACCCTAACAATAAAGGTGAGATGAAAAAGTGAAAATTTGTGATAAAAGCATAATTGCTTCTATGCAAGTTTTCCTATGAGACATTAGTGGGACATTTAATAACCATTGGTAGCAGCAGCAGGAGGATTTTTTTTCTATTTGCATTTTAAAAATATATTTATCTCCTTTCGACAAATTTTGGATAGTGGCTTGCATCTTCTTTGTCTACTTTAATTTAAATCTAATATAACCGTTATTGTTATGACTTTGAGTGTGGTTAATATGACTATCAATATTCAGTAGATAGAGGAAGTCCTTGTCCATAAGTGGCATATCCTTCACATATTGAAATTGAAGAGACAAATCCAACCTCTTTCTCTGCTGGTGAATAGGGCACAGATTTGCATTTTTGTAGTGTTGTTGTGCTCAGCTTGGGCTCTCTGAAGTGCAGGGGAGCCTGGGCCCTTAGTGGCAGTATGTAGGAGATGGAAGGGAAGTGATCATCACATCCCTACTGTGGGTGGGTGAGGAAGGTCCATTGGATCAACTCCAACCATATCATCACCCTCTGCTCATCACTAGGTCTATTACTGTGGCCAAGAGCTTAGCTCAGGTTTTGTCCCTCAGTGAACAGTGTTTAAGTTGGACATATGAAAAAAGAGGCTGTGATTCTGTTTGGTCCTACAGGAGGCCAATGTGGTCCCTGTGCCAAGGACTTGCTCCCTAGCACCTTATGGGTTGTTTAAAACCCCTACACAGCACTACCATAGCATATAGGGCCCACAGCAGAGGGAAGAATCCATACCAGGATATGAGCTAATTTAAATGGGTATTCAGATTTTTTGTTTTTGCATAACTGCCCAGATCCCTAAGTCAAGCTTCTTCCACACTAAATATGCCATCACAATTCCTTGGAGGGAAGTTTTAGCTCTCCTTGATTTAAGAGTAGGTGAAAGGGACAAAGTTAATGTCTATGTGTTCAGTTCATCATATGTGCCTTTTTGTGGCTTTTGGGAAGAAAAAATAATCCAGAGGGGCATCAAATTCTTCCTGCTTTATACTGTTGTAGTGTGTGTTCTGAATTTCTCTGATAGGTTCTTTGAGTGTATCTAACTGGACTGCCTATTAAGGGGGGCTATCCCACCCTCCAACTTGGGTCTGCATGAGACGTATGGGGTGTGGGAAGGGAAGGTTATTTTTAATTTACTCTGTATGCTTTCTTGATGACTGGTAGAATACAATATATAGTTAGCACATTATTTTCTCATTTCCAGATGCCATAGCCAACATAGGGGCCAATGTAAATCCATAGATGTAATTTTCAGTGGAAGAATGTCAGATGGCTGTATTGGCTGAAACAGAGGGGTTTATTATTGTCACAAAGTTGTTATCTACTTTTATCTGGCTTTTGTTCATATCAAATGAGTGAGCCACACAATAATATCTTATGAAGTTTCCATTTCCGGTAGGTGGAAAAGCAGCAGACCTAAATATCAAATAGTTCCCTCAGAGCTGTAATTTGAAATCTCATCAAGGTTACTTGTTTACTAGCACTAATGGTTAACTAGTACACAGCCTTTAAATTACTGCTTCTCACAGCAGTGTTGTTCACTTTACTATGCTTAAGAACCTCTCAACATTTCCAGTGGAAAACCCTGTTTTCAGAGGCTTATGACTTTATCATGAATATTTTCTCTGAAACTTGGCAAATGTCATCTCAGCCTGGAAACAGATTATTTCATTTATTTGAGGGACAGCTCCATTTGAAGGGGAATAAGTGAGCTTTCAAATGACTTTCGGGTGTTGGAAGAGCTGAATTTATTACTGCTTTCCCCAGATAGTCTAGAAATATTATACAAACCTTCAATTTTAAAAATAATGTAAATGAGAAGCCTTTGTGTGTGTGTAAAGGGAAAAAGTAGGGTAGAGTGTAGGTGTTACAGTGCATTTATTCAGTTTAGCATTATAATCTCTGAGTATAACAATGCACATTACAAAATGTATCCTACCCTAGCTGATTCACTGCTCTTCCCAACTGTTAAATCACACTAGATGGGATTTAGGAGGCCTGGGTTTGGTTCTTACAGTGACCATCTTTTCAAAAGATAGAAGTGGGACACATGT
This sequence comes from Sternotherus odoratus, assembly GCA_032164245.1. NCBI lineage: Eukaryota > Metazoa > Chordata > Testudines > Kinosternidae > Sternotherus > Sternotherus odoratus. The sequence goes on from JAVMKO010000004.1 coordinate 59,468,935, forward strand.
AGAGCCCCACCCGTTTCCATGGTCCCACCCCAGCTCCTATTCTTACCGCTTAGGCCCCACCCTGGCCAGGCTGGAAGCTGGAGATGGGCCATGGTAAGAACTGCCGAGGAAGCAGAGGACTGGGGGGTTTGAGAGGAACCCATGTTTCTGCTCCCTGGGGCACACAGGTGGAGGATACAGGGCTTCCCACAGTGACCCGGATTTCCAGAGTGACTCTTAGTACTACCTGGTTCCAGCTTCTGGCCTAGGACAGGGCCTCAGAGAGGAGAGGAGAATCAGGGAGTGGGGCCTTGTGGCAAAGAGTGGCTAAGCCCACCTCACCCTTTCCCCACCAGGAAGAGGCTGTGCCACCCCTGAGCCGTGGGTAGGCATGGAGTGGCAGAGGGACAAACACTGTCCTGGAGTCATTCAGTCAAGGACCGGGACTTGAACTTTGCATTTTGGGATTGCATTTGGGATGGGTGCTCTCTCTGGACTTCCTCTAGGGCCTTGGGTAAGTAGTTTAATCTACCTTCAGCTCCCCATCTGTAACATTGGGACAGATCTCCCCCATTTCAAAGATGCATTTTATCTTCCCAGCACAGTAATTTCTGCAGTTTATCAATCATCTGTAAAGATTGAGAATCAACAAATCACTGAATTCTTATCCGGTACTACACTTGCTGTACTAAAACTGTAGATAAAATTATTCTGGGTGGATAGCAATCTTGAATATCAGATGCTTTTTTCCCTAGTGCTGCATCAAAAAAGCATGACAATGTTGACATATGCTGCATTCAAGAAGATGCTCTAAAACTACTGACTTGATAGATTCATTACACACTTTTGTGAATGCTGTAAATCTAGCAGTAGAAAAAAAATAAACATACCACAGTTGCATAAGTGTAGCTTTAGTTATCTCTAATAACTGTGTGTTTTTGGATGCATTTTCAGGTGGCCAGCCTTCATATAATAGGTGCCATTTTTCATCCACAAAACTCTGTCCATGCTTTTTAACTTTGTGGCAGGGTGGGCTTGACCCAGCCTGCCGCCCCTTTAAAAGGGAGGGAAGCCCTCTGCAAACCTCCCTTGCAGGAAGGCTAATAAGCCACCTGGGCTGCAGAGCCATCAATTGGATGGGTTGTATCTGGCAGCCTCCTCTGGGGGATATAAGGCTGCCAGGAAGGAAGCCCAGGGTGGTGGTGGCATGAGCTATTCAGAGCTGTATGTTTGAGCTATTTAGAGCTGTATGTTTGAGCTATTTAGAGCTGTATGTTTGAGCTATTTAGAGCTGTATGCTAGAGCTATTTAGAGCTGTATGCTAGAGCTGTTCAATACTCACTCTGCGGGTGCAGTTGGGGAGGAGGTCCCAACCGGGGGTAGTGGACTCAGCCTCCCCCTGTAGCTGTTTAGAGCTGTATATTCAGAGCTGTATGTTAAGAGCTATTCAGAGCTGTATATCAAGAGCTATCTAGAGCTGTATGTTATGAGCTAATCAGAGCTGTGTTGGTATTGGAGCTGAACTATATGGAGTTTGTAGAGCTGGAAACTGTAGAGCTACTTAGAGCTGTAAACTGTAGAGTTTGATAGAGTTGTAAACTGAAAGGTTGAATTGTATAAAACTGTATATATTGGTGGTGGGTCCTGCACTGTGAATTAAAGAGCACTGTTTGGAGCAAAAAAGGGTTTCCTGCCTGTTCCTAAGAAGGGGTGAGAAAGCGGTCTGTCACAACTTCCAGTTGAATTATGCCTTCATTTCAGGGTATTTCTGCCTCTTGCTGCTGGATTGCAGGTGCCTGTGCTAATGCTCTGATTTATGCCAGTGAATTATTTTTGCTGGTGAAAAACGGAAGTGCAGATTTTTCAGGTGTCTGTCGTATATACTAAAGAGCGGCTAGAGCCTAGTCCAGCTAATGTATATGATCAACATAACAAACATTATATATTCATTTTATATTCATCTCACTCACACATCATATCTTATATATATAGAACATTAAAAAAGGCACTGAAATAAATATATAACTTCACCAAATATCCATATATATGGTAAGGAAAACCCATAATATGCAGACGAAGTCAGTAGCTTCCAAATTAGCTTTTGCTAGAGTTACTTTCAGGATAGATTGATGGGTGAATATCCCTTATGTTGGTTTATTTCCTCTAAACCAGTTTAGATTTCCCTAGTTTGCTTATGAGACTGCCATGTGATACTGTGTCAAAAGCCTTACTAAAATCAAGATGTATCATATCTACTGCTTTCCTTCCCATCCACTAGGTCAATAACTCTGTCAAAGGTTGGTTTGGCATGGTTTGTTCTTGATAATTCCATGCTGGCTATTTCTTATAATCCTATTGTCCTCTAGGAGTTTATAAATTGCTTAATTTTAGAACAGGAGTCCTGGAGAGCCACCAACAGGTTAATCTTCAGGATGTTTTGAAGTTATAAAATGACAACTGCCATGTTTCTGCAGTGTGTTACCCAAACACAAATAATGCTTACAGGTTAGTGGAACACAGGTACCTTGTGACCTCTCACTTACATTTCGGACCTCTACAAGTTCAGGCACCCAAAGTGTTCATGATCATTCATAAACATTCAATATATAGAAAAAGGGGCAACCTCTGGATGATAGTTATTTTACAATTATTTGCTCAGCTTCAGTAAGATTTTTATACTCACTTTCTAACTGAAAACACACCCAACCACAAAACAACAAACATTCACAATATTGACCTAGTCTAAAAGGTAGCTATGAAAGAAAGGAAAATAAGGTGGGAAGTAGTGGAAACCTACTCTGTAAAAGAAAAGCAGATATTAGTGGCACTGCTCCCTCCTCTCCTTGCTGTGTAGCCATCCCCTGGAAGAGGGTTCCATCTTCTTTTACTATTTCTAACTCTGGAAGGGAGGAAGACTTGTAACCCCCTCCCCCACCCAAGTTCTGAATATCAAATGATGGCCCAGTTGTAGGGTTGGGTGTTTCTGCCTTTTATGTCTTTTCCTTTCTTCCCTATCTTATATAGCAAGTAGTATTTACTGATCTTCATGTTAGTGTCTGGTTTCCTTTTTACTCTTCTGTTAAACTTACTGTGTGATTCAGTCAAGATGTTGTACACACTTGACTTCCTACTTTTCCATGGAATAGCCTTGCACCACCCTCATCAGATGTGATTGTTTTAAGTGCTGTTATTGCTAATGCTTGTGCTCCTAACTTAAGTATTCTTCTACACAGCCCTACCTAAAGAATAGTGCATGATCTGAATGAGTATTGTAAATGTTGTCCATAATTACTCATTCAGGTTTTGGAACACATTTATTTTGACCCTGTTTTTTGCCCCTTGTGTTCATTTTCTATTAATATTATGCATTAACAGTCAGGGAGCAGAACAAATGGCACATGACTTATGTAACCGGTCCCAAGCAACACTATTTGAATTTCAAATGGAAATGAAATTAGCACAAGATTTGTCAATAATTTCAAATAACAAATACATCTGAGGAGTTCATGATTATTTATAAGCATTCAATATACAGAAAAAGAAGCAAGATGTTACTTTACAGAGGTAAAGTTACTTTACAATTATTTGCCCAGCTTCAGTATGATTTTATACTCCCCTATGAATCTTTTCTACCTGAACCAACCTGCTCCCCACCACACAACAACAAACACTGACAATGTTGTGGATTTAAATCACGTGCACACACACACACACACACACACACACACACACACACACACACGCAAAGAAATCCAGAGCACAGAGCGCAAGACTTGTGTTGTTGAAGAAGGAAAAAAAAAAAAGAAAAAAAAAGCCCAACATCATAATAACACAAGTTAAGATGGAGTGTCACTTCAGATTTCCAAACTTAACTATGAAGTATTATTTCAGACCCTCTTAAATACAGTGCAGGCTTTATGTGTATAATCTTTCCGGTAGTGTGTGTGTGGGGGTATGTGTGTGTGTTTTATCTCAAGGTTAATTTAAATGAAATTTCAAAAGCTGCTGCTTTTTCTTCAGCACAATGGAAATGACAAAGAACCTGCTTTTCAGTGATACAAATATGTAGGTTATGAGACACAATGTGTACAGAACATTAGCCTAAAATTGGTATGACTAAACCTTCTTGTATTTGGAGTATTGAATCTACATTTGGGTTAATTCTATGCATCTGATCTTGAAATACTTGTTTTTAATGGATTCTTCTTCACTATATATGTTTATATAACTTAATAAAAGCTCCTTTATTTTGGGAGTTGGATACTGTTAAATTCCAAAAAGAATAAGAAATGGCACATAATGGAGCAGAAAAGAGAGAGCATTTTGGATTATATTTAGTTTGACTTCATTTGGACACAAGATCTTGAAATTCTTCAGCCGGACATACTGAGTACAAATTTACTTTGTTCTTTCTTTTTCTTAATTGAGTTATTTTCAAGGACATTCAAGTGCTCCCAGTTCAGTCTTTCTTTTTAAATGAGGGGGAAAAAAAGTCTAACTCTTGAGACTAAGTCCACTCTGCTTGCAATGATAAAATCTGATCAATCTGTGTTTGTTGTTGTTTCTTCCTCTATAGCCACTTAAAAATAAATCCTTCAGGCGAACATTTCTTTAGCTTACTTTTTCATTATTTCCAGAGGCAAAAGTTGGCAAGGCAATTTATAATTCAATTTTTGCTAAATCCACAACACCTAATATATATGTCAGGCATTTCAACGGCAGGGTACTTTGGGGATAGGTGATAAATTGTACTGATTATAAGTGCAAGCTGTTCTTCCAAAACATCATATCAAAAAGAAGGCAAGTATTATTAGGAGAATGTAATGCATCTTTAGAATGTCCAGAAACATAAGAGATAATCACTTCATGTGAATATGTTCTCCCTTGAGTTTTACAGCTAAATATTAAGGTCTTACCATGTTTTTGATAGCACTCATCTGGAGCAGGGAAGACCCTACAAAACCAATATAGGTTGGTAGTCTTTCAGCAGGCACCTAGTTCTTAGGCCTGCAATATTTCATTTCTGCCAAAAAAGGGCTTACTATGAAACGTGAAACATGATTGTAATAATTTTTCTGGCTATGTTGGTGTATGTGAAAAGTATAAATATTATTTTATAATATAATCTCTCCTGATCTTTTAAGCATCCTTCAGTATTTCCATGTATTTTCCTGTGAGATACACATGACTTAGTGTTTATCAATAATGCTGAGCAAAGACAAAAAGCCCTTTAGCTAAAGCTTGACTGTAAAGCTAATCTGAAACTCAAAAATAAAGATAATATAGGCTATAAATACAGACCTAGACAGAGCGGGGTATCTGCTAGGGTGATATGCTTGGGGTATGCATATCAACTACAGTAGTTAAAGCAATAATTAAGGAACACAGAACTGGATATTTAAAGAGATTAGCTAATTTGATAAAGACTCTTTCACCTCTAGGTCATTGGTTTCAATGTAACTTTGTCGGTAGTGACAAAATTTCAGTATTACCATCTGTTGACTGGTTAGTGACTTTACCCCAGTCTCTCATGTGTAAAGGTCACCGGACTTTGCCTATTTGTAATACCAGCTACAAGCGATGTCCTGCCAACACCTCTTGAGGATGGACAGTTTCCATGTTCTGTGCTTCTGACCTAGTAACCTAGCTTAGATACCCTCCCGAATACTTTTGCATCTCAGTGTAAGTTAGAAGCTTATTTTTCCTTGTCTTTGTCCTTGCTTTCTTTGCTTCCTTTGAAGAATGACCACTGAATTTCCCAACACCCTACGATCACTAATTTGATTTTTAAAATTATTAGAAAAGCCAGAAAGAATCACATTATAGCAAAGCTAGCTGGTACAAAACATATCTAAATCTAAGACTAGGTAGGCCAAAGCCCAAATGACCAGAGAAAAGTCATAGAATAAAAATGCATGACCTTAGAATTTCTGTTTGTGTCAGTTCTACCTGGCTTATCCCTTTTTTTGCCTCATTGCTTTTCTAAGCTTCTGACATCAGTATGCCTAACTCCCATCTGTGACATACCTTCTAAGAGGTGCCTGCTAATTAGTCCTTGAGCTGCTATTATGTGTCAGGTATTTAAAAGTCACTATTAGAGCTGGTCAATAAATTTTCATCAAAATATTTTTGATACAATAAATGTTATTTATGGCTGCTCGATAAAATATTTTTTGTGAGAATTTTCATTTTCATCTAAATTTTGGGAAGTTTTAATTGAACCCCCCCCCCCCCCCCCGAGTCCCCACTCTTTTAGTTAACTGGAAAAAAAATGGTTTGTGGATTTTCACAGGATCCCCTTCCCATGCAAAAATCTGCAAAAAACGTTGACATTTTTTCATGCAAAATAAAATATTTTTCTGATGAGCTCTAATTTGTATCCACTGACATAAGTGACTAATGTTACAAACTACGTGAAATGAGATGTTAGTTTCCATTTCCTACTGGATGCTATCCATACTACAAAGACTCGCCTCAAAATTGGTACCTGATGAGGAAGGTTTGACTGAATGACAATGATTTTCAGAATCCTTTAGGAAGCCACTTAATAGAGCAGTGGAAGGAAACTTACTTATTTGTGGCTAAATATTTAAAACTTTTAGGTACCTTCTATATTACCCAAACTCACTTATGAAAAAAAAACAGGAAAAAATGTCCACGTCTGAGCCAAAACAACTTCAGATTTTCTCACTTGTCTGAAAGACTGAGGAGAATAAGTAACGATCTACTTTGACAGAAAAAGGAGAACCAATCTATCCAGAACACCCAGTAGCTCATCTGGCAGTGAACTAGGGGTCAAAATGTCAATCTTCCAGTTCTGCTCTAGCAGCATTTAAAAGTCTATTTTTAAAATCTCTAACATTTACTTATTGTATGATGGGTGTTTCTAGTAGAGGAAAAAAGAAAATAGACACAGGATGGAGGTCTGGGTAAGGGGAGAGAGAGAGGCATATAAAGAGGTAAAATAAAATAAAGAATGTAAAAGGAATGGAAGAATCAATGAGGTGAGATTAGTTTGACTGAATGCATTATAGCAAATTTCATGGAAGAAGAAGAAAATGGAGTCTAGATAGATGAGGAAGACCTGAGGAGATTCTGAAAAAGGAAAATAAAACACCACAAACAAATAAAGAAGATATTGTCTACTTGATAGTTTTATTCCTTTCTTTGGAGATTCAGTAATTGCTTTAAAAATGTGAATGAAGGTTGCTGAGAATTATTTGCTTGTGATTATTTTACCAGGCAGGTGTGGTTTGATACACATAGGTTTGGGTATATTTCTTAGGCACTGAAGAACAATGTGTTTTTTAATACCCCACCAGATAGACATGCTGAATATTTGTAAGACTGTTGATTGAACCTAACTTCACATTGGCAAAAGCAGTTATTACAGCAAGCCAGGGTGAATCAGCTATCAGTATGCAAAAATTTCATTGTTTCCTGAGAGAGAGAGAGCCTTAAAGATGCTTGTAAAAGTCTCACATAGCTAGAAATGGGTGTAAAGGCTTTTAATCTTTGTGTTGTTGTGAGGAAACATATGGGAGCTATCTTAACTCTAACTTTGTAACAATATTTTTGTTTGTGAGGGAGAATATGACTTTCCTATGGCTTCTCTAGAACTACAGCTGGTATCCTATTATATGGGCAGTCACCTGTGTCAGATGTCTGGCTATACATGCTATTGTGGCAAATTTCCGGCACTATATTGATGGGTCCTGCGCTTTCTCTTCTTGTGGGGGTTTCAGGGAGCCTATTTCTTGCCCCTGAACAGGGTATTAACTGTTCCACCAGAATCCTAGAGGGGAGAAGTGGAGAGGGAGGGACCTGGGCCCAACCTCTACTCCGAATCCCAGCCCAGGGGCCCTGAGAATAGCGGTAAATCACTTGCATTAGCTATTCCTTCCCTTGGGCTACTTCCCTCTCCTACCCTTCAGCTTGTGGGGGCTTCCTGCCCTCTCTCTGCACAAGCCAGGTGTTCCTTTACCTAGGGTCTGGGTCTTTCTTAGCTCACCGCAGCACTTCTCCAAACTCTGCTCTGCTTTCCTCCAAACTTCTTCCAAATTCCCTCTCCTGTCCGCCTGAAGCAGGGTTTTTTATTTTTTATTTTTTATTAAGGCCTTAATTGACAGCAGGTGCTCCAATTAACCTGCTGCCTCCTTCCCTAGTCTACAGGGAGCCACGCCCTAATGAGCCTTGAGTTAATATATCTCCCCTCAAGCACTATGCCACAGCTCCCTGACTCTCCTCTATCACACTATGTGCATATGTTCTCATTTGTAGGCTAAGTTCTGCTGCCATTGAAGTCGTGGTAAAACTTCCATTGACTTGACTTCAATGGGTCCAGAGTTAGGCCAAATCTGAGCTTCTTTAATGTTCCACCCTATAAGGATACCTTTTCAAAGAATAGCATGAGTGATTTCTTCCAGGTGTTAAATGCCCATTATTGTATTATCTGGACACAACCAAAATTACAGAAAGTTGATCAAGCTATTTGTAGTTATCTTCTCCTCTCCAGCCTTAAAAGTTGCATTTTTCAGGGAAGATTTTTGGGAAAGGGAGGGAAAGCTAGTGTACAGAAATGGATCTTACAATTTGGTCCGAAGGTCATTCATCTTTGTTCATGTTCAGAAGATGATCATATGTTCACACAAGCTTTACATTAACTCCCCAAAACTGTATGTTAATGCCTCCCCCTGACACCCACAAACAAACAAAGCCAGAAACCTAACTATACATACATACTTGGACAAGACTGGGGAGTGGAAGTTTTTAAGACTGAATGTTTGCTTTTGGAAATTTTGGTTATGCCTAGATGCCACAGTGATGGAATATTAGAAATACTTAAACATATCCTACATCCATCAACTTGAATGGAGAAGGATCTAGATTTGTGTATAAATATCTAAGGGCCTAGATGTGATTGCCCTGAATTATGCGAAGATTCAGGTGTGGATACTAATGCTGTGGCTGGAGCCCATCCTTGGATTAAATGCATGTACTTCTTTCTTTACGATGTGAAAAAAAGTTGTTTGATTTTGAGAACTGTAGTGATTATCCATTGGATTTTGAAGTCCGAGATTTATGCCCACCACCTTTTGTGCATGAATTTCAGGACATTTGTACAGTATCTATTTGAAGGGCTAAAGAGAAGCAGTTTTCCTAATGCTGCTAAGCTACTGCAAGCTGTAGAGAGATGGGAGAACAAACTTTTTGTTTGTTTGTTTCCTGAGTGCTCTCTGAAGCTGTGTCATGAAGGAACTTGATACTGAGAGAAGAAAAATTGCTTTAATAAATAAAAATAACACTGCAAATATTATAACGATCATATACAATATTCATAGTTGGATGGCCCTGTGTGGATGTTCAAGGGTGAAAAGACACAAGGAGCCCCTTTGTTATGTCTCCTGTACAGACACCAGTCATGATCTCATTTCAGCTATAAAGTTCTGGGAAAGTTTCTCTGGGTCTAGACTGCAAAGTTGGAATGGTAGGGCAGAACTGGAGTAGTGAAGACCACATGCTGCATGTTTTTTCAAAGGTGTCAGTAGTCCCTGATAAGTCAACCCTTTTAAGAGTTGAGGGGCATATCATTCTTCTCTTCTCCCAACCCACTCTTCCATGGGCTGAAGCAATTCAGGAAGCAGATCATGGGGGTCTAGTATCAGCACCATGAAAGTCTAAGAAGAAAACATGTAAGGAACTATGTGATGTTAAACTGAAAGCTACTAGCACAATCCCTACTGTGACAATAGATTTAGAGATCAGCCCAGCCCATTGATCTCTGTGTAAGCATGATTGGACTGACTTTAAATTCAGATGCAAGAAAATTGCCACTCAGTAAGTTTGAATGTCCAAAGTTCTAGAACACAGGAACTTAAGATATTGTGAATGGTATTTCAATGAGTGAAAATCCCATGCATAATGCTATAGAGATCTCAAGAATAGGTATATTGTTGTTAGAAGCAAAAATGTACAATTGTTTTACTTTTTTTTTAATTATCCCAAAATATGGACTAATCTTTATCTGATTTTAATTAATGCAAAGGCTTCTACAATATTTATTTTCTATTATTTCTCCTTTCATAACCTGATGTCATTCAGAAAATAACTACACTTCCTTCTGAATATGGAGTGACAAGTTGTTCCATATAAGATGCTTTTAAACTTGTAATGTTCCATAATTACAAAGAACAATTAATTTAAAGTTGATAAATATGAAATAAATATATTAGAGATTTCTGTTATTGAGGGTAGAAGTGGGGAGAAAGGAAAAAGCAGAGCTGCAATTGTCTTTAAATGCTGAAAGAGTTTTAGTGAAGTTAAAATAAACAAACCGAGTTCTTAAGCAAATGGAAGTCAGACTTTAAATTATTCTAAAATAGATTCTGGCTTGTTCCATCTAGCTGACACTTGATGTGTTTAGATCTCTGCAGACACTATGTAAGAACTGAATCAAGGCCAAATACGCCCCCACTGTTTTCAATTGCAGAAACGGTGGTATCTGAACAGTAAGTGGACCAGCTCTTTCAAGGAGGAAATTTGTAAAGATAACATGAACAGTGGCGGTCATTAAAAGTCAAATGGCTACTTTTAGATGGTGTAGGTGAAAGTTATCAGAAGGAAAATATGGCACCATAGATTATACAACCTGCTTTAAAGGATTTGCTATGTTTTCTTGTCTTGTGGGCAGCACCTTGCACTCTTAGATACAACACAGAACTTGTTATAAAAGGCCTGATTCAAGGGATGGGGGTGGGGGAAAGGGTGAGGAGGACACCAAAATCCAGCATTCATAGCAACAAAGTAGGCTGTATTTGTTTTACTGTCTGGACTACCAAATTACCTTACACTTGAATAAACAAAGTGATCCCTTTAAAATGTGAGCCTTTAAGAGCCTATTGCTAAAATCCTAAAACTATACACCTCTACAGGAAGTCTTTAAGATTTCTAACTTTTACAGAACTATTACTGCTTAATTCCTTCAAACACACCATACACTTGGAGCTGAAGAAGCCAAAAAGGTAAAGACTGTTCCTGCCCCCAAGAGCTTACAATCTAAGCGCTTGAGCCTGCAGTAGTAGTTCCCCTGAGAACAGGACACAAAGATGACAGAAAACACTAGGAAATGCAGGGTATAATTGCAACATTTGGTTTTAATTAGGAACTCCATGTAGGCATTATGGCACAAATTAATTCTAAGGAAGGCTTGGAATGAGGGGCTTGGCAAACCAATTTTCCAGATCATACTAGTAGGAAAATGAGACCAACCAAGGAGATACTAAACAGGGTGGATAATGAAGTATTTCCTAAAGGGTAAATCCAGAGTTAGATGTTATCAATAAAGTCCTAGCAATGGAGTTTTATAGGGTGGGATCCAACAAGGTGGTCTAAGGCTCAGAGATTGCAACTATTTATTTACTTGGACTCATTACGGTGCCCATTCTGGGGATTGTATAAATGCTTAAAACTATTCTTAGTAGATCCCCAAAGCCATTTAAAACTAATTTTTTAAGTTTCCTTGTGTATCGAGTCATTTTATGAAGGAGAGAATTTATTAGACTTTTACCATATTGAATCTTACAGGGTGATTTTTCTTCTGAGGTAAGCAGGTATCTGTTAATTTACCCACAGACAGCAGTCTTTGTCAGTGCCATGAATTGTATTTCCTTACTTTAGATAAGGCAGCATAAAAAATAGCTTTTTGTGATTTAAATATGGTTGATGAACACTGTGACCTTCTAACACATTCTATAAATACTCCATTATGCCATACACATTTATTTTAAAATAAAGTGCTCTCTGATTGATTTGTAAGTCAATGCAGAGGGGGGTCAGTCTAGAAAAGGTTGTTATCTTAAAAACAATTGACTTGTAAGTCTGTCTGTGAAATAGCTTTAGCAATGAAAAATACACTGGAACTGGCAAGGACAACCACCAGACAAGAAACTAGGTTTAGTGCAACAAAACAAGATTTTCGAAACACACCATTGTTACAACATATTTGTCTGCTGCATCCATGAAAAAAGCATTTCACAGGAAAAGCAATGCAAGAGAAGAGGGTTGGGAAAAGCGTTACAGATCAGGAAGAATACACAGTGCAGTACCCAAAAAAATAATGTTCTTTATGCTTCAGAACAGGATATTGAGAGCTGCAGAAATAAATAAAACTTAAGACAGTATATTAGTTGAGCGCAGCCCAAAATAATGCATATCCCATGGCTGAACCAAGTTGAGTATAAATGTAGTATTCTGACATGTTGTGCAAATGTCATTAACAGTATACTGTTTTTTTTAAAGTCACTCATTTTACACTGCCAAAATGCAGTCTAGCATACCCTCCTGATGGGGAGTGCAGATGTACTGATAGGGCAAGGAGACCTTGTTTGAGATTAGTTGAATGCCTAAAGGGTGTCCAAGTGGGAGGAAGCTGTGGTGAGACAAGAAATGAGAAAAACAATTTATTTGGTGTCTGGCATGATGACGATGAATTTCTTTTAAAATTGTTTCTGTATTTTGTGTAGGTTCTGGGGGTTTTGTCTTTCTTCCTGCTACAAAGAAGTATGTCTTTTTGCTCAGATTAAATTATGATCACTTCAGTTCTGTGACTATTAATCAACAAAAGGCATTTGCAAGCCTTTCCCAGCCACAGATCCTTTTGAGTGTTTCAAAATGTATAGAATGCAGTTTATCTGACATTGTAAGAACTTGTGAAGTTCCATGATGCAATGACAGCTAAGTCATATACTGTAGCTGACACTTTCCCACTGACTTCAGTCTGTTACACTGCATAAACAGAAACTATTATAAGTTAATAGAATTCTTTAAGAAGTGGTATTCTGAAAGTAGCACTGTGAGAGTATATAGCACAACAAAGTTGTTTTCTGTTATTTATATAGCATTCAAAATGAGCAAGGTGCTTTTTTTGGACAAACAGAGTCAAAATACCTGTCCTAAGAAGTTCACATAATAAATGGACAACATACTTACCAGGGTTGCATTAGATTGCAACAAAAAGCAGTGAAGTTTATTCATGCTATGATTTGACTGTACTCTCTGGCCTCAATCCTGCACATGTTCCTAGACATGCTGAAGCATGAGAGTAGACAATGGGCCTACTGCTATGCTTGAAGTTAAGCATGTGCACAAGTGCTCACAGGACAGGTGTCCATATTTATAGATGGAGTTGTTTTAATAATGAGTCAGTCAGGGCAGCTCGAGTTATATTTGGTACCTATTGATGTTTGTGGGGTTGAGATTTTGCTACTTGCACTTTTATGTGTCCTGGGTAAGACTCTATGAACTGCCATAGTGGGTCAGATGAATGTTCCATCTAGCCCAGTATGCTGTCTGTGACAGTGGCTGATACCAAAGCTTCAGTGGGAGAATAGAGAACAGGACAATATGGGAGAGCTGCCATGTCTTCCCCTTCTGGCGATTACAGGTTTAGGATCTCCCCAAGCATTGTGTTGCATCCTTGACCATCTTGACTAATAACCATTGATAGAGTTATCCTCCATGAAATTATCTAGTACTTTTTTGAACTCCGTTATACTTCTGGCCATCACAATATCCCATGGCAATGAGTTCCACATGTTAATTATGTGTTGTATGAAAAAGTATTTCCTCATTTGTATTAGACCTGCTGCCTACTAATTTCACTTTTCCTGTTATCCCGTGACCGTGGACCTAACCAGATCAACCATACCATCACTGGTTCATTCACCTGCACATCAACCAATGTCATATATGCCATTATATGCCACCAGTGTCCCTCTGCTATGTACATCGGCCAAACTGGACAGTCCCTAAGAAAAAGGATAAATGCACACAAATCAGATATTAGGAATGGCAATATACAAAAACCTGTAGGGGAACACTTCAACCTGCCTGGACACACAATTACAGATTTAAAAGTCACCATACTGCAGCAAAAAAACTTCAAGTCCAGACTGCAAAGGGAAACTGCAGAGCTGCAATTCATTTGCAAATTCAACACAAACAATCTCGGATTGAACAAAGACCTACAATGGCTCGCTCATTACAGAACTAGTTTCTCCTCTCTCCATGTCCACACCCCCCATTCAAATGCTAGAAGAACAACCCACCCTCCCTGATTGGAGATAACAAGCTGGTTCAGCCTAATTGGACTAACCTTTTTACCTCCCACCTGGTTCTTGCCTACTTTTCTGTACCTGCCTCTGGACACTTCCACTGCTTGCATCCGACGAAGTGGGTATTAGCCCACGAAAGCTCATGCTTCAAAACTTTATAGTTAGTCTTTAAGGTGCCACAGGACTTTGTTACCTCTGCTATTCCAGACTAACATGGCTACCCCTCTGATTCTTGACATCATACATTGACTAGATCACTGTCATCCACATGCTTGTGGGCATTCTCAAAGAATTCTAATAGATTGGGGAGGCATGACTTCCCTTTACAAAAGCGGCTTTGATTCTTCCTCAACAAATCATGCTTATTTATATGTCTGATAATTCTGTTCTTTACTATAATTTCCACCAATTTGCTCTTACTGAAGTTAGGCTTACTGGCCCGTAATTGCCAAGATCACTGTTACATTAGCTACCTTCCAGTCATCTGATACTGAGGCTTATTTCAGGAACAGGCTATGTACTTCAGATAGTAGTTCTGAAGCTCATATTTGAGTCCCTTCTGAACTCTTGGGTAAAAGCATATGGTCAGAGTGATGTATTACTCTTCAGTTTCTCAATTTATTTCAAAACTTTCTCCATTGACACCTTAGTCTGAGATACTTCCTCAGATTTGTCACCCAAAAAGAATAGCTCTGATGTAGGTATATCCCACACAACCTCTGCAGCAAAGACCAATGCAAAGAATGCATTTAGCTTGTCTGCAATGGCCTTGTCTTCTTTGAGTTCTCTTTTAATATCTTTGTAATATATTGGTCCCCACTGCCTATTTGGCAGGCTTTCTACTTAAAAAAATTACTACAGTATTAGTTTTTGCATCTTTAGCATGTTGCTTCTCAAATGCTTCCTTTGGAATATACTCACTCTGAGAGGATATTGTAACATCATCTGAAAGGAGGACCCCTACTCTTGGATCATTTCCATGTGCTCCAGATTGATCCTTTCCTGCCCTTAAACGTGCATCTTCCATAACAGGACAGGGGCTTTCAGACAGGGGATGGGTCCACTTCATGAGGTCCCTGAAAGTCTCCTCTATGTACCTTCTTCATTTGCTCCTCCAGTTCAGCTCCTCTGGCTTCCAGAGCCTGTCTCTGTCTCTGAGATCAAAGTCTTCTTACACTGCAGGCACGGGTATGCCACCGGCCCATGAGTTTATATTTTATAATTGTTCTGTATTTGGTGGAGATTGTTATAATATAGTATTTAGCCACCTACGATCACAGCAAAACTTTGCCCTTATAAGTTTGAATTAAGCAGGGTTTGAATTAACCAGTACTTGAAGTACTTGTGGATAGAGCTGGTCAAAAAATTGAATTTTTTTCCCCTCACAATTTTATTTTGGTGTGGGTGAGGGGTATTTTGTTGAAAATCTGTTTTTAAGACATTTTTTTCTATTTAGCTCAGTTTGTTTGAAGTAATAAAAGGTGCTTTTATACTGGTGCATTATCCTATTGTTTACCATTGTATTTTGCAATTCATTTCATTCAGTTATTTTCTTAATAACTCAACTGGAGACAAAGAAGTGTATTAAGTTATCTCTTGCAAGCCACTGTGTTGCTCAGCAGCCTCTATTACAAGTCTATGGTTCTTTCTTCTGTGTACAGAAAAGCAGTTATTTTGAACTACCACAAAACTGAGCTGTCCTGTAATTTGAACAGCAGGAACTTGTTCCTGCATTTTGAATGATCGAAAGCAGCAGCCTAGTATAGTGTTGGTAAAAGATGAGTCACTGCCTGTGCTCTATATTTGCACAGTCCAGTCGCATGTACAATCACTGATTCATAAAAGTCACAGAAAAGATTATACTGTCGATTCTTCATGGTCAACTGAGACAAAATGGGAACAGAAAATTCACCAATCCTTCTCTTCTGATCCTGAAAATGGCATCTTTTTAAAATATGAAATAAATAAAAAGCTTTTTATTCTTCAGAGGAGTGAGGAGGTGGATTCTCCTTGAGGAATCTTGGCGCAATCCTAGTGTCCGTTTTTAGAGATACTCTCCTCATTCCTCAGGGCTTGGTTAGACTGGCGCTTTGCGGCGCAAAAACCCTCCTGTAGCGCTATAATTTTCAAAGGGAACACACTTCAAAGGGAGATTTTGGGCAATGACTCCCTGTTTAAAGCGCAAGTGTTAAACCTCTTTTTCCAGAGTGATAAGCCTTTTTGCGCTAACGCTATAGTGCAAGGGTGGGAATGTGAACACCCAGGAATAACTCATTACTCTATAAGGGAATCAACAAGCCATTTAAGGCAAATGACGTCAATGTTGTTTTGAAAAAGGGGGGAAGAATCAGGAAGTAGCTGATCAGTTTCTCTCTTAAAACTCACAGCCGATAAGCACTGGAAATGCTGACCGATTGAGCTGTGTGAGTGCACTGCAGAGCCTGGTCAGTTTCCTAGTCACTGACAGCCTCAACTTGTCTCATTGCCTACACGTTCCCTGTTCCCCCTTACCCCTCTTCTTTGCAAAGCAGGCTGCACCCAGCTGAATGCTGGGATACCTGCCCTATCCCGCAACTGATACTGCCGTCAGAAGCGGACAAATGTATACAGTATTTTGGGCTACAAGGTTTCAGTTTGTACGGTCTGTAGCGCGATACCTATTGCGCTACATTGGGAAGCGCTATAAATAAACACGCAAAAATCTTCAATCTAACCATACCCTCAGAGACCTCTTTCCAGGAAATCACTATGTCCCTGGCTTATCTGTAGTCTCCATCTTCTAATGTATCAAAATAAAAATTTATATCTTCTTAACTAAGTCTGTTTTGTCCCTCAGGTAAGCTGCAGGTGCATTTAGGGCCTAATCCTGCAAGGTGCTGAGCCTGAGCATTAGCAGGAAGTGTGCCATGTTCTCCATTCTCATTGACTTTAATGGGCATTGAGGGGTCTCAAGGTCTTTTAAGAGCTCACAGCATCTTTCAGGATCAGGTCCTTAATGAAAATTACAAAATCCCACCAGAATATGGGTTACCCTTTACACATTCTTGTCATTTGACTGTTGTTACTCAAGTCTCCATTATAATCCTCTTAGGCTATAATCATGAGGCTTTCTTTCTTGGTTCATTTAGACACCATTTATTACTGGTGTCTTGCCTCAAGGCAGGATTATTTTAATGTCTCCAGAGGGTACAATGTCTGGCAGTTAACATTGTTTTTAAAATTTTAGCAGCATATATATTTCTCTTCCAGTGGCTTCCTAGTAATAAAAATCAGAATGAACAAACATTCTACTGGTGTGAGGGTGGTACTTAACCTTGATCCATAATCCAGTAACAAAAATATATTTCAGTCATCAAATAATTTGATCTCACATGGGGTTTTTTGGCTTTAGAGTCATATTCTCTGTATTTAAACCTTTCTTGTCTTCACTACCGCGGGTAGGAATTGATCTTTTGGTGATTGATTTATCGCGTCTCATCAAGATGCGATAAATCGATCGCCAGCGGCGCCCCCGTCAACTCTGGAACTCCAGCCCTCTGAGAGGCGGAAGCTGGAGTCGACAGGGGAGTGCGCCGCCGACAGCCGCCACCATGAGGATGGCAGGTAAATTGGCTGAAGATACACCAACTTCAGCTACGTTATTAACGTAGCTGAAGTTGCATATTTTCAGTCAATCCCCCCCCCCCAGTGAAGACCAGCCCCTCCCCAGTGAAGGTGTAGGTGCAAGTGTCTGCCTGTGTGGATCCAGTTACTGACTTCAATAAGCCTGTTCATGTGTTTCACTTTAAGCCTGTGAAAAATTATTTGGAGGGGCAGAGCTCAGATATGTAAGTCTCTTACTTCTGAAGTTAATGCCACTCCTTTCACCTCTTAAATCTCAACTCTTAAATCTTTATTTTCGTAGTATTCCAGTATTTTGAGTGCTTGATCAATGAACATGATCTTGCTAATCTATATTTAGTGCTAATTGAATAATGTTCACTAAATAATAATATAGTTGACAAATCACAGTATTTTTTTAAAAAATTAAGTATCTAAAATTTTTATTACATAATTTCCTCAATGATACAGTTGGGCTGATACATGGATGAGTACATAATCAGCAGAGCTCTATATTTTGGGAGAATTATGTGAAATTGTATTTGAAAGGTATTATGAAACTTGTTTGAATTTCACAATATTTTTAAAAATTATTTAACATGTATATAAATAATTATTCACCCAGTTCTAGTCTTAAGATACTTTCACTTGAAAGATGTTGGTATATTAGTGTATTTTATTGTAATTGTGAAATTCCAATTATAACTAGCAAAACATTTGCTTCGTAGTCAACAATGCAGAAAACCTGATGCCTATATTACAAATGGTGAAATTTCTACATTTAGAATGTAAAACCAGTAAACCTATAGTTACCATTTTAAGCATATTGTCTCCCATGTTTTCTGCTGATGAATCACATCAGGACCAACTATACCAATGTATGCCCACTCCCCCACCTCCATATACCCTCCCAGTGCATGCCAATCTCTATGCTTGTTAATTAGTAGTGTGTCTGGTGAATGTGACGTATTCCTGCATATGATATTCTACAGGCAGAATGATTTGTATATATTATGCAGTCAGAGTGCCGTGAAGAAATAATAATCAATGAAATGGGTGTGGTTATTCCCTCTGAGTATCTTAAAGTTCCTGAATGTACTGATAGTATATGTTAGATACAGGGAAGAATAAAGTGGTGCTGGGAAAAGATAACTGACTGATAACCATGTCAGCTGCTGGTGTCTTGTTTTGTAAATTAAAAATCCATGATCTGTTTTTCACTTAAGTGTTTAAGCCATAGATGGATCTTTTCTTTCTCCATGACTCTTTCATCCTTTTATTGACATTTATCCTTCTTTTTATGCAATTATCCCAGAATGAAAGCTTCTGGCAAGGCACGTCAGCTGTTGTCTGCCAAAAAACAGACACACAAATCTTGTCACATAGCTTTTATTTTTGTGGTCAGGAACCCTCAGGCCTTGTATTTAGGCAACTTAGGCTTGTGTGGAACTTTCCTGTCTCCTGCACACTCTGAAATAAGATTACATGATAGAGAAGATCAATTTACTCAGGACATTTAAGCTCTCAATACTGAGCTTTTTGTCCAATCACAGCTCCTCTCTAGCTGTGTAGCAGAAAAGCCAGTCACAGAAATCTTGACAAATTAGATATTACCACATCTACTTGTGTATATTTAAGCTTATCAAACTGAATTGTAGCATTGTTACTGTACTATTATGTAGACAAGGACTCCATTTAATAAATGCAGTGCCATTTAATAGTAATTAATCACCCAGCTAAAATGTCATATTAAGGTCAAAGAGACCAGAAGACAAAAAGAGGAGACCATTAAATTCAGCTGACAAACATAGGAAAGGCGAATGCAGAGCCAAAGAAAGTTCTGAGACATTAGCATTAGTGAAACATGTAATCCAAACTTCAGCTTAACTTTCAGTTCAGTTGAGAAATAATCACATTCACTTGGTTCAAAACAAGGTCATTTTTGTAACTTTTAAAATGAGATTTCCTCTGTGCATATGGAGCTCATAGCAAGCTTCAGTTTGCTGGTTCATTTTACAGATGTTGTTCTATCTGCATACACTGTCTCATTCCTTTTCCCCTTTGTTTTTGAAGATATCCTTAACTTAGTAGAATTTTCTTTAACACATCTTGAAAACAGAAAAAGTTTTAGACATGTAGATAATTTGGGATGGAGCTCAATGAATACAGACACACTAGAAAAAATGTTTGAACTGAAGCATGGAAGTATTTTTGCAGTTTAAAAATAAAGCTGCTAATAACGTTCATGACAGGAAAATGTCAAGGTCTGGCAAAGTGCATAATGATAGAGCACTTGTATACAACTACTGTTGCTCCTTCGCCTAAGGGCCACATCTGAAGCTTAGTAAAATCATTGGAAAATCTCAGACCATAACTGATTATATAACATAGAACTTGATTAAAAGTAGTTTTAGTGTTCTGTAGCAAATGATTGCAGTAGATGAGTTGACTGGATTAAGGAGAAATTTATATATAATCATCCACATTACACTTCTACAAATAGAAACTCTTTACTATGGACTCCCTTTAAGAAATAGAGTGTTGGCAATCATTAATAAATTTACTGAGCTCTTTACTGTATCTTTGCACATAAATATGAGAGAGACCACAAAGATAAATGACCATTGATAGTAGTGCCCATTGTGTATAGGGTTAAACAACTTCAGATATGAATGTTTGTAAATTTATACATGGCCCAATTTTTATTCTCTCATACAGTGTCCTTATTTATGTATGTTCTCTTTTGCTTGGTCAATAAAATGAGACAAATTAACATTAAAAAAAATCCATTGAATTGTTCTGGACTGTATATACTGATTTCTCTGCTCAAAAATAAGAGGAAACACTGAAGGCAAGGAAGCATGAAAATACTTATTTTACCACATATTACATGTGTTTCAGAATCCAGTCAAACTGCTTCTAAATATATTCATCCTCTAAAAAATCCATATTTTCTCCTTCCTATCTAGGGTTCTCAATTTCATATCCAATAATTGCTTTAGTATTGTGAAAAAATAGTATTCTTCAAAAATTACTGTACACTTGGCAAGATCTATGCCTATAACTTCTGTGTCAGTGTAAAGAATTTTGGCCTCTTCAAAGGTTAAATATTATCCTTCTAAACTGTGTAAACTTGACTACATCAGGAAATGTGTCCATCCTCCCAAATCACCATTTTTTTTCTTTTGGTGAATTTAATATGTAGAGAGCTATTTGAATAATGGGGAAAATACCTTGTAAATTTATTCAAAGAAAAATATCAAAATATATCATAACTTCTTTGACATTCATTTCCCAGACAGTGGTTGTTTAGCAGGCTTTCTGCTTCTGATGTATTTTTTTTTAATTGCTATTACTTTTGGAATCACCACCAGTTCCTCCCCAGCACTACACATAAGCGTATCCAGATGTCTCGAGAGATCCGCAACCTTTGCACTAGGCAGGCAAGTCACCATGTGGTTCTCCCGATCATTGCAAACCCAGATTTCTATTATCAGAGGGGTAGATGTTTCTAATGATTGAATTGCCCATTACTAATACCCATCTCTTCCTAATAACTGGAGTTCCCTCCCCCAGAGAATTATCCTCAGTGTGAGAGAATCCCACATCATAGTCTGGGAGAAAGGTCCCAACTATGGGATTGTTTCCCTTTGCTCCAGTTGGGTGTTCTCCTTCCCTGAGGCTTTTGTCCTACTCAACAGCACAGAAGCTGTCAGACCAGGAGTGGGACCATTCTACTGTGTCCCAGAAAGGTTCATCTATGTACCTCTCTGTCTCCCTTAGCTCCTCCAGTTCAGCCACCCTGGTCTCCAAAGTCCGTACATGGTCTCCGAGGGCCAGGGCACCGAATGCATTCATTCTCCACCAGCCCATAGGGCAGGTAATCATACATACTGCATTGGGTGCAATAAACTGGATAGCTCCCACTCTGTTGCTGGATGCTGTCTGCATTCTCTTTTTATTCCTGAAGCTTGTTCCCTTGTTGGTGCTTTGTTTTTATTGAGTGGTGTTTTGATCTTTAATGGCAAACAACATTATTTCCTGATGGAAGAGGAATATAGAGACTCAGTTCTCCTGGGTTCATTTCCAGGTTCTGAATGATATTTGCCCCTGCCATGCTTCCCCGGTCCATTTCTGTCCTTACTGCTCTTATCTATCTTTGGCTCCTGATTCTCTTCCATCCTCTGGTGCCAAGCCCCCCTCTCCATTCTGCTCCTATCCACACTCTAGTTTCTGCACAAAAGTCCTACCCCTTAGTTCACCCTCCTCTCTGCCTCTTTCCTCACCCTGTCTGTTTCCTCTTTCTCTGCATTGCCTGGCTCCCAGCAGGGATGACATTGAAAGAACAGGAGAGAGAGTCACCTTGCTCTCAAGGTGTGTCCAGCAGCACAGTGGCCCCCAGCTCCTGGCAGGGAAAGTCCTACTCAGCCCTGGACTGGGGCATGTTCAGTGGAGAAAGAATCTCTGGAGGTTTTAGCTGCTAAACTCTGTCTTCCACTGAGCATGTGCAAATTGATTTTATTGGAAGCCTTTAACTTGGCCAGCTTTTGTTGAATTTTCACAGGGACAGCAAAAGATCCATCCATGACAGCATGGAGCCAAATGTCAAGTTCCTATTTCAATGCCAGGAGGTGGCAGAGTTTCTCAATGAAATAGTTACAAGATTTCATCATGGGCAAACAATGCTATCTTATATTTTGGGGTGTCCTGGAGTAATCTGGAAACATGTACATTTTACCCAATGGCTAGCATCTTGGGGAATGGGTGCATTTTTTTTTTGTTCTATGTGTTTAGGAGGACTTTTAGAGAAGTTTGTTTCTGAAGAAGAGTTATTAAGCAAAAAATTATATAAAATGTTGGGGCTTTTTTCAATGTAACCCAGAGACGTTTGGCTTATAATGCAACCATCTATGTGGCACAGTCTTGTCTATAGATTTTGGATTTTCTTATGCATCAGTATGAGCTGTAAATAGAGAGGGGAAGTCTCCACATTCTTTGTATGGTTTCCTTGGGTTCTGGAGCAACTCATAGTGGAGTCCTGTCCAGAAGCTCTGGGGCTTTATAAATCCAGTATGAAGAAACAATCTGAATTGAAGCCTCTGACTGTTGGGCAAATTGAATTTAGTAGCTAGGTTCCTATTTTGTTAGTTGTTGTTTTGTGAATGGTTAAAGGGACACTGTCAAACTGAATATGCCCCCAAATTTAAATCAAGACTCTAAGACCAATAGTTCTGTTTTTTTTAAATTGTGGAAAGCTTTTTAAAGTATTTGAACAAGTAAACATAGATCTTCAATTTTTGAAATGGAAATTTTCCAATAGTGTAAACTTGAAAGTGGAACTGATTATAAAGGAAAGTGAAATGGAGGACTTGTCTGTGTTTTGGAATCCAGTTTGTCAGTAATTTCCAAACACAGGTATAGCTGAACTGGTGCAAACCATTAAAAGCTGTTTGCGCCAGTGCAATTTATTACTGCTAGAAACCAGGTTAAGTTCCACAAGTGCTA
Source organism: Sternotherus odoratus (assembly GCA_032164245.1). Classification (NCBI taxonomy): domain Eukaryota; kingdom Metazoa; phylum Chordata; order Testudines; family Kinosternidae; genus Sternotherus; species Sternotherus odoratus. The sequence continues at coordinate 59,492,130 of JAVMKO010000004.1, forward strand.
ATAGCAACATTATCTGCACTAAGGGGTTACACAAATGCAGCTATGCCTGTGGCTGCCCACTGCTAGCTGAAATTGGAGTAACCCCTCGCCCTCTCCCAATCAGTGTAGGCAAATATTAATTTCATTGTCTTTCATTGGTCATCTGGAGCTTAATACTCTAAATCAATGGTGACGCTATTAGTAACAAGTAATTTTGACTTTTAAAATCCTTACACATTTAGTAATCAATAGTATTTGTGATCTAAGTAAAGAAATTGTTTGATTACAACATATGAGTAAGTGGATAGTATGCCTTTGATGTACCCTTTTCTTGGTTCTTCAGTGAGATCCCAGCTTCTCAGACATGCATTCCAGCTATTTGTGATAAGATGTATAAGGGAATCAGAATACAAACTGTACCATCTGGTTTGTGCAGAAACACATGGTATGCGCATATCCTCACAAAGGCTCTTTCTTTATGAGCAGCTCTTCCACCTTCCAGATTCTACCACAAAAACATATCATTCTGAGCACTTTTTATCATCTTGAGGAATAGTTTCCAGAGAGCCCAGCCTGCACTAGAATATGTTGTTTCTTTATTTGTTTTCTTTTCAAGATACCGTTGATACACCCCTCTCAAGTGTACAGTTTAGTGAGATGGATCACACTTAGGTAACTGGCAGTTCAAGGAAGTCTTACCTCAGGTTGTTTACATGAACACGTTTTAGAACAGCCATTTAGCTTCCTCCAAGTTCCACCCTGATGACCAGCAGTAAGTGTAAAGGCCGCCAGGGAGCCTATAGGTCTCTGATAAACTAAACCCCCATTTGGCAGGCAAGGAAGCCAGAATGATAAGGATGTTGATTTATGTTTTATCTGTCACTACATTTTTCAGTAAAGCTGAGCAGCCAGCCTTAACGGTGTAAATGCTGTTATCACCTCTCCTTAAGTGAAGCAGATTCTTTAGTTTCTTTCACTCTTTCAGTTTCCTTAATTGTAAGGATAAACAAGACTTACAGTACTAAAGCTAGCAGCATTTAGTTCAGTCTAGTTAATACAAAACCAACACCTTGCTGGAAAGAGTTCATACTATCATTTAGAATTCCCTAGACCGATTTCTGTGAGTAAAATATGGTACATGATTTGGACCAAATTCAATGGCTGGCATAAATGGAAACACCTTAATTGAGATAACTGTTTGATTGCTGATGTCAGTATTGAATTTGGCCCTTCATTCTTATTTTTGATACTCATTCTCATATTGTGTCAAGAGTAGCTACGGGGGAAATGAATGCTCTGTTTCTCCACCAATGCTTTTGGCAACTTTTTTTTTTTTTAAAGCATAGCAAGTTTTTACATATAATGTTAATGAGAATCAATTTTTCAGTTTGAAGAACAAGTGCATGCCTTCAACAAACCAGAAATGACCACAATGAAATTTTAACATTAAAACACTAGCACTGCTTTAAAAAGTATCTGACCACCAGAAAGAAAGAAAACTTTAAAAAAATCCATAATTAATACTGTTTCAGACATCAATTATAAATCAATCAAATGCATCTCTTTGCATTTCTTTTTGCCCCCTTCTCTTCCTGAATATTTTCAATGTTTCCCTTCCCAGGCTTGTTTAAAAATATAAAGAGCCTATTCCTGCTGTTTCTCCCATTGAAGTAAATGGGAGTTTTGCCATTGACTTTAATAGATCAAGGAGCAGGCCCCAAACAGTATTTTATATCTTGCTTTGTTTGTCTTAGGTTTTATTTTGAGTAATATGTCTTTTGTAAGATTGCTCTATATCCATAGCAAAAACACCATAATGATAGTGTGTAAATGCTCTGGCCTCATATATATACACAAACTCAATTCTACACTTTTATGTACTTAAAAAAAGGAAATACAATTATAAAAGAGACTATAACTATCATTACAGGCTGATCATGATTTTTGTACTAGTTATAGTATCTTATGTAATTGTATCTCCTTTTTTAAGTGCATAAAAGTGTAGAATTGAGTTTTTGTTTGTATAATGCTGTAGTTGTTTTGTATGTAATACTTGTTCTATTCCTGGTTTTATCCTGTATTGAGTCTCAGATACACAGCATGACAGTGAACAGGAATTTTTGTTCTTTACTGATTAGCTGTCAAGCTTGCAATAATAATATGATTTTAATTCATGATTAGTTAAGGAGGCACTGTTCACATGTCTCTTTGGTACACTAATGATACCCAACTTCATATTCTATCTAGACTGACTTGGCAACTGTGTTGAGTGGCCCAGTGTCCAAATGGGTTTAGAATTTGGATGATACCTAGCTGTCTGAAGTTGAATCTAGGGTGGGGAAAGGGTCTGTAGGTTGAGGGTAACATGAAATTTGTGAGATTATATCAGTACCCAATACAGTATGTACCATTCATTCATTTATTAAAGGCTTTGTGCCATTCCAAAGTTGCAATGTTACATCCTGGAATGTATTGTAAGGAACCAGTTGACTCATTAGTGGGTTCCTTTACTCCAGTTCCCTCAAGATGGAGGGAAAAAGCTTGCCCGGTGGAGGGGTGTTACTCAATTCAACATGTAGAGCCAATGTAGGCTCAATAATCCCTAGAGTATAGGAAAAGGAAATACCATAATAAAGGATGACACGTGGGAGACAGCTACAGGTTCTGTGAGACCTAGAGCAGCAGCCCCAGAGCTTGTTGCAAGGGACATGGCTAGATAAGAGGTACCCTGGGATCTGAAACTAGAAGACTGAGAGCCGTGAAGATATGTCGTTGGGAGGGGTAAGCAGTAGCTGTAGCAGGAGGACACAGGGCAGCAATCTGCAGGCAGGCAACTGTGAGGACAACTATATGTGTGCAGCAGGAAAATGGTGTGTAGGGAATGTGTATCTATTTGTTTTGGGCAGCCCGAAGAACTCAAAATGTGGGAGTGTTTATGGGAACATATTGAAAACTAGAGACTGTGGAGCCTGCCTAGAGTGCCTATAGTTTCCTTCTGAGCTTGTGGTGCACAGAGCGTGATACCAAAAGTGTAGAGGGGAATAGTGTATCACGCATACCAACACCTTGCGGAGGTGGGGGGGAGAGAGTGTTCTTGCACATATAAACCCAAATACAACTGTCACTGAAAAGTACACAATGATTAGTCAACATGAAAACACACAGTTGGCAATTAACTGCCAATACAGTGTCCTCAGGAAAAGGACCAACTGATTATCCTAAATCCTGGCCTCCAGTGCAGAGTGGGAGGGAAAGGCTGGCTGCAGCAGGAAGACAGTCTGCTACATAGGATAGATTAGAGCTGAGTGAATCATTCACACAGCTAAACCACCCTGAACATGCCCGATCCTGTCTGATCTCAGACGCTAAGCAGGGTCGGGCCTGGCTAGTACTTGTAAAACATTTTGTACAACAAACGTATTATGAAATGAGGACCTCTGTACTGATTGTATTACTCTTCATATCTAATATAATGAGAATCTAATGGGAGACCTCCTGGGAATACCAGGTGCTGTAGGCTTAACATGGGCATGGGGCTAGCAACTCCACCCCGTAAGGGAACCAATTGCTACTGAAACACCAACACCAGTTGGTGGGCCTATACCCCAACTGGGAGGTGATGGGCAGAGAGATAATAATTCACAAGGAATCATTCACTTAATTAACATAATTTAACTTCTTTTTCTCCTGGTAAATGGCCCATGAAGAGACTATGCTGTTCTCCAAAATATTTGCTGTTCAAAAGTATTTGGCAAGTGCTTTCTATGAACATTTAAATGAGCTCATTGTTGAATTGTTAGTAAGTTAGTTTTTTGATTGAAGGTAATACCTGGTATTTCTTAATACCTGACTGAGGGCAACTCTTAAACTTGGAAACAGGTCTGTAATGTGAATAGTATGTTTCAAAAGAAAACTAGTTCAGCTAAACATTTGCTGTTTCCACAGGCTTTCCTGCCATCAAGCTGGTTATGCATGGAAAGCAAACTCAAAAAGAGTGCAAATGATGTTGAAGCATTTTATCTGAGTGAATATCCCATGACCAATTTTTGAGGCATTTGCCTAGTTCCCATATACATAAATGAAATAATTTGTTTAAAAAACCTGAAAATTTCATCAACACTCTCATCCTTTTCTGTGCTGAGAAGTCTTTTAAATGTGTTCAGTTCTGTTATACATTCACACCACCCATTTGTTTGCCCAAATACAATTTCCCAGTAGCTGGCTCCATAGCTGCTGCCATGCCCCAGAACAGCTGCTGGTGTGTCACATTTGTGGCTTCCTCTTGTCCTATAATACTCCATAAAACTGTTTATATTCACTGTAAAAGTATTTTCACTCTGTTTACCTAGTGACCGTGTGCCACAGTTATTTTTTTTTACCACTGCAAGCACAAGGTGAAAATGTTTACAATACTGTTAGAATCAGTACATGTAGCACCTAGTATTACTAAAGAAATGCACAATAGCACATGCACATGGACAAGATATTTGCTAATCTCCGCTTAATCTTTCTGTGCTGCAATAGGGTGTTCAGGTACAGTGAGAATTAAATGAAGATTGCAGGCATTTGGCATCTGCTGCTTTAAGTCTTTGAAGCATATTTATGGCCGGTGGAAGGTCTGACATGTGAACTGGGCAAACTATTTTTGAAGGTTTTTTTGTAAATTCTGGCTGTATCTATTCTAAATCATTTGTTTATGCCTCAAAGTGTACTTGTTATTTCTTTTAGCTGAGATCAGCTTTCTGAGCCCAGTTTTTCTACACTATTTAAATACCATTCAATATAAGCAGTTTACACATTTCTCCCTGCATTGTTGTAATCTGCCATGTGCTCAGAGAAAAGGCTTGGCCCACAGCTTTTGTTACACTGACACATTTAAAAAAAACTTGCTTCATTATTTGGAACTTGAATATGGAGCTTGCATGTAAAGACACTATGCTGATACGCAGCAAAGAGATTAATTCATTGAGTCAATTTCAGCTACCCTAACAGCATGAAATAATACATACATTGCCTCATTATACACACAGTGTAGTCATGTTGCTTAATGCACCACAGAAAGGTACTTAGATGCTATGTTGATGAGTGCAGCATTACAAGCTACATAGTCTAGACCAGAATAGTGTGTCTCATACATAGACTCACTTCTAGTTTCTTGTGTGAATGATGCCATTCTCTGTGTGGATGATATTGCCATTCCCATGCAATATACATGATGCTAAGCAACACTTAAGAACCTTTGCCCTTTATTTTTTTAGTTTCATTCAGTATCTCATATACTGTAAGAACTCCCAATGCTAAATCCTTTTAATCTTATTCACAAAAACGCAGGCTGTGATCAGCTGCCAGTGGGAAAACACTGAGAAGGAGGGAACTCTCGGTGGAGAAAAGCTTTGCAGCTGGACAAGGAGTTTTCAATCTTCAGTTCCAGCAGCAATCACTTCCCAGCTGATCTTAACTACTATAATACCACATTGGGATTTAGGATAAGACTCTGTTAACTGGGAAGGAGATCACTCAGAACTTCAAAGATTGAGAGAACTGACCTTCCATTTTTTTTTAATACTCACAACTAGTTTTACTTAGAAAATTTATGTGAAGATTGTTCCTTTTCTTGGGAGACACGGCTGTTCTTTCATCCCAATAGCTGCGTTTCTTTTATGGCTGTGCACTACCCCTGCTGTGTGTGTGAGCAAGAGATGTTTTGAAATGTGCTTTTCTTTACTTATATGCTGTATCAAAAAGTCGCTTCTTCTCACATGTGCTCTCCTCTTTTTAAAAAATCGTGTTTCAAATAATTAGTTGAAGTTTTAAATATATTTGTTTAATTTGCCAATTGAGAACATAACACAGTACGTACTCCGATGAATACAGTGGGCCAGAATTCTGACTCTTCCTAGGATGGGATATGCAAGTGATGAAGGTGAAAGGAGCTGTGTTGCCTTCTTTAAGACACAGGAAGTATGTATTTTACAATTGAGTTACTTTATTTAAACACTTCCTAACTCTAACACTATAGCAGTGACAGCCTATTGCTGACTGCTGTAGCCTACAGCTCCCTGCACTCCAGATCCCCTTCTTCAAAAACAAACAAACAAACCTTGAAGACCTTTGGTCTCTGCAAGAACTTCCTTATGTAGTAATAGCAGTTAGTCCCCACAAGAAACAATGACCGGGCACACAAGCATTCTTAGGACTGCTTCTGCTGACACCCACAGGAATGCTAGTCTCTGGGTTTGGAGGGGGAAAACTCATGGCCTCACTACTCCTCTGCACCAGTTCGGGGGGGGGGGGGGGAGGAGTAGTGTATGTTGTACCTTTTCAAGCACAGTGCATGTATTAATATGTTTATTTGCAATAAACTCTTCAGCCACTAATAGAGATGACATGGGACGACAATTCCTTAAAAGTTTCATTGAAACTGGTATGTCATTTTTCGTTCCACATTGGAATTGTAACAGGAGGGCTTATCCCATGGGAGGGAGCCAGCCTTGATTTCAGGATGGGCCCAGCTGAAAAGAATCCAGTGACTCCTGTATAAAAGAAACCAGGTGTAAGTGCTGATAAGGCCCAGCTGGGGAAAGTCTGGAAGGAAGAGTGCAGGGAGCAAGATGGCTCCTGCACAGTGTATAGGGGTCCACTCATCACAGGTGAGCCTCCTTGTGGCTTGGTCTGGAAATTACTCTTGCCCCATCTGGCAGCCACTTCTCTCAATTCCTCATGGTGTGGTCCTTCAGTTCATGACTTGGGGAGCTGCTTCTTTGTGATTTGGCCCTCTAGGCAGTTCACTATATAGTCCCCCTCCCCTCCGCTTTTTAAGGTAACATCATCCCAATGGACGAGCTGTCCATATGCCATCTCAGGAAGTCGTTCTTCCATCTCCAGCCACTTTGCTGGAGAGACCTATGCACTATGCTGGGTGCCGGCGTGAAGACCCTATAAAACAAGCACCCAAGGTCTGCACAGTCCCACTCCTTGCTGCTTTTTGCCTGACTGACTTCCCCACAACTTGTTAAACTTTTGATTCTTATTTTTTAATTGTATTTGTAGCCTTTTTCATGACTTTGATGCAAGATTCGGTCCCTTCCTTAGAGGATTTTAAGATCAGGCTTGACAAAGCCCTGGCTGGGATGATTTAGTTGGGGATTGGTCCTGCTTTGAGCAGAGGGTTGGATTAGATGACCTCCAGAGGTCCCTTCCAACCCTGAGATTCTATGATTTATCCCTGTCACATAAGATAAATTTGCATGTTAGGATCTATAAATCTGTATTTACTCATGCCGTCTATAAGCAAATAAAAAAAGTTGTTTCTTCTAGCTTATAGAAACTTTTTAAGGGTTTTTTATTTGAATTTTAGGAGGTTAGTGAAAAAATGAATCTATATATGGAATACCTGAAACGTATTATTTCAAACATTCTATTTTCCCTTTTGTCACTAGCAACAAAAACAGTACCCTGAGCCCAAGCCTGCACCCCAAGTAGTTGCCTGCCCCTAAATCTGGCCCTGGCAAGGACCAAGTTTATAAAATGGTTAGCACATGATATTTCTACCCCATATTTCCTACCACAAAATTCAAACTACTTGTTTTTCAGGGATGTCCATAGTTTTTAATTAGATCACCAATATTATGGCCACAGAAGATTAGCTTCTGTGCAGTGAGGAAGCCAGGAATCTTTTTGTCTGAACCTGGTCTTTTGGAAGTAGCCAGAACTATCTACAATACCCCAAATTCAGAGGGACCTGAACTTATCCAAAGCAGGTTAGAAGATATCAAAATCTTCTTTTCTAAATGATTTGTAATATTTCTCATAAATAGCCCATCCATAGCTTCAGGAATAACTCAAAAATTTCATTTAAACCTGTAGTCTACATATGTTTTAGATTAGTTTCATTTTTGTTTTTGTAAGTTTTATGAATATTTTCTGAAATAATTTTCCTGTTTTCTGAGCAAATTACATGTAACATTTGACCCAAGTTTAATCCATCCTCATAAAGGCAAAAGTCAGACTTTTTTATGAGTGATAGTCTAAAAATAGATAATTATCTTGTTTAATTTAGCAGTTTCTATTCTGGTCTCTGTACAGTATTCTTCCATTAGAAAAATACTATTTTTATAAGTTGTTCTAGACTAGTGTAACAGTCAAGAATCACATCAGACATAAATGTAATAATGCTCAATTTAATTAGTACTACAGCTTAATTAAAATATGTAGAATATTTACTATACAAGCACAAACCTAATTACAAATTGCATCATTGTATAGTATATAACAGCCCCTTCCCCAAACTACAGAATATAGTTCATTACCCCCTGATTAGTAATAGTACTTATGAAAGTGCAACCAGAATATATGAAAGTGTGTATAGAGCAATGTATACAAAATGTATTTGTGGTAAAATTATTCACCACTATCTGGACATGTATCTCTGCTTTGACAGTCTACCTTCCCTGTATGAACAGCTCGCCCCTTATTGTCAGTAGAAGTTCCTTCTTTAGGCAGATCGGAGTATTGGTACTAAGATCCATCGTCAGTGCTTGTTAAGAACGTAATTTAGTAGAAGAGATCTGTGGCCTAGTTCAGCACTGACTCTGCTGCGCCCTTCTGCCACCAGGGGGAACAAGGACCAAAGGCAGAAACTGGTGGGAAAATGGATGTTTTCTGAGAATCGATTCTTACTGAACTTTTGTGTAAGTTACTTACTTTTCAGGGTCCACCTACTGCAGGCAGGAAATCCTACTGAGGTTGTGGGAAGCCGGGGCAGTGGGTGAGAGTGCTGTAGAAGCCATGCTGTTAGGGAGCCAGAGAGTGCTGGGGGCAGTTAGGAGTCCAAATACATTCCCCAAGATACACTTGCTTTGCAGATCAAGTCCCACCTTCAATGAGCCCAGTGCCATGTTGAGCAACTGGTCCCCACCACCAAGCTGAGCCACCATATGATTATTCTAACTTGGTAGCAAATATTCTCTAGATTAAAAAACTATTGTTTTGTTGTGGAGCTTTAAAAAATGAAAACAAAAATGTTTCCTTGGACCTAAACAAGAACCCTCCTGGGAATGTAGAAATCACACCCCAAAATTTCCCCCTCAGCTCTACTTACTCATATACAGCTCCTCTTTACTTGTACAGGAAACTCCTTTTATTCATACCATCTCCTCAAGCTTCCACAGCCCTCTTGCTAAGATAATAAATATTCCTGCTTCTCATGTAGGGATTAGTTCTGCTTTGAGCAGTGGGTTGGACTAGATGCCCTCCTAGGGTCCCTTCAAACCCTCATATTCTATGTACTGGGCTCAAAGTCTTTTCCCTAGATTGCAGCCCATTGGCTGCAAGGAAGGGTTCGCACCTCTTCTAGGTACTCTCTGGCCTGCTCACCCACATTTTTCTGAGCACCTCTCAGGCTCCTTTCCTGAGCTCTTGTAAGAGGGATCTATAAGTCACAACTGTTCTCTTTCAGATGTCCTGGTGGAACTACCTGTTTTCGCTAGGTCTTTCCCTGAGATATCGGCTTGGCTTCCTGTCCCAGTGTGCCTTGCTGTTGATTTGTCATCAGATAGTTCCTACAGACTTAAAATTCCAGAATGCACCTCCTTAAAGGCCCAAGACTAATATCTGTCTTCGACTAGTTTGTTGTACTCAAATGGCCTCGGTCTATCACAATACGTATATAGAAAATTTAAAACCTTTTCCTTTCTGGGCCTTGCCAAAGGCAGCACTTACAGAAAAAATACATTGAATTCAGATTTGATATTTTATTTTGTCATTCCATTCACACAAAGAAATCCTAGTGTGATCTCTACTTGTGAAGGCTGGAGGCAGATCCCTGTTTGCCTTGTTCAGCTGTTTCAAGGTTCTGGGGATTGGTTTGGGCAACCTGGTCCACTACTGTGGTTCCCAGTGTCCCATATATCACATTTAATGCTCTGTATTTTTCTGACATCATCAGTTACTTCAGGAAGGAAACTGCGTATGTATGTGTGGTCCTACTCATAAAAATGTGAAGCCAGATCACTATATCACCGTTTGACTCATTTAATTGCCTTTGTGCCAGGGATTTGGTACTAAGTTTTGGGAATGCTCATTCCTTCTTTATAAAGAACAGAAAATTTGGGCTTGAGGAAGGTCTAGTGTGGGCAAATCCTGCACGTTTCCTCATGTTGCTCTGCTCTCATAATGTACCTCTGCCTCACCTTCTAGCACCCCTAGGTGTGCCAGTTCAGGGTCTCCAGAGTAGACTGACAAAAACAGCTAATCTACACGATAATTTCATGTGGGGCATATGACAATTGAGGCTACCAAATTCAGCCTCACATGTGGGCCATTCTGGATTTGAAGCCCTGTCTCCACAAATTGAGTAACAATTATAGACAGATATATCTTTGTGCTGAAGTACATGATCCCTTAAAAGTGGGAATTTTTTATTTTAGAAATGACTTCTAGCAGAAAATTTAGTTTGGGGAAGGATTTTGAATCTGTTGTTCTTGAAATATCTAAGATCATACTGGCAGGGTACAGCTACCTGTCATTTGGGGTCCATTGCACCCTTTGACTTCAGGAGCTGTGGCTGATTAGTGTCTCTGAAAATAAGGCCCTCACCGCGCTATTACTAGTTTTGAAGAACTACTGATTAGCAATCACAAATGAGGATGAGTGTTACTGCTGTGGATATTTAGAGGGAAGAAGGTTCATCTTTTGCTTTGAGAGTAGGTGTTAGAGTAAAAGGTCAAGAGATTCTTAAAATCCTGGTTGGATAAGCTAAGGGCAAATTTCTTCTCTTAAATCAGCAGTCATGCCCAGCTTCAGTATTCTGCTCTCCCTATGCATGTGGATGTCCCATTATCAATGACAGCAAAGACAGGGAAAAACATGCTCATGTACCTAGGAAGAAAGATCACCAACCCCTTCGCTCCACCAGTGTGTAAATCCAATATAAGCCAAATATTATTTTCTACAATATTATTTCTGAAAGAATTAGAAGTGTCAGAAAATATCACCATGCCTTTAGCTGTGCTGCTTAAATGCTGATATGAAGTTGATCATATAAGTAGTTTAATGATGCTTCCACTGTTTGCCCAGCTATGTGTATTAAAAGAATGTTGTAAAAAATATTAGAAGTGCTAAAATCCTAGGGGTAACAGCTCCTACATTAGTAGTTGTTTGTTGTGAACAAAGTCATTTTTCAGGCGAGTCATAAAGTAGCCTTAAAAACAAATGTTTCACTGTTTGTTTCAAATGCGGCTGTTGCCATGTGACCACCCTTCATCTGACATCATTAGTGACATAGTTTTCGTTAGTATGATATCTGATTCAGGCTCCCAGCCACGGTGGAGCCAGACTAAGTAGTTTGATGTAGGAGGCTGAGGAAAGTTTATGTGTCAGTGTTACTATAAGGTGAGAGCGTCTGCTCAGTTTCCTTTGGAGAGCTAGAAATGAAACTGTTGATGATGCAATCTTCTGAAAATATTTGAAAATTTGGTCATAGTTAAGGGTCTGAGTGATTTAAGCTGTTCAACTGAACATGAAGATACCATACCACTTGAAGGGAAAAAATTTAATGAAGAAAAAACATTGAAAAATACAGTAAAATATGAGCCTTTTTCAAAATTAGGCAAGTGAAATGGCTCATACACATTTGCACAAATTGGTCCAGATCATGCACATGCATAAATATGTGGCCTCTGCAGGCAGGCTGGGTGCATGCAAATGTAGGTATTGCATTGTATATGCCTAGTTTGAAATCTTGTTACCTGAACATGAAACTGTTTTCAACAGGCACATAAGAGATACACAAAAAGTAACTTCCACCTGAAACCAGCTAGGCACTGATCATATTGGCTTGGCTAAACGAGGCTCCTTTCTAATCAAATGATAACACTTCCGCTTTAAAAAACCACAAGGTCCTAGCTGAAGTCTAAGCTGCAGGGCTGTCACCGTGTGAAGGATGTATGAATAGTAAATGCAGCCACCTAATGATATTAATATAATTGTCTGTTCTAGTTCTCCACTGTTTTTTGTGCAGTCCTCTAGAATTTTACTATGACTAGAAATACATCTAAGCCTATAGAAAACCAAGTGAGAAGCCGGATAAAAGGGTGCATTTGACAAGCTGTCATACCAACCCCTTCCATTAACTCTGTTGGCAAGGTTTGCTTTGTTTCTCTCCTTAATGTTGCAGTGAGGTGTAACAGGTTAATTCTTGGCTATATGCATATGGTGCGGTTTTGCTTTTAATGTGTAGATAGTATGGTGTCTGTCACCTTGTAAATGTTCGTAATATTAAATAATTAATGCTAGTATTATCTACCATCTGGGAGAGCCAGTAGTTAACATGGGGACATGATAAACTGTCATCCATTACAATAAAGCTCCAAAAGCAAGAAGTTTGAAGAGTTTTCTTCAAAAGATTGTATATTAAAAATGTAATTCAAGGGTTCTTTACCTCTCTGTCCTTTTAGGAATATTAGAACACATTCCAGAGCATGTGGAGACTGCAATTTTAGTGCCTGCATAACTTTTTGAGTAACAGCAATGTTTGGATTTACCTACCGTATTTTTCGCCATATAGGACGCTCCGGCGTATTAGATGCCCCCGAGTTTTTAAGTAAAAAAGCCGGACCAAAAAAAAAAACAAACAAAAAAACCACCACACACAAAAAGCGTACCGCTCTCCCGTCCCCGCCGCGCGGGCGGGCTGCTGGGGGAGCACCGCTCTCCCGTCCCCGCCGCGCGGGCGGGCGCTCCCAGGGGCCCCGGGGCCCGAGCTGCTCCCGTTCCCCGCCGGCCCCGAACACATGCGGGTGGGCTCGGGGGGAAGCGCCGCCCCGCCCCGCCCGCCGGGCCACCTGCAGCCGCCCCAGCTCCAGCTGCCCGGTGAGTAATATATTCAGCGTATAAGACGCCCCCCCTAATTTTGAGGATATTTTTGGGGGTTAAAAAGGCGTCTTATAGGCCGAAAAATACGGTATATTTAAATATATAACATGCACATACTTTCAATGGGCTTCTCTGGGGACTTTTGTTGCCCGGAAAGATAGTGTTTGCAGGAAATATGATGGGTGATAGATGGGCCTCTAAGAAAGACAGGTAATTTATTTTGGATAAACATTCAGAAATTTGGATGCAAAACCATGCTCTTTTAATAACTTGTGTAATGGGACTGAAATCTCACAAGACTAGTGATTTTTTATTGCGTTCTGGCATTTCTGGTTCCAGATCTAGACAGAATTTAGAAATTCAGAAGTGGTCAACAAAAAAACAAACAGCACCAACCAACAAGCCAAACAAAAATCCATAAAAACCTTTGCGGAAAGTTCCAGAGAAATAGTAAAATAAGTGTTCCAGAGAAATAGTAACATCTCTAAGGGCCATGTTATGCCACCCATACTTAAAATGATTAAAATTGTACTCCTCAAATATTCCCATTGAAATGGCTGGCAGTACTTGAGGAGTAAAGTACTATTATTCAGTGTGAATAAAGTTAGCACAATCTGGCCATATATCTCCAAATAAATTCTACTGTAGATTTTTTGAAAAGGAGATTTCATTTAATTTAGAATGCCTGATTGTAAAAAAATAATCACCTTCACATTATTGTCTTTTGAGCTGCTTTAACATCTCAAATGACCACTAATTGCTAATCTATTTTATTTAGAAAAGAGCCTAAAGTGACAGAACCATATGACATTAGACTCAGCAACACATTACTTAGATGAAACGCTCATTCTGAAGTGTAGTGGGCTGAACCTCAGTAGTTAGCTGATAAGACACCAGATTTCACCTACAGGACAACAGTTCAAGTAATCTTTGAATTTCTTAAGTAAAATTAATTTAGTTATGTCAGCTATGCTGCCATAAAATGATAATCCAAGCCGTAGAGATGCCAAACATACTTTTTCCTTCTTTGGCTAGATTGAAAGTTTGCCAGAAGCACTGTGGTCTGCAGAATTCATTTCAGGTGTGTTTAGTAAAGGTGGTAAATTATAATTTTACCCAATGTGAGCAACTAACAGAAGTATATAAATGGAACAGGTTCTAGGATCTGTAATTGTATTGCAACCCAATCCTGCAGTTACCATGATGTGTGCAGTTACTCTTCTGTGGATTTCCACTAAATCACTGACCTCATAGTATGAAAAGGTCTGAAATGTAGACACTGATACTATAGGAATAATGTAGCTATTGTGAGGTAGATACACTCCATAATGAGGTGTTGGATTATGGGCTTATCAAAATGGCTGCTTGGCAGCACAAATGACCTGGAGATGGGTGACAGCCCTGCAGTTCAGGGCAGTGTGGACCAATCACCAGAGTTAGTGGGACTGTCCTGTGGTTCAGGGCAGCAAGGCCTAGTGTCCCAGTTCTGTAAAGTGGCCTTGTAATTCAGAGCAGTATGTCCCAAAGGCTAGAGTCAGTGGGGTTGTCCTTCCACTCAAGGCAGCAGAGCCTAATGGCCCAAGTCTCCATAGCAGCTCTGCCATTCAGGGCAGTATGGCCCAATGCCCAGAGTGTGTAGGGCTGTCCTGCAGGTCGGGGCAGCAAGGCCTAGTGGCCCAAGCCCATTTAACAGCTAAGTCCACCTCTCTCGGCATTAGCTTCTCCGGTGGCAGGGCAGTCAGGCTAGGGGGCCTCAAACCCACCTTTCTCCACCAGGTTCCTGCCCAGGACCCTAACGAATTGACACTTCCATAATCAGATTTGGTCTTCTGATACTACAATCCAGGGCCGGCGACAGGGGGGTACTACGGGTACAGCTGTACCGGCCCCCCCGACTTTAGGGGGGCCCCGGTACACAGCTGTACCCGTTGTCATCCCCCCTTGTCGCCGGACCTGGAGAGCGGGGAAGAGGCGGCGCGGCGCAGCTCTCCCCCGGACGAGCCCGGCCGGCGGCAGCGGCGCAGTCCGGGGGAGAAGGGGAGGGGGGAACAGCAAGGGCGGCTCATGCCGCTCCAGGGCTCTCGCTCCCACTGCCGCCAGCTGTCAGCTGGGGGGGGAGCGCCGGCTGGGCTGGGGGGGGCCCAGCCGCTGTCGGCTGGGCTGGGGGGGGGCGGCTGGGCTGGGGGGCCCCCAAACTATCAGAGTAGGGGGCCCCCAAATTTCTGTCGCCGGCCCTGCTACAGTCTCATTCCCTGTGCCACTTCCTATCCTTCCTTACAGCTCTGGTAGTCTCATGCCTTGGCTCTCTTTTCTCTGTTGGCATCAGCAGTTGGTTTGGGGTCCTCTGGTGTCTCAATCCAGCTGGCTTCTGTGTCCTGGAGCTCCGGAAGACTCCCGGCAGGAGTGGGCAACACATATTTGCTCTCATCAGTGGCCAGGCCAGACTGAGCTGAGCTACTTCTTTTATACTCGGGTCCCAGTTGGAGCATGCCCAGCAGGGGTGAGGGGTCATGGTTTCCTCTGCCCAGAGTGCGGTTAACTCCTGCGGAGCCAGTGTGAGGTAGGTACAATCCATTACTGAAAAGATCAGGGATTCACATATTTTTTTTAAGTTGCCACTAACTGGTGTTCACAATTTGAACAAGATACTTTTTAGCATGAGTATGACAATTTCTTGTGTATTGAAATACCCCAGAAGGTATATATATGCAATGTAATAATAGCTAGAAGGTGTGCGTGTGATTCACAATAATACAAATGCAACTAAATATCATCATAATAATAATAATTAATTTATATTACCACTGCCTATTTCTGTTTGTTTGAATTCAATGAAACAATTTCTTGGTTTTCTTCCTTAGCAGATTCAGATAATCAATGTCAGTTCAGTCTTTCACAGGGAAATAGCCTCACTCCGCTAGAAGATGCACAGTATTTAGACTCGAAATTAGACAAAGTTTTCTAACCATTAGAGTGAAATTATGGAATAGCCTTTCAAGGGAAGCAGTGAGGGCAAAAGACCTATCTGGCTTCAAGACGAAGCTTGATAAGATTATGGAGGAGATGGTGTGATGGGAAAATAATTTTGGCAATTGATCTTTGACTATGGTAATAGAGGGGCCTGGTGGTATATGATGGAAAGTTGGAGGGGATGGGATCTAAGATACTACAGAGAATTCTTTCCTGGAGGTCTGGCTGGTGAGTCTTGCTCACATGCTCAGGGTTCAGCTGATTGCCATATTTGGGGTTGGGAAGGAATTTTCCTCCAGGGGAAATTGGCAGAGGTCCTGGAGGTTTTTTGCCTTCTTCTGCAGCAGAGGACATGGGTCACTTGCTGGAGGATTCTCTGTACTTTGAAGTCCTTAAACTAAGATTTGAGAACTTTTGAGTTTTTGAGAATAGCTCAGATATAGGTGAGGTATATTGTAGGAATGGATGTGTAAAATTCTGTGGCCTGCGTTGTGTAGGAGGTCAGACTAGATGATCATAATGGTCCCTTCTGACCTTAAAGTCTATGAGTCTATGAAACAATTTTTTGGTTTTCTTCCTTAGCAGATTCAGATAATCAATCTGTCAGTTCAGTCTTTCACAGGGAAATAGCCTCACTCCGCTAAAAGGTGCCCAGTATTAGAAAACTTGCCTATGTACTGTCATCTTTAAGAACTTTGTGACCACAGTGGGAGAAAAGTATTGAAATCCTTATTCACTATTAAAAATAAACGAAGCATTAACTTTCTTGAGTAAATTCTAGGCTGGTATTTGGTTGATACGATTCACATTGCTGGTTGTAGTACTTCATTTTGGCAATATCCTCAGTGGTGATTTAAATTTCTCAGGAATGATGGTCAATTTTTACTTTAGAGCTTATAAAGTTTTTATATTTATAATGGAACAAATAATCTGGTGAGTAGCCAAGTCTTCAGTTTCCACTGAAGGAAACTTAAAAAAAAAATCAGTTCCTGGAATACAATGTAAATGTGTTTTTTGTGATTCAGGCAAGGTTCAGATGAGTACATCAGACAAGCTCTTTGAGTGAAATATTGTGGTTTCTCCCCCTTTGAATTCAACTTAGTCTTTTAAGACATATGTGCCCTCTTTAATGACTTGAAATGCTTTTATAATTATTAAACACATTTTAACTAAAGTATAGACCCTTCCAGTCCCTATAGAAAGTGAATATAACATATACAGCACTACTGGTGATAGTCCACAAACATGAGTTTTAGGTCACTGAAAGTAATGCCTGGAAAACTACCTGAGTTGTTCACACCAACTTTGTTCAACAAATACTATGGGTGATAACCACTTCTTGAATTGTATATTAATAAAGCCATTTCACAGAGCAGTGGTGGGCCATTCAGTACAGCACTCAAATTTTAAAAGTAAAAATCCCCCTGTTATACTTCTGTAGTATTAAATTAATGTCTGATTTAAGTAAAATATTTTTCTCTGAAATGCAGTACATTAAAAATCTCAGGTAAAGTCAGATCTTCAGTGTTGGAGAAGTGAAGGGCTTAGGTTAAAAAATGCTCTTGAAGTTGTTATATGCAATGTGAATTTTTCAGCACTATATGGATACATAATTCTATTGCAGATTAAACATATAGACTTTATTGTCTACAAAGGCAGAACAATCTGTGTGAAGTGTGCTTACTTCTGAAGTATTCAGTAGGCAGCTGTGGTTTGCTAATTAATAAGCAATTACTACAAAGCTTTGGTCAATAAAATTATTTTTGAGTTTTTGAGTTTTCTGAGCAAACTTAATGAATACTTTGTGAATTGTAGATAAATTAGCTGATAAATAATATCTTGATACAGATAATTGGCATCTTCTGTGTGAGATCATGAGGTCCATTCATTTGTCCATGCATGCAGTTCTTATTAGTAACAGAAGATATACTGTCTAGTGCCTCTTTAGTTCCCCTCCAAGTCATGCTCTGTGCCCTATGAAGCAGCATAGGGCTGTTACTATGGGTGATATCTAATTCTGCAACTCTGACTCTGTGGACAAGATAACTCTAGTTGAATTGTAATAACTTAGGAACATAGACCAAAACCGGAGATATTCTTCAAAATGTCTAGTTCTTGCCATCTGCACTAAATATTCTCACCCCTGACTCTCAGGCAGTGCAAGTACCAGAAACTTAGCTGCACCCTTGCACAGATATATGCGAAGGAATAGAAAGACCTCTTGTGTACTTCTCTCCTTCCCACTTTTTTTTCTCACATACACAGATACAATTAACCTGTTGCACACTTCGTAGATTCTGCAGGCTGAGCGAATAGCTCCTTCCCTTTTCCATTCCATTCGCGAGTGCCTTCCTCCTATCCCCCTTTATTTCAGGGAGTTCGTGCAACCCTGCCAGTTCTCTCCTCATCCTACAGGTTCTGTGGCTCCTTCATACTGCACCCAGAACTCCCCATCTGCCACAAGCCAGGGGCTCTGTGTGTGTCCTTATTCCCCCATGTTGTTCACCCTTTCCCCTCCATGTCAGGGTGTCCAATTTCTTTCTCCAACACATGCCAAAAACTTGGTATGCTTTGGGTAACCAGACAGGAAGTGTGAAAAATTGAAACAGACGGGTAATAGGAGTCTATATAAGACAAAGCCCCAAATATCAGGACTGTCCCTATAAATTCGGGATATCTGATCACCATAGGTGTGGTCCCTGATTTCCCCCCTATAGCAAGGTCTCTGTGTTCCTCCCTATCTCCATTTCACAGACCCTGAGGTCCCGTTTTTCCCTTCTCCCCAGTGCCCTGCTTTCTGCTCCCCACCAGGCCCCTACTTCCCTGTTCTAGCTCCACTTCCCTTGATTCCCTGTTTCCATACCTACTTCTACCACAGCTCCCCTCATCACCACCACTTCTCCCTCCTGCTCCCGTTGCCCTCCATCCACTTCCCCCACTCCCCATTGCCGAGTCCATTCTCCACACCACTACCTGCCAGGCTCCTACTTCCTCCATCCATTCACCCCCAATCCTCTCTTGGTTCCTGCTTCCCACCCCCACCTTCCACTCCCCCCTTGTGGCAGAAGCAAGGACCCATACTAGTGCCTTTTCCCTCCCCCAGTCCCTGCTGTGTTCCCCTTTCCATCTGGATTCCCACTTCTCCCCTTCTCCTTCCAATTTCATTCTTCCTCCCTCTAGGGCTCTGATGTATGTTAGGCTCCAGGTAATCTCTTCGTGCATCAACTTAAGCTGCTACCTCTGATTTATGTAGGCAGCAGCAGTAGCAAAGGTAGCAAAGAGATTTTTCTGCCTGCAGCACCAGGCAGTCTGAACCACTGACGTTCCTGTAAATCAGACCTTTTCAGTGAGCCTAGAACGTTCCCTGAAATTTTGGAATTGATCTGATGCAGTGTTCCAGTGTTTATCATGTTACTAACAGAGAGATGCCATCAAGTCTAGATGACCTGAGGTTTCTGCCAACCCTAATCTTCTATGATTCTAAGCTGAGTGCAAAATCTCACTTCGCTTGGCCAACCAGAAGCTAGTCCAATGTGATCAGAGACGCTGCCTTTGTTTAAGTACTATGTAAATTCCATAGGGATTGCCTTATTTGACCAAAAAGAAATATATTTGACATCTGTGCTCAAGTATTTGTTTTACCAAACTTCACCATTCACCACACATACTAATACTTTTGCTGAGTCCTGTTGAGATACATCTTACAGCTTGGACTTGGAAAGAAAAGAACACGGGCACTAAAGTACCAAAAAATCAGGACTTAGTTATAATACGGATAGGCAAATATTTACTAAATCTTGTACTATCATTAAACATTATAGTAGCCACCATTATGTATAGTAACATTATAGTAACAAACACCATTTCATAGAACTCTCTGCCAGGTGATCAGTGCAGAAGTTTAAACAGCCATGTATCTATCTACTGGCTTAAAAAAGTATTAAATTGCAAATGTTATGAGTAAGGTGATTTGAAAGGTGGGAGCCGAGGGGAGGAAGACAGCTCCAAGATGTATGGGTGGGGTTTATCCTATAGGAAAGATTACTTGAAAATATCTTGGCTTCAGCTGATTGTCCTTTCTAAAGATCATTTAATAGTTTTTGCGAAATTTAACATGCTATAGAATGTTATGAGTAGAATGGATACAGATCAGTTGCCAAGGAAACTCATAAAATGGAGATTTACCATTTTTTCTAGTGAGGAAAAAAATCAGTTACGCCACACTGGGTCCAAGCTTGCCGTGGAAGTGAAATCCAGGACTTGTCAGATGAGCACACAGAAGTGCATATAGAGCACATAGAATACTTGGCTGCTATGCTCAATTGCCCTTTCCAGAAAGCTCAGTTGAGGCCTTGACTGCCATAGCTGCTGAAGGGGGTAGAGGAGGCCACATCTCTATTTCTCAAAGATGGGACACATGAACTCTAGTAGGACCCTGATAAGAGAAATAGGCCAAATCCTGCAAATTTCTAAGCATCTACAACTCCATTTGAACTCAACTCCTCAGAATTTAGTCAGCACTTCCCAATTATATTTAAAGCTCTTTTCTGTTTGTTTTTCATATGTACACTTAGAATGTTGAATCCTCTAGTAACTTATTGTACTTTCAGACTACAGTCAGTTCTTTTTCTCCATAACCCATTACTACTTTTAAACAGCATACATAAATGTAATCTTATTTGTGCATCCCCTTTTTTGTGGATGCTACTTTGTTTTTTAAATAAAGTAGTAAGGTACTACAAAGAGGAATAGACTCTCTAATGTGACTAACACTGTAGCTACTTAATATCAAAAGAGGATTAAAGGGAGCATCCTTAGCCTCAATTAAACTAAACCTTCAAAATAAGAGTGACAGCAAAACCCCAAGCTATTTTCCCTCTGTAATAAGATCCATCAATTTCCATTGTCTAGCCAGCTGTTTGGTTAGCATTTAAAGAAATCCCTGCTAGGTTCTAAAGTCAAATGTCTAAAATGAATGAAAGAAGCTTATATCTTTCCACTTCAGACTGGAGAAAGTTCTCTGCAACATGAGGTACAAAGGTACAAAGTGTATATTGATTTAAGGAAAGGCTTTTCAATGGATGACCCTAACTCAGAATTTATTTAGTAAGTTTGCATTTTGCAGAAACAAAGACTGCTAAAGAGCCCTAGAAATGAGATCTGGCAGCTTCTTTGCTCTTAATATTGTCCGTTATTGAAAGAATTTAGCTCAATATATAAAATGTTGTTCCTTGATCCTTTATGCCTGTTTTGAATAAGAGCAGGTACAGATGTAAGATTTGGGTGTCCAACTTAAATAGTTAATTAACTGTAGTCTACATCACTAAGATACTATGTATATTTGGTACAAGCTTGAACTTGCTCCAAAAATGGATTGGGAGAGTGAAGGAGGCAGATTTAGGTCAATGTTAGAACATGAGAAAAAATCTTTTGATGCTTCTTAATGAAGCAAATCAAACTGGTAGATGCATGAAAAAAGTCATGTATTTTTCTTAATATGAGAGAATGTATATATTAGCAGTACATGGGTTTTATAATCTTTCCTTGATCAGAAAGCCACTGTTTCTGGATCTGATTAATGGTAATATCTTAAAGGACATTTATATATCAGGTCAAATTTTCAGAGGTGCCTAAGTTGCATTTCAGAAGTGACTTAGGCTGTGAAGTCACTTTTACACTTTTGGAACTGTTATGTTTCCTCCCAAAGGATCTCAAAGTCCTTTACCAATTAATTTACAAACTAAGTATAAGGGATGAATTACTTCACCCACCAATGGACTTCAGCCTGTTCTCCCTCTCAGATGAAATAAAGCAACTATTTTATAGTGCCCATCAACATTACATAACCATTCAGGGCAGGAAGGGAAGAGGTGAAGTTGCAGTGTTGCATAAACTGATAGAAAAACAGAGCATTTTCATGTCCTAATTCCATTTTACATGTCCAATTCATCCTTTCTTTGACTTCCCTCATTTTCCAGTGGTCTTCAGATGTGAAAAAGGATGTTTAATTGTGCTTTTTGGTCCTGTAGGTAATGAGAAAAGGCTGAGAACTATATAGAAGTACATTACAGTGACAGGGTCAGACATGCTCCCAGAAGATTTAAAAAAAATGCTAAATGCCTATAACTTCTGGGAGGGGGACGGTCACAGGAACTACATCAGGCCACGTGAAGTGGCTGTCATAAACTATCAGTAAGGAGTACTTGTGCTAGGTAGGCCGCGTATCTATATTTGTTTTTCATCAGAACCCCATCAATTCAACTGTATGAGGTTAATAAAAAAACGATATATTTCAAGGTGTTTGCATCAAATTTCTTTGGGGGTTGTGTTTATAGACAGTAATAAGCTGCTCACTACACATTTCAGACACCCTAGTGCTCTGTGTATTTTGTACTACAGTGAATTTTCACCTAAGCTGTCTCTCTCTCTCTCTCTCTATGACATGATTATAAATTAGTTCTGTACTTTTAACTAAGTTTATCTGAACAAAAATATTGTATTATTATATAAATCTCAGGAGTCTATCACAAGGGGAAGACTTGAATCATCCTGGCCCTCAGCACCAACATATTTAATCCATTTTATCATTGCTTGACAAAGACTGACCCCCAAGTCTGGTTAAAAGGAAAAGGAAGCTTATCTGTCTGATCTTCCTGGCCCAAGATTCATTTTGATTCAACTTTTTATAAGGATATCTGTGACCCTTGCTCTCATTTTGTCTTCCTGAACATCATTTGGCTGTCTTCAGATTCTAAGACATTACTCAGCAGTGTGTTTCTGTTGAAAATTCATATTAATAATGAAGTTGAAAGAAGTGAAGACTAATACCTTGGAATTGCAGCAACTATTTATCATCTTTAATTGCCACCAGGTCTACTTAAAAGAGAGTTGATATTACCTATTCTGTATTACACTGTCCAATAATGGTACATGGATTGCTTCAGATAAATAACACTATTATAGTAGGCACACACTCTAGTTAAGATCGAGCTGAGTTCTGTTATGAACAACTAAATAAGGGACTTATAACTTTCTGAAGCAAACCTTTTTGGACCAAAGATTTCCATGTTTTTTTTAATCTCTGAAAAAAGGTAAAAAATGTTGAACAAAAGCGGATTGGCCATTTTAAAATGTATTGAGTTTAAAAATAACCCCATTCTTTTCCACGTGTTCCAATCAAAAATATTATCTATGCATGTCAAAATCTGCCAGACTGATTCTGTTCAAAGTTTGCTTTTTCAGTAGATCCCACTGGAATCAAGTTTAGACACTATGGCAGACATCACATAAGGGGACATCTGACAACAAGCCTATCATAAGGGAAGGTTCCACACTGATTTATCTCCAACTCATGTCATTTAAAAGACTGAACAGCTCTCTTGAGAAAGGATAACTAAAGAGTAAGGGCAGGAAGTCAGATGAGCAAAGCCCCTATATATGTGAAAGAACAGCCTTATCTTAGAGGGTTGTTACTTTATTAAAAACCAAGGCAAACCCTGTAAAGGAAGAGAATGGTTGGACAATGTCGTCTTATGGGAATAGAATGGGGATCGTGGTGGAGTTTGTTTTCCACAATTGTACAATCCAGCACATTTTGCAAGCACTAAATTCATTAAGAATTTTAAGATGTTGTTTTTTTAAAAAATAGTCACAAATAGCTTTGCCTTTTTTCAGCCTAAAGGAGTGAATTTGTGTGGTAGAGAGAGAGTTAATTAGTGGGAAATAAGTACATGAGGTTCTGTGAAAGTGTTTGTTATGTATACTCTGCCTCATTGCTGGGATTCAAAAATTATCTTGTTTGAAGGAAAGCTTTCATAACTCAGAACTGATAAGATCGTGAATTATCTAGACCTCCCCTTTATGAGTAGGATTACCCATGTCTTGCAAATGATCATAATATATTTTATTTGTCCTGCAGGAAAATATTAATCTTTCTTGCTCTCGTATTCTAGGCAATGCTATTAGTCCCTGATCTTTGTGAGCCCCTAAGAATTAATTATATTTCACCAATTAGAGGTGTCACTTTTTAGGAGTGGCACTTCTGGGAGAAATGTAAAAAACACGAGAATGTACCAGTGTGGTTAGTGAAACATCTATCTCATCTGAAGGTTATTGAACATATGCCAACCCTCACACCCTGATTAGGAAGGAGTTACCAGAGCTATGCAAAATATTGGCAACAAAACCCAAAACCATTTTAAACTCACCTAATTTAAGATTTTATTACAAATTTGAAATGCAGACTGGGCTAATTGAAAGGTTTTAATTGAAATGGTTTTAAAAATCTTTCAGCTGAACCTAGGATCACTTAAATTGAACCCAATTTATGGTTTTGCAACAAAATCATCCAAAATGTGTGGTTTTAGCAAAAGGCAGTGTAATTCAGCAGTTGTGAATTAGTTTTGATTTGAGATTTTGTGTTCACTTGAATCTGAAACTTGGAAGATGTAAACAAATGTGGATCAAAGCTGAAGTAAGAGTGTAAGCTCCCTGTGCAGAACTCCAGTTGAAGATAAGTGGTCTTTAGGATCGCATGAAGTGTATGAGTGAATGTCAGAGGGGGTTACCCCCCAGCCTCTATGCTCCTGAGTACAAAGGCTGGGCCTCTTCTATGCTAGACCAACAAGTCCTCCACCCCAAGACACCCCCATCTTGCCAGTCGGGGTTCTTGGGGTCACTAATCGCTGCCACTAATCGGGTATACTTCCAAAACCTTGGAGGGGCCCCCGATCTTCCCCTAACCCTGACTTTGTACTCTCTCCCTGGGTTTTAAAGTCAGACACCGGAAAACTGCTTCTCTTCACCCTGACCAGCTGAAGGCAGACTTCCCTTAACCCTGTCTCTCTCAACTGGAGAGCCAGACCCTAACTTTGTACCCCTTCCTGGGATTCAAAGTCAGATACCTGGAGGCTGCTTTCTGTCCTTCACCCTCCCTGGCTGAAGGCAGACTTCCCCCACCCCTGTCTCTCTGTACCTGAGAGGCAGCATAGTTTATTTTGAAATATAGAGGAGGCTGTGGCCAAAATTTTGAAACTTTTGGGTATCTTAGTTTAAGCACATGATGTCATATTTAGTCATTAAATTACATGATCTGATTTGTACAGAGGAACTAAGCTTCCAACACTCCCATAGGATCTGTATCTACTAAGTCGGGGCTAAATTTTTGCCTATTTCCACAAATCTTTACCACTCAAAAGAATTTCTCTGTGAGAGACATAGCATATTTAAGAAATGGAGGTGTGCGTTCTTTGTCACCTATGCAACTGCTCATATCAACTGCGGCAGGTTTTCCCCCAAACAAGGATGCCTTTTCTATAAGGTTTTAATCTTTGTGACTGGGGCTGGGCTGAGAGAAAAGCACAGGCAACTTCATTTTTTGGAGTATCCCAGCTATTGCAGAACATCTGGTTTTAATGAGGATCTCCTAATTTACTCAATTTTGCAGATGTTTGCACTGAAGCACAGGGTGGTCAAGTTTGGATTTGTTCGGAGCAACTAAATGAATCACTAGGTCAGCTGTGATTAGAACGAGGGACAGAGAATTGGTTTTAAAAAAATGACCTAGCATAAACCTTTGTCTGATCTCCAAACCTTTTAAACGTTCAGACTGGTTTGGATAAACTAAGCCTTTCCTAACCAATTTATAGCTCTCTCCAGCCTTCTACCCTTTCAACAGCTCCATCTCATGATCCTCCTACCTCTTTTCAGGAAATGGAGCCCTCACGTATTTCCAGGTGGGAGGGATGTGAAGACACCAGTGGTGCACCCAGATCACACAGAACTCTTGCATAGGGAGCTACTGAGCTACTCTAGAAGCTTTTGTACTCTGACTGTGGGGTAAGAAGAAAATGCATTATTGACGCAGCCTCCTGAAAATCTTTTGTTTGGCAGAGCTCTGAATCAGAACACAAGCAGTGATAGAAGCGCTCTTTCACATACATATTATGCACAGGGCCAAGAGACTTTCAGCCTCTTTGAGGCCTGGTCCAGTTTCTCCTGTCAGATCATATGCATTCTGGACCTTGCTCCATCAGAGTTATTTGATGCACTCTAGAGTTCTAATCAAGAAGCCGCAGACTGCCCCAAATTTTAAAAAGGTACCAGCCATTTTTCCAGCAGAAAAAGAGATTGCAACTCCTTCCAACAAGTTGACCAATCCTCCCTTGGATAATCCTTCACCTGGTCCAAAAATTGGCAAAGGGGTATGTAGCTGTATTGAGATATATCACGGTGGTGAAGGTCCAGTAAGGGGAAATATAAAAGCCAACCAACAAAACAACCTAATATCTCTGAAACTTGGAAAAGATTCAGATAAACACCCAAAAATACAGATTCATATAGGATGTGAACTTCTAAACACATGTATATTATCTCCATGATTGGAGAGGTTGAGAGAGCTGACCTTTTCCTCATATTTGTGCTGGAGCAGATGATCCAGTAAAGAGCAGATTGAAAGGAAAAGAAAGCTGAACTTGGATGGATGGGAACAGACAGACTTCAGGAAGGCTTCACCAAGAGTCTGAGGAAAGCAGTGGTGGGAAAGGAAATCCTTATCAGATTTTCCAATGGGGAATAGAAGGAAAGATTGCAGTGCAAATAGGATGGAAAGAATCACAGATCTATCAAGGAGAGGATGGTGTTAGTCTGGGATCAAAGATGAAAATGAGCAAATAGGGAGGAAAGGTTATTGGGTCTGTCTAGGGCTACAGCATATTACGAAATAAAAACAAATAGATTAATCAGCCCTGGTCATGTTTGTTGTTTTAAGAATCATCCAATACTTGACTTAAAATGTATCCTATTTAGAAACAATCTCATATGAGCTTCCCCCCCTTCTATTAAGGACATTTGCAGGTAAACAGTTTCTTCATTTTAGAGTGTTCATTTCCTGCTGCTATTTTTTCCTACCCAAAATTACATCACCTTTTCCACAGCAACCAATTGCCATTTCATAAACAGGGGACCTTGATTTAACCTTCAGAATTAATCTCCACGAGCCACCAGCAGCTCTTTACAAATCTTTTGGTCAGTACTACTGGCCCAAGTTAGATTTTGTCTCTTGAAGATTTTTATAGCATGTCAATAACAGGAGAAGGAGAACAGTGTTAGCAAATCAAACTGAAGGCAGATTATGTAAAATGAGAGTCTCTCTCTCTCTCTCTCTCTCTCTCTCTCTCTCTCTCTCTCTCTCTCTTTCTTTTTGGTAGACAGGATCTAATATTATTCTTCCTGTAGACTGCCAAGGAACAATTGTCTCTCATATTTACTGACATTTTTATTTCTCCCACCTTTTCTCAGAAGAACATAAGGGCTGCTGTACTGGGACCAATGGTCCATCTAGCTCAGTATCTTGTTTTCTGACATTGGCCAATGCCAGATGCTTCAGAGGGAATGAACAAACAGGGCAATTTCAAGTGATCCATCCTCTATTGTCCAGTCCCAGTTTCTGTCAGTGAGAGCTTTATGGAGATCCAGAGCACAGGGTTGCATCCCTTATCATCTTGACTAATAGCCATTGCAGGGATAGATCTATCTAATTATTTTCTCAACCCAGTTATACTTTTGGCCTTCATAACATCCCTTGAAATGTTGAGTCTGTGTTTTGTGAAGACATACTTCCTTTTGTTTGCTTTAAGTCTGCTGCCTATTAATTTAATCAGGTGACCCCCAAGTCTTTGTATTATGTGAAGGGATAAATAACATTTCCCTATTGATTTTCTCCACATCATTTATGATTTTATAAACCTCTACCATATCTCCCTCTTTTCCAAGCTGAACAGTCCCAGTCAGTTTAATCTCTCCTTGTATAGAAACTGTGCCATATCCCTAATCATTTTTGTCACCCTTCTCTGTGCCTTTTCCAATTCTAATATATTCTTTTTGAGATGGGCCAACCAGAACTATATGCAGTACATAGTGGCATTATGATATTTTCTGTTTTATTATTTCTATCCCTTTCCTAATGGTTCCTAACATTCTCCAAGTATACTCATCCATTATCACTCAAGATAGCATTCAGTTCAAAAGGTAGGTGAATAGATTATGTAACAACAATACCTATCACACAAGCAGATGTTAGAATAAAATAAATGTATAATGTATTTAAAAAATCTTTAATCAACAAAAGATAAAGGATTTGAACCAGGAACTTAAAATATAAAGTTGCAAATCAGAAATACTTATATTTAAATTAGAGCTGGTTGAAAAACAAGACAGCGTGTTTTAAACAGATAAAAGGAAACAGTTTTCCCACCAAACTAGCACTACCACAATTAACTTTGGAATTAAATGTGCACAACATATCACTGATACCAGGAATTTTGCAGGATTCAAAAAAAGAGCTGGACATTTGAATGGACAATGAGAACATCCAGAATTATAACAGTAAGGATTAAAGTAACAAGAGTTTAAGAAGAGATGTAAGCCCTCTGTCTACAGGACATAAACCAACCTCTAATTAATGGTGAGTGGAAAGATCCCTTCCCCATAGGCAGGTTATTCCATTATTGTGTAATACAGGATGTCTTCTATCTTCCTCTTAAGAAATTGGTACTGGCTACTATTAGAGACATGGTACCGAACTAAATGGACCACTTATCAGATTCGGTATGGCAATTCCTATGATGCAAAGAGCTTATAACCTAATGGACCCATTCTTGTGAAAAGAGAGAAGGTTGTAGAAGCCAGGCAATCCAGAGAAAGGGATAACTTTAGAGGAAAGAATGTTTTGTTATATTTAACTATTTTGTGTGGTTCGCTTCTTGTGGGCATCTTGAAAAAAGTGACTCTTTTCAGGCTTCATGAGCCATGATGGGGAGTGTACTACAGGCAAAAAGGCATAGATATGGGATATGCTAATAATAGCTTCATAATAAAACCACAACCAGGAGAGATGTTATTGCTTGTAGAGAGAATATCTGTCCTACAGAGCTTGACTTTCTCTAGGATTCTTATTTGTTATGACAATGTTTATTGATGTTGATAAGAAGAAAAAATAAAGTAGCAGAAAACTATCACTTTAAAACCTTTCCATTCTTTTTTTTGTTCTGTACTATTAAAGCAACCTCAAAGTGTTCTTGAACATGATCTGGGAGTAGATGAAGGGAGGGGATCAAGAACTATTGTTCTTTCATGTGAAAGAAAATGAACTTCCTTTGGAGAAGCCTGTATCTCTCTCATGACTCATTTATTGAATGTAGCTGTTTTAAAATTCTTCACAGTTAGGTCTGTCAGACAAAGAATCTACAACAGTTCTAGGAAATCAGAGGGAATTGCTCCTCAGTCATAGGCAGCAATGGAGTTGGGCAGAGTCACATTTGGAAGAGAGTGGTACAAAATGCAGCATTCTGTGGAATTCCCATCAGCTAGCAGCCATTGGTGCATTTTTTTTTCTCCCTGGATCAGTCCCTTGGTTAAAGACAATGATAGACTTTATTTAATTTTGGAAGTATTCCATATTTGCTTGCAATAACTGCTCTAGGAGACTTATTTAAATAACATTTTCTATTAATTGGAAACCTCGATGTTTTCTTTATTTTATTTCAAAGGATAAAATAGTTTGTAACTGTTCTTGTTTCAAAAAATTGCTCCCTAATTTATAGGATTATTTTAGTTTTATGTCCTTTCTCACACATTAAATAAATAAGTAAAGGTGCAATAAAAGCAAATAACTTAACTTTACTTTCATATCAACTAGAAGTATTTCATGAAACAGAAGAGACAGTAGAGGAAATGATTTACCATACCGCTACTTTCTTAAGTGTACTAATTAGCTTTCAGAGGAGATAATTTCAGTTCACAGGGGTGCTCTTTTAAGTTTTTCTGGGAAATTTGAATTTTCCATTGATAAGCATTTTAACATGTCGCACTGGAGCCACAGTGAATTAAAGTGAAAAGCTACACAGTCTAAACAAGCAACCTTTCCCATTATCAGAAGCCTGACAATGTAACCGAAAAAGATAGTCATATGATCACATTCACAAGTGGTGCAGTAACAATTAAAAAGCACAGTGTTACATTCCATAAAAATTGTTGTTTTATTGAGCTTACATAATACTCCCAGTCCTATCTTTCAGTTTCACATGCTACCTTTTTACAAAGTCTTAAAAAAGATTAAGCAGAAGTATTTTGAATGGCTTAATATTCCTTTTGACTGTAAGTTGATATGTTTGTAATATGAAAGCACTGTAGCTGACCAAAGTGATATTGGGAAGTAAGTTTAGATTTTTGAATCCTCACTAACCTGGTCCAGAAACCCTCACTGACTAGAAAAATCTTTACTTGCATGAGTTCTAATATAAGATTATTATTTAAAACATCATCTTTACAACACGATGTGACAATGGTGTTTTTTTCTACTATGTATATTTGTGTCTCTACATGGTAAAGTAACTGTATTGACAAAAGGATGAATTACATGACCTAAAGAGATCTTCATTATCTGATTTCTACAGTTCTATTATGCTTTGAAGTCTAGCCTTTGCTAAACAAGACTTTCACAATTGGAAAAAAAATTCAAATACTAGATTTAAATTAAATCCTTTTTGCTTTGTACAATTTATATTACCTTGTTTACTAAATCTTTAAAAGAATACTAAGTTTTAACTTTTCTAACATGTCAGGATGCAATATTCAACATAACGCACACCAGATGGAAGTCATTAACGTTGGATAGGTTGTACTGTGATGCAGGATCAAGCAGTAAGAAACTTCTAAAAGTAACCGCTCACATTGTTTCCATGCTGTTTACTCCACAGTACAATAGCAAGTTCTCATGTAAAGATATTAACTAGGAAAAAAGGCTTTGAGTACGCAAAAAAATCAGTGAAATTATTCATGTAAACACCTCTGTTATCTACTTAGGAAAAAATCATATTGTAATCAGTCATTTCCCACTGAAACAATGGACCACACCCTCAGTTAATTTTAACAAGGAATTAAGGACTCTGGGATTTGTCCCAGGGGGGTGTATTTCTGTGTTTGCTTTTAAGCAACCAATTTTGACTCATTAACATTCTCTGATATGACAGACTAGATCTTCCAAAACATCCAAACCTAGACT
This sequence comes from Sternotherus odoratus, assembly GCA_032164245.1. Lineage (NCBI taxonomy): Eukaryota > Metazoa > Chordata > Testudines > Kinosternidae > Sternotherus > Sternotherus odoratus. Next base: position 59,523,013 of record JAVMKO010000004.1, read on the forward strand.
ATTGTTCACCTCTTCATTCTGAGGTGCCATCATTTGCATTCGTTCCTTCCCTGTCTTGTGGGCTATTCTACCTAGTGTCCCATTTTTCCTCCACCCAGGAGGCTGTGTGTTGGTTCGCGCTTTAGATTATCAGCAACACATTGTGCATCATAAGGCGGGCATGGATCACAAGAGCAATGGGGCGATAAGTCTTCCTGCAGTTCAACATATCAACATTAGTTGTCTTTTTTTTTTAACTTAAGAAGCAAGGGTCTGAGAGAGCTGCTGAAACTAGGTGTATTGTCTGATTCTTGGCATCTGACAGGATACAGGGAGACAAGGTGGGTGAGGTAATATCTTGTATTAGACCAACTTCTGTTGGTGACAGCAACAAGTTTTCACACACATACTTCTTTAGGTCTGTGAAATGTACTGTTTTACTTTTCTCCTCAGGTGCACAGAATGCAAGGGGCAGGGAGAGAGAGTGGATCCCCGGAAGTGGTTTGACCCTCCTTTTTATAGTTTCAATCCCCCTCTTGAAAAACAATTCCAGCTGAGAGCTAGGAAACCAAGAGTCTATGTGGAAGGATGTTTCTTGTTTTTTGCACCCTTTTGAGCTTGCTTTGTTTTTGCTCCCTGCTTGATGACTGTTCACTTCTTAAATGCAAATTAAGGCAAGCACACATTCTTTTGTATTGGGCCTGTTTGCCAACTTCTGCCTGTATGGGCTTAGGGTTTTGGAACATGTGTTAATAACATCATAGAGGGGAACCTTATAACTTCTCATACACACACATTTTATTAAGATATTACTGATCAAGAAATTCTGAGCTTTCAAATGATACATTACAAGGCATGCCTTGTACACAGATTATTACAGTATTGTGGAGGCTCTCAATACAGGGGTATATTCTTTCAATCACTTGTCCAACTTGTTCTGAAAGCAGATCCTCCTGTCCCTAATTTTTTCACAATTTTGAAATATTTGCCATCTGACAATTGATATGTTCATTCTTTTTCCCCCATCTAACTGTAAAGGCAATTTGTAAAAACTTAAACATGTGAAAGAAACAGTTTAGATGAAATGTTGTCTGTCTTTTTATAAAGGTGTTAATGCTAACTGATTAATCCGTTATTACATTGATTAGAAAACATTACAAGAAACTCATAGCATTGTAGCTTTATCACCTTTCAGATATGATGCAGGCATTTTACCACTAAGGTCTACAAACTTTTAATTACAGTCCATGGGAATGAACAAGTAGAAAGTTAACTGGGTATTGTCCAAGGAATGCAATAAAATCATCTTGAGTTAAAAGAAGAAAAATAACCAATTGAATATATATTAGTTGAAGAGTTTTAATGAAGCCTATTACCTATTTGTATCAAACTCTATCTGTAAATGCAAATTGGTGTAAATTTCACTCCGTTCTTGGCTAGAATTTGAGCACTATATGATTCTTCTCTCTTTGGCTGTAAATTTCTCCATAAATAGGAAGCCACTTGAAAGGATTTTTGAATATGAGTATGATTATATTAGACAAATCTTGGTCCTACCCTACTGCATGGCACAGAGCCAGCAGAACTATTTAGTCTTACTTGGACCTGTAGAAGGAGGGTAACTCTGTAGAGTTTTGCATCTGCCAAACCCCTGTGCTAGTATGGATTCTGAGTCTCTACCTGGCTTTTTTTTTTCCACTTGCCACTCTGACCATATGACACCACTGGCCTCCTTCAGTCCCTTTCCTGGTTCTTCATTGACTTCTGCCTCTAATCCAGGCTCTTCATCCTTCGCTTCAGCTCTGCCTATCTACAGTTTGTGTCTCCATTTTATACCCTGTACTCTGACATTTCTGCTAAACCCTGTGCTCCCTAAAGCTAGATTCTCTCCACTAGCTTTATCTAGATTAGCTATTTATCTAATCCCAGTCACATATAAGCACTTCACAATCTTTAATCTAGCAATCCTCATAACAGGAAGGAAGGGGAGTCCTCTTATTCTCATTTTATTGATGGAGAATTTGTGGCACAAAGAGGCTAAGGGCTGGTCTTCACTGTGGGGGAGGCATTGACTGAAGATACACAACTTCAGCTACGTTAATAATTTAGCTGAAGTTGGCGTATCTTCAGCCGATTTACCTGCTGTCCTCATGGCAGCGGTGGTCGGCAGTGCGCTCCCCTGTCGACTCCAGCTTGTGCCTTGCATCAAGCTGGAGTTCCGGAGTCGATGGAGGTGCCGTGGGTGATCAATTTCTCGCGTCTTAATGAGACATGAGAAATTGATCGCTAAACGAGTGATTCCTACCCGCTAATCCGGCGGGTAGTGAAGACCTACCTTAAGTGTCTTGCTCAAATTTACACAGGAATCCTGGGTGCACCAGGTAACCACACCCTAGTCTCCTGAGTCCCAGGCTAAGATGCTAACCCCTGAACCATTATTCCTATGGCTAGAGTGACTATCTTGAGCCTTTTTGCCGTGCTCCTCCTCCTCCTCCTCCAATCCCTCCTCAAAACTTTGGTCAACCCTCCAACACTGACCTCACCTCTCAATATTAAAAAATGGAGAAAGCTCACAACTTCAGTTTAAAAATAAATTATGTTACCACAAATTACCTCACAATCTTATGCTGTTTAAATCTTGCTCTTTTCTTAGCCCTCTTGTCAGACATCACCTCTCTAATAATGTTTAACTTAGACTGTGAACTCTTCAGAGCAGGACCTGTTTGCTTGTTTCCAAAACACCATTGATAGCAATGGTGCTGTTTTAAGAATAAATAATTATAACTGGCAGTCAGGACACTGGGTAATGAAGCCAGGGAAAGTAGTGCCTCTAGGGATATTCTAATAAGGGGATGTTAGAGGGGGAGCAGTTTCCTCCCTGGATGAGTGATGGGTAGGGAGAAAAAAGTGACAGTCCATTGAACAGTGGTAGAATTATCAGGGCAAAGTACACCAGTATGATAGTTGTGGGTAGGGAGGAGCATTCAGCACTCCACCTCACCTTTCCTAAAACTTCCATGCTCCAGTAGTAAAATATTTTATTTTTATCCATGTTAGATTAGAGAGCCCACCCTAATCTGGTCCCCATCTCCATCCTTGGAGCTCCATGGAGATTACTTCAGACCCAGGGCTACAGAAACCTCAGTGGGAACTACACATTCAGAAAAGGAAACCAGTATTTGTGACACTGTTGCTTAAAGGTCTTGGAGGCTTTGTACTCTACTCTCTAAGCATGTCTGTGTTACTTACTGGCACACTGACCCACCTTTTCCCAAAGTAAGCTCAGTATTCCTCAAATTGGATGCCCTGGTGCAGAGCCTGAGAACATTACTGCTTGGGGCTTACACATCGATTATGACTCTACCAAGAGGCCTCACAATCTGGCACTGCTCTATCTTTAAGAATCTCTTTTTCTAGGAAATGCTAGCTCAGAAGTGTTTAGTTCAGTGTGTTCCTGATTTTTACCCAGGTTTTTTTTATATCCTGGAAAAAGTGGAAAATTGCTGCTTTTCTGCTTTTGCGATCTTCATGTCATAAGAGTTAACAGGGGAAACACAACACAACTTTTAAGCAGCATTAACCTGGAAATAAGAAAAATTTTAACAGTTTACCAAGGGATATGGAGTAAAAAAGTGCCCACTTGATTTAGGATTCTAAGTCCAATTTTAAAGGGATTTAGGCATTTAGGAGTGAAAATTTTATGTAGAATCTTTAAATTGAGGCCAGATGACATTCTAAAGCTTATCCTGTAATTCAACTAAATTTTTGTTGAATACAGTGCAGAAATTACTGGTTGAAATTCTCTGATCTGTGCAGGACATCAGACCAGATAGTGATGTAGTCCCTTCTGTTACTAAAATATTTGAATTCTCTTCCCTCTTAATTGCTCAGATTCCATTTTCTTGGTTCTTGCGGCTTTAATCCTATTACTTGTCCAGGCATCACAGAGACTTCCAGGAAAAACAGGAGAGAACAAATTTCAATTTCCGTTGTAATAAACTAACTGGGAAAACAAACCCTTCAAAATGGTTCATGAAGCCCTAACACCACCTTTGGGGCCTTCTTTATACTTCATAACTACACAAACAGTGCTAACCTATTCTCACCTTTTTGGGGGTTATTTAATTTATTATTTACAGGCAATCTATTTAGTAATCTATTCTGGGAGGAGGAGCTATTGATCTCTCAAGTGTCATCTGCCTGTGCAAAACTCAGCATTTGGCTGAGAAGAAATGCCGATAATGCTGTACATTAATAAGGAACAGTAATATGAACAACAATTTTCCACGGATGGTTTCTGAAACAGAACTTTTCTATAAATTCACAAATGCCAGCTAGTGAAAATCCACAAGAAGTAGTGTTCTGAAATCTGAGATTCCACGGGATTCACAAATTTTGCGTTGAAACTTGAGACTCTGCTCCTTTTCTCTAGTTGACTCCCTAGTAGTACGTTATCCAAGGAGTCCAAGTATCATTATTAACTCATCTTTTTGTTCTTAAAGGGACAAAGCTTCTTCAAAAATACATTTTACAATTTAAATGGGTGAGTACTTTGGACCAATCCCAGCCACTGCTTTTTTTTTTTAAAGTCTCATATTACAATAATTTCCACTAAGAGATTTAAAAAGAAAGGTGCATGTGGACCTTACAATTGTTTTGCTCTTGAGCTGCAAAGTCATTAGAAAACTCTAGTACCCTCTGCTGGCCCACCAAAAAATCTCCAGTCTCAGAACCATGCTGACTTCATTGGTGATGCTTATACACAAACAGAGTCAGCAGCAAGTAGGGCAGAGCCATGCTGGCTTGCGCCCTGTTAATAAAAATCACAAAAGAACATACCAAAAAAAACTGAATAGGGGAAAAGTTTTAAGTTTCTAAAAGGGAATTCCAAACCGTAAAGTAATAAATAAGATACTTGACACTATATCTTTCAGGGGAGCATTTTTATATTAGGCCCTGTTTAAAGAAGCAAGCTTTTCATAGTATATTGTTACAATATTTTTAAATGATTTTGTATGTGCTAATGCAAGCTCCCTCATGTAGGTTTAAATTCTGACTCACTGCTGATATCCTGGAAGCTATGTGATGTAGAACATTAGATGAACCCCCTTTTATGTTCTAAAACATATGGCATTCTTAAAATCAGATATTAACCTTGTGTTCCAGCATTAGATCACTTTTAGGTAGAAGCCACAACTTTGTTCTCTACATTCAAAATAAGAGTACATCGTGTGTCTAAGGTTCACAAGGTTAAAGAGGTAAATGGTTTAAAATATACTATAGGCCCCTTGTAAAAAGAGGACAATAATGATGAGTCAGCCACTTTTTCCAGAGGTGGAAAGTAACTAGTTAGAATACTTAATCTTCTGAGACACATCCCTGGCATTAAGTGGATCCGTCTAACACAGCTGAAGGCCCAGCCTGAAATCCAACAGCTGGATTCTGTCATCCCTGACTGGGGCAGTCTTGTTAGTGTAATGTGACCTCTGGAGCACTAACACAGATAATACTGGCACCTCTCTCTACTCTAATCTACTACCAGTCTGAGCAATTCCGCAGGAGATGGGGGCATTAAGGCCATATTATTCCAAACAAAATTCAGCAGTGGTAGCAGAGTATTGTGACAGCATAAGAATGATTCTACCTTCCTTTCCCACCAAAGGCTTTATAACGATAAATTTAGGGAATGAGCTGTAAAAACACCATGGCTATATTATTTTTTAAGTTATGCTTAGCAAAAGGCAGTTTGTGTAAGGTATGCTATCAGTGACAATGCTAAAGCTCTCAATTTTACTTCCATGTACATTATTCTAAAAACGTCATTCCAAAAACGTGGTTAATATTTGTGCACATGTACTCTCTCTCTCTTCCCTCTTTCCATATATAATACATAATGTACATGCAAAACAAACAATTCAAGGAACATTAAGGTCACAAAATCAAGCACCCAATAGTTAGGAAATGCCAGAATTAAGGTTGCCTATTCAACCTTAATTTGGCTCCCTTGTGCAAATGCATTATGATTGTTTTTAATTACAGTGATCACATACTGTGATCCACAGAACCATTGCCTCATTCAATGCACAGGATGGAAAGTGTTCTCTGAATGGGTAGCTATTCAGTATTTCTTTTTATACTTGTCATTCAATCCATAGCTCCAGGTATTATTTACTCTCTGCCATGAACTCAATATAGAATTATTGCTATTCTATGGTGCTTTCAAAGTAGCATCTTTGTTCTTTACAAACATTAAGGAATAGACCTTCACAACACCCTTGTAAGAGGCGGTGGTGTTATTATCCTCATTATACACATGGGGAACGGATGCACAAGACATGAGAGCCAAAAATGTCAAATTTTGGGTGTCCAATCTGACATGCTTATGGCTTGATTTTTCCACAATACTTAACATTTTATATCACTTCATGTTCAAAACATTGTGCCCATTGACTTCAGTTGTGAATATTCAGCACTTCTACTAATCTGACCTCTTGTGTCAGGCACCAAGAAAACTGGGAAAACACAGTGTCCAGTTGTGAAATGCTAATGTTTTGACTTGCCCACGATCACATAGGAACTCTATGACAGAGGCAGGGATAAAATCCAATTCTCCAGAGTGGCATTCATTTATGTTTGCCACTACATGCCTTCTACCTTTTGCAAAAATGAGGAAGAGGTCCTGCAAAGAGACAGACAGAACCGGAGTCAACCCCAGTGGTGTTAATGTTCTTTTAATGTGGGGGTGGGTATAGGGTTAGTGTGTGTAACTTCCCATGCTTTTTAAAAAACAAGAAAATTGAAAAAACAAAAAATTAAGCATAGATTCCAAGACCAGAAGGAACCATTGTGATACTCTGACCTTCTGTATAACACAGACCCTGGAACTTCCTCAAAATAATTCCCAGAGCAGATCGTCCAGAAAAATAATCTAATCTTAATTTAAAATTGGTCAGTGATGGAGAATCCACCATGACCCTTGATAAATTATTCCAAAGTTTAATTGCTCTTGCCATTAAAAAGCTACAGTTTATTTCCTGTCTGAATTTATCTAGCTTCAACTTCCAGCCACTGGATCATGTTGTCCCATTCTGTGCTAGGATGAAGAGCCCATTGTTAAATATTTGTAACTGTAATCAAGTCATCCTTTAACCTCTTTGTTAAACTAAACAGATTGAGCTTCTTGAGTCTATCACTATTAGGTGTGGGGTTTTTTAATTCTTTAATCATTTTCATGGCTCGTCTTTGAACCTTTGCCAATTTATCAGTATCCTTCTTGAACTGTGGGCACCAGAACTGGACACAGCATTCCACCAACTGTCACACCAGTAACAAATACAGAAGTAAAATAACCACTGTATTCTACTTGAGATTCCCTTGTTTATGCACCCAAGGATTTCATTAGCCCTTTTGGCCATAGCATTGCACTGGGCGTTCATGTTCAGCTGATTATCCACCATGACTCCAAAATCTTTTTCAGAGCCCCCTCTTCCCAGGATAGTCTCCTTCTGTAAGTATGTCCCATATTTTTTGTTCCTAGATGTATGGATTTATATTTAGCCGTGTTAAAACACATTGCTTGCTTCAGCCCAGTTTACCAAGTAGTCCAAATCATTCTGCACCTGTGACCTGTCCTCTTCATTATTTACTGTTCCCACAGTGTTTGTATCATATGCAAAGTTTATCAGTGATAATTTTATGTTTTCTTCCAGGTCATTGTTAAAAAATGTTAAATAGCATCGGACCAAGAGCCAATCCTTGCGGGACCCCATAAAAAAGCACCTATCAATGATAATCTCTTGTTTACATTTACATTTTGAGACCTTATCAGTTAGCCAGCGTTTAATCCTTTTAATGCATGCAATGTTTATTTTCTATCATTCTAGTTTTTTTTACTCAAAGTGTCGTGCGGTACCCAGTCAAATGGCTTTCAAAAGTCTAAATATATTACATCAATACAATTACCTTTATCAACCAAACTTCTAATCTTATTAAAAAAAGATATCAAGTTAGTTTGATGGGATCTATCTTCCATAAACCCCATGTTAATCGGCATTAATTATATTATCTTTCTTTAATTCTTTATTAATCAAGTCTCATATCAGCTGCTCCATTATCTTGCTCTGGACTGATGTCAGACTGACAGGCCTAGAATTACCCGGGTCATCCCATTTACCCTTTCTAAATATTGGCACAACATTAGCTTTTTTGTAGTATTCTGGAAATTCCACTGTGTTCTAAGACTTATTCAGAAACAACATTAATGGTCCCGTGACCTTTTCAGCCAGCTCTTTTAAAACTCTTGGATACAAGTTACCTGGCAATGCTGATTTTAAAATGTCTAACTTTAATAGCTGCTGTTAAACATGCTCCTGAAATACTAGTGGAATGGAAAGAATGTTATCGTATGATATGACTACATCAGTGATACTCAATTAGATCTATCCACAAGCTGATTTGAGAAATTTAGGATAAAAGGCATACTACTTGTGCAGAAGGCTGACAAAATAATAATTAAAAAAGTCACCTGCCAATGAATAAAAGATCTTGATGGCAACATAAGTATTCATGTTTCTATCTTTCAACAAAGTTTGTAAATCAAACAGATCACAGATAAGTAAAGGCAAATCCTTTGGAATTTTAAAATTTTTAAATGGCCTTTTAAAACTTTTGATCAGATTGCCATTGAAGTTTCATCTGAAGCAACAACACACAATGTGGGAAAGTGCAGCATTTTTCCTGTTAAGTCTGTCTGAAAGATATCAAGATTTATCTGAAAGGCGCACACTTGTCCAAACAGATCCCTGACACTGCTTACATGGCCTTGGAGCTGCAAATTGAGGGAATTCAAGTGACCAGTAATATTGCAGAGCAAAGGTACCTGTGACATAGCAGGAACATCATTCAGAGATTGCAGGAACTTGCATGCCTTGTTGGTCTTGAGGTTTGAAATAAATTCATTCTTTCTTTTTGAAGTGCACCAAACCTCTCTACCTGCTCAACCAATGAATATTGTTGTTCCTCAGAGCACCCCCTACTCAACCAATGAACATTGTTGTTCTGCATCAGGTCACTGTATTCTGTTGAAAGATATTGTAAAACAGCTTTAAAAAGACAATGTTGCAAGCTAGAAGTTGAGCATATGTAGTCCTCATCACAATACCCATTGTTTGTTTTTAAGTCCCCAGACAACTTACCACACAGGACAGTCTGGTGAATGATGCAGTACAGTATATTTAATGAAGGGTGTGTCACTGCTAAATATGAAGCAATGCTCTTTTCTTTCCTTGTCACGAAAGAACCTCCGTCTGTAACAAACAAATTGACTTTCTGCAGAACTAAACCATTTTTTTTTCCCAAAAAACCGTTTAGCTGTTCAAAAATATTCTCTCCTATGGTTTAGGTTAATGGTATTAAACACCCAAATTCTTCCTTGAAAATTTCACCACCATAAAATCTAACAAAGAGCAGTAGCTGGGCAGCATCACTTAAATCACTTGATTCATCCACTGCAATAGAGATGTGTTTGGCGTTTTTTAAATTAGAAAGCAGTGCTGACACAATCCTCATAAATTACCTCCAATCTTTGCATTGCCTTGCAATCCAAACAAGGGAACTTGCTTCGCATGGTTCACAATGTCATCTTTGTCTCTATCTCCGGCAAAAAGCTCCTCCCCCATTTCCAGTGTGCACTCCTTCACAAGCGTGGCATCCAGAAACAGTTTTTCTTCTTAGCTGGTACCAACATTATCCGAGGAGAATCAGCTGTTGCTTTTTCCTGTACAGTATCCGATGTTGTGAGAACAACATTTTGAGTTTGGTACGAAGACTTCAGATTTTCAATTTTATCATGCCTTGCAACACTGCCAGGAGCATAGGCCACATAGAAGCTACTGTGCTTTGATTCAAAATGGTGCCTCATGTTGACAACCTTACAGGCAGATACAATGGTCTGGCATATTAAATGCAAAGGTTTTGCATTTAAATGAGGTGTGTGACAAATTACTGCCACTATATTGATGGGTCCTGCGCTTTCTCTTCTTGTGGGGGGATTCAGGGAGCCTATTTCTTGCCCCTGAACAGGGTATTAACTGTCCCAGTAGTGTCCTAGAGGGGAGAAGTGGAGAGGGAGGGACCCGGGCCCACCCTCTACTCCGGGTCCCAGCCCAGGGGTCATGAGGATAGCGGTAAACTACTTGGATTAGCTATTCCTTCCCCTGGGCTACTTCCCTCTCCTACCCTTCAGCTTGTGGGGACTTCCTGCCCTCTCTCTGCACAAGCCAGTTGTTCCTTTACTTAGGGTCTGGGTCTTTCTTAGCTCACCGCAGCACTTCTCCAAACTGCACTCCTCTGCTCCAACGCCTCCAAACTGCTCTCCTCTGCTCCAACGCCTCCAAACTGCTCTCCTCTGCTCCAACGCCTCCAAACTCCTTCCAACTCCCTCCCCTGTCTGCCTGAAGCAGGGTTTTTTATTAAGGCCTTAATTGACAGCAGGTGCTCCAATTAACCTGCTGCCTGCTTCCCTAGTCTACAGGGAGCCACGCCCTAATGAACCTTGAGTTAATATATCTCCCCTCAAGCACTCTGCCACAGCTCCCTGACCCTCCTCTATCACAGGTGGCATAATAAAAAGAAAAGCCTCTTTCCAGTTTGGGTAAAAAGCTCAGTTTTCGCTGTTTACTTTGCTACATTTACTCCCACTTGCATTCATTTTTGGATCTATTTATATCAGTAATGAAAAAGCGGGTGCCATTGTAGCTCAAATGTAGCCGATGCTATTGTAGAACTTAAGATACAGTAAGAAGTGTTTAATTTTTTACCAGGGCTTGCTGGGGCTGAGCCCTAGCACCTCTTTCATTACAAATTAAGCACTGCCAGTAAGTTACTTAATAAGGAAGTCATAGGTAAATGATAGACCGTGCATTATTGTTGATGAATTTAATTATAAACTTTTTTTAAGGTGAGCTGGCAGGCCACACAGGCTACCTACTGAGGATCACTGGATTACATCATCTTTTTTCCCCCAAACTCAGAACAGAAATATTTATTGAACACTCTGCCTTTTCTTTATTATTGATAATTCCACCATTTCCATCTAATAGTAGACCAGCACCATTGTTAGGAATCTTTTTGTTCCTAATACACTTTAAAAACTCCTTATTGTCCTTAACTCTGCTGCCCATAGATTTCTCCTTGTGTCCCTTTGCTTTCCCTATCAATTTTCTACAATTCCTTACTTCGGATTTTTATTTATTACTATCAAATATTCCCCTTTCTTCTGTTGCAATATATCATATTTTTACATTTCATAGCTGCCTTCTCTCCCCTTGAAAGTAGGGTAATTATTTAACTAAAATGGCTTTCTTCTTTGATTGTAGGATTGTGGCTTTTTTGGTACCTGGCAAAGTTTTCTTAAACAACTCCCAATTATCATTCACATTGTACTGAGTAAATTCTTCCTTCCAGCTGATTTGGCTCATATTGTTTTCATCTTTGTGAAATAGGCTTTTGTAAAGCACCAGCTAGATATATTTATCACAGATGTGGACTTTATTCTGTTTGCATATTATAAATGTAAACAAGTCGTGATCACTTGTACCAAAGTTACGATTAATTATTTGTGATCACTTCTCTATCTGTCAAGATAAAGTCTAACATAGAATCACAGAAAATTAGGGCTAGAAAAGACCTTGAGAGGTCTACAAATCCAGTCCACTTTGCTGAGGCACAAGCAAGTATTTGTTAAACGTGTTCCTAAAACTTCCAGTGATGGTGATTCCACACTCCCTTGGAGGCCTATTTTAGAGCTTAACTATCCTTGTAGTTGGACAGGTTTTCCTAATATCTAACCTAAATATCCCTTGCTGCAGATTAATCCCATGACTTCATGTCCTACCTTCAGTAGACATGGAGTCATGGAGAAGAGAAGACCACAGTCTTCTTTATAACAGCCAGTAACATATTTGAAGACTATCATTAGCTTTCACCCTCAGTCTTCTTTTCTCAAGACTAAATATTCCTCATATGTCCCATCACTTTTTCTTTGCTTTCCTTCAGACTCTCTCCAGTTGGCCCACATCCTTCCAGTGGCACCAGTTCTCCATTTGAGGCTCACCAGTGCTAAGTAGAAAGGGACAATTACCTCCCATGTCTGTCTTACAGCACTCCTGCTAATACAGTATTAGCCTTTTTTAAAAAACTGCATCATGTTGTAGACTCATACTCAGTTTGTGATGTACTATAGCCCCCAGAGCCTTTACAGTAGTACCATCACCTAATCAGTTATTCCCCATTTAGTAGTTGTGCATTTGATTTTTTCCTTCCTAAGTTAAATACTTTGCACTGTCTTTATTGAAGTTCATTTTGTTGATTTCAGAACAATTCTCAATTTTTGTAGGCTGTTTTGAATTCTAATTCTGTCCTCCAAAGTGTTTGTGACCCCAGTCAGAGTTGTCATATACAAATGTTATAACATGCTCTCCACTCTATTATCCATTAATGAAATGATTTACTAGTGCCAGATCCAGAACTAACCCCTGCAGGATTTCATGAAACATGCCCTCCCAGTTTGACAGTGAACCATTGATAACTACTCTTTGAGTATGGTTTTCAACCACTTTTGAACCCATTTAATAGTAATTTCATTTAGACTTCATTTCCCCAGTTTGCTTATGAAAATGACATCTGGAACTGTTTCAAAAGCCTTATTAAAATCAATGTATATCACTTCTACTTCTTCTCCCCCTACCCACTAGGCCAGTAATCCTCTGTCAAAGAAGGAGATTATTCTAATTTGGCATGATTTGTTCTTAATAAATTCATTATTTATATTCTTCTTATCCTCTGTGTTTACAAATTGATTATTTAATAATTTATTTTCGTATTTTTTCCCATGTATTGAGTATATAGAATTGGATGCAATCAAAGTTAAGAAACTGTTATCTATAGTATATACTATTTCCAAGGATGTCTTAGTATTGGCAGCATGAGACCTCCAGCATATGTCATTCAGACTGAAGTCTCCCATGGTCATGCAGCTTTTTCCCCTATACATTATAGTTAGGTGTGTAAGGAGCTGGTCATCCTGTTCCCTAGTGTGACTTGGTGGTCTGTAGAAAACACCAACTACAGTGGAACCCCTCAATACTGCGCCCCGCTATAGCGTGAATCCGCTTATAATGCAGGGCACGCGGGGCTCCTGATGGCGGCGACGTGCGGCATTTTGATGTTGCACGACCCCGCGTTTACCGCGATCGAGTATTTTTGGATCCCGATCGTCGCGGTATTGCGGGGTCCATCTGTATTACCAACATCTTGTGCTTTATGTGTTGGGACATTTGATCCATAAGTATTCAAGGACATTTCCTTCAGAGTTATCAGTCAGCCAGAAACAGCTAATGGTACTGTTGACATAGAATGCCACTTCTCCTTCCCTTTTGCCCCCTTGATCCTTCCCAAATCTCTATATATAAAAGTCAAGTGGTGTATGTATGTATGTATGTATGTATGTACGTATGTATGTATGTATGTACGTATGACTGCGAAGTCCTCCCACACCGTTTGAGCCAGAGACTTGAATTTTGGTACAGTGAGGGGTCTTGGGGTCTAGATGCTGGTAAGGGTCGAAAAATTTTCGGATCTCACCTCTGACGCCCCCCAGGGGTGAAAGTCTTTCAGGGCCAATCACATCAGCTGGTCAGTTAGGTGGTGATGATGTCATAATACCCCCCTCCAACAGACACCTCACTCGCTCAGCTCACCCCTCCCTCCTCCAACGGAACCCCGGAGATCCCTCAGTTCTCTACCCCTCCCCCTCCCAACGGAACCCCGGAGATCCCTCAGTTCTCTGCCCCTCCCCCCTCCCCAACGGAACCCCGGAGATCCCTCAGTTCTCTGCCCCTCCCCCCTCCCCAACGGAACCCCGGAGATCCCTCAGTTCTCTGCCCCTCCCCCCTCCCCAACGGAACCCCGGAGATCCCTCAGTTCTCTGCCCCTCCCCCCTCCCAACGGAATCCCGGAGATCCCTCAGTTCTCTGCTCCTCCCCCCTCCCAACGGAACCCCGGAGATCCCTCAGTTCTCTGCCCCTCCCCCCCTCCCAACGGAACCCCGGAGATCCCTCAGTTCTCTGCCCCTCCCCCCTCCCAATGGAACCCCGGACTCCATCAGCTCTGTGCCCCCCCCCACCTGCGATGGATCCGAGTTGGGTTTGGTGGGACAGTCAGTGAGGTGGGGTTGTCGGGTTCGGTCGGGGGGTGAGGTGGGGGTGTCGGGTTTGCTTGGGGGGTCAGGTGGGGGTGTCGGGTTTGGTCGGGGGGTGAGCCAGGGGGTGCTGGGGTTGGGCAGGGGGTGTCAGCTGTCTGCCCCCTCCCCACCTCCGACTGACCCGAGCAGCGCCGGGCACTTATGCTAGTAGGTTATAACCATTGACTTGAACATTCCGATTATGGAATCAGTAACACCAGAATCAGGTTTCAGTAATACCAACTAGATCAAATTTATGCTTATAAATGAGCAATTCCACTTCTTCTTGTTTGTTACTCAGGTTCCATATTCCCCCTTTGAGGGGAGCGGGGGGGACAGATAGCTCAGTGCTTTGAGTATTGGTCTGCTAAACCCAGGGTTGTGAGTTCAGTCCTTGAGGGGCCATTCAATTTAGGGATCTGGGGCAAAAAATCTGTCAGGGGACAGTAATTGGTCCTGCTAGTGTAGGCAGGGGTCTGGACTCAATGACCTTTCAAGGTCCTTCCAGTTCTATGAGACAGGTATATCTCCATATAAATCAACCACCCCCTGCACACACACACTAGGGTCATCAGCATGGTTGGAACCTTTTGATCCACAACACAGTTCTCTACCACTTATGCTAAGGAAGTAAATGCTAGCAGTAGAAGGCTGTAACCTTTGTATGCACTTGCCACTAGAGGGGATGAAGATGGACAATTGGCCAGAGGGTTTCACAGCTATGTGCTAAGCAGCAAAGCAGTGTTGAAACTGGTGAACAATGGGTTCTAGTCCAGGTTCTCTAGGGGAATGTTCTGTAGTGGTTATAGACCCTTCTGACCTGGCCCCCTGCTGCTATACCCCCCTGCTCCGGCTCTTCTCCCCGGTTACCTCTGCCCTATTCCTCACCCTTCTGCAACCAAAACAGGCCATTTCCCCCTTCCTTTTCATGCTAATGCCACACCACCAGGGGGAGCTCTGAGAGCACAAGACAGACAGTTGCCAGGCTCTTTCCTCCGCCTAGTACCACAGTGCCCCCTGGAGTCTGGTAGGCACAATTGCAGGGGCAGTTTTGCTCTGCCCCAGTGGTTAAATCTGGCAAAATTACAAGCAACTAAAAGCATCTTTTATAATGGAAAGAAATGGGCAATCTGAGCTATAGGTGTAGCTATCTGCACTGCCTAAAATGTGAGATTGAGAGAGCGAGAGAGAGAAGTACTTATCTAGACAAACACACACAAATGAATGTTAGGGTTCTAATATAAATATCGTAAGGATATGTACATTTGTGCTTGAGTCATTTCCAGATTTATGCTTTAATCTACCTTTAATTATTCACTGTTGAATAGCTTTTTATAAAGCCATTTAGTACATTGATGATAATTTTTTGAAGGGTGGTCAGAAGTCATTCTGTGATTAACCATCGTCCTAATTGGTCCTCGTCCTGATTAATATCAATTTATTTTTTCTATAAAAGCAATAGAGAGACGTGATTTTTTATTGTTTCTAATATATCCGTTTTTGATTTGAACATGCTGGCATTTATAAGAAACTAACTGTTCAGTGGGTTATCTTCAATGTCTGGTATTCTAAAATAAAGACATGCTGTATCCCTGGCTCATTCTTTCCTGTGGTGAGTCACTGTTTTCTGGGAAATGTTGATTACTACTTTACTTCTGTTAGAATGAAGTAGAGTTCAGCTAGTATTTTATGGTTCTAATTGATGTAATATTCAGGATATTTAAAATACATTACTGTGGGAAAATGTACATCATGGACTTTATCTTGAGAACACAGATACTGTTAAATGCAAATAATGCAATATATTCCTATTTCCATAAAGTTAGCTTACACAGTTTTCACATACATAACAAGGAGCTCCGCAAGGCCATGGGCAGAATATGGCAAACAAAATTCATTATCATTTTGGTAATCCATATTGTCAAGAATAATTTGAACTATTCACACAGAGTATAATGTAGAGGTAAAATTAATTGTAAGTAATCAAGAAAAGGACCAAATCATCATTGTCTGGAAGAGATTACTTGATTCTGCATGGTCTGTCAGTGCAAGTTTTTAAGCATGTATCTAACTTTTTAACCACGTGAGTAGGAATAGGAACATTTTTATATTTAAACTAGGTGTGTATTTAGGTACCTTGCTGAATCCTGGCCGAAATGAGTGGAGCTGCCCTGCTTGTTCAGGTAGTGAACTGAGTTCTCATGTTTGAGCAAAATTGCAAGGACAGTCTTGATATTTTAAGGCTGTCCTGGCTTTTGAGTGCCTGATTTTTATTGCTTTGGTATTGCTTTAATGATATTTTATTTGCACTTAATTTCCAGGGTTTTTTTTCACAAGGAAAAGAGGGATCAAAGTTAACTGGTTTGTGAATTACTTTCTCTGAAGCTGTTTTGTTTTGGCCTTGGAGCTTGAAAGTTCTTGTTTTTATTTTTTCCAATGCTGTTCATCTTCTAGAACATATATGTTCCAGAAAATAATTTTTGCAATTTCTTTGTACCAGCAAGTCAACATAGAGTGCTTGGACAAATAGTGCTTCTAATGCTTTAATGTGCATTTGGGGCCTGGTCCAAAGCCCACTGAAATCAACAAGCAACTCTGCTTTCATTTCAGTGGGCTTTAGCTTATATTCTTGTAACACAGACTCCAAGAAAAAGCTTATACAACATAAGACCCTGATGCTGCAGTGTGCAAGTGCACCCTTTCTGGAATAGGGCCTAAAGGCATGGGAAACTATTTTCTGGTTAGGAACTTATATCTGAACACAGTTCTTGCATGTACTCTTATAATGTTTCTTTATAGCTCCCTTTAACAAGTTTTGGTTGTGATCCCTCATTTCAACATATTGAAATGAGGGATCATTGAAACAAATTCTATGTGGTGGCTGTCTCCCCAAAGTTTTTTTTTTTTTTTTAACTGAACAAAATCCCTTCAATGCATTGAATTCAATAAGATGGAGGTAAAATATGTATCTCATTCATTGAAAAAAATTAGCTTTAAGGCAAGTTATAGTGAAAATAACTGACGTACTGAGTTTGACATAGACATAGCTGTTTATCAGGCACAGTTTAGCAAAGTTATCACCTCTGCTTTCTTTACAGAAGAATTCCAGGGCTTCTTTCATCAAGGTAGTGAGTTCATGCAGTGGACAAAGAGGCAACATACATATTCAGATCTGAATTAGCTTTAGGCTACGGTTTGGGTTCCAGGGCAAATCAGGACTAGATTTTTAGATTCAATAGCACCAGGATGTTACCAAATAGTCTCATGGGATTTCCACCCAAAAATTATGTGAAACTCAAAGTACAACTAATCTCACCATCTTGAATAGTGAAAATATCTTTGTTGAGTAGAATTCAACTATTTGGAGTTAAAATCCTGTGTCTATGGCTATTCTTGCAAGACTTTGGTTACCTCTAGCTGGAACCTCTAAAGAATGACTTTCTGGTTTTAGACCTGGCCTAGATTTAAAATCTTACTTCAGAGCTAGAAGTTTCAAAGGGAATCCTTGAGATTTGGATCTGAACTCCACCTGCAAAATAAAAAGGCATCAGGATTTGAAATTTTGATTTTGTTATGTAGTTATTACACTAGAGTTCAGCAAAAATTGTTTTACACCAACAGAGTTTTGTATATATCTTTTTTTCTTCCATTTCTGTCTGTATTTTTGCACCTCCTGAGTGAGCTTCACATTGCATTTCAGATTTTCCAGATTTTCAAATAATGATGGGCAACCTCTGAAATATGGCCACCAAGTATAAGGCTATGTGGTTTTACTGAGCATATTTCAATCTTCATATATCCACCATGGGATAGGAAAGGATAGTTCAACTGAGTGAAACATTTGGCAGTGGAATGAAACTAGAGAAACAGCTTTGCCTAATCATGGACAAGAGACACTTTTGAATCTGGACTAGACATCTGCTGCTAAGCTGCATTTACACAGAATTATGTTTTTCCCCTCTAACTAGCCTTAAATAACTAAATTCTGCTCCAATTTACATCAGTATAAATAAAAAATAACCCCTTTGGTGCTAGTGGTATTACTCAAAATTTACCTTTCTTTAAATTAGATTATTATTTGGCTGTAAGGTTGCATATGAAAAAGCAGAAGTTGTTGCAAACTGAAATAATTTTGTCTTACTTGCTGGTAAAATAGACCAGTTCTCATGAGATTTCTAGATCAAAACAGTGTGGGTTATCTTTAGATAAACACCCAGATAGCCACCAACCCTTTTGAAGGTCACTCATCACTACTTACTCATTTACCTACCAGTCTCAGTCTCCAACCTTTCCCTGCTGAAAACCCACACTCCCCATTTCATAATGTATTTCTGCTTTGTACCATATAAGCTCTCTGTCAGGAGTATCAGGAAGTGTATTTCAATTATTTTTTTTATAAAGAATAATACTTTAAAACAACTTCTTTAAACTGAGGTTGCATCTTTAATGGTTTTTTCCTGGTTTTAATCAAGTGTTGTTTTTCTCACCCACTGCACATGGATGTATAACATATGTCCAGGGAAATGGGTGTGTACCACATGGCCAGAAAGGATGAATGCAGTATAAACCATAGACAGGCAAAGTGATAGAGAAAAAAATATAGTAGTATCATAGTTGGTGCACCCAGCTCCTAAAATGTACTACACAATGGATGTGCATTTTAAACCCAGGTGATTTAATTTTTTCTTCAATATTTATTAAAGCTGCTTTCTTGTTTAAGCTACGGTTCCTCAAATGGTTTTGTACTTACAGAATCACAGGGTTGGTGGGGTTTAATTCTGATTTCACAATGGTTTTACTCTGGTGTTACTGCATTGACTTCAGTGGAGTTGCTTATGATTTACCTCAGTGTGTATGAGATCAGAATCAGGCCCTAAAGTAAGGCTGTGTTGTGTTGGAGTTTATTTTTGTAGTTTTCACTATGCTAAAAAATGAGGAATTGAACCTATTTGGAAAGAGAGCATGCTTTGTTAATTCCTAAGGACCATAGAGTATATACCCTGGCTTCTACTCAAAAGAGGTCATGGACCAGGTCCCAAATCCAACTGAATTATTTCTTTAAAACTTGGCTAGACTAGAGAAAACTATTTTTCCCATTGCTCTGTCTTGATCTCTCATAACTGGTACACAGGGCCTCAGGAGCCATTATGATTTACCAAATGAATACTAGGGTTTTCAGGGAGTTGTCTTGATATAGGCTTGCCTGATAGATGTAAAATATACCCGGGCTATGTTAAATTTCAGACCATAGTTTTGCATGATTGTTACCTGAGAATAATCCCTTCATATTCTTCTGTATCTCAGAGCATGTTCTTGGATGGGTCTGACTGTTACAGGGAAAAAAATCCACATTTGTTGGGGAATCCACCTTTTGCTGTGGAATGAGGCTTCAGATTCTAAGCTTTAATTTGAGAATAAAAGTTGTTTCTAACCCACAAGTTATATTCAATATAACCCACAAAATTGTGAACTGAGCATAAACTGGTGCAATGTTTCTTTCTGAGTCCAACGACAACCTGGTACATAGCTTTGATAATATTGCATCTCAGGGGGGGTGCTAATTCTGAAACTTAAAGATGATGACTTTAGTGTCAGCACTGTTAACTCTCTCACGACCATTCCTTTTAACATCAGCATCCAGCATATGTTTTATTCTGATTCAAAACTGTCTTACGCCTCCCCAGCTGGAGAGCTTAATGCAAAATAAATAACACATGGGCTAATGTGCTGATTGTATTAATTTTTTTAACTGAATTAATTAAAAACTGGGGTTTATAATTTGATTTAAATGGATCTATTTCAAAATTTGTAGTCTCCTACACCAGAATGTCCCAAGTCTTTAGGGACTTGCCATAAACTTTAGGTTCAGGCTTTACTTGGGAAAACTGTGTGGAAACATGTATACAAACATCCTTGTCTGTTCTGCTTCCCAGCTTTTGTCTCAAACCTACCTGGTAGATTTACTGCTTGATTTCACATCAGTAATCTGACTCGCTGTGTGATTTCCAAAAGTCTGCAGAAAGGAATTAGCACTTATTGCTGCAAAAGATTATGACATCAGAGAGGTTTAAAAGAGAATGAATGGTGTGGTTAGCCAAGCATTCATATTACTGGAGGAGAGGGTTATATGGAAACATGGCCTTTCTGTCAGACAGAATGAATGAGATATATCATTTATTTGTCCATTTCTTAAAAGGATATGGGAAAGGAGACAATCTATCTTAATAAGCGCATTCTTTGAGCATCAACCAACCAGAATGTAATATTTTTTGAACATCTATATGTGATCTGATTATTAAATTAGGATATTGAACTAAATTTAACGCATCAATTTATAAATCAGTCAGTTACATTAGCCAATTATATACTGATAAATGGGAGATAATAGCAATTACTACTTTCTGAGCCATAAGGCACTGAATCCCCAATCAGTTGTATGACTTACAGATTACAGACATAATTTACAAGTTTTCATTTACATGACTTATATCCCTAATGTCTTAGGAATTAATCCTATATTTTAGGAAAGAAACTGAGTTTAATGTAGTGGCATAACAACAAAACCAATTGAATTCACAATTCAGGTGACACTACATTTTTAACCCCTGCTGCTGCTGTTCATAAGGTTCAGCGAGGAGAGTTAAAGACTGAATTGTAGCCTTAATATTGAATGTCATGGCTTTTGACTTGTGTATGACCTAACCTATGTGTTGTACCTGTGGATTTTTTTTAAAGCACACTTCAATGGCAGGCAGTTGTGAACCAGACCATTTGCAATGGAAGAGGTAGGAGTTTACTCTTGTGGAAATTGTACATTGTTCCTTGCACTAGACACGCTCAAATCTATTTTGAGGTAAATGAACATCATGGTACTTAAATTTCTTAGTACAATTCTACATAAACTTTTAATTCTCTATTTCTTTGAGATCCAAGTTTGAACTCATTAATGTCAATGAGGTTTTGCCACAGACTACAAAAAAAGCAAAGGATGATCAGTGGAGAATGTGTTGCAAATTAATATTTGTTTTAATTTTTTAAAAACTTTTTTCTCCTTTTATTGCTTCCTTCCTGGAATCTATTAGATTATTCTGTTTAGCACAAAATAATCTTTCTTGTGCTATTCAAACCATGAAGAGCTATTGAGGCCAGACTAATTCAGCTGTGGTTCATCAATTATAAAGCACTCTCAGATCCTGGGATAAAAGGTGGTCTAGAAATGCAAAATACTGTTATGATTATGAATGATTAGGATCTGGCTAGTAGCAAAAAGCACAGTAATATATCATGGGTACGGCCAGGGTCCTGTGCACTCTGCAGCACACTGGACCTAGATAGTGCAGTGAGGCCTTCAGATTTCTGCAGCACATTGGAAATTCTATGGTAATAAGAGATGTAGAGAAAACCATTCAGAAATGAGTTCATTGTTGAATGATAGAAAGCAGTATTGATTGCATTATTTGTTTTGAATATGTAATTGAATAATAACATATGTTTCAATTTTGCCTCAGGATCTAACATTGGCATGTCATAACATTTCTAGGATGGCGGGCCTCACTACAGAATTTAGGATCAGCCTTTTCTTCTTGCTATGGGTGGGGATGAGTGATCTCTACCTCATCTCTTTCTACCTGCTGGGTGATAGACTCTGTACTCTGCCTGATGTGGGTGAGTTGAGAGCAAGAAGAAAGATGGAAGGACGCTCAGGGGGAAACAAGTGAATAGGCAGCAGCAGGTGAGGGAGAGGAGAGATCAGATAATCAAGGATTATTTAGAATGGCTGCGTGTTGATAGCACGTGTCAGCTTCAGTTTGCAGACTGATTTAAAAAACAAAACCAACAAAATAATTTCCTGGTGGTAGGGATTTGGGGCTGACAGCCTTCTACCTTGTTCAGCATCCTTGTCAAAATTCTAGTGTTATGAATGGTGGTGTGGAATAACGACCACTCTTATAGTTTAGGATTCAGAAATTAGCCTGAGGTCTTTATTGCAGTCAAGCATCGATGCTTGGGGAGGGAACATCAGTCTGACACCTGCAAGTGCAGACTGGCTATCTCCCCCCTTTACAACAATCTCCATGAATATTTATAGATTCTTATTAATTATGCAAGTGTCATACATCCACATGGTACCTTCCAAGTTTGGAAAAGTCCCAAACTTTACTTACTTGTGCCATATAAGGAATAAATGTAATTAAGTACCAATCAAATCATAGTATTAACATTAGCGTCGATAAAAACATGTTTTTCAGCAAGCACCGGGTAATTGTGATCAGCCTAACATCCTACAAGGCTAAAAGGAGATGATATTGCGGTAGCAGGAACCGGGTTTCATATCCAGATATCTTTGACCTATGTTGTCCGCTGTAACTGCTGAAGGCTCAGATCATAATCTTTTGCCTTCCTCTTTTTTATTTTGTTTTATAGCAGGCCTTATGCTTAACTTGACTATATGTTAGGCCTGAAGCAAAGCCATCCTATATTTACTTCTACACTGGTAAGCAATGTCTCCTAGCTCAGGAAGCAAACTACCTCTGTAGAGAATATGTAGAGAATATGCCCAATTAAACTTTCTTGGGAAAGGAAAAATAGAACAAAAAATGATTTCCTGTGGCCAGGAGGAAGATTGTTGAACAGCTGGCCCAAAAGGCACATTCTGTGCTGCCCAGACTGGCAGAATTAACCAGGGTCAGATTAAGGCTGACGTTATGCTCTTTATTTATCTAGTTATGCCTAAATAGTACAGAAACCCCGGAAAGTAGGAAATCTTCACCACCTTTTGAAATGGGATAGGGTGAAATGAAAAGCATTAGAGAGATTGACTTCTAACTGTTTCTCAAATATTACTTCTGCCATCAAATGTCAACAGCTAATAGATGTAGAAAACCTCCCTGCTCCTGTCTTTCATACTGATGTGACTGGATGGCCAGTCACATAAACATGAAGTGAACAGTGAAGGATTCCCCCCCCCCCCCCAAAAAAAACAAATTCTCTCTAGCTGGAGCATAACTGGAATTGCAGTTTTCCCATTGAAATAATCTGGGATTTTCATTTTATATCACTATGCACATTATACCATTTTGTTGGATAGAAATATTAATGACCACAACCAAGCTTATAATGGTGATCATCACATAACGATGAGCACATTAAGTGCCTGAGTCCCGGTCTGTTTTTCAGCAGTCAGACTGCACGAAAAGAACTCTGGAAAAAAATGCCAGAATTGTGGATGATCTAGTTTTGGTTCATGCATTTGTTATATACATATAACATGCATAATTAATTATATCTGAGTTTACTACACCAGCAGTGGTCTGCCAAATATCATTTTGATGAAAGCTTTCATGGCAAACAGCCTTAACCATAGTAATTTGGCTGAGCTACTAGTAATATATTTGTGCTACTATTAGCACCATCACAAGACAATCAGTGAGTCTGTCAGAATCATGTCAATGGTACACACTATATGAATCTCAACCTACTTAAATATAAGATAACTAGATGTAAAGTGAAATATAAACTAACCAAAAACTATAAATATAATCCTAGTAAAACATAAAAACTTCTCAATAAACCAAATGAAAAAAAGTTGCAATGTTTAATAGACCTAACAGGAACTAGGAAAACTAGCTTAAATATTCCAGTGTTATTGCTGGGGCAGCCAAAACGCTGTCATTTGCACACCTTTATTTTGGCCCCAAATCTGAAATTGAATTTATTAATCATTTAAGTGAAATGGAAGCTTGGCAGAAGTTCGGTTGTTGTTTTTTTCACCTCTCTGTAATTCTATGGGATTCTAGATAATACAGTTTCCCTTAATACACCTTCCAGGGTGCTAAAGAAAGGATTTTTATTTACAAGCTCTGGCCAGTCTGGAGTTCAAGAACTCTGATCACCAGATCGTGTTTTCAGGAATTTAAGAATCCATTTTAAAAATAGAACTTTGGCCTACGGAGTCTTGAACATTTGCTTTTGACAGTCTTAATTGTTGGGGTGGGGAGAGAATTCTCCTCAGCTTTTGTTCTCTTGTGCTCGATCCTCTTTGGCCTACAATTGGAAAAGGAATAAAAACTCCAGGTAGTCTTCTCCACACCAGTTCCCTGCATGCCCCTTCCTGTTCCCCTCAGGAGGAAATCCTTTATCATTCACATATACACCTACCTTTTTGAGGTATATTCCAGTGTGCTGCAGATTAGCATTCTGCGTGGCTTGATAGAATTATTAGTCTATGTCTTTAAAAATTATGTGATGGCCATGTGAGGTCTGTGTGAAAAATGAAGGTATTATGTTGCAGACCATCATCTTGACTGTTGGGGGTCAGTTTTGTGCCATCAGAGTGAATCGGTCTCTGACTCTTTTATCTGGAAAGGAGTAAGACAATATGACAGAAATGCACGCACGGTGGTGAATAGCATGGAATGCAATATGAGCTCACTCCTCGCAAGTGTGAGGGAACATCTAATTAATTCAAAAGGCATCAAGTTTAAAACTGAAAAAGAAAACACACATAGTCTGTGTATTCAACTTGTGGATATCATTGCCACATTATATTAATTGAGGCAAACAGTTTAGTACATCAATAAGGATATATTTATGTGAGTATAAATAGGGGGGATAAAATAACAGAAACCTTTCAGAATATTTTCATCTATGCTAGAGTAATGTACCAATACAATCAATGGATTAATGTGTTTGTGTGGTTGGCATCTATGAGAGAGAATACCAGACTCCTGGCAATTTCTAGGAGAAGGCTCTACATGGCTTTCAAAGATATTATGACAGGTTTCAGAGTAGTAGCTGTGTTAGTCTGTATCTGCAAAAAAAGAACGAGGAGCATTTGCATCTTTTAGGTCTATAAAATACAATTAGATCATTAGGAAACAATGTTAGTTTGAGTGCTGTAGAAGAAGCAGAAAACAGGAAATCAAAGGAGGGAACGACCATTGTCCAGATTTCTTGGACTTTTATTTTTAATCTGGAGCAGGGGCAGGGCCTGGATATCCAAGGCACAGACAGACTTCAATGACTTGCCCAAGATCACACAGGGTATCTGTGGTAAAGCAGGAATTCAGCGAGGTCTTCCGTGGCTTAAGCTAGGGTCCTTATCACTGGACCATCCTTATTGCTGGTAATTGATCTTTCATTCTGCTGAATTTGTCACTATTTCCAATTATAAGAATTAAGATTGGGATTTTCAGAGGCACCACAGGCAATGAGAGTTGGCCACCTGACTCCCGTAAACTCCAAGTTGTTATTTTTTATTCATATTTATAAGTGTTTTGGAGATTGTAGTCTTATATTTTCTGCACAAAACTAGAAAAAAAATATAGGAAAGCTTCCTAGACTATAAAATGATCATGGAAAATAACCCTTTTACTTATTCATTTATTGTTTGGCTTAACATGAGACATTTTGTGATGGACCAGTTTCAAAACTTCAGTAATGCTAAGAGAGAGGAAAACTCAGTTTATTCTCACATATCAGTATGTGTGGAGGCCAGTGGATTGTTTTACAACCTGTCACAACCTTTTGAACAGCATGGATCTCCGCATGGTTTTGGCACTGTTCCCAAAAGTATTGCACCAGGAAAGTGGAATTTTCACCTTCTGGAATGCTGATTGGTTGATGCTGGAAGATGTCATTCCCTTCTGGAGGCAACACTTCTGGGAATGATATCATGCAGCATGATTGTTGGGAAGACACAGGAATTAGAAGATATTTTTCTCTCATTTGTTGATAGTAGATAATTATATTCTCTTCTCGTCATATCCATTCAATATCCAACTCCTGTGGAATATTTATATTTTCTTGAAATTCAAGAGTTAAAGGAAGGAAATTTTTTACAGAATACTGTAAATGGCTTGTTTTGCTGGCAAACAGGAGCAAACTCGCTAGGATTTCTTCATTAGAGCCTTGCCATTTAAGCCATCAGCGGCATTTTGTGAAGACATCAAACATGTGTATACCAGATGCTGGCAAGCAAAGCAGCACTAAGGACCTGACTCAATTTAACAATAATCTGTGGACAGCGGGTGTGAACCTGAGCTGGGCCAACACCTCATCAGACTGCATGGCTAATTGATTTCAAAATTAGACTTGGTATTTCTGAACAATAATCTTAAAAGGCAGCAATAAAATACATCAGAATCCTTTGAGCTAGCCAAGCTTTCATCCAAATGGCTTATTACAAAGAGCTGGCACACCTGAACTTTGGCATAGACAAATAAATCCCAAAACAGCAAATGGAAACCACATTTGGCACTGAAGGTTTGTCAAGAGAAGTTTGTAGTCATCAGGAAACAAGATTTTGGATTTTTTTTTTCTTTTAGTGGCAGAAAATAATTCACTGAATGTGTTTCACTGTGACTGCTGTGATTTATGCAATAAAAATATGTATAATGGTTATTAGGGGGCTTTTTTGAGTATCAAACAATCTTTAGGATACCAGAAGCCCAAAAAGCACAGCAAGGGTTACAGTTACCCCAACAGTGATAACTTAATCGCATGTGTAGGCCTTCCCCCTTTGAACTCTAAATGGCTGCTTTGTGGCATCAGGGTCCAAAAGGATTTAGATCTGACTTTTGTGTGGCTACAATAAATTATACCCAACTATCTGAGAAATGCTTGGAATCTTATCTCAAAGGGGCAAACTGAGATTACAGTTTCTCGTTTAAGGGATGACATAAATTCTGAGTACAAATCTTTCCTGGAGTTAACATTTCAGAACACGTACATTTGTTTTTCCTCTTTTCTATATTATTATACAATAGGCTCTTTTCTATAGTGCTTTAAGATATTGGAGATTTGGGAACAGAGAAACCAACCCATTAAATTATCATTAGTTTATCAGTGCAATAATGATTGAAAAAGTGGCTTCTTCACTTACTGATATGATTGAAGAAGGGACAGAAAAAATCTCTGATAGCAGCAGCTGATACATGGGGTACCTTAAAACTACTTGGATAGTCTATGGGTTTTTTTTTATTTTTTTGGTTTAGTTATGTTTAACTTCTGAAACTGATTTTAAAAAGTGAAGACAGGTAAGAAGCAACTGACGCTTACAACAATTAAATGGGCTAGACAGTTCTTAATTATTGCCATTGTGTGTAAAATTCAAATAAATACTCAGTTTTACCATCCTGACAGTTGGATGCCTGGGAGCATCGAAACTACCAAGTTGCTGGGCGTTTGAATTCTTAATTTGGTGGTTCTAAATTACACCAATATTTGTAAGCTCTCTCTTAAGATCACACCAAACAACAGTGAGTTAATTGTGCTGCAAGGGTACATTTTTGAACTGCCTGCATTTTTTTGCATTCGTACAGATAGTCTGATTTTTAATTTTAAGACAAGGATGGATTCTAATATTATTTACAATGATGACAATCCAGATTTAGTCTGGCTTCACACTGATTTGAGTGAAATCAGAATTTATAGTTTGACATTGCAATTAATTAGTTATAGCAAATGCCTGATTCGGTTACACCAGTTTAAAACAGATATAACTCTATTGACTTAATAGAGCTACTCTGAATTTGCATTGCTGCAAGAGGACAATCAGACCCTGAAGATGCATCTTTCCTTCCTTGAAAAGTTTCTGGTCTGTCTTCTTAATTACTTTACCAATGTTCCTGTATTATTTGATCCTACCAATATGTAATTTTGGCTCCAATCGACCAGATGTTTTAGAGTCCTTTCCATTAGTGTTCTGAATTCCAGTACAGGTTAATTATATGATTTTGGTGTTCTCTAACACATTTCCCCTAAACTCTACAAGTATGTGAGTAACAAATACCAGTTTTATTCATATTTTCGGGTAGTTTTAATAATCCTTTAATTATTGGCAAAGTCAGTTCTTTAGTTCGTCAATCTACTATGAGAGACAATTTGTGATTTTCTTACTGAAATACTTTTCTTTGTATTAAGTGAAACTTTCTCCTACCCCCATTTTAACATCTAATTATGTACTTGTTAATTCTCATCTCCTTGAATGTCTTCAAAATCAAATATAAACAAACCTAGATGCATAACAGATGTACAAATAAGGACATTATGGGTCAAATTCTGACCTCAGTTACATCTGTGAAACCTCGCTGGCTCCAGCAGCGGTTGCATAGGTGTAAATGAGGGTAGATTTGACTAAATTATTTCACTGCTCATAATGACACTTTCATCTGCTCATGTAGTACAAAATCTATGGCAAAATCCCAGCTGCCATGGGAGAAAGACCGTTCCAAAACTTGTCTTGAGTCTCTTATTCCCTCATATGGACTCTTCAAGTTTTCCTCCTAATTTTCTATGGTTTTTCCATTTATGTATATGCAAAACAAAGGAACACATCAAAGTAGCACAGTCAGCATAACAAAACCCATATACAAAGTCTTGAGCCAGCTGGTATTCTTACATGTTTTAGATTAGAGTCCAGAGTGTACTAAGACTAGACCACCGCAGGAGAAAGGGCTATACGACACTGAGAATGTTCCCATGCACCGAATTACAGAAACACCTGTGGCAAATTAATCTGTGAAAATCCACTGTGAAAATTCACAAGGGTTAATGGCTTTTTCTCCCCTCTGAAAGGGGGGTGGTCTTGTTATAGGGCTGCTGTAAAAAAACATATAGGGACACAGATTTTTTTTTTTATGTTCAAGGTCAAAAATTAAACAAAATAGAAAAACAGAAAAGATACAATGTAGAGCAAGTATAAAAATACAGCAAATGTGAGCATTCTTTTGCTTTTAATTCTGTTGCATTCGAAGGCGGGAGGTATACGTCTTCCATATTATGGCTCAAGAGAATATACATATATACATAGATTATATAAAAAGAAGCAATTAACTCTTGGCTGTTCACTGAGGGATTATTTTGTTCTAGAAAAGGGAATTGGGCCACATAAAATCGCTAGTGTTTTTCCCTAGTTATCTAGGAGCCTTTACTTATGTGTGCCTAGAACCTTCTATACTTGTATAGCATCAGAGGTTCTTTTTTTATTTGGTGTTTGGTCAGTGTATACCTTACGATAATGAGGAGAGATTAAATTAGTCTAATTCATTATTCATCCTCTAGGAGTTATAATGGTACCTAACAAATTGAGAGGTAATATGAACTCACTGATTGAGAAAATTAAAGCCTAATCTACCAAAGAATTTGAACATATCCATTAACTTCTGTGTGAGTACTCACACACTTAAGAATGGGCTCCCAAAATGTTGCCAAATTTCCTAGTTCTAATGCTGTAGCTTTGTTAAACTAGCTTTGCATTAGTTTTAAATGTTTTCATGTATTAGTCTTTCCTACCAATTCCACAAACAAGACTACAGTTGTCTTCTGGGTGGAGATGAACAAACTGACTGCTTTTAGAGTGAAGCCAGGAATTCAAAGAGATAACATGACAGAAGTCAGAAAGTGATTATCTCAAGTTTTTACAGACTATTTGTATATTGTTAATTCCTTACATGCAAGTTCTGAAGGCTAGGATTATTCAGCTATCAGTTGGTCTAACTACCTGACCTGGCGCCTACATTGGTGGAAGATAATTATTCAAAAGGTGCAATATTCAGAACTTTTCTGAAACAGGCCTACCTCCACCAGCAACAGAGGGTTGCTGTTTTGCTAATATGTCTGATGTTTATGGATAAAGGAAAAAGCCTTGGCAATCAAGGTTGGTTTGTAATAAATACCATCCCCTCTGTTCACTTCTTATGCATACATACTCTGTGTCTGTTGTATCCTACATCTTTTTTAATGTGAGATTATATTTATTTTTTATTTCAGATTTTAATTGAGGTGATTGTCAGGATATCAATCCAAAAAATAGAAAAAGAAGAGAGAGAATTTCAGTAAAACCAACTCCTTATATAAAATCCAAATTAAATCTGAAGGGGCAGGAAGAAAGTGTAAGTAGTGTTTATTTAGGAACAATAAATCAACAAGATTTGAAGAAACTGCATCGTTAAATCTCAGTATGACTTGATCAAACATAAACCCTTGATTTAATTTTGTTTTTGCATTTTGGAGTAATATGGAGATTTCACCTTCTATTTTAGCTCATATTGTAGCAATATTACTATTATGGTATTGAATAAAAAGAATACTAAAGGACAAATCCTGCGTTGGCGTATTGGTCTCTAAAGGTAATACTAACCATATGAGCTTGATGCATGGATGTAGAGAATATCTGAGCATCTGTATCACGGAGGTGCACCTCTACATTCAGTGCTTATCTCTGTGAGCTCTTTGTATAGTGGTTGAAGTTGTGAAGGGCTAAGGTGGTGGTTGAGTGATCCAAAGAGTGAGAATCATTGTCCTTCACCCAGTGAGAGTGCAGGGCTGACAGCCACAGCTTCTTGGGAAGTGCTCTGGTTTCCAGGATTTGGCCCTTTATAAAATACCATAAAAAAGGGATTAAGGTGACATGACAGTGGTTATGAAGAGAATAATTCATAATATGTAATATTTAAATCACTTTAGAGAGATGTGATATATAAGCACAAAGTAGGAACAGCTCTTTGTCCAGATGTTGCTATTTTAAATCACATGGGCAGTTTCATAATGCATAAGCCACATCATTTAAAGGCAAAAGTGATAGAATGAGTAAATCCTTTTGATACTGTCTTCCACTGCATCCACTTGGCTCTCCTTCACTATTAGAATCCCATCAACACTAAGCTGAGAAAAGGACATCATCATGGAATGTTAAGACAGCATAGATGTAAGTCACAAATGAGAGCTACACTATGCCCAAAAGATCCCAAAGGAATACAGACAGCTGTGGGTCAAGAGTGCTGGATATGCAAGGACAGTATAGTCAGCAGCCTAGCAGATGTGTTTTTCATGGACATAGATCCTCAGCTGGAGCAAGCTGGTAAGTAGACTTCAACCTATTATAAATTAAATGCTTGAGTGCTTTCAAACATTCCTGGCACTTGGGGCCAGATCTTCAGCTGGTGTAAAAAGGCAAAAGGCAAAAAGACTTCAGTGGAGTGATGTTAACTCACACCATCTGAAGATGGTGATCATGGTGGTGATGAAGCTGAACATAGAAAAGATGCTGTCATTTGAAAGTACAGTGACAAAATAAGTTATACCAATAAGAACATTAAGATGTCTGATGTGCATTAACAATGTCAAGATTAACCAATGTGATTAAGCTGGCTAATTCTAAACCTATTATTTTCAGATTTGACTTAAATGTTCTCATTATCACTTTATCTCTTTCACTGTGCAAATCAATCTATGACATATAGCCTCATTTTTTCAGTATTATCAAACCAAGGCACAAATCCAATTAAGCAGTTGTGATGCCAAAACCTGCGCTCCTGGCGAAATGCATCATGCAGCACATCAAGGTAAGTGAATTAAAAAAGCATCTGAGCAGGTATCTGGTGTGTGTCACGGTTCATTCTTCCATAATAAACTATGTTCTCCCTCTCATTCATTTGTCAATCATAGTAACTAAAGATTATTATTTGCTGTATGTACGTGACACCAGCAATTTGCAACGTCTGTTGGCAAGAAAATCAGGTTAGAATGACAGAGTGAGAAATTAAGCAGAAGTCTGATGTAATTAGCTACAACAATCAGTGCTCTAATTTCTGATTTATTGTTTCCTGTTTTCCTGCTGCACTCAGCCCATGCATACTGTATGCACTTCATATAGGTCAAACAATTGCCTTATCAGTCCTGGCAAACCAAGAGGTCAGAGTTAACAATATTTATTTAAACATTCAGGATGCTTCCCACTGCAATTAGGAAATAACTATTACTAATAGGCCTTTGGTGCTATTTCCTCATTTATACAATTTTATAAAGACTAAAGGAACAGAAGCAATAGGGAATTTGGATTTCAGACTCTTAAAAATATCTCTTGAAGATAGATTTATTTGACTTGTAGCATTTTGTTTAGTCAAAATGTCTGGATTAGAATTTGGCATTTCTTAAAAACAATGAGCCAAATCTTGGTCTCAGTGAAATCAATGAGAGTTTTGCCCCTCACTTCAGTGGGATTAGGATTTGGCTCTATGTATCTGTTTTGGCTGCCATGTTCACATTATACAGAGTTCACATTTTTTGGATGAGAGATTCCTCTTCGTAATTGAGGACTACTCATAAATTACTATTATACTATAGTTGTAAATCCACTATGAATGTAAGTGAAGGTATAGTTCAATTTGATATCTTTATAGCATCTTGGATTAAAAGTTTCACAACAAATATATTTGAGCATTTGTCTTATTCAATTACATCCATGTTATTTAAAAAAGATTATGAAGGGAGCATCACAAGCTCAGAACAACTGGGAAAATCCCATTCGACTTGGATAATTCTGTATATTTTAGAGAGTCAAGTAACTCCAGTTAAATGCCGGGTTGGAGGAACAGTTGTGAGTTGAGAGTGTAAAAGGTAGCCATTGACATCCATGAATTGAACTCTTGCTATGAAATTGGGTCTAACCTTTTATAACCCTGATTCACAACGTGTTATAACTATGACCCAGCACTACTGTGTGTCACATCTTTACTGTGGATGGGCACTGAGCCCGGTGATGGGTTAAAGGAGTGTTGGGTAGAGAAAAAAAGAACATGGAATTAATGGACGTTGAGAGGGAAAAGAGTACAGAATGGATGGATTTATATATTTTTTATTTTTTTGAGAGAGAGGTGTAGGAGGAAGTGTATTTTACCTAGGGAATGTCATAGCACATCACTGACCCTAGTTAACATAGAATGTCTCTTGAAAGTCAGCCTTTAGTTAAGGGGGAGCCATTTGGTGGGAGTGTTGCTGTGGAAGGAAGTCTGAATATTGAGATTTTACATTATTAGCCTTTTTGCAATAGTTATTTAACCAGACTTTAACTGTTTTCTATTTTCAGCATTCCTACCTCCTTGTTAGGTTACATGAAGCCATGGGTGGATAACCCATCTTCTGTGTTTTTTTATTAGTCTCTTCTGTGTGTTTATTGGCTCCTTGGATTGTAAGCATTGATCCCATTAGAATAAGTTACTCTGGGTTTCCCTATAAAATTTCCTCAGTGGATTAAACCCTGTACTCACAGTATGAAATCTGTTTCCCCGGGGGGAGAAACCTCCCACTCTGATCAGACTTCCCAAGTAGTCCTTTACCTCTTCTGTCAATAACTGTTTTTAAGTTTTTCCTTATTTTCAAATTCTTCAAACTTATTACTATTATTTTTCTTGAAGTGCAATGAACACAATGATGCTAGTAAGAGTTACAGTGTTGGTCAGGGTGAAATGAAAGTTATGCAACTGTTTTTTTTAATGTTTTGTAAAATGGATGAACACCTGAACTAAGAATTTATATGCCAACTTTCAGTCAAGTTATGGCTCCTTATGGCTGCTTTAAACATATGTAGGGCTTGATCCTGTTCCCACTGATATCAGTGGCAAAGCTTCCATTCACTTAAATGCGAGCAGAATCAGGCACAAAAGATACTGCTGTTAAAGAGCCTTCCTATAATGAAGTTTGGGGCGGGTAGGGGGTACTAAGAATTCCGAGTTGTTTGTAACAAGATGTGCCTTCTAAAGAGGGAAAGCATATTTAAAAAGCAAGAAAAAACCCAACCTTCAGTAAAATTCTGTAGGCAAGTGTACAACAATCCCTCAGTAGTTATATCAGAAACTCTGAAAACCTTATGTATAAAGACCGTGTTTAACTTTAAGAAGGGGTTTAATTCCCACTGAAGTCACTGAAATGCGCACACTAGCTTAAACATAAGTACAGTAAACCCTCGATTTAACGGACCTCGATTTAACGGACTTCGGATGCAACGGACAAAATTTCTGAGCAAGTCTGATGCATTCCTGATCTATTTCTGGCGGGCTGGCTGCCGGCTCCCCGCTGCCGCCTGGGTCGCAGCAGCGGGCGGGCTGGTTGCCGGCTCCCGGCTGCCGCCCGGGTCACAGCAGCAGGCGGGCTGTGGAGCTGCCGCCCCGACCCTGTGGCAGGTAGGCTACTGCTCCAACAGCTCTTTTTTATTATTATTATTATTAAATAACAGACTTTTTGATTTAACGGACACCCCCTTGCCCGAATTAGTCCGTTAAATGGAGGTTTTACTGTACATGCTTAAGTGCTTTCCTGAATCAGAGCCAGAATGATGAACTCTAGTACCGATGACAACTGTATTTAAAAGAAAATTTTACAACTGCTCTTCTTTCCAGATACTGGGTTTGTTTTCTGCATATTCTATGTATCTCTGGACTTATTAAAAGAAATGAGTGACATTTTTTTAAATGATAGAAGATTGAGCAAAGTGACATTTCTATTTTTGCCTGTTGTTGAATTTTAATGCTTAATATATGTAACACTGATTGTCTTGACTTATCAACAGCTAATAATAAGTAATAATACTTCATTCTTATGCAGCATCTTTTGTCCAAATATCTCAAAACACTTTATAGACATTAAAGGATACCAAAGAGTCACAGTAATTTTAGTCAGAGAGTTTGTGGTGAACAAAGATTGAAGAATTGGAGTTTGTTTAATTCTTGCAACACCATTATGAGGTACTATATGTAAATATTATGGTACCTGTTTTGGAGATCTGAAACTAAGGTATGGAGAAATCAAGTGACTTTGTTGAACAAGAACAAGTCAGTGGAATACAACTCAAGATTTCTAGTCCCCTCCTTTCACTAATATATAATTAATCTCAGATGAATACCTTGCCAAACGTTCAGCTAAAGGATGTGAATCAGTGTTGCTCAGTTCAATTCAGTTTACACCAATTTACACAAGCTGATACAGTTCTAAGGGTATAATGCACACTGCCACAAAGAGGCCATTTAAAACCATTCTGTATTACTTAAGACTAGGGCTGATCAAAACCTGTTTTTTGATAGCAAATTGGGGCTTTGTAATAGTTTTTTTTTTTGGTGATAAACAAATGCCTGAAAACTGAAATATTTTTATTTGGATGTGCCTATGAGGTGTCTTATGGGAATTGCAGTTTGGTTCTTTCATGCTTCCAGCCAGACTTGATTTCTCATAATGCACCATCTTCACTCACCAAGATGAGAAGCCATGGTGTGTTGTGAGAGAGATCATCTGACCAAGAAGCTGACCTATAGAGGCTGTGAGAACAAGAGAGCCAAACATCAGTGAGGCACCTCCCATGAGGCACCACCATTGTGGAATTTCTGAATTGAAATATTGCCGTTTTCAGTTTAAATATTTTTATTTTTTTTACCCAAATAGTCCAAATTTTCCACAGGGAGAAATATATTTTCTAACCAGCTGGACATAAGATCTATGGTAAGATTGTTCATACAGACTAATGTGGAATATGAGAATCAGGGTGGCTATGAAGGGATGATTCTGGATTAGCAACAGATCCAGTACCCTTAATATCCCATGCAGATAGAATTAGCAGTCCATCCCTGTGTAGAGCAAAGCAAAGTTCCATAAGCGCATAGGGAGTATCTTTCACTCAGGTGAAATCTTTAAAAACAGAAATATACTACTATCATTGTCGCTGTTATGAGTTGTTACATTTTAAGTGCATAAGTAACACACAGAAATGACATTTGTATCCTAACATTCAAACAAACATATTCAGCCATTATTACTTTTACTAATCTGAACTAGAAATTGCGAGTAAACATTTGGGCCCCAATTTGTCACAGCATATGCTTAACTGCTACCGAAGGCAACAGTATTTAAGCACATGTGTAAACTGCTTTGCTGAATTGGAGCTTTAAATAGATAGGAATTATCATTATCTAAAAAGAAATAAGTGGATATTAAATTAAAATTAATAATTTTAAATGTACATTAATGGTCTCTTGTTAAAAATGTAAATCTAATATCACTTTCAATATAGCATTTGAATTAATATTAAAGCTATTAATTATTACACTAATATTAGACAGGCATTTATAGTTACATGACACTTCCGAATCAGTATTATATTTTTTGTGTTAGAAGTGTAAATATCCTAATGTTTATGCCTCAAAAGTTATGAACTCTTTGAGGGGGCAAAGTCTTGCTGACTTGCTCCAAATATTGCTAATTTGTTTGCCAGTGAATTTGGAGGAGAAAATAGAATTTCAGCTCAGCCCTCTTGGTTTTATAATTTAATACCAATATTACTTACATTATTAGTTTTACTGGTAAATCAAGAAGTAAGTTGCCAGAGTCCAGCTGTGACCCCAGGGCAGGAACTTTCTGCCTGCTGTCACCTTCTGACAGTTTAGCTGTTAATTACCTCAATCAACTGGAATACAAGCACCTCTCTGTCTGCCAGCTGGCAGGCTCAGCCTCAGAAACTGGCAGCCTGAGAAGATTTAAAACCTGTAACAAAGGGCTGCTATGTAAACAATTTATTGTATAATACACAATGGCAGCAGTAGACCCACATCAGTAATCAAAGGTAGGTTCTGCTATCGTGATTTGTTATGTTAGAAAAGATGTAAGTCCTTGTTTGGGTCTCATTCAGCCAGTAGAATGAAACCTGAGATGCTGAGGTGAAACTCAGTAGCAGCTGACTGATCTCAGACCCTTGTAACACTGGTCCCTAAATCCCAAGTATTAGAATTGTGAGGCTATATGACAAATACACTGACTTACTTAACAGATGAAAATAATAAGACAATACTTGAATTAGCTAGTGACACCGTTGCTGCCAACCCAAAATTGAATTGTAAAATCATGTTTTGAAAACAAATATCAGATCCCATGAGCATGGCATGTAAAAGGAAGACAGGCACCCACTGAGTTCTACAAGTGGCACAAATCTCCCTTGCTGAAGTACATTACGGGAAACCGTCTGTATTTGCATGTCAGAGAGATGTCAACAAAAATGTAACTATGTCACTTGTAACTGGTTACAGTGACTTATGGGCTTGTCTTCATGAGCGCTGCCGGAGATCGATCTTCTGGCGATCGATTTATCGCATCTCGCTAAGACATGATAAATCGATTGCCCAGAGCTCCCCTGTCGACTCCTGAACTCCAGCTCGCCGGGAGGTGCAAGCTGGAGTCGACGGGGGAGCGCGCCGCTGACTGCCGCTCCCCCGGGGACAAGCGGTAAGTCGGCGGCAGATACGCAAACTTCAGCTACGTGATTCACGTAGCTGAAGTTGCGTATCTGCCGTCGATCCCCCCAACCCAGTGAGGACCAGCCCATGTCTCTAACCAATTATAAAATCACAGTTGTAGCTGTAGTGTAGATGATTCCTAAGGTCGTCAAGTCTATCAGCTGTAAGTCTAAGGGGATGTCTACACTACCCACCAGATCGGCGGGTAGCGATCAATCCATTGGTGGTCAATTTATCGTGTCTAGTCTAGATGCAATAAATTGATTCCTGAGTGCTCTCCCGTCAGCTCCTGTACTCCACCGCTGCAAGAGGCACAGGCGGAGTTGATGGGAGAGTGGCAACAGTCGACTCACCACAGTGAAGACGCTACAGTAAGTCGAACTAAGTATGTCAACTTCAGCTATGTTATTCTCATAGCTGAAGTTGCGTATCAGATCGATTCTCCACCCCAGTGTAGACCAGGCCTAAGGGCTGGTCTCCACTACGGGGGGGGGGGGGGGGGAGATCGACTGCAGATACGCAACTTCAGCTACGTGAATCACGTAGCTGAAGTTTGCGTATCTGCAGCCGACTTACCGCTCATCCTCATGGTGGCGGCGGTCGGCGGCGCGCTCCCCCGTCGACTCCAGCTTGCGCCTCCCGTAAGACGCGAGAAATCGATCTCCAGAAGATCGATTGCTACCCGCCGGACATACCCTAAGATACATCATTTGAAAAAGGAAACCATAGAATTAAAAGAAATTTCTAAAAAATAACCTTTCAGAAGAAGTCTTGTACTGACATTTTGGCCTGCATTTTCAGGTCTGTGCAAATTCCCTAGTGCAGTGGTCCCCAACCTTTTTATCACCGCAGACCGGGGGACCGCGGACCGGGGGACTGGGGGGGGGGGGCAGCGGACCGGGGGCCGGGGGACCGCGGACTGGGGGCCGGGGGGGGGGGGCGCTGCTCCTCGCGGACCGGTACCAATTGATCCACGGACCGGTACCAGTCAGCGGCCCGGGGGTTGGGGACCACTGCCCTAGTGTAAACATCCAAGCTGGGAAAACACGTGTATATCTAGGTATGTTCATACATAAGCTGTGGTCTGTAAATCAGCAGTGCTGGATTTGTGTATCTAATTTGGGTGTGCACCTACTCAGTCACACCACTGTTTGAAAATGTGGATGTTTGCTATTATAAGTAGGCAAATCTGCATTGTTAGATCACTACAGTAGCTCTGTTGACCAGCAGTTGTGAATTATACCTTCATGGAGCCTTGAAGCTACATATTCAAGAAAACTGATGTGAATTTTAGAATTGTAACCACTGTATATGGGAGCAATCAACTTTAACTACCAAGTAGGAAATAAGTGAAAATGTGACTTCTAGCAACAACAGTTGTAATGGCTAATATTTCTTAGTGTCAATTGTGAAATATCATGTTTTATTTTCTCATTAAGTTTTTAATGAGTTAAAACTGTCCATTCAAAAACTGGCATAATCGTTAACATATTGATGAACGTTCAAGAAAAGCAACTACATCTATTTTTCTGCCAAGATGTCAAAATATTGTTAAACAAATCACCCTTAAAGAATGCTAGGTTTTTGTCATTTATAACAAGTCTTGGAAAGAAAAGGTTCAGCCTGCAGGAAAAGAAACGTGTATGAAACTACTCCATAGAGAGCAGGGGTCAGCAGCTTTTCAGAAGTGGTGTGCTGAGTCTTCATTTATTCACTCTCATTTAAGGTTTTGCAGGCCAGTAATATGTTTTAACGTTTTTAGAAGGTCTCTTTTTATAAGTCCATAATATATAACTAAACTATTGTTGGGTGTAAATTAAATCAGGTTTTTAAAATGTTTAAGAAGCTTCATTTAAAATTAAAGTTAAAATGCAGAGCCCCCCAGACTGGTGGCCAGCACCCAGGCAGTGTAAGTGCCACTGAAAATCAGCTCGTGTGCCGCCTTTGGCACCAGTGCTATAGGTTGCTTCTACCCCTGATATAGAGTGTAGGTGAGTATGAGCCACAAAATTTGGATCAAGTTCTAAATGTCTTCAAATGCAGCAGAAGACCCATCTCTATTATGAGCATGACTAAAATGAGTAAAAGCAGCCTGAGAACACCCTTCTTCTACTGACCAAAAGTCCACATAAGCCCCAAACCTCCCAGGATAGGGACTCTCAAATTATTAAAATAAAATGAACCTATAAACCATCTTGGATTATGAAAATCTTCTTGAGGCCCATCCTGGAACTCCCAAAGTTCTCTAATGGCTGGGGTGTTAGAGCCTTGAGCTAAATGAGGCTCAGTCTTGCACTTCTTATTCAGATCAAACTTCTATTGAAGTAAATGGACCAAATTCTGCTCTGTTACAATAGTGGTTCTTCAGGATTTACACTGATGTGATCAAAAGCAGAATTTGGTCTATTGACTTCAGTGTCTGCAGGCCTTAAAACTGGAATTTTCACATACATACATATAGCATATTTGTACTCCTAAGAGAACATTTTCCCTGCACATGCAAATGGTTGTTCATAAATTCTTTGTTTCCAATTTTGAAGGCTGTCTTAAAAATTTGACCCCAAACTGAAATAAACTTCTTACGGGTGAGTACATGTCCTTGCCCCTACCTTAACTAGCAGAGGGTAAATTTCTTAAGGATTCTCCTCTGTGAAGACTTTGGCAGTCATCTTGACAATTGCCTTTTCTACGCTGCTTAACTACTTCTCTGCTGGTCTTCCACTCTAGCTGCTTGTGTTGCTATATCACGTTGACATTCCACCGAAGTCAGTGGAAATGTCAAGAAGATGTACCTGGTATGTTTCACCAGCAGTTAAGCATTCAGTTAAACTGACTAGACTGGAGCTATTTTCATGCAATTTTAACAAAAATTCTCATGGCATCTTTTGGATTAGAAGCAAAGCGATTCTTTTTGATACTTCCGCTGGGTAATATTTTGTTTTAGTTGGCTAGAACAGCAGCAAATACAGAGCCAATGGCTCCCTGGCTGCTTTTAAGAAAGTAAATCTATTCTGCTTCAATGATTATACTTCCTATAATCATTAAAATAAAAAAAAATTGTTTGGATTTTTTTACATATTTTCCTGCAAGATAAATGATCAGATTTCGAGTTGGCTGAGGCCATCAGAGTCTACATTTACAGTCAGCCAAGGGGTTTGATTCCTGTTTTGCTTTCTACCCAGGGAAATTTCATTTTATTTTCATAAAAATATTTCATTGTATACTTCATATATTACTAAAATAACCACACAACTTGAATTTAGCAGGACATGCCTTGTTTTTCATATGATGTCCTGGTATCCCAAGTACTACTTTTGGGATGGTCCTGCTTTTTCATATCACTCAAAGCATTTTTATAACAACATTTTTCTTCAAGACATTTTGCTGTACCAATATCAAATATCACTGTTTCAAACTTATCATATAAGGTGTGATCCTGTTCCCAAGGAAGGTAAAGCCAACATTCCCATTAATTTCAGTGGGACAAGATCAAATACATAGTACTTGTTCCATCCCTATTTTTGTTCAAGGCCAAAAGCTTGTCATAACTTCTCAGGTGACAATATTGTGGTAGGAGGTGGGTTAGGTGATGATGATTCCATCTAATCGAGGCAGAACTTCTGCTCTGGCCTCACAGAGGTTGCAGAAGTTGTGAACCTGGAGGCCTTTCTGTCCTTAATTTCCCTTTTCTTTGCAGTTGCCAGCACCATAGAGAAGAGGGAAGTGAAGGATAGATGGGCACAGGAGGAAGAAGCAGAGCTCAGACTTTCTTTGATCTATTCCAGGTGGAGCTTTTCTGACCCAGGCATAGCAGATCAAAGAGAGGAGTCAGAATGCAGAGCACTTGAGTATTTCATGATCCTAAAAAATATTGCCACAATAGTATTCCAGTTTTTTATTTTGAAAATATGTTCGCTTTGCATATAACCCGACATTGCTTATTACTGAAACCAGATGATCAAAAACTATTTATCCCATTATTTTATTCATCCCCCTTCGGATAGAGTTATCTCTACAATTTCATACTTGCTGTATATGTACAACTTAAAAATAGAGAGAAAAGCTAAAAACAAATGTATTTATATCTTTTCTAATAGAAATCTATTTTAAATATAGTAGGTAGTAGAAAATTTTGTCTGCTGGTTGGGGAAGTTTATATTTTTCTTCATCATTTAGGCTTTATTTAAAAGAAAAAGAAAGTTATATTTATAGCTCTTACAGTTATGAGGAGAACCACCTGAAAATGAACTGAATGTAAACAGATGCAGTATTGCCTTATTGAATCAACAGAACTGACTATGTCAAGAACAGTAGAGCACTATAAAGTGACTAAAGTTCAAATCCTAGTCCAAGTGTTCAGACTGCTACAAAAAAAGTGCTGTGTGCTTCACATATATAGTTAGATAGTCGTCTGTCTCAAAGTGCTTATAGCCTAAGGCCTCCGTCCTGCAAAGATTTATTCATGTGCTTAACACTATGCACGTGAGTAGTCTCACTGATTTCAGTGGAATATTTATTGACTTTGTTGGGATTACTCACAATATTCAAATTTAAGCACATGCATTAGCATTTGGAGGATAGGTTCCTAGGTAGCAATGACTAAAGGTTTGTCTCTTAATGAAAAGTCACAAGGGCCACAGGTTTTCTGTTTCTGTTTTTCTTTTTCTAATGCAAATGAATGATAGCACCCTCAGTAAAATGGAAATCGTTACCATCCTGCTGGGT
Organism: Sternotherus odoratus; assembly: GCA_032164245.1. Classification (NCBI taxonomy): domain Eukaryota; kingdom Metazoa; phylum Chordata; order Testudines; family Kinosternidae; genus Sternotherus; species Sternotherus odoratus. The sequence continues at coordinate 59,565,010 of JAVMKO010000004.1, forward strand.
CATTGGCTCCATTTTAACTCAGAGAGAAGAGTGCCATCTACTGAATCCTCAGCATCACTTCCTGCAATAGCTAGGCTATCCTTGGAGATCTTTCATCCATGTACTGGCTAGGTAAGATCCCGCTTAGAGTATGGGACCTGACAAAATCATAATTTTGAATGCAATGAAACTTTTAAATGAACTACTCATGAGGTGTTTTACTTGTTCAAAATAATGCATTAATACATTTCCTTTGTACTAAATAGGAGCTCAATACCGTAGAGTAGAAGACTGACTTGAAAAGCTCAGTTTGGTACTTCCTTTGTAAAATAAAATGTTATATAAAATCTGGAATTTTTCTTATCGGAACTCTTAAGCGTTGAGAGTGAATAGAAGAGGAAGTGATTCTGTGTCACTCATTGACCTCTGTAATCAGTGAATTTGTTATAGAATCTGAAGTCTCTGACCTCTGGGTTACTGATCTGAATCTGGTTCAGGTTGATGATGACTGCAAGTAGTTACCTTTAATGCCATGTATGATATGAACTAGTTGTTTCAACCCCATTACCCTAAAAACAGGTTACAGAAAAATTCCATTAATACTTCTTTTTATTTTTGTGTCATTCTACAAATCTATGATCATGACATTCTGCATAATAGCACCTACTAATGAACTTTGTCATCACAACTAATTTTCCTTAAAAAGACCACATTTCTATGAGCACTGGCCTCTAGCACCCACGAATTTTGAACAGTGTGCTTTTTGAAATGCAGATTTGAATTCTGTGGCTCAGGCTCATCTCCATTGTCTATCAGTATCTGTCTTCTTTAATGAGAAGAGGGTACCAAAGACACTATAGAGGCAGGAGAAATATCTCTTTATTTGACTGTGAGTAAATCATAGGTTTTGTGTAAATCCAGCACATGCTTTCTGTTCATAATCCACAAGGGACATATGCATTTTTACTGCAGTTCAGTGAATCCAAACATTTGACCAGGTAAAATTATTGGGGATGTCAGGGGAAAAGATGTATTTGCTGTTCCTACTTTCACCTCATCCCAGAACATAAAACACTGTAAATAAAAGCTAATCTTGGCAAATCAAGCTGGAAATGTCAGAATCAAGTTGTCAAAGTAATAAACAGTCCAATACAACTGACAATTCTCATTGTTAGGAAATAATATACATGTACGTCACCTGCGTAAAAGGATAATAGGAGACTTCATAGTGCTGACTTCGGAAAAAAGAATTTAAAATCTGTGATTCTCTGTACTTCATACAACTGCATTATATTAAACTTCAAAAGGATGTCTTTTTTCGGGATTTTCCCTATCTATTTTTTCTCATGAAACTTAGGACAGTTCTAGTCTATATTTATTACTCCATAAAGGACTGTAGGTACAACAGAGAGAGACTAAGCTTCAGAGATACCGATTCTTCTTTGGTGGAAATGACAGTTGTGACTGAAAATGGTTCAAGACTCTTGTATCTGTTTGTATCTTTGTTATTCAAAACATCAGACTACAAACTAACCAAAGATTTTTTCCAAAGTGGATGTAAATGTCATGATTGTGTTTGGTATGAAGACATGTTTATGACAGCTCAAACTGTTCTCCGCTGATGTTTTTGGACAGATTTTACAATCAGCAGGTTAAGTTAACAGAAGTTGTGAATTATATATAAATGGAGTGTATAAACAAAAGTTAAGCTTATGCATGCAAGGAATACTGAAAAGTTTGAATAATGCTGTCAGTATATACAGTGCCAGTGTTTTCCCCTTTCTTTCCTTTATAATTCACTGGTCTTATTTTTTTCCTAGATAGATATGTGTCCAAGCAGGTATGTGTGTGTGGATTTATGCTTCCAAATGAAACAAAGCTGTGCAGCCGTTCTTCCCAAGCTCAACCACTTTGTGAAAGCACTTTTTTCCCCTGGTTCTCCTAGTGTATCTTCCCTTTTCTGCAGCTATGCAGTACATGAAGTGCTTCAAGCCCCGTCTGTGTTTCTGTGTAAGTGCCTGGAGAATATCAGTTTAATTTAGAAGCAGCATAGCTCAGGTGTTTCTTGGTGTTTGATATCATCACCTATGAAGTTCAGGTGATTATGTACACAGGGTATTACAGAAAAGAATGCAGTTAAAAAGTTTAGATTAAAGGAATCTCTCCTGTTATTGATTTATTTCTTGTATTGTAATACATACAGCCCCGAAGCACAGTGAGGCCCCCTTGCATGAGGCACTGTACACACATGCAGCAAAAGGCAGTCTCTTCTTCTTGTAATTGAATTGGGGTGCTTTTTACCACTGCAATGACACATGGAAATTTCAGTTTAAGCAGTCCGACTACAGTCTATTCAGGACTGAGTCAAAGGCTACTTTGGAGGAAGGTGGGTGAGGCTGACGGAATCTGCCCATGGGAAGAGGCTGCAGGCATTCCTTTGAGACATGTCTGTTGAACTGAAACAAGGTGAACAATGTGCAAAAAGGAAATGCTGCTATAGTATTTGGTAGTTCAATCTGAACCATATGCATGTGGGAGTCAGCGTGGCTGATGGCCTGAGCATGGCACTGAGAGTCAGGATTCCTGTGTTCTGAACCTGGCTCTTTCACAGACTCACTCTATATCGTCGGGCAACTAACCGAAGCTCTTACTGTGCCTCATTTTCTCTGTTTTCAAACCATTTGTGGCAATACTATACTTACCTCCCTCCTGGGGGTGCTTTAGGGATCATCAGTTAATGCTCCTACAACACTTTGAAGTTCGGTTTTGACATGTTTAAACAGAATTTAAACGTGACTAGACATTTATAGAGAACATCCATGATTACCTCTGATGAGATAAAAATGTCTAAGGGGTATAAATGTTCATGCTTCCTGACGTAACTAACTGCCTGGGATTAGGAAGGAACGTCCTCTATGGGCAGGTTATTACATAATTGCTTTTATGTGGTATTTTGCTCCTTCCTTTGAAGCATCTCATACCAGCAATTGTGTGAGACAGGACACTGGACTAGACAAACTGCTGATCTGGTTGGGAATGGCAGCTCCCGTGTTGTGTTCCTGGGTCACCTTATTTGGTTCTGGGAAGTACATGTTGTACATCTCTGCCTCAATAAGGCCCTAGGAGAGTGGAGGTGATGTGTCTACTGTAAGCTTCCTCTAGGGGTTTTGCTGGAGGAAAGCAGCTTTACTTTTTCATGGGGGCTGCATAAATATCTGCTGGTGTAAACTGCAGCAGGAATACTCAGAATCAGCCACTTTCCTCATTCATCCCAGTCCTACTCACAAACTACTCCCTAGCCAGCCACCCACTTCCCCCGCCCCACTTGTTGAACCCTGCAATTCCTTGGCAGAAAGCAAATGGTGGGAGCCTTGTATTGCTGATTGAAATGTCTCTCTCTGGCCAGATTTATTATCATCAGGGTCTGTGCTAGTGGCAGGCAGCAGAGCCTAATTAATCTGGTCCACAACGATCGCTGTAAAAGGTAAGTATTGCATCCAAAATAAAGTCCCCTGTTGCTAGCAAAAGCAAAACTGGAATCATTAGATTTTTGATTTACTGATAATAAACAAGAACACTCCTCACAGAGAAAGAGTACCATTTTTTTTCTTTGTCCTTTAAAAAAAAAAAAAGAACTTGTTGAAATAAAGGACTGAGTATTTCTTTTAAGTTTGCTTATTGGACAGCTTGACTTGCATCTTTTTTTATTTAACCCATGTTTTGCATTTCAGTGTCGCATTAAATTCTTCATGTTCATTGTTTCTTCCTCTCTTTCTCTTTGTTCCCCACCTCCTTTTTTTTTTTTTTTGCATATATCTGTATACAAAGGAAAATAATCAGTCATGAGAAATCCTAAAACTCTTCTGCTTTCCCTAAACAGCACCAGAGATTTACATTTTTATAAAGGGAGGGAGGAGTAGGAGGGGAGAACACTAACACAGGACAGCAGTGAAATTACGCAGATAAATTTTTGAGGGCTTTTATCTAGTAAACATCCTAATGATCAACTTCAAAGGCTAACGAAAGAAGTCGTTCCCTCTCTTGTGCCAGATTGAGAGAGAGTGGGCTCTTTTACATCTCATATGGGAGATATGAGGAGCCTTTGAATGGATCATTGCTTTTTATGAGTAGTAATGAGGTGAGAAGTATTCTAGTGTGTGGCACAGGCCTTCATTAAAAAGCGTGAAACAGAATGGCTTATGGTTAAAAGGAGTAATTTGTTCTAACATACTTGCTAAATTGTGCTGTAACCATGCCAGGTCACTGGACTGCATTTTCCATAGGCTTCCCAAATGCATTTGTGTGCAATTATTCTGCCTGTACAGAGTTCAGGGATTTTTCCAAGGCTTGTGCTAACTAGTTGACAACACAGATTCCTTTACTGGAAACTGTTCTAAGTGGTACATTTAAAGAGGTGTTGAAGAATCCAGAAATGTTCTAATTCTGCTTTTTTGGGCCTAAATTTTCTCATAAAAAATCAGAATTCTACTGAACTAACATTAATCAATGTAAATCGATAAATACCCTTGGGATTTACTGACCTGGTTTAAAAAAAAATGGATAGGAAACCGAGCCTCTCAGCCTCTTTGCCTGTTCTGTCCAACTGTGCCATGCAACTACACACAACAACAACAATAAGGGGATCTCTCTGATCCCTGCTTTACAAAGAGCAGACAGAATTTCCAAATAAATTAGGCTTGTAAATCTATATATAGCCACTTAAATAAAACTGCCTTAATTTTCAAAGGTACTGAGCAACCACAGTTTCCTCTGAAGTCAGTGGTAATTTTTGGTGCTCTTCACTCAGGCGACTTTTATTTTGGTGCCTAAATATGAATATGGGAGCCTAATTTTTAGCCATCGAGGTTTTAAAATTGTAATAACATTAATAATGGTTTTGCAACTGAACAGGCAAAAGAGCTGTCAAACTCTTCAGAGATGTGTACAGTCTCATTGTTCCCATTTTATAGACGACAAGATTACACAGCCGGTCAGTGGCAGAACTGGGAACAGACCCCAATCTATGGGCTTCCATTCCCCTGTTCCAGCCGATAAACTGCTTCTCACATGATATGAACATAATTTAGTTCACAGTATCTATGGAGAAAATGACTTTAATCCTTTTCATGCTGCCAAACATACCAAGTATGTTGAGTGCATGTGACTGTTCAGTCCCATTACATTTACGAGGTAGAGCTAGCTGGGAACATATTATTAAATTTTTTTCTTTGGAAAAATGCCAACTAGTTGAAAGTGAAATTGATTACTGGAAAGGGTTGATACTGACTATTTTCTCATTTTGGAAAAAAAAAAGAAATTTCTATTGAAAATGTTGGAACGCCCCTTTTCCAAATGAAAATTTCAGGTTTTTGGTCCCAGCTAAAGTTTCATTTTGACACTTAAGCTAATGCATTATGAAATTATTTTAAATAAAATTTTGCAATTGACCTAAACTGAAAGTGGCAGTTGTGAGTTTGTGAAAACTTTTGAGATTTTGACTTTTCATTTCCATTGGGATGGGAAAACATTTTGAAATCCTGAAAATTTTCCTGAGGTGGAAAATTGTTTTCTGCCCAGCTGTAGTACAATCCTGGCTTTCTAAAAGATAAAGACAGAGAGAGGGAGATAAAGTCTGGCAACAATCAAATAGCTAAAGCCACATTTAGGGCCACGTGTAAGGGGGGGGGGAGGAATTTGAAGAAAGCTGGGATAAAGTATGAGTTTTTTTCTTTATCTTTTTATTTTTTATTTTTATATATGAAACAGAACAGCCTGGCACATATTAACAACATTTAGCATAACAGAGAGAACACATGAAGAAGAAATGAACTGGGGAAAGGACACATGACAATAAATCTTATCACAGCATGTCTCCCTCGTACACTACTTAAAAAATGTACCTGCGACATTAGTTCAGTTTTCTATTTTCCGACTTCATTATCAGGTAAACAAGACCGTGGTGATTTCATATTAATCCGTAACTACCAGGGTCACCTCTCGGGGCCAAGTTTGGAAAGTTTTATTTTAAGACTATTATGGGAGCAATTGCGACACAAGGCAAAGGAGTGGTTGGGCAGAAGCTTCTATACGATTTGAACAATTGTTTTTTATGTTAAACAGAGGATAGTATAGCTTATTCCATCTTTAAACATTTAGCCATTTGCCCACAAAATGTTTGTATATTATACTGTATATTATAGCACTAATAATATAGTACCTTGCATTAAACTTCACCTGTAGGGTAGATGTTTATCTACTTTTTACAGATTGAAAGCCCAAGTGGTTGGCCAAAAGTAAATAGGAGATTTGGACAGTGCAGGGCTATGACTCCCAGTTTTGTGCACTAACACATGCTCCCTTCTTAAACAAAGATATGGAAACATATTCAAAGACCTCAATTTTCTTACATGCTATTAGATATACATGGATTGCAGTGGAGGGCTAAAATAATACATCTGACAAATAATCTCTGCTACTTGTTCACTGAGGAGACTTGAATGACTATGACATGCTCTTACTTTGTCTGATACTGGAAGATGTGTCTGGGATGAATAACAGGAAAATTATACTTTCAGATAAAATTATCCAGAACAGCATACATCCACAAATGCTGCAAGCTCTTGGGAGGTAAGAGAATTTGTCTGTTGGTATATATTGGAAATTTGGACTTTTGAAATTGACTTCACTGGAGTTAACATTTATGTCATAAGTAGTATGTTTAGAACTGTTAGCATTATAGAGGTTCTTATGCCTCAAACAATGATTTCTTCTATGTCAATTTAAATGATATCACAATATAGCTCTATTTTATTGTGGGATGTCTTATGTACACTTTGGTTCAGAATGTAGGTCTGCAAAACAAAGGTTGGTTTTATTTCTGACCGCCCTGCAAACAAGGTTTTCTATAACATAAATGGAGCTTTGACAATACCATAAAAATGTATTATAAACACAGAAATGTCAAATTAATGTTACTAAATTTTTCTGTATCCTTTTCCCCAAACTGCAGCCTAACATTAAAAATAGGGATTTTTTTAGATTTAACTTAGTGGATGCTTTTGTGGTTGAAAATGTTTCTTTGTCCTGCTTCACTGTTCTGGCAGATATTAAAAGGTGGGCCTTGTGCTGTCCTTGGTCTTGAGTTCTGAGAGTTTGGCATTATAGGCATTCTACTGATCTCCTTTAGCTATCATGTGACGTAGCTCATCTGAGAACCTTGAAGATGTGCAAGGATAATGCAGGGCATGGCAGGGGTCAGCAAGCTAGTGATTTTACCAATATAATTAGTTATGGTGATTCATCAGGTTATCTATGATGTAATTCTGCTGCTGGGTGAATTTGCTTTCAAGGATTTTCTGCAAACTTGCTGAGATTAACAGATTTTTGGGACAACCTACTTAGTATGATATATAGAGGAATTCCTTTTATCTGTTTCAAGTAAATGATGCTCTGTTCACGAAAATGGAAAATTGACATTATTTTAGGTCCACCCTTAGGACACAGATCCGGTCCAGGGTGTGTCCAGATATGTGGATTGGGGCTCAAAATGTCTGTGTGAATCCTGTAGTGGGTATGATGACATGACATGAGGTAGTCCTTTACAGCAGCTGTATAGACAGCATATGGTTGTAATCTCCCTCTTGTCACATACAGAGTATTAGAGTCCCCAAGTGTTTCAGAAGGAAGTTTGTAGGAACCTTGACGAGGTGAAGGGGTTTAGGTTAGGAGTTCTCTGATTTTCCTTTCCTCAACATGCAGGTAAATTGAACAGATTTTAATGACTTTGTGTTTGGATGGTGCATCACCTAAAATTTAGCAGCTTATTTCTTCACTTATTAGCATCCCCAAAGGGTGGAGCACAATGATAAAAATCAGGTAAATAACTAGCTAGAAGTGTTGAAATGGACACTTTTCAATGGGAAATTGATATAATTTAACAAGATTAAAGTACAACTTTCAAAAAGATTTGTTCAAGCATCTAATACAAGACCAAGGTGACTGTCAATTAACAAGAAAGGCAGAAAATTTAAAATTGATACAATATAATCTTTTTTCAAACAAGACATAATTAGTATGTGGAACTCAATGCCATAGGATATCACTGAGACAAAGATTACTATAATTCAAAAAAGGATTTAGCATTTGTATGGATAATGAGAACATCCAGATTTAAATTAGACTGGACTAAAAATGTTTCAGAGCATAAACCATCATTTAACTGATGGGAACTAAGGGCTTGTCTTCACTACCAGGGTAAGTTGACCTACGTGAATAACGTAGCTGGAGTCAATATAGCTTAGGTCGATTTACCCTGGTGTCTTCACTGCGCTGTGTTGATGGGAGACTCTCTCTGGTCGACTTACCTTAATCTTCTCGGGGAGCTGAAGTACAACGGTTAACCGGAGAGTGCTCAGCAATCGGTTTAGCATGTGACACCCTCTAAATCAACCCCGACTCCATCAATTGCAGCAGCATCAATCTCCCCATAGTGAAGAACAGCTCTAAGAAGAAACTTCCCCTTTGGATAGCTTATTCCATAATTGCTTACTTTGATTCTAGTACTTTCTTCTGAAGCATTTGGGTCTGGTCACTGTTGAAGATATGCTCCTGTTGTTGATGCAGATGGGCCACTAGTCTGATGTGGTATGATAATTTCTTGGTTCAGAACCTTTCAGATGTTAACTATAAACAATTTTATAAATTTGGACAGCACTAGGAAAGGAAGTTAAATCTGGATCCAGCATGCAAGCTGGGGAGATGTTGTAATAGCAATACATGTACTGCCTGTGTCCTGTAGCAGCAGTGTACAAGTGTATTTATTATACAGTACATTATTCAGAGTACTAACACAACAAGGGTAAAATTCTGATCTGCTAAAAGTAAATTATAGTGGTAGTTGGTTGAGTTGTCACTTCTAGTAAAACCCCCATTATTCAAATATTTTTGTTTTTAAAATGCCTAGCTCAAAATCATTGCTAAAAACAAGCAAGCCTGACCCTTCATCTTCTAATCCGTGGCTATGCCTTTGAGTTGCAGCACATATGGTACAGTATGTTACAACTACCTGCTAACTGCGTACCCCGAACCACAGTACTTGAGGTCAACAAAATCAAATGAGGACAGAGCAACGGTGTTAAATCTAATGGATATTTCTCCTGTTTGTGGGTGAGTACAGCTCCATTACTGTTAATGAGAGTTACATTCCTGTACCCAGAAAAGAATATGTCCTTATCTATCATGGTTATATACTGAATACCAGTAGGGTTCTTCATGCTGTGTGTTATATAGAAAAGGAAAAGTTCCCTGCCCCAAATACCTTGAAATCTAAAGCACACAGACAACACAGGGCAGGAAGACTATAACGATATTTGATATGTACACCTTTGTCTTACAATGTAACTGCTTAATATTTTTTTTCAATTGTATTTATTTTAAATGCAAATATAAATTAAGGTTCTGAAAAAAGTTGTTCATCTATAAACACTTTTATTTTAAATAATTTTATTTACAGTTATTGGCTCCATTATGTAGCAATGCAACCTTTTTAACAAACATGGAGTGGGTATAGAGCGTAACTTAGTGAGAAGGGTCTTATTGTTAGGCACTCTTGAATAAATAACTATTTTGACCAACATACAGTCTTTAACAGCAGTATGTACTCTTATTTTTTTCACTATGGTTTTGTGAACCTCCTGCTAAAAGAGCTGTGACCTTTTACACATGAAAAACTTGATCTTACACCCATTGAAGTCAATGGAAGAGCTCTAACTAACTACAATCATGGAAAATGAGAAGTCTACCATATATACTGAACAAATTAAACAATACTTTTGAATAACTTGTATGGGCTGATTAAAGGTTCTCATGTAAATTTTGCTCTTTTAGGAAGCTTTTTAATCAGTATTTCTCTTTTACCACTATTTATCAAACTATTTCCATATCAGGGCTGATTTGTCTGAAGTTTCCTGACCCTCTGCCAATCACAATCTAACCTTCAAAGGAAAGAGATAACGTCCCAGCAGGAAAAGAGGCAAAGCTAGTGCTCTTTTAAAACAAGGCAAAACAAAAAAAGAAAGAAGGGAGGGGGGAGGGAAAGAAACCAACCAATGAAACGAAAGCAGTAAAACTCGAAGAACAGAGTGTGAAACTGCAACTTTTCTTTCTTTTTTTCTTTTTCTTTTTCTTTCTTTCTTTCTTTCTTTTCTTTTTTTTTTTTGGAAGAGGGGTGGAAAATGCAGACCTGAATTTATCTGATTTAACTCGGTGCAGGAGAAGTTAAAGTGAGATTTTTGGTAATTAGGTCCCATGAGTTCCAGACACCCAGGTGCCACAATAAATAAAAGCAGTAGCAAGATCGGGTCGCCTCCAGTTGGTGACAGGGAAGACATTGGGGAACAAGAATTTATCAGCTTGGGGATGGCTTATGCATCATCAGTGTGGAAGCTGAGGATATCTGTCTACACTTGGAATCTTCTTGCTATTTATTACAGCTGAGTGAAAATTGGAATTTCTGTCCCATGGGAAATTCTGATTTTGACATTTGTTTTAATCCTGCACCAGTTCAGAATGTCAACATATCAACATAACAACATTTTCAAGGGGACGGGAGTCCTCAGAAATTTAGATTCAGAAATATCAAAACATTTTGTTTCATGCCATTAAACTGTATCTGCCTAAGGTGCCTCAGTGCCTGCCTCCTGGGCATTGTAGTTCAGGTGCCTTGTGCCCTTATTCTTCCCTGTGGGCAGGGCTCCCTGTCAGGGGTACATTTCCTGTGATGCACTGCAGTCATCTGGCTTCCATGAATAGGAACATCTAGCACACAATCGTCAATTCCTATGACACATCATTTAATGTCAATGGAGTATCAACATTTTTCAGGGAAAAAAAGTGCCATGACCTCACCACCTCCCCTGTACCAAGCAGGGGACAAGGGGCATTGAAAAGAGCAAAGTAATGAATGAGACCTTTGAAACGTCACAAGAGCCCTGCATTAGAATCCTCATGGGAAAGCCTTGACGAGTAAGCAGCAGAACCATGGTCCCGTGCTCTGAACACAAGACTATACTTCCTCTGATGAATTCAATGAGAATGTTAACAGCACAGGTCCAAAGGGTCCTTGAGTTAGAAGGAAAAAGAGTGTGTGAAATGAGTGAGGATGTCCACAAACCAAACATTGCAACTATAGAATAAACATCAACATTTGTGCCACTCCTACTTTTGAGAGTCCCCAAGTAGCATTTTCTCATTGATAATAATTAATCTCATTCTATATAGCATAACTAAAAGCTTACGTTTTTTTTCCTAAAATGAGCTTCCTGAACAACTGAGTTTACCAGTATTTACTAACTCTGGGGTAGGAATTTTTTTAAATCTAAATTTCTAGCAGCAGCTTGCAGAATAGACCTAAACTATAGTCATTAAACAATAAATACTGTATTATGAAATGTTAAAAATAGAGTATTGTCCTTGATTTTTGTTTTGACATTTGACTTTCAGATGGGCCACTATAACTTCTATTTTGGTATTAAAAGGGGGAAAAAAATCCCAATTTGTATCTTTAAAGTTCTGGAATGGTGTAAATTATTACAGTGGTTTTACATTTTCATGGGATCAAGGCAACAACAGTAAGCTCATAAAACAGATACCACTAATTATGCAGAGGAGAAGTCATAAAGTCACTGGTGGAAGCATGTTTTATATTCATGAACACATCATTAAAATTTTAAGACACCCTATCAAATTCTACATTTTAATACTATAACCCAACAGTCTTAAACCCTCCCAACAAGAAAATCACATTGCTTAATGATCATGTTTGTCACACAGGTTTTATATGTCTGCTCTTGAAGTAGATGTGGACTTTTTTGTTGTCAGACAGTTTTTATCACTGGACAATTACAAATAATTTTATCCCATCCATTTAAGAAAAATAAAATTAAAGGGTCAGAAAATCTAAGCCCATTTAACTGCAAAAATACTTATATTTATCAAGCCATATAAAATGGTTTTATAGCACTGTCAATTTGGTTTTATTTCTCTTGTATTTTCTTTTTCATAATAAAAATATTTTAAGTAAAATTAAGGTTTTATCAAAGCTACAAACTAGCAACCAAAAGTTATTTTTAAATGAAGTTTTAATTCAAACAGAACCATTAAAGCTGAATGTAATGTAAAGACGAAACAAACAACGAACTCTAAGGGCTCAAACCTGCAAGAGGCCTTTGATTTTGTTGGAAATCGCGGGCTCTTGGGAGCTTGCAGGATTCAGTCCTATAGGACTTTGCTTAAAGTCAAGGGACATCTGAATAAAACATAAACAAATATTAAAATCCAAATCCTTCCCTGAGCCCAGTGTGACTAGCTAGAGTGTGCAGAGGGGAACTACCTCCCTGCCACATATTCAAATCTCTCCTCTGTGGAGGAAAGAAATGAATAATGTATTTATTAATTACAGTCCCAATGCATAGCTTCTCTTCACCTTGCCACATTCACTGCATTGGATTTAGTACATTTAGGACCTCCAGTTAACTTAAAGTCTGATTAAACATCATGCACAACACTTTTTAATTACTTTACCTGTGTAATTAAATAACTCAGATGATTAAAATTGAATTAAAATTACTCTATTTTACATGTAGATTCATAGACTTTAAGGTTGGAAGGGACCATTATGATCGTCTAGTCTGACCTCCTACACAACACAGGCCACAGAATCTCATCCACCCACTCCTGAAATAAACCCTTAACCTATGTCTGAGCTATTGAAGTCCTCAAATCGTGGTTTAAAGACTGCAAGGTGCAGAGAATCCTGCAGCAAGTGACCTGTACCCCACGCTGCAGAGGAAGGCAAAAAAAAAAAAAAACCCAAAAAAAACCCCAAGGCCTTTGCCAATCTGCCCTGGAGGAAAATTCCTTCCTGACCCCAAATATGGTGATCAGCTAAACCCTGAGCCTGTGGGCAAAATTCACCAGCCAGACATCCAGGAAATAATTCTCCGTAGTAACTCAGATCTCACCCCACTTAACATTCCATCACAGGCCATTGGGCATATTTACCGCTAATAGATCAATTAATTGCCAAAATTAGGTCATCTCATCATATCATCCTCTCCATTAACTTATCAAGCTTAGTCTTGAAGCCAGATATATCTTTTGCCCCCCTTGGAAGGCTGTTCCAGAACTTCACTACTCTGATGGCTAGAAACCTTCATCTAATTTCAAGTCTAAACTTCCTGATGGCCAGTTTATATCCATTTGTTCTTGTGTCCACATTGGCACTGAGCTTAAATAATTCCTTACCCTCCCTGGTATTTTTTATATATTTATCCCTCTGATATATTTATAGAGAACAATCATATCTCCCCTCAGCCTTCTTTTGGTTTGGCTAAACAAGCCATGCTCTTTCAGTCTCCTTTCATAAGACAGGTTTTCCATTCCTCAGATCATCCTAGTAGCCCTTCTCTGTACCTGTTTCAGTTTGAATTCATCCTTCTTAAACATAGGAGACCAAAACTGCACAGAGTATTCCAGATGAGGTCTCACCAGTGCATTGTATAATGGTACTAAGAGTTCCTTACCTCGCCTGATGCATTAGCTTTATTTCACAGCCATATCACATTGACGCTCTTAGTCATCCTGTGATCAACCAATACTCCGAGGTCCTTCTCCTCTATTATTTATTACTTACATTTAGCCAGGAAAAGTAGCCTGGTCTATTTCTAAGTAGTCTCACTACATCATTTTCCTGTACTAGCTAGCAGCATATGGCAGTGTTTCGCTGGCAAATAGTAAAAGAGAATTTCAAAAACTAACACAAACTTGTTTCATTTAATCCTTGTAGAAATCAATGAAGATTTCTGCCTAAAGACTTCTTCTCAAGTTGGCTTAATATTAGGTTTTCCAAACCTTTCCTTCTCTGGAGCTAATATTTTGACCTGCCAGCATCTTTTTTAATGAATAAAACAAACTGCTCACAGCTCTGAATATTGAGGAGTAACTGTTTTTAAATTAAAATTGTATGCTAAGCATTGAGGAATAGCAGGGGCAGATGACATATTTTTGACTGATTTTCCTTAGCTGATTCACAACTGAAAATCTTCACTCTTACAGACCCTCCTCCCCCCACATCTTGTATTATTCTGATTTCTACAGATATAGCAAAAGAAAGCGATAGTATGACATCAAGGCATTCAAAGGCCTGATCTTTTATTATTTACTAGAATGGGCCAAATAATTGATATTTTTGGTTCAGTGGCAATTCTGCTAAATTGGGGGTGTGGGGAAGTTGCTTGTGTTGAACTGAATCTGAAATGTTTTGGAATTTTTAGTGACTCAAAAATCCATTTCAGGGATGTTCCAGAGGGGGGATTTCAACCTGGGTATCCTATATCCTAGCTGACTGCCTTAACCACTAGACTAGAGGTTATGAGGGTTCAACAATAGCACCACTTCCTCCTCCAGCTGTTTTGTGAATGGCTGGAACTATTCATGTCAAATTCATGACTAGTTTGGGGTATGTCAAAACTGCATTTTTAAATCAAATAAACTATTTTATAGTCACCCAGTTCTACTCTTTACTCAGGCAGAATTCCCCTTGAAGCCAATAGGTGTGTGTCTGAGTAAGGAATGCCCTCAGCAATATCATAATATAAACAGAGGAGGTAGGAAAAGTAAAAGAAATGGGAGGAAAGCTGCTTTAAAAGAGGGGGGGGTCAAGAAAGAACAATCTTCTGAAGTGCTGAGTGATCTCGACTGCCACTAAAGTCAGTGAGAGTGAGCAGTGTTCAGCACCTCTCAGAAGGCACATATGACCCTGTTGCAGTCAAGCTCTAATTACACGTGGTAGTTCTGTCAATATCACAGTACAGTACCTCCAGCTTTGTTCTTGTGGTTCTGGTGCCTCCAGATGCAGTAGATTATCTTTGATTAAGGTGACCAGATGTCCCGATTTTATAGGGACAGTCCTGATTTTGGGGTCTTTTCTTATATAGGCTCCTACATCCAACCCTAGAACCTCTTTAGTTGTGAACACAGGTTTAAAATATTCCTATAGCTAGGGACCCGATCTACAAACACTTACTATTATGTGTAATACATACTTACGTGGCGTACTCCCATAAGTTTCAACAGGACTACTCGTGATAGTAAGCACTATGCCTAGTAGTGACAGGATCAGGTCCTTATTTATCAGTTGCTGATCCCACATATGAATTCTAGAATTATCTTTATTTGATGTCTTTGACACCTCTTTATCTGAAGCCTCTCTGTGAGGTTTCTGGTTAACTTTGTAGCACATGCTTTAGATCCATATCAATATTTTCCTAACCCTGAAGAATATTAACTCTGACATTTTGTGAATTTTTTCAATAGTTTTTCAACTTTTCAAAAGTTATAGAATGGCAGTTGGTGTTTTATATTACTTCAATGGCAAAAATTGGAAAAGTAAAAAAGGAGAATCTGAAAACTTTTCAGATTTCATGAAGTTAAATTAAATGAAAATATTATTTCAAAATGAAGAAAAATGTGTTGATTGATTTCAAAATTTCCCATTGAAAAATAGAAAACTTTGTCAAACTACATTTCCCATAAAAATATATTTTTGACAAAACCCAAATTTTGGCAGGAAAATTTCTGTTTTGAAAACTTTTGACAAGCTTTAATGATGTAATCATTGCATCAGAGTAATACAACACTCTTCAATCAGAAGACCACGTATTTAAGATAAATAAATAGGACTGCTTACAACTGAATAAGGAAACCTACTAAAGTCACTTTGCTGGCTAAATCAATCCACCATTAAATCTTGATATAATTCATCAGACGAACTTCAAACAAATTTATATCCAGTTCTCAGGAGCCCATATCACACATAATCACCACCACAATTGGAATTAATTGCCACTCTTGTCTCAGCAGAGCCCACAGATTAAGTAGGCTAGGAGAATTAACTAACTTCTTACCAAAGATGTGATTCTGCTCCCATTGAACCAAATCACAAAACTTCCATTGATTTCAATGGGACACAGTCAAACCCTAGAGCTGTCAAATTCAGAAGTGTGTTTCACAGGATTTTGCTTCCAAATATTTCCTTTTTTCCATTGAATGGTTTGTTCCTCAACTTTAGCTATTTTGTTAAAGTGTGAATATTGCAATTTTATATGAAAATCATTTTGAAAACTACATTTGCATGTTTTTAATGTTTGCTCATAAAATGAACACATTGTTGCTAAAAACAATTACCCCCAGCCAACCAAACACACAGCAGTAGACAAATTTTCCTGGAAAGTGATTAGAATGCTTGAATTTAATAGCACTGATTAAGAATGTTACCGCAAAACTATTTTGTGGCAAATTAGTAGAAATTTAAAGCTGTTTTGAATTTGTTTATGTGTATTTAAGGCACAGCTTTTGCTCACACCTGGTGGTGGTTCCCCAAGTCTGCTTAGAGAGGCACATTAGCAGAGCAGTGTTGCAACACTTATACTTCAGCTGCCTACTTAAATCACCAGCATTTTCAATTTGTACAAAATGTACTATTATTTTTGCATTTACAAAAATTAAATACCCAAGGCCCAATCTTGCCCCCAGGAAGTCAATGACAAAACTGCCATTCAGGCCACTGAGAGGAAAGTGGGTCCCCAGAGTTTGTGATTGTTGAAAAGCAGAGTGGTCTCCATTTAGAATCTTTACAATTTTGCTTTTTGACTAATTTTCAGTACAATTCCTAGAATTAGTGTTTGAATGCAGTAAATATTGTAATAACATTAATTATTGAAAACAGTCATTGTGACAATTTTAATGGTGCCCACTATAAAAAGAGATACTATATTATAACCACTAGTAGAACCCAAATTAATGATCAAAGTAATATTGACAAGTCCTATATTTAACATTATGGAAGAGGGTGGAAGAACGGAAAAGAAAAGGCAAGGTTATCTGGAAACTAACAACTGATTTTTATTTATGTTGAGGTATAAACCTCTTTTATATTAACAATTGTATTTTCTTAACCAAAAGTAAATCTCAGCAGTAGTAATCAGCCAGGGGAAACTCTATTTCCATGGTGCCTCCAGACTACAACCACCAGCCCTTCTTTCATGTAAGAATTGCATCTTTTCTAGCTGTGTATGAGCAACATAATTTCCCCTTTTGAGGCACTAGCACTTTTGTTGTCAACCTATTGACAGATGGTCAGACTGATGCAAAATATGACTGGCATATTGTTCAGATACTTTCAGATGGCAACATGTATATGTATGCATGCAAATATAATATACAAAATATATTACCACTAGCATTTAACCTCTAGCAATGAGACAACCAAATGAGAGAGAGAGAGAACATGATTGTGCATTTGCATCCTTTTGTTGTAGGTAGCTACTAAAAGTTAAACCTAAATGATTGTCTTTTACTAAATCAGCTGTTCATGTATTTAAAAGAGACACACACAAAAACCACCTTTGATTTGATTTTACTGCAGGACCCATGCTTAGTTGCTACTTTCATGATGAATAAATAATGCCATAGTGCAGTGAGGCAGTGGACCTTGCCCCTTTTTGTAGTTAACCAATGAAAAAGGATGCATCTGCTTATTCTCAGACATTAATGTAACTAAAGGAATAAAGACATCAGAGGCCTGTGAATGAGAAGGTCTTTTTAAATTTACAAAGCATTCGCTCCTGAATCTACCTCAGCCAGTTTGAGGAAAGAGCTTTTGGCACCAAGTCACCCTTCAGGGAAAGACTGATAATGATCACTAAAGACATACTACGGGCTCCTGCCTCACTCACTTCAAAGGCCTTCTCTCTTAATCAACATTAAATCATCATTTTGCATTGGCTATAGGGACAGCTGTACACAATCTATTTGTTTTAAAACAGATTAGGAATGGTTTCTCCGGCAGAGTATTTGCTGCATGATAATTGTGCCATTTTTCTTAACTTGCAAAAACATTAAAACTTTGCTTCATTTGCTAGATAGGGCCCAAGAGTAGTTGAGAGGACTCATCACCCTTCCAGGATAGGGCCCTTATTTAATTTTAGTTTCATAAATAAGAATGCATAAAAAAGCATTCCGGAGGTTTTGTAATTTTTAAAAAGTCATTAATATTTCTTCATCTCTAGGGATTGGATGTTCTGGGTTTTTTGCTAATATCCGTAATAACACACATCCTATATATTCTGCCTTCATTATGTCCTATTTTTTTTTCCTGCTTGTCCATTGGTGGTCTCACTAACTCCAGGGTGACTACAAAGACATTTAATTACCTAGTTAAAGTAGAAGTTGGAACAGAGATAACTGTAAAATAATTAGTTTAAAGCCCTAAATTTCAGGCAAAGTTCCCTCCTCCAGATCCATAGTGAAGATATCATGAACACAATGACTGTCACTTGGTCAATATCTCCCTAACTCAAAGGGTCTCATTTTCATATGCTTTATACATGTTATGATAGGCATAAAATTCTAACAAAATGCATTTTAATATAATTAAATGTCAGGATATACATTTAGGAACAAGGAATACATACCTGACCTACAGAATGGGGGACTGTATCCTGGAAAGAAGTAACTTTGTATTTAAAGGATTTAGGGGTCATACTGAACAAGTTACTGAATATGATCTCCCAATGCAGTGCTCTGGCTACACAACAGGGCAATAAGTGAATAGGAATAGGGAGATGATTTTTCCTCTGTAAGTGGCACTGGCAAGATTGAAACTAGAATATTGGACACAGCTCAGGTGCCCATGTTTTTAAAAGTATAACTCCCAGTCCCAACGGAGTAGTCTCAGGTCAATTGCACCTTCGATCTCACACCAAATACAATAGTTATAGTCAATTCTATAATCTATATATATAAAAGTCAAATGGTGTATGCGTGTATGTATGTATGTGCGCTTACTCCTTCCACACCGTTTGAGCTAGAGACTTGAAATTTGGTACAGTTAGAGGTCTTAGGGTCCTAATCAGGGTAAGAGTCGAAAATTTTTCAAATCTCACCTCTGACGCCCCCCAGGGGTGAAATTCTTTAAAGCCCATTCACATCAGCTAGGCAGCTGCTGTTCTCTGTGACATAGTTATGATGTCATAATACCCCCTCCAACGGACCCCGCACTCGCTCAGCTCTCTGCCCCCTCCCCACCTCCGATGGACCCGAGTTGGGTTTGGTCGGAGGGTAAGTGAGGTAGGGGTGTCGGGTTTGGTCGGGGGGTGAGGTGGGGGTGTCGGGTTTGGTCGGGGGGTAAGTGAGTCGGGGATGTCGGGTTTGGTCTGGGGGGGGTGGGAAGGTGTCGGGATGGGTGAGGGGTGAGGTGTGGGTGTTGGGGTTGGTCGGGGGTGTTGGGTTTGGTGGGGGGGTAAGGAGGGGGTGTTGGGTTTGGTGGGGGGGTGAGGAGGAGGGTCGGAGTTGGTCGAGGGGTAAGTGAGGTGTGGGTGTCGGGTTTGTTTGGGGGGGAAAGTGAGGTGGGTGTGTCAGGTTTGGTCTACGGAGGGTGAGGTGTGGGTGTTGGTCAGGGGGTGTTGGTAGGGGGGTGACATGGGGGTGTTGGGTTTGGGTGGGGGGGTGAAAATGTGAGGTGGGGGTGTCAGGTTTGGTCGGGGGGTGAGGTGGGGGTGTCAGGTTTGCTCTCTGCCCCCTCCCTCCTCCAATGGACCCCGCACTCACTCAGCTCTCTGCCCCCTCCCCACCTCCGACTGACCCGAGCAACGCCGGGTATTTTAGCTAGTAAACTATATAAAAATGTATTAAAAATGAAAAGGAAACATGAGACTTTTATTTACAAAGTTAAAGCAGATAAGCACATAGATACACATGAACTACAATGTTAAGATTCAAAAGAGAATAGAAACTTCTATAAAAAAACAAGTGCTATATGTCCTTTAAGTGTGAACCAGGCTGAGCAACTGAGGATCTCTTGCTTATGCCTAGAAAACCTAGTCCCCGCCAGAGTCCAAGCATCACATCAGGCCAGTTCCTTCTTCTTTGGGTTTCCATCCTACTCCTCCCTTGTGCTCTGAGCTGCAAACTCACCTGATGGGACTTGCATGCCTTGTCTTCATAGGGGAGAGCAGAACAGCTAGCAGCTTTTCTCCTCTGTAACCCCTTACAATAGTCTGTCTGGTGTCGATGGACCTATCCCGCTGATCAGGATGTAACACCTTCTGCTGGAGAGCAGCACTTCACACTAGTTAATGCCACTCTCCTGTCTGGTGATTCACAGTCACAGTGACTCACAATACACATGCTCAAATATCTCTTTGCAATAGTGGATACAGAGGTACTAAGTGAGATGAATGCGTGCAGCAACTCACAAGCATTCAATAAAGTCTAAACACAACATGCATTCGTATAATTCTAATATTTATTGTAACAATACTAAACATATAAGTGAGCCAGCCTGAGTCCAGCTATGTATTTGTCAGTGTTCAGCTGAGACATAGAGACCTTGGCATGAGCTGGCACCTGGTCTGTCAGTGTCCCTGCAGAAAAGAGACACAAAAATTGAGTGTTGAAGAAAATGCCTTAGAATGAGAGATTTAAAGAGCTTGATCTGTTTACCTTATACAAAAGAAGATTCAGAGGTGACTTGTTTATTGTGTATAAGCACCTCGATGCAGAGAAATTACTGGGTAATCAAGGACTCTTTAGTTTAACAGAGAAAGACGTAACAAGAACCAATGGCTGAAACCGGACAAATCAAAATTAGAAATTAGGCACACATTTTTAACTGTGAGAGTGATTAACCCATGGAGCAAACTTCCAAGGGAAGTGGTGGACAGATGGATGCTCCATCTCTTGATGTCTTCAGATCAAGACTGGATGCCTTTCTGGAAGATATTCATTAGTAAAACACAAGTTTTAGGGATCAATACGGGGTAACTGGAATGGCCTGTGATATGCAGGAGGGCACTCTAGATGAAGTAATTGTTCCTTCTAGCCTTAATTTATGAAAAATATGAGTGTATCACATGACTAGTTTTCATGGACAATGAACTTAACTGTGAGCACAAATTATGTAATTATGCCTGTGAATAACCACACTCATTTATGTGTGCAATGATCCAATGTGCATGTGTAACCATACTGACAGCATACAGAATGGGGTGGAACTGTGTGCCTAAACTTGAGGAAAATCACACCCACCATTCAAGATGGTGGTGTCCATTTCTGTTACAAGAAAACATGTACATGGTGTTAAGATTTTTTTTTAATAGGCCAAGTACAATAAACTGTAAATAAAAATCTACTGTTAATAATGAAATAAGAATTTTTATGCCTCCTATATTCATCTGTACAGTATACTGTAGTCTTACCTTAACCAATTAAATGCATACAATTTCTTTTTAGGTTCACAGCTTAAATTTAACAGGGTTTTTTAATTTAAATTCCCATCAGATAGTTGGAACATTTCCTACTCTAATAATAATTTAACAGGTTAATATTTATCCATCATGTGTATGTGATTAAATGTTTTGTTTTATAACAGAAATAAAACAAGATGCGGTGGCTTGGACAAAAACTGGTTTCAGTCTTCATGTTGGCTTCGGTTTTGGATTCATGGCCCATAGGAAGTATTTAAAGGACTCAAAGTTGTACTTTCTTAGGCAGTACTGTAAGGAAGGGTATTGGACTTTCAAGAAGGAATAGAATTAGGGCTGTATTTCAAGGTTGAGGGGAGGATCACAAGCTTAAATTTCATCCCAAGCATAACAGAAGGATACAACTAAACTCCATTAGCTTTATGGATGCGAATAGACCAGAGACTAGGATGAAGTAATGCAACTACAGCTGGCCAGAAGAGGGCCTGTTTGTGGACCTCCCAGCCATAAAAATGTTGTAGTCACTAAACTGTCGTAGAAGTCTCATTTTAAATGTAAAGGAAGGGTAACAAATTCATTGTCCTCTTAGGAAACCCATACTCCTGTGGGATAAAAGTGTACCTAACGATATAGCAAGACAGCTGTGACACAGGGAAGGAAAAATGAGAGAATTTTAAAATATTTTGACTTTGTATTTAATAAAATAGTAAAATAAAATAAAAGTTTGAAACTAATAAACAGTCCTTCTCAATCACTGCCAATGGGAAAGGCTGTGGTTTTCATTATGGAAAGTAGATACCACATTTTTTATCCAGTAAACCAATTAATTGGCTAACATCCTTAACTGTTTTATAATATAAAACTTCACTTGCCAAAGTTCCGCCTGAACGTGGACACGGGTTCAGTGATATGGAAGATGTGGTGCTCATGAGGGGAGCTTCGACTAAATTCTATGATGGTAAATTTAATTTAGCAAGAACATCATTCCCAGGGGAAACTATGACACAGAAAATCCCACAACTGAAGAAAGAGACAGAAATATGTGCTTAATCCTGCAGGAAGAGCTGAGTGCTCACCTCCCACACCAAAGCCAGTGGGACTTGCTCAACATTTTCCGTGATCAAGTCCAATAAGAGGATATACTGTAGGTCAAATGGTTCACAGACCTGACTAGATAAAATCTGAAGAGACTTCACTGAGTTGGCAAATGGTAACTTTTAACATTTACTTTTATCTCAGATTAATTAACAATTTGCCAAATTGGAAGTTACCCTGTTGTCTGGAAAAAAAATGTACCTACGTCATTATGAGTAACTTCTAAGATAATAAAACTGAAACAAGTTTAGCAAAATAAAAATGTTCTCTCTTCTTTCAGAGTATTTTTCTTTATGCATTTCATATCACATTGTGTTAAGTCAAATTCTCTATATTCCCAATATGATCAGCCAATTCCTTCATTGCTAAAATGACAATAGTAAGTATTAACAATGGTGCAGAAAAACCTTTTCATTATTTATTTATTTATTTAATTCCAGGGCTTGGTGTTTAAATAGAGCTGTAAGAGTGTCTTCCCTCTCTCTTAACCTAGGGTACAGAGAGGGGATGCTTCTATGCCAGACCAAATAACTACAAGCTGCTTCCCAGCCTAAGTTAAGTCTTTACACCCCCAAACCCCACATTTTACCCATGGGAAAATGGGGACCACGCCTCCACCACTCAGTAATCACCCCAAGACCATGGGGTGGAGTACCTTGACACCCAACTCCCCCTTTTTCTCTCCCTGAGAAATCGGGATCCAGACTGCTCCCCCCCCCCCCTTCTAGCCTGTAGGTAGAGAGAGACAGACTCCGCACTCCAGCTCATACACTGAGCTTGTCCTAGACCTACTCCCCTTTCCCCCTCCCTTTCCCACCTGAAAGCAGAGAGAACCTTAAGGGAAATAAACCAAATGCTCCTTATAACTAAAAAGATTTAATAAAGAAAGAGAATAAAGCATACATTTACAATACAACTTCACAATCTAGAGTTCCCTAACTTCCCCTCTGAAAAGTTTAGCGACACTCTAAATAGGTACAGAAACTTATGGAAATCAGCATATTATACTCAGAGCACAGCTAATTAGGAATATAGGAAGGAAAGTAGAAGGATTTTCCTCCATAGCTAGAGGCGAAAACTGGGACTCTTGCCCAAGCTGGAACGGCAGGAAAACGGAAACTAAAATCTCCCTCCCTCCCAGCACGGAAGCTCTTACGTCACTCCCTCTCAGATCACATTAACCCCATACAGGCTGAATAACACTCTCCAGCACTTTACACTTATGACAAGAGCCCTATCAATAGCTAGAATGTTGAAAAATTAGTCAGCTTAAAAAAAATAGAAGTTTTTAAGTAATAGCTATTAGTTGCCAATAAAAGAGAGCACAAAGGTTTAGACCTTAAAATTGAATAACTGAGATTACACTTGTATTGAATGCAATTTATGGTAGCTTATTCTTGATTATTGAGGTAGATGAGGTGAGTGTGATAGTATTACTGTCATGTACAGTAATAAAATTAAATGTGTCTAATTTGTTGTGACAGGACTTTAAAGAAAAAGAAGGAAATTATTCCCACCCCTTACCCATTTTGTATTTAAAATGTGTGCTTTTCCAATCAGTGCAAAATTACTTCTTAAATATGTTTTTAAAGACTGGCCAAATCAGTTGATATAAATGACACCCAAGTTCAAGCAAGTTGTATTTCAAATAATTTTAAATATATATTTTTAAAACATAGTTTGTTTGAAGTCCATTTTAGAGAGAGAGGGAAAGGAGGTAAGAGGTAATAGATGCTTGATTGTTTGTTCTGAAACAAATTTTCATTTTAAATGTCCTTTATATTTTATTTTTTAAATGAAACATTTTAAAATCGTCAGAATCAAAATGAAACATTTGGTTTCAGGTAGACTGAAACATTTCATTCAATTTGTAGCTAATTATTTTTACTTTTTGATTTGCCAAAAGATTTTGGGGAAAAAACCTTTTCAGTTTGACCTGAAACATTTTTTCAGAATTGCCAGTGAACCAAAGAATCCAAAATCTCTATTCCTCACCTAAAATTCTTCAGGCTTTTTTGACTGGGAGGATATTCTGGTGTTGTTTCCTATTTGCTTTGGACTTTTTATTTGTAGGATTGGCACTCGCAGCTTCAGTTCACCAGTGTGGAGTGCAAGTGAAATACTGACCCACCGTAGAATGCCACAGGAGGGGATAAATGATTCAGCTGTAGGGTGAAATTTTTCCCAATGCAGAGGACCAGAGATACAAAAGTGTCTGGTAATATTAACTTTATTTCACTGTTGTTCTGATGGGGAAGATGAGTTTTGTTGTTGGTATATAATCTTTGGGTTTTGACTGTTTCTGAATATAAAATGAGGAATAAGAGCTTAGATTTTGTATCTTTGTCCAATCTTCACGAAAAGAGGTGAACTTAAAGAATGGAGATTCCCATTTCCATCTCTGCACACAGTCTAAAGAAAAACCTCAAAACATTTAGCTATTAAAGAATAAGAGAAATTATAAAAGAACAGAATCTGCTAATTTTGACTACAAAGGATTTGTTCTCTCAATTTTCTGGTACATCTGCCTGATCTTGTATAGGAAAGACAAGGTCAAATAATGCATAGAAAAACAAATAGTGTGTCCATTTTTTGAATTCTCATCAATGGATGGGAAAGGGTTAAACATGAGTTAATGATGAATCTGAAAATATATGGGTGAAATAGAGGGGAAAAGAAAAAAGAAAATATGTTTCCAGTTTGAGAGACTCCATCTGTTCCTTTAATTCAGTGGCAGCCCTCAACTGGATGCTGGGGTCTGCTAGTCCCACACTCTACACAACTTCTCTCTCTAAAGTAGGTTGTTGGCTTGTGTTGCTGGGGGTTTAAGAAGGTGAGTGATGACCTTGGTTTGAGTATGTTTGTATAGAAACATGTCACTGCAGGATGATGTCTTTCCTCCAGAGACATAGGGTCCAATACTAACCATTTGTTAAGAAAATACCAAAGTTAAACATATCCAGCATATGAAAAGATCCAAGATCTTTGCCAAGTGTAACTTTCACTCATCTCTGAAACCTCAATTTACACTGTATTTTAGAAGTTATTTTTAGCACTTATCTTTTAAACTGTTTCCTTTCTGGTGTTAACATCTCACAACTTTTAAAACCAAACAAGCGTCAAGCTTTTTTACCTTTAAAATGGGAAATCTCATGACTATTTTGTACAATTGCAGTATATTTAATATGTATCGAAAGAGAAGATGTGATGCTCTAAAATGGAATTTATTTTCTGGAGTCAAGAGATGTAATCCCAGAGCAGCAGCACGATACTTGCACTTTCAAAAATTCATTATATAGAAAACATTTAAAATAACAATTATAAGGAGTAAATTTGTTTTCCTCCTTGCACTATTTGCCATGAAGCCATCCAGATGACTGAGCACTGGTGTACATGTGCCAGAATTTGTTTGGTTAATACAACATGCTCATTTAATTGACTGAGAAGGTTCTATTATTGGTGCCAGTTTCTCTAGAGGTATTGTTTTCAGAAGTAGACTATGTGCTCTCACTATCGTGTGTAGGTATATTGAGCTCAGGATATTAAAATTATCTCACAACATTAAAATATGGAAAAAGTGGAAAGACAAATCTGAATTTAAGATTAAGGACTGAATTTTTGAACTGGTTGCCTGAAGTCATGTATCTAACTATGGATTTAAATGCCTAATGTTAGACATCCAGGTCTGAAAATGTTGGTCTTGCTTAATATCATTAGGAAGGATGATTAATGTGCAGTCAGGATGCTTTTCCTGATAGTCAGCTTATAAATGTTCCCATTCTAAGGTTCAACCCATTTGACAAATTATAGCTCTAATTTCTCACCCTTCTTTATACCCTTTACATATTTCAGACAGTTATAGGTTTTAAAATAGTTGTGATATTATAGATCTGGGATTATATCTTATCTTATCTGAAGGATCTGGTGGGAAGATGGCTGGCCAATGAACAGCATAGCTCCCCTTTTTAAACATGAAGGATGAAATCCTAGCACAACTGAAATCAGTGGGAGTTTTGCCAGTGACTCTAAAGGGGCTTGGATTCACCTTCAGTGGTTCTCAAACTTTTTGTAGTGGTGACCCCTTTCCCACACCGGGCCTCTAAGCGCGACCTCCCCTTGGGGTCAGGTGGGGGGGGGCTGCCTGCAGCCCACCGCAGCAGGGGCTGGAATGGGGGGGGGGGGGGTTCCAGCAGCCCCCCGAGGCCAGTAGGGGGGGGTTTCCAGCAGCCCCACAGAGGTGCCGGCAGCCCACTGCATCAGGGGCTGGGCTCAAGGGGGTGCCGGCAGCCCACCGCAGCAGGAGCCAGGGCCCGGATCGGGCTCGCGGGGCCCCCAGAAGCTCGCCGCAGCAGGAGCTGGGATCAGGCTCGCGGGGCCACCAGCAGCCCGCCGCGGCAAGAGCCGCGGCCAGGACCAGCCTTATGGGGGCACCGGCAACCCGTCTCGGCAGGGGCACGGGCTGCCTGCAACAGCAGGGGCCAGATGGCAGCAGCCCGTGGCAGCAGCATTGTTCGGGGCCGGCTGCTGGCAGGAGGGGCCTACGACCCCCACAGAACTGGCTCGCAACCCCCAGAGGGGTCCCAACCTCCACTTTGAGAACCAATGCCCTAAGTGATTACATTTGGTTTTCACTGGTGTAAATTAGGGCCATCTCCAATGAAATCAGTGGGGTTACATGTAAAACTGGTATGCGAGAAGAGAATCAGACATTTTATAAAAAGCAAAACTAGCCAAGAAAAATATAAAAAGGTGAAAGTCAAATGTAACTGTTCTCAAGTACGGTATATTTTAAAGTTTTCTTTCTTGCAAAACTACCTCTTTAGAAAACAGAAATGTTGGGGGAAAGAATATTTGCTACTAAGAAAAGCAATTCCTAATCAACAGGTAGGAGAAATGTGGTATGCAGAGTTTTATGGTAGGAGAAAGCAATGACAAAAATGCAAAGCATATTTTCTTCTACAGTGAGTGGCTGAATCAAGTATTTAAAATTAATGACATTCAAAATCTCTCTTCCCCTTTCATTTTCCCCTTTACCCGTGCCTAGCACTACTTTCATAATCTTTTTTTTTTCCTCTCTCAAATTTCTTGGATCTCTTTTTCTATAAATCTCTCTCCATGGCACTAACCCAGCTACGTCATTCAATTGCTCTCCTGTAAGCAGGCCGTGTAGTTTCTACCTTTAATGAAAGGGCTGGGTTAAGAATTCTCTTATGCCCTCACTGCAGATTTAACAGAAATTGGAAAGCTAAAAGCAGACTTGGGCACAAAATACTGCACTATTTTTTCAACTAGTTGTATAGAAAATTGAGGAAATGGTGATACCATCAGTTTTCACTTTAAGCAAATAAGAAAAAAAGTTGCCACAATAGGAGAGGGTAATTTTCAAGTGATGCAATGCATGTTCTTGATTTGAATTATATTCACGTGGCTAGCAGCAGGAATAGGTTGTGCGGGTGTCTGATGAAATGATCAAGAGAAACAAGCCCTCCCCCCAAAAAAAGGTAAAATCTACCAACACTCCCCCCGACTCCTCTTTCCTTTTTGATTTAAAGAAAGAACAAATTAGATGAAGTTTTAGTTTTGCATTGAGTGGGCACAACTGCTGAAGACAAAAGGGAAAAGAGGGGGGAACGACTGGGGGGGGGGGGGGAGACCTCACAGGAGACTATCAATCCCTTCTAACAACAGCCAAGAAATGCCTCCCAAAAAAATGCCAAGATGAAAAGTGTCAGGTTGTGACTTTGCACCTCTCTCTGCACTGTGGGGAGAAACATAGAGGAGGCACCAGCCTGTGGAGTGTAGGGTGACCAGATGACAAGAAAAAAATATCGGGACACATGGGGGCGGGGAGGAAGTGGGGGGGGGAGAGGGGGAGGGGGGACGGGAGGGGGAAGTAGAGGGGAGGGGAGGGTGCCACAGGCTTCCCCCCACACACTGGACCCATGGGGGCAGAGTGTGAGGAAGCCACGGGTCAGGGTGCAGGGGTTGGAGATCCAGGGCTCCAGCTGCTTACCCTGGGGAACTGTTCTCAGCTGGGCCGGGGGGCAGCCGGCAGGTGGGTCAGGGGCTGGTTTGGGGGGGGGGGGCGGCTGGGCGCTCTCTGTAGCCACCCTCCTCACCGTCCGGTGGCAAGCAGCCCTCCTTCCCCCACCCCTGCAGCATGTGAGGCAGCAGCAGAGAGCTGTCCTGGCCGCTGCCGCCTGCCCCTGACTCTTGATGCGGGGCGGGGGGGGCGGGGAGTGGGCGGGGGAGGCTGATGAGGGGCCGGACTCGGAGCCGGGTTGGGGGAGGCGGCTGCCGGGGGCTCTCTGCCCCTCCCCCTCTGCCGGTGCAGGCTGCAAGCAGCCTCCTTCCCCCTCCTTGCACCACGTGAGGCGGCAGTGAGCCTCTGCCTGGGGCAGTGAGACTTGCTGCCTGCTCCTGCAGGCAGGAGGGTGCTGCGGCCGCCCCGGAAGGAGCGGTTAGTGAGGCGCGAGTCTGGCGCCGGCCTCTGAAGGTCCCTATATTGGGACAAAGGGCGTCCCGACCAAAGGATGATCGGGACGCGGGACACGTCCCTGAAAATCGGGACTGTCCCGATAAAATCGGGACATCTGGTCACCCTAGTGGAGTGGGTTAGCTGTACTATGGGAGCAGGCTGCAGGAGCCTCACACCCCTCATGAGCATCAGCAACTGCTCAGGAAGATGACAATTCCCTTTCAGCTACAAAGTGAGATAACAAGCTGGCCCAGACATGGTGAACTGGCAATGCAGCTGCTGCAGACATGCCAGCTCTATAGGGTTTCAGACCCTCTACTGGTCTTTGGGTAAAACGTCAAGCTTGCAGGGGAGCCCCGATCTGTCTGGCCGCCCTTTCACTGCCATTCCCCCACCTTCTAGCAAAGGGTGTCCAGTCAGAGCTGCTGCACATGTGAAGACACAGGTACTTCTCCTTGCCCTACACTGCAAAGCTGAAGATCCTCTGTATACTGTAGCCATCTGGGTAACAGTTGTTCTGTTTGGTTCTGCAGCTCTTGGTTCCTGCACTGCCCCTTCTGCTCACCAGGCCTGGGAGAGGGTGCCCACCTCTCAGGCCAGAGATGGGGTAATTAGGAGCTCCCCAGCATTGGTTCCCGCCTCCCCTTCAGACTTCTAATAGTGAATGGGATGCTAAAATGAAACGGAGGAATACATTTTGGAATCATATTGGGGTGTATTTTTGAATAAAATGCTGATGCTGGGCGAGAGAATGAACTACTTGGGTCTGTCTCTTCCCTGCTCCCCCTCGCTTTGGGCTCATCTACCTCATTTGTACTGGTTTGTTTAAACCAATGCAAACTCCTATGTAGACACACGTATATCACATTTTAACTGGTTGTACTGGTTTAGCTTGCTCCTGTAAGCAACCCTAGAGACAAGCTATGCCACTAAAAGCTGGGTCTAAATCTATTTAAGAGTGTGCACACACAAAGTTAAACTATTTAACTAAATTCACTTAAAAGTTAAACTGGTGCAACTTTGTATGTAGAGCAGTGTGCACATTATGTACATTTATGTGGATTTATGCAAATCTGTTTGCTGACTGAGATTGCCGCCAGGTATATGTTGATACTGTAACACTGGTTTCTTCTTTTTCTGTCTCCCTCCCACTAGTTCTTCACTCCTGTTTCTTCATTGTTCATATATCAGAGGGGTAGTCGTGTTAGTCTGGATCTGTAAAAGTGACAAAGAGTCTTGTAGCACCTTATAGACTAACATGTTTCGGAACATAAGCTTTCGTGGGCGAAGACCCACTTTGTCTTCACCCACGAAAGCTTATGTTCTGGAACATCTGGAAGGGCTTGTCTTCACTACCCGCTGGATCGGTGGGTAGCGATGGATCTGTTAGTGATCGATTTCTCGCGTCTTGTGAAGATGCGAGAAATCGATTGCCCATGGCACCCCCGTTGACTCCAGAACTCCAGCTCGCCGAGAGGCGCAAGCTGGAGTCGACGGGGGAGCACACCGCTCACTGCCGCCACCGTGAGGATGGCAGGTAAGTCAGCTAAAGATACTCCAGCTTCAGCTACGTGATTCACATAGCTGAAGTTGCGTATCTTCAGTCGATTCCACCCCTAGTGAAGACCAGCCCTTAGTCTACAAGGTTCTTCAAGACTCTTTGTCGATTGTCCACATAGTAAGTTATCTATGTCTCTTTCCAGCTATTCAGCATGCTCCAGTAGTTTAAACAAGCATCCATTTGTGTTACCTTTAGCTGTGCTCTCATAGTCTCAGTGAATCAGTCCTTCCACTGAGTAGCACCAAAGTTAGCAGATATATTAGATTTCCACAAATGTAGCCTAAGCAAGCAAAGAGACAAAACCAAAAAGAAACAGCAGTGGGAGAGTTCAAGGGTAGTTAATGACCTAATTCGTATCTCCAGTCACAGAACCCTCTGTGTGCTCATTAGTGATATGTAGAGGAAAAATTAGTGGGAAAACAGGTTAAGCCCAGAATATGTCAGATGCTTATCTAAAGTTCCTCTGAACAGTCTAAACCTTTTGAGCTTTAAAAACACTCAATATGGATATTTTTTTTTAGGTGCAGTGTTGAGCCCATAATTAAATACAGGCATAAATGCTAATATTTAGACTATGTCTATTCTTGGAGCTGGGAATGTGATTCCCATCTTGAGGAGACCTATGCATGCTAGTTTTCATTGAGCTAGCACACTAAAAATAAATGTAGCCATGGTCATGCAAGCTGGAGGATGAGCTAGCTAATGAGCATGCTTAGGGTTTCTAAGAAATCTGTACTCTGGGTGGGTGCCTCAGCTACACTTTATTTTTAGCATGCTAGCTCAATGAGATCTAGCCTGGGTATGTCTCACCAGCTCCAA
Source organism: Sternotherus odoratus (assembly GCA_032164245.1). Taxonomy (NCBI): domain Eukaryota; kingdom Metazoa; phylum Chordata; order Testudines; family Kinosternidae; genus Sternotherus; species Sternotherus odoratus. Next base: position 59,596,262 of record JAVMKO010000004.1, read on the forward strand.
GTGGAGCCATATCTCTTGCAGAACAACACCAGAAAAAATGCAACCATTTTTCAAATAATGGGTGCTTTTAACTCTTATCTTCACTAGTTCTTCCCTTAAACACACAAAAAATCCCAACCCTCTCCAATAGTACCTATAATCATCTGATCTCCATTTACGTCTCCACCAGTGTATGCCACTCCTGCAGTCTTGGATACCTCTCTCTGTTCTCCCCAAACATTAGGAAATCTCTCCCCTTTCCTGCCAAGTCACCCATTCACATCCTTTCTTTAAGTCTCACCTTAATTTCACTTTCTCTTATGAGTGATGCTCTCTATAAACTGTTTTGCAATATTTTGCTGTCCTTTACAAAAGTGGAGCGCATTGATGATTTTTGGAATGTTTATCAGCTATAACTAGGATGAAGTATTTGTAAAAATATCATTTATGGAACACACTTTGCTCTTTTTTCTGTTTTGTGTATTATCTATGATCAGTTTTTGATCTGTACTAATTTGTTAATCATTCACCATATTTTAACAAACACTTTATATATGTGTATTTCAACCCATGGCTTATTTGTAAACTATTCACTTTCACTATCTACTATTCATTACATCTAGTGTGAGACTGGTGACCTAAGTCGTGGTATTTCTTCTTCCTGTGTGAATAATACACTTTTATAAGCAGGAGGGGAATCAGAGATTCCAAGGTGGTTGCATGAATCCTTATGGTGTGAATCATTTCATTAATGTATTTGAACAGATAAAATGAGATTTTCATTTTCTATGAACATTCTTGTGAAACAAAATAATCACTTGTTTAGAATGTTCATGAAAAAATTAAAGGGGTTGTGAATACAGCTGAAGTGAATTAATGAGTTCTATTCAAATGCATATTCCCAAATTCCCTTTTGCATCCTGTTTTGGTGTCTACTGTTATGATCCTTTATCGCTCAAATAAAGACAGATTTTTTTTTAAATCCAATCAGGATTCAGCATTTCATTCAACAGATTTAGAATGATCTTGTATATAATTGTACTGCATCAAGAATCCTTGCTGAGATTAAAAGAGGTATCCCAAGGCACTAAAAGTATTAGACATGGTAGTTTTGATAGTCTTGTGAGTAAAACATTGTGCTGATGCCAAACATGGGCATGATGGTTTCAAATTGGCTTTTGTATCTCTTTAAATATATCTTCAATCCTGTTTTGGTAAGAATATCTGTACTAAATATCAGTCAGTATTCATCTGTAGCTATTTTCTAGCTTATTAAAAGTTTAATAAAACTTCTTGGAGTTCTAAGGCTATATGCAAGACACGTTTTTTTTATAGATTTGGCAAATATAGTGGCAGTATAAATCAGAGACAGGCTTGAGTCACAAAATTCAAATCCAAACTTAAGGTCTGGATTTCAAAATTCCCCAAAGTTTGCAGTGTATCTGATTGACACTTCATGTAAAGATGGAAGCAAGCTGTGAAATTCTGGTGCCATTTTAAGTCAAGACTTTGACACCCTCTTCTCCTAAATTGCTAGGGTTTTTGGTTTGGGGGCTCTGGTTTAGGTCATTCTATAGTATAAAATGGGGGAGCTGGTAGCAACCTCTCTATTTAGGTTACCTAACAATTTCCTTTATAAAAGATTCTTGCAACCATGTTTTTATGAAGCTCTAGTGCCTCCCTCTTTTGCAGCAGGCTGTTGAAATTCACAGCAGGAGAAGCCTTTAAGCTAAAGAAGTGGTTTTCTTTGTTCCATGGCATTTTGTTCATGCCTAGCAGAATTATCTACTGTTAAAAATTGAAATTTCCTTTCTTTCACATGTATGCCACAGCAAAATGTTGACAGTATGCCAGAATAACAACTGACCATGAGTATTTGAATCTAAAGCCATGCTCATACCATTGGGGGAATTGGGGGAAAGCAGACAGGCCAGGCTCCCCATGATGACCCTGGAACCAGCATATGACCACATAGGGCATGAGCTCCCAGAAACCTCAGAGTGGAGAGAAAGAGTCATGCCAGATAAACACCAGACCTCAGCAAATCACCTCTCTGACCATAGCAGCTTTTTCCAGCAGTTAGTCTTACAGTTCAAGCACTGGGGTTTGTACTGCAGCAATGAAGGTTCAGTTTTTGAACCATGATGATGACTAAAGATGGGAGAGAAGAGGTTGATTCAGTTATATATATAATAGAATTTACCTTATTGGTTTAAATTGTCAGACATATAGATGAATGGAATTTGTTGGAGAAGAGTCAACATGGTTTTTGTAAAGGGAAATCATGCCTCACCAATCTACTAAAGTTCTCTGAGGGGGTCAACAAGTATGTGGGACAAGGGGGATCCAGTGGATATAATGTACTTAGATTTTCAGAAAGCCTTTGATAAGGTCCCTCACCTGAGGCTCTTAAGCAAGGTAAGCTGGGATAACAGGGAAGGTCCTCCTTGCTAGAGAATGTTGTGAAGGCCAAGACTATAATAGGGTTAAAAAAAAAGAATTAGAGAAGTTCATGGAGGATAGGTCCATCAATGGCTATTAGCCAGGATGGATAGGGATGGTGTTCCTAGCCTCTGTTTGTCAGAAGTGGGCGAAAGGGGATGGATCACTTGATGATTACCTGTTCATTCCCTCTGGAATACCTGGCATTGACCACTGTCCGAGGACAGGATACTGGGCTTGATCATAGGTGTGTGAACAGGGTGTGCTGGGTGTGCCCACTCACACCCTAATGTCTCCAAAAATAAAGTGGCTTTCAATGCAAAGTGCAGTGTCTTTAAAATAAATAATTAAATACAATTCCCTGGGTGCACACCCTAATGAAATGTGCCGTGCACGCTTATGGGCTCAATGGACCTTTGGTCTGACCCAGTATTATTTAAAAAAGAAAAAAAAAAAAGACTGGGAAATTACATACATAAAAACTATGTTAAAAAGTTGCAAGTCAAGCACTCAAAAGTCAGGATGTGCCGGATGTATGGTTTCTCATGCAGCCTTAATTCTGTCCTCTTGTGCATATGTATTATGGTTTTTAATTACATAATCACATACTTTTTCCCCTCGCAGTATCCCTGACTCATTTGGTGCACAAAATAAACATAGAGCATGACAGAATTAAGGTTGTAGGAGCAACTAAATGTGGCATTCCTTAACCTTTTAGTGTTTGACTTTGCAATCTAAGTATATTCATGTAACACAGTTTTTTACGTAGCATCAAACATATTATAAATGTGTTGAGATTTAATTTGAAAAGTACAGTAAAAATGTACTATATCTGAACTACTGAAAATTTAGCGTTTGAGAAAAAAGAAGTGAGATCAAGAGTCACTGATCTTAAATATTTAGCAGTCTGAATAAAGATGTTAAATCATATTGTATATCAAACTAATGTAACAACCCTACAGTACTAAATAATTTTGTAAAATATCATCATATAAAAGGCCGTCATGAATATTTTTACATCCATGGTGAAATTTTAATTAAAACAAAAGTTCCTTTTCTAATGAACTGTGTTAAATTATTATCCTTCAGGTAATTATGGAGTATAACTTTGTGAAAAAGAAAATAAATTGAGTCTCCTATTCATAATGGGAAATTGCAGCAAAATATTTATGTAAATGACCAATAAAATATATCTTTGGATTTGACCATTTCATTCTTAATTGAAATAGATATATGTTGTACAGTATATCATAAACAGCTGATTTAATGCTAGTCTATTTGAGGGGTTTCTATTGCCACCTAGTGGCTACCCTAGTTTTTAGTATATTACTCTTTCCGAAGAGTTGACATCCTCTTCTGTATCAGGTTAGTTTAATGGCATGTGTGTGTTTGTCAGCGGGGGAGGAGGGGAGGATGATGTTATTTGTGAGCAAATAATTTAATACTTGTTCTTAGGTTCATCTTCATTGTGATCAGATATATTTTTTTAAAAAGTCATAATCTATATTTATTTACCTCATCCATGAAGACTAGCAAGAGTTTGAAATACATCAGTAATCTGTGACAGAAACTGAATTTCATATGAATCGAAAGATAGACACAGGGCCTTGTGATGATGATTATATGTACTTGTGAAATTAAGAGTCATGCATACAGTGTTTCAATTTAGACACTATAGGCTTGATTATTTTCTCACTAGCTTGAGTTTTAAACTTGTGTAATTCCATTGGCTTCAAATAAATTACTCCAGATTTATACTGACAGCAGAATCTGGCCCTAATATTATTATAAATTTAGGGGAGGAAAAGAACTAAGTTTATGTTGTTCACAGCTAGGAACACCAGTAGTTTGCTTTGCACAGAATACTTTATGGCACTTATCTTGCTTTTGGATCTTTCTCTTGATAGTGGTGTACATAAAATTACTAATGTTTTTCTGATTCTTTCTATCTGGAATTCAAAGACAGTTGAGCATGATGATATCAGATACTTAGCCTGATTCTGCTTCCATTTATTGGTGTAAGCAAGAACAAAATCAGACTCAAAAACCTGAATGAAGCTCAAACATTTCCCCTTGTTCCCAGTCTCACATGAATAATACAATTATGCAATGTAAATTATACTGCATGACACAGGCATCTAGGAGCACCTTATTCTGGAGTTTTATTAGCCTAAAGAAAGATTTCTCAAATATTGCTCCTTTTTTTCTGTATTTTAAGGAAAGTATTGTTATATGTGCAGTTGTCATTTTGGTACTTAGAACAGCTTAAGTAAAATCAGATTCTAATTTTAAAACTTTGTTTTAAATATAAGGGGGGAAAATTAAGTTTTGTTTTAAATTTTGTTTGGGTTGGATGAAATAGTTGTGGTGTATTCTGAGTGATAACCACTCTTTCTTTTAAAATGACCACACAGTTTTGGCAATCATTCAACTGTAGAAGACTTATCTGCTTGTAAAGTTTTCCATCATGTACATGGTCACTCAGTTTAAATAATTTTTTGTAAAGTGTGGAACAAATGACAGAATGAAAAAAAAAGGTGAAAGCACTGGTATATATTTACTAAGTGTGTATAAAGTTAACTGCCTTCTGGTAAATGATTTCTCTCACTCTTGGATTTGGTACATTTAAATCAGAAAATCATGTGATTTTGAACAGATTTTGACTTTCTACTTCAGGAAGGTTTTCTTATATACAGTATTAAGCAAAATGGGGAAAGGATGTTTTTGAGGTTCAGTGCATACCTCTGTTGCCCCACAGTTCAGACTATGGGGGTGTGAATAGTAGTGCCTACACACCAACTAAAAGGTTCCTCCTTTGCTTTAATGTGGTCTTGTTTGAAGAAGACTTTATTAATGGGAATTAGGAACTTTTAAGATCACACCTGCATCACCCACACAGGGGAGTTACAGCACAGCACTTTGGTGCACACTGTGTTTAACACCCCCATAGTCCAAACTGTGGGGAAGTAGAGATGTGCCATTAGACCCTGGCCTGGCACCCAGAGGTCCGGGCCTTTACTGCTCTGCCTCAGATTTCCTGAGTGACCTTGGGCAAGTCACTAAGGGTATATCTATACTTTGAGTTGGAAGTGTAAATTCCAGTTCCGGGAGACATATCCGCACTAGCTCTGATCAAGTTCTTGTGCTAAAAATAGAAGTGTAGCCAAGCAGCAGAAGTGATGGGAGGAGCTAGCTGCCTAAGTATGTGACTAGCATCTTAGATGGAATCCTATTAGGGCATCTACCCCCTCCTGCTGCTTGTGCCACCACGGTTACATTACTATTTAGCTCAATCAGAGCTAGTATGGCCATATGTCCTGGAGCTGGAATTTACACCGCCAGCTCAAAGTGTAGGCATACCCTCAGTGAATTGCCCAATGTCACTCCAAGAGTCTGTGGCAGAGATAGTCTCCTCGAACTGGAATTTACATCTCCAGCTCTAAGTGTTGATGTACCCTTAATCTCACTGTGCCTCAGTTTTCCATCTGTAAAACTGAGACAATAATACCTCCTTTGCCTGTCTTATCTGTTTCTGGTAGATCTTCAGTGGAACTAGAGAACTACCTGCCCTCTGTGCCTTTGAAAATCTCTCCCTAGGAACATAAGCTCTGTAGGCCTGAGACAGTCTCTTTATATGTGTATGTACAGCACTTAGGACAATGGGGCCCAAACTGGGTTGGGGAATTTAGGAATTGCCATATTTCACATAATATAATAATAAAAATAAAATAATAATGAAGCTGAAAATCAATGGATATGAATGACCATTCTTCAGTATGTATGTTACCTATCCATACTGAAATTTTCATTAGAGATACTTGTAATGATCGCATCCTCCAAAACTCTGAACAAGGAATCTTTTTGCTGTGGAATTCTTTTCCCTCTGCTAAGTACATCAGGGGCATTTTTCAAAGCTAGGCTCAAGGGATAACATTTTCAAGATTGGGTACCTGAATTCAGGCACTTGAATACCTATTAGAGAAACTAAACTTGTGTGACCTGAATTTATGAGTTGCTAAGCACCCTGACTATTGATAAAAGCACTGGGAACAGCAAGTGATCTGTACCTGTGTGATGGGATGTCCACCCCACACAAGACTGGAAGGGGTTAATGTGGCCAGGTAGACCTGGAGGAGCAGCCAGGGAGCAGGAAATTGATTCAACATGAGGCTCAGCTGGACAGGAGCAGGAGGGGCCTGTATAAAACCCAGGTGATGAGAGTGGAAAGTGGGCTCCAGGGGAGTAGTCTGCAGTCACTCCCTGAGGGGAGGGAGCTTAGGCTGGCAAACCTGGGGTGAGCTAAAGGTAGAGCTCAAAGTAGGAAGGAGTCCAGGTAGTACAAGTTATGGTACTCGGGTAGCAGTGCCGCACTGGCTGCCCTGCACTGTGAACACCCCACAACCGTTCTCCAAACAGAATATAATCCTTTTCCTTCCCAAGCACCTCACTGGCCATGTCTACACTAAGGAACTGTAGGAAAAAAATCTGGTGGGATTGGAACTGTAAATTATTCTTACTACCAGGCCCCTTCAGAAGACAACTTGTGACACAACAGGCATCAATCAGTCATCCTCTATGAGCGATGTTCTTACTGCTATGAAGCACTGGGCGATTCAATAAATCACCTTTTCCGTGGTCATACAAACACAACCAGAAACTATACAGGAACATTGTACCATAACAGAACATAATACTGTTCTCCCAGTATTAGGAATTGTGGATGTGGCACACATCACTCTGATAATACCAAGACTACATAATACTGCTTTCAAGAACAAAAATTACAGCTACTCCAATACGATGGCTGTGTGTGATCTCAAATTGGTCTTCACAGCTGTGTTGGTGTGATATCCTGAGTCCTGCCATGGCTCATTTACTCTTAGAACATTCTGGAATATCAACCCTTAAGCAGAGTTACACCCTCATTAAGTCTGGATTTATGCATGGTGAGTGTGAAATGTCAAACTCACTCATGCAGACACACCAGTAACTCAGTTTAAGGGTCATTACCCATTCATCATCTCTACCATCTTCAGGAGACAGAACAACCATTCAAAAGATGACTAATGACTCCTATCATCTGTCTTCACACATCCTCCTACCTCTAGTATAATACAACATGAAGACCAGTTCAGCAAAGTGCTTAAACATATTCTTAAATGCTACTGAAGTCAATGAGATTTAGGCACATGTTTAAAATCCAGTCATTGGGATTTATGCACATTGACTTCAATGGGATTGAAAAAAGTGTTTGAAGTGTTTTGCTGAATAGATACGGGATTACTCAAATGTTTAAAATTAAACATGCATATAAGTTTTATGATGAGTTGCGGCCTATAATTCCCCAGAATTGACATCATAAAAGCATCCAGTATCCCCAAAATTAGATTTAAGTAACTTTCCCAGGTTGGGGACACAATATACTACACCTATGAAAAGTTTAAAAGAGCAGTCTATGGATGTTGTAAACTACATGACATTTTGTGGCAAGTGCAAAATGCTGGAATAACATGGAGATTTTGATAGTGCAGTTGTTGCCAGAAATTTAAGAAACCCTGAATTATTAAGAATCAGAGAGGTAGCCGTGTTAGTCTGGAATAGCAGAGGTAACAAAGTCCTGTGGCACCTTAAAGACTAACTATAAAGTTTTGCCACTGCTTGCATCCGACGAAGTGGGTATTAGCCCACGAAAGCTTATGCTTCAAAACTTTATAGTTAGTCTTTAAGGTGCCACAGGACGTTTTTACCTGAATTATTAGTGTGCAGTCTAATATTTAATTGTGAAAATTGTTTAATGAGCATGTTAACATTCCCTTGCTGCTTGACTTCTCTTTGGAAGAGTATCCTGCTCCCTAATCCCATGATGGCCAGTATTGGGATTGTGACAAAAATCTCTTAGTCGGTTCCAAGTCTTTCTTCTACTCTGCAGCAGGGCATTCAATCATATTCTTGATTCACTGGTAGAGAGCTTTGTATCCTTTTTTCAAGTCCTCTGTCACCCTACCATTTCAACTGATGCGGGGAAAACAGAGGTAGATAGGTAAGGAAATGGGTAAAGGAGATCAAGAACAAACAAAAAAAATCCCAATTCTAGACAGCTAGGGTTGAGGACATTTTAAGATAGAAATAGTAAATGAAATGAAATAACTATCTGATTCTGCCCATTTGTCCAACATGAGACCTAGCTGCGGTGTTTGTGTGTACATGTGAATCCCAGCTACATTATAAGATTTTATCTCTGTCTATTTTAAGGTTACCCATCTCTTTAGTACTGAATAACCCATGTAAATTAGGGTTGTATTGTGAGGCTCCTAGTGAACTTCATAATGCTTCTATTCTCCCATCCCTGGGAGAAAAAGAATTGCTTTTTATACCTCTGGTGGAGGTATTGAGTATGTTTGTTGTTCATTTGGTTATGGTAGTAGTGCTTTTGTGAAGAGGCAGGCCTTGCAGTCTTGCAGCATGCCCCAAAGACTGCTGGACATTGGAATGGTCTGACTTCCCCTGGAACCTTGTTGAACAGCTGAACCCACTCAGCCAAAAACAAATTGTCTCCAGCTCCCACATTCTTCATCTTGGGCCTTGTTAGCTATGTTGTCCCCAAAAAGCATCTGCCCTTTGATGTAAGACCTGAGATTGAAAACTATTTTCTCCAGGAGGAGAAATTGCTTGAATTTTGGAGGGTTATTAGTAAATAATCCCAGTCTCAAAAAAAGAATGAATATTTTACTGTTTTTCAGCTGGCACTTTATTTTAGAATCCCATTTGGGAGCAGCAGGGTGCACTGCACAAAGTGCTCCATAACATTGTCATATCCATCTCAAATTGTGCAGCTTTGTTTATTTCCAGACCTCTGGAAAAGGGAAAGAACTCTACAAATTTTAAGAAATGTACTTGGAGTTCAACTTGAAATATGAAGAAAACAATCTTAAACACATGCTTCCATTTTTAGCATCGGAGTTCATGAGATCCACATGTCTCATCTTCTTTTCTTACATATCCCAGATGAAACAAATCTATGATGATAGCCTGGAGGAAAAAATGTCTGTTCATCAATTTCCCCCTCTTAAGAGATAACCACTGACTCTACCATCATGTTATCTTTATCCCAAAGCAGCAAATTTATCATAATTTATTCTAGTATATTCTAAATTGACCATGGTGATTACCATTGTGTAAACAATGTCTGATGTTTGCTCCAACTCTTTGGCAGAAGCAAGGCGCTGATTTGGAGTAGAGATCTACTGAAGAGCTTCCATTTAGTGAAGTGGCTGTAACATCAATACAAACTCCAGGGATAACTAGCAAAGGCTGCAGTGTTTGGTGTGTTTTTTTAAAATGGATTCTTCCCCCATGTAATGCTAATGGGCCACTTACTGCAATGTGGCTGTTTGAAGAGGCCAGTCCAAATGACACAAGGTTAAAGAACATTAGGGAGTGTTTTTTGTATGTACAACAGGATGGATTTTCTCATTAAAAGGCTTCACTTAAGACTTTTCTAGGGATCAGTATTAAGGGTTTCTTTTAAAAAGATCTTTTTGAAACAACTGTATACAAGGAGAAGTAATGTGCAAGTATTCTCATAATGTTAGAGTAAGAGCAATCCAAATCTGAGGGAGAGAAGTTGAAATAGACAGCACGAACTGAAGACAGATTCTTCTGTATTGGAAAATATTTTCAGATAGTCTTTTGAGGTCTGACTAAAACACACACTCACTGAAATGTGACTGAAAACCCAAATAAAATTTTAGGTGAAGCAACTCATATACAGTAGACTCTCGATTATCCGGGATGATCGGTAAAACCTTAATCCCGGTTAATAAAATCCTGGATAATCAAGCGCCTACTGGGGGGGGGGGTCCGCCGGCCTAGGGTGGGGGGAGGGATGGTGGTGGTCCCACCACCTGCCCCAGTCAGCTCCCGCTGCCAGCCTGGGTGTAGGGAACCCAGGCTGGCAGTGGGAGCTCAGACCCTGACTAGCAGGAGCCTGCGGGGAAACTCTAAAGTGGCAGCCGGTTGAGCGCTCAACCTGCCGCCGCTTTAGGGTTTTCCCCCCAGGCTCCTGGCAGCCAGGGTCTGAGCTCCCGCTGCCAGCCTGGGTTCCCTACACCCAGGCTGGCAGCGGGAGCTGACTGGGGCAGGTGGCAGGAGCCTGTGGAGACAGCCCAAAGAGGCGGTGGGTTGAACACTCAACATGCCGCCGCTTTGAGATTCCCCCCAGGCTCCTGCCAGCCGGGGTCTCAGCCCGCTGCCAGCCTGGGCTTCCTACACCCAGGCTGGCTGCACGTTGAGACCCCGGCTGGCAAGGGATCCACCGGGGGAAACCCCAAAGCGGCGGCAGGCTGACTGCTAAGCCTGCCGCCGCTTTGGGCTCTCTCCACAGTCTCCTGCCACCTGCCCCACTCAGCTCCCACTGACAGCCTGGGTGCAGGGAACCCAGGCTGACAGCGGGAGCAGACTGGGGCGGGAGTCAGGACCCCGGCTGGCAAGGGGCCAGCGGGGGGAAACCCCAAAGTGGCGGCGGGTTGAGCGGTCAACCTGCCGCTGCTTTGGGGTTTCCCCCGCTGGCCCCTTGCCAGCTGGGGTCTCAGTCTGCAGCCAGCCTGGGTGTAGGAAGCCCAGGCTGGCAGCGGGAACTGAAACCCAAGCTAGCAGGAGCCTGCGGGGAAACTCTAAAGCAGCAGCGGGTTGAGAGCTTGGCCGCTGCCGCTTCTCAGCTCTCTGCCACTTTAGAGTTTCCCCGCAGGCTCCTGTCAGCGGCGGGTCTCAGCTCCCACTGCCAGCCTGGGCTTCCTATACCCAGGCTGGCAGCAATTTGAGACCCTGGCTGGCAAGGGATCCACCCGGGGAACCCCAAAGCAGCGGCAGGCTGACTGCTCAACCTGCCGCTGCTTTGGGCTCTCTCCCCAGGCTCCTGCCAGCCGGGGTCCTGCTGCCTGCCCCAGTCAGCTCCTGCTGCCAGCCTGGGTGTAGGAAGCCCAGGCTGGCAGCAGGAGCTGAGACCCCCCGCTGGCAGGAGCCTGCGGGGGGGGGGAGGGGACGGACCCCAAAGCAGCGGCAGGTTGGGGTCTCCTGCTAGCTGGGGTCTCAGCTCCCGCTGCCAGCCTAGGCTTCCTACACCCAGGCTGGCTGCAGGCTGAGACCCCGGCTGGCAAGGAGCCAGCGGGGGAAACCCCAAAGCAGCGGCAGGTTGAGCGCTCAGCCCGCCGCCACTTTGGGGTTTCCCCCCGCCGGGCCCTTGCCAGCCGGGGTCCTGCCTCCTGCCCCAGTCTGCTCTCTCTGTCAGCCTGGGTTCCCTGCACCTAGGCCAGGGCCGGCGACAGGGGGGTACAACGGTTACAGCTGTACCGGGCCCCGGACTTCAGGGGGGCCCCCTGAAGTCCGGGGCGGGTACTCAGCTGTACCTCCTTGTCGCCGGGGCTGTGAGCAAGGCGCGGCTCCGGGCAGCCACTGCAGCGCTCACCAGCCCCCTCCCCCTGCACCCAGCAGCCTCCCCCGCCCCCCCTTTGCTTCTCCCGGCCGGCCACGCAGCCGCAGCGCATGTGGGGGTTGGGGCCCGCGGGAGGTAGGAGACTGGCGGGGGCACGGGCAGCGGGAGACCGGCGGGGGGAGGGAAGCCTGCGGGTGGCGGGACACCGGCCGGGTGGGGAACCCTGCGGGGGGCGGGAGACTGGCGGGGGGGGCACGGGCGGCGGGAGACTGGCGGGGGGGGCCCCGCGGGCGGCGGGAGACCGGCCGGGGGGGGGCCACGGGCGGCGGGACACCGGCCGGGGGGGAGCCCGCAGGCGGCGCGAAACTGGTGGGGGGCCCCGTGGGTGGCGGGAGACTGGTGGGGGGGGGCCCGCGGGTGGCAGTAGACTGGCGGGGGGGCCCGTGGGCGGCGGGAGACTGACGGGGGGGCCCGTGGGCGGCGGGAGACTGGGGGGGGCCCGCAGGCGGCGGGAGACTGGCGGGGGGGCCCACGGGTGGCAGGAGACTGGCAGGGGGGTCCCCGCAGGCGGCGGGAGACTGGCGGGGGGGTGGGGGCCATGGGTGGTGGGAGACCGGGGGGGGGCCGTACGATCTGCCGTATGGGGCCCCAAAATTCCTGTCACCGGCCCTGACCTAGGCTGTCAGCGGGAGCTGAGTGGGGCAGGTGGCAGGAGCCTGGGGAGAGATCCCAAAGCGGCGGCGGGCTCAGCACTAAGCCTGCTGCCGCTTTGGGCTTTCCCCCCCGGGATCCTGCCAGCTCGGGTCTCAGCCCACTGCCAGCCTGGGTTTCCTACACCCAGGCTGGAAGCAGTCTGAGACCCCAGCTCATAAGGGGCCAGTGGGAGAAGCCCCAAAGCAGAGGCAGGCTAAGGCTGAGCCCGCCGCCGTTTTGGGGCTTTCCCTACTGACCCGTTTAGACATCCCGGTTAATCCGCAGCCCGGTTAACCCATGCCCGGATAATTGGGAGTCTACTGTATATACTTTATTCACAACCCCCCCCCCCCATGCCACATCTTTCCAGTGTTTTCAACCATGACTCCTACTCTCATGCCAATTTGCTAAATTAAGTAAAATATAAATTAATTAAATAACAAAAGTGACTAACGTTGTGTCAATGTGTTGGTGTCAATGTCATCTTTCTTATCTAATGTTATATTTTGCACATCATAACCAGCCTAAGTTGTAAGCAGAGTTCAATGGGATCAGGATTTCCCCCAAGGAATCAGTGGGAATGTTCTCATTGATATGAATGGAGCTAGGATTTCACCCCCCATCATTATACTTTCTGTAAGGGACTACACTCCCTACAATACTTCATACATATTAAATAAATTATTAAAATAGTAATGTATTTTAAAATAATGAATCTAGATATGGATATCATATACTGCATGGTATGTTCCTAGGGAATGGTGGTTTCTTGGTTTTAGACCACTAAATAGTTAATAGACAGATAAAGAGATTGTAGTTTCTGTTGTTGTTTTACATGGGTTGTTACAATCCAAAATAGACCCAGATGCCTTTTGTGAAGTGAGCACTGGTGTACAGACAGTAAGACTATTTACATGCATAAATGAGAGCTTTTGTGCCAGCAAATGGATGTGTGTGCATACGTGTGTTCACATGCGTGCACATACACAAATTTAGTGAATGTCATTTTGGAAGCTCCTTTGAAGATTTGGCCCTGAAGTTCCATGATTTAGATTGGATGTTTGTTTTGTCTGTGTTTTAATAGCATCAGGAGAATCCAGCCATGAGCCATGTTTTTATTTTAAATGTGGTTGGATACATAATTTCAAATTGTCTTCCTTCAACTTGGCACTTTGTTTTGATTCCATTGTATTCATCTCTTCTTCCTTTTTATTTTTTTCTTTGAGAATGCATAAAAATAATATCAAAATACACACTGTTCATCATTAAATAACTAAAAAAGAAAAAGACAAGGATTCTCCCACGATGCCAATCAGATACCTACATCAGTTGTATAAAATACAGTTCCTCATGTGGGAGCATTTACTGGGTTAAATGTAATTCCTGAATAATATACACAATCCTGTAAGGTGTGGAGTATTCTGTACCCAGTCCACCATAACACTGAAATGTGTGCTTAGCTTGAATCAAAGCACTAATCCAACTGACTTCTCATAGTCAAGGACATAATTAAATGTTTTGCAGGATCAGCACTGGAATGGCCTGTACTTTGCAGGACTGAGCCCAAATATAGGAGCTATATTCCACGTACTTTGATCAGTCTAATCTTCCTCTCTTTCTATCAGTATTTCTCCAGAGTGTGCCTCACAATATAGATAAGTCCCTTAGAGATAAAGGTTCACAGATTCCCCATTTACAAGGATCCTTGAAGAATGTTTATTTTTTTATGTTCTAACATTCAGATATAATTTGTGTGTACACAAAAATACGGTAGCCAAGCCACTCTGTGGTAATCTTTTCCCTTGCAATAACTTTGGGTTCAGGTAGGACTCAGGCCCCATAGACCACTAACTCAGAGCTGGTTAAATCCCATCTGATCCAGCAAAGCAGTAAGCACATACTTAACTTTGAGCATGAGAATAGTCCTGTCGAATTCATGTGCCTAAATTTAAGTACATGCTTATGTGCTTTTCTGGATTGTAGCCTATTGCAGCATGATGGAAACATGCAGAAATCCAAATAAATCTGTTTCTGTGGGTGTCTGTATTTGTGGTTTACACAGGTTTATTTTGATTCAGGGAGTCATTTATGCAGCCAAAATGATGTGAGATCTCACAGCATTTGTGATTTTCTCATAACATTTCTATCATCAAGGAAATAAAATACTATGAGAAGACTAGATCTTGCAGAATTTTGGCCTTATAAATAATTCCTGGATGCATTAAAAAAAGCCTATTTTCCCACACACAAAATGTGGGAGTGTGCAAGGTATGAAAATGAACAGAGAACCATAATCCCAACTCACCAGTGGATGAGGCGGATACTTTCTGGGACTTTTTCACCCCACCATGGAATAGAGCTGACCTCTCCAGCAGCTGGCTATGCACAGTTGTGGAAAGGATATTGTGGACAGACAAAGGCATTGGTAGAAGGTGTTAATGCATCAGCCAATCAAACCAAAAGTTAGGTGAGTAGTGTAAAGAATGCTGAACTACATAGTCTGCTCCTTGTAGCCAGCAATAGTGACATGCGAGGAGTCCATGCAGGTACTGCATTTGAGATTAAGGATTCCATTCTTTAGTTCTGCATGCTCTCCCTTAACGCACAGACATTTTACTTAGAAAAAACCTGAAAGGGAACAAAAACCTGACAAATAAACACAACGTCAACATCACCTCTGATGTAAGAGCGTGCAACTTAACCTAATATAATGGAGTTGTACTGTTTATAATAGTGACGAAGTTGGCCCAGGTACTTGAAACTGAGATACAAACATTAGAATCGTGGCTTCCTTGTACAACATTCTCATTCTCTCTATTCAAAGAAGTAAAGGATTCTCTGTTAGAGTTAGTACCCAACACTCTGTAGTCATTGCAATACAGCACTTTGAATTCTACAAATTCTACATTGTTTCTTTTCTCTGCTTCATCTCTCTACCTACAATTCACAAAGGCTTTAACTAGGGTTCACAATTTCTACAGTCTTTTGGGGAGTTCTCTTTTGTTATCTAATAATTGGTTTGTCCATAACCACCACTCCCAGCTTCTTATAATACACATTTTGCACACATTCTAAGAATTAATTTTAACTGAACAATTTGAAATAGTTGGCATTCCTAAAAAATTATCAATAAAACTTTTCTGAGACTTGCCGCTAAAACCCTATTTGACATATTTGATACCTTTTGGATAATCTCCTGTGTATTATATTTGGGCTACCCAAGGTACCATACTCTGCCCTATTCTAAATGTTTCACTCTTCCATGGGTCACTTAGTAAATCCATAGTATGACATTCTTTAATACTATGCCATCATAACAGCATAAAACCATGGCAGAGAGCATTTATCCTACTCTAAACTGTTATTCAGTGTACCAGGGTTGTGCTTTCATTCAAAAGGTGGCTACATATTAGTGATGGGCGAACTAATAGAATCATAGAAATATAAGATAGGACAGAACCTTGATAGGTCATCTAGTCCAGTACCCTACACTGAGGCAGGACTAAGTATTATCTCTAGACTATCCCTGACAGGTGTTTGTCTAACCTGTTCTAAAAAACCTCCTGCAACAGAGATTCCACAGCCTCCCTAGGTCATTTGTTCCAGTGCTTAGCCACCCTTGCAGTTAAGAAGTTCTTCCTAATGTCTAACCTAAATCTTCCTTATTGCAATTTAAGCTCATTACTTCTTGTCCTCTCCTCAGTGGATAAAGAGAACAATTTATCACCCTCTTCTTTATAACAACCTTTTACGTACTTGAAAACTTATCATTCCCCCCTCAGTCTTCTCTTCTCCAGACTAAACAAACCAATTTTTTTTCAATCTTTCCTTGTAGGTCATGCTTTCTAAACATTCAATCATTTTTGTTGCTCTCCTCTGGTTTTTCCCCAATTTGTCCACATCTTTCCCAAAGTGTGGTGCCCAGAACTGGATGTATGGCCTCAACTGGAGTACTTATCAGTGCTGAGTAGAGTGGAAGAATTACTCCTTATGTCATGCTTACAACACTTCTGCTAATAATAGATACTAAAATGATGTTAACTTTTTTTGCAGTAGGATTCCATTGTTGAGTAATATTTAATTTGTGATCTACTATAACCCCCAAATTCTTTTCTGCAGTGTTCCTTCCAAGGTAATCATTTCCCATTCTGTATTAGTGCATTTGACTGGTCCTTTGTAGTATTTTGAATTTATCCTAATTTCCTGGGTGGTGGTTGTTCCCTTTTTTAAAGATAGGTGCTATTTTTGCCCTTTTTCAGTCTGTTGGGATCTCTCTCATTTCCATGAGTTGTTAAAGATAATTGCTAATGGATCAGATCTCTTCAGCCAGTTCCTTAAGTATTCAACGATGTATTTCATCCAGGCCCTGGCAACTTGAAGACATCTAACTTGTCTAATCCCTGATCTACACATTTATGTTGGTACTAGTGTAAAAGCCCGTGGACACGGGACAATGGAAACGGCTTGCGCCCCCCCCCCACTCGCTAATCTCTCTCCTCCTCCCCCGCACTCCAACGCTCCCCCCGCTCGCCCAGCTCCCCCCCAATGCCTCCCCCTCGCCCAGCTCCCTCCCTCCCCCCCAACGCCCCCCTGCTCAGCTCCCTCCCTCCCTCCCCCAATGCTCCCCGCTCAGCTCCCTCCCCCCCAACGCCTCCCCGCTCAGCTCCCTCCCTCCCCCCCAACACCCCCCCGCTCAGCTCCCTCCCTCCCCCCCAAAGCCCCCCCTGCACAGCTCCCTCCCTCCCCCCCAACGACCCACCTGCTCAGCTCCCTCCCCCCCAACGACCCACCTGCTCAGCTCCCTCCCCCCAACGACCCCCCCTCGCTCAGCTCCCTCCCCCAATGACCCCCCTCACTCAGCTCCCGACCCCCTCCAACGACCCCCCCTCGCTCAGCTCCCGACCCCCTCCAATGACCCCCCCCCCCGCTCAGCTCCCTCCAACTATGTCTAACTTTATATGTATAACTGCTCCTTGGTGCTGTAGCTCCATGTGAGTGAGGATCCCTCAGGCGGGCACGCGTGGTGGCCATTTTGTGCCTCCGAACTACAACCCCCAACATGCCGTTCGTCTGGGCCGTCTCTACTGCACATGACATCTTCACACAAACGTTTCTAGCCGATTATTATTATTGATAATTACATTGCTCAGGGGTGTGGAAATCCATACCCCTGAACAATGCAGTTATACTGACCAAACTCCCTATGTAGACAGTAGGCTTCTCCCATTGACATAGCTACCATCTCTCAGGGAGGTGGAATACCTATGCCGAAAGCAGACGCTCTCCCTTTGGTGTAGATAGCATCTTAACTAAGTGCCACAGCGGCACAGCTGCAGCAGAGCTACTGCAGTGCTGCAGCTTTGTAAGTGAGACAAGCTTAAAGCCTGCGCTATAAAGCCTCCAGGAGCGCTATAACTCCCTACCCGTCCACACTGGCAAGGCACGAATTGCGCTATAAGTCCAAGTTTATAGCGCTTGTGGTAATCCACCTCCGCGCAGGGAATAAGGGCTGTAGCGCTACGGCACGAATGTGGACACCCATTGCGCGTTAATTAGACTCCAGCCTGGCCCATAATTCCCGTTCGAGCCACTCTGCTCATCAGTTTCAAACACTTCTGTCGCGTCCTCAGGTGACCACACATCAGACCCTCCCTTTAAATTCCCAGGGAAATTTGAAAATCCCCTTCCTGTTTGCTCCAACCAGGCGTGGAGTGCTCTTCAGGCAATCGTTGCAGGTAACCAGTTTGCTTGGCCATAACTCAACGTGCCATGCCTCCTCGCAATAAGCGAGCTTCACCGTGAAACAATAGCGAGGTGATGGACCTCATCAGTTGTTGGGGGGAAGAGGCTGTCTAGTCTCAGCTGTGGTCTAGCTGCAGGAATTACGATACATATTTGTAAAATGTGTTCTTGTTACTCTTGATATCCTGATCTGATTAAATTTCATTTTATGTCTTGGTCTTTCTAATTTTGTCCCTGCATACTTGTGGTGGTTTTTTTATAATACATCCTTTATAATTTGACCTAATTTCCATTTTTTTGTATAATTCTTTTTTTAGTTTCTAGTCATTGACAATCTCCTGGTTAAACCCACATAGTCTTTTACCAGAATTCCTACCTTTCCTACATTTTGAAATAGTTTGCCCATGTGCCCTTAATGTCTCTCTAAAAAATTGCCAACTTTCCTAACCTCTTTTTTTCCCCTCAGCATTGCTTCAGCTTTCCGAGTTTGCTAAAGTCTTCCTTCTTGAAGTCCATTGTCTGTCTTCTGCTGTTTTTTCTCATATCATTCCTTATTGTATTATTTGAATACCAATGTATAAAGCAGTTTGTGATCATTTTAGGATGAAAAGTACTGTGGTAAAAAGATTAATTAGCTGCTTAAGTTTCTGGGAAATTTGGTTGTCCATTATACCATAAAGTAATGGAACCACAGGAAGTCTTAACATCAAGAGGTGTTTATGTCCATAATAAAGCAATATTGAAATATAGTTCAATTTTCTTATTTTTTTAAAAATCACATTATGAATAGACTGAAACTGTTCATATGGAAAGCATACTGATTTCCATTGCCCAGCAGTGTTGTTACAACATCAGCAGAAATGAATGATTGTTATCATTCTTTCAGAGAAGGACTGCAGCCCAGTAATAACCTCTGCATATTTTCTTATTAGTGTAACTTGCTAATTATTTACTTCTGGTAGCATCCAAAAGGCGCTAGACACTTTTTTTCAGACATAAAAGAGAATATGTCCTCTGTCATGACTGTTAACAGTCTAAATGACAGGCTACCAGGAAGGGGGGGCAAGGGTACAAATAATAGTTGCCAAGGTGGCAATTGGCCACCTATTTTAAATAGGTGGCCATGTGATTAATTTGGTGGGATTCTTCTCCAGGTCCATAAAATCTGCCCTGCAACCTTTCCAGGGTTTGGGGCATAGCACAGCAGGAGGACTAGTGTGGGGGAAGTTGTGCTTTTGGCTGTGTTGATTCTGTGCCTGCTGGCCTCAGCATAGAGCCCTGAGCAGAACTCTGGTCAGAACTGCTCAGCTAGAATCACTGCCATCAGCAACACTCTCTCCTTCTGCCCTCACCACCCCCAAAAGGAGCAGGCTAGAATCACTGTAAAGTCCTGGCCTAAAGGTTGGGAGGTAAATGAAGATTGTTGTCCCCCCACAGCCAAGTGAGTGGCTGAGAAACAAGCTCTGGAAGCCATTCTCTTGGGGCATGACAGAGACATGGCCACATTCCTCTCAACATGTAGGTGGAGAATCAGGCTAGAGTTATACTTGTGTCCTCTTTTCACACAAACACCACCACAATATTGTCTTTCACACAGTCCAACACATTGAGATGCTTATCACACAAATCAGTAAACACCAAGACACACATTCCCTCTCAGTCATACACACATGCACCCCAGCATTGAAACTACGCATATGATAAGCAATTGTTCTCAGAAAATACACATAAGTGTCCAAGGATTCCTGTATCCTTTATCTCCATAGGCAAGGAGAGGAATGTATGTCTCTGCCTGCCGCAAAGGGCAGAACTTGGCACTCCCTACTCATACATTCTGAACTACTGTAACCCAAGACTCCTCAATAATTCTCTTAATGGCCCTATAGATATGTTGAACAGAAGGGAGTAACAGATGGAACCCAGAGGCACCCCCAAACGTTAGATGAATTATGCCCTAATACAGAGCTCTGGGCCATCTGAACCAGGAAGGAAAAGATCCACTCCAAAGCAGCCCTACCACAGCTGATGATTGGTGCTGAAGGCAGCTGGTAGATCCGATAACCAAAGCAACAAGTGAGATATCTAGACTTCATTCAGGCCTGTAATTAGGGACACCGATATCTTAGACATCTAGGCACCGTGATACTTGTTTCATCACAACCTTCTCTATAATCTTGGGAAAGGGGGAAGGAGGATTTGAAACTTGTTGATAGTCGCCTGCATATTATCCTTCACCTGCATATTGTCCTATGTATTTTTCAGCAGCACAAGAGACAAAATACCGAAGAAACTTAAATATGCCAGGTCTAGATTACAAGGTCAGAAAACTAAAGTTCCTATCAAACCGGTTTTAACACTAGAGTTTTAGAGGCAAACTGCCTTGCATTGCTAATACTTCTCATTGGAAGTGGTAGTTCGATTTTTTTTTTTAATCTGGTTAATGAAGTTAAAGTAGCTGAAATTCTCAGCTACTCTGCAATGGAAATCTGAGGCTGACATGCCTAGTGCAGGTAAGAATTTTACTTCCAATCAGCAGTGCACTATATGTGTTTAGTTTACTCATATATTGCCAGTTGTTTCCACCAAGATGAGTCTAAACATAAAAATATTCTGCCTTGTTTTCATCATTTTATTTAAACAAGATTTATTTTTTTTGACAATTTTTCTGAGTGGGGACATTTTAAAGAAACATTTTCTCCTTTAACACTGCAAAATGTGATGCTATAAAATAATACAATCTCTTCCAATTGTACCTAGTGCACCTTTAATTGGCCTAGAACCAAATTTTAATTTTGCTATTGGGACCATATTTTCAAAGTAGTAAACAAGTTCAGTAATAATGTTGTAGGGAGACAATCTTTTTTTACTGTAAATCTTTAGCTGATTCTTTCCGGGAATTTCACTCTGCATTATTTCTTTTTTTTACTGAATTTTTACAATCAAAATTGAGCAGAAAACATTCAGGTCCACAGCCCTATACAAATGGTTAAACTTATTTTATTAATTAATTATACGTGGTTTTTTCATCACTCAGACAGCTTCTGTAATCAATGGTATTGACTGACAGATGCATTTGAATGTACCCTGTATTAACAGAAATATCACATTAGTTAATATTCCTTGGACAAGATCTTCAGTTGGAGTTGTCAACAGAGCCATGACTATATCAGGCTCATGATGTATAGTAAAATGGGAAGCAACACGAGACTTACTCTGTCTCATCTCCTGTATGGTTGGTCTTTCTCTTTCTTCCTCCCCCCTCTTTTTTTGTCATAACCATTTCAACAAAAACAAAACAGAAAAAAATCACAGTCATGTCACTGTAAAAGTTCATAGATTGGACACACTGAGACATCTGCCTCTCTCATTCCCTATGCAATCCCACTGCAATCAATGGAAAAACAAGTGAAGTGTAAGTAGATTTGTTTCATTCTGAGGCCTCAGAAACTTTTCTTCCTTCGAGGTCCTGTTCTATACTGGGATACATTGGTTACTCCTTAAATATTCCAGGACCAGGTCACTTGCTCATTCTTTCTGGTGAGTAAATTGGATACCCAGTGAAGCAGTAGTATTCTTTATCCTCTACTGGAGGCTGCAGGGCATGATCACCTCTGCCCAGCATCTACCCTGCATAAATCTCAGCCTGCTGGAACTGGTGAGAGGGCTATCAAGGCCTCAGCAAAAGATAATGTGTGTTGTATAGAGCATTTGGAAGTCCAGCTAATTTACAAGCATACCCAGGGTGCCTGGCCTCACTCAGTCACCTCCTGCTGGGCTCAGAAAATATTTAATCTCCCACATACTTCCAGGGCTGATTGAGACAGACTGCCACTGCAAGAGATCCCAGGTTAGAATTAGTGGGCAAGAGTCAGCCCCAAAGTGGTATGTGATCATCTTTAAGGATTACTGATCTGATAGCTTTGCAGATGCTCCTGAAATTGCTCTTTGTAGGTATAGTGGTCCACTGAATATTGATAAACAAATTTTATTCCCTGTTTTGTGCTGGTCCCTCTCTCCTTCCTCCCCATGGTCTTCTACAGCATCAAAATAATTAATTCCCTAATTGGTGTAAATGTGCAATTCATTTGCTAGTAGGTGCAGGAGGAAACCTCTCTTTGCATGGGAAACCCCAAGGGTTTTCCCTGTTTCCAGTTTCCCTGACTAGTTTTCTAAAGGGTAGGATTTGGCCATATTGTCCCAATCCAACTCCCATTGAAGTTTATAAGACTTTTTCTACTGACTTCAATGGGATTTGAATTGGGCCCTAACTGAATAATGAAAATTTTACTCACCTCAATTTATGTTTAGTTTCACAGCTATAAATGTTATGTCTTTCAACTTTATTCCTTATATCTTTTTTTCATGATTCTTCTTTTTATTTTAAGGAAGCAGTAATATATACAGCATCTATAAACATCGATTTTACAGAAGGTAATATATACTCCCTGAAGTCCAATGGATTTTTTTGCATGAAAGAATGAATATTTTAACTATCAGACACTTTGTTCAGGGTTCATCCAGAGTACATAGCCACTCATTACCTTGGGGCCTGGATTCAGTCAAAGGTATATTTTTAATACAGATTTTAAATTATTGTTTTAACAGTATGAGTCTATAACAAATGCTCCAGAAAAGAGATGTAGGTGTTACATGTAACAACAAACACTTTGTTAATGGAATGTCAGTCTTGATATTTCAATGTTCAAAATAAGGGAAATTCAAAGCTCACACAGCCACAGAAAGTGGAGAGCACAAACCTATTAACTCATCTTATCCATCTACTGGGCAATGCAAGGTTATTCCCTGTAGTACATTTTCTAGTGCTTAGTCCCAAAGTTAAGCAACTTTAACTCAACTCCCTTGCATATGTGCATTATGCTAGGGCCTTTCATTACAAGATCACATCACACAAGGTATATTAGCTTCTCTCTTGCAGTATGCCAGATTAGCTTCTGTCTTTGAATGATATCATCAATGGCATGCTCTTCATTAGTTGTTACTATGACACAAAGTACTGTACATTATATAATGGATTCTGCCCTATACTGACTTTCATTTTCATCTCACAAGTATAAAGATAAATATTTCCAGAAACCATTGTAAATGATGGCATCTCCAGAAAGGCCAAGCAAGTCAGAGAGTCCTTCGGCATAATGAGGAATGCTTAAATACTGAGTTTCTGAAAGGAGGGATTTGTGAGTCTTTGAGAGAGGATACATAATTTCAGATAATTTAGAAAAATTCTCACTGAAAAGTGCAGGCTTTAATGATCATCCCTTTCATTTGAAGCAAATTCAGGGAGCAAAGATAGTAACACATTGGTTTCTTGAGGATTGGTGGACTATTCCATTTGCTTGCCTTCTCTCAAGGAGGTATTGACTGACTGTGTTAGTGGTTGTCTCACATGGTCTCCATATGACATCACCTGCCCAGAAAGCCAGAGATTTTGCTTTTATTACTCCAATCAATTTGCTTTTATTACTCCAATTCTGTGATAGAGACTGGTGAGTGTGGCACGTGCTTGGGTTGTCTGCTTCTGAGGTTCTAATTTATCTGATCCTGTATATCCCCAGGGTATGTTATTACCTTTCACCTTCTTTGGTCAGTTAACCAGGTAAGTGGCTAAGGAAAAGCTGTAGTTGCTGGAGTTAGTCCTGTCAAGTGGACTTTGGTGTTCTAGTTCCCACAGGTGAACTCCTGAGTTATTTAATTGGATAAAACTTCCACTGATTTCAATGGGAGATTTTACCTGAGTAAGGTGTTCAGAATTTGGCCCAGTGCTCTTAATCTTTGTGGGCTTGGCTATACTTGAAATTTCAAAGTGCTGCTGTGGGAACACATGTTTGATAAGTCTATAAACAGTATTATATGACGTGATTACCAGCAAAAGCAAGTAAGTAGACTTGATGACATAAGAGATCCTTTTCAGTCCTGTGTTATGTATAGGCCCATTACTAGATGGAGATGGTAAAATTATTAATAAAGATACAAAAAAGGTAGCAGTGTTCAATACATATTTTTACTATTTTTTGGAAAGAAGAAGAAGAAGTACTCAGATCATATAAGGATTGTGAAATCCTTTTACATTAAGGGAGGGAGGAAAAGAAAGAGTAAAGTGGAAACTCACTACAGCAGGAACATAAAGAAGAGAGGAGTGAGGAAAAAAATATTTTTCTCTTTCCAGATCTGGGAGATAACAGAATCAGCAAGTGCCCTGGCCCAGGTAACACTGGAGCTAGGAAACTTTCCATCTTGTTACATCTTGGGGGAACAGACTTGGATGGGAGTAGGAAACAAGGGTGGTAAGGAGCCATGATGGGAGCTAGGCATAGAAAGGAAACAGGGACTGGAAGGGCCTTGGACTAAAGGGCAGGTGGAGAATTCACATTGTGTCATGCTCTTTGAACTCAGAATACGAGGGGATATGGGGGGCCTTGGAGAAGTGGAAGGTGGCATTAAGGGGGGCCCAAAAACTAGAAGGCAAACAAAGTAGTTTCAAAATAAATGTAGGGAACCAGGGGAGAGGAGGCGGGAAGTGGAGTATAGGAGACTTGGAGTGGACCTTTCCAGGGATGGCTCCAGGCACTAGCCAAGCAAGCTTGTGCTTGGGGTGGCAGATTCTAAGGGGCGGGGAGGGGGGGTGTCATTCCGCCTAATCCTAGGGCAACATGGCCATCTTTTTTTTTTTTTTTTTGGTTCGTCGCTCCAGCCACCCTGCGCCCTGGGTTTTGTTTCTTTGCTTCACTGGGGCGGCAAAAAATCCAGAGCCAGCCCTGGACCTTTCATTCATTCATCTCTAAAGCTTTATATGCATAGGATTTTCTAAGTATAAAATGCCAATCCCTTAGAGTTTCCAAGGTGAATCAAAACTCCTCCTCTTCCACTCTGCCATCCACTTCCCCTCTACCGCATCCAGTATAACTCCCCACCCCAACCCCACTACCATGCAAGCACACAAGTCCAGTGGGACCTGGGAAAGCATGCAGGAAGGGAGTCCTGCTTTTGTGGCCTCCTAAGAGAGATGGCTGTTAATAGGGATGTACCATAGTGCTAGCATAGTGCCTGGGTTTTGTAGGACAAATACAACTGCTTGTTGTGCATTGCAAATAGCTTCCTCTGTGCAGCCCTTTCAATCACCTTCTAACATGGGCCTCGTAAGCTCTGTTGAAGCTGGCCTCTCTTCCTGTGGCCCTTGATGCCAGCCTGGTTTAAATTCTTGGTGTTCATTTAAAATTCAGGAAAATTCCTAAACAAAAATGTTTTTAAAAAGTGTTAAGGTTTCAATGGAATCCTGCAGATTCCACCTAAAAACCTACACTTTCAAGAACTAGGATAAACCATCACCTATCCCCAAACAAATCCCCTTTCTTGACAAAACTGAAATTTTGAAAAGAGAATCGTGTTATTTTCTTCTGCTATTTTTGCTCTTTTCTTCTACACAAGCTGTTTGTTGATTTTGATAATTAAACTGAATTAAAACATGACTAACTATTTTGTTCAAGTGCCTAGTCTGGCGTTTACATATTTTCCCCTCATTTGTCATTATGCCATTTTTATGGATAGACTTCACAGCTGTTAAGTATGTTAAAAGATGGACAAATAAACTAGTTGGTTGGTTGGAATTTCTACTGCATTCTACAACAGTTTCCCTATTTTCAAGATTTCTGCTGAAGTATGGTCTTATTTATACCTGCCTCTTGCAGTTAGCCAGAGACACATTACTGAGATGGTTCTAGCTCCTTTCTACAGAACCTTGACTGAGTAACAGAGAATACTGATCTTTTCCAAAGTGCACATTACATTAAGACCAGATACAGTAGGTCAGTAAGCAGTTTTTGTGCTTAATGCTCAGCCTCCAGCTATCTATACCCACGAAGAGTGAGTCCTTAGTCTAGTGTAAGCAGATAAAACACAGGGCCTGATCCTCACCCGCATAGCTCCTTCGAAATCAGCAGTGCTACATCAATTTGCATCTTCTGAGAATCTAACCCACAGATATGATTTGTTTTATCTTCAGCTCTTGAAAAGAACTCAGAAGCATATATGGGTCATTATTGCTCTACCTCCATGGTGAACAGCAGCAGCATTTTACATTGATCTGTTCAACTATAGAAAAGCTTTTATAGTTAAGATGGGCTTTTTGAGTTGTGATATATACCCAAGTTATGACTCAATACTGCCTTCAGATACAGTACATTTTTCACTAACTGATAAAATCAGATATTGTAAGCACAGTAATAAATACTAAAAATAAATAGTGATGCTTGCCTGCTTATTAGCATGTGGAGTTGGCTCTTTTATTTATACCTGCCTTTGGCAACTTTGGCAATAACATTATTCAACATGTCAACATGACCACAGTAGTGTCTGTGATCCTGATCCTACAATGAACTCCATGTGGGCAGGGCCCCATTGTTTACATCAGGGTCTGTTTGTACACAGTTCATTGAAAGAACAAGGCCTGGTTGCTTATTCAGGCATCATGGAAAAAATGTGCACTCAAACTCGCATTGAACTAACTGGACCCAAGGGCAGGTATTACCACATAAGCCTTCAATTTCACCCACTGAGACCAGCCTTAAACACAGCTCTCTTGTTCAAATTGTTTTTATTAAGGATAGAACTAATCTGGAGGGAGGCCCATAAACAGAGGCTATCACTGAATCCCTTTCTTGTGAATGGTGCCAGAAATTATTTTATATCTTTTAATTTCCTTATTTGTATTAATATGCCCCTTGTAATAGTTAAACATTCATGTACACAAGTTTGTTTATATATGGTTGTGTGTGTGTATGCGCGCACACACACACACACACAATTACAGAGTGCACCTTGCCATGTAGGTCAACAAGCGCTGGTTTGGCCATGCTAGTGTGGGAAGCAAATTTCAAAGTTGAAAGTCCTTCACTGAGAATTTGATGCCAGTAGCCTACAGTTACTGAAACCTAGAAACTGTTAGTTGAATGCCTCAACTGATCTTAACTGTCACGTTGGAGCATGAGGAAAAAGGCCATTTCTCTGATATCTAAGACCTAAACCATATAGTATTTTATATATTGATATTAGCACCCCAAGGTGCAGCTCAGCCAGAGCCAAGGATGGAGATCTGGATTGTCTTTTTAACAAAAAAAATGATCAGTTTTGGTAATGGAAAGAATTATATACTCCTTAAAAAGAGGAACTGGAGCTGGGAGACTGGTTCAGTGACTGGTAAGGAAGGGAAAAGAGTCTGTGACCTCCTTATTCAACGCACAGGATGGAACTGCTCTGGGGAGGAATCGGGGTTGAGGAAATAAAGGAGGCTAGTTTCTGTAGGACCCCAGCCTCCTTTGTTGCAGAAAGTGGAAGCTGTGTGGTGAGTGAGGCAGGGGACACAGTTACGGCAGTAGAATGCTTCCCTGGAAAATTTGAGTCTGTCCCTACCACACTAAGATTTTCATACTTGGTAACTATTGTCTGTTTCTCTTTTTCTGAGATATCTGGGGTTTGATTTGCAGAAGTGCTGGATGCTCACAACTGGAGCATAAGTTGATTGGAGCTATGATTTGAATGTTATAAAGGGATAGAAAAATGCTAAGTTGTCTGAAGAATCAGGACCTCGGTGTCTCAAGTTAGGCACCCAAAATTAGCAGCCACTTTTTACAATTTGGTCATAATTTCTCCTTGCCTCAATTCTGCAGCTGTGAAATGGGGATAATAATAAAACCTATTCCCTCACAGGTGATGTGAAAATAAATTAATTAATGTTGTGAAGCACTCACATAATATGGCAAAAACCCACAAGGGAAGTTAATAGTGCTGTATTCAATGTAGGGTTTGGATGGTGTATGTTAAATAAGACTTGGGGCACACATTGAATGAGGAGGATTAAAAGAATATTGAATACCTACACATTCACTGAATGAGGCAGGGATTCTTTGGGAACATGTGTTCATGTAATTAGAGTCTAACAATGCATATCCACAAGAGAGCCAAATTAAGGTTTCACAGGCAACCTTTATTCTGACATATATCCTAACCTGAGTGCTTGACTTTGCATCCTTAATGTTGTCTTAATGTCCTTTTTTGGATGCAAGTATAAAATATACAGTAACAGATATTTTGATCAAACTGCTGTGATGGTTCTACTTCCTAGATATGTAATTTGAATCTCTTAGAGTCTCTGGACAAGAGTTTATTTTAACAATGAGAATCATTTTGAGAAGGGACTTCACTGTGATACACCTTGCAATGGTAACACAAAGGTTTAATTTATGTTGTGTGCATGAAAGACTCCCCAGTACCAAAGTACTCTGGAGCATAAAAGTGTACACAGAGAGAGAGAGAGATGGAAGGGGATTATTAACAAAGCTGCTTAAAAAAAATCTAAAGCCCCCTTTAAAGTCATGTGGCCTAAAATTTTGTTTGTGACCTACTGCCTCACATTCAATTTTTATATGGAATGTGGTGTGTTGAGTCAGGAAGATGGGTGCTGTAGGGAAAAGAGTAAATAATATGTCTATAACTAGTGTGACTCTTTGTGGAGAGCATTAGGGAAATAATTTCCAGTTACATCTGAGGATGGAGGAATCTTCAATGCACCCTAATCAGAGCCATGATAAAGGGTGGCATCCTGTTTCAGACTTAGCACAAAACAACACTAGAATTTGAACAGTAAATTACACATTAAAATCTGTGGGAATTCTTTGTGGCTGCAGGTTTGGCAGCATTGTACAAACTGGCCATGATTATTGTTGTTGGAGGAGACTAGCGTCTTTTGGGAAATATCATATATGCACATAGAAGGACTTACTTTGAAAAGCATCTGGAACTATTTTTTGGCCATGGCTTTGACACACGTGCGCAAAAAGCATAGCCATATAGTTCCCTTGAGCCTGTTCCCACTGAAGTCAATACAAAACTCGTGCTGATATCAGCGGTGCAGGATTTGGCCCATAGTTTCAACCTCTAATTTCAGAAAAAATGACTGTGTAAATATATGCTAGAAACTTTGTTTCAGCACTGAGATATGTGAATTAAAAGTACTGTCTTCATATCTATCACGTCTAATCTTTTTTAAAATTTTGATCAGTATAGTTTACAGCACATAATGTAGTTGCATGAATAATGGCCATGTTCATTTACTAATATTTCACTTGTTCATAAATATGAATTTCCTTTTGAAAACTTAATAAATAAATTTCAATAAAACTAAATTTAAAAACATAAGCTTGTGAAAAATATATCAAGAACGCTACCTTAGATATGCTAATGTAATTCCCTAAACAGAATGAAAATATCAACTTCAGCAGTGTCAACAAAAACATGTTTCTCTTCAAATTTAATTTCCATGAGAAACTGTGTTAAATTAAAACCTTCCAGTGCAGTGTCCTCCCATTTTTTGCATTTTTACTACCTAGAGATCAAACAGTTTGACACAGCAAAAATTCAAGTGAGTTAGGAAGAAATGCTGATTGGTTTGTTGGCTGGTGGCCGGGGGAATGTTATGACCAAGTAATTATGTGTTCTGGACAGATGTATTAACCAGGCTTCGGGCTGGAGCCACTGGATATTATTTTAGTCATAAGGCTAGGGGAACTGAATTATTTTCAAAGCGCTGGCTGGCTGACATGGCTTTAGTGATGCCTGTTCCAATGACTCTTTGGCAACAACTTCCAACGCCACACTTATGACACAGTAAACAAAAACTACATTAAAGGTTTGTTTTTTAATCATAAAGGAGTTCAACATTTCCACTGAGCTTTTTTTGCTATTTATCAAGCGGCATTGAAGGCTTTTATAAAGCTTCCATCCCCGTTTTTCTTACCAAAGGATTGAAGCCATTTAACAAAAGTGTTGTAGATCTTCTCTATAAAATAATAAAAATTCTTCAGAATTCCAGGGTTTTTTTATCAGTTCACTTATTGGACCTTATCACTAAATTCACCTGGCCAAACTTTACTAACTCACTCACCTCAAGTGAGTAATATTTTTTGACTGGATTGTATAAAGTAAGGTTTTGGGGGTTGCTTCTTTTTCATTATCATCTTTGCGATAATGTAAAGTAATCATTGGTCTGGTGCTGGTAAATATTAAAACTATTTTGTGAGGCACTGAGATCTTTTGTTGATGGGAACAGCTAAAGAAGGGAAAAGAAAAGAGACATCTACCTTAAATACATTCTAGGATGAAGCTCTGCCAAATTCCTTACCTCTTTCATTTGCCAAAAAATAAAAAGGAATTTGGTAAATATAAAACTTTATAAATTGTAAATAGATACACTAATGATTATAAGACATATGGCATGTGATGTTTGATATATGTTTCACAAGGCAATGTGTGATATAATGACAAGGCTATCAAAAAGTATGATTTACAGCCTCAAAGGAAACAAAAAGTTCATTGATATTTTCCCCCAAGGTATTTAGTTCTCTCAACTAATTTGAAAATATAAATTGACAGATTTTATTTTTTTAATCTAACTATATCACTGGTTGCTTTCTAGGGAAACCGACTAGAACAACAATGGCACTTCAAAATAATCTGTAGTTGAAAAGATTCCATTGTTCTGACTTTTCTCTACTATGATGGATTATGAATGCAAACTGTTATGTAAGGTCATTTTAAACATTGCCCTGGAGGTAGAACGTCAAGTGAAGCATAGCAAACATGTCAAAGCTTTTCTTTATTAGAATTAAAATGGGTTCACCTGAAGTATTAAGGCTCATTTTCAGGCTGCAGTATTGGGTTACCACAAGATATGTAATGACGCGTACACATAAGCCTAGACAATGGTTAATGGATCATAAGAATGGGTTCTATTTTTGGTTCTGTCACTAACTTCTTGTTTGACCACAGCCTCTTTGTGCTTCAGTTTCCCTATCTGTAAGATGTAGCCAATAAAGCACTTTGAGATCCACAGATGACAATTATATTAGTGCTAATTCTTAGTTGTTAATGTTATGTATTTAATGGCATGAACAAACTCTTCAGAGCGGAGAGAAAAATGAGATACCATGGGTAAGTCTCTTAATAGCAAAAATCATACGAGAGAGTCAGGACAGAATTCTCCTCTGAGCTCTGCATAGGGCCCAGTTATTCTGCTGTCCTATCATCCAGGGGCATCTCATGCCAGTGGGAGTTCCATGTCTGTTAAAAGAGAGGGTCTCACAATTTGGTGGGCCCTGTAGGAGTGATGCTGGCTGGGAGTTGCCTTTCCCTGTGCTTGTCCTGGAGAAAATGGGATCTGGTAGCAAGTTTTTTTCAGCTGATTCCGCTTCCAAAATCCCCAAAGTTACAGAGCTTTGGGACTGAGTAAAAGAGCCCTAAATATTTGCTAATTTTGTTTGCTCTTCAGGCCAGCCATACATGTAAGGAAAGCAGAATACTGGAGTCAAGATCCACTACTAGGATCTGAGAGCAGAATTTAGATCTGGGTGAGGAAGAGAGCAAGGAAGGAGGATATGAATTGGGCATGTCTCTAAACCACTTGCTTTTTAAATAAAAGCAAGGAAGCTTAAACACTTTTTAATAAACTGTTGCATGTTGCTAATGCTATAAAAATATAATAATGAACATGTCCACTACACTGAATATAGTATAAAATACAAACACTCTTCTTCCTTTGGGAGTCTTTTCATTGCCATCAATGAGATTTGAGTCAGGCCAAAGTGCCAACAGACAGAAGTGGGGAAGGGGTTAAGTGATCAAAAATGAAGAAATCAAACCATTCTACCATAAATAAATGAAAATCTATTTGATCTATGTGCATTTATTAAGTACCCAAAAACACATTCAAATGATTAGCACCCTTCCTCCCAATAAGTTAAAATGAGCCTCTCCTGAGCTAGTGATCCTGGAAAATTCATACAACTTTTTAAGTTCTTATTTAAGAAATAAAATGGCTAATTCAGCTGTGATCAAAAATTATTCTCTTGGTTAACACACAATTTCTTTACTAATACTTGACTTTCAGAATGGCAATCTTAAAAAAGTATCATAAAACATGGCCCTGATTTGACTTTGCATCAGTTTGACACTGGAATGACACCACTGATTTTAATAGTTATTATCTGATTGACCCTAGGAACAAGCTCTGAAATACTGAGGTCAGAAAACATATAATACAAATACAGTAAATTAATCTTAGGTAAAATCATTTTGTTCACACTTTGGCTACATGTTAAAAACAAACTAGACCAGAATATAGTAAAGTTAGATTTTAAAGACCAAAAACTGATAAGTCCTGTGATTTAAGCACACTTTTTATTACACTGACATTATGGCAACTATCCATAAACATTGCAAACATTATGCTACCATAATGTGTTAGCTGACTAATAACTAAACAGGTGCAAATGATATAGGCTGTAAGATACACATTTGATGATAAAAATATTACTGTTAAAATGTATTACTGTACTATTCAGGAACCCCATTCCCGGTCCAGGATCCTGCTGTCCTAGGTTCAATACAACCACAAAACAAAAAGGCAGCCCCTGTCCCAAGGAGCCTACAATCTAAGACAAGAGCCAACAGATGGATACCAACAGACAGGGGAGTACAAGGAAACAGTGAAACAATATTGTTAGCATGATGCTGTGGTCTCTGTACAATAGCAGCCCAGTTGTCAAGTTGTCAAGCAACTCCATTGTCAAGTTGTTTATAAAACTCCCCAATATGAGTACTGCCACCCAAAATGCATGGGCTGCAGTTTGCAGCTAATATAAACAAGAGCATCCTGTGCCTCCCAGCAGGCATGTCCTTCTGACTGCATCTGATAAGTTAGACATGCCTGGCAGAGCCCTTACTGGTGTAGTCCCACATCATCTTTTCTAAGGGAAGATCCTGCCTTATTACTCCACTATGCCTTATTTCCTCTCTCTTCACAGAGATACTAGCAGTAGGTAGCCAAGAAAAAGGGTCTGTAAATGGGAGTGCAACCACTGAAATCAATGGAGCTACTAGTGTGAAAGAGAAGAGGAGAATCAGGCCAGCCATATTTCTATTTTCTACATGCAGAACTATTTACTTACTGAGGATTTGATTCTTCTCTTGCATGCTCCAGTTTCATATTGTTATAACTCCATGTATTGCTACAGAGTTATTATTAGTTTACACTGGTATAAATGAGAGCAGAATCAAATCTAGGATTTTCCACTCACACCACAAGTATTTTCTTTCTTTGTTTTAAAGACATGGAGGAAATAAAGTGGCAGGATTTGGCGATTACTTGCCAGCTATGTTTATATGATATTTCAAGTAAAACAAAGGAAACAGTCTCATCATTTCTAATTAGTAAATGTTTGTAAAGCACTTTGAAGATGAGAAGTGCTAAGTGTTAATCATTAATTTTATTTCAACCAGTTTATAATATTTCTGCATGTATGACCACAGAATAAGTTTCAATAAAAATGTATTTGTACTACCAAGACAAAATCACTTAAAAGCTTTTGATCTGCTTATACATCACATCTCTGCGGACCTTTTTCTTTCAACTCAGAGTTACATTCAAAAGCAGAAAGATATACAGCTGACATTTCAAACTGAATGACACTACGATAAACTAGGGTTCTCTAGAAGATAAAATACATCATAAATCGGTGTAACACTTACCTCACTTTAAATATTACTGTCTCCTTTTATCAGGTAACACTATATAACCTCCCCTTACCTCCTTTCTTCCCATATTTTATTTGGGATTTTAATTCCGAACGATGATCGCAACCAGAATTTTTTTAATTAAAATAAAATATATGGCTTTAGAGGTTTAGGGTATCTGATAAAAAGAATTAATTAAAAAAGATACCAACTCTTTTGAGTCCCTGCTAAAAGTGATAATAACTTAAATGTATGGCGTAAATCTTATTCTGTAAATGTCTTTTTAAGAAAACAATTGTTCCTCTCCTCAAAAAAGAAGTCCACTCAACTATTGGACCTCCTTATTGCAGAGTTTCACAAAATCATACATTTATTCAAAACTATTTTAAGGCAATAGAGTGGAATAATTACAACTACCTATATGGAAATATTCCAGTCTATAGAAACAACTGAGTTTTTACTTTCAGAGCATGGTACATGTACATTGACATGACACTTTACAAACACAAAACCTGGCTTCACCAAAGTCAATGGCAAAATTAATGTCAATGGAGCTAGGATTTTACCCAGATCTCTGCCCCAATGATCTTGCAATCAAATTAAGACAGACAAATATAAAACAAGCAAATAATTTGTACAGATGTAAGTAAGGGGCAATGCAAACCTAGACATCAGCACTGTAATGCTTTGTTAATGGGGTGGGTTTAAAGGACACATTAGAAAGACATTTCAGACTCCATCTAAGGTTATTAAGCAGAGGAGATCTCAAGGACCATTAATTATCTGACTGTGGTCAGTACCAAAATGAATCAATCTCTTGCAGCATGATCTTAGGTAGGTGTTGGCCACAAACCATAAAAACTCATTTGCTTATGAGATTAAAAAGATCAAAACATCATTCAAGATTTTCAGAGTAGGAGCCTATAAAATAGTCACAAAAGTCCATTTAAGTAGCCTGATTTTCAGAGACTCTGTGAACCCATAACCCACCATAGATTTCCCACAAGTTTAAAAATGATGGAAAAAATGGTCAACTTCCTATCTGAAAAAAATGGGGATAATATATCTATTCCTAAGATCCAGTCAAGAAAATATGGTGAGAATTAATTAGTTAATATTTGTACAGTCTTCTGGAAGTCTAAAGCATTATTAAAAGAGTAATTATTATTATTAAATATATGCTGGTTTGCTGAAAGTGGCATGAAAGTATAAAACACCCAGGACTGCCTTGCATCTACTGTAAAACACAAAATGTATAATTAAATCAAGGAATATTTGACCATATAAGATATAGACATGTAAACATGAGTTATTGAAGTACTAGTTTCTTATATTGTTGCAATTAACCAGGTTGGAATTTCTTTGAATAAACTAGCCAAATTGTTAAGATATCAAATTTTTGTGCTTATTTTATAAATTGTTGCAGAAACAATGTTTTCTGTTTGTTGCTACCATTCAGTTCCTTAATATTAAATGATCATGACTGGAGTAAGTAATAAAACAAGTGCTAGAATATTTTCTGAATACACATAGTTGGATTTGGTTATATGCAGAAAATCAAAAGTTTTATACACCATATTTTTTCAGATCCCTACCTGGTTTGTTCATTTTGGGTCCCCAGTTGGCTGATGCTGTGCACCTAAGCCAGTCAAAGGAAAGCAATGGTCAGAGGCAGGGAAGAACAGTGTGCACTCCCTATTACAATGTAGAAGGGAAGGTTGTTTTTTGACACTTCTCAAATATTTATGTGGGCTATAGAGGTCAATAGTCATCTCTGGTAGCTCATCAAGGATTCTGAAAAGAAGTGTGGGCTATACATCAAAGCTGTCAGAAGGATAGCAAGACACCAGTGCTTAAATTTCCTACTCCTAATTCTTTTATTAGTCATTTACATAAGTAGCCTAATTTTCAGAAGTGCTGAGCCCTGAGTAGTTTCCTTTGAAGCTAATGGGAGCCACTGGGATAAGGCATTTTTGAAACCTAGACCAAACTTATTTAGGTGACTAAATAGGGTCTTCAAGCCCCATTTTAGGCATCCATTTTTGAAAATGTTGGCTCTGCACCTATAACATTTAATCCTAAATCATCTTGTTATCCCTATAAATGGCAAATTCTTTTTTTAAATCCTGTTAGCCTCTTGGACTCCATGATATCCTGTTTAATGAGTTCCATAGATTGATTATGTATTATGTCAAAAAGCTTTTCTTTTTCAGTTTTAAATTTCTCTTCGGTTTCATTATTATTATTAATAATCACGTTTATTACATAACTGCCTAAAGGCCCGCTGAGAATGGGACCATCATTAATTGTTCCCTTGTTTTTGTAATAGGAAAGAAGGATGAATAGAAGTTCTCCTCTTATATTCTGTGTACCATTCATTAGTTTATATACCTCTATAATGTCTTCTCTTCTTCATCAGCTTCTTGAAAGTCTCTAACAAAATTCTCTGTTGAAAAGATTGGGAGTATTCCAAAAACCAGTGGAATCTTACAAACTAGTGGAACTTTTTAAGCGTGCCCACTATATTGGCCCCTTGCTGGCAGGAAGAAAGTTTGACTTAATATGTCAATGATCTAAGCTACTTTTCTTATAAACAAATTTAATAACTTTTATTTTTTTATTTTCTAATTCAGGATCTGTTCTCTCCCTTAATGTAGTTTAGCTATTTTCATGTTATTACTTTAGTATTTGCCTTCCTAATATCAACAAGAAAGATAAAAATAGACTGCAGTCAATAGAATTCAGGAAGAATTTTAGACAGATGGCAAGAACTGTGTGCTTGGTGTGTCTATGCTTTAAAACTAACACTGATCCAAGAAAGACTGGTGTCACATTTTTTAAGATTAAAGATTTTTGTTGTCAAATGACAAAAAAAAAAACCTCTTTGCTCTCACATTTCCATCTTTTTTTGATCTTGAAGTAGTAAAAATATGCTGGGAATAGTGTACAAATATTGTACAAAAATAGTGTACAAAAATAGTGTACAAAATATTGTACAAAAATAGTGCACAAAACCTCTAGTGTCTACACAAAAATAGTGTACAAAAATATTGTACAAAAATAGTGTACAAAACCTCTAGTTCAGTTGTATGGATTTGACTCAGGTTTGTAGTGGTCTAAAGTTCAATGGCATCTAGTCATTCTTCCATCATTACTATTGGTGACTGTCAATGATCTCCATGCATTTCTTACTGGACAGGTGTCCACACCTCCCAAACCATCACAATCATTAGGATTAGATGGCACCTTTGGAGCCACTCTAAGCAAAATGACTAGCGTAAAATAAACATGGAGATTGAACTATTGTCTTTCCTGTCAGAGTGCTCCCTCCACAAAAGGACTGATGGCTAATGTAAAGAAGAGTGCACTATTGAGTAGATAACCAAAGGACTTGTGTTGTCTGTTTGGCACTTTTGTGTTAAATTGTATTTCCAACTTACTATATCCACAGAGGAGCAGAATATTTTGTTTGTATCAGATATTAGTACAATAAATAAAAGATAGTGCAGCCTTTGTGATGATTTAGAGCCAAGTTGTCAAAACTGTTTTTTCTTTTCTTTATTCACTTTTGCTCATGCTCAGCCTACATGCAAATATGCTGCAGGTATCTCTGACTCCTCTGACCACATATACGTATGTGGTACATAAACCAGTATTATGCACATGACCATTGGAGAAAGCCTGCTGCTAACAAGGCCAGGAAATTCAGCATATTCTAAAAAAGGAGCATTAAGTATATTTATTTGAGGGATATTCATAAGAGATTATTGCCTGAGAGAGGTATGTATTTCTTCCTGCCCTCAGCTTTCTAATTCTCCATCTCAGCATCTTTAAAATCATTAATCATGTATATTTATAACAGGTGGAGAGGAAAGGCTTTAAAAGTACCATTTAATCTAAAGCAGTGGTCCCCAACCCCCGGGCCGCCGACCGGTACCGGTCCGTGGATCAATTGGTACCGGGCCGCACAAGAAATAATTTTTTACGCCGTTTTTTAATGACGTTTTTTAAGGGCTTCCCTAGTAGCCCTTTCCGCAGGCGGCCGCCTTCCCTTCAGCAGCGCCGCGGGGAAACCGCACTGAAAAGTTGGACAGCTCCTGCCTCACTTCCCCAGACTCCGCGAGGAGCAGCGGCCGCCCTCACGCCGGGGCACTCAGGGAGAGGAGGAAGAGCCTCGTGGCTTTGAGCCCTGCGAGCCGGGCTGGAGCGCTGAGGAGAACAAAGCGCAGAACAGGCTGGAGCAAGCTCTACAGCTAGATCAATCTGGGCGACTGAAGCTGGCACCGGAAAATACACAACTAACGGCCCAGCCCCGGCAGAGGGATGGATTAGAATCTTATTTTGAAGGGATGTTTAAACGTTACCATAGCGACCAGAGTCAGAGAGCGTTAGGGCAGTGGTCGAGAGGAGAGGAGAGGAGTAGAGCTTGTGAGTCGTAGCGGGCGCACCAACATGCAGAAGCCTTATCTGACGGTTCAACACCCCACCCCCACCCTCGGGCCGCAGTAAAATTGTCAAGCGTTGACCGGTCCACGGTGATAAAAAGGTTGGGGACCACTGATCTAAAGGATGGGAATAATAGCTGGAAAAATGACTGGGTTCATTTTGGACTCTGGTATGCACAGTCAACCTGTGGAACTCCTTGCCTGATGAGGTTGTGAAAGCTAGGAATATAAACAGGGTTTAAAAGAGAACTGGATAAATTCATGGAGATTAAGTTCATTAATGGCTATTAGCCAGGTTGGGTAAGAAATGTCCCTAGCCTCTGTTTGCCAGAGGGGGGTGTTGGATGGCAGGAGAGAGATCACTTGATCATTACCTGTTAGGTTCATTCACTCCAGGGCATCTGGCATTGGCCAATGTCGTTAGACAGGATACTGAACTGGATGGACCTTTGGTCTGACACAGTATGGCCATTCTTATGTTCTTAGCCACAGTATGGCTTTATTCAGAACACTTTAGCCAATGCTGGGGGGTTTTCACACAGCTAACTATAACAAAGGCCCAGTGCTGCAGGCCCAGTGCACACAACAACTTGCCAGGATCAGGCCTTAATGTGTAGTCGAATTGTTTATACTTAGGTGATCACACAGTCCCATGACTCCAGGAGTATTTATGGATGACTGTTTATAAACAGAACTGATAATGTATTTTCATATTATTGATCTTATCTTTCTAAAAATAACACTTCTTGGATAGAAAGCTATTAATCATTAATACACTAAATTGTTTTTTCACTTCCCTATTTTTGCTGACACCTACTTTTATGCTGGAAATATATCTCTCCCTCTCTGAAGACAGTCAAGAATTGAGTGGAAAAATATCTGCACTATGCTGGATACATAGAAAATAAAGTTGTAAACATATTGGGTTATATATGCTGATATATTTTGTTCAGAATTAGAGGGGGAAAGATCTGATTATTAATATATTCTGTCCTTTTAATATAGAAATAAAGGGAGTTACTCTTAAATATCACAACTGATGTATTTATATTTTGAATTTTCTAAGTCTCTTAATTCTATAAATGTTATTCTTTTTTTCTTTTCCACACCTTTTAAAAAATCTGTCTTCTAACTGCTTTGTCACAAGATCACTTTATTGTTAAATGTATTACTGAAATGAAACGTTAAAATACCATAATGGTATGTGGGAAGCATTTAATTTTGATAGGCATGATATATAGCTAGGGAAGTAAATCTACTCAAATAATTATGCTGTCTTTGAAAGACTAGGCTATTTAAACATAGATTAGCCAATGAGACTGAGTAGTAGTTGTCAAATTTTCAGGAAGTAATTAAACAAGCAGAGGTCCTCTCTTTTTACTGGCTGTTTCTGGATTACATAGGGATTATGAAGAGAGACAAGAAAAATGACAGAGCAGGCTAAATAGCCAACCCCCATCCCCACCCTCAAATAAATTTGTTTCTTTGGGTTTTTTTCAGTAGATCAACTTTCTCATCTACAAATAGTTAAGAAAAAATTGCAATGTTTTGATCACAGGTGTTTCAGAACATATGCCCTTCCAAAAAACAATAATCAGATATAGGATTTTAGATGCTACACAGTGAAATATTGTCCCCCAAAAGACTAATTCCCTGGTTCTTTGGGGGGAGTTATTTAATCCTCTGCTCTTTTGGTTGGCTGCCATCTGGCACTCTGCCTTTCATTGCAGAAATAAGGTCCCCAATTGTTTCTACAGCTGTTGTCAGTGCTGCATAATTCCTAGCAAATAGCTGGCTCCGTGCACAGTTTCACATCTTTCCAAGATATCTCTGGCAAAGTACCCTCCCTTGCTTCAGGACATTCTGTTTTTCAATTCACACAGTGTAGTAAGTGCCTTTGGGCTCACTGCAAAAGCAGATCTAACAGTAAAGAATTGTTCATCATCATAATGTTCCCATTACACCTCTGGGCAGCGACAAAGCTCCTCCACTCCTGTTTGTTTTTAGCAAGTCTTTCAATGGTTCCCCAGCTGTGCCCCATGTTTTCCAGCTCAGCTTCCACAGCTCTTCACCATTTGGCCTAATTTTTGCTTACCTTCATGTGTCCATCTTATTGCTGCTCTGGTGATGGAATCAGTTTCCATCTGAAGCACGTGATCAATCCATCTCCAACGCCTCCTGGCAGTGATGGTGCTCAGATCCTCTTGGCTACACTATGTCAGCAGATCTTGGTTTGAGATTGTTCTGGGCCAAAAGATACAGAGGATTTTTCTGAGACAGGTTGTATGGAACGTTCACTTGAATTTTGATTCCTTGTTTGCATGGATATAAAGATTCAAGAGCCACACAGCAAAATAATAAACATGGAATTATTCATGCCTATGTTTAAATTCATTGTTAGTTTAGCACAGGTACTTAGTGCTTTATAAAAACCTAAGATAGAGGAGTGTGACTGCAGGAGGATAAGAAAATGATTGATTTTATGCAGAGTATATGTTCTGGGCTATCCCTAATAGTGTAATGCACTTTGAGGTGTCTTTCAATGAGAGGGAAAATGGCAGTGCAGTAACAGCTGTGAGATAACATTAAACCTTTCCCCCCCTTTTCCCCTCTACACCTGCCATAACCATATCAGAGACCTCTTGCAGTGGAGTCTGGTAAGGTTGTAATTATAGGGGATTCCACATTCCCTCGCAATTTTCAAGTGATCTGTGGAAAGAAAATGTTTGAGAAACACTGATCTAGATACTTACATGGTCCCTATCACTGTAATATCTGAACACCTCAGTCTTTTACATGTAATTAACTTAACAACAAGTCAGATATATTCCACATTTTACAAATTGGGAACTGAGTCACAAAGAGACTAAGTGACTTTCCCAAGGTCGCAAAGAAAGTCTGTGGCAAAAGAAGGAACTGAACCAAGATCAACACTCTAACCACTGAGCTATCCTTTCCTCTGATATGTTGATTAAAATCTGGGAGTGTAGCAACCAGACCCAGGAAACTAATTACTGGTGGCAGGGGAGGGATCTCTCTATTTCCTAATAGTAGTAAAAAAGGCGTTTTTCTTCTGTCTTTTGGGTGCTTCTCATGGGAGGCTAGAGTTTTTTTTATGTTGTTAGTTGTAACAATTATGTGACGTGTTTCTGCTCTTTCTGCAAGAAAGCAGGAGTGGACACATGAAACTGCAAAGCCAAAGCTCTCCTCTGATCAGAGCAAAGCACAAACCAGCCATCAACATATGCTTACTAGCATCATGGTATCCTCTTGTGGAGTTATGGTGCATCAGCCGATGTATTAGCTAACATCTCTTGTAGCTCTGAGTGTTATGGAATGGAGATCCTGTGCTATTTGCACAGGGAGAAGAGGTTCTCTACACCTTTTGTCCTACCCTTCCAAGCTCTAATACAAGGCAGGATTTGTCCCTAAGATTTTAGGAGTGGATCTTTATTTAAAAGAATGATCAGATAACAATCCTACCTTCTTATTAATTGCCTCTTGATTGAATATGCCATACCTTACACTACTTGTAGTAAGTTCCTGATTAACACAACTCACTTTATTAAATAATATTTTCATTCTCAATTATGGTGATTGGTGGTCACTGATACAATCTCTTAAGAGCAATAGACAGATTTTTCTTATCCAAATGCTCCTATTTATATTATAATTATCTCTCTTGCAACACTCCATGATAAGATGCTGAAAGCATTCCCATAGTTAACTAAAAAGCCCATTAATAAGAATTTAACTGTACAGATTTCTTATCCATGTTCAAACTTGGCATTTAATAACTTTGCTTAGGAGGAGTTTTCTTTTTAAATTTTCTAAACATTTTGCTTCACTTTGAAGTTTATTGGTTTATTATTTTTAAAACACAAAGATTTTCAAGATCAGGAAAATTGAGGCCTAATATTACTATGCATACAAGTAATTGCTACTTTTCACACAACTCTCTACTATTTGTTTTATTTGAACCTGTAATATGTAGATTGGGCCTGAGCCTGGGAGACATGTAATAAGCATTCTTTTATCTTCGCTGTCACAGATATTCTGTGTGACTTCTGGCAAGTCACTTATTCTTTCTGTGCTACCATTTTCTATCTATAAGTTTGAATGAATAATACTTTCAAATTATTTCACCACATGGCATTGTGAGGCTGAATTCATTAATATTTTAAAGCACTTTTTTCTCCTCAGGTGAGACACTATACAAGTGCGAAGTATTAGTATTACTTTTTTGCATATTACAGTATATATATACTATGTACAGCATTGTCTGTGGTCATTCAGATCATAGGCTATAATGATTCTGAAGAGAGACATTAAGTCAGTAGGAGGATGCAATGAATGTGTGTCAAGAACAGCACACAAACTATACTTCAGAAAGGGGTATGAATGTGTATGCTGTTGGTAACTGCAAATTACCTACAGAAAAGAAGTTAAACCATTAAGGGTAAAATGGGAGTTGAACACTTCACTCTTTATGACTTCTTTGAAAATCTCATCCTCAATATATGTTAAAGAATGTTAAGGCTGTAACCTTAACCCAAGCAATGAGCTCAATATGTGCCAAAGAGGGCTCAAACTACATCTCAAATGAAGGTTTTGGTACCCAGAAAATGAAGGATAGAAACCAATAGGTAACAAAAGACAAAATAGTGCACAGACAATTCAGAGAAGCTCTTTTTTTTTGTGGTGATGCATAAAATGTCTTACTTGTACAAAGTTTCCTACAATTTAAAACACAGATGCTTGGGGGTGGGTCTGTTACACTAGTTTCTATTTTTTTTAAAAAAAAAAGATAGAGGAGTACAAATCTTGCTCCCTTTAGTTAATTTTACCCTTGACTTTAATGGGAGCAGAACTGAGCCCAAGGTTGAGATGGATGTACAAGATGGGATTGTCTCACAAAGGGGGTGACCCTGTAAACACTTTGCAATCAGAATTCTTTTGGTTCCCGTGGAAGTTTGGAACATGATGTGGGACTTGCAGAATTGGATCAAAAAGAGAGAGATTGTAGATATTCTGGATAGTAGTTTAAATTACATATAATTATTGCAACATACATTGGAAGAATTGTTTTCCCATAATCATTTGTTAAATTGTGATTGATTACAAATACTTCACATATCTGCAAAAGGGATTTGAAAAAGAGAGAGAGCTGCATTTTTTGGTTGGCACGTAAAGCATTCTTTTGGATTGGTTGCAGTTTAATGTTGGAATTTAGGGCCACAGTCCTGCAAACACGTGTGCATTGGAGTAACTTTATGGATGGGAATGTTCCCATCTTGTTACCAGTTGTGTCAGTGAAGATATTCATTTTTACAGAGTTGAGGTCTTAATGTATAGAATTGTCATAATTCTATAGTAGTAAAAGGGGGGTTGGGTAAGAGAGAGTGTCTACATATCTGCCTCTCCAGGTGAGATCCCGCAGTCCTGATTCATAGGGAACAAGGAATTGCCATACTGGAGCCGAACCAATGGTCTGTATAGTCCAGTGTATCTTACAATGCAGTACAAGCTTCATCACAGGAAGATGGGAAAAACGCGGAAGGAGGTAGTTATGGAATAACAGTCCCCAGAGAACATTTCCGCTAACACTCAGTAGTTGATTTGACTTATGCCCTAAGCAAGACAT
Organism: Sternotherus odoratus; assembly: GCA_032164245.1. NCBI lineage: Eukaryota > Metazoa > Chordata > Testudines > Kinosternidae > Sternotherus > Sternotherus odoratus. The sequence continues at coordinate 59,640,216 of JAVMKO010000004.1, forward strand.
GATAATTTGTATCCTTTCCAAAACACTTGTCTACTTTCTACTGCTTGCATCCGACAAAGTGGGTATTAGCCCACGAAAGCTTATGCTTCAAAACTTTATAGTTAGTCTTTAAGGTGCCACAGGACTTTGTTACCTCTGCTATTCCAGACTAACACGGCTACCTCTCTGATTCTTGTCTACTTTTGTAACCCTTACTGTAAATCCCTGTGTAGTCTCCTTATGTACAGAGCTGTTTAGTCCTTTTCTGAAGCTCTTGTGTTCATTGGTATCTTGAGTACAATAGACTAATTGGATGACAAAATATTTTCTTTTATCTGGGTTGGTTGGTTTGTTTTTTTGTTTTTCCTGGATGTTCCCTTATTGTATAATGAGACAGGGTGACTAGAAGTGCCAGTCTAATTTCTCTATACTCTTTTCTTGTCCTCTCTTATACCTATCCCTTCTTAAAGCAATCAGTCTCCGTTTTTCCAGCCTCTCTTCCAATATAAATTTTCCATGTCTCTAATCCTTTCTCCCTTGTCACTGAATCCTCCCCATCCCCATTTCTGCTGAATTTTTCTCTGAGGTGGATACAGCAGGCATAGAGGGTGGAGGGAAAGCTCCCACTGAATTCAAATTCCTCTATGAAAAGGCAAGATTCTCATCCCTCAGTAGTAAATGCACTAATCAGATCTCAGATGCCAAACAGCTCTTCATTACATTCGTTCTGCAAATGGGGAAGCGCAGTGAGGATCATCCGCCCCAGCTGCGCACAGACATACTGTATCGACACGCATGCGTGTGCACTGCCAGTTGTCTCATGTCATTTGTGTTCTGTTTTTCCTCTTTCTGAAGCACTATTTATACAAACGGCTTTCTTCTTCCTTTCAATTAGGTAACCAAGATTTATTTACTTTTCTGTTCTGTCATCCATACACGTATTTAGAGTTGTAGCTCTTGTCAGGTTTATTTTTTAAGTTATTTGTTTTTATTTCTGATGAGGCAGCTTTAAATCAAATGTCAGTGTCAAGGAGTCGGCGGTCCCGCTAACGTCATAAAATAACCAGACCTCTCACGATTTCATTTCGTTTGCCCTGTGTAACGTGCGGGTGCTGGGGGGTTGTTTAATAAGAGTTTGAAGCTCATCTTGATCGATGGGCGTAAACATTAAACAAACAAACAAAAAACTGCCTTTGCACAACAGGGGGTCAGGAGAGTCGAGTGAAAGGTTGGATCCCGCTGCAAAATAACAAACGTATCAGATCCAATGTAGAGAACCAGAACCCCCTTCAGAGCAGAGCTAAAATTCCGGGAATGGCAAAGAGATGGACCTCGGGTTAGTTGCCTGTGTCAAGTGTCTTCAGATTTCGGAGCCAGGTATAATCCAGGGAGCAGGACAAGCCTTGAATCAGTATAAATGAGTCTACCCAAGTGTTTAAACAATCTTGAAGATACTTGTGTGTGCTGGGCTCTGTTTTGATCTGCTGTTGCTTCTTAGCGCTTTGGAGTCGATTTAGTGGCCGACGAACGAAGGCTTCCGCAGCTGGACAGGGTTTCCTACAAAAGGGAGGGAGTATCCGCCAGTGGAAATAAATAATAATAATAATAATAAGTAATAAGTAATAAATGCAATATTGCTAGCAGAGTATCGGGATTGAAGTGCATTTAGAATATTGAAATAGAAAAGAACTTTGTGGCAGTGTTTGGCACAGACTTGGTTGTGTAAACAATTGATGGGTTCCCAGAGTAGGTGCAGATTATTTTCCAGGAGTGCCATATATGGGAAAGGGAGGGGAACTTTTGTGTACCGTCAAACTGCAATGAACAAAACTGCAAGTATGTTCGTAGTGGGGGGAGCTGTTAAACTTTAATTGTGTGTCATTCTAGGTGACAGAGGGACATGCTAGAGGACAGAGAAGATCTCCAAGGACAGCCCATGTCGCAAGGGAGGAGAATAGTGACAGTGGTTCCAAAGAATAAAGGTAAAAGTGATTTCTCTCGACCATGGTTTCACTCCGAATTTTTGGAATAAAAGACCTAGCACGAAAGTGAGTTTGCCCGCGAAGACTGTATATGGTGATCTCGTCTAGTGCTGGTGCTAGACAGCTCTAATACTTAGAACAAAACTTTCCCTCCTTTCACCCCATCCAAAAGAAACACTAACTAAAGTGTGTGTGTGGGGGGGGGGGAGAGCACAAAGTTATAAATGTTGCATTCGTGTCTGGCAACCAGAGCCCTGGTTGGGTGTGTGTCCCCAGCATCCGTGCCCGAAATAAGAAATTCACTTCCTCTGCAAAGCTAGAGGCACAGAAAAAGTTTGCTCCAAAAATAGTTTTTAAAAGTAGCTGCATGGTTTGCAGTGTACAATCTGGTGCATAATCAAAACAAGTTTATAGTATAATTAGAGCGTGCAGGGAGCTCGTTAAAGAGTGAAATGTTCCTTCATGGAAATATTATCTACTTTCTGTTTGAGCTTGTTTTCCATTTCTTCTGTCTGACATTTATGTGATGATCCATTGCATAAGAGACGGGTAATATAATACGGAGCAGCAAGCCACGCTTTCATTTTCAAATTGGAACATAACCTTGAAACCTGCTCTAAGTGAATAATGGGGAAGGCATTCAGATTCTACATGATGTCACTTGCCTGTAACAGACAGTACTGCTTGCCGCTGTGCTGCCGAGTGTATATTTTCTGATCCTTTGAAGGAGGAATTATTCCCAGACTTTGGGGGTTTTCGGAATTCATCTTGCTCTTGTCCAATATATATTTTCCCTTAACCCATATAAAGAAAACTATTGGAATCAGAGAATGCAGTCTTTCTGCTCAAAAGCCCCAGTGTTTGTAGTAAACTCTTATCTCCCTCTAACCTCTTCTCTCCCTCCCCCCCCCCTTTCCCTGGGAATTAATGTAGGATTCGAGAAGGGGAAATAACAAAACCCGGGCCCTGATATTTTGTACACCTTCGCTTTCTTGATCTCCTGGCTGGCAGGCGGGCGAGAAGAATACTCGGTCCTGACATTGATTTGCGAGAGCTTGGTCCTGCACTCCTAAAGCTTTGCCACTGACTTTAATGGGACTAGGATGGGACTAGGATGGGACACAGAACCTATCTTCAGCAAACATGAGGCTTCAAAGATCCCAAATGCTGCAAACACCCGTCCAAATGCAGAATATTCACCTGCCCCTTCAACGCCGTGTTCAAATATTTTCCTTCCTGAACAAGAGACTATTCTCTCTACTCCTCACACTACAATTAGACTTGAACTGAACAAAATGCTTGAAACACCTCCACATTATTCCCTCCTTCGTTCTCAGCAGCTGTGTACCTGGGGCACTGGACCCTCGTGGCTGTGACGGGTCCCGATGCCAGTGACTGATCCACGCCTTGAGCAAATCATTACTAAAAAGGGAATTAGTTCTTTATTATCTATGAACATTCAACCCGGAGCAAATAATAAGATCAGGAAAGGAGGCATTGAGGAAAATAACATGTAAAAGCCGTTCTGATACAGGGTGTACTCCAAATACACTCTTAATCTAGCTGTAGTGACGTTTTATTAGTAAATGAGAAGCAATTCGCACCAACGGATTTGGCATTAATGAGCCAGTCAGTGGATAGAAAATATACTGTACTGTCCAGCTCTAGTTTATGGACGAGACCCCCTGGGCAAAGGTCATTGGTCAGCAATTAAAAACGGTTTAGTAAACTGGCTGCAAGGATGGAGGATTTGGTTTGCAGAGTAAAATCTTTAGTCTAATACTTTTCAATGAGGAAAGATAATATTTAGAGTTAGTAACCTCTCGAATAGCCGAAAAATAACTCCTGACCAGATTGGGATCCCCCTCCCCACGCCTCTCCAAACGCAACTCTCCTCTTTTGAATTAGGACACGTCTATGCTTAGCAATAGCATTTCACTCTAATACAGCTACCGTTTGAAAAAAAACCTGCAGCCTGCAATTGAGGCTATTTGAAAACGCGCTTTTAAAAGGATCGGGACAGAATCTAAGCAACTTGTAAATGTTTCAAGCAGAACATCTGTAATGCTCTTATCATTCTCAGCTGCAGAGAGTACAGAGACGTGACTTTTCTGTAGCAGATCCTGAGGGTTTTGCAGCAGGAAAAGTATTGGTATTTTATTTGTTCGCTGTTAAACAGACCGATTTATTCACATCTGATTTCTGCCTGGAAATATTAGACTAATAACAATGTGGACCGGCTATTTTTTCGCAGGGTTTCAGCCACACACATATTCGCCAATTTAAATTTCAACATTTTACATATATGTTGTATCCAGATTCGTTGAAAGAATTTAGTTTGTGTCCATTAAAATTAATCAGTCAGTTTTACTCTAAAACATATGGAGACCGAACAGTTATTTTTTACCACCTACTACTACTGCCACTAAATAGTAATAAATAATAATAAACTCTTCCTATTTTGAAAGCTCTACTTGTTTGGAGGTCTTGTGGTTAGAAAACAATTTCGGGCCATACACACCTTCCACTATTTTCGAACCAGTAGGTTAAACTAGAGAGCACGGATCTTGTGATCAAAACTATAGTTGCCGTGTGCCATTTTTCTTTCTGATAGTATATATAGAATTCAAATCGAGCATGGAAGGTCGCTGTTAATGTTCCCATAAAGTTAAAAGTTTCCTGCGTGTGTTTGTTAAACATTTGAAGTGTAAATATTTCTCGGTCGTTCTGCACTACAGAGGCGAATAATAACGCTCTTGAGTATCCGATTCAAACGTGGCCATGTATTTTACGCTTGTTGAAAACCCTTTATTTAAAGTACAGGGGGACGAAAAAGTGTCAACGAAATGGTCTGTAATCAAATTAAGGGGAAAACTATCTGCTGCTTTTAAATGCCCCCCCCCCTTGCCTTTTGGGATTATTGTTGTGCTCAAAATGAAAAATGTGGCTTGGCTTTGCAAAAATAAATACACACGTAAATAAAATCCCCAGTGCACCACCCTCTTCCTATTCTGCTTTCATGGTTCTGTGCCGAGACATAACAAACAAACGATCACAGGTTGGAAAACACATTTGAAAACAGTAAAGTCACATTACGACAAAGCTTTGGGCAGCATTAAGTTGATGTTTGGAAAACAGCTGACAGTTGAGCTTTATTTTTTTCTAAATTGATCTTTTTTTTAAAAAAAATAAGGTTCCCTCTCTTACAAATATTTTTTTTAAAATCCCGCCCTGCTTTCCTCTTGCAATCAGTGTGAGCATAAAAAGAGCTGTTTTTTCTTTCCATTTATACTCCAATCGCCAAATCCTCCTTCTAGCAGGAACAAATTATTTTAACAAAGTCCACGTGAAAAGATCCCATATTACTTGCGCATTTAACACACTCAGGCAGCTGGACCCAACGGATTGCTGCTCCCAAGTCCCTACTCTCGTCTGGAAGAAGGTGCTGAACACTAAACAGGATAAAGGGCCGTACATTTCTAATGGGACTTTTTTAGGGCGCTCAAGGGTTTCATCTTATTGCCTCCTTAATTGTAGCAAGCTAAGAATGAAATCCGGCGGGTTTTACTTGGTCCTTACTCACGCAAAGCTCCCAGTTGTCTCAGGGGAAGCTTCGCTTTAGTACAGATCACAGGCTCGGGTATTTTATCTGGAAAAAGCCCAGTACAGAACATGTTTCTTCTTCAGAACCCCAACTGTGCCCTTCCTGCTTTTTGTATGTGACTGCTGGGAAATTGTAATGATCAAAACTGTCTCTTGAAGAGCTCAGTATTTTGGGTTCTTTTCTTTTCACGGGGATCCATCCCCTCCCCCTTGGATCTGGTAGTGCTGGATATTTAACTACTCCTGTCTCGAATCGGAGACCCTAATCTGTCCTCTTGCTCTGTGAAGGTGAAGAACCCTTTCTCCCCTTGCCTATGACGGCAGCCCCTGAGGCGGGGATGGAGGGACTTGGAAGGTTATCTCGTGTCTGGCAGTGGCACGCTGATATGCTTGCCTGAGAGATTCCTCTTATCTAAATTCCTAACCTGGAGACTTCAAACAACCCACCCGAATGGGGGGGAAATGCGGGTTTATTTTGTATATTCTCATTTCAAATAAACAGATAAATGCTGGAGACCTCGCCAGATTACCCCGTGCATTTACACAAGGAAAACAAAGAGGAGATGTCATTGGCTCTGATAACTGCCCCAGAAGTGACTCTGGGATGCTTTCGCGGCTTGTTTATGTAAACGGGCCCGTTTTGGTTGCCCTGTAAAACAACAGGATCGCAAAGGGACAGCTTGCAAAAAGCGGAGCGGCAAATAATCGGGTGCTGGTAGCCCTGGTTTGCTGTGCGGTTAACTCCGACCGTGCCGGAGCGCTTTGCCCTGCTGTCTCGCCCTACTGCGGCGGGAACGCAGACGGTGATTTATGTGCTGGTGACACAGGCGCAATGACCATAAACCTGATGTTGTTTTACAATGGTTAGACCTGCAAAGGATCGAAGCAGGCTCTCATCACAGGGAGGGCTTGGGGTTTTTCTTAATCCAATCGGAATTTGTACCTTCACCAATCAAATAAATAGTGTGAAATCCACAACGCTGGTGCCTAGTTAGGTCAATAATTTCCCCGAAGCGTGCAAGTTATTTCATGTCTTCTGCTGTATTGAGCCAATCTGCAGAGCAAAATAATGGTCAAACACCAGGGAGTTGGGGGAAGAGTTTTCAAAAGGTTACCATCAATATCACCGGAGAGGGACAATAATTACAATATAATTATTGCAGCCTATCTGCAGCCACTGCAATGGTACTAGTTGAGTCCTTACATTTGTTCTGAGATCAAAACCGAATAAATGGGCTTTGCATGTGAAATTTATCTAGCGAATAATCTTCGGGGATAAAAGATCTTTTTCTGCTCAACTCTGCTGTTCGGAGTCGTTTGTGGTTTACATCTGAGATCAAACAGCAGCACCTAGGGCTTTCCACCCCCTAATCGCAGTGAAAAGATAAATGGGTGCTGTCTGCCTGGGAAAGGGAAAATGGTCCCAGTAATTCATTGGTACTCAATTTCACTTTCACCGAGAGGGAAACCAACAGATTTCCATCTCAGTCCAGTTTTGACTGATGCCTTCAGTGGGATCGCTAAATCTCAATTTAGCTTGTCTGACTCTCCTCAGGGGCTGAAATGCCCCCTTCCCCATCATTAGCATTGCACACAAATCGGATTCATTTGTTGAGATGCGTTGCGATTTTCTCCTAATTTGAACAGTTTCAGTCCAAAGGTTCTGTGCCCGAAGGAGTGACGAGATCTCTCCTTCCACCCCCACATTATGGCCTTACAGATGAAGAAAGCGACAGAGTCCTGTGGCACCTTATAGACCAACAGGCGTATTGGAGTATAAGCGTTCGTGGGTGAATACCCACTTCATCGGATGCATGCCATTCACCCACGAACGCTTATGCTCCAAGACGTCTGATAGTCTATAAGGTGTCACAGGACTCTCGCTTTTGCAGATCCAGACACGGCTACTCCTCTGATAGCTGAAGAAAGGTGGCTCCTTTCTCATGCTGCGTCTGGCATAGAAAGAGCGGGTTCTCTTTCTATGAGCGGTGAGAGCCTGCATTGCACTCACCGAAAAATCCACCTGAGCCCGTTCCTGGGTGGCTTTTCGCAGCTAGATTCCCTTTCATTATTTTCGGGGCAGATCCTCACCTGCTGTAAACTGTCACGGCCCCATTGGATTCAATGGCCGCTTTGCATCAGTTGAGGATCTGCTGAGATTTGAGCTGCTACTGCACTTGTCCGCCACAGGAACACGGAAAATGATTCCCTCGTGCCCTGGCTCCGCGGGGAGAAAAGCCGACAGATCACGCCGATGTGCTTGGGAAATGGGGAGTTTTGCCGGGGTCGGGAGTGAGCAGGCGGGGCCGGAGAGCAGACGGCGAGGGAGCTCGTTTCGCTGGAGAAGAACGATTCCCCTGCCCAGGAGAAGCAGCGATGGGGAGGTGCAGTTAGTTGCAAATTGGGATTTCATCTGAATTGGAATCAGGACGAGAGTCGTGCACGTGTAACTACATGGATGCGCTGCCAATGGGAAGCGTACTGGGAATCATTAATTGTTAATTGATTTATCCTGTTACATGGCTTAAAAAGCGCCCCAGCTCTTACCACGTAGGAAGATCCAAAAGAGTGAAGTATAAAGCGATAAATCCTTCACCCTCCCTCCGTCAACTAGGGGTTCCCCCTTCCTTATTCTTCGGGAAACGCCCTTCCCAAGTTTCGAGTGTGAGCGAGGACAGGATGATTATTTTTTCCTGGGTCACCCTTTCAATCGCCAAAGGTAGCTTTATGGCAACTTCTCATGTCTCTGATGCTAGAGAAGATAACCGGCATAGACCCTCTAGTCTTAAAGGTATAGCACTGTGTGATAGGGAGGCAAAGTTCACACCATTTCAGAAATATTCAGTGTATCTTTGTAGGGTTGGAGAAGACCACAAGGATCATCAAGTCTAGCCCCCCAGCCAAGATACAGGATTTTGTTCTGGCTAAACCCTACAGAGGAATAGGATCTGCCATCATAAAACTCTCCTTTTGATTCTCTTTGGGAGTTCAGATATCTACAAGTAATTTACTTGTAAATTAGTACAAAACTCATTAAATAAAAAAACCCTAAAATATCCTGTCAGCCTAAAATATACTTGGGGCATAAGCGTTATTATGTTGTAAATGTTCTAACAATTTTAGCATTTTCCCCTCCAAAATTATACACCTTTCTAGAAGAAACACTACATAGAAAGAGCCAGAGACCAGCAAGATATAAAAATAAATAAATAAAAATCCTTTATTATGAGTCAGTCTTCCTTAAATGTTTTCCCTCTGCTAAGGATACACACACATTTGAGCAGGTTGTGCCTTTTAATTCTCAGTGATATTTATATTGGAGAAGACAAGAATTCAAGAATAAACTGCTGAAAAATGTTAAATCTGGGAATTGTAAAATGCTTTATAATATCACTAGAACTGATCAAAGTTTACTGGAGAGTCCAGCCAGAAAAGGAGTCTTTGTATTTCAGTCATCTGTAAATTTTACTTTAATTTGAAACATATTTGTAATTGAATTTAGTTCTTGCTAAATAAAATGCTCTGTTTTTCCATTGAGAAGATTCAATGGCAAAGAAATATATGTGCCTTAGAGAAAACTTGTGTACTTCTTGGAGTCAATGAGAGATTTTTGTCTGTGGAAGGACTTTAGTATCAGCACTTGGTTTACCAAACAGAATTCACACCATAAAAATGTAACAGATTTGTCACATCACAAGAGTATCGGGACAATATTTTTGCACTCCAAATATGAAAAGGACTTTGAGTTGGGGTTAGAATAGAGGGCCATATTTTCAGCTAATGTAAATCAGCAAAGTTCCACTGATTTCAACAGACCTGGTAATTTAAACCATTTTAAAATCTGGCCTATATTTATTACTCCCATATGACCTAAATAATAGAAATACATGAGAAGGTGCTATTCATGAGTTGGTTTTCTCTTATCTGAAGTAACTAACCTTTCTTTACTTGGTTTCCCAGTTGTATATACTCCGAAGATCCTCAGTAATTGCACTGCAGTATGAGCAAGAGAGAGAACAAGTGGCACACTCAATGTGAACAAGCAGGAATAACAGCAGATTTCATGGCTGTGACATCACCACCAGGTAATCTTTAATGGCTGTAATGTTAACATCATCAAATCCAACCAATAAAATTACACTCTACAGTGTATTACTTTCACACAAAAATGAAAATGTGAAGAAAAATGGGTTCTTGGGCTAAATTTAGATCTGATGTAAATGTCTGCCACTCCATGAAAGTCAATGAAACTGCACACTGTCCCACCATTTGTGAATCTGTCCCCTTGACTCTATAGGTACAATTCACAAATAAGAAGCACTTATCCCATACACTGACAGAATACGATTTCCGCTCTTGTAAACTGCATCATAGTCACACACACTACTTCAAAAAAGAATTGTTTAACTCACAATTAATCCCCAATCAATGTCAACATGCACTTCATTTTTTTAATCTCATCTGCATTGTTAACCAGCTTCCTTGGTCTTTTTCTACATCTGAATATCTGAGAGCTAAATGGTAATCCCTTTGATATATCACAGAATCATTTAAAGAGAGAATGCCCTATAATAGTTCCTTTATATCCCTCATAAATTTTAGCTCCCCATTAGTGTGATCTTGGTCATGTATATTTTTCACACTCACCCTCTTAAATATGCCAGTCTTAAAATTTTCTGCTTCCAGAGTCATTAAGTAAGATATGACAACCACAGCCCCAAAATTCCCCAGATCAATTCCCCAGAAGCTTACTGCATAATTTAGACCGATATCACAACAAATAATGAAGGCCGACTATGGTGAATAGGAAGTGTGTTTTTCATAGTGTTATTCCCGCACTATGGCAGGGTCCGCTTAGACTGGACACAACCAGTGATACAACTGGGGTATACTCCAACCAATGCGTCGTTCCATCTGTCGTTGGAGGCATTTTATACCTACTGCCAGGTGTTAAGCCTACAGCACCTGGTTTTCCCAGGAGGTCTCCCATCCAAGTACTAGCCAGGCCCGACCCTACCTAGCTTCCGAGATCAGACAGGATCGGGCATGTTCAGGGTGGTTTAGCCGTATTATAGTGAATAGGAAGTAAATATAGAAAATAAGGGAAAGGGAATATGGCTTTTGGGAAAGCATTATCTTACAAGGAAAGCAGCTTTCATAAATTGCTCCTCTTTGCAGATTTCTTGCGTGTTGTAGCATTTAGATATATATGTTTTGTTGCATATCAGGTGCCACAGAAAGGGTTGACTGTGCCACTGGAAAGATTAGAATCAGAGTAGTAGGGATTTGAAGAGGGTCTTGAAAGGGAGCAAGCTACTTGGCATTCAGGAAATGAGGGTGCTGTTTCAGGAGCAAAGCACACAGCACTGAATGGTGAGGGAGAGGAAATAAAAGTTGGGCAGATTATAGAGGACAGATAGGATGCATCATTGTAATTTCTGTGCAATGAGGCATGCATAGGACAAGGAATAAACTGAGCAATCAATAGCAAGACTCGAAACTGTGTGCTCAAAGGTAGAAATTAATTTGCTTGGTCTGTTCATTCTTTTTGTGTTCAGTTTTGCAATATTTGAGCAATTAAATTTTACTTACAGAAATGCTTGTAGAGAGCAAATTTGACACCCTTATGCCTGAGCCCTTTAGCACTGGACATTTTAAACTCCCATTAGTATTTGCTCTGGCGAACACCCTCTCACACAATTACTTTGTGTGGATGTGATGACAGAAAATTTAATTCTGCATCCAGATAATTGCTCTTATTCACTATCTCAAATTCACACCAGTTTCAAACCCTCTTGGCTCTTCCCGGGTATTTAGTCAAGGAACAAAAACAATACCATGTGACTTATATAGCCAGCCATGACTAACAAATACAGACTAGGCATAGCCTTAGGCCCTTTGTTTTCAGCGTTACCACATTTATATGAAAATTTCTCCAGTTTTGAAAAAGCAAGTATTTGTATCTTACCCATTTTTAACCCAAATTTTGCAAGTACTGTCTGGAACTCCCTGCACTTGGCTCCTCACCCATGGCACAGTGCAGAGTAACTTCCACTTGATGTTGGCTGCTGTGCAGAGGGGCAGCGAGCCATACAGTGGGCTCTGAGAGAGGCTCCCTGCCTGTCTCACAGTGGTTGAGGAAGGTGGGTGATAATTCCCAACTGCTATCCCTGCTGGACGGAGCCCCTTCCTGACCCCAACCCCATCTATTTCTTCTGGGTAGCAGGGAATGAGATAGGCAAATAGCCAGATGCCGTAGCCAAGACCATCTGACCACATAAGCAACCCCTCAACCCCCTGCCCATTGAGCCTTTATTTTCAGTTTTTGCTGATTTTCATCAATTTTTAATGTTTTTTAGAAATGTAGATAAATTCCCAGGAAATCTATATATATAAAAGTCAAATATATATATTTATATTTTAAATGGTGTATGTATGCGTGTATGTATGTGCACTTACTCCTTCCACACCGTTTGAGCTAGAGACTTGAAATTTGGTACAGTTAGAGGTCTTAAGGTCCTAATCAGGGTAAGAGTCGAAAATTTTTCAAATCTCACCTCTGACGCCTCCCAGGGGTGAAATTATTTAAAGGCCAATCACATCAGCTGGGCCAATCACATCTCTGTGACATAGTTATGATGTCATAATACCCCCTCCAAGGGACCCTGCATTCGCTCAGCTCTCTGCCCCCTCCCCCCTCCAAAGGAACCCGCACTCGCTCAGCTCTCTGCCCCCTCCCCACCTCCGACGGACCCGAGTTGGATTTGGTCAGAGGGTAAGTGAGGTAGGGGTGTCGGGTTTGGTCGGGGGGTGAGGTGGGGGTGTCGGGTTTGGTCGGGGGGGTAAGTGAGCCAGGGGTGTTGGGTTTGGTCTGGGGGTGGGTGGGAAGGTGTCGGGGTTGGTCAGGGGGTGTTGGGTTTGGTGGGGGGGCAAGGTGGGGGGGGTTTGGTTTGTTTGGGGAGGTGAGGAGGGGGGTCGGGATTGGTCGAGGGGTAAGTGAGGTGTGGGTGTCGGGTTTGTGGTGGTAGGTAGGGGTGTCGGGTTTGGTTGGGGGGGGAAAGTGAGGTGGTTGTGTCAGGTTTGGTCTGTGGGCGGTGATGTGTGGGTGTTGGTCAGGGGGTGTTGGGGTTGGTAGGGGGGTGACGTGGGGGTGTTGGGTTTGGGTGGGGGGGTGAAAATGTGAGTCGGGGTTGCTCGAGGGGTAAGTGAGGTGGGGGTGTCGGGTTTGGTCGGGGGGGTGAGGTGGGGGTGTCAGGTTTTCTCTCTGCCCCCTCCCCCCTCCAATGGACCCCGCACTCACTCAGCTCTCTGCCCCCTCCCCACCTCCGACTGACCCGAGCAACGCTGGGTATTTTCGCTAGTGTTAAATAAAAGGCCTTACCTCCAGTGCACTGTGGCTACTTTTGTGCCATGCTGTCACAGGTGCCAACTTTTGCTGGTGCCAGTGGGTACTTGCACCCCTCCACCCCTACTCCAAAGTCCCCGTGCAAATTCCGCCCCTCCTGGATTCCTCCCCAAATCCCCACCCCTGCCCCGCCTCCTCCCCACTTCCCCTCCTCTCCTCTCCCTCCCACGCTTGCCGTGTGAAACAGCTGTTTCGTGGCACAAGCGCTGGGAGGGAGGAAAAGCAGGACACAGCAGTGCACTCATGGGAGGAGGTGGAACAGAGGTGAGCTAGGGTGGGGGGTGGGGAGCTGTCAGTGGGTGCTCCGCACCCACCAATTTTTCCCCATGGGTGCTCCAGCCCCAGAGCACCCATGGCATTGACGCCTATGCATGCTGTCACTATGATTCCCTCATGTGCCCCCCAGGAAGGATCACTCCAGTGCAAAGGGAGATCCTATGGTTGTGTAAAGCTAGTTTAGGGACTGGTATATCACACGTTCTCCCCGTTCCCAGACTAGCAGGGAAAAGAGGATGTTGCTGCCAGGGCTGGCGACAGAAATTTGGGGGCCTCCTACTTTGATAGTTTGGCGGCCCCCCCAGCCCAGCCGGGCCCCCCCCAGCCCAGCCGACAGCGGCTGCCCCCCCCCCCAGCCCAGCCCAGCCCAGCCGGCGCTCCTCCCCCCTCCCCCGGACAGCGCTGCTGCCACTGGGTCGGGCTCTCAGCTCCTGCTGGGGCCAGGCTCGCTTGTCCGGGGGGGAGCTGCGCCGCCTCCCCGCCCCTTCCCCACTCTCCAGGTCCAGCGACAACGGGTACAGCTGTAACCGTAGTACCCCCCCTGTCGCTGGCCCTGGTTGCTGCAGAACTGAGGGATAGGCCCACCAAAATGATCTTAGGCTGTGTTTTTGACATTCCGTAGCCATTAAAGTCTGGAATAAATTAGAGGAGCCCTCAGGCTGCTGGAGCTCAGTCCAGGAGGAATAGCATGCACAGAGTTTAAAAATGTAATAAGAAAAGGCAAAAAGGAGTTTGAAGAACAACTAGCCAAAATCTCAAAAGGTAGTAATAATAAAATGTTTAAGTACATCAGAAGCAGGAAACTTGCGAAACAACCAGTGGAGCCCCTGGATGATCGAGATACCTAAAGACGATAAAGTCATTGCAGAAAAACTAAATGAATTCTTTGCTTCAGTCTTCATGGCTGAGGATGTTGGGGAGATTCCAAAACCGGAACCATCTTTTGTAGGTGACAAATCTGAGGAATTGTAACAAAACTGAAGTGTCACTAGAGGAGATTTTGGAATTAATTTATAAACTTAACGTAACAAGTCACCGGAACCAGATGGCATTCACCCAAGAGTTCTGAAAGAACTCAAATATGAAATTGCAGAACTATTAACTATGATTTGTAACATGTCTTTTAAATCAGCTTCTATACCCAATGACTGGAAGATAGCTAATGTAACACCAATATTTAAAAAGGGCTATAGAGGTGATCCTGGCAATTACAGACCAGTAAGTCTAATGTTAGTACCAGGCAAATTAGTTGAAACAATAGTAAAGAATAAAATTGTCAGACACATAGAAGAAGATAAATTGTTGGGCAAAAGTCAACAAGGTTTCTGTAAAGGGAAATCATGTCTTACTAATCTATTTGAGTATTTGGAAGAGGTCAACAAACAGGTGGAGAAGGAGATCCAGTGGACATAGTATACTTAGATTTCCAGGTCCCTCACCAAAGGCTCTTACGTAAATTAAGTTGTCATGGGATAAGAGGGAAGATCCTTTCATGGATTGAGAACTGGCTAAAAGACAGGTAACAAAAGGTAGGAATAAATGGTAATTTTTCAGAATAGAGAGGGGTAACTAGTCCTTGGACCAGTCCTATTCAATTTGTTCATAAATGATCTGGAGAAAGGGGTAAAGAGTGAGGTGGCAACGTTTTCATGTGATACTAAACTGCTCAAGATAGTTAAGACCAAAGCAGACTGTGAAGAACTTCAAAAAAAGATCTCACAAAACTAAGTGATTGGGCAACAAAATGGCAAATGAAATTTAATATGGATAAATGTAAAGTAATGGACATTGGAAAAAATAACCCTAACTATACATACAATATGATGGGGGCTAATTTAGCTACAACTAATCAGGAAAGAGATCTTGGAGCATCCTGGTTAGGTCTTTGAAGACATCCATGCAGTGTGCAGCTGCAGTCAAAAAAGGAAAAAATCTTTTAAAAAGGGATAGAGAATAAGATGGAGTAATATCTTATTGCTGTTATATAAATCCATGGTGTGCCTACATCTTGAATACTGTGTACAGATGTGGTCTCCTCATCTCAAAAAAAAAATGATATAGTCATATTAGTAAAGGTTCAGAGAAAGGCAACTAAAATGATTAGGGGTTTGGAATGGGTCACATATGAGGAGAAATTAAAGAGGCTATGACTTTTCAGCTTGGAAAAGAGGAGACTAAGGGAGGATATGATAGAGCTATATAAAATCATGAATGGTGTGTAGAAAGTGAATAAGGAAAAGTTAATGTACTTGTTCCCATAATATATGAACAAGGACCACCAAATTAAATTAATAGGAGCAGGTTTAAAACAAATAAAAATAAATTATTCTTCACACAGCACACAGTCAACCTGTGGAACTCCTTGCCTGAGAGGTTGTGAAGGCTAGGACTATAACAGGGTTTAAAAGAGAACTGGATAAAATAATGGAGGCTAAGTCCATTAATGGCTATTAACCAGGATGGGTAAGGAATGGTATCCCTAGCCTCTGCTTGTCAGAAGTTGGTGATGGATGGCAGCTTTGTAATGATGTAATGAAGTTGGTGATGGATGATAAGCTTTGTAATGATATCTTACAAGAGACCTTTTGCATGAAGCATATTCCAGTTACATTATTTTCATACTCATTATCATATTTTCATAAAATCGTATGGAATGCAACATCATGCTTGAGTCTTATTGACTTTAATTGGCCTTAACCAGGTGCTTAAACCTCAGCATGTGCTTTACTGAATAGGAATGGGATTATTCACATGCTTAAATCTAATCACATACTTAAGGATTTTACTGACTAAGGTTAGGCTTACTCACATGCTGAGAATTCAGCATATTTTCCTGTGAATAAAATATGCTGAATTGAGGCTATGAACATTTTGGTTTGCTCACAAAAAATCTATATGTGAGACTTTACCACACAGCATCACATAAGGTAGCGTGACAGAGTTCAATGTATCATTTACCAATCTTGATTGCTGTAAACTTGGTTGATGATTGCTATAATATTTACCATAACAATGGATTATATGGCATCTTCATAGCTTTTGATATAAAAATACATCCTTTGTCTTAGTCTGTTGAGGCCCATCTGTGGGACATAATGTGGGATGAAAACTCATATTGAAGGGTGAAATTAAAATAGTAGATAAAGACTCTTGATATAATTAATAGCTTTGACATAAGGGATGCTTTATGTAAGCACATCACTATTCAGCATTCTAATTGTTGGTGGTTGAGAATAAAAAGGCTTAAATCTGCATGTGAGTAGAATGGAGATAAATTTGTGTCTAAAATGAAGTACATAGTCCTTATCCACAAATATATTTCTGACAATTCACAGGAATGGAATTTTAATATATTGTGGGAAAATAGTAGCAAGCCATGTATCTTTCACCATTGTAAGAGCGATCTTACTTCATTAAAGATAAAAGATAGACAAGAATGATAAAAATGGGGCAAGATCTTGAAGTGATTTTTCCTGGTATTTCCCCAAACTTTAAAATGCTTCTATCTGACATTATGGAAACATCTGGTGGATGGCTTTCACGATTTCAATATGTTATTAACATGTACTGAAAATGTGTACAGTTTGACTGCTAACAAACCTAGTCCGAACCTGCTATGAAGAGATTTAAGATCCAGATGCAGGATCTGACTTTCCTTTAGGACCAAGAACAGAGACTTTTTCAGAAAGACTAGGAGATTTGGAAACAAACTGTTCAACTCTGTGCGGAATATATCATTTATACCTTGTCCTGTCAAATTTTCTATGGAACTTTTGGGAGAAAAAAAATGGGTGAAAGGTAAATATTAAACACATTCCACAGCAGAAGGGGAGAAATCATATTTTTACCCCACTTAAGCTCTCAAGCAGAAGCTCTAACACTTGATGATGATCTGACTGGTGGCAAATACCTCTCTCAAAGATTCTATTTTGTAAAGATTCATTCAGAAACCATCTGGTAGTCAGATTGTCAGCCAGAGAGTGTATCATACTAGTCAGATATACTGCTGATTCGAGTCCTCTGTTTGAGCCACAACATTCCTACAGGTGACTTGTTACTGAATACAATATGGAAGCTTGGTAATTTATGCAAAAGAGCACCACTGTGTTTGCCTGTGAAAATGTGCATCAACTTTCTTTTGATCAGAAGAAGGGTCAGTCTTCTAGCCCGGAACTCCAAAACTTGTGTGTGAGATATGGGTTCTTTTGGCTTTTGATATTGGGTTATCAGCTGAGTGCACCTACCAGAGCTGGATGCTCTTACTAAATGTGATATCACTCACTTTTTCTTTCACATTGGCCAGTGAAACAAATCATGCCAGATATGTCATGTACGGTATCTGTGAAAATGTTATAATTGGCCAAGTATGCAAATCTTCTTTGTATCACCTTTGTATTATGAGTTATAGATATGGTACGGTATATCTGTAGTTCCAAACTTGTGCTGTGTTTTTTCGTGTCTGTTACCCTCAGACAGATTGGCATCAGCACTGAACCTGCTGGATGGTCCATCAAGAGTCATCAGCTGTATAAAGAACCCATTGAAAGAAGCCAGGGGCTACACTTTGAGTCATCAGGACTTGTAGGGGCATGCCTCTGGACAGGGGACGCCAAAGTTTTTCCATAACATGTGCTGTGAAGTTTGGGACACAGGAATTACAAGCCAAGTGGCAAAAGGAATATAAAGAGCAGCTGAATCATTTTCATTTTGTATTCATTCCTGCTTCTTACTTCTGGAGTGACTTTTCTACAGCCAAAGCTCTGAACAAAGGACTGAATGACCCATTGAAGCTGTGGATATATCCCAGAGAGACTTTCAAGCCAGAAAACTCACCAATACTGCTAAGAACCTGATATATGGACTTTGAAGTCTCTGTATGCATCCAAGTGCTTTATCATTTTTTAACAACTGTCTTTTAGTTCTTTCTTTTTTCTTTATAATAAACCTTTAGTTTTAGACAGTAAAGGATTGGCTGTCAGCATGGTACTTTCGGTAAGATCCAAACTAATATTGACCTGGTAACATGGCTGACCCTTTGGTCAGACAAACATTTTGAATAGTGAGCAGAGTTTTTAAATAACTTCTCACTGTATTGGACCCATGTATTGCTTGGGAGCCAGAGAATTGGAATGCAATAAGGGGGGTGTGACGGTGCTGTTCCTGGTGGGGTCCAACTGTGAGTGTCAGATCAGGACAGATTGCTTCCAAAGGGGCAACTACAGCCCAAAGCTGGGGTTTTTCCACACTAAGGCAAACCAAACCAGCCAAACAGAAAAGACTTTGGTTTCACCCCACTAGCTAACCACAAGTCACACAAGCAATCCCCTTAAGACACTCCAGATTCCCAGTATCACCACCAGCAGTCACCCGTCCTGGGGACCAATGGATATGAAAACCAATACCCCAAATAAAGAAAACGGTTCTGCCCAATTCCAAAGAGTCAGGCCCCAGACCCAGGTCAATATACCAATCGGATCTTCCCACAAATCACGCCATTGCCAATCCTTTAGAATCTAAAATCTAAAGGTTTATTATACAAGGAAAAAGGTATAGGTGAGGGTTAGGAAAGGTTAAAAGAAATCAATTACATGCAGTAATGGCAAATATCTTGATTTAGGCTTGCAGCAAAGGTAGAATAACTGCAGGTTTAAATCAAAGTCTTAGAAAGCATCCCATTTAGGGATGGGTCAGCACCTTAGTCCAGAGTTCACCTGTGTAGCAAAGTCCATTCAGAGCTGGAAGCAAGACAGGCTGCAGGCTGGAGGTAGAAGACAAAATGGAGCACGTTCTTCCAGGCTTTATAGACTTCCTCCTGTGGGCGAAGACCCTCCTCCTCCTTATGCAGAGTCCGGTTGCAAACTGGAGGTCCATAGCCACATGGTCCAATCACCAGACTCTCAACGATTCAGTTTTTCCCCAGGCATGTCCCATTCCTGGGGAGGCTCCTCGGGTGTGGACAGAGTTCCTTGTGCAGTTGATGGCCCTTTAATGGGCCATCAGGCAGGCCATTCAAGTTAACACCAGCTTGTCTGAGATTTCACCCAGAAGCCAAGCATAAGTTTGAAGTACAGGCACCCTATATTCAATATTCATAACTTCAGTTCCAAAAAGATACACACATATCAATGGCACATTCATAATCCGCCCTCCATAACCTGGTCATAGACACCGGCAATGACCCCTTCACATAATATTTGGTACCCCAATGATCTATATGGTACCAAATTATTTCGGTACCGTGACAGGGGGCTGTATGATTTCTTTTCTCATTGTCTCGATAACCAGTGTGGGGGATCAGAAGCACAGTTTATGACATTGGTGTTTAACTTCAGTGTTACTCCCAAAACTAGTGGTTATCTACTCTCCCTTTTGCAGCTGGCCTTGACCTTGGCATTTTCAGTGAGCGCTGCCCCAGTCACACAAGGTCATAGCCAATACACTGTTCTGTCTGTATAGTTTCACATAATTTAAGACCAGAAGGGACCATTAGTTTGACTTGGATTGCATAGTCTAGTTTGACTTGCATAGCATAGGCGATTGAAATTTTCACCCAGTGACTATGGTATTGAGCCCAGTAACTTGAACATGTGATTTAAGCATATCTTGGGTTTGGTACATCTTCTAGAAGAGCATCCATTATTGATCTGAAGACATCAAGCGATGGAAATCCACCACTTCCCTTGGTAGTTTGTTCCAGGAGTTAATCACCACACTGTTAAAAGAAGTTTTTTAGAGGGTGCAAGAAGTCTGGTTCTATAGTTACTGGGATTATGGCAATGTTCATCTACTTATAAGGTATGCAAAAAAGAAACAATCTTCAAACAATGAAAGGAAAACTGTCAGGGGGACAAATTCTTAAGTTACTAATTAGTTTTTACTCACTCCAAACACAGTGTATAATTAATACTAACCTATTGCAGACAACGGTAGTTTTGCAACTGACTTCAGTGGGGCCAGGATTTCACTTGAGTAGGATTTTTATGCAGCATAAAAACAACATTGTTTTGTTGAGTTTAGTTCCTAGTTATTAGCATACTCATACTCTAAAGTAGCACAAATTCTACACAATATGTTTTAGTGTTGCCCTATTGTACAAGGTAATGGACAATTTATTTGCATTTTTTGGTTGTTAAAGTTATTAGACAGAAAGATGCATTGGTTGCAACACTTATTTGTGTGATTTTGATAAGGAGAACTACATCTTATATCTGTAATTTCACTTACCAATACTCATTGTAAAATAATTTTACATTTCTAATTTCTTATGATGTTTATTGCTCTGTACTTTGTGAACAACAAAATATATAGAATAAATTTTGTATTTTAAAAGGAGCAAGATTGTTGATGTAATATATGTGTTGTCTATTCTAGGCCATTACCCTCTCCATATTCAAGCTCACTACTTTCACAAAGCCTATAAAAAGTGAACAAAACAATCTTCTAATTCAAAGCTAATCCTTCTTCTAGGATTTCCAAGACATCCTGTCTTCTCTATTTTGTCTCTTAGGATCCATGTTTATTCTCCTCCATAACATTAAACATGACTGACTTTAGAGGATCAAGCCTTTATACTGTAAGCATTTCAGATTATTTTGGGTGAAATTCACTCCTATCTAGAGGGCCAGTACAAGGCCTGCGGAGTATTTAAATCCCCAAATTAAGTCTTAAGTACTGTGAATATTACACTATGGCTTATATAGCACCAAGTACATTGTCAACTCTTAAATAATAACAATAATGCTAAATACAAAGAAAAGGAAATAATATTAACCAAGGGCAAATCATGCCTGACTAACCTAATTGCCTTCTACGATGAGATAACTGGCTCTGTGGATGAGGGGAAAGCAGTGGATGTCATTTCCCCTGTTGTTCCTTGACTTTAGCAAAGCTTTTGATACGGTCTCCCACAATATTCTTGCCAGCAAGTTAAAGAAGTATGGGCTGGATGAATGGACCATAAGGTGGAGAGGAAGCTGGCTGGATCGTCGGGCTCAATGGGTAGTGATCAATGGCTCTATGTCTAGTTGGCAGCCGGTATCGAGTGGAGTGCCCCAAGGGTCAGTCCTGGGGCCGGTTTTATTCAATATCTTTATCAGTGATCTGGAGGATGGTGTGGACTGCACCCTCAGCAAGTTTGCAGATGACACTAAAATGGGAGGAGTGGTAGATACACTGGAAGGTAGGGATACCTAGACAAATTAGAGGACTGGGCCAAAAGAAATTTGATGTGGTTCAACAAGGAGAAGTGCGGAGTCCTGCACTTAGGATGGAAGAATCTCATGCACTGCTACAGACTAGGGACCGAATGGCTAGGCAGCAGTTCTGCAGAAAAGGACCTAGGGATTACAGTGGATGAGAAGCTGGATATGAGTCAACAGTGTGCCCATGTTGCCAAGAAGGCTAATGGCATTTTGGGCTGTATAAGTAGGGGCACTGCCAGCAGATCAAGGGATGTGATTGTTCCCCTCTATTCAACATTGGTGAGGCCTCATCTGGAGTACTGTGTCCAATTTTGGTGCCCACACTACAAGAAGGATGTGGAAAAATTGGAAAGAGTCCAGAGAAGGGCAACAAAAATGATTAGGGGCCTGAAGCGCATGACTTATGAGGAGAGGCTGAGGGAATTGGGATTGTTTAGTCTACAGAAGAGAAGACTGAGGGGAGATTTAATAGCTGCTTTCAACTACCTGAAAGGGGGTTCTAAAGAGGATAGATCTAGACTGTTCTCAGTGGTAGCAGATAACCGAACAAGGAGTAATGGTCTCAAGTTGCAGTTGGGAAGGTTTAGACTGGATATTAGGAAAAACTTTTTCACTAGGAGGGTGGTCAAGCATTGGAATGGGTTACCTAGGGAGGTGGTAGAATCACCTTCCTTAGAGGTTTTTAAGGTCAGGCTTGATAAAGCCCTGGCTGGAATGATTTAGTTGGGGTTGGTCCTGCTTTAAGCAGGGGGTTGGACTAGATGACCTCCAGAGGTCCCTTCCAACCCTAATATTCTATGATTAATGGGTTTATAAAAAGGATGGTTGAAATGGAAATTGCCAAAAGATTACTAACTATAAGTTCTCTATTTTATTAATTGTTTAGACCTTATTACTAAAAGTGAATTTAGTCAATTCTGATCATATTTCTAGTAAGATTTTTATTGTACAGTTCTAATATGGAGTACTTTTCCTATACACACGTCTTTCATTGACACATCACATGAGAAATGGAAGGCACCTGCCAGTTACAAATATGACAGATGAATTAAGTTGACTCCATTAATAAGAGCTTACATGTCATGTTACCATATGGAAACTCTTAGTCATCATCATGAAATATATGAAAAGAGAAAGAGTTTTGCAGTTGGTTTCCCTGTTTTTGCTTTGCCACACAGATGATCCAAGCTGTAGAATGCAAATGTAAATCTTGCAATGAAAAGTGTTTTTGCAATAACTGCTGTTTAGGATGTTCTCTGATTATAGAAGGGCCAGATTCACCCATTGTATAAAAGGCCAGCACAAAGACCTCCATTGTGCTTGGCTCATATGGAGGTGCATGGGGAGACTGGCCAGCTGGGTGGCTGGGAGGACTGGTCTCTGCAAGGTCAGAATGGAAGGTCCATTTTGTGATGGGTTGGGAGAGGGGAAATGTTGATGCATACACATAAAGATCTAATGCTGTGGTTCTCAACTCGTTCCAGTTAACGGACCACCAGGCAAATCAAAAAAAATTCGTGGACCACCTCCATATTTATTTATTTTGTTGAGACATGACTAAAAAGCACAGACATATTTTGGTTTGAAATTTATTTATTTCTTACTAGATGTTTGGATTCTCTTCTCACTGACAAGCTTTTCAATATTTGGAGTGGCACTTGATAATGCACAATGAATATCACTTTCCACTGCGAGCCGATTCCTCTGTTTGGACTTAACATGCAACAAACACGAAAATCCCGTCTCACACATATAAATTGATGCAAATGGCAAAAGAAATTGGACTGCATGTGCTGACAGATTTGGATAACCTCTGGTCATGCTGGCCCAAAATTTCTCTATGGTAGGCTGCTGGTACATGTCTTGGGTTGCAAAAACATTTTTCAGATCCAAAAATTCCTCCTGCAGATCCTCTGGAACACTATTAACATCTGTTGTGAATGGATTCCTGGTGAAAGATAATTCATCCTTTGTCCTGTCCACCTCCAGAAAGTATCATTGGAATTCATCTCGTAGCTTTCATGAATGATCGAGAATTTGCATCTTTCCTGAGCATGGCATCCATATATGGAAATTGAACCAAATTATTGCCTGTGACTCTTACGATCCAGAGTTCCAATTTGTCAAGAAAAGCCTCAATGATGCTTTGGTGAGAGAACAGATTTGCACCTTTCCCTTGTAGCTGAAGATTCAGTTTGTTCAAGAATCCAAAAATATCGACAAGATACACAAATTCTAAATGAGTGCATCAGCACATTTTGGAATTCCTCTTTCCCTTGAGCCTGGAGAAACAAATCCAACTACTCTCTCAATTGGAAAACTCTGAGTACGTTGCCTGCTGACAACCGCCGTACAGAAGTGTAGAATAGCAACACATCAAAGTCAGAACCCATGTCCTGGCAAAATCTTTTGAACAGCCTGGTGATCAGAGCCGATGATTTGATGTAATTTACCACTTTCACCAACCCTTTGAAAACGGCATTGAGTTGATCAGGCAATGTTTTTGACGCCAAAGCTTCCCTCTAAATGAAGCAATGAACTCTAGTTACCATTGGAGTGTGCTGTTTCACCAACATTTGGAAGCCTGATCTTGAGCCTAGCATGGCAGGTGCACCATCAGTGGTGACCCACAATATTTGCCCAATCCAGACCATGCACTTCAAATAAATTGTTAACTATTTCCATCACATCCTGAGCCTTTGTGGTGGTATCAAGAGTCTTACAAAAAATAAACTCATCTTCGAAGTCTCCCTCAACCATATATCATGTGAACACCAATAGCTGAGAGCACAATGCGACATTGGTCGATTCATCCAATTGTATGACAAACAATGGGCACTTCTTTATTTCATCCACAACTTGTTCATTGATGTTCTGTGATATCTCATTTATCCGTCTCGATATTGTGTCGTTAGAGACAGATGTATCATTCAGATTCCTTGCTGCTTCGTCGCCAAGAACTAGCCGCATCATCTCTTTTGCACAGAGGAGCACAAGTTGCTCTACAATGGTATGGGGCTTTTTGGCCTACGCAACAATGTAGGAAGTGGTCACTACATTGCTTGTATTTTTGTAGAACGCACCTGTTGAATCGAGGCACTGTTGTTTCAGACCTGAAACTGCAGCTCAAAATAATCTTCATCCTTTTGCAACAAGTTTGGATGACACTTTTCAAGACGGAGTTTCAGTTTATTATCATTGAGTCATTCCCCAAGACTTTGAAACATTGTGGCAAATCCACACCTTCTTTTTCTTGACAAGTGAAGCTGAATTTGATGTAGTCTCTTGAATACTTGCGCTTGACATTCCTTCCTGTCATTGCCATTATCTCAGATCTGTGGGGTTACAACAAAATTTTGATTTTTTGAATAGACTATTTATTTTGGGAGATGTATAGTAATTATTAATCATTCATATAGATGTCCTAAAATAAGTTGTCCAGTGGGAAAAATTGGAACTACAATATAATATCTATCTAACTCACACTACACACATTACATGGGCTATAAAAAAATAAACGATAGCGGTTAGTTTTAACTCTTGTATTTGGTTGAGTAAAAACATATTTTAGGGTTATTTTTTAAGAGATAATATTTTATTAACCTGCGATACCAGCGCTAAAGTATTATTTATTTTGGGAGTTTAACTTAGTACTATCAAAACCAAAATTACTTTCACGCCAACCTGATAAATTCAACAGATGTAAGTATGAAAGTTTGTGTCTTACCCCCTGTGTTAAAATCCCCTTACAAAAAAGCCACAAATGAAATAAAAAGTGTGAAATAAACTAATGAACATAAAGTTGAAAATTGTGTGCAAACTTACATTTTACAACAGAAATTATAAACAAACTAAAACAGCACATTTAGCACAGAACAAACAACATAACAACCACTCAGCACGACGGCGGGAGCTACGCTGATGCTCAGAGCCTTAGACGGAAGTTACTGGCAACACAACATGGTCACGTCCTAGATGACGCTATAGATGACTCGCTGCATGCTTGTGAATATGGCATAAAACAGCCTAATGGCAGCACCTGCTCACATGATCTGACTTTGGACAATATTCATGTGGACCACCAAAAAAGTCATCATGGACCACCAGTGGTTTCAGTGCCCCATGCAACTGTCCAGAAGGGGGCTGCTATGTAGGTGCCCCTAACCCTGGCTGTGGAATGAATTTTACCTCCCTAGCCTCCTCACACCTCATTCATAGAGTCCAAACATGCAAGCTTTGTGTGAGCAAAGTAAAATTTCTGCACAGCAGAATAAAATACAAATTACAGTAGGTGAGAAAAATAATTTTCTTTAACAACAGAACAAACAAAAAAAATCACCCCCCAATGAATTACTTATTTTCTTTGATGTGGTTATTGCACAAGTGATCTTTGCAGGATTATGAAATAGATTCTGACCACAATGTGCGGGCATGTATAAATTTGCCTGCCTTAAGGCCTCATATGGCAAAACTTGACTTTTTTCAAGTTCATTTGGCTGCAAATAACCTACTCACGTCAATTAGTGGTTATAAGGATCAAACTCTCAGATTTATAATCAGAAATGAAACAGGTTGCTCCAGAAAAACATATTTGAACAAGTTTTTGAATTATTAGCTTATTCACTTCAATAATTATTGAAATATTAGCTTGTTCACCTTTCTTTTTATTTAAAATCTAATTTCTAGGGATCTGATATTTTTATATAGTGAAAAGTAAGTTAAACGTTTATGAAAACATTTAAAAAAGAGTATAGTTGTATCCATTTTCAAAACCAGACTATTTAAAGAATGAATGATGTTCACTTCCTCAGAATGTGTAAATGTCCTTACTTAGAGTTAAACTGTCAACAGCTGAAAGACAATACCACTGACATGTACCTGGCACTAGTTACTCGGGTTTATTTTTTCCTGGAAAGCTGTTTGGGGCGACAGAGTGGCGTCCGGGTTTCCCAGGTTGTTGTGCTGACAAACTGCAGCGATGGTAAAGGCAGGGAGTCTGACAAAATCTCATTAATCATTTGAAATTAAATCCAACATTCCGCTCCAACACTGCCAAGAAGAAAGCTAAACTTTTACAAATGAAAATTCCCTCTGAAAAGATTCGGTATCCTGTCCTTGTTGCTCTCTAAATAAATATATTTGACACACACACAGAGGAAATAATATTATTTCTAACCTTAAAAAAACAACTGCGTGGCTGATTGTCAGACATGCTGAGCTCCTTCAGGCCCTGCAGATTGTAATGGGGGGAGCTATGGGTGTGCAGCATCCCATGAAAAGCAGATCCTGTTTGTTTAGTTAATATTTCTACAGAATCACAGTAATAAAAACTTTGACAAACCTGTTAAGCAAATATGGAAATTCCATTTTCTTTTTAAAAGGGAAAAACTTCCACACGAGGAAATTTTCTTTGTAATAGTTTTATATCCCATCTGTCCTTTTTAGTTTTGAAGGAGTAAGAAAGGAAAATTACAAACCAATTAACAGTGTTGGCAAACACTGTAAAATGATGTAGTAACAGAAATGTGTACATTTCAAATATAGCAGACATTTTTTCCACAACTAATGTTAGCTAAAATATATTATGCTTTTACTTATGAATATACTATACTTATAAAATATATCTTAAATGTCCATCTGATTAATTGTATCAAAAGATTTAAATGTTTTTTTTTATTTTAGTTGCTAAAATCTCTGTTGTAGGATTGTAGGTAGATTATACAGTTTTGTATATTATTGCTCTTTAAGCCAAAATGAAACCATAGTGTGCCTATGGGAGATGCAGGAAATCCTTCAGGTCTGTCCTTTGTCCATTTTAATAGTGCTTTTGAGATTAGAGCAAAAGATTTTACAACGGCAGAAAGCTAGTCATCAACCTTAATGCTTATTAGTTTTGATATTTATTTGAAATATGTTAAAAGAAAAAAATATTAAAAACCTTTACTTTGATTTTCAACGGTAACTCAATAGAAGGGAAGTAAATCTGATTTTTAAAATACTTACAGCTGTGCAATTGTGTGCCTTTTTCTTTATGAAAATAGTGCATCAATGTTGCTAAGGATTGAAAATGCTTTCAGATTTGCTTCTTGTAACATAGTTCACTTTATGAAAAGTAGATTCCACAATGACAAGCTTGGACACAATACCCCCCCCCACTATTATGAAAAGAACAATTCTTGCTGACAAATAAAATAGTGTTTGCAAATGTATTGTGCGTACATTATAGAGAAGTGCTGGTGATGCTTATTTGCTGAGTTGGGGATTTCATGCTTCTAAATGCTTATTCTCAAATTGTTTACGATTTTCTCAATGATTTTCAGTGTGGGCCAATTTTGTTTTATATTTGGTCTCACCTTTAAAGAAAATTGGACTGGTTTTGACTGGCAACTTCTATTTCCAACCACAAAATAAACAGACCTATTTTATACTTAAAATATGGTTTTTTTGGCGTCATTGTAACTCAGACAGCTTCATTTTATTTTAGAATGTCAAATTTGGCATAAATTTGTGATCTTCAGTGATGGATAGTAGCTATGCAAGTTAGTAACAAGTGGTTTTAGAAAAAAAAACACCTTAGACATTAGAAGAGATTGAAGTTGACATACTGAGCATGTGCAGTACATCATATTCTTTAATGAAATAAGTACATGACATTCCACACTGACACACACACACTAGTTTCATCTGGATGTATGCAGCACAGTTGGCAATTTCCGGAAGGGTTTAGTTCTGTCCAAGTAGAAGCCTAATGTGCACCTCACGTCTAGGCTGTGTAGAACTGCCTTCTGTTGATTACTGTGAGGCTTTGGAAAGAAGCAAGGGAGGTGTATTGGTTGATCGAGATAAAAAGATGTTGGGACCTTAGAATCTCGGGTGCGGGCATAGTGTAACTTTGCCTTTATAAAACACCGTGTATGGTGGATATGCTAAGAGGGTCATGATTTCACCCAGTCATCTAACAGAGGTGATGGTGACAAGAAAGACCATTTTCATTGATAGGTAGATGTAAGAACAGGTTACCATTGGTTCAAAGGGGGCCTAGTCAGAGTGGTAGGACTAGGCTGGAGTTCCAGACTTGGGTCAGGTCTTGTATATGGAGATAGAGATTTTGAATATCCCTCAAGAAGCGCTTCATGAATGAATATGTGAAGACGGAGTGGCCATCAATGGGTGAGTGAAAAGTAGTGATTGTCATCAAGTGTACCCTAAAAAAGCTATTGGCCAATCCTGATGGTTTGAGGTATAGAATGTAGTCAAGAATAAGTGGCAACAAGTCTGTCTGCATCACGTGGTGTGAGGTGCATCAGCAATGAAATCTAGTCCATTTGTGAATATAAGTGCCTTTGGTCATGTCATGCCTGTTATTCAAAAGTATCTTTCTGATTGTGTCTAAACAGGTTATTTCTGGGCCCCAGGACCATGAAGGAGCCAAGCTTTGAGGTGAAGCATCTGTGGATTGGTATGGAGACTGTATCCTGTGAGCTGAGCAACAGTGTTAGGCGGAGAGAGATTGGTCGGCAAACCATCATGTGTAGAAGATAAGTATACCAGACCTGTTGTGGCCATATTGGAGCTCAGTCATGCTGTAGTTTGTGAAGTACTCAGCCTAGAAGGGGAAAAGGGATAAAGGAGTGGTGTGTCCCACTGATCCGCATCCCAGGCCTGCTCTGGAACAGAATTCAGGGCAGCGGGAATTGTTGTTGAGTGGCAAAGAGATCTATGGTGGGATGGCCCCATTAGTTGAATATGGATTGAAATGCTCGCATATCCAGCTCCCACTTGTGATTGAATAAGAATGTCTTGCTCAGTGCATCCACCATAGTGTTCTGGTGTCCCGGGAGGTATGCGGCTGATATGAAGAAGTTGTTCTCAATACACCAGTTCCACAGTTTGATTGCCTCCAAGCATAAAGAGTGGGACCTTGCTCTGGCCTGCCTGTTAATGTCACTCTTACATCACTCTTATGGTATGATGTTTGAGAAGAGGTAGGAAATGTCATCAGGCATTGCGGATGACTCATAGCTCTAGAACAGGGGTCTCCAAACTACGGCCTGCGGGCCAGATGCGGCCCGCGAGGCCCTCTCATCCGGCCCGCGGCAGGGGTCGGGAACCAGCCACGGGGCCGGGACGCGCCGCGTGCTCCGCAGCCGCCGCCGCCGGCCGGGACGCGCCGCGTGCTCCGCGGCTGCCGCCGCCGGCCGGGACACGCCGCGTGCTCCGCGGCTGCCGCCGCCGGCCAGGGACGGCTCAGAGCTTGGGCCGGGACGCGCCGCACCGCCACCCAGTTACAGGTGGCGAAACAAGGAGCCACCCACTGCCAGGCGGCGAAACGGTCTGTGGGGAGAGACCAGGTTGAGCGGGTCAGTTGGGGGGGAAGAGACCGGGTTGAGCGGGTCAGTTGGGGGGGGGGGGTTGGAGGAAAGGAGGTTTGGGGGGGAGAGACCTGACTGGGTGGGTCATTGGGGGGGGTTGGAGAAAAGGAGGTTTTGGGGGGAGAGACCTGGCTGGGTGGGTCAGTTGGGGGGGGGTTGGAGGAAAGGAGGTTTTGGGGGGAGAGACCTGGCTGGGTGGGTCAGTTGGGGGGTTGATGTGTAGTGTTCATGTGTAGTGTTCATGTGTAGTGAACAGGTGTTCATGTGTAGTGTTCATGTGTAGTGAACAGGTGTTCAGGTGTAGTGTTCAGGTGTAGTGTTCATGTGTAGTGAACAGGTGTTCAGGTGTAGTGTTCATGTGTAGTGTTCAGGTGTTCATGTGTAGTGTTCATGTGTAGTGAACAGGTGTTCATGTGTAGTGTTCATGTGTAGTGTTCATGTGTAGTGTATCAATGTGTTATTAAATAATAACTGAATAAAATAATATTAAATAAATAATTAAAAACAACATCCATGTTTTGATTCTTTTTTATTTGGACCTCGAGTGTGTTGTCGGCCCCCGAACTGCTATTTGATAGTTAATGCGGCCCTCGGGCTGAAAAGTTTGGAGACCCCTGCTCTAGAAGGTTGATATGTAAGGTTGATTCAGTGGATGACTCTGCACTGCACCCGCACTGTAGATTCGATGCACGACCCTGCATTGTGTGTTTGTGTAGATGTGCACAAAGCTGTTTGCTTCTCCTCTCTCTGAGTTCACACTTGCAATTCAGCTGCTAGAAGAAGACCCCACCCTCCCTGATTTGAGTTAACAAGCTGGTTCAGCCTGATTGGACTAACCTTGTTACCTCCTACCTGGTTCTTGCCTACTTATCTATACCTGCCCCTGGACACTTCCACTGCTTGCATCCGACGAAGTGGGTATTAACCCATGAAAGCTTATGCTTCAAAACTTTATAGTTAGTCTTTAGGTGCCACAGGACTCTTTGTTACCTCTAGCTCTATCATGGGCTTCCTGTGTGACCTGATCTGCAAAATGGACGTGGTTGTACATGTATCTAAATACAATAATCCGGAAAGAAAATTAAGGAACAAGTAAACCTCATGCATAACAAAGAGAAACTCAGTATTGAGAGTTACTTGGCTAAGAGCCATACAGTTCCCCATTCATTGTAATGGAAGCTGCAAAGCTAAAAGTACCCTCTAACATTTAAATGTACACCTCTACCCCAATATAATGCGATCCGATATAACACGAAGTCGGATATAATGCAGTAAAGCAAAAATGGTTTTCTGTCTTGTCTACAACATACTTTTATTCTGTTTAATCCCAGTTTACACAGTTAATGATTACTGCGTACATACAGATCAGCATGGAAGCGTGTCTGGCTCCAACACGCTGCTCTGAGCTGCGTGTTAAGGGGACCGGGCTGTGGTCAGGGGGTTGGATAAGGGGCAGAGGGCCTTGGGGGGCAGTCAGGGGACAGGGAAAAGTAGGGGTTGGATGGGTTGGGAGTTCTGAAAGGTCAGTTGGGGGCAGGAAATAGGTGGGAGTCGGATAGAGGGCGGGGACAGGCTGTTTGGGGAGAACAGATTTATTTACCGCATACACTGTTAGTTCTAACAAAAATGATTTGCTGACTATTAATAATGGAAATGCTCGAGACCAAAGCAAGTTCGATATAACGTGGTTTCACCTATAACACAGTAAGATTTTTTTGGCTCCTGAGGACCATGTTATATCGGGGTAGAGGTGTAGTTTGTAGTTTAATTATGTTCTTGAGTCCAGAACAATTTAGAACTTGCCTACAGGACCACTAGCCCAGGAAAAAAGGTGCTTTTAAAAACTGAGTGAGGTAATATATCACCTCCATGTAGGCACAGTTTAACAACCTCCAAATTATGTTCATTGGCTGTTTTTATCCCAAAATCTCCAGCGATGGAATATCCTAGATTGTAAAACTTGTTGAGGTAAGGTTAAGGTTAGCAACAACATGTTAGTTAACCTCCATCATATGCTAGTCTTAACATGCCCCATCTTATCACACAACGACCTAACACAACTGTAACTGCATCTATGCTAAGTGTTCAGGCTGCTTTCAAACTTGAATTTAAACAGTTAAGTTTTGTAGTCTATTCCTCATGTAAGCAGGTCCTCAGGATTTGTCTAACTAGAGTTTGTGGTCCCATTTTAACTTGAGTTAATAACTGCCAATTAATTTAAGTTAGCTAATGCAATGGTAAATGCTAGTTTAAACACTTCACAAATGTTTGGTGTGACCTGGAACAAACACTGATGGAGTGTCATGGCCAGCATCTCTCTTTAAGTCAGGTATCTGAGAAAACCAACATCACGAAAACAAGAGAAAAGTTTGCAATGTAAAAGGAAGAAATACAAGACTATTTTTAAGAGAGAAAAAGGAAAAACTTTAGTTAAAATATTTTACAATAAAATAATTATGATTATAAATCTCTTTAGTTAAATATGTACACATTACATGGTATTTTAAAAAAGAATTGAACTGGTTAAAGTTTTCAAGCAAATCTAATGCACAAATCCAGCATCTTGTCAGCTTTAGATTGTAATGTCAGTTTAACATTCATAAATGGCCATGTCAGACTAATGGCACTGCTTTGTGCAAAACATAAACAAAATTAAGAAAAAATTCTGCAAAATCCTTCGGTCCCATGGTAAATTGCTAAAAAAGGTAGTACATACAACACACATGGTGATTGTATACGGAGGTTAGAATGACCAGCACTAATATAACCCCGATATCTACAAAATAATTAACTCCTTGGGTAGCTTTAGTTTTTGTAAACTACAAATTCTTAGTCCTAGCAAATTGTGCTTCTAGGCAGCCACATGGCCAATAAGGTAGATGTTGTCATAAAGGTGCCCTACAAAATCTTCACTAATGTTCTGAGCAGCACGTCGTGTGTTTCGGATAAATTCTCTCTTTGACATTTTGTTCTTCACATGAGGGCTGGTAAGATCAATGGAAAGCAGAATCAAAGAGTAGCATAGTACATAAACTGCATCTAAAGAAAAGAGAACGTTATGAAGTTATTGTTGACAGAACCATACTTATGGATGACACTTTACAGGCAATTAAAATGACCAGTCCCTGCTTAAAGATCTTACAATCTTAAGAGCTTACTTGAATAATTATGCATATGAATAACTTCACTCACATGAGTAGCCCATTGACACCAATATTATTATTATTCAAAAAGTTATAATGATAATGCAGTGCTAAATAAACACTGATGAATTTATGAATATTCATATAGTATCCAAAGTGTGCAAAATTCTTTACAGACATGAAGGTGGACGGATCCTTGCCCTGAAGACTTTTCACTTTAAAACCCTTATCCTGCAAATGCTATGTACATTCTAAACACATGTGAGCAGTCTCACTGGGTAAAATCTTGGCCCCATTGAAGACAATGGCAAAACACCCATTGACTTCAATGAGGTCAGGAATTCACCCTATTTGCTTCAGTGGTATTATTCACAGGGTTTAAAGTTAAGCATATGTGTAATTCTTTACAGGATCAGAACTTTTAGAGACCACAGAGATAAAGGGCAGACAAAGGTGAAGGGAAAAGATAAAACACAATTTTTTGAACTCACTCTGTACATGAAAGTTGTTTGGCCGTCAGGTATGTATGAGAAAATTACTATTACTTGTCTGTATTACTGTAGCTCCTGACAGGGAGGTGTTTGGTTATTGTGTACAACAGGTGTAGACCTGACCCTTTCCCAAGACTAATCTTTCTACTTTAAGAAAAAATTAATTAGACCCTAATTTAAACCCACTATGAAAAGTAACATTTTCCAAAGTATATGTAGATAAATATAGACTGATTCACTGCATAGAAGTCCTCTCTTCTTACCAGGGCTAAGGCCAAGCTCTCTCATCAAATCAGGATTGCAAGCACAGAATCTGTGTGAGAACTTTGTTATAAGAGTCTCAAGATACTCCCCACGCTCCTCAGGGGCATGAATGTGTCTGAAAAACTCTCTCAGTGCATTTGGCAAGAACTGATTTCTGAAGTTGTGCAGTGTCACAAGGTCATCCAAAACATCTCTCCTGGTTGGAAAAAAAACATTTCAAGACATTTTCTTTCTACCATTTAAACATGAAACAAGGGTTCAGAAATTAAAATGAAGATTTCTTAAAGAGTGAATTATAGGTATTTTCTGTCATGAGAAAATGAAGAAAAAAATCCAACAATGATAAAACAAGAATAGGAAACACACGTTCCTCAGACTACTACCAAAGCCACATACAGTTCAGACTAATACTTCAGATAAATTACAATAAAGCAATATTCTAAATTGCACACACACAGAGTACAGAGGAAACTGAGGCTGCAACAATACCTGACAAAGCTAAGGAAATCACAGTAAAAGGAATAAATATACAATGCGCCTTTCAGGGCCTATGTACATTAACAAGCAGTTAAAGCAGCATTGTGTTAAAACCAGGGTCAACTAAGGTGATACACTCATGGTGCATAGGGCCAGCATACAGGCCCTCTGCAACACTAGTTTCCATGGGAGTGCATCCTCCATCTATCCCCTGAATATCTAAAGGGCTTGGCATGCAAGGGAAATTTGGAAGCAAGCAGGGAGAGGCAAGAGATTCACAAATATACTGATCCAATGGCTGAAACTTCCCAAATAGGGGTTGTGGAGCATCAGCATCCATTATTCCAGTTTATGGTCTAATCTTTTGCACATCTACAATTTCCACATTCCAATCCAAACATAGTGTTTTGCTTAAAGTCTGGTTACTCATTCTTTGGGGAGGAAAGGTGAATCTCATCCTTAAGAAACAGGAAAAAATATACATAGCAAAATGTTAAAAACAACATTTCAATGCTAGACAGCACAAAGATTTCCTATATAAGGTGAGATTCCAGTTACAAATATAATTTAAGATTAGAACTGAAAATGTGGATATAAGTACACTATCTGACCTTTACTAGATAAACACAGTATGCTTCTGTATAGTGGTGCATACACACACACGCTAGGACTGAGTAAATGTTCTCCTTTAGGAATAATATATTTTAGCTAAATCTCTGTGTTTGCTCTTTACTTCAAATTTTTCTAATTAAGATTATTTGTCATTAGATTAGTACAGGTAAGAAGAGTGATTACAGAAAGGTGCTACAGACTGAAAATGAATATAGCAGTTTTTCCTTGTTACAGATTCAAATTACCTTTCATCAAGATAGATCCTCAGTTTCTTCCAATTTAGTGTTCTTGTACAATAGATAAACTTAGCTATTTCCTTTGGTGAATCATCCAGTATACCCTTGGACATAAAGTAGTTAACTCCCTGAGACAAAAAAATGATATTTGTATATAAATAAAATTGGTCTTAACAATTCTTTTATGGGCAAATATTGTAATGAGTAATATTGGAACAAAAGCCCGCTAATGTTTTAGCGTAATACCACCTTCATCCTCTAAGTGGCATTTCAACATGCACAATACAATCTAAAATTCATATAAATCAAATGCAAACAAAATTGATGCAACATAATGATTGAGATTTTACATGTACTAACATTAGGAAATTCAAAATTACATATCCCACAGCAAGCATAATTCGGCTCTGTTGTAGTTTCTCTTTTCTGTCATATGTATATACATTGTGATTAAATTATGTTTGTTGTAGGGACTATACTTTATAATTTCCTAACTATGGTGCATGTAAAAATCTTGTTGCCAATAAATGCTTTTTGCCTTTAATTTCTTTTTATCTAAAGCATTGATTTCAATGTTCTTCCATGTGCATGGGATCACATTCAAACAAATGCATTATATACATTTAATTAAATGTATAATAACTCAAATAATGCAAGTGTGTTTATTCAAAGTGCAGATCCAGACACACACACACATACGTATAGTATATATGTATTAAAAAAAATCAAACAGCACTCTGCCTCTCCCTAATTAAAAAAAAGAACTAGTTTAGAAAGTGACAGAATGAAAATATACAATATGCTATCTATTCACTTATTTATTACTTCGACACTAGAACCATTTTTTCACATTTTGCCAAGCACACACTTCTCATTGAGAAGTATGTACATACTAAATTTGAACATGTAAATACAATATTTAAATTATTTTTGGATGCTTTTCTTGAATTTAGATATCTCAAAGCATGACAATTACTTTTGTCACAGTCTTATATTTCAAAAACAGTTTACTGGATTTTAACCAAAAATTTTGGGCAGAGGGAGAAAAAAGGAGAACAACCGTGACAAATTTAAACTCAGAGTGTAACTCTTTTTTTTTGGAAAGGGCCTTAAACTCAAATTGCGTCTTCAGCAGTAAATATAATACTGAAATATGTACAATGTGCAGTCTAATTGCAGTCTCTCAATTTGCTTTAGACATCAGTGCAACTCCCAAATTAGATAATCCTTACAACTTTTTTTCATTATAAACCTTCCGATTCCGGGTATTTTACAATGTACTGCAAATTTCCCCTTTTGGTTTAAATTATATCAATAAAGACACAGTGGGGGCAATCTAGCACTTTGTTTATAAGCAACCTTCCCAATGATGTCAATTGAAGTTCTGCATAAATAAGGAGTGCAAGACTGAGCTTTTAATCTGGAAAGTTATTTTATAAAAAGTGAGACAGCAAAGTAAGACAGAAAGCTAAACCATGTCAAGCAAACATGACACTAGAAAATACACCTTGAGATGACCAGGGACTTCACTTAAGAGGCCTAAAACACAGGTGAAAGACTAGCTCACACATACACAACACACATAATATGCTATTTAGCCTTTTTTTTTTTTTACTGGTTCATAATTTGTTCTTATATTTGTGGAAAGTGTTACCTGAAGTAACATAGTTCTTTGGTTATAATCAAAGCAATGTTTTAAATATATGTAAAAAATTAAATATATGCAAACAATTTTCTATGACGAACAATTAATCTAGGCAACTTTAGGGCCTGATTCAGGTAAACATTCCTATTCAGGGCAGCACTTAAGCATGTGTTTAAATTAAAGCATGCACTTAAGTATTGCTTAATACCCATTGACCTAATAGGGATTTATCTGGGCTTTACTGAATAGGTATGGCCTTAAACACATGCTTAAGTGCTCTTCTGAATCGAGGCTTAAATGGGAAACTAAAATGGATTATGAGAATGATTAAACAATTGTTCACTGATGCCGCAAATATTTGGACAATTGCTTAAACATTACAAAATGCAAAACAACAACACTACAATATCTCATTACATCGTCTGCTTAACTCTGCCTCCTTAGTCTTGCATCCTGTTTCATCAAAACACTGAAGTATGTGCTTACCTATAATATGTGCTTAAAGTGTTCAGGTGAACTGGAGCCTTGAGGAATATCCTATTTTTAAACAAGCTGTGTCCTCAACCACTTACTCCTCTTACTACAGTGTTACTAAAAGAGGGAGACATTGGCCAGTCTGAACAGAAATGGATTTACCATCTACCTTCACAAGATGTGATTGTATATTCATCCCAACACAACAACAGTGCCACTTTTGAGTTACTGTTATTTCTCCCCAAACAATAAATACTTTGAACCAAAATGAAATTGTTTCTTTTTAAAGATTTTCCCCATTTTTTGTTTCCTCGCATTGTGAGGACACTGGACAATCTCCTCTCTAAATGTACATCGGCCAAACTGGACAGTCCCTACGAAAAAGGATAAATGGACACAAATCAGATATCAGGAATGGCAATATACAAAAACCTGTAGGAGAACACTTCAACCTGCCTGGACACACAATTAGAGATTTAAAAGTCACCATACTGCAGCAAAAAAACTTCAAGACCAGACTGCAAAGAGAAACTGCAGGGCTGCAATTCATTTGCAAATTTAACACAATCAATATGGGACTGAACAAAGACCTTGAGTGGCTTGCTAATTACAAAAACAGCTTCTCCTCCCTCCGAGTTCACACCTTCAATTCAGCTGCTGGAAGAATATCTCACCCTCCCTGATTTGAGATAACAAGCTGGTTCAGCCTGATTGGACTAACCTTGTTACCTCCTACCTGATTCCTGACTATTTATCTATACCTGCCTCTAGACACTTCCACTGCTTTCATCCGACGAAGTGGGTATTAGCCCACGAAAGCTTATGCTTCAAAACTTTATAGTTAGTCTTTAAGGTGCCACAGGACTCTTTGTTACCTCTCTAAATGTATAAATTGTTGTATATTTATGGCATCTCTGTCACCTTCCTTCCCACAAAATAAATCACCTTTGTTCAGTTATCTGCATGTTCTGCTATCAATGTACGCTATTTCAAGGGCATAATTCTACAAGGACACTGAAACTAAATGTCAGATAATCCGCTTTAAAGTCCCACTGCATTGATCCATCTTAAGCAGGCATCTGAGTATTCCCCCAGGAAAGGGGAATCCTTGGCTGGAGTAAAGCCAGTCTACTGAGCTTTATGTCAGCTGTTTCTCACCAATTTTTGGGTAGGGGTGGTGTAAGATTGGTGGGAAAGGACAATATACTCTGGCAATCATGGTCCAGTGATTCCTTAGAAGGCTTTTTCAGTAGCCATGATTTACAGCAGTTTCATGGCTTCTCTAAACTGTGTCTGTGGCTAGCTTTGTCCTTTGGCTATCAGGATTGGGGGCTTAGCAAAGGTGATTTAAAACTACCCATGTCCTTCTTCCCCCTTGTGCTGCTGATGAGCTCAGCAAAGCCCAGGATGAAATCCTAAATTTTAAAAGGGCTATTTAAAGTATATGCAACTAAGTCAGTATCATGGGCTATGCTTGACTAGGAAGGCAAGCAACTATCACAACAGGTTCTAGTTTATGGTCACTAGTTGTTCATGTCACCCCTTCCTTGTGTTATAAGTTAATTCTGATGCATTTCACCAGTTCTCATTTGTATTTCCTGAGATCTCTCCCCTTTTTCTTTAGAATGCCTCCATCTTTCCTGGATGGATGTCTGAAACTGTGTAATATCAATTTATTTTTTCTTCATCAGCAGTCACTTCACTCCACATTACTGCAGTACTCCTGTGGTTGTTTTCTTCTCTACCCATAATATTTTCAATATGCATGTCAAACCTTTTTAGCTATTTTTCATCCTCTGCCTTAGGAGTCCAGCTTCCATCACACATATACAAAGATACAAATTCCATGCTGGTTCACCTTTGAACACTGCCTTTTCCTCACATTTAGTTTCAGATATACTCAACACGCCAAAGCTAGACTACTTAAGATTTCATTGGCATCGTATTTCTTGTAGCACATGGAAATGGATTAAAAGTAATAGATGCACAGCAGGAGAGTGGACAATTTACATGTGTGAGGGGGCTGAGATGCTCTTTGAAGCATATCTGGGTGATTATCGGACTGGATTGCCAAGGGAGTGCGTTGAAAAAGGGAAGATCAGATTGGAGGAATTTATTAGAGATGCCACTCAGAATTGTAGAGAATTTGATTACTGGAAAGGGGCCAGTGCTGGACAGCTTTTATTTTTATCATTTGTTTACAGCTCAGTACTTTCTTGTAGATATATTATGGTAGGTATCTTGTAGCAGCTATTATAGATAATTAAGTCTTCAAGTGGTTTACATTATTACAGCTCTATTTTCATATGCCCATAACTTTCTGCATCTATTCAACTTTTTGGCTGAACTTTTCTATGCCTGTTTTTTTTTTTTTTTAAGTTTGAATAAAATTAATTGACAGTTTTGAGTTTTGGGACAGTGAAACACATTTTTGACAATAGCTTTAATCACTCCCCTCCACCCCCCAAAAACACCCTAACTATACTTTTCTGATGAGGGTTAATGCAAAAATTGGGTAAAGTTTAACATTTAGCATTCATAGTTCTGAGTTTTGTGTACTTAGCTTGGAATAAATATGTTTAAAATACAAAAAGATGATTGAAATAAAGAATCACCACTGAGCAAGTCAGTAAACATCTGCTCAGATTTTTAAAGCACATTTTCATTAACTACTCCTGTATGTGACAATACTGGACATTCTCTCTGCTGGAACTCATTAGAGAGTTCAAGCAGGAGCAGGGCTGCTATTCAGTCTGGTGCTAACACTATTAGCACGGGATAGATTGTAAATGCATCGATACACATAACAAAAACTACAAGGTATGCTCTCTCCACAAGTTTTACTGCATTCTGCAATATTCTGGAGATTGTAATCTTTTGCTTTATAAAGACTCTAGGAATACCAGACTGGGAGTTAGGCAGCTGGTGTCTAGCTCCAGTTCTGCCATTGTCTCACTATGTGAAGTTACGCAAATTGCCTCCGCTCAGTGTGCTTCATCTGCCAAAAGGGGATAATAATGTTTTATCTGCCTTTGTAAAGCACTTCGGGATCTATGACTGAATACTATATACATATTAAGTATTATTCTACTGTACTATAGCAAAGATACAGCCAGTATAAAATAAATTGTTGCGTTATGACTGCTCCCTTAAGTTTCTGCAAGAAGGAATTATCTTCAGCTAAACGATAGGCCTGTTTCTACTAAGCTCCGTGTGCCTTTTTCTTAGTGCCAAGCATTCTTAACTCCCAATAAGGTCAAATGGGGGCACTCATGCCACCTCCATACAATTCACCTCAGAACTCTGTATATTTGAAAGATTAACTGGGAAAATGGAAATAGTAAATCCAGGTATTTTCCTTTCTTCACTTTATTTATTTTTTTTGGTAAGGAAAAAGATTTCAAATGCAACGCCATCTTAACATCTTCAGCTTCAGTTAAAAAAATTTAGTTAGAAAATAGAGAGGTTAAATCTTCAACAGTAATGTAAAATTCAACTGCTTAGATTGTAAGCTCTTTAGGACTTTGTGTACAGTGCCTAGCACAGTGGGGTCTCTTCCTGACTGGAATTTCCAAGCACTATTCTGTTCTTCTGGTTAAACATTACTGTTTATGTGCTAAAACATATTCTATTAAATATATAAAAAGGTATAATGTATTCACATAACTATGGATTCTCTATATGGGCATATTAAGGCTCAGAAACCAATCACTCAGGAGTCAAGAAATGCAGAGATAATGTTGAACATTCAATTTGAACTCTGCTTTCTTGTGCTTATGCCTTTAAAACACAGCCTTTCAACATGGAGGGTATTAAAGTGGGGTTCATGAGACCTGGGTTCTATTCCCAGCTCCGTCACTGGTTGCTGAGTGACCCTGGGCCAGTCACATCTCCTCTTTGTGACTCAGTTTGCCAAGAGGTAAAAAGGGAATAATATTGACCTACTTTGTAAAATGCTTTGAGATCTACAGATAAAATATGATATATACATAAGTACATTGTGGATGATTTTTAGCCTAACCTGGAGAGACGCTGGCACATAGTGGTTCAAATTGGATGCTCCAGGCACCAACAGCCTCCTCCCCTCAAAAAGGATTTTTGATTATGTAGGCTGAGTTTAAACGGACTCAAAGACCTCTTTCTGATACAGCAAGTGGACAGAACCTTTGGTCCAGGGGGGAGACTAACCCTCAAGGAAGGGTTGGAACATCTTTGGTCCACTGACACCCCATAAAACGTGGATGCTGTTTTTTGAGCTGAAGCCGTGATGAATTTATGACCACAGGAAATACCCGTGTGCGGTTTGAGGGACTAATCGGCATCCAAAGCTTTTACTGGAGTTAGGGAGTTATTTCTAGTCAGCTTATTAGCATGCATGTAGGTTCTATTTAATTATTTATTTTTAATTCTGTAATGCTTTCACATTAGGAATAAACGTGCTTGCTTAGAAAGAACAACATTTGGTAACTTATCTATGGCAATTATGCTATGTGCTATCTCTGATTAAAGTAGTAATTCAGGCCTGCTTAGGAAATCTGTCTTTTGCTGCACAATACAGTATGGGGACTGTGCAGCTTGGAAATGCCCTTGTCAGGAGGGACAGAGATGCATATCTCCATTCCAGAGAGGTGACATCTGAGGAGCCTAGAGTGGGTGCCCTTGTGGGATCAGAGAGGGGGAATACAGGTACAGTTGCTCTGAAATGTGACATTCAGGTTAATTAAAAAAAAAACAAAAAAACTATGCACATACGATATTCCACTTCCAATTCTCATAACTTTAAGACAGCTGAACATTTCCCTCTAGCCTAGCTTATTCCTTAAAGATGTATAAAACAAGCCATTTTGATGTTTTTACCATGAGCTGTTGAATTAACCTTGCATAGGAATTTGGACAGAAACATCTGGGAAAGGGAGTATTTTCTGCACATAAGCTTAATTATAAAACAAACAAAAAACAAAACAGACTAATCAATTTGGCTCAAAACTGCTGAAATAAATAAATAAATCACTTCTAAACTAGAAAGAATAGAAAGTCCCCATACCAACCAAATCATGAATTAGTCTGACAAAATTAGGAGCAATTAAAAAAAAAGAGGGGAGGATGAGAAAGTAAGCTGAATGTCAAACATAATTATAGATACACTATACTAACTACAATTTAGAACATTATATTGTATGGGTGAAATCCTGGGCCCACTGAAATCCATAACAGTTTTACCACTGACTTCAGTGGGGCCAAAATTTCATGTTTTATCCATGAAGGAAAAGGATTAATAAAACCAGGAATTCAGTTAAGACTATTAACATTAAGAATAAACCTGAAATTGGACATCTTTTCTGAGAGAAGTGTTCTCCCTCCTACCTCCACTTATCATTTAAGTGCATAACTGTGCCTCATAATAATTTTGGAAGCATACTTTGATTATGACTCTATATTTTAAAGAGAAAATTAAATCTACCCATGACGCCTCCAAACTTTGAGTAATAACTGCATGATATGGAATGAGTATTGTGCGGGAAAGTTTCACACACACTGTACATTATTTAGAATAATATATTGCAGAAATTAAGTTGGCCAATTATAAATTTTTCTCAAACTCTTAAATGTTGATGCACTTGGAAGTAAAATACAAAATAGATTTTAGCTATGAGGATGCTGCCAATGGAAAAAAATTAAAAATAAGTATTGCACATGCATAAGGAGGTTGTCATGTTATGTGTAAACATGTGGTCAGGCACATCCTTCAGCAGAATGTGGTCACCTGCCATGAATTATACAAGCTCATGCACACAGTCAATACAGCATATACAGAAGATTTCACAACGCCATGCATACAACAATGGCGAACCAGATAATCCTACCACAAAGTGTGTAGACGCTCTCCCCCACCCCGTGAGCCACTGCTAGCTCTGGAGCTGTTGCTGTGGAGCTTGGTTACCCATTTTCATGACATGGGCGATGTCCTTTGGAGAATCTTGCTCCTGTGGCCGCAAGTATTCTTATTTTTATAATATTTTAATCAGGTCTGTTACTAAATGTAAAGCAGAGTTGGGCAGGAAGTTTTTAGACATAGGATTTGTAATAATGGAATGTCATTTCATATCATATCATATATATCAGTCACAGTGTCCTTACAGTAATAATTCTGCCAATATCACAGTTGTAAATAAAACAAACACGTGAATGTTCCTTGAACTTTCAGGCCTAGAACACTTCCTGCCAGGCAAAGGTGCTCCACAGGGAAAGAAGTCCAGAAGTTCCTAGGCGATACTATGAAATTCCAGGCTCTCAAGGGATCTGAAGCTGAATGTTCATATTTCAAATGACAAATGGACCATCATTAATTCTGAAGTAGTAGCAAATGTATTATAATAAATAGAATATATACATTAGCCTATTTTATAAAATATTTACAAATTGTTAATTTTCATTTAATATATAAAATTATTTATTTGTATATAGTACATTTTATTCTGAAGAATCCCAAAGTGCTTTACACTATACAAAAATTACATTACCGCTAAATTGGAGTGTAACTGCATAGTTTAGGACAGGAAGTGAAGAATAATATTATATCCAATTAAAATTGCAGGGGGAACTGTACGTAGGCAGAGCTGTTACCAGATTTCAGACTTGGCCTGGCCTTTCCTAGGGTTATCACTTGTACTCTTGTAAACAAATCTTAAATATCTCAGTGTAAAGTCTCATTTGCAAAACTTCATCTCTACTAGTATCTCCACAAAGATTATTCTGGAAATAAATATATGAATCATTCTTAATCTGAGCTGCAAGATGCCAATAACTTCAATGGGAGTCTAGAGTATTCTGCCCTCTTCTTGTACTGTATCAAAAGAAATGATAGATCACAAAATATAATCCTAAAAAGGACATGGCTTTCAGTAGTCAAAAAAAAATAATAATGTGCACCATGGCAAATGAGATTCAAAGAATTTAAACCAAATCACTTTGTTGTATTGGGTTATACGACTGCTTTATCATTTTGTCCAGCAATTGTACATACACATTATCTGTATGATACTGGCATAGCGAATAATTTGTTTCTAAACACAAAACTGAAATTTTTTTTTGAAGTAACAACTTAAAATTTTTACTACTCTGGATTTATCCAATTATCACTTGTGTGTATTTATTATATAAATATACTTAGAAAATGAAAACTCAGTTTTGTTCAGTGTGATTTACCATCTTTTTGCAGGAAATGTCATGCATGAGGAGTCTAATTTTATATACAAGGGACTATTTTCAAAACACTGATGGGGTTTTTACCACATATATCCTAGGTTAAACCTGGTTCAACCTTACACAAGCAAAGACATGGCTAGACTTGGAAAAAGCAGAAGTTAGTTTTGTTTTAATTAATTATATGATTTAATAGATTTTTTTTTAGTTCTGAGATCTTTTTATTTAAAAATAAATGTACATATTTAATGTAATAGAATGAGTTAAATTATTAAAGAGGAAGCATTCAGAAAAATCAAAATCACTGCTATTTACAAACGTTCAGTCTTTAACAGTTTTGCTCCATTAGTGTAATTTATAGTACATGTCATAGGCGGGGTAAAGTTAACAGATATTATTTCAACCTTTGCACCTTGAAATTGGAAGTTTGGGTATTGTCTTTGAAGACTTCTTAT
The DNA here is from genome assembly GCA_032164245.1 of Sternotherus odoratus. NCBI lineage: Eukaryota > Metazoa > Chordata > Testudines > Kinosternidae > Sternotherus > Sternotherus odoratus. The sequence goes on from JAVMKO010000004.1 coordinate 59,685,034, forward strand.
GAACAATGCCCCCCCACCATCCTAGATTCAATTGGTGTTCCACTCTATGGCAGATTTCATCTGCATTTAGGGCTTGATCGTGTTTCGCTGAAGTTAATGGGAGTTTCAGCATTGACTTCAATGAAAGCAGGATAAAGGCCATATTATATAACAACACTTCTTAAACATTTATTTTTGTGGGCACATGACAACCATTTTTGAAACTGCCCATTGCCTTACCTACCAGGATCCCACCCCCATGTCAGGATGTGTTTATGAATTTCTGACATCTATCTGTTAGACTGCTGGGAAGAGTACTTACGAGTCAAGCAAGTAGTAAATGATATGCTTGGGAACTGTAAGCATAAAAGATCGGTAGAGGGCCATAACTTAGTATTCAAGATTCACACAGTACAACACAGTAGCCATTAAAAATCAACTTCTTATGTTGCTACAGATTTTTAAAACCAGATTAAAATTACTGCAACTGTTATTGATGTTAGCAATACTCCACTTACCTCCTCAGGGTTGGCATTAAAGGTCAGACTGCCCTCATCCAGTTGCATATACAATCTTCTAAAAGAAAATCCTAGAGGTGGATTCTTATTGTATATGGAGCAGTGTCCCCAAGTGGATTTGCACAACCTACCAAAATAGGAATAAATCCAGTATGAAAATACTTGGCATACTGAACAATGGGGGTAAAAAATATTGAATAGCTGCTCATGAATTGACAACCAGTCATCCTATGAACTAAATGAGGCAAGATCCTGTGAAAAGTTATATGGGATCATGTAATTCATGACAGTAGCACAATCCATAAGAACAAGGGAGCTAAATGAAGATTGCACAGATGGTGTTAATGTCTGGCATTTCCTAACTCTTGAGTGCTTGACTTTACAACCTAAATAGCATTTATTTATATATATATATATATATATATATATATATATATATATATATATATATATATATATATATATATATATATATATATATATATATATATATACATATACACACATATATACACACACACATACATACATACACACACACATACATACATACACACACACACATATACATGTAATTGTATAATATACTTCAAGGGGAAAAACAGAGGAGGATTGAACTATATCATTTATACTGAAGAGCTTCTTTCTTTTCTCCTTCCTTTAGTCTTTATACTATAAAATGTATACACTTTTATTTTAATGGGAATATCTGTGCGTAGTCTAAGATTTCTATGGAACCAGGACAAAACAATTCTTGTAATTCCTAATCACAAATGGACGTCATGTTAGGTCATGTGAGGGGGCTTGCGAGTTTTGGTATTTATACATTTACACAGCATCACTGGGTGCTAGTAGTGCATCATTGCACCTTTTCACTGTAAAGTGTGAAATTGCCAGGTGTTTAATTCTTGTGTCCAGGTATGGTGGTGGTTGATATCCCTTACTTCTTCCTGGCCAGAGGAAGATAAGATGGCAAACTTTTTTTAACAGCTAAAACAACACAAAACAAAAGCAACCGAGAATGGAAAGGAAAGGTAGGAACTCATTGGCTGAAGCAAAGTAGAATGGACCATGGCACTATGAACCTGATCTTCAGCCTTGAAAATCAGTCTAGGTCAGGACTCAGTGCTGGACAGGGCCTGCTTGCAGTTTCAACTAGATATTCATTTAATTTGAAACTGGGTCTTATGGAGGTATGAGACTTATCTGAACTTTGTAAATCATTTTTTATACAGTTTTAAATTTAAGTTCTCTAATTTTGACAGAGACAATGGATTCCTGACTTTTCATTTCCTTACTGACCACAATCTACCTCTGCAGTATGACACTTCTACTTTACTGCATTAATCCTTTCCCTTTGTTGATGCTTTTCTGTTTAGATTCTATATGCTGGATTTAAACCCATAGTAACATTGTGTACAACAAAGGTTAACATTTTTGTTGTCAGGCACACAATGGCCAATTAAAAGCACCTGTGGAGACACCAGTGTGCTAGAGGGCTTGTCTTCTTTTCAGTGCTAATGTGAGCGTAGATAATACAAACTAACTCCTTTCTAGCCTGAGTGAGAATGACAACACTGCAGACAACCCTTGAGCAGCACTGACTAGCTGAGCTACCTCTATTATCAACTCCAGCATCACAATCACTTGAGGTTCAACCCACATCTGTTGATGGGCCAGCTATCTCGAATTTAAAGTACCACTGAACTTGAACTATAATATTTTGTGTGTGCATGGTGGGAGCTGAGTTAGGAGTAACCTTGAATTACACTGCAGTGAAGACAAGCCATTAGTCTTCTTTCTAGAAGTGATACTACAAACAACAGAATGAGGTGCCACAGGCCTCTGTCACTAATAGAATGATTATAATTTTCACACAGATGTTGATTTGCACTGGGCTCAGATTTTCCCCTGTCACATCTGAATTGACCTGGATAATATTTGTTTGAAAAAAAGACAAATAGGAAATCCTTAAAATGTATAAAACAGTTCATTAGCATGAGGTAAACAGTAACTTTTCACATTTGAAACATTGTTTAAAAGATTAACCAGTGTGACAACCAACAATCAATCTAGTAATCCTCTTTATCCCATGCAGGTGACCCCACATTAACTTACCCTTGCCAAAGAAGCTCATCATTAGCAAGATCCTGCCAGACACAAGAAGCCAGGCAGAGGTCAGTTGCATTCAGATATGACAAAATGGTAAAACTAAGCTCAGGGGGCAGCATTTCCAGATTAATGAATCCTTCTTGTTCTTTAGATTTTCTTGTTTTCAACAGCTGGTAGATGTCAATTCCTCCTTGGGCTTGTTTACGGTGGCTTGTGTTTGAAATGCCGTTAGTAGCTAATCTTCTACCATGCTCTCTGGTGAGATAGCCTTGCCCACTATATCCTTGGTGCTGCAGCTGCTGGTTCCTAGCCACTCTCCACAGCCCCTGACCCATCTGCGAGCCTGTGGGTCATAAAATCCAAATGAAAAGTTATTTAGAAAAAAACATCAGTGGGTATTTTTAGGGCTGTTAAGGAAATTAGCTTATAAACTTACAGTTTCACTAGCAATTTATGAAAAATTTTGGGAAATATCTAGTAGTCTTGAAAAGCTGAATAAAAGCAAAGATAGAACTGATTTTCAAATAGTAAGAGAAGAGTAATCTTGTCAATTACAGTATTATGCCATAAGTTTATCCTCTATCCCCAATAAAATGAACAGCTACAGAGAACAAAAAAGAATCAATGAAAACTTAGAAAATAAAATTTGCCAAACATTATGGCAGTTACAAAATTGAGGGCCTGATTCTGTAAATACTACAGAGCACGATGCCTACTAATGTAGGTTGCTCCATTCAAGTTAACAGGAAAGAGGAAGCACAATGTTTGGAACTAATGTTTTCAGAGTTATTTGCAAAATTAACTCAAATGACCTGTCTGGAAACAATATAAAGCAGACTCAGACTATAATAAAAAGGTGATGATAAATGGCAGTGCACTGTCACGTGAGGGTAGTTTGTAGTAAAGGCAGGGATTAGATAGAATCAATTCCAAAGTTGTTAGATTTTAATTTTGGAATATTTGCAATTATTGGTGAAGACAAAGAAATAATACCAAGATCTACTACTATTATTAATTTATTTAGACACAAACAATGCATTGTTTCTTTGTCTTCAAAATGCTCCCAAAACAGGAGGATTCATCTTTAGCTCTAAAGGTTATAGACTCAAAAACTTAATTTTATGTGTGTGTTGCAAACAAAATCAGATTCCTACATATTCAATTCAGTCCAGGAACTGTTTTTTTTTTTAAATGAAAAGTACAAAATACTTTCAGATTTGTGATAAAAGGGCTGACAAGTCTGCAACATACATTTGTAATCTGATATGGCTATAAAAAGACCAACCTTGAGCTGTATTTAAAGAAGCACTGCAATACAAATTAGGGAGATATAGTTCTTCTCAGTGTAGCTCAGGTATGATTGCACCTGGACTAGTATATTTAGTTCTGGGCATTTTACTTAAAATATATTGAATAGTAGTGACTTCACAGAAAAACAATTAAGATGTTAAAAAACAATATCAGATGGCTAGGCTGGAGAGTCCGAAGAAACCTAGAAGAGCTAATCAATGTGGAAAAACAAAACAAAAAAAACCATCTTGAAGAACTAAGGAATGATTAAGACGAGAAACATGGTAAAGGTCTATAAATATCTGAAAGATGTATTCACCATGGCTAGTGAAATTATTTGATGATAATGATAAAAGGGGGTATAGCTAGAAGTAATGGTATAAAACTAAGAAAAATTTAGGCTGAATTTTCAGAATAGTTCAGATAGAATATCATCCTAATAGTAAGATCTGTTATGATGTGGAACAGTTTTCCAAAAAAGTGATAGAAGCCCCATTGCTTAGGAAACTTAAAGATCAGACTGGGCTGAAACACTAGAAAATGTAATTTCCTGTTCTCCCTCATTCTTCAACTAACACAAGTTATCTTCTTTTTTTTTTTAAAAAAAGTTGTGATGTATTATTCTACACTAAGTTTTAAATATCATGAGATTTAGAAAGGGCGGCTTGAGGACTCCATTTTCTTAACTGTGGAATTTATGTTCCAGTAATAAAGAAAATCTATCACAACACAAGGCCTTTCTTTTTAGCACAACCGAAGTTGTACTTGGCTGTCCCTTCTTTTTACCAGCATCTCAAATGTGCAGCAGCTTTTCTTATTTATTGCTAGTTAGTTATGCTGTAGAGTAGTAAATGCAGCAGATTCTGAAATCTAATTCAGCAACCTTCTAAACTGGACACATCTCAATGATAGATATTTCAGTAATAACTTGTATTTAATCAAAGGAACAAGGAAAGTAGTTAGCTCACAAAGAAGGCCACACTTGAACTCACAACCCACATCAGGAATGTTCTTTGAATTCTAGTATGTTTAAGAACTATAGAGTAAAACAGTCATTTTTATACCCCTGCTATGATGGCAGAACATAAATTAATAAGCACTCATTCCAAAGCTCTGCAGTCTCCTGTTTCTCTCTCTCTCACGCATCCACCCCTGAACTGACTTGTGCATTTGGACACTGGTCTGCTAGGAGCTCACATGGATGTATTATTCATATTCAGGTAGCATCTGGAAATCAGAATCAGATATCTATTATATTAAGGGAAGACATATGATGAAATGGCCCCAAAAGAGCTTAAAAATGTAACCAGAAGGAAACTAACAATAAGATGGAGGGAGACTGAGGTTAATGGTCACAAAACAAAAATATTAAGTTATTTCAGAAGTTTTCAAAAGTTGAATATTTAAACTATTTTTTATTTTATTTCTGGCTGTTTCTACTTTTTGAACTCTTGAATGGTTTTTATTTCTACTGGAACCTCCGTTTGGTTTTTTTTTCCTGTTTAAACCTCACTTATTTTTACATAAACACTTCACATCTTAGTGGGGAGTGGTTGCTTTTAGGAGGCTACTGAAGGAAGGAGAAATGAGGAAGGAGAAATAGATGGGAAGAAAAAGTGTAGGCATGGAGAAAAGAGAGTAGGCGAGGAAGAGGGCAAAAGTTCTGTTGAGGCAGACCAAATAACTACCATAAAATGTCCACTGAAAAGTACATTAACTGCAGCTGAAGGGCTCTAAGGTCAAAGTAACAAATTCAAAAAATCTAGTTTCTATGCCAGGTGTGGATAATGATGCCTTCCTCCCTGTGTCTTGCTCTTGCTGAGGCTGGGGTCATGAGGAAATGTGAACTTTACAGCTGTGAGATTATGGGGGTAGAGGTGGGCTTATTGTGGAAGACACTTGCCAGATTCTGGCATCTTGTGCCATCATCTAGACTGAATTTTGAAGTACAGATCAAATTGCCTCAGATCTGTCAACAGCCTGCAAGATTAGCCGTCAGGCTTAACAATTCCAAAATTGTATTTGGGTGGGAGGAATCGGTCACAATGTCAAGACACTGCATCAGAATGTGATGACCTGTCACGACAACACCAAAGCTAGCAATGCAAACATCACATCACTTGCTCAGGATCTGTGAGAAGGTGTTTGTGAGCAGCAGCAAAGCTTAAAATGAAATGAGGAGCTGGTTGCACTATTATTAAAGGTGCTTGACGCTTTCCACTATAAAACCACAATTTCCAGTTGCTAATAAATTTTGTCAAACTTTAACCATTTGGAATGAAATGCAGGTATCCACCTCAAGCTGAATTTTTTGGGGGATAATTTCAGCCAAATGGTTCAACCATTTCTGAGATGGAATATGGAGCCTGGGGAGGAAGACTGGGAGGCAGAGGGGGAAGGAACTTTCAACTGGATAGGTTGGGCAAGGTACTGGGTGCGACGAGGGGAAGAGGCTGGGAGTAAAGAAAGGCATGAAAATTAGGACTTGGAGAGTAAGGTAAGGTCGGGGTGGGGTTACTAGGACTGACTGGGCAAGGTGGCTGGAACTGGTGCAAGGAGCCAAGAGAGGGAAAGAGGCCAGACACGGGATGGTGGAGAGGATGGGGCAGAATGGGTCAAACACGGGAGGAAATAAGCCTACTAGAACACACTATCTTGCAGAGCATGAAATAGAACCCAAGATTCCTGAGTCCACATTTTAGTTGTGTCAGTAAATATATGGGAAATCCATGGGGCAAAGAGCATCTCTCATCCCCCTCTAGTACTGGTCCATACAGGGGATCACAATCTACTACTCCTATGAGTTACTTCATTAGTTTAAGTGGCTGAGGTCAATGCAGAACATCTAAAGGAGATGTCTAATAGAACTTCGATGCTCGCCACACTTGTGGTTCTGAATTTTTCTTATTAGACACATTATAGAAAAGCCACATGCATTAGCCATAATTCAATAGCCTATTAGCCATAGGTGTCTAGTGGTGAACGTATTGGACCAGGTCTAAAACTTCTAGCTGGTCTAAAGGTTCTAGCCACACTGATGACCATGTAGATGTCAATATGACAGCACGTAATTAAATTTCTGTATCTTCAGTTTGCTATTTTAAAAACCTAGGTAATTATATAAAAGACCCTGTACAGTAAAAGAACTATTATTAAGGTTGAAAAGTCAAACACTCACATATTATGAGATGTCTGTGCAACATTAATTGGTTCCCTTTAATTCAATCACTGGTAATGGTGAACGAAAATATGAAGTACTATATAATGCTATAAGTACACTGAAAACTCAGGTCCTATCCGTCTCAAATTGGGTGCCTAACATTAGTAGCAACTTTTGACTTTAATCTCTCAGTGCATCAGTTCCACATTTGTAAAATGAGGATAATACCATTCCCTCACATCACAGGGTATTGTGAATACAAATTAATTGTGTGTGAAGCACTTATATACGATACCACAGAAAAGACCATGAAAAAAAAAATCAATAATTCTGTCTTCAGAGCAGGTTTTGAATTCAACAAGGCATGGGGTCACATATTGAACACTAAAGATAAAACATGTTGAACAGCTGCTCATTAGTTTCCATCACTGTATATGAAACAAGTGTAATGGTAATGAGTTTTCAAATATATATTTAAACTGATATATAATTCATTTACAGCCACTGCCATTAATTAATCCTATTTTTCTCTCCACTATTTTAACAAGTTGTTTTTAGGAACTATAAATATCACTATATCATATTTTTTTTAAGTCCTCTACCTAAAGGACCAATCTAGGAAAGACCTGAAGTTGATGATAGGAACGTTTAGCACAGATTTGTTCTTCGAGAAATGACAGGGACATCAACATTTCCAGGAAGGCCTCCACTAGGTTTTGGGTCACATAACTAATTCAAAGACAAATGCACAGATAGCAGCTAGAGAGATATGTCTGGTGGATTTGAAGACACAACTTCACTTTTCTTAGACAGGTTTTAAAAACTGTCTGAGATTTGTTTTTCAGCTGTATTAAATACTTGCCTTCCCATCCCTTCATCAGTTTTCTTCTTCTTAAAAACCCTAATGATAAAAGACAGTCATAGGTAATTGCTGTTTGCAAGTTAGAAAGTGAAGATTTGTAATAAAACTAATTCTAGAAGTAAAATTCAGAAAAAACAGCTGAATTCTGAAAAATTCTAAGCAGTTCAATATTTCCACATAAAAACTTCTTAACCAGGTACATCTAATTTGTTTCCTCACATAACTAGAACAGCAAGTTGTATATTTCTCAATTCAAAAATATGAAAAGTTTTCCCTTCCTGGATCTACTACTACTTCTCTCAAATCTACAACATGGCTATCTATTTATTGAGCTTTAATAGGCTGGACAACAGATTAAATCAGCACATGATCAACTAATCCTATTGTAAAATATTAAGCACCTATTTTAAAACTGCTTAATCACAGCATGTATAAAGTGACACAATCCATTGCATGCATACGAGAAAGCAAGCAATTTACTTCTGCCTTTCTTGAGAGGAACACCTAAGCTTAAAAACAAGAAAACAAAAAATCCTCAAGGTTGCTACAGCTTCAATCTAATTCAACAGCAAGTAATGATCACATTAAGAAGGTATACTTTCGAATTTTTCCTTCTTAATGTATATAAAAATATATAATTGCAACCATTGAAAAAAAAAAGTGCCCAACTTACTGCACGCCAATAAAGTATGGTTGATATCCAAGGATACAAATGTAAGAAGTATGAGAGAATATTTAAAAAAGCAGGTTCTTTGTGAAATACTCCCATACTTTTATGGAAAGATATCAAAAGGTGAAATCTGTATAAAAATCAAAATCCTTCACTAAAGTCTTACTCGTTAAAGGAATGACAAAACAAAGGACAACGGGTATTTTTAGTTAAATACCAAATAAGCAAATCTCACAGATACAACAGATTGGCACACATTATAACTAACTAAGCACTGATCATCATAAAGCCATAAGATGTAGTACATTTGTAACTAAGAGTTTATCTGCCATTTGTTAGATCTGGTGTCTTATTTTCCCCATCAAGCAATTATTTTTAGTTTTGCAATAATCAAGATGAACACTTTAGAAACTCACTATTACAACATGATGGGTAAACCCATTTCTGGCTATAAAAACATCTGAGGGAGGAGTAAATAAGAGTAAATGTAATTGTACTATATGAAATAGTAGCCAGTTAAATTTTCTACTTGAAAGTCTCCATTGCCAATGTTCATACCAAAATAAATCATTTAGACGTATTTCCAAGACCTCAATATTGTACAGTGCTTCCTACCTATTAAGACTCTGGTGGATTGGCCTACTCTTGTGAGTGGATGAAAGCCAGTAACATTTGTTTATACATTTGCTATCCTATCTACCTTTTTCTGTACAGACCCTATCACCAGCAGGCTCCAATCCTGGACACAGCTTGTGTGTGCTATACTATGGGAAGTATTACCGTACATTGCTAGTGAGTTCTGCAGAATACTAAAAGTCAAATCATGGTCTCATTGATAGAAATACCATGTTGTCTGAACTGTGTCAAACTGCAGCGCCATATCCTGCAATGCTCCTGGCCTGTGTTCACATCAGTGACTGTTCTGATTCAAGATAAATCCCAGTTCCTCAGGGAAAATTTGAAAATCCCACCACCCAGTGAGCACAGGGGCTAGTGCACTGTGCATCTTCCCTTCCAGGTAGGAACGCAGGCCATGAAGCATCATTAATATTACTACTGAAGGTGGATGTCTGGAAATCAGAGGTGCAATTATTACAGAGTTTTTCAAATGACTAGTTTAGTTACTTAAAAGATGGTCAGAGCTGTCACCAGCTCCTTGGGAAATCCAAAGCGCCAACAGCAGCCCTCACTCTAGGTTACACGTTACTCACACACACGCTGCTCCGAGCAACTCGGAATCATGCTCAGCCTGGTGTGTCGTCCCCGATCTAGTCCCCCCCATAAAGCTGCCGCCCATGGACAACAGAGGAATTAAAACCACCGCCCCCCTGCGCCCTAAGGAAGAAAAGGAGGCGGCGGGATTAGTCGCCCACGGGCAGTGATAGGGGCGTGTGTGTGGCACGGGGTGGCTGTGGCTGTGTTGTGCTGGGAGCTGGCAGGCGCGGGCACTGAGCGCGCGGAGCAGGCAGGAGCCGGCCGAGCAGAGCTGATCTCCAAGCGGCTTTAGGGTAACGCTGCTCCCAGCGCCAGCCTCTCACACAGACCCAACCGGGCAAAGTCCCTTCCCTGAGCCGGATTGGCTCTTTCAGACACCCCCACCCTAGCGCTGAGATCTGATTGGTCGCGGCCCCCATCACTCCGCCCCGACCCCACGGACCAAACTCGGGGGTCTCTCGTACCTCTCCAAGCTCCGATCTCAACCGCCGCCGCGACGAGCCGAGTCGGTGCGTGAGCCTCGCCGGCTGGGAACGGACTCGGGAAGCACCGGGGGCGGGAGAAGGGAAGGGGAGAGGAGAGGAGAACCCCCTGCGCCGCCGTCGCTGCCACCGCCCCCTTCTCCCTCCTGAGTTTTGACGTTTCCTGTTGTTGCTGGAAGTGACGTCGGCGCCGCGAGACTTTCCGGAAGCGGAAAGTGCTGTCTGATTTCTGTCGGCAGATTCTGCACAAGCGGAACTTGGCCAGTGTCCAGCGCTAAGTAATCTTTCCCGTCCCACCCCGCCCGCAAGTGGGAGTCGCCCGGCAACAGGACTTCGCTGTGGAGCTACCCCAGGCGCTCGATGGCAGGTAGGCGGCGTAGAGCGAGCGATGAATCTGCCAATGCGAATCGGGAGACGAGGTGGGGGGCGGTTCCCGCGGCTGTGCCTGAATTGCCGGTAAAATACAAACCGCCGCTGCCGGGATCCCCAGGTGGGTGCGGACGCTAGGTCGCTATGGGGGAGCCGTAGGGGGAAAAGGGGGCGAGACGGAGGAAGGGGTGCGACCCCCCCTCGCCCCTGGTTTCCTGATCCCGCCGGATCGTGTCTGTTTCAGTCTGTGCCCCTCCCCCTACCGGGGGGAGCCGAGACCGGGGGAGGGCTCTGTAGAGCCCTTTGCTCACTCCCGTCTCACGTGGCCCGGGGCGACGGGGGGCCGAGCACGTCCCATCTGCTTCTCCAGCCGCGAAGCACCGGCCTGGAGCCCCTACTTGTCCCAGACTTACATCAGCACTTCCGGAGCGGGACAGTCCCTAAGCCCGGGGTCACTGCAGCTTCCCCGGGACTTGCCAGGCAGAAAAAGGGGCAACACGTGCGCCCTGCCCGCTTTGCTTTGCTGATTCTCCTGTTGGGCAAACAGACTCCTAGGCTGCTGTGACATGAGGCTTCTGCAGGTAGTGAAACAGCAGAGTGCTATAATTAGAGTCCTACCAAATTCAGGGCCCTTTTTGATCAATTTCACAGTCATAGTATTTAACATTGTAAACTTCATGATTTCAGCTGTTTAAAACTGAAATGTCACCCTGTTGTGATTTCAGGGGTCCCGCCCCATAGAGGAGTTGTGTGTGTGAGTTATGAGGTTTTGTGGGGAGGAGATTGTACTGTTACCCTTACTTATGGGCAGTTGGGGAGTGATGGCAGCTGGCTGGGAGCCCAGCTCTGAAGGCAGAAGGAAGGATGGATACAGTATTGCCACCTTTCTGTGCGGCTGCTGGCAGGGCACTGGCTTTAGATCTGGGCACCTGGCTAACAGCCAATACTGCTCTCCAGCTGCCCAGATCTGAAGGAAGTTGCAGAAGTAAGGGTGAGCAATACTGTGGTCCCTCTAAAATAATCTTGTGATCTCCTACAACTCCATTTTGGGACTTTCAATTTAAGAAATGCTGATTTCCCCTGTAAAATCTGTATAGTACAGTATGGGGTAAAAGCACACAAAATACCAGATTTCATTCAGGGAGACCAGATTTCACAGTCCGTGGCCCATTTTTCATGGCTGTGGATTTGGTAGGGGTCTAGTTATAATCATCTCACCTGTACCTCAAAGCTAAGGATAGCAATTTAATTCTGCTACTTGCCATTGGTAGAACTGTTCTGGTTGCTGCTTCATCACTTAAGTTATTGTTTCAAACTGCATGGGATGAGACAATCATTGGCAGTTTGTTACTATTCATAGTTATTTAGCGACTTCTTATCTTTTAAAATAACTATGTAAACACTGCTAGTGCACAACTTTTTGTGTTCACCTCAAGTTCAAATGTTTATGGATCTATTGCTGTGTATATAGTCTGTGATAGAGAATGACCCTTTTTCCTTCTTTCTATCCCTGGAAAAGGAAATGTTTTATTGGAAGCTAATGCCCTCAGTATTTAAATTGTGCAAAAATGGGAAGTAGGGTGAGAAAAATGGAAGGGCTAAATTGTAGCTTTTTTAGAAAGAACCACACTAACTGAAAGCCACTGCTAATATTCTGTTACTGGCAGTGGAAGGAAGTTTAAGTATTTCTTCAGTGGGTGGGGATATTGTATTGACCTCACCTAGCTACTTTGATTAAAAACTACAGGTGCCTTGTTTCCTGTAGGCTTTTACAGCAGGAGAGCTAATGTGCATTAGTTCTCCCACAGTAAAAACACCATCTTTTTTTGCAGTTAAGACATTGCCTAAGTGTAAAAACAGCAGTTGGCGTCCTCCTCTGTTGGAGGTGTAATTCTTCAATGGAAGCTCTGTTATTCATATTGAATAAGAACATAAGAACGGCCATACTGGGTCAGACCAAAGGTCCATCTAGCCCAGCATCCTGTCTACCGACAGTGGCCAATGCCAGGTGCCCTGGAGTGAGTGAACCTAACAGGTATGATCGAGCGATCTCTTTCCTGCCATCCATCACCCCCCTCTGACAGACAGAGGCTAGGGACACCATTCATTACCCATCCTGGCTAATAGCCATTTATGGACTTAGCCTCCATGAATTTATCCAGCTCTCTTTTAAACCCTGTTATAGTCCTAGCCTTCACAGCCTCCTCAGGTAAGGAGTTCCACAGGTTGACTGTGCGCTGTGTGAAGAAGAACTTCCTTTTATTTGTTTTAAACCTGCTGCACGCCAATTTCATTGAGTGGCCCCTAGTTCTTCTATTTTGGGAACAAGTAAATATTTTTTCCTTATTTACTTCCTCCACACCACTCATAATTTTATATACCTCTATCATATCCCCCCTTAGTCTCCTCTTTTCCAAGCTAAAAAGTCCTAGCCTCTTTAATCTCTCTTCATATGGGACCCGTTCCAAACCCCTAATCATTTTAGTTGCCCTTCTCTGAACCTTTTCTAGTGCCAGTATATCCTTTTTGAGATGAGGAGACCACATTTGTACGCAGTATTCTAGATGTGGGCGCACCATGGATTTGTATAAGGGCAATAAGATATTCTCCGACTTATTCTCTATCCCTTTTTTAATGATTCCTAACATCCTGTTTGCTTTTTTGACTGCCGCTGCACACTGCGTGGATGCCTTCAGAGAACTATCCACAATGACTCCCAGGTCTTTTTCCTGATTGGTTGTAGCTAAATTAGCCCCCAACATATTGTATGTATAGTTGGGGTTATTTTTTCCAATGTGCATTACTTTACATTTATCCACATTAAATTTCATTTGCCATTTTGTTGCCCAATCACTTAGTTTAGTGAGATCTTTTTGAAGTTCTTCACAGTCTGCTTTGGTCCTTACTACTTTGAGCAGTTTAGTATCATGTGCAAACTTTGCCACATCACTGTTTACCCCTTCCTCCAAATCATTTATAAATAAGTTGAATAGGATCGGTCCCAGGACTGACCCTTGGGGAACACCACTAGTTACCCCTCTCCATTCTGAAAAAGTTCCATTTATTCCTACCCTTTGTTCCCTGTCTTTTAACCAGTTTTCAATCCATGAGAAGATCTTCCCTCTTATCCCGTGGCAGCTTAATTTACGTAAGAGCCTTTGGTGAGGGACCTTGTCAAAGGCTTTCTGGAAATCTAAGTACACTATGTTCACCGGATCCCCCTTGTCCACATGTTTGCTGACCCCTTCAAAGAACTCTAATAGATTAGTAAGACACGATTTCCCTTTGCAGAAACCATGTTGACTTTTGCCCAACAATTTATGCTCTTCTATGTGTCTGACAATTTTATTCTTTACTATTGTTTCAACTAATTTTCCCGGTACGGACGTTAGACTGACTGGTCTGTAATTGCCAGGATCACCTCTAGAGCCCTTTTTAAATATATATAAGTTTTTCCTCTTTGTCTTTTTGATCTTAAGAGTCGTTTTTTATACAAATAGGTAGTATTGGTATTCCATGTAAATTGGCCTCATGGCCCCTATGAAAGTACAAGGAATTTCCCTTAAAATGTAGGGGTTTCAGGTATTTAAGGGATCTTTTGACTACCTATTTCATTATTTTAATGGGCTCTTCGGCTTCTCATAAAGGTCTAAAACTAGTGCTCGTGTAACTTGTTTTCAATACTTTTTTTTTTCTTTTCACATTCTGTAGTTCCAGTGTAGAAGTAGCAGTGGGAAACTGTCATCTTGTTAACTTAAATGATACTCTCAAAACAAAATTATGATTCTACCCTGCATTGTGGATTAGAACCTACATTTTTATATGACTCTACTTTGTGTCATGTGAAAGCTAGTTTAAACTGGTGTACATGTATAGCAAGAGAAGGAGGAGCTGAAGCATCCCCAAGATGGAAAAAAACACTTAATGAGACATCCTGCTTGCTCCCAAGGTCTGACTTGCTCCTGACTCAATTGGCTCCATCCCTCCTCTGAAACAAAGGGGATTGTTCATGCAAGTTCAGCATGGCTGGAACATTTGGGACATTCACAGCGGGACTCGGGATCAAAACTACTTATGCATGAGGGCTTGTGTGCAAAAGGGAGACAAATGCGAAGAAGAGAAGATGGTGCAGGAGGAGATGGGGTCAGGAGGATCCTGAATTCTCTCACTCACTTAGACTTAAAATACTCATAGGAAAGGTGGAGAAACTGAGGAAGGGTCATGAGTGCAGCTAGCTGTTGTTTTTGCTCAGATCTGTGACTCCTGTGCTTGCCTGTGAGCAACATGAATAGCTAAGTTCCTATGCAAAGTCTGTTACTTGTTTTAACTGTCTTGTCGTCCCTGAGGAGTTAAACTGTAAATCAGAAACCCATGAAGATATGCTCTGGGGACGCATAATAAAGCTATCAAAAAAATTGGGGGTGTCAGCACTGGTCTATGGGCCTAGAGCAGCTAGACTGTGGGGGTCACATATCCCTAGGAGGGCTACTAAGCAGGGGTCTGTATCCCAGGAGTGTGCCAGAGAGACTGTATTTAGAGACTGCATGGATGTCGCTCAGCCCTAGTAGGCCATATACAAAGAGTGGGTCCAATACAGCAGTGTCTTTTCTGATCACAATAGTTAACTCAGCAATCGCTGTAACAGGCACTTTCCCCAATTTTTAGCAAGAATTTAATGGGTGGCTGTAGTGTAAAGTCTTTTATTGCAGAAATTTCACTACTTTTACTCAGTTTTGAAAAAAATGACCAAACATACTAGCTGCTGGAGTTAAAAAAACAAAAACAAAAAACCAGAGAATAATGTGTTGAAGCAGCTCCACCCTTGCTAGGAACCTCAGATTTTCTGCCTCATCAGCTCCTAGAATTTTTGTTAGTGTGCTACCTCTAGACCAGGGGTCTCAAACTCAAATGACCATGAGGGCCGCATGAGGACTAGTGCACTGGCCCGAGGGCCGCACCACTGACACACACACATACCCTCGCTGCCCCGGCTCTGCCCCCACTCCACCCCTTCCAAGAGGTCCCACCTCTGCCCCACCTCCTCCTCTGAGCACGCAGCTCCCCATTCCCTCCTGGAAAGCGCTAGGCACCACCAACAGCTGTTTGGCAAACAACGCAAGAGCAATATAGGAAATCCAGAGCTAGAAACACGCGTGGCCCAGCCAGGCAGCAGAGAAGCCTCTGCTTCTGGCCCCTCCCTCCCGCAAACTGCTATGGGGGGGGGGGGGGGGAGAGAGTGACGACAGGAAGCTTGGCGGGCCGCAGGGAAGGGCTTCGCGGGCCACATGCGGCCCCCGGGCCGCATGTTTGAGACCCCTGCTCTAGACCTTACTTAGAGGGACCTCCATCTCTCTCATCAGGCTCTGGTTACTGGTAGGTCTGAACCTTCAATCTGCATCTCCTTTTCCATTCCCTCTAGGGACTACAGGTAACTGCCGGGCAGGGCATTAGGGGAAGATTTTAACTACTTTACCCTAACTCACCTTCCTGGCGATTGTGGTCAGACAGAGGTTCTTGTTACTTTTGGCATCTCCCAGAATTTTCTGGCTGGTGCAAAGAGGAAAAGAAGGCTGCTGTCCCATACTCTCAGCCTGTTCTTTTCAGAGGAAGGAGAGGATGGTCCTCCTGAGTCCTAACTCTAGTTCCTGCCTGTGGTGCTACCTATAGTTTGCCCAAGTTGCACATTGCTCTTAAAAGTGTTACTGTTGTGCATAAGGTTCTGAATAGCTGTGAATCTGAGCAGATTATTATTAAAGTTACCATGCACCTGTTTGGCAAAGCTATATGCACATGAAGAGGCACTGAGATTGCCTATTTCCAGTTTCAGGGCTACAGCACTATATCATTCTATACTGAGTCCATGTTTGTTATGGTGAAAACCTTCTAAAAGGACTAGAAACATTCTTCTAATTAAAGCTTAGATTCTGAAGAAATTTATAGTCTGGATCTTTTTATTCACGGAGGTCTCAACTAATGGATTTTTCAAATGCTGCTTTAACAGATATACTGCAGTATATTTATTATTGTAACTAGTTAAAATTACTCTTTTCAAAAGACCTCCCTCCCCCTTTTCATTGATTTGCTTACTTTCTAAATTGCAAATAATCTCCCTCTCATTACATGAATTAGTGAGATTCTGTTGCATACAGTTTTGTATTGCTCTTGCCACACTGATTGAAACCTATTCAGTAGCAAACAAGCATACTGGGGGGAAATGCCATCTTCTGTAATTCGGCACTGCATATTTTCAGTGTTTTTCTTTGAACTAATATATTTTCAGAATTTTTCTTTGAACTCTCTTGAAAACCTGCCTCACTCTTTCGCTAATTAAACCTTTTCACAAAGCACCGAGAGAGGATCCTGGCAGTTTGCTAATGGATCTTCTTGTGTTCAAATAATTTATTCAGAATTCTGAAACACTGACCACTTGTTTTCAGTTGGGACTTGTAAAAGTTGGGCTGTCAGCCAGTTTGTACTTTCAAAATTTAACCATTCTGGAGAACCATCAAGTTTAGTTGCATGTAACTTTCAAACACGTACTTGTAGGATGCTGCAAAGCCTCTCTAAATAGAAATCTAACATTTAAATATATGAAGCAATATGGATTTTTTTATAAAAAAGGAAATTAGTATGTGATAATTCAGATTCTGTGATCCAAAGCCACCATTCAAGATGAATTTTTTTTTCAAGACGTGTCAATTACACATAGCTGCCAACAGTCTCAGATGTCTTTTGGCAATAATCCTCATAATCTCCTCCTCCCCTCTCCATGTAAGAATTTCCTCTGTATTTCTGTTCGGAAGAATGTACATAATAAAACTTTTTCTAGCCTCCATATGTTCTACTGGAAGAGCTAAACTGTGGGATTACAGGAATCCTAAATTTTAGTCTTTTCTGTGTGTGTCTCTTCCTTGTGCACACTTTTGAAACTTCTCTGCAAGACAGGCATTTTCCTCTGTAGGACTCTCTGCTACAGGTCAGACTGAGTGAAATACAAGCCTTAGGTTCTTCTGCAAAGGAAGGTCCACAGATCTTAAACACTTCCACTGCTTGCATCCGACGAAGTGGGTATTATTAGCCCACGAAAGCTCATGCTTCAAAACTTTATAGTTAGTCTTTAAGGTGCCACAGGACTTTGTTAGATCTTAAACAGTAAATTGTCAGTTTGCATACAGCTTGAGCATCGGAGCCAGACCTGTTACATGCAGGGTAGGAGTGACCCTGAAATGCCCAGCAGTTTTGCTCTGCCTTCTCACGTGTAAACTGGCTTTTTCAGATGATGCAGAACAGAAACTGAAACCAAGAAAAGTTTGATTCAGTGCATTTGGTCCTTTCAGAACTGAATGGTCTGGTTCCAGGTTTGTAAGAGAGCTTTTTTTTGTTTGTTTCCTAGTCTTGCTCTTGTTGAGGCTTTGCAGCAATTATTGCCCCTGCAGCACTGCTGAGAGTGCAAATGTGGTGGACAAACAAAAAACAAAGATCTTTATCGCCCATTCTTCCTTTATGGAATGTGTAGATGGATATATCCCACTTTTTGTGGTGAGTAAGGCCCTGTCTTCACTACCACTTTAATTCGATTTTAACGACGTTAGGTCGAATTAAACGTGTACCTGTCTTCACATACATGCCCTTAACGTCGATGTAAAGGGCCCTCAAGATCGAATTTGGAACTCCTGCCTGACGAGAGAAGTAAGGCTAATCTCGACATTCCAAGCTCGACTGTGGGCCAGTGAAGACGGAACCGACATTGATAGCCTCCAGAGGCTGTCCCACAATGCTCCATTCTGACAGCTCTGGACTGCCTCACTGCTCCTCTGTGACCGCTCTGCACAGCACTCTGAACTCGCTGCTCTGGCCAGGTAGATAAGACCCGGGAACATTTGAATACCATTTCCTGTTTGGTCCGCGTGGCCAGCTCACCTGAACAGCTCAGTCACCATTCAGAGCAATCAGCAGCACTAGCCACCATGCAGAGCTCAGCATCACAAGAATCCATGCAGAGCTCATCTGCCCTGGACACCAGCCAGAGGAGAAGAGCTCCAGCATGGTCCACTCGTGAGGTGCTGGATCTCATCGCTATCTGGGGAGAGGAATCCGTGATGTTGGAACTCCGCAACAACAAACGGAATGCCAACACCTATGGAAGAGTCTCCAAGGCCATGCTAGAAAGGGGCCACAACAGAGACACCACACATGGCTTACTACTTTCGTGGCGTGAAAATTAAGGAGCTGAGGCAATCGTTCCAGAAAGCCAAAGAGGCAAACGGACGATCGGGGGGCACGCCACGGACATGCAGGTTCTACAATGAACTAAATCAGATAATGGGGGGCGCCCCCACCACCATCGCGCCGGTCTGCGTGGACTCCACCGATGGGATAATCGTCAGGGAGGAGACTGATTCCGAGGAGGACGACCATGAGGAAGAGGAAAATCTCACGGAGCAGCAAGAGGCCAGCGGAGAACCCGTGTTCCCAGAGAGCCAGGAGCTGTTTATCACCCTGGAGCCAGCACCCTCCCAAGCCTCCCAGGGGGGTAAGTGTTTCTTTTTTAAGTGATTACATGACGCGTGATTTTGTAAAGGAAGCATTTATTAATGAGTAACTTGCCCTAAGGTCTTATAGCGTGCTTTCATTGCTGGTCAATTTCTACTCAAAGAGTTTGTCAATATACTCCGGGATTGACCAGAAGTCCTCCGCGGACATTTCAAGGAAGCTATCCAGGAGGTAGCGATGAATCCAGCGCAGCAGATTTCTGGGGAGAGCCGCCTTATGTGGTCCCCCGTGATAGGAGACCATCCCACGCCACGAAAGTAGTAAGTTGTCTGGTATCATTGAGCAGGCTAGCATTGCGGCGTATGGACCAGGACTTTGCCTGGAGGCAAGGAGCATGCGCTCTCTATCTCTCCGAGAAATTCTCAGCAAAGTGATGTCATTCATGGTTGCCTGTTAGAAATACGGACTGCAATTAGTTGGGAGATAAAGATTCCCAGTTGCAAAGTACTCGTTTCTGCTGAGGGCCGACCAACCGCCACCCCCCCCTCCACCCAAGCCCGTAGCGGTAGCTAGCAGGGACTCTGAGCAGTCTGCAAGCGGTTGCTTCCGCTTCAGATCCAACGCGCACCCAACCCCCTCCCCCAAGCCCTTAGCGGTAGCTAGCAGGGACTCTGAGCAGTCTGCAAGCGGTTGCTTCCGCTTCAGATCCAACGCGCACCCAACCCCCCAAGCCCGTAGTGGTAGCTAGCAGGGACTCTGAGCAGTCTGCAAGCGGTTGCTTCTGCTTCAGATCCAATGCGCACCCAACCCCTCCCCCCCCCATCCCGCCCGTATTGGTAGCTAGCAGGGAATCTGAGCAGTCCGCAAGCGGTCTGAAGAGCCCCAAAAAGACCTTAGCCCTTAGGGAGAGATTTTTTGGCCTTTGCTTTGTAGTTTGCGGGTCAGTGGGCGCCATGCGGTGGGGGGAAGGAGGTGGGGTTACTGTACAATATGCAAGTGTTACTTTTAACTTACCATGGCCGGCTGCACGGTGATTTTAGAAGCCGTGTTGGGCTGAGGCACGCATATGTGTCTGAGATGCTCTGACTTTTCTGTGAGCTATTCAGTCACTTTTAGGTGTAGAACATGACCTTGTACAGAAATCATATCAGGCCTCTGAATACTGAGGTTGCAAATGGCATAATACTCCCATTGTGTACCGTCCGAGACTGCATCTGCCTCCTAACCTTGAATGTATCTGTCTCATAACTTTCAAACTTTCTTTTCCCACATTCGCCGACAGATGAACAATTATCTCAGAATCCCCCGTTCTACTCCTCCCGCCGTGCATCGCAGATAAGAAAGCGTAAAAAGAAAACGCGAACGTGCGATGATATGTTCAGTGAACTCCTGGAGAACTCTCGCGCTGAGGCAGCCCGCCAGACGGAGTGGAGGGAAAGAATGATACAGGCAAGGGAGCGAGAGATACAGGCAAGGAATCGAGAGAGGCAGGAATCGAGAGCCGCTGCAGAAAAGAGGGAAGAGCGCGAAGAAAGACGCATGGATGCTTTGCTCCGTATAATGGAGGACCAGAGCGACATGCTGCGATCTCTGGTGGAGCTGCAGCATGCCCAAAGACCACCTCTGCAGCCCCTGTGTAACCAACTCCCCCCCTCCCCAACTCCCATATCTTCCCCACCCAGACGTGGGGTGAGAACACGGGGGGGCAAGCTCCGTGGGCCGCTCCACTCGACCCCACAAGCCAGCAGAAGCAGCAGCAGCAGCAGCAGGCTGATGTTCTCAGAAAAGTTTTAAAAGCTGCTGTGTCTTGCCCACCCCTCCTCTCCCCCCTTCCCCTCCCCCCCTCTGTCCGCTCCTCCCCCACTGCGACTGCCGGTCTCCCTCCAGGATACCAGGACAGTGATCCCCTGTATTTGTATTTCCGATGAACCAATAAAGGAACCATGATTTTTCAAACAGTGATTTTATTTCCTCTGCAAGCATGGGTAGGGGGGAGGGAAAGCATGGGGAGGGGGGAGGGAAAGAGGGTTCAAGGGCAGCAGGCTTACAGCACAGCAAGGGAGCAGATTCTCGAACGCCATCTCGGGCACTCATAAAACTGTCTTTCAAGGCGTCCCTGAGGCGCAGGGCCTCACGGTGTGCTCTTCTACTTTCCCTGCTGTTTGGCTGCTCGTAAGTAGCAGAAAGTAAATTTGCCTCTGCCTCCTACCCCGCCATAAATGTTTCCCCCTTGCTCTCACAGATATTGTGGAGCACAGAGCAAGCAGCAATAACAATGGGGATATTTCTCTCGCTGAAGTCTGAGCGAATCAGTAACGAACGCCATCTCCCCTTCAGACGGCCAAATGCACATTCTATGGCCATTCTGCACTTGCTCAGCCTGTAGTTGAACAGCTCCTGACCCCTGTCCAGGGCTCCTGTGTACGGCTTCATAAGCCAGGGCATTAGGGGGTAGGCTGGGTCCCCAATGATAACGATCTGCATTTCCACCCCCCCCACGGAAATTTTCTGGTCCGGGAAGAAAGTGCCTTGCTGCAGCTGTCTAAAAACCCTAGAGTTCCTGAACACTCGAGCGTCATGAAGCTTTCCCGGCCACCCCACGTACAGGTCGGTGAAACGTCCCTTGTGGTCAACCACTGCTTGCATGACCATTGAATAATATCCCTTCCGGTTTCTGTACTCGGCGGCCTCGTGGTCCGGTGCCAGGATAGGGATATGAGTCCCATCTATAGCCCCACCACAGATAGGGAATCCCATGGCGGCAAACCCATCGATTGTAGCCTGCAGGTTTCCAAGGTTTATAACCCGGTGTAGCAGCCGCTCGACGATTGCCC
The DNA here is from genome assembly GCA_032164245.1 of Sternotherus odoratus. NCBI lineage: Eukaryota > Metazoa > Chordata > Testudines > Kinosternidae > Sternotherus > Sternotherus odoratus. The sequence continues at coordinate 59,707,018 of JAVMKO010000004.1, forward strand.
TGCTTACTTGCAGCACAGCAAAGCCCACTGTAGACCGACCCACCCCAAACTGATTCGCGATTGACCGGTAGCTGTCTGGCGTTGCAAGCTTCCAAAGGGCTATCGCCACTCGCTTCTCCACTGTAAGGGCCGCTCTCATTTTGGTATTCCTGCGCCGGAGGGCCGGGGACAGCAAGTCACAAAGTTCCATGAAGGTGCCCTTTCGCATGCGGAAGTTTCTGAGCCACTGGGAGTTATCCCAGACCTGCAGCACTATGCGGTCCCACCAGTCCGTGCTTGTTTCCCTGGCCCAGAATCGGCGTTCAATGGCATGAGCCTGCCCCATTGCCACCAAATTTGACAGATTAGATTGTCAGTCACCCTACTTCCAAAAACGGCAGTGTCCCTGTCGTCCCCGCTGTGCACGTCCTTGTCCATCTCCTCCTCACTGTCGTCGGGTTCCAGAAAGCGCAGTTGTCCACAGATCGCATTCCTCTGCAGATGGTGCAGCATGAACTCCGCAACCGTGATCGAGGTCCTCACAATGGCCATTACTGTTTCCGTGGTGTCAGCGGGCTCCATGCTTGCAGTGCTATGGCGTTAGCACGGCGCGGAGAAAGGGCGCGAATTATGGGATGCCTACCCACAGTGCACCGCTCGTAATGGGGGTCGGCGGCGCGGAAAAAGGGCGCGAAATTTGGAAATGCCTATCCACAGTGCAGCACTCGAAGTGGTGCCTGCTGGGGGATCAGGGAACTGTGGGATAGGTACCCACAGTGCAACTCTCGTTATGTCGACGCTTGCAAAAGTTGTGCGGACAGACACTGTCGACTTGATGTGCTTTGCTGTGCCTAGTGAAGACACACAAAATCGACTGTATACAGTCTGCTTTACAAAATTGAAATAAAGGAAATCGAACTACTGCTGTAGTGAAGACATACCCTAAGATAAGCCTATTTTCTGAGGCTCCACTATCCAGATATTGCTCAAGCCCCCTTTTGATCAGGCTGAAAAAATGGAGCCAAGTGCAGTAAGAGCAGTCTTCTAAAGCAGAGAATTGCTGAGAAGTGCACAAAACAGTTGTGGCAGTTTGGAATGTTGCAAAGCCACCCATGCTCATGTCAACAAGTTGCTGCTGCTGACTATAATCCCTCATTTTTTGTCCCATCTGCTTTCCAAATCCAAGCTGTGAAGAGATGGATTTAGAAACAGTTTGGACCCAGCAAAAGCAATAGGATGGCATTAAAGGGCCCATGTCTTTCTTCATTTAGCCCTTTCCCGCTTGCTCTTCTCCAGTGGTTTGGCCAGCCCTAATTTTGAAGAAGGCCCTCCTTATCTGAATTTTTCAAAGTCCTCCTTGGTTGGAGATTACCAATCCAAGGGATGTACTTTAAGGGGCCAGGGCAGTCCTGTTTCCCCAACATAGTCAGTGAAAAAACAACTCTGAACCTCTCCAAGGTGTTGTGTTATGACCCTTTTAGGGAAATAGAGACTAAATCAAAAAGGAAATGTGTCCACCTTTTTCAGGTAGCTCTTCCTATGAGACCTACAGATTTTTCTTCCTTTTCCTGAATACTACACAGCTGGAAGGAAAGAAGAAAGGGCAGCCTCTCAGAAAGGAGAGAGATTCCTCACTTTCCTTTCAAAATCAGGAAGAACCTGTCATATCTTTCCTGGTGTTCCAAATCTCTGTATTCGAGTCAGACTGGCAATGAGAAACTGGCCAAGGCTCGAGTAGCCAGAAAATACAAACCTAAATCTTGCCATAGGAAGTTCTGTTTCTTCATCAGAATCACTGGAGCCTAAAGTCTTGAATCTTAGGAGATCTATAGGAGAGAAAGAAAAAGACAAGGAAATTTCTGCTCCTCCACCTGGTAGGAGGGTCATCTCTTGGTGTTGGAACCCAAGAACCAGGAGGAAAAGACAGGATATTAACCCCCTGGATATTTGAGACAGTTTCTAGTTGTCACAAGCCTAGTTCTTCCTCTGGGACAATCCCCCAAAAGAAGAAGGGGGAAAAAAAAGAGAAGTGGCTATGGGTGGGGCAAGAAAGAGAATGAGATTAGTAGGATTTTTTTCCCCTTTTGGATACAAAATAGAATTAGCAATCCATGCATAGAAATTCTGATAAATGATAGCATTGGACCTGAATGGGATACTTTTGCAAAAACAAGTATCTGGGAAAAGTTGCTAAAATATTCTGTAAAATGCTACACAATAGGTCAGGGCTAGTGAATTGATCGAAAATGAATATGATCCTTTCCTGGAATGGGTACCTCTGAACATTTAAAAAACAAATTTCATGGCTAGGGCATATTCCTATGGAATATCTGTCAGCAGCATTTATGTGTTTCTCCTTGGGTTGCCCTTCATTTCTCCACTAGGGCAATGGAGGTAGATCAACAAGTGTCTTAAGGGTCTGACATCACAGGTCCCTTGGCCTCCAGCCCAAGTCTGAACATGTACACCGTAATTAAAGAGCCCCTTAGCCTGAGCCCATGTTAGCTGGTTTTTAACAGCTGTGTAGACTTATCCTCAGATGGAATACAGGCCTTGGTACAAATTAGGGTAGTCTTTTTGTTGTCATGCATACGTGTTTTGTGACAGTTGGACTCTCCTGTATATACCTGATTGATAAATACAGTAAAACCTCGATTTAACGGACCTCGATTTAACGGACTTCGGATGCAACGGACAAAATTTCTGAGCAAGTCTGATGCATCCCAAATCCATTTCTCGCGGGCTGGCTGCCGGCTCCCGGCTGCCGCCTGGGTCACAGCAGCGGGCTGTCTGGCTGCCGGGTCACGGCTGCCACCCGGGTCACGGCAGCGGGCGGGCTGGCTGCTGGCTCCTGGCTGCCGCCCGGGTCACAGCAGCAGGCGGGCTGTCTACCGCCCGGGTCACGGCAGCAGGCAGGCTGGCTGCCGGCTCCCTGCTGCCGCCGGGGTCCCAGCCGCGGGCGGGCTGGCTGCCGGCTCCCAGCAGCCGGGACCCGGGCGGGCTGGCTGACGGCTCCCGGCTGCCGCCCGAGTCCCGGCAGCGGGCGGGCTGCGGAGTTGCCGCCCCGGCCCTGTAGCGGTCGGGCTGCTGCTCTGACAGCTTGGTTTTTTTAATTATTATTAAATAACAGACTTTTTCATTTAACGGACACCCCCTCGCCCGAATTAGTCCGTTAAATGGAGGTTTCACTGTACCACTATCCAAAATATGCTAGAAAGGTTAAAGTGTTGTATGAATAGCAATTTATTTTGTGGATGAACTGCTTGTTACTCTGGTCAGTATTTTTCTAGATTTTTTTTTTTTTTTTTTAGTGTTTGGTCTTGAGTTGCTACAGAATTGATTATGGTCTGCTTAATACCCCCCACTGGTCTTAATGGAAAAGATATTTTCACCCAGTAGGGATGGTTTACAGCTAACTTTACTTCCCTCCCCCCAAAAAATTATGATAGTAAAGGGTTCCTCACTGAGTACTACAGATGTGTCAGGTTTGAAGATTTCAGCCTGAACTGTTCTGAATTTATCAGGCTGTGAAAAGGCATCAGAATAGTCTTCACTAAGCACAAAAAACACTGGAGGTTTTTTTTGTTGGACACATTCATAACTTAAATGGTTGGATTTTCTTAGAGATATTGTTTTCTTTAATGTTTAAGTTAAAATAAGACTTTGAGACATTCATGCAAAATATTTTTGTTCACCTAGTTTCTTTCTCTGCTTTTCTACACATTTTCCCAAACCGAGTTTAAACTCCATCCCCTAATGGTCACAGAACTGGTGTCTGCAACACCTTTTTGTATATTTATTACAGTTAAGTATGCTTTTTCAGGGCATATGCAACATTTATATAAGCTTTTTTGCTTTACACGCTTCCCCTTATATAATACATTCATCTTTGCTAAAAATCCTTTGTTTCTTTGAAATATTCATCCAGATCCCATAAGCTGGTTGTACAGTGCTGTCTTCAGCCTGTAATGGTACAACTAGCTGACATGGAGTAAAACACAGGTCTATGTTCCATCTGAGCAAGCTATTTAGGCAGAATTCAAACTCTGATTTCCCTTTCTAGCAGTAATAATTCTAGTTTGACTGACCTTTATATTCCATGCTTTTAGTTTGAATGAAGAAATACATGGACATTAACTCGCATGGTACCTTGGCTTAATAGCATATCGGGAAATGTTCTAGAATGTCAGAAATAGGACAGTGTCTAAGGAAAAACCCCACTGACTTTACTGGTAATCCTATTGCAGTTTATAAATGTCATGTTTGTTCTTTTCTTTTTAAGGAAGAGAGTATCCTGTCTTAAACTTGTCCCAAAATTGAAAAGAAGAATAGTGTGTGAAATAATGGCAACCGGAGACTTAAAAGGAAGTTTACGCAAGCTAGAACAAAGACTTCGCTTGTTAAACTATCCTAGAGATGTGGATTACACAGGGTAAGAGGCAATTAGATATTTTGAATGAACTTGTGCTTGTACATCATGATGACCACAAGAACGTAAACCGTTCTGGTAATTGTTAATAGAAATTCCATCACATAGTTAATATGGAAATTATGATCTGTGCATGTGTGTGCTAATGGCAGGGTATTGTAGATACCTCCGCAGATTGAGCACACACTCCAAACCATTTAATTATATAGTGTCAAATTTTGAGTGTGCGCACTAAGTATTTCTTGTTATTCCTTGCTATTCCTTTTGACAGAGCTGATGTTTCTGGGTTGAGATTGGGCCATTTGCTATTGTAGGTAGTCATGACTTCTATTAGCAAGTATCCTCAACAGCCAGAGATGGGACATTGAAGGGGCAGGACTCAGCGTTACTATTGAGAATTCTTTCCCAGGTGCCTGGCTAGTCGATCTTGCCCATATGCTCAGGGTATAACTGGCTGGCATATTTGGGTTTGGGAAGGAATTTTTCCAGGTCAGATTGGCAGGCTTGAGATCCTGTTTTGTTTTGGATATTTTTGCCTTTCTCTGCAGCATGAGGAATAGGTCACTTGCTGGTTTGAACTAGAGTAAGTGGTGGATTCTGTGTAACTTGAAAACTTTGAATGAAAATTTGAGGACTTCATTAACTCAGCCAGCGGTTACAGACCTGTTTACAGGAGTGGGTGGTGAGGTGCTGTGGCCTACAATGTGCAGGAGGTCAGACTAGGGGAGCATGACAATCCCTTCTGGCCTTAAAGTCTGTGGCCTGGTTCAGCTGCAAGTATTGAGCATTGAGTATTATACTGAGCAGTAGACCTACATCTAGATACTAATATCACCCATTACTGCTGTTCAGCATTGACATGGGACACTTTTGTGGGTTTCACTTTTCTTGGACACGTTAGGAGTCCTATGTTGGAGGCAGGATGATTTATGACTAGGTATTATTTACAAATTTCTTATGGGAAATCTATCAATAGTGCAGCTTCACTGTTGGTAACAGTGGTCTACAGAGGTAGTGATAAGAAGTGGCACTGTTCTTTCTATATTAGTGCACTCATTGCTAGTGGTTGAGTTCTGAGAGAAAGCACTGCAGTTCTTCCCACATTGTCATCTAGACCTGAGCAGGGTCCGATGACACTGATAAAATGCTTGTGCGTTTTCTGCTGTAGCACTTCCCCAACTGCAGCTGAAATGCTGAGAGATTTCACAAAAATGTTATTACAGGTACAGTCTGAGATGATTTGCCTCATTTACGCAAATAAGTTACTCTTCTCCCTAGTGAAAGGATTCGATATTTTAATCTGTTGAATATACGTCACAATGAAAATATTCAGTATTTAATACAACAGTTTAATTTTCCTTGGTATCACTAGTCATTTGTGTGAGTAGTTACAAATCAAGATGACTCTCTCAGTAACAAATTGAGTGAAGTGTATTTGTCCTTTTTTTGTCTTTAGCAATGCTTTAACATCACTTGGTGACTTGGAAATGGGAACCATATCCAGTTTAGGACTGATGACCAGGTCCATGTAAACAGCAGGCATAAACATAGTAATTTTGTAACCCTTACACCCTCACTGCGAAGCTGGTATTTAAGAATTCTGTAATATGATATGTTGTCCAAATCCAGAACCGAGTATGGATTTTAAGTTACTTCAATAATCTAATTTGACTTTATCTTCTTTTTGGTATTCAATAACTTGTGAAACAGGGAGGAGGAGCATTTTAACTAACTTTCATGGTGGTTCTCTTAGCTATTGTATGGGGTAAGAAAGCTAAGGAAAAAGTTCTTGGGGCCCGATTTTTATTCTCTTTCCTACCTTCCAAAGCTGTCTCTTTCTCTTCTCTCACTATTTGGTGTCTTGCCAGCCTCAAAACAGGCATTGGTTAGCTCAGAGCTTCTGTACACAAGCATTTCCTGAGCAACACCCCCTGCAGTGTGAAACTGAATAGACACATTTCATGTATGTTCCTTTTCATTTTCACTTGGTAAAGTACTTCTGCTCAAGAATATAGTGTTAGTGTCTGTGTGACTCCTTGGCACAGTATCTCTACAGGAGTCAGTAACTGGAAAAAACAACAGCTTGTTACAAGGGAAGGTGGATCTGCAGATGTGCTATATACACCAGACCCTCTCTATTGCCCACGGTTCGGGGTCCGTGCACATTTCCACGCTAACGCGGGGACTACGTTGCCATGGATCCCAGTTTGAATATTTAAATTTGGGATCCATTGCCGTGACCGTGCTGTACGCGAACCCACGCTATAGTGAGTGTACATCCAAGTGTACTTGGTTGAATAAATGACAACACTATTGCAAAAGCTAAAAAAGTAAGCCATAATTTCTTTATGCTTTCTGCAGAGCTAGGCACTTGCAGAATTCGAGAGGCCCAGGGTAACAGTAGGGCTATTATGAAAAGTGTAACATGCAAGACTTAAATATTATCCAAAAATCCCCAATGGTGCATGCACAAATGCAAGAGAGAGGGAGATTTTGGCATACTTGGTGATATAAGTTGATCCAGTGTTTACTAGTTTTTTGCCTTGATTAAAGTTGGACCTCTGCAAAAAAATACACTTTTTCCATTGTGCTGTGGAAGTAATAGCATGTCGCTGAAGTTGTTTATAGTGAATACTTCACATTTGGCTTAAGGAAAGTTCAGCTGGAGTTTTTCATTTAAATTGATCTTAAAGCTAATGCAATTCTTTCATTTATAATCATGTTTATGAATTTTGTACAAGAGGAAAAAGCAGTACATTTTTCTGGAAACAGAGGACTGGCTTTATAAATAATCTTAGTACATTAACCAGTTCCATAAACTTAAGTGGTTGAATAAAGCAAAAATGTTGTTTAATCCCTTTGAAGTTTTAGTTCTTCAAAAATGAAGAGTAAATGTCAGTTAAAATGTATATCTTCTAATAGGTATGTTAATATACATAAGGCCTATTGTAATAAAAAGATTTATATGGCTACGCAGGAAGATTGAAAACAATGTTAGTGTAGAAAAGATGGTGTATGTCAGTGTTCTTCTTTGAGTTATTGTCTTCATGGATTCCACTCTTGGTGTGCATATGGCCTATGCACATAAGATTGGATTCTTACAGCCTGCAGTATGTTTTGAGTCTGCACCTATGTTCTATATGTCCTTGCCTGTGCACCTCTAAAAACAAGGAATAAAAAGCAGCGCAAGTCCAACCATCCCTTGTTTCTTTACCAACCATGCCAGCAAGACAGAAACCCTGTGGTGTCCAGTTACTTCTCTGTATTTAGTGTTAATTAGTTAGTTTTAATCTTTTTCCTGTTGGCAAAAATAAATGTGTTTAGTCAGATATTTAGTCAGAGTTCTAGCAATATAGAAGAAGTGACATCCCTGCGGTTTAATACTTGACTCTCTCAAGAGAAATTTCAGCACCACTTAACAGGTACTCCAGATGCTTTTGTTTGCCTAGGTGAGGAAAATGTGCTATACATATTTCTGAGAAGTTGGTTCAATAAAAGATATTACCTCACCCACATTGTCTCTCTAGTTAGTATTTCATATATCACTTCTCTAAGTGGATTCAGAAAGCTAGAGAAGCATTCTTAAAATCATTCCTCATGTAATGCTCTATGTCAGCCTCCACGTAGGCCAAAAGAAGGATATATTTAGACCTCACTTCTCCAGTCCCTCTCCATGAGCACCCCAATGGGCCACGATTTCACCCTGAACTTGCATACTATGTCGACTAAGAGCCTCAGTAATCTGCCTCCATTCTAGCATCAGAAATGACCTGAAGCATAAATTATCCTGTCCAGTGCCTACCAAATCAGGACACGAGTGAGGAAATCTAACTTGTCTTGGGCTCAACAGTTAAGGGGTAGTCCAGTGGCCTTACATAAGTCCATCTGGTGCCTCGGTACTGTGTATTAAATGTGCATCTGCAGTACCGATGAAACGTGGATTGCCCTTGCTCCATTGACCCCTTGGTACCTGATGTGCAGGTACCATCAGTACTGGCACTTACAGCATATATGATCCAGAGTTCTCTAACTGTAGGATTAGTAACAGTGTCCGTGATGATGCTGATAGCTAAGCCACCAGTTAATGAGTCATCAATACAGCAGATGAAGAAGGTATCTCCAGTACCAACATCCTGCCCAATTAGGGAAAATGCAGCAGAGCCAGAGCACTCCTGAAAGGATGGCCTTCCTGCCCTCTTGCCACCTTTTGAAAGAAGTATGCTCTTTCTTTTCATCCTCACTGAGACTCAGTAGGGAGTCATCTCCCACATAGTTACCCTCTCCCACTGGGGTAGCACAATATCATCAGGAAGCAACCTGGTACTTACAGGGAACATCCGTCTTGGTACACCCATCCCAGTACCGTATACCCTTATGAGCCTTGGCCCTACTGGATACCCGTGTGGGTGCAGTCATATTCTCATAAACTTGTAATTTCTTCCTTTTCTAAAGTTAGACTGCCCTTCCCATAGAGGCGGTATAGACCAACTTAGGCAGGCCAGCTAGTGCAGTCTCAGATACAGAGACAGGAGGAGGAAAATGACATGGAACAATATCTACAAGGGAAGAAACAACTTTTCCCTGCTTTAGTTTCCCTCATCCTTCCCCAAGGAGGCAGTAAGTCCTCATTGGATAACTTCACGGTGTTCCAGGACTTCATCAAGCATATGGAAAAGACTCTGGAGATATCTCTGGAAGTGGTACAAGAGAAATATGACAAGCTTCTGGAGAGCTTGCACTCTTTCATACCTGGCAGGCAAGCAATGCTAACAAAGGAGGTGTTGGAACCTGCAGAAGACCTTTGGCAGACTCCAGCCACACCCAAATGTTCAAACAGAAGGAACAAAGTCCCTTCAGATGCATACTTGGGTAGGGATGTCCAGAAACCATTGTTTAAGTAGGATTCCTTCTACCTACTTCTAAGCAAATAAACAACTGCTTGTTAGTCACCAAGAGTGGAATCTGTGTGGACAGTCATTTGAAGAAAGGTTACTGTACCTTCAAGAAAGGTTCTTCGAGATGCATTGTCCACCTGGATTCCATAATCTACCTTCCTTTCTTTCTATTACAGAATCCCTGCTCCTCCAAGTTTGTGTATTGGTAAAGGAATGTGAGGGAAGGTTGGGCTAATTGCCTTTTATGCCCTTGAATGGATGGAGGTACACTTCTATGGCATAGGTGTGGCCTCAGTTGATGCTGATCAAAAGAATCCAGTATCATGTATATGCTGTTCATGCGCACCAAGGGTAGAGTCGGTGTGGGCAACAAATCTTCAAAAGACACAGTTTATCTAAGATAAGTAACCATTTTTAATAGAACACTGAAAATTTGTAGAGAGGTATTGTAGCTAGATGGGTTCTTTGAATTATTACTAGACCTCAAGATTGGTGGATAGATTAAATAAGCAAATGGAAAGTAAAAGAGAATTTAGGCTTGTTTTAATAAATAGGTCAGTATTTGCAAGTGTTTATGCCTCTCTTTGGCCATAATCCCTTCTGAAAATCTTAAATTCCATCAGTATTCAGGCTGAGTGCATATGACTTCAATAAGACTCACCTTTAAAGTATTGATGAAGGAATAGTGCTTTTTGAAGCACTTTCTTACCCACATAACAGCGTTTTGGGTATTGCAAGTTGTAGAATTCTTGATTAAAGTAATTCTTTAATGAAACTAAAGGCAATTCATGTTAGTCTCACTATATTTGGTTATTGCTTTCTGCTTTTACCTTTGTCACTGAAGTAGAAACTTTCTTTAATTTCAGAGAGGAGGGTATTCCAGTTACATAGTATTGATAATAGGGCTTCATTAATTCATTGCCTTTGGCCTCCTGCTCATCTACAGAAGGACTCAAGAGAGATGTCTGTGCATCTGCCTCTAGTCTTTGTGGTCTGCTGAAGCTGCAAAAAATATAAGAACTGAATAACAAAATTCAGTTCTATATACAGGTGTTTAGCAGACCTTGAAAAATGTACCAGACGCCTATTATCTGAAGTATAATCCACATAGGAGGTTACAGCAAAGGATACACATCAGTGAGAATCAGAGCAAAATGTTTTCAGTCTGGGTGGAAATCTTGGCTTCATTGGATTAGCAACAAAGAACCGGAATGACATAAAGACACAAAAAAAAATAAAAGTAAACATTGTGAGACACTATAAAGCACTTATTACAATACTGATCTCAGATACAAAGGCTGAGTTTAGGTAAGGCTGAAGGAGTATATTTCAGTTGCTGAGTACGATCTTTCTTTTCTTTTTCCAGTATTTAAATGGTAGGTCTAGATTTCTACCCAAAATCTGTTTGCACAGGAGGTGTTCACTGTTGATTGTATCAGTTGTATAAAGTGTGGCAGTAAAATCATGAAACATAATTCAGAATTTTGTTTAATTTAAAATCCGTACTTTGTCCCAACAAGCTCAACACCAATTCTCTGTGTGTGTGCATGTTGCATATTTGGATTGGTTTGGTGGAAAATGGAAATAGGTGCTGAAAATGCAAATAAATTGGGTAAAGTGTCAGTATTCAAGGTCAGGTAAAAGTGGCAATTTACACTCTACTAAACACTGCTCTTAGAACATCAAAATATGAGTGTCTCTTTCTATGCAGAATTAATATGGCTTAAAATAAATTGCATACTATGTGCCCTGAATTTCCATTTTATACATTTGAGGTTTTTTTTAGATCTATTCTTTTCAGGAATTTGTCTTTTCCAGAGTGAGTAAAAATCTCACCATCTCTATTAAAATTTTGTTTATACCAGGGTTCTGTCTCCTATAGAGGAGTGCATTAACCTTTATATTCAATTACTCATACTATACATTTAGGATTATATACTCCCCACAGTGCATAGTAAAATGCCTGCGGATGTCCCTAGAAAGTTTGTAGAGAGATCAAGACGATGATATGGCCATTATGTTGTAACTAAACATTTGGCTATTTTGTTCAGTGCATACTTGTCATATTTACTTCCCAGTGATAAGATCTGCTCCCATTTGGGCCACTGTTATTTCTGCTCTTTGTTTCTTTTCTTCGTCATCCTTCCTCCTTCTCTGTCTTTATGAGCCCTCAGTTGTCTCTGCTTTTCCTTCTGTTCAGCAACTTCCAGTTTCAGACCCAGTGTACTCACTCCTACCTGTTTCTGCATTCCATCTGCTAAAATGATTAATATAAAATACTTGAATATTGACAGTGAAATATCATTGTATCATTTTAGAGCTGACACTCCAGTGTGATTCATAGGGAGAGAGGAGTGTGAGTCAATTTCAGGCTGTCTTCAGACTCAGGCAAACTTCACTGAATCAGGTGACCTTCTAAATGTGAACCATGTTTTTATCTTTGAAACCAAGAGGGTTAGGAACTTACTTAAAAAGGGGGGGGCTAGGAAAAAGGAAGCTGAGCTTTAACACAATTTAGATGCGTCTTGTGGGCCCTACAGATATACTTTATAGGCTCTATGTTTGACACCACTGGTTTATACTACTTGCTGATTATTTACTTCCATTTATTGTGCAAAATACTTTTTTTTTCCCCAGCAGTTTTGTAAAGGGTGATCCAGCTGCGTTTTTACCCATCATCAGTTATTCCTTCACATCCTTCTCAACTTACATAGCAGAACTTTTGGTGGAATCTGATGCAGAGCTCACGGCTAAAAGCGATTTACGTTTTATTGAAGCTATCTATAAGGTATCTACTTTTCTTGTTCAATGAACATAAAATTAGTTTGAAGTATGACCTGATAATTACACTGCCAAATATTTAATACACATCTCTGCTGGCTAATACAATAATTTTGGAAATGGAAATATTGGTGACACAATCATTTTGGTAAGTCCTGCACAAGAGGTTTGTCTAACTGAGCTGGGTTGATTTGTAAAGCATATTTAAAGTGTCTTCTGCTGGCATCTAGAGCAGGAGTGGGCAAGCTTTTTGGCACTAGGGCCACATTGGGGTTGCAAAATTGTGTGGGGAAGGCTGTACCTCGCCAAACAGCCTGGCCCTTGCCCCCTGACTGCTCCCCTGAAAACTCCCCACCCATCCAACCCCCCACCGCTTCTTGTCCCCTGACCACCCTCTCCTGAGACCTGCCCCCCTCCATAGAACCCCTCCGCATATCCAAGCCCCCCTGCTCCCTGTGACCTGACTGCCCCACCCCTATCCACATCCCCTCCCCCTGACAGCCCCCCGGGATTCCCACACCTATCCAACCCCCCCCCCTCCCGCCCCCATGCCTCTTTCCCTGACCACCTTATGGGACTCCCTCCCTGTGCTGAAACCTTGATTTCAGCAGCAATGCAGATGTACCCTGAGAGTTAGGGTGTTAAGCCTGTAAATGCATTGTCTTTTTATATTTTTATTCTTTTTAAATTGAAATAAAATCTGAACAACAGTTAGTAATTTTTAACTTTGTCTTATATGGATAGGTAATAAATATTTTAATGTAATTTATTGCTAGCTGGTTGGTTAATGTGTGTTTCAATTTAATCTAAAGATTGTACACAAAAATCTTCCGATCAAGTTTGTGTTCATAATGTTCTGTTTTAATGAATAACCAAGATTGCTAATCTTTAGATCTTGATTCAAACTGAATTCAATTATCATCTGTTTTTACAGGGTTTTTTTCCTTTCTTTCATGGAATTGAATAGACTAATTTGTCAAGTTATTTTTTTGAAAGTTTCTTTATAGATATGTAGTTTTAAACCATCAAAATTTTAAGTCCATCGTGTTTTAAACATACATATGAAAATGTATAGCGATTTCTGCTTGTTATATACAGACTGCAATATACTTTTTTTCACTGGTACAGCGTATGTAATTATCCTTAAATTACCCTATAAATATGTCATATACCTGGGTTAAAAGTAAATGTGTGGTGCCATCTTAGTTAAGACACTTTACAAAGGTGTGGGGGGGTTTTTTGTTTTGCTTTTTTGGCGAGGTGGAGGGCTAGTGGTTTTTTGTTGTGAGGGAAATACTCAAATGTGGGTAGAGATGTGCTGCTCATTTTAACATTAAGTAAAAATATCGTTTCAATTCTAATATTTCTGTAAGTGCCAGTTATTGTTGAAATAGACATACTAATATCAACAGATTAGGAATCACAGTATTTGACTTTTACAGAGCTTTATATTTAATACAAAGAGGCTCACATAAATGCACCTTTTGTCAAACTTTTTAAGGTATTTTGTGAAATTCTACTTTTTATTCTAGCAATGCACTTCACTAAATGACACTACACTTTGAATCTATGGTTCTGTACATTTTCCAACTATAGGGGGATTTAAGTGCTATAATAGGTTTGTATGGGAGGTTGTTTAGAATCCCAATAATTGGAATTTTTTAAAAAAAAACTTGGACAAACACCAGTCATGGATGTTCTAGGTTTACTTGGTTCTGCCTCAGTGCAGGGAGCTGGATTTGGTGATCAATCAAGGTCCCTTCCAGATCTTCACTTCTATGATTTTATGATTCTCTCTAGAACTGAAAGAAATAAAACTGTGCATTCATATTCTCCAAAACTTTTTTTCAAACTTGCTTAGTTATTTAGACACATATTAGGTTTGGTATTTGTCTTTTCTTTTCTTTTTTTAAGGAGTGATTTGATTTAAGAGTGCCCGGTAGATTGGCATATGATGGAAGTTCCAGTTATGAATATGCATAAGTTCCAGTTTAGAATATGCAAAGACCAACATGTGAAAAGATTCACTGGCAAAACTAAGGGGGGGGGGGGAAGGGGCAATTGTGCAAAAATAAGAACAAAAATATAGTTCTACAGAACAGAGAATATACAGAGGTTTGGGAAACTAATTAAGTTTTACTCTCTTGCAGCTACTTCGAGATCAATTTCAATACAAGCCAGTTTTAACAAAACAGCAGTTTCTCCAGTGTGGCTTTGCAGAAAGGAAGATACAGATTGTTTGTGATATTATCAGTACGGTGATGAAAAAACATAAGGAATTAAGTAATATGAATAAGGTACTGAGCAGGGTGATACTTCAGATATGATTTACAGTAATTGAGAGACTCACTATATTTTGTAACATTTCAGTTCAAATGTTGCTCTGACTAGAAAAAATAATCATGGTAATGATCACTGAAGTTAGAATGGGGGGAGGGGGGGGACCCTAAATCAGAGTCCATCCCCATACACTTCAGTATGTACAATATATAGGATGTATCAGATAGTTAAGTGATTCTGCAGTTCCTGCTTGCCAAAGGACCTAGACCGGGGGTTCTCAAACTTCATTGCACCATGAACCTTTTCTGACAAGAAAAATTACTATACGACCCCAGGAGGGGGAACCGAAGCCTGAGCCTGCTCAAACCCCACCTTCCTGTATGTGTGTGTGTAGAGGGGAACATTGCCAAAGGGCTTCAGACTCTGGGTGGAGAGGCCCTGTAACCTGAGCCCCACTGCCCAGGATTGAAGCCCTCAGGCTTTGGCTTCAGTCCCAGGTTGTGGGACTCAGGCTTCAGCCCCAGGAGATGGGGCTCCAGCAAGTCTAACGTCAGCTCTGGCAACCTCATTAAAACGGGGCCGCAAACTAATTTCAGAACCACTGACATAGACATACATTTTGTAGTGACCAGACAAAATTTCAAGCAAAGATCAAACAAATTCACGCCTATTAGCAGTAAGTTTCAAGTACTCTGTTATGCTTCTGGATGTAGTGAGAATATCATTGCAAAGAAGTTCATTGTACTTCAGGAACAACTGTTAAGGTAGACAGGAACAAAAATTGAATATCTGCTTGTGTTTTTTTTAATTTCCTGAAAAGTGTAACACTAACAGTATTGTGTTCAAAAACAAACAAAACAAACTTTTAAATGCAAGCATCTACAACAATTTATGTGGCTGTATATTTTCTTGCTACTTGTATGTGAATTTTAGCTGGATTCACAGTACACATGGGTCTTATTTATATATAGATTCTAATATTTATTGATTTAGTATTAGGGCAGGTAAGAAATCTAACATATCAGTTGATACCGGGTGTGTGGGCAAGTTCCTTTCAGAAAAGAATTTTTAAACTTGTTCCTACCTCATACAAACTTGTAGGATATAGATTGTGGGGCCAAAGTGCAGCTCCATGCTTCTCCTCTCCACCCCATTCTCTGCCTACCAGACTTTGGGGGTGTGAGGGAGGCAGTGGGTTTTGGGGCTTCTGACCAACAGGGAAGGAAGGGTCTCGTGGCTTCAGCCCCATAGGAGGCACCTTCCTCACTCAGGGATGAATTCCTTAACCCCATCACCCTGCCGCAAAGCAGGAGCCCTGCAGGGCTGAAGCCCAGCAGGCACACCCAGCTCTTGAACTTCTGAAGATTATCGCATGTTGCTCAGAGTATCGGTATGTTTGGCCACTCCTAATATAGATAATCATTGCATGTAACACTAGCGTTAAGAAGTTCAATTCTATGCATTTGTAACTCGTGATCCTTATTGCTGTTAAAGAAATATTTTCCTATTATTGTTTTTAAAATCAGTGTTAAATAGCTTACAAATATTTTTTCTTTAATATCCATGACCAGGTTAAACTCAGCCTCATATGCAAAATGTGGTTTGTGAATGTACATACATTAGATTCACATTCAAATGTTTGTTTTATCCACTATTAGCATTCTTAATTTCACATTTTTTTTCTATTTTTGGTCAATATTTTACCATGAAAAAATCCAAATGTGTTTCATATGATAATTTTGAACAGCTTATTTTGGAGGTGGGGGGAAATGACTGCTAATGTGGGATTTTTGTTTATTTTGAAGGCTAAATCTCAAACAAGAAAAAAACCCAGGTCTTTAAAATCTGAGTCACAGGCAAATTGTGAGAAACTTCTTGCTGATCCTGTTTGCAGGACTGTGATTTCTCTGCAGGTATGAAAATAGAAAGAAAATTGTTTGCTTTTTTTTAATGTATACAGTTTGAAGTTCTTTGACACTGGTGATATTAGCAAACTGAACTCAGGCTGATCTGCAGTCGTTCAGCAAGCCAGTCCTTTCCTAGATTGTAAGATTTCACTTAAAATAAACAAAAACAAAAACTTTAGTTGTGAAGGTAAGTGTAAAAACAAGATTGAAAGAGTGGCTCTGAGAAATGTTCACACTGAATTCTGATGATGGCATTTAACATCGCATTATAATTTAACTTTCATTGCTGATCAAATATGCAAGAAAGGACAGGGACAAACATAATATGAAGATGTGCACAATCTATTGATGGTGGGTAGAATGTGTGTGGGCTGTGAATGTAGTTTGAACTCTTTCTAATCAAACCATAGGTAATACTACAATATCAGAATGTCATCAGAAATGCTTTTTGATATTCTGCCATAATCTGAAAATGTCTCATTTTCACATTTCTCAGCATATTATGTTTGATCTACTAACCTCTGCTACTGAGGGAGAGAAAGAGCTTTTACTTTTATTCTTTGCCACAGAAGCAGCAAAATTACACCCTGCAGAACTTTACAGAACTGTAATTGCTTAGTAAATAGAGACAGTTTCTACTTAATGCCAGAACATAGCACCACTAGCTGTTAAAATCTGCCCTTGTCACAAAGATTACTTGCTTCTGGCATGATTTACCATCTGACCCTATCCTTTCTGGATGATAAAGTAGAATTGGGAACATGTGGGACACATATGGACAGATAATCCACATCTATCAGCCACAGTAAAATATGCATTAATCAACCAGCATAGAAGAACTCTGCAAACAGTTGACCTTTGGTTACCTCCCTTTTTAAAGCATGCTAATTGAGAAGCTAGTAGAGAAGTCTCCAATTCTATCTTTCAGCTGCCGGTGTTCCAGATCCTTTTTATACTGGCTTTTGGCTAGTGCATGATACAGAAAAAGAGCTTATTGCTCTGGACAGGAGTAGGTCTTCTATCATAGATAAGAGAAGTAGATTCCTACTCATTTTGTTAAACCTCTTGTGACACTTGATACTATTGATCACCCAGTACACCTGTCCACTCTCCAAGAGAAATCGCTGTCCGGAATGGTCTAGATTTATTTGGATCTGTGAGGGGAGCTGAACTTGATGACTTCTCAAGTTCCCATCCATCCCTAAGTTTCTATGATATGTATGTGATTTCTGTAGTAAGATGTGGCCTTGAAACATAAACTCTTGTATCACAGAGGCCTAGCATGAGACCTGAAGCCTGAACCAAAGTAAGCAAAAGCATGGCTAAGCAAAGCTGGGCTGTGAGCCAGAGGCACACCCTGCTTGCAGAAATTGGCAAGAAGAGGGCTGCTAAAGGCATGTGTTGGGTACGTGTGCCAGGAGAAAGGCAGTAATGAGCCAAGGAGTTGTACCTCAATACATCAGTAGGGATGAGAAATCAGTTCTGCACCTGTATAAAAATAGGTTTCGGAGTCCATATCATTGTCTGGCCAAGGGGGCAGTGGAAAGTCCCGCCACTGACTGAGCTGGTCCATGTACTAGGGGCACATATGTACTAGCAGACCCGTCGATATCTAATCCGGCGAGCTAGAGACTGTTTCATTTGACAATAAACCCGGCCGGGTGCCTTGGTACCTTACTAGAGTCTGTGGTCTTTAGGGGTTCTGCTGTGTCCGCTATCTGCGCAGAGCTGTGACAACACACAGAGGGAACATGCATGCAGCCAACTGATTTCATCATCATTGAACAAGAGCAAAGCACCACACTGGTAGCTTCTTTTGATTCTTTTAAGGCCTTCTTTGCTACTGTTACTTATTACTTCTTTGTTACTGTTACTTGTTACCAATTTTGTGGTGGGCTGTTTTAACCATTTAACAGCCTTAGTTATAGTTTGCAATATTTTACATTTTAAGGCTACAGTCTCTGCCCTAGCCTTACATGTTACATTACATATTTCCCCCCCATTATATTTTTTAAATTCTGTAGGGGTGTGCAGGGAGGGGATAAGGGGTTCCCTGGCTCCTGTTTTTTTGCCATGTTAGATTGCAGTTCCTACAGCGGACAGCTCACTCACCAGATCAGCGGTCAGGGTCACCAATGTTGACAGGCGCTACCGGTGTGGTAGTTTGCTCTTGTTCAATGATGATATTAGTCAGCTGCGTGCGTGTTCCCTCTGTGTGCTGATACAATAGTTTGTTTCAGGGCCGCATCTTACTACAACTTCCATACTTGATTATTGTATCTTGTAATGAAGCCACGCAGCCTGAAAAAGTTGAGCTGATATAAAATGGAAAAGTTAATTTGCTTAGCAGTGCACATTACCATGAGCACGTCACTTTGGTGTTCTGCTTTTTCCACTGGCTTCACACTGAGTAGAGTATAATTCAAGGTCTGTGTCCCCTTCATGGGCCTCAACCTAGCTACCAGGCTGCATGCCCTTCCATCCACAACTTGTGACTTCCCATGACTTCTGAGTTCCGTTGGAATAATCAAATTGTTAAGCAGTAGGGAGAGAGACCTGTTAGCCTTTGAAGTCAGAACATTCAGAGAAGTAGGGTTTACATAACTGAACTCTTGCAGGAGGGAAGAGACCTTGCTGTGCCAAGAAAAAAATGTAAAACTCATCTTTTAACTTGTCTTTCCCTCAGTAAGTCTACCTAGAAAAAATAAACAAACAAAACCACCTAATCAAGCTGTTTTTCTAGCAGGGGGCCGAGGAAAAGGAGAGATGTTTCTGACTTTAAATATGTGGGAGGCAATAGTGGTGATGGGCCATATGACTCTGAAAAGATTATCAAGGATAACTTTGTTTTTGTTTTCACAGTTTAAAACAGGAATTGTCAACCTTTGGGAAATCCGCTGGTGGGCTAGGACGTTTTGTTTATCTGCAGGTTCGACTGATTGCAGCTCCCACTGGGCGCAGTTCCAGGCCAATGAGGACTGCAGGAACCAGCGTGGGCCGAGGGATGTGCTGGGTCTTGGGCAAATAGATAAAAGCAAAATAAATAAATGAGAACATTGAATATTTAGTTGGCAAGAATGTTTTTATTATAATAAATCATACATATGGATTATTGTTTTTACGTACAAAGAAACCTCAAGTGGAACGTCACCCAGATTGTGAAGTTAATGTGCATGTCTATGATACAACCATTCCAGTAGATAGAGATCATGAAGAAGAATCCTGTGTAGCTGATGATGATTTGGAAGTTGTGTGTGAACAAGTAAGAATTACAATTTTAAAATGTAGCGTTAGAGTTTGGAAGCAAAGTGGCTTCCAAATATCTTATTAATTTTTTTCAAAATTAAGCTTCATCTATAAGTATATAATACGTGGGCAAAGAACATTGGTGGTACAATTGTACTACTTGTTAAGAAAAAAAGTTTCTGACCTGAATATCACTTGAGACTTGCATCTTATTTATTTTCAATAGTACAGTGTGCAATGTACTGTATAAGCACAAAAAAGAAGGGCCCTTTCCCCATGAGTTATGATTTTTCCTCTCTTAAAAGACCATACCAGATGGTCAAAAAATAGAGGATAGAGGGAGAAGAGGTACAACAAACCTGCAGGAATAGTCATGTTGTGGCTCGTCTTGTCTTGATTATTATTTCAATATAAAGCACCCCCGGTTGCCCCACAACTTCAGAGTCAGCTGGCTAGTTTCTGGGAAGTCTCTAATGTGCAAACTTTTTGCATAAAGCAGTTCACAGAAATTTCTGAAGGAAAAAAGCATTTATAAATGTGACTCATCACAATGATTGAAATGACCTAGTGGGGAAGAAAAACTGTTCTACACTTCTGCAGTAGAGTTTATCATGTCTGTACAATTGTATTTATGCCTAAAATTAGAGAAAATAAAATCTATGATTGTCCTTATTTCAAGGCCACAGAAGATAATAGTCAAATGGAGTTGCTAAAGAGCCAGCTTGCTGATTGCCAAGAAAAACTTCACAAGCTAAATTGGATGGAAGATAAACTACATGTTTTAGAAGAGAGACTTAAAGGGAAGGTGATTATAGATGAGAAGGACTGGAATAATCTCCTGAGCCGGGTCTTGCTCCTTGAAACAGAACTGTTATTGCAGTCAAAAAAGGTATAATTTTACCCTAACCTAAAGCATCTATTTTTTTAGGGAGGTGGAATCTGTAGCAGGGTGGATTGATTTAAATTGGGGTTTTAATCTTATTTAGCATTTGTATGTTATTTGCTTAATGAAAGAATGATTATTATTGGTTGGTATAACCAATAAAAATATGTTGTTTTGCACCTAAATATGTAGAACATCAGAGTTATGAACTGACCAGTAAACCACACATCTCATTTGGAGCCACAAGTACACAATCAGGCAGCAGTAGGAGAGACACCCCGTCTTTCCTCCTCCCCCCACCCCGCAAAAAAGGGAAAAACAGTACAGTACTGTGCTAAATGTAAACAACAACAAAAATAAAGGGAAAGTTGGAAAAAATGGACAAGATAAGGAAACTGTTTCTGTGCTTGTTTCGTGTAAATTAAGATGGTTAAAAGCAGCATTTTTTTTCTGCATAGTGAAGTTTCAAAGCTGTATTAAGTCAATGTTTAGTTGTAAACTTTTGAAAGAATAACCATGATGTTTTGTTCAGAGTTGTGAACATTTTTCAAGGGGTTCGTAACTCTGTTCTACTGTGTAGCCTCTATATGAAATAGAGTACTACTTTTGCTAAACAGGGTGATAAACTATATCTATGCACAGTTAAGCAATTAAAAAGCTTGACATACATTCATTCAAATTCTTAATTTTTACTACTTAGAAAACAGTGAATGAAGCAATTATTTTCTACTAGATTAATTTTTTTACTTGTGATTTGTATCGATATATTTAGATGAAAATTCAAAATACACTAAAACAGTATTCAAAATTTGTTTGCTAGTTAAATACTTAAGAAGGAAGTTGTTTTTTTTAAAAAAAAAATCAAAACCTGTTTTGCATTTAAAACCAAGTTGTGAAACGAAGGATGTTGTGATAAATGAAGCGGGGAAGCCTTTTATGAACACCCAGCCAGCTAGTTAGCTATAAAGTGCCTCTTGGTGGCTGTTCTCTGTTTGCTTTACTTGCAAAGGGTTAACAAAGTTCCCCAGGTAAAGGAAAAGGAGTGGGCACCAGATCAAAAAAGCTAATGGAAGTCTAGATCTTTTTAAAATGGGGGAAAATCTTCCCTTTGTTTGTGTGTTGTGTTCCTCCGGGAAAGAGGGGAACAGAGGGCAACAGGAATGCTGTGTAAGGTTTGAATCAAATATAAAAATTCATCTTCCATATCTAGAAAAAATTATTGGACAGGGCATGTTTAAATAGATGTGATTAAGTTTATTTATTTATTGTCTTGTAGACTTTGTGTGCTAACCCCAGATGCTTTTGTTTGCTTGTAACCTTTAAGCTGAACAAAGAAGGCTATTTTGAGTACTTAATTTTTGTAGTTGTTTCTTTTAAGATCTAGCAAAAAGCCTAAATTCCAGATTATTGTTTTTGTTTTTAATAAAATTTACCTTTTTTAAAGAACAGGATTGGATTTTTGGTGTCCTGAGAGGTTTGTGCATGTTGTTTGATTAGTTGGTAGCCACAGCTGATTTCCTTTGTTTTCTTTCTCAGTTTGGGGTGGGGAGGGGAGCTTGAGGGTAACCCACAAGGAGGAATTCCCCAGTGCTCCTTCCTGGGTTCAAAGAGTTAGGGGGGGGGGGGTTTGCACTTGGGTGGTGGCAGCTTTTACCAAGCCAAGATTAGAGAAAAGCTGTAACCTTGGGAGTTTAATATAAGCCGGGAGTGACACGTATTAATTTTTAGAATCCTTGCCCACTCCTACCTTCTGCACTCAAAGTGACAGGGTGGAGATTTAGCCTTGACAGACATATTATCTATAGTTAGTGAATTGAAGTGATTGTTTCATGGACTTGTAGAGTATGTCTACGCTGTAATAAAAGGCCCACGCCATGGCTGCAGGGCTGGGTCAGTTACTCGGGTTTGCCGGACTTGGGTTATGGGCCCGTAGAATTGCTGCATAGATGCTGGGATGATTTAGTTGGGGATTAGTCCTGCTTTTTGAGTAGGGGGTTGGACTAGATGACCTCCTGAGGTCCCTTCCAACCCTGTTATTCTATGATTCTATGTCCAGGCTCGGGCTGGAGACTGGATTCTGGGGCAAGGATCTTACCACTTGGCCCCCAGCCTGAGACCCCATGTCTGTGCAGCAGTTTTATAGTCCTAGTCTGAACCCTGCGAGTTTGAGTAAGCTGACTCGGCCCAGCTGTAGGTGTTTAATTGCTGTATAGACAGATCCATAGATTTTGGTCACTCTTTCTTTCAAGATTTTAGAACTCGCAGATCTCATCCTCACACCTTGTTTTTATTTGTTCATTGGAAGAGAAAAGAAAAGGGTTTCCTCTTCAACTTACTTCTAATGACCTAGTGATTAAACTGAAATTGTTGAATAAATGGAAGTGGAAAAAGTGTTCTTTCTGTACTTACAGAATAGCTTACTGCTGTCAAAAACTAAGTTAGCATTTCAACAAAGTATTTGGTTCCAAGTGACTTGCACCACTTCAGTGACTTGACTTTCTTTACAACTTCAGCAACAAACATGTGCTGCTTAAATACTACCTATTCATTTAATTTAAATGGATTTTAATAAGGTTAAGCGTGATATAGGTTTTTGTAATTTCATATTTCATTGTCAATAGGTTTCTTTAAAAAAAGTATTTAAATTTTAAAATGCTTTTGATTAAAAAAAAACACAAAACAACAACCCATTTTATCTACCCTGAGCTGTAGTAACATTTAGCAATTAGTAGATATTCTATTTGTAGGGCAATGTGTGGCCATGAACACATGATATAATTTTAAACAAGGCAGAAACCTCAATTTCCTTATGAGCCCGCTATTCCTCCTCTCTCCCAATTGAGCTCTCTCCCCCATTCAGAGCCCCCTATTTCCCTCTCACCCCCAAAAAAGTTAGTGGCTTATTACTGAAAAGTGCACCGCTATTTCTTCCGGACTTGTGGAGCAGCACTGTGCATTGTAATGGAGATTCCCAGAAGGAGCCTGAAGACCCTGAGGGAATTACAGAAATAGCTCTGCAGTTTATCAATGATGGCCACTATGTGAATATGTGGTACTAATATATTTACTGAAGGAATGTAATTACTGTTTGGTTGCTGTTGTGTTTTGAAAAAATTCAGCCTGCTTAGTGGCAGGTGGTTTTTCTCTTATTCTGATTGTCTCATCCTACCCTGTTGGATTTTTTCCCTGTTACTGTAGTAATTTTATATGAGACAGCCAATATACCACTGATAAATTGAATATTATTTAATTTCCCAAGGCAAGGTATATCATATTTTGAAAATAGAGACTGTTTTTACAAGAGCTTCTTGAAAAGATTAGACTTTCATTCTGTTTAGCATTATCTGGGTTTCACACTAGACAGTGCATTTTTCTGCAATCAAAAATGAAGATATTTCCTATCTCAAGGCACATCATCTAGAAGCTAGATGCAAAATTAAGCATGAGAATTCAGCAGATGGTTTCCTCACTACTGTCAGAAACTTGCTTCATTCATTGGGCAAGTTTCTCATTGATCATCTTATTGATTTCTGATTTAGTGGTTGGCATTTCTCCAATTCTATCAATCCTGGTTGGTGACATTAGATAAACTTTCTAAATGCACATGAGGTTTAGTGACATCACTATGCTGGATATGTTTAACATGCCGTAGCAAATCAGCATTTTTCCTCAAGGCAGTGTATTTTTTTTTTAACTTTAAAAGCTTTTGAGAGGTAGGTAGGTGTGTGTGTGTGTTAAAAATAAACATATTGAAAAATTTTATATATGTCTAATGCTAGTGTTCACAGAACAATATGTTGGTGAGTATGTGTTCAGGATCTTCCTGTAATGCTGTAAATTACAATCCTCAGAATACTTCAGTTATTGTGAAAATCTGTCCCAAAGTTGAAAATCTTTGCAAAAAATACTTGACTGATGCAGTGTCTTGCAGAGTGTTAGGATGTTGAGTCAGTCACACCATTTTGTTTGGTTGTAGAAAGTTGGAGATATCCTTGGTGTGATAAACATATAATATGGTTCTCATACTACATTTATTGAAAATGCGTTGCTCATCTAAAAGAGATTTTTTTGGGGAGGGGGGGATAAATGAGGAAAGCTGTCATCTCTCCATGGTGTTTCAAGATGCTCACTTAGTAAAATTTAAAAGAAAATTAAGTTGCTTAAAGGATGAATATGGAACTTTTTAATTCTAGATCATGTTTGAATTTTTCTCAGGTCAATAGTGACTGAAATGTGATACCATCAGATGCCTATTAATCAGTCATTGTGGATTAATTTGGTCTTATTTCTCAGTGCATGTCCAAATCGCACAACCATTGTTAACAGTTTGTTACCCTTGCTAGTGCTCTCAGAAAGCCAAGGGTTGGATGAACATAAAGAGAATTGTCCTCCCTTTCACGGGTCACTTGTTGAGGCACATTGTGGTGGAGACAGTGTGAAGAAACTTGCCCCTGGCCTCAACTAGCCCAACTGTACCCGTTGTGTGGCTTGATAAATGCCTTCTAATCTGGAACGTTTCAATACTACTAAACCCAATTAAAACAATAGATAAATATAGATAAACATTATTTTGCACTGTACTATAGATTAGACCTGATATTTATCTGCCACTTAAATATTTGAATGGTCATGCCATTTTTGAAGATATGTAATTAGATTTTGTTTCTTTTTAGTCTAAACTATTGTAAGAGCAGGAATACACAAAAACAAGTTTGATTTAGTTTGTATGCACCATGGTTGCTTATTTTTCAGTACGGAAGGAGCTGGTTCTTGAAACCTTTTTCTGAGAAGCTTTGAAATCCCAAAATAATATAAATATTCTAAGGCTATGCCCATGCCACCGTAAAATCAGCAGCGGCACACATTGGACTGAGAATACCTGGGAGCTCTGAAGGCAGCTGTAATGGAAGGGGTTGGGGAGAGGAAGACAGTCCAAACTTCTCCCAACTCTGAGGATAGTAATTACTGTTTTCCCACCCCCAAATGCCTGGGAATGGGGCAGGAAAGACACCTGGAGGCTATGCCCGCACAGCTCTTGGGACCTTCACACCGACCCCCCTCAGTGTAATAGCCTTCTGCTGCAATTTAAGGTAGTTAGCCCCATAGTCAGCATGGTAGATTTCTGTGTTATAGTGCTGAATGTGCAGACTTCAAATCTTGCTGATCACTCACAATGGCGGGGGTATTGGGGGGAGGGGTGTGTGTGGTGTTACACTTTTCCGTTAAATCAAACTAGGGAATTAGATACAAAAAATGTATATTAAAAGTTGGCACTGCAGCCTTAATTCTGCCTCTTGTATGTTCACTTTATGATACAGACTTCAATTACATGATCATATACTATTTTTTTACAGGACCCCTACATCATTTAGCATACAAGATGGCTGCTAGCAGGCAGAATTAAGATTGCATTGACAACAGTAAATCTGGTACTTGTTAACTTCTGAGTTCTTAACTTGTAACCAAAATAATGTTGTTTTAATGTAAGTTTTTGTATTAGAATATATGTGGCTCTTAGAATGTACATTTTACATGTGCACACACCCTACTCCATAAATTCATATGGTGCATTATTAAAATGAAAACAATTCTAGTCCCAGAGAGGTTTTACAAGAGTGGGGGTGTCCATCTACATCGATTATCTTGCAGGATTTGCGCCTAAAATAGACACACACAAGTTCATGTTTCTCAAAGGAAAAAACAGTAACTTTTGGTGGTCAAGGAAAAACCCTAAAACTAACTTTTTATTGTCTTAGCAAATTAATCCATACTCAGTACTCAGATGGCAATTAATCCGGAAGAAGAAAATGGTCACATTATAGCAGAGAAAGCAGATATAGCATTAATATTGGCAATGTATAAAACAGTTTGTTTTTCTCACCATTTGTTATAATGAGCCAACTGGGTATTTTAGCCAAAATTTTCAAACTTGATTATCTAAAATTAAACAACCAAATCCAGCAATAGACCTCAATCACCAACCTGAGAGTCAGAGAAGCAGAGCACTTGCAGCTGCCTGTAGTCAGTTATTCAGAGCTGTTGATACACAGTGTCTTAATAAACAATCAATCAAACAATCACACCTGGATTTCACAACTGTGAAATTTTTGGGCTCAGTTTTTACAGCAAGGTTGGTATTTCAAAAGACAAAATGCTTTAATGAAATGACCAATGGGTATACTAATATAAAAGGTAAAATTTTGCATGCTTTACTCATAGAAGTAGTCACATAAAGCTACTTCCATAATGCTAGAAAAATGTGGTCAGTCCTGTACATAGATATGCATATATTCACTACCTGATTAGATTTCTCAGATGGCATTTAAATAAGACTCATGGCTAAGTTATCAAAATTTTTTGTAAATGGCTAAAACAATTGTTGTTTCAGAGTGACTTATCTACAGAATTTAACAATATGAGCGAAGACCATACCTCTAGTAGGAATACGACTCCAATTTCTCCTGGTGAGTGTTTGCAATGCTCTTTACTGAAAAGGTTTTCTTTTAAGCATCTTTTGCCAACCTTGAATAAAATCGTGTTAAGTTCAGCTGTTTCAGGCATGAGCCAGCCCCTGAAATCACCCTGTTAGTTTTGGGGATTTTCTGTATGTTTCCGATATGATAAAATGTGTTGTGTTTTTCTCCCCTCTCCTGTGTTGCTGTGTCTATCCTCACAAAGATAATTAATTATTAGAGAAAATATTTATTTGTTTATAGTAAGCTCAAAATAAGCCCTGGGACATCAATGTGATTTTTTTTTTTAAAGTTGATATTCAGAGACACATTATCCTTTTTTCCCCTTTAACAAATTGTAGAATACTAGTAAAAGTAGTGGGTAGTGGCCAATAAATTTCTGAAAGTGTACACAGCAAGCTTTTGAAGCTAACTATTTCCTAAGTACAAAGGAGAAAATAACACTAATTATCTTTTCAGGTAAATACCTCCCTCTGGATAGCCCCATCACTGAGGCCAGAGAAGTAGTGGCAGAGATGTAGAAAACCGAATCAAATTTTTCACTCACTCTCTTACTTAGACTTCATCCATATTGCCTCTCTCTTCTTCCTTCTTCTTGCCTTGCCATTCCCCCAAGTCTGATCTGCCTTTAGTTTCCTAATTCTCCCACTTGATCTTCTCTGGTAATATACACTTCAAGCACTGAGATGTGCTTTCAACCTTAACTTCCCCTTAAAGTGTTCTGTGCAGGAATATATATTACCCGGCATGTTTATGGTACTGTCTGTAGTTTAAAATCTTTCTCGAGTCAAAATCTTAGTCTTAATGAGTCATAGAATTAATTTTTGTAGATAGCAGAGTAAAGATAAGATTCTCTCTGACTGTGATGCCTGATAAGTGAAGTGGCAAACTAAATATTCTACACCATTTACTTCTGTAACATTTTCTAGATTGTCCTGCATATCAAGCTTGCTCTAACACCCACAATTGTATTGTCAAAATATGTAAATTTGTCTTAGTGGGCTATATAAATTTGAATAGCTGTACCTTAGCACGTGATATAGATCAGCTGCCATCTGGAGCCTTTGAAATCCACTACTAAATAGTGACGTCTACAATGTTATTTTCTGACTGCAGGACTCAGGATTTGTAACTTGGATCCATAGACTGTAGTTTTAATTAAAAAAACAAAACAAAAAAAACAAAGCCACCTTTTTTGAAATGGGAATTTTTGATTTCCTCGGGAACACAGGTTTTAAAAATAGTTACATTTTTAAAAAAATGCTAGGATAGCATCAAGCTTTTCCTGATACAAAGGGTAGGGATTTTTTAATGTGTTTGATATCTTGGCCTAGCTCTGCTTCTATTGAAAGTGGTACTTATTGCTATAGAAATGTTTAAAACCTGGTTCTGGTGAATGAATACTAGCCCTAGATTATTGGAAACTGACTATATTTTTGTTTGTATTTCAGCTGTTTATACTGTAAATCACTTACTGAACAGTAGAATTAAAAACATGTTTGGAAAAGCTTTTCATGTTCTAGTAAAATATGTTTACAAAGATAATTATTATATTGCTTACACTTTTTTTTTAAGTTTAAAAGATCCCACAGCTGTATAAGACAGTGGTTTATAGTAAGAAAACAAATGTGAGCTGTCTGAAATTATTATTGAATGTTTTTCCCAGTAATTGTACTTGCCTAAGTGTTTCAATTGACTGTAATCATGACAAATGGAACATTCCTGGATAATCTTTGCTGGAATTTCTTTTTTGTCTGCATCATACTGAGCATACTCTGTTCATGTTATTTTAAAAGAATATGAGAAACCCATCTTGGACCTTTACCAGTAGCCTCTTTCTTTCTAAACAATGAATTCTCTTCTGTTATTGCATACTGTAAATCACACTGTTCGATAGCTGACCCTGCTGCAAGAGAGCAAAAAGGCAAAGGTGACCTAAAAATGAATATTTCTCCACAGATATTGAGAGGAAGGAGGAGATGCCAGAGACTCTTCATCAGTCGTCTGGATACAGTTCACTATTATCCACAGACCCATCTCCCAAAGCCGCAACCATTAATTATCATGGTTTGACAGAGGTTTCAAAGGTAAGTAAAACTGGCAAATGCTTAGTTGATTTCCTTTCTAAGGTCAAGAGAACAAGTAAGCATTAGTTTTAGTTGTATATACTACTGGCAAAAAACAGCAAAACTATGCAAAACTTCATCTGTCTCATAAAAATCCTTTTGATATGCAAACAGTGCTTAAAGTAATTTTTGTGCATGAATCCTCCAGGTTAAAAGTCCATTTCTGAAGATTGTTGGCTTTGAAGAATTGCCTAAATATGTTCCTTTTAAATTGCAGGAGACAACAAGACAAAGAATGGAAAGGATAAGTAAAATGTAAGTAATAGAAAAGGGCAGCAGGAATTCATTTCCCAATAGGGAATTGTACTGGACTAAGGCATATATAGAATGTGCATATGTGTTCCAAACCTCAAAGGTCTCTACATCAGGTGTGGCATTTCCTTATGACTCCACTGGATAATAAATCCACTTACAGTTCTGTGTTTGTGGGATGAGTCACTGTTTTGGTTTGTAACAAGCAATATAATGCATTCTTAATGGTATTAACTAGGGATTAAAGAGTGTTCAGAATTCACTTGATAACTAATAGGAGTATTATCTGTCTTCTGATAAGAGTTTACTGGAGCTACATAAAACTTGTGTTCAAACTTTGAGGTGAAATATTAAATAAAAAGAGCTAGACAGTTTCAGACCAGGCATCACATAAAGATACCTCAGAATAATAAGCAGTATATATAATATAATGCATCATCACAGTGCAAATTTTATTCAACAAGATTTCTGTATCATACAAATGAATTACTTCAGGAAGTGGAAGTTGTTAATCTTGTCTGCCACTTTGCAAAAACCTAAGCTCTCAGATAGTGACAAACTTTTTAAGACTAATTTGTGATATACAAAGTGTCAATATCTCCTCCATTAACTTGAGTTTTGTGCGGTCTCTATGTATATTTTTTTAAAGGTCTTTCTCAAATAACAGAAAATCTAATAGCCTGACCAGTGTAAAAACAAACAAACTAAAAGTCGGGAATACTGCTTTATTACTTTAGCTTCATTAATTAGTAGTAAATGTTTGTTTTAGTCTTTGTTATAACCAATTTTTAAAATATTTTTAGGATTGAAGAAACTTCAGAATTGCTGAAAAATTCAAGTAAAACATCGTAGACATTTTTCTGTCTAGATTTCCAGATCTCAAAAAGATTATGTAAATTTGTACAATTTAAAAGTTATTTTTAATATATTATCAGTTTTAAGGACTATAATTGTTTTAAAATTGTTCTTATTTTTACTTGAAAAATAAATGTTTTTAGCAAAAAGTTAAAATTTGTGTAAAGAATATTGCATTTTTTGTGGAGTTGAAGTCATTGCAGCGGTGTACTTTTGTGTTGACATTTGTTGGCAACGTGCTAAGTAATATGTTTTTTAAAGTGCAGGCTTGAGGACCATGGTTTACATCCTGTTGGAAACACTCCAGCTGGGACTTGCATATTGCACCCAAGAGACTTTCATACATACCATCTTGCCATCTGTACTGTTCAATAAGACTTAATGAAAACTTAAATGCACATATTGTAATGTGTACCTTTTTTGTTTTGTTTTTTTAATTATACATTTTTCATGGTTAGTCAGAAAGCACCCCAACACATTATGGCTTCCATTAACACTGACAAAGTGAAGGTCATTTGGATCCTAAACACTAAAATGTGTAAGTAAGTCCACAGACTTTGGCTATGAGAGATGTGGTGAGTGTTTTAGTGCTCTATTACCCAACACATTTTAAGACCAGCTGCACAGATGGAGACCATCCAGTGTACAAAGACATACAACATTTTTATGATTTGAAACTATATAAAATTTCTCTTTTGAGACATAAGTAGATGTAAGACTTCCATAAACATGATATAGTCAAATCAAAGGTGTCAGTGTGGGCTGGGTAGAGAGATGAGATTTCATCCTTATTTTTTAAATTATTGGGTATTTAAAGTGTAATGTAAGGAACCTTTTTACAACATGCTGTAGCTATCCATGTTCCTTTGATTCACATGAAAAGATCAAAAAGTGACATTGCAACAGCTGAAGATATCAAGATTTTAAATAGTATAATTTTCAGCTGGTGCATCTGTTTGCTCTTCCTTTTGTAAAAATAATGTACTTGATTTGATAATAATAGTTATGACTATGTTCCTCCATAAATATGTGATTGATTTCATTTTACATATCCAAACAGAGTAGCATACAATAGTCTGTTGTTGCTACATAAACTCAGTGAAAAGCTTAAGGACATGAACACACTTGTAGTAAACTCCCATTTTTTTCCACTATACTTAAGTTGCTGATTCCCTGGAAAGCAAGCTTTACACCAGGGGTCGGCAATCTTTCAGAAGTGGTGTGCCAGGTCTTCATTTACTCACTCTAATTTAAGGTTTCGTGTGCCAGTAATACATTTACAGATTTTTATAAGGTCTCTTTCTATAAGTATATAATATATAACTGAACTATTATTGTATGTAAGTAAATAAGGTTTCTAAAAAATGTAAGAAGCTTCATTTAAAGTGAAATTAAAATGAAGAGTCCCCCCCAGACTGGTGGTCAGAACCCGGGCAGCGTGAGTGCCACTGAAAATCCGCTTGTGTGAAGCCTTTGGCATACCTACCCCTGAGTTACACTGATGATGGCAACTTACTTTAAAGTTTATTTGGAAATACCCCATGTTCACAACTCACTACTCCACTCACTACTCCACAATTGTTTAAATTGTTTCTTCTAGAGAAAAGAAAAATTTCCTGATGATCTGAGATGGTGTGTGTTATGTGCAGTAAATAGAAATTATAGCACCATCTTGTGGTACATATTTATACAATGTATTTTTACAATTTTGTAGCAAAATAATTTTATTCTGAGTACCCACAATAACTGTTGCTTTGAAACAGTAATAACAGGTCCGCCCACATGCAGATACGCCCACATACGAGTACCCGGCGTGATGACATCATCGCGCCAACCCCATCACATACACCCCGTACAACTCGCGGCGACTGGGGCAGGGGCGCGCCGGTCCCCCGTCCCTGCCGCGGGTGGGCTCCCGGCTGCGCACCGGCCACCAGTCCCCGCAGTGGGCGGGCTGGGGGCCGGCGCACAGCCGGCAGCCCCCCCGCGGCGGGGACGGGGGACCGGGATGCTCCCAGCAGCCCGCCCGCGGCGGCGACGGGGGACCGGTGCGCAGCCGGCAGCCCGCCCGTGGCGAGGACGGGAGACCGGGGCGCATGCGCGTTTTTTTTTTTTTTTTTTTGGTGGGTTGGTTTTTTTTGTAATTCGGCGGCTTTTCAGCGGAGGGGTCGCGCCGCGCCGCTGGATCACAAAAAGGGGTCGCGGTCTCAACTAGTTTGAGAACCGCTGAGCTAGAGACTTGAAATTTGGTACAGTTAGAGGTCTTGGGGTCCTAATCAGGGTAAGGGTCGAAAATTTTTCAAATCTCACCTCTGATGCCGCCCAGGGGTGAAATTATTTAAAGCCCATTCACATCAGCTGGGCAGCTGCTGTTCTCTGTGACATAGTTATGATGTCATAATACCCCCTCCAACGGACCCCGCATTCGCTCAGCTCTCTGCCTCCTCTCCCCTCCAACGGACCCCGGAATCCCTCAGTTCTCTGCCCCTTCCCCCCTCCGACGGACCCCGGAATCCCTCAGCTCTCTGCCCCCTCCCCACCTCCGACGGACCCAAGTTGGGTTTGATCGGAGGGTAAGTGAGGTAGGGGTGTTGGGTTTGGTCGGCGGGCGAGGTGGGGGTGTCGGGGTGGGTGGGAAGGTGTCTAGGTGGGTGAGGGGTGAGGTGCGGGTGTTGGGGTTGGTCAGGGGGTGTTGGGGTTGGTAGGGGGGTGACGTGGGGGTGTTGGGTTTGGGTGGGGGGTGAAAATGTGAGTTGGGGTTGGTCGAGGGGTAAGTGAGGTGGGGGTGTCGGGTTTGGTCGGGGGGTGAGGTGGGGGTGTCAGGTTTGCTCTCTGCCCCCTCCAACGGACCCCGCACTCGCTCAGCTGTCTGCCCCCTCCCCACCTCCGACTGACCCGAGCAACGCCGGGTATTTTCGCTAGTAATAATATAAAAAAGAAACTTTTTGTGTCTTTGACAAACATGCAATCTAAAATATTCTTCAATGTAGTACTGCATGTTTGAAAATACACAATTGTCCAACATTTTCCAGTTTTCAAACTTAGCATATTTAGACTTTCCTTTACTCTTTATTAGATGCCATTATCGTGTGATGACTTTTTTTTTTTCAGAAGAATCTATACATGATAGAGAATGTTGGTCTTTTAACAGTCTTCACATGTGTCTGCACTAAAAAAAATTTTAGAAATCCATCTGTGGAAACTTTATAGATTGAGCACTGGCATCTTTATTATTAGATGGCAGAGTGGGTAAATATACCAGTGACATGCTCCCAAAAGTACAGCTCCACTGTTAGCAGCAGCAACAGGAACACTAGCATATATGAGCAGTGCCATTTTTATCATTGTGGTGACTAAAGGTAAAAATGCCAGTATCCCATGTATACTAACACAGTGGTAGATCTCCATGACTGGCAGTGAAATGGTGATTTTTCCCCACAAGTTAGACATTAGAGAATGTTTTTCCTAACAGCCTTTATCGTGCCTAGTTTCTTTCAACTTGCCTAACAAGAATTCCAGGGTTTCAAAATGTGGATGTTTTACATGACTACTGTTTTTATCTGTTTACTGTGCTGCTATTCACACTTTAAAGTTCTTAGAGATGTTTCTTTAAAAGAGGAGTAAAATCAGTCCACTGCAGAACAGACACTCCTTTCCTGAATACTGTACCTTTCTTTACATTGATATAATTTAAAGAAATTAACTGGAGTCTCTCTCCTCATAGACGATACAAAAGAATTCCACTTTTCAATTCTTATGACACGCATGATCATGCAAGGGATAATGAAGCATAATTACACTGAAGCAGGAGCTCTTTCTAAAATTGCAGCTGATCTTGGGCTGGGTTCTAAATCTTCTAGTAAATGTGAACTGAACCATGCATGCTTGTTTGAAGAGTCAAAGTAACAAAAATAAATAAATAAATAAACACCTCAAAACCATAGCAGTCATCCCATTTAAAAAAAAAATTATTTATATGCTTAGTTTGTGCAGTAACTATAAAAATCTGATAGTTACTGAAATATAATCTGTCATAGCCCTTTTGTTAATCTTACTTGGGGTTGAGGGCTTCTTGGGTTTTAATATTTGAATGCTGTGAAGCATAGCTAGTAAGGAACATTTGCAGTATATGGCCTTAGAATACACTTTAGGCGTTATCATATTGGCTTAGTTAGTCTAATAGAGATGCCAGAACTAGTATCTTGCTAAGGTCCTGACCTAACTTCCGTTCACCTAAATTGTCTCAATACAGTAATGCTTTTTTGGGGGTTAGGATTTAATTCTTAATTCTCTATAGTAGCTGTGATCTGTGCATATGTGTGTGCGGAGGTGGGGTTTAGTCACCATTATTACTAAATATGTCCCACTTTCTTGTTTTTATGCTGCTTTTATGAATTACGTTTCATAACTTTACACTGGTCCTTGGGGAGAAATATATTTCTTCCTCGTATTATTGAATAGCTCACCAGCTGGTCAGAAATATGCTGGGTTTTTTCAAAGCTGAAATGTTTCATGAACACACATAAATTTTGAAGAAGTTTTCATGGGGAAAGTTTTTGGGGTCCAGGGTTCTTTGGTCACTTTTAAGCAGAAAGAGACTAACACACTGTGTAGGTTGGTGATGTTTAGGCTACTGGCTTGGAATGTGAGACACCCAGGTTTGAGTCCCTGCTCTGCCTGATTTAGAGATCACTCCGAATCAGGCAGAACAGGGACTTCAACCTGGTTTTCCTATATCTCTGGCCAGAGCCCTAGCTACCAGGATATAGATGGTGAGAGTACACTCATCCTCAGCTGAGTGGATATTTTGACAGAATTCTGTTTTTTTAAAAACATTGGGAAGGTTTCTGTTTTGTTCCAATGTGGAATGAGAACAAATTCTGAACCCTAGAAAATTGCCATTAAATGGAGTTTTTGTCTCCAGACAATGCTACTGAGGGGAGAGATCCTTTTTCTATACTTCGTCTGCTAGTGTTTGATTTCCCCATGGTGTAATCTTCTGGAATGTTGTTTGTTTCTGCAGTACTTCAGAGATGATGTGTAGCGCTCATGTTGTGAATACTAAAAAATGGATATTATGCAACTCTTTTAACCTATTAGCATGAGGCACTGGTGCAGCTTTGAAAAAACATTCCAGGATACAAATGCTCTCTGCATCTTAAGCACATCTGAAACTTATGTCCCCGGCAGTGTGTATGTGTTGCATTGGAATTGCGCTTTTAATTTATCATTGTTTTCAAACCGAGAAAATAAAGGCACTTTATTTTCACACTGGAGTTTTTCCCATAACTAACGTGACATCACTGACAAAGTTAAAATTCTGGTGCAGTG
Organism: Sternotherus odoratus; assembly: GCA_032164245.1. Lineage (NCBI taxonomy): Eukaryota > Metazoa > Chordata > Testudines > Kinosternidae > Sternotherus > Sternotherus odoratus. Next base: position 59,742,455 of record JAVMKO010000004.1, read on the forward strand.
GAGCTGTTTTTGACTGTGATCTTGAGTGGATACATGTTAAAATTAGGATAAAAAATTGATGGTAATTGGGCAACCTCAAATGCAGTAAAAGAATATGGCTTTTGTGACACACCCTTGGGCCATCAGAATGACAACTGCAACCATAGTGTGTTTGTAATGATTTATACAAGACATAACGTAGTGTTTAATTGTTGACTTGCAGTAAGTTACTGAAAGTATATTTTTAACAGCTATGTTCCAAGACTGTCCATGAATTTTAATCTGTATATTTCTGTTCTAGTAAAGGTCAGAAAATTGTACAAAATTTAAAGTTAATGTGTTTGGGATTATTTGTAACCTTGAGTATTGGTCAATGACTCTTGATTTCATGGAGAGAGAAGCTGGAAAAAGCTTTTTTGTGCAAAGTCCTGAACTTGGCTTATACAAGAAAATGTATTTCTTTGAGTCTCTGCGAAAGTGGCTCACACCCATGGTGTATACACACCCGCTGCATCTGAGTGGGACTAGTGTTTCCATTTCCATATTATGCCAAGTTAAGATTCAGAATTGCATTGTTTCAGCTGTATGGCCTTGGATAATTAATCTACAGCAACTTCTGTACCTCAGTTTTCACCATCTATAAAAAGAAGAGGGTGATGCCTGCCTGTTTGCCTCACAGCAGCATTGCAAGGTTTGATCGTTTGCCTTATACTTTGAAAATGTGGCGTACTAATAATTTATCTAACATTGTAGATCCAGTTTTCACAGTGCCTTTATTTAAGCCAATCAATTCCTTATTCAATTATTTAGGCTCTATCTTATTCTAATCTTAACGTTTACCTCTTTTTGAAATCCTCCTCTCTCAAAGTACTTCAAGTTTTATTAGTACTGTAACAAAGCATAGAAGCTGGTGCTGGATGGGCTTCTTTGTCTGAATTTCTTCTTCAAACTGATATTCAACTTGTGTTATAGTGACACCGAGACCTTGCAAGACTATTCACTTAAATTTTGCTCCCTTCTTTTGTCGCACACACTACTGTTAAATCCTACATTTCCGTGTCCACTTCATAATATATAGTTCAAAGTGACTAGCCTGTTGATATTAAAAGTTGTGATTTTTCTGCTATACATCCTATTTCTAGCAATGTACTCTTCTTCACTATTCCAGAACTTCATCTGTCAAAGTTCCTGGAAAAAATCATGCTCAGCAGCCAGAGTTCTGCCAAGTGTTTCTCAATGCCAAGATACACAGAGACCTTGAACAGGTTCTTTCTAATGAGGTAGAAAATCCTCAACCAAGAGCACCTTTACCTCTATCCCCATTTCAGAATTTTGCAAATGTATACGAATTGGAAGATTTAAAAGAAAAAAAGTTAAAGTGGCCATTGTGCTAGCTTTATAGATGGTTTTGTGGGCTTAAGTAACTGCCAATTTTTACTTTATTTCTGATCTGTCCTTTCTGATTTTTGTGTTCTAGCAGTCAATGTTAACAAGTTAACAGCTTGTGGTTAAGCATCAGAATGAGATTAGGAAAAGGTTTAATGTATTTTAAAGTGATTTACTTTAATGCTGTTATATTACTTTGATCCACTGATCATTAATTGTCCCCACTATTAAATATCCACACATACGTTATTCTCTAGTAAAGCCTTGTTCTTCATATATTACTGGCCAACAAGGATGGCATGTTCACTTCCAGTCTGACTTTTCTCCCTTGATATAGATAGTCCTAAATGTTTGGTTTAAAAAAACAAACAAACTCTTCTTTAACATGAGCCATTTTCATTAACTCCCAAAATTCAGCCCTTATTTTCAAACTTAATTCTCTTAAAATTTACTGAGCCATTGTTCTGTAATAGGAAAGTATGACAATAAATAGTCATTGAGCAAATCTAAACATCTTTGGTTTGTAAAAACTATCTACTGAAAGAATAAGTAGTGCACTGAGTGAATTATTCTAACACTTTTATTGCATTGTAACCATTACAGGTTCTCCCATTTCTTTTTACTGACAAACTGTCCCTTGTCAATTTACAGCACATGCATACTTTTCATTCACTCTAGTTTCATTTTGTCTTAACCTCAATTATTTTGCAATAAGACTGTCATTGGTGCAAGTCCTTGAAAACTCTTACAGGTTTCTTTCCCCTGTGGCCTAAATTCTATATCCTCTGAAGGCTTGTTATAGTTTATGAACCCTTTAATGGATGTCCAAGGTTATACCACTGTGCAATCTGCTTTGTTCAAATTTGTAACAGGTTCAATTGGCAGTAGGACAGCAGCTCTCATATTTTTCTGGTTGTCCCGGCTAATGAGGACCAATAGATTTATAGTGGATAGTTCATAATCAAACAAACTCCTTGAATAACCCTGCTTAAGACATGAAGTAGTTGAAATTGGATAAATATGACTTGCTTTTCCAATTTATTTAGCATTGCAGCTCTCAATAGATGGGACTGGGGTTCTCAGAACCTTGAAAAGTGGCCTTTCAGTAAAATCCTCAACAATAAACCCACTTAATTTTAAGTAATCTAGCCACTCACATTGTCCATAGACTCTGAACCCCTCCTTTTTAATTTTGCCTAGTAGATGAGCAGAACTAAAGAGATGGAGAATAGAGATGGCTATTAGAAATTTCAACTCGTCCTCTAAGGAACAGTCTACAATAGAAGAGGGCATTTGTGTTCAAATTACCATTTCACAGTACAGTACAAACATTGCTCTCCTTAAATCACGTTTTGAAAGTGCATGAGTTGCAGCATGGCCAATGTCAAACAACATTTGAAAATGATTCTCAGAAACCAAGAGTTCAATCCTTGGTACGCTGAGTTTACCACTGGTCAGCTGAAATGGCCTGGCATAACTTAAAGCAGCCATGGGGCTTTTCTAAATCAGTGGTAGTGGTTCTGTAGGGACTGTTGCACTGGCTAAAGATCAGGCAAAGCTCCATAACTTATATTTTGGCACTCCCATTCTGAGTAGAAGGGGAATTCTCTACTGCCCCATCAGAGTAGATGTTTGACTGATTTGTGCTGCTCCTGAAGCAATGCAAAGTGGCCAGGATCAAGGATCTGGTTCCATATTTTCAAAAATCAGTTCAGAATACAGTTCTTAAACCAATTAAAACATGGTTTCTTCACTGGTGGCAAAGCAAATCTGAAATTAGTTCTGAAATTTTTAGAACATGACAGTTAACAGAACCTAAGGTAAATGAGATTCTACTCATTGCAGCTGTGTAATGTGGATAATATAGGGCTGTATCACACCATCAGTTCTTAATCAGAACTTCCCTCACAAATAAGCTGTCAACACTAGGAATGTGGCGTAGTAACAGTGTAAGTCTGGCTGGTTTGTTTAGTAACATTTAACAAATCCTCACAGTAAAGATTTAGTTATTCCAACAAAATAATAGTTTTACCTCAGAAACAAAGAAGACATTTTATTCCTTTTTGGTTCTTGACAATGTGCATTTGTGCATCTTCTCCCACCACAATGGGAACGAGGAAAAAAAACAAACCACCGAAACCTAATACTAAAAATAACATCCTCTACCAATCAACTAAACCTGTTATTAAAAAATAATGTTTGAACCTGAACTTTTCAAGTCACAGAATTTACTAAAGGATCATTCTTTGTTATTGCCCCAGTACTAGTTATTATACAAAATAAATAAGGTTGAGTGTTACCATAACTAAAGCTCTGGAAGTGTAGGTTGTTCATCTAAATGAAACATATAAATTATAATATGAGTTTCCTATTTCAGTGTAGTTTATTGGCTATCTTAGACAGAAGTGTCTACCATAATGTAAACAGTTTAGTCTTTAAAAAATTTTCATACAAGATTGACATTTGCTGCTTTTCCCAGATAACAGTAGCCAACACTCTTATCAGGGAGAATATTGGCTGCAGTCGTATGCATAAATGGTCTGCAGTTGGGTCTTAGTTTTTAATCTTTTCCTAAACACAAACATATTTCTGAGCAGCTCGACCAAACTGGTTCTTGTGCAGTAAAATCGCAATATAGCTTATAAACACTTCAAATGAAGTGCAAATTAAACAAAACTCTCTAACTCAGGGATATTCCATATTTTAAACAATTTTTATGTGCATTTCTGGCATTGAGTTTTGGCCAAATTATTCTTTATTGTGAGATAGCTACAGATGCCCTAATCAAACAGCTATAATGGGGGGGGGGGGAATTGAGTTTTCAATTGAAATGATTTCTTCCACAAGTTATCTTTTGTTGATATATAGATAACAAGGTTGTTGAGAAATCCAGAAAAATTAAATAGCATTAAAAGTGTTTCAGGTTGAGATTAGATTAAATATAACTTTAGGTGTGACAAAGTTGTCATTGGGTAATGGGGGGGAACAAGCAATCTTGTTGATTTAACAAACATTTTAGTGTTCTGTGTATAATAAGATGGGTTACATTACCAGGAATCACTTAGGAGAACAAAGAGCTACTCAAGATGGTGGGATGATTTAGTTGGGGATTGGTCCTGCTTTAAGCGGGGGGTTGGACTAGATGACCTCCAGAGGTCCCTTCCAACCCTAATATTCTATGATTCTATGAAGACCTGGAGGTTTTTTGGCGGTGTTTTTTTGTGTGTTCACACGCATGTACTATATTTACAATATACTATTATCACAGGTTCTGGTCTTCATTAGTTTTGTATATATGCTGGTAAGATAAGTGGTTGCAAAAATACTAAGGGTATGGCAACACTTGCAGCTGTAGAGCGCTTTGGGTTAAACCAACCTTCAGAGAGCACACTACAGAAAGCGCACTGGCGTGACCACATTTGCGGCAGCTGCATTAGGAGTAGTGCATTATGGGCCGCTATCCCAGCGTTCAAGTGGCTGCAATGTGATGGGGTGGAGTGTGACAGGGAATGTGTTGTGTGTATGTGGGCAGAGGGAGAATGGGTTTTTGGGGTCCCGAGAGAGTGTCCGCACACTGTTTTGTGAGTCAGACCTCCAAGCCCTCCCCTCCCCCCCGCCACTCACTCATAAAGCAGGCCTGCACAACATATGGCCTGTGGTCCGCATGTGGCCCCTGGGGGCTTACTGTGCTGCCCGGGACAATTTTTCTAAATTTAGGGGGGCGGGACTGCGGCGAGCTCCCACGGGACAGCGTGTTTTTCATATTTCCTGTCTGGTCACCCTACTTTTTGCTAAAATTTATATATCTATAAATCTCTCTCTCTCTCGAATCTATATCTATAGATATAATCTATCTATCTATCTATCTATCTATCTATCTATCTATCTATCTATCTATAAAATTTTAGCAAAAGTAGGGTGACTAGACAGGAAATATGAAAAACACGCTGTCCCGTGGGAGCTAGCCGCAGCCCCGCCCCCTAAATTTACAATATATATTAGCAAAAGTGGAAATATGAAAAACCGGGACAGAGTGTGAGGGGTAATAGGTGACCATATAAGAAAAATCCCCGAATATTGGGACTATCCCTATAAAATCCGGACATCTGGTCACTAGAAGCAAAAGAGAATGTGTGTTTAAATACTTCGTTCTGGTACTTCAGCCAAATACTGTTCTTTTCCTTTCTTTTGACCCAGTCACTAATGGACCATACAGATCATGTCAGCTGTTCGTTAAGCAGGAATTAGGTGGACACAGTATTCCACCTCATGACTACTCATTCAGTAGTCATGATTGCTAGTGAGGATAGAACTGTGAAACTGTGACCTTTAATTCTAATACTTAGACCTTACTACCACTGACAACTATGTCCTCTCAGTGGGACAACCACCGCAGAATAGAAGCATACTTGTCTTTTTTCACCTTACCTTACAACACCCAATGCCTACAAATTAACACCCACTGTAATTTCTTGTGTCTCAAACTTCTTCTCCCCACAGTAGAAAAGGGGATTGATAACACGGAAATTTATCACATCTGATGCACTGAATGGGTCAACACGTTTCACAGGCCTACTGCTGCTGCTATTTAGTAGGTACCTCAAATAGTCTTCAACATATTGGCTACTTTGAGGTGAAATTCTTTGTGTCAAATAACTGACTTTTATGACTGACTTTTATAGCTACCTCAAGGACACCACCTTGACCCAGATATTTCCAGAAGGGGAGTTGGGAAGAAACCTGGAGGCAGTAGACCCAAGAGAGTGTAAGAGAGCTCACCCAGACAGTTTACATCTTTCCCTCCTGATATTTCCTTCTTTTTTAGAAATGCAGGGGAGAAGGAGAAAAACAGATTGTCCTTGCCAGTGCTCTTGGAGTCAATAGGATCATGGTCTACTCTAGGTGCAGTCAGCAAAAAATATTAGATTTGTTTAGGTAGTGTCTGTGTACAGGATAGTATGCTAGAAATAATGGTTAGCAGATCAACAATAGTTAGATTAATCCTTTAACTTTCCTACAGCTGTATTGTCCTATCTAATATGTAAATAAGCAAAAAAAATTCCACTGAAGTCCTCAATCCTTTTCTGAATATTAATTAAACCAAGTAATTCAATTTCATGCCTCCATTTTACTGAAGGGGAAATTTATAATGCAGCATCTTTTTCTTTCAGGTGAATACAACATTGTTTTTTTCCTTAAGATTATTTTTTGCTTCATAACTCGTACTTTCTGCAGGAGAAGAATACTGTTTGTATGATTAGCTAAGAGTGTTTCAGTGCTTTAAGTAATTCCTATGAGACATGGAGAGGAAATAAATTGTATCAGTCAACTGACATCACTTAAGTGATTCTATTGGCATCAGCTCCGTGTATATTGTAGAGAATATAAAACCATTTGGGGGATTCTTCAGTAAAAGGGAGGCACGAGAGGGTTTTCTGTTGATGTATCCAACACATGAAGTTGAAGTATTTTGATCACATTTTATGAATAAGGTTGCAATCTGGAAAAGGTATTGTTGGGAAGAATATCAGGAAACCTATAATCCGGTGCATTAGTAAAATCTTAACTAGAGAGGTTTATAAATCAGCCTTGAGGAAGATGCTGGGGGAATAAACACTTAAACAGTGAACCCATGAATCTGAAAATGATTCTGACTGTCAAATACAGTATATATATTCAGGTCAACTAGAAACTGATCTATTTGGATGGCTATTTGCATAGGAAATCTTATACATCTGTATGATGTTGTCTATGTGTTTGCATTTCTCCTTTATATTCTGGTGGCAAGTAATTGTAGAGTAATCTCTTAGTTACATCAAGTGTCAGAATTCTTTTTAGCAACAGTTAAGGCTAAGGGTGGGATTTTCAGAAGCACTTCTCATTGGCCTAACTCTGCTTCCATTGATCTCAATGGGAATTTTACCGGTGGCTTAAATGGAAACAGAGTTTAGATCAGTGCTGAGTGCTTTTGAAACTCTGCGTCCTAATAGAAGTTGATATTGCAACAGGGAAGACTCTAACTTCTTAGTTATAATATATGTTTGTAGGGAGGCAATGTGGCTCCCCAGATAAGAGTGGGTGGTGACAGAGCATGCCAAGACCGCCCCCCAGAGGATCAGACACCAATAGGAAAGTATAAGAGCTCAACCCAGAAACTCACTTGAGAGGCAGCTGCTGGAGAGGCCAGATGCTTCCGCCAGGGAGACTCCAGCAACCCGTGGCAGACCTGGAGACTGGCCTGACTGGCTGAAACTTGATGCAGACCAGTGTATGGGAGAGTTGCTGAGCCTGCCCCTTGCCAGCTACCTCAAGGACACCACCTTGACCCAGATATCTCCAGAAGGGGAGTTGGGAAGGAGCCTGGAGGCAGTAGACCCAAGTCTGGTGCAACATAGTTGGAACCCATGTCAGTGTGTTGCGGCCAGGATCCCTACTGACAGCAGCAGGCCTGTGGCGCTGCTAGGGCCCCGGGCTGGGACGCGGTGGAGTGAGAGAGCCTGTATCCCCTCCCCCACCATCCAATGCATGTGTGGCAGTCTCCCCCTTTCCCAAGCTGCTCAGAGCATGAAGCCTGGGTGTGCTATTTACCTGTTTGTGCAACCCTTGTCTGAGGGCCTGAGCCTTGGACTCTCTACTGCCCTGGCCTGGCCTGGCCTGGGTTTGTTAGCTGCTAATTGTTACCTGTGTGTGCTCAGCCCCATGCCTGATGGCTTGAGCCAAGACTTCTGTGGCCCATCTGATTCCCCATGGGGCCATGCAAGGAGTAAGGGAGGTGGTGTGGTTCCCCCCTGCCCCGGAGGGGGACACACCTTCTCTACAATGTTGTAGTCGGAAATCTTTTTTGTCATTGACTTGCTGCTGGTGGTGCTTCTCTCCTCAGAAAACTGAAATTCCTCCTCTGTGCTACATCTACAAGTCTGCAGGTGAGATCAGCCTTGATCTGCCCTCTCAGCAACATAAAGGCTGCTCAGTCAAAGTTTGGTGCCAGAACATTGTAATAAGAAAGGTAGCACAGCACATGAGTCAACCTAACTGCTGCTATACGATGAAATTTACCGCACCTTCTTATCTCTAAACTTACTTCATTCTATCCTGTTTCATCTGGAACACATTTTATTTCTTCTTACTAACTTTATTTCTATCTCTGCTTGCTAGGACTCGGCTTGTTGGAAAATGATGGACATTACTTCATTTTATGATGATGTGACTGTGTCTTCCGTCTGTTTCTGAGATTGTGGTAGAAGGATAAAACCCTAAAGATAGAAAATGTTACAATTTCAGCACATATTAGAAACTAGCTCTTGTATCAGGGGTAGCTGTATTAGTCTGTATCCAAGAAAACAATGAGGAGTCTGGTGTCACCTTAAAGACTAAGATTTATTTGGGCATAAGCTTTCATGGGGGGAAAACTTAGTCTTTAAGGTGCCACCAGACTCCTGATTGTTTTTCTGGATACAGATTAACACAGCTACCCCTCTGATACAAGAGGTAATTTCTAATATGTGCTGAAATTGTAACATTTTCACTCCATACATCTGAAGTGGGGTTTTTTAGACACATGAAAGCTTATGCCCAAATATATATCTGTTCATCTTTAAGATGCCACTGTACCTTTTGTAGATTCTTTTTGCAAAAGAATTTGGCCCATAGTCAAAATTTTCCTTTGTGCTTTATTCAGAGACCCAGTTGAGATGTGCTTCCTTCACATGTGGCAGATCCTTCTAATTTCCCTCAGGGATGATACTATTTCCTCTCAAGAAATATCTTCTTGTGTTAGTAACATTCAGGAAACAGGTGAAGGGATCTCCAGTCTTCAACTTCCAAAGAAACTCTTTTTTTCATCATTGGCCTGATCTTTTTCCTACTCTAATTGGACCATATCTTATGTCCAGAATACCACATTTCCTAGTTAGATTTTTAGCATGTTAGTTCTATACAAATGTCATCAATTAATGGCAAATATTATTCAGAAATTGTTTAAAATGAAGACTGTTGTTTTCCCTTTCCTAGTCCCTTGAGGATGGGATGGACTCTGAGAAGAAAAAAAAACCTCATCAGCCATGTGTCACAAGCAGTACAAAAGGACAAGAATGATACATTTTGTTGCATTCTTTCAAGTTGTTACTCCTGTTTTGTCAGTTTTTTAGGAAAAGATGATCAGTCATGGTAGAGATACTTCACATAGCTCAAATCTCCATGATGGCTCTTACAGACGGGTAATTTGTTTCTTTAAGTATCTTTAACCTGTGGTTAGCACCTTTTTCTTGCTTATTCAGGTCTTAGTTTGAAATCAAACATGTAGAAACAAAGAAACACACAACTCAAAAGGCTCCAATTCTCTTAGGGCTTGTAATCACTACAGGGGTGAGTCAACCTAAGTTATGCTACTACAGCTACATGAATAATGTGGCTGGAGTCAATGGAGTCAACTTACCTTGGTGTCTTCATTGCTTTGCTCTTCAGTCAACTTCCCTTACTCTTCTCAGAGAGCTGGAGTTCCAGGGTCGACAGGAGAGCGCTCTGCCATCGATTTAGCAGGTCTTCACTAGACCTGCTAAATCAGTCCCTGCTGCATCAGTTGCAACAGCTGCCATGTCCCCATACTGGAGACCAGCCCTTATTCCTGATGTTGCATTAGTTGTTTCATATTTCTTATTGTTCTGTAATTTGTTCCACAGTAGCTAGACTGAGCATTGGGCTACATTTTCAGCAGAAATTTGCCTCACTTAGAAAACTGAGGCTGTTGAAAAATCCCTTTTAATAGGATCATCAAAGATTCCACCAAATTATGTAGTTAACATTGCCTGAGAAAACCTAGGAGAAAAGATACCATTGCAAGTTTGAGTTATTAAAGTTTCTGTCAGCAGAGGCAATCATTTCAGCCCTTTCTTATAGAGCTAACCAAATAAAATATTATTCACACTTTTGTGACAGGTTATGTCACAGAGACCCCCTTGGGACTGCCACCTGGTGTGCTGAGACTACCTGTGAGTCTCTTCCCTGGCAGCTTGGGACTTTAGTACCCTGTCTTGTTCAGCCAGCCATGCTAGTCTGCTGCAAACACAGACCCAGGTCTGAACCACATCCCCCAAAAGCTGTGGGCTTAACTGAAAACAGCATCAGAAGTGCTCCTGTCTCCAGCACCCAGATACCCAGTTTCCAATGAGATCCAAACTCCAAATAAATCCATTTTACCCTATATAAGCTCTATACAGAGTATTACTCATAAATTGTCCTCCCTCTGTAACACTGATAGAGATGCACAGCTGTTTGCTCCCCCAGAAATTAATTCTTACTCTGTGTTGATTAATAAGCAAAAAGTGATTTTATTAAATATAAAAAGTAGGATTTAAGTGGTTCCAAGTAATAATAGAACAAAGTAAGTTACCAAGCAAAATAAAACAAAAACATTCAAGTCTAAGCCTAATACAGTAGGAAACTAAATGCAGGTAAATCTCACCCTCAGATGTTCCAATAACCTTCTTTCACAGACTAAACTCCTCCTTAGTCTGGACCCAATCCTTTCCCCGGTACAGTCCTTGTTCCAACTCAGGTGGTATCTAGGGGATTTCTCATGACTCCAGCCCGCTTTGTTCTGTTCCACCCCCTTATATATCTTTTGCACAAAGTGGGAATCCTTTGTCCCACTCTGGGTTCCCATCCCACCTTCTAAATGGAAAAGAACCAGGTTAAAGATGGGTTCCAGTTGAGGTGTCATTATCATGTGTCAAATAAGACTTCATTACCCACTTGCCAGCATACATATATACAGGAAGACTTACAAGTAAACAGAGCCATTTACAACCAATTGTCCTGGTTAATGGAATCCATCAGGATTCCAAGTCACCATTAATGGCCCACACTTGGCATAATTACTATAGGACAGTGATGGCGAACCCGTGGCACGCGTGCCACTGCCGGCACGCCGAGCCGTCTCTGTGGGCACGCCGCTCGCGAGCCAGATGTGGCTCTTTTGAGCCTGTCATCTGGCTCGCGCAGCGCTCTCTGTCCGCGAGGCTGGGGGGCGGGGGAGACGGTGTGGCGCGGCGCTCTCTGTCCGCGAGGCTGGGGGGCGGGGGAGGCGGTGTGACGCGGCGCTCTCTGACCGCGAGGCTGGGAGGCGGGGGAGGCGGTGCGGCGCGGCGCTGCTGTGACCGCGAGGCTGGGGGGCGTGTCGCTCCTCTCCTTCCCTCGCTGGAGTTGGGTCACAGCAGCGTGACCCAGCGAACAAGTAAGCGCCGGGGGGGGGGGGTAAGCGGTGTGCAAGGGGGTGTTGGGGGAAGGCTGGGCTGGAAGCGGGGGTAAGCGGTGTGGGGGAGAGACCGGGCTGGGTGGGTCAGTTGGGGGGGGGTTGGAGGAAAGGAGGTTTGGGGGGGAGAGACCTGGCTGGGTGGGTCAGTTGGGGGGGGTTGGAGGAAAGGAGGTTTGGGGGGGAGAGACCGGGCTGGGTGGGTCAGTTGGGGGGTTGGAGGAAAGGAGGTTTGGGGGGGGAGAGACTGGGCTGGGTGGGTCAGTTGGGGGGGGGGGGTTGGAGGAAAGGAAGTTTGGGGGGGAGAGACCTGGCTGGGTGGGTCAGTTGGGGGGTTGGAGGAAAGGAGGTTTTGGGGGGGAGAGACCGGGCTGGGTGGGTCAGTTGGGGGGTTGGAGAAAAGGAGGTTTGGGGGGGAGAGACCGGGCTGGGTGGGTCATTTGGGGGGTGGGTGGGAGGGAAGGAGGTTTTGGGGGGAGAGACCGGGCTGGGTGGGTCATTTGGGGGGTGGGTGGGAGGGAAGGAGGTTTTGGGGGGAGAGACCGGGCTGAGTGGGTCAGTTGGGGGGGGGGTGTACAGTTGGTTTTTTTTGTTTTGTTTTTTGTTTTTTTGTTTTTTTCAATTAAAAAAAATGTTTAATGGAAAGCTCTGTTATTGTGTTTTTCTTTTTAAACAAAAGCTGTTAATTAGTTTGAAAAACTGTACGAATTGTTTTTTCTAAACTAAAACCTCATTATTCAGGTTTAATTGCAGTGTTGGCACTTTGAAAAAAACAAGTCGTTTTGGTTTGCAGTTTGGGCACTCAGGCTCAAAAAGGTTTGCCATCACTGCTATAGGACCTCAGAGTTATATTTTATATTTCTAGTTTCAGATACAAGAGTGATACATTTATACAAATAAGATGACCACACTCAGTAGATTATAAAATTTGTAATGATATCTTACAAGAGACCTTTTGCATGAAGCATATTCCAGTTGCATTATATTCACACTCATTAGCATATTTTCATAAAAATCCTATGGAGTGCAATGTCACAACATTGTCAGCAGAGACCAGAGGGCCTAACCCTCAACTTAACTAGGAACCCATGATGAAGGGCATGTGCTCCAAGCTTTTATATGCAGTAGACTCCACCACTTCTTCTATGTGTAGACTAGTTACATGAATGACAAAAAGTCTCTTGGGAAATAGTTTAGTACATATTCCACCCAATTAGTCTGATTTCTTTTCCTTACATAGTCAAGTAGTCTTACCTGACATTCTGAGAAGAAAACAGTTTACTTACAAACAGATGAAAGCTTTCTATTGTTCATGCTCATCATCTCAGTTCTTGCTTACAATTACTTCTAAATCAATTACTCCAAGGATTTATTTTCTAACTTCCAAAGTAATCTGGAAGATTGAGGCCCGCTTTAGATCTGTCACCTTCAACTGGTCAATGTAAACCCCTTCTTTTTTAATAGAAAGTTGTCATCTTTTCACCCAACAAACTTCCTATGATTGCTTTCTCTGCTTTACTTTTAGAAAAGTTTATATTTTGTAGGCTGGTGTTCCAGCCTCTTCTCAAAGTGCTGGACTATTTCCTTTATGTTTTCCTTGTTTTCAGCCTTTGAATGGCTCCTGGAGGCTTTTTCAAAACTATTGCAATCTAAATGTTGAGGATCAAGGAAATCTAAGATTTTCAGAGGATGCTAGTGCAGTCTTTCCATTACAATCTTAGTGGCCCCCCTCCCCCCACACCCACAAAAGTGTGTTACTGACAGGGTGGTAGGTAATAAGATCTTCAATGTAATGATGTTTCTTCAGCAAGGGTTTAACTACTATTGTTTGAATGGAGGACCCATTATTACCTTGCTTGTTTGCTCTATCTAGGTTGTATTGGAATTCAATTTGCAGATGGCAGGTGTTGTTTTTTTTCCCAGAACATCTAGCACAGTCCTGAACAAAACTGGCTGAGTTTCAGCCAGAAAATGGCCAAAAGTAGCGTGCCTGTCATCTAATGTTTTCTATTTTTCAGACAAGGCTTCAAACAAGACCAATGAGGCTGGTAATAAATGATTCACTTAGCCTTTCTTTAAAAGCCAAATATCAATCGCAACAGATCCAAGAGTCTAAGAACATACCTCCACTCCCTCCCTGTAGTATCTATATGTTCGTATAGCTCTACATTCTCAGCCACCTTCTAGTGGCTATTGAAGTGGTGCAACTTGCATCAGATAAGCACATGTCCAAGTAAGGAACTTTAAATGCAGAGCATATAAACCATCTGTATTGGCTCCTTCCCAGTAAAATAAGATATTCCCAGCACCATGAGTAATAATAACCAAACTCCTGAATCACCCCATAGTACAATTAGAAATAAAAATAAAAATTGGGATCTTTATACAAAGCTCCTACTACACACCCCTCCCTCTTCCCCCCAAAAAAAGGTCATTGATAGATGCAAAAGAACCAGAGCTGTCCTTAAGGCTTAGGCATACGCATCTGTGTAGGGCACCTGAAAATTTGGGGCATTCTGGGTCTTAGTGTCCACCCTCCTTCCTCTTCCTATCCCTGTTCTGACCCTTCCTGCAGGCTCCCACAGCTAGCTGCTGCAACCTAGCAAATCTTCCTCCAGAGAGGATCTAGTTCTTGAAAGTGAAAAACCTTGCAGCCTGTGTGAATGTAACCTTGGTTAACACCCATGAGTTATAATATATGGCATACTAGAGATTTCAATAGTTGTGAATGCAAAAATTGTGTCTGTCATCCAAACCTTGGGATGTACCATACTTTTAGCTAGTTTTCTGTTGTCTTTGACAGCTGTTAAGGTTTAAAAAAAATTTAGCTGTCTAGTATATCTGCAACATTGTTGAGTGAAATATATTGGGGGGGGAGAAACCCAGCAAAAATACTTAACTGTTACAACCCTTCATTTCAGTTAACTGTGGTTATGACTAGGACACTGTGTTTGTCATGGAGGTCACAGATTCCGTGACCTTCGGGACTTCTGTAGCGGCCCGCGTGGCTGACCCCCAGGGTTGCTCAAGTGACTGACTCCAGGGCCAGCCACTCAGGCAGCCCCAGATGCAGCCACACCAGCCAGTGCGGCTTTGCAATGAGCTGCTCAGGCAGCCCCATGGACTAAATAGTAGCCTTAGTTATGACCCTCTACATACAGCCATTACTATTAAAAATGTAAGTATTTGCCAACTTTTACCATACAGCCACCTAGATATCGCAGATTTCCTTACACTCTATTTATGAAATAACTGGCAGCTATAAGGTGTCTGGCAAATTTGCATTTTTGAATGGCAATGTGTGGCACAATTATATCTTTGGTGATCATGTATTGTCAAATGTCAGTTATTTACATACTACCATCCTATTGGTGAAAATGCTGTAAAAATGAGCTATCTTCCTCCCCCAATAAAACTATATTAGCAGTGACATTTCAGGTTTATGAGATGACAACAATGTAATGACTTTTGATAACATAATTATGACTACTTTTGGTGGGGGAATTGAGTGGGAAGTGGAATGTTTTTTGTATCTACAGATGGGGCGGTGTAAGTAATGTTTTTGTGAGACACTATATTTAACACACAGGTATAAGGTTAAATATTGATAAGAGCTAAAATAGTCTCCGGTAAATTGGAATAAAATGTTTGGCATCCATTCTGTTGTTCAAAGTTGACTTTAAGGAATTTGTTTTAAATGAATAAAGTCTGTTTTGTATTTCATAGGATTCCCCCCCCCCCCAATCATTTTTGGGATCCCCCATTTTCTCATCACAGAAGAGCAGTCAGCAACCAGTCAAATTTCTGATGCAGAGTGCAAGAGCCAAGCCTATACTCTTCTATACCATGTTTAGCAGAGTGTTTTCCTATCTCCTCAGTGAATAATCTTTACAGTATATTACCACAGATGGGAAAGTCATTATTATTATTATTATTCACATATGTGGTTAGCATTGTTATTCTGCTTGACTAGAACTGAATCATATGGATAACAGGTGCCAAATTTACAATAGGCCACCAAATATGCCTAACTACTTTTCACAGAGTTGAACAAAAGATTGCTTAGTAAAGATTATATATAGCATAGTTGTGCTTATCTAAGTAGTAATCCAATCAGTGATAAGACCCCAAAAACCTAAACTAATAACAAAAAACTGATTGCAATTAAAAATCTGATATTAGATTAACTTCAACACAAAGCTTGCAATATGATGGTAAGAGGTAAAATGGAGTCAAAAGGAGGTGAGCAAATAGGAATATCACAAAAAAAAATATGAATTAGATATTTTGACAACTTAACGAGCAAGAAGCTGGTCTAGGTTGTTCCTCAGTTTCAAAGTCCTGACAAGTCAATGTGGGGCAGTATTGTATTTTACCAACAAAACTGAACTATTTTTGACTGTCAAACATACACCACTATTCTCAGAAAATATCCATATAGTAAAATATTTAATTGTAGTATTAGCAATTCTATAATTTCTTAATCCATTGTGAATATTTTGCCAGCTACATATCTGAACACTCCCAGCTTCCCCAGTAGAAAGCTCTATTAATTCTAACCATTGATTGTTCTGAAATAAACAAAGCTGTAATCACTGAAGGCTTTGTGCTGGACAGACAATATAAGGAGATTATTCAATCAAGCACATACAGTCTGGCTCAGACTGTGTTTTTAGTCCATTAATATTAATTTTCCTCCTAATTAGATGGACCCAAAGCATATCATTGAACCCTGTACCTTTGTGGAATTGATGCCTAGAATGTTGTGCTAGTGATTAACTCATTTGCTATTTGAAGCAATCAGTCAAACTAATGAGAGAAGGATTTTTAATCCAGGGGCAGCAGGCTTGGACCTAATTGAAAATGGAAACATGATTAGTGGGCACAGGTTTGAGGGAATTTGTGTTGGGCTTGGCAGCTTAGCCGTTTTCCATTCTGCTTTCAAGAGCAGTGCTTGAAACCTTCACTGCTTACATTTGTTATACTAAAAGTGGCTTGCACTCGCTAAAAATACGTGATTTTTGTTGTAATGAACCGCAGCATCAATATTGACATGAATTGGAAGACTAATTGCAGATTCTAAATTAAGCAGAATTTTGACTCACCTACTGTGTTTCATCCAGCTCAGTTTGTGATCCGGATGGTGTTTAGCTCTCATTTATCATTCTTGCATACCTTTTCACAGCTGGACTTTCTAATCTGATTTTAAGGTTCATTTGATATGCTTTCCCAAAAGTAAATATGTCAGTGAGTTTTATTTTATATTCTTGAGGTAGTTTAACTTAATACAAACATGTACCACACTCAAGAAACGTAGCCAGAATTGGGCAAGACTAGAATAATTTCAGATTATGGAAAGTGATTTAGAAACACCTGGATCCAAGATTTATATCATGCCTAAATCCTGAAAGTACTCTGGTTTTATAGCTCTTTAGAGAAAAGGCAGGAACTACATTAACACTTGTTAGTGTAACAGCTAATGCAATTCTGACTAAAACTTCAAAAAAGCTTAATATTATGTCAAAATATAATAAAGGAAAAGAAAATAGGGTGGTTTTTGTTTAAAAAAAGGTGGAGTTATACATTGTCTTACATGTTTGAAAAGTTCAGTAAATGAAAAGGCATTTTTGGATACTTTAAATAAAATATTTTATTTTGGCTTAATACTGAAATAATGTATGGCCTTTAAATTCTAAGTCCCTTCAAAATATATACTCAATAGATTTTTCTCCACTCACAATTATCAGGAGTCTCATCCTGTTCACATCAGGGTTTAACAGGAGTTTTGCCATTGACTGCAGCAGAAGTAGAGTCAAGCCAACATGATGCAAACTTAGACCTAGACCTTTGTCTGCAATAACCTCAACATGTGCGTAGCTCTACCCGAAGAGTCAAAATCATTGGGATTTCTCCATGTGTTTAAGACTTAAACCTTAGACGTGTTGAAAAGTTGCACCATGAATGTTTCAACGAATGTCTCCGTTTAAGGACTCAACTAACCATACTTTGGGGTTCCAATACTTCGACCAGGTTGAAGATGGCCACTGCATGTGAAAAAGTGGCATTCACTCAAGTTTATTGGAGCTTTACCACATTATAATAATACTAACTTGCGCTCTTTTTCCCGAGGCAAATTCCAATCAGTCACAAGTGTCATTCACTACTGACAGCATTCCAGCCAAAATAGTTACACTTTTGTTAGTCATAAGTCATACTGTCACTTCTCAAAAGAGCATAAAATCATTCCACCAGCACATCTGTTAAGAATATAATACTGTTCGTTCTAAGCAGCAGAACACTGAAGATTTAATGAGAACAGAAAGCATTTAGAGGTGTCCACTAAAGTATTTAGATATTCTGGCTTAGAAAGATGATTCACTTCCTGAGTGATATATAAATATGCATTGGAAGAATCTTTTCTATCCAAGCAATTTTCTATATAAAATAAAATAGAACAAAATTTGTTTATTTATATTATATACAGGAACTTAAAAGTAATAAGTATTTCTACAGTTGTTTGAAATGTTTGCACATAAAGTGGTCAATTCTACTATTTTCAGAAGAGAGTGACAAAAGTCCACTTTCACAGGTTCTAGCCATACTTTCCGTGAAAGCCAGGTTTGGGGGAAAAATAACTTTTTTGCAAAACCATCACAAAAAGACTGAAAAATTAAATGAAAAATGACAAATTTTATGGCCATTATTTCATGCTTGGAAAACTTTTACAAAGTTTGTTTCTGTCCATTTCCCCAGCTATTTTTTGGAGCAAACCCTAGAAATATTTCCCTCCTACAAGTTCTTATTGAGGGAACAGACAAAGACTGAGGACAAGTCTGCCTCTAACTAGTCTGTTGTAGTGTTTTTTCTACTGCCTGAAAAGCCCCATGATTAATTTATACATTCCTCTCCCCCAGTTCAAGTCTGGTTTGACTGTGCTAAGAATAACTTGTCTTCTACTGCCAACACAACATCAGCTTTGTTTCCAGCTTAAAGAATTAGTACTAGTTTATAACTTATTTTGTCACTGGAAAAACTTTTTAATATTTTTCATAAGGTGTGATATTTCAGGTGCTGATATGTTTAAAAAACCTTGGTGGTGATTTTTTTTCTTTCAGGGCATAGATTCAAAAGCTTTTGAAATATTTCATTTGGTCACAATCCAGACAAGTCTGTTTTTTCCATTCTCAATCACTTTTTATTTTCCATAACCATACAGCCCCCAAACTGTAACACCAACTGAAGATTTGTTGCCATGACTATGCAGAATTACACATTCAACTTGTATAAATATTTAACTCCTCCATTGAAGGTTAATAAAATTCTATTCCATCATGCAACCTATTGCTTGAATCCTAGCTCTTGCCTTGACTAGTAGTGGAATCCACAGGACGAGTTGGCCAGGAGTATAAGGTTAACAGAAGAAGGGGAGGCATTGCTAAATGCCATAGTGAAAAGCAGACTGTGTCCATGCTGCACTGTGTAGCTACGCATGTGAGTGAAAGGGTGTGGACAACAGGGAGCTGCCAGAGCCTTTCCTTACTGCCCTCCCCCCACCAGAGCCTTGACTTGCTGCTGGAGTCTTTCCCTGTGACAGGGAAAATGGGGAGACAAGAGGACACTACACTGCTAAAGTAGCAGTATAGATGGGTGGAGGCACTGCTTAGGTGTGTGGAGAGCCACGGAAGGTGCATACCCACAGGGTTCAGAAGTGCACCTAACCCGTGCTTCACCATCTACAATTATGGAATTATCCTCCCCCAGGAAATGTTTTTGAAAATACCCAATGCTTAGTGCAGTCTGATCCCATTACAGTGGAAAAGTATGTGTTTGCAGGGTTTATTTGTGTTCCAAGGAATCGCTGGCAGGAGTGATTTAGCAGTATGCGGAAACGGAGTTATTCAGTTGGAGGCAGGGGAAATTGCCTCTGCCCATCTCTTCATTTTGGTAGCAAAATTTTAGCAAGGAACTCTAATTTTATTTCAGTAGCATATTGGGGTCCCATTGTTCTAGTCACTAGATAAACACAAAATAGAAAGTGGTTCCTGCCCCAAATGATTTACACTTAAAAGATGAGACTGAGGTAGACAAGCAGCAACATTCCAAAAGGACAGAACTTGTAAGTAATCTTTTTGACTCCTACTTCCTTGTGCTTCCTTTATGTCTAGCCACTTGTTGTCTATAGTTTTATACATGGATTGTAAACTCTTCAGGGTATGGACCATTTCTAGGCACAACTGCAGTACAAAGAATTTCTGCTTAAATAGGAAAACAAATGTATAGTATCCCAGCCCCACAACCCTCCACTGGAAGGTGGGGGGAGGTGGAGCGGGCAACTTTTGAAAGAGTCTGTTGTTGGCCAACCAAAGTGAGTCTTCTGCATTGAATTTAATGGCATTGCTCTTGTCTGTTTGTAATACATTAACTTTTGAACACAGTATCTGATCAATGCCAAAATTGCAGGGGATGATGTAGGCGTATCCCCCTTGCAGGTGTCCAGAGACAGTGGTGGGGTAGTGGTGGCATCACCCCCATAATTGCATGCAGCTCATGGTAGAAGTGGCATGTAAGGGGCTGTGAGCCAGAGCGCCCGTTTGCCTCCCTGGCTATTTGGTAGGCTTGCCTGAGCTCCTTGATTTTTCACACGACACTGCTCTGTGTCCCTGGAGTAGCTTCTTTCTGTCATGCCCCTGAAGACTTTTGCATATGTATTTGCATTAATTCTTTTTGGAATGTAGTTCTGCCATAACAGATTCATCTTCCCATACTGCGATGAGATCCAGTACCTCCCTTTCGGACCATGCTGGAGCTCGTCTGTGAATCTGGGACTGGGTGGTTGGCTGTGATGGTGGACTCTGCATTGTTGCCTGTGATGGTGGACTATGCACGGTCACCTATGCTGATGAGTTCACCACGCTGGCCAAGCAGGAAATTAAATTCAAAAGTTCCTGGGGCTTTTTCTGCCTACCTGACTTGTGCATCAGAGTTGAAAGTGTTGTCCAGAGCGATCACAATGGAGCATTCTGGGATAGCTCCCGGAGGCCAATAACATTGAATGCGTACACGGTACCTCTAATCTGGAGCTGAGATGTTGATTTTAGCACTACTCCCCTTTCTGAGGTGGAGTACAGATACTGGCTTTAAGAGCCCTTTAAATTGACACAACTGGGTTGGTCGTGTGGACAGAATCAATTTTAATTCAAATTAACTGCTAATTCCAAAATAATTGCGTAGTGTAGACCAAGCCTTTGTGTCACATTGTGTGCACACGTCTGTATATCTATCTGTGATCTAACTACAAAGGAGAACATGCTTCAGCTCATAAAAACACATTCACGTAAATTTAGAATATCTTAGTACTACTGTACCCTTAACAATAATCTATATCTTAATTTTAGCCATACCATTAGTGAAGTTCAGTCTATTACTCTGTATAGTCATAGTGCATAGCACAATGGACTCCCCATTTTTGTTTAGCCTTTAGGCAGTACTGTAATAAATAAGATTGATAATTAAATATTTCTTGGGAAGTAAAGGCATTAAACTTAGTTCTCTTAATCTGTCTTTAAATGGTTTCTACATAAATGTGCTTTAAAATAAATTAGGCTTGTAGTTTGTCATTGCTTAGGGTAAGATTACTACAGTATATGACTAATTTTGCTTTAACAAATTACAAATGCCAAATGGTTTGAATAATATCTAGAAATAATATCTATAAAAATGGAAGACAAATACATATAGGGAAAATTTACCAGTAACACAATTTAGGATTAAAATAATCACTTCAGTTTAAACTAACATTTTCAAATGAAGCTATCTTCTTTATATATAGGAATGAATGTTCTCACCTGTCAATTCTGATCCTGTACCATTGAAGTAAATAGCAAAATTCTCATTAAGGTTAACGGTGCAAGTTCAGACCCCATAGCACCCAACTGTTCTAAAATGTATTTTATTTTTACTGAGTCAGCGATTGATGCTTCCCTCCAAAACATGAGTGCATGACATCATGTTTCTTGTGAAATTGGGTGCAAAGCTTGTTGCAAATGCAGTCACTTATTATGTGTGTGTGGCTGTCTATCTCATATAAATATGGACATGTCTGTGTGTATATCAACTTACATCTGAATATCCCAGGGCAAAAATAGAGGGTCTAATGTAACCTGAAGTATATACCTGGTTTACACAGCAATTCACAATGTGATCCATTTTTATCAGCTTTAACAGTGGTTATTTTCAACTTGATATATGAATATAAAACTTTCATGAGTGTCAGTGGATCTGTGGAAATTATATACTTGTACTGTGGGAAAAACAGGCCCCAAAGCCCTTACAATTTGATGCTCCAGTGATATGGAGAAACAGTATGGACTAATATCAATTCCTTATTGAAGAGAACATAGACCTGTGGCTTTTCCAGGCACAAATAATTGATAGCTCTGAGAAATTAAAGTGATTTCTGATGTTCATTGCTGTGGTAATAAATTTAGATCTTCTATAAAACTGGATTTTAGGACATAATGACCATCAGGAGGATGTTGCACGGTGCAGACCAGTCATTTGCAGTGTTGATATGCTACCCATATGTCTCAATCTGCACTTATGGGACCTCTGAGGCTGTATAACAAAAGTTCTTGTTCTTGTAACTGCTGGGTAATCTGCCTCCCTGCTGTGTGTATAGCAGTCCCTACAAAATAGTTTTGGCAATTAACTCTTAAAGCTCTATACAGTACTAAAACTTAAGGCTCTTCATTCAAACAAACAAATATTTGAGAGGTTCTAAACAGGTTTCTGAAAGTATATAAGAAAACTAGGGCATAATGTGATCTGTAGATATTATTGGTCTGGTATTCTTGATTTCAGACACCATGGCAATGGGTGCAATATAAGAATCTAGATATGTAGAACATTTATTTAGGGAGGGTCTCTATTATAGCAAATCCTATCCTGTAACTATCCCTTATAGATTACAAGAGGATGGTGAATAAAAAGATAAAAGTATTACTATTAAAGGTGCAGGAAATATTCTAAATTTCAATTTTTTGGTGAAAACTCAATTTTCAATGGATTTTTGATTATAAAACCTGAAATTTCAATCAACTCTCATTACTATATTGCAACACTGCAGTTTATAATGCACTAAGAACAGATGTAGACATAAAAGTGGAAGCACTAAGTAGGTTATCTTGTGGTCTTTTGATTTAACTCATTTTAATTCAGGCAACTATAGAAGAGAACAATTATTGGAAGATACAACACTAACTGGCCCCTAATGTTAAACAAGCTGATTTAGTAGAATAATAGGTAGATTCTGATAGAATCTATTTAAACCTATAAGTGGACAATACAGATGTTTTGGAAAAAACAGGCCTGTTGTTTAGTATTCTGGTCTCTCTCTCAATGGTTTAATTCTATACTAGTCTAATCCATGTAGTTTCTCATACCACACTCATCACCACCATAGTATTTGAGTACCTAAGAAGTATTGCTGCAATCAGGGATTTCAAGTGCCTTCTTAAAATGCTGTTTTAGAAGAGCAGGGTTCCCTACATTCAATCCCACCATCAATCTGTCTGAACGGAGGCAACACACCATAGGACAGAGGTGCTCAGCCCTACCTCCACTTAGTAGTTCAATATAAAACACCTGAAAAATACCAATTGTTGATGGAATAACACCAACAGAGAATTTGGTCTTGCGTTTCTGGTTTCCTAAGTAGCTGATGACATTTGTCATTCCTGGAGGCTCTAAATCATGGCTCCCATGGGATCTTCCTTCACCGATATGATAGAGTGCAGAACAATGTTACAGACTTGTTCTGCAAAGTGAGAAACAAATAGATTTATAATAGCAAATGGGAGACAATAAGGGATTAAGTTAAGTAGGAGTAGAATGTTTGCAGATGCAGTTGAATTTGTGTAGTAGTTTAACTTCTAGAAAATAGGTGCATTCATACATGTATGTAGTGGAGAACATATTCTGTTAGTAGGACTAAACACTGGCTGTCTTACTCAGGTGAATTGTATGCATATCTGCTGAGTTGAATTTAGTGAGTGGGTTTAACCTCTTGGAGAAACCCAAGTGTCCTTTGCAATGGCTGCTACAGAATCACCTTTAAAACACTACTGAGGCCACTGTAAAAGATTCTGGGATACATTTGGGAACTAAATATGCCCACTGCAGAAAGAGAAAGCTAATGGTATAAATAAGTGACTGGTTTGATGGAAAGAAAGGAAAACTTAGGATTTCCCTTCTCAAATATCACTGTTTTCTACAGCTCAGATGCTAGAAGATGGTGGCACACTACTCAGAGTTGGCAGCCCAGATGGCTTTTTATATGAATTTATTTAGGTCTAAATCTGTACTTGAGGCCTGCAAGATCCAAGTCCTACATTTTCTTTCAGCATATGGGAGCAGCAAGGTTCTCATTTTTATTTAGGATATTTGATGAACTCCACAGATTCAAGTGTATACAGGTTTGAATCCAAACCAGCTTTTTTGGGGGTTTAACCACCCTCCCACTGTTGGTTTTAATTTAATATCCCAATATGTAGATTAATATTACTGAGGTATCCTTAGTATTTTGTCTGCTGCCAATGTGCTGGAGTTGATGATTTTACTGTAGAATGTTTACTATCAGCAGTCTGAACTCTTTAGAAATATTACAGTATATTCAAAAGCCATGAGGAAGAGGACAGTATTTCATTAGAGACCCAAGCATCATTTAGTGTGGTGATTAGATATCCTTATATATTTCTCTTGGTGCTACAGGGATCGGTAACTTTGGCACACTTCCCACAGCCCCCATTGGACCGGGATGGTGAACCCCAGCCAGTGGGTGCTGTAGTCGACGAACCGGCAAGTAAACAAAGTGGTGGGGCCAGCTAAGGGTGCTTACCCTGCAGTTCCGCATGCCAAGATTGCCGATCCCTGATTTATATGCATTTTTATAAGGTATACTTAATGTATTTTGGAAAATAGATCTTTAATATAATTATTTAAACAAAAAATATTATTATAAAAGAAGCTGATGTGCTAAATAGTCAATAATTTTGCTATTGTTGACTATAACTAGTTCATTTGAATGTCATAATACCTTTTTTTTAAGTGACTCAAGTAGAAAATCAAGCTAAGCAAGGTGACAGGATTTTCAAATGATTTTCAAGAGGGTTAGAAATATTCTGATCATCGGGAGACAGTTGGTGAAAGTTGCCAGCACATTTATATCTCTGCAGCTTCATGCTGTGTTTGAGGCGGGACAATGTTGTCTCATTAATGATTAAATATTGGTAATTATTTCTGAACTCTTAATCCACATGTGGATTATGTGAAAAATGTTTAGAAATATTTCTGTAATCATAAAAATATGTAGACAGTCTCAAACTATTTGTAAGTAGTTAAATAGAGTAATATTGTCCATTTTTGTGGAAGTAGACATTTCACTTTGTCACTTTGATAGTTGTTCACTCCATGCGAGATTTCACATGCACAAGAAGAATTACTGTTGGAGAGCACCTGCACTGTGCTCATGAAACAGATGGATGATTTATATGAACCTTCTTGTTTATACAAATCTACACTAGAATATAATTGTCTAGTATATCTTATTAAACTATGCTATATACTAGTACAAGCCCATAGCAAACTTTTGAGTGCTGTGAAAACAAATAGTATACTTCTGCTGCATGTGCTACTTGTCATCTGTATATGGCATTTACCCCACTTTCACATATGATTGTGGTAAAAACAGATGTTCTTGGGACCTTGGATGTTGACATCTTCCTTCCAAATATATGGCGCTATATGTCGTAAAGATGAATGTAACCATTCTTATTGCTAATGTCACATGGTAACCCAGCATGTACAATACTTGGCAACTTGTGGTTGTGCTTCATCAAATCAGAATATCTGCTGCTTTATATCTCCATTTATGGAGTCTGCCTATCCTGCTGTCGGGTGTATAGACAGACTTTGCAAAGACAGTTCTCTTCTGCCATTATCTTATGTAAACATATAGTATACTACAATATTTTTAAAGTGTACTTTATTAGCTCAATTACATCTTTATCATATTCTCAGAGATACAGTGTATCTGGTTTCTGTTTCCTCCTCTGATGATAACTGGGATTTGCCATGCAGGGAACAATGTTGAGTTTCACTTTTTTTCTTTTAGTTAATTCGCCATCAGTGAGGAAGCACCACTTAGCCATCACTGTCTTCTTTCTACAAGTAATTCAAACTCTATTTCACTGTTAACTTTTTTTCTGATAATCTCTGGGGCCCCAAAGGTGGGGGTTTTTTTTGGGGGGGGGGAGTGGGAAACCATTCCAAAATGGCCCCGTTTGCAGCACTCTGGGTCTTAAAAAGTTGAGTAATTTTTCTGCTGTGGGCAATAATGTGATGATGCCTCAATAAAATGTTCCATGCTGTTCGACATCTCAAGAGTGTTAGGTTGTGCTCTCAGAGGGCTCTTATGGGGGATGTACTGTAGTTCAGGACATAATCATATTTATACCAGACTTATTTGGGGGGGGGGTCAAAATGAGTAATTCCAGGTTAGTGTCTGAAAACAGCTGTTTTTAAAATATCTTAGACTGCCATCCAATAACACAAGCATAGATGTAAGTTTGCAAAATTGCATAACTTGTTCCCTGCCCTTTCTTCCATTGTGTGAAAACTGTAACTATTATGTCAGATCACACTGTGATTGATAGGGATCAGGAGTACTTCTTTACTTCCTTAAGTAAAGTATAATTGTTTGCAAACAACTGTTTTCTATTTATCATTTTTGTGTGTTAAGTACTTGGAATCTGAGGACACAAATCAGCCTCACTTATAATAGATATATATTTATGTAACACCATTTACTTCAATGGAGTTACTCCAGCTTTACGTTGCCGTAGCTAAATGAGAGCAGAATTTGGACCCACATCTTAGCTTCTGCAAAATTACTGTAGCTGTGCAAAATATTGTTTAGAAAATGTAGAGCTGCACAAAATACAGGTTTTGAAGAACAACATGAAGCTACGTATCAGGGATTGCTAACATTCATAAATCCTTTGAAAGTGGCTTGGCCAATTTATGCTTTCTGCAACCGAATCATTAAAATGTTTCCTCTTTCTCTCTTATTTTTTATTTGATTTGCAGCTCCAGCACAACTTGCCCGCTAATTAGCTTGGTCACTGCCTGAACTTGCCAGCAGAACTTTGAATATCAGAGAAATATGAAAGATGATCACGTCATTTAGAAACATTGTAAAGCTTTTCATTTTGGGGCTACATAGGCCTTAGCAGATACATCATTCCTGGACAATGTAGGCTACTATAAGACTGACTAGATATATAAATTTTACACATGATTTTCTCCCAGGTCATTCATAGAGCATTTGCATGAGAATATGTAGTCATACCTATAGTTCTATAGAGTATGGTAAGATCCTTGTTTTGTTCCCTTAATTGTCCTAGAGTCAGGGTTCTGGCAAGGCTTTTGGAGAATTATTCCACTGTTTATCAAAAAATACTGTTTCTGGTAACTATGTGGGTGCATATTAAAATAAGCTATCTGTTGGCATTCATGCAAATTAAACTCAATTGCTTGAATGTTCATGGAAAGTAAATATGAAGGACATAAGCATAGTCAACCCAAACACATTTTTTAATTCAAGAAAACAGTTGTAGATACTCTGGGGCCTGGTATTCACCCAGGTCTAATCGATTAAAAATAAAATCACCCCCTCCTGTTCCACTGGCTAAGATGCTTGTCAATGCCTTGGTTGTCTCTCATTTTGACTATTGCGACCTTCTCTCTAGCTTCACCTTTTCCCATCTTTGTTCCTTCCAGTCTATTTAGAATGAAGTATCTACAATGATCTTCTTTGCCCACCTCTCAAATCACATCACTCCCTCTTCAATTCTCTCCACTGGCTTCCTTTCACCTTCTGTACCAATTTCAAGTTTTTCTCTCTCATCTTCAAGGCACAACCCCATACTTGCCTTGAAAATGAGAGAGAGAGATAAACTTGAAATTTCTGTCCTCTAATTTCTCATTACTCACCTTCTCATCCTCTTTCCTCTGCTAGTGAAACCATCTCACCATTCCTTTGGTATCTTCCTCCTCCTCATCTTTGTAACCTCTTCTATGCTGACCCTCATGACTCTCCTAGCCCAGTGAACCAGGCACACCTTTTGTCTTCTTTGAGATCCACCTTAATATTCCCTTATTTCCTTGAGTTCACAAATACTAGCCCTAGGCAGTAATAATTCTCTGACACCAAATTATTATTAAAATGGCAGTAAAAATGACACTCTAAATTAGCACCATCTTCTGTCTCCCAGTACGTTGGGACAAAACAAATCTTTACAAAAATACAGTTTTACTCTCATACAGAATACTGTGGAAATGCCATCTTCCTCTTCCACAGATTTGGTCCTGGAACACTTTCAGGACCATATCTGCTGATTTGAAAGACAAGTGTAGTCACTACAGATGAGAGAGATTGAGCTGGATTCTCTTCCTGCTTGTGCACCATCAGGAGAATAGTTAACTAAGCCCTTGGTTGTGCCATTTAAGGACAGTCCTGGGTTGGCAGGAATGTGAAGCTGCACCGCCTTGTGGGGAGATTTGAGAGGCATTCTTCTTTGGAAAAATTACCCTTCAGAGCTCTCCTTGCTGTGCAGGGCACATTTAATGGACTAATAAATGGAGTCCCCATTGTTCCCACTTTGGGGAAATATGCACCTCTGGGGTTGAATGGAAGAAGCAGTCACTACACTTCCCTGAGTGACAGATTGTATTGTTATAAGCTTTTATACAGGGCATATGCAAGTAGGGGATGAAAGCTTCTTGCCCAGTCATTTTCCCCCCTCCTCTGCCCACACATGAGGATAAACACAGTCTGGCTCGAAGTGCTTATAAGTAACACCTGTATAGCTCCCACTGAAGACAAGTTATGTTATACTGATGTCACATATGGTCTAATATAATCTGCAAAACCTCTATTACTAATGACAGTTCATATGAAGAAAAAGCCAATTTCACTCTGATTGCAAGCTGAATTTGCAGTGATTGAGACATAATCAATGTGGAACCCTCTGGTGCTTCTCCCTCCCCTAGTTACTAGAAGGTTTTTCAGGTCAGGGCCTGTGTCTTTCTTTGTAACTTGTGTAGTCCATTTTTATACTGGTCAGCTCTTAAAATATTATCATTATTAATATAATTCTATATTATTAAACTAACATTTCCAAGATTTCCACTTTAACTTTTACACCTTGAAAACTTAATATTTTGACTTAGTAATTCAAATGGGCTGTAAAAGTGCAGGCAATCCGTGGGAGCCTCTTTGCAGTCTGGTTTGGCACTGTAGCTGTATCCCACCTTAACGTCCCCAAGTAGAGCCGCAAATCATTCACTTTACCCACCCTGTGCAAGGGAGAGCTAAACATGTATTAACAAAATTCTATGGTCCCTTTTAATCAGATTTCCAGGACTGGAATCATTGTGACAGACTGCTAATCAGAACCCTGATTCATGGCTTCCAAACATACATTTCACATCCAAGTCTCTGAGTAAGTTTAGATTTGTCACCTGGAAGAGTAACTCCCATCCATTGTATATGCAGCATTCCCAGGTTCCATTTCTTTCCCTTCCCAACCTTCTTTCTCCGTTTTCTATTCCTGTTCATAAGGACAAGGCAGGGCCTACTTAATCATCTTCATGCTGCCCGCTGCAGGGTCCAGCCTGTCACTTAAAGGGGTGCCCTTTTCCCCATACACTCTTTCACATGGGGAAAAAAAATCCCTAGAGTGTCTTCTTAAAAGAAAAGGCAATCATTCCTCTTGAAATCGGCTCAGCTCTTATGCAGCAAAAGTAAATAACAAATCGACATAAATTCACATCCACCACAAGGCGGCAGTGCAGGAATGGTTTTTCCTCCAGTCTCTGCTCTAGCTGAACATGAGAAATCATTCTGCTATGTAGAGGCAGTATTGTGCTCATTTAACTTAGCCAGATACAATTATAAATTTAATAATTATTTTTATTATGATTACAAATGAAAGATGCTGAGCTCCTGCAATTCTCACTGAAACTGGCTTTGGTTTATTAAAGCTTTCCTTTTTAAAAATGTAAAAGAAAATCTTCCATTGCGTCTCTCTGTCTTCCCTTTTTGTCAATCTAGGCTGTAAGTTCTTTGGCAGGCGATTATATCTCATTCTATGGTAAGGCAGACCTTTCAAAAGTCCCACGTGGTGGGACAGTCCCACTTTGACCCCCCCCCCAATTCTCCCAGTCCCCGTTGAAGTGGACCATTTCCCACATTCAGGGCTGCGGGTGGGGGGGTCGGCAGTATACTCTGAGTCCCTGGTTTGACAGGCCATCCAAACCAACTGGAGTTGTGACCTAGTGCTCAGAGTTGTAGTGCCACTCACGTCTGGCCTGGCAGCCCTGCTAGCTCCATTTACAGAGTGGTGGCCAGGCCAAGCCTGAGTGGCACTGTGTCCTGCTTTAGCCATTTGAATTGTTGAGAGGTATGGTAAAGTGAGAGGAGAGCCTAGGTAGGGTAAGAAAAACTCCAGGTCCATTCAAAGATAAAATCAGTGCTAATGTACATCACTGTCAATGTTCAGAGTAGAAATTTCCATAAAAAGAATCAATTAGGTTGGGGAAAGATAGGTGGAGAAGAAGGGGAATTACAGTGCTGCTGGCAATAGGAGTGAAAATTTACTTTTTTAGTAGATTTACCCAAATTAGGTCACCCTGATTTTTCACAATGCTACACATCATTTGAAAAAAAAAAATATTGGTGGAGAGCTATGTGAATCTCAACCCTGACAGGCTAGTTAAATTTTATCTGCACTTAATGATTTCCCAGTCTCATATGGAAATTCCTGCAATCACCTACTTTATATAATAGCCTAACTTGGAGAATACTAAAACCACAAAATTGTGCTTTCACAAAAACGATCAGTTTTTCCCCAGCTGTGTAACATATGCTTGGTATACACTGTGTTACCCAGCAGATGTCTCTTGAGAGCATAACATTTCTGACCTGATCAACTGTTACATCTACAGGGGATTTCTAAAACATATTTTGGTGACTTTTAGAAAAGGGCAGTTAGTACATCCTGTTTTGCCTTTTCAGATACAAAGTCACAATTTAGGCATAAAATAACACTATAACTTACTAGCGTGAAGGCTTTTACATTGGTAATGCACCAGTTAATAAGCAAAATGACATGGGGAGAGGAAGAAACTCTACACTGTTCTGCTCCTGAATTCCTTCCTTAGCGAGCGCTCAAATTGTAAATAAACAGGGACAAAAGGATTCCCAAAATGTGGCTCTATGCCCCTCTTTTTTAAAAAAATGATGGTGTTTTGCAACTACTTTTGATTGTACGCAATTTGGGGCAGAGACAGTGTTTTTGTTCTGTGTTTTGACAGCACCTAACACAATGGGACCTTGCTTCAGAACCTGAGCTCTTAGGTGCTGCTTCTATACAAATAAATAGTAGTAGTAATAATTTGGGGAGGACGCCTTTTCCCTTCCCGCAGGAAGCTGTTTCTCAATGCACCCATAAGCATGCCCAAACCTTTTGCTTTGTTCACAGAGCTTAGTGGATGTCTGATGCCTTCATTAACCTACCATCAGTCCCCAAAAGGCTCTTTCCACTCTCAGGTTCCATGTAGTATAGTATAGTGTGCATGTATATGTCTGTATTATGTAAAATTAATTTTAAGGGCTTGTGAAGCTGCCATGCTGTCAGATTCAGTTTCTAACAGAAACCTGAGCCATATACAGGACTTGAACAAATATAACATGTCCCTCCCTGATCAGCGTCCTGAATCTTCAGATTGAAAGCAAACAAAAATTGACTTCCATTGACTAATTAAGAGATACCTTTGTGACTAATCTATTTGCATATTTGAATAAAGAGGCATCTTTTCTGACTTACAGGAACAACAACAAAACCATGGCTTTCAAACACAATTCTGGGGAAAGATGCAAAACATGATATTCAAACAATGACAAAAAAGAGTTCAATATGGTACCATAAAGGAAGCATATCCAGACTCCAAAGGATTATGCAGTAAGTATCTATTCTGAATTTATAAATAAAAGACAAGGCCATGTGTTGGTACATATAATTTATCAACCCAGATGTCTTTGTGAGCAGCAATCTATTTAACCTAGTCCTACATTAAATTTCCTTCTGGTGGGGAATTCACAGACCCAAAATCTTATTCCAGCCTAGTATTTAGGAATAGCAGATCTGCTTGTACCAGGAATCAGGTCCTGCAGCAGTACTAGTCTCTGGGCTACCTAATGAGCACTGATAGCCTGTAGTAGGCTGCCTGATTGGCTATACCACCTTACTGGTGGGAAGTCCCTCCCCCAGTCCAGTCTGGCCCAGCACCACTGGAGCTGCTGCGATCAGAGAGAGGACCCCTTCCCCCAGCCCAGCCCCACCAGAGTTGCCGCAGTGAGGAGGGGTGTTCTTCCCCCCAGGACAGGTGCTGCTGTGGGGGGAGAGAGCTAGGGGGAGTCCTCTCTCCCCGCTGTAGCCCTGGGGCAGCCTGCACCTCAAACCCCTCATCTCTGGTCCCAACCCAGAGCTCACACCCCCAGCCAGAACCTTCATCCCCCCACACCCCAACCCTCTGTCCTAGCCCTGAGCCCCCTCCTGTACACCAGTTTCCTCATCCCGACCTTACTCCAGAGCCTGCACCCCCACATGGAGCCCTCCACACCCCAACACTAAGCCCTAAGCCCCCTCCCACACTCCGAACCTCTCACCCCCACCCTGCCACATTAATTTTGTTATACACACCAATATGAAGGTGATGTGTGACACATCACCTCCGTACTGGTTTGCACAACAAAATTCATTCCGCACATGGGTGGGAAAAATTAGAGGGAACACTGCTTAGTACTGACTTCACCTCCAACCACTATGCCTAACTGCTCATGTGACAGTGTCTTACAACTTGAACTCATGGGTGTGGCTGGGCTGTGAAAAATGCAGTCAGTTTCTCTATTGCTTCATCTTCTGTCAGTGGTGAGTAATGAATAATTTAACAACTGTGCAGTGTTATTCTCGTATGGTTTGCATCATTTTACCAAGAATATCAAGATTATTGGGTGGAAGCTTTTCTTATGGGGTCATTCACTGAGGCCACTTTTGAGTTGATATCTGTATAGCAAAATGTTCTCATGGGTGCAACTTATAGTCCAGGAAAATGGATGTTGTATAAAAGTGACTATCCACAGATTCTGCATTGTCTTGTGTTTTTTTGTATATTTAATTCTCTTTGCAGCCTAGGCTTCAGTTACAGTGTAGTATTTAATACACTGAGTATTTAATACACTTCAGTATTTAATAACTTATGTGACTTTTGTTTGTGTGTCAGCTGAGCAGCTCCACTTGTCAAGGAAGCTGAAGATTTTTGGAATCCCTTCTATCCTAATGTGAAAAAGAGAGAGCCCCACGTTAATTGTATGATTTCTAAAATGTGAAGGAGATTTGAGGAAGTAGAGGAGGCAGCATTTCATTTTTCTCTGTGGTGGATCCCTCTGGCCATCATGGAAATGACACTGATAGTATCAGGTCGGAGCACAAGTCCCGCTAGCATTGTTATCTATCTCACCTGGAAGTTAGTCTTTGCATAGCTTACAGCACCATCCAGTACTCTTTGTTGGTTTGTAACAAGGGGGAAGTCTACAGATGGGGAGGAATACAAAGTTAAAGGAGAAATCCAGTTAGATAAAAATGTACAGTCCACATTAAAAATGAGGGGAAGCAGAGTAAAGTTGTATTATCTATATCCTGTTCTATTAGCCTTAGTAGTTATATATATTCTGTTAGCCTTAGTAGTTTACAAAAAGACTAGACCTGTAAGACATGAGGCAAAGGGGGAGGAACTGATCATGAGGAGATATTTTTAACATAAGTAAGTACTCTTTCAAAAGGCCTTCATAAGCATCAGTCTTCTCTCCTTACACCCTCAGGCCAAGAGATGTTAGTTATTCCAAAAATCAGTCTTCATAATATGATAGATAACAAACAGTAGTAGAACTACCAATATTCATCCTCTGCTTCAGTGCCCAGCCACACAATGTTTTGCTTTCCCAGCCTCTATCCCTCTTTGTGTATGGTTATCTGATTAGGCCTCAAACCTGCCAAACTTGCTTGGATGAGTAAACTCTAAAGCTGATGTGAAAGGGATCCCTTGGGTTAGCCTTACAGGGTTGGTCTGTAAGCTCTTCAGTGAGGATACCTTGTCTTTAGGGTTGCCAACTCTGACTGAAGATATTCTGGGAGATTTTTTCCCCCCAACATGACATAAAGTCATTTTCTTAAAATACCCTATTAAAATCTCCTGGATTGCTTTCACTAGTCACTGGGAGACTGATGCCAATTCCAGGAGACTCCAGGCCAATCCTGGAGGTGGCAACCCTACTTGTTTTCATAATGATCTGTAAATCGCCTGGCACACAGTTGATGGTGGTACTATCCAGATAAAAAATAATAACAGCACCATCCATTCTTTACTAAAACAGTACGTGACAGTTTTAGGAGAGGAAGTGAGAAATGATTTCTCCAGGTAAAGGATGATTTTAGGTAGCCAGAAGTTAATATTAAGAGTTAAAATTTAGCCTAGAAATGGGGGTATATATTATCCTTTAGTCATGTGCAAAGTGACAGGCAGTTTCTCATGGTCACAGATGTTCTGGAGTTCTGTCGTTATGTCCTATTGAGTACCAAATGGGGCAATTTGCTTATGTTTTTCATTTTTAGAAATATTTGTGTTGCATTATTTTGAGATCCATGAAATAGGTGAACTGTGAATAAGGTTAAATAAACATGTGATGTCTAATTCAACAGCCACTTGAAAATGGACCTATGCTTGCCCTGAAATAATCAGAGCTCCTTTATGTGTGTGTGTACAGTTGTTTGCTTAGTTACTGTACCACGGGGTGTGTGCGATATATAAGCATTTATGGACTGAGCACAGTCAGTAGGCTTGGTTTTCTGGGTGAAATGTACTTGATTTTATGCCATAGAAGCCCAGCAGTATCTCTGAGCACAGCTCCCTACAGGGGTGTACTTATATCGATTTAGCTGAGAGTTAGGTTTTATGCAATCTTAACTAGTCTGGTGCAGAGGGAAGCATTGGCCAAGGCAGAGGCCATATGATCTGTGCTTGCATGGAACCAATAGACTTAAACTACCAACCAGGGGTGCAGAGAGGAAACTGTTGCTATTGTAGGCCATTGGTTGGAATATTGGTTAATGAGAGACCTGAGCTAGGGCCCTGCTTTGCTGTGTGTACAAAGTCTGTTTGCTGGATTATTGTGCATGCTTGTGAATTTCACCCTCTCCTTATATATTGCCTACAATCATTGTGTGAATCCTTTGGGCCTAGTAATACATTCCATTCTGTGCATACTGAAACCATCATTGATTTCAGTGAGTTGTGAGGTCACAAGCAATGCACAATCAGGTCATGCTTCAGAAACCATGATTAATGGACTTTATACTTCACTTGTCTTTTTTGTTTAGCTTTGCCCATACCAATGGCATCAATGTTTCTGTTGTAATTAAAATACTTCGGGGGGGAGGGGAGGAGAGGAGATGCTAGAAAGGAATAAAGATGAAACAAAACTACATATGTCAAACAGCATATATGATAGTGTGAGGAGCTATAAATGTTTGGACAAGGTTTTGGAAAGCCCTAGATGACTCAGTTTGGGCTCCGCCATGCGTAATGTGGCAAACAGGTGGCAATAAAAACTTTATAGCACCCACAGCATCATATTATGTATAATAATAGTTTTAATTTTGCACGGTATAACTTCTTTCTTACCTATCGGTCTCAAAAAAAAATTCTAGAAAGTATTCAGCATGATTAAGTCATTATAGTAGCCTTTTTTTCTAGTAACTATTCTAACAGGCTATTGGTGTGATAACTAGGTTCTAATGAAAAGGCACTGGAAACAATTTAAATACAGAATACAAAATCACCTAAATGATTACGATACAGCTAGAGGAAATATCAGGCTGTGACTTTCTTTCTCTTAGCTTCTAGTTTTTTAAATCCCTCTCAGTTGTATGCAAGGCCTGTACATTACCTATCACATTCTAATTTTGTGCATTTCATCTGGAACCTTAGGAAATATCTAGTAATTCGCAGTATTGTTGCACCTCCAGAGTGCTGAGATAAGTAACATTTTCCAGCCAAACATGTGCTTGCAGTTATATTATTTGACTGATTAAGAAGTTCTTAGTAGCTGTTCTCCATTGTCATAAGAATATAGTAACTACCCTTTATTTATTAATCCTCTCTCCCATGCCTTTATCAGGATTTAAAATCAGCAAGCCTGAAAAGGATGATATGAGAGACAGGTTGCTTAGTCACTGTTCTGGTGGAAGTATACATTGTATTCTTAACCTCCCTGTCTCTGCCTGTAATGTACTCTCTGTACTTTTTGAGAAAATGATGCATATCTCTTAACAAATAGCAAGGAGAAATGTGAAAGTCTTCCAGGAGTAGTTCTGTAAAATAACCTGTGGCTTAGATCAAGGAACAATTAATTAGAAAACAAAGTTTCTAAAATTCAATTTGCTGCAATTCTTTTTTTTAAGTGGTTGTTGCAATTATAGTAAAAAGCTCCCGTGGCGTCCAGTACTGCATGCGCACAGACCACAGCCATTTCACTCTAATGAGAAACACAATTAGTTCATTTAATCTGTGTTCCTGCTGACTTTTACACCCAGAGTACTCCAGAGGTTTCAATTAAGATAAGTGGTTTTCCTGTTTGTAAACTATTACTTCATTTTCCTGACTTTGATAAAAATGTTCCCTATTCAAATGTTCCAAGGACCTTAAAAGTTGGAAAAGAATAAAGGTCAACTCCTGGTCAGTGGTAGCAAAGGCCTAAATAGGACTCTGAACCCACTGTGGCTGTGCAATGTTTCTATTGTTGTTTTTATTTGGCTCAGTTATTAGAATCAACTAAGAAATTATAAAATTGTAAATGTTTGTGATGGGTGAGGAAGGAGATGGGGTGATGGGACTAATACCTGAACTAAAGGAGGTGAAGGTGATATTATTTGATGCATCCTTGGTCATCCCGATATACAGTGAAAAATGCAGATTCAGCACCACTGAAACATTGTTGTCAGTTCATGTAAGTTTCACTGAATTGTTTTGCAGAAAACATTCTGAAAAAAATCATAATTTTTTGGGGCTTGTCAAGTGATTAAAAAAATTAATTGCGATTTAGTCACGTGGTTAACCGCACTGTTAAACAGTAATAGAAGACCATTGATTTAGATATTTTTAGATGTTTTCTACATATTCAAATATATTGATTTCAATTACAACACACAATACAGAGGGTACAATGCTCACTTTATATTTTTATTACAAATATTTGCACTGCAAAAAACCAAAAGAGATAATATTTTTCCATTCACCCAACACAGGTACTCTAGTACAATCTCTTTTTATAATAAAATTTGAATTTACAAATGTAGAATTATGTACAAAAAAACTGCATTCAGAAATAAAACAATGTAACATTTTAGAGCCTGGAAGTCCACTCAGTCCTACTTCTTGTTCAGCCAGTTGCTCAGACAAACAAGTTTGGTTACAATTCACAAGAGATAATGCTGCCTGCTTCTTTTTTAGAATGTTAGTGAGAACAGGTGTTCGCATGGCTCTGTCCTAGTCAGCATCACAAGGTATTTACATGCCAGATGCGCCAAAATTCATATGTCTCTTCATGCTTCAATAACCATTCCAGGGGACATGTGTCCATGCTGAGGATGGGGTCTGCTCGATAACAATCCAAAACATCTGATGCATGTTCATTTTCATCATCTGAATCAAATGCCACCAGCAGAAGGTTGATTTTCTTTTTTGGTGAGTTGAGTTCTGTAGTTTCCGCATTGGATTGTTGCTCTTTTAAGACTTCTGAAAGCATGCTCCACCCCTCACCCCTCTAGATCTTGGAAGGCACTTCAGGTTCTTAAACCCTGGGTCAAGTACTTTAACTCTCTTTAGAAATCTTACATTGGTATCTTCTTTGTGTTTTGTCACATCTGCACTGAAAGTGTTCTTAAA
This sequence comes from Sternotherus odoratus, assembly GCA_032164245.1. Taxonomy (NCBI): domain Eukaryota; kingdom Metazoa; phylum Chordata; order Testudines; family Kinosternidae; genus Sternotherus; species Sternotherus odoratus. Next base: position 59,780,190 of record JAVMKO010000004.1, read on the forward strand.
ATGGACAACATGCTGGGTCATCACCTGAGACTGCTATAACATTAAATATATGGCAGAATGTGGGGAAAACCGAACAGGGGACATACAATTCTCCCCCAAGGAGTTCAGTCACAAATTTAATTAACACATTATTTTTTTGATGAGTATCATCGGCATGGAAACATGTCCTCTGGAATTGTGGACGAAGCATGAAGGGGCATACAAATATTTAACGTATCTGTCACCTAAATACCTTGCAAAGCTGGCTACAAAAGAGCCATCCAAATGCCTGTTCTCACTTTCTGGTGACATTGTAAATAAGAAGAGGGCAGCATTATCTCCTGTAAATGAAAACAATGTTGTTTGTCTTACTGATTTGCTGAACAAGAAGTAGGACTGAGTGGACTTATAGGCTTTGAGGTTTTACATTGTTTTGTTTTTGAGTGCAAAAAAAAGTAACAAATCTCCCTTTGTAAGTTGCACTTTCATGACAAAGAGATTTCATTATAGTACTAGAATGAGGTGAATTAAAAATACTATTTCTGTTTATCATTTTTACAGTGCAAATATTTATAATTAAAAACATATACTTTGATTTCAATTACAACAGCGAATACAACATATATGAAAATTTTAAAAAAACATCCAAAATATTTAATACATTTCAATTGGTATTCTATTGTTTATCAGAGCAATTAAACCTGCAATTAATCATGATTAATTTTTTTGAGTTAATCATGTGAGTTAACTGTGATGAATCAACAACCCTAAATGTTTTCTTTAGACATTTTCAAAATGGAATATTTCAGTGTTGTGATTTGAAATGACTTTCTGTTTCAAAATTTTCTTAAAATTGATTTTTTAAAATTAAAAAATATTTTAATATAGTCAAAATTAAAATAAAATATTATGATGTCAACATAAAATATTTTGTTGGATCTTAAATTACTTTTTTTAGTTTGCTGAAAATTTCCAATTTTTTCATATTTTATTCTGACTTCAACTTTTTGATTCTGCTTAAAACTGAAAAATCTATTGTTCCCCAAACTCTACTTGTCCTACTACTACTGTAGTGTGTGGATTGTAGGTCTTCAGTGCATTTCACTGAGTTAAAGGAAGAATATCAGAAAAAAACAGCTCCTTTTATATTCAAGAATAGATTATTTTATTTAATCACCTGCCCCCACCATGAAAGTAGAATAAATTGCAATATTGCCAATCCCAAGGTTTTTTAAAAAATGAGATTTAAATGATATATATATATAGAATTTATGGTATCTCTTGATTTTTTTTTAACTCCTGCTGCCCCTCTCCAGTGTGCATGGGTGTGACAATTAGTGTTGTCCACTCTCCCAAGTGTAGTGTATGTGTGTGTGTGGAGGGAGGGGGGGAGGGATTTTTGCCCCTGCTGCAAAAGCTCTCGCCCCCAAGCCTGCCCAATCCTCAACTCCCAAATCAATTCTATTCCCACACCTGCTCTTAACCTCCCTATCCCCATTCACTGCTCTGATGTTTCCAAGAGTCAGGGGAGAGAAGGAGCAGAGGAACCATCTCATTGCTTATAGTGGGGGGTAATAAGGTAAAAGGGAGCAAAGCTTTCCTCAGCTGTTGGGTTCTTCCTGCTCTTTTCTCCCCTCCTGTGAAAATGCTGGCAGTGCCTGAGGGGAGCAGCAGTTTTCATTCCCCTGGAGGGGAGGCCACGAAGAAGGCAGCCAATCAGAAGGGCTGACGTGCTGGATTAAGATGTGTGTAGGAGGGGGATAAGGGACTGCAGCCTCTGACAGGGTGCTAGCAGGAGAACTGCTTAGCAAACCCTCTGTCACCCCAGCTACACGGAGGGAAGGTAAATTGGAGCTGGGGAGGCCACCTGGTCCCGATTGGCAGAGCAGGAGCAGCTGCTGTCTCTGCAGGCCGGGGCTCATTTAAAGCCTTAGACTTAGAGGAAGGAAGCTGGCAGGGGGAAGGGTGGACAGGAAAGTACCCGCAAAGGCGGTGGAGGAGCTAGGAAGAAGAGAAGCTGCTCTGTGGGGAAGCGGGAAGGACTAGCCTGTCTTCCTCCCCCGCTGAGGGGAATAAAGAAAGAACTTTGTATAGAATGTGCTGTGGGGGTGGTGGGAGCACATCTCGTACAATAAAGCACAGGTGAGCACTGCAGACTGGGTCTCCTGAGTGACTTTCTGAGAAAAATGGGGGCAGGTGCCAAGAGGGCCCTGCAGGAGCCCTGTTACACAGCCCCAAGCCTCTGCTTGCGTAGGGGACTCTAATCCTTGAAATACACACTACATACAAGGGAGATTTTGATTCTATTTGTGGTAACTAAAAAGAAAAGAACAAAAAACCACTTATACCTCCCACTGACATGGATTTCTGTCCCAATTTCTTAAGATTTCACAGTTAAAATTTACTTAATTTTCTCTGACTTTCAGTATGAGCGTTATATTGGGTTTATACCACCCATGCACAACGTTGTTGAATGAAAGTGACATTGATATTGAGAACTGTGGAGGTCAATCATATGATAATGTAAAGCAGGGCCGGCTCTAGGCACCATCCAAGGAAGCATCTGCTTGAGGTGGCTCCTGGCAGGGGGTGGCATTCCGTCCATTCTTAGGGTGGCACACTCTGCTCCAGCCGGGGTGTTTTGGGTTGTTGTTTTTTTTCTTCAGTGGTGGGGCGCACTGGCATTTTTAAAATTTTATTTTTTTGCTTCGGCAGCGGCGCTCCAGCTGCTTTTTTTCTTGCTTGGGGCAGCAATAAAGGTAGAGCCAGCCCCGATGTAAAGTAACAGGTCTGGAAAATATGGAGAGCTTCAAGATCAGATCAAAAAACTAAAGCCACTAAAATAACGGAATGTGCGTCCATGCACAGCTTAGTCTCTGAATTTAATTGGCATTTGCAGTGTTGATTCTTGCATGAAATCCATAATTTTCAGTTTTGTTCAGAAACTTTTTTTTTTTTTTTTTTTTTTTTTGCAAGAATTGCCCAGGTGATGGCAGCTTCTGGACAACAATCTTACCAAGAGTGAACAAGAAAATCTCCTTGTCTTAAAAACCTGTCAGAAATGGATGTTCTTGTCATGCTGAATCTTGTAGAATAATTGTAGTGAACTTTGAGGGCATTCAATATTGTTAGAAAGAAAGAATGGACAATGCCAAAGAAAACTGCATTTCCCTTTGAGTTTCACCATTATTGTACAAGAAAATGTGCTGACTGGAAACTGCATTTAGAGTATCTTGTGGAATGTGATACTAGGAAGTTCCGTCAAACCTATCATAACGCTTTGAAAGCCAAGTCTGGATCTTGTCTTTGATGACTTTTTTTGTAGGAGTTTGTCACAAACTTGCTGTCTCAGTTTGAGGAAGAAGCAACAAAATTGGGAAGTGATGTTATGAGTCCTACCATGAAAAATACAAAAGTATTGTAAAGCAAAAATTTCCAGATTACAAATGTGACACTATGGTTCAAAGAAGAAGGAGATTTGAGGTTGAGTAATTTCATTATCCTAAATTCAGAGTGAAAAATAAGTGATTGTTACGCTGAACTATTCACAAGATTTGGCTTCCTTAAATCTTTTGATATAGTATGAACTGAAGAGGTGATGAAAATGTGTTTCTCGGTGTTTACCTAAATTATTTAAATTTTCATCCATAGGTGTGCGCACAGGGTGTGCTGGATGTGCCCAGGCACACCCTAAAGTGGCTTTTAATGCAAAGTGTGGCTCCTTTAAAAAAAATAAAATTCCCTGGGTGCACCCTAATGAAATGTGCTGTGCATGCGTATGTTCTGATCCTTTTGCTGAAATAGATCAATTTTCAGCATTTGTAAGATATGGTGACATGTTAGATAAGTTTAAGATTAGCAGCTGTGTTAGTCTGTATCTGTAAATAAAATGAGGAATACTTTAAATAAAAAATAATGGAGATAGGTATATATATCTCCTAGAACTGGAAAGACCGTGAAAGGTCATTGAGTCCCATCCCCTGCCTACACTAGCAAGACCAATTGCCCTCCCCTGACAGATTTTTTTTACCCCAGATCCCTAAATGGCCCCCTCAAGGATTGAACTCACAGCCCTGGGTTTAGCAGGTCAATGCTCAAACCACTGAGCTATCCCTCCCCCCTAAACATAGAGATATACCTATCTCATAGAACTGGAAAGACCTTGAAAGCTCATCGGATGCATAGAAGTGGGCTATAGCCCATGAAAGCTTATGCTGAAATAAACTGGTTAGTCTCTAAGGTGCCACAAGTATTCCTAGTTTTCTGTTAGATAAGAGTTTTTCTGTTATTGGAATCATCAAATTTTTGCTTCACACAGATCACAATAATGTCCTCCCAAATATTTTCATTAGGTTAAGTCTGGATTTGACTTTGAAGCAGAGCAATTGTTCTCTAAGATTGCCCTTAATAAAATATCATCTTTGTTCAACTGTGCTAGAAGCAAAGCTTAATGCTCTTGCTATCATTTCAGTTGAATGGGATTTACTTCACACACACTCTTTGGGCTGGTCCCCACTACGGGGGAGGGGGGAGGGGGGAGGGGCGTGTTGACTGCAGATACGCAACTTCAGCTACGTGAATCACGTAGCTGAAGTTTGCGTATCTGCAGCTGACTTACCATCCGTCCTCACGGCGGCGGCAGTCGGTGGCGCACTCCCCCGTCGACTCCAGCTTGCACCTCCCGGCAAGCTGGAGTTCCGGAGTTGACGGGGGCGCCGCGGGCAATCGATTTGTTGTGTCTTCACAAGACACAAGAAATCGATTGCCAGAAGATGGATTGCTACCCGCCGATTCGGTGGGTAATGAAGACAAGCCCTTTGATTTGAGGATATAACAACTGAATTTGCGACACCTCCAGCTCGCAAGATGCCAGTTTAAACATGCAGGATTTCATTTTACTCTTACGTTTCAATGTTTATTCAGGCAGTATATAACCTATTCATTTTCTTCAATTTTCTTTTTGTGTTTATTCAGTAATATACATTACCTGTTAATTGTCAGAAGCTGGATTTTTTTTGTTGCTTTCATTAATACCACATTCACAAAAAGGCCTCTGAAAAAAACATTAGCTCCTGGTCTACAATCTTGTTAATTCAGCCCTTGGAAACTCACCAGACTGGCTCCACCGATGGTTGAAATCACATCACTCACACAGAAATTGTCAGAGTTGGCAACGCTGATTTTGGTTCATCAAAGTTCAGGAAACAGCCAGTTAGATTATTTTCCCTTCAAAGGCCCAATTTTAAAAGCCCTGAGCTCCTGCCTTAACCAAACTAATTTCCCTAGATCCTAGAGCCCATTTTTATGGTTCCATGGCTCCTCTTGATTTGTTTTTGGTTATTCTGCCATCCCTAGCTTTCCATGGTGGCTTTTCTCCCCACTTCCTTAATCATGTAGATGAGGCTTTAAATTTCTTTTGCCATTTTTGCTCCTCTGGCTACAAAAAAGGAATGGCCACTAATACCAGCCACCCTTTAAATAAAAGGACAAAGAGACCAACAATGTAGTAGATTCTTTTTTTTTTACAGTTTTCCCATTCTCCTCAGTAGGATGCTACCATGTTGCATTCCTACCACAATATAGTGCACTTCCTAGCTAATTCATATGGTCAGAAGTCTCATTGAAAGGTATCCACTGGATTGGTGTTTTTAGCTTTGTGTTGGCTTAAAGCCATCATGCTTAGGGATGATTGCATCTTTATTTCTGGCAGCCCCTAGTATTATCTAGTGAAATGGAGATTTTGGAATGCCCTAAAATGAAAATTCTGAGAATATCTGTTTTCATTTCAAATTATGAAATGTCAAGTTTTCCTGCAAAATTGAAATTCTGCTGTGTTGGATCCAAACTAGCCCTAAAAACCCAACCAAGAATGCTTTGCATAACAACTCTCACCTCTATTCATCTCTGATTGATTTGCCTCCCATATATTTGCTGCAAGTATGATGCTCTAGATATAAAGCCAGAGCTGGCATATTTTGCTTGGTTGTACAGATATCTAGGTATCTGACAGATTTAATTAGTTTTAAAGCATGTTTGACAGCTGTCAACAGCACTATCAATTTTTAATTTCAATTTTCAATAGTAGTATTTCAGATTTTTCTAATTTTCTATTTCCGGTACCTCACTGAGAGATAAATTCAAAAGCACAAATGAGATACTGGTATGAAGTATGAACTGTTCATTGGCCTATACATTGATTAGGATAAATCAGATATGGCAGTACTACAGCATTGGTTAGATGGACTGGTTATTTCACTATAGTCCCCTTAAAATAGTGAAGCATGAGTCAGTGCAGGAGTGGCTAAGACTGACTCAGAGTCTTAGGAGCCAAAAGATGACTCACCTGCTCAAATAAAGAGAAATGTCTAATAAACATTATGTTGCTGTACCTTTTTAGTTCTGTGTTCAGTGTAACAATACAGACTGTAGAATGGAAGTGGGGGAAAGAGGCAAAGGTGGTATTGGTAGATTACTGTCCAAGCAATGACATAAGTAGATTTTCAGTAGGTATGTAGTGAGATGCTACGTACTATGGCTGTCATGGCATCTTCTTCCCAACTGCTAATATTATAGCAACAGACTCTACTAAAAATAACCTGTTGCCACTACAATGCCTGATTCTGCACCTGTTTCTATTGAATTTATCAACTTCTGAGTGTGCATTTTACACCACCCAAGCAGAAAGCTCTCTAGAGGTAGGAGGACTTTCCCTCATCCCATTGTGGGTTTTTTCTGTTCCTGCTTTTCCACTTTCCATGTTATTTTTCACAAACCCAGCACCATTTGGCTCACTTTCTCTCATTTAATTTCCAGTTCTGCCACGGAAATGCAACAAAGGCTGGTTAATTTTAAAGTATTTCATTCTGTCAGCTTTCTTCCTTAACTGAGCTCTGTCCTGTTCCAAGCTGCTCTTACATGTCTAAATATTAACACTACTGATTGCATTGACTGTCACATCCCACCTCAGCTTCAGTCCAGGCTACATGTTTTATTAAGCCAAAAAAGCACTAAACAAAAAGCCTTGCTGTATGTACAAAATATTTAGAAGTCCTCCAGTTTCTAGATTAAAATATTCTTTAATGCTTAAAGGAAAACCTCCATATTGGACAGTAAGGATTAACACAAAGATTCCATCTGGCTTAAAGCTAACTAAATGCAGTAGGTTTCTATTACAAAGCAACAGTCTGCATGTTCAGATGCACAACCTAGCTGAGCCTGTTCTTCTAAGTATTCAGCTTTTATGTTGTCCATGTTATTCAGCCCCCTACCTATCAGTGCAAGAATGCTGTGTTGTAGGCTCCTTTGTGCTCTCACCTTTTTACCCACCCAGAGATGGATAACCAGCCTGGTTTTAATTGAACCACCCTTCTCAACCAGGGAGCACCTTTGAAATAACTTTTTGTTATTCAAAAGGACAAACATTTATACAATACAAGTGAAATAAATAAAGCTAAAAGGAATGCACGTAACCGTGGCGTTTGCTGCGAGCAAATTCACTCTTACCATTGGTTCAGTAGCTGCAGAAGACCATTCTCTCTGTTAGTGTAATCCTGCTGAAAAAATCTGTCTCAGAGCTGTTTTACCAGTTCATCTATCCTGGATCAATAAATTGGAGTTTGACTGATCTTTCTGCTATACCAGCTTATACGGAATGTTTTAGATATGGTGGTTGTAATCTTGTTCTCTGAAGCCAGTGAGAGTCTTTCCATTTACTTCAGTGCAGTCAGGATTTCACATTGTGAGCTGAAATCAACTGCTTCTCAGATACAAATATTTTGATTTGCCCTTTGCTCAAGATGCCCGTGCAGCTCTTTGAGTATATTAACTTGTTTTTCCTTTCAGGTCTGAGGGTCTATTGTTCACGTATAAAATATTGTTTTTTCACAGCTTGAAGTGGTGATAGTATTGTGGGAGACCCAGCCAATCCGTTTAGCATTGATACATTTTCACAAAAATAGCTAATGTAGCAAGAAAGCGATAGATCTCCCCAAGATGAGAAATTTCTCCATGCCATCTTTCAAAGGTTATGTCAACTGTTTAGCTAGCATTGATGTGATTGTGGCTGTTGTACCAGATGGTCAGAGACCTGTGTTACTATTTCCCTTCCATTGGTGGATCATTTTGTAGTAATGTATTAAATTAAAGCTTACCCCATTCATGCCCTGTATCTGTTGTGATGTTTTATAGAATGGCAAAAGCTTCTTTCTGTGGGAGGTTGACAACTTGTATAATTAATGGAGTAGCTCTTGCCCATTTGGGGCTTCCTAGTTAAACATTCCTCAGCTAGTAGTTTGAAACATCCATGTGTACAGAAACTTCAGATCATAATCTGGGGAGGGAGGTGAACTGCTGAGTTTTGTGGAATCCCAGTATTTATATGATTATCTCCATGAAGGAAAAATATTGCAGGTTTGGGCCACTCTGGAGCAATGATCTGAAAACTGCAGGCCACTTGTCCCATTAATGGGTTATCTTGAGAATTATAGAATTCTGAAAGAAAGAGGGGATAAAGGACAGATAATTAACAGAAAGGTCCCTCCTTCCCATTTCTGGTTCCTCCTCCTCCCAGGGCTGAACAGTTGGGGGATTCCTTCTAAATAAATGTAGATTTCAAAGTAGGAACATATCTATGGCTTTTTATAGCCAGCTAAAATGGAGGTAATTCAAAACAAGACTCTGCTTTTTTGGGGGGGAGGGAACTGAGTTAATCAAATGTTTGTGAAGAAAAGTGTTAGTTTCTGTCTGCTAGTGATAGCAGCCCAGAACTAGGTCGGTAGGTGCTCCTAGCATGGGCTGAGCACAGCCTCCTATCATTAGGAAAGAGAATGGAGGAGAGAAGGACTCCTGAATTATAATGAAGGGGAAATAAGATATACCATTTATATAGACAGAGCTCTTCATCTACCATTGAGGCCAAAAGCTTATCAGAATTTAAAGAAATATTGGCCATCAGTATGGATAATAAGAATATTCACCATTGTTTTAATATATTCAGTGCACTTCTGATTATCTGAATAACATGGGGGACATGGATTTTATTCAGATAACTGGGATTTTGGATAATTGAGAGGGCAGGAGTCATTTAGCAATGAGGTGGCTTCATCCATGGTTGAGGGTGCCTCCTCTTTGCAGTCCTGGATCAGGGTCTCTGCTCTGCCCTGTCAGGACTGCAGCCATCCATGTGCCTTGCACCTGCAGGGATCATGTGTCACTGGCCCTGCGGCAGCACAGGGAGCCATCTGCAGCTCTTCTGAGGTGTCCAGGCTGACACCTGTGACAATGGGCTGCAAAGGCTTCCCGTGCTGGGAACCATTCAGCAGTAGGGTGGCCACAGAAAGGGGCTTGTCTTCCTCCTTGCATTCCTAGTTAGGGGCCTTTGCTCTATTCTCTGAATGTCCGCATTATCTGAATCCCTTCCTCGTTCCCCAACATGAGATACATGCCTGCTGCAGGGCATGGTGGTAAGATATCCTGGAGCTGCCTACTGCAAGATTTCTTCCTTCTTCCTCTAAGCATCTGATATTGGCCTCTGTCAGAGACAGCATATTGGACTAGATGGACCATTGATCTGGTCCAGCATGCTAATTCCTATATTCTCCCCCGTTATGGTTTCTATGCATATAAAAGAGAAAAACTTACTTTCACTTTAGATACATTTTATTTTTAATTAAGGAAATAAAAAGCCTAATTCAAAATCTCTGTGCAAGAAAGGTGAGATGAGGTCTCCCCACTGTAAGATTTTCCATCTTGAATCTTCTCGGCTGGCAAGCAGGTGTCTTAGATTTAAAAGTGTGCTCTACATAGAAAATACAATCATAACTACACATACCTACATCCTTTTCTTTCTCCCCCTCAAGAGGAAGGGATGAAGATGCTAGTGTCTCCAAGCCCAGGTACTGCCTACCTTCTGAGTTTGCATGAATATGAATCCTTTCTTTACACTCCAACACAAGTAGTTAATATTCACATTTTGTTTATCTAAACATAGACAATTCTAGGGGCCAAGGTCTACTCTGTTATATCTTTATAATTCCAGTGTCTGAGTAATGCATTGACTTTAATAGTTATTCTTGGTTTTACAGAATTTGTTTCTAGTTAGTTCAACTGTATGTCCAAATCACAACCTGTTTTTGCATGAAAGCATTTTAGGAAAAAAATGAATAATTATACAAAATGTTCCCCCCAAAGTGTGCTGTTAAATAAAAGGAAACCAAGATGGAGAGAGAGAAAAATCCATTATGTACATAGCTCAGGGCTCTCATTACATGTGGAGTTGAGTGATTATAATCCGCTTTTTAATTCTGGCCACAGAACACTCAAAGCCATTTATGTTCCAGAACGTTTCAATGTTCAATGTTTTATGTTCCAGAACGTTTTCAACGTTTCAATGGGGGAACAGGGTGAAAGAGTCTAGTATCCAGTATTTTCTCATCCTGGTTGCAGGTATTGTATATATTACATGTAGGAGATGCCTATAAGGAGAAGAATGACATTTACCAAGCTATATGTAATAGGAATTGAGTTATTCACAGCTTTAGGTTGAACAATTTGCAATGAGATGATGAAAGGCTTTTGATTGAATTCATAACAATGAATAATTTGTCATTGTTAATCACTTTTTTCAACACAAGCCTATAAAATAAAATGTCATCTCCATGGCATAATCAGCTCTGAGAGAGCATTCTTTCTGCCATAGGAAATCCATCTTATGTTTTCTGAATAATAATAATAGTGCATTTTTCTTACCTATCACTACAGGAGTTGAAGGTTAATATCTTTCTGTACACTCAACACTCTGTTTATTCACTTGAATTATTCATTTTTAATTCCTTTCTATTCCCTTTATATTTCAGCAGCAACAAAAATCCCACATAAAAGCTTTAGGCACCCTAACAATTTATTGATTGACTGTCCAGACTCATTACAAAAATCATACATATGAAACAAATTAACTCAGCCAAACCACTAAACCAAGCCAACCCAAAAACCATTTTCATCTCCAGAAATTTACTTTCAACATTCCCACAAAACACTTTGGTATAATCACTCTGCTTTTCTCTGCAAATTCTATCATCCTTGAATTATCTCAGAATAATAGGTGAAATTTCACTTTTATTTGTGGTTTACCCAATGATTCTGTCTCAAGCAACTTTCCTCCTATGTGCTATTGAATTGTGGTGCCAATAGTGACACATTGTTTTACATGTGGCTGTTAGCCTGTTTATATTTACATTGTCTGTATTTAAAAGTGATTTCTTGCTGCTATGCAGTGCCAACTTTCTGCTGTATTTTACTATTGACTTAACCTCATTCATTTTTCATGTATAAACTTGCTTTTCACAGCTTGTTGTTGCTGATTTGAGCGGGTATCATATACCTTGATTTTTAGCTGAGCGCATTGCATAACCGCCAGTTTTCATTTTCATTTTTTGTGCCATTCCTGAGGCCTTACACATTTTCCCTAGCCGTTGCGAAGAATTACATTGTACATTCTTAATATTTTTGTTTCATCACTTATTGTCTCTGTAATTTTATGCTGTTCAGTGTTCATCAATTGACGGTTAGATATTCCCAATTGTTGTTTCCAAACACAAAGGACAAAATGTACTTTTGTTCTAAAATCACTTTCATTTTAGCTCAGTGGTTACCAAACTTTAACAATCCGTGAACCCCTTTCACGAAAATGTCAAGTCTTGTGAACCACTGCTAAAAATGAATATTTCCAGGGATTTTCTCCCTTGCCCCAGCATAAATTATAAAAACAATGATCTTGAAAATATAAAATTTGTTTTTATGGCATGCTTATTACACACTATTTATTAATCATTATCATTACAGTATTATTACAATATGAAAATGGCAACACTCTACCAAGACCTCACTTTTGTAGCTTGTATCGCTTTTGAGTAAGCCTGTTATAAGACAAGGCTCCTATCAGAGGTGCCAGTAGAAAAAAAGGCACTGCCGGAAAAGGGGGGCCATGGAAAAAAGGGGAGGGAACCTGAGGGGGTGAACTGATGCAGGGGTGGCATGTGACCCTTGTCGCCCCCCCCCCCCCGCCCAATGGCGCCTTTGGCTCCTATGTTTCATCAAGGAGTATCAGATGTTAAACCGAATGAAGGCATTTAAGAATGCAACTCAGAGTTCCTCCTACACAAGCATTCAGTTCTTGAACAGTCCAGGCAAACAATGGACTTTACAACAAAGCTTAAACTTGTTTTTCATAATAATTTAAAAAATACTAGCTGCCTATTTAATTTTTAAAATAGCAAAAAATATCCACCTCCCTTTCTCTTTTGTAAAAGTAGTCTTGAAGTTTAAATCTCCTCAGTGGGATAGATATGCTTGCTTTGATCTGCTTCGCTCTTGGAAGTACCCAAGGCTCTGGGCTGCTGGCCCCCTGCTGCCCAGGATCCCTATGGACAGCACTATCCGCCATTAGGGAACTTTTCCCCCTGAGAACGCCCTGTAACATTTCGTGAACCCCTAGGAGTTCACGAACCCCAGTTTGGGAACCATTGTTTTAAATGAAGAGGAACATAAAATAGATAGAGGTATATAAAATTATGAGTGGTGTGGAGGAAGTAAATAAGGAAAAGTTATTTACTTGTTCCCAAAATAGAAGAACTAGGGGCCACTCAATGAAATTGGCGTGCAGCAGGTTTAAAACAAATAAAAGGAAGTTCTTCTTCACACAGCGCACAGTCAACCTGTGGAACTCCTTACCTGAGGAGGCTGTGAAGGCTAGGACTATATAACAGGGTTTAAAAGAGAGCTGGATAAATTCATGGAGGCTAAGTCCATAAATGGCTATTAGTCAGGATGGGTAAGGAATGGTGTCCCTAGCCTCTGTCTGTCAGAGGGGGGTGATGGATGGCAGGAGAGAGATCGCTCGATCATACCTGTTAGGTTCACTCACTCCGGGACACCTGGCATTGGCCACTGTCGGTAGACAGGATGCTGGGCTAGATGGACCTTTGGTCTGACCCAGTATGGCCGTTCTTATGTTCTTATGTTCTTATGTAACAACTGCAAGAAAGAACAAATGTGAAGTCACATCTGGAAAGCATGCGGTGTTTGTCTTTGTTACATGCTGCCTCAATGTCTCTAGAAAGTAAACTATCTAGAGTTTTTTAGAAATATAAAATTTCAGTACTCAGTAGGAAAAAAGACATTGTTTTAATAGCTATATATGTTCCGTCTCTCACCATGGTATCTGCAGGATGCTGATACTCAGGTTTTGAAGAGCTTTTCCAGGAGTACTGCTTGTTGCATTGTGATGCCGTCTGATCAAGGGCCTGCTGGTGCAGTTATTGCATACACAGAATAACCAGGGACATTTGTGGGGAGAGGGAGGAATGTAAGTGGTGAGGAAACTAGCCTGGGACCTGGTTCTGTTCAGTCACAGACTTCCTTGGGCAAGTCACTTACAATGAAATCTTGATCCCATTGAAATCAATGGTAAAACTCCCCTTGACTTCAGTGGAGCCAGGATTTTCTTAGTGTTTCTGTGCTGCCATTTCCAGCCTGTAAAATGGGGTTTGTTGCAGGGATTGGTTCCTGGGTTAGTGCTTTTGCTATATGAATAGTATTTGCTTCAGGTTTGGGGGCTCTGTAAGCAAGGACTAGTCTGTCTTCCAAGGTCTGTGAGAGTGAGGGATCATCCTTCAGGATAGGTTGTAGATCCTTGGATGCACTGGAGAGATTTGAGTTGGGGGCTGCAGGTGATGGCTAGTGGCGTTCTGTTACTTTCTTTGTTGGGCCTCTCCTGTAGTAAATGACTTCTGGGTACCCTTCTGGCTCTGTCAATCTGTTTCTTCACTTCACTGGGTGGGTATTGTAGTTTTAAGAAAGCTTGCTAGATGCAAGAAACCCCCTTACCAATTCTGTCTGCTTATCTATTCCAGAGACACCATCATAGGACCTAACCACATCAGTCACATCGCCGGGGCTCGTTCACCTGAATATCTACCAATGTGATATATGCCATCATGTGCCAGCAATGCCCCTCTGCCATGTACATTGGCCAGACCAGACAGCCTCTACACAAAAGACTAAATGGACACAAATCAGACATCAGGAATAGTAACATACAAAAGCCAGTAGGAGAATACTCCAGTCTCCCCGGAAACTCAATAAGAGCCATAAAAGTGGTAATTCTTCAACAAAAAACTTCAAAAACAGTCTCCAATGAGAACCTACAGAACTGGAATTAATTTGCAATTTGTACATCATCAAATTAGGCCTGAATAAAGATTGGGAGTCACTACAAAAACTAATTTCCCTCTGCTGATATTCACACCTTCTTCTTGCCTACTTATCTATACCTGCCCCTGGACACTTCCACTGCTTGAATCCGACGAAGTGGTATTAGCCCATGAAAGCTTATGCTTCAATACTTTAGTTAGTCTTTAAGGTGCCATAGGACTCTTTGTTACCTCTGCTATTCCAGACTAACATGGCTACCTCCCTGATTCTTCACACCTTCTTGTTAACTGTTTGAAATGGGCCTTCTTGATTGCATCAACCTTATTAGCACTGCATAAATGATTTTTTTTCTCCCTTGGTATTCACCCTTTCTTGTCAACTGTTGAGAATAGGCTTTAATTGAATTGGCTCGTTAGCACTGACCCCCCCCCCCCCCATGTGGTAAGGCAACTCCCATCTTTTCATGAGTTATGTATTTATACCTGCTTACTGTATTTTCCACTCCATGCATCTGATTAAGTGGGTTTTAGCCCACGAAGCTTAAGCCCAAATAAATTTGTTAGTCTCTTGTTGTTTTTGCTGATACAGACTGACCCGGCTACCACTCTGAAACCTATCACTGTTAAAGATTGTGAGGTGCTCAGATATGGTAATGGGAATCATGTAAGTACCTTAGATAGAGGTCTGGATGGAGAGTGGCTGCAAGAGTGGGCTCTTAGGAATTGTCTGGGACATCAAGGATGATGAGGGAAAAGCAGAGAAACTTATAGAATCCCCCAAGTTCCATGAAGGATGCAGTAGACATCCCGGGAAAGAAAACACCAGCTCTACAGTGTAATATGTGAACTTCATGCCCTAGAATGATAGTAGTAGTTAAAATTTGGTGGCAGTGAAAATAGATTACATGCTTTAAATACAGTGACTGTCTTTCTAATGGTGTGCCTAGCTTGTGGAAGAGTTAGCAGAGGACTGCAAAGTAGTCACTGCTGCGTCTATCACTCTAGTCATGAAAGGATCTTTTTTTCCTGTAGGCTGTTTTTACTGCAGAATAGTGATCACCAGATGGCTGCTTAGTGAAACTTGTCAAACATTCTTAGATACGAGTTCTCAGTAAATAGACTGAAAAAATTCCCTGCTTTTTTTTCAGGACAATTATTACTTATGTGAATGTGTAGCTGGTGCATCACGTGTTTCAGTCCCCAGCTTTTTCTGAATTGCCAGAAGCCACTGGATGCTGTTTCCATTCACAGGGTTCTGATCCTGCAGTGCAATCTGCTGGAGGAGAAGGAGGGCGAGGGCTTACCTTCTGGTGGATAGGAAGACTGAGATAAGATGACTAGGCACAGAGGTCCTGGTGGAGAGTTTGGGGGTGTAGAGGAAGGAGAATGGGATCTGGCAAGGAATGGAAAGAGAAGGAACATGATGAATGATTGCTAAACCACCTATTTTTCAGGAGGGAAAGAGGAAGCAGAGCTGAGTCAGGTGGCCTGCGTGTTTTTGGGAGGGTGTGGAGGAGCAGTGGTAGGAGCAGCAGCTGGAATGATAGGAAAGTGAACTGGATTCTGGTTTGCACATCATCACTAGATTGCAGAGTCTTTATGCAGGGCAGGTAAGTGGAGCCTAGTGTCTAGGACACTAAACTGGGATTAGTGCACCAGGATTCTATTCCCAGCCCTGTCACTAGCCTGTTGGGTGACATTTGACCACTGTGCCTCAGTTTGTAAAATGAAGATGATGCTGACCTTCTTTGCCAACTAATATACTGATGAAATGTGCTATATAAGAGCTAGTTAATTTTTGTTATTGGTGAGGATTAAACTCAGGATGAAACTTGGCTTTCAGATCCTACCTGCATTTGCAGTTAGAACTTGTTTCACAGAGTTTAAGACCAAAAGGACCATTAGATCCTCTAGTCTGACCTTCCATATAACACAGGCCATTATTATTTTTACTATCACTTTTCAAAGTGAAATTCCACTTCAAAATAACATTAACGTTGTAGCATTTAACTGCTATTAAACCCACAAGTATGGAAATTTAAGGTATAGACTGAACCTCCCAAATATTTGTTAACATAATATTTTGTAGCTTAAGGTACAGTTTTAAAAAATAGCTTCTAATTTTGAACCTGTGAATTTGCTCCTCCCCTTCCCCAAGCAACAGAGGACACAAACAATAGAATTTAGATCTGTGTATATTAGATTTCTAAATAATGGCTATCGTGCAGTATGGGGACAGAAAACTGTAGGCCAAATTAAGAGCCTTGTGGAAAAATAGACCCTGGTAGTTTTCCTTAAGTTAATATTTTTGGTTATCTTTATTTATCTACTATTTGTGGTCAAAACACTTTAGTCATGTGAAAACAGACCATCATTTGAGTGTTCAAACAAAAAACTGCAGTGGTTTTAAAACAGAGGCTTAAACACAACACTATTTCACAGTGGCGGAAAAAACAGAGTCTTATTATTTGAATACTTGAAATGCTTCTCTCTCAAGACAAACGAAAGGTAGAAATATATCAGTATTCCTAAGTATGTCTGGATTCTTGAATAGCAATAATAAGTGAACGTTGTGCTCTCCCAGTGATTTCCTTTATTCCTAAATACATTCCATATTGAAATATGATTGCTAATGCAGTATTACCATAAATATCTGAATTAGCAGGGCAAGTAATTTAAATTTTTTTTTGCTCCCGAGAAGGTTCAGTGACAGCAAAATACAATCTCTTCATGATGGCAGAATATGTCATTCACGTCATCTTGAAACAGTTCCAAAGTCAGTTGCAGTGCTTAATAGTTTATGGGTTGTGGAGATTAAACTACATACGTCCAGGTCAGAGGTAATGCTGAAAATACTTTCTGCAAGGGCCGTGAATCTACTGTTTACAAGACAGACAGTGCATGTAAAATAGAACATTTTATCTAGCACTTGGTATCCTACCTGCTAAGAAAAAGCACAAAGTGCATCAAATGTTCTTAGCCTCAAATAGACTGGGTCTACAAAAATCAGGATTACTTTAATGAAGTGACATGTTTTGCTAAATTTTCAGTTTGAAATTTTCATTTTTTTTCTCCTTTCTGAAATAGAAATATGATGTCTTTTATATTTGTTTTGTTATGTTTTTGGAAAAAAACACAGGAAACAGGACCCCCGTCTTCAGAGAAATAAGGATTAAAGGAAATTGGAGGTTCCACTAGACTGCTAAGTAAGAACCTGATCCTACAATTATCATATAGATGGATGTTTTTTAATTTAGAAATCTTGACTTTTGGTTTTAGAATATATTAGGATACCTCAACTCTACCTTGATAACACATAACTAATTGGTGGGGAGAGAGTGTTCAGTGGATTTTTTTTTTGGTTGGTCTTTTTAAGCAACAGATGGAAGCCTAAGAATTAGGGAGCAGGAAGGTGTAAATTACATTTACCTGCATCAGATTGAGTGAATCTGGCTCCACCATTTCAAAACTAATTTTGTACAAGTTTATCATTGTGTTTCAGTTTGGACATAACTAGATTTATACATCCAACAACAGGTTTAGAAAACCTTCATACCCTGCCAATAATTACAAGTTATGCAAGTGGGCATGTTACGGTCTGACATAGTGATTCAAAAGGCTTGGCAGCTGTCATATAAACAAAGCTACTGAATCTGATTTCAGCAGGCAAATCAGAACTTTTAATGTAGCTCATTTCTAATGATGGCTTATGAGATAATGAAAAATGTATCAAGATTTATAAGTTACTTATGAGTTATCAAATTCAGGTAATTTGTAAATACAAGTGTTTTACTGTGAATTCATTATTTAAAGTTTTAAATATAAATAAAGTGAAATATGATTTGTTTATCTGGATATTGATAAAGGTGCCCACACTGACCTGTAGCAATTAAAACAGCAATCAAAGTTAAATTCTTCAAAATAAGAGCTGAGTACAGACCCCCCTTTCTTTTGTAATGAATTAAAAATCAAATACCTCACTGAATATGTAGATCTTGTATTTCACCCTGAAGCATTTTAAGTTACACATAAAACATATTTATAAATTTGGCCCTCCAAAATTCATTCTTGGAAATGAAGTTGGAATCTCTGTTAGTTTTGTCAGAGAACACTGAGCAGTTTCTGAACTATCTGTCTCTAAGATATGTTTCTAAGATAAGATACATGACACCAAGCTGAAGAAAAATTAGCAGCAGAAAAGCAACTTCAGTAGTTATCTCTGTATGTTGTTGTTAAAGATATGCATTATGCTTCCAACCACAAAATTGTGCCAGGGAGTAGATGTATAATGGAAGAGAGATGTTTTTTCTTCTCCCAAAATCCCCTGCCTTAATAATGCTTATTTTACCGTTTAACAAAGTATGTGCCAATTTTTTTATAGTTCTTATCTGCTCTTTTTAAACTCGTGACATTTCAGAAGAAATCAAGAGGCCAAATAATAATGACTTAGAGTATTTGATTCCTTTTAAGAACACACTGTCTCATTGCTGGTGCCAAAGGTCCCAGTTTTGACCTACTCCCCATCGATGTCAGTGGACAGTTCTGGAACTTTTTCTAAGACATGATATGCCCTCTTCTGTTTGGAATCTCATTGTCATTGGCTAAATGTGTAGTTTTTAAAAGTACAAATGCTTCAAGGTTTTTTCACATAAATAAAATTTTAAAAAAATGTAATGTCAGAAACTCAGAACTCCCCAGTAACTTACCTTACAGCAAAAAGCCATAACTGTGTGCTCGAAAAATTGGGAAGAATTCAGATTTTATTGTTTAGTTTGTACACTACATTATAAAGGGCCTGAGCAAACTTCACTAGCATGACTAGTCATACTGGAATCAGTCAGGCTACTTGCTTGAATAAGGGTTTCAGGATCAGACTCATACAGTGAGAAATTGATTTAAGAAATAGTGAAAAATACCTTAGTAGTGTACGGTTCACTCTTTTCAGTGTGTGATGTTTAAAAATGTATTTTATTTCTGATTTGGAACAATATATAAAGTCAGAATAACTAGCAATTTTGGAAAAATATTTTGAAGTTTTGAATTTTATTCTAGAAGATTGGTTACTTTAATATTATTTTTACGTTGTTTCATGACATGACAGCAGTGCCAGTGCACAATATGACAACAGTTGTAATATCTTATTTTTTAATTTTTAATTTGATTTTTTAAATAATAAAAGGAAAGTGCTTCTAAGTACTGATTGAAAAATCTTATCTTTTCTAGATCAAAGCAGTTTCTGTTTGTGCTGTATTTAAATATTTTGAAACTGAACGATGACAGTAATACAGGAGGAGAGAGACTGTATTTTTGGCACAGGTTCCAATGATGTGTCACAGATTCACAATGCCTGTGGGGATCAGCACCTGAATGAAAAGCAGCACCTGGGTGAACCCAGGCAAAAATGAAGTGATGATGCTGGTAGGAAGGAGGAAACACTTGGAAGTGATAGTTGAGACACTCACCTCTCCTTCCCTCACAGTATCTTCTCTCCATTTGTTCATGCAGTACGAAGCCTTGTAGCCATTGCATTTATCACTATCCCTACATGCCCAACAATGGCATGAAATACATGGTTTTTATCGTGCCAAGATATTGCATATCTCTCTCTCTCTCTCTCTCTCTCTCTCTCTCTCTCTCTCTCTCTCTCTCTCTCTCTCTCTCTCATAATCAGGTCACAGCAATCCATGCACTTGTCATCTCTGATTTTGGAGCATTGTAACTCTCTATATCTACAGATAAAGATGGACTGAATGTAGAGACTCCAAATTGTGAACAATGAGCCACCACAACTGCTTAGAAGAAAACACCACCAGAAACACATCACACTAGTGGCCTGCATCCTCTATTGGATCCCAGCAAAATGACTGAGACTGCTTCTCCATTCAGAACATTCCATGCAGAGCGAGCTGCATTTCCCTTGGGCAATGCTCCTAAGAAACGTATGATGAAGCTTGAAAGACCAAATTTAAGGTGCTCCTAATCAAGCTCTTATGGAACTATTGACCAAAGAGAGAGTTTTGGCCCAGCCTAATGGTTACCATAGCATATTGCAAGACTCACCTTTTTTTGTTTTTCACAAAAGCCTTCCCACAGTGATCAATGATAGGCAATTAAAACACCAAAGGAAGTGAGAGACCAGCAGATTGGTGCAGCGGCAGCAGTGATGCAGGTGCTATACTGTTCTGTGATGGTGACTTTCTATCCCCATCCTCACTTATGGTCATGCATTTTGGGTAATGACAGAAAGGACGAGATCATGGGTGCAAGCAGTGGAAATGAAGTTTCTCTGCAGAGTTGCTGGACTTATTCTTTGAGATAGGGTGAGGGGCTTGGCTATTTGGGAGAACCTCGTAATAGAGCTGCTACTCTTCTGGCTTGAGAGGAGCCAGGTGAGGTGGTTTGGGCTCCTGACAAGGATTCCCCTGGGGGCTTCCTTTGGAAGTCTACCAGGCATGTCCCAGTGGGAGGAGACCTTGAGGCCAACCAGAACATGCTGGAGGGATTATATCTCTTGGCTTACCTGGGAATTCCAGGAACCCCACCCCAGGAAGTACTGGAACCTGTTATGGAGGAAAGAGAGGTCTGGTCCTCCTTATTCTCCATGCTGCAACTGCAATCCTCACCAAGAAAAGTGGCATAAAAGAAAATAAAACAACAAGAAGAAAGTGAGAGTACGGAGGAAAACAATAAGCAAAGCTGCAAAACCTAGTGGTGATGAACAGAATGCATTATGTATAGGCAAATCTTAATTATTGTATTAAGTACTCAGCTGAATGTTGTCCTAGAAATACCTGTTTAATCTGCCTTTCTTTCCCTTATGGCTGGCTCAGTCCTACTAACCATTTTGCCAATTTGGATCTTAAACACTGGGTTAAACCTTTTTTCTATATTAAGGCTATTGCCAAACTCCCATTAACTTCCATGAGATCCAGAATTGGCTCTATATAATTTATATGATTGTTCAATATAGCAAACGTCAACAAATTGCTGAGAACACAATACACTGTTGTTCCTCCTTTCAGCTTCCTTATATTACAGAAAGCACTGGCACAGCGGCTTGTCCTTCCTTCCTTCTGTATCAAATGCAGTGAAACCAGAACAAGCTAGAAAAACTCTGTACTTATGTTTTTTGTTATATTCTGCAGCTCATGCTGAAGAGAATGGCCCTAGATATGTGAGGAAGCACTAAAGGCCCTACTGCCAGGATAAGGCCCTGTTTTTGAGGACAATGACTTCCTTCCTCCATCGCTGAACATAACTCACAAGGACACCTCTGAATTGCTGCAAACTCTTCATGGGGCGACACTCCTACTTTAACTTCCCCTCTTAGCTAAGTGTATTTGTTTTCCATCATGAGATCTTGACAGCATTGGGCTCTCATCCAGCAGACCAGATGGTTCAAAGAATGTGAAGGATAATATAATATGATTTAGCATTTTATGTTACTTCTCCGGCACAAAAAAGGAACAGCTTAATGTCAGATCAACTTTGTAACTCATAAGCCGAAGGGGACACTAAATAAATAAAAAGATATGATTAGAAAGTACAAAACAGGCAGGTAAAAAAAAGCATAAGGCCTAAATAGTCTAATCCCAAACAGATTTATTAAAACAAACATTTCACTCCATTGTTTAAAGGAACATGTGAGGTATTTATTATTCTGAGTTGCAAACCAAACCCTGAATATTATCTGGTTGACTGATCTTATGTGTCAAGATACTCCCACATACTGTATATTTAGAAACCTATTATGGTATAAGGGTCTTCAGCATTTTTTCAAAAAGAAGAAGATCATCTTAATGAAAAAAACCCCATAGAAATCCAACTTGGAAAAAAAAGTTTCCCGACTTTAAATAGCATGTGTCTTCTTAAAACTTACTTATCAATGTTCTTTTATTCAGGACAAACCCTGTGATAAATTCAGCACTGCAGTACACATGGGGAGGCTGCTGTTATTAAGGTTATTACTAGGATTCTATATATTCTGTGGCAACATAATTCACTTCTTGCCACAGAATTGTGCTCCTTCAGCTTTCATTTTGAAACAGATTTGTTTCTAGATGTCATGATTGGTAAGAAAAACTTGAAAATGTGATCTGAGTGTATGCGATCTGAGCAGGTATCCTAAACCAACACCTCGTGTCAACTTCACTGTTGAATGTGAAACCTAACGGTGACATTCTGTGGCATACCGAAAATGTGGAACAACATAAAATACATTTACTATAAAAATAAGTAACATAGGGACTGCCATGCTGATTGTTGGGTTCATTTTAATATTTAATATATTAATCTAAACCTCCTTATTGCAGTTTACCTGAACTGACTTGAGGGGGAGGGATAGCTCCGTGGTTTGAGCATTGGTCTCCTAAACCCAGAATTGCGAGTTCAGTCCTTGAGGGGGCCATTTAGGATCTGGGACAAAAAAAATCTGTCAGGGGACAGTACTTGGTCCTGCTAATGTGGGCAGGGGGCTGGACTCAATGACCTTTCAAGGTCCTTCCAGTTCTATGAGAGAGGTATATCTCCCTATTTGACTTCTAAAGAATGTAGGAATTTTGCTACAGAATTTTGGGTCCATAGAGTATACCAAGCTAAGACTGCTTCCATGATTTGCTATGTAGGTTACATTGCTCCATGTGCCAAGAGGTTGATTCTGTTCCAAATAGGTCCACATGAAGGTGATTTTTGGCCATATGCCACACCTAACCCCCCCCTTCCCTAGAATTTGAGTTAAAGGCTTTGCCCAGCCCATTTATTATATATGATAAAGTAGCTATTGAGAATAACATCAGAAAATACAATCAGATATCTTTCTTTGCACACATCTTGGTGAGTGTCCCCAATCTAATCCTCACACCTGCAAACATGTGTGCACTTCCCAAGTGACACATGGCCTGATTCATTCTCTTCTTTTCTAAATGATGACTTATTGTGAAGCAATGGCTTTATTTCCTTTTTCTATATGATTTGGAGCTAGCTGACAGTACCTTGCTGGGGAGTTCTTACTAGCAACTGCAAAACAACATAGATAGACTAGGTTCTAAGCAGCATTTGGAAGACAGTATTCTTGGCAGAAGGACATAGGCTGTGCGACTCACTGCAAGAGATCAGGCTGAGTCCTCATGTTGACAATATTCAGATCAAGGCATAACCAAAACATCTGTTTCTCTGGCCTTGACAAATACAGACTTCCCCACTCACATGAATTCAGAATGCTGTTGCAAAGATCATTTTTCCTAACCTGTTGCTTTGATCATGTCACCTCTCTGGCTCCTGCTTTTCTACAGCATCAATTATAAGCAACTTGTCTTCACTTTTAAGGCCCTTCCTGGTCCATCTCTCATTCATGATCAAGATGTCATCTCCCATTTCCAATCAGGCAACTGAACTTTTCCTAAGTGTGAAAGGCAGTGTGGAAGAAAGCACAAAAGGGCTTATTTATAAATGTAACCTTCATTGCCGCCAACTTATTATATTTATAAACAAGTACTTTTGTCCTTCTTTCACACTGCCTTTCACGCTTGGGAAGAGTTCCCTGTAAACGTCCTCATCCTTCTTCAGATTCATTTTTGGTGATGCCTACAAAAAACTTGACAATAATTAGGCTGCTGGTGTGCTGACACCACGGCATATTATGATGACCAACAGTGTCTCATTGTTTCCTTGTATTCCTCTGCCTGTCTCTCTATTCATCGGTTTTGTTTTACACTTATTGTAAGTTCTTTTGAAGAGGGACTGTCTTTCTGTTCTGGTGTGTGACAGGGGTCCCTAGATGGTATGGTAATATTACAAAAATAAATAAAAACTAACACTACAATTTACTCACGGGTATTTTTAGTAAAAGTCATGAACAGGGAATAAAGAAAAACTCACAGCTTATGACCTCATTATACTAAAAATACTGGCAATTAAATTGTGGGGGGGGGGAGGGGTGAAAGACGCCTGGGGCCAGCAGCACCAGCTGCCTGGAGCTGCAGGAACAGCAGCTGCTCTGGCCAGCCAGCCAGGGACTGCTTCCTGGGGCCACCGGGGCAGCAGCTGGCTGTTCTGGGGGTCACCTGAGCAGCTGGCCCTGGAGCCAGCTGCTTGGGCAGCTCTGGAGTCTTCCACACTGGCCCCTGCAGAACTCACGGAGGTCATGGAAAGCCTGTGACCTCCGTGACAGAGCCCTAATAATAACATACATTTTCCAAAAAGATGTAATCTGAATCAGTGTTGTAAGAAAAATTATGTCCATACAGTAACATTACTTTCTCATACCAAAAGAGAAGAACACCTTTTGTTTTGGACATTTAGTGTTTCTACACCATAGTAATAGGCACTATATGAAAACTTAAGATAGACTGAATGGCACCATGAGGAAAGAAGGGAGGGTATCAGTTATCTTTGTTTTAGTCATTAAAAATGCTCCCGCCCAAAAGCTCTGGGAATTCACCCAGAAAGAAATATATATTAGGTCTGATTATTGGACCGTAACACTGAAAAGTCATTGCAAATAATATTCAACAGATGATTCTAATTCCCTCTTAACCCTTCATTTTAGGTTCTTGGTGATTAGTATCTTTTGTTTATAAGATTTCTTTTTTTTTTTTTGGCTGAATTTTCCTGCTAATATGGACCAGTTTTCTTTAAAATGATAAGCTCTTTTGCAAAATACATAAAGATTTGGAATGATGTCACGACTTTTAATTGGAGATGATGTTTAAGATCTTCTAAAATTTGTTAAGATCATTGCATGGAAACTAAGCCCACCATTTCTTTTTTCCATTAATCTTTTTGCCTACTGTACCTCTGTAGATCAAACATAGTTTTCTTGCTCTTTGTGAGACTTCCAAACATTGTGGGGAAGTTTTACAGGAAATCTTTCCTAAAGATATTTAGGACTTCTTCCTGAGAGATAAAACTCTCAGCTATGTTTTACTATTTTCACAAGGAACTGAACTTCTATAGATGTTTGTTTTTAGGCATGTCTTTTTAGTTATGATATAGAGCCCAGCTGGTTATTTTTCACATGAAAATTTGCTTTTGAGTTTGCTCAAATTTGCTACCTCATTCTTACCTGCTGAGTGCCTTCAATAAGATCCAACTTGTGATAATGCTTTAATAGCTTTCTTATTGTGAATGTGCTTTTACTAAATGATTAGATATTGTCTTGTCAACTTTCATATCTGATTGTCAGACATCTGTTGTATATGTATATATAGTATAATTCCAGTTACCCTAAGTCCTGTATTCTGAAAACTCTAGTTATTTGAGTCCAAAGTCTGTCCCATGTAGCCCTAGTCTCAGTTTCTGAAAACTTGCCTCCTTAATCACTGTGTGCTTCAGGTTTGATCTCTTGATCTCTAGCAGAAAATGAAAAACTGATATTTATACAACCCATCTAACTTCTTTTTTCTTTAAGGGACATGTTCTAATAGTGTCACCATATGCAGTGTGGTAAATTGGGATTTTGACACTTGTTGAATGGGTACTAATGTATATTATCTATTAGCAAACATGTATCAAAAGTTTGGTGTTATACCAATCAATTGAAACAAATCAGTTAGTGCTGAGCTGAGTTGGAAAACAGCAACTGTTTAATAAATTCATTAGTTAAAGCCACATCGACACCACCCTATACCGAAAACCTACCGACAGCTATGCCTACCTTCATGCCACCAGCTTCCATCCCGGACATACCACACGATCCATTGTCTACAGCCAAGCACTGAGGTACAATCAGATCTGCTCCAACCCCTCAGACAGAGACCAACACCTACGAGATCTTCACCAAGCTTTCTCAAAACTACAATACCCGCACAAGGAAATAAGGACACAGATCAACAGAGCCAGACGTGTACCCAGAAGCCTGCTGCTGCAAGACAAGCCCAGGAAAGAAAACAACAGAACACCACTGGCCATTACCTACAGTCCTCAGTTAAAACCTCTGCAACGCATCATCAGTGACCTACAACCCATCCTGGACAATAATCCCTCACTTTCACAGGCCTTGGGAGGAAGGCCAGTCCTGGCACACAGACAACCTGCCAACCTTAAACAAATTCTCACCAGCAACAGCACACTGCACCACAATAACTCCAACTCAGGAACCAATCCATGCAACAAACCTCGATGCCAACTCTGCCCACATATCCACACCAGCAACACCATCACAGGACCTAACCAGATCAACCATACCATCACTGGTTCATTCACCTGCACATCAACCAATGTCATATATGCCATTATATGCCACCAGTGTCCCTCTGCTATGTACATCGGCCAAACTGGACAGTCCCTACGAAAAAGGATAAATGCACACAAATCAGATATTAGGAATGGCAATATACAAAAACCTGTAGGAGAACACTTCAACCTGCCTGGACACACAATTACAGATTTAAAAGTCACCATACTGCAGCAAAAAAACTTCAAGTCCAGACTGCAAAGGGAAACTGCAGAGCTACAATTCATTTGCAAATTTAACACAAACACTCTAGGATTGAACAAAGACCTACAATGGCTTGCTAATTACAAAAATAGCTTCTCCTCTCTCCATGTTCACACCCCCCCCATTCAAATGCTAGAAGAATAACCCACCCTCCCTGATTGGAGATAACAAGCTGGTTCAGCCTAATTGGACTAACCTTGTTACCTCCCACCTGGCTCTTGCCTACTTTTCTATACCTGCCTCTGGACACTTCCACTGCTTGCATCCGACAAAGTGGGTACTGGCCACGAAAGCTTATGCTTCAAAACTTTATAGTTAGTCTTTAAGGTGCCACAGGACTTTGTTACCTCTGCTATTCCAGACTAACACAGCTACCTCTCTGATTCTAGTTAAAGATAGGCATATTAGAAATATCCTAGCAGATCAGTCTAGTGGTCATCTAACTTACCATTATATCTTTGGTGGTGGCCAGTTCCAGCTGTTTCAGAGAAAAGTGCAATAAACCTCATTATAAACAATTCTAGAATAAGCTGTTTATAGAAAGTCTCTTCCTAACCACAGTCCAATTAAGATTAGGTTGGTTTAAATCCTGAAACATTAAGAGTTTTATACATTTTAGTTCTGTCTCACGTAATTGAGGGTATTATCTGTGTAAATGTCTTACATTTTGTTCAATCTTACTAAACTCATGGCCTCAATACTATCTTGTGGCAGTGAGTTCTACAAGCTTATGGACTATGTAACGCATCAGTTTTAATTAGCTTATATTTGTTGCCTTTCAGTTTCCCCTCAGTTTTGTTTTATATAAAAGGTAAATAGGAGTGCCTTATTGACCTATCCTATCTCATTCATTATTTACTGTCCTCAATCATATCCCCGTTTGTTGGTCCCTTCTCCAGACTAAACCATCCCAATTTTTTCAATATTTCTTTTTGAGATGTAATTACCAGAGGTGAGCATAGTAATCAAGGTGATTATGTCAACAATATGTAATATTGAAATGAAACTATGTAGTGTTCTGATTATTTTCTGAACTAAATATGTTCTCAATGGTAGCTGCTAATAACTGCATTCTTTTGAAAATCTGGCCACTTGTCTAAATTCTTATGGTTAGATATTTTAACATATTATGGTGGTCAATATAACTTGCTTTGTTTATAAACTACTTAAAATGAAATATTTCTAGATGAGGAAAGGAGCAAACGATATTAGGGTTGCCAATCTACCTAATGAAGCATGTTGACTATTTTAGGTTTTACTTCAGTTTTTGCCTTACACAGGCAACTGCTGGTAAAAAGCAAGTCCCCTAATATCTTATAGGCAAGGTTTAAAATACTCTCTGGTACTATTGAAATTTATCCGGGAATTTAAATCACTGCATTAGGATATTAGTTCTTGGATTTTTATCCTACATATATAGAGGTGAAAAGCTATTTTAGGGCTCTTGTAAAGGTGTTTGGAAGCTGTTAATGGTACTGGGGGGGGGGGCAATTTAAGGATTTGAAATAGCCTTCAAAAATGTTGAATTGCCAGTTTTGACATAGCCAGAAGGGAAAAGGAAGAAGAGAGGTGAGGAAGTGGGGATATATGCTTGATCTTTTTCTCCCCCCTTTGCTCGGCTCTTCATTCCTTCGTACTTAGCTCTTCTTTCAAAACACCTTTTATAAAGAAAAAATACTCCAATAGAAAAAGTTCATTATTTTTTATTTCATTTAAAGGTATATATTTTTTTAAAAAGTCCCAAACCCACAAAATATAGTTACAGACAAAACAAATACAGAACAATGCTATATCAAAAAGATACGTTCATTTAACAGATCCCTGTAGTTGCTCTAGTCTTTAAAATCCATTTTTCTAATTTGTAAATAAAAGTAATTAGAATTTTTATTGCTTATACTTCATTTTTAGCCTTTGAGTGCAATTAAGAAGCAGATGTGCTCAGAAACCCTTCCAAAAACAAAGATGTTTTCCTCCCTAATTACTGAGTGATTTCCTCTTTCCCGCCTCCCAATTATTCCATAGAAAGTACGATAGTACAGATTTTGGTAATTGTTTGCAATTAGTTTATATTTTTTCACTGATACTCAAACATGAACTTTGCACTATCCTATAACTATAGTTTTTATGTCTGTCATGATTTGTGTTACTGTATAACCAAAAGAAGATGGGAAGCTCCTAGTATGATGGTAATATTTCTACCGGCAGCATAGAAAAAAGATGCAACATATTTTTACACATGGAAAATAGACAAAGGCTATTCTGTCTATTTGGTCACATAAAAGAACTTAAAACTATTGTAAATAGATCTACAAGACATCCCTGGCTACCAGCTAACAGCAAAGTACAATCAAATTTGAGCATTTTGAGCCCAATTTGTAAACAGGCACAACTCAATGAAGAGAATGGAGTGGTGCTAGTTTATACTATTAGTAAATTTGTCCAGTATGCCTAAAAACATCTGTTTCATAGTCAGACACTATCTTGATGAATTGCTTCCATGATAGTTAACAGTATTATCTTCATCCACAATTTATTACACAAATTAGATAAATATATAATAAAGGTTCGATCGTGCTCTCAATTTATCCAAACTTGCAGTGAAGTTAATGGCCATTTTGCCCAAGTAAAGGTGCAATATCAAAAGCTGTGAAGATGCAAAATCTCTGGAAGATGTGCAAGTTCTGTTCTTCGGCATTCTGGAGTAACCATGTGAGCCAGCAGTGCACCCTTATCCACATCAGATGTCCCGTCGTCACCCTTTTCTACCAAATATTGAGCCATTTACTGTTCATTCATCAATTCTTTTAAGTTTTAAAAGAATTGGAAGTCAAAATGAGAATATATTTTTGGTAAATGTTTTTACATCAATATGTGATGGCCTATCTAGGCAGTTAATTGAATAACCAGCACCTGGGCCCTATAATGGTGCTCACAAAGAAAGAAGGTCTCTTGGGAATTGGGGGAGGGGAAGCTCCTGTGCAACCCTGAACCTAGCGGGAGAGACTACAAGCCACAGAGGCCAGGACTGAGAGGTAACAAGCCCCAAGGCAGAGGGCTGTGTGACTTCTGAAGCCAAGGGGAGATTTTCTATTTCAACTATTGTATTTAATAAAGTAGGGGAATTTTGTCTTATGCCCTTTTGAGTTGTGTGACATTCCTAAGAATCTTGACAGAAGGGCAACTGAAGCAAGGAGTGCCTAGGTCAGGAGCCACAATCATATAATTACCAATGGGCAGAATCTGACCCTTATTACTGCATCATTGAATATCTTTTGAGCAATATGCTTATTCTACCAAATAAAGAATATTAACAGCAGCTTTTAAAATCAAAGTAAGAAATCATATTACTAAACAACTGTACATTACTGCATTAAAGAGTTCAAATCATGTCACTCTTTGGATACAAACAACATTTGTCTTAAAAAATCATCATGTTTAAACACATTTTTACATTAATTTAGAGCCAAGATAACAGAATAGTATTTATAACCTTTATGATTCAGAAGGAAGTGCCTGATATTCTTGAAAATGAATCCCCTTGGATACTGTAATCTTCATAACCTCTCCGTTTAAAGCATCATCTTCAATGATCATTAACAATCCTTTGGCAATTAGCGATGGGCTACAGAAAAATAAATGTTTTTTTTCATTTTGAAAATCAGACATGGCACAGAATACCTTCTTGAATATCTTACTCTAATAGGATAATGCAGTGGAGATTGTGGAAAAAGTATGTACTAAACCAAGTATATAGGTTTTTTGGAAGATATGGGGTCAACATAATTTGGACACGCAAAAAATATACAACTGCAACTCTGCAAATGAGCCTTTATAGGTCTAGTCATTGGTAAATACTTCAGATGCTTGGTTGCCACTTAGTTTCCTATCAAAGTTCACTGAGTGTGATAAATGCATTAGGAAAATACTTCACTCCACTAAACTGAAGATCTCCTCTGTTATGTATTCTGCATTTGTTTCCCAAACATGCTTCCACTGACTAACTGGAGAACAGTGCAAATTAGAGCAGAGAATTTTACCCTCTGTAATTTGCAATAGTGAATGTAAAACTTCAATGCTACTCAGTGAAAGCAAATGCAATCTGAAAAAACATGGGCAAACCAACTTGGTGATATGCTTTGAGGTACTGGTAACTGCAGGAATCACAATCATCTTTAAGACAGGGTGAGAACATATCATTCTGTTAACAAACTGCCAGAATGAGTCAACCACAACCTTTGCCCCACTTCAGGCAAAAGAGGATGGTGAATCCTCCAGGGGTTTGGGCTGGGGTGGGCTGGGGTGGAGGGGGTTGGCTGTGATTAGGTGGAAAGGAAAAACACACAGCAATTGAGAATGTAGAAAACTGGCAGACTCAGAGTGACCGACAGCGTGAAGGAGCAGCTGAAACATGGTGTTTGACACTGGAAGAGACCTGGGGAAAGATTTTTGAATTAGAGGTACAGGCTGAGAAGAGTGCTTTTGTTGCTGTGAGGAAAAGAAGCTGTTTCCTGCTATTTTTTGTGTTCAGTGACCCTGGACTTTGTACATTCTTTGTAAATAAATAAGATTCCATCAAAGAAAATATCAGACTCAATCAATTTCTGCTTTCAACTGGAACATCCCCAGGGCTCTGAAATATGATTTGCTGCTTGGGTTGAAAAGGGACAACAACAATAACATGGTTGAGTCCTTTTCTTTCATTTGCCTTCTCTTTTGTCTGACGTGTGGTTTGTGCAGAAATACAGTACAGACATTGGTTACATTGCCTGCTATGGATCAGCTGCCTGTGGTACTACTACTTAGTTTCCCTTCAGCTATAGAAGACAAAAAAATATTATGTGTAGCTTCACTTACTCCATAACACCATAGCATTTCATCATGTTTTTGATCTCATCCTTGTATTCATAATATTGTCCCATATTCTCTTCTTTATCAATAGACTGAAGAATTGGTGTGTTAACGAAACCTGGACAAATTGTATTTAGTCGCACACCATAATTTCCCATTTGAGCCGCCATCTACAAAAATGTCAGACACACTGTTCATTTTCAACATTTTGTGAATCTTTACAAAGACTAGTAAACATGTTGTTTGAAACAATCAACAAAACTAACAGTAGCATATTAGTCCTTTATTTATCAATGGTTGATGTTGGCAAATAGCATAAGAGGGCTGTGAGGATGGCAGACTGGGTATTGATCCTGTCTTATTTTTGGCCTTTTATGATAGGTGTGTGTTTGTCTGATTATTTTATATATATATATATGTTTTACACAAAATTGGTGCTCAAAGCAGAAATTAATTTGGTACATAGTTGGGAGAGGTTGACATGAAGAGGCTGAAGGCCATAAAAAGGAGTGTCACTCGCATCAATGCATACAAGTCTTGATTACATTCTAGATTTTATTCCTTAATCTATAAAGTCAGGTGAACAATTATGCTACTAGCTCCTGGACAAGACTACTCAGGTTACTAGCAAAAATTCAGCATGTACCCCCCAAGATTTCTGTAGCCTTGGCATCATTACTAGCTAAACAAATCGTGGAGGTATTGATGCTTGAATGTTTCAGGAAAACAATATATTCAATATATTGAACAATATATTCTTTAGCAAGTCAAGACCTTGCATACATCCCATATTTTTCTGAGGATTATTCTAACAGAAATCTGAACATTTTCTTTCCTTAAAACAGTTTTTTTTTTTTTAGCTTTTCTCATCAGCAATGTCAGCTACAACCATCCACATTATGTCTGGCATAATGATTTAACCTTATATAGAAGAAGCAACTGCCAGCCTAAAAATAATCCCAGAAAATCTTGGTTTTTTTTCTAATATATAAAAATGTTTTCATAAGAAAACAAAATAAATGGCTATCTCAAACCACACCAAATTCCAGCCCTAAATTTTTGAATATTTTCCACTCACCTTCCACACCACAGAAAATTGGGATTCTGTCCCTTGCCTTGGAATGACTTTCTTTTTTGACTGCCTGTTCACCACTAAATTGTTTAATCTGGGGGTTAACATTTTTATTGGTGCCTTATCCAGAATCCTCTTTAGGAGCTGGCCTCCTAAATCTGGCACAGTCAACTAGAGTTCTAAAAGTTCTGTGTCAGGCTGCACTTTCTTCTCTGTTATCTGGCAAGTATTTTAAGTCCTATTGTGTTTCTCCAGTGTTTTTTCTTGTATTCATTAGGAGGTGGAGTATGCTCTCATTTTACCAAAGTTTCTTTGTTGCTGGAATAATATATTTTTAAAATCATGCAAATCTTAAATTATATACTGTCATGTGCAGATTATGGCCAAGGTGTGATATAGGACTCCTATTCCCAAATTGATCTGGATTAGTTAACCTTAGAAGAAGTTTGGGGAAACATTTTAAAAGTCTGGATGCTTATCTAAATGTATCTCAGCTTCTTTGAGCTGCAAATGTGACTGGAAATCTCATGTGAAGAGGCTATCCTCAAATTGTGCACATAACTGGTCTGTGCAAATACACGATCTTGTTACCTTCATACTTCCTTAAAGCCCTTTTCCTCTAGTGGTATCTTGCCATAAATTAAACAAGACGTTTCTTGTGAAAGGGATTGGTTCTTCCTATATGATTGTGCAACACCCAGCATCTGCCCCATCCTGAACTGGAGCCTTTCATTGTTACTATCACACCAACGTTAAATAATCGGAATACCGGAGTCAGCCTTAATAATGGGTAGCATTTTTCATATTCAAATCATTATCCCCATTTTACCAATTTGTGTAGCAGCACTTATTACATATATATCATCCCTAATTTATAGATGGAGAAACTGAAATGATTTGAACAAGGTTGTCTATTTGATTGATTGTCTTTATCCTCTCTCTATATCACCCTCATTGCCCATATGCTAAGAAAAAGATTGCCCGAACCTTGTATTGATCACAAACTGCACATACATCTCCTTTGTTAACTCTTTGGCTACCCCAGTGAAATTAAGGAGTCTCCAGTACCACCATAAAAGCTTTTGTTAAAACAAACCATAACCCCACAGAGCACTTCTGTAGGCACTGGTTTCACTTGCATTGCTATAGAGAAGGAACCTGAGAAATTAAGCATGTTCTCGAGGAACTTCTAATAGCGTGTTTCACTACATATACTCACAGCTATAGAGCGTGTGAATCCAATTACGCCATGCTTTGTAGCAGAGTACACTGGTTGGTGTGGAGCAGGCATGAGTCCTTGAAAAATGAAAAGAGAGTTGAATATACACATTAGTAATCAACATCTGTGGAGATTATAACAAATGCACAGTCAAATGTAGCACTCAATAATAATTAAAATTTCTTAATTTTAGTTGTAATTTTAAGGTCAAACTGGGGAAATGGACAGGGAGTAAAAGACCAGCCCTCCCTCCTAACCCCTCCCCATAAAAACCCTCCAGAAAAGAATAAGAAGGCAAGAGAGAGTAAGGAGACGGGAAGAGAAGCATAAGAAGAGAAGAGTATTGTTCACAGTCTAGCTGGAAGAGCATGTCAAGTGGGGTACTGCGGGGATCTGGCCTGGGTCTGGTTCTGTTTAATAGCTACATAAATTATTTGAATAATGGTATAGAGAGAGCACTTATAAAGTTTGTAGATGATATCAAGCTGGTGGGGGGTTGGTTGCAAATGCTTTGGAGGACAGGATTGAAATTTAAAATGATCTTGACAAACTGGAAAAATGGTCTGAAATAAAGAGGATAAAATTCAGTGAGGACAAATGCAAAGTACTCCACTTAGGCAGAATGATTACTTGCATAAATATAAAATGGGAAATGACTGCCTAGGAAAGAGTACTACAGCACAGGATAGTGGATCACAAACTAAATATGAGTCAACATTGTAAAACACTGCAAAAAAAGTGAACATCATTTTGGGATCTATTAGCAGCAGTATTGCAAGCAAGACATGAGATGTAATATCTATTCAACACTGATAAGGCTCAACTGGAGTACTGTGTTCTATTCTAGGCATCGCACCTCTGAGATAAGGCACTGGGAAACATAAGATATCTAAGGACTAGTCTGCACTGGCAGCGCTTTAACGTGCCTTGTTTGGTTGTAGTGCAGCATTGGGAGAGAGCTCTCGGTGATCTAAAAAACCCACCTCCACAACAGGCATAGCTCCCAGTGCTGGTACCCTGTCTACACTGGTGCTTTACAGCGCTGAAACTTGCTGTGCTCAGGGAGGTGTTTTTTCACACCCCTGAGTGAGAAAGTTGCTGTGCTGTTAATTGCCAGTGTAGACAAGCCCTAAGTGAAGAAGGCATGAAAATGAGAGTGAGAAAAGACAGGGAACAGTGCAGTAAAGGGCTCAAGATGAGAAGCAGACAGGGAAGAGTTCCGAAGCATCTTAGAAGGAAGACGATTAAATAAGATGTAGAGGCATCCATTTGTATTATGCTTAGTACAAATGGGCCCCATTCTCAGTTGGCCTCTGTGGTAAAATAATAAATCAGTGGACAGATTTAGAGAGGAAATGATGTTCTGGGCAGCAGATCAGATAGATGATTTTCACCATGACATATTGTGTATGTAGGAATGGAGGAAGAGGTCTTTTAGGGAATCCATAGAGAGATGGGATGTAATAGCCAAGGCATGGACAAAAGGTTTAGTTGTAAGGAAAGGAAGAGTTGGATTTTTCAGAGATTGTGTGGAAAAGAACCAACATGATTTGGCTATATTTGGAAAAGAAGAGAAGCAAAATGAAAATGATGCCTAGGTTGTGTGTCTGTGTGATGACAATGGGAGTGGGGTGAGTGTGGTATTATCAGCTGCAACAGAGAAGGAAGGAAGTAGAAGAGGGCTTGGGAGGAAAGATTAGGGGGTCAGTTTTTGCCCAGTTGAGTTTACATTGACAGTAGGATAATCAGGAGATGACAGACAGACCATGAATCTATTTACTTATACTAGCAACTTCCACTACATTACAGGGATTTCAGTCTCTAAGGTGCTAGCAGGCATAATGACTACATTATAATGCAAAGGGACTGCAAACTCCAGCTGGAAATTATATAACTGTAAGCAGCAAAGCACAGCCTGTCCTAAATTAGAGAGAGAAAACTCAAATACATTCCTGAAAGGAGATGTCATAAAATTTGGATTAAAGTTAGTGCACTAAAGTTTGTTGTTTAACTCTGATTAATGGAGATCACCCCAATTAAAAAAAAATCTATTTTTCCCTGTTTGTTTTTTGTAAGTAATATCAGCAACAAAGGGTCTGATTCATCACAGTGGAGAGGACACTCAAGTCCTTAACGTGGGATTTCAGTAGAGATTAAGTGGTGTATAGGGTGTGGTGTGGGCTCTCTGCTCTGGAGTCAATTTCACACAAAGGAAATAATTTTCTGATAAGGCACAGAATTATAATTACAACACTGACATGAAAAACAATATTTCAGTGGTTGACGTCTTTATTTCTTCTTTATTTAAATGCTATGTTGATCCAGTAAAACATCACTTTTATTAGCATTGTTCACCTGGGGTGGCGTGGAAGGGGGGGGGGTGAATAATGTATTACAATGAATGGTGGTGCCTTTTTAGTTTGTGCAACTCCCTATCTCAGATTGAAAGATCCAGCCTCTGGATGCTTTTGAAAGCTGTTACAATGGATCGCTGTACCCTGGCACCTCTAGAGAAAGAGAACTTGCTCTATTTCAGAACCTCCATTTGTGACATCTCTGCAGGCAGGAACCATAGGCCTCTCTAAATCATGCTTTTTTATGATTCTGAAGGTGTCAATGAGTTTACTCCTATTTGGGTTTGTCCTACAAAATTAGAGCACTTTCTTACTTCCTGTGATGTAGAATTACCACTAGTTATCAATATTATCTATCACACCTAAGTTATTTATTTAATACCAGAACATGCTGTAAATAACATAAAGATAATCCTAATGAATTTACAGCTGAAAAGACAGGATCTATAAGGAATCCAGAAGCAGGACTTAGTGGTTATTTAAGCAAGCTACTGTTTATTGAGAGACAGAGAACAGATAAAAAACAGAAAAGAAATTTTAAAAGTATACCTAGCTGAGAATGAAGTGGAAGATGGCATAACGCCTCACTAGATGTCAAAAGACATTTTCATAACCCTACAAGTCAGAGCAACTTTCCTTTGATTTTCTCTCTTCCTGATTTCTTGGCAAGCTGACAAAGGCAGCTCCTCTCCTTGGTTTGTACTCTAGTCCCTTTCTTCTTAGGGCATCCAGCTCACTTGTTACCATTTTAGACGTGAAATGAGACTTCTAACTAAATCTGTTTGTTCATTTGTGATGGTCAATAGTTTTAATTAAATTTCATAATCCACAAATTGGGAAATTAGCACTGGTGATGGATGGATGTCAAAGTTACATTTGTTGATATTACCACATTCTTTCATCTATTGAACAGGTTTGATGAATATTCCTACTAGGTATATTTCCCCAACGGAAGGGATTGCCCACTGGTATTTGAGCAAGTATCTCTCTTTAAATACAATTTATTAGCATGTAGTTAGCCTTCCATCTTCCTTTTTCCCTGTGGCTGCATTGTTAGCCATCCTAAGATAAAATGTAATTCTCTTTACTCATATCTTAAAGTTGTTATGTTAGAATCCTGCAAAGAGTAAGAGCCAAATTCTGCGGTCTCACATGGATGCTCCTGATTTCAGTGGGAGTTGTGAGCTCATCAGAAGGTGCAAAGAATATACTGTGGTAGAGATCATTAGCAGAATACCACAGTAAGTATATATATTGAATTTGTTATATATTAAATTTGAATGGGTCCTTGTATGTCACACACTCACTTTTGCCTTGCTAAATTTACATTGATTATAAAATAGTTTTTGTGAAAATGATCAAGGACAAATTTTGAAAAAATGATGCAATTTATTTAGAAGCAAGCTATTAAATATTATTGTAACATGTTGACAATTTTTTCCGCTGTAACAGACTTTTTGCCATGTTTGTTTGTGTGTATTTTATAAAAGATGCTTATCAAAGCATATAGCAGGGTTTCTCAAACCGGGGGTGGTGACCCCCTGGCACCGCTTAAAAGCCGCCAAATGAATTACTTCCGCATTCGGCAGCTTTTCGGAGGACATACATGTGTCTGCTGCGGCAGCTGATGAATGAAAAAGGGGTCGCAGTTCTCAGAAGTTTGAGAACCGCTGGTATAAGAACATATATAACAATTATTTTAAAAATGTGAATAATTGTTATAATTCCAACTTAAAACATAGAATTTTCAAACCTCAAAACAAAACTGAATGGCCCTCCTTCTCCTCAAACAAAAAGCTGAAAAACAGAGAGACCTTTCAGTATGATCTGAAGGTCAAAATTTCTTTTGGACCAACAGAGGCCTAATAAAGGAAACAAATTAAAGAGTTGATGGAGCTGTAGCTGTGCTATGAGCTGAATGATGAGAGAGAGAGGGTTCACCAGAGTCTCTGGTTTGAACACAGTTCACTCCTGTGTAGACTTTATTGTGTTCCTGTTTACCTCAAATAGACACCAGCTTTGCAGAAGTCCCTCACTGCATTCCTTCCAGGACATTTTACAAGCAGCAAAATCTAAGCCCCTAGCACATTCATGTCACCTCGTTTTTCCCAGAGCTCATACCTTGACTTCTGGTCAGCACAATCCTTTTTTCCCCTTTCTTGTCTGAGAGTATCACAGTTCTTTTTAAGGTATTGACCCTA
Source organism: Sternotherus odoratus (assembly GCA_032164245.1). NCBI lineage: Eukaryota > Metazoa > Chordata > Testudines > Kinosternidae > Sternotherus > Sternotherus odoratus. Next base: position 59,818,506 of record JAVMKO010000004.1, read on the forward strand.
AAATCCAAATCCTGCAACCACACACATACATGTTTAACTTTACTTCCATGAATTTCCCATTGAAATCACTTTATGATAGCAAAGTTCAGCATGTGTAAATGTTTGTAGGATCGGGGCTTAAATTGGTGTGCTTTCTGAAATACCCAATGCATTGTCTTCTGAAGAAACATCCTATGGAAAAAGCACCACATTGACAACTTGTGGACCCTGCATCCTCGAGTATGGGTCTGTGGCAGGGCAGGGGTAAAACCCCTTGAATGCCCTGCCCCTGCAGGCTAAACCCTGCTTTCTGGCAGGAGGGCCAGGGGCAGAGGCTTGGAGCAGCCAGCAGGGAGCCCAGCTGGGAGCCCTAATGAGGGCTGGCTCACAGCAACAGACTAGGTTCAGTGGACACAGCTGAGGCTGCAAACTGAGAGGGCTAGAAAAGCCCTGAGTTTAACTCAGTCAGGAGGCAAGCCAGGAAGGGGACAGGAGGCTGCTATGCTGTTACCTCACTGCAGGCAAGGCGCCTCAGGGGCCTAAAGACCCTGAACCCACGTACAAAGAGGGTAACTGTTGGGGGACAAAGGAGAGCACTTCCTTGCACTGAAGCCACTGATGTACACTGTAAATAAAGGATACTAGGGTGAAGCCCCAGAAGAGGGTGAGAAGACTTTTATTTCTAGTAGCCAGAACACAGGGCACAGGGGAAAGAGAGCGAGATCTGTGTGGACCCTGTGACAGGGTCACTTGCAGGGATCATCTGTGTATACTTCAGTTAATCATCCTTGACCTTTCCTATTCACTGTCTGTGGCACATAAAAGTCTAGTCTCCTATGTGCTGTAATACATTTGTCTCATTTTGGTTGTTGGGTTTAGCATGTGGGTGCAGCTGTGTGGTGCTGGTAGTTTGTGATATACAGGAGGTGAGACTGGATGATCTGGTGGTCCCTTCTAACGTTATATTCTATGACTCTAAGAAGTCAGTATGTTCTTACACTAACTATTGTACCTACTTTTAAGTCCTCTATAAATATATTTTTCTTTTTCCTTTCAGAATCCAGATGGGCCTAATTTATACCATAGTTCTTGTTTTCAACCTTCGCAGTTACACTTAACATTGTACCCATTTTCTCTAGGTAGGTATAAAACCAATTTATACAGAAATCAGAACCCTCAAAACTATACTCTAACAGTATCCTACAAGAGGGGTTAAAATATCTTTTTTCCTTAAATATCAAGTGATATTTATGATAATGCAGTCATTTAGAAACCTGTGGCAAGCTCTCTTCTATCGGGCCAGTTCCGCAACTACACACACAAAACTCCCATTGTCTCCTAGTGGTATAACTTCCTCTTTTTATATGAATGTATAACTCCTTTGAAAGTTATCATAAGTTTTATAGCCTTGAAAGGCAGCATGCTCAGTCTACAGGGATAAGTATTGGGTTAATAGTCAGGTCCTTCTTGTGCCAAAAACTTGTTGTGTGGCCTTAGGTAAATCAGTCTTTTGCTTTCTCTATTTCCTAACTTGTACCTACCTCACAGAGGTGTGGTAAGGAATAAGGCCTTGATCCTGTAAGGATCTGGGAACTCTGGCCTCAATCCAACAAAGCATGTACTGTAAAGAATGTGAGTAGTACCATTGACTTCACCTTGCAGGACTGAGCTCTAGGGCTTGAACCTTCTCTAATTAAAATCAGTGGCAAAACTCCAACAGAACTGAAGCCTAATTAGTTAGTGTGTGTACAGGACTTTGAACATAGTTTTATATAAGCACTAGCATAAGTGCCCGGCGTTGCTCGGGTCAGTCGGAGGTGGGGAGGGGGCAGACAGTTGACACCCCCTGACCAACCCCAACACCCACCCCTCACCCACCCTGACACCTTCCCACTCCCCCTGACCAACCCCAACACCCCCCTGCTCACTTACCCCCCGACCAAACCCGACAACCCCACCTGACCCCCCCCCCAAGCAAACCCAACACCCCCACCTTACCCCCCGACCGAACCCGACATCCCCACCTCACCCCCCTGACCGAACAGTGTATTTAATAATCTGTGTGCTACACAGTGCACCGTGAGCCGGGGGGGGGGGGGTGTCGGGTTTGGTCTGGTGGGGTGGGAAGGTGTCGGGGTGGGTGAGGGGTGAGGTGTGGGTGTTGGGGTTGGTCAGGGGGTGTTGCGGTTGGTGGGGGGGGTGAGGTGGGGGTGTCGGGTTCGGTCGGGGGGTAAGTGAGCCAGGGGGTGTTGGGTTTGGTCTGGGGGGGTGGGAAGGTGTCGGGGGGGGTGAGGGGTGAGGTGTGGGTGTTGCGGTTGGTCAGGGGGTGTTGCGGTTGGTGGGGGGTTGAGGTGGGGGTGTCAGGTTTGCCTGGGGGGATGAGGTAGGGGTGTCGGGTTCGGTCGGGGGTAAGTGAGCCGGGAGGGTGTCGGGTTTGGTCTGGGGGGGTGGGAAGGTGTTGGGGTTGGTCAGGGGGTGAGGTGGGGGTGTCGGGTTTGCTTGGGGGGGTGAGGTGGGAGTGTCGGGTTTGGTCGGGGGGGTAAGTGAGCCGGGGGGTGTCAGGTTTGGTCTGGGGATGTTGCGATTGGTGTGGGGGGGGTGAGGTGGGGGTGTCAGGTTCGGTCGGGGGGTAAGTGGGTCGGGGGGTAAGTGAGCCGGGGGGTGTCGGGTTTGGTCTGGGGGGGTGGGAAGGTATCGGGGTGGGTGAGGTGGCGGTGTCGGGTTTGCTTGGGGGGGTGGGAAGGTGTCGGGGTGGGTGAGGGGTGAGGTGTGGGTGTTGGGGTTGGTCAAGGGGTGTTGCGGTTGGTGGGGGGGTGAGGTGGTGGTGTTGGGTTTGGTCGAGGGGGTAAGTGAGCCGGGGGGGGGGTGTTGGGTTTGGTCTGGGCACCCACCCAAACACCTTCCCTCCCCAGACCAAACCCAACACCCAAACCTCACCCCTCACCCCCCCCCCCGACACCTTCCCACCCCCCCAGACCAACCCCGACACCCCCCGGCTCACTTACCCCCCAACCAAACCCGACACCCCCACCTCACCCCCCCAACCAAACCCAACACCCCCACCTCACCCCCTGACCGAACCCGACACCCCCACCTCACTTACTGTCCCACCAAACCCAACTCAGATCCTTCGCGGGCGGGGAGGGGCCCCAGAGCAGAGGGATTCCGGGAACCTTCGCAGGTGGAGGGGGGGGGGCACAGAGCTGATGGAGTCCGGGGTTGAGGTGGGAGGGGCAGAGAACTGAGGGATCTCCGGGGTTCCGTTGGGAGGGGGGAGGGGCAGAGAACTGAGGGATCTCCGGGGTTCCGTTGGAGGAGGGAGGGGTGAGCTGAGCGAGTGAGGTGTCTGTTGGAGAGGGGTATTATGACATCATCACCACCTAACTGCCCAGCCGATGTGATTGGCCCTGAAAGACTTTCACCCCTGGGGGGCGTCAGAGGTGAGATCCGAAAATTTTTCGACCCTTACCAGCATCTAGACCCCAAGACCCCTCACTGTACCAAATTTCAAGTCTCTGGCTCAAACGGTGCGGGAGGAGTTCGCAGTCATACGTACATACATACATACATACACACATACATACATACATACACCACTTGACTTTTATATATATAGATTAAACAATTCTTCTTCTTATGCACAATGCGAGACAAAGATGTTTGCTATGTATAGAGCCTATCTAATGAAAACATACTTAGAGAATTGAAAAACAAAAGTGACAGAGAAATGGGTTTGTTAATGGTCAACAGAAGCTGTGTGTGCTGAGAAAAGGATACTCACTCTAGTGAGCGTTAAACAACTACTCAATGGGGAGTTTTATGTGTGCAGTCATGGCAGAACTAGAGTCTTAGAAAAAGAAAGTATAATCACAATACACAAATAGGCTTTTTTTATTCCTATGTCAACTTTTATGATCTGCTTTTTCTGATGACCTTGGAAACAATTGCTAAACTTATGCTATGTAAAAGTAAAGAAAGCAAAGTAACTTTGTTTTTAAAGAGAAAGTCATAACCATTAGACCATGATGATCACATTTTAAAAAAATGTAAAAGTAAATAAATAAAACTTTAATTGATTAATTAAAAAGTTGTGTAAAATCTTATCAAACTCCATGTTACTAGCTCTTAAAAATCAAATCATGTTGTAATGCACTAGGAAAAGTTCAGATCCTGTAAGCCTGGAGGCAAGACTCATCAGTACTGCTTACCAAGGCCCCACAATGGAGTACTCTACCTTTGCCCTCTTTTTATATGTTTATATGCCGTGTGAAACTGTTTAATATTTCACTAGGGCTGATGGTCCCTTGTGTTACAATGTAGCTGATAGTTTGGGCCTGATCCAACACTTGTTGCAGTTGATGAAAAAAATCTCATTGATTTCAGGCTATATTATCAATGCTGAGTTAGGGCTACATGAAGACATTTAATGGAAAAACTCACTCAGTGCCTCCCCCTCCTCTACTCTATACTCAGTCCCTCCTCATTTAATTATTTGTATTGCAGTAGTTCCTAGGATCCCTAGTTACGGACCAGGACCCCATTGTACTAGATGCTGTACAGTCGCAACAAAAAGACAGTCCCTGTCCAAAAGAGTTTACAATCTATATACAAAAGACAAGATTATTTTCTTATCCTCAAGTTCTCCCCACATTATTTGAAAGTATGAAGTGGGCTTGGGCTGGAATCAATGCTGACAGGGTTGCCACTAATTTGTACAGGTATTCCTCATGTGTTTGCTAAAGGATGATGCCAGGAGGAGCACCTCTCATCCAGCCTCCTCCTAGTGTCAACAAAGTTAGTACAATGTAATGTTCACACAATGGGGCTTCCAAAGGGGAGGAAGGAGTGAGACAGCTGTTTTTGCTCAGCTTCCTTCTATCTCATGGATTTTTGTCCCATTACAGAGGATTTTCTGATACTTCCCTGCCCTTTAAATTTAATTCCTGTTGATCTATTTATGCTACAAAAATTAAACAGTTTGAAAAATAAACTCAGAATGTAAATGTTTCCTCTTTGGGTCTATAAATATTGAAGACTACCCTTTCATACATAAAGCATGCTTCAAATACTGTTTTTGGCTTTGCAAGATAAAATATAAGTGAAATACATTGAATTAAGCCTAGCTGCTGTTCATTTAATCTACAATAATTTGGTACCCTTGAAGGGAGGATTTAAAAAATTGATATTTAAACCATATTAATTAGCATGTGACCTGAGGTGAATAGTGCAGGAGATTACTGAGTGTATAATTACATAGCCCAACTGGGTTGGGAAAAATAGTAGCCCTTCTCTATTCATTTTGGAGGTCACTGCAAGACAAGTAAATGTTATACAGGTATGAAGAAACAACTAAAATATAATGAAAAAAGAAACAGAAGAATAAGGAATAAATAAATAAGGATTAATTATTTTAAAATGTACCAGCAAGAATTTAAATATAAGATTCTTACCTGCCAAAGATGATATATTAATAATTACCCCTCCATGTCCTTTTCTCATGTATTCCAGGCCAATGTATGTTCCTCTGATCACAGAAGTCTGATATATATGAAATATAAAGGGAAAATACATTCTAAAATTGTCCTTTCTTCTTCTTTTTGAGAAGTGAGGCTTTTATTTATAGCTTTAAAATATAATATAACCCACAGCGGGTAGCATTAAAGAAGTACTGCTGCAGTTCACTTATAACAGCACTGAAACAAATACCGTATGCTTAATTATTGATACGCTATACAAGTGCTTCACTTGCAAATGAAAGTGATCAATAAATTAAACTTTTCTTTGTTGTTCATTACTATTATTTATTATGCACAGATGGTATCTTTTGCATTGAAGAATATACATGTAACTAACTGAATCCTCGAAGTCCTGAGACCTGTAACTCTCAGGGTTCTGATGGGAGTTTCATATGTTTAGCACCTTCCAAGATTTGTCTCAGTGACATAGTCCCTGTCCTGAAGAATTTAGAATTTAAAGTCCTCATTCTCTTCCATTAAAGTCAGTGGAAGTTTTACAGTTGGCTTCTATAGGAGCAAGATCAATCCCAAAAGACTATACAAGGATCAAAGAACAAGGCATACTGGGAGACCCAAAGAAGATCTATAAGGTGAAACAAATATATATAAACAAAATTATGGTGATGGTATAATGTTTTATATGGGTTAGTTACAAGATATGTGGGAGAGTGTTTTTTCCAGGGGTATTGGAGGGAAGGAAAACTGATACACTCAGGCCTTGCCTAATTTTGTCTCACTGAGATCCATTACTGTACTCCTCTTCCAGTCAGAACTCAGTTAATCTTCTAGAAAAGTTCCAGGATAAGGTCCCAGTTGAAGAACTGCTCATGCCAGTGCAGAACTTTACCATTACTGCTTTAGTTATAAGTTTTAAAACTATTTCCTTTTAATTAAATATACTAAAAAATGCTGACTTTTGTCTAGTTCTCCCTTTGACCTTTAGTCTTTCCTAAAATCGAACCCTAACTCAGGTGATTTTTCATATTCCCAATTCCATTTACTTAATCAAACAAAAGAGATGCCTTATAGCCAGGAAGATTATTTCACTTTTTAAATTAGATGTTTTATAAATATTATTCATGTCTAGTACTCTTTACAGGACCCCACTTTAAATTAAGTAGTTCAAACGACGAAGCAGCTAGTCCTGCAAGCGCTCTGCACATGTAACTCCTGGTGAATTTTTTGAGAGTTCTGAGCAGGGAAGGTTTGCATGATTAGCTGTAAATTGGGAGGATGGAAAGCTCCCAAAATAATAGAAATGTAAAGTCAAAACCAGTCAGCCTATGACTATAGCCGTGTTGTAAGGAGTAGCCAGTTAAATTGGGGAGGGAGGAGTGGGAAATGAGAACTTTAACTACTTTGTACTAGTTCAGTAATGTTATCTAAATTGCAAATACCAATCTGGAATGATTTTAAAGGCGAGGTCGCATTATATATTTTAATAGTAAATGCAGTAGATATATTTAGCCGTGCTCTATAAAATTTCATGTAGAAATCATGATCCAGATCTTGATGTACTTGTACAGGAAAATTCTGGTTTGCCTTAATAGGAGTTTTGCCATGTGATAAGTCTGCACGATCAAGTCTTGTATTCTATCATACATACATTTTATAGTGCCCAGGAGCATGTGAGGCACTCAAGTATAAAATAATAGATTCCCACTTCCCTCCCTGCTCATAACAAGAAATTGCAGAGAGTGTATTACTGGTGAGTAGGGACTATGGACAACTATGGGAAAGTTTGCTTTATTTTTTTTTTAAAAGAGAACACAGATTTCATTTTGTTCAATACTGATGGGATTGTATGTGTACATTATATGCGACCTATATTAAATTATTATTATCCCTTTCAAAATGAGCAGTTAGCTAAATTTGGGGTTGAGAGTTGTTCCATTTAGGAGGAGAAATTGATGATAGTCTGGTGGTTTTACAAAATATGTATCAAGCCTGTTTTCCCTGAACACAGGAGGAACCAAGCAAGAAATAGTTTCTTTGCTTATAGCCCCAAGCCTCTTTAGTCAGCACCAGACCCAGAAGCTCTAGGCTTTTTCTCAGGGCCACACTCCATTTTTGTTCAGGCTCTGTCTCTGTCGTCTTTACATTCATCCTGAATGAAAAGTGACAGTTACTACAGCAAGATTTAACTCAATGCACAATGGTAATATGCATCCTTGTGTTTCTAATTTCTTTTACTGATGGAAAAATTGAAATCTGTAGGAAATATTGGCATATTGTTCATTTTAATCTCAAAATACACAAAAAGTCTGCAGATGAATATTGCCACAAGTTTCAAGGCAAGGCTATAATTAAATCTATGGCATGTTGCAAGTGTCACATTGAACAATTGGTCCATCAGCCCTCAGAGAGAGACAGCCAATCACAACATGTTGTTTGTGTTGTTCTAGTCAGTTCTTCAGCCACCCACTGGTCCGGCTGTCAATGACACTGGACACCCGATCAGCAAAGTGCACTGCGGCCAGAGCCCTTGAGCTCAAGCAATCCACCAGCTTCAGTGTCCCAGGTAGCTGGGATTACAGGCATGTGCCACTGCAACTGGTGTTACAGTGCCTTAAAATTAAAAATGCTCTAAACCAGGCTTAGATAAAAGTTCCTTAGCTTAACTATAACTTAATAATGGGCTGAATATAGATACCAAATCTAAATGGTCCAAAAATTTAGGGAAAGTTTGGATGTGGATTTTCATCCTAAAAGTTCTGATCAAGGTTTTGGTTTGGGTTTATTTCTATTTTAAATGAATATATATGTGGAAACTAGCAGATCTAGGGCTTGTCTTCACCATGGTGGTAAGTCGACCTACACTATTCCCGTTATGTGACTAACAAAGCTCGAGTTGACTGTAGCTTAGATTGACTTACTCCGGTGTCATAGTGCTGAGTTGATGGGAGATGCTCTCCAATTAACTTCACTTACTATTCTGGGAGAGCTGGAATACTGGGGTCAACCAGAGAGCACTCTGCCATCGATTTAGTGGGTCTTCACTAGACCCACTAAATCAATCCCAACTGCTTTGATTGCATCAGCCTTGATCTCCCTGTAGTGGAGACCAGCTAATACCATTGTCAGTGTCTCCTAAAGACAATATACAATGCCCAGTTACACAATAGGTCAAAACCTGTAACAGCAGATCGCAATATGGGAAACTGATTTCCCTGCCCAATTTGTAAGAGACTGGGCATTGCCAAAGTGTCAGCTGAATGTTGGAAGTAAATTGAAAGCCTTTTCAAGCCATAGCATCCACTACCCAATGAGGTCAGTAACCTTTGATTTTGAAGTTGTAAACTGGGCACTTATCAATCTTTAGGTTTGCAAATGCTAATACATTTCATAAATATCTTCCCTAATATTAGTAAAAATTTCTAACCTCCTCATTCTACCTTCTATATAATTCTACATAATACAGGGTCACTATGCTCATGCACTTTTCTTTCTGGGCCCAATTTTATGATGTGTTTAGCAACTTCAACTCCTACTGCTGTCAATGGGAATTGAGGGTGCTTCTTCGGAGCAAGGCTTATGAATTCTCTCTTACACTCCTTAAAGGAACACTATTTGATACTTGTCTTCAGAGATATGTCCATTAATAAATGTATTGTGTAGGGCTGTTTAATGTTAATTGTACTATATAACCATCAAAGGAATTATTAAAGCTATGTGCATTTATGCCTGATGGTGCTGTCCTAGATATAATTATTCTGGTGATAGAGTAGCCAAAATATATATGGTGAAAGAAGCTGAACTGTTTAAAACCTAAGCCCCATAGGTAGGTCTCTACTAAATGCATGGTCCTTTTACAATTTTAAAATCTCATGACCATAAAATTGACCAAATCAGTTATTTAAATCTGAAATTTCAAGGTTTGTAACTGTAGGGGTTCTTAGACTTTAGTCTGCCCCATGCTTTGCTGCACATTGGGCTACCCACATTTGCTATCCTTGCCCTTCTCTCCAAATCTTCCCATTTCATGTTGAGGTGCTTTATGTCGTGCAGAACTGTTCATTTCCATGTTATCCACGGTCTTCCTCTTTTTCTTCTTGTGTTTTCTGGCTTCCATTCAAGGGCAGTATTTAGTAAACATTCTCTTTTCATTCTCAGCACACATCCCAGGCACTGCTGTCTTCTTTTGTAGATTATTTTTGAGAGGTTGCCTTGTCCTCTAATTTTTCTGACTTCTTTATTCATTTTCATATCTCTATATGTTATTCCTAGTATTCTTCTCAGACATTTGTGATAAAATGCATCCAGCTTAGGAGACCTGCAGGGGTCCTGACCTAAAATGGGGATATATGGGGGTTGTAAGGTTGTTGTAGGGGGGTTGTGGTATTGCCACCCTTTCTTCTGCACTGCTGGTGGTGCTGCCTTCAGAGCTGGGCAGCTGTGGCTGCTGGCTGGGAGCCCAACTCTGAAGGCAGTGATGCCATCACCAGCAGCACAGGAATAAGGATGTCATGATATGGTATTGTCACCCTGACTTCTGCACTGCAGAAGTCTCCCCTGTGAAATCTGTATAGCATAGGGTATATATATATATATAGCAAAATCTGTATAGCATAGGGTATATATATAGCAAAAGACCAGATTTCATGGGGAGTCTAGTGTTTCTTCATTGGGGGTTCTTTCACTCCCCTGTGAAATATGGTCTTCTGTGCACTTTTATCTTATACTATACGGATTTCCTGGGGGAGACCAGATTTCACGGTCTGTGATGCTGTTTTTACAACCGTGAATTAGGTAGGGTCCTACCAACAGAGAATCAGATAGAGCTGCCACCCAGATGTTGATTATTCAAGTTAATGCTGCAATGAAGACATGCCCTGTAAGATGGCCAGAAAAAGAAGCTCCTTACAGAAAAGTATGTGCTTTAAATAGAGATTGTATTTGTTTCTCCTTTGTGTTGTACTCTCCGCTATTGCTGGTATGTTACTCTACAGTCTAATACTCCCCTCATACTTTATCCCTTATGAAATGCAAGTTTGTTGGGATCAGCTAGAAACACTTTGGCTGAGTTTTGGAGGAAAGTCTCCCAGATATTACTTCATGCTACTATAAAATATGACTGATGGAAAGCCAAACAGCTAAAGAACAACCTTCACATTTCTGTACAACCTAGCTTCCAGTTTTGTATAATAAGGCAAAAAGAAATCTCTGAAATTACCTTCAAGCCAGCCAAATATAAATATTTTTCTGTAATATGACCTTCAGTGCACTGATGTAGGACTAATGGGAACAATGTGAGGAGAGAAGTGCCTTCTGGTTTGGAAATTTTTACACATACTTTGAGAAAGAAATGTTGACTCTTACACTTAATCACTGATAATTCTTAATGCATTCATCTGTATTTTCTTTTTTTGTATTTGAAAATAAAAAGTCACTAAAATCTGTTTTCCTCCCAATTGTTTTAATATCCATCTGCTAATCCACTCCATGCAGTAGAAATCATGTCACAGGATAAAGCATGTTGCCTTTGAAGAAGTGACTTGTGATAAATAATCCATTTACCATTGTATTCAGTAGCTTGGATGTTCTCCATAAAAATTTCAAGAACAAAGAACAGCAAACTGTTCATATTAGAAGGTAAAGTGAAAATTAACAAAGCTGAAATATCAGCACTTGTACCCTAGCTACCAAAACCCACTAGTGGTAGCAGCTATGAAAGTAAACTCACTGCCTGCCAGCAAAACCCACCATCCCTATACTGAAGATGATAGTTTTCTTATTGAAATATACATATTGATTTATAATAAATAATGAGGAACATTCATCATTACACTGTTACAGGTCTGAGTATACTGCCAATAAAAGTAATTGCACTCCAACAACTGCCAGCAAAAGTGTATTTACCATGTTACTATCCAGCAAAGTTATAATCATGACTGTAGAAACTTGTCTTAATGTAATATTAGTTTACTTCTTCAATCCCAATTACAGAATTAGATGACAGTAGTTCATGCATGCCAAAGCACCAAACGCTAAGAAAGACAAAAGTAAATCCCTGCCAGCATGCCATTATTTTGCAAAGTAAATAATTGCACACTGAGGCAAAACACCTCAATGCAGCTATCTGTTGGAGGACTCAAATCCCTACCATATATTATGACTAATGACCCTAGTTAACATGCTGACTGGTCATTGATGTGTAAATGACAAGCTCAAAAACAAAAGTTACAAACTCTTAGCTTCCTCTTGTAATCTTTTTCCTCCCCTCCCCCCACCCAATGGCTTTATAGTTTTAACTATATGACTCTAAACAAAAATATGCTGCCATACTGTATCTAAGCAAAGCCTAACACATTCCTCCTGGTTCTAGAAACATGACTATTCTATGTTGTGTAACACTTAGATACGTTGACATACTTATCACCTTTAATTCAAATTCACATGCTATTTCTATATATTATGAACTTCCTAGCATGATCTGTAAGCACCAGTGCAAAAATGTGTCCATTTTCACAGACTATTTCAAACCTCATAATCAGCCATTACATTTGACAAATGTTTACTATTAACTCAATATATGAGGCATTTCGAATGATCCAGGAATTCAATCTTACTGCGCTAGCTCCTTGTAGCAGTAAAACACCACACCTTCTTACCTAGAAAAGCTAGTATTTCATGTTGAGAAATGATTTCCTGCATTTCTGTAACATTGCAGATGACTATTACATTGGTACAAAGAGGAAAAGTCAACTGATGTGTTTAGGAAAACTTATAGACCCCCTTTATCTCCTCACCTCTCCTGACACTTTTATATAGGTGTCAAAACCAGACTATTCTCTGTTAATAGAAAACAACTGATTTGGGCAAGTTCATAAAGCAAGTTACTGGAGAACTTAGTTGTTTGACTTTCATATTTTCTTTGATTGATTGCCATCATACTTCATGAGCTATACATAAAATAAATGAATGATGTATGAGGTACCTGTGAGGCTTGAAACTAAATGCTGCTGGTAAGATCTGCACTGCAGAAGTCAGCTGAGGGGTAAAATAGCATATCACTGTTCTCCAGGGTGGGGTTTATGTGGGAAGATGGTTGATCCCATCAGCATTTGGGCTTCAACACTACATTCTAGGAAGCTGGGTTTAAACAGTTTCTCATTACACTATAAACAATTTGCCTCTCAGTGAGCATTTGCCTCAACATTAGTCACTGCTTATGTGTTCTTCCATGATCCACTATAGCATGCGAGTCACAGATATGATTATTTTCAGAGCTTGCAGATTTCTTTTTATGCATATCATCTGATCCTGCTGCAATTGATTTCAATGGGGGCAATACCAATCTCTTCCATATAAATAATTTTCTCTTCATGGGCCTGATTCTATCTGGAGTAGTATGGGAGAGTACTAGAGAGCTACTGAATTGCAAGGGTGATTTCTCTCTTATTAATTAGTAGGTGTTAGGCTTGATTCCAGAAAGGATCTAAATCTTTGCCTATGCCATTTAATTTTTTTCAGAGCATATCATTCAAAAAATAAAATAAAAGAAGGATTCATTTAATCAGTCAAGCACATGGCTATGAATTTGTTACTTTTCTTTGATATAATCACCATTTTGAACACTATAACTTGCATTTTGAATGTGTAGATGTGACTAGCTTGAGATGTCAAGGACAGAATAAGGCAATTTATTGCATACCTCACACCTTCTTGAAGCAACTAACATGAGTTATCTATGGTGGTTGTCAGAACAATTGATTGGATAAAAGATTTGGTTTCCCACTTTGTCTCCAGGGGAAGGTGGGACTTTAACCACTGGACTGTGGCTTTGAAGTTGGTCTGGGGGTTGCACGGCCAAGAATTAGAAACCATATTTAAGGACGGGATCTCTCCAATCTCTCTCTCTGTTACTCTTACTTTTACTAGCTGACTATAGACCAAAAACTGAAGGACTGCTGGCATCAGGGGCCAGGAGTCATCTACTTGCCTGACAGATGGAATGGGCTAAAGATAAGCACTCTTCCATTCTCCTATCTGCTGGACCAAGCTAAGTTCATTGTAGGAACAAGCCCTGAGTGACCGTGACACTAGGCAGGCTTCAATTTAAAAATGGAGAAAACTTCATCAATCTCAATTCTCAGACAATTTTTACCATTGTTTGTATAAATAGTTTATATAAACGAGACAAAAAAATTTAAGATGAGAGTCTAGCAGACATCACTAGAGCTGTCAAGTTCTGCCCAGTAATAATGAGATTCTTGCATGCCTGAACAAATTCTATGTATGTATTTGAATTTTGCCTCTTTCTAATGCTGCCAGTAATATATGTAAAAAACAGTGAAATATGAGAACAAGAATTCCTAAATATATTTTATTTAAGAAATCCGACTAAATTAGTTTCCAAATCTTTCGTGGAATAAGGCATCAGGTTTCTTCCTTCCCCTCTTAGACTCCCTTCTCCTCCCAAACTTTTTTCTTAATCAAGTTTAGAAATGTTTAGAAAAAGATAACTATATAGTCTAAAACATTAAAAATTAAAAGTGGTGATAAATTAATTTTCAGTTTTTATTTTTAATTACAAATATTTCAGCTAAACATTTTATTACAGCCTTGGCCTCTTTATCTTATTTGTTTTTTCTCTTGTCTAATTATTATGAAGTAGTATTATATAATACTTCTCTTAATTCTTGTTCTCACAAGTCAGAAAAGCAAATTAAGGTTTCATATGCATGGTAAATAAAAATATTCAGAGTCTACTATCCATAATTTAAAGTAATGAAAAAAACATTATTTTCCTACCAGAATGATTCATAAATATGAGGTTAACACATGTAATCATTTTTATGGTATTTTATGGGTCTTTTCTAGCCCAAGACAATGTACAGCTTTACATGCATAATGTATTTGTGGCTATGACTGTATATATTTTCAAAGGGAAGCTGACATTGTATCTCGAGATTGAATAAAGATCTAAAAATTGTACAGTGGCAAGCTTAATTTGGCATTCCCTACTCACATATCATGTATGTTGAGAGAGCTGAATCATAATTAGATTCCCTAACTCAAAGTACTCCAAAACAAAGCATTTTTTCTGTCAAGATGCTGAAACTCAATACAACTGTAATTGACATTAGTGTAGTTTATTGTTGACTTCAGAGGAAAATGATTTAATCATTAGTGGTTTTTTTTCTTCTGTTAAAGTAAAAAGCCTTTGTAGAACTATCAAAAGGGAAACAGTTGCACAGAGTACAGTTAATCTATGGAATTCACTGCCACAGAAATCTTTTCATTGGCTACCAATCTGTCTACATCTAGATCAAGCTTCTTGCCTTTACTCTCAAAGGTGAAAATAAACTGAAGCAGGGGGAGTTTACATCATGGTGTTCAGAAACTATGGTAATGGGAGCTCTGGAAACACCTTATAGAAATAAATTAGGTAAGTGACATGCCCAAAGTCACATAGCAAATGAATATCAAAATTGAAAAGATAAGCCAGGATTTCCAGCTCCAAATTCTTGATCAAACCATAAATTGACAGTCTTATTCATCCCTGTTCATTTTATATACAGCATTCCACAATTGCCAGAATGTATTATAGAGTTTTATTCCACTTCCTGTTCAACACTAGATGCTGGTTGCCATTCGAGTACTTCATATGACAGCCAACGGTTTGATCCATTGTGGCAGTTCCAGTGTTTCTATTTGCTCAGTATTGTTTTGTGCTTTTATTAAAAAATGATTTTTGTTAAAGAAAATGTTGGCTGCTTAAACTGTTAATGATGTCAAAGAGAAAATAAAGCACATGATTCCAGATTTAACAAATAATCATAGTTAATGTATCCTGCTTATCATTTTGAATAGTTCTTTTCCATTTTAAAATTTGGTTTTATGGATGAGTTTAATGCTTTTGAGAGTGATACTTTAATTAGATCTAGGCATAATCTCGGAGCAATCAAACTGTAAACTATTAATTTCACTTTCAACCTATTATAATTGATGCTAGAAGTCTGGCATAGGGAAGAGAACTTGCATCCAGATCATTGCTTGGTAGCAAACATCATATTCATACACTGCACATGGCAAATTGATATGCCTCCTTATTTTTCTATGCTCAATTAATTGTGGGCACAAATGATAGTTAACTATCTTGACTACCTGATTTTGTCTCTCCAAATTAGGTAATTAGATGGCCAACTACAATCATTTACATTCTGAGTTAACTGCTAGCATAAAAATAAAGTCAGTTGTGTGATGGCATAATTACAGCCTGTTTTTTAAAATTGGACCATTTATTTCTGTCTATATTGACTCTGCACCAATGTGTTGCTGTGGCTCATTTCTTCTTGTGAGACACTATCATCAGTTCACAATGCAAAATATCCTGGAGGTTAATATCCTAGCATGATTCATAAGAGCTTGAAACAGGGGTGGATGGAGTAATATATGTAGTTCGATATGTTAAAAATGGTATTTGATTACAGTGCCATGGAAAAGAAAGTAATTTTATTAATAAGATTTAAGCTGGGAACCCTATCCTGGAATCTCAGCTGAGCTTGTACTGAGACAGACCAGTCTGGTGCAAACACTAGTGTGGACAGACTTGTAGGATTCAAGGAGAACAAGAATGTAATGTAAACTGTAGATGTGCTGTCAGTCTGTTTTTCATGCTGATCTATTTTTTTCTGACTTTTTAAAAAATCATAATTGATTCTGCACCTATAGTATGAGCTTTCTATAACTTGCCATAGTACAGTCCATGTTACTTAAAAGTCTACTATCCCTGATGTTTTTGTCAGGAACATATTGGAATTCAGTGGCATCCATCCTGAGGGGCTTGAAAGCTTCTGCAGGGCACAGTCTTAATTGATACTGACTATACTTTACTACATAAAGTAAACAGGTCATTAAGACCCCCAGATTTACTGAAATCTGTAAAACTCCTGCTTGGTAGGCACCTAATTTCCACTGTAGAAGTCCCTGTAAGGGCCTAAATTTGTGCCTCTGGGCATGTGCACTGACTCAGCTAGGTGGACAGACACTTATCTTATGCTTAAACCCTAGTATAGTCCTCAAACCAGGTGAAAATAGGTGTTGCCCCACCTACATTGTTTGTGGGGCCTGATCCAGTAGTTAGTCTTAGAGCATCCCTAACTCCACATAAAATGGGAGGGAGTGGGGAAAGGAGACAATCTCCTTTAGACCAGAAGTTAGGGAACTCACATGGATTAGGGCACTCACAGGTTCAATCCTCCTCCTTGCCAGATTACGAGATGAGATCTGAACTGGAGTTTCCCCTCCTCTCTGGTGAGGGCCACTGGGCTATGGGATATTCTGATGTGAGTCTCCCTATCTCTCCTGTGAGTCTCCCCTATTTTTTCTACTTTGCATATTTAATTATTTATACACTGAGCCAGAGTGAGTGAGGACAACTCTTTAGTCTGATGGTTAGGGCACTCACCTGTTCAAATCCCTTCCCCTCAGGCAAAGAGGGAATTGAACCAGGGTCTCCCACATCCTGGATGAAAGGTTATAAGGAGTAGGCATCTCCTCCTTGCTCCCCCCCTGCACAACTGCTTTGTGTGGAGTTCAGTCTGTATCGTTGCCACTTTTGCAAAAAATGTCTTAGATACCTGACTCTAGGAGAGGGTTCCCAGCTGTAGATCCTGGCCAGAGAATAGACACCTTTCTCCAGCCCGGGCATGTGCACCTAACTCCCTGAGCGTCACAGGGCTTAGGACACATCCCTCTCATTGGCATCTACCATTGGCTATCTTAAGCAGCTCCCCATTTAGCAGGCTAGCTTTTGTGGATCCCATTCATAGGCACCTTTCTCTCCCCATGCATTGTATAGGGAGCCTAAGCGCTTAATTGAGGGTTTGTAGATTCCAGTGTGCTTACTACTATTTCTAACTACCTTGTTATTCCAGATTACCTTCTGACTGATTAGCATTTGGATGGTTTGAACACAAAATAAATTTTTTCTCACATATCTAATATAGAGAGCCAAAGAATAAACAATTTATTACATTAGTGGTTTGTTGGTAATGTAGACCAATATAACTTTTGTTGTGGTTGTTTTCAGCCTGAAATAATGGCTTTTCAGGGATCAAAGATCCTCGCCAGGAATGTTTTTATTCTATATATCCTCATATCTATATTTGTAGTAAATCTATATTTGTAGCCAGGTTTACAAGCTGCAAAGATTCAACTGGAGTGAAGAATATGAGGAATGAGTTGTGATGCGAGGCGGAGCTCATGAACTTTCCATTCCTTGGGTAACTTACTTCTACAGAATTTATTTGTAAATATTTATTTCTCTCTGCTACAAGACAACTGGTACCTTGGATAGGATTGTCTACCAGGGACAGCAGCCATGACTTTTCACAGCTCAGTGTGCTGCAGGTACCATATAGTCTGCAGGATCAGGCCTTGCATGCATTATGTTAGTCACTAGAATTGAGTAGTGTAATGTAAAATACTCTGATAAAAATAATTCAACAATATTATTACTATAAAACTTGGTTTATTACCAATAATATTTAATTTATTCTTTTCAGCATTGTATGACTGATTACCACACACCAGTTCCAGCAGTCTGCTTTCCATCTACATGTGGAACAATCAGTGGGAAATGTGTATGTACAAGTAGCAAAAGACTAGATTTAAGATCTGGTATGTGGATCTAAGACAGGGGTGGGCAAACTACTGCCCACGGGCTCCTCCTAACCAGCCCCTGAGCTCCTGCTGGGGAGGCTAGCTCCTTCTGCCTGCTCCCCCGCCCCACTGTCTCCCTCCCCTGTAACTTCAGCATGCCACGCGAGCAGCGCTCTGGGGGGCAGAGCTGCACACTCTGGCGATCAGTCACAGCATGTGTCTGGCGGTGTTGTAAGGGGGCTGGGCTGGGGGGTTGGATAAGGGGCAGAGGGTCTCGGGGGGTGGTCGGGGGATGGGGAACAGAGGCCTTAGATAGGGCATGGGAGTCCCAGGGTGCCCGTCAGAGGGAAGGGGTGTGGACAGGGATCGGGGCAGTCAGGGGACAGGAGCAGGAGGGTTGGATGCGGGTGGGGTTTTCGGGAGGTGGTTGGGGTGGGGGTCTCTAGAGGGGGTAGTCAGGGGACAAGGAGCGGGGGGTTGAATGGGTTAGGGGCTCTGAGGGGAGCAGTCGGGGTGGGAAGTGGGTAGGGGTCAGCTAGGAGGTGGGGTCAGACTGTTTGGGGAGGCACAGCCTTCCCTATCCGGCCGTCCCCACAATTTTGAACCCCGATGTGGCCCTCAGGCCAAAAAGTTTGCCCACCCCTGATCTAAGGGAGGACTATTTCTTTGCAGGTACAATGTAGAAAAAGCAGAGAAAAGGAACTAAAGACCATAACTCCATATAACCAGTAAATATTTAGCCATTAACATTAATAATGTACAGATACAGGACAATTCATGAGTTATCATAGCATTATTGATTCATTTTATTCTTAACTGTTAACATATATCAGTATCTGAGATTAGTGTTACACTTATAGTACTTGCTTATGTGCTAGTATGATTATCTGTAGTAACTCTCATGTATGTATCCAGGGGTCAGCAACCTTTCAGAAGTGGTGTGCCAAGTCTTCATTCATTCATTCTAATTTAAGGTTTCACGTGCCAGTAATACATTTTAACATTTTTAGAAGGTCTCTTTCTGTAAGTATGTATGTATGTAAAGTAAATAAGGTTTTAAAAATGTTTAAGAAGCTTCATTTAAAATTAAATTAAAATGCAGAGACCCCCAGACCAGTGGCCAGGATCCGGGCAGTGTGAGTGCCACTGAAAATCAGCTCGTGTGCCACCTCTGGCACCCGTGCCATAGGTTGACCTCCCCTGATGTATATGTAGGGCTGTGCCACACACTCTCAATGAATGGCGCTCTGGTCACTGGTAAATAGGGGGTTTGAGTGTGTATATCTATGTATGTGCATGTGTTGCGAGCAATATAGGATTTTTAATGTGAAGGAACATGATGATCCATGAAAGAGACTTGACTATAGAGCATTGGTTCATCTAAACAGGATTTAAATAATAATTGTTTGAAATACTCTTTTCAATGGTAAATTTGTTCTTTAGCTCAGGGATTGGCAACCTTGGCATGCAGCTCCCCAAGGTAAGCATCCTTGGCGGGCCCGGCTGGTTTGTTTACCTGCTGCATCCTCAGGTTCGGCCGATCACAGCTCCCACTGGCCGCGGTTCATCACTCTGGTCCAATGTGGGCTGCAGGAAGCAATGCGTTTCAGCCGCTGCTTCCCGCAGCCCCCATTGGACTGGAGCGGTGAACTGTGGCCACTAGGAGGTGCGATCGGTCAAACCTGCGGACATGGCAGGTAAACAAACCAGCTGGGCCCACCAAGGGTGCTTAGTCTGGGGATCCACGTGCCAAGGTTGCAGATCCCTACTTTAGATGTTCTCCAGGAGGACATACATGCTGAGTGTAAACAAAAACCAATGAACCAAAAACACACTCTCAAGTCTACAGCACATGATTTCCCTCTAAACTTTACTTTAGGTGTAATCAAGCACTATAGGCTGGGGTTTTCAAAGAGGAAAATTAAATTGGAGTTAAGTACCTAACTCCCTTAGGCCTCTGAAAAAAAAATCAGATTTAGATACTATAGTATGAACCTTTTAAAACAGATAATGCTTACCAAATTAATTTGCATAGTGCTTTCCCAGTCCTTTTCATTATTCACTCCGGCATTATTAACCACAACATCCAGCCTTCCAAAATGTTCAGTTGTTCTTTTAAAAGCACCTACAGTAAAATCCAAGGGAGAAAATTCCTTAGCTGTCTTGTTTTCCATATTTTTTAAATGTTACAAATCAAATGCAAGGCATGATATTTGTTACCCTACCAAAGTATGTTAATTCATCATTTTTTTAAACACAATGTTAAACACATACTTTGTTAATGTTTAACAAATACAACACTTGTCTAACTATTCAACAAGTATTAACAGTAACTCTATTTAAGACTGTTAATGGGACTAGAATAGTACAACCTTTCTGAAGGTCCTGAGTAAAAATCAAGTCTTTATTGGTTGATCTTGCATTAGGGTTTAGGTATTCAAGGAATTCAAGATCTGATCCCCTCTATGTATCTTTTATTTTAAAGAAAAACTTTACACAGTCCAAAAAACTCATGATTGAGTTTGAATTCAAATTATTTTAAGAATGAGTATATCCTTACTCAATGATGTAATTAATAAATATTGAAAATCTTTAAACCATCGATAATTCACTATATTCCTTGATGAGTTGTACCTATTTATGAGTAGCTGATGTACACCCTCTATATAAAGTTACTGACTCAACCTCTTAGATTCAATCTTATTACACTTCTATTGTTGACAAATTACCTCCACAGAGTTTCTGTACATCAGCCAGAATTAAAATGAATGGGACAGATCCTCAAGACCTCTATACTCCGGACAACCTGTGTAGGTGGGGAATTCCAAAAGTGGAGTAAAGAAACCTTTTGTGGGTCTCTAAAGGTGGCAATATTTTCAGAATAAAAAGCTTACAATACTCAAAAAAACCAGAAATACATTTAAAAAAGTGTCAAAGAGTCCCGTGGCACCTTAAAGACTAACTACAGTATTGAAGCATAAGTTTTCGTGGGGTAATACCCACTTCGTTGGATGCATGCAGGGGAAGTATCCAGGGGCAGGTATAAATAAGTAGGCAAGAACCAGGTTAGAGATAACAAGGTTAGTCCAATCAGGCTGAACCAGCTTGTTATCTCTAATCAGGGAGGGTGAGGTATTCCTCTAGCAGCTGAACTGGAGGTGTGCTCTTGTAGTTAGCTAGCCACTCATAGTCTCTACTCAGTCCTAGGCTGACCATGTCAAATTTGCAAATGAATTGCAGCTCTGCAGTTTCTTTGCAGTCTGGTCTTGAAGTTTTTTTTGCTGCAATGTGGTGACCTTTAAATGTATAACTGTGTGTCCAGGCAGGTTGAAGTGTTCTCCTACAGGTTTTTGTATATTGCCATTCCGGATATCTGATTTGTGTCCATTTATCCTTTTTCATAGGGACTGTCCAGTTTGGCCGATGTACATAGCAGAGGGACAGTGCTGGCACATAATGGCATATATTACGTTGGTAGATGTGCAGGTGAAAAAGAAAGTTCACAGATATCTGTACTGCCAGAATCTGACTCAACAGCAATGTGTGCATAGTTCCCAGCAATTTAGTGTTCTTAAGGGCTTTATCATAAAAAACTGAACAAATGTCATTAACATTTTCTTTGAACAAAAGAACGGTTTTGAGTAGTGTCTCTGTGCATTTTACTTTTTTTCCCCTCCAAGCATTTTTCATCACACTGAACACTTGTTCCATTGAGCTGTTTGTCTGTGGCAAACATCAAACAAATACTAAATAGCAAAAATATATTCAATGAAAATACTGTTGTAATAAAAATAACTTGATGAAAAGAAAATCCAGACCACATCAGATTCCCTGAAAGGTATTCTTGAGATACCTGGCCATTGTGGCCAACAGAAAAGTTACAACAAATTACAAAATTAGAACAGCACTGTTTCTATACCTCCTTTTCTCTTGCCACACCCTTACACTAGAATGGGTATAGTGCCAACTGCATCAGATTTGTGTCACTCAGGATTCCCCTAGTTAGGGGAATCGCCAGGTATTTGGCTAAGGCTGCCAGAGCATTAGCGGTAATTTTAGAAGGGGTCAGAATATGGTACAATAGTTGTTTTTAAACACAAGAGCATTGTATCATGTTAAAAACAGCTAAAAGCAAAAATTGCATTAATCTAGCCTCTCTTGCCTTTCTGAGTTGTTGATGATATTGTCCTCCACTAGAATACTTTGCTATTTTAAGGGCTCTATTTTTAGTTCCTGTCTTTTCTGTTTAGTTTATTGCCTATTTTGTTCTTCAGTCTCTGAACCTAACGTTCTCTAACCATGTTTCCTTTACTTCCTTAGGGGACCAATCCTGCACTATCAAAGTTAATTGAAATTCTTTGACTTGAGTGGGAACAGAACTGGTCACTCAGGGAATCAACACAGTTTTGGGGATACAGGATCAGGTCCTTCATTTGATCTCAGTTTTAGAATTTGGCTTTATGCTTCACTTGTTTTTCATCCTGGTCTCTTCAATAATACTGTCCTTGACATAGTATTCAAAGTCTTCTGTCTTAAAATAACAAAAACAAAAACTTTTGGCTTATTCTTAATGATTTGTGTATCATTCCTAGAACTATACAAATCATCTTGACCAGACAAGAAAGAGAACCTAATACTTTTCAACTGTTCATATTGATGTGTTGAAAAAAATGTTGATTAGTTTATGTAGTCTATTGTTGGCAACAGGTTTGTCAGGCCACAGTGATCACATCTGTTATGGGTGCAGTCACAGGGTGGCACTAGCCCTTTTAGAGGGAGCAGAGTCAGTTCACCTTGTGTCTGGTCAGATGAGAGGAGACAGTGAGAGACTGAGAAGTAAAGAGGAAAAGTCTCCTGTGAGTAAAAGCCAGCGTGAGTTGAAGAACTGTTTTTGTTTGTTTGGACAATAAAATTGCTGAGGAGAGACTATGACTGAGGTGGGGAGAAGGCTTGCCTTGTTACAGGTCTATATGAAACAAAAGAATCTTGTTAGTATTATGATAATTAGCAATTTATAATTATTGTATTTATTTTGCATATACATCAATCTGGCCAGTGTTCTTGGCACTGTACAGAATATAAAATACCACCTTCTGAAAATATAAGCACATTAAAATAAATGAGCGGACCCAACTTAAAAAAGGGGAGATGAAAAGGAGTGGAAGGTGGGTAAAAATATGGATCAAGGCTGATCATTCCAAAACTGCATTGCAGAGAAAAATGGTTTTAAGGTGATTTTTCAAAAGTAGGTTGGGACAAAATAAAACAGATGTCTGGGCAGAGAGAGCTCCACACTGTTGGCTATGCACAGCAAAAGGCACGACCGTGACCGGAGTACAGATGTTATAGTGGGACCCTGAACAGTATGCACAGTGTGCTTGTAAACTGTTATCCTGATCCGACAACTTATCCTGATCCTGCAATTTCCTAGGGACAGTCACATGTCCATACAGAACTCCAGTGAAGTGACACAAGGATTTGCGCACACTGAAAAAATTGCAGTATGAGGACCATTGTCAGTAAAAAGCTTACAGAGTAGGTAGCCGCTAAGGAATTTAAAACGAACAGAGCCAATTTAAATTAATTGATCTACTTTATAGACAACGAGTATAAAAATGTTGGGGATAGGCACAGTGTAGTTATGCTCGCTTATACAGGTGAACATTCTGGACAAGCTGCAAATAGCTGAACTTTTGTGAAGAAAGAATTAAAATAATCAATCACACATTGCTTCTGTGAGGATTGTCAAGTGATAAAGATTCAGTCAATAAAATGTATGAGGCGGAAGACAGAAACTATGTGTTTATATCAAGTCTGACATCTTTTTCCGTGGAGAGAGTATTCACATAAGTGACCCAAGTATTTTTTTTTTAATCTAACTCACTACCTCTGAATGAATCTGTGCAAACAGTCATGGGATGTTTTGGTTATTATGAAATGTTTGTGAGATGTCTGTTGTGAAATGCTGAATAAAGAGTAAATATTATCCAGAGCTCAGTAGGAAAGTTTATTCCTAAATGAAGACATGCACACAATCACAAATCACATGAGTTGATTGTTTTTTATCTGCAATGGTTTAAGTTAAAATTTTAAAAAGCTGTATTATAAGTTCTTATCTTAAAGAGCAACATTTCATCCTCCACATTTAAGACCAGATTCTGATCTGAACAATAGCAACCTAAATTCAGACTAGTTTCATTGTACTGCAAAGTATCTATTGCAGAGCGCTCAGAGCAGAAACTTATCACTTTCATGTTGAGAAGATGCATTTTTGAGTCTGCCATGAAGCTTTATTAAACACTTTAAATACTTTATTAAGTAAATACTCTACTTTATTAAACACTGTACTTTAAAGTTTTTAAATACATTACTCATTAAATAACCCGTATCTTATGCAAAGGCTTTCATACAAAAGTATCACAAAACACTCGGTGACTTTTTTTCCTTTCTTTACTATGTGCCAAGTCCTAAAGCCAAAGGTACACACTGGTGGTAGTATTTCACATTTGCAGAGTGAGAAACAGATCCCACTTGAGTCATGCTTGTAAGGGATCAGAAATAGGCTGCCCTCCAGAAATCTTAATTGCACAGTTCTAGGTTCAGTAGCCTATGTTTGTTCAGGTTGCTGCACGTTATGATAGTGTAGAATGCTGACAGATTTCCCTCCTTACCTTGCAGTTGCTCCTGGTCTGTAACATCGCACTGGATGAAGAGAGTCCTCTGAGCTTCAAACTGCTCGTCCAGGGCAGCTTTGCTCTTCTCGCCGGCTTCGCGGTTCCGATCCACGAGAGCCACCTGTGCAAGGAGGAGGTCGGGGGAGATGCAGGTGAGGGGAATGATCACGGCATTTGTAAGGCGAGGGGAATGCAGGGGGCGAGCGGACTCCACCCCCTCCCCCACAGCCCTCAGGAAAACTTGCCCTGGGAAGGGGCCCGAAGCGGGGAGAGGGAGAACGGCAGGTACCTGCAGCGTGCAAGGAAACTGGAGCAGGGGTGTTTGGCTTTGGCCTCTGTGGAAACGACCCCCTAAGAAGGTGAGAGCGGCTCAGGGCTGGGTGTCCCCCGGCGCCCCGCACGCAGCCCCCGGGTGCTGCGCCAGGGACCCGCGCGCTTACCTTCGCGCCCTCCTCCAGCAGCGCCTGGACAAAGGCTCTGCCGATGCCCTGCGCCGCGCCAGTCACCAGAGCCACCTTGCCATTCACGTGCATGGTCGCTGCTTGCTACAGGTTGAGCGCCGCGCCGGTGTCCGTCCCTCGCCTGGGCTCGCGGGGCTGTGGGGCGCGTGCTCTCGCTCTGCGTATTTATAGAGTCCCTGTCTCCTTTATCTTCCCTCGCAGCCGTGCCCCCGCGGGCAGCAGGCGAGAAGGAAGCTGCCAAGCACACTGGGGATGGGGAACCTAACTCGGTGTCACCTGCCCTGTAGTTCACTTCCTCCCTCCCCCTCCTCCTCCTCCCTTCGCCCGGGACAGCGCTGACACCCGCCCAGTGCGCGTCTGGGGAGGGGGGGCGCAGGTCACTCCTGGCCACAGCGTCCCCGGGAGCCCAAGGGGCCAGCAGGGGCGCTTTGCACGCCCAGCTCCCCCCTCTCGCTATTATGTTTTTTTTCCCCAAACAAACAAAAGCCCGAGCTGCAGACTCTGGGGACAGGTTCTGCGTCGTTTCTTCCCCTTTGCGTCTGGACAAATGGCGTGAGAACAAGCTAGGGGACTTTTGATAAGGACTGTTGGCAACTGCTCAGGTCTTATGCGTTTTGCTTGGCCCAATTCGTATCAGCAGCAGGCTAAAGAATTGGAACAAGTTTCAATCCCGAAACAATGACAAGCGTGGAGTCTCTGCTCAGACTCCTAAGTGCATTGCTGGGTCCTATCAGTCTCCCGCTCCCTCCCCCAGTACTAACAGCTGGGAGAATCTCCTGTGTGTTCAGACCTCCCCCGGGCTCATCATGTCTCTGCCACTGCTTTCTAGAAATGTTCCAGCTATCAGGTTACTAAAGTAAATAATAAGATACTTTAAAAAAGTGTAATTAAATCTTCCCTAGTCTATCCATCACAAAATACGGAGCCAGGTTTTATTAAAGGACTTTATTGATAAAGTACTGCCTGCCTCTTCACAGGAGACACAGCTGTCTGAAGAGTTAAACGTATAAAATGAACAGCAAGCAAATCTGAAATAACATTCCTCCAAATGAAGAAAGTGCTACGAAGCCAACCCAAGTAGTTTCAGTAAGAGGAGGGAAACACTGAGGCAAATTCATGCTTGATGTCTCTCTCTCTCTCTTTCTGCTCGTCACCCCCCAGCCCCGGTATGGGCCACCAACTGGTGTTGGTGTTTCAGTAGCAATTGGTTCCCTTACGGGGCGGAGTTCCCATGCTTGATGTACCTCCATGTAAATCAAAGTATTTATATCAGAAGTGAATTTGTTTTAGAATATATTTTAAATGGTCCAGCCCAGCATTTCTTGCATTCCTATACTCCCATTGACTCCAATGGAAGGTGTGGGTGTGCAGGCATTCAGGATTAAATCCCATATATTTTATGCTTTTAAAATAGATTCAAAATCAGAATAATTTTATAGATGGCACATACATTTCTTATGTACATGGAGGGTCCTGTATTTTGTTGTTTATGTGCGCTGAGCTGTACACCTAGTTGAGCCCCTTGGCCCTCTCCCCCTCTTCTGCCATGGTCAGAACTCTAGGATTTTGGTAAAAGTAAAAAAAGCAGGTTTCAGTTTTCCCATTTTCATCAACATCAATCTGGGTGTGGGGTGGGGTGAGGACTCTAGTTAGGTGTTGGCTGGATTGGGGGCAAGGGATCCAGCTGGGGGAGCTTGCTGCTGGTGTAGGAGTGAGGAGTCTACATGGTAGTAGTTGGTCAGAGTGGTGAAGTGAGGGGACTCATCTGGGCAGCAGATTTCCATTAAAATCTGGCCCACAGAGTGCCCACTTGGTGCTGTAGGCAGAGGAAGATTTCTGGTGCCCTACTCTCTAACATAAGCCTCACACTAAACCCAACCCTGAGGTCTCTGTCTCACCACCATATCTGGAGTGACCAAGGGTGGTTTTGGTGATAAACAAAAGTTATAACACTACAGGGAAATGCCATTGAGTTGAAGGTAGGGCCTCATTGGTTGGCCAAATATTTGAAGAGATATAGTCTATTAGAATGTGATTGTAATTTTTTTAAAGCCAAACTATTAGATTTAACTTAGTACTAGTTCTGTAAATAAGAATGATGGGTGTCTTCACCAAAATTAATTTAAAAGGTCACTATTCTGGTTCCATGCAGTATATCCAATAGTATATTTTAAAAACCTCATTGCATATTTTAAGAAATCCATTGTATGTGAGCACCACTGCACATTGGCTCTGACAAGGGCTAATTCCTCAAGGTGCTGAGCTCCTCAATCCTGGGCTCAGGCCCTGAATGAGTAAAGAAGGATTTTCGATAACAGTTGAGTATTGATATTGAATCATCCCTGCCCTCTCTTTTCCTGATGTAATTACAGGAGAGCCATTAAACCCCCAATAGTTGGCACAATCTTTAAACAGTACAGCTGTATGGCAGCTGGGAATAAAAGCAAAACAAAAACATGTGAACCCCTCCCAGGCCTCACCTCTTTCAATTTTGGCAACACATACTATAAGGAGCTCTCTGTTCTATTCATTTGACTATAAGATCATACAGGAATGAATTTAGACTGTTTTTGATGTATGTTCGTAGTGGTCTAAGGCACAGAGTATATCAGGACTGTGAGAAGGCTATTTAACAAGCTAGGATGTTTGATTAAAATTAGGAAATCAGCCTACCAGAATAATTCATTTCTTTTAGGGTTATAAGGATTTTAGTGTAATTGTAATTTATAATATTCTGTCAGTCTCATTAAAGGGAAATTCACAATAGTTCAGGCCCACACATTTTGGTATTTATATGAATGCCAGATCTGGGTTATCTGTATTTGTTACATACCACTGAACTGGTAGAGTGGGCTCTCAGAAGCTCCTTATTAAAGTCCTGTCATCCATTGGAAGGAAAGGTTGGGGCAATTTCCATGTTTTAAATGATGCCTCAACCTTTTCTGGTTTATAAAAAGAAGAGCATAAAGAAAACTTATTGTTTGGCTCTGAAGAGGAGGAGCTTTCAAAAATAATGAATGATCAAGAAGCTTATGAGGCAACATACTTGGTCACCTCCTCATCTCCCTCTACATTCTGTCTTTATAGTTGACCGAATGCACAAACATGCGTTGAAATATCTTCTTTAAGATGACTGTTCACAGATCTGCTGCTCTACTCCTGTCAGGCTGAAATATTTGCCTTTCTTTCTGACTTGTAGGTGTCCAGCTGTCAGCTTAACCTCAACATGCCAAAACAGAGTTCCCCCTAATTTCCCTTCCTGCCTCCAAGACCTCCTTTCTCAGTTATGGTGGACATTACCACTATCTTCCCCCTGCCTCAGGGACATAATGTAGGCATCTCTCATTAGACCCACAGCTCCAGGTTATAGCTTGTCATTTCTTGCTGTGTTGTATCTCCAAGATCCAGCCTTTCTTTTTCATCAATATAGCTAAAACTTATCCAGACTTTCACCTTATGTCTCAGTTCCTGCAGTTTTTCCTCTCTGACCTTGACAACTGCTATATTGCCCCACTTTACATTCAGAACACTGCTGCAAAAATCATTTTCCTGGCCGATCATTTTGACCATGTCATCCTTCTCTTTGCATCCTTCCACTGGCTCCACTTTTTCAACCATATAGAACAGAAATGATTCTTTATTTTAAGGCATTGTTTATCCCCAGCCTTTCATCTCATATACACTATCAAGATGTTGACTTCTGTCTCTGCTCTGCCAATATTTTTGATGGCTCATTTATCAAAATTTTCAAGAGCCTTTGCATGTTCTTCCATGCTGTCTCATATGCATAAAAGAAGCTGGCTGTAAACAGCCTCAGCACCACTTAATTATCTTCGTTCATATCCCTCCTTAAGCTCTACCCTGCTATGATGCCTACAAAAATCTTCCCAACAAATGGAATCTGATGTGCTGTGATGATTTCTAATCTGTTCAGAACTGTTAAATTGTTACCTCGTGCTCCCCTGTCGTTGTGTTGTATCCACTTCTTGTCTCTCGTTTTATACTTAGATTGGAAACTCTGAAGACTGGACCATATTACACACCCGCACATAGTAAAATGTTTACTAAGGAGCAGTTTGGAGAGGTACTTCTAAAATTACATGCCCAAAGGAAACGAATGTAGCTTCTGTGCACTACTACAAATATCAAGATAGTTTGATGATTTCTTAATAAGAATTTGGATTCATATCTATTTTAGGCACTGTAATTATGTAACCCCTGATTAATATCTGAGCACCCCATAATTTTAATGTATTTATCTCCTCAACCACCCTGTGAGATAGGAAAGTACAATTATTTCCATTTTGTTTCTGGGAACTGAGGCACAGAGACTAAATAGCGACTTGACCAACATTACACAGGAAGTCTGGCAGCGCAGGGGATAGAAGTCAGGTTTGCTTAAATCCTAGGCTAAGCACTGGACAATCTTTCCTCTTTAAACCAAGTCTAGCACTTTAGACTACATGGGCACACTGCTAGCCATAGCTAAATGGAACTAATGTTCCTGATGTTCCCCTGAGTTATCAGTCTTTGTCCCCAGTGACATTGTTCAGATCACCAGTAGAATTGTTTACCTCTGATTCTCATGGCCAAGGCAAAAAGCTTTTCGGCAGATCCCTGCTCCTGGTTTTAATTTCAGTTGCTGGTGTAGTGAATTAGTCTTTTGTGGATCTGAGATCTCTGACAGCCCCACAACAAATACGATTCTTTCTGAGATTATTGCTAGGGTTGCAAACATCAGTTAATTATGATATCTGAAATAAAACTTAGCTGAAATATTTAAATACTGTGGTGTGATAACTGCTGACTTTCTAAGTCACTGTTTAATAGAAATACCATGAAGAGTCCATACGCTCACTGGACTTTGGAATATCAACACTCCACCCATTCTTTATTGCATTTGTAAATCAACAAACACCTCTATTAAAGAAGGTACAGAAGAACTGGCATGTAATCTAAAACATACCGCTTAAACTTTGGATTTTGCTGCCTAGAGTTACACATCCTGTTTTCTTTTATTTATTTTGAAGTTTTCAGGTAACATACAAGCTCAATGAAAAAATAAAACCAAGAAGAGTGTACACTGAATTGAACAAAGGGACACTTCAACATTGCCGTTGCATGCCACTGCATACACTTGATGGAGCAACAAATATGTTCTGGAGCTCCATAATGTAAATAAAATCAGTCTCTGTGACGAAAAAGACAGAACTAATTTGCGCTGGTCATTATACACTTACTACCATCCATTGTCACATTGAGAACCAGATGGTCCACCACTCTGAAACAGGACATAAGAGTTGTGTGTCAAACCCAATCCAATATACTGTTGCTAAAATAATCTTCTTTGCCAGTCATCTGGGGCCATAACCACCATCTCCCCCTTTTTGAATTCCTCTTTGGGCTCCATATTGCCCTGTGTATTAAGTTTAATCTTTTTGCTCTTGCTTTTAAGGCACTACCCCAGCTTTCATCTCTAACAACTGTTGTCACAGTTTTTCCTTGGTCCCTTCTACTCCTGTCTTCTACTCCAGTGACACAAGCCTCCATGCCTTCTTGGTTTTCTCCTTGCATTCATAGCTGTGTCCCTTCTGCCGTGCATATAATGCCCTCTTTAACCCCACCTCTTTCATGTTACCTGGAAAAAAAAAGTTTTTGATTACTGTAAAAAACAAACAAGTCCCCCGAAAGAATAATACAGACATCTATATTTCTTGAATAGCCAAATGGTCATGTTACTGTAACTCTTGTTCTTGAAAATGTGAACTAGAATAATTAATCCTCCAGGTTAGAAAGTTTTTGTGAAGGTCATGATTCACAGTAACCCATGAAACCAGCCAGGGCTGGCCTTTGAGTTATGTATGAACCGAGGCTGAAGTCCCTCCATTTCTGGGACAGTTTAAGTGGTTTAAGGTTCCACTACACACACAGTGTCCCAAGGTATCATCTCACTGCACATTGCTGTGGAAATGGTGGGTGGAGGTTGTTGAAAAGTAACTTAGTAAACTAACCCAAAGATACTAAACTGGGGTATGGATGATAATGCAGAGTTCAGTGAGCTATACTTTTCCCATCTGTGTGGGTGTGTAGGGAGGGAAGAGATGATGTAGAGAAGCTCTCCCCCAAACACCCCACCTCTTGCACAGGGTATGGGCACAATACATTTGAGTCTGGAGACATAGTTTAATGGTAAAGTTGGCATGAACAAAGAATGTATACAGACACACACATACCTTTATCTCTATTGGCATGTACACCATCATTTGCAAATTCATTACATCTTATGTGTAAGTTAAACATGCAACTACCACAAAGAACGATTATCAAAAATCACAAGTATGGAAAGGTACAGTGTATTAAGATTTCTATCCTGTTTTGATAATTAAACATTTTGGCAGAATGTTTTGAGAGGCATGTAATTTTTTATAGTTAATCTGAACCTTTTATTCAAACATATTTATAATTAACAATACTCAAAGAATGTTTTTACATATTCTTGTTATCAGATTAATCCTTTCAGCCTCCATCTGCAAAGCAGGACACAGAAACCATCCACAATGAGAAACATATTTTTTCTTTATTGCCTTCACACGAAGCCCATTGTAAATTTTCATTTGCACTATACAGCTCCTTTCCTTCCTGCCTTTCTCTGCCCCAATACCTCCTCTTCCACTCCTTCCAATCATATTTTCCCCTCTTCATTTTCCTGTGGCTTTGAATTCCACATCGCAGCTTTAGTAGCATGCAAGGAACCAGACATCAGATTGTCACATGTTTTAATTCTTGTCCAAAGTGTGGGCAGAGGTGGTGGGGGAAAGAGGAGAAAGTTTATTTTATAATCAGTCTCTGAAACACTCATCTCTCCCACTCAATAGTACTTTGTCCTGAATATGTAGGAAGAAAGACAAAATGCATGGGACGTGCTATCATTAGGCTGTGACTTTATTAACTCACCTAGGAAATTCCTGGGAATAAGTCATGCAGATCATCATCCTTTCCTTAATCATTCTGATGTATTTGGGATGCTATCAGCCTTCCCCATTTCCTGATCCCTGCCCATTGCTGGCACCCTACCACTCTCTCTTTGCATGAGGGCTAAGGAGGGTGGAGAAAGGGGGGTTAATTTCCCTCTGACCAGACACTAGGAACCTCAATCCCCTTTCCCCAGCTTCCTTTGAGGATGCTTTCCCCTAAATCCACTTCCAACTTCAGTTTATTAGGGACCTGAGCCACCATGGAATGGATACCTGCTGCTGGTCTGTGATGAAAGAAGATTCTGTCTGTAGGGAACAAGGTATAACTAACGTCTCTTCCTCTGTGTTTGGTGGGTCATCTGAGCCAGCCTTTTCCAATCCACCCTTGGTTTGGGTAAATACCCCCTTTTCCCACTCCTCATAATCCAAAAGCAGTGGGGAATCTTAAAAGAGCCACAATCCCTTTACATCCAGCCAAAGCCCGCCACTCTACATTCATGGTGAATGGTGAGTGCATTCGCAATAAAACAGCGTAAGTACCTTTCTGCTGTCACCTCTTCAGAATGTGACACGTCTCTGTTTAATCAACATACAAGTGGATTGGTGGTCCAGCAATGTCTAAACCAAGGAAAGGCTGCAACAGAATTGCTGCAGTGTGTGCTTAGCTATGGAGACTAGGTCAAATTCCAAACTGTTTTTCACCCCAAATGACCTTAGTAAAATCAGCGGGGTTGCATGGCACTTAAATCACTGCAGCATATGGTACATGTCAACAGCCACCACAATGTGGGCAGTAAGAAAAGCTGGTAGATAACACTAAAAAGATGTTATCACCTCCCCTTGGTGTAGCCATTCTAGGGATATCAGCTTCTTTTGATTAGCCCTCCTTAGTTCATGCAGGTCAGTTCCTGGACTCTTGTCTCCAATTAAGTCTATCTGCACTTCAATTTTAAGCCTTACCGTCTCTTAGCTATTTTCTTGGGGGGAGCCTGATACAGGGTTGCCATCCCTTTGCTATCTCTGGTCTTTTTGTCTCCCTTTCCTTCTCTGTGCTCTCCCCTCTATAGCAGGTCTTGTTTTCTCTTTTGCAGTGATTCTCAAACTTTTGTATTGGTGACCCCTTTCATGTAGCACACCTCGAAGTGTGACCCCTTTATACATGAAAAACACTCTTTAATATATTTAATACCATTATAAATGTTGGATGCAAAATAGGCATTGGGATAGAGGCTGACAGCTTGCAACATCCATATAATAAACTTCCCAATTCCCAGTTTGAGAACCCCTGTTATTGGTTGTAGCAGTGGATGCCTACCTCCAGCATTGGCATGTCTGGCAGCTGTGTGGGGTTGTGATCAGGCTGCTTGCTTGTAAACAGGAGAGACTCCACTTCTGCCTCTGTCTATGTCCAGTAGTGGGTTTATAGATCCCATCACTGATGCCCAAAAGGCAGCTATCTCTCTCAGTTTGGGCACTCAGACTAACTAGTTAATAGAGGTTTTTCAAAATAATAGATAACTGTATGGGAGTTGGAAGATTAGGATTGAGATTCCTTACATATGCAGCAGAGGAAGATTTAAGTCATGAAAGAAAGTCATCCTCTATCCTAAATATGATTAAAAGCCCCAACATAAGCAGTGTTTTACAACATTTGATAATTACAATATTTATGAGCTAAAGGTGAAGAAGAATGGTACATGGTTATTCGTGTCTGTGACGGGGTCGGTCACTCACCCGGCGGTGCCCCCGTCTGGTCGTCACGGGAATTAGCTCTTTTGACCATGGAGCGCCCCCTGCCGGCCGACGTCCGCTTCTCCACTCTGGCCCCGTGTCCCTCCCGGACCCTGGAGCCCCTTGCTGAGGGGGCTGCACCCCTGCAGTACCCCCCTGGTCTTAGGGTCCCCCGCCCGGGAACCCACCACCCACTATCCCTAACTCGCCTCAGAGTGTGCCACTGTCAGTCACTACTTGCCCCCGCTCACTGGGGCGGACTGCAGTATCATGGCTTCTCATCCCAGGCAAGGAGGGTTGGCCTGCTGCTGCTATCTCCAGCCCTAGGCTGCCCCCTGCAACCCTAGTACTCCTGGGTCGGACCTTGTATCAGGCCCGGAGGCCTGGGGCTCTTGGCTAGAGCCTGCCCAGCTCCCTCTGCCCTGCCCCAGCTCTGCCCTCACCCAGGTACCCGGCTTCAGCTCCTGCAGCTAGGCCTGTCTCCCTCTGAATGCAGAGGAGACTGCCTGATTCCCTGCCTCCCAGCCCTTATATCCTGGCTGGGCAGTGTTTGGGGCGAGGCCACACAGCTGAGCCCAACTCCCAATCAACCTGGGAGTTTGCAGGCTCCCAGCCACAGTCCCTTCCAGGCTATTTTAAACTCCTTTTGGGGCTTTTCCAGCCCCTTCCGGTAGGGGGCAGGTGGCCACCCCACCACAGTGTCTCAGAACATTCACTCAAAATAATTAAATATTACAGATTATAGAAATATGATTTCCAAGATCTGATAGTTTTTATCATAGTTGCATGTTTTACTGATTTAAAAAATTTACAAATTAAACAGTATCCATGCCCAACAAAAAGATTCTTATATATGCATTCCATTGTTCATGGCAATGTTAGGATTTCACCATAGAGCATGGTTTTAATTTACAAATTTATGTCTAAGAATCTGCATCTATCCTGTTTTTTCCATTGAAATTGAAAAATGAATTTAGTTGTGGTTTTCAACCTAATCTTTGTGGCATAGTGTCTATGAGATGTAAACATGTATTTTACAATATTATCATTGTAAATATGTCTTGGGTAAAACAGAGAACTCTAACACTTCTCATGCTTAAAAATCGTGGCCTAAACACAACTCGGAATGCCACAGGCTATTTGCATGCTAATGACTCTTACAATTCCTGTTTTGCCAGTCAGAAGAACAGGAGTTAACTAATAACCTGTAACAATTTAAAAAAGTACAGGAATGGAAGAGGAGTCAAAGGGGCAGCAAAAGGGTTCCAATGGGTCAGCAAGTAGAGAACTCTATACAGTGCCCCTCTACTCTGAGGAGATATCAAGAGAGTCAGTGGATGCCATACAATGGATCTCCACACAAAATGTGAGCACATTTGATTTTGAGAAAAGTGACCCCAAAGTCAGAGAAAGTCCAGCAATAGTCAAGCATCCGCTTCCTGGACTTAGAGATGGCTTAGTGGAGCCATGTCCAAAAATAAAAAGATGAAGGGAAAAGCGAAGCCAAAAAGAGAGAAGCAGGTTCTGGAAGATGCAGAAAATGGGCTGCAGATTAGTTCACTGGAGTCTTCCTTTTATCACATGCAGGGAAAGTGTTAGGGAAAGTTGTGAAACATTACAACAATGTGCCCATGATTATGGCTCCCTTAGTAACTACTAATGACATCCTCGAAGGCCATAAAATGGAGGCTGAATCAGGCTTCCCCATCAGGGACCTATACCCTCAGGTCATGTCTACACTTACCTACGGATTGATCCACCAGGGGTCTATTCATTACGTCTAGTGAAGTTGTGATAAATTGACCGCCGAGCACTCTCCCGTTGACTCCGGTACTCCATCAGAGTGAGAAGTATAGGTGGAGTTGACAGGAGAGTGGCAGCAGTCAACCTACCACAGTGAAGACACCACAATAAGTAGCTCTAAGCATGCCGACTTCAGTTACGCTATTTTCATAGCTGAAGTTGGCGTAACTTAGACCAGCTTAGCTTACCCTACCCCCAGTGTAGGCCAGGCCTTAGATGGAGGCAGCAGGTCATGCTACCTGGTGTCTGGATACAATACAAGGGAAAGGAAGTAAACTATATGGAGCACATGCATGCAGAGATGTTTCCTTTGTGTAGTTGGTTGTGGACCTGCTGTTGAACTTTATAAGTTCTCTGTATATGAAATAGTGACTATATGTGACTCTTATAACAACCAGGGTTTGGATAAATGTGGCTATCCAATCTTTAAGACAATTTGTCTAGGATGGAATTGATTTATAGGACCGTACCTTTATTTTATTCTGTACGCCTCTTCCAAGCCAGTGATTCTGGTGATGAAACCAGTCACTGAGAAGGTTTTGTGGTAGGAGCTGCTCTGGCATATACCGGGGACATGCTTAGAGGAACTTTATGGTTGCCCTCCCCCACTCATGGAAGTGTGGCCGTCTGCAGAATCGGCAGCAGAAATTGATGAAGCAGAAGTCACCTTGGAGTCCGGTAAGTTTCTGGACCCATTTTAGTGTTTATTAATATAGCTATGGAGGGATTTCAGTTTTATGAACCAATGCAAAAGTTATTACAAGCCCTGGGTAGCAGTGTCTCCACTAATGAAGGATTCACATCAGCACCTTGGCCTCCCCCATACGTTTGAATGACTGTAAATTGGCATAACATTACTGAAATGTTTTGATTTTTCAATTCAGTCAAAACTATACTCTGAATTTGACTCAAATTTACAAATAAATTTGGATCAACCAAAAGTGCATTTTTCATCAACTAAACTATTAATTCATTTGTTTTTGCCCTTCTAGTGTGTGTGTACAGAAAGGAAAACAATTAAAATGAGGAAATATCTTGTGTCTCTGCAATGTCTCTCAGGGAGCTTGTGCCTAACTCCAATTTGGAGGGACATATCTTTCTCCAGTCAGAATTCAGAGTCAGGAGCCTTCACTAATTTGCTGTGTTTTGTGGGGGTGAGGCATGTTGTAAGTATGCCTACAGGATCGAACCCTGCTTGGGAGTTAGGTGGGAGAATGTCAACTTTGTGAATCCTGCCTGGGGAGTGACTAGATGCAGTGGTACAAGTAAGCTGGTACAGTCAGGTATGCCATACCATTAAGATATTTGTTGCCCGTATGCCATAATGGAAAGACACATTTTCAAGAATGAATTGGAAAGTCATGCATGGATAAAAATTTATACCATGAATATTCGAGGATAGAAATCGGTATCTGCTGAACTGTAGGCTATCCCAGAAACCACATCGGCAAAAGGGGCAGAACATGGGGCTGCGGCTCCCAGAAGCCAGGGCCCCTCACTGGCAGCTCCTCTGGCATATATGTACCGCCCCCAGCCACGCCTCCCTGCCCTGTGCTTTAGCAGAGCTGTAGCGACCCCAGAGAGGAGATGCAGCTGCATGAAAGGGCTGGGGGTGGTGAGGGTGGTATAGCTGTGCTGGAGAAGCTGCCAGTGTGGGGTGCTGGCTCCTGGGAGCGGCAGCCCCATGTTCTTCTCCTTTCACCACTGCGGATCCTGGGAGAAACCTGCGGTTCAGTAGATACCCATTTCTATTTGTGGATATCTGCACCTGGAACAATATTTTTTATGGGGGGGGGGGGTGGATCGGGGGATCAGTACCAGATAGTAAGATTTAAAATCTAATTGCACCACTGACTACATGCCAATCGCCTTGTGCAAACCCAATGGCTGACACTAGGTTTAAGTGGTAGTTGAGGATCTTAATAGGTCCCTAACTCCAACAGGTATGCACAGAAGTGGCAGTTAGGTCTCCAAGTCTGTTTGTGAACATAGCCCTCTGTCAGTAACTTGTGTTTCAGAGACAAATTGACCCTGTACCAACTCCCACAAGGGCAACAGTATTTAAAGAACGAGATTATGTATTTCTTTAATTTAAGTAACTATAGGTAGGGTGGAGTTTAGTACTGGAGAAGAATATGCATATCTCACTTGTTTTTAGTTATATGCTCTGATTGTATAACTGAAAAATCCCTCAAATCTATTTAAACAAGGAAGACATTCCTGTCTGTGACAACAGGTAGTGAGTACTTGCTAACAACGAATCCAGTCCTACTCTTATTTAAATAAATGGGAATTAATTTCAATGGGGACAGGATCAGGTCACCAAAGGCTGAGTAACTGCAACTTTCAATTATTTTAATAGCAGCTGCAGGTATTCAATGCAGCTAATGATTATTGTTATCATTTGTATTACAGTAGCACCCAGAAACTTCTATAAGGATTAAGTGACAGTACAACCACACAGAAAGAGAGTCTCTGTCCTGAAGGACTTACAGTCTAGTTTGAGTAATGATTCCATACAACTGGAAGTGAGGATAAAAGTATCCATGACACAAACACATGGTTTCATCACTAAATACATCTACAATTAACTGGTTATAAATAATTTAAAATATAATAATAAGCAATATATATTAGGCTCCTCAATATTCATGCCTCATCTAGTTTCATAAGTCAAAAAACCAAACCAAAACAAAACAAACAACCCCAAAGTGAATTATTTAAAAATAGGAGGAAGAGCACTGCATCACAAGAAGGCTAACAGCATTTTGGGCTGTATAAATAGGAGCATTGCCAGGAGATTGAGGAACGTGATCATTCCCCCTGTATTTGGCATTGCTGAGGCCTCATCTGGAGTACTGTGTCCAGTTTTGGGCTCCACACTACGGGCATGTCTTCACTATGACTTTAATTCGACTTTAACGATGTTAAGTCGAATTAAACGTGTACCTGTCTTCACATACATGCCCTTAAAGTCGATTTAAAGGGCCCTCAAAATCGAATTTGTAACTCCTGCCTGACGAGAGAAGTAAGGCTAAAATCGACATTCCAAGCTCGATTGTGGGCTAGTGAAGACGCAACCGACATTAATAGCCTCCAGAGGCTGTCCCACAATGCTCCATTCTGACCGCTCTGGACTGCCTCACTGCTCCACTGTGACCGCTCTGGACAGCACTCTGAACTCATGCTCTGGCCAGGTAGATAGGAAAAGACCCGGGACCATTTGAATACCATTTCCTGTTTGGTCAGCGTGGCCAGCTCACCTGGACAGCTCAGTCACCATTCAGAGCAATCAGCAGCACAAGCCGCCATGCAGAGCTCATCATCACAAGACTCCATGCAGAGCTCAGCTGCCCTGGAGACCAGCCAGAGGAAAAGAGCTCCAGCATGGTCCACTCGTGAGGTGTTGGATCTCATCGCTATCTGGGGAGAGGAATCCGTGATGTTGGAACTACGCAACAACAAACGGAATGCCAACACGTATGGAAGAGTCTCCAAGGCCATGCTAGAAAGGGGCCACAACAGGGACGCCCAGCAATGCTGCGTGAAAATTAAGGAGCTGAGGCAAGTGTTCTAGAAAGCCAAGGAGGCAAACGGACGATCAGGGGGCACACCGCGGACATGCCGTTTCTGCAATGAACTAAATCAGATAATGGGGGGCGCCCCCACCACCATCGCACTGGTCTGCGTGGACTCCACCGATGGGATAATCGTCAGGGAGGAGACTGATTCCGAGGAGGACGACCATGAGGAGGAGGGAAATTTCACGGAACAGCAGGAGGCCAGCGGAGAAACCGTGTTACCAGACAGCCAGGAGCTGTTTATCACCCTGCAGCCAGCACCCTCCCAAGCCTCCCAGGGGGGTAAGTGTTTCTTTTTAAGGGATTACATGACATGTGATTTTTTAAAGGAAGCATTTATTAATGAGTAACTTGCCCTAAGGACTTAGGGTGCTTTCATTGCTGATCAATTTCTACTCAAAGAGTTTGTCTGCATTCCTCTGCAGACGGTACAGCATGAAATCTGCAACCGTGATCGAGGTCTTCACAACGGCCATTACTGTTGCCGTGGTGTCAGCGGGCTCCATGCTTGCAGTGCTATGGCGTTAGCGCGGCGCGGAGAAAGGGCGTGAATTATGGGATGCCTACCCACAGTGCACCGCTCGTAATGGCGGTTGGCGGCGTGGAAAAAGGGCGCAAAATTTGGAAATGCCTACCCATAGTGCAGCACTCGAAATGGTGCCTGCTGGGGGATCCGGGAACTGTGGGATAGGTGCCCACAGTGCAATGCTCGTTATGTCGACGCTTGCAAAAGTTGTGCGGACAGACACTGTCGACTTGCTGTGCTTTGCTGTGCTTAGTGAAGACACACAAAATCGACTGTATACAGTCTGCTTCACAAAATCGAATTAAAGGAAATCGACCTACTGCTGTAGTGAAGACATACCCTACAAGAAGCATGTGAAAAAATTGGAAAGAGTCCAGCAGAGGGCAACAAAAATTATTAGGGAGCCAGAGGACATGATTTATGAGGAGCAGCTGAGGAAGCTGGGATTATTTAGTCTGCAGAAGAGAAGAATGAGGGGGGATGTGATAGCTGCATTCAGCTACCTGAAAGGGGGTTCCAAAGAGGACAGATCTAGACTGTTCTCAGTGGTAGCAGATAACCGAACAAGGAGTAATGGTCTCAAGTTGCAGTGGGGGAGGTTTAGGTTGGATATTAATAAAAACATTTTCACTAGGAGGGTGGTGAAGCACTGGAATGGGTTACTTAGGGAGGTGGTGGAATCTCCTTCCTTAGAGGTTTTTAAAGTCAGTCTTGACATAGGCCTGTCTGGGATGATTTAGTTGGAGATTAGGTCCTGCCTTGAGCAGGGGGGTTGGACAAGATAACCTCTTGAGGTCCCTTCCAACTCTGATATTCTATGATACTGCTTGTTCAAATGGAATAATACAGTCCTAATCATGTTTATTCATTCCATACTAGTGTTCTGGCCTAGCTATGTGGATTTCAGTTACTTCTCTGTTTCAGATTAAATTAAATTTAACACCAGTTTCTATATAGCTGAAATCTATTCTCATTAAGCAAATTGTGGGGGTTTCCAATGGCTAATGATTGGGACCAAATCCCATTTAGTTTAATCACAGCCTTTAGCAAAGACAGCTAATGAGTTCAAAAGGTGCAGCTAAGGTGGAGCTTCCAGTTTCCATTTTAACAGTTATTCTAGGGTCATTTTTCTTTTGAGCTTTTGGCCCACAGATGGAGTGCCTGTTATCTTCAGGATTCCCATTACACATTTTGAATTCCACCCCAGTCTAAAGCACTAAGCGTTCCTTTTCTAGGTATCTAATGGCTATCTTATGTGTCCTGCCATCTGGCTCAAGGATACGAACAACATCTGAAGAAGAGAAAGTTCAAGGCAGAATATCTCAACAGCCAATTAAAATTCCAAAAATTCAAAGGATTTATAAACCCCCACAATTTATAAATGTAAATTAATACTCTAGGAATGAAGACAAATCGACCATTTCATGTTGAAACTTAGTTACATGAAATTCAAATGGATATGAATTAATTCATGCAGATTCCATTAGTTTAGCATATGACTACTGAAGCAAAACTAAAGATTTAACAAATTATAGAAAAGCAGTTAAGAGAAGAACTCAGCAAAATGGGAGGAAAGTGATGCTTGGGAAAAAATTGGTAATTTCATCTTGTAATATATAGGTTTATTATATTGTTCTTACTTACAGTTATGTAACAAACCTGATAATCAGATTTCTATCTTTTCCCCCTAAACTTTGCCTAGTAGTACTCACAAGGGGAGCACTTATGTAGATCAACAGCTGGCATTTTAACCACTGTGTCTCAGAGCAGATCTAAGCAATTTGGTGGGCTAAGCATCAGCAGCCATCAGTGGAAAAAGGAGTAGGGGATTGATGCAAATTTACACTTATTTTTTCGAAACAAACAGTTAGCATGTAAGCTAACAGGCTAACATCACACCTTTAAATCCTACTTTAGTTACTGCTTCCCCACTATATAGCATATTAAGTGAATAACATGGAAATTCCTGGAATTTTCAAATGGGACTAGTTAGGAAATACAGTTAGTGAAAACTGAGGATTAAGTGTTTTCAGGAGGAGGTTGGTAGTCATACATTCTAAATCACATAAAAGGAAGTAATGGGAAAAATTGCAGAAGTTGTCTTTTGAAGTAGACTGTGGGTAGACGAAAGAGCTCTGTGACTGTGGAAATAGCAGAAAACTGTTTTGGCTTGTTGTTCACTTCACTAGAAATGGTATCAACAAGACAGGGAAGATATATGGTCATGACTTGTTTATGAACCCCCCTTTAAGAATCTTGAATAAATCAAGCTTATAAGCAGCCAACTTTGAGACAGCTTCTGTCTATATTCCATTTATCTGGAATGGGATAACTTTTTTGTCACCTAACTCAATTGAGCTTTCAATCCTCTAATTATGAAAGGTGGAAAGAGACAGGAACAATGTAGATAAAAGAGCCAATATATGTTCTAGAGTTTCAAGAGACAGGCATTAAAAATGGGCAGAGGAAACACATAGTATGTGATAACTGTAGTTTAAAAAATTATAAGGACAAATTCCAGATGGACAAATGTATGATGGGAAAAGTACACCTGGCTCACTGTCTTTTTCTACATTTCCAGAGGAAAATAGAACATCTTGTATCCCATTCCCAGGTGTTTGGGTAACAATAGAGCTGAAAACAGGACTATCTAAATTAACTCAGAAAAGAAAACAACGTCACATCTAGGGCAGGATGAGTTATTTACCTTTATTCATGTAGCATCCTGTATATCATCACCAACAAATGAGCACTTGTCAAGAAA
Source organism: Sternotherus odoratus (assembly GCA_032164245.1). NCBI lineage: Eukaryota > Metazoa > Chordata > Testudines > Kinosternidae > Sternotherus > Sternotherus odoratus. The sequence goes on from JAVMKO010000004.1 coordinate 59,861,124, forward strand.
AGTGTTCACTCCAAGTTCATTTTTATTTTTAATTAAGTTGTCAGACAATAGGAAATATGACACTGCCATTTTGTTAATGTGGCATGTGTCTGCTGAGCCATTAGAATGGCCAAATACCTTGAATTTTGAACATTAATTTTGTTTTTAAATGGTGAAATGAGGAGCTGTGTGTCTCTAAAATTCCCCTCTAACACAATTACTGTTCAGAGCAAAAGCTACTGGAACAATCATTGGCTCTCACTCCATCCACTTTGCATTCCAGACCAATGGCAAAATGGGGCAGGCTGACAGGTGCACTAGTGGAGTATCTGGGAATTCCCCATGAGCAAGTGAATTCCTGTATTACATAAAGATGGTGTCCATAAAGCCATCTTGACTGATGCACCCTCTTGCAGCAAGACACACCATGACAGGCATGCCTTAGTTTTCCCTCTCAGGCAACACAAGGGTTCCACTTCAGGCTCTCTTGATGGAATAATACCCTTCCTTGGGCCAGTTTATTATATCAAAACCGTAGCATAGCTAGTCCCAAACATAAGTCCATTTAGTACACTGCTGCAAGTATCCTTAAAAAAATTACCATCCTCTCAGCCATTGTTGTAACACATACTACATGCCAATGACCCAGAGATACTGTGAGTCCTCCTCTGTCCCTCTGAGAGGACAGTCACTCCAGCCCTTTCATCTAGGTGTAACGCCACTCTTCTCGGAAGGACCCACCACAGCCCCTGCTAGTGACTAAATTTACAAGGGGAAAATCCCCCACTCCTTTTGGCCCTCTCACAGTTTTCCTGGTTTTCCCCTGAGACATCAGTGGCAAAGCTCCTTTGCTGTCTCCTTGTCTTTAGCCCTCTCTGGTCCTTGGTTCCAACTTTCTGGTTTATAGCCAACATACACCTTGCTCTGTTGCTGCCCTGACCCCTCAGCCCTCTCCAGGCCCAACTCGTAGGATTGGGGAAGCCAGCCAGCAAACCCCTCTTCCTGTTCTCCTGCCTTCCACTTTCTCCCACATCCCAAACATGAATTCTCTTAACCCATTACTTCCTCTTCCAGCCAAGACCTGTAGAGAGCTCTCTACTTTCCACAGCTTTCCCCAGATGGCTCTTTCTGACTGATTCACCAGATCTCTATCATTCAATTAGCTCACTCCCTGGCCTTTTATAGCCCCCAGCAACTGCTCTGCCCTCTTAATTGGCTAAATGGGCCTACCTGTCCTGGCACAGGGGCATTGTATCTACTTGATTTACAGGGGCCAGTCACCCTGTGACAGATGTTGGTACCTACTCTAATCCATCTGTGCCTGGTTTCTAGGCAGTATGATCATATCAGTGTTGAGAGGGGGCATGGATCAGATTGTACAACTCTGTGACTATTTTAGACTAGTTGAACATGACTTGAAGCTATTTTAATTTGTGTTGGGGGCCAAATTCTCCCTTAACACCAAGGGCGGGGGGAATCACTTATTCTCCCATCCTTCAGTCACCCTTGATAATCAGGCACATCATTTGGATTAGGACAACTGAGTAAACCAGCTCTATCTATCTATCTATCTATCTATCTATCTATCTATCTATCTATCTATCTATCTATCTAATCTCCATGAATTCTACCTAACATAGGTTGATACTTAGGAATCATGTAGGGCATCATGGTATAAAATGCATGAGACCATGCTAAAGTCATGGTGAATCTGTTGCAAAATACTTCGAGATTAAACCTAGTAGTCATCCTGACATAGTAATACAATATGATTAATCTAAAATAATAGAATTTAAATATGTTGCCTAATACACCAGGTTGTTTACAGCTACACAATCCGAGCTAAATGATTAGCTCAGGATGAATCCAACAAGATATTCCATTTGGACTTGGAAGATGGAAGGTTTAAAAAACAAGTCTTTGTTGCCTCTGGCACATTTTAGTTTATTATTCATCTCATTTTATTGAATTGGTTCATTACTAGCAGCTTACTAAACTGTGCTCGCTCTCTATGCCAACAGTTGCTATACAGATGCTTTTTTGCACTACATTTAAAATCACTTGATTACTCACTCATTTTTGTTTATCAAATACAACTCCTAAATTTTATATTCCTGTGAAGTGAGTGCATCATTCCCAAAAAGAAAATCACTTCTTCACTCCATATCCAGCCTTTATCAGTGTGTTCTCAGGAACTGGACAGTTCTGGACAGAATATTCTAAAGGCTCAATCTAGCAAAGTATTGAGTTTCCATGTGTAATAAATACATTAAGCACCTTGAAAGAAATACTCAGTTGTTTTCAGAATTAGTTATTATTTCTGCTAGTGACCCCAGGCTGGAAAAGGATAGATGTTGGATGTAAGGAAAACAATGCTACAATAAATCTGCCCTTTTTCTAGGCTAATAAGGGTGAGAATTGGGAGAATAATTTGCAGATATCCCCCTCTCTTGGTTTATATAAATATCCTGTGCTTTTTATTTTAGTACTGACACGTTTGTATTGTCTCCTTGGCATCACATAAAATTCCATCCTGGCAAGTCAGAACTCACATCTTCACACCACTTCAACTTGTGAAAACAACAAGAAGAGACCTTTTAAAAATATATATATCTATTTTTAAAAGAAAAAAATCCAAAGAAACCAAAACGTCCTTCAAAAACAACTTTAAATTGATGGCTATGTTTAAAATAGCTCTGCACTAACTAACCCATTACACAAAACAGATACAAAAAGGATTGGGGCTGGAAAAGCTTAATCATGTGGAACAAATTAGATTTGAGTATTTAAACTTGCCTGTAAAACAAGGTCAATTGCAATTGTTACTGGTCGGCATTAATCTGTCCAGAATTCATGCTTAATTTAGAGTAGATTTAATGCTGAGAATGTAAAAGAATTGTATACACTCTGTACCCTTAAAAAACAGACTGAACTGACTTCAGGCTGATAGCTCCAGTCAAGATCATTAGCTTGCAGAAGCACATTCATAAAAAGCAGTTGACCTTTTGAATGTGTAAAGCTATTGAGAAAAAACAGGAACAAAGCTGTCGAAAATAAGGAATATGGTTCTGAACTGGTGGAAGACGTATGCAAGAGACACCTCATAAGATGGCCATGTCCGCTCTGAGGGGGTTATATGTAGGATGCCTAATGTTAGATCACACAGGCTAATGCTTTTAAGATCAAATGGAGCACAGACTATAACTGGTGGATATGGGAAAAAGGAGGCTACCCAAGAAACCAAAGACAGTGACTGACAAGCTACTTGCCAAAAAAGTCGTGGAGAAAGAGACACGTGCAGCACAGAGGATGCTGGGTGAATAACTGGTTTTTCGATTTGATGGCTGAACCCAAAAAAGAAATGTTTCAGGTTGAATGAAATGCTGTGTTTGACTCAAAACAAAATGTTTCATTCAACCCAAAATAAAACAAAATGTTTTTTATCCTTTGTTTTATTTTTGATTAAATACATCTCAAAACAAAATATACTCTAAAATGGAAAGTCATAAAATTTGTTTTGAAAGTGTAATGACATGAGTTGTGCCTATCTAGCATAACTTTTGTTGAGCAGAAGCTTAGAGCTGTAGGCAAGCCACTGTGCAGATCCTCAACTTGTTTAAATTGTCAGATGCTGATTAGGTAAAATTTTATACCCACATTGTATTCACTTTGCACTGGTATAAATGACAGAAAAGCTAGTTGATTATTTCTAATTACACTTCTTGTGAATTTCATGCAGACCAACGGGGAGAGGTAAATCCACTTTCAACCTCTAATAATTTGTCTACATTTGTGGTAGTGTGCAGGGAACATGTAGCTACGCACCATAGGGAAAGTCAGTCTGTATCTACACTCACTGTGGTGTAGAAGCTATTTGAGAAAGTGAAAGGTTCTGGCAAGAGGGACGCAGTGGGGAAAAGCTCCAGCAGGGGATGGCAGTGGGACACTGCTGTTAAAAATAACAGTGTAGATGTGGGATGCACTGCTTGGGTGAGTAGGGAGCCCATATAGCGTGCATACCCTGGGTTCAGCTGTGTAGGGAACTCTAGCTCTACTCTACTTGCTTAAGCAGTGCCTCCCCATCTAGGTTAGGATAAGTTTAACAGAAATCCTTTTTAGGAAGTATTTGTCTTATGAGACTGTATGGCAGTTTCAGTTTTGTAATGATAGTGCATATTTGGTGTTTATCATCTTTATAACCTACCTACCAGGAACTGGATTAAGTTTACCAACTAATTTCAGTCCTTCCACTCTGCCCCACTTGTTTCCAATGGAGGAAAATACGCTTCATTCTTTTTATAATCACCTCCAATTTACATTGTTTTGATTAACTGTATATGACTAACTGCTTTGTTTAATTTTTAATTCTAGTTAATAATAGCTAGTCAATAACAGCCATTCCAGTTGTTGTGTGTGCTTTTAACAGTGATGAAAACTTACAGCACATTTACAAATAAAACAAAATACAATACTGTACACATCTCCTAAATAGTCGCACACTGAGAAGTACTAATACAATATAAATGCCTCACTCATGCCTAACCAGCCTCAACCTGCCATCTCCCCATATATATGTCAGGTGCATTTTCTTTGCCAGTGTGTCTAGAAAGCTAACAAATCCAGGCTTTGATGAGCCAGGGGAAGGTGAATAGTAAGTTCAGAGGCCTTCACAGAGAGTGCTTGCCAGCAGCTACTTCTTGCTCATACCAAGGGAGCTGCATCTCAATCACCTCAGCTGCTCCAGTATTGCTTGAGAAAAGAGCCATTCTTTCACTCAGCAGGGTCCCAGTCCCTTTAGGGCTTCATATGTTAAAATTGAAACACCTTAAACTCTACTGGGTAGCCCCTGCTATACACCAAGCTAACCATTGTCTTCAGCTCTTGGTAAAGGCACTCATAACCCCAGAGGAATAGGATCCTGCAAACACTTATGTATGTGCTTAACGTGAAGCACATGATTAGTCACACTGATGTTAAACATAGAGGCAAGCTGGAGAATAACAATTTCATTTCACAGCAACAGTTCAGGTTTCAAAAATTGTTTTCATTCCACACTGGAACAAAACTAAAATATTAGAATGTTTTTGTTAAACAGAACTGTGTGAAAGCATCTGCTTTTGGAGCAAAAAGGGCAGATTTTGGATTTAGGTCTCATTCTTACACACTGGAAATGACCTGAAACCTTTTATTGAAAATTTCATAAAAAACAGTAAGTCTCTGTGAAACATTTCAGCTTTGACAAAACAGCATATTTAGACAAAAATACATTTAGTCAACTATTCCAACGAGCTCTAGTTAAGAGCACTAGTCACATGCTTAGAGTTTAGCACATGACTACTTTTTGACAAAATGGAGAACAAGGGTTCATCCACACTGCAGTCAGGAAGTGTGGTTGCAGCACATGTAGACCTACCTGAGCTAGCTAGGCTCTAGTTATATTAAAAATAGCTCAAGTAAGGACAGTCAGTGGTACTGGCAGATCGTGTCCTCCTGGGACCCTAGTAACGTGCTCAAGTGCCAAGTTATACCTTGAGCTAGCACTGCAGTGAAAGGAAGTCCTTAGGCTTTGCCTTCGCTGCAGACGTACCTTGGGCTCATCTGCATTTTTTCCTCAACAGGCTCTGCATTAACACATGCATTTGCCTATATCTATATGCCACAGCAAGGTAGCCACCACTCCCTGAGCCATCGGCAGCCCACGGTGGCTGTTAATGTCTATTACTACCCCAAAGTAACTGAGGTAAAAATGTGCAGCCATGGGCAATCACAATGATTGAGATGTGATTGTTCTCCAATCCCTTGCCATAAGTCCTCTAGGCACCCATTCCTGTGTACTATCTGGCCATCTGTTTGTGCTTTCACCAGAAGTGGATTATCTATCTACCCCTGTTCAGTGTCCAGCTTGTAGTTTGCCTGCTTGGGTATGGTTAGACTGAAGATTGTAGCGCGTTTATTTGTAGCGCTTCCCAATGTAGCGCAATAGGTATCGCGCTAGAGACTGTACAAATTGAAACCTTGTAGCGCAAAATAATGGATACATTTGTCACGCTTTTGCCGGCAGTAGCAGTTGCGGGATAGGGCAGGTATCCCAGCATTCAGCTGGGTGCAACGTGTTTTGCAAAGTGGGGGGGGGGGTGAGTGGGAACTGGGAAGTTGTTCACAGGGAGATGAGATCTGGCTGTCAGTCAGTTTTCATTAGCGAAAACTGACAGGCTGTCTATTTCAGACACACAGCTCCGTCCGCAAGCATTTTCACTGATTATTTGCTGTGTGAGTTGTTAGAGAGAAACTGCAAAGCTACTTCCGCTTTTATAAAACAACACCTCACGTCATTTGCCTTACACGGCAAGTTGATTGTCTTTAATGGCTTGCTGATGGCCTTCAATGGCTTGCTGATGGCTTTACATGGCTTGGAGGCATGCAAGAGATCTCATGGGTGTCCACATTCCCACCCTTGCGCTATAACATTATCGCAAAAAGGCTTATCACTCTGGAAAAGGAGGTTTAACACTTGCGCTTTAAACAGGGAGTCATTGCGCAAAATCTCCCTTTGAAGTGTGTTCGCTATGAAAATTATAGCGCTACAGGAGGGTTTTTGCGCTGCAAAGCGCCAGTCTAACCATGCCCTGCTTGTGTTTCTCCAGTTTCATCCATCTCTGCTGCTTGATACAGCAGAACAATGGCCTCGGAACAGTGAAACCCGAACTTCTTTAAAACCTTCCCATCCAAAACATTTCCCCTCTTCTCTGACACTACATTAGTGCCTGCAAATGAATTTTTAGTGAGAGCCAGTGACCCCTTGCTAGCTTGTTCTCAAGGCTGACCCATTCAAAAATTTAAAGCTAGGTAAATATTGCAAAGTGCAAGGTTTTAAAAGAACTTTCTTCTTCTCATACTTTTGTTACCATACAGCACATTAAGAGAATACTTTATAATTAATTTTTGTGTTCCTTCGAATCATATCCTTCTATTTTGTGTTATTTTTGTTCTCTTCAGTTGAGTCTTCTGATTGGCCTTTTCTATATACCCACACAAGGAATCAAATGTTCTCTCCATTAAACAGCCTCCCACAATCCTTAGAGTAAGCAGACAAGTTGCCCCACAGCACTCTGCAAATCTGAGAGTGGAGTGACGCAGTGAGGTGTGGCATTATTCATCTTGGGATACACTCCCAGGTAGCTGTATTGTTTGTCATACCCTGATAGGGTGCCAGTGCAGACATAGGGAGCGACGGCATAGTATGTGTGGTTGTGCTTTTACAGGTTATGCTACATGGGTTAGTAACCCCTAAGGTGTTTGCCCTGCGGCTAGCATGAAGTGAAGACATAGACTTAGTCTGTTTTCTTGTCAAGTCAACATTCTTTGAGCTGGCTACTTTTAACAATAAACAATAATAATCTAAAACTGCAATATATGCATATTTATATGACAATGGTTGGTAACCTGATTAATTTATGTCTGCTCCTCCTTTGCCCATTTCCAGTGAATGGAAGTAGCCCCTTTATACTTCTCACATTCTTTCGTATTTCAGCATTTACATAAGAATAATAATTAACAAATAAATCATTTTTTTAAACTGGCACATAATCTTTCTAAATAGTACTAAAAAAAGAGAGGGTACTTTGACCACTATGGGTGGGTTTATAATATTTGTTGTTCTTGGATGCTGCCAAGTCTTTGTTTCCTTCCATGTGTTTATTACTATATGAACAAGCATTGCTGATAATGCTAGTGTGGCTAAGGCCAGAGGACTCAGCAAACTTACATTACTCTCTCACCTTTATCATCCCTGCACGTGAACACTCAGTGTTGCTGTGAGATTGTCCGAGCAGCTGTCTGCCCACCACTGGGATTCATGGGTGCACAAGTCCACCTGCATAGATCAGACTGCAAGATTGGGGCCTTTGTCTGATAGAAGTACAATTAATCTTCCCTCAAAATGGTAAGAGGTAATTACCTTGTTTGTGGTGAAATCTTTTTTCATAGCTTAAATTCTGATTATTTTTTGAATATGATTAAGTGTTAGCTGTAGCTGATAGCAGCTGAAATTCTGCCACATAAAGTGTTTAAAGCAAGACTGAATGCCTTTCTAACAGGTATGCTCTGGCTCAGCCAGGAGTTATGGATATGATGCAAAAAGTGCTTGGTGAAGTTCTATGGCCTGTGTTGTGCAACAAATCAGACTAGCTGATCCCTTCTGGACTTAAAATCTATTAATCACAGTCCCTGTTAAAGTCAAAGGGAACCTTTCTATTGACTTCAATGAGCTTTGGATCAGGCCTAAATCCTCTATTGATCTGTAGCAGGCACATTTAAAAAAAAATAAATGCACACAGAATTTCTGTTGCCAAAATTCACTAAGTTATGAAAACAACCATTGAATATGGTTATGATGTTTACAGAGGGAAGGTATGAGAAGCTTTTTAAGGCTAGATCCTTTAAAATAGATTATGCAGGTTTACTTTTGGCTGCTCACTGATGACAGATTTATGCCTCCTGCTAAATGATGTATGTGATGACTGTTATTGTTATGAAACTGAGTACCAGATTTCTATGTAATATGATAATTGTGAGTTTAAATATGGCAGAGAGCAATGTGCTGACATTATCTTGCCCTTATATGTAAAGCCTTTGTTCTGTTAACAATGAGAATTATCTGTTGAATGAAAAAATAAAGTAACAAAAGTGCCAAGATACAAGCTGTATTGAGGGGAGTACAGTAAAATAAAGGAACATGAAAACCCTTTCTGTTAACAAACAGGAAGGTAAAATCCTTGTGATTCCCCGCTTTGCATGGCACTTTAAAAAAGTAAAATGAAATCCCTGATGCTGTTTACAATCTAGTGTTTGATCTTGCAAAATACTTACTACTGGGCATAACCCTAATATAAGAGAAGCACAGTAGAACTAGCCTCTGATTAGAACTGATAGAAATTTTCAGACCAAGAGGTTTTCCATCAGAAAATGGCCTACTTTCAAAACCAGTCTTGTTCACGAAAAATATTTTTAATATTCTGTAAATAGTGTGCTTTTTATTTTAAAAATAATTTTTAAAATATTTATCTCAAAAACCTTTTTTTTGTTAAATGAAGAATGTTGATAACTTTTTTGAGAATGTTTTAGATATTTTTTCTGAAAAAGCAAAAAAATGTTTTGAACATTTTGTAATGAAAACAGATAATTTGTTTGCAACAGCTTTTCATTGTTTGATCAGCTTTGATGTCACGTGGAAGGAGAGGGAAGGACAGGGATGACAAAGGCAGACAGTCCATGCTATTGCCCCTTTGACGTCAATGGCAAAACTCCCATTGACTTTAATTGGCCAGGATTTGCCCAAGGAGTGAACATTCATTGCAAGAATAGTGCCCATCTTGTGGGGTTTTAGCACTTGAACAGCAGCTGCTTTAAACGCATGAAATCCTCTCACCTGATTTTCAGAGGTGCTCACCTATAGCCCCTATTGATTTCCATATTATAGCCCAATACCTGGACTAATAATGTTTTTAATATAAAAAAGTTATTAATGCATTTTTCTAAATAACTTTAATAGAGATCCTCACATAGGATATTTGCAATTTTAATTGAAAATTGTTGGGAGCATGGACGCTGGCAGACCACGACCGTGTTCGCTGCATGACCCCGGATTGCTGAACAGCTTCATATCACAATGGAAGAGTACTAGCACACATAGCCATCTTCCCCAGCACGTGAAGAGAGCGTGGAGGGAAGTTCCTACCACCAATAGAATAGAAGTAAACAAGTCCATCCATCACTGTCGTATATGCTTCATGACATGCTGTACCAAATAAAAGAGAGACTCCGGGACTTTCCAGGGTCGCCTCCTTGCCGCAATCTCTGTTTCCGCCTGGCTTCTTCCCGCAGAAAATGGATGTTTAATCAGATCAGCAGGGGAAAGACAACCCAGAGGACCTGAGAGGAGTGGGGTAGGAGAGAATTCTCTGCTTCTCTGCTCCATTGGCTGGGTTATGGTGAGCAAGGTGAGAGTTGATTGTTGCTTATGCCCTACCCTGCTGCCCTTCCTGTATGTGAAGCCCACAAGGATATGTAGTAGAAGTTTATGCTCCACCGCCCCTCTTATAGAATGGCGGTATAATTTGAACTGTGTTATCAGGATGCTGCAAGTCTGGCTGATTGCCAAGTTTTTGGATCTGGAAGGAATTTTTCCCTCCAGGCAAGACTGACAAGGTGTTTGGTGGTTTTGTACTCACAGCATCATAGAGGCCCAATTTAGGGTTAACAAGGAATTAGGACAGGATCTAAACGTTTTAAAAATAGAGTTTGAAATTGTGCCGTAATACCCATTGTGGGAGAAGCTCAAAGGGCCAGCACTTAAAGGCTATATGAGACTTGTAGATAACTCTGGAATCTTACTAGCCTGGAGGAAGAATTGAAGACTTTTTAAGTCTTCACAGACTGAGGTTCCCCTTCATGTGTATGGACCCTCATACCTTCTTGTAGGAGAGGTGAGAGGATTCAGAAGTGGGCTAAATCTTAGGGGTTAAGCTGGAGGAGGCCAACCCTGAATATTGCTTATTTATTACTTGGAAGGATTAAGTTTTTATTGGGAAATGTCAGTAAAAGCCAGTTGTAACCACACATACTCAAGTGAATGAAAAACTGTTTCCAGCAATAAGAATAGAAATTTTCAGATGGCAAAGTAAGAAAAATGCTGCTTGAGAACTTATTTGAGTTTGATTTAAGGATATTCATGTTGTAAATTTTGATATATAGCATTGGAAACTTTTGTTTTAATGGTTATACATATTTAACATTTTGAATCTAAACTGCCATCAAATAATTATTATCTGACCTTTCTGTTATCTGACTCCCCCATGAATACCTGTGTGTGAAAATTTGAATTGATAAAAATTGAAGAAAAATGCTTGAAACCCAGAATTCTACACAACTGTGAAAAAATTTTAAGTTGATAAAAATAGAAAAACGATTCTTAAAAATAAAAATTGATATCCATTCAAATTATAAAAATATCAAACCTGAATTCTGCCAAGCCTACATATTTAGCATGGAGGCCTTTTAACCCCACATTAGATCCAAATACATGCCTGTTATTTGGAGTTGAGAGGGTGTTAGCCCTCTAATTTAAAATCAGACCCTGTGTCTGTATTATTCTCCTGCATGTCTTGATCAATAATACAATTAATCTTGTTATTGGACTGTGTGCAACTGAATATAGTCCAGTTACCCTGTTGTGCTTATAAGGGAGAAAGAGTAACTTCTTGTTTTTGCATGAGACCTGGAGGAACAAATGTATACTTGTACCTGTCTTGTTTTCTGTGTCTCATTGGTGTAAGCTAAACATCTGTTGAGTAAGCCTTAGTGAGTTAATTAGGAGTTTGGAGGAAACTGTATATCATTTTCACAGTTACTGCATATTACAGGACTGCTTGTGATATATATCACTTACTAAGATGAAAAGTGAGTGAAGAATGTATTGTTCAGATATATATCAAGCTTTGTTAAGCACTTCTCAATATTTGAGGAAAGACCAGTCTTGGTCAGGCCATGTGATTAGATGCAAAATACTGTATTATTATAATGATTTAATGCCCCTGAAAGTTGCAAACTGCAAAATTGAATTAGTTCTTCAATTTAAAATATATTAGACAGTTCAGGAGCTATATTAAAACTAAAAGAAAACAAAAATTTGCTGTCTAAGGTGTCTAACTCAAGCTCCATTCTTCAAACATTTACTACTGGATGCAGTGCTTATTTCCATGACTTCAATGGGACTAGTCATAGTAGCTAGCACTACACTCAGAAGGTAGTCAGCTCCCACTACTGCAAAGATTGTGCATATTTAGTTTTATGAACTTAGAGTAGCTCCACTGACTTCAATCAGACTATTCACAGTGCATAAAGTGAGGAATGTGAATAAATCTTTGCAGGATTAGAGCCCAAGTGGTTGCACATCACTCAAATGGTACTACTCACTGAAGTACAATGCTTGTAACTGCCTTTAGTAGAATGAAGCATAATAAACACTACTTTTGGTATTGAGTGTTGGTAGAATTGGCTCATAATTTGCACAAACTTGCATATAAACCAGAAAAAAGTGGTTAATATTAATATTACGGTTCCCTAACAGTGAAATGCAAGAGGTGGGAAATTAAACTCAGATCTCCTTTAATAAAATATTTAAAAAATGTTTTTCTACAAGGATGGAGGTACATTTCACACCTCTTTGGCTGGGTGGCCAATTGCCCTCCTTCTCTTAATGTAATCCTTATAAATCTAGATTTGGTAAAATACCCATATACAATAAAATAATTTCAAAGTTGTAGGGGTGTCTTTTCCCCAGCTAGGTTTTCCTGTACTTTTTCTGAATGCTTATTTAATTTGCCTACCTGCCTTTGCCACTATTACTGTAGTACTGAACAGTCATTCCAGTAGCTAGTTTTACTGTTCACTCAACTGCTTCCCCGTGCAATGCGCCATTCACTGACGCAAACTCTCATATTTGTCATCCAAAAAAGTATTAAGAAAAGTCAATGCAATTATAGGATTAAAGATAATCTATTTCCTGTTACAGCCATACCCAACATACTGCTCAGGAATAAGGATGACTCAGACTTGTGCTCTTCCTGTGTGGCCAATGCTGTCAGTCTAATACTGAGGACTAAAAATAAATGACCCTTTCCCCCTCCCCACTTTTCAAACTAACAGCGTAATGAAACGAACCTTACATATTTTCTTCTAAAGGGAAAAATAGATGAAAATTATCTGCAGAATTATCAGATGCTTTATAGTTAGGGTTCATCCCTACATGCATGTGAGTAGATGAAGACATGAAGCCAAATTCTGCTGTTATTTGCATTACTTTAAACATCTTGTAACTTCAATAGAGTTACTCCAGATTTACACTACCTTAACTAAGTAGAATTTGTCTTAATCTATTGATTACAAAACTATCCCAGCATAAGGTTATTACTGTGAAGAGTTGTAGTATAGGTAGAATAAATATGGAAGTTAAAGCTTTTTTACCTTTTACTATTTTGTAAAGTAAGTAAGGGACATGATGGCATCTTTAATCTTTAGATCTCAAGGTACTTCATCACTATTCATTAACTAAAGCTTGTAACACTGCTATCCGATGCTCATTTTACACATTGAGAAACTGCCACTGACTTGTTTTGTGGCCTGGAAAAACCTCTTTCTGCCTCAATCAGGAAAAGAATAAATGAATCTTGTTAACTCTCCATTAAAACAGGAAAGTACATAAAAACCCTCATAAGGTTGCTGTTCTGCAAATGCTTAACTTTAAGAATGTGAGTCATTTCCATTGACCTTAATGGAACTAGTCATATGGTTATGGGTGTTCATGTAAACTGAAATCCTTTGACATCATCTTACTTCTCTTCCCATCCCATTATGCTTATTTTTGTGATCACCGTATTTAAAACATGACCAATACATTCTAATTTGGATCTGTAACTGATCTTGTCTTACGAAAAGTCATCAAAAGTTTGAGTACAGTTTAACTCTCTAGACAGATGTATAGATAAATGAGTGCTTGTGCGGAGAATAAAGTGGCTTTTTACAGGGAGATAAGGCCAGCAGTCGGTGTTCTGGTGTTTGGCTAGGAGACATCAGGAGTCTCATTCTGTTGTTGGTTGTAGTAGTATCAGAAGTGAAGATGGAAGTGGGGTGAGAAAGAAAAGACAGGTACTAAAAGGACTAGACTTATCTTTAGTGCTCTGGGTTAATCTACAGTAACTATGTTTTTCCTTTATACTTCCAGTCACTGGTGGCAAGAGATGGTTGTATTTCATGATGGCTGATGTATGTGTCATTGTGTTATACTACACAGAGAACAGGCAGGGCCCGATTTAATTGACTTGAATTGGCTAAAGAAATCATAGCACTGCATTTTAATTGATTGTGCAGATGCCTCAGGTTAACTACAAAGTGTGAAAGAAGAGGCATTTTACTGAGGGTTTTAATAACTATGGCCCTTCTAAGAAAGGTCATACATGATCACCACTGACAATGAAGTAGCATTAACCTTAGTTTCCATTTTGTAAATGGAGGCTTATAGAAATTACTGCAAACCAAATTAGAGAACTATTGCACTATCTCTACTGGCCTCCAAAACTGTGGAGAATCTGACATATCAACCATTAATATGTAGCACAATCACTTTATTCTTTTGTATTTTTGAAGTGATGTACTCATTCTGACACATGGAATAATTACCTTAACAGTGCCCTTACTGTGGAGACATGTATAGCCAAAGTGATTGAACGGTGTTCTTACTTTTATACGGAAGAAGCAAAACACACCTGTTGCCTTAGGTTAGACTCCAAACCTTAGGTCCTGCTCTTTTTGGAGTGTAACCAAACTAGAGACAAACAAAGCATGAGTGACTATTTCTTCCTTACTAGAGTCTGATGTCTCCCCTACCAGGCTTCCACCCTTTATATCTAGCATACTAACCTAATTGGTTATCACATAACCAATAACAATACATAGTTATTGTGTCTTCTCACTCCTTAACATTTCCTTTTCTGCATCCACAGCCATGGATAGGTGATGAGGGAACTGCAGATTGGACTGGGGCCTCATGAGACTCGTATGGGTAATGTAACAATCAAGACATCATATATATATACACCTCTACAAAATACCTCCCCATGCCAGCCACCACATATACAATTCCTGCAAAATGTGCTTGCAATCCTATCCATAGATAATTCCACCTTGAATATTTAGGCAGAAACAATCACACATTTTTCTACTGGGATATAACAATTTTGCACTAATCTCCTAAGTATCAAAGTATATAGGAAGAGAGCATGGTTCAGAAAGAAGAGGATAGGCTGGGAGCTGGGAAATCTGTGTTCTGTTAAAGTCTCTGACAATGACTTGCTGTGCGCCTTTGGGCAAATCATTTAGCCTCTCTGAACTTCAGTTTCCCCATCAGTGAAATTGGACAAGGAGGCTTACTCACCTTGTAATGCACTTTGAGGATGAAAACTACTGTACAAGTGGTAAGTACTGTGTTATTCGGTAATGATGCCATGCCCCAGGAAAGTATATGATTTAGAATACCTTCTGCTTTGTGTACCCAATTAACATTTCCCCCCTTTAAACCTCTTGCATGTACATATCAGAACTAAGACACTCACTTCATTTGCACTTTGTAGCCTGGGACCCAATTTTGCTCATCATCACAGCACATCCGTATAAGTCCAATATAGCTCCATTGACTCCAGGTGTCTAGAGTAACTTCCCTGGGATATCTTGTAATGTCAACAAAGTATTACTGAATTGAATTGGCAGCGGAGAAGCTATTCATGCTCTTTCACTATACAGTATGTCTGAGAAGGGACTGAAAGCTGCAAGTGGAACAAACAAAAAAAATCAGCAAAAGACTGAAATACTTATGAAGCAATAGATCACCTGTAGGCAATCCCATAAAATACTAGTCATTGCAATTAAGTATTATTAATCTTACATCTATCCCTTGGGAGACATCCCAAATAAATAGTTTCTTGATTAACAGTATTACAATAATATTATGACAAATAGGGCAATCTTCTGTAATATCCTGGCTGAACTTTATTGAATTAAATTTAATGTGTTTGGAGTCCTTTATATTAAATTAATGGTTTATACATCCTTGTGCACTAGGTATTATATGTATTTCCATAGGAAATGTAAATACAGTTCTCCCAAGAACTGAGAGCAGTGTGCGTGTGTGGGGGAGGGGAGGGGGGGTAATTAGTCAAAGTCATTCAAGTTGTAACACCTCCCAAGAACAACCACCCTTTAGAGAGGTTCACATATACTTCTTTAAGCTGGATTCTCTGGGGACCAACAGCCAATGAAAAGGTTTTTGGTTAAATAGCCTGATTTTAAACTGATTCAGGGTCTTCTTTCTGATCCAGCAAATGGAGGACCCCAATCCTTAGGGAAAGATTGGAGGGACTTAGGCCTACTGAGGCCTCATAAGGCAGTGTTCCTATTGTGAGCAAAGGGTGTGATGTATATGATACTCTAAGAAATTCCCTGGTTGGGGTTTGAAGAACTGTTCACCTGCTAGAGTCCATTAAAAAAGAGTTGGAGTGATTTCTAATAGGCATACTGGCATTCATATAGCTTCAGTTATAAATAAACTGGAATAAAATGTCCTTGCTTAGAAAGAACTGTGTGGTAACTTAACTGTGTAATTACACTCGTAACAGCCTCTGAAGAGAAGGCAAAAAACCACACAAACACTTGCTTATGCATCACAGTCTAGCCAGGGGAATGAGCAGCCTGGAAATGCCCCAGTCAGAAAGAGGATAGATGCATAGATAGAAGCAGCAGCTGGGGAACTGAAAGCCTAGAGAGGGTGCCTCACAGAGGGGGAATACAAGTTGCCCTGAACTATGACAAATACTCTTTGATTAATGGTATTATAATAGTTAAACTTGTAGAGTGCTTTCCATAGATCTACAAAGCACTCTACAAATGTGACTAAATATCATTATACTTATTAGAGAAACGGAGGCATAGAGAGTGCTGTAATTGACCAAAGTCAGGTAACAAATCAACAGCTGTGCAAAGAATGGGACCCATTTCTTATGGCATGTACAAAGCCTTGTTTATACATGTGTCCTTGTTACATTATTATTATTATTTTATTATTATTATTAAATATTGTGGTAATGCCCAGAGATCCTGATCAGAATAGGGACCTGTTTGTCAGATGTTGTATAAATAGGTATATCTAGAGTCTCTCTGAAGAGTTTGAAATCTAAAAAAAAGATCAACAGATGAAGGGTGGGATAGAAAGTGAGTGAATAGTGAGGCACGTATACAGATGCACACATATCCAATACACAAGTTTGGCAATTAGATAAACATTTATCTTCTATCCCCATCTGCCAGCCATCACTGGTTGATTGATTTCTCTTAAGTGTCACAGCGAGAAGTCTTAAGAAGAGGAGTACCCTGTATCTCAGAGGTGAAATGTTCCAGTTGTGGTAAACCTTTATAACTTACCATTTTTGTCAGTGGTTTCACGAACATTGCTATCTACTAGTATGATTGCATATTTAAAAAATGTAACTCTTCCAAAACACTCGCACAAAACACGCTGTGTAAATCCAAAGGGTTTACGTGTAAAATGGCCAAGTTACCAAACAAATAACACCTCTCCCAGCCAAATAAACAAATGAAAATTCGCACCAACCCTCTCCTCCCCCAACCAAATATACAATATGAGGGTGTTATAGAGTTGCCAACCCTTCAGGCTCATTCTGGAATCTCCTGGAATTAAAGATTAATCATTAATTAAAGGTTATGTCATGTGATGAAATTGTCAGGAATTCATCCAACCAAAGTTGGCAACCCTAGGTATTAAACAGAGTGCCATATTCAACAAAGGTTACCTGCTAAAAATAATTCTGTTAATCAATTGTGCTCTAGTGAAGTATGTTGTTCCATGTGGGCAGACCTCTGAACTCATTTGGAGCCTATTGAAGCCAACAGGGTTCTGCATGAAATAAATGTTAGGACGGGGACCTTACTTCTCATCAGCAGTTAAGACGTCACTCATCTCTGTCTGTTATCCTTTATTAAATTATGAAGAGAAAATCTGAGTGAATAAATAAAACATCCCTATTCCTTATGTATAAGTCATGAAAACTGTAACTAAACAAATGGTAAGATTCACATTTCAGAACAATTAGAAGGGGATCTATTGTTTGAAGTGGCTAAGCTCTTTCTAACACAGATGTTTTGATAAACATTGCATGTCCATGTAATTCACCTATTCTGTTGACTTGGTTTTTTTCTTCTTTAACGGTATATGTGAAATGGTTTGGATCAGGTCTTTTATTATGCCTCTGTTATCAGAGTCCTGACTTCACAGCAAATATGCTAAAAAGCCCTCTTAATCTCCTTTTTTTAAAAAAAGGAAGAAAATCATAGGTGTATTCAGCCTTATGATATGATAGTTCTATATGAAATATATTGCATTTCAAAATCCAGCTAGTTGTATATGTTTCAACATAACTGCAAAATAAAGCTACTTTCTAAGATTTGAATGCTGAAATGCCATAAGCTATTGTAATTTTAGAAAATAAAGCATTACTGTATGTTGGCATGGAAAGTTTCCAAATCTCAATAAGGCCAAGGAAGCAGCTTGCTTCCTGAGTGGATGTAAAATAGAGGTTATCTCCAGAATACGGAAGTGAAATAAAACTTGTCAGCTGGGGGCAGTTCATAGTATTTGCAGGATCAATTCCTATCCAACTTAGATGAAATTAGTATTTTATTAAATTAATAAAATATATAACCAGAAAAGAAATAAAACCAATGCAAAGTACAAATACTATTGGAAGCATCAAGAGTATTAAAAGAGAAAACCATGCAGGGTTGAGCTCATTTATACTAGTGGAACTCTGGTTAGGTAGACTAGAGATTGGAGGTGCCAGGAGCCAGTTGCAGTTCACCTGTTCAGCGCCATCCAGCCCTGTCACAAGTTAGAGCTGCACAGAAACAGCTCTATATTACCCCACTATTGTAAGCTCCAACCCTCCACCGGGACATAACTCCCCTTTGCTCCTCCCTTCCACTCCTTGTTGCCCTGCCCCTGGAATTCCCCCCGCATGCCTGTTTCATCCCTTTTCATGGCACAGGGTGGCCTTATAAGCCCAGAGAGTCTGGCCACTATAGTTCAACTAAATTATGACTGATTCACATTGGTCTAGAAATGATAGCAGAATCTGTCTCTGTGTATAGGTGAGAGCTTAGACCCCAGTCTTACAGACATTTAAGCATATGTCACTTCACCCAGATAAATAGCTTCATAATGTTCAATGGGGTTACTCATGTAAGTAATGTTACATGTGTGTTTCTTTGCAGGGTCAGCATCTGAGTGTATATAAACAAATTCAGTTACACTTTTGTAAATCTGGACCAATTCTATTGAAATTAACACCAATATAACTGAGAACCAAATTTGGCCCACTGCACACAAGCAGGCAATACAACTGTCTAATCAATTGAATGCAAAGAAGAAAAGTGTCAAAGCAAAAATATTTGTCTAGATATGAACATAAATTTAGGAGACACATTATGTGTGGAAACAGGGTGGACACACCAAGCCACAGAACCATGCTGCTTAGACTTACAAAAGACATAAAACACATCAAACAACCCTCCCAGCCCATTTAATAAATATTGACTAGTTAGCATGTGACATTTTCTGTAAAATTATTACTTTTGTGTTTGGGCGACACTGCTTCCTCCCTCCAGAAGTCACAGAGCATGTGTGATACAGTCAGGTTGAGGCACAGTGCTGCTTTCATCTTGCCTAATCAGAGTGAATTTAAAGTCATGTCCTGAAAAGAACTTGCTGTTTGTAGGCAACAGAAAATTTAGCTTGGTTCAATCTCTGGCTTATATTGTTAGGGAAAGGAGACTTGTTTGCTAGCATCTGCTAAATAATATGATTTCTAATGCAGACTGCAGATGGCTTATGTGAACCGAACAGCTGACAGACTTACTACGGCTATGACCATGACTCAAAGCAACTCTTTACCCACAAAATGAAATCACTTAAACTTTCATCTTGTCTTCATTGCTCAGAAAAGTGTATTTTTTTCCCCTCAGGGTAACCAGTATGCATGAGTTATCCCAAATTAAAAACACAGTACTGACCTCACTTTAGTTTACCTTGTACCTTGTCTCCACTGGTTTTTCCCAAGGAGAAAATTCACCTCTTTTGTGGAGAAGGTAAGGCTTTTACCCTTGCAGAGAAAAGGCAGGATTCCAGGAACATCAAAAATATATACTAGAAGGGCAGGTCCTTTTCTTCTGGAGACTTGGGTAAATTAATTGAAATCTGATTTAGATTTTAAATGAAAGTAAAAAGAGCTAGCTTTTTCATCAATACTTTTTTCATTAAAAAAGTGTTGATTTGTCAAAACCAAAGCTGTTTGTGAAAAAATTTCATGTTCAACAAATTTCCCATCTCGAAAATAAATAAATAAATAAATATTAAAAAGTAGAGGAAGAACGTTTTGAAATTGTGAATTGACACTTCTGAAATGAAATGTTCTGATTTTCCACTTTAAAATGACATTTCATTTGAAAATTTAAGCTAATTGGACTGAAAAAAACAAAGTTACATACATATAACAAAGGTCAACACTTAAATAAAATACTTCAAAATTATCAAAATGAAATATTTCAACTGACCCTATAGAACAATCTTTAAGTTTTTTGGTTCATTAATCTTTTTCAAGTTTTTGACTTTTTGTGCTGAGTCGAGATGGGGAAAAAAATCTCAAGCTTTCAAAAATATTCACGTAATGGGAAAAACCTTCCCCACCTAGCTCTAGTCTTAACAATATGAGAAATTGTCCTTTTCTGTGTAAGGCTGAGACTACAGCGATCAATTGATATGCTCAGCATAACAAATCACCAGATTTGAATGCTTTCAGTGGAGAGCCCTAGTGTGGGCCACAATCCAGAAAAGAATTTAAGCATGTACTTAATTTTAAACATGTGAATAGTCTTGTAAATTTGTCTTCACTGGGAAGAAAGGTGTGTTCTTTACTCATGATAGCTAATGTAACAATTAACACAAGGTAAAATCCTTGTGAATACAAGGTAATTTGAAGGTTTAACATGAATTAGCGGGTTGAGGTAAATCTTAGGCTCCTCCATCCTCTTTACCTTTACTTTTACCTTTACCTTTACCTGTTAACATGTGAAAAACTAGAAACTGCCTTGTCTTCACTAAGATTTTGCCTTACATTAGTCACCACATGCTACCAAACGTGAGTTAAGAACGTAGCTTATTTCCCAATGAGGATGTATTCTATAAAGAGTTTGATTCTGTGGCTATGTCTACAATAGGAACACTTTACTAGTATAGGAATTCTGGTATAGTAGATTGGCAAAGTGCTCCTGGTGTTGATGCAGCTACTCTAACAAAGCTGTGCTCGGTACGAATATAGTAAAACAACCCCACACGAGTGAAACAAGCTGTACCAGTAAAAGCTCAGTTTTGCTGATATTGCTGCATCTACACTAGGGAATTCTGCCCATCAGAGATCGCACCTCTTCATATTCCTCACCAGGGCCGGCGACAGAAATTTTGGGGCCCCCTAATCTGATCGGTTGGGGGCCCCCTACTCTGATAGCAGAGTAGGGATAGCGGTCCCACGGTGGGGGGTGGGCTGGGGGGGCTGCGGGGTGCGGAGCCAGTCCCACGGTGGGGGGCCGCCCCGGGGGCAGCTTCCCCACGGCCCATCCGGCCCCGCCATGGGCCCCCCCTCCAGCAGAACAGCCGCTCGCCACGTGTCCACCCCACGGCAGCAGCTGGGCAGGCACCACCCCGCACTTCCTGGCAGGCTCCTGCCAGTGGCTGGCCGCCCCGCCTGCAGCAGGCGGGGCGGGCGCGGGGCCGGTCTCCCGCCAGGGCTACTCCGGGACGCGCTAGGGCCGCCCCGCTGCACCCCGGCCGGGACCCCGACCCTGCTGGCCACGGAGGGAGGAACCCGGCCTGGCTCCCGCCCCAGCGCGCTGGGGGAGGGGTTTTCCCAGGCTCTGGCACGGCAGCTGCTCCTGGCTCCCCCCGCACCCCTAACCTCAGCCGCGGGCGGCGGCAATAAACCATCCCGGCACGAGCGCCGGTGCCCGCCCGCGCCCAGCCCACGGAGACAGCCCCGGCGACAAGGGGGGACTACGAGCCCCGGACTTAAGGGGCCCCCCTTAAGTCCGGGGCCCGGTACAGCTGTACCCGTAGTACCCCCCTGTCGCCGGCCCTGTTCCTCACTAATATAGCTACACAGTCAGAAGTCTATAGTGTAGACATAGCTTAGGTCTGGCAAAACTCAAATTAATTTCAGTAGTACAGATCAAGCACAGAGTCATTTGGACTCACTTGAAGTTAAGCATGTGCTAAATGTTTTGCAGGATCGGGGCCTAAACTGTTGAATTTGTGTCCTCCATTGGTCTGATAAAGCCCAAATCTGATGATAGAATGTAAAATAAGCTTATTTTCTCAGGTTTCTGCCTGAAGGGATATAAAACATGTTTTTGTTTAATTTTAGATTTTTTTGTGTTGTCTCTTTACCTTTAACCCTAGTTAGTTTTCTGCTGTTCTTGTTAAAATATGCACATGTCTGGAGACAGTTCTGATTGGGACATTTTTAGAAACTAATGAAGAAAGTCATAATGCTGTCACAGATCAGACAAAGGGGCACAGCTAGAGCAGTATAGGAAAGTGGTATGAGTTGGTTCCTCAACTCTAACCAGAATTATAAGCCCCTTATTTTCAAGATGCAAACAAAGCTCAGAAAAAGGTTAATATTACAGGATGTCTTACATTTTAGAGCTGGAGGGCCTAGGGGTAGGTACTCCTGATTATGAAGGTACCATACCTGGATTGGATCAAGTAGTTACACTACAAGAACATCAGGAAGCTTCAGGGGTGGGGTTGGATTGTAAAAATTGTTGAGGTTGCCAGAGGTCTGGCAGTAAACTGGGAAAGGATGGTGTCCCTGATTGCTCAAGACAGCAGAATAACTGTTCTGTTTTTGTTTTCAATTGTGGTTTGTTGTAATGGGAAAATGAAAAAGGAATAAAAGCATGGCCAGAAGGGCCTGTGAAACTGTTCGCTTGGGGGGAATGTAATGGGAAGGCCCTAAAGAGGAAGAAATTGTTAGCAAGGTACTGTAAAGGCATCCCTGACCATCAGGAGGACACACGGGAGGTGGCTGACCCCTGCTACAGGCAAGATTCCTATTGTTGTTCCTAGAGCATGTGCCAGGAGCAGTTAATAACATTTTTGCAGTAGGTGACAGTTCAAGCCTAATTTTACAATAGCTGTCTAATGAGGTGACTGAGTTCTCATTGAAAAACAAGCAATAGGGACAGACCTTATCTCACTATGCTCTTTGTTTACAAGTATGGGATACAGCAATAGAATATAGATGGGGAAGAATACTTTTTTTGTACTTTAGCCAGGAAGCTGAGGGAGGTAGCCTTGGTAGGCACTATCAATCAGTGGCACCTTTTCTGTTTTTATCATGTAGTGGTAACCTGTAATTAACAATAAAATATCAGCCTCACATAGGTCTATAAGAGAGAGAAAATACTTCCAAGAGACAAAATAATAATACTAATCACAAAAAATGTTCAAGGAACAAATTCATGTAATTTTTCTTCATTTATTTTTTAAAAACCAACAAAATATTCTAATGTAAATTTATGCAATACACAGAAAAAGAGATTTATTCTTTGGATAGCCCAAGAATAGACAGGTTAAATTCAAAACTATAGAAATGCTGCATGTAATTCTATCAGATAGCTATGCTATCTTATTTCTGGCAAAAACATGTTTTTGGAGTTTGCCTTTCACATTAGTGGCCCACTCAATCATCAGCGGTTTAATTACCTTGATGTGCATTTTGATAGTATATAAATCGTTATGACAGACAATGCTTACTAAATGAAGAAATAACACAAAGTATTGGAGTAGATTCTCTGAAAGTTTTGCACTAGTTCTAAATCCATTTTTTCCTGATAAATTAATCTATACCAACACAAGACTATATAGCCAGGAACTTTTGAGTTCTGATGATAATGACACAAACACACTGCTTTGGGAAATCTGGGACAAAGTTTCCTCTGATGTTTGGTGTGTACTTAACTGGGAGTTGTAACTATTGTAAATGAGATTTAAATTTAGCTCCCTGAATCTCATTTTATTTGTAAAGTGAGGATTATACTTACCAGCCTCTTGTCTTATAGGGATTAATTAGTGTTTGTACAAGAGTTAAGACACCTAAGGACTACTTCTTCTCTTACATTGGGTTTACATTGGTGTAAATCCATTGCCTAGAGTGGAGTTACTCTTGATTTACTTTGATGCAAGTGAAAGCAGAATCAGGCTCATAAAGCACATATGGCATAGTCAAAATTTGATTTGAAATGTTATGTAAAGTTCCTATTGCAACACATGCTGCATCATATAATGTCATTGTGGAACTGAAGTCCTGCTCTGGTTGTCATCATCATTCTATAAATGATCTTCTCTACCAGGCTCAGGGGAAAAAACAAGCCAGGAATTTAGGGGTAGGTTTTTAAAACTATTTAAGTTCCTAATTCCCATTGATGTCAAGAGGAGTTAAGTTCCCAAATACTTAAAAAAGATCTGGCCGTTAGAGATATTTCTTCTTGTGAAAGAAAGGTGCAAAAAATGATTTAATACATCAATGGTCACAGTATAATGATAGATCTGTGTAGATGAGTAAAGTGACTTTTTCTTAAAAAAACAAAACAAAACCCTGACAGTCGCTGCAGCCAGGACTACAATTCTAGAAGACTGGCCTTTGATTTGATCCAGTCCAGGCATTTTTCAAATGCTTGCTACAGTCCTTTCACTAAGCAACATTGTCTGTTTACTGCATGCAAGTTTCATATATCAAGAATGCAATGTCAGATGTGGCTGACATTTTTATTGAGGTCAAGAAGCGCAAGGCCATTTTTGTGAATTTGTAGCTTATACAAAAGCAGTGTCTATCTGTGTACACAAAAGAAATGATGCAGAAAAACATAAGCAGTGCTAAAGGCATGAAGGTGATGACAGTTTCAGGCTCTGCATCTTTTTCAATTTAATGCTGGAAATACTTAGTTATAATTTCAGCTTAAACCCTCTGATATTATAATACCTAAAAGGTATAGATCAGTCTTTCATAAAGCAAAGATGCCAGCATTCACTTTTATTTTGGGGTTAAAATAATTTTATTCCAACCCATGCTCAAATTCCCTACAAAACATATGCAGCCAGATAGTCTTTAATAGAGCAAAGATGAAAAAGGGTAAATTTTTCAAAGATTTTTGCCAAATTTTTAGTAAGGGCCTGATCCTGAGAAGTGCTGAGCACTCACAACTCCCAATGTCCAACACCTTTTCCTCAAGCCACTTTTGTGTAGATGACTATGTTTAGCTTTCTTTAGTCACCCATGGATGAAAAATGCAGACTTCGTGGCTTGCTCAAGGTCACACAGCAAGTCAGTGACAGAGCCAGGATTAAAACTCAAAGTTCCTAGAACTTAAGGATTTCCTAAAAAAAAAGATGACATAGTTGTAGTAATTTTGTTTAGTGTGTGTGTTGTCTAAGTGTTATCACTAAAATCAGTCACCATAGGGTCACTGGAAAGAGATTGAACCAAATATAGAAAAAGGTGGGTAGAGTTCCAACACAGAGTGAATCCTTGTACTGGAGCTCTGCCTCGCACTCTTGAGACACTGAGGATTAGTATGAGGTTTCAGACAGTTTTTAGTAAGAGGTTCAGACAGTATAAGGTTCAGACAAGTTTCAGTATGAGGTTTCAGACACTTGTGGCTCTGTGGGTTTGCTTGGTCATTGGACAGCTTGCATTTGCTTCAATTTGTTTTTAATAAAAGACTTCGAGAAAATTCCTCCCCATAATGGTATCTTTGGAATTGCAACAAGGATTCATGAGACCCTTTTGGATGGTTGATAATTATATACATGGGGGAAAAAAAGTCCCCAAATCCAAATGCATGTGATGCTAGCATATTCTGTTATGCTGCAAACCCAGTATCTGTGACCTTAATTGGCTTTTACATCTTTGTACGATACAGATAATATTTACTGAATCAAGCCCAGAGTTGAAGTTTCACATATTTTGGACTACATACATACACTTAAGTCAGAGTTTGGCATATGCTTATTAAAGTTCAGATGAAGGTGACCCAAGTATCTTTGTGAAAAGACCTCATTTCACCAGTTGCTGCCTCACTACACCTGTCATGTTTCAATATACAGAGAGCAACCATATGGCTTTCCCTGAGAGACTCATTTTTTATTAAGGGAAACAACACAATAAGAAAGAATATCAATACGAAAAGTGTTTCTTCCCTACATCATTCCTCTCATCTCTGCCCCCCAAATGGCAGCGGCCCTTGCAGTCAGAGTTTTTAGAAATGTAAAGATGCAGTACAGAGAAACCAAATTAAACTCCCATGTGTTTAAACTCCCTGACTTAATATAGACTGTGAATGGCTTGCCAATATAGACTGTGAATGGCTTACCAATTACAAAAGCAGTTTCTCCTCTCTGGGTGTTCACACGAAAGCTCATGATCTCTAAGATCTGTTAGTCTATAAGGTGCTACAAGACTCTTTGTCGCTTTTGCAGATCCAGACTAACACGGCTATCCCTCTGATTTGTAACTTTATTGACTTTGGAGTTATGCTATAAGTTTAGTCTAGGCCCTGCGAGTGAATGGAAGATGCACACAGCTTGTGCAGTCAAAATGGACTTAGCGCTGACTGCCTAAAAGGCAAAACATAGCCCTCTTTCAGGGCCTTGTATACCCATTTCTAATTAATGTGTCTGTTTTTGTTTTGTAATGTTTATGATGTGTATGCGTGTATAAGCACACTGATAAATATCAGTATTTTGGAACTACACATTATTGTGATTGTATACTTCAAGTGGGAGTGTTGCTGGGATTGGAAAATAGAGTGCCCAGCATAATGGCTCCTAATCCTGATAGGGATTTAAAGATGTAATATGTATACATCATAATATTAAGATTGCATATGTTCATTTCGCATCTGTCCTTGCTTTGCTTTCCATATGAGCCTAATTGAATGAGTTTGTCTTCACCCAGAAATCATATCTTCATATTAAAAGGATCTTTAAAAATATATTTATTTAATGGATTTCTAACAATGATTAGCTCTAAAAACAAACAGTTCACGTTAAATAAACTGATCTTGGAAAGGGAGCTACTGGCTTAAGCAGTATAACCTTTAGTTCTGGAACAATAATTACAAAATCTGTTGTACATATTAGTGATTTCATATGTGCGTCTAGCAGTGATAACAAAGTGTGATTTGAAACATATGGTCAGTACCATATGAGAGGCCAAGATAAATTTCCATTTTTATTTATTTCAGAGGAAACAAAATTATCAGCAACTGTCTCAATATCCTGTTTTTTATGGCTGCAGTTTAACATATTTCTAAGTCCATTGGAAATACTTTTTTTGGCAACATTGAGTACAATTTATATTAAAATCATAACACATGAACTAAAACTGCTCCTTTCTTTTATGCGAGAGACATTGATTTATATAGCAATGAATCAAACGGGACTAACTCTAACTTTAAATGATAGATGTGGAAATGATAGACTTGCTTACATTTTTTAGCTGAAAAGTCCATTAGAATAATGTCCGGTTTTAGAATTTATTCACCAATATCCTTCATCATGCACTAATGCATTCTGATGGGTTTTTCAGGATGTAGGTGGAATTCTTCACCCCTTTCTCCTTCTCCACGTATGCGAGGCATGGCCAAAGTGAAGTGATGGACAACCTGCGGCCCATCAGGGTAATCTGCTGGTGACTGTCCTCAGGCACGGCCACTCGCAGCTCCCAGTGGCTGGGAATGGCAAACCGCAGCCACTGGGAGCAGAGGGTGGCCATGCCTGTGGGCGGTCAATGTAAACAGTTTCAGAGCCTGCCAGCAGATGATCCTGATGGGCCGCAGGTTGCCCACAACTGCCATAGTGATTGTAACAGGTGGGATAGCCTTTAAGGGAGAGATAGACTTATCCCCCAGCTGTGATTAATATGCTGCCTAGTAGGTGATACCCTGCTGGTCATTTAGTCCTTATCTAAGAGGCAAATAAGCAGCACAGATGGAGAAGAGAGACCTCTAGGGATATCCTGGCTCAGGGGAAAAGGACTTGGAAACTGTCCAAGCAGCAAGAGCTGATTTATCTGTTTAATTTATATTGAACTGTTTTAGTTTTGAGAAATATACCCATCCTTGAAGAACGAGACTGAAGTCCGGTAAGCTGTTGAACTATTTTTAATGCATTATGTTGGCCTGTTGGTTTTCAGTCCACCTCTACCCAGAACAGACTCTTCAGAGAGATGACCTTTTGTGACTCCTCCAATGCAATCAGGGTGTTACAGGTTTATGAAGGCAGCGTTAGGGTTGAACAGGGTTGAACATGGCAAGAGTGGAGAGAGAGTAAAGGTCACTGGCTTTTCTTTTATTATATAAGTAGGTAAGTTGATATACTATATTTAGAATTTGGATCTTATATTTAATTGCAAAACATATATATTTATTTAAAAGTCACATGTAGCCAGAAGGTTCTTGGCTAACTACATATGAAAGAGGAACCAAAAGAACATGCTATTCTGACTAAGGGCATGTTGTAATAATTTGGGCATACAATTTACCCTAACTGTGAGTTTAGCTGTGAGAACTGGAAGTTCATTAAATGTTACATTTTCATATAATGATAAATTTTTATGGGAAAGGGGTGAGATGGAAAAGGGAGACAGACTGAATTAGTACAAACAAAATGGCCTACTGATATAATTCAAGGACTGTGTTAAGATAACTGTGATAAACCAGAAAAGTGTGGGACCAGAAATCAATGAACCAAGATTGGTATGTTAAAATAAAGATGGATGGGCTATTCCACTCATCACTTTCATTTTGGGTCTTCAAAACGAAGAAGAAGCAATTGCAACAGTTTAAGAGAAGGAAGCAGCAAGCTTTACCATCATGAATGCAACTCCCACCCCCATCTCCTGGAATCTACCATGATGCTATTGGACCTTCTTTGTTTTGATCCTAAGAGATGTCCAGACCAGACAGGACCAGAGGGCAGGACCTTGATGATATCACCACATCCAGTGGATTTGCTAAATCCCAACCATCATCTGGGATATCATATGCCTCCCTTGCCTCCCTTACCCACACATCAGGTGTGTCCTTTTCCTTCCCCAAGTTACTTTTTCTCTTTTTCAAATTTCAAACCTTCTGTCTAATGAGAGTCTGGCTTAGCTGGCCAAGACTGTATTTTACAAAATTGTCCAGAAAGTTTATGGGAAAAAAAGATGCAACTAAAAACAATACTCTATGTAGGCTGATGCTGGTACAAGTCTTCCAGGTGCTGGAATGGCTCACAAGACCCTGTACCATGCTTCTGTTTCTAAAGCAGTGAAATTACAAGTGAACATCAACACCAGTGACAGAAAATACATTTTCTATTTTTTCTGTTCCTTTTCTTTCCCCTTTATTTTGTGTGTGCCTTGTTTTGTCTTCTAGGAAACAGGATCAGACTTTAACAGCAGCAGCATCTCCAGCACGTCAAGAACATCTATTCCCCCTCCCCCCCCCCAAAAAAAGGACAGGTATTATCATTTCTAATCCAAGAGACTGTGAGATGAGAGAGTTCTTTCTTAAAACTCTCTCCATCTGAAGGGACAAGAGATATTGTTAAAATGAAATCCCTACTTAATCCGTTACATTTTAAAATGATTTAGCTTTCTCCCCTTTTTCTGTAACTATAAAAAAAAATGCCAGAAACAGACAGGAGTGGAGGAGCTTCATTACTCCCCCAAACACCAGAGGTGTAACCATAACATGATGATGATATTCCACAACATTCATCTGATGAAGTGGGTCTTAACCCACGAAAGCTCATGATCCCTAAAATCTGTTAGTCTATAAGGTGCTACAAGCATATACCAATGTGTTCCTGTTAATCCCTTTGGCATGGGGTGCTCAGAGAATTGCTCATTGAGTTTCCGTGTTCAGAACAATAGGTTTTTATTGGGTTTGCAGAGTCTTGTGAAAGGTTTAGCCAGAGGTTTTTTTTCTCCTTGCACTTCATCTCCTTTCATTTATAAAGTAGAAGAAAACAAATTACAGGAAGCACACCCTTGGTAAAGTTAAAGATCATTTACAAGCAGCTTTTTGCTTTCCAGTCCCAAGGTAAGTTTCTTCCCCTTCCAGTTTTTTGGCTAGTGGCTCTCTCTCTAGGCTTGTTACCAGGACAGCCAGCCCTGCACTGGAAAGATTCCTTCTTTGCTGCCTTGCACCCTCTGTAGATATTTTCACCAGTGCAAAAGGGGTGTAAAATGCTAACAAATCATAATGGTAGCATTTTATAAACACTTTGCAAAACTGTGACTGACTACGAAGGGATCAAAGCCTGAGGGAGAAAGGCCCCGACAGCTCTGCTCAGCTTTTTGTACCCTGCTTTACAATATATCCCATCTAACCTTTTTGTTATCAAAGGCTAGCAAGTTTTTATTTCTCAGTTACAGACACAAAACACCAATCCAATAATGCTAAGCTGTAATTCCATTGGATCCAATAAACCATTTCAGGTATTAACGTATATAATAATACAGTTCCTTGCACAATCCATAAACCCTTTTACTCCTTTTAAATCCATGTTTTGAGCCTCAGAAGAAAGATAAATCCAGAGGAAAAGAGCAAAAATGTTTTTTCCCCCTTATAATTCCTAACAAATTGTTCCTCCCTCAGTCATTCTACTTTCCAGAGGTACACAGTCTGTTCCTGATTTCCCACTCTCAAACTTCAGAACAGCTTAGGGCAGGTGTGTCTGGTTACAAGGGGACAGACAGAGACAGTTTTAACTCCGTCTTAAATTAATCCTTGTGATTTCTTCTGAAGATGATCACTAATGCTTTCCTTGAAGTTTTTCCTTAATCTGTAATTGCCCTGGTAAAGGGAAAGAGAAGGGTGGGGGAGAAGGAGAGGCTCTGATCAGTTATAATAGAGGGTTGAGATACATTCAGATTAAACCTCTAGATCAGGCATATACTCAGTCTAAAATAAATTGAACACAATTATGCTGATTCTCTACTGCCTAACACCTCATTATTCTGAGTTGCTAGCATTTTACCATCCAGCTGGCACAAGTGTAATGACTATACTGGGTGCAAGGCAGTGGAGAATCACGCTTAATGTTTTTGTTTTTTTTTCTAGCTCCAGTGCTACATGAGGAGCCCCTCATACTGGGCCAAGAACCTTTTAAAGATGTGTAAGTTTGTGCCAAAAGAAGCATGGTTTTATTTTGACTGAATAAAATAATTTGGAATGCTACTTTGTTTTTTCCATGTGCTCTCTGAAATGACTGGTAGTCCTCTTAAATATTATCAGCAACCCCTGACATGCAGATTCATTTGGCAGGCCCCCAGAAGAAAGTCATTTAAACAAACAATTTACTCTGTTTTCCCCTTAACAGTAGGAGTGTATAATAAATTTTGAAAACCCACACATATGGACACTGAACTTTTTGTCCTAATGTTAATACATTGTAGGTTTCTGGAATCATGTGAAAAATTCAAAAGACTCTA
Organism: Sternotherus odoratus; assembly: GCA_032164245.1. Classification (NCBI taxonomy): domain Eukaryota; kingdom Metazoa; phylum Chordata; order Testudines; family Kinosternidae; genus Sternotherus; species Sternotherus odoratus. Next base: position 59,892,320 of record JAVMKO010000004.1, read on the forward strand.
ATACCTCATTTGGACAGCTGGTCCAAGGAAATACACTGGATGTCTGAAATCCTGCAACACTAAATGCTCATTTGTATGCTTTTAGGACAGCCCATTCCTTCAGTAGTCACTCTGACCACCACACATTCCATAAATGGCACTGAATTGTGAGGATAACATCCAATAACTCCAGTGATGTATAATGGGGACTTAAGCAAAGTGTCAGACCCCACGGGGAACTGCAGGGACCTAGACAGAGTCTCAAACTCAGCAAGGTATCATGGAGAGCCAAATGGATTTCCAAACTTGACAGGGTGCTGAAGAAGCAAAAACAGAGTCCTAACAATATCCAGATTGGATTCTGCATTAAGGAAACTAGTATGGGGACTTAAGCAGAACCACCCCAAGAAACAGAGCCCCAGATGAAGAGTCAGGAATAAATATAGGCTCTGGTTCTTTTGAGCACGAGGACATGGGTGAATGCTAGCTCGCTCACTACCAAAAGCCCCTCCCCCAACCTTGGGAGGGGCTACTAAACCCAGAATCCAACCAAGTTCAGGGGACAACTAATGTAATAATGGGAACAGGTATGGGGGTCAAAGGGCCAAAACTAGGGAATCAGAAAGAGACACCGAGACAAGAACCCTGGACAGTGCCCATTGCACCTCAGGGCATCAAGAAAGCTGGGAGATGTTGCCCTGAGGAACTCTGCCTGGATATATGAAAGGATAAAAGAATGAAAGACAGCCCCACAATCACAGCTCCCCACCATCCCCCCGCTGCCAACTTCCTCTCCCTGATGTTACTGATGGCCACCTTGGCTCTGGTAGGGGAAAGGAAGTAGTGGATACCCATGTTATGGCTCCTATCATGAGAACTTGTGAGCTTATAGCTTGATTGGAAGTAGTATAATACAAATTACAGAACCTCTAACTCAAGAAAGAACAAATTGCCACAGTTCACTAAGCAGGAAAAAGGACATTTACTCCTCATAGTTCATGAACTAGATAGAAATTCTGCACTCAGACAGAGAAAGGCCTATGGATGCAGAGACCTTACAGTTTTCACTGCTTGCATTTCATGTTGCTTGTGTCCAGTAAATCTGGTATGTGACTCTGACCCCACTGTATAAGACTCTGGGTGACTGGGAGTGGGGATTTGTGCTGAAGTGACTGTATTATGAAATCCGTGACTGGGAGAACACTTAGTGACCAAGAGGAATTTAGGTGAAATGCCATATGAGGTGTTCTTGATATGGTGAAAGGGGAGTGTTTTGGTTAGGCTGGAGAAACTTTGGGATCCTGAAGTGTGTTATAAAGAATGTCTTTGTAAACAGAACAGAGAAAAAACAAGGTGGTGGAGTTTTGTTTTCCTTCCTGAAGAGAGGAGGTGTGTCATAGGGTCCTGGGTCCCTGTGAGTAGAACTGAGTCAGAGCAGGTGGGCCCATTCAAGTCAATTAAAGCAGGCTGCTCTATACATAAGCAAACAAAAGACTGGAAATGAGAGGTGGTGGGAGGATGGTTGACATCGGCTGAGCCTGGGGAAGAGAAGCAAAGACACAATGGAGTGGAGCTCATTCCAGGCGGTGGTACTTTAGGTAAGAGGTGAGGTGCTGAGGGAAGCATCCCTGGGGTGTACGGCTCTAGGAAGGGAGCAGAGCTGGCTAGAACTGGCAAACTGCTGGAACCAGGAGTACTAGAGATCTCTGGGAGAGGGGGCCCTGAAGGTAGGGCAAAGGAGGAAGGTAAAAGGTTGTTCTCTGTTTGTTTACTTGTCTGTTTTAAGAAAATAAGCCAACTTTAAGGAAAGTGGGACTGGCAGTGTATGTGTTTGGAAGCTCGGAAGAAGCCCAGCCCAATGACACATACCAGGAAATAGATTCCTCTTATTTCTGTTTATGGGCATACAGGTGAAAATGGGGTAAAAAGTCCCTGTGGTATTTATTCCAATGGTTATGGTGGAAGGGTATTCCATGTTCCTGCTATTATGGGATGTGAGTTTGCTAAGTCACCCCATCATATGATGAAATGGATGCTGTCTTTTTGAAAAACTACCACTAATTCATTTGAGGTTTTTCATATAATTTACAGACCTATATTACCTCCTTTAAATGTTAGTTCTATATATTAAGACTTTTTGAGTCTTTGCTGCCACTTATGAAAGTTATGATAGCAGTAAATTATTTCTCTATATTACCGTAGGTATTCATAAGGTACCTGTCATCTTGCCTTGAGTGCCAATCATTTAGCACCCATGAGTAAATTTTTTCATGGAATAGTCTAGTTATGTAATCAGAGATCAACAAAATATTATTAAAAATTATATATTGTCAGAGGGAAATCTTGCTATATTGATCTCTCAGGGCACACCAAGCTGAATGTAGGTATATGATTGGTAACACCCTCTAGCTGCAGCTACCCTCAGCACTGATGGCATTAATAACACTGAATTTACAGTAAACATTTTTTTAGAACTAAATTTGTTATTAGTGGGGTTATCAGGATTCAAATTATTACAAAAAAAACATGAAGGGAATAAATAATCTGTTTTTAATACCTGACTGCTTAAATATTTTCTTCCAGCTTTGTTGTAGCAGAACAGATTTTTTTGCAGTACTTTTCAATGCATGAGTAAGAAGCAGGCAGAAATATGGTATTCTATGTGAGCTTTGATATTCCTTAGGTTTTTTTCTGTAGTTGCAGCCTTACCCTTAGTAACTTAAGGTGAAAGGATAAAAATTTGGCTACTGAACCAGGGAAAGGTCAAAACAGGTGTTTAAAAGTGAATTCACTTTGAACAGTGCCATGTTGCTCATAACCTCTAAATTGTCAGTAACAACTGAAATTAGCATTTTGAGTAAATCAGTATTCTTTTGCCTTCAGCTATCATTCTAGAGAAGTGAACTCCTTTACAACCCTAATTGTACAAGGAAGATCAGCCAGACAGAAAGGTCAACTTTTTCTTGATTGTTTTCCCCATTAATCTTCTTATTCAGTAGTATTTTTACAATATTGTACTGTTAAAATTTTTATAACAATTATGATTTAATGATGCATTTATAAAATCAATCAAGAAAAGTTCATTTAAAACAAATTGTTACTTCAAAGGGAGTTGAATATTGATGCATCAAACTTAATTTTTAATTTTTCAGATGATTAAAGGAATTTATTGTAGGGGATTTGATCTTGCTGTTTGATCCTGGTGATCCCCAGTGTTCATGCAGCACCCGTTGAAATCGGTGTGGTTCTGTTTACCCCACTTTCATAGACTTAATTATGGGATCAGGGTGTGTGTGTGTATGTTTTAAATAACGTTGGAGCCATGTGTCTGCTGGAATGCTGTGAGGGAACCACACCCTCAAGGCCATGTCCTTGCCAGCCTTTATCTCCAGGAGTTTCTATTAAAAACAACATGAAGGCCTCTTTCCAAGCACCAGTGCTGCACTGCCAATATTTTAACAAGGGACTAACATCAATAGTCCTCTGTACCCTGTGATAAACCTCATAGAGTGAGTGAGAGTGTGTGTGTGAGAGAGTGAAAGACTGAGAAATCTACTCTGTCGTCTTCCTACTGAAACAAAAAAGCTCCACAATGAAGACAATAATCATAGAATATCAGAGTTGGAAGGGACCTCAGGAGGTCATCTAGTCCAACCCCCTGCTCAAACAGGCCCAACTCCGAACTAAATCATCCAACAGATTTTTGTCCCATATCTGTAAATGGCCCCTCAAGGATTGAGCTCACAACCCTGGGTTTAGCAGGCCAATGTGCAAACTACTGAGCTATTCCTCCCCCCATTAATGTAGTCTAATCTTACACTGGGGGTCACTTTCTGGAGGATTCTCTGTACCTTGAAGTCCTTAAAACAAGATTAGAGGACTTCAGTAGCTCAGATATAGGTGAGAGGTATATTGCAGGAATGGGTTGGTAAAATTCTGTGGCCTGCATTGTGCAGGAGGTCAGACTAGATGATCATAATGGTCCCTTCTAAAGTCTATGAGACAAATAGTATTATTTCAGAGAACCAGGAATGCCCTAGCCCTTTGATTCAATAGCTGATGCAGAATGTAGTAAAAGTGGCATTACATTTGCTATTGCCCCATCTTTTTACAGCTGCTTAGAGCAAACCCAACACTTTCTTCCTTCAGCAGTGCTTACTTTTGGTGTCACTTGAGCAAAAAAATGGTAAATTTGGGAAGAAAAAGGCACTGTATACCAATACTGTAGAAAAGATTTAGGGGTACAGAAAGTATGCATTTGTTGGGTGCCTGTATATCTACTATGCTACAACAGGTCCATTGTCCAGAGTATTGGTTAGGCACACAGTTAGAAACTAATATGCATACACGTATGCAAACCATTTTTCTCAACCATTGAATAAGGCTGGTATGGCATAGTGCATTTCATAAGTACTAGCCATTTCTGCTACAACCTGTGTTAGCGCTACAAGATCTGAAGAGATGGCTCAGGCCTCAAACTGAAGCAAAAGATAGTAGAAGTGGAGGAGAATTTCCTGGATGAGCTGCACTGCTGCTTAATGGGAGTCTTGCCATTGACCATAATGAAAGCTAGATCATACCTCCGTATGATACATTCTTGCATTAGAACACTGACAGAATATTTTTCTTTTACTCTATCCAGTAGGAACAGTGAAAGCCTCTAAATTTGCATAGACAAACATTTTGTCCACAAGATACAGGTAGTTCTATCTGCTCTGTCAAATCTTGAGTTCATATGCAAAATCTAGTATGCATACAAAATTGCACCTCTGTGATATGGTGATTGGCTCACTGTGAAAACCTAGGAGAGAAAACTTTGAGAGAGAAAATTACACTTGCAAACTTAGTAGCTCAGCTAAAAAATTTGGCTGTGAATCAGGAAACTATGATGGAAGAAGTTTATAATGAAAAAACATTACAAGTTTTGCTGGTATTGGTGAAAGCATTTTGTTTGGGAGTTTTCTGCATATGCCAGAAGTAGCAGGTGTTGTGTTGCTGTGGTTGTCATGGTAAAATTATTCCATTTAAAGATAAAAAATGACTAACCTTATAGAAACCTATAAGGCAGTAACTATTGGCTGTACCTTGGCTTTATTTGTATAGCACAGACTCCTTAGCACTAGAGAGGAAAAGAGAATAGAATTAACTGATTAATAACAGAATTTTTCAAATTTAGGAATGTCTTGACATTTGTAGAGTACGCAGCAGCACAGTGTTTGATGTTTGTGTGGATCAGTGAGAGCTTGAGGAAACCAGTGAGGGGATGGATAGGAATAGGCAATGTGGGAACCTCTACCTATGGAGCTTTATGGCTGTCATCACTATTCTAGAGCTTGATGCCTCATCATCTTGAATATATTTATCCTCACAACATCCCAGTGAAGTAGGAAATGCTATTTTCCCCACTTTGCAGATGGGGACAATGGCAGAGCCAGGAATTGAGCATGAATCTTGGTGTCCGAAGGCCCAGCACCCTAATCACTGGGCCAGTCTTCCTCTCCTAGGCAGGGCCAGCCTGGAAGCAGGAGGCCAAGCAGTATCCAGATAAATGAGGTATGTGGAGTAGGAATGTAGGGATTTGATAGACAATGGCACAGAGGATATACTTTTGATGGCAGGATGAGTGGAGGAGTTGTCACTGTGTGAGATATTCAGGAGGACAGATATTCAGAGGGTAAGCAGAGGTACAGAACCATCTCTGAAAATTTGGCTTTGTTGTAGAAATGATTGCGGCACAGTGGGGAGTGCAGCTACCCAGGGGTCAAAAGTCAACCCTGAGACGCCATCTTTGTAGTTTATTGACATTAATAAAAGGCTTAATGAAAATAGCTTCCAGCATTTTTAAAATGAACTCTAGCATTAATGGACTGTTGATAAGACTGTTCAGCTGTGACCAAGTTTGAGTATGTTAAGGCATTTATGTAAAGGAACATTTCCATACGCCAGCAGACATTCAAAAACTATTTTATCCAAGGCATGTATAACTGTTATAAATCTTTATTGTATTTCCTTTACCCACAGTGCTGATTTCCATATTTGTGTGTCTTTTGTACTCAGCCCTCTCTTCCTTGTCTTGATCAGTGAATCAGTCAGTATCGTGAAACTAGTTGTGATGTCAAACACTCATTTTGAGTCATCAATGAACAGATCAGGTGTGTAAAGACAGATTAGCAGGAGAAGGGAAGGAAAAGCTCTGAGAGTTTGATTCAATTGTGGTGAAGTGTTATGAACAGCTCCCTAAATGTGGCAATTGTTATATAACTTATGATACACAATGCATTGACTGATACTGTACTAAATTCTGTGCAAATGGTCTCCATGTCCTGTGTTGATTGGAATCCATAACCTAAAAACCACCACCAGAGTTGGCAACCTTAATAGCAATTTCACCACAGAAGCCAAAGAGTTTATCCTCAGTTTCAATAACTTCTCAGTGTCCTTTCTGGTGAAAATTGAGGTACGTTGACAAAGCAACATGGGAAGTTGGTACTGCTGCTGCCCATGTAGTACCTGTTCTGTAGATAAATAGGACATGTTAGTCCTCTCTCTTTCATGACTGAATCAGGCAAACATCCACAACATTAAGAGCCAGCTCCAAGACCCACTGAAATCAACTGAAAGATGTCCACTGACTTCACTGGGTTTTGGATCAAGCCCTAAATTCACTGAAATTCTTGAAGACTGTTTTGAGCAGCTTCTTTAAATCCGCTCTTGGTTTTCTGATTGAGGATTGCAATTAGTTGTTCATCATTGATTGTTAGATTCGTTTGTTCTTAAACTACTTAAAGCTTTTGGGTTTTACAAATGTAGCACTTTACATTTACTCGTTACAATGTCCATGGGTCTGACTTTAGCAGAATTAATATCTCAGTTCTGACAATGATTTTTAACTCCTTTTATTAGATTATTTACATCATCTTAAAAACTTGCTATTTTGAAAATAGTGATATGTAGTATGCTTTATCCTTTCTAACTTCACTAACATTCATTATTGAAGGATTTGGAGTGTGTACCATTTTTATTGTAGTTTATTTCATTTAACTCAAACCGGCATGCATAATACTCATGAATAGATGAGAGGGAGCCATCTTGTGGCTCACCCACAGTGTTACTGACAAAATTGATTAAAATGTTATTTACTAACATTTGATTAAAATGAAAATTTTAATTAAAAACATTGAAAATTTGATTAAAATGTTATTTACTAACTGGAAAATGAGCCCCTGTGATCCACTATATGATTAAGTTAAGCAGTACAACCAACAAGCCTAGGAGAGTGATATAAGGGTTAGTTTCCTATACTATTAGTCCTAGAAGTATAGAACTGGAAGGGGCCTCAAGAGGTCTAGTCCACTTCCCTGCACTAAAGGCAGGATTAAGTGTTATCTAGACCCTCCCTGTCAGGTTTTTGGAAGTATTTTTTTTTAACAAGTTAGACAGTGATGGAAATTCCACAACCTCCCTAAGTAATTTATTCCAGTGCTTAACCACCCGGAGAAGGAAATTTTTCTGAATGTCAACTTAGACCTCCCTTGCTGCAATTTTAAGACCATTATGTCTGTCTAATCCTCAGAGGTTAAGAACAATTTTCTCCCTCCTACGTTTAACAACCTTTTATGTAGTTAAAAACTATTATGTCCTTCCCTTTAGTTCTCCAGACTAAACAAAGCCATTTTTTCCAATCTTTCTTCATGGGTTATGTTTTCTAGACATTTTTGTTCTCCTCTGGACTTTCTCCAATTTGCCCATATCTTTTCTGAAATGTGATACTGAGAATGGACATGTTTTCAACTGAGGCTTGTCAGCGTGGAGTAGAATGGAATAATTACTACTTGTGTCTTGCTTACAATAATCCTGCTAATACATCCCAGAATTTTTTTTAATTTTTTTTTTGCAACAGTGTTGCACTAAATCATATTTAGCTTGTGATCCACTATGACCCCCAGATCCCTTTCCGCAGTACTCCATGCTAGGCCATCACTTTCCATTTTGTATGTGTGTAATTGATCCTTCCTAAGTGGAATACTTTGCATTTGTTTTCATTGAATTTCATACTGTTTACTTCAGACCATTTCTCCAGTTTGTTCAGATCATTTTGAATTTTAATCCTATCCTCCAAAGCATTTGCAACTCTAGCTTGGTATTATCTGCAAATATTTTAAGTGTACTATCTATATCAGTATCTATCTAAATCATTGGTAAAGATATTGAACAGACCTAGAACCAGAACTGATCGCAGTGGGATCCACTGTGAGCTATTGATAATTACTCTCTGGGAACAGTTTTCCAACCAGTTATGCACCCACCTTATAGAAGATTCATCTGGGCAGTATTTCCCTAGTTTGTTTGTTTAGAAGTTCACTTCAGACTGTATCTAAAGCCTTACAAAGTCAAAATATACTATATCTATAGTTTTTTCCTATATCTACAGGCTTGTTAAGCTGTCAAAAGTTTTAGGTTGGCTTGATGCGATTAGTTGACAAATCTATGCCACTGTTACTTACCACATTATTTTCTAGGTGTTTGCAAATTGATTGCTTATTTATTTGCTACATTCTTTCCCGGTACAGAAGTTAAGATGACTGGTCTTATGACTATTTCCTGGGTTGACCTTATTTCTTTTTTTTTATAAATTGGCACTATATTTGCCCTTTCCTCAGACCCTTGGAACCACTCACATCTTCCATGAGTTAGTGAACACAATTATTAATGGCTAAGAGAGGTCCTCAGTCAGCTCCTTGAATATTCTAGGTAACTAGAGTCTCTGGTGACTCAAAACCATCTAACTTGTCTAAGTAATTTTTAACTTGAATTTATTTATTTAATTATTATTATTTATTATTATTTAATTATATATAACTTAAGGAAAGAACAATTTTTAGCTTCAGATCCCACCTCATTTTCACTGGAGTTCATTATGCTAGCTATCAATTGCTACTAACCTTTTTGGTAAAACTGAAACAATGTGATTTAGCTTCTGTTGCTGTTCTTCCCCCTCATTATTGAGTAACAGTCTTATCCTGTCCTTGGTCTTCCTCTTGCTTCTAATGTATTTCTAGAATGTTTTCTTGTTACCCTTTATAACTAGGTAGTTTAGTCTTGTGTTTTGGCCTTTCTAATTCTGTCCCTACATGCTTGTTTATATTCATCCGTGGTAATTTGACCTAGTTTTTGTAGGACTTTGTTTCAGATCATTGATGATCTCCTGATAAAGTCAGGGTGGTCTTTTGCCATACTACTATATAGTGGAAATTATTATTGTGTTCTTAATGTCTCTTTGGAAAAACTGCCAACACTTTTTTGAATGGTTTTCCCCTCCCCCTTAGATTCGCTTCCCATGGGATCTTACCTTCCAACTCCCTGAGTTTGCTAAAGTCTGCCTTCTTGAAGTCCATTCTTTATTGTGCTGTTTTCCCACCTATCATTCCTTAGGATAATGAGTTCATCATTTCATGATCACTTTCATCCAATTTGACTTCCACTTTCAAATTCTCAAACAGTTCCTCCCTGTTTGTCAAAATCCAATGTAAAACAGCCTCTCCCCTAGTAACCTCCTTCACCTCCTGAAATAATAAAGTCTCCAATGCATTCCAAGAACTTGTCGGATGATCTCTGCCCTGCTGTATTTTCCCACAGATGTCTGAGTAATTGAAGTCGTCCCCCCCCCCCCCCCCCCCCGATCACCAAGTCCTATTCTTTGGATATTTTTGTTAGTAGTTCTTATAAAAAGCCTCTACCCCTTGTTCTTGGTTAGGTGGCCGTGGTTTTACCCCCTTTATCCTTACTGAGAGACCTTCAAAAAGTCTGTCTCCTATTTCCATCTCAACCTCAGTTCAAGTGTATACATCTTTGATACAAGACAACAGCTCCCTTTCCCCCTGTATGCCTTCCCTGAGCAAGTTGTACCCATATACCAATATTCTAGTCATGTATTCAATCCAAGTCTCTGTGATGCCAAATATGTTATAATTGTGATAGTTCACTTGCATTTCTAGTTCTTCCTGTTTATTCCCCATACTTTTTGCATTAGTATACAGACTTCTAATACACTGATTTGATTGTTTTCCTCTTGTCTCTCTCCCTTGTCCCTGCTATAATGGCCCATGCTCCCTTCCAGAGTCTGTCCCTTCTCCTGTCTCCACAGTTTTGACTTCCCAGTGAGCTTTTGTCTCCTGCCCCCATCAAACCTAGTTTAAAGGCCCTGTCACTAGATTAGCCATTCTGTATCCAAAGATACTCTTCCCTTTCTTCTGTAGGTGGTACCGATCTTTGATCATCAATCCTTCTTCCTGGAACAGCATCCTGTAGTCAAGGAAGCCAATGTCCTCCTGGCAACACCATCCACACAGACAGGCATTCGCTTCCCAGAATGCATCTGTCTCTGCCTGGGCTTCTACCCTTGGCCAGAAGGATCAAAGAGAACACCATCTGCACCTTACACCTGGAGCCCTGTCATCATTTCTCATCTGTTCAGGGTCACAACTCATAGTATCATTGGTGCCCACACGGATGAGTAGAATTCTCTGACTAACCATACAAAAGCCTCAACCTCTTAAAGTGTGGTGAGGTCATTCTGATGTCACTAACTTGTTCTACACTAGTGTAGTTCCACTAATTTACATAAAATAAGTAATTCAAGGGATTGTTTTATAAAACCATGTGATGCTTACTAGACCTATAGAATGTCCAATGAATAGGTATTTATATGATGCCAAGGACTGATGCAGTGTTGCCTGGTGCTCTTCACAATGGGTCAGGTTTATATTATAGTGTAGCCCTTCTGGCTTGTTAGTGAGCTTGATCCAAAACTCACTGAAGTCAGTGAGAGACTCCCAGTTACTTTGATGGGATTTAGAGTAGCCCTATAGTACTGAGAGGGTTTAAATGGTGAGGACAAGTAACAGGATCTGACCTTACAGGGGATTTTTTTTGTACTAACAAAATCAAATTGGTTAACTGTTTCATTTTGTCAAATATAGAGCTTGAAGCATAGAATGCATATTGATGTGATAAATTAAAATATTTTTTAAAAAAAATCCTGGTTTATTTTCACTGACATAAATAGATGAATTAATGTCTGGTTCAAATTTGTTTCAGTATAAATTTCCTAATTAGGGGGATATTTTTATTTGCTTAACTCTAAATTTTTTCTTTAATACAGCCTCAATACATCATTAAAAGAATTGTTCACCTGTTTACTAATGACTCATTTTAGTCCTTCTAGTTTCTGAAGAATGCTATGTTTTGGTACTAGCAAATTTCAAGTGGCTTACATTAGGAAGGAAGTTTCTTTTATCACTATAATATCTGTTCACAACAATATTGCATTACAGAGGTAGAAAAAAAATGTTGTAGCCCATCAAAGGCCGATATAATGGTTCTCTAAAAAATATAAATTGGTGTAGGAGGGCAAAATTATTCACTTTAGATGCACATAGACTTCAAGGACTGTGGATCAGGTCTTTAGATCCTCTTGCTGGGGTCATCCTTCGGAATTCTGTTTTCCTTACAAAAACAAATAACCTATTGGCCTCAAAGGGACATTCTCTGCATGCAGGGAGAACAAAATATTGGAGTCAAGATCTGCTGTGTGAATCAAACGGAACTGATTTCTGAAAACATTGAACAGTATTCTGAAAAAAGATACCTTTATTTTTTCAAACAAAATATCTACAATTACATGAATACCATAAACTGCACATGTTTTAACACCTCTGCAGAGAATGTTAGCTGTAGTGCTGAATATAAGGTATTATAATACAAAGAATTTAATCAAATTCATGCATGTCACTTTTTTTATAGAATTTTACTAAAAAGAAATACTTCTAAATGAAAACTGCCATTGTTGTTTTAGACAGAATTCACAGGAAGAAATGTTTAAAAATCAGACAATTAATACACCCATATTAATATATATTAATTTAGCCTCTTAAAAAAGCTTGGATCACTATCACACAAGCTACTGTATATAATAAAATTTTATGTTGAAAGCTTATGGCACAATTTCTTCATATACAGCTCACAATTACATATCAATGGAATGTCAATATTAACTTTAGTCCATTTATCTATTAACTTCATTCTATCATACATTTTGAAATACAAATGTAAGAAATGTCTCTTGCATATTTCACAAAGATGAAAGTGAAGAAGTGCAATAATATTCAAGCATGTCAAGAAAGCAGAATGAGCTGACACTCTTCTAGCATTTCACCTACTGCTTCTAGCAATCGAACCTGCTTTCACAAGCCTGCCGAACTGATAATATTTCAGGAACTACTGTATGTAATGTGTTGCCTGAAGGCACCATTTCTAGAACTGTTGTAAAATGAAAACTACTTCTTGTTAACAAGCAGTTTAATTTGATTTTTTTAAAATATATTTTTCATCTTGGCCTTTTAAAAATGTTATGCTTGTCTGACATCATTATCTTTATAAATAATCATGTGGCATCTTGTACAGTAAGATGTGGATAAAAATAATTTACAGGGGGTATTGTAAATTCATTAGATTGTTTAGCAGTTTAGAGGTATAAGGCCACATTTTACTCTGTTAGATCAGATTAACTCCCACAATAGTCTAGATGAGAGCAGAATTTACACATAAAAGTCCAATAAATGCTAAATGTAAATACTAAGTGCATTACTTTCTTGCATCCAGCAAGTTTAATTGGGCTTGGTTATCATATGAACTAATTTTCATCTAATACAAAATTATTGCTAGAAAGAATACATTTGAATCCTTCTAGTGTTAAGGAAGACTTTATCTTTCACTGTTCTGAACTGTGTATGTGTTTTACTCTTTTAATTTTAATCCTGGTTTCAACTACATTATCGAACAGTAGTTCTGGAATTTACCATGGTACAAAGTGGAAGCATTTCTTCATTCCTGCAGTCTAAAGTGCAAATCTGAATTGCTTAAACAGAATCGCATCAAGGGTTTAAGTTGGACTTCTCATAAAGCAGCCTACAAGAAAGCTGTGGCAAAAATTACAAAAGAGAGAGAAGCGGAGTGCTAAGAGGAAAAACATGTCAGAGAATTCAGAGAGAGACTATATTTGGCTGATATAGGACCAAAGAAAAAAATAAAGTTGTTTGTGACTTCCACCAACCCATCTGAAAAACTGGTGCCTACTGTCAAGGTTCCTTGAAGCTACATTATGGTGATAGCAATGAGTTAGTTTACATCTGCCTTTGAATAGGTAACTTACAAATAAAAATGACTCTATTTTCTTCTTTTGCCCACATCTTAGAAATACCAGGAAACAATGAATACTAATGTTTTCTTATTGGAAATAACTATTCAAACCAACATGAGGTTTACTTTGTTTAGGGTTCATTTGTGCCAAGGTATGGCATTTAACCAGATTCTAAGCTGCTACACCAGTGGTTCTCAAACTTTTTCTATTGGTGACCCCTTTTGGACACCAGGCCTCTAAGCGCAACCCCCGCCTTAGGGGTCGGGGCAGGGACTGGGCTGGGGTGTGTGTGCCACCCTTAGGGGGCGGGGCCGGGCTGGGAGGGGGGTGCCAGCAGCCCTCCAGGGCAGGGGCTGAGCTGGGGGGGTTAGGAGTGCCAGCCCCCCGGGGAAGGGGCCGGGCTCAGGGGAGGGTGCCAACAAAGTCCCGGGGTGCCGCGGCAGCCCGGCGCAGCAGGGCCTGGGGCTCAGGTCGCTGCCGGAAGCCTGCCGTAGCAGGGGCCAGGTCCGGGGCTCTGGGCGATGCCGGCAGCCTGCCGATCCCTGGGCCAGGTCTGGGGTCCTGCCCGCCACAGCAGGGGCCAAGGCCCAGAGCACCGCCAGCAGCCCACCGCAGTAGGGGCTGGGTCTCGGGGACCGCCAGCAGCCCACCGCAGCAGGGGCCAGGGCCCCAGGTGCCGCTGGCAGCCCGCTGCGGCAGGGGCTGGGTCCAGGGCTTGGGGCACCGCCAACGGCCCACCGCAGCAGGGGCCAGGTCTGGGGCTCCGTCAGCAGCCCACCGCAGCAGGGGCCAGGTCTGGGGTTCGGGGCGCCGCTGACAGGGGTCGGGCTTGGGGTTCGGGGTGCTGCTGGCAGAGGGCAGAGGGCAGGGCCATCTGCCGGCAGCAGGGGCTCACGACCCCCATATTATCAGGTTGCGACCCCTCGAGGGGTCCTGACCCCCACTTTGAGAACCAATGTGCTACACTAACAAATTTAAGTGAATAAGGCCCCACATCATTTGCAATATTACAGATCCTGCAATACTAGTCTTTCACTGCAATTTTTATTTTAATTGGCTTGTTTTGAACAGTCCACAATTTTGTATACATTTTGAGTATGTGATTAGCACTGCCAGTAAAATGTAAAAGGCTAAAGTGACTGGACTTGATTTTCTACAGCAGTTGTGTAAGACTTTAAGTTTTCTGAATTTTATATTCTACCAGTCACTTTTTAAAACTGAATTTAATATAGTTACAGCAAAATGTCTGGTTTATGTATTTTTAAAAAAATGCTGTCATAATACAATACTTGAGTGTTTTATATTGTTCCAGCAATTTTTTTTCTTAAATAGGTCTAATCTGGCTTTTCCGAATTACCACAAGTCATAGAGGTCCATTATTACTTTTCCATGTCTTGTCTGCAACTCAGTGGCAATTTATTTTGAAGATCATCTAGTGATTCAATTAGCACCTTAACTATGAGTTATCTGCTTAAAAAAATGAGGATGCCTATCTGTTTGAATACAATATGATACACAGATCTCATTTTGCTTCCTCTCATTTTTTTCTCAAGAATGGAGGGTTTTATCAGGAGGTGTTCTCTGTAAACTCCAGTCTTCAAACCCCTGAAGAAAACAGGTTCCACGATTGTGCATCTTGGGGCAAATACCTAAGGAACAAGGTCATTCGGCTACACAGTTTTCTGTTCTTCCCCACCCTTTGGCTTAGTGCTTCTGAGCCATGCAGCCATAGGCTCCTCTTCCTGCCCTTCTGCCTTATCCCCCTTCCTCTGGGGTCTAAACAGCATAAACTCTTTCACTTTTTCATGTGAATCTGCCATTTAGAAGGTGACTAGGGAAAGCACAGCACCTATTTTAAGGTCAGTAGTTTTCTCCAGACACATTACACTCCAGATGTATGGAGGAGATCTTGTGTCATTGTGGAACATGAGTAGCATGCTACATGATCCCAGCTTCCTTTTCCATTATGCCTGCATCAGTTCTATGAGAATGGATTTCTTTCTACCTGTGTAACAAGTCTGGCATATTGGGCCCCAAATTATTTCTCTAATCTCAATGCATTACTTTTGTCCTCTCACTTTAAATTTCATGGCACAACCACAGAAAGCAGGAGTATGCAAGCTGACTTGCAAACAGTGTGGAAGAGACAGGGCTTTATGTGGGCAAGAAACCTGCCCTTCTTGAGTGGTTAACCAAATGCCTCTTATGTTAGTAGTCCTGGCACTCTGGAGGGCACAGGAACACTATGGCCAGTTCACTGGGGGAAGCAGATTAATATCTCTAGGGCAAGGAGAAGTTTTGCCCAAAGCATAACAACTAGGGCTGGCTGGGGAATTTTTCAGTTAAATGTTTGTTTTTGGCCTGCTGATTCATGAAAGCTGAAACTTTTCATGGGAAAGGATCTGTTTCTCAACTTGAAAAAAAAATCCATTTTCTCCCCCTTGAAATATATCAAAATGAAACATTTAAACATTTAGAAAGGAAAAATTCCAGTTTCACCATTTGAAATGACGTTTTTCATTCAGCTCATTATAGTTTTTAAATGGTCAAAATAGAAAAAAAATCTTGAAATCATCAAAATATTTCAGCTGACTCGAACTGATTTTTTTTAAAAAAATATTTTACTGGTGGGGAAGAGGGGGGTTTGATTCTTGAACATTTTTCAATAGTCAACTTTTTCAGGTCCCAAATCAGAACATAATTTTGAAATCAGGAAAAAATTTGTGCATAGGTTTATTAGAACTTGGCAGGAACCTCCTCACTATTCTTTCACTGACTCTGTACTGCCCCCTATTCACACCTGTGGCATAAATATCTCAATCTCTTACTTAATATTTAAAGTTTCTTCCAATGTTGGTTTGCCTAACATGGGTGTAGGGTAGGTGTGTTGTGCTGTTTTGTCACCCCCTCTCTATTGTCCATCCTGACATTTATATCTGTATAAAAAGAATCCGTTTTAAGACTAAGATCATCCTAGCTGATAAGCCCCTGGCTCTGAGAGATCATTCCTGGATTTGAGTGGTTGGTTGGCATGCCTGCTGGTGCTTTGGACTTTTTTTCCCCCATAGGCACTAATGGGTAGCTGGTATTTTGTGACATGAGACAACTTAAAATCTTACTTGACAATTCTGTCATTTTATGATCTTCTTACATTCAATGGAATATGAATACGTTGAATAAAGTAGCCAGTCAGCAGTTTGCAACCTAAACAGTGCCTTTTGCTGAAATAAATGTTTCTTAGCTAATTGAAAAGGCCTCTGTTACATAGGCAAGTGTTACCATAGGGATCTCCTAAAAAATGTAGAGTTGTCTTCTGGGGGAGAAATCTTGACCCCATTGACTTCAGTGGAGCAAGACTGCACATCAAGTAGTTAACTAGAAAAAAAAATCACAACTTGCTGGATGATTGTTAGTAGTTACAAAATAAATCACTGTTGTTTGTCCCTTTCTGTTCTTGGTACCACTACTAAAGCAAAGACATTCCAGAAATATTCCAATAACAGATTTCTCCTATTTTTTTAAATATAACATACAGAACTATAAATAGATAAATTTTTAGAAATAATTTTCAATACTCTAAATACTCCCTTCAATACATGGCTGCCATTAGTATCAATGTAATACACTGTCATCACATATTAAATATACATCATTTTAATCCAGTAGGGATGTCTGAAAAGTAATCATACTGAAGGTCCATGGGGTTACAATGTATTTACAGTAGTTGCTAATGTGATTACCATACAGTAGTTTCAGAAATAATATGCTACACTGATTTCCTCCCCTCCCCTTCCTCCAATCACTCAAGGGGGGAGGAGGGTGTTCATGGATAATTATTGGTCTTATCTGGCTCTTCTCAGTTTTTCTCTGTCCTGCCAAACAGTTTTGTTTGTAACTGTTAGTGCCTATTCCATTTTCTATCTTGCTTTCAAAACTTCATCTCTCTCTCTCTCCTTTTTTTTATTCATCTGATAACATCTTAATATTCTCCCACTATTTAATGTTTTACTTTGTAATTGTATTATTCACTTCTGTTCAAGTGTGTTCAACACCAACTTAGGTAGGCATAATATTCAGCCCACTGGACTTCTTTGGAAAGAATGGGTGAGATCCTCAGCTGATGTAAACTAGTGCAACCCTAGGGACTGTGTTTATTTCAGCTCAGGATCTGACCCAGTACACTCTAGATACTGATTCATCCAGAATTTTTATTGGTGTTGGAGTGGAAGGTCATTGTTTTAAATAGAAAAGAGCAAAAGACAAGCATGGAGAATTATATAAGATTTCTATGCCTGCCTCATGATGATGGGCCCAATCCTACTCCTCTTGAAATAAATGGGACACTTTATCACTGAATACAATGGGCGCAGAAATGCACCAACAAATCTTTCCAGAGATTATAGTTGAATAGTTTGCAGGAGACAAAAGGCACTTGGCCAGCTTCTCACTCTTGGGTGTATAATATATATACACACAGAGGCAGTTTTTCTGGACAGGCTATGTAAATATATTTGTGAAAATTACATCACCAATACCAAAACAATTGCTCTAAATCAATTTTCTGCATTATTGGGGGTGGGAGGGAGAAAACCTAAATAAGACCATATTCAAAATTGAAGAGGGTTATGCAATTGTTTTCTGAGACAATTTAGCACAACCAGATTGCCTTTCTTTTAAAAATCCCCCTAGCTAATCCTCAAACAAAACCAATGTTGTGTTCTAATCTTCAATGTAAGGATATGTTGCTATGATTTGTTCATATGCAATATGCCTCTAGTAATGCAGCAGATGTTTGCCTCCAGCTGTTTTGCTTTTGTGTATGCACTTTGAGCAGTAACAAACCGAAAAATTTAAATGTGCTCAAAACAAAGAAACTTTTCAAAAATAAATTCTTAGCTATTGGATATCATTACAAGTTCAGAGCATCAGGTATGCTCTTGCCTTGAGCTGTGTATAGGTTTTCATAGTTTAGAACTCTTCTCTAATGAAAAGCCAAAAAAAAAAAAAGTTACATTATTTACTGGAAGTTTTTTTAAACTATATAAAATCTAATGTGTAATAATTTGAATGACGCAATTAATGTAGTCTATGTAATTTTAAGTAGCTAAAATTTGCTCCAACAGTTTCAATTTCTTCTCCTATCTTGTACCATGAAATGCAGTAAAAATAAAAGATTGTCCTGATATAACTTTAAAAGAACTGCTTAGTGTTTTCAAAGATACAGACTATTTTCTGCCAGTGTCTAAGAAGTCACATCAGAATCTTCTCATCAAACAAGTCATTCAAAATAAGAAAAGACTGACCTGGTTATCTTTATGTACTTGTATATCAAACTTTCACTGATGATGAAAGTATCTGTGCAGAAATGTTGCCATAGTCAGCTTCAAAAAAGTTCATAAATGTTACTTTTATCAGAGATATGCTCTAAGTGACTTTTCCCTTTTGTTTTTAATGTGTCACTTTAATGTCACAGAAACATATTTTGATATGATTTTTAATTGTCTGATTTGTTTCCCCAAATATTGCGGCTTCTGAACAGCTACCTGCTGAGAAAAACATCTTTTAATCCTTTTTGATTTTTATTTTCTCTTTCAGCTTATCCAAAGATGATTGTAAGTAATTAAAAATACTTAGGAGCAACAATTCTTAAAAAACAGTACCTTGTTCCCATTGTGATATGCACAGTACTAGAAAGTTTGACCAATGGGTCACTTCAGACTGGGCAATCGGTATTTGGTGCTACTTTGAGCATTACATGGCCATGTTTTTTAAGCTCCAGGGGAACCATAATCCATTTATTAAGAGCTTTGTATGAGTGTTCTTTTTCTTTAAAAAAGAACCCCATAATATAATTTAAATGTAGTCTGTGCTCATTACAAAACCCATTGTCGTTAATACAAGAAAATGTGCTTGAGCTCTAAAACTCAAATCAGTAGTTCATTACTAATTTGTAAACTTTAAAGGAGGGTTAGAAATCTGAATATAATCTGTTACTATGGGAGTCATCTAAGACATGTTAAACCCATTTTGTAATATTTTAAAAATACAGTTGAATTAAAAAATTGTAAGGAACTTGAAAGAATACTGTACAATTATACCACAATGTAAAAGTATGTATAAACACATTGGCAGTAAAGCTGTAGTATAGTGTTGTGACTTACTAAGGAAAAGTTGATTGTTTATTTAGTATGAAATAGAAACTTAGCAATAACAGATACATCTTCACTGGGTGTCATTCTTCATCTGTCCAATCGTGACTTTGCATAGCAAGTCAAATGAGATCTTTTTCTTTGTGCCTTTTAACTATTCCAGTGAGCATCCGTACACACACTTGCAATGGAAAACCTCCTGCTGAACATGCAGGCCCAAACAGTATGTATAAGAAGCCTTAATCTTCTTATTGGTGAATGTCCTCATGCCTAATGATTTTATAGATAACCCAGTAAAAAATGTTGAAAATCAGAAAGGCTAATGGGAAGCAAGCTCTGGAAATGGTATCAATTTTCTTGGCTCGGTCAATGAATACCTTCCTCATTTCATCGTGGCTTTTTGGTGCAGCTTGAATGGGGTTATTTGGCCCCTTTGGAGTCACTCCATCTTTTGCTTGCAGACATGGCCCCATTCCATAGGCTGTAAAACTGAATCGACTTTCCCTTATGTCATCGTCCTGTTGAAGAAAAGTAAGAAAGTTCTTCAGTTACACAGATTTCTCACCTGCTGAAAACAAAGTTCTGAGTCCTTACTTCAGTGGCTTTTTTATCCTACCACTTTATATTTGCTGGATGACCTCTTGGTCCCGTTGAAGTCAATGGCAAAGTTCCCATTGATTTCAATGAGGGTGGGATTTCACCAACTGCCATTTAAATATACATAATCTATTCAACTTTCATTATTTCTAATGATCTGTGATTGGACAAATTATCAATTTACTCTGTCCTTTCCCATTTAAGGCCTAATTTCCTGGTCTTCAACCAGGCAAAACACACATTGCTCTTTTGGTCAGGGACCATATCACTTGTACTGTACATAATATCTAGAGGCTATGGCCCCATTTTTGCATCATAGTACATATAACATGTTGAAATCAATTAAATTAGTGGGAATTCTGCCTGCTTGAATACTGCACATCTACTTAAGGTAAAAATTAGACTATTTCTATAGTTTCATATAGATAATCAAATAAAATATTTTTTTAAAAAATGAAGGTAAATTTTGGGTTAAATGTTATAAGTAGAGAAGGCTAAGGTACAGGAGTCAAAACTAAGGGCCATATTCTTTGCAGTTCCTCTACTGTACATTCAGAACAAATCCATTGATGTCAATGAAGTTATTCTGGATTTACTCATGTGTGAGTGAGAATTAAATTTGGTCCTAACTCACACTGAATGGAAAGAAGAATTCTATACAGAAAGGGGGATGTAGTACATGTCTAAAGAGTTGGCTTTCATTTTGTGAGCACATTTTGCATCACTACTTAACCAACTACAGGTACCAGGTAGGGAGAGATGCACAGGCTCAAATTTGCTGCTGTGACTTATTCTGCAGGTGCAAATATAAATATACAAACTGTACACAGGAACTGAGGCCAGGTCCAAAACTCACTGAAAGTATATCCCAAAGTCTCCTTTACCTTCAAACTATGTGTTTTTTCTTCAATACACAGACTGAAGAAAAAACGAATCCAATTACTTTTGAGGAATTAACATTTGAATTAATTGTAAACTCTATTTCTTGTTTTTATCTGATCTCATTTAAGTGCTTTCTTAGCATATGCTTTTAAGATCTCAAGTGCAACAAAATAAAAAAAATAAGTATTTGTCTTATTTCTCAAATAATTATGTAGTTAAGAAAAGTTATGCCTTAAAAGAATAGAAGAAAATAGTTACAAATTACACTTGAAAAGGAACTGTATTTCCACTCTCCCATGAGAATCTGAGTTTTCAAAAAAAGCCCCTGTCCTGAATTAAGATGAAAATTAGAAATCTTAATTTTTTTCATGAACCAAAAATAGAGAGAATCCTATCAGATCAACTGAAATGTTTCATTTCAAAACATTTCACTTTGATTTAGACTTTTAATATTTTTTCCTACAAGTTAACTTCTAAACCAAAAGTCCTCTGAAGCACTAAAAAAACAAAACAAAAACCAAGCCTGAAGTTTTTGTTTTGAGAATGTCAAAATGGATTGACTTGAAAATTTCTAAGCTTGTTGTTGTTGTGTTTTTGTCAAAATGGGAAGTTTGTCAAAACCATTCCTTTCCTGTGAACAGTTTTGGTGTTGACAAATCAACATATTCTGGAAAAAACAACATTTGGTTAAACTGAAAAGTTTAGGCTCACAATCACCTCAGGAATTTTAAATGAAAACTGCACATACAGCTGTTTCTGAATTGTTCCAGCCAGAGTCCCACAATGGTGGTGTAAATTGTTTCCATTCCACTGAAATGTTTTTTAAATTTATACTGTTGCAATCCTATAAACATATTCACAGTTCTATGTTTTAATACTGGCTTTATTGTGATTAATAATGTACTCTACTGGCTTTATTGTGATTAATAATGTACTCTAGTAAACAAAATAAAAAGTAAAATTAACATGAAAGCAAGAAAACAGCAGTTATTTTAAAAAAAAAACCATGGGGATGAATAACAGAAATATAAAATGATATCAGGGTGCAAATGTTCTGACATGATTAAACAAAACCATTTTAGATTACTCTGGTACCAGTATTTCTGTTGTCTGAAAACCTGGGAAATAACATGTTTGTAATACTTTCAGTAGGAGAAATATGAAGTGCTAAAGTCCTCTTCTGTGACTCTTGACTTCAGTGGGGTTACATGTAAGATGAATTTGGTCAATATATTTTTCAATACCCAGAATCTGATGACTAAGGGCCTAGCCCTCCATATATTTGCTACTGAACGTAGGACTTACTACAGTGAGTAGTTCCACTGACCTAAAATAAATCCAACCAAGTGTTTGGTTTCTTGAAATAGTAAGGACTACTCTCAGTAGAGTATGTCTACAGGATCAGGCACTAAAATGGGACTCATAGACTAACTAAAATTAATCTTTTGAATGCTCCTTCAAAGATATTTGAGATGATTTTTTATTTTTAGATAATGCTGATGGTCCATTTGTTTTCATAAAAATAAATCCACCTATGTTGCTTCTCTTTGAAATATAATGGGGTTGTGTTCCTTTACATCTTGGCAAATATCCATTGATGGACCTATGCTCCATGAACTTATCTAATTCTTTTTGGACCCAGTTTTATTAATATATAATTAAGTGAACCAGCTCCTCAGCTGGTGAAGCCACTCAATTGGAGGTACACTGATGTACACTGCCTAAAGATCAGGACCATAGAATATCCCACTCAAAAATGCACTGAATGCTGATTTGAAAAACTAAGTCTTCATTTTAGGCTGTAATGAGGAAGCAAGTTTTCTTTTCTTTGCCTTTACATGATTTTCTGGTGCATCATCTTTGTAATTAAAAAAGAAAAAAATGAATTAACACTTATTTGTAAAAGCCTTTGCTCTTTGCCAAAGTTTTAATATAAACAAGAGGTTTTTCCATATACTGCTTAACAACTTAATCATTAAAAATGTTCAAATTGCAGTTACATATATTTTTATTAGTATACATATTTTGCCAGCTCTTTAAAAATTATAGTAATTAACGAGTACTGCTAGAGGTAGGTAAATGTTTTTGAAACACAACCAGAATTTTTAGAGGCTTGAAGGAAATGAGCTGCGTTGGTTTATTTGCATATCAATATCACTATATAAAATACCTAGGGATAAAATGATCAAAATATTTAAATTTGCCTGGGCTCAAGATGTGTTCTATTTTATGTTTTACATTTACTTTCCTCAGGAATAAGAAACATATTTGCTGAAATCTTCACTGTAATTTTAAGTAATACTAATAGTTTTAGGATGTGTTTGTATCTTTTGAGTAATTTTGAACATTTTAATGTTTTACTCTGCATTTTTTTGCAGAATGCACGTGTAGTTGAAAGCTGAATAGGCTTTTTTAAATATGTATCCAACCAAGTTATTTCTCTTAGCTCTGATGTTAATTTTTAAGCCTTCTTTGGAATAGCAGAAAGTCAAATTTTAATTTCCTGCTTTAATTCAAGATGTACACAGGTCAGTATTGACTACAGAATTAACAAAACAGGTACCTTGTTAACAACACTTCACATCATCACATACAGGTAATAATGAAGGTTAACAGAGTCCACATGGGGGAGGGGAGGAACATCAGTTCAGACAAAAGAACAGAGCCTTTGTTAATGACTGGGTATCACATTATGACAAATGGGACATCTTCTACATAGTTTACCCTTAAATTTGTACTGTAGATTTGAGCCAAAGTCCCGTCTATAGGTTCTGCACTTCTCAAGCCATTGCTACGTCGCAATGATTCATTGATTTCATTTCCATCAAGCACTCCCCCAAAATACTTTCATCAAAATGGGAGGGAAAACCAAAAAAGAAAAAGGAGAACAAAGGAAAACAAACAAAAAAGAAATGTGATTATCATTAAAAGGTATAATCAATCTAGTCTGAATCTATTTTCATTACTAAAGATACCATGATCTTTAGGTCTTTGAAAACAGAATAAAAAAGGTTGAATATTCCTGAAACTTAGAATTTAGTTTAAAAATAGAACTGTATTTTCAGTATATGTACAATATTCCTCTGTGCTTTCTTCTTTTGAAATAACAAGAAAAACTCTATATGGACCAATTATGTATGATGCTGCTAATTCTGCCTCTTCTGATGTCTCGTTCTGCTCATACAGGTGCTTTAAAAACAAAACTTTATAAAGTTAGTTGTTTTTAATTCTTAAAAAAAGTTCAGATAAAATAAATTAAAGTTTATTGAAAATGATTTGTTGAAGGTCAGATCCTGCACATCTGATTCGGGCAAAACAACCACTGACTGCATAAGGACTATAGCAGCTGTTATCACATGTAATGTTTATCTCCAATTTCAGGGATTGTCTTTTTTTAATTCATGTGATACTTGGCCCAAAGGTGGCTAATGTTTTGTCCATTTATAAAATATTTTTAAACCATTTCAGTCAGACATAAGGATGGGATGGAGTTGGAGGGTAAATCTCTACCATTTCCATCGTCTCCGCTGCATCAGATGTTTCTATCACAAACATCTCTGTGCTTTTCTTCATGCTTCCATTTTATGCATGGAATGTTCTCCAGGATTCTATCCATAAGGCCATTATTCACTCCTTCAAATCCATCCTCATAACCTACTTCTGCTAGGATATCTATCAGGAAGGCAACAATGACTAGGATACATGGCATGTTGGTTCAGTGTCCCAAGATTGTAGATGGATGCTGAAATAGCTTTGCCTGCCTCATTCAATACTAAATATTTTAAAATGTTTGTTCATAATGTTGTCACTACACTCTTTGCCCTGTGCTGCCTTGGAATATACACACACAACTCTTACTGATTTAAATGTCAGTTTTGCCTGAGTATCTTCTGAATTTGGTCCTATATTGCTGCCTCTGAGCCAAATTTGAGCTCACGGACACCAGTATGTATCAGAAGTAATTTCAAAGAGTTAGACTGGTGTAAGAGTAGTGTGAAATCAGAATCAGGCCCAGGAGGAGTTTGAGTTTCAAGGGTGTGTACCTGCAAGGCTCTGAGCATAGTGGCCTGATCCATCAAAGCACAGATATCAATGAGATTATGCTTGTGCTTTAATTTTAAAGCATGTCTAAGTAGCCTTCTGGATAAACAATTGTGTAATAGATTTATAATATATTGGCAATATAAGGGGAGGAAGCTGATAAATCATTTTTTGCTTGTGACCTAAATAATAATTTGAACCCCGGTCTCCAGGAATGAAAGACTCTTGAGCTAATTAACATGCTCTCCTCTAATACAGTTTGAAATCTGACACACAGCAATATTCTACATAATGGCCTCATCCAACCTTTGTAAAAGTTAAAGACTTCAGCAGTAGATGGATCAGGTACTTTATGAATGGCTGGGAGGGAGGCGAAGTAATGTCTCCACCTTTTCCCCTTATTTAAAAAAAATCAGTGAGGAGTTGTGGAAGTCAAACTCACACAGTTCAATACTGTGGCCCAAATCCTGAAAGTCTTTACTGAGCATTTACTCTTTGTAAAGAGAGGACTTACAGGATTTGACCTTTGGGCCTAGACTGTGCCAAGTAGTAACATACTTTGGGCCTAGACTCGTGATGAATAGTAACATACTTCACAAGTAGTCCTAATAGATTCAACTGAGGCACAGATCATCAGCAGATCCTAGCTCGGTTGAAGTCAAGTGATAGCTGTATGACAGTTTATGCCACCTGAGGATGTGACCTACACATGAGTAAAGGTGGCACAATCTGGTGCTCAAATACCATGATAAAGAAAAACAGACTTAGCTGAATTTAACAGAAAATGTACTTTCTGCCACAGCAAAACTCATAAAAGGTGAACTTTTATCAAAAACTACATTTTGATCAGGTATATCAGTAGGGCTCAATAGAAATCTTTAGGGCCAAATTAAGAAACAATACTTAATAAATCTCCATGCAGTTTTGTGTGTGTGTGTGCATTCACAATCATGGAACACTTTGACAGTGCTTTCACAGGGAGAAATTCATCCCTTGACAGTGGGGCATGCACATGGCCCACCCACAATTTTAAATCCTCCTTAATCCTTCTTTTGAGGATTTAAGTAGGATTTGTGTGGTGTGTAGTCCTTGTACTGACCCACTGCCCAGAATAAATTTTCACCCTGTTACCATTTTATTTAATAAGCAGTGCCATCCTTCCAACCAAAGCCCTTTTCTTTGTGCAAATCCATCTGTTGGTCTCAAAGATGTACATATTGCTGTTTTTTTTACCTTATTCTTCTTCCTCTTCCGGCGAAATCTCAGAAGCTCTTTATGTTGCCTTGACACAAAATTTACTGCTGCATACTCCAGAAGTGCAGAAAAAACAAAGAGCAGGCATACTGCCATCCAAATGTCGATAGCTTTGACATACGAAACCTATAGAGAAAGAGACTGAAAATATTAGAAACACAGATGTGCATTTCAGTATCTCATAATACCATGGGGAAATAAATTAATGTCCCCAGACCACCATGCTATTTTTACAAATAAAGCACTAGCCTGAAAGCTGCTTATATAACAGAGGACAAAAGGTTCAATCTTTATTCCTCACAATTGAATTTTATGGAAAATATATTTCTTGCCTGTTCATGAGAAAATCTTTGCACAAATTATTAGTACTTCATTAACATTTCTTCATGATCTGCTATACATTGCATTTAACGGAAACCCTGATAATGTAAAGGGAAAAGCAGAAAGATCACTACATTTTTAAATTTCTGGATGTGTATGGTCCATTTTCTGCTGACATCTGCTCAAGCAGCACAAAAGGGATGATGTGGCTAAAACTGACTAGCATGAAACTTCTCTAGTGTAGGGGAACTCCCCATTAGCATAAAACTAATGAAGTTTAGGGGCTGTGTAGGAGAAAGAAGAGGTTGTAATAAAGCAGAATTCTGCTGACATTGAACATAAGAATGACACTGGGTGAAGCCAAAGGTCCATCTAGCCCAGTATCAGGTGCCCCACAGGGAATGAACAGAAGAGGTAATCGTCAAGTGATCCCATCCCCCGTCACTCATTCCCAGCTTCTGGACCTTAGATCCATTCAAACAGCCCTCGGCTGCAATAATTCTTGCTAGCACAGAGGAAGTGGACATTGGCCTGTTCCTTGACTGTGGAGCACAGTCACAAACACAATCTGACTTTGTAATCCAAGGCCTGTTCCTGATCTGACTGAAGCCAGTAAGGGTTTTGATGTTCAATCCCACCAGAAGCAGAAGCAGACCCCAAATATGTGATTTAAAATTTATGTGTTTTTTTTTCAGCTATAATAATTTATTCTCTTTTTTTTCATGTGTATGTAGTGTAATTGTTTACCCAGTTGTTATAGCTTTCAGTTTTCTACCTCTTAAGTATCTATTATAGGGCTATTTTAATAATTGGGGCCTTGTTGGCCTAGCTAGGTTACAACCTGGCTGGTATTTGACCAGCTTGGCTGGCTTTAATTGATTTGCCAGTTGCCAGAAAAATAATTTAATCTGCTGATTTTTTTTAATGGTCTAAAGATTTTCATTATCACAATACACTGGGATATCTAGTATTAGTGTATAGCTGAAAATGCTCCAGTGTTCCCACTTCTGAAGTTTATGTAAAAAAATGCTGTTCTCAGTTTTATCTATGTGTGTCAGCCAGTGTGTTCTCTCTAGATACTATAAGTGACTGTGTGTGTGTGTGTGTGGGGGGAATTTTGGAGTTGCCTTGTGATTGGGATTGCAGCAGGCTTTTCTTTTTCGGATGGGTGGGTGCCAGTTTTTTTGCATGTCATAGGCAGTAACTCTAGGCCTACCCCATTTGTGAGCATCACTGTGGGAAAGTAAGTATTTATAAAGTGTTACAATAACTTACAACAATAAATATAGATGGAGCAAAGTGCAAAAGGGAGACAGACTGACCTAGTCCAAATGAAAAGTCTACTAATCTAACCCAAGGACAATATTAAGATCATGTAAACAAGAGAAATGTGGGTCTGGAAACCAATAAACCCAAATTGGTGTGTGGGTGTGTGTTTGTGGGGAAATTAGGCCTAATGATCGATGAAACAATGAGGATGGGCTAGTCTACCCATTATTCCCTTTTGGGATCCTTAAGAGAAGATTTCTGGGGAAGATTGAAGGTGGATTCTGGCTGACTGAAAGATGGAAGAATAGGAAGGAGTGAGCTTCACCATGATGGCTGCACTCCCCTCCATTTCCTGAAACCCTTGGATCCACTGTAATAGCATTGTTCCTTCCCTCTCCTGATCCTGAGATCTCTTAACCAGACCAGGTCTGAGAGATGGGTCCAGATTACATTGTCATGTCCACTAGCTCTGGCTAAATCCCAAACACCATTTTGGATGTGAAACTTTGTTACACTTCCTCCAAACGTCTGTGTCTTTTCCTTCCCTACCTTAATTTTGTCTTTAGTATCATCCCTTTGCCTTCTGTTTAATAAGAGTCTGGCTTAGCTTGCCAGGGTTGCATATTTTGCAACACGGCTCTGAGTCTGTGACCAAACAGTTAAAAACAATGCCCCAAATACCTGATGCTGGTACAAATTTTCCAGGTATCAGAGTGGCTAATAAGATTGTGTGCCATGCCTTTCTTTCTCCAGAAGAGAAGTTGCAAGTAAGAGTCAACACCAAAGGCAGAAACTGCATTTTCTATCATTACTGTTTGTTTTCTCTCCACTCTTTTGTGTGTTTATCTTCTAGAAGACTGGATTGGACTTTAACAACAATTCCAGCCTGTTTCCCCTTCCCTCCCCCTATAAAAAAACAGTGATTACCAACTTTAATACCATCTAAAAGAGAATATGTTTGCAGTTTAATTGTAGCCATGTTGATCCCAGGAGATAAGAGAGACAAGGAAGGTGAAATATGTTTTGTTGGCTGCATTTCTGTTGATGAAGGAGACAAGCTTTTGAACTTAAAACAGTCTAAAAGACTGTCAGACATGGTTTATTTTCCATTTATACATCCTCTACAGTGAAAGGGAACAAGTATTCCGTATAGAGTTTACATTTTAAATACTTTCACTGTTTTTCTTTCTTTTGTACCTTTATTACATTTTTAAAAACCTTTTATTACTATTTACTTAACTGGCTGAGGTTTCTATATCAAACCCCAAACCTTTGGCGAAAACTGTTTAATATTGGACAGTATAGGATCATGTTCACACCTTTGGGCTCTTTGGGCCCATACATTCTATCAAAATTAATACAGCAGGGTCCTACACTGTGGAACACTAAGCTCTCTCTGCAACCAAAGGCATCTTTATTTTGATCAGAGTGAAAAAAGGACTGGTTCCAACAGCCAGGAGAATAATATTTACACACAAACAAGTGGGGTAACAGCAAATATATTACATTTATTCCCATTGACTTCAGTGGGAGTTCAGGGTGATTAGTTTTTCCTGTGAAAGAAAATTTTTAAGTAATGACACAAGCAGTTAAAAAATGGACAACATAAATTTGCCTGGGGATTTCACACATGCTGATGAGACACCTTTGTAAAACACTTTGGACTAGATTGTCACCCTTACTCAGCCAGGCAATCAGATTGTGGCTGTGGTGGTGATACTTGTCCAATACACCTCACTGTCAGAGGATGGTGAAGGGGTGGTCTGAGGATGAGCTCTGGATCTATGAGAAAAACTGACAAGATGCACATATTCCTCTTTTCATGGAAGAGTTTACTAACTGTGCCCCCAGAACCACGGTGGGCAGCTGGAAAGAGATTGTTACACTGTACGTCATAATTTATTTGGTCTGTCTTTGGGAGAGTACTGCTGCATGCTGCCCTTTTACTCAAAGAAGACTGTAAAGCTGCAATCTTCTCAATATTTGCTAAATACTTTGGCTTATATTGCAACCGGAAAAGGGACAAACACATCCCAGACCAGCACATAAAACGTGGGCAACACTAGTGGAACAGTGAGTTACACGTTCTTCAAGGTTCAAAATCTGTACCATTAAAGTCAATGGCATTAAGCCAGTTGAGAATCTGGCTCAACAAATCAGTTGGTAAAGAAGTAGAATGTGTTCTGTTGAATTAAAAGAAAAAATAGATCAAAGTGGTTTATCTCCCTTCTGTTCATCCTTAATGAACACATTTATCTGTTGTTAAGAGCAGCACTTATTGTAAAGGTTATTGAGGGTCTCTGACACCCATATAGAATCATCATTCACAGTGATTCTGGTATAATACAAGCAAAGCAGTTTTTTGCCTACCTTCGGAAGTGATGCTCGTGAACCTGAACTTTGTGTCGTCATGGTCAGTACCGTTGTTATACCTAAAGCCACTCTGGCTGGTGCTGCATCCATATTGATCCAAAATGACACCCAAGAGAGAATGACAATCAGGAGACTTGGTATGTACATTTGAATTAGATAGTAACCCATTTGCCTTTCAAGGTGGAATCGGACTTCAATGCATGTAAACTTTCCTAGTTGTAAACAAAAAAAAATTCATGAAAATAGGAAATCTATTTTTGTCACTAACACACACTCTAAATACAACATTTATATGAGCAATTCAACTAGACTTGTCTTCTAGTGGGGTTATAATTCTTTTGATTGATCTTTCAGCATACATACATTTCCCCATCACCATAGGAACATCTGTTTGGAGATAGAGAAACTGAATTTCCAAATGTTTCTCTGCTTTTAGAATTCAGTAAGATGCTCTAGAGTTGAGCTTCTTTTGAAAGTAATGATCAGAATGAAACACACTAACCATAATGGTCAGAATGAGCAATGGGTCATTTTCCAGCCTTTGCCATCTGAGCTGCTATTTGGAGATATTGCCATGTGCAGAGGGATGTTGTGCTCTCCTGTGCCATCAAACTTCCCATCCCATGGATCAGTTTTAAGTTTAATTTTACATTATGTCTGAGAAATAAAAGGGAAATCTGGGGGGCAAGGGTGGCCTCAGGTTAATAATTAGAGTTACTGACAAGTTAAGTTTGCCTCATCCGGCCTACTGAAGTAAATTGGAATCTTGCCATTGACTTCAGTGGGGGTCAGGATTTCAACCCACATCTCTCCCTCCAGTCTATTTAAAATGCTGCAGCTAAACTCCTCTCACTGAGCAGTTTCATCTCTTCTGTCCACATACCTGAATATCTGCTCTGGCTCTAAACGTTTGCATCCTTGTCTTGAAAGTTCTGCACAACTATGCTTGTGACCTTTGCTCTGAGTACTCAATACCCCCTTAACAGTCCTCTCGTCTCCCTCTCCAATCAGCAATCCCATGGTTATTTCTCAAATGGTCTTCTTTAGCTCAAAAACCCACCCAGATTTTATATGCCATACAACATCAATTTCCTTTTTCCTCTCAACTCCCTTCTTTTGCCTCCATTTTCCGATCTTGACCTAGGTATCTCACTTATTAAAACAAACCACAAAAAAAAAAAAAAACCCCAACCCTCACAACCCTCACAACCTTTATGATATCTCATGTTCTTATACTGTTGTGAATTTTGTCTTCCCAACATCTCACAGCTCTTTTCATTCTGATTCCTTTTGCATGTTGGGTCTGAATTAGATCCTTGAGGTGGGGACCTGTCTTGTTACTTGTCTGTAAGGGGCCCTGCATTTTTATGGTGCTGTCTAGATAGCAGCTACTGAGGACACAGAAGCATTCTGGATGAAACATGCTTGAAAATTGCTTGGGAGCCATAAAAAGAAATCTCTCCACTAAGGCTGAGTGGAGTGGTGTGTGAATGGCAGCACCTCTCAGTAGACTAGTCAGATTTAGCAGGCCTCAGGCTCAGTTATGTCTGAACAAGAGGTGGTGGTAAAGGCAGGCAGGGGTAGTATAGAGTATGTCTGATATGCAAACTCAGAGATCATACCCCTTAACTGGAGAATTGCTAATATAATTCCACAGTGTAGAGCATGGATCACTTGAATGTTTAAACTGGTGTAAATGGTGGATTCACTGTGACTTGAGGATTTCCGTAACTCAGGCAGCGGTGAGGAGTCTACTACAGTAATGGGTGGGTGAGGTTCTGTGGCCTGCAAAGCGCAGGAGGTCAAACTAGATGATTATGATGGACCCTTCTGACCTGGAAGTCTATGAACTGATTGTTGTAGGGGGCCCCATCCCATGTAGAGTGGTGCCCCAGAGACACTTTTTTACAGTGAGGTTAAGTGGGGGTGGAAGGCTGAATCTACAAGCACAGTAAAGGCAATAACTGCTGCTATCATGGATACTGTGTGTGTGCAGACAGTGGTGCTTTGAATCTTCTCAGATGTATGCATGCTTCCTTCATGATACCTGCACTAGTACCAGCATGGAGAGGCAGAATTTCACTGTTATCAGCATCCATGCTGGAATACCCTGGTGGGAGCTCATGTGTGTATTTTAGAAGAATGAGGCCATGCAGGTCAACCACTGTGAAACTAGCACAGAATGTTAGTATTTGTTTTTGAATGCTGTCAGTGTAATGACTTACGCATGCTAATGGCTTTTTAGCATGATGGTAGTAGTATGAGGGGGTCTTGTGGTAGTACCATGATTGCAGGCTCGTACAAAAAAAACCACCATGAAAAATCTCAGCTGGCAAAACAAGAGTATTGAGACTAAGTGACTCATTATGCTAAGGGGGTAAAATATGAAACTGAATGGGACTAGGAGGAAGACACTAGTGGCTATTGATATTGGAGTCCAGAGTTAACTGTTTGCTAAGGGAAGTTATACAAATAAGTACTTCCACAGAAAAGAACTTGGGATTCAAAAGGCCATATCAAGGCAAAGATTTTAAAAGTATCTCTTATTCACCTAACTCTCTCTCTCCCCCTCCCCCCCCCCCCATTGTAGCCCAGTGTAGCCCAGCCCCGAGTCTCTGCTGGTGCTGCAATGTCCACACTGCTATTTTTATGTGCTAGCTCAAGCCCCGGGTAGTGTGAGTCTGTCTGCCTGGCCTGGGGAGCTCGCTCTGTGTTGTAATGTAGATATTGTTAGCACATCTGGACAGGCTTTCAGAGTGAACACTGCTGAGTAGGATGTGTAGGAAAGTCGTGTTGAGGACTTTCAGATGTGAAGCCCAATAATCTTTTCTCCACCAGACAGAATAGGTACTCCAGTACCTGGAACAGTGAGCTTTTTGTGAGTACAATGTCAGTTGAATCTCTTAAAATTATTGTAGTGATTAGGGTTTGAAAAGCTCTTGCTCTTCCCCTGGCAGTTCAACATACAGGAAGTTTCCAAGCAGTTATTTTCTTCATGTGTTGCCCTGTTTTCCAGTGTCATTCACCATCTTTGGTATTCTCATCTCCTTTCTTTGTGTTCTTCATCTCACCTCTGTCTGGCAGCACTGGTATTACACAAGTTGACTCAGCGATAGAATAGATATAGTTAGCATTAGGGATCCAAAACTCAAGCTATAGAATAGCTTTACACAGTCTGAGACTGAAGTTTTCAAACATAAATCTCAGTATTTTCATGTTTCAGAACCCTTGATCTACATATCCTGAATTGAGATGGACTGTCAGGCGTCTGATAGCTGGCAGTACAAAAGTCATATTGGAATCTACAAATCTCATCTGTCAGGTTAATTTATGAAAGCACTCAATTTGAACCACTCTGCTAAGTACAACTGGGATGGACTAAGATCTTTCCTTAAGTCCTCAGAGTAGAATAATATCAGAACGATGTGTTCTCCAGCAGGTGCTGAACTATATAATATTTTGAATTCTACCTGGCTACAATATCCTGAGTGAGCCAATTTACACCAAGGCCCAGTTCTGTTAGATATGCAGTTGGTGACAGCAGATAAAGATTGATTTAAGTGGTTGACCAACTTCTGGCTGACTGTAATTATGCTAGCTTGTATGAACAAAGTTTTCTGAAGAGCTTGGAGATATAGTCAAAATGTCCAGAATGCTTAGACTACCATCATTGAAAGCCTTACTGTGTTATTTCCATTGTACTGGGACATCATCTGAATGCTGTTTCTCTGGCCAACTGTGTGTTCAGATAGGCATCTGAACGAGTAAGGGCTGGGTACTAATGGAAAATGTTTATTTTTGAAATCCCTGTTGTCTCAAAGAAAAGCTGGGTTCTGTTGCTCTGATGCCAACATATCTACCTTAAATAAAAAACAACTTGCAGGTTTCAGTATTATTACTTAGGTAGGTGGACTTGTCACTATGCAGCAGGAATCACATTTTGGACAAAATATTTGCTGGAGGGGAGCTGGTATCTAGGGTACAGTAACTTAATCAGATGAACAAATCCCAATTCCTCCATAATATAGAATGGCTTGTCCCCAAACACCATCATTTTCATAGGGTAACAGCACTATACATATAAAGAAAAGATTCTCGCTGCTCCAAAGAGCTTATAACCTCAATACAAGACAAGAGACAACAGGTAGATTCTAAAAGGATATGGCAGGTGAACAGACGGAGCACAGGTAACCGTGAGATGATTCTGATTAATATAATAAACCTACAGGACACCAGCTCCCTAAATATCATTAAGAGTTTTGAAGGCATCATGGCATAAGTGAAGGGACAAAGAGTCCTGTGGCACCTTAAAGACTAACTAAAGTATTGCATGCATCGGACAAAGTGGGTATTAGTTCACGAAAGCTTATGCTTCAATACTTTAGTTAGTCTTTAAGATGCCCCAGGACTCTTTGTCACTTCTGCAATTCCAGACTAACATGGCTACCTCTCTGATTCATGGCAT
This sequence comes from Sternotherus odoratus, assembly GCA_032164245.1. Classification (NCBI taxonomy): domain Eukaryota; kingdom Metazoa; phylum Chordata; order Testudines; family Kinosternidae; genus Sternotherus; species Sternotherus odoratus. The sequence goes on from JAVMKO010000004.1 coordinate 59,926,848, forward strand.
AAGTGAGTTTAAGGAGAGACCTGAAAGCAGTTAATACAGGCCTGTCGCATCTTACGCGAGGGTTATGTTCTGCAATTACCGCGTAAAGCAGAAATTGTGTATAGTGAAACTCTCATTGAGTTCACTATACAGAACGTTTATCCTCGCGGGGGGGGGGGGGAGGGGGGACTCCTGCCCTGATCCCGCCGCTGGGCAGGTGGGTGCTTGCTCCAGCCTCCAGCCTCTGTGGCAGCAAGGGGCGGGCTGCCAGCCTCAGCCCCTGCAACGGACTCCCGTGCTGCTGGCCCCTGCCGCGGGCTGCTGGCTCTAGCCCCCAGCCCTGGTGGCGGCGGCGGTGTGTGGTCTGCCGGCCCCAACTCCTGCTGCGGGCTGCCGGCCCTGACCCCCCCCCCCCTTTTTTTGGTGTGTGGCCGGCTGCGCAAAGTTAAATTTCCATACGTTAAACACGCGCAAAATGTGACTGGCCTGTATAGTGGTTCTGAAGCTTTACAGGGAGCTTCCCAAGAGACACATGGGAGGAAGCACAGATGTGCTTGTTAGAAAATTTGACAAATGTGTAATTGAAGCTGGCATCACTGGTGAAATAGAGGCAGGGTTGATAGCTCTATAGCATTTGAGACTGTACATGTGTGGGTTTGTTAGAATACTCATTTACACATTACTTGCTGTTGGATGTTTTTGAGAGTGGTTTTATAAGCAATTGAATACCTGACTTTTCAACATGTGAAATATCCAAAAATTACAGCTTTGTAACACTTAGCTTTGTCTGGATTACCATTCTAGAGAGAGAATCAGAGAGGTAGCCATGCTAGTCTGGAATTGCAGAAGTGACAAAGAGTCCTGTGGCACCTTAAAGACTGACTAAAATTGAGATTAGAGGCAATTTAGGTTGGCATAAAGGGCCCGTTAGTGTGGACACATACATTAACAGGTCAATTTAAGGCTGCTTCCTTCAACCTAACTTTTTAGTGTAGACCAGGCCTCAGGAAAGAGCTTTCTATCTTGTGTTGTAACTACATCTATATTGAAATGATAGCTGGGCACTTAGCAAACGCTCTCTGCAGTTGTGAAGCATCTTTTTTTTTTAATGTATGCTTGAGTGAGAAGTTTGAGTTTTCAGAAATGATCAATTATTTTTTCTCATACTGTGGTTTTGATGGAGTATCTGTGCAGAGATTCACATTGAGTGCCCTAGATAAACAATGACTCCTCAAGCGCAAACTGCACATAAGTGATCACATATTAGCATAACATAATGGATGGAAATGAAACACTCAGGTTATTGCTCTTGCCAGCAACTATTATTGCCCACACAACAGTGGATAATCATGATGGCAACTGTAGAAAAAGGAAGACAAAAGATGTAAGGACTAAAACAACCTCCCTTGTTCTCCAAAAAACAAAAAAATCTTCCATTCTTATGGAATTAACCCCCTGATGATGACTGGAAAACAAAATAAAGCCTCTGGGCTGGACTGTGAACGGGACCTGCTGAGAGGTGTGTCCTGAAGGCACAGCCTGAGGGGAGTGGACACAAAGGTGACTGTTTATGTTATCTTTTGCTGCCCGGGTTTGGCTTGTGTTGGGGAAAACTGGGCCGCCTAATATAATGCAGTCTCCTCACAGTTGCCTATGGGCAGCTCCTCAGTTTAGAATGGATAGGTGCTGACTTCCTCTCTATCCAGGTGGGGGAGGGAGTGCTCAAACACCTCTCCCCACCCCAGGCCCGCCCCCGCCCCCACCCCGTCCTTCAAGGAACTGTTAAGTAACAGTCAACATATTAAGGTGCCCAAAATATTATCCCTAAATTTCTGCCATACTTCTCAGAAGTCTACCATTTGAAGGGATGTGATTCATGTCCCAAACTATCTCCCACATAAATTGGGTGTTCTCCATCTTTGCATAACTGATGTATTTCAGATGTCTGTCTTTCCTAAATAAACTTTTTTATAAGAAAATTTAGAAATCTTTTCAACCATCAGGAAACCGTTCTGTTTAATTATGTTAATGCTTTAGGGGCATGGTGTTCTCTGTGTGTGTGTTGTAGTGTTATACGTTTCAAATGTATTAAATTATGTATTTAAAACAACAGAAAATAGCAGCGGCTGTCTTTCCAGTTGTAATGGACTCAGAAACTCTCCTACCTGTATTGTAATGTTTGGTGCAATAACATAAATCTTTCTCTTCTCTCAACAGAAACTGTGGCAGAGTGAGCCCTTCTGCTACCTGTACAGCTCCCTTTTCTTGCCATTCAAAAATGAGATCGTTCATTGTATATCCAACTAGAAAAACAAACAGAACAACAACCCATAAATCTACTGCAAAGTTTTTAAAATGCGTGTGATGCACCCAGTACCAATGTCCTACACAAATTATATGTATATGAGATGAGAAAAATAGCAGGGTCCATTATATCAGTCCGCCAAAGGGGATCAGCACTCATCTCAGTCATGCAGCTCTAGGCTGACAGTTATTTATGTGGAGCCTCCTGAAAACATATGTCCAAATAGATTGAGAAGGAGATTTTCAAAAGTGCCTAAGGAAGTTGGATGCCTAACTCCCTTGGGTGCTGTTGAAAATCTCACCTCCTGTTTATTATGGAGAGTACAGGCCCATTTATTTAAATCTTGTGAATTTGTAGTGTAGTTTTGAAATTGTGCCTTATGCTCTTTTATTTTTCCTAGATCAAAATTTGTTATGAGACAATTTAGGCCACAATCAGGTGGAGTCCCGCAGTTCTCGTTCTCTTTCCAGGACTAAAGCTATAGTTGGTTTGAAAATGCATTTTTTTTTCTTTGAAGCTGGTGCAAGACCAGAAGAAAAACTATTGTGATTAGCCATGAAATCACTATCAGAGTGTGATAATGTTCCTACATACTTGCCTCCCTATCCCCACAGCTGTATGTTGAAAAACAATCAAAAAAAGTGCTGGGTGTATCATAATTGTAGCTTTAGGAAGATTACTGTACAATTCAGTCCAAGTAGCTGTTTACACAGAATCAGTGGTGTAACAATCCATATCATGGCCAGATAGTGGAAATATTAACCCAGGGCCAGATTCTGGCTGATTGGTCAGCAGGTGGCCAAGTTGAGGGAGAGCACGAGGAGCTACATATACAAACCATCCTAATAACTGCCTGGAATCCCAGAGGGGTAAACAGCCCCTACTCTCTATGCATTTCAGGTGTTAACTTTCTGAAGGTAAGTGAGGAGGTGCAAAGTATGTGTGGGGACATGTTCCTGTCATTTCTTCCTCCCCTCCAACCCCTTGTTCCAGAACTGGCTGGATGTGAATCTAGGAGCATGTGGCACCCTCTGTGAGGGCAGTAGAGTTACTGCTCCAGCATGCTCCAGGAGCTGCTAGGAAAACTACTAGAATTCCTGCTGGGATTTCCATCCAGAGAACTGAACCCTCCAACATTCCTCCCCCACACAATGCTGAATTGTTCTCCACATTTCCTTCTAAGGAGCTGATGGTGTTTTCATGGTTTTGAACTCTGCATGCTAATCCCCTCCTTCCCACCCAAAATCAGTGTTAGGTTTTGGGAAAGGCTACTCTTTAACAGCCTTGAACAATAGGAAAATGGAAATTGGAACTCAGATCCAAATTTCACAAGTGGCTCCTTTCATGATGATGCACTGAACCACCAGGGACTTTAGGTGTTCAAAGTCCATTCTTGCATGCCCATCTCTACTTTTAAAATTTTCTTAGTCTTTTTTAGCATGCTGACTTAATCAGATGCAAGAAAGATAACAGGCTGTTCACATCAACCATGGAGAACTGGAAAGTTCTTTTTATCTTACAATATATGTGCAAATTTTTCTTCTGGGTAACCCTTCTCTCCCAAACATTGAAATCTTCTGAGCCTCAATTAAGGAAAATTTTAAATTAGTTCCTGCTGTATGAGAAAATCCATGAGCTTTGTTCTCTTCACCATTCAGTGACCTAATTACTACTTCTTTAAGTATATATTTCTAAACATTAGTCCTAATCTACTGAAAATCTGAGTTAGCAACTGAAAGAAATGTCTGAGACAAAACACTTTAACCATACTGTGTTCATTCATCACACTAGTTAAATCCTTTTAACATTGTTTGCCATAATTCTCAACATTTCTGTGCCTCCAACTGTTCCTCGTGTTTCCCTTGGGCAGCATTGTATACAAATTCTCCACAAACATTCCGTGTCCCAATTATTTGATTAACTTTTATCTTTGAGGGATTCGAGGACTGTGTTTGAAGGAGAGACCACAACATTTCATTTGAAGTAGACACATTACCTATCCATAGTTAAGATGAGACCTTGTGTCAGACAGAGTCCATTTTATTTCTACATTACATTTGTGATTAAACACTTTTTTTTCTGTCTTGTTTTACCACACATGACATTCTATAACATAACCAACTCTAAAATCCACCACTGATGGCTCAGAACTATGAAACCTCAAAACTATAGCTCCTATAAAACTTTGCATGCATTGAGACAAAAAATAATCTCTGTATATAAACAGATTATCATTTGAAGCATGTACATTATAGCTAGGAGAAATATCCCCGGAGTAAAAGTCATTGAACTGACAAGAAACAACTGCTGTGTCAAAATGTATTTCACTGAATCAAATTCATTAATTTATAATGCATGTTTTTACTTACTATCTACTTTGGCCTCCTATTTTTATATTATACAGGATGTTAAAATATTAACAATTTATGCTAAATGTTGATAAATATTTAAACATAGTTTTTCTGTTTAAATATACAAATAATATAGCTTTGACTTTTTCCCAGTATTACAAATATGGTTTTATAGCTCTATATTATATTTATAATGTAAATTATATAGCAAAGTCCAAAAGGCCAAATGCAAAGGCGAGTCAAAATTCATGTAAAGGAATCTAAAATGATGGAAAAAACAGTCTCCCCACCTCTTATCTAGACTAGATCCCTTAGTAATGTGTAATGGAATTTTTCTGGGAATGGATTGAAATTAGGAAGAGGTCTAGGGAATGGGATGGAATAGTAGATGTTTCTTTATTCCAACCTGCTATTAAGCTCGTGACACTTCTGCAATGCAAATATATATTTTGCAACTGTTTTGCACTGGGTTTCACATTATGCTAAAGTGTTGCAGGCTCTAGGTAAAGCTTCTGATCAATTTGGGGTTTGGAATGGTGAATTTTAAAGGCATCATTGAACTTTTCTAGGTAATAATACAGTGAACCCCCCCCCCCCCAATGTATTTTACTTAGGTTCTGAATAGGGCTATCCTGGAGAGCCACACAATTGTTTAACGTGTGGCTTTACAGAGCATTTTAGGCTGTGGTTAGACTGGGGCTGTTTTAGCGCTAAAACCCCTCTTTAGCACTATAATAGCACTGCCAGTACAGACTCCCAAAGCACTTTTTCCGCTTTTACAGACCTTTTAAAGCGGCACTGGTATACCTCAAAACGAGAGGAATAAAGCTCTCAGCGCTGCTCTTTTAACGCAAGGGATGCAATGTGACCTAATTACTACTTCTTTAAGTATATATTTCTAAACATTAGTCCTAATCTACTGAAAATCTGAGTTAGCAACTGAAAGAAATGTCTGAGACAAAACACTTTAACCATACTGTGTTCATTCATCACACTAGTTAAATCCTTTTAACATTGTTTGCCATAATTCTCAACACTTTGAGAATTCTCAGCACTTTAACCCTTGCGTTATAGTGAGCCTTCAGCCTCCGGCATCCTGGCCCAGAATCCCCATTGCATCCTTTCTGGCCATCATTTAAAACTCGTCTATCACCTCCTCAGGTGACCCGGGAAACTTGAAAACCTTTTCCTGTTTCCTGCAGCTAGGCGTGGAGTGCTCAGGTACCATTTTACCTGCAGCTATGCCTCCCATCCCCTGCCTCCATGGGCTAAGCGATCTCGAGCGTGGTCTGACTGTGAGGTTAAGGACCTCATCAGCTGTTGAGGGGAATCTGCTGTGCAGTCCCAATTGCGGGCCAGCCGGCGAAATTATGATACTTATGAGAGGATCTCTGCTGCCATGAGAGAAAGAGGGTATGACCGTGATACTCTCCAGTGCAGGGCAAAAGTGAAGGAGCTGCGGATCGCATATCGCAAAGCCTGTGATGCCAACAGTCGTTCTGGGGCAGCTCCTGTGTATTTCAGGTACTTTGATTCTTTGGATGCGATCCTGGGGGGGGGGGAATCAACGTGCGTTCCTGTGAACCCCCATGACACTTCCTCCAAGCAAGGTACTGGAGGTTGGGAGCTGATGGGTGCTGCAGACTACCAGCAAGCCGCCTCACAGCAGGAGCCAGACAAAGAGGAGGGGGATGAGTCACAGCCGTCACCTGGAGGAAGCCAGGAGACTTCAGACTCACTGGAAACATGCAGCCAAGAGCTATTCTCAAGCCCAGAGTGCACCCAGCAGCAGCCTCTGGAGACTGCAGCTGCTATGCTTCAGACACCAAGCTCCACAGATACAGCAAAGTGTCCTGGGGGAAGTGGGGGGGAGGGAAGGCATTCCTAGTCAAAGGCCTGAGAGGGGGGTGGGGAGTGCCACAAGATGCAGGCCTCGTATGGGGCTGGTCGGAAGCCACATCTCCTTAGAACCACTGCTCTCGCGTGCCCTGTCACACACAGCAAGGAGTAATTCCCCAGCATCAACAACTGTAAAATAATTTGGACAATGGAAGTGGACAAATGATTCCATGAATGCCTGTGTGTCCCTCTGGGGCTAAGATTGGGTTCTTCTGCTTTAACCGTTTGACTGCCCCTATTCCTATTCGCAGGTCTGCCCCTGAAATCTGCATCAGCTGCTTTTCATGGTGCAAAAGTCAGTCACCCACGGAGCAAGCCAAGGAAGAGCAGAGAGGAGCTTTTGAGGCAAGTTATGAAGCAGGCCTCATTGGACAACCGCGCTGACAGGCAAAGCAGGGAGGAACTGGCGAACCGCTTGGAAGACCACAGAGAGCAGCAAAGGCAGGAGAGAGAGAGGTCTCGCAAGGAGACTGCTGAGGGGCTTCTAAAAGTGCTGGGTCTGCAAGTGCAGGCTCTGCAGCAGATGGCTGTATTTCAGGTGCAACAGGCACCAGTGTCCCCCCCCCCCCCCAGCCACCAGCTGCCCCCTAGCCAATGGAATCCTGGCCATATGGCCCCTCCCGGCCAGTATCAGCAGCCGGCAGGCCACTACTACCCACAGATGCCTCCAACCCCCATCCCTTCACCGAGAACCACAGAGATCCAGTACCCCTACCCACTGAACCCGATCCCGATTAACAGGCAGGGCCGCAATCCCCAGAATGGTCTGGAGGAGAGCACTGATTCGGAGGGCAGTGTAGCTTATGGCTCTGTAGTGTGCCCCTTTCCTACCCTAAGCGCACACCCCTTGAAGCCGTAATTCACACCCCTTGAACCCATAGCTCACACCGCTTGAACCCATAGTTCACACCCCTTAAACCCGTGAACCCTCACTTCACATCCCTTGATTCCTCGAGGACAGTCTAATACCTCCAACCCCCCCCCCACCACAAACCACTTTCACACCCCTTCCTCACACGCAGCGTTGCACAAAACTTTTGAGCCATGACTGCAGATTATGAAGAAGCATTTCAATAAAGGTTTTTCTTGCAAAAAAACGGTTTCTTTATTCGAAGCACATATTTGAATAGTAGGTACATCAAGGCTACCGCCTCCTCTGGGGACTATAGTTATACCCCGCAACCTTCATCACAAACTCCATCCCTCCCGGTGCAAGCACAGTTTTAGAACTCGCTTTCAGCCATGAAATGCTCCCTAAGGGCTTCCCTGATCCTTGCCCCCTCCCGCTGGTTCTCCCTAATCGGCCTGCTCTCGGGCTGAGAACAATTGGCCTCAAGTCGGTGAACCTCTGAGGCCCACGCCACACTAAAGGCTTCGCCCTTCAACTCACAGAGATTGTGTAGGGCACAGCACGCCGAAATAACTGCGGGTATACTTCCCTCCGCCATGTCTAATTTGCCGTAAAGGGAACGCCACCTGGCTTTCAGATGCCCGAAGGCTCTTTCCACGGTCATTCGACAGTGGCTCAGGCGGTAGTTGAACCTTTCCTGGCTGCTGTCCAGGCTCCCCGTGTACAGTTTCATGAGCCAGGGCATTAGAGGGTAAGCGGGGTCACCAAGAATCACAATGGGCATTTCCACCTCCCCCACGGAGATCCTCTGGTCCGGGAAAAATGTGCCTTCCTCCAGCTTCCCAAACAGGCAGCCGTTGCGGAAGATGCGTGCGTCATGCACCTTTCCCGACCAGCCTGCATGAATGTCAGTAAACCGCCCACGGTGATCAACAAGCGCCTGAAGAACCATAGAGAAGTACCCCTTTCGGTTAATGTACAGGTGTTGAGGGGCGATAATAGGAATATGGGTCCCATCGATCGCTCCACCACAGTTAGGGAACCCCATCTGCTCAAACCCAGCCACAATCTCACATACGTCGCCAAGGGTCACGATTTTTCGTAGCAGAATGCGATTAATGGCCTTGCACACTTCCATCAGCATGACTCCAACGGTCGACTTCCCCACCCCAAAGTGGTTGCCAACAGATCTGTAGTTGTCTGGGGTGGCAAGCTTCCACAGTGCTATAGCCACCCACTTCTCCACTGGGATGGCAGGTCTCAGTCTGGTGTGCTGGCGCTGCAGGGCGGGGGCCAGCTCTTCACACAGTCCCATGAAAGTGGCTTTTCTCATGCGAAAGTTTTGCAGCCACTGCTCATCGTCCCACACCTGCAGCACGATGCGATCCCACCAGTCACTGCTCGTGTCCCGTGCCCAGAAGTGGCGTTCCACAGTTGTGAGCATGTCAGTTAAAGCAATGAGCACTGTAGTGTCCAATTTCTTCCTTGGCTCCACTTCCAGATCGTCCTCGGAGTCATCACTACTTTCCGTTTGGCTTTCAAGAATGAACTGTGCCACACAGACAGTTGTGCTGGCAACACTAGCAAACATGGTCCGCAGCAGTTCTCGATCCATTTCAGCAGAGGGGAAACAGGCAGTGGAGCGTGCAGAAATGCTGGTACAGTTCAGAAACAGTGCAGGAGTTGACCGGAAAAGAAAGGGAGTGCTGGGATGTGAAAGAAAGCATCAAGGGACTTTGACCCGGATGCTGAATGGCCACAATAAACGCCCCCTTCCCCACAAGGCACTGTGGGGGATTTCCGAAGAGGTGCTCTGTGGGATACCTGTGCTATTGCGGTACTCTCAGTACCGCAATAAGCGCTGACAATCTGTTCGCTCTCTGGCGCTAGAGGGCTTCAATCTGGACACCCTCTAGCGCAACAGCTGTAGCGCTAAATCGGGAAGCGCTATAAACAATAGCGCTTCCCCCTGTAGTCTGACCACAGCCTTAGTGTGGGCTGTGGTGTGAGGAAGGGTATAAACCATGGTTCAAATACACACAAGACTGAGGACTGCAGGGACTTCATTAGGTACAATATGTGTGAGAAAAGTGGACATGTTTATAGGTAGTTCCCAGAAGCATGGCACAATAGGGGAAGAGGGCATTCCCAGTCTCACATTTCCAGTCTCATCAGAGGATTCCAAGCAGCCCCACAAAGATTAATGAAGGTCCCATTTGAAGTGGCAGTGTCTTTCTGCTTTGGGGGAAGGACTTTCTGTTTTCTTTACTGATACAGGACTGGGAAGAAATGGGAGACTGGGAACCATTAAGAGTCAGGATGGCACAGATGAGGACATGAGCACTGGTAATGTGGGGAAGGCAGTCAGAGACTGGGAGGAGAAAAGAGAAACTGGGGAAGGAACATCCACAGGCATAATTGTTTATTTAGAATCCCAGTCACCTAGGAGGAATTGGCAGGATACCTGTATGGCAGACTCTATAGTTGGGGAGCAGATTTTAATGTGCTCAACTTCAGAAATGGAAGAGTTTTTCTTGAAATCAGACAGGGAATTAGGGGATCCAAAGAGAGCGAGGGTGGCTACCACTATCAGAATCACACAGAATTATCTATTCCAACAGATAATTGTTTTTCTGTATTCGGCGCTGTTGCAGACAAGGAAGAGCAGAGAGAGATCTTACAAGTGCATTTATTGGGGGGAAAAAAGGCAAGCGTTATAGGTTCTTCTAAAGTTAGTCAACTCTATCAGAGTTGGGATCAGGATCTGGGGACTCAGGAGGCCTTCTCATTGACAATAATGAGCCAGTTAACAAGAAGGTGACCTTTTTCATTCATAGGGCCTGATACATATGATGGTGCAGGGTTACTGTTTTATACTTATGCAGTATCAGAACTGTGGCTGGCATGGAAATTATTAGTGATTTCTGTTATTTTGGGGTGAGGTACCGTACTACCATCTATGTTACCATCAGAGTCAGAATATCAGGAAAGTGTGGGTTTGTTTTTCTTCCAAAAAAGGGGGATCTGCAGCTATCAGGAATTGGAGGCCTATTCCTCTTTTGAACTTGGATTATAAATTTTGGACTTCTAGTCAAGCCAAGAGGTAGGGGATAATAGCAGGGAAATTATTACAACCCAGTCAGTCTAATGCAGTTGAAAGTCATACAATGGCAGATCTTGCATAAATTGGGGGAAGTATTTGAAAATGGGTGAACATGGTGACTGTGAGAATGGTAGGGTTACATTTTGGCCTAGGATCAGGCCAAAGCTTTTGATTGAGTGAAACTGTCTTGCTTATGGTTGGTCCTGTCTCATCCTGGTATTCCCTCACAATTTCTTAACTGGCTACAGATTTTGTACAGATTTCATGCACTAGGTATTCCTTTAGTAAATGGGAGAAGGAGAGAGGCTATACAGATACATATTAGGGTAAGGCAAGATTGTCCTTTGAGTCCATTGTTGTTTTTTCTTTGGATCTTTTACTGTGAGATTGGAGGTTTCAGGTCTTAAATGGATGGATTAAGGGGGAGATTACTTTCACTCTGTCAATGACTATTTTCACCCCTGGATGATGTCAGAGAGTGACTTTTTTGACATCTGAAACATTTAGCAGTTGCAGCTGGAGTAGTAAAGAGCAAGGCTTTGTGGATGAGGATTTTGAGATGCTCTTTTGTTTTTCTGGAGGCACTGAAAATTATGAGCCCTGGGGTTCTAGATATTTTAGGACTAATCTTCAATGGTGATTCAGTTGCTGAGTTGAACTGGGAGAAGAGGTTTGTCTGTAGCCAGCTTAAGGTGATGAAATAAGGGAGAGAGACCCTGATGTTGGCAGAAAGGGTCGTGAAAAGTTAAACATTCCTGTTACATCTTTGTATTTACATGGCATGTGTTCATCCAGCCCTAGAAAATTGTAGGTCAAATTGACAGGTGGTGGTGGTTTTTTTTTTCAGATGCTCAGAAGCAATAAATATAACCTAGTGAAAAGAAGCATAGTCTACATACCAGCTAAAGGAAGGGTAGAAGATGGTATGCTCTGACAATCTCTTGATGATGGTGTTTTTGTTTTTTAAATTTTCATATGATTTACCCCGTGGGGTAGGGGGTAGCCACTTATTTTCTACTATTCATAGAAAATGTCACAGTGGAAGAAATGGAGTAACTGGTAGAGGGGGAAAAGGATGCAGCCCCTAAAAATGGTATTTTTTCCTGCAACAGCCCAGCAGGCTCCCTCTTACATGCAACTTGCATTAAGATGTATCTTCTGTTTGCAAATTCAGGCAATAGGATTTCAGCATGGTGGCTCATAGTTTAGTAGAGTGTTATGCCAGGGAGTTCTTAAGGAATATTTTTCAGAATACCATTTGCAGTACTATTGAACTGTCCAGAAGACTGTCTCAGTGAGTGATTGATTTACCTTTGAAATAACAGTCTCCTTCACATACAGGGATACACAGTGGCAGATATTTCATGGTACTTGGTATGTCAGAAGTAACTTTCAAAGGAAACACAGATAAAGGCTGCTGCCAGGAATCCTGCACCTTTTATTATTGTGCTCCTTTATCATCCACAGCTGGGAGATGATGCTTTCAAAGCCGCAAGTCCCACTGTTGTGCAGCCAAATTTATGGACAACTGACTCTTGGATGTTTTCACACACCATAGGAGTTGGCATCTTCCTCAATAAGGAAGATCAGACATTTGCAGCATATTTTCTTTGAGAAGCTGGCAGTTGTTGATTCATTAATACTTGCCTCACTAGCATTATCTCCCACACTGATATCTGGCCAAAAATACATTGGCTCTCCATTCTCCCTTTCATGTACTTTTTTTTAAAAAATGGCAACTGATGCAGGGATGAATTTTGAGTTTAATTCACTTTCCCCTCACTTCTCCTCTCCCCCCACCCTTTACTTGTCCCAGTTCTCTTGTAGCTTCTAGGACACCATTTTATTTCTGAGTGGGTGGATAATTGCACAACTGTTTTCTGGAGAGCATACCATTGATATGGGTTATCTCAGAGGACAGTAAGAGCTGGATCCAAATCCCACTCAAATCAATAGTAGTTTTTCCATAGACTTCAGTGGACTTTAGAGCAGTGCCTAAGTACCTGGTATCCTCATTCTTTTTGGAGACTAAGCAAGCAATGGAAATAGCAATCTCCATGTTCATTCATTCCAGCTTTGCAGGACACAGATCTGCAAACTACACATGTATCGGCTTCTCCTGTACTACATTCTGCATGATATTCTCCCACTGTGTCAACAGGATGTCTTCCTTTTTTAGTGTGACAATTTGACAAATATCATATTTATTGTTGGTCTTAAGAAACACCAGGAAGTAACTCAAATACATTTTGTTATGCCGGAAGGTTCTAATGGATTCCATCAAGTGAATCTTTGATCCAAAGACAATCACAGATTTTTCTAAAGCATTCTTTCAAACTCAAAGGAAGAAATAATTAAGCCCCTTTATGTAGCAAGACTGCTAGAAACAATGGAGGGTGTTCCTTATCCCACATTGCTAGACCTCAGTGGAACTATTCCAGGCAGTTTAACAGGGATTTCCCTGAATAAAAATGCAGGGAGTGGGAGTATGGTTTGCAGGCTATGGATGTTAAGAGGAGAAAGCCTGGAGAAGAAACCTTGAGAGGAGGCTGAGATACAGAGTTTATTGGGCACAGAGCTCTGTGGAGGGGCACAGGGGGATTTTGGAGCAAGGAAACTGCAGGCTGTTTGTTTCTATTGCGGTCATGAAAACAGGATATTGTGTACATTCTTTGCAAATAAACAAGATTACACCAAAGAAATACCTGATTCACGTTAACATTTTCTCCTCCCAGCCTGTATGGCCGTGAATATTTGCTAGCCCCTCAGATAAGCATGATATTGTTGGCCTTTTGACCTATCTTCACCATAATATATGCTTCCAAATGGGATTACTCTATATAATAACATTTACTGATTAAAAGCTAAAATGAATTTCATATTTTCCCAATTACTACACCAGAAATACTTTAATATAATTTGAATTTCTTCCCTTTCCTATATAGTAATCACAAAAGTTAAAGAGTAGCAACTACTTTTAGAATAAAAGTTACAAATACTTCCACAATGAGGGTCGCTTAGAGCCTTCTGGGAATTATTTACAGCAAGCTACATAAAGAATATCTGTTCAGGCTTCAGTCAGAAGAAGTTTAGTATGTGTTAACAGCCTACAAATATCTAACAATGTATCTGAGTTGCATGCATGACTGAGCGGAAAGCAGACTTCTTTGTGTCTGACAGAGATGCATTCCATTTTAACAGAACATTTTAAATATTTAAGCAAGCACAGAGTGCTGCTAGCTTAATTGTTGTAATACAAGTGGTTAATTTAACAAGTCAGTTCATTCTTTTCTTTTAGGTTTATCATAAATAAATTTCCCCATTGTCTTTTTTCCCCCTCTAGTTTTTAACTGACTGAACACACTGCTTTAGCATTTATAAATAAAGTTTTCCAAGGCTTTTTCTTGAAAAAACATCTATAACCTGTTCATAGTAAATCTTTTAAAGTCTAGCTTCATGGATGATGCAATGGGTACCAATTGCTTTACTAATTCTGAAGCTGATGAAATGAAAGCGCCTCAAATAGCTACAAGTGCTTCAGGTTGTCATTTAAAAAGTCAGAGGTGTTCCATTCAAAATACTCAAATTAAGGGCAAAATTCTCCTTAGCGTGGAGCGCTGTATAAAGTTCATGAGGGAACTCCAATTGACTGATATCCCTGGGATGTCTGCAAGTGGATAAAAAGCAGTGCACTCAACAGACATTCAAACTGTGGTAAAAATAACAACAAAAATCAACCACCCAAAAAACCAAACCAAAAAAAAACCCTACATCATGACTCAGAGGAGAATTTTGCCTTTGAAAGAACAAAAAGGTATAATTCACACGTTTGTATGTTGATCTTTTTAGTGCAAGCAACTTTATCTACCCCCCAGGTGGAAGAGTTTATTTCTATTAAAAAGTATTGGTAATTACTCAAAGCCTACACAGTGTAGTCATCAAACTGAATGGAAAAGGAAACCGATAAAATGATATTAATTTGAGTGTTTGGTTCAGGATTAAAGCAGACCCCTCTGTCTGTAATGCCACAATCCCAGCCCTTGCATGCCTGGAACACTGGAAAAGTCACAGCATGGCTTTCTGTGGCCATATCTCTCGCTATTTCCCCCTATATGACTTGGATTGCAATGTAGAAGCAATGGAGCAGTGAAGACGGGAATAGCATGTGCTTTTATCTTTTCAAAGAATATAGAAACTGTCACTGTGTCAGAGGCGCTGCTCCATGGAAATATTCTGCTTGCTACAGCACACAAGTGGGGATTACTCCCTCTGTGTGCTTTTTAACGCAAAGCCCCAAAAGGGATTGGGAAGGTGAGTCTGGGGTTTTTCTTCCCCTGCAGCACCAGTCAAAGGAACTAGCTAACTTCGGAGAGGGGAGCAAAATGTTACAACCCACAGCTCTAAGCAGGAAACACCACGGAGCCACGCTCTCCGAGAAGTCACTTTGGAAGGACTGCTCAGAGAGCATAAAGGGAGATCACATATTACGGATAGCGCGGCTCTGTGGTGTTTCCTGCTTAGAGCTGTGGTTAAATGCTACAATCTAATCCTAAAATATCAGCATCCTGATAGGAAACCACACTGTAAAAGGAAAGTTGGGCCATATTTGCCTCTTGGGGAAATGGACAATTAAAGGGCCAGTCCCTGGCCTGCATAAATCAGCATAGCTTTATAAACCTTAATGGAGTTAAGCTAACTTACATCAGCTAAATCTGGCTGGTAGTTTATTTTTAGTCAATTAGTGTCATTTTAGGCAGTTTAAACCCTATTGTCCCCTGGGCAGACTACTCCCAGATAGTGGAAAGGCAACTCCAAAGTTCATCTCAGCATTTATTACACATCCTTTCAGGATGGTTGGGAGATGACCCCATGGAGGATAAGCAAATGCTTATTTCTCCATAAACTGCAGCTCCTTGGTGACTTTGTGACTCCAAACTGCCGATGGTCTTTTCCATTATTCTAGCCCCTTTTCTGTGACAGAGGCTCCTCCGTAGATGCTTTCCTTGTTACATCCCCTGTAATAGGCTTCCTGCCCACAGAAGAAGAACCTAAGTTAATTAATCTGAACTGGTTGAGAATTAATTTGATAGAGATTTCATCAGATATATTTTAGTGGAGCAAAACATAACTTTTACCATCTCCTAATATTGAGCGCTCCATTGTAAAAATTCACTCAACTGGTCTTAAACAACCCACAGATCTATAGTATTTCCATACAGAAGAGTTCCGTTTGACTCGACATTTGCCTTTCAGTTCCCCTAGTCACAATGACTTATCTGAGTTCTGCTTTCATTATTTTTTATGATTACTATTTAAGGCTCATGCTCAAGAGTAACTTGGTTTGATGACTGAATCCAAACAATCCCCTAGGCATCCAGTCGAGATAAGAAATACCACCATTTTGACAATGGTGATTTTTACTATTTTCTTGCAAGGCAACCCAGTAACATGCTTGCAGGAGAGAGGAAAGAATGAGAATCTCACTGCCAATTATAATTCTAAAGATATGACAGATCTTTGAACTTTGAACTGAGATCCAGTGTAGAATCTGTGGAGCAGGCCAAGGATTTTACATGTTGATATGTCAGGGTTCAGCCTAAGAAATAAAGTGTTAAATATGTAATTCTTTAACTCTATGATATATTCATTTCTTTTTTAAAATGAAAGAATCAATTATGCACCCCCCCTAAGGGCTAAATAAATGCACCAGTACCACAAAAATTCCAGATCAAGAAAAACATTTCTTAAAATTCTTACTGAGGACAATCTTGTGGCATCGCTACTATGTTGTTCTTTTGGGGATGGGAGAAGGTTTGAGATCATAAGGTTAGTCTACAAGTCCCATGGAGCCTGACTAGCTACAGGAAAATTAAGCATTGAGCCTTTGGATCCCTGTGAATACCTGCTCCTTTGCACTGCTCTCTAAGCCAGTCTGATAGAATGTCTCCCTCTGGAGTTGTGCAACCATGGTCTCCTGCTTTGCTTATGTCCTCCCCTATCTTAAGAGGGTTGCGTGTATAATTTCCAGCAGGATCCCATGTGAATATGTTTGGGGGTTGGAGGAACATGTGGTACTAAGCAAAGTTGCTTCCTATCTCAGTCCCTACGTTCCTAAAACCTAACACACCCATTCCATGCCTACAGAACATCACCTGTGTGGTGTCAATGTGGAAGAGCCTCTGTGGAATCAAGCACCAGCCCTAGTCACTGATTTGGTGACACCCTTTTTTTTCTTTTGGAGACCTTTCTGCAATGGATGGGAGCTTCTGGTCTAAGGTTATGAACTTTCTCCTCTCTGCAGTCCTGTTTCCAATGTGTACTCATGTTTAAATGTATAACTGAAGCATTCCTTTACAAATTCTTCTTGTGACTAAAACACAACAGGTTGGATCTCCTCCTCTCACAGTAGAACACTTAGCAGGGGATCATTGGGAGTAAATCTCTGTCATGGAGTTCCTCACCATTGTTAAATCTGGGGAAGATGGTTTCTCCACAACATAATATAGGCACATGGAGGTCCTGTGCCTCCATAGCTACTCTGGCCTCCATGATGGCCTTGTTCTGTGGGCATGGCTGCTCCTAATGGGAATGCAATTGGAAAGACAATGAAATCTCCTAATGGATTATCAGCTCTGAATGGCTGGTGGTGAAGAAACAATATGCACATTTCATCCCCTCCCAGGCCTGGCCTTGGCCTGGTCATGGCCTGGCCACTCCTGCCCTCATCTGCACAAACTGTTTTCTCCTCCTGTCTGGTGTCTGGACGCATAGAGTGCTCTCCACTGAGCTTCTGGGAGGAAAGAAATGATGCTGCTCAAGCAGCTGAATTCTTCAGTTCAGGAGGGGGGAATTCTCTGCATAGGAGAACTTCTTTGCATGCACATCTCAGTGGGAAGATCTTCCCCTAAAAGTTTAGATGGTGGGTTGGATTATTCTTCATTGTTTATAAAGACTGAGTAATTAAGGAACTATAAAAGGAGGAAAGCTATTCATTTTAAACATTAAGGGATATATTCATTAAGATAATAATCTGATAATGGAAGAATTTTCATATTTCCTTACATATATTTGTGTTGCATGCTCAATTTCTCCCTTGTTAACAGGCCTGATCTTTATCTGAGCCAGTAGCTTCCTTTAGTTATTGCTTAAGGTTCTATGAGTATTATAGAAAATCATAAAACAATCTAAGCAAGGTGTCTTTCCCACCCACTGAAAAGAACATTAATCCATGAATAAATGGAATGTGGTGAAGTATAATAAAAGATAAATTTAACAAGAGAGCAACACAAGAAGCTTTATTAAGGGGAAAATATTGTGCTGAGGAGAGATGCCACAAGGATAAGATATGTTTCTAGCTACCATTATTCTTTATATTGTTTAAATAGAACAGAAATAAAATATTCAGAGAGACTCTCAAGCTGTCCTTGTATGAACATTGCCCTTTTCATACTATTGTTATCCTTCATTTATTTTCCTCCTTTTAAATATATAGATTCATAGAATCTGAGGCCAGAAGGGACCACTGTGATCATCAAGTCAGACCTCCTACATAACACGGGCTGTAGAGTCTCACCCAGTAATTGCTGTCCCCTGACTTCCTTGTGCAACCAAGTAAGAGCTATGACAGCCTATCCATTTTTGAATAAGGTTATAGACCATTTACTGCTGTGACTGGAAGACTATTTGTTTACAACAGAAAAACTCATTTGTATTTTTGTACCACTCTTTATCTTTTTGGGTATCATCTATGTGTGTCGCATGATTATGCAACAGGGGATTTACTTCCATTGAAATGGATGATTAACATGAAGACTTCAGTGCAAAATGTTCTGCTGGAAATTAGAACATCAATAGTGCTATTCAGCTAAGTGGTGTGTGTTGGTTCCCTAGGGTGCAGTTTGTGAGAATTTGTGAGCTCCTGCAAGGTTTCTGTAAAACAAAGCAGAATCTAATGCATAAGAATGTTCAGATGCTGTATTAACCATGGTTACTATGGTCAAAAGAGAGGAAAAAACAGAGAAAGGTTTTATGACATTTTTAAATCAAGTAAATGTTTCAAGATTGCATGTTAAAATTCATAACTTTCTGAATGCAAAAAGGTTTTAAATTATATCTTCTGTTTGTTCAGTGAAATGTGATTTTTGTTTGCTTTGTGGAAACATTATTACGTACAGAAAATGTACTTGGCATATGTATGTGCTCCAATATAATTGCCTCCTGGTAACCTTTGCAGTAGTTACACTTAATTATAAAAAGCCAGATCATGGCATCAGTTATTTAAAAAGATTTCCCATTGTGCTCAATGAAAAGCTCTGTGTAAACACTGATTGTTAAGTGTGACCTAAAGTGCCTTGACCTTTGGAACAAGTAACTAAGGTTGCCATTCCATTTTTTTGTCAGGAAAATTCCTGTTAGACTCAGCTATTAATCTGACATTCAGAGACCACTTGACAATATTACCCTACACTCACTGTAATGAAAGACAGGACTAACTTTCAAAATCACCTTGCAATTTGTTTTTTAAAAGCCTACAATAAAATCATACAGTGAATAATTGTGACAGATTCAGTGATGCTGAATCACCTCCCAATGATGTTTATTCACTTTTCTTACTGCCCCTCCCTGTTCTATTTTTTTTTAAAAAGTAATGATACTTTTTTCAACCCTTCAATATACACGGGGTTTTGAAACACTGCAAGAAACCCATCCATCAAGTTAGGCATCTGTTCTGCTCCTCTGTCTGAATAGTCTAAATAATCCACTATGCACAGTCTAGATACAGGAATCTCATTAATACTTTTATTTATGAACATTTTAATTCCAATATTAAAAATATAAAGCAAATAGCAGATTATAAAATATATATTTATCCTTTATGCTAATATTTCTGTCTTTGTGTATCACAGATTTTCACACAATTCTCAACTGACGCATTCTCATCAGTGAAGGCTCTCTTGGTACACATCATCCCCTCTTGTAGAAACACCTTCAGAAAGGGGTTGTGGGGGATGAACTCTCTTCCGGACATCACATCAACATTATCCCATAGCCAGGATTGTGTTCGTCCCCTTTACAGAAAAGGCCATCCCTAAACATGGCAGAGACTAGGGAAAGTCCAAACCATCTGTGTGGATGTCCAGTGCCTCTTCAAATCCCAGGACCTTAGAGTATTTCTGCAGGTCTCAGAGCCAAATGAGGGGATGGTTCTGTGGAGGGAGTTAAGCACCTTTTTCTCACAGCTGGAGGGAGTTTTGTGAACAAAGCCTCCCCTTCATTTATGTATCAAGGAAGGAGTCATCTGGGCCTTGATTATTTTTAAAAAATAGCATGGGCCCAGTTTATATTGTGGAAAGAAATGATGTTCCTACATATTCATCTTGCATTTTGTTTTTATGGACATTGTGAGATATTATGTATAGTATATGGGGAATTGTTATCAAGTAACATTTTTGTTTCACATGAGTATGAGCATTCTCTAACTCAGATGTACTTCAGCTGAACTGTTCCTTTTAATCTGAAGTCTTAAATCTTTTTCCAATTAAGGAGATATGTATATTCAAATGGAGGCCTAACAAAGATGACATATAAATTACGTAGACTAGTGTGCTTGCTTATTCCAGAGTGAAATTATTAGATCATAATAAATGCTGTGTTTGTGTTAAAGCTTCACTCTTCTTATATATTTTATTGCTTTAAATTGAAGAACTTAATACCCCTAGGCCTTTCTTTTCCTACGGTTTTTTATTGGCTACAGTAAATGGCAAGCTGGTAATGTGGTACAAATTCCAATGAGTCCGTCAGTAAATCTCCTTTTAGGATGGTCCCAAGGGAAGCCAGATACATGGGAATCTAATGGGAACATTATAGAGCTACAGAGCTTGGCCAGATCAGAGGAGCAGGGCCTTTGTATAGTTGACTCTTGACTCCTTTTCTTCTGGATCCCTGTAAATTTCAGTGTATTTACAGAGTGTGTAGACTAGTCTCTCCATTTATTTTGTTGGGGTATTATCTTTTCCCTGCCAACTCTGAGTAAAGACTATAGAAAGGGCCCTTAGTGAATATATATTTACTAATATTCAATGTTACTGAAATTTGTGTAATAGAAATGAGAATACAACATACAGTATTACATTTTTTTAAAATGAACAGAATTCTAGGGGAAGATGCTGCATAGGCATTTTAAAAACTGAATACGATAATACTGAAATGCAGGCCCTGAGATCAGGCTGAAGTTGTTAAACTGGAAGCTTATATAACCTGTGACTTTCAGCATAATGGAACCATTCTGAAATAATTTCACAAATATCTCAAAATAAATAATACTTTACAACTTATGGACCATAATCTTCCACTCTTACTCAGCCTGAGAAGTAATTATCTATGTAAGGGCTTGGTTAGACTGGCAATTTAAAGCATTAAAAAGCCTCCAGGAGCGCTATAAAACTCTCCCCGAACACACTGGCAAGGCACATTTCGCACTAAAAGTCTGATGTTATCGTGCTATTTGTAAACCACCTTTTCCAAAGGAATAAAAGCTTTTGCGTATTCCCTGTAGTGTTTAATGGCAAGTCTAATCAGTCATTGCGCTATAAGGGATCTCTGGCACGCCTCCGAGCCATTTAAAGCAATTAACAAGCCATTTAAAGCATTTGACGTCTATGTTGTTTTGCAAAGGGAGGGAGGAATGCGGAAGTTCCTTTACAGAACTCCGCTCTTAACTCAAGCAATTAAGCAGTAAAACTGCTTACCAATGGAGCTGTGTTGAGTGAAATTCAGAGCCTGCTACTTCTCCGTAGAGAGAAATCAGTGACAGCATGAAATTCTCTCCCTTCGTACACGTTCCCCATTCCCCCTCACGCCCCTCCTTTGGAAAGCACGTTGCACCCAGCTGAATGCTGGGATAGCTGCCCATAATGCACCACTCCCTGTGCCGTGGCAGCTGTAGCAAATGTTTCCACGACAGACATCCTATAGCGCTATGGTTATAGCCCGTCCCATATAGCGCAATAGGTAAACGCGCTATAATCTTTGTAGTGTAACCTTAGCTTAAATAATACTACTGAAAGGATGGCAGACTCTGGCCCTTAAGAAGTTTTTGGGATTCAAGCAGTGCTGTATATTGTATGGGAAGGCTTTAATTGTACAGAATACTAACAAAACATGCTTATTTTGGAAAAGGCAGAATTCTCTATATTACTACCTTTTCTATTCCAGCATGTGTTATCATATTTATACAGTTATTCACAGAAGAATATTTTGTTCACACTTACAACTTTCCAGCTGCATTATACATGTTTGCACATCCATTGGGAAATTTTTGAGATCCATTGGACAGGACAGTATTAAAGTCAATCTGAAAGAATACAAAATCATTATTAAAATATATATCTCAAATACCAAAGGGGGACATAGAACAAACTGTTAATACACACGTGGCTAGTGGTAATTGAAAATAACTCAATGTATTTGTAAGAAACACTCTAACAACTATGAAAACAATTTAACCGTTCTGACTCTTGTAAGAATCTTGCTTTGTATTTGTGATTAAAAAAACAGAATAGTTTTAGGTTTTGACTAAAATATTATTGCAACCATATTCTCAAACTCAGTGGGTATTCCACAGAAATGCAATGATACTTTTTATATTACTATAAAAGTACAAAGATATTTCAGTATTTCATATCCTTGGCATACAATTTACCATGACACTCTCTCCTACAGAAACTACATAACAGATGCCAGGTTCAACTCATGCTGGCAGAATAATATAAGCATATGTATCCTAAAAGGCAGTACAGTTAAATTCCCAACATGAACATGTTAAAGATGATGTGTCAGATGTCAGTATTATACCAAAGGAATGCACCTGTGATTTTAAACTGAACAAGCCACTTGTAGTTTGTGCCATAATATTTCTAGTAAACCATGTTGCAGTTCTACGGGCACTAAATTTATTTTTAAATATTAAAATAATATTTATATTTAGTGTGCTAGAGAGCTAATAAAGAAGAGATGCACAGAGAAAGAAAACAGTCTTGCTTTCATAGTTCCTACTGTGAATCATATCATGGAGATATTTTATTGTGTAGTTTCTTTGACAGCATACTGTTGAAAATCATATAGTATGGATCAGACTTTGGCTAGTCTTTGGGTGGGTGAGTAGCAACCTTACAAGGACCCTTCCTTCTGTATGCACCTTCTCTGCAGGAGTCAGTCAAAAATATGTAGAGTAACTGTTCCCCAATAGCATCTCTTAAGACACAGGTCATCCCAAAAGGGGCACAGAAAGGTCGAGTCTCATTCCACTCCTCAAACTCACACTGGCTAATAGAGCTAGCCAGCCACAGAAGTAGCAAAGGCAGCATCTTCTGGGCATGCTACCCTGGTGTGTTGGGGAACTCTGGAGGCAAACTGGACCTGCTGTTCCCACTGAGGTGGTGAAGTCCCTCACCACGTTCTGCTTGGGGCAGTGCTATCAGGTACAATAAAGCTCTTTCATATGAGGCCCAGTTCAGCAAAGGACTTAAGCATGTGTTTAAGTCTCATGGAAATCAATGAGCTGCTTCTTCTTTCCAGTACAGCTCCTTTACACTATAAAAGGCCATGAAATGTATAAAGATGTTGTAGGGTAAATGGGAATCAAGGCCAATGACTTCAGCTGATTTCAATAGAACTTAAGCACATGTTTAAAATTAAATATTTGCTTAAATGCTTTGCTGATTTGGGGACCTAAACAAGAAATGGTAAAGACTTATTTGATAATGTAGGCCTTTCTTGCTAATGCAGGATTTCTTCCCTCCCCCCATAATGCTGTAAATTAGTGGTTCTCAAACTTTAGCAATCCAAGGACCCCCATTTTGATTGTAAATGTTTCACAGACCCCCAAGTTCCTCACTCAGCCCCAGGCCCTGCTCCTACTCCACTCCTTCCCCAAAGCCCCACCCCACCTCTTCACACCCCTGCTCCACACCTGCCCTGAATACACCCCGTGTCTGGACTTCCCCATCTCTCCCAGCCTTTACTGCACAACACAGAACATCTGTTCCCTGGCATGCATGAGGCATGGAGGGAGCTGGAGAAGTTCATCAGCAGAGCTGACAGCCACGGAGTGGATTCCTTCCCTTCCGTTCCCTCCCAGTGCCTCCTGCATGCCACAGAACAGCTGTTTCCTGGCATGCAGGAGGTGCTAAGAGGGATGGTTGAGCAGTGGGGCCACGGCCCTGGACTTGATTCCATCCCCTCCCCTCGAGTGTGCCCCATCCCCACTCCTCCCCAGCCCTACCAGCATCTCCTGCGTGACACAGAACAGTTGTTCCCCAATATGCAAGAAGTTCTGGAATGAAGGGGGAGGAGTTGATCAGTGGGGCCCGTGGACCCCCTGGAGTACCCTTGTCAAGCCCCCAGTGGTCTGCAGACTCCAGTTTGAGAAACAATTATGTAAATCTGACTTTATCCAATCTAATTTGTAGTGTTTCCAGGAATTAGATTTTCACCTCCTTCTTTGGAGTACTATTCCGTAGACTAATAGGCAGCTTTTCATGATCCCAGAATAATTAATCAGTTATAAATTGCTACAGAGATACTAATACAGAAATATTAAATTCAGTGATCAAAATGTGAATATAAAGTATTCTGATTGCTTCTATGAGTCATGATATTGTAATCCAGTGGAAATTACTCATAATAAATACATACATAAGTAGTGGTGCTGTTATAAAGTGGATAGTGTAGATTGTAAGAGACCTCTGTGTTAATCTGCTGATTAGGTATAATTGCTAAATTAAAGTATAGTATTACAGAACCTTGAATTAGAATAAAATATAATCAACATTTTTAAACTTCATTTGCATCCACTCATCGGGAACAGTCAGTTAAGAGAAAATGTAATAGTGTCAAGTAAGAGGATTTCTTATAGGATTTCTTCTTGACCTTTACCCAAAGCATAGTAATAAACTGTCTTATCCTGGATGCATGAGAATTATACCAGAGTGAGGCGATGTCTACACTACAGGTGCTATAGCAGTACACCTACTGTGCTACAGCCACTGTTTCCCCTAAGGTGTGCGCGTGTGCATGCGCACACAGATCCTAAACCCCATGCACACAGCGAAACACCACACGCACAAAAATCTGCACAGAAGAAATTTTTTGTCCACACAGCCTGTCAAAAATTAGAGGGCTGTAGCTGTTACTGTAAGCTTGTAGTACAGACACAGACTATAGAAAAATAAGTCTAAAACTAGTCTAAATGTAAATTCTAATTTAAAACAAGGTCTAAATTTTAAAGTGGCTCTTTCATGGTCACTAACATATATATGCATTCATAATTCACTTCTAGTCTGCATATGTTATTCACTTACAATTATGTTTGGTTGGAAAAAGAGACCTCAGCACTTTAAGGGTTTTTAACATTCTCTTTGGAATGACAATTATTCCAGAATTACCTTGTTTATATTCATCAAATGCAAATCTAATTTAAATTCAGATGAATATTCACCTACATGTTCATTATGCGATTTTTGGGTCTTTTTCATTGATTGGGTCTGTTATTCCTGTTGAAATTTTTTTGGCAATTAAATTATCACTGGAATTACCCTGGCATCACAAGAACTGTGTGAACTAGTTGGAGTTTTCTCTCAGCACGATGAATGCTTGGTTTTATATCTTTAGTTCAGTAATGTGTCACATTCTTTTCAATATGCACTCAAACTACTCCATTCTACCTGTTCCAAACAAGAAAGATCAAATCCCATGGAAGTCATTAGCAAAACTTCCAGAGACTTCAGTGGGGCTTGGATTTGGGCCTTACATCCAACTCTTGCCGATCTGTGGTGTATGTAAGTAGGAGGAGAACCAAGATAGGTCAGAATGATAGTGTCTGAACAGATTCCAAGAGCCATCTTGCCAGTGCTTGTCAGCATGAATTAGGGAATCTGGAGATGGTTCAGATCTCCTTACTTGTGCTCCAAAATGGCAGTACGCTGTGTCTCCTTACAGCCAGCTGTCAATTATTGAGTGCATGCAAGAGACCAGGGGGCCATGACTATTTCCACAGATTGGCCAACCAGACCTTCTTAAGACAGAAGTGCTGTTGGAAAAATTCACCAAGGATCCCACCTCCTAATCAAGACAAACTGCTGCCCTGTAACAGTGGAAGGAGAGAGACTTTCTGAGCAGTCCCAGTAGTGCACCCAAACACGAGAACAGCATTTTATCCAGTCTTCTAATGCATCAGTTTATATGCAGACTCCTCTCTTTATCAGACCAAATGGCCGTACAGTAGAATGCAATACCCTAAAAGCTTGCAAGGTGAAACACCAAATGAAAAGAATACACTTTGCTCTGAAATGTACTATCATAAAACAGAGGGGAATGCTGAAAAATGAATTAAAGTGCAGCTGATCAAAATTTTGGCTATCAATGTAAAATTGATTTGCTGTTTCTTTTGGCAATGGTGATAGATGTATTTTACAAATAAATCTGTCAAGTAGATTGGATTTTTTAGGACACAGGTAACTGTAAAGTGGAGATTAGTGTAAAAGTGGAATGTAATGCAAAGGAAAAATCAGGCCTTAGAACTTCACTCCTGAAATGCTTTATTAGGGCATGTCTTCACTACCACTTTAATTCGACCTTAACAACGTTAGGTTGAATTAAACGTGTACCTGTCTTCACATACATGCCCTTAAAGTCGATTTAAAGGGCCCTCAAAATCGAATTTGTAACTCCTGCCTGACGAGAGAAGTAAGGCTAAAATCGACTTCTCTATGTCTACTGTGAGTAGTGAAGAGGCATCTGAAGTTAAGCCTCCGACCTCCGAGCAGCCCCGCGAGGGGGGAGGGGGCTGTTCGAGGGGGGGGGGGCTGTTCGGGCAGGCGGGGGGGTCCGCGGGGCTGCTGGGGGGGGGAGCCTGCGCGGGGCTGCTTAGGCAATCGGCTCAGCTCTCTGGTCAATTTCACCAGGCAGCTGAGCCGATCGCCCAAGCAGCCCTGCGCCGGCTCCCCCCCCCCTCGGGTGGGGGGGGCTGTTTGGGCGGGGGGGCTGTTCGGGGGGGCTGTTCGGGCGGGAGGGGGTGTCCGCGGGGCTGCTGGTGGGGGGGAGCCCGCGCGGGGCTGCTTAGGCGATCGGCTCAGCTCTCTGGTCAATTTCACCAGGCAGCTGAGCCGATCGCCCAAGCAGCCCTGCGCCGGCTCCCCCCCCCCCCTCGGGCGGGGGGGGGCTGTTCGGGCGGGGGGGCTGTTCGGGGGGGGGGCTGTTCGGGCGGGAGGGGACTTCCACTCCTGAATTGTGAAATACCACATGGGACACTGAAATTGCACCTTTTTGATTACTATTATCTCACCCTACCTCACCCCCACCCCCACCCCTCTGTTTCTACAAGTAATGGGTGATACCTTGAGAAGTGTTTAGAGCTAAAGCCAATTACATACACCTTATGAAAGCTTCAAAGCCTAACTTTCAAATGGCACAAGGCAGTAATCTCTAGTGTTAAGGACTGAAATCAATATTAGGTGCCTAAATACCTTTTTAGGATCTTGACTTAGGTATTAATGTGAGTATTGGTTGCTACAGCAATGCCAGAGCAGAAGTGGGAAAGAGGAGAAGAGATGCAAGGCAATAATCATCAGAGTAACTTGACTTTTGTTACACAAAATGTAAAAAAAGTTAATACTTCTGTCTCCAACTTGCTTCCCCCACCCAGTAATATGTGAGTAGCTCCTTGAGTACTATGTGGCTACAGATGTATTACACTGTTCCTAGTTTCCACATTTAAGAGCAGCTTCAACAATTAAATGAAGGAAGGAGGAAAAGCTTGGGGGGATAGGACTATGTGAAAAGCATCATCTCTGGTCTATCTATAGCCCTGCCCAAATACTAATCCTCAGGAGGACAAGCCACATAATCTCTCTGTGATTCAGCTCCTCACCTGTAAAATGGGGATAATAATACTTTATTTTTTTCCCCACATGTTGTCTTGTCTATTTAGATAATAAGCTCTTCAGACAGGGATGATCTCTTACTATGTGTAAATAAAGTATTCAGTATAATGGAGCCCTGCTCTCTACTGATGCCTCTGGGTGCTATTGTAATACCAATTCAGCACGCAAAACACAAAATGCACATTGACTTCACTGCATAATTTAATTGCATACTTAAATAACAATTGGAGATATCAGGTTCCAAGTGTCCTTGCCTGTTAAAAGTATTTTTTACTTGTTCCTTTGTCAGGGACTCACCTGATAGAATAAAGAACATTTCCATTTTTGAAAATTCGTAACAACTTGTTGTCTGTCGTAACTTCATGAAAGTTGGCACCTTTTTCATTAGCAAAGAACAAATCAGGTTTCCAGATAGAATCCAGCATGGATGGATCTAAATCCAAAGAGTCATCTGGATATTCACTATATGCAAGGCGTGGATCATTCCAATTCTGACGGAGAAAGATATTCACTCGGTAATCCTAAGAGAAAGACAAAACAGGCAAAGCTTTATCAAGGATAGGCGCTTTAGTTTATATTTGATCACTTATCTGTGTAATCCCCTAACCTTCAATAGATGACAAATGATTTATGTTCATGAATGCCAGCATGATACCTTGCTTCAGATTCCAAGGCGAGAAGGGACCATTGTGGTAATCTAGCCTGACCTCCTGTATAACACAAACCTTACTTGTAACAATTAGTAGTTATACAATAGGTAGTAGCAAAGATACATTCAGGACAACTGGAAACAATCATAACTAGGGCTACATTAAGACAATGTAGGGCTAAAGATGGACCTCATTTCAAACTCCACCCCATAGTGCAGTTCCTCTTCTCTTTTGTAGGCACAACATTCTCCATCTCCCTCTTCCTATCTTCAGGCCTGCTGGGTTTTGTCCCAGAGAAAGAAGACTTGGCATCCACCCCATAAAAGACTCTCACTCAGTGATTAGGGAATTGATCCTGGCTTTTGGAGACCCTGGTTTAGATCCCTTGTCTGCTAAATATTTCCTGGGTAAGTTACTTAATCTTTCTGTGCCTCAGTTCTCCATCTGTGAAATGGGGATAGTAGCATTTCCTGGTATTGCAGGGTTGGTATGAGGATAAATACAGATACTGTGGGTCATAATAGAATTACTTATGATGGACAGACTAGGAGGAGGCATCATCATCATGTCATAATGGCAGCAGGAAGATTTACCCTCACTATACAATGACCATATTGTGTTATTGGAGGGCAACCTAAAAGCAACAGGTGTCAGAGCTGAGATTCATGAAGCTGTTCAAATCTTTCCAGTTATTCTGGGCTGTCTGCAATACCTGACAGAAATTGGTGCAGCAGGTACAGTTGGGCTCTTATTCGCAACCACAAAGGTTAGAACTATTTTATTTAAATGAAATCTAAGATTATGATCTCATGAGACTTCAAAAGTTGAGGTCATAAGCATGGACCATACTGCTTATGCCTTAATCCACCATTGGTTGTAACATGATGTTCTTAATTTTCTTCACTAATATATTACGGTGAGGACTTTTAAAATGAAATCAAAGGCAATGCTGCCAGGTGCACAAAGGCAATGTACATTGCAGATATGGAAAACACAGCACTTTGGGGCTATTTCTCTAACCTTACACCTCACAACTTTCTTAAGGTTAAAGTCATCAAAGGATTTAATGCTTGACTGGAATTCCACTCCATTTCTTTCATGTGCCATTGGTATAAAGGGAAGCAGTTACTAATATAACAGAAGACACCATTTAAAGTTGGAGATTGTCATTCTTTACAAAACTGCACTGATTTTAGTTTGACTGGGATTAAACAGTCTCCACCTGAGTGACAAGGGTAAAGTACAAAAATAGTCTCAGTAAGCAATAAAGAATTGATAACCAGCTCATTCTGATAGCCTTTACATATTGAGTTGGATTGTATGACTTTTTAATATAGCACATTTTTATGCATTTTACTGAGGAAGGAAGGGAAGTTAACCTTCGAAAGGGAATTAATGAAGGGAATAAGAAAAATCCCCAGGTACTTAGTTTTTTATTAGATCATTTAAATGGGAAAAAAAGTTGTAGGCTTATGTTTGATAATATCATTAAGACACATTGGCATAGCTTCAGATTTGGAGAGATTTATTTTATAACATCTGAACAGCTGTCCAAATTCCTAGATAAATTATGTTAAAAAAATGCATGTAGAGAACATTTTAGGAATGTTCTGTAAAACATTGATTTATCAGACTATAATTCAATGTTATGTTTCCATGCACCTATCTGTATAAACTGCATATCTGGGTATCTCAAATCATCACCTCTGTGGAAACTATACTGTCAGGGATAGATACCTCTGAAGTCCTACTGCAGGTGCTCAGCACTTCCAAGGATTTGAACTTAATTTTTAACCACAGTTTCTGAGGTTTGGTTTTCTGGTATCTGGTAATGGTGTTAAGGGTAGTATATACCCTTAAGAGTATATAATTAAAGGTGATAGATGGAAAAGGACCGAATGCTCCAACCCTTACTGATCTGACTCCACAAGTAGCTCTGTTGTTATAATTGGGAACACTTGTGGAGTAAGGTGCTACTCAGTGTGAGTAATAGTGGATAAATCTGACCCATGGACGACTGAAAACTTGGGCCCAAATCCTCAATGGGAGCTAGGTGCTTACCTACCTTTGAGGGTCTAGGTCTTGATCACCAAGGTCTTTCTGCTTGATTATCAGAAGCTACCATAGAGATAAATGCGCACTTGGACTATTCTGTCAGGACTTATTTATCTATCTTCAACAAATTTCCAGACAAAAACTGTATGTTGAAATACAAAATCAGCTGGAAGATAGAACTAATTGGATGATGAAGGAAAGTGTAGGTCCTCTACTTAGCATGGAAGGATGATATCAAGAAGGTTGAAGTGTTTAGTACCTATTTTGCTTCAGTGTTTACTAAAAAGGTTAGTGGTGACCAGACGCTCAACACAATTATATTAAGAAACAAGACATACAAGGCAAAATAGGAAAAGAACAGGTTAAATAATATTTAAATAAGTTAGATGTATTCAAGTTGGCAAGGCCTGTTGACATTTTGTCTTGGGATTCTTAAGGAACTAGCTGAAGCAATCTCTGAACCATTAGTAATTATTTCAGGAACTTAGAGAGGACAGGTTTTGTTCCAGAGGACTGGAGAAGGGGAAATGTATTTATCTTTAAAAGGGGGAACAAGTCTTCATATATGTTAAGTGCCGTTATAAAGAGGATTGTGAACCATTGTTCTCCGTGTCCACTGAAGGTAGGGCAAAAAGTAATGGGATTAATCTGCAGCAAGGGAGATTTAGATTAGATATTAGGAAATTTGTAAACTCTGGATAGGTTTCCAAGAGAGATTGCAGATTCCTGATGATTTAAGGTTTGAGAACAGGTTGACAAACATCTATTAGGGTTGGTCTACATTTGCATGTTCCTGCCTCAGAAGAGAGGCCGGGATTACATGACTTTTTAAGGTCCCTTCCAGCCCTACATTTCTATGATTCCCAGCATGTGTGTAAAAGCTTTCTATGACAAAATCAACCATATGTCACTAAATATAAAGTTGAAGCAGTATGGTGTAGTACTAATCTTCATCCATTTTAATATTATTGCTAGTTTAGGGCCAATGCCCAGCAAGTGCAGAAATGGAGGAGAGTGAAATAAACCTCCATTTTTTGCACAGTGGCTGCAAACAACCTTGAAAACAAAGGCTGCCTCTTGTTGGTACCTCTGTGGGTGATGTCTTCCCCTCCAAAAAACGATAGGGTGGAAGCAGGACTATGGCTTTTACTCCTTCCAAGGTTTAGGACCAAACTTCTTCTTACTCTGAATCTAAAACTGAGCCCCTAGGGACAAATTGTGGTCCCTCCTGCATGCCTGTTTAGGAAAGTATAGGGGAAATAAGGCA
Organism: Sternotherus odoratus; assembly: GCA_032164245.1. Taxonomy (NCBI): domain Eukaryota; kingdom Metazoa; phylum Chordata; order Testudines; family Kinosternidae; genus Sternotherus; species Sternotherus odoratus. The sequence goes on from JAVMKO010000004.1 coordinate 59,958,247, forward strand.
TGACCTTACTCCTCTGTCCATATTGTGGGGAGCTGTGTGTGTGGCGAGAGAGAGAGACCTATTTGAGGGTTGTCATGATTCCTCCCCCTCCATCCATGCATATGAGTTTGAGTGAGCAGGAAATGGGAGGAAATGGGGCTCTGTGCCCCCAGTACACTAGCCAGAACAGCTGTGCCAGCATGCTGGGGGAATGTTCACTATGCTATGTATAGACCCAGGGCAGAAGAAAATTGGAAGGGAGCTTGTGAATCTCTGCAAAACTTTAGGCAGGGCTCGTAACAAAGCCATTATTTAATTCTTAATTTTATATTTATTGAAAGTAAAACATGTTTGTCTACTTACTTTAATCTCCCGACAGAGGGTACATTGAGAAATCAATGCAACTCTTTGTGGAGTAAGGTGCTATTCAGTGTTAATTGTATTCAGTGGTAGTGGAATTTAGCCCTAAATATTGGTGAGTGAAGGGAAGTTGGAGGGGAGGTTAAAAAATCACAGTGGACAGTATAAATTTTAAAAAAATGGTGGAAAATAAATAATCTGTTCTAGACTACATTAACCTATGCTGAATGTCAATTTGCCTCAGTAGCCCTCTCAAGTGGGATCAGATTTGTATTGATTTAACTTGCTTGGCACTCAAAGAACATTCAGTAGTTATTAAGCTATTAATGAAATGGTCTCATTTTCAGATATCAAAAATCTGTTCAAAAGAGGTTATTTATTTTACCAGTGCTGCATGATGGACAAACAAGTGCTCATTGTTCTGAGCTAGTAATTACACAGTGTGTGCATGAGGCTTAAATGCTTTAAACAACTAGTATGTTTTTGTGTAAACAGAGAGCAGAATTCAACTGGTGACACTGATTTGTTTTTCTCTGAGGATTACTAAATAACACTCTTCTATAGTTCCTAATTTTCATAACTGAAAAAGTTGGCAGGACCTCTTCCATTCTCACTTGTGCATAGTGGCCAATCCGGGGACATTTTACTACTTTAGTAGGTGACAAATGCAGTAGTTATAAACAGCTTTCTTTCTTTCTTTCTTTCTTTCTTTCTTTCTTTCTTTCTTTCTTTCTTTCTTTCTTTCTTTCTTTCTTTCTTTCTTTTCTTTTCTTTTCTTTTCTTTCCACAGCTCATATTAGCTGATATTAACAAACCTATACCCCCTCCACTTCCTCCTACATCATTGTTTCTGTCAGGAACGTAGTTGCTTTCCAAGCCTACACAAGCATCATTTTAGTTGTGAAGTAATCTGACTCCTTCTCCCACTTTCACATAGGCAACAAGTGAAATTTTTAAACAATAGAAAATCTAACATTATCTTCTCTCAATGACATTCTGGACCAAACTTTTACCTGACTGACACTGTGCAATCCCGCTAAAGCCAAGAAGTGTATATCTGAGCAGAATTAAGTCCTGTGGGCTATTTTTGCCGTTTTTATAACAAATTTGATAACTGTAAACTCTGTTTTAAATAAATTGTCTAGATTTCCTGCTAGATTATCCTCCTTGACAGCTCTGGATAATCAAATGCTTTGTTTATCTACAGGACAGGAGCAAGGCAAGTTTCCCTTCTAGCATGCCTCAATCCTGACCTATGGGGGACTTCCTCTAGCAGTAACAGGAGTGGCTCAGTTTCTATTATCCAAGCCGTTCTTGGCTTTTCTGTTGTCTGACAATTAGTACAAAGGATGGTGGTGAGTTTGTGAGGTGGGGCCAGCAAACATCCCTCAAATGGGAATTGTGTTTAAACTCTTCTGGATTGGGTTGAATTCATGCTGATGAAGCCTTTATCTTCAATTAGCAAAGCGCATTAATGTTACACCTTCAACAATAAGGCTTGCTTAAAAACCCAGTATCTAAGCAGTACAATTATGGCTCATTAATTATTGTCTGAAGTAATACCATATATTAGTCGATATTTTTAGCATATTGCTTTATTATAAAGTGATAATAATAGACTTGGTAATACTGAGAATGTATGGCATTTCTAAGGTGTCATTAAAATTATTATATATGAAACACATCACTGTGCTTGTCACTTTATACATGCAGTTACAGTATTTCTTTTCACTCATGTAAGCATTGTGGCAGTCATCTGTAGGACATTTCTTTGTGAAATTAAACTCTCATTTTATTTGAGATCCTACCAGCTCTTCAGTGATAAGTGTATGAAGGCAAATTTGCAAAATTTCATTTGCAGATCCCCTTCACACATTCTTTATGGACACTATCATCACTTGCACCAAAAGATCACATTTGCATACATCCCAGTATTCTACCAGCTCTAGTTTCATGTGCCATTAAAATTTTAGCTAATATTTCTATATGGACTCTAAGCAGGAATTTGAACTTGTCTGATTCAAAATGAAATAAAGATACATTTGCTTGTGCTAGCTCACAACAGCATTTTAACATGAGAAGCTTGTGGAATTTCAAACATCGCCTCTCATACAAGGTTAATAGCATTGTGGCAAATGTACTTCACAAGAGTAATGGTAACTTTGCTATTGGTAACTATGGCAATTGTTAGCTCAGATCTATTTAAAGACTTCACTCAAGAAAACACTTGAGCATTTAGTGCTGGTGAAGGCACCTAAAATTGCATGAAAACAGATGTATTTATGTCGATCTACTATTAAGATTTGTAACATTGGTTTTGAACAATCTTGAGAATATTAACAAAAGACAGATTTTGTTCCTTTCTTATTCCCATATGACATCCACATCAATTAATTTTCCTCAGCATGTTCACTAATCATGAAATATTTACTGAAACATTTGAAATGAAAATTATTAATATTATATAAAATCAAAATCCAGGCATGGCTTCAGGCTCCATTACAAATAAAACATGTTTTACTTGAAAGGATCCTGGGGTTGAAATGACAATGGACTGATTGATGGTTTTCGATCAACACCATGTGAAACTTCAGTTCACATGGTTTCAAATAAAAAAACTTTAAGCAAACCACAAGGGGTGAAGGGAGGAATGGTGCCATGTGACTAGAAATAAAAAAGTTTCATGTTCAGGCCTGGGAACTGAAGTTAAATCACTCGTATTCAAAAAAAGTTCTCTGTTTTAGATCCAACATATCATCTATAATTTTTATTTAATGATACAAAATAGGGCTGAATGCTGCTCTCAGTTATATCAGTATAAACCTGGAGAAACTTCAGTGATGGAAATGGAGTGAATCTGGGTTTATCTCAGTATAAATAACAGCAGAATTTGGCCCTCTACCACTGCTATTTACCAACAGTAAAGGGATATAACTCTTCCAACCTCCCTCCCTTTCCCCCATTTGTCTCTCTCCCCCACTTTCTTCAAATTCTTTGGGCATCATTTTGATTGTCCTTTCATTGCTGTAGTAGTACTTGAGAAGTTGCAAGCGACCCCTAGTAGTTAATTATTTTTAGGGGTAGTTATTTATTTTTTGTCGAGGTCCAAATTTCTTGGTCAGACTTCAGAGAAACATTTTTTCACACTGCAATAACAATCATAAGTAACAGGTTCAAGAATAGCAGCTGTGTTAGTCTGTATCCGTAAAGAAAGTGAGGAATACTTGTAGCACCTTAGAGACTAACTAGTTTATTTCAGCATAAGCTTTCATGGGCTATAGCTCACTTCATCGGATGCATAGAATGGAACAGAAGTAAGATGCATTTATACAGACACAAAGAAAGGGGAAAAAAATTGTACGTTAGCATACCAATTCTAAGAGGGCTGTTAAATGTAGACGGGCCATTATCAGTAGGAAAAAAACCCACCTTTTGAAATGGATTTCTGTGTCAGGTAAATTAACTCAGGAAATGCAATCAATTAGTGTAATGAGAGAACCATTCACAAGTCCTATTTAGCCCCTGGTTAATTGTATCCAATTTGAAAATTAATTCCAGTTCCTCAGTTTCTCATTGGAGTCTGTTTTGGAAGTTTTTCTGTTTCAAAATTGAAACCATCAAATCTTTAATGGAATGGCCAGGAAGACTGAAGTGTTCTCCTACTGGTTTTTGAATGTTATGATTCCTGATGTCAGATTTGTTCCATTTAATCTTTTGCGTAGAGACTGGCCGGTTGCGTAGGACTATTGCCTCGGCTTCCTGCAGTTCTCCCCTGGGCCATTAGAGGCTGCTCTGTGCTGCTTGTGAAATGATATCTGATTGTTGGCAGAGTCTTATAGCAGGTGCTTCATAGCAGTGCTGCTTTTTCCCTCTCAGTATCTGAGTTCAGTAGCAGTGGCCTTGCCAGCCACACACCCATTAGACTTCAGCAAAGGAATTAACTGAGGTAGGAGCACAGGGGAAAAGCATGGACACGAGCAAGCTGTACAGAGCAGACCCCTACCCTGCCATTAGTAGAGCAACGTCCTCTGCAGATACAGGTGTGGAGGGCTGGACTCTATGGAGGCCTGTAAGGGAGAAGTGATTGAGGGAATCCAGGCAACAGAGAAAGTCCTCCAGGAAGCATAGAGACACCACATTTCCTGTATACTTTAGATGCAGTCTTTGGTTCCCCGAGTCACATTTACTACTGGGGCAGAATGAAACACAGCAGCCAGGACAGGGCAGTCACAGGCTGCAGCTACACATAGTAGCAGAAAGTCTTTTTACCTCATGTCCGTACATCATTCCTGTTTGTTATAACAGCTTTATCCTGACACAGGTTTCTGCTCCTCAGTATGATATTACATGGGACCAGCAATAGAAGGCATAGAGTGCTGGAAGCCACATTGAGAAAGGTAACATTATAGTAGCTGCCACAGAGCCGTGCAACTACAAATAACTCCCCTAACTGGCCTTAGAATCAGGGGGAAAATGATGAAGGTGCCTGGAAACCTTTCAAACCTCAGTTTGAATGGTATATGAAAGCCACAGGAGGGCAAATAAACTGGAGGAGGATGAGGAAAAGATTGCTCTGCTCTTAATGGTGGCAGGCACAGAAGCCCTTGATGCACACAATGTGGTGGGGAGAGGAAGGGGGAAGCTTTACAGAAATAATGGAAGTGGGTGGGGATTTTTGTGTCCTTAGTAAAAAGGTTATTTATGAGGGAGAGATGTTCAGAACACAGAATGAAGGGGAAGTTCAGCACCAATTTAAAATTAAAAATCAGTCCTGAAAATATTGAATATTTAAAGACTCCTTCATGAAGACCAGATTGTCCTAAAAAAGTGTGTGAATGGTTACTCGGGAGTATGGATCTGACACTAGAAAGGGCAATATGTATGTGCCAGGCAACAGAACAAAGAGAAACTCCAAGCTGAGAGAAATGCACAGAGATCATGGCTGTGCATACTAAAGCTAAAGTAGCAAGCAAAGAGTTCACAAAAATTAAATTGTCCAAAGACAAAAACATGGAAAGCTGGACACTATTCCAGTGATGTAGCAATCAGCATGAATATAGGAAATACCTATCACCTGGGAAAGTATGTACAAACTGTAATAAACCAAACCATTACATTAAAATGTGTAGAGAAGGCAAGAAAATGTATGTATTAAATGCAGAAATGGATTCCACTAGTGAAGAGGAAGAGCCAAGAGGAAGAGCACAATAATAGAGGAGGCTGAAAACTCAAAAGATTAGTTAATTAAAACATGCACAAATGGCACTTATAACATAAAATATAGACTCTGGGGAGACAAGTAAATTAACTACAAATACTGAAATAGAGAGATGTAAGGAGCACATAAAAGTGGAAGAATCAAAAGTGTCTGACAGACTATAATAGAGTTCCAGTGTTGGGATACTACACACTGAAACTTAAATGCAATGGGAAAATGATAAAGAGTTTATGGTTATATGCAGATGCAAGCAAGAACTCTCAGCTCTACATGCATGTGAGGTGCTTAGTTTCATTAAGAGGATGCATGACATAGATAGAGAGAAAGCCAAAGAACCAGACGTAAGAGTATTAATAGCACCCTGTGAAGCTGTAGTCACAGAAAATCGATACTTCCAGTAATGTACAAAGATCTAGTTAAGAGAAGATAAGAATCTGTAGTACAGGCTACATGAAAAGCTCTAGAAGTCTTAAGAAAGGAGCTAGAAGAAGAGCTGGAAAACTTGACAGCAAATCTTATCAGGGTCAGTTCTAAAGCTTTTGCTGCCCTACACTTGGAAGTTCCACAGCTGCCTGCAGGTGGTTGGGTGTACTGCCGATTCAGCAGTGTTTCTGCAGGAGGTCCACGGGTCCTGCGGGCTTGTCCCCACTGCCAAATCCGCAGCAACCACGGACCTCCCACAGGCATGCCACTGAAGACAGACTGACTGCCGCCCTTGGAGTGTTGGTGCCTGGAGCCAGCCCTGAATGTTATCATTAGGAGAACAGAAGGACCAACAGGTTGGGTTCACTGCTAGTAACCGTAGAGAAAAAAGTAGGGGGACCACAGCTGTGTATGGATCCTAAAGAGCTGACCAGAAGCATAAAAAGAAAAACTTCCACTTGCCCACAAGAATTGAATTCATCTCTGAAATGGCTGGAGCCAAATTCCTCAGCAAATTATATACAGTGGCAGGTTTTTGGTTGATCTCCTTGGACACTGATAGCGCCAAGATTGGCAGTTTCAAAATACCATTTGGAAGATACTGATTCCTTAGACTGCCTTTCTGAATATGTTTGGCTCCAGAAGTATTTCACTATACAATGGGGCCAGATGTTAGAGGGTCTAGTGTGAGCAAAAGTGTACACTAATGCCATAATTTGAGGCACCACTACCACTGAACATTAGAAATGACTGAGGAGAGTACTGGAGATTGTAAGAGCTAATTACCTTAAATTGAGTAAGAGCAATGTCAATTTCCAACAACAAAAATAACATAGTTGGGAGAGAGACTGACCTGAAACAAATCTTCCTCCATGAATCAAAGATTCAGGTAGTACTGAATGCTGAGACCTGAAGATAAAAAAGGATTTTCAAAGGCTAATCCCCATGTTGAATTATGTGAACAAATTCATACCTAGCTATACAGCTTGCACAATTCACCTGAGACATTTGCTGCACAAAGGCACTGAATGGGCATGGATGCCAGAACATGAAGGAGATCAAGGATTTAAAGCACATCTGACATCTACTCTAGTGCTCCAATTTTTTGACTCACAGAAAGACATCAAACTCTCCCCAGATTCTTTGAAAGGAGGGCTTGGAGCAGTACTGTTACACAGAACATATAGGTTGCCAGTATTCTATGCATCTAGGACTATGACAGCCACAGAAAAGATGTATGCACAAATTGAAAAAGATAAAGTGGGTCTGGCATATGGATGTAAAATAATTCATTACTTTCTCTATGACTGTGGCTTCAAAATAAAATCTTATCACAAACTGCTTCTTGCAGTACACAAAAAGGCACTTGGAGAAACACCGCCAAGGATACAGCAACTACTTTTGAAAAAACCCTGATGTCTACTAAGCACTACTTAGTAATGACAGACACACTCTTAAGAGCATGTAATCCACCTGTCAATACACAGCCTTATGATCAGGAACAAGCAGTAAATGTACTTGTGAACATGATAAAAGTATCATGCTATATACACAGTCATAGGGGCTGAATGAGAGATAGAAACAGATAAAGATGTGATGGTGCAAGCTGCAATACTAGCAATAGGTAAAGGGGGAAAATCAAAACTTTCCATCTCAGTATCCCAACTGTAAAAATAATCTACCAGTGATCTCTGGAGTGTTCTTGAAGGGAACAGATCTTTGTTCCCAATGAGAAGAAAACTACTGTATTGGAATGAGTACATGAAAGGCACTCATGAATGACTAAATAAAAAGCAGAGCAAGAGAGAGAGCCACAGATGAAGACCGAGATTGAAGAAATGGTGAACATGGGTGGAACATGTAAGAAGTTCAGAGATTCCTGGCAGAAAGAATCAATGAAACCACACAAACAATTTGCAATTCCACAGGACAAGGTTGGAAGTGATTTGGCCATAGGAGAGAGGGTATTGGGACATTACATTGCAGGTGAGGGGGAGCAGAATTGTAGGAAACTACTGGAGAGTGCTTGCAGGAGGAGAAATGGGGTCTGACTCAACAGCAGTCAAGTCAGTTCACCAATCACTGTAACTCCAATTAGTCAACCCAGAGCACACCTGACTATGGGAGCACTAATTTGGTGATAGACTGGGATGGTCTTGAGAGAGTTAAAAGCTCAATTAAGTCATTAGTTCAGGTACTCCAAAAGGCACAGGAAAGAAGCCTGAAAGGAGAAAGAGGATCAGTAGAAGAATCAGAGCTGTACTCTCCCTCTTATCTCTGGAGTTGAGGAGTGCATAGACTGTAAAGGCAGTAGAAAAAAACCCACTGTAAATAAATGGCACATTTCTGAGCTGTTTGTGGGACTAGAAAGTAGGTAGGAGCAAGTCTGCCTGGCCATGGGGGATCAGAGAAGGAAAGGATGTTAATCAAGGGTTAAAAGGGGAGAATGGAGTCAGAGACAGGATGAAAAGGGGGAATCTATTCTAGTTTCAGATTGAATTCACATCCTGATGTCTTTACATACACACATGATGGGCAAACTAGGTTCTGTGAAGAGTTCAAAAATCATGACTTGCTCAAAAATGCTGTTAATGAAACCACATGATGAGGGAGAGGGGACAAGACCTGTTGTCTTATAATGTTTAAAACTATAGGATGGGCAATACTGTCCCTGTCCTCTCTAAACCTACAGATGTCTGAGGCTAGCACCCCTGCTTAGCTTCTCCACAGTAACCAGGCAGTGGTTGGCAATGACTCCCCAAAATGCTTGCCAACATATTGGGTAGATGCTGAACCCTCTCAGATGAGTACGGCCCCTTCGCTACTTCCATTCTCTGGAGCTCCAGGAAGCAATGCATCAGCCCAAGGAAGTCTTTGCTTCAGAAAGTAGTAAGTACTTGAGGATTTAGCTCCAACTATATAATACTGTAATAATATTTTAGTCATATTGTTCTATTTGTTTAACAGAGATTTCTGTTTAAAAGCTAATGGCCTTGCATTACTGTGCATTAGCTTATGTTAATGATAGCACCAGATAAAACAATTATATACATTGTTTTCTGTGTTGTGAATAAAACTGATAATTCAGTAATCTCAGGCCATGAATTAATTCTCCTCTTCTTCTGCCAGCTTCTGTGATAGTTTGGGAAATATGTCTTAAGTAAAACTTATGAACTCCGATTGATTTTATGAACTCTGTATCACTATGCCTCTGTGTATTGAATCAGGCATTTGCTGACATGGACAATGTCTCATATGACACATCCTGTCTGAAAGCTGCTACACGATAATCTAAAAGTTGTTAACAACGTTGTTAAAAAGTTGTAACATCACCTTACAAATACACTGGATATTCCAAACAGGGTGGCTAACCTGCAAGAAATGAATTTTTTTCAGTCTGGACTTCAGGTGGTTGGTGACCCAACACAGGATCATGTGATGGGGGAAATATGTTCACCAGAGGGGTGGATTGCAGGGACACCACAGCACAGCTGATAACAGACCTGGGTTGGAGAGACAGTGCCTAAATTCTGACTGGCTACAGCAAGCCAAGAGCATGTGAGACCCAAGTATTGAGTTCAGTAAAGCAGCCTAATGAATGTTTAGCAAGTGTGTGGGACTTATCAGGGTTGTAACAGCTTATATACGGGTACAAAACTCAGCAGCTTTGTTTGCGGTACCACTTCCCCTCCCACCCAAAAGCCATAAATATATATTTTCAAGTTCATCTGTCAGCATTTCAGACACATGGGCATTTTATTTTATTTTTTCTGGGTTTTTTTCCTTTCATACATTGCTGATAGCCGTAGATAACATTAGCTATTTATTTGGGTCTGCAGCTTTTTAATTCCTGGCTTCAAATATGACCAAAATTCCGACATATTGCCCTCTAGAGCGTTTTCTCGCCCTCCTAACTAAAAATATCCTACAAAAATGGATAAATTCAGTTTCTTTATATAACTTTCTATTCCACAGTGTGCCTTGCATATCCACAAAGCTATCATCTCCCTCACAGTACCATCCTTTAAAGTGTTTAGTCTACCCTGTTTCTTTTTTCTCTTTGTACTACTTTTATTGGTTGCATACAAAAATTATGTAAACTTCTTTGGTTGATGTGCCTTTCTCTTTCTTTCAAAAATAGCTTTAACTCCTTGAATTTCATCTTCAAAATCCTCTGACCCTTCTAATTTTAATGTCATTTGTTCAAACAGGAGGATCACAATAGGCTACTTGCCAACATCCTTCAGCAATTCTCTCTCTCATTTTGACGTATGGAAACGAATGCCATAATTATAGTGAACGAACATACAAAATGAAATATAAAGCAGATTACTGGCTATTTCATAGGGAAATTAAAGCTTTGGATGAGTGCAGTAAAAGAATGTATTTTTCTGTGTGGAAAAAAACAATTAAATCTAAGCTTATCTTACAATTTTTAACCAGAGCTTCCTTTTTGCAGTATGTATATTTTCATGGTTAATTATAGTTTGAACTAATTAATGTAATACTAATTAATTACTTTGCAACAGTAACCAAGATAAAGATGAGATGTATTAAGCTAAAGAATATTTTGCCTTTATCATACTAGATGCAAGAGAGGTACATTGTGGGGACTGAAAAAATAAAGACTGATGTAAAGAAAGATTCTTTACTACTATACCTGAGAAGCTGGTATGTCACAAAATACATTGATGGATTTAGTTCTTACTGGCTAAAATTTCTAATACTGCTATCTTGGTCTCTGGAAAATATGAAACCTGATGTGCTTTTTAGTGCTGCTTTGATTAGTGTAATTAGACAGGCTGCCCCGTGGCTGATTAGGCTTTGTATAATAACAGCCTTTCCATTTTGCACTTGTTCAGTTACCCATACTGCACATCAGGTAATCTAATTATTCTAAGTAAATTGATGGTATTTCCTTAGTTTTCCCTTGCATGTGTGAACATTTAGGGTTGGACCCAGTGACTTCAATGTGCTTTGAATCAGGTCCTTAAAGAACAGAAACTCTCCATGCAAGTATTTAAATCCAGGCGAGCCTTTCATAGCTGTATGATTTGATATTTCTTAAATAAATAAATTTCCATAATCAAGTGAATGAGGAAGGCTTCCTAAGAGAACTGCTTCATTGATTAGGCATTTTAGGAGACTGCCCTGACTGAGACAGTGTTTTCGTGGATCAGCTTGTTGTCAATGTTTGACTACAACCAATGGCATGTTCAGCATATAGTGTTATGCTCAGAGACTGGTTTTCAGCACTAGTGGTCTTCCTGCAGGCAGCATGCAGCTTTCCGGAGAACTCCAGCTCACTGCCTAGGACTGAGAGATGACTTGATCTTTACCACTGAGAGGTCTGGAGGTTGGTAACTTCTTTTCCAAAATGCCTGTATCAAAGAGTAACTGGGCTGGAGATAAAAGAGAAGCCTATAGGGAAGTTAAGGGATCAGGAGAGAAGGAGTGCTGACCTTCACCAGTTCAGACTGCTGACCTTCACCAGTTCAGGGGGAAAGGACACCGCTGAAGCTGAGTGCTATACTGGCCTGAATTATCAATTCAGAATCTAGAATGAAGGCTGTGAGATTTCTGACTAAAGGTGGAGAAAATTATGTGAGTTAGCAGCCCAGACCCCCAGAGGGGTGCCGTGGGATCCCTGAATCAAAGCAAATGAAGAGTTGACTTGGGTGAAGGAGTAGTTTGAATAGCTGTAAGAGTCTTAAATAGTGAGATTCTGTAAAGGAGAAAATCTTAACGTTTTCTGGCCTTGGAATAACTTCTTACAAGGGCCACAGAGGGTGATGAAGGACCCGAGAGCAGTACACCTGCAGGACCCTTTCATGCCACTAGGCAGTGCTGTGACATGGCTCTGTGTTGCTGCTTCTTTTCTATGATATAAGTTATTTCTATTCCTTAGCTTTATATAATCAGCATAAGTTAGGCCCTGACACCAAACAATATTCACACACAACACTGTCTTGTCACCCTGAATCAGTCTGGCTCGGCACAAAACATGACTATTAACTGTTGGAAAAATCAAGCAATGGCATCTCCTATTAAACCTCTTGAGTTGGAAGGAGGGAAGTACAGTGTGTGTTAGCTGAATCAGTCCAATAATACATTAATTATCTTTGGCTTATAGTTCTCACAGCATTTATCTCTGAATCTCTACCTACCACTTTCTGTCAGATCAGATAACTACATTTTCCTTAGCTACCTGATCAGACAATCTTAGACCTGAGATGCGGGGCCCTTCTTAAATTCCAGTTATAAAGCTCTAATGCACTTCATTATCTGACCTCTGATTGGTGTGATAAAATCACAAAAAGAGTCCAGGCTGCAGCTAATCAGATATATTTATGCAATCATAATATCAAACATTAAGCTGGTAATAGATTATATATGGATAGATTATTATGCTTAGTAAAAATTATCTACAGACCGCTTTCCCTGTCTTTCATAGGACCATTCTGAAGTTTCCTGGGCTTACTAAAGTGTACAGTGAATGTAGCTTTTAATTGAATGTTGGTTTCAAGTAAGAATTGGCTTTCCTGAAATAAATGTTTTATTCTCAGGTCCTGACCACTCACGATATTAAACTCCAAGCTCTTATTTTAAAAAGACTGGCTAACCCTGTGTAGCCAAAGATGGAGTGGGGAGAAGGTGCAGGGCGCTCACATGAGAAATACATATCACAAGAAGGGGCAGGAGTAGTGTCAGACAGCTACTTATGGGCTTGTCTTTACTGCTAAAAATGGTGTATTTTCTTCAGGATAACTAATGGGTGCAAGCTGTCCTGAGGTAAAAATACAGGTAAACTCACCAAGGCTAACCCCTAGATGAGGGTGGGGACATACAGAGCTGTTCACTTTGTGGAAAAACTAAAGTGCCCTGTCTTCACTGTATTTTTTATTTCAGGATTGCTCATGTGTTAGTTCACCTGCAGTAAAAAAAATGCACCTTTATTAGCAATGAAGCAAGCCCCAGTGTCCCTTCCACACTGGCTGGCAGAGCAGAGATGGTTCAGGGAGTATTGAATGTGGCACCCTATCAGTGTGTGTTACAGCTCTCACTCTGGCGTAGGGTCTGCCAGTGCTCCCAGAATCATCCTGATCATCAGCAAGAATTCCTTCAAAGATTGCTGCACTTGAGGAATACCTCCACATCACCTCTTACTTAAAACGGGGGGTTACTAACCTGTTGTGGATGGGTGTAAACGCTTGAGACTAAGTAAAGTTTAGCTTTAAGTGAAAGCACTCTTGTGTTGCCCTGTTTGTCCAGCCATCTATCGGTTGGATGTCTGTGTCTCCTTGATTTATTTCCTAACACCACCTCACACTGAGTAAAAGGGTATGTCTTCACTACAGTAGTAGTTCGATTTCCTTTATTTCGATGTTGTGAACGCGACTGTATACAGTCGATTTTGTGTGTCTTCACTAGGCACAGCTAAGCATAGCAAGTCGACAGTGTCTGTCCGCAAAACTTTTGCAAGCGTCGACATGACGAGCGTTGCACTCTGGATACCTATCCCACAGTTCCCTGATCCCCCAGCAGGCACCATTTCGAGTGCTGCACTATGGGTAGGCATTTCCAAGTTTCGCGCCCTTTTTCCGCGCCGCCGACCCCCATTACGAGCGGTGCACTGTGGGTAGGCATCCCATAATTCGCGCCCTTTCTCCGCGCCGTGCTAACGCCATAGCACTGCAAGCATGGAGCCCACTGACACCACGGAAACAGTAATGGCCATTGTGAGGACCTCGATCATGGTTGCTGAGTTCCTGCTGCACCGTCTGCAGAGGAGGAATGCGATCCGGGGAGAACTGCGCTTTCTGGAACCCGACGACAGTGAGGAGGAGATGGACGAGGACGTGCACGAGATGGACGAAGACATGCACAGCGGGGACGACAGGGACACTGACGGTTTTGGAAGTAGGGCGACTGACAATCTGTCAAATATGGTGGCAATGGGGCAGGCTCATGCCATTGAACGCCGATTCTGGGCCAGGGAAACAAGCACGGACTGGTGGGACCGCATAGTGCTGCGGGTCTGGGATGACTCCCAGTGGCTCAGAAACTTCCGCATGCGAAAGGGCACGTTCCTGGAACTTTGTGACTTGCTGTCCCCGGCCCTCCGGCGCAGGAATACCAAAATGAGAGCGGCCCTTACAGTGGAGAAGCGAGTGGCGATAGCCCTCTGGAAGCTTGCAACGCCAGACAGCTACCGGTCAGTGGCGAATCAGTTTGGGGTGGGTAGGTCTACAGTGGGCTTTGCTGTGATGCAAGTAAGCAGGGCAATCGTCCAGCGGCTGCTACACCGGGTTATAAACCTCGGAAACCTGCAAGCCACAATAGATGGCTTTGCCGCCATGGGATTCCCTAACTGTGGTGGGGCTATAGATGGGACTCATATCCCAATCCTGGCACCGGACCACGAGGCCGCCGAGTACAGAAACCGGAAGGGATATTATTCAATGGTCATGCAAGCAGTGGTTGACCACAAGGGACGTTTCACCGACCTGTACGTGGGGTGGCCGGGAAAGCTCCATGACGCTCGAGTGTTCAGGAACTCTAGGGTTTTTAGACAGCTGCAGCAAGGCACTTTCTTCCCCAACCAGAAAATTTCCGTGGGGGGGGGGTCGAAATGCCGATCGTGATCATTGGGGACCCAGCCTACCCCCTAATACCCTGGCTTATGAAGCCCTACACAGGAGCCCTGGACAGGGGTCAGGACCTGTTCAACTACAGGCTGAGCAAGTGCAGAATGGCCGTAGAGTGTGCATTTGGCCGTCTGAAGGGGAGATGGCGTTCCTTACTGATTCGCTCAGACATCCGCGAGAGAAATATCCCCATTGTTATTGCTGCTTGCTCTGTGCTCCACAATCTCTGTGAGAGCAAGGGGGAAACGTTTATGGTGGGCTGGGAGGCAGAGGCAAATTTACTTTCTGCTACTTATGAGCAGCCCCACAGCAGGGAAAGTAGAAGATCACACCGTGAGGCCCTGAGCCTCAGGGACGCCTTGTAAGACAGTTTTATGAGTGCCCGAGATGGCGTTTGAAAATCTGCTCCCTTGCTGTGCTCTAAGCCTGCTGCCCTTGAACCCTCTTTCCCTCCCCCCTCCCCATGCTTTCCCTCCCCGATCCCCATGCTTGCAGAGGAAATAAAATCACTGTTTGAAAAATCATGGTTCCTTTATTGGTTAATTGGAAATACAAATACAGAGGATCACTGTCCTGGTATCCTGCAGGGAAACCGGCAGTCGCAGTGGGGGAGGAGCGGACAGAGGAGGGGGGGGTGGGAAGGGGGGAGAGGAGGGGTGGGCAAGACACAGCAGCTTTTAAAAGTTTTCCTAGAACGTCAGCCTGCTGCTGCTGCTGCTGCTGCTTCTGCTGGCTTGTGGGGTCGAGTGGAGCGGCCCACGGAGCTTGCCCCCCCGTGTTCTCACCCCGCGTCTGGGTGGGGAAGCTATGGGAGTTGGGGAGGTGGTTACACAGGGGCTGCAGAGGTGGTCTTTGGGCATGCTGCAGCTCCACCAGAGATCGCAGCATGTCGCTCTGGTCCTCCATTATGCGGAGGAAAGCATCCATGTGTCTTTCCTCACGCTCTTCCCTCTTTTCTGCAGCGGCTCTCCATTCCTGCCTCTCTCGATCCCTTGCCTCTCTCTCTCGATCCCTTGCCTCTCTCTCTCGATCCCTTGCCTCTCTCTCTCGATCCCTTGCCTCTCTCTCTCGATCCCTTGCCTCTATCATTTCTTTCCCTCCAGTCCGTCTGGTGGGCTGCCTCAGCGCGCGAGTTCTCCACGAGTTCACTGAACATCTCATCGCGCGTTCGCGTTTTCTTTTTACGCTTTCTTATCTGCGGTGCACGGCGGGAGGAGGAGGCCAGGGGATTCTGACATACTTGTTCATCTGTGGGCGAGTGTGGGAAAATAAAGTTTGAAAGTTATGAGACAGATACATTCAAGGTTAGGAGGCAGATGCAGTCTCGGACGGTACACAATGGGAGTACTATGCCATTTGCAACCTCAGTATTCAGAGGCCTGATATGATTTCTGTACAAGGTCATGTTCTACACCTAAAAGTGACTGACTAGCTCACAGAAAAGTCAGAGCATCTCAGACACATATGCGTGCCTCAGCCCAAGACGGCTTCTGAAATCACCGTGCAGCCGGCCATGGTAAGTTAAAAGTGGCGCTTGCATACTGTAGAGTAACCCCGCCCTCTTCCCCCCACCGCGTGGCTGGCTCCCACTGAAACCGCAAACTGCAAAGCAAATGCCAAAAAATCTCTTGCTAAGGGCTAAGGTCTTTTTGGGGCTCTTCAGACCGCTTGCGGACTGCTCAGATTCCCTGCTAGCTTCTACCGCTACGGGCTTGGGTGGCGGGGGGTTGGTTCGCGTTGGATCTGAAGCGGAAGCAACCGCTTGCAGACTGCTCTTGTTCCCTGCTAGCTACCGCTACGGGCGGGGGGGCGGTCAGCGTTCGTGGGGGGAGGGGGGTGCGGTTGGTCGGTCCCCAGCAGAAAAGAGTTCTTTGCAGCTGGGAATCTTTATCTCCCTAGTAATTGCTGTCCCTATTTCAAACAGGCAACCATGAATGACATCACTTTGCTGAGAATTTCTCGGAGAGATAGGGAGCGCATGCTCCTTGACTCAATGCAAAGTCCTGGTCCATACGCCGCAATGCTAGCCTGCACAATGATACCAGACAACTTACTACTTTCATGGCATGGGATGGTCTCCTATCACGGGGGACCATCTAAGGCGGCTCTCCCCAGAAATCTGCTGTGCTGGATTCATCGCTACCTCCTGGATAGCTTCCTTGAAATGTCCGCGGAGGACTTATGGTCAATCCCGGAGTATATTGACAAACTCTTTGAGTAGAAATTGACCAGCAATGAAAGCACGCTAAGTCCTTAGGGCAAGTTACTCATTAATAAATGCTTCCTTTACAAAATCACGCGTCATGTAATCACTTAAAAAAGAAACACTTACCCCCCTGGGAGGCTTGGGAGGGTACTGAATCAAGGGTAACAAACAGCTCCTGGCTCTCTGGGAACACGGGTTCTCCGCTGGGCTCCTGCTGCTCCGTGAGATTTTCCTCTTCTTCATGGTCATCCTCCTCGGAATCAGTCTCCTCCCTGACGATGATCCCATCGGTGGAGTCCACGCAGACCGGCGCGATGGTGGTGGGGGCGCCCCCCATTATCGCATTTAGTTCATTGTAGAACCTGCATGTCCGTGGCGCGCCCCCTGATCGTCCGTTTGCCTCCTTGGCTTTCTGGAACGATTGCCGCAGCTCCTTAATTTTCACGCGGCACTGTGTGGTGTCCCTGTTGTGGCCTCTTTCTAGCATGGCCTTGGAGACTCTTCCATAGGTGTTGGCATTCTGTTTGTTGTTTCGTAGTTCCAACATCACGGATTCCTCTCCCCAGATAGCGATGAGATCCAGCACCTCACGAGTGGACCATGCTGGAGCTCTTCTCCTCTGGCTGGTCTCCAGGGTAGATGAGCTCTGCATGGAGTCTTGTGATGCTGAGCTCTGCATGGCGGCTAGTGCTGCTGATTGCTCTGAATGGCGACTGAACAGTTCAGGTGAGCTGGCCACGCTGACCAAACAGGAAATGGTATTCAAATGTCCCGGGTCTTATCTACCTGGCCAGAGCAGCGAGTTCAGAGTGCAGTGCAGAGCGGTCACAGTGGAGCAGTGAGGCAGTCCAGAGCGGTCAGAATGGAGCATTGTGGGACAGCCTCTGGAGGCTATTAATGTCGGGTTCCGTCTTCACTAGCCCACAGTCGAGCTTGGAATGTCGAGATTAGCCTTATTTCTCTCGTCAGGCAGGAGTTCCAATTTCGATCTTGAGGGCCCTTTACATCGACGTTAAGAGCATGTATGTGAAGACAGGTACACGTTTAAATCGACCTAACGTCGTTAACATCGAATTAAAGTGGTAGTGAAGACAGGGCCAAAGTTACCAAAAGCTTTGGCTTGAAAGAACCCCGGTAACATAACCCTGTCAAAGAAGGAAATTAGGAGAAAGCCGCAACAATTCTCTTTGCAGGGTTTCTGACTGTTCTATGATTTCCCATTGTGCAGGTTCTGCCATGGGGAAGTAAAGGCCATTATTTTTGTTCTTTTCTGATGTCAGAGCTCCAAGCACAGAATTCTTTTTGCATTGGCTGCTATCTTGTGATATTATGGGCCAGATTCTGATAGCCTTACTTATGTTGGATAGTACTTTGTTTTGAGAACAGTCCTACTGGAGTGAATAGCACTTCCTGGAGAATCAATTACTAGTCAGTGTGAATTAGGGCATGTCACCCTACCTCTATCACTTCAAACATAAACTGTTTGTTTTCATTTTGAATGCCTGTTGCAGTCTATTTCCCCCTCTACATTTCAGCTCTCATTTAGTATTGAACTGTAAATGTTCACCTTGGTTTGGCCCATGATGCCAGTTTCCATCTCCTATTTGTTAAAATTTTCAAACAAGCACCTTTGTGCTTTCTCCCATTCTGCCCTTCATGCTTGGAAGGAACTCCAGATAAACATCTGGAAATCTACCTTATTATCCTCCTACAGAACCTTCCTCAAAACTCTTCTTTGCTGTAATGCCAGAAAAATCTTGACAGTGGTTATGCTTCTGGCATGTTGAGACCACTGCCTAAAACATTAACTGATATTCTCTCATTGTTCCCTTGAACTCTATCTGTTGTCTCTTGTCTGATACATAGATTGTAATATCTTTGAGAGGCAGGAACCATCTCTTTTTTTTTGTTCTGTTTGTACAATGGGGTTCTGGACTGGGGCAACTAGGCATTAGGGTAATACATGTAATAAATAATAATCTGGCTCTCTATTTTTCGTGGGAGGAAGGGGTTCCTCATTTAGTTGCCTGAACTTTTTGAAAGCGTATATTCAGTATGGCAAGGGATTCCTAGCAGTGGGACTCCTCTCTGTTGTGCATCACATCTTTCCTTTATTATATGTCTGAAGCACGGTAAGACTAATAGCAATTTTGTGACATGTAGTACTTCAATCATTTCCGTGAAAGAAGTTGCAAGTGAACTAAGAGCTAGATATGTTCACCATTAATTATAACTCATTAATCTGTCCGAGATTCAGCATAACAGTTGACAAGAAATTATCTGATTTAAATTGATTGGTGAGTGCTTAACTTTAATTGGCATGCCAAATCTGTGACACTGTAACAAGTTATGACTAATGTCAAACAGCCTTGAGAACATGCTTCTCTGTACTGCATATCTTTAGGGCATTCATCACAAGAGTACTATTGAGATGTTGCTGCTCAGAAATTAAGGATTTATTCACACGTGAAGTTGTTTCTGATTAACTCTGTGTTGAGACTCTTATTCAAGAATAGGAGTGTCCACATGTAAAATTATTCCAGAATAGCTATTGCATACACCAATTTCAGAGCCCAATGAGCCTACGTCAGCTGACACGGACCAGCCATGAGTATTTAATTGCAGTGTAGGGGTGCTATGAAATGGGTGGGAAGATTTAGATACCTGTGTGGCAGTTTATTTCTAGTATGAACTGAAAAAAAAATAATTTATCTCCAGTATTAAGATAACACTATCGATCCTTGTTCTCTATACCATTACCGAACTCTAAATATGGTACTTGAGGTTTTGTGATCTGTATTGCATGAGTCATGATGGTTCAGCAGAATGAGAAGTAGTGATAAAGGGTTTGTTGCTGTTCATTCAGGGGATAGACATTAACACGGGGATAGATTAAGATTGTGTGGAATTTTAATATAGAAAATTCTAACTTTCAATTGTTCCTTAACTTTAACCTTAACTTCGAATTAATAAAAAAGTATATTACTGCAATGTTCTAAAAATGTTGCTGTAATTTAACCTGGTATCTCTTTAAAACATTTTCTGTAACTTAATGATGTTTTTTTTCCCCTCTAGGAATTGTTTTAGATTTTAGAAACAATTTTTTTTTAAAAACCCTAATGTGTGGACAGGTACTCCTTTTATATTAACTTTTGATATAGAGACTATATTTTGCTATAATTGTGGAATAAAGACACATTCAGTGTATTGTATCAAATACTCTGCCTATATCTATGCATTTTACAGGACAGCTGCATGGCATAATATCTCATAATTCAGAGACAGAACTAATAAATATTGTAGCACTCATATTTGAATCAAGGGTTTTCTTTTATTTCACCACCAATTTTTTTTCAAATATAAATTAAATTTTGCTTTAATATTTAGTAACTGTTGATTACCCAAGTAGGATGTGATTACCAAAACACTTAGTGATGGTATATCTCCATTCCCATTGAAGTCAACCTGAGTTTTATTATTGACTTAATTGGAAGCAGAATCAAGCCAACACTGAGTCCTTTTGAAAATTTCACCTGTAAGGTCAAGGATATAATTGTGCACATTCCAAAGTGTGGGTGATTAAATAAATGGTTATGTACACATTCCAGTATTACTAGTTCTATTACCTGCCTTCATTAGCACTGATCATAAGTAGACAGGGCTCCTTTTTGGTTGGTTCCATTCCATTCCTGCTTTCATTTCTCTGTTCCTTTGGTGGAAATAGGGCTATTTTCTCTGTGTTTTTCTTGGTTAGTTATTATGGCTACAGCAGAATTTAAGTTGCTGGATGTATTATTTACACTCATGGTATTATAAATAGGTGTCAGGGATCTCTAAAGCCTAGGATATATATTTTTATCAGTTGTACAATCAGACAGTACTGTATAATAGTAATAACAGACGTGGCAAACACTTTCCTTAGATGTCTGGTAATATATTTTTATCACAGTATGAACATAACTCTTATTGTTAATGGAAGTTGTGTGTTCATAACTCCCAGTGCATTACACTAAAATCTCACTGTAACATGCTCAGGTTAATTGAGCTAAAACTGAAAAATGACAGCAGCTTTTACAAGGGTTTTAATTTTGAACAATAGTGGCAAGAGTTAGAGAAACATTTATATGACAATTTACACAACCATACATAATGTACAAAATGGCTATGTCTACCTGCACCTTTGCCACATTTCTCAGTCTACAAGTAGTAGCTTTTAATGCACTAGGTGATGAGGAGTCACTGATAAAGATACTGCTGCTCTCACATCTTAAGGTACTTGTGAGTAGCTGAGAAGTTGAGCTTTTCTGAGCTGGGAGGCCCCATGGTGAAGGGAGGAGTCGGGGGCAGGAGGGAAGGTGTAGGCTTCTTTCAAGCCCATGCTCACCAATGCAAGGACCACTCACAAGCTAGCTTTAGTATACAGACTACACACTGTCTTATATGGCAGCCAGGCTTGAAATTTTGTCAGGTGACATAGACAATAATAATACTTTAACATGTATCATGTTTCACCTATAGATCGCCAAGATGTCTATCAAGTGGAGAAGCTTTATCAGCCACAATGTAGGCAATACTGTAAAATTGAGGTAATGTTATATAAAATGAAATAAGAAAGTTAAGGTATAAATTCTATTGTCTGATCTTTCAGGCAATTTGGATTTGTACTTCTGTCCATTCTTAAAATTAATATTTAGATAGCAGTTAAACAAATAAACAAAAATATGAAACTGTTAGCTCCTCCCCCAAAAAATATATATACATCATCTATTTTTGTCCAGGCAAGTCTAATAATAGATAATGAAAATCATGTAGGTAATACCCTATTCAACACAAACCTTCAAAAGTACATAAAGACTAAATTATCATCTTTGTGTGTGTGTGTGTGAAAGAGCTTAAAGAAAACCTTCCAAAACTATTTCAGGGCATTAAGTGTACTTCTAAAAGATAGCATATGTATCTGTCTCTTTGGGTTCTTGGATGGCCCCCATTACTGTAGTGTCTTAGCACCCCACACATATACCTTATTTATTGTGACACTTTATCCCTTCCGATTACTAGGGCTTGGATGCAGCATTGGCGGCCATCAGCATTCACCCTGAAAAGCTCCTAAGGATGTCAGGTGTCTCTTCCTTTCCAGCAGCTGAATATTCCAACCCCTGCTAACTCAGTTGAGAAAGATTGTGTCTTGAATCTAGATCCCACAAGTGGTAGCACACTACAGTCCATGAATAGTAACAGTCCAGTAATACAGGCCATAACTAATCTGGTTGTGGCAAAAAATCAGCTTTCAAATGTTACTATAACGTTACATTTTGAGCCACAAGTCAACAGATTTACAAACAGTGTTAAGGCTATTTTTTATAAGCATGGAAATAAACACGGGATCATTTGATCTCCTACAAAGAGAGCAGATGTTTATATATTATATATATAACAAATGAAATAAGGAACAAAAAATGGCACAAATATATACTGGTTCTGACTTCTCCCATACACAAAAATGATCTCCCCCCCCCCCCCCCCCAAGTCACATATTGTTACAATATAATTACATAGATGAATGCGGATTTACCACAATTCTTTTAAATTAAGAACCTAACTACAGATAGTCTCTGCAAACTTTTTACCAGACAAACCATGGTTGAGTGTGCTGTTCAGTGTTTTCCACTAGAATATTTTACTCAAGCAATACAAGCCCCTGAAGTATTCACAGTATCATTGTAACAACCATTAGTGTTAAACTTCTTGTTGTGTTGGCAGTATTTCCAATGTTATTTTCTTTTTTTTCCTGACGGTTAATAATTCATATGTAAGACAAATTGCTCCAGGCTGACAAGAATACATTTATCACATAATATAGACAAACAACAGAACAGCAAGCCAAGTGTGATGCCAGAGATAGTACAGAGAGAGAGAGAGAGAGAGAGAGAGAGAGAAAAGTAATAGGAGTTGGAAAAGATGGTAAAATCCTGATTTACTACACTGAGAAACCTTTGACTGCACCCTTAGAAAGCTTTTAAGAAAGCTCCACTGAAGTTGTTTTCCTTGCCCCTATCCACCTACTCACCTATTTGCACCGCATGTGGGAGAAGCACATCCACCAACTGGATTAGGGCATTCCCCAGTTGTGGGGAGAGGTGAGAAGAGTGGAGCATCAGCGAGGGTGAATAGTTGTTGGAAATGAAACCAAGAATTCACCTCAAAGTTATGAAGTGTAGGTGGTGCTCATTTAACTTTCGCATGCTGGTCCATTCTAGGGTCTGATCAGAATCAATCAAAATAGCATATTTCCTATATTATGATAAATTTGTGGATTAAATATACATATCATAAAAGCCTTCAAGGATTTATTAGTGTGTGCCAAGAATTGACCCAATTTGGAGCAGCTTGAAGAACACACAGACATTATAGTATCTCTTATCGAGATTTAAAACTTATAAAGCTTCAAGGAAAAGTCCATAACGCCTCTTCCTTAAGCCATAACAAACACACTTATGAACATATTGAAAATTTCTTTTAGAAAAAAAAAATAAAAAAAAAATCAATTTTAACTAGGTCTTGTATAGTATTCGTTACTTTTCTTCTTTATAATAGCTATAAATAAAAACATGTTTACTTTTATTTTTTGTATGGGGCTCATCATAAACAAGATTTTAAAAAATGTATTGACAGGAAGCATTATAAGTAGAGCTTATCCAAAATTATACATGTTTTTCACATGGCTACTGCAATTGAATATCCAGAAGACAAAAATACAAAAATTTAAGAACAAGAAAACAGAATACATTGAAGACATATAATCCAAGTTAAATTTAAAAATAAAGTTAAGGTAAATCAAACTGATCAGAGGAGGGGAATTCAGAGAGACCACTCTATCCCTACTCATGGCGTAAGCACCGATAAGCTCTTCCACTGTACGTGCACAAGCAAAGAGAAACAATCTCTGAATGTCCTTCCTTTTCTTATTTTTAGATTCACCTTTAACATTACTCTAAAATACTGTAGCTTTTTGTGTTAATGGAGTTTGGGTAAATTGTAGGTTCATGCAAAAATGAAGGCCAAAGGGTATATTCTTATCTGGATGGAAGGGATTTATGGGTTTAATAGGAATTAAGGGAAAAAGTCCCCATACATCAAGATGAGATTAATACCCATTAGCTAAATACACACACAAAGACAGCTACGCTAAAGACATCTGAAAACTCATTTCCTTTGGCTTTCATTTTTACATGCATAATTTTGACACTGGTATCATTGTATTAATAAATTAAAAGAATGCTTTGACAGTTTGGTACAATAAGAACTATAAATATATATTAGAACAAAAATAATTGCTAGACAAAAACAAGATGATAAACTGAATTAGCCTGTTGTGCACTGATTACAACAAATCATAGATTGTGACATACTCAGGATAAACCAAAAGGTAGAACCATGTAACATGATAGAAAAGGCCTAGCACAACATGAAAAAGATCTTTTATACAGTAGAGGTGGATGTATTTAATCCCGGGATGATAAACCCATGTTATGTTGTTGTTCTGCTCTGTAACATCTGTCTCAGTTACTTATATGGTGTCCATTGCTGTCGTACCCGGCTGTCTCACGATCTCTAATGTATTTATCCTCAGAACATCCGTGTGAGCCCAATTTCACAGATGGAGAATTGAGTCACAAAGAGGCTAAACGAGTTGCCTATAGTCACGCAGGAATCCTGTGGCAGAGCAGGGACTTTATCCCAGGATTCTCAAGTGCTAGGTTAGGGTACCTAACACCTGGCCACCTTTCTTCTTTAATGCTAAATATTAATGGAAAACACACATTTACTGCTCTAGATCTTTAAACCATACAGGTGAAGTAAAAAAAAATCATTTACAGAGAAGGCAGATGAATTGTTTGCAATATCTATTTCACTTTCTGGCTTGGCCATCTTAGATATCAATGGTATCATCCACGTATGGTTATTCTCCCCTAGCTTGAGCACACACATTATAGCATTATTTTTTATTAATTTAAGTATAAATCTAAGTTGGGAGCAACCAGAAAAACAGACATGGGCCTTGTTCACAGAGTTAGAAAAACTTAGAATTTATGAAAACATTATTGGTACTCAAGCACCTTCTGTTCTTTAAAGCTATTATGTTCGCCAACTTAATGAATGCAGAAACTGAGAACTGGTGCATTAGAAAAATATGTGCCTTTTTTATACTTATGGGCTCAACATTTCTTTCTTCCTAACCCCTCGAAGAGGACTCATCCCTAAGGAGACACTAGCCTACCCACTATTCCCACCACTGCAGTTAATGGGAGTTGAGGGTGCTGAACAATTTACAGGATTAGGTCTCTAGATATAACCTTTAGAATATTTGAGCCCATATGAAATATTTGACTAAATCAGGATTTGAATAATCAGAGAAAGAAATTGGAAAGTCACTAATCCCACGAGACAAAACTGGACAAATGGGAAGAGTGCCATTTTTTCAAGTTTGCTTTTAATGCTGAATGCATATGGAAAAGAGCAGGGAGCTTCCCTGTAAGCTTTTCCAAGCAGTCCCTTGGCAAATACTTTTCAGCGGAGCTATGGCAAATAGTTTCCAGCAGATCACATCTCTAGAGATCAGTTTGCAACTGTACCAATGATAAACACAACGATTATGTAAAATATATATGAGTTAGTTGCAAAAGAGAGGGAACTATTTCAGAAAATATTTTAATGCTCAGTTGGTCTTTAAAATGAACATTGGTACCATGTGAAAGAAACATTACTCAAATTCTGAGAATAACACAGATGCACTAATAATGTGAAAAATGTATTAATGATCACTGAAATCCTTATCAGATGGAAGAAAAATGAAAATTATTAGGATTTTAAAGAGATCTAGTCAACAGGGTTTGATTCTTTAAAAAATGTATCCTGAGTGTAGAATACAAATATTATATATTGGCTCTCAGTGTTGCAACTACTATGGTAGTGAAGGTAACATTTTTGTGAAAACCACTAATTACAATTTTTTCCATATTTTTATTAGAAACATTAAAGTTCAACTGTATTAGATGAAAAGAATGTTTCCCATTTCATACTTTAAAAAATAAATAAAAAAGAGTGCCCTTCTCTGATTGCAAATTACATTAACACCCATTTATTGTGGCATGTTTATTAATGTGAACATTTTTTGAAGTAGATGAGTGCATTTTTAGACACTTTTTCCTTATATATGTGAAGTGTGTGTGATATGTCTTATGGAAAGGGAAGATAAAATGAAACTGGCAGATTAGAATGCAGGTTCGGCAAGAGGATTTGCACAGATTAATTTGTTCATGTAACAAACTGAGCAGCTGCTGGCCCAGTAGAATTTGAAAGACCTTTGTCTGTGTCTGACTCAGTGACCTAATCTAAGGACTACAGAGCAGGATCTTGATACAGAATATGGAAAGATAAATAGAACAAATTTTAAACCTAGTACAAGATAAATCTGTGGATTGCAGAAGTGATGTTTCTATTTGCCCTTCTAGAAGGGAAAGATTTATGTATCAAAGTGCAGGAAAGGAAGTCTTAGAGGTATTTCTATACTATGTTGAATGGAAGGTGACCTGTATTTCAGGTTATGTGAGTTGTGATCTAAAATGTGCGAACTAAACTACTTTGCATTAATCACTCTGTTTTAAGACAATCGCATGGTGGAATATGGCAGAAATAGATATGCTCAGCTATAAGAAGGTCAGGCTGATGGAACCAAAGAAGTGGATAACAGATGGCATAATGCTGACTCGTACAATGTTTTTTGACACAATGTTGTTTTTTAGTGTGGGTGAAAAGCACATCTTGCTTTTGTCTATATAATATCCCAGTCTTTAAGAGAAGGTACTGCTAGCAGCAGAGGAAGGTACTGCTAGCAGCAAAAAAGGCAGCTCATCCAGTTCCTACCCATAGTCAGGCTGCATTCCTATTTGTAGCCAGGCTCAGGAAATACCCATGACCAGAGGTTTGGTAGGAATAAGCAAGAGAGAGAGATTATTTGAAGGATAATTAGGTGCCTTGATGCCATTTGCCATTAGATCTCTTTTCAAGAGTCTGTGTCAATGCACTCTTTGAACATGTATAGTTAGCTCACTTAGAAATATATTGGCTTATTTCTGTGCTGATATCAACGTGCTCTTCTTGACTTTTAAAATCCTTTAAGAAATTTGGTGGAAACTCTCTTTCCTTTTTGGAGAATCATCTTCTCAAGTGCTAATGAGGTTCTTCGATGCTGACTTACTACCAACCAATTACACCATGTTTGCTAGTCTTTTCTTCACCCACTTAGTACATTCCTTCTTTGAAACCAGAAATGTCAGCAATGACACCACTCTCATTCTTTAAACTAAAACTGAATAATCACTTTTAATTTTTAGCTAGGCACTGCTGATTGCTGTACATTAAATTGCTACACATCACTTTAAAAGTATCTTGATATATCTTAGCCTGCATTTACACAGTATGATATCATGCTATTGTGAGAAACTTTGTGTATGAATAGGGATGGTATGGGCACTCCATTATCTTTTAAGAGTTGTCACCAACAAGAAAATTAAACTATACTATAACTTTTTAGGCTCCCAGCATTCAATCTTGCAAGATTCTGAGCACTCTGGCCCCAAGCCACCAAACCACTTAAGTATATGTTTTAACGTTAACCACATGCACAGTCCATTGACTTGTTGCATTGTGAAATTAAACACGGGCTTAAGTGCTTTGTTGGATGAGGGGTACAGTGCCCAGCACTGTGCAAAATCAAGCCTTTGTCATATTTAAGTCTCAAAGTCGCACAAACCTATAAAGGCTCTATGGCCAGAAGAGCAGAATTCCACTGAAGACACATGCTGCTATTGTGTATTTAAAGAATAAACACCTGCTCTTAATTTAATGAAATGAAATTGATTTAATTCAATGTAACTTACAATCATGAGATGTTTAGACATTTAATTAGGTAAATTAATAGGATTGCATTGAAAACGATTATAGTATGTTGTGCGTCTAAATCTAGAAGGAATAGTCTTATTTTAAAATATTTTTGCCTCCTGCTATCATTGCTTCATTTTTTAAATTCCTGGATCAACAATAAGGAATACAAATGGTGGGGCCACGTTAAAAAAAAATCAAACAATGGGCCAAATTTGGAAGTCCTTACTCATTTCTCATCCCCTCCTCCCACACCCAGGCAAAACTCTTATTGATGTTACTACCATGGGAGTCTTGATGAGTAATATATGTCAGGGACCAAATCCTCAGCTGATATAAGTCAGTATAGTTCTATGAATCTGGCACTAGGACTGGGCCCAATGCACAAACAATACACAAACAAATGACAATATTTGACTATTTTCACATACAAGTCTGAGAAAGTCTGTCTACAGTGAATTCCAATTGGTTTAATTTAGACCTTTGATAAACCAATGTATGTTCCACCAACTTAGGCTCCCTTAGACTTACTAGGTTCAGTTAGACTCATGCCTTCTTACCTACATATTCTCTCCTTTAAAAATAACCTTTTATTTCCATTCACTGAGACTGAAATAAACGGGAATGTGATCCCACATTACATTAATTCACATTCTAAGGGAGTGGAAGATATGAGTGTAAAGTCAAAGCAACTAACTGGAGGTATAACAAGGTAGTCTAATTTAACTCATACCCAGTTCTTTCACCTTACACCTTCTGGCTCCTTAGATTCCCTTGCATATCAGTCCAAGAGGATCCATTGATCTTGCAGAACCTACCTGAGTGTAAAGAAGCCTAGTATTCATTTCACACCAGACATAACCTCAATGAAATCAGTAGAAGTGCTAGTGTAAAAATTGATACAAGTAATCTGGAATTAAACTTCTGGTTTCTAACACATCACCTCTGAATTAAGCCAGTTGTGTCTTATATATAGCCAAGCCAGCAGAGGGAGCTCAAAGATTTTGATCACCTAAAACCCACAACACATAGATACAATATATATTTACAGTGCATTGATACAGTATAGATTATAGGTACATTGCTAAGAGAATTCCTGTAAACACATTCAAATATCTTTAAAACAAATGCCTCAGATTAATATACATTTAGAGGTTTAAATTACGGAGATGCTATCGGATATCAATTAATGACTTCCCTAATTTGTATTTAATTTTTCTCTTAAAATCCTTTAAAGACTGGAAAGAAATACTTTAATAAAATTTTGGACATTGTGATTACAGGCTTCTAAATTTTCTGTATACATAGTGATTTAAAATAAATCCCAAGAAGATGTGTTTCATGTAACAGAATAAACAAATACTGTAGTAAAATACTGTAAGGGGACTCCTATTCAACACAGTTGCATTAAAAAAATCCAGTTTGTAATAAAATGCCAGATGTTACTATTGTAACATTATAAACACTGTCCTAGTTTTCAAGAGCTGTTAATCATCACGGGTCACAAATAAAGTCATGTGTGAGTGCTCAAATTTTAAAATGACTGATTTCATTCTCACAGAGTTCAACAACAACTGACCAAAAGTAAAAGTCTTCTTTGAACAGCATCAATGCATAAATTACAAACAAATTACCAGGATTATGGAGTATAAGCAGTTGCTATATAATCCAGTTTGCAGTTTTTTTGTGCAGCCTTAACGTGTTTGCAGATGCCATTACTAAAAAAGTCAACATACAATACCAAGATGCTGACAATGCTTTGGAATTTCTTATATTTATAATGTATGTGACTCTGGGCTATTTATGCCATATCATCATAAGTGTGCATTATTTATTGGCACTCATTGTGCCTGGGAACAAATTGTACAGATCACTATTTTCCTATCTAGAAGCTGTCTTTCAAAGATCATTAGAGCTAAGGTTAAGTATTATATGTAGGTTTTAAGTGTTTTAACTAACCTCTTTCCAAGGTGGTCACAGAGTAAAATGTATCACCTTTTTTTGTAGGAGATTAGAACTTTTTACAATGTGAAAGTAACTTAATATCAGAGAAGGAATGGTTAAAATGGGAATTATGAGTCCAAGGTACATGAAACAAATCTGACCAGGTTTTTGTTTAAGATTAAATTTTGGCTTTTGAGAGCCAGGGGAGCACAGTGAGCAGGGAACACTTTCAAAAGCCAGATACTGAGGAGGAGGTCTTATGCCAGTAGAAGGTATGTAGGATCTAATCCCATTCTTAAAAATAGGTATACACTGGATTGGAACCCTGATGCCTTCTGGGCACAGTGGGGCTTATAGAGGCAGTATCTCTTGCTACCTGTTAAGTGGTGTAGCCAGTTCCTTTTCCTACCAACCTGTCATCACACTATGAGTCCTCCCCTTGCCTAAACACACCCTATCCAGGGATTGTGTGCTTTGCAAATACTATTTCTTAGGACATAAATCTGGCCCCAAATTTAGCGGATTTTCTGGATAAAAGTTATCTTGTCTAAAATCCACTTAGTCTACTCATAGAATTGCCATAGCTATCAGTGGTGTTTCTGTTCATATATATTTGTAATTATATTAGCATGTGTGTAACCGCATTGCAAATTATATAGTGTTCTATCTTTTCAAAGGGTCTTTAAAAACATTAATCAATCTGTATATCTGCTACATCGCTATTATATCCTCATTCTACAAATGTGAAAGTCAGGCACAGAGAATGCAATAGACTTGGCAAGGCCACATAGCAAATCACTGACCAAGATGAGATTAAATGTACATGATTTTGGCTCCCATGCGTGGAATCAGTACATTAGACCATCCTGCTCTCTGAACTGAAATTAAATAAAAGCATTTCTGTGTATACACTACCACGAAAGATGTCAAGTTCATTAACAGGTGTAAATATTCTAGAAATATTTGATAGCCTCTAAATGGCTGTCAGTGTTTGTAATATGATACATACATAAATGAAAGAAATAGGAAAGCACTTAGTGTGTTCTTTCCTCACATTTTTTATTTAGGTAAAACCCAATTTAAGGGCTAAATCTTCATTTCCTCTGGAAAGCCCAAACAAATAGCTCCCGAAGAGTGGACTTGCCCTTACTACTGTATATAATAGCAGCTGCAGTCTGCTGAACATCTCCTTTCGCAATGAGGTTAGCCAGTTATCTGTATAGTTTACTTGCTCACTAGACATAAGCCTATTTGTCCTATGGCTCAATTCGCCCCCTGAGCTGCTAACGAGAGATATGCTTGGAGTACTTCTCCACAGCAACTAAGGATTAAATAAACCTGGTGCTTAATTTGTGACAGGGTTAAGCTCTGGCACCTCTAGGCTTGTCAGTTCATAGCCCTGGCACCTCTGGGCTTGCCCCATCAGTTATGAAAGTAAAAGAAATTGTCTGAGCCGTCCCTCCACCTATTTCATTACAAATTAAGCATTGTTTTATCCCCCTGTTCAACCAAAATATGTCTCTTTGGCTTGAAACCTCTTCAATCTGATCAGGATGAGCATTCATAGAAAGTGCCCCCAAGTTCCCCTCAGAAACCAGAACATTAAGGTAGCTTTCTACTTGGAAAGATCAGTTTACTGTCTCACCAGCCTCCATAGCCTTCCAAGGCTTTCAGTGTTCAGGCAACTATGAATATTTTTCTGGTGGACTGGATTCTAAATATTTGATTTTCTTTAATGTATTTTATATATTGGTGCTACATTTTATTTATAGCAAATAATACTTTGCTGAAAATAAAGACATTCATCATGTAAAATGTATGCCCCATCTGTTATATAAAATGGAACAATTATATATAACTAACTAAGCTACTTGATCCATAAATTGTGCTAATAGAAAGGTGAAATGCCAAAGAACAAACTTTTTAATTCAAACATTTAAAAAATCACATATTATGAAATTTCATGACAACTATTACAGAAGATATTAAAACCATCACTGTTGGCCCTCACAAGTGCATTCTTCAGCATGGTAACAGTAAAATTATGGATTTTCTACCAGATAAACCAACTATGAGTTAACTATTCTATTTATTTATTTTAATCATTATAATAATGATTCCTCATCAGTTTAGTTCCAAATTAAATAAGACCTAACTTGTTCAGTTTTTTGAAATACTTTAAGATGAACTTTAAATGTTTTCTGAGGTAAAGTGTCTTACCATTGTTGTCTCTGCAATGGATCCAAAGCTGTTTATAAATATGTTACATGTGACATTAACTGGAGGGCCTGAAAAAGAAAAAAATATTTTGTGACCATCAAAATATACTATCAGAATTAAACTATGATGAAAACAAAGACTCAATCACTTGGGAAGAAGTAAGAGACTACATTCAGGCCTTCTTTTTAAGTGATGCAAGACTGTGTTTTGTTAGTGCTGTTATTTTAACTGCATAATAGATTTTTTTTCAGTTCATTTTTTCCCCAAAGTTTCATGAACTGTCCTATAATTTGTAGGAATCCCAATTAGGGCTCAGGAAAGAGAAGGGAGTTCATCAGGGGAGTTCTGCAGAAAAGGACCTGGGAATTACAGTCGATGAGAAGATGGATGGTACATTAAATTATTTTTTTTAAAGTATCTCAATTTGTATCTAATGAAAATTAGAATTGTTGCCTATATTCTACGTCAATGTGAGAAGTGTCTCTGCGGTAGTTGCCAAACTGTTGGGTTTTATTCTCACTAGATAGTGCAAGTCTAATCCTCTCACAGAATGTTGAGAATGGAAGGTTTCTCACTTGATACTTCCACATTCAGATTTGGAGATCTTTTGTAGACTGGGTCACTGTTACTCTGATAGACAGGAAGAGAGCACACTATTCCCAGAGAGTATCAGTATCAAAGTCTCCCTGGGTTGATTTACAGAGAGAGAGAGAGAGAAATTTGCTGCATTCTAAGAAGTGATAGCAGATTTAGGTATATAGAAGATGGAGGCTACTTGGGGGGAGGGGAGTAGGAGGGCAAGCTTGTTCCTACAAAAGTTCTACATATGAGAGAAGCAACATATGACAGGAAAGATGGACGTAGATTGAACAAGGCTCTCTGACCTCTTCTGAAGTTTCTGAACTTGCTGGACTCTGCACTCTCTCTCCCTCTCTCTCTCTCTTTCTTTCTTTTCATAAATACATTTTTTGATGTAGATATTAAAGGATTGGCAAAAGCGTGATTATTGGGTAAGATCTAAGTTGTATATTGACCTGGGTGTGTGGCTCATCCTTTGGGATCAGAAGAACCTTTTATATGATTACACTGGTTTTAAAGATCCATTCATTTTTAAGTCTAGTATTTGGTGGTGATACAAAGACTGGAAGGCCAGGGGAAACTGCTTTTCTGACTTCTTGTTAGCCAATGTGGTGAAACAGTTTACTTTTGTGGCTGGTTCGGTGTGTCAGCCCTATTTCTCAGCAGTTTGTCCTGAATTTGGTATTCTCAGTTGTGACCCATGGAGGCACAGTTACACTGACACATTGCATTTTTCCTGAAATAATTACACCTCATCCCTTCACATTCCTATGTACAGAAGGCCTGTTCATGACAGAGAGCCTGATTCTGAACTCCTAACTTGTTGAAAACTTTGTATTCAGACATTGACCGTTTGAATAGATAAGGGCTTCAGGATTGGACCCTGATTTGGATTTCCAGATTTGGAATATCATGATGCATTCATACCTAGAGCTTTTAACCACAACTGTAGGAGTGGAAAAAACATAACGTACTCCAAAGGCAAGAGTCCCTCTCCTCCTCTTATTGAGTGAGGCACACTTAACATAGTCTTAAATATTCTATAACTAGTACAAACTTTTACCCCGGGTTCTTCTCTTGTATTTTCATTCATACACAAAGATGTTTGTTTCAGAATTTCCATATTTTAGAGATAGAACTAATATTGGACCGCTTTGAAAATTCTGCTTAATCCCTCTCTCCTATTGAACAAAAACATGTTTATCTTGTGTATTACTTCACAAACACAAAGCTGTCAGAAACAAAGTGTAATTATGAAGACTAAGTATGACATGAAATTAGTAGTCAAATGATATATTATCTGCAGTGTCTAGGAATTTTAATAAAAATAGATTAAATTTCCTAGTTATACCAGGCTTGATGGTCTGGAATTTCATACTTGTACTTGTTTCATATCTTAATTGTTGATAAATTACAAATTCCAAATGGCATGAAGTTCCACTTGTTCATACTTGTTCTTAGAGTAATAATAGCAAGAATGTGGCAAAGTAGTTTGAGATATGTATTCTTAATGATAGATCTGAATCCTTCTTGGCAAATTTATTCAAATTGCATAGCTGTCTAGAAAATGTACAAAGTACACTTTTAACAAACACCTAGCCAATGTCGAATTAGGTTTTTGTCTCTTTACATTCAGACGGTTACCAAAAAAGTCTCCCAGTCTTTTGAATTATATATTCAAGAAGCACAATACTGAATCCACTAATTGCTAAACATCTGTCCCTTCCACACTGTAGCCTCCTCAGAAGATTGTGATTGCATGGTGCCCATGACAAATTCTAATGCCCAAAGGAATTTCTAAGTTATAAGATCCTTGTTTTTATGTACTTATCCATGGAGCCTTAGAAGATTGAAAGAAAAAGAGGAAAGAGAGATTGCATTGCTTGGGTTTATTTGCCTGAGGTCCTCTTTTGTACAGCACAGCTTCACCTTAGATTTAAAGCAAAGCTGTGCTGCACAAAAGAGGACCTCAGGCAAATAAGACCAGGCAATGCAATCTAAGACTAAGATTGAACTTGAAATTTACATGCTAAAGGGAATAGCTATGGTATATAGTTGAGAACACCTTTAATAAGGAGACAAATAAATAGGAAGATTCCACATGCACAGGGAAATAATCTTTTAAGTGGAACTTGTCTGTTATTGTTCAAGTTCTGTTTTACACCCAGTGTTTTTTCCTCCTACGCAAGAAGTCAATAGCTTCTGTGGCAGAAATGGATATAACCTGATTTACAGAAAATATCTTGAAAAGAGAGGAGGGCACACCTCCTGAAAACATGAAGGAGGACACCGATGAGGAAAAACTAATATAAAGAACACTAGTATGGGGCTTTATTTGCAGGAGATTTTTCCCTTCACACACAATCTGTATTTGAAAAGTATTCTTTTGTTTTACTGAAGGAACAAATGGTTAACTTGATTAAAATATTTTAAAATTGTTTCATAAATGTATCTAGAATTCTTAAACTCTGAAAGGTTGAGAACCCCTCTAGAGTTTCAACATACTACCTAAGCAAATGGAGGGTCACAGAGCTTGTTGGAAGCTAATTAAAAGGGTGACAGAAGACTATTGGAGAGCCATATGTACAGTCCATGACAGGAAGACGATAGCTCCTAATGTTTTCTATCTTAAATGCATTCCCCAGCTACATAGTATTCTCTTTATCATTAGCACTAGTATTACAGTGGTCCTAGATGCAAACTTCCTATAGACATATAGGAAGTACTTTGGTACTAATTATTTAGATAGATGCGCATCCCTATTTGATTCATGAGCATACAGCAGAAATATGAAAAAAAACATAGCTGTAAATATCTTGTGTTCCTTTTTAGTTCTTTAAATTATACTAAATACTTATCATGCTAGAATACTAAACTTTAGTAGCATTTTGGCACCTACCAAACTTCAACAAACTATAGACCATGTTTTTACTGAAATTTGAATGATCAAATCAAGGTTATCTGAGTACATTTGTTTTGCTTTTAAATTTTCTCCAAAACACGCATTTGCACCAAAGACAATGTTAAATTAAAGTGAATTTGTTTTCAAAATTACCTTTGAAATTCGGTCTGATTCTTGCATCATAGCCTGACATCCTACCCATTAATTTATCTAGGAAATCAGATGGCGACATTGGCATGCCACGAGATCTTGCACGGTCTGTTTCCTTTGTGGCTACCAAACTAAAAACAAAAACAAAAAAGACTTTATTAGTCATAATTTCTATCTTAATTGTCCTACAGCACAGTCATTTTGTCCATCAGTGTTAAAACAGATCAATCCAAAGGTAAAATTGTATTGTTAAATTAAACATTAACAGTAACAGAGAATTATTTTATTTTGGATATGTGAAAACAGTATGCTCTTATTATATGCATTGTTATATTTTTTCCTCAATTTCTACCAAACTGCATTGTGATTTTTGTGTGTGTGTGTGTTGAGGCTTTTCAAAATTAACCATATTTCTAATCAACCCTAATTGATTTGCTCCACAAAACTACAGTAGTAAATAACAATGTCAACTATACAAATATTTATAAAGCTGGAATGCCATGATTTGGAAAGTGCTCTGTGATTAATCTGTTTAATCGGATTCTTTATACTGGAAACTTGCATTGGAGAAACTTAGATTGGGATCTTTCCTGTTACTTTGCACAGACACAACCCTTTTTTGTACCATTGATTGAATGTTTGATGGTGATATCTATGCAGATGAAACCAGGTAATTAAGTGGCAAATTTTATTCCATAACATTATCAGTTAGGTTAATTTTCCTTTAAAACAGAAGTGACTACTGCAGTGGAAGAAAAACTTAATGAAAGGAACTATCTTAGCGCAAACTTCTCTCAAGGCCACGTGGCAAATGTCATCTCCTATAGTCTGCACAGTCTAGATATATGAAACTCCCATTGACATCCTAAAGAGTGCTCTGCACATATCAAGAGAGCAGAATATAAGCCCAGAAATCATCCATGTGGATCCTAAAGAAAAAAAGAAAAATAAATAAAACTGGTAAATAAATACATAAAATTATAGATATATAAAATTATTGTAAACAACCCTCATCTTTGAAATACTGTTAAACTATAATAAAGTGTCTGGTTCTAGGATCCTGAGAAAAGATGAAGAGTTCTTCTGAATTATTACAATCTCAGGTTCTAGGACAATACATAGAGAGAGAAATCTCTTTTGCAGACTCAGCCTGATGTCAGACAGTTGGGTCCTATTATCAGATAAGGGTTGTGTCTCTTTAAGGCAGAAGAAACAAAGGTTAGGAATAAAAAACCCATAGGAACCTTCAAAATCATTAAAATCTCAGGCTGAGGTTTATGTAGTTTAAAAATAAATGAGTCCTCAGCAAGGGAGTAAGTTTGGACCAAATTCTGTATGTGTACCACTTTAGGAGAAAATTGGGAATGCCCGTTTGTTATAGAAACTTTTGTTTTTTCTTTCAAATTTAAAATATTTGTGGACCCATTTATTTGTCCCCCTAATTACTGACTGCATGGCTAAAACATTTCTGTGGTCTTCAGTCATATGTTTTGTTTACTGCATGAACAGTTATAATGTTTTATTGAATCTGTCCCAGAATTGGAAATGTGTATCTTACGGTCTAAAGACATAAAAACCAATATTATTTATCTTTCTTCATTGGATCAAATTTTCCATGCCACAAGTTCAGGATTTTATCACTGAACAGTTAAAAACTTCTGGTCATCTCTTCTGATTAAGGAAGTTATATTGTTTTTGGTCTTTTTTAATTAAAAGAACCTGTAATTTAAAACTTTTCAATATGTAGTATAAACAGCAGCACTGTAGTGACAATCAGTGAGTTATAAAAATCAAAAAACTTCCCGGAAACCAAAAACTTACCTAGATTTATCCCACTGACAAGAAATATACTTTGATTTGAGTTGGAAAGAGTGGCTAGTTGGTCATTTAGTCTACCATCTACATAAGGGCAGGATTGTTTTCATTACCCATAAGCCAGTTTTGATAAGTGGGTGTCAAGCCCAGCCTTGAATATTTCCATTGATGCTGATTCTACAATTTCCTTCAGTAGCTAGCTTAGTTGTGTATTTCTTCCTGTAGTTAGGTTATTTTGATATAGCATTTAAGGTAAATTTTCACTAGTGCAGTTTAGACCAATTACTATGTGCCATGTTCTCAAATTCCAATGCTATTTTCATCCTCTTTCCATTGTTGTTTATGGACATGATTCACCACTGTCTTACCTCTTGTGTAATCATTGTGCAAATGGAGTGATAAATGGTTGTAAAGCAAAACAAACCAAATGCCACTATAACCACTTTGCACAATTGTTCACCCTAGACAGTAAAGAATCAGGCCCAATGGATGTCTTAAATTGATATGCCCATTGGGTTGCAGGTTTTTTGTTTTGGTTTTAACTTTCTTTAGTATGTTTGTCTTTTTAAAACTGTACTGCCTAAAACTGAAAGCAGTACTCCAAATTGAAGGGTAACTAATGTTGAATAGAGAAGAATATATATTTGCTTTCCTAATGATTCTCCCAATATAGCATTGGCCTTATTGTAATATGATCATGGTTGCTGAGTAATATTTAATGTAGTCATTTAAAAACCTTGGATCTCTTTCAGTGATTCTGTTACCCAGCCTATAGTCTGACATAGTTTAAATTGGTATATGTAATATATAATGTAAATAATTTCTATTTTAATTCATTCCTTTTCACAAAGGTTTCCCTCGATTTCAGTAGGACATTCTCCTAAGAAAGCACTGAAGGATTTTGTTTTTTAAGAATAACTTTACTTGAGAACATATATTTTAAAGAAAGTTGTGTGGACAAACACTAGTTGAACAGTAAAACATCTGTTGAATTCAGTAGGACCAGGATTGGTACAGTAGGTCAAAAGTGGGGTCTTAGGTCTTAGTAGCTATGCCTGCACTGAATCTGTCAGGTATGATTCTCAGCCTGGATAGACAGACTGGTGCTAGCACTGCTTGTGCTACCATGCTAAAAACACCAATATGATGCTGCAGCATGGGCAGCAGCTTGAGCTAGCTTCCCTAAGTCCAAGCCCACCCAAGCTGCTGAGTCCAAATTTGGGTGACTAGTCTGAGCCACTGCCTGTGCTGCATCATCCGCACTGCTATCTTAGTGCACTAGCACGGTTCAAGGTGTTGCGAATCTGTCTAACCATGCTGGGAACCACCCCTTCCAGCTGCAGAGTAGTCATTCCCAATGAGACCTAACTGATGTCATGCTGGACTTGTCTATTTTTTTAAAAAAGGTTAAGATTGCAAAATCAAACAATCAGAACTCTTCAGAAATGGCAGAATAAAATTGCCTGTGCCTTGTGCACATCTCCAATTATATAACCACATACTGTAAATTTATGCAATTTATTTATGCACATACATAAGTGCAATAAATGTGCAAATTTTATTTATAAATAAATGTGCAAATGTATGCCAGCCATGGATTTTACCCTGATGTTTTTAGGTTCCCTTATCAATTTTCTTCACTTTCATAGCAATGAATATAATCTAGAAGTTAACTATTTCCCTTTTCCCTCCATCTATGGGGATTTCCCCCCCTTTTTTTTTATTTCCAATGCCTTTATATCACCATTGATCCATGATCAATTTTTAGCCAAAGATGCTCTCTTTGATTGTAGAATTGTAGTGTAGTATACTCTGGAGTGTAATAGAAAGAGAGAGCCTGATACATGAGGTGTGGTATGAGGGGCCCGGTGTAAGGAAGGCCTAAGGCCTGAACAAAAGTTTAGCCCTGCTTAGATAAAGCAAAGTTGGCAACAGTCAAGCTCTGAACAAAAGTCAGGCCCTCTTACAAAGTAGATGTTTGCTTGCAGGTTCACGATCCAATACATGTTCTTGGCAAGACCAGGGCTGGCGTTGCAAAAACACAAGGAATCCTAGGCACTAAGTATTCACATAAACACATCCCAGAAGGGTAGTACCAGAACACCGTGATACCAAGATATGGTGTAAACAAATCCCCCAAAGATGATACAAGGACACACTGATCCATCTTAAAGATAATGTCAGGATGACACGGTGATGGATAGAGATGTTTTGAGTGAACCAAGATGTATGAGTTAAAGGGTGGTAACTAACCACATCAGGGGGACAATATATATCTTGTTTATATCAATGTATAAAAGAAGGGTCACAAGGGGGTCTTTCCATGGTCTAGGAGGAAATGGAAAGCCCCATCGTTCACTGAGCTGAATCCATTGTAATGGGCATGCATGTACTAGTGTAACTATAGACATTGATTTGGGGAGCTAGGACCATGCTTCATTGACAATAAACCTAACTTAGTGCCTTCGCTGATGAACTGAGTTTGTGGTCTCTTTGGACAGTTGGATCCTGGTCCACTGGGCCAGCTATCTGTGCAGAGCTGGCACAACACAACACAACATACATATGCAGCCACCAATTGACAACATGAGGTAGATGGATTTGGAAAAGTCAATGGGGCCCAGACTTCACGTTGCCAAGCAACAACAACAAAAAATCCAATCTGCATGATGGTCAGAATCAGAAGGCTTAAATATTTTGACAATTTTTTCTGTAGATAATAATGGGTGAACATTTGTTTCTGTTGTAGATCAGCTATTATTGAGTCTCCTTTTACAGTTTTCTTCTATGATGTTTTCATGCCTTTTATCAGCATGGATCACTAGTTACTCCATAGTTTAGTTTTATATCATGCAGTAACTTTGATTATATCAGTCTCTGGATATTATTTATGCAGCAGTTACAGACTTAAACCAGTTTGCTGACTGTGAATGTGATATTTAAAAAATATGATTTTGCGGAACAAATCAATTGCAATCAGATTGCTGGATTTCATTAAAAAAGGGCCTGCTAAAAGTGTTTTCTTTTCTTAGGCACATTTTATATAATACTAGCGAAAATACCCGGCGTTGCTCGGGTCAGTCAGAGCTGTAGGAGTACAGGGTCCGTTGGAGGGGGCAGAGAGCAAACCTGACACCCCCCGCTCACCCCCCGACCAAACCCGACACCCCCACCTCACTTACCCCTCGACCAACCCCGACTCACATTTTCACCCCCCACCCAAACCCAACGCACCCATGACACCCCCCCACCAAACCCAACACCCCCTGACCAACCCCAACACCCACACCTCACTCCTCACCCACCCCGACACCTTCCCACCCCCCCTGACCAAACCCAACACCCTCGGCTCACTTACCCCCTGACCAAACCCGACACCCCCACCTCACCCCCCCCCCCCGACCAAACCTGACACCCCTACCTCACTTACCCTCCGACCAAACCCAACTCGGGTCCATCGGAGGTGGGGAGGGGGCAGAGAGCTGAGGGATTCCGGGGTCTGTCGGAGGTGGGCAGGAGGCAGAGAGCTGAGGGATTCCGGGGTCCGTCGGAGGTGGGGAGGGGGCAGAGAGCTGAGGGATTCCGGGGTCCGTCGGAGGGGGGAGGGGGCAGAGAGCTGAGGGATTCTGGGGTCTGTTGGAGGGGGGAGGGGCAGAGAGCTGAGCGAGTGCGGTGTCTGTTGGAGGGGGTATTATGACATCAGAACTATGTCACAGAGAACAGCAGCTGCCCAGTTGATGTGATTGGCCTTTAAATAATTTCACCCCTGGGGGGTGTCAGAGGTGAGATTTGAAAAAATTTCAACTCTTATGGTCATTAGGACCCCAATACCTCTAATTGTACCAAATTTCAAGTCTCTAGCTCAAACGGTGTGGAAGGAGTAAGCATACATCCGCGCATACATACAGACACGCATACATACACGCATACACCATTTGACTTTTATATATATAGATTGATGAATTTTGTCAACA
The DNA here is from genome assembly GCA_032164245.1 of Sternotherus odoratus. Taxonomy (NCBI): domain Eukaryota; kingdom Metazoa; phylum Chordata; order Testudines; family Kinosternidae; genus Sternotherus; species Sternotherus odoratus. The sequence continues at coordinate 59,999,606 of JAVMKO010000004.1, forward strand.
TTATACTCACTACAACCATAGAATCAAGGGAAGTATTCTTGGGATTAAATCAATGTAATCATTATTTTAATCATGAGTGATCCGATAAATTAATATCAGCTCAGATTAATTTGCAGAAATGCTTGTGGTAGTGCTGCTTGTGAGATGCAGTTGAGTGCATAATGGCTGGCTGCAGCTTTTGCCTTTGTAGAGTCACTTCACCCATGAGTATGTAATTAATTTCCTTGAGCTACTCTGTAAACCTTTTTAATATACACCATATTAAAAGCATTCAAACATTAGTAGAATAAAATGAACCACAAAATAAAGTTCCCATAGCTTCAGGGCTTTGAGTTACACTTGCTGTTCCAAGGAACAGGCTAAATAATAAAATGAAAAAGCCATTGGTCCATTGTTATGTGCACAGCAGCATCACAGGGTGGTTCTGCAGTCAACACTGTACTTTAAAACACAAATATTTATAACTTTTCAATAGCTCAAATAATCTGTTCTTCAGGTGCTAATGGGGAGAAAGAAGCTAGGATTACCTAATGACAACAATCATAATGATAAAGATGTGTGGATAAATTGACACACAGTACAAATATAATCATAAAATTTCCAAAATACGATACAGAAGTAATTTATCAGAAAAGAAAGAGGAAACTACCAATAAAACAACAAGTTAAATTATTTAATAGTTTTGTATATTGTCCTTCACAACAGAGGTTTGGTAGATTCTGAGGAATTAATTAGGGTATAATGGCTCACCGAGTCCTTAAGTTATCTCTTTCAGCAAATTTGAGACTGTCACTGTACTCAGCTCTGAATAGAAATTTGGAGGGGAAAAGCCAAAAAAGGCTTGAAGCATGAACTACAGCAACTACGCTGCAATATTTTCACAGATGTCTTGAGGGGGAAATGGAACTTTCAAAATTGCAGTAAAGGATGTTCTTATACAGACAAATTTTCAGAAGTCCATATGCCTAAAATAGGACACATTTATTAGAGCTTAATAAAGCACCTAACAACATGATTTTTAAGCCCAAATACCACATGCACATCTCCATCTCAGTTTTTGCCCACTGCTAAATCTCTGATGTTCAAGTTTATGATGTTTTTGAAAATCTGAGTCAGTCTGCCCAGCTGACAATTCTAGCGCCTTAGATTTTAAGGCCAGCAGGCTCTATTACAATAATGAAGTCTGAGCTCATGTATAGCACTGGCCAGGAATTTTCACCCAGTAATTTCTACATCATGCCCACATCTTATGGTTGAGCTAGAGGATTTTTTTTTAAATCAACTCCTGATTTACAAACTTCAAGTGATGGAGAATCTACTACATCCATTGGTAAATTGATAGAATGATTAATTACCTCACTGTTAAAAACATGCCCCTTATCTCTAACCTGAATTTGTCTAGTTTCGCATCCAGTCACTGATCTTGTTGTGCCTTTTATCCCTTTAATGAGAAATGTTCTTTCTCTGTTGGTTCTTTTAGACCATTAGTAAGTCAACTCTCAATTTCTAGGTGGTGATTAGGATGCTGACATTCACCTGAAAGGCTCTAAAGAGTCTAGTACCTTCTATTTTCTGCTATTCTGGTTCTGTGGTAATCTGCAGATTCTGTTGCCCAGCCATCCATCAAGATCTTCTTTCTAATTCATTTCCCCTTCAAGGTTAGCAGAAAAATACAAACATAAAATACCCAAAGTCTGATGGGCCTGTGTCAGACCCTTTGCCTCTGTTTGAGACTTTTTGATCTTTGCCTCATACTCCTGAGGTTTGAACTTCCCTACTTGCTGGGGAAGGGAAAGGCAGGCCCATCTTTTCCTCTGAGTTGCATCCCAGGGACACTGTGTTAGGCATGTTGCCATTTTTTTGGATACAAGCAGTTAGTCAAATGTCAAGGTACTGGGGATGTTCTAGTTGGAAGTAGAATTGATGGAGTCTGGTGTTCTTTGATGCAATCTTGTTTCTTTACAGGAAATGTACGAAATCCTGCTTCTCCAAACTCAAGAGGAACGCAAAACAAAAGGAGAAATTTCTTAGCTTACAGCTCCAAAGCTTCTTAGCCAACCCAAAAGCTCTCTCCAAGGTCACACCATGCTCGCAGGCCATAGCTTGGGTTTCTTGCCTCTCTTTATTCTTGTGTTCTCTCACACATCTGGTCATAATATCCAGTGGAATCGCCCTGCGACATGGTACTAGTTTCTAGACAGACTCTATTAAGCATTATTGTAGGTATGGCCCCTTTATCGTTCTCTTATAATGATCTAATTGAAGAGCACATTCATGCATCAGTTTGAACCAGATTTTAACTCAACCCATAATAAGGTTTCATCCAGCTCATAACAGGAAAGGAAGGATTGTTCCTTAAAATCTCTTGCAGCTTCCCTGACTGGCTCCTACCTTTCCCCCTTTTTATCAATTTCTCTCACAGAGCTGCTGCTGCTCTGAAGTTCTGCCTCCTTGGGCAGCTTCTTCCCAGCACACTAATGAGGAGCTTCCTCTAGGCCATTTCCATCTGCTCTAACAGAACTCTCTAGCCCCCACCCCCACTGCAGAGTCTTCCTCCTACTTTGCTTTGTGCCTGGTTTTAGGGAGTCCCTTCTCAGCTGGGACTGAAATGGAATTGGGCCCAATCTCACCTCTGAGCTCTTTTTAATCCTTTATTTGCCAGAGTGTGGTACACAGCCATGACAATTCAGTTGAGAGAGAGTGGTCAGAGGAAAACAGTAATTGTTATGTTGTTGGAAAGACCATTTTTCTAGTCAGGATTGTTTCATACGGCAAGTCATTTGGATTGAGAATTCCATCATGACCTCCATCCCCTTTTAGGTTCTATGTTTTTAATAGAACTGGTCAAATAGTATGCTTCAGTTTCATTATTGGACTTTTTTCCCTTTCTGCCCAATAATTTATTTAACAAATCAGCTTTTAGGTATTTGACCAGCTGTAGCTTACAAACACCCACATCCACGATACTTTCAAGAAATATAAATAACTAGATCAGTGGTTTGAATCTGGGCCCTAACCTAGAACTTTTTACCACCTGGCATATGTTTGGTAGCTATGTTTGAATACAGCAACAGGTATCCATGACACAAAACCACCATCACAATTAGTACCCATGTTGGTAGTCACAGTAACTGGAAGTGAATAAGTATGGAGACTGAGCTACTCTCACTGTTACTCCTAATGGTGATCTCTCTGATAAAAGCTGAGGCACTGGGAAATCAAGGGAAGAAACAATTTTGTTACATTTCTCTCATATGCTGGTGATTTAAAGTTGCATTTTTAAAATTTATACAACAATCTTTTGTACCTTGCTTTTGAATGCCCCATGGAATGTACAGTTTTCATCATACTAAATTCTTATAATCCTGGCCATTGGGGAAACAGAGAGATGTAAAATTCTTGAAAGAACCAGCTCAGAGAATAAAAGAGAACCCGTATTCCCTGTAGATGTGCAGAAAGTCATTCCTGCAAATGTACAGTAGCTGTGTGTAGTGAAGGGAAGATTATCTCTTGTTGATGTGTGTGCTGAGCTCCCATTAACACTAATGGCTATATTTATATTGAGTGAAGGGAGAATATATTCATGGCGTGCAGCCACTTAGCAAACAGAAGCTTATTCTTAGAGACAACGTGTAACATAACTGGGGAATTCTTAAGAGTTGAGTGTCCAGGAGCAATACATATTTCATTATTTCCTTATATTTTTCCTCTGCACTGTTTGTTTTTTCCTGTCAAAAATACCATGCCTCTAACTGTATTTTGTACTGCTCCACTAGCTAGTGTTACAATAAGTAAAAGTGATCTGTAATGGTGCTATTAAAATGACTGGGCCTACAGTACGTAGTCTTTTGATTAAGGCACAGGACTAACAACCAGAAGAACTGGTTTCTATTGTTGGCCTTGCCACACAATTCTTTGTGTTATCCTGGACAAGTCATGTACCCTCTGTTGGTTTCAGTTTTCCCATCTGTAAAATAAGAATAATGCCTATGCTACAATGATATGTTGTTTGATTGATTCAGGCTTTTAAAGAATTTTCAGATCTTAACATGAAAAAGCATTATATAAGTGCAAAGCTTTATTATAATATAATATCACGTGTATATGAAAATATGTTGTGCTATTAAAGTATTATTTTTTCTTCTAACTTTTCCAAAGTGTTTTCTAAACTTTAATTAAGCCTCACTATATCTATACCATGTAGTAGTTTCTCTTCAGGAATGGGTCTAAACAGAACCTGGAATCTGAATCCTTTTCTAATTAAATAGTAGCTGAGCGATAGGGGATCATATTTAAATCCTTTATTCAGAAGCTATCCTTTTGCTTCCATACTAGATCCACAAAAGGCAGGCACCAATTTTTCAGTTCTGGTTCAAATGCAACTACAGTCCTGCAGGAATAGCTGATTTTATTATATTACAATCCAGGATAATGGAAATCTCAACCAACAGCTGCTCTCTCTATTCCTGCAGTACTATCTCATTCACTACCTGACTTCCAACCTCTACCACAAATGAGGTGGAGATACAGCCTAATTTGCTACACAACCCTGATTCTTTCTCAGTGTACTGTCCATTCCATCCTGAGGCAGGAGTCTTGTGGAAAATATAGTATGTGGTTATATCATTGGAAATGAGGCAGGAGTCCTATGGAAATAAATATGCTTATTATTTATTCATTCATTTATTCATTTTTTTGTTTGTAAATGTGCATAAATTTATTTATGCACACACTGTAAATTGCACCCAAGAGTCAGTAAAAAGTTAACTGAAAGAGCTCTCATCTTCTCATGTTAATTTTTAATAAAACTTGAAATATCATGGAAATTCTAGAAGACTATAGAAGTACTAATATTGTACCAATATTCAAAAATTGCATCCAGGATGACCTGAATAACTACAGGTAATTTAGTCTGAGATCAGTCCTCAGCAAAGTAATGGGGAAAATGTTACATGACTGAATTAATAAAAAAATTAAAGGCTAAGAATATAATTAATGCCAGTCAACATGTTTGTATGGAAACTAAGTTTAACAAACTGATTTCACTTTTGCATGAGATTACAAGGTTGGTTGATAAAGTTAGCTGCACTAAAGTAACATATTTAGGCTGTTGTAAGACATTTGTCTTAGTCTCACATAACATTTCAATTAAAAAGTTAGGGCTATACTATTTTAAGAGCTCATATTAAATGGATTAACACCTGATTAACTGACAGTCTCAAAAAGTAGTTGTCATTGGGGAGTTATCACTGAATAGGGGTAGTTCTAGTGGATTCCACAGGGCTCAGTACAAGGACTGACACCATTCAACATTGTCATCGATGATGTGAAGTAAATATAAAATGACTGCTGATAAATATATATAGATGACACAAAGATTAGTGAAGTGATGAATAATGGTGGCAGGGCACTCATGCAGAACAATCTGGATCACTTGGTAGACTGGGCCCATTCAAAGACAAGGAGTTTTAATACAGCCAAATGCAAAGTTATACCTCTAGGCACAAGAAATTCAGGTCCTATGTACAGAATGGGGGGAGGAGGGGAATGTATCTTGGAAATATGATACAGTGACTCAGTGTAGAATTGAGAAGAATTTACACGAAACTGAAAATAAGCTTCCAGTGCAATGCAGAGGCAAAAAGAGTTAATGAGATCGTTGAACGTATAACAGAGGAAGTCGGAGTAGGAAGGTAATTTTACCACTTTATATGGCATTAGTGAGACTGAGATTGGAATACTGTGGACCGTTTTGGTGTCTATTTTTAAAAGGGTGTTGAAAAATGGGAGAGAATAGAGAAAAGAGCCACCAAAATTATTTGAGGGCTGAAGAAAATGACTTAGGGTCAGAGACTTGGAGCATGATTTGTTTAACTTATAAAATAGAAGATTGACAGGTGATTTAATTAGTCTCTGTGTACTTTCAGGGGGAGAAAATACCAGGAACTAAAGGGCACTTTAATTTAGTGGCATAAACCATAACAAAACCCAATGGCTGGAAACTGAAGGCAGACAAAATCAAATTAGAAATTAGTCATAAATATTTTATAGTGAGGGTGATTAACCATGAGAACGAACAACCAATGATTCTGCTTGATTCTCCAGCTCTTGATGCATCTTCAAATCATGACTGCATGCCTTTTTGGAAGATGTGTTTAGAAAAACACAAGTTCTTGGGCTCAATACAGGAGTAACTGGGTAAAATATAATGGACTGTAAAACTAGACCAGATATTAGACATAGCTGATCTAATCATCCCTTCTGGCCTTAAACTCTGAATCTTCAAGAATTCTATATTACTCAGTTCCCTAAAACATCTTCCTACATTTCCCCAAGTGAGGGGGAAAAAAGCTGCTGGTTCCTCTAGCTAAAACCTGCCCTTACCCCATTTTCCTACCAAAACTGTTGTTCGGCCACTTTCCAACTCCCATTCTGGCATACCAGACACCCTGTTACCTCAAACCAGCATGCTTCCTGAGGAATTGCATAGGAACTGCTGATGCCATTTCTGGAATGTTCTGCTTGCTGTAAGAAGACCTCCCACCCCGTCCCCAGGCTTTTAAAAAAATATCTGCAGATCATTTTTTTCTTAATGAAGTTGCACACTGCTTGTATTAAAGCAACAGGAATAGCAGTTCCAGGTACAAGCATACACTTTAAAAAATATATGGAGATAGCGAGTTTTAGTTATGATTGCATTTAGATTTACATGGGAAGCAAGATTAAAATAAAAGTATTTCACACTTCATTAGTTGAATTAGATCTCACAAGTTAACAATGGCCCAGTTTTTCTGCAACATGCTGTGCAGTCAGCACAAAAAGTGGCTAAAGCTGGCATACCTAGCCACAGGCCGATCACTCTAGCATAGAGGAGTGCTTCAGTGGCATAGAATTGGCACAACAGTATCTGGGCTGCCCTCCATGATTTGTATAGAGCTGATTTGTAGGACTATAACAGAACTAGTGTAATTTAGAACAGTTTGCAGGAAAAGAGGATGCTGGAACCATCACAGATCTTTTCCTTCAATCTCACTGTATGAGTACTGGATACACTACTGAAGCCACAGAAATCAGACTGATATTTGCTTCACACATGAGCTTGAATGGGCAAATACTTTAAATTTTGAGAGAGTTCTTTTCTGTATAACTGCTCAAAGATTTTGCATTTTTGTACCAAAGTTCATGTTATGAAAAAGGAGTTCATAAGAGAAGGAACTCTCTGCATAGATATGCTTTGCCGCTGCCTTGTCCTATGAGCTGAGGATGGCAGTGTAGACTCATAGACAATGTGTGATTGGCACAACTTACAAACTGCCTGACCTGATATTCTTGGGTTGAAATCAGAGTGTTGTTTTTTTTTCTCCTGAGCATGTGAGTGCATGCTCATCTCTCAACGTTTTCTTTTTTAAATCATGTTTTCCCAAGTCTTCTCAAAATGTGTTTCAATTATCTTGCCCCTAAAAATCTGATGTCACTTGTATGCTATATAATGTACTGAATTTACTGATACCTCCTGTCAGATATTATAGTGGGTTTATAGCTTTCTGAACTATTCACCTATGTGGCTGAAATTTTTCCATGTGTGGTCTCAGTCCAAAGGTGGATTTTTTTTTTATTTGGAAACTTCAATGGGCAGGAATGATTATTGAAACAGTTTGTATAAATGAGGTTGCACATGTATTCTTAGAAGAACTGTCTTAATATCAATAATGTGTGTGGGGGGGGGAAGAGCATTTTAAAAAAATCACATTTTAAACTACCTCCTCCCAATTCTTCTTGCCCCTGGTGTAGGATAATGCCAGAGTTGGAAAGTGAGTATCCAGTGTAATGCTATGCTCTAATGATCCCTGCCAGCATAATGGTGTCAGGGGATTGTTACAAATAAGTACAATTTAGAGAAGCCCCAAAGGTACTGCATGTTGTTCCAGGTGCATTCTTCAGAATCTGTCACTTATATTTCTGTTGAAAAGGGCAATTTACAACTATTAAATTATTTATCTTTTAACTTTATTGGTGGTTTCTTCTCTTTTCTGATACCACACAGATGTAATTTATTTTGAAAACCTTATACCTACTCTTTTGCTGAGTGTCAAGTTATCTTCATCTGTGCCATTATGATTTTTGTCAGGTAATCATAGCTTCTTTCTCCCTATGAGTATCTGAAGTACAGGTTTCTTGAACCATTGAAAAGATTTAAAACACAAACATTTCTAAGTCCAGTGTTGTAAAGTCTATGACTCTATGAGCCTACAGAACCATCTATGTATGTTACTATACACATAAAAATGGATCAATGTTTTTTTTTTCATTTTATTATGTAGCTCATTCCTTGGAACAGAGTGTGTAACTCAAGACCCCGGTGCAATGGGAACTTTTATTTTGTGGTTCATTTTATTCTACTGATCTTTGAGTGTTTTTAATACAGTGTATATTAAAAAGCTTTACAAAGCAGCTCAAGGAAATTAATTACATACTCATGGGTGAAGTGACTCTACAAAGGCAAAAGCTGCAGCCAGCCATTGTGCACTCATATACATCTCACAAACAGCACTGCATTTCTGCAAATTAATCTGAGCTGATATTAATTTATTGGATAACCCATGATTACTATGAAGATTCCATTGATTTAATCCCAAGAATACTTCCCTAGATTCTATGGTTGTCGTAAATATAATGGTAACAAAATTCATCATTGTTAAATAAAAGGTACATAAGTAAAGAAAAACACTTTCATTAAAAAGGGCCTGCTGAAAGCATGAAATCATCTGATTGCAACTGATACCTAATAATCTGACACTATTTCATATTGTGTTTTGAAATATGGTAGAAAAATTTCTTGCTATCTCAACATCATGTTTCAGTTTTTGTCCTACAGACAACTATCAATGAATAGTGACTGTCTGGACAATTACGTTAGACAAGCACAAAACACATTAAATTCTGAGAGCCTGGAAGCATAGAATAAATCAGAAAAAGAATATAAGCAAAAGGGAGCCATCTTTGAGAATGAGTTAGATACTGAGTAGGTAAAGCAAGGTACTGAAGAAGTCAGAGTTTATATAATAAATAAAGAAATTCTAAACATTGCTGTAGCAGTAAACTTGAACCTGCAAAAAAGAAATTAGTAAGGTAGCAAAGTCACTTGAGATTCCAAAATGTGACAGCCTAGGCAAGAAATAAATGGTAAAAAAGAATATCTGTGAAAGGGTCCAAGGTAGTACAATATAAATGTGTGATCTGATTATGAATGAAAAGCATAAGGAAATGAGGTACAAGTTGGTTTCAATTTTACAAAAAAATGTAGAGGGAAATGAATAATAATAACTTGTAACAAATAACATATCTGGCAAATGCTACCTCTCCTTATTCACAAAGGGCTCGATTCACAAGAGGGACTAGTAGATTTGACAACCTCAATCTCACTTGCTGAAGCTCTTTCCCTTTGTATAACTCATTCAATATTAATTGGGCCAAGAGAGAATGAGTGGCTCTATATAGTCCAGTCATTAGAGCACTCACCTGTGTGGTTCTAGTGACTCCAATGACTATTTAGAGACAGTGGAACAGTGTTTGAGAATGACCCATCCCAGAATACTCAATTGTCCAGTGTTTAGGGCACTTATGTGGGATAGGGAAGACCTGGGTTCAAATTTCCACTTCAAGTCAAGTAGAGGAGGGATCTGAACCTGGCTTTCCCGTATTCCAGGTGTATGTTTAACCAGTAGTCTGCTGGGCATAAGGACAGCCTCTGGACATCCTTTGCATGAGGTTGGGAATGTTCGCATGCCTCCTGGATGAGGTGCCACAATGAGGTGGGAGGGGGAGTGCCTGATCTGTGTATTCTGTTAGAGTTTGTGTAAATTAGGTTCTGAGATTTTTGGTGATGTCAGGATTTAGGTGGCTCTGTGAATGCATGCTGGCAGAAATGTAGATGTCTAGAGGATTTTAATGATTAAAAGTGAGCCATATTAGGGGTAGGTAGTAGATGACCATTGTTTTTTTTTTTTTAAAAAAAACAAAGTGGTGCCTAAATGTTCAACTTCTTGACACTTAGGTGCCTAAGTCTTTGGAATCTAGGGTAGAATATCTGCAAACAGACTGTGGTGTTTGTGGGTAAAGCCATTATTCAAAATCTTGAAGTTATTTTGTGAATTTTATTAATCTTATAACACCACTTGAGGCATGTCACTACACACACTGTATGTGGTGTCAACATTGTGATTTTTAGCTACATGGCACTGAAAAACTGGTACAGGAATGGCAGCGGGGAACGCCTAAGCAATGGGGATCTGCTGGAGCCTTCCCCACTGTCTTCCCCACCTACCAGAGCTTTCCCCCACTGCTGGAGCCTTACCCTGTTGTATTGAATTATTTTGTTTAATCATTCAATAGAGGATTTATTGTTGTGGTTAAATATCAGTTAATGTGCAAATGCTAGTTTAATAAGTAGGGTACTTTTATAGAAGCTAGCAAAATAAGGCTATAATGCAAGTCCTACAAGCTGAAGCCTGTAAGATTTCAGCTTATCCAGACTAGGCCTAACAGCTGTTAGAGGACATGCTTATCCAGACTAGGCCTAACAGCTGTTAGAGGACGTGCTTATCCAGACTAGGCCTAACAGCTGTTAGAGGACGTGCTTTCAGGCCTGGGCCTGGGTTTGCAGCAGGCCAGTGGGTCTGGCTCTAACCAGGCAGGGCACTGAAGTTCCAAGCTGCCAGGGCAAGAAAGCAGGCGCAGAAGTAGTCTTGGCACATCAATTGGTAGCCCCAAGGGGGTTTCTGTGATCCAACCGGTCACACCGGGAATAACCTGTACCAGTAAATTTACAAAGTTATTGTAAAGAACGTGCCCACAGGTGATGTTCAGGGGAAGTATGTGACAGTGTACCCGTCTATACAGTGTGACAGTTGATTGTAAAATAGAAAATTCTCCTTTCGCTGCAGATTACCATGGTGATGTGTGTACATAAATGCTATCAAAAATAAGGGGTACCAAGAGGATAACCTATGAACTGCAGGGTACCCCAAAGTTTATGGGTTGTGGCAGTACAGGGGGAAGGAATCCTCATACATATGTATAAGGTAGTAAGTATGGTCATAAGAAGATAAAACAAATTGCTTGGTATGGATAGGCATGGAAGACCTCATCAGGAAATTATTCCCTCACCCCCAATGATGATAACCTATGGAAGGATCCCCCTGATTCGATGATCTCTTGGGGAGATAAGTATGAATACAGTGCTGGCTATTGCATTGGCTTTCTCAGGGTTTGTATATGTGTTTGTGATTGTAACATTGATTATCTGATTGGTGAGATTTATATTTACACACAAAATTAATTACTTGTAGCTGTGTTAGTGGTCACTCTATCCATGCTTTATGTGCTCCTAAAGTTTTCCAACCTAAGAAAAATCCCCCAGGGTGACTTTCAGCTGGCTGATATTAAAACTATAGCAGCCCAGGAGATGGTCTCATTCACTAGGGATACTGTGGTTTTACACAGAACAATATCAATTCAACTTAAATAAAGTCTAAATTTGGGTGAGGGAAGTGGAAGAGAAACTCTGGCAGTGGGGACACTGTTATTAAAATTAGCAGTGTAGATGGAAGAGGCAGTGCTTAGGCAAGCAGATAGAAATGTAAGGTACATCCCCACAGTGTCCAGGGATGTCTTTACTTGCCTAAGAAGGGCCTTACTGTTTGCACTGCTATTTATACCCATGGTGGAGGTGGGGGACATGCAGTGTATGTATTCTACAAGCTGTTGAAAGGAGTATGCAGTCTAGGCATACTTTTTGACTTGCTAGTAAAAAAGACAATTGTGTGATAGCTCACACAAGTCAGATGAAATAGTTACTGTTCGCAAGCTGGGTGAGTAAAACTCTTAAAAATAGGCTTCTGCCATGAGTGCTGACAGGAGAATTAATAATTTACTGTGAATAATAAAGTATGAGTTTATAATCTGCTACTAAAATTGGTCAAAGGGAGCTCAAAGGGGGCATAAACTCAGTAGAGGAAAACATTTTAAAAAATACAACTACATTCTCAAAAGAAAAATGGTAGTAATCTCTGAACTCTGCATGAGCAGCAATTAAAACCACTGAGAAAGACAAAGGAAGCTAAACTGTCTGACTGTACTGGTGTTTTGTGCACTAGAGAAGAAGGCCCCATAGAAAGCGGAGGTAATTTTGGGTGAGCTGGGAGCCATGCCACAGCACAATTAAGATCAGGATCCAGTGCTTCAGAAACCATGTGCAGGGAGCGCAGGGAGATTACCATTCCATTGCAGCTCCCAGGCTGGAAGAACAAATACAAAGAACATCACTATAGTCTCAGGTTCCCCCCATGGGCTGTAAAGGTGAATTCTATCCTCCCAATACCACCATCAAAGTCATTTTACTTGAGCTTTGTGGGTGGATGAATTAATTTCACCCAAGGGGAACAAAATAGCAGAATGAGATAATACAAGCCTAAGGAGTGGAGAGAGGGGAAAGAAATACTAAATAATGCCCATTAACAAGTGAGAGGAATTAAATTAATGATGACTTAAAAATGGCTGAAATAACAAACTCTTTTTTTAAAATTAACATAAAAATACAGAACAAATTTGAACAAGTAGGAAGCAGTGAAGAGTGGTTATGGGAATACTGTACTTGGAAAGTATGAACAAGTGCAAAACAGCCAGCTTGGATGACGTGCATTACAGGGTGTTAAGGGAATGAACTGATTAACTTACCAAATCAATGTAAATTATTTCTGAAAAGTCACAGAGAACTGGGGAAGTACCAGAAGACTGGAGAAAAGCAGATATGGCATCAATCTTTTAAGAAAGAAAAAAGAGCAACTGGCAATTTTTATCCACTAAGAATTACTTCAACCCCAGTGAAATAGTGGTAGAAATATTACAAGAAAATAATTGCTACTTGGAGAGTGGAGTTTTCAAAAAGCATCTAAAACACTTAGATGTTTTGGAAAATCCCATCCATAGGCCCTGATTCAGGAAAGCATTCCAAATTAGGAAAGTACTTAAGAAGATATTTAACTTTCTTAACTGGAGCCCTAGAGGGTGAAGTAATAATGAAGAATCAGAGATTTGCAAAGAACAAATTTTGCCAAACTTGAAAAGTTTGATTTTTTGTGACAGGGGAAGGTGGGGAGAGAAAACAATTACAAATTGAATGAAAGAAATCTAATATATATGGATTCTGGTAAAGAATGTAATGTATTTTCACAACGTCTTTCAAAAATTAATCCATATGATCCTGAATACATGTATACCTAGACAGAACAAAGAATGAAAACAGAAGGAAGAAAACAGAGGTTAACAATGGACAAACTGTAAATTCAAAGTGGCCTTGTAGATAATATGTAGTTGGTAGATAAAGAATAGCAGGAAAGAAAGGAATGTATGACAGCTTGTAACTGTGGCCTAGCATGTAGTACATCACATGAAGTAGATGAGGATTGGTTACAAAAATCAATAGACCAAAGTGCGTGATTTGATGCAGCCTGGAATGCACATGTGGTAGCCTGTTACAGAATATGCACATTACCAGATTTGTATTGATGGGCTTTGGTGCTCTGGCCTAAAAGAACCTTGCTGAACTTGAGCCTGATCAACTGATACCAGGTCTACACTACAGAGTTAGCTCGATGTAATGCAGCTTATGTTGATAATGATGTCAGTATCTACACTACAGCCTTTCTTCCGCTGATGTAAGTGCCCTACTACACTAGCATAATAACTGCACCTCCATGAAAGGCATAGGGCTAATGTTGATATAGATAGGGTGACACAGTGTTCGTGTAGATCTTGCATTTCTAACATGGGCTGTAGGCTGTCATCTCTGCTGGAACAGTGAAATTCACACAAAAGGCTGGCAGGCTCCTTGCTGCAAACCCCACCTCTGGCTCTCAACTGGGGCTCTCTCCATGGGACGGGGCACTCCCGCTATTACAGCCTGACTGCCCACCAGGATCTCGGGTGCCAGCTCTGAGCCAGGCTGCCCAACTGGCTCCTTGCTCCAAATCTGGCTGCTGTCCAGGCTCAAAGCTGGGATCCCAGTTGGCAGCATGGCTTGGAGCAGGGAGCCAGGAGTCCAAGCAGCAGCTGAGCTCCTGTGAGGAGCTCCACCCAGAGCTGAGACCCTGTGCTCCCAGCCCCCACACTACCCCGATTAAGTTATTGGAAGTACCGTACTCCTGGTGAGGATGCATACCACAGAAAGAATGAAGATAGTGTGGACATGAAAAACTGAAATAATTACTGCTGATAGCCACTGAACTAAACTGTAAACTGTGTATGTAACAGGAACCATGTCAAGCCCTCACTATAGCTTTGCTGTATGCCAGTAAAGAAAATTGAGGGATGAACTTGGAGTCAAGCTGAGTCCTATGGAACTCGGAGGTTGAGGACTCCGGAAAATCCCAATAATATGAATTCTACCAGGTGGACTGAATAATTATAATTACTAGAAGGAAGATGCCGAGATCAGCGTTAGGTCCCAGCTTATCTAACATATTCATTAATATTTTGAAAGAAGTGGTAGTAGCACCTAATTGAAATGCACAGATAAAACTAGGTTTCCCTTGAATTATAGATAATTCAAATTTTCCAGAAATTGTCTCACTTCCTTTTTATTAATAACCATTTTATAGTGTCTTATCTTTTGCTCCCTCTGTTCAATTTGTTTTCCATTTGTTCCCAATTGAAGTCTCAGTGTCTCATTGCTTCTCATTCCCTGTTACGTGGGCTATGTGAATAAAGTAATATTGGATTTGTTTTCTTCTCTCTGTGTGTTCTTTCCAAAAACCAACATAAAAGTCTTGTAGTATGCGACATCTTCTTAAGGCCAAGGTCAAGTTAGTGCTTCAGGATACTGCTCAGAGTGACAGGATTCATGCCAGATACCGACAGAAACCAGAATTTCTAATGTATGCACCGAAGCATTTCCCTTACTGAATAAGTCAGTGAAAATAATACTAAGGTTAATAAATGATGTTGCTAGCCTTTCATGTTTCCAGTGAAAGTGGTCCACAGAACATTATACGCACACATATATACATACAAACACACACCGTATCTCAATGGTGTTTAAATTTTCCTCCAGATACATGGTTTTACATTGCTTTCCTGATCTTGCTTGTGTTACCATCTTACATCTACTGTCCTCCCAACTGTCAGCTCCCTTTTCTCTGCTTAGAGCATGGAAACCCTATTCACTTCTGAGTGTGGCCAATGAAATGCAATTTTAAAACAATTATATTAAAAACCTGAAAGGAAACAATATGTAAAGCTGTTTTGATGCTTTGCAATAATCAAGGTCTTTTGTACTCCACAGTATGCTAGACCTTAAAAGATCCCTGGATTCTGTAGATTGGAATCTATGGAATCTGCTGGGGAAAGTGGAAAAAGAGTGGAAAAAGTATAACATAAAATAAATGTATAACCTTAAGAGACAGCTTGTGATTGGGATAAGCACATTTTCTGGATATTTCTGCTAAATGATCATCAGTAAGACAGTGATGTGTGACATTTTTAATGTCAGAGTAACCAACCAATTTAAAACCTCTGAGAGCTGTTGTTTCAGGCTTTCTGTAATCTGTGAAAGCGAACACTATTACAGTTTAGGCTTGGTTCATGTTACCAAGGTTACCTTGAAAGCTGGATACATTTTTAAAAAAAATAAAAGCTGAAGTTTTGGAGTTCAATTCTGCACTAGGGAATGGATTCCCCAGAAAAGTGCAGGCTGTGAAATTTCAGAATACAAAAGGCCCTAGCAACAGTAAGTGGTATTTTTATTTAACGTATGGAGATATATATTTTTAAAGTGTGTTAAGTATTCATAAAACTAAACTCTGAGATTGTCACAAGTTACAAAGATCAATATTTTTGTAAATGTACATGGGGTGCATTCCTATATCTAAGAAAGTATTATTAAAGAAGGGCATTTAAATAATATATTCCAAAATTAGTTGAACAACAAGGATTTTGATCTTTCACCAGTTTTAATCTAAGTTTAACTCTATTGATTTAAATGGCATTTCCTCTAATTTTCATCCGTGCAAATGAGATCATAATATGGACACACTGTGGATCTTTCTGATTTAGAAGAACAATCATTACATTTTTCTTTATACAGAATCACAGTATTCCTCTTATTATTGTTTGTATCAGTTCGCTAGAAATGAAATAGGAAATATTGAGAGGAACAACATTAGCACAGCAAGAATTAAAAGGTGCATGTTAATTTAAATTTCATTGTGATTTTAATGTAGTTTTCCCATATATTACCGTACAAACATATTTCTTCCTTCTGCTTATAACAAAAACAAAGGTGGGATCTCAAGAAAGCAGTTTCTTTATAGGTTTATTTTAAGAAATTAGGAACAGCAGGTGAAATCCTGGTCTCAGTGAAATGAATGGATCAAATAGCAAGCCATTGACTCAAATGGGGAATATTTAAATTGCCATGTTCACTGATAGTAATGTCATCTCTTTTTCTTTATTTTGTAAACTACAAGGCAATCCAGGTTCTTAGATACACCCACATAGAGAGCTCTATTGTTCTACCTCTGTGTCATTGTCACTTGTCCAGTAGGACCTATGAGATAGTCTCATCATTGAAATTGGTTCTGGTTGCTACAGACTAGGGTTGGAAATGAACCCTGAACGATTAAATTTCCATTTCTCTGCCCCCAACACAGGCACCTCTGTTATGATTTTAATAAATTCATTCATTGAGTTTTCAATATATGGATTTTTAATTGCTGCTTTACTAACATATTTGCTGCTTACACAGCTACTGAGCCCTCACAGGCAATTCTGATGGCATCTCACATTGTATGAAGTATTTTCTTGTATTCTGCTTGGCATTTTTTTAAACTAAAGACTTTTTGCAGGAAGAAAGGTTTGTTGGTGCTGCTATTATTACTCATTTGAAGTCATACTTCTCCAAAACATAAGGCTAATCTCCACAGTAGTTACTATAGACCCAGTCACACCTCTGGGATATGTAGCAAAAGGCACTAGTACAGTCAGAGACATCTATGGTATGATTCCTCCTCAGAGAAAAGCAAGGGTTAGTGAACAGATTGAGAGAGGAGTGGCTAGGCAAGAGGTGATACAAATCTTCCTGCTCCCTTTCACAGCTCCACCCCTTCACTCCAGAAAATGAGCTTGAGTGTGCTGATTTGTTTATAAATAAGACCAATAAATGAGGAGTTAAAATAGTCCCATCTTATAACTTTCATACAATAATAAACAAGGACAGAAACACATGGAAGATATTATGTGAAAGCAGATTTGCCTCTAAACAGAATGTTCTTCAAAATTTATACAAAATAATAGTGCTGCATGTCCTTTTTGTCATTCCATAAGTTATTGTCAGAAATATGAGATCTAAAATACACCACTGCATTATACACCAATTGTATTGTTATAATAATACACAGAAATAGTTATACCAGTTTTCTGATATGCAAATAATAATGTTTTACTCTTTTATCTGCAAAATAGCTTTCAGATGTTGGCTTATATAAAATAGTTATACTAGAGACTTTTTTCATATTTCTGATTTAAAGGGACTTGAAAATGGGATGAAAAATTATTTCTTTCCATAAAGAAATCAGATGTCTTCTCTTTTACAAAATATACCAGAATGTGAACCTTCCGCATCTAACTGATGAGAGTAATAATCTTCCATTTAAATAGTTCATCTTAAAAAGAAGACTTTTTTTATTTGGCATGTACTGAAAAGATAAGTTCTACTCTTCTCAGAGATGCCATCATTAATAACATGCAGATATAGTACAATAACAAGACAAGACATGTAAGTTGTTTCTACTGGAGCACTTAACTTAACCTCTCCCTCCCCTTCCCCACAAAAATCCAATTGATGTAAGAAAAGTTAGATCTTTAATCTTGTTTTAAAAAATGAGAACAGTCATTACCTTTGTGTCATATCTGGAATAGATTAAATAATTTAGGGGTCAGTTGTGCTTAAAAGGCACAGTTCTTCATTGAAAGTACTGTATAAGATCTCCAAACCAGTGGACCTCTAGTAGTGATTGTGTCTTAGAGGGAAGACAACATGGTAGCAGTCTACACCACATCTGCCCAGGTGTAAATTATTACACAAAGGTGCAAAGGAGGGGAGAATTGGTCTCAATGACTTCCAGAAAGCAAAACATCTTTGTCAATATTTTAACACACTGTCATTTGGACCTGGTGAACTGGACTGGTCTATATCCCTTTGGGATGGCTTGTGATTCTAATAGATCAAGTCAGGAGCAGTCTTTGTATTCCAGAATGCTTAAGGGCAGGAAATTCAACCTGCCCCTGACTGGGAAATAAAAGCTAGAACCTTCTTATGGCACTCTCACCTCCTAACTGTCTTCACAAGGCCATACACAACATAGTGTCTTGATTTTTGTGCATAATGACCATGACTATTCTTTAAAATGATCATTTAGATGAACACCACTACTATTTTGAAAACAGTTTTGTTGCTTTAAAATGAAAAAAGTATACACATGCAATGCAAAGATATCAGTATTCAATCTGAATTTAAATATGAGTTAACTTGCTTGAGTAATGATCTGATGCTATAAAATTATCTTCCTTCCAAAAAAATTCTTCTCTTTGTAAATAACATGTTTTACATCATTAAAGAGTGGGTTGTTCATTCAATAGTATACTAACATTTAGATAAATGTCAAGGAAAGCATGATCTATAAGTAACCTTGAAATATAATAATTGATAGTACATTTCTACTTATGATTATACTTCATTCAGTATATTACAGCCCATACAAGTCCACCTTCCTACTCCATACATTAAATATTCAAAACTACAAGAAAATGTATACTCTACTGCTCACCCTCCCACACAACACCATATAATCCAATATCATGTGACTCAGTTTCTTAAAATCTGTTACTGTTTGCACAGATAAAGTAAGATTACAATAAATACTACTATATTTCACATATTGATTCAATTTGTATTTGATTGTATTTATGCTTTATTTTATTGCAGTACAAAACTAACATATTCACATATATCTGACTGGCAGAATATTCTAGTGAAAAAAAAACATCAAAAGGGTGACCTCGAATTCTGCTGTTTAAATATCTGTATTGTGGGGATTTTTGTTTGTGTGTGTGTTTGCTTGACTTTTAAAATAAATACAAAGATTAATAGAAGAGGGAGTCTACTTTGTTCCATAATGAAACCACCACACTTAGAGAACTTGAGAAAAAGAATGTTTGTGTTGATATCATATTAGTTGATCTGAGAAAAGTGCGCTCGGCAATAGGGAAAACACCTTGTGCACTAGGATGACCTCTAATCTTTTCTGCTCAATTCTTGAGTTATTTCTCTCTTGGTATCATACACTCCATAATTTTTAGAAAGCCCAGCTGCATAGTACACCAAGTAGGTAAACATCCTGGAAGAAATTCTAGAATCAGTTTCCTCTCTCTACCCGGCTATCATTGTTCTTGTTCCTGCATGAAACTTTCCTGACCTCATAAAGTCCCCAAATTAGTTACCCTGTACTAAATAAAATAATACATAGTAATATTTGAAATCAAATATATTCCAAACTCTGAATAAACTTTGTAGAACTTTATACACATCTCTAAACTGAAGAATTTTAAAGAACGTAAGTGTTGCATTTTCTATTTAAGAAGAAAGAATCTGACAAAACACAGGCTAATTGGCCAACTGTGCAAGGGGAAACCCTAGCTCTAAATAAAACAGGAAAACTTATATTGTAAAATGAAACTGAATTCCAGCGTCACTTCAGTATCTCAGTGTTACCTCAAAGACACAAATCCCATGCATTTAATTGTCACTGACAATGAGAAGGCTATTGAAGGCTAGACATTTGTGGCGCGTACGGCTGGAAAAGCAGCAACAACTGTGCATCATCCGTGAGTCCTAAGCATTTCAGATGTGCAAGAAAAACCGCTTGGGGCACGTTTGTGATCTCCGTTTCCCACCCTGGATTTACCTGAGCAGAACTGCAGCTTCCCACAGATAAAATCCTGAAACAGCTGCACGAAAGTATCTAATCTTGGCCATGTTACTTCGAGGCATTCACAACCTCCAGAGCAGACGTTTCCGAGTCATGGAGGATCCAGAAAGAGTGCCAAAGAAATGTGTTCAGTCTTGGGAGCTGTTGGAGGAAACTGCTGGGACTTCAGCACCCTGGAGAGCTCCCTGCTGCAGCGCAGCACCTGTAATCCCACTGGCAGGGAAATTTTAGTCCGGGGTTAGTTATTCACCAGCGCCTGGCACTTGGCCGAACATTTTCTGGTGGTGGCTGGGCCCCAGCTCGGCAGGGTTTGTATTTTTCATTTAAAGAAAAGGACTGTTCCAAAAGGGGACGATCAGGCAGAGCAGAGGCGGCAGCGGCAGCGCGCGCTCAGCATCCCTTCCTCCGCTAGCAGCCGGAACCCGGCTCGCCACATTCCTGAGCAACTGGAACGCAAGGACCAGCTGGGAGAGAGCGCGCGGGAGGGCGGAGACCAAGCCCAGGCAAGGGGCTGCCCACAACCACTCAGGAGAGCTCCCAGACCGACTGACAGCCGGGCCGAGCAGCACTGCAACATACCGGAAGGGGGGTGGATGGGGGAAGGGGTCCTTCAGACGTGGGGGGGGGGGAACTGCTCTTTCGGGGGAGGGGTGGATAGGCAGAGGATTCCCTAGGAGATGTCTAGGGTGGGGGTGACCCTGAGGAAGTGGGTGAGGACTGGTCCTGTAGGAGGGAATGTGGGGGTGGTGATCCTTCAGAAGGGGAGCTGAGGTGGGGAGCGGTCCCCCTCCACCCCAGCGCCACCTTCGCCTTTTCACGTGCTTTAAATTCAGTCCGCGTATTAGAACGGGGCCATCGGTCCTAGCTGCTGTCAGAGCCCTCCTCGGATTAAACCCTTGCGCAAGAGCCGCTGCCTAGCTGTGTCCCTCCGTCCGGGGTCGGTGGGGTGGAGGGGAGAGGCGAGCGCAGGGGACGGGGCGTGCAGAGGAGGGTTGTGCCCCAGGGGTTTGGGCGCGGGAGTTGCGTGTGCTCGGGGGACTGCGGTGGGGCTGGGGGACGGGCAGACGGGCGGGAGCATCCAGGGACATCAGGTGTGCGGTGCACTGAGCGCTGGGCAGGGCAAGCGGCCATTTGGGGGAAGGGGCGTTGAGCTGTGCACTGGGGCAGTGGCTCTCCCGTGGCTGGGAAGCGCTGTCCGCGGTAGTTTCCACCTTAAAGGGAGCAGCCGCTGAGGAGATGGGGAATCATGTCGCCCTGCTCCCTTCACGCAGCTGATGGGATGGGGAGAGGAGGAGCCTGGTAGGGGACCAGACAGCAAATGTGAAAAAATTGTAGGGGGGGGGGGTGTAATAGGAACCGATATAAGAAAAAGCCCCCCAAATCGGGACTGTCTCTATACAATCAGGACATCTGGTCACCCTAGAGCCTGCAGAGGGGGAGCTTGGAAGGGCAGCATGGTCTTGAGCCAGGAGGTGTTGAGAGCTTCAGTCTGGGGAGGGAATGAGGAAGAGACAGGTGAGGGGACGCAGAGGGAGTGAGAGAAGATCAGTCTAAAGGAGAAGGCGCGAATGGGGTTGTAAAGGGTGGAGCGAACATCTCGGGCTGTGAATGAACCTCCCTGCAGGACTGGGGGGGGGGGAGATACCTGAGGGGGATCTCTGCACTTTAGTCTGGACTGGGGCTGGGAGGAGGGATAGCTCAGTGGTTTGAGCATTGGCCTGCTAAACTCAGGGTTGTGAGTTCAATCCTTGAGGGAGCCATTTAGGGATCTGGGGCAAAAAATCTGTCAGGGGACAGTACTCAATCCTGCTAGTGTAGGCAGGGGACTGAACTTGATGACCTTCAAGGTCTTTCCAGTTCTAGGAGATTGGCATATCTCCATTTATATTTTTTATATTAACTGCACATGCGGATGTATTTGGAGTAGGAGGAGCTGGTCTGAGCAGGTTTGGGGGGAGCCTGCTTGTGCTGGTGCATGTGTGAGGGAGGGCAGGTGGCAGTGTGTGCAAGAGACAGGTGTTGGGTGATAAGACAGGAAAGTGGGTTTACTTTGGTGTGGGGAGGAGGTAGGAGAAGGTGAAGGAGGAGACAATACAGGGAGGGAGGGAGAGCAGAAAGGGGGAAGTGTGCTAGAGAGGCGAGGGAATGAAGGTGTGGAGAAGGAAGAAGAGAACAATGAATAAGAAACAAGGGGGAGCTGTGCTTGACAGAATATCGAAAAATGACACGGGAGAACAGACCGAAAATGACAGAAGAGAAGATAAGGTAATAAAGGAAATGGGAGGAAATGAAGGGAAAG
This sequence comes from Sternotherus odoratus, assembly GCA_032164245.1. NCBI lineage: Eukaryota > Metazoa > Chordata > Testudines > Kinosternidae > Sternotherus > Sternotherus odoratus. The sequence continues at coordinate 60,021,947 of JAVMKO010000004.1, forward strand.
GAAGAGGTTAAACAACAGCTATGAAGGTGATAAGAGCAGTTTGTACTTACTAGAAAGGATAGGTACAAAATGATTAACTGCATTTTAGTGATGTTATTAAAATGTTTCTTTCCCGCTCCCCTTCTTCTTCCTGGATTGGCAACTGGTTAAAAGATAGGAAACAAAGGGTAGGAATAAATGGTCAGTTTTCAGAATGGAGAGAGGTAAATAGTGGTGTCCCCCAGGGGTCTGTATTGAGACCAGTCCTATTCAGCATATTCATAAATGATCTGGAAAAGGGGTAAATAGTGAGGTGGCACAATTTGCAGATGATACAAAATTACTCAAGATAGTTAAGTCCCAAGCAGACTGTGAAGAGCTCCAAAAGGATCTCACAAAACTGGGTGACATAAAATGGCATATAAAATTCAACATTGATAAATGCAAAGTAATGCACATTGGAAAACTTAATCCCAGCTATACATATAAAATGATGGCATCTAAACTAGCTGTTACCACTCAAGAAAGAGATCTCAAAAACATTGTGGATAGTTCTTTGAAACCATCCACTCAATGTATAACAGCAGTCAAAAAAGTGAACAAAGGTTGGTAATCATTAAGAAAGGGATAGATGATAGATAATCATTAAGAAAATATCATATGACCTCTACATAAATCCATGGTATGCTCACACCTTGAATACTGTGTGCAGATGTGGTCACCCAATCTCAAATATATATATATATATATATATTTGGAATTGGAAAAGATTCAAAAAAGGTCAACAAAATGATTAGGGATATGGAACAGCTTTCATGTGAGGAGAGATTAATAAAACTGGGATTTTTCAGCTTGGAAAAGAAACAGCTAAAGGTGGATAATCATTGAGGTCTATAAAATCAAGACTGGTGTGGAGAAAGTAAGTGTTATTTACTCCTTCTCATAATACAAGAACTAGGGGTGGCCAAATGAAATTAATGGGCAGCAGGTTTAAAACAAACAAAAGCAAGTATTTTTTTTACACAACACACAGTCAACTCCTGTGGAACTCCTTGTCAGAGGATGTTATGAAGGCCAAGACTATAACAGGGTTCAAAAAATAACTAGATAAGTTCATGGAGGATAGGTCCAACAGTGGCTATTTGCCAGGATGGGCAGGGATGGTGTCCCTAGCCTCTGTTCGCCTGAAGCTGGGAATGGGTGACAGGGAATGGATCACTTGATGGTTACCTGTTCTGTTAAATCCCTTTGGGGCACCTGGTATTGTCCACTGTTGGAAGACAGAATACTGGGATGTATGGACTTTTTGCCTGACCCACTATGGTCAGTCTTATGTTCTTATATTCTTTCCCATCTTGCCTACATGGTAGAAGACTGTGAGTAGAGCTGTTTTGGGAAGGATAAGTAAGTTGAAGAAATATGGCTTGGTTTTAGGGGGGTTTTAAAGCACCGGCAGCTTCTCTCTAGGGAAATCTAGGAAGAACTGATGATGATGAACTCAGTCCAAACACAGTACTAGCTAGCAGCCCTCTTTTACCTAGTTAAGATCCCAGTTCAACAGAGCACATAAGCAGATGCTATTCTCATCAAGAGAATTAAGCGCATGCTTTGCTGAGTCAGGTCCTAAATAGGTTTGTTCAGATAACCATGTTGTTTTTCTTGGATGTTACTCTGAGCCAGCCTAACTGTTCTTAAAGCTTAAAGCTGAGAACTAACAAGAATAGATTTTAAAATCTTCTACAGTGCCTCTTAATACATCTTTGGGCTATCTGCATATTGGGTTCGATTGGATTTTTTGGGTAGGGAGGTGAGCCTTGCCTGAATGGTTGCATGTAAACTTGACTTCTACTGTGTGTGTGACAAAAAATACTCCTCTCCAGCAAAAAAATTTCCCTGTAAATTTACATAAGCCTCAAATGCATGGGAATAATGATCATATAAGAATATTATTTTATGAAAAATATTATATTCTGTAATGAGACATGGTAATAGTTTTATTAGACCAATTTCTGTTGGTGGAAGCTCTTCCTCAGGTCTGGAGAAGGTCATCAAAGTGTCTGAGCTAACTACAAGGTGGAAAAGATTGTTAAGCATAAGTAGTTCACACATTCTGTAGGAGACCTCTTAAAATGAACTGAGCAATTATGGATTATCTGGGAGAAGGTGCTACTACACCTTGTTGTAAAGAGCCATAAAACTGGTGTCTCTGTTAAGTCCATGGATATTAGTGTGCAACAGAATTACACACTACAACACTGAATAAATAAGCCCTAAGGAGGCTTTTATGGGCATTTCAGCCTAGATCCTCAACGGTATGTATGCATCTACATTTGAGGATCTGAGCCTTCTTCCCTATTTTTATAAATCAGTTGTTTAATCATTGCTATTCTGTGCTTTTTCAGGAAAACAAGGGGAAATTATGATCTTTCTAAAAATTGGGTTGACCGATAGAAATTGTATATTAGATAACATAACGTACACAAAGAGACGATGAGAGTATGCTCTATGAATAGCTTACAGTTTTAAATATAAACATCCCTTCTTCACCTCAGCAAGTGCTAAACTATTAATGGAGCACAGATTTGCATTCTATTTATATCTTTGCTTAGTTGCCTTTATATCTAAGCATACATCTTTCCAACCACCATGACTAATATGTAAGTATGCAATACTTAGGTATTTAACTAGACACTTTCACAAAGGTATTTTTCAATATACACCTGTTATCTATACACCCTTACCTTGTGTTTGTTTTGCTTACAGTACCATCTGAAAATACTATTCTTTCTAATTTCTTTACATCTTCCCATTACACTGGATCGACACTAGCCTTTTTGAACTACAAATTCCCACTGAGAAGAAAAATTCTTCTCAGAACTCGAACAGTGGAAGTGCAAACATAGGCCATCTAGTTGCATTTAAACCTAGGTGTTAGTCTAGACTCTAGAGGGGTTATAGCCTCTCAAACTACGCAGAGCAGCTCTAGAGGACATAATGGTTATAACACCAGTGGCTACTTGAGCCTTGTCTGCACTAGGGCATCTGGGAAAGTGGTCTCTTTCACTTCCTCCAGAAAGAAATCAGCCAATACATCTCTCAGAAAAACTAGTAGAATTATCTTAAGAGCCTGAAGAAAAGCTTTCAAGACACACACAGAGTTTTTCTCCCTCACCAACTGAAGTTGGTCCAATAAAAGATGTTACCTCACCCACCTTGACTCTCTAATATCCCACTAACAAGGCTACAATTACTTTGCATACACACAGTATGACAGTCATTTCTCAGTCTACAAGATAGTCTTTATTTATAGAGTTTATAAGGAAACAGTGACTAACATATATGCAACTGGAAAACAGTGAAATAAAATAGAGCAAGCAATTAAACAAAACATCATACTCCAGAGATCTGCTTAAAGTTCTTTTTGGATAGCAGAAACCTTGATTGCAAGGAAGACAAAATTTAAGGTAATATTACCTTGCAATTTCATGGCCAGCAGCTCTCCTTATCACAGTCACAGAGTACCTTTGTTGTTACACAATATCCCCACTCCCATGCTTTCTGGAAATGAATGATTCTCTTTGATTTTAACCCGTTCATTGTGTACTGAAGTTTACTGTGCACATAGATATGTTTCTTTCAGTGACTGTAATTCCCTGCTTTTTAATTGGTCCCAGGAAACTGGAATATGCAAAACGAAATTGCATCACTGACAAAATATGTTATATTCAAAACCATATTTGTCTCTGTTTTATCCCTCCCCTTGCTTCATCCATTTTGGAGCTTATTAACCACAAAATATATTCTATTTTTATGGTTGTGTATTTAATAATAGGTCAAAGCTTCTGGGCCTTCACACTTGAGTGGGTTACATCCTTGGGAACCTGCTTACAGAGAAAGCTAGACTAATTAAAATAACTAAAATGTCTACTAAAGCAAACGTCTAAAATAAGAATTAGTGTCATAGTACATCACGATGCCTTATTTAAACATTGTAATGTATCCAATTGTAGTAGGTAGGTTAAAAATGAGAACTTGCCAGTATCAAATCTTCCCTGTCATTGTAATATATGTATGTTTGCCTGTGTCAGCAGGGAGAACAATCTGGCAGTCTGATGTATATTTAGTGTTTAAAGAAAGCCATTGTCCTTTTGTAACAGCAAAAGTGAGGTTTTCTTGAACTTTATAGTCTTTTAAAGCAAAGAGAAATTCTGGTTATTCCATAATATGTCAATTTCACAGATTCATAGATTGTAAGGCCAGAAGGGTCCATTGGGATCATCTCATCTGATCCAGCATAACACAGAGCACAGCATTTGACCAAGGTGTTCCTGCATCAGACCCATACCTCAAGACTGAGCTACAATGTGTTCCTTAGGAGGAAAAAGTCCAATCTTGATTTAAAGAGTTCAAGTTATGGAGAACCCATTATGTCCCTAGGTAAATTGTTCCAGTGGTTAATTACTTTCACTGTAAAAACAAAATGGGGGGGAAATGTACCATACTTCTAGTCTGAATTTGTCTAGCTTTAGCTTCCGGTCATTGGATCTTGGTATGCCCCTGTTTGCTAGATTAAGAAGACTTCTACTATTGGAAATGTTTTCCCCACATAAGTACGGATAGGCTGTGGTCAGGTGACTTTTTTGTTAATAGACCAGGGTGACCAAACCTACTGACACTACAAGCCGTATATGATAATCTTCATAAATTGAAGAGCTGGGCACACCTGTTGCGGCTTGGGGATTCTGGTCTGCAGTGGGATGGTGGGGGTAGGAGCTTTTGTTCTACAAAGGGCTTGCGGCTTAAGCCCTATGGGAGTTGCCTGCCGGGGCTCAGGGCTTCAGCTGAAGCCTCCCACAGGGCAGCAGCCTCCAGCCCCACCACCCTGCCATGGGCAGAAGCCCCAAGCTCCCCACCATCTAAATCTCGTAGATGGCAAATGGTGGGGGTAAGGGGCTTCCCAAACTTCACTCTAAGTGTATAAAAGCCACATGAGGCTCATGAGCCATGGTTTGGCCACCCCTGTAATAGACTGAACTTCTCTACTCAGTAGGATGACCAGATGTCCCAATTTTATAGGGACTGGCTCAGTATTTGGGGCTTTTTCTTATATAGGTGCCTATTACCCCGCTACCTCATCCCGATTTTTCACACTTGCTATCTAGTCACCCTACTACTCTGTCACTGTAAGATAGGTTTTCTAAACCTGGAATCATTCTTGCAGCTCTTTTTTGTAACCTTTCAAATTTGTCAACATCCTTTTTTAAACTTGAACTGGGCACAGTATTTCAGTAATGGCCTCACTAATGCCATATATAGTGGTAATGACACCACCCTATTTCTTCTGAGTATTCCCCTATTTATCCATCCAAAGATTGCATTTCTCCTCCAAGCCACCACATCACACTTGCAGCTCGTGTTATGTTTCCAGATCAGCTGCTAGAAGAGTACCTCATCCTCCCTGATTAGAGATAACAAGCTGGTTCAGCCTGATTGGACTAACCTTGTTATCTCTAACCTGGTTCCTGCCTACTTATTTATACCTGCCCCTGGATACTTCCACTGCATGGATCCGACGAAGTGGGTATTAGCCCTCGAAAGCTTATGCTTCAATACTTTAGTTAGTCTTTAAGGTGCCACAGGACTCTTTGTCACTCGTGTTATGTTTGATATCAACCATGACCCCTAAGTCCCTTTCTGAATCATTGCTTTCTAAAATACAATTCCTCCACCCTATGTGTGACCTGAATTCTTGGTTCCAAGATATATGATTTTATATTTAGATGTAATAAAATGCACATTGGCAAAATGACTCCAGCTTACCCCATGATCCAGAGCACCCTGAATAATTGACTTTTCCTTATCATTTGCACAGGCATGTTCACCGCCAAGAATGAGTAAGTGAAACTGCATTTCTCAGGCTTCTGTGTGTCACTGCAAAATATATGTTCGCAAATGTTGTTGTAGCTCTGTTGGACTCCATAGCTGACTTCTTTAGCCTCATCCTCAGAAGAAAACCTGCATAACACATATGTAGTGTGGCAATGACTACTACAGGGGTGTAATTTTTAAAATGATATGACTTGTTTGGGCTTTAATTGATCTGTACTTTACATGATTCTGCACTTTTCTGGCAGTTTTAAGCAGTGACCCACTAACAGGGATTTTGGGCCACTGGATTCTTGTAAATGCAGACTCAGTAGCCTATTCCACCATCATTCTATTTCCACCAGCCTAACTGAGAATTGGTATATGAAATCTCTTACAAGAGTTTTAATAAATGACCATTAGCTTTGAGACTGAACAGTAGAACTCCATTATCTCCCTTATTGTTTGCTATTGCAATTGAACCACTAGTCATATCCATTCATGCAGAAAATGAGATAAAATGAATAGCAACAGAAGACTTAATACATAAAATATTATTTTATGGAGATGGTGTATTGCTATTATTAACAATCCTAGAAGAATGTAGATACTCTTTAAAGCAAGTCATATTTTAATATTGAGCAGTCTTGGGATCCAAAAACTAGGCTGAATCCTGCAAAATTTGTTAATGAGTGTACTCCTATTGAAGTAAGTTATTTATATATTTATGGAAAGTATCAACAGTAAAAATAATAAGGTATTGATATATCTCTATATGGACCTATATTTCTTTCTTAATGTGGCAGGGTGGGCCTGAGCCAGCCCTGCCGCCCCTTTAAGAAAAAGCAAAAGCCTCTGCTAGCAGCTTCCCTAAGCTAGGGAAGCTGATTATCTAGCAGAGTGCAGCCCTGGGCTAATTAGGGCCACATGGGCTGCACCTGGTAGCCTCCCCAGGGGATAAGAGCCTGGCAGGGAGGAAGCCCAGGGTGGTGGTGTAGTGAGAGAGAGAGAAGGAGATAGAGAGAAGTGCAGGGACATAGAGTGGGGAAGTAGAGCTGAGGCTAGGAGCTTGCAGGAGCTGACTGCTTCCTGAACCCAGTCAGGTTGAGGGCTGGGGCTCAGCTAAACTGTATAAAGCTGTATATATTGGTGGTGGGGTTTGCACTGTATAAATAAAGGACACTGTTGGAAGCTGCAGAGGAGTCTCCTGCCTGTGTTCCAAAGTTGGCGAGAAGCGGATCTCCTACACTTAAGCTCAGATTTGTTTTCCTGCAGCTACACTAGCAAAAGAGATGAGACTCAACTTGATCCCTATTGTACCCTACAATGTCCTCATCACTGTCAATTCACCTGTTTTCATTACCCTTTGTTTCTGCTCTTTCAGATGGCTTTCATGTTCATATGATTATGACCCTTCTACCATGAGGGCAAGGAGTCAGAAAACTCGCTGAAATTCCCTGTGTTGAGATTTCCTAATATCACTCAATTCAGGGGCAGGGACAGGGGCAAGTGTTAAAAAATAATAATATAATCATTTTTTAATATCTCTTTAATTAATAGTTTTGTACAATGACTAAATTTATTCACTTTAAATTAAGTTAGTTAAGCAAGCATTCACGCATGATGGACACTCAGTGTTTCCTTTATTTATTAATGTAGTCCTTCAATTTTTTATACAAAACTAAAGACCTACCCTTGCCCTGACCCAAACTTGATGCAGTGTAGCCCTCCTGTTTTTTTAATTAATTCAAATGAACATTTCACAGGAGATTAGCTTAATTCTTCTGCTATCCATTCTATAGTCGAGTTATATTATTTATTCAAAAGAATCTCTTCACTTCACTGTCAGCCTCCAGACACTTCAGTCTCTTCCTCTCTGAAATCCCTTAAGAAGCGACCTCAGAATCAGTCCAGAATGCTGTTTGTGTTATTCTATAATGGAGAACTACAGCTATCTCCTCTTGAATTCTGACTTGCTTATATAGCTACCCACACTTTTATCAAGCATCTTATTTCCTGGGAAAGATTATTCTGAATTGGTTTTTTAAATCTGAAAAAAAAATCCACCCATTTTCCATTTACTCACATTGCAAGTGCACAGACTCTAGAACTAATCAATTCCAGAGAATGTTTTTTTAAATAAAAATGTATTCTCATCTAACTCCCCAACATTAAAATGTATAACTAATAAGCAAAATCCTCCTTTTTCTGTAAGCAGTTTCACCCTGTTCAGTTATGATTTGTTTATTTTAATACTATTTTTTGATACATCAATTTGGTATTTTGGAACATAGTTATTTGGCCTTTATTGTTTCCAACATGATTTTCTCCTCAGTGACTCAGCCAAATATAGATAAATAAAGTGTTGTTTAATATTAGTTTGTTTAGGAGTGAATTGTGATTCTGAGGATAACAAATGAGACCTAGATCCTGAGGTGCACTAAAGCAGTACTTGATACCACTGGTTAGGAGAGAACATAGGTGAATTTCCATCATATGTTTGAATCAGAGATGTAGCCGTGTTAGTCTGGATCTGCAGAAGCAACAGAGTCCTGTGGCACCTTAAATGCATGCCATCTGACGAAGTGGGTATTACCCCATAAAAGCTTACACTTCAATACTTTTGTTAGTCTTTAAGGTGCCACAAGACTCTTTGTCATGTCTGCATCACCTTTTTGTCATCCTAAGCCTGAGAGCAGCTTTAGGGATACTCCAGCTTCATGTTGTTATGAATCTCCAGCAGGGATCTCCAGAGCTCAGCATGCTCCGGCCCTTCCCTCTTTCTCCCCAGCAAAGCAGCAGCAAACCTCTCATGCTGCCAAGGCCCAAATGTAAGATACAACCTGTAACAAAGGCCAGAATGAGAGAGACAAAAGAACGATTCATGCAGGATTCTTAAATGTTGTGGGATTTATTCCTTTAGTGTCCTCTCTCTACAACCTCAATGCATTGTTCTTTATTTTTCATGGAAATAATTTTCAACCATAAAAATGAAGGAACTGAAAATGTGTGGAATGTAGTTAACTCTATTCTAACATGAGTGACAACCCTTGAAATGAGGGGCGTGGGTCTGGGAGAGGAGTAGTATAGAGCCTTACAAATACCACTTGGCAAGACGCATTTATTTCTCTCCTCTTAAGACTATAAAAAAGGGTCTTAGCAGGGGGCAAGGATCTAGCCCTCAGAGTAGAAGTCTCATAAAGACATACTTATACTCTGAGGGTTGGGTTATATATCTTGTTTATCAATTATTTGTAATTAGATTTTGATTAGAGTATCTTTCTGTATGAGAAAGCAAGATCATATCTGACTTTTTGTATTTTAGAGCAGTTTTATTTAGAGTATTATAATTGAAATGTTGTTTGTTCCATAAGAATTAGATTTTTTTTGCCTTGAAGTGATAGGGTTGCCCTCAGATCATGGAACTTAAAATGTTTAAGTTCCAAGTGTGAAATAAGTGTTTCCAGTTCAATGGTCTTTGCTAATCTCTGTCTTTTTATTTTTGCAGACTAAAGAATCAACTGGCTTCTGAAAACAAATTTCACAACATCCTGTGAGGTATTTTTATTTATATTTCTTTAATTATTTAATACCATGTAATTAAGAGCTGCTTTCTGCCCATTTGACTTACTTTGTGATTTAGTCCCATTGAAATTGATGGGGTGATTCAGAGAGTCAGGTACTACTCTACAAGAACCAGAGTTACAGTCTCTGGCTCTACATAGTTGATCAATAAACTTTTATTTCTATATAAAAGGCACCATTGCTTCTCCTTGCCATGAACAGAAACTTATCACAGAGAAGATTTTAAAGGATCACAGGTCCTGGAGAATGGCAGATATTTTGAAGTTACGCTGATCACATGCACAACTTTCGGTCAGTTTCACCATTAACATCAATCCTTAAAATGCCATCAGTGGGGCCAGGAGTACTGTGACAATCATCATTCAGAAGTCAATCCATGTCCACCACAGCTGCCATTAAAAGTAGCATTTATACACTTAGTGTCATCTGTAGGTAAGCACTGACTTTTAGATACAACCACTGTATGAAACACAAAGGAAGCCCAAGGAAAACAAAGATATTTCATCTTCACAGGCTTTCTAATAAAAACCAGAGGTGGTATGAGCAGTACTGTACTGAAAGGAGACATTAACATCATTTCCCATGTACTGCTCTTTTACATGTAGATGAGTCTCCCAGGCCTGCTGCAGGGGTATCTATAAAGCATCTGTTCATGGTTTCATTATTTATCACAGAAGCAGAATAAGGCAGCAAGTCACTGTTTTCTCTCTTATAGGAGTTCATGTTTATTTTTTGTTTTTTTCTTGAATCTGAAATAAATATTAACTAGGTTGAAAAACACGTTACTCTTTTTGTGTATGGGAATGCTTAATTGAACCTTTCAGAGTGTACAGATGTAAAACTTCCTAGGTAACCAAAAGCAATATGGCTATCCCTATTTTACCTTCTTACATCCTCCTGTTTTTTGATTTTCCTGTTACAACTCTCTCTTCTGGCTCCTTGTCAGATACTTATCTGAATTTGGCCCATTTACTTAATCAGAGTCAATGGCTTTAATTAAAGTAACGTGATCAATCATTTTTAGTACAGTTTGTATTGAATATAATGATCAACAGCTGATGGTAACTGGTTTCCAAATTGACAGCCCTGGGGCTAGATTGCCTGGTTCATTGTGGCTGCTTTTCACTGCACTGAGGGTGTGATCTGGCTCTAAGGTTAGTGTATCAGCCCCACTAAGATCCTCTGTTGCAGCCACGGGTATCTTAGAATAAGCATGGTCCCTTATGCCACTCCTGCTCCTATCTGCTATCAAAGCAGCAGGAAAGGACATGACTGGTAGAAATGGGGTGTGGTGGAAACTCTAATTCCTAGCTGCAGTTTTGGCTTCTTGGCAACTACTCTATATTTACATTTGGCACATGTGGATTCACTCTCTACAGAGTGACAGAAGTATTAGTGTAGAGCACACATACTGGTAGAGGACAGCTGTAGAATATAATTTGATCCCTGGTGTTCAAATTCAATCAACTGACCTCACTTTATATGTTATGTATTTGAGGTCAGTGGGAGTTTTGAGCATGCAAAGAATGAAGGATCAGCACCTCAGTGAGTGTTCTGAAAAGCACATTTGTATATGTTGCTGGAATCATATCATCCCCCCCAAAGACTTCTAGGAACCCAATTGAAGAGTCCAGTTCTCCACTGTCTGCAACATTGTGCATCCATTTTCACCTATGAAAAGTGGATATGAAATGCTACCATTTTGATGTGGTAGCATTTTACACCCACTTTGCATGTATGTAAGCAGCTATACCAAATGCAAGGCATTGCTGAATTAAACCCACTGTATACAGCACATCACACCATTATCTTTACTTTGGTCACTGGAAAGCCTTGTTAGTGACAACAACTGTCAGAAAATATATTGTCCACTGGGTTTTTTCTTCTCTCTGTCGGAGTCAATAACATAGAATCATGTATCATTTTCAAATAAAGAGAAATATATTAAACACTTTACTATGGCTGCTCTTGAAAACTGCCATTTTCATGGGCCAGAATAAATCACTAACTAACCAATTTCTCTGTCTCAATATTAATGGGTGCTTTTCACAGTGACACTGCATCTGAGCATTATCTGGACAAAACCAAGGCTATGCATATGTATTGAGTAAAATCTACTTATGTTTTGAATCGTATGAATTAATTGTTATTAGGAATAAGTTAGTACTCACAAGGCTACAATCTTTCAGCAGTGAAGTTTTTATTTTAGATCAAAGATCTGTCACAAGACATTAAAACTCATCTTTATATTACACCAAAAATAAAATCCTCTACTGAAGAACAAAGTCTCTGAAGAAACCTCTGATGGTAAAACTTCTGCAAGGAAAAATACCCTTGATGAAAAGTTCTCATTAAATGCATCTGGCAGTGACTTTCTGGACATAATCCCTGCTAGTTCTATCTCAGGTGAGTTTCTAAAGTGAGGCTGGTATAACTGCAAGCAGACTTTGAACAGCCAACAGGTGAATTAAGTTACTGTTACTCCCCTCAATTAAGTTTAAAAAGATCATTTATAAAACCTGAGCCATCTGTAAACTTTCTTACTTTGGCTCATAAGTGGCTATTATATCACAGTAATTGAAGTGTTTTCCCCTCGTGGAGAACTACAAAGAGCTATGAGAGTTGTCTTATATTTCTGAAAGGTATCCGTTTAAAGTTTGTTTTCAATTTACAGTTCAGAGCATGTTGTCTTGATGTAATGTCTTGAGTGAACTTTCACTGCTTCCTTTGGAGGATAGTTCTGCCTCCTAAGAGATCTTATTGTCAGGAAGCTTGTTATTCCTACTTTTGTATTTTCATTTAAACAGTTTCTCTCTTAACCTACAAGTCTCAATCAATTCACCAGAGGTTTTAATGTTTTGGGTTACTTCCCCAACATTCTTAATGCACAATTTCAGCTCAAAGTGAACCTAGTTCACTGTGCAGTGTAACTGTAGCTCTTTACTCTCATACACCAGTACACTTCTCTTCCCACATAATGCTGAGTTCTCAGCTCACTGTTTCTCTGTACCCTGATGCAGAAGCCCAAAAGTTTCCCTGTACCTATTACATTTTCCATATTGCTACTATGTCCTTGCTTGTCTACTTGTCTGTATGGTGTCTCTCAAATCACTGTACCCTATGCTGTGAAAGCCTATTGGTTAATACAGCCCAACTTCCCCCAACATTTGCACACTAAAAATATCTTTAGACTGCTTAGATTCCTAATTATTTCTTAGTCAAGCTACATGCATTTACCGCCTTTCCCACACTTTGCATTTCCATCTATCCAGTCTCCTAATAGCATTCTTTTATATAGCATCTTTCATATCAAAAGATCCTTTAGCAAATTACAAACAACAACTTCACAATTACTAAAATGAAGCTGCATCTAGGATAGAACACCTCTCAAAGGCTGCTTGTAACAAAGCAATTCTACAGTGTTCAGTGTACTAGAAAGCCCATTTCCCACTTCAGTAATAATTTCACACTTATTTTTTAAGATTAGTTTTGGTATTCTGTGGCTTGAGGCCTGGGTTGTCCTCACGCTTCATGTAGAAGAGTGCACAAGGTGATCACATTTCAGCACAAGTACATAGATGATACAGAGAGGCAGAAATTTGGTTATGTGCTAGGAGTAGTCCTCTATACTGTGGGGTGGCAACTCTCAAGTGTCTTCTGTGCCCGCTTTCTTAATCAAAATGCAAAGGATAAAACAAGTGTGGTATGGGTACATATGAGGAGACAAAGGCTTAATGCAATCATGCTAATGAGGCACTTCACTATTAATTTCCCATTTTACGCTTATTATCTGCTACTAGACTAGCATAACTTGACATGGGAACACAGCAGTTCTTTTGATGATGCACAATCAGGTTGCCTTGCATGCTATACTATTTATCCTGTGCTTGTTTCACACCTGCTCTTTGAGGAATTAAGCTATGTGGTCCTTGAAGTCCCTTTGAGCAGCACATCTGAGTGATATGCTGTTAAATTCTGTCCTTCCTCTGTCAGTGTTTCATTTCATGCAACTCCTGTTTTCCCATTAAATCTCTTCTAGTTGCCTTCCAATATGAATGAGGATGGAAAGCTCCCTGTATCATGCAGATAAAGATTTAAAAGGGAATAATTTACTGAGCATATAGCTACTGACTTAGCATCAAGGCTACCTGAAAAAAACTTTGCATTGTTTAATGCAAAGATATAACATTTAGCACCCACGTCAATTTATGTTATGTCCAGCTGTGAAACTACGGTAAGCAGATGCAAACAAGTTTGGAAAAAGTGTCTACAAAACGTTTGGGTAGAATAACAGATTATTCAGCAGGTGTGAAAGGGAAATAAGTAAGGCTATGTCTATTCTATGAGATAGGGGTACAATTTTTAGCTTGCATATAATCATACTCATGCTAGCCTGATAAGAGCCAGTGCAAGTACAAATATCAGGGGAGCCATGATAGTGCAGGCAGTAACAGCAGTGGCACAGCTTCGCAGTGCTGAATATAAACATGTCTGAACACTATGGGTATATATCCAGCATGGCTGAGCAGTGCCACTTTTGTCTATGCTATCATGGCTATACTATTTCTACTTGCACTTGTGCACCTGTCTGCTTGAGCTGGGAAAGAAACCTCTAGCTCATAGTGTAGACATAGTCTAAGTCTCTAAGATACACCTGAATTACTGCAGGTAGTTTGGTACACTTCTATGAAAGAAAAGCCTCCTATCTCCCAGGACACTTACATTTTCTATGGACTTCCACAAGTTACTACACAGCAAACAGAGGTGAAATTGTTTACAGGAACTTTTAAAATATGAATGTGCATATAAAAATAACTGGATAACCACACACAAAGAGAATTCATCACAAGATGCTTTTAATTTGTCTTCTGTCTGCTCAAAACGTTCTAACATACTCCCTTTTGGCTCCCTTTTTACTTTAGTATCTGAGTACCTATTTATATGTGCACTTAAATAAGGAACTTGAAAATAAGTCCCCTTTATCTCTTAATTAGGAGCAGTATTGCTGAAAGTAGCTTAACTTTAATCAGTAATGGTTCTGAGTAAGACTTGCAATATTTGACTGCATGAAATGATTTGTGATTCTGATAGCTGTGTAATAGTCTACAAGTTTGTGTTCAATGATAATTTTTTATATGTGAACATGAGCCGGACTTGAATTTAGTTCTCAAAACAAAAAGGCAGAGAAAATGCTTGTGCTAATACTTCTTACTGTTCAAGTAAATGGGTTACAGTAAGTCCTTCTTTCTCAGAACTCCAACTTCAGATTTACTTGTGGATGCTTTACTAGCTGATGTAGTGAATTCTGAAGATGTTGTTTTAGTAATATAATCAATAACTTCTGGTTAATAATGAATGACTGCTTGTAAGGTAGTTACTACCTCAGTGGATCTCCTTCCACCTATTACAAATACTTACTTTATTATTCCTTACTATTGGTCCTTTAAATCTGTAGGTATGTGATTGTATTAATAGACAAGCCAATTTAAAAAAGGTATTGATTCCCTATAGTGATATTGCAAATTTTGTGTTCTTTAACCTGTAAGTCTCTTGTACTGTATAATATATTTTACATGTAACCTGTTATAGACTAAAACTTTCAGTCAGAGTGCTTGTCAACACTGTGTACTGCAGTGCGGACAATGGAAGTGTGAACTGTGGAGCTTACCGAAGTGTTGCCCATTGACTGCCCCATGCTGATGCTGCTGGCATGAACTTTAAATTTTCATGAACATAGCTCTCTCTCAAAGTGTCTTTGCGCGGGGAGGGATGGGGGTGAAGAGAGACTGTACATAAGGAATCTGCACTTAGTAATTCAATGTGGAATTCGGGTATGTACAGAGCAATGACAGGTGGCAGGGACAAGAATAGGATCAAGACTACCATGAATGTATAGATCTCCCTGCAGAAACAGGCTGCTCCAGTCCCTGAGGGGCATTAGAACAGCTATTCAATATTTCTTTTTATCTTCATCATTTGGTGTGTGGTCCCAGACCTCCTTTACTGCATACCAACAGAAACTGCACTGAATACAGGATTATTAATTTCCTCCTGTGGTTTTTTTTCCTTTGGTGCTCAACACTAGCATCTGAGTCTCTCTCAAACATTCATTAACTTATCTTGAAAACATTTATGGAAGACTAGGAGCATCATTATCTTCACTTTACAGATGAGGAAATGATGTGCACAAAACCCCCACAATTGAGGCTAACATAATAAGTAATTTCAAGTGTCTCTATGATTAGATGCCCAACTTGAAACAAATACGGCCTGTTCTTTTTCTGAAGGTTCTAAGCTCTCAACTCCATCAGTTTCCATTGCAGTTGAGTACTCAGCTCTTCTTAAAATGGGCCTTAGTGATCTCAGGTTAACACCTATACTTGTCTGCCTTCATTTTAATGAAGGCAGACATTGACATATATTTACAGCTATTAAACAAGCACACTAGGACTGGCGAGTGGAGTCAACTTAAAGTGATTTTGTTCATTCGTTCATCTGCCTCCTTACATCCAGCTACTGCTTATGCAGATTTCTAATTTTTCTCAAAGGGTAGACTTATAGTAACTTCTGCTTCCATGTATCTTAGGACAAACTTTAACACTAACTAGCTGACAGCATTGATCTCAGTAAAGACTCTAGAAGACTTGGGAATACATGCAATGTGTCTGATATGTGCCAGTGTGCTCTTTGGTAGTAAGGCTCACATATGACCAAATTTCTAACAATCAGCTGATTATTTCAAAATCGGTAACTCAGTTTTCAGAGGAGATTTGACAAGCTACTCAGGATTATGTGAGTGAGACAATTACAGCCTGCCACATACCTGCAGAAAGTTCATATATAGGATCCTTGGTTAACTATTTCAGCAGAACAACTAGCTGAAGCACTCTATAGCACTTTACCCATTGGACTGGGATGGCAAACTAGGGCCAGTGGGAGTCGCGATCGGCGAAACAGCAAGTGAACAAACCAGCGGAGCCCACTAAGGGTGCTTACCCTGCAGTCCTGTGTGCCAAGGTTGCCGATCCCTGATTTAAAATAAATAAATTTGAAGGCAACTTTTAAACATTTCAAATAAAAAAAAATCATTTTTCTGTTTAGAAGATATCAAAACAATTATTTTAGGCATTTGCTTAAGTGAGGACTACAACATGTGCTTAACTTTAAGCACATTTTAAAATGGTATCCTGAATATGGATGCTTTTATGAATCAAGGCCTTTAGAAATCCTGAATTCAACATTATAGCTGAAATTACTGGTGTTGCACACAATCATTACTGCTTTTACAATTAGTGCTTTCAATTCCCTGAAACTGGCTTAGTCACTCTCCCATTGCATGTCTTCTCATGCTACTCTCAGAATGATGAGCAATCTTAGAAACAATATCACTGACTGGAAAATTAAGCTTTCCAAGAGGAATGTGTTATATTAATGTAGAAGATTTTATTTATTAGTGTTAAAAACTTCTGGGACATATCCCCAGCTTGTTAATGTTAATGGAGAGATGACAGTTTATGACTAATAGAGCTCCTTTGATTCACACAAGATTAGGATCTGAAGCCTCCATATAGGTGTGTATGCTTTATTAAGATAATTGTATAGATACACAATAAATATTGGAAATCATAAAGATGGTTGCAATAGTGCTCATAGGTAAATGAAAGAATTTGACACCGAATGTTCAAACTTAAGAAATAGTAACTCAAATGACATCCATCTGTTCTCCAAAATGGTAATTTTATTTCAGGTCTATACTCTTCTAGGAAGGGAATTTTGATACTAATATGGAATTATGGTTCTCTGCTACAGTCCTTATCAATAAGAAATCATTCCTGGGTGCCCGTGAGTTGTTTCAAACCAGGTTTTTTGTGTAGGTACCTAGGTATGGAATAAGGAACCTAGATTTCGGCACCCACTCTTGAAAATATTCGTCTTAAGAGCAAACATTGATCTCTGAGTTTTTTTCATTGTCAGTAAGTGAACAGTGATTTAACAAACTCTAATTATTATAAAATTAACCTATATTATAAAATATTTCTTTATTCCTGTGATTATAGTGTCCCTGGTGTTATAAAGAGTCCTGTGGCACCTTAAAGACTAACTATAAAGTTTTGAAGCATAAGCTTTCGTGGGCTAATACCCACTTCGTGCATATTAGCCCACGAAAGCTTATGCTTCAAAACTTTATAGTCTTTAAGGTGCCACAGGACTCTTTGTTACCTCTGCTATTCCAGACTAACACGGCTACCTCTCTGATTCCTGGTGTTATACACTGTAATGTCCTCTTCAGATGACATGTGTTCATGGAGATGTGCTCAAAACTTTAAATAGCCTTAACTCTGTCTGTTCTAACATTATTAATCAGTTCCTCTAATTAGGTAAGCTTTATTTTCTATTGATAATGGTTTATTTAAGGTATTCTCTAAATCTCCCAAATAAAATTGAACCATTTTAGATACTTAGAGAAGATACTGAATAAAAAGAAAACATAATTTTATTCTGGATAATCATACACACACTTCCTCCTGGTGTAACTTTGTTTTAGGGTAAAAATTTAGCAAACCAATCTCTTATGAAGCCTAGAAAAAGAGCTTCTGTCTGATGCATCAAGAATCCTGGACTATATTTTTGTTAAATACTATAATTAATGAGTTTCTCACAAATCAGTAAATACTGATGACCTTGTGATTTTTATGGGACCCACTAATAACCTCTTTACAGCTGAAAAATATACTTTTTCCCCATCCCAAGCAGCCAGATGCCTTTAATCAGGACTGTAGAAGGGGGAGGGAGTGATCTGAGAATGGAGTTGCTAGCAAATGTAATCTACCTAGAGCAGCATAAATTACTTGAGAAAAACTTTCAAGCCTTATTTTCAACATGCAGCTGATTATTGCTTTTAATCTTCCACCCACTACAAAGAGAGAGAATCTGAAAATTAAATGGGATTCCCTTGCTATCTGAAACATGTCATTTCTGTCCCTGATTTGACTTCCTCTTCTGCAAGACACACTATTACTTTTGAGTTGGAGGGATAGATAATGGTGGCCAGAAGGTGGGGAAGAGAAGCCTTATTCTTTTGCTGTGGTGATTGCAATAGCTCTTGGTTTCCTCGTCTACTGCTTATGAATAAATCAAACCATTCCCGTGCTTTCAGTTAATATCCCCAAAGAATTTCACTGTTAGTGAGAGAGGAGTCTGCTCTTAAGAAATCACATTTGCTGTCCCTGATAAAGCTGTACTTATTCAGTTGTTCTCCATCTGTCACCTTAAAATTCTCTAGGTCTGATGAAAACTAACCAGTCAGTGATTCCTAGTCATGCCACTTGATTATCCTTTCATACATTCAAGACTGGTTATTTTTCAAGGATTTCTTCTGACTATATTAAGTTTGCTTGTTCCTTTTCCCATAAAACCACTAAATGTAGTATGTAAACTTGAGCAATTGTAAGAGATTTTTTTGGATGGCTATTTGTCTGTATGCCTCTTAATTTCTTATGTTTAAATCAAATGTACATAGACTACCTGCCTTTCCTTTTTCCTAAAAAAGGAAACAAAAAAACCCATGGTATTAACTCTACAATTCCATTATCTATCTTAAATTTTCTTCAGATGGACAGTAATTTTTATTAAATTGCCTATAAAATGTACTTTAATTTTCAGAAGATATTGTCTTATTTTTCCAATTTTTCTTGTAGTTGGTTGATAGGAGAATGAGTAGATTATTAGAAGACAACTATGTTCTTTCTTCGTTTGATGTTGTTTATTTCTGTGTTTGAATCACATATTTGTCATTTTGTTTGTTACCTAGCACTTTGCAATTTCATCCAAACTTCATGAAAATCAATAAAATTTCCATTGACATAATGGGCTTCAATGAGCCACCTAGGTTTTAGTCCTGCAGCGTTGGTAAGGAAGACTCTTACCAGTATGAGGATGGCACTTACACCTTGTGTATGAAAAATAACCTAGGTACTTCAGTGTGCAATCGGATAAACTAGATCTCCAGTTACCTGTCCAGGCATTTGGAAATCTGTCTGCATGAGCAAATCAATATCTCGCGCTCGCTCTCTCAGTGGGGAGAGGTGAGGCGTGTTGGAGGTTAAAACAGGGATATTTGAATTCTTGCACACCCATTGATTGCATACTTCTTTGAAAATTGATCCCTAAGTAATAGTCAGTCAGAAAAGTGTCGTCATATCTGAGTGAGGGTTGAACATTATTCAGAGGAGCCGAAGTGTTTCACTTCCTCAATGAAGTTTACTTCTATTGGCCTGAGGAGCAAGAATTATGAGGTAACTTCCAGACCAGTTTTAATGCACAGTAAAGTACAAGCTATAATACTAGATCATTTTAATGTAATTTTTAAACATTTACTTTGGTTTTATGTGAAATTATTTTAATCCTACAAACAAATTATAGTAATCTTAGTCCTAATACATCATAAAGTATAAAAATGATCATAAGGAAACTTTTAAACAAATATTTTAAGTGTAACATCATGAAAACACTTTGAAGAATGTATCTGGTGCTGCTAGTCTTAGACCATATTAATGTTTCCATTATTAACAGTTTTCAATGACTCAATTTTCTGGAACTTTCTCTTTGTAAGATGAGAATTTGCAGTTCTAGGCTCTCCACAAAGATTGTTTCAGGAAAACATCTGCAAAAGGTAGTTTAGCCATTTGAAAGCAATAGGAGATGGCAGGTATGTCAGGGAAACCTTTTTTCACCATAAATTATTTTTTTGCAACTTTCTGTGATCTAGCTAAGATACAGGTTTTTCAACTTCCTCTGTCGGGAGGAATGGATTTAGTTTTCAGGGGCTTACTACCAGTCTTTCCAGTGGTGGCTTCAGTGGGGATGTGCTGAATCAGTAAATCACCAGCTGGCTCTGGTCTGCTCCACCAGTTTATTAGGTTGCTTTGATCACCTACAGGCCCCCTGGTGAAGAGAGTGTTAGGAAACAATCCATCACTACAATCTCCCCAATGCATTGTTTCCATTTGTAAGGGACCTGAATCTAGCTTGTACTGGTGGCAGCTTCCATAAACCCTGGGGAATTTGGCCTAATACTGACTGAAATACCCAATTTGCCTGTTAAGACAAATAAATCATGATGGTGCATGTTTCCTGTCACAACAAAAAACAAAAGCTAAAACCAAACAAACCTTTCAAAGCAAAACAATGACCTGGATGATAACTTTAATGATAAAAAGGTATAATCTCCTGGTGACACCTGACAACAAGTATTACGTTCTTTCATTTCAGCAAGAAGCATTCTTTGCTGTATTGTGGTACCGCTCAAAGGCCTTAATCAGATGTTGTACCAACACATGTAAAGAGTGATCTGCCCAAAGTCATTTAGAATTCAAGGAAGCGAGACAAAGTAAAGAAAAACAAGGGAGAAGAAAAGGGGAAAAGATTCCTTAGAGATACTACATGATTTTTTTCTTTTGGTGGAATGATGTATAATGACAAGTTCTCACTGTACCCTAAAATGAAACTCTGTCCATTATTCATTTCTCTTGACTTCTCTCCATTTGGAGCAAGAGGATTACTTCCCTCTGCCTGATCAAATAAGATGGTGAAGGCTCCAGTATCGGCCCCTCACTAAGCCATTCATTCTAATCTGTGTGTACTTGTAAAATGTTGTATTTTAAATGGACTGTTAGGTTAACATATAAAAGGAGTTTGAGTAAGTAACTTGGGAAGTAAGGAAGTAAGTTGTGGGGGGGGGTGGGGATACATAAAAATTTAGTTAAAATGCATCACCAATTTTGCCTTCTACTGTAACTCTCCAACCTGTAGGTAGGAAGCATGACAGCTTTGTAGCCACCGTTATCACCCTTAGCTTGATGAGGAGCTGCACAACTTGTGAAAACTCCTAAAATAGGCTGTTGAGGACTGTTGGTGTCCTGTCTTGGAGCCTGTTGATGTAGATGGAGGTCATGACCCATCCCCTCCTAATCATTAACTATCCCCAAACTCAAGTTTATCAGGAAATAACTTTTTGTTGAGGGAAAAATTACTTGTCAGTTTTTCTTCAAAATTTTTCAAGTTCTTATCCAAGAGAATTTTTGGTTTTACATTAAAACGTTTGTAGATTTTTTTTGGAAAAATGTGTGGAGGAGGTAAGATTTTTTTTTTTACATACATTTCAGTTGCTTCCAAAATCCATTTTTGTTTAGAAGTTTGATAGAACAGACTGAACATTTCCACCACAGATTTTGCATAGCCTGTGCAGAGCTGGCATGGGACACTCTTCTGCGTATGCAAGGTGGAAATTCCATTCCATAAATTTTAAGTTTCATGGCCACTAATCAGTTTTCCAGGGCTAATGTACCTGGCCAAGACTACATTGAATTAAGCCTTAAATCATAAAAGTTAGTGTCACATGAGTCTGCTTCAATTAATACAGGGGATTTTTAGAATACTTTCCTAAGATGAGTGTTTATGAATTGCAAAAGTTGCAAATTTATGTTAAATTGTCTTCCTATCTTTTGTTACTCACCCCTTTTTGAAACTTGTGCTTGCCCTTACTGTGTCTCTAAACTGTAAAATTTATTAAGCTTTTCAAATAAATCCATTGAGGTTTATTTATCTAATATTTAAGTGATAAAGTGGATTTCCAAAAGTTTTTGATAAGGTCATCATGGCAGATTATTAAGAAAATTAATAATCATTGGCTAAGGGGCAGTGATTTACCATAAATTAAAATCTGGTTAATGATAGGGAACAAAATCAGAGGTAACTTTCTCAGAGTAGTGAGAAGTTAATAGCAGAGTATCCCTGGGGTTGATATTCAGACTACCAATAACTTAATGCATTTAATGTGGGATCATTTAATGCTGTAAATGTTCTACAGAGTGATGTTCATACACTTTACTTGTTTAATGTTAGATCAAATATCAAACAGAAAAAACCCTCTTTTCTGCTAAAAATTGCAGTGAGTGAACATGTAGGAGCAGGATTTTATAATTGTACTAATTGTTATAAGAATTGATGTAAACGTTAACAGAAAGAAATGACTGTCTGAAACTGTGTGATGTTTCCAGTATGCATTATAATTAGGACCTGTTATGAAGTTTAGTTAGTAAGAGACAGGATTTTGTATTGTCTATGATAAATAGATTAAAGAAATGTTGAGGGCCTGAAGCCCCCCAATGTGAATTGTTTTAGTTATAAGATTTAACAAGGCTTAATTTACAATGTATTCTGTACCTTTAAAGATTTCTGTAAGTGATTGTGTGAAAGAGGAATGCGTGCATCAGGAAGAGATAAGTGTGAAGCCATCACAAATATCAAAGGGGGTCAAGAAAAGTTCTGAGAGACTTGAAAAGATCAGGAGACAATCAGAAAACATCCATTGTATCGAATGCTAAACATGTTATGCAGCATTGTCAATCTCAGAGGCGAGCAAACACCCGCAAAGCGAGACAACAAATAAAAGATAATGATGGGAAGCCTGACAATAACCATCAAAGGATGACAGCAGTAAACCCCAAGATTAACACCACTTAAGAACTAATGATTACAGGATGACATTTCAAAATGCATGGACTCAAATGGAAATTTACAGGTATAAAGCTTGGGTGTTTTGCCATGAAACTCTGGTTTCAGTCCTGCAAAGCCTCGAAGCATCATGACCAACAGAGACCCCCCAGCTTCTTACTTGTGATCAATCTAACTGGCCATTAGATTGACTTGAGCTACAACAAGAGACTGGTAACTATGAACATTGTCATAAGTGTGGAGTGTTGTCTTGTCTGTGTGGGGTTAATGTTACCTGAGAGGGCAGTGTCGTCAGAGGAGTCTTGCTAGGCACAGAGAGACCAGGAAGTGGAGTTCAGTTCGATCTGGGCTTTGGATTGACTCAGAACCCTTTGTCCAGCTATGGACCCCCAACCTTGTCCCTTCCCTGTATGTCTTCATAACTAGCTAAAACAGTAAGTAAGATTGTATTCTGCATAACCTTGCATTCGATCTTTGGTGTCCCTATCTTTGTAGTTAGCAGAGCGGGGGAGGGGGGGAGTTGGTTTATGCAAGAAGATTGAGGTTAGAAAATTCAATACCTGTGTAGTGTATTAATTGTATGCTTGTTCTTTTCTTTATTAAACTTTTTATACCTATAAGAATTGTCTGGTAATTCTAGTAAGGTGATCTGAGCCTTGAATCTGGGGATCTTACAGAGAGTGAGACCGGAGTGCTGTGGCTAACTTGCCTTGGGCTATCAGGGAGAGTGAAACAGCGTGAGGGTCCCTTTTTCTTAGGGAGAGAAATGGGGTTTGGGGGAGTCCGGGTACCCCTCTCCAGGGCTTTGGAGATTTACTCGGATGGTGGCAGCTTGGGTATCCCCATTTCCCTACTGGTAAAGTGTGGGGGCTTGGGGGTGTGAAGACTTAACTTAGGCTGGGAAGCAGTTTGTAGTTATTTGGCCTGGCATAGAAGAGTCCCTCCTCTGTACCACAGAGCACAGAGAAAGGGGAAGGACACTCTCTTACAAACATCAACTGGCAGGACTGTGTGCACAGTGTGTGTGTGTGTGTGTGTGTGTGTGTGTGTGTGTCTGAAATGCATATGCTAACTGTGTTGTATTCTTAATAAAGTATGGCGTATTGCCTTCCTCTTAAAAGATCCCGTGTGCTCTGTATAGCATAACATTTTTGGTGGAGAATTGGGCAGGTCAAAAGTGGCAGTTTTTTCCTAAAACATTTGAATTAAAACACTTATTTAAAAAATGCAATTCAAATTTTAATAACCTTTAAACTTTCAGTTTGTCGTGTCTTTGTTTTATTCCCTCTCACTGCCTTTCCCCACTTAAAAAAAATGAAAGGAAAAATATTTGGTACAAAAGAAACAATTTTTCTATTCAAAGGGAAATGAAACAGTTTATTCATTTAACTGAAAAATGCAAAAAAGGGGGAGCCTCAAACTGGGGCTGGGCTTCAGGTAAGTGGGTCCAGGTAAATCGTGGTCATCAGGATGCTAGGTAGAGGGTGTGGCCCCATGTGTAAGTCTATCCCGTCTATCCATTGTGGAAAGCTTGCTGGAATCTTAATTTTTATTATTTTCTAGAGCATGTAGACAGCCATATAACCTCACCAATGGTCTATCTAGTTCAGTAACCTTCTGCAATAGTAGCCAATATCAGATGCTTTTTTTAGAGGAAAGTATGAAGCTCTAAAAACTTGCAGATCCATGCCTTTATCCATTTTTGGACCAGATCCTCATGGATACCCTTCGTGAACTGCTGCTGTAGAATAATGCCATGCCCTTTAAAAAGTGGAGTACTTTGTATTACAGAATATTACAGTACCAATAGACAAAATGATCTCATTGGTTATATAGTTTGGACTGGCAATGAAAAATACTTAAGGCTAACAAGGAATACAAGCAAATATACCTACATCCGTTTGAAAAAATATTGCTGATCAGCTTCGGGTTTCCTGAATAATTGCATCAGGAGAGAAATTAAACCAATCTAATCAGTTTAAGAAAACTGTAGAAACACAGAATGCAAATGAAATTTGAAAGTGTGTAGTAATCATATGAGGGGGAAAAATAAGAATTTAAATAATTTTTTCACATTAATCCAGTGTTTCAAACACCTGCAAAGATTGTCATAATAGAATGTCACATTACCACTGATTATGATTATCCCATAATCAAATTTGCCTGCTACTAGAAGGCTATTTAAGCACAGCTGAAAAGATGCTTTAACATCTGAATGGTCTAACTTGTAGTGCAGAGGCATCGTCACTTAGCATATGGAGTAATTTGCTCATTTACTGGCATACACAGAAAATGAAGTAATATTACCACCAAAAATGAATGCTAGAGCTGATTAACTAGGTTGTTAAAGGATACTATGGAGATGGGGGGAGGGATGTGGACTATAAAGTAGCAAACTAGATTGAGACATTAGCACTGTAGGGCGGCAGATAGGCAAACTTCAGCTACGTCAGGGGTCTCAAACATGCGGCCCGGGGGCCACATGCGGCCCGCAAAGCCCTTCCCTGCGGCCCGCCAAGCTTCCTGGAGCTCCCCCCCCCCCTGGTCCTCCCATAGCAGTTTGCAGGACAGAGGGGCCAGAAGTGGAGGCTTCTCTGCTGCCTGGCTGGGCCGCGTGTGTTTCTAGCTCTCGACTTCCTATATTGCTCTTGCTTTGTTTGCCAAACAGCTGTTGGTGGTGCCTAGTGCTTTCCAGGAGGGAATGGGGAGCTGCGTGCTCAGAGGAGGAGGTGGGGCAGGGGTGGGACCTCTTGGAAGGGGTGGAGTGGGGGCGGAGCCGGGGCAGCAAGGGCGGGGTGTGTGTCAGTGGTGCGGCCCTCGGGCCAGTGCACTAGTCCTCATGGAAGGGGTGGAGTGGGGGCACAGCCGGGGCAGCGAGGGTGTGTGTGTGTGTCAGTGGTGCGGCCCTCAAGCCAGTGCACTAGTCCTCATGCGGCCCTCGTGGTCATTTGAGTTTGAGACCCCTGAGCTACGTGATTCACGTAGCTGAAGTTGTGTATCTGCCGTCAATCCCCCCCCCCCCCAGTGAGGACAAGCCCCTAAAATGGGTCCCATCTTTTCATTTCAGAGAAGGGACTTTCTACCATAATGGGGCTGTGATCTCATTTGAGGAGTCTGGGCACTACCTTAAAACATGAAATAACAAATAATGCAAATTGAGTCTCTTGATCTCTCTTCCAATATTAAGTGTGGCTCTTAAATCTGTAAAAAAATCATTGAATTGTTTCTGCTAGTGAATGATTATGAGAAGATACTCATTTGAATTGATTTGTTCAAATTTGTTTATCAAATAACTTCTGAAAATATTTCTTGCTCTATAGCTTGTTCACAAGCACACAGATCACCTAATATCACAATTGGATAGAACACAGAGTTTCCTTGGTATGTTTTTGTGCTATTACAGGATCAGTTTACTAATGCAAATACTCGTGATTACAAAATTGAAATTAGCTTTCCATGAATATTCTGAAGTGTCCTCGTGTCTTTGAGCATTATTGCTAGCTAAACTCATTTGCTATAATGCAATATTCATGGAAAGCAAACACATGAAAGGGAAATTTATTAAAATACAATTAATATTTAGTCTGTGTGTGAGTATTCTACTGTAATTATCCAGCTCTCGTGGCTATGTCTTCATTTTGAGGATAACTGTTTTTTCACTGAGGTTTACAAATTTTAACTTAAATGAATTTTATCAATCTTGTTCAAAATTTGCATTGAACATGTTTATTTGATTTAAAATGTAATTTCAGTAAGTGAAAATTACTGAAATAATTATTGATCATATTTGTTTAAAACAATCTGTTTTTAAAGTATAATGATTTAAAAAATGATTCAAATACAGGCTTTTTATTTTAAAATACTGATAAACATATCATGGAAAGATTTTGTAAAAATAATTAAAAAAACTTAACTTCATTAAGTCTCTTTCTGAAGGTCATTTTTTGCTGAGAAATCTGTGGAAAATATTGACCACCTTCTAATAACGTCACTTTGTTGCTTTTGTGGAATGGTATCAATAACTAAAAATTATCATGAATGTTGGCCGAAGAGAAGAAAATACTTCACCACTTCCACTCATAGCCCTGAATTGACTTAACATGCATTATTCACAATATCTGCTCTTTTTATCAGCAATGAGACTAAAATAATCTGCAGAACTGCACCTTGAAATGACAGATTGCAAATTTCATCACCGCTGCACTCAATCAACTCATTTTGCACTTGGGGAAAAAAGTGACATGCACTTCTTGCTGATTCATTTAATTGTCTCTTTAAATCTAAGTCAACTTCCAATTTCTGATTAACAAAAACTCAAAATTTCCATCCCCTTTTCTACCACCTTTTATCTTTTGGAGTGTTTTCCTGAAAGCAATAACAACTTCAAATATTGTCAGTAAGCTTCTGTTTCTCTTCAGTTTTTGGCAGCATACCTGTGATAATAAAGGGGAAGGGGGGGGGGGAGGAATCTTTCTTCTACAAACCCATGTGAATTGACATACTTTTAGTCCTTGTGGCAGTGTTATGGCTCAGTGAGCCTCTAATGACTGAAAATTCCTTTGCTTGTGAAATATTTCCCATCATTAAATGGTACTGTTCTTGCCAGCTCCCAAAACACACCACATTTTTACTGCAACTTTCACCCATATTATTTCTTTATCACATATTTTGTCAGTTCCCAAGAAGAATCTGGCTATCAATCCTGAGTATCTTGAATTGAATAATATTTGGTTCTACTGTATATAGTGCCTTTAATACACAAAGGACTTTAAAAAAAAAAATCTCTGGGCCGTCTAAAATGTGTGAGTTGAAGTGAGAGTCAGACACCTTTTTTGTTCCAATCCTCCTTCCGCAAGTCATAACAGGCTCTCTTCTTGGTCAGGGATATGTATGGGGAAGGGACAGGCACACTGCATCATTTGCATACATAGGGTGTGCTCAACAACAATATCAACCTGTTTTATGGAGGAAAGGAAGGTGTTTTTCCTGGATAACAATTATATTTTATTTCCTTTTTGAAGAACTCCACAAGCCATAAAGACTAATGTAAATGAACTGGATATCAGATTTACACTGCATGTTCAGACAAGATATTTACCTCACCTATACTTCTCCTTAATTTTTGCTATCAATTCGTTTTTCATGGAAATGTCAGTTTTTAGATGCCTACTAAAATCTATAGGGTTACTGTGTACTTTGTTAGCCATGTAATTAAGCAACTTGCTGCTGAATCAGGGTCTTGCAATAGAATAAACACCCTAGGGAACCAGCCTGAACATATTGGGAGATGGATTTGATTCTATAATTCGCTTTCAAATAGAGTTGTCCAGGAAACAAAATTTCCCTCCCACAGAAAATTTCAAAGGCGGGGGTGGGGGATTTCATCCTGAGTCAGGACAAAAAGCCATACTTTTTAAAAATTTATTTTTGATGTGAAGAACAATTCTGAATAAATCCCTTTTGGGAGAATCAAAATAAAATTATTTGGCTTCCCCCAGTTGCCCAACTCCCCAGGGAGCACGCAGACTGAAGAGACATCTGCTTGGAGATGTTGCTACATGGTAAAACAAGGCACTGGAGAAGCCTGGGCTGACAGCACACCAGACAGGCTGGCCAGCCACCTGCTTGCCTAACTTCTGTCAAAAGTTTTGATGGAATTCACGTGCTCACATCAATACTGAGGGTGAAAACACTCAGTGCTTTCTAATAGCTTTTGGCATTTACATCTGTATATCAGTTGGATGTGACTCCTAGATAAGAATATAGACTATACTGTGGTATTAAAACTATTCATTTTTGAAACTGGGGAAATTATAACTGAGATTTAAAGGATCTGTGGAATGGCATATGATATATGTGTGATATTTATAGGTGCTTATATAAAATAAGTTTCAATAATTTACTCAGAATTCTCCATATAACAGCTAATCTGAACATAATACACTTGGAGTAAATTGAATCATCTTGTTACTTTAGGGGTGTGAAAAAATAAATATTTGGATAAAGTCCTGCCTGTATTAAGCAAAATGTTGTAAAGCCTTATTTTGCATTGCCAAAAATATGCAAATTTATATCCACATCTAGAGACATTGAAAGAGGGGGGGTTGAGGAAAAAACTGCATAATTGTAAATGGTATTTCTTAGATGATTCCTTCCATTTTGGAGGAGTAAATTGCTAGAGCTATATCAGCTAATTATTGTGCAATAATATTCTCAAGCAGAAATAAGTTGTTTTTTAAATAAAATTTGTCTTGGTTATAGTTAACAAAAGTAAGGAGACTTGGTGATAAGACTGGCTTTATGCCCAAGACCCAGATGAAAGGGAAATAAATAGTACAGGAGGACTTGGTCTTCCTGGCAGGTGTCATGTTACGATGGTTTGAGTCTGCCACTAACCGAGACAAACGCAGCTGGAAATGGAGCTGCCAGATAGACCACCATGCCTCTAGCCAGTTGGACAAATGAAGAGAATTTGGAAACTGAAAGGAAAAAAATGTTTGCAAAATGGCTATAGGGAGATGTAAAAGTTATGGGACATTTTGTTTCTTGTTGATGTACTGTGTCCATGTGCCTAGATGAATGAATAGTACCTAGGATCCGCCCAGATGGTGGCATGGTAGTTCAGATTTAACTTAACCCTATTTCAGAACCCATTCAGGTTTCCTGTGCCTATGGGGTTTTTCAAATATCTCTCTTCCACTTCAGTTGTCAAATTTGAGTAGGAAGAAATGGTTTGTTGCCAAATCCCATGTCTCCTAACAGTAACAATGTTACAAATCCCTGAATGTTCCTAAATCATTTGTCATCTTGAGAGATTGCTTCTTTCCATGTTTTCTAGTGCCTCAGTTATCACACAGAGAGTTGCTTGAAGAGTATCCTTGGTACAAAAGAGTGCAGTAGAGCTGCTTGGAGGAATTTTGGATCTAGGATCAAGAATAGCAGCCGTGTTAGTCTGTATCCATAAAGAAAGCAAGGAATACTTGTAGCACCTTAGAGACTAACCAGTTTATTTCAACATAAGCTTTCATGAGCTATAGCCCACTTAATTGGATGCATAGAATGGAACAGAAGTAAGATGCATTTATACACACAGAAAGAAGAAGAAGAAAAAAGTTGCACATTATCATACCAATTCTAAGAGGCTGTGAAATCTGAATGGCTATAGCTCACAAAAGCTTATGCTGAAATAAACTGGATCTAGGATGGATATATTATGTCTTTCCAAATAATGTTCTTTATAAATGAAAGGTGAATGTATTTGTTTGATAATTGGATTTAACACAAATATTAGAAGACAATAGGCTCTAACAGGCATGGGGGATGGGATATAAAAGATTTTCTGTTAACTTTTTGAATTATAAATTATTTTGTACTGAGTCATCCCTTCAATCTTGTGAGTAAGATTCTATCCAGAATTTCCAGAAGAAATAGGATATATAGTGAGGTTATTTATGGATTGTGAAAGTGGCACTTGTCTTATGGATCATATAATCATTTTAATTTTGTGGAGGGGAAGGGAAACCTTCTTTATTCTAACCACTATAGAGCCATGAAGGCAGATTGGGATCTCAGTTTTCAAACATCTTGTTATGATTTGTGAACTGACAAACTCTGATAGGGAAGCCAATGATGGAGAATAAATATAGAACATGATGTACATTTTATGGATTACCTGTTCTACACAAAACCACACTCTAAGGTGTTGTTACATTTCTGCTGAAAGACACAAGAATGAATTTCAACATAGCTGATGGATAGCTCCTTCTGTTGCTTTGGAACTTGCTTGTGATTAATATGTAGAAAAAACAGTGATATCCATGTGCCTATGAGCATGGGAAGAAGAAATCAAGGCACTTTGTGCAGCTTAGGCAAAGGCCTGGCATGGTGATTGTCTTATACTATCACAATGGAGGGAGTATTCCCTTTCAAAGGGGCATGGAACACCAACAGGGTGGGGTAGGGCTATGGTCCTTCCTTCAACATGCATACATTGGCCTGCAGACAAGCAAAACTGGCTGTGCTATCACAGCTTGCACAACAGACTTTACACAAGGCTGTTAGGGAAGATTTGGGTTTTCTTGAGCTACTTATAGGGTGGTGCCAATCTCTACTGCCCCCCAGTTAGACCACGATTAAATTACACAACTAGATTCTCAATTGCAAAGGCTGCCATGCTTCACAGATTTCAAAGTCAGAAGGGGGACCATTGTGATTATCAAGTCTGACCACTGACTTAAAAATGTTAAGGCCACATTGAGTTGAACTAATAAGTAATGTGTGATGTAGTAGTATGTTAACTTTTTATTGTAATTCTGCCTTAATACAATTTCCAAAAGTCCCTGACATTTTAAATATGAAATATTGAGGATTTTGAAATCAGGTCAAATGATCCATCTTCAGACAGAACTACATGAATACCACACTTTGTTTAATTTTGGTTTAGTTTAGCTTTTCTTTTGGCAACCCAGTGTTCATAGTTATGTTCCAAGTATTTCCTCTCCTACTTTTCTTCAGTGTTTAAGATAAACATGCATTCTGGGGATTGTCACCTTTAATTTGGGATGTCTGCTGTCATTTTGTATGTAGGACATATTTGGAAAAAAAAATCTCTTTTGGGTTTAGTCATATCTGCCTTCAGTCTCTCTCTAGTATATTTTAAATGGCAAATTTAACAATGTCATTTAGAATATAATTATAATTTAAAAAATGCTTTGTACTTGCACAGCTTTCCTGGTTTTTAATTGCCTTTTAAAAGGCTGTCCTTTTGTTCTTTTTTATAGTCTCAAATAGGCAACAAAACAAATAATAATTCAAAGCATTTTTTCACTTTAAATTCTTTATTCATTTTCATTTTCCTTTACTGTTTAATTTAGTGTTTCAGCAATCCCCCACCCCAACTTTGTATCAGTTGCTCTGATGCAAGCAATAATCTAGCCCTCTCTGTCTTCCTCCACTCCCAGTAAATGATAGCGTTCTTATTCTGAATCTGACCTTTCCTCTCCGCAACACAACTGGTTCCTGTGCTTGCAAAATTCAAATTTCTGTCTGGCTCAGTGAAAAGAACATTAGTTTTGTCTTCAGGCTTTTTTTCCTTTGTCATAAGCCTAATGGGCACATTTGTGTCCACAGTGAAGAGCAAGGCTGCCAGGTCAACAGTAATATGCTGCAAACTCATGAAGCTGAAGAAACTTGCCCCTTCCATCTTGCTGACTCTTTGAACAGTTCACTGAAATTATGGTAAAACTGAAGGGCTGTGTGAATAAATGAAAAATTGAGAAACAAATTTTTACATGGCTTTATATTGAAATCCCTCAAAGAAAATGTTACTTTTTCAGACTAGAGGCAAAGCTTATGATATTTATTATACTTATAAAATATAAATCCAATTCTATTGCTTGCCATTTACTCACTATTTATTCTTTTTGCTCAGCAGAAATTCAGAGTGACATAGCTGGGGAGAATATGCGGGATTTAATAACTCAGCATAATCCTGAGGCAGGAATCAAAATATCATCTTTGCTGTAGTTTTTCTCATATAGATACTGATCCAAAGTCCCTTGATGTCATTGGATTTTTTCCACTGACTTAAATGGACTTTGGTTCTGGGCCATCTTACCATACATGAAAGTTTTCAACCTACTTTCTTTGATTTTTCTCTGATAGAAATTCTGGTGAACTTTTCACATACCTGTTCACTAGAGAACTCATACCCAGGAGCTGGAGTGTAGGGAATACATTATTAGTATTTAGTATTAGTTTTTGTATTGAGTATTTGTTTAGAGCCATAAATTGTGGTAGGAAACTCACTGAGCGAGACATGTTCTGGGCCCTGAAAATCTTGAAAGCTATGTATAAGTGAAGACCCAACAAGTGAGAGCAATAAGATGATGTGGGGTGAGGAGGGGGAAGATACAGTTGTTATTTTAGGTATATGTGCACATCTTGATCATTCCATGTCTATGTATAACTTAAGGATTTAAAATATCTATTTCTATTTATAGCTGGAGTGTGGGGTAGCTTCAAAGGCACAAATGGCAGCTAGGTGCCCAATCACCTTGAAAAATTCAAGTTAGACACCTAACTGCCATTGGTGCCTTTGGCGGAAAAACAATACTCCCCGTAAGGTAACTTGGTACAGAAAGGGACATGTCCACTATTCTGAGCTTGACATTTGTGATGGTGGCTATGCAGGCCCTCCAATAGGTGAAATTTTAGTGAGTAAGGAGGAAGAGTCTGTCAAGATCAGATCACTTCCTCAGCCCATCCTCGGGGTCAGGCAGCAGTGAAAGAAGTCAGTGAGTCAGGGCACCCCATAAGAAGTTTCCCTCAAAGACTCCACCAGATTTTCAATTGCTATTAAGTGTCTGATATCATGTGATCTCTCCAGAAAGAACAGTGGTGGTTTCCTCTTGCCAACCCTGGTAAAATCACAGGGAAGTCTTCAGAGTCCAGTAAACACCTTTGGGAATGTTAGTGTGATTTAAAGATGATGGGACATGGTTGAAGAGTTGGATGAGTTCTTAGCACAGAAATGTTCCATTCCAATTATCTTGGCCAGGGCAAGATGTTGTCAGAGAAATATAAAACCTCTCTGTGTCATGGAACCCATGGAAATGGGAATTTCAAGGGGGCTATTGGTAAAGAAACCATGAGCAGTGCATCTTCCAATTCAGATGAGCACCATAGGTCCTAGTCACCCCTGAGGAGGAAGTGTTAACAAATCAGACAGCTCTCACTTCCATGGACCCCCTCCTCCAACAAATTTTGAAACGAGACGTGAGCAAAACTACACGGAGTTATGTTTTTCTCTTGCGTTCCTTTTCCTTCATCCTTCATCAGTATATCTTCTCTTTCAAATGGTTAACAACTCAGAATAGTAATTCCCCCTCTCCATCTTCCCCCCGCTATGTGTCCCAAGTGTCTAGCACACTGCTGTGCTGTATTACTGGCTTGGCTCATCCGCAGGAGATCCAGGATCTGTGGCTCTCCAACTGTGCAGATTCCACCCCTTACTCTTAGTCCCCTACCATCCTTCTTTGAGTTCAGGATCTGCATTGATGAAGGGCTTTTAGACTTGATGGGAGGGAGATAGTTCAAAAGTCACTGGGGGATGCACATTTTCCCTTTATTTAGTCTCACAGAGAAGTCCCAGAAATAAATGTCTCTTCTGTGCAGCATTCCCTGGGGACACGCGGGGGACATGATGACCAGGGAGATGCCGAAGGCTGCAGCTGATACTGAAGCAGGAGGCCTCTCTGTAGGTGATCTGGGACTGCTGTGAATTCTACAGGTTTGGGGTGAACCCCACACACTTTTCATTAGACTCCAGCCTGAAGCCTGAATGTGACCATGGGAAGGGATCACAATGGAGGGAATGATAAAGAATAATGAAAACAACACTGATGTGAAGCATGTAAAAAAGCAGGACAGACATAAGGAAGTACCACTACTACTCTGAGCCATCCCTGAGAGGGGTCAGATTATCTATTTTCATCACAGTTCCCAGATGCCATCCATGTACTAAGGGAACAAAACTTAACTAACTAAGGGGTGGGGGAAACTTTCTTAATCTACAGTGGAGATGATCAAAACTCAGTATTCAAAGCTATCTGCTTTTTCCACAGGTTTCTATGCAGAATTAGTTCCTCCTTGTTGAAACTGCCTTTGCTTCGTGAGACTTGGATGTTTCCACTGTTATATCCAAACCATACATTTGCATAAAAATGTTGAAAATCCTTCTCCTATTTAATATATAATGGTGGTGATAGCATTCTTTTTTTCATGCTCTTTTTAGAAATATTTCAGTGCCTGGTATTTAGGAGAAACACAAGAGGTGTTCTAGTAGTTTTGTTTGCAT
Source organism: Sternotherus odoratus (assembly GCA_032164245.1). Taxonomy (NCBI): domain Eukaryota; kingdom Metazoa; phylum Chordata; order Testudines; family Kinosternidae; genus Sternotherus; species Sternotherus odoratus. Next base: position 60,056,748 of record JAVMKO010000004.1, read on the forward strand.
TTTCCTATTATAAAATGTCTATCACAAAAATGACAATGGTGATTAGAATATTAAATGTAATGTCTTGGTCTGGAGGGAGTAAACCTTCATATATCATAGCCTGGTGTATCATATATCATATATCATGTGCTCTGGTGTATAATTCTTATGGCGCTCTCATGCATAGTTTCTCAAAGTCAGTCCTATACCATTTTATAACACTTCAGCTACATTGGAATGGAAATATATGGACTTGCCATACAACAAAAATGGGGAAATGTCTTGGCGGCATTTTCTTTTAATCCAGACCTTGAAAAAAGCATACTGGATGATTTATAGTCATCAAACATATGATCTATTTGTTTCCCAATGTTATCATTCTGAAAGGCACCCGTGATAAATGAGAGGGTGGATAGCTCACTTTTGTGGACACCCAGCCATTCAGTTAGCTATAGAATCCCTCTTGGTAGCTGTTCTCTACTTGTTTGTTCTTTTGGCTTGTGGATTCCTCTGTGCTAACCCCAGATCCTTTTACTGCTTTTAACCTTTAAGCTGAAGCCCCAGAAAACTATTTTGGGTGCTTAATTTTTGGAATTGCTCCTTTAAAAATCTAACAATAGTCAGAGTTTTCAGGTGCATTTGTTTTTTCTTTTTAATAAGATTTGGGTTTTTGTGTATTAAGAGGTTTGTGCACACTTTTTTTAGTTAGCTGGTGGTAACAGCTAATGTCTTTGTTTTCCTTTCTCAGCTCTTCCCCAGAGGAGGGGTAAAAGGGCTTGGGAATTCGTTCCTGTGGGGCATCGTCAAGTGCACCTTTCTGGATTTCAAGGGGATTTCCATTTGGATGGTGGCAGCCTCTACCCATCCAAGGTCAGAGAGAAGTTGTGACCTTGGAAGTTTAGTACCAGCCTGAAGTGGCCAGTATTAATTTTTTAGAATCCTAGTTGGGCCCCACCATCTTCACTGAAAGTGCCAGAGTGGGGAATCAGCCTTGACAGCACCATTGTTCCCATGACATCATATTATTTCTATGAATTTTATTACAAGATCTGTAAAGGAAAAATCAATTATCAGCAGAAAACTGGTGTCTAATGCATGTCAAGAGATAATCCCATCTTTTTAAAATCCCAGACCAGAGAGATTTTAGAATTATATTGCTCCGTTAATTCGGAAAGAGCACAGAGCACTTTCCAAATTAATCATCACTGAAGTGTAGGATCCTCTTGGATAGATAGCAATTTGGAAGATACCATAAAGCCAACTGCCCAAGAGTGGAAGGAAGGTAAACTTTAATCAGGGACCATTGTGTGTGTGTGGGTGGGGGAACTGTACTGTTATTCAAAAGTACCAGAGAGCATTGGGACCAAATTGTCACCTAGACTACCACGGCTCCATCTGTGTGGAAGCAGAGTTCATAGTTTTTTCCAGACCTCTAATACGCATGATCCAGTTTACATCCACAAATGGTTTGTACTTACTGTGTGCTCACATTGAATGTATAAGTGCATTTTGCAGGTATGCATTCCAGCATTTAAGTCAGCAAGTGTTAGTGTAACCATTTTATGATTGAGTGGAAGTGCATATAAAGATAGGGGTCATATTTTGAAAATGTCCATTTCCCTGCCCATCCATAGCAGACCTTGGAATTTGATATTGTCTCTGCAGTAAGCGTCATGGAACTCATTTGATCTTTGGTTCCTGTAAGCCCCTATGTATCAAAAGTAATATTTTTATGTCTGAGACTTATTTTATTCAATTTAGGTTAGGAGAGGAGGTTTTAAGGGAAATTGATGATCAGCAAGACACAGAAATCTATAAGGGAGGAAAACTGAGTAATTCAATCTGTATATCTAATCAGTAAAATGGGGATAACACATGAGGTAAATCTGATTCTGAGGTGCCCAAATTCCAAGGTGCCTAAATACTGCAGTGAGGGTCATATAAATCAGTTTGAAATATGCTTCTGTAGTCTATTAAGGTTTAATGTCTTTAAAGATATATGTTTATTTCCTGATCTCCATCCTAACAAATATCAGTGGTGGATGTTGATAAGTGCTTAGTTGATTTGTGTTATTGACTCCTGTATGTGTATTCATTTAAAAACTTGTATTCTTTCTACACCCAAACATAAATTGAGGGTTTAAAAACAAAACAAAAAAACATGGCCTACTAGGTTGACTGCATGTGAGAGCCCATGAAACACTTTGCTTTTCAGGGTGACCTGAAAATACTGCAGTATCCATATTTGCAATGCTGATTTTTTTTTTTAAAAAAAAGCCATATTGCTTTATTGCATCAAAAGCCCACTCTTGGGACAAAAGTACAGTACCTTTTCTATCTGAGCACATACCACACTCCGTGCTAAGAATGTACTGGATATAAAAACATCCAACACACAAGGAAAAAATACTCAATTTAAGTACACATATTCAAACCTTTTTCCATTAAGGCCCTGATCCTGCATTGGATCTTGCATGGATATATATGCTAGGATCTCATGGACTAAATACCTACCTGCAAATAAGGTCAACCTTTAATATTACTGTTTATATTTCATGGTCTGCTCCACTTAAATGCTATAAAGTAGTATCTTATAAAAATGCAATACTAGGTAGTAAGGCTGCATGGTTAAGTGAATATAAATATAACATACACATTTTGTAGTTATTCAGTTCTGAATTTGCTGTGAAAAGCTCATTATACTTTTCAAGAAGTATCCAGGGCGCAGAACTGATCAATATAGCCTCTGATCCTGAAGTTCCTGCAGTCAGAACGATGCACTCTCTGAGACTCAATAAATTCAATTGGGTTTTGTGTGGGTGTATTGTCCCCCAGTTGTGGGTCGGGTTCTTACTGTTCTGTCATTTTCTCTATTGGGTTTTTCTTTGAAATGAAGGATTTTCTGGGTTAAAGTAGTACTGATTTCAGACATCCAAATTCTGCCCCCATAAATATGTAACACTCACATTGAACTCAGATAGAAACATGCCACTCTCATGTAACATGTGAGTTTGGGCCAAAGAGTTTAATGAATGTCAAAGACAGAGAAAAATAGCTTAAACTATTATAAATTGGAGCTGGCAGACTTCCAGTGATGAGTTTCTGTTCTGTAATTGGCTTGCATGGGACTTTCTTTGATAAGAATTTTTTTAATTCAGACAATAGCCTAAATATGAATTGTAATTGGGGCAGATTCTGTTTTGCTTAATTTCTGAAAGGGAAATCTTAAGCATCTATTAAAAATTTAAATATTTTTCTACAGCTCTTTAGATCCATCTTTGTCATGTAGTTAGATTATAAAGTTTAAAGATAAAAAACACAGATTTTGCTTGTTTCCTATTTTTCTTGGCTTCATTTGCTTGGGCTGGTATTCTCCATAACCTGCTTTTCACTCTGCAGCAATCTCCATAGTGGGATCTGTTGTTTTTTCATAAGACATATGGCTGAGAGTAAAGCCAACCCTCATAAAAGCAATATGCATTGACTTCTGCATGGTCCTGATGTTGACTAAAAATTAAAATAAATAAAGGCTGTGGTAAATTCCATTGCACTTCAAACAAAATCTTATGTTTGGTCGGGGTTGAAGGGAGGTGGGCTTCTCTTTGGAACAGAACAACACCCTGATTCATGAAGTGCATTTTACTTGTAAAGATAGTAATGAAATTAAAAACTAGGTCCCAATACTGAAATACTACTCCTTATTGAGGCAGGACTTTCATTGTCAGTGGGAGTTTTGACTGAGTCAGGGCTTCAGGATTGTGCTGATAGTGTCTAATTTAATAAATTTCAAAGAGATCCCATTTCATGGCCAGACCAAGACTTTTGTAGTCTTTCACACTGAAAGTGAAAACCTTTGACTGTGCTCTTGATCTGGCTTTTAACTTTTTTTTAAAAAAAACTTTAAAGCTCATTCTACTGGATAACATTATAATTGAAATGAATTGAACATTTTAATTGAGAGGTTAGTGTGAAATGCATAAAAACACATTTTATTCTTAAGTTGGATAGTGCACATTTACACCATTACTTAGTTGGAATAGGTCTTTGTAAAGATCAGGGTAAGGTTGTTACAATAGCTATCAGCCTTCCTTTCTTTTATGTGAGCCTGCTTCCTGCTTGGTAGCAACAGTACAGAACTTCTAATAACTAGGCATATATATCAATCAATTCTCAAAATAAGTGGGGCCGGGGAAGGCGGTGACACAACCAAAGAGGTACAACCACTAGAGTGGCTTGTGTGGGAGGATTCTACATGCCAGGGGATTGCAGCAAGCACAGACCATTTTGTGAATCTGTCCCTTGGCATAGTCCAGTTTTCGGGAGAAGGTAGGGAGGAAAAAGGTGTTCCGCCTCTCTCAGCAACACTTGTTCTGTCTAGCACTCAGGTGGCTAGCCGAAGCCACTGCTCATGCTACCCTTGGCTATATTACTCCCCGATCCACTATTTTAAATGCACTAGCTTAAGCAAAGCTAACACATGCCTGTCTACCCACGCTGGGACACTTGAACCCACAAACTCTGTGTCCACATTTCCCTTCTATAAATTGGGATAGTAGTACTTCCCTATCTCACAGAGATATTTTGTGAATAAGTAAATACATTAGATTGTGAGGATAAGTAAATACCAGACAGTTCCATTAAGGTAAGCATATAACAAAAATGTCCTAGGCAAGTTACATAGCATCTGTGCTTAGATTTGGTGAATTCTTGACCTAGAGGAAGAGGGCAGGTAGGAGAGGCAGTGGTGAAAATGAGTAAATATAATTGTTGTTGGAGTATCCTGTTTCCTTATGTCTTGTGTATATTATATCACACGCTATTCATAACTTGTAAACATATAGAAATGAAAGCCTGCTCTAGGAAACTCACAACTGGATTTTAGACAGGGTCATGAAGTGGAGGTAACAAGTGGGATGGAGAGAGAAACAATTTGGGGGAAAGCATGAGAGCTGGAGAGCGGTGGAGTAGTTCAGGGATTCGCTGTTGATCTGCCTTTTAGCTAATATCTATGTAACTGGATATTGAAGGGGATTGGTCCTGCTTTAAGCAGGGGGTTGGACTAGATGACCACCAGAGGTCCCTTCCAACCCTAATATTATATGGTTCTATGAACTGATCCAGAGTAATCAGCAGCAAGCCCTAGGCCAAAACTGTGTCTCAATACCCTGTTCCTGCAGAGAAACAGAATAAATAAGGGATCCTGATCTTATCATGCCAAAGGTACGTTTTCTCTGAGATCAAGAATTCCAAGTAACTGGAGAAATAGCGCAATAGGCAATGCCCTTTAAACCAAATTCTTACATTCCAGATAAACCTCAGAGGATTCTAGTTTCATGCAGGAAGGGATTGTTCACAATTCTGATTACCGCTTAACACTTAAAGATGCTGCTGTGGAAGATCAGTGAGGTCCCCAAGCGGAAGAGTGACAAAGCCATGGCAGAAATCAGTCTTCAAAAAGCTAGTATCCAAGCATGATAGACAACAGGAATTTGAGGAACACCCTTCCTAAAGATCAAAGTGGCAGTGTAACTAGGAATATCAGATTGAAGTCACATAGCTTCTCTGTGCTTGTTTTCCCTCCCATCCTTTGTGGCCTTGTCTAATTAGTCTGTAAATTGATAGGGAGTAGCGGAGGACTTGAGTTCCCCCATATACACCCTACAAGGTTAAGATTTTTACTTTTTTTACTTCTTATAAAAATGAATAAAAATGTTTTTCAGCAAGGAGTGTAGCTACCACACACACACTTACACATGCATTAAGTACATCTATTGCAGCAGAGACGTGTTTCCTGTTCCATGTACCTCTTCATCTTACCCAAGCAGATATTGGTCACTATCTCTATAGCAAGATTAAAATGCCAAATATAAAACACAAAGTTAGTTAGATGCTCCCATGCCTCATACTGTTTCTATACTTTTTACATGACTGTATGTTTATTATAATTAAACATTGGATTTTTGGATGGTTTATTTTAGTGATTTGTTTCCATTTTAAGTCAATTGATGTTTTATTTATTTGCCTATTGTATACATTCTTTGCAGAGGCAATGACTGGTGGTACTTTTTACTGTGCATTTTATGTGACAGAAAAGCTACCACCTGCTCTTAAATCAGAAAGAAACACTGAAGCATATAGTGTATAGAGGGGTGACATTACTAGAATGTCAGCGACACAATCCCACAGGCAGTCTAAGTATGACGGGTGCTGGAAGCATTCCTGAAGCTAATCATACAGATGTCACTGTTATAGTGGCTGACGGACTATATAAATTTAACATTTGTGTTTTGTAAACCAATACCTCAGTTTGTGGATGTGGGTACCTCTGATTGTTTTTAGGGACTGAAAAAGGAAAATGTACTATTGTATACTAAATGTATTACTAGGAGATTCAAGAACAAGATTTGAATTTGCTACAGTGAAATTGCCTTGGCCTCTTATGTGTACACTATGTTGAAGCTGGAAAAATGCTTTCCAGTGTAGGTGACTAGACATGCACCAACTTCACTTGAGCTAAAAATATTAGTGTAGCTGGAGATAGCATGGACAGCAGCTCAGGCTAGTTTCCCTAATATGTACCCAGGGATCTTGGTGGGTATGTTTCCAGTGGCTGGTTTTAGCCACCACCCATACTATCCCTGGCAACGCTTTTATATTTAGTATGTTAGTTCAAGCAGAGCTAGCATAGATACATCTACATAAACTGGGAATCACCCCTCCCACCTCAAATGTAGACCTACCCAAGGATGTGGTGTAGTTAGTGACCCACCATTATATAGTTACTGAACCATGCAAAAACTGTACATATGATCAGTGAGGGTGAAATTTGCATAATTTTAAAATTTTCAATATATAAAACTTTGCCTCTGCTACTACCCTTAGAACTCCATCTCCATAAATCCAGAACAAATATAGCTGCCTCAGTTTCTCATCCCTCCCCACTCCATTGCCTTACATCTTCTTTCCTTTCTACCTTCTTATTAGTTGTTTTTTACTACTGAGGAAGGTTAAAGTCATCTGCACACATACAGAACAAATAATTTGTTGTATAATTAGTGTTTAATTAATTTTTTTAATGTTTCCTCCTTTCGCTTCAGAAACAGAGATGAGTGGGGAAGGGAATGTAGTCCAGTAACTTTTGCACAGAGGAACAGTTCACCTGTTAACTAAATTTGGATTGGTAAAATGTTCACTTAGACATGGTGAATGAAGGTGGACGATGAGGGAAAGGGAGGAGGAAACAGAGAGCTTTGAAAATGCATTTATTTAAAATAATCTTTATTCCCCTCAGTAGAGCATTACCCTTCCTAAGCAGGAGGTGACTCAGAAGAGAAAAGCCTCTAATTCCTCCAAGGTAAGTCTGAGGCATATTGGCAAACAAGTGTAAGAAAGTTTGTTTTGCTTCTGACTGTGCCCAATTTATCCTTCATTTAAATTAACGAATTGACCTTTAGACCACTGATCATCTAATCAGCCCCGTGCTCCTTTGACCCTATAAAGAGACCCATTGAAGTCAATAGGGTCATATGTGGATGTGAGACCGACTACAAGATGGGAACCTTTTATAAGTACTACAGGTGACCAATGTAGCCCACTTAAAACCAAAATGTACTATGGACTCCCCCACACTCCAACACAGCAACATTTAACCTGGAGATAGCACACCATGGAGGGTTTACTTCAAAAAATGTTAAGGGGGAGTAAGTTTGTTCCCTCGTCTGATATTCTATGCCCATCTAATTTGGTGATGTCCAGTGTTGCTTTCATTGCAGAAGACCCAACTTGCAGGCAACTTGTACATGATTTGCATATGTCAGTAAACTAACTGTAAATAATAAAGCTCATTCATTATTTCAGTTACTCTGCCCTAATCGCATGTATAACAGTTTTTAAATGAAAGCAGAACAGAAAATAAAATGTTCTGATCAATAATAATTTTGCTTCCAACAAAGCTTTGTTATGCTACAGAAGAACAGTAAATACTGTTCCAACAATTGGCAGAGTTCTCCCACTGTCTGTTTTGAAGGCACCAGTGATTCATTGTGTCATGAAAGCTAAAGGGCCTGAATATTTGACTGGCTATTCTTTACTTCCTCAATAGTACTCGAACTGTAAATCACATCACCAAATTAGAGAACATATCAAAGGGCAAGTCATTGAATGTATTTTTCTTTTAATTTTATCCAGCATCAAATAATTCAAAGTGACCAGCAGCAACATAGGGTTTCAGATTGACTTGCACTAAATGGATTTACTTTATGCAGCTTGTATGTCAGAATTCTGGACAATGTTATGTTGCCTTCAAATATTTCCTCATGTTTCCCTGACTAGCTCCAAGACAAGACGGGGTCTTTTTCTTGTGCCAAGCTCTACATGTTGCTCTCGAGCGCATACTAAAATTGAAAAGCTTCCCACTGAACCTGTTTTTGGCTCATTACTGCAGATTTACTCATAGGAAAATAGGGAAAGAGGCAGAATTAGTGGTATTCTAGGTTTAATAATGCAATTGCAGGGGTTTATACACCTTGTGATAACCTATATGGTCAGTGTCAAAATCTACAATAGTTTTACAAAGCACTGTCTTATTAATTTTAAAAGCTTTTGCAATACTCTTCTATAGAATACATTGGTTAATCTGTGAAAAGCAGGGAAGGCGCACTAGGAAATTAGAACCAATAACACTTAATAGGGTGACCAGATGTCCCAATTTTATAGGGGTCTTTTTCTTCTATAGGCTCCTATTACCTCGTACCCCCTGTCCCAGTTTTTCATATTTGCTGTTTGGTCACCCTAACAATCAAGAGTACAAGAAGGGAGTAAATAATATTTGTAGTTTACAGAAAAATAATATTCTCAGCATTTCATTCCAATAATGAGACTGAAACATAACTTTAGGCTTCTAGACAAATCTAAACCATGCAGTCTCTGCAGAACATGAACAGAAGTGGGGAAATCCTCTTCATTTTCTAATCCTCTACAAAAACTCCCATTCTAGTTCAACTTTTACACAGAAGATAGTTTTTGTGTTTTCACATCCCTCTCTGAAAACAATTTTCAGAATCATGAAATTTCATCTTTTTATAGAAACACAAATATCTCTCTCTCTCTCTCTCTCTCTCACACACACACACACACACACACACACACACACACACACACACACACACACACACACACACACACACAAATAATTAGCAACATATTTTGTATTCTAGCTGGTGAAACTTCATCAATTTACCCGGCCCTGAACTGTAGCATCCTGGAACCAATCTCACTCTAAAGTGCCCTGCTATAAGCAATTGTCTTGGTTGTAGACCTTATCTTTAAAACTTTGTATTTTCTTGAGAGAGATGTTCTAGAGTCAAAGGAAAAGACTTTCACCTCTGAGGAAGAATATTCTTTTAACTACAGCTGCCTCACTGAAATAGTGAAATTTCAGTGTATTTCAAATTTCAAATACTGAATCTTGCAGCAAAGGGGAGATTCAGTGAGAATAGTTTGTACTTCCAACTTACTTAAACCACAGCTATCAGTAACTGAGCCTATATAGATATTCAGAAGCTGAAAGATAATACACTTCAATGCTTATATGACACAGTTTTTCACACAGATTTTTTTGAAGATTTTTCTCTAGGGCTCTTTAATTTCTCCAGTGCTGCCAGAATCGAGGACATTGAAAAGACATTTTCATCTGGCAGAAACTTTTGTTCCTGACACTCCTTACCATGATGAAATGTCCAAAATAGAGAGAATAATTGGTTGTCATTAGTCTGAGTCTGATAGGTAAGGTGATTGTAGGTTATGCAAGAAAGATGTAATAAAAAAGCATGTAGGTCCATTATTTGAGACTGTTGCCATGAGTAACTGGCTCAACCATTTTTTAGAATAATTGAAGCTAAACAGAAGCTGCTTTTATTAGTAAATATAAAAATACTGCACAGAAACAAATGAAATGCAGTATAGACCTTGGCTGCTTGGAACTTCCAAGAATAGTCCCATATCTTAGTCAAATATAATACAGAAAAAATGTCTATAGAAAATCACAGAAACCTTGGGAATAAGTGGTTCTCAGGTTCTGTTAAAATAGGTGTTCCTCAAAGCCATGCATTTATGTGTTAGAGGGGTTGTGCATTTATATTTTGGAAGGAAGTAATCCTAGATGGGTGGGGTATTAATATTCAATTGTGACAGTCTCCTTGAATATCAGTATTTTTTTTTTAATAATTCCCTTTTAGCTTGATCAAATGTGTCCTGTCTCTTTAAAAGCAGACAGTGGACTGGCATCAGGTTGACACTTTAAGCAAGGACAATTAACATAAGAGGTGGTCACAAACTGTGGATGGAGTGAAGGAAAGCTTTCTTTAGAAATCAGATGTGGAAAGTGTACAGGAAAAGAAGGGTTTAAACTACTTGTTGCATGCAGTGATTCCAATGGGGAGAGTGGCTTTGTTACAAACATGACAGGCATTCACCTCTGCAGACACCTGGAATATATTGCTTTGGGGGCTCCAGGACTGATATGATGAGTCAGACACATCAGAGTGATGAAGTATCATAGCACTGGGAATCAAGTATGGGAGGATTGGTGGGGGAAGATGACACCTATCTTCAAACTGGAAGCTGTATCTGACAGGCAGTCAAACGTGAAGGAGGGCTGTGACAAAGGACAAGCTGGAATACAGAGACAAGTAGGAGTTTTAACATGTATATTGGTTTGAGAGTTACAGTATGCATTACATCCTCCTTTTGTTTAAATCTGACAGTTTGCCTTAATGTGTCCTATTTCAATACAACTCCTCTGATTTTAGGATTTGTTTGGAGGCTTCAAGTACAGTAGACTCTCGATTATCCAGGATAGGGAAAAAAATAATTCTGGTTAATAAAATCCTGGATAATCACCATCCATAGGAAATGTAGGGAGTGGAGGTTGATTCACCAGCCATCCTGTGCCGGGGGGAAAGGGTGTTGGTTCACTGGCTGCCCTGTGCCCTGGTAGGGTTTTTTTGTGTGTGTGCTTAGGGCCGCAGCAAAGCCAGAGCCAGCCCTGCGAGTTGCGTGTATTTTTTTTGACATTCTGGTTAATCCACATCCTGGTTAATCCAATTCTGGATAATCGAGAGTCTACTGTTGATTATGAAAAATCTTTTAACCAAAAGATTGAGAAGGAAGTGTGTCTAGGGGCCATCATGCTCCAGTTTCTTAATCAAATGGACTACTAGACTAAGATCCTCATACATACGGCTTGTAAGAGCTGTGGTTGCAGGGACACATTGTGCTAGGCTAGGGATAGTACTGGTTGCATGCACATCATCCACTTCCTTCCATGAAAGTGTCAGATATCAATCTAAGCATCTTTCCTCTGTTTCCACCAATGGGAATCTTGGAATCAGCCACATTCTGGGGAATCCATGGTAGTGGACCATCAATGGAACTTCTTGGCTGGGACTTTCTGCTCTCTGCAGTTTTCCCAAGAAACTTTCTCCAGTCTGCTGACTGACTCTCACCAGGAATTGCCTGATTTTTTTCTCTCTAAGTTGTTCCTTGATCTTTTATAGCTCCCAGGTGTATCCCCACCCTCTTCATTGGCAAAATCTTCTCTGGTACAGGAGAGCTGGACCTATGTCACTTTTATATATAGCAATCCATGTGACAGCTCCAGTGTGTATTTGTTTTTTCTAAAAGTTCTTTAATCTGTTTAAAAGTAGTATATGTTTGCATTGAATTGGGTGACTTGAGATAGAAAGGATTCGGATTGGCAAAAGAACTAAATCTCCAGTCCTATAACTGTATCCTTGTGGGATCAAGGGTCTGCCCATCTAAAGCTGCACACAGGATGAGATAAGAAAACATAGATTTTGGATAGCACGGGTATTGTGAGAGATGATATTGAGGCTTAACGGACTAGATCCCTTGGTACTGCTCAGGCAGCATGAAAGCACAAACCATCACTACAGCCCTCTGGTTCATAATTATTTGGAAATTCATTTGTGCCAAAATGAAATCATTCTACTTTAAATGGATTGTTAGAAGTTTTAAACTTTTTTTTAGCTGCTACTTGTAATTAATGATCAGTTGAGCCCAAGAGTATGATCTCTGATACCAAGCCACTGCACCCCACCACATTTTCCAGGTGCAAGTGTCGATTTCTTGAAGAGATTGAGTCCATGTTTATTTCAAGCTACAGGAAGACCTCATAACACTAATGCTATTTAATTATGATTTATGGATACATTAGATTGATTTTTGAATGGCTTGTAGATCCGGTTAATACATCTCTTGAGATGCCATAATGAAAGATGTGGAGTCAGTTATTGAGTGCCTTGAGGTAACAAAATCCCAATGAGCTACTTACAAGACTTAAAGGTTTATTAGAAAAGGAAAAATGATGCTTGCCCTAATTGCTTCATGAACAAAAGTTGAATGAAACAAACAGGCAATTAGAAGTTTGTGCCCATGTATCATAGGGAACAATTCTGCCCTTTTAGAGACATAAATTAGGTGTCCTCTATAGGCCTTAACCATCTGTTACCTGTTTAAGTAACTCACTCAAAGTACATACATTTCTACAGTGGTTCTAGAACATAAGAACAGCCATACTGGGTCAGACCAATGGTTCATCTAACCCAGTATCCTGTCTTCCAACAGTGGCCAATTCCAGGTGCTTCAAAAGGAATGAAAAGAAAAGGGCAACGAAGTGATCCATCTGTCATCTAGTTCCAGCATCTGGCACTCAGAGGCTTTTGTAAAAAGATGACTTACATATGGAAAATTAGGCAACAAAGAACTTAAGTAACAGGTATATAAGAATAAAGACCATAGTGCTGGTATGTATCAAGAGGCATCATGGTCCAAAGCATAGGACAATGGCCTGGCAGAGAGGTGAATTGGGTTCCTTATGTGGCTTGGCCACTGACCTGCTGACTTTGAGCAAGTTACTTGACCTCCCTGTTCCTATCCTTCTCTTCCCTCCCTTTGTCATTTTAGATAATGTACTGTTTGGAGCAGTGACTGTCTTATTCTGTATGACCCCAGGAAGATTGAGCCTGAATCTTAGTTACAGCCACTAAGATCATATAAATAATTCTGCACCAAAGGTATCTATTTGAACAACACTGATTTTGGGGCACATTTTGATCAATATCTGGCTCTAGACTGTGGGCCAGATGAGCAATCTAATTATGAGTGCAAAAGCCTCTTTCCCAGAGTCAGTTCATTTGAGGGTAACGTGTGTGTGACACTAAATCAACTTCCAAAATCAATTTCCAGCATTCTGAAAGAAAATAGGACCCAAATCAATGTATTAATATAGCCAAGTTAAGTAAGGCATTCAGGAGGAAGATACAGCAATTTATCTTCAAATGTAAAGAACTCCGTGCATAGCTAAACCAGTAATGATCCATGGTCTTGCATAGAATGAAGTTGCTACCGTGTAGAGACAAGCAGTCAATGTGAGATACGGCCCTGACCTATCTCACACCCCTTTTCTTGTCTTCTCTCATCTTCAATGGATATTTAAATAGGATAATTCTTCAAGGATTTTTTAATGCATAATTGTAGACTGTCTATTTTTACTGCTAAGTAAAGTTTAACTGGGTAAAATGCACCTGAGAAATTCAGCATCAAAATCGGTTTCAAGTCTGCTGATTCACTCATCCCTAATGCTGTTTGGGACCATGGCATTTTGCAAAGTTTGGATCATGATTGCATTTAACGAGTGTGGTCCCCTCAACTTCATTAAACCCAAGAGAGTTACCCAAGAGTAACCCAAGAGAGTTAAATGTTCAACACTTCACAGCACTGGGCTCCTGCTCAGGCTTCTGTGGTGGGACTCTTGGGATGAAATCTTGGCCCTATGAAGTCAGTGGTAAAACTCCTGTTGACTTCAGTGAAGCCACAATGTTATGCTCTGACACTGAAGACAAAAGTTCTGAAAACCAGCAGGCACCCCACTTACTACCTGTCATTAGTTTTAACAACTCTCCCCACCCTCTGCCCCCAAATATTTATTTTAAACAACTACAGTGTAGTTTCAAAGCCTTTCAGCTTGAAACACATTCATAAAGTAAGTCTGGAATCTTATGATTTAATAAAACGATTCTGGGATTAAATATTTCAGTGAAAATCCAAACTATGGGCCAACCCCTAGAATCAATCCTTCCTCATTTATAAGTCTATTTCAATTTAGTGGAATATTGGCCAAGAATAACAAGGCTGTCTGAAATAACCCTCCCTGTAAATATGCTACTTTCTACAAAGAAATGACTTTTTCGGATCCTGTAGCTTTCAGAAATGCACTGACAATAACCGGGTGTTCTTATTTACTTGTGCACCATGTGTTCAACAGCAGGAGCATTTCTTACACATAAATACAGCCGGAAGAGAAGTCATGAGTCATGCAGTCAATGTTATCAGAATGTGATTGAGTTAACTTACTGTGCTGTACTGATGCATAAATGTTAGGTGCTGTGGATGTGCTTAATCTCCAAGAGGCATGCAACAAATAAAATGGAATTTTTTTTCATTCAAATAAACTGTACCATCTTCTACATGCTTAGGTTGTCTGCAATAATGGAAGATGTTCATTTCATTTTAAAGTCCTAAATGGAGAGTTTAACCAAAGCAGTCTCTTATTCACAAATATTGAGAAGTTCCTTGCATAAGATTTTTAGGGGGGAAAATCCTTTCCAACTAGAGTGACCATTTCCATGAAGAAATCTTTTAATTTTGTGTATTTAATACTAAGCATGAATGAGGTCCAATAAATAGAAATAACCATAAACTTGTTCATCTGTGCTGTAGCTTGAGTGGTTTGATATTTATATTACGATGTTGCTATATGATATTGAAAATAAACATATTGTGGCAGGGTGGGCCTGACCCAGCCTGCTGCCCCTTTAAGAGGGAGAAAAGCCCTCTGCAAACCTCCCTTGCAGAAAGCCTAATTAGCCACCTGGGCTACAGAAGGCTCAGGTTTGATGAGCTGCACCTGGCAGCCTCCTCAGGGGGATATAAGCCTGCCAGGCAGGAAGCCCAGGGTGGTGGTGGTATGGTAGTGTGGAGTGAGAGAAGGAGCTGTGTTTAGAGATGAACTATATAGAGTTGTAAGCTGTAGAGCTGTGTTAGAGCTGTAAGCTGTAGAGCTGTGCATAAAGCTGTATGTATTGGTGGTGGGGCCTTGCACTGTGAAATAAAGAGCACTGTTGGAGCCAAAGAAGAGTTTCCTGCCTGTTCCTGAAGAGGGGTGAGAAGGCGGTCTGTCACAATATATTTTCATGACTTAAAACATTTGTTGTAATATTTATTTCACGCTAGTCAACCTCTTGTGGTGGCCAAAAAAATTGGAATCACTATTTGCATGAATCATATGGATGGTGCAAGGGCTTCCATCTTTCTCTAAGTTGATGTGAATGGGAATCTCAATGTCATGGACTGTATTTTCCAGCTTAAAGGGTCAAGTGCAGAAGGTGATCATGAGAGACCCTGGCAGTACATGGATAAAACAAATAGGACAACAATGGGTGGAAAGGAGAGAATGGGTCTGTGGGGAAGTGGCAAGTGGATTTTAAGGGGATGTACGTTTGCAAGAAAATAGGAAAGAAAATGAAGATGGAGAGTGTTTAGGACTGAAAGGTGCCATTTAAGATTTTTTAAATCAGTCTTGCATCCCAGAGGGATCCCAGTATATTTGATAACTATAAGATCAATTCTGGGTTGAGGTGATTAGTCTACTCTACCTCAGTTCCAATGCATTTTAAAATGTTTATTATAAGGGGATTACACAATTATAGCATTTAAAGATGTGCTGGCCACTTCACTAAAGATAAAGGAAGAGCAGTATCTGCCTAAACAGATTAAAATCCTAAATTCCAATCTTGCTATCTAAATTGGATATAACAAAGAGAAGATATCACTAATTTATCACCCATGAGAATGGTGAATTATACTGCATATAATGAATCTTTTTTCCATGTTCAGCATTTATATTTTATTGCCATCTCAAATAAGATAAAGTAACTATGGAGTAAATCTCTTAAATTTGTGTACCCTGCTTCATTTCAAAGTTCTGGAATCATATTCATGTGTAACTTATTTACATTTACCTTGCAAAGGAAATGTATTTGTGTAACTATAAACAAATTTTATCTTTTGCTTGTCTCAAGCACAAATCTCAGGTTAAAAAAAAATCTAAAGTTTTATGTTCATGGCACAACCAAACAAGTGTACTAGATTCCTGTGAAGGTGATCCACCAAGCATATACAGAGCTAGGACAGAGACACTGACAGAGATGGAGCATGTTTACAATCAGTCTCTTTAATGTGGCAATTTTCTAAATCCCCACAGTGTTTGATGGAAAGTAGCACAGTGTACAAGAAGCACAGTGATGTTTATTTTCTCCAATGCTCTGAAATAGCTTATAATTAATGCTTGAATGTCTGAAACTACTTTGCGTAGTTTCGGTCTGAATTTAAGATCTTAAGAAATAGATTAATAAGAAACTGGAAAAACAAAGATTACAAAAAATCCAGTTTCACTTGAATTAAACTATTTAATGTTATGTTATGCTAACTATAACATAATGGAATACTAATAGGGACTGTTAGATTTTAACTTCCTCTTCCATTGCATCCATCCTGCAGCTTTGCAGTATGAGGGTCGGTGTCAACATCCGTCTTGAAACCCGTGGTGTCTCACAATGCTTTGCTGCAGTAGCTCCCAACCAGGGCCCATCACAAACCACATGTAGGTCACACTGAGAGTCTGCATATAGCTTCAGCCTGTTCCAGTCACACTCAAGTTTCCATAAGCCTTGGTTACCTCTTTCAGGGTGACCCCAACACACTCCCAGTCCCAAATTTCCCCCCAAAATGTGTGTGCTGCACTGTGCAGCCTTCTCATGGACATTTCAAGTATTTTAGGTAAGTTGCCCCTTTAGGAAGATAAATATACAACAGTTACCCACACAATTTAGTTAAACACAATGCTGGTTTAGTTTTGATTTAAGGAATAAAACCAAGTTTATTTAACTACAAAGAATAAAAGTATAAGGCATTAAAATAAAATAAAAAAGGTCCCAAGAGAAAGATGAAATGCTTTCTAGTGCTAAAACTTAACAAATGGGACTTAGTTCAAGATACAATTCTCACCACATGCTCACAGCAACAGGACTGACCCAGTTTCAGGTCAGGATCTTTCCCAAAGTCATATGGCTGCTTCTTTTGCTTTAAGGGAAAGGGAGAGATACCTCGAGGTGTGTTTGCCACTCACTTTATAGTTCAGTCCCCCTTTAAATGCATTTTTCCGAGGGTTACCCATAGTTAATTCCTACTGTGTGGTTGGAGTTATGGGGGCTCATGGTGAAAGAGGTTTCATGATGTTTGCTAAGATGCAGATCTGTTTTTTCTGTCCCCTTTGCGCATCTTTGCTAAAAAATGATCACTTGCTATGTGATTGCCTATAAGTTTGAAACCTTTTTGTCTTTGAGAAACTGGTTTACCCAGACATGTTTTGTAAACGTATTTCAGACCTAATTCCATTTTATGTTCATAACTTTATGTAGAATATTTCTATACACATTTAATCATACTATTGACCAGTGAGTTTTCAAATGACACCTCACATGGTATAGTTTGTGCTCAGGTTATTAAAATACTGTTCAGTGTGTAAATAGGGGGATGCATCCCATCACATAGTCTCTTTCCAATTGCTTTTCTGTTGGCTGTCACTTGCATCATACGGAAAGCTGGTACATGCGTACAATTATCTCCCCCTTATCACCTGCTTCTATTAGAAGATTGCAAACATGCAGTTAAGTATCCCCAGGAAAGCCCATTAATATAATAAACTATACTATTTTGGTTGAATATTTTATTTTAACTTTCATTATAACATCTGTTTTTTTCTTTTCTTTTTCATATATACGGTCAACTCTCACTCAATCCTTACCCTGGGCAAATTCATATTGACTTCACTGATAGTTTGGGCTGAGTAAGGATCTGGCTCATGAAAAGTCACGGCAGATGAGAGATTCTTCTTGCAATATGATAGGGACATTATACATGTGAGACACAAGATGGATGAGGTAGTATCTGTTATTAGAGCAACCTCTGTTAGAAAGAGAACAGAAGTTGATCCTGCAAGATACTACCATGTGTCTCATATGCTGGAGTCAACTCAACTACAATGACACTGCATACTTATAAAAGCACCATTATTAACCTGTGTTGAAACTTGGATAATGGATGGCTCATAGGTAAAGGAATGAAGTGTTTTACATCTCTAGGACACTGATTAAAAATATCACCATGTCAGCAGGAACTGAAATCAGCATCTGACTGCTATTTTGTTACCAATGTCTTTCACGTAGGCAGTCTCAGCCTATATTTTTGAGTATCTGCTTCACAACAGCACACCTGGAACAAATTAGCACCACTATTAACAATCTCACCAGATAAATCAATATTTGAATTGTCATAGAGACTGAATGATCCTTTCACATCTGGAAGTGTTCTCGGAAAGTCTGTACCAGGGTGAAGAAATATGAGAAACCTTGCGGCTGTGTAAATTGCACACTGGGGAAAAAAGTTAGTTTTGGCTGTTGTTAGATTATACAACAGTAGCAATTTACAGTGCATCCTGTTGCAATTAGAAATCTTGCTCTGGTTCAGATTACACATTGCTTTTTAGCAGAATAAATGTGATACCTGAAATATAGGTCCTGAATATACTCCTTCCATAAGCCTAGAAGTTTTCTAGAAGCATGCTAATGTAGAAGTATTTTTCAAGAGCAAACCAATAACCTGTTTTTACATATCTTTGTACCACTGCCTGTCATTCCTCAATTTCAGTTAATCCGGAAGAAAAATCACAAAATCAATAAGCAGTGCAGCATTTTATTCTAATGATCATAAAGCCTGAAGCTGTGAGCAACAAATATCAGTCAGGACAATGGTGGATGGTACCTTATCAATTTATTCTTGATGTGTCTCTTCAGGGACAAACACAAGCAGCAAAGAAAGAAAAATGATTGTGGACCAGAAAAAGAACATTGAGGAGATGTAGAACATGCCTTTATATAAAGCCATGGTCCATTCTTTTTTAAAGCAACTTCATTTTATCTCCATTATTTAGTTGAATATTACTATATATATATATATATATATATATATATATATATATATATATATATAATATATGTATATAAATTTATATATGTATATACATTTTTAAAAAAAGATGGCCGAAGGAGCACACAATATAGTAGTCCAGGACTGTGTTAAATAGTTCTCTGTATATACAGCATGACTCTGCTTTTTCTCTCAAATCTGTAGCTGACTGATAGCTGTTGTCTGCAGCATTTCACAAATTTCACCAAATATTCCATTTAAAAAGTAGACGGTAGGATGAGTAAGGTGGGATGTGGTGTTTATTGTATTTAACTCTCCTCGTGTTACTGAATGTCATGCCTACAGATTTCTGATTAAAATTTTATAGGCAGATGATCTTGCTTTACAAAGGAGCAAGAGATTAAATTATACTGAAAATTCTTCTCCACCATATTCCCCAAGAACGGGCTTTCAGAATAATAGATACAGACGTTTCAGAGTTCAAAAATTAAGAATCCCAACCCCTCAAAAATCATGAGATGGATCCAAAAACTGTTTTTTTGTTGTTGTTGTTTTTTCTAACTGAATTTTGGGAGACAATCATTAAAGAAAAAGGCAAGAAAAGCAAATATTTATCCCTCTGTGTCCCTTGGACTGTTTTATCCCAGTTTCAGAACTTTTACTTCTTCATTTAAGTGATCTACTTCCTAGCTACATTGTAAGCTCTTTTTTTCTCCTCCTCAGAGAGAGAAATAATGGGGGGGCAGGGGCAAAAAACCAAGAATAACGAAGAAAATAGATGCTACCAGACAAATGAAAGTAGGAAGTTCCTGAATCACCCATTTATTTATGTTCAGAATAATCCTCTTCACAGATTTAAGATTAGCAGCTGTATTAGTCTTGTATAGAGTAAATCTCTTTCCTTTTGATTTCTGCTGAAGTGTCTCAGGATCTCATTAAAAAACCAGTATATTTAGGGAACCCATATAAATTAGGGATAGGTCAATTTAGAACTCTCTAAAGTCTGTTTTTCCATAAAATGGCTTCTGGACTTGCTATGACATTGGAAGAGTAAAAGAAAAGTTTTATGCTTCATATATATTTTTTGTCAAAGAAAAAGATTGGAACTCAGATACAGAAAAAAATAAGGTGATTTTAAAAAATGAGAACTGTTGCAGTTCTAATCAGAACTAGTTCGATTTCCACTTTGTTTGCTCCTGATCAGCAGTCTGAACAGAGCTGTAGCAAGAAAGATGAAAGCAGAAATATTTATGAATAAAATGTGATGAATTTAATTCTGGAAATCCTGAACCCATCCAGAGTTCATGCTTTTAAAACTTATAGGCGCAAGTGACTGTTTTGAGGTGGTTCCAAATTTTGAGGTTATACAAACTTTAATTTTATACAGGCCTTGAATATATATATATATATATATATATTTAAATAAGTGACTTTCCCCAGTTCTGTTAATGGTAATTTGTTAATGGCTGATTGTGTATTACAGGGAGAGATCTACAAGTACACACAAATTCTCTTTTTAATGGTCCTTGTTACAATGGAAAATATCCATCTAAACTTTTAACTCTACTTTCAAAAAAGGGAAAGATTTAAAGGAGAAGTCAGTCTGATTGCAGTAGAAATTGTTTTAATGTAATGGTTCTCTATATTGTAATTAAATCTTTATGCAAATTATGCTATGAGAAAGTTGGGAGATTTCTGTTACTGTTGTCTTTAGTTGTGGAGAGCTTTTAATATATCGAAAAGTTGTCAATAATAAACCCATCATTATTCCAGTAATGAAAGTGTCAGATAAGTCTTACTCTGAAAATTAGAATTTTAAAGTGGATGGGGAGTGAATAGATTTTTATCTTTGAATTTACAAAGGTTGAAGGATTTTTCTGCATTCCCCCTCTCCCACCAAAAAAATATTTTGCTATGGGTTAACACCAAGATTGGGTTCCCATAGCCTATTGGTCAGTTTTAGTATCTAAATCCAGCATCCCTTCAATAGCAGGTGCAGTCTAGCAATTCCTTACAGTGCTCCCTCTTCCATAGAAATCCTGCTGCACTTGAGTTTAAGCCAACCACTTCATCTAGGAACTAATTTAATTCACACATTTGGGTTAACTGGATGATGACATCCTGATAACTGATCCATATTACAGTATTGACATTATTAATCATGAACCTGCATCAAGAGTACCAAGGGGATATTGTTGGAGGCATTGTCAAATGTAGAGTTCAGACAAATAGAGCTGTATTGGTTATTCTTTACATTGAGAGACTAATGGAATCCTTCTGAGAACATATGGTGCTGAGACATTTTCTTCAAGGCTTCATATCACACTGATGTCAGAATGACTTATTCAAGAAGATTCATTGTAAATTGAAGTTTATTTTAGTACTTCAAATAATTTGGGTGATATTGTTCTATACAGTAAACTCTCAACTATCTAGGATTGGGTTAACCAGGTTGTGGATTAACCAGGATGTCAAAAAAAATATGCGTAACTCGCAGGGCCGGCTCTGGCTTTGTTGCTGCCCCAAGCACACAAAAAACCCAACTCACCAGGGCACATGTCAGCCAGTGAAACAACACCCCCTACCCCGGTGCACAGTGGCTGGTGAACCAACACCCTTCCCCCCCCCCCCCCCATATTTCCTATGGATGGTGATTATCCGGGATTTTATTAACCAGGATACATTTTTCCCTATCATCCTGGATAATCGAGAGTCTACTGTACTATTGCATACTCGTTCATTTTTTTTTGTTCTTTTTGTTTGTTTGTTTCAACCTTAAAAATATCCACCTTACTGAAGATCCCATTGGGAAATATTTTTCATGCCCTTTTTAAGAGTATTTAAGACCTTTATTAAAAATTAAAGGCTATTTTCATATGAGGTTACTTTCCACACAAGCTGGATTGATACCTAAGACTCATAGGATTACAAGGAGTCATTGCAATTTGTTTTGTCAGTGATCCATGAAATAATGACTTTGTAAACTTGCTTTTAAAAGTCAAAAATCCACTTTTAAAAAAGTACTGAAATACAAATGATTGGGTAAAGGTCATATGCTTTCAACATTAGTAGGCATGTCAAAATGTACCTAATATAAAATGAAGATTTCCATTACCAGTTAATTCTCAAAGCCTTCCACTGAAATAAACTACAATTTAAATGTAACAAATTTAATAAAGAAAAACTATTGGTTTTAAATAATTCAAAGGTTCAACACAAACTGCCAAAAGCAGGAAAATTCTAAAGTTTAAGGCAAGTTTAGGGTTCTTTAACAATGCACAGCCAACTGTGAATTAAGTATGAATTGCAGATGGACAAAAGCAAGCTGACAAAATGGAAATGTTACGTGGAATATCACATTCATATTGCTGTAAAACGAAGGAATAACTAGTGTATGAGATGAGAGGTGAGCATCTGTCTAAACTTTTATGACCTTGCTTTGGTCAGTTTAAATAATTTTGTACTATAAACAGAAGTATTAATTCAATTAATAAATTACTCTACAAACTAGAGAGAGAAGGTGACCTAAATTAATCTCATTGTGCACACAATTTGCATCAAACAATATAGCTTACAAATTTAACCTTTCTGGTTAGAGTAACATGAGCAAATCACAATTTCCTTGAATATATTTATTTAAATATATATATAAGAAAGACTTTCTTTAAACTCTGTGGCATGATCCTACATATTCAATACTCAAAATTTCAGCTGTGTTTTGATTAGTCAGACAAGTGACATGGTAATTCTGCTCTCTGACTGGGATGAGTGCTCAGCGTGGATACACACATATGCACATTTAAAATCTGATTTCCAAGGATGTCTTTTAACGTAACTTGACTGCAATTCTAAAATCTGTCTGTAAAATTTACTCATCTGAATATTATTGAACAGTGTAGGAGGAATAATAGCCAAATCTAATTACTTAAAATATTTGAATGGAAATTATTTGCATAATTCAGAATGATCTAGTTATGAGATACCTTTACAATTTGAACATTAAGAAACTGTTAAGTCAATTCATAAAGCTTTATGGGAAGATCCAAGACCCAACCCACTGATCATACAAAATAATGAAACACAGACTTACTGGAGTGCTAAAATAACCTTTACAGCTTTTCCTAAGGGAAAAAACAGATTTAACTACTTATTTTGTATATATAGGTTCTCTTGTGAATATCATTTTCCTGAACAATGTTAAAGGGAAACATGATAACATAAATGCCACCTGCCTATAAAATATGTCATGAAACTGTAAAACAGGATTTAAGCTGATACGAGATGAGAGCTGACAGTGGGAAGCTAAGAAATGGTATATGCTTGTGTAAATAACAAGTAGAGCTAAAAATATCTTTGCTACTGAATTTCCCTTGTGGCTTCTAAGTTAGTGTATTTAATAAATATTTTGGGAAGGAGATAGGAGTAGTACCGTTTGTATACCATCAAACAGACTGAAATGTCCAAATATGGTTTCGGCTGGACATCATATTGAAAGGAATACTCAGCTGTTTTCTGCCCATGGTGGGATTGTAGGAGCATAACTGAGGAAAATTTTTAGAAGATTCAAATATAGCTGGTTTGTTTTAAGTGAAGAAATACTGATAGTTATAACCTGAACACAAAGTTTTATAAAACGACATGATTCAGCACATAGCTTGTGAACATACTGCAATGGATGGAAGCCAACTTCGATGACAATGATTTGAAGGTTAATGGCATTAAAGCAGCCAAATAAGAACAGAAATATGGCACTTGCTCTGCAACCTGTACTCGCATTGTATAATACTGAATGATACAAGTAGTCCCACTGAAATCATTCTTTCAAGATATACATTAAGCACACCATTATTGTAATGTTTGAGCACCTCAATTGTTAACAGACTTAGCATTGCCGCATTGTCTGCGATGAAGGAAAGTAGCGTTAGCACAATTTTGTACAAGAAATTCCTTCTTTTATAGGACTGCTAGTTTATGTAGTGTAAGGGGTGGTTAAGAATTGGGCCCTGAATTAGTAGGTAAATGAGATGGTGTGATCTTAATACAGACTGGTGATCAGAATAATGAGAGATGTTCAACATCTGAACGTGTTCAGTGTGAACGAGGACTGGAATTTTCGAAGCTCCAAGTCTGTGCCAGCACATGCAATTGGTTTAAATACACTGCTTCCCCTACCCCACTGCCCTTTTTCCCCACCCACCCCCTTCAAAACCCAGGAGTTGGGCAAGCTGAGACTGAGCATCTGTGATCACTGACTGTGTGTTAAACTGGGATTTCCAAAAGGGCTATTGTCTGTTCTTCAGGAGGAAGTGTTTCTGTTTCACACCATGATTTTGTAGAGAGAGTTTTAGATTTAGTGTTCTGCAAGATTAACAAAAATACAATCTAGAACAAATCTATCAAGTTGTAAATAAAGAAATGCCCTAGCAAATTATTCAATGGTAAATTGTATCACATTCATGCTGAACATTGTGTTAGAGTTTCAGTTGTTTGTTAAATGTACAGAACAGGAGATATATCTATGTGTGTGTCTGTGCACAGCAAGCAAATTAAACCAATTCAGTCTATTTTGCTGTCAGTCTTTATAATGAGATTAGATGTGAACTTTGCAACAATGCATGTCATTTGTCAGCTCTTAAAGAGAGGAGCCTATTTCCATAATTCTTTTTTCAACTCTAAGCCTGTTCAGTTTTACTTTATTTTTTATTTTGTGGAAGGTCACAGATTGTACTTGCTTCATCACTGATACGGAGATTCAACTTGCACGACATCGCTAAATAATATGTATTAAGTATCAGCACAAATGTCGAGTATTTGGGAATTCAGTTGTTATAAGTGTGGTAAAGGAAGGCCTAATACAATATCATGAAAACACCGCACCATCATGTATTTTGTATATGTAAGATATATTACAGGAAAACTACTTGTGAATGCTTTAAAACATTTTCAGACACTTTCTTGTATCTAGCCATCTTTAAAACTCAAGTGCTTTAATTATCATAAATCGCAACTATACATGGGCTGAAGGAACCAAAAAATATATTAAAAAATGCCCCATGTCTTGGGTGTCTGGGATATTTTGTTCACACCACCAGAGGATGAGGCCTTTTGGCCACCAGTTGCCCATCCCTGGTTTACAGTATAAAAGACAAACAAATGGGTGGGGGAATGGATAGGAGATAATGAGGCGACAAAGGATAGCTGTGCATGCAATTCTTAGCCACTCAGGAACAGTGATCACAACTCCCATGTGCCTAGCTATTGTTAAATGGCAGTTTTCTGTATCATATAGCACAGGGGAGTTTTGAGGATGAATTTAAAGGACTTTATACTATGGTGGCTTTAGGGATTTTCGACTGAGAGTTTTTCCTGCATGTTAGGGTGGCATGAAAGGTAAATTATTTGAAGACAAATGGTAGTTCACAGCTGACTTAATAAGTTATCAAGAACCAAAGAAGGCACAAACTGAATGATTTCCCCCCATTAGTAGATCACCTTCAAATTCTGACTGATAGAATATACGATTTTGTGCAGAATCCATTAACCCCCCATTTACATACCAAGGAACATCAGTGCTGCCATAATGAGAAGGGAACACTTTTGCATACTCTGTTATGATTTTGCTTAGCAACCTACCAATTATCGATCATATTCATGTGTTTTAAAAAGCTTAACATTTCTTCAGACTTGAAGTTTGTTTCCTGCATTTTTTTAAATGATCCTACAAAAGGAAGGGGGGGAGGAATTGATATTTGTTTTCATCTATGATTCAGTTATGGGAGAAAGCTCTATACGAAAAAAAAAAAACTTTTATACAGAATACAGTCAAAATCTGCATGTACATGGATGTTTTTTCATGTTTCATTTTCTGGAGCAGCTTTCATTCTATTATCCGTTTCTATGAATTACCTTCAAATATCAACTTAAAAGAGATACAAAAATATTTTGCAACATAGGTAATGTCTGACTATAACTAAATCAGGACAGAACTGTCCACCTTTCCCATAAACTTAATCAATGCAGTGACATGCTGCTTTTTCCAACCCTACAATCAACTGTCAACAGAGCCATTCTGGATCAAAACTCACACCTCACCCCACCCTTTTGGCCTTCAAAGAGATTTCCACCCTCCACTGCCTCAGCCATGTCCAATACTTGCTCAAGCAGAATTGCTTGTCTGCTGCACACATTTTTTCCTTTGTCCCCCACATATTTAAATATAATGTATTAAAGATATTTAAAAAACTCTTGGTTCTTTCACCTTCACTTAATTTATTCAAAAGCTAATTAACACTTTTAGCTTCACCTTGTAATTAAGTGCCAGTATAAATAGTTCTAGAAGATAAAGTTCAGTAAAATAAGAAATGTTAATAACAGACTCTCTCTCTCTGCAGCAAACTTCAGCTCTTGTCTAGAATGTTTCTTGTAGTCTTATTTAATTGACAGTAGCACGAAAAATATTTCATGAATTTCATTGCCCAGTGCAACTTTATGTGCAGCAAAGTAAATATACAATCATTCTCAATTCTTTTAGTGTTCAAAGATGGAGCCGTTGCAGGTTACTAAATTGTAGTTTGCAGAATGCTTATGTAAACACTGTCATAACAAAATGTGGAGTTTGTTTTGGCTTAATCTTCCTCAATTTACACCAGCAGAAGAGTTGCAGTTCATGACTGTAATCTAGATTCTTATGTCATCATAAATGTTCCAATAAACAGCTCCTATCCAAACCAGGTTTACTAACCTTGATAAAATCTGGCTATAACTATCACTCAAAATCAGAATTAAAAAGAAAAGGGACAACTGACTACACTTGGACTATGTGATAGTTAACTTTCTTTTGAAACCAATGAATAGAGTTTTGGTGACTGTATTTTAGAAACTGAAGAACTGATCCATCTAGTACAGATTTCCAGATGAAATAAATGAGATTGGGGCACAAAGCATCTATATAATGACAAGTCAGAAGTAACAGCTTAAATTGGGACTATTTATTTCCTCTGTCAAATAAGAGGAAAAAATTCTGTAGCATTGTTTCAGAAAAATATGGTGCTTAATAAATACTTTGCTTTGGGAACATATTTCATGTAACAACATTACCAAAGGGAGAATGGACAAATATGCTTAATGATAGTCCAAAATTAAAGCTGTATGAATGGATTACAGTCACAACTCTTAGAAACTACAGATGGCAAGAAAATATGGGCAGTCAGATAGGGTTGGTCTTGTTTATATATTGACTTCATGGAGTGTGCAGAAGGAACTCTAATTAGTAAGAAATTGCTTTACTTCATTTTTTCGTCTTTTTTTTGCATGTTCCTTTGCTTAGTAAGCACAGCTTGGTTTTAATTCTGCAGTGTTATTTTTATGGATTTCCCCTGTACCTGTCACTTCATTTTCATTAAAATATTTGGCAAATGAGTTTTTGACATTCTATTAAACTTTTTTTTCCTCTGTGTAGAATTGTCAATTCCTAATTTTTAGCTAGACCTGGAGATCTCATAAGAGTTTGTCACAAGGCAGTTCCAGGTTGAGCCCTGTTCCCGCACCAAGATCCACCAATACAGATCCTTGTTCCCACTCTGGACACCTGGATTTCTAATTTAATCAATGTGTGAAGAAATTCTGGTCCCACTGATGTCATTGAACTTTCTGTCATTTCACTTAATGGGTGCCAAGGTTTCATTCAATAAGTTTGTCTGGGTAAGAACTATATCACCCCCCTCTAAAAAACAGAGGCTAGAAACACAATTCCTTACCCATCCTGGCTAATAGCCATCAATGGGCTTAATCTCCATGAATTTATCCAGTTCTTTTAAACCCTGTTATACTTCTAGTCTTCACAACCTCCTCAAGAAAGGAGTTCCACAGGTTGACTATGTGCTGTACGAAGAACTTCCTTTTATTTCTTTTAAACCTGCTCCTATTAATTTCATTCAGTGGCCCCTAGTTCTTATACTATGGGAACAAGTAAATATTTTTTTCCTTATTCACTTTCTTCACACCACTCATGATTTTATATACCCGTATCACATCCTCCCCTTAGTCTCCTCATTTCCAAGCTGAAAAGTCCTAGCTTCTTTAATCTCTCCTCATATGGAACCTGTTCCAAACCCCTATTCATTTTAACTGCCCTTCTCTGAACCTTTTCTAATGCCAGTATATCCTTTTTGAGATGAGGAGACCACATCTGTATGCACCATTCAAGATGTGGGTGCACCATGGTTTATATAAGGGCAATAAGATATTCTTATTCTCTATCCCTTTTTAATGATTCATTACATCCTGTTTGCTTTTTTGTCTGCCGCTGCACACTGTTTGGATGTTTTTAGAGAACTATCCACGATGACTTCAAGATCTTTTCCCTGATAAGTTGTAGCTAAATTAGCCCCCATCACATTGTATATATAGTTGGGGTTATTTTTTCCAATGTGCATTACTTTGCATTTATCCACATTAAATTTCATTTGCAATTTTTCCGGATGGCACATTACAATAACAATCTGTCCAGAAGTGCTGTATGCATCTCAGTTTCAATATTCTTGTCTGGAAATGCAGCTTGTTGTATTTCAAATGTTGTACATACTTCTTATCTAGGATACTCATTGCCATCTGTTAAGAGTGGCATTTTGGCAACTCCACAAGATAGAATTCTAGCTTTAGTATAACATAGGTACCAGTCAAACATGTATTAAGAAGAAACATCTGGAGAATTCAGAAAGTGACAATGTCCTGCAAAAAGTTCCATATGATGAAAAAATTACTAAAGCAGGGTCGGTCATATCTGTTGATATCTACAGGCATTCTACAATTAGCAAAATCCTATATCTTGTGTCTCTTCCTTTCTGCTTCAGTTCTGGGAGATCTGCCCAAAGAAAAGAAAATGTAGGTGTAGTTAATTAACCAGGGATAGGCACAAATAGAGAAGATCAAAACATACCTGACATATTTGAAAATATTTTTTATAGAAAGTAACCTGGTTTGAATACAATCAGTTCAGGGATTAAAACAAAATTCACTAATACATCTAGGTTTTACCATCAGACTAGTATAAATAAATATTTTTTTTAAAAAAAAACTTAGTCTAAAACCACCAGGAACACACAGCCTGTGGATCTCCATTTAAGAGCTTATGAGGAGATACCACCCAACCTTGCACAAGCTGTGAAAGGGAAACCAATATGGGAAAGCTTTTCATCACTATGGGTCACTTTTATATGGTCTGCCTTTTATGGGCATAAGCAGTACTGTCTTGACAATCCCAGGTGTTCATGTCAGGATATAGATATTGTAAGGCTGAGAAAGGAAGATGAATTCTGTTATCTCCACCAATGAATGTAAGTAGAGTGGGGAGAACTTATTTTCAAGAATCATAGAAATGCCTATCCCATTCACAAATGTAGAACATTTTATACACTCTGCAAAAACAAACAGTGAAATACATATGCTTTCAAGTTTTTGTGAAATCATTGTGCTTTCATTCAAACCTACATGATGGAAGAAATGTGTCTTGAGGAAAACATCAACAAAGAATTTGATGGATTGTGAGAGATCTTTCTCACCTGCCCCCACTAAACTCTAGGGTAAAAATGTGGGGGCTCTCATGCAAGACACTCAAATTCAAAGCTTATCTACCAACTTAGGTTAAATCTTTTCCCCAAAAAACCAAACCTCTCCAGTTGGGGCTTGGGACCCGCTGCCACCATTAACGTGATTTCCCCAAAACCATGGAGTGGGGCACATTAAACCCCCCCCTATATTAACACTCCTCCCCCTTGCCACCTAGGAGAGATAAAGAACACAGATTCCACCCTTCCCCCTTTCTATCTGGGAGAGATTTAAGCACACAGACCCTCACTAACCGTGGGCTGCCCGATCCAAAGCTAGGATCCCTTCACTAGAATTACCAGACATTTTTTATAACAAAAGAAGTTTAATAAAGAAAAGAGGAAAAAGCATACAACTTATACAGACTTCACAGATACTCAATTTTCTAGCTTTAACCCCTCTCTTGAGATTTCTCCCCCAATGAGGTTTAAGACACCATAGATCAATTACAAGTTTATACAATCAACAACTTTACTTACTGTTAGTCTAACTTAGAACTTATTAAGGGACGAGTAGGGAGAAGATGGAGAGAGCCCAATAGCCCGGGAAGAAAAAGTGAAAACTATAAACTCCCCTCTTTGTCTATAGGAATTTGCATCCCCAAGATGTCATAGCCTCTTCTGCTTTAAGTTAACCCCTTATAAGCAAACCAGTAATTGTAAGGCACTTCATATTTATGACACGCCCCCCAAATCGCAAATGGTGTCAGAAGTTCACGGGATGCGATTTCTTCCTGGAGCTCTAGGAAAAAACAGAGTTAAACACATGCATCTCTAAAAAATACTACTGGTTACAGTAAAGCAACAGAAGGTTCCACATTCCAAGGACAGTTTTACTAATTTATTCTGGGAAACTCTCACGGGAGAGTGCATCAGCCATTTTATTGGAAGTTCCTGGAATGTGTTGTATGTTAAAATCAAAATCTTGGAGAGCTAAACTTCAATGAAGAAGTTTTTTGTTTTTGTTGGTGACACTACAGTATGAAACCACTTCAGCGCAGCATGGTCAGTCTGTAGCTGGAACCGTCGTCCCCAAACGTATGGACGTAGATTTTTCAGAGCGTACACAATGGCATAACATTCCTTTTCAGGAATGGACCAGTGGCTCTCCCTGTCAGACAGCTTCTTGCTGAGATACACAACCGGGTGCAACTGTTGGTCGGGTCCTTTCTGCATTAACACTGCTCCCACACCACGCTTAGAGGCATCTGTGGTTACTAGGAACGGTTGGTCAAAGTTTGGGGCCCTGAGCACAGGGTCAGACATGAGTGTCGCTTTAAGCTGGTTAAAGGCCTTTTGACACTGCTCAGTCCACTGGACTGGATTTGGCTGGTTCTTTCAAGTTAGGTCTGTCAGTGGGGCGGCGATTTGGCTGTATTGTGGTACAAATCGCCTGTAATAACCAGCCAAGCCCAAGAAGGATTGGACCTGTTTCTTGGACTTGGGGACAGGCCACTTTTGGATAGCCTCCACCTTGGCCTGTAGAGGATTGATAGTTCCTTGACCCACCTGGTGCCCAAGGTAAGTCACTCTGTTGAGGCCTATTTGACACTTTTTAACCTTAACAGTTAATTCTGCCTGCCATATGCGCTTGAAGACTTTCTGGAGATGTTCTAGGTGCTCTGCCCAGGAGTCAGAAAATACGGCCACATCATCAAGGTCGGCAACTGCAGATTCTCCCAGTCCCACTAGGAGACTATCTACAAGTCTTTGGAAGGTCGCGGGTGCATTTTGCAGCCCAAAAGGGAGTACATTAAACTCATACAGCCCTGCATGCGTAACGAAGGCTGACCTTTCTTTGACAGATTCCTCTAACGGTACTTGCCAGTACCCCTTGGTTAAGTCTAGGGTGGAGATGAACTGGGTCCCGTCCCAGTTTCTCCAATAGCTCATCTGTGCGAGGCACTGGGTAGTTGTCGGAGCGAGTTACCGCATTTAGCTTATGGTAGTCCACACAAAAGTGTATTTCCCCATCCAGTTTGGGGACTAGAACCACTGGAGATGCCCAGGCACTTTGAGAAGGGTGGATTACACCCAATTGTGGCATGTCCTGGATCTCCCGTTCTATAGCAGCTTTGCCTTGAGGAGCCACCTGGTAAGGTTGGGCTCTAAGTGGGTGGGCATTACCTGTGTCAACGGAGTGGTATGCCCGCTAAGTCTGTCATGGGGCAATTGAGAATAGTGGCGCGAAGCTGGTGCACAGGTCCTTGATCTGCTGGCGCTGCATGCGTCCGAGAGTCATGGAGAGCACTTCATACTTATGACATGGGTGTTGGGTCTTTTGGCTTTTCAAGTGACTAAAAATAAAGAGAGTGCCTTCTAAGTGAGTGATCAAGATGCTTGCAATCATTGACTGATCGAGCCATACAATACTTACCTTAAATACATGAAAAAAATTGGAAGGCAAGGTGAGGTAGAGAGAGATTAAATGACTTTACCAACGTAAACAAGACTGTATAATAGATGGGATTATAACTCACTTTTCTTGTCTCCCTGGCTTGGGCTTTTTCCACTGTTCCTCCTCTGTTTGAAAACAGAATTCTACAGTACTATGGGGTATATGGGGAGTGAACTTTGTACTGTAGAGTACATGAAAATGTAATTAAAGCAGAATGAGCTATCACCGACCTACATTGGATAAGCCTACACTAATACAGGACATTATTTTGGAAGGCGGGCACTATAAATAAGAAAAAAAAAGTCCCAAAGGCTTCGGGTGAGCTAAACTGCATTAGACAAGACAGTATCTTCTTAATTAAGTCTAGGCTCTAGAAGGCATACTACAATTTTGTTACCTGTAACCATTTGTTGCCAGTACTTTTGCTTGCAATCACTTGAATGTCTAGACTTTGTAAATAAACGTGTATGTGTTAGCACTTAGATATGTTTATAATGAAGTGTGTTTAAGCAAAGTGATCTTAAGGGAAAGTAGTAATCTGGTATGTGTTTCTCCTTTGGGAGCAGTGGATCTGTGGAATTTTTGACCATGGCTGGTAATTTCTGGAGGGTGTTCGGAAGGCTTGGGGGTTGGAGTGTGCCTATCATGAGCTGTGTAGCCGTGGAGGGGAGAGGTTTTGTTTCCTGTGGCCAGTGAAGTTAGGGAACTGACACCTGGCTGGCACAGACAAAGTTTCCTCACACTAGGAGCAAGTGGTAGCACAGTGTGTGTCACCCTTGTGTACCCCTGGGAAGTATCATACAGTAAAACCTCCATTTAACGGACTAATTCGGGCGAGGGGGGTGTCCGTTAAATCAAAAAGTCCGTTATTTAATTTAAAAAAAAAATGAGCTGCACTCACTTAGAAGGCACTCTCTTTATTTTTAGTCACTTGAAAAGCCAAAAGACCCAACTCCCATGTCATAAGTATGAAGTGCTCTCCATGACTCTCAGACGCATGCAGCGCCAGCAGATCAAGGACCTGCTGCCGCCCGGGTCCCAGCCCGCCCGCTGCTGGGACCCGGGCGGCAGCCGGGAGCCAGCAGCCAGCCCGCCCGCTGCCGGGATCGGGGCAGGAGCCGGCAGCCAGCCCGCCAGCGGCTGGGACCGCAGCGGCAGCCGGAGCCGGCAGCCAGCCCGCCAGCGGCTGGGACTGGGGCGGCAGCCGGGAGCCAGCCTGCCTGCTGCCGGGACCGGGGCGGCAGCCGGCAGCCAGACTGCCCGCTGCCGGGATCTGTGTGGCAGCAGGGAGCCGGCAGCCAGCCGCCTGCGAAGGGGACCGAGGCCGCAGCCGGGAGGGGTCGCGGTTTGATATGGATCAGAAATTTTGTCCGTTGCATCCGAAGTCCGTTAAATCAAGGTCCGTTAAATCGAGGTTTTACTGTACTTACCACATATATAATTGTATATTTTAAGGCCAGAAGGAGATGTTAGGATTTATTCTTACCTCCTGTATAACACAGTCCATGAACTAGAGCTTGTCAGAATTTTTTCAGCAAAATGTAATGCATAAATATGCTATTTCATCAGAACTGGTCAGCGAGACTAGCTATTGTCTGATGGGGAAGACCAAGGTGCCCACTATGCCACAGATTCAGATTTGGAACAGAACTTCTCATCCCAAATCACTTGGAACTGGAAGGACCAGGTACTTGAATATTGGTCTCTACATTTCAGCTCAGTGCCCTAATCACCAGGCCATAGAATCTGGCAGAGAAACTGGTTTCAATACAATCCCCAAAGCAAAATGCTCAGGCTTCAATTTGAAAAGACGTTTTGACACCATTCTTTCTGCAAAAATGTTCAAAAGGTTTTTTGGTTCCCCCCCCCCCCCCCCACACACACACACACTGAAATCTCCTATGTTGTTGCAAAAAGAGAATTCTCATCATCCGCCAGTTCTCAACATAGAACCTTACCCAGCAATTTCTGCATCAAGCATCTATCTTTTGTTTGAGCTATCGCATATCTTTTAAAAAGATATTGATGGGCTTAAAGTTCATGGCAATTTAGAGCGTGCAACACCTTATCGAATCAAGTCCTGCATCAATAGCTTATAACTTCACTATACAAGATATATAACTTTTTTCAAAAATGGAAGAAAAAATTACTACCGTTACCAACTCTTGTATAATTTTGCAATCATATGTAGTTTTCTGCACAGTAAAAAATAGTACATATTCACAAAAACTTGTTTTATTTCCACCAACTTCAGGTAAAATGATCAGCAAGGACCTGATATTTTACAATCTAATTTAGTTATACTTTGCTTCTCTTAATGTAACATATTTAGCATAACATATTGTGTTCATCCATGCAACCTATTGATTCATGTAATGTCTTTGAGGATGGCATAATTCATTATGACATGAAGAAATAGGCCATGAAGTTGAATCGTTTATTTGCACAGCATCAAATGTTCTGAAGCCAATTTTAATTTTATGTCATTAACGATTCGTTTCATGTGAGACAAGGAAATCAGCAAAATATCCTTTTGAAGATGGAGTAGATAGCAGCCTATTAGGCATTAAGGGCATCCAAAGAGAGAGCAGACTATTTCCCATTTCTGCCAAAAGAATGTAGTTTTATATTTCCATTAACCCTTTAAGTGACACCGTCTTTAACATAGTGGCAGGCAGTATAAAACCATTATTATAGATGCAGTATAAAACACTAGTTAAGTAGTTTTAACTAAACCTTCACCTGTATCCTATTTCTTATTAACACCTCATAGACAAATTCTTTAAGTAAAATAAAGATAGTTTTATGATATTTATGAAATTTATGTGAATTAATTTAAACCAGGATGATAATGTATTAAGATTTATTGCGATGTGCTCTTTTACTTATCACAGAGTTAGTATGTAGTGATGGATATATTCCAAATTCTACTGAGGCAGTGATTTTGGAACCAAAATGTAACTATGGATACTTAATACAATCTTTATGAATTTGTTAATAAAGTCTTGCACAAATAAAAAATCATGGAAACTTCGGTTAACTGTTTGACCAATAGTAACCATAAAAGTTAGATATATAAAATGTCAACTCACAAATTTTTCACTCACACACACATCTCCTAATAAACCAAGTATATACTTGCAAGGATTTAAGGCTAATCCTAGTTTCTCTAGATACTCACCAGCCCATGTGTAATGATAGTGATTTGTAATGCTAATCTTAGTTTAATATAAATTCTTCTCTTGCTCTAACCAAATGTTAGAACAATGAAATTCTTTAGTTTACAGCCTCCAGTTAAAGTATATCCCTCTTGCCATGGAAACAGTTTTTCAGACATCACAGTGGAAGCTGCTGGACAAGCAGCTCTCTTGAAAATCTGTCCCTAAATTATCGTTCTCTGTTATAATATAAACCACACCTTTAAAAAAAAAGCAGGAAGTTCCATTTTCAAAAGTAAAATGAGTTTGTGATTTATGGAATAACTCTTTCAAACATGAAAATTCTCTTGTGAAGCAGAGTAAATAACTGTGGTTTGCTGTATCCTAGATTAAGGCTTAGCACTTTTGTATGCATAACATTAACCATTGTTAACAAAGGGTGGGATTTTCAAAGGCATGTAGGAAACTGAGGCTCGCAGGGCTACATCCACAAAGATAATTACAATGCTGAGCATTGCAATACCTAACCAATGGGTGCCTATCAACCCAATGGAATCCCTACACCAGAAATGTGCTCAGATTCCCCAGACAACAAATGGAAAGAGTCAGGCATCCAAGAAAGATTCTGAGAAACCAACAAATTGAGCAGGGAGTTTCCTCTGCATTCCATTCCCGGGGAGTTTAGGAAAGTGATGGGGCTTAGGGCCTACTCCTTCTATTTAGGTACCTACCTCCAGGTGCCAGACTGATAAGGAAGGGGCCTATTGCTGTTGTGGACTCAGTTTGGGAACCAACAAGCTTATTAGCTAATGGGTAATATCAGTTCTCTTCTACAGTTTGGAGTATGTGCACCAGCAAAAATGTAGGCACCAATGACTCATAGGTGACAGTTGAACAATGGTTTTGAGAATGTCTGTGGTGACTAAATGGTGTACTTTGGCATTTAAAGTGTCAGTCAGGCACCTAACTACATTGGCAAATTTATCCCTCAACTCTCAGATTCGGTTAAGAATCTCAGCCAAAAATAATCATTTATAGGTAAGATCACCAGAGAGCTAATGTGCAACCATTTTGAATAATATATCTTTTTAAATTCCTAGATTTATTAAGTATTAAGTAAAATACCTGTGTCTATCAATCTTATCTCTTTGAAAATATCAACACGATATGCCATATGTACATCTAAAGTATATTCTGTTAAATGATTTTAGTGAAATAGAAAACACAAGTCTCAAAATAAATGGATTGCTGGTATCATAATGTATAAAACATGCATTCTGCTTCAAAAATTGCAGAATTTCTTAACTGGCTTGTAAGATTGGTTTCATTCATAAGCAACATTATGAATGTGAAGAACCAATTTATTTCTGGGAGTGCGTTAGGTATATGAGGTATTTAGGAAACATTAACAAAATTGGTAAATGTCTGATAAATGTGGTATCTGTCTTTCACAGCCATTCACCTCTTGCAATAGTATCAGAAAGAATCCCCTCCCCCCAAAAAAGATAGCATGACAAGGGGAATAATTAGCAACATGTTAGGAACTCTGGAAAAAAAACTTTCTTGTCTTTCCACCAGAAGGGAGGAGGAATGATAAGCAGATTTTTGGATAGCACAAATACTCTCTAATCTGGCCAATCAAAACTCAGGGAATTTTCCTCTCAGCTAATCAGAAGTTTGTCAGGTTGGAACAGGCAGGGGAGCCTTGCTGAGCAAGGAAGAACAAGTAGGAGAGGCCAATGTAGTTGTCTGCTGCACCATTGCACTGACAAAGACAGAATTCCTCTGTTTGCACTATAGATTTACAACCCAGTTAGCCATGAAATAAATCCTGCATCTGGACAAGCACTCAGGAAGAGACATCTGCTCAGAAATAATCAGACTGCTTCATGATTTCCATACTTGCATTCATTCTTATTAACAAATCAAGATTAGTGTCTTTCTGAAAGGCTCTTCTAGCTCAACCAATAAGTCGTGGGCTTGATTAAATATTATGGTCTGTGTTATGCATAATGATATCTTTCAGCTTTAATTTAATATAATTATTAGGACAACTATTCATAGATTTTAAGGCCAGAAAGACTAGATGATCAAAATGATCCTGACCTCCTATATAACACAGATCATAGAACTTCCCTAAAAAGTCCTAGATCATATATTTTAGAAAATATCCAATCTTGATTTAAAAGTTGCTAGTGATAGAGAATCCAACATCACTGGTAAATTCATAAATCACTGGTAAATTTCTTCAGTGATTCGTTACCTTCATTGTTTAAAAGAAAGGAACATTTTCAGTATGAATTTGTCTAGCTTCAACTTCAGTCATTGAATCATGTTACAGTTTCTTTTTCAGCTAGATTGAAGAGACCACTATCAAATATTTGTTCCCTTGTAGACAATGATAGACTGTAATCAAGTTACCCCATAATCTTCTCTTTATTAAGACAAATAGATTGAGCTCTTTGTGTTTCACAATAAGGTTTGTTTTCTTATCCTTTTAATTGTTCTTATGGCTCTTCTCTCAGCCTTCTCCAATTTGTTTCCATCCTTCTTGAATTGTGGGTACCAGAAGCAGCCACAGTATTCCAGCTGTGGTGCCAAATACAAAGGTAAAATAACCTCTCTACACCTACTCTCAACTTCCCTATTTATGCATCTCAGGATTGCATTAGCTCCTTTGGCACTCTCTCACTAGAAGCTTATGTTCAGCTGATTATCCATCATGACCCCCAAATCTTTTTCAGAGTCACTTTTTCCCAGGCTGAGTCCCCCATTCTGTAAGTAGGGTCTACATTTATCATTTTTAATGTATATGCATACATTTAGCCATATCAATACATATTGTTTGCCTGTCCGAAGTTTACAAGCAGATTGCTCTGTATCAGTGACCTGACCTCTTCATTATTTACCCCGCCCCAATTTGTGTCATCTGCAAACTTTCAATGATTCTACATTTTCTTTTAGGTCACTAATAAAAATGTTTAAATAGTGCAGGGCCAAAACTGGTCACTGCTGAATCTCACTACAAATACTCACTTGATGATAATTCCTCATTCTGAATTACATTTTTAGAGCTAGTTAGCCATCTTTTAATTTATTCAATGTGTGCCATGTTAATTTGATATCATTCTAGTTTTTAATCAATATGTTGTGCAGTACCAAGTCAGTGCCTTCCAGAAGTCTATTACATCAACACTATATCAACCAAACTCCTCAAGAGAAGATATTCAGTTTGTCTGACAGAATCTGTTTTGATAAACTCATATTGATTGGCATTAATTACATTGCCATCCTTCAAATCTTTATTAATCTTTATAAACTGCTTTTATGTTGCCCAGGATCGATATCTGACAGGTCTATAACTACCAAGGTAAAGATGGCTGCTAGGTTCCAATATAAAACTGAATATTGTTGATGGCTTTACAAGGAGGCTTGTCTTGACTGAAAAGCCATAGGAACCAAAAGTATATGATCAAACCACAAAAGCAGCTTTACTCTGGAATGCACAACTTCTGAACATGATGAAAATATAATAAGGAAGTGAAGACACCAAGAAAAAGGTGATCAGGAGGTCTTGTAAGATATGGATAAGAAGGAGCTGAAGTCCCCAGGGTTATCATCAAGCTATTGGATCCAGAGAACATGGGTGAAACGGGGTTAAAAAACCTGGAGAGTCAGAAAAGAGAAACTGAAGACCCAGAGGGTATTGTCAAAGGGACCTGGGTGGGAGTGTCAATGAGATCAGCTGAACAGGAACCCAGGTGGTGTCAACAAGGAGCAGCTGGGTTGTCAAACAGGAACCTGGAGCATGTTGAGACAGGAGCAGATGGGAGACTTAGGGGCATGACCAAGCGCAAAGAGGCGGGGGTGATGCTGTTGATGTGAATCCTTAACCTTAATGCGCTTATGCAATTTGCCTCATTTGTGCTCTATGTTACCTCACATAGATATTAGGCTCCTTCTTTACTAAGACACTGCAAAGAAGCACATAATATTTTTAAGGCAAGCAACCACTTCAGTAAATAATAACAATGAAATAAAATCCCTCAACAGTTTGCAATAAAACTTGTAGCCTGTCTGAACTTCTTGTGGGTCTTATCAGGAAGTTGTAATTAGCCTTGATTCAGAGACTAAGCTGAACTAATTGCCTCAATCCTTTACACCATTGTTTTAAGCATTGCTCTTCAGCCTTATGCTATAGCAGGTCAATATTGTCTTTGCACCCCACCATATGAAGCAAAATTAAAAAGTAGACTGAGACTGCTTTTGTGGCCATATTCCAAATGTTGAAAACACTATTTGTAGAATAGAAAATAGTAAGAAATCAGATGCTTGATATTTTACATATGGTGCCTTTTCCTCTGGCCTTTTGTGCCAACAATGCTTTGTAACACAATCTGGCACTTAAATATCTAAATTACGTCCACAAAAGATTGCAGGTTCACAAAGGGATGCCAGGGTTTATATAAAAAAGTGTCCATTAACTACCTACCTTGTGTTCATAAGACCTCTTCAGTCTCATTTTACATAGGTAGTAGTTTATACAATTGTGGATACAAAAGGTAGCTCTTAAAATATCTGTCTACTTTAATATGCCTGTAAAAATGGAGGCTGTGTTGTGATCTGTTTAAAAAAATAAGCCCTAGATTGTTACTTCATACATTCTGTCATACGAGGTTAATGAATAAAAATGACATGATGCTAAAGTTCTCAGATTAGATACAATAGCTTTTTTCACTTAAATTTAATCTGAATGTATTGGAGTGGACAGAAACAAAGTGCAAAAGCAGCTTTCTTCTTACACTTAAAATTCTTAAATGCATATCTGTCTTCAAGGCAATTTTTATTTGAGAAAAGTGTAAGGTAACACAACATATTGGGTTTTTATGGCAATTTTTCCTGTAACACTTATCATTGTTTTTCAGTATGATAAATCTGTCTAGTATCCACCCAAAGTCTCATTGTTCCTAGCATCTTCTTTTAAAATATCTCTAATCCTTTCCTTTGTAAAGTACTGCAAAATCTGTCTGAAAAGTATTACCAGTTATTAACATTATTGTTTAATTTGTTTCATTCTTTCTTAGCTAAGTGGCGTGAAATACTGCCAGCTGAGTTCTCAGGATGATTTCTTACATAAGGGAACACTTAACTGTTTTCAGCCTCATCAGATCAGAGTACTAGACTTAAGTTTAAAAAGTCACCAAAACTTTTAGTTTAATTCCAATGATCCCATTTTATAGTGGATTAAGTATTTCCAAACAAATAACTGGAAATAAACACACACAAAAAAGACTTCTTCCTGCCAGAGGCCAGAAGATGCAAAGATGACTTGCATTTTTATTATCTGAGATCAATTTTTTTTATTCTTATCACACTTAAGTTTACGCTGTTTGATAACAATGAAGTTATTCCTGTTCTCACCACTGTGAAAGCAAAATGAGGCCTATAATCCTGTTTAAATTAATTATTGTGTATTTTAGTCAGTGCAGTTGTCTGATCTAAATTAAAATAGCTATGTACTTTGGCTACAGTATATGACATTCTTAACTTGTCCTGGAGCTGGCTAGAATAGAAAAGGGAAGAATGGCAATGGTTGAGGAAAGTTTAAGAATATGTATATGCATTAAAATGTGTTCTAAAACCATGTGAGAGAGCTTTGGGGAGGACGGATGAGTCCTGTTTTTATTTTATTTAAATATGGATTGTAATCTACTCAGTTTTTG
Organism: Sternotherus odoratus; assembly: GCA_032164245.1. Classification (NCBI taxonomy): domain Eukaryota; kingdom Metazoa; phylum Chordata; order Testudines; family Kinosternidae; genus Sternotherus; species Sternotherus odoratus. Next base: position 60,097,735 of record JAVMKO010000004.1, read on the forward strand.
TGCTTGTGAAGTGTTGGAGACTGTTGCTTAACGAGGATCATTCTCCAGCTCCTGGGTTCACCCACTTTTTTCTCTGCAACCTCTAGAAGGGCTGATCACCGTTGATGGGAGCTCTGCTGTTGACCATTTTTATGGTTCCATATTTTGCAGACGGGACGAAAGTGGGTACTCTGGCCTTTTTCCTCAATAGGCTTTGCCCCCCAATTTTCTGTGCTTTGGACTCCCCTCCATATCATAGAGAGGGAACATGTAGAGACGAGATACAGAATCATATCTACTGAAGTAACCATGACTAACTTGAAATGGAAGGAACCTTGTAAAAGGTAATTTAGATCATCTCCCTGCATTGCAGCATGATAGCTATTTCTAAATTAGTAATAGATGGATATCAAATCCATAAATCCAGCCTTGAGCATCTCCAGTGAACGTGATTCCACAGTCTTCCTTGGTAATTTGTTCTACTATCTACTTTATAAATATTTAGTCCAAATTTTCCCTGATGGATTTCATTCTATGATTTCTTCAAAAGCAGAACAAATTGGCAGCATAGCATTGTTTGAGGAACTCTTGACCAATTTTCATTCCAATGCATAGAGTGACAAGTCCTAATAACCAGCCGACAGGTCAGCAGATTTGTGACAAAGCAATATCATATCCCTGCCACACATCTGAAGTTTTGTGTAAACTGTGAAAGCCATGAACCAACATGTGCTCTTGCACTGGTAGGGTGTGAAGATCTTCATCAGATTTAGCAGAACATCTGGAATGACAACTCCTTTCAGAGCACTCCCAGGTGCTGATTTGTCAACCAAATAATAAAAAGCTGCTATGAGTTGATATATACCAAGTGAAGCAGACAGTTAAATTTTGGTGCTGCTCATCTGATGCTGTTCCTACCATCCAGCTTCTAATTGTCAATCACTCAGCAGTGAAACATGGATGCTGTGGATAATGTCAGTTAAGGAGCAGGTGCATCCTACCATGCAGAACGTGAGCAAAGACTTTTTCAGCTGCTCATGGTCTTTGACACATTCCTGATGAATTTCAGCCCCAAATTCCAAGGTACCATCCGCACTATGGGGCTGAACATCTCTTGGCAGAAGACCAAGGTCCAAAATCTAAGAGCTGTGCCCCCAAAACTCCCATTGCAAGTGGGGTCGAGACTAATACAAATGGCTTAGGTACAACCTCAGCCAAGCGGAGTACGATTTTACCCCCCTCCTGGTTTTAACCTACTTACTGACTGCAAGTCGTGTTTTGTGCTTCCCCACTACCACCATGCCCTTCCTGAGATACTGCCTTTCATGTGCTCTACACGTTGAACACTTGTCGCTCTGCAGAACCCAGCATACATCAAAATACAACACATCAGGAGAGACTTTGTAGTGAGAAAAAGCACAGGTCAAGTAAAATGTTATAGAATTCTTAGTGTTTTCATTAAGTGTCCTTTCTGAAGGAATCAAAGGATAATGGAAGCCTGTCATTTTTGCAGTCTGCTTTTGCAACATGAGTTTTACACTGCTGCTTGGTTTTAGAAGCTCCTTTTCATGGTGTCTGTATTTCAGTGAAGACGGCCCCATATTGGTAGGTTAAGTTCTTTTTTTTTATACATTATCAAAAATGAATTCCTACTGGGAGTATGGTGCTGTGGTACGTGTTGTTATATTATTTTGGTGGTTTAATAACTGCATTCTCTTTTGGAAGCCTTTATTCTAACCAAAATCATGAAGAATTTTTTTAAAAAAGTTCAGGTATCTATGAGAAACAGGTGAATGTATATGTACCAAAGTACCACTTCCAGGAACAGATAATTCTTATGCATGCTCTTTCAGCTGGTGGTAAAGCCTTAGCCCACAAACCAAACAATCATGTTCCATTTCACTCATTATCCAAAGAGAGTGGGTCCTTGTTCTTTTGGTTTCACTGAGCTTTAGTAGGTCTAATGGACTCAATTTCCCACCACTGTTTTCTCTTTCAAGCCCAGCCTTAAGCTAAATATTTCACTTTTCAATCCGTAATTTCTTCATCTTTCTTGGACCGCTGCAGGATCCTAGTTCTATGCAGCACATTGAAACCTCTGTTCTTTTCCTATGCAACCTAAAGCATACAACATATCACTCATAGTGGTGACATACATTTTCCTTCATGCTACTGTGGAATAATGTATTCACATTACCACAGGCCAGCATGACCTTCTCAATATCATTTCAAGTGGAAATAATGCCTTAAAATAGGCTGATATGACAAAGGAAGCAGAATTATCCATCATGTCATAGCAGCTGTTAACGGAACACATCACAGCTGCAACATATGTCACTTTTATTTTTTCATGATAATGTGCCAGCCATGCATTAAAATAAGACTACATACTGACAAGCTTATAGAGATGAGTACAAGTCTTGACACTGGTATTCATACTCTTATTCTAAGGTCTGCTATGCAGAGTTATTTCCATCTATATTCAGAAAAGGCATGTTTTTTAAAATAGCACAACTGCTAAGGAAAAAATAAGAATGTTTTATTGACAAATAAGTTAACCTTAGGATTTGAGCAATAACATTGGCTATATCAAGGCTGAGCTTGAGGTATTTATCCACAGATGGTGCAGTCTACTAAAAATTCTGACAACAAAAGCAAAGCTAAAGAGAAATATATTGGAGCTCTTCCATGGACAACTCCTGCTTACCCATGTGCAACATGAAAGAAATAGGGCAGGTGGTTTAGTAGGGCCACTATTTCTGGTAACAGTACTAGAAACTGTAAAATTGCTGGCAATGGTGTGGTGTTTTGACTATCCAGCCAATGTCCAAAAGCATCCTCACACAAATGCAACTTATATAGTTCAATGTATGCTAATTTCTAGTACAGCTGGTTCCCACAAATGATTCAGTAGAGCAAAGACAAATATAATCCCAGACTGAGTCAGAAATAATTTTTTTTAAATTGAAGACAGAGTAGCAGTCCTGTTCCCCTCCAGTCACTGATGCAGAAGGCATTGTTTACTGTAAATAAAATTCTCCAAATATACAAAGGCATCCACATAGTCTGCAAGCTGAGGGAGAAAAGGAACCTTGGAATCCTAGTGTTCTAGGCTGCCAGAAGCAGTGGAGTTCCTAAAGGAGCAAATGGAGCTGCTACTTAGCATATTCCTGGCATCCCCATGTTCATTGTTGCTGGAGACAGCAATCCCTAAGTAAACAATGCCCAAGATAACCTCACATGTGACCTCTCCGTCATGAAAATCATAATATTCCTCTTGGTTCAGCCAGACTCAGGATGGATCTGGCCTTTAGCCTGGAAGTCGATGTTGGGGTTACAACGAACATTCTGCTCACCTGGTTTGACCACTAACATATCCAGGTAAGGCGTATAGCTTTCCCTTCATCACACTAGAGAAGTGAACCAACCAAGCTGATTTCACAGTGAAAGCTCCTGGATTCATCTAGCTTTCAACATGCCTTAGAAGGCCATAGTATCCAGCCACAAGTCAATAGGCTGACAAATGAGCAGAAAAATACGATTACTTGGTGATCAAAGCCGTCAATACCTTAGTTCTAAAAAAGATGTTTTATATCAGTATAGTTATTCACATACAAGGAGGGGAATAATGACCTATATAGGTCATCTTTATATCTATATAGTGTTTACACACTGTTCTTAGCGTTATAACTATTTAGACAAAAAAAAATCACACACCCCTGACATAATTATACTGATACAACTTAAAATTGTAGATCAAGACATTATTTTAAAATAAATGTCTCTTTCCCTCTCCCCACACTTTTTAGTCAAATAAGTAATTTTGCCTTCCTTGGCTTCCCACACTTCTAGCCTTCTCTTGGTGGCTTTACACAGAAGTGTCAATGTACGACTAGAAAGTCTTTTATTAAACTGGATAAATAGCAGTTCTTAAATTGACAATTACTTGTCAATGAAAGGAAATTTACTGCTTGATTTTCACAGTAATCATTGCTTTCAAATGATATCAAATGGATCCCTGTACTCTCCCCTCCAAATAGTATATTGCTACTTCAGACTCTCATGCCTGATAAAGCCTTAAAAGAAGTCTTAAGATTAAAAAGGTGGGTTTTTAAAAAAAAGTCCAGTTTACTCATTCAAATGTCAATTTCACAGCTCACTAGTTATTCCAAAATATATACTGCTTGGCTGAACTACATTTGTACAGAAGTATTGATTTATTTATTTTTTATTTCAAAGATCTGCTTTGGTCCACATTTTCAGATGCTTTCTTGGTCTCATAATGAATTTACAACACAAATGGCTAGTGGAGGACTGATCAGCTGGTAGGGAATAGTTGCATGATCGTTCAAGTTAAATAGCTTATAAGGATTTTTGAACTCCTTACTGGAAGCTTGGAAATGAAGCTGTTTTCTTTTCTAGTGTTTTCATTTTAAGTTCCATGGAGAAATTCCTCTGTTTTTCATAGGATTGCTGATAACTTCCTAAGGTTGAAGTGTTGCTTTTCTCTGGGACTGGAAATCCTTTGAAGCCCTAATCCAACAAAATACTTAAGCACATTGCTTAGCTTTAATCACATGGGTAGTCCTATTGACTTTAATGGGGTTAGTCATCCACACACTTATGTTTTGCTGAGTGAGGAACTGAATAATTTGTTCTGAAAAATAAACTGCATATAAAGAATTGCATGCTCCTTTCAAACTAATTGAAAATAATTAATCCAAATTTTGGACAAATCAGCCCAGACAACATGTTAAGACCTTCATAATTTTGTCTAAAAACTTTTGATTGTTCAGTAGAACAATTTTTTTACATTTGGACAAAAGCAAGAGGCACGCCCCCTTGAGTTAGGGACTGTACAAAGGTGACCAGATGTTTCAATTTTATAGTGACAGTCCCAATTTTTGGGGCCTTTTTCTTATATAGGCTTCAATTGCCCTTCCTCCCTGTCCCAATTTTTCACACTTGCTGTTTGGTCACCCTAGACTGTAGCTTAATATAAAGTCAGTCACTTTATAAGACATATTATAAAAATTACCCTTTTTAACTTTATCAGAAATTCAATCTGTTGTAAGTGTGGGAGGATGGGTGATTCCATGAATATATGTGCATGAAAACATCTTAAAACAAGTAACCTCTTCAGTGGTTTTCCATGTGCCGTAGATGGGGAATTAAATGAAAGTAATAAAAGAAATAAAAAAAGAGTTGGCCCATACAGCCAGAGGAACATCTTTGGCAATATCTACACTACAGTCTAGGTGTGGGATTCCCCTGCTTGCATACAAATACTCATGCTAGTTCTCATCTAGCTGGTGTGAGTATAAATAGCCATGTAGTTGGGGGGTGGGTTGGGTAATGGCAGTGGAAGCATGACTGAGCCATACTGGGTTTGTATCCACCAGTTTTAGGGGGAAGATGGGGCGTTTGTACTTGGCACAGGTAAGTTGTGCTACTGATGATGTGGCTACACTCTTTTTTATACTCATGCTAGCTCAATGAGAGTACAGATATAGCCTGTATGGAAGTTCCAGTCTTCCATGAACACGTTGGCAGTTAGAGAATGATGCAGTAGAGATTGCACTGGGACAGAGCTGCAAATAATTTAAGGAAAATGTATGGAGGCTCCAGGAGGAACTTCTGCGTGGTGGTAAATTAGGGTTCAGGTTACCCATGAGTGTAAAGGTATGGCTGGGGAGAGGACAGAAAGGAGAAACGGAAGGATCCTGATGGAGCATTCCTTCCTCCTGCAAGGATACTTGAAGTCCTTGTACTCAAAGGAGTGCAATATCTGCTCTTCTTTACTGTCTCCTAGAGGTGCAACCCACCCTATATGGGGTAGGGAGGAGATGGAGCCATGTGTCTGACTCACTTCTGCACAAATCAGTAAGACTATCAGAGTACACATCATTGTGGAGATGATGCAGTGTGTGTTCTCCCTTGCATGCCAGGAGCTCTAGAAGGGACTGGATTCCCTCTGGGGTAGAAAAGCTCCAAATAACCCCATTACTCATGGCTTTCTACAATTGCCATAATTGGTCTTACAGTGTCTGCCTCCACATAAAAGATTTTGGGTTTCTTTGATGCTTGGATTACTAGGCAACAATGGGTTTGCGAGTAGCATTTCAAAATATTTCACAAAAGTTGGCAAAAATTAATATTGAATTCACTGAAACATGATGGAGTAAGAGGTAATTTAGCAAAACTCTAGTAACTAAGAATCAGAGAGGTAGCCACAGGACTTTGTTACCTCTAGTAACTAAGGCTTCCTTCTGGGATTCACTCTTTATGTGAAAGAATTCTGCCATTACTTAGTTCAAAAGCATTGGTATAAACTCATTTAAGATTTCTTAACCGTAATGAGTGATAATTTTCAAATCATTTCAAAAATAATTCAATGTATATTTATATGAATAGGAAAGCTATTTGTTAGCAACAAGAATAAAAGATCTCACATCCTTCAACTTTTTTCTCAGGTAGAGGCTCCAATACCAAAAAGCCCAAGTAATTCTTAAATACACACACTACCCAAGTGACCCAAGATATCAGTAAAGATATTTTAATTTAGTACAAAGTGAGTTTATAATGTACTGGATTCAAAGTCAGTGCAACTTGATATATGATGCAACCTATTAATCTATATCTGTCATTAGAACTGATCAGAAGACTTGTGTTAAAAATTAAACTTCAACAAAAACAGGTTATGGTAGAGAACTGTGACTAGTCCATTACACCATTCATTCATCTAGATAATCCATTATAAGAACTTACAAGTTTTCAAGAACTGATCTTTAGTTTTGAGTTGAGTTTGTTGTGAGTTTAACTCTGAGGCTTGAGCAACACTGTGTGTGTGTATGTGTGTGTGTGTGTGTGTGTGTGTGTGTGTGACCTAAGATACGTCAACTTCAGCTATGCTATTTTCATAGCTGAAGTTGTGTATCTTAGGGCGACTTACCTGGCTGTCCACACAGCTGATCCCCCGTGCAGATCTTGCAGAGATGGAGTTCCAGAGTCAATAGGGAGTGTGCTCGGGGATCAATTTATGGCATCCACAGTAGATATAATAAATTAATCCCCGATGGATCGATCACTGCCCGCCAATACGGTGAGTAGTGAAGACGTACCTTGAATTACTACATATTCAGCAATACGAAGGTTTTAACAGTGCAAAACTTCATAAAGTGTTGTGGGAATCTGTGCATATTCACCCATTTGTTGATCTGAATATATACTCTATGGACATGGAGCTAATGGGGGCCTGACTGGAAGTAGTTCTCATGTTTTCTAAAAGTGTTTGAAAAATGTTGCATTATGGTGACATGTAAAGACAATGCAAAGTTGTTACAAAATTTGATTAAACTGCTGATATCACCCCCCTCCGGATTTTTGTTGCAAGTGATTAACAGCCCATTACAACTTAGTGCCTCTGGAAAAAAATATTGTGGGTAAGGAGTGGGAATGGGCTAGCTGGAAATAATTTTATGTAAGAAATTTTTTTCCAGTACGGGGAGAATGTTAAGTGAGCATTATGGCTGCATGGAAATAGATAGAAATAATAACTGTAGCAACTTCTGTTAGTTAATGTCTCCATTTTAACCCCTGGGTTACAGTTGTTTATAGCTGATTGAATTATTCATTGTGAATAATGTTTTGTAATCAAATGGCTTGTACATTTAGGCTTGCAGACTACCTCTTCTACTTTATTCAGTTATCACAAATAGGTCTATAGAGCAAGATATTTAAGCATATGTCTGAGTTTAAATGTGTGAGTAATCCTATTGTCAGTGGAACTATTCCTGTTTAAAGTTAGGTGCAGGTTTAAGTACCCTGCTGAATCAAAAACAAAATATATCCTACACTTTGATTAGTAAGTAGTTTAAATGTAAATAGGTAACTATTGCATAGCTGGGCTGCACATTCCTAGAACTTTTTAAGATTCTTGAATAGAACCATAATCACCACCTTGAAATATAAAGAGGGGTAGTGAGCCCTCAAGTGACTTTTACAGCAGGCTAGTGCATTTTTTTCTCAGTTGTTTTGATTGGCTCCCAAACTCTTATTTCCGCTGTTATACTGTAGAGAGACAAGGGACAATCCTTCAGTGTTTAGGTGAGTTGGTTTAACTGTTCACACTTTGTGTAACTGAGAACTGAAAGGGCATATAACTTGAATAAGAAATTGGTCACTTTTAGTTAGACTCAATATACATCAATACATTTCTACTATAATGCTCCCAAAACAAACTTGTGTGCTAACGATGAGTTCAAATTGAAATCTCCTGAACTGTTTGTTCATCTTCATCTGAACGGTACTCACAAAAATGTGGAGTTCTTTCCTGCATCTAATGATGTCAAATGATTGTCTGGGTATACGCAAGAAGGACAGCTGACTTATTATGGGTTTTAATCAGGCCACAACTTTATTTTATAGATGTCTGGAACTATCTGGGTTCAGTGCAGGCAAATCCATGCTTATTCAAATCAATTTTCCGGGGATTCCACTGCCCCTCCCTTTGTTTCCATCCAGGTCCCCCAGACAACCCATGGCTTGGATCTTACCATCCACCAGCCTCGTAGGAGGATTAAAGTGGGCTATGAGAACTGGGGGTGGGGGGGAGATTTTGGCTCCCTGCCATGAGTCCCTGAATCCCCTCCCCCATTCTATTCCTTTATCCAGTACCTCTTTTTAAGTCCTTTACTAGGCCATTTATTGGGTCACTGGCTTCCCTTCCTATGGAGTACCTGCACTGAAAATCCACCCAACCTTACAAAATAAGTTGCGACGTGGCCTACCACCTTTTCTACTCACCAGAAAAGGTCCTCCCTCACACCCGCTGTGGGAAGGCGAAAAACACACCCTTCATCAAAGCCGATTCTGGTGATGCAGGAAAAATTCCTTCCCAGCCCTCCTTTAAAAAGGGTGACTAGTGTAATGCCCACAGCAGGTTTTAACCCAGGGAACCTCCAATAGGGGAGGGAAGGAGGGTGCAGGCTTCTTTGCTGTGTAAAACAAAGAGACTTGCCCCACCCAGGTATCACACCTTTATGCACATTACTGAGGGGGGGAGTCATTGCTACAAAGCTGACCACAGAGCACCATTTTTACAGGAGTTACTGACCTCGTTCCTCCCCCACCACAAAGCGGAGCTGCCCTTCCTTGGGTAAGCCCAAAGAAACGCTGCACCCCATTAGTTGTGGTGCAGTCACTTCCAATCTAATCCTTAAAACTAGAGTTGGTCAAATTAATCATTCATTGCATTTTCCTTGAATTTATTTTTGGATTTCTTTTAAATGATTTGTGAATATCGTTGGTGAATAATTCTTGATGTGCTGAGCAATGAAAATTCTACAATCAACATACAATTTGTGCTTTCTTAGTTAATTATATTGAAGTCTACATGATACTGTTTCCATTCCTTGATTGGTTGATGTACTTAATAAAAAAAATTGCAATTAATATGAGTGTACAGTCTGAAACTGTTTATTGATGGTCACCATTCGGTATTCAACAAATCCAGAAAAAAATGAGTTTGTCAAATTTTATACAATAGTCCAGAAAAGCACATCCATGTATTTCTATTATCAGTCAGGAAGAGTCTTACCCTATAAGAAGTTGTAGAATTCAGTAGCTGTTTGTTTTTAAATTTACAATTCTGGTGACCCCGAATGAAAAAAAGGAAAGTTTGGGGGATCTCCATCATTGCCCTATTTTTACTTCATCTTTTTATCTCCCTGTGTGTTTTACTCCATCTCTATTTTTCTTATAGGAATCTCCCACAAAAAGCTTATCTGCCAGAATTCAGTTTTTTTTTAAAAAAATATCAGTGCTACAGTTTTTCAGAAGACTACAAAATCTGTAGTCAAAGTCTTTAAGGTGTCACAGGACTCTTTGTTACCTCTACAAAATCTGGTGCCTTTTGCATCACTAGCTCCATTCCTTACAGCAGAAAGTATAATTTCCTCCTCTTGGGCAGAGAGGGGCATGTATCAGGGCTTAAAAAAAAGTGCAGTGATGTATAAATGTGCACTGGATTTTTTTAAAAGTGTATTGACCTTTTAGAAGTGGGCATACTAGTAACATCAAGTGACCTGTGGAATTTTAAACACGTCCTTAAAGTTACCAGTGGTGCTGCTTAATCAACAATGACATTTTGAATGTTTTTGTGTTAAGTTGCCTGAGACTGCATCTCAGCCATGCAATAACTTTCATTTGCAGAGACATCAATTCTGGCACAAGAGCAAGAGAGGTGAAACAGAACTGGGGTGGATGCCACAGGTTTTTTCCTTCATAAGTATTCAATTCCATAGCAACTTGATTCCAACAAGACTATTCTGCCACATCTTCTGCTGTGTAATTTGCAAACAGATTTTTTTTTTAAGAAATGGGCTTGTAAATCTTATTTCTGATTCTGTTGCTGATTGAAATATTAACCGATCTCTCTCTAAGCACTTGTCCACCACTTTCCATTGCTTTACATAGAATCATAGGACCCGAAGGGACCCCCAGGTTGTTCAGATCATTTTATTTTATTTCTTTCCTTTCCGGTTTGCCTGCAACTAATTCATATTTTTGATCCTTCATTTCTATGTAGAGCTCTCTAAGTTAGATACCATCACTTGCACTTTCCTGTTATATTTACAGTATTTCACTGTTTCCTGTAGTCTGTGTACCCAAAACTGAAGCAAAGGTGCTTTTGCTCTCTGGGTGTCTACGTGGATAAAGAAAAATGTTCTGTTTATAAATTAAGTACATTTAAGGAATAAACTAATGATGACAATACATAACAATTTATGGTGAAGAAACATGATAGAAATCTAAAACTGAAGACATCTCATCTTATTCTGGGCTTGACTGTGGAATTACCACAAGTTCCGAGTAAGGTGTTATGTATAGTTGTGCTGCCTCAAGCTAAGGAGCAAATTCTGATTCAGTCCCAATTTGGTCACAAGCCCTCCCTTGCTTCATCAGGCTGGGGTGGGAGAAATTCTGTCAGCCATTTTACTTCACAGAATTAGAACTAGAAGGGATCTCAAGAGCTCATCTAGTCCAGTCCCCTGCACTCAACGCAGAGCTAAGTATTATCTCCCTCCTCCTTTTGAGTACTTGAAAACTGTTATCCTGTCCCCTCTGCCCTCATCCCTAGGATGCTGCACCCCTGCAGTGCTCCCACTGTTAGGGGTTAAACTTATTTACAGCTTTGTTTATGATTGCTAAGCAAAAAGTTTCTCTGTTAAAAGTTATTGTATTCTGTCAGCATCTTTTGCTTGGCCATGTATTTAGACTCTGTGTTCTGTTCTCACACAGATTGTTGATTTTTAGTCAGTGTTGCCTTTATCTTAAGATTATGCTTTTGTAACTTCTGTATTTGAATGAATGCTGAATTGTCTGAGAAAACAGGTGGTGACCCAGGTCATGGAGCCCTGGTTTATGTAATTGTCTGTCAGTACGCATGCCCCTAGCAAATGTATTAACTCAGGCCACTCCCTTTCTGTCTGTAACTCTATACATCTCTCATGATGTCTTAAAATAAACTGAACCTTCTCCTTCCCCCGAAAGGAGGGAGCGTGAATGTTCTGCCTTGATCAATGGCTGTTTGTTTAACTCTTCATTGGTCTCTGACAGCTTGTGAGCGTTTTACCTCCAGCTCCGCTCTACCCAGAGGTGACGTGCTTTTGATTTACCCTAACACCACAATTTCAGGGTCTCCCCACTCGGGGAACCCTCCTCCCACTATCCTCACCTTGCCTCAGTCGAGGCAACTGCCAGTCACCACTTTCCGCCCTTCTCTGGGGCAGACTGCAGTATCATTGCCACTCATCACCAGCAAGGAGGGTTTGGCTTTCTGCTTCTGTAGCTCTGGGCTGTCCCCTGCAATCCAAGTACCCTTTGTTGGGCCTTCACCTAGGCCCTGCAGCCTGGATATTTCCAGGCCAGAGCTTCCCCAGCTCCTCTTGCCTTACCCCAGCCCTGCACCACTCTAGGTACCCTGTCAAGCTTACCCAGCAGCCAGGCCCGTCTGCCTCTGTTGCCAGAGGAGACTGTCTCTCTGTTCTAAACTGAGCCCTTTTATCAGGGCCAGCTGGGCCTTAATTGAACCTGCCATAGCTGTGGCTGCTCTGCCCAATCAGCCTGGGAGCTGCTGGCTCCCAGCCACAGCCCTTTGTGGGGCTGTTTTAAACTCTTTTCCACTGGAGTGGGGCAGGTGCCCCACTACACCCTGTTGGGCTCCAATGAAGTGCTCTTATTAGCCATACTGCTAGGTCACTCCTCCCAGGAGACTAGCCTGCTCTGGCAGAGTTTGCCCTTTATTTCTTCCTCTCTTAGTAGGTTTTCTCTCACTGCCTCCCTTCCCCAGAGACTCTAACAGCTTCCAATAGGGATCTCACCATTCCCTGTAGGCCCTAATTCATGGTCCTCCAGCAGGAAACTGACCTACTTCCTATGGATATTTTCTCTGTAGGACAGTCCTGCCTCCTCTGCACTCTTGCTTCTTCAGTCTGCTTAGAAGGCACAGGTCACTAATAAATCCTTACCCAGCTCCACCCTCTAACAGAAGGTATTCGTTCAGTCACCCTACAAGTATGGACCATGACTTTAATTGGGTTTCTTTCCCTTCTCTAGAAGGTGATGGGAATTTATCCCATCACAACAACCTTAAAATCTTTTAATGGAATCATGATGCCATGATTTTTTTATTTTATTTTTTGACTCAGTCCTTACTCCACCTACTTCTTACTGAAATCAATGAGAGCCCAGTCTGAGTACAGACAGAGTTAAAAAAAAAATGAGGACCTAACTATTTGGTCCTTTGTTAGTATGGAATTATTCTTTTATTTAATCTTTGTAGCAATAAGAACTTTGGACACAAGTCCCAGGATAAAATTTGCCACATAACTATGTAAAATGGAACCTTACAAAGAGTATTTGCTAAAATGAAATTTCAGCTATACTACTGGGGTAAAACCGGCTTTCTGGTGCTAACTGTTTAGGGCCTCCTAGATCATGCACATAATAGGTTTTGATATATTACAGAGAATAGTAAAATGCTGTGAAATAAATTAATCTCTGTGTTGGCAATATAACCAGCCTGATCTCCAGAAAGCTCTTTACCCAGTGTTCATAAAGAGAGAGATTTATTTTAGGAGACATGGTTCTCATTGTGCATAGATGCTGTGCTATTTTGCAGTGTACTTTAACTACTGTACTCCTGAATATCAGAAGTGAACTGAATTATAATACGCATCTAGAACATCCAAACCTCTACATAGCTAACAAAGCAGGAAAAGTCCCCCTAATCATTCTGTAAAGCCATGAATTAAATTGCACTGTATTTTTCATTAGGTTCTTCATCAGCAAACACTCTATATAATGTACCCTGGTGTAAAAAGATGAATGCCTACTTAAAATATCAGTAGAAAGCTGAATCAATAGTCTCTGTTAAATAAAATGAAGATAATTTTGCACAGCTTGAAACATGTACTCTTTTCCCACGCAGCAGTAAAATAATATCAATATTTTAGGTTTACATGGAGTTGTGAAGTAGATGAGTGACTATCTCTTCTTATGACATGCAGATGCCACTTTGGGACACTTAAGAAAATCACATACCTTGCTTTTTTATATCCAAGTGTTAAGCATATTAGTAAGCAAAAATATTATTTGTATAGAAAAGAATCTCTTTTCACCAGGGCATCTAGTTAGCAGAGGAATTTTATGATGGCCTTCCTCCTGATTTGTGTGCATGAGAGAGAGAGAGAAAGAAATCGGGTAAAAAATATTTCTCATGGTGTAAAAATTTATTTTAGTGAGTTAGAGTGACTCATGAGTCACTTCACAGTCACAAACTCATGAGTTCTATAGTCTATTCCATGAACATAATGTTAATGTTTCATGTTTATTTCATTATTTGTTTAATAATCAACAGTGAAGGTCATTTCTTGGACCTTGCTTACTGACAGTCTGCTCTGTATTCTTTGCACACCTGTTTACGTCAATTAGAGTTAATGGTGCCCAAGGAATGCAAGATCAGGCACTCAAAGTTGAATTTGTCTCTTCTGGAATCATTGTTGCTGAAGCACTTTGAAATCTATGGTTAAGAAGTGTCAGTTACAAAGTATTATTATTATTATTTTATTTTATTATTCATGATTGTGACAATTTGGGGACTCTGTCTATGTATAGCTTATTAATTCAATCTGATACTATGGACTCTCTGTGTATCTAGCAAACTACAAACTCCACTTTGATTGTAAGGCTGGTGTGTCTGCTGCCCTTGTCTCCATCTTGGGCCTGGGCTACACAAGCGGGGGGTTCAAATTAAGGTACTCAACTTAAGCTATGCTATTTGACTTACCTGGCTGTCGTCACTGGCTCCCCCGTTGACTCCGTTTACTCCTCTTGGTGAGCTGGAGTTCCGGAGTCGACAGGAGTGCTTTCAGGGATCAATTTATCATGTCTAGGACTGGTATGTTTCTGGACCTAGAGGTTCAAGTTGTGCACTTAGCTGCAAGCTTAAGGATGTTATTGTACATTTGAAATTAGGCAACGCTATCCCTAATGATAACTGTTTTAACAATCAGTTTTCCATTAAGACTAAATTACAAATATATTTTGAACACTTTATTTGCAAGCACTAAGCACTTTCGTGTCTGTCACATTTCATGCTTTGGACTTGGTATTCTAGCAACTTTGATGATTTGCTTTATATTTCATTTCCATTTGTTTATAGAATTTTGTGTCCCAGTACTTGAGATAAACCTCTTGTGTCAGTGAGTTAAGATTAGATTTAACTTCTGACCGGATGTAACATGGATGTAACTTGCGTTCTAAGGAATATACAAAGGGCATTCAAGTTCAAGGTATCTTTAAACCTGCAATCGTGCAGATTTGTTAAGACAGGTGGTGCTTCAAATACAGTGTAATTAAGGAAAGCAGCCCAGTGAAAACCCTACAGGCATTTACTGTTGCTCATAGAGTTTGTCTTTCATTGTCTGTTTTTAATGTTTGTCAGTATATATTGCGAACCTGTGGTAACATCAGGAAAGAACCAAAATCTCTTTCAAATTGCTTTACTACAGAGATGTTTGGGATGCAATTAGACATGCTACATTAACAGTGTAGTGGGCTGAAAACAGACAGGTTTATTTATGACAATTAATTTCTGGCAGTAATATATTTCTGCTCCACTTTCAGATCTCTTCTATATTTTCTATTGATATATGAATATGTTACAATAATACAAAATACACATACCTTAGAGTGCTCCAGTGATGATTTCAGGTTCATTACAAAAATGCAAAAAATGACTATGCCTTCATTCCTCTGCTGCACACCCTCTTCTCCCATCTAAGTTACAAGATAGAGTCCCCATGAGTGAGGTACTAAGCAGCATAAGTAGGTGTATCAAAATTTGGTCCTCAGAAGCCAAGTTAAAAAAAATGTACAGAATACAGGAATTATTTTCCCTCTGTTTGGAGAGAGAGTTCTGGGCAGACATTACTTGATTGTAGAAATGAGTCACAGTAGATATGACCATGCTTTATGATTATTTATTGCAATCATATACTTAAAGTAAAAGCTTAATAAATACAAAAATAATTGAACCAAAGGAGAGGAGAGAAACAATTAAACACTGTAAAAAGAAACAGCTGCAAATATGAGGATGAATAGACCCTCTCCTCCTACTCACCTAAGGTTTCCAAATTTAACATTGAAATATAATATTAAAGGGGTTAAGGGGTAGTACTCTGAACTGCCATACTACAGCCCTAGGTTTGATTTCTTGCTCAGGGAATTAGCACCAGTGAGAGTGTTACAGTAATGTTGTGGTTTTTGCCATGGCTAATGTTGCTTAGCAGTGAACCTTATGCTTAGCTAAGTTACAAGATACATCCTATCTGGTGTCTGCCACAATGAGGGCAGTTGTGTAGCACTTTCATGTCAGGTTGGTATCAAGTGAGATAGTGGGGTAGGATGTGCAGAATGACTGAGGGAGGAGTAGAGACACAATCATCAATCCAAAATAACTCAAATTTAGTTAGAGGAGCTGATGGTTGAAGTCTTTAATTTGTATTGCTTTACAAAAGTGCCAGATACACAGATTTGGAATCTGAAGTTCTCGTTCTACAGAACAGGATAGGCATCAGCAATGCAAACTTGCTCAACACAGGGCTTGGCTACACTGACATTTTATAGTGCTCTAACTTGCTGGCTTGGGGGGGGGGGGGATGAAAAAACTTCCCCCCCCCAACCATAGCAAGTCTGAGCACTTTAAAGCGCTCCTGTGGACAGGCTTTGAGTGCTGGGAGCTATGCTTGGCACTAATCCCCTTGTGGAGGTGGATTACCAGGAGCGCTAGGAGAGCTCTTTCCCAGCATTCGGGCATGACCACACTTGCACTTCAAAGTGCAAGGAGGGTTTGGAGGGGTGTGATTTTTCACTTGTAAAGGTGAACACATGCCTCTCCAAAGCTACTCGTACAATTTTAACCTTTATGTAAATAAGTGAGGTTCTGTGCAGGTCAACTTGAAAGAAACAATCATAACAGAGTTTTCTACAAAAATATATTCTCCATGCCTTCAAATCACTAGTAATTTAATCAGCAAAGGAAAACTCAGTGATATTTCAAAAATGTTTAAATAAACATATCTGGCAACTGTTTTCCAGATGCTGCAATTTTCTCCATGAAATAGAAAATTGCATACTGCTTAGAGTACCGAATGACACAGATTGAAGACATACTCTTGCTCTAGGGTGTTCATATCAGCTAATCATATGGTTTGTGGCTAAAATATGTACCCACAACAATTGAGGGCTGTTACTCAGGCTGGCGAATAGCTGTCTAGATTGGTAGCATTAATAATCCTATTTAGTTCTCCTTGAGGACAATCTTAGTAGCTTCTATAGCAACTCAGAACCCTCCATCCGTTTCCACTGTAAGGATTCGATGCAACAGTCTTTAATTATATAAAATTCCCATTGGATTCCATGAGATTTTTGCCTGAGTAAGGACTGCAGGATTAGTCCTTCAGGCTATTAGCATGTTACATTAATGAAAATTTAATTTAAATAATTTTCTACTGATTGTACCTTGCTAAATATGAATATTCTGATGTGATTTAAACCAAGAGCAACTATTTTTGAGAAATAAGTCACCCCCATCAGAAATTTCTATCTGGTCTACTACATTCTATGCCCCATAAAAACTTTTATTTGATCTGTTCAAGGATTCAGTCTTAAACATTTTTTTAAAAAAATATTTCTTCCACATTTCCTCTGTATTTTCACTAAAAGTTCATTGGTCTTCCCCACTTCTCCAGCATATCTCTGGAGCTCTTAACCTCTAGCCAGTAGATCTGAGTTGACAGCTCCTTCTGGAGTTGTTGCCACCAGACTCAATAAATCCGGCTATAGGGGTTGTTATTAGTGCCAAATCTTTTTTATTTTTTAAAAAATCACATGTACTCCACCTCCATAGCCCAAGGCCCAATACCCAGTGTCTCTCTGAAAAATCTAAAGCTCTTATATGGCAGCTACACATGTCAGGTATAGAAAAGAACTCAGTCATTATCTTGCTAAACTGTTGAGCCAAAATGAACGTACAATGATGCAAGAATAACTTCTGTAGTGAAAAACTTTTCCCACTGTTTTAAAATGTGTACTTTACTATATAATTTATATGAAGTAGCACACATTTCAAACACCACAAATATGTATATATTAGCCATTTTATTCATTCTACAGTTTGAGAGAGAAGTTTCTTTCAATAGCATTGTGTTTTTCCTATCCAAAAAGCAACCATTTACCTTCACTCAGAATTATATTTATTTTATGGTGGGAGAACAACTAAACAAGAAAAAATAAAAGTAAGGCAGGGTGCCTAATCATGTGTCTAGGGGGCTGCACCTGAACACAAAACAGCTGCTATCTCTGCAGGTCTCCATTTAGAGGTGAAATGCACAGAAAGTCAGTCATGATAGACACAAGCAACATGCATAACAGAGTGAATCACATTGAATCAACTTATCTGTGTTCCCTACAGAAACTAACGCTGAATAATTTGAGCTTTCTCCTTTAGCAAATTGAACTCTAAATACTCATGGTAGTGAAACAAAGATTTGGTTACTTTAGCAAAAGTAATGTCGGCTTCAGATTTTTAATGGTGTGAGCCAGATTCTCAGCTGGTATAAACTGGTCTGCTTCCAATTACTTCAGTGGAACTATGGCAATTTGAACCAGCTGATGCTCGGGCCCAGGTGAGATTTACTTTGTTTTACTTTTTCCCAGCAGTTATTTTAAATTAATTCTTTTACTTTGCCTAAAGAGGAAACAAGTCAGATGTAAAATATTTACCATGCAAACAAAACTTCAAAATATATTTATAAAAAGTAAGAGCTCAGCCTTATAAAGACACAATGAATATCTATAAAAACACATACACTACAAAGAGTCTGATTCAATGCACATTAAGAAAAAAGGGGAGTCTTTCCACTCATTCAACTGACTATGGATCAGCCCTCCAAGGTGGATTCAGACAAGGTACAGTTGTGATTTAGCATGGTCTTTTAGGCTCTTATAAACAAATCCCATGTGTGGCTGTCTGTAAAGGAGGGAGGAAAATGATTGAAGTGTTAATGAAGAAAAGCTACTGATCACAGCACAAATTTGTTTTATCTCTAATGAACCCTGTCACCTTTTAGAAACCAGTATGACAGTCATTTTATTTATCCTGTATGATATGATTGGCAGATTTATGTTGTCCTTTGGATTAGACTGGTTTTACAAATATTGATGTTTTGAATTTTTAAAGGTTTTAAAAACATCTATTCTAGCTCATAGAAATATCAACATGAAAATAGTGATTAAAGTTTGATCGCTGTTCTTCATCCTTCTCTTTCTGATTTGACTTTCTGTATCTGTCATTTCCAAAAAATATAGCAAGACACTTGTTAAATGTCAGTCTGCAGAATAAATGGCAAAAGGGAAATAAAATTTTTGCCTCGTCTTCCATTCCTTCCTTCGCAGTCACACCAGAAAAGCTGTCAAATCAAATTCTTTATACCACTCTTCTTCAGCTGCATTTTTGTTTCACTCCTGCTGATTTTTATGCATTACACAATTTGATCTAAAGCACTGTGTTTTTGTTTTTTCCTATTCTTTACACATGTTTTATTCACATATTACAGTACCTACTGGGTTATTGTTTTGTTGTATACATCTGTATGTGTCTTCTCTGTTATTATATTAAATGAAGTAGACAGGCTGATAAAAGTGAAAAGAGATAAAGCTGTGATATGAGGCAATGTTTTACTGCTACTAAATGAAGAATCACTTATGCATTTTCTTTTTTTCAAATTTCCAGTATTTGGAAACATCTAAAGAGAATGAGGATGGTGGTGGGGGAATGTATCTTCTATTGCACCTTTGCAACCTCAGACTTCGTTGGGGTGTCTGTGTGGAGAATGGGGCCCTAAATAAGTAGACCTCCCCATTTTAATCATGTTGCTTTTGTTTTGTAACTGTGAATGCAATGATGGTGCAGAATGGAGAAGACCTACCTGACAATATTTCAGTTATGCAAGATATAAGATATACCTGAATGTCTGTCTGGATCTTCCTGTAACTGAAAGATCAAAGGCACAGGCACTTTTCCTTAAATAAATAGCATACTAGGTTGGAGAGAGGATGATGAGTTTACCCAAGAATGTAGTAGTATAAAAAGACTTCACCCATTTATTGGTGTGAAAGATCCTATGTAGGAAACAAGATTTCACACCCAACCCATATACCTGAACCCTATACCATTGTCTGGCAGGCTAAGGCCATGTCTATGCTAGCACTTTGGCAATACTTCTGTTGATCAGGAGTGTAAAAATGTTTCCCGCCAACATAGCGACTGCCGCTTGGTTAGCTGATTTTATGATGTCAACTGGAGAGCTCTGACAGCAGCCCAACCGTATCAGTATAACCGTGTCGTTGTAAGTGTAGACATGGTCTAAGATGTGTAGGTGTTTGTAGAGGAGCATGGTTTAAAACTCTGAATAGACAGGGCTTGAAGATTTCAGGTATCGCTGTATCTAAATTGACTTTGTTCAGAGACAACTAACTCTTTTTCTTTCTCTTCTTTTTTTCTGTTACATAGACTACTTTCTGAGACAGGAATGAATAGCAGTGGTTTTCAAACACAGACATTTTGGATCAGGATACTCTACAAAGAGCTGATTTTGAATCTGTTGAATGTTTGAATACAGTGGGTATTATGTTGACAGTGATAGAGATGAAAAGGTAGGTACTAAGGGAGATGAAAGTGCATGAGAGTGTTATGATGAATTCTTGTCAGTCCTAGAGGCAGAACATGTTGGCGGTGGGAAATGACAGACAAACCGAGGAGAAGATCTGAAGAGAAGCAGGCAGAAAAGACAAGTAGAGAGAGAAATTACTGTTTCATGTAAAGGAAAAATGAGTAGTGTAGAAATGGTCAGCAATATGGATTAGAAATTAGCTATTTTCAGCAAAGTCTCCTTAGTTTTCTATGTTCTATCTCACTGAAACTTTCCCAGGAATTTCTTTTTATTTAGCGGTGAGCGTATGAGATCTACATCTACCCACTGTCCTTGCCAGAAGAGTTGTACCTGACAAAGCTTTACCAGAAGCACTGCAAAGATTTCTAAAGCAGACTTATCACTGACCTACCTACTTTTAAATTAGTTTCCATTGCTTCTTGTAGACTGTGGGCTAAAGCTTTTTTTTTAAGTTAAAACCTCCAGAATATTTACTTAAGTCTCTAAACTTTAACTTTTTGCACTACTTATACACCCAGCAACCTCTCTTGCCAGCAAACCATGGAGTTAGTATTACAGGATATTCATGGTTACTTGGACAATATACCGGTCACAGGACCTTGAGAACCAACTGAAAGTACTTGATGGACTGTCTAAGTATGATCATAAAACGAACAAGTCAAAAGGTGAATTTTCAGAGGCTCCATGCTGATACAAATGGTTTGTATAAACAATCTTGCAGTTGTTTATGCAACTTAAGTTGCATAAACAACTGCAAGATGCATCAGGTTACATTTGTTTGGGGCATAGTTTTTTTGCCTAATTTAGTGACAATATTACAGCTGCTAAACAAACTGTTACACGATGAGTAGAAATGGTGTTGGTCCACAGAGTCTACCAAGGCTTTTGATGATGCCGAGAAGCAAATAAAGATGAAAAAGGGGCCCTTGCATACTATAATACATCATTGTCTATAGAGTTACTTTTGTGACACTTTCTCACATGGAATAGAAGACATATGCAATGTCACATATGAGGGAAAATCATACTGAAAGGCCAATTGCTGTGCCTTCTAGATCTCTTATCTCTGCAGATTACAAAAGCAGATTTATTGTCATCCTTGAATTTGGAAGCAGCAGATAAAATACTGAAGGGGAAGGAGAGTCAGTCGATATTTTCTCTGCCACAAATGGAACCCTTGAAAGGGACATATGCTGTGTTACAGTGCATAAGTAAAAATGATACATTGCTAGTTCAAGCATAACTTTAAGATGAATGGGTGGACCTATACCCACATACAGTCTTCAGCTTTTTTTATCCAAAAGTGAACTTGCATGTTGTTGATTATTTGCATTGTAGCATATAGAAATATCAGTCATGGATCAGGACTGCATTGGGCTAGGTGTAGTGCAAAACACAATATAGACAGTTCCTGCCCCAAAGATCTTACAATATAAGTCTGTGACAAGATCCAACATATGGATACAGGAAGATGATGAAGTTCAAGGAAACAATGAGACAGTAGTTGTCAGCATGGTAGACAGTGGTCTCAGCACACCAGGAGCCGAACCACTGTCAAGTTTTCTTGTGGGTCTCAGAATGAAGTAGAGTTTTAAAGAGGATAATGAGTTAGTTTCATGGAGGCATATGGGAATCTTTTTCCAAGTATGAGGAGTAGCATGAAAGGTTTTTGAAATTTTAGCAAGTGGACAGAGGTTGACATCATGGGCTGATTGGAAGCAGTAAATAACTTGATGAGAAATGATGAGTAGAATTGAGGTAGGCGGTGATGAGAGGATATTTTTTCCTCATGAGAAATAATTTGGAAGGAAATTATAACCATGTGCGCATTGTAACAAGAAGGTATGATAACTTACATCCCCAGTGTGTCTTATCTCCGTTTCTTTTCCAAAGTTTCTTGTTCTGTAATGTCAGGATGAAGTTGCTGATCCAGCAACACCAGACGTACAGATGCTGTTACATATACTGTTGTGATGCCTTTGACTTAATTATCATTCATATTTTTCTGATTAAATTCTTGGTTCCAGATGATTTGGCTCATAATTGTTTTCAACATCATGAAATTGGCCCTTTTAAAGCACTGAAAATATATAATATAAAAAAGACAGGAAATTATGGGGAAGTTTCCCCCACTACTCTGCTACTTGCACCTGATATGTGGATGTGTCATTTGAGGATTTCAGTTTTTAGTGCTGTCATTTTTGACAGATTATGTTTACTTTGGATTTTCCTTTAATATCCTTAGTATAAGGATGAAAGAAGAATAATACAGAAAATGTAACTATAACTAGATCTGTTTTTGAATTGAAAAGCTTTTAAAGGTTTCTTTTGACATTTTTATTTTGAGTTGGTTTGTGCTGACAGCAGATAGGTAAGAAAGATGTGTACCATTAAGCTGAGAGGTGGCATTATTAGAGCATAGAGAAATATGGTCAATAAATTTTCAAGCTCAAATAACAGTTCTTCAGTTTTACTGACACTTTCTTCATAGATCAGTAGACTAAAATCTAAGGACTTAAGGAGACACATCTGGTTCTCTACCTTTCCTCAGTTAATCGGAGTAAAACTACATTAGGGATGCCATTTTCTCTTCTATATCACTGCTTCAGCCCCTCCAAAGAAAAAAAAAATCAAGCTTCAGTAAAATACACCATTATTGATTACTCAAAAAAATACATTACCACACTGCAATGTTCTACAAATCAAGCAGCACCAAAGCCACTGGTAGGCTGTAGTTTATTCCTTGCTTTTATTTATATCAGAAGAATATATCTAAGAGATACATGAGATCTATGCCACCACAGACTGAATGCAAAATACAACACTGACACAAATATGACAAGAAAAGATCAGTGTCTGCCTTCCTGTGTAACGTTCATTATAGAAAGGGAGTATCCATATTTTTGTCACTAACTGGGCTGTCGAATGAGGCAGCTTCCAAATTCTAATATTGGCAATATCATTTTTAGGAATATACACTGTACTGGTGACCACCAGACAGGGACAGATTTAGGGGCAGGTGACCTAGGTGATCTCGGGGGGTGCCAGCCTTGGGCGGGGTGGGGTAGGCATGCTGATTTTGTTAGAAACAAAAGGGGAAAAGGAATGTTTGAAATGAAGTGTTTCGGGTATTCCATATGTGGATTCATTTTTCACTATCTTCCTGAATGGTCTGGAAGACTTTACTGGAAGAGGCCTAACAGAACTGTTTATATATGTTTTGAATGAGACTAATATAACAGTTCAGGACTGTCACAGTCAAGTCTACAACAACAGCACAAACATGAAGATGCCATCCCTGCTGCCAAAGAGTTGAGCCTGTCTTCAAGGAAACTCATGTTCATCGGCAAAACCAAGAGTTTTGGTTATGAGGGCACGATGATGGAATGGGAAGCTTGGAAGAAAAATTCAAGAGAGGTTTTTGGATCGCTTGTTGACACTGCTAGAGTGAAGGGTTTGGACAAATGCAGCACCATGAAAAGACCTGGGAGTTTTGTATGACCTTATTAAGATGCCAGCAGGCAGGAAAACACTTTTGATCAATTGTACAGAACTTCACTGGACACTAACATGTAGGAATGATAAAGACCACTTTGTCGAATTGGACAATATCTGTCACATTTTGCTATATGAGGTGCACTCTCCACTCCAAGTTCTCCAATGTATTCATGATGGAGAGATGAAGGACTCTTTTCCTAATGTGTGGACAGCTTTGAGGATCCTGCTCAAGCTGCCAGTTAGAGTCGCAAGTGATGAGTGTGCATTTTCAAAGCTCAGGCATCATTAAAACATATCTTTGATCAATGAAGGCCAATGAGTGACAGACATGGCTTGCTCTTTTATTGTTTGAAAATGCAATTGTCCAGTCTTTGGATCTCCCTGATGCACTGCTTCAGTTTGAGAGTGGAAAGGCGAGAAAAATGACCTTTTGAACTAAAGGACTAAGGTCAACATTCTAAGACTGTCACCTACTGAAACACAGTTTAATAGTTGTCTACTGAGTGTTAGTGCACAGTTCAATTTCTTGATGCTAGTACATTTCAGTTATTCTTAAAATTAAAAAGTTTGTATAAGGTTAGAGGAAATGGTTTGTTTAAAAAATTTATTATATATATGGCATGAATAAATACAGATTTACAGATCCTACCATGCAAATTTATCATTTTATATGACAGGAATAAATCATGTAAGCAAACTGTATATCAAAGTCATGAGATGAACTACTAATGCAATAACAAATAAGGTATTCAAAAGTTTAACAAATTCAGGGGACACCAAAGATGCTTCTTACCTGGGGTGCCATTTGGTCTAAGGCCAGCCTTGTCAACAGAGAATACTAAACATCTCTATGTGAAATGCTATCTGTATTTAAAAAATATATCCTGTATCATCCTCACCATATACCTTGGATTGTGATGTCAAAAATTCATGGGGGTGAACTAATCACAATATTTAAATGTGAAACCATTAGGGGGAAATGCTGAAGGAAATGTTTTGGTAATTCTGTCAGTGGCACTTCTGAGTTGATACAAAACCAGAATCTGGCCTTTCATCAAATGTTAGGCTCTTTCCTTCTGTTTTTGTGTCTTCTAGATATCAGGCAATTCTGAACTCCTAATATTTTTTTTTGCCATTAAATAGTCTATTGCAGTGAGTGACTAAATTTCACTATAGCTTCCTTTTGTCTGCCTAAAAGTCCCCCAAAACTTGATGGGCATGACATTTTTCTCCACTTCGTATCCTAAATTGGCAAACAATGTTGTTGTAAGCTTAAACAGTTTTACATTAAGCCTGATGGTGTTAAGTATTTAGTGGAGGACTCAGTTTATATGAAATAGTTCTATATACATATATAAAACTATTCCATATAAATTGAGTGTATATACAGTAGACTCCCGATTATCCGGGCGCGGGTTAACTGGGATGTCTAAAGGGGTCGGTAGGGGAAGCCTCAAAGCGGCTGCCCTGCTTTCGGGCTTCTCCCATTGGCCCCTTATGAGCTGGGGTCTCAGCCTGCAGCCAGCCTGGGTGTAGGAAACCCAGGCTGGCAGCTGGAGCTGAGACCCCAGCTAGCAGGAGCCTGCGGGAACTAAAGCAGCAGCAGCAGCCGGTTGAGAGCTCGGCCGCTGCCACTTCTCAGCTCTCTGCCGCTTTAGACTCCCCCCCCCCCCCCCACGCAGGCTCCTGTCAGCGGGGGATCTCAGCTCCCACTGCCAGCCTGGGCTTCCTACACCCAGGCTGGCAGCAAGTTGAGACCCCGGCTGGCAAGGATCCACGGGGGGAACCCCAAAGCGGCGGCAGGCTGAATGCTCAACCCTCCGTCGCTTTGGGCTCTCTCCCCAGGCTCCTGCCAGCCGGGGTCCTTCTGCCTGCCCCAGTCAGCTCCCGCTGCCAGCCTGGGTGTAGGAAGCCCAGGCTGGCAGCGGGAGCTGAGACCCCCGCTGACAGGAGCCTGGGGGGAAAGTCTAAAGCAGCAGAGAGCTGAGAAGCGGCAGGGTCCGAGCTCTTAGCCGGCTGCTACTGCTGCTTTAGAGTTTCCCCGCAGACTCCTGCTAGCTGGGGTCTCAGCTCCCGCTGCCAGCCTGGGCTTCCTACACCCAGGCTGGCTGCAGGCTGAGACCCCAGCTAGCAAGGGGCCAGCGGGGGGGACCCCAAAGTGGCGGCAGGGTTTCCCCCACTGGCCCCTTGCCAGCCGGGGTCCTGCCTCCTGCCCCAGTCTGCTCCCGCTGTCAGCCTGGGTTCCCTGCACCCAGGCTGGCAGCGGGAGCTGAGTGGGGCAGGTGGCAGGAGCCTGGGGGGAAACCCCAAAGAGGCGGCAGCTTGAGTGCTCAACCGGCTGCCTCTTTGGAGTTTCCCCGCCGGCTCCTGCTAGCCGGGGTCTGAGCTCCCGCTGCCAGCCTGGGCTTCCCACACCCAGGCTAGCAGGGGAGCTGACTGGGGCAGGTGGTGGGACCACCACCATCCCCCCCCCAACATCCCCAGGGCAGCCGGTGAACCTCCCCCCCCCCCCCAGTAGACGCTTGACTATCCGGGATTTTATTAACCGGGATTAAGGTTTTCCCGATCATCCCGGATAATTAAGAGTCTACTGTATATATATCTATATATATAAAAGTCAAATGGTGTATGCATGTATGTATGTATGTGCACTTACTCCTTCCACACCGTTTGAGCTAGAGACTTGAAATTTGGTACAGTTAGAGGCCTTAGGGTCCTAATCAGGGTAAGAGTCGAAAATTTTTCAAATCTCATCTCTGACGCCCCCGAGGGGTGAAATTATTTAAAGGCCAATCACATCAGCTGGCAGCTGCTGTTCTCTGTGACATAGTTATGATGTCATAATACCCCCTCCAACGGACCCTGCGCTCGCTCAGCTCTCTGCCCCCTCCTCCCTCCAACGGACCCCGCACTCACTCAGCTCTCTGCCCCCTCCCCCCTCCAACGGATCCCGCACTCGCTCAGCTCTCTGCCCCCTCCCCCCTCCAACGGACCTGAGTTGGGTTTGGTCGGAGGGTAAGTGAGGTGGGGGTGTCGGGTTTGGTCGGGGGGGTAAGTGAGCCGGGGGTGTCGGGTTTGGTCTGAGGGGGTGGGAAGGTGTCGGGGTGGGTGAGGGGTGAGGGGTGGGTGTTGGGGTTGGTCAGGGGGTGTTGGGTTTGGTGGGGGGGTAAGGTGGGGTGTTGGGTTTATTTGGGGGGGATGGGGAGGGGAGCCGGGGTTGGTCGAGGGGTAAGTGAGGTGTGGGTGTCGGGTTTGTTTGTGGTGGTAGGTAGGGGTGTCGGGTTTGGTTGGGGGGGAAAGTGAGGTGGGTGTGTCAGGTTTGGTCTACGGGGGGTGAGGTGTGGGTGTTGGTCAGGGGGTGTTGGTAGGGGGTGACGTGGGGGTGTTGGGTTTGGGTGGGGGGATGAAAATGTGAGTCGGGGTTGGTCGAGGGGTAAGTGAGGTGGGGGTGTCGGGTTTTCTCTCTGCCCCCTCCCCCCTCCAACGGACCCCGCACTCGCTCAGCTCTCTTGCCCCTCCCCACCTCCGACGGACCCGAGGAACGCCGGATTATATATATATATATATATATATATATATATATATATATATATATATATATATATATATATATATATATATATATATATATATATATATAAAATATGTTTGAGATCTTTTCTGGCTGAAAAGTAAAAATCTTTGCTAATTCATAGCAAACTATAGATCTCAAACTAAGGGTACAACACAACCACACTGCTGCAGCACTGTCATGTAGACACTTGTCACAATGAAAGAGGGTTTTCCCATCATTGTAGAGAATCCATATCCTCAAGAGGCAGTAACTAGGTGAAGGAAAGAATTCTTCTATTAACATAGCAGTTTCTATTCCAGGGCTAAGCTACCTCTCTCAGGGGTATAAACTTTTCACATTCTTGAGTTAAGTAGCAAGGTTGACCTAAATTTTAGCTGTAGACCAAGCCTAAATTCTGCACTGCCTTTTTCTGCAAGTTTTTTTTCTTAACTCTATTCCCTTTCCACTGCTGCTAACAAACACCAACAAACATTCACATAATCATAAATAATACTTAGCTTTTATAAGCTCTATCCAACTTCCCCTGAAGTCCATGAAAAGATTCAAGTTGACTTTAATGGGAGCATGGATTTTTTGTGTCTACTTCCTAAATTATTTGTTATGATTTACCTCATTTAATAGTGTCAATATTTATGTGTTTAATTTTAAAACATTCTAATGTTTAAATAATTTATTAAACCAAAGGAAATATTTATTTGCTAATTATTTTGAAACTTTGCAACTGGGACATGCTCATGTATTTTTATTATAAAAGTAGTAAAACAAGAAGTGTTTTAGGCAGTGATTAAATATTCAAAACATATTCTATTTAAATTCTAGGATGCTGTACTTAAACTATGCTGAGTGCCAGAAAATCAAATGCCCAGCTGCTTTAAAAAATTATGCTCTAAAAAACCCCAAAGGTCCTCATCCTGCCAACACTGATAGATGTGAATAACTTTTACACACTTGTGTGGCCAGGTTGACTTCATTGGGTTGCTTGTGTGTCGAATGTTACTCACATATGTGAGTATGTGCATTCAGTCTAAGCTTAAGATGAGTTACTATGGTGATATATTTTCACTGCTGGAAAGGGGAAGCTAGTCATTATTCTTTCCTTTTTGGGTTATAATACCGTGTGGTTGTTCCTACACTTCACATAGGCAATCATGTAAAATGTATCATTTTGAAAATTAGTTTAGTTCTCAAAAATCCTATAGAAATATTATGAGCTAGTATTGCTGACGGTTGCTTTTTATTTTCTCATCTAAGTAACATGGCAAATGCCTCTGGAAATCAGAATGTTTCAACCTGTAAATCTATTTTTACATTATTTAGATCTCTTTTTTTTTCTGGCCATTTGCACTGGGTCCTGAATTCTCAGTCCTGAACTCAAGTTGGCTATAAGCAATGGTCACAAGTCCAACCCACCCTTCTCCATAATGGAATGCCATGTGCTCGTTGTGTGACTTAGTATGGGACATGGAAGAGTTTTCTTGGAGATAAGCAGTGTATGCTGTTGATATGGTTAATCCCTATAATTAAAAATCTGATTCTACGTTGTAAGGGAAAAAACATAGTCAGGTGCAGACACACAAAACAAGGAAGTCAGGGGCAGAAGCATTACGCTTCCATAGAGCCATCAGGATTTGGTCCGTAGAGTGAGTTAGAAATAACATAGCTGCAGTGTCATTTTAAGCAAAGTATGTGATACAGGGAATTCACAATTTAATGGTGTGACTTCCCAGGACTGAAAGGTGAGGGTGTGACAGGCTGGATTTAAAGCCTCATAAAACGTTTTAGATTTTGTGGGAAATTGACCAGAAATCATTTACTAGCATAAATGAAGGTGAATATATCTGGATACAAGACTACAGAACAGATTCAATGCCAGAAAGTCATGTATCCTCACATCCTGAGAATTTGCACTCCCTAATATTCAGGTATAAAAGAAGATATTTACTTTGATATTCTAACTTTACTAGTTTCTATTTTCCTCCTTAGTGTTCCAGCACAGTCACCAAAATTTTTAGTGGTGTAATGCCTTTTTTTGCGCATGTTGGTGTTTTGAATGGTAGAGATAAATGTTGAATACCTCAAAAAGTGTTAGAGAACTGAACTATTATGTAAATTAAAATGAGTAGTTAATCATATTTATTTTATTCTCACATTCGGAGGATTGAGAGAGGTGTCTGAAGATACTTAAATATGTTTTGTATGTGGTGAGCTAACTACATGTAACAATCTCTTTCAGTATGTGCTTATAACTAGCTGAGCTAAATCAACATTAACTAAAGAGATTAAATGAAAGAAGTAAATTTACACATTTGATTAAAAAAGAACCCGTAGAATTTAACAGTAAGAAGAAAGCCAGCCTTTCAGATTCCATTAACAGATAACTAGCTTCAACTGGTGTATAAACTGTATACTTAAGGTCTGAAATTGAATACAAACTTGTTCTGTGCCTACTGTTAAGAGCTGATGTAAAGAGCAGCACAGAGGAAACTAATTGCAGTGCATATCAAGAAGAAATTTTGGTGTCCGTATGAAACCCCTGTTCTATGCTACATTTTCTTGAGCACTATTGACTGGCACCTTATCTAGCAGCTATTTCTATAGGGCTACATCTATACTTATCATAGCATGCAGAATACAGACATTGCATACTAAGAAAGTAGGAATATAAATAGCAGTGAGACATGGATTATGCAAGTAGAGTGCCCAACATGCCTGAACCCACAGGGTATATACACTACATGGGCTTTCTACAGATCCAAGCAGTGCTTCAAATGTCTACACTACTATATTCAGCTACTTATCATCTCATTGCCTATCTGCTGCTGGAGCCTCCCTACTGCTAAAAGTGTAAGTACAGCAGAGAAAAGTGTCAGCATCAGCATGTTAGACTAATCTGAATTTTGTCAAAAGCAAAACTTCACAGAAAAGGGTTGATTTCAACTCATTTCTTGTTTAAAAAACTAATTGAACAATAGTTTCAAAATTGTCATAACATCCCCATTTTGACACTGGAAACAAAAATGGTCCGTGTTTTGGTTCAAAATGACTTTTCATGTAAAACAATAGTTAATTTCAAGGTTAAAAAAAAAAGAGAACTCCATGATATGTTGTGCACCACCCCTTACTTGGAGTCCTACATGTGTCTAGTAATATATCCTGGATCTTCAAAGAGCAGATACCCACCTAGTACCTAAAGGATGCACAATGGGTTACATCCCAAAGCATTTCTGTGCTTTGGGAAATATATATATTGATTCCCTTCTCCTTCAAGTCATCCTTAATGTATCACATAATGATAATCACATTATCTTTTTGCCCTGAGCTTCATTTCAATAGAACAACCTATAAATTGCAAGTTCAGCTACATAACAAAAGTCCCTGGTAACAATCGGTATGACCTAAAGCTATTGTTCTGTTCTGGTGAATATATTGAAGAATGTGCCGTAGGAAGGTCAGGAACTTGTATATATTATTTAATTTTTAAATCCGTTGAATTGCCTATTAATTTCAAATCTAACATCTGGGCTGAAAATGAACTTTGCACTAAACATAGATATGCTGACCTTGTATCTACATGTGTAAGAATGGCAGAGAAAAGTGACAGCAATAGCATCTTAGACAAATCTGTACTTTATCCCACAACCTTCCATGGTTACACTTTTTATTGGCAATAATGTTTATTTATTAAAATATTTATTTAACAGTGAACAGACACACAAAACAAGCACAAATGCTGTAGAGGAGAAAAGTGGAGGCAAAAAAGTATAATATCTAACTACTACATTAAAAGGAGACATTATATGTATTATACTGAATTCATAAATGCTCTATTAACATTTGAAAGGCAAACACTAAAAGGAACACTTTCAGCTTGTGTCAGACTTCATAATACATTTCTGTTATTTCTAGCAACTAAAATGTCAAACAAAGTAAAATCCTTTCAGGAAAGGACCATGTATATTTACTGGTTAATATCTCAGTTTAGTAGTAGATTATTCAGCTCTGTTCTGTTAGCCAAATCCAGACTGTTCATGCACAAGACAACATGTTCTTCAGTACAGTATTGGGGGGTTCCTGGCTTCATGAAAATCCTATATTTCCATATTGGATAAAACAGGCTAATGTGTTGTGGGGCACTTGTAGCTGCAGGTCCTGTTCAGAAGTGTCTTACACATGCTGGAAAATGGCTGCATAAAATCATGTTGATTTACGGTATGGTCATTGCCCTTTTTCACAATATCCTGCCCCCGCTTCTTTGTCTGGTTTCCATTGCATTTAGCTATGCCTACCTGTATCTGCATATTTCTGCGCTGTAATAAGCCTCATGTTTTGCTCTTCACTACACTGTTTATTGCTACTTTCCCTTCTTCACCTTCAAATTTAGAGATTGGGAAGATTTTGCTATTACTCTCTTAGCTTCCAGACTTTAACAATATAATGGAGTTGAGCGAAAATGCATTCTTTTGTTATTTTTAAACTTATTAAAGAACTTTTCTTGACTAAGTCCTGAAAAAGTTAAAAGTTCTTCTAAAAGCTATATTCAAAGCCATATATTGCATCCTACTGATAACTCAAGGACATGCCATTTGAGAAAGAAAGGAGGCACATGGCTTACATAGGCCTGGAGTCATATACTCCTCACTTTCTGTAAGATCACAAAAGGAGCAGATAGAAAATCATTTGATTTTCAGTATTTCTTGGTATCAACCTGATTTCTTTCCTCCATTTTGACCACTATATGGCAGGCCTTTTTAACAGTAATGTTTTAGCACATTCCAAATGTTAGGAATACTCCTAAAACACCTGTGACATAGGAAAGTAGTAGTATCCTCATTTTAAAGATGGACTGAACACACAGCCAATGTGACTTGCTTACAGTCTCTCACACACAGGCTGTAGCTGAGCCAGGAACTGAATCCAGGTTTCCTGAGTTCCAGTCAAGTATTTTTATACCAGGCCTATTCTTTCACAATAGAAGCTCAGTTCCTTCAGACACCAGAGTGAGGGAACTTTAGGGGAAGTCAGTAGGAGTTTCAACTATGTATCTGACAGCAGGTGTCTAGAAGGTGTCTAGTATTCTATATTAACAGGTTAACATTGTATTCTATTTTAACAGGTTAATTTAATCCATTTTTTCACTTTTTTACATGTGCATTTTTACACACAAATCCAGTGTAAAAAATCAGAATATCAGGAAATTGCTTCTTGTGTTACTTGCATACCAGCAACGCCTTTCAAAATTTTACTCTTTGAGCACATTACCTGTCAGGTCTTTCTTGAATATACATTTTTTCTACTCCCCTCTAATAAAAGTTTAGTTTAAAGAATTTCAAGGCACTTGTAAACAATGGTCCATTTTTGAGAAGGTTATTTTTATGGTGTCGGGCATACCCAGGAGCCACAGCTTAGACCAGCTGGGGTACCTCTCTTTACTTTTCTCATATTTACATACCTGTTGCTTCTTTTCATCATAGAAATCTTCTACTTGCATGGATACTCATCATTTCAAAAGTATTAGACTTAAGGCAATGATAGAATTTAACAGTGCCAGATTAATTTATCTTTCTAAACTTCACTGGTTTGAGTCTCTCTAGAAGTCTATTATGTGTATTATTGTTGTTCTTTTGCTTTCTATATCAACTAAAGTTTTGACTAATCCTTTGTTAATGTTCGCATGAAACTCCATGGAGTCTCAAATGTCTCTTTTCTTTCTAATAGATTATAACACATTGTACCTCAAAGTAGCACCCTCTAAGCCCCATATCAATCATTGGTATATGATTCTGATATTTCATACAAATCATGCCTTTTTAGATATAAGAAAGTTCATAATCTGCCAAAACTCATTGTTATATCAAAATATGTATATTGTTTTTGTGTATGAAGTTATGAGGTTTTGCTATATAGTTCTTATTGAAATATTTTGTGAGTTTGGTAGACACCCACTACTAGCTCTTTTGAGGTGACCCACACCCAAACGGGCATTATGTGACCATCACGGGCCACTGACCAGCAGGTGAATTGTAAACAAGAGATTTATAATTCTGTAAGAGACAGTTGCGCAAAAACTACTCAATGGGAATTGCTCAACTCTGATTCAGCAAGGCCCACTAGGACATGCCTGGGCTCTGGGACATGAATTGAGAGTATTAAAGAAGGGATAGCGGCATCATGAGATCACCTCTCTCCTCCCCACAACAAAACGCTGGCAAGGCAAAGACTTTGAACTGAGGAGACTGGTCCGAAGCTCAGAACGAAATCCAGCCAGTGTATCAAGTACTGTAACCTACCTGCAATATCCAGTGGGGTACGAAAAGCTATTTTATTCAAATTTTGCTTAGTCTAAAAGTTTAAGATTTAGAATGCATATTTACTTTTATCTTCTTAGGTAACTATCTCTGATCTTTATACCCACCACTTATAATCACTTAAATCTACCTTTCTGTAGTTTTATCCTTACAGGTGAGTTTGTCTAAAGTGTTTGGAGAATCTAATTACAAATGTTGGTGCATGTCCACTATCCATTGATGAAGTGGCAAACTAATTAATAAGCTTGCATTGCTCAAGAGAAGGTCTTGAGCAAAGTACATTTCTGGGGCTGCAAGACTGGGGGGGATTTGCTGGTATCTCCCCTCTGCATAGTTCATGAGTGGTTTAGATAGCATTCATGCAGCTTAGCTGAGTGTGTCTCCGTATGCTGGTGGCTCAGTGATAACAGTGCTTGGAGGGATTTGCGGTTTGTCATGAGCAAAGCATCATGATATACAGTCCAGGCTGGAGACTTAAGGAGGCACAATAGTCCCACAGTTCCAATTTGTACCCTGGGGATCCCATCACAGTGGCACAGCAAATGGGGGTTCCATCACAAAAGCAAAGCAGACAAGTGGCAGAATTGACTGCAACACACAAAGGCCCTGATCTTGCAAAAGACTTAGACATGTGCTTCCCTTTGTGTATTGTGAATAGGTCCACTTACTTCATGGGGACTACTCACATTTGAGCATGTACATCAGTCTTTGCAGGATCCGGATCCTAGTCTGCATTATGGAAATGCGATAACATTCTAACCATTGTCCTTGATCTATTTCTATTTTTTTTGCAACACTATAGCTTTGCCTAGGAAAACATTTGCTCTGAAAATTACAAGTGTCACTCTGCAAAGTGTTACTTTTTTTTGAGATATGGATTATTTAAATATTACCCAATTCAAATTTTGACTTTTGTCTAACATTTCATTTCCCTTTTACTCAGAAGGAGCTTGTAAATTTTCCAATAGTCAAATTTCTTGTAACACCCCTATAAGGACTATGGTAAAATAAAGTAGGTTGTGTTTGAGCAAAGCTTTGAATGATTCTTATGGTAGATAGTTTGGAGACAAGTCCCGCTCTTATTGATATTGGTGTTAATGGGACTTCTTTTTTTTTTTTTACATTTGACTTTCGTGGGAGCAGAATGGGTGTGTGGTTTTCAACTTAGAACATCTGACTTTGCTCTGTCCCTCTGCAGTGATGAGTTTTACCCTGGAACCTTTTATTTGTTTTTATTTATTTTATTATATCTTATGATCACCCCTTCTCCACTGATTTCCAGTGTCTCTGGATTATCTTTTGAAATGCCACTACAAAGTCGTGCTGATTCGTACTCTTATATGAATGGAATGGGGATCTCTCTCCATTTTCTAATTATCCATTTAATAGATGTGGCCACCATCTTTGGGCCCGGAGCAAGGTAGACACAGCCACGCCACTCACCCATAGTGCACCACTCCGTCCCAGACCGCCAGCTGGCTCACAACCGGCACTCACAGGCGCAGCCGCCCCCCCCCCCCATCACTCCACCGGGGGCCATCCTGGTCTGCGCTGCAGGGCCAGCAACCGCTGCCCTACTTCCCCCACCTTCGGCCACCTGTGGGCGTCGTACCGGACCACCCTGCTCGCTGCGCCATTGTTGCAGGGTGCTTATCTCGTAGCCGGTAGAAACGAGGCTGACACACAGATGGCTAGATGGAAAGTGGTGAGTTTATTGAAGGGAGCGGCATCACCGTGCTGGGGGCCCCGGTCAGCACTGCCACGATACAGGAGATCTGACACACCCAAGCGATGTCTAGAGAAGAAGCCCTACAAACAAGAGTGTGCCAACACAGATATACCCATGCTCATTTGCATCTCATACATACTCATATCTCATGAATAGCAAGCAGCTAGCAAATTGGTTGATAACACGCTGTTTAGCACTTGTTGATTACACTATCCTGCCTCAGTTTTCCCATCTAGTTTCCCACACATTCATTCTCACGCAGACAGGGTAAACAATCACACAGGTGGGAAACTTTTCCCAAACACACAACAAGATAACAGAAACAAGGCCGTTCTCATAGCTGATAACACCATTATGCCCTCTCCTGGAGTTGACTCAGAAGCGTAACTACGCCCCCTGCTGGTTGCCGTCATAATAATCTTCCGGTCTCTACACTAATTTATATTAACTTATTCCTGTCTGAAACAGGACTAGGTAAAATGTTAATTTGGTACCTTTCAGTTTGTGACCACAGGTTGTCCATGGGGCAAAGCAAGCTAATGCATGCTGTAATTCATGCCTCTGTAGTCTGAACAGCACGGCCATGTATACCATCCCTTGGATGTACATTTTATGAAATGAGAACACTCCACCTCTTAGAATTTTTATCAGCCTAACAAAATGAATATTCCTAATATTTCATAATGAGATTTTATTTTCTGGCTCTCTTCAAGGGAACTTTACCACAGAATGCAGCAAGGCTGTACATTAAACTGTGCTATGCCTCTTATGTTTGGAATAGTGATGCAGAAGATAGTCGTATATTGCATCCCCTGAAATTCTTCAGGATCTCCCTTGGAGCATAACGTAAGGGATTTAGTCAAGTCTCCTGGTATCCTGCAATGGTATCTTGTTGTCCTTCAGCTACAGCTTTTTTGTTAAAGCAAGTAATATTTCTATAATAAAAAAACACAGAGTTTGGCTAAGATGTCTGGAAAAAAGAGTGTTGGCTTGTTCTGCAGCACTCTTTGAACCGCAAGTATATTCAGTGAGGCTTCTAGTGCTTTTGAAGTGTTGATTTCACATGGCATCCCTATGATGTTTCTTTCAGAACCTAACATTAGTGATGTCCTAAAAGAAGCTTGAGGTCAGTTTAATGTTAAAAACATTATTTCAAATCAGGATAGAAGACAAACAGATTTTTATGGAAGGTTCTTTATACTGGTTCTGGGTATCTAATTACGCCAATTGTAAATTCTGCTGTTATAAAAGCTATTGCTACTAATCTAATTGTTTTGGATGTGATTACTAAAAACTAGTATATTTAATATGATGGTAATCCAATTGATGTGCCTCTCTTCCAGAGAAGAGATGAAATATGAAAGATTAGATGATACATTTGTTTTAATTCTCTGTAGAGTATGAAGTACAACTTTCTAATTTGTTGAAATCATTCTGTATATATGCTTTTGAGATTGACAGATTATTTTTTCTTACTAGGAATATACCAAGTATTCCATCCAGCCAAAGACCCATGAAAGATAAGTCTATGTATACAAAATTTGCAAGTACTCTCATCATATACATTTAAAGATTAGTTCGTTTGTCTTGCCTTACTGTGATTGGAGGAGTGAAAGGATAAAGGAAATTCCTTGTTCTCTTCTCCTTTTGCACAGCTACGGAAGTGATGCTGGTCACTGTCAGAGGCAGGATCCTAAGCTAAATGGAGTATTGGTCTGGCCCAATATGGCAGTTCTTAAGATAGATATGGTATAGCTCTCTTGGGTTTTTGTTTTTGTTTTCACTCCTGTTTCCTAGATACTTGTAAGCCCAAAGTTGTTTGAATTTAAATATACCTTCTTCATAGAAATTAAACCTAGTGAATTTAAAATTTCACTTCCCTTACATATTTTCCAGTATGGATCATCATCATTCCTGGTTGTGTTCTGTTTTTTGTTGTTTTTTATAAACATTTCAGGATCCTTTCAACCTAAAACTTTCAAAACTTAGAAGTGGGTCGGGAGGACACAGAAGGAAGAATCTAGAGCTGTATGAATCAAAATTCGATATTGGGCAGGAGCATGCAGGGTTAGAATTTCCTGGCATCAGAAAAATAATTGGGTCAACATTCACAATGGCCATATCATAACTGGAATTAACAAGTTCTCTTGGGGTCAGTAGGTCATGAACTTTACCATAAACTAAGACTTCTTCTGTCTCACTTCTACTCCAAAAAACCTTCCAATTCAGAGGCTATAAGTCTCTAAAGGAACTCTTTCAACAAAAACTGTATGTAAAGGGTGAGACTGCACATGTAATAACTGTTTCATCGCTGTTTTCCAAGGAGGTTTAGCTCTCTACATGGTATAAGGGATGGCTCTGGATTTTAATAATTTCTGGTGAGTTTTTTAAATGGATTTCGGGAACAGCTGAGGTTTTCAAAGGACTGGGCTCAGCCTCATTCATCAGTTTGAAAACTCTGCTGTACACAATGAATTGTACTAATTGGAATGGTATAAGGATGTTCAGGGCTACAGGTCATGCTTACATGTTTAAAATGTTTTTTTTCTTGATTCTCAGTGCCTCCTCTGCAACCAGACCTCCTGCTCCCTGTTCGCCATGCAATAGTTTGGAGATGTGTGCAGTTTTTTTAAAAAAAGAAAATCCTCTAATTATCCTGCTTTATGTGGGCGTGAACTGCTGTGTCAAACTACACAGAAAGCTCACTGTAGATAGGGTGCAACACGATTTTTTTTACAGGAGGGTGCTTTATATAATGTTTATGTTGAATCTTTCTGATTATTTTTCTAAAATGTTTGTCCTCTGTACATATTCATCACTGACAGTATAGACTCCACTGAAATAGATGGTGAGTTTTCAACTTTGATATAGAAATACCAAGAGACAAATTCTGCTTCTAGTTACATGCTTGTAAATCTGGAGTATCTTCATGGAGTGACTCTCAATTTATGCATGAGTTGCCAAGGACAGAATTTGGTCCTTTGTGGTTAGTCTACAGGAATGAACTTTTACAGGCTGAAAATGTAAACAGTGACTCATTCTAAGGACATAATTTTTCATTTTCAGTATTATCTTGAAGAAAAATATGAGCTAGCTACAATGAAAATGAGATGAGGTCATCTCTGTGTGCCTGAGGCGGTCAGGAGTAAACCAAACAAATTTCAGTTTCCAGGTAATAACAACGATCCTTAGCAAATATTTTATACTTCTCTGGAAAGGAGAATTTGTGTAGAGTTAGTGTGTGAAATCCCTATATATTTTGACTCCATCAGCTTGATATTAAAAGTTGATGTCCCTTGATTTGTATTAAAAAGCCAGGAGCATTTATATGGAGAAGAACAGTTGAAAGGGCTTCACAGTTCTTAATCTCCAACTTTGCTCCAAACCCTGTGAGCAATTCCTAGCAAAGTAACGGTTTTGAACATATACAGTAGTTTTATAAAGAAGAGCTATATTATCCAATATACAATCACATTTTGTGAAACTGTGTTAGGGACAGGTGATGATGGATAAAGGCATTAGCAGCCTTGTCTACAAAGCAACATTACAATAGCACCCTAACTATCAAAGTTCTATTTCTCTACTGTTACTACCTATTGTTTTGCACTGAGTTATCAAGAAGCTGGTAATCAACATCAAATATCAAAAGAAATTTTATTTAAGAAACAAACCTGTTGTAAAGATGACAGCTTAATCCTTTAAATTTAAGTCTTTTACTTGGGTTCACATGGAAACCAAAAAATTATATTCAATTTGTATTGATAAGATCAGTTAATGTTTTTGAATGCAAGTCTTTCTGACCACTGCAGTCTTTGGTACTTGGTATTCCCTATAAAACATGGGAACATTGTATAAAACCAGAAAGCATGTGGATGAAAAGCAGAAAGTAACAGGATGTCTTGCATACAAGAACTATTTCCTGTAATGTTTTTGGGATCATCCAGACCAGTAAGGGGTTCTGTCACTGCCTTTCACGGTGTCTTACTACTATGCTGCTGTGGTTGAGACCTCTGGTACCAACAGCCAGCCTACAGGTCCCAGCTTGGCTTCCACTATACTAGTTACTTCCTGCAGGGTGACCTCAACAATCCCTTCTGCTCCCAGTTCCCCCAAATCCATCTCTCTGAGTTGTTAACTACCATACACTAAACTTGTACACTCTGGTTTGTCACTGCCAAAGGTGTGAATTGTGCCCCCAATTATCAGTTCACTTTGACACGCAGACACTCCATGTAGTTTGCACAACAGAGACTAGCCTCAGGTTAAAAAAAATGTATTTAACAGAAAAATCACAGATTCAAAGATGAAATAGTAAGGGAAAGCAAACATACACTGGTTATACACCAAAGAACCCTATAGAGACTTGATTGCAGGCTTTAGACTTTAATATTAGCTAAATTTCCTTTTCTAATTCAAATTAGCTATTGTGTCTGAACAGTTTCCCAGCATGCCTTCTGTCCTAGAACGGATCCAGTGCTTCATGGACAGCACCCTGCATAGATGTTGGCCCTCCGTTCCTGGATGGCCATCACTTGAAATCCCTTCCCTTTAAACAGGGATTGAAGGTTTGCTTGTTTTTTCTTTCTTAGACTGTGATAATTCATGGTTACACAGAGCAGGGGAGTTCCCATACTGGGATTTTCTTTTCCATTTCAAGTTCTTTCAGTGGTTGTCTATAGCTTCCAGCTAAGGTTGCCTATAATTTTTCATAAGTCCATGTTTTCATATTACTTCATATTTCCCAGCCTCAGAAAGACAAGGTGGGTAGGGTAATATTTTTTTTATTGAATCAACTTTGAACCCCACAGGTCTCTTCTGTGTATCTTGAAAGCTTGTCTCTCTCACCCACAAGAAGTGGGTTCAATAGAATATATTACCTCACACACTTTGTCTCTTTAATATCCTGTGACTGACATGTCTACAACTACACTGCACTTCCCAAACTTTAACATTTCAGGCTGACTGTCCCCTAAGGGTGTCTGCCTCAGGGTAACTTTTTTTAAAAAAAGTTTCAATTACAATGGTTCAGATGTTTCTGGGAGAGAAACTTAAGAACAAAATGTTTTGCCTCTCCCCTTTTTTAATTATTACAAGAGAAAAAAAACACTTTCAACCATTTCTTGAGAAATTCTAGCACTTCGTTTCTTAGCAGCAAAGGTGTGACCATTATGTCTTTTGCTGTGATAAAAAAGTAAATTACTGTTATCATAAAGGAAGTGATTATGTAAAATAGTACCTTCTTACTTAACAGACCTGCTTCTTAAGCCTGATTCTTCTCTTACATTGGTCTAATTCCACTATCTTCTTCCGAGATAGACTTGTGACTCTAATTATAGTAATGTGTAGGGTTATCATATGTTTTGATCCTGTGTCCTCTGTCTGGGCGAATTTTTCAAATAAGAGGAAATATCTTTTTACGGAGCAAATGTAACTCTGAAAAAAGTTCTCTATGCCTGATCTGTCCCTACCCTGCAGTTGCTGAATCTTTCCCACCCAGACGCTGGCTCCCAGCTCTGGGGAGAGGGAGAGGCCTGCAGGGAGGTGCTGAGTTACAGGGTGGCCCTGCATCTTGGGCCTGCACCAGCTGCCCTCTCACTGTGACAGGGAGCAACATTTCCCCCCGTCTCAAGAGTGAGGTCCCAGGCTCCCCCCGCCATACCCGAAATATGATAACCCTATTAATGTGAGATTAGAATAGGGTTTGAAGTGAGCAGCTGTCCATCACCCTAGTGTGAATCAAGAGCAAATGAATGAAGAGAGTTAGCCCCTCTGGTTATATTCTAAGCCATATCTGCTCATGCTTGGCTTGATTCTCTGTTACACTGTTGGATATAAAGATTAACTCCACTGAAATCAATGGAGTTTCAGCAGTGTACATGATAGTAGTCTTAATTAAAATTAGTGTTTAATGCTTCCATTAGCACTGCAGAGGTAGCACAGCTATGATTGAGGGAACTGGATCCACTCCTGGATTGCATATCACCAGAATTTTTAACTTTATTCCAATTTAAGAATCTTTTTGGTTATATCAGACCGAGGGCTTGTCTTCACTACAGCGGAGAGGGATCGATCTTTTGGCGATCAATTTATCGCATCTCATCAAGATGCGATAAATCGATCACCAGTGGCATCCCCGTCGACTCCGGAACTCCAGCTTGCCAAAAGGCGCAAACTGGAGTCGACGGGCACTGCCGACTGCCGTGAGGACGGCAGGTAAGTTGGCTGTAGATAAGCTGAATTCACGTAGCTGAATTCGGCTTATCTACAGCCGATCTACCCTCCTAGTGAAGACCAGTCCCTAGAGAGACCCACCTTGACTTTTGGATTCCAGGTTAATTTTACAGTGAGGGCAGTTAGAAAGTATCCTTTTGCTTGTAAACTTTGAAAGCATGACATGGAAATTGCTGAAAGACAGTAATGACTTAATTATTCAGGATAGCACCTACTGTCCAGTAGGCATTTTCCAAACATTAAAGGAAGACAATGTCTGCTACAAGGAACTCACGAATGAAGGATAGTCAGGCATGATGGTAAATGAATGCAGAAAACATGGGGAAATTGCTTATGCAGGGTATAAGAGCAAAGCAAAGCTTGACAAGAGATGATGAGTAGGAACAGGCAGAGATTTGAAAGTGATAATAAAAATTAAAAGGTGATGCAATAGCAGATGGAAAGCCAGTTGGGTGGAGGAAGGGGAAATGATTTTAAGGTGTTTTTCTGCTTATGTTTACATGTGCAGTAAATACCAAAATAAGGAACAGATCAAGGCATCATATAAAAGAGAATTAGAAATAATGTGGGATACTTTCTTTAAATTAATGAATTTTTTGTTTCAAGGTTTTGCATTTCTAATGACAGGATAAAACTCTGAAATATGTTCACACAAGGTTCATGTTGAGAGAAGTAAATCACATCTAAAATGAGTATATCTGATAATAAAATAGGTTTGAAAATTCCAGGGAGGGGAAAGGATACTAAGGAATATTTGTCACGCTTTGCTTGGATGCTCAATTTTCTGCTTTACTCACTCCAAAAAGCACTTTTATTTTCAATTTTTTCAGCAGTATAAGCTACTGTATATGTTTTCACTAAGCATAGAAGCCTGCAAATAGTACATTAAAAAATCCCTTTGGGCATGTAATGTTTACTCTTTCATTCTTCCCTTTGCATATAAAATGAAAATGAAAAAGCAAGATATGTTTGAAAATTTCTTTTTAATATTTGTTGAACTTGAAAGGAAAAACACAACAGTGCTATGGGAGAGTGCTCTGAAATGTTTCAAAGAAAATGTTCCTCTTCAAAGGGACCAACCTTCAAAAAAGAAACATTGGAAAGAGATTCCCCAAGTGTCTGAAAATTCCATTAGTTATGCACCCTGAGAATATGTATTGGTGCAGTAGAGGATAAAATCTACTGTAAAGATGTGTCATAGTAATAATTTTTGATGATGATTGTGTGGCTTTTGTGAAATGAGTTGAATGTTTCAGTTAAATGTCATGGATGTCCACAGCACAAACTATGCTATCATAATTCGGTCTACAACATAGCTCAGCTGGCAGTATCTCCTCTATGTTCACACTTGTTACCATTCAATCCTTTTTCCACTCTAATTCCAAACAAGGATGCCAGTTGTGATAGTAGGTATTATGATATGCTTGAACACTTGTCCACTAGGAACTGAAATTAGCATACACATTATTTTCATATTAGATACTATACAGCCATTTAGCTGATTTTCAGTTGTGACTGACATGCTTAGTTTGGATTCAGTAATATGAAGGTAATAGCTTTGTGTACTATTACCATTTTGTAAGGCTGTCCAAAACTTGATTTAGTTAATGTAAATTAAGCTTTTGTTTATTCTATCACATTTAGATCTATCTATCTATCTATCTATCTATGAAAATAAAAGTGTAGGCTACAATTAAATGTTTTCTTGGTTGGCTATATATTTTACTGTCAATTTTAACTGGGCTGTAATTCCAAACTAAAATTAGCATAAGAATGAGACGATAAGAATGGCCATATTTGATCAGACCAAATGTCCATCAAGCCCAGGATCCTGTGTTCTGACAGTGGGCAATTCCAGGTGCCTCAGAGGAAATGAACAGAATAGGTAATCATCAAGTGATCAATCTCTGTCACTTGTTCCCAGCCTCTGGCAAATAGAGGCCAGAGACACAATCCCTGCCCATTCTGGGGGTTAGCTATTGATACGTCTATCCTCCATGAATTTATGTAGTTCTTTTTTGAACCATGTTATAGTCTTGCCCTTCACAACATTCTCTGGCAAATAGTTCCACAAGCTAACTGTGTGAAGAAATACTTTGTTTTAAACCTACTGCCTATTAATTTCATTTGGTGACCCCTAGTTCTTGTTATTATTAGAAGTCAATAATATTTCCTTATTTGTTTCTCCACACCAGCCATAATTTTATAGACCTCAATCATATCACCCCTTAGTCATCTTTTTTCCAAGATGAGAAGTCTTATTAATATCTCCTAATATGGAAGCTGTTTCATACCCCTCATAATTTTTATTGCCCTTTTCTGAGCCTTTTCCAATTCCATGATATCTTTTTTGAGATGTGGTTTTCCCATCTGCATGCAGTATTGAAGATGCAGGCGTACCATGGAATTATATAAAGGCAATATGATATTTTATGTCTTCTTATCTATCCCTTTCTTATCGATTCCCAACATTCTGGGTTTTTTTGTTTGTTTGTTTTACTGCTGCTGCATATTTAGTGGATGTTTTCAGAGAACTATCCACAATGACCCCAAGAGTCTTGAGTGGTAACAGCTAATTTAGACCCCATCATTTTATATGCATAGTTGGGATTATGTTTTCAAATGTGCATTCGTTGCATTTATCAACATTGAATTTCATCTGTCATTTTGTTGCCCAGTCACCCAGTTGTGAGAGATCCTTTTATGGCTCTTTGCAGGCTGCTTGGGACTTAACTATCTTGAGTAGTTTTCTACTCTCTGAAAATTATGCCACCTCATTGTCTGTCCCCCTTTCCAGACAATGGAAGCACTTACCACTGTGTGTTGTTAACACTGGTGTACTGTTACTGTTTGCTTTAGGAGGTGCAAAACTTGACAACTCAGCTGAAGCTAATGTGAAGAATAGATGCCAAGAAGAGATTTCCTTCTTGAAGCTGCTAAACAAGAACAGTCATGACTTCGAGCAAATATTAATCTGTAAATAACTGTCAGCATTCAGCCTGTCAGTTATTTTATCTCAGAGAAAACCTCAGGTAGTGGCTATCTCCATGCTGAAATTTTTCAAAGCTGACTCTGAGGCCTTGGATGCACAATATCAAGCCATCAACTTCCAGGAATGGAAGAGCGCAATGCAGAGCAGTTCTGGATGGAAGTATTCAATTTTCAAGACAGAAGCGGTGAAGGATGCTTTAAAGAATTAGCCCCATTTGCACTTTCCCTATTCGCCATGCCTCTGAATAATGCTGATGTGGAATGATAATCATCTGAGAGAACATATGTGAAGTCCAAGCAC
This sequence comes from Sternotherus odoratus, assembly GCA_032164245.1. Taxonomy (NCBI): domain Eukaryota; kingdom Metazoa; phylum Chordata; order Testudines; family Kinosternidae; genus Sternotherus; species Sternotherus odoratus. Next base: position 60,142,640 of record JAVMKO010000004.1, read on the forward strand.
CAGAACAGGATGGGTCACCGGACTCTGAGCAGTATATTGCATGTCTGTATGGGTTAAGAAGCCTGGGGATTTGTTGTAAGGATTTTTTCCCACACTGATAGATACTTCAGTGGTTCAACACATAAATGTACCATATTGAGGCAACAGAGACCATGAAGGAAGGAGAGAGTGAAGGTGACCATTTTTAATCATGTAAGTACATACACATGTATTATTTTAATTTTTTTAATGTGTAACAATCTGGTATGCAGCAAAATTAAAACTTCTAAAAAAAATTGAATCTGTATAAACATCCCCACTCCCCTCCCTCTGAAATGGGTTGGCTTTGTTTTGAAAGGCAGTGCCACAGTTTTTTTTTCTCATGAGACTTAGCAACACTCGGCTGGACTAAGGGTCCATGAGGGCAAGTAGTCAGGCAGCTGCTTTGCAAAAGGATATGTGCGCTGTATGGATTGGGAGAAGCTAAGCCATAGGAGCAGAAAGCTGGCAGCTGTCCCTAACTCTGAAGCATTTTGCAATAGGTTGTGATATCATTAATCCTTCCACAGGGATGCTCTGGCAATGTTAATTATAGAAGGGAAAATAATTGATTTTGTTTTAATTTTATACTTGGAATGTTTGATTTTAGTCAAACCATTTTAGTTAAATTATCTCAACTAGTATGATTCACCAACTTTTCTCTTATTTAAATGTGATGATGGGGAAAGTCATTTATATTTTGCCAATCTCCGTTTATTTTTCTTGTAGCAGTCTTTTAAAAAAAATCTGTATGTTTAAACAGTGTGGTTGGTCAATTAGCTGATAGGCTAATTAAATGCTTTCAGCAGAGACAGGGGTAGAGTCTGCATGGATTCCAGCTGACTATTTCTACAAGCAAGAGAAAAGATCGTATTGTTGCAGTGATTTTTGTCTTAGCAGACAGTATAGATTTTCATGATCAAAGACTGTAACTGAGACTTAGGGGAACTCAACCTGAGCTTTTGAGAATGCTGGGTTACTTTGCACTGTGTTTCTGTGGGGACTGATGTGTTTAGATTTAATTTATTTTCTTTATCTTGAAAGTTATACATTAATAATGTATGTGGCTTATAAAGTAGCCATGTTATGCTGTAAAAAATTAAGATTTTTCCTTATCTTGGTGCTTAAGAATTCAGTTGGTGCTTAAGAATTCAGTTAATTCCTTTTGGTTTTTTAGGACTTGACTGTGGGAAGACTGACCCTGTGTAAATCTTGCTGAAAATCATCGGTCACTGAATTCTGGGTCTCCATGTGCTTTTCTGTGGGAGTTGAAGATTTTTAGGCACTAGAAGAAGGACAATGTAGTAAACTCCAGCCCACACAAAGGTTACACTTTTACCTTGCACTCAGTATCTAATTCAGTGTCAATAGGATTGTTGTTGCTACGGACAGGGACAAGTCTCTTTTTTCTAGGTCTTTTCTCTTGTAGGTGATGCCAAGCTGCTGGATTTTCCAAGACGAGAACATCTAGAAAGCTTAGGTGCCAAAAACAGAGAACCATGTCTTTCAAAAAAAAAAAAACCTTTAAAAAATTCATTTTATAGGTGTATTGGAGGAAGCAGGAGTTGAGCTGGTCTCTCTCTCTTTTTTTTGAGAGAGAGGTTTTATCTTCCAAAGCTGTAGCTAATTTGTCTGGAGGAGAGGAGTCTGTGGGAGTTAAAGTACCAAAGAAAGCAAATATAGCAGGTAATGAGGAGTGGATGTAATAATCCTGAGGCAAATTTATTACAGATCCACAGGATTGCCTATATTGCAGAGTAATGGTATGTTTATAGCAGAATGATCCTTTCTGATTACACACAGTGCTGCTTCCATCTTTGTGGCAATAAGATACAGACCCATGTTTGGGCCAGTATATAGCTGTCCCACCACAGGGGAGGGCTGTAGAGGGCATTAAATATAACGTTATCCCCCCTCCCTCTAGTTCCTCAATGTGCAGGAGTGTACACTCCATACCAAGACCTAGGAGCCTGCAACATCCATTCACTAGTGCAGAGATGGGTGGGGGTCTATCCTGGATCCATAGGATTTGTGCTACCCTGCAGCTTTTAAACAGTTCCTTGGAGGAAGTCCTTCAGTGTTCCAGACCCCCAAAGGGTCCTAATATTCCACAACAGCTATGAGCCTGGGCCTCTGGGTTTCAATGGTCCTGTTTCACACCATGAGCTCTGCCCAGCAAGTCCAACTGAGCAAGACTCCTGGTCAGAGACTTTTTGCCCTGTTTCAGAGATCAGTGCACCTCAGCAAGAATTTTGCAATGATTCCAAGCAGCTTTTTCAAAACAGAGTAGGGACTCTTAGTCAACTATAACTCCATCAGGACTTAGCAAAGAGAAGCAAAGGTAAAGACATAGTCCATGCTGGCCAAGTCCATGCTCCCTTGACCAGTGCTGCTGAAAGAAATATCTTTTCTTCTCTATCTCTTTGTCAGTCCAAGATGAGCTTCCAGTCTCTCCAAAGACCAGCTCTTATTCTACCCTCCTGTCACCTCTTGATCCACTGGTGCTCCTCCTGCAGGCCCATGCTGATTTCACATGCTGCTGGAGTTTTCAGTGGCAAGGTATCAATTATTCAGTCATTGGGGTTCCCATTGTCATTCTAGATCCCCCATTGGTATGGGTGGGTTTCGCCAGTCCTGTAATGGTTCATTCATGCCACCTGTAGGGGGCCTGGGTGGCTTCCCTCCGAGCCGGACGGGAAAGAACCACTCTCTCAGCCTGAGTGGGCAGGGTCAGATCAAGCTGGTTCCACCCCCAGGAAGGGGAGGTATGGAACAGGAAGTATAAAGGGCAGGGCCCTTAGCTCACTCAGGGCAGCACCAGAGAGGAAGACAGATGCAGACCGCTGGCTGTTCCCTCCACACCCGGCTGCTGAGCCAGGGGAGGCCGTGGACCCAAGGAACCCTGGTCTACAGGAACGACTGTGGTTTCCAGACTTGCCAGCCGCAGAATACCCCAAGGGCCCGCCGGAGCCCACCGGTGACCTGTGCCTGCCCGAGGCGGACGCTGAGGGGGAAGTGGAGCTGCCCGCGGCAGAGTACCCCGGAGGACTACAAGAGCCCAGCAGTGATCTGTGGCTGACAGAGGCAGATGCTGAAGGGAAAGAGGAGCTGCCTGCGGCAGAAGACCCCGACTCCTGCTGGTGCCCCCTCACCTGTGAGGTGCACCCCCAGACACTAGCCAGCGCCTCCCCTGCTTAAGAAGTGCTCTGTAGACTCTTGCCAGTGCTCCCCTGCCTGAGGGGCCCGCCATGGATGCTAGCCTAATTCCCCCGTGACTGGGAGGTGCGACCAAGGTTTTGCTGAGAGGCAGTAGCTCCCCACCGCCCTAGCGGCTTGGAGGACCTACTGACCCTAGTATACCAACCCATAAGTTATGTGACAGAAGTACCTCAAGCCTCTTGCTATGCCCCATGAACACCTTTTTAACCCTTTTGTCACTCCGAGTAGCAATCCCTAGTCTCAAGCATATCATTCATAACATTTGCACTTTGTCACAGAGTTATAACTCCTTTGTGGTAAGCTGTGATCCAGAGGGTATTGGCAGAGAACAGTGCCTGCTTTATAAGGGGTAGTTTTACTCAGTTTACTGGGTTTTACATAAGAGATCATTCAAGCAGATTTCTCACTCCCTTGTTTCTGCCCCCAACTTATGCACCTATGCCGGGACAAAGAGTAATTTGGCCCTGTATTTAATCTACTTTTTCTATGGGATGGTCTAAATTAGGGATTTTTTCTTTGGTGTAGCTGCACCACAATAAATACACTGGTACAAACCTCTAGTATAGCTTCATTGGACTAGCAATGGTATGACTTGCTCCAGTCTGGCTTCATAGCTGTTCCATAGACATCCATGGGCCAGGACACCTTTTGGGGATGAACGGTAAGGGCAGTTGTCCATATCGGACCCCCTAAAAAGCCTGGTGGAGCAATCAGCTGCCTAGCACCACTGAAGTTATCAGGAGAAGAGGAGAATAAATGCCAGTCTTCTACCAGAAAACATTGTTAGGGAAATTAGGATCTAGGGAAACAAGGAAGTGCCTGGGGAAGAGACCAAGGCTCCTGGAAATAACTAAAACTACCAGACCAATTCAGATATAGACCCCATTAAATCTGAATAGCCTCCACCTGCATCCATTTATCCATCCCACTCTAAATAAATTTAGAAAATAAATCTGGGAGGCTTGGATAAATAGTTCCCACTTGGATTCCTCTCTAAACAGAAAGGAAACAATATTTTTTTCTCTTTTGTCTTATGGAGCACATTTCTGATATTTTACAGATCTAAAAGCTTTCAAGATATATATTGTGGCATTGATATTTTCACAAAGGTCTCCCACTGACTTCAGTAAAAGTTTGTGTGAAACAATAGGATATAGCTTCTGAAAATGTTGCAATTCTTTTTGGGAAACAAAAACACTATCTTATGCATCTGAAAATACTTTCAATTTATCCTGTAGATTTCAGCCAAAATTAGTGGTGACATTGACCTATATAGCTGCAGCCATACTATAAATAGCATGCACTGTACTTATCTCTTCATTATTATTTATCATTTGAATTTCTATAGTGCTTACAAGCAGGAGTCATGGACCAGGACCTTCCTATGCTAGGTACTGTACAAAGAACTAAAAAATCCCCTGCCCCATTGAGCTTACAATCTAAGACAAGAGGCAATGGATGTACATATACAAGAGTACAAGTTAAAGTGAGACTGCATTGGTCAGCATAATAGGAGTAATTCACCATCAGATCGTGTAAATAATCCACAATCTGGCAGTTACATTACATGAAATGATGAATGCTATAAAACAATTTAAATTCAACAGTAGTAATGCACACCCATGAATATAGTTTACTTCGTAACAACTTGTGAGTAACTGCAATCAGAGCTATCAATCAACCTCAGAAGTAAAACAAAGACAATCTGTTATTTTTGCCTTTCCCCCACATTCAATCTGAATATTTCAACACCTCTGCTGGAAAATTGTGAGTAAGAATCCTCTTGAAAGAAAATAAGTTACTGATTTACATTACTGTTGTATTTGGAGGGACAGAAGACTTTGAAAGGCATTTTATTCCTGTCTTCATTAATAACAATACTACTCATCAATATTTTGGTTTTTATAGCACTCTTCCCCCATCATCAAGATTTGTAAAGCATTGAACACCATAAAAACTCACAGAGCAGGTAACAAGTCCTAAGGCCCACAATAATCACAGTTAAAATATATATTTGAAATTTATGAAAGCCTTCTGGTGTTTCCTAGATATGGGGAAACATACCCTGGGTGATTAAATTCCTCATCCTTAGGGCCACAACAGCAAAGGAGACTGATAGCCATGTGACTTGGATGGTTTAGACACAACAAATATTATATCTTGGCAGGGGGTTAGGCTAGATCGCCCTTGCAGTCCTTTCTAATCCTATAATTCTGGGAAATTCATGTGTCAGTTTAAAGCACTGGGGCACTAAGAAACAGGCAGTATTTGGACAAGATTCAGGGAGCTGGTGTTAAAAATACCCCAAATCTATGCTGTTTATGGCTTTTAAAACCAATCAAGCAACCTCTCTCTTTGCAAACAGCCAATGTAATTTATCTACAGTAGAGCACCATATTTGGGGTCCTTTATATAAAAGTTGTGGGTGGGACATCACAGGATCATGGTTGCTCAAGCCATTTGCAAAGCATGTTATGATATTCTAAGCAAGCTACAAGTAGCTCAACTGCTGAGCTGTAATCCTTTTGGAGTGGGAACTAATTGAGCTTTGCAGTCAGGAAGCACGTTTCAGTTACCAATTTATCATGGGATAAATAAAGGTGCAGTTTTTGCCAATTGCACAATGAAAATAGGAACACTTTCATACTACATCTGGCACATGCAGAGGACATAAAGTTAACCTGACCTATATCTCCAGACAAATCCCTCCCACCCTCAGGGACAAAAAAGAATTTATTGATATCCTTGATGAGTATGAGTTAGCTTAGGGTGACCACACAGAAAGTGTGAAAAATCATGATGAGGTGAGGGGTAATAGGAGCCTATATAAGAAAAAGACCCCAAAATTGGGCATGTTCCCATAAAATCGGGACATCTGGTCACCCTAAGTTAGCTGCAATACATACTGTTAGTAATTTAAGCATTCTACCCAATAGGGCAGAAACCTGAAATCCACAAATTCGATATTCTGATAATACTCTGCTTCATCCGTAGAAATGATCTTTTCTACACTTTACATATCGAAGAGAAGTAGGATATTAAGGTACGCTACATTCCTAATCCTTTGGTGCTGAAATACATTTGTCCATTATCACAATGACTTTTGCCTCCCAGGTAAGTTTGAAGAACTGGAATGCTGTTCCAGACAATGCAACAAACAATACACAAGACACGCAGAATCCTTCCTGGGGATGATGATAATATCCAAATACACCAAGTACACCAAATATCCAAATACACCAGAAAAGGAAGGTTGGTGATCAGTAGTAATTGGTGAGCCCTATGATGTCAAAAAGAGCTTCTTGAGGGGAGGAGTGAATCTCTGCCTATTTAAAGATGTTCAGTTTACTCTTAATAAATAAGGTATTAATAATGCTTGTACAAATTGATTGTACAGCCGTTTGTGTTTGCTGCCCTGACAGATAAAGGTCAGAACTGCAGATGATGTTCCTCAAGGAACTCAGAAGACCATGGACACACTTATCTGATACCACGTTGAATTCAGCCAGGTAGAGACTGTCTAGGGGTGTCCATAGCTCTCACATCAAATGGCCCAGAGACAATTTACACTAACTCAGTTTTTTTAAAAAATCAGCTTTAAAAGCTCTCTACACAGTGGTAATTGAAATATTGTAGTTCTCCTACACTTGGCACAGGAAATAACTATTGTAGCAAGGTAGCATGACATTCTAATGACAAGCATTGAAGCCAAATGTGTAAGGGGTCTGGTTAACTTACATTCCAACCCATGTATATTTTCTGTGAGAATTAATCTAAGATGAACCAAAAAAACCCTATGATAATCTGTCATGAAAAGTGTGTTCAGATGGCTGCAATTTTTTTCCAGCATTGATTTTGTGTTAGAGAATACCTTTGATATTACACAGAAGTTTTTCTCTTTTATGATTGGATAAGTGTATGCCACAGAGTGCTTTTATAATTAGAATAGGAGTTTGTGTTGACTTTCAGAAAGATTTATTAATAATACTTCGGTGCTTGGATACAGTATGTTCACAAAATACCTAGACCAAATTCAAGTAAATTATATAGGCCGTGTCATACACTGTACAAGCTTTGCATAAAACATTGTATATGAGTATTTCGCCACATTTCAGCAACTATGTTTTGGCCACTGGCTCTGCTGTCAAAAATTTTTAGGGCCAAATCTAGCAGAAAATATCCTCAGTGTTCCATTCTGATAATGCCCTGCGAAGATGTAGAAGCTAGTTCATTAGCAAATCAGCCTACCCAAGAGAGAGACTGGGCTGCTGGGAAGCGTCTCTTCACTGGTTCCTTCACCTCTACACTTGGAAGCAGCAGAGCACATATCCATTCTTTCGTCTTCACTCTGCCAATCCCTGTGCTGGTTTTGGATCTTTCATCCCCATTGAAAGTTCCTACAGTTTTGTTCTTTTACATTCCCCCACCAATAGTGATTAAAGGCCTAGATCACTGTGCTACTTACGTGAGAATAGAGGAGAGGGATCTTCTATTTCCTTCTGAAGCTCTATTGCTGAAAAGTCTGCTGCAGCTGCAGACTGAATACTTGCTGATGCTACTATGAGCTCTTTGAGAAGAGACCTGCTAAGAGTACTACCTCCACATTGCTCACTCATCAGTTTAGAGGGCTAGGGGTATGGCTGTTGGACCTGCACAATCTTCTTTAGATGAAAAATTAACTACTGACAAGTGATTTTCAAAGCTTTGTGTGTCTAGTAATATATAAATTTCAGTGCTAGTTTTCAGTTTTTTTCCAAAATCCAAAAAATGATTCCAAAAATAAATAATTTTTAAAAAATCTTAAATTGTGACCAAAAATGGTCATGCCCCAAACAAAACAAATTAGTTAAATGCGGGATAGTTCCCTTATTGGTTGCCTATTCTATGATTTTCCACGGTATGATTTTTGCACCATTTTCTGAGACGTCTGATATACACCACTTTCAGACACAGGGTATCACACTAAATGTGAACCTACTAGTTCAATATGACATGGCAATTCCTGCATCTGTTCTATGAATTTGTGTGATAACATATGACATAACTCTGTTTTCTTCAGTGTGATCTTTCCATATATTCTTGTACTCTTATAACTTGCACCAATGCATTTTTGTCTTTGATGTATGATTGAGGGGAGCCTATGGCCTCTCTGCTATTAAGTGACTTAAAACGAGACTTAAAAAGTGCTTACTCCAAACTTCAAGGCTTTTTCATTTAAACAATTTGCAGACATACCATAGAACTTGTTCAATGTTTCAGTGATCGTGTTTTCAGTGATATTACCCTGGTACCTTGTTGAGAAATCCCATGTAGCACTTAACCAGAACTTGATCAACTTGAACTAGAACCCACCTTGGCTTCTCTTTTCCTCTAAGTTCACAGCTTCTTCGGGTGATGCAGAGTATGACAACGGGGCCCCCAGCAGGGAGTTTCAAAGGCTGAATACACCTCATCACTCTTGACCATCCTGATGAATGCTACTTAGAAAACTGGTTTCAGGGGTTGCCATGTCAGTCTGTATCAGTAAAAACAATGAGGAGTTCTTGTGGCACATTTGATGCTAACAAATTAATTTTGGCATAAGCTTCTCTGGGCTAAAACCGACTTCATCAGATGGATAGAGTGGAAAATACAGTAAGCAGGTATAAGTATACAGCCCATGAAAAGAGGGAGTTGCCTTACCAAGTGGGGGAAGAGGGACTCAGTGCTAACGAGGGCAATTCAATTAGGGTGCATATATTACTTAAGTAATAGCATGGGCTGCTATAGGTGAGTCCGTTTTCTATTAAAAATCATAAGAGTAACAGTGAAGATCCAAAACAAATAAGTTATCTAATACTATCACCTCACTAAACCCCAATTTGTGGGATTCTGATTTAAAAAAAAAATTCTCTGGGTTAGGATACAGATTGCTAAACTAAAACTGAACTGAGGCTCCCAAAACAAAAAATCAAAAATCCTATTTTTATATATCTGTATGTTGTGTGAAGAATAGTCTTTCCTTCTTATATAATTTGGAGTTATAAATAACTATCTGAAATACCCAGTGTTGCTCGGAGTATTTGTAATTAGAAACTGGGATGTTGCTCGGGTATTTTCCTTTAATCTTCTTTGGCGTTGTTCGGCTGTTTCTGTGGCCCTGGATTGATAATTTTGTATTCTATTATTATGTAGCCAATACATTTTCGCTTTTTACGCAGAAATACCCGGCGTTGCTCATGGTATTTGTAATTGGAAACTGGGATGTAAAAAGACTACAATGTTTTTTATTAATACAAATTTTGTTCAGAAGTCTCATTTTGTCTAATTAATTTCATTCTCTTGCATTTAGATGTGGTTTCTCCGATACAGTTTTGCTTTTTACGCGGCATAACGAATGGGGTTCTTTTTAAGAAAAAAACAGTGTATTTAATTAGGTTTGTGCTACACAACACTAAGATCTCTGGTTATCTGTATTATTACATCATAACTATGTCACAAACAACAGCATGTGTTAACCTGCTGCCCAGATGATGTTATGTGAGCTGTGTAGTTGATGTTAATGAGTTTTAACGAATTTCACCCCTAGGGGGTGTAAGAGATGAGATTTTAAAATTTTTCGATTCCTACCCTGATTAGGACCCTAAAGCCTATAACTGTACCAAATTTCAAGTATCTAACTGAAACGGTGTGGGAACATACATACACAAATACACCATTTGACTTTTATATATATAGATGATCTGGAATTCCATCTATTACTGATACACTGTTAGCATTCTGTATGCACTGATATTTAAACCTCTCACTGCTCTTGTTATCAGTGGAGTTTTTACGGAATGTTAGCACACTGAGCTGAGCCTGGTAATCAGAATAGTATCTGCTTCATTAATGTTTATTTTCCCAACCACATAATATATATTTGAAAAATCTGAGTGTTAAACACTCTAGCATTTATGTCATAAAGCAACTTGTTCCAAACTATATTTTCTTTTATACTGAAAAACCTAATCAACAAACCTCACAAAAAGTTAGATACTCAACATTTATTTTTGGCTTTATATAAAACTGAGAGTCAAACTTTCTGCTTTTATAGTTGTGCTGTCAGAATGCAGTGTTGTAGTAGGCTAGCGGTCAATCAGTCAGCCGGAGAAGATGCTTTGAGAAAGACATTTCAATTAAAGGATGGAATGCAGGTCCATGCGATGGACCCACTGTTCATTGCCATTCTGACTAATACATATAGCACGGAATATATACAAGCCATTTAAATGTGCACTTGTTTAGAATATGATGTGTAATCTCTAAAACCTCTATACTGATGTGCAGTCATTCAGAAGACATTTTTTTCAAATGGTTAATACTAGACAAAAAGAAGGAAATTAGGTTGATTTGGCATTATTTGTTTTTGACAAATCCATACTGGCTATTCCCTATGACTTATTATCCTCCTGGTACTTACAAATTGATTGTTTAATAATTTGATCCAACACCTTTCCAGGTATCAAAGTTAGTCTGACTGATCTATAACTGCATGGATCCTCTTTGTTTTCCAGTTCTCTGGAACCTCACCCATCCTCCATGAGTTCTCAAAGGTAATTGCTAATCATTCCAAGCTTGCTTCAAGTAGTTTAAATACCATAGGCTGAATTTCCTCAGGCCCTGTCGACTTGTTATGCAGCGAAAAATATATAAATGCAGCATTGTTGTGACATATATTTCTTTTTTCATATTAAACTTCTTGCTGTAAGGGTGGCCACAGAATGCGCATAAGATTATTGTATGTCACAGATGGAATATTTTAAGGATGGGCAGCCGTAGGTGTAGGTTGCATTATTTTTAGTGCACCCAGTAGGGTTTTTGGTCTTAAAGGAGGCTCTGTAAGTGTGCCTATAAGGGGTGAAAAGCGAGTGATGTTGAAAAGGAAGAAAACAATAACAATGTTTGGAAGTGTGAATACAAAGATAACCCCAACAAAGTATTATAATACTACTGTTGAGCTAGATCCTGGTCCCACTGACATCAGCCACAAGGATGGAGTCCTTAATTCTTAAACATGATCTCTATGCAAATGCTGCCTTTGAATTTTAATTGAAATAAAACCTAATTATGTCTTATAAGTCAATTTCTGAACTCAGGTACTTACTGCTGAAACATCATTGAAATCCAATTAATGGGATTGTATAGGTGCAAGCCACATGGTAACAGAATTATTCATCGCATTTTTTTAATGTAAAATAATAATTTAGTAGAAAATCTAGCAAGTACCCATACCACAACATAAACAGTTGTGATTATTCCTCCTCATCCCAACCATTTTGTGATCATCATCATAATAATTAATAATCTTAACTAGTTAAGCAAATAGGTGTCACATTACATTATTACAATGTACTGGATACTGAGTTTTTCAGCCATGCAGATGAGCTGATGATCTTTTATCTATTATTTGCAGCTCCTTTGGAACTTGATCTGGCAGATCAGGTATGCTCCATTACTGTGGTGATGAGAGTCATACAAGTAAGCAAATAGAAGAAAAGGTTGCACATGGACCACAAAGTTAAAAGGGAAATTGCATTCCTACAGAGGTTTGATTATCTGTTGGTGAATTCCTATCAAAGCCAGGTAATGGCATCACTTTTTTTCTTATCTGTTCTTCTTGTATTTTGTCCAATCAATTTTATTACTCTCTCCCTTTATTTCTGTTTTATGGGCTTTTGTGACCAAACCATCACATTCAATTAGTACTTACCTCCTTCACCAATGGCAACTGTTAATTCTGACTGGATTTTCTCTGCCCTGTGCTGACTGGCTGCCCTCTTAGTCTCCTCATATCAGCCTCCTCCTCTCCCTTTTTAAAAAGACAGTGTTTTCCCCCTCACCTCCCTCCTTTCAGTATCCCATCTTCCCATGCTTGTTTTTCTACTTACCTTATTGTTTCCTCACCAAACTTATCCCCAGTTTTTTTTAATTGTCCCTTGACCGTGACAACTGCAGGCCATTATCACATTGTTCATTCTGTTCACTATATATCTGTCTTCTCTGTTTAGACTCTAAGCTCTCCAGGTCAGAGACTCTCTATTACTCTGTGTTTGTTTAGGATCAAGCATTTGGTTTTTGGTTGGTCTCTAGGCATTATCATAACATACAATTATTATTAATATCAACAAAGTATAGACAGGGCCTGCTCTTGCATGCCTTATCAGGTAATGCTCTCATTTAGAGCTGGATTCTGATACACTTATTCCAATTTAATAACAACATACATATTGAATACTCAGGTTGACTTCAGTGGAACTACACATGGAGTAAGAAGCTATTCAACATGAGTCAGGGTCTCAGAATCTGTTAAACAGTATTATGTGTATACAGAGGTTAGGATTTGGGCCCACAACATGTTAAGGAAAGTCTAGAAGAAGGATGGTATCTGCAAAATGGGAGAAACTGTTCTATTTCTAGTCAGCTCTGAATGACTGCAGGGAGAGACTTAGAATACTGTTGAGGTTGTATTTTGGGGAAGAATTTTTCCTATATACTAACGTTACACTGTGGATGAGCCTGACTTCCATAACTATCCAAAAACATAAACATAAATATTACCATCCTGGATCAAAAGCAACATCCATCTAGTCTAGTATTCTGTCACTCATATGGGCCAGCGGAAGGCATCAGAACTTCATGATAGTCAGATGTATGTAATCCTCCCCCCCAAAAAAAAACAACCACACAAACACACCCTCATCCTGATCTGTTATAGTTAGAGAAGGGATTAAGCTCTGAAGCACAAGGTTTAATGCCTCTTAAAATAAAAACAAAACTAATATATAATATCTGAACATGCATCTCTATCCTCACTGATATTTGACCTAGTGTGAAAGCTGATCACAGAATGGGGGTATTTTTCCATGGACAATTTCTACTCTTTGGCAAAATATTTGGCCCAAAACAGTTTTGTAGGTTTTTTTTTTAATGAAATATCAAAATTTTCCATGGAAAGCAGAAAATTTCTCAAAAATAGTTTTGACAAAAAACAATTGAAAAACAGTTTTAATGAAATTTCCTTGAGTCCCAAAATCTGTTTCTTAATATATATACTTAGCAATATAAATAATAGATCCATGATTTCCTTAATCTTAATTAAAGTTACACTACATATCTGTTATATAACAAAAAGCTGTCAGACATGTTTCAGTATTCTGAGATAAACTTACAGAAATGCCTGGAGAATTTCTTAAATAATTGTTGAAACTGTTTTTCACTCTCTCAAATCTCTGGAAGCTTGAAACTGAAATCTGGTGCCTTGCTACCATTTTCATTTGCTGCAAATAAATTCGGCTTTGTTAAAATGGAATGTCTCATCATTTCTCCTTTCTCTTCTTCTTAGAGATTGTTTAAACATTTTTATTTTGTTTTGATTTATTTACATGCTTAAGCCTATCCAAAGAATTGGATGGAATTTGGATTTTGTAAATAGACATAAAAAAAGAAAGACTGGTCAGCTTCTGAGCCTACTCATTTTATATCCCGTCCTTTCAAGTCAAGAATGGAATGTTTAGTGTGCATATGATTTTAGGGTTCGGGAGTTGTGGGTATGTTGTACGTGAACTCAGTAGACAAAGAAATGTGAGTACAGCTTTTAACACAAGATCAAACAGCATATTTTAATTGCTATAGAACTTTAGCAAAATGTTTAATAGGTTAATTGTGAGGTAATGCTACATGAGTTTGTCATTCCTCCTTTTTATGTATCTATCCAATGAGTCTCAAATAGTCTGTAACCAATTATTTCCTGCTACCAACATGCCTCATCAAGAAATAGCTGCTGCTTGTTATTGTAAAAAAATTGTGAATCATTAAAAAAAAATATTGTAAACTGATACGTAAAGGGCTCTGCTAATGGGAAACCCATTAATATTGGGAATTTAACTGAGACCAGAAACTGACCCCTGTTCATTGTTCAGATTATTTTTGTCCCTTTCAAATTGCACAGATAAAATTGGAGTTGTCACTCCTTCACTGTGAATATCTATAATTGACTGATCACATTAAACATTGCCTATAGGACTCTTCTGCTTCCTGCTTCCTTCACAATGTTCCTGATTTATGGAAAACTTTCTCCGAGTCCACCAGCTAAACATTCAACATCAAACTTGTGAAATGATATAAACAAGAGAGGGATGGATTCTTGAAAATGTGTATAGAAACTGGCTCATAAATATGTAGTCAAATGTAATTCCCCCTTTTGAGGAAAAATCAGGAAAAAACATGAATTATCCTAAAATTCCCCAGGAAATGTTATCTCTCTCCCTCTCCTTAAGATATGATTTTCACTTCCCTCAACTATTTGGTCTTCTCACTGTTAACCACTGGAAAATGATCATTTTTGTCTGTTCTTTGGTCTCAATCCCTTATCTGTTTCTAATCCATAACAATATATACTTCTCTTAGCCCATGACTACCTACTTTCATTAATAGTCTTTCGACAGACTTGTCAAAGGCTTTTTGAAAACTACATTAAATTATATCAACCAGTTCTCCTTTATCTGCTATATTGTTGATTCATCAAAGAATTCTACTACATTAAAGAGACCCAAATTTCATTTACAGATTACATATTGGATTTTCTTATGTCAATTGCTCCAGGGTGTGTAAATGCCCTTGAATATTAGTTACAATATTATAAATGCTACATTATTATATATTCTTACTATAGTATAATAATAATAAATGGAGATATACCAATCTCCTAGAACTGGAAAGACCTTGAAGGTCATCGAGTCCAGTCCCCTGCCTACACTAGCAGGATCGAGTACTGTCCCCTGACAGATTTTTTGCCCCAGATCCCTAAATGGCCCCCTCAAGGATTGAACTCACAACCCTGGGTTTAGCAGGCCAATGCTCAAACCACTGAGCTATCCCTCCCCCTAGTATAAAATCTTACAGACTATAGTACGCCTTAGTGTAGAAAATATTACAGGACTACAGATCTTAGGAACTAAACACACAGTTGGGAATTTGACACCTGATTTGATCTCACTTATACTGATCTGAATCTGAAATAATTCCACTTAAGTCAATTGAGTTACACTGATTAAAACAGTACCTTGACAATTTTCTGGTTTCTTATACTTTACAGTAGATGTGATTTTTAGACAATGATCCTGATAATCTTCTAGTGTTAGTAGGATATAACTCACATATTTGCAGTGCCTCATCCAAACAATACTGTGTCATCACTAGGAAGCAGATAATTATGCCAAATCAATACATTTACCTGAATAGTAAGAGGATTTTTACTCATAGAAAAGTGTTCAGTTATATTTTGATACTTTGGTATCCGGATTTTTTAAAGATTTAATAAATGTCAATAATTGTAACTAGGCAATATTTACTTGACTCTGGCCTCTGTATTTCTATGATAGACTGTAAATGCAAGGGGTGAACAGACCAATGGGAGGGTGAGGTGTTGCTGTTTTTTGGTTTATTTTGCTGGTCCGAACTGATGTCTTGGCTTTTCATGTCACTATTAAATAGTTCAGCCGGACACACTCACTGTATCTTTTTAACGGTCAACTTTACACTGATAAAACTTGAGCCCCTACTGGCTTTGGTGAGAGCTACAGACTGAATTTAGAGTCAAGCCTTTCATTCTAGCTTTATCTTGGTATTGAATAGCCTTTACTGTACTTATCTACTGCCAGCTCACACTCCTTTATTAAAGTCCATCTTTTGCCAGTTATCTGATTTGATCTGATTACTTTCTAAAGGGCAATTACAACTACCTCTGTTTGTGCCTTTGAGCTTCATAATGAAGGAATATGCTTCCACTCACGTTTTATGGAAATATACAAGAAAGGTCAAAGCCCTTTGTTTGGCATCTCACCTGTTGGAGTTTGATTGGATATTAACTGGGAGCAGATACCAAATTTCATTTCTGTCATTGGAAAAAAAAGGCAGAGCTGCATGCTCTGATCAATGACAAAATACAATGAATTTCTATTTATAGCAGACTACTCTACCTTGCCATCAAATGATATAAAATAACATTGCTAAATCTGAGGCAAATGGATATAAATTGATATAAATCACTTCTATAGTTGTGAATAAAGATATAGTTGTAATTTTGAATGTATGAATAAAACTCTCTAAAATATATATGTAAGTAATCTGATGTGGGGGGATGGTGGGAACGTTGACAGTGAAAGGAGAACTAGACAGCACTGGCTCTGTTCATTGGGATGTAACCATTCTTCCAGTCATTAACGGCAACAAAAATGTCAATATATCTAAGATCTCTCTTGATAAATAACTAAACTGGCTTTGTTGGGATCAACTGCATATTCCAGCCTGAAAAATTTGTTGTGATAACATTTTAAACATAAGTAAAGCTATGCATGTATAATAAACTGCAGAGTTATTGTGTTTAGGTATTGTACATGTGTAAGAAAGCTGCAAGGTAATCCATGTGTGTGAGGAAAACAGAAGATGAAAGCAACTATAGAGCTAGAAAAGCCCCAGTTTAAGTTACCACAAAACTTATACTTGAAAGGGATGGGGAATTAATAGGGAAATGAGAAACTAATGCATATGCATAAGAAAATAGCCAGCCTAACAAATGGAAGCTGAAACTGTACTCTCCAGTGCTGGAGGTGATTGCCGTGGGAGCATCCTGATGTGTTCCCACTCCCAAGTAACTATTTAGGCAAAACAATAGTAAGCAAATGTCAAAGATCTCTTATACCTATCTGCTGTGTAATGAATCGCAATCCAGCATTCAGCCAGTTTGCAGATTGGGCTAACATCAAGTTTCCCTCCCAGGCACTGAGACCACGGGTTATTGAGGTATTTAAGCAGAATGTGACAATGAAGTTGCTGCAGAGACTGTATATAAATATCTGCCTGACATGGTGGGGGACCTCCTAAGGAAGTGGATATCCTCACAAGCCAAAATCTGATTGAAGTGGTGGCTAAACTTCTTGAAAAAAGGAAAGGTAAGAAAAGGGTTAAACAGTATTTGTTCAGAGTTAATGGTCAAGGTCAAAGCTTTTGTGAAACACTGATTGTGAAAGGAAGCATTGAAACTACAATGTACAGACTATAAGACTCAAGTCAAAGTAAAGCAGGATGTTGGAATGCAGGAACTGAAAGATAAAAGTTACTTGGCTGCACGCTCAGTGCACTATCAGCTCTGAAGCTTTGATTGAGAAAATTGAAGCGTGTGAAAAGAATTGCATTTTGCAAGCAGATTTAGAAGCAATGCAATTGGAAAATAGGACCTGACAGGCTCTTTTAATCAGACAAGTGAAACTTTTAGAAGGGAAAGGTGTTAATATGAAATGTTGCATTTTCTGAAGAGGCGCCATCTCCTTTAAAATCAATTTTTCCCTCCTTGAACAATCTGGACTCTAAAACTGCCTTAAAGGCACCTGTCTCTGTGAAGCCTACAGTCACATCCACAGTCCAAATCAAAGGTGAAACCTAAAAACCTTTCACCAGAGGAGACATCAGCCATAATGAAAGGAATAGGTTCTTGTCTGAGACTTGGTCTACACTAAGAACTTTTATTGGTATAACTATGTTGCTCAGAGATGTGGATTTTCTGACAAAACCCTGGTGTAGACAGTTCTATGTCAGTGGGAGGGCTTCTCTCTGCTAAGAGAGCTTCTGTGCTGCAGATGAGGTTAGATTGTACCTAACTGAATAAAATTTGCACTCCTCATCTCCTGTGAAATCCTGCAGAATCTTCCTAGTGTCTACATCTCTTGTATCATTCTTGGCACCTCCATGTACCTCATCCACTATGCTATTCCTAATCCTTGCATTTTCCTCCTCCCTTTGGGCCTGAATCAAAACTCCTTGAAGTCGGTGGAAAAACTCATTGGTGTCAATGGGATTTGGTCAGTCCCTTTGTCTTATTTCATTCTTGGCTTTGTTCTCATGCTGCCCACTCTCAACTTGTGCCAAGGATCTTCTCTCCTTCAAATCCCCATCTAAAACACACCTCTTCAGGAAATCTTGTCTCTGTTCTTATCATTAGCAAATCCAGACTCTTCCTCTCTTGTGTTTAACTTGTGTTTAATTTAGCCTTGCCTTTATATGTGTGTGTGTGTGTGTGTGTAACAATGAAATTCCAAGGCTATAATTGGTGGAATTTGGTTCATTTTCATGAATAGTATTAGGTCTTTAGGGTGGGCATGAACAGAAGCCTGCATTCAAAAACCACAGAGCAAGAACATGATCAGGGGAAAAAACCCACATGAGACATGCTAGAAATTCAAAATGAGCATGGAATACAGAAATATCACAATTTTCTTCTCTTTATCTACTACCTATGCTGAAACACAGTCTGAGCAATAAAATATTTTATAAAATGCTGCATTTTACAGTAGTAGAAAAATAATGTTATACTGTTAACACTTTTTGTTACCATTTATTTTCTGTAAAATCGTTTACCACAGTGGTAGCTATTGATTTTTTTGAATGCTTTATGTCTCGCACACTCAGCGCCAAGCTGTTTCTACTGGGGACCTTTCACTTGCATGGAATGCAAAGAGGACATGTCCCTTCAGCTGTATGAGAACCACTTGGCTAGATGAGTCATATGCCCAAGGGGCAAGGAAGGAGTTAAAGTACAATGTCTTGTTAACAGTGTTGTTTCCCTGAAGACTGCAGCAATCAGTTACTTGAAATATTTTAACTATGGTTAAAGTTGTTACATCTTCCAAATATCAAATACTAGAAACATGGTCAAAATATAGTGGACAGACAATGTCATTTGCACTGGAGTGAACTTCAGTCCAATTAAAAAGAGAAGCCTTATAGTGTTAACAGATATAAAATATATATGTTATAACACAATTATACTAGGATAAAAAAAAACAAGGAAAATATTTAATGTCAGAAAAAATAGATTGCAGTATAAAGTAGCAGGTTAGCATTTTATTTATGTTGCCAGTTTTATTAGTGATTTTGTTTTCTGAACCAGTGAACAGAGAGGCCCATGAAAACAATCTTACTTTTCTAAAGATATTCCCTAAACACTATTTTTTTAATCAGAAAAGCACTAGTTAATCAAGAAGTCCACTGAAAATATTAGCAGTCAGGAAAAAATGTGTATTTCATGGATTAATGAAACTGTGAAGAAGAGTAATACGTACAATCCTAAAAAAAATTAAAAAAATCTCTGGATACTAGCACTCTAAAAATTGCCCTTTGATATCACACATCTTTTAGGGGAAATTGTCATTGGATAGGAAATGTAATGCTTAGCTTATTGTGAGTTGTTTTGGGGTCTCTGATTTACAATTTCTCAACAAATTATTTCTGTTTAACAACTCATATAAGGGGATGTTAATGTATTATCTTTCACAGCCAGGAAGATAAAAGAAAACCTTAGGAAACATATATAAAGTTTAAAAGTGCTGCAATTAAGTTATCTAGTGGATTTAAAAGTTCACACTATAATTATGTATCACCATTATTGACCCAGTGTTTGTGTAACTTTATGGCTAAATGTGACTAAACTGAATGCACTAATCCTCCTCCAATAGACAATACTGGGCTGCTTACTTGCATCTCCCCCATCATTGTACTGTTCTCTTCAACTAGTAATAATAATGTCTTTATTATCTCTGCTTTTTTCTGAAAATCAAATTTTAAGTAAAATGTTGAAATATAAGATTTTATTTTATTCACAGGAATTCACCTTGTTCCTAAGAAAGCTTTGATTTATCTGGAGATATCTCAATTAATTACAGTGTAAAATATTCTATATGTTTTAAAATGTATATATTTTAAGAGCCACAAAGAAAGTCAGAGTTTGATCAAACTCTAATTTTGGTTCTAAGACCCATTTATGTTAGTGAGTAAAATCTACCATCACTGATGTTGGCTTCAGAAGGGCTTTGGATGAGGCTCTTAGATCCTGTCTCTTGATACTTAGTTCTATGCCTAGTTCATTAAGCCACATTACCTCTCTCTCTCCCCAATCCATGACAAGTCACTTACCTTTTCTGAGACACAATTTTTAATCTGATTTATTTAACTACCTATAGGCATCTGTGGACATCTTCGACCTGATTCTCCACTGCCTTCTCACACTCTGCCATCATCTACAATGTTAAGTGAGTGTAAAATGCTACCACATCATCACTCTCCATTCTCATTGGGCGTAGCATTCTATGTCTACTTTGTACTTGCTTTAAGAAGGGTTGAACAACCACACAAAGAGCAGGTCAATGCAGAATTGGGCAGAAGACTTTTTTAAATTTAACATTTGCAAACATCAATCCCCCGGTTTTACATATGGACAGTAATGGCAAGTACTTTTTTCTTAGTATAGCTGTTGTCTAGTGGATAAGGCTTAAAACAGCGAATCAAGGAAAATTGGATTCTAATCTTGGCTCTGTACCGATTTTCTGTGTAAATTGGACATGTTACTGAAGATCTCTCAACTTCAGTTGCCCAATCTGTAAAAAGGGGTAATAATATTTATCTATTTATGAACTAATATTTGTTAACAGAACAATATGTAGTATTATGAACTGTATTAATATGGGGACCTGCTAAAGGGGGGAAACAGAGATGGGACTGCTCCTTTTTTATATATGTATAACTCACTAGACCATTTAGCTCTTCTTCAAAACTAACAAGTGCTAATACCCAGATAGGGAGGCTATTTCACAGGAAATTTTAAAAGTGCTACAATTTTGTGGCAGTGTTATTAACTTGAAAACAGATTGGTCACCAAGACCAGATGGTATTTACTCAATTTCCAAAGGAACTCAAGTATGAAATTGCAGAACTACTGAGGTACAATGAGGAGTCCTTGTGGCACCTTGGAGACTGACAAATTTATTTGGGCATAAGCTTTTGTGAGCTAAAACCCATTAATTAGATAACTGAGGTATGCAGCCTATTTACTGATGGAATCAGTCTCTGTACCAGAATTAGCTAATGGTTATTTATTTTAAAAACATTGTTTTAGAGTTGATCTTGACAATTAGAGTGGTAAGACTAACTTTTGTACCAGGCAAATTGATTGAAACCATAGTAAATAACAGAATTATCAAACACATGGATAACTCTTCCCCTACGTATTATGTTCAACATGGCTTTTGTAAAGGGAAATTATGCATCACCAATCTATTAGAATTCTTTGAGGTGTCAACAAAGATGTGGACAAAGTGTGATCCAGTGGATAGTATACTTTGATTTTCAGAAAGCTTTTAACAAGGTTCCTCACTAAAGACTCTTAAGCAAACTAAGCAGTCATGGGATAAGAGGGAAAGGCCTCTCATGGATCAGAAACTAGTTAAAAGATAGGAAACAAAGGGTCTAAGTAAATTGTCAGGTTTCATATTGGAGAGAGGTAAATAGCAGGGCTCACCAAGTATCTTATTGGGACCAGTGCTGTTCAACATATGCATGAATTATCTGGAAAAGTTTGCAGACAACACAAAATTACTCAATATAGTTAAGTCCAAAGCAGACTAATGTCAGTTATAAAGGGATCTCACTAAACTGGATGATTGGGCAACAAAATGGCAAATGAAATCCAGTATTGATAAAAGAAAAGTAATGCATATTAGAAAACATAATCCTAGTTATAAATGTAAAACCATGGGGACTAAATTAGCTGTTACCTAAGAAAGAGATTTTGGAGTCATTGTGGGTACTACTCTAAAAACATTTGCTCAATGTGCAGCAGCAGTAAAAAAAAAAAAAAAAAGTAAACAGGATTTTTAGGAACTATTAAGAAAGGGACAGATAATGAGACAGAAAATATAATACTACACTGTAAATCTATGGTATGCCCTTACTTTGAATACAGCATGCAGTTCTGATTGCCCAACTCAATAAGATACAATAGAATTGGAAAAAGTACAGAGAAGGGCAACAAAAATGTTTAGGGAATAGTTTCCGTAAAAGGAGAGATTAAAAAAACCAGTGTATTCAGTTTAGAAAAGAGACAGCTGGGTGGGGGGAAGTGATAGAGATTTAGAAAATTATCAATGGTGTGGAGAAAGGTGACTGAGGAAGTGTTGTTTATGCTTTCACATAACACAATAAATGAATAGGCAGCAGATTTAAAACAAACTTAAGGAAGTACTTCTCCACACAACACAGAGTCAACCTGTGGAACCCGTTATCAGGAGATCATGTGCAAGACAAAAGTATAACTGGGTTAAAAAAACAGATAAGTTCATGGAGAATAGGTCCATTAATGCTATTAGCAAAGATGGTCAGGGATACCACCCCAAGCTCGAGATGTCCCTAACTCTCTTACACCCAGAAGCTGGGAATAGGCAACAGGGGATTGACCTCTGAATAATTGTCCTGTGCTGTCAATTCTCTCTGAAGCATCTTGAAGAAGATGTCTTATGAAGACAAGATACTCGACTAGATGAATTAACAGTGTAGCCTATTGCCCATTCATATATTCTTATTTATTTAATTTTGATTTAAAAACAAAACAAACATGTTTGTTGTTAATGTTTTTCCCAGATAATTGTCCTTTCGCCAAACAGGTAGCTGGCTGATATGGGCAAGTTTTCCCCTTTAATTTCCTTTGAAAACAGCATGTCCCAAACACTCCAGGAGGATGTTCTAACCATGTCAACAAGAGAAAAAAAGAAAGCAAACTTCAAAGCTCAGTAAATGTGTATTTTTGGAGCTTTGTACTCTGCAGGATTTACAGCTGTCTAGGGAGCCTTTCAAAGATAAGCCACCAAATAAATCTGTATTTTTATTTCATATTCCTCCAGACAACTAGTGAATTATGTTTGTGAGTATATTGTCTGTCTGATTTGAATGGCAAGATTCTTCGAGTTGGGACTATTTCTTCAGCTATGTGTTCTATGCCATGGCACAAATTGAAAGAGCTCAATAAATAATAATTTAAGGTACACTCCTAAGGCAATTATTTTTCAGGGCATAATAATACATAATGATGACCAAACATCAAAAGTTTGCAGAGGTTTGGGTCAGATAACTATCCATAAATGGGTTATACATCTAGAGCTTATAGCATATGTGAATTTATCTGAACAGCTCTGGCATAGCAATCAGGCTACAAATCTCCTGAGGATAGACTGTTTCATGAGATTTGCTTTTCCTCCTGATTCTGGCAAAATTGGAAATGCTATGAGAATAGTCTTGCAGTTTAATCACAGTATTTCCTTTCTTCTGCCTCCAGTTTAAACTAGTGAAGAGACACAATTAAATTAACAAGTTTATTTAGGTTTGGCTTGAGTTTCGAGACAGGGTTTGACTCCGTTTTTATTTTATCCACCCTGGTTTATTCATTTCTTAGTATGCAAAGTGTGTGAGGACTATCTATGAACTATAAGAAATAAAAAAATCATATAAACATATGAAACAATTGTTCAGGCACTGTCTACCAATAGAAAAATTATCCATTGCTGCCAGTGGCTTTCTATACAGAAGCAGCTGTGCAGTTTAGTTGCAAATGTAGACAAGCACAAACCATATTTAGCTCCATTTTAGTAAATATGGTTAAACCCTGTTAGTGGCGCCCTTACTGATGGAACCTCCATCATTCCATAGTAATAACAACACAAGAATTGCTGAACTGGATCAGACCCATGGTCCATCTAGTCATGATTTCTCTCTGTGACAGTGGCCAGTACCAGATACTTCAGAGAAAGGTGCAAGAAACCCAGAGTGGGAAGGTGTTATATAACCTGCTCCCCATGAGCATCTCACTTTAATCTCTAGTACCTATAAAACCTGAACAATGAGGTTTTTATCCTTTCCAAAACTATTTTGACAAATTATATTTTGTACTAAGACATTATTTTGTGATGCTTGTAAAAATAGTAATATATAAACATGAAAAATTGAAGTGAAAATAATTTTGGTATGAAAATTTCAACTTTTTCCAAAACGTGGACATTCTCATTATCCATATAACTCTGGAATTGTGTCTAATCCCTCCTGAAATCCTGCTGAATTCTTGGCCTCAACAAGAATTTATAGTTCATAATGCATTGTATATGTCTGACAGAACTGGTCTTCATCACCTGAGTTTTGTAAGCTATTCCTTATACTGTTAGGGCTTGTCTCCACTACGGGGGGGGGGGGGGGGATCGACTGCAGATGCGCAACTTCAGCTACGTGAATCACGTAGCTGAAGTTTGCGTATCTGCAGCCAACTTACCTCTCGTCCCCACGGCGGCGGCAGTCGGCGGCGCGCTCCCCCGTCGACTCCAGCTTGCGCCTCCCGGCAAGCTGGAGTTACACAGTCGACAGGGAGCCGCGAGGGATCGATTTCTCACGTCCTCATCAGATGCGAGAAATCGATCGCCAGAAGATAGATCCTGTGCCGTGCGAGTGAAGACCAGCCCTAAGTGTCCTCCTCTTGCATACCCTGGAGTTTATAAGCAGGCGATGCAGAAGAATGAACTCCTAGATGATTGGAATAAGGCTCAGCAGCAGAAGCAGAAACCTGACTCTGAGCAGAAGTTTTGGAGAAAGGTTATGATGCTCTTCTAAGGCGTGAGGATCAATAGCCTTAAGATCTGAACACACTAGAAAAATTACTTATTACTGACAAGAGGTGATAACAAAGGGTACAGATGAACATAAAAATGAGTGTCTAGTATCAGAGGGGTAGCCGTGTTATTCTGGATCTGCAAAAGCGACAAAGAGTCTTGTAGCATCTTATAGACTAACAGATCTTAGGAATCATGAGCTTTTGTGGGCTAAGACCCATCTGATGAAGTGGGTCTTAGCCCATGAAAGCTCATGATTCCTAAGATCTATTAGTCTATAAGGTGCTACAAGACTCTTTATAAAAATGAGTGTAGATGAAAGAAACTGTGTTCAACATGTTTCAGTAGGTTTTAATCATACTTACTGAAATCCAGCTGGGCATGGCTTATCATTGACTGCATTATTCTAATATGGAAATTAACAAGTCTTCTTCATCTTCTGATGGGTTTTTCTGCCTCATGAGAACACAGGATATACTCACTGTAAGTATAAGCTCCCAGATGCACAAGACGAGTACTGCAGAGAGCTCAAGTAGTGAAAGCAAGTTGAGTTACGCATGCACAATGGAGCAGGGAGAGAAGCTCTATTATGGAGCAATTCAAACTGTTCTTCAGGTCAGGCTGATTAGCTTCCCATTATAAGACCAATTTACAACATTCTCCTAACAATCTAAAAATAAATCTATTTTTCTGGAATTTTGCATTGGGAAAAGACTGGATTCCTTAACTGTTCATTGTCAGTCATTCTAGCAAGTTGTTTTTATTTTTAAGATGTGGACTTTTTGTAATGAACTATTAATAGTGCTTTTGGTCTTTATCTGGACTCCATTGAGAGTTTTCAAGGACTTACTTAATTCTCATTTATGCTAAGATCCCTTTATCGTACTCTGATCACATAGAGGAGACCTAAAGTGGGCAAAAATTACATTTATACTTTCTTTAATGGCCCTTTCACTGCAAAAGTGTTGTAAAGGACCCTTAAGGTAAATGAGAGTTTGATCTTAAATGTGTTCACAAATAAATATAGGGGAGACATGAGAAACGTAGAGACAAGTGGAGAGCTCTCCAGTAAGATGATGAGAAATGTCTCATATGAAACATGAACTAGAGGGCTATACAAGTTAATCCTCTTATTACTGTATTCAGGTTTTAAAAATGACCATAGAAACACTTTTATTTCTAGTGGCAGAAACCTAGTAAACTCAAGGGAACAAAATACATTTTCAAGAAAAAGTAAAGGTGATAGATATTCTAGTAATGCAATCTGTTTAATTCTCTGCTTTGTAATTCTCAGTTATCAAAGTGAAGGTGTGATCTGCTAATGGTAGCTAATATAAAAAGAACATTCACTCTGGAACGGTTTAGTTGTCCTAGTACTTTAGTCATAAGTGTCATCTAATAAATAAATGCTGGTCTGGCCTGGAAGAAGGACCATTGCATTCATGCTAATAAGATCCAGCAGTCCAAAATCCTGCATAAGGGGCGTAAAAAGGCTGCACTGGTGTTCCAAACCATAGATTGTAAAACCAACCACTGAAGGGTTTATCTGCAGCTCCATTGCCTGCCATGGCTTCCCTCCCCTAAACCCTAATTAATTCCTGGAGCAAAGGCTTTGTGAAAGGAGGCATTAATTTTACTCCCACTATCTATTTTGCACTCATCTATTCATTTGAAAAAAATATTCTAATTAGTTTATGCAATGAGCCATAGTTGCTCTTTGAAACAAATATTAGAACCATGTTTATGGGCTAATAATCAGCATCCTCTTTCCAATGTTCTTCTCTAATTAAAAATAAGAATCTCTTTCTGGGATAGTCTGATATAAATGAATTGATGTTTAATTGCCAAATTAAACAAAAACTGGATTATATTTAAAATTAAATTATTCTGCTAAATTAAATATATACAAGTATTGAATGCATTTAAAATCAAATTTGAAGTGAAGAATTTAATTACTTCCTAGTGGGTCATATCACTGCAGTTTCCTCCTCAGAGAGATGCAGCCATGTTTTCAAGATGAAATTCAGCACTAGACTTTGCAGACACAAAGGCAAAAGTGGAATTTGTATTTCTGCAAAAGCATATTAGCATAACTTGAAAAATGTGACCTCTTTAAAATACCAAGTATTTCTTCACAGAGATTTTTTTTTGCCATTATGATAGACTAAACAGTCTGGAGACTTGAGGCAATAAAGAAGAGATGTTTTCTGTGCTATGACAGTTATTCAAAACATAGCTTCAGGAGCCCCACGTTTGCAGCTGGACAAGCAGACTATGACAGTTCTTCCCTCAGGTTCAAAATGCAGGATACTGATGAGAATACAATATCCATTGTTGTTGCTGTGCTATCTTAAACATTGACCAACTCTTATCCCTTTAGATTAATGAGCACCATAACACTTACACATTGTGCATTAATTAAATGAGCATCTCTCAGGGCCAAATGCTGCCCCATAAGACAGTGTGTGCAATTCACATTGACCTCAATGGGAACTGTATGCATTTTTCTCAAGGCAGAGAATGGCTTAAAAAATATAGGAGACATATATTGAAATAGAGTGAGCCAAGTTTAACCCAGCTGTAACATTGCTGATTTCATCCAGGTTGAATGTGGCCCAGTTTATTCTGCTTTGGAAAGAAGTGAGATTTTTCTGTCCATTCCTCTTAGAAGACTAAAGGATCATGTGCTAGGTGGACAAAAGTGGCTGTGATGCTGGCAGACCAGTTTAAACCAAAGCCATAGAACAATTCACTTGTATGTGAGTGGCAAAGAAGTGTTAAGAGTTAGTACATGTTCAAACTAATTCACTCTATGCTAATAGAGATCAAAGAAGTTGATTGTAGTGTTTTCATCTGTCTGTATTCTGTAATTTGCTGTTATATTACTTCTATCTTATGTATACCCTGTAATAAAATAACCCTACAGCAAAAGTGTGTTAATGAAGAGGGCATACAGATGTTAGAATGTCATGGACAATAATGGAATGTTACCTGTATTAGTCTCATTGATCTATTCCTATGTAATGACAGGCATTTGCATTATGTTTATCTCTGTACTTAAAATCTCCCATCCAAAGAGAGTGCTAACTTCAAAGCAAGGGGTCACTGAGTTCACAATGGAAATGTACAGACTCAGTCTGCATTCCTCAGAAGCAGCCAACAAAGGAAGGACAAGGTGGGGACCTTCTCACTTTCAGTGAGAAGAAAATATAAAAGATGGATTCAAGGAAAAATCCTTCATTTCTGAATCATTTGGACACTCATAGGGAAGCATTCCAGGTGCTAGACTGAGATACCCCAAATAAGTTTGGGGATCTCTTGGAGACTTATGGAAAACTAGCAGATCACTACATCTCTGCTATCATTTTGGACTTTCAAACTTAGACTCACCTGTTAATGTATGTTACCTGCTTTAACCTCTCAATAACTCTCATTTCTTTTTATTACCTAATAAACCTATAGTTAGTTTACTAAATAAATTGACTGCTAGCATTGTCTTTGGTGTGAGATCGAGCACATCCATTGACCTGGGTATGTGATTGACCCTTTGTGGTTGGGAGTAACCTGATGTGATATTTGGTATAACAACCAGTATCACAAACTTCAGTTTGTCTGGATGGAAAGATAGACTGGAGAACCTAAGGTGACTCAATGGTGAGCTAATATAGTGATCCAAGAGTTCACATTTGTTACTGGGTTGGTGAAATCTAACTATAAAATATACCACCAGTTTGTGGTGACTCCCCTGTTGTCTAGACAGTCTGACCTGAGATTGGCACTCATAGTTGTAAGCCATTCCAGACAATGTGATAGTGGCTTTGTAGCAACTTTATGCCCCTGCCTCCTAATCATGGAGCTAGTTTATCCTACAGGCTTTCCTAAATTGTGTTCTACTGCACCAGCTTCCAAGGGGATACTGGGAATTAAAGTGCAGCAGACCATACTCCAGCCACAACCTTTTCCTCTGTCTTCCCCCTGAATGCCCTCTATGCAAGAACAGTGAGGGAAAGAGAGGCAGAGCACATGACATCTAAAACTGATGAGATTTTATGATTGTCTCTATTCCAAATTCCTGGATTTCAAATGTAAGAGGACATGAGGTATGAGAGGTACTAATAAGCTACTCTGTATTTCTCCCAACATGCTACATGGTTTTCAAGATTGTGTTTAAAATGTGTGACATTTTAATATTATAGATTCCAGTTATGTAAAATTGTATGCGTAATGTTTGCAAAATGACCAAAATCAGTGCTAATCTGTGTCTGAAGCACAGTCGTGGAAACTGTCAGTTATGGATTTATTCATACAGTATTACATGTAAATTGAAAAAATAACACATGAACTGTAAAAACAAACTGAAATTAAACTTAACCCAATACAGTCCTGGCACTGTTTCCTAGGCAATCAGTTAGCTGAAAGAACTTAAATACTTCTCTATTGACGCATTTCAAGTAATATTTATGATTATTAACTTATCAGAATTAGCTGCTCAAGCCTCTGAAAATAATTTGGTTTCCTCTAGACTTCAGAACTTCAGCAAATTAAAGGTAGACATAATGCATAGCACCATGATGCAAAGTAGTAAGTAATGCAGTCAGATATTTTATGATTTTAACAAGAACGGAAAAGGTAATAGGATATATTCATGTCCCCGAAAACTCTCCAAGAGGAGTTCAATCACTGCTGGAAACATAATCATCAAAAAAGAAAGATGTTAGAAACACAAATATTACACAATGGAAAAACATGTTGTTGTTCCCTAGCCAAATATATATTTAAATTCACACATTTTTCATTTCCTTTTCCTTCTTTCTGTCTCCTTCTGAACTTCTTGGGACATTTCTTTAAAATGAAGCACTGGCAAAATAAAAGCCTAAGACTTTGTAATAAGAAAAGGAAGACTTATCAGATGATCAGTTCAACGTCCTGCTGCAACACTCTGCAGTTCTATTCTGTTACAGTTTTAATACAGCATCCATCACTCTAGTATTGGAGTGCCTTTAAGAAATGTTTTAGGCAGTGTGATTAACATCTCTTACATATGGTTCTTTCCTCAGAGGGAAAATTGAGAAGTATTTTTAGTTTTATTTAATCAAGTGTGTTTTGTACTTGGAATACAAAGTTGGGAGGTTTAGAGTTGCCCTTAGATCTTGTATGAGTTCATTCTATAGTTTTGGACAAAACCCTAAGAAAGTTTTGCCTTCTGCACAAACTAGCTTTAACTATGTGGTAGATAGTCCCACTGTCCCAGAGCAGCAGAGATGTTACTTGTGTTCCTCATCCTGGAGCACTGGTCATTGTTTAGGTTTTCTGGGCCCAGATCATTGAAGAGGGGCAGAACCTCAGCTGGTGTAATTTATCGTAGCTCCATTGAAATCAGTGGAGCTATGACAATTTATGTCAGCTGAGGATGTGCCCCAGGGCCCTTGAATTTGGCACAATACTCTGGAGGGAGACAGTTTCATGAGCATGCTCCATTCTTTGCTTTATAGGTATGACTAGTATTTTCCATACATATGAAGTTGCATATCTGTTGTGAAGACAACCTATGGTAATATCATGATGTGACTCATCAAAATACCATATTTCACTCATTTGTCAGACATTTTGTTTGAGAAACCAACTAGTGGGTGTGTTCCGTGTCTCCCTCTGTGTCCAATCCGCAGAGCATGGGAGTCCGTGACAACTCTGCTTCAGAGCCTACCTCTTTAGCACATGCTGGAGAAGATGCATGCTTTTAGCTCTACGGGTCATCGGCTTAATCATTGGTATTTTCCAAGATGGCATGTTTGGTTGAGAGGTATGCTTCATAATTTTAGGGAAGAGGGAATGCAGTATATAAGAACATAAGAATGGCCGAACAGACACAAACCAAAGGTCCACCCAACCCAGTATCCTGTCTATTGACAGTGGCCAATGCCAGATGCACTAGAGTGAGTGAACCTAACAGGTAATGAGTAAATGATCTCTCTCCTGCCATCCAACACCTGTCATTGACCAACAGAGGCTAGGGACACCATTCCTTGCCCATTCTGGCTAATAGCCATTAATGGACTTGCCCTCCATGAATTTATCCAGTTCTCTTCTAAACTCTGTTATAGTCCTAGCCTTCTCAACCTCCTTGGGCAAGGACTTCCACAAGTTGACTGTGCACTGTGTGAAGAAGAACTTTTATTTGTTTTAAACCTTCTGCCCATTAATTTCATTTGGTGACCCCTACTTCTCATATTATGGGAACAAGTAAATAACTTTTCTTTATTCACCTTCTCCACACCACTCATGATTTTATATACCTCTGTAATATCCCTCCTTAGTGTCCTCTTTTCCAAGCTGAAAAGTCCTAGCCTCTTTAATCTCTCCTCATATGGGACCTGTTCCAAATCCCTAATTATTTTAGTTGTCCTTCTCTGGACCTTTTCTAATGCCAGTATGTCTTTTTTGAAATGAGGAGACCACACCTG
The DNA here is from genome assembly GCA_032164245.1 of Sternotherus odoratus. Classification (NCBI taxonomy): domain Eukaryota; kingdom Metazoa; phylum Chordata; order Testudines; family Kinosternidae; genus Sternotherus; species Sternotherus odoratus. The sequence goes on from JAVMKO010000004.1 coordinate 60,173,832, forward strand.
TACGCAGTATTCAAGATGTGGGCGCACCATGGATTTATATAAGGGCAATAAGATATTCTCTGTCTTATTCTCTATCCCTTTTTTAATGATTCCTGACACCCTGTTTGCTTTTTTGACTGCCGCTGCACACTGCAGAGAACTAGCCATGATGACTCCCAGATCTTTTTCCGGATTAGACAGATCTCCTGGTGTAAGACAGGGTGGGCACCCTTTGGTTCAGGTTCTTCTCCGCATTTGCTATTTATAGAAATCCATGAGACTAGATAGTGTTTTGGAAGTGAGTGATAACACAGACTTCTCCAAGGAGCTTCCCTCTAGCTGATATCATCTAGCTAAATAGAACTGGTCCAAAATTTTACAATGAAACTTTCTTCCAGAGGAAAATGCTAATTCATCAAAATGTTCTGTGCAAACATGTAGATTTTCACAAAATTCTGTTGTTGTTTTTTAATTTAAATGTTTCAATAAGATTCCAACCCTATTGGAACTGAATTTTTGATATTTTAATTTTGAAATGAGTTTATTGTATTTCATATTTTATATGTTATATTATAAAACATATTAAAATGTTTCTACAATAAAAAAGATGTTCGAATCAAACCCCAGTCCATCTTCCCAACTGCCAAATGACCAGTCAGAGGTATAGTGCATCATGTTAATGATTCAATTTTATTTAATAAAAATAAAAGCATTCCAGATGGGATTATTTTTGTTTAGCCTTTCCCACTGATATTATACAGTACCTACATTTCAATGTCAGAGGAAAGACTTTTTGATAAAGGAGAGATTGATGAGCTGATTGTAGCATAGATTAGCAAATTTAATTTAGAGGGTTTTTTTTTCCAACTTGGGCCAAAAATAATAATTCAAATAGCAAGATTTTCTGTAAAGTGGACATTCTAGTTGCAACTAGCTCTACAGCTAAACATGGAAGGTTTCTCTCAGTTTATTTACTTTTGGTATCTTTTAAATGAGGATAAAATGTTAGACAAAGGATTGGCTGAGGCACATTACAAGTTCTCTCACTCTTCAAGAGAGTTGGTATGGCTAGAAGCTCTTTCACCAGCAGTTTCTCCTTCTGATTCACAAGTATGCACAACTTCCATTCTTCCTGACTCTGCAGTGTTGAGGCAAATAACTCCTGCATAGAATGTGTGACAGTCAGGTGTGCCAGTCTGTTGCTATAAAAATGTCTGAAGTCACGTTTCAGATTTTTTGTTAGAGTGCAAAGTTGATGAAGCTGGACTACCTATTGATTTTAGATGTTTGAAGATGAAAGTGAAAGCCTTCTGGGGCACTGGAGTGTCTAAGCAACAGTTTTGTGGGCAATATGAAGGGGGAAAGAAATGTACAAATCTTTCCCCTGATGTTCTAATTTATAGAAGTCACATGGTGATGGTTCCAGCCCCACCTGTAACACACTTAGCTTGCTTCTCCAGGTAGAGAAAAGAATCAGTCATGTGATATACATGTCATATGGTACAATCAGGCCTTCAGGCATGGCGATATGGTAGAAGACTTTGGAGAGCAAAGGGAGACTCAGGTAGGAAGGCTTGGGAGTCGCTGCTTGATAGAGAACAGGGAGAGACTCAAAAGAGTCCTAGAGGGGCTGAAGAGATGAGGTGCACTCAGGAAGGTGGGTCTGGGTCTCACCTGAGCCTGGAACTGGAAAACTCTTTGTTTTATGTTTGGTTTGTACTTCAATTCCACCCCTTCATAAGTATTTTTCTTCAATGAGTTAGACAGAGGGCCAAGACACTGCAGCAATCAGACTAGTCTGGAAGGTTGGGGATCCACTGTGAGTGAGAAGTAACGGAGACAGAAACTAGCCTGAAACTAGACCAATAGGCAGCACATCTCAAATATACTTTTTAAGGGTTTGGGTGTACAGTGAGTATTCTGCTGCAACCAGAACTGTCACTAGATGTTGGTTATTTTTGCTAATACATTTGCACAGCACCTAACACAATGGATTCCTGATTGCTCTTGGTGCTACTTTAATAAATATTTAATAATAATAATAATAAATATGTTCCATTTTAGAGTTCACACATTAAGGTATATTTTTCAAAGTATTTAGACTTTTTTTCCTCCTGTAGTTTCAAATTACATTTTATAAATTATCTATTTTAGACCATGTATTATAGGCATACTTGTGGTAAGGCTTTGTGTGTGTCAAATCTGCTTATAAGATTTTTAATGCTATTGAAGAGTAGAGCTGGGCAAATGCTGCAAAAGAGTGTCCATGCAAATTAGTGTTAGCAAAACCAGTGAATTTGTTATGGCAGGATTTCTAAGTCCCTTGTGTTCCCATTGGAAGAAGTTTGGCTGGGTAGAGTTTTCCATGTTCATTTGTGTCAATTTGTATTTGCACTGGAACATTTATTTATTCTAGAAACTGTGAAAGTTATGGTCATGCAAATCAGCAGACAAGCAATACATGAGCTGAAATAGGTTTGTATAAGATGTTTGAATAATTGCAAATAATAGACTGATTAAAAATGAGCCCTTCATGGGATAATCCACAAAAGAGAAAAATAGTTAAACATTGAATTGCTTTCTGCGAAGAGTTTGATCAGTTCTGCTTTCAGAACACAAATTCAGTTTCATCCAGTCACTCGGACTCTCTTACACCGATCAAGTTCTCCTAGCAGGTTCAATTATGTATATCTATTTCTCCTCCACAAATTCACCAATGTATTTAACTTGATCATCAGACTGGCCATTGCATAGCCAGATCTCCTCCACAGACTCTCTGATCTAGTCCTAGTGCTCTGAAGATCCACTGAAGCATAATCAGCTTCAGGTTCATAACTAGTTTTCATGCCTCAAAGAGTTAACAGAACTGGTTTTGCTAAGTCATGCTGTGGCACACTTACTTTTCTGCTATGATCACTGGCTTGTATCCAGTTCTTTGCAAAGTGAGAGACATAAATTCAGTTTGTCACTAAACATTTGCATATATCCAGTCAGCTCACCCAAAAAGTTTTAAAGTCCTTTTTATTTTTAGACCAATTTTGTTAACATCCTGGTTCTTAGGAAAGAAGAAGAAGAAGAGAATTAGAAATCTGAAGTAGAAAAACAGGTTTTCGAGTTTTGAGTGTACAACATTTTGGAAAGATTTATTTTCACTAGTCTCTTCCTGAAGAACAACATGGCGAATGTGCTTCAATTTTTCAAAACAAATTCTGTTCTGCTCTGAGACTAATCGGGAGAAGTTGCAAGTCAAAAGAAGTTTATTTCTCTGATAAAATTAGGAAAAGGTTAGAAAAACGCTTGGACCAGAATGGTTCCTTAGTTGTAAATATATGGACCCATATCTGTTGCTTCATAGTAAAGCAAAAGGTGGACTGGGAAAAGATAAGTGATAAAAGCTTTCAAGATTAGCCATTAGGAGCATAGTGTAGTTGTCTGTGTTTCTCTCTACAGTTGTGAAATGGGTGAAGCGGGGCGGGGCAGAGCCCTGCTTTCTGTATGAAACTTTACAGGTTTATCAGTTTGTGGATTTTGCAGTTAATACTTTGCCACATTTGAAATTATTTAAAGAGAATTTTGCCATTGATTTCAGCAGGAGCAGAAATAGAACCATTAAACAGATTCTCCTTTGCCTTTTAATGACTAATTTTATTTTTAAATTCTTGATACAACTCACTCTAGGGACACCTACGGTATTACTAGGGCTCATGTACCTGTATGGCATAGGAAATTTCTTCAAGTATATCATTTAGCTACACATCTCTTAATCCACCGCTAAATATTGTATTTTTCTCTTTAACCCATAATGTTAATGATATTCATCAGCAAGTATACAGTAGAAAGATACATTCTTAAGAATTGATTATGGAAATGTTACCTCATCTGCCTGCCAGTATAAGAATGTTCTTTACAATCTTTTGTAATGAAAGTGATTAGAAAATAAAATTAAAGACCCAAGTCTGGTTTTGTGTATGGAATTGCAGTAGACTCTCGATTATCCAGGATGATAGGGAAAAAAATAATCCTGGTTAATAAAATCATGGATAATCACCATCCATAGGAAATATGGGGGGAGGAGGTTGGTTCACCAGCCACCCTGCGCTGGGGGAGGGGGTGTTGGTTCACTGGCTGCCCTGTGCACTGGTGGGGTTTTTGTGTGTGCGCGCTTGGGGCAGCAACAAAGCCAGAGCCAACCCTGCAAGGTGCGCATTTATATATATATATTTGACATCCTGGTTAATCCACATCCTGGTTAATCCAATCCTCGATAATGGAGAGTCTACTGTATATCTGAGTGAAGCATGGACCCATAGAGTCCAGAATAGCAACACATTTTCCTAGTTAAATTATACAACAGCACCCAGCAGGTAACAATTGAGCAAATCTAATTTCCTAGGATTATAAAGTATCAAATGAATAGTTTTATATACACAAAACATACTAAGTTATCAAGGAATTAGTGGACTATTTGAAGATATAATGAAATTATTTTCATGAGGATATATTTACTCATCAGCTGCTGATGTTGTTCAAATAAATGCCTGTGTGCTTACTCTGAATAGAAAATGTGCTGGCAGCATTTAATATTCTATAAGAGATCTGTACAGCTTGTGGATATTTGAGAGTGTAAAGGAATTAGAATAAACTGAAAAGTGATGTATGCAAATAGTGTGGGTAGCGTGGCTTTCTTTAAAATGTATTTCTATTTACTGTACTTTTAACTCCGGACAGGATGAGCTGTAATAATTCAGTTTGGAGGTTACCAAGGCATGTCTCATGGTAGCAAGGTTCATGTCCACCAGGAACAGGCACATTATCCTGCCTGGCTACAAATGGAAGAAGTTCTTTTGGCCATAACTGAGATGTGTATGTAGGAGTAATGAAGAATTTAAATCTGCCCCAATAACTACTGTAATGATCAATGGTCAGATGCAATCAAACAAGGATAAGGTCAAGTTTATTGTATTGTATTGTATTGTATTGTCTGCAAATTTTGCCACCCTTCTGTAAAGCTCCTTTTCCAGATCATGTATGGAATGTTAAACAGTAGAGGTACTAATACAGATTTTGAGGGGACCCCACTCTCTCCATTATGAAAGCTGACCACTTACTCTTATCCTTTATTTCCTATCTTTTAACCAGTTATTGTTCCATGATCTTTGGTCTTACCCCATGACTGCTTAATTTGCTTAAGAGCTTTTTTTCCATGAAGGACCATGTACCTTCCTGAAAGTCCAAGTCCACTATATCGATTGGATCATACTTGTCCACATGCTTGTTGACTTCATCAAAGAATTCTAATAGATTTGTAAAGGGAAATCATGCCTCTCCAAAGCCTGAAGCCTCTTCCCCAACATATCATGTTTATTTATGTATCTATTGTTTACTATCCAGTAGTTTCAACCAATTAGCCTGGTATGGAGGAGAGACTCATTGGCCTGTAATTTCCAGGATCACTTCAGGAGCCTTTTTAAAAAATCAGAGTTACATTAGGTAACCTCTAGTCATCTGGTACAGAGGCTGATTTAAGGGATAGGTTTCATACCAGAGTTAATAGTTCTGCACCAATCCCCAGTCATTGTATGCTGGACAGAAATAGCACAGATTTAAACTCAGAAGTTCTCACAAAAATCTATACCTCCAGTGCTTGTCCCAACTGTATAGGTTGTGTAAGTTATTTCATTAATTTTTTACTTTGTAATATAGCATGCATTTCCCCCCATATTTGCTCTCCTTGTTATGGAAGAAGAGGCTGCAGCTTAATCATTCATGCTGAGATGAGTTTTACACCCAAAACAGGGATTCAGGCACTTTGTTACATATGAATAATGCAGTATATCCTCTCAAAATTACAGTACTCTTTAAATACAGAATTAATTATATGAGAATGTACATTAATTAAAATATTAGTTAAAATTAAATGTTTTTCCCCAAAAATGTATCACCCAGTGTCAGATCTTGTGTCCTTAATATAAAATAAGACTCTTCACACTTCCCATATAGTTAAAACTAATTGAACTCTTATGAATAGTCTACATTTTGAAGACTTTTTTTAAGGATCAATGGTCACACCTTCCCATTATTCTACATAACTGAAAGTTTATTCTTCAGCAGAGGTTGATAAATAATAATATTTTATAGTGAATTATGTGAAGAACTTCACTCTTTAAAAACAGCTACCATTTCTTGTTCTCAATGGAAGTGAGACTAAAAATATCCTTAGCAAAAGATACACTTTTTTGAAGTAGCCACCACCCCTTGCGGGCAGGGGAAGGAGGAAGAGAGGGAGTGAAGCCTGGCTGTCCTTAGTGAAGGTGGTGGCACCTGGCAACTCTGCCCTGTAGTGACACCATCAATGGGGGGAAAAATCCAATCTCTTTAAATATGAATTTAATATAATCCAATAAAACAAACACTTATATGTTCTAATCACAATTATATAGTTTTGTGGCATCTCCACAGTGTGAAGTTTAGGTTATTCGAGTACCTCAACTCTGCATTTCCATACCTTAATACATTTGGATTTGTTTACAATTTAATCTCAAGTCTGAAGTTCCTGAGTTTGCAATGTTTCTTTGGGGGAAAATTACAACATACCTATAATGTTTTTACTCTTCTATATATAAATAAATAGATCAGGAATTGAGGGGTGTGCGTATATTATAATTTCCTTTGACCGCTTCATCAATTTCTATGGATGCTTTCAGCATGAATTAAAGTTTTGTGAATTCAAATCCTCTGTTCTCTGATCATCAACATTTTTTTTTCAAATAAATGCATTTTTCTATCTAATGTCCATATAAAATACACACACACACACACATATTGTGACAAAGCTCTGTCCTTATCTTCGTGGATCCTACATTTCCTGGCGGATTTCACTAATCTCAGAGGCTCACTGTGACCTTCCAGGTAGCCCTTCTCTCTCTAGAGACAAGGTCACAGCCTATTGAGCCATTTTCATCATAAGCCAGTGAGGAGAAGCTATCCTTCCTGGCACAGTCTCTGTTGTCTCCCAATCTCACTGATTAATTAGGGGAGGCAGAAAGGGGGGAGCCCAGGCCCACCCTCTACTCTGGGCTCCAACCCAAGGACCCTAGTAGTATCAGCTATGATGGCTGACCTTTCAGCAACAGACCACAATACAATTCCCTGAGCTACTTCCTCACAGCAGTTCCTGCTTCTTCAAACTCTACTTCACCCTTACCTCAGGGCCTCCTTCCTTGCATATGATATGGTGTTCATCACTCAGTCTCACCAACAGCACAACTTCCTCCCACAGCTCCTGACATCCACACCCACCTGACTAACTGGGAGGGTTTTTAACTGGTTTCAGCCAGCCCCTGATTGGCTTCAGGTGTCCCAAGCAGGCTAGCTGTTTCTACTGCTTTCTAGAAGCTTCTTAATTGGCCCCAGGTGTCTTGATTAACCTGAACAACTGCCATTTGGTTCCAAAGGTACCAGGGATTTGTTTAGCCTGGAACTCACATATCTGTTCCTTAGCACTTTCCTATAGCCATCTGGCCTTGCCTCATCACATATCTCCCCTCCCCCCCCCCCCCCACTCAACACCATAGAGTTGGGCTACTTGGGACACCAATACGTAATATTATGAGCAAGAATTGTAAAATATTGTGGAAAAATACATTGACTTCTATAATTGTCTCTTTATATCTTCATCTTCCTTATTTAGCCATACACAAATAACCTTACCTGAGCCACTATGATGTGCACATGGTTAAATAGAGTAAACAAATTATGTTTTTGTTCTTACCCTTATCCTCTTTCACTCTTCTATACTATTCACACTCTTACTCCCTGCTCTCACTCTCCCCGGTTCTATATTTTACAACTGTAATTTGGATGGTATTTGAGGGCAGGACTTTGTCTTCTCTGAATTGCCTAGCACACCTCTGAGCACTATAACATTCCTATATGATAGTAATAACAATTTACCTTCCAAGCGCTCAATCCTGCTCGCCTATAAATCAATAGCAGAGTTTCTGGTTATATCAGTGTGGCAGGATCAGGCCTCAAGGGATTTAGGAATTGAGCATTACAGAAAATAGCTATAGTTTAGCACCATATAATTAAAATATCTAAACCATGACGATACTAAATAAAGTGTGAATAGGATGCTGGAACTTGTAGAATACAGTCAAACCTTAGGGTATGTTGGGTATTTTGTAAATCAAGTAAAGCGAACTCTGTCCTAAACTACTTCTAGCTGTAAATTTGAATTTTCTTTTTGAAAATAAATCCTTCAGTTGTGAAATAAGGGAACTAAGCCTTAACAGTAAGGGAACTGGAGTATTGTGAATATATATTCTTGACTAATGCATGCCAATGTTGTAATGTTTGATTGTATTGGTCATTTCTCATTAAGTTTTACAAAATTTTGCCACTTTCTCATCCGCCGTAATGCATGACACTCTAGTGTGACAACCAGAAAATCTGAAAATAACAGTATCTCTAAAATCATGATGGTCCAGAATCAGAGGTTACATCAGTATGGATTTTATTAGGTATAAGTGGGCCTATCTTAATTGTCCTGAAAGCGGAAAGTCCAGATGTTATGAGGGGAGGGAGATGAGGTGGAATGGGCAACAGGAAATGTAAGGTTCCTGGTAATGAACCTTTAGAGGAACTTTGGGTGAGTTTCAAATTTAAAATGAAACCTGAACCCATTTTTATTTTTATGTGGCTTTAAGTTTTATACTTAAGTTTTAAGTATTTACACAACTCTATTATGACTTTGAATGTCAAAGAGAAGGATTGCTCCCATTGTCACATTCGATGACTATGAACAATATTTTGTATACTGCTGTAATATAAAATGTGTTGATATTAATAACTGTAATTAATTATAAGGGTCAAGCCTTTCGTAAACAAAGAAGATTTAACATGTTCTATCCCCCACTTTTCTTTGATATTTGTGGTATTTACTATTTTTGTTTTTAATTCCATGCTACTAATATATAAATGAAAAGATAAAATATACTTGCTAAGGTGTCAGAAAGGGCAAGATTTTACCAGGAAAAAGCAAACACGAGGATGTAGAAAGTTGTAAGATATACTTGCAGAGCCTTCTAGTCTATTTTAGCCCATCAGTGAACAAGCAGTCGAGGGATCTCCACAGCCAGACTGTGCAAACTGATTCTGTACCTGTAAAAACGGATACTGAAAAAGACAGCAATTAAACAGTCAATGCAAAGAAGATGGTAAAAATTACTTCATCAGATGGTGGTGTGGGTTTTCCATTGATTCTTTTTTGTGATTGCAATTTGTTTTCCACTATTTTTTCTCTCCTTTTCCTTTAATTAAAATCTTTCTTTTAAGAATTTGACTGCTTTGTTTTTCATTGTGTAATATCCCGGTTTGGATCAGCTCACCTAGCAGAATTGGTGAGGGGTTTTTCTCAAGCCTTCCACAGAGAGGGAGGTATAGGCTTGGGGGGGATTTTTGGAAAGAGAGGGGGCTCCAATTGGTCCTGCCCCTAGTTCTTGGGATAACTCTTGGTGGTGGCAGCATACTGTTCCAGACACAGGAGAAACATGTGTCTTGGGGAAGTTTTAACCTAAGCTGGTAAAATAAGATGGGGGGGGGTGTCTTTTCATGTGGGTCCCCACATCAGTACCCTAGAGTTCAGAGTAGGGAGCAATCCTGACAGCCTGTGTCCAAATTGGTACAGGCTTTGGGACCCAGCCCTCAGAACAGACATATCTCTTGTTCTTAGTCAATCAGCCTGAGTCCACAGGTCTGCCTTTAACTTCTATATTTATAACCTTTCCCCTATCTTAGTTCCTATTGGTTCAGTTCTTAAATAGTAATTATGCATGGGACCCACAAGATTCCTTGCCCATGATGGAACAGTTTCAGAAACAGCTACTCAGCATGTCTAGAAACTGCCACACCTATTCTGGACCCTCCTAGATGAGTTACTCCACACAGCACATTCTATACTAAAATCCATTGATGCCAATCTGGACCTTCCAGAGAATCCAAAAATCAATTATTCACCCAGCTTCTATGGTTCTTATTTGTTTGTTTTGTTTTGTTTGTCGGATTGTTTTAAATGTAAGAGAAGGAAAGCCAGGAAGTGCTTATTCATGTTTTTATTTATTCATTAATAATGGCAGCACCTGGGCCCTGGCCCAGACTGGAGCACCGGTGTGCTGGACATTATACAAACACATAGTGGCAGATGTTTCCTTCCCTGAAGAGCTTATTAAATAGATAAGACAAAGGCTTGGAAGAAAAGGGAGAGATGAGTTAAAAGGGAGACACAAAGGGAGATGGGAAAAGAAAGGAAGAGGGGGAAAGAAGGAGTGGGGTTGGGGAGAATAGTCATGGAGGGACAAGAGGAGGTAAGACCAAACAGTCTATCAGCTACAGATAATAATGCCCCAGGTCTAAACTAAAAAAGTCAATAAGTGATAACATGACCAATCTCAAGGGGGCTGTGAAGCTGGGGGAAAGGGTTCCTCCCATTGGATCTGGTCTACCTCCCGGTGAGTAGAAGAGTGCTGCTCTGCCCCTAGTGCTGCACTTCTTATTCTGGCTGCTACTGGGACTGTTTCTCTGACTGCATGAACTTGTTCTGTCCCTGGGAATTTTACCTCCCTCTGAGCCCCCGTGACTGGAGGCAGGGACATGTCATCCCCAGCCCCCAATTTGGTCCAGCTCCTGGAAAGGCTGAGTCTTTCTGGCTCTAGGAGCTTTCAGTAGTTTTAAGGGGGGAAAGGAACTTGATAGATGGTGATGTTAAAGGCAGAAGATAGACTGTTTTCCAGTGAAGGCACTTATTTATTTAGTATGTATAGCACTCTACCTGAGCTGTTGAATACATTTGTCTTTTATAGGCAGCAGTGGTTCAAAGAAGGGAAAGATTTATGATCTGAAGAAATATTGATACATTTTGATTCACCGAGCTTTTACATGCTTACTGCAGTGAGGAAAAAATTGGACACACTTGGTTGTGACAAGGCTCAGTGAGATTTTCTCACACAAAATATCAAATGTCAAATGTGCTTTATCTGTGCTAGAGGGCAGAGGAATACAGATGAGGTCAAACACTCTATGTGACATTTCATAGCATTTCCTTTTACAGTCCCTACATTTTGAAGCATTTTAAACTAGTCAGTTAGACAAGTTACGTGACATTTTCTAACATGTCATTAAAGAAAAACTTTGAACATAGGGATTTTCAGTTAATTATGCTACTTCTAAAATCAGTGAGACAGAAGACTGCCTCCCAAACACCATCTCACTGTGTATCAGGAAGAAAGGCTGGGAATTGCATGGGCAGGCAATTGAAATATGACTTTCATTTGATGAACCTTGATAACTGCAGGAACATGAATTTTTGATATAATAGATATGCTTATGCCTGCTCGTGCTCAGGAAGAGAAGTTAAAGACCTTTTTCTCTAAGCAAATAAATCATAATCTCTGCTTCAAGTACAGAGGTAGCATTGATTGTTTTGTGACTCTGCAGAAAGGAGATGGTGACTGTCAGCATCAAAAGTGTTGTAATAAATGATAGTTTAAAATAAAACTATGAGAACTGCTCAATATTTCCTTTTCCATTTTTTAACATTTTCCTCAAATTATGATGGTGTTAACATTAAAGAAGCAGCTGGACAACCACTGAGATAAAAAATTCAGAATTCACATAAATTCTGAGGAACAGGAAGAGAGAAGAGGCATAGGTGAGAAGCAATTAAAAACCTTTTACAGACAGTGAGCATTTGTAAATTACATGCAAGTCTGCTGTGCATTGCTTGTTAGATACTTTTTATAATGGAATGGCAATGGAAAAATGCAGTGATTTGGAGGAGGGTTTTGGGAAGGGAAGGAGGAGTGAACCGAGGCCTGGGCTATGTTCACTAAAGTCAGATGTGTAGTTGGAGTGGGAATTCCCCCCCCCCCCCCAATTTTTGGAATGTATGTTTTATATATATATATATATATATATATATATATAAAATATGCTAATGGGAGCTACAGCGTCAGCGCTCAGGGCAGGGCAGTATGCGGAGACCTTTTGTCCCCTTCCCACTCCCCAGGAGCTGCAGGGACAAGCCAGTTGCTTCTGGAAGCAGCATAGAAATTAAAAAATAATAAATCTCATGCCTGGATAAAAGGTGAGGAAGCCTGCCTTAGCCTCACTGTGCTGCTGTCAGTAGCAGTGGCCCTTTTAAATCGCGCAGGCCCCATGGCAATTGCCACACACACCCCGCCACCGGTGGGCCTGTTTACCTTAATTTAAACCTGCAAGTGACCTGTGCCCCATGCTGCAGGGAAGGCAAAAAAAAAAGAAAAAGAAAAAAAGAAACAAACAGGGTTTCTGCCAATCTGACTCAGGGGAAAATTCCTTCCTGACCCCAAATATAGTGATCAGTTAGACTCTGAATATGTGGACAAGACCCATCAGGCAAATATACTTGGGACAGAAACTTAAAGCCTTCTCCAGTGTCCTATCACCAAATGTGAGGGATTGTTTCTACTGGCAGTCACCGATGGGCCACATACCATCATACACAGTTCCATCATACCATCTTTCCATAAACTTATCAAGCACAGCCTTGAAGCCAGTTAGGTTTTATTGCCTCTATTGCTTCCCTTGGAGGGATGTTCCAGAACTTCACACATCTGATAGTTAGAAATCTTGGTCTAATTTCAAGCCTAAACTTGTTGGACAATTTGTATGCATTTGTTCTTGTGTCCACATTGGTTCTTAATTTAAATAACTGCTCAATCTCCCTGGTAATTTATCCCTCTATGTATTTATAGAGAGTATTCAGCCTTTTTTTTGGTTAGGCTAAACAAGCTTTCTCATAAAGTAAGCTTTTCATTGCACAGATCATGCTAGCAGCCCTTCTCTTTGGCCCTTCCCATTTGAATTCATCTTTCATAAACAAGGGAGACCAGAATTGCACACTATTCCAGATGAGGTCTCACCAGTGCCTTGTATAACAATACTACCATTTTCCTGTCTTTACTGGAAATAGCTCACCTGAAGTATCTGAGAACTGTATTAGCCTTTTTCATGGCTGCATCACATTGGTGGCTCATAGTCATCTGTGATCAGCCAATACACTCAGGTCTTTCTCTTCCTCCGTCACTTCTAATGGATTATGGTTATATGATAAGGAGCCCTGTAATCCCCACACTGGAACCAATTAATTACTTGGTATAGGAGAGAGTGGTTTATGGCTGGGTAGCATTCATCCCCTGTGTTAAAGTGTTACAAAGTTGTGGCCTGCCACTTAATACAATACTGTACATGTGTCTGTCCTCATTTTTCCATTGTGCCACATCAATTTAGACTCAGCAAAGCCCTTAAAGATGTGATTAAAGTTAAGCACATGCTCAAATGTTTTGTTTAATTAGGACTTTTTATTAATGTGTGTGAGATCATATTATTAGCCCATCATATGTGTATATTTGAGCCTACTCAGTATTTGGATGGGAGATTATCAACTGGAACTCAGATATTGTAGCAGATGATGTGGTACATCCAATGGGTAATTTACTCTAAAACAGTTCTAAACAAATGACACAACATGGTGCTACCAGGGTTGTGCTTTTACAGAAGCCATCTTTTGGATTAGATATCAAATTGATTACTTTCAGCTTTAAAAATCTTGTCACTTTTGCAGTTCTACAGTTATTAATCCTAGTGTCTTGGCCAAGTTCCAACTTGGATAATTGCATTTTGTCAGTCTAAATTCTATTATAGCTAAAAATGGATAACTTATATACTTTCTCTTGCTCAAAAAAAATTGATAGCACTGATGGCTGCCATATTCTATCCTGGAGGTGGCTTATTTTAATGTGTTTGATGTTAACAGTTTTTATATAGACTCAAATCTTGTTGCTAAATATACTCTCATTGACTCGAGTGGGATCAGCATTGTATTACTTCAGGATGCTCCTGGAAGCAAAGAATTCTCTGAATATAAGGTACTATTATAATGCATAAAATACAGGCAAGGGAAATCACATTTTAAGGAATCATTAAAAATTTAATAATTTTCAGCAGTATATTAGTACAATGTGTGTGAAGCACTGGATCTCCTCACAGAACAATTAGAAGCGTCTGATGGCCAGATTCTCTAACATGTTATGCTTCTTTTTGGCCACTGGCAGTACACAGGCTGTTAATGGCCAGAAAAGAATCCCCCTTGCAGAGGGCAACTCTGTGCAGGATCTGGGCGCTGCTCTCTTGTTGTAAGAGGTGTGTTTTAGGTGGGGGGCTTGGCAGGGACATGGAGGAACAATGATCCCTAGGCCCATACTCTCCTGGCACAGCTCCATTATAGCCTCCACACCACTGGGAGATCTACAGACAGCCTGCTGCAGCTTGACGTCGCTTTGCGGCTGAGCTAAGTATCAGAGAGCCATAACTAGCTCCCTGGTGCCTGTCCCTCAACTTCCACTCTGTCTTGTGTCAAGCAATGCTCTGACACAGAAAGGAATCCAGCACTTTCCGTTTTATGGTAATTTTTAACAGCAATTTGTATTAGAGTGATATCTGCAGATTGTTTGAAGCATGTTTTTTAATGATACTTTTTTGGGTCTTGATCTATAAACACTTAATCACGTGAACAACTTCACACCCATGAAGAATCCCACTAAAGCCAATGGGACTACTCCACATAAGTATTTCCAGATGTAGTGTGCTCATCAAACTGCTGACTTCAGGTGTGGTGTTTTTTTAACTAAGTTCACAATTTTCTCAGTCTTTACTCTCCTGGGGAAGGTCAAAGACGAAAGAGAATTTTCAAATATATAGTGACTTGTGAGGAAAGAAAAAGCATTGTGAAATTTTGTGGTGGTAACAAATTTGTCTTTAATTTTCTAATTTCACATTAGTGATAAATTATATTTTTAAAAAACTTTTGTTGACAAAACTGCTTTAAGCTCATGCTAAACTATAAAACTTTGCCTGGAAATTGTTTCCTTCTTCATCAAACCAAAAAATCCCCTCTCCAAAGTCAGAAAGATTCACTGGTTCAACGTTTCATGTCCCATATCACAGACAAAGAGCAGAAAGCGCCCATGGGTCAGCTGCTAGAGTCTTCTCCTCAGCAGACTTAGAGTCTGTGTAGGTGCCTACTCCACTTAGTCCTTTCATCCCCAGTGTAGGATATATTTCAATGGCATGTTAGACAAGTATCCAGAACATGCCAAGTTCTGGCTATCTTCACCTATTAAATAGTTTCTTGGGGGTTATGTCCAGCTAGCACAAGTTAAAGAGCCTCTGGGCTGCTCTAGCTGATGCCCAGGACTGCAGCTGGGGCTGGAACTGAGAAAAAAGAAGCCCCAGCTAGCTGGCAGCATCCAATACAATGTTAATTGCAATCTAGTCTTTCCATCATGGTACACAGCTTTAGATTATATTCAAAAGATCACATTTAACTATATGCTACAATAAGTGGCAGAGTTCTGCTTTCATCCTGGCTTTTGGCTCCGATAAGTGCTTTTAAAGAAAATGGAAAATGATATGTTCTTTGGAAGGAACAATTTGAACTAGTCAGACACATTGAGTTCTAAACTAATTGTAACCAGTCAGGAGAAAGACCCGGGCATCATTGTCAATAGCTTAATGAAAACATCTGCTCAAATTACTGTGCTGGTCAAAAGGCAAAAATGATGTTAGCCTGTATTTATAATGCCATTATATAAATTGACCTGGTGCCCTCATCTTAGATACTGGGTTCCTTTTTGGCTCCCATGTCTCAGAAAGAAAAAGGAAAAGCCCACAGAAGGGCAGACAGTGAAATATTAGAAGCATGAAAAATCTTCTATGTAAGGAGAGAGCATAATGAGTCAGACTACTTAGTTTATAGAGAATAAGATTTGACACAATAAAGGTGTATAAGAAGGTCATTTGAGAGTAAGTTCCTTAACGTGTTTCCGTAACACAAGAATAAGGCAACTTCCAGCGAAGCCAAAAGGTTAAAAATTCTAAACTGATAAAAAGAAATGCTGCTTTTAAAATACTGCACACTTAACCACTGGAACTCACAGCCACAGAATTTTAGTGAGGCAAATTGTATAATAGGATGAGACTGGGGTAACATTTTTCAAAAGTGTCTAAGGCCAGAGTTTTAAAGGTATTTAGTAGTATTTAGGAATAAAGATGCTTTAAAATATCCCACTCAGCAGGTATCTGCATTTTTAGATATCTAAATACCTTTAGAAATCTAACCTTAAGAACCAGAGTACCATATCCAAAACTGATTTAAATAGAGTACTTGGGAGTCAAAGTCTTATTGACTTTGAAAAAGACTTGGAACCAATAGCCTGATCTAGGATGCCAATTCCTCTGTTCTTTATGCAATGTTCCTATATTACCAATACAAGTTTGTTTGTTTGTTTCCTCTATTCACTTCATAAGTGACATTATCAAAATTCTGTGTAAACAGCTCCAGTTACATTATTATACGCTAACTACTACATTAAAAGAAGATTATTAAGGTTGCAAAGTCAAAATTCAGAAGTTAGGAACTGCTAGAATTAAGTTTGACCTTTATGCATATGCATTCCTCACATGATAACATATTATTTTTTTTCACAGGACCACCACCTCCGTCAGTCCATGGGATACACAGTTCTTCCTTAATGAGCAGGTATTCAATATTTTATCATGTGTGTCATATAGACCTGATTTACTTGCATACCTTATCTGCATACCTTATTGACTGCACACTATTCAAACCCTGCTCTGAAAACAGAATTTTAATATCCTCATAGGGTTTTTTTTTATGGTGTACATCACTGAGTGCTATACAAACCATTAATAAAAGTTATCAGCTGCCCTAACCTTTCTCTTGTAATCAGCCTTTCTCTTGTAATTCCCTACATCATTTACTACACACCATCCAACTTCTGCAACAAATGAAGCAGGGTCCAACAGATAACAGCTTCCTTTACTACACAACTCTGGCTCACTCCCAGATTAGGGCAAAGCTTCTCCTCCCATTCTCCTTGCCCAGCCAGTCCCAGTCTCTGTCACTACCCTATCCCAGTCTGACCAGGCTTTGTGTCACAATCTACTCCTTTGCCTCCTCCCTGACCTGGCTTTGATCCCCTCGATACTCGAATCAGATGGTTTCATCCTCCTACTGCATAGATGCTACAGGGGTGTCATTCAGAGCACAGAAGAGACATGCTCCTGCTCTCAGATCCAGTGTCCAGAAACACCTGAGCCTGGAGCACCTGGCAACAACTGTAAAAGGGAAAGTCCAGCTTCATCCCTGTAGATCTGGTCTGGAGGGTACATACTTAATCACTCTGTGGGCATGTAGTCTAGTCAACACTAGGGGATGTGAGGAGTGTGCACATGCTCAATGAAGACGGAATCCTTGGAGATTCTAGCTGCTAAAAGTGACAGTCTCTAGCGAGGACATGTGACGTGATTTTTTTTCTCCCAAAGGTTTATAATTTGGGTGGATTTTCACAGGGATGACAAAATATCCCTGGCAAAATGGCCACCCCTAGCCAAATTTCAAATTCTTACTTTAAAGCAAGAAGGCAATAAAGCTGTTTCAAGAAATGATCCCAGAATGTTTAAACATGGGCAAAAAAGTTTAGCATTCTCTAGACTTGTTCTCAGAAACAGCTAAACCATTGTAACAAAATTTTTTGAAAAAACAAATTCAGCCCGAGACAAATGCTCAGTGTGTAATATTTCAGCCGAAACAGTGAAAGTTTAATCAAGTTATAAGCAATGGAATATGAGGTCTTATACTGAGAGGTGTAATGCAACTTCAATTATAGGTAGCATTACCAGGTGTAGCTGGTCCATCCAAAATAAAAATGTTTGTAAAGAGCTTGTATGATACTTGTGGATAAAGTGGCATCAGTAACTGAATTAACATCATTTGGATGTACCAGTATACAACTGGCCTATTCTAAAAAATATATGTCTCTCTTGTTTTTGTAGAGTGTGTGTTAGAAGTTGTTGGCTTGGATTCCATAGCTTACCCAAAACACACATTTGTAAGATGCACAAGCATAGAACCATATAATATAAGAAACTTTCTGAGCATGCAACCAAATGTATGTCCTTGGTGAGATAATACTTTCTAACAGCCTGATCCTGCAAACTACCAGATTATCAATGTGCGTCAATTTGTCAGGGCCGGCGACAGGGGGGGAACAACTGTACCGGGCCCTGGACTTAAGGGGGGTCCTTGATGTAGTGGGGATGCTCGCGGCTGCAGCTGACCACGTGTAATGCCGGGCGCCGCCGGCCACCGCAGCTCTGAGCTGTAGCGCGGCAAGCGCCCGGAAGCACTGCACGGCTGAGGCTGACGGCAGACTCTGACCACAGCCGGGGCCCGGGGAAGCGCGCCCAGCCGCCCTGGTGGTGTGCGGCGCTGATGGTGGTGGAGCAGAGCGGAGGCGCTGAAAAAGGGTCAAGGGGAGCAGGCCTCGCCAAGGTAAGGGGGCAGGGGGCCTGGCCCCACTCGGGGGGCAGTGGCTCCGGGGGGGGGGCCTTTGGGCAGGCGGGTGGGCTCTGCGGTGAGTTCACCCCTGCCTCTGGAGGTTCATTCATCGGCATGGCTGAAGGGACTGGGGGGCAGGCAAGGGGGCGGTGGGGGGGAGCACCGGCTGGGCTGGGGGGGGGGGGCAGCTGCTGTCAGCTGGGGGGGGGGAAGTGCCGGCTGGGCTGGGGGGGCCCCCAAACGATCAGAGTAGAGGGCCCCAAAAATTCTGTCGCCAGCCCTGCAATTCGTAAGTGTGAGTTCACACTACTCTGTAAATTATCTCATTCCATGGAGGTTAGGAAGTCCTTGGAACCAGAAAATTGAGTGTAAAAACTGTTTCTTGTCCCCTCTATGGGAAAAAATCACATAAGGTAGCACATGGCTCCATAACTTTCTATAATTTCTTTTCTACAGCTCTATACATTATAAACCTATTCCCATTACAATGAAGAGACTGAATTTCAAAGTAGATGAGTCTTTTTAAATAACACCTTTATTCTGGCATAAAGTCAATGTTTTTCAAGTATAGCAGAGGATGGAAAATGAATATATAGCTACCAGTTCATTAGTAAAATATGTATGAAGACAGCTTATCTCTGAAACTGTCAAGTTGCAAAGATCATAGGTACAGAGTCCTGTACAACAGGTTCTAGCTGTTTTTCTAGTTTCCAGAGGAAAGGAGGAGGG
Organism: Sternotherus odoratus; assembly: GCA_032164245.1. Classification (NCBI taxonomy): domain Eukaryota; kingdom Metazoa; phylum Chordata; order Testudines; family Kinosternidae; genus Sternotherus; species Sternotherus odoratus. The sequence goes on from JAVMKO010000004.1 coordinate 60,192,997, forward strand.
AGACACTTTACCCTTTACTTGAGTGATCCATGTAACAACTTAAAATTTCAAACAATATGTAGCCATCGGTTCTAAATGTCAAAATATAACTTTCTTCTCCTGGTTTTGTCAGTCAAAGTAGCAAAATATTCTACTTGTCTGGAAAATTTTGACAGAAGCAAAGACATGAAATTTACAAACACTAACCTCACCCACTTGTTTAACAATTGTCAGATGTATGCAAAGTATTTAGGATTGAATTATCTTTTAAGGCCTGATTCAAAGTTCAGCGAAGTCAGTGGGAGTCCTTCCATTGACTTCAATGGGGGTTTGAGTCAGGCCCTTAAAGTTCAGTTTATTATCAAGGCTTTTATGATTAGGGGCTGACCAGAAAACAAGAATTCTGTTTCACCAAAAAAAAATCAGTGTTTTAGAATATGTTTTTGTTCTGCAGAAGAATGAAATGGAGACCCTTTGAAATTTTTCATGAGGGAAAAAATGAGAGACAGAAAGAGAGAGACCTCTCCCAGAATAGCCAATGTTGCAATAGTTAGGGCACTCATATCAGGTGTCAGAGGCGTGGGTTCAAGCCCCCTGCTCTGCCTCAAAAATATCAGGTATTTGAACCTTTAGCATATCAGCATTGCCCCGCAGTTCGGACTACAGGGATGTGAATAGCAGTGCACACCAAAGTGTTGTGTTGCAACTCCCCTGTGTGGATGCTGTGGGTGTGAACTAAAACTACCCTTGTCTGAATAAATGTAATCCTGTTTGAATAGTTTTATCTAGTGTTTTATCTCACCTTTGAACAAGGTCTCCTTGTTGTTCCTATACAGTATTTCTCACGTTGATTTCCAGTGCAAGATATTAGACCTCTGATAGTATCATTGGTAAGCAACACTATGTATTAGATTCTGAATTTTTAAGCCATAGAGATGGAGAGAGACTTCTTCAACAGGTCTTTCTCTCAACATAATGCATTTGGGAAATGTAGCTGTGTTCAATTATCCTCAGATTTCATTTCTCTATCTGAAAACTCATTTTCTATAGTTTTAAGGAGTCTCAAAACAATCTAAACAATCATATACATATGCATCTAGATGTCTTTCTGGAGTCTCCTCATTTACAGTCTGAAAATCAAAATAAGTGGAATGTCATTCCAAGCTCAGTGAGTAAGATGCACTAAGAACATATTCAAAAGGAGAAAAATTTCAGAACTGATCACATGAAGGAACATATATACAATCTTGAGACAGTTTCTCATGCTCTAAACATACATTACCAAGAATCTAAAGGACCAATGCTGCAATCCTCAGAAGTGGATTAATAGAAATATAAATGCAATATATGTCATGTATTAAACCAATGAACTTAGAAAATAACCTAAAGATGATACATTCCCTATTCCACACCACAAACTCTTTATAAAACATGTTTCATAAAGTTACTCTTGTGAAGTGAATCACATATTACAATAATTTTCAAATTAATATGCAATGGGTCAATTCTAATTGGAGTTCACTAGCATATGACCGTGAACAATTCTGACTGCATTACTTAGTGGATCAAATTAAATTATACAGTTAATTTACTTTCCCTTAATTATATTCATTACATTTTTTCCTCAGATAACATTTAGAGCTCTTAAGTAATTAGAGAACAAACAAGGTAAGTTTAAAAATATACACATGCACTTGACAGTATTATGAATAGCAGATTGCAAATATATAGAAAAGTTTAGTTGTGCAATCACGTCCTTGTTACTTGAGTTTTTGAATACATATATAATGCATTTGTAGTGCACATTAGTTCTATGAGAGAATCTTAAACAGTACAACCCAGGGTTGTGAATTCAATCCTTGAAGGGGTCATTTAGGGATATGGGACAAAAATCTGTTGGATGATTTAATTGGGGATTGGTCCTGCTTTGAGCAGGTGGTTGGAGTAGATGATCTCCTAAGGTCCCTTCCAACCCTGATATTCTGATTCTATGAGTACAATTGTGCAAATATATGGCACTAAAATGCAGGATAATGTGAAAATCTTCACTATCCTTTACATGTATCCCCCTTTTTGTTCATACTCACTTTCCCTAATCTGTTGCTTGTCAGAAAAATATTTTTTTCACCACAAGCAAATTCAAATGTAAAAGATAAATGGTGTACTTCTGGCTCTATTTATCAATGGGCGTGTTGGAAAGAGTCCAATGGAGCCAGGGTTTCACCCAGAGTATCAGGCCCCTTCTTTTATGTGTGAGGTAAAGCAGGTTACTTAGTCCATTGATTAGTTATGGAGCATATATTCTGATATCACTACCCTCATGAACTGTGAAGGTGCCACCAGGACCGGCCCATAATCGAACTCCCTACTCCAGTATCTTATAGACCATCATGATCATCTAGTCTGACCTCCCGTACATCACAGGACATAGACCCTCACCCACCCCCTTCTGTACTGGACACACAATCTTTGGCATTACTGAAGTCCTCAAATTTTCATTTTAAAATGAAGTCTTGAGACTTCAAGTTACAAAGAAGCTATCATTTACTTTTGTTCAAACCAGCAAGTGACCTTTTCTTGCCTCATGCTGCAGAGAAAGGCAAAAAACAAACAGAAAACAGAGTATCTTTCAATCTAAACTGGGGGAAAATCCTTCCTGACTGGAACCTGGGGTTTCTCCCCTACCCCAATACTCTACAGAAATCCTCTTGAGAGGAGAAGTGATTCTCAGTACAGTCAGGAGACTGAACTGTGCTTACTGAGCTCTATGGAGCAACAAGGACTGTGGGGGTATTCCCCCTTTCAACCTTCTATGCTGGCCTGTGATGAAGATAACTCACTAGGCAGTGAATCTTGCCATTATACTGCCAAAGGAAGGTCACTCTGGGGCCTAAATAAGATTCTGGGGCCCCTGAATCTGCCAGAAAGTGTGGGACCCACAAATACAGACTGTGCTTTGTCATAGTACATATGAAGGAGGCTTGCCCCCATATCGACCTCCCATCTGTCAGTTGAGCTCTGTCAGGACTTGGGGCCCTATTCACATGCAACAAATTGCAGGAGTAGGACCCTAATCTCACTGGGCTTCAGTTCACTATCTGTAAAATGGGGATAATTCTTTCTTAACCACTTGGGCCCTAATTCTGCAGTTAACTTTCAATGGGTGGACTCCCATTGACATTAATGAGGCTTTACAAGGGTTATAGAAACAGCCAATATGAAGTCACTTGCAGGATCATGTCTATAAATTGTGAGTTTCCTTTATAGGGGCTGTGTCATTTACAGCACTTAACACACTGGTGTCTGGATATCAGCTAGATTTTCTAGGCACTCTTGTAGAATAAATAATTAATGCTAATAAAACAGTTAAGGTTTCTAAGTAATAACACCTTTTTTCCCTTTTCAGCTGAAATTTTCCATGCAACAGTTCCCCTCATAGGGAATCATTTAGTGATGTTTGGGGAATGTTCATTCAAGTTCTATAAAGTTGAAGAAAAATACATTTTTCCCCATTAGGAAAACATTTGTTGAAAGTCCCTCCCTCTCTCTCCCCCCCCTCCCTCACACATTGAAACATGAATATTGGAGTATATCATCATGACCAACCTAAAAAAAAAATCATGGTTGGATAATAGATGTGTGAACAATAACAATCACTTCTGAAGGAGTATAACTTTGCATCTGAATTTTTAATTCAATTTAATGAAGCTCTGACCTTTATAACATCACAATGCACATGCTCCTTTGCAAGACAAGGAGCTGCTAGTGGTATCATTTCCCTGAGGCTGATTGTAAATGCTTCCATAAGCAAACACTTAGATAATCCTTTAAAAAATTTAAGAACCTGCAGACCTCCTGTCTTCCCTCATTCCATTTGCCTGCTCCCAATCCCCACTATTTTGTCAGGCATAGAAGGAAACTGTGGGCATAAAATAAATCTTCTGTCCAGCCATGGAAGAAATTTCAAAGGAGGCTGCATTCCAAAGACAGTTCCATTATGGATGTGATAGAGAGAAGAGGGATCCACTAAACTGAATATTCTCCCTTTCCCCCTCACCCAGTGACTGCAATTTTGATTACAAGAGCATGAACAAGTGCTCCCTTTTGAGGGGCTGGAATAAGACCTACAAGAGAGATAGGGACAGACAGACAGGCCTCAGACAGATTGTTGTGTGGTAGTCAGTATTTATGTACTTTTCTTTCCTCCTGCCTCCCCTCTCTCACTCATTCGCTTCCTGTTCCATCTCCTGATTTACTTTGCAACTTACCTACGAAGATCAGGTTTTGGTCTTGTAAAACTGAATACTGTTTCTCTGGGAAGGCTGGAGTAACATGCAGCTGTTGCAAAAACTGCTTCGTCCCTTTGGAGGCTTATCCCAATATTGCCCTCAAAGGACAGGCATGACTCAGTAGGCTTCTGGAAAACAGGTTTATTGCTAGCAAAAAGGAGCCAAAGGGGTTAACACCCAAAACAACTGGCTCAACTCTATACATGGTTGAGGCCTTCTTATACTCCAGTGTGGATAAGGGAGGGGGGCTTTCAATACACTTACATGAGTGAGAACATGGATAAATTAATGGAGGCTAAGTCCATAAATGGCTATTAGCCGGGATGGGTAATGAATGGTGTCCCTAGCCTCTGTCTGTCAGAGGGGGGTGATGGATGGCAGGAGAGAGATCGCTCGATCATACCTGTTAGGTTCACTCACTCCGGGGCACCTGGCATTGGCCACTGTCGGTAGACAGGATGCTGGGCTAGATGGACCTTTGGTCTGACCCAGTATGGCCGTTCTTATGTTCTTATGTTCTTATGTTTTTATAACACTTAATGGCTATCACACCCTTTGTTTGGTATTAATCTATTCCATTTACCTGTCTGGAACTCTGTAAAGACAGGAGGTTCAGGGTACTCAGACACTGTGTCTCCTGCCTTGTGAAAAACACAGCTGGGGCAGGGTGAAAATGAGTTTAAGATGCATGCAGGACAGGGGCCAAGAGTGCATATACAAGGAGTGAGAATATAGTCTAAGACTTTTTTAAAAAAATCCTACTACACAACATTCATAATACAGTTGCTTCTAAGTTTCATTATTCTAACACAGCTAAAATTCAACTGTGACTATATTTGTTTGATCTCCTTCCCTTCCTAGCCTCACATTGTCGGTTTCACTTTATTTAGACTATCAATTCTTTGGGGTAGATGCCTTGTCTCCACACCCACCAGTGATTGAGATAGATAGATATGATTTTTTTTTAAAGTAGCCCTAGAAAGGCTACAAATTATGGATAGCTTTCATCCTCATTCCACAGTGTGGTTGTTTATGCATGTGATTCATTATGCATTTGAATGATCCCATTTTAACCCCCAGATAGAAACAGTAAGCATGTTCAAATTTAAATTTCTCTGCATTCCTAACCGCTCACCTTGTTGAACCTGCCTACTATAGCTGCATTTGTTTATCAAAGGAAGCCATCAAGCTGAATCAAAAATGAGTGTTCTACTTGCTCATATAAAAGTTTAGTAGCTAGTAAATTTAAAATAAAGAATGCTTTCAAGAATCCAGATTATCAAATATTTAAACTGTATGATCCTCTTAGAACTTAAAGCTGTTGCTGGTTCTGGGTTAGTTTCATGCTATTGCAATTAAGTTGGCCTACTTTTGAAACAGGAGCAGCAGACTATTTTGATTAGGTGTAAAATATTGGAGTTTATTCATAAAACAACTTCACAGGGGATTATACCTCACCAATTTGGTGGGTTATTTTTGCAAACCTCAATAATAGTTAATGGACAATGGGTTCTTTAATCATCCCATAGTTAAAGCAGGAAGTACTTACTACAGCTGACTTACTGCAATCTGAAGCGTGCATTTATTTGAAAGGCATGCCCTTTTATTTTCAATTAATAAGTCATGGCATTTGGGTACTTTGCACCAGCTCATTTAATTTTAACTTGGCCCCCAAGAACCATGTTAAGTGCATTTCATTATACAGCTTGCTAAGCCTGTTTTGATTAATAAAATATTCATTATCTACCCCCACTTTCTAACCTTTTGCATTTTTACAAATTTTCCTCAACAAATACCTGTATTTTTAGTTTCCACTTTGGTATAAATCCTCCCTCGGGAACCTCAATAAAGTCAAAGATTAAGCTGTAACAGTACAATTGAAAAGCAAACTGTAGTGGGAAAGCACAACAATCTGGGGATTCTGGTTTAAGATGTGGCATCTCCAAGGATCTATTTCCAATGTAAGCAGCAATTCTCCATATGGTGCACAAGTCACTGTTTTTATTTGCCAAACATTATGTATTAATTTTCTGCATCTTTATATATGTGAAAGAGGACTAGAAATAGATCTGGGATGAGAAGTTGAGATCTACATGTTAACTTTTCCAAAATTCAGTAGTGTTTTTTTTTAATGGTGTTTGATTCAGTTTATTATAAAATTAAAAGCCACTTGCACAGTTCAGAGACAAAGCAAACATTTCTCAGTTTGTGGATATTCAGAACTGGCTCAGATGCAATTTTAGTTATTAAATCAGTTTTCAATATTGGATCTGTGTGGGTATATTATTTAGTACTGTTACCATTTTGTGTATGTTAGGTGCCATTCATCTAATATATATTAGATGTATATCCCATGCACTCTAGTATGTGGTATACATATGTCCCACTCCCATAAATCATATGTATTTCCATCCAGTGTGACTTTAACATTAAGTGGCACAGCTATATATGCATGGAATTGAGAATCTCAGGGTCTCTAAGTTACAGAGAACCTAGCTACATAAGTCTCTATTTGCTAAAGAAGGTACTACTCAATGTAAGTAAGGGTTTCAGAATTGGCCCACAATTGTGGGATAGCAGGGGGATTCACCATGAAAAGGCCAAATTAAAATATTCTGGAGAGAGAAGGGGATGCTGAGGAGAAGAGTATATGGGGGGGGGGGAGGAAGGAGGGTGTCTGCTTTACTGGAAAATATTTTCAAGCACAGAATTGCTTTTTAAAAAAGATGAGGGCACTGGACTGATCCATATGAGCATGCTTAAACTGTCACTGTGGTCATCATAACCCTAACACTGATCTCAGTCATCAACAAGTCTTTACACCCAAACAATTTAATTCTCATTTTCCCCTGTGTATGTGTGATAGTAGTAATGGATATCTTCTGATAATACCATTGAACTTCCCTACTTCCTACTTTAAATCATGTAACCTTTGAAATTACTAGAAAAATGGGCTGTACATGGTAAAGTTTAGGTAATAGATATCTAGTATGTCAGTAGTGGAACATGACACATGAAATGACATCAGGGAATCTTCTTGGCTCGTCCAAACTGGCTGGCTGACTCTTTTTTTTCTTTCAGGTTGCTAAATGTTCATTATGTCTCCTGTTGTGGTGAAAGGTGAACTATTGAACTGGATGGAGGTTACTTTTGGGTTTCTTCAAGGACTGATCATCTTTAATATTTGTATTTATAGGTACAGGAAGTTAATATATTTCTTGTGAAGTTTGCTCATGATATAAAAGCATCATCAATTCAGAGGAGGATTGGAATGTTATCCAGGAATTTCTCAATGGTAGACCAGAAATAGGAAGAAATTTAAAATTCATGCAACTAGGATCTAATATTTATTTTTCTGGTGTAAGCTGGATGCAAAATCCTAGCATGGATCTTTATTCAGGATTCTCATGTTGACTGATCTACTGATTTCTAGGAGTCATAATATCTTAAGTTGCAACATTTCACAAGATGTGGATGTCAGGAAAATCTCTTAATGTTTTGTTCAAGATATTTGTAGGCTTATTTGTTAAGGAAAAAAATGAACATGGTTTCTAATAAAGGATTCTTAGCTAATATAAATCAGTACAGCTCCACTAACTTCAATGGACTTGCATTAGTGTATGTATATGCCAAATAAGGTTCTGGTCCATTGCAGACAATTCTACTGTGTAATGCTCCATAAGTATACATTCTACAAGTATGGTACAACATATTACAATTTTGTTTTAGGAACACCCATAGTGTCAGTTAAAATTTTAACTGACCTTGATTTTGCCTTTTTTTACATTTAAAAATATTTTTCTATGGTATATTTCTTTGATGTGTCACTTTTTTTTTTAAAGATCCACACAATGGGGAAACTGTTCATACAAGGAAACAGTAAAACATGAAGTCATATCAGATATAGCATATAAAGAAACTAATTTTCTTTTCTCTCTCTAAGCTCCTAGGTGGTACACTTGACAATGGTAAGTGGCATCACAGGAAACAGTTTTATGTATGCCACATGTCCTGTGAGTTTCAAGCTGTCATTACTGGGATTATTCAGAATCCAGTTAGGCTGTTACCATATGTAAGAGATACCCTTCCCCCACACTAAACTCTAGGGTAAAAATGTGGGGGTCTCTCATGCAAGACCATTTAACTTTAAGCTACTTTTCCAGCCTAAGTTAAATACTTCCCCCCAAAAAACCCAAACTTCTCCAGTTGGGACTTGGAATTTCGCTGCCACCATTAATGTGAGTCTCCAAGACCATAGAGTGGGGCACATTAAACCCCCCCTCTCTCAGGCCACCTGAGAGAGAAAAGAACACAGACTCTGAGGGGCGAGGGGAGTTGTGGGTGGTGGTGGCTTCTTTCTTTGTTTGAATATATTGTTAGTATACAGACCATTTTGCTGAATTTATGGTCAGTCAGTAGCTGAAATTTGGGGCCTTACAGGGTGGCTTCTATTTGGACAAGAAAATGGTGATAGAGAGTCAGGATATTTTCTTAGTTTTGCCTATCTGCAAGATGTATACTCATCCTGTGTCCCTGAAGAGTTATAAGAACAAAATTGCACATGGGGAAACTCTTTTTCTCAAGAAGCCTTGTTCTGGCTTTCTCTTCCTCTTCAATAAAACTGCTTCCTTGCTTCTATTTGTCTTCTAATACACTCACAGCAAAACTCAGATTCTCTTGCTATATATCTACTCCCAAACACCAGCCCTCCCTCTGAGCCACCTGGTCACCCCTCTCCTTTGTTTGGGTCTGTTTTTGCTACCAAAGAAGCTACAGTGAATGCCTAAACAGCTGTTTACTTTACTGAGACCTGTATTCATCTTTGCTTCCACACAGTGCTGATTTAAAAACATTTCCATCCTACAGGCAATTCTAGTGTTTTGATATTTGTTTTCATCCCAATATGGGACAAATGTAAAATTAAAGGTGGGGACGGGGGGGGGGGAAAGGATGGGGATGTTGAAACATTCCCCTTCAACTTTCCTGAATCAAAACATTTCATTTTGGAATATCTCCTTCTTTCTGAACTGCTGTAGTGCCTCATGGGAGTGGTAGATTTTGAAACAAATTAATGTAGGACTAGGAGCACTGGAACAACTTTTATAGTGGAGTGTGCTGATAATGGAAAGCATTTATTTGGATTGTTATTGATACTTCAAGTCAGGGGGTACAGCAGTTCCAGCACCATTGTATGGGACAGGAAACAACACTGATGAAGTCTTTTTAAAAAATAGACTGAGGAAAGGTAGAACAGCTTATTTTACTGCGTCCAAAATTTTATTTTCTCTCTAAATTAATTCACTTAATACACTTTCCACACAACTTCATAGAAATGAAATGTGCCTCCATGAATGTTAATAAACAAATTAGAAAGGAGGGGGAGCATGGTTAGTCATCGTTTTGGTTTTTGATTCATTAAGACATCAGCAAACGTTTCTCCCTAAGATCTAAGCTCTAGTACTTCTGAACCTTGAGTGCTGATAACCATGATCTAAAATAATGGTTTTTAACATCCAATTCTATGCTAGACACTGAATAATAGAGATAATTATGTACTACAAATCATTTTCCAACTAATTATTGCTACACGGTCCATACTGTTTGCCAGCCCCTAAACTCTATCTGTAAAATATTTTAAAAAGTGATTAAATTTAAGCCTACCGTGGTGAACAACAAACAAAGGAGATTGACATCTTCCCTAGAGCAGATGAAAGATACTTTGTGATACAATATGAGTGCTACTTATAATTAAAAGTGTACAGAGATGAAAAACTTCTAGAAATGTCTTGTTTTTACATCTTCCTCAGTGCAACACAGTCAGCTGTCAAAAGCTTTCTGCAGTATTTAAGCACAATCAAATTCATTTCTTACATCTAAGTCAATAAAATAAAACACCCATTGTACTCAGATGGGGCGTTAGAAATAGACTGTCCCTGATAAAGAAAGTTAGAGTCTAGCTATGGTGTAAATAAAAGTTTATAATCAACAAAAGTCCCACTCAAAATCATAACTGCACAAAAATGACATTGAATTGAATACATTAATTCCCAGTGCCAACAATTTTTGAGAAGTCTAAACAGAATCCAGCCTCAAACTTTGTGGCTTCTGGAGCCTCTGAAATTTAAAGAAGATAGGATCACAACTGCTTCACTTAGGTCCACCCATCTGCCTAGTTTTGTTAGTCTGGTAATAACTATTGCATAAAGGCTATGTCTACACTGACATTCATACACAAGGACTGGATCATGTTCATTTCCATTTATGTTCCCTATACCTGTGCTCAAGAGTACACATGCTGTGCTGGACACAGATATAATACTGTGTACATGTATATACCCATGTTCACACTGCCACTCTAGGTATCAGGTTAGCACTACCATTTCAGGGGTGGCATTCCAGGGTTCTTTGCCTCACAGGGAGAAATTCTAGAAGTGGCTTTGTTAGGTGGTATTGGTACTGTAAAAGGTTGTCATGGGGAAGAGTGAAAAATTGTTCTCCTGAGGAAAGGAGAAGAAGTAATGGGCTGAAATGGAAGTAAGGGAGATTAAGGTAAGACATTATGAAAAACTTCCTAACCGTAACAGTGGTTAAGTACTAGAACAAATTACTTAGGGAGATTGTGGAATCTCTATCACTGGAGGTTTTTAACAACAAGTTAGACAAACAAATGCCAGGGAAAGTCTAGACTTTGTCCTTTTTTAGTTCAGCGGACTGGACTAGAAGGCCTGTCAAAGGTTCATTCCAGTCCTAGATTTCTATTATTAAAAGATTCATACTATTAGGTTTATGGGTTATGTATTAAAAAGTATTTATTTGTTTAAAATGCTACCTCATGTTCTGTTGTTATTTTTGATTATTTAATTTGAGGACATAAAATATAAACCAATTTAAAGATATTTTTACCCTTTCTTGGCCTGTCTTCTGTTATAAGGTGACATGGACACATCCTCTTTTGACGAATGTACCTTAGCTAACTACCCTGAGTATCTGTCCTCTTCTAGTTATAAAATGTTTTCTCTGGATTTGCAAAGAATCATGTGTCTTAGGTTAAGGTCATGCCTTGCTTTGAAAGATGTTTTATATTTCTATTATCCTATGTTGTGAAAGATTATAGTTACTGAACCAGACCCTGTACAGATATTCCTGTCCCTTTGTGTCACTTCAGCATCAAAGAGGGGAGACAAACTCATCTGGATAATGCCTACAGTGTATGATTGGGTAGGTGGAAATCTAAAACTGGCAGAAAGACATTTTAGCTAGTTTTTATGCAGTGCCCCTGTGTGGAGGGTATTGAGATGAGAGAAAAGTGTAGTCAAACTGAACAGGCAATGTTGGAGTATTTTTCTGTCAGTTGAGGTAATTTTGATTCTTGGTTACTTATGATTAAGGAATACTGCTGACAACATAAACTGCATCACATTTTCAAGTAGAAAGAGCTGATTGAAACCAGATCTGCTTTTTTTTTTCCAGTTAATTCAGAAATATCAACAGAAGCAAAATTGCTTTTTTGCTAATAGGGAGATCTGAAACCTGATGGCAGCTACACATTTATAATTTGACATGAGAAAAACCAATAATTTTCTATTCTGTGTTTTGCTTCTGGCTAGTTTAGGGGGAAATGAATTCCAAGGTGTTTTGGAATGTTAACATCAAAAGATAACACCAATTAAGAAGTAACTGGTCATAAATTGACACAGCGAAATCCATAGACTTCAACATAGAAAAAAAGACTCTAACAACAGGGTGCTTTGCCAGGGACTTTGGGTTCATCTTGCCACAACAGATCATGGCTGACAGAGCCTGGCTCACAGTGGCTGTTAGGACACCTGGTTATGACAGGAATCCTTGGCACTTTGCTGTAGTGAAAATAGCAATCCGGGTTTGTGGACTTTCTGGATTTTAAACCTCCCCTAATTAACTAGTGTACAGGACATAAACTTTATGACGACTTTCATTCCAACCAAAATAATCATGGGTTTTCCCTAACTTATATATACAAATTCAGAAAGCAAATGAGAAAATGAAGGGGGAGGAGAATTAAGTGGTATTTCTTTTTTCAGTGTGGAGATTTATGGGAATAAAATGTTTGTTTAGCTGAGTGAATTGTAGCAGTGTTCACTGAGAGGAAGAAAGGGAGTGTGTGTGTGTATATATATATACATTATTTTAAAATAATCATATCTCTGCAGTAGCTCCAAGCAGAGGTCTAGAATGAGGTCTTAATGCAGCTAGAGTTCAGTCTGCATTCATGCTGAGATTGGGAACACACTATGTTATAAGAACAAACTGCGTTAATTACAATCCAGAGTATGGACAGAGTCTTAGTAAGGTGACTGATTTTTGTACCAAACATCCAAGATGAGTTTTAATGGATAATTTATTTGCAAGCTGGGAAACATCAAAACAACTATGAAAACTGTCTAATTGCTGCAACTAGTCAGTGGGCATTACAATTCAACTACATTTGGTATGTTAACTTTTTGGGGGAGCAAAGTGATTATAAAATGAAATATTAAATTTACAGAATTATTCATATACTCAAACAGCAAGATATGGTATCCACTTGTTTTACCATTTTAAGGGGAAAGTAAATGCTGTAACTAGATTCTAGCCACAGATACAATCCATCTGTTACTCCCTCTTCTTAAGACTAAATACAGGTGACATTTACTGAGTGATGTACCTTATGAAAGGCTTTTTAAGTGACTGACACATCATGTGGTATATTATACTTTAGTTACTCTACCTTCTTTTATCATTTCAAATACAGTATTGATATTAGTTCTCTTTTCCCCTTCACACTCCAGTATATTCTATCTCCTGTTGCTATGAAAGATGATTAAATGGGGAGTCAAGGAAAGCTTTGCATGCCACCCACAGAAAGGGTTGTAGAGAATATAGTACTTCCTGCAGGAGTGAAAATTAGAGGAAATAGTTATCTACTGTAAGCACATAACGAAAGGTTTGGAGGCTGAGCGGCCAGAAATCAGTCAGAGAAAATTAATTGTTGTAACTGACTTGATATGTGACAAAGAGTCATGTGGCACCTTAAAGACTAACAAAAGCTAGCATAAGCTCTTGTTAGTTTCTAAGATGTCACAGGACTCTTAGTCTGGATCTGCAGAAGCGACAAACGTGGCTACCTCTCTAATTCTTGACTTGATATGCAATAGGTAATGTAATGGATGAAAATGGTAAGAGATGTGGGGTCTGGGAAAATATCTGAAAGCACGACAGTCCTTTCCTTCTCCCAGCAGCTAGGAGGAACAGGGGAGTCACTCCCCAAGAACAGGAGGATTTCAACTGAGGAGAGGGGGGATAAAATTGACTTTAAGCTGTGTTGCAGTCATGTTATGCTTAGGGCAGCTAGGAACTCTAATTTAAAGTGACCACATGGATGATCTAAATTATATTTGTTTGTTCCAGTTCTTCCCCATCCCCCAGCACATATTTCCTGGTACACCCCCACACCAGAGAACTCCACAGCTGCTTTAAGTCCCCATATGTGCCTTTGGAGTAGTTGATGGGAGGTGGCAATTGTACTCAAGGCCCAAGCTTGGTATTCTGCATGGGCAGGGCACCCTATAGGGTCAGGGACTTGGATTACAAACACTTTGGACAGAGGCTAGCATTTTTTTTGGTTCATGAAAACTAAAGAGAAAATGTACTGCTATTTTCAACAATTACTATACTAGTATATATGCTAAGAGACCTAGCATAGGCAAAGTTCTGTTTTAGTGTAAAGTGATGCAGCTCCACTGAGTGGAGCTCAACCTGTCCACACCAGGGCTAAATGTATTCCATATGGAGTTCACCAAAAAAATATTTTTGCATAACCGTCTTGTATGTGTTTCCCTGCCCCAGCCCCTAGAACTCATGGTGGGAAATCTAACTGCTTTCCGTGTTTCTTTTGTACCTACCATGTGCAGCTGTATACTGCAAGTTTAGTGAAGGGGGGATGCATTGTTCTTTCTTTAAGCTTTCCTTATGTAATAAAGCAGTTTCCTGATTCCCAAAAGAGCCGGAGGTGTAACTGCACAACCTCCAACTAAACTCAGAAGATTGGAGCAAACAATTATTTGATAGAACTATTTCAAAACCCGGAGGATATTTGGATAATAACAAAATGTATCATGGCAGAAATAATAAAAAACACATTTCTTATTGCAGGAATGTTAATTAACTCAATAAATTTAGAACTGGGGTTGTGATATCCTCATTTTAAAAAGTACATTAGTTCTTTTTATGTAAATCAGCAGATGTTTTGCCTTAATATGGATCTCAGAGTCATACCCATAGTGTCTCTTCCTCTCCTTCTCTAAGGCCTTGACTTACTAAAACAGTTACACCTGTATTCAATTCTGAGCACATATGTAGCCCTTAAATGAAGTCTGGATTCATCACTATACTTAAATATGCTTATAATCTTAGGCACATGACTACTCATGCTTAAAGGTGTGTGTATGCTTCCAGACCTTGCTCAACTGGGGACTTTACTGAGTGAACCTAAAGTTAAGCACAGATCTGAGGGCTTTCCTGAATTAATTGGGTCTAAGTGGAGGTTTCTTATTGCCCCTTATTCTAGAGACCACTTAAGCATGTGTTTAAGAACATACTTAAATTCCACTGGCTTCAATCCAATTTAATCACATGATTAAAGTTAAGCATGGGCTTAAATGCTCTTCTGAATAGGTTTTTTTTTTCCCCCCCCCTGAATTGGAGCTTCTAGGATCAGGGCTTTTAGATTATATTAACCCAAATATCCCTGCAAGTTTTCCCTCCCACATCTTACTACTCACTGCCACTTCCCCTTCAAACACATAATTTCACCCTGGCCATACAGAAAGTGGGAGAGAGAGAGAGGATGAGATGAAACAAACTGGCCTTGCACCTAGTTTTCATACTTTTACAACATCCAGGATTAGGATCATCATCATACATGCCACAATTATTCCCCATCTCCATTCCCTCTTGAACTGGGCCCAAAACATAAAGTTTGGGATATGTGACAGTTATCTGTATTTCTAAGGAGAAAATAAAATTATCTACAGATGTAGATAGATTATCTTATACATATTTTTCTTTTGACTTGGTTATAGATTTGACTGCAGCTATACAATCACAAACATCCTTCTCTCCCGCCCCCAAAGAAACCAGAGCTGGTAGATGCTTCATTCTTAATTATTTTTTGTATGCTTGGGAGACAGGTTTCAACAGGGACATTACTTAGTCTCTGGTGAACAAGGAGTTAACTTTTCAACTCCTCTGCCATTTTTTTCATGAACAGGTGCTCTAGGAGAGATTAAACATTGGCTGCTTGGGGGCCAGAAGGGATGCTGCTAATAGGAGTCAGGACTAAACATTCAAGATAAGTGAAGGAAGTTGATTTCCAGCCTGGTGAGCCCTATTGCTCTTTACCTTATGTTAACTTGTTTTGTTTGTATTATCCCTTGCTGGCTGTACCTGCATTTCTGCTGAGTTGTTTCGCTTTCTTATGGCTTCCCTAGGCCTGCTGGAGGGAGAGAATGTTTCTTGAACTTTTTTTTTTTTAACAAGGTCATTCAGTAGCATGTCTCATAATTTTTATGGTGAATTAGATTTCCCTCCCCCAACGTAGCAATTTCTAAGGGTTGTTTGTTTTCTGAGTATTTAATTTTGTAATTGGGAAAATTATAAAGAAAGTCAAACAAGAAGAAAAAAACCACAGGTGTGATAGGATCTATGCCTTCTAGTCATCTCTGTATTGAGCTGAGGCTTTATGAACATTTTTGGTCAACCTTGGACTTGGGTCTATCCCTATGCCATTGAGAGACTTAAACATCTTGTTTTGATGAGAAACTCAACATGAGACTGAAGAGAAACAAAAATGACAGACTACATTTTTCTTTAAAACAACTGTTTAAATGAAAGCATCAGCACTCCAGATAATATTGAAAAGGATTCTGAGCTGAAAATTAAGACTAATTGTATCTCAACATATCTTAAACATAGTGATATTATACAGTACGTAGAAGCAGCCTTGTCCACAGGACCACCTTCCTTGGTGATCCTTCCTAGCTCTTTGTCAGTGTAGCCTTGTTCTCTTATATGTATTTAGTTCCCCGCATAGTTTTCATGGGGAGGTATCTGGCTCTTCTAAAATTTGACAGAAACTAGCTGTTGTAATCTTAACCTGAGCATTTCTCAGTTGGTTTTATTTCCCACTCATCTAGATGGTAAGCACTTTTAACTCCTGTTCTAGCTTTTCCTTTGTTTTTGACATGGTGGGAGGACTTCCTATTTTTACTGACTAAAATGGTAATAAGAAAATAGGGTCTTCACTCTGTTTACCCTGGTCATTTTGACCAGCATCAGATATTAAACTGGGTACTCCAGATTCAAAGTGTAAGGCTCTACAGCGTGAGTTAAACTGCCAGGCTCTGTAGTTATGGATTGTACACAGAGGAGGACATAGCACACATTGACCCAGTGGGTGAGTTACTTCCTCTGGACTGAATAAACACATTCTGAACCTTCTGAGGCATGCAGCAGTTCAAATACTGGACAATCCCCTAATTATATTATGTTAACCAAGGTTAACAGGTAGGAGGCTGAACCAAGGACCTCCAAAGATAAAGGCCTGAGTCTCTACAGTTTTGGCTTAGGAGCCAGGTTCCGTAATTGTGAGTTTAAAAAAATGACTCAGATCCTCTTTGGATTGGGCTGAGCTTGCTCAAAGCCATAAAAGGAATGTCAGAACCAGGATTAGATCTCAAGAATTTGTTTCTCTGTCGTCCTGTGCTCAGTCAGTAGACTTCCCTTCAATTAATATACAGTGAAACCTCGATATAACGGACTAATTCGGGCGGGGGGTGTCCGTTAAAACCGAAAGTCCGTTATTTAATAATTTTTTTAAATTATTAAATAACGGACTTTCGGGTGACAACAGACACCTCCCGCCCGAATTAGTCCATTATATGGAGCCAGCCGTGAGTCAGCCCACCCCACCCCCTCCCCCCCCTCCCCGCTGCGGGGAGCCGGGCGGAGGGGTTGACAGCTCCCGCCCGGCTCCCCCCAGCGGGAAGCCCGGCGGGAGCTGTCAACCCCCCCGCCGGCTTCCCGCTGCGGGGAGCCGAGCGGAGGCTCTTAAACCCACCCCCCCGCCCAGCTCCCCGTTGCGGGGAGACGGGTGGGGGGTTTGACAGCTCCCGCCCGGCTCCCCCCAGCGGGAAGCCCGGCGGGAGCTGTCAAACCCCCCCGCCCGGCTTCCCGCTGCGGGGAGCCGAGCGGGGGCTCTCAAACGCCCCCCCCCACCCGGCTCCCCGCTGCGAGGAGCCGGGCGGGGGGGTTGACAGCTCCCGCTCGGCTCCCCCCAGCGGGAAGCCCGGCGGGAGCTGTCAAACCCCCCGCCCGGCTTCCCGCTGCGGGGAGCCGAGCGGGGGCTCTCAAACGCCCTCCCCCCCGCCCGGCTCCCCGCTGCGAGGAGCCGGGTGGGGGGGTTGACAGCTCCCGCTCGGCTCCCCCCAGCGGGAAGCCCGGCGGGAGCTGTCAACCCCCCCGCCCGGCTTCCCGCTGCGGGGAGCCGAGCGGAGGCTCTTAAACCCCCCCCCCCGCCCGGCTCCCCGTTGCGGGGAGCCGGGTGGGGGGGTTGACAGCTCCCGCCCGGCTCCCCCCAGCGGGAAGCCCGGCGGGAGCTGTCAAACCCCCCGCCCGGCTTCCCGCTGCGGGGAGCCGAGCGGAGGCTCTCAAACGCCCCCCCCCCCGCCCGGCTCCCCGTTGCGGGGAGCCGGGCGGGGGGGCGGGGGGGGTTTGACAGCTCCCGCAGGGGTCCCCGCTGCGGGGAGCCCTGCGGGAGCTGTCAACCCAGCTGGCTCCCTGGGGCGGGAGCCGGCAGCCCCCAATAACGGATTTCGGATGCATCGGAAATTTTGTCCGTTGCATCCGAAGTCCGTTAAATCGGGGTCCGTTAAATCGAGGGTTTACTGTAATGCTACTTTACCTTTAAGAAGGTGCATCAGCATCTTGTTTTTCATTACTATAAAAGGAAATTATTTCAGAAATCACCATCAATACTAAACATGATGACTGGAAAATCCATCCTTTCCATTTTTCATACATTTAGTTTGAATAGTATAGCTTAGAGAGAAAAAATCCTTTTATTTACAAGACTCAACAGATTAAGTTCATAAAGTTAAAAAAATTCCAAATTACTTAGATATTAGATAAAATGGGGATGATAACATATGTGCATATTTATAGAAGTAACTTGTTTGCAAATTGCTTTACAGATGGTACTAATTAAAATCACTTAGAATAATTATAGAAGCAGATTAAATCAGATGTTTAGTCTAATACTGTGGAGCAACTGAATTAATTATAGAAGAAGCTTTCTCTTATTTCCTAGGTGGAAGACAAGACTATTGCTGAATTTCTTAACTGCTTTATTATAATGTTAATTTCATTTCAAATAGTCTATATTCTGTTTTCATTTGTTAGGTTAATAGTATCTTTATCATGCCCCCCCAATTTTTGATTGTCTGTTATCAGCCTGAAATAAAATCCTCTAGAAACGGCTAAAGAGAAGAGGGAAAATCTAATACTGGTAACAAAAAATAACTTCCAATGCCAAATTAAGATTTGCCTTGATGTACATGTATAGGCTAAACGTGGTGGGCACACTCAAAGCCATTTCAAGCCTAAGGCCCAGTTCATGCTTAAGCCCCACTGTGATCCTCAAACCAGACATTCCCCATCTATCTCATCCCATCTGGACAGCATACTTAGAGCACATATACCAAACAATGCTCCACACAAAATGGTGGCGGTGTTAGTGCCATTATATCCTATTGTGCAGTGGTTAAATCACTCACTCAGAATGTTGGAGACCTAGATTTGAATCCCACTCCACTTGAGAAGTGTAAAGTCTTAAAGTCAGGTCTTCCTCTTCCCAGCTGAGTATTCTAGTCACCAGCTATATAAAGTATTCTATGATGGGTGATTTTCAATCTCTCATGTTGAAGCTGTTCCACATTGTGTAAAATACTTAAATAATCATTGGAGGAGAGACTTGAACATGAGTCGCCCACATTCTAGGTGAATGCTTAAAACCACTGGGCTGTAGAATCACTCTCTAGGGCCTGATGATTATGTAAATATTTTATACAAAGTGGAACTGCTTCAACAAAAGAGATGGAGGTATAACCTAAAATATCTCTTTAGCTCAAGTGAAATGGGAGACCTGGGTTTAAGTCCTTTCTCCTCTCACATACAGTAGGGATGTAAATTTAGGTATCTGCCAGCCTGAATGAGTGTTCTAATCACCGAGCTATAGGATAAAAGGTGGAGTGGCACAGCCATCACTGCTCTTTGTGAGAGAGGCCTGAACTGTCTTATGGACCTAAGTGGAGGAGAGGGTTCACAGCCATGACTCCAAAGCACCTTTGATGGTGCACGGTTCACCTTCCTCTCACTAGTATTTCCTGTTGGCTAGCATAGATGCTGACTTTTTGAATTATGTTCTTTGGCATCTAATTCTCCCCAGGCATTAGATAGGGAGCCTTGGTGCCTAACTCAGGGCTATGGCTTCCACTAGGCAACAGGGTATCTAAAGTTAGGCACTGAAACTCTGTCTCCTTTGTGGATCTCTAGTCCTAAAGTGCCTAATTCCTATTTAAATCAGTGGGACTTAGGCACTTTTGAAAATCCCACTACGCACTTCTATCTGCATCTTTAGGTACTGAAATATCTTTACAAGTCTGCTTCTAAAGCTATAACTGTTTGTGGTCACCTACTTTCTTGAGGCAGAAGCCGAAATCCTGGGCCCACTGAAGTCAGTAAGAGTGTGTCACTTGCACTAATAAATCAAACTGGTTTGCTAACGCTTATAATTAGTGTAAGACCTAAGAACAATTTCCATGGCAATGGTAGAAACAATTGGATTTCAGTCCCTTGGGTGGTCTGCCCAAACCTGCATTTGTCAAGTTTCAGACACTAGGCAATACTCATTAATTTGGTTGTTCATTTACATGATAGATTTTGTCTTGTATCACTAGCACTTGGTCTGTGTTGATAGTAGTTATTTTAGTAGCAATATTTGTACCACTGTATTAGTTACACTATGTATTTGTGACATTACTGGTGGGGCTCATTAACTCCTAACGATCAGATGCCCCTGTCTCAAAACAAGCATCACAATAATCCTAGTGCTTTTTCTCAATATATGTGTGGTTGTATTATTTTATTTACAGTGCCCACGTGTACTGTGAGCTTTAGAGTAAATGGAAAGTGCACTGAAGAGTTTATTCTCTAATTTCAAATGTGACACAAGATGTGAGAATAACAACCAAACTGGGATGATGGGGGGGGGGGGGAAGAATGGATTAACATGGGCTCTGAGACATGTTAACATGGATTAACATGGGCTCTGTGTGTTACAGCTCTTCCAGCCAGTAGAGGACTCCATAATTCCTAATTGATAAGAGCTGGAAGTACCACCTGAGATGGAAGGGGACAGTAGGACATAGGAGCAGCAGGCCAGAAGCCATCACTGGAGAACGTGCTTTAAGGGCAAGGCACAGCAGCAAGCTGTCTGAGAGTTGGAACTGCGGGGCTACATAGTACCCACAGTAGGAGGAATGCAGTGGGCTGTATGTAGACAGAATGTGTTATATCACTCATACACTGCACACAACTGCTCCTAATGGCTGGTTTAGGGACTCTTATGTTGATCTATTGTTGTAACCATTAAAAGTAATTATGCTGAAGGAATTTTCACATTTTTAAGTTCTGGAAGCCCTAGTAAAGAATTGTCTGTAGGAACTAACCACAGTTACAGCCTGATGAGCCAAGAGTGCTCCCTTTCAAGCTTGTGCCACATAGAGCACTCTGTGGAATACTCATCCCTTCTGCTGAATCACAGCACTCAGTGGCATTTGCAACTCTGGTTGCATGGAACATGATATTGTTTACTGAAGTACGCTTAGTCCCATTCCTCACAATGCTTAGAATAGAGTAGATAATGGTTTGGACTGGATTGTCATGGTTTGTTGAGCTAGTACATTTCCTGATGGTTGCCTTTGCTTTAGTTTCTGTAGGGTTTTTTTGTAGGTGGGGGGGATAAGATTAAGTCACTAACCTTACAGTTTGGAAAATAATCTTTAGAAATGTGAACTGAAGGTAAAATCAATGCAGTGATGTCTGCCTGAATCTGCAGGCAGCATGAAACAATAGCTTTGAAAGGTACAGACTGCCACTTTCTATCCCAATGAGTATTAACTTGCTGATTAAAATAGGCAAGGAAGAAGACAATCTAATAAGCAACCTATGAAGAGTGGAAGAGAGAGACAATTAAAATATGTACATTTTCACATACATTATATTCATTTTATAATATTCTAATTTAATATCTGCTAGCTCTGACTGCTCCAAACGTAGCCAACAATTATGATAGCCGGGGCATTTCTCCTTGTGAGAAGAATTCTATGTAGTGTCAGGAGTGGATATGTCCTGGGATGTAGGTGTAGCTTGGAAGAATACCTCCACTTCTCTCATTTCTCACCACACCCCAAATCTGGCCCAAGGTCTGGATCTTTGTGTGAAACCTCCATTTAAAAAAATTGTACTCTATTGTACTGCAAGCGAATGTACAAATCTTGATTTATTTTCAGTGAGGTTTATATATGTCTAGTCAACTTTCCAGTTTGTGGTATTTACAAAGGACTCAATCCTGCATGCACCTGAAAGCCCTCAACTTCCTGTTAGCATCTGGAGTAGTAGTCTGATAGCAACCAAAGTTTCAGTGAGGACTAACGCATTGTTCTGCAAGAGAATCTTTTCAGCATGCAGAATCAGGCCCAAAGTTGCTTTGGTGTTTTTTAATTATTTTTTTAACATACTTAGCTGCTAGAATTGTTTTGACAATAGAAAATTCATATGTGTGTAACTCACTGAAGGAAAAGGATAATCTTATGGAGAGAATGACAGTACAATTCCCATTGATTCAGAAAGCTCAGTAAGCAATAACATAAGGCTCGGTCCTGCAGTGCTTACTCTCATTATTCAATCTAATTAAAGATTGCAGTGTCATTCATGAGTAGTAGGCTGGAACAAATCAATAATGTAGGTCACCAGAATAAGTAAAATATCTATTTTAACTTGGGGGGAGAGGGGGAAGAGCATTCAATCTAAAGATGTAGACTTAACTTTATTGACATCTTTGTGTTTTATGATCTGCATCACAGGGCATTGTCTATGGAATGTTGTGGGAAGGAAGACTCAAATCATTGACTGGTGCCTTGATGTTAAAGGCTACGTTCAGAGTTAGTGTAAATGATGATACAATTCATCATGTCTGCATGGAATTAAGAGCTGTCATAAATTAGTGGAACCAGAATCATGCTAGGTATTGTAAAATGGTGGAGTAGAAGGTAACAAGGGGGCATGTCAAGGGTGGAACAGAGAGGGTATTCCTGTGCTGATGAGCCAATGTTAAAGGGTGCCATAAAATAAATCTTTCCTAGGCTGATTTACTACAAGCAGAGATTGTACTAAGTACTCAGAAAATACCATTCAGTTATTATATCTGATGTGCCTAACATATTACACAATGAGTGTGGTTAACAGCGATTAGGATAAACTGAAGGTGAAGACACAACGTGATCCTGCAACTACTATTGATAATATCTTTTTTAGAGAAGACTGAATTTGTGATGTTTTGGGCATATTAATTACTGTGTCCATCAGACCATCTCAATTCAGTGTGTTGCACGACTCCTAACTGTAAAGATAATTAAACAGATCTGTGTCATTATTTGTCACAACACCAGCTTACTTTATTTACCATATTAAGGGTTAAAAGAACTATATTGTGTGTGTTCAAATTACAATACTCTCCTCTTTTCTCCATAATTCTGTTTGCGTTCCATAATAATTAGAGGGATGGTTTTAAAATCAGATGTTGTAAAGTGTGTCAGGTATAGATTTCCAATGAGTTCTAGTCTTCTAGTTGACAACAGTCTTAGGAACATACTGCTGTACTAGATAACTAAAATATTCTTGTATTTAACAACCATCTAATGAGAAATCTTTAAGGCTCATTAGTAAGCAATATTTATAACAAACCGAAAACATTCACCCATGAATGGTTCCCAAAGGAAGATGTTTTACTACCCAGATTGTGTATCATATCTGCAAATTTTCAATTTAAACTTTCATTTTAATATTGCAGGGAATTGGAAGTCTGTCCATTGTACTGGTAAAAGATTTAATTGCAGGTCACATTCACTCTTAGTGAGTGAATAATTTATTAGCATATCTACTACTTTTTATTACCAGGATAGTGCTTTAATTATTGTTGATTGGTCTATTTTACTTTCTAATCTTATTTGCTAAATACAAAAGAATCAGAGAAAATGTTATAATCAAATGCATAACATTCACTGGAAGGCAAGACCTACATGCATAGTTAATCAAATGTGATCTTTGAAGCTTCAGTTTGCAATAATATTGTAGTTGCTATAGCCATATTATTCAGCATGGAGTACTGCCATCTGTGTATAGATAAGAGAAGGCATACTCATTATAATTCCAGTAGGAAATTTAAAAATCTGGAAAGTAACCAAAGATACGCCAGCTGGAAGAAGAGACAGTCATTTTTAACTGTCAAATTATGCCCTCTAGATGGCAACCCCTCTTTCAAGTTTAAAGTATTTGAAAATTATTTAAAGCCATTTTAAAACCATAATTCTGTTTTATATTTATATTAGAAGAAGAAAACAGAAACATGGGATGAAATTCTGGCCCCATTCAACTCAATAGGAGTTTGCCATTTACTTCAGTGGGGCCAGGTTGTCAATCATTGTTTCTAAATCCACAGGCATATGCAGTTGCTGAAAGAGTACAGCTCAAATCCTTTAGAGCAGGGGTGGGCAAACTACAGCCTGGGGGCCACATCCGGCCCTTCAGACATTTTAATCCAGCCCTTAAATTCCCGCTGGGGAGCAGGGTCCGGGGTTTGCCCCACTCCATGTATGTTGTGGCTCCACATGGCTCCCAGAAGCAGCGGTGTGTCCTCCCTCTGGCTTTTACACATAGGAGAAGCCACGGGGCTCTGTATGTTGCCCTTCACCCAAGCACCCGCTCTGCAGCACCCATTGGCCAGGAACCCCGGCACCTTCAGACAGGGTAGCGTGCATAGGAGCCAAAGGGAGGACATGCCACTGCTTCCAGGAGCCATTGAGGTAAGTGCCATCCAGAGCCTGCACCCTGACCCCCTCCTGTGCTCCACTTCCGTGCCCTAGCCCTGATCTCCTTCCTTCCCTCTGAGCCCTTTGGTCCCAGCACAGATCAGCCTCCTGCACCCCAACACCTCATCTCCGGCCCCACCCCAGAGCCCATACCCCCAGCTGGAGCCCTCACCCCCCCGAACCCCAACCCCTGCCCCAGTCCAGAGCCCCCCCACACACACACTGATCTCATCATTTCTGACCCAAAGCCCTTACCCTCTCTCATCCCCCAATTTTGTGAGCATTCATGGCCCACCATACAATTTCTATACCCAGATGTGGCCCTGTGGCCAAAATGTTTGCCCACCCCTACTTTAGAGTGGCCTATAAACAGCTATGTGGTCTGTCTCCCCTATCCTGTGACATCCCCCTAAACAACTTTATTTCTCACTCTATATTTTTTCACTAATATGCAAACCATTCAGGACTAACCTTTCAAAATTATGCACCTAAATTTGCTATTCAATAAATATGGGGCAAATTCTATGCTGGCATAATTCCTCTGAAGTCAATGGAGTTATGCCTGTAGAGATTTTCCTCCCATTATATTTTGCTGTGAACATGGATAGCCGTGTATGCAATATTAAATCTTTTTACAGTTGTTTCAGGTGACTCTAACACTCAGGTGGGGAGCCAAACTGACATTCCTGGAGACTGAGGCTTATCCACAGAAATGGAACAGTATGGGCAATGGCAGTGGAAACTTCCACATGCTGCTCTACCAATCTGCCTTCCCTCTATCCTGGAGGAACCAGCTCTAGGGAATGGAGAGTATCTATTTCACTCTTCATGCCTACTCTGTGCTTGGCTTCTTAATTAATTTGAAAGATGTGGGGTGGGTTGTTCTGTCCATGGGCAGTGGTCTGAGACCACCAAACAGCCATCAAGTGGTAACACTTTTCTGTCTGTCCCAACCTGGGTTGGATTTGATCTTATAAGTGAGAGGTGAAAGGCTCTGTCCTAGAGACAGCTAGTCCCCTCTCTACACAAGTGCAAATTAAATAAGAAATTGCAGAGGGTTGGATCCTCATCTGGAATAAATAAACACTGAAGTCCAAGATGCTATGCTGATTTACTCCATCTTAAAATCTGGCCCAGAATATGAAACTCATAGCTTCAGCTATCTGTTCTGAGAATGCAAGCTCATGTTCTACATACACAACGGAGGCACATGTTTTTAGAAAATTTAGCCTTCTGACCCAGTTCTCCTGAAATATTCCACAACACTAATACTCGCTCTAGCACAATTTTAACCTCTACATTTGCAAGTTTTCAACGTGCCAGAATATGCTATGCAGTTTCAATACCTTGAGTAGTTTTCTTAAGTACCAAAGCAATATTTATGGAGAAATAAACATAATAGAGCTGAGGAAACATATTCTTAAGCCCACAGTTGTGTAGTGCAAAGTGACTGTCTAAATACAAATTTTGACATAGCATGGTGTGTCTAAATGTCACATACATACTGTGAACATGAAGGAAAAACCAAGCAGTTTTCTCAAACAGTTGCCTAATGTAGCTTTGAGACAAACGTAGCACTTGCAGGGTTTTGTAAGTACTGTACCTATGCCAAAACAAAACAAACACTTGAATTTCTTTGAGACTATTTCAAGTGTAAAATCTTCCTCTTGATTCTGCTGTTTAACAGTATGACAGAGTATTTATTGTGATTTGTCTAAAGACTGCCTCTTGTGGGGATAATAGTTCAAGTTTCTATGAAAAGTGGCATCTTGAATATGCTGATGGAGAAGGCTGGCTGCATAAGATAGTAGCTATGCCAGAAAAATACTCTCATTCCTCACCTGGATGAACCTTTCCTTTTCCTCTCACTCCAATGAGTCTCAATCTCCCCTCTCAAATGCCAATTAACAAGTTCCCTCCCAGTGCCAAGCCAAAACACATTGCAGCCGAGCTAGCCTCACCATTCCAGCTGGGATACCACATTCTTAATGACCAGATCCCTATATTCATTTGAAGCACTAGTTTGCTTCAACATCAAATAGCTTGACTCTCTTGTGCTAAATGGCAAACCTGCTTTCCCTCCACAGCGTAAAACAATTCCACAGAGCTGTTCTGTCACATTCATTCAGTTAGGCCCAAGGAGAGAACTGGATACCATCTTTGAAATACAAATGGAAAGTGAAGGACAATTTCTCAGCAAGCCCCTGTGTGGAGAGCAGGTAGGAGCAGAGTGTTGGCCATATGGGGAAGGAGGCAGCTATATGATGGTTCCAAGAGGTCACCGGAAAGCATTTTAGGAATATAGATCTTCCCATGGTTGTTGAATTAATGCTACTAGGTGTAATGTGCCTCTGTAATTCTTACTGGAATTGTAGGACTTGGGAAATACTATAATACAAATGTTTGTGTTTTTTAAAAAGATACAGTACTATGGAATGAAATGTAAAATCATTACGCTGAGAGTACCATCTGCCATGACAGATACTTGAACTGTATCTTCCTCCTTCCCCTTCATTTCATCATTCTCCATTATTTTAGTGCATTTAAACATTGATTTCTACCAATTTTCAAAAGGTTTTTTTTTGTTATCTGGATTTTTCTCAAAATAGCTGAATTTAAATCAAAACTCAAACATCTCTGGTTTCTCCCGGGACTAATGTAGAGATGCTATAAATTATTTAAAATTCTAGTTGCATTTCTTTTCTCTGGGGAAAGCATAGTTGGCTGAAAGCAGATTCTTGGATTGATATTAACTATATGCAATTCCTCTTACATTTTGATATTCCCTAGTAAATCCTCCCATTCATTTTCCTCTGAAGTAGCGAGATTAAGGGTGGGTTTTTTCCAGGTTGTTTTAGGCTTATACTGTTTTAGTTCTCAAATCAATTTCATTGTCCTTTTTAAGTGCAGACGCCTTATAGCTTTATTCCTTTATTCTGTGATGGTTAGAACAAATATTCTACTGCAAGGATAGTTTTAGTGTAGAAATCTCTAATCTTATGAAAGCTTCCATTCTGGATTTTTTTTTTATTTCCCCACAGTTATAGATCCCATCACCCTGTGAGGTTTTTCAAACATCTCTTTATTTAAAACCTATTAATATTTTATATAATTAGCATAGTTTGATCCACGCTATCAATCAAGTCAGTTAAGATAAAATCTTAGTGATAGCCTACAGCAAGCCAGAAACCTGGTTTGCTGTGCTTTGTGATAATGGGTAAATGATATAATAGTCAGTGTGTCATCAATAATACAGATGGTGTAGTTTGTATTATATTTTAAAATCTCTATTCCCTTCCACCACTCATCACATGGTACCAAACACCAAAAAAATGTGACCTTAACAAAAGCCCAAACTCTGAAATCCTGAGTGCCTCAGCTAGGTGTAGGCCTATACCTAAGACTCCAAGCTCTGTGATCATCACATGGTACCATATCAGTGTGGGAACCAAGGTGATTAAGATAGGGCCCCCCAAACACTGGTTCCACTGGTGTGTAGGGTTGGAGAATGAGCGGCGTGGGAGAGAGGGGCTGTCTGCTGGTTCCCATGCTCTTTTTATGACCAAGGGAGCCAACCTTCCTAAGGTGCTTTTGCCACAGCTTTCTGGTGGGCCATGGAAGTGTTGCTATCTCAGTAGCATCTTATACTAGGCTGCCAATACGGTCCTGCTGGCTTCATTTTCTTATGCTAGTTTCCAACTTTAGTTTGTTTTAGGATGACCTAAACTAGAAGAAAGCTGTATGCCAAAAATATCTGTAGTTAAGGTCATCCAGAAGGTGGGTAAAGAACCCTTAACTCTCCTGAAATCAGGGGAGCTTTGTAATCTTACTGCCACCTCAGATGTCATACCAGGGCCACAGATATCATGATGCTGTTTCCACCCAAAGCCATTTCATACACTGCCCCCACCCTTGCAGGGCACCCATAGTTACAGTTTTTGTCTTCAGAAAGAGCCCAGTCCAATGCCTTCCCCACATTTCTGAGTTTTTTCTGGATGGGGGAAGGGGAAAGCAGATAAGGGCCACTGTACTTAAAATCCACAGTAACCTTCAATAGCAATTGTGGGACTTCACTCTGATTTGGAGCTATCAGTTGCAAGCTCCAAGCTGGCAGCTTGGAGAGTCTTTTCCCCTCTTCATCTGCTACCATACATGATGATGGGCCCTCTGGTATTTGTCGCATGCCAAAGAACATTTGAATGCAGAAGAAGCAACTCATAATCTGCAACCTGCACGCTAACCCCTAAAACTTCAAGAGGGGAGTACACATGGGAGCTCCAAGTGATGGAGTACATTGGACAGTTGTTTAAATTTGTTCTTCCGGGAGCCTAGACATCTAGATGGCATGTAAGACAATATTGTGGGTTGGCCTGAGAGAAGATTTTTGGAGTTTGTGTTCTGTAGGCACTACCCACTGCTAGTGCAAGGTTATATTTGTAAAATCCACACTTAAACCTTCATGGGTTGGTCACCCGTACCCACAGCAGCTTTTGCTAATCAAATTACAGGTATTAAAGTAATATGTATAAGGCCAGCATGGTTCCTGTACTAAGCTACTTTTCTGATCCCCTCATCCTTGGCTGGACTGGGGTCCAGCCTGTTTCATAACATATTTAGAGTAGCTTAAAAGCTGTTCTAAATTACACCGACTATATTAATACCAGAGGGATCCTTGTGCCAGCCAATACTCACTGGAGTTCACTGCACTCCAGCTCAGCCCTCTCTCACCTCTTGTCCAACTCCAGTATTTGAATGGGGGGGAGGGGTGGCACTGGCTTTGTCAGAGGAATCCCCTGTTGTTCCATCCCTTTTGCATTGCTGGAGTAGTACAAAGACAGAAGTGTATGACAATTGCTCTTCTTTTGATCTTGCAATGGCATCTGCTTCCAAAAGAGACTTACAAAAATGCCTGATCCTAAAAATTAAATGCAGATATCAGAAGGTTTCTTTTTTTATACAAATGTTTTCTACAAAATAAATTTCTGCCTTTCTATGCTAAAATCAAACCTAATTACCTATTGTAGTTCCAAATGCAACTTTGGTCTACTTCATTCAATCAATAATACTTATCATCTACAAGTTGCAGTAGGTGGTGTAGAATTAAGGTACCGTATTTTTCGCCCTATAAGACGCACTTTTTCTTCCCCAAAACGGGGGGGGGGGGGGAAGTTGGTGCATCTTATAGGGCGAATGTCTTATAGGGGAAAAAAAAAAAAAAAAAAAAAAAGCGCCTCGCTCTCCCGTCCCCGCCGCGCGGGCGGGCTGCCGAGGTTCCCCCCTCCCCGCCGCGGGCGGGCTGCCGAGGTTCCCCCCTCCCCGCCGCGGGCGGGCTGCCGGGAGCGTCCCGGTTCCCCCTCAAACCGGCTGGGTGAGAGGGGAGCCTTGCCCCACTGTTTCTGCAAGGCTCCTGGCTCTGGGGCCCTTAAAAAAACAATGATGGGATTTGCTTCCAAACAATCTCCTCGGTCCTTGTCAATACCTCAGATCATTTCAAAATCTTAAATGGCCACATTACCTGCTGGGGGTGAACTGAATCATAGGCATTACTACCCCCATCATAGTTGCATTCAACTTTATGAAAACACCATCAGTTTCTTCTAGCTGTTTTATACCTGCCAAAATGTTCTCCTGAAAAGGCATGCTTGTTTCTCCCCCTCCCCCACTGCTTCCCCCTGGAACTCCTGGGCACCTAGAGGAAAGTATTGGGGTGCTCTGTCTCTCCAACCCCCCTCCATCCATGTGGAAGAGGCAAAATATTCTGCCTCCCCACTTTAAAATAGGGAGCTTGCCACCTGGAGTCAGGTCTCTCAGGGCCGTTAGGTTCCATGACAGGGAGCCTGCTAGTCCCACAAGTCTCAACTGGAGCCAAGTCCCCGGGGACTGATAGGCTGTGTGCTCTGTGGCAGGGAGCTTGCCAATCCCCATGTCCCAGCTGGAACAGCAGCCATGAAATGGACAAGAATGTCAATTTCATTTCAAGAACATCACATTTTGGAGTTTCTGAAATGAAATTTTGGTGGATCATTGATTTGCTGGAACATTGCAGTGAATTTGTATTTGTTCTGAACTAGAGAAAAAGAAAATTAAAAAAAAGTACAATCCTGAAACTTCAGAGAAACTGAAATCCCCAAGTTTCATCCAGCTCTAAATCTGAGAACCTCCTGGGACATTTTAGTGGGAAGTGAGGATGCTTTGGATCTGGCAGAAACAAGCTCAGAGTTAGTACACAGGACTTCCTGCATCACTGAAGAGGGCTGTGAGAGGTGAGTCACTCCTTTGTAATTTCTATGTTTAAAAATTAGTGTAGCCACTTTGTTTGCATGTTGTATTTTTACTTAGGCACAGTTGGGTGCCTAAAGGATGCTATTTCAGCCCTTTATCTTCCTCTTTGGGGTTGGCTTGATAGACTTTTACATTGTTCTTATCTAAGCTCTCTTAGAGTTCTATATTGCCACCCATCACCATTGTACCTAAGCACCTTCCCAATGAAATCAATAACCATAACAAATCCAGTGCTGAACACCTACTGCCAGATACTGGGTGCCCTCAGTTCCAATTGGTTTCAATGGACATTAAGGGCACTTAGCATCTTGCAGTATCAATTATTTATTTTTTATTAAGAGTTGCATATCCATGTGATAGGTGTTGCATGATAATATAGATATAGTAGAAAACCACACACTAGCTATGCTTCCTTTAAGACCCAGTATCATGCATTCTTCTCTTTTATGAATGAAAACTAAGCAGTTGAGAACCAGTGGGAAGAACAAGAAGGATTTTAAAAGATTACTGTAAATTAAATTTGCTCTAGCCTTTTAAAATATAGTACCAGATAATTTAATTTGAATCCAGGAAGTTTGCCCCTTTATTGGAGAATTATAGTGGATGGGAAGAGGTTACAGAAGGATGGTCTTTGAATTAGGTCAATCCCACCCTCTGGAAAAACAATAAAGAATCCAGTAGTTGGCAATGTGCATCTTTATGTATGTTTCACTGGTGAGCACCCTAAGCACCTGATCCTCTGAGATGCTGAATGCCCCCAGCCATATTAAGTTCGGTTGGAATTGATGCTGCTCATCAGTTCAGGGGAGTTAAGAGACAGAGATAGAAAACTTCATTGCTTCCAAAGAGACCCTTCTTCTGATAGATGTGACCTCTGTTAAAGCAGCTGATACACAATGGAGACAAATGCGACACATGATGCATTGGCACTTAAAATTTGTGAATAAGCAAAAAAGACCCAATGCTATCACTGCTTGTTGTTTTCTTTATTTAACTTTCATACTTTGATTACCTTCTTTTGGAACCAAATTTTAGCCTCCATACATAAACGGTTGTTCATTAAAATAAATGTAAGTTGCATACAATGAACAGTATCTGAAAGTACAATTAATTCCTGGTTTTATATTCCTAGAGTGTTATTCATGCATGTATTATAAACAACATTATGACCATAAAGTTGTGTCCTATGACAAATCTTACTCAAAATGCTATCCAGTAGTAGCCATTTAAAAACTCGCCATAGTCAAGAGTTAATATATAGTGTTAGCTATGATAGTGTAGTATTTTCTTTGTACTTAAACCAGCATAATTGTTTTATCTCAAGTGCTGCTGTCAGGTAATTGTCAAGAAAAGCTCGCTTTTTAAAGGTTACTATGATACAGCTTTGTTAAAGGTCAGCAAATCAGTAGAAATATTTTTTAAAGATTACATCTTGTTTAGTTGAAGCCCCCCACAACTCCACATACGTACTTTGGTTTGATTCCTAACCTGTTGTGTAATGCAACAGCATGCTGTTCAAAACACCAGATGTTACACCCCAGGGATGGCTGCTCTTCATTTGTGAGCAATATGATGCCTGTGTATATAATGACAAATTGTGCCTTCTGTCACACCATTAAACTCCAGTACAGTCCTATTGATGTAAAAGTGAGTTCAGTGTTCCATGTGAGTGAATGAGATCCAGAATTTGGCCCTCATTATGTACAATGTAATTGAGATTTGGAAATAATTTTGTATTCATGCACTGTTGTTCTAATTATTGCAACTGGCATAATAAATATTGATATTATATTAGAGACAAAATAAGGCAGAGTTGAATATTTGTAATTTAGCCTTGAGAGCATTACAGATGTCTTATGCTGGAAGCTAATGTCATGTGAAGTTGTATGCAACTTGGATAGGTTTTAATTTGACTGCTCATATGATCTGCCATATGGCCATTCTGTCCTTGATTATGATCTTTTGGCAAAGAAAACATGTCATACACCAGCTTTTCAAAGGAAACTTTCTGTGAGTGGAGGAAGTAAATTAAAAGGTACTGTAAATTAAAAGGGCCAATGATTTGTTTTTAAAATGGAAGTAGCTCTCATACATCACTTAGATTTCTATGTTGGAATATATTGTAAACAATCTCAAAGGGTTGTGGTTTTTTTTTTTTTACTTGTTTTATCATTGGAATCAAAATTTCCATTTTTGTTGACTCTTTATTTTAGACAGAATCTAAGTTAGTTAAGTCTAAAGAGTTCTTCGTTTTTGGCTTATCTTCTTTGATGGATTTGATCTTACTGTATTCCTTGGATTTTTCTCCTCTCTTGACTTATGTGACTGTACTCACGTGCACACACAGAGAGAAACAGATCTGGTAGGACAGAGTCTGAAGAAGTACAGTGTCACTAAAACCTAGCAGAAGTATCTTAAAGGCATACTGAAAACCAATTGAGAATTTAATGTCAGAAGCTGTAGGATTCAATATCTGTCTAGAGGGAAAGAATTTGTGTCCCTTATATCCTTCCTGTAAAACTTGAAGCTCTGAGTTTAAAAGGTCTTCTGTGTTGTACTCAAGTAATGTAGATTCCTTTCCATTCATATTGTTTCCTGTGGTAATGCAAAGAATTCGGTATCACTCTTTCATATGAAAACAATAGCTTCTGATTACTTTGGAGTGGCATGTCCTGGAAGGCAAATATCTGTTACTTTTAGTTAAGAAGATGTTTAACAAGTGTCACACTGTGGTGTACTATATGTGATACACATACAATTGAAGTATGGGTGCTCATTGTTGAATTATTTTTAGCATTTAGTCTAAAAGACATAAGGCCAGAATGGACCATCATGGTCATCTAGTCTACAGGCCACAGAACCTCACCCACTCAGAAAAAACTTTGGTGACATCATGGACAACCTTTCTTTATTGAGGGAACATGTTGATTTCAACAAAACTTCAGACAGAAACCAGGCAGGTTTCCTGCCAGCTACTGACCTCTCAGTGTCCTGGGCAGCTCACCAGGCAGATGCCACAGAGACAGCACTCCCAGGAAAGCCTGAAAGTCTGAGAATATTGTTTCTGTACCAAAATATTGAAGAATTTCAATTGCATGAAAAATTGAGATTTGGGAATTTTGTCCTGATTTGAGATGAAAATTTTTCCCAAACCTCAAAATTATTCATAGAATTGAAATTCAATTTCCTGGTTTGCTCTAGTAGGCAAATTTTAAAATTGATAGAAGGACATACCATTATACACCATGCACAAGTGTGTTTTTCTTAGCATTATTCCCACACTATGGCAGGGTCTGCTTAGAACCAGTGATACGACCGGGGTATACTCCAACCAATGCGTCGTTCCATCTGTCATTGGAGGCATTTTATACCTACTGCCAGGTGTGAAGCCTACAGCACCTAGTATTCCCAGGAGGTCTCACATGCAGGTACTAGCCAGGCCCGACCCTGCTTAGCTTCCTAGATCAGACGGGATCGGGCGTGTTCAGGGTGGTACAGCTGTAGTATATACCATGCACAAGTATTCTGTAGAATTCATTTCCAACATGTCTTGCTGAGCCCAAGAGCCCAACAGCATATTTATTTGGATAATCATAAGGTCCACAGTTATACTAGAGATAATTAAAAACAAATTAGAACGAATATTCGACAACAACACAAGGGATCACAAGCCAAACTGAAGGAAGTTAGGAAGAACATTCCACTGTGAGAATATTATTCCATAATTGCCCACTATGAGGATTTTTTCGTGTTCTTCTGTAGTTATGGGCTCCCATTCCAATAGACTTCACCTCTAAAAAGGCTAAATACTATAGTGCAATCTTCAAAACAGTTATACGCAGAAATGAAGTTCATCCTTTATCTTTTGTGCCCATTAATTGCAGCAAACCTGTTAAATAAAATCACTCATTTTTCAGAGACCTAGCAAGAAAAGGCAGATTGGCAAGTTTCAATATATAATAGTTATTTCCTGATGTTGTTTTTTGGCTTTTGTTCCTTGAGACAGCTGTTGTTTTTAATGTAATGCACCTATAATTTATCTTATGAAATGTATTTTGACTCAGTTACAAGCTCATAAATTCATAAAGCAGAAAGTGAAATTTGAAATGTTATATTCTCTGCTCCAAAATTTTTCTTGTTTATGATACACAGATCCAACAAATTTGGTTTCATTTTTGTTCTATTTCATTGTCGGTGGTTCACTTTTAAGCACACTCATATTGAACTGTCTCTTCACAGTAGTTAATTTTCTTGATGCCTTTGAATATTTTTCCAGCACTTTAGTGAGTAGATACACTGAAACAATATTATTTTTGAGAAAATATTCTTTTAAAAGTATGAAAACATTCCGGCATCTTTAACGTTAGAAATATGGATTCCAAAGTGGTTTCCTATATGCTGTTCCATTTAAAGATTCTTACATCCTGCAGGTCAAAAATATAAACACTAGTATTGCTATAACCTGGATTTTAAATATTTTTTTCAAAAGTAAAATGCACTGTACTGCTGCTGAATAATATTGTTTTAAATGGCCATAGTTTATTCATAATGCTGCAATATTTTCCAATCTACATTGCTGCAGATCCAGCCAACAGAAGGCACATAACTAACTGGTGGATTAAGACAGGCCAGTTTGGGTGTACATTCTGAGAGATGTGCTGATAGCTAATTATATGGATGTGGCATATTTATATCAGGCAAGGCAAAGTTATAGTGACTGTGCTTCAGGAGGGAGAACAAATGCTCTTATTTCTAACTCCTTAGTTTAAAAATGGTGGGAGCAATTCAAATATAAAAACAACAAAGACTACACAGGAGTAACTCACTAAAAATTCCGGTCTTTTTTTCTGTTTACTCAAACTCTCAAAATTAGTTGTTCCTGCCAGTGTCTAAATTAGTACTATCACTTCAAGTGTACTATGCTGAAGTGTAATATTAGATTAAAAACCAATTCCACATGTAATTTACTTTCTTTTTTTGTTAGAGGAAAAGTGTCTACTTAATCGGGTTCTTTCATAATCTGTTGGGATGTAGGGGAGATAAAGAAGTTTTTTCCCCAAGTTTACTTCAAGCCCGTATTTTATGATTATCCACAAACTGAATTATGATTAGATCTGAGATTATACAGAATGCCATTGTGATAGTTCACAGTGAAGACAGTGTGATTTTTAAAACCCTTTACTCTCCTATTTCAGGTCATAAGGTGCTCAGAGGGGAAGGCTTATAAAAGATCCATAGTGCTGGATTAACAAATACAAAATATGGAGGTAAGGGGTGTCTGGAAAAGATGATTTTCTAAGTATTGACATGGTGCATGGATTTGATATTTAATATTGTGAGAAAATGAATGTCATCAGGTTCTTGGTATATTAGAATTAATAATATACAAAATCATTCTAAACAACACTCTTTCCTTGTGTAGTAAATGATTTTGTATGACTAAGAAATCTCTTGGATCATGTACTCTAGCTTATTCAGGAAGGTCAGGCAGGGGGAAAGGGAGGTGGTTCATTATACATCAAAAATATACACACTTCTTCTGAGATACAGAAGGAGAGAAAAGGTAGATCAGTTGAAAGTCTCTGTATGAAGAAAAATAGTTTTAATGTCATGGTCAGGGTCTACTATAGACCATCAAATCAGGAGGAGATAGATGAGGCGTTTCTAGAAAAAAAAACAAATATCCAAAATGCAAGACCTGGTAATAATGGGGACTTTAACTATCCACACATTTTCTGGAAAAGTAATACAGTAAAACACAAAATCAGCAATACGTTTTTGGAATGTATTGGGGATATTTTTTTTTTGTTTCAGAAGGTGGAGGAAGAAATCTTAGGGACAGCCATTTTAGACTTCATTCTGATTAGCAGGGAGGATTCGGTTGAAAATCTTGAACGTTGAAGATAATTTGAGTGAAAGTGATCATGAAATGATAGTTTCCATGATTCCAAGGAAAGGGAACAATGAGAGCTAAAGAATACGGGCAATGGACTTCAAAAAAGAAAACTGTAATAAATTCAGAAAATTGGTAGCTAAGGTCCCATGTAAGAAAATGTAAGGGAAAACCTGTTCAGTAGAACTGGCAGTTTCTCAAAGAAACAATATTAAAGATTAAACAGCAGACTAATGTCTATGTGAAAGAAAGATATGAAGTACAGTAAGAGGCCAATATGGCTGCATGAAAGCTCCTTTAAGGACCTGAAAATCAAAAAGGAATCCTACAAAAAGTTGAAACATGGATAAATTGCTAAAGATGAGTACAAAAGAATAGTACAAGCAGGCAGGGACACAGAAGTGCTAAGACACAAAATGAGTTACAGCTAAGAAGGTACATAAAGGGCAATAAACACATTGGAACGAAAAGAAAGACAAAGGAAAATGTAGGTCAACTATTTAGTAGGGAAGGAGAGCTAATAAAGGACAACATCAAGAAGGCTGATGTGTTTAATGCCTATATTGCTTCAGTCGTCACTAAAAAGGTAACTTGTGACCAGCTACTTAACACAATTACTATGAACAAGAGGGAAGAAACACAAGTCAAAGTAGGGGAAGGACAGTTTAAAGAATATTTAGATAAACTAAATGTATTAAAATGAGCAGGACCTGAAGAAATTCATCCTAGGAAAGTTAAATAACTAACTGAAGCAATCGTGGAACCATTAGCAATTATCTTTGAGAACTCTTGTGGAATGGGTGGGGTCCCCTATCTTTGAAAAGGGGAACAAGAGGATGCTAGAAATTATAGACTAGTCACCCTAACTTCAATATCTGGAAAGATACTGGGACAAATACTAATCTGTTTGTAAGTGTCTACAGGATAAATTTATAAATAATAGCTAACTGATTTGTCAAGAACAAGTCATGCCAAACCAGCAATCATTTCCTTCTTTGACAGGGTTTACTGACCTAGTAATTAGGGGGAAAGTTGTAGATATGATCTAATGTGACTTTAGTAAGGCTTTTGACCAGTCCACAGAACATTCTCATAAACAAACTAGGGAAATGTAGTCTAGAATAAATTACTATTATGTGGGTGCAATATTGGTTGAAAGTCCATAAACAAACAAAAAAACCAGACAAACTTCAATTTGCTAGGCCTTCTTCCCCCAAACAGGGAAGGGGATTTACATTACAGAATTGAACTCTCATGCATACTAAAGGGAAACAGTCAATTTGAGTTCTAGTCTTTTTTCAAACAATGAGTTACATGATTTCAGGTACCTCCTTGCCAAGTGTAGTTCTTTTATAGTCACATTTTCCTATATTTTAAATGTTTTCTCTCGTGCATGAAAGACCCACACAAACAGGGCTCACTGACTATTTCAGGGAAAAGAGTGGCACCTTTTAATCTCACATTTTCGCACCAAGTGACAATTTTGTCTGTTACTTTTTACATGGATAATAAGTTAAGTCTTATATGTCCAAAAGTAAAACATACATTTTGTAAACTAGGCAATAGAGGCCCCTTGAGAACTAACTAACTAAATCTAGTGGAGTTATCAACTCTCAGTGTAAAATATTTGTTCTTTGACAACAGATTTTCTGCAACATGGTTGCAAAGCAGTTCTCCAGAATCCCTAATTTGCATTTAAAAGCTAATCCTCCTTGTTGCAGAAAACACACAATATGCATCCATTTACTGTTCACTTGTAGTGTCTGTAGAAAGGTCTGTTTACAACATTATTATCCTCTTTCCCTCTGCTGAACCAGAACATATGCAAGTAAGATTATAAAAAAAGATACAGCTTTTGTAACAATGACAACATTATCAAGACTGTTGTTTACAGCTGAATGCTTTTCACTTCCTCCTTAAGAGTTTGGATGTGAATTTCCCTCCGTGAGGACACTCTGCTGCCAGCTCTCTCCTGTATAACTATCCCAAGGGATTCCAGCTCTAGCTGCTTTGTTGAAATCAAGCATGGCTGGAAGAGAAAGGATGCATCTCAAATGGGCAAATCCTCTGCCTAACAGAGCTTTTAAAGTCAAAATCAACACCTTTAATTCTACATGGAAGCCAACCAGTAGCCAGTGTGGATCACAAAGCACTACTATTATGTGCTCCAAGCAAAATACTTCACTCTCCAGGTAGGCAACTACATTCTGTATCCATTTCAGCTTTGGGATAAATTGAAGATATAGCTTCATGTAGGGTGCATTGCAGAATTTTAATTTTGAAGAGGCTAAGACATGGTTGACAGTAGCAAAGATGAGGACTTGAAAGAAAAATCTATATCTGGACCTTCCTGGTTAAATACAGACTTTTTTTAAAAAAAAGACCACCCTAGCCACAGATGGTATTGGATGATCAGGTGCTTTTAGATAACCAGGGTTTCTCACAATTTATGAAGGTAAGTAACAAATGGAAGGTACAGAACCTAAAAGCAAGAGAGCAGTATAACTTCCAGGAGTATAACTTCCAGTAGTCTCAAACCTACCACTATTAACTCTATTTTACCTGGATTGAGCCTCATCTAGTTTCCTCTCAGCATGCCCCAATCACCATCAGACTGTGTCTAACTCATCCCTACCTTGCTGCTTTAGTCAAGATGTAGACATAGCTGAGTGTCATCAGCATATTGAAAGCAAAGCCCATTCGTCCTCTCTGATCTCCCTAATGGTTCTATATATGCATTGATCAGGGGGATAATAAACTTGCCACATCACACACAAGAGAGCTCTCAGGGCCTGACAGCAATTTCCTAATACAGCCCTCTTGATTTTTCAGCCAGGTAGAAATAGAGGCACTAAAGAGCAAAAATTCACTCCTTCATATAATTCAGGCAACTCAAGAGCACCTCAGCAAGAAGAGTATCCAAGGCAGCTGACCTAATTAATACCAGCATGAGCACCTAAGCATTATTTGTCACTAAGAGGAGCTCTTCAACTAGCACAAGTGCAGTGTCTATAGCATATTCAGGTCTGTAACAGGATGACAAGAGTCAAGGAGAAATGTGGCATTTAACCTTGCAAAAATTAACCCATTAAACTCATTTCATGGAACGTTAAGTTGGCCAAAAGTAAATTTGGTTTAAAAACAACTAGATAAGTTCATGGAGAATAGGTTCCTCAATGACTATTACCCAACATAGTCAGCAATACAACCTCTTGATTTATACATTGCCAGTGGTGAAGAGTCCACCACAATTCTTGATAAATTGTTCCAATGGTTAATTACTCTCACTGTTAAAAAATGTATGCTGTATTTCCAGTCTAAATTTGTACAGCTTCAAATTCCAGCCATTGGATCTTGTTATATCTTTGTTTTCTACACTGAAATGGCAATTAATAAATATTTGTTCCCCATGTTGGTACTTACAGACTGAGTTACCTCTTAATATATTCATTGTTAAACTAACTAGATTGAGGTCCTCGAGTCTGTCACTATAAGGCATGTTTTCTAATCTTTTGACCATTCTCATGACTCTTCTCAGAAGCCTCTTAAATTTATAATATCCTTTTTGAATTTTGGACATGAGAAATGGACACAGTATTCCAGCAGGACTCATACCTGTGCCAAATACAGAGGTAAAATAACCTCTCTATTCCTACTGAAGAGCCCCCTGTTTATGCATCTAAACATTGCACTAGCCCTTTCTTGCCACAGCATTGCACTGGGAGCTCATGTTCAGCTGATTATCCACCACAGCTCCAAAACTTTTTTGAGTCATTGCTTCCCAGCATAGAGTCCCCCCCCCCCCCCATTGTGGGTGGGAGGGAAGACTATCCTGGATGTATGACCTATATTCTTTTTTTCTAGATGTATACATTTACATTTAGCTGTGCTACTGCGTATTGTTTCATTATGCCCAGTTTACCAAGCACTCCAGATCACTCTGAATGAGTGATCTGTCCTTTTCATTATTTACCAGTGCTGCATACAGATAGACCTAATTTAGCTATTGATACAGTATTAAAAAGTAGAGAAAGTTGCATAATGATCCTATTTACTCAAAGTAATAATATGACATTTTTACATTTGTTTTGTAAGAATAAAATTCCTACTGTTTACCTTTGCAGGAGAAAATATTATGTGCCCCATCACCACTGTAGATAACTAAATGACAAGTCACCCTTCTATCCACCAAAATGCCCCTTTCACCATGAGAGAAAACTTTGCTTACAACATGCAGCAGCATTGTAAAAGGCAACATCAGTGAGAAAATAGTTTGGACAAAGAGGAAAAATAAAATGTAACCCTAGTAGAAGGGACAGTTGAATGGTTTCATCTATCTCCCCAACATCATTACCCTCCCTCTCTATGACATTATCTCTGCAAGGAAAGGCTTATGAAGTGTTGTCAGTGAATCAGTTCTAAGCAAAGGCAAGTTAGCCTGACACTTGATCATAGCTGTGAACAGGTTATGGGGGCAAGCAGGAGTAAAAGTTAGGGACAAGTAAACCCAACAGAATCCCCCTGACAATCCATTTGATGTTTTGTGGTAGATCCCACAATATATGATATAGCTTCTGTGATTTCAGGACTCTGGGTAGGATGGTGTGACATCTTCCAAAACCTCTCTTCTTTCTTCCCTCTTCTGAATTACAGCCAACAGCATACAAATACAAAGCATAAACTTTAGCATTAGATAATATTTTTCCTTAAAATTTAACTTTGTGTCTAAAATGACCAAGCTACAGCAGCTCAGTCTGCTGAGATTTATTCCTTCCTGCATATAGTAGTTCCTGTGCAAAAAAAATTAAAATTAAAAATGTTAAACTTGCTGAAAACAGTTCAAGATTAATACTGGGTTAAAAATTAATTATAACAAGACTTCCAAGATTTCAGCTTGCCACTAAAATATATTGATGTCCTGAGGATTGGTGGGAGGGAAAGTTCACCTTGAAAATTAGACAACGGAGAGAAGTTGAAACACATCTTCTTCAACAGAATTAACTTAACAGCCTTGATTTAAAGGAAGCAAACTAATCTATTACCATCTGTAGCATTTAGTATGTGTTGCAATACACTCTCAGGTACTGAAATGAATCACCTTGTCATGAACCCCTCCGAGTTTAGTTTATCAGGAGCCAAGAGTGGTGCAGCTGACATCAAAGTTGCTGACAGAGTAAGAATCTAATGTTGGGGATTTAAATGCAATTTGCTGTCCTATGCTTGCCCAGTGAATACAGTGGGCTTGCTGCTGGATGAAACAGGACCACTCTTTGGTGTCCCTGAATCCTGGGCTTCTGGTCCCCCAAGGTTTGATCCCCTTTAATGTTCTGACATTACTTTCAGCCCCCTCCTGCAAATAAGGCACAGCGTGCTGGTTTTATCTTCCATTTTACAAAGAAAAAAGTTTCTAGTCCCCATTCCCATTGATAGACTAGCCTTGAAACTATATATTGATAACTAGGATGAAAAACTTGGCACATTGTCTTCTCATATCAATACAGCTTTATTAAATTGAACTTTGAAGGAAGGTTAGAGGAAAGAGAAATTTTGTATATACAACTTAAAAAACACACTCCAGAAAACTGTGAAAGTAGCAAGAACTGTATGTATCACTAACCTGATCATTATGCTTTTATGTTTTATCCCTTTCCTTCCTCCCATCATCTGCCTTTGTCTTTAAATTGTATTCTCTCTGGGAAGAAGTAGGTCATCCTCCATGTTTAGAACACCATCTTCTAGCCACTGTGGCAAATTGCCGGCACTATTATGGTGGGTCCCGCACTTTCTCCTCTTGTGAGGGGTTCAGGACACCATTTCTTGCCCCTGAGCAAGGTATTAACTGCCCCATTAGTATCCTAGGGGAGGTGAGTGGAGAGGGAGGGACCCAGGCCCACCCTCTACCCCAGGTCCCAGCCCAGGGGCCCTAAGGATAGAAGTAAACTGCTTGAACTAGCTATTCCTTCCCCTGGGCTACTTCCCTCTCCTACCTTCAGCTTGTGGGGCTTCCTGCCCTCTCTCTGCACAAGCCAGGTGTCTCTTTACCTAGGGTCTGGGTCTTCTTCATTCCAAACTCTTCCTCTGCTTTCCTCCAAACCAACCCTCTCCGCTCCAATTCCTCCAAACTGCTCTCCGCTCCAACTCCTCCAAACTGCTCTCCACTCCAACTCCCACCACTGTCTGCCTGAAACAGGGTTTTTTTACTAAGGCCTTAATTGATAGCCGGTGCTCCAATTAACCTGCTGCCTGCTTCCCTAGTCTACAGGGAGCCACGCCCTAATGAGCCTTGAGTTAATATCTCCCCTCGAGCACTCTGCCACAGCTCCCAAACCCTCCTCTATCACACCACGTAGTGGGTATTTCTGTCATATACAATAGTCCATCGCTGATAATTATAACAATAATGTTAAAAAGATGAGTGTTGTGGGAAAACCCATGTGGGAAATTTTGGAGTGAGACAGCCATTGAATGGGGCAGTCCCAATCTCTCAACTGTGGAAGTCAGATTCCAGCAATATGAAGAATCATAACAACTGGGGACTTCCTTAACTGCAGTACATGACCATCACCTGGTTTAGCCCACTCATCGAAGAGGTTTACTGGGGTGTGGCTGTTGTTGCATGCAAACAGCTACTTGGAATGAAAGGTTCAGGTGGGGTGCAGGTGGGGACCAAAGCCAATGAACTATTCCCTAAGGAGCACAACGTTTTCCTGCAACAGAGGTACTAACTCTCTCTAATATCCCCCATATACCTCAGTAATAGGGTTAGTGCTGCCACTACCAATTTTTAGTAGAAGCTGTCTGCACAGGAGGTTCTATGTGAGAATGCAGTTAGAGCGGACTATGGACCTACATTTCCTGTCTATGTTGCAAAATTAAATAAGGGTATAACTTGGCACCGCAAGTGTTAAACTATTAGCAGGATTGTATAATTCTTTCATTGTAATCAACTCATTTGGGGGCATTCTGCATATAATTCTGAAGATGGGGATTTCTCTACTGCAATTTGCAGTAGATGACTTTTAAG
Source organism: Sternotherus odoratus (assembly GCA_032164245.1). NCBI lineage: Eukaryota > Metazoa > Chordata > Testudines > Kinosternidae > Sternotherus > Sternotherus odoratus. Next base: position 60,236,686 of record JAVMKO010000004.1, read on the forward strand.
GGAAAGGTCAAGACATTGTGAGTCAATTTGCTGCCATTACTTTTTAAGGAAACCTTTTTGTTTCTTATAGATTTTATATGAACCTGCATGCATTCTTTTTTCACTACTGATCTTTTTATTTTCAAGACCACTTCAACGATACATAATAGGGACAAAGGAGAAGTCTATTAGAAAGTGTTTACTTTGCTAAAACATTATACGGAGATAAGGATATTATATTGCTGAAAGTTAGTTCTTGAAGTCCTGTGGGAAATCTTGTAACAATTCAATTAGGAAATGCAAATGAGGTACTTGTTTTCTGAAGGATTCTCCCAAAGGAATGGAAGACAATTCATGACATTATTGAAACAGTATTATATAACTGACTGTTGGCTTGAAAACTGAAACCTTTTGTAGCGTGATTTCAACAAATAGATTTCCTTTAATAGCATGGTTATGATTGAATCCTAAAAGTGATGATGATATTTGCTACTATATTATCTAAATTTAATTCAAGCATCATGACTTTGTCAAAGTAATGAGAATGCAATGACCAGAATGTCTTAAGAAAATTCATGGAAATTGATTAAACACAAGTCTCCTCAGGGTCTATATGTGTGTTAGCATAGGATTTTGCAGCCTCAAATTTGACACATTTTCAGTTATGTAAATTAAAGGTAGCAGTTATGTTTCACAACTGGCTGGAAAAGTATACTCAATGTTATTTTTATGTATATTCCGTTATAGCTATACTTGGCACTTTACGATATGTAAGAAGATCGGTGCTAACCCAAAGAATTTAGGGTCTGATTCCTCATTCTGTGACATCTTGTGTGGTCTTTTACACGTAAAATCACCATTACTTACTTTGCACAAATGTAAGCACACCTATTGCCAGACACCCAGAGAATCAGGCCCTTATCTAAATGAAATGGCAAGTGCAAGTCAGTGAACCAAAGGGGAATTGGGAGAGAATGGATCACACCACAAAGGAAAGGGAAAGAATCTCTTCCGATAGTTATTTCCACAATGCAGATTGCTAAAAACTGTTTCAATTCCAAACTTTTTTTTTTCATTTTAACTGACATGATCAGGCACATGAATGGGAGCAGACAAATGCCAGAATGGCGATTAAAGATGAAAAGCTAACTGTGAAAAGTATTTTTTTTTACATAATCATAGAAATTAGAGGGATCTATTAGGTCATCTAGTCTTTTTTTCCCCTGTGACAGAGTGTTAAGTAGGGATTTGGAGGAGAAGAGAGAATGTATTTTTTCCATGTATCCAGAGGATGTCACACAGAGAACTGAAAAGCTCAGCATACACATCATGATTTAAACTTCAACCCCCTCTGCAGCTAATCAAAAATGTGCTTTCATGAGGAAAAAAATTGCCAAGAATTTGAGGAGAATATATTATGCAGTGCTCATTTCAATGGAAATGACAAGTGGAGAGAAGTATACAGAAAAGATATATGTCATTATGTGCCAGCAATGCCCTTCTGCTATGTACATTGGCCAACCGGCTAGTCTCTACGCAAAAGAATAAATGGACTCAAATCTGACATCAGGAATCATAACATTCAAAAACCAGTAGGAGAAGACTTCAATCTTCCTGGCCATTCCATTAAAGATTTGATTGTTTCAGTTTTGAAACAGAAAAACTTCCAAAACAGACTCCAACGAGAAACTGAGGAACTGGAATTAATTTTCAAATTGGACACAATAAACCAGGGGCTAAATAGAACTTCAGGTTGGTTCTCTCATTGCAGTAGTTGATTGCATTTCCTGCCTTAATTTCACTGACAAGAGAAATCCATTTCAAAAGATATTTTTTTCTCCTACTGATAAGGGACCATCTACATTTAACAGCCCTCTTAGAATTGGTATGCTAATGTACATTTTTTTCTTTTTCTTTCTTTCTGTGTGTATAAATGCATCTTGCTTCTGTTCCATTCTGTGCATCTGATGAAGTGAGCTATAGCCCACGAAAGCTTATGCTGAAATAAACTAGTTAGTCTCTAAGGTGCTACAAGTATTCCTGGCTTTCTTTACAAATAATAGTGACACTTTTTCAAAATTGTTAGGACCATCCTCACAGGTGATACATGCCGTGGCATAAATTACAGATAAGTAAATGGGAACAGTGGAGTCTAAATTGGTGTAATTCATACACTGCTGTAAATAGTCAGAGGGTGGTGTGACAGATCGCCTTCTCGTCCCCGCTCCAAACACAGGCAGGAGACTCTCCTTTGGCTCCGAACAGTGCTCTTTATTTACAGTGTAGCTTGTGCAGACCCCACCACCTACTATACACAGCTCTATACACAGCTCTACAGCTTAGCTCTTTACACAGCTCTATACACAGCTCTGCAGCTTAGTTCCTTCTCTCTATCTCACTCCTCCACACTATCACACCACCACCACCCTGGGCTTCCTGCCTGGCAGGCTTTTATCCCTCCTGGGGAGGCTGCCAGGTGCAACCCATCCAGACTGATTGCTCTGCAGCCCAGGTGGCTGATTAGGCTCCTCTGCAGGGAGGTTTGCAGAGGGTTTTTCTCCCTCTTAAAGGGGCGGCAGGCTGGGTCAGGCCCACCCTGCCACAGTGGGAATATTACTTTAACTCAATTTCTTACATCTGCCTATTAATTACTTTCCCCTCCTTTTCATCTGAGAGTTGCATCACTGTAGAATTCCAGTGTATTAAATCCTCTGAGAAGCTTAGAAAAAAAAATATTAATAGCCATATATGTAAAAGAGCATTATTCTCTGAATAGAGCAGGGACCAAGTAATACAGGTAACTTCATGTACCAAACTATAAAAATGTAGCTGATACTTTTCCACTGAAGTACATATCATGCCACAGATCAACTTTGAATTTTAATGACACTGTGTGCTGTAATCTCCAAATTGTATCTGGAAGTAACAACTTTTCATTTTCATGTGCTGCCATAGGAGGTAAGGTTGACAGATCACATACTGTACCTTTATTACATTAATTAATGACTCTATTACCCACTTTGCTCAGCACCTCTGAAAATCCATCAACTCCTCTTACTAAGTGCCTACCTTTAGTCTCCTCACTGTTGACAATATTGGCTATGTTGTCTTAGCAACTGAACCAGCAAGAAAACATTAGTACAGCTCTTTGCTCTAGATTTCAGTGAAAAATTTACAAACAAAATTAAATCCTTTTTTATATTCTAAAATTTGGAATAAGCTATAAAGGAATTTTGAAGTGAACAAAAAGGATTTTGCCTTCTCACTTCACAAGACTGCAGCTCTAAGGATTTCCATGCAAAGAATGTATATATCTGATTAGGTTGCTAAAATCTTGTGTTTGAGGATTTAAATACGTACTGAGGCTTGTAAAACTGGGATTTATGTTCTTATGTTCTGTGACTGCTAAAAAGCAGAATTCAGATGTTCTAATCAGGTGCCTGTATTTACCCCATGAAGGTTTTAGTTGTTCATATTTGATTATTCCCCAGTTAAACTACATTGCAAACACAGATATATGGGCAAACAGGTGCTTTTCATTTTTTTCTCACTCTATTACATTCACAAATACATACCACAACATTTTAAAACAAAATGGTCAACATTTAATACACTTACTATAAATGTTTGGACACTGGGAAGATCACAGACAGATGCATGGTCCAAGTAATTATTTAAGGTATCTTAGTTTCAGAGATTTTCATTAAGCCACAATAGATCAATTTCACGGTATTCTAATAAACAATAGAACAGGTCATTTCTACCAGGCATTTATGCAGGTGATGGGCTATACATAGCTTAGAATGGGATTTGCAAACAAGTTTTATATTCAGATCAAATACATAATTGAATACATTGAATGCTGACTTGAATACACAACCAATTTTGAATGTCTACCAAAATAATGACTTTCATAAAAATGACACGTCTGAATAACCCTGCTTGGTAATCCTTATTACAGTGAAGTACTTATTGTACTTTAATGAGAGCTTCAAGCTAACCTGTGTTCATCTGAAAAATACTCTAAAGTGAAATAACTTTGAAAATCAAGATCTCATTTAAATTCATAAAACATCAGCATACGAAGGCCCTTTATCTTTGTTCTCAGTTCTAGTTAAGACCTTTTAACATTACCAAAATCATTCCTTTCTCTAGGTTTTTAATCTCATCTTGCTCACCTACTGCAAACACAGATTCTCCTCTGATCTGTTCCTAGTATCAATCCAATTCCCTTCAACGTCACTCAGGCTAGTTCAACTCATCATCTAATCTATCATATACCGAACACTCATATTTTTCTCTGAAAATATCTCTAAATATTTCTTTCCTAAATATTCTAATATTCTTGCTCTTCTCCACATGCCCACCTCCACCATGATAGCTTGGTCCATATATGAAATATTGCTGTATATAAAGTAGGACAAACACTTAAGAACTTAACACCATGGGGTCTGTTTCCAAAGATCTAGGCCAGAACACTAATGAATTTAAACAAGAGAGATAAAGTTAGATGATTTCCCCCTTCACAACTCATCATCCTCATAATCATGGCAAATCCCAAAGGGATGCAGCCTTCTTGAAGATCATGCACTGTTCGGATGGATCGCTAGCTAGATCCTTACGGGCACGACTACACTTAAATAAAACACCTGTGGCTGGCCCATGTCAGTTGACTTGGGCTCACAGGTCTTGGGCTATGGGACTATATAGGGCTGGTCTTTACTACCCGCCGGATCGGCAGGTAGCAATCTATCTTTTGGCGATTGATTTCTCGTGTCTTGTGAAGACGTGAGAAATCGATCGTCCGTGGCATAGCACTGTGTAAAAGCCCTGATTCAGAAGTAATTAATTAAATACGACAAAGATTTGGACATATCATTTAAAGCTGGGACTGCTTATATCACATGAAATTACTTTTTGTAAAGGTAAAGAGACAACACTGAGGTGAAATCTGACCGCAACCCATGACATTATACGAGCCCAATTTTCCTAATACACACAGAAAGCAAAAAAAATGTTGTACATTAACATACCAATTCTAAGAGGCTGTTTAATTTGGATGGGCGATTATCAGCAGGAGAAAAAAATACCTTTTGAAATGGATCTCTGTGTCTGCCAGGAGATAAGAACTATTGAAGGTAAATAAACTAGGGAAATGCAATCAATTAGTGTAATGACAAACCATTTGCAAGTTTTATTTTTTTCTCCTGCTGATATTGGCCCATCCAAATTAAACAGCCTCTTAGAATTGGTATGCTAATGTACAACTTTTTTTGCTTTCTGTTTTTATAAATGCATCTTACTTCTCTTCTATTCTATGCATCCGATGAAGTGGGCTATACTCCACAAAAGTCTATGCTGAAATAAACTGGTTAGTCTCTAAGGTGCTACAAAGACTTCCTCGACTCATGAACTTTTTGAGACTGCTCTTTGCTGTTGCAGTTCACATTAGCTATGGATATAAGATAAACCACATGGGACAAATCCATAATTATTTCTCAAGTGCACATCTGAAATTGTATATTTTATGTGTATCAGAGTATTACGATTCGGGACACCTACAGGTAAATAAACTATCACCCTAAATTCTATTAAGAGGTCAGAGTCCAAAGTCCATCTTTGTTCTTTTTTGTAAATATCCTACTGATATAAGTGGAGGGGGGAGTTTTAGATTTGGGGGAGTATAGGATCATAAACTTACATCCCTTCCCATGGATCATACCTAAAAAATGGAACTGAAACCCCAATTATTTACTGGATTTTGGTTAATGTGTCCATATCTCAGTTTTTAAAAAAGAAAAATGTATTTTCTAGAAGTCAGAATTCTCAGCTTATAAAATTCTCTGAAGCCTAGGCCCATTTGGAGTTCTGATAATCCAGTGAATTTGTATGAATCAAACCTCGCTTCCAGGTTAACAATGGGAGCTGATGGTAGAAAACAACTCCAACTCACACAAATTACATAATATTTGGGAATCCATTTCCCGTGAAACTTGGAAGAGGTTAGCACACCTCTGGTTACCAGACAAGAGTGAATAGTTACTTTGTTCCAGAAGAAAGAGACTTTGAATGATTAAAGCTGCTCGTATGAAATCAATATGTCATGGGATATCAAAAGGAGCATTATAATACTATTCAACCTTTTCTTTTCTTTTATCCTGTTGAAAACCAGTCCCTAAAACAGGTCCACAGGCAAAGGTTGGATGCTTTTAAAATACATATATAAAAACTGTTGGACATGAGCTGGAAGGAAACAAACAAGACTGAATGAGAGAGAGGCTGTCATGCAGTAATTGACAGTATTAAAGTCAGAAAATTGTAACAGTGATGGTCTATATGGCACATGACTAGAGACAAATACCAAGCTTTGCTTTCCACAGTGTTCATTCTGCAGGGCTGAAGGAGAGAGGGCTTATTTGCAATGTAGATATTTTTAACTCACCTGTTGCTCGGTATCTGACAGCCAATGGCAATAAAATATACATTTCAGCAGTGGGAGTGGAGTAGTCTGTAAAGACAGCATAGTTTAAAGTTCAAGAGTCTGCAGTTTCATTTCATTCTTAATTCAATAATCTCAGTTACTTACAGTGATAATGTTACATTTAGAAAAAAATGTTCTCTCTTCTGAAATGAATCATGGATGCTCTTGCAAAGGTTGCAAGATACATTGCCTGTTTTTTAATCCCTAAAACTTCCCTGTGTCTGTTGACTTGGAATGTTCACAGTCTGTTTCAGAACCAGTCTGCGTGGCTTTGGAGGGTCTCTGATTTAAACATATTGTAATGTTAATGCTACCTTCTCTTGAGTATGTATTTAGGGCTGGATCCTCAAGAAGCTGAACAACTTGAAGTCCCACTGAAAGTCACTCATGGTTGAAAGTATTCAGCACCTTGCAGGAGGCACTTGTCAGATCAGACCGCAAAATATGGTCCCCTTTTTGCAGTTGTCACAATTTAAAGTCTTTAGTTTTTTTCATGTGCAATCAACTTTTAGCTATTTGTGAAGGCAAACTTGCAAAGATTTTCATGGATATCAGTCTGTATCACCACCTTTTCTAGGATAGGTTTGAGCTGCAAAGATTAAGTTTAGATTCTAAGAATGAAAAAAATTCCTGGAATCTGTGAGTGTTTATATTCAGGATTTGAGTTCAGGCAGATAAACCAGATAAGCCAGATTTTAAAGATGGGAGTTCAGTCTTCAAATAAACTTGTGTTACAGAGATGAAGGTGGGAACAGAGGCAATCGTAAAATGTAGGATGACTCTGAGACATTTCCAATGTAAATATTCCCTTCTCCTCTCCCTATACTGCATCTTTTGCTCTTTGTTGCAATGCATTCATCAAGTTGCAGCTAAACACTTTAACTTTACTGGTTTTCCCATTTCTCTCTCTCTCCCCCCCTCTCTCTCTCTCGCGCACACACACACACACACACACACCCTACCTGTCCCCCACTAGATTCCTGTTTCATTCTAAATTAAGTTCACTCCTTATTTTTATTTTGAAGGCCCCACACAATGTTATCCCTGCAAAAATCTCTGCTCTTGTACCCTGCCCGACATCCCTAACTTGCGAGCCCTGCTTTGACAGGAGGCTTGATGAAATGCCCCCTGGTCCAGAAAACTTAGAATTTAGTTATTTGTCTTACAGGTTTTCCTCTTTGGGAGGTGAGCAGGCAGAATGGAGGATGCACACACTAGTCTACCCTGTGTTGTGTCATATCCCTTTCTTGTATTTTCTTTCTCTTTTGTGTTAACACAACACACAGACACATTATTTTCTGTACACTTATATACTGTCTCACCTTTCTTTTTTTTCTTTGTTGCCTCTCAAATTCTCTTACCCTTCTCTAGGACCCACTGGTTTTCTTCCCCTCTATTTTTGAGCATCCCTGTGGAACTTCCCTCCCTCTCTTACTTAAAAATTGTTCTCACTTTCTGGGGTACAAAATTGTCTTGATCCCATCCGTCTCTTACCCTCTTTGATCTCCCCCCATGTCCAATTCTCTCCCACCCTCTGTAACTTGGTGTGACGAACAGCTGCTAGGTAAGGGAACTACCAAGAGGCGTCTCAATGAGGTGTTGAGAAGGGGTCAGCACAGTGAGGCAGGAAGGAAGGGAGGAAGTTTCAATATAGTAGAAGTTAGAGGGAATGTAGATCATGCCCTTGCTACTACTCTTCAAGCCATGTGATCCCTGTGGTACCCTCTAGATCCCACTGTTGGTCATCTATAAGCCCTATAAATAAGGTGGTTCCACACCACAAGTCACCTCAGATGGCATTTCCATATTATCTGGGAGCAAGATTTCAAGGACGCCAGCTTTGTGCACCTCTATAAATATAAACATAAAGGTGATCAGGCAAACAGATAATCAGTGTGGCATTTCCCTTCTCTGTTGCTGGGAAAATTCTTGCACAGGTCATACTAAATAGACTTTACCTCTATCTTGTGGTAATCATCTTCCCCTAGTCTCAGTGTGGATTTTGGTGTGGGCATGGCACTATAGACATGATCTTAACAGACCACTTGCCTCAGTAAAAGCACTGGAAACTTTTGTTTATTTTTGGATGCCCAGCAAAGGTGATTTCTATCACTCAGTCCTTCTGTGATTGGGGAGTGGCCAGAATGGTGGAAAATGCTGAGATACTGGACCCCTTTCAGGTTCCCAATAGCACCAGTCAAAGTTCTGTGCAGGTTCCCACACTCTTGTCCATCCTTTTCTTCAGCTGTGCTTACGGATGCATTTCTGTATGTTGACAGAGGAGTATCTATCAAGTTCTGCATTGATTGGAAGTTATACAATTTGCAATGCTTCTTTTCTTATGTCACAGTGGCAGGTTAACTCAATATGGAACTGTTATTTGCTGAACTGAACTTTTATTTGCTCAGTCAATGGCATTCAATGTATAACTGATCACTTTGCTCATGAAGTTATTTGCTTGGGTTTCACAATCAGTCTAATGAAAAGTGAAGTACTGTATCAATCTATGCCAGGGATGCGTGTGTCTACCTGCTAGTAAGCTCAGCAATGCTCCTCTCAGGTCTGTGGAGCAATTTTGTCCTGGTAGGTGTTGAGTCTCACACAATTCTTCTTTCAGTGTGGGTGTTAGAGTGTTTAATAATGGCAGTGTAATACAAAGTATTTTTTTCATTTATCACAGAGAGGTGATAAAGCACAAAAAACACATAAAGTTATGTGAACAGCCAGACCCACTAGGTCTATATTAGTGCACATTTTATGAGAATGCATAGAAGAGGAGAGTACATGGACAGAAGTAATTATCTATACATTGGGATATAGTCAAATATTTATATACACTAAAATCACTGTTGCAGGGGAAGCTTCCGCACCTGGAGAGTAGAACGTTGGAATGTGAAAATCATTTTAGAGTCTATTCTAAGTAAAATTTCTAAAGATTTCATCATCAGTAATCTCACTTAATAATCTTCCCCTTAATTCCCTCTTCAATAGAGCACAATAAAACTAAAAGTTCTATGGATTTCTGATTTACCAAGAACTAAATGGGGCTCAATGTTGATTCTATTTAATTTTATTTCTGAGCATCCTGGAGACGCTTAGCACCATATTACAGATGTATTATTTAACATTTGTATAAGAATAGCTCTAGAAGGCCCAGGTATTATAATAAATAGAACAATTAAAAGACTTTATAAAGTAGCCCTTCCTCCATCACTGTCTTTTATAATATCTTTCTCTAACGTTGCCATTCAGTGTTTTCAGATAAAAGTGTGTCTTATATTGTTCAGTGTTGAAGGTGTAACTGACCGTTCCTGTTCATTTCAATGTCTCCGATGTTCCATTTCCAGAGACCTTAAGATTTTAAGTTATGCTTTCAAGACCATCTTTTTCAGTTTCAGATACGTTTTATTCATGCATGTCCTGTACCTCAGAGGTCAGCTCCTTAAATCATGGAAACTGATTTGTTCCTCAGCTGCCCTCCCACATTACTGAACTCTGGGAAACCTTTCAGTCAATGTAAGGTAAAAATTTAGCTGATGGGCACTAAGGCCTTGTCTACACTACCGCAGTAAATCAACCTAAGTTATACTACTCCAACTGTGTGAATAATGTAGCTACAGTCGACGTAGCTTAGGTCAACTTACCATGGTGTCTATACCATGTTGCATCAACTGATGCAAATAAAAATAGTTGTTGGTAGTCCAAGTAGAGGCATGAATACTGAAAAGTGCTGATTGTGTTTTGTGGAATTTTTTTAATATATTTTTCAAAATGTTCTGCAAAACGTTTCCAGTTTCTCAACTAACAACTAGAAACTGAATAGTGTTCAAAGCCCAACAGATTTTTTTTTATTTTCAGTTTTTCATAAATAAACCCCAGACAGTTTCACATGAAATTAACATTTTGCCCAACCTTTCATTTAGGACAAAAATTTCTGTCAAAAAACCAAGTTTAAATGGAAACTTTTCAATCAGTTCCCTATCTTATCTCTTTCAACTCGTGCTTCAGGTCAATTTTGAGTAGAGATGGGGGTGGAGGGGAAATGGCAGAGTAAATTTTGCCAAAAAATGCATTTTTCTGGGCATGAAACTACTTGTAAATTCCGGTTGAATTAAGCAAGAAGTTTTGGCTAATTTTTTTTAAGTCACAACTGTTTTAACAATTATAAAATGTTTCAATTTTTCATTTTAAAGCAATGTTTTGTTTTGGAATTTAGCCATATTGATGCAGGGCGAAGAGGAAGGGTAAAAGAAAATCACCAGGGAAAACAGAAAAAATTGAATTTTTATTCCATTCTTGGTCTTTATTTCAATTTGAATACTTTTCAGTCCAAAATTATATTTTTTGTTTGGTTTGGTAAGAAACTGAAAAGAATCCCTTGTGATTTGAAATTAATATTTTTTTTCCAGTTTGGCCTTGACTCAAAAAAAAATCAATTATTCATTCAGTTCTAATGTTGAAGACCATTGACTGGATTGTATGAAGAAGCCCACGCTATGTCTGCCTGTGATGTTAGCTGTTTTTCCAATAAATGGGACTCCGATAGAAGGGCAGGTGGACTGATTTAATAAACCTTGAAAACTAAGGCAGGAGGGGATTGTGAAATGATTGTGCCAAGTGAATTGTTTCTTTAATTTTGAGTGTGGTAAGTAAAGGCAATGTAAGTAAAGGCTAACGGCCTACTTGAGGGCCCAGCCTGAGGCCTGTACTAAAGTATGGTCAAGCCTCTGCTAATATAAAGCAAAGTCTAGCTGTGAGTGAAAAGGCTGTTTCAACATTACTTACATGTTACTTACCTTACCTTTACTTACTACATTGAGCTGAATCAATTAAATTCCCCTTGTAAGGATTTGATTTACTAATCTGTGGTGAAGCCTGAGTATTTCTGGAGCACATAATGAGGGAACAGTGAGAGATGGTGGTGCCTGAAGACTTGAGAGGTGTAGTGTGTAAAAGCAAAGATACAACAGGAGGGAAGAGTGCTCTCTCATATGGTTCTTGTTTTAAAATTCTGCCTTCCTGGTAGGATGAAATTTACTGAATTATATTGAGTTTTTATAAAAGACTAGCGAAAATACCCGGCGTTGCTCGGGTCAGTCGGAGGTGGGGTGGGGGCAGAGAGCTGAGCGAGTACGGGGTCCGTTGGAGGGGGCAGAGAGCAAACCTGACACCCCCACCTCACCCCCCCGACCAAACCCGACACCCCCACCTCACTTACCCCTCGACCAAACCGACTCACATTTTCACCCCCCACCCAAACCCAACACCCCCACGTCACCCCTACCAACCCCAATACCCCCTGACCAACCCCAACACCCACACCTCACCCCTCACCCATCCAGACACCTTCCCACCCCCCCCAGACCAACCCCAACACCCCCTGACAAAACCCGACACTCCCACCTCACCCCCCGACCAAACCCGACATCCCTACCTCACTTACCCTCCGACCAAACCCAACTCGGGTCCGTCGGAGGTGGGGAGGGGGAAGAGAGCTGAGGGATTCCGGGGTCCATTGGAGGGGGGAGGGGCAGAGAGCTGAGCGAGTGCGGTGTCTGTTGGAGGGGGGTATTATGACATCATAACTATGTCACAGAGAACAGCAGCTGCCCAGCTGATGTGATTGGCCTTTAAAGAATTTCACCCTCGGGGGTGTCAGAGGTGAGATTTGAAAAATTTTCGACTCTTACGGTCATTAGGACCCCAAGACCTCTAACTGTACCAAATTTCAAGTCTCTAGCTCAAACGGTGTGGAAGGAGTAAGCTTACATACATACACACACGCACGCATACACCATTTGACTTTTATATATATAGATAATCCCTTCCTACAAGCAAGGGAGAACTTAGAAGGGGAAGAATGAGCAATGCTTTGCTGAACGTTAATGAATATAATGCTCTACTACAGTTGATACGAGATTTCTTTTTACAGATGTCAAAACTGAAAGAAAAGTTAAGTGACTTGCTCAAGGTCATATAAGCATTTGGTGTCAGAATTAAAACACAGGAGTTCCTGGTTCTTGGACCTAGGCACACACCATGGTTACTGCAAATATATTGTGTTTTCTTATTGATATTTCTTATGATATTACAGTAGTTCTGAGCTATGGCACTTGAGCTAATTCCCCTAATTTAATCAGAAGGGGTCTGGAGGCAGGACATTTTCAGCAAAGAGGTCTTAGACAGTGAAATGGGTTCATGAGAGTTTGACTTTGTTTACATTCAGGTTATGCTGTGAGACCTATCTGTTCTCCAAGGTTGCTTCTGGAAAAAAGGGTACAGGTGTTGTTCCTAATTTTTAAAACTTCACAATAAGAATAATACAATTTGACATGTCTCCAGTGCACTTGATATATTTTAATAAAATAAAATGAATTAAGAAATATAAATATGACCAACTAAAAAGAATCTAATGTAGCTCAGCTGCTCAGAAACATTTCCCTCCTTTCCCCAACACTCAAAAAATAGCTTATAAAATGAGCAGTTATATTCGCTTCATGTCTTAAAAAAGTCTTCTGTTCAAAACCAAAAGGGAAGATGAGGATAGTATATAATGACAAGGAAGGCTCTGCCTTGCCTATACATAGCTAACAATCAGTTACATGCACACAGATTATTACCATTTTACTTGGTATAGCTCCACTTCTATTCCTTCTTTTCTAGTTTATTATATTATACTACTACATATTTTTCTGTGGAAAGAGCTGCCATTACGTTTTGACACTTGAAGACCCTCTTTTTGATGGCAGTTGTCTTACTGAAAATAATGTTGGGTCTCTTCAAATCTAAAACTCCATGTACCAAGGCTGTTCCAACCTGCAGATCTAACCTTATTAGGTCAATAAAAGTCTTTCCAAATGAAAAAGAGAGATGGAAAGGTTGAAATGTAGTTCCTAAGGATTTGACTCCTCACTGGGATTCATATTAATGTAGCATCACACCTACAATTTCTGATTGCCATGGTGTTGGAGTCTTCAACATAATCAGTGCCTAAAATTCAACTGCAAGAATATATTTGAATATACATTACTATATTTACTGTATATTTGATCTGTATTCCAAATATCCATACTCTTTATGCTTGAGGTCAAGGAATTTACTCAGTTAGAACATACCTACCTATCTATTTCTTTTCTGTTGTTGGAGTCCAGGGGAAAAAAATCTATATCATAATGTCTGCCATCTCCACACCCCAGGCCTGAGAGGCACAGCACAGTATCTGGCTGATGGAGTCTATTTCCACAACTGTTGCTGACTAGTTCTTTGACCTTGGGCAAATCAGTTCACCTCTCTGCCTTACTTTCTTCCTTTGTGAAGTAGGAATAGTGATATTTACCTCGCTTTGAGATATATGAATGAAAAGCACCATGTAAATGCTAAGTCTTACTGCATATGATTACAAAAATGGAGTCCCTGTGTATTCTTGTACACAAAAATGGCCAGGATTCCAAAAGTCAAAGAGACAAATGTATTATTGCGAATGAAACAGAACTGTGTACTGCATCAGTAAATATTTTAGCTCTCAAGGATTTTATTTTAAAAATATTTTAGCTCTTTAAAGGGAAAATTGTTGCAAGACAATACTTTCTTTGCTTTTTTCTAATGATCAAAAAGAGAAGGAAGAATCTGCTAGGAATTCCAATGTATTATAGTATTTAATGATGTAACACCTAACATAGTATTGCATTCCTAGTAATTTCAGAAAATAATTCCCTAAATTCTAGTGTCTGCTATTTTAAAGTACCGCAGAGAGGGAAGCTCAAATTGCTATGGCTGTTAACTGCAATGCCAGGGCTCTCCCATGAGTGTTTCTTGCACAGATGCTTAACTCTGCTTTGTAATAAAGAAATTAAAATTCTACTTCTCATCAGCGTAATCTGAAGTCCAAATTTAAAATAGGTCAAGAATGTTCAGTTACTTCAACTCTCTTTCCAGTAAAGATGTAATGCAACATTTAAAGGCAAGCCAGCTGCTATGTCTTTGCACCCCAGAAACAAAGGCAAAAACAAACTATGCGGGAGATCTACACAAAGGCACTGGGCTCATCTTTTTTGGATATCTTTGACAGTGGCCACTTAAACTCAGTAATGCAGCACTGAGGAATAGAAAATCCATCCATATAATACAGCCACAGTTATTACATGAAGTAGAGCACTATACAATCAGCTAAGCGCATTATGGATTTTTCCAACTTCTTCTGAAGCATCATTTGTTGACCACTGAGAAAGCAGGATAAACGTCTTCATAGAACAATGGTGTGAACTAGTTCAGAAAATATGTTCCTATGTATTTCAATGCTCTTCTAAGCTATTTTTCATCCAGCTCTACAATCTATTATCTTTAGAGATGTTTCTTTCTGTTTAGCCACAGGAACAAATCTCCCCATAAAATATCTCAGTTTGTGATACAGTCTGCCATTGAAAAGATCTCCATTCAGACAGTCTGCTGAGCATTACAGAGTTTCTAGCAAAACAAAAAGTTTCATTTTGAAAAATGTGTCTCAGAAAATGTTCATATGTGCCTTATTCAATTTCTTCTGGTGCTGTTATAAATTGCACAGTATTCCTTATGATCTGCAGATAAGAATGGCCATATTGGTTCAGACCACAGGTTCATCCAAAGGTCCTATTAACAGTGGTCAATGCCAGGTGCCCTGGAGAGTGAGTGAACCTAACAGGTAATGATCAAGGGATCTCTCTCTCCTGCCATCCATCACCCCACTCTCACAAACAGAGTCCAGGGACACCATTCCTTACCTATCCTGGCTATTAGTCATTAATGGACTTAGCCTCCATGAATTTATCCAGTTCTCTTTTAAACCCTGTTGTAGTCCTAGCCTTCCCAACCTCCTCAGGCACGGAGTTCCACAGGTTGACTGTGTGCTGTGTGAAGAATTGCCTTTTCTTTGTTTTAAACCTGCTGCCCATTAATTTCATTCGGTGGCCCCTAGTTCTTATATTAAGGGAACAAGTAAATAACTTTTGCTTATTCACTTTCTCCACATGAATCATGATTTTATATACCCCTATCATATCCCCCTTAGTCTCTTTTCCAAGATGAAAAATCCTAGCCTCTTTAATCTCCCCTTAGATGGGACCTGTTCTAAACCACTAATAATTTTAGTTTCCCTTCTCTGAACCTTTTCTAATGCCAGTATATCTTTTTTGAGATGACGAGACCACATCTGTATGCATTATTCAAGATATGGGCACAGAATGGATTTATATAAGGGCCATAAAATATTCTCCATCTTATTTTCTATCCCTTTTTAAATAATTCTTAACATCCTGTTTGCTTTTTTGACTGCCACTGAACACACTGCATGGATGACTTTCAAGAACTATCCACAATGACTCCGAGATCTTTTTCCTGATTAGTTGTAGCTAATTTCGCCCCCATTATATCCATGTTAAATTTCATTTGCCATTTTGTTGCCCAATCTCTTAGTTTTGTGAGATCTTTTAGAAGTTCTTCATAGTCTGCTTTGGCCTTAACTATCTTGACCAGTTTAGTATCATCTGCAAACTTTGCCACCTCACTATTTACCCCTTTCTCCAAATCATTTATGAATAAAATAAATAGGATTTGTCCTAGGACTTACCCTTGGGGAACAGCACTGGTTACCCCTCTCCATTCTGAAAATGTATCATTTATTCCTACCCTTTGTTCCCTGTCTTGTAAACTTCTTGTTTACAAACAGCACTTTCAGGGAGCATCCTCAAGTTTTTGTACATGTTATCACAAGTTCAAATGCAGAATATAATTATGTGTATGTGTAACACCAACAGACCCTGATTGTTGGCAACAGAATCTAATCTGGGACCTCTGAAGCTTAGTGCATGAGCTACCAGTCCCGTGGCTCTTTTCTAAGGCTGTAGCAGACTCATTCATCTCTAGATCTAGGTCTGGAAGGGGGAAAGAGCACCACACCCAGTAGGCATGGGTTAAACACATCCTCACATACACTCTCCTACAGATCTTCTCTGGGTCTCTTCTTCTTAGTCTCTGTAGAATGGTGTTTAAACTTTCTGTAGGACGTCGGCTCCTTAAAGTTGAGAAACAAGTTCCACAGTCCCCTTCAAGCTCCATTTGACTCTTTGCAACAACAGCCTGCAGCAAATTGTAGTCCCCTCTGCTTCCCACCAGGGTCTCTCATCCAGCAAAATCTGGTGAAGTCCCTGAAACCAATCCTTACAGTAGAGCCTGTTGGTCCTTGTGCTGTTCCACCACAGAGTACTCCTGTGTGGTTTTCATTCTGCTTATGAAAACTGCCCCCTTCTCTTGAGTTCCCATTTGTTCTACTCTCAGAGAGTGGCCCTGAATGTCTCCTGCCAGACTGCTTGCCTATAGTGGAAGACACAAGTAGTTTTGAACCACTAATGCGTATAGTGGAAGACACAAGTAGTTTTGAACCACTAATGCGTATAGTGGAAGACACAAGTAGTTTTGAACCACTAATGAGTATGCCTAGTGCCTCCCATACCCAGTTCCTGGCTGGTCCATCCAGCAGAGTCACCCCATTTGGCTCTGGCAAACTGATAGGTACAGAGTCTCCAAACCAAAGATGATAAACTATGTATGCTCCCCACTGTTCCTTCCCTTCTTAACACCACCAAATTCTGCAGTGCAAACATGTGAGTTCCATACACAGAACAGCTGAATATGTATGTTTTTATACATGCATCACTTGAGCTCTAAGAATTACACACAGTTAAAGAGCGATGAATGTTTTAGCAGCTATCCGAACATATCTTGAGTTGCCTATTTGTGACATTAATATGTTTTATTGCTGTTTTGCTATAAATCTCAAGATAAACTTTATTTCACGTAATTTAAGTGCAACCCCTTAACAAAATAAAAGATTCCCTTTTCATAACTCTGTTCACAGTGTTTTTTGCTGGAAAATTTTGCACACAGCAATTAATTTGGTAAAAAAAAACAACCATTGGGCATGTCTAATGATGCAAGATTATCAAGAAAGCAGGAGCTGTGTTTAATAGCCTTCTGAACTACACTAGAGAACTCATTGTTGAGAGAGCTTGAAAAGAAAGGTTTTGAAAAGCAGAAATAAGTGATTCATTGTTATGAAAGAGAACAACAATGATATTTTTTCTGAAGAATTGAGGTACAAACTTGCAAAAAACTTGCACATTATGCTCAAGAGCTGTTTGTTTCATGTGTGTGTAGGAAAATGTAAGCATTGACCTGAATATATTATGTAACGGGGTCAAAGGCAGGGATTAAGATGTTATGTTGCTTTTGGTTCCCCTCCCTTTAACTGTGCATTCATCTCTGAGAGGGAACAATGTTACGGTGGGGGGAGTTAATTAGTGTTGTTCATCTCAGCATTCCCATCTCAAAACCTGCCAAACTTTCTGGGATTGAGCTTGAGTTGGAACCTGTTTTACCATCCTGTGAAAATTTAATATTTCATAATATTTCCTATTTGACCAACATGGGGATAATTTGAAATTTTTCACAAATATGAGACAGCTGTCCCCCACCCTAGATACTCATCTGGGATGTGAGAGAGACACATTGAAGCCCAACTCTGCCTGATTCAGCACAGAGAGTCAAATCTGGGTCTCCTCCATCCTAGTTGAGTGCCCAAACAACCAAGCTATAGAGTCATTCTCTCTCTGCCCTAATGTATATTTAATTATTTATGTCAAATGGAACAGCTCCAACAGGAGAGATTGAGATGTGCCCAAGAATAGCCAATATCTTCATTGTTAAGATATTTACCTTATTCTTTGATTCAGACAGAGCAGGGTCTTGAAGATGGGTCTATTACATCCCAGATTAGTACCATAACTACCTAACTGTCACTCTGTCTCTTCTCCTTGACCTCCAAAAGTCCATCCTGAACCTTTGCCAACAAAAGTTTAGTGAAAACTGATACATTCTTGCAAAAAGTTTTGTTTTCAACAAATTGGCATTTACCAACAAAGAGCTGTTTTGCCAAAAAAATCTTAACCAGCTCTGTTTGGGAGATCACATGCATAGGGGACAGTCTCTTCCCTGGTTCTACAATTATTATTAATTATTATTATTATTATTATGCCTTCATATGCCCATAGCGTACCACACACATAGAGCTCACAAATGAGTGGAACATCTGAAGAAAGAACTATGCTGACTTCTATCACCTGACCCTGGAGTTTTTCAGTTCATGGGCTTTATAGGCCCTGCCTCTTCCTGCCCAGCTGAGCCTCCTTAATTACATGCCTATTGAGTTAATTGGCCCAACTGGCCTCTATTAAACATTGCAGGGTGAGTGTGGGGTAGTCATTCAAGCAGTGTGTGTAATCCATAGTTTTTAGGAATACAAGAATTACCATATTGCATCAAAAGTGATGTGCCATATAATTCAGAATCCTGTCTCTGATGCCAGACCTTTATCAACCAATCCCACTTGTAATCATAGTCCTACATTTTTTTTTTATTGTGCAATATGGAAACTAATGTTTCCAAGCTTGAGTGAAATTGACAACTATTTTAAAACATGCATTAAAGTCACATGTATTCCTTTTTTACATGTATTCCAAAGAATCTGTTTATAAACATTAATTTAAACAAAGATGGGACAGAGTCTCCTAGCTGGCAGTCTCCTAGCCAGTGGAATGGTAGAATGTGGATGCTACTATGTGAAAGCTTAGCAGATGTGAGGAATCCAGAAAGGGGGCTTGCCAAGGGAAAATGCTATCCTGGACGAACTTGTATTTTGATCCCCCTGGCTGCTGCCTCCCCCCATTGCCCTAAGCTCCCTTCCACAGCTTTGCCCTCCAAGCTTTCTCCTTGTCTCTTGACTCCATTTGCGCCTTGACCATGGCAGCATGAGTGGTCACTCACATCACATCACCCACCCATAAGGCCAGCCCTGTCCAGAAACACTGCTAAACTATGGATTAAATTGACCAATTGTGTGTGTGTGTGCCTTCAACCAAAGGACACGCTACTTAGCTGCAAACTCTTTTCTGCCCACTAGTATAATCTCTGTTAGGCTCAGCATCAATCAGCTGTTCTTCAACCATGAGGTGATCTTGTCCCAATTTTGGGACATCCTGATGGTAGTAGTGTGGTCATATGTGGTGAAAGATAGGTAGAGCTGTGTGTCTTCTCCTTAGAGCTGGCACTTAAGTCTATGTTGTTTTACCAGATTGCACACTGCTATCACATAGGTGTTGAATAGGACTGGACAGATAGTTGATCTTTGTGAGACTCCACAAGTGAGGGGGTCTAGTGACATAGGTGCACTCTCCTGTCACTACTCCATGTATGTGCCGCCAAGAAGGACTTCAAACATTTTATTGCATTCCCCTGAACCTCTACCATTTCTTCAAGTGGGACAGTGGCATCTTATGGTCCACAATGTCAGTGTCACAGAGAGATCCAGAAGGATAAGAATGAATGTCTACCTCCCATCCCACGGCTAAAGGAGATCACCCATCAGTGCTATTAAAGCAGCTTTGTTCATCCTTTTCTGTAAATAATACCTCTATAACATGTCTTAAATTGGGCACCCCACAACAGAGATATCAATCACTCCTGGAAATCTTGTAAGTATCAGATTGTAGCATTATGGATAATTTGCTCACCTCTACACGTGTATGCCACCATCACTGAGGCTTTGGAACAACTATAGCATCATTCTTGCTTATCTCATTCATTATGGTTGAGGATAAGATTTTGTCCTGGTTATTTTTACTAAAAAGTCATGGACAGGTCACAGACAATGAACAAGACTTTACAGGAGCCATGACCTATCTGTGACTTTCACTATAAATAATGAGGGTGGGGAGTTGAGAGGGGGATGACTGAATCCTGAGGCCCAGGTGTGGGGGGATGAGAGCCAGAGCCCCCCTGTGAGAAGTGGGCAACTCCAGCATCTGCTGTCTGGGCCGGCTGACAGCTGCAGAGAACTTGTCTGAAGCTGAAAATGTCACACAAATCTCTGGAAATCATGGAATCCATAATCATGGTCCTGATGCAAAAAAAGCATTTAACTTTGTGTGCTTAACTTTTAAGCATATGACTAGTCCTGATGGAGTAATAAGACCAGTCATGCTTAAAGTTATGCACATTTTTAAATGCTTTGCTGGACAGATGAAAGCCATCAAATTAAAAATATATTTCTTGGTTCTTTTTTCTCTTTTCCTCCTTATCAGTATGGATGACAGGGGGTTCCTGGTGAACACATTAAGAACAAACATACGTCTGTGTTCCCTCAGTTTCTCCTGTCTCAGGGACAAAAAATATTTCCTCATTAGCTCCCAAACACTAAACTGGAGTTGTTCTATTGCCAAAGAAGGATTCATGTCTATCTCTCTGCAACATACTCTGTCAATGCCAGTTGTTTATGCTCTTTCAAGGATGTTAATGTTTAACCCTTTGGCTATGTCTACACTTTGAGCTAGGAGTGGGATTCCCAGCTCCCCTACACACATTCACACTAGCCCTCATGTGAACTCAGACAATCCAATTAGTAGTGTACCAGCAGCAGCACAGGCAGAGGCCGCACAGGCTAGCCACCCCAAGAACAAACCTGCCTGAACCCATAATCCCTGGAATTAAGGATTTGGGTAAAGGGATGGGGGCTTCACCCCTGGCTCGAAGTGATTCCCATTATATACACGGTTTACAGTTTGGTTCAATGGCTCTCCCCCTACTATAAAAATTGTTCCAGGACCCCTATTTGAGTCCCATAGGTATGTACTCGGAGTGGCCTGCCAGTACCACTGCTGCTGCTACCCATGCTACCTTGGCTACACTAATATATTTTAGATGCTAGCTCAGATGAGGAGAAGAAAATCTTCCTCTCGCTGGTGGCAGGGCAAGCTAACTCTCAGTCCTGTCTCAAACCAGCACTGTCTCAAACCTGTATTACAATTTTTGCAGTTAGTCCAATCACCATAACATATCTACCTTGCAGCTAATTGTCTCTAGGCAATTACATTTTCATTATGCCATAATACATTCCAAATTTCCAGCATAAAAAAGGTCACCACAGTTTTGACCTGCTTTAATGTAGGTTATATTCCACAAGCTGCCTTTTTCACTGTTTATCTTTTTATAATGGTTTTTACGTACTTATCCTTTCTTGTGGTTTCCATTACCACCTATAATCAGGGCACTGAGGTGGCACCAGTAATTTTCTCTTTCAGATGCTTGGCTGGTTCTTGCTCACACGCTCAGGGTCTAACTGTTCATCATGTGTAGGGTCAAAAAGAATTTTTCCCCTGGCCAGCTTTGGGCGATTTTCGCTTTGCTCTGCAGCATGTGGGTGATCTGAGTATATCTCACTTAATTATTTCCCTGCCATTGCAGGAGCCTTGGACAAGGGTGCAGCTGGTCCCTCTTATTCTCTGTCTGTGGGGCATAATGATTTACTCACCTGTAGCCTGTAATACTTCATCTGATTTCATTGTTTGGTATGGAGTGTGGGGGTTGGGTGGTGTTGGTGGCCTGTGATATACAGGAGGTCAGACTAGGTGAATCTTCTGGCCTTAAACTCTATGACTAAGTTGCTTAGCTAAATCATGTTTTACCTAGCAAGCACATGGGCAATTAAAAACAGTCTTATACATCTATTATAAAAAGGTTGTGCTCTTAAATATTTCCACTTAATAAGCAGTTTAGCTTTTATTTGCTAATAATTCTATATCACCTTGTGGTGAGAGAGTCTATACCTTCCCACACTCTAGGGTAACAGAGTGTGGTTCTCTCCTTTTTTGCAGACCACTAACTTTAAGCTATTTTCCCAGCCTAAGTTAAATCCTGTCTCCCCAAACCCTTCAAACTTGACCAGTTAGGACTTGGGGTCCGCTGCCACCATTCGTGTGAGTCTCCAAGACCCTGGAGGGGAGCACACGAACACCCCCAAACCCCCTTTCCCTCTCCCTGAGAGATCGGGACACTTAACGCTGCTTCACTCTTCCCTGATTAGCCGAAGGCAAGGTAAACAGCACTCCGTCTCACTCCCTGTGAGTCTGCCAGATTCAAAGCTCAGATCACCTGACTAAAATACCAGACAATTCTTATAGGTATAAAAAGTTTAATAAAGAAAAGAACAACTTACAGCTAATACAACTTTACAGATATAAAGCTTCCTACCCCTCCCTCCAGATTTCTCCCCCTGAGAGGGTAGTGACACTCTAGACCAGGTACAAGTTTAAGAAATCAACTTTAATTACAGTTCAGCTACTTATGAATATAGGAAGGAAGAGTAGAAGTTTTCTCTCCATAGCTAGAGAGGGAAAAAGATGGGTGTTGCCCAAAGCTGGGATGGAAGGAAACTGAAACTAAACCTCCCTCCCCCCTGCCTCGTGGAACAGGAGCTCTTACGTCACCCCCTCTCAGGTAAAGTTAACCCCATACAGGTAAACCAACTCTCTAAGACACTTTACACTTATGACACACCTTTTTAATGTTACTTTTTGCAAAGCTTTCTGGGAATTCTTTAGGATAGCCATGATAAATGCTTAGGCTTTCATATGCCAACACTATTATCTGAACAAGTAACTGCTGTTGCTAGTGGAGTAATTATGACTTAAAAGATAAGGCATGTCAAAATTGCCTTGGCAAAATTATAAAGTTTAATTAGATCTTATATGATTGACGTGTGATACTGTAAATGGCGGAGAGCCTAAACCATAATTTTCCCACCCACTAAGTGTGTATCAATTAGTCAATTGAATTGACATGAACAATATGATTCAAATGCTATAGTCCATCAGTAGTAAAATAAGAGGAGACACAATGTTTATATTTAATGTTCATGAATGTATGAAACATATTTACACCTTATTTCTAGTCTGAATTGTCTAGCTTCAACTTCCAGCCATCAGATTGTGTTATATCTTTTTCTGCTAGATTGAAGAGATGGTTATTAAATATTATTTCTCTGTGTAGGTACCTATAGACTGTAATAAACTTACCCTTAACATTCTTATTGTTAAACTAAATGGACTCAAGGAGCTCAATCTATCAGTATAAGGCATGTTTTCTAATCCTTTAATAACTTTCTTGTTACTTCTCTGACCTCTCTCCAATTTAATCAAAATCCTCTTTGAATTGTGGGCACACATTATAATCCAGCAGCAGTCACACCAGTGCCAAATGCAGAAGTAAAACAACCTCTTAACTCCTACTCAAAATTCCCCTGTTCAGGCAGCCAAGGATTGCATAACTCTTTTTCCACAGCATTGCATTGAAAGCTCATGTCCAGCTCTTTATCCACCATGACCCCCAAATCTTTTTCAGGGTCACTGCATCCCAGAATACAGTCCACATCATGTAAGTATGGCCTACATTCTTTGTGCCTATATGTATACATTCACATTTAGACATCTTAAAACCCTACTGTTTACTTGAGCCCACCTTACCAAGCAATCCAGAACATTCTGTATGACCTATCCTCCTAATTATTTACTAGTGCCTCAATCTTTGTGTCAGCTGAAAACTTTGTCAGCGATAATTTTGTTTTTTTCCAGGTCATTAATAAAAATGTTAAATAGCATAAATATTAAGATAGGATAATAAAATGGATTTTTGCTATTATCCTTCTAAATAAGTTATAAACAGTGGTTAAACATTCCAAATACATGAATTATCCCACTACATTTCAGTTATATCAACCAGATCAAAAGAATGCTAACAAATGAGCAATTCAAATACATTTTGGGTGTTACCCGGGCTCCTAGCATTGGTGAAAAGGCAATTAAAGGCAAGACTAATGAAGAGATCAGTTGTCTAATTCAAGCGATCCTGCTCTTTAAAACAGTCACCTAATGCCCTCTAAAGTGGCATGGTCATCTAGTCCAATTGACTATCAGCTTCCCTATGTGAATCATCTTAGTCCTTTACCCAACGAAAGCAGGATAGAAAAGCATCTCCAGAAAACCTAAAACATGATGGTTGTACAACATCAGTGCTCACAGGCATCTTATCCTGGCATGCACACCCCCCCCAAAAAAAATCATGAAAGCAAAAAAAGAAACAATATAGTTAAATTGCAAAGTACAGTACAAGAGATTATTCAAACCAAAAAGTCTCCCTGGAAAATATCAAAATCCAGCCCCTCTAAAACAAAACAAGTGCATTACAAATTATAAGAATAAACAAGAAAAATATGAAATGGCAGGATACCACTTAAATTACTGATGAAAATGTGATCTGAGAGCTAGCTAGGTATTTCTTTGAATTATTGCCCCTTTGCCACTACTGCCCCGCTGTTTTCCCTTTCCTCTTCTGTGCATGTGTGAGGAGAACAATGAAACAACATCCCTTGTGGCTGTTGTCTTTCATTATATTTTAACTTATGAGCTTGTAATATGTTCAGGGTTGAGTTAAAAGACAAGATCCTGCCCTGAAGTGTGACTGGTATGTACCAAAGTAGCACTATACAATAAATAACATTCAGTGGAAGACAGATGACTTATGTTCAGAACACAGAGTAACACCACCAGTTCACTAGAGCCTGAGCTGATCCCAGCATGTGAACTATCATTGTAATGGTCTTTGTATAGTTTATAACACAGGAAAAGATTTCCACTATAACCATCCTTTTTCCTTTAATAGAGGATTTGACATAGACCATCACATTTTACCTTTGCTTTCCTCATTTTATGCAAGTAATTTAATTGTAGATTTTAGTCACTGAAGACTCTACCAACTCTTTGGGGGCATTACGCAGGGTAAGGTTAAGGTGATTTTATTATAGTTATGTTCCCTTATTTTGAAATATGAAATGACTGATAGACCGGAGGGCTGATGGGGGACTATGTATTATGCTCTGTTAATGACCTTAATTTCAGTGCTACATTACATAAAGGGTAACAGTGGGAAAAGGTAACTAGATCCTACAGACAAATAAGTTTGGGTACCTAATTCTCTGTGAATGTGGTTTCTTGCACCTTCTTCTGTAGCATCAATAGCCAATATTGAGTGTAATATATTTGATTCATTGGACCAATGAGTACATCCTGCATGATGGACCTATCTAGGTTATAAAGATAGGATTAACAATGAGATTTTGACAGCAGTCCTAAGAGACAGAGCTTGGTCTTGAAAACATTACAAATAATGAAGACTAAGAGAAGCTTGTAGCAATAACTAGCAGATTGAGAAGCAGTTGATGATATTGAGAAATGTTGCCCAATGCTAGAAAGTGACAGGTTTTCTGAAGCTTTTTTTTTTTTTTACACTAAGGTAGCTAAGAAACAAATAGTGTCTTGAATGTCATATCTTAGTTGTGTAATATTAGCAATTAGATTTTGATTACATTAATATATTACTCTTTAATAAAATGCATTTGAATATAAATTTTACAGTTTCCTCTTTAAATAAGCTAATTCACAATTATACTACAGTCCTTCCAGCTTATTGTACATTCTATGCATTTTATCAACTCTGATTTTATTGAAGAGTTTTAGCATCCCTGGAGCCCCCTGTAAATGCATGTATGTTTACAGAGTGCCTCAGTTAAATTAAAGGGATTTTTGGGCTTGGAAGGGAGGGCAATTTCAAGTTACGGCCTACACATTCTAATATTGTCTCTGGTTCTGAGAAAATGATCAGATATAAAAACCAAGAGAAGAAATAAAGCAGCAAATAACTGGATGGAAGAAAGCACAGATAAATATTCTGAGTCAAACAGCAAAATCCAGTCGACCATTTTGGTCGCTGGGTACAATGAGAACGAAATCTGCCATGGTAATCTACTGCAGTGGGGTTTTTATTGTTTGTTTGTTTTTTAATCTCTCCAGGTATTTTAAGCTATATTCTGCATGTGGGACAAGTTAGAGTGAGAGAAGGGGGAGTTAACACATAAGCCCAGCAGCACAGTACACTAGCAAAAAAGTGGGACTGTAAAAGAAGCACATGCTAAGAAATGTATCTCCGAGGATCCGCTGTGTAAAGTTGCCTCCTGGAATAAACAACACTACAAGTGAGAACAGTTCATAAGTGTGTGTCAGAAAACTGATTCTGCTGTGAAAGAGGGTGAGGATTAGGTCTGTCAAAAGCAATATAATTTCAGCCTATGTCAGTAGTTTGAATTTCTTTCCCAACTTGTGACAGGATCAGAAATGCATAGAGTAGCAACAAATACATTAACTGCCTTCATAAATGACTGTTAAGCACCAGGTACTGTAATGGCCATACGTAAAAATGCATGTTAATGAAATGATATACCACCTATGGAAGTTAAGTGAGAAGAGAAAAAGATCTTCCTGTTTAACATCACTAGTGGAAAGCAAGAAATGGGGACAGAAAATAAATTAAATTTACTAAAGTATCAAAATCCTGTCCAGCTCAGGGTGCCATTCAATTAAAAAAAACCTCAGGGTGCCATTCAATTAAAAAAGAACGTCATCTATAATATCAGCGGACATTCTGGGTTTTATAAATTGATAAATACCGTACTCAGGATTATTGACTAGTACAGAGGGGGAGTCCTGAGCACCAGACTATAGAGTCTGTGACCATGTACCCCATAAGACTCAACGGGGGGGTGCTTATAAATGTATGTATGCTACAGCTGGAATATGCTTTTGCTACATATGCCATGTAACATATCCATGTAAAGGTTATGCTCTACTGAACAGCGCTTTAGCGTCCCTGCCCCTTTTGCTTCCCCCGACCCCCCTTGGCTGCTGACATGGGAGAGGGGCAAAAGGACCAGCTACCCAGCCCCAGCCTGTGGGGGGGACTGCTGATTCCCTATCCCTGCCCCTTCTGTCCGAGGCCCCGCCCCTTCTGGGGATGCTGCGCCCCCCTCCCTGTAAGTCAAAAATTTTACTTTCACCTCTGACAATGCTCAATTGTTTTCTATGTCCAGGAAAGGTAGAACAAGAAGTAATTGGCTTAATCTGCAGGGAAGGAGATTAAATTAGATATTAGGAAAAACTTTCTAACTGTAAGGATAGTTGAATACTGGAAGAAGTTACCAAAGGAGGTTGTGGGATCCCTATCATTGGACGTTTTTAAGAACAGGTTAGATGAACACCAGTCAGGGATTGTTTAGGTTTACTTAGTCCTCCTCAGTGTCTGGGGGATGGCCTATATGACCTTCCAAAAGCTCTACATTATTACAATTTTATAATTATGAATACTCTGTGTTTATACATTACCTAACACAATAGGAATGCCTTTCTCAGTCTGTCCCTGGGTACTACCATCATGGCTCTGTTTTGCTTATTTCTTTTACATTTAGCAATGTTGGATATTTTTAACCCTAAGGTCTAGTTGTGCTAATGCAATGACAGGATTAAGAAAACACTTTGAGCTGAGTGAATGACAGTGGGAAAAATCCTTGAATACCAATTTAAATTTAAAACAAATGCACTACACATTGCATACCTGACTGTAATATTTATAACCCAAGCTGTCTGGATGGCTGACGCAAGTTACACTGTTAAATACAAATTACACATTTACTTTTGATAAACATAATTCCAAAGATTTAGAGGGCAAGAAGTGCTTGAAGAAATTAGTGAATATCTTTGAACAAGGAGGACTTTTGACAAGTTTACACTCTTTGCCTTCATTCTGAAAATGAAATAAACAAAGGCAACATTTATTAAATGAACTGCTCATTGGAAATTATTTTCTCGGTTCTTGGAAACGCCCATCATTTGAAACAGGGATGGCCATATCACACAAATAAATGGAGCAGTACACGAGACTTGAGGCCTTGGCAATCATTAGAAAGTATGTGTGTTTGGGGGTAGAGGGAGTAGTGGTATTTTTTCCTACTTACATCCAAAAATATAAGTTTGGCTCTACCTGGAGCAGAGAATCACCTTGTTACCCCCTACCACTAGCATGAGGGAGTCTTACTTGTGCTTAGCTGGGTATCGGCTCCCTAGCACCACCAGTCTGTCAGCTATCTCAAGCACTCTCCCCTGGGCTCTGCTAGCTCCATCGTTGCCTTGCAGGTTGACAATAGCTGCACCCCAGTCCCTGAGTCCCACTGAAGTGTTGCCCAGTGACATCCAGCACCTGACACTGGCTACTCACAGAAATATCAGGTCTGCTGTCCCCAAAGGAACAGTGTAAGATTCAGCTCAAGGCAAGCACTTTGCTTAAAACTACATCACTGAAATATATTTACAGTGAAAACAAGAATAATTGTATTTTTATTATGATGGTGTACCCCATAATGCTTTATGGGGGGGTGCTTATAAATGTACATATGATACACCTGGAATATGCTTTTGCTACATGTGCCATGTAACATATCTATGTAAAGGTTCTGATCTATTGGTTATGTTTATCATTCTTGTATGTATGTGTCAATTTTGTACTCAAAGTTATGAATATTAGTTATGTACTTGATTAATTTGAAATAGCCTCAGTGAAGCAGTTCGGCAGCTTTCTGAG
Source organism: Sternotherus odoratus (assembly GCA_032164245.1). Taxonomy (NCBI): domain Eukaryota; kingdom Metazoa; phylum Chordata; order Testudines; family Kinosternidae; genus Sternotherus; species Sternotherus odoratus. Next base: position 60,265,529 of record JAVMKO010000004.1, read on the forward strand.
AAAGAACCATTCTCAGTAAGTGTCCAGTTAAGAAGCAATCAAGCTAACAATGAACATGGAGATGCCAATCCAATCGGCATACATCAGACGAAGTGGGTATTAGCCCATGAAAGCTTATGCTTCAATACTTTTGTTAGTTTTTAAGGTGCCACAGGACTCTTTGTCACTTCTGCAATTCCAGACTAACACGGCTACCTCTCTGATTCCAATCCACATCTGTGCTTCCTCAGAAATGTGGCTTGGCTGGTAAGGAACTCAGTCTGGCAAAGACATGTGACTTGCCCATGTGGCTCTGAAACTCCATTTTGCAACTGGATTCTGCATAGTAAGGAGGAGGGGGGCTCCACCCACAAAGGAAAGTTTATTTAACCCCCTGGGAGACTCCTCCATTTTGTCTTCATCTGGCTTTAGAGTGATCGCTGGACCCAGGCTAAAGGGAGGTTGGCCTGTAAGAAGATACATCTCTGAGGATGAGACTTTTTACTGTATTAGATATAGATCTGTGTGTTTTATTTGGTAATTCACTTTGTTCTGCTTGTTACTACTTGGAACCACTTAAATTCTACTTCCCGTGTTTATTAAAACCACATTTTACTTATTAATTAAACCTGGAGTACGTATTAGAACCGGGGGTGGGGGAGACAGCTGTGCACCTCTCTCTATCAGTGTTGTAGAGGGTGAACAATCTATGAGTTTACCCTGTATAAGCTTTATACAGGGTAAAACGGATTTATTCATGGTTTAGACCCCATTGGGAGTTGAGCAAGTAAGTGCTAAAGGCAGGAACACTTCCCAACCTGTTTCCAGGAAAGCCTACAGCTGTTAGGGGACGTGTATAGACCTGGGTCTGGGTTTGATTCAGGCTAGTGGGCCTGGCTCAAACCAGGTAAGGTTCTGGAAAGGGCAGGAAAATAGGGGCAGAAATAGTCTTGGCACATCAGCTGGCAGCTCCTAAAGGGGGTTTCTGTGATCCCAGCCCATCACACTTATATTCACAGTCACTTGAATCTTTGATAACTGGAAACAAATGGCTACATAACAAAATCATAACATGCTTTCTAGAGCCAAAATTTAACTGTCAGGCTAAACTCCCATTTAAAGTTTATCTCATCCAAAATTGTTTTCAACCAGTGCTGGCTGAGATCCCATTTTTGTGAAAATAAACCTGCTGTCCACTTACATGAACGATGAGGAGGAGGGCTTCTTTGCTGCTACATTTACCTTCAAAAGTTGTCACAGGATAACCACCGGTGGCTTGTTTTTCCCCTGTGCCACTTCCCTGTTGACTTCACATCTCTTTCATTAAGATTTGACTTTGTAGGTAAATGAGATTCTATCATGTTAGCTTACAATGCTTAAGTTACATCCTGCCAGAGAGACAGACGCATTTCTTACATCCTGTCTGGCAGAATACCTCTTATTCACCTCTGCCTGGATACAGCCTTTGAACAAACATTTTATGTATAAATACCCATTTTTTTTACTAATACCTGCACATACATTTTGGACTGTTATTAAAGACCAGTATGACACTGGCTTTCATTGGACCCTTCACATGACATTCTTGGGTGAGCTAGAATGTACTCACCAGAATCAGGATATTCCTGTAACCCCCTTGACAGTTGGCAATAAGGGGTTCTTCTGTCACACTGCCCATATGACATGCCACTCTCAGTAGTTTCTACAGATGTTTCAAAATATGATCACACAAGCTCTCTAGCCTCCAGAGTCTCAGCTCCAATTCAACAAAATTGAAATACAATCGCAGGCTGTGCTGGGTTCCTTGGTTTGGTTTCACCTGAGGCTTGTAGGCCCCAGTGGGCTTCTTGAATTTATCTTCTCCTTGGTGCAGAGCAGTTCAAAGGCCCCACTTAGCTCTCCTCAATTCTTGGGGCTTGGCTCCTTCTTGATTGGGGATGAGAAAGAAGTGATAGTACTCTCCTAAGCTCCATTATTCATATCAAATTGAGCATTTGTTCACAGTAGATTGTGCAGCTCTTTATACTTTGATCTTCCTTTTCAGCTGTACTTTCAAGGAAAATGAAATTGTTAATAATTTTGTCATTTGAAGTATTAGCATAGAGTATCTGAATTAGCCTCCACTGAACTAAATGGACCTCCTCAATCCTTTCAGAACTATTGTTTAAGATTCTGCAAACTCCGGCAGGCATTATTATCACCATTACAGTCAGTTATATTTTTCAAGGCTCTCTCAGCAACTGTAACTACTAGGGACTTACCATTTTAATGAAAGCTTATTTTCTAGAGGTGCTGGTAAACCATACTCCCATGAACCTGTAGAATATGAGCCCTGCTTGAATCTTTTTGAAGATATGCCTCTTCTCAAGCCCAAAATAGCTCTTTTCAGATGTAAAAGAACAAAATGAGAAGACCAAAGCAATCTACACCTGAGTCCTTGTACTCAATCTATTATCTATTTCTGACTCCACATCTCTTTATGTCAGAAGTTGTCTGTCTGTCTGAGCTGTCCCATCAGTAACAGCTGCAGTTTCCAGTTCGGGTAATCTTAATCAAAAGATAATTTTACTGGCACTTTTACGGTAAAGTATGGTATTTAAGGGCCTCATCAAAAGCCAGCTGAAGTGAGTTGAAAGATTCCATTAACTTAAATGGGCTTTGCATTAGGCCCATGAGTAATCTTGTTGAGGTCAAGAGACTACTCATGATTACTTAGACATATGCTTAGGAAACTTGCTGAATCAGGGCTATACAGAGAAAATAATAAAACAGAAGATATTTCATACAAAATGATATTAGATTGCCCAATTGGTACAATGAAATACTAAAAGTTTTGGAAATGCTAAAGTTTCCTTTACTCTATCCTCTGTACATGTAATACCATCTTTGATTATATTATAGCATTTTTTCCATAAAAAATCTACTTCATTCGGGGTGCAATTTGTACCGGTGTGCAATGAATGAGAAAGTTATTCATTATTTATTTTGAATGGGTTATGATGCTCCTCATGTAAGCCTCTATGATTTATATTTTTATCATTTAAAATTTGTAAACCACAGTACTCTTTTTGATCAGGTGTTTCTGTCTTTTTGTACATTTGTTGCTGTAGAGTATATAAACAAAATTGTTTTTGTTCAGGAATGCGTATCTGTTCTTCAGCAGCTGATTTGAGTTCGTTTCTTTTATTTAGCTACTGTACTGGGGTTTTGAACAAAATATGGTTACCATAGTTACACCACATTTGCAACAAGATAAAATGACAACACTACATTGACTTTTTTATTAAAAATTACAAATAAAGATTACTCCAGACAAGTTCATAATTTTAAAATGTAACTAACTGTTCTCAAATACTTTCCGTGTCATGAGATTAAGGTGCTTTGGTCTACAGTTAAAAATCCCATGCTGCTGTTGATGAAAGTTCCAACATTTTTGCCTCCCAGTAGGAGCCCTGCAGATGGTGTTTTGCAACACTATTGCTTCCATCCCAGGCACGTCACCAAATAAATAATATTTATAATTTTAAAAGCATAACAGTTGCCTGCTGTTACATTGATCCCTATAACTTCTAAAATGTTTCTATGTTAAAACAAAAAAAGGGAGAGACACCGAACACTAGAGATTGGACTAATCAAGGTGAGAAATTTAACTACCTCTAAATACTGCAGCATTTAAAATTAGATTGGGCAAACTAATCAATAATATGATGCAACAAACCCACAGTTCTAGGGAGAACAACAAATCTTAAAATATCTTTTCTATCTTTAATTTCTGATTTGTTCAAAACCATATTCTGGTTGGTTGGTTGGTTGGTCTCTGCCCTTGCTGATTACACAGCTCTAAACCAATTCCTAGTAGTGGTCAGGAGGGACCTCATCACTGAAATGCATGAAAAATCCCAGTTCAGATTATATTAAATAACTCACTCAGGCTAGTAGTTCCACTGTCTTCAGTGGGATTATACAAGTGAGATAAATTACTCACATTCATGTGTGTTTGCAGGATCAAAAAAATATATATGAAAACGATTGAAAATAAAGGGAGTAGATTATGCTGGATTTTTACTTCAATACCTTGCATGGATTTTTTGTACTTATAAATGTATCACATTCATTTTTGAAATTTAACAATAGCTTCTAAAAGTATTTTGATTTAATGTTATTGTAATATAGAGTAGATCTTCAGGTCTCCAACTACTATCAATCACTGCCATTTTGTATAGATATATTGTTAACATTAAAATAATCCCAGATAAATAGGAAAGAAAGAACCATTTCAGTATTATAGGCAGATACAAATGTATTTATTAAATTACTTTAGAAGTTCTCATATATGGTCACATTTAACTAAAATATTTAGGCATCATTATTCTTTTGATTTGGATGATGATAGGATTGTCTTTTTTGTTCTATGTCTGAACAGCGCCTAGTACAATGGAATCATTGGCTGTGACTAGAGATCCTAGGTATTATCACAATACAAATAAATAATGATCAATTAGTACTGTATTTTGCTGTTTCAGGGTTTCAAAAGCTCCATCAGCTGAGCACATTTCTCTGGCTGCAATGCTCCAAACTAAACGACTTTTTCCCTAACATTTCCCAGATGAGAAGGGTGAACATATTGTTTGCCCATGAATAAAGCCTGTTTGTTTACCTTCTCCTGAGAAAATGAAAAATTCTTATTGTAGATTTGCTGGGATAAAGGGTACCCCAGAGCTAGGGGAGAGGGTCTCATCTCCTCTTGGATTTTGCCTAATTAAAGATAGGTGTAGTATATTTAGCTGTGTAATTGTTATGCCTTTGTTTTCTCCACACTGCTCTTTTAAATCTCTAAGGATTCTCAAAATTGTAGAGAGAGGCAACTATTTTTAATTCAGTTTAGTGCTGTCAGAGGTAAGATGGGTACTTTTGTGCTCTCTCATGGAGCATTTACTTTCCTTGTTCTCTACATCTAAAAGAAAGGTCATTCTGACAGAACAGTATCTATTTGCTCAGTGTATGAATAATTCAGAAAGATGTAGAATATGCTATGTTGAAATCCATCATATTCAAACTATACCATGGAGGAAATATTTCCTCTGCATATTTTAGTCACATTTTACACTGAGTATATTTGTAAATGGCTTATTAAAGGGTTAATGATTAATGGATGTTATAAAGATGTGAGTCGTATGTGTGATAAATGGTTATAAGCACCAGTGCTTGATTCCCATCAGAATACTCCAGGATGCTTTTCTGGCACCTTTTTTAGGAGCCAGAATTCTGTCTACTGGCACTTCCAGTACTTCCTTTCTGGCACTTCTCAAGGAAAGCCCTCACCCACTGTTACACACATCCATAAAACATGGCAATAAGCTACATATTAACCTGATAGACACTAATAATCTGTAATTATAGATGTTTTAATAAATGGTAAATCAATCAGTTGGCAACTACCATTAACTGTTTATAATTGTAGTCTTGATATAAAGGGGTTACCATCCTTTTATTAGTACAGCACACACACAAAATCAGAACCGTTATGATTTTAATTAGACGTATGCCAATGCCATAAAAATTCCCTGATCCTTCTGTACTTCACAAAGTGTACTATAACACCGTGTTAAAATTATTTGTTTGCCAATTAAAATTATGGACAATGGGAGTAGGGTTGAGCCCAAAGAATTTTAGTTCATTAAAGCCTCCAGATAAAATGACTTTCAAGTATGATAGTTTACATTAAGCTCTTTTAGATAGAAAAATCAACAGCTGCTTTTATTGTGTCACTTCTAAGTACCTGCAAAAAGACTGTGGTTGCATCTTTGTGACTTGTTTTTCATCCTTCTCTAAACATGTTCTGACAGGTTACTCCATTTTTCTTCATTTGATTTTTATAAGGGGCTAGAAAATATTCTCTCCCCTACTGATTTTGGACATTCTCCATTTGATGAGAAGTGATTTTCATTCTTGTTTGTGTTTTGTATAGAACTCAAAAGAAGATGACTATTTTTATTCAAGCATATCATCCTGTACCCAGCCTTACTCTTACAGCTAAACTTCGTTAATTTTAGAGCCAGCAAAAGAACCTAGAAAGCCATTGCATATTTGATCATAGGGGTAGGGAAAACATTGTATGCAAGTTGTGTAAAATGGAGTCCATTTATGTATTTGTCCCTAGTGATGTAAAGATCAGATTATAAATTTACTTAGTCCCCACAGCTTTTCCAAATGGATTTTAATCACATTCTGGATTTTTGTTTGTTTTGAAAACAAGCAACTCTAAGATATGAATTTGAGTTAAAATATTTAGCAGTCAGAGCATGACTATACTTTTTGAAGATGGGGAACTCTGGCATATGCATGGAGATTGCATGTTTTGCAGACACTTTAAAAATTGAGCATTTAAATGCCTTCCTGAGAACTGGCTTCATAAGTTTAAGTACCATTTTAAATTGATTTAATTTTCTGAACTCTTGATCTGCTTTTAGCTGGATTTTATTTATGAGTCAGTCTTGTTGTATAGAACAGCACATGGCCTGCTCATAAATCTGTCTGTGTCACTGTGCATAAATGTCAGTAGTATTGTTCTTTAGAAAATACTTATATGGTGCATAACATCAATTAATCATGCCTAAAGTGATCATTTAAATAGGAGAGAATAGCATTATTGTCTGAAGCTAGTGGGGAAAATTCACTCCATATCAAGGGGAAAAAAACTTATCCCTATGCAAAGTGTCCTTCAACTTCTATCTAAAAAATTATAAGTGGTTTAGACTGAATGAAAACTTATGAGAAACAAAGGAACTCAGCACCACCTGTGTGAATAACTCATCTGTTCTCAAACAACAACAACATATTTCAGCCCTGACATTGGCATTCATAAGAAGCCACCCTTCGTTCTTGGCAGATGCTGTATCATTTTGGAATCACCCAAAGTGCAGTCATCCACAGTGCAATAATAACCTGCCATATATTTTGGGTCTTTTAAAATGCCTTTTAAGATAAACTTTTTTTCTGTCAGCTATACTAATTGATGCTTTCCTTTGTAGCATGTAATGAAATAGAAATGTGACTGCAATCTAGTCTGTTCATTTCTTGTAGCTCACCCATCATTCTGGTATCTGAGAACCTAGACTATATCAGTGCAAAGACACTGACAGCATGTATAATCCTTGTGATATAGGTGGAGAGGTTAAACTTCAGAGGGATGGATTTAGAAAGATGGCATTGTCCATTTTCCTTTCTTTTGCATTGTCCATTTTCCTTTCTTTTGGGAGACAGAGGGTGATAGCTGTAGAACAAGAGGATCTAGCCTTGAGACCATTTTTATATTAAACCTGTATAGTAGGGTGAGTTGTACTACGGCTGTACCACCCTGAACATGCCCGATCCCATCTGACCTCAGAAACTAAGCAGGGTCGGGCCTGGCTAGTACCTGGATGGGAGACCTCCTGGGACTACTAGGTGCTGTAGGCTTCACACCTGGCAGTAGGTATAAAATGCCTCCAGCGACAGATAGCACGCCGCATCGGTTGGAGTATCCCCCGGTCGTATCACTGGTTCTAAGTAGACCCTGCCATAGTGTGGGAATAACGCTAAGAAAAACAACATAGTAGGGTGAGTTGTAAACCAGTCTTAGCTGTTTAGGGAGGATAAAAGACAAAAGGACTCACAGTTATAAAGAACAGCAGGAAGGCCGGAGAATCACATCATCACCAGGAAAAGGCAGGTCTATGTGACTGGGGACCCCCTACTAAGGAAAACAGACAGTCCTGTCATCAGAGTTGATCCAGACAATAGAAAGATGTGCTGTATGCTGGGAGCTAAGATATAGGATGTGGACAGAGGCTGAAGAGAATCCTAACAGGAGTGGGAAAGAATCCACAGATTGTCCTTCATGTGGGAACAAATGATGCATTGGACCATATCAAGGGAGACTATGCCAGGTTGGGAAAGACGCCTAAGGAAATGGAGCTCAGGTGATCTTCAGTGGGCTTCTACCTCCTCTAGAAGAGGAGAATGAGGATAAGATAAGATTATGATGGTCAACAGATGGCTCAGACAGTGGTGCTATAAGGAGGGCTTTGGGATGTTTGACAACTAGGAGGCATTCATTCACAGACAGAGGACTCCTACCCACCTCCTCAGCAAATATGTAAATGTTTTTGTGCAAATACTGACTAATGAAACAGTGATTTCAACATGTAAAGTTCTATACAAGTTCTAAGTTATCCTTGACTCATAGGAAGGAAATCAAATTCCACCAGTTTCTGCCAAAGAAAGGTAATGAAATGAGGAAATCAACAGGAGACTCCAGTTACTGTACTCACACACAGGCAAGGTTTACAAAGTAAACAGTCTGTCTAGCCAGTAAAGCTGTCCACATCAGCAGTTGCTCCCTGGCTGACAGATTTAAAATGCTAATGCCACTTATTATAGCTATAAATCATCAATTGTTGATTGGTATATACAGAAAGCATTTGTGGGAAAACTTTTTGCACAGAAAAATAAAGGATTTTGCAATCAGTTCATAAAGAATCAAAACAGGTAACAGATTAGCATTAATAGGAGTTATTTTCATAAATCCCATTGCATCTGGTGATAAAATAGAATGTACCTATAATTCCTTTCTATCTGTCTAGAAACACCTATAACATAGAATCAGAGAGGTAGTTAGTCTGGAATAGCAGAGGTAACAAAGAGTCCTGTGGCACCTTAAAGACTAACTAAAGTATTGAAGCATAAGCTTTCGTGAGCCATGAAAGCTTATGCTTCAATACTTTAGTTAGTCTTCAAGGTGCCACAGGACTCTTTGTTACCTCCCCTATAACATAGTGGGCTTACTATAAATAGTACCAAGTACTATACCACGAATCCAATCTATAAATTCATTAAGACAACTAGTTTAAGAAAAAATGGACAGAGAATATTTCTTCTTTGACCCAGTGGATCATAATCCAGTCCACTTGGATCTACAATTTCCCACAAATGTGGTTCTGTAAGCATGCATTTCCATGATATTTTCAGAAATATGTATTTGCAAATAATCCCTGCTCATTTTACACATTCATATTATATTCATTTATATTTCTCACAAACAATACAAAGAGCAAATAGGAATAAGTGTGATAACAATTAGCTACTAATAGGATAAAACAAGGCAAAACTATTTAAAATTATTTGTGACATTGAACCAAATTCATTCCTGTACAAACTCTGTTGACTTCAATGGAGTTGGAACAGGGATTAATTTGGTCCATTGTTTTCTTTATGCCTTGCTAGAGGCAGTTTTTCTAAACCATGTAAAAAGAATATCTAGAGGTATGTTTCACCTTAGGCTATAAAAGTTGCTCTCAGAATAGTACATAATGAATTATGTTTGAGTCAGCTAGAATAATCATTTCTTTTATCAGCATGTTTATTATTTGCAAATCTGGAAATCTTTCCATAAATCCCTGTAAGGAAATTAGTTTCCTGTTTAGTTAACAATTCTCTGTAGTGCTGTCAGGGTTCTTTCCCCACTCTGAACTCTAGGGTACAGATGTGGGGACCTGCATGAAAAGACACCCTAAGCTTATTTTACTAGCTTAAGTTAAAACTTCCCCAAGACACAAGTTTCTCCTGTGTCTGGTTGATAGGTTGCCACCACCAAGTGTAAACAATGAATTGGGGAAAAGTCCACTTGGAGTCCCTATTCCCCTCAAATCCCCCCCAAGCCTACACCCCCCCTTCCTGGGAAAGGCTTGAGAATAAATGCCTCACCAATCCTTAAAGCTGAGCCTGATCCCAAAACCTGGATCTACCCAATGAGAAAAATCAGTCAGATTCTTAAAAGAAGAATTTTAATTAAAGAAAAAAGAAAAGCAAAAAAATCAATGTGGAAGCACTTTACAGTGTCAAAAAAGATTAAAAGAAAATCCCACAGAGGAATCCCTTCTGTTTAGTTTCAAAGTTACAGAGAAAACACAGGGATATCTGCCTAAAGCATGAGAAATTCACAAGTGAGAAACAAATATAAGCTAACACACCTTGCCTGGCTATTACTTACTATTTGTAATGTTCAGAGACTAATATAGAACTAGATGGAGAGAAGAAAAGGCTGTCTGGCTCCTTTGAAATCCCCAAAGCAAATGACCCACACACAAAGGCACATAGAACAAAAGCCTTCCCTCCCCCAGATTTGAAAGCATCTTCGGTCCCCATTGGTCCTTTTGGTCAGGTGCCAACCAGGTTCTCTTAGCTTCTTAACACCATACAGGTAAGAGGAATTCTAGGCTAGTTTATGGTTATGACAAGTGCACTTACCAAATACCTTTGCATGGGCAAATCTGCACTTCTCACTTCCATGGAAGAGGAGGCTCAGTTTGAGATGTAAAGCTGTGGTTTTCAAAAGAGCCTAAGGGAGTTGTCTTCCATTGAAATCTGTGGGAGTAAGACACTGAAGGGCTTTTGAAGCCTATATGCATTGTTAGGCATGTAAATACCTTTAACAGACTGGCCCCAATGTTGCAAATCCTAGTTCAAAAAAATGACACCTTTTTACTTTTGTCTCTTGGTCATAATATCAATGTTCCTTAAATATACTTTTATCAGTTTAAAGTATATTTTAAAAGGACCTACCACAAGAAAGTCTGATACGATAACTTCTCTAAAAAGATCCTTTATGAGATATACGTCAGTCTGTGGCATGGAGCTATTGTGATATTCATGCTGGCTTAAAATTATTCAAAAATGTAAAGCTCTTGTAGCTACTTGGGCATCCTTCAGTTGATAGACAAAATTTTCAAAAATGTTTGCATAAACCTCAGTTCCTAAATTCTTATTTAGGAATAAGGATTAGGCTACTAATAAAAATTAGGCTACTAATTAAGTGGCCTGACTTTCAAAAGCACTGAGCTCTTGGGAGCTTTCAGTAGTCAATAGGAACTATCCAGTGTCCAGAACTTTGAAAATTAGGTTATTTATTTAAATGCCTAACTATGGCCCCAAAAGCCCAGGAACCCATTTTTGAAAATCATGGTCAATTTATTTAAAGCTCAAACTATATTTAATTTTAAGTATTTCATTTTGACTTTTAAATCCTCATTTTTTGACAACCATTATGATACATGCTGATTAAAACTGCATTATATAGCATGCATACATTTTCATTTCACAATGCATCCTATTAAATGTTACAATATTATTATAAAAGTACAATAGTATCTAAACCAGTGAAGTTATAATTATCCTTTTCCCAATAATATATGCCTGAACAACATTTTCAGCTTATGAAAAGTAACATTATTCCTGGAAATATGCAATATGAAATTTTATTCCACGTGTGGTAGACCCAGGGCAGGCAGCTGCCAGAAGGACCTGTAATTAGAAGGGTTACTACAGGGGAATGAGGTCCAGCTGAGCAAGGCTGCCACAGCCAGGAGCAGGGCCAGCTGAGGCCAGTTAAGGAGACTGCCAGAGCCCTTTAAAGAGACTCCTCCCCAGGGAGGAGTGTGGGAGTTTGAGGAGTGAGTTGGAGGCAGTAGGAGTGAATTTGGTGAAAGCAGAGGAGTGTGCAGAGTAAGTTGAGGGAAGCAGGGATGGAGAGGCTGCTGGTAGGCAGGGGAAGGGAACAAAGGGTCCCTCCCAGGGGGAACCTAGCTTTCCTAGCCTGCAGGAGCCTGGCCCTGAGAGAGAGAGACAGGGAGCGGGCTGCTAAGGAGCAGCAGAAAGATGGGGTCTGCTTCAGCCTGGTCAGGGCGCCAGTGCTGTGTCAGAACCCCAAAGGACTTGAGTCAGGGGAGCAGAGGAGCCACCTTGTCACACACGATAATATTTCTAGATACTGATATGTCTAAAGCTGGTCAAAAAAGGAAAGGGGTGGGGGAGAAATCATGAACATTTCCATTACGCCCTTTCTACAGGTTCCAAAAAGAAACCATTTTACAGCCCTCCAAATTTTATTTCAAAATTTTTATTCAAAGTCTTCATTTTTACATGTTGTTTTTCCCCCGCCGCACACATTTTTTGTCTTTTTTACCTCTTTTATTCTATCACACTTTTCCTACTTTGCCAATATGTAAGGGGGAGCAGGAAAAACAATACTCAAAGCTCCCCAAAACTAACAACTGATGGCACACTCAATTTTTTATTTACTGGTTTCATCCCAGAAATGGATTTTTTTTAAAATGTTCTGCTTAGAAAAAGGACAATATTTGAAATAAAAGAGTAACTCTTCAACAAGGATATGGAGGACAGGTTCATCAGTGGCTATTCGCCAAGATGGTCAGGAATGCAACCACATTCATTGGGTGTCCCTAAACCTGAGTGCCAGATGCTGGGACTGGAAGAGGGTAAATGTTCATTCCCTTTGAAAGTAACAAAGAGTCCTGTGGCACCTTAAAGACTAACTAAAGTATTGAAACATAAGCTTTTGAGGGTTAATACCCACTTCTTCGGATGCAAGCAGTGGAAGTGTCCAGGGGCAGGTATAGAGAAGTAGGCAAGAACCAGGTAGGCGGTAACAAGGTTAGTCCAATCAGGCTGAACCAGCTTGTTATCTCAAATCAGGGAGGGTGAGATATTCCTCTAGCAGCTGAATTGGAGGTGTGAACTCGGAGAGAGGAGAAGCTGTTTTTGTAATTAGCAAGCCATTCAAAATCTTTGTTCAATTTGTCCATTTAACCTTTTTCATAGGGACTGTCCAGTTTGGCCGATGTACATAGCAGAGGGACATTGGTGGCATATAATGGCATATATGACATTGGTAGATGTGCAGGTGAATGAACCAGTGATGGTGTGGCTGATCTGGTTAGGTCCTGTGATGGTCTTGCTGGTGTAGATATGTGGGCAGAGTTGGCATTGAGGTTTGTTGCATGGATTGGTTCCTGAGTTGGAGTTATTATAGCGCGGTGTGCAGTTGCTGGTGAGAATCTGCTTAAGGTTGGCGGGTTGTCTGTGTGTCAGGACTGGCCTTCCTCCCAAGGCCTGCGAAAGTGAAGGATTATTGTCCAGGATGGGTTGTAGATCACTGATGATGCATTGGAGAGGACTGTAGGTGATGGCCAGTTGTGTTCTGTTGTTTTCTTTCTTGGTCTTGTCTTGCAGCAGCAGGCTTCTGGGTACACATCTGGCTCTGTTGATCTGTGTCCTTATTTCCTTGTGCGGGTATTGTAATTTTGAGAAAGCTTGGTGCAGATCTTGTAGGTGTCGGTCTCTGTCTGAGGGGTTGGAGCAAATATGATTGTACCTCAGTGCTTGGCTGTAGACAATGGATCATGTGGTATGTCTGGGATGGAAGCTGGTAGCATGAAGGTAGGTATAGCTGTCGGTAGGTTTTCGGTATAGGGTGGTGTTGATGTGGCCATCATTAATTTGCACCGTGGTGTCTAGGAAGTGAACTTCCTGCGTACACTGGTCCAGACTGAGGTGGATGGTGGGGTGGAAGCTGTTGAAATCATGGTGGATACTCCCCTTTGAAGTATCTGGTGTTGTCCACTGTGAGAAGACAGGATACTGGGCTAGATGGAGCATTGGTCTGACCCAATGCAATGGGGTGTTTTCACCCCACACTAATCCTGAAAGGGTTAGCATAGGCTAAGAAGGGGGCCAATTAATCTGACAGGCCAGATGGGAATCAGGTGGTTTAGGTTATCCCCTGGCTGAATGAGGGAACTCAGCTGAGGGGGAACTATCTGGGCTTGGTTTATGCAGGCAGGAAGATCATAGCAGAGGGGGCTGCAGGGACAAATAACCCAGACTTACTCCCTAGGGAGGAGGGAGTTCTGAGGCTGGTAAACCCAGAGAGTGGGGAGAGCCAGAAGACAAGGAAGGGCTCAGGGAAAGGCAGTAAGGTCCAGGAGGAAACAAATCTTGGCAGATGATTAGAAGGTTCCTGATTTGGAACCCAGGGTAGAGGATGGGCCAGAGATCCCTTGCCACTTGCTGAGGAAATGGCACTGTGGGGGAGTGAATTGGAATACTGCCAGAGATTGCTAGTGAAGAAATACTTTGATACGCCAAAAGTAGAAAAAACATAGTGACCTGGCTAGAGGGCCAAGTCATGAAGAAAGAGCATCTGAAGTCACAGAAACAGAGAGGATAGTGGCAGCAGGGATTGTAGTGAGCAGAAGATGACATCCCCAGATCTGGATGGAGCTAATCCCTAGAGCAGTTAGGAGGTGGTATCCCTAGTGGTGAGTAGACCCCCAGGATATCCCATACGGTCATTCTTCTGTTCTTGGGAGGTTTTAGCCCCTTTGGAGTAAATTGTGCTCTTAAAAAATCGTTGATGTGATTAGGAATGTGCAGAAGAGTCTGGATAAAATAAGAGAAAGTCCCGACCATGGATGATTTGAAATAGTTTGTAAAATATTTTTGTAGTTGTTTTGCTTGCTTTTCTGGGTTTCGTTTTTTTTTTTAAATGTTCTCTGACCTGCATGATTTCAGCCACCACCAGAGGCAAAAGAACTACAATTCTTAGCATTTCTGACCTGGCTAGGATCATGGAATAGCATAAAATTAAACAAACCTGTTCTTTTTATTTCCAGTTCTGATTACTAGACCAAGGTAAATTGAATAAACATTCAAAAGTTAACAAATGGGTCAAGCTATCAGTATAAGGCTCTACCAATCACCAAACTAGATACTTACCCATCTGTGACTCTGTGCTTGCACACTGTATACAATATATAGTGAGGGTAAAGACTGCAAAAAATATATATAATACAGAATGTAGCACCACTGCAGAACCATTACTTGCTGATGGGAAATATAGACATTCTCTGAAATCTCAAGGGAAAAAGTCAGCAGGTGTTGCTTCTATAACCTGCTCTTCTATTGCAGAGGTAACAAAGTCCTGTGGCACCTTAAAGACTAACTATAAAGTTTTGAAGCATAAGCTTTCGTGGGCTAATACCCACTTCATCAGATGCAAGCAGTGGAAGTGTCCAGAGGCAGTCACTCATAGCTGACACTTGCACGATTCCTTGTGAAATGCATTTGCATGGTAGGATTTTTATTGTTACTTTCCTCAAACCCCTAAGACTCATAGAACAATATGACAAATGAGTCTGGAAAGATCTCTGGTAACTGCTTAAAAGGAACACTTCAAAGCCATGATCAGTGGGAAAAACCCAAACATCAGTGCTCAAAGTTTACTAGAGGGTTTGCTCTTTATACCAAGGAACTTAGATTAATGTAGGTAGTTGTAAGAGAATCTTCCTTCCTCCCACTCTAAACTCTAGGGTAAAAGTGGGGGTCTCTTCTATGACCACTTAACTGTAAGCTACTTTCCCAGCCTAAGTTAAATCCTTTCCCCCAAAAACCCACACTTTACCAGTTGGGGATTGGGACAACACTGCCACCACCAATGTAACTATTCCAAACCCATGGACTGGGGCACATTGGAACCCCCGAGAACACCCCCTCTCTCTTCCTGAGAGATCGGGACACTCAGACACTGCTCCACCCCCTCCCTTTTTAGCCTAGGGGAAAGAGAACGCAGCACACAGGCTCACTAGCTGTGTGCCTGCCAGATCCAAAGCTCAGATCACTTCAATGGAAGTACAGACAATTCTTATAGGTATAAAAAGTTTAATAAAGAAAAGAACAAAGCATACAACTAATCCAAACTTCACAGACACTTAATTTTCTAGCTCTAACCCCTCCCTCAAGATTTCTCCCCCTGAGGAGGTTAGTGACACTTTACATCAGGTACAAAGCTTATGTAATCAATAGTTCTACTTACTGTTCATCTAACTTATGAATATATGAAGGAAAAGGAGGAGATGAGTTTCCATAGCTGGAAAAGAGATAGAGTCAGCCCAAAAGCCCCGGACAACTGACTAACTTCCTGTTTTTTTCTCCAGGTAGTCTACTCTGACGTCACTCCCCTATCCTGTTCAGTTAACCCCTAACAGGTAAAACAGCAACTCCAAAGCATTTCACACTTATGACAGTAGTGAAGTCATGAAACCCAAGAATGTGAGTTTCTTGAATGAATGAATTCTCTTATAATTAACTGTATGTATCTCAAGGCTCTAGCTATGCAATAAAAGTAAACAAGGGGTAGAAGAAAAATATTTAACTTGGTTGTGGATTTGATTATGTTCCAAAGATCTCTGATCACTATGCTATTTCTCCCATTTAAGCTTAATTTCATGCCAGAACCAGAAGCAGCCAACAGAATCAAGTGAGTGGGTAGATGGGAGGGGAGAATTGTACCCAACGCCAAGGGTAATGGTTTTAGTATCTGCTGAGGGCAACAAAATGGATGAATCTGGTTTTGCCTGAACTATGGAAATAGGACTGCTTGGCTACTAAGACTATGAGTTAACATAGAACTGCTTTTGTTTGGTGTAATTAAAAAAATGAAACTGTTACTGGGCACAGTAGCTTAGAAAATCCTGCCTGCCATATCCCAATGTAGTTGCGACAATTTTAAATCCAGTGAATCATAGCAGCTGCTGTAACAGTAGTGCAGTAACTATGGCAACCCTTAAATCTGGTTGTACAGCAGCACAAACTGCATGCCATATTACA
The DNA here is from genome assembly GCA_032164245.1 of Sternotherus odoratus. Lineage (NCBI taxonomy): Eukaryota > Metazoa > Chordata > Testudines > Kinosternidae > Sternotherus > Sternotherus odoratus. Next base: position 60,282,011 of record JAVMKO010000004.1, read on the forward strand.
CTGCAGATTCTTTCTTTCCACCACCACCCCCCTCTCAAACCACATCTGGCTGGCAGCTTCTTTTTTAATGGATATTTCCAACATTTCTTGTTCACATGCTGTGTTTGTTAGAGCAACCACTATCACTGGAGGACTTGAGTATAGTAGAGAGAGAGAGAGAGAGCCGTGAGTACAAGGACTGATGCGAGGCCTGAAATCCATATATTAAGGTAGATGCTTACAAGTCTGGCACATTAGAACGATGCATCCGATGAAGTGGGTATTAGCCCATGAAAGCTTATGCTTCAATACTTTAGTTAGTCTTTAAGGTGCCACAGGACTCTTTGTCACTAATGAAAAGAAAGTGACAGGACTAGCCATTTTTCTATCAAAAGATACTCGTGCTATATTTCAAATTGATAGCATGCTTAAGACACTCATTCCTTCAACTAATTTTAACTTCAAAGGTCAATTAATTTTACTGTAGTTCCAACAGGCATTGTACCCACTTAGCAAGATTTATTTTCATGAGAAATAATGGTAGTAGATACTGCTTGAATACGTTAGATAAAATTCACCTTCTCCTCTGCAAAAAAAGCTGACTAAAGCACCTTTGTGCAGGCACATGAGCATCTGGGTAGAACTCAGCATGCCATGGGATTCATTATGGCCTCCTGCCTTCAAAGAGGTCCCCATCCACAGCAATGATCACTCTACACCACCCTTAAGTGGGATAGAGTGCTTTGTATGTGCCTGCTGAGGTGAGGTTACATTTAAATGGAGGGCCCCACTACACAATTCTTATTCAAGCAATATTCCCATTCACTTTAATAGGAGCTTGAAAAGGTGTCCACAAACTACATTAATAATATACATATATTAATATCTGTGTGTGACCTGTCACATGCACTAACTACAGTTAAATACTGTACAGTTAAATACTCTGGGAGGTCTGTGCAGTAATCCAATACAATTGGGTTAAACCAAATAGCCACTTAAGAGGCTTGTCCAATGTCACTTGATGTTGAATCAACTACTAAAGATTATGAACAAATGGTGCAGGCACTTTACAGTTCTGAAATTATACTTTTGGGACAATATTCTGAGTAGATGCTGCATGGGGGCAGAAAGATTAGGGCAAAAGGAACTTTTCTCCCACCCCTGACAGCTCTCTTGAAGAAGCTACACAGAATGACATTGCATTCCTCAATATCTGCTCCATCCCCACCCCTGCCAGGGTACTACCTGTCTGAAAAGGGTCTCAATCCTGTACTTCTTAAGCATCAGGTATCTGGAAGCCCCCAAAAGGATTTCGAGGTGACACCATCTGAATTCCTTCCAGGATATTGGGAGAGAATTCAGCCACAGTGTGGCCTCTCCAGTTTAAGTGCAGAATCTTGCCTTTAATCTTGAGTTAATAAAACAGTGACCATATGTTCATAGACTAGAATAGCAAAGTTCTCAATGGAAACAGGTTCACATACGGCGTTATTAAAAACATAATTGTGCAAGTTCAACAACTATTAAATATACAGAAAAGTATTGCATCATACTAGTTAATTCTCAAGCCTTGCTAACAGTCTCAATATTTTCTCCTGATGAAATTGAATGTCTTTAGGGATCAATGTATTGGTAGTTAAAATGTACAGCTATTATCATATTAAGAAGCCTTAATAAAAATAATTAAGACCACTAAAATTCTATACACCAATTGTTACACAGTTAAACAATTTAAAGTATATTTGCTTCTAATTTCAAATTCTTTTAAAAGGCTATTACTAATATTAAGTGTAAAACCAATAATCCATTAACAGGGCTTGGTTATCTTCCCCATGCAAATTCATTATGTCCTTCCGGGAAGGCATAAGTTGCAGTCCCTCAGGTCAATAACAGTGGAGTGATTGAATTAAGAAAGTAATAAGGTATAAAGTTTTTATGTACTAATTGTACTTCAGAGGGCTCTAGGACTAAAAGAAAACCTGAGTGACCTCAATTCCGAGTTATTATCTTATATCATTTTCATTACATCTCTAGATTTGCTTATTGGCAACCAAATACTTTCCCCAGTAAATATATTTATCTTCACATGAAGCTAATGAAATGGCAATTGAACTAAATGTTTTAGACTATCTGTGGTCTGTCTGCTCACTCATAGCCAGATGTAACAGCGAACAACCAAATGACAGTGTGCAAATGCTGCACACAACCACAACCAAGTCTCAAACTACAGACAGTGATGCCATACCCCCCATCCCCCAATTTTTTTGTAAAGGAACCTCCTGTGGCTAACCCAGAAGGAGATGTATTACTTGTGACTCAATTGAAAGCAGCCTTTTGTACGTCCTCCAATTTGATTGGCTAGAAAAATCTCACCCATAGACTCTTCAGTTTGCTTCAAGCCAAAGCATGAGATGCTAACTTTTTAAAACAGAGGAACCACCATCAATATGTTTCTCCCCTTCAGAGATCCCTTAGCCTCTCTTGGCCACAGAGGTGGTCCCTAAAATCCTGTGACTGGTCACAGGTTGAAGCACACCTGGCATTTAGGAATTAAGAATAGCTGAAATACACATACGGTAAGCAGAGATGTTATTGATGTTAAGTTTGCCCTACACTTCCCATTAGAAGGTCCCGTTTTTACTAGCACCCCATTTCCTCTCTCTGCCCTGTCTTTAGAGCACTGGAAATTTGTCCTACTTCAACTAGAGCACAGTCCTTTGCTGTCCCTCCTTTTGACATGCAATCTGTCCTCCCTCTATGGGGCATGATCTTTCCTCCCTTTATGGTACATAAAGGCATATGATCCCACACAGTCATTCCTTGTCCTCCTGATGTCTGATCCCTCATGTTCCCTCCTCCAGTGTGTAATCTCTTGCAGTCCTACTCAGTACCTCCTCCTCAGGCACATGGTTCCTTGTGGTCCCTTCTCTTCCAGCACATGATCCCTTGCAGACCGTCCTCCTTTCGCATGTGAATCCCTTTCCCTTTGGTGCATGATCAGAGAGACTCCCTCCTCTGCATCCTCCACAGGCATGTGATCCATCACTATCCCTACTCCTCTTGATCTGGCATGCAATCAGTGGTATCTTGTCTTCTCATTTCTCATGCTATCCATCAAAGTTCCTCCTCCTCCAGCACACATGACTTCCTGCTTTGGCTCATGATCCCTCAGGGTCCCTCATCTTCATGCCTTGGCACCCAATCCCTCAGGGTCCCCACCCCCCATGTTCTCCAGTTCACCATTTCTCATAGTTTCTTCTGCATGCAGTCCCTTGTGGTTCCTCTTTCCCCTACGTGATTCACTGTGGCAATTACCTTTATTCTTCTCCCTTGATGCTTCTTTCTCTGCTGTTCCTCTGGGTCCCTTTCCTCTTTCCAAACTTTGTCTGATGACCCCAATCCAGTCCTTGAATAAAATTTCACCAGCTTTACCCGCCTATGCTGCTCCTGGAGATGAGAATGTTATAGGACAAGCAACAACTGGACAGAAACTACTAATGTCATAGCCTTATTGTGTCATCTCCTGTGACGAAGTATGTCAAAGATAAAGGAGGGTCCCAAATGGTATTGATGATAGTTTTCCCCACAGTACTCTGCCTCAATCAATGCATAGGATGGAGAGTGATCAGTACATGAGGCAGCTGTTCAGTGTTACTTTTTATCCTTATGTTTCACATTGCACAGATATACTTGAAAGTGTGGCTCCCAAGCCTTATTTATTGCACACCATACAAGACCTGCATGTAATGCAAAATTTGGGGAGCATTCTAGAGCTCAGACATTATTTTTTCAGCTCAAACATTCTTTTCTTTCTCTCCCTCCTCTCTTAGCTGAGGGGAGAACATTTCCCTCCCACCACAGGCATTGAGACAATGGCAGGCGGAGGCCTCAAGGTTAGTTTGAACTCCCAGCTAATTATCTTTTTGATGTAGCTGTTGTATCTCCTACAGAACTCTGTACTTTCTTCAGGGGGACATCACTACTGAGAGAGACTATGTTCCCTCCTGTGTCAACTGATCTGTTTAATTTTTCACATGATTTGAAAGACTGATTGAAAAGGTTATTAACAATAGTATTTTTTTAAGCAAAGATTGGTCAGGGGGTAAAGGTGGTGCAACTCTCCCAAACTCAAAACTCCACTCATAAAATAACCTTTGACCACGTGAGCTCTGAAAATAAGACACTACTCATGATAGATAGTGTAGATACTCAAACTATGATTGCATGCCATTTTTCCATAGCATTTACCTCAAACAGCAAACATGGGTTAAAACTACAGCAGCCTTATTTTTAGTAGGACTTGGACATGGGCTTGTTTCTACAGATTTGCTCAAAACATATTTATAATGCACTTTTTTTTCCTTGTGAAGACAAGGCTATGGAGATTGTCTACATTAGAGTTTTTACTCAAGTTCATTTATTACCAGTTAATTTGTGGGAACTAACATGTCTCTAAAGGCTTATCTAGACACCCCAAACAATTGTTGCAGGTTGAGTCCTGTGACTATATGAGGGGAGGCAAACAGTGAGGAGGCAAAGAGACTTATGACCCTTTGGTGAGGGGAAGAAGACAAGGAGCAGAGGAGAGCTGCTAGATCAGTTTCAGGCAGAGTAGGTGAACTACAGTGGAAGTTAGCAGAAGAGCTAATGTGGGACAGGTGAATGTATTTGTTGAGGGAAGAGAAAGACCCCACACCCCTTAGTGGTCTGATTTTATTTGGGAGATCAGAAATTATTTCTGGCTTCCCCATCCCACAAATCATTTGCTGGTTGCTATTATCTAATTGTGAGCCCCAAAGCTACCCCTTATTTTGGGCATCAGCTGCCAATGTTGCAAAGGTGCCTGATACACTGAATGGTCCTGTGGAAAAAACATTGTGTGACTAAAGACTATCATAATGCAGATGCATAAGCGGGCTGAATTAAGGTTGCACAATTATTGCGATTATTTTAATGTAGTTTTGGGTGTAATTGAGTCTGTAGATTTATTGGTGGAAAAAGAGGATTTCGTGTAGTGCAGTGAATGGCTCCTACTCCTTCAAGGATGTTAGGCAACATATAAACCTCACTTTAAAAAGTGGTATTTTGTTTGAGAATAGGCAGGATTTGTTGAAGCTTTTAGTAAGAAATGTGAAATACAGAAAGCGAGATTAAATTCTCTGCAGACCCTAACTCAAACTTTAACTAATACAATATTCATCAGGGAGAATACAAAACTAGAATATCTTATTAAATAATAAGTTGAGAATTTTTCTCTGCCATAATCATGTTGTGATTGAGTCCCAAGTTACTTTCAAATATATATGGTAAGTATCTTTGATTTTACCAAAGAGAATTAGTCATTAGTATGCCAGGCTTATTTCTTCAGGATACATTATCTTCTTTGAGTGACTAGTTCTCTTGGTTAGCAGCACTGCATTTCTACTCAGTGTTAAATGCTGGAAGTGCTGTACTAACATAAATGAAGCATTTTTCCCTGGGACACTATTTCCTCTGGACTGTGAGTAGGTTTTAAATTTATGTACGCAAGATAAAATGATCTGGTCCTCAGTGATTTTAATTCTAATTCCTGAAAGTGTCTTGGCCACAAATTGTTTCAGCTGCATCAGCTTTTACTTTGCAAACAAGAAATTTTGGCTCTTCACATTGATTTCTCTATATTGTTCTCCTGCAAGTCTAGAGTCAAATTTCGCAGTAATGCTTAAAACATTTAATTAGGCACATTCCAGTTTATACAGTTACTGAAGAAAAATCATGTCATATTCTTGAAATTGTCTGCCAAGAAAATGGATTACTAAGGAGATTTATTAGTGGATCCATAGGTCAGGTTGTGATTTTTTTTATTATTATTATTTCCTGTGATAAGACCTTTACGGCTTTTATACTTACTTTGGAAAAAAATCAAAACCAAATTATTTCATACTTTCTGTGAATTTTTGGGGAACTCTTTTAAGTAAGGTTTCTGGGTTTTGCTGGAAGTGTTATTGAGTGGTATTTTCTGGATGGGGGTATCTCTGTTCTCCCCTCACTCACATCCATTAATCCATATTCACTGAGGGTGGAATGGTGGTTCTCCCTCCAGAATAATGAACAGACTGTGATGAGCCACTGATTCCCTTCAAAACTGCTCTGTCTTGATCCACTGAAAGATGGATGAGCCAGGATTCCCAGAGGCAGGGAAGCTCTTGCCTGAAATACACACAGAAACCTACCCATTGTTCTGGCTTTCTCCCTGAGCCTGGGGTGGTTGGAGAAGCTAGGCTAGGGGAGCATAATAAGCAGGCCTTGTGGAGGTACCAACTCGGCTACTGAAACCACTGATGATCCACAACAGAATCAACACATGCAGAACCATTATGAGCAGTGGAGTTTAATATCTCTACTTTATAAACAGTTGTGCTTACTCTTTCCCTGATTTCACAGCAGGTGGATAGAATTTGTATTAATAGTTTACATAATTAGTTCCATATGGTTTGAGGGTAAGAATAACAGATATCCCTGTTGCCCTGCCTCCACTGTGACCTTACTCCCTTCAACTCCCCCTCTATGGTGAAAGAGGGAAATCTGCCTGTGCCATCTTCAAGATGTTCTCCACAAGTGGCTCTTTCGGGAGTAACCAGATTCCCCAATTTTCATTAGGTAATAGTCTCTCAAGAATGTCAGGTTCTGACTCAGAGAGAGAATAGAGATATCGAACCATAGGCTGAGAAATCTGATAAAACAGATAACACATTATTCCAGAACATTTATCATTCTGGTCAAACAATAAAAATGAAAATTCTAAAAAGTATCTCTTATGTACGCATGTCAATTTCTGCTCTCATTTACACTGATACAAGTCTGGAGAAAGTCCTCTGAAGTCAGTCTGGATTTCCACTGGTGTAACTGAGCAAAAATTGGCCCTAATTAATCAGTCATATATAAAATTAATATATTAACCAGGTGTCAACCCAACATCTAGTTTTGCACCAACAATTATCTGTGGGTATAAAATTCAGGGCACGGTTAATTTGGGGTATTAATGATTGGCTTCAGACATGTGCCTGATCTCTGAGCACAATCAGGTAGGTTCAAGTCTAAATCCTCTCCAAATGTTTGGCTCTATATGAGGTTTTGGCAGCAAAAACTGTATTTGTACAGTGCCTAGCACAGTGGAACCTCAGCCCTCATTTTGTGCACCAGGTAATACCTCAATACAACAAATATAGTAATAGAGTCGCTCTTTAAATATTTAGCCTTAATTTGCTTTTTTTAAAAAATAAAATCAGAACAGTCCCACGTTAGACTGACTCCTTTAAACTGAAATAGCAACAATGAGTGCTCTCAAGTCTTTATTCAATGTTTTTCTATATTTAAAACAAAATCTCAGTATATCATTTCTCAGCCTAAATCTCATCCCAGAGATAACTGTTGTTGTAGATCTAAATTTTGAAAATTGGTGACACAACCTGAGCTATATTTTTCTACTATGAATGAACAAATGGGCCTGATTCTCTTTTCACTCCCATTAGCATTACACTGGTTTTACTCCATTGACTTCTGTAGTCTAACTCCTGATATATCCTGGTGTAACTGTGACAAGAATCATGGGGTTTATATGTACCTGGAACTCTTCAAAACTCAAAGGTTTTGTTTTACTTGGCTTCTTCCACTGGCATTCTATGCTATAAGAATCCCCTAAATGTGTGGTTCCAGGGATGGCCATAGGTTAGAGATGTTGCCAGCATGATTTCAATGCAGACACCTCTTTTTTAGCAATACTGAGAGATCCACTGAATTTGAAGTCCCAACCTGTTCTTTGGCATGTGGGGCAGGGTATCACATTAGGGATCCTCACAAAGTTCTCCTTCCTAACAGAGTATGTTTTTTTTGGTTTGGTTCGGGTTGTTTTGTTTGTTTTTTGAAAGACACAATCTGGCCTGTTCATTGAGATGTTAAGATTTGGCTTGAAGTATTAGAAAGTGACATTTGTCATCTTTGGGAAGAATGCAATGCTGCTTGGATGAAGTAAAACATGTTCTAAATACTGCATTTGTTTACTTATTGGTAATGTATTTATTTCAAGGGCTGGAAATGCCATCATTAGTCCCAGAATTGGCTTAATTCCATAAGTGATTAATTAACTCTGTACTCTGGTCCATTGGCAAGAAATCTGATAGCCCCTAAAGAATGCTGGTCACGGAGTGACCCAGAAAATGTTACAGTATGAACAGCTCTAAATGTTAATTAATTGGTTAGAATTAGTTTCATTCCCATTAACTCTTCCTGTAAACTGTATTAGAGCACTGCTTTGTCAATAGAAGGGGATGGCCACAGAGTACTGATGAATATGTTAAATATCAGATGCTGTATTCGATCATGTTCATTAACCAAACCATCATTAAAAACACAATTAAAAACAAAAAGTCAAGCTCACCAAATGTCCACAAAACATTCCAACCACTCCCCCTCCTCCAGGAGTAACATTCCCCTATCCACCTTACTTATCACACCAATGTCAGAAGAAAAACCACTGCCTATGTTTAATTCATTGGTATGGTCATCCCTTTTCTCTTTATGACAGGATGGTTTTGGTATGTGGCTGGATCCAGAGCCTATTGTATTCACTAGAGGGCCTCCCACTGACTTAAATAACCTTTGGGTTAGGTGAGTGGATTTTATAAATGTTTAGAGAAAAGTTTAGCTGTTAATCTAAAACTTTCCTTGTAAGAAAAATAATGTAATAAGTGTTACATACTTCTCATCTATGAATAATAAAACACAGAATATCCCACTTGCTACATTTATCAATCTCTCATGGAAAATATATTCATCTATCACTCATTTTTCCTAACAGCCATCTCCCAACCACCCATCTCAGATGGTGATACCACACGGTCTGATTTTCAGAAAAGATGGATGCGTCTGTGGAATTCATTGGGAGTAGTGGGTGCTGGCCCCAATGAAACTTTTGCCTGCAGTTGGTGTGGCTCATGTAACTGTGGCAGTATCACGGGCTGCATCCATCCTCTTATACTGAATTGTGAGCTGCTCTGTGGACAATGGACCACTACTGTTAGGCACTTGAAAGGGTGAAATTAGCAACAAGACCATTATAAGGGAATAGTAACTACTGTACAAAACTGTAAAAAATGGCATAAAGGCTTTATTTGATCTCCAGTGGAGATAAGGAATTTTGTGGCCTTGTATCCTGACAGTTCTGGAATAGTCTTTAAAATTTATTTGAACAGGAAAACAAAGTTTCAATTCATTGGGGAATTACAGTGAGATGCAGGAGTTTAGCTGGGGAAAGAATGTAAAATGACTTGTTGCTGCATTGACTCAAAAAGCCTTAATAGTTTCAAGGATCACCTGAGAACAATTTTAGAATCAAATAAGTGGGATCCTCTAGAGGCTTAACATCACAGGCTGAAAGCTATTCTGGTGTTTTCCTGCCATATGCCCAAATGCTACATCATTGTCAGATTTCATATAAAAACCAAGACCAGCCTGTATCAAACAACTGTAGAAGACCTTTAAACACCACCAAAGCTGGTGAATCATCAGCAGTGTCAATGTTCTCTGAGTCATCACTGTTGCAGTACCTCAGAATGGAAACAAAGGATTTTGTGCTACTGGAGGGGCTGTCTTGAGTGAGATACATAAGGGAAGATATGAGTACAGCTGTGTAAAAATTAAATGCTTTTTCCCTTTCAATCTCATTACTACTGTGTACTACACTGTGTGCCAGACAGTCCAGGAAAGTAACTTACATGGAAAGTACACATTTGTATAACACTACATTTTAAGACCCTGGTCCTGCAAACCCTTGTCTTTAGGCATGTGAGTAGTTCCATTAATTTAATTGGGGCTACACATATGCTTAATACTAAGCACCTCTCCAAGGGTTTTCAGCATCATGACCTGCTAAATTAGATTTGTAATTAATTGTCCCCAACCCTGAATTCCATCTAAAGGAATGCCCTGCTGTTTAGTGAAAAATAAAATGAATGTGACTTAGAGAGAAAAGATGTTACATAATGTCTAAACCCATAAAGCTACAGTGAACTACTGTAAAAATTCATTTTTTCTGTAACACTGATGTGTGGATAAGGTGTGCAATACATTTGTAAATGTTATATTGAATTATTTGAGCAATAAGTGATAGAATAGTTGAAAAGTATATTTTAATACATAGGCCACATAGGGGCAAAAATAAGTTATTTGCAACTTTAACTGTTACATATTCTGAGTTCTGAATGCTTAATAGTATAATCCCTTAATGTCACAAGCTATATTAAATATAGGTAAATTTTAACTGGGCCCAGAAGCATCTTTCTCCTTTCCTTAACGTCTTTAAATGAATGAAGAAGCAGATTTGTTCAAGGAATGACATTTGGTGTCACTTTGCAGCTCTGGTGCCATAATTGAAAATATTTCAATGTCTACATCAAATTACTAATTTTAAGAATATCGGCTATACTATTTCATCTAATAGTACACAAATTAAATTGTAGCACCTTAGCATGCACTTATATGATGGGACCAATAGAGAAAGCTATAATGATAGCTCTCTCTCATACGCACACAGGTGATGGGGCTTCTGTCCCACAAAATGCCTGGAAAAGTTAAGGTAGCTAGGCGGTCCTATTAACTGCCTAGGCTGCACCTGAAGGAGTATCCCGGGAGCAAGGAGTAATTAGAGATGAGGATCAGCTGGACAGAAACAGAAGGGACTTGTAGAAAGTCCAGCAGCTGAGAGCAGAAAGTGGCTGCAGTGAAAAAAAACAGCACTCATTCTCAAGGCAAGAGAAGATAAGGTAGGAAATAGCCCATGGATACAGCAGTCTACTGAAGTCTAACAATATTCTTTACTTTACATTTTTTAAATTTCATTCTTATTTGATCTTTGAAATCAACACTGATATACACAGATATAATACTGTGCAAATAAGATTCTTAATTTACCTTTCAAACTCAGCCAGAATGCCCCACAGCTCAAAATATCCAAGGTCAATATTGTGATGCATCAAATCACCAATCATATGAAATACACCTTTGTATTTTTTTTCCCTGTATTCATCAATAAGTAAACAGTAGAGTTAACATTTTAAAATCACAAATTACCTCTCCATGGATCCTGGAAGATAGTTCTGAAATAAATGTAATGCTTCAGGGATGCTGTAATCTGTTTATGATGAAGCCCTTCATTATCAATTATCTAGGTCAGCTGCAAAGGTAAAACAGCTAGATTGTATTTTCTTCAGTAAGCATACTTATACCAGCTACTGCAATTACTTTGGCACTTCATACCACTATCATTGGCATTACATGTTTTTAGAGAATAGGGTATTTAAGACTCATTGAAGGGAATAAATGTTACTTTATTGTAACAACTTTTTTCTGAGAACATAAGAATGGCCATACTGGAACAGATCAGTAGTCCATCTAGCCTAATATCCTATTTCTGACAGTGGCCAATACCATATACATCAGAGGGAATGAACAGAACAGGTCAATTTCTAGTAATCCATCCTCTGTCATTCAGTCTTAGCTTCTGGCAGTTAGAGACTTAGGGACACCTGGTTCATAGGTTTATGTCCCTGACCCTCTTGGCTAATAACCATTGATTGACCCAACCTCCATGAACTTATCTAATTCTTTTTTAAACCTATTCATTTTGGCTTTCATAGTATTTCATTACAATGAATTCTACAGGTTGACTGTGTTCTGAGAAGTACATTGTTTTTAAATCTGCTGCCTATTAATTTAATGGGATTCTCCCTAGCTCTTATCTTGTATAAAAGGCTAAATAACACTTCCCTACTCACTTTTGCCATACCATTCATGATTTTATAGAGTTATATCCCCCCCCCTTAGTTCTTTCTATTCTAAGATGACTAGTCTGTCTCTTTAATTGATTTTCATATGGAAGCTGTTCCATACCTATAATAATAAATAAATACTGCTACAGTGTTCAAGGTGTGGGAGTACCATGGATTTATATAACAGTTTTATTATCCTGGTTCCTTATCTATCCCTTTCCTAATGCTTCCTAACATTGTTAGCTTTTTTGACTACAGCTGCACATTGGCTGTTTTCAGGACTCTATACATAAAGACTCCATGAGACTCTTTCTTGAATGGTAACAGCTATCATAGATCCCCTCATTTTTAATGTATAGTTAGGAGTATTTGTTTTAAGTGTGCATTACTTGGCACTTAACAAAGACTTCTCTGTCATTTTGTTGCCCAATCACCCAATTCTGGGAGATCCCCTTGTAATTCTTAGTTAAGTCTAAAGCAGACTGCAACCTTGAGTAATTTTGGATCCTTGGGAAATTTTGGCACCTCTCCGTTTTTACCATTTTTCAAGACCATTTATGAATATGTTGAATAGCACTGGTCTGGTCACAATACAGATCTTTGCAGAGCTACTATTTACCTCTCTCCACTGTGAAAACTGATGATTTAGTTTAGAGTGACTTGCCAGCATTACTTAGGAACTCTCTGGCAGAGGCAGGGATAGAATCCAGTTCTCCCGTCATCACAGGAACACACTTTGTCTTCTGCAACTCTGTTCCTCCTTCATGAAATACCTTCCAACTTCTGCAACAAATGAGGCAGGGGTCTTATTAACAGCCTCCTTCACTAAACAACCCTGTTTCATCCCCAGAGCAAGTCCATCTCATATACTGGATGAGTCCGAGATCCTGTGTGATCATGTAATGAGAGACTACCATAATGCAAACTCAAAGGGGTGCATTAAGGTTGCACAGGCAACCTTAATTCTAGTATTTCCTAATTTGTGTGTTTGACTTTCCAACTTTCATATTCTTGTAATGAAGGATTTTTTTGAAGTAATATATATTATTCTGACAGAGCTTGGATTTGTTAGCTTTCCAGATTTGCTACAGAGCCCATTTCCCACCCTAGATCTATGGAGCAGGTGGGTTGAGGGTTTTGAGGCTTGGCTGAGAAATTTGGATTAGTGTTTTTTGGTGGCTACTTTTGAGGCAAATTAGCAATTTATTATATGGGCCCATTTGTGGGTTAGAATTGGATTATAAATTTTATTACTGAGCAGTACAGAGCAATTATCTATATATATAAAAGTCAAGTGGTGTATGTATGTGTGTATGTATGTATGTATGTACGTATGACTGCGAACTCCTCCCGCACCGTTTGAGCCAGAGACTTGAAATTTGGTACAGTGAGGGGTCTTGGGGTCTAGATGCTGGTAAGGGTCGAAAAAATTTCGGATCTCACCTCTGACGCCCCCCAGGGGTGAAAGTCTTTCAGGGCCAATCACATCGGCTGGGCGGTTAGGTGGTGATGATGTCATAATACCCCCCTCCAACAGACACCTCACTCGCTCAGCTCACCCCTCCCTCCTCCAACGGAACCCCGGAGATCCCTCAGTTCTCTGCCCCTCCCCCTCCCAACAGAACCCCAGAGATCCCTCAGTTCTCTGCCCCTCCCACCTCAACCCCGGACTCCATCAGCTCTGTGCCCCCCCCACCTGCGAAGGTCCGCGGAATCCCTCGGCTCTGGGCCCCCTCCCCCCCTGCGACGGATCTGAGTTGGGTTTGGTGGGACGGTAAGTGAGGTGGGGGTGTCGGGTTTGGTCGGGGGGGTGAGGTGGGGGTGTTGGGGTTGGTCAGGGGGTGTTGCGGTTGGTGAGGTGGGGGTGTTGGGTTTGCTTGGGGGGGTGAGGTGGGGGTGTCGGGTTTGGTCGGGGGGTAAGTGAGCCGGGGGGGTGTCGGGGTTGGTCTTGGGGGGTGGGAAGGTGTCGGGGGGGTGAGGGGTGTGGTGTGGGTGTTGGGTTTGGTCTGGGGGGGGGAAGGTGTTGGGGTGGGTGCCCATACCAAACCCGACATCCCCCCCGGCTCACTTACCCCCCGACCAAACCCGACACCGCCACCTCACCCCCCCCACCAACCGCAACACCCCCTGACCAACCCCAACACCCACCCCTCACCCCTCACCCACCCCAACACCTTCCCACCCCCCCAGACCAAACCCGACACCCCCCTGGCTCACTTACCCCCCGACCGAACCTGACACCCCCACCTCACCCCCCCCACACACCAATCGCAACACCCCCAGACCAAACCTGACACCCCCCGGCTCACTTACCCCCCGACCGAACCCGACACTCCCACCTCACCCCCCCCAAGCAAACCCGACACCCCCACCTCACCCCCCCACCAACCGCAACACCCCCTGACCAACCCCAACACCCACACCTCACCCCTCACCCACCACGACACCTTCCCACCCCCCCCAGACCAAACCCGACACCCCCCCGGCTCACTTACCCCCGACCGAACCCGACACCCCTACCTCATCCCCCCAAGCAAACCTGACACCCCCACCTCAACCCCCCACCAACCGCAACACCCCCTGACCAACCGCAACACTCACCCATCACCCACCCCAACACCTTCCCACCCCCCCCAGACCAAACCCTACACCCCCCGGCTCACTTACCCCCCGACCAAACCCGACAACCCCACCTGACCCCCCCAAGCAAACCCAACACCCCCACCTGACCCCCCGACCAAACCCAACACCCCCCCCCCCCCGGCTCACGGTGCACTGTGTAGCACACAGATTATTAAATACACTGTTCGGTCGGGGGGTGAGGTGGGGGTGTCGGGTTTGCTCAGGGGGTGAGGTGGGGGTGTCGGGTTTGGTCGGGGGGTGAGGTGGGGGTGTTGGGTTTGTTTTGGGGGGTCAGGTGGGGTTGTCGGGTTTGGTCGGGGGGTAAGTGAGCCGGGGGGTCTTGGGGTTGGTCGGGGGGGTGGGAAGGTGTCAGGGTGGGTGAAGGGTGGGTGTTGGGGTTGGTCAGGGGGTGTCAACTGTCTGCCCCCTCCCCACCTCCGACTGACCCGAGCAACGCCGGGCACTTATGCTAGTAGTATATAAAAGTGACCCAATATGAAAATGCAGCCACCAGAGGAGTAAAAGAGGGGACAGCTGCTTAACAGCATAATTACACAGCAGGCATGAGCAGGAAATGAAAACAGTATCTTCCCTTGAAAGTGTGCCAAACTTAAAGTGCTAATTAAATATTCCTGCTACTATGATCAAATAAGTTGTAAAGTAGTAGTTAAACATATCTAGCAGGGTTACATTTTCAGTGTGCTGCAAACTCCCATTTTTATATAAAGATCCAATTCTGCACCCATAGAAATTAATGATTTTGTCATTGACTTAATTGGTAGCACAGCAGGACAGTAGCAAGGTAGGTCAGTATTTGGCAATTACCCAATGAAGATTCTGATGAGCAGATATTCTGTCAGGTCTATTGGCTGATTGACTGCAGTAGTAGTCAATATAGGATTAATATATGCCTTCAGTTAAATACTTATCAGGCAATGAAAAAAGATGGACACTGAAAGCTTCTGCCAAATAAAAACTGTCTTCTCTGCTAATTCCAGGTGATAGATGTGTGTTTCTTCAGAATTTATGGGTGCAAATAAATCTAGACTCAACTTAAGTTTGTTGCCTTGATCTATCTGCTTTTTTCATTTACATAATTAAGTACAATGTATTTGTATTTAAAGCTGGTACCAGTTCACCCTTTGAGCAGATGTGACCATCATTGCAAGTGCATGTTGTGCATTCATTTACTCTGTGCAAACTCTTGTTAATGTTGCCATTTTAAATCACAGCTGTCTTTGTTCAATAATGATGCCTTTATCTTAATCTTCAGTCTTATGCAATTTTCCTAATAATGCTGTTTATATTTGTGAATTTTTTTTTTACTGCTGGATACAAGTGGAGTGAAATAGTTTCACTGTACCTCAACACTGCAAAACTGGCAGACAAGTTACAGTAATTTGATAAGAACTTCTTAGTGCTTGGGTGTGTCTAAAATTTTTTGAAGTACTTTTACTACAGCCTGTGGAATGAATTTCCTTTAGCTGATGTGTACTCCAGTAATACTAAGGGATCAGGCTGTTACTGAATGCCTTTTGCAACTTTCAATAGTTTATGAAGAATTAATTGATTCTTAGATAGTAGTATGTTTAAACTGTTTAAGCTAACTTCATAAACCAAGTGTCTGTAAAAGGGGATACACCAATTTAACTTAAATTTGCACAGCTTTCTCATGGATAAGTAATCCAGGACCTTATTACATCCCCCTCAGAGAAATATAGAGAAACATGATCCATTAACTGGTGGTTTTGATGTCTTGTACAAAAGCTGATATGACATCTTTTTACAAATGTTAAGCTCATTCAAAGTAAACGTAGTTGCACTGGTACTCTATTCAAGCATTTATCTCAGTGACAGAATGGCTGATTGCTGCTTTCTTGGGGTCTATTTTTGCATGCACAGGTAGATGGGTCCTAAGTACAGATTTGGCAGGATGAACAGTTTATTCTGCTAGGTCATTAAACCTTGGGCATTTAAACCTTGATGTGACACATACAAAGCCCCAATGTTTTGCAAAGACAGATTTTTTGGTAAGAGTATGTGGACATCTTTCTTCAAAACTCTTACTAAGGAATGTTGTGTCTTGCAAAAATATATTTAAGATGATAAATATCCAAATAACAGGAGTTTAGGGCTTTCAAAAAAAATCAACATATTTCTCAGTTTGCAATACAGTATTACAAGGAAAAAGTAGAAATTAAAATAAAGACCCCTTAACTTAGAATTTCTCTGACAACTGATCTTCTGCATAAACAGCATGTGTGCTTAGAAAATGTTTTGGTAAAATGCCAGCTTGTGACAGAGTCCTCTTAGAAACCAACACAGCTATGGGAGGCGTGGGGGAGAGGAGGTGTGTTCCTTTAACAAGTTGTAATCTTGAGACTCTGCAACCTACAGTACATTCTATTAATTTTTCAATTTTATCCCAGCAAAACATGATCCACATTTATGCTGAATGCCCCAAAATTACAATATTTAAAGCAGCAGCTAAACCTAGGACACACATTTTCATCATCCATTCAAAAACAAAGCTCACCTTTGATTTAGCACTAGACTTGTATTATATTTCACTGTTCTAAAGGACAGCTTTCCTTTCCTACGGCTTCATGGGAAACTTGCAGAGTGTAAACCCCTAACATTGTTTGAGGTGTTTAGGGAAAAACACCTCTCCTGCTACTGCCAACTTTGTGCTATGTAGTGGATGTTCCCCTCAACATGGTTAGAGCATGTGCATTTTCACTATTGATCCCTTCCCCAACTTTTTATTTTAAGTAGTTTTAGTTGCTTGCAATGAAACTCCAGACTTCTCCACAAGGAAGCAAGCCTACTTTCTTCAAGATTTGCAATGTCCTTATTCACCAAGGGAAAAAAAAAATCTTAATAAAAGATTAGTTCTGGTAGAGTTTAGAACAGCATGACTGTGCTTCTGAACCTCCTAGACAACCCCTTTTTCCATGTATACAAATACCTTGTTGTTTTGTATTTTAGAGATCCAGGTACAACTCTCAATCCTTAACCTGAGGCTAAGTTTACTCCATTCTGTCGCAGTGTACATAAAACCCTCTTTTCTACATCTTTCACTTTTTCTTTTAATCATGCTGTAAACTAACCATTTTCCGTGGTTTTTTTTCACACACATGCTCGTCTTGAGAGAAAGCAAGCCATTGTTTCATCATGATGAAAAACTGAAGAAATTCACATTTCAGCTCATTACATGTACAATCAAGAGATAGTACAAGAGCAGCACTAATGATTTAGCTTTCTGTTTCTCATGCAAAAGGAGCAATACAGTTTTGGGGAATTTGTCTTAAGCCTTCAATAAAACCAGTAGATTCTTTTAGACAACCTATTCCATGGCAGTAATTTCTAGGAGTCTGATATCTCTCTCCTACTTAAATTAATGGCCTTTTTACTATTCAATTATGACTTCATTGGTAATAGGATTGACCCTGAGGCTTTAGTCTGAACAGAAAAAACACACTGTATAGTATCTGTAAAATGGGGCTTGAGAATGGATTTACTGTAAAAATGTCTTACACTGCAAACAAGATTTTATGTTACATTCAGGGCCACTGGAAACTATGGCATCAAGAGACTTACATGGAAACTCCATACAATAATTTCTTTTGAAACAACATTTTGTTTGTGGTATAATCTATTTTCCATAAACAAATGAATGTAAAATTGATATTCATATGTATTATACTTGTATTAGATATTTTCAAGAAAAGGAAAAGATATATGAAACAGCTCTTTGTCAAAATACAGTTTTGATTCATATCCTTTCTATATTGCTCCCACAAACAGAAGTTCAGAGTTCCATTTTACATTAGGTGGCTCCTGTATATGCTGTTGGCCACTTTGATGTTGTCTACTATGGTGTGAGTATAGCTAAAGTGGTGAGACGGATGCTATTTTAATTTTACCATTTCCTAACGGATACTTTTTTAATCTGATTGAGCACTGCAAGATAAACTTAGGGAGACTTCTGCTTGGTACACCACACTTTTTGCAGGATCAATACTTAGATGTAGCAGTGGAATGAAACTTTTTGGTGAATGCCAGTTCTGTCCAATTTAAAGTAGCTTACCAATGATCCTAAAAACATGTGATAGTGTGATTATTCACATGCTTGAAGTTAAAGTATTTTCAGGATCCGAACCATAATGTTTTCTGGCCAACTTGCACAAAGGGTGATATTTTGAAAAAGTGTTTAAAGTCGGAGCATATTGTGTAAGAGCAGGACCAATTTTACATAATAAACTCTACTATTCTTGTCTCAGACAATATTTCTCCATTCACCCAATGAATGAATTTGTGCACTCAAACACATTTCCATAAAGGTGAAATATTTTTCTTTTTAAATTACTGGAGTGGAAAATTGCAAGCATTTAAACATTTATGAGTAAAGATGTAAGGCCCCACAGTCTCATACAACATTCATAACATGAAACCATATTTACTCGTTAAATTTGCTTAAAGTGCCCACTATGATCTATTTGGCAGAATGTATGTACTTATTCTACCCCTTCCCCCACCTCCACAAAAAAAGTCCTGTCAATGTCTCAGTGTTGAACGATTTCTGATTTTCTCTTTTCTTGTCTTTACCAGTATAGGATAAAATCTGATTGTGAGTTTCGGGAAAGCACTTTCAGTTATTCAAGCCATCTTAAATTTGTAGAACACCTATTAAACACATAGTAATAATGTGTTGACCTTTTATTAATTGCAGCTGACACCTTAAGATGAGATTGTGTGTCAAAAGCTCAGAACATGGGAGAAAAAAAATATTCATTTTAATGACAAGGTCTTGTGAAATCAATTTTGAATGATTAATGCCCAATTTTGTCGGGGGGCAGGGACAGCATGGGAACTAACGAATTTTCAGTAAGAAAGAAATATCAGTCAAAGAAGTCATTCTCTTTGGAGCACAAAATATTTTACATTCTATTAATAACTTCAGTTTCATGTATGGTAATCATTTTGTGTAGCATTGTCTGACATTATTAATATTCAGCACAGTGCTCAAAGAAAAGTCAAAGGAAAAAAACAAACTTTAAAAGCCAAATCATTTTTTTAAAGAAACAACATTCTACTTGGAGAAAGTCAGAGCAATTATGATATTAATTTCATTTTACCATGAAGTTATTCATGTCAACCTTTTATCTAGCACAGTAGAATAATCTGAAGTGAATGAGTCATTAAAGTGGACAACATTGTTCTGTTAAATGATATAACCCATTTTCTGAACATTATATTGTTTGAACTAAAGGATCAAGAATCAAATTTAATTTCCCATTAAGAGATCCATATTTCTAAAGTGACAGAAGAGATGAGTGTTTGTTCATTGAATGACCAAATGTGCTTTATTTCAGACCAACCTTACCTTCTGCACTGGTAACATTGTAATTCTAGTCGAGAGAGCTTTAATCAAATTTTTCTATTGAGGAAAATTTACTGCTTAAGAAAAATAGTACATTGACAACACTGGTCATGAAGATGAGATTCCCAAAAATATGTATACTGTATGCACATGTTTTTTCTGCTGAAGACTTTTCCCCCTCTGTTTTCACTATATATTGTGGATGGAGCCATAATGTCTAGATAGACTGTTTTCATCCAGTGACAAGATTAATGTGCTCTATCAGTGACAAGATTAATGTTTCTGAATTTTCTTTGTATTTAAAAGAAAGGTATCCTATTGAAGGTATCCGGTCATAAGATTAAGGCCCTGAAAAAACAATGTTTTTCCCGATTAGTAATTATCAAACCATTATTTATAGGGATTGTTACTGCTGGTGAGTGATAACACACAACCTTTCAGCAGGATGGCTACACATCACTAAAATGTTGTTCCCTTTGACTATTATGAAACAAATCCATATGCTTTATATTATATCATCCCACTGCAGTAACATACACTACAGTATGTTCCGCTACCACAATCCTCTTTCAGTAATCATTATTCTGTAAATGTGTTCCTCTGGAATATGGAGTAAAATGGCACTCATAACCTAAAAGGATTTAATGGTATGGCTCAGGTCAGATTAGAGTTATAATGCAGCAATTAAGCCATCTTTATGTGTCTTCGATTGCAGGCTACTATAAAGGTCACAATGGTTCTCCAGCCTAAATAAATTAGTTCTAATAATTACTACATAGAAGGTGAAACCTAAATCTTCCAAATAAAACTTAACTTCACAAAATTAGTTCTTGTAACTTTTCAATCAGCAAGGGAGGCTTAGAAACCTAAACACGACATATGAAAGATTGTTTCCACACAAAAACAACATCTTAGATATTCCAATTACATACACTAGTCCAGGTTGGTGATAGAAACAGAAAAAATATGATTTGGTTTTTATTTGTGTAAGCACTACAATGTCCTGGGAACTTTGCATACAAGCAAGGCACAGTCCCTGCTGGAGCTCATGTACTAAGAGAAGGTTTAGAGGAATGGATGTCAAATGATTAAAGTAATATTTGACCACCCCTTGGCAAAATGAGGCTAGTATGTGTGTGGTTAATATTTGTATTTTTACATAGTTTAACTTTTGGAAGGATACTCATATTTAATGCTAAAAATGGGGACTATTTATACTTGGCATCTTTCTCAGGAAGAAACCTACACAGTAATCCTTTGGTATATGGATTCTGATTCCCTCTACTGCAGTGCATGGATACAAGGAAGCATAGACTATCTTACAAACAATGGGCACTAATCTTGGATGTATGGATTGTGATGCATTTGTGCAAGTTATTTTTTTTCCTTCATGCCTTCTTTGTGTCTATTTCACTCTTGTAGAGTGAATTCCAGATGCTTTTAATCAAAAGATGTTTCTTAATAGAATAAAGTTAAACAATACTCAGAGGAAAATAATCACAGGTTATAACTGAAATATTAGTTTGACTAGGAAATTATGCCTCTTATTTTTCACTGCACCAAACTAGTTATGCCAAATACTCATCTGTTAGCATTTTGGGCTAGATCTTAAACACCTATACCAAGGTGTAGTTCTATTGTCTTCAATATTGAAGATCTGGTACATAAGAAAAGGAGCCAGATTCAGAGGTGAGCTATATAGTGTCACCACACAATGTAAGTAGTATAACTTACTTGCTGAGGGGGAAAGAAAGGCAAAATGATAGCAAGAAATGCAACCAGCAGAAGAACATAAATGGTAAGTTAATATGTCTCCAGATTCTTAAAGCGTTCTGTTGGTTGCTCTGCTGATACTACCGAGGCCTTCTACCCACTCAGTGCATTTACACTGAGTTAATGGTGTCTTTGGAATTTGTCTGCTTGAGCACTGTACTTCACTGCATAAAGATTAGCAAGCATTAATAATAAACTTGCAGAATACAGCTTAAACGTGACATGAATATTCCTCTCCTGAGTATTTTAAAAATATGGGCATTAAGTTAGAGCACAAGGTAATAAACATGCTGCACCATAAGAATCTCAAACATCTGTATCTTTAAGAGCAATTTATCCTATGTAGAAGTACTCTTTAGAATAAAACTGATTTATATAGACACACCTTTTACATTATTGGGCGGAGAGACTGGTAGTTTATAAGTTTCAAACTTATTTTTTATGTCTTGAAATATTATTCTATTACAATTCTTTAAAAATCTGATATGACAATGAAATTAGTCCTCTATGGAGACATATGGGTAACTCCCCATTTGTATGAAAATGTAAAACAGTTAATGGACATTTAGCCATTATCAAAAGCGAGGGAATGAAAAAAAATCTATCTTTATATTTCCATCCAATGTTCTTTTTATTTGACTATCACTCACATTCCAAGGAAAATAACGTTGGTCATCGTATGCCCAAATAAGCATGGCTATAGGGTTGTTTCCTTTATATACTTTTTGCCCATACAGTTTCTCACATACGCAATGTGTGTTTGGGGAAGGGTGCTCCATAGTAACATGGGAACTCACAGCAATGAAGTAATTCATACACTATGCTTCTACATCAGCGCTAAGGAAGGATTAAATCTTCTAAGACTGACATGCTGAAAACTGAAGTACCATTGAATCATCTGCCAGCATCCACATTTAAAGGTGCAATTCGGCTTAGATGGATTCCCTGGAAGATGTCATGATTTAAATTAATCTCCTGATGAAGCACTTTACAACTAAGCAGAATGTAACATGTTAATAACAATTTATCATGCTGAATGGTCAAGAAAGCCAAACTTCTTTGAGTCATCATTAGGCATTTTTGTACTGTACTTGACTGCAGAGGAGAAACTGTAGAGGACACTAGAGGATCAATAACCAAGGAAAAGCTCCTCCTTGTAAACATGTTACTATGCGGGTAGTGCCATATGCAGCTTTCAATCATGTCAATTTTTCCTCCTTCTTGGAATCTAGTGGTAGCCTGTGGTCCCTATTTTCACCCTGGCTGCTCCTTACTCTGGCTCAGGTTACAGTAGTCAAGTGAAAATGAAAGCCCCAAGCAGGCTCTGGAGTTCCAGCAGCGAGGATAGAGTGACATGACTAAAGACTGTGACCCAAAGGACAAATCCCCTCTGCAGTGCTGAGCCCTTCAATTGGTTTTCTCCTCTCCTTCACTTAGTGTCCCACACTTGATTCTATAATCTTGCAAAACAGTCACAAACAATCCAAACTAGGTACGAAATCTATGTGCGTGTCCTTAATCATGATGACTCAAAATGTTACTTAACCGTTGAACAAAAAATTACTGTGGTCTAATACGTAACTAGTATTTTGCAAGGATGTTCCCATTGACATGCCTTGATGTTTCTTATTGCTTTCTTCTACCTGAGATTTTTGCCAGTATATAATCCAATAGTTTGTATCTGAATCACTGACTGTCAGAGCCAACTCTCAAGATGGATTAAATTCTGTGTGGTTGATCATTTCAGCTAGAAACAATTTCGACCTGGTAAGGAAGTCACATCTGTCACAAGCAGCTAACTATTGTACCTGAAGTATAGCACTTTCCTATTCCCTCTGCAAATTCTGTGAGGATATAAACAGTCCAGTCACACTTCTCTCCCTATTCTTTTTCTGGCCTCAGAACCCAGACTCTAGTAAATGATTAATAAATCAGTAAAGGGCTTTCTTCGGAATACTTTGGTAGCATTTTGTGTTGTCAACAGTTTTTTCTTGCTTTATTCTTCAGACCTACTTAATTTAATATTTCCCTTGCATTTTGTTAAAAAAACTCATTCCTACAACCATTCTACACCACGGAATTCCCTTAACAAAAGGGTGGAAACTGTAAAAGAGGATCAACAACACAAGTGTGATGACTTTAGCTCAGGTTTTAGGAGCTCAACTACCATGGTATTCGCATGATAGAAATGCTTAGATAAATACTTTATTTCTCTGATATATTAAAATTATTTTTTAAACCAGACATTTATGTTGCCATACTAATTATGTATTTTTGAGGAAAACATACTTCAGTTAATCCTGACTCCAAGATTTTAATTTCCTTTCACCTGCATAGATTGTGGAGACCATTCCCAGTGGCAGAATATCTGAGAGAGAGCAATGTAAAGTGCCTGCAAACTCCTCTGCTAGGAAATCTACACCGAGTCAAAGCTCTGACACTGACCCAGAGGGAACAAGGCTGCTATTTCCAATTATATCTGAAATTGTGAAAATATTTTTCCTTTTTGATATTTAATATGATTTCCAAGTTTCAAGTTTTTTTAAAGAATTGATTTGCTTCTTTGCAGCCTTACGTTGCATGTGTGTGCTCTCTGACAGAATCTGAAATATACACACTCTTATTCACATTGAGTAGTATTATACTTCACAAGTAGTCTCATTGGGGTAGATAGTGAACACTTTACTCACAGTGGTAAACAGTTATTCCCCAAAATATCCATATTGCAGTCAATGGGATCATCTATGGGACATGCTCTACTCTTACATGCATAATTACCATAGGATGCTTATATTAGAAAGTGGACAATAAACATTAGCACAATGTCCTGCAGAAGGCTGATAATTGTAGTTGTATTGTGTGGTTCTTTCACTGCAATTTGTTTAAAAGTAGCAAAAATTTACAATTTAGTGTGTGTGTGTGTGTGTGTGTGTGTGTGTGTGTGTGTGTGTGTGTGTGTGTGTGTGTGAAAAGCATGAAAGAAGAAAATATGAGCATGTATCATACACAATATCAGTGTTAACATTGTGCTATCTAGATACCCAGAAGCAGCGAACCATAATTCAGAGTGAAGAATTAGTTGTAATAAGCACACATGCTGATTAAGACAATATATTACAATATTAAGCAGCACTGTTGACCCCTCTTACTCTAGTCTCCATTGTGATTTATATCACCAATATAATTTAAAGCACCCAACTTATATCAGGTTCTTAATCTTGACGGTGATCTTCCTCTCTTTCCTCTCTCTTCCCACACCAATACGTTGGCAAAATCCTGCCACTTTATACTCTTCATCACCCATAAAGTTCTGCCAGTTCTTATGACACTTTATAGCCAAATAGCTAGTCCATATCTAACTTGTTGCTATGAGGGGAAACTGCTTCCTTGCAGGTCCTGTTGATGCAAATGATTTTGGCAGTACCATAAAAGGAGGTTAGTATCACCTACTGCTTTGTCTATGTTTATATGCAGAACAACAGAAAGCCTCAACCCTTTCTCTTCTGAGTCACTCATTGGCTCCCTATTGTACTGTACACCAAGTTCAGAATTCTTGTCTTTGCCTTCAAGCCCCTATGTCATGCAAAACTACAAACATCTCTTGACTTGGTAGCCTTTCATAAGAACAGCCATATTGGTCAGACCAAAGATCCATCTAGCCCAGTATCCTGCCTTCTGACAATGGCCAATGCCAGGTGCCCCAGAGCGAATGAACAGACTAGGTAATCAAGTGATCCATTCCCAGCTTCTGGCAAATGGAGGCAAGGGACACCATTCTGGCTAATTTCCATTGATGAACCTATCCTCCATGAATTTATCTAGTTCTTTTTTGAACCCTGTTATAGTCTTGACCTTTACAATATCCTCTGGCATGTTACATCGAGCTGCTCTGCTAGCAATGCTAACCTCAATACAGCCTTCACCTCCTTCTCCCAGAGAGATCTCCGCTCCTTTTGCCATGCTTTCCCTCACTATTGAAACACCCTCCCCAAATCAGTTCAAAAAGGGTGAATCTACACTGCATACTTCTTTCACTTGCATGTAGCATATGTAGCTATGTAGTCCCCCACCACAAGTATAAATAGTAGTATAGATGGCTAGTGAGCTAGGACTTAGATTAGTAAAGACACACCTGAAGGGTGTGAGTACATGCTTGAGTACATACCTTAAATGACTCTCCACCCCAAGCTCTGCCTCCCCATTTATGCTGCTATTTTTAGCAATGTGGTGTCCTTCTGTCTCCCCACTGCTGCAGCCACTCCATGCTACAGGAAAAAGGTCCACCAGTGGAATAAGGCTCCATCCGTTCCCTGTAGCTGGAGCCTTTCCTCTATGGCAGGGAAAGGCTCAGCAAGAGCTCCCACTCTGCCAGAGCCTTTTACTGACACCCGCAGCAGTGTGGACATGTGTGCTTTTCACTACATTGTTTAGATACACCTATGCTACATGCTACTGCCAGTGGTGCATAGTGTAGACAACACCTTCATTATCTCCCTCATCTCATTCAAATACTCCCTTAAAGCTCATGACTACCACTGAGTTTACTACAAGGGAGGATGATTTTAAGTATTTTTTTAAAAAATGCAGTCATCAAAATGAACAATAGTTTTACTCCTGAGTACCCACACTATCTATTTCTAATAGTTGGTGAGGAGAGTTGCGCCAACTTCCAGAGGGTGCTAAACTGCTTTGCCCCTTGGCATTTTTGTGTGCTTTGCTCCCCATTGGGCTGGTGTCTCTTCTTTTGTGGTACAGGGGGTTAAGCTGTTTGCGGGTATGGGAGCAGAGCACCAAGCATTTTCCATCTTGGCCTATAGAATGTTTAGGGCTGCTCCTGACCATATTCTTATTACATCCCTTCAATCCCGCACTTACCCATGTTTTGGTTGCTTGTGAGCTTGCAGAGCAAGGATTGTGCCAGTATCTATTGCTGTGGTGCCCCTGTGATATTTCTGCCTTCTCTAGTAAGTAATATAAATAATGGGACCCAACTCAGAGTCCCCACATTCAAAGGGTTCAGATCTGGGTTCCAGTTTTAATCTACTTCAAAGATAAGCCTCAAATACAGAGTTTTGGTCTGAAGTGGTATTTATCCAAGTCCAGACATCTGGATTCAGATTCTCTCCCCACTGCAAACAATATCACAATCTGAGCAGCACTAAGCAGGGAACTATAAAGGGTGGATCCTGTTCCTATGCTCTCCAGTTCCAGTTGTGACAATCTAAATGTCAGTTCTGATGTTTCTCATCATTTAATGAAGCATACACTAGAAAAGAACATTCAAATCTTGACAATTCTGCTCAAATGGCTTTCATTTAGTTCTCCTACTTTACTGAGCCCCCCTCCTCCATTTCCAAAAAAGGCACCTTTGGGCTGTAGATAAAATAATTCAGTAATTAAAAATCATCAACCATGCCCAGTGACTCAGCTGTACACCCCCAAGCATGCATCTGTACAGAAGGCTACATGGAAATGGGTAATTAAAGGATCATGGATAAAATTAGCCCAACACAGAAAACATACAATGCCTTTTAAAAAGAAATCTGAGGACAGGCAGTCTCAGGGAAGAAGTTCTATACAGTCTAATCCTGGCCGAATGCTAGCCCTGTAGCTCCCATTGGCTGGGAACCATGGCCAATGGGAACTGTGGGGACAGCACCTGTGGGTGAAGACAGCACACAGAGCTGCCTTGCTATGCCTCTGCCTAGGAGCCAAGGGATGGCTTGGAGACCCCTCCTGCAACCATACTCCCTCCCAGAGCCTACCCCCTGCACTCTCCTATGACCCAAGCCCCTCATCACTGGCCCCACCCCAGAGCCCACTCCCCCAACTGGAGGCTTCACTTGCTCCTGCCCCCCCAATCCCCACTCCAACCCCCTACTCCAGCCCGGAGCCTCTCCTGGACCCCAAATTCCTCATCCCTGGCCTCGCTGTTAGTAAGATTTTCTTTAAAAATAGGGTAAACATTTGCTGCCTTCTAGTATAGTAACTGATTTTAATGGGGTCATAGTTTTTGTTGACATCCTACCCGCTTCATTCTTCAATTCCTTCACAAATCGTGGTTGAGGGCCACTGGGTCCCGGTGACTTGCTGATATTTAATTTTTAGGTTTTCATGTTGCTATTTAATTTATTAGTAACAATTAGCTATTTTTATTCATGTAATTCATAAAAATGACATCAATATAAACAAGAGCCAGCCTGAGGGGTAGGAGCGCCTTTACATAAAGCTGGTCAAAACAGTTCAAGGGAAAAAAATTGGTGAAGAATTTTTCCTTTTCCTGATCACCTCTGTATTCTACAGGGGAAATTTTTAATCAGTACCCATCTAATTACCTAGGGACTTCTCTACACAAGGAATTCATGGGGAACATTAGTGCAGAATAGCTAGGGTGTCAATTTAAAGTTCAATAGGTATTCCACATTAACTCCTCATAAGGACATTTTTATTGTATGTGATGAGTAGCTTTTTGTGGTTTTAGGTTAATCCACTTCCAAAAGCTCAATTACCTTTCTGCACTAGCTATGCCAGACTTTTTCTCCATTTAGGCAAACCCTTGATCCTGCAAAGACTTAGTTGTGTGCCTAACTTTATGCATGTAATCACAAAAGTTCAAATTAAACACATTAGTAAGTCCTTGCATAATCAGGGCCCTAGGGATTTGTACAGGTGGTGGTGATGCTCACCATACTATCTGATGTCCACTTAGATCACTGACTCTTGCTTTAAGGTATGATGTCACAGCACACACTAACTGGTTAAGTCATATAACTCTCAAAAGCCAATTGGAGCATGTGTATTTGTGGAAGTATCAGTTAGGAGGCTTTTCTTTATTCAGGAGCCCTGGAACTAGGAGTTTCGGGGTGCGGCAGCACCCCAGATGCGAAGTACTAATAGTAACTAAAAGCCTGACTTCTAACATATAGAGTTTACAGTTTTGTTCAATGTCCTTCACCATCCCCAGTCTAAAAGTTGTTCTAACACCTGAGTGTATTGTATAATTTTGCAAAGTTTGAAGATATTGAATCCTTTGAGATGTGAACTAATGCATTTGTTTGGTATAGTTTAAAAATGTTACCAACTTGTAAACTATTACTTCTTTAGCACAGATAATATGCTCAATGCTATACTATGCACAAAGATGAAGTCAACTCCTAATAATTTACCATCTATCCCAGATAGGTCAGACCAGTGTAGAGTTCCATGAAATTCTGCTCTGTTCAGGTTCTCATGACATGGCCATCACTGTGCAATAAGCATTATGAGACTCTGTCACATGAGGCTTCTTCCTCTCCCAGGAGGAAAATTGTGTATGGACTATTACAATGTATATGATAATGTAATTAATTAAAGCAAAGTTAAAGAAGTGCACTTGAATTGGGAAATGGTGAGTTTTGCAGTAGTTCTTAGATCCAGTGGGAGTTGGCAACTGTGACATAACCAGCTCATGTTTAGGTTATTCCAGTAGAGAAAGCACCAGGTATCAAAGTGTGGCTTAATGTTCGGCACAACCCAAGAGAATGGGGAAGGGGCAGAAACTACTGCCTTTTCTAGGGCTGGTCTACACTACTGCAGTAAATCGATCTAAGTTACGCAATTTCAGTTACATGAATAACTTAACTGAAGTTGACATTGTTAGATCCACTTACCGCGGTGGCTACACTACTCCACCTCCCGTCAACTTCCCTTACACTTCTCAGGGAGCTGGAGTACACAAATCGATTGCAGAAGTGCTGATTTACCAGCAAGTGTAGACATACCCTTAGCCTGCCTGCTCTGAAAATTTACATCACGTTGCTCATGGCAAATGATCATGTTGCCACTGGATTAGCATCTTCTCTTTTGTAAGGATAAATAGGTATGGGTGTGATAATAGTTGATATATTTTTTTTGGACTTTTGTACTATGCATATTTTAAATCACAGGCATATGTTATTCTTTCTGCTAATATAGGAACAAAATATTAAGCATGAAATGTATTTGATTGTTTAAGGATATTGGGGAAAAATAAAGCTGAAATTCTGTCTTTAGTGTGAATTCTGTTTAGTCTATGCTGACAGAGCATCAAATGTAAGGCCAATAAAAATTAGTATTACATAAATCAGCCTCCATTCACTATTAATAAGTAATTGTTGCCTTTTGGTCCTTTTCAGCTCACTACAAGAAATGACTGCATGCAGTTCATATTTCAGGACAAAAGAGAGTTTCTTCTGATCCAGTACATAATCTGAAGCAATTACTCTGTCAATGATCCCAGCAGGGCTATTTGTTTTATATGCCTAGTCCTATTCAGCCACACCAACCCAGTATGGGAGTAATATCCTAAATATGAAGTGGTGAGCTGAGTTCTGATGGGGGGGGCTGTCTTGACAGAATTCTAATCAACAGTAAAATAGATGGAAGGCTGGGGAGCCTTATTAAAGTACAGTCCTGAGACAACGAAAAAGCAGCCTCCACATTTCTCTGAACACAAGAGCAGCAGATGTAGAATGCATGGTTGCTATTAAATCTTTGTGAGAACTGGTAGTGGTTTTGGTTCTTTCATGAATATTTAAAGACATTATTAGGTCATTCCTGATCCTGACCTTTCAGCTGGTATTTTGCCTACCAACACTTTGGCAAATATATAAAGCTAACCTTAACATGATTGCATGTCATTGCTGAGGCTATGCTGAGTAGATTTTACCTTAGTTGGATTATGAAGTAATGTATCCTTCTTGCTACCACTGCTTCGGATGTTGCTAGCAAATCCTAATGTAATTAACTATACAGCTCCATGATATGCAAGTAATTTGTACGCAGGCTATTGGAATAACTTCTGCTAATACCATACTTCCTCTTAGATTTATTCTCTAGCCAGCAAACTCTATTCATTTTTTTTTAAATTATGCACTTTGTCTCTACTGTAAACTCTTACTTATTGCCTTGATCTTCTCCAGCACTAACAGTATAAAATATTTCTGGCATGACACAGCAACTTGGATGTCCTGGCAGCTAAAAAGCAGGTAACATTTCAGAGAAGTGGGATCTCAGACAAATCTGAAAAGATTTGGTCTAACTTTGATCAATTCTAGCAGATGGAAACTGGGACATTGCTTTCCTTTTCCATTCCTTTCCCTTTTTTGTTGATCCCTTATTTGGGGGTGAGAGAGAATCAATAATATATAAATTTTAATAAAATTATTCCAATAATTTAGTTTTTAAAAGCCAAAACCAAACTCAGTCTCACTTTATGGAGCAGACTTTATGGATACAGCCCTTTTATATGGTTGACTGCTTAATACTGAGTATTAAGGTTTCTCAGGCTCTGTGCTGGGTACAAGATTTTGGCCTATATACTCCAAATGCACATCTTGTCTTGAGTTGCTTCACTAGCTTCACTTCTGTTTCCATGATCAAATTAAAACTGTCCATCCACCCTTTGAAGACTCTGCATAACAACTCTGTCCCTGCCTTACCTTTTGCCTCATTTCCCACCACCTACAAATTTGGCCTGACTCCCCACCAATTAAGCTTCACATTCTCTTTGTAGTGTTCTAGAAATACTCCCAAGCTTTTGCTTATGCTGCTGTCTGTGCTTGGCATGTTACCAGGGATTTAGTAGTGATATGGACAGCAAATTGGACATCACTTTTCAAAGTGATATGGTAGCATAAAAGTCCAATAAAGTCTTGGAACACATTACTTTTGCCATTTCTGGGCATTTAGGGTAAACTCAGTTCACATTTTCTCCAGTAACCACAAGAGCAGAAAAGTTACGTTTTAATGAAAGTTAAGATTTTGAATGATTCATTTTGAGAAAAAAAAAAAAACCCTAGATTGGCAAGACTCATGATAAAAATCACAGGAGTTGGCAACATTGGATATGTACAGTTTGGATAAGCAGCAGCTAAGATGATGTGGCAATAGTCTATTAGGATACAAAGACTAGATCTAGTCAAGAAATTATTTGTGTTTTGAAAGGTTTAGATTTTCATTGGAAAAAATGAATTATTTTCCCCTGTTTTAAACTGAAAAAAGGTGTTGCCCGAAAACTGAAAATGTTTTTGACACAGACTTTTGATGAAATTTGTCTTGAAAATTTCCATTTAGTCAAAAAAGGCAGTTTCTATCTAGAAACCATTTAGTTCAAAAACTTGTGACCGACTCTAGTAAACAACATAGGTTGTCCTAGGAATTAGCTCAATTCCAGCCCAGAGCGCACACTTCAGGCCAGTGGCTCATCTTCCTCAGACACCCCCCGACCCTGTGTCTGTCCCAGGCCCTGGTGCCCCTTACCCTGGGGTTCTGCCCCAGCACTATCCACTCTCTGGTCCCCCAGCCCTCTATCCCCATCTTGCCTCAGTGGCTACTGCCAGTCATCATCTAGCACCTATTCACTAGGGCAGACTGCAGTGTAATGGTCACTCATCATTGGCAGGGGGAGTTGGACCAGCTGCCTCTGCCTAACCCCAGACTGTACCTCAGCAGCCCCAGTACCTTCTGTAGGACTTGCACAAGGCCTGCAGCCTGGGAAGTTATCATGCTTGAGCTCCCCAGCTTCTCTTGCCTTTCCCCAGCACTACTCTATCTCAGGTATCCTTCTGCCCCCAGGCAGCTAGGTCCTTCTCTCTCCAGAGCTAGAGACTGAGTCAGCTCCTGCCTCACAGCCCTTTTATATGGCCGGCTGTGGCTGCTTCCCTAATCACCCTAGCCTTTCCTCAGGAGCCGGGTAACTGTCCCACTATAGGGAGATCAACTATTTAGCATAACAAAAACATCTATATCTTGGAACAATGAGAGAAAATTATGAAAGAGGACATTTATGCAGACTATAAGGGAAAACATGAATTCAATCCATTAAGCTGACCATAAGGGAAAACATGAATTACCGTATATACTCGAGTATAAGCCGAGTTTTTCAGCCCACTTTTTGGGCTGAAAAAAGCCGCCTCGGCATATACTCGAGTCAGTGAAAAATGTGCGCCCCGGTTCCTCCCCTCCCCGCCGGACAAAAAAAAAAAAAAAAAAAAAAAGCGCCTCGCTCTCCCGTCCCCACCGTGCGGGCGGGCTGCCGGGAGCGTCCCGGTTCCCCCCTCCCCGCCGCGGCGCACATTTTTTTTTTGGTCCGGCGGGGAGGGGGGAACCTCGGCAGCCCGCCCGCGGCGGGGAAGGGGGAACCTCGGCAGCCCGCCCGCGCAGCGGGGACGGGAGAGCGAGGCGCTTTTTTTTTTGTGTGTCCGGATTTGATATCGGCTTATACTCGAGTCAATAACTTTTCCAGCTTTTTTTGGTAAAATTAGGTGCATCGGCTTATATTCGGGTCGACCTATACTCGAGTATATACGGTAGATCCATAGAGTTTAAGGCCAGGAGACACCATTTGATTATCTAGTCTGGCCTCCTGAATATTGTAGGCCATTAAATTTCACCCAGAGACCCCAGTATTGAGCCCAATAACATGTGTTTAGCTAAAGCATATCTTCTTAATCTGAAAATATTCAGAGATGGGGAATCTACCACTTCCCTTGGTAGTTTGTTCTAATTTGTTTCTAATTTGAATTAGTCTGGTTTCAGTTTTCAGCCACTGACTCTTATGTCTTACTCTGTTAAATTAAAGAGCCCTTTAGTACCTGCTATATTCTCCCAGGGAAGGCATTTATACACTAATCAAGTCACTTTTCAATCTTGATAAAGAGTTTGATATCATTTTTTTAGTCTCTCACTCTAAGGTATCTTCTCCAGCCCTTAAATACTTTTGGTGTTGTTTTTTTTTTTCTGTCCCCTCTCCAATTATTCAACATCCTTTTAAAGCTATGGAGAGTGGAACTAGAGACAGTATTCTAGTATTGGTCTCATCATTCCCATATACAGAGGTAAAATTACCCTCTTATTCCTGCTCCACACTTCCCAGTTTATACATCCAAATAAAAGTTTAGCTTTTTTTGGTCACAGAATTGCACTAAGAGCTCATGTTGAGATGCTTATCTACTATGACTCCTAAAATCTCTTCAAAGTCCCTTCTTTCCAAGCTACAATCCTCCATTATGTAGGTATGACTTGCATTTCTTCTTCCTAGATGTATGAGTTTGCATTTGACTGTATTAAAACATATTATATTTGAATGGGCCCATTTTATCAAGCAATCCAAATTGTGGTGAATGACTGCCCTCTGACCATCATTATTTACCACTCCACTAATATTTGTCATTTGCAAAAAGTTATCAGCAGTGATTTTATAT
Source organism: Sternotherus odoratus (assembly GCA_032164245.1). Lineage (NCBI taxonomy): Eukaryota > Metazoa > Chordata > Testudines > Kinosternidae > Sternotherus > Sternotherus odoratus. The sequence continues at coordinate 60,315,793 of JAVMKO010000004.1, forward strand.
GTACTTCCAGATCAACGATAAAAATGTTGAACCGCAGCAGGCCTCCTTTGGAAATCCTGAGAGCTGGAGCCTGGAGGCCCTACTCATAACTGCCGCTGTAGAAATTGAATGGGTGGAAGTATCAGTAGCATCAAGGGAGGCCTGCAAAGATGTTGCGGTGAGCAGCTGCTCTTTAACAAAAATTGCCTGGAATTGTTGTCTATGTTCTGCTTATAGATGCTCAATAAATGAATTCAGCTTGGTATAGTCTGTATGATTGCATTTCACCCCTAAAGCCTAGTAAATGGTGATTCTGAATTATGCAGTAGCAGATGAATATGATTTTGTACCATACAGATCAATATTCTTATGATACTTTGCACAGGGTGTGGATTTAGCATGGGTATTTGTTAACCACATTGGCCATCAAAGAACTAGGATGAGGAGAAGAGAATAAAAACTCAGAGTCCTTGGATGGAACATAATATTTGTTATATGCTCTCATGTATGTAGGTTGAAATGTGGCCAGGGTATGTCAGATAATCTTTGTAGGGTCCAGTAGACCCTCATTAACACACGAGGTAATACAGGCAGATGAAACTCTATGAAGGATGTCTAGCACATTATGATGCAGCTCTTTGACTTCTTCAAGGGGGATCTATAAATAATCTACAATTATCTTGATAAGGTCCTGAAACTGCTTGGAACCATCCTCAATCATAACTGCTTCATCCAGGATGAGGAAGAGATGGCTTCATCAGCCCTAGTTTCTTGGTCATCAAAGGTTTTTTTTTCTGAGGTTCTGGGATTCTACAAAGGAACAGTAATGAAGGCTGTCTATCTCTGTGATTGGTGGTACTTGAAGCCCTAGAAAATACACCCAAGGGTCCAAGTATGTCAAAGGAGGTGGTGCAGATGATATGGGTGGAGATATCCATGCTTGTTCATATTAGTAATATGGTGTTTGTCACAAACTCTCCTGAGTGATACCAATCTCCTTTGAGACTTCTGGAAAATAGCTTCTATAGTAATGGAGAAGAGAACCTGCACTGATATTTGATTCTCATCAGAATCTTTCTCTTCCAAATCACTCTGTAGCAGTAGTATACTGGAAGAAACATGAGATGAAACCATTGGTACTGGGTGAATGTCCAGAGACCTAGAAGTCCTTTGTTCCAAGTGTATACTGGAGCCGAACAATGGTGCATCAGGCATCTTGGAAATAGCAAAGTCTTGGGGGAAAACAAAATTCCTGTAGACAGAGAGCATTGTCAGTATCATGTCCATGGCCTACACTGAAGTGATAATGGATGAGGAAGCTGATGGCACCATGAATCTTTGCTGCGCCAAGGAGAGTCCAGCTGGAGCCCAAGCAGGCTTCTTCAAAACTGGGTGCGAAAAGGTAACGCTTACCTTGCCCTGTTAGTGGGAAGATGAATTCTTGGAGCCTGCATCTTTACAGTGTTTAGGTTTGGCAGTGGCCTCCATATCTGAGGAACCTGCAACCTCATTGGTATGACGTTGGAGATCACTGAGTGCTGAAGTGGCCAGAGGCATTGGAGACCATGACTTCTTTGAAGTAGATTCCCTACCTGGACAACTCAAGGAATATTCTTTGGGAGTCTTATGAGAGGAATCTTGGTCTGCCTTTTCGATGCCCTTGAGGAGTGCATTTCAAAGATAGCAGAGGCAGTGGACTTACTTGGAGCCCAGTGTATGGGGATGGGTCCCTGGTCCAAGGTCAGAGGCCTGGCACAGCGAGCTATCCATGAGTAAGCCTATGGTTTAGTATTTTTACTAAAAGTCATGGGCAGTAAACAAAAATTCATGCCCCCTTGACCTGTCCATGAGTTCTACTAAAAACAACAGTGCATAAAACTTGGGGGGAACCTGCCCAGGGGACCAACGCATACTTGGGGAGGGTGGCCCAGCTGCTTGGGGAATGGGTGGCAGCACATGGCCTGAGACTGCCCCAGCCATGGCTGGTGCATCTGGTGCAGGGGCTGCCTGAGCTGACCGTGAATCAGGCACACCAGCCGCTGCAAAAGTCACAGACATAACGTAAAGTCACGGAATCCCTGACTTCCATGACAAACTCACAGCCTTAATCATGAGGAGTCAGAGCTTGATCTCACTGTTTTTTCTGGCTCTTGACTTTTAATATCAGATAGAAGTTGCACTTTTGGAAAATGTGAGATCTCCTAAGGTGATGAATGGACTGGAAGTGTATGTCACTCACGAGGACTGCTTCCCAGCATGACAGGCAATGTTTAAAAGTGGAAGAACTGGGCAGTCCTTGCAGTAAATTGAGAACTCCCAGGAGGGGAGAAATCATCTATCTAAAAGCTATATATACATATATATTGAAAAGGTGCTTGATTTTTTTTAATATTACTGCAGCTAAAACTGCTGCTAAGTTCTAGCTACTGACAACAATTATAATAAACTAAGTACTAAAAGAGCTAAAAGGACGCAGTTGATGTGAAACTCAATGAGGGAAGCTGCTAAGGGTCTGTCTCAGACTGAGGCAGTTGAGAAGAACAGAAGGTGGTTTGCCCACACATAACAATGGCATGGAGCATGAGACTGAGTAACTTCTATGCACAGGACGAATTGACGTGCCCATGAGAAATCTCCTATCAAAGGCACAGGAGGCTCAAGCACACCAAGTGTAGAGCACTCACAGAGACACTACTGGAAGAAGAATCCTTGTTGCTGCTGGGTAATTTTATCCCATGGAATTTAAAATTTGGATTAACAAATTCTAGATACAGACAAACCACAACATATTAAAATATCTCATTTTAGATTCTAGGTAATACAGTAAGCTTTCTAATATAATCCTGAAAAAGACTTGGAGTTATACCAGGGATTAATTTAGCCACATATTATTGCTTTATTTTTAAGCAATCTGTAATTTTGAATACAAATACATTCTTAGAAGCAATGGGCACCGAAGGATTGACTCTTGTTGTGGTCGCTCTCAAAACCTTCTCTCTCATTTCTGCAAAGGAGGACTAATTAAACATTTCTCCATGAAATCTGAGGGAAAAACAAATTTGTGTAATTCAACAAAATTATAAAGATTGAGTCCTAAAATAACAGAAACCATAATAGCTGACAGATTTTGATAATTATCATATGAAATATCACATCAGTAATTAAAGTTTCTGGTAGCATCAAAGGATTTATTATTTAGATTCACTAACAGACAAACTAAAAATTCGAATAATCTGTGTTCTGTTAAAATAATGTTACACACACACACACACACACACAAATACATGCACCCCTGATCATTAATTTAGAATTAAGGTAGCTCAAGTGCATTTAGTATCAAAGTAATCTCTGAAAATCAAGGAAATCACTAGTTCAAGCAATATTAACATTCATAGCAGCCTCAAAGTCACCTGCTTTACCACTCAGACATTATAATGTTCACAGACACTTCTGCACCATAGTTCCTTCTCTGTTCTAGGATATAATCACAATGCACGTGCCTAGTCATTTCCAGTCACACACAAACACATAACCTTAAATCTGATCTCATCTAGATTAAAATATTCCTTATATCTATACTCTGTTACTGTACATGGTAAAAAGTGTGAGACTCGACTGTTCATTTGAATGCAACTGAAAAACTAAGTTCCTACCATGTGGGTATGATCAAAGGAAATTTGTTGTGGAGCTGAGCCGTTAGTGAGTGCATGCGAGTGTCATGGTAATAAGGCATATTAAGATGTGTATTGATGATTAAATCACTAGTTAGGATAACATAATGAACTATTATTGATTGCATTGATAGGAAATGTGCTTGAGCAACCTTAACTCTATATTGTGTGTGTGTGAGAGAGAGACAGAATTTCCTTTTTTCATTTAATCATCAGTAAAATGAAGACTTTCCCACCTACAACATGCTCTCAATCCCCTCCCATTTCTGTGCTCCATTCTGTTCTCCGCAGTCTCTAAGCCCAAGATTCCATTCCTTCCCTTCAGATTTTCCTCCCTCTTTCTTGAGGTCTCCTTGTCGCCTTGTATTTTTCCTTCATGTTCCCTTGATGGCATACACCCTTCTTCCATGGCCCCTTCAATGTCTCCTGTTTATTCTTGCTCACTTATGTTGACTGTTCCACTTCTGAAAGTTAGGTCACATATGTGGCACCTATGAATGGACTTAGGAGGCTAACCTTAGGCATCCATCTTGGCCTGCCTTCCTTGTGATAATAACATAAATCAAGATAGGTTTTAATTCACTTTGATAGGTTATTTCTTATTTCCCAACTCTTATCTGGAAACATGCTGTGAGCTAAAGGACATCCCAATCCTGCAAGCCAGAGAGCACACTTGACTAGTCCTAAGGAGCCCTTTAAGGCATGAATTTGGAGTGCCCCACTTGTGGAAATTAACAAGGTCACTGCTCTGACCACAGACTCTATCTTTACACAATTCAGATACCTTTGAACTGGTCTTGAGATATGATACCCAGTTCAGTAAACCATTTATACAGTCCAGACTGGCAGGGATTTAAATAGTTAACATTGGTGGTCTAACTACACTTAGAAGTAGTGCTGACTCATCTGAATCACTTCCAAGTTATCTTTAATAAAGTACCTTCCACTATCAAAACTCTGTGCTCCTTGTTGCTGCCTGCATCCATAATATGCCACAGTCCTCCTCCTTCCCATTCCTTAGAAATTTGGCATTGTTTGTAGGTATCCCATTACTGGAGTTCTGTACTGACAATACTTGAAGATCAAGCTAGAGACAAGACCAGCATGCTCCTCACATCAATAGATTTCTAGAAGATTCCATGTTTGATGTGAAGAGCACAGGTAGTTACATTCCCAAATTGTGTCTTTGTATTGATAATCAGCTGCAGATATGGCTGACAAATTTTCTTTCTTTGCTATTATTAAGAGATATAAGTGACCAACATCTAAATTCTGAGAAAAACATAGTCAAGACTTGAGGCTCTTTCTCACTGCAAGCAAACTGCTGCCCCATATGCTCATTTACAGTCTATTATTGCACAGAGATCATTCTGGTTCCATTTTTTTATGCCTCTTTGAACAGTTTTCTGCAGCAGCAATTTATTACACTGTGTAGACTATAGCGACCTCCAGTAGCCCAATGAATCAGACTAGTGTCAAGATAAATTCATACTAGTAACAGAAACTCCCCATAAATAATAATGTGGAAGAAACAAAAAAACAAACCCAACATTGCTTTCACCTACTCTTTGATAGAAAACATCATTCCAAGATTTTATACCTCAGAAATATTAAAGAAAGGAACTGTAAGATATAATAGGAGTACTCCGGAGCTTCAATGTGAAGGCTTATTCAGTTGCCATTCTTTTTGACAAAAATGACTTCAGCCAATATTTTTATTACAGCTGATATCAATGGGAAGAATATTGTATAAGGAAGAATAATTAGAATATTATTATTTTTAAACACTGCCAAGTAACACACCAGAGAAAGTAATTTTGCTATCCAGTGACATTTACTAATGACAAATCTTTGCAGTGTTTTGAAGGTTACCTATCTTCATTTGTATACCACATCAGAAACTTTGGAGGACAGGTAAAATGAACCACACATTAATTTCTCTTGTAATTTGTTTAAACTCAAATGGTTTTCTCCTTTTGTAGAAATACCATCATGCAGCTAGATCCATGCAGGATACGAGAAATAGGAGTGGACAGGTTGTTAAATGGGGGAAATAAATATAAGAAATTTTCTCAATGCAGCTTCAAAATTAAAACAGCAATGTAATTTAAAATATATATTGCTTATACAATTTTGTTTTTCCATTACAACTGGGATTCTTAGATGAACGATCTTTCAAAATATTAAATAACTCACGCAAGGTTCCTTGTTGACATTAAGGCTTTGTGTTAGAGTGCAAATTTGATGAAGTTGGGGTACATGTTGCTTTTGGGTGTCCAGCGAGGCCTACATCCATCATTGGTGGTATTCATGCTTTCATTAATATTTCATTCTACAGTTCCCTTACATAAAACCAGGTGTGTAACTATGCTTATCAACTGTAATATGACCTCTGTCACATTTTCAAGACTGAAGTATCTATGTGTTGGAATGAATATGCATATATAACTGTGCACAGATTATTAGATCTTTACTGATTATTCTATCAAAAATAATTTTAAAAACATCACTGGTCAGAAATACTGAGCATTACTTCCTCACAAATGGAAATGTGCGAAATCTTTAGTGATATCACAGGCTGTCCTGGCAGTTAATGAACAGAACATGACCTATAAGTTCTGATCACTCTCAATTCCCACTTATCTAATTGGAAGTTGAAGGAGCTCAGTACTTAATGGGGTCATCTTCAAGCTCTGCTACTTTACACCTCATGCAATCACCTACATCTATGTAAAGTGGATATAAAGCACAAGTCACTGTCCTCAGGTGTAAATGGCCACAGAGATGCAAGACAGTGGAGAACTGGATTCTATATGCCCATCACAATGAATTATTTTCTAGACAATCCCCCATCTTAAAGAACTGTGTACTTTTGAAACCCTTATCTACTCAGATTTTAGTGTCCTGCTGCAGCACAGAAATTATTGCCAGTGTGGATCAGATCCATGATCCATCTAATCCACCACTGCCATAAGTGTAGACCTAGCCTTTGTTTAGTGACAACTGAAACAATGAAAGACCGCTGCCCAATGTCTAGCTTTCAGGTAAGCTTAGGCAGTGGTTGCAGGGCCAGCGCAAACACTAGGTGACCTAGGCGGTTGCCAAGGGTGGCACAATTTGTGGGGAGGCATTTTACCCCCCCTTGGCAGCATTTCGGCAGCAGCTCCTTCCAGGACTGGCGCTCCTCCTCTGCGTTTTTTGGCAGCTCCAGGCACCGGTGCAGCCTGTCAGGGCAGCAGGCAGGCATCCTTTGTGTATGCTGAACCCGAGGGACCGGCGGACCTCCCGCAGAAATGCTACCGAATCGGCAGCACCAGCAGACGTTCTACAGGCATGCCACCGAAGGCCGAAGGCCTGCCATGCCTGGGGGGACAAAAAACATATAGTGACCCTGCCTAGGATGGCAAAAAAGCTGATGCCACCACTGAGTGGCTGAGCCATGCAATGCAAGAGATTTACCAAGTGCCTGATGACAAAATGCAGGGATGGTGAACTGTGTGTCTGTGTGAAGCACAGAAGCAGACAGAGAAATCAGCAAGGAAGCCCCTGTGGCAGCCAGAGAAGGAATGGGAACATGATCCTAACAAAAAGCAAAGAGAGACCATTTAGAAAGTGGTGACAGGAACTGTGAGCAAAGAAATTCTCTTCTGTTGTTTGGTTCCTACTGTGTTCAAGGATACAGGACATTATGCATATTTTTTATAAATAAACCAGATTGAATTAAAAAAAATTGACCCATGATCAATTTCTCCTTTAAATGAACGCCATCCACAAGGCCCTGAATTTTGGCTAACCACTTGGATCAAAGAAGTACTGTATTATAAGTGTTTGTTGTTCTCTTATGGTTTTGTTATTCTTAGTTGTGTTTCACTTGCACAGCACAAAGTTATTCATCATTTATAGTGAGTGCAATTGTTTTGGTAAAAATTAAATACTGCAGATACTCCAAATATACAAACAATCATAGATACAATAATTAAACTAACTATACTTTGTACAGCTTTTGTTAGGAAGGATAAGAATTTTCTTTAAAAATAGCTTTACAGGTAGAAGCCTGCCAGTGATTCGTTCAGTTTGCATTTAATGATTTGTTGAAAAATTGCTTTCTCCAAAGGTTATGAGAAAAGATATTCACTGAGCTTAGGGGGAGAAACACTAGGATGGGATGCTGACCTACAGCAAAAATAGCCTATTTAATTATGAAGTAAAAATAAGTGTAAATAAGCTGGGGAAGTTAGGCAAAGAAATCAAAAAGCCTGAGCCAATGCCGTAAGGTGAATTTCTCTGAAGGCCAGAAACAATGAAGTCTAGAGATACAAGCTTTTTGTGGTCAAAATATTTCCCCATAGGTTATTCAGAATCCTATTAAAAGTTTAATTATTCAGTGCAATCCTGAATTCATGTAGTACACTGTGAATCAGATGTGATAGTTAATATTGCTGTGTTTCTGGTGTGAAATATCTATATTCCCCAAAACCACAACTGTAGGAAGATAAGGACTTCAGAAAGGAGGTCAGGTCTGAGAAGGGATCTAGTCTGGTATGACATCAGAGGCTCTAGAATGTAAACTGGGGCCAGGCTGCCACCAGAAAAAAAAAACAGGACTCACAGCTTGTTGACTCTGGCTTTTTTTACATTCTTAATAAAATGTGCTGTGCTACAACACTGCCTGCTTGCAACATCACTTTCCTATAATGCTTCCTACTTGTGATTAATGAAACACATAGATTCATAACCTAGCAAACCTGACTCATTGTCTCATTCTTCCAAGATGAATACATTAAGTTTTATGCAGTTAACCCATGTAGGTACATGTGACTCACAATGCCTCTTGTGCCTGGGTATTGCATAGCGTGGTGTTCTCATCTCATTCCCCATGCTAACAGCCACTCCAGCTCTGGGCTAATCTGCTGCTTCTTTCAGCTTGGCCTTCTTCCTCGGCCACATGGTAAACCACTAGTCCATCAACCTTACATTGATCCTTGGGTTCACATCAGGACTTACTATTCCTCGTCCCTGTTATCGGGGGGTTCAATAGTCTTTACTCCTTGTCAGGGGGTTTCCACTCCACTTTCCTTAGTAAGGCAACCCATGCCCTCTCTCTCTCCAATGTGTTCCAGTCCAGGGACCCTTTAATATGTAGTCAAAGCCTGCCTACACAGAACCCTTGCTGCCACCTTGGGTCACTTCCAGCCTTGGGCCTTTCCCAGAGCCTCTTCCCAGGCTCACAGCACCTCTCTTTCTAAGCTTTTTCCCCAGACTCACTGCAGACCTTCTTAGAACTTTCTGCCACCAAGCTGGTTCTGCTGTGGAGAGTTTTCTCCACTCACCTAGCAGAGAAATTCCCTGACCCCACAGGAGTCTTTCTGCTCCCTGCAGCTCCCTCCAGGAGCACAGAGAATGCTGGAGGGACTCATTCCCCCTGCTTTCCTGCCCAACTGCCTTGGACTCCCTATTGCAGGCCTGCCTACCATTAGAGAGGCTCTGTCTGCTAGCAGGCTTCTCTTGCTGAGTTCATCCTTTTTAACTCCTCCCTCCAGGTTTGACACCTATTGCAGGTGTAGTAGGGTCAAATTGATTGAGTCCCCAGAGGCTCACATTAACCTCTTTCAGCCCATTGTGGGGTTGCTGTCACACACTGCATTTCAGGTGTGCTGAATTCTGTGTGCTTTCCTTTGTTTATATAGTTTTATATTGCAATACGCATGCCAAGTTCTGGGCATCCTTGAAATAGTACATATAATAAAATATACAAACTCTAGCAATTACTTCCAGATAATACTACCGTACACCAGTAGTAATATATACAAACAAAGAATTAATAAAGCACACTAACAATGTAATCACCAGAGTCCCACACCCATTATTCACTAACTTTAACCATCACTCTTGTAATTTTGAAGCACTTCTGGGATCCTTCACTCTGAAAAACCCTATTTATGTCATGGGAAGTGGGTGATTTTCTTGGAAATCTCTCCATCCTACCAACACTGCCTACCGCCAAAAAATAAAATTCAAGGAACATGTGAAAGGTAATAAAGTACAAGTGTGTATGCTCCTCTCCTGTCCACACTGGAGGCTTTCTTGGTTCTGGTATAAGGACTCCATTTTAAAGTGAATGGAGTCCTTATACCAAGAGGTACTTTATACCAAAGAGAGTGTCCTTTTCTAGACTACCTCTTTGACAATTATTGCTGCATACGTATAGTGGTGAGCTTAAAGAGCAAATTTCTACTATGGAAAATTACGTTGGATGTAATGCCAGGAAATCGTGTTCCTATAAATGTGATTTAACAGAGCATAAAGGCAAGAAACAGGAAGAAAGGGAGTGTATGTAATATTTTTGAAGGAAACTAAAGGCATTGACTATGAAATTGACTATATCGTGCAGTTAACTTCCATTATAGAGTTGATTCAACGAAATTGATGGAGAAAAAGAAATATAATTATAGCATATGCTTTAAATAAGTCTGGGATCATAGCAAAAACTGTACTTTTTGAATAAATTCATGAATTCTAGTGAAAACTACGTTTCTACACAGTTTCATGAAGAAGAAAATCAGTAGAGCTACAAGCGATTGTCTGACATCAATGAAATGAAAAGGCAAACTTCTGAAATTTTATCATATAACGAATATTGTAATGAGGAGTTAATCCTTTGCTCTTCAAGTCTGCTTTTATCAGAGAAGTCACAAATCCTTAGCCCTATCCAAGGTTTAGCCAGCCACACACTGGATTTCTAATAATTCACTGACAAAGTTATTTCTCATATCTTTCTTCCCAGCACATCTTTTCCTTTTTGTTTGTGATGAGGTGCCTATTTAAAAAAAAAAAAAAAAGTGTTCCCTTCATGCAAGTCAGTTGGAATTTTGAGGTTCCAGGTTTGTATGTTATCTTGTTTGATATTATGCTTTTCGAATGATTGCCACTTTACTTATCACTGTTTTACTTATGGCAAAGTCCCAAATTATGCTCCTGTTTCTTTCCAGCTTTTATTACCACCAATTATATATTCAGGTTCTGATGCTCCCCACTATCTCTCCCTCATGCGTTCCTACAGAGCATCTCTTTATATTATTCATTTCCTGACACGGTTCTACTTTTTCACTTGTACTCTCAACCATCTAGATGCTCTCTTCCCCCCAAAGCTGAACTCCCAACACCATTAACATTTGAAACACAAGTAATATGCCATTTAAATACAAAGCTCACTCTTCTAATTTCAGAATTTACATTTGTTTGTAAGTCTCCAAGAACAATTACATAAGAAAAGTCCCTGTTTGCTGCTATTTGGCTGTGGAACACCAGAAAGCTAGTATAATTAACTGGAGCGTAAAATTAATTGGGAAGAAAATACAATCAGCTTTCTGGGAATTGATGAGCAGTATAACCATAGATTACACTACCAGATACTGTGAAATCAATAGAGAAAAAGAGTTTAGAGCCTCATTCAGTGCCATGGTAATATAACATTTGAATTATCTATGTTCTACCGAGAAACTACGAGACTTAATGCATTTAAATCCAAACCAGCTTAGAGACCAAAATAGGGGTAAATTTATACTAGATTAATTTTATTATTTTGGTCTGCTTTTAGAAGTGTAATTAATACACACAGTGCTATACAGCTCACCCAGAGAGTTCTTGGACATCACAAGCAACTATTTTGTTATAGTCTCCTTGAGTATATGTATTCAATCTTAATTAGACTTCAAATGAGGGCCACATTGCCAAAATTGGTCTCTAAATTTGTGTGTGGAAAAACTGTGCAATGGACAATTAATTTCCAAATGGTTATTTGATAGGGATTTATTTTGCATGCTGTTTGAACAATTGTGCCTATAACTATCCAATTTGCATGCATACACAATTTTTAGAGCACTTAAAACAAAGTCTTTGATTTAAAATGTAGTGTTTTACTATACAAATTAACTCTCTTGATAAGAGAAAAGATTTAACTGGAGCATGTATCTGTGGGAAATTGCAAAAAAAATCATGTTATTTTTTCCATTATAGATATATGTTGAGCTACTGTATCACTCTTGGAGACATACCTAAATAATCATATTTTCCTTATAACCCCCAGATTAAATGTTGATCAGTTTAAAATTGCAGTCAACTTGTTTATTTTATATGCAGAATATATATTTTTAACAGTAGAGAGTCCATCTTGCTTGATCCACTTACTAGGTTAGTCTACCTGCTATATCTAGTAATGGCTGGTACTTCTGTTACAATTATTTAACAGAAGGATGAGAAGAATACTGCATGTTTTGGTGTGGGCTCTAAATATTTAGTGAGAATTTAAGAGTTATGATGGCTAGTGAGAAACATGGCCATCTTCATTAACTGCATGAGCACCCACATTAAGCTTCAATCTGGTCAGGCTTCTAGAAACAACTAACTCTATTTGAGCATGCTCAGAAGCTTAATGTGTATTAGCACAATGCCTTGAGCACCCCATCTCAGCTGGTGAGAACATTTGATTGGACCAACAGGGGATAAATAACTGTTGTGGCCCTGAGAGAATAGGGTGCTCCAGAGCCTCCCCTTTTCCCAGAACGCATGAGGATGGATATCTCAGCCTCACCTTGCTGACAGTGGCTGAGCAGTGAGGGGCAAGAGACAGCTGATTGTTACTGGCAGCCTTCTGCCTTCCTGTATGTGAAACCCTGTAAGCTAATAAAGTTGCAGCCTTCTGATTTAAAATTCAACTCAGGGGTACATGTGTGTTTTATTCTGTAGCAGGTCCTGGTTAATCACCCTCCTATTAAAGAATCAGAGAGGTAGCTGTGTTAGTCTGGATTTACAGAAGTAACAAAATAAACTCTCTCATTTGCATAGTCATCCACTCCTATGCTAGTAAATTATGACTCTCCTTAAAGGTTCTGAATTTTGTTTTAAAAGTATTTGCAGAGCATTAAATTAAATAGCAATTTATAAAAAAGGCGCTTCTGGTAAGTCACTGGCCAGAATCTGTCTCTCTGTTAGATCCCTGTATTAGTTCATCCTAGTTTGAATGGATCTCTTGGGTAATCACTCTTACTGTGTAGCCAACGAAAGCATTCAGTGGACAATGAACTTATTTCCAAGTGGGAATTACTAAATTTGCCCTTGCAAGAGGCATTTATTGTATTAAAGGAGGAAAGAAAATAATGAGTTCTCTAAGTTTCTAAGTTCATTTTCTCTCAGATGCCAGATAAAATGACTATTTAAGAGAACAACTTTGGCACTAAAGTAAAAGGTGGTCTGATTGACAAATTAGAATCTTCCTTCTTCTTCGTCGCCTCCTGTAAAACTCTCAAAATGTTATAGGCTACACCTATATGAGGTGCATTCAGGTACATTTTGCATTGTAAAGCTTAATATACCATGTAGGAGGAAAAACAGCATTCTTCTTAATCCTAAAATGACTTTTATGAAACCAGACATAGCTATAGGGCCTTCAGGCTGAACAAATAGCTTATTTATATTCATTGAGAAAGTGATACACTTATTGAAAACCTCAGAAGTTTAAAGTATGCAAAATAAAAATTCAGTAGTGCCCTTGATGCCACAGCAAATGGAAAGAAAACTCAACTTCATGTATTGTTTTGGTATAGAATTCTCTGGTCCTGAGCATTTTCTGGCCTTTGGGCCATACTGCCTTGAGCTACAGGGCCCCTACATACACTCAAGGCCACTTGTACCATCAAAAACCCATTTGGATAACCCACCCACCCACTCACTCTGACATGCTGTGATGGAGTGTACCTACCGCACAATAGTTACATACATAGAAAAGAAAATTCATAAAGATCTACTAGATAGAAAGTGATGAGTTGCAATTGAGGTCTTGAAGTGAGGATTTTATTTGTTCTTGGGGAAGGTGAAATGCCTTAGATTTGAAACATTTAAATTAAAAAAATGTGTAACAAATAAAAATGTAACAATTGCTTTAGTCAAAACTCCTCAATATTTCATTCTATTTTCTTTTATACAGATGAGCTAAGATTCTGGCAAATGTTTTTGCCACAGACTGCTGCAAAATCTGTTATTAAGATATGAGTTGCATTGGGAGTAATGCATCTCTTGTCAAAACCGGGGCACACAGCAAACATCAAATTTCATAGTTCGAGTAGTAGATACTGCAGTAAAAGGAAACTCTTGTTCTTTAGTCCTGAAAGATAACAGAAATTTTAAAAATGCTTCCTTATCTAATTAATAAAGGCTTTTACTTACCATATTTCTTTCAATGTTTGTAGACTACAGTTACATAAATAATTCAGAAAGAATAGCACATTCAGATTTCTCACAGATTGCCTATTTTTACATATTTTGTTGCAAAATGCACAAATGTATTCATTAAACTTTATTCCTGAATTTCTGCACTCAGTATTTCTCGGTATGCAGATCATTCCTACAGTTAATATTAAAGCTTTGTGGTTACATACAGATAATATTATTTTTGTTCTCTGGCTAACAAACTATCCAACAGAGCATCAATAGCGAGTTACAGGTCTTGATATTTTTTTTTTTACCATCAAATGAAATTTCAAAGTTTATTTTGGGGAAATAGTCAGTAATTTCAAAAGCATTCGTACTGATGATCTATTGCTCAGTTTGTGTGGAAGAAAAATGTCGCTATTCTGTTATGTGAGAAATAGTATGTGTTCTCATAATTAAACTATCATAATGCATATGCAAATAGGAATATAGTTCACATTGTGAATAGCACCTTTAATGACCTGATTTTGAGTGAATAAGTATATAACCTTAATATTCTAATACTGTAGGTTTCATGGCAATGGAGTTGGTTATGGGGTGTTTTCTCTTTTTTTAAAAAGTGAACATAGGGGAGGCAGAAATTCCATAAATCGGATCTATTTGCTGGTCACTCATGTATCCCTTAGTGAATGAAGCTCCTCTGAGACCATTCTTCACATAATTCCACAGGGATGGAAATAAGGGGTCTGTGCTAATCTTTCCATATATTATGGGATCTATGTTGACTAATTTCTACAAAAAAGGAAGTTAATAGAAAGTGATATGATGTATCATTCTGTAGGGTTCTGTTCGGTTCCATAGCCAGGAACTGCAATGTCTCTGTTTATGTTGACTGTAGAAATGATAAAGAATACATGGTGAAAGGCAGGTTGTATAATCCAGGTTTAGGAGTGAGTGACTGATTGATGTATTTCTCTGGAAGCAGTGACTCTTGAAGGTAAAAGTTCATTGTTATTTGTTCAGGCATTCATTCTAAACTGAAGATGAATGAGGTTCCCAATAAACTGAAATTGCCTTGGACTGAAATCAGGCAAACTGGCTGGATAGGACACTTCCATTTCACATTCTCAGTCATCTTGCATTTAACCAAGTCCTGCCTAACCCAGCAATCATGATTTGCTCTTTTAGTACTGAATTTGAGGCACAAATTTACAAAGGGACCTCAGGGTGGTCTATATTGCATCACAGTCCTGAAAGCACAGTTATTTGAGGGGAATAAAGTCAAATAAGAGCTTTTGGGGATCATAACATCATAGAAGTATAGGGCTAGAAGGGAGCTTAAAAGCTGTCTGTGTTGAGGCAGGAGAAAGTCAATCTAGATTATTCCTAACCATTGTTCTTAAAAACCTCCAGTGGCGGGGATTCCACAACCTTCCTTGGATGCCTATTCCACAACTTAATAACCTTTATAGTTAGAAAGTTTTTCTTAATGTCTAACCTAAATCTCCCTTGCTGCCCATTAGTTCTTGCCCTACCTTCAGTGAACATGGACAACAGTTGATCCCAGTCCTCTTTATAACAACCCTTAACATATTTGAAGGCTGAAGGGCCTCCTTCAGCCTTCTTCTCTCATGTCTAATCATGCCTGTTTTCTTTAATCTTTCCTCTTAAATCAGGTTTTCTCAATCTTTTGTCATATTTGTTGCTCTTCTCTGGACTCTCCCTAATTTATCCACATCTTTCCTAAAGTTTAGTGCCCAGAACTGGACACAGTTCTCCAGCTGAAGTCTTACCTGTGTTGGGTAGAGCAGGACAATTACCTCCCGTGGCTTACAAAAAAAACTTCTATTAATGAATTAGCTTTTTTTCACTACTGCATCACATGGTTGGCACATATTCAATGTGTGATGGACTACAACCCCAGATCCTTTTCAGTAGTACTACCACCTTGTAAATTATTCCCCATTTTATAGTTGTGCATTTGATTTTTCCTTCATAAGTGTAGTACTTTGCACTTGTATTTATTGAATTTAATCTTGTTGATTTCAGATGGATTCTCTGTTAGCATCAGTCACTGTTGAAAATCAAGCCACTTACTTAGGAACTTAAATATTAAATTACAACCTAATTTTGGGTGCCCAATTTTTTAAAAAAAGTCTTGCCCATGCTGTGTCATCCCCCCCAGTAGATAAATTTGCATAGCAGAAGAGGTAATAAGAAACCATATTAGAAGTTGCTGATCTTACGCACTGCTCATGCCAGCAGAGTGAGCATTAATTAAAGCATTTTGGAGATTTTTTTCTAACATAGGCTTATTAACCTGGGAAAAGGTTTTGGTGTCATGGGTGCAGACTAAAAAGCTGCTCTTGGTGCCAAGCGCAAAAGTAGCTATTTCCTGCTGTTTGAGTCATTCTGCATTCAGTCACAGGACTTTATGTATTCTTTATAAATAAACAAAACTGCAACAAAGAAAAGATCTACTTACAATTGGAAGAGCCTACTAGACACAGAATTTTTGGCTAGCCGATCAGGCTCAAAGGGTCAACATTACCTTTCTCTTCCTGACCCCAGGGCATGTCAATGGAAGTTGAGCAGGTTATGGGCAATTTTTTATCCCAGTTAGACCAAAACAGGAAAAAAACACAAGGTCAACAGGCAGCGATCTTCATCTTCTTTTAACAGCTTTTTTTTTCTCCTTCCTTGTCCTGATCTTTTGTTGGAGGTTGGAGCTCAATGTGAGGAGGCTCATGAGTGGCAAAAGGAGAAGTAATGATAAAAATCTTTAATCATTGTTAATATTTATTGTTTTTATTTCAGCTGAGTTTATAGTGTGCTAGGTACTCCCCCAAAGAGCTCAGTCTAAGAGGAACAGCAACATGCCAGGGATGAGGGGGAAAGGGATGAATAATGTTAATGGGTTAAATTTGTGCAGATTAGCTAAACTGGCTACTTCCTGAATTTTCAGTGATTGTGTTTATAGGAATGCAGCAAAACCACTCCACAAATAACACAGGTTTTTTGCTGGTGGTCATATATATATATAGCTATGCACACCTTTATTTAATCAAACATTTTAGAAAACAAATGCAAATAAAAAGAGAATTACATCTCAGAACACTTTTGCTAAAAAAAACTTCTTCCTCAGATTCTATTCTATAATGAATTTGTTACTGGATCAAATATCTTATTTTTCTCTCTTTTTTTTTTTTTTTTTTTTTTACAGTCATGTCTTTAAAACTAGTCTTGTCACATTATTTATAATAGCTCAGGCTTGGTAGGGGTTTTGTTGTTATCCTTTGTTTTAATCAGGCAAGCATAGTCATTTCAAATAAATATTTGCAAGGCAAAACAACAGACAGCTTTATAGACTAGTTTCATGTGACTAGTTACCCAGATAAAAATGTTTTACCATGCACAAGTGGCATATTTATAAATTACTGTGACCAAATTAATTTGCCTTGATAGTTTTTTAAAGTAATATATCTTATGTTTTCAGTCAAGCATCAGTTTATTTAGATTAAAATACATGTTGATTGCTTCTCGGCTCTTTTGAGCTAAGAAAGCATTATCTAAAAAATATTATTTTATTTTTGACTGACAAATTCAGTATCAGGTATGCCAAAATTTATATCGGAGCTGACTGCAGAATGGAAGTCTTGAAATAACACCAGTTCTCTCCCCCCTGTGCCTCACAAATATTTTAGATGTCATAAAAGAACATTTGTGTTGGGATGGGCTAAAACAGATAACTATATAAAAAGGATAAGCCATTTTTTATTTTTCGTGTTCTAATTGTGATCAGCTTTCATTTCCTTATGATAGTCTGCATGGAAAACAAAGACTAAAGGTCATTGCTGATCATTTTTATGTCCATTTAAGTAATATAATCTTGACTTCTGGTTCTAAAGGAAGTCTGACCTGCCTCTTTCTGTTTATCTAACATTCAGCATGGATAAAGATCAGTTTCTGCTGTTTCCCATTCAAGATACACAAAATTAGTAATGAAAAATAATCCTGATACAGTTGTTCCCAAATATAGTTTTTGTTTTCTGTTGTGTATTTTCATTTGTCTTGTTTTAATTAAGCTCAATTAAAGACATTACCCACTTGGAACAAAAAGTCAGGAAGCTTCTCATAATTATTTCACATGTATTCTCACATTTACAGAGGCAGTGGAGAGTATTAGAATACTAATTCTATGGTTGTGCCTAAAGGTTGAAGAATGTGCAAAAGAGATTAAATCCCCAACAAAACAGTAGTTTTCCACTTCATTTTTCTCTCTCTCTCAGCATGCAGTGTGAATTTAAAATGGACGCTTTACTCTTTAACAATATGTAGGCATTCTATCTTGTGATTGTGTGTGTTTTCTTGCAACTATGCCACATTCTTCCAACTAGTCATGATCTTTCAATGCCACCTGGGTAGCATCATTGTCCTTAATGGGGCTACTTAGGTAGAGATCATTCACCTGGACTTCAGTGAGATTACTTATGTGAATAAGGACTATGTCTAGAAAGGGAACAAAATCAGGCCAGACTTTGTAAAATTATGACCTGTGACTAGAGACTTCTTTTCTCTTGCTGGAAACCGAATATGGAATGGACAGTTGTATTATTTACTTGACATTTCTTATGGGAAACTGAAAGACTGAATGTTCCATTTGTCATACATAGGCTGACCATATTTCCTTGAGACAAAAACGGGACATTGGGATTGCAAAAACAGGACGGGGTTATGTAATATTCTGTATTCATGAAAAAGTAAGATGATAAAGTTTTATTACATGAACATATTAACTTGAGCTAACAATTATTCTTCTGTGACAGAACTCATACAAAAATTTAGGTAGACGTAAAGGGGGACTGTATTTCACCACAATCTTACCATGAATATTTCTCTGATGAAGTAATCTTACGCAGCAAATTTCGGTCTTTCAATACCTTATCATAAAACTTCTCACACTCCATGATTCTCTTCAGACACCTCAAATGACCCCCTATTTGCCTCCCCCAACCACATCAGCTTGTGCCTATGGCTCAGTTTCCTGCGTAGCATCTCACAGGCAGAAGCTTGTGCAACAAGAGCTTCCCCCAGGCCAGCCACTCTGCCTTCCTCCTCCAGGCAGGCCCCCAACCGCCTCCACTATCAGTAACCCTTCTGACTGACCAAGTCCTCTCCCTACATCTCCTGCAGCAGAAACACGGCTTCTCACCAACCCCACCTCATCACCCACGCATGCCACAGCCACCGGCCCAGGCCTTAGCTGTGCCTTGAAGACTGACGCCCCGAATGGGCTCTGAGGCTTGGCCCAACCCCCGCATCCATGTGTTTAGGGAGGGGGATAACCATGGTACCCCTACCCACCTGCCATCTCCCCTACCCACCCCCTGCCCCTCTTCACATCCAGCCCTGGACTCCCCAGAACTTCCCTTCACAGACAACCCTGTGTCCCCCACTTCCCCCCCACACACCTTCACACATGGCCCCATGGCCCCCACCCCCTTCACTCACAGCCCTGGACACCCCCCCAGTACCCTCCTTCACACACAACCCTGTGCCCCCGATTCCATGCCCCCCACTCCTCCAGTACCCCCTTCACACACAGCCTCGTGCCCACCACCTACCACCCCCTTCACAAGCAGCCATGCCCCCCCCACTTCCCCTGTGCCCCTCTTCACATGCAGCCCCAGTACCTCCCTTCACACACAACCTTGTGCCCCCCACTTCCACGCACTTTCACACACTGCCCCTATGCACCCCTCTTTCCCCCTGCCCCCCCTCACACGCAGCCATGGGCCCCCACCCCATACTCCCTCCCCCCTCCATCCCATGCCCCCCCTGCCCGGTCCCCCCCACACACACCTTCGAGCACCTTGAGCAGCACAGTGTTGGCGACGATGTTCTCCAGCTCCATGGGGCCCGGGGCAGCGCTGCCTCCTCCCCTCCCGGGCTCGCGCTGCCTCTGGCTCTGCTCGGTGCCCGCCCCAGCTGCCGGCATCGCCCCCTGGCTCCCTCAGCTCGGCAATCCCCGCGCCTCCCGCGCCGCCCCCCTCATTGGGCCGCATGTCGCGTTTCCTCCACATGGAGGGGGCGGGGGGAGCGAGACGCCAGGCAGCCCCTGTCCGGCCAGCAGCTCCACTCCGCCCGCCCACCATTGC
The DNA here is from genome assembly GCA_032164245.1 of Sternotherus odoratus. NCBI lineage: Eukaryota > Metazoa > Chordata > Testudines > Kinosternidae > Sternotherus > Sternotherus odoratus. The sequence goes on from JAVMKO010000004.1 coordinate 60,335,807, forward strand.
GCCGGGCTCCGCGGTAACCAGCTCGCACTGCTGCTCGGCTGCGGGCACACGACACATGGGGGCGGCCCAGCCAATCGTGCCGCACGGGCTTTGCGGCGGCAGAGGGGAGGGGGGAAGCAGGCCGGGGAGGGGGTCCTGAGGCCGTGAGGGGAAGGGACTGAAGGGCTGCGGGAAGGGGTGGGAGGAGGCGGGACCCGGCCGTGGATCCCTGAAATAAGACGCATTCAGTTTTTTTAGCAAAAAGCAAAAACGGGACAAATTTGATATTTATATTAAAATGATGGGACGGTCGGAAAATATGTAAAAAACACGACTGTCCCGTTCAAAACGGGACATATGGTCAGCCTAATCATACAGTATAGTAGTATTCTTGGTGTCTTCTGCTACAAAATGTCTGAAGGGGGGCATTTATTTGCTCAATCTTAGTTCTGCAAAGAAAAAAATATAAGGATATGTCCTCTTGCTTCTCCTATAAAATTGTTTCTCAGAGTAAGGTTTTTAACCCAAGTTTACCCAAATTTAAAAATGTGACCTATTCATTTAAGTGCATGCCTTTTATTTCAAAGATATATATTTCAAGTCATAAACTCAACATTAACATAAACATGAATCAGTAAAGCCTGTGGCCTGAAGCTCCAAAAGATAATATATGCTCTCTGCTCCCATCTGTTAGTGAATGGGGGAAGAAAAGGTGCTTTATCTGCACCAACTATTTACCCAGAATTTTAGATTATTGAAGCTTCGGAGGGGAGGGAACTCAGACCGCAGCTGTTGGTGAACAGGGGGTGGAGAAGTGCAACTACAAAGAGACCTTCATTTGCATAGGGTTCCTATACAGAAATTCCTCCAGCCATGTTTTGGAAGCTACCATAATGCATACAAATGCTGCTAATCTATAATCTGTGTGCACTCCTTTTCAAATATACAGAACTGTGTAGTAGCTAAGTAATATTATAACTAAGAGTAACAGATTATTGAGCAATAGCTGAATATCAAGCAAAATGTCCTAACAGTGAGGATTGAGGAATAGATTCCCAATAGGAGTGGTGAAAGCTCTCCATGGCTATTCCAGATTAAATTGTTAGATGGGTCTCCATTAAATCTGTTTATGTACATATATAGATTAATTAAGGGCACTTTCTGAAGTAAACCACAGTGTTCTGCTATGATTGCCACTATGTTCTGTGCAAGTATCCTTCATGAGGTCCTATAGCCACTACTACTACAAAACCCACAATGGGATGTGCACTAATGGACCATGAGAGTTGCTGACTTCACATTGATCCTTCATCCAAAAGAGCTATTCTGGTATAAAAAGAGGCATGAAAAAGCAGAGAACTAGTGTGAAAGAAAAATTGCTTTGATTCTTCTCTCTCATTTCTCTTACTAGGGCAGTATGGATAAACCATTGCACTAAAATGCACCACTGCACTTTACAAACTAAAATGGACAATACACTGGCCAAGTACAATTCTGCAGTGGCAGGGAATAGATTAAATGATTTACCTAGGTCTTTTTCCAACATGTTAGAGAGCAGTACTTCCAGACAGTATGCCTTGCTTAGATTGCCTCAATAGATTGCCCTATAATGCAAAGGCCTCCCAAGAATAAGCATTTTGTAAGAATAAGGTAGAGTGCCACACCAACTAAATCAAACTATTTAAGAAGTTAAAACTATAAATTAATATTCCCTCACACACTATGGCAGTTATTAATCATATTTGTACATGAATTTGATTTAAATTTAACACATTTCACATGTAAAAGGAGTAATTAGAAAAGGAATACATCTACACATAGATATGTAATATTTGTAAAAGAAGCCCTGATTTTTAATTAAATTAAAATGAGACAGCTCAGGTTAATCTATGCCTTTATGTGAGCATATTTGGGCTTATTAGATGTCTCCTAAATGTCATTTCTGAAGAAAGTCTCTTTATAAAGCAGCAATCTTCACAGTGCATTTTAAAAATCTTTTAGCATTTATTTCAGACAAATAATATTTAAATGTCCCTTTAGACCATTTTTTCCACACAAATCACTCACAATATGCATCCAATCTCCTGGCCATGTCTGTAATAATGAAGGGAAGTGTTATAAATTTAGCCTCAGGTTTACATATGGGTTAGAGGACTTTAAGGAAAATAAAAAACATGAATGCTCTAAACAGTAATGGCTTACAGAGCCATAACTGGGGGAGGGGCAGGAGGGGCACCTATGCAGTGTGCAGAGCTAGTGGGGGCACAAAAATGGGGCAGCGCAGCACCAGGCCCAGGAGCATCATCACCCGCACTCCCCACAGGATTGGGCCTAGCGGTGTCAGCCAGAGTTCATGGATTTCTTCCCCCTCCTCTCAACCCCCACCCCCACACAAAAGAGGCTTTGTCCAGGAGCGGGAAAAGTATGGTGCTGCTTCTTCTGCGGACGGTACCACTGGAAGTGGACACCACCTCCTGGGCCTAGTACTTGTTGGCTTCCCTTTTTATGAGTGCTGGGAAGCCTGCATGGCCGCATCCTGTCTTCTGTACAAGAGAGAGTGCTTGCGGAGCGAAGGGGGAAATGCAGGGAAAGGGGGATGAGGTGGGGGGAAGAGGCAGAGGATGGGAAAGAGGATGGATTAGGGGAGGGGGATGTGGGAGTGAGGGGAGGGAATAGTGGCAGGTGACAGTGGGGAAGAAGGGCAAGATGGGTAAGAGAAGGTGTCAAGGTCTATTTCTCCACTCTGAACTCTAGAGTAAAGATGTGGGGACCCCACATGAAAGAAGAAATAACCCCCCAAGCTTATTTTACCAGTTTAGGTTAAACCTTTTACCCACAAACCCAAACTTCTCCAGTTGGGGCTTGGAAAAATGCTGCCACTACCAATTTGAGCCCCCAAAACCATGGGGTAGGGTAAATTGGAACCCCTATTGTAACACCTCCCAACCCCTCCCCCCCTTTTCCTGGGAGAGATTCGAGAACAAAGACCACAAACTCTCACTTGCTGTGAGACGTGCCCTGATCCAAACCAGGATCAATCCAATGGAAACAACAGTCAGTTTCTTAAAAGAAAGATTTTAATAAAAGGAAAAGAAGGAGCATAAACCCCTTGTACAGAAATCAATAGAAGAACAACTCACTGACATCACATAGTATACCTGACTCCCCGCCCCCCCCCCCCCCTTTCTGGGAATTATTCCACTGCTAAAGCTAACAGCAAAGCAGCACCATGAATCAATTTACAAGTGATACAGCTCAAGCTTACAAAACTTACTGCTAGGCTTGATTTCATTAGAAGATTATTGAAATATAGAATAGAAACATAGATGTGATTCCTCCCTTAGCCAGGGAACACAGACAGACTCTGAGCAGCCGAGGAGAGATAGAAAAAAGTGGGAGAAAGTGAAAGTAAGAAAGCTTTCCTTTGTTCCCCGTTGATTACATCATCTTCCTCTCTGGGTTGCTTCAGGTTAATCCTTCACAGGTAAAACAGTAATTATAAGTTACTTCATACTTATGACAGAAGGGGATAGGGAATGGGACTTACAGCATCCCCTAGGATTCCCCCATCAAGCCATTCCCTCCCCCACCAACACTGGCAGTCCACCTCCACTGGGTACCCCTGCCAACACCCCCCAAATACCGTCTCCAGATCCTTCCCCCCCCCCCCCCAGTAGCATCTTCTAGAGATTGCTCTGTTCTCACAGCCTTGGGTTTTGGAGCTGGCTGCAGTGAATTCATCCTGCCAGCATCTGCCTGCCCTCAGAGCCTGGGTGGGACATTGGGCTCAGGCTGTTCCTCTGCAAGCCTGAAAACCATGGGGCTGGGGCAGGGCACCCATGGGGGAGTAAGGAATGGTTCTCCTCTGCACACAGGGAATGTGGGAGGTGTGACCTGACTGCAATGGCAGGTTCAGGGCTGTGGGCAGAATGGCAGGGAGGGCTGTGGGCAGCCAACGAGCACCCTGACTCCCCCAGCAGAGAACTAGGATAATGAGCAGGCTGAGCAGCTCCCACCAGCTTCTGATCTGCCAATGGTTTTCAAACTATGGGGGTCATTCCCTGAGGGAGGCACACCCCGCAGTTTGAAAACCTCTGTGCTAAATGAGAGGCAAAAATTGGGGGCAGGGGGATGTGACCCCATGTGTCCCCCCCCCCATATGTCACCTCTAGGGGAAATATGATTTCTTGCTCCAAGTTCTAAAATGCTTAGCTATGGCTCTGATGGCTCGTCTAGACTTAGCCCAGGGACGCTAAATGTGATTTATGAGGTGTTTTCACTGAGTTTGAGTCAATCTCTTAATAATCTGCTTGAGGACAGTGATAATTTATCTAAACTAACTAAAAACCTTTATCTCCTCGTGAATGTATTTACCTCCTTTGTTTTGTGCAGAGATATATCAGTATACTGTAATTTGTTAGCAGAAGAATGTAATTACCTATACTTTGTTCTACTGATACATGAATCAATACAATGTAGTGTTTTAGTGGAAACATACTTAACAGGTTGGTTTCTGTCAAAATCCTCTCCGACAGTGCTAGTTTAAGTATTCTGAACCAGTGTTGTGAACGGAAGGCCATGACTAATATGAATATTCATGACTTGATAATCTAATATCTGGTGAAGTTTTGTTTACACCTCTCTCTGTTCCAGATTAATTTAGCATTGAGCACTGCCTGTACCACTGTCATTGCACAGCAAATTGCACAGGAAGAGGAGGTTAGAAGGAAGGGAGTGATGAAAAGCTAGTTCATTTTAAGAAGAAGTACATACACAATTACCTTATATGCTATAGAAATACTAATTGCACAAGTTTTGGTGAAAAGGAAGGGAGAAGATAAATATTCTCTGGGAAGGTAAAAGAAAATAATTGTTTGCAAAATTTGTAGCAATCAAAGTAGTCTTTTTTTACCTCCTCCCTACCAACTTCCTTCCTCCACCCTTCAAAAAAGGCTAATGATGCTTATCAACCAACATTTTCTCTAATAAGACAATTTGGCAGATAGAGCTGGAGTGATGGGGTAAGAGATTAGGTGAGACATTTAATATAGTTACAAGCAAACAAAGAAAACGGAACATCACACTATAGCATCTGGCAACAGCATGAAGGAAAAAGAGTTCAAATCTCGGCCACCTAAAGTATTGAAACATTGTGCTCTCATTTGAGAAAAACAATAAATTTAAAGCATTCCAACTTCCCTTCTACCTCCACTTACCCCTGCATTATGAGAGGGGAAAGAGCCATGAAGCATGTTGTTTAATTTGTGTGGGAGAGGGCTGTCTTACTGTATATCCTGAGTTAGAGAGAGGGGAAACTAGGAATTCAATATATCCATTTTAATTCTCACACTCTTGGATGGATCTAGTAGCTATCGATTTGGTTATCTGAACATTTAAGACCTATTTTCTTTCCCTATAATTTCTCTGGGCCTAATGTTACCTTTAGTATCTCCACTCACTCCAGTCGAATTTCACGAGTGAAAGTAAGAGAAGAATTTGGCCTCTTTTTGCATTCGTGTATTCTTGTTACTTGAGAATAGAAATAATACCATATGATTTATGTAACTAACCAATGCATTGGGAATTGCAAATCATTTATAATAAATTTGATACAAATCATCTACAGACCAGGAATTATTCACTAAAGTGATGACATTTTAGTAAGTGAATAAATTCAAGAATATTGTATCTGTACCCAGAGAATTTCCATACAGGGCAAAAAAGGTAAAATTTATTAAACAAATTTATTGTTTTCTAACAAGAAAGATTACTTAGCCAGCCCCAGGATTACAGGACACACAGCATCACAACACATAGCAGGGACACCTAGCATCCCTGTCTATGAGAGGGCAGGAATGATCTTTTGCAAAATTCTTTGCTAGGAGGCCACAGAAGATGGCTTTGTAGTCCTTTTTCCTTCCTGGAAAAAGCAGAATCAGAGGTGTAGGCTGGAAGCGAGCTCAAGAGGTCATCTGCTCCAGCCACCTGTACAGAGGGAAAGCCAAATAAACCTAGACTATCCCAGACAAGTGTATGTCCAACTTGTTCTTAAAAACCTTAAATGATGGGGATTCCACAGCCTCCCTTGGAAGACCATTCCAGAGCATAACTGCCCTTTACCCCATAGTTAGAAAGTTTATCCTAATATCTTATCTAAATCTCTTGCTGCAGATTAAGCCCATCACTTTTTTCCTATAGGACTGTATCAAGATATATCACATCTACTGCTTCCCCCTCCCTCTCCCCATCCACAAGGCCAGTAAACCTGTGTAAAGAAACTTAGCTTGGTTTGACATGATTTGTTCTTGACAAATCCATGCTGGCTATTCCTTATACCCCTCTTATCCTCTAAGTGCTTACAAATTGATTGTTTAATTATTTGTTCCAGTATCTTTCCACCTAACTTCACTACCTGGAATGGTCTATAATTCTTTGCTTCCTCTTTATTCCCCCTTTTTATATAGAAGTACAGTACTATGTTTGCCCTTCTCTAGGCCTCTGGGACCTCATCCATCTTTCAGGAGTCTCAGGGATAATTGGTAATAATTCCAAGATTGCTAGTTTCTGAAGTATTTTAGGATGAATTTCATCAGACCCTGCTGACTTGAATACATCTAATTTACCTAAATGTTCTTGTGATGCTAGCAGACAAGCCAAACTATGTATGGCCCATAACAACTTAAAAGACATTGCAATTGTAATCAAAACAATCCACTTATGTAGCGGTATTAAATAATTGTTAATTAGACTAGCAATCCCTAACTCATTCAGTTTGATTGATAAGAATCAAAGAACAGTTGCTAAGTTATTTGTCTGTGTTTATCTTCATCTTGTTAGAAGTTTACCAACGCAACCCATTAGATTTTAGATGCTAATTCCCTTTAATATCTTAATTGCATCTGTGGTCAGTTAAGTTTAAGGGTTAAAGGTTAACTACAATAAACAAGCCACAAACATATGAGTGTCTTGACAGAAAAGTCCTTTAAGATTTATGGTCACAAAGGGGGTTCTCTCTTAAGAAGAGAGCCCCTGAGCAAAAAGTGAGAAATTTTCTTATGGACAGTGGCCAGAAAGCTGGGTCTCCATCTTTATCTGTCCCAGATGCATCTGCAGCAGAAGAAATCACAATGCAAGTGCTGAAAAAGAGATAAGCATGAGAGAGAAATGGCAGAACTGTGGTTGAGGGGGAAACAAAGATTGCTGAGATGGAACAGAATGAGCATGAGACATATGGAGCAGGTGGATGCTGAGGAAAAGGCTCATTGCAAGTGAATAGAACAGCTAGAAGCTGAAAAAGAAGCCCACCTAAGGCTAGAAAGAAACTGCTATAGCCCAACTCCAGGTAATAGAGGAGCAAAAGAAGATTTATAGCCTGGAAGTCCATCTCATCTCGATAACAAAAATTAGGAGTGAATATGTCCCATTTATAAAGATTCTGAAGATATGGAAGAATTTCTGTCTACGTTTGAATGACTGTATGATGTTCACCAGATTCCAGATAAGCAGCAGATGCCTCTCCTACTGACCAGATTAACTAGGAAAGCTAAAGATATTTTCAATGAGATGGAGGTTGATGAGGCTTTGAATTATGTAAAGGATACTGTATTAAAGTGATATCAGGTAACCACACGTTAAAATTTAGAAATGTTAAGATGTCCAATGATTATTTGTATGTGGAGTGTGTTCATAAACTATTATGTTTTGTTAAGAAGTGGGTTACTGGGGAAAAAAGCTTATGGTGAATTTGACAAACTGTTACAATTAGACAGTTGGAGCTACCATATGTGATTAAAAACCGTGATTCAGTTTTACAAGGTGCAGTAATTGCTGATCAATATATTGTAAACAGCACTATGGATAAATGTAAACCCCATTTTAAAAGGGATGAAGGGTTTAAGGGTAAATCTGACCCCAACTTTGTTTTATAAACAAATGCAAGGGAACCCAGAGTTTAAAACCTCTTACCCTAAATGGAAGCCAGTTATCTGTTATCATTGTGGAAGCCAAGGTCATATAAATTGTCCAAATATTTATTATACAATCTGTAATGACAAATTCTGCAATGAATATTAATAATTAGAAATAGATGCAGATGCTAACCAAGTAAGCAGTAACACTGCCACCTTGTGTGAAAAGGTTGCTGGTGTAATAGCATTAATATACATCATTGAACTTTTTTCTGATAAGTAGGATGGTAGTAATAAGGAATTAGAGAATACAAAAGTGATTGGTTTGAAATGTCAGGATTAGTGCAATACAGCATCTGACTTTACTTTGGTTAAAGCGTGTTATGTGCGGAAAGGGGACAAACTGGCAGGAACGTAAACCTTTTGTCCTTACCTGAATTTCTTGTGACTATCTCTTCGTCTAAGATCCAGCTGGAGTATGGAACTTTTAGTGGTAAAATTGTGGTAGGCATTAAGGATCAACTACCCACTGATATTCTAATGGGTAATGATATTACAACAAGGTTTAATTGAGTTAATGTCATAAGTAGGTCCCAGAGGTAGTATGGTTCTCCCCATTTTGAACCTAGTTTAAAGCTCTGCTCATTAGGTTGGTGAGTCAGTGCATGAAGATGTTCTTCCCCGTTTGGGTCAGGTGAACCCCATCTCTTGTTAACAGACCTTCTTCCTGGAACAGCATTGCATGGTCAATGAAGCTGAAGTCCTCCAATTGATATCATCCATGCACCCATGCATTCATTTCCTGGATGTGCATGTCCCTGCCTGGACCTCTATCCTTAACAAGGAGGATGGACAAAACAGTGGCTTATTCCTCTAAACTGTGAAAGCAGCAGAATTATCAATGACATAGCACCTGAAAAGGGAAATCTTTCAGCTTTACAGAGTTCCTGTTCCTTCTGAATGTCGTTGCTTTATTCCAATAGACAAGAAACAGGGTATTTTAATTTTGATTGTTAATTTAAATTAAGCTGATAAATATGAAACCCTATCTTATGCAATTAGTAAGAAAACTTCGGTTCTGTTTTGTAGTGCAACATTCAGGATTTGAATAATCTTTAGCTTTCTTGTTCCAACTTTCAAAATGCCACACAATCCCAGGGCTACATCTCCGCTTCATTCCTTCCTTCCTAAGCCTTCCTTCTCCCAATCTTTCCTTTCATACTGCCCTTTATTCCTGATACTGCCTCTCTCATCTCAGTGCTTGACTTTTGTTCCTTCTAATCACCCCTAAAAGCCACTTCTGTGAATCTTTTCAGTGATTTTGTGTCAGACATCTGTACAGCTTTACGCTTGAATTTTTACCAATTGAAGGCAAATTAATCATGGGTGTAAGTCTTGTCTGTCTGAACTACTTTTGGCAGGTGCTATGTGTTTTAAATAAGGGGCAAAGTACAATATTGGCACTGAACAAATAAAGAAAATAAAAATATTAAAGTACAGCTTATTTTATTTCCAGATTCAATCATCTCTTGAGTCAGAATGTATGACTAGCACTGCTAAGAAAACAAAGACCATTAATTGCTATTGAAAATATAGCCTTTAGTGATTGGTTAGCTCCCAGATTTAAAAAAAAAGCCATTCTCCAGATATTATTTAAGCTTGGAATACAGAGATAGGAAGTTAATACAGAGAGCACACACAATTTTCCTGCAGTAGGGAGGTGGCAGGATCTTTAGCTTGGCACTGTCCTCTTCACTTACCTCCCAGTGGCCAGAAACCCTATATGATCTCCATCCTGAAATCCCATCTTGAATCTCAACTGACCGTAAAGCCAAAAATGAGCATGTAGGCTGGAACCATATTTCTTGGAAGATCAGAATGGGAACCAGCATAATTTCTGGCAGAAGAGGATGGACCAGTGACAAAGCAAAGGTGGAAGGCGAGGAAGAAGCAGAAGTGGATTTGTCTTGTGTAAAAGGATATTCTGACTGATATTCCTGTTGTGGAAGTTTTGGGATGGCTAAGTAGTATGAAGAGCACCATTCTGTTGGGATAGGGGGATAAATAGGTTGTAGGAGAATCAGTATACTTTTATGAATGAGAGATGTAGGACAACTAAAAATGTACTTTTCTTCAGCTCCTTGTTGCAGTTAAGTGAGGACAACTTGGTTTTCCTCAGAACGATAATCATAAGGTCAACAAACTCTGTTCTGTGCATCATTTTGCATACTTGAATGCTCAATGGTGGAAAGATCTTTGATCCTTTAAAAGTAGGATGATCATACAGCAAGTGTGAAAAATCTGGTCAGGAGTGGGGGTTAGGAGCCTATATAAGAAAAAAGATGCAAAAATCAGGACTATTCCTATAAAATTGGGACAGCTGGTTATCCTTTTAAAAATACATTGTTCTAAGCTTTGCATGACACATAGCTGCTATTTGTAGGCTTCTCTCTAGAATAGTTTTTCCTAGCCCAACAATAAACACTGACTAAAACCCTAATATTTCTGAGAAGCCCTGGAGAGGACTTTATTGTGCACTCATTGAAAAGTAATTATCTTTAAAGAACATGTACAATAGCATCAATTTCATTTCAAAATGTAGGACACCGTCTCAAAAAGCCAGGATGATTTATGTTGGTGTCCGAGATAACTAAAGGGAGAGACTCACTTGCTCCCAGATGTGAAGAATATAAAATCTATCTACTTGGAATTGCTATCTAGCATGTAAATGAAATTCTGAAAGTGGTTGGGAGATGATTCTTTTCTATTAGCTATTGTATTTCTGCTCTATGATAATAAAATGTTAAATTACTTTCCAACAGAGTATGATGGATAGGAAGTGAGATAACTTTCCATGTACTTGTGATATGGAACATATACAAAATCATTTTCTCTGTAATTTGCAGAGTTGGTGAAGAGTTGCAAAAATAGCATTCATGAGCAATCATTCAGATTCTCAAGATCTGAATGGTTCACCCATATTAGTACCCCTTATCTGCAAACATTCACACAAACAGTGGTTGTATTATGTTTACTTAAGGAATAGCTGATCTTTATATGACTACTAGTAAGCACATTTATTTGCTATTTGTTGTTCAATATTTTGTTTTTCGATGTAAGAAAATGGATAATCGATTTACAGAGCAAATAGCCCATCACAAACCAACTAGTCAAAGTGATTGGTTTATGAACAACAAAGGTTAATTTTTGTTCATTGAGCTATTATGCAAATACTTTATGAACAGTCACAGAAGTCATGATAAGTTCATGAATGATTTTCTAAGAGGTAAAATGTGTGGTTTGTCAGGTTATTTTCTCACAATGAATAATTTAACTATTTCTAGTCAGCTGCCTTTGCTCAATATTAAGAACATAAGAACATAAGAAAGGCCGTACTGGGTCAGACCAATGGTTCATCTAGCCCAGTATCCTGTCTACCGACAGTGGCCAATGCCAGGTGCCCTGGAGTGAGTGAACCTAACAGGTAATGATCACATGATCTCTCTCCTGTGGTCCATCACCCTCCTCTGACAAACAGAGGCTAGGAATTTATGATTTAAGTAGTAGCCCTATTCCAGTCCTTTGATCTGATCCTGGTTGCAGGTAGGGGAGTACATGAAAGGCAGTAGTTGGTCAGGTTTGAAAGTGCCACGGGCACTTAAGAAAATGAGATAGTAACATGTGGAAAGACTACCAGGCATTCAGAACTAGGGGAGGGAGAACAGCTGATTTCTATATGTGGGGGTGGGTGTGTCTTCCATGGTAGTCCCAGAATGTTACCAAAGTTGGGATTCCAAGGAACAAAGAGCTTAGGTTCAGGACAGGTGGTCCACAAAGCTTCCACAGCCAAGATGCTGAGATTCAGAATTGTTCTCAAAGAGTGTCCCTAGAAAGAAACTTTTTTGTACTGAATTAGTATTACAAGCTAAACATATTTCAGACAAAGAACTGGAAAAATACAACTCTGTTATAATTATCTGTAGAACAGAAGAGTAATAAGACACATTCTGTTGATAAATATTTCAGAATCAGCTAATGCACCATAGATGTAAACAGCATTAGTTGTTGTTAAGAGTACCTATTTGGTGTCTAGTGCTGTGGTATTATAGGCCCAGATTTTTAAATCTATTTAGGCATTGCTGTGCTCAGTAGCATAACACCCACCTGACTAAGGAGCCTATAAATCTCATTTTCATAAGGGACTTAAGGAACTGTTGATGTAATGTAGACTCTTAAGGCTAAAGTCTGTTCTGAAAAATGAGATTTAAGCTTTTAAATCAGAGCACATTATATGTGTCGACTGCTTGCCTTCCTGTGTTTCCACTTCCAGTTTCTGGACACTTTGACATCCTCCTTGCCACCCTCCCTTTACTCATATTTGGAAATGCTGTGTTTCTTTTTTCAGTGCCCATTTCCTCCTGCACACCGTGTTTTGCTGTCTAGCCAAAGGTTCATGAGAAGATGGTAGTTTCTCTCTCTCTCTCTCTCTCTCTCTCTGTGTGTATGCATTTACAACACTTACTAAATTTTCCATGAGTTAAGAAATTACCTGGCTTCCAAATTTAGTGTTTTTATGTGTGTGATTTTTATTAATAGTCAATTTAGATTGGTTGAATGTACTTGGCAAAAAACACTTTCTTGATTTGGCTTTTCATTTTTAAAAGTATTTTCTTTCTCTCTCATGCTTGTTTATTTTTGGCCATGGGTTTTCACATCCCATCTTACTTTTAAGATTTCTTTCCATCCATCATAGAAACTCTACATTTTACAGCATGATTGAAAGAGGGAAGCAAAGTAAAAAGCATGCAAGAAGTGGGACTGCTTCTCCAAAGGCCTTTTCTGTTAATTACAAGGGTGGTAGTAAAGCATTGACAGTAGCAATATAACTAAATGTATCATGTTCCTGTAAATTAAATCTACAGGAATAAATCCCTACTGTTCCCAAGATATTTTGCTCCAGTCACTCTACGCTAAAGTATTTTGGGAGCAGGTTATTTGTTTGTTTTTATGACTCTACAGTTAACAGAACTGATGTGGCAGCAGCCTAGTCATTGCCCAATTCACCCAGGCATAAACACTCCAAACTTCCACAAATTGCAAAGTTTTTCTTTCTTATCAACAGTTTCTTAAGTCTAGTAATGTTTTCAGAATTGCAGCAGCAGGCTGTAAATGATGTATGAAATGAAAAAATTCCTGCCTAGCCAGCGCACTGACAGATTATAGAGATACCTCTTTAAAGTCACAGCCATGCATTTTAATCCAATATTTAGCTCTGACATAGAGAGGAATAAAGCCCACTAAGCAAAGAAGAATCAGCCAAAACAAATACATATGTAACCCACGTAGATAGGAATAAATCATTTACTTTCCAGTTCTGTGCTATAGAATTCTATTTGGTTTAAAGTATTTGCACAGATTATCAATTCATACCCTTGCTAGAGATTACCACTGGATTTCGTATAGGAAAGGTCTAAATACTAAAAGTGAAAATTATACTAGAATTCATTTTCTTTTCTTCTAGGAATCTAGTGCCAGTCTTTACCATAAGATAGTTACATACACAATTAGCAGTTTCACGTTTCTTTAATGAACAACACTCTAAAGTATTATAGCATAGTGGTTACAACGTACCCTAGCTAGACTCCTGAACAAGAGATTTATTTTCCTTTAAAAAGGAAAAATATAACACCCCTTCTAGTGTGCTGAAATAGCAACTACTTCTTTGCAGTCACTCAAGAATCTGTACTGCCATCTTGTTTGGGAATGTTTTCATATCACCTTAGTGCAGGTAGAAACAGCAGGTGCAGTTATGGCAGAACACCAGAAAATAAGAAAAACATAAAAGTGTAGGTAGTTGGTTAGTTTTATCACTGGAATGAGGAGGGAGATCCCCCTCTTCCCTTCAGTCCTCCCCCCTACACAGAAAAGTAGGTGCAAATACACCTAATGGCTTGCTTTGTGTTTTACAAACCTGGACTTTGTACTGATGCTGTGGCTTTGAAATCAAGTTCTGTCTGTAAAGAATAGTGGAGATATAATATATTAGGACATCATGCAAACAAGCACACATCATCCATCTCATATCAGCAACCACAAGGGAAAAATCCACAGTGGATGTATTGCAATGGAGCCAGTTTTATAAACTGTGACAGCAGTTAGCATAAAATGGCTAATCAATATAATTTCAAAATTAGAGTCTAGTCTGTTCCCCATGTTGATATTAAATGAGAATATACATGATTATCAGGAGAAAAGAAGCCTATGTAATAAAATATACTAAGTTTCAAAATAACATGTAAACGTATCTGGAAAATAGCCTTTGGATTCCTTGTCCTTTCCCTCAAAGTTCCACATTTTTCACAGCACTATTATTTTGTATTTTTAAACCATGGAAGCAACAAAACAAAACCTCCCATCTTACTTTAGAGGCAAAATCATAGCCCCATAGACCTGTTCCAAGAACTGAACCAGTTAAAAAACCCATCATGTATAACCCAACATCGGTCCCTAGCACTGATTGCTGCATACATACTCTTTCTCCCTTGACTTTACATCACTACTCTCCACCACAAACAAGTTGCAGATTAGTTGAGCTGGAATTCGAAAGGAGGTGGCACTGAACAACTGCATCAATTGCTCTAGCCATCTCTACATGATACATCTTGGTCTCTTATCTGTTTTTCTATCAATAGAGAAGAAAGAGGCAAAGTGGTTCCCTGTTTGAAAACAGTGTTTTCAGTTTTTTACAGTCTGGCACTGAAAGCATTTTACAGTAAATGATTCCAGGCTTCCTGACCATTTCATTAAAAGTCAGCAAACAGCTCTGAATACAGCAGGTGTTAATGTCCCAAGGTTTTTGCCTTTATATGGCAGGTGCAAGTAATCTTTTGCATGACTGAACCGATAGTAAATTTTATATGAGGTTTGAAATTTCTATTATTGCTTCAGTAGGATTTTGTTTTTCTTTTGGGGAAACAATTTCCTTTCTTCCTCTTCTTGTCTCTAATTTCTCTCCTCACATTCATATTGTTTAAATTAGGCATTTGGATTAGAGCCTAGAGATTTAGGATTTTTTTGTTATTACAACGTTTAAAACTTGCTGTGAAATCTTGCATTTTTCTGAAGCAGTACTTGCTGACAGTTCATTGATCAGGACACACAAGTGAATGAATACAGATACAGGGATGTATTTTAAACAGCAGGCTGCATCTTTCTTTAAACTGATCATCAGAGATAGAGCAGATAGTGCCAATCTCCCCATACCACGTATTTAGAAAGGTCTACTGTGAAGTTTTACAGGGCACCTATCTGGGTTTAATTTTCACTGCCTACCCCAAGGATTCTGCTTGCTCTGCTTGCTCCTCTCACCTTGAAACTGGAATGGAAGGTATCAAAGACAGTCCCCAGTTTGTACTTTGGATCTGCATTGTAGTAGAAAGGGTTAGATTTTTTAATAGCCCTGGGGTCTATCAGCAAAACCACTGGTCTCTTATTATCTGGTCCTGGGCCCTTTGCCCTCTTATCCACACTGGACACCAGGAACAAGTTGCAACAAACCAATATTCACATAATGCCTTACATTAAATTCCTAAATCTCATAACTATTTAACCTAACCATGCACATAAGAAGAGCCAAACTGGGTCAACCAAAGCTCCATCTAATCCAATATCCTGTCTTCCGACAGTGGCCAATGCCAGTGCCTCAGAAGGAATGAACAGAACAGGCAATCACCAAGTGTCTCCATGATGAGTAAGAGGAAAAAAACTGTTTTGGCTCCGGCCAATTCAACCCTGGTGGATAAATTCCTCCCTGACCTCTGAACAGGCAACCTTAACACACAGTTTATATAGCATACAACTGTAGGGGGGGGGGGGGGGGAATGATTGACTCAGCTAAAAATGAGGAAAGAGTCCTGATAAATGCTGTGCCAGGGTTTAAATAAATGACTATGGGAAGCAAGAGCCAATCATCTTGCATCTCTCTAGCTGGCTAATGGACAGCAAAGCATGCCCGGGGAGGAGAGGCCTACCCTGAATATACTCCCCCTTTTATGCTAAAGCTATCCAGCACCTTGGAGATCCAATCAAGTTTACTATCCATTAAATTGGTTGATAGCATTGTAGTAGAAAGGGTTAGATTGTCGTTACTCTTATTCAGTAATAACACTGATCATCAGTGCTTGGTATCTGAAAGTTCTCAAACTGGAAGTTGTAGAATTTTTTCAATCCAGCTCATTTTCACTGGTCACCCTGACAATGTTCCCACTCTCTACTCAGTCACAAAATCTGGAACTAGAAGAAAAATCTATTAATTCATTGAATCTGTCTTTATCCCCGTGCAGGATGATTCCCTATTGTATATTTAATAGTGCGTTCTCTTTCTTTGATGGTAGCATTGTCACTAAAATGCAGCCATTGCAGGCAGTTTTGTCACAGCTACACTTCCCTCATGCTCTCTGGAGTTTCTGACGCCCACATTTCTTTTCAAAGAGCCTTATTAAAAACTTTTTTTTAATTAGCTTCATGAGCGTGTAGACTTTTGTCATCTGATGGACTAACAGGGACTTGGAAATGTCCTGCACTAGGAGTTGCAAAGTTGGGTGACCTCCCCATGCCTGTTACCATTGCTTTTCACAGAGGGTTTTAAACCTGGTTTGCTGGATTAATTTATAGTGAACTAACCTTATCACTCTCCATACACCCTAATTGGGTTCTTTTCTGTGTCCCAATAGTGTACTCTAACAGAGAATGATAGCATGGAAGAGCTGTATTTGTACTGTATTGCAATGCTTACCGACTGTGTGTGTGTGTGTGTGTGTGTGTATTTCTCCTCCCATTACATTTGTGACAAAAATGTATTTGTTGCAGAGAGACTCCCTCTTAGTCCTCATTAGGCTAATAACAAATTTCATTTTCTCCACAGTGACTGTTGGAGTGTGACTGTGCAGTTAGTCACTGCTCCTCATTATACAGCAGAATAATAGAGATTTCAATCTTGGCGCTGGGTGATTGTAAACGTGCTTGTTATCTCATTGTGTCTACCCTCAAGGTCGAAGAAGTTCAGTATATGTAATCTACCTGTCTTGACTGACCGGAGGAAGTGGATATCTCTTCTATAATAAACTAAAGGCCAAACTGAATATTAAGCCATAACCCATGCTGGGGGAAGCTTCAGAAGGGTCTGCTTCAACAAGAATCCCAGTAGACATTCTGGCAGAGAGCGCTATAATTTGCAAATAAATGAAAAAATCCTTACTACCATTGAGAGTGGTAAGGACCAAGGTACAACAAACTGCTCAACACTGCACCAGTACATATTGGCTGCACTTATGTGAGCATCCATGTAGAAGCGGATGCAGTCAACATCAGAAACATATATGATGGGATCAAGAAAGCCTTGGGTCCAACTTCAAAAGAGAGAGCCCCATAGAAATCAACAATAGGGGAAACAGTCAAAGACCACATCAAGCAGATGGATCGCTGTGTAGAACACTACTCTGACCTTAAATCTCATGAAATATTGTTACAAACGCAGCCATCAATGCTATCAAAAGTGTGCCTGTTGTGAATCAACTCAATGATGAACCAGCAGTCAAGGAGCTTGCCATACATGGCCTCCCCAGTGGCAAGGCCCCCAGAAAAGATTGCATAGTGTCCAAGGCCATAAAATGCAGAAAACCAATTCTATTACATCATCTCCATTAGTTGCTCTGCCTGTGCTGGAAAGAAGGCAAAGTTCCACAAGAAATGAGAGACATCAACATCATCACTCTCTATAAAAACAAGGGTAACAGGAGTGACTGTGACAACTATCATGACACTTTCCTTCTTAGTTTTATGGGTCAAGCGTTTGCCTGAGTTATCCTAAACAGACTTTAGACTCTTGTAGAGGGTCAGACAGTGCGGCTTCAGAACTGAAATGTCTACTATTGACATGATCTTCTCACTGAAACAACTTCTTGTTGCCAAGAAGGCTAATGGCATTTTGCACTGTATAAGTAGGGGCATTGCCAGCAGATTGAGGGATGTGATTGTTCCCCTCTATTCAACATTGGTGAGGCCTCATGTGGAGTACTGCGTCCAGTTCCGGGGCCCACACTACAAGAACGATGTGGAAAAATTGGAAAGAGTCCAGAGAAGGGCAACAAAAATGATGAGGGGCCTGGAGCATATGACTTATGAGGAGAGGCTGAGAGAACTGGGATTGTTTAGTCTACAGAAGAGAAGACTGAGAGGAGATTTGATAGCTGCTTTCAGCTACCTGAAAGGGGGTTCTAAAGAGGATGGCTCTAGACTGTTCTCAGTGGTAGCAGATGACCGAACAAGGAGTAATGGTCTCAAGTTGCAGTTGAGAAGGTTTAGATTGGATATTAGGAAAAACTTTTTCACTAGGAGGGTGGTCAAGTATGGGTTGCCTAGGGAGTTGGTAGAATCACCTTCCTTAGAAGTTTTTAAGTTCAGGCTTGATAAAGCCCTGGCTGGGATGATTTAGTTGGGGATTTGTCCTGCTTTAAGCAAGGGGTTGGACTAGATGACCTCCAGAGGTCCCTTACAACCCTAATAGTCTATGATTCTATGATTCTATGATACAAGAGAAATGTGGAGAACAATAAAAGCTCCTCTACCTAACCTTCATCTCACAAAGGCTTTGCACTTTTGCAGTAGAAGTGGACTATTCATGCTTCTAGAAGAGATTGGATGTCCCTCCAAGATCTTAAGCATGACTCGATCCTTCTATGAAAACATGAAGGGAGTACTATGAGCGCTGCTCCTTATACAAGCCATGAAGAGTGAAAGGGAAAGAGAATCTGTACATCTGTGTTAGAAGCAGGCACTGTTTGGCCTTATGTTATTAATGTGGGTAGTAAATTACATTTGAAGCTACAACAGATGTGTTGCAGTTTTTTGTTCAGATTTGGACTTTTAATCACCGTGCACTTATTAGAACAGACGTTGGCCAATGACCATAGACACAAGTGCATTTTTAAAAAGTGAGACAAAATACCCAGTACCTTCACATGAAAATAAAATAAAACAAATGTATATGTATAACTTGATGGATTTAGTTAATTAAAAGTGACCAAGAAACAGTATAATTTATAATTATGATGTACAAAAAGCTTCAGGGGGAGAAAATACTGGGAACTAAAGGACTCTAATCTAACACTGAAATCTATAGCAAGAATTGATGGCTGGAAGCTGAAGCCAGACAAATTCAAATTAGAAATAAGGAACATTTGTAACAGTGAGAATGATTAACCTTTAGAACACATTTCCAAGGGAAGTTGGGGATTCTCCATCTCTTGATGTCTTCAGATCATTTCTGGAAGCTATGGTTTAGCCACACACAGTAAAAATACTTTATGGACTACAGGGATGAACCCTCCCTAGTTTTCAAGGACTATTCAGTACCTTAGCCTCACAAATGTCGTTTGGGGAGTAACCTGCACCCAAAAATGGACATAGCTGTATGTATGCTTCCCTGTATGTGTAGCTATGCTTGGTAGTCTGCCTTATTCCAGAATGCCTCCAGATGCACTTGCCTGGAATGCTGCAGGTCACCACCACCTAGAACTATGGGCTGTGCCTTTAGGATATGATCTAGGCAATGAATTCTGAACTATTCATCCTTAAGAGCAATGTAAACTGTTGGACTGGACTATGACATCCTGAAAAGTCCCCAAATGTATGGAAGAGCACCCACTGATTACCTTGCATTCTTGAAAAAATTAACATGAATAGTGCATGGGCAGTGCTGTGCTGCTCAACTTAATGCAGTGTGCTCTAGAGTAGCATAGTTACTTTACAGGAACAGAGCTGGTAATTAAACTGGACCATGAACAAGTGCTGGGATTGGAGTTGCAATTCACTTTCACATGGGTAATAATGGACTATTTCAATTTCTAAAAAGATTGAGAAAAATATATTTGGTAGAAGCATGGATTTGACTAGTCTTCTGTAAATAACTTTTACTGTTTTGGTTTGTTTGGCCAAAACATTTGTTAGAAATGTGCACAGTTTCAAAGAATAAAAGTATTTCTAAAAATATTCTGAAAATTAAGAGCCAAATTCTGCTGCCAGTCCCCATAGGTTAAAACTCTTCTTGCCCCAGTAGAAGTACTCTGAATTTACAAATTAAAAATTTCTCTCCCACTTTAACCTCAAATATCGTGAGTTATGTTTTCACTTTCCTTCTCTGTAGAGCATGTCTGATGAAACATAAAATACTGTTAGAAATCCAAACTCTAACTGTATGTCAAGCCTATTACAATGCCTTTAACTGCACATTACATTATTTCTCCATGAAAACTTAGCTCCTAACATTGAGTAATGCATTAATTTCTTTGTGTATATTAAAGATCTATTGAGTTTCAGCTATAATCTTCCCTTTTGGCATAGAATGAACTGCTAAAGTTTGCATTTAAAAGAGGAATGCTCCTGTTTTTACCAGACTTCTTAGGATGATTTTTCCCTCTTGCATTACATTTATTCTAGGACTGTCCAACAATTTTTTAAAAATTGAGATTAATCATGAGATTAAAAAACTAGTCTCAATTAATTACGGTTTTAGTTGCACTTCTAAATAGTAATAGAATACCAATTTAAATATGTAATAAATATTTTGGATTATTTTCTACATTTTCAAATACACTGATTTCAATTACAAAACAGAATACAAAATTTACAGTGCTCACCTTATATTTTTTACAAATATTTGCACTGTAAAACAAATATTTTTAAATAAGTATTTTTAAATTGACATTACACAAGTACTGTAATACAATCTCTTTATCATGAAAGTGCCATTTACAAATATAGAATTATTATTACTTTAGAGCTTACAAGTCAAAGCACAAAAGAATATACAAATGTTTAGCATATCTGGCACATAAATACCTTGCAACATCCACTCTAGAACAATAAAGGGATTGCACTACGGTACTTGTACTCAATGAATTGAAAAGAAAACTATTTCTTTTGTTTATCTTTTTGCAGTGCAAATATTGGTAATAAAAATAATATAAGGTGAGCACTGTACATTTTGTATTCTGTGTTGTAACTGAAATCAATGTATTTGAAATGTAAAAAAAATCCAAAAATATTTATAACTAGCGAAAATACCCGGCGTTGCTCGGGTCAGTCGGAGGTGGGGAGGGGGCAGAGAGCTGAGCGAGTGCAGGGTCCGTTGGAGGGGGCAGAGATCAAACCTGACACCCCCACCTCACCCCCCCAACCAAACCCGACACCCCCACCGCACTTACCCCTCAACCAACCCCGACTCACATTTTCACCCCCCCCACCCAAACCCAACACTCCCACGTCTCCCCCTACCAACCCCAACGCCCCCTGACCAACACCCACACCTCACTCCCCATAGACCAAACCTGACACACCCACCTCACTTTCCCCCCCAACCAAACCCGACACTCCAACCTACCACCACAAACAAACCCGACACCCACACCTCACTTACCCCTTGACCAACCCCGACCCCTCTCCTCACCCCCCCAACCAAACCCAATTAGGGTAGCATATGTGTAACTACATGCCATAGTGGAAAGCGCAGAGTCCACATAGGTGTGTAGCTACACACATCATGGAAAGACTGGCAGAGAGGAAATAGAGGGGACAGACTGCAGCAGCTCCCCTCTGCTGGAGCCCTTCACTGATGCAAGGAAGGGGGGCAGCCTTTCCCTGCTGCTAGAATCTTTTCTTCCATCAGGGAAGGCCACTAACAGTGGGGAGGCAGTGGAACATTACACTGCTAAAAACAGCAGCATGGACAGAAAGGCAGGGCCTGGGCAAGTAGAGAGCCGCATATGGTATGTACTCAAGTATGTACATGCACCCTTCAGGTATGTCTTTACTCTACTTGGCTAAACCATCCCTCACTGCTGTTTATACTGGTACTAGGGGGACTATGCACTGCCAAAAGAAGGGCGCAGAGAGATACACCCTAAATTATCAGGATCGCCTTTTGATGGTGTTATGCTGGTTTCCTTTGAGGATGAGTACTTAGAGATCAGATATGAAGTGATCGCTTTGTGAAAAGTGTTTACCTGTGTAAATAATGTAATGTTTTTGTCTTTTACCCTATGTGAGTTCATTGGAGAACTTAGTAACTGTGTGGTTTTAGCCACCCAGTTGTTGGGTCATTTGATGCACTGGATGAGGTACACCATATGTTGTGATGATTCATGGATCCTATGCACTTTTTTGAAAAGTTTGTTGTTGCAAGTACTGATCATCATAGCAATGGAGATGTGTCTACAGGTTTTGCATCTGTTGTAAGGTCTGGTGATACTTTGAATTGATGTGCCTAGTCTTTGGGGAGCTTGCTTCTGATAAGCATGTTGAGAGTTGCAACTGGGAAAACTAAGGCACTTTAGTTTTCCCAGTTGCAACATCTCAACAACAAAGGCAACTTTGGCGCCTTAGTTTTCCCATCTTTGGGGTGAAAATGAAGTTCTGACTCCATTTTGAAAAGTGCCAAAGTCCATATCGCTGAGGGAAAACCATATAAAAATCTTATCCTAAAAATTTTAAATCACTTCTAATTCATTTTTTATACAAAACCACCAACACATTCCATGCCAGGAACAGTTTTTAAGTCAGATTATGAAGGATGTTTTCTCCAACCAGGGTTGATTTTTCAGATAGGTGAATATAATTACAGAAGATGTTTGGCAAGGGCACAGGGATCAAACACTTTTAATATTACAAAATGCCATAGAATTCTAACAACCACAAGTCGTTGGGGCCTTTTTTCTCACTATTTTATTAAGAAATAAATTTATTGTGCAGTAGCACTCATCATGTGGTGGGCACTATACAGGCATAGGAGAAGAGGTATTATGTACCCCCAAAGAACTTCCTTTTAAAAAATGTTTCTAAAAGATAACATGTTCTAAAACACTGTCCTTTAAAGCTTTGCTGAGACATTGGTTCAATTCTGAGTCAAGGTTGGTCTTTATTCAAGTAAATACCTATTTCTATAAAAACGAATTCCATATTTGTGGTGAAAATATTGGTATTTTAATAAATTGCATTCCACTTAAAAATAATTTCACAGCTCTGGTCACGTTTATTCCATCTGTTCTTCCACCAACAGCTTATTATTGTCTGTTTGCCTTTTCCCAAATACTGCCAGTCTGATTTCACAGACTGCATTTTCTGACAGAAAATATTTTTAGCATTCATTCCGTGCATTTTATTTCTGATAATGCTTTGCAAAAAGTTGCTTTGAAACTCTAGAGCAAAATTTTCTTTCAAAAAGGTAAACCCTTTTCATTTTGTTGCAATATCTCATATACTGGTTATGTGTGGTGTCATACAAGTTGTATATGGGCACATACCACATGACTATTTGGGTCATACGTGACGTATTTATTGTTACTTAGTTTGTTCTTTGGGACTCAGATTTATAGGTGCAGAGATATCTTGTATTTAATTATGTCCCATTAGCAATTCCCTGTCATTATTATGGCACTAGAAAATGAGCCATAAAAGTAAATATGGCTGTGAGTTATTGTAGAATGGCTACTGCTTTCCCCAACCCCAGTCATTTAGCAGCTGATACCCATTTTCCTGTACTACCATTTCACATAGGGAGATTAAATAATGGTGTGTGTCCTGCACACTGCAGGAAGACAGACAAGACACCAGGGATGTGGTTTAACTTGGCCACAATTTTAACTATTTAGTAATTCATCTGGGAACTAGCTGGCAACAAGTCATCCTGTGCAGGTTATCCTTTTTTTGTAATCTATCCCTCCTGCCAGATGTGTGGGGGGGTATTATTTGATTTCCCCACCTATCCTTGCCACCTGGACCCCACCACCATTACTGTGACTCTGACACCCCCTACTTCTCACTCCTTATATAGTAGTTAAGGGAGAAAGAAGGGGTTGCTTACTTGCTGTCCCAAACATTGAGCTCCAGCCCCATTCCGCACCTTCTGTAGGAGATGCCTTTTCCTAATTCTCTTCCAATTGCAGTTTGTCAGGAAGAAGGACCTCCTACTGAATGAGCACCTGCACTGGTCACATGCTAAGTTGTAACAAAAAGAATTTTACAACCCAACCTGTCCACCATTCCCCTGCTGAGAGGAAGGTGAAATATCTCCACCCAGACAATGCCTTCCCAGCTGCAAAAAGTTAACTACTATGACACACATAGAAAGGCCCTCAAACCCAGTCCTACTCTAATCCCAAGTGGGGGTGATGGGGAGCTTTTCTTCCCAGCACAGAATGGCACCCTGGGCATGGGGAGGAGGTTATAAGCCCTCCTCTGGGGGGGGGGGGATGCCAGTAGGTTTATGCTGCACCCTTGTGTCCAACCAATCGGCCACAACGTCCCCCACCCCCAACCTTCTCACGTTCATGAGGAGAGAATGGGGACTGCAATCCTTAGGATCAAGGGTTCTCTTTTCCCTTCTGGCCCAGACAAAGCCTCTAAAGGTGAGAGGCAGTATTTACTTGAAAGTGCATTCATATTTTACAATAGCCAAACTTGTGGAAGCTCAAAATGCTGCCAAAGATTTAACGACCATTAACCACCCTATCAGGCTAACCAAATTTCAAAGCAGTCTCAATAACATTTTAGATCATTTTCTAGAATCTAACTTTCAAGTATATAAAGTGGCAAGAATGAAAACCTAGACATTTTTCTGTATTGGCACATGCACACTGGTATT
Organism: Sternotherus odoratus; assembly: GCA_032164245.1. Classification (NCBI taxonomy): domain Eukaryota; kingdom Metazoa; phylum Chordata; order Testudines; family Kinosternidae; genus Sternotherus; species Sternotherus odoratus. Next base: position 60,360,389 of record JAVMKO010000004.1, read on the forward strand.
TAAGCAAACATACACTTTTTACATTCTCAGATTGGGGCCCTCAACATTTTAATGGGCACCATTCACTCCTCTGGGTAAAACTCAGCAAACAGACCACTGGCACTCATCACATCAATAGTTTGATTTCTAGCTCTGTGCAAAAAGCTACTATAAAAAACTTTTTGAAAAATGGCTATATTTTCCTGGACATATATCTTTGCTACCATCTAGCTCAAATGACTCCAAATTTGTGTTACTAATTTGTGATGCTGACATGCCAGCAGGTCAGAGTCATAGGCAAATTCACCTGTGTGTGAATTTCAAATGTTGTTTACCAATTAACTCAAATGGTTCAAAGGAAATATGAATGATATGGTCTTCGTTTATTGAACCTATTGAATGTTATCACAATACATTACGTACATCCCTGTTCCCTATATTAAAAGTGTGTGTTAGAATGAAGGTGATTATTTACTTGATGAAAACGAATGAAGGATTGTTTCAGGCTATTACATTGTGTTTGCAGCACATTTACCAGTCACAGGAGATTGGAGCCTTGAAAATGTAAAAGATTGCTATTTTCAAAGTCTGGGGCATTGTGTTTGACAATAGAAATTCACAGACTGTTTGTTTGCATTTAATTAACAAAGGAAGAGCCCATGCTGTGAATAAATACGCCTGCCAGATTGCCTTCTGTGGAAAGACACTGGGGGTATGGTTAGACTATAAATTATAGCGCGTTTATTTGTAGCGCTTCCCAATGTAGCGCAATAGGTATCACGCTAGAGTCTGTGCAGATTGAAACCTTTTAGTGCTAAAGAATGGATACATTTGTAGCACTTCTGACGGCAGTCACAGTAGCGGGATAGGGCAGGTATCCCAGCATTCAGCTGGGTGCAACGTGCTTTGCAAAGGAGGGGGTTGAGGAGGAACTAGGAAGTTGTTCACAGGGAGACGAGATCTGGCTGTCAGAGAGTTTTCGTTAGCGAAAACTGACAGGCTGTCTATTTCAGACACACAGCTCCGTCCACAAGCATTTTCACTGGTTATTTGCTGTGTGAGTTGTTAGAGAGAAACTGCAAAGCTACTTCCGCTTTTATAAAACAACACCTCACGTCATTTGCCTTACATGGCATGTTTATTGTCTTAAATGGCTTGCTGATGGCTTTACATGGCTCAGATTCATGCAAGAGATCCCATGGGTGTCCACATTCCCACCCTTGTGCTATAGCACTAGCGCAAAAAGGCTTATCACTCTCGGAAAGGAGGTTTAATACTTGCTCTTTAAACAGTGAGTCATTTCGCAAAATCTCCCTTTGAAGTGTGTACGCTAGGAAAATTATTGCGCTACTGGAGGGTTTTTGCACCGCAAAGTGCCAGTCTAACCATGCCCTGGATGGGATCCAGGAATCGACCCTATATTGCTGAACTATTTTGGATTCTTACAGAGTGGGATACCGAACAAGGGGATGGAGAGCCCCAGAATTACCACGGGTAACCCTGAGAGACTTATGGAAAACTAGCAGATCAGAATATCTGTTATTTTGGTCTTACAAATGTGGACTCACCTGTTAATGTGTATTACCTGCTTTACCCTCTCAATAACTTTCTTTCTCATAGCAATAAACCTTTAGTTGGTTTGCTATAAAAATTTGCTTTCGCATTCTGTTTGGTGAGATCCAGAGTACCAATTTGACCTGGGGTAAGCAACTGGACATTTGAGAGTAACCTAATGTGATGAGGTATTTTGTATAGTGACCAACGTCAAAAAGTCCAGTTTGTCTGGGTGGCAAGGTAGGCTGGAGAGCCTAAGGGAACTGTTTGTAACTCCACGATAAGACTAATAGTGATACAAATGTTCACATTTGTTACTGGCTTGGTGAAATCTAATTATACCACCAGTTTGGGTTATCTACCCTGTTTTTGACAGTCTGACCTCAGACACTCAGACATTCCAGACAGTGTGACACCTGCATCCCCCTGAGGCACACCAGATTTCAAAGGAATCTAACATAGCATGTCAGTTTTAGAGACTGAGAAAGCTTGACCTTTTAACAGAAGCTGTGATTCAACTTAACAAAAATGAAAAAGCCACATGGGCGCAGTGGGGACCAAATATCCATGTTTACTGACTATACACAACATGCAAGGCCTAGCTATGTATACACTGCTGCTCTAGCAGGTTTCTAAACATAGAACAGTCAATGGCACTAGAGGGTTCACAAAATTATTTAAAGGAATACTACCCAGTTTTACACACAGTCTCCATTCACATTCTGCAGAATGTGGTAGCACAAGGCCTGAAAAACTCTGGAGCCACTTCATCCCTTCTCACATAGAGTACTTAACTCCTACAAAATCAAGTGAAAGGTGAGTATTCTTCAGACATTGTCTGATCTCATGCTATATCCTGGGATGGGAAATAGAAAATCAAAATCTGGCAGATTCATTTCCCCTATCATTTGTGTGTATAACTGCTGCCAGTGACACCAGAATGGTCCAGTTTCAACCCGGTTAGGAATTCTGTTCTAATAAAAATAAAACTATGGCTGAAGTCCCCACCTAGAGCCATATGCCAGCTTCTGAATCAGGGAATTTGAAATAAGTTCACCTTCCAGGTATCTTCCCTGCCTACAAACACTCAAGAGTCATGTGGGAATATGGAACACAGGTATCTTTTTGTTTGGGTGTTAAGACAATCAAAAGAAACAAGAGAACCCAATTTTGAACAGAAGAAAAAGAAAGCCACATGAAGATACCAGCAGTTTTAACACACACCCCATCATGCCTAGCTTAGAGAAGCCCAAAACTTTGTTTCACCACAAATCTCACCTACCTAAGGCCCCACTCATAGGTCAAGTCAGTCATTGTCAAGGGGCATCTATGGGTGGCTGTCCTCCAGTCCTGACCTCAGCCAGGTCCTGCTCCACTGTACAGCTATTTGGTGAACTTTGGTGATTTCAGCTCTGCTTCCCCAGTCATACTGAATCGTGCTTCTCATCATTCCTCAAATCACTAGAGAAAAAAATGAAACTTGTTTTATTTACTAGTTTTTCCTCTTCTGCTCTTGTCTCTGAAGCCAGACAAGGTGATTTAATCATTTTAAAAATACACAAAGAAAGCTTGGTCTCCTAGCAACAGGAATTGCTTGAAAACTCCTAGACCGAACATTCTCCTTGTTGTTTTCAAGATGCTGCCCATTTACCAATAGTAGAATAAAGGTACTCACATCACATTCACATAAATGTAATTTGTTTAAATAATGTCAACTTTTATTGCTTCACAACACTGAATACGTAAGGCAGGACATCAAGAACTCAGATGTGTTCCAGAATGAAAATGAAAAACAAATAACTTGTTACAGACAAGACGGTGTGAATAGCTTCATTTCCTTACAATATTAATCAATATGTACAACATATAGACCAGTGGTGGGCAACCTGCAGCCACCGGGGTGCATGTGGTGCATCAGGGTAATCTGACTGTGGGCCACAAAACATTTTTCTGACATTGACCATCCACAGGCACTACCCTTCACAGCCCCCCAGTGTCCACGGTTCTCTGTTCCCAGCCACTGGGAGCTGTGCAAAGTGGCGGCTAGCATGTCCATGCAGTCCCTTCACCTGTAGGTGCCCCTTCCCACAGCTCCATTGTACATATACTGTGGGGAAGCCATTTTTTATTATATGTATGAAATTGTATGTCAGTATCACTGAGCCAACCACATTGCAAGGACTCTGAGAAACATTTTCAAAAGTTTTGAAGTCTCCGTTTGTGGGTTACCAGCTAGAGACACCTTGTAACTATCTGAAATTGGATACCCCCAAATCAGAGGTCACCACTTTAAAATGTTGACCTGTATGAATTACCCCAGACAGCTCTGCCATGTCATTTAAATATGGATTTATAACTGTCATTGGTGAACAACAAAATTCATTGTGGATAACAGTCCAAACGTTCAGCTGTTCATCCAGACCTGAGCCATACTTCTTGGGTAAACCAAAAAAATAATAATCAGGTAATTAATTTCTGGTAAGAATTTCTGTATGTATCCACTCAGACCACCCCTTCTTGTGGCAATTGGCATTGCCCAGACCATGTCGAAAAACTATATTAAGTTAACTATAAACAAAAGTTAACTGAGGTGATCCAAACCCTCCATGTCAGTTTCTGGAATTAGAATTGTGGCTACAGAAACCAACTCTGCAAGGTGCTGAGCCCTTCTTGTGAAGTTCTGAGAATCCTTTTTTAAAAGCAAATAGTGGCTGAGAACGTTTGCCCCCTTGCAGAAGCAGTTATTAAGATAGGCTGCATAATAACATAGTAAGGTGATAATCAAAGATGGGAAGGGGAATTGAAGTATGTCTGACCTTACTGGGATTTTTATAAGACCTGTTGAAATGCAATAGAGTTGATTCTGAGACACGGAAGTTATTCATTGTGTTTTTATTTTTAAAGTGTCACCGTCTGGAACTTATTGCCACAGGATATCACTGATACCTAGAGCTTAGTGGGACTAAAAGCAAACTTTTATACTGATAAAAATACCTACGTACATTAGGCAGGGTAAGTTATAATAAACCCTCCTCTTTCATGGCACGCACCAGCCACTAATTGTCAGGGCTTAGAAATAAATTTCCACTATTAAATGGTTATTCCATAATTGTTCATTAGTCTGATGTGCTGCTTTTAACAATGGCCACCTCTTGTTATACTATTGGGATTCTGAAGCATCATGTACTCAATTGTGAGATGCTACATAGGAGGGACAAACTCCTTCTGAAGCATCTCTGTATCCAATTACCCATATGATTATATCAGTGACCGCTTTTAGTTACATGGCCAAATATTACTAATGTTTATCATGTTCTTCACTCATTTAAAAAATCAGTCACCGTATTTGTCTTGAAAATTTCCTGTGGCAATGAACTGCACCGACTCATTTTATGTTCCATTCATTTTTGTTGTTGTAGTACTAAAAGTACTACACCTTAAACTGGCTATAAATTACTAACACAGAGTAATCACATTAACGTACTCCATGCCAGCAGGAGATCTGTTGAAAAGACATTAAATAGTGCCTCATAATATCTCCTCCTTTGGTAAACTAGCTACATTTAGATAATGTGTCTGTTAGTCTATGGGCACATACTGTCAAATTACAATATAATCTTGAGGACTTTATAATATTTAACACCAATGGCTACATGCTTGAACCAGCACCGTTTACTAATTATTTAACGAGTCTACTATATAGGGCCAAATCACAAAAATAATCATCCAGATTCTAAAATCAGTATAGCTAATTTAAAAATAAGTTTGATCATTAAAGTAGTCAAGTCTCTGTTTGAAACAGATGACAAAAAGATGGTGTTACTAAACTATCATGAGGTGTACCGGTTACAGGACCAGTTAGAATTTTTTTAATTGGGTAGTCAAGGCTTCAGATGCATATGGCAAGTTTTGAATGCATGTCTGCTTCCACTAAGGTTATAACCTCTAACCAGATATTTATAAGCTGAAATTGAATTCACTCCTGCAGCAGCAAAATTCTACTATCAACTATATGCTTTTTTTTTTTTTAGCAGATACTCTAATTCCCTTGTCTAAAAGATAGGAGCCATAGAAAAGGTTGCATATTTTTCTCTTCCAGCTAAAGGATGAGTGATGCTACGTACATTAGGCAGGGTAAGTTATAATAAACCCTCCTCTTTCATGGCACGCACCAGACACTAATTGTCAGGGCTTAGAAATAAATTTCCACTATTAAATGGTTATTCCATAATTGTTCATTAGTCTGATGTGCTGCTTCTTGAGCACACTAGGGAGAAAGTTGGGAAATAAAGTCAATGCGTATTAGAATATCCTAGAAAGAGAAATGGCTCATCCTTCAGGAGATTTGATAGGATTTTCCAAGGTTTCCAAAGAACAGAACCTTATGTAGAGGAGCCATCATGAATCTGAACAATGTTCATGCATAGAACAGCCGGTGAGAAATCCGAAACAAACTGGCAGATACTATAGCTCTAAGAACCCCCCTACACTAACCAGCAGACTGTTGATTTACCTGTCTGCCTAGGTCTAATGCAAAAATCAAGCTTTGTAAAAGCCAGAACACAATGGCTATTGAATTTGCATGCCAGTCAATAGGAAAAGCTAGATTGATTGGGGAGGGTGGGACATGAAATCAACATGGGAAAACATTGGATACTAAAACCATAGAGGCGGCTGCCTTGTCTCTGGAGTCAATACAAAGAGTTTAGAGGAAATATAAGGAGAAGCAAAAAGACATTCTTAGATCCATCACTGAGGGAGCAAAAACAGACAGCACTTTTTGCATGCATCAAAGCTGGATCCTAGTCATCAGGGCTAGTGGTTGCTCTAAGTGAGACACTTATCTTAGACAAAATATTTTAGCCTGCTAAAGTTGTTCAGTCTTAGAAGTGTTATATTTTTGTTTTATTTGCAACCATATATCTGTTTCCATTATTCCTGTTCCATATAATTTAAAGCTCTATCTTTGCTAATAAACTTTATATTTTATCAGTACTTTGATATTAAGCAAAGGATGAATTCTTAATTGAATAAAACAATCTGACATGTATGTTGTCTCTTTGGATATTGCAAACTTGGTCATTTCTGTGGGTGTCTAGTGACAAGGGCAGGATAATCCAGAGGAATGCTCTTCCAGAAGGCTTGGCAACCTACAAAGCAAAGTAAAGGTTGGCATGGTTTTGATGTGCTTGTTTGGATTGCTAATTGATTAGGCCCTGGTCTTCAGTACCCGCCGAATCGGCGGGTAGCAATCGATCTACTGGCGATCGATTTCTCGCATCTTGTAAAGACACGAGAAATCGATCGCTTGCGGCGTCCCCGTCGACTCTGGAACACCAGCTTGCCAGGAGGCGCAAGCTGGAATCAACGGGGGAGCGTGCCGCCGACTGCCACCGCCGTGAGGACGGACGGTAAGTCGGCTGCAGATACGCAAACTTCAGCTACATGATTCACGTAGCTGAAACTGCGTATCTGCAGTCGATCTCCCCCACCCTCCGTAGTGGGACCAGCAGTGTAACACTAGCATGTAGCTTGTACTTAAGGCAGAGAAGTAACAAAAAGTGTATCACAGCTCCAGGTGTGCCAAGAAAGCATCACTAATACCTGTATAATTACTGGATATAGAGATTTACCAGCTCATGGCAGTCATGAGAAATGAGCCAATATATCATTTTTGAATATTTTGTATGCAGTATCTAGCAAATAGTTAGACAGATGAGAAAAGGAATGCATCACTCTCCAATGTCACTATTTCCCAATTTTCATTGTCATTACGCTTATTATAGAAGATCCTCATATTTTTTGCTCTAGAACAATTCAAAAATAAATCTTGGAAAAATGTTCATGAGACACAAAGCCAAGTGAAAACTTACCAGACTTAAAGTTTTGTTCCAAATTTGGAACAGGTTCATCCAATGACTTAGGAAAATCACCAAACTTGTTCCTGGGTTAATCTATGGTTTGCTGGAACACCACATGAATTCTCTGTTTTGAAGCAAAACCAGTGAAACTCAGCAACTCAAAATGAATTTTGCTTTGAGTTTTTCAGTTTCTGAAACTTAAGGCAGAACTTGAGGATGGAGTTGGACTTCATCCAGCAAATATCATGGATTTTTATAGGGCTACCTCTAACATAGTATCTGAGCACCTAATACACATCTAAAGGTAGATGTGGTAATGCTCACTCTCTCTCTCCTCCCTTCCAGCCTGTAAAGTAGATCACTTACTCATTTACAGAGGATGTGAGTGGATGTGTGTAAAGTGTATATTGTAAAAAGACTTATGGAAAAAAGTTGAAGCTATTTTTGCATTTAGTTCTGGAAGTGGAAAGATTAGTGGTCACTCATTTTCTGGCAGTGAGTTCCAAACATTAGATCCCATTCCTGTGCAAGTTCTCTCTGTAGTTCTAAGCTTCCAATTATTGGTCAATTCTAAGTTCAGTTAATGGTTCTGTCTAAGAGCATTGTGAGAGACAAGCTACCCATTCCACTGATATTGTTTTGGAAAAACTAAAGAACAGCAAGACATGTTGAGCTGCAAGGAATATATTTTTAAAATGTTCCCTTTAAAGAGAGGGAGTGTTCAATGAAAGACGTTCTGTTTTCTGTGATGCTGTCAACATATACTGCTGCATCTGCTGCAGAGATTTACTCAAAGCTGAAAGAGAAATATTTGAAGGTGGATAATACAACAGTATGCTGCTAAGGCATCAGCAGCATAACTATGGAAAATATGAAAAAACCTTCCTTCACCATTTTGAAATTATTCAATGCAGTCTGCAAGCCAACTTAAATTGTCATGTATTGCACAATATGACCACACATTCATGCATAATTCTAGGATATTAAAGGATTAATCAAATGTTTAAATGAATTTTCTACCTCACATAGGAAATAACAGTTTTTAAAGTACTCTTATTTTGTAGAACAAGAATATAGTAGCCCATTGCTTTGCACTCTGATCCAGCTGCTGTCAAAAACTCACTGAAAAATTAAATGGTATGCACCTCACAGAATAAGTAGTTTTCAGTTCTTTGAAACAGCTTACTTATACAAGTGTATAGATACTTTTCTTGTTTTCTTGAATTCTAAAACCATAGTCTATGGGATGTAATTCTTCAAACCTGTCCTTACCTCTTTGTCTTAAGAATTGGCATTCCTACATATGTGCATTCTCATTTCCTCTGAGAAGTTCTTTCCTGAACAGACTTGTTGTCATGTTACAGTTCCCCACTCTCAGTTATGGTACTTGATGTTAATTACACCATTCAGCATAGACTGAATTCTCCTTCTGCAAGTTATAAAGTATTTATGATAATTCTGAAATCTTGCCATTGGGTCAATGGGAATTCTATTTAGGATGGAAAGCATGGTAGTGTTTCTAAAATATGTCTCTATGCTATATTTTTCTTCTCATAACTTATTGCTAAGAGGAATCATGATAGGGATTTAGGAAAGAAAACTTGTATTGCACTAACCGATGGCAGCGAAGAATGTGCTGTTGTAATTATAAATGGACAATTAATACTTTCTATGCTATGTGTCATCACTTTTGCAAGTGATGATAATCTCTGTTGCATACAGATATATTTATGGACCTATTTAAATTCAGAACTAGAAACAGAGAAAAGGGGATTTAAAAAACCCCACCCGCCATACATAAATCTACTTTTACCCTGTGCAATTTTCCTACTAAGTTTTAATGTCTCTCTGTGTTACTTCTAATAACAGAGTGTTCTCCGTGTAAGGAAATAGCATGAATAGCAAAATACCAACTATAGACAAAGGTCAGAGATGCCATATCTGGCAGTGAAGCCTACATCCTATCTGATTAGCAACCTCTTGCTTATCCTGAAGTATCTTTGGGCTGCATGTGAAATAGCAGGTGCAGACTAATGACATAAATGTACAATGTCAGATTGTAAGACACTCCTTGCAATAGCTCAGCTGGGGCAGCTTGAGGAAGAGTTAGGTTTACTATTTTCAGTGTACATCATGCAATAAATATTGTCCACAGAGAATTACATACCCAGTTTTACGTTAGTGGTTCAACCATATAATTCCAGTACACTTGTGCTTCAGCATACTTTTTTACAGGTTCTTCTGCTTCTGAGGAGAGAGGAATTTATTACCTTAGCCAGGGGATCTCAGTGAAAGTAGCCATGGATGTGTATGCAATCTCAATTTATTTTCAGTTTGCTGATGTCAGCTGAGAAGTCACTTAAACCAAACAAGCACTGTTCAGAACATGCTACAAGTAAATAGCCATAACCTTTCAGAAGCTGCATATATAGTTTAGAGGCTGAAGGTTAAGGGTAGGAGGGTGAGCCACTTATCAAATTCAAATGACAACCCTTCTAGCACAGTGATCAAAGTTTGTATTTTTCCAATACTGTTACTTTAGTTTGGTATAAATCTTGATAGAAATATATGCCATGTTATGGTAGACATTATATGAGAACGTTATATGACCAGTGCAATGCTCACAACTAATCAGTTATTTTCCCTCTAGTCTACAATGTGGTGAGAGATGTAATCTCAGGCTCTGTTTTTTCCCCACACTTATGATTAACTTTCACAATTGTGTGTGCCAGATAATTCTATATTTTTCTAATATACATCTTTAGATTTGAGAACAGTTTTTTTCAAAGCCCTTTAGTTCAATATGTTTTCAAGAACAATGATCTTTTTTTTTTCAGAACACAGTATTTCAGCCATATTGTTCTCTAGTGTCTTGTGCAATGTACAGTAGTTCTATTGGCTAAACTCCGGAGGTCCATGATGTGAATGATGATTGAAACTCCTATAAACCAGTGAGATGAAATATGAGATGAGAAAACATTTGCTGTAATCATATAAAGGTTCTGAAGAAATAAATTCTCCTCACCACTGGGGGAGTAGCAGCATACAGCTATATTATAGCAATATAGGCAGCTCTGGTTTCATTGAATACTTTTTTACTGAATTGCACAGTAGCATGGAAAAGCACACAAAAGATGAAAATCTGTAATAAGCCTTGAAAACACTGACATTACAGCCTCTGTACCCAAAAAATCCCCAGAGATTAATAAATAGGAAAGGTAAGAGGCACTGTAAATATCTAGCAAGCCCTTAATAAATGGATGCAATGGGTAATAGTTGGTCCTTTTGTGGACAACTGGCTACAGAATACTTAGGGGGGGGGGAAGTGTTTTTTGTGGAAGAGTGGATGATTGCCTCCCTGTTGAATGCTGTGATAATTTTAGGCCCAGTCAGAGCAGTACACTGAAGGTGAGAAAGAGATGAGCTGGTGTAGCAGTGCCGTTTTCTACAAAGCAAGTGGAAGCTAATATTTCTTTTAGGAGGCAAAAGAATCAGTTAACCGTTAGGGTCACAATGGCAATAAGTTTACAGACAAGTTTTCAAAGCATCTGGTGCATCCTCAAAAATGCATTTGTAGTACACTCACAATAACTGGGAAACCCAGACAGTCAGGCTCTTGCACAAGGGCCCAGGTACACATGCATACAGTTTTAAAAAGTGTATGTACAGATGAGTGTGTTAGAAATTAGTGGATTAGTGTGTGTTTTTCTGGGTGCTCCAATTTTTTGTAATACATTTAGTTAGAGATGGTGAGGAATTTAACAAGACAGATTATAAGAAAATGCCATTTCATTCCAATCAAACCTTCGCAGGAACATGCCACTGTGATGTTATAGCCCATGTGCCTCATAGAAATATTGTTATGATAAGAACATGGCGTAACTAAGATATGTTTTATTCAAGATGGGTCCTTGAGATATTGTTGGACAGTTATGTTTTACTGAATGTGTTTATCCAATGTGCATGCATTATATCTGCATCTGAAGTTAGGGATATTAACTATGTAACAATTACAGCTGTACTTGTGGCACCTTAGATGCTAACAAATTTAGTCTCTAAGGTGCCACAAGTACTTCTCCTTCTGCTTGTGGATACAGACTAACATGGTTACTACTCTGAAATCAATTACAGCTGTGTGTGTAGTTGGGAAACACCACCAGAAAGCAGGCCATCAGTCTTGATGGGTCATTAGGAGGAAACAATAAGACTTTGAAGATACTAACCTCTCTCCTTTCTGAGAAGCCCCCTGGGAACTTGCTTTGCCACTACAAGGTCACCTAGTATAAACACTGTTGAAGGGGGCTTATCTTGTTGCCGGGAGAAACGAGGCTTCACACAGGTGGCTAGTTGGAAAGTGGTGAGTTTATTGAAGGGAGCGGCATTTCGTGCTGGGGGGGCTTATCTGCCAGCACGGCCGCAAGACAAGATGTCTGACACACCCAGGCGATGTCCAGAAAGCCCAAAGAGGAAGCCCAACCCAAAAAGGTGTGTCAGCACAGATATACCCATGCTCATTTGCATCTCATACATACTCATCTCATTAATAGCAAGCAACAAACTGATTGGTTACACACTGTTCAGCACTTGTTGGTTACGCAGTCCTGCCTTAGTTTCCCCATTTAGTTTCCCATGCATTCATGCAGCTGGGAACTTGTTCCCAAACACACAGATAACAAGAATCCAAGGTCCTTCTCAGACTGATACCATCATTATGCACTCTGCTGGAGTTGACTCAGAAGCGTAACTGTGCCTTCTAGTGGTTGCCCGTCACAATGTCTTCCAGTCCTAACAAACACCATCTTGGACTTCTAGTAATTTTTCACTAAAAGGAGGAGGTCAAGACTGGGAAACAAAAAGTTCCTGACTTATGTAAATTCTATTTAAGTCTGGGGAGTAAGTTGATCTTGGTTCATTCTTCACTGAATCCCCACCCAGGATGATAGCTGGAAAGATGTAAGAAACAAAGACACAGGTGGGGAAGAGTCGAACCCAGGCTAGAAAAGGGATCTGGTGTCTGAAGATTGAAGCTGCAATCAGGGTAGCTAACCTTCAAGAATTTTTGTAACCTGCCCAAAAGCAACATTTAGGGGAATAACTTATCCAGAGGTGAGCTACACTTGAGTGCTGGGCAATTTTCTAGTTGACTCTTTTCATAGAGAGCTGTTTACAGAGTCTGTGCAATTCTACAGCTGGTGCATCCAAAGGCCGGAGATGCAGCAGAATAGAGAGAGGGAGCCCAGACTACTGGAGCAGGCAGGCTCAGTGAAACCCCAGTACATTAAGTGGCACCCTGGAAGATGGGTGTCCACCTTGTCACAGCCAGTTTTAGTCCAAAAAAAAATTGCTGGGAAAGGTTTCTGCTGCAGGTTGGATTTTCTAAACAAGAAAGACAGACAGACAGACAGAAAGTCAGACAGAAAGACTGCCACCCCATAATAGCCAGAATCAGGGCACTCATGTAGGATATAAGAGACCCAAGTTCAAGTCCCTGTTCTGATGGATTCAGACCAGCAACTTGAACCTGGTCTCCTGCATCACAGATGAGGCCTGACCACCAGATTATTGGCTATTCTGAGGTGTGTCACTCTCAATATCTCCTATTGGATTGGCTCCACTTTTTATAAATGATTATTATGCCAGAGAGGCACTGACTACAGCCCAGAAGAGTTTACACTGGAGTTCTGGCCAAATTCTAACACAGGCAGTAACAACCAAGCATAGCAGAAAGTTGAACTTGCCAGCTAAGTGCCCTAACCATGGGGATATTAGTTAGCCTGCTGTGGGTTGCTCTCCAAGAAAAACTGTTGGTTTCATTCCCATGAAAAATAGGAAGCATTTTGAAATCCCCAAAAGCTTCATGAAACTGGTAGTTAAGTAAAGCTGGTTGGGAAACGAACTTCATAAGTTTCTTGTGAAGTCTTGTGAAGATAAATCAAGAGTTGGTATGCTTCCTTCTGAGCCAGCATTGACCATTACCTCAAGCTCATGGTATATGACACTATGTTGTTTAAGAGTCAAAGCCAGATCCTCAATTGGTATGAATTGAAACAATGTCACTACAGTTACTGTACTTCATGTGTGATGTAAAGTAAAGATTCTGTACACTTGTGTTCATTAAAGATCCTATACTACTTTTTTAGAAGAGAAGAATATTTACATTGTTAGAATTTGGCCAGAACTCCATAGATAACTGCATCTCTACCACACCCCAAGTTCTGCTGATACAGTAATTTCAAATGTATTCCTCACTTCCTCTCCTAAAGTGTTGTGAAAGGTTTACTATTCACCTTTAAGTACCTGCCATATTTTATTTCATATTCGATAAAGTGTGATTTTAGTGATTTCTGTACTGCTGATAGTAGGTATAAAATATGTCATTTTATTGTCTAGCATGGTCTATTTACTTTTAGTGTCCAAGAATGCAATGAGGAATAGTTAACTATTCCAGCGGAGTAAATCACTGGTTTGAGGCTCCTGAGAGAAATAAAATGTACTTCTGATGGGAAGAATGGTGGACATAGAATAAAAGTAATGATCTAGATCTCGGGAGTCTTCTTCTAAGGCAAGAGGAAAACCTGAAGACCAGGAAAAGTGTCTCACAACATACAGTATATAACACCCGGCCCCCAATCCCTCCCCTCAAAAAACAAATTCTAATACTCCAAACAAAATATAGAGTTGGAAAGGAGAGTGAATTTGTGGTTTTCTGCCATTTCAGAGTAAATGTAAAGAGACTTCCAACAAGTAAGATGAAGCATGAGAATTTGTATCAAGTGCAGCTCCGGGAGCACTGCAAAAATTGGGCTCAATTCTATGTATTTTAGCACTGAATCTCTTAGTACTCCATCTCCCCAGTACAGAAAAGGGTTTTTCCACTTCATCTCCAGTCCCTTTTATTGTGAAAAAAGGAAGACTGTGCAGTGCATATAACCTTCTCTGAGGCTGCTATTGCTATGTTAAAAGTATTTAGTTCTTCTCCTGATTTGGAATTTAAGCGTTTTGAGGAGCTAAAAAGGTAGGCAAAATTCATTCACTTGTTCCTAGAATAAACACATGTGTAGTACATGATTTAGTTTAAATGCATATTAAATAAAGTATACTCGTCTGTAAATGGATTGAAATGCTGGTCTTTTTTGAAGAATGTAATGTAGACTCCTCTTCCTATTCCAGGGAGATGGAGCACCACTTCTGCCTTTATCTGACATTTTGAAGTCAGAGACCCTAAGAAGTTTGTGGAAGAGAAAACAATTCACTTTACTGAAAATGATTAATGGGAAAAGAAATGGTTTGTAAACTGCTGTTGTTTGAGAAAGGGAAATCTTTACATGCATCCATGAAATGTATTGTTACAAGAAACTTCCATTTCTCCATAAAGTAGAAAGATTTCCAAGCACTAACTTGTGGAACTCTAATTAGACTAACTTATTGATTTAGAATTCAGATGGATTATTGATGTGCAGTAAGATGAAAGGGTTTAAAATATGTTTATAAAAATCAGTAATCAAAAATAAATTCCAAAGGTTAATACATTGTTGCCATATAACTCAAAATAGAATTATGTATTGATATTGACAAAGGAACTTTTCAAAGTAATTAGTGTGTGTGTCCAGAAAATGAATCTTTTTAAGGCACTGAGGTATATCACAAAGGAAAGCTGCAGGCAAAATAAGGCTGTGCTCAACTCTAAAGGTTGCAGAAATTACTTGAGTAATTACTTTGCTTTTGAGGAAGATCATTGATTTGTTCAGAAATTCACCTTTATTGCAAAGAGATAGGCACATTGGATGATAAAGTTTGAAAGCTTTAGCCTTTTGTTTAAATACACTAAAGCAATAACTTCTGACCTAAGCCAGCAGCTTTACTGCTTTATCATATCAAGAACCTGAC
The DNA here is from genome assembly GCA_032164245.1 of Sternotherus odoratus. Lineage (NCBI taxonomy): Eukaryota > Metazoa > Chordata > Testudines > Kinosternidae > Sternotherus > Sternotherus odoratus. The sequence continues at coordinate 60,375,670 of JAVMKO010000004.1, forward strand.
TGCTGCACCCTGAAGTCAGTGGGCGTATAATCAGATCATAAAACTTCAGAGGAACAAGCCACTTCTTGCTGCATCCTATTCATCTGGATCGTAGTGAAAGTTGAGGGCACCAGTGCCCCCACAGGATTGGGCTCATGAACAGCAGCTATCAAGGTGGAGACACCTTTTAAAGGATGTAATGCAGAAAACTCTGGCCTGTGTTATATAGGCAGTTAGACTAGATAGATGGTCACTTCTGGTCTTAAAAATCTCTGATGAGGGAGCGGACAGAGAGGAAAGCATGTGCAGTTGGAGGAAAAATTGTGTTGCAAGTTTGTGTATATTTTAAGTTACCATTTTCAAACAAATGTTTCTTTGGAGAGAAGAGGGAGGCAGAAATCTTTAGAAATAAAAATAAATGGGATACGCCAGTAGAAGGACTAAGGAGAAATTAAAATTCTCTTGCCAAAGAAGTCTCAAGCATTCTTGGTGAAATGGTAGCTAGGAATAAAAGTAAGAGAATAGACTTCCTTCTCCCAGCTAAGCACTTCACTCATTCATCAGCAGGTGCATCTACTTACTTCATTGGAATTAGTACCAGAGATGAAGAAGAATCAATCTGGGGGAGGGGGGAAGTAAGAGCAGACATGAGCTAGAGAAGCACCACTATTTATGGCCATGTAAAAAACATTGGGGTCATCCTAGGATGGCTGAGTGCACCTCAAATCCTAAGCCATGTGCCTGAGAGAACTCGGTTTACCTCCTATTAGGCCCAAACATTAGTTCCCTTTCACAACCTTCAAAGAGACAGAAATTAACTCCAGGAATAAGTGCTGCCACCACTTATCTGGACAGAAACAAAACCTCACTTGCCACAAGGGACTGTTCAGGGGTCCCTATGAAGAGTCACACATACCTTCCTCCCAGCAATTGCCAATGTAATGACTCCTCAGTGCCTAAATATGTATAGTACTGCTCTGGAATATGAAGCACGTTCCACTGATCTTTTTTCTTTTTCCCTCTAAATTTTATGAGCCTGATACTGATCTCATACTGGTTTTTAACCTGTGTAACTCTATTCATTTCAATGGAGTTACGTCTGCTGTACACTGATGTAAATGAGAACAGAATCAAGCCCTCGACTGTAATGCATATGCAGAAGAGGACTGAGCTAAGCATGTAAAAGCAGCCTTAACTCTGGCCCTTTATGACTTGTGAGTGTTCAACTGTGCAGCTTTAACATTCTGTTAATGTAAGTTTCAGTATGAAATTATAAAGTTGAAACCTTTGTACATTTGCTTCCCAGGGTGCTAGTAATTAAATCAGACTGAGGCAACTCAAATCTTTATATTAGCCTAAGTATCTGAATATCCATTTTAGTTACCCTGTTTCCCCGAAAGTAAGACATCCCCCCAAAATAAGACGTACTTCCAGTTTTGCCTCTCACTGTAATATAATGTAATTTTGGGAGCAAAAATTAATATAAGACACTGTCTTATTTTCGGGGAAACACGGTAGTTCAAGGTGACTCAGAAATTTCTGACATTTGCTTTAACTCCCACACAAGCTGAGAGCCCTCTAGCCTACTGGGCCCAGTCAATTTCAGTGCAACACTGTTATGGAAGGACTGATTACATTCCCTTTTCTACAGCCAGTAGCTACTGAAAGGACCTGTTCCCTTCATAGAGGAATGTGAATCTTTACATTAAAGTTCCACAGACAGATTCTTCTTAACTTTACTGACACTGTCGCTTTGCTTGAAACATGATATCCTTCTCAAATGCAATATGTAAATGAACAAAAACTCATGCTAAGTCTTCCCTGCTTTGAAAGGTAATGAAGAAAAAATGTCAGGTCAAGTCAGTATTCTATGTCCGCTTTGTCTTCTTAACAGGTGGCTTATTGAAACTGTCTTTTAGTGACATGTTAGTCTATCTTGAATCTTTATACTTCAGTACTGAAAGGAAGAAAAAACATACATTTTGATCTCTCTACTCAGATGTAATTTGGATTTCTGTAGCATGAGAGATTTTATATATATAAAGTTTGAAAGAGTTTACAATTTACCAGCCTGAAGTAAGCAAAAACAAATGGTACTGGTAAAAATACAAAGAGCAGTTTATATATTTATAAAATCAGTTTATAATTCATTGTCATGTATAAACTGCTCTCTGTATTTTTGCCAGTACCAATACAATTCAGCCTTATAATGGGCATCTACCTTTTCGGGGGTGGTTCTCTTCAGGCAGATAAATTATAACCTCTTTCAAACTTTTCATTAGGCAGCCTATTATTCTATGAAAGAAAGAACACTACATGTATTATTCATTACAGGCAGCAAATCTTCACAGCAACCACAGAGGGTGCAATATCACAGCACTACTTAAAATTCTATGGCTTCTTTCTCCCTTTCCGCTAAATTCAGCTCCAGTCTAATCTCCATGTATAATGTAATATCTCTGGCCAATTCAGGTATTAGAGCTGACAAAAATATGTGTAGTTTACAAGAGCTGAAGAGATCAGCTTTTATTTATCAAGTGTTTTCAGTTCACTATGTGTCTGTGTCTTTCTTTCTTATGCTAGTGTTTATACACATATTCAGACTCAATATAAGGTAAAAAGAAACAGCATGCTTTATTCTGTTGACACTTGCCTGCTAACTTCCTAGACTTCATATTTTTTTAGGACTACCAACTGAATGGATCTGGTTCATAAAATCTTTGCATCCATACCAACAGGGACAACTTGTTTTTGAACTGTGCGTATTCCTCACAGCCTCCTAACCACCCAGTGTGGGAGTTCATGTGGATAAAATATCCACTGTTCTTTCAATGCACATAAAATGATGCTGCATTTCACTAGCCATATTGAAAGTGATTGTCAACTAATAAAATAGTTTTTCAATAACTTCATGTATTTTTTCCTTTCTGTCTTTCCCCTATATATATTTTCCAATCCTTGCAATTTTTAATCATGATTACAAGTAGGTTTTATTCCTGGCTGTGCCAGTGACCTCCAAATGAATTTCTATGCCTCTCTTACCTCTTGTCTGTATAGATTGTAAGTGCTTCATGGTTTGGGCTGCCTTTTGCTATGTATCTGTACATGTTTAGCATAACAGGGCCCTTAATGAACATAATAGCAGTTAAAACACCCATTTTAAAGTTGGCACTCAGGTCGAGTGAGAGATGACAGCCCATATCCAAGTAACTAAAAACATAGTTAGAATTTAACACTGTGAATCTTTGTACTAAAGAGATATCAGCCTCATCACAAATGTCAACCACAACCTAATTTCAGCCCTGTTACTGTGTGTTTGTCCCCTTGCCAAGAAAAACTGTCTAGGATTTTAGCTAGATCAGATATTTTGTTCAGTGGCTCCAAATTTAAATCTTTTGCATTTAGGAACATCATTCTTGGATTTTAGACCATCATAGTCTCGCAGGTGTAATAGGATATGGGATGATATCTGAAAATTTTCAATGAATCCCTCTGAGCTGCAGAAGAAGTAAAAGGGTCATTTATCAAGTTATTTTCTGTCATCTTTCTTGATAGAGAACCTGTAGTACAACACCAAAGTTATCTGACAACAATCATAGCATTTGTTATGAGAATGTGTGCTTCTTAGTCCCCTCATAGCACCATCAAGTGATGTACTACCATGGATCTCATGGATTTTGTAAAAGGTGGATGTAAATTGTACTTTACTAGTGTTCCGTTGCTTAATTCATTAGCCATTCTGGTTTTCTACTCTTAAAAAGTATCAATAGCTTTTGAGAAAAGGAACAATGGTCATCCAGCCACAATACTAAACATTTAAACTAAATGAGGCTATGTTTGTATTCTAATGATTTGGTTCAAAGCAAGAGGTATTCTTATCAAGAACTGAAGACATTACAGAGTACATTTATTCTCCTTGTGCAGATACAGAAGGGCAACATATGTATCCATTCCTTTGATAAATGACTGTGACAAAAGAGGGGAACAGCAGAAATAGAAGCAATTCTTTTTGCAGTGATGGGCCCCAGTTCTGCAAAGTGATGTGCGTAGCTATAAGGCTCTGTCCACATGAATGAATCCCTTTGCAGGACCAGGGCCTTCAAATCTGACTGTAACTGTTTGATCTTCCTCAGTTGCTTTACATCACAGTGAATGAAGAAAGAGAGACTGTCGTGGTATTTCATTTTATCAATGTAAAGCCTAAACTACCTATTCCCTGATTGTGGGAATGGGTGTGTACCTGCACCATTCCCATTGCTGAGGACCATTGGTACACAGCAGAAAATGGGGACTGGCTCATCATCCAGCAGCCTAAGAAAAAAGGAACATAAAGGTGATTTATTGTCACTTTTGCCTACCTCCGGCCAGCACCAAGCACAGATTGCCTGGATCAGAAAATGTGGCCCTCTGTCTCCCAGTTTCTTGATCTGCGGATAATCCATATTCTATTTGTATTTGTATTTTGATTATAATTATCGGTATTTATATTGCACCATTGTCCAGATATTCCAATGAGGGTCTTGTCCCATTGTCTAGTACTGTGCAAACACCTAGGAATAAGACATGATTCCCAGCCATGCTGTGCTAGTATTCCTAGAAGCTTTCCTGATCCATAGATTCAAAGTCCAGAAAGGACCAATGTGATAATTTACTCTGCCATCCTGTATAATACAGGTCATAAAGGATATCTCCCAGAATGATTCCTGGAGAATGTCTTTTAGAAAAAAATACAATATCTTGCTTTTAAAAAAATGTTAGTGCTGGTGAATTTATGACAACTCTCATTGCAGCAGAGGTTGTATCAGTGGTAAATATAGAGGTAAATATATCTTAGTATTCTACTATCATAAATCTACTAAATTCCCAGTGGTTATATCTGGATTCCAAATTCTATCTACAAAGTTAATTTTCCACTCCTTTCCATGTTACTGTAGGCTAAGCAAGAGGAGTAAGATTGCCTATATCTAAGGAACATTAACTCTTGCAAAAGATTATTTAAAAAAGCCATGAAACAACTATTCAATATTCCCAAATATTTAGGGAAGACAAGAATTTTCTTTGCCAGAGTGTTAAAATAATTTGGCAGTTCATGGGCAACTTTTCTATAAGCATGAAAAAAAATATTACTTGAACTTGGCTTTAACCCTCACCAAACCCCATGGGAAATATAAGGGGGCAAATAACCCTAACATACATTTTTTACCCATTCTTAACTATATTATTTTGAACATAAAACCCACTTTATATGAGTTAATAAATGAAGCAGAAATTTCTTTTTCTATCATTGTTAATGATCTGCAGCATCAGCTGAACTAATAAGGAACTATTTAATCAGCTAAAGAATAACTGACAGATACAAGTAAGGTCCCTATTTGGGTTTTCCCCGATCATTCCAGTGGGAGGCAAGATTTACCCAACCCTGCAGTGTGGAAAAGTCACTGGGTTCCACTCCCTGGCGTGGGGCATCTCTTAAAAGCTGCATGAATCTTGGAGGTATATGGGAAGTGAGGACAAATCATTTTGAGCCCCCTACTTCCACACTGACTTTGTGAAAACACTCCTTCACCCCAGTCTGGGCTCTCTAGCGGTATGTCTTCACTACAACAGTAGGTCGATTTCCTTGCAGTCGATTTTTTAAAGCAGACTGTGTAGAGTCGATTTTGTGCGTCCCCACAAAGCACAGCAAGTCGGCATTGTCTGTCCACACAACTGTGGCAAGTGGCGACATAGAGAGTGGTGCACTGTGGGTAGCTATCCCACAGTTCCCGGAGTCCCCAGCAGGCACCATGTCGAGTGCTGCACTATGTGTAAGCATCCCATTATTCGCGCCCTTTCTCCGCGCTGTGCTAACGCCATAGCACTGGAAGCATGGAGCCTGCTGATGCCACCGCTGCAGTACTGGCCATTGTGAAGACCTCACGTATTGTTGTGGACTTTATGCTGCATCATCTGCAGAGGAAGGTGATCCAGACACAACTGCACTTTCTGGAACCTGACGACAGTGATGAGGAGATGGACCTGGACGTGCACAGCAGGGACAGGGACACTTACATTTTTGGAAGTAGGGCAACTGACAATCTGGCAAATTTGGTGGCAACAGGGCAGGCTCATGCTATGGAACGCCAATTCTGGGCTAGGGAAACGAGCACTGACTGGTGGGATCGCATAGTGCTGCAGGTCTGGGATGACTCCCAGTGGCTCGGAAACTTTCGAATGCGTAAGGGCACGTTCATGGAACTTTGTGACTTGCTTTCCCCGGCCCTCCAGCGCAAGAATACCAAAATGAGGGCAGCCCTCACAGTTCAGAAGCAAGTGGTGATAGCCCTCTGGAAGCTTGCAACACCAGACAGCTACCGGTCAGTCGCGAATCAGTTTGGGGTGGGTAAATCTACAGTGGGGTCTGCTGAAATGCAAGTAAGCAAGGCAATCGTCGAGCTGCTGCTACCCAGGATTATAAATCTTGGAAACCTGCAAGCTACAAAAGATGGCTTTGCCGTGATGGGATTCCCTAACTGTGGTGGGGCTATAGATGGGACTCATATCCCTATCCTGGCACCGGACAACGAGGCGCAGAGTTCAGAAACCAGAAGGGCTATTATTCTATGGTCATGCAAGCACTGGTTGACCACAAGGGACATTTCACCGACCTGTACGTGGGATGGCCAGGAACGGTTCATGATGCTCATGTTTTCAGGAACTCTAGGATATTTAGAGAGCTGCAGCAAGGGATTTTCTTCCCCGACCAGAAAATTACTGTGGGGGGTGTAGAAATGCCGATCGTTATCCTTGGGGACCCAGCCTACCCTTTAATGCCCTGGCTTATGAAGCCCTACACATGAGCCCTGGACAGGGGTCAGGAGCTGTTCAACTATAGGCTGAGCAAGTGCAGAATGGCAGTTGAGTGCGCATTTGGCCGCCTCAAGGGGCGATGGCATTCATTACTCATTCGCTCAGACATCAGTGACAGAAATGTGCCCATTGTTATTGCTGCTTGCTCTGTGCTCCACAATCTCTGTGAGAGCAAGGTGGAGACGTTTATGGTGGGGTGGCAGGCAGAGGCAAATATCCTGTCCACTGCCTACCAGCAGCCAGACAGCAAGGAAAGGAGAAGAGCGCACGAGGAGGCGCTGCGCCTCAGAGACGCCTTGAAAACTAGTTTTATGAGTGACCAGGAGGGCATTTGAAAACCCGCTCCCTTGCTCTGTTCAGCCCTAAGCATGCCATCCTTGCACCCTCTTTCCCTCCCTCCTCCCGATGCTTGCAGAGGAAATAATTCACTGTTTTAAAAATCATGGTTTCTTTATTGCTTCATCACAAATACAGTGGATCACTGGAAAGGTAGCCCAGAAGGGGTGGGTGAAGAGGGAAACCAGCAGTCGGAGTGGTGGAGGAGTGCGGAGAGGAGAGGGAATGGGGGAGGGGGGCCAAGACATAGCACCTTTTAAAACTTTTTAGATAAACTCAGCCTGCTGCTGCTTGTGCTGGCTTGTGGGGTAGAGTGGGTCGGTCCCTGGAGCTTCCCCACCCCTGGGTTCTCACCCCGCGCCTGGGTGGGGAAGCTATGGGACTTGGGGAGGGGAGGAAGTGGTTAGACAGAGGCTGTAGAGGCAATCTTTGGTCTTGCTGAAGCTCCACCAGACACCGGAGCCTGTCGCTTTGGTCCTCCATTATCCGCAGAATCGCATCCATCCGCTTTTCTTCGCGCTCCATCCACCTGTCTGCTGCAGCGCAAAACTCTTGCCTTGACTCTAGCAATCTTTCTCTCCATTCACTCTGCCGAGTGGCCTCAGCATGAGAGTTCTGCAGTAGTTCGTCAAACATGTCATCACGCGTTTTCTTTTTACGCTTTCGTATCTGTGATAGATGGTGTGAGGGGCAGGACAGGGGATTCTGAGATAAATATGCAGCTGTTGTGGGCAAAGAAAGGGACAAGGTTATGAGACAGAGACATTCTTGCAGCACAATGGGAGTACTATTTAATGGTGAACCACAGTGTTCACAGGCCTGATATGATTTCTGTACAAGGTCATATTCCGCACCTAAAAGTGACTGGATGGCTTTCATGTTCACACAAACATTCACAGAAGCATCTCACATACATGAGACTGCCTCAACACAGTTACTGAAATCACCATGCAGCCGGCCATGGTAAGCTAAGCCATATTCTTTACAGCAGCGTTCCAATGTTCCAGACTAACCCCACCCCCTTCCCCCCCCACACCACGTGGATTCCCCCTTCCCCCGCCACGTGGCTCCCAGTGAACCGCGAACTGCAAAACCAAACCAAAAATCCCTGCCTGCTCTTGTTACGGGCTGGCAGGGGTGGCACGTTGGGTCTTCTTTGGAAGCAGCCACGAGCAGCCAAACCAAAAATCCCTGCCTGCTCTTGCTACAGAATGGGGAAGATTACTTTTCAGCCGGGAACATCTGTCTCCCTACTAATTGCAGTCCATAATTCAAACAGGTAACCATGAATGACATCACTCTCCTTAGAATTTCTCATGAGATAGAGAACGCATGTTACTAGAGTCTCTCCAAAATCCTGCTCCATATGCTGCGATGCTGTGTTATGCAATGATACCAGACTATTTACTAATTTCATGGTGTGGAATGGTTTCCTATCATGGAGGACCAAATAAGGCATCTCTCCCCAGAAACCTGTTGCGTAAGGTTCATCGCTACCTGCTCGAAAGTTTCATGGAAATGTCCATAGAGGATTACCGCTCCATCCCGGAGTACGTTAACAGACTGTTTCAGTAAAAAAAGGGACCAGCAATGAATGCATGCCAAGTCCTTAGGGGAAGTTAATCATTAATAAATGCTTCATTTTAAAATCATGAGTCATCTAATCCCTAAAAGCACACTCACCAGAGGTTCCTTCGCCGGTTAGTGTAGCAGCAGCTTGGGGTGGCTGTGAGGGTACTGGCTCCAGGGTGATAAACAGCTCCTGGCTGTCTGCTAACAGGGTTTCTTGGCTTGTCTCCTGCTGCTATGTAATACTTCCATCCCCATCACCTTGGTCATCATCTGAATCCTCCTCAGGACTGACGATTATCCCATGGGTGGAGTCCACGGAGACCACTGCGATGGTGGTGGGGGCGCCGCCCATTATCTGATTCAGTTCATTGTAGAACCGGCATGTCCGTGGCGGGCCCCCTGAGCATCCATTTGCCTCTTTGGCTTTCTGGAACGCTTGCCTCAGCTCCTTAATTTTCACGCGGCACTGTTGGGCATCCCTGTTGTGGCCTGTAAGAGAGTCTATTCCCTCTCACTGAACACTGGGGTACAGAGGAGAGTCTCTTCTATGGTCCCTTAACTATAAACTGCTTCCCCAGCCTAAGTTAAGTCTTTTCACCCCCAAAACCCACACTCTACCAGTAGGGAAATGGGGACCAAGCTGCCACCACCAATGCACTTATTCCAAACCCATGGACTGGGGCACATTGGGACCCCGAGATCGTAACACTCCCTCCCTTGCTACTGGGAGATAAACTTTCCCCCTCCCCCCTCCCTCTTGTTACCGAGAGAGAGAGAAACAGCCCTCTGGCTCACACACTGTGAGCCTGCCTCTCAGACACACAGACTTCCCTTTACTTGGTAACTGGGTCAAATTTAAAGCTAGGATTCCTTTATGAGAATAACCAAACACTTCTTATAACAAAAAAGGTTTAATAAAGAAAAGAGAAAACTTACAAGACAACTTCACAGATATAGAGCTTCCTAATCCCTCTGGAAGGTTAGTAACACCCTAATCAGGTACAAAATTATGAAATCAAATGTTACTTACAGTTAATTACTTAAAGCTTATGAAGGAAAAGTAGAAAGTTGTCTCTCCATAGCTAGAGAGACGAGCTGGGGACTCACCCAGAGCTGGGACCACAGAGAACTGAAACTAAACCTCCCCCTCTGTCCTGAGTGACAGGAGCTCTTACGGCAGCCCCTCTCAGGTTCAGTTAACCCCATACAGGTAAACAACAACTCTCAAGCACTTCACACTTATGACATGGCCCCTTTCCAGCATTGCCTTGGAGACTCTGGCAAACATGTTGGCATTCCGTTTGTTGTTGCGGAGTTCCAACATCACGGATTTCTCTCCCCAGATAGCGATCGGCTCCAACACCTCACGCGTGGACCATGCTGGAGCTCTTTTCCTCAGGTTGGTATCCTGTGCTGCTGAGCTCTGCATGGCGTCTTGTGCTGCTGAGCTCTGAATGGCGACTGACCTGTGCAGGTGAGCTCGCCATGCTGACCAAACAGGAAATGCAATTCAAATATTCCCGGGTCTTTTTCTGTTTACCTGGCCAGAGCAGCGAGTTGAGAGTGCTATCCAGAGCGGTCACAGTGGAGCAGTGAGGCTGTCAGAATGGAGCATTGTGGGACAGCCTCTGGAGGCCAATAATATCCCATGCGTCCTCACTACTCCACAATCGACCCAGAGAGGTCGATTTCAGCACTACTCCTCTCGTTAGGGAGGAGTTCAGAAATCGATTTTGATGCAAATGGCGTCCGTGTGAGGACGGGTACAGTTTTATTCCGACTTAACGACGCTAAAGTCGACGGTAAGCCATAGTGGGGACCAGCCCTAGGTTTTCCTCTCTATATGGAACTAGCTTTGTGAGTTACATACCTAAATATCTTTAAATATCTTTGAGTATCTGACCTTAGGCCTTGAAACACTGGAGAAGCACCTAACCTTTACAAATCTGGGCGTTTGCTCTTATTTGTTTGCCAAGAGCTGCTCACCTACAGTGCAACATAAATAATCTCTTTAAACCAGCCTACTAATTTATAGATCAAATTTATAGATCTGAAGGACTGTGACTGAACCTGTTAACCCAATGAACTCTCAGGATTTATAGAATGGTGGCAGCACTGAACATCTGAGATTCTTTCCTAATAGAGTATGGGTGGAGAAGAAATTAAAATCAAGGAGAGGAAGATTTCACCGACAGGAGACATGAGAGTCGAGGATTTTGTTGCTAGTTTGCTGGATATGTTGTCACCTTTTGAGAACTGTTTCTAAAAAACAGTCCGCTCAGTTTTCTCTGTCTGAACTTGAAGCTTTATAAAGACTTTATAGTTATTGCCACCGGCTCTTTAGTTCATTGTTATTATATGTCTGTTCCTTCATGGAAACCTGAGAACACATGTGCCTACATGTGCACACATTCATACACATGGACACACACACACAAACACACACGGATTACCTCAAAGCAATACACTACTACAGTTCCCGTGGTAAATAAGCACACCAACTTTCACAATAAGCCAAAAATCAAACTAATCCCATTTCAAACCAAGGCCAAAACAAGCCAATCCCTAAGAACCCTACATTCTTTGTGACTAGATCCCCCCACCCCCAGGCATGCAGTCTGGGACTGTGGTGGGCCCATTATGCACCCTTGACTCTCTCCCCCACTTGCCCTTGTTTGCCTGGAGCCAATCAAAAAAGCAGCAGCAACAAGTGACAAGCCACAAAATACCCCGAAACTGACTGACAAGCCAATTAAGCCAAAAACAAGCCCAATTTCTGCATTTTTTTCATGGGTTTGGCATGTCTGTTCACTACATGTAAGAGCTCTTGCAGTTTAGTCCACACAGTCAAATGATACTATCCTTCTGTGGGACTTTCTAATTGGGGAGCCCCATTAGCTCCTTTTGTGTTATGTAAAGAGGCTAATCATGTCACTGCAATCAATCAAGTTAAATGCATTTTACCAGTCCAGTTAAAGCTAAGTTACATTGTGCTATGTGAAAAAGTATTCCTCATTTCTGAATATGCCATATTTTAAATTTCATTTAATGCACCTTAGTTCTTGTGCACTAAGACAAAGTGATCCATCTTCTTTATTCTTTATTTTATATATTTTTATCATGTCCTTTTCTATCACTCTTCATGTGAGAACTTTTCTATGCCTCTCATGATTGTCAACCTTCTTAGAACCCAATCTAATTCTGCAATTTTTAATTTTTTTTTTAGTTGGAGTGAACAATCCTACTCCCAGGATGCCAGATAAGGGGCACCATTTATTTATATAGCCACTAGAGCTGGCTGAATTGTTTCCAACAAAAGTTTTCTATCAGAAATTCCTGATTCAACAAAATCAAAATGTTTCTAGAGAATGAGTCAATTCTGCCAAAAAACTCGAACAAAAAATCAGAAAGTTTTGATAAGGTTGAAGCACTTCATTGCAACTTTATTGTTTCAATTATATTGTATAATGAGGTACTTTGATCATGTTAAATGAATTTTTTCCCCAGAAATTTTGACAGTTTGTTCCAATTCAGGATAAAAGGAAATTTTGAAATGTTGGACATTCCCATGGAATGGAAATACTGAGTTTCAACCAGCTCTAAAATTAGCATAATAATGTTCTTGGAATTACTCTCCATTCCTTTTCTTATATATTCTAGCAATTGGTTAGGCTTTTAGACTACAACTGCACGTTGAGCTGAGATCTTCACTGAGCTGTCCACATTGATCCCCTGATCCCTTTCCTGGATTAATATAGCAAAAGTAGAAAGCAGTAAAGGAGCAGGAGTCATTTACATGTCCACCTCTATCTCCACCCAGTGTGCACTACATTGCATTTAACAACAAAAAACTTTGTTTGCCACTATGCTGTCCATTCACCTAACTTGGTAAGGTTTCTCTTAATCTCTTCAGTTGACCTACCTAAATAACTGTGTCATTCACAAATTTTTCCACCTGATGCCCATCCCCTTTACAAATCATTAATAATGAACACTGCACCTACTACTTCCCTGGAGGCACCCCGCTGTTAGCCTTTTGCCATGCTGAAAATGATCTATTTCTTTCTACTCTTTGGTTCCTGTCTCTGCCTGGTTTTGATCCAATATACAGACAAACTGGGAGCTTTTTCAGAGGTATTGGATTAAGCCTTTAGTCCCCTAAATAAGAGTGACCCGGTTTTTCAGAGATGCAAAGCACCTGCCACAGCACATGAAGACATAATATGAGATCACTTTTATTTAGGGACCTAAATAAGGAAAAAATCAAATGCATAACTACAAAATGGGAAATAACTGGCTAGGTGATAGTTCTCCTGAAGAGGATCTGGGGGTTAAAGTGGATCACAAATTATATAAAGTTATCGGTATGAAATATCAAAAAAGGCTAATATCATTCGAGGAAGGTAGGGTGTTAACAGAAGAGTCATAGGAAGTAATTATTCTTCTCTACTCAGCACTGGAGTATTTGTCTAATTCTGGGCACTATTCTTTAGGAAAGGTGTGGACAAACTGGAGAAAGTCTAGAGGTGAGCAACAAAAATAATAAAAGGTTTAGAAAAATCTGATCTCTGATGAAGGGTTAAAAAACTGGGCATGTTCAGTCTTGGGAAACAAAGATTGAGGGGAGACCTGTTAACAGTTCCCAGATATGTTAAGGACTGTTATAAAAGAGGCCTGTTCTTTATGTCCACTGAAGGCAGGACAAGAAGCAATGGGCTTAATCTGCAGCAAAGAAGTTCTAGGTTGAATATGAAGAAAAGCTTTCTCACTATAAGGTAGTTAAGCTCTGGAATGGGCTTCTAAGGGAGGTTGTGGAATCCCCATCACTGGAGGATTTTAAAAACAGGTTTGACAAACACTTGTCAGGGATGGTCAAGGTTTATTTTGTTCTGCCTCAGCCTAGGGTCATGGACTTGATGACTTCTTAGCACCCTTCCAGCCCTTACATCTCAATGATTCCATACCCCAGTTACAGAGGTTTAAATGAGATGTAGGGCAGAAGGTAGTGGAGAATCAGGCCTTAGTTTCACTTCTAACCCTAAGTAATGTCATATTTTCCATGGTTGCTAAGATACAGCAATGAGGTGGGGACTCTTGACTGCAGGAAGGCTTAGCAGTGTCAAGGATTAACAGTAGGGTGACCAGATGTCCCAATATTCGGGGCTCTTTCTTTTAAAGGTGCCTATTCCCCCCCCCCCCCCATCCTAATTTTTCCCACTTGCTATCTGGTCACTCTAGTCAACCATGAGATGGAGTAGGGGTTGAAATAGCTCTATGAATTCAGCTGCAGGCAGGGGAGGAAGGGGATTAGAATCTTTTAGGATGAGTATGCAGCACTGAACTGATAGAATTTAATAGAGCAGGAGGTTGGAGACAGCAGGGCTGAGTGGAGATGTACTTCTATGCAACACTTAAACATCTCCAGCTGGCCTCTATCAGCTGACTCAGGTGGTTACTGAATGAATGTTAGGTGTCAGTGGGTGGGTATGAGGGCGAACTCCACTGAATCTTTTAGGCACCAGCTTTCACTATAGTTATAAATTATGTGGGAGCTCTAGATCTTTGACACTGAATCAAACCTTGTTCATGGTAATTAGTAAGAGATCATTTCCCAAGTTTTGCTAAAATAAAGATGGAGGGGAAATCAGTAACGCTCAGAGGGACTCATTAATGACCAAGGTCAAGTCTATCAGAGTGCCTATTGGAGAGCTTTAAACCATGAAGTTCAGGCTTTAAAACTGTTGGCAGGAACAAACTCCCTGTGCTTATGAATAATCTCATTGTAAAAATAGCTCTTACGTTCCTTGAGCTATTCAGTAGCATGTACAGTAATACCATCAAGTAGCAAATAAGCATGCCTTTACCATGGTGCTTTCATTTGGCAGCTAACTTACATTTATCAAAGCCCTGATTCTCTCACTACTGAACATGTAATAGCTTTTACATTAATAGGGGGAAGTCCTATATATGTCTCTCCTCATTGAAATATAACTATAATTATTGTTAATTTATTCAGTGCCTAAAATGTGCGAGGGTGCTTTCCATGATCATTCCAGAGCAGTTTAAATACATGGGGTAAGAGTCTGTGCTGTATCTCTAAACTTGTGTCCCAGAAAAGTGGGGGTTAAGGTAACATTAGCTGTCTCTGTGCCCTCCTAATCCTGGGCTGCTTCAGGGACTGGAAAGGTCCCTGGTGTAATTTGGACAGCCTTTCTAAATTATGGCCACCTTTCGCGGTTTCCCGTTGACCAAAGCATTGCCCGGATTCTTCACAGGGCTTCGTGTGTGTGCCTGCCCCAACCTTGCCCTGATAACACCCCAACACCAGGGCAGGAGAGTGGTCCTTGGAAGGCAGCATTATGTTTATCTTCTTCATTGCCTATGCCAGACTGACTAGGCCCTTTTATGCCAATGCAGCCCTTTTATCAGAGTGAGGGTGAGGATGTCATCCATCATTCCTACAGTTTAAACATGGAGATGTGTTGATAGACATGGAGAACAGAGGTAGGAGGATGCGTTACAATAGTAAGGTTATCCAGTTGCTTGCGTTTGAAATGTAAATTTTCTGGGCTTGTTTTTGCAACCATGAATTCAGATGGAGGGTTGCCAATGACTTCCACGAGTCTTTGATCAGACTCCATATGAAGTAGGAGTGTGTATGGGGGGAGGGGGGCAGGGTTGTTGTTGATTATGAAAGGCGTGTCTGTTTTGTTCTTCTAAGCTTTTTTATTCAAAGTCGTGTTACAATTAATGAGAAACTTTTAGAGGGGATAGACAGGTAATTGGGAGATTTGAAGTTGGGGTAGATGGTGCACTAAAAGGAAGAATAGAAGAAGCTATGAACGTGAGGAGATGGTGAGACAGCAGCATAGTCAAAAAGAAAAGTAGAAGGATCAGCCTACAGTGAGAGAGCTGGGATTTGAGCTGCCTTAAGATGCATTGTCAAATCTTTTTTTATGTTAATACTTTGCATATAAAAACAGTATATTTTCATTAGAGAAATCCATAGGTCCTGTAGACTCTTTCAAAATTAAATTAAAAGATAGGATTATAGAAAATATTAACATTCAGGCATTACTTAGATTGACTTAGTAAAACAAATTTTCTGTGCAATGGAGCAAAGCTAAGAAAATTATTAATTAAAAAATATAATTGGAAACCCCATGAAAAGCAGCTACTCTATCCTTAATATCTGACTAAAAGGTGAACATTGCTTTATTGAGGGCCAGTCAAGTACATCTTCAAGCAGCATTCTCCCCATCCCTGTCATGTGCGTTCTAGTCTGTCCCACTTCAATGCACTTCCATTTAAAACAGTATAAGGGTGTCCGCCAGTAGAACAAAGATCCTCCTAATTGAACAAAACAATTGAACACACAAACATAATAGCCCCTGGCAAAATCAAATACAAATAAATCTGGAGAAACTGGTCCAGATTCTGAGCTCCTTTACATTGCTCCAAGTCCAAAGCAGCACTGTTAAAACAAAGCTACACTGGACTTACACTGGTGTAACAGATCAATACCTGGTCCTAAAAGGCTACCACAGATCCTTATTGCCCACCTAAACAACCTCAAACCTTCAAAAAAGCAAAGACCCAAATACATTTTATGGGACTAATGCCCACTCTCCAACCAAATGAATCTGTTAAGATAAAAAGAAAAGCAACCAACTGCAGAGGGAACTCCACAAAGGCCAGGATCTGAACACACTGTGTACTTCAGAACTGGAGCTGAACTTTGTGGCTAAGGAGTAATCTATATTTCAACAGAATTAAAATGATTAGAAAAGTACAAGTATTGTAGTCAATGGAGCTAAATTACATCAGCTGAGAATCTGTCCACATTATGCATAGTTACATTGTTCATAAAGAGTGTTACATGTAATATGCCATCCATACCTCAGGGACAAGCAATGCTCTACATTCACGGATCCCACTCCTTAAACTCCTATGGTGAAATCTTGGTCCCACTGACTTCAATAGAAATTTTGCCATTGACTTTAGTGAGGCTCAGATTTCGTTCCAGGCATAGAAAGATCTGAGCCAGTTTCTTTCTGTCCTCTTAGGAATGCCATTAATGAAGTCTTACCTGAAATTTGTGCAGTCTGCCTTCCCTCCTTAAGCCTGTGGATACCCGTTTGCCAGTGCCCATTTGGTCCTGGACTGTGTGGTGGGTAGCAGTGATGGCATTTGAGTTGTGATCTTTTCTGCAATCTCATGCCACATTGCTTTTTTCCCCAGATGTGTATTTGGCCATTTATATGCTTTTTTAAAACACAGAGAATGCCAAATAAATCTATGAATCTATGATTCTATGCTCTAGTAGTTGATGCCGGTCCTGCTTTGAGCAGGGATTAGACTAGATGCTCTTCCAACCCTAAGATTCTATGAAAAACATTCTCATCGGCACCTCTAAAGGTGGATCTTCATTTTAGAGCTCCTGAGGTGCCTTGTGCAGCTTACCAGCCTCTTAAGTAGAGCTGTGCATGCCATTATAGCTCACCGGGTTTGTTGGAGACTGGCATATTTATTGAAATCAGGTAGCATCTACTATGTTTAACCATGCAGTGCTTTTAAAAATAAATATGAATATAATTCATCAACCTTCAATATTTGTTTAGCAAGTGAGTTCGTCCATCAGAGTTGATGAGGACCACCCATTGTCATCAGTTTGTTTGGGAGTGGGTTCTAAAATGGCTGATTAGTCCAATCCGAGCCTGGAATTGACAGTTGCAATGGGGACATGGAGGATCAGGCTGCCGACCGGGGGAAGAGAAGATACCAGCCCTGGACTTGCGAGGACGACGCTTCTCTACAGCATCACTCAGTCTCTTTTGTTCATAGGCTGTTGCACCATCATGAACTCGTCTGCGCCAGGTGAAGCGATCATTAGCGATGTTCTCCCAATTTTCAGGATCTATGTTACAGTTCTTAAGGGAGGCCTTGAGGGTGTCTTTGAATCTCTTCTTTTGACCTCCAAGAGATCGCTTGCCGTGTTGTAGTTCGCCATAGAACATCTTCTTGGGCAATCATTCATCGGGCATTTGTACAACATGTCCAGCCCATCTGAGTTGTGCCTTGCAAATCAGGGTGTGGATGCTTGTCATATCAGCCTGTGAAAGGACGTCGGTGTCTGGAATTTAGCAAGTAGCTGATGAATATTTAACCTGTTTTAATTTTGATTAAAAGCAACAAAACATTGCATCAAAATAGGAGCATGATGAATACCACCTACGGTGTACAAAATCAGGACATGAAGAATCTTCTGTTAATTGCCGATTATGTAAATTATTACAGTTGCAAAGCAGATATTGCTACATACAATGTGCAGCACACTATCCATTGCTCACTTTATCCTGCTATTTTAGGAAACTCTTGAGTTAATTGATTAAAAAGGAGGAAAAAAAGATACCTTATGTTGTAATATCTGAACTAAAAAAATAATGTATCCTTTGCTGAAGGCACCTGGAAATTGAGGGCTTGCGGTTCTGAATGAACTGTGCTAGATTGGCTGCAATGTTTATTGAAATGCAAAATAATAGCAAGGATAGAAAGTTAAAATATTATCACCTGGAAAGGGCAGCTGAAGCTGTCCGAGGGTGTGTGTGTGGAGGGGGTGGTTGTTGAAGGGAGGGGATGTCTCTGAAGTGCGACAGCATCTCTCTGTCTTGGATTACTACTATGCAGCAATAGCAAAACTAAAACATATCAAAGCATTATTATTTCTTATGTAACTAATCCACAAAGCTGATAATTCCCTTGAATAGTCAAGGATCTTTCCACGTATCTTGGGAATAGGGCCTATCCAAGTAAATCTGCCCCCCTCCCCGTAGTCCATTAATTTGGATTCATACCTGTAAGATCCAAAGTTCTGTATGTGCCCACATCAACCATAGCCCTAAAATGCCTACCCAAAAATGCTATTATGTGTCCAGAACATGCATATGTACATGTATGATGATAGAATGCTAGAGAAATGATGCATGTTTTCTGTTAGACAGGAAAAAGGAAAGAATATGCGGGGTGCACCAACAGGGCCACAATAAATAACACCACCTACTTCTTATATCACATTTATCAGTATATCTCAAAGCACTTTAAAGACCATTAGTTCACCCATTATGGGTGGGGAAATGGAGTCACAGTAATGACCATTGATTTGTCCAAGTGAGGTGAACCCGAGGGAAAATCAAGATTCTTCAAGTCGCTGTCACCACAGTGCTCTCCCTCTCTCTGGTAAGCAGCTCATTCTCCACATCATGCATCCCTGGAGCATGAACAATAAACATCACATTAGCATTATTTGGTCCCAGTCCCCACAGTCCACAAGTCAGTCAGAATTGTTTGAACTGGCCCTGCCAAGATAAGACTTAACAACAGAGTGCTGTATTGCCATCTCTGTGACTAATTGTCATAACACTACAAACTCTCCTGTAGTGCCCACGCTATCCTGTGTTACCTTAAATGGTTAAACTAAACTATGCTTGTCCATTGTGTAAATCTTAATGCTTATATAGAGTTTTGAGATGCAGAGTGCTTTGTAAGTGCTAATACAGGATTATTAAAGTAAATAGTATGATGGTGTGTATATTCACATCCATGTTAATTAGCAAAAATTCAGTCATCTGCAGATGTGTCCCAGTCATTAGTAAGAATTGGTGCAGTTCTATTGTACTATGTCTGTTTTAATAGCTAAATAAGCCCTGTGGGCACTGCTATCCATGCACACACAGTCACTTGCAAGTTTGAAAGCAGTGTTTGCACATTCAAATGCACAAATGTCAGGAAAGCCAGCAGTTTAAGGTTATCATAATAATATTAATTCTTCCACACTGATAAACCTGGCTGCAATTTAGAATTCAACCATATGCAATTAGGCACATTTGCACATGCCTACAAATACCCAGCATGCTTGTGGCTGCATGTCTAACCTGTCATGTTCCTGCGGCAATAACCTCATGTGGTATTTGTGCACTTAAATTAAGCACAGGTGAATTTATGCATGCCTCATTTTTAAATCTGGCTCACTATGTGTAGTATTTTCAATGTCTAGCTAGACTGGTATATGTAATATAGACACTATGTACTGTGGTTGATTAAAGAACCATCTACTCTCAAATCTTTTTTCCAGGTAAATTAATGTAGATCATGATCAAACCACCTCTTGGTGGACCTAAATAGATTGATCTTCTTAAGTCTTTCACTATAAGGCATGTTTACGAGATCTCATCTGATTCTTTAGCTCTTTTCTGAACTCGTTGCAACTTTCAACATCCTTTTTTAAAGTGTGGATACCAGAACTGTACACTGTATTCCCGTTATGGTCCTACTAGTGTCACACAGAAATAATACCACCTGTCTTGATATTTTGAGCTGAATTCACAGGGGGGACTTGGTCATTGCAACCTAGTGTCTTATTATCTAACTTTTAGGTTCCCTGCCACCTAACGGATGGGCATTGTCAGGACTGAGGCAACTGTACACATGCCCATTCACTGATATTTAGGTACAAAGGGAATCTTAAGAGTGGAAGCTTATAGGGTTAGGTAATAACTGAATCATGGTTTGTGAACACCAGTGGTGCCTAAATTCCCCTTAATCTAGGCTTTGTGTTTGGATTCTTGACTGTAATGCTGCAACAACAGTGGATTTTTTTTGCATCGAATATTGCGTTATATTAAGCTTCCATGATACCATTGCAACAGTCATTATCATCCCTGTTACAAAGGCAAAATCTGTAAAAAGGCAAAAAAAGTACAATTCTTAGTATTTAATCTGTAATTGTAACAATACACTATGGTGAAAAGAGACTTATGATAAATGTTATTGCATTTGGTTGATGATTAATACTAAGTGAGGTGACAAGTGTTGAGAAGAACACACCCAAGACCATAGCTTCTTGGGTAAGGCTATTCAATTTAATTAACACAGACATCCAGATGTGCCCTATATCACTCTACAAAAGGCTATAGGGCTTTGTTGGATGCATATAGTTCATTTGGATCTCTGAATTTCTATTGACAACGTTCAGTTTAAAAAAGTACAGTATAAGAACCAAATCCTGTGATATACAGAATTTCTGATATGAAACATCATAGCCCCATCTTGTGGAAATCTTTGGTGTGCTAGTATTTTAGTAAAGAAATGCATTGCTAAGCATCAGCCCAGTTATCCCAGAGATGAAGCTATTAACTGGATTCCCCAACCCGCCCTCCCCTCTTCCACACTGGCTGATCCACTGCCATTTTATTTTTCTAGGGCCTCCCAAAGTATGGGGAGGCTCTGAGTCTACATGATCCAGAGCTGAACCCATTTATCTGAATCATTCAGATATAAAGGACCTAAGTCCATTGTAGGTGGGCTGGTGGAAATCCATTGAACTTCAAGTTCAGCTTTTTGCCACTAAGACTAATGAACCCAAGCCTGAATCTGAAGCCCAGCTGTTTGGAGGTGTTACTAAAATGGCTTAACTATTAGAATCATAGTGTCTTTTCTCCCCATATATGCACTTTCAGTCTAAAGTATTTCTTGTTTTTCCTTATCCTGAAATAAAAGTCATAGGGGTGGAAGCAATAGAAGTGGAATCCTGGCTCCATTAGAGTCAGTAGTGAGATTCCCATTGACTTTAATGAGGCTAGGATTTCACCCACCCATAAAATCTTGAGATCTAAAACCTCCTCAGAAGACCCTTTTTCAGGCTGGATACAAAGGAGGAAAAGATGAGATGTATATTAGAGTCAGAGTTTAAGACCAGTTTAAGACCACCAGATCACCTTGTGACCTCCTGTACATCATGGTGGTTAATGCAAGCATGATGGTCACCCCTGATAGAAGGGTTGGGTGAAAGTCATGATGGTTGCCTCGAAAAAGGAGGAGTGTAAGAGATTGTGAAGGACTGTAAGGTCGTCACCCCGATACAAGGGGAGTGCCTCCTTTTGGCCACATCTGCCGATTAGCTCCCAATGCTCCTTCCTGTGGTTGCACTCTGTCACTCTCTTTTCATTGCTCTCCTAGAACTCAACTGCACCTGCTCTATGCCATCGCCCTCCAGCCACGCCATTGTAGTCCTCCCCTGATATCTCAAAGTCTCTCAGGACCCATTGCCCCAGTCAGTCTTTCCTCTCACTGTGCCTTAATAGCAACACTATCCAGTGGCAGGTAAAGGCATCCAGGCATCCACCTCAAGGATCGTACAACAGGAAGTCAAGGTCTGCATAGTCCTGAACCTTACTGCTGTATACCTGAGCTACTTTCTACCTTGCCGTCTCACTCTGAGGTTGACTGTAGTCTCCCTCCCTGCAGCCCTTTTCTAGTCTCAGCTACTTGGCTTTATACAAGTCACTCCTCTTCCTGTCCAGCTGAACTTCTTTTTTAAATAACCATCATTACTTCCTGACTTCTCCTCCAGATGCATCCTATGCAATTAGTTGTCCCACCTTGCCACCTCAACCCCTTCAAGCCTACAATGGCCCAGCCACAATAATGAAGGGGGTGGGGGAACATTGTGTGGCATCCAGGGCTCAGATTGTCTTAATCAGACCCTAACTGACCGTGTTGGTATAGCATCTGATCCAGCAACCCTTGCTTCTCTGAGTGTTCCCATTGAAGCCAAGTGAACAGGACAATTATGGAATTAATGTGGATTTGGTGCAATATTAAAATTTCCTAATTTTCCCACTAAGTGGATCAAAACCTCTCAGTGAATCAGAATGTTAGTTTTAGGAGCCCCTCTGTCTTGTAATTATGACTAACTAGTTCTGATGATGATGATGAAGTTAATGAAACAGAAGTACTTGGCATTAGAGGAGAGGTGTCATTGGTGAAAATTAAATATGCTCATTGATCCAGCTCTCAAAGGGATTATGTTCCAGAAGCATGTATTCATTTCAGAGGCTAGAAAAACACCACATGAATCGCTACTCTAGGCTTTGAGCATTCTAGTGATCCCATTTCTCTCTGTCTTTCCTTTGTTATTTTAGACGATACACCACTACATAAGAACATTGAACACGCTATCATCTGTTGTGTGAGTTTGACTTTTTATTCCTGTCTATAATGTCAAGCTACAGACTCTGTGATGATAAGCAGATGACAGCCAAACAGCCTATCAATTATAACTCTATAAAATATAAACCTCTAGTGCCTGTCATTAAAAGCACTATGCTTTATGTACCCAAATATTTTTTTCTGCTTTAAAAAAGTGTATGTGAACTGTACAATATCATGAGAAAAAATACATTTTTGTGTTTAAATTTGCCAACCATTTTATGTGAAAACATCAGATGGCAGCATCAAATTCATACCCGGCCTTCAGAAAACAAACAAAATCAGATAAGAACTATTTTCTATCAGAAAAGTTTAACAACATGAAATGTAGCTTCTGCAAAATCAAACTTTTCAGTGGAAAATCTTCAATTTTCCATTAGGAAAAAACAAAATGAGATATTTTCTTCATGGTTTGTTCAACATAAACTGAAATGACAAAGAGTCCTGTGGCACCTTAAAGACTAACTAAAGTACTGAAGCATAAGCTTTCATGGGCTAGTACCCACTTCGTCGGACGCATTGACAAAGTGGGTATTAGCCCCCGAAAGCTTATGCTTCAATACTTTAGTTAGTCTTTAAGGTGACACAGGACTCTTTGTCACTTCTGCAATTCCAGACTAACACGGCTACCTCTCTGATTCATAAATTGAAATGTTCAATTTCAGTGAAATTTCCCATAATGTTTAATTTCTAATCAGTTCAAAAACATTTAACTGCATTTTCTTAGCACATTGCCTTACGGGGCTTGTACTTCGGGTCCCCACTCTCTCTCATGGGCTGAGCTCCACTGACTCACCACACAGCTCCGCATTGCGGGTGAAATATGATGGCCTCCAGGGAGCCCAGCCCTAGGAGACAATGTGCACCCGAACTATGACTACCATAAAGCAATCCAAAATGCAGTTCAACAATGATCTGCTAAAATTTCAATTTCAGGAATATCAAATTTTCTCATTTTGATCAAAAATATCAAAATAAAATGTTTCACCATTTCTAAATACATTGTTTTCAGAATTTTCATTCTGTAAAAAAATGTAGCAGTGTCAGAATGTCCCTGAGGATGGAAACTCAGCTCTAATTAATCCTTTTTTTTTTTTGGCTGCTCCTTTTCATACCTGCTAGCTAATCTTCCAGGAGCCATATGAGAGCGTCCAGAGATTGGCTGAGAAAACCAAGAGCTCTTCTACTGGAGCTGTCCCTTATCTGGACAATAATTATATTTGTTTTGCAGTAGCTACTTAGAGCCCCAGTAATGCACCAGGATTCCACTGTACTAGGCTCTGTGCAAACACAGATCAAAAAGGCAGCCCTGCCCCCAACGAGCTTCCAGTCTACATATAAGAGAGGAGCTAATAGTTGGATACAACAGACAGGGAGAGCACAAAGAAACAATGAAATAATACTGGCCAGCAGGATAAGCAGTGGTATCAGCACAGCAGCTGCCTATCCATTGCCTCAGAAGCCCAATCAAGGGCTTGCAGTCCAGGTGTCAGAAAGAACACACCAAATAAACAAGGTAGAGTGGGTAGGAGGATAATGTAACAGAATGAAGAAAGAGTAGCAGGAAAATTGACATCTTAGCTTGCCACTTGCATAACCATAACCAGATGGTTAAGTTGATGAATCTAGATTCCCATTCCATCTTGAGAGCAGCTGCACTAGTTTTGTCAGAAAGCCAGAGAGACTGTAGTGTGCCCTGCACATCCCAAGAAACCCACACTGATTTATTTTGGGGCTCTGATCACTGTATCATTCAAATGAGCCTCTTTGGCACAGGTTTTGTCTTGCAATGGGGATATGATACAAAAGCATAGCTCCCTGCTTTGGATCAAGTCCCATAAGCATGTTTTATTACTACATTCCATTTCCCTGCTTTCTGGAAGGTTGCCTTTCGTCTACATTCCACTTACTATTTTTATTATTAAATATGCTACCAGTGCCTGGTACCAGCCTCTGAAGTGAAGTGAAGTGAAGACACTTCAGAGTCATTAAATCATACAAATACCACATCATAAAAAAATTCTTTTGTATTGTTCTCTGGCAGGTTAGACCATGACAATGTGAATAATAAACTGTTTGAAAACTCAGAATGAGAGATTTATCTTCTATTTCCCAAGCTCCTAGGTTAATGTTAACTATAGAAAACTGGGTAAACAATTTTGTCATATAAGGTGATCTAACATTTTATACTAATGCATTTATACAATTGCATATTCAATTCTCCTACAGAAGCTTCTATTTATTACACTTCTCAGGCTTTGTAAATTGTTACTTGCCACAAATAACATATCTGGAATATAGCAGAAAATGCCTATGTGTAGGTCAGTCTGATAGCCAGCAGACCTAGTGGTCAGGCAGGGGCTCCACACTTCTTTCCTTCCTAGCCATTCTGGAGGGAGTCATGGCAGGGTCAAATGCAGTGGGCCTCAGTCCCTGTCCTTTTCGCTCCCCTTAGGGTTCTGTTATGGAAAAGAGGCAGAGTACTAGGGCCTACCCACTCCACTGGGTTCCAACTCAGGATCATAAAGGAGTGTTACAGTGTCCAGACCACTCTTTGGTCCACCCCAAGTTGTACTATCCCTGTGTCACTTCCTACCAGGCCGTGGCTCGACTCTCTGAGGTGTGATCACAGATATGGGTGCATTCGCTTAGTCTGCCAGTGGGACAGTATCCCATCCTTCACAGTCTCTTGTGAATTTCCAGATCCCAAAGAGGGTAAGTGGGGAGAATCTGGATCATTGCTTCCAGAATATCCTTAACAATGCTGTAGTCACTCCTTTCACAGTTCCAGACATCAGCCTCACTTGCTTGTGCAGCCTGTAGCTACCTCCCTCTCACATACACACACACCGATCCCCTGATTGGTGACCATTTAATATATAACCCTCCACCCTGCAACCACTGAGGGACAAGGAATCCGTACCCCTCTAACTGCTCTATACCTTCCCCTGGTTTAGCATGGGGTCAGTACATTTATCACATACTGATGTAACCCTTCTGCCAGGCCGAGTTGATAGTGACAAGAGCCAGGTTCAGTAGATAGGGGTTCCCTCTCAACAACGCAATGCAAAACTGGCTAGAACCTGCACCCATTGACCTGGGAAAATCCTACAGACACCCTTGGGCACCTCAAACAGGCAATACTTCCCCTCTCGCAAGCACACATCGGTGTATCAGAAAATCTTTAATAACATGAGGTAAATGACATCAGCATTAAGTTGGGAAAACACCACAACTAGGGTTCATAAACCAACCCACGAGCAAAACCCACCCCAGCAAATTGGGCCATGCCCTTCCCTTTGGTTTGTGAGTCCAGCAACCCCCAAATCACCTAAAGTCCCAAAAGTCCCACAGCCCCAAAGCCTCTGTCCCTGGTCAGTGCAGAGTTCAAAAGTTCATCTGCAGAATCTTACCTTCCAGCCTGGGTGGAAATGGAGAGGGGCAGGTTAAGGGGCACCATATGTGGTCCGAGGCCAACTGCCCCACCTCTCCGTGGGGTTCTGCTGCAGCCCTCTCTGCGAGCTGCTCTGCCAGCCATCCCACAAGCTGCTTCACTCACTGCTCTGTTCCACCAGCCGTCCCGTAAACTGCTCCACTCCACCAGCCGTTCCATGAACTGCTCTGCTCTGCCAGCCACTCTGCCAGCTGCTCCGCTCCACCATCTGCTCTGCAATATATCTTCAGGCCTCCCTACTTAACACAGTGCCCAGTGATTTCTCAAGATTGACTCTGACACATGCCTATAGAAATCAGTGAATGTTTCATGGCTAAGCTGTGGGACAGATGGACGCATGGCAATCAAGGAAAGTCAATATTTCTGTAGTTGCAAAATTAAACATAGAATATAAAATGTAATCATGTGTAATCTTGTGGCCCAATTTGTTGTTATTGAGAGAGAAGTTGTTAGTAACTTGACTTTCAATAGTATTTCAACATCCCATTTAAATTATTACTAGATCAATTTACATCTAATCCCTTGGCAATGCTTTTTCAAAGATATCATAAATTATGCCAGTCTGGATGGTATGCTGTTGCAAAAGCTGTGCTGAACTAGAAGGTTGCTTCTTCTTGATACTGTATTGTTGGTTCCTATCGCTGCAGTTTATTTGCTTGGATGAAGTGCCAAGTTGGTATCTCAGTTCAGAAAGATTCATACTCTTCTTCCATAGTTTCACTGAATGTAGAAGACACATCAGAGGTTGACTGGGTTCATATAGTGGTTGTTGTCACTACTTCTTCATAGGATGGTTTTGAAAGACGTTTCAGCTCATAAATATATAATCTGCTACTATTTATGGAGAAGAGATAAACATGTTTTTTCCACTTCATGGTTATATTATATATATATATTTGTGATGGGAAAAGCTGAGAGTATCTTTAAAGCCATAATCTTAAATATTTCTTTTATTCAGTTCATTTTCTGAGCTATCCCTTTAATTCCATCAGGTTTTAATAAAATTTGAAATTCTATTTCAAATGACCCCAAACACTCATATATTCTACATTCAAATATTTCAGCTTTAAAATACTATTTTTAAATTTAAATGATATTTTAAAAGATTCTTTAGACTCAAATTGTCCTTAGAAGTGGCATTGTGTCTTCTTAATACTCCTTGAACAGGTGTTTCTTGTCTTTTTGAGTTTGGTAACTTTTCTTAAGCATTGCAAAATAAGTAATTAATTTCCCAATTAATATAAATATGTTCTACTTTATAGCTTCTTATAGTAGTAACAGTTTCAGCAAGGTCCTTTGATTCCATATTGCTATATAAAGCATCTCCCTGTTCACATAGCAATGGTCTCAGGAGGTTACCCCATTATATGTTTGAATTTTAATACAAAATATTTGCAAAGGAACATCACAAAAGGAGCAAATATCATTTTAAGTATTTAAGGAATGAACAGAGGTTTTCACTTTTAAGTGAAAACATGAAGTAACAAGTAATCAAAACATTTCCCAACTAAATTAGTTTTCCTTAAAGGTCAATGAATGAAAACTATAATTCCTATCAAATCATTTTCTAGTTCTAGAATTATTTCTGTGGGTTTAAAAGTGAGGCTTTTCTTCTATGAAGAGAAGAAGAAATGATCAGTGGCTCCTTGTCTAGATTTTGTGGTATTGATAAACCAGGTGATTTTTATCACTTTTCTTTGTAATTCTTAACAAGGGGGAGGTGTCTGACTGAGAAGACAGTCCTGTTGGTTATTTGTTACAATCTATAGTAGCTTCACACACAATTCCAGATTCTTACCAAATACACTATACAACACAAAATTCACAATAACTAATATCTCTTTCTAAAATCAATAAAATAAAAACATTCTGAATATTAAAGCAAAATAGAAGTTATAAAGCTGCATTCCAGAGTCAGTACAATTGGCCATGGCGGTGTTAAGTACAGATTTGTGGCCAAGAAGAAGGTATTCTACTTTAAGATTTTTTATTCCTGTAACTTATTAGGGAAAAATCAAATATTTCCTAGGACTATATTTTATTAACCTGCACATTTCATTAAATAAAATCAGCAAACAAAATATAAGCATGCAAGCTATTATTCTCCAAGCACCATGTGTGCGTGTAAATAATTACAACTTTCTAAAATTCTGTAAAGGCTAAAGTACATTTAAAACCTAATTTACCACAATAAAGTATTATAATTTTATCAATTTTTGTATCCATGTAAAGGGGTATTACCCACACCCACTACATTTGGAGGGAAATAGTCTTAAAATGAACTTAAAATAATTGAACTAAGGCAAATATTGCTAATATGGGAAATTAGTAGCTTAATTATTTTTTTACTTCAAAACTCATAGTTCTCTTGCTAAGGATTAGGACTTTGATTACACCAGTAATGAGATAATCCCTGAAAATACTGTCAGTTACTTAGAATTGAAATGGCTGTACTGAATAACATGTAGCCTGATACATTTTTTTCAACTCAGTGTCGTAAATTTCAGTTTAAAAAGCCACTTAAGACTGCTGTTTGACTATGAAAGCTAATGGCCCTGTTGTCTTATATTAATATATATATATTTTTTATATATACATTTTTTTATATATACATATATACACATATATACATATATACACATATATACATATATACATGTATATATATTTATATATACATTTATATATACATTTTTTTATATATACATTTTTTTTATATATACATTTTTTTCAACTCAGTGTCGTAAATTTCAGTTTAAAAAGCCACTTAAGACTGCTGTTTGACTATGAAAGCTAATGGCCCTGTTGTCTTATATTAATATATATATATGGATGGACATATGCCTATCT
Source organism: Sternotherus odoratus (assembly GCA_032164245.1). Taxonomy (NCBI): domain Eukaryota; kingdom Metazoa; phylum Chordata; order Testudines; family Kinosternidae; genus Sternotherus; species Sternotherus odoratus. Next base: position 60,404,756 of record JAVMKO010000004.1, read on the forward strand.
CATAGAACTGAAAGGAACTTGAAAGGTCATCGAGTACAGCCCCTTGCCTACACTGGCAGGACCTAGTACTGTCCCCTGACAGATTTTTTTTTTCCCCAGATCCCTAGATGGCCCCCCTCAAAGATTGAACTCACAATTCTGGATTTAGCACACCAAATGCTCAAACCACTGAGCTATCCCTCACATAAAGCATATGTGAGTTTTAAAGGTATAGTTAAGGACATGCTAATATCAAAATTTGATCTTCTGAAACTGGTGAAAGAGCAGTGCTACTGAACTGGCTCTCAATGTATTTTCTTCATTTTGTATGTCTAATGTAAAGATCTCATATCCAGTTATCCATCTAAAATAGTGGTGTTGGAGTTAAAGCACTGGACTTCCCCATTCTTCTGCAGACTGCCTGTGTGACCTTGAGAGATTCAGTCAGGCCCTGATTCAGCAAGGCACTTAAGTATATGTGCTTTCTGGAGGAGTTGTCCCACTAAAGTAGCAGGGACAACTCACATGCTTATGTAGCTACTAAACTGGGACCTTAAAGCTCATAATGCCGCATTTCTACATCTGGGAAACTGGTTAATAATATGTGCCTACCCTACAGGGGATCATGATGATAAATTCCCTAATGTTTGTGAGCCATGGAAAAGAATAAATCTGTAGATAAACCACACATTTGTATTCCACTAGGATTATCATCATTATTGTTCGTTGGCTGTTGTATTTGGTTGTTTTGGGCCCTGGTCATTATTGTTCTTTAGTTCTACTATTTGGTTGTATTGGGCCCTGGTTCTTGACTACCAGTAATCAGGCTCTCCGGTCAAGGACCAGGGCCCAGTTATGTTAGGCCCTACACAGGCAATAAGACACTCATCAGTGTCTATCCACAGAGATCACACAGGACATAGCAGATGGACAAATGAAATAAACAGGGTAGGAGTGAATGGAAGGATGATGCAACAAAATGAACAGAGTTTAAGAGTAAAATGGACCTCTTAGCTGCCTATTTGCCTGATCTAATGCTAGAACACTGCATCTATTCCTTCCGTCTTCAGCACTGCTCCTAGCCCTAGGTAAGTGGGGTCAGGCAGAACCTCACTTGCCATGCTTGTTTGTTATAGACTGGGGCGGGCTGCCACCATTAGCCAAGATTGCACCTTGTCACCCAGGCTGCCCTTTAGAGAGATGCCATCTCTCAGAGATCCCTTGTCAGACTTGCCATTGCCACTGATCCATCAACTCACCAACTTGTATGGCAGTTGTAAAGATGAGAGATTTTTCAAAAAAAGTGCTATCCGTGAGGGGACACAGAAGCCACAGTTTGATTCTTAGTCAAATGAGCCATCATGCTACAACACAATCAGGCATTGACCACCAATGTATGTATGTTTACACTGGTTTAAGATATCCCAGGGTAGCTGAATCTTTTTCAGGTTGATGAAAGTTTTGGCCCTATTACACTTACTATAACCGTAAGAATAATAAAAGGATCATTAACAAATATGCATTTGTTTATGTGGCAGGAACATACAAGCCAATGGGGCTGTTCAGGAGTAAATGTCACAAAGTGGCAGGGGGACAGCTGCATTCAAATCCTATAGCATGAAGAACAAACTATGAATCTTCAACTCAAATGTGATTTCCATCTCGATATATGGCTGTGAAAGCTGGAAATCCACCCAAGCTAAAGGCAGATGCCTAAATAGCTATAGAAGTAAATGTCTCAGGAAATTACTAGATGAAGAATAGGATGAAGTTATAACAGATACTGAGATTCATCGGAGAGTTCAGCAGCTCCTTATCTCCGAGGGTGTCCAGAGCGAAGATGGAAACATCAGGGACTTGTGGTAAGAATGAAACCAGAGCACTTGCCATGACAACTCTGGACAGCTGGTGGAATACATAAAAGGGATCGACGGAAAGAATCCCTCCATTGAACAGCACTTAGAGAGACAAAACGAATGGGATAAAACATGTGCAAAGCACAGTCTCAGCTAGAGAGGGCTGATGAAACCCTCACGGTGCCCTAACAGTGTTTGATGGTGTGGGAAGGTTTCAGATGAGGTGTTTTCACGAGGATGAATACTTGACTTTGAAGGGTAAGAACGTGGGGAGCATGATTTTCTTTGCTTTGGATTATAATAAAATGATCAATGCCTTTCACCTCCACCCCACCCCACCCCACTCGATTATCTGTCATGTTCTATTTGTGGGTGTAGTGGTGGTATGATTCACCACTTAGAAACACTGCCTTAAAACTATCCATTCACCCAACATAATAAATAATCAGCATGTTGGGACTTATTCTCTACAGCTAAAGCATAATTTCTCAGAGAAAAACAGTCATTTCTCATTCGATGTATTTTACCACCACTGAGTACCAACCACTTTTTAGATGTATATGGACAGATTCTCCTCTCACTCTGGGTGACAACTGTGAAATTCTATTTTCTAAGGTGGGGTTATGTCTGGTTTACAGCAGTGTCCATGAGAGGAGTATCAGGTCCAATATTTATGGCTTTAATGTGTGATTCTACTCAGCAAAGTAACTATGTAAAAGTGGTAATTTGTTAATGAATAGCCTTGTTCCCTTGCTGTAGTTGGAGTCCTTGCTACTGCCCTTAGTGACAAAAATAAAGTTTTTCTACTACTTACTTCCTTTTGCCACTGTAGAGCCGCCAGAGCAATGGGAGAGTGAGATGGATTCCAGTCAGGTTCATGAATTAACAGAATTTTAAATAAGGTCCAGTTGTAAAGCCAAATTATGTCCTTATTTACACCTGTGTAACCTTGTTGAAGACAATGGGATTCACAGGTATATACTGATAGACACTAGAGTTTGAAAATATCGGAATTGCACGGGTGTAACTGAAGGGCAAATTTGCCCTGCAGTGTATTTGTTACTGGAGATGCTTCATGAGCCAGGAAAACAACCAACTTGGCCTTTACAGCCCAAGTTGCATTTGCAGACCCAGCAGTTAAAAACAAGATTTTTTCCCCCCTTGTACACTGATCACATGTGATGTGGGAATATACAGGCAATAAACAGAGAAGATCCATGCCATGTTTATCATGCCACTTTTCATAGTTAACACAACTTAAATTAAACTAGGTACAATCATTTCGTTGTTATTTGAAGCATGTGTCCACCTTGCAGTGACATTCCTAGGATAGAATTTTGAGTGGAATAGCATGAGTGCACTATTCATCTAGTTATCACTCTTTTCTTTGCTGAGCATTTTGCATGCTTGCCTGATCAGAAGTCCCTTTCACTGTGGTGCTGGGTGACATTAATGTCTACACAGATGTTCTTATGTCTACCATGACAATCATAGAAATGTTTCAGGAGATTTTTGGTTTAATGCATTAGCCAGTCATAATCTGGTAATTGTTTTGGGGTTGGGATTCTAGACAATTTAACTTTACTGTTGACATTAGGTGGCTAGAAGGACATTTGGACTTAGACTGAAAGATCATAAAGAGGTCCTAAAAGATCAGGGACTCTGTTTTCCTGCTGGAGGATATGAATAACCTGCATTGACTTCAATTCCTTAGACATGTATCCTGCACTGGAAAAACCAACCCTTAAAGAAATATATGTAAATAATGCCATGATGTTCCCTTACACTTCTACTACACTGGTGTTCATAGTGGAAGGATATGCTGCATAGAATTTCACCAAAACTATTTTTAAAAAATTAATTAAAAAAAGTCTTAGGGACATTATTATTAGAATAATAATTAATGTCAGGGAGTATCTGTCTGTGGGTCATTGGTGCATTTCTCTGGTGATTGAAAACAAATGTCTTGAAACATGTCTTGTGCACCGGTGGCACAGGTATTCAATCCTTTTTTTTTACTTATTATATAAGGTATAATTAAGGAATTAATTTATAGCTAGGCTTGGATGTGCCTAGAAAAGTCTAAGCTATAGTACTAGGAATATTTCTAAACATACACACAGAGCAAAGAGACAGGTTCTGATAGGCCATCTAATTTAGATATTTCTTTTTATTAGCTAAATTCATGCTTCTGCTACATGTGCATTCTCCTCTAGATGTCAGTGTTTTACAAATTTAAAGCTGGGAACAATTATGTAATTACTTCTATGTAGCCATTTTCCTGTTCAACCATTTTCCGCTTGTCATTAAAAATGACAAAATAAACACATAAGACGACCATTTCTTTTTGTTGCATTTATTTTAATGGAAAGTATGTTCAAATACAATTGTGAATGACTGCAAAAATGAGTAAAAGCATTCATTTCACCCACAGTTAGTGCCTTTTATATATCATTTTCATACTGTTTTTGAAATGATGGGGTGGTTCCTACATAAGAGACACTTTGAAAAAGGAAAGTCCATAATGCTGTCCCTTTTTAGACCATTTCACTAATGTTAATCTCCTTCAGAATAATCTTGTTGACTTCAGCATCAGGGATTAGACTGCTCCAATCTTACAAGGATATTGTTACAGCAGCACATTATTGCCTCGGTCCTTTCAAGCACACAATAATTAAAGGAAGAAAAACAGGTCTAATAATTCAGTTTAGTATTGTTACAGCGCTGTTAATTATTGCATTCAGTTTTAGACATATCCAAACATTTCGGTGGTACAAAGATTCACTTTGATCTTCAAAGATCTGTGTGAAAATAATAAGGTTTTTAAAACAATAAAACTACTTTTAACAAAAAGAGCCAAATTTCTCATTAGTTGAAAGGAAGTAGATGAAAGAAATAGATTCAGGACAACTGAAGTTTTACAAATATTATTGATTATCCCAAATAATTTGTAACTTCATTAGAAAACGCACAGGAAAGGTACAGTCATAAAATAATTATGTTTTTATTAACTTTCCAATATCACTCTGAGAATCTGTGTTCCTACAAATTAAACACTAAATGATATATTTATCCAGATACTCTACCTAATTGACAACTTAGAACAGCCTAGCTCAAGTGTAAGTCTTTGAATTCAGGACTACAGCTATCTGAAAAATAAAGACATCTGAAATTTAAAATTTTCTGATTTTAAAAAAGGCACACATTATTTTTAAAAAATCACAAAATGTGTTCCCATTTTATGAACAATTTCATTCAGATGATTAGAATTACTAATTAACCCTAGACTTCTGTACTTAGCAGAAGGATATAGTAACAGAAAGGAAAAATTCTTTTCCCAGATTAAGGCCTGAATGATTTATCTAATTAGCCAAATGCTAATTTACCAAGGCTTTCTTCCCAGATTTTCCATTGTTCTAACTACTCCCATATACTCAAACACACACAAGCAATACTAAGAGAGATTATAATAAAGTAGTCTGAGTATCCTTTGAACATCCAGCTGGTTATTGTAACACCATTCTTTTACACTGTATCAGGGTGTTGATATTGTTTTGCCCTAAAAACATGGTACTGCTCAACAGCTCAGTGAACAATATTAATATCAATTGCCACAATGGAAAAAACCTGGAAAATCCTGGGCCTACTGAAGGCAACAGAGTTTTGAAACTGATTTCAGTGGGGCCAGAATTTTACCCCAATGATCCATCTAGTCTGTTATTCTGTCTCTGGCAGTGATCAGTTCTGGACATTACAGAAAAACAAAAAAGTCTCCACATACTTTATCAAAGTGTCCAATACTGTAGCACTGGAGGAAATTCTTCCCAACCCTGTCTGATACTTAATTTATTCATTAAAGCCTCAGAATTGGCAGCCAATATAATTTTGGTTTTAGCTGGAGTTAATGCAGATGTTCTTATTAAATTTTTTTAATTTCTATTTTTCTATTGGATATTTGCCTCAGTGATATTATGCAGCAGTTAGTTTTATTGGTGAATTATATATTACATTCAAACCAAATTATTTCAAAAACCGACTACATATCTGAAACAGTCGCCCTCTTTAGGGGCTTTCCTGTTGATACCTTCCCGCCTTTGTTGTGGGGAGGTTTCTTCCTGCCTTCTCTGTGGCAACAACATTATTTGACTTAGGCTCCATTATCAGAACTCTGATGATGGAATCTCTTGATGGGCTCACTCCCCAGTCCCCAGCTGTAGCCACTCACTCCCCTTCTACCACACAACAGCAAGAAGCATTACGAGTACTTTTGTAATATGTGTTCAGAGTATTCTGCACTCTATAGTCCAGCTCCTGTGGCACAAATCCCACTGTCTCAAGGCAATTGAGTTGAGGCTCATTATTAACTCAACTTTCCTGAATCTCAGTGGTTTGATACTAGAAATGAGAGACATTTCAGGACATTTCAGAACATTCAGAACATTGCCTATTGATATTCTAGGATCATCCATATGTGATGTTCAGGTCAGCTGAGCGAATATAGCAGTTTCTGGAGTTAGAGACAAAGGCCCTTATTCTTCACTACATTTTAATGATTTACTTCGGTGGAGTTCTGCCATCTTAACACGACATTACACATTGGAGAATCATGCTGGACATATCAAATGGGGAGATCACAATAACTACCCTGGGACAGAGTGCTGAGAACCAGCAGCTGAACCAGCACTCTGGACACTGTAACACAAATTGGTTTTCCTGGAGAGGAACCTGACTCAGGTAAACTGGGGCTAATTACTCAATCAGTCTGAGCCAGGGAGCACTAAGGAGCTAGCAAACCCATTAACTGGAAGAGTTTAAAGGTACACAAGAAGGAAGTTCAAGAGGGAAATGAGAGTGAGTTGGAGAGGCTATTAGGTCAGGTTAAAAAGAGATCTGTTCATGGAGAGATCTCCCTTTGGTAAAGGAGGATGATTATTGTCACTGTACATAGAGTTGCTGTATGGGACTCTAAAAAGGGTGGTTGAGATAACATAAATAATGATACATGGGTTTTATCCAGCTGGCGGTGTTAGAGTCATTTGTATGAGAAGACAAAATGACCTCACACATACTTACAGAAAAGAGAGAAGACTTGACCACGGATATTGGGAGCATTTCTGATGTTAGGATCTGGTGAATTTCTTGCAACTCAGACCACCAGTTAATACAATAGAATTGGTCTCTGATTGTGAGTTTCAGTCACAGCCAACCTGATCTGGATTTGAAGTGGTGACAGACTGTGTATTCCATTGCCACTGTCCCAAGTCATTCAGCCACTGATGATCTCTGGGCACTGAAAGGTGAAGTAATGTATTTGTGTAGACTTGCTGAGAATGACACCAATTTGTCTCTATGAGACCATGTGAACATAGGGATAAATAGTAACAGTGGGGTAGCTGTGTTAGTCTGGATCAGCAAAAGTGACAAAGAGTCTTGTAGCACCTTATAGACTAACAGATTTTAGGGATTATGGGCTTTCATGGGCTAAAACCCACTTAGCCCACGAAAGGTCATGACCCCTAAAATCAGTTAGTCTATAAGGTGCTACAAGACTCTGTCGCTTTTATAGGGATAAATAAAATTCTTATTGTAGGTGATTTTGATAGATTTTTTTTGTGGTGCCTTATGGGAAAATCCTATGTAGAATTTAATGGAGAATGATCATTCTTCTATCACATTTTAAACTAATAAATATAATTATATATTAGAAAATAATTTTCTACTAATTCTATTCAATATTTTTTAAAAATCTCTAGAAAGGACCATTGCCCTTCCCCCTACCCCCTCCAAGAGGGAGCAGATGTTGGGACTTTGTCAATCAGCTTTCTGTTGGAGGAGCAATCAGTGACACTAAGTCTGGATATATTGTTAGTGCTGCAACAGAAGTGGTCAACCACAACATGCAGACAATTTCCTTTTCCTGATAACTCAGCTCAAACACCAAACCACCCTTATTCCCAGGGAGCAAACCCTGCCCCAAGAATTGATTCTATGTAGAAAGATTAAAGAAAACAGTGAACACTTTACTGCTTACCACAGCTCCCACAAAGAACTGTATCAGGAAACCAACAAGACAACATTTTCTTCCAATGCTAAAGACTTGAAATAAGAAAAAACTTGTGTAATGGTGCCTCTGATGACCCCCTGCCATAACATGACAATTACATAGGTTTAGACATCGTTTCTACAGAACTCTTTTTAATTGTCTATAGATCTCTGTTGGTTTCACTCCTATTATTCTATCAGAGGTCTATGTTAAATTCAGTACACATTGATATCTGAATGGGTATCTTTTAATGCAAAAATATGACTTTATAAAGAAATTATCCAAAATACTACAATTTTTGTTAGTGCTCTGTATTTGAAAACATTGTTTTTTCTTTTATTTCATAGTTAGATCCCTCAGGAAAAAGGATACTCTTACAGCATCATCTCATTTTAATACACTATGTATCTTATTACATAACCTCTATTCTCAGATAGAGATTTTTCTTTAAATGTTTTGATCAGGTGCTGTCTCTTGATCATGGTGGGCTGGAACTTCTGATTGTCATATCCACTAGCCATTCTCTCTCCACCGCATGGTGACTACCCCTCACCCTGAAGTTTTAAGAAAATGTGCTTTTGTCCAATCAGCTGACCTGAAGAAAGAATAAGTCTTAAATGTTAGTTAAAAGGTAGGGAATGAGAAACTAACTTTAAGGTAGTATCTGTTTTGTACAATAGAAAAGGGGCCTATTTCCTATATTAATAAATGCATAATAGGAGCATGGTACCCCCTAGAGTTTTATGTAACCTGTTTATTGTGTGCATATAAACTGTCCTTTTCCAGATTTTTCCCACATTTTATATACAGATTTCTATCAACTGATTTTTATTAAAAATACTGAGGGACAATAAATTGGTCTGTTATGGCTAGCGTGATTGTTTTAATTTATTAGTGATCTGCTCTATAGTTTTTGCAGAGTATCTGAGGTTCAGGTTATCAGCTTGGCCTCAGATTTTGGGAAAACAGGCTGGAAACACATCGGGTCAACTATGATGAATAGCTGTGGCAGAATTGTTGGACATAGCTTCCAGCTTCTCAGAATCAGTTAACACTACTCCTTTTGCCAGCCATAGTGGGTTACAGAGCAGAGCTGAGCAGCCTGACAAAGCCATGTCCAGCAATTCTGTGCCACAAGGAGGGCCATAATGATGCTGGGGACTATCAAGGGAGGACGAAGGGGATTTTTTTTTAATAAAAACACCTTAAAATCGAGGCTCAAACACACTAGAAAAAGCAATGATGTATATATGGGATGGGAAGGAACAGCATTTGGAATGCTAAATTGAGCTGCAGGAAGAACTGCTCAGCAACACATTTGCAAACATTAATTAATGATTAATTACTTCATACAGTTATACCATAGTGCTTAAAATTTCTGTCAAGTGTTTGGATGATTTGAAAAACACCCAGCTTCAAGAACCAGATGCACATGGTTTACATTTATGTTAATGTGAATGGCACCAACTAAAACTAACAGTCCGGTTCTGAATTAAACTGATAAATGCAAAGACCTGAAGCTGCCACAGTACTATGTTCTTAGCCTACCCCATATTTGGGTAGGTGTCTGAGGAGCATGGTAGTAAAAAATACGTATCATTTATAGACATAGGTACAATGGTTGCCCTGTTACTGAATTTCCTCACATTTTTAATTTAAAATTAGCCTTGACATTATTTTATTATGAGTTTTTAGTCTCTCCACCTGCAGTTATTACTCCCTTATAAGATGAACTGATATTGCTTGTTAGATGTTTTTGTTGTTTTATCTTTCCTTTGCTTTTAATGAGAGCATTACAAGACGTATTTAACATGTCAGCCACTGACTATATTTTGGAGTGGGCTGTGGTCTGTGATTCCCTCAGAGACAATATCATGCCAATAGAACTAACACTCACACATTATGAAACACTTCTGCTGTCATTGTATCTGAGCTGTGCATATGTCAAGGAGACATCTAGTGTTCTCAGGCTATCTCTGATAATGATTTGGTTGTTACTGTAGCCACTTCTGAAAAGTTAAACATTCCTCCCGAACAATGCAATTACGGAAAAATGAAACATTTCATTTGACTGGCTGCTCTAGAATCCAGATCCTCCAAAAGGTAAAATTAAATTCTGACTCTATTGATGTCAATAGCAAAACTCCCACTGACTTAAATGGGGCCAGGATTTCAAACAAGGAGCGATGGCTCAAAGCCACCTTTCTGCCACTTTCTCTCCCCGCAATCCTGGATCCTCAGAGCTGTTTTAAATCACCCACGCAATAACAGATCATTCAGTTAAACCAGGTGTGCAATACATCCAGCTATGCCCTGACACATTTCCTGTGTTGGAAGGACAAGAATCAAGAGCACCTGGCATAGAGCCATCCACTCTGACTTGACATCACCAGGGGTTTCCCTACACAAGGGGCGTCGCCAGCTGCTTTCTCAATGCAGCTCTCCAATCGGTCTAATCAGCTGAAAACAGCCAAAAATGAATTAAATTGGGCAGAATATATGCATGAAAATCAAACTGGAGAAATTGCTTATAGGAAATAGTTTATAGGTCTCCCTTAATCACACGAGGGGTGAATTGTCCTATATTGAAATTAATTTATAAAATAAATTTAGCTTAATATGTAGAAAGGTACAGGACTAATGCCACTGCAGACTGAAATTCCTCTTTTTATCTACTGTAGACCTTTTCCTAAGCAGTGATGCACCTGTCTGCACTTGCAAAAGTATATTTTGCACAGGAGTGGACAAATATTTAGAGGGGCACCTTAAAAATATGGCTCATATTAAACCTTATTTGGACCTTATGGCACTTCTGGCTATAGGGAGCCTATGTGAGCCCCTTATCACTTGGATCTGGTGCCAGTGACTCCTTTGCTGTGCGCTCGAGTACTCCTGTTATTGCCACAGCTGTAACAGCATCTGAGAAAGGAGCTTCCCTATGGCATATCAACACATGCTGTTAGGAGTTCATGGAAGATACACACATATCCCCTGTATGGTCCTCTCCAGCCACAGAGCTCCAGCAATTCATGAAACGAGGAGGTATATCTGAATTACTGAGACCTGAAGACATCAAAGCTCGCTCGCTCTCTGCTGGCACCAAACTGCCCAACCTCAGCCCAGAGTTTTAAGAGGCATCAACAAAGAGACCAGTTCCCCTTGCACAACGAAGACCCATTTCCCCTGCCTAACCACCCTCCCACCAACCAACCATGGGAGTTCTACTCCTGGCCTGACCCTGATCACCACATCAAAAACCAAAGGCAACCTATTCCCAACCCGCTATCTCACAGGCAGAGTCTGAAGGACAGCCTACCTGCTACCATACATTACCTGCTGTGAGGAACAACTGTTAGGTATGGGAACTACCTACAGCAGTCCTCCTAAAGGGCTGAGAAACAGGGATCATGATGGTTGTACCTAAGAATCCACATAGGATGGACAAGGTTGCAGCAATAAAAAGTACCACCAATTTGTTCTCTTCCAGGTGACCTGTGGCTCACCAGCACAGCCCAACCAATACGTGGCGCTTATGGAAAGTGGGTGTGGCCAGGGCATGCACTGGATTGTCATTGGTTTGCCTAGTCGGCATCGGTTAGCACGGTTCCAGCTGAAATGAAAAGCTTCCCATTTGGGGGGAAAATGACTGCACAAACACTGCCTGTGCACTCCAAGATTAATTATGCACAAAGGCACAATGCAATCTGCACTTCCAGTCAGTAAGCTGAATTGAAATGGTGGTGTCTTTTAAAAAGTGTTATAACTGCAAAGCAAGTATGCTAGTACATATTGCAATGCAGTGCTGAGTACTTATAGCATGTACTGTGCAGAAATCCCCTGCTCCAAGACCTTACTATAATGTTATCAGCTCAATCTTAACTACAGTCACATTCAGTCACTCGTTTAATCAGTGGATTTTCTCATGTACTTAAAGGCATGTTCCTATTCCTTCATGACACATCAAAGCAAAATAATGAATGAGCTGATTTTATTGTAGTACTAAAGTAACCTTTAAAATGTTCTGTTCTATGCAGACTTTTTTTAAAAAAAATCAGTACCTTTCTTGCCAGTTCTATGCTGTATACCTTTCCTACCAGCCCCTTCAAAGACACACATTATTATTTCCTGAATCTGTCTGATGGTGATCCTACTGGATCAGCATTTTCCAAGAATGTAAAGGTACTGAAAGCATAGCTTGCTATACGAATACATTACAGGTGTTAAAGCTTGTTCTTTGTACTGATTTACCTTATGCAGCTTTTGTAAGTCATGTTGAAAAATTCTAGAGCCATCTTTCCAGAAGGATTTGTATCCTTTTCTTTTAGATCTTGGTAAGCTTTACTTAAATATAAAAGCTTAAATAATTCACCTGAATAGGTTACCATCTCATAATCCATATATTGATAACTGGAGACCTGTGAAATGGTAGTGGAGGCTTTACAATGCCATGCCAATAGACCTAACACTTACACATTATGAAACACTTCTGCTGTCATTGTATCTGAGCTGTGCATATGTCAAGGAAACATCTAGTGTTATCAGGCTACCTATGATAATGATTTGGTTGTTACTGTAGCCACTTCTGAAAAGTAAAACATTCCCCCCTGAACAATTCAGTTATGCAAAAATGAAACATTTCGTTTGACTGGCTACTCAAAAATCCAGATCCTCCAAAAGGTATAATGAAATTCTTCATTACCATGCCATAAAATCCTCTTTAAAAAAAAGTTTCAATTTCTGCACGCAAAAGGCTGAACATCATTATTTGTTGGCTTTGGAAAACTTACCATATACATTCAAGTTCAGTGTATTTAGTGATGAAATAATTAGAAGATACTATTAAAAAAATCTCTCTTTAAACTATGGAACCACTCCTTTTCAAAGCAAGTAACATTTTGCTAGATATGCTGTGTCACATAGTTAACCAGATGGAAACTATGTTTCAGAGCATAGCCAAGTTTGTTAAACTCATCACAAGGCCTGTTCTTCTCGGACTTGGAATATCAACGGACAATTAATGTGTTGGATTGTTTCATATAAAGCTATTCAAATGGACTATCAAGAGGCATGACTGTGACAGTTCAAGGTTAGGCAGAAGCAACTACTATGGAATCTATTTTTGGACACCTCATCTTAGGTTTTCAACAATATACTGGGGGAAAGTCAGGCATAATCAAATATGCACTGACCTATAGTTATATACATTATGACTGCAGCATGAGGGACAGTTTTTTCTCCCCTGACTTATGTTGCTGATGCTCAGCTGCTATGGTGTCTGCCTCCCATTTGCCATGAAATGTCAGCTAAAGCAATCATGATCATAGAGAGTATTATACACAAGCATTGTGAACAGCCATTAAGTAAATAATGAACACAAATCTGAATGGACAGTTTTAATCAGTTGTCATTACTGATTTAGCATTATTTAAGCAGTTGTAAACTTATCTTTGACATTCAAATTACTTCCTATTTGATTGTGAAGTACAGGCAGGAGGATCATACCTTGCTGTGTTTTTATACCTTAACTTTTACACAAAGCTAAGTTGTTGGCTTATCACTCAGTCACTAACCTGGAGGGCTGTGGACTGCTTTCCATCTGGTTCCTAGCCTTTGACCTGTCCGGGTTGGGCAGCCCTACAGATGTTAAATCTCCCAACAGTATAACTCTTAGGGTCAATGGAGCATGCAGGCTTCCCCACTTCACCAGGAAGCAATCCCCAGGAAACAAAGAACACTAGACCGACTCCAAAATTCTGAAAAAAGACCCCTGCATTGTGAATGCTGCTTTTCTTGTTTGAAGAAAATTCAGGCTTTTATTAGCCAATCATCAAATATGGTATGATGCAGGGTCTGTGTGCGTTGTAGCATTTGTTGTTATCTGAAATGATAGTTCCTTCCACTAGCATTTATGGAGCATTGCTATTCTAGCTTTGGAAAAGTATATTTGACTTTTTCCTCTCTACTCAAATGTATTGCAAGTGATATCTGATGTTTAGTACTGGAAATGACCCGGTGCTTTGATACGGTGAACTGATTATTTGTAGTTTAGGTAACATTTCTCAAATTTCTGTGGGCTCACTTCTGCCTGTAAGGCAAACCTTTGTCTTCCAGGGCTGTGAATTGGGCCCTTTACCTACATGTGATTCGGGGGGGGATAAAGGATGGGAGGGGAGATCATTTGTTATGGGGCAAGAGAGGATAGTTGCCTCCCCAACATCTTAGTTTGCTCCCATATCCCCAGACTTTTCATAGGTCTAGTGCTTCATTACATCTTCCCCTTTTTGCATCCCCCCAACTTTGTAGGATATGATATAATCATGTATATCATTCAACTTCCCTCTGTTCCCTGAATTTTTCTGAAATGATGTTCTGATGTGATTTAAAATGGAATACTTACAGACTGAAAGAAATCTACTGTTCATTTTCATCCATAAGCCGGATTTGTGTGCATAGAGTTCCATGTAGGGAGACATGTTCATTTCTTTAGTACCATTGCATTGAGACATTTTAGATCATAAGGTTGACCTGGACATATTCTACATTTGAATTGCATTAGCATTACATTTGTGGCATATTTTTTCTAACTCCCTCTTTTTTAAAATAATCAATTAAATGGGATGTGTTCTCACCATTTCTGCTAAGAGAATGATTGCCTGTGACATTTAAAAGAAGACTGTACACAGAAAACTGAAAAAATAGACTATTGAGAAAACAGAGAGATGGGACTACATTATCTAACAAGTAGAGTTGGTTAACAATTTTCTGATTAATAATTTTTTTCATTAAAAATGTTTATTTTTTAACACTTAACATTTTAGCAAAACAGGGGTAGGGGAGTTGACAAAATTCCTGACTTCTAAAGACAGAGAGAATTTTTTTAATTGCCAAAATATTTCATTTTGATATTTTTAAAATAAAACATTCCTATTTTCTGGCCTTTTCCTTTTGAAATGTAAGCTAATTAGACTGGAAAAAAATTATAGAAAAAAGGCTGACATTCAAAGGAAACTTCTTGAAATTATCAATGCATTCTGATTGACCTGCAACAAAAAACCTGGAGTTTTCAGTTCACAAATATTTTCACAATTTCAATTTTTCATCCCAAGGGAAAAATGTTGAACTCTTAAAAATATAAAAAAGATGAGGAAATCATTTTGCAGCCAGCACTACTAACCAGTCTCTTCCATCATACTGTGCATACAAAAGAAAAAAACACATCAAGGACTACTAATAAGTACACAAAGTACACAAGTGTGTTTATTACATTTTTGCAAGCATTTTGTTCTACATTTCAAAAACGCCACCATCAAGCTGTTGGCACATTTATGTACAAAACAGATTAATTGTAATGCCTGCTACATAGCATTCTTTGTGAAAATACAAACTCTAATACCAGAGAAAAGCCAAAAGCATCAACATCATTACATGAGTTTAAAAGACATAGTTTTAAAAATCATCACCAACTGTTTAAGACACAAAACGGAAACACTACAATATAGAATCCAAAAGAGGTTCATAATACTTTTTGCAGAACCGGTACTGCACATACCAGAAAACTGGTGGCCTGGTAAGACAGTGTAAAGTGTAAAAAAACCAAAAACAAATAAACAAACAAAAAAAATTCCAAATTAATCAACTAATACTACGTAATGCATAACCATGCCACAAATAACTATAGTATTACCTTCTACTTACTACAAGAATTGTTAAAAATTACTGATGATGCATCACTAGTAATATTACAAAGAAGAGTTTTACTCAAGAACTTTTGTTAGAAATGCACTTACACTGAGAGAGAATTCACAATGGTCCAATAAGTGCACAAAACTATCTAGGATTTTTAACACTGACAAAAATGTCTTGTCAGGATACATCACTTTAAAAGACAATTTACAGCATTCTTGTAGCATTGGAAATAGGCAAAAAAAAAGTAAAAACCAACATCAAATTTGGTCCAATAATACTGATTTTTGTAGGGATTTTATACAGGTACTTCCTTCAAATTAACAACTTACCTTTCTGTTAACATTTTCTTACTCAAAATAAATGTTCATTTATACTTCTACACTTCCATACAATAAGCTCTGAAGTGGCCTTTTACCTCACTTTCACATAATGCAGAACGTTAGGAAAGCTGCAAGCCAAGCTATTGCATTTATGGAAGCCTCCTTGAATATATCACATACAATACATGTATATAGTTCAGACAGGTGCAATCCATTAAAATTTTTAAAGCAGGTAAAAAGACTTCTGACTTGTTGCTGTATTTTTGATATATCACTTTCATAAATGTAGCTAAGCAGTAATTGCTCATATCAGCACATGAACAGCTCCAATTCAGCATAACTATTGTTGAATTACAAAGAGATCATTCTGCACAAACTTACGCATAGCTATAGGATTTAGTTAACATTTGTCTATATAAAGGTAACCGTGGTAGAACATCCTTTAAACAGGCAAGAGGCCATGCATTATTAGCACCACGGTCTGCATGCTCACAATATAAACAGGAATACTCACCAATACAACTTTGAAAGAGAATATTTTTAAGAACATCAAGAATAATACAATGTTAACAAAGATAAGAAGCACTTTTTTTTACCTACTATTACAAATTTAGAAATTGCACCTTTGATTGTTTAAAATGTTCTTAGGACCCTCAATCAAGATGGCCACTGGGCCATCTGGCAAGACTTCCCAATATGAAGGAAACTCATCAGTGTGTTTTCTCTAGATATTGTACATAATGTGCAATGGTCCCTTTGACATATACCTGTAGTTAAAGTAGTTACTGAAATTAAAACTAAAAAGTATAAAAAGCTATTTTTTTCAAAACCATATAAGAAACAATGCAAAAAGTGTTATGCATAACACATACAAAGTGATTAAAAAACTCAAACACACCTCTGTATTTGACAATAGTTAGTCTCCTCGATTGAACAGAACTAATTTGCTTAAGAGGATTCAGGAAAGGCTGTTTAGGAGCTTTGAAGTAGAGAATGGTCACACAAACTATTAACTAATTAGGAAACCAAGTGCTAGACAACCAAAAATTGTACTCGGGTGATTTACAAGTCACCCTAACTATCTTGTGTGAGAAGCACTTCCTTTTTGTTTTTAAAATGGTTAGATGGCCTTTAGTTAAACAACAAAGCATTCAAATGTTAGAAAGTAAGACGAGGTTTCTCTTATGTGTATGCATTAAGCCGCTCTTTAGAGCGGGTAGAATGAATGTCATGAAGCTCTTGCTCCTCCTTTGACTTAATATCCTCATACTTTTGCATTCTGCAGGCATCTTTCACATAGGCCCAGTTAGCAGAGAGAACCATGAGATAATGAACCTGTAAGAGAGGAGATAGGGAATTAATAGCTAATTGCATGGAAACAGAATATATTGAAAGTTGGAAAATTACGATCAAGATTTTTGGATGAGATCAAAATGCACTGAGCAGAGCAAGTCAGGGAGCAGTGTGCAAATGGGGGATAAACTCACCTTTGCACTTCATAGATCCTGGGGCTATTCCCCCTGCACTGTGATAGAGTAGCCTACAGACTGCTCTAACTTACATTTGGATGCAATGGCCATGAGGCCAAAAACATAGCAGAGGATCATCATGGCTCAGGGGTGTCCCAGGCATGCCCTCTTTTCACTTTTTTGCAAGCAGCAAAGAAGTGTGTGACAAAAGAACCCCTCCATCAGCCCAACATCACTATTACAATGAGACTATGGATCTGGTTCAACATAAGATGGAGGTGGTAGTCTCTAGTGCAGGAGAAACTCTGAAGTAGGCGCCCATATACCTTCTTGGCTCCAGGCTTCTTAGAAAGGCCAGGAATACCCGAAGAACTGCCCTAACATGTAGAACCTGGGAAACTAGCGAAGACATCTTTACAGAAGGCAAGTCAACAAAGCCATCCTGAATTCTCTTTCAGTCTCAGTCCTATCCTTTACCCTCTCCTACAAAGGAGGAAAAGGAAAGGCTCATCAATAAAGCAGACTTTCATGTTAACTAATAGCTTCAAGAGCACACAGTAGCTCTTGTACCTGGCCTCATCAGCTCCAACAAAAGCCAAATAATTGTAAATCATCTGTGTTTCCTCTGAGGAAACACAAGAAAAGAATCTAGCCAGCCACTCTTGTAGCGTCTCCGATGACATCTAGGTTGCCTGGAACACCTGGGTGCTGAACACTGTTTGGTAGGACTACAAATAAGTGCCTCAAAATACTATAATCAAACAAGGCATCCCCGGGGGTGCTGTCATAAACAGTCCCTTCTGGTGTCTGATAGCATACTGAGTGTACCATGAGCTCAAAGGTAAGTGATGTAGGTACTC
This sequence comes from Sternotherus odoratus, assembly GCA_032164245.1. NCBI lineage: Eukaryota > Metazoa > Chordata > Testudines > Kinosternidae > Sternotherus > Sternotherus odoratus. Next base: position 60,422,969 of record JAVMKO010000004.1, read on the forward strand.
CAAGCACTAGGCTTTACAGACTCCAACTCTTAATGAGTTCCCCAAAACATTGACATTTGGACTGCCAGAATAGCATAGTTACAACTGCTTTAATGGTTACAGTATTAAACAAACCAGAGAGCAGTGTCTAAGCACTAGCGGCAGTTCAGTACAAGGTAGGAAGGTGCAAGCTAGCAGTATTCTCTCCAGGCCACATCTCTCCTAGGGACAATCACACATTGGCCTGCAGATCCCACTGCCAGAGTTCAGTCTTTTCATCCATCACCCATATGTCTCATTGTCTAGTCTGCCTGGATCTCCTGTTTGCTAGTGTATGGCACTGTAGCTCTAGGACCTGGGTCTGCAGCATCCACCTCCATGTCACCACCTAACACTTGTGGAGTGGACACACTCAGGAAGTCATGAGCTTCAGGTGCCCACCCATTAAGAGGATGTGCCACCCACAGAAGGCCTGACTGAGAGGACATTCCAGCCTCCTGGGGAGGATAGAGGACATGTGGCTGTGCAGTTTGGTGGAACCTCAGCTAGCTGCTGCTACAAACCCTGCCTTTTTGCACTGCTCCTGATTGCTGGTGCCTGACCCTGGCTTTATTTCCTGGTTCTGATACCCAGTTTCTGACTCCTGACTCTTGACCCTGAATCAAACTATGATTCTGATTCCTGACATCTGACTCTGACTTTAAATGGTAGCAAGGCTGCTCTCAGCTGGCCACTCCTAGGCTTGCTGCTGCAGCTACTGCTGACTCCCTGCCAGCAACAGGCTGCTTCCTGGCCTGCTCTCAGGCCCTTCTCAAGTTGCTCAGCATTCCCTTCAGTCTTCTGCCTATGGCCAGCTGCTCCGTGCTTCCACGCAGACTCTGGCTCTCCCAAGCCTGGTTCCCTCCGACCTCATAATATTAATTCCTTTTCCTGCATTAGCATTATGGAGCCCTGTGCTCGCTGGATGAAGTGAATGGTAACACAATACACGGTACTGAGTCAGAAGGTTCATTACCATGCTTTCCAGATTGCCCTGCCTTCCTGAGAATGCTCTTCAGTGCCGTCTTATTTAGACAATAAACTACAGGAAATCTAGTCTGTCCAAGAAAACGGGGTTTACTCCAGCTATTTCCTTGTAATCAAAAAGATGCTAGAGCATCCCTGGATATCAGTATCTGGTCAAATAAAAATTAAATGTGGCACCCAGAACTGGACACAGTACTCCAGCTGAGATCTAATCAGTGCGGCGTAGAGTGGAAGGATTACTTCTCATGTCTTGCTTATAACACGTCTGCTAATACATCCCAAAATTATGTTCTCTTTTTTTGCACCAGTGTTACACTGTTCACTCATCTTGAGGTTGTAATCCACTATGATCCCCAGACCCCTTTCTACAATACTCCTTCCTAGATAAGATGACGAAGACTTTGTAGCACCTTAGAGACTAATCAGTTTATTTCAGCATAAGCTTTCATGGGCTATAGCCCACTTCATTGGATGCATAGAATGGAACAGAAGTAAGATGCATTTATACATACAGAAAACAAAACAAAAAAAAGTTGTACATTAGCATATCAATTCTAAGAGACTATTAAATTTGGATGGGCCATATCAGCAGGAGAAAAAAATACCTTTTGAAATGGATCTCTGTGTCTGCAAGAGATATCACCTATTGAAGGTATATTAACAAGGGAAATGCAATCAATTAGTGTAATGAGAGAACCATTCGCAAGTCCTATTTAGCCCCTGGTTAATTGTGTCCCATTTGAAAATTAATTCCAGTTCCTCAGTTTCTTATTGGAGTCTGTTTTGGATTTTTTTCTGTTTCAAAATTGACACCATTAAATCTTTAATGGAATGGCCAGGAAGATTGAAGTGTTTTCCTACTGGTTTTTGAATGTTATGATTCCTGATGTCAGATTTGTGTCCATTTATTCTTTTGTGTAGAGACTGGCCGGTTTGGCCAATGTACATAGCAGAGGGGCATTGCTGGCACATGATGGCATATATCACATTGGTTGATGTGCAGGTGAATGAGCCTCTGATGGTGCGGCTGATGTGATTAAGTCCTATGATGGTGTCAGTTGAATGGATATGAGGACAGATTTGGCAACGGGCTTTGTTACAAGGATAGGTATCTGGATTAGTGTTTTTGTTGTTTGGTGTGCGGTTGCTGGTGAGTATTTGTTTCAGGTTGGGGGGCTGTCTATAAGCGAGGACTGGTCTGTCTCCCAAGATCTGTGAGAGTGAGGAATCATCTTTCAGGATAGGTTGTAGGTCTTTGATGATGCATTGGAGAGGCTTAAGTTGGGGGCTGAAGGTGACGGCTAATGGTGTTCTGTTTTTGTCTTTGTTGGGCCTGTCCTGTAGTAGGTGGCTTCTGGGTACTCTTCTGGCTCTGTCAATCTGTTTTTTCACTTCCCCAGGTGAGTATTGTAGTTTTAAAAATGCTTGATAGAGATCTTGTAGGTGTTTGCCTATGTCTGAGGGATTGGAGCAAATGCGGTTGTATCTTAGAGCTTGGCTGTAGACAATGGATCGAGTGGCGTGTCCTGGATGGAAGCTGGAGGCATATAGGTAAGTGTAGCGGTCAGTAGGTTTCCGGTATAGGGTGGTGTGTATGTGCCCATCATTTATTAGCACAGTTGTGTCTAGGAAATGGACCGCTTGTGTGGATTGGTCCAGGCTGAGGGCGATGGTGGGATGGAAATTGTTGAAATCATGATGGAATTCCCCAAGGGCTTCTTTTCCATGGGTCCAGATGATGAAGATGTCATCAATATATCGCGAGTAGGGGCATTAGGGGACGAGAGTTAAGGAAGTGTTGTTCTAGGTCTGCCATAAAAATGTTGGCATGCTGTGGGGCCAAGCGGGTATCCATAGCAGTTCTGGTTACTTGAAGGTATATATTGTCTCCAAATGTGAAATAGTTGTGGGTGAGGACAAAGTCACAAAGTTCAGCCACCAGGTTTGCCGTGACACTGTCGGGGACACTGTCCTTGATAACTTGTAATCTATCTTTGTGTGGAATGTTGGTGTAGAGGGCTTCTGCCTCCATAGTGGCCAGGATTGTGTTTTCTGGAAAATCACCGATGGATTGTAGTTTCCTCAGGAAATCAGTGGTGTCTCAAAGATAGCTGGGAGTGCTGGTAGCATAGGGCCTGAGGAGAGAGTCCACATAGCCAGACAATCCTGCTGTTAGGGTGCCAATGCATGAGATGATGGGGCGTCCAGAATTTCCAGGTTTGTGGATCTTGGGTAGTAAATAGAATGTCCTTGGTCGGGGTTCTAGGTATGTGTCTGTATAGATCTGTTCCTGTGCTTTTTCAGGGAGTTTCTTGAGCAGATGGTGTAGTTTCTTTTGGTAATTCTCAGTGGGATCAGATGATAATGACCTGAAGAATGTGCAACTGATTGTTCCTTCCTAAGTGGAGTACTATGAATTTGTCCTTATTGGCTGTCACCCTCTTTACTTCAGACTGTTTCTACAATTTGTTCAGATCATTTTGAATTTTAATCCTATCCTCCAAAGAACTAGCAACCCCTCCCAGCTTGGTATCATTCACAAACTTTATAAAAGTGCACTCTCTATGCTATCCCAGGCCCTTGTCCGATTCTTACTGTTAAAAGTTCCTTAGGGTTCTAGCTGGAGCAGAGTGAAGCCATTAGGAAGTCCATCCAACTTTTTGTTTCATTTGACACCAATTTCCTAAGCAACACCGATACTAAGGAGTCCATGTCTCAAAGGCTGTCTAATTGCATTTCACACTTCTACCACCTGGCTGGTCTAAAGCTAAAGGACCATGTCAAAGTTCATTCATCTGAAACAGGGCAGCTTCCACAGCCTGCCTCAGGGATATTTCAATTTCAGAATTATGCCAGGCAGCACATCATCCTAATTCCATGCCCTTCTGAAGCTCTATACTTTTATTTGGTCTTTAGAGATATATTCTGATTCAGTCTTTCAGTACTTGTGTCCAAACTCTTCTGCCCCCTAGAATTTCTTTTGATGTCCCTTATTTGAGTTAGCCAACATTTTGAAAATTTTCTTCCCCCTGAATGCATCCTATAAGCTTCCCATTGTATAAGGGTTTTTCTGGGAGCCAATCTACTCACCGCTCATAACATTTAAAAAAAAAAAACCACACCACCTTTCTTGTTGCTATTGGTCCTGTTACAGCATTATTGTACTGGTTTACACCTTCTTACAACAATATCTCAAGCCACTTCCTCTTCAGGAGGAAGAATCCTGTTCAGCTTACATCTTAAGACCAGATGAATTATATTTTTTGTAATTCTGCTTCTCTGCAGATATAATACCACAAGATTCTAACTTAACCATCACCCCTCAGAGTTTGAAGAAATATCAATTTGTGGTTTTATTTATATATGAACCTTTTAATGTACTTTCTAGTTGAACACTTTCTTCGGTAAATTTAAATATTTAAATTTAATATTTATGGTTTATATTATTTATGGTTTATATTAATATTTATGGTTTATATTATTTATGGTTTATATTAATATTTATGGTTTATATTATTATTTGGGGAGCCTTTGCTTCCTACTCATTCAGGTACTGATGGGAAAGTTTTAAGAAAATCAATTTAAAGGTTCAGGATGGTGCCTAACAACAGAGAAGTGCAGCTGTTTCTTACTCTCGTCTAGTACCACAGTCCTTAGAAGTCCTAAAAAAAGTTTAGAGCATGAGAAGTCCTATCAGTCTAGTCCTTGAGTGGTGCAACTCAGAGTGAGAACCTTGCAAGAGGACAGATTATTTTTCTCTTTCCAGAAGACCTGTAATGTTAATTTTTATATGACATATCAATTAAAAGTAGACAGGTACTTCTGTATAATAACTTGCCAACAGATCCATTCATTTTTCAAGCTGGAATATGGAAATGCATATGGGTGAATGAACAGGTAATTAATTTTTAAACACAAGCAATTGTATCCTTAATACACAACTCTGAACTCAAAAGGTAGGGTAGCTAGTGGGAAGAAACAATCCCAGGATCAAATGATTTTGCTCTACAAAATAAGTTTACTGCACAATGTGTTTCTTAAAAAAAGTATTTCCTTGACAAAAATTTCGATTCTTCTATATTTGAGCATTTGAGGATGAGTGGGGTTAGCACTCATGAACAACTCTTTTCTTTCATAATAAGACTAACTCTGACAAATGTGTAAAGACACAAACAAAAATCCCATTCCTTTTCAGAAAAGCTAGTGAGGAGGACACAGATTTGCACATGTGAAATAATTTGGCTCATGCGGATATCCCTATATTCAAGGGTGTTAATATAATACAGTATATGACTATTGTGACTAGACATGTTCTTAAAAAGTGATTAACTGTAACATTTAAGCTTCTCAGGAGTCCCTGGGCTTATAAATGACTGGTGATGAACACAAAAAACTTTATTGTTGTAGACAAATATGTATATTCAGGCTTCAGACAGACACTTGTATTAAATCTATGAATCTTAAAATAATTGTATCAATCTGCAGCTTTGCAAAGGATTGGGGTTTGAATATCAATGATCTTGTTGAAAAGTCTGAGTTCATTAATGGGAAAGATCTGTCATTGTTTCAAACAGGCAGGAAAACAGCCAAGGCAAAAGGGATGTGTTTTAACTAGACTGCATCTTTATCCAATGATCTGGGAACTATACCGCAATAACTTTTACAGTGCAGATTATTTTTCTTTCTTGTTAGAGGGCTGCCATCAGCACTTCACCCCTCCCTATGGGGTCTCAGTCTGGTACTATTCCACCCCACCACACATGAAGGTTAGGGCTAGGGGGAAATGATTGTCTCTTTGCTGTACAGCACATTAGAAGTTCCAAGCTTCTTTAGGGCAGCGGTTCTCAAACTTCTTGAGACCGCGACCCTTTTTTGTTCTCAGGTGATGCAGCATGACCCTTGCATGTCTGCTGAAAAGCCGCCAAAATGAATACTTCCGCATTCGGCGGCTATTTTCGGCGGACATGCCGAGGACTTCCGAGACCGTTCGGTATGTCCACCGAAAAGCTGCTGAATGCGGAAATAATCAATTTGGCAGCTTTTCGGCGGCAGCAGGAGCTCAAGACCCCCCGGGAGCCCCCAGTTTCCCACTTTAGGGGATTCCTTCCCCAGAGTCTACTTCCAGTTCCAGTTTGTCAGGGAACCACTATGTAACGAGTACGTGTGCTGGACAGCTGTCAAGTGCAACAATTTCAATCTAATCTCCTGTCCTATCCATTATTCACACTGTTAAACAACAGAATACCAATTGAAATTTATTAAATATTTTGGATGTTTTTCTACATTTTCATATATATATTGATTTCTATTATAACACAGAATACAAAGTATACAGGAGGTCATCTAGTCCAACTCCCTGCTCAAAGAAGGATCAATCCCCAACTAAATCATCTCAGCTAGGGCTTTGTCAAGCCTGACCTTAAAAAAACTCTAAGGAAGAAGATTCCACCACCTCCCTTGGTAACCCATTCCAGTGCTTCACCACCCTCCTAGTGAAAAAGTTTTTCCTAATATCAAACCTAAACCTCCCCCTCTGCAACTTGAGAACATTACTCCTTGTTCTATCATCTGCTACCACTGAGAACAGTCTAGATCCATCCTCTTTGGAACCCCATTTCAGGTAGTTGAAAGCAGTTATCAAATCCCCCCCTCATTCTTCTCCTCTGCAGACTAAACAATCCCAGATTCATCATTCCAATTCAGGAAGGAGATTAAATATTTTCAGCTAAAACACTCCCTAAAATTCCTATTTCTCCAGAAAATGATATATAATTTGCCATCAGTTTTTTTAAAAAAGCATAAGTTAGTTTAATTTTCCATTACTTCTAAATCTGCAGTCCCTGCTCAATGCCTGAGCGCCAAACATTCCTTTTGGACAAATGCAACAGAGTACCAGTGAAGTCAGTGGACACCACATGAGTGACCTGAGGACAGAATTAGGACCAACAGGTCTGTTTCTGTTATTTTGGCTTTACAAGCACATATTTAGAATAATAGTTTATATCAAAAATACACGGGGCTTAAAATCAGGAAAGCCAATTCTCAGTCCTGGACTAAGTGACAGGTCTGAAGTCCAATACTGCATTGAAAATCAGAACGAGGGACTGAGAGATTTATTCCATGGACTGCAAAGGTTTCCTCGCCACAACCACCTTTCAGTGTGCATCCAGGGTCTACAACAGAGGGCTGGATAACGGGGTTGCATCCACGGTGAAGCTTCTTCTTCCTGGCTGACCTCTTTTTCTACTTTTCCACATGGAAGATTAAGAATTTGTTTACAAACTGATTTAGTCCACGCCAGTGAGGTGTAAATTCTAGCACACAGTAGCAAGTTGCACATTAACTGTCCCATGTGGACTCTACTGGCATCCACTAAAAGGATCCCTAGTGTGTGTTAATGTACTACTGTCTGAAACAGGATGGGCAGTTAGTGTGAAGCATGGTAGTGTACACTAGAATTTACACCATGTTGGTTTGGACTCAACCACTGTATAAACAAGCCTTAAGGAAGGCCAAAAAGAACTCAGGATGGTGCCTTAAATACAAACAGGAGACCATATGCTTCTTCAACATGAGGCAGGAAACAACTTGGGATTCTGCCAGCACAGAGCTTAGAAGTTAGATGCAAAACTTCCTATATCACCGCCTGCCTGAAGGACAGAGAAAAAGAGCACACTCCTTCATTTGCATCTAGGAGCAACCATGAAATGGTAGGGTGACCAGAAAGCAGGTGTGAAAAATCAGGAGAGGGGGTGCAGGGTAATAGAAGCCTATATAAGAAAAAGCCCCCCAAAATCGGGACTGGCACCATAAAATCGGGACATCTGGTCACCCTACGCAATGGAAACCTATACTTCCTGAACAAAATACATAATTATGCAGTAGCATGAGTATATTTGAGAGCAGAATTTATCACTTGGTATCACTTCAAAGCTGCTGTACTACCTTCAATTTATAGACCAAATTCTGTCCTCAGATACATGCATGTAGTTCCCATTGAAGCTGTATGTACCTATCTGCAGCCAGAATTCTACTGTATTCAGCATTTGATAGTCTGAATAAATTTCTATCTGAACAGTTGCACACAATAGTGGTCCAAAAAGGGCATTATCTATAACTAATAGGATCACAACTAATACATTTCTCTACAACTGACACGATTGCATGCACTGATTTCTATGGAAATAATGGTTCATGCTACAATTTACATGAGTAATTTAAAAAAACACAAAAGCAGCTCAATGAATACAAAGAGAGCATGAACATGGAATGGCAGACATGAATAAACACAAATGGGCACTCTTAGCCAAGCAATGCTAGGAGTGGCAGAGGAAGAATCTGCTGAGCAAGGGTACTGGAGTGGAAAAGCCATATAATGTCCCAATATTGTTCAGTTATATGGGTGCTTAGGAGTGGCAGTAGCTACATGTGCCCTTGTATGTAGGGTATGGAATAAGCCAAGCACCCACACTACCACAACATACCCCAATGGGCTGTGAAGAACTGTGGTCCACACTAGTCACCTTCCCTTATTACACCTGGAGTACTGGCAACCTATTATCGCTCCTTTCTGCCCATTGCATTGTAGGGGAGGGCCTCCCAACACCCTATAATCCCCCGATTTAGAGGGCCCACTTAAATTGCTGATAATTTAGCCTATAATCTCTTTTACTAACACCTGGAAACCTCTATCAGTCTTTGCAGAAATATCTAAACAGTTTAAATACTCTTATCTTCGCTTACAATAACTTGTCATCAGAAATGCTCCCTTTCCTTCACCTTCTGTCATCTCATCTAGCTCCTAAAAATTATTTCCATCTTTTCTTATGATAACTACTTTAGCAAAATTAAAAATTCTAGGACAAAAGCAAATAATGTGTTCACTCGCTTTAAATAGCTACTTAGAAGATTATTCTCTTCAGTTCATGAATCAAGCAAATGTCAGAAAATACATGATCCTCTATTGAAAATATTAAAGCTTTCTCCAGTTGATTAGAGTTCTCTGTCCACAAATTTAACTTGAAATTATTGGCCATAGATAAAATAATAATACTTTGGCAAAGTGGTGAGGGAAGAACACTTAATTAATTTTTTTTTTCTGCAAGCTTCATCAAATCTTTCTGGAAACACCTGCTGTCACTTTAGGTTCAAACAGGGTTTGTCTGCAGCAGTTCACTGAGCTGCTACTTTTCCCTGATGGTGACTGCCCTGGGCTCCCACATCTAATCTTTCATGTTGAAAAAAACACTATTTAAATCCTTTATGTCGGTGAAGAAAACCTTCAAAGTGTGAGCCAAGAATAAAAGTGATGTAATTATATTGTCTTGATTCTGTCAACAGCCTGAGAATAACTCTAGGAAAATGGTGAGCTTTCCTAATACATTTCAATTAGATGTTTACGCTGGAGCCTAACAATGGAATTATTACTGTAAGTGTAACCAATTATTTTGCTGCTGAGCAAACTATACAAGAAAAAATGGGAGACACTCTCTCTTACAAGATGTCTGCAATCTGCTGTGCATGCTGTCTCAGTGTGCATTGTAAATGGACTGTGCTCAAGCTATGGTTATAAATTAGGGGATTACAAAAACTGTAACCTGCCTAAACTGTCTTACTCAGAAAAGCTGTTTTTAAAGAAACATCAGAAGCAGTCATACTTGAAAGTTATGTGACAGAAGTAACTAATTCAGAAGTGGTTTGTGTCATGTGTGATTGACATATCAGCACAGAGGGGCTATTAGAAGAGATGGTTAAATTGGTTTGAGCAAAAGGAGGCATCCACTCCCCAAACATAACCTGAACCTTATTTCAGGGTCAGAAGCATTCCCAACTCCCAGTGAGACCATTTTGTTGTGTGGGGCCTAGCAGTCTCTCCCTAGGACTCCACTGATGCGCTGTCATTTCTATGTTTGGAGTCGCTCTGCGCCTTCCTTTTTATTTATTCCTCAATCTATATTGCATGCTTATAGGACATCTCCCCTTTTACATAAAGATATGTGCTAAGGGGCAGAAGGTAAAATAACCTCCACTCTGGCTCCTCTCACCACAGAACATGTGCAAATTTGAAGTTTGTTTTATGCAAACGGGGCGTCTGAATGAGAATCACCAATGGGGCAAAACTGGTGGTTTGGATAAAGCAGCATTGTCTCTAAGGAACTGAGTATAATGGTTGGGAGCCAAAAACTCCTAAGTTCAAAACTTCTTCTCTGCCACAAAATCATGGTGCAGCGTCAGAATACTATTCAGGTATGTTGTAAGGATGAATTAGTTAACTTTTACACAGTGCTTTGGAAAACATGAAATGCTACATAAGTGCTAAGTGTTTATTGTTAGTTGAACTTTTAAATACTTATTTGAACCAATGATCCTTTCACAAATTTCCCATCACTTGAGAACATAGCTTAGATCAGCCATGCAGTGGAAATATAATTTTCTCTTTCAAATGTTATGGCAATAGTATTTCTTCTTGATGCAGAAAAGTCTGCTTTTGGAAGAGCTGAGAGTTAATCAATTAATGTTATAAAGTACTGATCATTCTACTTACACAGTACTTTTCATCTTGAAGCAATTAAATATAATTTTAGACAATTTTCTTCCTACTCTGTCATAGAAGCAGAGGTAGCTGTATTGTAGATGTAGAAACTGAGGCACAGAATTTGATTTGTGCAACAGGGCTACTAGCTCAGTCCACTTGACCACCCTCCCCCTTTGCCCAGTATAAAGATGTAGCAGATTTTTAAAAAATGTTTTACTAACTACATCTTCAATTTGGATGAACAGTAGGTTTGCACTGATTTGATGTAAATGAAACATAGTTTTCATAGGTGAAAAAATAATCCCCCCGAAAGCTTTATTAATAAACTTGAAAGGATTAGATTTTTATCAGTAAATGTCAATTTCAATCAAACATGGACAACAAATATTTCTATTGATAATAGTGATCATTTACAGATTAATGAATTTTCAGGTATCTATTCTCTTACTTTACTTTAGAGTTCGATTTAAGGCAGTTTACTTTACATGTATATTTTGACACGTGACGTTGACAGTTTGTGTTTTAACAGTGATAAAGCTTGAATGTTTTGAATCTCAGTGTCTACTGTCATTAAATCATTATTTTCTGGCCTAGCCATAGTTCCTAAAACAGTGAACTTTTAAATGAATAAATATCTTTTAAAATTTGTAAAAAGATACATTGATATTATCCATCAAAATTCTAAAAAAGTAAAAATGGAATTCTCCCAAACCTAATTATAAATCATATTTATTGCAGTGGTCCATAAGAGTCAGCCACAAATGGTGCTTATCACTGTACAGACACAGAGTAGCAAACAGTCCCCATTCCAAAGCCTTTACAATTTAAATAGTCACAACAAATGCAGGACAAGGGATATAGCACACATACATATACTTCATCACAAAGTTCATTGCAATAAACAATGTTCATTGGCAAAAATGGCAAAATTTCCTCCTGGATAAAATCTAAGAGCTCAAGCTCTTCCTAAATCTCTGCAAAAGGATATTTATCATTTTAAAAGCAGAGCTGAAAATAAAGAAGCAGTAGGCAGGCATGTGCACAGAGAGAAAGGCATGAGGAAGAAAATCTTTGATGCAATTACTCTGCAGTTTGCCCCAAAGACCCTACTAAACACAATAGAAGAGTGGATACTTAAAGGAATTTTAATATTAAAAAAATCAGGATATGCTGTTTAAAGGAGGCTTTAACATAAAATAGAATTTTAAATTAGAAATTTAAAAAAAAAGTTAACAGTGTCCCTTTAAATTCATAGGCCTTATTTTTTTTAGTAGTAATTGAATGTATTTTTCAGCTACTAGTTCTACTGCTGACAGTAATGTATATATAGGATATGTCAGTGATTTAGGGTATGTTCAGGGGCAGTTTCTCCAATAGCTTACCATAGCAATGACTGCTGCTCCAGCTCCAGCAAGCGCCACAATGAACAAATGGAATGTCATGTTTAGCTGTAAAGGAGACAAAAAACAAATTTCATAGTAATAACTTTACATGGAAACCAAACAAAAAGCCGCCATCTAATACAGCAAATGACTATTTTCCCACTGCCATTGTTCTGCAGAAGTTAACAATTCAGTAATACTTTTGACCAAATTCACTGCTGGCGTGGTGTATGTAGATATGAAACTACAGTGCTTTTATTTTCAGGGTGCTGCACTTGAAAATTTCTAACAACTCTGTGTGAGTGCAGAAACTCCAGCCATTTTGTTTTCAAAGTTGCTGCAGTCTGTAACTAAGGCCATGTCTACACTACCTGCTGGATCGGTGGGCAGAGATCAATCTATTGGGGATCGATTTATCAAGTCTTGTCAAGACGCGATAAATCAATCCCCAAAGTCGACACCGGAACTCCAACTCACCAAAAGGCGCAAGGCAGAGTCGAAGGGGGAGCCTGCTATTGACCACTGCCGTCGTGAGGACAGTAGGTAAGTCGACCTAAGATGCGTCGACTTCAGCTACGCTATTCACCTAGCTGAAGTGCGTATCTTAGGTTGACCCTCCCCACCGGTGTAGACCAGGCCTAAGGAGATTTACACACACTGGGTGAAATCCTGACCCATGAAAGCCAACGGCAAAACTCCCATTGATTTCAGAAGGGCCAGGATTTTTGCCAGTGTGTTTATTTATGGAGATATTACTTTTGTTTGTATAACATACAACAAAGTGTGTAGCTCCCTCAAAGTCATGCGAGTTATAGACTCCTACACTAGTGGGAAAAAATGGTCCAATGTGTTTAAAAACATTACACTGTGTTACAATATAACGATAATTTCTTCCAATTCCCTGTACTCTCTTTTTAAAAAAAATATAAGGACAATAGTGTTTTTCATAATTTCTTCTCACCATGTAGCAGATGCATTAACCCTCAGTAAAATCTCCAATTAAAGTTATAGTTTTAAACCAAAACTCAAAATGTAATTACAAAAATAATAGCTGAAGAAACTATGTTGATGGAGTATGTTTTCTAGGGGAAAAGAAATGGACTATATTTTTTTCTTGTGCTTTCATTCTATCCTTTTTGTCTACGATTAAAGAGTTACGTGTCAGAGGAAACCATATATGCTAATTACTTCTTACTAAAATTATGGTTATGGATTTGGCAAAAAAAAATAACCAGGTCATTTACTCACCTCAGTAGATTCACACATCCTCAGGAAATTTTCAGACATAGTGCAAATCTTCTTTTCCTCTCCAATAGTTACAATTCCTGAAACGCATAAAATATTCACTAGATTTAGTATTCAAAGTATTTAGTAGATTTGTTCAAAGAAGCTGAAGAATCCAAATTCTCAGATGTTAGGTAGAACAAAGCAACTGTGGCTCATATTTTACACAACAGGAAAACAAACCTCTTAGGTCTTCAATTGGTCTCATTGTCATGAAGATGCCCTGTTACCCTTTTGGTAACTGTATGAATGGAAGCAACACACTGAATGATTCTTCAACTCATTTTTTATATTTTTGTTTTGTATTTTATTAATTCTAACCAATGGTGTATTCAAATATTAGAAAATAACTTTCAGTCAGTGCACATATTAGGTCTGTTGTTACATTTAAAAACATTTTTTGTCCTTATGCTGAAGAATGTGCTAGGGTCAGGATCCAAATTTTCTTGCCTGCTGGAAAGCGGCTGTTAGATGCTATAAAAGTAAGTTACCCAGAGGTGTGCTTAATCATCTGTTAATAATGAATGCAACTGCTTACAGTAAGGGAAACAAGAAGCTGTTCACTTAAGCACTTTAGCTGTTCACATTAGCACATGACAAGATACTAAATCACGGATTAGCCTGTCAAAAATGACTGTGTTACTGTGGAAAATGGAAATGTTGCCTTCCCTGTAGGGGATCGGTGGGTTTTTTGCAGGACTTGCAAACCAGATGGAAACTGTAAGGATTATATAAATAAAATATAGATGCAAACATTAACAAAACAAAAGCCCCATACAGCATTTCCAGTGATAAGTATTGACCTTTAAATGTCTCTCAGATCACTTATCTTCTGGGGAGCAAAGTAAGAAGACTAGCTCTTATTGAATCCTAAGAGTCAGAAATGGAAAAGAACAATCGATCAAATCCACTTCTTCCAGACAGGGCCAGCTCCAGCATTTTTGCCGCCCAAAGTGGTGAAAAATACCCAGACCCTCAAGTCGTGGACCTGCCACTGAAACGCCGCTGCCGGATGAAGATCCTGAGAGGCAATCACCGCTGAAATGCTGCCAAAAGAAGCAGAGCACTGCCCCAATTAGAGACAGCGTGCCACCCCACAATGTTCGCTGCCCCGAGCACGTGCCTGGGACACTGGTGCCTGGAGCCTGTCCTGCTTCCAGATCAGGACAGAGGCCTGTTGCCTGGATGATACTGAGGTACTCTTTCTTCCTCTATTGCTAAGCTTTCAGATATACAAAAAAGCTACCTGAAATGCTTAGAATTGAATAAGCAAAGACTAAGGCAGACTGAGTACAGACATTTTCTTTGAAAAGCATAGGAGCCCGCCCCTGCCTCCTCCCAATCAGATAGTGGATACTGAGACATTACAGGGAAATGAGGTTCAAATTGTTTCCTCTGTGTGTAACAATTTGCATTTTTCCTGGTTGACTCTTGGTCATATTCTTATTTCCTGTTCATATTTCTAATTTACCTCAGTCTTTTTGCATGATTTCTTTATTTTCAGTAGTGTTTGCAATAAGTCCAATTTTAGTGAAGTCTCTGAATTTAACTGGTGTGCCTTAAGCCTGCACACTATTGAAAGGACAGAATACAGAATCACATTTTTGTTGGTTTATTTACAATTAAATTACATATTCTGTACCTACCTATAAGGTGTTAAGACAAAAATGTTGGAAGCATCAAGGGCTTGCAGACAATATTCCCAATAAATTTTTCTAAAAGGCTGCTTTGTTCACTGGGTTTGAAGTCTCAATTCATGCTGAACATCCATCATTCACTTACCAAACTGACGAAGGTCCAAGCAGAGATTAGCCCCTTCCACTAAGGTGGTATTTCGGCAAATGGTCCACAGATTGAAGTACATGTAAACAGGCAGAGAGGTGAAAGCTGTGACCCCTAGCCAGGCCAGCATGAAGACGTATGTCAGCATAATAAACTATAAGAAATACAAAGGAGAAAGAGAGAAACTAAACCAGTAGAACATTTTAAAAACTCTGAAACCAGAACAATATTTCATCACAAATACAGACCCATATCCAACATGCATGCAGCACTCTCAGTTTTGTTTTTTGTTGTTTGAAAGTTCCATTATTTTATGTGTTTGTGTTTAATAGACGGCCAGTTTGTGATCTGCCCAGAGGAAGGGGCAGCACTATTGTGCTGCCCGTGGAACTTCCCAGGAGTGAGATTATGGCTCCAGAGTCACAATCTCCCTCTTGAGCTCCCCAGTGCTCCAGGGGCTAAACCTGATCCAATGTACATCACATGATGTGCTGGTCTAACTACCTCACGGGGCACCGTGGGAACTGTGTGGAACGAACTCTCTGCTCCTCCTCTCCCCTCACCTAGGAGAGGATATAGTGGCTCTAATGCAAATAACTGGTGGGGGAAATGTAAAGGAGCTCCTTGTGCCCATGTTTGATTCTATGCTACCTCGTGAGCTCAAGCCATGATTTAGACCACAGATAAAATGAATCACTTGCCATTGCAAGCAAAGCATCTCACTGACTTCAATGTGCATTGGTTCAGACGAAATGAGGCATCTCTCTCACGTTTTCAAGCCTGAAACTAATACAAAGGGCTTTCCCATCATAAACTGGAAAATGTATCTCCATCACTAGACAAAGCAGTGAATCGTGTTTTATAAACTATGCTGCAGCTATGTATTCTCCGAGTGCTATTGTTTTAACTTTCAGTTTCTAGAGTAGAGCAATTTAAAATTCTATCAGTGTATTTATAGCAACTGCTGAACTCCATTTGACTTCAGATCCAAAACCCATGTTGGCCCATGTAAGATCTAGAAGCAGTGAATATGCTTCAGTATCACAGTGCTGATTATCTGAAACAACTAGTACAGTATTCCATTAACGATTGCCCTTTTCATATTTTGTACTGAACAAACAAACTGCGTAAAGACCAGAAAAATATGTCAAACTGCTAAAAACTGTCACTGAACCTGCACTTAAACACTGGAGCCAAACACCCAAATTTTGGTGGCTTCAGAAATGGACATGGATCGAGATTTTGCAGTGCTGCTCCAGCTCCATATTGAGGAGCTAAACTTTTTTTTATGATGTTTATCAAATAATCCCACAGTCCCTGTGATAGGATGCCTCTCCCACACAGGCATAAAACATGCTCTGCCCCAGAAGTAGCAATGGAGGTGAGTACTCTAAGTGGCCCAGAGGGGCTACGGAAAGCACAGCCAATTAGGGAGGTGTTTCAGGGAGCTTGCTTTATCTTACATCTTCATCCCTCCTATTGGTTTTACGACCTTTTTCAGTGTGTAACAATAACACTTAATAATATTCAATAAGATGGACATACCAATTTGTACTGCATTGCCTCTGAATTTGTCCCAGAGAATTTAAAAATGACAGCAGGCTGGGATGGAAAAGTGTGAATAATGACACTGACTTAAGCACAGAGACATTGTGGAAATGGATTATTACTGCCAGTATTTAATTCTCTCTCATTCCTCACCAAATATTGACAAGCTCGAGGGAACTAAATCAAAACACAGAGATGATAGATAAGTCCCCTATGCATCCTCTATGATCCTTTATCAAAGACTGTGACATGTGTGAACTGCTTTACCTAGTGTGAATTGAAAGGAAGGTATCTATTACAAAGAAAATGTTCAGCACAATTAAGGTTATTTCCCCACACTATTATTTAGTTTATATCTCTACTCAGTCTCTGGATTCTATTTCCCCCCACCACACTATACTATATGATAACAGCATCTGGTCCAACCCCAGGAATTCATTTACAATTAATTACTTGGCAGCATAGTGGCACTTTAAAGCTTTGAATTCCAGACTAAAAAGCAAAAGATGTCCTTAATTTATTATCAAGCTAAAGAGTTTTACGGTTATTTTTTAAACTAGGAGCAAGAAACAACAAAGAATATTCTATGCATGTTTATTTCCTTTTTACAATAGTTTTTCAATTTAAAGCTTATTTTAAAATTTGTCTTTAATAATAAAAAACATCTCCCCTGTTAAGGTTTTCTACTCTTGCAAGAAATAGAAATGTATGCTCTGCTCCTGTTGAAGACTCCCTTTCTGATGCTTCAAAAATGAGAAAGAACTTACTTAAAACATGTAAAGCAAAGTTATTTATACCTCAGTTTGTGTGGTTGAATGTACTATAATTGAATGTGTAGGATCACACCTTTCATATTCATTATATTTTAGAACTATATTGCCCAATTTTCATACACTGGCCTGCATTCCTGTGCTCTTTCTGCACATGAAAGTTTAAGAATCTTTCTGCAGCGTTTGCATGTGTTATTACAGACACGAGTGAAGACAAGGCTAAGTCTTTAAAACTGTATTTCCTCTAAGACTAAACAAGAACTTCTACTTTTAATTTTTTTTCTTCTTTGTTGACTGAGTGCTTTCAACTGAAGGACTAATGGTCCACTACATGCTCTCATTAACATTGCAGAACCAGGAAGGCAGTGAAAGATCAAGGATATTATTCAGATTACATGCAATCCACATGTCCACAGATTACATGCAATCCACATGTCCACAGATTACATGCACACGTGTCCACAATGCCAAAGTCTATGAAGGTCTTTGGAGACACCACAGATCTGCAGCACTGTTAAAACCATTATTAATGACCAATTGTCCTTCATGGTGGTTTCAGCAAGGTGGTAACCAAAGAATCAAATTGCATTGGCTTGGGTAATACAAGTCCAGCTGTGTCTAAACACAGACTAAAACAATGATCAGGTAACACACAAAATTATAACTTTTATGTTTTTTTCTAAAATGAACTGGAATTTAAAAATTACAGGATATACTTATGTAAAGACTACTGGTGAGTAACCAAAATATTTATTGGTGAATTTTCTCTTATAAAGTCTTCTCTGTGTCTTCTAGACATCTTTCCAGAAACACTTCTTGAAAAGCTTGTTCACTGCCAGAATTAAATACAAAATGCAATCTGCTCAGATTTAAAAGGGTTGGTACTCCTTTGAAATAGTGTCCGGCTACCTGACAAGTCTAAGGAAGAAATGATTTATGAAATAGCAGCACTGTACCTTAAAAAACAACATATTTGCTCCTCTAGCACTCTATATATTTTGTTAGTAGTGAAAATAGCTCCTCCAAGTTATCACATTTATCATTGCAAGAAGCTGAACATAATATGATAACGTTCCCTTAAACCTTTCATTCCATTGCATTTTATGTTCATAAGTAAGATGCAAAACTCCATGATGTAGTGTTGTCATAAATTCTACTTTCATAGAATCATAAAATATCAGGGTTGGAAGGGACCTAGGGAGATCATCTAGTCCAACCTCCTCCTCAAAGCAGGACCAATCCCCAACTAAATCATCCAACAGATTTTTGCCCCATATTCCTAAATGGCCTCCTCAAGGATTGATCTCACAACCCTGGGTTTAGCACACCAATGCTCAAACCACTGAACTATCCCCCCCCCCCTCAATTTCATGATAAGGTCTTGAAAAAATTACCAGACAACTACTAATCAGAGAACAAAAGCTACTAATAGCTGTCCATGAAAGATAAGGATAGTGCTCCCCTGTTCCACTATTCAGGAGCAACATTCTGATAACATCCCAGCCTCTACTGTCACCTCCAGCTGGAATCTTCTTGAAAGTTCCATCTTTCTTGTCAGCCTCTGACTAGATGTCTAATAAATGTAAAATTATAAATATTAAACAGAAGATCTGGAATTATCTAAGTGCTAAAAGAGAGAAGACGCATTCTGTCATTTCTTCGACTTCAGGGGTTCTTAAACTTCTGACAACAAAAATGACTACATGACCCCAGGAGGGGAGTCCAAAGCCTGAGCCTGCCCAAACCCCACTGCCCCAGGCGGAGGGTGGGAGGAAAGCTGAAGCACGAGGGCTTTAGCCCCAGGCAGGGGGCTGTAACGTGAGCTCTGCCGCACAGAGCAGAAGCCCTTGGGCTTTGGCTTCGGCCCTAGACAGTGGGGTCAGGCTTCAGCTTTGGCCCTGGGCAGTGGGGCTCATGATCCAGTGCTGGGCCCCAGAAAATCTAGATCAGCCCTGATGACCCCATTAAAATGGGGTTGCAACCAACTTTGGGTTCCCAACTCACAGTTTGAGAACCGCTATTCAACTCCAAACCCTCCTGGCTGATACAAAAAAGGGAGTTTCTCTGCTACTCAACCTCTTCCCCCAGCCACCTAGCTACTGCCAAGAGGCAGTGGGCCTCTCTTACAACCTCCATTGCTTGTTCCTTCTTTCCCAGAAATAATTCCAATGCTTAACTCTACTACAGCAGCAACACGAGATTTTCATGATTCTTGACAGTTTCACTGCTAACAATGGGACTGTTGAATAGTAACATCAAAAGGGATACAAGCCTGGTTAATTTTACTATTGCTTCCTGGCAGAGTCATGAGCAGCCATCGAACCACTGGAGAAATCTGTCTGCAGACTTACAAAGACAACAGTGCATCAATTTACAGTTTGTTCACTTTTGGAATGTTAACTAGAAGGGTGAGAAATTTAATTTTTATAAAAAACCTAAAGTTTAAATATGGAGAGATTGATGGCTTAGGCCTCCTCACCAGGAGAAGCTGACCCCTTGCCACTGTCTGATCAAGATGGGGCATGGATGGGAGGTAGGTGATTGAAGCTCAAACTAAAGAAGACTGAGGTGATTATGCTGGATTATGGGAAGTAGCTAGAGGAGATGGTGGAAGTAACATCCGTCCCTTCAACTGAGGGAGTACAGCTGCCATTAGTTAACAATGTTCACAACTTAGACTACAGCTGTTGTTTCACAATCGTATTACAGCTGTGATCCAATCAACTTTTTACAATCTCTGTCTAAGAGCTTGTGATGTGGACCTTGCAACTGTTATCAATGTTTTTGTTACCTCAAGATGTGCCGTACATGGGGCTACAGCCATTAAAATCATTCAGAGACTGAAGCTAGAGCAGAACTGAATGGCATACTTACTGAGCAGGGTGTCTCTTTGGGAGCACATGACCCCAGTGTTTCATGAGCTGCACTGGCTACTCACTGGTGTCTGGGTAGAGTTTAAGGCATTTGCTATGAGCTATAAAGCCTTAAATGGCCTGAGATCAGCCTCCTTGAAGGATGGCTTCACTCTATATGACTTACTGCCAGAGTTGTGGTCTGACCTTGCTGATCACATAGGGCTGGATTCATAAAGCATATCTTTTATAAAAACATCCAATCTTGATTTACAAGTTGTCAGAGATGGAGAATCCAGCACACCCTTGATAAATTGTTCCAATTAATTACTCTGATGTTAAAATGAACATTTTATGTACAGTCTGAACTTGCCTAGCTTAAACTTCCAGCCATGGAATCATGTTGTACCTTTCTCTGCTAGATTTGGAAGCCCATATTAAATATTTGTTCCCCGTGTATATACTTATGGACTGTCATTAAGTCACTTTGACCTTACCTTGGTTAAAATAAATAGATTGAGACCTTTGAATCTATCACTATAAGGTATATTCTCTAATCCTTTATAAAAGAGGCTGGCAGGGTATTTTCTGCAAGGATATTGCTCGCTGGACTCTGGAACTTGCTCCCTTCTGGTCTGAAATAGCACAAGTCTGGTGACTTTGGGGGCTTGCTACAAAAGACACCTGTTAGATAGGGTCTCTGGGGAAGGTTGATGGAATGCTTCCTAGATGAAGGGGACAGGTGGCTGGACAATCAAATTCCTTAGGAATTGATTTTAATACTGATGAGATTTAATTAAATTATATTAGTTGTGTGATGAATTGGGTTTAGGTGCCTTGAATCTTGGACAGATGTCTTATTTTAAATCTAAATGAATAATTAAATAAAAATAAACTTACACCCCAAGAAGCTTACAAATGTGTAAGCTACAGCAGTTAAACTCCCTTAAACTCAATTACGTATCAGTAAAGTTTCAGAGGCTTATCACATTAATTTTTCTGTTCCCAAGTGTTAAATTCTTGTTATATTTACCACTCAAATACTGTAATAGATTTAAAAGTCATTCTCCAAGTATAAACCTTTAGTTGCCTAGTCATCTAATACAGTAGAATTAATTGGCCTTACGTGCTACCATAATATAAATGTACAATAACAATAGTGGTGACAAGCCACAAATGCTAACTCCATCAGTGAGAAGAGTCCTTTAGTTTAGGGAGTAATTCAGAACAAGGAAGGCAATTACTTTCTACCTCATATCATCTAACTTTCAGATGTATAACAGAAAGCCAATAAATCCCATGTAAATCAATATGTCACAAAATTATTAATTTCAAACATGTCAAGAATATTTTCCCACAACTATATATTAAATAAGGATTCTTTTATAACTTAAAAAAAATCTAATAATGCTCAAAAAAACAAAGAAAAAGGTTTAGGGGGATGGTTTTCCCCCTCTTGACATCCAGAGAGCATACCCTTTTTTAAAGCACAGTAAAATCTAAACCAAGGTTCAAGAAAGATTTGATTAAGTAGGTCACAACAACTGGGCTCCCACCTCCACATCTCTCCCCCAGACACCTAAATAAGACAATCCCAGTTCTTTCCCCACTAGTCTCCATCTTCTTCACAGCTTAAATCTCTGCTTTCACTCTTGTGTACAGTAAAACCTCCATTTAACGGACTAATTCGGGTGAGGGGGTGTCCGTTAAATCAAAAAGTCCGTTATTTAATAATAATAAAAAAATGAGCTGTTAGAACAGCAGCCCGCCCGCCACAGGGTCGGGGCGGCAGCTCCGCAGCCCGCCCGCTGCCGGGACCCGGGCACCGGCTGCCGGGAGCCGTCAGCCAGCCCGCCCGGGCACCAGCTGCCGGGAGCCGGGTGGCAGCCGGCAGCCAGCCCGCCAGAAATGGATCAGGAATGCATCAGACTTGCTCAGAAATTTTGTCCGTTGCATCCGAAGTCCGTTAAATCGAGGTCCGTTAAATCGAGGGTTTACTGTACAAGTAAAAAGTGAAATATGAGCAGTTAAATATATGCACTTCAAAATACAGTGATGCTGGATGACCGGGAACATCGATGGAAAAATATTGATACCCTACTGAAAGATCTATAAATCACAGCAAATATATCCTTCCACAGTTTTTGCCTGATTTACCACCATCACTGCCACTCCCTAATGCAAGCATACACATACACCTTCTCATTTGTCTTTCATTATTACTTCTACAAAGATATACTTATCCTCCCTCTCTCTCTCTTCTATGTTACATGCTTAGGCACAACTCCTAGATCCGTCCCCTCCTTGTTGGAACACTAACATATTTCATACTACATTAGTGCTGTCATTTGATTGATTCTTCTTCACTTGACTTTCTACCACCAATTGATTGTAAGAGTAAGGAAATGAGAATACTAGGCTCTATAATTTATTAACAATGGGCTAGTTTGTTATAACCAAGATCAATCTCTCATGTTTCTATAATAATCCTAATTAATCCACATACTATAATCTATATTCATATTTAAAGAAGTCTATAAAAAGTTAATTGCAAATGGTGAAAGGAAGTGTGAAACTTCAAAGGTAAAGAATTGTTCAGATCCCTGTAATATGACACATGATTAACTCCCAAAAGCTTTAGCCTGGGAAGTGTGTAACATTCCCTTATACAAATCTGGGGTTTCTACTCTTCTGATCTAAGATATTAAATATTAACTAAAGAAACACCATTTACTTTCTAGAGTGGTACCAGCTGTTATTGCTGTGGGTAAAGGCAACTTTCATTCTGACTCCTTTTTTGTTTTTTGGGGTTATTTTATCAGTTCCTTTTACATTTTTCTAATATTTCTTTTGGGTTAATTTTTTTTTACTCTTAGTGTCCATGAAGATGTAAGTCAATTCTTTTCTTTGGAGGGCCACCAATATCTGTTCAGTTTTTTTTTTGAATTATCTGTGTATTGTTAAAACATATATTATTCATGATCTGATCAGAAATATGGCACACACATAACTCAAATGGCCAACCTGATTTTTGTTCACATTTTATTTTGTAAATATCATTGCAATCTATAGAACAAACTCATTTCATTCATAAAAATGGTTTAATAGATTAAAAACGGTTACCTAGATGTGATGACTCTGCTTCTGCAATCCAAAGAGCACAAGTTTTATTGGCCGCTCCATAGCAACGTGAATTCTTATGTAAATTGCTGTCCTCCACAAATTTTTTTTTATTATTTTTTTTTAACATTAATGCTTGCAAAGTGTCACGCTTAGACTCATAGACTTTAAGGTCAGAAGGGACCACTATGATCATCTAGTCTGACCTTCTGCAACACAGACTGACCTCCTGCAACCTTCCTTTGAATCTCTGAGTTTTGGATTGTTTTACTAGGACTGTCAAAGGATAAAAAAATTAACGGTGATTAAAAAAAAATTGTGATAAATTGCACCGTTAAACAATAATAGAAATACCATTTATTTAAATATTTTGATGTTTTCTATATTTTCAAATATATTGATTTCAATTACAAAGAATACAAAGTGTACAGTGCTCACTTTATATTTATTTTTATTACAAGTATTTGCACTGTAAAAAACAAAAGAGATAGTATTTTTCAATTCCCCCATTATAAGGACTGTAGTGTAATCTATTTATCATGAAAGTGCAACTTACAAATATGGAATTATGTACAAAAAAACCCTGCACTCAAAACTAAACAATGTAAAACAATGTTGTAGCCAGAATTGCAAGATATTTATGCGACAGATGCCTTAAAGATTCATATGCCCCTTCATGCTTCATTCACCATTCCAGAGGACACGAGTCGATGTGGATGATGCGTTCTGCTCAACAACGATCTAAAACAGTGTAGACCAACACATGCTCATTTTCATCATCTGAGTCACATGCCACCAGCACATTTTCTTTTTGGGTGGTTTGGGTTCTGTAGTTTCCTCATTGGAGTGTTGCTTTTTTAAGATTTCTGAAAGCACGCCCCTCTCAGATCTTGGAAGGTACTTCAGATTCTTAAATCTTGGGTCGAGTGCTGTATCTAGCTTTAGAAATCTCACATTGGTACCTTCTTTGCGTTTTGTCAAATGTGCTGTGAAAGTGTTCTTAAAATGAACAACATGTGCTGGGTCATCATTCGAGACTGCTATGACATGAAATATATGGCAGAATTCGGGTAAAACTGAACAGGAGATGTACAATTATCCCCCAAGGAGTTCAGTCACAAATTTAATTAAATCATTTTTTTAATGAGCATCATCAGCATAGAAGCACATCCTCTGTAATGGAGGCGGAAGCATGAAGGGGCATACAAATGTTTAGCATAAGTGGCATGTAAATACTTTGCAATGTCAGCTACAAAAGTGCCATGTGAATGTCTGTTCTCACTTTCAGGTGACAGTGTAAATAAGAAGCAGGCATCTTTATCTCCCGTAAATGTAAACAAACTTGTTTGTCTTAGTGATTGACTGAACAAGAAGTAGGACTGAGTGGACTTGTAGGCTCTAAATTTTTACATTGTTTTTGAGAGCAGCTATGGAACAAAAGAAAAATCAACATTTGTGAGTTGCACTTTAATGCTAAAAAGATTGCACTTCAGTACTTCATCCATTGTTTAAGTCCCTGCACTTTCTCCTCTAGAATATGATTCAACTTTGCCTTTTTTCACTATCACATAATCATATGGAACATACATAGCAACAGAAAATTCCCACTTGTGATTAAGAGGTAAATACTACAGTAGCCACGAAGGGAATAAGGAATCTTCCAAAGCAGGAGTCAGTGGCAAGATCTGGTTCATAGTAAGGATGAGCCATAGAGGAAAAACTGTTTCCTGCTCTTGCAGACTTTGGGGAAGTTAACTGGAAGCAAAAGAATCCAGAGACATATAAACTAGAAACTAAATGGGACAGAAAGTGTGACTACTATGTTAGCAACTATAATATTACTGTCTACCTTTGTGGGAGTAAATAACAATCTGACTGATAAAACAGTTTGAATAAGATGGCTAACTGCTAGTATAAAAATAGGCTTGCCAGACGTGAGCAAAGGATGGGATCAGCAAAACAATTATTCATCCGATGAACAACAGAGCTATTATTCAGACAGGTACAACTGTACATTTGTACATTCAGAGGAGAATCTCTCTGAAACCTAGGGAAGATAGAGTTAACAATTTTATTATTTTATGTCCATAATAGGAAGGCACAACACATGGGAAAAAGTGTAGCAGCTCCCACATTCAGACAAGCTCTGAAACTATATAACAGTCAGATTTTCAGAAAATATTTTTATTAAGAAATTATGTATTGATCAAACTTACACACTGAGAAAAAATGCCATATACTGTGTGAAAGCCACATTCACAGCACGATTCATTTGAAAACAAAACAAAACATTTTTCCAGTTTATTGCTGACCAAAAAAATAAGTCAAATAACAAGAAAGTACAAAAGAAAAGAAGAGTCACAGGCAACGCATGTGATAGTGCCTGGCAGGCTACTGTGTTAAGTCATGCAACATAACACAGCAACAGTAACCCATCCCCAAATAGCAAAACTTTTCAGTTTAAAAAGAAAAATAATTACTTATGCAATAAGTGATGCCTGGAAGCCAAGAGATGCTGTGATGATTGAAAACTGGGTCTTTCATTTAGTCAGCTGACTGACATCACAGATGGAAAAGATACATCCCACGATCATCAAGGTGAATATAAATGGGAGGGCCAACTGATCTCGACTGCTATATCACAAATGGCTTTTGGCATAATTGAATTTTGTTTCTAATTTCTAGCTAATCAAGCTCCACTGCCATTCTATATCTGTTTTTTAATTCAGAGAATATACATGCAGTACTGAGAAATATAAGTATGAAGACTAAAAAATACTGCTGATCTATGCTTGAATTTATTGAACATTCCTATGCTGCCCTTATTTTACTTCCTTAACAATGAGTTAGCTTTTACCATTGACACTTACTCAGGCCCTGTCTACATGAGCAAAAAAGAGCAAAACTGTCTGCTTTCAACAGAAAAGTTTGACTTTTTGTCAAAAAACAGAATACCTGAAAAATCAAAGTGTTTCTCAGTGAAATGTCAAAAATTTCTACAGAAAAAGCCATTTCCCCCATTGTGTTGTAAAAAACAATCTCCAGAAAAAACACACCCCATTTTCTGACCAGCTCTACTTACTGATGTAATCTATGCAGCTGCTGATGCTGAAGCAGAAAAGAACTCAACTTAATTCCCAGACCTGCAAGGATACTGTTCAGAGTTATTTTTTAATTCATAATTTGAGCAAATTCTATCTGGAATCATTGGGACAAACACACAACCTCATTTTTACAGTGCCACTTTTCAAGTAGAACCGTTATGTGGTTTCAAATTATTTTAGGATGCAAATAGTCTGTGTGCATATGTGACCATAAAGAAGACATTTTTGTCACTTTTAGGATACATTTCTAGAAAGCAACTGATTGATTCTATTAGTTGAGTTTTTTGGTTTTGTGTGATGATGGGTTTTTTAATTTACAAGATTAATATCCCAGAATTCCATATAAGGAAGCCTTCTTGCAGCCTGTGATATGAGCTATTCCTCAACTCCATAATTGCCACTTGGCAACTCTACAATTACAGTGCATTAATTTCTCTTATCTGATCTACAGCACCATCTGGGCTACACACACAGGGCAACCTTTTCAATTTTAATAGGAGTTATATGTCTAATTCTACATGTACTGTGCTCCGAATTTACTCTCCCACATATAGTGATGTGAAAAAGGGGAATGTAGAAATGCAAAAGCATCGTGATAGAACTGAAATATCTTTTTAATAATGTCTTTTTCAAATAAAAATTGTTGCTTCTCTCTAGAGTCATTATTTTTATTTAAGGATCATTTTTAAAATATGTGAATGAAGTAAAAGAAACGTGTGAGCAAGAAATGCCTCAAATTTTAATTGACATAAATCTGTATATTTTAAGAATGTAGATTTGTAGGCTAGATTAAAATAAAAAAAAACAATAAAAACTCCACTGTTCTTTATTATGTCAAGATTATGTCAAGATTCCTGCTGATCTTAAGAAGACCAAAGGGAACCATAGCAGGAATAAAACTATGGAAAGAAAGGAGTTAGGGAGAATCTAGCAACTCACAACGCTCCCTGCAGCAAAGAACTCTAATGCTTTTAAATATTCCTTGCCTCCTTTGGCTGCCAATGCATGTCAAACATTTCTAAACAAATATAAATCAAACAAATTTGCCATCTTCATTAATCTGGAATTAAGGTTAGAAGTGCACGTCTATATACAACTCCACATGTAACTGTACATCTTTATACAACTATACATACAAAATGATGGGATCTAAATTAGCTATTCCCACTCAAGAAAGAGATCTTGGAGTCATTGTGGATAATTCTCTGGAAACACCTACTCAGTGTGCAGCAGCAGTCAAAAAAGTGAACAGAATGTTGGGAATCATTAAGAAAGTGATAGATAAGACAGAAAATATCATATTGCTGCTATATAAATCCATGGTACGCCCATTTGAATACTGCATGCAGATGTGATCGCCCTATCTCCAAAAAGATATATTGGAACTGGAAAAGGTTCATAAAAGGGCAACAAAATGATTAGGGGCATGGAACAGCTTCCATATGAGGAGATTAATAAGACTGGGACTTTTCAACTTGGAAATGAGATGAAAGAGGGAATATCATAGAAGTCTATAAAATCACGATTGGCGTGGAGAAAGTACATAAGAAAGTGTTATTTACTCCTTCTTATAACACAAGAACGAGGGGTCACCAAATGAAATTAAAAGGCAGCAGGTTTAAAACAAGCAAAAGGAAATAGTTTTTCCACATAACACACAGTCAACCTGCGGAACTCCTTGCCAGATGATGTTGTAAAGGCCAAGACTATAACGGGGTTCAAAAAAGAAGTAGACACATTCATGGAGGGTAGGCCCATCAATGGCTATTACTCAGGATGTGCAGGAATGGTCTCCTTAACCTTGGTTTGCCAGAAGCTGGGAATGGGCTACAGGGGATGGATCACTTGAGGATTACCTGTTCTGTTCATGCCCTCTGAGGCACCTGGCATTGGCCACAGTCAGAAGACAGGATGCTAGACTAGATGGACCTTTGATCTGACCCAGTATGGCCACTCTTATGTTCTTATGTCAGTATCTTAGCCCTCCTCCCTCCCCAAAGAGATCAGTTATCAAATAGCCACCAAAAAAGGACCAGGAAATTCAGAATTAGGATTTAACCTAAAAGAAACCCAAACATTTGAAAATATAGAAATCTATAGAATTAGAGCTGCCACAGCATCGCCCTGGAGGGGAGGAGGGGAAATACTCTGGATGAAATCCTGACTCCATTGAGGTCAGCTACAAAACTCCCATTCACTTAAATTGGGCCAGGATTTTTCCGTGTGTGTCAACTTCCTACACCCATACCAAACAAGTTCATCTCATTATTGGGCATTAAAATCAGACTGCTTTAATCTTAGTTGTACAGTGGCTATATGAACTTTGGGCTTCTTTACAGGAAAAGACATACTTCACAACTTCCCAATTAGACAAATAGTATACTGAAAGCAATCAGTTCATGTGCCAGGCATTGTATGAAACTGTAGGCTAGTGTACATATTGATTTCTCCTAGGCACAGGTGATAAGATTATGGCATTTATTATTATGAAAGGAATAAAGGTTAATGTGTGGATGGAGCATAACTCTTTATATTGAAGACATGCTACACAAAAAATATTATAAAATAAATGATGACATTTTTATATTTTATATGTCAGTCACAAGTTGTATTAGTACAGTATTTCCAGTACATTTAAGATGTCTGTAGCCATAGACTCAAAGCCCATAAGATGATAAAAACATGATCAAAGAACTTGGTGGTGGTCTCAGTACAGTGACTTTTCCCACCTTATAATATCCCTTTGACTACAGACATCTTTAAAGGTCTCAACAAGTCCTTGGTCCAAGTATTAATATCTCATCCTGTAGTTATGAAAGGAACAAAGTCAAGAAGATGAAAGAGTGATATTACTATAGGGCGGTTTACAGTTGTTAGGATGGCCTTAACTGTGCTTTTCCACAATTTCAAATATGCTCTTGGAAGATTTTTACCCTTTGTCACCAGAATGTACTCTTAGTCTTTACTTCAATTTATCAGTATATGTCATCTCAGAAAAATTAGCCCTCCTCTGAATAATATTTTATGTTCATGCTATTTGCAATTATGTCTATTATCGTCAAGGTATAAAGTTACCAACCTTAGAAATTCTACAGGCTTCCAAGAGTACATCATCACCTACTCCCACTCAAACAGCAAAATAGTTTTGATAAATGATATGGCAATACCTGAGCTTCTAAGAATGGAATAGAAAATAGATTAAACACACAGGTAAAAGGAATGATGATTTGGGAAACTAAGAAATTTACTACCCTGATCTTTCCATCTTTAATACTTTGAGATTTAGGGTAGCCTCTCCCTAACCCAGAGAGGTTCTGTTAATAAAGACTCCCTGGAATTTATTCAGTACTGTCCCCAAAGTATAGTAATTTAGTTGTTTCTGTAGTAAACAGAAAATAAGTGTGGCTGGGGCCAACCAATCCTAGGGCACAAAATGTGCATGTAGCTAATCCAGGAGTCAATTTGTTGTTTAGTTTTGAAGTGAATATGACTTCAGGATAACTGTTCACCAACATGAGTAAAAGGTTTAAAATCCAGCTTCACATTATTAAACAAGGAGGAACTGTTGAGGGCTTGATCTATTTATTAGCTCTCACTATGATAAAATATTACAACCTACATATAGATATGTAGCAGTTCCTAAAGCTCCAATCAGGATCAGGGCTCCATTATGCTGGGGAATATAAAACCACATATGAAAACATGGTCCTGTGCCAAAGAGCATAATACTGAGCAATGAATTTTCACATTTAGCTTGGGAAAAAAGCCTGTCCATTTAATTAGTGATTATTTCTACAAACATGAGTATAAGAACATTAAAATGGCCATACTGCATCAGACCAAAGGTCCATCCAGCCCAGTATCCTGTCATCCGACAGTGGACAATGCCAGGTGCCCCAGAGGGAGTGAACCTAACAGGTAATGATCAAGCGATCTCTCTCCTGCCATCAATCTCCACCCTTTGACAAACAGAGGTTAGAAACATCATTCCTTACCCATCCTGGCTAATAGCCATTAATGGATTTAACCTCCATGAATTTATCCAGTTCTCTTTTAAACCCTGTTATAGTTCTAGCCTTCACAATCTCCTCAGGCAAGGAGTTCCACAGGTTGACTATGTGCTGTGTGAAGACCTTCCTTTTATTTGTTTTAAACCTGCTGCCCATTAATTTCATTTGGTGGCCCCTAGTTCTTATATTATGGGTACAAGTAAATAATTTTTCCTTATTCACTTTCTCCACATCAGTCATGATTGTATATACCTCTCATATTCCCTCTTAGTCTCCTCTTTTCCAAGCTGAAAGGTCATCGACTCTTTAATTTCTCCTCATAAGGGACCTGTTCCAAACCTCTCATCATTTTAGTTGCCCTTCTCTCAACGTTTTTGAAATGAGGAGATCACATCTGTATGCAGTATTCAAGATGTGGACATACAATGGATTTATATAAGGGCAATTAGGTATTCTCTATCTTATTCTCTACCTATTATTAATTGTTATTATTATTATTATGTATCTTTTATATAGCACTTTTCATCAGTAGATATTGCTTAGCTAATATGGAGACCACTTACATTATTTCATTCCTTTCTTGCTGCAGTTTTTAACTACTAACATATAAGAATATTTAACCCCCTCAAGAGACATATTTCCTCTGTAAAATGTATTCTAACTTATTCCAAAGATGCTACTGAAATTAATATAAGTAATGAAGATTGTCATATTAACATACCCAGGCACTGACACATCTGCCGCAGGTGGTGATTTTGAAATCTCCATAGAGATCCTTGATGGCACCAGTTGTAAAGAATCCCTCCACCATCAGCAAAATGCCGTAGACAAAGAATGCAGCTGCTATGCCATAGATCACATACTTGAAGATGTCAATCCTGTACAAGAAGTGTGAAAGTTATTTATCTCAACAACAGTTAATCAATGACTATACAACACTGACATTTCAGAGTAAGATCTCCTCTAGCATAAGCTTTTTCAGTGCTGATGTTCTATAATGATAACTGCATTTAAAGACTTGTGTAAATGTTGTCTTCTGTAGCATGTGGCCAACGCATCTGAATAATGGTTACACAAAAAAATTGGGCTCCCATCACGTAACCGTATTCAAAAATTGTCCTGGATCAGCAAGAAAGCACTATTTAAGTCCAAATAATTCCAAAGTCAATTCATCCTCATTTGATTTTATTATCTAAACAGTGTAATAGGATTAAAATACTTCAACAAATTTAATTAGCAAACATGAATAGAAAACATGATTTTGAAATATTGTGATTCCTTAAATATCATCCTGCTTCCTGGATAGCTACAGATATTGAAATGTAATGCATCATGAAAGAGGCTCAGTCACAATCTTCAATTAACTACTCATCACCATACAATTATTATATTTACTTCTCACATGGCATTATTAATCTCTGCTAACAACTCTCTCTCCTCATTATTTTTTATCCATTATTCCCCAGTGGACAAAATGCATTTTTGGAGACAGTATTTAAAAAGGATTCCCTAGATACCTATTGAACCTGGTCCTTGTTACCATTTGCCACACATGGCAGAAGGGTTATATATTCATGTATATTCATTCTTCCATTCTGAGGGATCACAAAACATTTGATAAATTATTGGATCAGTCCTGCTCACCTACTCACAGCAATATGAGCAGGATTATTATCTGTATTATCAGAGTACCTGCTGAGATTAAGGACCCCATTATGTGGGCACTATAGACGCCCGTAGTAAGAGACAATTCCTGCTGTGAAGTGTTTACAGTCTAATTTAAGACAGAGCCTAGTGAGTATTACAAGGGGACTACACACACGAGTCAAGCAACAGAGATCTAAATCTACTGATAAAATGTAAAGAAAGCGAGGAATACTTGTAGCACCCTAGAGACTGACTAGTTTATTTCAGCATAAGCTTTCGTGGTAAAATGTGAGATTCTCTGCTGTGCCTCTGAGAGACAGCTTTAAATCTCCCTTTCACCTATCTAATCCTGGAATATTCTAGTGACTGTAATGGCTCCTGGCAGAAAATACACACTCCTGGAAGGTTTAAGTAATGATAGCTTTCCCTGGCTGTGCTATGGGCCCCAGAATTGCCTGGGGATTGCACATGTCACGCTGTGACCCAGCCCACTATGAATCCCTCCTGCCCCCCACCTTGACCCCAGTACTGGGGCTGGTGAAGAGATCCCCAGAAAGCAGCCTTGTGACTATCTTCTGCAGTGCCTGAGCCAGGGGAATTGCCCCTCAGCAAGATCATGGTTTTTATAATCCATTTATGCTGTTCCAATCCATTTACCTGCTATAAAGGGGTCAGAGTGGAGGGCTCAGGATCTCACAATTTGATTTAGATGAGAAATTTTCAACCTTTTTCCATACCAGAACCTCTCTGCAACCAATCCCCATCCTCCTTACTTATCTATATGGAATCTTCCTCCAATTTAGCAATATAGCATGGCCTGGTGTTTGTAACTCTTTGCTATCTGTTTGCAGTTCTCCTGGTGGTCAAAATGCTCAGGCTGAGAATGCTTGATTTATATTAATCCTTTAAATCACCAGTGCATTCCAGCCATCTGTTGGGTGAAGTGAAGGACTACACAATATTCCAACTATTATAGTGTCTGTCATATTATGAAATGTCAGTAGTAATAGTGTATAATGACCCTCCATGTCATTATGACTTGACTTGGTATGTCATTTCATGCACTACTATTACTGACACAGAATAAAATAATGTAACATACAATTATAACATAGAAATAAAATTTGTTTCAAAGTGGAACATAATATTTTGGTTCCTTTTCTTTCTGTGGGAAATTTTGTCAAAATTTTAAAAAAACCAGTTTCATTGAAATTGCATATTGTGCTGAAAAACATTTTCCACAAAATTTTCAACCTCAGCTATGAAACATAACTGTAAATATAAGTTTTAAGACAACAAGTCTCAAAGCTCAATAATGTATCTTTGAACTTAAAAAGCTTGTGAAATTGCAGGTCATCCAAACCGAGACATAAATGTGCACTTTGTATGTTAAATGCCTCAGCATAAATGCCTCTTCAACTGTGTCTTCAGAGTTTCTGAGAACAGCTGAAAAAAGCTTTTTTAATTGCTAACCAATGATGTGGCACCAGATTGAGGGCAAGATATATATCATTATTAAACTGAGTCAGCACCTAGAAAATAACTTGAGTTACATTTTTGAATTGATGCTGAACTGAAAAGGTCTGGGAAAAACATGCTAAGTTTTTACCTTTAGCAAGATGCTGTATCCTAATAAAAAATCTGCTCTCAAGATATTTTTCTGCTACCTTTCCTAGGCTCACAATTAGATGATTCTAAGGAGTCACATTTGATATCTGTATTTAGAAACTGGATATCTGAACCCAGGATGTAGATACTCAGATGAAAAATACAGTCTGATTCATTCATGACACCTCTAGAAATCTCACAATTGATCAGATATTTGCATAGTGTTTGTTCTTATATGTTAAAATAATTGTCAAAAATCCCCTTTCAGTTGTTCTTATGGTAATTCAACAAGTATGAAACTTATTTTCCACAAAGATCTTAAATGACTGATTTTGAAACAAATCTTGCCATTATTTATAAAGATATACCGTAATAGTAATGGAAATTAACAAAAATAGTTAAAATATAACGATTATAGGTCCAATTCGACCTCTTACACTTGCCATTATACACTTTCATAATGGCACTCTTGGAACACCACAGGGCTGATGTCAACAGATCCTTAAAGGCCAGAGTGTAAGAAACATACCCATATCGCTCAGTGCTATAGAAATACAGAGCTGTAGTGGAGCTGTAGGGGTTCTGAGATCCAGTTCACGCCATTGGTAATTGAGCAAAGGCTGATATATTTCAACTCCAGCAGTAGCCTAGAATCTGGGTGGGAAAAAGGTGGCTTTAAGTCATCTTTGCTATGCTTCCCCAAGTACTCCATCTCCTGTGCTGCTCCTCGAAAAGGCACACCACAAAACCGAGCCCGAGACACAATTAAATAGCTCCATAGCCTGAACCCCATGAACCTGAGTCAGCTGACATGGGCCAGTCGTGGGTGTGTAATAGCAGTGTGGACATACCCTAGAAGATGCCCATTGTCATAAGTGGGAATGAGAATACGTCCATAACTTCCATTAAAATCAATGAAACAAGTCATACACCTATTGTCTTCCATTGAAGCATGGTCACGCATTTTGGTCTTGTCTAACTAGGATTTGATTTTTCAGACCCATAATTCCAAATAGGTGCAGTTTAATCAAGTGGAAGTGAAATAAGATAAACTGAATTAATGTCACTTTGATTCTGAATGAGGGTGGCCACACAGGGGTTTAATGCAGTTTATCCAATCCATATTTTTAGTTAATTAGAATTAACTTTCCTGAGTGTCGCCATGTAGACAAGTTTTTATGTCCCTATGGAAAAAAACCCATCCCTGGTGTAGATGCAAACTCTTTCCCTTGTGTATGGCTAAAAGTGAGAAAATATGTTGCTCTCTAATAGCTGGTGTCAATTTAGAAAGGACGCTTGGTATTGCATGAGCTGACATCTTGCTCGGCTTAATTATGGAGAGGACCAGCCTCTCCATAGTTAAGACTGGAACTACAGTCCAAAGATAAGGCTGAATTTGACCCTATGTACTTTAGCTCCAAAAGAAAGAAATATTTTCCTGCTTACAAATGTTCAGAATAAATCACACTAACAGCTAGAATGTTTTGGAAAATGTTGATTAAGAACACATTGAGGAAAAGAATAATTAAAACTTCTCCATCGAAAACCTTTGCAATGTCTAAGGCTTGTGCGTGCCTTGGTCTGTCCAGGGAAATCATATTATATCACAAAAGTGACACATAGGTAGAACATGACATTGACTCATGCTAGCAGAAGTTTTCAAGGGCAGGAATGTATTATTTAAAAATTAGATTTTATCCCTTTGAATGAACCTGATGGGGGTAAAATGGCTTAGAATATCAATTATTAATGGTATTATCGTTTATGCTGCAGCAAGACCCCAAAAAAGCCATTTAGGATTGTGATGGCAGGAGCCAAGAAGTTCCAGGAAAAGAGCAAAGGGCGAGACAGAAGTCAGTTGGTGGGATGTGATGAATAGAAGCAGAGGATAAAAAGAGGGGGCTGAGTGGTATAGAGCATTAGAAGGGGCTTGGGGGTTGGAGGGCTTACTAGGAGTGAAGGGGGAAGATGACTGGAGCCAAGATTATAAACCTTGCATTCAGTACAGTATTTGGAAGCTGTGCATAAATGGCATGGGGCTATACACCAAATGAGGAGGAAAAAAAAGAAATAACCCATTCAGTTATAACAACCCTGTAGGAAAAATCATATG
Organism: Sternotherus odoratus; assembly: GCA_032164245.1. NCBI lineage: Eukaryota > Metazoa > Chordata > Testudines > Kinosternidae > Sternotherus > Sternotherus odoratus. The sequence goes on from JAVMKO010000004.1 coordinate 60,458,729, forward strand.
TGATCATGTAATTAATGTAATCATTCTGCAGACACACAAAGGGTCTGAGTTAAGGTTACAAAGTCAACCTTAATTATAACAGTTTCTATCTTTAGAGTGCTTGACTTTAAGAAAGACTACTTTGGATGAAGTTATTGTGAAACAGTTGTGTTGTATTGATAGAAGTAAAATCAAATTTTAGAGAGTAAAGAAAGAATTGTTTCATATGCCATCAAAATCTGATAGAAAATATTTATGTTATGGACCTATTCAGGTAGAGATCAACATGTTCATAAGATTTCTCCAACCTATAGTTCAAGCTGTGCTTACATTAAACTAAATTAAATCAGTCGGACTGTACAACTTTTCCTCTCATTTTTTCTACTGCTGGTTATTAATTATGCCATGTTAAGCAGACTTTATATATAATTAATCTGAGTTTGGCTTCAATCCATCCTGAGGGCTATGAAAATAGCATTAGAGAAAATAGTCATTTTTTCCTAATACAAGCAGCCACTGTACCTTGCCACCCGAGTATGCGGTCATCTTGGAAGAACAAACAGGGTGCAATTAAGTACAGAGTGGCCTGCCCCTGCAGAATCAAGTTACAGATAGAAAAAAATATAGGTCATCACATTCTTTTCCACGTCAGTTCTCTTCAGCATTTTCCCTTTTACTTTAGCAAATCCAATTTCAATAATAAAACAATACAATAGTTAATGAGATAAACCCCAAGCACTTTATGCACATTCAAAAGCTGTGAACTTTGGAGAAGAGATTGTTGTGACAAATGATATAGACTCTGATGTGGATTCAGCTTGAATTGGGCAGGGAAGGGCTGGGGCTCCATGGAAGAAGTGGAGTGGTGGGCAGGGTGGGTGGGCAGTGATGTGGCCCTTCGGCCAATGTACTAGTCCTCATGTGGCCCTCCTGGTGATTCGAGTTTGAGATCCCTGATCTATGCAGACTTTCTGCATAACACGGGCCATAAGCCAGTGGTGGGCAACCTGTGGCCATTCAGGAGAATCCACTGGCTGGCTGCAAGACTGTTTGTTTACGTTGACCATCCGCAGGCACAGCAGCCCACAGATGCCAGTGGCCGCGGTTCACCATTCCCAGCCAATGGGAGCAGCGGGAAGCAGCAGCCAGCAGGTCCCTGCAGCCTGCACCACTGCCTGTGGCTCTCATTAGCCGGGAACAGCGAAACACAGTCATTGGGAATGGTGAACACTCAATGTAAACAAACTGTCTCGCAGCCTGCTAGCAGGTTACCCTGACAGGCCGCAGGTTACCCACCACTACCATAAAGCCTGACATAGTAATTACTACATCAAAATGCATGTTGTAGGGACCCAAGACCAGCGCTGTGCGTTAGATACTTGTTAACTAAACTCCTTGGTCACCAAAACAAAAAAGAACAGCACCCTCTAAGATTGACAGAAGCTCAAGCAATGTGGAGCTTAAGTGTTCTAAGAGGCTGGAGCTCTTTCACATCTGAGACCTATGAACTTCTAAATTCTGCAGGAATGATATGGGGCTCTCTCTGGGGGAAAGAGTCAGGTTCTCTATGATTGGGGTGCTCTTGGAGAACAGATTGAAAATGTGCTGGGCTGGCACACTGATTATCTGAAGGTTTCCCTTGAGGCGTTCACATAATAGGAATTCTGTTTTTGAAGGAGATGACTAGCACACTCTGTCATCAATCTTTGCTCAGAACTCTTCTATTAATTAAGTGACCGGATATGGCCATTTATTATTTGTTTTGCTTAATAAGGAGGATATGTGGAACAGACAGTGCAAAGAGCTGTGATTAAGAGCCTTTTCTGGTTGGTATTTGTATATCCAAAGTTTGCCAGTATTGCCTCTCCCAAGATTATACATTGGCTCCTATTGAGAGAACTTGGAGGCAATATCTGTTCAGGCATTTGGTACCAGATCCCTGATCTGTGTAAATCAGTATAGCTCCTTTGAAATAAATGGACCTACACTGATTTACATGAACTGAGGATCTGGTCCCAAGAAAACTGTCAGCTATCTCAAAATGGATTAATACTGTAAGAATTCTGAAGCAATTACATGGTGCAGCCTAAATATTGTGCACTCTCCATCCTGAATGCTCAAAATTTAATAATCAGTCAGCAGAAAATGAGAGATTGTTTTCTATCCAAGTGGCTTTATACTGCTTTGGAATGCTCAAAATTGTACCCAAGGCAAGGGATTTTTATTTAATTAAAATACATAGGTATTGCAAGCACTTAATGATGATTAACAGGAACAATACTCTCCTTGGATTTGCCTTGTGCCACTTGACTCTCTCACTGTGCAGAAAGCACTGTTAATAACATATTTCTCTGTGTGTTCGTGTGTGTACATACTTCTATTTCAATAAGGAATAAAGTCCTACTATTTATGCAGTTTAGTTGTGCATTCAGCCACATATTTAGTATTACTGTGAAATTAATTTCCCAGCATTTGGCAGCATTGTATAATTCTCCTTTTCATATCAGTCTGATATATAATGAAACAAGGTAGATGAGGTAATATCTTTTATTGGACCAACTTCCCTTGGGGAGAGGGACAAGCTTCCGAGCTTACACAGAGCTTTTCTTCAGGTCTTCAAAAGAGCTCCATGTAAGCTCAAAAGCTTGTCTCTCTCACCAACAGAAGTTCATTCAATAACAGGTATTACCTCACTCACCTTGCCTCTCCACTATCCTGGCTACCACAACATTGAATACAATGAATAGGCTGACCATATTTCCTTGTGACAAAAACGGGACATTTGGGTGGCAAAAACGGGACGGGGTTATAACTCCCTTCAGACCCCAAATATAACCCTACAACGCCCCCCCCCTCCCATATCCATAAAGTCACCAATACCCAACCCTCACATAACCACCTGCAGGCCCCCCAACACCATCCCACTACCAACCCCCACAGCCTTCCCTACACAGCCTCTCCCCATAGCCCCCCACTAGCAACCAGTACACCCCCCCAGATCCCCCAATGGCCTCAAAAACACATCCCCACCCCCCAACAGCCTCCCACCTCCCACATGACCCCCCAGCTCATCCCACCCCTGCAGGCCCCGCCGCTACACCCCCCTCCCCAGCCACCACCTACGCTGGGCTCCACGTTTCCTCCACGGGGGGGGGGCGGGGGGAGCGAGGCACCAGGCAGCCCCTACCCGGCCAGCAGCTCCACTCTGCCATTGTGCCGGGCTCTGCTGTAACCGGCTCCCGCGACAGGTGGGGGCGGCCCAGCTAATCGCGCCGCGCGGGCTCTGCAGTGGCTGTGGCGGAGGGGAGGGGGGAGCAGGTCGGGGAGGGGAAGGGAAGGGACTGAAGGGCTGTGGGAGGAGGCGGGACCTGGCCGTGGGTCCCTGAAATAAGCCGCGTCCCATTTTTTTTACGAAAAACGGGACAAATTTGATATTTTTATTAAAAAGACGGGACGGTCAGAAAATATGTATAAAACGGGACTGTCCCGTTCAAAACGGGACGTATGGTCAGCCTAACAATGAACATATAATGTAACTTCTCCAAATAGATATAATGGAATCAAGAAGAGTACAGGCACTGAAATGATTGTAATTACAGTACAAATAAATTCAAAGGTGATAAATTGAACACACCAAATTCTTTTCAGATACTTAAAGGTTTAAAATATTTCTATTTCCAACTTGTTGGGGACTCCATAAAGGAAATTGCACAGGTTTGTTGAATATGATATGTAGCGTGTGTCTTCACACGGCTTCTTGTTCTTTAAGGGGCAGATTCTGATGTGTAATAATTTTAGTTTATTCTTAGACTACAGTTCATCAAGAATGAGAGATTATCATGATATTAAAAATATGGCTATGAAAATCATTTACAGGAATATAGACCAAATCTCCCCAAATACAGCCAGTTTATGATTTTTGTAATACAGTAAACCCTCGATTTAACGGACCCCGATTTAACGGACTTCGGATGCAACGGACAAAATTTCCGATGCATCCGAAATCCGTTTTGGGGGCTGCCGGCTCCTGCCCCAGGGAGCCGGCTGGGTTGACAGCTCCCGCCCGGCTCCCCGCAGCGGGGACCCCTGCGGGAGCTGTCAACCCCCCCCCCCCACCGGCTCCCCGCAACGGGGAGCCGGGCGGGGGGGGGGCGTTTGAGAGCCCCCGCTTGGCTCCCCGCAGCGGGAAGCCGGGCGGGGGGTTTGACAGCTCCCGCCGGGCTTCCCGCTGGGGGGAGCCGGGCGGGAGCTGTCAACCCCCCCGCCCGGCTCCCCGGAACGGGGAGCCGGGCGGGGGGGGGGGGGTTTGAGAGCCTCCGCTCGGCTCCCCGCAGCGGGAAGCCGGGCGGGGGGGTTTGACAGCTCCCACTCGGCTCCTCCCAGCTGGAAGCCGGGCGGGAGCTGTCAACCCCCCCGCCCGGCTCCCCGCAACTGGGAGCCGGGCGGGGGGGGGGGGCGTTTGAGAGCCCCCGCTCGGCTCCCCACAGCGGGAAGCCGGGCGGGGGGGGGGTTTGAGTGCTCCCGCCTGGCTCCCCGCTGGGGGGAGCCGAGCGGGAGCTGTCAAACCCCCCCGCCCGGCTCCCCGCAACGGGAAGCTGGGCGGGGGGTTTGAAAGCTCCCGCCGGGCTTCCCGCTGGGGGGAGCCGGGCGGGAGCTGTCAACCCCCCCGCCCGGCTCCCCGAAACGGGGAGCCAGGCGGGGGGGGGGGGGTTGAGAGCCTCCGCTCGGCTCCCCGCAGCGGGAAGCCGGGCGGGGGGTTTGACAGATCCCGCTCGGCTCCCCCCAGCTGGAAGCCAGGCGGGAGCTGTCAACCCCCCGCCCGGCTCCCCGCAGCGGGGAGCCGGGCGGGGGGAGGGGGTGGGGTGGGCTGACTAATTAAATAACGGACTAATTCGGGCGGGGGGGTGTCCGTTGTCACCCGAAAGTCCGTTATTTAATGATTTAAAAAAATTATTAAATAACGGACTTTCGGTTTTAACGGACACCCCCCCGCCCGAATTAGTCCGTTATATCGAGGTTTCACTGTATATCCAGCTATTGAAGTGTGTAGAGAAGTATTTTGTTTTTACCAGATTACACCGTGCTCTTGCAAAGGTTTACATGTGCACTTAACATTATGCATGAGAGCATCCCATTGAAGTCAATGCAAGCGTATGTAGGAACAAAGCCCTGTACTGTAATCAATATCAGGGATGGCAACTGAATTATGCTGTCAACCCAAAGGTTGATTCCACCCTTACTGGGTTGTGACACATTGACAGGACAGAATAAGAAACTCTCATGGCCTCTGGTCTTACTTGTTAAATCTTCTAGGTAAATAGAGGACATCAGTCTTCAGAATTCTCAGTTTGGTAAATTCAACAAGCACCTTTACTCATGTTTTTTTGTTTTTCCTTTTTTGCCTCCTAAGCTGTTCCTTCCTGCTGCATTATGATTTGGAAAGCCCCCTATTTAATGACCTCTTCTGTTATTCAGTAGATTTCTTTTTATGCATTGATTACAATTTCTTCTGTTTGTTCTTTGCTCTTTAAGATGCTACTACATCTCTGTGTGTCGAGGTCTAACTAGATTTGTGCTAATGCCTCCTAAATGTTGTTTTATTTATAAAAGAATATTTATTGTCTTTGCTTTTATTAGAATATGGAGTGTCAGATTGCTATGCAACGTAGCTCTTTTCATAAGAGGGTGGAATTTTCCTCACTGCCTAAGACTGCAAATGTATTTGGCCGAATGCTGGCATACTCCAATGACTTTAATGTAGTTATACCAATTTATATCAGCTAGGGATCTGGCCCACTCTCTTTGGCATAAAAGCTTTCTGATGTTATTTTTGTCAAGCTTTGTTTTGTACATGTAGCAAAATCATTCCAATGATACAGCAACTGTCTCCTTTATTTAAACAGTGTTCAATTGAAACTGAAATTTATTTCTTAATATTATTTTTCTCATTAAGTGAGTTTCTATTAACCCCTGACACATTAATAAACAGAACCGGAGTTGTGGGTTTACTCATGCATACACCTGGGGCCAACACTCAGCAGTGATTTTCATTTTTAAAGCACAAATTCTGAGTCAATGCCTGAAACCAACCAAAGCATTATCAATATGCAGCCATATTCTGACTGTCATCAACCCACTGGGCCAAAAGGAAAACAATCTGAGCAGAGCATCATGCCAATGATGCACTGCTAAGCCAGGACAATATGCACTATAACCCCTGACCCTATCCTCGAATATACCTCCACTGTCCCTGCCCAAAAAAACCTGTGGAGTGACCTCTCTATGGTTTTGGAGCCAGGGTTGAAGAAGACACGTGGTCCACAGGTTTTCTGGCAACATTTGTCCCATTGATTGTGAAATGGTTCTGTAAGCTTTTAATGCAATATGGTATCTAATTGGATAATAGTGCTGTATAAATCAAGATCATTATCAATATATAGCAGCACTCACAGTAGATTGAGTAGCATCAGTAGAGCTGAGGCTACAACTGCAATTGGAGCTAGAGGTGTCATTCCCAGTTCGCACAGATATACAGTGGAACCCCGCTATAATGGAATGGATGGGATCCAAGAAATCCAATCGCGCTAAATACAGGGTCACGTTGTAGCGGGGTTCCATTCCCAGCAGGTGTGGGGTTGCAGCTTCTCTCCCCTCTGCCCAGCAGGGGAGAGAAGCTGCAGCCGCGCCTGCCAGGGACAGAGAGGACAGAGCGGGGAAGCTGGGAGAGAAGCTACAGCTGGCGCTTGCTGAAACAAGGGACTCCAGGGCTGCAGGCATCGGTGGTTCCTGCCCCCAGCAGGCACGGGGGCAGTGGCTTCCAGAGAAGCCTGCTGGAATCCGTTGTCCCGCGCCTGCCGGGACACGGGGACAGCGGCAGCCCCGGAGTCCACCTGTCCCTGTGGGGCAGGGGCAGCGACTTCCAGGGAAGCCGCGGCTCTGCACTTGCCGGGACCTGGGGACTTCAGCAGCCCCAGAGTCCCCCTGTCCCGGTGGGCACGGGGGCAGCGGGCTTCCAGGGAAGTCGTGGCCCCCGCCTGCCAGGATGAGACTGTGGCCCCAGAGTCCCCTGTTCAGGTAGGCGCGAAGCCACGGCTTCCACAGGGAACTTCCAGGCTGCAGTCTGCAGCCCCGGAGTTCTCTGTCCCAGGCAGGTGGGGACCACAGCTTCTCTTTCCTGCTGGGCAGCGGGGAGAGAAGCCGCAGCCTCCACCTGCAGTCCTGAGTTCTCTGTCCCTGACTAGGGTCCTAATTGAGCTGTTGATAATCAAAGTCAAGAACAGAAATTGCAGTCTCAGATATTTAAATAATTAAGAACAAAGACTCAAACCATATTGAGCCAAATAATGCCTATTTATTTTGTAAGGGCAAAATATTTATAATAATTACAAACTGAGCACATAAATATGCATAAATTTCTGAATCCATGCAAGTTTCATTTGATCATTTTTTAATCTTGCTAGAATCTTTGCTAGCTAGTTTATATCAGCTGTGATAAAAATAGTTACATTCCTCATTATTTTTCCAGTTTATATTATAGATAGATATAGGACCACAATAGCCTTCATGTTTTTCCTTCAATTCACTGCATGGAAGATAAGAAAGACCTTGATCTCATGAATACATGATGAATGGTCCTGACCCTGATTTGAATAGCAAACAAAAATTAGCTGTTAAAAGATGCTGCCCAGTCCTGGACCAAGGACAATAGTTGTACCCAGAATTGCTGATTTCAGAATGCTAAAAAGTCATATCTTGGAACCTTACCTGACCGCCACGGAGATTAAAGAAATCTAGATAACAGAATCTAGACAATATAGCTTAACAATCAGTCATCCATTTGGAATGATTTTCGGTTTCCATCAGATTCAGTGACTAAATATATAAATATTTTTCTTGCCAACACTTTGCTCCCATGCATATGATATGCAGTGTGCTTCAGTATAATGGTGGAGTTATTAAAAAGATGATTGACTAACACATTGCCTCATGCTGACTGCTGAATTTCAACTCACATTACAGAGCTGCGCAGCTACACTAACAGATTAGGTAACAGAGACCAGTGACTTCTCACACTTAAAGTGTCATAAAATCAGTTCTCACAAGAATTTAAATAACCATTTTTATATTGCAGCAATCCCTTTAAATCTTAAGGGAAATAATCCCTTTACATCTCAGCAGACCAAATCTACAGCAGTGGTTAAAAGATTAAACACAGCTATTTCATACTGTTAGTCCCCTGCAGATGCCATCTCCTACTTTTCCTACCCCCTCCTCTTTCCAACATTTGTTGAACTGCCTGAAAAAAGCTATTTTGAGAAAGCCCCAGGATAGAGATGATATTGTAGTGTGGGCCAACTTGAAGTGAAGTATCAGAGAGGTCACCCAGAGAACCATACCATACATGGTTGGTCCTAGTGAAAAAAAGTGAGTTTTCAAGATTTATTGCAGATTAAAATGTGTTAGGACTGTCCAGTTTATTAACAATATATGCATTAAGCAATGATTGGCAGAGGGCTGAATCATGAAGCTGGTGCCTACTCAATCTATTCTACGTGCATAATCAAAACTATCTTTTAGTCTGTTGTTTTGATCCATTTGGGCTATTTTAGTTTGTGGAAGTTTAAAATGACTGTCTCTGATATCATCCCATCAAGCTCTGCTTCTGCAACAAACCCCATCTCATCCTGGATGCTTTTATTTAATAGCCTGTCTCACTAATGAAGATTTTTCCTGACTCCTACGCTGGAATAAATCAGCATAACTCTCAATTGACTAATAAAGCTATATCAATATTCACTAGCTGAGGATCTGACTGTACGTCTTGTTTTTTAAATAGAATAGTAAATATGCATTGACAATTTCACTAATGTTAGCCACATGTGGCTTTTCATTGCCTCCAGACTGCGACTTCTTTGGGAAGGGACAGTGTGTGTGTACGCGTATGTGTGTGTGTGCGCGTGTGCAGGCATCTTAGAAACATTATGGGCACTATCAGAAAACAACACATTAATACTGTAATAGCAACTGTTCCTTTTACAAATGTTAACATTGCCCTTGTGTGCCTTCTGGATGTTTCTCTGTTTTGGTTTACAGCCTCACTCATTTTAAACAATCATTGTACAGGAGCATTGTGCTCTTTCTTCATCATCTTTTTTTACATTAAATAATTCTAGAGGTGGGGATGGGATTATAATTTTTCTTATGGAATTTGTTAATTAAAAACCTGCATGAATCTGGACAATTATTCAAAAGGTGCAACAAGCAGCAATTGTATCAGCTAATGAGGCTGCCAAGCCATTGTTCTCCATGAGAAGCCCTGGTGTTTAGAAGAAGAAATGTTATTAGACTAGCATTTTTGTTTCTGGCCTAGCAAGAACAGGTCTGTGCTATCCACAGGATGTGCTTTTCTCTATATATACCTGCACCTGCTTTTAGATAGCAGTGAGTGCTTATATCTACATAAATTGCATTGCATGATTATAAAAAAAATAAAACAATGTAAGAAAATAATCTAAGATTGTACATGCACTGAGAAGAATGAAAGGTCATAATAAATAAAGGGTGGCCTATACATTGTGTTGTAAGGGTTTTGCACAAATGTAGTCATGGTTGCGGTAAAAAGACCTTTATCTACCAACCACATAGAACAGCTCTCAGATGTAGATTGATGTTTAGATTGCATGACATACTGAAGTCAACACGTCAATAAACCAGAGAGTAAGCATAAGTATGATTAAATACATTTCAACACAATGAGTTCCATTACACAATCTGCTTTGTACATTTTTCACTGAGGGGCACACTCTGGGTCATACAGAAACATTTCACATCACTGGTGGCATTAAGGAAAAAAAGCCTCAAAACAGAGAAAAACCGATCATTTAGGATGGCTTTTCTCATAATTTTTCTCTATTTTTCACTTGAGATCAGGAAGTCTATCTATTATGACAGTTCACTGACGGAGAGGCAAGAAATCAAAAAAAGGGAGAAATGATTAATTTTCAGTATTTACGGAATTTTGCTTTTCTTGATTTTCAAGACATGATTTACAAAGGGCATTTTGGATTGCCACCTGCTGAACTATGTTGTCACAAAATACCAATCTTTGACTCTCTGTAGAAAATTACCTTTAAGGGCATACGAATATGTATTAAAATCAAATTGGAAGGCAGGAAATAGAATTGCACAGATTGTCCAGTTACAGATGGCACCTCATCGCTTTCCGTGAAAAAGTTTGCTCTCCCTGAAGATTTTATTTTTGCTCTAATGTACAGGAAAAATGAGCTGAAGTCAGATATCAATGAAAGGGCTGCCAAGGAAGCAAGTGCTTTTACGTCAAAGTGGTGGTGGTGGTGGGGGGGGGGAACTGTGGATGAAGCCAAATAATTAGATTTCAATAAAAAATTAAATTTGGCTTTATAGCTCCTTCATAATTTCCAGTGAATTATCTACATTTGAACTGTGGCCCTTGACTGATACTTTCACTTAAGATTTCGACAGGGGAACCTGGAAAACTAGCTATGAACTGAAAGCATTGATTTGCAGCAGTTCTGCACTAATGGGTTCCTAGAGACTAATAAAATAAGTTACAGTCTAATAAAAGACTGATCTTTCATTCAGTGATAACAGTGAACCTTAGCTGTGAAGTCAAGTCATACACATTATTCTAAATGCTGGGATAAAAAAAAATTGCAGAAGCCACATGTTTCACAGCTGCACTATAAACTACACTGCAGCGAGATCAAGTATCAAGCTCAGAACCCTCACTCCTAAGGTGATGAAATCTGGATATGGCAAAGTGGTGATTTATTTGATTTGCATGAATGCCTCTTGCTGACTAATCCAACAAGCAATATTGCTAGGCCCATGAAGAAAATACTTGAACAGTAAGTGACAGGACAGGACTGTGATAGCCAGGAGATCTGGATTCTGTTTCCAGCTACGTCACTCACACTCTCTCTCTCTCTCTGATCGTAGGGAAATCACTTCGCTTCTCTGTGAGGGCTCAGGGAGGGCCGAATGATGGTCCCCATAATGAAAGTACGGTCCTTCAGCTTCGGCTAGGCCCATACACATCAGAACTTGCTTTCAAATTCCTGAGAAGAGGATGGGATTTTTTTATGAGAACGAGAGGAATAAAAGAGCCACCATTAAGGTGAGTCATTTTATTAAGATACTGTATTAGGGCACATATACGCTGAGGAAACACCCAGCAGCAGGGAGTCTTCGAGTAAGGGGCAACTGACTTGGGCCCCTGGGGCTTGTGCTAAAGGTAGCAGTATAGATGTTTCTGCTCAGGCTGGAGCCTGGGTTCTGAGACCCACTCCCCTCACCAGGTTTCACAGCCCAGTCTCCAACCTGAGTGGGAAAGTCTACGATGCTACATTTAGCCCTGTAGTGAGCCCCTGCCAGTTGATGCAGGCTCTGAGGGTATGTCTACAAAGCAAAAAACAACAACCCGGAGCTGGCTTGTGCCAGCTGACTCAGGCTTGCAGCGATCAGGCTGTGGGGCTGTTTCATTGCTGTGTAGATTTCCAGGCTCAGGCTGGAGCCCAAGCTCTTGGACCCTCCCACCTTGCAACGAGTTTGCAAAATGGCACAGAGAGAAAGCGGATGCTGCAATTCACGTCCATAAGTTTTTCCGGGGGAATTTTCACAGGTTGGAGAAGGGAGCATGCCTCGTCGAACAGCTGATCCCAAACTCTCCTCATTCCCTGTCTTCTAGACCTGTGGAGTCCAGTGTTGTCAACTCTTGTGATTTTATTGTACATCTCATGATATTTGGGGGGGGGGGTTCTTAAAGCTCCAGCTCCTGGAGTTGTGTTATTACATGAGGTCACTTAACAAAGTAAAGAATCAGAGAGGTAGCCATGTTAGTCTGGAATAGCAGAGGTAACAAAGTCCTGTGGCACCTTAAAGACTAACTATAAAGTTTTGAAGCATAAGCTTTCGTGGGCTAATACCCACTTCGTGCTTGCATCCGACGAAGTGGGTATTAGCCCACGAAAGCTTATGCTTCAAAACTTTATAGTTAGTCTTTAAGGTGCCACAGGACTTTGTTACCTTAACAAAGTAAGTTTCTAGCCTTCATAGATGCAGAGAAAGCTTGAAAATGTGAACCCTAAAGGCTCAAAAACAAGAAGGCAAATAAAAAGAACCCAACGTTGATTATTTAAAAAACAAAGTCTAATTATTTTAAGTCAATTATATGATTTTGGGGGTACCGGCTCATGAGTTGGAAAGGTTGGAAAATGTGGAGTCCTCACCATTGTTTGGCTTCTGTGGTTATGCATAGGGTCTCCATCCTGCCCCCATGGCAGGAGTGTGGCTTTCACCTCCCTTCTCCACCTTTGCTAGAACATTTGCCTTTTAGTAACGATTACCATTTTTCTAAATTATTTGTAACCACATGGAAATGTGTTTGACAGGTTTCAAAGTTAATTACTTATGCAAAGCAAAACTATGACTGATGTTTACAGTCAATTACTTACAATGAATGAATAGTTTTATAATGCATTGTAATTACTTAATCTGTTTAATAAAACTTATAAATATGAGAACATCCATAAAGCTCACAAAAAATATAAAATACTAACAACAACATTATTGTGTAATTGATAGCTAAAAATTACCAGTAGATTCGAAAGTTCATTACAAATTATTTGTAGAAAACAAATATATTTGCACTATTAGAATTACAGTTAGTGTGCTTATCTTATACTATTGCGTGTACTTGGGTTATACTAGCTGTACTTTTTATATAAACGTACTTTCATAAATCTAATTTTTCTCCCTTTTTCTTAATTTCCAGCCACCTAAAAACAAAGTCACAAAAGATTAAACAATGCTTACATGGTAAAGACATCAATAACATCCCCAGCAGCTCTTGCCATCTCAAAGTAGGTTTGCAGAATGTTGACAGTTCCTGAGAGTGCTTCATGTCCACAGCCACAGAAGAGTGCGACCCCAGCATACAGAAGGATGGTGGCAATCAGTGAGGCATAGGGAATACCCCCCAAGCACTTGATGCAGCACTCAAAGCACCCTGCATAGGAAAGAAAATAATATGACAACACTTTTTATTGTACATCTATTCTAAAAGCACCAGCACCTTTTTTGAAGTAAAGCAATATTGGTGTAAACGTATGTAGCATATGCACTCTGGAATTTGAAGACTGCAGGCCAAGGAGAGAGCACGTCAGGTATCAGCAATAGAACCTTCCCTACATTGTCACTGTCCTCAGCATGAGAAAATGGAGGGCGGTTCATTCAGCTCTTATGCCTTCTCAATTGTTGTTTGACCCATTGAACACCAGCAATCCTGACTAAAAGGAAACTATTAAGCGATGTGAATCGCCTGTATTTTATGTGCTTATGGTGTCTCTATTCAGAGCAGATTACCATGCTGAAACTAGGCTAAACCTATAATCATTATTCTAGTTGCTCAGCTAATGGATTATAGAAGAGGACCTAAACAAAACCAGAGAGGAAGGATGGTACAGTAATCAGGGCAGTGGCCTGAGGCTCAGTAGAACTATATTCAATTTCCTGTTCCACCTCAGACTATCTGTGTGAGACTGGACAAGTCATTTAGTCTTTCTGTGCTTCAGTTCCCTTCTGTAAAACAGGGATAATACCTCACTGGCATGTTGGAGTGAGGATAAGCATATTGGCACCCAGATACTACAGTGACAAAAGTGCTGGTAAAAAAATCCCCAAGTGCACACACTTAGGGTCTCTTTTGCCTTACACACCAGTATAACTCCACTTACTTTAATGCTCCTGATTTACATCAGTCTAAGTGAAATCAGAAAAGGACCTAGAAAATTAAAATTACAGGTGAACCATAAAGCTTTAATACTCTACAGTGGCTTAAATTTTTGACCTTTAAGGTTGAGTATATTCAGCCTTAAATTACTACAATGAGTTTACTCAGATCCAATGTGTCTCTTTTCTTCTCCTGCAGCAATTACATTTCTCTCCCCATGCTTTTTCCTTCCCAACTTTCGTAGTGCTTCCATGATGATGATGCTCATTTAAAAAATAGTATGTTAACTACATTTGTGACTGAACTCCTTGTGGGAGAATTGTATGTCTCCTGTTTTGTTTTACCCCCATTCTGCCATATATTTCACGTTATAGCAGTCTCGGATGATGACCCAGCACGTCATTCATTTGAAGAACACTTTCACAGCAGATTTGACAAAACACAAAGGTACCAATATGAGATTTCTAAAAATAGCTACAGCACTCAACCCAAGGTTTAAGAATCTGAAGTGCCTTCCAAAATCTGACTGGGACCGGGTGCGTATGCTTTCAGAAGTCTTAAAAAAACAACACTCGGATGAGGAAACTACAGAACCTGAACCACCAAAAAAAGAAAAATCAACCTCCTAGTGGCATCTGATTCAGATAATTAAAATGAACATACATAGGTCTGCTCTGCTTTGGATCATTATCGAGCAAAACCTGTCATCAGCATGGATGCATGTCCTCTGGAATGGTGGTTGAAGAATGAAGGAACATATGAATCTTTAGCATCTGGCAAAAATATCTTTTGACAATGGCTACAGTAGTGCCATGCGAACTCCTATTCTCACTTTCAGGTGACATAAACACGAAGCAGGCAACATTATCTCCTCCAAATTGTAACCAAACTTGTTTGTGTGAGCAATTTGATGAAGCAGGACTGAGTGGACTTGTAGGTGCTAAAGTTTACATTGTTTTATTTTTAATGTAGGTTTTTTGTACATAATTTGTAAAATCAACTTTCATGATAAAGAGATTGAATTACAGTACTCATATTGGATGAATTGATAAATATGATTTCTTTTGTTTTTTTTACTGTGGAAAATATTTGCAATAAATATAAAGTGAGCACTGTACACTTTGTATTCTGTGTTTTAATTAAAATCAAGATATTTGAAAACATAGAAAATGTAGAAAACATAGAAAACATCCAAAATATTTAAATAAATGGTATTCTATTATTGTTTAAGAGCACAATTAATCACGATTAATTATTTTAATTACTTGACAACCCTAATATAAATATAAATGAGAAAGACAAATTTTGAGGACTAGACTACATAAAAGTGCTCCATTTCTAGGAATATTATCATGGCTGTATAAAACTCTTAAAAACTTCAGCATTGTATCATTATGGTAGTCTGAATCCATGGGAACTGGAGTGAAACTGACTAGGAAATGATCAGACTAGCTTAACCAGCCAAGATGAGAGCATAGCAAAATAATAAATAACCTTTATGGGGAAAAAAACATAGATTTGGGGACAGGGAGTTTTTAATTCTGTAAATTTTAATTTTGTAAGATCATCCCTAAACAACATAGGGAATTTAAAAAAAAAAAAGCATTTGAGGCCAGATTTCTGCTCAGTCAAGCTGTGCTTGGCAGAAGACCAGAAGGTGTGGGAATGTTCGTAAGTCAACTTTGTGGTCCCATGAGCCTTGGATTGATCTATCAAGAAAAATAAAACCAACCTGAAGGCTGCTACACACTGTGCCTGAATGCTGCTACACACAGTGCCTACACACAACAGCCCCCAAGTTCCATTCCAGAAGCTGAGTATCATACTGGTATAGGGGGCATGGCCACGGCCATGCTTCCTTTTCCCCGGACATGTTCGTTGACAACAGAATTCTGGAGCAATGTTGGTAGCATTACAGGGATTTCCCTACACGGGGAGAACCTTCCATTGGCTGTGTCTGCACATTTTAAGGCAGCTTTGAACTGAGAGGATTAACTCCATTAGATCATGTGCTCTTTGGTGCAGGGACTGTGAGTGAAATCCTGTACCCCATTAAGTCAGTGGGAATATTGCTGTTGACCTCCCTAGGGCAACGATTTCACCCTGTTTCTTCTGGCGTGTGAATGGACAGTGACTGTGGGGAATTACCATAACAAAATAATAGATAATAATGAAGTGAGTAGAATTATACAGATGTGAAACCAGTATAAGAAGAGAATCTAGCTCACAGAAGACATGGACAGAAAAAAAATATTCCACACATTTCCCCAAAGACCTCCAATCCCATATTTGTATATTGATTTTAAAGACACCCATCCTGGTAATACACTGGTAAATCAGAGTTTTAATATAAGCAGTGAAGATTAAAATGAAAACATATGAGTTGGGAAGGAGTTTCTGGCTAATGTACACAATGATGGAATACCAATATCATTTGAACAATTGCAAGAAAAACACCTACCAGCAGTATGCTCATATTTCTGGAATTAACTATCACTCAACTACTATATAAAAGGAAATTAGATAATGAACTTCAATGAATCCATTTTACATTAAAAATAATTATATATAGAAAGCATCAAAACTTCCATCATACTATTTACTAATTTCATAAGTCTCAAAACATCCCACCACTCATCAAAAAAAAGAATTTGATATTATTAAGGAAATTTTTGGCAAGACCAAAGAAAGCACTAATAGAGAAACCAAACCGAAGTGACTAAACAACTAATGCATAAAAGAACCCCACAAATTAGGATTAATTCGCATTGATTTCTTCTGGTGATGTAAAAGAGAGGGAGATAAAACAGTAATGTGGTTATGCTATAGGAACAAATTATGGCATCAACATAGCACATAAAGACACACATAATTAAACCGACTAGTGTAATTCTCATCTTTCCATCCTAAAAAATGTGTAATTGTCTATACTTGCAAACTTGCTAAAAATATTACTATATATTTTACCTACTGTATAATTCACCCACCTACAGCATGTATTAGTTACCTATATAGTTGCTATGCAAATTCCTTTCAGGGTGAAACACACTGTTTTGGGAAAGTGAACTACAAAACGTTTGAGAATTTTTTCTCAAGTCAGGATGGTACTGAGGCATATTCACCTTTCCTGGCCAGCAACGTAGTTACACATGCACAACCATGAAAATGCTAATTTAGAAATATAGGTTCCACTCACTTAATTTTATTGTTCACCCTGTGCTAGAACCCTATGTCATTCAATATAAAAAGAAAGATGACCATGTTCACACTAAGGTTTCAACACTGATGTATCCACACTATTGCAACCACTGATGTATCACTAGTGTCGTATGTTTGTGATTAAATCCTATACAAAGTATGTCTTATAAGGTATCATTGGAAAAGTTGTGATCTGTTGAACAATGTTATCCTATTTATATGCGTGTATTATGATTGTATATGAAGTTATGAATCTTTGCTCTGTATTTGTATCTCAAACACGTTGTGTTCCTGGGTAACACCCACAAGGCAGATTTACATCAGGACCAGCCAGCCATGGTTGATGGGCCATTAAGAAGAATCAACTCTTCCAATGGGCTCCTCCTGAGGATGGCTCAGAGAGCATATGGACAATGGAGGCCCACTGACTCAGCAAGGCATGGGGAGAACATTTGATACTTGACTCCATGTTTGTGACAGTAACTCTCCTTGCATGTGGGCTGAAGATATAAATGGAGACTGTGAGATCATCATGTATATGATTCATTTTAACCATTTAATAACTCTTTTTATTATATTTATAAACCTTTAGTTTAGTTTACTAAAGGACCGGCTACCAGTGTGGTTTTTGGGTAAAATCCAGAAGTATATATTGATTTGGGGTGAGTGTCTGGTTCTCTGGAACTGAAAAAACCTAATTAATGGGATTTCTGGTTTTTAATAATCATTTATCACAGAAGTCTGGTTTGTCTGGGTGGTGACCGAGGGGCTAGAGGGCCTAAAGGTGACTGTCTGTGGCTTCATAATAACTAGTACAGTATTTTGGAAGCACACATTTGTTAACTGATTTGGTGAAATCTTATGATAGAGTACACCATCAGTCTGGGGTATATGCCCTGTAACCTGTCAATCTGACCTGGACTGGTGTTCTTAGCCGTGTCCTCTATCAGGCAGTGTGACAAATTATTTAACAGGCACAATTCAATGTCAATAGTGGCTGTGCTCACTTTGCCTCTTGTTTACCTAGATTTTTTTTTTCAATTTAAAGTTATAATATAGAACTGCTGGGGCTATATACTTTTGACAAAAACCATAAGAAATGTCCCATTTCTCCAATATTGCATTCCCCCCCCCCCCATAGCCTTGGAATTGCAAATCATAAAAGCAGAACTGGCCATTTCATTCATCATCAATCCACCGAGAAAGTATTATATCCAAATGTGTCATAGGTGGCAAGTCATGGAGCTATACTGTGCATGTCTAGTGCCAACTTCCAAAAATGTTATTCTTAGCTACCAAAACAGGTGCACATTAAGGCTGGGTTAATGGGTGTCCAAACCAGTAATGGTCCCACAAACAGCTGTCTTCTCCCCTCCTCAGTTTCTTGCCCAGATTAGGAATAACCTTTGTACTTGAATGCCCTTCCTAGCTCCTGCTATAGAAAGTGTGAAAAGTAGTCTCTGCACAGGTTTTGTGGAGGAGCCAGAATTGGCTCCTCCAATCTGGGCTGTTTTTAGTGGCTGTAAGTTATCTAATGTGCTTTTTCATGCAGCAGCCAACCATAATTTGGTGCTGAGTGTGTATATAATTTTCTCTTTACTTTATATTAAGGAGATAAACAGCTTAGATCTCAGTACAGCAATTTAAACTGCAGTTGGGGCTTATAGACCAATCAGGCATAGAAACACCACCACCACCACCACAATCATTCTCCTTGTTTATAAAGTGTTCGTATTATGTGAACTCTTTGCCATTACTGCAGCTGATGTTCTGCAAGTGGCATATAAAATGAACAATCTGTCTCTGCCTAGTACACAGAAAGAATACTCTCTCAGAGTCTGATTGTCTTGTCACTTAAACCCACGAAAACTGTATTGAAATTAATAGAATTACTCTGATGTAAAATGAGTGTGACAACAGAATCAGGCATGCATTATTGCAATTATGGTACTGGCTATAATATTTAGTATTCAGAAAGCCTATGAAGTCCAGAACAAGAAAGCAAAATCAAAAAACAAGAATACAGTACACAGAATATTGAAGTAGTTTGTATTTTTATTTGTATTTTTTCCCTTTCTCAAAACATCTCCATAGGTATCTGGAACTTTTGGGAGAATCCAATTATTATTTATATAGCCACAGAAAAAATAATTAATATAAATAAAAGATTCTGTCAAGGAACATGCTGAACATTTTAATGAAACATTTGAAACAGATTTTTAGTTACTTCTCCACCTGATATTGGACACAGTGGGGACACTGGATTATCTGAAATGCCAGAAAGAGGTTGCAATGAAATGGGAAACAATTTGAAAATCTTCCTTATTGTCTCTGGCTTTTGAGTATGTATGTGTCCAACTAATCAGATACAGAGCCCCCAGGAAGAGAGGAGGAGTGCACTCCTTAAAGGGTTTTCTTTCCCCTTCTGGCCCAGACAAAGTCCCCTACCTCTGAGGCCGTGGGAGGGCAACAGATGAATACTTGAGTTGCTGCTGCTTAACAACAGCAAATGTCAGTATTTCCTCTCCCAGCAAAGGCCATCTAATGGCACAAAAATAATTAGGTGTGACTATGCTAACAGCCTCCTTCCCTTACACATTAGGTATCAAACATCACTGGTTCTACGGAGAGCTGTGTTTTCTCACAGTAAGTATCTCGGAATGTAAGCTGACCTTTATGGCAAGAGCGTTAGGAAAGAAAAAAGTTCTGAAGTCTTTCACAAGTGAGGCTATTACTGCACATTCAGTAAATACCTGAACTTAACATAGGGTCCAGGCGGAGGAGGAGGACTCATTGATCCACTTGCTAGGGATGGATTCAGCCATGACCCCTTCTCCACCTCCCCTCCCCCCCCAAAAGCTGGTGCACTCTCATAACTACTTTTACTTGCAATGGCTGGTAACAGTCCCTCAAGGCCAGCTGGGGTGCAGCTCAGTCCTCTCCTCCCTTAATTCATTTCCTATGTACAGTATAACCAGCTCTATACCAACCAGGTATTCCCCCCTCACCCTTCATCTGACTGATCAGGGAAGTTCTGTTGCATGATGGGCCAGGACCTGACTGATATGCTAACAACAGTGCTTGCTTAGTAATAGGCCCACACAACTGGAATTCCCTCCCCAAGTAAATATAAATAAGCATACATTCTCCAACTTTAGTAAGACCAGCAAAATGTTTGTCTTTGTACAGACTATCACAACTGATTATATTGTGGTTTTCTAGCTCTTTGATAATACTGCATGCAGCAGGGTGTTTGATCCCCTTCTGTGAAACTGTGAATATCCCAATTTAAACCTGTAAATTGCCCAGATGGTGCTGGACACCAAACAATAATCATAAATGATACAAAGCCAAAAGCATATCTATTCATGGCTATATTTGGTCCTCAGACCTTACACTCATATTTGGTCCTCAAAACTGCCATGTTTTAAACATAAAACTCGTGGATCATACGACCTAGAAAACTTATTCAATACACAGTATTTGTAACACAGAAAACCCCAAAGGATAAATCTGTCAGTATTTATAATTCTCTGTATATATTATTTGTTTTTATACTTTCTGAGCACAAAAAGAAACCAAATTTCAGAGATTAATGTCTTGGATACTTCCAAAATTTTATAATAAAAAGTAGTAACAGACTGAGGACTAAGTAGCATAACTATAAAATAAGTTTGTTTATACTCCAAATGCCTTTTTTAGCTCCAATATAATGAGCATGTGAAACCAAACATCTTTGTTTTACTCTCTAGATCTATAAAATGACAGTCAATTTAAGCCAGCTCTGTTTTACATCCCCCTCAGCATTCAAAAGACAAATGCATCTGGACAAGGGACTGGTTTGCCAAATTTCCATTTGATATGAATTAAACCACTCAGAAATGTGATTTCTCTATTCTAATGACCAATTAAAATGTTAATTAAATGTAAAAATCTAATTTATTAAATCAGATCAAAATCAAATCAGTTAAAACAGATGTTCTGTGAGGGTCTTATTCTGTTGGACACTTATCACCTCTCCCTGTAAGGTAAATGCTGTACACTCAGTTGATTGTTAAATTATTTGTCTTAATTTACACTTCTGAGTGATTGCTTTTAGTTTGGTGTTTAATTTCCAAGACAAAGTTCCCTGTTTCATCATTTTAAGGAGCAGTAAGAACTGAAAACTTAGAATCTGGATTTTGAATTTCTCCCACTGTCTGAAAGATAGGTCAGGGATTTTCAGATCCAGAGTTTTGATGTAATCTACAGATAGAGTCCATCAACAAGCATCAGAACTGGGGCTAGATCCACAATGGGGACCAATGGTTAGGACACTCACAGGAGAGAATATTTAATTATAAACAGCGGAACAACTTCAAGAGAAGAGATTAAGAGAGACCTGTACCAGAATACCTCATATTTCAATCTTTAAGGCATTTTCCTGGGACTGTGGAGACCCAAATTCAAATCCCTGCTCCAAAACAGGTATATGGGGGGACTGAACCCAAGTCTCTCACATCTTGGGGGAGGGCTCTAACCATTGGGTTAAAATTACTGGGGGGGCACCCCCACCTCTTCCCGCTTTCATTCTGTGTGGGTTTAGGTATGTTTTAGGAACACCTATTGGATTAGGGTCGACAAGAAATGCCTAATTTGAGAATCCCACCAGTGTGAGATAGGTCCCTATGCACCTAAACTGAGGCAGCTGTGTCCACGCTCACTGACAGAAACTTAAGCACCTTGGGACATTCCTGTGGGAAACATGGGTGTCTACAGAATTAGGCAGAAGCTGAGCAGGGGTTTTGAGGATCTCAGTAGCACCTAAATGTTGGATTTAGGAACCCAAGTACCTTTACGGATCTAGTCCTGGATTCTGATTCTTGACCCTTGAAAAATTAGTGAGATGGAATGTTCACATCCAGGTTTTTGCATCAGACATCTCTCCACATTCAATCCAAATTTTTTTTAAAAATCCAGAAAAAAACAGCATAAGGGGCTTTGGGTTTACTTTTATGAAATTACAACATACAGTAAATTTCAGGGTATTCCATTGTTTACCCTTTGGTACAGTTAGTTGACAATATCAGTATCACTTGATAAGCTGGTTCCTAAAGAAAAGCTGATATCAAAACTGCAGCATTTACATTGACAGAAATAAATGTACCATATAACTACAAACACCCCCCCCCCCGTCTCACACACACACACAGTCATGGGCAACATTCAGAAGAATTCAATTGCCACCAGAGTTTATTGTACTTCATCAAAAATTACAGAAATCAACCCCATTGACATCAAGGCCACAGAGGTAAACACTAGTTAGAACATGTCATAAGTGTGGAGTGCTGTTTTGCCTGTATGGGGTTAACTTTACCTGAGAGAGGGTGACATAAAAGCCCCGTCCCACGAGGCAGGGAGGAGGGAGGGTTAGTTTCAGTTTCCTTCCATCCCAGCTTGGGGCCAGACCCATTTCTTCGCTCTCTAGCTATGGAGAGCAAACTTCTATTCTTTCCTTCCTATATTCATAAGTAGCTGAATTGTAAGTAACATATTGATTTTCATAAGTTTTTGTACCGGATTTAGGGTGTCACTAGCCTCTTCAGAGGGAGGAGTGAGAGAGCTCTATATCTGTAAAGTGGTCTTGTAAGTGTATGCTTTGTTCTCTTTTCTTTATTAAACCTCTTTAGTTATAAAAAGCGTTTGGTTATTTCCCTTAAAGTGTCCTAGCTTTGGATGTGACCCAGGTCCCGGTTAGGAGGGAGGAAGGGGGCTAAGTAGTTGAGTCTTTGAGTCGCTCTCCTGAGGGCAGGAAGGAGGGGCTGGGCTCGAAGGTTTTTTTTGTTCTCTTCTGTCTCGGTAACAAGAAGGAGGGAGGTGAGGGTGAAGTGAAGCAGCATCTGAGTGTCCCGGGCTCTCAAGAGAGAGAGGGAGTTTGAGGGAGTCCGTGTGCCCCCCTCCAGGGTCTTGGAGATTCACATGGATGGTGGCAGCTTGGGTACCCCAATTTCCCAACTGGTAGAGTGTGGGTTTTGGGGGTGTAAAGACTTAACTTAGGCTGGGGAAGCAGTTTATAGTTAAGGGACCATAGAAGAGATTCTCCTCTGTACCCCAGCATTCAGAG
Organism: Sternotherus odoratus; assembly: GCA_032164245.1. Taxonomy (NCBI): domain Eukaryota; kingdom Metazoa; phylum Chordata; order Testudines; family Kinosternidae; genus Sternotherus; species Sternotherus odoratus. The sequence continues at coordinate 60,481,777 of JAVMKO010000004.1, forward strand.
ACAGGGAATAGACACGCTTACAGAACATAAAAGCATGGCAGAGGCAGAAATGTAAGGGTGATTGTTAAGTGTACTTCAGAGCCAAATGCTCCTTCTGGAAAAATAACTTCTCTCTCCTAGTCATACGTATCCTCTGACAAAGTATTTTGTCCTTATTTATAAACCTAGAACTAAATTGTTCACTGACTTAAACCCCATGCAACTGCATTTAAATCAATGGGATTGCAAACAGGCTGTACATGAGTCCAGAATTTAACTTCTAATCTCTAAAGTTCCAATCATGGAAGGTGCTCATTTCCCTCCTCTCCCACTGAAGTCAATGGGAGATCTGGGCTCTTGATATGTCCTAGAATTTGATCAGCATATCACAGGATAAAATAGAATGGAAAAGATACATAAACTCAAAGAAATAGGGCTTGATTCTGACCTCCTTGACACTGAATCTACATCAGTTTAACTACACTGACTTCACTGGAGACCCTCCTGATCTACACTAGGATTCTACAAATGGGATCAGAATCAGGCCCAAATTTGTTTTAGGTTGATTTGGTAAGATGACAAAACCAGTAACAGACTACTAAAGAGAATAGAATAAACCATATTAACAACATAAAAACCATAATAAATAGAATAAAAAACCAGTAACAGAATAGAATACTATATTCACCTGGAAAATGCTGAAGTATGTTTACATGTAATATGCTGTAATGTCAGGTGAATACAATTTAAAAGGAGAAATTATAAAAACAGTATTTCCATAAAATATGATTTCAAAAGAAAAATGGTCAGAAAAATAAAACCAACAATATCCCATCCTCCTTGAGTACTTTAGGGCAGAGCTGCATAAATAAAATGTGTATACAAGGAATCATTATTTGGTAACTGATGACAGATAAAAACTCAAAGACACTAATAAAACATTTAAAAACTGCTCATTTCTTACGTATATAGTCACACACTGAAATCCTGAAAGCTGAAGCAGCAATGACAGGATGGCAGAAATACTTCTTCTGAGACTTATTTTACTTTGAACTGTAGGATATATTTGGAAAATTGTCTACAGCTATTAAAAAAGGGAATGAAATGCACAAAGAAGATGGCATTTACCTCTTTCTGACATGAATCTACCTTCTTAAGCAGTAGAAGTTTGCAAATAATTGGCATCTTTTCCCCCTTTCTTTTAAACAGGATCATAAAAATCAAATTAAAAAGACCTTTTGGAACAGCACTGGTCCATCCCCTGCCATTGCACAATTGTCCCCTATGGTAAATTTCACAATGCTTTCAGCAGTTCATTTTCAAATTATTCTAACAATGGGGCTATTTGCAAAATCCCTACACCTGATTCTGATCTCACTTACATTGATCTAAACCACCTTTAACTACATCAGAGTTATAGGGGGTAAATTTAGTGCAATCAGAATCAGTTCCCCTTTATTTCAGATGTTGTCTAAACTAGAAAAGTGAAGGGCTTTAACTACATCAATTTAAAAATCCATCTAGCTAAACCAGTGCAATCCCCCAATGTAGACACATTAAGCCTTGCTTATTCTGAATTCTATTAGATTAGGAGGTGATTGCCATAGTTTAATTAAATACATTCTTAGATCAATTTAGTTAAACTGGTGCACTTTTCTAGTATAAACAAGGTATTGGCCAATAGCTTTATGTAAGGAAGTTCTCAAAATTTTTGACAGCATGGACCACTTCTCAATACACGACTTGTCTTTTGGATCACATCCACTCTCAGCCCTATCGTGATTGCAGTTATTATCTTGCTATAAAACACTTGCAGTTGAAATGTTACAGCGATTAGCACAAGAGATTCTGGATTACACCCAGAACTTGAAGAAACTAGGTAACATACATTTGGGGGGAGGGAGGTGAAGAAGGAAGAGAATATTGCCAACTTTCTTTGAAAAAAGTACTTGAATTACACTGCAGAACATCTTTGTGGCAACAACATTATTTATGTGAAATTTATACTGGGGAAAGTTTAATATATTTTTGACTCTTCATGCAATTTAGCAGCTGGAAATAAATAGTAGAAACAGACCACCAGTTCTGCAAAGATCACCTGTAAGTGCTTTGCTGACTAGTTTGAAAATCTCCAATTTTATTCTGAATATTTATTCAAATTGTACTATTCTGATCAGTTTATTTTTTACTCCAAAAAATGGTGCATCTGTGTGGCTGGGAGGAGAAGGGAGGGAGGCAGTTTAGTGTTTCTTAACATTTTGTTTTAATATCATTTATTTATCAAACACAGCCTCCTTCCTTAATGATATGTAATTCTCTCCCTTCTTTTGCAAGATTGGTAAAGAGAATCTGAACCTTGACACTAATGATGGGGCAGAATTTGGATTTTTAATAGTGATTTAAAGAACCATTACATTCCACAATACTTAACTTGCTTGATTAGTTACCCCATATTTTCAAAACACTCCCTTATGATTGCTATTATACAGCCATCACTAAATATACTGTTTTGAAACATAATGCATTGAGTATAAGAATCTTAAATACAGTTCAACAAGATCATGCACATCCATCAAGACACCTTCCACATCAAAAATAATGTTGCCTAATATGAATCACATTAGCACTTTACCTAACTTGAAAGTGTTTGTTCGGTTATATGCTAGGTAATTAATTCCTAAATAGATTGCTTGATGGGTTTCTAATTAATCTGTAGTTTTGATGCCCAGCAGAGATGATGTGGAATATGTTTCTTATACAAAAAGGAAAATTATTGTTCCAGCAAACTTGAAGGAGAAAAACAGTGAGCAGTTCCAACAGTGAGCAATTTAGTGAGCAATTTGCTAAACAACTATATTTAGCAAAGCCACCTGGCATAGAGATCTATGATTTCTTTCACTGTCATTTGATGTACTAACCATTTTAAATACTTGTTAGAAATGTATATCAGGACAAACTGATCTAAGGCTTGGTGGATACTTAATAATTAAGTCAATAGAGCTATGAGGGTCAAGGGTGTGAAACAAAAACACACCTATGACCGATGTTGCTATGTCAACCTCACCCCGGTATAGATGCAGCTATGTCACTGTTAGGACCAGAAGACATTGTGACGGGCAATCTCTAAGAAGTGTAGTTACGCTTCTGAGTCAACTCCAGGAGAGTGTATAGTGATGCTATGAGACTGACCTTGCTGTTATCTGTGTGTTTGGGAACAGTTCCCAGACTGTTCCCAGCTGTGTGAGTGTTTACCCCGTCTGTGTGAGAATGAATGCGTGGGAAACCAAATGGGGAAACTGAGGCAGGACAGCGTGTAACCAATCAGCTTGTTGCTTGCAAATGAGACATGAGTATGTATGAGATGCAAATGTGTGAGTGTACTTAAGCCCACTCCTGTGGGCTATCTTTGGGGCTTTTCTTTTCTTCTCCCCGGCTACTGCTCCGAAGAGTCCGGGTACTCCTTCTGCGGTCGCGCTGATCTGACAGCCCTCTCAGTGCCAAGACCGGGACCTTCCAATAAACTCACCTACTTTATTTACTTAACCACGTGTGTGTGCCTTGTCTCGCAATCTCCAAAGTACCTCACAACAGTCACCCAAAGACATAGCTACTATCATTCAGGGAGGCAGAGTTCCTAAAGAATGGAAAACACCCTTCCATTGATGTAGGCTGCATCTACCCTTTGGGGTTATGTTGGCATGGTTACACCTATGTAGCTGTGCTGGCATAGCCTCTGTAGTATAGACGAGCCCTTTAAGTGAAGTTAAAACACTACTGAGAGCACCCTTCAATTAAGTTTAAAGGCCTGACGCCATAAAAACATTTTGAAAGCAGAAAATCCAAAGCACACAATATAAAGAACTCTGTAATAGGAGTCTAGCTAGAAAGTAGGACATTCTTAATGGATACTCTGTTTTAAAGCCAACCTTTTACTGACATGTCTAGCACTTCATTGTTCACTTGTACAGTGGAGACCAAATCCCTGAGTCCAGTTGAACCATACTAGTGCAGAACCTGGAATGGGTAGAAAAAGGTGGCTATAAGGAAGTTATATCAACTAGACCAGTTTCCTGGGGACTGCTCTACTCATGGGAAATGTGGAAGATTACACCCAAGAATGCCCCTACATCTACCTGTATGAGGACAAAGCAAGTGACACAGCACCAGCTAAGAGGATTCCTCAGCTGCCCAGAATGCTACAAGATTTGGCCATGTTTCTTTTAAAAGACAGAGTTTCTATTTTTTGAAAGAAAGTGAGGAATACTTGTAGCACCTTAGAGACTAACTAGTTTATTTCAGCATAAGCTTTCGTGGGCTATAGCTCACTTCATCAGATGCATAGAATGGAACAGAAGTAAGATCCATTTATACACACAGAAAGAAAAAAAATCCTTAGCATACCAATTCTAAGAGGGCTGTTAAATGTAGCTGGGCCATTATCAGTAGGAGAAAAAAAATACCTTTTGAAATGGATTTCAAAGATTTTTGAAAGTTGCTTTCTGGTGCTCATCTGTTCCATTACAGTATATTTTAATAGGATAAAGTATACTACAATGATGAGTATAGTACAGTTGCATTAGATATACAAGATTAGGTGATTTAAACAACTAGGTTCATTGCCCCAAAACGTTATGCTGGTCTGTTCTTTTCTTATGCTCATGTCCACCTCTTCATGTGTGGCACTATGCCCACTCAGAATGTGTTTGACTTATCTGATGAAATTATAAGTGACAAGGGTGATGAGTTTAAATGGGCAGAAGCATAACACTGCAAGTGATCTCTCCTATTCTGCATACTCCTCTTTGAGGCTACATATTTCTTTGCATTTGATACCTGCTGATAACTATGTACTCAGATATACTCAAAAAGTGAAAAAAAGAAAGAGGCAGTATCTATGCACAATCCTGGCTGATAAAATACATATTGGATAGCGAGATGGTTTCTTTAGGTGTTGAAAGAGGCAAGATGTGTGAGACAGTGTCTTTTATTGGACCAACATCTGTTGGTGGAAGAGACAGAGACAAATTTAAGGTGTGGAAATATATGTTGAAATTACAGACTAAAACACTCTTAAGGAAACCTGGTGACAGATAATATATATTTAAAAAGACTCTTTCCTGCATATCTTCTCCAACATTGGTAAAACTCAGCCAGGAAAAGCATAGCACAAACCCAATAACAAATAATAGATGAGGCAAGCTAACAAAGAATGGTCTTGTAATTACGGCAAGGTACGAGAACTCAAAAAGGCTGTGTTCCATTCCTTGGATTTACTGTGTAATCCTGGACAAATCATTTAACCTCTCTGCATTCCACTTCCCCATCTGTAAAACAGGGACAATAATACTTCCCTATCTCAGTCTGAGGCATTCTATTACTGTGGTGTTTGTAACTATAGCCAGAGCTAAGAAAGCTGTTTACACCACTGAAATCAATGAACATGCACTCTGAGGACAATGAGATTAACATACAGGGAAAGCATATTCACAGTTGAAATATGCACAAGAAGAAAAGAACACAGGACTTGAAGGGACCTCATGGGTCATTGAGTCCAGTCCCCTGCTAGCACAGGCAACCACGTCTCATATGCTAATGATGTTGTATCACTTAATTTTGTCTTTTTAAGTGTTTAATCCACATGCTTTATATTTTCTCTGAGCAATGAGACAAGTCACATGCTTAAAGTTATGCATATGCTTAAATACTTTGCAGAAGTGAGGCCCACATTGGCATCTCGATATAACAGAGCCAAGAGTCAACATCCAACTGACAATGTTTGAGATGTGCAATAATGTGGTTTTGCTTAAATTAGTTCTGTATTAGAACCACTCTTGACGGTGTCTGCAGTGGTGGAATTGATATCATTCTTAGGGAAAATACACAGCTAGAGTCCTGGCACGTGTAAGAAAGATAATGATGTATTTTATATTGAAAGGGCTTGGCTGAGCGTTTCCAATCATTTCAACAAAGCTTGCTTCATTTGCTGACCTCACTGTTCCCTAGGTGCATGTACAGTTGGCTCAGTAGAAGTCAGATACCATATATAAATGAGCATCCTGGGGAAGAGGATGAGGAGATGCAAACTTCTACTTGCCCATGAATATGAAGACATTGCCAAAGCACAGAGTTCAACTTCCACAGACACGAGGAAGAAAAACGCTCATAGTTAGGCTCTGCATTGCTGAACCACAAATGCTCTGCTGTCACAACCACTTACATCTATCTATTTTCCCTAAGCTGTGGCACATTGGTTGTTGTTCTCTGTATTGTTAATATTTTACATTTTATAATTCACATATATAGGGTGTTTCTTCATTCCAAAGGAGTCCAAAATCTTTAGATTATTTTAGTGCAGAAAGCAAACAAGCAAGGTAGCAAGTTACCTCAAATTGGGAGAAGAGTGCAAGGTTTATCTGTGTGACAAAATGTGTGTCCTTACACTCCCATCAAGTTGACTGTGGTGGTGGAAGCAATGCTCTTGAGCTCACCATGATTCTGACCTTCCAAAATACGTAAAAGGAATCACCAAAGCCAAAAGCCCCGATTCTATAGGATTCCTTCAAGATGTATCATAAGAAAGGTAAGGTGCGAGTAAACCTAAATCCACCAGAATGGTAATACTTTTGTTTCTCCATCTGCACAGAAGAGTGCAGCTCTGAGTTGCGGTGCTATGGGGTAGTTACTTCCTGGGGGACAACATGTACATGCAGGACAGACCGATTCCCTACTGACAATGTGACAAAATGCACTTTTCTGAACTTAGAATTGTGGGCAAGTAGAAGTTTGAACTTAGAATTTTGAACTTAGTTGAACTTGGAACTTTTCTGAACTTAGAATTGTGTGTGAGCTGCTGTTCAGTGTTCACTTTTGAAGAGTTATTACAGGAGCTGTTGAGGTGTTGTGATCAAAATAGATTCTTTTCAGTACGAGTTATACCTCTTTGACCATTTTTATGACTATCATTATGATGGAATTAATTAAGATCATTGGTTACATACAAAACCTACATTTATATAAAAATAAATGCAACATAGCAATAAAGACAACAAATCAACAGCAAAAAGAGACAGATACAGCATTGTAATTTTATATTCAAATATTATTTATTTTGTGCCCGAACTGTCTTTATCCATGGCCAGGTTCACTTCTGGTAGTGAAGGGATGCATGAGGAAGTGCTCATGGGAGAGAGAAGCAAAGGAGACTGCATTTAGGAAAATTTCCTCTCTTTATATGCATCATTTAAAGTTTGTGCTGTAAACTGATGTTACATTCTCAGAATACGAGACTTTAAAAATAAATAATTAAATAGAGATTTGCAACCAATTGGGTGGCACAAATCCCATTAAAATGAAAACTATCATTTATGGGACTTTAATGATTATGAAAATACAGAGAAAATAATGCTGTGCTTAGCTTTTATGTGCTCTTCAGTACATTAGGTTTATTGCAGATTAAATGAGAGAGATCTTGATCCCACACCTAACAAACATACAAGTTACAGAATCATAGAAATGTATGGCTGTGAGGGAACTGAGGCAGGATCCAGTTAATCTAAAGCATTTCTGACAGGCGTTTGTCCAACCTGTTCTTTAAAATCCCCACTTATAGGGAATCTCACAATCTCTCTCAGAAAACTATTACAGAATCTAACTAGCCTTCTAGTTAGAACATTTTCCCTAATATCTAACCTAAGTTTTCCTTGCTTCATATTAAGCTTCAGGTACTTATTACATCTTGTCCAATCTTTAGTCGACTCAGAGAACAATTGATCAACATCCTCTTCATAACAGCCTTTAACATCTTTTAAAACTGCTATCAGATCATTTCTTAAGACTAATCACACACAGTTTTTTTTAACCTTTCCTCATAGGTCAGGTTTTCTAAATAATTTTTGTTGATCTCCAATTTGTTCAACATCTTTCCTAAAATGTGGCACCCTGAACTGGATACAGTATTCCAGTTGAGGTTTCACCAGCGCTGAGGAGAGAAGGACAATTAACTCCTCTGTCTTATATATGACATTCTTGTTAATACATCCCAGAATATTAACCTTTTTACTATTATTTCACATTAACTTACATTTGTGATCCATTCTGTGTACCCCCAGATCCTTGTCAGCAGTACTGCCACCTCTCCAGTTATTCCCCATTTTGTAGTTATGCATTTGCTTTTTCCTTCCTAAGTAAAATGCTTTGCACATCTCTTTACTGAATTCCATCTTATTGAATTCAGACAAATTCTATTATGCCTAGGTCATTTTGAAATATAATTCTGTCCTCTAAAGTGCTTGCAATCCCTCCGAGCTTGGTGTCATATCTGAATTTAATGCAAAACCTACTGCCACTAGTATTTACAGAAATGACACAAAACAGACAATGTGGATATGAGGTGGCAGCTGAATAAAAAGTGACTGCAATAAGGTCATTATCATGCCAATTTTTTTCATCTTGTGTGATCATGACTATATCCCAATTTCTAAACAGGTTAAAAATTCAAGACTGCAGAAAAATTATACAGTCAAGAGGAGAAGAAGATTGAAATAATCTGGGCAGAGTGGGATAGTGGGTGGATAAGTGATTCTGTAATTAAGGCTATGACTGAAAGAATGAAATAGTAAAACACATTGGCATAAATTACCTGAATAGGTGCATAACCCAGGAGATTATAGTGACAATTCTGGAGAAAACACTTGAACCATCTATCTAAGAACTCTAAACTGGTACATTATAAGTTGTGGTGCATAAATACAAAGGTGAAGCAGTTACGTATTTGGTGGTTAATTAAACATACATTAAGAGATCATTTAAAACACTACAGTAGGCTCCCCAATTTAATATTCCTGTGTGTACTCTAGAATTTGACAAAACTGCAGTCAGCCATTTTGTATGTTAATCCCCTGCCAGCTGAAATGCAAACATCACATAAATAGAAACAGTTTTGGGACCCTGAGCGGCAAGGCCACGCAGCTCCATGTTTGTAGTTTTACTATCAGAATGGGAGGTTGGGACAGGGAGTTCAGGTTCCATAAAAATAGAAGGAAAGTTTGGACAGCCTCGGTTTTAGATGCCTCTGATGTAAGTTTTATTGTTGTTATGACCAGAAATGCTTTGCTAATAAGAAGAATAATGAATTTTTATTGGCTGTTGCTATGGAAATTGTTAGTCTATTATAGCTTATTATGGGTTATGTGCCTTGTTCGGAGAAAATTTATAAAAAGTTTAGTTAGAAAGTGTGCTTTGGAGCAGTACGAGGAAGTTTTCTTTCCACAAGGATTTGACACCTAAATTCCCCAGCAGCTGCTAGATGGAAGGAGGGGGCCCCCAGAAGTCTGGCTGTTGATTCCTCAAAACCATCTTAACATTGGTGACCATACAAGTTTAAGATGCTCTAAACCTACTGCGACAGCATGTGTGTGTTTTACGTAAAAACACTCAAGTTTGTATCAATCATATCAGGTGGAGGAACTTTCTCCCTGTTGATTTATTCCTGACAACGCCTGGAGAAAAACAGTGACGTTACCACTGGTTTGGAAAACCCTTGGGTAACACTATATGCAGCTTATGACAAAGGATATTACAGAGACCATAAAGCAGAAACACGTGGAAGCTAAAGTGATTTGCAGTTTGGGAAGGGAAAAGGCTTAGTTGTGATAAAATGTTAATGGAACTTGGTTCAATAACTCGGAAAATTAAGGAGAGCCCATTGAGATATACTGTACAAAACACAAAGTGGAAAGAAATAGATTGGTACTATTATCAATTAAAAAACACATAGAGTGACTTTAAAGAGATTAGGCCATAATGAAATCAACTGACAATAAAGAGTACAATGGGCAGTTTCCCTAACATATTAATGGAACTAAGTTACAGTAACAGGAATAAGCATCATAGAATAGTTATGGGCCAGTCCTGCTCCTCCTGAAATCAGCAAAACTCTCATTGACTTCAAGAGGTGCAAGATTAGGCCTTTAAAATCAACTGCAAAAATCTTGGTTTAAGGGGCTTGACTAGCATCATACGGAAACAAATGGCAAAGGTAGGGATAGAATCCAGTTGTCAATGGGAGCATTCAATTGTCTTAAGCACAAGCACCATTTTCCTCCTGAAGTCCCCAATCACATTTACTACACATCTTCCAGTGACAGAAACAAACAAGTTAGGGGTCTAATGAGCATTTAGGATTTTGTATGTAATTCCTAAATTTCTAAAGATGGAAAAGGGGGGGAATTCCATCCTGTGGAACCACACTGGCCCCCAGATAAATCATCAGGAGGATTAGAATGTTTAGAAACACTGCACAGATCAGTGTGCTTGAATAGCTACAGACTCTTCTGCCCAATATCCCTCAGCCTCCTTCCTTCTGTTTCTGATCCTAGTCAGCTTGTAACCTTCAGTGCCTGTCTTCCATTATTCTGATCATCCTAAACTGTCCTGTCCCTCCCCTTATTGCACTCTACTTGTGCCTATCCCCAGTACTCCTATTACCGTGCACCTGCACCTCTTAGTCTGAGGATCAACTTCAGGAAAATCTTGCTCAGCCCCTGCACCCCTGGGATGGAACGCACTCAGTTACTCTGTGCAGATGGCATATGCTCGGTCTAGCCAGCATGCAGAGGTTAAGTGGAGATGGCTCAGTGCAGATGGAATCTTCAAAGAATAATGCTCTCGGTCTCTAAAAATGTCTATTTAGAAAGTGGAAACCATTGGTTTTTAGAGCATTACATCTGGGGCAAATTTGGGTAGATTGTCATGGGGGCAGCAAAAGGTACCTGATACCAAGGCAACCTCCCCCACCTGCCAAATGTCAAATCCCTGCTCCAGAGGACAGAGGAAGTACAGCTTCGAAATTAAATGGCTGTAAGAACCATTTTAGCAAAAACATGGGGGAGGGGGTTGGTTTGTGTTAAGCCAGAGGCAGTCATCCAGCAGAGGAAATTTCAGCCCAAACAATTTAAGTTTGGCAAAGTTATATGCAGTCAAAAACAGGCTCTTATAATGGAATGTGTTTGGCAACTAATTGTAGGTGTCACCATCAAAACTGCCTATAATGCAGTGCAGAATACATGCTAGTGTTATAAATGTTCCATTGACATTCATTTAGAACAGGGCTCTCAAACAAGCGGTCTGCAGGATTATTTTCTGCAGTCCACCAGCTCCCCCCCGCCTCGCCCCTGCCCTCCAGTTTACTTAGAGGGTCTCCAGCCTGGCGTGTACCGGGGGCAGGACAGGCTCCCTAGAGAAGAGGAAGAGCACTGAAATCCACTATTAAGGCCCTAAAACTGACAGATGAACAAAATCCAAAGCAGCATTAACCCATTTCTCCCACATGCTTGGCACGCTCTCCCCTGGAACAGAGAACATGGGAGGTTGGAGATGGGGAAACATGATCTGATGACAGCCATGATACGTGGCAACACCATCCTGGCAAAAGAGCTATGCTACAAAATGATGGGTAGCTTAATGATGACAGATTCAGTACTCTGAGCATCCACCTGAGCCATCATTCAGTAGCTATGTGCAATATCATTGTCTTCTCCTAACTGCATCTAAGTGCTTTAATGAGCAGACATTGCCAGGAGACCACAATCCAACATGGACCTGAGTAGGTGCACTAGCATTCACTTCCCCATGATACCCTGACCTCCTGGTTTGTTAAAAACCTATATGAATTCCCTAGGAGCACTTAGCATTCTGTGTTCAACAGATTTTTTAAGATTACCCTCCTGTCCGCCACACACTCCTGCAGGCCCAGAGGTATTATTACATTTCACAGCTTTCCCAGACAACTTTCCCATTTCTGTGGGTTATTTCAGCGATGTTCCATACAAAACAACAGGGGCACAGATATGTAACATTACATTGAAGCAAGTTATTTCTGTAAGAATTTTCTCTTTAGGACACCAGTAGCTCACAAAGCTTTGATCATAAGCAACAGAAGCCTTTCAAATTCCATTAGAAATGATGAAACCTTCATATGGTAATTTAGCAAAAATAAAGCTACAAAATCTTCCAGCCACTGTGCTATCTCTTTGAGACACAGCTGGGTTTTTCTATTTTGTTTATCATCAAGAAGGTCTCAAAAAGATGGGCTGAAAAGCCCTAAAATAAACACAAAGCACATTGGTGGTTTTTAAATTTGATCAATGGACATTTATGAAACCTTCCTTCTACTTGTTTAAATTACACTACAGATGACCGCCTAATCAAAGGACAGTTTTATCACATGAAATTCAGCAGACCTATTTAGCTCTGAATATCTATAACATTAACATATACTTATTAGCCTAAACCACTTAAATAACAGCTGTCATAGGAACACATTGTTTTTATTACTCCTTCATGTACTAGCCATCTGGTCTTTTCACTACAGTGATTTTTACCTAATACTGCCATTAGAATTCCCACTGTGACTATGGTCATACACTACTTGTGAGTATTAAAGTTATTTTCCTTTAATTGTCTTCATTTTATTAGTCTGTCTGCTTGTTCACTAATGAATTGAATAGCCCCACGAAGCTACACTTGCAGAAGTAGTTTACTACCACGACTTGTTTAAAAACAAAAACAAAAAACCCACCCACACCTTTGGCCTCATCAAACACCACATAGATGTAGAAATTTTGTTTACAAGATAAGAAGTGGTTTACATTCAGTTTTGGAGAGAGAGAGAGGAGGGAGGAGCTCTGTCAATAGACAACTTAAAAATTAAAGTCATGGTAGTTACCTGTTAATTCAATCATGTTAGCAAAAATTAGCTTTAACAGTAAGCTTTTTAGTATCTTAAACGGTTCACAGTGTGAGGAAATCATGGCTTTCTACATTTGGAAATAATAAAAGTCACGGGCTACAGAGGAAGGTATGATCTAAGAATGAAGTATCGGGTTTGTATTATTTTAAAGCAGACATTGCATGCATTTGAAACGATTCCTAATGCTCATGATTTGCTACCTCATTTTGGTTAGACTGGATATTTTAGACAGCTTCAGGGTAAATTTGTTTCAATGTTGCTTTTATGCTTGTGATAATTTTGGAAGAAAAAACATGCTAATAATTTTAAGCACATTAAAGTCTTGTCTCATGAAAGATTGGGTATAAAATTTAAACTGCAGTTTGTGTTTCTCATGAGTTTTTCTTTCTCACACTCAAACTAATATTATAGGCTATTTCTGCATATGAAAGTTTTCCATTTATGTAACTCATCTGCTGTTAAGCAAACAATTTTTACTGTGTACAGTCCCTTCACCTTCTTCTTGATAATTCATTGACTTCAGACTTGTCACAGTATATGTGCTTGTTAGAGTTTTGCCCCTACATCATATACTGCCCATTTATTGTTTTCAAAGTGTTTCAGTACATAAAATGAAATTATATTTTCAGTATTGAAGCAGCAATCAGAAGAAACTATTTACCATATGTAGAGAGTTTTTTAGTTATTTACAGCACAGTGTTCTCTAATTCATGTGACACACAAAAAACAAGCAAAAAAATCCAAGATCAAGACTTGAAGGCGATGAATTTTGTAGCCACATTAACTAATGAGGTAGCAGGCAGAGAGGCCCAAATTAAGAGCCAGTCTGCCCAGAGCTGCAACGGTCACTTCGGGTCAAATGCTGCCTGCCCCTATGCGCATGGATAGCCCTGAGAGCCAGATTTTCAAAAGTGTTCCACACTCAGCAGCTCCAATTGTGACATTCATGGCCACATTTTCAAAAGAGCTGAGTATCTGATGTTCTGACAACTTATTTTGGTGCCTAAGTGGGAGCTGAACTCTTCTGAAATGCTGGTCCCACAGTTAAAGGCCAGAATCTGAGAAGATCTCAGCACATTGAGTGCTGAGTACTTTTGAAAACGTGCCCATAAATATCACAATGGATCAGCTGTAAAAACACTTCTTACCAACAAATGTGGTTTAGTGAGAGGAGGATTCCTACCTCTCAAGCTCTTAGTATGGGAGGAAGAGCAGAGGAGGGACAGAATCTGTCTCACTATGCATAAATTCAAAGTGAAATATGATACAATCACTCTGTTACCTTCCCACTGATTTCTGCTACCTCTCCAAGCACCTGAATTATCCATGTTAAGGAATCTTGACACCTGGCTTCCCATTTGAACACTTCCATCTGGAGATATTTGAAGAGTGTCCCATTGGACCTTTCACTTGTGATTATTTACTGGTCTATATGTTTGGCCTCCAGCCATGTCTTCTCTACCTGATTATTTTACTGACCACAGGGGCCTATAAGCTCCTCTCCAATTTCACAAAACAGAGGAGAGCTGAGAAACCCAAAGATCAGAGCAGGTAGGACTTGGAGAGAAAAGACAATTTTGCTGGGGGTCATGTCGTCAGCTGGTGTAGACTGGTAGAGCTCCAACAAAAATACTGGAGCTATGCAATGCTGATTTAAGCTAGCTGAGGATCTCTCTCACACACACTCATGCGCGCACATACACACACCCGCCATAGGCACTTCTCCATGACTGCTGCAATGGAGAGCTGATCTGATCATCCCAATGGAGAAAGCTACTGGTGGGAAGGAGAAGTTAGGGAAAGAGCAGTTCTCTCAGGCATATATCCCTTTAAGTCCATTGAAACGTATAAATCTTAACCTCAGATGCACCAGCAGGGGGATGATGCAACAGAGTGTGGTAGCAGCATAGGAGCCGCATATCTGTCCTCCCCTTCTGCGCTTCTTCAGGCATGAAGCGCGGTATCTGGCCCTTGGTGCAGAGATCAGCATGAATTTTGTCAGGCTAAATGTCACCATTTGATTTGCAATAGGATCAGAAATTATTGGTGGGTCAGATGTTTTAGTGATGCCATAATATTGTACATCATTTGCCATTTTAACATAATGTGACCACGGTAGGTATTTTTTAAGGATGAATTAAAAATGTGATTATATAACAGCACCCGCAGTTAAAAAAAAAACAAAAACCTACCACCAAGCAAAGCAAATCTAACACACACACAATGACAAGTTAATCATACTTACATTTGGATGGAATGGTGATTAGTCGGTGTGATAACACGATAGAAATTAAGAGCCAAATTTTTATTTAATTTTCCAAGCATCATGTGGAATTGAGTGTTGTCATTTTATAAGGTACCAGGCTTTGCTGCATCCACTGTTATCTAATAGGATGCAATCCAATTTGACAAGGCACCATTTTAGGGATTTTTTGTTTTTAAGGACTGCTGCTTATAGTACTTCAGATAACACCTTTTGGATAAAATGTTATGATACAAAAACAAGTTACAATAATACAATTCCCTGTTATTGACTGATATTAAGATTTGCAATATGATGGGCAAATTTATTAGGTTTTTTCCCCACACTAGTTTACTTAATATCAGTTCAGTAGTCTTGGTCTTCTTGTACAGCTGGACTGGTAGTGTGCTGAGACACTGCCTAACAATATTATATCATTTTTTCCTTCTGTACTCCCTTCAGTCTGTCTGTATCCATCTGTTGCTTATTGTATTATACTAAGCTTCTTGGGGTAGGGGCATTCTTTGTTTTGAACAGTTCCTAGCACAATAGGTCCTGGGTCCATTATTAGGGCTCCTAGTGCTAAACAATACTAAGAAATAATAACAACTCACAATAATATGCAACCAAAATCAAACAGTATTTGAATCCTGAAGAATCCATGAAGGTTCTGTGAGGAAAAAACCAACCACAGCCTTACCAGGAGATATCAATGCAATGTCACGGCTAACTGCAGACTACCCACTTTAGGGGAAGATTATGAAAGTTGTGCAATTAACACAGTAAGTGTTTTCCTCTTTCCTTTAAGAATAAACTGGCCTTGATGAGGTGCACAAGCCACTAGGGTAAAAGAAGTTAAATATTGCTTATCATGTTTCATTCTATTGTTTTATGATATTCCATAATAGACAGAAGTATCAACTAGATATACTTCACAAGAAGTCATCTGAACAGTCATTGTTGGTTTTCCAGTTCTTTAAGTAGTACACTGACCAGCAAATGAAATCATCAAGGACTTTGTGACCAATTTCAGAGTCTACATTGAACACAAGCTAGCAGCAAGTGGTATACATTTTGTCCCCAACAGGTACAAACGCTTCAGCACAAAGAGTGTCATAAGATCTAGCAGAGCTACAGAAGCAAACAGAGTACATCAGTTGAATACAAGTCCACACCTACCTCCCCAGAAAGCTGCCTTGAGAGTTACTGAAAATAAGAAACAACTGATTGATCTCACTTGTACAGAACTCATTCAAGATAAGACATTTCGCCAGTACCACACTCTAAAGAACAAGCTACTCCTCAACACAGGCAGCAACAACACTCCATTTTAAATAAACCAGGAAGGTGTGGTGGTCATTGGAGAACATATGGCCACCTTGCATGACGAAGCTGGCAACATCTTTGCACAACAAATGGTGATGATTGCAAAGGAGAAATGTATTTGTCTTACTCTTGCACCGTTATCTTGAACACAGCCTAATATCTTTAGTGAGTATGAAACTCTCAGTCTAAAGGAGAGCTGTAATAGACCTTTGTGCTACTGCAGAGCAAGACCAGAACATTGTACCAGGACCACTAGCTTTCCATAAACTCTCAGGCTGTGATACAGTAGCTTCCTATTTTGGCCTCAGCAAAGGCACTGTGTTGAGGATTCTGTGAGCTGATTACTCCCTCTCTCTGGATGATATCAGTGCAGTTATTGCCTAATACTGTATCATTGAACCAGCAACCAAATTCATGGTCGCATGCTACTGACAATCAAATTGTGCCACCATGTTGGAAGAATGACAGAAATCACAGTCAGTGAAAATTGACAAAGTACCATGTCAACATCAATGCTCAGCCCCTTGTCACTAATAACTGAAGATGCATAGAAAATGTAAAACAAGTACATCTTCAGATGTGTGTGCGCACAATAGTGCTTTGGATCTAGATATACCACTACTTGATCCACTGCAGCATAGATGAATATACGATGACAGTTCCAAGTCTCTGCTTCCAAAACACCATGCAGATAATGTCGTGCTTGCTGCTCCAGACATTTTAAGTGAATCAATTACTTTTGTGAGAAAGACACACCTTGTACATTTATAAGATGTACATGTAACAGCGCCAAACTGCCACATATCATATTCTGTGCATGCCAAGGAAGTATTGTAATGACCTGAGAAAATCAGCGTTATCATTTGCATATGAAAACCGTGGTGACTAGCAGTTGCCTGTATTACTCATATTAGGAGACACAACCATAGTTTAATTCAGAGAACATTATTAGTCATTTATGATTCCAAAATTAAGTATTTAACCCTTGTTTGGTTGAATATTTTTCACATTTAAAAGAGTGGTTGTTGTATCACATGAAAAGTGACGTCCATGCTGTATCTGCAAACCCCTTCCATTATTCAAACATATGTTGTATTGCAAATATTAAATACATGCATTTAAAACTTTTGTGCCTTGATTTTTGTATGATTTTCTTAAAGCGTATGTTGTTCAAATACAGAAAAAAAAAAAACCACACAAAAAAACAACCTTTGCATGGACCCTAGAGTGACTGTCAGACTAAAAGGGAATAATAAGAAAGTCATTTTTGGAGAGTTGGACTCTATTTTCATCTCTTCAATAGAACAGGAATGTTATTACAAGATCCAAGTCTGTGAATGCCCTTGATTCCCATTGAAAACAGGGAGGTACTCACAGGAGGTGCTCAGAACCATACAACTGGATGTATAAAAGAGTGTAATCTGAATAATTAAGGGAGTTGTGGGACTTTTGCAGAAATGTTGGGGGAAAATAGCCTGTGTTTATCTTTCAGAAAAAATATTGAGATGATCTGGAAAAGTTACACACACATAAAGATCAGAAACTACAAAACAATTTCAGTATATGTTCAGTGTCACAGCTGGATATAAATCTAAGGATATGTACATACCTAAATTAATTTAGACCAAAATTGGTACACCCACACTGGGGCAGATGAAATCAAAGGAGTGTAATTAATATACAAAATAGAATACCAAAGGCAGAAACAGATATCGGTAGAAATAACTTTTTGGTTTAAGTGTTAGAATAGGGGAAAAGAGGGGTCCACAATTGATAAATCTGTTCCTATGGACATTACTCAAGACGATATTTGGACTAGTAACATCCCCATAATTTCCAGTTCACTGATGTTCCCATTTTATTTGTTCTGAAAAATCAAGAGCCAATCAAGCACAAGTGAATTTTAGTGTGTTAAAAGAGCCATTAAAACACAAGTGAATTTTAGTGTGTTAAAAGAGCCATTAAAAGAAGATAGCAGAGACATTTATATTTGCTTTTCAAAGAAAAGATTTCCTTAGACAGATATGGTATTTGACATGAACAAAAAAATCAGTAATTGCTGTAAATTACTATATATAGTACAGAAGCCTGTAAACTCTTTTTACGGAATAGTTACAACTTTTAAAAATCCTTAATGGCTATATCATACCCTACCCTACTGTGCTGAGTGGATACTTTAAAAAAAGGTGTAAATATCACTCTAATGTCCCTGAAACTGTTGGCAAGAAAGGAGTGTAGCAGAGTTAAAGTGACATAATTTTCCCCTGCCAAGTAGAAACTGCTCTGCAGGTTGAGAGCATATGAAAAGGAGGAGGGAGCACAGACAGTCTATGGCCATATATTCTGGTAAACACCTGAGAAAGTTCCTACAGGAGTTCATGGCAGTCCTTGACAGACAACTACACAAACATATGACAGAATAACTGCAGTAATCGTATCGTCAGCTCATGATGTACTCAAATAAAAAAAAAGAGTCTATATAGTTGAGTAATATTTTCTGAGAAAACTTCTCCAAAAGATATGAAAATTATGATATGAGATTAATAAAAACATTTTAAATGCTTATCATGAACTAATTTCTTCTTTCCCCTCATATAGCAACCACACATCCTATATCTATCTGCACTAAGATTCCAACAAATGAATGTAATTAAAGATTTTAAATAGATTTAAATTCAGTCATCCTGGCCCACAGACATATAAAAAACACCAAGCCCATTAACCCAGAGAAATGATTAACTCTTTTGGAGAGCATGCAGCATTTCAACCATTGTTCTGCTTTGGGGCTGTCCTGGTAGGTTTTTTTTAATCCCTACTAAGGCTCAATAAGAGTTCCACAGCAAGACAGTCTGAGGAATTTCACTCAGTGCACTTCTCAAGTGCTCCTCTTTCTTGACAGACTTGCCCATTTTCTAGCCTATGCCTCCAAGCCAACCGCTACACAACTGGAGTTTTCTCATTTAACACTGTCACAACATAGTGTCTTGGCTCAGTTTCCACCACCAGAGAGATCACCCACTGTTTATGAGTGAGAGTAAACCTTCTACAAGCATGTGTACTGGTGGTGAATCTGGCTTAATATTTATTTTACTATTAAGGCTATTCATTCATAGTCCTTGTTGTAAAAAAAATTGAGCAAGGTAAAGTTCTCAACACAGACACTCATGAGAAACATGAATCGTCTGGCAGACCTGTTTGGAAACAAACTTGTATTCATATTCACAAATCCATCAAACATGAAGAGATACAATTTATATTCTCTGTTCTAGATTACTCTAGGACTGACCTTTATGGTGCTGAAGGGAAAGGTAACTCACTAGAGAATGGATGGTTCCTTCAGGTAGGTGAAGATTAAGGTCTCTGAAAAGGCACTGCAGCTGCCCTGGCCTATCGATAAGATTAGCAGACTTCTGTTTCCATTGTCATCAAGCATTAGTGTCCCAAAGACAACTAACTAAAAAAAGGTAATTTGATGGGGGAGAAAGAGGAGAATAAAACCACTGAAACAATGACACCAAATGAAAGCCTTGGGAAAATGGACTCATCTTCAGGTCAGGAAGCAATACACAGCTCAGCCCATCCATGACTAGATACATGGTCATAAACCAGGATAAACTAATATGAATGCTGATTTATTTTACTTATTTATTCATGAGCATCTACAGTATATACACTGTTCATTACTGAAATCATTTTATTATTTTAAATAAAAACTTCATTAATGGAGGTTTCCAAGTTTTATATGGAAGATCTGGGAAGGACTAATTTGTCAGTGCTGCTGACCTTTAAATACAGAAATGATGAGTTTCTAAGAATCTTTCTCTTCTAATCATGCAGCATGATTGTCTCAGTAAATGAAAAATAAACCTACAGCAACATTTTTTCCCAAATACAATTTTGCAGCTTGTCAAAACCACTTAAAACATTAGAGCCTGTTTTCTTCGTGGAGTCTGCATTCCACAGCCTTTGCTTTCCTTTTCTCTGCACTGTGTTCCTAGCCGTGGGCGTTTGGATGACAATTGTAAGAAAGAAAAAGAAAGAAAGAAAACTTTCCAAAGTCCTCAAAAGCTGTATAATCCAGAAGATTCATTCGTAAGAATCCAAGAGTGTTCCAATTTATTCTCAGGCTGCTAACATTCAAAGGCAGTTCTAGGAACATAAATGAGTTTATGTATGATACATTAAAATTCATAGAGAGGCTAAGGAAAGAAATGCAACCATGCTATCCTACTGCAGTATTCAAACAAGCCCATAGATCCTCATGATAAAAGCTAAGAACCAAATATGGCTTCACCTATTATTATTTGCTTTACTGTAGCACCAACCATGGATGAAGGTTTCTTTATGCCAGGAATTACACAAACCGAGAACAGAAAGACTTTCTCTACTCTGAAGAGCTTGCAGTCTAAATTAAGATTCAACAGATAGGATACAGACAGAAGGGGTGTACAAGGAAAGAGCAAGACAATATTTGTTAGCACGATAAGCAGTGGTCTCTGAACACCAGCAGATTAGGTTTACCTTTAGCTGGATTCCCCATGTAAAAAGTAATAGGGGGTAAAGCTTCTCCGATTACCCACAGGTAGATCGTTAAAGGACAGTTCTTCTCCCCTTTGTTTCCTCCCCTGGCCCTTCTCAGTTGAAGTCCTTCTTTCTCCCTCAGTGTTCCTGACATCTCCACTCAACCCTACATATTCTCTATTACATCCCTGCTTATCCTCCCCCCATCTACATATATAGGAGGTGCATGAATACATGAGAGTGGGGAGGTCTATTAGAGGAGTCAGAGAAAAGTGGAAATACAGGAGACAAGGTTGGGCTTGGTTAAAGGGGGGTTACAGTGGTGTGAACAGGACCATGTGGAATAAATATGGTGAGACTGTAGATTATGAGGGATAAAGAGAATAATTTTGTGATTAATACTAAAAGAGGCCCACATCTAAGTTTCCATCACCGTGTGTGGTTTGAAGCTGGTGTGGACTGTGGTTATGTAACTAGATGAACATAAACAAACGTGAGAAAAAATTCCAAACGGGAATATTTTAAAATAATTATTCTGTACATTAATAAACATCTTTCAAAAACAGTTACATAGAGAATTAAGTCTTCTGAGATATTTATCTGCCAAATATAGAGACTAAAATAATTTTTAAAGGATTTTAGTCCTTTAAATGCAAATCACAGTGTACCCAGGGTGATGCTTTGGTCCAGAATTCAAGTAGCTCTTTTAAAACACTGAAATCTCTCCCCAAACCACCTACCCACCCTTTTGTAAAATATTTTTAGTGATGATTTGCACCAAACTTTACATAGTTGCCATTTCTGAGAGAGTACATTAAGATATTATCATGATAAAACAAGTGAGGCTATCCTCAAATACTCAGCCATATGCGATCTCTCTTTGTTGCTTTCTGAACTAAGGGCAGGGAGAGGAACTCACCGACAACTCCAACTGGAGGAATTCAGGTTCTTCTCTGCAAGGATAAAGTGGGACAAGATGGGATTCTCAGTGTGAAGTCCCCAGGCAGTCCTTTACCGTCCCCCAAACATAGGTCCTCCACTGCTCTCTGATACAGCTCCCCAGTGAGACTCACTCAAGACAGTTTTCAAATTATATCCACCTGAAATTTAGGTGCACATTATACCATAGTTATGGCACCATGTAAGTACCTAAATCATTTCCAAATGATTCCAACAAAAGGCCATTTGTGGTTTAGTCTTATAAAATCAAATCTAAGATAAACTATACAGAACTATACTGGAAACATTTATCAGAAAATGGAATTACAAGATTATGTGCTGAATGTTCCAATCAGACAAATCGATCAGGCTCTTAATATGCAGGAGTCCCTGAACTCCCCCCACCCCATCCCATAGTTGCTACATGTCCTCTGAGTCTGTTGCCGTTTAGTTCTCACTCCACTTTGAAATTAAAATTTTATCTCATCACCACTACCCCAGTAGTTTATGAAGCAAGCTGGTCACATAAGAGCCTTACATTTTAATTTATTACGTGTGGCATAGTTTTGCATATTTTTGAAATTAAAAATTACAATAAAAAGTTTAAATTTACAATTATTTATTTATAACCAAATATTTACAGATCGCCAACAGTTGCATTGTTATATGGATCCATTTGGGATCCCTAGCCCAGGGTGAATGAAGAATCTTGAATAAAGTACATCTAATAACCTAAGCAGACAAAAAGGAGATTATGATCACCAGAATAAATGCAAACAGTTTACTATGCTAGGAAGCTTATAAAATATTTACCAATACTCAAGTGTACAATATCTCTGTAGTTACAAAGCTTGGGATCATTTTCATTATTTGCATTTTTAATTGTATGTGTAGTTCTCAAGCACAGATTTGTTATCAAGTTTCATGAATGTACCGTAAGTGATGTGCTATATGTCAACAAGTACTTGTGATATATTTTATGCTTAATTAAACTAATGCTTCTAAGATCCAGTTTTCAAATACTTTTTACAATAAGAGAGGAACCACAGTAGAAAATATTTTATTTAAGAATAATACATAGTTAGCAAACAATTAAACAGCCAATGCCTCAGTTGGAAGAGTTGTTCAGAATAGCAGATATGTATCACATTGGGATTTTCCTCTTTCTACAGAATGGAGAGAGAGCTGACAATCTTGAAACCTTTTATTGAGATCCTGTTCAGACACGTTCAAAGTATCAATAAATTACTGCCTTAAAAGTGTGACCAATCCACTGGAATATATCTTTGTTACTGTTAGGGCTTGTCTTCACTAAGGGGAAGTCGACCTAAGTTACACCACTCTAGGGGCTTGTCTTCACTACCGGGGGTAGCTATCGATCTTTTGGCAATCGATTTATCGCATCTCATCAAGACGCGATAAATCGATCACCAGCGGCGCCCCCATCGACTCCGGAACTCCAGCTAGCCGAGAGGTGCAAGCTGGAGTCAACGGGGGAGCATGCTGCTGACTGCTGCCACCATGAGGATGGCAGATAAGTCGGCTGAAGATACGCCAACTTTTGCGTATCTTCAGTCGATTCGCCCTCCCCCTCCCCCAGTGAAGACCAGTCCTAGGTACGTGAATAACATAACTGGAGTTGCCAGAGCTAAGGTCAATTTAACCTGGTGTCTTCGCTGTGCTGTGTCAATGCGAGATGCTCTCCCGTTGATTTATCTTATCCAGCTGGAGTACTGGAGTCTACCAAAGCATGTTCTGCCATTGATTTAATGGGTCTTCACTAGACCCGCCAAATTGACACCCACTGCATTGATTGCAGCAGCATCGATCTCTCGGATAGTGAAGACAAGCCCTTAGTGTCAAATCCTGACCTAAGATTTATCAGTGTAAATCCACTATACCCCACTGACTGAAATGAATTTTTAGTTACCAGTGAGATCAGAACATCACTCTACAGGGAATACACTAGGATGCCTGAGGCTCCATCCACTTTACCCTGCCCATCTGTTAAAAAGAAAGCACTTTATTGAAATGGGTTTGCTGGGATTCAGCTGACCATTAGACATCAAATATACAGATACCTACCCTTGAAAGGAAAACCATGTTAAATGCCAGACTTTGGCATTATCCATATATAATTTGTATATCACGTGGCAAATCTGTTACATGGGCCAGTTGCCAAATCACCATCTCCCAATGAAGCACAGGTTTAAACTATTAATAGTCTGTCCTTAGAAGACTGTAAAGGACCTAACCTGAGGCAAAAATCCTCTATTTGTAAGCCATGCATGCTGAAAATTAACAATTGCCTTTTTCCTTTTACTACAATAGATTTCAATTCTGGGATAAAGGACCTTCTCTTATAGTACTGAACAGTGAGATAGGACTAAAAGTTTCATTGCTTGACTAGGTCATAACTGGATCATAATATCAGTATCTTCCTTGATAAGGAAAATTAGGTGTATACATTGGCTACATTAAATAAACCTTTTTGTGAATCAATCTCTTAACAAGACTCAGTACTCTGTAGAAAAGGTAATCAATTAAAATCATTTTAAATAAAATATTTTATTTTAAATAAATTAAAAAAATATTTTAAATTAGTGATCAGCTGTGTTGGATATACAGAGTGGGGGTTTTGAACAAGTTTGATTCTAATACCTCTTCTCCAGCTGAGTAGTACCTTATTCCACAACCACTAGTACAAGGTTTCTCACAAGAAAATTTTTGGTGGCCTTAGAGTGTGGCCACCAACTCTTGCTGATGGCCACTCTGACAATGTTTACTAAAATACTTAGTTAATTTTAGGAAAAGCAAATAAATGTAATGATAGAGAGGTGGGTAGGGAGGCAGTGGAGACCAGGTTCAACTGGGGTGGGGGGAAGCTGGGGCTGAAGCCCGAAGCCCCTCAGCTGGGAGATGGAGCCTGAAGCCCTATTGCTGGAGCCTGGCGCTTGCCACCCTAGGGCTGAAGCCAGAAGCCCAAGTCCCTCCACCCCTGGGAAGGTGGGGAACTCTCACCAGCTGCCGGCTCCTCTAGCATTTGTGGCTGCAGGGGAGGCACAGCAACCTCTCCCCTCTCCCCCTGCTCCTCTCCCCCTCCCACTCGGTGTCCAGGAAGCTGTGACCCCCAAAAAAGCCTCTGGTGGCCACATGTGTCCATCGTAGCTGCATTTGAGAAACACTGCACTAGTCCTAGTGACTACAGTGGGAATACTCATGGAGTAAGGCATTACTCAGGGTACACGTGGCAACATTAGCTGCAAAGAAATTTTAATTAAAAAAATACTCTAACCAGCAAAGTGGCTAGGCAGGTAATGTAATGTTAGAGAAATTCTGACATCATCTTGTAAGCATAAAAGGGGTTGGGAGATGGACAATGCAGGTGATAGTATCTATTTTGAGATCTTTAAAACAGTAGCAATTCTGGATGTGCACTAATCAAGTGTTTAACAACTAAGCAAACTATTATGAAATGAACACACAGGCCCAGATTAGGAATAGTCACTTACATGAGTAGTGCCATTGATTTCAATGTGACTACTCACATGAGTAACTTCTTACCAAAGCGAGTAAGAAATTGTGTCATCATTACCTCTCTGTAGCCCACTGTGGCACAACACAGCAGTGGCTCTGACTATGTTTCCCTCTTAGAGTCCTGCAACAGACATACCTTCTCCTTCTCTTAGAGGGCTACAAAATACCAGTAATTTGAAGGAAACTAAGTATTTCCATTTCATTTGAATATTAGGCCACAAATAAAGCTCCAAGATTCCAGTTTGTTTGTTTTCAATGAAGCATTCAGATGAAGTGCGACAGTCAGTTTGTATGTGTGGTCATTTCCCTGACATTTTATTTTGAAAATCTTTTCCAGCAACCTCTGTAGGGCCACATGTTATAAATGCCCCTCTGCTGGAATTTCAGCAAGGAAAGGCAGGGGGTTCGTCTGTTCAAATGTCATCCATATCATCTGCTTCCATCTGGTGTATCTAATTCTATTGAACGAGACCTGCTAGTTGTCTGCACCACCTATATGCGCTCAAAAGCTAAAGTCAAGAATTCTACCTCAAACATGACTGTTTGGCAACTTTTACCAGGGCCGGCGACAGGGGGGTACTATGGGTACAGCTGTACCGGGCCCCGGACTTAAGGGTACCCGTAGTCGTCCCCCCTTGTCGCCGAGCCTGTTGGAGGAGCGATTGGAGAGCGAGCACTGCTCCGCGGGGGCGGGGGCCAGCGAGCGGGGCTGGGGAGACCCAGGGCCAGGAGCCAATGGCAGCCCAACGGGGGGAAGAGGGGGAGCCGCGGAGCGCCGAGCCCATCAGAGCCGGCAGCCAGGAGCGACGCTGGGTCGCACCCCCACCCCAGGTATGTCTGGTAGCCGGCAGGGAGGCCAGGCTGGGTGGGCGGGGAGGAGGGCAGGAGACCAGGCTGGATGGGGTAGGCGAGGTGTGGGTGCGGGAGGGAAGGAGGTTTGGGTGGGGGGGAGGCTGAGCTGGGTGGGTCAGGCATGGGGGAGGAGGCTGGGTTGGGAGTGAGAGGTGGGAGGAGGTTAGGTTCAGTGGGATGGGCCGGGCCAGGCAGGGGTGGAGGAGGGAAGGCAGTTAGAGATAGGGGGAGGCTGGGCGGGGGTAAAGGAAGATCACCACCAACAGCGGGGTGGGCCAGGCAGGGATGGGTGGGGAGGGGAGGAAGTTAGGCTGGGGGAGGAGATTAGGTTGGGTGGGCCGGGTCAGGCAGGGGGGGCCCAAACGATCAGAGTAGGGGGCCCCAAAATTTCTGTCGCCGGCCCTGCTTTTCCCTGAATAATGTTTTGAGTCACAGTTTTGGATATCTGACCATCTTTTTCTGTGTGTTTGTCTGCTTGTTGGGGTTCTGTTAAAAACAACAAAAACAAAATAGTCAAAATATTTTATAAGATTCAACCAAAGATGGAAAATTAGTTTATCTTATTGTTGCAATCATTAGAAAACTATTTAAGTACTTGGTCAAAACAATTTAATTTTATTTAGTAGAAATATTTTCAGTTATTTGGGCACAAAGTTGATTTGGAGTTCTTAAAAATGGTGATTTTGATCATACAGTGATTTTAATGTCATCTTCAGTTTACATTACATGGATATCACTTATTTTTAGAGGTTAATTCTGTCTTTATCCAAGCAGGTCATCTTGAAGTGTACAAAGAACAAGAGTTGTAATAAAATTCATTCCTAATGGAGTCTTTCCTGACCATGAATGTACAGTTCACAGCAAACATCTGTGACCAAAATTATTTTTACAGGCCTCACTATAGAAATCAGTGACATGATTTCTATTGCAAAGGCACATTTTATGAGAAAGCAGGGAATTGCTTTGAGAAAGATAGAAGTCTCCAAGAAATAAGTCAGGTAGCTAAAAAGAGAAACACAGTGCAGAAGATTATTAGGATTGATGGTATTCGACTAAGGCATGAGAAATATAAAATAACAGAGTGCTGTGACACCTGTGTATTTTTATGTTTGATTTTGTAAGTAAATAGTTTAAGTGAGGTGAAACCTGGGTGTATGAAAGACAAATCAGACTCCTTGGGGATACAGTAGTCTGGAAAGGTTGAGAGCCACAGGCCTAATCTACTATTCATCTAACAGACAGAATATATTCTATTTCAGAAAAATAAAAGCGTGAAAGTGTCTAAGGCCAGAGAAGGCTCTCAGAGTGAGACAGGAGATCTTGCAGGAAGCAATCCTACAAAGAGACATCTGAAGAGGAAAGTCAGATTAAGATTTATGCATGTTCTTTGAACAAAGAAAAGTGTGAGATGTGAATATTAAACTTCATATGTATATTCTGTGTTGGGACTCAGTCCATTCACAATGTGGTTAACCTTATATATTAAAGGTGCATCTAGTATATTTCTACAATAGTACATAAAAAAAATCTTTCATTGCCTGAATCACCAATTCAGACACCTAATTTGAGCTTTTAGCCTAGATGACTACAAAACACACACTCTCATAGGACCTCTTTGCCATCTCATCCTTTTTCTAAAGGTGTTTTTGAAGATGAAGCTCTGATCTACAACACAAGTTTCTTGAAGGTCAGACTGTTTCTCCACAATGGTGTGTCTGTGGGCCACAGCTCTCATTTTCATTTTCAGAACCATAACACATTTCCTAAAAGCTAGCCTTGAAGAATCAAACTTCTCAGACACTCCATGCACTCAACACTAGTTTTATTTTACAAAAGAATGAGAAAGACATGTTGCCAGCACCTCGAAGATCTCCCCATATGTTTATTTCCTGGATAAACAACAAAACGAATATTCTAAATGTGACCTAGAAATCAACAGCTTATACAGCCTGCCTCCAGAAGGAGCGGCAGTTTGTATCAATGTGGGGTTGTTATGTCTAAAAATAGCAATAGTAATAGAGATGCCAATATCTAAATCTATTAATATGCACATTTGAAGTAAATGTTTTAAGACTACTGGTGTGCACTGGACTAAATGATCATGTTGAAAGGATAATACAACATGTATTATAATGTATTGCTAAAACAGGGCCTATTCTTCATAAATAGTAAAATCTGACATTTATACAGTGATGGTATTAGCTGAAGTAATTACCTCTGAATGCACTTTTCCAACATCACATGATGGCTGTCTGTCTCACACCAGCCACCAAATTGTTTACAATGAATTACGCAGACAATTGCCTTAAATGGGCGATTGTGACAGTCTGAAATGTGTGTAACAAATCTGTAGGTGAAATTATGGAAACTCTCTGATATTATGTCCTGGAGACTGTAAATAGACAAAGGTGACAAGACAGGTTTCTTCTATATAAAGGGGAAAGAAAATATGGTGGCTGATTCTATGCACTTTTTTAAGGGGGAAGGTGTGATCCTAAGAACATCCCAGTCCCAGAAGGGGCTCACTGGTAACGGGTAATAAGTTTCAGCTGGTCTGACTAAATCAGTGTACCCCAACTCATGATGGTTGTAATCTGTATCTCAAAGGTTTCATGTAATATCACTGGAAAACTAATAACTCATTGATTATTAATATTCGTGAGTGATGTATGCATGAGGTGTGTATTAAGGGTTATGGACAAATGCTGGAATTATGACTAAAATATGTTTAAACCAGGCATGTCAGAGGGAGTTGGTAAACAGGTCTGTCCTAGACAAATGAATGTGTATTGCTTCCTTGACCAACCTGATGTTCAGGCAGACCCAACAAAGGTCTATTTATATATTAGGCAAACAAATATATCAAGCTAACAAAGTGGAGAAAGAGACAGAATGTCATCTACAGCCAGCAGGAGAGAGAAGTTTGGTCTGGGTTTTACTTACAAAGAAAGTATTGCAAATGTTTACTAATCTATACAGATGGGGGCTGAACCTCAAGTGATAAGCCATTGGATCAACTGAATGCATACAATATTACAGTGTTATAAAAGTGTATAGAGTGAGGTATTTTATGAAAGCCTATGATTCCCTGGTGATTAATATATTGTGAAATGTATATAACACCACATAAGCAATTATAGATGCTAATTGATATTATGCTTTAAAGCCTGTGGCCAAACAGTGAGAAACAGGTTCCCTTCCAGACAGGGGAGAAGGCAGCTGCCTACCTATTGCCAAACAAATTAAGCAAGAGGTGACCAGAAGACCCATTTACATTTAAATAAGCAAGGGGATAGAAACACCACAGAAAGGGAAGAACAGCACAAGGTCATCCTAGTTCAAGCTCATTGTACTCTGGAAGATATAAGCAAAAACAGAAGCCATCTTTGGCAACCATTATGAGACAGAAACAAGGGAACAGAGCTCTTGCAAGCTGAGAAAGGTCCTTCACCCAAAGTGGGGCTAAAATATCTGGAAACTGAATATAGGTGAGAAACCTATTTAACTGAAGATCTTTCATCTAGGAAGACAAAGGAAACCAACCTTGTACTTCTATAGAAGGTCCTCACTAAGGAAAAAATCAGCCATGGCTGGGAAGTAGAATAACTGGTGAAAGAAACCATCTTGAATAAAGCCTGTACCTTGCTAGATTAAGTTTAGACTTTCAGATGAATGTTTTCACTTTTATTTGCATGTAACCCTTTCTAACTTTATTCCTTTTACCTGGTATCATTTAACCTGGGCCTTACCCGATTTTATAGGGACAGTCCCAATTATTGGGTCTTTTCTTATATAGGCTCCTATTCCCCCTACCCCTGTCCCGATTTTTAACACTTGCTGTCGTCACACTGGTCTTATTATTATATGTGTTTTATTCTTTCGGCAAACCAACTCAGTACGGTGTATGGCAAATTGCCAGCACTATTATGATGGGTCCCGCTCTCTCTTCTTGTGGGGGGGTTCAGGGCACCATTTCTTGCCCCTGAACAGGGTATTAACTGCCCCACTGGGATCCTAGAGGAGGGGGAGTGGAGAGGGAGGGACTTGGACCCACCCTTTACTCCCGGTCCCAGCCCAAGGGCCGATAGCGGTAAACCACTTGAACTAGCTATTCATTCCCCTGGGCTACTTCCCTCTCCTACCCTTCAGCTTGTGGGACTTCCTGCCCTCTCTCTGCACAAGCCAGGTGCCCCTTTACCTAGGGTCTGGGTCTTCTTAGCTCACCGCAGCACTTCTCCAAACTCTCCTCTGCTTTCCTCCAAACTGCTCTCTGCTCCCACACCAAACACTCTGTTTCAACTCCTTCAAACTGCTCTCCGCTCCAATTCCAATCCACTCTGCTTCAACTCCTCCAAAATGCTCTCCGCTCCAACTCCAATCCACTCTGATTCAACTCCTCCTATCTGATTGAAGCGGGGGGGGGGGGGGGGTTAATCATCTGACTGGCTTCAGGGGCCTTAATTGGCTCCAGGTGCTCCAACCAACTTCCAGCAAACTTGCTTCCCTCTACAGGGAATAAGGCTTCCCTCTAACACTCTCCTGCTGCCCTCTGGCCATGCTGTATCACAGGTGTTTGCAGAGAAGGGTGTATTGACCCCAATTAAGTTAATAAGTTGTGATGTGCTTTTGTCTCTTAAAAGGAAAAAATGAACCTTATTATTTCTCTGAACTATCCAGGAGAGGGACAATGAGGATTGAATTTGGGAACATTCAGGATTTGGAGTCACCATGCTGTTGTAACCAAGGCAGTGGAAGCCAGAGTGACACTGTGGGACTGTTGGAATCAGAACTGAGGAATCAGGGCTGGCTAGCACAAAGACACCCAGGGTGTGACCTCCATGTTTGTAGACTAGCGGGGAGCTACAGCAGCAAATCATGGTAAGGTACCCCACTGGTCTGGATTGCACCATAAACCCTATGACAGCTTCAATCATGATTGCATAGTACATTACTTTACATGCCTTGTTTCTCACTAGGATCTTTTACCTAGAAATGTGACTTTAATTCATTATTTATTTTCAGACAACATTAGTCGAAGCAGCAAGATCCTAGGCACTGACTTTGCATCACAGCGGATACTGGGTAAGAGAATAAACAACTTTCTACTTCAAATTTTAGACATGTACAGTATGAGGTGTCCTCAACAATATCAGGAGTGCCACTGGCCTGTTGACCATGGTATCTTTGGAGGTGTTAGAGAACACCACTAAAATTATTTGTATGGATACCTGATAGACAATGTTTCTTTTGTCTCCTTCCCACAGTTTTGTAGACTTCAACAGCTGTCACCTATTTCCTAGGGAGGGCATGATGCCAAATGAGCATCTCTTTCCTTCAGTGAGTATCTGAGTTCAAAAGACCAAGATTGGCTCATTTGCAACTAGCAACCTAGTGGCGAAGGGGAATAAACAAGAAATATTTCTACTATATATAAGCAATTTCCTATCTTGCTTCTCTCCATCCCTACCAAAAAGCTATCCTTTCCCACATTTATTATTACACAAGAATCAACTTGACAAGAATTATTAATACTGGAAACAAAGTGGATTACAGTAAACCCTCAATTTTGCAGACCTCGATTTAATGGACTTTGGATTTAACGGACAAAATTTCCGGTCCGTATGTCATATGTGAAACTTAACACCCTGTTAATTTTAAAATGCTTTTAACCAAGATTTGCTTATAATTAAATTTAACAGCTTACTTTTTGTTATTAATTCACTGTTACAGTAGACTCCTGTTTATCCGGGTGCGGGTTAACTGGGCTGCGGATTAACCAGGATGTCTAAACGGGTCGGTAGGGGAAGCCCCAAAGTGGCGGCGGGCTCAGCCTTAGCCTGCCACTGCTTTGGGGCTTCTCCCACCGGCCCCTTACGAGCTGGGGTCTCAGCCTGCTTTCAGTCTGGGTGTAGGAAACCCAGACTGGCAGCGGGAGCTGAGACCCGAGCTGGCAGGAGCCTGGGGGGAAAGCCCAAAGCGGCAGCAGGCTGAGTGCTGAGCCCGCCGCCGATTTGGGCTCTCTCCCCAGGCTCCTGCCACCCACACCAGTCAGCTCCCGCTGACAGCCTGGGTGCAGGGAACCCAGGCTGACAGCGGGAGCAGACTGGGGCAGGAGGCAGGACCCTGGCTGGCAAGGGGCCAGAGGGGGGGAACCCCAAAGTGGCAGCGGGTTGAGCGCTCAGCCTGCCGCTCCTTTGGGGTTTCCCCCCTCTGGCCCCTTGCCAGCTAGGGTCTCAGCCTGAGCAAGCCTGGGTGTAGGAAGCCCAGGCTGGCAGCGGGAGCTGAGACCCCCAGCTAGCAGGAGCCTGCGGGGAAACTCTAAAGCAGCAGCGGGTTGAGAGCTCGGCCGCTGCCGCTTCTCAGCTCTCTGCCGCTTTAGACTCCCCCCCTGCCCACCTCCCCGCAGGCTCCTGTCAGCAGTGGGTCTCAGCTCCCGCTGCCATCCTGGGCTTCCTACACCCAGGCTGGCAGCGGGAGCTGACTGGGGCAGGCAGCAGGACCCCGGCTGGCAGGAGACTGGGGAGAGAGCCCAAAGCGGCGGCGGGTTGAGCAGTCAGCCTGCTGCCGCTTTGGAGTTTTCCCCGGTGGATCCTTGCCAGCCGGGGTCTCAACTTGCCTCCAGCCTGGGTGTAGGAAGCCCAGGCTGGCAGCAGGCTGAGACCCCGGCTGGCAGGAGCCTGGGGGGAAAGCCCAAAGCGGCGGCAGGCTAAGTGCTCAGCTGGCTGCCACTTTAGAGTTTCCCCGCAGGCTCCTGCTAGCCGGGGTCTCAGCCCGCTCCAGCCTGGGTTTCCTACACCCAGGCTGCAGCAGACTGAGACCCCAGCTCATAAGGGGTCAGTGGGAGAAGCCCCAAAGCAGCGGCAGGCTAAGGCTGAGTCCGCGGCCGCTTTGGGGCTTCCCCTACCGACCCGTTTAGACATCCCGGTTAATCCGCAGCCCAATTAACCCGCGCCCGGATAATCGGGAGTCTACTGTATAGAAAACTTTTCTGTGAAATTAAACTTTTCATCCATACTTAATTTTAATTACACAAACATGTCTACATAGGTAAAAACAGGAAAAGTAACTAATTTGTCAATTTTTTAACATACGCATTCGGAAAACCTATTTTATTATATAACGCACTTTCGGCTTTAACGGACACCCCCTTGCCGAATTAGTCCGTTATATCGAGGTTTTACTGTACTAGATAATTTTATATTGTTATCTTGTATTATTATAATCCCTTTTTGGCTGGATATGAAAAGTGACTCTTGGAACAGTTTGTTCAAGTGCCTCTCTCTCACTTCCTACCACTGGACAACATTGTGCTCCTCAGGTGCCACTAAGAATCAGCTACAAACAGTACTGATGTCAGTACTTTTCAGAATGACAATGATAAAACAAGATTTCATTCTATACTTTACAGCTTTTGCCTTGAGGCCCTTGCTCCTAAAGCTGGCTGGTGATCCTAGTACACCCATCCTTGAATTTCATACACTGTTACAGGCTGGTGTTCGTTCAAAAAACACCTCTTATGCCACTAGGGATAAAGTGAAAAGCTCCACTATAAGTAGGAGTTGATAAGACTCAATATGAGTCCTCAATATGAGTTTACAGCTTTCAAACATCTGCCTTTGGCAAACTATCTAATTTTTTCCTTTAGTGTGTCAGTCAAAATCTCTAAATAAAACAAATTCAAAGGACCAACAGCACTGAAATTTGACAGCCAATATCTTAGAAACTCATTTTTAAAGACATAAATTTTGGCTAATTACAATAATCCACAAAAGCCATTTCTCATTATGGGGGACATTTTCTTACGAGATATCAATTTTATACCCTAAATTTGTATATACTTTATCTATTTATGCTAAAGAAATTTGAACTAAAGCCTCTGGAACAAATAATCAGTGACGCTTATTTGTTTTAATTAATTTCTTACCTCTTTTGTGAATCTAGAAATACAGATAAAAGTGTACAAATAACATTCTTTTTAAAAAAAAGTTCTTTCAAAGACAAAGAGAACTAAATTTACTAAGCCAAACACATTTTTAACTGCTCAAGTAGTGAGAATTTTCAGAAAGACTTCCGAAGCTCAGGAAGATGGCCATGGATTGTTCTACAGCCTTGGTTTCTTTATTTCCTCTAGGAAAGTGTGCTGCAGTCGATGATATCCCACATAGCATTATTCTATTCTGTACAGTAAGGCACAACTGCTACATATTTGCAAAAACAAAGCTTAAATAAGTAACTAATGGGCGCAATTTGGGGTCTAGTTGTCTTTGCAGGCAAAATTTTAAGAATGTAATTGAGTACAATAAATATTTTTACTTGGAGAGAAAATAGTTCCATGGACTGCTTTAGATGTCTTTTATTAAAATTTGTCTTTGACTCCAACCTACTAAGGGCTGGTGATGAGCGAATTCTATCCTAGTTATAACTAATTTTATCTGAAAAATCTGCTGATAGCATTTTGAAAACATGGTCTGACTAAATTGAACTCTTACTCCGTTTGACCAAGGAAACTGAATGCCTACCAAGGGAAGAGGTTAGGACAGGACCACACTTTTGAATAAACGTGATAGTAGAAGGCAGAATCCATTAATTTAACTGAAAGGGAAAGAGAGGGCTCTTTTTCTTTAAAGTGGGATAAAGAGCTAGAATACAGTGTGTAGTTCTGATTAGAGGTTACCTAATGGCCTTCTCTAAAAGGCACAGTATTCTAATAAAGTCTCTGTAATATATGCAGTATATTGAAAGGTGATTTACGCCTTTGAAGAGAAAATCCTACAACAGAGGTCCAGATGGAGGAAGACACCAAAAAGAAAGTTTGGTCAATGTTTGTACATCTCTTAATATGTAACTTTGTTGATTTAATGCTTGGGTTTTTTATAAATACATAAAGCAAAGCTAGGTGAAGCCAAACTGTCTACCCTCTCTTTGGAACAGTGGTTCTCAACCTTTCCCGACTGCCGTGCCCCTTTCAGGAGTCTGATTTGTCTTGTGTACCCCAAATTTCATCTCACTTAAAAACTACTCGCTTACAAATTCAGACATAAAAATACAAAAGTGTCACAGCATGCCATTATTGAAAATTTTCTTACTTTCATTTTTACCATGCAATTATAAAATAAATCACAACCCCAGGTTGAGAAACATGGCTTTAGAAGATTACTTTGAGATTTATGTCAACACTTTCTAGAGTCAGCAACTGTTTAAAATTTCCCAAAATAAAAGATTGATGGCAACACTGCACAAGTTCAACGATTACTTTAACCTAAGGATGTATAGTTAAATTGCTTTTGCCTCAATTCAGTCAGTCAGCATTAAAGCCATTATGTTATTTTGTCCCAACCATCTTCTTCAGTCCTAAACTCAATTTATGTTTTGAGAGACGATTCTACAGGCCACTCTTGTTTTTCCCCTCCTTTCTACTCAAGCAGAAACTTGACAATATTGAAATGCTCCATCCTGCTAACAAGCAGTAGGGGAGAAGAAACCAGCCTCTTCCTCTCTCCCACAACACCCCATTAGCAACATTTCTAACCTAAATATAGTTTCTGAAAGGGAGGGAGGAAGAAAGTTCCAGGGCCTTTTCTAGGGCAACGATGAGTCCAACTTCATTCCAAATATTGAGGAATCTGCAAAGGGACTAACAGCCCTCAAAGTGGTAATATTTTTCTCAGCTGATGCCCCTTCTCTCAGATTCACTAAGAGTACTATTCCCCTCTCACATCTGGCACCAGGCCAGTCATGTGACTAGTCTCTTGTAGAACCAGAGCTTTAGAGATAATCCCTAGAAAACACCACTGAATGTTTGTGTACAATGCCAGCTCTATCCAGCTGTTCAATAAAATATTTCCTTGCACATCTGTCCTATTATCTTGTGCTGACTTGAGAGCAACACTACACAACAGTTTTGCACATGGTAGTATTAACCAGTTGAATCTGTAAAACAGTCCAAATAAATAATTGATTGGAATTTATTTTACATAGCTATAGTTCATTTTATAGTGACCACTAGAAGGAGCATCAAAATTGGCTGGTGGTGGAGGTGGTGGTCATTTAAAGGTGGATCACAATTGTAATCAATATATTTGGGGATATTTTTGGTGGTCTTTTAATTCAGGATTTTGCCTAATAATGGTGGTTGCTTGTACCAGTTTTTCTGTGCTATACATACCAGCACTTATTCTTGTTGAAGCTTATGGTAATAACAGCAATTACCATTGATGAGCAGCTTTGGTAACATAGGGGATATATTGATCACAAGTGATAAGCACAGTTTTATCTGCCATGCTAGTTGCAGAAAAATTGTACAGAAATTAATTCTAAAATTGGATTTCAACAAAAGAATATTATTACATCCGTCTACTCATATGAATAAATGTACAAATAAAAAGGTCCGGGATTAATCCAAAGCCTGGAACCACACAGAACTCACTTGCTTTGGGGTAGTTATACAAAAACTGGATGGCTTGTTTTATGTTCAGTTTTTCTGCCCTGTGAACCTCTCAGAAAAACCTGGATGTGAATTCTTTTGCTCAGTCTGGTTAAGGAACTCTTTAGCCAAGTTCACTAAGTAAGTTCACATGGTATACATCACAAGGTAGGTTTTGAATTCTCGATCAGATAAGGGCCACATGATCAAGAGGGCCACCAATAGTGCAACTTGAAGTTGGGGTCAGAGGGTGAAGTCCACCCTGCTCACACCAAGCCGACATAAACAGGTTTGCCGGGAAATTCTGTCAGGGGGACCTAGAAATCAGCACAATTCATGGATGAGCTGCAACACAGTCAATCCATAGACTCCTATGTGGAAGTTTTGAGCTACTGGGCACACACTCACAAATCTACCAAGCTAAGGTTTCCTACAGGCCCAGCAGTCATAGTGCTGAAGTCCTGGCCTATCCCCAACAAGCAGCTTCATACCCAGCTATTCAGAGTCAGGATAGAGCTCATCTATATATCACTCTAGTGGTGTAGTACACTGCATGCAGTTCATCAGTAGAGTGTAAGCAGCGTCTGACTCTCTGCAGAGAGATTAATCTCATCCAGAGATTGTTTGCTAAACTGTGCAAACTGAGTTTACAAAAGCCAAAACCACAAAAAAAATATTTGTGTTTCTTCATACACAGAATCATAATCTTTATGTAGTTAGGGATGCAGGCAAGAAGTGAAGGAACCCAGGAAGATATGTTTTTGTTGGGTTGTGTTTTGGTGCCTGTGGCAAAAACCTCCATCCCTGCGTGATAACTATCCTTCAGTTTTGCATTTTTGAGATTACCAGACTGTTGAGCCTAGGGTGACCTGATGTCCTGATTTTTATAGGAACAGTCCTGATCCTTTGGGTCTTTTTTCTTATATAGGCTCTTATTACCCCCCATGTCATGCCAATTTTTTCACATTTGCTGTCTGGTCACCCTAGTTCACACACACACACACACACACACACACACACACACACACAAGCAGGGATATTTTTCTTTCTCTGCATGTCAGAGAGAGGTACTATTTATAACTGCTGTTCCATAACACCTGCCAAAAGATGAAGCATGTTAGCAGCAGTAACAAAGGCAGTCCATCATGCAAACAAACAGAATGCATCCAGCAGAAGTACCATTTCCAATAGGCTATAACGATACTTACAGTGAGCAAAGTCAGCACAGGTTAAACTATATCACTCTTCTGAAAGCACTACCTACAAACATCAAAGACGTGCTGCATTAAAATTAAATTGAAACTTAAAATATATACCATGGACTAAGCCACCTGGGTCAGATGTTGACACGCTGGTCTACATACATGATGATAAAAGTGGTGTAAATGAATGCAAAATCTAACTCATTAAGAAGCCAAGAGAGAGAGAAAGAGTATAGTGCAATATGTTGAAAGTAAAGGATTAATTGGCATGGAAAGAGGATGCACACAAGTAAGCTATATTTCAGTCATCATCAAACATGCACATAAGAGCCATACCAGCCAGTGACCACAGTTGATGTCATTGCACTATGCATCATGAAGTGAAGTTCCCAGATCTGCCTCAATCCTGCAAATCCACAAATTTCTGAGGCAGTTCTCAGTCCTGTCAGGTACGGTCAAGGCATTCACTTATACCAGCCAACCCAAATGAAAACCTATAAATGTTTACACCACAGCACTCTAGCACATATTCTGTACATGCTACACACTCCGGAGACTTATTTTAGGAATATTAAATAGGAAGTGTGTGACTCTTTGTCCTATCCTGCCACTTGTAAAGTCAAGTATCTCACCCATGTGCAGCTGCAGGAGCTGCTATGCAGCCACATGTGAATTCCCCTAGTGAAACAGACTCACACATCTCTATCTTCCTGAGCATGGAGTCAGCTACATGCAGCACCCACAGAAGACCCCTGCACACAGGGCATTCCAGGGTGTGTTCAGAGTATGCTGGAAGCAAGCTAAAAGAGGAAGGGAACATGTCAGGAAGAAGGAAGCATGACTGAGACCAGTTCCCGTGCCCTAAAGATTCCCTGCTTCCACAATGTCCATAGGGTCTATGGCAGGAGGAGGCACAAGTTAGGGCAGGCTTCAGACTATTATAGCCGGTACTGAGGCCAAAAAGGAAAGCATGCAACTAATTCATTTTTAAGACCTCTGTTAATCACCCAAAATAAGCCAGCTTTCTAGGAGGAGAAGAATTCTGCCTCTGCATCATGTTCCCTCTTCCCCCTAACCCTCATGGAAACCCCTTGAGAGCTCCTATGCGTTCAAGCTCTCTGGACCTGTGAGGTGAATGGTGAAATAAGAAGGGAAGGAAGATGGAAGGGTATTTTTGCCACTGCAGGAGCAAGCGGGGCCATGTCAGCTTCCCGACCATGCTGCAGAACACTACTTTAAAAGGACTTCAGGCAACAACTGTGGTCAGAGAAGGTAGAAGACATCCTCTCCAACAATAACTTGGAGCCAGATGGCAAAGCAGCACCTCAAGTGATCCACAGGCTTTGAGAGCTGGCCTCCAGCACACCAAGCCCTCCATCTCCCCAAATGACAAAAACATTTCATAGAAAATTCTGCAATTCACATCACATGCCAGTGAGGAGAGAGAAAGCAAGACCCTCAGTTTTTATTCAGTCTTTAACTAGAAAACATCAGGAGGAGTTTGCCTATTTAAGAACCTTAGGATTTGGCTCCCAGCCATTCTTTAGTCATCATTAATCTCATTTTCCGTGTTTATTAATGGACCTATTTTCACTTTTTCCCTTGATACATTTATTAAAGCCCTTATTTTCCCCTTAACTCCTTTGCTAGAATTAATTCATTTTGCATTTGTTCTCCCTTTTTTTCCCCCCTGGCAATTTACTTGATTCTGATGATTCCTTTTTTTGGTTGTCTTCCCTTTCCCTTTTCTTTTCAAGGCTGTTTTTTCTTACCTCGGATGTTTAACAGACCCTCATGAAGCCACTTGGATGGGTTTTGTATTTCTTTCATTCTTTTTCAATGGAAATGTGGTCTGTTTGGGCATAATTGTGGTGTCTCTTAGGATTCCTTGACTTCTTACTGCAATGGGGGATTTTTATCATTCCTCCCTTTCACTTTACAGGTTAGATTTCTCAATTTCCCCTGAACTTGTTTGTATTAATTCTAAAACTTCCATAATGTTAAATTTTATTACAGTATTTCTTACCATGTTGAATTCAAGAAGCTTGTAGTCACAGGTTCCAAATTCCTATTTGAATATACTCTTAATCACTTCCTCCTTATTAGAAAGAAACAGTTACATAGTCTACCTTCTTAATCACCAGCTACCATCTTTCTGCTGATACAGCATGTTTGGCAGTGTTTATTACCCATCACTGTATCTGGCTACTTTAAATCCCCAGTGAGGATTGTATCATATGCCTAAAGTATTGGTCCAGGAATTTTGTGATTATTGTTCTCCTGTCCTGGTGTTCTAAAGCAGATGCCCTCTGGGTTTCATTCTTTGCAAACTTACCCAAACAATTTCTCCATCATATTCTTTACCAGTTTAAACATTTGGGATTTTTTTACTATTTAAAATCTCAATAGTAATTATAATGTCTTGCGGATATAGCATTTAGTGTGCCCGGGTAGAAAGAAAAATTGCAGATATAGTGGAGGGGAGGGGTGAACTCAGAACAAACACATGGAGGGGGAAAATCTCATCATATATTTAATCTAACCTAATGAAGATCAGAA
The DNA here is from genome assembly GCA_032164245.1 of Sternotherus odoratus. Classification (NCBI taxonomy): domain Eukaryota; kingdom Metazoa; phylum Chordata; order Testudines; family Kinosternidae; genus Sternotherus; species Sternotherus odoratus. Next base: position 60,522,105 of record JAVMKO010000004.1, read on the forward strand.
TAAAATATATATATGATCACAAATGCTAAATTAGCTGAAGAATTCAGAGGAGACATGTCTAGGCAAAAGTAACCATTAATACACAAATATGATAACACAGATTTGGCATAATGTGTTTCTTTTCTATATCCACAATCCATTGCTAAGAGTGATTATTAATACTCATATAGCACTATTAATGTGCACGCCACTTTGCAGCTGCCTTGGAAAATGCAGTTATTGCACTGAAGAACTTGTTATTAAAACTCATGTGAATTATATGCTGAATAAGTATCTGCCTGTGAGCTACACAAGAGATCTTATATATCAATACATATTACAAATATCTGTTATTTGGCAGCTATAATTAATAAGTAATTTGACATCAAAATAAAACCCGTCATGGGAGACTAAGATTTAAGAAACCATGCTAGCTAGATTGATGTTTTCTACCTTGCCTTTTTATAGATGTAAGCAAAATGAATGAGTTACCAAGACAACCATTTCTGAAGATCAGATTGACAAAATTTGCTCAGAAAAAAAGTGCTCCTTAAAATGATTCTCTGGCTGAAAAAAACAGATATTATGTAAATCTAGATTATCCTTGCGATTTAAATTATAGCAATTCCAATTTGCACCTATTCATCCTATGTCAGTCACTGTTCACACCCCACAGTTGTCTTTGTTGAAATTAAATTGTGCTTGATATATCACATTCTAGAATGTACAGTCCAAAGCCTAGGCAAAGCTGCATAATGGTCAAGCCATTCCATTAATACAATTTTTTGCATAGTTCTTCTATAACCCTGATTGGTGTTGCTGGGTATCGGAGTGTTGACTTGTTCTCAAACACACTATTACTTATCGCATTTAGCGGCAAAAGGCTAAAAGCTCAACACCACAAAAGCTGGGCTAGAACGATTAAGTGTTTGGCATTCGAAGTATCACTTCTTTTTTCCATTCCTTGTACAATCCTCCTAGTGCCCTTTGTACATAAACCAAAGAGGATGGTCTCAGAAGGTCAGAGAGCTTACCATTTATTTTGTCACTATTCCACCCATGTCCTTCCCTTTCATCCCATCCCATCTGACATCATCACTTGCAGTTTCCATTTCTTATTACAATGAATGTTAGGAATTAAATGATGTGCTAAGAGTAGCACAGAATAAAACTTTCTTGCCAACTGCATCACAGTTGTGATATTCCTCAAATACTGATGAGTCAGATACCAGGAATCTGCCTTATAGTACTAACTCAACTTAGATCTTCCTCCTGGTAGCAGACAACAGTATTATCAGCTAAGACACTGGTAAAAAAGTGAATTGAAAAAAAATTACTGGTACATTTTGAGTCAAATTGTGAAGTCCATGCTCAGGCAAAGCTACTACTGACTTCAATGAGAATTTAGCCTGAAGGATGATTACAGAATTTTGCCTTAAATACTACCAAAAGGGAAAGGTTACTTTCCTTTTAAATAAATGAACTTTGTTTTAAATGAAAAGGGAAAGGGAAAGAAAAGAAAAGAAAGAGAAAAATCCAAAATCCATATAGATGAAAATCATAAAGCAATACATTATGAGCCAAGTTCAGGCATGTGGAACAGAATATAGAATCCAAGGGCACTAAAGCTGGTACAGTAAAACCTCCATTTAACGGACTAATTCGGGCGAGGAGGTGTCCATTAAATCAAAAAGTCAGTTATTTAATAATTAAAAAAAATGAGCTGTCAGAGCAGCAGCCCGCCCACCACAGGGTCGGGACGACAGCTCTGCAGCCTGGCCGCTGCCGGGACCCGGGTGGCAGCCGGGAGCCGGCAGCCAGCCCGCCCGCTGCCTGGACCCGGGCGGCATCCGGGAGCCAGCAGCCAGCCCGCCTGCTGCCTGGACCCGGGCGGCAGCCGGGAGCTGGCAGCCAGCCCGCCAGAAATAGATCAGGAATGCATCAGACTTGCTCAGAAATTTTGTCCGTTGCATCCGAAGTCCGTTAAATCGAGGTCCGTTAAATCGAGGGTTTACTGTATTTTAAAAAATTGGGTAAAGCATGCCATTCAAAGAGAATACATACATTCTCAGTTCAGATCACAAAATATTTCTTTAATAATTGAAGTTTGATGTTAAAATGAATACATGAAACTTTACAATTGGACGAAGTTTTAAGAAACTACCATTTGTTTCTGTACGTGTGTACATGCACCTGTGTAAAGTTTTAAAACTATGCACTTTTGGCTTCTTAATTCATAATGTTCAGAGATTTACTTTTTAAATGACCAAACTTATTTTACATTATAAAATATGCCCATAGCTCCTCTTGAAGGGATCTGCAATTTCTTTCACCAAAATTTATGGGAAAGATCAAGAGCTACAGATGGAGCAGTTTTTCAAAGGCTTGAGTCAAAAGACTGATGAATTTTGGCAGATGAAAGATGCACATGTTGTGAGGAGATGACTCTCCCGTGGAGAGACAGGAAGGTGATCTGAGTGCACATCCACCATGTGTAGTTCAACCAAGAAAATTATGCATAGATTTTGTAGAAAAGTATTTGCCAAAATTTTAAACACCTGACAATAGCGTTTTACAGTGCAAGAGCTGAAAGAAATGTTAAAAGTTTACTGTCAAGTCCTTTACAGCAGAGGTTAAATATGCAGTTAAAGTTGTACATCCTCACAGGGAAAGTGGTTCTAATTCCAAATTACTTATTTATCTTTTAAAATATATCCTTCCAGCATTGAGTTATTTTAAAGTAAGAATTACATATGCACTTTCCATGTATATAGGATATGTTCTTGGCTTAGTTACAGGAGACCCGCAATAAATACTGAAAATGTTGTATTGATTTGGAATGATTCAGCAAGGTCAATTTAAACCCTAAAAATATATCAATAAATCAAAATAAGAATCACATTGCTATTAAGAATATACAACTTCTACAAAGATACACAGCATGTTCAGTTCTTAAAGCTGCTTAAAAGGCAGCTTTAATGTCTTTTTAATTGCAAGTAGCTACCTGTAACACTGTAATAAATATGTACATATGATGGTCCCAGTATTGAAGATCTTTCTCGGGAAAAATTTTCATTGATATTAGAGGAAATTGCGCCTGTGTAGGGGGATATAGAATCTAGCCCATTATCATAAAACCAAAATTTTAGTCTGACTGTGCAGTGCCATCTACTGGTCATGCTGTCCATTAGGTTGCCACTTTTAACTGTTTGTCCTGGAAGACAAACATGCACGTTGATAAGCGATGAGGTAACACCAACCCTAAAAGCTGTTTTGGAGGCCTTTAATATACAATTTATTTTGTAATCCAAAGATACTATCATGCATTTGGGATCCCTGTAACAAACACTATCTCAATGGTCAAAAAGGAGAAAATAGGGTGTTCTAAGATGCCCACTGAGCTCTTCAAGTTATTTTTAATCCTCTGTCTGTTTGATGACTGTAGAATAACTCACAAACCCAAAAACAGTTTATGAAAATTTATTCAGCTTTTAATATCAGTCAAAAATACATTAATATAATTAAACCTCCACAGTTATCCTGTAGTCTTGTCAGCTTTTTCTTCTTATTGCAATGTTTTGATGTTTGGTCTTTTGTGGTTTTTCTGCTACCTCTGTAGATTTTTACTGGACAGTTTCCCCACTTCAAGTCTGAAGCCTACAAGGCTGGCCATTTTACAAAAAGGACTTCAAAAAGGACTGTCTGCTAGCTGAGTGGTGACAGTATCCAGGAGACTTGAATTCAACGTCTGGTTTTAGCTTTTTTGCTCTTCATATACATCTTGATCCTGAAGGACGTTGAGAAAAATCAATGGGCACTACAGGTGCCTATTACAACTCAAGAACAGACCCTCTAGAAGTCCTTGAAGAAATGGCTCATACTCCTCACCAGTGATCCCTCTAGCATAGAGAATGAGAATGGCAGCAACAGGGTGCACATGAAGCCCGTTCCATTCCCTCTCCGCTAGAAGAGACTGATGACATGACAAACCAACAAAACGTCAAACGGGAGATAAGGATCCCTAGGTTACAACAGAGAGATGAGGGAGCTATTCCTGTGAGGAATACCAGGACGTTGAGTAAGAGTCATATCTTACTCTTTTCAAATCATTTACTTTATCCATTGGTAAGTATACAGCAAAATCAGCCTTTTTCGTCACCTGCCTGCTTATAAAATATTGGACTCAAAATTTCCAAATTCCAACTAATATACTAACAACTGTCAGTATTTCAACTTAATACTTACATACAGTGTGATTCATATGAATCTAATACTATCAAGAAGATAACTGTTTCTTAAGCTTCTGTGTAGTTAATGTAAAGGAAAAAATCTCACATGAGAAAAAAGGGGTGGGCCCTGCACTAGAGAGCTGTTACTGTTCAAATTCATGACTAATTACAATAGTTTTGCATGACAATTCTTTGTACGAAAAGGTAGATAAGGTCAAGGAAGTTTTAGATTATGATAAAACACATGACATTTAAAGGTTTAAAATCAGATTCTGACCAAACCATTCTCAGAACATAGAACCATAGAATCATAGGACTCAAATCATAGGACCTTGAGAGATCATCTAGTCCAGTCTCCTACATTCCTGGCAGGACTAAGTATTCTAGACCATCCCTGACAGGTGTTTGTCTAACCTGCTCTTAATCTCAGAAGATGGAGATTCAACAACCTCCCTAGGCAATTTATTCTAGTGCTTAACCATCCTGAGAGTTAGGACGTTTTACCCAATCTCCAACCTAAACCACCCTTGTCTTTTTTAAGCCTATGGTTTCTTGTCCTATCCTCAGAAATTAAGGAGAATATTTTTTCTCCCTCCTCCTTGCAACAAAACTGTATGTCTGTGAAAACTGTTATGTCCTCTCTCACAATCTTCTCTTCTCCAGAATAAACAAACCCAATTTTTCCATCTTCCCTTATAGATCATGTTTTCTAGACCTTTAATCATTTTTGTTGCTCTTCTCTGGATTAACATTGATCAAAGACACATTCTCTCATTCACAGCATGTGACTCAGTAAAGTGTATGAGGTGTTCTGTATAATGAACAGCATGCTGAGATGTAGTAATTTTAGCACTTTTGATCTATTATTAAATATGCCATCTCTTTCTGACTCTCTCCCCTCTGCCATTTTCTCTCTTTTATTTTGAAATCAGCCTGTCTGATGTTTCTTTCTAAAAGGAGTTAAGAAAATAAAAAAAAAAAATACTGGCTATTGTCAGTTCTATTAAAAATGTGAGGTTATAAGGAGTGAGAGAAAGAGGTGAACACTTCATCCGGGTCATTCATTCTCAACACAGGACTAAAATCTATATGATTTTATAATGTTTCTGGTCTAAAAACAATATTGTTAGGTGGTTGTATTCCAATACTGCATCTCTGAATCAGAAAGGCATATTCTGCGTCTGGACTTGGACTCAGACCTCATGTGTGCCTGCAGTGAAGAGATGTACTGTGAGGAGCTGTAATGCTAAATATGCTGTCCCACAAAAGCATACCTGTCAAGCTACCATCGTCCCAAATTGGGGCACAGCATGTGACATCAACCCAAAATGAGGCACATAAAGGAATTATTTACACAGGAACTGACGTGGAATTCATTCCTTCAGTGTAAACAACTCTTTCTATGACCTAACTTTAATAAATCTTTGTTGATGAGGTACATAATTTTCAACAATAAAAGCTAAGTGACACCAAAGTTAGGTGAAATACAGGTAACTTGGGACTAAAATGAGTGACGTCTCTCCAAGTCAGAGGTATGTGCAAATGTGAGATTAAATACTGAAGGTGCTTCTGCCTGTCCAGGCAGCTGATAAAGTTCCCTCAGCACCTGATAGTCTTCAGTTTCTTGAGGCCCAATTCCGAATAAAGAGCTTGAGTTGAGTAAAACAACATAGAAGTGCAGGAAAGGAAAGGAATATTTTTTGGCATAAATGACAGTTCCATCTAAGTTATAAGATTCAACATTTCTGTTATAAATAATTTACATTATTTTTAAAAAGAACAGATAAGAGGAAATTCTCCTCTCTAAATGTGCAGGCTCCACTGTCTAAGGTTATTTTCTGAATGACAGCTCAACTTGTCACATCTGCCTATGAACTTCCATTGTTACATATTTCATTTTGCAAGGCCCTTTGGCTCTCACAAAGATAAGCTGCTATATAAGCACAAATTCTTTCTAATTCATATATATTTTGAATGTACTACACATTCATTTTTTGCACAAGTTTCAGATTTTTTTTAAAAAGCACAAATCCTATGAATGTATTTAAATTGCTGTTAGGGTGACCAGACGTCCCGATTTTATCGGGACAGTCCCGATTTTAAGGGAATTATCCCACGTCCCGACCAAGGTATGGTCGGGATGCTGTTTTGTCCTGATATTCGGGACCTCGCGCTGACAGCCACTGCTTCCTGCCAGCAGGGCGGCTGATTCACTCGCCTGTCGGCAGGAGCACACAGCTGACTCTGCGGGGGAGGGGAGCTCTGCTTGCAAGCGCAGACAGGGAGGGTGGGAGGCAGAGAGCTCCCGGCCATCCCCCTCCCCCAGCCCTTCATCAGGGATCATCAGTCCCACCTACAGCCACTGCCCCAGGCAGAGAGTCAGGATGGGTCTCTCTCTGCCGGCACCTGGGCAAGCAGCTCCCCCTCCCCCCTCTGTACTGGCAGAGAGAGACCTGTCCTGACTCTCTGCCTGGGGCAGTGGCTGTAGGTGGGACTGATGATCGCTGATGGGCTAGGGGAGGGGGGGGGCGGGGGCTTTCTGTCCCCCCCCTCCCTCTGCCAGCGCATGCAAGCAGTGCACCCCCCCATACCTGGCCTCTAACCTTTTCCAGCCCCACTGCCCCAGCAGCTTTTAAATGGCCAGGTCCCTCCCCTCCGGAGAGGAGCACGCAGCTGCATGCTGCAGGGACTGGGCTGCTTGCAGAGGGGGCAGCCCACCCACCCCCATCCACCGCAACCCGGCTCCTGCCCCAATCCTGACCTGTCCCCAAGAGCCAGAGGGACCTGCCTTCTGGATACTTCCTGGGACAGGAGAACAGAGCTGCCCCAGGTAAGCATCGCTGGGACTCCCTACCTCAGCCCCTGGCAGGTCCCTCTGGCTCTTGGGGGAGGGAGCTTTGCATACTTACCTGGCTGCAAGCCCTGCTCCAGGCTCCGGCAGCTCCCACTGGCACTTTTCCCAGCCACTGAGAGCCACAGAGCTAGTCCTTTTGGCTGAAGAGTGTGGAGACCCCTTGTTGCTCTCACCCTAGCAGCCAAAGACCTCCCAGTAGGGCTGGTGAATGTGGCCAGAGAAGGGAGCAGGGTGTGATGGGATGAGTGTCTGGGAGGTGGGGCCGGGGGGGGGTGGGAAATGAGGGAGGTTTATATGTTTTTGGGTGCTAGCCAGTGGGGGCCCATTGGGGGGTGCTGGTGGGGGAGAGCCCTTAAAACTGCCCACCAACAAAGCCAGCACCTCTACTATCTTCCCCACCGCGCCACAGAAAACCTCCCGCAGTTTAAAACCACACAAGGCACAGCTGCACAAAAGCGCAATTGGAAAACAGGGGGGGCATGGTTATATGGTAATCACGTGGTGTGGCCGGGACCAAAGGTCGAAGCCGGGTGCGGGAACAGGCAGTTTGGCACTGCTGTTCCCCGCACACAAGGAAAAAAAGCCGCCCTCTCCCCCTGAAGTTCGAGTCACTCCTAGGGTGCCACCCACCACCCTTTATAAACCAAGTCATGCAGGGCCGTCAGGTCTTCCCTGCGTGTCTGGGGGAGGGGCGCAAAATAAAAACAACAACAATATAGCACTTTCAGATTATTCATTTATTTTCATTAAATATATAAACTAAATAATAGTATATTTAACCCCTGGCCCTGTGGATTCTACAACCCCTTTTTCTTTTTCAGCTTCCTAGGGCTGTGTGCCCCCTCTCATGGCTCTGATCAGGGCTGTACACCAGTGTCTGTTGTGTCCCACCCCTCCACTCATGCCCCACCCCCTCATACTTGATTCAGAGGGCCAATGTTCCCTGGAGGGACACAGCAATTACGAAGAGCAGGTACATTCTAATAATGTACAATGAGGGCATAATGCAGCCCCTAGGAAAATGTGACCTCACAGTAACAGCCCCCTCCCTCCCCCACACATACACCTGCAGTCCCCCCACCTCAAATAATGTGGTACCAACCTTAGTTTGGGAGAGTGATGGTAGGCATCACAGACCTCTTGAGGAATACAGTCATACAAGCTATGAATCCAATGAGGGTGCAGTGTCACAGTGTTCGAGTTGCAGTGCAAGAAGCAAAAAGGTCGCCCCGTTGGACAATGGAGTCAATTGTAAAAGCAAATGGGGATGTTTTCAAAGGTAACAAATACATCAAAAGAAAGCTGCAGGCTCAAGAGCATGTTTACTGTCTGGGATTGGAAGTAGACCCCATAGTGGTCTTCCTTTGTGCTTACCACAAGGGAAAATTCCGTTGGCACTACATAATCCAGTATGCAGGGACCTCAAAAGTCTGCAGAGCAGGTGTATCATGCCACCCGTAAAGGCCAGTACACCTTGGATAACCAGCACGGTAATGGTAAAGAAGCCATCAGACAAATTACACATCAGCATAGACCCAAAGCCACTTAACCAGGCATTGGAAAGATGCCACAATCTACTTCCTACAATTGATGACATCTTGCCAGAACTGTCCAAAGCCAGAGGGTTTGTCTACATGAATATTTAGTTTATGGCAAGCTGGGGCATGAATCTAAGGCCCTGCTCTGGCCTGCTGTGCTATAACTGTCCATGTGGATACTGCTGATGAGCCTGAAGCCTTCGTTAATACACTCTGATCTAGTCCACTTTGAAACAGAACTAGATCAAAGTGCATTAAGAAGGGGTTATTATACGTCAGCAGGGTGCACATGGACAGCTGCACCATGGCAGGCTAGTGCAGGGTAGATCCATCTCTTAGCTTGCCACAAACTAAACTTTTGTGTAGACAAGCCCAGAATCTTTACAGTCTATGATGTGAGGAATAGTTTTTGGCACATAAACTTGAATAAACATTGCAGCATGCTGACAACCTTTGCAACACCATTTGGTGACTGCAGATGGCTGAGCATGCCAATCGGCATAAGCCCAGCACAGAGGTGTTCCAGAAAACACTCACTGCTGTGCTGGAAGTACTGCCTGGGGTTGAAAATAATTGCAGACTATATGTGTGTTACAGCTGAAGGAGGCATTGACAAAGAAGCTGAATGAGACCATGACAGAAAACCGGAGCTTTTCTACAGTGATACAGGGACAAGAATATAAAACTCAACCCCGAAAAAATGTGACTCAAAGAGTGCAAGGTGACGTACATTGGACATCTGCTCACAGGAGAGGGATTGAACATGATTCTAACACTATCAAACCAATCAGAGTCATGCCAACTCCAGTCCAAGTTCTGTTCACACCTGGCTGTAGTAGTGGAATCCACACTTTTCAGCTCATAAGGCAGTATGTTAACTGGGGCTGGGTAGGTCCCTAATAGCCAGCATTTGATGTGCTGAAACAAATGATAATGGATGCCCCTGTCCTCAAGTAATAGCATCCAGGAAAAATTTTGAAAGCATTTTTTAGATTTTTATTTATTTAAAATTTTCACAGTTGTGGAAAATTGAGGGGTCAGACAATTATTTAATGACAGCGCAAGTTGAGATTTAAAAAGCTAACGGCTGTAATTACTAAAATACACAAATTAGAAATGGAAAAGCTCAGTGTGGCTCAAAAACTTTTCTGTCTCACCAACAGAAGTTGGTCCAATAAAAGATATTATCTCACCCATCTTGTTGCTCTCTTATATTCTGGGACTGACACAGCTAAACCACACTGCATACAAATTCTCAACTTTGACCAAGTGTCAAAGTATACAAAATAAATACCCTTAAATCAAACTAATATGTTCTCAAGCAGCATTTTTCTTACCTTGCCTTGCCATAAATTTGAATTATTATAGAGGAAAATACTTTTCACCAGTTCATGTGTACAGTTTAAATTACATTGAATAACATATACCGATAAAAATCACATCTGACTTTCTTTTCCTCACATTAATTGTGCTTTTAATGAATTGCCAGGGACACCTAAAATATAAGATGGCTGCCCCTTCAGGGTTTAAAAATCACAAATAAATAAACAACATAAATGAAGCACCCAAGTGTTTAGGAAGTGAAGAATATTAGAGCCTAGATCCACCAGAGCATTTTGTCTTGACATATTCCATTATCCGTCAATTTACAGAGTAAGAAAATATGATCTCCTGGTGGTTCTTTGCTTTTTACACTGGATGGGGAAGGACTATGGCCATCCATACCAGGCTGTAGTGCAGAACTGATGTGCAATGGAGAACAGGCTTCCCTCCATAAGTGGATGTATTCTCCTGCATCCTGGGAAGTTCAGGAAGCATTTATCCTCTTTCAGACTCTGCACTAGCCCTTCATATGGGCTATGTCTTAAAGATATGAGCTAACTATATTAGTAACATCTCTTTTTTAAAATCTCTAGATTTCTGCTATACTGTATTAATGGCTGCTTTTAATTAAAGAAATTCTGTGTTATTCCCTGTATGTGATATAAAAAGGGTAGGGACAGAACAGCCCATTCATTCCCCTGAGCATAGGGTGAACACAATTCCCTCCTCTCTTCCCAAAATGCAGTTATATAAGGGTTGGGCAGAAATTGTCCACAATGAATTGCTGAGTGGGCGAAGAGTGAACAAACAGAATTAGAATTAATGGTAATCATAACAGGCATAAAATTGATTTGGTTGGCTAATCCTGCATTTTTTTAACTTGGGATGCTGCTAGATATAGGAGAAAAAAGGCAATAGTTGCTATAGCAACAGGACTACAGATAGAGCTTATATTGCAAATGCCACTGTTCTTGGCTGACAAAGCAGAGCAGTGTTGTTAGCTGGAGTACACAAACACTGCGGAACACTGACCTCAGCTAACAAAAATAATTTCAACATCATTTTTGAGTAATAAGTATGAAAAAGAATCTATGTTTTTGAGCTATTTTTTTTTCAACCCAAAAAATTATTCCTGAACTGAAATTTACAATGGTCACCTTTAAAATCCAAGCATTTGACAACTGTCATTATCTGAGATAACCACACATTTCCCATATACTCGGGGAAGGAAATATCTGTGGTACAGCATATAGCGGTTGGCCAAATGACTTAATTTTTAATGGTTTCTTCTGTACACTTCAACTGAAATAAAAATTAAATGCCCTTAATGATGGACCCTTAAAATGATGCTTTCTAAGGAAGGATATGATGGATTGTTCTTTACTAGTGAATCTAACAAGCACTACCACAATGCACACAATTTATATGTAGGCTTTGCAATCAGTATTGGAAAAGAAAAAATTGGAAAAGCAAAAATCTGAGAAAACGAAATGAGAAACTTTTAAAAATACGTAAGGAAACAATGCGTAAACTTGAGGGTTAAAATACAATCGTAATATAAATTAATCTTTAATCCCCAACCACATTATTCTTCAATATGAAACAACTATCTGATAGGCAAGTTTGTTACCCCAGTTATCACATCTGAGTTATTTGCTGTATAGAATGGCAAAATGGATTTACAATGGCAAAAAGTGGATGTCTGATTTTCTGTGTGACTTCACCCTCTTAAGTCAGCATGAAATACGTGTTGAACATTAGGCTTATTCTAAAAACCAGTATCAACCCAGAATTAAAGAATTGCAGTGAGATTATCTGCTCTAAAAGGTGCCCCAAGAAAGGCAGTACTCATATTTACTAGAGAAAATAAAGAAACAGTCCAAGAAATACCATATTTCAGACCTGAAACACACTGGAATGTTTTTGGATTCTCCCCGCCCTCCTTTTTACTTTGGCCATAGTCATCCTTAATCTATCACTAGCAGTGACACGTACTGTGTCTACAATAGTGACATTTTTCAAAAATGATTTTAGGGAGACTGTAGTTTGAATTTTAAATAATCCCCTGACATCCTCAGTGGCTCTGCTAGAAGCAGCACTTCAGTCTGTGCTGTGAGTCTCATTTTTTTAAAAAAATTAACTTCTTTAAGTTCATTGTGAAGTTAATTCAGGTAGCCGCCATTAAACATATAGACATGGCATTATCATAACAAGCAAGCATGCTGGTACAGAATGAATGTTTTAGTTTTGCTTCTAAAATGGTGATTTTAATCTGACATTGAAGTCCACCATGGGTGAAAAGTCAAGGGGGTTTGATGCCGTTTTGACAGGGGTCAATGTTCAAGCTTGTGGCTAAAGAGCTGATTAGCTGAACAAATGATTTGAAGACCCAGCTGTCCTAACCCAAGAGAGAAAGGCTCCATATATTTTCTTTGGTAGACTACAGAAGCAATGAAATAAAAAAAATTGAAGAAAGCAACTATGGTCAGGCTCTCATAGCATAGTGAGGGGAATTGTCAGGGTTCCCTCCCCACTCTGAACTCTAGGGTACAGAGGGGGGACCTGCATGAAAAGCCCCCCTATGCTTATTTTACAAGCTTAGGTTAAAACTTCCCCAAGACACAAGTTTCTCCTGTGTCTGACTGATAGGCTGGCACCATCAAGTGTAAAGAATTAGGGACAGGTCCACCTGGAGCCCTCTATTCCCCCAAAATTCCCCAAGCCTACACCCCCCTCTTCCTGGGAAAGGCTTGTGATAAACCCCTCACCAATCCTTATAGGTGAGCCCAATCCAAAAGCCTGGATCTACCCAATGAGAATAAACAGATTTTAAAAGAAAAGAAAAAAGAAAAAAATTACCTCTATAAAAAATCAGTGTGGAAGTACTTTAGAGTCACAAAAGATTAAAAGAAAAATCCACAGCACAGAGGAATCCCCCTCTGCTTAGTTTCAAAGTTACAGAGAAAATACAGGGATATCTCCCTAAAAGCATGAGAAATTCACAAGTGAGAAACAAATATAAGCTAACACGCCTTGCCTAGTTAATTACTTACTATTTGTGATGGTTAAAGACTGGGGTAAAATTAAATGGAGGGGGGAAAAAAGGCTGTCTGGCTCCTTTGAAATCCCCAAAGCAAACAAGCCACAAACAAAGGCATACAGAACAAAAGCCTTCCCTCCCTCAGATTTTAAAGCACCTTCGGTCCCCACTGGTCCTTTTGGTCAGGTGCCAACCAGGTTCTTTTAGCTTCTTAATGCCTTACAGGTAAGAAGGAATTATAGACTACTTTATGGCTATGACAGAAATAAATGTTAGTTTCCTATTGATAAGATTGCTCTTTCATTTTTCAGGTAGCTAGCTATTTTTAAAGTCGTGTCTTTGTTACATTAATGTAATTACTTCAGAAAGTCTGGCTCATCTTTACTCTTTTTATGACAGACCCATAGGTTTTATGACAGACCACATCTCCTGGTTTTTTCCTTGACATTGTGGTTATGCTTTTATTGACAAACCCAAGTCTCATTAAATTTAATGGTAGTATTCCACTATTTTCAAAACACCACCAGGCCCTCAATTTCCAAAACAGCATTTGGGACAAGGTGAGGAAAGTGGAGGATGGTAACTCACTATGTGTCATAGAAGGAAATCAGGGAAATTTGGTAGCAGCCACTCAATGTTCTTTTCATTTTATTATATAACAAGGGTGTAATCCTGCATGGCAATTAATAAAATCCTCTCATGACAGTCCACCAAATTCCTTTGCCGCACACAGATAATAAATCTGCAGCAAAAGCTATGTACTATAAGATTAAGTGTATTATTTTATAAAAAGTACTGATAATGGAGATAATGCTTTTTCAAATGTGTGTTCATAGCAAAGCTATGGAAAGTGACATTCAATAGGCTAATTATGGTTCATCACTACAGAGACATTTTGGAAAGAGAATTTGGAAGAGACAGCTACTTAAAATGAAACCTTGTTACAAGCCAGGCTTTTAACCAACTGGCCACACAGTACTGCCAATCTCAAGGGATCAAAATTACGAGTCAGATCTCCAAAAATCCTGAGATCCCATGCATTTTGAGAACTTAAAAACATCACCATGTTTTTTCATCTCTCTTTTGACTATGTGAGTGTGATAATTTCAGGTTGAAAGTCAACATTTACCCTGGGATTGCAGTATAAATATACTCTAAGTGAAACCAAACCCAAGGTTAGGTATAGTAAAAGAATACATCTGTCTAGTTAAATTAATCTATCAGATAAGTAAATCTGCCGTGGATCAAGCTAACCCTAAAATTTCCCTTACACTTTCTTCCACAAACAATTGTGTATATTTTCATAGAATTACACGCCAAATACTGCCTGTATAAGAAATCAATAATGACAAAGAAAAACATCATAACTATACTAGCTCCACTTAATACTTCTGATGGATTTTATGCTTCTGAAAATGTGGGGCACCAACAGATTTGCTTGACCAAACATAGCACATTATCTGAAAACAAAAATACATATGCACATACTTCCCTGTGTTCCTCTTACTACGTTTAGTACATTCATAAGCCTGGGCTACACTGGGAGTGGGGGTACGACCTAAGATGTGTAGCTGAAGTTGGCATATTTTAGGGTGACTTACCTGGCCATCCACACATCGACGAGTCGACCGCAGATGCTCTCCTGTTGACTCTGCTTCTGCCTCTTGCGGAGGTGGAGTTCCGGAGTCGATGGGGAATGCTCTCAGGGATCGATTTATCGCATCTACAGTAGACATGATAAATCGATCCCCGCCCGCCAATCCGGCAGGTAGTGAAGATGTACCTTTAGATAAAGCCAGAAGGGACTACTGTGATAATCTAATCTGACCTCTGTCAGGATGCCAACACAGGCAATCAGGACCAAGGTCAGAGCACAGCCAAACCTAAGGTAAGGAATAGCAGAGGAGTGTGTAGTTAGGTTCCAGGCTATGGTCAATACCAAGGGTCAAAGTACGAATCAGGCTTCAGGGGCCGAGTCAGAAGCCAAAATCCAAATCAAGCCAAAGTCAAGACAGGAGCAATGGACATAGCAGCCACAGGAAATCCACACGATTGCCTGGATACTTACTGGAACGCCCCTCAGGTTTATATAGGGTAGGGAACCATGGGGCTGCTGCCTGTCAGACCACTTGAAGCAAGACTTCCCATGGCCAGTGTCCACAGCACGTTGTGGGCAGTAGGTCATGAGCTGGTTACAGTTACCATTAGCTTCAGAGATGCCAGCTCCCAACAGTTCTGCAGGCCCAAGTTCTCAATCCATAGGACCATGTAACTTCCTGTATAATACAAACCATAGAACTTCCCCAAAATAATTCCTAGAGCAATTCTTTTAGAAAAACATCCAATCTTGATTTAAAAGTGGTCACCTTTCAGATCCATCCCAGCAACTGCTCTGCAGGTTACCCTATTACTTCAAAGAAAAGGTCACACAGCTAGTGCACAGAATCTTGATGCATCCCAGAAGCCAAAAGGCACTCAAAAGAAAACAGAAAATACATTGAAATATGTCGTGCAATGAAGCAGCCATGTGTCAGGTCCTAAAATATAGAGTGGAAAAAGCTAAGCAAGGAGGAAAAAGCCTATTATTCTTTCCCTCCTTTTCTTCAATTTATTAGTGAACTCAATTGTGTTTGACATTAAAAAGCCCATTTTGCCAATTAGCATGCAATGATACCTGACATGCTGTATGTCATATTTTTAGCATAAGAAACTTATTGCAGCATTTTATATACCACATTGTCTGATAACTGTTGGCAAATATTTCCTTTTCAATTGTGATCACTAGATTTAGTTTACAGAGAAAATTATTCCACGTGAGCTGAAAAAATGACCTTAATTAGGCAATAATCTTCACAGCATGAGGCTTCTGGCATAATATCCATAAGTGGTAGTTTTTAAAATCTCAATGGGCGATTGTGTATATATATAAATGCACTCACACAAAATATAAAGCTACAGCTGTATCAAAGTCATGAATTAAAAAAAATTACAATTATGACCAGTCACCCCCAAAATTCAGATAATTACAACCCTTAGCCAGAGAAAACAGGAAAAATTGAGGGATATTGGGAACTTTGTTTTACTGGATTAGAATAACCTCAGGGCAGAGTGCGTCTTCTGGGTTCCTTATCTCCTTGTACGTTGGCAGTGTTATGAAAGTAGTTAAAATAATGGTGAACATTTTCAAAAGTGACTAATTAGTTGGATTGCCTTGGTTATTGGGCCCCAAATATTACACCTCAGAGAGGCCTATTTACCAAAAGCAGGTGCACGGCAACCTGTAACTCAAGTCAACCACCCAAAAACTTTTTAAAATGTCTTGACCAATATTTATATTAATTACTTAGCAGGAGAGGGGACACTGAACAAAACTACTCCCCTGCCAAGACAGCAACAGAAAGCAAACAATTCAAAAAATATCTCCAATGATGGAAAGTCACATGAAAAAAAAATGACAATAAAACAAGAAGAGAATTTCCTCCATATGTGTTAAAAATAAAGACAGATGTACAAAATCTATATATATAAAAGTCAAGTGGTGTATGTATGTATGTGTGTATGTATGTATGTATGTACGTATGACTGCGAACTCCTCCCGCACCGTTTGAGCCAGAGACTTGAAATTTGGTACAGTGAGGGGTCTTGGGGTCTAGATGCTGGTAAGGGTCGAAAAATTTTCGGATCTCACCTCTGACGCCCCCCAGGGGTCAAAGTCTTTCAGGGCCAATCACATCGGCTGGACGGTTAGGTGGTGATGATGTCATAATACCCCCCTCCAACAGACACCTCACTCGCTCAGCTCACCCCTCCCTCCTCCAACGGAACCCCGGAGATCCCTCAGTTCTCTGCCCCTCCCCCCTCCCAACAGAACCCCAGAGATCCCTCAGTTCTCTGCCCCTCCCCCCTCCCAACGGAACCCCGGAGATCCCTCAGTTCTCTACCCCTCCCCCCTCCCAACGGAACCCCAGAGATCCCTCAGTTCTCTGCCCCTCCCCCCTCCCAACGGAACCCCGGAGATCCCTCAGTTCTCTACCCCTCCCCCCTCCCAACGGAACCCCGGAGATCCCTCCGTTCTCTGCCCCTCCCCCCTCCCAACAGAACCCCGGAGAGCCCTCAGTTCTCTGCCCCTCCCACCTCAACCCCGGACTCCATCAGCTCTGTGCCCCCCCCCCACCTGCGAAGGTCCCCGGAATCCCTCGGCTCTGGGCCCCCTCCTCCCCTGCGACAGATCTGAGTTGGGTTTGGTGGGACGGTAAGTGAGGTGGGGGTGTCGGGTTCGGTCGGGGGGGTGAGGTGGGGGTGTTGGGGTTGGTCAGGGGGTGTTGCGGTTGGTGGGGGGGTGAGGTGGGGGTGTTGGGTTTGCTTGGGGGGTGAGGTGGGGGTGTTGGGTTTGCTTGGGGGGTGAGGTGGAGGTGTCGGGTTTGGTCGGGGGGTAAGTGAGCCGGGGGGGTGTCGGGGTTGGTCTGGGGGGGTGGGAAGGTGTCGGGGGGGTGAGGGGTGTGGTGTGGGTGTTGGGTTTGGTCTGGGGGGGGGGGAGGTGTTGGGGTGGGTGCCCAGACCAAACCCGACACCCCCCCCGGCTCACTTACCCCCCGACCAAACCCGACACCGCCACCTCACCCCCCCACCAACCGCAACACCCCTGACCAACCCCAACACCCACACCTCACCCCTCACCCACCACGACACCTTCCCACCCCCCCAGACCAAACCCGACACCCCCCCCGGCTCACTTACCCCCGACCGAACCCGACACCCCTACCTCATCCCCCCAAGCAAACCTGACACCCCCACCTCAACCCCCCACCAACCGCAACACCCCCTGACCAACCGCAACACTCACCCCTCACCCACCCCAACACCTTCCCACCCCCCCAGACCAAACCCTACACCCCCCCGGCTCACTTACCCCCCCGACCAAACCCGACAACCCCACCTGACCCCCCCAAGCAAACCCAACACCCCCAGCTGACCCCCCCGACCAAACCCGACACCCCCCCACCCTCCCCCCCCCCGGCTCACGGTGCACTGTGTAGCACACAGATTATTAAATACACTGTTCGGTCGGGGGGTGAGGTGGGGGTGTCGGGTTTGCTCAGGGAGTGAGGTGGGGGTGTCGGGTTTGGTCGGGGGGTGAGGTGGGGGTGTTGGGTTTGTTTTGGGGGGTCAGGTGGGGTTGTCGGGTTTGGTCGGGGGGTAAGTGAGCCGGGGGGTCTTGGGGTTGGTCGGGGGGGTGGGAAGATGTCAGCGTGGGTGAAGGGTGGGTGTTGGGGTTGGTCAGGGGGTGTCAACTGTCTGCCCCCTCCCCACCTCTGACTGACCCGAGCAACGCCGGGCACTTATGCTAGTTATGCATAAAAATGAAGGCATAGAACCAGTCAACCCATTATCTTGTGCAAACCCTGATGTTCTTTGCTACCTCAGAGCAATATTCTGCAGCCTACCAGAGAAAACTCAGGTGATGTACATTAACAGACCCAAACTCTGGGATGGTCACAGATGGAGGAGTCCTAAGTGGAGACCTTTTAAACATAAGCAAGCAGGCTGAAATGCATTAAAAAGTACCAAAAGAAACAAGAGTAATACAATTTAATGTCTGAACACTCAACAGCTGGGGACAGATTTTCAAAAGTTCTTTCTAAATGTGTGCTCAGAATTTTGCAACTTTGTGCTCGGAAAATGTTGTACCATCAGAAATTTTAATTTGCATGAATAAAATATGTTTGGCCATACAAATAGTTCAGTGATAGCCATGTTGTCTTATCTGCACATGCAATTTTCACTTGGAATTCGGTGGAAGATGCATGTGCAACAATATGAATGCACATAAGATGAAGTTACAATTTCAGTCACTAATTGTTGTTGTTGTTTTTTTAAAAAAAGACCTGAACAGTAGAAGTAATTTGCTTAGTGACTAGACTGCAGTCCTTTTAAAATGTAAGTGGAATGGGGAAGATTTTCTCTGACCACTGCATAAGAAAGGGCGAGAGCAAGCAAGGAGCCATTCTATTCTTTGTACTCCATGAGCAAGGTCCAAGGAGAAGCACAGGTGCTGCTTCCTCCTTATTCTCCTATGGGAACAGACCACCCCTTCAGGGCAGGCAGGTATAGCCCTATAGCCACTCCACACTACCCTGTGCAACAAACAGCTTCTGCTGGAGACAACAAAGGGTCTGATCTTTCTCACACTGAAATCAATGGGAAATCTTGCAGGATCAAGCCAACAATCCCTCCCCAAGCTCAGTATAGAGTGGTTAAAGCTCCATATCGCCCACTATTTAGGACTGTGCATTTCAGGCACAGTCTAGTAGCCTATATATTCATGAGACCTACAGATGAACAGGGTTACTCATTCAACAGCTTACTCATTTAAGCTTTGGGTAAAAGCATGGAGGAAAACACTTTAAACCTTTGATTTGCTAAAGGAAAAATAAGACATTTTAATTAAAGTAGATATTTTTAAATTGGAAACATATTATATGTAAAATATTCCTTGACTAAAAATAAAGATTCAAATCCATGCAGCATAAGTCAAGAAGAAGCTGTTTTACTTTGTTATGTGCAGTTACATAAATTCTGTTATAGGTGAATTTCTATGTGAAATAACTGGGGAAATCATACAATGTGCCTTTTTCATGCAAATCAAAGGAAATGAGAATTTATCATGGTACTTGGCTCATAAACAGCATCTCAGCTACAGCAATACAAAGGGGGTAGAATCCAGATGGGGCAGAAAAGGAGAGGGCTCTGAAGGAAGAATTCATGTCAATGCCAAAGTATAAAACCTGGACAAATTCCAAAAATGTCAGGTGTATAAGATATTTCTTTGCTATGACTATTTATTCAGTATATAATTTATTCAGATACTGACCCTGGAAACATTACAGGGATAATCTTTCCAAAAGGAAGGACTGTTCATGAATAATTTCTTCACTGTATTAAGTGTAAAAACACTCTCTTTCAACACTGATTATGAATAAATGTCTTCTCTTCCAACCATTCTCCCCTTAGCCCTCAAACAAACAGTGATGGTAGCCAACGCAAGGATAATCCTGCTGTTCAGTTGCAGTGTGTTCAAATTTTCATGTTTCCTTCTGAGCCATTCCAATTTGTTAATTTTAGTCTTGAGCTACTCATGCCTTTATGCAAATGATCTCATTCAAAGATCTTCATGTCATATAGAGACTACAAATTAGCTAATGACATTGTAAAGCTTGTAGTTCCATCTTCTGGGGATGGCAATGAATATTTCTTGTCGTGACATATTAATATCCCATGTGTTACTCTTGTCTTTGACTAAGCACATTTTGCCGCCACCTACACTACATTTTCACCAAGACAGGACAATATTTATAAATACTTTGTTGTTCAACATGTCACTTAATACAGTTGGGCAGCTAAGTGTGAACAGAACTTCACTTTGATATAGATTGGTGATATATATATATATATATGCTTTCAGATCACAGCTACTTTTCTTCGGGAATAAAGAAATAGTCAAGGACTCTCATGTATCCTCCATCACCTGATTCTTCCTCGCAGCTTCTTAGACAGAATCTTTTGCAACAAGGACAATTTCTCTTGCTCCTGAGTCCCAAAGCAGCCCATCCTATCTGAGCAAGGAGACTGCTGCCTCCATTCAACAACATGTAGCACAACTGCCTGCTGCTTTGTCCTTCTTCACAGCTGCCCTGCTAAGTCTGAACCCCACGTCACAGCTAGATTTAAAGACACTGCTTTATTGTACCTCAGTCTGCACAGGAAGCAAATATGTTTGTGTTTTAAGACTAGCACAACGGTAAGCTAAAAATTGGCTAAGGCCAGCTGCTCTTGTACTTGCTTTTTGAATTTCTGATGGAATTTAACACTTTAGCCATTGTGGAAGTGAGACATGATGGAAGAAAGAAGGTTAGGGGATTAACGTGGGATTTGGGAGAACAGGTTCTCTCCATGCTCGGCTACAGACATCCTGTGTGATCTTCAGCAAATCACTTGGCCTCACTGTGCATATGTTCCCCATCGGTAAAATTGAGATCATATCAATTCCTTACCTCACAGAGGCATTCTGCGGCTAAAGGCACTAAAGATTGCGAAGCATTCAGATATTATAGTGTGGGAGCCATGTAAAGACTAGAGATAGATGTTCATTTTTATCCCATACCAATGCAACTATAGTAGAAATGGGAAGACATTGTTCAATGAATACCTATTGCATTTAGGATGTCCAATGAATTTAAGTTTAGCAACATAAACCTAGTCTTAAAATAAATCCAAAGTCAAATGGTAAATTTCATATAGCACCATGCATGCTTTGCACACTCCTTTAATGCTATGATATGATTTTAAAAGTATCAGACAGTACCCTGGCCTTCACAAGGGACCCAGCTAGACTCTAGCTTTCTGAGGTGAGTTTCGTAACAGGAAAAGAGCACACATGATAAGGTATCAACCCTCAGACAATTTTGAAAATGTATGGTAATACAATAAGAAAGAAAGAATAGATATATTATTTTTGTAATTTCTATAATACTGTAAATATAGATGGTGCTTTACAGACAAATGAAAATACATAAAAACAATAAAACAGAAAATTTAAAAAATATTAAGTATTCTAAAAGCATTTATATTTGCAGTTTCCTTGGGAAAAAATATATCCCTATTAAAGTTTGATTTTAATTTTTTTCATGCAAGTTTGTTAAAAACTATAGAACTTCATGTGGTTGAAATTTAAACCACTCAGTTATTAGTATTATTTATTCTTTTAAATCTATTTTGCTGCACTTGGTCTGTAGAACAATAAAGTCTCCCTCTGGTGACCAATTTGATGTCTGAGAATTTCCAAAACTCGCAATTACTGGTGTAAAAGTCTTTGCCTTATAATTTTTTGGTAGTTTGTTACAGCTGTGTTTTATTAAAATTCTGTCTATCTGGTTTTCTCTTGTTTTGATAGGGTTTAAAAATAAAGAATTGGTGATAATTTATTCATCAGCCAAAAACATGCTGAAACTAAACAGTATCTATAGGACTTTTTGCAGAAGAAGCAAAGGACGGAGTCTAATCTTCATTACATTTTATAAGTATCTAGAGTTCAATATAAAGGGGAAAGGCATTTGGCATTTGAACTGTGTAAATCTTTTTTTCTTGTTATGTGAAATGTAATGCTCTGAAAGGTACTGGAGCAAAACTCCTAGAGACTGAAGTCTTTTGTTTATTCACATAATAGGTATTGCATGAGCTGAGATGGGGGGAAAAAATCCTACCAAAACAAGACACTCCACTGTTCTCACTTCTCCTCCTGGGGAGAGGATAAGAGAACAAGCAACATGTGTCAGATGTTAGTCACATTGCTTAATACACTATTGGAAGGTGGTGAGCACCATATAAAAACCTATATTGAAATTAGTGGTCAAATAATAGCCTATTGTCATAGAGATCAATAACATGACTTTTTTAAAAAATAGATCTTGTTTCTAGATACATTTGGAGGCATCCTCAGAGAGAGACAGATTTTCATTCAACTTATCCCTCCTCCTTTTCACTCCCTCCTTTAGCCCCCTCCTTTCCCTATTTATATACATATTTTTCTATTACTGTAATCCCTACCCTAATGTGTTATATTTATATTGTTTAGTTTTGTATTGTCTGGCCTGGTCGCTCTGAGGAGTTGTAAGACTGGGTAATAGCATACTTCTACTGGAGGGCCTGTGTAATGTGTGTTATTCAGAAACATCTATAAATTGCAAGTCATTTATGGTTTTGTACTTGTCACAGGGTCCACACAGGTTTCTACCTTCTGATGCCTGTACGCTGTGTTTGGGCTGGTGCAATGAGAGTCCTCATGCCCTCTTGTGGTGTTTCACTCTTGTGCTTTTATTTACAGTGCAACAGTGTGGTCTCTTCTATCCCTCAAGAGGTATCCCCTTTCTCACCCTTTTCAGGGTCTCCTAGACCTTGAGGCTCCCTTCCTGTAGTGAGGAGTCAGAGCTGCAGCCTCCTGTTCCTTCCCAACCTAGCCTCCCAACTGAATTCTTTGTAGGGCTTTTCTAGCCTTTCCAGTCTTCAGCCCAGCTGCTGCTACTTAGCTCAGCCTATTGCAGTGAGCCAGCCCTCATTAGGGACGGTGGGCTTCCTGCAGACTGCTTTGAGCCACTGCACCTGGCCTCTGCCAGAAAGCAGGGCTTAGCCAGTAGTTTAGCGGTGCAGGCAAGGGGTTTTACCTCTGCCCTGCCCCAGTACTTAAAAAAAATTCAATAAAATTACTCACATTTAAAAAAAACCACTATATTGAACAGAATAGTCAAGTTTCCCTAGCTGTCCAGCCAGAGTACCTCAACTGTGATCTGGCCCATTCAGACATGGCACTTAAAATAAATGGGGGTGAATGAGGTGAAAAGAAATTATTGGTGCAGCTCTAACTATGGAGCAGTTATCAGCGACTCCATAATATTTAACCTCTTTACTGCTGAAACCCACTTTTATATTTACACTGTTTTAAACAAAGTTTACATTGAATTTAATGGAACAGGATGAAGTTTCAGGTACATTTAACTGCAGTGGTTAATTAACTTAGTTGCCAATTTAAATCAGTGTTTCTAGTATATCCCGAGAGCTAAACAAGCACCATCCAATAGTGATTAATTTATGTAAGTCACTACGAAAATTGTCCAAAATCTGGAAACCTGTAGAACTGCAGCTCCAGAATGTTCCATATATCATTCCTTTCAGAATAATGTAGTCCCTATTTTCCCTATGATATCTATATTTTATTTTATAAATGTATTACATCTATATATATAAAAGTCAAGTGGTGTATGTATGAGTGTATGTATGTACGTATGACTGCGAAGTCCTCCCGCACCGTTTGAGCCAGAGACTTGAATTTTGGTACAGTGAGGGGTCTTGGGGTCTAGATGCTGGTAAGGGTCGAAAAATTTTCGGATCTCACCTCTGACGCCCCCCAGGGGTGAAAGTCTTTCAGGGCCAATCACATCAGCTTGGCAGTTAGGTGGTGATGATGTCATAATACCCCCCTCCAACAGACACCTCACTCGCTCAGCTCACCCCTCCCTCCTCCAACGGAACCCCGGAGATCCCTCAGTTCTCTGCCCCTCCCACCTCCCCAACGGAACCCCGGACTACATCAGCTCTGTGCCCCCCCCACCTGCGAAGGTCCCCGGAATCCCTCGGCTCTGGGCCCCCTCCCCTCCTGCGACGGATCTGAGTTGGGTTTGGTGGGACGGTAAGTGAGGTGGGGGTGTCGGATTCGGTCGGGGGGGTGAGGTGGGGGTTTCGGGTTTGCTTCGGGGGGTGGGAAGGTGTCGGGGTGGGTGAGGGGTGAGGGGTGGGTGTTGGGGTTGGTCAGGGGGTGTCAGCTGTCTGCCCCCTCCCCACCTCCGACTGACCCGAGCAACGCCGGGCACTTATGCTAGTATTATGATAAAAAGTCTCAAATGCACAAGTTAAATAAGACAAAGGCCCCAGTCATGCAAATATTTAAGAACACACATAGCTGTATGAACTCAATGAGACTACTCACATGAGTAAAATTATACATGTGATTAAATCTGTGCCACATCTGGGCCAAACATTGCATGCTTCTGACCACTAGTTGATTTAAGAACTCTATGAAAGTATAAAGTAAGCCTTAAGTTTGCCTTAAATTATAAAGGTTTTCTAACTTACCTATTTAGCAATTACTTATTGGGTGCAAATAGTTATTTAAAAAGTTGTCTGAGCTTCTACATTAATCAAATTATGATTCATGAGACACACAAGGAGAGTGTGGTAATATCTTTTATTGAACCAACTTCTGTTGGTGTAAAAGACCAGTTTTCGAGTGCCACAAAGCTCTTCTTTGCATCAGGAAAAGGTAATCAGTGTCAGAGCAAATTATGATTCATGCCATTTTAATTAATTGATCATTTTGAAGTGCAGTCGTTAATTCATTGTGTTTTTTGCTTATACAACAAAAACTGTTTGGCAGTTGCTGGGTATCTGTAACGACAGTTCTCATTACTTCAGTAAAAACATAACTTTTATTAGTAGTAAACAAAATATAGTTTAATTGGAACTTTAATTATGATCTTACTTCAAAAAACTACACTGTCAAAAGATATACTACTTTGAAAGAAGTGTAAAATAAAATTAGGTTTGAGCCTAGTCCTATAACAATTATATTGTTCCTGGAAGGAGTGACTATTGGTGGCAACAGCTACACAAATCAGACCCTGCATGCCAGCATAAACAGTATCTTACAGAAAACAAAACAGTGAGAAAGATTCTATCAGCAGAATATTATACATAAAATCAGTAAAAGATACTGGGCCTGGCTCTGCTCTCACTTACATGGGTACAAATCAACAATAACTCCCCTAAACTCAACAGATTTGCACTGGTATGAGTGACAGGAGAAACAGGCCTGTTGTCACAAATATCATTGAAAGCTTTATCAGATAAAAATCAAAACCACCTAGTCAATGCAGCACTTTACTGTCAATCAACATGTATGCAAATCAATCTAGGCATTACATGGTCAGTGCTTCCAGCAAAGTTCTGTATCATGAGCACATTTACAGCAAGTTAGATCAAGAATATGTATGGGACGCACTAAATACAAAGTACAGTGATAACCAACACAGTGAAAAAATAAATGCCTGGTGCAGGAAGGCCTCCAGGTCAAGAAAGCAGCGGGGCAGGCAAATTTGAACTACAGGGTATTTCAAATAGGTAAACTACTGTTTGTGGCGTTTTCAACTACGACAGTAACCAAAATGAGGTAAAAGGTCCAGATTTTGCTCTCACATTCACATGTCACAAACTTCGACTGGACTCCATGTGGTTAACTGAGAGCAGAATTTTCCTGAGCTTGGGCTTTCATCTATGATCATCTTAAAGTTTTTGAACAGAATTACAGTACAAACTGTCTTTAATCCACACCTATCTGAACCCTTTA
The DNA here is from genome assembly GCA_032164245.1 of Sternotherus odoratus. Classification (NCBI taxonomy): domain Eukaryota; kingdom Metazoa; phylum Chordata; order Testudines; family Kinosternidae; genus Sternotherus; species Sternotherus odoratus. The sequence goes on from JAVMKO010000004.1 coordinate 60,548,020, forward strand.
GATAAAATGGGGTTTGATTAAAAATTGAGATTGTTAAAAAGGTCACCATCTATGGGTCAGATTCAGCATATTTGCCATCCAGTTTGCTGAGCTCAGGCTGTGGTTGAAGTCAACTGCAGAACTCCCACTGATTTCAGTAGGGCCAGGATTTCACCTCTCTCTAAGCACAGAATGGAGGACACGTATGGTAGCTGGCACCTGCATCTAGAAGTCAGATGTGTCCCCACACAGGGAATATAAGCAAACAGTTACCCATAAAGTTTCAGTTATTCAGGGTTGGATTAAAATTCAAAGGGGTAGTACCACAGCTGGACTATAAAATGGCATGCAAGATAACCGAACAATGTGCAGTGAGTAATTTTATTGAACAAACCAATGAATAACTGACAGGTTTTAGGAGCAACTTTGGGATATCAGTGCCCTGAAGCAGTGGAGATTAAATAAATCAAAAGAGAGGTAGGGAGAGAGATGGAAAGGACAGGGGAGAGAAAGGACAACATATAGTTTTTTATTAGCTCATGCAGATGACTCATGCAGCTGCCTCAAAGGCAGCATTCTGAGTGAAGCAATGAAGCATTGTCCAGGCATAAATGACTGAAAGCAAGGAAAAATTAATTCATTTTACATAATAAACACAAATGTTATACACTTCTTTATGAGTTGTAAAGAACTCTTCTTTTTGCCAGTGAACACAGGCAAACCAGATCTACCACCCAGCTTATTGCTGCGTGCCCCAGTAACTTCATAGAAGCAGAGCTGTTAGAACTAGAAAAGATCTGTCAGACCACAGTCTGCAACACAAGAGGACAGGCACCATCCCCCAGTCCCTTAAGGGAATGATCAGACCTGTCATACAGTGGAAAATCCACGTCAATGAGTTGGAATGGTTTGAAAATTGAATGGAATTTAAATTTCCATAACTTTGTTTTAATTTCTAAACCATATATACCTAAAGATGAACATGTCCAGTTTGCCCAGTTTGTGGATGCATTATGAAGTTGGCTTCTACTACTACTAACTCCTCCATGGCTCATAAGGCTGCAACTGAGTGCACTTGTAGGGACAATTAATAATTAATGGAAATTCCACAAACATTTTCCTCAAAATTTCAAATTTGAAAAATTCTTTGCCTTTTTAAAAAATGTTTACAAACAATTCCATAGAATTGAATTTAAAAAATTTCAACTACCTCATGAAGAACACTATGAATGTGCACAGACACCATTCCAGACCCTCACGTCTTACCTTTCACCCCACAAAGCAAAGGCATGTACAACTACATGGCATTCACAGCATGCTCAGGGTCAGCAAACTCGTACTATCTAGAACAATGAGGGAAGCAAATATAATAGGAGCAGGATCATATAAGCCAGAGATCAGACTAATGAACATAAGAAGGACCATACTGGATCTGCCCGATGGTCCATCTAGTCCAGTATCCCAGTATACTGGCCGGTGCCATAAGCTTCAGAAGGAGTGAACAAAACAAGGCAATATATTGAATGATCCATTCCCTGTCATCCAGTCCCAGGTTGTGGTTTAGGGACACCCAGAGCATGGGGCTGCATCCCTGGCTTTCTTGGCTAATAGGCATTGATGGACCTACCGCCATGGGCATATCTAATTATTTTTTGTACTCCGTTATACTTTTGGTCTTCACAACTTCCTCTGACAATGGGGCCCTACCCTCCCACTCACTCCATCCCCCCTCCCTCTGTTGCTTGCTCTCCCCATCCTCACTCACTCGCTTATTTTCACTGGGTTGGCTCAGGGGATTCAGGTGCAAGAGGGAGTGATGGCTCTGGCTGGGGGTGGGGCAAGGGATGAATGATCTGGAGTACAGGAGAGTACTCCAGGCTGGGATTGAGGGATTTGAAATGTGGGAGAGGGATCAGAGCTGGGGCAGGGGATTCAGGTGTGGGAGGGGACCAGGGGTGCAGACTCTGGGAGGTGTTTACCCCAAACTAAAATTAAATAAATTATTTTATTGTAATGGTGTTCCTTTAAAAATTATAATCTGACAGTGTCCTTTGAAGATTGACTGGATTGATTAAATTGACCTATTTGTTACAAATGAAAAAAATAATAATAAATCTTTTTAGCTCTAATCAAGCAATGTTTTGGACTCTTATACTGCCTTTGCTGACTAAACTGAAACGTTTACTTGTGTGAAGTATTAATATTAATGCTTACAGCTTCTGTTTTTCAGGGTTCATTAATTTATTTTTTCAGGGTTTATTTTGAGTATTTTTTGAGTTTTATGTAGATGTTGGAAAATTGAGAGGGTTTGGGGCTCTTCATTTATACATACTATAATGACTAACGGACATTGTATACATTATTCATTGGTCCATGTTTACCCTGCTGGTGCAAACTAAAGGTTTGTATAATAAAGTCATGAGTAAATTCTTTGTAATGTTCCCTAATGATCAAACAGCAGTACAGATGCGGGGAAATCCACACTTATGGAAAAAGCTCTGTAAGCTAAAAATAGGCACGTGGGGTGGTTTTTTTGCATAATGGTTAGAAATCCATTTCCAATTTATGCAAAAATGGAACAGAACGCTTGTGTAAATCGGTGAACATCTGTATGTTAAAGCATGGCAAGGAACCTTTAGTTTGTACCAGTAGGGTAAACCAATTACTACAAAATACATTAGTGCGCTTTAGAAATAACACCTTTGAAGACTGCATTACTGCTCCATGTAAACAAGCCCTTAGATACAAGTAACCATTTCCAGAGTTGTTTTTCAGGTATTTATTGGATAAAATAGCTATTTCTTTTTCCCTTTTCTTCCCACTTCCCACTTGTTTTATCAGTTAAAACCAAAAATAAGAAGCCCTATAATGCTTTACTGAAATCACAAATAATAAAAGACTATATAAAAATCTAGCCATTTTCTGAATTCTGTTGGAGTTTGGAAATATTTGCCCAATTTAAAAAAAAACATGGGACCATATGAATTGTAACAGGAACAGTGGAGCAAACTATAATCTGCTTTATACCACTATACATCTTGGGGAATTCAACTGAAATCTCAGTATTTCCACCAGTTTAAATTAGATCAGAATTTGACTCAAGAGTCTTTAGCAGCCAAATGACACATACCTCAATTAAAAAATGGAAGACGCAAAAGGTAACTGTTTTATCAATTATGTAGTTTGAAGGCTTTGACTAATTACATTCAATTTTCCTGTATACAAGGCAAAGAAGAACTGCTTTTTCTTGTTTGAAACTTCTCTTTAGGCAAATATTTCAATTTTGTTTCACTTAAAAAAAATCACATTCAGCTGCAGTAACGTCAGATTTGCTGTTGTTAATTAGGCAATCATGCAGAGCCCATCCTGCTGGTCCTATAATAAAGCTAGTGTTAAACTTTGATTTTTATTCCATGGCAATATCACTAATTTCAACTGACAGCAACAACACTTTGCTTTAAACACAAAAAAACCCTGAGATTGTAGTCTCAGATGCATTGCTCACTTTGGAGTTTATCTTGAAATATCATATACCACACAAGCATACATTAATGTAAGTGAATTTTTCAAAATACGAAGTGATGACTGCAATTACATCCTGACTCAAACCATGTAAGAAGGAATCAATAAGACCACATTTTTTCAATTTCTAAATTATTAATACATTATTTTTCTTGTCCCCCTGCCACCTACACCATATTAATATTTTATCATAGTCATTCTCAAAAAGACAGCCACACTAATAAATGTAAAATTACCAAATTGAAATGTGGCTGCAGGCACTTCATTGGTCTCAGTTACAAGCTCTCTAAGTTCTTCTTCTGATCTATGAATCAAAAAGTGATTAAGGCCACCTCTGCTGCCGTCTTGATTAACAATATAGTCGCCATCAAAAGAAGACTTCTTGAAGAGCAAAAAGGAGTCAACTACATGCTGTGAAACTTTGTTACTACACAACAAAGATCAATTATTACTTCTTTCTCCTCATCCATCATTGAAAGCTTTATCATAAGACCCCGAGCTAATTCAGGTGACACAAAAACAAAGAATTTGCAGAAGATCCTGTTCCTGGAAGCACAGAGTGCCTTGTATCTACTATAACCACACCATCTCCCCACAAAACTGTCTCATCCTGTCTTGTTCTGGGGAGCTCAGAGCATGGGGGAATTAGGAGTAGTTCATGGGGGAATTAGGAGTAGTTGTCTGAACGGAAGCACTGAATTTTCCACAGAGAAGTAGCAGCAGCCAACAAGTTTTTTCCTGCTTTTTCTGCAACAACTGAATGTGATTCACCTCAATGGCCTCTATCTAAAATCAGGATGTGTAACTAGTATATATAGCATGAATTGGTGCCAAGTAAAAATAACTCACTGAATTTGTAATAGTGCTAATCCATCTTCAGAACATAGCGCATTGCCATTTGCTTGTTCTAGGGTGGTTCTGGAAGTGGGGAGAAGGAATGGTAGATGAGAAAGAGAATACAACAGTTATGAAATATTTATGCCTCCCAGTTACTTTATATGTCTGCAAAACTAGACCGAATTGAAGTATTTTAATTTCCTTTTTAACATTTTTCAGTTTTTCACTGAAAAATAAATTAAAAGCAAGTAAATTTTGGGGGGGTTGTGTGTTTTTTTAAATAAATGTAGCAGGTCTAAATGTTACTTGTAGAAGTCAACATTTATCTTTTCTAAAATCTGTTATTTAAAGTAGAAAAGACAGAAAAGGAGAGAAACCATTAGAATCTTCTGCCTATTTTGCCATTAGAGCTACACTTTCCTTTCCTTCCCTCTAGTTTACAGCATTTACAAACTACGGGCTGCTGGTTCCTCTCTGCGCATGTTTAATCGACCCCTATGGTTGCCATGCCAACTAGCAAAGAGAATTCTAAGCTTACCCTGGGCATTTCAAAGCAGTGACCCAATTACTGTCTGTCAACAAATTCACTGGGACAATAGCAAGTATAACACATTACTGAGATTAAATCCCAGAGACTGAACTACAAAATAATGTCTGGAACAAAATCTTCATCGTTTTTAAAGGCCAGAACGCTATAAACAGAGTTAGCTGTAATGCCTTTTAATCTTTCAATGCAATTGTTGATTTTAAAGAGCTATTTCTACCATAATCATATGTATCCAACATTCATTTTATTTAAGTTTTCACTATGTCAACACATTGAAGCAGATGAAATACAAATGAGACTACGTCTTTTGTATTTTACAGTCTTTGAACTAGAGAATATTAAACATTTTAATTGTTCATTCATAGACACAAGCTTAGAAAATAGGCGGTTAATTATGTCAGTTTGGTACAATTTAGCGGTCTAGGTGGGTATCAGATACAAATCACAAAAACACTGATTTGCACAAGTTAGTGCTATGAAGAGGTTAATTATAGCAACGGTTTTCAGTACTGTTCTACTTCACAAACATAGCTGCAGAAAGATTTTCAAGCTGCAACACTCTCCCTCTTTATTTCCCAATCTTTTCCCTTTCTATGTGCAGTGCTGTGTTCTCATTGTTAACATGTGTGGATGGATTATTCTGAATTAAATAATTCAGTTAAAAAACTCCATACAATCAATAGAACTAGCAGGGCCGGTGCAAGTTTTTTTGCCGCCCTAGGTGGTAGCGGCATTTCGGCGGCTGCTCGCATGGCCCCCGCCCGCTTCGGCGGCATTTTGGCAGATATGCCCAGAAGCGCACAGTGGCCGTGAGCGCTGCTGCCGCCGAAAGCGCCAAAACGAAGCCCTAAAAAACCGGTGCTGCCCTAGGCAACCGCCTAGGTCACCTAGTGCTTTCACCAGCCCTGAGAACTAGGTATATGTAGTAGCATATTACCAAACATAGAAATATATACATAGGTGCTGAAACTAGAGGCTCTGGAAACTAGAGGCTCTGGAAACTAGAGGCTCTGATGGTTTGCAGGGGTTTTCATTATGTACTGGGGACATTATATACAGGGTTCAATGACTCTCAGCACCCACACTATAAAAACTGTTCTAGCACCCCTGAATATATACATAAAATATATCATATATTACTCTCCTGGTTTATACTGATGCCATCAAGAGTCCTTGTAAATAGTAGTTACCATTAAAAAACAACAGCATAGTCAACAGTTACCACACGGTGATATCTGAGATACTTCTGTTTTTTCCCTACATGCTGTACAAGCATTAATTGTGGTCACTTTGTGGTATCTCTTAGAAAATTGTGTTTTTAAATCGCAACCACTGAGATTCTATTTTTGTACTTCAGTTCTAGTGTGTATCTAATCTCTCTATATAGAGCTAGATACACACACACACACGTGTAAAATAGGTTGTCCAATACAAATTATATTTAAAGTTGCCTGACACCTACGTTTATAAGTTTCTGTTTTCATTTGCTTCTAAAACTTTGTCACATATTCAAAAAAGAATGAATAATTCTGTATTTAGATAAAGGTTTGAATAATGTGCAATCAATAAGGCTTGGGACCAACCACTGAATGAGAAGAAAAAATATTAAGTGGCTGCTAATTAATTGAGCACAGTTCGTTATGTGCACTTAATGAGGCAGGGGTTCAGTGGAAACAATATCATTCAACCATATAATTAAAAGACTATCATATGAAGCCTCCACAGAAGGGGCCTAAATTAAGACTGCATGGGCACCTTAATTCTGGCATTTCTTAACTTTTGAGTGTCTGACTTTGCAATCTTAACAATGCTCATTTAACATACCGTATTTTTCGCCCTATAAGACGCACTTTTTCTTCCCCAAAACGGGGGGGAAAAAGTTGGTGCGTCTTATAGGGCGAATGCAAAAAAAAAAAAAAAAAAAAAAGCGCCTCGCTCTCCCGTCCCCGCCGCGCGGGCGGGCTGCCGAGGTTCCCCCCTCCCCGCCGCGGGCGGGCTGCCGAGGTTCCCCCCTCCCCGCCGCGGGCGGGCTGCCGAGGTTCCCCCCTCCCCGCCGGACAAAAAAAAAAAAAAAAAAGCGCCGACTCGCTCTCCCGTCCCCGCCGCGCGGGCGGGCTGCCGGGAGCGTCCCGGTTCCCCCCTCCCCGCCGCGGGCACGCTCCCGGCAGCCCGCCCGCGGTGGGGACGGGGGAACCGGGACGCTCCCGGCAGCCCGCCCGCGCGGCGGGGACGGGAGAGCGAGTCGGCGCTTTTTTTTTTTTTTTTTTTTTGGTCCGGCGGGGAGGGGGGGAACTCCGGCAGCCCGCCCGCGGCGGGGAGGGGGGAACCTCGGCAGCCCGCCCGCGCGGCGGGGACGGGAGAGCGAGGCGCTTTTTTTTTTTTTTTTTTCCCGGATTTTTTATTTAAAAATGAGGGGGCGTCTTATAGGACGGAGCGTCCTATAAGACGAAAAATACGGTAGTTTTTTGAGTGTAATGTGTACATGCGTGCACACACAGACACACAAATGGCAGCCAGGAAAACATCAAATATTTTGCCTGTCACACTGGGAGTAGAGCCTGCCCTAATATCACTTCACCAGGAATATTCACAGGAATATTTGAGGAGAAGGAAGAAAAGAGAAAGGTAAAATCTCCTCCACCTCCCAAATTGTTTCTGGCAGGGAATAGCAGATCCTACAGCTTGCTCTCACTGTGGTAGAGAGGGAGGAGAAAAGTTCCTAAAGCTTCGCCTCTCTTCTTAGTCGGAGCTTTGAGAAATCCCCAAAGCTATCACAGCTATCACATGCCTGCTGACTCCTGTTCAAGAGCGGTAAAATATTGCCCAAAGAATAACAAATGTTTCCTGAGACAATTTTGTATTTCCCAAAGCCAATTGCAGAGGGCAGTATGAACAACTGAATTCACTATTATATCTTGAGGAACACTATGATTTGATGGTACATACTGCCCCAACCTTGGACAAAGTATAATATCAGAACGTAGTTTTACCCATGGGTGATATTTAATAGCCACTGCTCTCAAAGGCATGCAGTTTCTGTATAATTTGAGGTGCACACACACGTACACAGTATAGCAAGACAACTGGCAGAAAGTTGCCCAGTGTTGGTTATAAAGGATCAAGAGTTCAAATGTAAGGTGAGCACAAAACTTTCTCCTCTGCTAATGGGAAGGAGGTGATCACAATAGCAGGGTGAAAGTCAGTAAGAGGCTCTTGCTTTCATCCAGGGGCCATAGCACCATCCCCTGCCCAACTGCTCCAAACACCCAGCCCACCATAGCTCTGGCAACCACCCTCATCTATCCCATCCACCACCATACAGCCCCAACATACGCATATCCATCTTACTGCCACAGCAGCCAGACCAGGCACCTCAGTACCCAGCAGCCCCAAGCCTCACTCTCCCACCCAGAGTCCCAGAATCCACCAGGCCCCTCATCACCCAGCATCCACCCATCCAGCTACTTTCCCTGCCTCCTGCACTAGAGAGCCAGGAGGGTCTAAGCCTCAGTAGAAGTAGTAGATAAGGGTGGGAGAAAGGAGTGAGCACACTGGGCCAAACACTATTCAGACCAGGTGAGCAGGCCCTTCTCGTATGACTTACTTTAACCACTACATATAGAGCTACATCCAGGATTGCCAACACCAAGTGTTCCAAAATCGAAAACAAAAAACCCACATAACTGAAAAAATATATTTTTAAACCAAATAATAAATGTGGAGGTTTTGTTCTTTGCCTTCTGAGTCCCAAATTTCACTTTTTCAAGCTTTTATACACAATGACAAGGGCTAGAAACTTACTCTTTTTTTAAAAAAAAAAGAAAGCTGAGATTCTCATGCAAGCAACTACAACTTGAGGAAATGCAACAAACATCAAAAGACTCACCATAAAATTACTGGAGTTGGCAACACTTTCTTTAATCTTTGCTCAGAGCCTTTGTATGGGGCAAATTGTACAACAACACTGTTCCTTTCTTGTTTTCCCCTTCCCCTAAAGTGCATATGATTTACTGCAGCCCTTTACTGGATGCAGATTACTTCCCCCACCATGACAGCTCTTTTCTGCTGGCCAGTGCATTAGAGTGTGCAGAGCCAACCCATGCCTCTCTCCATCCCACCTTGCTTGATAGGGAGTATGAAGCATGTAGCTCTGCTGTCCCAGCTGTGCTCCCATCCATGCTGCAAGAGGAGGCAATAAAATCAGACAAGGTGCAGGGGGGCGTACTCCCTGTTACGACAGCATTAATCTGAGACACAAACTGGTCCATAATGAAGTTAGCAAATGAATATTTTATTAAGTCCATGCTCTCCCCTCCAAAAAAAAAACAAAAAAAACCTGCATTGAGCTCCAGCTAGTATTATTAATAGGGTGCTTAGATTGTTATTAAATACCAACAAAATTCAATCTGCTCTGCAAAACTGATGTAATTGCCAGAAACGAGGTATCTGGCATCTGCCATTAAAAAAGAAAAGAAGAGGGCAGATATTGTGCCATTTGTGCAATATAATGCTCTGATAATAGTACTGAAATCAGCACACGTAGAAATAAATGCATCACCAATGTCATACAGTAAGAACAGTGTTTTTTTAAAAAAATAATGCAAAGTATATATTCACTTAGACAACAGCACACAAGAAATATATCATTTAGTAACTAAAAGATGACAACATGCTCAGCTGCCCCGGAGAGCTTAACATCCAACAGATATGGTGGAGGTAGGACTGAATGGATGGGAAGAGGGCCGGCCCACAACATTTTGGCACCTAAGACGGGGAGCTCAAATGAGGCCACCATGTGCCCTCGCTTTGCGAGATCTCAATTCTGCCTTCTTCCTGTTCTACTCCTCTCATGGTACTGCTCTGCTATCTACCCCAATAAAGGAGAACTAACAACTTAAAACAGGGATCTCAAACTCTAGTGACCAAGAGGGCTACATGAGGACTAATGCATTGGGCCGTATCACTGACACACACGCCAGCCACTGCCCCCCAGCCCCATGCCACCCCTTCCATGAGGCTCCACCCCTGTCCTGCCTCTGCCTACCCGTTCCCATTCCAACCTCTTCCCCAAAGTCACCACCCCAACTCCACCCCCTCTCTTTTCTTCCCCTCGTCCCCTGTACACGTGACTTCCTGCTCCTCCCCCGTCACTTCTGGAAACTGCTAAGGAGCCAAACAGCTGTTTGGTGGTGGAAACTGCCTGGAGATAGGTAGAGGAGGTAGGAGCAGCACATGGGGGGAGATGGTGGTTCACAGAAAATAACTCGGGAGGGCCAGGGCTGAGGGGAATTTGGCGGCCACAGGAAATAACTCCGGGGGTGGGGGGTGGAGGGTGCTTGACGGGCTGCAGCAAAGAACTCCGCAGACCACACTTTTGAGATCCTGACTTAAAATGACTTGTTCAAAAATGTTAAGTAACATTTAACTTTCAAATGCCTGAACAGCAAATGTAACTTTTCTTGTCTGCATAGTAAACATTGGCATTTTTATCTGTTTGACTAATCAAAGTAGTGGATGCCTAGTCTAAAGTCATGTTTCCCTAACATGGTTATGTAACATGTTTTTTCTGTCCACACAGAATAGAAAAAAGCATTTTAGAACACAGCTGAGCCACAACCATGTTTACAAATGGTTACTTTTTTATTATGGATGGGATCTTACTTAACTATTGCTGAACAGTCTAGAGACCTTACACTGTTTTTTGGTTACAATCAGCGGTTCTCAAACTGTGGGTCAGGACTCCAAAGTGGATCATGATCCCAAAGTGGATCATGATCCCATTTTTACAAGGTCACCAGGGCCAGTGTTAGACTCGACAGGACCCAGGTCTGTAGCTGAAGCCGGAGCTCTACCACAACCTGGGGTGGCAGGCCTCTGGCTGCAGTCCCCTTTTCCCCAACCTGGGGTGGCAGGCCTCTGGCTCCACTCCAACATGGGGTCATGTAGTAACTTTTTCAGAAAAGGGCAGCAGTGCAATCAAGTTTGAGAACCCCCATGTTATATGAAAGACGTGTTTATTAAATAAAAACACATACAGTACAAAACTTTAATCATAAGCAGGGGAATGGAGAGGATGAATATATGAATGATTACACTAAAGATCACTCTAAAATAAAGGTTACACTGTCTGCTCATATGTGGAGGAAGTATCCATGTGATAAATTGCAGCCCTTTATGATACATGAATTTTTCCAGCACCTTTGACTGCCTCATTTGCTCTCTCCACACTAATGGGTGTCCCGGGGACTCATTCAGACAGGTGACATTTTTTTTTTATTAAATCTGCCTGCCAAAGAAATATTTCTTTCACCTTCTCCTCCCAACTGTAGATCTTCAGGGTTCAGTTCTTGAGTAGTGACATCTTTCAGTACATATGTAGAGTGGTCCTTATACAAATATCCTATAGAATTTAACACATATGAAACCTTTACTTCAGCAGGACCTGATGATGGTGGACTTAAAAATGCAAATTTTTGAGTCATTTTAAAGGAGTTTACAGCTCATTCTGACCTCTATGTAGTTAGACTTACGGCAATTAAGGCACTTGGTTTTACAGATGGATAACAAAAAAAGTCTCAAAAACAAAAAAGTCCCTAAAATATTTGTGATTAGTGTTTTTTTCTAACCGATGTAGCACACATAAATAATGATGTGCTATGCTGCAAACATTTTTAGACATTGATTTGGGATGACCTGCATAACTGCATGTGGTTTCACTCGTTGAGGTTAATGGGGCTTTCCCAAAGTCATGCCAATAAAATATTTGCACCATAACACATTACTCAGTATTGTCTCTCACTACCTTATATTAATACATACACACATATTATACATATGTGCACACATGCATGTGTATATCTACATGTTTTGTTGGGTTCACTTGTTGTGCTTATCATTGAAAATGTGGGTCTTTAGGAGTGACTCGAACAGGGAAAGAGAAGTAGCTTTGAGGACATTGGGGGCAGCATGGAATAAAGCACAGATATGGGATGTGGTTTCCCATAATACTACACAGAAAGTATAATACATTGATTAACTAAATCACATTTAACATGTCCTTCCCGGTGTTTTCATCTGTTGTAGTAAGCCCATATAGTCTACATGCATGTATTAATCGTTTGAAATGATGGTCACTGATTACTATAGTTTATTTTTTACATTTTTGGAGAACTTTGTGGTGTGAGTGGTTTTCAGGAACATTATTAAAATGTCAAGGATTAGGCAGCCATTTTACTTAAGTTTTCACAAGTTGGAGTACATCATTAGATATATGCATGATTCCTTGCTGTTGTGTTTTCTTATATAGCCAGCATTTGATTTGGTATACTGCAAAAATGCCCTTAACTGTTTCTACCACAACAGTGTGCAAGATTTTAATAGGCCTGGCCCTTCTGTAATTGCTGGTGGGACTGACTTCGCTGACTCATCCTCTAAATGACTGGGTTAACCTCTAACCTCTAATACCATTATTGCCACCGACAAACTCTACAAGGGCAAGCTTCCAGGAACTTTTATGCCCTGTGTATGTACACGGATGGGTGTGACAGGTTTTATTAAATCCACGGTTTATATTAATCCATGGCAGCATATAAACAAACCCACTGGGTCTGAGAAACTATTTAATGCATGCAGTGATTATATTTTGGATACTGACAAGTAATAAAAAGAAAAGAGCTAAATCCGAGCCCGTTGTTGCCCTGACAGGTCCAGGAAAATTGGAGCACAGATACTACCTACTACAACCCTCTCTTAACACTCCTCCTCCTAACCATGAAAGGATTCTTCCTGGCTTGCCTGGCAAACAAAGCTAAGGGACTTTTTCTCTAAACACAACTGCATTCCAAACAAGCACATTCTGCTACCACAGTATACATACCCAGCCCCCCAGACAGCTAAACAGACACTCAACCTGCAAACCATGCTTCCTTGGGGATGTGGTGCATAGGTCAGGGCATTAGGTGGGCTCATCTCTTAGCACTCTCATTAGTAATCACTAGAGATCCTGTCCTGCTGTTCCCGTAGTTGGCTGGGGGGACCGTAAGCAATCCCTATATTCTTCTCTCCACTTCTCAAACCAGAGGGCATGACTTAGGCCACTCTCTTTACAAAACTTTCAATATTTCAACTACTTCATTTGTAATAAACACACAAGGTCCTGGTCTGTTTCTAGTAAAATCAGTGGAATTTTTGGTATGGATTTCAATTATCATGCTCCTGAGACGTCTTGTGCATGGTTCAACCGCGGTGCCAAAAAAAGTCAAATGAGGCACTGCACAGACACAGGAGGTCACCTTCATGGGGCCAATGTCAGGATCAAGGCACGGGAGTGGATCCTTTTAAAAAATTAGCATGAGTGCTGCACTCAGTAATAAATACTAAAAATACTGTTTCAATATGCTTGTCACTTAATGTAAATGGGATAGGGGAAGCTGGAAACACCAAAAATGTTTCTCACTAAACATACATGAAATTTACAGTATGGGTAATCCCAAGCATTCAAAGATCATGTGTTAGGCTTCAAAACTCACGAGATTTTTTTTACAATACAGTGAAACCTCCATTTAACGGACTAATTCGGGCAAGGGGGTGTCCGTTAAATGAAAAAGTCCGTTATTTAATAATAAAAAAAAAACGAGCTGTAGGAGCAGCAGCCCGACTGCCACAGGGTCGGGGCGACAGGTCCGCAGCCTACCCGCTGCCGGGATCCGGGTGGCAGCCGGGAGCCGTCAGCCAGCCCGCCCGGGTCCTGGCTCCCGGGACCTGCCAGCCAGCCCTCCTGCTGCCGTGACCCAGGCGGCAGCCGCGAGCCGGCAGCCAGCCCGCGAGAAATGGATTTGGGATGCATCAGACTTGCTCAGAAATTTTGTCCGTTGCATCCAAAGTCCGTTAAATCGAGGTCCGTTAAATCGAGGTTTTACTGTAATACATTTGGTAGTGATTTATTTTCCTTCTAGTTTAGCATTTTGGGTTCACATTTTCAAGCTTTTTTCCTGAAGCTGTGAAGGCTAGAAATGTGTTTTTAAAAAATGAAATGTGAGATTATCCTGATGTAGCCACATGACTTCAGGAGCTGTTTTAAGAAAAACTGGAAACTCATAAAAATCATAAGGATTGGCAACACTGATAGGGTCATTATAATAATTTTTGTGCAAGACCATCAAAAAGGTGGCCAGTAAATGCCCCCTCTTCCTTGACTGGTCTGGCACCACACTATATGAAAGACCTGCGAAAAAAAGAAGCAAGAGAGAAGAGACTAGGGCATCTGTAGCAGAATTCATTCCACGTCTGACCTATTGCACCAGAAAGAATTTTTGAAATCTTTTATCATGGGTGTGTAAAACACAAAGAAAGGATTCCTGGCCTTCATAATAGGTCCATAAAGCATCATAAAGGGAAACTATTCTGGGAAAGAATGTATAGCTTGTTTAATTCCACCTACCTACACTTGTATTACTGTCAGGAAGTTTCATGTTACCTTGCAGATAAAAATCACTGTGATTTAGATGGAACTATCCACTGTTGTGGATGCAGAGCAATGTCACATAAGCTCTTTTTGGCTTTGTGTCAGAGAATGGAACTATCTGAAATTCTCTGGTATTGGTGGTGCTCTAGGCTCCATCTATGGATTGGACCACGTCTGTCTTAGCTAGTTAAGGCCAGTATTGAGACAGTGGATCTATTCATTTCTGCTGAAGATTGGTAGCACCAATGTTTTTTTTGTTTGTTTGTTTTTACACTAAAGGAGGGTTTGATGAAGCCTCTGCTCAGGGAACCCGCTCTTGTCTATAGAGCTACATCAAAGCTCCCATTTCCCGGTAGCATTGGTTGATGATCTCCTCCTAAGCAATGACAGCATGTCCATTCTGATTTTTTTTAATATCTATCACAGTAGAATTGGTCAAAACATGGAGAAAAAATAAATCACCAAATGTTGCCAACCTTTGTTAGGCTAAATTTATTAGCCACCCAGGCACACTGGAAGGTCATTCTTAGATATAAACATTTAAATTAAAAATAAGAGGACCTATTTATCGTTCTTAATATTCTTATTTGCTGGTGATTTATGGTTAATGATAGTTATGAGGAAGTGTGGGGGCGTGAAATAAATACATGGTCTGCATACTTTCAACCTAACTTTTTATTACATTCCAACTTCAAGATCTCTGAAAATCCTCCCATTCACCAAACCAAGCTGGGTAACAATTAAGAGGACAGATACAGCCCTCAAACTGTAGTGGATCTTCCACTTAAGTCAATGGATATTTGTGGGTGTAAATGGCCTAAAAGTTTTATTTGGACTGAAGTTAGATAAGCAAGAGTAATCATAGGGTTTTCTACTGCTCTCCAGCTCTTCTTTTACACACTTTCTACCCCAAATAACAATCTGTCCAATGAATATGAAGAGGCGTTGGTGCTTTGTCTAGAGCAAATCAAACTAATAAAAAATAAGACAGGTCACATTGGTTTTGTTGCCTGTTACCTATTTTCCATGCCTACACTCCATAGATAATGTGGCATATACATCGCAGGCAGAGAAAAAAAAAATCTGTCTGAAAGATTTTTGTATTTCACACCCAGTATTCAGCAGATCTCCATGAAAGAACGAGGCTTTTACAACATAACCAAAACCTCTCTGTATTCCCACTGTGATCTAACTTTAGGACAAGTAAGCAGACATATCTCAGAAACACATGATCATGGTTTAATCAGCAACTTATCTACAGCTTTGCTGTAGTGTGTGATGTTCATTCAAAATCCTTCTTTCCAGTTGCCAAACACAGAATAAGCTTCCTACTCATCTGATTAACTGAAATTTGAATGAATGTTACAGACATTCATCTGAAGGAAATGTATACTTCTGACAAAAGATCAGGGACCAGATTTATAATCTGGAAACTCATTTCAAATTGGGACATACAGCCCCAATAGGTTAAACATCATTCAGCATCTGTACTGGTTGTTTTCAAGTCTCCTCTGTACTGTCACTAAGAAATCAGTCTCTAGAGGAAGGAATAGGAGTTGCAACTGAAGTACCAGAAAAGGCAGTTTCCAGATACAATTTTCTACTGAAGTCTACCATCAAGATATGCAACAGAACACTCTGGCTTGTGTTAGATCTTTGCCAAAATCAGGAGTGTAACCCACTGTCACATGGTGGTTAGCCCTAGTAAATGAAATAGATCCAGTGCCCCTGTGCCAGATCAGCTGCCCTATTTGGCCAATCAAGAAGGCGTAGCAGCACCTGGGTGCTATAAAAGATCAGGGAAAGTCCCAGTGAGAGAGAGATCTGGTGAGTCACGGCTGCCTGGAAGCACAGACTGGAGGAGCAAGGAGCGAGGCAGATAGAGTGTGAAAGGTCCCAGAAGGAAGCAGAAGGTGTTTCCTGGAAAAGGCTGAAAGCGAAGAGAGCAGCTAGAAGGGTTTGCTGGCTGACTTCCCCCAGCCAGAGGGCCGGGGCTGCAGGCAGGAGGAACAGCAGCAGCTAAGGGAGGTTCCTACTAGCTCTAAGCAGCAGTACCAGAGCTGAGGGCTGGAGATGGCTGAAGGTGGGGGAGCAGTGGAGGGACTTATCTACTGATGTCTACACATTGAAGAGGTGGACCCAGGGGAACAATGAGAGGGCCAGGAGAAGTAAAGGATGTTCCCAGGATGAGTATGATCTCCCAACAGAGAGGCTATAGGGGCTCCCACTAGGAAGAGTGGGGTTCCACTCCTGCTAGAAGGGCTAGGGTGGCTGTCCTTGCAGAATAATAGAAGAAGATTGACAAGGAGCATCAGTGTGACAGAAGATGCTGGCATGTGGTAGGAAAGGACTCTCGCCAGAGAAGCTGGTGGGGTGCCCAATAGAAAGAGCAGGGTTTAAATGACTATCTACACTGGGTGTGAGACTTTCGAAATCAACCATGTTGATGGACCAGAAGATAAGCTTAGATGGAGTAATGGGGAATTCAAAGGGAAAACTAAGCCAGGTGTGCCTATCATGCTGACATGCACAAAATGTTGCAAGTCCCTTGTTTTTTTCAAGCATGCAACCCTTAAAAGGGAGTTTCCAGATCAGAGTTCCAGGTCATGCACCCACAGCATTCTCGTAACATTTCACCCTACTATCCATCAATGAAGAGCTCCCTTGGCTGCAAGCTTTGCTGGACACGGAGACCTCCCTTGGACAGATCATAATAACAACGGTTATTCCAAATTACAGTAGCACCTAAAGGCCCAACTAAAACCGGACAATTGTTGTGCAAGGTATGTACAAAACACAATAAGAGACCGTCCCTTCCCAAAAGAATAAAAAATATACAAGACTTAAAAGAAGTGGGAGAAAGCAAGTATTTTATTATATAAAACAGTTTCTCATACTGTGGTCCATGCACTACCAGTAGTCTGCAAGCTCCATTCAGGTGGTCTGTGAATAGTTCCCTTTAAGGTGTGCACTTGGGCGGCTGCCCATGAGAGAATGCCCATCCACCTAATTAGTGGAGCTCCAGTAATTAGGTGCCTGGACCCTGGAGAAGACGCCCATGTAAGGTGAGGTGGTGGCCTTCGGGGGAAATACGGGGGGGGGGCAATGGGGTGAGAAGAGGGAATGGGAATTTGGGACACGTGGGGTTGTGGCGGCCAGAGAAAAAGGAAAACTTTCCCCAGTTCCAGGGCTGCAGTTGCCAGGGAGAGTTGGCCCTTCTTCCAAGCCCCAGCTCAGGGACTGTTGCAGTGGGGAAGAGAGCAAGAGATTCCCCCTCCTTTGCAGCCCCAGCTGTCATGGTGGGGAAGAGAGGGCACGTCCATTGCATTAGAAGGGTAAGACTATGGATACTAAAATACGAGTTGTGTGCTTTTATTTGTAGAACGTGTTGTATAAAGCCTCTGTTCAATCCAGGTTTTTTTATACAGTGTTTTTATACAAAGCGCTTTACAATAGTTAGCTAATGGTACAAATAACATTTGGAAATATCATTAAGCAATCCACTGAGAGCCTCAGCTTTTCAAGTAGTCTGTAGAAAAAAAAAAGTTGAGAACCACCGGAATATAGAGTATTTGACAGATGGGGAACTGAGGCACAGAAAGATTAAGGGTAGGATTATCAAACGCACTTCAGGGACTTCGAAGCACAGATCCCATAAATTACTTGCACAAGATCAGAGAGGGTGGTGTATGGCTGAGCTGAGAAGTGAATGCAGATCTGAAGTCTCGATCCAGTGTTTTAACCACAATACCAAACTTCTTCATAGAATTAATAGATTGAGGGAAAAGTGTATCTCTAGCTGGAAATAATTTTGTGTTTGTTAGTTTTAATTCTGCACAGAATCCTACAGTTTTAAGATTAGACTTATTTTATTATACCGTAATTATTTTATAGCACCTATGCTTAGTATTACTTAATGTGAAATATTTGCAGTTCTTTTTACTTGTTTGTAATAGGAGAATCCACAGATTAGGAAAAGGGCCAGAATGTGTATAATGCTGCTCCATACCAACCAGGCATAGTCTTGAAAAATAGCAGGGGTGGGGATTGGTTTGATTTGGTTTATTTCCCATTTGTTGAAGAACCACAATGGGATATCTTGTTGAGTACCATACAGAACAAGTTTTGCCAGGTAAATAATATATGGCCTATGGCACAGCTTGGGGGAAAAAATAAATATTCTCTATCTGCTCTACCAGTACCCAGTCACCTATTATGCAATAGAAAAATCTGCATGCTTCTGCTGCGTGAGATTTATAACACAGTTTCTCATACACTGAAAATGGAAAACCGCCATCACAGCAACCGTAGGCCATGATAAAGTAGTAAAACAGATATGACTTAACAAGAGATAATGGTATGAAGAAGATCTGGGAGACTCCCTTGGTAACACAAGTACAATCTTAAGAATTCTGGTGGAATACGTCATCATTTTTGCATGCAACAAGGGGTCAGCAGGACTCCCAAAGATCTAGTATGAAATGAATTACCCTTTTTTTTTTTTTGTTCTTAATTATCATCAGAATGCCATGCATCACTGGTAACATCATTTTGTATTCTCCATATTTTGTTGCTGAGTGATGCACCTGCCAAAAAAAACGCAACACTTCTGTGTTTTAGAACGTGAAAATACAGTCAACTGACGTATTGCTTCCTCTGTAGCACTCTTATAACAGCTGTTGGTAAAATAAACGTATGTTTTTGATGTTTGTTTTCACCTGACTCCCATCAGAAGACTCTAAAATAAAATTCCATTGTTGTCTGACTAACCACAAATGCAGCTCAAATTAACGCTGCAAGACAGCAGATGAAAAGCTTTGCCAGAGGCTAGTTGTGTTCCTAGAGTTCAAAGGTTGCAGGCTTAATGCACAATAATTATAATGTACAGCATTCCTAGTTTCTCTCTTTTAATATTTATAATGCCTTCCTGGCTGAACTAAAATACACTCAAATCACTTAATTCTTAGTGACACCTAATCATTCAGACCTGATCAGCAGTAGATTTTAGCACCATAGAACTCAGCCAAAAGATGGTCACTGCTCCTGCAGATGGCTCTGCTATTAACTACTTGTTCCCCTCCCACATGGTAGAGGAGGGAGGAGCAAGGGGTGTACGTGTGAAAACCAACATCTAGAATGATATTCTATGGTACCAGGAATTGAGTCAATCAATTTTCAAAGCCAAGGTTTGAACCGCAAGAACACAGGAGCCTAACAAAAGTAGGGCATTAGCATGCTAAGCCCACAGAGTGTTTCTCTCCTCATAAACAAATAGCTAAAATATTTTTTCACTCATTTCCAAGCTTCTGTAGTTCACCAGCACAGAAACACGGAAGTACAAAACCCAGGGAGGGAGGGGAAGCAGGGAGAGAGGGACACTGTATTTAGGTAGATTAGAAGTGAGAAACTAATTTACAGCTATGGGTCTCAGAATAAACCAAAATAGACTGCCACAGCTCTCCACTGTCCCTGATTTTCAGGGCTCTCCAAACTTGTATTCAACCACTCCTTTTGTTTATCAATCTTTGTCCCTTGGTAAATGGTGGGATTCAAAAGAGCTGAAACTAATGTTCTTTTGATCAGAGTGTGTTTTTCAGAGATTGTCCCCCAAAAATGTTGCCTTGACCTTATAACAATATGCTAGAATTCAGCAATATTTTACTGATGTATTTTGGACAACTATTGTAAGGTTGTGGAATGGGGGTTGTTTGTTTTTAAGACTGCCACTGATTTGTATGCATATGTGTTTATCAACTTTCCTGCCTTGCTAAGAGAAGAGAGAAATCTACTGAATGAATTTGCAAGTTGAAGAACCGGGCTGTATTAGCAGTTCAGGCATTGTCACCATGGACTCAAGAGGGGCTGGTTAGTACTGCCTCAGAATATGCACATAGCTCTCTCAGAGTTGCTGCAGAAGGCATGCAATTCCAAAATACTACAGCCACGACAGGCTGTAGTATAATGTAGGATAATCTTCAACAATTTACATAAGGCCCAATTCTGCATTTCTTGAATACCTTAAATTCAATACTCTGAATTCAAATAGAATCTTGAGGTTCAGAAACAAAGTTAGGGGTGAAAAACACTAAAAATCAGTAGAGTACAGAAAGAGGAAAATATATTGCATATTCCTTTGTGGTGACTTCAAAATGCAAAATACGTAAAGTGTATGCTGACATATTGCGCAAATTTGGTAAGACCCAGGAGACCAATAACGCACTGGCTATATTTATGAAGAGCACATATCTCCATTATATTAGCTGCTTGCAAATGTACTATTTTTCTATTTGCTGGATTAATTTATTACAAGATAGATGACTAACTCCCATTTCAATAAGCTCTGCTGCACTAATATGCATACAACCAATGGCCAAATTATTGCTCATCACTGTTCTGTAAGGAAGATTTTAGATGATATAGTTTATCACACTGAAGGTTACTATTTTTAAACAACAGATCTTAAAGGCAATAAAAATGACTACAATCATTCAGTTTAATGACTGGGACACTTGTATTGCTTGTTACATCTGGGCCATTGTGTAATTTATTGTCCCTGAAGGACTACAAACAGCCTAGTAAAATTATTCCTTTAGAAATAAAACAGAGCAATCTAATTCTGTAGCAGCATTGCCTTGGCTGGGTATTAGAATACAGGAATGGCTAAGGATGGATGATTCCTGAGTGGCAACGCTTTCAGACTGCTAAAGGGAGTAGATATTACATCCTCTCAGCTGGAGGTAAGGCGCTTGTAAGTACTCAGGCAAGATCAGGAATTATAAGTGAGGAGAAAACAGGATATAGAACAATGAAGTCCCAGAAAGTAGTATAGCAAAATTTAGCCGCTAGAAACAATGACGCTGCTAAATCTAATCTAGCTGAACCTACATTAAAAAAGAATTACAAAAATAAATCCATTGGAATGGTTGGACAGATAAAAAAATCTGGAAAGAGAAACTGGGAAAGATTGTACATGAGAAGATAACACCCCAGGCATGAACGTATGATTCCAATCTCCTGCTAGCAGGCATGGATAATATGTTTCTCTCTTTGTGAATGCATAATAGTCACAATGCCAATTGACAGCTAGTGGTGTTGTAAACACATTCTACAGATTTATAAATTCAAATTGTGTGCAAGACAGGTAGAGGTTCCTGAGCAAGACTGTAAACATACTGAGATAGTCAACAGATATTTGATAAAAATGAACTTTAACCTTGTTGAAGAGGGTATGTATGGCGATAATGGAAGGAGATATGCTGATGTACAGACAATACAGATGGCACAGACAGTGCACAGCAGTTCATGGTAAAAAAAAAAATTCAAACACATACACACAAAGCCAAGAAAATATTCCAAATGCCCACAAAGCTTCCCCTGTCTTCAATTTTTAATGACTGTGCCAGACTAGGGATGGGAAAGTGGGGGGGGGGAAGGGAAATCTAGTCTAGGCCATTAACAAAACACAGCTGACCTAAAAGGCCTGCTTACCATTAAACTATAATCATTCCAGTGGCTTCAATAGTGAACAATTTCATAAACTCCATATAGATTTTTCAAAATTAAGAGCTTTGTTCAGTTAGAGTATACGAATACTGCTAGAGCTGTGGAAAGGAAGCAGAAAGTATTTGCACTGCTTCATTTTGCTGCCTTTTAACTAGGGCTGTCTATCGCAGTTAACTCATGTAATTAACTCAAAAACATGAATTGCAATTAAAAAAATACATGACCAATTGAAATGTATTAAATTTGATTTTTTTCTATATTTCCATATATGTTGTATTCTGCATTGTAATTAAATCAAAGTGTATATTATCTTTGATAAATATTTGCATTGTAAAAGTGATAAACAAAATAAATATTTTTCAATTCACCTCATAGAAGTACCATAACGCAATCTGTGTCATGAAAGTGCAACTTATAAATTTAGATTTTTTTGTTACATAAACTACACTCAAAACAAAACAATGTAAAACTTCAGAGCCTACAAGTCCACTCAGTTTTACTTCTTTTCATGCATAATTCCATATTTGTAAATTTAACTTTCATGATAAAAAGATTACATGACGGTACTTGTATTAGATTGGTGGTTCTCAAACTTACAGCTTGTTGTTGCCTTCCCCTCTCTCCAGTCCAAGAGACAAAGGGAAAAAAAACCCTCACCCAGTAGTTTCTCCAGTTTGAAAGATTACAGCCTTCCCTATTTATTCCCTATAAGCTTCTCTTAACCATTTACAGTTAGGGTAATTAGGGTACAGCTGCTAAGGATTCTATAGCTTCTGACTGGCTGTGTGTCCATAAAAGGGAGCTCCCCCCCCCCCATTTATCACAGGTTCAAAGTTGCATAGAGCCTTAAGATGAGGGTGAGTAAGAAACAGTTACTCACCGTTTGTAACAGTTGTTCTTTGAGATGTGTTGCTCATGTCCATTCCAACAAGTGTGTGCACACCGCGCATGCACGGTTCCGGAAGCTTTTTCCCTAGCGGTACCCGTAGGGTCGGCAGGGGAGACCCCTACAGTGGCGCCCTTATAGCAACGTATATATGACCCTGCCGACCCACCCCCCGCTCAGTTCCTTCTTGCCAGGACTCCGACAGAGGGGAGGCGGGAGGGATTTGGAATGGACACGAGCAACACATCTCGAAGAAGAACTGTTACGAAAGGTGAGTAACTGTTTCTTCTTCTTCGAGTGATTGCTCATGTGTATTCCAACAAGTGACTTACGAGCAGTCATCTCGGAGGAGGGTTAGGAGTGCCCATGATTCCTGCTGTAAAGACTGCTTGTCCCACAGAAGCATCCTCCATAGCCTGCTGCACGATGGCGTAGTGCGAAGAGAAGGTGTGAACCGAAGACCATGTCGGTGCTCTACAGATGACAATTGGAATGTGCACCAGGAACGCTGTGGATGCGGCCTGAGCTCTGGTTGAATGGGCTGTTAACGCCGGAGGAGTAATGTTCGAGAGGTTATAGCAAAGTTTGATGCATGATGTAATCCATGCCGAGAGGCGTTGAGAAATAATCGGCAACCCCTTCATCCTCTCTGCTACTGAAATAAAAAGTTGTGGAGATTTACGAAAAGCTTTTGTGCGTTGTATATAAAAAGCTAAAGCCCTCCTCACATCCAAGGAGTGAAACATCCTTTCCCTGTTAGAGGCATGGGGCTTAGGAAAAAATACAGGGAGGAATATGTCTTGGTTTAAATGAAAAGACGAAACCACTTTGGGAAGGAAGGCCGGGTGAGGACGTAACTGGACCTTATCTTTATGGAAGATGGTGTATGGCGGTTCAGAGGTAAGAGCTCTGAGCTTGGAAACCCTTCAAGCAGAGGTAATAGCCACGAGAAAAGCCATCTTCCAAGAGAGATAAGACAGTGGGCAGGTGGCCAGGGGCTCGAAGGGGGTTTTCATTAGAGCTGTTAAAACAAGGTTAAGGTCCCACGGGGAAACAGGATGACGAACCAGTGGGTACAACCTTTCCAGTCCTCTGAGAAATCTCACCATAAGTGGGTTGCTAAAAACCGAAGTTCCCCCAATCCCCGGGTGAAATGCTGATATGGCAGCCAGATGTACACGTACAGTGGAAAGCGCTAAGCCTTACCGTTTAAGGTCAAGGAGATAATCTAGGATGAGGGATATCGGGGCTAAGGTAGGGTCCATCCCTTTATCCTGAAACCACACGGAAAAGCGTTTCCACTTGGCTGCAGAGGTAGCCCGTGTTGAGGGCTTTCTACTACCCAGGAGGACGTCCCTGACATGGTCAGAGCACTGAAGCTCCGAGGGGTTCAACCACGGATAGTCCACGCCGTCAGGTGGAGCGACTGCAGGTTGGGGTGTAACAACTGCCCGTGGTCCTGAGAGATCAGTGTCGGGGATAGTGGAAGGGTTATGGGCCTCGTGGAGCAGAGGGACATCAATAGGGTGTACCAATGTTGGCGAGGCCAAGCCGGCGCTATGAGGATCAGGGACGCCCTGTCCAGATGGGCCTTGAGCAACACTCTGTGAACAAGAGGGAATGGGGTAAATGCGTAGAGTAGCCCCCCCCCCCCCCCCCCCCCCCCATCCAAGGGATCTGAAAGGCATCCGCCTCCGACCCTGGACTGAGGTTGAGGAGAGAGCAAAACCTCTGGCATTTCCTGTTGGCCCTTGTGGCGAACAGGTCCAGGAGGGGAAACCCCCACTCCAGGAAGATTGAGTGCACGATGTCCGGCCTGAGTGACCATTTGTGGCCCCGAAAGGAACAGCTGAGAGTGTCTGCCAGTACATTCTGAACCCCCGGGAGATAGGTAGCTAGAAGATGGATCCCGTGAGAAATGCAAAAATCCCAGAGGGCCAGGGCTTCCTTGCATATGGGAGAGGAACGAGCACCACCCTGTTTGTTTATATAGAACATTGCAGCTGTGTTGTCCGTCAAAACTGACACGCACTTGCCTTGTAGGTGGTCCTGAAACGTCTGGCACGCTAGACAAACCGCTCTGAGCTCCCTGATATTGATGTGAAGGGACAGCTCGCTCTGGGACCAAAGGCCCTGGGTTCTGGCGTCTCCCAGATGTGCTCCCCAGCCGAGGGCGGAAGCATCCATCACCAAGGTCATTGATGGCTGAGGTTTCCGGAAAGGGACCCCGACCCCGAGGGAAGATGTCCACCGTGGGGTCCACGTCCTCCCTAACTTCTTCAGCCAGGAGGTTAAAGTTCTAGGCAACCCTGCGGAGGAGGTCCTGATGCCCCCTAATGTCCATAGGGGGAAGGGTCGAGGAAGAGGAACCTGCCACCGCCTCATCAGGTGAGGAGGAGGATGAAGTGGCAAACTGAGGGTCGTCCTGGTTCAGTTCCCTTAGAGGTGGTTCGTCCACAGAACCCTCCTGGGCTTGATGGGATACCCTGGAGGGGGGGCGATCCGGTCCCGAAGGGCCCGGTACCGGGTCTTCCCCTGCTACTTCCGAAGGGGGAGCCATCACTGTCGCCGAGATGGGACCATGCGGCACTGAGGGCAGCGACGCGGACAGTGACGCCGGCCTCTGTGTCTGATGAAAGGCCCACGGTGTCCAAAACTCAAATTTTGTTCCCCTATGTTCCCCATTTTGTTCCCCTATGTTCACGGTGTCCAAAACTCCATGTCATTCTACTCATGGCATAGGATGATTGGAAGGCTACTGATATTTACAAGCTTTTGTGGGATGCTGTTTTTGATATGCCAAGTCCATTAATTTGATTTCATTTGTGGGAGCAGGTATCTGCGCCAATAATTGGAGTAGGAATAACTGCAGCATAAAGTAACAATTTGAAATTGTCCATGAGAAACAAAGGCCACTGACTAATGTGTTTGTAAAGTTATCCTTTTTTTAAAAAAGTTCATTTATAGAGAAACAGTGTTACAGTTTCTTCCAAGTGGTGCTCTGGAGTAATTCTACTTAAATCCACAGTTTTAGTCTATACAGCTGTATGTAACCAAGAGCAGAATTTGGCCAGTTCTATATATTTTGAAAATGACAACTTTTTTTTTACTAGAAAACTGTTTTGTGGTGGTGGGAGTAGAAATAACAAGTTGATCAACATTTCAAAGAGAGAAAAAGAGATCCAGGGCAATAGTATAATCTCATCAACTCTCTACATAAACCACTCAAACCAAAAACTTAATTTGTGGATTCTACTATATACTGGATAAATCCAGGTTTGAAAATTACTGCCGACATTCATGTGGAAAAATGGGACAAATAGGGGCAGATGAAGTCTCCCCTACTTAAATCATCTGGCTAGGGAAACTGTGAAGATACGGCACATTATGCCACCTGTCACTTGAATGCAACATCATGCAGATTTTAAAACATTTGCTTTTTGCTGTCTGGTGTCTAAGTACTTTGTGACATGGGTCAGAGAATGAAAATCTAGGATTGCGCCTTTAGATCAACCTGCCTCCTGTGACTGAATAAATGTCTCCCATTCACCATTTGTTCAATCAGAAATTGCTACAAAAATGGCTTTCACTAGATTTTCAATGTTATTTTCCAGCTTCAGTGTATCTTTGGATGCTAATTCTCCCTTTGGGTTTTAGACAGGTTATTATAAAGTCATGTTCATGCTTCTATTTTACATGAGGTAATAGTTAAATATGAAGGGCCAAATTTTCTAAGTTTATAAATTTCCAGTGTGTGCATGGCAATTAAGTAATAGCACAGGCACAGGTCAGGTCTGAATGCACATGAATACATGATTTGCATATATACCTAGACTATTGGCATATATGGATGCAGAGAGAGACAGAGATGAAAAGGGACACAGACTGTGGGCCTGATTTTAATGGGTGCTTAGCATCTAAAACTCTAAAATCAGTGGTACTCTTCAGTACTTCCAGAAATCAGCCCCTTAATGTTTTATTGCTCTCTCTTACCCCTCATATGTCACTTGACTTCTAAGATTGTAAACTTCTTTGGCTCATCACTGAGTTTGCTTTTAGGTATGGACACCACCTAGCACAACTTGTGCAGTATAAGAATATAACGATAAATAGTAATAACTGCCCACACCTAACTTTGAAAATCTGAACCAGAGTCTTTAATGTCATCACTTAGAAGACCATGCACAAACTGACCTCCATCCAGTACTATTCACTGCATGAGGGAAAATGAAGCATGAGAATATTCTTTTTACTCCTAACTGTAAGAGACACCAAACCTCCCCTCCCAAGCTTATGCATGTTGAGTCACTGTGAAATGTACCAGAATAACAGCCCTGTGGACTAAAGGCCTTTAACATAAGAATGGCCACAATGAGTCAGCGCAATGTCCATCTAGCCCAGTATCCTGTCTTCCGACAGTGGCCAGTACTAGGTGCCCCAGAGGGAATGAACATAATGGGTATTCATTAAGTAACCCATCACCTGTTGCCCATTCCCAGGTTCTGTCAGAGAACAATATTAACAGAAACAATAGTGGTACATGGTTCACCCAGCGGTGTATATCACCTAAGTCGACAAGGCTAAGGCCTAGGGCAGCAAATTTGCAGGGGTGGCAATTTTTTGTAATCGCGGCATCAGTGACGCTGCGATTTTATCAATCATAGCATGCATTCAAATGATGGCGCAGGCGCGACACCATTTAGTAAACATGGAATCCTAAACATTAATAATATGACCAGAAGGAAGAAATTTAAGTGGTTCTCAGTTTAAAAAAAATGCTATACAAAAGAAAGAAAGGGCGAATGAAATTATGGCCAAAATAGATTCCTTTTTTGTATCAGTTAGTACTGACAGTGAGACAGAAAAAATAGTTGAAAGTCGTAGTGCAGTAAAAAGTGAAAATATTAGTGTTGATATTGAAAATATTGATGTGATTAAAGTACACATTGAAACTAATGAAGAAATTCTGGCGGTGATTAATGTTGAAGAAAATGCTCTAAGCCTAAATACTAATATACCAGAGATTACCCTTGTATATATTTCACAAGCTAACTTTGTAAAATTATCTTTTTTCTCAGTTAGTTAGTTAATATAATTAAGACTAAGGTATATTCTTTAAGAGTTCCTTAGGCAAAAAAGGAATATAATTGGGCAAAACAGAAGCAGCATTTCCACTTCTAATAGTCAAGGTACATCCCTTCCCCATCTACTCTTGAATGTTTCTAAAAATAGATTTCTAAAAATTGTTTTTTAGAACTATCAAGGTTGCAGAGAGTACAGTTTCAAATGTATCAATCTGCATAATTTTAAAACCCAGGTGCTGAAATTGTCCTTAGTCTTTATTTCTTTAAGTCTTTATATTACATTGCAGTAAGTATGATACTAAAATGGAAATACAAGAAAAGGATTTGGAAGTTAAAGTCACAAAAGTGTTTTCACAGCCTGCTTAACAAATTGCACATTTTGTTACATCTCTTGTATTATTATGCTGTTACTTCCTATTTTGTCAGAATAACTTAAACCCTACCTACAATATTATTAAAAATGATTTTTCCCAAAATGATTCTTTGCCTTCTTGACACTTCTACAAGAGGATTTCTGTAATTTTTAGCAATATCAATACAATATTGTGCTATGTAATATAGAATTGTTAGTAGTTCTTAAAATACATATTCTATAACCATAATCCTTTCATTGAAATCACTATGAGCTTTGCATGGAGACTGAAAGCAGAATATTGCCCCCCTTTTTGCCTCTTACTTAACAAAATAATCAGTTTAAACATTTACACCACAGTGATATATGTACTATCTAAATAATTATCAAAATCATCATCACCACAATATAAAGTGATCCAGATTCTTTCCTCCTTTCCCTGAGGCATCTGGGGGGGATTTTCATTTTCAAGAACTAATATAATGAAAGCATATATTCTGGCATATATTAATTCATATCAGCATTAGAGTATCTTGTTGGATGGCTGACTTTTTATTAAGGGTCTGTGTAAAAGTGCCATTTGCATAGTACTAATTTAGAAATTGCATTTCTGCCCATTCAGATTAAGACTACATAAAAGAGAAATTAATAGTGTTATGTGCATATCATCCATAGGAATACTATAAGATTCACAATACACCTGTTAAAACATAAAAAACATAAAAAACTGGGAATCAAATGGGAGTATGTGGAAGGATACAAGGTTACATGCATGGAATGAAAGCAACTGAGTTCAGTTTCATATTGAATGCTATTGCTGCATTTTCCTTTAATAAAATTATTAACTACTTTGGAGTATGAAGCAGGGAAATAAGCTACGGTACTTGGCCAGCTGCTAAAATGTGATGCTTTATTTAATGTTTATTAAGGTAGAATAGCTAATTGGACTGTCAGTGAACCTTACTATCCCTGAGGGAATATATATAGAAAACAAGCAGGCTTTCATGCTATGTTTATTATTGATTTAAGACAATATCACAATAAAGGAATTGGCCAAAAAAAAAAAAAACTACAAGTCTGAACACATGTAGGAAGTAAAAATGGAAGTCCACATT
This sequence comes from Sternotherus odoratus, assembly GCA_032164245.1. NCBI lineage: Eukaryota > Metazoa > Chordata > Testudines > Kinosternidae > Sternotherus > Sternotherus odoratus. The sequence goes on from JAVMKO010000004.1 coordinate 60,577,308, forward strand.
AAATTCATTAAAAACTAAACATTGTAAATGCCAGTTTCACTCAAAAGCATCACACAGGAGCATCCCCTCCCTCATAAATTTTTCACAAAGCCAAATTTAAAAGCAGTTTCTGAATTATCCAAATTATGCATAAAACTGATTGCACTTTAGGGGTCCCAGAAGATTTGGTAAAGCACCAGCTACATAGAACAAACAAACTTTCCATTACTGGAGAGCCAAATATGGCCTTCATTCGCAATATCATATGTAAAAGAAGAATTTGGCTCTCAGGCTTTATTTACAAGTCTAGTCACCTAGAAAATTAAGGGGCAGAATATTATGATCTACTTCTTTTTAGTCTAGAACATAGCTAATTTTCCAATCACAGTCAAAAGAGAAATTGGAAGTAGACAGGGCTGGTGACAGAAATTTGGGGGGCCCCTACTTTGATAGTTTGGGCCCCCCCCAGCCCAGCCGGGCCCCCCCCCAGCCCAGCTGACAGCGGATGGGGGCCCCCCCAGACCAGCCGGGCCCCCTCCAGACCAGCCGATAGCGGCTGCCCCCCCCCCCCCCAGCCCAGCCCAGCCGGCGCTCCCCTCCCCCCAGCCCAGCCGACAGCGGCTGGGGCCCCCCCCCAGCCCAGCCCAGCCGGCGCTCCCCCCCCCCTCCCCCGGGCAGCGAGAGCTGCGTGAGCCGCCCTTTCTCTCCCCCCCCCCCCGGACAGCGCTGCTGGGGCCAGGCTCGCTTGTCCGGGGGAGAGCCACGCCGCCTCCCCGCTCCTTCCCCGCTCTCCAGCTCCAGCGACAACGGGTACAGCTGTGTACCGGGGACCCCTAAAGTCGGGGGGCCCGGTACAGCTGTACCCGTAGTACCCCCCTGTCGCCGGCCCTGGAAGTAGAGAATGGGGGACAATTGGTTTGGCAGCAGCACTACTGAAAAGAATCTAGGAGTTGTGGTGGATCACAACCTCAACATGAACCAACAATGTGATGCTATTGCAATAAAGAAGAGATTTATCAGACACAAGATGAACACAATATGCTGGGAGAAGAGTTAACATGACTTTGGAAAGGGAAATCATGCCTCATCATTAGAATTCTTTGAGGTTTTCAACAAACATGTGGACAAGAGTAATCTAGTTGATATACTGTCTTGGACTTTCAGAAAGCCTTTGTCAAAGTCCCTCACCAAGGTTCTTAAGCAAAATTAAGTAGTCCTGGGATAAGACGGAAGGTCCTTTCATAAATCAGTAACTGGTTAAAAGATAGGAAACCAAGGCTAGGAATAAAAGGTCAGATTTCACAATGGAGAGAGGTAAATGGCTGAGTCCCCAAAGATCTGTACTGGAACCCATGTTGTTCAACATATTCATAAACTATCTGGAAAATGAGGTGACAAAGTTTGCAGAAAATACAAAATTACTCAAAATAGTTAAATCCAAAGCAGACTGTGAAGACTTAAACATTGATCTCACAAAACTGGGTAACTGGGCAACAAAATGGCAGATGAAATTCAAGGTTTATAAATGCACCTTAATACACATTGTAAAACAATGCTAATTATAAATACAAAATGTTGAGGTCTAAATTAGCTGTTACCACTTAAGAAAGAAATCTTGGAGTCATTGAGGATAGTTCTCTGAAAACATCTACTCAATGTGTAGCAGGAGTCAAAAATCAAATGTTAGGAACCATTAGGAAAGGGAGAGGTAATAAGACAGAAAATATAAGGTGACTGTATAAATCAATGGTACACCTAGAGCTTGAATACTGCATGCAGTTCTTGTCACCCCATCTCAAAATCCACATAGTCGAATTGGAAAAAATACAGGGAAGGACAAAAATGATTAAGGGTATGGAAAACCATTCATATGAGGTGAGATTTAAGAGACTGGGTCTCTTCAGCTTAAAAAATAGACATTCACTGGCAGGTATGACAGAGGTCTATAAAATCATGAATGGTGTGGGGAAAGAGTATAAAGAAGTGTTTTTTCTGCAGGGTGTAGGCTGAAAATATGTTGAGTACCCAACAGTCCGAGGTCAGCTGCGACCAAGCTGACTGGAAGGGGCGCAATATGTTGAGGAAAAGGCAGCAAGCTGGATCCTGGGAAGTGACTGAGGTGCCATCTTTGGGCACATCCTAAAAATGCCTGCTTTTGGCTTCCTTGGCCTCTGGAAGAACCAAGCTAGGCAGAGGAGTGGGAAGACTAAGGGTGACACTGTTTAAATCCTTTGTCTCTGTTCTTGTAGGAGCTAGACAGGGGACACTCCAGGACCTTGATGGCCTGTAGTGCTGGTCAGCCTACTTGCTCTTTGGCTGCCGGGCCCACTTTGGGCACAGAAGACCCTATTAGGGGTCAAGACCCCCTTCCACTCCTAGAAGTCAGAGGCAGGTCCCTGGCTGGACTAGGGGGTCTGACCAGAGAGGAACCCCCAAGCAGCTCTGGGGCAGGCACATGTCCTGATACAGATCCTTGCCCAAAGTTCCCTTTTCCTGCGGTGCCAGCAGGCCTGTTGACTTCGACCGCTTCTTAGGCATGAGGAGGGGGAACAGGTGGATTTTGGTGCTGGTGCCTGACGCCAACATGCCACGTGTGGAGTCCAAATCGAGAGGGCTTCGAGGTAGCACAAAGCGCAGCCTCCTCGGGGAGGGCCCTTAAGCAGATATCCCACTCCTTCAGAGTTTGAGGGCAAAAGTTTTTTTCAAATCCTGCACTTATCCTTTCCCCCAGTCACTTTAAACAGCACTTGTGGGGGTCAGTAATGGGCATTGGTCAGCTGTACAATGATCATGGCTTAAAGACTGAGGAATGCTGGGCTCTAAGACAAAGTCCTAGTTGGGACTCTAACATCTAAACTATTCTACTCTAACACTTAAAGGTCTAACTCAATACTTGTCAACTAACAACAAAGGAGACAGAACAATGAACTGCAAGAACCACTAGTACTCTTGTGATGCAAGACAAGGCGTTCCAACCATCATAGGCTGTAAGAAGGAACGTAGGGTTAGCAGCACCTAATATACCACCCCATGAGCACAGGGGAAATATAGCTGAACCTAAGGATACCAGTAAGGCAAAAATCTCCAATGACTGTGCAAGTGGATGCACACACACCTAGAATGGAATGGACGTGAGGAAGCACTTCAAGAAGAATTATTATTCGGCTGGTAATATTCAGAGTGCTATGAACTGTATGTTACATTACATTATATTATATTGAATTAAATAATGTTATGGAGAGTTTTAAACTTTGTAAAAGTACTCAAATCATTAGGTAATTATTGTTTATATTACAGTTGTGCCTAGAGATCCCAAATAAGATCAGTTTCCGTCTGTGCTTGGTGTTGTACACACATATATAGTAGGAGAAAATCCCTGCCCCAGAGAGTTTACAGTTCAAATATACAAGACAAAAGGCACAAAGGAAGTCATTTGTCCCAGATTATACAGCAAATTATTGACAGATGAGAGAATAGAAGTCAATTCTCATGAGTCACAGTGCAGTGCCCAGTACCCCTGGAACATACTGCCTCTCTGAATACAGACACTTCTTATTATACGTAACTACACTCAGAACAGATACATGAGGAGCATCAAAAATGAAAATTTTCCCACACTGTTCTGCTAATGTGCCTTAAGGAAACCTGGAGGTTCCAGGGTAGTTTAAATTCCACATTGATACAGTCTTATGATTTGTAGTGCAGTAGCACTACAGGTCTCATACTAAGTGCTGCAAAAAATGTGTAATAAAAAGTCCACTATTTCTTCCTCAAAAAACTTTCTGCTGAGGCAACAAACAATGGTGCGAATGGTGATACAGAAACTGGACTGAGACCACCAGATTTTTTCATGTAGCAAAATTAACAATAATCTGCTATTACCATCTTTCCACCATTAGTGACCTGGGAGACTAACCACTGACATAACTTAGCTTTTATGGGTAGGTATCTGAAAAGCACCTAAGTAATAGCACTGAATAGCAAGTGTCCCACCGAAAGTCAGGGAGCTCCTTATTCACCAAGACATTTCTGAAATTTTCACACTTTCTCTCATTAATAATAACATCACCTTTGTGTTTTTCAGCAGTGGGACGACAAAACTCTTGCTGACATTGCTCTGCTTTGGATTTCCTATGAACACAGTACCATGTCAAAGAGCTCTTTATATTCCCTTCATAGAAACTGTAATGGCTGAAAGATCTCCTAAGATATTATGCTATACATATTTAGTAAGACTATTATCTTTAATGTGCACCCAATAGATACATTGTAAAGTTTTGAAGGAAGAGTCCGCTTCCATGCGTAGGTTTAATTCTTTGACAGGAATGGGCTAGTGGATGTAATTGGATGCGTCTCACCAACCTCTGCTCACTTGGGAGACAATGAGATCGACCAGGGACTAACAAGAAAAGAAAAGGAGCCTTCCCATAGATGAAGTGCAAACGTGTATAGATAATAAACAGCACTTATACACCCTTCACATATTTAAACTACTGACCAAACATCAACAAGGTAGATTAGCATAAGTTTTATTTTCTGAACGTGGAAACTGAAGCTGAAAGAAGCTACTTCCACACAGCAAGACAATACTGGAGAAAGCATTAGAACACTAGAGCATCTGATCCCCAACCATTTTGCAGTTCACAGTGAATCAGCATCAGAAATCAGACTATTAATACATATTATGTATTTGGCTGATTTCTGAGACTAGTGTGTCCATCCAATCTGCTTTGCTGGCAGTTTTTCCCCAAATTATAGCCTTAAAAGAAGTTTTAACTGTCAAAAACTAGAATTTATAGAGAATATACAGGCAGAATCCCTTGCTTAAACAGTGACATACAGTGTATCACTATAGAAAACATACTGTTTGTACTCACTGGTATTTTATTGAATTTGACTTTATAGGAATAAAATGGTTGTTGAAGCAGCAAGTACCATATTAAATCTATTTGCATTGTATTTGTGAAATGCACCAATAGGAAACTATTCACTTCCATCATGGCTGCTAGCAATATGTAATGCCGTGCCGTGGGTTGTTCAAAGCATCTGCTATGAAGAGTGTAGGAGTTGGTGACAGTGACAATTTATACTCCCATTGATTTTACAGCAGGAAGAAAGAAGGAGAGAGGCAGAAACAAGCAGCTTCACTCGAGATGGAAGCATGAAGAAAATTAGAACAAACATGTCTTGATGAATATCCCAACAACTTTCCATTCAGGAAAAATAACAAGAGATGGTCCAGCTAAATTATAACTATACGCTACTCAACCTTTGCAAATCACACCACGGTAGAAGTGTTATAGTATGTGAAAGCAACTTAGGACAGAATTTACTGAAGTCTGTAACTAGAGACAATATTCTTCCTCCAAGTCAAAGTGCAGCCTTTAAAGCATCTATAGTGACCAGTGATCACAGTACTTTCCTTAACAGACCCTTACAAACTCAGGTACTCCTCTCTTCATGGGTCCTCATTTTATTTCCAAATCTTGATTCCAGCCTTCTATGGGGGTAAGGGGACTCCTCTTTCCCACAACAGAACCACAAATGCGGTCACAGTAATTAACTAAACCACCCCTCCCCCATAAGGGAAATAAATGTAATTTATTGGGATCTCAACACATTTCTACCCATGCCTGTGATGACAGCTGGGCACTACTAAAGGCATGGCATTCTAAATGGGAAAAAAATCTGTTGCATTAGCTATTGTTGTAATCACACTATTAATCACATTGTTTTGAGAAGCTATTGGTTGCTCCAACTGCTTATCATTTGAACAATGAGGACAGTTATCTATAGCAACTTGTTCATGCCATTCACTAATCGATTCACATTTTTTTTTGGTAATTTTAACAGTTGTCCAATTGGATTTTTTAAATAAAGAATTTAGGGGTCCTGAATTATATATTGTTTCTCCAAATCAGTGTTTCATTTGTGGTTAGGTATGTGGATTCAATTGTCAGATACCTTTCAGTTCACCATATTGTTTATAAATTAATCTGCTTTACATTCAATACATATATTCTGCTTTGTTGTTTGACAATCTACTGTACATCTAGCTAAAAGCAAGATAATAAATACTCCAAAGCTGCATTTAGCCTAAGTGGGTCAGTTCTAATGAGCAAGCATGACATTTACATGTAGCAAGCAGATTGATCAGAGTGTTGAAAAACAGAATATGGCATCAACTCAGGAAATTTGCATATACATGGAGTTTAGGTTATCTGATTTTCCTACCTCGAAAATGCCCCTCTCGGGCATTGATCTACAGATCAATTTAGATTAAACAGTACCCGTGATTTAGATGTGGCAAATCTTTGCCAGCATTACCTTTGCACTTGCAACACAAAAAATGCTCTCATTTCAATACATCTAGATAAAATCCAGCATGCAGAGAACAGAAAGAGAACACAGTTGCAGTGATCATACAGTCTTCTCCTTATAGGAAAGGACTTTACGAACAGTATATTTTCCTGAGCTACAACTTGATATACTGTACAAGCAATAACAATCTAGAGGTGTGCCTTTAAAAAACAGTAATGCACCTAGCAACAATCAGCTATAGATACAACTTTAGTAGGAGCTTTAAAAATAGAAATGCCATGACCATGGTGTGAATTTATTTTTTCTAACACAAACTGAACTGCACTGTGCAAAAACAAAAAGCTAACTGAATATATACACTGCAAAATTTACAACCAATCCCTTGATAGATACTCTAGCAAGGCTGCTTCCACAGATACCTAAAGAGAAATGGGGGGAAAAGTGATAGAAATATAGACACCTTCCAAATATATACAAAATATACTCCAGGTCTTTGTTCAGTCTGGACACCCATTCAAAGGTGTAAATAATGGTTACATTGTTTGATTTCTAACTCCAACTAGCTCCAAATATTGTGTGAGTGGCTCTCTCATAGTTCACAGTGGGCTCCCTTGACCCAGCAAGACAAGCGTGAAAACATGAAATAAATGAAGGTTAACAAAGGACTGGTCTGGGAAACAGTCCACATTAAAAGCTTGCAGCGTTACTACTATGCATATAGGACTCTGCATTTGAATTCCGTAAGTCTTAAATATTCAATCACAATATTAAATCCAGACATTACTTCAAGAAGCCAAATGGAAAGAAAAATCTTTCCCATCTGCTACACCAAGATATACACTAGTCTCATAGGCATTCACCGAAAGCAAATAAGGAAACTGCAAAATAATACAATATTTATAAACAGAAAACTATTTATCACAATACCTTTTTGTGTTTGTCCCTCTTCCATATTCTCTTCCATGGCTACCTTTCTTCACTACAAACTGCTACACAGGATTAATCAAAAGCTTCAATTAGATGTTGGAAAAAGTGTGGGGTGCTTTTTTCCTGGGAAGCTCCAACAGCAGAGGCTTAGGCAAGTCCTCAGAGCTTAGCTAAGGCTCTCTCTCACTCTCCTTGTTTGCTTGGAGACAGGCTGTCAAGTGTAATTTCATTCAAATTACTCTTCCGTGAAGATTATCAATTTTTCTTCTCAAAGCTGCCCATTGTATATCACTGTAAACAGGTATTCAAATGAATAGCCAGTGAATTTTGGGGGAAAATTTGGTCTCCGTCCCAGTGGCAGTGACACTGTAATTCATAAGCCTCACTTTGCATATAAAATGGGGAAAAGAAATCGAGGTTTGTATTGAAATCTGTGTTTTAAATTGGAAACAGGCTGCACTGAGAACAGATGGAGGGGTGTCCTCCTAACATGAAGCAGACCACCAACCCATAATTCCCCCTATTTGCTACCAAAGTGGGAAAGCCCAGATGAATGTGGGTTCTTTATGCTGCAGTAGTTGTCTCACTCTCAGTCACATTCATTACTAATATTCTCCTTCATTTTCTCTCTCTTATATCTATACTATTTGGGTATAAATAGTATTAGAAATACATACTATTATACTTATTCTCTAATGTATTCTGAAAGGCTGCAAGAAGGTGGGTTTAAAAGAAGAATACACCTTTGCAGTTTAAGGTTTTTTTTCAAGTATATAAATAAAAAAGCAGAAAGTATGAAATACATAATATTACTGACTGCCCCTCAAATCCTCTATTTAAGGTAAATTATCTCTCTCAATGCCACAAATTACTTAGGTGTTAATTTAAAATAAGACAGCGAGATGTTTAAATAAATATTCCATCATTTTTTTTCTGCTGTATACATGCAAAATAATCAGTAGGCTGTAGTACCTTATTAAAAGATGGAACCTTTTCAAGATGGTGAAGCTTAAAACAAAACCAAAAAAACCTCCCACATATTACATAATGTTTGTCATGGATTGTTGGAGGAAAAACACAGGTTCGGTACATTGTGGGGGGCACTTACTCATTTGGGGAGCTGTGCAGCCTGATTTAAAATGCAAATTGGACACTGCAGTCTATCAATAAATTAGCATTTTTACATCTTAGTCTGTTGTGTGACATAGTATCATCTTAAGAGTTTGAAGAAGTACAACAAGAAAAACACACACAGTGTGTGTTGCGGGGTTTTTTTTTAAAAAAAAGCTCTTTCACATTTCCCTTTCCTCCAGGAAAAAACATGAGTAGTTCTCATCAAGAATAAAATATTTCAAGGCTTAAAATGGATAAACAAAGAAGCAAAACTGTTTTAAATGTGACATCATTAAAAGGGTCCCTCTCACCAGCTCACTCTCAGTTTAAAATTGTTTTCACGTCTGGTAAATATTTTGTATACTATTTTGTATACAGGATACATTTTCTGCTTCATAAATAAATACATGAAATTATAACCTAGAATTACTATAACATTACCGTAACAACAATGTTCAGTGCATAATGAGCTTTCAGAAGACACCTGACAAGACAAATTCTGCATTGAATATCACACAATCATTTTATAAAGATGAACATAGAGGTGCCTGGTGTTCCCCGATATAAAGAGCGTCTCACCAGGTCACCTGTTGGCTGAAGACTTCCCACTGGAGACAGCATTCATCCAGATGGAAGCCCTTCTGGCTCAACACAATGTTTGGGCATATATAGTGCTTTGATAGACCCCAGGATTTTCTCTTCTTAGTGGAAGACATCATTAGATTCTGGAAAAGAATACTTCAAGTTTGGCCTTGATGATTCAGATGCCATTATGAGGGTATTGTTGGACCTGGTTAGAATGTGGCTCTCAAGTCCCCCATAGTCAATCTATTGGCTGCTCAAAACAAGGGACGGCGAGGTCAAGCTTTTGTTCCTGAGGAGATGATGCCTTGACTGACTGAACTGTGACTGCCCCATCCATATTAATGCACTGGAAGTCCAGAAGTGAGGTTTGCTTTATAGTGAGAGATCTGGCCAGATCCCAACTGAGGCATGAGTTTTGTGGTTGAAGGAAAGAAATTAGGTCCTCTATGTTCTTCTCTATTGAGGAAACGAGGAAAAAAGATGTTGGAGAGGCAAAGAATGAATTCAAGCCTGGAACCAGGTTCTAACAGAGCAATATGGTGTTATGCACAAATAGATAGCCACTAAAGTGGACAAGTTCAAGTAGGGTCTCCAGTTTGAGGATTATGTCAGGGGAGGTAAAGACTGTCCACCATTACCTTTATTAAAGCAGCGTCTGTGAGAGAGTAAGAGAATTTTGCTCCCAATTCACTACCAAGCTGAACTGCCAGAATCTCAAATGCTGGGGACTGGGCCAACCAGAGTAATTCAGACCCCTTTCTTCCTGAAGGATGCTGCAACAACCACGATTATGTTCAAGAATCAGAGAGGTAGCCGTGTTAGTCTGGAATAGCAGAGGTAACAAAGTCCTGTGGCACCTTAAAGACTAACTATAAAGTTTTGAAGCATAAGCTTTCGTGGTCTAATACCCACTTTGTTGGATGCAAGCAGCCCACGAAAGCTTATGCTTCAAAACTTTATAGTTAGTCTTTAAGGTGCCACAGGACTTTGTTACATCGATTATGTTCAAGACAGTCTTTGGAGCTGACAAATACTAAATGAAGGAACATGGTATTAAACTGGAAGTGTAGGTGTCCTCCAGAGAATCTGAGGGACCTCTGGTTGGTTTATATTATAGGATATGATGGTAAGCCTCCTTCAAAGCAACAGGTACCAAACAGTCACACAGATCTATGGCTGTTAGCAATAAGTGAAGAGACTCTATTCTGAAGGTTTGACGCACTGATTCAGCACACTAAATACATTCTGCACCAGCTGAAGCTTCAGAAGTCTTGAAGTATAGCCCCATGTAGAACATACTGAAGTGCAAAGTTATGGGTGCTGTGGACCAGTATGTAGGTGGTCTGGCCTAGTAGTGAGAGCAGAGCACACATCCAGATGGGGCGGAAAGCCAAGAGTCAGCACCAAAATCAACCGCTTAATTACCAGAGCCAGGTGTCAAGTCAGAGTCAGGAATTGAAGTTATGGGTCACAGCCAAGGTTAGATACCAAATGCCAGAACCAAGGGTCAATCCAGAATAAGTGTCAGAAGCTGGAGGCCAGGGTTGCAGACAGGACTGGTAACTGATGGTAGAAATGAGGTAAAGGTAGGAACTGGAGAAGAGGCAGCGATCAAGCACAGAACAGGAGCATAGTGGGAACAGGAGCAAAGGCAGGGAGGAGACAGGAGCAGAGCAGGAATCAGGAACACAGTTCAGTTCAAGAAGCAGGTACAAACAGGGTCAAATGCAGCCAGAACGTGAAATCACCCTGTTGCTCAGACAACTTCCTGTGCCTTATTCTGGCTTATATAATGTGGTTGGACAAATTGATGGAGCCTGGGTGATCCTCCAGACTTCTGAAGGTTTCCATGGGTGGTAGCCTGGCTGAGGTTGTAATCCTGCTAGCTTCTCAGCCCACCATGTTTCAACAAACATTGGCTCAAGGCCAGGATGTGTCAGTTGGTCTGAGAGCTCCCATACCTGGGCTCAGGACGTGGTATATTCACAATGGGTCACCAAGGAATGTCCCTCATTAGAGAGTAAAGATTGTAACCTTCTGGCCAAGTGTAAATGGCAGAATGCTATGTAGGCATCTGAAAGAAGATGCAAGTCCCAAAGAACACCCCATTTACAAATCAGAGTAATTAAAAAGGTGGGCAAATGCCCATCTCAGTGAGAGTTGATGTAAATTCAGACATTTCTTCTGACATGGATTTTCCAACATAATCTCAGTCTCTCTCTGAACTGAGTTATAGTCAGTCACGCTCATTCAAACCCTGATCCTAGCCAGATACTCTATAAGCCAGTCAACTCTACAACAGATCTAATGAAAGAGTGACGTACAGGTGGCTCATATACAATACAAGTAAATCTTGCTTGCACATGAAAATTCAATTGCTGGGCAATATACGAAAAAAATCAGTTTTAATTTTTAAAGTGTTTTTGGGGTGGAGGGACGTAAGGGTAACTATGATCCCTCTGTTTACTTTCTCTGACTTGCTCCACCACCACCCTCAGGGACTTTGCTTCACAGCAATCATCTGTCTTCTTTAGAAGAGCCGGACACAGCTCCCTCCGGAATCTGCCAACACTATAATAATGATGAGCCATGGAGCAAAACCTGGTCATTTCAGGCTCTCCCAAAGTTTCTAAGTATTCTGCAGCCTGTGTTAGAGCATATATATTAAATGCAACATTATAATAAAACCAATTTACAGTTAATGCTCTCTCTTTTTGACCCAATTAATCCCCACCATCTCCCTATAGTGTCTCACTCTACTCCCCCCACCTTACCCACTACTAATGTACATAACAAATAGTAGCTTAATTATAGATAGCAGTCTGAAGGTTCAACATATTACCATATGAAGCTACCCTTAGTGTCTCATTTCCTCATATCTTTCAGATCACACTGAAAATAGACCAGCAGATCTGGCAGCCTCTCCCCCTGGATCCCAGCTGTCTACGGAATGTATAATATTTTAAGAAGAGCACACTACAGTCTTGGACATGTATGTTCAATCTAATAATAACTCATTAAAATGAACATATCCCCCAATACGTAAAGTGCCTGACCACTCCCCTCCCAGCTGTCAACCCATTAACCCCTCCCCAGCTGGCAGCTATCAAACAAAAGCATGATCTGCACCCCCTCTGACTGACCAACTGGTCCTAGTTTCCCACACTCTCCTGGGATTCCTCCCAGCATTCACCAGTTCCAGCAAGGTGGGCCTCAGTAAGACATTTTTGATTCATGCTGCTGTTCCTCAAAAAAAAAAAAAAAAAAAAAAAAAGGTGGTATTTCTCTAAGACACCAAGACTTTCTTAAAATATATGCTGTATAAAATTGTACTATTTTATTTGCAAATGTGAGCATTTAACTCGCATCCCTTCACTGACTTAACCACATCACATTCTAGCTAATCATCCACACCTGTAAAAAGTACTAAACAGATCTGCTCCTATCTACATTTCAGCTGTCCTCTCTTCCTGATCCTACACTCTAACAGATTTCATTCTGCTGAATCTTCTGTCACCTTCCAGCCCTTGAGTGTCTTTTTCATGATTTGTCCTAAACTTGGAATGGCCTCCCTTTGCTCCCAGGATTTAAGGTCATAAGAAGCCACTAGATCATCTTGTCTGACCTCCTGTATATCACAGGCCACCAACAAGATCCAGCACTTGTGCACTGAGCTCAGCAACTGAATGAGACCAAAGTAAATGAGGCCCACAGGAGACTAGATTATTATGGGCCAAAGGCAGAGGCTAGGAGGGACCAAAGTACACCAGTCCTTAAGGCCCCTGTATGAGGCAAAGGCCTGGCCTAATGCGAGAAATTAATACATGGAGGGACGCCTCATTTCTTAGAGGACAGGATTAGGGAGGTAAACAAATGGTTAGGCTGAAAACAGAACTTTGTGCTAAATAAAATAAGTAAATAGGTCAGTAGGCTAAAAACACAGAATGTCTGAGCCAGCTAAGAGGGAGAACACAGAGAACCATCTACTAACAATGGACAAGTTAGGAATATAGAGATGAGGTACAGATCAAATTGAGTCTGGACAATGCATGGACAGAGTATACTGAATAGAGATTTTTTCCCCTGAAAAATAACAAATCCAATCCCAAAACGGGTGATGCAGTTTATAGAAATACAATGTAATGTGTACATGTGTATAAAGGAAGAGGTATTCTGTGCAACTTTAGATGCATGGTACACCCTATACCCATCCCCCATGCTTGAATCTGATCAACTGAGCATAGCACTGCTGAATGCCAAATAAAAGAACCTGTGTTATGAAATCTGGAGTTAAAGTGAGGTTTGGATCCCAGGTTGGCTCCCAGAGAATTGGATGAAGTGTTCTCCCAGAACTGAACAAGGTGTTCTGGATAAACCAGTTGAATAGGTCTTGGTGGGAATCCCAGTAGTTCAATGACAGGGAAATGATTAAATGCCCAGATAATCCTTGCAAGTGACCTGTACCCATATACTGCAGATGAAGGCCAAAAAAATCCCCAAGGTCACCATCAATCTGACTCTGGGGAGAATACTTTCCAACCCCATATATGGGGATGAGTGAGACCATGAGCATGTGGACAAGAACCAGCCAGCCAATCCCCTGAAAAAAAAAATTGCTCGGTGCCACTTGAGAGGCCTGGTCCACCTCGTCCAGTGTCTCATCTTCAGTTGTGGCCAACCATGATGCTTCAGAGGAAGGAGATAAAAAACCTCACAGAATATGTTGGGGATACAAAATCCTTTCCTGACCTCTGCAGGTGGCCAGCTGAAACCTGAAGCATGGCAAACCAGAAGTGAAACTAAGAGCTGTTGTACCCTCCCCCTCACCATCACAAGCAGCCCCATCAAAAAACCACACACAAAATTGTCCAGCTCTCTCTTTAAAACTAATTAAATCACGTTCTCCCACAACTCCTATTGGGAGGCTGTTCCTGAATCTCAGCCCTCTCATGATTAGGAACTTTCTTCTAATTTCCTGCCTTAATTTGTGCCTGGTCAGTTTATATCCAATTGTTCTTGTGCCTAGACTGTCCTTTAGCTTAAACAACTTTCAGGCTTCCTGGTATTTACCCCATGTGACAAGGTATACCTACCCAGCACTGGTTCTGCAGGAGTTAACCACACTTTGTGAGCTGAAGAAGCCATGCCCACTCACCCACGCTGGACACGCTCAAACTGGAACCAGAGTATAAAAAGGAGTATCTCAGCTCAATCAGGGCTGAGCACGGAGGAGACCCGATATGTCTTGCATGCTCCTACCAGGAAGGTGCCAGAGGCCATCCATGCTGAGACCCTGGGGGACACCCAGCTGACCTCTGAGGCCGACAGAGAAGACACCACTGAGGCTGCAAGACTGTCTTCACTAGAAGTCAGAGTAGAAAGCAACGCAGGGGTTGGGACAAAAATACCAATTTCTAAGGACCTTGGGCCAGGACCCTGACCTCCTCTGCCACTAGCTGCAGTCAACCTTCACCCCCTTGAAAGGGCAGACTTTACAGTCAAAAGATAGTTTTGACTCTGGCCATCTGGCTGTACTACCCTGAGCTGAAAGGCAGCTGTACTGACGTTGGCCACTGGGCAACGCTACCGTAGAAATGATAGCCACATAGACTCCAGCCACTGAGCTGTGCAGCCCTGAAGAGAAGGGCAGCTGCAGACTCCGGCCATTAGGCCATGTTACCCTGTATTGACATGAAATACTAGACCACTTGATCCATCAAATCCCCACTTGTCCTCCTCCTCTCCCTTAAGTGAACGCATCATGATGGGGTGTACCTACCCTGCAACACACTCCCAATGTATTTTTAGAAAGCAATCACATCACTTCTCAGCCTTTTTACAAGACTAAACAAATCAAGGTCTTCCAGTCTCCTCTCCCAAGCTAGGCCCTCTAGTCTCCTGATCATCCTAATAGCTTTTCTCTGCACCGGTTACAGTTTCAGTTCATTTTTTTTGAACATGAGTGTCCAGAATTGTACACAGTATTCCAAATGAGATCTTACCAATCCCTTGTACAATGGCATTAATACTTCTCTGTCTCTACTGGAAATACCTTTCCTAATACATCCTAGAATCACATTTGCTTTATTCACAGTCACATCACATTGGTGGCTCATAATTTTCTGTGATCAACCTACACACCCAGATCTCTTTCCTCCTCTGTCTCTCCCAGCTTGTAGCAGACATTGTTCTTCTTAGTCCCTAAGTGTTATACTATAAAAACAAGACTAACAGGACCTTATAAGAGGGATAAGGCAAAAACGCCACATTTATTGTAAATATAATAAAAAGATAGAAACAACCCACAATTCTATGTTACTACTATTCCTCTCTATGTATTTATATATGCATTCATACAATTATTCATACAAGTTCTGCGCAGATGCTATAGTTACCAGCCTAAGAAGTTGCTCGTGACAGAGTACTGGCCAGGTAGCCTGTACACGAGTGGAGCCGAGTCCGTGTCAGATGTGCATCCGATGCTCCTGGCGGTTGGTGGCAGAATAAGACTCAAAGTTCCCAGTCTTTAGAGTCTATTTTTATAGGATTTTGTTCCTATTCCAGTCCATTGGAGTTACTTTGTCATGCTGTTTGTCATGACGACTCCATGATGGCTGTCAGGTGCTTGTCAGTTCTCTCCTCCTTTGAGATGTTCGGGTGGATTCCAATTTGCCCTCTGAGGGTCCCTGGTTGTTTCCACTTGACACCTTCTTCGGCCGATTGAATGCTGGATTATCCAGCTCCTAGGCTGGCAACTCCCTAACCATTCATTCATCATTTAAACCAAGCACTTATTCACATGTCTTCTTTAACTTAATCACATTTATTTATTGTTTCCTTAACTTTCCGTTACTAATCTGTTTGAGACTCCTTGTTTTTTTATAAAACTACAGAGGGTGGGAGTCTCTATGTACTGTTACTATTGTAATATATTAATTACAAAGTATCACCTTGGTCTAGAGTTAATTAGCATAAAAACTTTAGCTTACAAACTTTACATAGATACAGTCAGCAGTTTGCCTTCTTTAAGATGGCTTTTTAATATACCTACATAAGTGCATGACCTTGTATTTTGTACTACTGAAGTGCATCCCATTTTGGTCACTCCAGTCTTCAAGGTTATTCAGATATTCTTGTATAATATTCTGGTCCTCCTCTGTATTGAGAATGCCTCAAACTTTGTGTCATCAGAAAATTTCACTAGCGCACTGCTACTTTTTGTGCCAAGGTCATCACTAAAAATATTGAATAAGATTGTTCCAAACACCAATCCTTGAGAAACTCCACTAGGAATTCTTAATTCTTCATCCATCTTATAATGCTTGTTCCCCAAATTCCCTAATTAAACTAATAATTTCCCATGCCATACTGTGTCAAAAGCTCTACTGAAATCCAAACATATTGGATCCACTGCATTTCCCTTATCTAAAAAAAAAAACCAATTATTTTCTCAAAGGAGGAAATCAGGTTAGTTTTTCCATGATCTACCTCATCTCCACACAATGAAGTGTGTGTGTGTGTGTGTGTGTGTGTGTGTGTGTGTGTGTGTGTGTGTGTGTGTGTGTGTGTGTGTGAGAGAGAGAGAGAGAGAGAGAGAGAGAGAGAGAGAGAGAGAGAGAGAGAGAGAGAGAGAGAGAGAGAGAGAGATCTTATGCCAGACCCTTCACTCCTACTGTATTTTCTGTTGCTGTAGAAGAAATCTGCCTTCTCTGAAGTCCATTTAAGCACCACTCCAGCAGTGTGCTAGGGCGTGTCCAATATCAAAATAGGAATTGGGACTAACAAATTACAACACAGTACAAGTGGCCAGAAGAAGCTATAAGGTTTAAAAAGGCTGGATAAGAGAAAAAGATAAAGTCAGATGGTCTTTAGAATGCGAGTGAACATAACATAATGATATTACCTGTAAAGAATGAAGCAAGACTAAACATCCAACTCTAGTATCAGGACCCAGTAAATAGTTCAATAACCAATCAACAGACCATCTGCTAGCAGTTAGGATATTATAAAACAATGGTACACAAGCTGGGGGGCGTGAGAGTTTCTCTCGTGGAAAGGAGAGGAAATAAACTTGGGTCTTTTACTCTTTTAAAAAACAAGCATACAAATATCACTTTTCATAGTGGACTTACAGTAGAGCCCTTCAGCAGGACTGGAATCCCATGGATACTGCAGGACCTGTGGCCATAATAACAGAAAAGGGATAAAAATTCAACAAAAAAAGGGTGGGAGTGGGAGTAGGTACTGCGGAGCAGGATGGGATCAGATTAAAAAAAAACAGTCCTCCCACGCCACATACAACATGAACACCCTGGACAGCAGCTGATGCTCTTCAGACACCCAGCTCTGGATGCAGTGCCACCACCAACAGACGTGCAGAAGTAAGGGGCAATGGCTGGATGGCAGGGCACAACAAAGTCCATGAATGGTAAGAGGCATGTGACTGGAAAATTTTGTCACCACTGCTATAAAGTGTGGTGAAGCAGGGAGAACTCTAAAGTAGATGACAAGGCACCTGAGTTCTATCCCCAGTTCTACTACTGGACCTGGGCAAGTCACTTCAATACTCTGTGCCTCACTCTCTCCAACTACACAATTGGAATAATTATACTTGCCTTCATTTAAAAGCACTATGTTGACCTACACATGAAAAGCAGAATGAGAGATTGCAAGAGGATCCCCGGCATACAACCTGGAACTGTGGTACCACTGTGCTCCCTTAACTCTCCAGCTATGTCAGTGACAAAGGGCTGGTCCCCACTACAGCTTAACGTCAACTTTAGCGACGTTAATTCGACACAAACCTGTACCTGTCCTCACACGGACGCCATTTGCGTTGATTTAAAGGGCCCTCAAAATCGACTTCTCTACTCCTCCCTAACGAGAGGAATAGCGCTGAAATCGACCTCTCTGGATGGATTGTGGACTAGTGAGGACGAATGGGACGTTATTGGCCTCCAGAGGCTGTCCCACAATGCTCCACTCTGACCGCTCTGGACTGCCTCACTGCTCCACTGTGACCGCTCTGGACAGCACTCTCAACTCACTGCTGTGGCCAGGTAGACAGGAAAAGACCCGGGAACATTTGAATAGCATTTCCTGTTTGGTCAGCGTGGCCAGCTCACCTGCACAGCTCAGTCGCCATTCAGAGAAATCAGCAGCACAAGCCGCCATGCAGACCTCAGCATCACAAGCCGCCATGCAGAGCTCAGCAGCACAGGAGACTAGCCAGAGGAAAAGAGCTCCAGCATGGTCCAATAATGAGGTGTTGGATCTCATCGCTATCTGGGGAGAGGAATCCGTGATGTTGGAACTCCACAACAAGAAATGGAATGCCAACACATTCGCCAGGGTCTCCAAGGCCATGCTGGAGAGGGGCCACAACAGGGACGCCCAGCAGTGCCGCGTGAAAATTAAGGAGCTGAGGCAAGCGTTCCAGAAAGCCAAAGAGGCAAACGGACGCTCGGGGGGTCTGCCGCGGACATGCCGGTTCTACAATGAACTGAATCAGATAATGGGGGGCGCCCCCACCACCGGTTCTGCGTGGACACCACACATGGGATAATGGCCAGGGACGAGGACGATTCAGATGAGGAGGCGGAGGATGATGTGGAGGGAAATATCACGGAACAGCAGGATGCAAACGGAGAAACAGTATTATTACCAGACAGCCAGGAGCTGTTTATCACCCTGGATCCAGTACTCAGCCAACCCTCCCAAGCGGGTACCAAGCTGGCGAAGGGAACTCTGGTGAGTGTTTTTTTTTTTTAAGGGATTACATGACTCATGATTTTTAAAGGAAGCATTTATTAATGATTAACTTGCCCTAAGGATTTAGCGTGCTTTCATTGCTGGTCAGTTTCTACTCAAAGAGTTTGTCAATATACTCCGGTATTGACCGGAAGTCCTCCACTGACATTTCACTGAAGCTATCCAGGAGGTAGCAATGAATCTTCCGCACCAGATTTCTGGGGAGAGCCGCCTTATGTGGTCCCCCGTGATAGGAGACCATCCCACACCACGAAAGTAGTAAGTAGTCTGGTATCATTGAGCAGGCTAGCATTGCGGCAAATGGACCAGGACTTTGCATGGAGTCAAGGAGCATGCGCTCTCTATCTCTCTGAGAAATTCTAAGCAAAGTGATGTCATTCATGGTTGCCTGTTTGAAATACAGACTGCAATTAGTCTGGACACAGTGAGCGAGACAGCCTGTAAGGCCCCCCCCCCCCAACCCCTCCCCCTCTTCGCCCCCGCCAGCCCGTTGCGAGAGCAGTTAGAGGAGTTTTGAGCCTACAAGTGGATGCTTCCGCAGCCAGCCCAAACCCCCCAAAAAACTTTTTTCTTTTGCATTTCACGGTTCACAGGGAGCCACGCGGTGGGGGGGAAGGAGGTGGGGTTACCCTGGAATATCCGAGCGCTGCTGTAAAGAGCTTACCATAGCGGGCTGCACGGTGATTTCAGCCGTGGTGAGGCTCTCTCCTGCGTGAGGTGATTCTGTGACTTTTGACTGATCCAGTAACTTTTTGGTGAGGAATATGACCTTGTACAGAAACCATATCAGGCCTGTGAATACTGTGTTTCCCCACTGCATAGTAATCCCATTGTTCTCCGCGACTGTATGTGTCTCAACCTTATACCTTTCTTTCTTCACCAGCTGCACACTTATCTGTGAATCCTCCCTCTTGCCCATCACGCCGGCTAACACAGATACGAAAGCGTAAAAAAAAACCGTGCGATGACATGTTTAATGAACTTCTGCATAACTCTCATGCTGAGGCCGCACGGCAGACAGAATGGAGAGAAAAATTGTTACAGTTAAGGCAAGAATCAAGAGCTGCAGCAGAAAAGTTGCAGGAACATGAAGAACGGCGGATGGATGCTTTGCTCCGCATAATGGAGGAGCAAAGTGCCATGCTTCGTTGTCTGGTGGAGCTTCAGCAGGGCCAAAGATCGCCTCTGCAGTCTCTGTGTAACCACCTCCCGCCCTCCCCAAGTCCCATAGCTTCCCCGCCCAGACACGGGGTGAGAACCCGGGGGGGGGGGGGAGCTCCGGGAACCGACCCACTCTACCCCACAAGCCAGCACAAGCAGCAGCAGGCTGAGTTTCTCTAAAAACTTGTAAAAGCTGCTGTCTACCCCCCCCCCCCCGCTCCTCCACTGCTGTGACTGCTGGTTTCCCTTCTCACCCAGCCCTTCTTGCCTACCTTGCCAGTGATCCTGTATTTGTATTTGTGATGCAGCAATAAAGAAACCATGATTTTTAAAACAGTGAATTTATTTCCTCTGCAAGCATGGGGGGGTGGGTGGAAAGAGGGTGCAAGGACGGCAGGCATAGGGCTGAGCAGAGCAAGGGAGCGGGTTCTCAAACGCCATCTTGGGCACTCAGAAAACTGGTTTTCAAGGCGTCCCTGAGGCGCAGCGCCTCATGGTGCGCTCTTCTACTTTCCCTGCTGTTTGGCTGCTGGTAAGCAGCGGACAGGGAATTTGCCTCTTCCTCCCAATCTGCCAGATCAACCATACCATCACTGGTTCATTCACCTGCACATCAACCAATGTCATATATGCCATTATATGCCACCAATGTCCCTCTGCTATGTACATCGGCCAAACTGGACAGTCCCTACGAAAAAGGATAAATGCACACAAATCAGATATTAGGAATGGCAATATACAAAAACCTGTAGGAGAACACTTCAACCTGTCTGGACACACAATTACAGATTTAAAAGTCACCATACTGCAGCAAAAAAACTTCAAGTCCAGACTGCAAAGAGAAACTGCAGAGCTGCAATTCATTTGCAAATTTAACACAAACAATCTCGGATTGAACGAAGACCTACAATGGCTTGCTAATTACAGAAATAGTTTCTCCTCTCTCCATGTTCACACCCCCCATTCAAATGCTAGAAGAATAACCCACCCTCCCTGATCGGCGATAACAAGCTGGTTCAGCCTAATTGGACTAACCTTTTTACCTCCCACCTGGTTCTTGCCTACTTTTCTATACCTGCCTCTGGACACTTCCACTGCTCGCATCCGACGAAGTGGGCCCACGAAAGCTTATGCTTCAAAACTTTATAGTTAGTCTTTAAGGTGCCACAGGACTTTGTTACCTCTACCAAATTGGCAGGCACTCAGTATAAAAGGCAAAATGTGACCTTGTACAGAAAGGACATGTGCTGTGTACTATGAATTGCTTGTTTCACTGAGAAAGAGTCTCCCCTTTGTTCTCTAAAATGTACTTTTAAAATTTTTTCTCGTTCCACAGGTGCAAATGTTTCAACGTGCCCCCTATCAACTCCGTCCTAAGGGATGGCCCATTTTAGAAGGTGGAAAAAATGCTCTCGGGACAACATGTTTGCTGAGTTTATGCAGTCCTCCCGCACTGATAGGGCCCAGCTGAATGCAGGAGACAAGCAAAGCATGCAATGAACACAAAGAGAGGAGGGATGCGCGTGATGAGAGGGATCAAGGACAGCCTTGCTCTGAATAACCAACCCATTTTGAAATTTTCACTTTGTTGCAGATGCCACCCAGGACACCTTAAAATAATCTTAATATTTGAGATTTTAAAAAATACTCTCCTTTCAGGACACAAATATACCACTACCCAAGAGCTACACTCACTAAGAGAATTATTATAGTAATACCTCAGATTTATATGGTGCCTTTGATATAAAATACCAGACTTAACATATTTCCAGACTATGACCACAATTTAAAACCTTGAATTTTGACCAGATGTGTTGCCAGATTACCACCAATTAAGGCTGACATTTTTACAATTGGATCATGCAAAGTATAGCCACATCAATTGATAAATTAAATTAAAGCCATGTGGGTCAAATCCTAACCCATTACACTCCAGAACACATATCCAAATTGGTACCATGTCATATACCTCATAAGTTTCCCGAAGTAAAAGACTCTTTGATATGTTTTATTATTACTGGGCCAGATCCTAAGGTGGTATAAACTGACATATGTCCTTATGACTTCAATAGAGCTACCATATGGAGATCTGGTTCTCTGGCTTTTTTTCCCCCTTGGGTTCATTTTGTTGAACGCTTTAATGTTGAGGTTAAGCACAATATTGTAAGCTAAGAAAGTTAATACAGTTAGTAATGCTGTCCCTACCAAAAAAAATTAAGTGCCTGACTAACTTTGGTTGGCTGAGTGCAAGAAAACAATGCCTGTTTTAATGCAATCAAATGTAAGTCATGCATCAAGAAACAAAGAATCTAAGCCATACTTATAGGATGAGAGACTCTATCCTGGGAAAGAGTGACTTTAAAAAGGACTTTGGGATCATGGTGGATGATCTCCTGAACATGAGCCCCTAGTGCAACACTGTGGCCAAAAGGGCTTATGTGATCTTGGATGTACGGACAAGTAGGAATAGAGAAGTTATGTTAACTCCATTTCAGGCTGGTGCAACCACTCCTGGAATATTGTATCCAGTTCTGGAATCCACAATTCAAGAACATGTTGATAAACTGGAGAGGGTTCGGAGAAAAAAAGAGGACAAATAAAAGATCCCTTATAGTGCAAGATAAGGAGCTCAATCCATTTAACTAAGATAAGGTTAAGGGTTTACTTGATCACAGTTTAAGTACCTACAAGTCCAGGGGAAACAGAAATTTGATAACAGAGGGCTCTCTTCACTCTAGGAGATACAGGAATAACAAAATCCAATGGCTGGAAGTTGAAGCTAGACAAATGTACTCTAGAAATAACACACCAAATTTTAACAATGAGGGTAATTAACCATTGGAACAATTTATCAAGGACTGTGGTAGATTCTTCATCGCTGTTTTTTTTAAAATTAAGATTGGATATTTTTTCTAAAAGATGTGTTCTAATTCAAGTAAGGATTAATTCAGTGAAGTCCTTCATCCTGCGTTATGCCAGAGGTCAGATTCAATTTCACAATGATCCCCCTCCCCCCCCCCACTTCAGGCTTTATGATTTATGAATCAATCACAATTAATTAAAACTGTATTTTTGTTTCCTGAGAGCTTTCAAATCTTGAAAATGCCTTCACATTCCCTTGATTTCCTTTGTGGTCAATTTGCACCAAAGTGCATATTCATAAGGTTTCATAACGCAGAGTTATTTAATTTTCTTCTCTTTCATTGGAGACATCTTCCTGACACATTGATGTAAGGGATATAATATTATCCCATATGTACCATACTGGTCAGCATGTTATGTATCCCTCTGCATGGCTGTTAAAGCTTTCAGCTTTTTCTCTAGCTCTTTCTGCTCAATGCTCTAGAACCTGGTGTTTTTAGCTCTGGAGGTCCTTTGTTCAATCCACAGTGTTGGCCAAGATATCAGACATGACAGAAGTGGAGGTAGTAACAGACTTGTGGTTTGGTCTTGAGTGGGGACAGCTAACATTCTCTAACCAATGGGTTACACAATCTGAAAGAAATCATATATTTTCATTAGGAATGACTCAATTCAGATTAAGGAAAACAATAACAAAAAGGAACAAAAGAGAAGGAGAGAAGTGTGTTTCTCCTTTGAGAACAAGATATCTGTTGTCTCTGCCAACAGGCAGAGTTCTCAGAAATGTAGAAGTACACTACATTGAAAGCAAGGGTACCACGGCATCACATGTACATACAACACAGAGGAAAAAAATAAACTATAGGAGGATTATTAAATATAGTTAGTTTTAGTTACTTTTCTGCTTCTCTGTTCCATGCCTATGTTTTCACATTAGTCATTTCCTCCCCACCCCTTATATACATCTTTTCTTTCCCTCTGATCATTTAAACCTTCCTCTACCTTTACACTTCTTTGTCTCTTCTCCCATTTCTGTTTCCTTTCCAATCCAACACAAGGAGAGAGAATGATTCCTTGAAGAAATTGTTCTCTTAAAAGTGATGATGCTGTACATACTGTTGCCCCTACTGTTGTCAAGAAAGACCATCTATCAGGGCCTTAATGTTGGTAAGAAAAATCAATCAAGTGGAGTCTGGGTATTCTCAATCCCACTTTGCTTAAACAATATACAGTAGACTCTCAATTATCCAGGATTGGGTTAACCAGAATGTGGATTAACCAGGATGTCAAAAAAAAAAATGCGTAACTCGCAGGGCCGGCTCTGGCTTTGTTGCCACCCCAAGAACAACAACAAAAAAACCCATCAGGGTGCAGGGAAGCCAGTGAACCAACACCCCCTTCCCCTAGCGCAAGGAGGCTGGTGAACCAACCCCCCTCCCTCACCCCATATTTCCTATGGATGGTGATTATCCAGGATTTTATTAACCAGGATTAATTTTTTTCCTATCATCCTGGATAATTGAGAGTCTACTGTATACCAATCCTGGGACAGAGGCAATCACAAATGGCATACAGGAAATGCCTCTTTCAGAAATCTCTACCTGAGTACCAATGCTCAATACTGCTTCAGCAAGAGGTTGCTCTAGTTTGTGAGATTATGTGAGAGAACAAACTCCCTGATACTTGCCATGGCTCCCCTAAAAAGAAACCCAATCACAACACTAACATGACAGCATTTCTGCAAAGACCAAAAAGAGCTTACATTCTAAGAAAAAAAATCTAGTAAAACTATATCACTATAGTCAAGGGCACCACAGAAACATTTCTAACAATATATTGTGTTAGATCTTCAGCTGGTTTAAATCAGTGTAGGTCTATTGAAGTCAAGGAAGCAATCATATTGATGCCAACTAAGTATATGGCCCATCAAGTTTAGTTTTGAATAGAAACCTTACATTATAGCATTGATATTCTAAAATGGTCAAGAAATGAAGATGTTACATAAAAATGATGCTGTAGATACAGTTGCCCCTACTGTGGTCAAGAAAGATCATCTATTAGGGCCTTGCAGGTCAGCTTACTGTCGGGTGCTCTTCACTGTCCTAGAGCTAATTGCCTACTGGTGGGAAAGCACTGACAAATAAGTTATTCAGCAATAGTAAGTTACATATCTGAATGAATAGTATTCTAGCATCTATTTTACTGCAAATTATTCTTCATGCAACAGAAAAAAATACTGGTCCAATGCTTAGCAATGCTCGGCATCTGCAGTTCCCAGTGACTTCAACAGGATTTGCATAAGCTAAATACCCATGATCAAGCCATCAATTGAAGAAACTATTTGCAAATACCTTCAAATCCCACCTCAAGATCCATTTCTACAGTGGTACTATGCCTAGAAGAATCAGCCATCTAAGATAGGCTAAGTTGGATGATAATTGGGGGGTTGCTGATATTAACTATTAAGTGACAGAAGTCCAAAAGGTATAGAACCATTAAGTTGTGCGCACAATTAACCTGTGTAACTATAATATTTACTGTTGTTACCTTTAACAGCCCACTCCTTTTGCCTGTTACACTCACCAGTTTCTTTTTTGGTTTTAGTTAGGTTCTGCTCCTACACCATTGGAGTCAACGGGGCTCCAGGAGGCCACCTTAGTGTGTCCACATGGATCACAATAGAGGATCAGGGCTTTACACTAAGCGTTTTGGATCTGTGTGTGTTTATACAGCCATTTTTTAAAATGCTGCTCTTTAGTACTGCTAGATAAACATCTAAATATAAATATTTCAAAACAATAATAAAAATCTATTGTTGACCCTTTAAATAAGTTATATTCAGACTTTTCCCACTTTTCATATCTTGTAAGAAAATTTGCAGTACATTTTGGTTTCCACAGTTAATCACATGGCAACATCAATGGGAAGTATGCAGCTAAAAAAGTCCACACATCAGACTCAGGATCATATACTGCCATCAACCAGAACTGTACATGGGAAATAAAAACAGCATGAGGATTGGTGGTGGTTGTGGGGGGGTTTGCTTTTATTTGCTTTAGAAAATTCCTATCAACCAAGATGGGATGATTATGGGAGCTCTGCAACTGTTTTAAGGAATGTAAGGTGAACTTGAGCAATGAGTTAGGCAAAGAAAATGAATATAGGGAGCTAAAAATATTCTGGCAGTGGCAAGAAGTTTTGAGCTCCGAACAGGTTCAGATGCCCCATTAAGGACTCTTCTTTTTTAGACTTGGACAAGCAAAAGCATCTACAGTAGATTATCTGTGAAAATGCCAGCTACACCCATACTTTAGCACCCTTTTACTTCTGTTGACCCATCTTACTAAATGTCATCCATCCCATTTTCCCACTAGGAGACAAGGCGGAGTTAACAATGAACTGAAGAAGGGGACAAAAAGCAACGCAACAAAGAGAATTAGACAAAAGCCTGCTTGCTGGGCCCTCCCACGAGCACATACAGCTGGAGAACTAAAAAAGAATTGTAAAGCCAGCACACTCATAAATATTTAAAAGTTTTTTAAGGTCAGTCTTAGGTGAGTGTGTATGTGATAAAACTGGGCAAGATAAATTTGTAATGAACTTCTAAAAGTTAAACTGTGCCCACAGATTTTTACCAGCAGCCTTTTTACACATTACTATATCCCTAAAAGAGCAGTCTGACTCAACTGGTCTTCAAATGACAGATGTAAGTAGCCTAGAAATTGTATATTGACATCATTCTCTCAACTGTAAACTAATCAACATGAAAAACTATGTTAGGCATGAGATTCTCCTGTACCACTTAAAAGTATTTAGCACGGTTTTCTTCAACTCTGTTCAAAATATTTGAATCTGCAATTAGCAAAATCTTGCTTACCATTTCACATTTCTACTGAAAGGACATTATTCAATGGTCTTTCATTTCTTCTTCTCCAAACACGTCTCTGCCAAGTTATTATATATATTCACATTCTATTTTTAAGTATGGAGTACTAGGTTAGTGAAGGACTTAACTTTTTAAATTAATTTGTCATTAAAAGAAAATACAGCAAATGAGACTTTGTACAATCCTAGGCTGACCATACGTACCGTTTTGAACGGGACAGTCCCGTTTTTTTCATATTTCTGGACCGTCCCGTCTTTTTAACATAAATATCAATTTTGTCCCGTTTTTTGGCAGCTCCCTCTTTGCAAGCTGCTTTCTAGGGGGAGGTTCTTTCTTTGCAGGACTCGCAAGAGCTCAGGTGAAGAATCTTGCTACCTAAGGACAAGTATCAGATGTCAAAATCTCCGATGAGCAAACTGCATCTCGCCAGCCCAGCACCAGTGTCCCACCGCTGGACGGGCGATGGCAAAGATGCCCGGATAACTAATATGTCTCATAAAACTTCCGGCTGGCAGCCCCCCCCCCGCCGGCGCACTCGGCCCCCGGCTGCGGCTCCGGACAGCTCCGCTCCGCTGTCGGCTTCAGCCCGCCGCCCGCTGCCTCCTCTTCTCTCTATTCCTCCTTCTTCCCTCCTTCTCTCCATCCCTCCCTTCCTCCCTTCTCTCCATCCCTCCCTTCCTCCCTTCTCTCCATCCCCCTTCTCCCCTCCTTCTCCCCATCCCTCACTTCCTCCCTTCTCTCCATCCCCCTTCTCCATCCCTCCCTTCCTCCCTTCTCTCCATCCCCCTTCTCCATCCCTCCCTCCCTCCCTGCTCTCTCCCTCCATCCGCTGCCTCCTCTCGCTCCCTCCATCCCTTCTCTCTATCCCCTTCTCCATCCCTCCATCCCTTCCTTCCTCCCTTCTCTCTATCCCTCTGTCCACTGCCTCCTCTTCCATCTCCCTTCTCTCCATCCCTCCTTCTCGCTGTCCCTTGCCTCCTCCATCCCCCCCTGCTCCCTACCCCCATCTCTTCTCTCATCCATCCATCCTCTCCCTTCTCACCTTCCTGCCTTCTCTCCCTCCGTCCCCTCCATCCTCTTCATCCCGCATCCCCCCTTCTCTCTCTCCCTCCATCCTCTTCCCCCATCCCCCCATCTCTGTTCTGCTTATTCCTCCATCCATCCCCCCCGACCCCCCTCTGGCTTCCCCCCCCCCCCCGCCCGGCACTGAGGGGCCCAGGTGGGGCCATGGCACCGGTCACCTCACCCACCAAGCTGGAGTGCCTGGCCAAGCCGCTGTTCTGCCGCAAGGGGGCGCTGCACCAGAAGGTGATCCACGTGGTCAAGAGCCACAAAGTCACCGCACGCTTGTTCAAGCAGCCCACGTTCTGCAGCCACTGCACCGACCTCATCCGGTGAGACCTCCCTAGAGCCCCCTCCAGCACTCCTCAGCCCACGTTCTGCAGCCATTGCACCGACTTCATCTGGTGAGACCTCCCTAGAGCCCCCCCAGAGGCCCCTTAGAGCCCCCCGACCACCACCCCCAGCGCCCCTCAGCCCACATTCTGCAGCCACTGCACCGATTTCATCTGGTGAGACCCCCCCCAACCCCGTCCCATTTTTGCCATCCCAATGTCCCGTTTTTGTTTCAAGGAAATATGGTCAGCCTATACAATCCAGATGTTGAACAGCAAATGAAATTTAATTTAAATTATGTCCTAGAAGAGCATAAAGTAAGTAAGTATAACTACCCCTTAGCCCTCTTCACATCCCCAAAGGATCAGATAAAGGTTTAAAAAACATAATTTAAATTGACTATATAACAACAGAGTATAAAAGAACAGTTTATAGATATCTTTCATGAACACTGATTTAATGCTGTTGGTTCAGCATATCCTCTGGATCCTGTAATCCTTTTTTAATCTTTATTTACTTAGTGCCTTTGAAAGAATCAATGGGGTGCAGAATATACTTGTTACTGAGCTATGTTATCCACAGCACTATTTTTCTTCGGTGGAGGGGAAGAAAGCCCAGGAATAACACAATAATAATGTCACACATTTTGTGAGATATTCAAACTAAATTCCCTTTGCAAAGTAATTAGAATCTCTTAATACAACATGTTTAGAGGATCCTCCTAATCCAGAAAACTAAATCACAAATAGATTTCAGATCAGCTTTCACATGGCAAAAAAATATCCCCCAGAGAAAGAGAAAGTAGTTGGTTAAATATCATTGTAACACAAGCCAAAGTACATACTCTGTCAACTTTAGCCTACTGTCGATGACATGCTAAACATTAGTGTTTTCAGTATTACACTGTATCATAACTTCTCCCTTTCAGCCAGCAAAATTCAATGTTTTAAGACAGTATACTATGCTGTCTGTGCTGTAGAATTTCAGCCAATCATAGCATAAAAATATGACTCTAAGCCTTGGATAAATGAATCATTTTAAAAACCTACATTTATTCAGATTCATTTCTAACATGGATTTCTTACTGATACTAAGCAATTACAGGGGAGCTTTATTAGCCAGTCTAACAATCCATGTTACCTGTGTCTAATAATAATAATAAAAAAAAAATTGGCTAAAGAGTCAGAGATCCTTGGAAGGATTTGTGGTAACAACACCTGTTTCACCAGCACAGGAACATGGGATTTGCCATTCCAGATCAACCCATTAACCCATCATGGCAACAAGCAGGGGTTCAGACTAAAATGAATCTCTCCTTTCCCCAAATAACCACCCAGTAAATTATTCAATTTAGCATACAAGGTAGAGAATCATACCTGCCTCCTGTGATTATCAGCTGACTCTGTAGGACATAATATTATTTTTAAAACTATTTCTATTTATGCATTTATCAGAATGTAATTAATAGAACATAAGCGACCTGATATATACACTTTGTCAACCTTCCAATTGAAACCAAGATAACCAACCCCTTTGTTGGACTTTTAAAGATCAACTGCTACTAGCAACAGCCTTTTGCTGATATCTTGGGTGATAGTTTAAAACAGGTTTAGTTGTAAAGGGAATCAGAACAGTGTATGTGTCTGTGACTATGCAGTGTAGACACTACCTACCACAACAGGAGGGGTTCTCCCATTGCTGTAGTTAATCCATCTCCCCAAGAGACCATACCTAAGTCAACCGAAGATTTTCCCTATCGACTTAGCACTGTCTATGCTGGGGGTTATGTTGGCTTCACTTAAGGATGTGGCTTTTTCCCCATAATTTTTCCATTCCATGTATGTTCCCTTTGGCTACATTGTCCCCATTGTTGACTCTATTCAGGGACTTCCCTTCACTCCTACATCAAATGTAAACTTCTTGTTTTCACATTCATGGTTCAAGTGCCTGTACTCTGAATTCACTTTATATGAAAATATTAATTACAAAGAAATAAAATGATGGTTCAAAAACTAAGCACAATGAATGATTAACTTGGATAATGCTACCCTGATACTTTAAAACTATAAGCATTGTAAGCTGTGACAGAGTCCAGGAAGCTATCAGCTGAGCCAGCACTCCAATTACTTAGGTATCAATCAACTCCCCTAGAGAAGGCTGACTGGGGATGTGCAAGCTAATTGGCTGATCTGGCTGGGAAGCTGGATGAGCCAATTAGCCCATCAGCAGAGAGGACAAGAACACAGGAAGGAAGTACCATGGGGAGAGGGGGCTAGCTAAGCTCAGTGTATGCAGAAGTCTCAGGAAATGGATACCTCTATTCCTCCCCAGCTCTGTGGTAAAGGGCTAAAGGCAGAGAAGCACCAGGACTTCAATTCACCCAGAGCAGCGTGCTGAGAAATATACAAGTATGTGTGTAAAAATAAAATCACATGATATTGCCACTCAACGGAAAGAGTCTGAGAGGTTTCTGGGGCACCAGAGGATGGGGCAGACTCTTCTTTCTTCTGATTTAATACAGTACCTAGTTCATGGGGGTCCGGAGTCCATGAGTAGATCTCTTAAGCACTACAGTACTGCAAATACTAAAATACTAAATACTTATATACAAGCTTGTCGTCGGACTCTTTATTCTTTTCCATAGCTTCTCTGACTTTGAAGCATATTGATGGCAATAATCAAGCCAAATTAGTCCATAGCCAAGTTGGTCCCAGTTT
The DNA here is from genome assembly GCA_032164245.1 of Sternotherus odoratus. Taxonomy (NCBI): domain Eukaryota; kingdom Metazoa; phylum Chordata; order Testudines; family Kinosternidae; genus Sternotherus; species Sternotherus odoratus. Next base: position 60,608,025 of record JAVMKO010000004.1, read on the forward strand.
TGTTTGTTTTCTAACAACATTCTTTAACATTTCCATGATTTAGTGCAAAAATCTCACTTTTACTAAGAACTATCATTTCAAAGATGATCTGAGCCTTTTATTTTTAATGCATTTTGAGGCAAAAGTATCAAATGTCTCCAAATTATAATATTGGGCTCATTCAGTATTTGAAATTAATTTAAAGTTATCATATACCGTATTTTTCGTCCTATAGGACGCTCCGGCGTATAAGACGCCCCCGAGTTTTTAAATAAAAAAGCCGGGGAAAAAAAAAAAAACCCACCATCACACAAAAAGCGCCGCTTTTTTCGCGCCGCTCTCCCGTCCCCGCCGTGCGGCGGGCTGCTGAGAGCGCGCCGCTCTCCCGTCCCCGCCGCGCGGGCGGGCTGCTGAGAGCGCGCCGCTCTCCCGTCCCCGCCGCGCGGGCGGGCTGCCGGGAGCATCCCGGTTCCCCCCTCCCCGCCGCGGGCGGGCTGCCGGGAGTGTCCCGGTTCCCCCCTCCCCGCCGCGGGCGGGCTGCCGGGAGCGCTCCCGGCAGCCCGCCCGCGGCGGGGAGGGGGGAACCGGGACGCTCCCGGCAGCCCGCCCGCGGCGGGGAGGGGGGAACCGGGGCGCACATTCACCCTACAAGACGCACCAACTTTTCCCCCCCCGTTTTGGGGAAGAAAAAGTGTGTCTTATAGGGCGAAAAATACGGTACCTAAACATACCACTTCAATAAAGTATTATAAATTAAAATTTATGTAGCTTTACACTGTGATTAGAGCTGGTCAGTAAAATTCTGACATAACACTTCATTTCATTTTCAAAAATGAAATTTTGTTGAAATCAACATATTTCCATGGAACATTTCAATTTCAACAAATCAGCGTTTTCCAATAGAAAAACTGTCAGTCAATAAAATTTCAACCTCCTTTTCTCAATACTACCATATTAGTATCACCTCTGATTTCATATGTTCATGGCTTTTCCAGCTGATGCCCTAAAAATCATTCTGCATAGGGTACAGATCGTCCTGAATATTATTATTTATAATAAAACGAGGAAGACTTTGTTGCACCTTGGAGACTAACCAGTTTATTTCAGCATAAGCTTTCGTGGGCTATAGCATGGTATGCATCCGATGAAGTGAGCTATAGCCCACGAAAGCTTATGCTGAAATAAACTGGTTAGTCTCTAAGGTGCTACAAAGTCTTCCTCGTTTTATTTATGGATACAGACTAACACGGCTGCTAATCTTAAACCTGTCATTATTTATAATGCTTATTACAGTAGTGTCTAAGGACCACGGGAAGGGGAAAGAAAGAGTTGAAGCAAAACAGATAGACAATCATCAGAGGGCAAAGAAAGTCAAGTGTAAAAAGTTTTCTGAATGGTCAAAGGTCCCTGCTTTGTCTGCTTCTGCCCCTACAGGCTGGAGTCACTGGCAGGAAACTAGAAGCAAGTATGTATAGCCAGGAGACAAGAAACAAATCTACACGACTTCCAGACAGCTTGGGGAAGCAGTGTTGACACTTTTTGTGATTTTTCATCAGGAGTCTTGTAATATTTAGGGGCTTTAATAAATACAACACCTGGAATCACAATATTGCATGAGAATCTCAGCTTTTGATTAAAAAAAAAAAGTTTCCAGCCTGGTGAATCAAGCGCATCCTAATGGCTTAGAAACTAAAAGGCAAATAAAATGAATCCAAAATTAACTATTTTTTTAAAAAACCCAACTTTTAAGCCAGTTTCATGATTTTGGAATGTTTGTGCTTGGCAACACTGTGCAAATGTCTCAGAAAAATGCAGGGAAAGAAGCAGGGTCATAGATCTACCTCCACACCAGTCCACGGTACAGGGCTGGAATACCAAGAACGGTAATCTGCATGATTGTAACAGCACAGACCACATACCCCACCATGCATACCATGCAGTCGTCTGAGGGACATTCTCCCTTAGTGTCCCCTCAGGAGCAGTACAGAGCTTCACTCTACAGGAGTATACACCATTACACAGCTGTGGGCAGGTTCCACAATCTAGCCCAGTAAATAAAGAACAGAGAAGAAAGGAACAAAAAAAAGTGGTATTTACCCATTCTAGATCAAAGGTGCGTTAATGTACGATTGTAGTCGGGTGTTAAAACTTTATGGAAACTAATGAAGCATTAATCTTTGCTATTAAATTTTATATATATTACACAAACACACTTATATACACACACACTAAAAGCATTATCTGGCATGTTAGGGGAATGTTGGGTGCCGGCAAGTCAAAAATTCCGGTTAACTAAGCGGGAGGGAGTTTGGGTGTGAGAGGGCCCTCAGGACTGGGGCACAGGAGGGGATGCTGGGTGCGGGCTCTGGGAGGGCATTTGGCTGCAGGCAAGGGTTCAGGAAGGAGGTTGGGGCCCAGGAGAAGTTTTAGGGTGCTGGATCCAGGTGGCATTTACCTAGGGCAGCTCCCTGGAAGCAGCCAATAGGAGCTGTGAAGCCAGTGCCTAGGAGCCAAGGAACATGTTGCCACTTCCAGGGAGCCAGGTAGGGACCCTGACAGCCCCGTACCAACTGGACTTTTAATGGACCAATCAGTAGTGCTGACCAGAGCTGCCAGAGTCCCTTTTCAACTAGGCATTTAAAATTATATATACACACACACACACAAACATAAACATATACACAATTTTCTAATGATAAATGGGAGTTGTTGCATCAAATTGCTTAGTTCAGATTCTGCCCAAGTGGATGTAAGCAATGCAAGCACCCCCACAGCTGTCACTGAAAAATAATGGGAACTGCATTGGGGGCAGAATCTGGCCCTAGATTAGTACGGTTTCTGATCTTCAGTAGGTGCTGACATACAAAAAAAAATCTAGTGTAAAGTTAAAACGATATGAGTTGGTTTGGTTATCATTGTAAACATAATTATTGTATAAGCTTTCTACATGAACTGAGTGAGTGAAATCCTGGAGAATATTTTGCTCAATTGAATATAAAGGAGCTTAGCTTTGCACTGTTTTCATTGGCTTACATTTCTCAGGCTACTTTAACAGGGAAAAGGGATAGAAACTAAGTTTATTAAGTAAACCAGCCAAGATTCTTCTTTACATTCCTTGGTCCCCCAAATTAGGAAAGGCCCATAGCAAAATGTTTCTAGGGCCACAAAGCCAGTACTGATCAGGGATCAGAGAGGTATCAGCAATGGAGAGACACTAAGCTAATAATTAGAGCTGTGTAGAGAAAAGCAATTCCATTTTGCAGATTTTACTGTTTAAAAATTGGGTTTAGTTCTGAGGCATTGAGCTTTTCACTAAGTATTGAGCTTTTAATGGTGGCTCTGTACATAAAAAAATAGAGATAAAGACATTTAGTTAACTACGCATATTATTCAGTTAGAATATTCATCTACAGCTTTTTCTGCAGAGGAAAAAAAAAAGATGCATCTGTGTGCAATAGATCTCTCTTGGTCCTAACCACTGGAGCTGATGGGGGAGAACTGATGTGAAAACACATTGGATTGTTCATATATGTTTTTCTTTTTAAATGTTAAAGATTTGTTAAACTCCAGCTTCCTTTATGATAACAATGCTACCAGTAACAGATTTCCCATTAGTGCACCTTTTCCTGATAGTACTTTTGGGCTCCTCCAAATTGCTCACGTAAAAATAGTCTAATAGAAAATGAGAGGTTGTTCAATGCCCATATTAACTTATACAAATAAGTTCACATGTTCACAATCTCACTGAAGACGCATCAACTATCTAATACTTCAGATGTTTCATAAAGGGAAATTTTTAAAAGGGGATGATTCACCCAGTATAATCTTCATTATAACCCACCACAGTCCCACAGCTATGGCAGCTTGGATTCTCTGCAGTGCAAATTTATACATTCAAAAGGTGCTGTTTCTTTTCTAAATAAACTTTGCATGAGTGGAGAAAATGTTTCAGCCAACATTAAAATGAACCTCAAACACATGAATTTGTTTCGGATGGAGTTTATATTTTTAGCTAATGATTTGTGTTGTAACTCAAATGCAGCAGACTGCAGTATGAGGTGTAGTATATAGAGAACTCCCTTGTGATTCCCTCCCCCGCTTCCCTACCATGATTTTTCTTTATATCAGGACTTGTGCACCTATGGAAACTGGAAAGGATTTGATCCCCTTTGCTTATTATTTCTCTGCAGCTACTAGCTCTTATGAATTCTATTGCAACTACATTTCAGTGGTACTAATGCAATATACAATTGGGGCAATAGAGTCAAAAGAACATAACAGAGCAAAAATAATTGGTGGAAAGACAGAGATTTTTGAAATTGAAAGCACTGGTCCAGGTTTTTCTGAAACCTTATTACTTCTGAGACATCTCCCTCCTTCCTTTGACCGAGGTGAGAGTCCAAAGGACATCACTATGCATCTGTGATCAATGTGGAGTTAGAGGTCATGTCTATACTACCGCTCATGCTGCCAAAATTATGTCACTCAGGAATGTGAAAAAACACCCCCCCTGAGCGGTACAAGTTTCGCTGGCCATATGTGCTCATGTACACAGCAGCACTATGTTAGCAGGAGAGTTTTTCCCACTGACAGATACCACCACTCATTTAGGTGGCTTATTACATCATCACATGAGTTCTCTCTTGTCAGCATAAAGCAGCTACACAAGTACTCTTACAACAGCGCAGCTTCATCGGTACAGCTGTGCCACTGTAAGTTTGGTAGTGTAGACATAGACCCAAGTCATACTTTCCAAATAAGAAAAGTTCATTCCAATTCTGAATATGTGCAATGTAATGGAAAATACATTACCTGTCCACATGACACTGACTCACTTTTAATAATGCTGTGCAGAGCCATATAACCCTGCAATTTATTTTAACATAACATGTTTCTCAAGACATCTTTACTTTAGTAATTGGGCTTTGTTTTAACATAAAAACCTTCCTCGAGAGAAGTAAACTTCTTTTCTTTAATGAATAATCTACACTAAGCATTCAGAAAATGTACAAATTTCCTACCTTCCATCAGTAATTTAACCTTGTGCAGTTTATATCAATATGAAAAAGTGAATGCCAGTGGTATCCGTTTTTACTTGTCCAGGGAAATTTTAATTCTATTTCTTTTCATTCTTCCTTAAAACCATGCCCTCTTTTTCTACTGCCTGAGGCTAAGTACTGCTATCAGACTAAGTATACTCTTGGTACCTTCAGATCTGTTAACATCATGAAATCCTAATGGGCACAGAAAAGAAACAAAGGGATGATAAAGGAAGGATTTCTGAAGTGCAAGGATGCCTGTCCAAAACCAGTTTCCAATGAGAGAAAACCTATAAAAAGCAAAGCACAGCAGATAAACCTACTTGAAAATCTCCATTTCCATGACAACAGAAGCACATCATTTACAGCCACTATATTTTTCCAAAGCTTGTTTGCCATAACACAAAAATCTACTCATTGCAAACATTTTCACACAAACAAGGAATTTCATTTCATAGAGCCGCTTTCCCCCCTCAAATTATATAAATGAACAAGACAAATGATTTGCTTTTTGTAAGAAGATAATGCATACAAAACACAACACACAATATGTATGGGGAAAAACACAGCTATTGTGAACTATGGGCTAATACATCCTTTGAGAAAGGTAAGCATAGAGTTCTAAAATTCTATATCTACAGAAAAAACTCCTGTCTTCCTTCCATGGATGGTTATCCAATTTATTTTAAAAACAAATGATACATAATTTTGTTACAAGGTACATATTCTGGAATTATTTCTCCTGTACATACATGAACTCACATGTTTTATGGGGGGGGGAGAGGGAGGGAGGAGTGTGTGTGTGTGTGTGTGTGCGTATGTGTATTAGGGCTTATCTACATAGGGAAATTTATTGACAGTACTATGCTGATTTAATTCTATCAGTATAACTCCCTATATAGATACTCTAATTTAGAATGACAATAGCCTTTTTCAAACAACTATGCTTTCCTACATTCTCATCCTCCTTACTAGACTCTCTGATTTCCACTTCACTCATTGCTATTGTATCCAGAATGCAGTAGCTAAAAATCCACCTTCCTGGCCAGTTGGATGGGCCACTGAGTCCGTGTACTGGTTTTTCCTTGTCATCTATATCAAGTTCAAGCTTCTCCTTCTTAAATTCAAGATCCTACACAACTTATTCATTGCCTACATCGCTAATCTCATTTTTTCCTATTCTCCTTCTTTCTGCATTTTCTCGGCTCAAATATCCCAACTCACTGCTCCCTGTATATCTTTTTCATTCACTCATCTTCATACTTTCTTACATGTTGACCAACAAACCTGGAGTTCCCTTTAACTCCTGTTGTGCAAAGCGGCCACCTTTCCTTCGGTCTTCAAGATCCTACTTAGAATCCATTTCTCCTTTCAACATGGCTGTTATGACACACAAGCCAACATTTTAAAGAATGGGTGTCTAAAATTAAGCTTCATTTTCAAAAGTGCTGAGCACCTAGCAGTGATCAAAGTCATTGAAAGTTACTGGGTGTTCTGATCATACATTCATGTATTTACATATGGATTTGGAAACCCCTGGTACTTAGTTTTGTAATATTTTGGACCCAAGTTCTATGTCCTATCCTTTTGAAAAAAAATAAATAAATAAACCTGCAGCACCCTAAATGACTCCAGATGATCAGAGTGAGGATGTCTACAACTATTGTTTTGTCACTACTTATAGTGGTGCAGGGACTATTTCTTCCTCTATTTTGTACAGGCAAAATAACAGAGATAGATGGCTCCCTGCACCCCAGACTTAGGTGCCTATCTCTGTGACAGGGATGCTCCCTGTCTAGCATGCTAGCTTTTGTGGATCCTGTGATGATGTACTCCATATGATTTTATGAAAATATGCTAATGAGTATGAATATAATGTAACTGGAATATGCTTCATGCAAAAAGACGCTTGTAAGGTATCTTTACAAAGCTTAAAATGTACTGAGTGCTCATCTTATTTGTATTATTCTTTTATCTAAAACTAGGAATATAAAATATAACTCTGAGTCCTATTATGCAAAGTGTGGGCCATTAATGGTGGTTTCAAATCTTGATGGCTCCAATCAACTAGGACAATTGACTGAAGATGACTATTAACTTACAAGCCTTCCTATGAGTCAGGCTGGGAAGAATGAAGACTTGGGGTCTCACAGGACACGTGACCATTTCACCTGGTGCCGGAATCAGTCTCTAATCTGGTGTTTTTCCATTAAGAAGGAAGGGTGGGGACCCAGAGAGACAAAAGATTTCTGTTTTGTGCCAAAGTCATATAAGGGGGTGGAACAGAAAAAAGGAGGCTGCAGTCATGAGAAATCACCTAGCTAGCACTTGACCTGGAACAAGAACTGTACCAAGGGAAAAAATTAGGCCCAGACTAAGAAGAAGTCTAGTCAATTAAAGAAGCTTATTGGAACATCTCTGAGGGTGAGATTTACCTGCATTTAGTTTCCTACTGTATTAGGTTTAGACTCGCGTGTTTTTGTTTTATTTTGCTTGGTAGCTTACTTTGTTCAGTCTGTTATTAACTGGAACCACTTAAATCCTACTTTTTATATTTAATAAAATTACTTTCTGCTTATTACTGAACCCAGAGGAAGTAATTAATTCCTTGGGGAGCAAACAGCTGTTACAGAGGGCGGACAATTTATGAGTTTACCCTGTATAAGCTTTATACAGAGTAAAACAGATTTATTTCGGGTTTGGACCCCATTGGAAATTGGGTATCTGGGTACTAGGGACAAGAGCACTTCTGAAGCTGTTTTTAGTAAGGGCTGCAGCTTTTGAGGGACACCGCTCAGACCTGGCTCTGTGATTGTAGCAGGTTAGCATATCTGGCTCAAAAAGACAGGGTACTGAAGTCCCAAGCTGCCAGAGAAAACGGGCTCAGAGGTAGTCTCAGCGTATCAGTGGAAGACCAAAGGGATTTCTGTGACCCAGCCCATCACAGATCCCATTCTTAGGCACTTCTTTCTCTCCATGTATATAGGGACCCTATGTACCTAAGTCAGGTTTTGTGAATCCTGTTGTCATTCCAGTGATTTTCTAGGCACCTAGAAGTTAGGTGTTGCAATGCTTAGTGCTGAACATTGCAACACCTAAATTTCTTTGTGGATCTAGGTCTAGGACAGAAGAGGGAAACTGAGGCTCAGATATACCTGGGTAGAGAAGCTAAAATTGAGCCTTGTATGTTGTTCAAATTTCACCTAAAGCAGTGGTCACCAACCCATCGATCACGATCGACTGGTCAATCCTGAAGCCTCTGCCAGTCTATCGTGATCTCCGGACCTTAAAAGTCCAGCAACACAGCAGGGCTCACACATCTCATGCTCTCTCACAACCCAGCCAACTGCCCCAAACTGGTGAAAGTGAGTGAAGGTGGGGGAGAGTGAGCAACTGTGCAAGGGAAGAATGAAGTGAGCAATGTGGGGCCTTCGAGCCAGGGTGGAGCCTCAGGGAGGGGCAGGTAGATCCTGGGTTTATCTTAAATTCAAAAAGTGATCTTGTGTGTAAAAAAAGGTTGGAGATCACTGTTCTAAAGCAAAGCCACAAGAAGAGGCTAGATATATTCAATTTGTGTCTATTCAGAGAAAGATGGGAATTTTACCTGCTTACATGTGCATAGATTCAGTGCCTTTGGACACAATCTAGGTAAGAAGATACTCATCCCCGAAAATCATAAATGCACATCATTCTTTAATGTGTTAAGGGATGCAAGTTCTGCATAGAAAATTAGTCAATACCAAATTAGCCTGAATCCTACAAGACCCTGATTGACTTCACTCAAAACAATACGTGCACAACTTCTTAAACAGTCAGACCCTTAATTAGAATCTGAAGAACCATCAATATGTGGTATTAAGTAGCATTTTACAAAGGAAGTTTGATATCTTTTAATGAACATATGGAGGATATGAATATTATGTGGTTAAATGAGTTAGCAAAAATAATAATATGTTGAAATCTGGAATTTAGTAGACAGGTAGTTATGCTCACTACTCTGGTAGTTTAAACTGTAAAGATGGACTTGAATTTCAAGTAATTTGCTTTGTTGGATTTCCATTCATTTTGGTCTGTAAGATACAGAATAATGTCTCTCCATGACAGGGAAAAGGTGTGTGAAGCACTTTGTAGAAGTAGCAGAAGCATAAGGGCCCCCTGGCTAATTGATGCTCAGCAATACATCACTTATACTGGTAGTACAAAAACACAAATCACAGAGAACTGAGTTTTTACCCACGATGGAAAAAGGTAATCAATCACCGAACAGGAGTAGCAATAACAGCAAGAAATTGCAAAGCCTTAGTTTGAAGCCTGTTTCCCATTCCCCCTAAAATACCCTAAAATAAAATAGGCACCTGACCTCTGCTCAAACTGGGTAAGGGAAAAAAGGAGTCTGTCTCACTACATTAATTAGCATAAAAAAGCAGAATGGCACAGTGCTTTACCTCTTAAAAACCTCTTCTTTCTCTTCAACTCATCCAGTGCATAACACTATTTAGCATTTATACAAGAAATTACTAGTAAGAATATTTTAGATACACTTATTATGAAAAGATAGGCACTTTGACAATAAATTACAGCTTTCTTCTAACATGATCATAGCAACAGTGAAAAAATCCTTACCTATTTTAACTTTCAGGAAAATGTAGGTATGATCTGAATTTTGTTACACATTTAAAATATTTAATATAAAGATCGTAATATACACAAGACAGTAAAAAATAAACTGGAGTATTTTATTTGCTCCCTCCCCAACTCTAAAAAGGGTGAGGAGAACATACAAAGGACTACTAAAACCCCAGTTCAATATAAAAAAAATACCAGGAGACTCAATTCTAGAATACATATTGACTGACCTGTAAAATTCTAGCCTCTAGTGTGTGACCTTAGAATGTATTTCTTGTTGAAAGCATAAGCAAGTTAAATTCTACCCTGAAGGAATGTGTGAGTGATCTTAGAGCTCAAAGGCACAAGACAGCCGTCTTGCTTAAAAGGGCTGAGAAATCTACACATTCACTTATGCCTGCAATTTATAAAAGTAGGAAACCTCTTGGCATGGAGAGCTGTACTAACAGGCCACCAACACAATTAGGATGCTAGCTATCTACCAAGCACTAATGAGTTTTATCCCTAAACACCTGGGAGGTACAGAAACATCATTAGCTTCATTGTACAGATAGGAAACGAAGGCAGAGAGAGAATATGGCAAAGATTATCAAAAGTTATTTCGGGTACCTCAGATTCAGTGTGTTCAATTTGAGACACCTTTTCAGAGGGTAGATATGCTCACAACTTTCTGACAATCAAGCCCTTTCCGTAGGTCTTAAGTTGGGCACCAAAAAAAATGGAAGCACCCAAAATCAGTAACCACTTACTTTTTAATGAACTGAACCCTCTGAGCCTCAGTCCAGAGCCTTAGTCACAAGATCTTCCTTTTCTCACCATTAGCTACTAAGAGAGACGTGAACTAATGAAAACAGAATGTTATAAAACCATTACCATTAACCGTAACTTTGTTGCCTCTAAGTTAAATTGAAATATATATTATATAATTATAAATATATATGAAACTAAATCATACACCTTTTAGTTCCTCTTCAAATAATAAAGGAGCAAAAGTCTGGTATTTTTAATTTTTCTTCTATTCTGAGGCCTGTGCCTGGTACCTAAAGCAACCTTGAGAAATTAAAAAATACCAATAAAATAGATGATGCATGATAGCATGTGGCAGTGTAAAGGTTTCATGGTCACTTATTTGGAATGACCTGCACTACAGTATGGAATATTTGAGTGACTATAACAGTTATCGTGCAGTTCTTCTCAGACTTCTGAAGCAAGGCTTATTGGGTCAATTGAAACATTTCATTTTTATTTTAATCATTTTTTATCCTAATAAGATTAAAATTTTAAAAACCATAACATTTTGAACTATAAAAATAGTTAATTGTCAAAATGGGAAGCTTCAAAAACTTTTTTTAAACTATTTTGGTCAAAATATTTGCTGAAACAGACCTTTTCCCACAAAAAAAAATTCAGTTTTAATTAAAAGGAATATTTTGTTGAAAATCATTTGGTTAAATAATTCCCATTCTGCTGTAGAATCTATTTTTATTATGTGTGAGATGGGTTGGGATTGGGATTGGGATCACAGAAACTCCTTAGGAGCTGCCACCCAAAGTACCAAGGCTACTCCTGCCTCAGTTTTCCTGCCCCAACAGCTTAGGACCTCAGTACCCTGCCCGGTCTGAGCCATGTCCCCTAACAGCTGTGGGCTTTCCTGGAAACAGGCAGGAGGTATTCTTACCTCTGGCACTCAGATGCTCAACTCCCAATGGGGTCAAACCCTGAATAAAATTTGTTTTGCCCTGTATAAAGCTTATACATGGCAAACTCATAGATTGTTCGCCCTCTATAACAATGATAGAGAGATATGCACAGCTGTTTGCCCCCCCAGGTATCAACACGTACTCCAGGTTAAGTAAAAAGTGATTTTAATAAAGATAGGAAATAGGATTTAAGTGGTTCAAAATAGTAACAGACAGAATAAAGTGAATTACCAAACAAAATAAACAGAACACGCAAATCTAACACTATTACAGCAAAAAGCCTCACCCTCAGTGACTTCCTTCTTTCAGGCTAAACTCCCTGTTAGCCTGGGTCCAGCAATCACTCGCAACCTCCCCTGCAGTCACAGTCCTCTGTTCCAGTTTCTTCCAGGAATCCTTTGGGGTGGAGGGCTGTTGCTTGAGGCAGCTGAGAACAAAATGGAGAGGTCTCTTCCAGGTTTATATAGACTTCTTCCTGTGGGTGGAGAGCCACTCCTCCTTCCTATGCAGAGTCCACATGGCCTCTCAGAGCAATGGTTCAGTTGCAGGCCCGAACCAGACTCCCCTCACCACCAGCCAGGCTGCATTCCACAGGAAGCTCGAGTGTGGATGGGCGTCTACAAAGTTCATTGTTTGCTTGATTGGTTCTCAATTGGGCTTAACTGAGAATAGTTTTTTCTCAGAGAGCTGTTCAGCTGCTTTCCAAAGTCCACATACAACCAACCAAGCACATAGTCAATATTCATAACTCTGAATACAACACAGACACACATACAAATAGGATGAACAGATCCAGTTGATCATTACCTTCACAGAGATATAACTTTTTAGCAAAACCATATTCCAGTAACATCATACATATATTCACAGGCACCCCCCCCCCCTAAAGCCTTATGGGGTACACCGTCACAATGTGATTGTGTACACCTACAAATACAGATATATTGCAAAGTCGTGTTAAACTTCAGTAAAAAAGATGCTGATATATTGTATAGCGAGTTGCTTTTAACTGGTGATTTTTGTTGATCAATGGGCTCTGAATGATTTGATAAAAAGCTTGAAATAATGAAAATAGTTAAAATAGCTAAATTTGTAACAAAGAAACAGAATGTATTGGATCCAAGATAGGATATCAAATGTATTCATTTATGTTGACTGTACATTTCTGTGTCAGGCATCCTTACCAAATTATTCCCATTTCTGGGACCAGTGAGTTTTTGTCAGTTAACTCATGAGAGAGTTCCCCTTCATAAAGGTTTGCTTTTACTTGGAGCCACACAGTTTTAGTCTAGATTAACAACAGAGTCCTCTCTGACCTTGTTTATTTAATGTGATCAAGGTGTTTATTCTAATGCAGGTTTGGATATCATCAGGGCATTTTTTTTGTTTCACCTGTATGAGGAAAAATCAAGATCTGTATTTGTCTCCCTTTCTTTCTGCCACTCCCTTGATTTCCCAGACTGACACAAGGCATACAGCTATCTTTCCTAATCACTTGTCAAAACAGGATCTAGTAACTCTGAAAGCCTATTTCAAAAATAGTGTTTTGTGCAATATTTGCATAAGTATAATTTGTTTTAGTGCCATACCACCATGCTGGCCCGCCTTGCCTTTTCAATATCACTGCTTAATGAAATGTCCTTTTCTCATTAATTAAATAGCCATGATTCCAGTGTCCAGTTCCCTCCTAGAGCACTTTATGACCTAGCATCAAGCTCCTGAGAGATTATTTCCAGTGCTTTCTTGTCTGGTTTTGAGACATTTCTAGAATCACCAATTTTAAATGAATATAACACAAGTGACTGGTTGGATTTTTGCACTCTTGAAATCTCTACAACTCTGCACTCCCTTCACTGAATACTTCATCAGGATACAACACTTCAGAAGAAAGGGGGAGGGTCAAGAATAGGATTAAAATGAAAAAAAGGGATAAAAAAACCACAAAAGAAACATTTTCAAAACTAAAATTTTCATTAGAAATCTTCATTAAAAATATTTTTCACAAAAAGATTTAATGAAAAAAAACTTAAACTTGCAGAATTAAAATTATTTCAATAAAAAAAGAGTTGAGAAGAAACATTTTTTGAGCAGCTTGACTCATTAACAAAATGAAAAACTGTATTTTATGTCAACTCCTTTTGTTTCTCACTGGAAAGCAATTTTCCCATTACTAATATGTCCCTAATCATTATCACCCAGGTCAAAGTATCAGGACTTATTTTCCAGGGACTGCCAAGAGGACATGGGAACTCAATTTTCCCCTTCAATGCAATACATCTGTTTGAATGGCGGCCTGAGAAAAAGGCAGAGGGCTCCCAAAGGAAGTCTACCAAAGTTATTATCAACATTTAAGAAGAAACATGAATCCTAAGTTCGGGAACATCACTGCCAGAAATGAACAAAATGGACCTGCTTTGCCTCTACTCCTGCAGGTCTCAAACTGTGGGTCGTGACCCATTTTAATGAGGTCGACTGGACTGGCAGTAGACTTGCTGAGGCCTGGGTCCAAAACCTGAGCCCCTCCACCTGGGTTCAAAGCTGAAGCCCAAGGGCTTCAGCCCTAGGTGGTGTGGCTCAGGTTACAGGCCTCCTCTGGGGCTGAACCCCCAGGCTTTGCCCCCCCCCCCCCGCGAGTCTGGGGACAGCAGGGCTCAGGCTTTGGCTCCCCTCCAACACATACACCCAAGGCAACGTGAGCTCAGGCTTTGGTCCCCCATCCTGGGGTCATGTAAATTTTGTTTGAGATTTTGAGATTTCGAAATTTTGAAGTTTGAGAACCCCTGGTCTATTTCACCAACACCATCAGTAACCACAACTAGATTTTGATAGAGCTCAGATACTGTCTGATAAACCACTTAGTGGTTGATCTCCCTTGAGTCTCGTAGAATGACAGCTATCCAAACTCTTCACCATACTATTTGTCATTACCCAAGTGTTAATTGCTTTTCTCATTCCTTGTCTCACAACAACATGTATTTTGGAATCTCAGCTGTAATTCTTCCATTAATTGGACATTTACATATTCGTGATACGAAGCCTTTTGAACTGTTTTGGGTTACTAATGAAGTCTCAAATAAAAATAAGTTCCGTGATTCTATTGATAGCCTCCTTTTTTTGTTCAATGGCATAATGAATTACTTACTTATATTGTTTGAGTGAGGCTTTATGATATGTTCTTATTTTAATGACACTTTAATTACTAAATAAATGATGCTAGGATGTTACGGCAACCTTCAAGTTCAATTTATCTGCTTATTGGAAGCCCAAAGTTTTGATTACGTACAAAAAAATCTACATTAAAATAAAAAGTTATTAAGGCTGCGAAGTGAAGCATTTGAATGTGGCTCATTACAGATTCTAAGTGTTATCCTCTTTTATAAAAGATTATCACCTTCAAAATATAGAAGTGAAATTATGAGAGTCACTCCCCAAAACAGACTCCACAGTTCCTTCCTGTGAAGAACTGCATTACCACCAGATACGTTTCGGATAAATGAGAGTTGAACTTTCAACATGCCATCTAGTTCTGAGATTCTCAACCTTTTTCTTTCTGACCCCCTCCACTCCCAACATGCTATAAAAAGTCCACAGCCCAGACGTTAGGGGGTAGCAAGCAGGGCAATTGCCTGGGGCCCCATGCCACAGGAGCTCCACCAAAGCTACATTGCTCAGGATTCAGCTTCAGCCCCGGGTGGCAGGGACCTGGGCTTTAGCCCCATGTGGTGGGGCTTTGGCTTTCTGCCCTGGGACCCAGAGAATCTAATGCTGGCCCTGCTTGGAGGCCCCCCTGAAACCTGCTCAAGGCCCCTTAAGGGGGCCACAGACCCATGGTTGAGAACTACTAATCTAATTAACTCTCACTCTGTGCTGCAGGAGCTTCCTTTAGCAGACAGGAAAGCTTTATCCCCTTAAGTTAAACAAACCAAAACAAAAAAACCCCAAAGGGCTCAAATTCTTCTCTTCTGTAACTAAAGGAAAGTGTGATCAAGAATGTTCTCCCTTGAATGGCATGGAGTGAGGGATGCAATTGTTCCTTGCACCTTCCTTAAGGACCTACTGAAATGCCTTCAAGGGGAAAGGGTCTATCATGAAATTGCTGTCACTGGTTGGGGGAGGAAAGGGCCGCTGAATAGGAGAAGATGAAGACAGGGACAATCCCCATTCTGAGGCATTGTCCCTTGCTGAAGGACCATTAGTTCCTGTGAGTCCCTTCCTCAGTTTTTACTGAGCATCTGCAGAGGAACACACCCAATGGTAGCATGGTTCCTGCTGGCGCGGAGGAGCCACTGAAGAGAAGGGCCACACATACACAGGAAGGCAGGATAGCTTATCTTATCTGGAGGTGTCTCCCAGTAGAAATGTGACGTCCTGTGTCTAGCCCAGGGTCTCAAGCTTCACTTTCCTTTACTTTTTATATGATCCACCTAAAGAACCTACAAACTCACAGCTTGTGCTCTTAGCATGCATATCTTAATACCTATTGCAAGATCCCCATATGGTCTATAGTTTACATATAGGGACTGTGAATTTCTTCACTATTAGAAGCTTGATGTGTGGTGTAATACTTGTGCTTTGATCAGATCTTGCTAAGTGTGGTGTTTTCCACAAAAATGTGAGATGGGGAAAAATGCAATAATTGGGGGGGGGGGAACCCTATATCCCCATTTGTTTTCTGCAGTTTTCTTTGTACTAACTTCAGTTACCCGTTTATCTGGGATACAGATCTCCCATAAATTTGTTTTTCTGTGATTGAAGCCACTAGACTAGAGGATACCACTAACCTGATTTTAATGCAAGTCTAAAGAAATAACTGGTTTCTGTCAGAGGACTCAGAAGAATAAGAAGCACTTACTGGTAACAACAGAATAGCTACTGTCCTTTAGTACTGCCACAATCAACTAAATGCTGCTGGCTGCTACACCACAATTCCTTGGAAACAATGTTGCTGAATTCACCCATTGCCAATGGCAGTCAGATTTTCTTGACACTAAATACCATTAAGTATAGACAACCTGACTGGCTTCTAGTATGTTGAAGCTATGCATTTATGTGACAGCATTTTATATGCAGAGAACATTTTTTCTTCATCAATGTTTGTGTGGTGCTTTAAAACACAGTGTGCTATGCAAAAAAAAAAATTTTGTTATCGTGACTTCCATTAGTGTGGATGTCTGTAAATAGGCCTGATCGTCCTCTCACTTACTTTGTATCATAAATTGGAAGTAACTCACTTTAATACCATGAAGTTATCTGGTGTGACAGGAGAGCCAGGGCCAAAGGGTCCATTTTCAACCTCAAATAAGCTGATGTAAATCAGCAGGAACTGTACTGAAAGACAAGAGTCATCCTTCAGTAAAACAGATCAGAATCAGCCCCACTGACTTTAAAATCAGTTTTAAAATGCTTTTGTCAGTCTTCCCCTTTTTAGAACACACATCCATTTTATAATTGCCAAGGGCCCTCATGGCTGTGCAAGGTGATGCTTATATCACTTGTCTTGGGTAACTGAAGTCACAAAACCAAAGCCTGTGCAATTATAGCATAGAATTGTATTTCCAACCTCTCTCCTCTTCCTCAGAAGCAGGAAAAAGTGTCACTTAAGAGAATATGTAGAACAGAAATTAAATATAAATAAATTCTGACATATGGAGGATGATGTTGCATGTGGAATCAGCAGAAAGTGTGTTTTCATGGTACAAGTAAACATACCACATATGCAGCAATCACATGACCAAAACCAAATCTAAGGGGGGGGGATTTCTACATTCCTCTTTAGGGCTACGATTTAGTAAGGGGTAATTTTATTAAGAGTCATGGACATGTCACTGTGGTAAGGGGACTTTCAAGGGATCCCCAAAGGAGGGTCCTGTGCAGCTGTGTACTCCAATTATCCACTGGACAGCAGGGTAAGGGTTAAAACTTAAGCTTTTATTCAGTGCGCTGAAGGTTGTCCACCAAAAATAGGCAACAACCGAATATCAGAACTTGGCACATATTTATAGCATACAGATTTACATATTCATTAGGCTCATTGATTATTCATTTATACCCTTACATGGTTAAGAACCGGAACTTCAATAGTTTTAAGATCCCCCCATCTTTATCTAGTTTAGTAACAGTTTGACCTTCAAGAGGTAAGCCTTGATTCTATTCTGCAACAACAAATACCAAAACCAGGTGTCTTATCTCAGTTAGTATAGGAATGTGACTGCAGTACTTCCCTTATTTTCTCAGGGCTGTTTATCTATTATACCCAAGGTCTGCTAACTTTTCTCAGTCAGCAGTTTGAGCTTACCCAGAGTGCTTTATGTCTTAACCACAGTCTAGCTAACTGAGCAACTGAGTTTGTGTGTATGTCTCTCATTACTTTTGCTCATTACAACATAGGGTGAAGCTGTTTACAACATCACGGACAATACTCAAAAATTCATGGCCTGTGACTTGTCCATGACTTTTACTAAAAATACCCCTGACTAAACCCTAAGCAGGTCGCTTTGGGGTGTGCCAGGGCAGCTGCTGGGGGGGGGGGGGGAAGCTGTCTGGAGGGGCTGGTGCTGGGGGAGAAGCCAAGGAGCCACTGCTGCTGGAGGGCACTCACTAGTGTAGACGTAGCATTATTCAAAGGAAAAAACACTTAGCCTATCAGAGATGTTAAATGCTGTGAAAACACAGTACAACGGCAACCCTTGTGGCTTACTAAAGAATCAGCATTTACAGGTTCTAAAGGAACCCTTGGTCAGCAGGCATGGACTATGGTGCAGGCCTTTGAAAGCTGAGTATAAAGCGGGGAAAATAGGAACAATCCATCGTGATATGTTTCCCTCTGGGTACTACCTGGAACTGGGGTACCACTGAGATCACCTGACCCACCAGCCTGGGCTCCCTTTTATACTGCATTTCTGCCACAAGCTACAAAGCCTTCCAGTCTCCACTTTTACCAGCATACATACAGGTAGGAACATCCCAAAATGGAGTCTAGAGACATGTGGTCACACATCACATGTCTGTAGTCACAGCAGCCACTACTTGGAGGCTGTCTGTAGCATTCTCAGGAAGGCTCCCCAAGTGGGAGATAAGCTTTTCCTAAGGCAGTTACTGTCTTTTCCTAATGGCTCATTGTCCTGAATAGGCCCTAGCCCACCCTGCTATCTAGCCTGAAAGCATCTTGTCTAATGGGCATTACCCAGGTATAACCACATTTGAAATACAGATACATAGTCAATATTCATAACTTCAGATATAAAAATGATACCTGCATACAAATAGGATAATCATATTCAGCTAATCATAACCTTTTAAATGACATCTCACATGACTTATCTTGCATAAAATACATTATAATTATGCCATAAATCATATCATAATAATATCACTGTGAAAAATATGGGGTGCAGTGTCACATCCACCATATCCCAACAGAGATGTCTAGGAGTCTCCTCTCACCTTCCTGAAGCCTCTGATAACAGAGAAGAGGTATAAGAAAGGGAGAATGTTTATATGAAGGAGAGAGAGGATGCTTTGAAAAGAGTGAGCATCTGAAAGCTTCAAGCAAGAGAAAACAAGGTAACAAAGAGGGAAACACAAGGTCCTTACAAAATTCCCTATAAAAGGTCAGAGTTCTGACACAGTATTTATATCACTATGGTTACTAGAGAAATACTACTACATTTTCAATGTTCGAGCATGTATTCAGTGACAGGTGTGTCACCAAAAAACTAAACAAGGTGATGAGCATTGACTCTTACTATCGCATGTAGATTGTTTTACAAAAATACAACCACAGTAATTCTACTGCTGCAGTATCAAACAGAACCATTACCCTACACCTGATGCAAATTAATATAATCAAGTACTTAAGCACATGTGTATCTTTAAGCATGTGAACAGTCCCACTGACTTTGATGGAAATAATGTACTCAAGTGCCTAAAATTATGCACATATATAAAGTACATTGATTAATTTGGGCCATAGTAAATAGAAAAGCAGGTCTTTTTTTCTACATTATACTGATAATGAAAAATGGCCCTTCCTAATAATTTTTACAAATGCCAGCAATTTCTCATATCAAACTATTTCAAATAATAAACCTTAACTAAACTATTAATCCTGTGGGACTTCATTAATTTTCCAGCTGATGATTTTTGTCAACACCAGTGATGAAGGCTATTGATGTTTGTAGTAAAAATCCAAAGAGATACTGTGGCAGGGTGGGCCTGACCCAGCCTGCCGCCCCTTTAAGAGGGAGAAAAGCCCTCTGCAAACCTCCCTGCAGAGAAGCCTAATAAGCCACCTGGGCTGCAAAGCAATCAGCCGTATGGGTTGCACCTGGCAGCCTCCTCAGGGGGATAAAAGCCTGCCAGGCAGGAAGCCCAGTGTGGTGGTGGTATGGTAGTGTGGAGTGAGAGAAAGAGCTGTAAGCTGTAAAGCTGTGTTTAGAGCTGTAGAGCTGTGTGTACAGCTGAACTATATAGAGTTGTGTAGAGCTGTAGAGCGGTGTATAAAGCTGTATATATTGGTGGTGGGGCCTTGCACTGTGAAATAAAGAGCACTGTTGGAGACAAAGAAGAGTTTCCTGCCTGTGTTTGAAGAGGGGTGAGAAGGTGATCTGTCACAATACATACACTTTCTCATATTTGACAAGTAAGCAGACACAGGGCTGGCGACAGAAATTTGAGGGCACCCTACTCCGATAGTTTGGGGGCCCCCCAGCCCAGCTGCCCCCCCCCAGCCCAGCCGACAGCGGATGGGGGCCCCCCCAGCCCAGCCGCTCCCCCCCCCAGCCCAGCCCAGCAAGCGCTCCCCCCCCAGCCCAGCCGGCGCTCCCCCCCCCCCGGCCAGCTGATGCTGCCGGCCGGGCTCTCTGCTCCTGCCGGGGCCAGGCGCGCTTGTCCGGGGGAGAGCCGCGCCGCCTCCCCGCCCCTTCCCCGCTCTCCAGGTCCGGCGACAAGGGGGGACACAACGGGTACAGCGGTGTACCGAGCCCCCCCTAAAGTCGGGGGGCCAGGTACAGCTGTACCCATAGTACCCCCCTGTCGCCAGCCCTGAGCAGACATACTATACTGAGATTTTAAAAAGCTCTTCCCTAACTAGAGGGTTCACTATGTGAACAAATATAATGTATCTGACACAGCCTCCAAACACAGCATTGTATACATAATATTTTCATGGAGAAAAGGACTCAGCTTGATTTTCAGAACTGGTAAACATTCACACTTTCTACTACTGGTAGGTAGTGTTGCCTAGTGGACAGATCATTTGACTGTGATCGGGAATCCTGTATTCTATTCCCATGCTCAGCTACTGGCCTGATGGGTGACTTTGCACAAGTTACTTCACGGTCTTGTGCCTCAGTTGCCCCATCTGCAAAATGGGGACAATTATGCTTGCCTCCTCTGTAAAGTGCTTTGAAATCTACTGATGAAAAGTGCTATATAAGACCTACATATATTATTAAATCACCAGAAACTCTGGGAGTAATTCAGTGGAATGCAGGTGGCTTGAAATGTGTTGGGTGTTTGTTAACTCTAAAGATTGAGTTCTTTGTGTGAATACAAATATTGTGGAAGTTCTGTTTCTTTAAGAGTTGCAGCTGTACATTTTTTTTTAAGCAGAACCCATGTCTTAGTTGTGCAATGCTTTGCTGAACTGAAGCCTTAAATTAGGCTAATAATTCAAGATCATTTCAGGAACAAAGGAGTTAATTTGGACACAATTCTATTTATTTATGCAAATAAAAGGTGCCAAGAAGGTTAATGCAAATGCTGCAGTAAGAGGAAGTGCAGACAGATGGTGTAACCTTCCTGTGAAAATGAAGACTCCAAAATTTACACTGTTGTGAAACCATAATGTGAGCAGCAACCTGCCCAATAATTATTATTACTCATTACATAATATTTGCAACGTTCTATAATCAATATAGATGTAGACAAAAGTACTATTATTTATTATTTGTACTGAGGTAGCACCTAAGAGCCCTTGTCAGGGACAAGAGCCTCCTGGTACTAGCAGACACTGTACAAACTACAGGACAGAAAGATGGTCCTGGTCACAAAGTTTACAGTTTAAGTACTATGCCCAATCTCCTAAAGTTAAGGGATGGCTACACTTCGGAGACTTTATTAGAACAGCTATGACAACATAGTCCTGTAGAGTTAGAAGCAGCCTACATCAACCTAAGGGGGTTTTCAGACAGTTTAGGAACACACACCCCTCCAAAGGATGGTAGCTACCACAACAGAAGCACTCTTCGATTAACATAACACCCAGTGTAGATGAAGCTATGTTGGCATAGCTGTAAAATGGGTCAGGGGCATGGTTTCTTTACTCCCCTGACAAAGGCCCTATCTACACTGGCAAGTTTCTGCTCAGTAAAGCAGCTTTCTGCACTGTAACTCCCAAGATGTACACATTGCCAAATCACTTAGTGTTCAGAAACTGTGCAGTTTCAGTGCTGTAAAAAACCACCCTGACAGGAGGTAACAAAGAGTCCTGTGGCACCTTGTGTTGGGGCTACAGCGCTGCAATGCCAGTGCAGACACAGTGATCGATTACAGCACTTCAAATGGTCTCTGGAGGGTGTCCCACAATGCCTGTTCTTGCCTCTCTGGTCATCAGTTTGAACTTTACAGCCCTGCCCTCATGTGCCCAAGCATCATCTCCACCCCTTAAATTCCTCGGGAATTTTGAAATTCCCCTTCCTGTTTGCTTCATGATGTGTGCAGTGATCTCAGCGCATCTTTCCAAGTGCCCATGTCTGCTCCACGCACCAAGCAATTTCCCGCTTGGATCAATGCCAAGCTGCTGGACTTCCTCAGCATTTGGGGGAGAGGGGGCTGTCCAGTGCCAGCTGCGCTCCAGCCATAGGAATTATGATACCTATGGATAGATTTCATGATGTGTGACAAAAAGGGGCCATGACCGGGACACACTGCAATGCAGGGTCAAAGTGAAGAAAGAGACTCCCTTGATTCCCTGCTCACCCTCAGTAATATCTTCCCCAATGATCACATCCTGTGGAAAGTGTGGGGACAGGAATGATTATCAGACCCGGCCTACAGTGGGGCTCTTCCCAAGAGCCATGTGTCCAGTATGATCCTGGAACACTGATTTCCCCTGGCCCTGCAGCTACTCACCATTTTGGGGGTCTTTGGCTCATGTGTGCTTGCCTATAGTCAGCCAGTTATTGACAGGTGTGTGAGTACTGGCTGTATTTTAAAATAACTGAATCAGTGTTCTGTTTATTGCAAAGAAGAGGGACGACAGGGAAGGGTCGGGCCACACACACATCCGCATACTCGAGGTCCCAGGACAGGCACAGCACTGGAGATGTCGGGATCCAGGGGTCGCCCCTGCCAACCCTACGGGTATCGCTAGGGAGAAAAGTTCCGGGACCATGCATGCGCGGTGCGCACACACATCTGGGAATGGACATGAGCAAGCACTCGAAGAAGAACTCTAGTATACTGAATAGGGCCAGTTCTGTAGTAAGGCTGTCCCAGGGATGAACGAATGGGAGAGTCATCTACTAACATTACAATAAGTAGTGGGAGCCAGTCTGGAGTGAACGAGAAAAAAATCACATAGTTAATGCTGTAATGTACTGTCTCATATTCACTTGAATTTCCTCTTTGCTGTAACACTTCTAGAAAATATATTCCAGAGGACAAGAGCATTAACTTTAATTTTTTTGCAAAATAACTTAACTTTCTTGTGGAAGGATATTGATAACTTAATGGACCATTGTGACTAAAAACCACTAGCCTGTGGTTAAAACACTGGTATGAGACTCAGGTAATCAGTTTCTGCTCTGCTATAGACTTCCTATGGGACCTCGGACAAGTCACTTTAGCTTGTAAGATTACTATGATCCCAATTTTACAGCTAAGCCACAGAGATAATGAGTGTGGGAGGATACTGTACCTATGCACATAAATTTGCAGGATTGTGGCCTTTATTTTTATTTTACATGTCAGTATATCATGAGAAAAAGCCCTAACTTACATATTAAGGTTTTACAATGGAAAACATCACCTCTTCTGGAATAAAAAGCTGCTTAAAATGCTAGTGTAGCTGTGCTAGTGTAGCTGTAGGTAGGGTGAGTTTCAGTGCTTCACAATGTTTAAGCAGCAATAATACAAGAAGGATGGGCTGCTATTGTCATCTGGTCCTCACATAGAGAATGTAAGAAAGCCTTCCATAGTTTTGCATATGATTGTAGTTTTTCTTTTTTCAGGGCTGGAAGTATAAGCATTTTCATTCTAAACAAGTCACTCTGCTATCCTAGTTTTATTGTGGCAAAATTAGTTTAATTTCTTAAATTACATTTGATACACTGAATAAAAACAACCAACAAAAACAAAAGTGTCATATAAATCCCAAATTAATGAAGTAACTAAAACAGACTGAAACTGTTTAAGTCAATGGCTTTGGGATCTGTTAATAAATTACCACAAAGCGTCTGGTATTTTCAGCCTCAGTGATAAAGCAATAAAAGTCATATAATAAATCAAAATGCCAACCCTCATAAAATGGCTATATTAACTATAACTGTCAAATTCTCTCAGACGAGCAGGGAATTTAAAACTTAATAAAAGAATAAAATAAGCTAATTTTTAAAGAAACATATGGAAGTAAAAAAAAATGTTTTCCTTAGGGATTTGGAGGTGTTTTGTTTGTTTATTTTAGTGAGGACTTAAATCCCCAAGATGGGAGTAAAAGATCATTTAAATACATGCTGTTCTACTTCAGAGGTTTCAGTTCAACTCCCAACAGCTGGAGAAAGAACAGAAAGGAATGAATTTTCAGACCTTCACATATTAGGAAAAACAAGTTGGCTGCCCAAGATGGATGCCCATGGAGATAAGACAGAAGACTACCTCTGAACAGAATATTTTATAGCAATAACTCTGAACTGGTGGCAATCAAGTCTCTGATAATAACAAGAGGATTTGGGCTGCATATGTCTACAGCACAGGGTTGAGAAAGGCTCCACAGTAGAGAGAGTGAAGCTATTTGTGGGAATTGAAGGTGGGTTTGTCAGCTGGAAGATGGAAATGGATCCAGTAATGTTTATTTTTATGAGGGAAGCTGGCACAGTGATTGTTCCAGATACCATGTTTGACACCTGGGGAAATTCTCTTATCAATATTAATACAAATTCATCTTTAAATTGGGTGTTTGGTTTAGCTGGACAAACGGAGAAGGGCTTATTCAGAGCATTTGTTGATGTATTATGGGTTAGCTTCTTCAGCGTCCAGGAGATGGGGTGGGGTGAGGCAAGGAGGCTGCAGGCAGATTCAGCAACTGGGAGGACTTGTCTGTGTCTCTTCTTACAAGGAAGGGTTGCAGATAGGTCCATCAGATAGGAAGCTTTAATAGGAAGCTTTAAATGGGGCAACAACTGGAAGGAGGGGAGTGTCCGGGAAATGCAACACCCATGAATTTTGACACCATAAATGCATAAAATTCTTACTTTTTGAACCATAATACAGGTAGGGTCTTACTGATCAGATAAATCCACAGAGCAAGTCAAACTGACACATCAGCTATCATTTCAATTTTTTATATATTCATTCTGACCTATAAAATAATCACTAAATCCACAAACTTAAATTTATCTGTGTTTTCTTATTTATTTTGTTAAGTAGGAAAGTTTAGCTTTCAGAAGTACACTCTAGAATGCTTTCAAATGAGAGGTGCACTTATAGTTCTTATTCTGACATTAAACTGCTAAAGCCAATTTTCCCCAGATTCTTTATAAAATCTTCCCAAACTACATGCAACTCTTCTAAGAAATCCCCAACAAGCAATGTTATAAGGAGAGACTATTATGTTTGAGGGAAACTGAGGCAATCTATGTTTACATAAATGAGAGTGGAAGAGAAATCTCACAGTATCTCATATAATAGCTATTCTTAATTTCTCTGGTAGAGAAACAGCTGGTGTAGACTGATATTTTAATGCAGTCTTTGCTTTAAAAAAAAATCCAATCATTTGGCACACAAGAAGAGCAATAATTCAGGCAGAACCTACTCCTGGTAATGAAAACAACAGAATGGTTCCATCTTAAACATTTTCAAGATCCATTAAGTCATCTCTCTCATTCTACTTAACATCAAATTCAGCATGTGAATCAGTGGCCACAGCTGGATGCAGGAAACATTCAGATGCATGAAATTATGGCACTGAATCCTGTTGCTAATAGGTCAAGGAAAAATTTGAAAAGGCATATGTAGCATAAGCAAGTATAAGGCAGCTATCACCTTCTGCCTTCCTGCATACCAATTTATGTCACAGCAGCACACATTGTAGAGTCTTGTTCATATTAATACATCAAATAAAAATTACAGCAATTCATGACGTGAGAAATGTAGCCCTAAACTAACCAGTAGTAGAATTAATTCCTAGACTGAGGTCCAGTGACTCTTAAGGTACGATATCTTGCAAACTATCTGGGATAGAAACAAATATCATACATCCTGAAAAGCTAGTATTCCAGTCCTTCCAAAGATGTAGAGCATTTGTTTCTTTATCTGGCACATCAAGAGAAACCAGATTTTATAATTGCACCATTGCAATTATTGTTACCTTTTTCCCCTGCTTCAATTTGGATGTGAATTTAACAGCTTTGTTATCTCATGTGCTGCTAAACTAGACAGCTATGATGGATGCCACTGAAAGCTTCAAACTGCAGCTTTTGCAGTAATATCTAATTCTAACAGTGAGTTATTCATTGCTAATTTGTCAGAAGTAAAAAAATGTCAAATAGAATTCCCACTTCTTATAATTTCTAAGTCCTTTGAAAACTGGCCTTTTATTAGACAGCTGGATATGTGGTCAGTCAATGACTAATTTCCAGGAATCTAAGGAGCACCATGGGCGACATGGCTGAGGGAAACTCTTTGATCACTGGAAGACAGTATCAAATCAGAACTTCTGCATGTAATGACAGTCTTGTCGCTAAGACACCAGGTTGGCATTGAGAGAGATCTGCATTCAGTACTTTGCTCTGAAGGATTCTTTTCATCACTTCCTCTCTCCATGCTCTGGTGTCCCACCTGTAAGATAGGGACACTGATAGAGATCTACCTCACAGAGGTGCTAGGAGGGGAAAAAGGCAATTTAAGTCCTTAGGTAGGGTGTAAGTCCCAACCTACCTATCATCTCCTCTACTGTGGCCAGTTCTCACTGTAAGCCTTTCAACCTGCTGCCAGGAAAGAGTTGGAATATTCATTACTAAAACTGTCAGAAGTAAAAAAAAAATAAAAAAATGGCAATCTGGGAAAGGAGTTGGTATATTGGCAGAGGAAAGGCAGAGTTGGAGCGGGCACTTTGGGAAAGAGGTTGAAATGGTGGCGGGGAAGGTGTGGGAAGAGGGGAGACAGGGCAGGGCCTCATGGAAGGAGTAGAGTGGGGGCTGGGGCCAGGAGGGTTCGAGCACCCATATGAAAGAGGGCAAGTTGGCACCTATGCTGCTGCATTCTATATGCACTACAATATCCAAATGGATTTAATGTAAACATAAGTCGCATCAATTGAGTCCTGAGTTGACAAGATTGTTCCTCGTTACTGTGATACATAGACGAGAGAGAAAAGGCTACACCCTCCATTCCTAAATGAATACAAATAAAAAACCCTACAGTTTCAGCAGTAATCTGTGATCATCCAGCAATAACTGAGGATCTAACCAGCACCTCTGATTGAGAACATAATTTATACCAGACCTTCCAACTGCTTTCCTCAAACTACCAATACCACTGTTCTGTCAGGATTCAACCTCAATCAGCTCACTCTCCTCCACGCTCCCAATCTGAACCAGAGGCTGGAAAGGCACTCAGCTCCACTGGTAGTTGAGGCCTGTACTGAAGTTAGCTTAACACCAAAGAAAGAAAATTCAAGTCACTAATATCTATTCAACACTGAGATACTTTAAGACCAGAAGTAAAAGCATCTAATGTAACAACTGAAAACTGTGTGAAAGAAAAAAGGCATCTGAATCACGCCCTGGAGAAAAAGACTCAATCACAAGATTCCACTTACACAAAGCAAGAAAGATTTTGTGCTTCAGTAAACCAACCCTTCCGAGGTTGCCCTGAGAGCTGGTAATACCCACTTACAAACCGACTACTAGAGGGGAAACACACGGATACAGAAACTGATGCAGATCTTGCCAATACCTAATGAATCCCAGCAGAGAAGCAGCAACAATCCAGCTGGAGCAGATCATCTTGTGCTCACCTCAGGAGAAGCAGCTATTGAAAGAGAGGAGTAGAATGCCTGTTTTCATTACACATTGAAACTGCTGCTGCTTCTGCCAAAGAAAAGCTGCACATGCACACCTGAAGAATTTGCAGATACGAGATCAGGGAAAATATGCCATAGGGAGGATGCTATAGGGAGGAAGAGAACCAGAGAGTGCCTTTTGGATTGTCATGGGGGAAAGGAGATAAGGCAGTTAAAGTATTCTGATAAACATCCAAATTTTAGAGTGCCTATTCCAACAGAGCCTTTTCAGGATCACCCATCCTTAGTCTTCACCATCATGCTTAGTTATTTTCATCATCATTTAGTATTGACACTTGCATTAAATGATGACTTTTAAAAAGTCCATAGAAAAGGGAAAAGAATTTAAGAAAAAAAATCAGACTCATGCAGAATGCCTCTGAAACTCCTAGATTATCATTTTTTTAATTAAAATTAAAATCAGTTTCTGTTCCCAAAGGTCCTGTCTCACACAGGGAGAAAGGCCCTTCCCTTACTACACCAACTGGCTGAGCTATGGCTGATCAGTGTATGGCTCAAGGGAGCACAGGCTATATGCCCATTATTCCCCAATGACCACGTGGGCAGGCAGAGAGTAAAAAGGGATGAGCAGTGGAAGAAAACTTGGCTCCACCCACTTCTCGCTCAGATTAGCTGACTAGGTACATAAAGAGAGGTGGGGGAGATGCTCACCCAAATGGTGGTGAAGTAACTTATTCTATCCTTCCCCTTAGAAGGAGTTGCACCTGCCCACCACCCTTGACTTTGTGCTGGTTCAGTCTTCAACTGTCTGCCTGCATGGAAGATTCACTGAAGGAGGATGGAAACAGTGCAGAGATGGGAAAGGGGAAGTCAGAAATACAAAGCAAGAGAAAAACCAATAGGGGAGAAAGATAAAAAGAGCAGAACAGTTGGCCTGGGGAGGGAACATGAAGAAATATTGTTCTTATAAAGAACCACCACCAACACTATAGCCACAAAGAAGTCAATGTCTTTGTTTGAACCTGGATCATTGGCTCATTCTATAAACTGTTTCTCACTAATTCATAAAATATCGACATTTCAACCATACGTGCTGGGATTTCATGAACCCTCCAAGCTATGAAGGATCTTTTCTGCACCTAGGTACATGTTTTTTCCTAAGGAAATTACAAGGAAAGTTTATCAGCATGATAAATCTCTAACCCCCAACCACATTCTATGAAAACACTTGATGCAGATTTCCTTCAAAGCAAAACTGTATTGTATTAGCTTACAGCAGGAGGTTCTGTGTCACTACTCATTGTTTTCTCTTTAAAACATGCTGATTCAGATTTGAAAAAAAATGTAAATAGATACATCATGAATCATGCTAGACATATCAGGAATGATTTTGAGTAAAATGAGAATGAAATTAAAGCTAGACATGCTGAAAGACATTTAGTTGAATCATTTAAAGTCTTTTGCCCCAAGCGCAGCAGTCAGGTGGTCCCTCCGCTTCAGCGTTCTCGCCACTGAATCCGCAGGACCAGCGTACCTCCTGCATGAACACCGCTGAAGGCGGCCTGACTGCCACCCTCACAGTGACTGGCAGGCTGCCCCATGCGGCTTGCCACCCCAAGCACACGCTTGCTGCGCTGGTGCCTGGAGCCGCCCCTGCTAGGCATCATCCTGGTGATGGCAATCAGTTCAGTAACTCTCTAACAGGACTCAGTTCTGAACACCAAAGACCTGGAGGTTCGCATAGGACCATCACCTCTGAAGTCTGTACCCCAGTCAATGCAACCAAGTCCAAGATTTTTAATTTTCAGGGCACACTACAGGACGTATGTATTCACTGAGGCTTCTGCTGGTGGCTAGGTTAAAGGAACTTTTACTCATGGAAATAGGCATTGGCAAGTCTCAGAAATACGGGATTTTATGCAAATTGTATGTATGCCCAGAGACTGACTGGTATCTTTATAGTATATTAAAAAATAAATAGGATGATGTGTTATTAATTTTTCTAGATGTTGCTGTAAGTGACATTCTCCCTGAACAGCAGCCATTCAGCTCCCCTCAATACTGAAATAGTTTACATATTCAGTATGTACTGCTTGAAGATAACTAAAAAGAAGTATCAGAAAGAGCCCATATGGCATAGTGGAATTGTCGTCCAGATGGTGTCATAAAGATTCTTGTGTAGCCTTAGAGAGCCATCAGAAGGCACTAAACATCAATTTCTCTCTCTTGGTTGAGTATCCACATTAAATCATTTAAAAATCCTCATGTTTCTATAGTAACTCTGAGAATATACAGATACATATCTTTGTGTTCTTTACAAGCAGTAATTCTTGCTCTCTGAATGTGTTGTCTTCACAGACCCATATGGAAGATGCAGCCTCAAAACCATTTTTGAGCATGTGCGGGTGCCTACAATCCCTTCCAAAATATTAGCATATAAATACAGTATGCCTCTCTCTTTTGCCACCCCACAGCTCTAGAAGTCCAATGTGTAGCTAACCCCTGAATTGGAGAGGAGAAAGGGGAGAGGGAACTGTGTCTCTATTGAGACAAATACAATCAGAGAAAAAGAATCACTTTCTAGAACACATCCTTTTTTCACCCTTCCAACTGCGTTTATACAGATTCCTACTGAAGGAATCCAGTTAATGTTCTGCTGGACATTCTAAACAAACAGTTTAATCCTGGGCAAGGAATAGCTGTCTTAATATCCCTTGGTGTTGACTACCCTCCCAAGGGCAGCCACTGAGCTTTGAGGTGGGGAAATAAAAACCAGGTTCAGTGAATTGACTCTCCTGATACTTAAAACCAGCTATGCAATTAGCCATAGAAAAAGAGATGTCCCCCTGCGTACCTATGACCATATGTCAGATAGCAACAATATTCTATCGTGACAATGAATCTTAGACCAAAAGCATGGAAACTCATGAGTACAAGAGACAAAATTCCTGTTATCCATTCCACCAGAATTCTCAGGCAACATCTCCTGGGGAGTTTGCCAGATGGAACTGATGGGGAGTCTGAATAAGATGACCCAAGGAACCCCTATATTTCATGATCCCTAGGCTCTGAGAAAGCCAACTACGCTAAGTTTCATCTGGATTCAACAGCATGATCTCTGTCAGAGCCTGCCTTTTCTGCACTGTACAGTATCTTAGAGACACCAGGACTATATGAGGTGCTTTCCTTGAATCCATGCAAAGAACTTGAATCCTTAGGCCTTGGCAGCAGTTCTGTGTGGTTCAAAAGCTTGTCTGTCTCACCAACAGAAGTTAGTCCAATAAAAATTATTACCTCTCTAATTCCTTATGAGTCACTTTTACAAGAGAACTGTTCTTTTTGGCCTGCGATTTTGCTGGTTTTGAAACCAGGAGAAAGTACCTCAGAATCATGACCATAACTGAGCCTTGAGATACTTTTCATGGTGTTCAATGATTGTCTAGTGATTAAGGAATTTGCAAGAGATCTGTTTTATTCTGTGTCCAGCTCCAACTGGCTCTGCATAACAAGAGCTTCCCAGTTCCATACCAGATCTCAGCCCTTAAAGGCACAATCTTTAACATATCTTCCCTTCTAAGGATATGTCTTCACTACAGGACTAAGTCGATTTCCCTTGATTAGATTTTCTAAACTCGACTTTAGAAAATCGAATCAGTGTGTCCCCACCAGGACAGCAGGTTGACAGTGGTCGACACTGTCTGTCCGTAAACTTTTGCAGGGGTCGACACAGCCCGCATTGCACTGTGGGTAGGTAGCCCACAGTGCTGGGAGTGCCGGACCCCCCCGCCAGCCCAAGCAGCCCCGCGGACCCCCGTGCCCGCCGGAGCAGCCCCGCGCCGGACCCCCCCCACACACACGCCCAAGCAGCTCCGCGAACCCCCCCCCCCGCCTGCCCAAGCAGCTCCGTGAACCCCCCCGCTCGCCCGAGCAGCCCCGCGCTGGACCCCCCGCTCGCCCAAACAGCTCCACGAACCCCCCCGCCTGTCCAAGCAGCCCCGCGCCGGACCCCCGCTCGCCCAAACAGCTCCGCGAACCCCTGCGCCCGCCCAAGCAGCCCCGCGCCGGTGCCGGGCTGCTCGGGTGGGCGGGGGGGGGGGGTTCGCGGGGCTGCTCGGGCGGGCGGGGGGGTTCACGGAGCTGTTTGGGCGGGTGGAGATCCAGCGCGGGGCTGCTCGGGCAGGCAGGGGGGGGGTTCACGGAGCTGCTTGGGCAGGCGGGGGGGTTCGCGGAGCTGTTTGGGCGAGCGGGGGGTCCGGCTCGGGGCTGCTCGGACGGGCGGGGGGGTTCACGGAGCTGCTTGGGTAAACGGGGGGGTTCGCGGAGCTGCTTGGGTAAACGGGGGGTCCGGCGCGGGGCTGCTTGGGCGGGCGGGGGGGTTCACGGAACTGCTTGGGTAGGCGGGGGGGGTTCGCGCAGCTGTTTGGGCGAGCGGGGGGTCCGGCGCAGGGCTGCTCGGGCGGGCGGGGGGGTTCACGGAGCTGCTTGGTCAGGCGGGGGGGTTCGCGGAGCTGCTTGGGTGAGCGGAGGTCCGGTGCGGGGCTGCTCAGGCAGGCGGGGGGGTCCGCGGGGCTGCTCGGAGGTCGGAGGCTTAACATCAGATGCCTCTTCACTTACTCAAAATAGACCTAGAGAAGTCGATTTTAGCCTTACTTCTCTCGTCAAGCAGGAGTTACAAAGTTGATTTTGAGGGCCCTTTAAATCAACTTTAAGGGCATGCCTGTTAAGACAGGTACACCTTTAGTTCAACTTAACGTCGTTAAAGTCGACGTTAAGTCCTAGTGAAGACATGCCCTAAGACAAAGCTTAACATCACCACTGAACGACTCAACATTAATATAATGCACAATTACAAATATTTATAACAAACATGATAGCTAAATTTCTAACAATATGTCTTTGAGGCACCCTATGCTGTCACTTATCAGATGTTTGAGGAGAGCCTCATACATCAGCACCACTGCTATCAAAAGGTGGTAAGTCCACTTGTTCTGGTTATTCCATGTGCTGGGGTTCCAATATCTCAACCTTCTGAGGTTGTTACCTGTCTGAGACCCTCTCAAGCAAAACAGCAGAGCAGTATCCCTTAGCTCCCTCCCTTCCTGGGATCTGGAGAGTGTCACCTATTTCTGCATTTTACTTCCATCTCGGGTGACAACCTCTTACAATTGTGGGCCTACCGTGGTGTTTGTGACCATTGTTCCCCATTGTATTGCCTTATCTGTCTCTTCATACATCTACAAGTCCCTATTGTTCCAATCATTAACTATCCACTGTTTAAAAACTGAACCTTATTTTCAGCCTGCATTTGTCTAGCTTCAACTTACAGCCGTTTGATCTAGTTATACTTTTGTCTGATAGATTGAAAGAGATATTAGAATTGTAAAAAGTACAGAGAAGGGTAACAATAATTATTAGGGTATGGAACAGCTTCCAAATGAGGAAAGATTAAAGACTAAGACTGTTCAGCTTGGAAAAGAGATGACTAAGGGAGAATTTGGTAGAGGTCTATAAAATCATGAATTATATGGAGAAAGTGAATAGGGAGTGTTATTTACCCCTTCACATAAACACAAGAACAAGAGGTCACCCAATGAAATAAACAGGGAGCAGGTTTAAAACAAAAGCACTTCTACACACAATTCACAGTCAACCAGTGGAATATATTGCCAGTGATGTTGCGAAGGCCAAAACTATAATGGGGTTCAAAAAAGAATTAGATAAATTCATGGAATATTAGTCAATTAATGGCTCCTATCCAAGATAGTCAGGGACGCAATCTCATGATCTGGGTGTCCCTAAGCTTCTGTCAGAAACTGGGACTGAAAGACAGGGGGTGGATCACTCGATAATTTCCCTGTTTTGTTCATTTCCTCCGAAGCATGTGGCATTGACCACTGTCAGAAAACAGGAAACTGGGCTAGATGGACCATTTTCTTATCAAATTTCTGTTCCCCATGTAGGTATTTATAGACTGATCAAGTTACCCCTTAACCGTGTCATTTTAAACTAAGCAGATTGGGATCCTTGAGTCTTTCACCTTAAGAAATATTTTCAAGTCCTTTAACCATCCTTGTGGCTCTTCTTTGAACTGTCTCAAATTCATCAACATCCTTCTTGAACTGTGGACAATAGAAATGGTCAAACTACTCCAGTATCAGTCACATCAGTGCCAAATAGAGAGGTAATATAAACTCCCTACTCCTAGTCCATATTCCCCTGTTATACATCCCAGGGCCACATTAGCCCTCTTGGCCACAGCATCACAATGAAGGCTGATGTTTAGCTGATTATCCAACATGACCCCTGCACCCCTGGCACCCTCCATACTTACCATGAGGATATCATTATGATATGTTTTGTACAAAGTATTCCTTGTAAGGTATCATTTTAAAAGTGTTAATCTGCTAAATATTAGTATCCAATTAAGTTGTATGTGCTATCACTGTACATGAAGTTATGAAGTTTTGCTATGTTTGTTACTGAAATATCTTCTGAAGTTGGAAACATCCACACCAGTCTTTCAGGTACCCAGAAACTGACGATGGCACATTATGAGGAATATAAACATTCACAAGGATTACCCCATGAACTGTATACAATGGAGACCTCTCAGAGTGAGTGCATACACAATGAAGCGGCTTGACTCATGTTCATAGCAAAGAATCTTTCCAGCAACCTGGACAAAGCTATAAAAGTGGAAAGTGACATTATTTCTCCTCACTCCCCTTACAACTCAACACCTGGAAACACTCATGGAGAAAAAGACTGAAGTGGGGAGGTGGTCCCAGGCTGAAGGGATTTCCAGCATGAGTATGGAAGATCTGTAACCTGCTCACATTGTCTCTCAGGGTGAGACTGTTTGATTCAAATCCTGTCTAGTTTGTATAACTCCGAAATTAAAAGTAAAATCACAATCTTAGGTAATCAACTTTGATCTGCATGCTTACTTATAATCGCTTAATCTTTCTGTAGTTAATAAATCTGTTTCATGTGTTTAACCTAAAACGGTATGTTGCTTGAAGTGCAAGGGAAATCTGTTCAGGAACAAGGGCTGGTACATGGCCTCTCTATGTTAAGGGAGGGGTGGACTGGGTAATCAATTTACACTACTCAGACTTCTGATCAGGGCAGGACGGGATGGTGCAAGGCAGGGGAGCTATGGGGAAGTAGCTAGCAAAAGCATTCATGAAACTCAGCTGGGTGTGTCCCAGGTGGCTGTGTAAGTGTAAGACCTGGAGAGAACTGCAGCTTGTCACAGCACCATAGTGTGAAAGGGAGCCCAGGTTAGTACGCCGGAGGGCTCAGCAGTACCCCAGTTTCAGTTTTCACCCCAGAAAACCCATCACAATGCCAAAATCCTTTTCAGAGAGTGTCTGATTCCCAAGATAGGGTCCCCCTTTCTGTACGCATGGCCTATATGATTTTGTTCCTAGATGCATGACCTTTTGCCAAAGTGAAATCTACATTGTTTGCCTGATATCAAGAAGATGCAGAGTTATTGGAATTAACAAAAAGAGATATCTGAAAGGATATCAAACCACATACTTCAGGTCTCAAGCCAATCATTAACTATTACATATCAGAATGTGACCTAATGTATAGAGCAGATATCCCACACCTGCTTCCTTTCTTACACCTTTCTCTGAAGCATTAGGTACTGGACTAAACAGATCACAGGTTTGAACGTGTAAGGCAATTTATATGTTTCTATAGACAATGGATATGTAAAATACTTATCTAATAAGGATAATACAAGACTAAATAAAGAGACCTCAACAAATCAGAAATCATTTTCTATATAATACATAATGAACTGCTACAAGATATCACTGCATGCAGGAGTATAATAGACGGCAAAGGATTAGAAATTTCTATAGATAATGAGAATATATGCAGTTACATTAGCTAGGAGAAACAAATATAAGGGATATACATCCTAAAGACTGAGGGCATTAGCCAACTACTAACTGCCTGTGGTTAGAAAGAAATTTCTCTTACTTGCATGTTCCATGATTTTGAGTTTTCAGGGATTGTTGAACCTTCCTCACAACCATCTTGAACCAGCCACTGTTACAGACAACTGGCCTGGTCCACCAATTAAGGCTAATCAAAAATTTTCTGTTGAAACTAAATGGGTGGCCTTTTTTCCAGCGCTTTGGAGAGGAGCCTGCAGCTGGAGCATGGAGCAGTAGGTTTTTGCCTGGAGCGGAGCCGGAGAACTGCTCCAAAGCCCTGTGAGTTTTTTTCAGTGGAAAATTGGATTTTCAACCCAAGAAAAAGGAAGAGAAAATCAGCGCTTGCTTTCAATGGAAAAATGTTGTTTTGTTGAACTATTTTAACTGAAAACTGAAATACTTTTATTTGAAAATGCTGTCACAGTTCCTCATGGGAGTTCCACTTCAGTTACTTCATGTCCCCATCCTACTCTATGACCTCGTTCTCCTGACCAGATTCAATCACCCATAATACATCATGTCCAGGGACTCCCATGACAAAACCTCCCCTTTCCAAGAAAGGAGATGATAATACATTAGGGCAGAAGTAATCTGGCCAAA
The DNA here is from genome assembly GCA_032164245.1 of Sternotherus odoratus. NCBI lineage: Eukaryota > Metazoa > Chordata > Testudines > Kinosternidae > Sternotherus > Sternotherus odoratus. Next base: position 60,644,167 of record JAVMKO010000004.1, read on the forward strand.
AAGCCCAGTTCATAGAGGAGAATGGGAGTTCAAGAATCTGAATTACAAATCCCATGAAGCAAATACATTGATTTTGGGCCAAAAAAAATTCAGATTTTGAAACTTTCTGTGGAAAAACTTAAACTAAAATGATTTTTTGTTTTGTTTTTTCAGCAACATTTTGTATAGGGAAAATAAATTGACCAGCTCTACTGATAATGCAATTCCTATGTATCTTACACACACAGCATTACCAGTAGGATTGGTCAGTCCCCCTTTTCCCCTGGAAAATTTTATATTACACTAGCGAAAATACCCGGCGTTGCTCGGGTCCGTCGGAGGTGGGGAGGGGGCAGAGAGCTGAGCGAATGCGGGGTCCACTGGAGGGGAGAGGGAGCAGAGAGCAAACCCGACACCCCCACCTCACTTACCCCTCGACCAACCCTGACTCACATTTTCACCCCCCCACCCAAACCCAACACCCCCACGTCACCCCCCCTACCAACACCCCCCGTAGACCAAACCTGACACACCCACCTCACTTCCCCCCCAACCAAACCCGACACCCCTACCTACCACCACAAACAAACCCGACACCCACACCTCACTTACCCCTTGACCAACCCAGACCCCCCTCCTCACCCCCCCCAACCAAACCCAACACCCCCACCTTACCCCCCCACCAAATCCAACACCCCCTGACCAACCCCAACACCCACACCTCACCCCTCACCCACCCTGACACCTTCCCATCCCCCCAGACCAAACCCAACACCCCCGGCTCACTTACCCCCTGACCAAACCCGACACCCCCACCTCACTTACCCTCTGACCAAACCCGACACCCCTACCTCACTTACCCTCTGACCAAACCCAACTCGGGTCCATCGGAGGTGGGGAGGGGCAGAGAGCTGAGTGAGTGCAGGGTCTGTTGGAGGGGGGAGGAGGCAGAGAGCTGAGCGAGTGCGGGATCCGTTGGAGGGGGGAGGGGGCAGAGAGCTGAGCGAGTGCGGGGTCCATTGGAGGGGGGAGGGGGCAGAGAGCTGAGCGAATGCAGGGTCCGTTGGAGGGGGTATTATGACATCATAACTATGTCACAGAGAACAGCAGCTGCCCAGCTGATGTGATTGGCCTTTAAATAATTTCACCCCTGGGAGGCGTCAAAGGTGAGATTTTAAAAATTTTCGACTCTTACCCTGATTAGGACCCTAAGACCTATAACTGTACCAAATTTCAAGTCTCTAGCTCAAACGGTGTGGAAGGAGTAAGTGCACGTACATACACGCACGCACACACGCATACACCATATGACTTTTATATATATAGATAATCCTATTTTGTCATGAGCAGTAGAACATTCATTTGAACAGAGCCACTAAGTCAAGACAGAATTAAAGAGGCATAATGTTTGACATGAAGTTGCAGATCTACCTGGTTTTAGACTTTAGTAGTTTCTTATTCCTGCTTCTGTGGTCTTGATAGTAATGCTCTGAACCAAGATGTAAGTCAGATAATTATTCAGTCACTCACCATTCTAGCAGTGGGGAACTAAGTTTTACATCACTATAACATTTTCATCTTTCAGCAAAGAACGTGTAAGCTGGAAAAACATAAAATGATTTTGTTGTGCTGGGCAATAAAGCAGCATGGCATTTAGAATATATGTATGCATTTTTAATGGTTTTATTCCAACCTTCTATCTGTTTTATCCTAATTCATCTACACAGCTATGTAAGTCAATTACTTTATGGTGATACTGTTCCTGGAAAGGGTAAGGCCTTTAGGCCCAAGACACAGATGTTAGAACTCCAGTCATGTGATGAAGATGAAACATTAGTGTGCCATATGTTAAGACAGGACTCTGTCTAGGTGAAAGGTTAGGTTTGTTTTTTTAAAAAAATATGCTGTCTATTCAGATTATAGACTCTTCTACATGAATAAAAATATAATCTCTTATTGGTTGGCTATTAAGATCTCAAAGGTTTATACAAAAACCACCAACCAAGATGTAATCAAACAGACACAATCGCCAAGCAAAAAAAAAAAAAAAAAAAAAAAGCTAGTAGAAGGCATAAATAGGAAGAAAGATTTCACAGGAAAGTGTGTGTGACATTGACGGGAAAAAATGCATTGTTAGTCAAAAAATTAATCAGAGCATAGAAACCAAACATAGTGGCATAAGGGAAAACATAAGAGAGTATTGTGCTGAGTAGGTATCATAAGTAAATCTCTCCTGCAGCAGGGAAAAAAGTAACATACTTATTAAAATAATAAAAAAATAGATTACACAAGTAACAGATGTAGGACTATATATTGTCCCATTTACTTCAATATAGTATCAGGGCCATAGAGAATACCTTGAAAACTGCACAGTTGGCAACCAGCTCTGTTTCCCAATAAAGTCAATGGTCAGTTTTCATTGACTTAGCAGAAGCAAGATGAGGTCCTTAGTTCAGCTAGTCTTAATCTACAGGATTTCTTGGTTTTTGATATTTAAGAACCAGAACCACTGTACCAGATCAGCAAGCTAGAAATAATTTGGTATGCTCTTGGGACAGACAGGAGAGGGTTGAAGGGAGGGCAGAAACCACACCTTTACTAGGGTGCAGAAGTAGCAAATCCTTCAGTGACCTCTTATGCTTTTCTATTACTCATATCAACTGATCAGCACATATGATTGTCACACGTTCCCACACATTTGGGAAGTTATTTGGTCTTAGCACTGGTATGGTATTTTGCAAGAGTGCAAGACTGATGCAGTCAGGATACATAGTGGTTTTGGGTGTCTCCTAGCCTTCCTGAACATTGAAGTATGTTATTAGCAACACTTCCACAGTACGAAGGTATGAAAGGAAGACAAGTCTTTCACCTTGACTTCTTATTTCATTGCTTTTAAGGTTTTGGGTGAACAGGTGTATGTTCTTGCCATAATCTTAAGTGCCACTAGTTTTTGTGTGCTAATTTTAGTATAGCAGTTATAAGATGTGCCCAATGTAGAGGTCACTGGGTGCAGGTACAAAACTTTTAAATAAAACAAGTCACTCCCATAAAATAAATGCCAGCAGTGATATCCATCACCTGCCACTCAGGAAAAAACTAGAGAAAAGATGTCCCCAAAGACCTAAAGACTCCGGATCTGTCAAACTGATGGAAGAAATGAATTCTACTGCCCATCACTTATGTCAGCTTGATACATACTACTAGATGTTCAAAATCTAGGGGCTTGTACCACAAATTGACAGTCACCATTGCAGTGCTACATGGGGAGAGAGGTAGCCTATTGGACAGAACCCAAGCCATGTAGAGCTTTAGCACACTTAATTGCATTTGAAAGCAAGCCTGGTGGACTGCTGGTGAAGAAGAGCAGTATAAAAGAGCTGGTTCTTTGTTTAGATGTCCTAATGATACACAATATTTGCTGCAGAACTCTCCATGGATTGGCTGGTTTCACAATTTCACAGGACCACCCCTGGGCTGTAGTATTCATTAAAGTCCAGAAATGGATCCACTTGGCTATACTTTCAGTTCAAGAAGCTAAAAACATGACAGCTTAGGCTTCAGAAGTAAGAGGACACTGAAGGAATTTAAACAGTGAGCTTGAAGAAGCCTCAGAGGGGGACAGGCAAAAAAAAGTTAATAAAAAGTAAGCTTTTCCTGATTCAGACTTACTATATTACTTATCACTTTTGGTTTTCTTGATTTTGGTAATAAAAATAGTAAGGAAGTACCCTTTATAGCAGGACTACTTTTCTTTTGGAAAACATGACAAATTAGACATCATTCTCATTGTGGAGTGGTGGTAGGATTGTGCTATAGCTATTGCAGGAATCAAAGGTATTTCTGCATTTTCATCCACTGTGTAATATTACATCCAGTTGCATTTTATCAGTTCTGGAAATATCTATTACTTCAATGTGTACAAGTATACAGGCTGCTTCTTCTATTTCTACATTAACTTTTATCTGGTCACATTTGTCTTCCCACAATGGGATAGGATGCATATTTTGGCTTCCATATAAACAACAAACTGAGTTGCTTAGTGAAACTATAAATATTTCTTTTTCCTGAAAAGAGATAAAAGTCAACATCAAAACCAGCCAAGGAACTGGAAATGTCCTAATAGCATCCTTTTAAATAACACATCTATGGGATTTTAGACGCAATGGTGGTAATAAATGCATCTAAACTTGTTTTACTCCTGGTGGAATTCTGCATTACTGTGCATGCGCATGAAGAATTCATGTCCCCGACAGATTTCTTTGCTTCCCCACAGAAAAATTATTTTTGATGGGGAAGCAAAGAGAAGCCACAGAAACCATCACACATCTCTCCCCAGCAGTGCAGGCAGGTTGCTTCAGGTGCCTGGAACTGCCAGTTGAGTTGTAAATCTCCGTTGGGGGGGGGGGGGGGGGCGGGGGGGGGCTGGGCATTCGTGCATGGGAGGGAGACAGACACTCTATTCCTCGTTTGCTACTGTAGCATGCTCGGCATAGAGGGCAGGGCTTTAGGGTGTTTCTGAGGAGGCAAGGGTAGGTAGGGCAGCTCTGTCCCCTCAAGCAGAGAAGAAGGTAGCAGGCCTGCCTGCTTAGTGAATTGATCCCATTGTCTTTATGAATTCCCCCCAGGACTTCAGGTGTAAAATGTATGACTTACTTTTAAGAAGTTTGATTCCCCACCCTCACTTGCTCTTCAGTTGCCTATGATGTAATACCGAGCATATAGCTGCATACATTTGTTGACTAGTAAATAGAACTAAATGGTCAAACCTAGCTACATTACTATTAGGCAAGTGGGTTTGGGGATGTTCCAAGGTACACGGAGTCCCATAGAAACTAGGCTTGCACACAGTGGCTAGATGAATAAAAGTGGTGAGTTTATTGAAGGCAAACAGTGACACAGTGGCAGCGGGGGCCCCTTATCGTTGCAGTCACTGAGAGACGGGGAAAAAGCCTGACGCATCAAAGCCATGCTCAGGATGAAGCCCAGCATACAAGGGCACGTTGACACAGAAATACCCATACACATTTGCATCTCATACATAGCTCATGAATAGCAAGCACTTGTTTTGCAGTACTGCCTTAGTTTACATTTCTAGTTTCACAAAAACTGAATCTCACACAGGCCGAGTAAACAGTTAACAGCTGCAGGCTGAGAAGCTCTTCTCAGGCACACCTACACGGGATAACACAGAAGGCCAAGGCCGTTCCTAGGCTTTCCCCTGGAGACGCAATGGAAGTGAATTGCATTCCCTAGCAATGGCCCGTGACACCTTCTTCCCCACCCTACAGGGGATTTCCTCCAATGTTCCTCATCCCATTCTCTATCCATTGTATTGCAGGTTAAATAAATTACTGAAATAATGGAAACCAATAGGATTATAGTGTGTTATTTTGACAAATATAATCTGCTGAATTTTAAAATATTTGCAGAATTTTTAATTTCTTGGTGCAGAATTCCTCCAGGAGTACTGTTTTCAGGATTTGACTTTTGGTTGACTTTAAGATGGTTACTCATTAAAAGGAAAGATTATTTCTGAATTATAAAGGCAATAGAGAACATACTTCAGATTTTATCATAAAGGGACATTTAAATTAAGGAATTCTTTTAGTATATTACTAACCAAATATGTTAAACTCTGAGTTTTTACCATTTATTGTGTTTGTTTACTTTGCCATTTTCTGAGTCTGGACAACAAAAATGGAAACTAGTCAGTTTCACTTGTGCTTTTACTTAATCAATTTCATTTCAGATTCTCAACTCCCAGCATTATGCTGCAATGTTTTAATTGCTAATGTTATTGAGCAAATGCTATGTGTTTAAAGACAAAAAAAATATTTCCATTGAATCTTGGCAAATAGCCCCCTGCATTTCCAGGGTCTGTGGTTCTGGGATACCTGACTGCCCCAGAGTTCCAGGCTTACAACTGCAGAAACAGAAGCCTGCAAGCTCTGGAGTCTCATGGTTTCCAGACTCTAGGTCCATTGCAAGGAGCTTGGGGACTTCCAAGGTCCCGCCTCAGCCTCCTGGAACAGGTTTCTAGGGTCCACAGCTGGAAAAAGTTGTTAAAACATTTTTTTTTAATTAAAAATGTAGATTCAGCTCAACTGAAACTTTTCCTAAAATATTATTATTTCAGCCCCCTTTGTTGTTGTTTTACTGAAACAGAGGGAAAAATATGTAAGTGTCCAAACCGTTCATTTCAGCTTGAAACCTTTCAATGTTTCAGGCAGATTTACAAGGTGACTTTGACATAATTCACAAGGAGGTGGTGGTGGTCCCCTGACACCCAGGGGTTAGGGAACACTGCTCTGGAAGAGGGACATGAAACCAGGTCTCCCAAATCCTAGGTGGGTGCCCTATGCACAGGTTATTGGTTATTCTGAGGTCAGTCTCTCCTATTGAAGCTATCCCACTGCTTATATATCAATATTCACTGGACCAGGGGACTGGAACCCATCTGTCATCTCCCACATGAGTGCCCTAACCACTGGACTATAGCATCATTCTCATCCTCACTCTTCCCCCGCCCACCTCCCCCGTGGTGACCAGACATTAAATTGACTAGATTTATGTTAATTTCAGTCAGCAGCTACTAGTTCCAAGTTGCAGATTTCATTTTTGAAAAACCATGGGTGAACCTGGTATCGGAATTTCCAGTTCAGTGGACATTTTTAAAATCAGAACAAAACCAAATTTTGAAATGTTAAGTGTCCTACAACCAGTAAATTCTGATATTTGGCCAGCTCTAGTCAGGGGGATGATATACCTCAGATTCAGTATTGTTTCTAACTCTCTGAAATTTTTTTATCAATATGATTCTAAATTTGGTAATGCAACTGATGACACAAATAGATGATCATGTGTGAATGAATTTTTTAGCTATATTAGATCTTAACACTATGTTAATTGAAGTATATAACTTTATTATGATTCAAACTAGCTTATACCTTTCTGTGTAGAAGGGTGCAATTTCATTCTCAGAATACTGCTACCTGAAACATTTTTAGAGGAGAATAATAGCATGCTCCTGACTTGAACATACTTTGCCTTGCCATCATGGATCAGGCTCAAGAGCTTACAAACAGCTTGTTCTCACTATTTGTCACAGTTTTGTCTGCCCCAGTCTGATCATCAAACTGTTTTTAAACCATGACAATCTGAACCATTCTGAATCCCTGTTTACAACTCATTCATCTTATATGGTTTATACTACTACTGAGGATCCTAGCCTCAAGCATTCAGGCTAGATGCAGTGCACTGGAATCAAGATATGCATAAAATTCCTCTATTGGGTTTCTTCTCAACACACCCTCTGTCATCAGCAGAATATGCACCAGGCACAAGCAGAATGACAAAGTGGACCTGTAAAATTCAAACAATGTATTTGTTATATTTCAGAGTGGGGGGGGGGGGAGAGACCTGAATCTACAGTAGACAATATGCCAACTTGAGTTATATGTTGGATGAACAGAATGGGATTGCACATAATTGTTGGGTTTGGATGGTGTGCTTAAGATACTTAAGTCTGTAACTTTCAGGAAGAGAGAAGATACCTTTTAAATGACAGTTTGTTGTACTGAACTGGTCCAAGTACACTCATTTCGTTTGTTTTATTCAATATCTTTATCAATGATCTGGAGGATGATGTGGACTGCACCCTCAGCAAGTTTGCAGATGACACTAACTAGGAGGAGTGGTAGATACACTGGAGGGTAGGGATAGGATACAGAGGGACCTGGACAAATTAGAGGACTGGGCCAAAAGAAATTTGATGAGGTTCAACAAGGAGAAGTGCAGAGTCCTGCACTTAGGACGGAAGAATCCCATGCACTGCTATAGACTAGGGACCGAATGGCTAGGCAGCAGTTCTGCAGAAAAGGACCTAGGGTTACAGTGGATGAGAAGCTGGATATGAGTCAACAGTGTGCCCTTGTTGCCAAGAAGGCTAATGGCATTTTGGGCTGTATAAGTAGGGGCATTGCCAGCAGATCGAGGGACGCGATTGTTCCCCTCTATTCGACATTGGTGAGGCCTCATGTGGAGTACTGCGTCCAGTTTTGGGGCCCACACTACAAGGAGGATGTGGAAAAATTAGAAAGAGTCCAGAGAAGGGCAACAAAAATGATTAAGGGCCTGGAGTGCATTACTTATGAGGAGAGGCTGAGAGAACTGGGATTATTTAGTCTACAGAAGAGAAGACAGAGAGGAGATTTGATAGCTGCTTTCAGCTACCTGAAAGGGGGTTATAAAGAGGATGGCTCTAGACTGTTCTCAGTGGTAGCAGATGACAGAACAAGGAGTAATGGTCTCAAGTTGCAGTTGGGATGGTTTTGATTGGATATTAGGAAAAACTTTTTCACTAGGAGAGTTGTGAAGCATTGGAACGGGTTACCTAGGGAGGTGGTAGAATCACCTTCCTTAGAGGTTTTTAAGGTCAGGTTTGACAAAGCCCTGGTTGGGATGATTTAGTGGGGATTGGTCCTGCTTTAAGCAGGGGGTTGGACTAGATGACCTCCAGAGGTCTCTTCCAACCCTAATATTCTATGATTTTGGACTTTCTAAAATGTAGTGACACCAACAGCTCCACAGGAGATTCAGAGACAGAGAGACAGAGGGACAGCGGGGTTTGCGTTGGAGACTGCAGATAGAATTGTTTTAAATTTTGAGATAAACAAAGCTAATGGTGACCTATTAAAATTAACATTTGCTCCTCACTCCTGCTTATTCTTCTGAGCAAAGAATGTTCTGATATAGTGTTTCAATTATACACAATTCTAATTCAATACATTGAATTTCATTGGAAAACATTTTCTACAAAATCCTTTCATTCAGGGACCAGATAGTTAATATTATTAAAACAACATACTAATCTTGGATATCAAAACAATATATTCGTTGATAGATATGCTTGTTCCCCTTTACACGGGCACTGTGGTGAAAAATAAATTTCCTTTGCAGAAGAAAAGATTTCATGCTGAATATGTGGCATGGCTTAGACTGCACAAAAAGAATAAGGCAAAGGCAGTCCTTGTATTCACTGATATTTGGCAGTGGGACTACTCTATATCTACAGTACCGTACAAGTGACAAGAATACTAAGTTTCAAAAGCTTCTGTTGATAGAATAAAGCACTTGTGAGGACTCAAAGCTTTGCTGGGATCTTTCATTTTTTAAACTTTAACAACTATGGGAAACCTACATCAAAACACTAAAACTGAAACAATCAATTCCAGATACAATTTCCTTCCCAATGCCTTTCAGGTACAAAATAATGGTTTGGTAAAAAAAACCCAACTCATATTAAAAGAAACTCAGATTCTTATTCCTATACAAATTTTAAGAGTATTCTTATATAGATTTTAGTATTTTAAGTTCACATTGAAAATATATTAAAAATATTAAAACACAAGATGGTAAGAAATTTATAAAGAGCTGAAGCCATTAAGAGTCAGTTCTACAAGAAAAACAAAATGACTCATTGATAGGGCCCAACCAAATTCACGTTCCATTTTGGTCAATTTCATGATTTCAGATGTTTACAGCTACAATATCAGGGTGTTCTAATCTTGGGGCTCCTGACCCCAAAGGGGATCATGGGTCAGTTGCAAAGCTGCTATGGGGGGGAAGGGTCACAGATTGCCACCCTCACGTCTGTGCTGCCTTCAGAGTTGGGCCATGGAGCCTTCTGCGGTAGGAGGAGGCTCCCAGTAATGGAGGTGAGACTGATCTCTACTCGCTACTGGGAAAACACTAGCTGGGGCTTCAGCTGCTAGTCCTGGCCAGTTGGGGAGGGACAGGACTTCTTTCCCTACACAGCCCGTCTTAGGGGGAGATCTGACCAACACCCAGGTGCCTCCCATGGTTGTAGAAATTTCCATAGCTGGGCAGCAGCTACTGAAAATTGACTCAACCTGATAAGTATTTTGATATATTCCACAAGAAAGAAAACTATGGCTTAAATTTGCAGGGGAATTCTTGGCACACTCCTACAAAAGTTATGTTCCTCTATTGAATTCTCAAAAGATATGTATATTATGAAGAGCTAGCTTTTTATAGCCATCTATCGCCTAACTTTCGCTTACTATCAAGTCAGTGAATGGGATAGTCAAGTTTTTTCAAGTCCTTGAAGACCAAAACACTTAATGTCCACTCCTGGGCAGAAACAACCTTCTTACACTTACATATTTCTATATGATAGCCAATGTATTTTCAGAACAGAAGTGACTTAGAAGCCTGTTCTAGCTTTGCCAATCCAAGCAATGAATAGAATAGGTAACAATATCTCTTACAATTTGACATAATTGTGGGGATGGAATCTTCACCCACTGCCCATAACCCAGGGGTCGGCAACCCGCGGCTCCGGAGCCGCATGCGGCTCTTTCATCCCTCTGATGCGGCTCCCTGCGCGGAGCCGCAGTCGAAGGAGAGGGGCGGGGTCAATAAGAGGCGAGCGGCGGGGGGGGGGAGAAGAACGGAGGCGGAGCCGGGGCCGGGGCACGAGGCGAGGCGGAGCCGGTGGAGAAGTGAGAGTCGGGCCGGGGCCGGGGCAGGAGGCGAAGCGCGGCAGAGAAGAGCGTGTCGGAGCCGGGGCCGGGGCAGGAGGCGAAGCGCGGTGGAGAAGAGCATGTCGGAGCCGGGGCACGAGGCGAGGCAAGGCAAGCTGGGGGAGGGGGGGAGTGAAAGCACGGCCGGGGGGGGGGAGGAAGAAGAGCGAGAGCACGGCCGGAGCGGGGGGGGGAGGAAGGGGGGGAGCGGGGGGGGGGGAGGAAGAAGAGCGAGAGCACGGCCGGAGGGGAGCGGGAGGGAAGAAGAGCGAGAGCACGGCTGGAGGGGAGGGGGAGGGAAGAAGAGCGAGAGCAAGGCCGGAGCGGGGGGAGGAAGGGGGGGGAGGAAGAAGAGCGAGAGCACGGCCGGAGCGGGGGGGAGGGAGGGAAGAAGAGCGAGAGCACGGCCGGAGGGGGGGGAGGGAGGGAAGAAGAGCGAGAGCACGGCCGGAGGGGGGGGAGGGAGGGAAGAAGATTGATTTCATAAATGCAACACATTATAGTTTGTTTATACATAGCATAAAGGCAAAAAAAACGTTATATGCAGTGTTATTTCATTTTAAATGTCAAAAGGGTTTTGTGGCTCCCAGTGTTTTCTTTACTGTGGGAAACGGGTCCAAATGGCTCTTTGAGTGGTAAAGGTTGCAGACCCCTGCCATAACCAGTTACGAAAATATGGGGTCTAGAGCTAACAGACAGCTAGACACTATTGAACATCACATTTGATAAAATATTTATGTTAAATAATAATAATAATAATAAACAAAACTAGGTCGTGGCCCCTTCAGCCTTCCACAAAAACATCAGCAATGTCAAAAGTGCGGACTCGGGTAGTTGCAATGAAATGTTATTATTAAGTGTTTTGGTGTTCAAGGACTTGAAAAAAAACTCTCAGTGAAGGTACTAGGACTCTTTCCATTAGCTTTAATGGGAGAAGAGGCTAGTTCTCTTCCTGTTGGAATTTCATTCACTTTCACTATGTGAGAAAGCTTATTGTGTGTTCTTAAATCTCCTTCGGGGATTATCTGAAGTAACACAGACAAACACAAATATCAATGGCTGGGCTCGTCAGCAGTTATGCAACATATTTTTCAGGAATGTAATACAATTAGGTCTAATTAATTCAAACTAACACATTTTTGCTCATTAATAGTAGTTTTGTTTGAATTCAGCTGACTCAACGAAGAAAGAAACTAAAGTAATCTATTTACCAAAAGTTAGACATCTGCTTTTCATGTACTTACAGGTGAGTATAAATTGTTCTACTTATGAGTCAGTGAATTATACCATAGTTAAACCCAAATAATTTAAATAAAAGTCAACCTAATTTTTCTACATTTTTTTAAAGTCCTCCCAGGCAAACAAGTTTCAACATTAAGTGCATTTGGACAGCCAATTTATCACTCTCTAAGAAATGGAACTTATCTATAGAAGCCCAGACAGGACCTGCACTAAAATAATGTGAAAGGTCCTGTTGTCATTAAGATTTATTATTATTTCTTCAGGGGAAAAACTAAAAAAAGTTGTACTAAATGTATTTTTTTCCTCCAGTCTTACCAATAGGAGGGCAAACTAACCATAATTTGGAGACAATATGGACACCAAAATTATATCCTAAATTGAGCACCTATTTTTTAAGTCGTAACATCATTTGTTCTCAAAAAAGGAAAACACCATTTTTATCAAAGAAACCTAATTTTAAGAGGGAACCAATTTTAATTAACCAAATAATCCTTTGTTTGAGGAGGAGAAAGGAGGCTTTGCATTATTGTAACTGTGATATAAACTATGGTTTTTTGGACAGTTATCTTCAAGATAAATATTATTGTAACAAAATCATGTCAAATCTATGTCAGTGTTTGATCATTTTTAATTTAAAAAACAAAATGTATTGCTTATGCAAGCTGTCACCTGACAACTCTTGAGACTGAAGTCTCTTTATCCAGAGCTTCATCACGTCATCCCAACTACTAGACGGTAGTTCAGGATACATTAATTTTCATCCTTGGCTTCTTTACAACATCTATAGTTAAGATTTCCTAGTACTCTTCATTATAAAACCTAGTTTTAAGTGGACTATAACTTGACTAAACTTCAACTGTTTATGCTGAAGTTTTCCTTATGGGGTATCTGCCTCAGGTTGAATTTAAAACAAAAACTAAAAAACCTTCAACTGTTTCTGAAATAAAATTTTGAAAAACAATGTACTTTCCCATATTTTAAATTATGACTATTTCATGGAGAATGCCTGAATACTTTGGAGCAGGGTCTTGAAATGACCCTAACAGGTTTGTCCAGGGGTGTCTTTTGATGTCTCTGAAAATCCAACAGAATTTGGTTGGATTATAAGCTTCTGGAAATTGCTTTTTGCACACATTCTTAGGAGCATGTTAAGGGCTGGCAGCAAAGCTCTTCTAACATTCCATCTATAGTGAGCATGCTGTATGTCCACAGGGCTCACTGTACTAAACACAATGAGGAAGTCCCATTGCTCCCCTGAGCTGCCAGGGGCTACTGTAGCACTGCTGTACTGTAGCACTGCTGTACTGTAGCACTGCTGTACTGTAGCACTATTCCAGGTAGCACTGAAGAGAATTAAATGGAAGCAATATTGATCTAGTTAATCAGGTACAAGCCCCTAAAGTCAGTTTAACCCTTGCTTAAATTAAATTTAGCTTACATCAGTAATTTACTATTTTTAAACCAGTTAAAAAAAATCTTAATAAATAAATGGCACAGATGCATTCAAAGCCCAGTATTATATTCCTCACCCATATAAAACCGCCAATTAAGTAAATGGAAAATTAAAATCAATGGCAGTTGTATGTACAAGTGATTTAATATTGGGTGTAATCCTACAGCCCTTATTTAAATGACTAACCCCAATGAAGTCACTGAAACATAAGATAAGCAGGATTTGGCCACTCAGGGAGTTCCAGTTTCATGGCCGGTGACAGGGTGGTACAACGGTTACAGCTGTACCGGGCCCCGGACTTCAGGGGGGGCCCCCCTGAAGTCCGGGGCCGGTACAGCTGTAACCGTTGTGGCCGGGGCTGTGAGCGAGGCGCGGCTCGCGCAGCCGCTGTCACGCTCACCAGCCCACTCCCCCAGCACCCAGCACCGCCCCCCTTTGCTTCTCCCGGCAGCCAGCCCCGCCCCCCTTTGCTTCTCCTGGCCGGCCACGCGGCCGCAGCACATGCGGGGGTTGGGGCCCGCAGGAGGTAGGAGATCGGCCGGGGGTGGGGGGCGCGGGAGATCGGCCGGGGGTGGGGGGCGCGGCGGCGCGGGAGACCGGCCGGGGGGGGGGGGGGCGCGGCGGCGCGGGAGACCGGGGGGGGGGCGCGGCGGCGCGGGAGACCGGCCGGGGGGGGGCCGCGGGAGACCGGCCGGGGGGGGGCCGCAGGAGAGCGGCCGGGGGGGGCCGCGGGAGGTAGGAGACCGGCGGAGGAGGGGCCCTCGGGCGGCGGGAGATCGGCCAGGGGGGCGCGGAAGGCAGGAGACCGGCCAGGGGGGCCGCGGGAGATCGGCCGGGGGGGGCCACGGGAGGCAGGAGATGGCCGGGGGGGGGAGCGCAGGCGGCGGGACACTGGCCGGGGGCGGGGGGGGCCGGGGGCGGCGGGAGACTGGCGGGGGGGGGAGGGCCGCGGGCGGCGGGAGACTGGCGGGGGGGCCCCCACGGGCGGCGGGAGACTGGCGGGGGGGGAGGGCCGCGGGCGGCGGGAGACTGGCGGGGGGGGGGGGAGGGCCGCGGGCGGCGGGAGACTGGCGGGGGGGGGGAGGGCCGCGGGCGGCGGGAGACTGGCGGGGGGGGGGGAGGGCCGCGGGCGGCGGGAGACTGGCGGGGGGGGGACGGGACTGTACAGTCTTCCGTAAGGGGCCCCAAAATTCCTGTCACCGGCCCTGTCCAGTTTAAACTGTTCATAACAGGGGGAAAAGGGATAAAGGGAATCTATATTTTCTCCAAGTCAGAGCAAAAAATATAGCTACTTTAAATGCAACTATACTGATTAAAGAGAGCCAACATTCCACCTTTTTGGATGATAATCAAAATGAGTGACAACAGTTCACTTATTTTAAAGCTACTACCATTAAATATATATATATGTATTGCAGTTTCCTTAAGCTAGCATCTCATTCTCTAGCTTATCAAACTGAAATGGTTTGAATAAAACCCAATAGTTAATGTTCTTGTACTCTACTAAGGGGAGACCAAATCCTGATTGTGCACTTTAGTTCCCAGTTTGGTACATTAAATTTGAAGTTAAAAATGGCATTGCTACATAAGCATATAAAAAAATAATTTTGCTTCAATTTTAAAATAATCAACTTTCCATTTCCAGCCTGAATTATGATTCCAACAAAAATCCAAATGCAAGCATTTATCATTCTGCTGAAAACTCAGCAGGTTTTTCCATTTTAAGTGAAAGTCCCTCTTGGATCAATGTCAACACCTGTTAATAGACGGAAATACAAATGGTACATGTTTAAAATTAAACATACTATTATTGTTGATCAAGATCCCATATTACAAACATTTCTAGCTATTTTCTATCTTATCTATAGTTGAGTCACATTCATTGGTGGAGGCAACATTTCTTAGTATATCCATATTTATTGTTGAGGAAGATAACACAAGTCAGCCACTGACTGTTTGACTTAGTTAACTGAGTACTGAATAGGAACAATGAATACTACATATATGTTTGCTTTATTTAGGAAATTAATGTTTTGGCCTGATTTTCGAAAAGGCAGATAACCCACAGCTCCAGTGAGGTCCACTGGAACTGGTAGGTAGTCAGCACTGTTGAAAAATCTGTTTTTCTTTTAAGCTTTGATCCTACAAATGGATGCATGTGAGCAAGCCCTCGCATTCACACAGAGCCCCACTCAAGTCACTGGGTCTACCTGCACATATCCAGTTACAGAACTAGGGCCCTGAATCATAAATTCTTCAAGACAAAGAATCTGCTTCTTTTTAATCTTTGGAGAGCTCATAGAAGAACACTGACAGACCCCGGTCATTGGTGGGCGGGATCAAACCTGGGGCCTCTGGAGCTTAGTGCATGAGCCTCTACTGTATGAGCTAAAAGCCAAATGGCTGTTAGCGAAGGCTGTAGAGCAGATTCCCCCCCCCCCCCCCCCCCGTCTCTCTCTCTCTTCTCCCCCCCCCCCCCCCTCCATCCATCCCGGTGGTCTCAGTACTACTAGATGGGACAGCAAGGAGGATGGGACACCACAACAAGGATGTTGCCTTTGTGGGTACTACTAGAAATAAGTAATAAAAATATAGTAGCTAGTAGTAATTGACACATTCCAATTACCGGTATTTCTTTTTTCAAACAGCTAGTATCTACCAGAATTATAGTTTATTTTCAGTCAAAAAGGTCTGCTCCATGATGACCAGAGACTATTTATAAGAGCAACTTAATATAAAATTAATGTATCACTCTTAGATAGAACATTCCTCAGAAGAGAATCCAATTATATAGATTTTAACTTCAATATATGTACAGACTAACTTTATTTTCAATAAAATTGCACAGATTAAATACGATATGCTAATGTGTTACTTCAGGATATGTGGTAATAAAATGCCAAAGAACAAGCTGCAAGCTGTTTGTGACTTAAGATACTCAAAGAATTAATTTTATGCTGGCATATACTGTAATTAGAAATGGCTCTGTGCATCGTGATTAAGCTAGTAACTATAGTAACCAAGGCAGAGCAGAATGGGTGTAAAAGAAGACAAGCTAAATACGCCAATGATAAGCCTCTATTAATCTGTTTATTTTTTATTTAATCTTTGTCAAAGAAAATTAGAATAATATAAAATAGTAGACATTTTAATTGTCTTCTTCCCTTGTTTAGGACAGAATGAAACATTGTTCTTAAAGTGATTCTTCATGAAGGTAGCATAGATTCTGTTTTTACAGCAAAACTACTCAGCCCACACAGTGTTAAAACATGTACAGTGCCATATTCCATTCTATATTAAACAGGTGGCATTTGGTGGCATATATTTATCTCTGTACAAAATGACATATCTGCAGATTTGATTTTGAAAAATTTACACTAAGCCAAAATTTTCATCTCTAATTTTATACAAAAGCACTTGTTGCTTAATCACAGAAATGTCAAGAATAGTTTTAAAATTTGTATGCAGGGGAAGTGAAATTATAAATGTAGGAATATTTTAATTTAGCATTCATTAACACCGCCAAACGGTTAAGTCACTTAACACAGTTACTCTCTGGAGACTGATCCTACAACATAATAAACTGAAGGTATCTAAACAAAATGGAGCAAAAGGAATCAGCTACTACACAGTCTCAATGTATTTTCTATGCTATTTGCACATTGGCAGTAATTTGCAACATAATAAATCCTCACTGTCATTCTCAGCAGCAGTCACTAGAGGGAAAACTATTCAAATACTAACAAAACAGCTCTTTTTAAAAATAGATTATATTTTTATTAGTTTGTTCCACTTGAAAATAAAGGAGAGATATAGAAAGTGGGAAGAAGGGATTAAGAGGCACATTGGAGCTGGGAAGCAGTCCATCTTAGTAGCCCTCCTGCCAAATAAGTGAAGTAGTACAGAAAGCCAGCAATATGGGCTGGCCTAGTAAAATGATGCTTTACATTGTCATGCAAGAGACTAGAATGTGATTGCGGATCAGTTGTTTGTTTGCAATACTGCCAATTCCTGAGAGTGACTGAATACTCAGCTCCAAGAGATTTGCAGAGAAAGAAATGCTTGAGGATGCTCATCACACCTCTCTGCACAGCTTAGGGCCCCAATCATAGGAGTGTGATACAGACGCAGGGGTACACATACATGCAGTATGTCACAGGATCAGGGCCTTGGACAGCAAAGTTCATTGGCACAGATAGGGTTCAATTCCTTCCCACAGTTTAAAGGATTTGGGCTGAGAAGTGTGGAGACCACTGTCTATCCTATGTCTATCCAATGTTCTCCCATTGTTTCCTTGTATTCCCCAGTCAATCTGTCTGTATCTGGCTGTTGTGTCTTGTCCTATACTTAGATTGTAAGCTCTTTGGGACAAGGACCATCTTTTTGTTTTGTATGTGTACAGCACCTAGTACACTGGGGTTCTGGTCTATGATTGGTCCTCCTACCCTGTTTCCCCGAAAGTAAGACATCCCCTGAAAATAAGACATACTTCAAGTTTTGCCTCTCGCTGTAATATAATGTAATGTAATTTTGGGAGCAAAAATTAATATAAGACACGGTCTTATTTTCGGGGAAACACGGTAGGTGGTACAGTAAATAATGCTTTCTTAGCCAAAAGGCCGAGAAGCGATTACTACTACTAATAATAAAGGAAAGCACAGAAAGTTAGGAAATCCATTGTCTGCAGCATAGGGTATGGAGACCTTCAGAGGAAAACAACAATTTAACAAACACGTTTTGCAAGCTTGAGAAGAGGCAAAAGGAGAAATGAGAGTATGTATAGCTAATTGTCCCTTGAAAGAGAGAAACTGAAAGTTACCATGTATGAGCAAGGTTGGTCCACTAGCTCAGCAAAATTAAGTCTAACAAATATTGAAGATAGCAGCAGACATCAGCTCACGAAATTAAGAAACCTAAAAAAAGATGCTCAGCTACAAAAAGGAAAAGTGAACTGACAGCAGAGAAGTGAGAACAGACTAGCAATGAACATGAAAATCCAGTCATATACTAGAGCAAGATAATTTACATTTAAATTATGCACATTACATTTTCTCCCCTTTGAAAGTTTATTAGTCTTTTCAATTAGCACCTGAAACCCACTCCAAAAATAATGTTACAAATATAAAGACTTCATTTGATGAGGAAAAAAAAAAAGAGTCTTTGGTTCACTGTCAAAAAGCCAGGAATGTAAATAATATGTATTTTTATTAAGAAAAGGTCTGTATTCTGCCCTATCCTCTATTCTTCAAGGTTTTCTTTTGTAGAAACAGGCTAGAGAGAACACTACAAAATTATGAGCATCGTCTACAGAACGGGACTAGTCAGACAATACTCTAACATCTGGATTATCCATAGGGCCCTATTTATAATTTAGGTGGCTATTATAACATTGCCGATATCTAATTTATTTTTAAACATATTTTTGAGCACTTCTTCCTAGTGTCATGACCCATTTTCTCATAGGGATATTGTAATG
Organism: Sternotherus odoratus; assembly: GCA_032164245.1. NCBI lineage: Eukaryota > Metazoa > Chordata > Testudines > Kinosternidae > Sternotherus > Sternotherus odoratus. The sequence goes on from JAVMKO010000004.1 coordinate 60,662,861, forward strand.
GGGTGTACTGCCCCTTTAAAAGTAAAGGGGGACAGAAGACTCTGTTCCATAGAGTTAGAATGAACAAAGGTCCAAGAAAAGGCTTGGTAGTAAAAGAGAGGGATTGGGAGTTGGATGGGGGGAAACCCCAGGATGCTATTTCTTTAAGGGCTGGGACCAGGAACCATGTCGTTTAGGATGGGGGTAGAACTAGAGCTGCCCTCTCTTCCAGCCAGTTGGGAAGAGGAGCGGGGTATATAGACTTTCTTGTCCCACACAGTAGGGGAGACACTGACAAGAGAAGGAAGCAAGAGCCAGAAGGCTAAACTCGAGAGACATTTTTGGAAGTTAACTCTATGAAGAACAGGGTGTGGCAGACAGAGTTCTGCGTGGATTGCTGAAGAGCTAGAGAGAAGTGTGACCCTTTAGACTGTAGTGATGGATTTTATTGGTGGGACTGTTTGGAACTGTGTGTGGTCATTGGGGGGTGCTAGGATTTATAAGATAGTTGGAGGGGGTCTGTAAGAGGCCCTGAAGAGCAAGAACAGAAGGAAGTTGCTGCAAAAGGATCTCTGGCTACTAAGGACTGCTCAGTAAGTGGCAGCTCTGCTACAGGTATATTTAGCTAAGAGAATGTTTGCCTTAAAACTGCATTAATAAGGAGTCTCCTCAATCTTCCTAATTGTATTAAGTTGCAGAGAACTCCTTTTAAATGTTATTGTGGTGGATAGGTGGCATAAGTGAATCAAACACAGTGAGTGAGCCATTCATGATTTGAAAAATCTGCTTCATGGTGGTGACAGGGAGGGTCTTTCTGTGTGTGTTTTGGAACAGAAGGTTCTGTGCTACTAACTCCTGAAGAATGTAATGTTTAATTACAAAAATAATGTCCTTCAGCTCATTAAGATACCCTTTTGTGCTGTCTGAGTCATTTTTACTACTACAATTTAGAATTCTATGACTAGTAGTGACATGATAATAACAGTGTCAGTTTCACTCTGCTGGTGTGCAGGGAATCTGATGAAGGCGTGAAACTTGTTCATGAGGGAGGATGACCCAAAACTGGATGAAGGGGTAGAGGCCGGAGTAGGTGGGAAAATGAAGGCTGGGGAATAGATATGGTATAGGAGAGAGGCTTTCCTATACTGTCACAGCAGTTAGGCACCGCTGATGTGGGGTTATAGGCTAATTAGGAAAGAGCGAGAAAGTTTCTCCTTTCTAGCAGCTGAGGGTAGGCAACAGGCAAGGTGGAGAGGGCTTTATCATAAACATAGTAGTCAGAGGTTGACACAAGCAAAGGGGCTGCTGAGCAGGAATCAATGAAAGTATCATCCACCCACCCCCTTCACAGCAGTTCAGATGAACACTGGGCTTCTCATGAAGACGTTGCCTGTGGAGTTCAGTGATGGTAGGGAAATAGGGGTGTGGTCATCAGTCTCTGGCTCGTGTGGTTTGGTCAGTGGCTATCGGTACTCAATATGTTTTTCAAACTTCATATCAATTCATACTTACTTTTACTGTAACATTGGATTTTTCACTTGAAATATCGAAACCAAGAACTCTTAAGACTTTACAGCTAACCCAGCTAGGCACAATTTTGTTCTTTCCAAATCTAATTCAATATCCGGTGTTAAGATCTCTCTATTGGGGCTTTTTTCCCTACTCCCAAAGGCATTTAAAATTAATTGACAACCTCGCTGAATGCATCCAATAAATCCTAAGAGTTATGAGTTTTCATCAGACTCCCATCAGCAAATCATTCCTATAGCCTAATGAAGATTTTAAACTGATGTTTTGTATCACCCTTCTTTACAGAATTGTATTAACTGCAAGGAATGAACAGTGCCAATCAGCACATCTTTGTGGAGACAAATTTTACACTTATTTGATACCAACAAACACAAAGCTGATATCATAGTCTGTTTTTGCCATTAATGAGCTTCTTTCCAAATCCTAATTATCTGCCTTTACTGATTGTAGCAGAGCAGTCACTCACCCCAGCGGCGCCTCCCGCTGGTCGTCTTGGGAATTAGCTCTTTCCAGCGTCCGGAGCGCCCTCTGCCGGCCGATGTCCACTCCTGCTCTGGCCCCGTGTCCCTCCCGGACCCCGGTGCCCACGAACTGAGGGTGCTGCACCCTTGCAGAACCCCCCGAGTCTTAGGGTCTCCCCTCCCTTGGGAATCCTGCCCCCCACTATCCCCAACTTGCCTCAGGCTTTGCCTCTGCTAGTCACCAGTTGCCTCCACGTACTGAGGCGGACTGCAGTATCAGGCTGCTCATCACAGGCAAGAAGGGTTGGCAAGCTGCTTCTACCAAGCCCAGGGCTGCCCCAGTACCCTGTGGGATGGGCCTTCGCTAGGCTCAGCAGTCTGGGGCCCTCTCACTAGAGCTTTGCAGCTCCCCTGGCTCCCAGTTGCCTTGCCCTTGCCCTGTCCCAGTCCAGGTACCCTGTTTATGGCTCAGGGAGACTGACTAGTACCCCTGGGTCAGGCCCCCTATCGGGCCTTGCAGTCTGGGGCTCTCAGGCTAGAGCTCCCTAGCTCCCAGTGCCTAGCCCCAACCCTGCCCCCATCCAGGTACCTTGCTCACTGCCTCCCCACAGCTAGGCCCGTCTCCCTCTGCTTCAGAGGAGACTGCGTGTCTTCTCCCAGGCCCTTGCCTCTCAGGCTTTTATACAGGCCTGTGTTTGGGGCGTGGCCTCTCAGCTAGCTGAGTCTTCTACCCAATTAAGCCTGCTAGCAGGCTCCCAGCCACAACCCCGGTCCTGGGCTGCTACAAGCCCCTTCCCGGGGCTACCACAGCCCCTTTTCAGGGGGGGAGCGGGTGGTCACCCCGCTACACTGATCAAGAGGCGCAACACCAAATGCAGCACATGCTCTTTAGGCAAAAGATACTCTAACAATTTTCTTTACATAAATATTGTTATGAAGGAGCTTGGGTGAAATTCTCTTTAATGGGTGTAATAGATGCTCTTTGTTCAGGATAAATGTAACAAGCAGTACAGCTCCTTTTTTGGAGTACGGGAGCTAAAACAGTATGAGCTACCACCCAAAATATAAGACACATTCAAGGCCAGTCAGAAATTTATGTGGATGAAAAGTTTTCACTGGCTATTGTTTGATGGAGGGGTGGGTGGGGCTGGGGGTGGGGGTGTAGTGAGCAGAAGCTGTCAGGAACAGTCAGACAATGTAGCAGAAAAAGCCAAGGAGACAGACATACACTGGAAATGCAGCCCTGAAAGAATGTGCCTTTTGCTTTTTGAGCAGAATGCTGACTAGAAAGAAGTTTGAACTATGAGCGAATAAATTGCCTCTTGTTGTTTGATTCCCTGGTTTTCAGGGAAATAGGATGTTGTGTAAATTGCTTGTAAATAAGAAAGTTTATATCAAAGAAATCATAAATTCCTCCTCCTAATGAAAACAATCATAATGGCTCAGAGCACAAGGGGAAACAATATATATTATATCTAAATTCCTTAACATCATTTCAAAGATTGAAGTATATATGTGTGCATTTGGTCAAGTACAAGATGCTCTACTATAACTTTTTCTGAACTTCGAGAATTCTAATTAAGACTCTTAAATTCCTAGTGTCATTTGAAGGGATCAGTAAAATGCAAGGGAATAGTAGACCAACCAATCAATGCACCTTCTTTTAAATATTCTGCTTACTTTGGATCAGATTCTGTCAGCATTTTCAAGTTAAATATTACTAAATCTGGTTGGAACTTTTTTGACCCATTTGTTGTTGTTGTTGGAAAATGCAGATTTCTCTGACCTGAAACATGTACAATTTGACATGTGTAAGGATGGCAGAATCTGACCCTTAGGGAAGATATGTAGCCTGTGCATTGATAGATGAACCTTTCAGTGAAGTTATCAGCTACCCAAATCACAGCCCATTTTCGCCAATTTCATGGTCATAGGATTATAAAATAGTAAATTTCATGATTTTGGATATTTAAAACAGAAATGTTATGGTTTTGTAATTGTTGGGGATGGGGACCCAAAAAGGAGATGTGGGAGGTGGTGGGGGTCACAAGATTTATGGGGGGTGTGTGCGGTTCTGCTAACCCTACTTCTGCACTGCTGCTGGCAACAGTGCTGCCTTCAGAGCTGGCCAGCTGAAGAGCAGTGGCTGCTGGCCAGGAGCCCAGGTCTGAAGGCACAGCCACTGCCAACAGAAGTAAGGATGGCATGGTATAGGGTTGCTACCCTTACTTCTGCACTGCCACCTGCAGAGCTGGGGCCTCATTCAGTAGCCACCACTCTCGGCCGCCCAGCTCTGAAGGAAGCAGCACAGAAATAAGGGTAGCATGGTATGGTATTGCCACCCTTACTTCTGTGCTGCTCCTGGGTGCCCAGCCAACAGCCGCTGCTCTCCAGCTGCCGAACTCTGAAAGCAGCGCAGAAGTAAGGATGGCAATACCATGACCCCCCTAAAATAACCTTGTGACCCTCCTGCCACTCACTTTTGGGTCAGAACTCTAAATCTGAAAAATGTTCTCCCCTGTGAAATCAGTATAGTGTAAAAGCACACAGAAGGCCAGATTTCATGGGTCCATGACACATTCTTCATGGGTGTGAATTTGATAGGGCTCTAATTAAAAATGCCTCAATGCAGGAAGATGATCTTCATTCCTTCTGTAATATGCAATGCTTGCTAACACACACAACCAGCCAGGTTTTTTGTGTTTTTTTTAAAACTCCATTTTCTATACAGCTGACTTGCAACTGAAGCATTGTATTAGTTTCTTGGTGTGAAGTATTCACTCGCTGCGAGAGACTCACGTGGTGCCACATATATGAAATCACCCAGCCAGTTTGTGGAACTAACTTGCGGAATGCAGTAAAGAGTAAGACAAGCAGATTCCATTGGAACCCTGAAGTTAAAAAATAATGGTCAAAAAGCTATTCATGTAACTGGAAATGACACCAGCATCATTTGCTTAACTTTCTGCATTCCATGAAAAGCTCTTGAGAGAGAGAGAGACTGTGTGTGTCCATGACAAGAATTTCTTCAAGTTTTAAGTTACACTTCTGCTCTCAAAAGTAACTACTGTAGTACCTAGCAAGCTGTTACAACCAAAACATCTTGTGAACTTGACAGCTAAACCTGATCACTTTATTCAGTTAAGCCTTTTAAAACATATTGCTACAACTATAATTTGAAAAAACTGAATGACAAGCAGAAGAGAAAAGCTGGATTATCCGAATTTTTTATTTATTTATATTTTTATATATATATTACACGTTCCAAAATTATAGGTATTTCCCTTGGAAAATAAATCAAAGCATTTGAAAATATTATCTGAAATTCAGATACCAATTCCTCCGCTCCACTCCGTCTTTAACCGAAACTCTCGGAAGTGCTTAATAAGCACTACATAATAAGTTCAACTACTGTGATTTTCTTGAAAGCAGGAAAAAAAAACTATTCAACTAATTTTTCTAGAGTGGAGTATAAGAAATATATTAGTTAAAAACAACACTCTATTTCTCCGCTATGGCTACGCTACCACAGTAAATCGTGAATAATGTAGCAGGAATCAACATACCTTCGGTCAAGTTGCCATGGGATCTACACCATGGGGGGTCAATGGGAGAAACTCTCCTATCGACTTACCTTACTCTTCTCATTGGGGGTAGAATACAGGGGTTGACTGGAGAGCAATCTGCTGCCGATTTGACAGGTCTTCATTAGACCCACTAATGCAACTGCCGGTGGATTGATCTCAGAGCATTGATCCTGGCTGTAGTGCAGACATAGCCCTCAAGGATCATTATGAAATAATGGATCTCTCAAAATACAAATTTCAAGACTGTAATTATCTTAACCTAAAGGGGACCCTAGAAGACAAAACTAATTATTTCATTGTTAATATGGAGGTAAAGGTCATCCTCCCAAAAAGACCAACAAAAAAAAACAAAAAACCCACCACTAACAATACTTGTATTGGAGGGAAAAAGAAAGAAAAAGTAACTACCATGCTGCTAGTCACTAGAAGTTCAGTGGGCCTTCTCTTTTAAAGAAAATATTTCTCATTAGCGGTGGCATAAAGCCATATTACACAGCCTCGCACAGTAGTCTCCTTCCCACAAGTGAAGTTTATGACTCCATCCAGCCTGATCACCACAGAGTACATCACAATCAGTTTCCTGGAATGACCTTGATCATACTGAGTCTCCAATATTTTAAGAAGGGTATAATTTTTCCCCTACCTCTTTATGCCAAAATTGGCAAAATAGGGGATTTCCTAAATCTACACTTAAATTGCCTTAAATAAAAGTAATTTGATTTTCAAACGGTGCTGAGCAACTGGCTTCAATAGTATTTTTGACTGTTCAGAACTTCTGAAAGTCAGGCCATGAAAGTGTTTAAATACAGATTTAAGAGCCTAAACTTGAGGCACCCAAATTTGAAAATTTTGGCTGTATGCAGTAATCTCCTTAGGTCAAGATTCAAATCTTCTGTTTCTTGCATAGCTCCCTGCCCTATGTAAGCACTCAAGAGGTTAGGTTCCAACCTGCCAACTTCTTGGACACAGGCAGACTGCTGCTCGCACACAGACATTTTCAATTAAAAAGAGGAAATGCAATAATTGAAAACTTCTTCCTGACCCTAAAGAAAGGCAAACTTGTCACCTGCTAAATAATGCAATCATTCCTGCTATTGGAAACTACTGGACAGCTGGCTGGCACATGTAGGAGGGAGGGAGAAACAGGAATGCAGAGTAGTTGTAACAAAATGCAAGACTATTCAACATTCCATGTTTTCCACATTCTGATACCAGCTATAAAATACTTATTTTCACTTAATTTGACAAAGGTAAGTAGTGCTTTGAAAATGCTTTTGCATTAAAAATGATGCATAACTTTGTATTTCATAAATTCTCTATGTGAAAATAAGCTTTTTTGAATTTCAATAAATGGGGGACACAAAATGGTGAAAAATTGGACACAAAATTCCCCAAAACCAAAAAACTGAATTTAACAAATCTCTAGTGTGATGTGTACTTGCTATCTAGTATGTAAATGTACACTGCCCTCTACTGGATAGCATAATACATGTGCCAATATTTGTGGCTATCTTGCTCACTAGTGGCTAGTCTATAGACTGGAAAATGCTAATATTCAAGCTAGATGTCTGTAATTTTGCATCTGAAAGATGAGCTACATTTCATTCAACCATGTTGCTTAAGCCACAATTTCTTAGAGACAGGTGGACTAGAACACTGAGGTAGTAGAATGTAGTTCATTAACAAGACCAAGCCAGCTCTCACAGGGGAAAGACACACACACCCCATAACAGAAATGCTCTGTGGCAACCCCGCCTGGCCACCTTTCCTAGGAATGAAAGTAGGAGTGGCAGTAAGGGGGCAGACTGTCTTCCTACATAGTGTCAGGATCTCTTTGGCTGACCAACAACCAGGCTGAAAGTAAGGGTCCAAGCAATCCCCACTCTCCTCTCACACACCGAATTCCACAGATGGAACTGAAACAGCTGGCAGCTGACGAGATTGACTGCGGTTAAAAAATAAAAAGAAAAGAAAAACCCTCTCAGGTTAACAGAATGAAAGAGGAAGAGCAGCAAAGCTCCCGGGCTCCCCACAAACTCTCACACAAATGCTAAGTTTTAGCTGTCTTACACTGAACTACTCTCATCTCATTAGTCACCCTTAATCCCACGTAAAATGCTTCATGGAAACTACTGTTGCCACTACTGCTGCTGCTGGACAGTCATTTCTATTATAGCTTTGTAAGGGAGAGAGAGAAGCAGTAGAATATTACTCGAGTACCCTTTTTGTCACAACTCTTTGCTCCCTCCTCTGGCCACGCACGCAAGGGTCAGCCACAATTAGCAGGATTTTAGCACGTTTTGTCCCCGTCCTTGAAACTTGTTCCAAAGTGGATGACTCCAGGTTAAAGAAGTCAATAACTCCGCTAATCAGAGCTGGGGAATGGAGCCTGCTGTCATGTTCTGGGCAGACATGCCAAACCCACTTTAAGAAAATGTAGAAATTGGGCTTGCTGTTGTCTTAATTGGCTTGTGAGTTGCTTGTTGTCTAATTTTTGTCTTGTAGCTTGTTGCTTTTTGTTGTTGTTGTTGTTGTTTTATTATTAGCTCCCGGCAAGCAGGGGCAAGGGGGAGGGAGAAGAGTCAGGGATGCAAGTGGGCCCACCAGAGTTCCAGACTCCACACAGTGGGTATCAAGTCACAGAGTAGGGGTTCTTACGGACTGGTTTGTTTTGGCCTTGTTTGAAATGGGATTAGCTTGATTTTTGGCATATTAGGAAAGTCAGGATGCTTATTTACCACGTGAAAGTTGGAAACTCTGATTCTGGGATATAAGCCAAACCAGCAGGAGATTGTGTCACTGCCTGCCCTCTAATCCTAAATTTCTCAAATGGTTCTGCTGTTGAGGTTCTCTTGTCTGGACAACCCCAGCAGTCACACAAGCCTTCACGTAGTGTTGGTGGGGTAAGCAGCTCCAACTCAGCAATTCTGATTCCAGCATCCTGCTTGTTACACTTCAGACGCATTCTGGCTGCCCCAGGCAAGATGACCATAACAAAACCCCAGTCCTAATTTTTCCCAAAATCATGTGCTCTGCAATCTCCAGCTCTCTCCTGGACCATTCAGACAGAGACTAAAGTTTGCTTCTTCCTTCAAAGGTACAATACCCAGAGGCTTGCCACGTTAACTGGAGTTAATATTGCTTTAAATCAAAAATGCACAGAGTTGGTTTAGATTAAAAGTAAATTAAATTTATTTTAAAAAGGAAATAGGATTTTAAGTGAGTTCAAGTACAAAAGATAGATTTAGAAATGGCTGCAAATAAAAGTAAGAAAAAAAATTCTACAGGCTAAGAGCTACCAAAACAAGCTACAACCCTCGTTCAAGTTAGTTTCCTTACTAATCTACCAGAAAGACGGCTGACCACCCATCTAGTCAGACTCTTCCACAAAGTCCAAAGTGCTCTGTTCTTTTGTTTTCTTTAAAAGAGGACTATAAAGAGAGGGGAAAATAATCCTAAATAGAGTGGACTTTTAAAATGGATTCATTCAGCCTATGGAGAAAGGTGGAGTCTTTTGGTGGAGAAAGTTTCATGTTGGTTTCGTCCCCCGTCACTGGTGTTAGCTAAATTTTGCATTTTAACAGTTTCCTGCAATCAGGGCCAGCTCTAGCCCTTTTGCCGCCCCAAGCAGCAAGAGTGCCAAAGCAAAAAAAAAAAAAAAGAAGCCCAGAAAGTGCTGCCCCAAGATTGGTCAGAATGTCACCCCTTATAATTTGCCACCCCAAGCGCATGCTTCTCCGCTGGTGCCTAGAGCTGGCCATGCCTGCAATCGCATCCCCCTGCTGTCTTGATGATCCTGTTTATCTTCTATGTGATTTGTTTTCCCATTGTCTCAATATACATCTTATTGATGCCTTCCAGGTGGCAGAACCTTTCCTTTGTCTAGAGTGGAGTAACTTTAGCCCTGCCTGGCAAACACCCTTTGACAACATAATTTCCAATATGTTAATAATTTTGAATTTGTCCTCCACACACACACTAATATTAATTATCACTATGTGATTAACTTGCTATTTATAGCTTATATTGTACCTTTTAGATAAAGATTATGACAGCAAGTTGTAATAAACTGGACAGGTCATCTCATCTGAAACTTGATACCACGTATCAGTAAGACCTTTGCCCTCTTGCACTGGGATGCTCTTGGGGGAGGAGGGGCACATCTCCCTACTGGGATAAGGGGAGTCAGTTTTTAATCACTCTAATGTTCTTATTTTTTGCACCACAGAACATTAAATATAAGAATAACTACCCACTGTCAGATTGAACTGCCTCATTTTATGAAGAAAAGCCTAAGCATAAGCTAACACAGGTTGCAATTCAAACATATGATACTACCAAGTTGCATGATAGATGTTGAGACTTCTCTCAAAACTCCATGGCAATCATGTCTTTATGACCTCCAGGCTGGGCTACTGCAACTCATCAAAACTACAAATGAGCACTCCAATATTTAAACAACTCATTAATCCAGAATGCAGCATCCTGCTACTTCAACACCACCAGCAGCTAAGAACACATCAGCCTAGTAGTCTATTCACCACATTGGTACCCCACAAAATACCAAATAATATTCAGTCTTGGTGCTAATCTTCAAGGCCTTCTATGAAGTAAGCCTAAGAGCACCCCTCTCTCTCGCCTCTCCTTCCCATGATGTTGACCTTGTCCGACAGCTACATTCCTCAGGGGAAATGTGACACTCATAAGGTTAGGAGACAGGGCTCTCTCAGCAACAGGACCAAGGCTTTGAACTCTTTACCAGAGAAGATTAGAATGTTTTGAAAGCAGTGAGATTTGTGGTCAGCATATAAAACACATTTTTTTTTAGTTAGCTTTCCCATAACTGCAAATGAAACCAGCAAAATGGAGAAAAAAGGGGCTGTAGTAGAGGAAGATGGAGGAGGAGGGAACATAGCAGAGACAGAAAAGGAAGTGGAAGTAATTATTTTTTTAAAAAAGGAAGAAGAAAAAAGCACTAACAACTTCAAGAGAAGTAGGGACGAAAATCAACCAAATCAAATGCAGACACTCGTTTCTCTCCCCCAAGAGCCGCTCAGCTACTATGAAGAAGGGTATCATTGTAAGAACCTATATAAAGTTCACAAACTATATATAGTGTCACATAAAGCTCTGATCCTGTTCATGTTGAAGGTAATGGAAAATGCACTGGGCATGGGCAGTAAAAGTAAGAATTACTTATTCTGGATATACATATAGTGGATCACCTTGTTTGCATTTTGCAAGAGTCAAACATACACTTCATACTTTGACAAGGAATGCACATTTTAAACCTAGTTTTCCATTGACATGTATAAATTTCATCCTGTATTTCACATTAGTGCTGAAAAGGTTGTTCTATTCGAGAGGTCACAAAGATCCACTGACAACTTATTGTCATTTTCTTTTGGACTGTATAATATTCCCCACATTCTGCATGTGTTATGTGTTTGAATTATATGTAACTACATTTTCCTGCTTATAAATTCTTGTGTCTAGAAGATCAGAGTGATTATTTCAAATGCTTCATTAATCCAAGCAATCTGTAAAGAGCCAGACAGACAATATAAAAACACATATTTTGAGCTATTAGAATACCAGCTGCAAGCTTTATCATTTTGTTTACTACACACAAGGCAGATTCAAATCCCTTTACTGTAGGCTGAGGAAGAAGGTATTACCATCCTTACTCTGAAATATGTACATTTTCTAATTGCTTGTAAAAGCAGATTCACGTTTTAATCATGTATTATTACGATTATGAATAATGCAAGCACAGAATTAAAATATGTTAGCTGATTAAATTGTTAACCTTAAACCACGAGTCCAAAATTATCTCACAATTTCTAACTATTAGAATAGTTTGGGGGTTTTGGCAGAAAACCAAATTCATTTTCAGGTTTTTTGTTTTGTTTTATGAGAGGAGTTGTTTTGTTTAATGGAAACAAAAACTTGTGCTTTTCAGTGAAAAGGGAAACTGAAGGTTGATGAAGGTCAGGAGTAGGCAACCTATGGCACACATGCCAACAGTGGCATGCAAGCTGATTTTCAGCAGCACTCACACTGCCCTAGGTCCTGGTCACTGGTCCAGGGGGCTCTGCATTTAATTTTAAATGAAGCTTCTTAAACATTTTTAAAACCTTATTTACTTTACATACAACAATAATTTAGTTATCTATTATAGACTTATAGAAAGAGACCTTCTAAAAATGTTAAAATCTATTACTGGCACGCAAAACCTCAAATTAGAGTGAATACATGCAACAAAATTCATGTTGGTAATGCCCCGAGTCAGTCTGAAACCACACTGGGATTCTGGAAGGACATCTTTGGCAAGAGGGAGGAGACTATTCAAAAGGATGCGAGGCAAGGATCTTCCTGACTATGGAGAGGAGGACAATACCTCAGTAATTCCTGCACATTGACTTATTCCCTTTCTTAAATGGTCACATTATTGGCATTCTTGAGGTTACATGAAATTTCCTCATTAAAAAGTTGATGAAGTGTTATTCCAGCAGCTTTGAAGACCTCCATGGGAATGCCATTTGGGTCTGGCGTCTTGTTGTTTGAGTGATGGCACACCAAACTTCCTCAGAAGATGGGGCTAGGGGTCAGCAACAGGTTCCATTACTGGAAGCAAAGGAATGGACTCAATGGTGGCAGCTGAGACTTCAGAATCGAGGTTCAAAGAGCCTCAAAATGCTGTTTCCAATATTGCTTGAGGGTCACATTGTCCTTAAGAATGGTGGAATTGTCCTGGGATCACAGAGGGATTGTGCCATTTGAATATGGCCTGTAGACGGTTTTCATTGCTCGAAAACAGTTTGTCATATCATGTCGCTCAGCGAAACTTTGGATCTCCCAGGCCTTTGCTTGCACCACTAATTCTTGATGTCACATAGCCTCCTTTGAACTACAGCTTTACGCTGATAAGTAACCTGTAAACCATGAACTGAACTCCTCAGCCATCTTAAGTCTCATTAATGACTTCTCCCCCAGTAGACATCATCTTTGTATCAAAGGATAATCAACATGTTGAAGATATTTTTTCCTTAAGTGGCAGCCTTGCTTATTCACACTGGGATGAGCATCAAGCAAAGTTCTTACCCATAATGACACCTGTGCAACATCATTGTTTTCAGTGGAGTTGAAGAGGTGCAACTGATCACTAAATTTCATTTGCAGAGCTAAACACTATGTTGATACACCAAAAGCTCTTATCTGTGCAGGCTGAGATGCTCTAACAAAAGTAAAAAGCAGTAAAAACTTACTTGTGTCATGCTTGTAGGCTGACAGAATACAGAAAGGGAGCAGCTCTGTTGAATAAGAAAGTGCTGTTTTTACAGTTACTTCCAAGACTAGGACCAAAGAAAGTACAGTGAAGCCAAGAATCCCACAGAGCAAATTTCTACACTGATGCAAAAATTCCTTTTTGATCTCACATACCAACAAGGTTTTGACAGCAAACAAACAGACCATTGTAAATCTCTGCAAGGAGATTTCAAAAGTTAAACACAAAGGAGCCATACTTTGTCTGTAATAGTACAACTTGTATTTTCCATAACTTTCTAAGCAGCAATATTTCTAACCAAAGTCATAACTTATACAAACTATACCAAGGGGAGCCACTAAATGGCCTGATTCTGAGGGATGCTTATCACCAACAATACCAGTGATTTTGCAGTGATGCTCAGGATTAGATTCCCAGACTATATATTAATTTTCCTTTAGATTTATTGCTGTAAAAAGCTAGCCACACACATTAATTGTATTTTTTAAACTTATGCCCTTTTTCTATCACATTTTAGATAGCTTGCTCCATCACAGCATTAACATAAAGACATTTAATTTCTTAAACATAAAATGAATAAACAAGACAAGAAATAAGACATGACTGAGATCATGAGAGCCTGAGAATTAATCAGCTAGAGGTAACTTTTTAAAATACATATATTTAGGGTTGTTTTTACCTTGCAAAGAGAGAAATCCATACAAACACTAAGCTCAAACAAAATAAGAAGGGTGAAAAAAATGCTACTTAACTTCTGGATTGTGTAGCTCAAACTGTCAATGCATTCCCAAAGCAAACCAACAAAGTTCACTAGATACAGTAAGTACACAAGTAATATGTATGATTCTCTACCTTTAAAACCCATCAATAAAATGGCACAATTAAAACTTTGAAAAGTAAGCAAATATGCTCATTTTACAAATAAGGCATCTACATCGAAAGCAGGAAAAAATTTAAAAATTCAACTACTATTAAAAAATAATAATAACGGTAAGAGACATCTGCCCACCATTCCTTTTCCTGTTATCCGTGCTGGCAGGAATAGATCCTAGTTGGACATCAGACAGAGAATTGCACACCAATCAGCAGCCAGGCTAATCCTGCCCTTTTCTGTTCCCCAACAGTACCACTTGTTAACAAAAAGTTACATTGAAGATTAAGCAAGCAATATATCTATCCCTAAACACATATTACTGACTGACACCAAAGTGCTATCAGTATGGCTTGCTAATTACAAAAACAGCTTCTCCTCTCTCCTAGGTCACACCTCCAATTCAGCTGCTAGAAGAATACCCCACCCTCCCTGATTTGAGTTAACAAGCTGGTTCAGCCTGATTGTACTAACCTTGTTACCTCCTACCTGGTTCTTGCCTACTTATCTATACCTGCCCCTGGACACTTCCACTGCTTACATCCGACGAAGTGGGTATTAGCCCACGAAAGCTTATGCTTCCAAACTTTATAGTTAGTCTTTAAGGTGCCACAGGACTCTTTGTTACCTCTACAAATAGTAGAAATTACTGAAGTAATAATTACTTGGTCACAAAATATGAAATATATTCACACCGTAGCTTCAGTCTTCTGCTAACCAGTGAGAGAACACTTTATAGTAAGACATTGAAAATTACTGTCTGAGGTTTGGAGTTACATATACAGATGGAGAGTGCCTCACATTCCTAACAGGCTATCAAGCTCATGACTTCATCAGGACAGAATACCAAACAAATCCTGTTAATTATTCACAGGAAATATTTTTAAGTCCATAATCTTCCTGTGAGGCACATCAACTGTCACTTTTATTTATGTCAAAGATTGTGTCTGATTGGGTTTCTAGATGTGGCCAAATGAGACTATCTTGCCAATGGTCACAGAGTATTCAAAGATAGGAGCAGGCAACAAGAACCTCCCAGCCAACTCCTGCCATGGTTATAAGGGTGAGAGGTGCACACTCATAACTAGATCCCAGACCACTCAGAGCTTTAAAGATCACAAGTACTCCAGCTTTATTCCCTGGAATATGTCTTCTGTTCACCGTGATAATATTATGGATGATGCTAGAGAGAAGTGTAAGGGATGAGGTTATAGGACAAATGTGACATTTATCATGATTCACAAATTACTGGTTCTACTAGACTAGTGACAGTGAGACTCAATGGATGAGCAATAAATAAATTCTGAACATTCTGGAGCCTACTAAGATTCAATAGTCCCTAAGCAGGGCCAGCTCTAACATATTGCTGCCCCAAGCAAAAATAAAAAACACCTGAGCACTGCCCCACTGCAGGGTGGAAAAAAAAAAACACACACACCCAAGCACCACCCTGCCACCCAGAGATTGCCGCCCCAAGCACGTGCTTGGTGGGCTGGTACCTGGAGCCGGCCCTGTCTCTAAGGGTAGGCTGCAGAATGGTTCCACTCCCAAAAAGGAGCAAGAAAAAGGCTTGGCCTTAAGGAGATGATGATGTAATCAATACAGTTATTCCTCACATCCTATTTCCTGCTCCAACCCCATAAGTTTAGTGTTTCTAGGCAAGTGATTGTAATTAAAGATGTATAAGGATGCCCAATACTGATGTAATTCAATTTATTCAACTCACTAATACCAATGGACACCCCACACACAAATGCAAGAAAGTATATGGTCCTTGGTATGGAATGGCACAAAACTTTTTATAGAAATGGAACCCTCTCAGCCAGATTCCAGAGATACTGTCCATTACTGACTTGCAGCTGAATGATAAATTTCCATTAAACAATATACAAATCCCTGCACTTGATTTGGTACAGCCCTCATACCTCACAACATATAATTAAAAGTGATGAAAAGTGTAAGTAAATATAATAATCCAATTAGGCCTCAAACTTATCATTTGCATTATTGGAAAGCCTCATTAGCCTGTTGGGCTAGTCATTGTATAGAGATAGGTTAAAAAGGAACACCCTATTCCACAGAGTTTCAGAGTGTACAATCTTGCTTTATGGCAAGACAACAGGTGAACAAAACAGTCAATTGAACACAGATGATTTCTGAACCACAGTTTTTCCATGCACATAATTGCTTTTAAGTTTAATAAGAGCTCTGTTTATGTAGAGAACTTCAGGACCTGTCCCTTATTGATAACTTGTCACCAGTCCCCTTCCCGACCCCCACACTCAAGTGTCTGCTTCCAGCTCTGAAATAAAAATAGTAGTAATTGTAGACTTTAATGAATAGTCATTACAAGATATGTATGTTTTTTTAATCTGTCTACAGATATTTAATTATGCTTTCTCGTTTGGTCTTTACACATACTGAATAAATATATTTGTTGATGCAGTTTAAAGGAGAATATAACTTCATGCTTTCACACTTTGCATTTATGAACCTATTCAGTAATTTTCCAATAACAATTCAAACATTTCTGTTTTGAATTTATTGGCAAGATGGTTTGTTTTCAAAAACATGAACAAGAGATGGTTGCTAATGGTTTGTACCCTAACAGAGTTCCCTTTTACTCTGTAAAATTAGTTCTGGAATGAAATTCAATAAATATGTTTAATTACAGCAGAATCTCTCATTGTTTTCATCTACCACATCTGGTGATGTGATAGAATAATTAAGTTCCTTGTAGAATAAGGATGACCAATAAATTCAAGAGCTCATTGTAGAGATACGAGTAGTATTTTCTTAGCCTCACTCCTGTGACTGTATGAAATCCTTAGCTCAAGGAAACTCACCTGTGGCCATAACTTATGTGGCACTTACCAAACCTGGGCATACTGTTTCAGCATGTGTTATTTTATGCAGTAAATTTCAGCAGGCTCTGTACAGCATGATGAGAGATAATGAAGTGTGGTCATCCCTGTGGCCCTACCTTCAATTCAGATCATCCCCTGAAACCACAAAGCAAAGACCCACAAAGGGGCTTCCAGAACAAGGCAGATGAGGCAGTTTCAGTTTCTTTACCCTTTCAGCAGATAATGGCTAATTTTGACTGGTACTGCATTAGCAGATTCAGGCTGCTTCACTCTACAAGGGAAAATAAAGTGTTTCTCCCATCCCCCACCCACATTTTAACTCATTTAGTTGAACCATCATATCTTCTCTGCAGCATGTCATAGCAGTAAAGGCAGGAACTTTCTAACTCTGAAAGATCTAATGGGGCCGAATTCTGCAGTCCTTAAACAGGCAAAACAACAAAGACAATGAACACCAATATCCATGTCACATCTGCAAACATATTGGCTGATAAGAATGGTTTAAAATTTACCAAATTTACATTCAAATACATTGTAGCACCCAAAATATACATAATGCACATACCAAAACATGACATTAACATGATATACTGTTTTTCCTAGCGTTATTCCCGCACTATGGCAGGGTCCGCTTAGACTGGACACAACCAGTGATACGACTGGGGTATACTTCAACCGATGCGTCGTTCCATCTGTCATTGGAGGCATTTTATACCTACTGCCAGGTGTTAAGCCTACAGCACCTGGTATTCCCAGGAGATCTCCCATCCAAGTACTAGCCAGGCCCGACCCTGCTTAGCTTCCGAGATCAGACGGGATCGGGCGTGTTCAGGGTGGTTTAGCCGTATATTAACATGATATACTAAATATTGTTAAAAAACACAAATATTTGCACAAGCTAAAATGCTAAAAGATGTTCCAGTCTCTTGTGTATATATTGCATGTTTTGAAAGCTACCTAAATATTTTACAAACAAGAAAAAACTTCAGTTAAATATAAAAGCCTATGTTTAAAATTCAGCAGTCTCTCATGGGACTTTTTTCAGATAATAAGATTGGTTTCTGGGTCCTCCATTTATTCTAATTGTATTCAAATGACTCATTGGGTTTTAATTTGTTTACATACTGTAGGCATTTGCACATTTACTGAGGCTCCAATCTGCAAACACTTACACATATGTAACTTTATGTACCTAAGAAGTCTCATCAAGTTCAGTGAAGCTATTTTTGTGAATAGTTAAGCATATGAGTACAGCAGATTCGCGATTATCCAGGATGATAGGGGTTCATAAGCTGCCCTGCGCCCTGGTGGGTTGGGGTTTTTTTTGTGCTTGGGGCGGCAACAAAGTCAGAGCCGGCCCCCCGAGTTACGCATATATATTTTTGACATCCTGGTTAACCCAATCCTGGATAATCGAGAGTCTACTGTAATTGCATGATCTAGACCAAAAAAAAAAAAAAGATGTGCTTATCACTAAGAAATAAGGTCCAGATCCTACTCCTAATTAAGTCAACAGCAAAACTCCCATCGACTCAGTGGCACATAGCTGGTCCCTCCATAGTCTCAAATGGTGATAAGAGTCTGAAGCAGTGACAAAACTAATCCCACTTCAAATTTCTGTACAGATAGCATTTCAGAAAATTCTTTTCAGCAACACAAAGTTCAGTTAGTGTAAACAGTCAGCAATTACTCCAAGTTTGCCATATACCAATTCCAGGATATGCTTGGATGCAGCTCAAGCCTGTCTGCTTGAACAAAACTTATGTAGAATGAAAAAAACACATACACTGATTAGACTTGTATAAAATTAGTTCTGAACACATTTTGCTTTTCTCCCCTACACCAACACACGTTGAACAAGCATCTAAAAAAAAACATATGGCAGACCAAAACATGAGCTGTAATAATCCAGACAACTCTATTTCTAATCACAGAGTTTAAGAACAGCAGCTGTTACCTAAATTGGATCTTGAAAGATCTGATTGAAAATAAAAGTATTTATATATAAATAAATAAGATAGATATTATCTGTCACTATAATTCTGTAACATATTCAGTCATTCTTTGCCTGTGACATCTCCTATCAGGATTTTCTGGTTTTAAGCAAGTCCCCAATGAAAGGAAAGAACTCAAGTGTGACCCGAATGATCACCCTTCACAATCAATAATATTTCAGTTAAATCCTTCCTCCCATTGATTTCTTTGGGTCTAGAATTTCACCCATTGATTTTGATTTCACTTTACTGAACTGAATTCATTTTTTGTTTGATTTCCATAAAACAATGTATTACTATACTCCTTACTGCATGCAAGAGCCATAACTTTTTCCAATTTGCAAAGATGAAGATCACAATTTCAGAGTCTGGTCCATTACAAGTTATATTCACTGGATTACTTTGGCCTCCACAGGTGAGTCAGACATCAAAATGATATTACACAACCCAGTGATCAGGAGAACAAAGACAAATATGACATCATATTTAATGGAAGTTATCTTTTGCTTGCATACTGTAGTTTCATAGCTCTACTAGTGTGAGTGTACTGGTGACATATAAATAAAAAGTAAAAGAGTTCTGTGCGAGATCCAAGTCAAACCCTCCATACTTCTATTGAGGATAGATCTTGCACGGCATTGGAATACTCCAAATTCCCACAATGTATGGGCATTATCCCCTCCTTCACACTAGGATGAACAAAATCTCTCTGTAAGCTTGAACACTTGTCCCTTTCACCAACAGAAGTTTATCCAGTAAAATATATTAACTCACCCACTATGATTCTCTAAGATCACAGGATCAACATACTACAACAATACTGCAAACAGAGCAAAGTCACTTACCCCTCTGCTTTCCCTCCAGCAGTTTCTGTTGCATCATGATACTATGTTCAGTCCCAGGACAATACTTAGACTGCAAGGTAGCAGCTCACAGTTTCTGAGGGGAGGAAACAGAAGTGAAGGGGAAAGAGGAGCAGCTGAAAGAAAACTGGGTTGTGGGGAGAGAAGCAGCAAAAAGGTAGGGTTAGAGATGGAAGGCACAAGGTGGCAGGGAAGGTGAAAGAGGCAGTGGGGGGTTAAGGAGCAGAGGTAGATGATTGGAAGCAGGCAGAAGTAGCAAGTGGAGAGGTGTTGAGATAGGACAGACAGTGGGAGCACAGAGAGAACTCAGCAACTACCCATGATTTAAAGGGGAAAAGATAAAAAAAAAAAAAGATGGCTATACAGTATCTGTACCTAGATATTTCTGAGTTTTGGCCCTAACCCCCACCTTCAAATTCTAATGCCCAATAGAGAACAAGTTAAGACTAACACACAAATAAAATCCAGGCAGGCCATGGTGCAAACCCTGGATCTGGCCAATTTTTGGTCCCGCTTCAAAAATTCCATTACTTATGTAGCGAACAAGTTCAGGTGTTTCTTTTGTAGCATTTAGACAGTTGATAGTGCTCTAAGTACTTGTGACCTACATCTCCCTCCACCCCCCCCCTTTTCTGAAAGCACTGTTATAGCAGAACAGGTTAGGATCCAGGAGAAGAAACTGCTTATGTATTTGGAAGAAGTGCAGGATGTGCAGCCAGTCAAATCCAGCAGGCTACAGATGACTAATTCGAGCTTTTGCAGCTTTCTTATAGTAAGATGTATTGGGTCCAGCTCTGTTTTTGGTGTCCTAGCAGGACACGTCTCGTTTGAAGACAGTTTCGGTGTTTGTGCCAAAAACGTGGCAGGATTCAGGTGTGGAGTGAGGGTTTTTGCAGCCCTGTGAATCAGGCTACAGGATGTTTTTGCTGGGATAAACGAGGCTAGACTTGTTCAGCAGTGAAATTCGGGGTGCTAGCTGGGGCCAAAAAATTGGCAGGAGCCACCGAGTCAGCGTTTCCCCAGCCCCCGAACACACAACAACCCGAAGCAGCTTTGTGTCCCCCCGGCAACAACTTTCGAGACAACAAACTACTGCAGCCAGCTAAGCTGCTTGCTCACACGCGAGCTGTAAGGAGCCCGCAGGGCGCGACCTGCTTTGCCCAGAAACAAACCCGCTGCGGCTGCCAGCCCAGCCGAGGTTTGCCGGGGCAAAGGAGGGCCCAGGGGAGCCGCGGGCAGCGTCCCGCCCCTCCCGCCGCTCCACAAAGTTTCCGCGCAAAGTCGAACCGGGAGCAGAGCGCGCGCGGCAGCGGAGCGCAGCCCCCCGGCCGTGCACCAGCCGCGGAGAACCTGGGCTCGCCCGGGAAGGCGATGGGGGGGAGGGGTCCTGTAGTAACTCACCCATTACTCTTGCCTCTACTTCTTCACGCCCCTCCTGCGGCCGCTCCAGCCGCTCCCCCCGGCCTCTTTAGCACCAGCGGCAGCTTCCACTGACCCCCTCCGCCCGGCCCCAGGCAGCGTCCCCCCGCCCCGGGCGCTGGCGAGCCAGAGGCGGGCTTAGGAACCCCTCCCCCTGCCTAGTTCATTCGCTTCCCGCTGCTCCCAAAGTTTCTCCCCAAAACCTGCGGGAGGGCGACTGAAGGGGGGAGGACAAGTGAGGGAGCCAGGGTCTAAGCACCCCGAAGGACGCGCTGAGCCTTCTGGCTTTGGCACGGTCTTAAGATGCCCCCCTGCGCTCCCTCTCTGCTGGTGGGTTGAAGCGGGGGAGCAGAGACTGTGAGTCGTCCCTAGGCTCTCACGCAGCCTTTTCCTTCTAATCAGATGCAAATTCATTGCCTCCCACTAATTAGCACTAGTCACCCCTCTGGCACTGGAACTAAGTGTAGCATAAACAATAACTAGTCAACTTCCCAGGACAGAGTTACCATCCTCATACTCTCCTTCCCACTTCTTGTCACTCTCCCTTACACTCAGGAGATCTCAGCCTGGGGGCCACAACCACCCACCCCTTCCCTTTTTCCAAGTGGGAGGTTGGTTCCTGCTAGATGGGGAGGGGTCCTTGGATGAGTCAGGTATGGAAAAAGGTGTCCCCGGCCTGGAAAAGGTAGCTAATCCCTGCTCCTGTTGATACATTGTCATTATTGTAAAGTGACTAGGTAAATAGGCAGCAGTTAATTTGTGTGCCAATAGTTTTCATGTTTCCCTCCGTCTGGACCTCTGTCCTAGTTTTCAGGGCCTAGTTCTGCTAGCACTGAAATCAAAACAAGTTTTGTAATTTATGCCAGAGAAATGGGCTCAAACTTTTCTGTATTATCATGCTGAGACATGTCTAGGGACAGAAGGCAGGTGAGCAGACTCATGGTGGACTCCTACTTTTGATTTCAGAATAGATTGTAGCAAGGCTTATGCTAATGGTATTTAAACCATGATCTAAGAAAATTAAGACACAAATACACCTGAGGCTGAAGTCTTCCCATATTCTTATATACTGTATGTGTGCATGCATATCCCATTGACTTTTCCTTATAGGGACACTAATTTGTAACTTTTATTTTAGGTAATTATCAGTTAAACCAATGAAGCTGTGTAAGATAAATAAGGACAGAATTGAACCTACAGATATTAGTTGTATTAACTTTGACAGCAAACTCATGCCTATCCATGCACGTAGTTATTGAAAATGATAAAAAAATATGTTTGTTATAATTACCATTACAGGCCTGATTCTCCGCTCTCTTATGTAATCATTTAAAGCTATGTAAATTGAGCACATAGTTTTGTAAAATGCCACCAGATCAGAATGTTAAATGACTGCACAGAGGGCAAGGTAGTGGAAAATCTGATTGTAAGTGTGTATTCATGCGATCTATTTATCTGTTACATAAAATAAGTTCTAAGATATTTGGGAAAGCTTCACAAGACCCACATCATCATTTTCCAGCACTGCATGTAGTCATTGACACCGCTACCTCTTTTTGACCCATATATTTAGCCAATATCCAGGATTCTATGGGTCATTTTGGTTAGGAAAATAAACTGATGATGGAGTCCAAGTATTTCTTTAATGTAATGCTGTTTGTTTACAATAAATGTGAAGTCCTGTTTCCCTGAACACAGCAGGAATCAAAAAGGAAGAAAACATTTCTTTGCTAACAGTTTCAAGCCCCTTTCCAGCCTGCATTTGCTCCCAAAATGTGCTCTCATCTTTTTATCAGAGTCATATGGTCAATGGACCATGTCTTTGGCTTCCTGGTACTTCTTTCATCTGCACAGATACACCCAGTTCCACCAATCAGTGTCCCAGGTTTTGCTATACCTGTCTGCAGGGAAAAACATTGGGTCACATGGTCCTGCTTCTACTCAAACCTTGCCAGGTACCTGTATTTGGGGTGGGGGGTGGGGAGGGTGCTCTTCTTGTTTCTGGTAGGAAAAAATCCTGTATCCTGAAGGAAAGGTGGATGTTATACATCCTAGCTTCAGTGAGGTTTAACCTTACCCATAAGAACACTAATATGTATGATTTTGCATTAGTTTTCTATGGGGTATGTAGCTATACAAAGTGCAGGACAATGATTAACTGAGCCTATAGTTTCAACTTTAACCATAATAAATATAGGAGACTGGAGGGCTCATGGGACTGGTAATCTAAGATAGAGTCTTTCATAGAATCATAGAAATGTAGGGTTGGAAGGGATCTCGAGAGATCATCTAGTCCCTCCACCTATGCCAAGGCAGGATTAAGTACCTTACCATCCCTGACAAGTGTTAAACCTGTTCTTTAAAAGCTCCAGTGATGGGGATTCTACCACTTCCTTAGGTAACCTATTTCAGTGTTTAACTATCTTTATAATTAGAAAGTTTTTCTTAATATCTAACTTAAAATATCCCACACTGAGCCACTTATGTCTTATCTGACCTTTAGTAGACATGGAGAACTGTCCTACTTTCTGTTAAGTCCCACTTCAGTCTTCTTTTATTTAGACTAAACATGTTTAATTCTTTCAGCTTTTCTTTACAGGTCATGTTTTTGAAACCTCTATATTAGTCTTTTTTGTAGCGCTCCTCTGGACAATCTCCAATTTGTTCACATCTTTCTTGAAGTATGGCACCCAAACCTGGACACAGTATTCCAGCTGAAGCCTCATGAGTGCCAAGTACAAATTACCTTCTGTCTCTTTCCTATGAAAGTCCTGTTAATGCATCTCAGACTGATACTTGCCTTTTTTGCAACAGCATCGCACTACATGGACTCGTATTCAATTTGTGATCCCTTATAACATCCAGATCCCTTTTTGCAGTACTGCTGCCTAGCCAGTTATTCCCTCTTTTGAATCTGTGCATTTGATTTTTTTTCCTTCTTAAGTGCAGTACTCTGTACTTGTCTTTATTGAATTTCATCTTATTGATTTCAGACCAGTTCTCCATTTTGAATTCTAATCATATTCTCCAAAGTGCTCCCAACCTCTCCCAGTTTTATAAGCATACTCTCTCCTCCATTGTCCAAGTCACTAATGAAAGTACTAAATCATACTGGACCCAGGACAGATCCTTTCAAAACCCCATTGATACACCCTTTCAGTTTGACAGTGAACTATTGATAAAGTCCAATTGAGTGAGAAGTTATGATAATTTCATCTAGACCACCATTCCCTAGTTTGCTTATAAGACTGTCACATAGGACTGGGTCAAAGGCATTATTAAAATGAAGATAAATCACATATACTGCTTTTCCCCAGTCTCTAAGCCAATAATCCTATCAAAAAAGGAAACTTAGTTCACTGAGGGGGATTTGTTCTTGACAAAACCATGCTGGCTATTATTGATCTTATTATCCTTTATGTGCTTACAAAATGATTGTTTAATTTCTTCCAGTATCTTTCCAGGTGTCAACATTAGGCTGACTGATCTATAATTCCCCAGGTCCTCATAGTACCTCTCTTTAAAAAGGGAAACAATGGTTGTTGTTCTTCAGTCCTCATCCATCCTCAATGATTTCTCAAAGATCATTGCATAGATCTTAGACTGCTTCAGCAAGTTCTTTAAGTATCTTAGGGTGAATTTCATCAGGCCTTGCCAATGTGTGTACATCTAATTTATCTAAATATTCTTTAATCTGTCTTTTACCTATTTCACCTTCTATAGTCACTAGTTTATATATTAGTCTAGCCCCATAGTGAGAAAATTTGCTTTCTGAGGCCACAATTCTGCAAGCTGTTTCATGTCAATGGATTCTTATGCCCTGGCAGAGCCTATTGACCTCAGTGAGGCTAAACACAAGGATAAATCTCTCTGTGAAGCAGCTTGCAGGCTCAGAATTTTTAGGGACAGGGACCCTGTCTTTGTACATGTTTGTGCAACACCAAGTTGCAAAGAGTGGTTGGAGCCTCTAGGAGCTACTGTAATAGGTATTTACTAACAGTAATAAAATTGTTAGTATTTGAAAGCTGTTCATTGAGCTTTTAAATGAGTTGATGGTCTGAATGCATTTTGTAGATGAAAAGACCACAAAACACAGTGACATGAAATCTCCCCTTTTTTGGCAGGTTCAGTAGAGACACAAACAATTAATAAGCCAGGAAGACTGATCCTTACTAGTGGTCCCTCTAAGTTAGAGGCACTGGAAGTGCAGAATAGAGGCATTTGTACTTCCTGAACCTCTTCTAGAGATAGAGAAAAGGCGGCTTATATTTTACACCATTACTTCTCACTTTCAGAAATGCTACGATTTTTATTATTCTGCTGGGAGTCGTAGAAAAGTCCCCTAGCTTTTCCCTATAAAGCTGTCTCTCTCCTCATTAGATACATATAGTTAAGGGACCAACTGGGAAACACAGCTTGCTTGAGAACTTACTCAAAACTGTAACAGGAACCAGTTGCGCCTCTGGATTTGTCTGAACAGTCGGCTGATTGAATGATTGTTTGACTTTTCCTTCATAAAAATCATTTCCTTAGGGTAACTGAGGATTTATACATTTTTATTGGTTTGTATGTAATGTTTATATAAATCCTCTGTGAGGTCTATACAAAAACACCACACCACAGTGGTTTACAAAAATAGTAAGCAAATGTTGCTACAGCATGCAACTTTTTGGTTTTTCTGATGAAAACTAGCATTGCCACCCACCTTCTTAGCCATTGTTTTTCCTTATGATAGAGAGGATGCAGATTTCCCTTTCCCTTCCATATGATACAATATACTGTATTTAATTTTCAAGAAAATAGACATGCTTCTAAATCAGACAGTCAGTAATATCTGGGAAGGGCAGAATGTGTCCAGAGCACAAGGATTAAGGGTGTTTTTATTTTTATAAAAATTTATTTTTTTTAAATAATTCTGTTTCTAATGTAGCATCTCTGGAGGATTGGCTTGCAGTAGGCTATTTATGTCCTTTTTACAGCTTTTCTTTATAAGCAATACTACCTTTGGTTAGCACAACTGAAGACTTATTTACACTACTATATTTAAACAGAAAAAATTATATGCAAGAAATACAGAAAACCATCTCAGATAAGGAAATTGTACCTTATACTAAGTATACACTAGTTAATACTAACTAGTCATAAAAAAAAAAAAAAAAGGTTTTCTTAGTACTCAAACTCACACACTTATGTCTCTGTTAAACTGAACTTTCCAACAGTTACTCAGCCCTCATTCTTCTGAACTAGTTGCTTTACTTCATTGGGACTCTTGCGGAACCAAAGGATACAAGATCACTAATTCATATATTTAGACTGGTTTAAATTAGCAGCCGTGTTAGTCTGTATCCGTAAATAAGACGAGGAAGACTTGTGGCACCTTAGAGACCATCCAGTTTATTTCAGCATTAGCTTTCATGGGCTATAGCCCACTTCATTGGATGCACAGAATGGAACACAGAAGTAAGCTGCATTTATATACACAGAAAGCAGAAAAATTACCATACCAATGGAAATTACCATACCAATTCTAAGAGGCTGTTTAGTTTGGATGAGTCATTATCAGCAGGAGAAGGGGTGGGAGAAAGCCTTTTATAGTGAAAAATCAAGAGGATCTGTGTCTGACAGTTTATAAGAACCTGTGAAAAGAAACAAATCAGGTAATTAATTTCCCTAGTTAAATTTCTTTTCACAGGTTCTTAACTGTCAGACACGGATCTGAAATTTATTTAAATTTCATGTGTTAATGAAGGTCTTGCTTCTCCAAATATTAGGGTGACCAGACATTCCGTTTTTAAAATGACAGCCCCATATTTAAGCCCTCCTGCAGGTCTGCTGACTTTTCCTTAAAAACAGCCAAACTGCCCCCTATTTTCTTCTCTCTCCCTTCTCAGATGAGCATCTTGTGCCTGTACCAAGCAATATTAACAGCATCTTTCCCCTTTCATCAGTGCTTGTTCTTCCTTCACAGATGGAAGTAACCTATTAATTATCACATAACACACACAAATCTTCCCAGTTGTGTGTACTGAACTGAATTAGAAAGGGATTTTGATGTACGATGATGGGCTTGTCTTCACTTGAGCCGGCAGGGATCGATCTTTTGGTGATAGATTTATCGCGTCTTGTTATCCCGTCGACTCCAGAAGTCCAACTCGTGAAGAGGCGCAAGCTGGAGTTGACAGGGGACCGCACCGCCAACCGCCACTGCCGTGAGGATGGGAGGTAAGTCGGCTGTAAAGACGTCAATTTCAGCTATGTTATTAACTTAGCTGAAATTGTGTATCTACAGTCGATTCCCCCCCCTAGTGGAGACCAGCCCAATATCTGCAGTCACCCTTCCTGCCTATATCAGGTACATTCCAGGGTTGAGGCATGTAATGGAGTAGAGAAACATACATGGGCCCAGACCCTCAATGGTATTTAGGTGCCTGATTCCTTGTTGTGGGGCCAATACACCTGACATCCTGGGGAATGGGGTACAGGCATGATAGTCCTGCACTTAAGTCAGTGTGGGCACACTCCAATGGCCCAAGTCGGCAGACCTAATCTTGTCTGCATGGAAGCGTGGCCCAATGACCATAGTCAATTGGACTCCCCTGGTCTGCAAGGAAGTACAGTAGAGTCAATGAAAGGGTAGAGTTGCCTAGTGGCCAAAGTCAATAGAACCACCCTTGAATGCAGGGTAGTGTGGCCAGAACTGGAGGCTGTCACAAGGAATGGGGTGCAGGCCCTGACCCAGGACCATTACAGTGGCAGAGTGGTCCACCACTGGGTCAATGGGGAATCTCACCAAAACATGCTGATGTCATGGGGGGGGAGGGATAGGGAAGTACCACTCACCCACCTTCCCTGGGTCACTTCTTACCAGCTTGCCTGCAGCACCAGTCCATACAGCAGTGGGTCCTTCAGGTTCCTTGGTGCATGATGCTCCCTGGGCCTCCACCCCTAGGCTCAGGTTCTTCATCTCTTGTATGCTAAGACAGTAACTCCTCTTGGGCTGGAGCCTTTACCAAGCATCCTTCCTCCTTGGTAGTCATCCATGACTGAGCTAGGCTGCTACCTTTTATATTGCAGCAGGATGAATAACTGATGTGCTGAATTTGTACTAGATGGGAGATATAAAACTCAACACCTGAGAACAAGGTTCTGAATGAGATGGTGGGTGTGGTGCCAATATTTCCTGGACTGAGAAGAGATGCCACTGTCTATATTTAAATAAAAACCTTCTCACACCCTGCCACTTATTCTCTCCTCTCAACACCATTATGACATCATTTAATCTAGAGAGAGGCACCATTGATGTTGGGAAGCATATAATCATAAAAACCATAAGAGGAAGTCTAGCTGAGAGGCAAGAGTTATTGTTAGCCTGACATGGCATTATGCTCCTTAATTTTGTGAAGAGAGTAGAGATCAAGTATCTGCTTTAAACAGAGAGAATCACTAGTAAGTCAATCAATATTCTTTAGGCAGAAGAGCCTCTTTGGTGTGTGTACAATTTACTAGGAATTTGATTGAATTTTGTTTCACCTGAGTTTCAAAAAGATCCTACCAACTGAGGAATTTGTTTGGTAGTGGAAAAATTTCAGCAAATGACAGTTTCTGGCCTGATTCTGATCTTGTTTATGCTGGTGTAAATCATGAATATTTCTGTTGGAGCCCATGGAATTATACTGGTGTAGAACCACTTTGTTATTATGGCTGCTCAAACACTGGGTTAGTTTTTGATGTGTTTGAAACAGGTATATTTTCCTGTTCTGCAAATAGCACAAAAAGAAATAAAGTAATATTCAGCAGGATGATGGGATTTCCTAGTAGACAAGAGATGTTCTCTTTTGCAGTGCTTGCTGGGCACCTCCTGTGAGGTACCAACAATCTTAGACTTCCAGAGAATGTAATGGGAGTGGAGGGTGCCCTGCATTCCACATGAGGTTGGTTTAGAGATTGCAGCTACATTCTGAAGGGTTATCTACATAGGTGTTAAACTGAAATGATGAAGCATTTGTGGGTAGAATAAATAGGAGCCATAATTCACCTCTCGAGAAATATGCATTTCTCTAAGGAACCACACATTTTATTTTAAACCTTGTCCTGCTTTCCCCTTTGTGTCCTTTGATTTAATTGTATCCATTAGGGTAAATCACCCAACTGTCTGAAAATAATCAAAGGAACTATTTCTTGTCAAAAGTCAGATTAGGGGACTGAAACTGGCTTTTTGGTTAGGTGTTTCTAGAGCACAACACAATGGAGCCCTGGGCTGTGAGTAGGGCCTCTAGGTACAACAGCAATATAAATAAGACACTTTGGGAGTTCGCTTTGATATATTACAAGCCAAGAGGTTAGGAAGATTTTTTCCCCCCAAAAAAGTGTGGAATATTTATGTTTAATATGACCTTGTCTGATTAGTCTCATACTTGTAAAATAAAGTCCCATAACATTCATGTGAAAATTCAAGGGATCTGACTTAATTTAGGAGGTGGTCAATATCAGTCATATAAGACAGGTACATTCAATGTTTGCCATAGAGCTTAGTATCTTCATTATTTATAAGTAGTATGGTAGAAGTTATTTAATTCCCTGGAATGTTTCATTTGTGGGACAATCCTAGATAATAACCCTATATTAGGTCAGTTCTTCCCAGCCTCTTAAGCACTGTCAAAGGCTCTCTTTGGTATCTTTCATTTGCCAAAAGAAAAAAAAAATTATAAACTTGTTCACACATATTGTTATAGAAAATGTGTTTGTTTTGCAGAATTTAATCACTACAACAACAGTGAATGACTAATTCAGAGCAGTACTATTAGTTTAAAATAGTTTGTTTTTGATGTGCTTAAAGTAATTCAATTTGTGTTGCACAAAAGCATTTTTATATTTTGATCCTTGTTCCTTCTATTTAGAATTTTGATTAAATTGCAAAATATCAGGATTGAAAGGAAGTTAGGCCCTCTGAACATCTTTATTTCTGATTGAATGAGTAGGAGACTGTTAGCTGCCAGCTGTGAACAGCTCCTGGCACCCTATGGAGTATTGTTACCATTTTCTGCAGTTTTCAACAAATGTAAATTAACTCAAAATTACTATTAATTAAAAGGAGTGTAATACATCTAATTGAAAACCTTCTGAACAACTTTATTTTACCCAACATTTTTAAACTGTTTAAATCAAACCAAAAGGTGAAAAGCACTAGAAAAATTGAGATTTATATGGTACCTCTCGGATTTTGTTTTACATAACAATATTAGTCAAACTTATTAATCTGTGGGTCAAAAAGTATTTAGATATTGAGGTTGTGGACCACGACTGTCTCCTTGCCAGCATTTTGCAATACTTAGGCTCACCAACTCTTTTCTTGCCCTGATGCCTCAGGTGTAGAACTCTATTTCTGATTTGGGCACAAATGGCAGCTTAGGTTTCCCATATTTGAGACAGTCCTGTAGGAGACAGAAATTGTGCAGGACATGATGATGTCACATCTATCCTGAAGATATTTCAGTAGTGTTTTTACCACCCACTTTTGCTGGGATTATGATGCCAGGCTGCTGCAGCAAAGTGAGAAAACTAAAGCAGATAATGAATGCTCCACTGGATTAATGACTTCTGAGCCTTCTCTATCTTAATGCAATAAGATATCCTGGTGCCTCTAATCATGTTGCCCCCTTGTAGCTGGCCCCAGCAAGGATAAAAGCCAACGGAATTATTATTTGTGCTTTTGATTCTGGAGATCTCAGATTAGATTCCAACTATTAGATTCTCATCATACCTCTTCGTATGCAGTCAGAGGTGTGATTTTAGTGTCCCATCTAGCCCCTTCTTTTAACACCTTTGTCTTCCATGTGTCTGTCTCTACCTCAAAAATTAGTGCCAAATGCTAGGTTGATGGGAAATGAGACAAGCACACCTAAAGCAAAACATGTATTAACTGATTATCTTTTAAATCTTAGGGTAAAAAAAGAACAGAGTGATAGCTCTCATGATCAGAGTACTGACATCAGCATACCATTAGTATGCTAACAAGTTGCCTAGAGGAAGTGAGCAGCATCTGGTGGATCTCATTGCAAGTCAGTGCACCTAGCACAGCAGTCAACTGCAATGAAGTACTGAGCCATGTCTAAAATACTACAATGGAGTGAAAAATCTGGATTTTTCAATTCCTGGCATCTCTCTGTTGGCTGCAATAGATATAGCAGGCATGAACTGGTCACAAACTACTTAATTTAAACACTCCAACTGAAGATTAGGGTAGTGTGGCATAAACTATAATGTAAAAGATTTGATTAATTTTCATGTATATGACGAAGTCATTGTGAAAGATCTTATATACTGCTGCTAGTAGATAGGTGAGGAAACAGAGTCAGAGTAGGAGGGGAAAATTTCTGGCATGTTAATCATTTAAAGATGGATAAAAAAAATTAACTCTAGGTATTGCTTTTTAAAAAAGGTAACAAAGTCCTGTGGCACCTTAAAGACTAACTATAAAGTATTGAAGCATAAGCTTTCGTGGGCTAATACCCACTTCGTTGGATGCAAGCAGTGGAAGTGTCTAGAGGCAGGTATAGAAAAGTAGGCAAGAACCAGGTGGGAGGTAAAAAGGTTAGTCCAATTAGGCTGAACCAGCTTATCATCTCCGATCAGGGAGGGTGGGTTATTCTTCTAGCATTTGAATGGGGGGTGTGAACATGGAGAGAGGAGAAACTATTTCTGTAATTAGCAAGCCATTGTAGGCCTTTGTTCAATCCGAGATTGTTTGTGTTGAATTTGCAAATGAATTGTAGCTCTGCAGTTTCCCTTTGCAGTCTGGACTTGAAGTTTTTTTGCTGCAGTATGGGGACTTTTAAATCTGTAATTGTGTGTCCAGGCAGGTTGAAGTGTTCTCCTACAGGTTTTTGTTCCATTCCTAATATCTGATTTGTGTGCATTTAAAAAGACATTCATAGATCAGCTACTGAACCAACAAACAGTGAGTATTGCGAGTTCTTCTGTTGTCACAACACCAGGATCCTGTGGTAGAGTTTTATGTGCTGGAGGAGGGCTCTTGACATGGAAATTCAAAGTTATTATTCTTGTTACATTCATTAAGATCTAGGTTGCAGTTGTTCCACGCAGCCCTGCTTTGAGCTAGTGCAAAGCATGGCTGCCTGAGAGCAACAGGGTTGACCGTCTGTTTTTCCCATTAGGGTGGGAAACATTTTAAGCACACACACCCCTCTGAGCAACCAAACAAAATAAATAAAAGCTCAAGCAGCACAGTGGTGTGGTGCCTCCCCTCAATCACTTCCCCTTCCCCCAGAAGTTGGCACCCAGGGTGACCAGGGCTGGTTTCAGCATTTTTGCCACCCCAAGCAAAAAAAACCAAAACAAACCCCACTGGAGCACCAGTTGGGGGGTGAGGGGAGGAGCAGCCAGAGCTGAAAGTGCTGTCCTAATATTGGCCTGAGTGGGCCCCAACCACATGCTTCCCAGGCTGGTACCTGGAGCCGGCCCGGAGGGTGACAGTCCTGCTTGCCTGGAGGAAGATCAGAGGTATTCAGCCCCAGAAAGGCCGAATGGCTCCTGAAACTCTCCAGCATGTTGGAAAGAGTCCAACACCTCTTTAAGAGGTGCAGCATATACCACTTGCCAATGAGGAGACTCACTCCCCTCCCTACCACCTTTATCTATCAAATTTAGCACATTTTACATATCACACACTAATTTAAATCAGCAACAGAAATTTTAATTTTCCATATACTTTTCAGAACAAATGTCACTGGTTCCCAACCAGATTTAAAAAAAATAATCACATTTTGAAATGTATTTTGTCAGTCTAATGTTTTGCTGAGGCTCTAATTTATGCATGCATGCACTGGGGTAAATGGGACTTCTATGGAGTATTTCTGTTCATCCCTTTTAGTAAGTTTCAGTCAATGAGAATGGGAAACTAGTAGTCAGCTTAAAGGTACTTCTATATGAAATCCTGCAGGAGTCAGATTTTTGGATGTGATTGATGACAAGACTTTATGGTGTCACTGAGAAGCAGGGGGCTATTTCTGCTATAGAAGAGCCTCTAGTGAACAGAATTCATTACTGACTCCCACCAGAGGTCAGTCAAACCATAGGAATGGAATGCAAGTTTCTAGTGGAAAGGGCTGATTGATTCTATTGCTGGTCGTATTCTGGAACTCTGCATTTTCTTTTACTTCTATTTTGACCCTGACTAGGCTAGAGGTGCATTTCAAAAATCTCTCTTAACTGTGCCAGAGTATTTGTCCATAGAGTGGATGGATGCATATGCCAATACTTTATACCACAATCTCAGTGTAAAAAAAGCTGTGGTAGAAAACAAATTAGCTAAGAGCACAAGTCCTGTGTTAACATTTAGTGATTTCAAAATAAGAATAATAAGAATAAGAAGAAGAAGAAGAACATTACAGTAAAACCTCCATTTAACGGACTAATTCGGGCGAGGGGGTGTCCATTAAATCAAAAAGTCCATTATTTAATAATTAAAAAAATGAACTGTCGGAGCAGCAGCCCGCCTGCCACAGGGTCGGGGCGACAGCTCCGCAGCCCGCCTGCTGCCAGGACCCGGGCGGCAGCCGGGAACCGTCAGCCAGCCCGCCCAGGTCCCGGCTGGTGGGACCCGGGCGGCAGCCGGGAGCCAGCCCGCCTGCTGCCTGGACCCGGGTGGCAGCCGGGAGCCAGCCCGCCTGCTGCCTGGACCCGGGTGGCAGCCGGGAGCCGGCAGCCAGCCCGCCAGAAATGGATCAGGAATGCATCAGACTTGCTCAGAAATTTTGTCCGTTGCATCCGAAGTCCGTTAAATCGAGGGTTTACTGTATTAATAAATAATAATATTATTATTAGGAAACAGCAAGCACCAATTCTGTAAATACTCTGCAGTTATTGTCAGGACTCTAAAATTAAAGTTGCAACCAGGTATCACTGCAATATACAGTAGAACACTGTATAAACTATGGAGATATCTGAATATTAAATCTCCCTCCACTGTTAATTTGTGTAGTTAGTAAATGCCTAAGTGTTCTTTTTGATGGTAATAGTCTGTTATATAAATAAGTTCCATACAAGTTTAAAGTACCTCTAACTTAAGGTTCTAAATAAAAATTAGTTAATGAAGCTATTTGTTCATATTCTCATTAGTGTTGGTGGGGCAGTGAGGAATTAAAGTATGGGTAACTGTAGCAGGCAGCTGACTCAGCAACCTGCTGAGCCAGCCCCTGCTCCCTCCTTACCCCTGCAAAAGCCACAAGCCTCTGCAAGCAGCCTGCTGAGGCAGGCTAATTGGCCAGCTGGCGGTAGCTCTGCGCTGCAGAGGGCTTGATGGGCTCCACCTGGCAGCCTCCACAGGTATATAAGCCCTGCTAGGGAGGAAGCCAGTGTGGGTTGTGGAGCTGGGAGATAGAGGTAGGAAGGAAGGAGGTAAGAAGAAAGAGTGAAGGAAAGAGAAGGTGCAGGGTGGTCAACTAGCAGAGGCAGCAAGCCTGAAGGGGCTAGTTAACCCTGAGGCCAGCCAGAGACAAAAGGCTGAGCCTCAACCTGCACTGGTCAGGAAGCTGTATATAGGTGGTGGGGTTTGTGCACTGTGTAAATAGAAATAAAAGACGCTGGTGAAGCCACAGAGCAGTCTCCGGCTGATATTTTGAAGAGGGCGGTCAGGGGCCCGCCTACAGTAACTATCTAAAAGTTTAGATATTTATTTTAGTTATACATTGGTCTAGATCAGGGATGGGCAAATTATGGCCCCTGGGCTCCTAACCATCCCCTGAACTCTATCTCCCCCCCCCACACACACACACACACCCCACTGTCTCCCTCCCCCTGCAGCCTCAACACACCACATGGGTAGCGCACCATATGAGCAGCACTCTGAGGGGTGGGGCTACATGATCAGGTGGATCAGCATGGCAACATGTCTGGTGGCATGGTAAGGGGGCTGGATAAGGGGCAGAGTCTCAGGGAGTGGTCAGGGGACAAGGAGCAGGGGTCTTAGATATGGGGTGGAGTCCAGGGGGGGTCTCAGGAGGGGGCAATCTGGGGATAAGGAGTAGGGAGGTGGATGGGCTGGGGGTTGGATAGGGGGAGACACAGCCTTCCCTATCTGGCCCTCCACACAATTTTGAATCCCAATGTGGGCCTCGGGCCAAAAAGTTTTCCACTGCCCTTAGCACATGAAAGAAAATCTTTAAGACATTTTAATTATTTTTATCTTAATTAGTGTTTACCTTGGTCTTGGACATCTCACAATTATGTAGCACTGTTAGATTGCAGCTGAGGGATTTGGAAGAATAGAGGACAGTGGATAAGTAGAATGTAATGCTCTTGTAAAAGCCTTGGCAGTTACTAAATCATACCAGTCTATAATATGTGCCATTGAGCTATTTTAAGCTAAACTCCAAATGCTAATTCAATCCTCATCTTCCTTAAAATTTCCTCTTAGCCAATCAGTATTTCTGCAAGGTTATTCACCTTTTAAATGTAATTGATTCATATTGAAATATACACTTCTTCCAACACTACTTGTATGCTTTGTGCAAAAGCTGTGAAATTGCTTACACTCATATTTGTATCTATCTTAGTTGTAAAGAAAAGCTTGCCGAAAAATAGAGGAAAAATCAGTATGAGACTGATTAGCAAGGCACTATTTAGCAAATGCTGCACTGAGGTTTCTTGGTAAACACCAGCTATTACAGCAATAACCAGTACTGTTCTAGTCAGGATTCTAAAGGAATATGCAACGTTGGAAAAACTCCCATGGCTAAGAAAAATAAATTACATCTAGGCTATAGCTGATCTCTCACGGTCTAACAACTCTCCTTTCTTGCATGCACATATATCCCTTGCAAAAAGATATATTTGTTCATTTTTGCATGACTAGAAAAATATTTTGGTCTTTATGATGTTATGATTGAATTGTACTACCAGCCATGTTTAAGAACACTGGGCTAGATCCAAAAGACTTAAGGTACAGCTATACTACCTGTCAGACCGGTGCCATGGAGATCCTCAAAACCTTTGCTCTGCTGATGCCTAAATTTCCACACAAATTAATAGTCCCTCGAGGCACCCAGGTTTGTTAGTAATCCACAAGCTAAGGATTCTCCTGTCTATCTTGATGGCAGGTCCCAATCCAATAGACATGCTCAGAACTAGGGCTGCCAGTTTTGATTGGACATTCTTGGAGATTTAATCACATGACAATCTTTAAGAGTTAATCTTTAATTCCTGGAGACTCCAGGATGATCCTAAGGGGTTGGCAACTTCAGAGTGTACCTGACCCTTCAAAAACTGACTAGTGAAGCAATTATAACACTCTTGCAACTTTTAGCTCCGTTGTTAGAGCATTCTCTTGGGATATGGGTGATCTGAGTTCAATTTACCCCTCTGCCTGATGTACAAATGGGATTTAAACTTGGTCTCTGCCCTCCCAAGTGAGTACCTTCAATCACTGGGCTATCGAGTCATTGTTTCTGTGACCCAATGACTATTTATTGATACATTTATTAGAACAGCTTCAACAAGCGAGAGATTATTGCCTACTCTGCAACACACAGACAGCCCAAAAATGCAGCAGCAAGTCTGAGAGCTTATAAGGTTGGGAAGTAAGTATCACCACTTCTACCTCTGGTATTTCTTACCAAAAATATCTTGGGTATCTAAGGCAAGGGTTCACGGCTGAGAATCCCAAACAGAGACAAGCATCTCCCGTCAGGCCAGAATTAGACACCTAAGTCGCCTTGAGAGATAGGGTTTAGGCCACACTTCTCCTTGGCTAGCTTAGGCAACTCCCCACTCAACCAGCTGGCTTTTATAGATCTCATTTTTAGGCACCTAATTCACCCCTTGGTTTGTATTAGAAGCCAAGATGCCTAACTCACAATAGTGGATTCCACTGGGCGGCAAAGCACCTAAAAAATTAGGTGTTGCAATACCTAACAGAGGAGTCCAACTGTTGCTATCAGTGTTTCCCCTGACTACTGTGGCCAAGGACTTTCCACTGAAACAAATACAAGGCACACACAAATATTTTATGCAATGTAGTGTCCAATTATGGAATCCTTACTCATGTTGGTGAATGTGACAGTTCTTAGGGCACCTGTCTCCAGCATAAGGGAGTCTTTACTGTATCTGGCTGGATGTCAGCTCCCTACCACCACTAACCATTCAGGTTAACAACAGGTGCACCCCAGTCCCTGAGTCTGTTTGAAGCAGTCCCCTGTAATATCCAGCCACTGACACTCTCAGAAATTCCAGACATGCAGCATATCCAGTTTTACCTTAAATCACCATTCCTGTCAACCACACTTCAATTCAATAAACCTACTTTTGTTTCATTGTAAGTGCTCTGAAGAAAGGATCCAGATTTAACTAGAAATAAGATAGTGATGGGCACAACTGATTACAATGCAAAACAAAAGCATAATATGAACCTGAGTCAACAATTGTTAATAGTAGCTTTCCTGTCTAATAAAGTGGGGTCCCCCCCCCTCAATTCAGTCTGTTGCAGAGCTGGCCAGTTTCACAAAAAACAGGATCCAAACATTCATAGGTTCCAAGACCAGCAGAGACCATTGTGAGCATTCTGGTCTACCCTGTTTTACATAGGCCATAAAACATCTCCAAAATAATTCCTACCTCAGATCTTTTAGAAAATCCATCAAATCTTGATTTTAATAGATTTCACCACAAGCCTTAGTAAACTGTTCCACTGAAAGAATACATTTGAGTAATTAATATTTCCAGTCTGAACTGGTCTGATTTCAACTTCCAGCAATTGGACTTTGGTTGTATCTTTCTCTGTTAGATTGAAGAGTCCATTAAATATTTGTTCCCCGGAAAGAAACCTGGACTGTAATCAAATCAAGCTTAATCTTCTCTTTAAGAAGCTAAATAGATTGAGCACATTGAATCTATCACTAAGGCATGTTTTCTAATCCGGTCTTTGTTTTTGTAGTTCTTCTTGGAAACCGGTCTCATTTATCAACATCCTTCTTGAATTGTTAGCACCAGAAATGGACATGTTATTTCAGCCACAGTCACACAGTGCCAAATATAGAAGGAATATAAGCTACCTCTACTTGAGTTTTCCCTGTTTATGCATTCCAGGATCACAAACACCTTTGTTACTGTAATGTTCCTTTAAAAAGACACCTAAGGTAAAAACAAACAAACAGTCTCAATTGCCTATGGTGGTTTTCTATGGAAAGTCTTGATATTGACCAAGAACAAAACAATTGACCCTTGCATTACATCACTGGCTAAACAGGGCAGGGGGCACCTCCCTCCTGCTTAAATGGGCTACTACCAAGACATTGTCCCTGATGAATAATTTTGACTCCAAGCCCAAGAAGCATATTTTCAATATAAACATACCTATTGTAATAGGTTAGGAATAATAAATCTCCACAAATTTCAAGCTTTCTGTAAATACCTTTGTCACATGATGCATTCACCATGAGCAGCAGCTCCTGCTCATCATCCTGGGGATCAGCTCTGCCAACTTGCACTTTTCCTTCAGTGGTATCTGCTCCCATTTTGTCTCACGATGCTGTCCCTCTCACTCCTAGGTTTGTAGCTCCCTCTCTGTGGCTTGATTCTCCAGCCAGGTCACTAAAATCACCCCCTTCCTGGGAATTCCCAGTCTTTCCAGACCTAGTGTTGATCTGGCATCTCCAACACTCTTTGCCACTCATCAGGGGCTAATAGGGGAACCCTAGCCCAGTCTCTACACTGGGTTCCAGCCTAGGGACCCCATAACAAGCAGCCACAATGCCTGTGAAGTCTTATCCCTTGCTGCTGTTTCCCTGAGCTTCTTTCTGTCTCAGGTGTCTCCCCTTGTCAGGGTCACCAGCCTTCATCGCCTTCCATTCATTAGGTGGCCATAACCTTCTTCCACCATCAGGCATTCCCATCTCAACACATGGCTACCTGCCTTTATACAGACACTGCCTGCTCCTTCACAGGTGAACCTGTCCTTAATTGGTTGCCTCCAGCTTGCAGCCTAATTAGCTGATTGGGGCCATTTGGCCTAATTCAGCTTTTGTAAGGCAAGTGAGGGGAGTCCACAACTTTACATGTTACTCTTTTATACATAAATATCCTTCAAGCTAAGTTCCTCTAAGAGACATTCTCCCCCAGCCCCAGAGCTGCCCCAGCCGGGGGAGAGGCGCCTATCCCGCGACCCCAACCCTGGAGCTGCCGTGATGGGGAGAGGCATCTTTCCTCCCCAGTCCAGGTGCTGCTGCAGGGAGAGCTGGGGGAAGTCCTCTCTCCCTGCCATAGCCCCATGGCAGCGTGCAGCCCAAACCTCTCATCCCTGGCCCTACCCCAGAGCCTGCAGCCTCAGATGGAATCCTCACCTCCCCACACACTGAAGCTTTCTGCCACAGCCCTGATTCCCCCCATCCCTAGCCTCACCCCAGAGCCCTAATCCTACCACTGAACCCACCCCGACAAATGAATTTTCTTATGTGTACCACTATGGAGGTGATGTGTCATCTACCCTAGGTGTCCTCAACCTCACCATTAAGGCACAAGTTACCAGAAGTTTTGGATACCTTAATTTATGGGTGGGTTTTCAGTGACTCAGCCTTCGGGCTTAGTCACACACACACACACACTCCGTATGTGAAACAGAACACACTGCTTTCAGGATGTTGACCACACAGAACACAAACCATACAGCAGCTACAATGTAATACTTAAGATACAAAGAGATACCCCACATACCCATGTATAAAATCTCCAATGCAATATTAAAACACTATACTTATTGTAATGTAATAAGTCAAGCTTCCTATACATAAAAAGTAGTTACCACTTAATATTATCATTCTGTGAGTAGTGATTGAACAGTGACAGAAGGGGTTGAGGTAGATCTCGCTCAAAGATGGGCATCCAGCTTTATTTACAAACACTCACAAACTTTCCTTTAAGACAGAAAATCAAACATATATTTGATCTTTCTGATTACAGTAAACCCTCGATTTAACGGACCTCGATTTAACGGACTTCGGATGCAACGGACAAAATTTCTGAGCAAGTCTGA
Organism: Sternotherus odoratus; assembly: GCA_032164245.1. Classification (NCBI taxonomy): domain Eukaryota; kingdom Metazoa; phylum Chordata; order Testudines; family Kinosternidae; genus Sternotherus; species Sternotherus odoratus. The sequence continues at coordinate 60,702,762 of JAVMKO010000004.1, forward strand.
TGCATTCCTGATCCATTTCTGGCAGTCTGGCAGCGGGCGGGCTGGCTGTCGGCTCCCGGCTGCCGCCCAGGTCCCGCCAGCCGGGATCCAGGCGGGCTGGCTGACAGTTCCCGGCTGCCGCCCGGGTCCCAGCAGCGGGCGGGCTGCGGAGCTGTCGCCCTGACCCCGTGGCAGGCGGGCTGCTGCTCTGACAGCTCTTTTTTTTTTTTTATTAAATAACGGACTTTTTGATTTAACGGACACCCCCTCGCCCGAATTAGTCCGTTAAATGGAGGTTTTACTGTACTTGTGAACCATCCAGGTCCTTCTGATCTGTGTACTGCTCTCCTATTTCTGCTCTTTGATATGAGAGAGAGAGAGAGAGAGAGAGAGAGAGAGAGAGAGAGAGAGTGTGTGTGTGTGATACACACACCTGCTAGCAGTCTCCTTATATCAGTTTCCGGCCTTCTCTGATTGGTTGCTATTTAAGGTTTGGTAAGTAGCTTGGATCTTCTCTGTGTGGGCAGCAAAGGTTGAACCAATAACCTCTGCCTGTCATTCAAGCTGCTTTTCTTCCTCACCCCTCCCTTCAGGGATTTTGGAGTGAATTAAGTCATGACTTTTTGAATTTTACTTCACCCTGTTTCTCTGCTATTGGTCAATTTTGTCTATCCTCCATTTTGATATTTTCTAATAGAGAATAATTGCAGTGGCAATTTTGGATTTCTAACTCTAAAGTATCATTAATTACTTATTTAAAGGCCTAATTATAAAAATAGCTACATTTTTATGCATGCTAAGTCACTGATACTGTCACCACCATTACTATTCAAATCTGGAGAGGTAATTTTCACAATGTTTTTAAGCCCCCTTTTTCAGTTTTCCTGCAGATCTCTATCCAAGGTGCTGCAAGAGTTTTTCAGAGCAGCTAAAGCAAAAATCTTTTGTTTCAATCTCCTCTTGCTGGTTGGAAACTCATTTATCAATCCAGCATTATATTTGAGTCCAATGAGTGTGTGGTCTTGTCCAGTGTTGGCTCATGGCTCCCATATTCAGGAGACCGAGCAGACCTGTCATTGTACTGGCATAATTTCTCATTACTCTTGATTCTTACTTGGTCACACTTGTGGTGGACAGTAATCATAATCATTTGTGCACTTTCCTGGGCCTTTTCACAATTCAGGATGATCCATTAATTCAGGGGTGGGCAAACATTTGGCCCGATGGTCATACTGGGGTTGCAAAATTGTATGGGGACACGGGTAGGGAAGGCTGTGCCTCCCCAAATAGCCTGGCCCCGCCCCCTATCTGATCCCACCCACTTCCTGCCCCCCCGACTGTCCCCCTCAGAACCCACAACCCATCAGCCCCCCCTGCTCCTTTTCCCCTGACCATCCCATCCTGAGGCCCTCCCTGCCCCAACCACCACCCCCCTTGGACCTCACCTCCTATCTAAGCCCCCCTGCTCCTTGTTCCCTGACACCCCCTCCCAAGACTGCCATCCTAACTGCCCCCCAGGACTCCACCTCCTACCCAATCCCTCCATCCCCAGACCACCTCCCTGAACCTCCACCCCATCCAACCACTCACTGTCCCCTGACTGCCCCCAGGACTCCCTGTCCCTTATCCAAACCCCTCGGCCCTGGCCACCATCCCGGCCCCCTTACCATGCTGCTCAGAGCAGCGTGCCTGGAGACTGTGTGGCCCAACAAAGCTCACAGCCCTGCCCTCTTACCACGCTGCTCAAAGCATCAGGAGCTCAGGCCCCGTCGGAGCCTGCAGCGCAGCCCGGGAGCGGCGGGCCAGAGTGCTGGCAGCGCAGGGTGCTGATCCTTTCACATATCTGATACTGATCCTTCATTTCTTCATTTTCAATTTCAGGTTGTGTGAAATTGAAATCACAACCAATCAGTGGGGCAATATTACAAAACCATTTATTCTCATAAGGATTGAGTTAGATTTGTTGAAAGTTAATCACATACATATGTACACCAGGTTCTAACACACACGTTTATTTCCAATGTACACAATGATTGATCCATTAAATGAAAAAGGATTAATTGATAGACATTTTCCTTCATTTAAACATACATCATATGGCTGGATTGCATCACTATTACAAATATATCCCATTTCACGTTCTTCCATACAAGCCTCAAGTTCCACAGTTTTCTACACATTGTTCTGTTTTATGGCTCATAATTTGTGTTCTATTGTTTTCATTACACTAGCATTAACATTTAACCCTAGTGCTACAATAGGAGATATCCATTTAGTTCAGTATTATTGGCAACAGCTTCATTATTGGGATAGAACTTGACCCACCATTTCAGTGTCTTGTCTAAATTTGCACCATCATAGCAGAATCCCATAGCCATAAATGTTCAGAAGAGCCAAGATAAATAGAAACACATCTTCTACCACCTGGCTTTCATCTGAAAAACAGAAATAATGAATGACCCTTTTTCTTTTATAAGACAAATTCATCTTTTATTTTAACAAAACCTTTTAATACTAATGCAAAAAAATTCTTCCTTCTACAAATGTATACTAGTTAACATTTTTAACTCTACCTATCTCATGCTGCTAATTAACAATTATCTTATTCACCTATACTAAATGCTTGTGTCTTATATTATTCCTTAACAAATTAATATCTACATTTTCCTTAATACTGAACAGTATCCTTTTAATTATTGATAGACCTGTCATAACTAAAATATTAAACAAGAAATTTTAATTGCACTCCATAATGCTCTATGGTTGACATCAAACAATTTAACACTCCAAAGATGCTTACCCTATAATTCCATATCCTTTAATTCCTCTATGCATAAACCAAATCTGGCAATGATTTGCCATTAGCCTATGTTGATGGACATTGTCCTGTTTACAGGGATGGAAAATTGTCCTCCCACCCCATTCACAATACAAACATTTTTTGACTGCTAGTGTTATATTCACATTTATATCTGGATTTAAAATTGACAATGCTGACCCTGTATCCAAGTGACACTATAATCCCACTCTCATCTCTGGGTTATTGAGGATTACTGGGACAAAGGTCTAGGGTTCAAAAATAATTGTTTTATCCTTATGGGGAAGGCCTCCTCTTCTTTTCTACTATCTTTGCTTTCATCACTGTCTCTCTCTATATCATTCATTGTATTTTCTAATTCTTCCCTCCAATATTTCTAATAAATCCATAATTTCTTCTTCATTAAGATTGGGAAATTCACGGAACCATCCACCACCTACCATTTTCTTTTTTGTTTGTTTGTTCCACTCACTCGCTTTCTCTCTTTTTCTTTCCCTATTTATAAATAAAATTACCATTTATATATATTCAACTAACTTATTTAATTATACTATTACTTTTAATTCTATTACTATCACTAATTTATCTCTTGTTAATCTAATTTATTTCTATAATTACTGCTATCATTAAACTCATTCCATATTTATAGCTTCAGTTTAATTAGGTAGTAAATAAGTGTTATCTATTGCATACATTGCTATTATTCTATTCAACTGCATTCCACAGTTTTATATCATCATATAGTTTTTATATTTATTCCAATAAGTCCTCTACTATTGACTCCCATATTTACCAAACCAAATTTTACATTATCTATCCATCTAATACCTATGTTGTTTGATGGAGAAATACCCATTCATTTAAGTATCTGTTCTCCCAATAGTCCTGTAGGCATATACATGTCTCTTGACATATTTAAAGTAATATCTACATCTATAACTGTATTTATGAACGAAAGCAAAAATCCAGTATCCATATAGCAGAGTGTTTCAATTTCTGCTTCAATAATTCAGATTGGAACCAATGGTCTATCATATTGATCTAAATATATCTGTGATACAATTAATGGAGAGGTAGCCTCTTCTTTGGGATTCTCTATTTCACTTTCTTCGTCTGTTGTTTCTGCTCCAGATAATCTTATAAATTCATCTACTGGCATATCTGGTGTGTCTTGCTTATCTGTTCAGGGTCTAGCTGAGCACCACACTTGGGGTCCGGAAGGAATTTCCCCTTCCCATCGCCTCTAGAGTAATGCGTTGCCAGCTCCCGGTCCTGCCACCACATGTCACCAGTGTCTAGCTCTCCCACAAGCATTCTCACACGTTCCTTTCTATCACGCTCGCACACTGTGAACGTGCACGACACGCTCCAGCCGGCCACTCGCGGACCCGCTCAGCGCACGCCGCCCTCCTGCTCGCGCTGTCAGCGTGTGACCGCCGCAGCCCGCCCCGTTCTTAGCTTGGAAGCGCTCTGGCGCAAGGGCTACAACCCTTCCCACAATGCACAGCGCAACGCTCGTTTCAATAGCGCCGTGATGTAAATTTTAAACTTGGACTCACCCGCACGGGAATGCTGAGCATGCGCAGTCACGGCTGCTCTCCGCAAATGCCCCCTCCTTCCCATGGATATGTCTTTCCCCGCCCCATAACGCACAGCTCTTCTTCCACCGCCTCCCCAGCTGCTCCGTTGCTACGGTAACTAGCCCCCTCCTCACCCTGAAGTAAGATTCGGGCTCCGCCTCCTCTTGCACCGCCGGGGAACGGTCAAGCGTCTCTCTCCAATCAGCGTGTGGCTGGGCAGAGGAGGCGGGCCCCGCTGGTTGCCCGGGTGACGGGTTGATTGGTTTCGCCCCCAGCCGAGGGGCCAGTGGCGGTGCGGGCTGCGCTCAGGTAGGAGCTGCGGCCGGGTGGGGAGCGGCTGCTGGGTGACCGCTGGGGGGCGGGGGCTCGCGCTGTGCGGGCTGGGGCAGGAGGGCTGCACCCCGGGGCCAGGAAGGTGCCAGCGGCGGCGGCTCGGGTGTCGGTGGCTGTCGGGGGTTTGTGTTTCACATCAGCCACCCCTGGCCAGCCGGGAAGCGCTTCCTTCGCCTCCGCTCCCCCGCACGGGGTATCGGGAGGGCGGCCCGCGGGACGTGCCTGGCTTCAGAGCTCCTTGCTGGGTTTGCAGGGAAAGGAGGGAGGGTCCCTTGTTTCCCCGTAAAATCCTGTCTCCCCGCTGGGCAGTGGCAGAACGGGCAAAACCACTGAATGAAAGTGACACGTGCACGAAGGTCAGCTTGAAAACATTGAAACCATTATCCTGCCAGAGCTTCGGGGAGTGAACAGAACAGGGCAATTTTGAAGGGAGCTTCCCTCTTCTGTTCCTGGTTTCTGACTGTCACTCAGTATTTGAGGGTCACCCTGATCTAGGATTACAGCCATGAACACCCTGGCTAATAGCCATGATGGACCTCTCTTCCATGAATTTATCTAGTTCTTAGTTCTTTTTTTAACCCGGTTATACCTTGGTCCATCACAACATCCCATAGCAATGAGTTCCACAGGTTATTTGTGCATTACCTGAAAAAAATCAAGGTGTAGGTGCACAATGGATTTATACAATGGAATCATGTTTTCTGCCTTATTTTCTACTCCTTTCCTTTTTAGTCTTATTTGTTGGCTGCTGCTCCAATGAGCCGAAGTTCTCAGAGAGCTATCTGTGATGACTCCAAAGTCTCTTTCTAAAGTAGTAAGAACTAATTTATAATCCATCATTATATATGTAGTTGGGAGTATTTTTCCAAGGTGCATTACTTTTGCACTTTTCAGTGTTGAATTTAATCTGCCATTTTGTTGCCCACTCACCCAGTTTTTTGAGATCCCTTTCAAGATCCCTCTCGGGTCTATGATTCCATGAGAGTCATCTAGTCCAGTAGATGGATAAGAACTGGTGCCCCTAGCCTCTGTTTGTCAGAGGGGGGTGATGGATGGCAGGAGAGAGATCATTTGATCATAACCTGTTAGGTTCACTCACTCCGGGGCACCTGGCATTGGTCACTGTCGGTAGACAGAATACTGGCCTAGATGGACTGTTGGTCTGACCCAGAACGGCTTTTCTTATGGTCTTATGTTACATTCTTATGTTCAGTCTCCTGCACTCAAGGCAGGACTAAGTATTATCTAGACCATCTCTGACAAGTATTTGTTCAACCTGCTCTGAAAAATCCCCAATGATGGAGAACTGGAAAAAATGCTGAATGAAAGTCACACACATGCATTTTATTCTAGTTTAGGCAATTTATTCCAGTGCTTAACCACTCTGATCGTTAGGATGCTTTTCCTAATGTCCAATTTAAACTGCTCTTGCTGCAATTTAAGCCCATTGCTTCTTGTCCTAGCCTCAGAGATTAAGAACAATTTTTCTCCCTCCTCCTTGTAACAATTTTTTATCGACTCAAAAACTGTTATCATGTTCCCTCTCAGTCTTCTCTTCTAAACAAACTCAATTTTTTTCAATCTTCCCTCATAGGTCATGTTTTCTAGACCTTTAATCATTTGTGTTGCTCTTCGCTGGAACAAGTTCACTCAGGTTATTTGGGTGGTTTGTTCCACAATGCAATCTACTTCTCTGGTGGAGTGTTTTTGTTTGGTAAAGGTTTGGACAAAGTGTTTGTTGTTGAATGTAAAATTATTATAGGTAAGGATGCAGTGGATGAGTTTGGAGTGGGTATCTGAGGGTTGTCCATTGTCTTGTAAATATTTGAGGCAGGCAGCTATGCCACCATTGTGAGGGATATTGGTGTATAGGAAAATGATATCCAAGGTGAAAATAATTATGTTCTGAGGAAGATTGTTAATGTTGCAGAGTTTGTGGAGGAAGTCACTTTTGACCTGGAAGAAGCTGGCACTTTGCATTGTTTGAGGATTGTTTCTACAAGTCCAGATATCTTCTGGAAAGACATCCAATTTTGACTGAATGTAGTGATGGAGAATGAAAAATTCATGTAGGAATGTGGTGCAAACAGTAAATTCTTCTCACTATTAAAAATCTGCACCTTATTTCTAGTTTGAATTTTTCTCGTTTCAACTTCCAGCCATTAGCTCTTGTTTACGCCTTTGTCTAGTAGACTGAAGAACCCTCTATTTAAAAGGAATCTTCTCCCAGACTAGGTGCATTAAGAGATCACTTGATTACAATCAATCTTTTATTTGATAAGCTAACTAAATTGAGTTTGTCTGTCATTGTAAGGCAGACTTTCTAATCCTCATAACTCAAGTTAAAATTGCAAAAAGTCAAGAAATGCAAAAGCAGTCTCTCAGCTGCTGGTTGCTTGTGCAGAACAACTGTTCCTATTTGTTTCAGCATGATGTATTATTCTTTATTTTAAATTGTTTACTGTAAAATGTATACTTTTTGAAAATTGGTGAATTTATTTTTTTTATGTTTTATTTTTATTGCAGTAATGACCAAAGGTTCCACACAGGATTACAGTCTGCTTGTGCTACTGGCTGTACAAACACACAGGGAGCCATGGTGCCTTGAAGAATTTACAATTTAAACAGACAAGACCTAAACCTAGTAATAGAGATGAGATAAGCAAAATGTCAAAGGTACATGCCTAGTTGTGTGTGTTTGTTTTTACATTTTCCCCTCAATGCCATCTCCGTCCTCTTTTGCCTTTCCTCTGCCATCTTTCTGTTTCAGTTTTTAACCATGTTGATCCAGTGGGCCAGATACTAACCCCCCCAGTGTGGCCCATTTGCACTGGTCTGACAATGCAAAGGGGGCATAAAATTGAAACAAACCAGTAAAAGAGGATTCCCCTGGCATGAGGGAATTTTCAACAGGCATGGTCCCTCTACCCCAAGAAGGAGTTCAGACAGAATGTGGCTAAAGTGATCTTCCCTCCAGCAAACCATGGCTGATGTAACAACCCCACTGTTACAAATTGGCATAAGTTGCCTTCTGCATTTTTTTGATGGCTACTTCAGTGGCCATCTATACTGTGCAGGGAATATTGTGGAAAGGCTTTTACCTCCACTCTGTGATGCTGCCTTTCAACGTCAGAAGCCAGCACAGCTAATCCTTTTTTGTACTCCAAACTATATAGTATTACTATTGCATTAACACTTTTTCATTTAGTGATATGTATGGAGAAAAGGGAATGGATTCACTATATGCTTCCTTGCTTATGGACAGTATTTAATGTGGAATTCCAGAAGGTATTTCTGCTTTTTAGACAAAAGAGAATTTTAAATTGTTACATGTTACATATCCCTTTGACAAGCAAACTGAAGCATGTATGAGATTCAATAACTCAGGGTTCTACATTTCTATTAATGCATTAAGCAGGTTTTTCTGTTTAAAAAAGGTACATTCTAAGAACTGAGCCACACAATAAAAACATCCTGTTTATTGCAGAGGGGAGGGGAAACAAAGGAGTTATGAAAACATTTATATAGTAAACAGTTTGAGATATTTATTGTTCAAATTTAGCAAGGCTGAAATTTACCCTTCTCTAGATAAAGACTGAATATGTGGTTTTTATGCAAGAGATTAAACCGGGTTTGACAGATACGAGTTATACATCTATGCTAGAGGGTTTCCGGTGTGCTGACATTTCTCGAATTTAGTAAAACAAATATAGCCAATAAAGTCTTGTTTTTAGTTTTGAAAAAGTAAAAATGTTTAATACACAATTTGAAAGATGAGTGGAAAGTGGCTAGCTCAGCACTGCATACAAATATTTTTATGCAATAGACGAGAACACATTGATTTTCCATCTGAAATATATCGGCCTTTATAGTATTGCATATTTTCTTTGAGAAACAAGGTGGGTAAGAGTCTTTTTTTTTTTTTTTTAATTGGACCAACTTTTGTAAGCGAGAGAGATGCTTTTAAGCTTATACAGAACTTCTCTTTGGGTTGTGTAAGCTCAAAAGCTTGTCGCTCACCAACAGAAGTTGGTCCAAAAAAAGAGATTACCTCATCACTTTTTCTCTCTAATATCCTGAGACCAACGTGGCTACAACAACACTGCATATTTTCTTTTAGAAATATTCACATTTACATATGGGAAGGATAGTGCCGGTGTAGAGCCTATTTTATTATTATTACTAAAATTTATAGAGTACAGTGAAACCTCAATATAACGGACTAATTCGGGCGAAGGGGTGTCTGTTAAAGCCGAAAGTCCGTTATTTAATAATTTTTTAAAATCATTAAATAACAGGACTTTTGGCTTTAACAGACACCCCCCTCACCCAAATTAGTCCGTTATATAGAGGTTTTACTGATCACGGCCGTGAGTCAGCCCGCCCAGCGGCAGCCAGCAGCCCGCCCGCGGACCCGGGCGGGAGCTGTCAACTCGCCCGCCCGGCTCCCCGCAGCGGGGATCCGGGCGGGAGCTGTCAACCCCCCCGCCTGGCTCCCCGCAGCGGGGAGCCCGGCGGGAGCTGTCAACCCCCCCCCCCCCCCGCCCGGCTCCCTGCAGCGGGGAGCTGGGCGGGCGGGCTGACAGCTCCCGCCCGGTTCCCCGCAGCGGGGAGCCCGGCGGGAGCTGTCAACTCGCCCGCCCGGCTCCCCGCTGCGGGGAGCTGGGCGGGAGCCGGCAGCCAGCCAGCCCGCCCGCAGGTGGGACCTGGGCGGGAGCCGGCAGCCCCCGAATAACTGATTTCGGATGCATCGGAAATTTTGTCCGTTGCATCCGAAGTCCGTTAAATCGGGGTCCGTTAAATCGAGGGTTTACTGTAGTATCAAGTAGCACTGATCCAGGTACAAGTTCCATTCCCATTGTGGAAATTTAAAGGTAACATTATTCTATAATATTTCTAATGTTTGCATGTTATATTTCTGAAAACCATATCCTATTGTCGATTTTTTGCATAAAAAGTCAACTGACTTTAGTGAGAGTTCTGCACATAAATCTATATCAAGATATGACCTAAAGTGTAATCAAAAACAATACCTGGTAATATAAAAAGTCTGAGGATAACCATAATACAATTAAAGCTAAGTCCCTGATGAAATTGCAGGATGGTTGTCAAAAAATTGCATCCGAGTTACAGACGAGCCATGGAAAATTGTGGAAAAGTAATACTGGGCTTTATTATTGCAGTAATGAAGTACATTATTCGTTTTCTGTGATTTTTCTACTGTTGGCTTCCTGGGGCTGAAGAGCTGGGGATCCCTCTGTTGGCCCTCTGGCACGGATGAGGGGAGAATCCGCAATATCCCAAGTTAAGTAGGGTCATAATTCTAGTGTCTTTTGACCACTTGTGGGCTGACGGCGGGGAAAAAATGTTTAAAATATTTTAGTCTACAAAATATTTGTCAACCAACATTTGTAGAGATTGAGTTGTTGAATAACATTGTTTTCTTTATTTGGGAGGAAGGGGTTCTTAGTTACTGCTTATAATGTATGGATTTGCATGAGGTGTTCTTTTGCTAGATAGTATTCTGAAGTTAATGGGATGAATTTATCACAAAGCATCAAATGAATTATTTGGTGTTATTGAAGTATTATATCTTCCTAATTTGGGTCTGATTGATGATACAAACCATTCTCAGAGTGGAACTTATAGCAGTCACTCTTGACATTACATTTCTTCTTTTACGGTTATCATTCTATGTTTATATGGGAAATTGAAACTTAATTTAGCTCAAGCATACTGGCTTTTATTTCAGTGGTCTAGAGAGATCTCTTGGTTGTTTTTTTTTATAGTATTTTGAGTTTATTTACCTAAATAAAGGTGGATCTAAGACGACTGTCAGGGGTCTATATAAATTTCTTCTTGTTGCTGCCAAATCACTTCATTCTGTTTCCCTTATCTATTCTAGTTCTGGACTTCTCTAAATGAGGGACTGACTCTCTTGCCAGACTGAGGTGGTTTTGTATGGTTCACAACTGGGGACGTAGGATGAGGTCATCACTCACTTTGACTTGTAGCCTAACAGGATTTGAGTAGGGTGTGCTGAGGGGAAAAGTGTTAAATGCTTTGTCTCCCAGCGTTCAAGATATAGAAGTGGAATATGGAACATGTGGAGATTTGAAATCACACACCTATTTTGGTGGCTGATGATGTAGTGAAATTAAATCCTCAATCAAAAAGGCAACTGGCTCCAAATAACTCCAGAATAACTGTTATATCTGAAATGGTCGTATTATATGGCCCCTCGTTAGATATCAAGGACAAATTGGGCCATTTTTCTTCAGTGAAGAACACTGCCACATTCTCACTTTCCAAACCTTATCTCCCAGCAAAATCTTTCTTTGTACTAAAGTGCAATTTATATAATGAAGTTAAATCCCTTATAAAAATGCTTCTGTAATGCAGTAGCATCTGAGGAGGAGGTGGGAGCAGAGAAACTAAGTCACAAAAGTCTAGTTCCCACAATACTTGCTGTATGTGCCCAGTTTTTAAGAGATCAATTCCACATTTGGAAAAAAAAAAAGTATGTTAGCATGAGTTAAGGATAAGATGTGACTTTCCCATTACTTCCTCAGATGGTGTGTGATTGGAAAGAAAAGGTATGTGCCAATGTACAAGGAGTACAAACAAATCCCTGGTCATCTGCTTGCCGAGTGCTGTAGAATGCAACTAAGAAACAGAGAAATACTGAAAAGTCTATTCTCCCTGAAAATTTATAGGAAAAAGAAAAAGCTATGTTATCTGTTTTGTGTGTCCCAATCACTATAGTATCGGAGGAGCACTTCCAAAATATTTAAAAGTAGAAGTTGCAGTAATAATCTTTCTACTTTCTCAACCTATAGGAGAAATAACTTGACTAGTTTATATGATTTTTGTTTGTGAGTAAATGGGTGTCTTGTCAACATGTGTCAAGACATTATTGAATAAAGGCTCCATCCAAGAAATGAGTTTTGTAGTTGGTTCTGGAAGTGATACCAGTTTTTTTGTTTGTTTGTTTGGTTTGTTTTTAGGAATGTATTCCATACTCGGTCTAGCATCTGTGAAAATTTGGCATTCTGCACTAATAAGTCTCCCCTTATTGGTTGACAGTGAATTGTTCTTGTGGAACATAGCTGTAGTGGGAGATGATGATGGAAGAGGGATGGAGGATCTCTCAGGTTGCTGCGGGCCAATCCCATGGAGAGACTTCAGTATCAGGGCAGAGAATTTGTGTTGGACTTTTTATTCAGTAGAAGGCTAGTGCAGAGAGGAGCTTCTGTGTTGCTATGCACATGGGCTGCTGAATTTGTAGTAACTCTGGAGGTCACGAATCACTGTGTCCAGTCTAGAATTTCATGGGATTGGAGCACTGTTGTCTAGCGAGCAGCAGATGGAAGTGAATGTTTTTTGGTGCCATGGTTGTTTAAAAGGACCCCTTAAAGATAATGAAGACTGCATTCATATTCTGAGAAGAGATGCCTTCTGTAGTTTGGGATGTTATATGGGAAGCCGGTTCCTCAAGGATCTTCTGTCTTTCTAACAAGGCCATCCAAATCTTGCAGTAAGAAATCTGGGAGATGATGCACTTTATTTTTGTATAAAGGAGATGTAAAGCTGGATATAATCTGTATAATGTTCATACTTCAGTCCATCTTGTCTCATCAGCTCTCCCAACAATTTCATAAAGAAATTGAATAACATGGGAGAGATGATTGAGCCTTGTGGGTCTTTGCATATGAGTGTTTTGTGGCTGGAGATAGTATTTAAAGTTATTCTTTCTTTTTTAATCAGTGTTTTTTTTTAAACTTTCTTTGCATATTTGCAAGAGATGCTGCTCTCTGGGGGCTCATTCCTGTTCCCAGTTAAATAAGTGGGAATAGTATCAGGCCACATATTCTCATCTGAACGTTATCTTCTTAAATCAGTGTTAGACACTGGACATTTTCCTCTTCAAGAAAGACCAAGATATAGTATTATACCGAAGATGTGTAAAATGTTTCTTCTTTATCTTTATATGTCATACATATAATGTGCTTTGAACATTGTTGTTAAGAACACTGTGGCTTGGCTTCACCAGATTGCACACACTAAATAAGTACGTCATACATGCAGAACACAGTAGTTTTTTCTGGGGTTAATATGAGATAACATATTTAAAAATCGCACCTAGTGTCGGCAAAGATAGATATGTGGTGCTTAAAAAAGCATTAACAAAAGCATATTAGTTAATTTTGCACACAGGGATTTGTACCAATTTAACTAAATTGGTTTTTAAAATATACTTTTTGTTAAAATAGTGCAATATATGATATAGGAAAAGGTCATAGACAAACCTTATAAGGAAAGCACCACATAATGTATGCAACATGGTGCGCTTCCTGAGATAAACTTATCTTTGTGGACTAGACTGGATCAGTACTCATTCTACAGAAACTAGGACAGTCCAGATTGTGTGACTTTCCAGGACCTCTGTGACATCTGCAGCGACTGTTGTGGCTGGCCTGGGGGTCTCCTAAGCAGATCGGGCAGGATGGGGTGAGGGCCCTGGACAGTGCTTACCTGGGGGGGCTCCTTGGGAGCAATGACATGTCCCTTCCTCAGCTCCTAGCTCCATGCGCTGCCTCTTCACACAGAAACCATCCCCATAGCTCCCATTTCCTTAACCCAGTGTTATTTGGGAGTCTGTAGGATAATTGGGTCCCACATCTTTGAAGATGCGGATGTTCCAATTTTCCAGAATTTTAGGGTCTGACGGTATTGTTCTGTGCTTTGCTGTAGTCTCCAGAAAAATTTGCATGATAGTCCCTAAATAAGTGCAGCTGACATAGGGTGGTGTTGAAGTAGTGATGAAGACTGTGGTGCAGATGGAAAGGGGTATTTCTTCCTTCCTACTTCTCCCTCTTTGTTAACAGTGCCTCATACTCCTGTGATGTTGTGAGAAGTTTAAGGAACTGAGCGGTGCACCTCACGGCCCAGTAGGTAAGTCAAACGAGTGGGTAGCACATAGGTGGAACTATCTCTTTAAATCTGTTTGATACCAAGGCGGAGGAGAGTGAGGGGGAGAAAACAAACACTGCACTTACCAGTACAGTTATGGTGATGACTGTACTTTGAGCTTCTCATTAGTGCGGATGGCTGTGGCAGATCCCTAGAGATCTCTATTGAAAACAGTGGAAGCTTTAGAGCTCTTCAAAAACAGATTTCTTTTTCTGCTAGAAATTGTTAGGCAACCTATATGTGGGAGTTGTGACCATTTCTACGTAGTATTATTTGTACCATTCTAAACCACTCTCAATAAAACACAGAGATTGAAATTGATATTGCCTAATTTATCTAGTCGCATAAAGCTAAAGGTACTTTACATTTTAACGCTTAGGTTTTGTGTTCTGGAAACTACCCCACTTACAGACCAATTTTATAGTCTAAAACTGAAAACAGAATCTGTTTTGGAAAATAAATAAGAACCAGTTAACAGTCTAACAGTTGTTTTTCACAACTCAGCAGTGTTTTATAACCCAGTTTGAAACATTAATCAGCTTTAATTTTTAAATATGGATATATATGATACAGTAATGATTTTGTTTATTTGTTGTTGATTTCAGTTCTCATTTAGAATTTTTTTTAATGGATCATATTTGTATCCTCATTAAAAGTCTTTCACATGGAATATTCATGAACTTACAGCTTATTATTGTAGAGAATCATTTCATCAAGCTCAGAACTGATCTCTGTATAGCTTGGTTTAGTTTAGGTAAATTTTAGCACAGAACCCACGTTGTCCTTACATGTGTTCAGACGCTGCTATAGAGTCTTATGATTGTTTTAAATTTCAACCATATTATGTATTATGGCTTGGATGACTTATATTTCTCACTGGTTTGATGAAGATGATTGGTATGAAGGACACCAAAAAGTAAGAATTCTTTATTAAAATTACCATTTTCTGTTTTACTGTCTTACATTTTTCTTCTTTGCACTGCTGTTTCTCTGTGTTGCATATACCATTAGCATTATTTGTACTGCAGTACTGAGAATGGATCATTAATATTTATTTATATGGTCTTATATACTTATCCCAGTGGTAATGGGGTAAGTATATAATGTCATATTTTGAAGATTTTAGTATAATGTAATATGAATAATCAGCAGAACTGTATTTTTCAGTCTTGGAATTTAAGTTGCCAGATATCTGCATTTTTATTTTTTGGTTGCATACTTTAATATGTAGTAAATTTTGAAAGATGAAATTAAATGTTCCATTTTAGTCTGTTAGAGGAAATGAATGTAATTCTTAGGGTTCTAATGAACTAACTGCAGTAAAGAATAAAATAGAGTGGGGGGATATCTGAATAAGACAATATTTAAGAAATAGAGCATAGAACTTTACCTAGGGTCATCTCCATGTTGTACTCTGGACATTTGTATAGGATTTTATGGAGTGAGTGACATTATTTCAAAATAAGAAGAGTGGTTGTTATGGCAACCTTTGCAAGATGTCTTGCAAAAAATGTTTAAATGTGTTTTGATAACCATAGCTTCAGGCAAACTTGATGTATTACTGTTTTTCATAGGTTTAAGACAGGAAAATAATGAAAGCCATATATCTTTCAGTATGTTATGCCCTCTTTTAATGTAATTGTTTGGTGTCTTTTTCATATTCTTCTTTTAATGGTATATTTCTCAGCCATTAGATCATGTTGCAGCAGGAGTTGCTGGCTTCTCTGTCTTTCAGTAGTTCCTTATTAGTTAACTATATGTGTGATTTGTTAAGTGCGAATTATGTGCTCACTGCTGCAATGTAGAGCTAGAAGATTTTAATCTTTTTTTTTTCTCATTGTCATCCACTCTATCTTTTCCATCACATAGTTGCTTTTGATACAGCCTATTTCTCCAGCAGTCACTCAAGAGGTAAACTGTTGTGAAGTTAGTGGTAGCCATATCTCAGACCAATAATGCTCTAACGGCAAGCAGACAGCAGGAAGGATGCTATGCTATGCTCTGGCTGGTAACCTTCTCCTGGGAGAGGAAAACAGATTCCCTACATCCTTTTCATAGTATGGAACACACCTTGATGATATGGACTACCTACCTCTCTTTCTTATCATCTACTTTGGCTGTGCTAACAATAGCACTTGTTTTTTTTAACAATAGCAATTGTTAGCATGGCAATAGAAAGTATTTAATATGTTTAGCTGTCTTTAATTGCATTTAATGTCTGAAAACTATTAATCCTAGTATCATGTGACCAGACAGCTCTCAAAATATGTTAATTTGAAACCTGTGCTAGTGTTGACTCAAGTTGACATAACTGTTCGTATGGTTCAACATGTCTGGCTGTGTGCTGTTAGGAATATTAGTGTATATATAGTGACCACTCAAAAGCATTGGTATTAGCATTTTTTTCACTTTTCACTTTTGTTAGATGATCCTTTTTTCAGTAGCTTATAACTTTGCCAAACTAACTATTTGGGCTGAAATCTTTTATGCAGTTTTTTTTTTAAATGTTTCAGATATTTCTGAGGAGGAGGATAGGAAAAAATACATGGTCTGCCTATGTTATAAAATTCTTATAACCATTTTATTGAGAAGCATATGCTTCTCAGCAGGGACTCAAAATTTTGGCAGGTAAGTCTGGTGGAAAAAAATGTTAAGTAATCATGTAATCAAAGACCATACCATAAACATATGTGCAAAGGTGCTATATAAACTTGCTTGGGCAACCATCTGGCATTTCCTATTTCTTGAAGAGGTAATTTTGACTGACATTAAAAATACTTAAGTATTTTAAAGTAAAAGACTGAAGTAAAAGACTTCATATTAGGGACTGGAGAGTGGAAGAAGTTCTAAGTTGGAGTGTCTGATTTATAAGGTGGCATAGTGTTCTTGTGGTTTATTTTTACCGCTCTTTCATTTCTCCTGTGTTGATGATTCCCTGGAAGTCACAAGGGGCTTTGTACTTTTTTCCAAAATAGAATTTTTCAGCTACTTGGCTTATCCTCTGTAATCAATAGTACCAATAGAAGCCCGTGTTATTGGACAAGATATACTGTCTAATCAAGAATCAGAGAGGTAGCCGTGTTAGTCTGGAATAGCAGAGGTAACAAAGTCCTGTCTAATCAGGCTCTCATCCCCATTGGTGAAGTACTGCCAAATCAAGTGTAGCTAGAGGTGCACAACCTTTCCAATAATGCAGTGTCAACATTCTAGGAGGCTGAGGATCAGACATAGGTTTTCATATTTTAATCTGTTGCAAATACACACAATTACATATTTATGTCAAACATGCTGTATGTTGTATGCAGCAGTTGACAAACTATATGTAGAAGTCTGCAAAATATCAGTGGGATGTTTGTCTCCTCAAGTCTGTTTTTATGTTTGAGGCAGTTACGCGCATTATGAAAGGCAAGTCTTATTCTGCAGAGTAAATGTGATACTTTTATTGTTCAGAGGCATAAAAAATGCTTTTAACAAAGATTATACAAATATTATCCATCCCTTTTACTTACCGTAGATGGCTACTTATCATCCAATAGACATTTATAGAAATTTAGTAAATTCCCATTATTAAAGTTGCATCGAAACATTGTAACTCAATCAGTTCTAGCAGAACTTTAGCCTGTGTGAGTGTGTTGTTTTATTATTTGGTTCTGCTTAAAATGGGCCTGAAAACATTTAAACACCTTTTGTTCCTTTGAGAAAGCTTTGCATTTTGAAGCTTCTTGCTCCAATTGGCATAGGGATGTCAGATACTCACACTTTGATTCTTGAGCTTTTGTTGGTAAGTTGGAAATTAGGAATTGTCATTCCACTGAAACTGTCTGTGTAAAAGCTCGTGGTTGCAAGCAAAGGTTTCTAATCCCCAAAGACTGTTAATTAGCAGAATTAGGCTGAAATTCCTATCTAGCCCAAACAAAAACTCTGTTCTTTCCTTTGCTCATTCTCAATAGTTCCCTGCTTCTTCAAAGGTATGAGAAAGTTATAGGCAGTCTGGGGGACCATGGATGGTACACCACAGACATAAAAAGCTTTTCCTGTCTGTCTTAGTGATACTGATTCACACTGGATAAACACATTAGCTGGATAGTTCTACTAAAATGGTCAGCAATAAAGTAGTTTAACTATATTTAACATTTTAACTGTCATCGTTAGGTTACAGAACTGAAATCCTATTGAGAAGTGTGGTGCATTTAACACTTATTTTAGAGCAGCACAGTCACCAAATATCAAAAATCACCCTTTATTGTGACTGTGATAATAAATGAAAAGCATATTAGTGGTCCGGTAAAGCTTTGCAAGGCTTTGAGCTGTTGTTCAAGGCAGTGGGTTTACAGTTTCAGTCAGACTGCATTAGATCAAGTCATTTTCAGAAGGCCATTTTCACTTCCACAAGGGCTAGGAATGTGATGCACCATATCCAGAACTGGAAATTCATGAGATTTGTTTGCCACCATATGCAAAGCAGAACTTTTGCCCCTTTTGATTGGTGTGTGCCTAATGAGATAGTTATCATTAATGTCTACTTTAAAGGAGAGCCCACCTCCTATTCGGAAACACAAAATATTTTTAATAAGCCGTCATTTGTTGTAGCTGATTTTTGCCATCTATTGCTAATTTTCTAACCTTCCCTTCTTAGCTGAGGTTACAATGAAGTTGTTAACTAAACAGCATCACATAACTGTTTTCGGTCAATATTTTGACCTTTCATGGTTGGATTCCACAATAATTTATGATATAGAGAAGGATTAAAGTAAGGTAGAGCAGCTGGGAAGCACAGCTCATTCTACTTTGCTAAAAACATCACCCTTCTCCTCTGCTGGTTTGTGTGGTTTTTTTTTTTAATTATTATTATTATTATTATTTTTAAAGTACTGCTTCCTCACAACTCCCCATTTTCCATGGTTAGTTGAGTGAGAACTCCTTCTATTTCCAGCTACTTCAACAGCTGGCAGAGATGGTGGATTTACCTTTTAGCCATGGGCAAAGGACATTGATTCATATTAATGTTAAATATATGAGCAGTCTCAAAACCCCGTCTAATATAGGTTCTATCAGTTTGCATATGGGATTTGGTGGGAATGCTGGTGAAGTCTCATTAAGTTGCCTTCCTTCGATCCTATTGGCCAGATCGCAGAGGGATCAGCTAGAATACATCCAGAGGCTTGCATGCTGGAGCAGCATCTTTCACCCTGTGATAGCATTCATTGTGTACTTCCGCTCTCATCGGCTCATTTCAGTTGGTGTGCTGTACCCAATGCTGTGGGGTTGGTTAGTATGGAGTGGTACTTTTACACAGAGTACAAGGATTGCATATGTACTCAACCTGTGCATGTGTGCCAGAGCTGGCGACAGAAATTTTGGGGCCCCGTACTCTGATCGTTTGTGCCCCCCTCCCCCCTCCCGGCCGGTCTCCCGCCGCCCACGCCCTGCCCCGCCTGGGCCTACATGGGTCGCCCACTGGGTCCCGCTGCTCCGGACGCGACTCGCTGTGAGGGGAAGATGGAGCGACGCGCCCCCTTACGTCCGGAGTCCGATACAGCTGTACCCATAGTACCCCTCTGTCGCCGTCCCTGTGTCCACCGCCACACAAAATCTGGAGTCCTGTCCATTTATCCCTTGCAGCAAAATCTTAGGGTGCTCTGCCTTGCACTGTTCCTTGGGGGACATGTTCTGCTGATGGGCTGAGACGTAACGAACCAAAAAGGGGGCCAGGGATGGGGCTAAGGGACTGAAGTTTCAGAGCAAGGGAAGGGGGTGCAATTTAAGCTCATATATAGCATGCTTCACAACTGACCAGTTGTTGCTAGCTTTAGGGCAGAATTAGGCTTGTGCTAGCGGGGAGAGGACTGAGGAAATGTTTGGGCCCTGACGCTCCTGATCCAATCCCCTATGGGCTCCTAGGGGATCCCCCAATGCTCCCTGGAAACCCTCTGCTAACCCCTTGAGTGCCATTCCACCAGGTGCTCCCTAACCCCCTTCCCTCAGTGCTCCCTGGGAGCCGCCTGGCAACCTCTCAAGGTCCCCTCTCCCAATGCTCCCTGGGGCCCCCTGCCACCCCTCAGGGGCCCCCTCCCAAGCTCTCTGGGAACCCCCTGCCAGTGCCAACCCCCCAGAGACACCCCTCCCAATGCTCCCTAACCCTCTGCCAGCCCTCAGGGCCCCCTCTCCCAAGCTCACTGGCAATCCCCTACCAGCCACGGACCCCTCCCTCAATGTTTCTTCTCTAGCCTCTCCCCCTGTTCCCACGCTCCGCTCCGCCTGGTGAAAGGTAACAGACAAGGGAAAATTCCCGTCAGCAATGCGACTTGAGCTACTCGATGCCCCATAGGTTGAGACCCTTGTCAGTCTCCCGCTTTCTATCAATTAGAATTCTTCCCCAGATCAGAGGGCGGCGACAGACCGGGACAGCTTGCTCTCCACAAGCCATTGGTTTGCCGAGGTGCCACTCCGAAACCTCCCAGTAACTGATCAATTTAGTTACCTGTCAACCAAAGCTAAACTGCTAACCTATTGGCCCTGGGAGAAAGAGGTGGGGATTATTCTCTTCCATCACAGAGGATGGAAAGCTTTTCTGCACTTGATAGGTGATGAGACCTGTCTATCAATTCCTCTTGCAATTGCTATTGGTCTCAGGAATAAGGGGAGTCCCGCCCCCTGTGCCCTGCCACTCAGTCTTTTTCAACGTAGTAGGTGGGAAATCTTGTCCATTAACTATACTCGGTGGCTATTGGCTAATCGTTTAAAAGTCGTGGTTTATATCCCCGCCCCCACTCTCCCTTCTCTCGGATCTGCAGTTTGTTCTCTCTCGGCTGTTTGGTGGGAGCTCCGATTGGAGGATGTGGCTCGGTAGGCGGGCCTGACTATACCTTCTCGGGGCGGGATTGGTAGGTGGGGAGGAGGGCGGAGCCGTCTGTCAGTCAATCAATCTGTCCGTCCCTCTGGTCCGGGCGGCCGGCGGGGGAGGTGGTGGTTCCATGGCAGCTGCGGTGCCCGGCGCCCCCGCCCGCCGCCGCTCTTCAGGCCCGGCTACAAGGGGGGATGACTACGGGTACAGCTGTATACCGGGCCCTGGACTTAAGGGGGCCCCCCTCAAGTCCGGGGCCCGGTACAGCTGTACCCGTAGTACCCCGTCGCCGGCCCTGGTGTGTGCACAAGAGGAAAGTGTGTGTGTGTGTGTGCGCATGTGTGAGAGAGAGAGAGCTCTCCTTGTGCTGTCTTCCTCCTCAGTAGAGCGAAGCGTAATCACTTGAAAGTGAGTGCTATGTAACTTGTATTTTATTTTTTGTGAGGTTTACATTATGAAGCAAATGTTTTATTTTCTGTTGAAAACACTTTGTTCTTCTTGTAATTTTTTTCAGCTTTAGTTAGCTAGATCCTCTTATTTCACTTATTTTCAACCTTAACCCTACTTTAAAAAATGATTCCTTAATGCTTCGCCTCTATTTCAAATGGACTCTTATGGAAATTTTTGAAACATAGTTTCAGAACTCTCTTTTTGGGGACGTTTGGGGTCAAAAATTAAAACAAACTATTATGACATACAATGTGCCATGTGAAATGTCAGGGGGGCTTGGCTTTTTGGAGCTATGGGAGGAAGTATTTACAATCAGTCCTAACTAAAAGCTAAACGCAACTGCATCTCTAAGTATTATAAATAATCTATGTGCTTTGTAATTACATTTAGAATCTCACAAGTTCTCTTTAGTAATGAATTTTGTGAATGTAGTGAGTGAGCAAGCACAGTTGATGGGGGTGAAGGCAAAGATGACATAATAAAGTGTACATTTTTCATTTTTTGACAAATATGTTTTAGTTTTAATTTATAATACTTCATACTATACATTATTTTACAAAATGTACTACTGTAAATGTGAAGACTTAATGAGATCTCACTACAGCATTTTGCTCTTAAGCTCTGTACTGAGAATTTAGCAGACTGGATATATATTAATGTGAGAATTATGAAGTATGTGGAATAGTAAAATGCAACTCATAAAGATTCTGCTGTATCAGTCAGTATTTTACATGTGCAGTTTTTAGGTTGCTAACACAAACCTTAGTATAGAATTTAATAATATATGCAAATTTCAATCTAAATGGACCATCCCTTTAGAATTAAAAATATTGACTTCCTTAGACAATTAATTGTTTTGTTCAACCCTAGAAGAAATTCAAAATGATCTGGACAAACAGGAGAAATGGTCTGAAGTAAACAGAATGAAATTCAGTAAGGACAAATGCAAACAATTCCACTTGGAAAGGATCAGCCAGTTGCACATATACAAAATGGGAAATGACTGTCTAGGAAGGAGTACTGCAGAAATGGATCAGGCATCATAGTGGATGACAAGCTAAATATGAGTCGAGGGTAACACTGGTGCAAAAAAAAAAAAAGAAACATCATTCTGGGATGTATTAGCAGGAGTGTTGTAAGCAAGACATGAGAAGTACTTCTTCCGCTCTACTCCGTGCTGATTAGTCCTCAACTGGTGTAGTGTGTCTAGTTCTGGGCATCACATTTCAGGAAGGATATGGACAAATTGGAGAAAGTCCAGAGAAGAGCAACAAAAATTATTAAAGGTCTGTGTAACAGGGCGCACACTCACCCCTGCGGCACCTCCCGCTGGTCGTTGGGGGAATCAGCTCCTTCAGCGTCCAGAGCGCCCTCCGCAGGTTGATGCCCCGCTCCTTTGCTGGCCCCGTGTCCCTCCCGGACCCCGGTGCCCTTCAACTGTGGGTGCTGCACCCCTGCAGTACCCCCTTTGGTGCGAGGGTCTCCCCTCCCCAGGGGAACCCTCTACCCCCTATCCCCACCTTGCCTCAGAATGTGCCACTGTCAGTCACCACTTGCCCCCACTCGCTGGGGCGGACTGCAGTATCATGGCTTCTCATCACAGGCAAGGAGGGTTGGCCTGCTGTCGCTATCTCCAGCCCTGGGTTGCCCCCTGCAATCCTAGTACTCCTGGGTCGGGCCTTGTGTCAGGCCCAGAGCTCTCGGCTAGAGCCTGCCCAGCTCCTTCTGCCCTGTCCCAGCTCTGCCCTAACCCAGGTACCTAGCTCAAGCCCCTGCAGTCAGGCCTGTCTCCCCTCTGAATGCAGAGGAGACTGTCCTCTTCTAGGCCCCTGCCTCCTAGCCTTTATACAGGCCTGTGTTTGGGGCGTGGCCACCCAGCTGGGCCTAATGCCCAATCAGGCCTGAAAAGCCTGCTGGCTCCTAGCCTTAACCCCCTCCTTGGGCTATTTCAACCCCCTTTTTGGGCTTCCCCAAGCCCCTTCCGGTAGGCGGCAGGTGGTCATCCCGCCACAGTCTAGAAAATAGGACCCAAGAGGGAAGATGGAAAAAATTGGGTTTGTTTAGTCTGGAGAAGAGAAAACTGAGGGATGACATAAGTTGTCAAGTACGTATAAGATTGTTATAAGTTGGAGGGAGAAATGTTGTTCTCCTTAACCTCTGAGAATAGGACAAGAAGAAACGAACTTAAATTGCACCAAGGACAGTTTAGGTTGGACATTAGGAAAAATGTCCTAGCTGTCAGGGTGATTAAGCACTGGAATAAATTGTGTAAAAAGGTTATGGAATCTTCATCTCTGAAGGTTTTAAACCACAGTTTAAACAAACACCTGTCAGAGATGGTATAGATAATACTTAGTCCTGCCTTGAGTTCCAGGGTTTGGACTGGATGATGTCTTGAGGCCACTTCCAGTCCTACAATGCTATGAATTAAGAGATTAAATTCATTTATTGGCTTTCAGGTTGTACATGTGTCCTGAATATTTGTATTCAGCCCTGGAACCCTGTACTATCCCTTCTAGAACCAGAACGTTTAACATGTGAAGATCAGTTGGGACTTAATTTTTCTTTGCAGCCTGCAGTTCCTTTGGAAGAGGAGTAGTTTACCAATTGCACCGTTATTCCTATGTGAGGCTTATTCCCGCTGAGGCTAAGGGAGAGTGGAAGTGTGTGGAAAGGCTGACTGGACACTTACCCAGACATCAGGATGGATAAAACCTTTTGTATGGTGTTTGTACAGATGTACTAGCACATGGGGCTCCTAGGGACTGTGCTAATCCTATATAATAAAAGGCCAGAGGATGTTTGTCCAAAGCCGTCATGCTCAGTAGAGACGGCCCGGACAAACGGCATGCTGGGAGTTGTAGTTTGGCGGCACAAAATGGCCACCGCGCGTGCGCCGCACGGAAGCCATAGAGACGGCTCGGACAGACAGCCTGCTGGGAGTTGTAGTTCGGCAGCACAAAATGGCCGCCGTGCGTGCGCCGCCACGAGCCGTAGAGACGGCCCAGACAAACAGCATTAAGCACTTTGGCCCGTGTACACTGGCTGTTACACTAGTACAAATAATAATACATTTATTTTAAAAAATCACTTGTTATTAAATTAGATTCAATTTAATAATAAACCTATTTTAAAATTTAATTTGAAATTATGACAACCTATGTTAAGGCTTAAATTAACTGTAATTATTAAAATAATTTAAGTTAGATAAAATAGTATTAAGCAATACATGTTTGCTTCCAAGTTTCATTGTAAGTTAAACCATTGAACTGGTAGAGGTCACAAGCTAAGCACCTGGAACTGGAGTTTGTTGAAGTGCTCAATCAGCTTTTGATGCTAAGTAGTCCCTACTGGAGGTGCAGAAAGAATATTTTCTTCATTTCAGTTTATTCAGCTAGTTCATTCAAAGTTAAGAAACTGATTAGGAATTGTAAATGCAGAAAAACTTGTTTTCCTCTTCCAATCTGTGAATAAAAACTAGGTGTGTCAGGATAGGATCTACTAGTTTTAGAATCTTGAAGGATATCGTGATCAGAAACAATCAGCTCAATTCTCTAACTACAGATAATACTTACTTGATAGAGACGGGTGATTTTTTTTTTTTTTTTTTAGAAAATAGTAAATTTGCAAGAAAATTTATTTTTCAGGGCACCAAATTTCACAAATTTGGGTCGAATTAAGCTCATTGTTTCAGCTGAGGGAGGGAAAGACTTTTTTTCTTTTTCCTTTTTTTTTAAAGTCAGAACCGTTCCTCTCAGCCATTTTGAAATAAATTATTTTGACTTTTTGTTTTGAAATGTTTTGATTCAGCCTGTTAACCAAAAAGTCATCTATTCACTTAGCTCTATTTCTACTAATTACTTGGGTTAAAATGCAAATAATGTTTGGACCAACTTTTTGACCATCATTTTTACTATGTATCCAGCATGTTTAATGTAGCTTTATTTAACTAATGAAAAAACTTTAAATTGTTGTTTTTGAGCATTTTTAACTGAACTCAATCTTCCATTAAAAAAGAGCTTGACAGAAATAAAAATAAATTAATTATCATCTGGTAAATAAAAAATGCATCAGTCATCATTTTCTAACATAAGAAAGTGTAAAATTTCAGAATCCAAATAAATGTAAATTAATCTATAGAATTGCTTAAATAAACTTCTGTAGTTATAATGTATCCCCCTGATTAACCAAAAAGGAAAAAAAGAAGCATCAAATTTAATATAAAGGCTATATAGTAGTTACAAAGCAACAGGTTTTAATTATTACCAACCAATGAGAATCAACTTTCTTTAAGATAACTGAAAAAAATGCAAAACAAAATTAAAATCAATTATTTTAATTAACATTTCCTGCTTGGTGATTTTTAATCATGATTTAAATCAATCTTTCTGTCAGAGACCCCTGGATTTCCCAGTAATTTTAGGACATCCATGTTAGAGACAGACCCCGTGCCTCTTCTATGTGCCAACAGACTCTTCCCTTGTAAGAGATGATGCACCTGAAACTGTGTGGTTCACAGTGCATGTTTTCTTCTCCCTTTAATTTTTATACAGAGGTGGGTATCAAGGCCCTCTGTCTTTTAGCAGATATCATCCCTATATCTCTATCAGAAGTATGAACTAGATCTTTTAATTGTTATGTTGTCGTTGACATGCTGCCAAAAAATATTTGTAGCACACAAAAGCAACTGTTTGGATTCAGAAGTTTTATTTTTGAGTCTCTATATGTATGCCAAATGTAAATTATTAAAAGCAGACATTTCCTATATGGTCAACACAATAATTCTCGTTTAGTATTTTTAAGTTTCCCAACAGCTGGGAATAATAAATTTTGTTTGCATAATTGGTGGTCGGTGACAAGGGAGTCAATAGAAGGGGAGAGGCATTCTATATGGTGATTGATAAAATGGGGCTTTGGCTAATCAGTATCCCTTTTTATAAGTGTATCATAAAGATATAGTATATTCACATTCATGCACTCACACAATAATATATATCCGTATAAAGGTGACATATATATTGTGTGAGTATATCAAGGTGTGTGTGTCTGTCTGTCCTCTGTCTCTCACTCTCTATAGATAGATATAGACACACACACATACACCCTGATAAATAAAGGATGCTGTACTGTGCCATTTATGCGTCTTCACTGGACTTGAAAAGGCTACAGTTTTGCAAATAGCGGTGTGGTGCAATCTTGAAATACAGCAAATAAATGAAATACACAGAGTACAAGTGAAAGAGCAAAAAGACTTGGATTAAAATTAAAATGGTACCTCTTAAAGAGCTGCAGTTGCCAGGCTACTGACACTGCCGTTTTGTGTGTTTGATGTTACACAATGCTCAGGCTTTTCTTCTTCATCCTTTAGTAAGTCTGCATTATGCTTTGAACATCAGGGTTTAGTTCCTTCATCTGTGAGTAAAGTGATTTCTTTCTACATCCAGATCAAGAGATGGTATATTTTGGGAGCTGCAAGGTTTTGGAATGGACATGGAAATTCTTAAGTGGTTCACAAAAAATGATACCTATTCTAAGGTAGGGATAACAATAGGCATGTATCCATAAATAATTATGTAGCTGTAACCATTTATACAATCATTTTTGTCATATGGCTTTATATTATTTAATAATAGTATCTCTAAGGTAAACAGACTTTCAGTTTAATGCTAGTTTCTATATTTAGTAACTAGGAAGGACTTTTTTCAACTGGCATGAGCAGAAACAAAGTGAGAAAAAGCTTGGTTTTTTTTCTCTCTATCTCCTAGGAAACTGCAGACATTCTTTAATAATAGCTTCCTTAGTACTGTGTACATTTTACAGAATTTTTGAGTAAGCAAAATTTTTCTGCATAATTTACATGCTATATATAAATAGAAAATCATTTGTATTTTGAATAGAAATGATGAGTTTAACAGAGGATGACTGAAAAATCAACATTGCTAAAGATGTAACGTAACAGTTTGGATATATATTTATATTGTTTTTCTAATTTGCTGCCATTTTGTTCACGGTGATGTTCTGATGAATGCTGCTTTCTGTCTCATACTGTGAGCATGTTTGACAGAAACCTGCAATGTCTGAAAAAATCTGCAGAATACTGGCCTGATGCTGCGTGGTGTTAAGAAGAGACCTAACAATCCTTGTAAAATATGGTTTAAGTTCTTACTAGCTGTAATAGATTTCAGACCAAATACTTCCTTTATCATGAAATAAAACTAAAGTATTTTTCACACAGACAGTGTCATGGAAACTCTATAAATTACCCTCCCCCCAAAAAAAAAAAAATCAGCAATTTTACAAAAGATACTAGAGAGTAAAGTTTGAAGTACTATCCATTGTAGCTCAGAGTAAATCATAATATATTCTAAAAACATAGATTTAAATGTAACTGCAAATCAAAAATAGTAAAAACAACCGTGAAAGGATTTAATACAGGAATGATGCTGTTTAAGCTTGTGCGATTATCTCAATAAAATAGTAATAAATCTTTATACATTTTTCCTTTTAAATGTGCTGTTAAGAACATAATTTCATTTTGAGAATATATTTTAAGAACACCACTGATTTAGGAAAGTCAAAAAAATATAATATGCTCAAATGACCTGGTTCATCTTGTTGCTGAGTCTCTCTATGAAGAGATAGGAAATATACATTTTAAAATTACTTTTTGCCTTTTTATAAACATATTCAGAAAGGAGAAAGTACAGCCAAATTCATGTTGCAAATAGAAGCACAGTAATAAATGTGATGTATATTTTATGAAATGGACACACACACATTGAACTAAACTGAAAATACAAACTCATTTCACAGCTATCCGATGACAATGATTCTTGGTCACCATTAACCTGACCTTCATTCATGCCAGCAACCTAAAGACTTTGCATCCCATTAATGATACATTCAGCTACCCAGACTTCTTTGTATCATTTAAAAATACAAAGTACTATGTACAATACACCATGTAAGCATGTTGAAGGAAAAAGTGTTGCTGTCTCTAATGCATAATTGCTGTTTTCTTGTGGTTGATGAGGGTAATCTTCAGCCCAGTGTAAGAACCCCTTCCTCTCCCTACATGAGCTCTGGAATGGAGCTTTAAGCCTTGTAAAGGCCTAAAGACAGGGAGACTTCCATTTATATTTTTATGCTGACTGAATTTCAGTGAGCCAGGGTATAATCAAGGGAAAGGGAACAAGATGTTGTTCAAATGAAAGCATTACTTTTAATACTTTACATTTCAAATGCTTTAACTGTTTGTTTTTCCATCTTTTCTGGATCTTTAATAAAAGATTAAAAGGATTTTTAATAGTGTGTTTGCCATGGTACTAAGCAGGCTGAGATCTCTTTATACCAAACTCTGGATCTTGTTTAACACAGTTTAATGTTGGACAGTGACTGGGTTATTTAACACCCTTGGCTCATTTATTCCATCTAACTTAGTATAACAGATCCCTTGCCCAAAGGGTTACACCACTCCAGGGTTGCACCACTCCAAGGCACTCTACTCCTGACAGCGGTCGCCAATCCTCTTTGCTCCCAATCCCACATGGCTGTAGCTACCAGGCCTCCCTTCCTGTAATAATGATGTTGGTTCTGGCACTTTCTGCAGAATTAAAAAGTTGACATTGCATCAGATGACATTTAGTTTGTATTTGAGAGGTTATCTTTGTATTAGAGCTAGAGACTTTAACTTGTTTGTGTGTTTTTTTTTTAATGAAAGCTTAGATACTGCAGAAACTGATGGCCCATACTTGAGGAAAGATTCCTCCTTGCCCTATGTGAGTAGATTTTGCAAGCCACAGGGTGCACCATTTCTTAAGGAATCTTTTCTCCAAGCTTCCCAGTCTGATTTCATACTTTCCCTATTGCAATGGGTTGCATGCTAAAGTAATATTAGGACAGTCCTAATGTGGAAAATAAACTCCCTCTAATGTGATGGTACAGATCCTTAGTTATATACCCATATTTTGCATTGGTGCTATTTATTTCCTTTGCTTTGACTTTACTATGTCAATGATTAACAAATAGTAATTAGTACTCAATCTCCCCCCACTTTAAATACTTGAAGTCCCCAGTACTATAATTTCTCTGATGGCTTGTCTACACTTGTAAGTTTTGTTGCCAAAAACTGGCTTTTGGAGACACAACAGTGATAGCATGCACACTACAAGGTCACTTTAAAAAAAAAACACAAATCCCATAGTTTTGGCAACAAAAAACTTCCACATCTGCGAGAGACTTTTGTCTTTTCCCCTTCCTTTATTGTTGACAAACAGGCTGTGTAGACACCACAGGTGGGTTTTTTTTTTCTCTCCAATTTTATTGGCCTCTACAAAGTATCCCACAATTCCCATGCTGCTGCTTTGGTCAGCGGTTTGACCTCTGCTGTCCTGCAGCCAACCTCTCCTTCCCCCTCTGCAAGGCCCGGGACTCTTAAATTTCATTTTTCTGCTTGTTGGCTTCCCAGAAGGGCTTCCCAGGTGAGCATGGCTGGTTATCGCCCCAAACACGCTCTGGCTTGGACCACCACCAAGTTGTTGGATCTGATCAGTGTATGGGGAGAGGAGTCTGTTCAGTTGCAACTGCAAGTGAGCCGCAGGAATGGGACACACATGGGCAAATTTTGCAAGGCTTATGCGAATAGGACTGTGATCAGGACATGCAGCAGTGCAAAGCGAAGATAAAGGAGCTGAGGCAGGCGTGACATAAGGCGTGGGAGGCAAACCGTTGGTCTGGTGGTTTACTGTAAGACCTGCCGCTTCTATAAGGAGGTGAATGCCACCTCCATTGCCAATAGCCCCGTGGATATTTTGCAGGCAGCAGAAGGGGGGGGGGGAAGTAACCCGCAGACTGAAATTCTGGATGAAGAAGTTGAGCTAGAAGAGGATGTGGTGCTCCCAATGGGGTCGCCTGTGAATCAGGCGCTCAGGAACTTTTCTCCACTCGAGAAACGGGAAAAGGAAGCAGATGAGACTCTGGGTAA
Organism: Sternotherus odoratus; assembly: GCA_032164245.1. Lineage (NCBI taxonomy): Eukaryota > Metazoa > Chordata > Testudines > Kinosternidae > Sternotherus > Sternotherus odoratus. The sequence goes on from JAVMKO010000004.1 coordinate 60,732,722, forward strand.
GTTGTTGTGGCTTGTGTAGGGAATTAAAAAGTGGGAGGCAGGTAGTATTTTCTGTGAGCTGGACATTGTCCTGTGTAACTAATCTGCATGGTCAAGCAGGTTGTCAGTGGACATTAGGACCTGCAGGGAATCCACCAGAGAGATGCTCTGGAAAGTTTCCAAGAGCTTTTTCTTAATCCTCTGCTGCAGATTCCAAAGGATTACAGGCTTGTTAGTTCTCCCATTGTAGGAAACTATACCACGCCATTCAGCAGTTACTGGAGCTGGGGCCAAAGCAGCACATAGCTGAGCTGTATATAGACTGGGGTGAAAGCTGCAAGCAGTCAGCAGCTGAGCCCTGGTTTCTCTGGTTACCCGCAGCAGTGAGATGTTAACCAGCAGGTTGGCCACCTGTGAAAAAATGTGGGATAATTTTAGAATGAGTTCCCTGCAGAGCTGTCCTGCAAGCCATGACCTTTTTGTCCATAAGCACAACCCCCTTCCCCCCACTCCCGAGACTCACCAAGATTGGGGTGCTCGTGGAGCTGTGTGCCTGCCTAGAGTCTCAGACAGAAAGTGATGTGTATTAGCAAAATGCCCCTTTTACTAAAATGTTTCAATCATCTGCTGGAATGTAACAATCCCTCTTCTGTTCAGCACAGACTTTGAAGACCATGTCAGGCACCCTTGTAGACCGGTTGCGGCAGATAAGAAAAAAAAACCCTAGATGCAGCAAAGAAGACATCTTCCACGAGATTCTTCAGCACAATGAGAGACAGACCAACAGGGCTGGTGCAAGAATATTTTGTGCCTTAGGCGAAACTTCCACCTTGTGCCCCCCTGGAGTATCGCTTATTATAAACTTTCAAAATACTTTCAAAAATACACCTTTTTAGTCACATATTATTCCTTCTTCCATTCTTTCATATCAAAATCTACTACATTTTATTCTACCTTTTAGAATATCAAATTGTTATTAATAAAATTTATAAAATGAGAATGGTGGATACTCCATCATACAGCAGCTGACAGTATCAGTATGACAAATTTCAACAACTTACGCGTGCATCGTGTGACAGATCGCCTTCTCACCCCTCTTCAAACACAGGCAGGAAACTCTTCTTAGGCTCCAACAGTGCTCTTTATTTCACAGTGCAAGGCCCCACCACCAATATACACAGCTTTATAGCTTACAACTCTATATAGTTCAGCTCTACACACAGCTCTTTCTCTATCCTTCTCTCTCACTCCTCCACACTACCATACCACCACCACCACACTGGGCTTCCTGCCTGGCAGGCTTATATTCTGCTGAGGAGGCCGCTAGGTGCAGCTCATCCAGCCTGAGCCTTCTGCAGCCCAGGTGGCTGATTAGGCTTTCTGCAAGGGAGGTTTGCAGAGGGCTTTTCTCCCTCTTAAAGGGACGGCAGGCTGGGTCAGGCCCACCCTGCCACAATATTCACGCACAAACATATACACTCAAATACTTAACATAAACACTCAATTGACACAAAGTATTAGTGGAATGATGCAGCAGTACTTGCCAGAATTGTGGATTTGAAACAACTCAACAAAAATAGTTAACCTCAGTTGACAACCTCCCCAAACTAGTAAACTTATCATTATAAACAGCCTGTCAGAATGGGTAATAGCTGCACGTGATGAGAAAACATTGCCACTTTGTACTGTAGTGAAGCAGTACACTTGTGCCCACAACGCAGAGCTTGTGTAGGCTATAGCTGTAATGTACGAGAGAACAACAAGTTAAAATGCACGTTCAGTGACATTCCTCTTCTTTATTCATTCGTTTTCCAGCAATAGTGTTAAAAAAAAAATTGGGCACTGCTTTTTGGCGCCCCCAAATCTAATTGGCGCCCCCAAATAATTAGCCCATTAAAAATGGTTTAAAAATTCAAGAAAAAAAAATCAGGACAAATATGTTGCTTAATTTGTTTTACAGTGAGATGTTTGGCACATAATGTATTTTAACCACACATTTTTGTGGGGAATTAGATTTAAGAATAGAAAATGTTGAATATTACTACAGGAGATTACAAAAAGAAATACTGGGACAGTTCTCGGGTGTTTTAAATCAGCATAGCTCTGTTGTCTTCAATTGCCTCTTCCTGCATGTACGTTTGCCAATGACATTAAACCCCTTTCCTTGCATAGTACGAATATCTGTGTGGTTTTAATCCTGGTATATTCATTGTATATCAGAAAACATATAACCTTGATTTATAAAATTTAAGGATATATTTTAAACATGCTGTTGAATGAAAGTGCATTGTTGGCTCATTTAAAAAAGTCTCCTGTCTATATTTCTCAGTTCCATAAATTTGTTTTTTTTTATAGGCAAAGATGTCACAGGTTAAGCAAGTGGGCCTTTTAGCTGCTGGATGTCAGCCTTGGAACAAAGATGTATGTGCTGCTAGTGGCGACAGATTTGCTTATTGTGCCACTCTTGCTATTTATATTTACCAGGTAAGACGACTTTTTTCTCAATAGACTATTTACTTTAGAACATTGTTCTTTGCTTTCTGCTTCGCTTTCATCCCTTTCATGAAATGTTCTTGTAGTAGTTTTGAATTGTGATTATAGTCAGAAAGGTGACTGTGTAGAACACAGATCATTTTACTCAACAGATCTACTCCAAAACATTTTTAAAAATTGTTACAATTTGTTACTCAGGTCTGCATTGCAGAGCCAGTGTAGATATGAGAGACAGAGCAAGATTCCATGCTGGCTTGTGCATCACCAAGAACTGTGTAGCACTGATAAGGAAATGTCAGGATTAGATTTACCTGTGCACTCTCCCTTAGATGGAACATAGTGGGGCAACAGGAAGTGGGCCTACTAGGGTTCCTGGTGTACTCTGATGAGACTGAGCTGGTGTGGGATGTGTGCAAGCTGCATTTTTTTTATATTAACTTTAATACCCCCCCCCCCCCCCGTTTTAAATCCATATTTGGTTTGGGAGTGTAACAATTGTTCAACAGCCTGCACACACACACACACCACCACCACCACCACCACCCCCGGCAGTCACAGTCCTCTGTTCCAGTTTCTTCCAGGAATCCTTGGGGGGTGGAGGGCTGTTGCTTGAGCCAGCTGAGAACAAAATGGAGAGGTCTCTCCCAGGTTTTTATAGGCTTCCTCCTCTGGGTGGAGAGCCACTCCTCCTTCTTATCCAGAGTCCACATGGGCTCTTCAGAGCACATGGACAAAGTAGCAGGTTTGAACCGGACTCCCCTCACCACCAGTCAGGCTGCATTCCTGAGGAGGCTCGGGTATGGACGGGCTTCTACAAAGTTCATTGTTTGCTTGATTGGTTCTCAATTGGGCTTAACTGAGAATAGTTTTTTTCTCAGAGAGCTGTTCAGCTGTTTTCCAAAGTCCACATACAATCAACCAAGCACATAGTCAATATTCATAACTCTGAATACAACACAGACACATACATACAAATAGGAGGAACAGATCCAGTGGATCATTACCTTCACAGAGATATAACTTTTTAGCAAAACCATATTCCTGAAACATCATACATATATTCACAGGCACATACCCCCATAAAGCCTTATGGGGTACACCGTCACAGTTCCCCCCTCCCAACTCCGGTTCACTGTGATATGCCACTGTCCCTGGATTTCAAGAACTGTGTGGCCTGTGCCAAGTGCATACTGAAGAGTGACCTGCGCTCGTCATGTCTATGGTGGCTGGAGGAGACCCATCGGAAAGATCACTGTAAGATGTGCTGCGCTTTCTGTCTGAGAACTCTTAAAGAAAAAGGAACAGCAGCTCAAGGTGATCCTCATGGAGGCAGCTCTATGCCCCTACTCCAACCCGGGCTCAAGAGACCCAACCCCTAAGGCAGCATCCTTGACTCGGAGCACTCCGGCGCCGTCAGCGAGCTCAGTGCCAAGGAAGGACTCTTCCCGGGACGCTTGGCATCGTCACGGCTCCTCACGGCATCCACAATAGGCACCACTCCCACTTGCCAGTGCCTCAAAAGAAGAAGAAGCCAGACGACCGTTCTCTGGCTAAGCCGCGAGATGTGCGACCCTGGGCGGACCACTCCTCCAGATCTCCTCCCAGGGCCATGTTGACTCTTGCCCAGCTGCGGCAGTTGAGTCCCGGACATGCCTCGATCACTGGTGCCTACACAGTAGCTGCAGCTCCCGTCCACACTGGAAGCATACCAGGCTGCTTGGGACCTCCTCCACCTGATGACACCATTCTTGCCTGCCAGGGAGGAACCCTCAGTGCTAGTGGATCCATGTCCTCCGGTGCATTCGAAGGGGAAGATGTCTATGATGTCAAGACACTCCCTCTCACCTTGTCCATCGGGCCTACTCGCTCCCCAAGCTCTCGACATTTGAGGTATTGAGGATTGGCTCCTCTGTGGTCTTCAGCGTCAGAGACCTCTGAGTCTGACTCCTATTGCTCTTGTATCTTGAGGTCCAGTATAGACAGAAGAGAGGAATGGCCTCTGCAGAGGTAGAACCTGCCTCAGTGGTCCTTCTGGGATTTTCACCAGGGTCAGGGAGAAACCCAGGGTCCACACTCTTTGGTGGCCTCAGCCATTCTCATGCCACCTTCCACTGCACATCTGCCCTTGGTAGCTACAGTCCTGACACTTTCGCCTCTGGCTCCGACCTTGGCACCGCCTTTCATAGCATTGACGCACCCATCTCCCATGCATGCACTGTTGTCAATGCCGACCTCGATGTCGGCACCAGGACTCTTGTCCCTGGCGGCTCGTATGGGCATACCAACGCAGCTCCCTCCGATGAGACTGTTCTGATGCCTACAGCCCCAGCACCATCAGCAGCACCACTTCCTCCAATGCTGCCCGGGGAGTCATGTGACCCCTCAGGGGCAGATGGAGGGAGCTTCCACTACTGGCGCATGTTTCTTCCTTTTAGTTGCAGAACGAAACATTGGCAGGGATGGCCATAGCCCCTGCATTAGAGGACAACAGGGCTTTCCAGGGTCTGGGCATCAAGGCTGAGGAGGTGGTAGAGGAGGCAGATCCCATGATGGACATCCTCAGACCCTTGGGACCTTCACACATACCCTTGCCCTTTATGAAGATGTTTGTGGACACTACTAAGGCCCTGTGGCAGACACCACAATCTGGCAGGGGTTCCCGCGCCCCAGATAACGGTGCACTCTACCAGGGCACAGGCTTCATCGGCAGCATTCCTGGCTCGAGTTCCCACCCAGGAAATCTTCAGGGTGGCAACATGGTCTTCAACGTGCCACACATTTATTCAATCACTTGGCAGGCCAGAGATGATGCTGCCTTTGGAAGGGCGGTACTCCTGTCAGTGGACAGCTCTGACCCCACCTCCTGAATTTGTCTTGGGAGTCACCCGATTAGAATGGACATGAACAAGCACTCGGAGAAGAAAAAAATGGATACTCACTTCTTGTAACTGTTGTCCAATACCCACCCTCCTCCACCACCGGAGTAGCCATGAAGAAGGAACTGAGGGGGTGGAGGATCGTCAGGGCTATATATTAGGCATGGTGAGGTCCTGACTCCTGGCCAAACTGATGGATGCTCCTCAGGGAAAAATCTTCTGGACAATGTGCACGTGTGCACGCACAGCCTGATTGGAATGGACATGAACAACACATCTCGAAGAACAAGTTATGAGTAGTGAGTAACTGTGGTTTGGTTGGGTTTTTTTTACTTAAGTTGAAAAAATCAGAGTTAGATCTTTACTAAGTTTTTAATCAATCATGTTATGTTAAAATGAGGCAGACCTAGGTTGATCTTGCACACCATATACTCTGGAGCTTCTGGATTTGAAGGGTTGGACACACATGAGTGGCACTAAATAAAGTTTCCTGGAGATTATGTTGATTGTTCGATATTGAAAACTCCCACTGAGTTCATTAAAAGCAAGATCAGACCCACTGTATCTTATGAATTGCTATATCATGAGTAAATATTTTAGGCTGCTTTAAAATTCTGATCTGAATGGTGCTATAGAAGAGAAATAAAAGTTACTATATGAAACACATGAAAGTAATTTTTTAGGAGGAAGGGGAGTGGCTTAACTGAATATTGACATATTTTCCCTGCAATGAAAATGTATATGGACCTAGCTTATTAAAGTTGCAAATACTCAGACTTGTTAAATGCAGTGGAAATCGAATTGTAGTCTTTTAAATATGGTAAGCTTCATATTCTTGTCCACTTGAGCTGCTATACTATCCAATTTAGCAATATATTCCATAGATATTAAGAGAATTTACTGAAAATTGAGTATCTAAAATTGATTCATGTTTTGGGTATTTTTTTCAGTTGGATCACCGATACAATGAATTTAAACTCCGGGCAATTATGTCTGAGCATAAGAAGACAATCACAGCAATATCTTGGTGTCCCCACAACCCTGACATGTTTGCAAGTGCCAGTGCAGATAACTTAGTGATCATTTGGAATGTGGCTGAACAAAAAGCTGTTGCAAAACTGGACAGTACAAAAGGTATCTGAGATGCAGAGATTTATTTCTTATTGCTTTTCCTCTTTAAAATAGCAGAAATACTCGCAATGTACTAAATATTGAATAATTGGTAGGGAAGCTTTTAGAAGTTGAACAGTTATAGATGGAGCACAAAATTCTTTAGCTTCACTTCTACTGTAGTTCATTGTAGAATATGATAAAACTGTTTTTGTACATTGTTCTGACCTATATAGTAATTGCTGAAAAACTGAATTTTCAGCTCTTCTTACACAAAAGCAGCAGTTCAAAATGATTTATACTCAGGGCAAGTTTGTTTGTTTTTTATTGGCAAGTGAAATAGTATCAATTATCACCAGTCATCATAGTGAAATTTAGGAAATTATGATTTATGACTTGGATGTGAATTTTCATGACCATTTTGTAAGGCTGAGCACAAGTAAAATCTGGTCTACAACTAAGGCTGCTGTTCAGATGAGGCCATTTACTAATAATGATCACACTTAAATTCTAAAATATAGTTTTTGGTTCAGTTTAGATATAGTTTATAACTCTTATTGTAAGGTAAGTAATTGTATAAGGATGAACATATAGTATATAGGAGAAGGCTAATCTTCAATCACATGCAGAAGTCCCTTTGGCACTAGTGGAAGTTAAGCATGTTTTACCACAGTATAGTCCACAGCCATGTAGTACATAAAATTTTCACTCTTCGAAAATGCCTAAATAGAGTTTACTTTTAAGCCATACCAAGTACACACAATTGCCTACGCTTAGACTGAAATCTGTTAAATATCTTTAACATATTACTTTACTAGTAATTTAGTATCTGTAGCTTTTCAAGACCAATGTCAGTAATGGGCTAAGAATATTTGATAGATAGCATTCTAAATTTCAAATGCTGGTTCTTACACTTTTTTCAATGTTTCAGGGGTTCCTGCCTCACTTAGTTGGTGCTGGAATGCAGGTGATGCAGTTGCATTTGTTTCCCATAGAGGCCCGTTGTATATTTGGACAATCTCAGGACCAGACAGTGGAGTAGCTGTACATAAAGAAGCACATAGTTTCTTGTCAGACATTTGTCTATTTAGATGGCATCCAAAGAAGAAAGGAAAAGTAGTATTTGGACACACTGATGGAAGTCTTTCTATTTTCCAACCAGGTAAAAATTTACTTGATAAAATAATTATTGATCGTTGCACAATTTTTGTTATTATATTCTCTAGTTTAGATTCTGTCTCCTATTAAAGCATATTAGGGCAAAGAGATGTCTTTTTAATTTACCTGTAATGCACGTAGCATGTTTTAGGATGCGTTATAAATAGCAAAGTGTATTAAATTTACATTCCTTGAAAGAGTATGTGGAGTTATCCTTTGGAGCTAAGTAGTTAATTCTCTTTTTCATACATGCCTCACTGCTTGGTGAGGAAAGATGATCTTCTGTGATGACCATTTTTGTGTCCCAGGGTATGTATTTTTCTCTTGCTCTGACAACTGACTTTGACTATTAGGTGAGGAAGTATCTCTTCTAAACTAGATATGGTTTTTAGCATTGTCCAAAAACTAACACTAGAATTCTTGTATTTTTCCTTCTGCTGCTCTTTATACCAAATTAGCACTTCCAAAGGCTATACTTTCTCTGATACTATGTGTTACTTCCAGTAGTGCTGTCTGAGTCTAATGGAACACATCAATAAAAAGAAAATATATGATTTACTGTTGGGCCATGTACACAGATGTGGGTTTGGCCAAAATGATTTGAAGGTGAAAATAGGAGTAATAGATTGGGAATTTAATTTTTTCAAAAATATAAGAAACTTGCAAAGGTAAGTAGAACTCTGGTTGGTTAACATGGCAAATAATAATGTGAGTTTTTACCACTTAATGCATGCATTATTCATTACTCTTGGGGAAATCTCAGCTCCCAGCATCATAGAACTGACTTCAGATTAAACCCAGGGGGAACAGTGGGAGGCAAAAAACCTAACTTGTTTCAAGACTGAGCTTGGTAAGTTGATGGAGGGGATAGTATCAGAAAATTGCTTTCAGTGTCATGTGGCCCATTTGTGACTGCTAGTAGCAAAAATCCCCAATGACTGGAAATGGGGCACTAGATAGAGAGGGCTCTGAGTTACTGTAGAGAATTCTTTCCAAGGCATTTGGCTTGGCACTTGCCAAGATGCTCAAGGTTCAACAGGTTGCCTGAGGTTAGGAGGGAATTTTAGCCAGGTCAGATGGAAAGAGACCCTAGGGGTTTTTGGCCTTCCTTTGCAGCTACGGTCAGTTACCTGTTTAACTAAAATAAATGATGGATTCTCTCTAACTTGATGTCTTTAAATCATGTTTGAAGACTACAGTATCTCAGTCACAGGTAATGGGGCTAAAACAGTAGGGGATAGCTGAAGTTTTGTGTCCCACAATGTGCAAGTCAGACTAGATGATCACGAATGGTCCCTTCTGGCCTTAAAGTCTAGGAGTGTCAACACAGAGGTACAGCTTACAGTTTTCTAATTAGGATTGTTTTGGTTTGAGTGAGATTATTACAACTTGGTCTCATTCACTGGAACCTTTTTCTATAGAGTAAAATCTAGCAATTTTACATCACTCTGCTATGCCTAAAATATAGATTCCACACTTTTGCATTCAAGCAGAGAATATAATTAGTTAAGTCTTGGACCTTGCAAAGAGTTTAGCATGTGAGTAACTTTCCTCTTGTGAGTAGTCCCATTTGATATAGTGGGACTATTCCATGTTAGGCTTTGCATAAGTGGATCAGACCCTAAATAAGAAAGTAAATTCCAAATAGTTGCTAGGAAATACTAATTAACACAGTCTGAGCCAGAAGATAGTATAGCTCTCACTGAGAATTGCTCTGATTTGAGAACATTTTGCTTACAATAATAAATCTGAATATTTGAATTCACAGGATTTCTTGGATTTGCAACTGTGACGGCTACCATTGTATTACTATTATGACTTTGAAAAAAGGAATGGATTTGTTTATTTGTTGTCTAAAAATGTAGCATAGAGCTAGTAGCTGATTTTTACCCTTCTGTTGATGCCACAAAGACAGCCTACCCCAGGTCAACACCACCCTGACCTACAGACCCAGGTCCTACCTGTACATGATGAAATAATTACAAATCGTTTTCAAAATGGACAAATTTATGTTTCATCTCCCTCGTAAAGAGAGAGACTCGACCAAGCTCACCATCTACTGCAGAAGATAATACAAAACATAATAAGGTTATATACAAGAATGATTCATTGATGCCCTGAGATCTTGGAACTCTCAAACCAGCTCAACTGATAGTTATTTTCCTAAAATAAATATTGGAGGTGTGCTGAGTTGTTTTAATGAAAAGTGATGCATGAACCAGCCGTGATTGCAGAGGAAATACATAGTTGATATAGGGGGAAGGATTATTCTGGGGAATATGTGACCACCCCACAGAAGTTTACAAACTGTGGGGCATGCCCTCTGGGAGGGAGCAGAGGAACATTCATGGGAGGGGGCAAGTGGTGATTCCAAGTGGCTCAGGCCAGCCCCATACAGTGGGATTTGGGGAGTGAGCGCCACCTCCACCCCCTGAGTCATCACAGTGGGCCACGCAGTCTGGGTTTGTGGGTGAAACCAAAAAATAAGGGAGGGGGCATGTTACCCAGAGTGGTTCCCCCACACATCACCTCTGTGTGGTTGGAATATTCTGTTAAAACAGAGTTCCATTTTGTTTTCCTTTGTGGGTGTACGCACACCCTGGCAATGCTGGTGGAATGGGAACTGATATGTTTTTTATCAAATCTGGATTCTGCAATTGGAAAAATGCACTTTACCAAGGCAAAAGTTTACTAAAACATGAAAAATGCTTAGTCCACTTGAATACAATGGCTGATTGGACTGCAATAAGGAAAATAGAAGCTACAGGTAATTTTTTGCCATTTCTATATTTCACATTTATATTTTCATGTCATTCTGCTGAGATTCACCTTGTAGTGTCAAACCAGGGGTCTAGACCCGAGTCCTGCATGAAATCATACATATAACGTCACATCCTTGACCTATCTTACACCCTACTGTTTAGCACCTATAAACTTTAAATCCTTTATCTTGAGGAAAACTCCAAAACTTGGAGATAGATCCAGCATACAAAATTGTTTACTATTTTTATGATTTCAGTTTTAATTTGCTCAATATTATTAATGAATCTGATATTTATTTCATCATAACTTCCTTTTTCAGATGCTACAATTGCTACCTTGGTGTAATCCTCACAAATTGAAATACTATTTAAAACCTTCACAAAAATTAATCAGTTTGCAGTGATAAATGAGTTCCCTTTGAGAGGAGATCAAGATACAATAAACTTCAAGGATGTCGATCTTACTCTGAACAACTCATCAGGAATTTTCATCAACCTACTGTACCTAAATTTATTGTAGGACAAAATCCAAAATTCAAGGATGCTCTGAAAGCCATTCTGAAAACTGCAAAGAACTCTTTAGCTGAAATTCAGCATAATGTAATATAATGTAATGAAGAAGGTTTTGAAAGATTGTTAACGCTATTTGGAAAAAATAGTGGTGTTAAGTTCTTCTGCCTGAAATGTGACCCTACAAAGGCTTCTGTGAATGTAGAAAATGTGTCCACTCTTTTACACTACTCCTGTTGATTTCAAAGCCAAAAAGAGATTTATTGAAGTGGGCCGATAGCATAGCCTCACTGCTGAAGATATTACAAAACACATGTTGAAAGACCTCCGTGAACTGTCGTGACCCTCAAAATACTTTGTTCTTACTTTGATTATGTCAAAGTTATATCATTGTGCAAAGGCGGTGTTACAAATCCTTTTACAAGATAGATTAAACAGGCAAATACACACACTGCTTGAATCACCAGCTACATCTGGTGGTCCTTCATGTGTCTGACAGGAACTCAGCAGTGGCAGGTTTGTTCTCAAATTGTAATTTTCTATACAGTTTTTTTTCCCACAGGCATGAAATGAATGTTCTGTGTAAAGGCTAGGACCTGCAAAGACACATAGAAACAAGATGGACTGGTCAGCTGAAAACCATAGAAATAATTCACAGTAATTTGGAAAAGATTCAGAGTATTTGTCAGACTTTGTGAATTAATAAGGTGCAAGAGGGATGCTGGAAGTTACACAGTCACTGAAAGTATTGTTCTTAGCTGATGTTATAAGAATGATTTTGAAAGTTTTTGCTTGAGCAAACAGTTGGTTTCAGAAGGAAGTGATGCACCCTGCTAAAAGGGTTTGATTACTATTGCCTGTGAAGAACTTCTTCAAACATCTTTTGTTGACTTTTCCCCAGACATTCGATCCAAGTATTGTGTTGTGAAAGATGTGTGTGTGTGATGAAGCAATCAACATTAAGATGTGCCTCAAAAGAGCCATGATATTGCCCCCAAAATTTCAACATTCCATGAACACTCACCAGAATTCCAAAATGTACATGAGCATCAGAGGTCCAAAAATTGATTGATTGACACTAGTGATGAATTGCAAAAGAGATTTTGTGAGCAGAATTCCAAGTTATATAAAAGCATGCCAGTAGTCTATTTCACCAGCTCTCCAGATGTCTTGAAATTGGAATCACTGTGTGCTTTGATTGACTTGCTTGGATTAGATACTGAGAAGGTGACCGTTGAAATGGCTGTATTTAAACCACTGATAGAAGAAAGAAATCGCAAGGGATTTTAAGAAGTTCTAGGTTCTGCCAAGGAATTAAAGGAGGCTCTCCCATCTAAATGTCTATAGTGGTCTTGTTGTTATGAGCATCAGCTGCAGTTTGTGAAAAATCCTTTTCTTGTTTGAAAATAATTTTATTAAACCAAATGATGAGCATCACCCATGACAGAAAGAGAAATCAAATTCTCTTGTCATCGGAAGGTGATTTGACTTAAGAACTGAACCAGAATGCCTTTGTGGAAGAATTTAGATGCCATTATCCAAGGAGATTTCAATTTTAGTTTCATGAACAGTGTTTGTTACACCCCACTTTCATGTTAAGGCCTATACATTTATATTTCTGAATCTTTGAATATTGGAATATTTGTTATACTGAACAATCATATATCTTATTTTTTCCTTATTTCATAAAAATAAAGTTTTTAAAAAAATAAGCCTCTAACTGAGACTATGGTTTTCACTAAATATATGAACTTTTGAAGACCAGCACAGCAGCACCTCCTGTCATGCAGTTCTCTGCCCCATGTCAATGTGCTAGCTATGGGCCTGAGACAAACTAACATAAATGTATATCAATTTATGCACCTATTCATTGTTATCCAGTCTGACATGTAGTATTTGCTCCAACAGCAGCAGCAAGTGATGTTAAATTCTACCTCATAAGTACCATACACCTCTAAGCAAACACACCTACCAAATTATAGTGTGAATTATTTTAATACTCACAGGAAAATGTTCCCCAGTGAACAGACATTTTGATTCAGTTTTTTGAATGCTCATTGATGTAGTTTTTGTTTCTGTTTTACATCAGTCATTATATGAAATCCATCAGAGGGATAACAGCTAGCTTTTAGTGTTCGTCAAAATGTGACAAATTAATGACATTCCTAGTTGTCAACATTCAAAGCTGAATAATTTTAGAGATAATTAATTAATTCCTTGTTTCTTGGGAAGTAGCCCAGCATGTATGTATGTATGTTTGTCCTTGTTTATTTTGAATACATCATCATCACTTGGAAAAATAAAGGTTTTTTATAATATCAAAAATCATTCCCAGCTTTCCACAATGTTAGAGAATAACTATCAGAACACAAGTTACTGGGCTCACTGCTGGGGTACCTGAGTGATATTTGTTGAGCTGATATACACTGAATGTCAGTCTAGGTGATGCAAGGGTCCCTTCTGGTATCCTACTCAGGTTCTTTGTTGTTTATCCACTCTTAAATTTGAACAAATGATGTAACAAAAACAATTGTTCATTTACATTTGGAAAAAAAATTATTACTCTGATTCATTATCACTGTCTTTCTCCTTTATATCACTCTTTTTTTCTTTGCTCATATTTTATTTTGTTTATGCAGATGTATTTGCCTAAAACCAGCTTGATTCTGGGGATTGAGTCTGAAAACCCATGAATACGGGGTTTCAGGATCTAAACCTGTAAACAAGTACAGCCATTTCACTCTATTTTTTTCCATGGTTAAGATAAAAAGGAAGCAGTGGAAATGTCTGTTGGAGTCAGAACAACCTTTATTAGTAAGTGCAGCAGAGGATGAGCTTTGCTGGCTTCAGTAGTACGGCCTGTGGAAGAAGCTACAGTGTGTGGTGGAGAAAAATATGGATGGTTTGCCAGCCTAAGCAGACATAAGAAAACTATGCATAAATCACTGTGATTGATAAACATTATATCTAATTTAAGGTGGTCTGTTGCTTTTTGCTTTTAAAGGTTCTAAGAGTCAGAAACATGTCCTAAGACCAGAGTCTCTTGAAGGGACAGATGAGGAGGATCCAGTGACCGCTCTGGAATGGGACCCTCTGTCAACTGACTATCTTCTTGTTGCTAATTTACATAATGGCATTCGACTAGTTGATTCTGAGTCTCTCTGCTGCATCACAGCATTTAATTTTCCTAGCGCAGCAGCATCAGTTCAGTGCTTAGCTTGGGTTCCTAGTGCTCCTGGAATGTTTATTACTGGAGGTAATCTTTTCTTATTGTTAATTTTCTTATAGGTTTATTGAATGGTTATAAATGTAGCATTGAATCTCCAAAATAGGTACTTCATGATTAATCTTTTTATACCTTTGACTTTAATGTCAATAGAAACAAAAATATTTTAACATATTCTAGAAAAAAATGAATGTATAATCACCAAGCAAAGGAAGAGAAAATGACTCCAAACAGTTTTCCATATTTTGTATCACTTTTTTCCATGAGAAATTACAGAGGGTTTATTGCCAGAAACTTTCCCATTTTTTATTTTAATCCCTATAATGTTTTCTTGATGCAAACAGCTTTGCAATGAGTTTATCAGCAAGGATTAAAATTGACTGGGGGATGGGCATAAGCAAGCTGTTCCCCACTCACCCCCGTTCTATTTCTGTTGTTTTTGGAGTTCATTTGTTCCAATCCTTTCTCCTTTCTGAACCCCAGAGCAAAGGGGGAAATTGTGGCTGAATTGTTGGAGTAGTAGAGAGAGAGGAAGGGTGAATGAAAGGATATTTTATGCTGTTATAATTTAAAATAGTATTATTGTGAAGATGAGAGCCTGCTTGTAACATTATTTAAAGATTAATCAGAAGTGAAACATTAAATTTAATATATAATTTGGTGCTTAAATTATGTGTACTGTTTATGTAGAAAAAACATTAATAAATGGAGCTTTTTTTAAATCTCAGATTCTCAGGTTGGAGTATTACGTATTTGGAATGTTTCACGCACAACACCTATAGATAATTTTAAATTGAAGAAAACAGGGTTCCATGGTTTACATGTGCTCAATTCTCCTCCAAAGAAAAAGTGTAAGTATACGTTTTTAATTGTAATTCATAGCAATGGGTGAAAATTAAAATAATAGTCCTTTCTCTTTGTGTCTGATCCTGTACACCCCAAGCAAAACTCCCTGCCTTTGAATCTGTTTCTGCAGTCTTTAATCAAAACAGCCCTTGACACCAATGCTTTTTGGGCAGACTAAGTGCTATCAGATCAAATCTTTTGTTAAGCTCTTCCTTATTAGGCGGTCCCTCATGTAAGAATACTACAGTCTTGCTCCCAACCCAGGTGAAGTATGACATACATTCTCTGTTTATAACAGATGCCTCATAACAATACGCAAAGTTTGTAACCCCTTAGAATAGCTTTATAGAGAAGGAACACAGTAAACAAGGTGAGGCAAGGTTGGCGGGATAATCTTTTATTGGACCAACTTCTGTTGGTGAGAGAGGCAAGCTTCTGAGCTTATACAGAGATCTTTATCTGGTCACACATGACGCTATCTGGAAGCCTTGTCACTCTCACCAACAGAAGTTGGTCTAATAAAAGATATTACCTCACCCACCTGTCTGTCTAATATCCTGGGAACAGCATGGATACAACATCTTTACATGTATGCAATGTTGTGTAATACAAGTTGTGTATTGATTCCGGTTCTCTAACCCTTAATAGATTAATAGTATAAAAATCAGAAAAGACATTTGGTTGAACACACTTTCTTACCGTGAAAGAGGGACACTGAAAGGGAAGGTTACCTATTAACGTCATCCACTTTCTCCCTTTTATTCTATGAATTTTTCCTAGAACATATTTTTGCACTCTTTCATCAGCCTAGAGACAATATTTTGAGAATGTAACTAGATTGCTATTGCATCAAATTTAAGCTTCTTCCCTCCACCTTCAAAGCTCCGTGTACTTATCCTCCCTTGTTCAGCACACATTGTTCCTGTCCCCTCCACACTGCTGACTTTCCCACTCTCATCTGCCTGTTTATCAACTTGTCCCATACTCATCTTCCTGCCTTTATCTATGCAACCTCTATTCATTGTACAGCTTCCAAGTTACTAAGGCATAGACCACGGGTGGGCAAACGTTTTTGGCCCGAGGGTCACACCAGGGTTGCAAAATTGTCTGGGGGGCCAGGTAGGGAAGGCTGTGCCTCCCAGAACATCCTGGCCCTGCCCCCTATCTGACCCACACCCACTTCCTACCCCACTAAGAACCGCCAACCCATCAACCCCCCCTGCTCCTTGTCCCCTGACCAACCACTCCCGAGACCCCCCCGCCCTAATTGCCTCCCCCTACCCAACCCTTCCACCCCTCAACCGCCCCTCCAGAACCTTCGTCTAATCCAACTGTTCCCTGTGCCCTGACTGCCCCCAGGACTCTCTGCCCCTTATCCAACCCCATCGACCTGGCCCCCTTACCATGCTGCTCAGAGCAGCGTGCCTGGAGGCTGTGCACCCCCCTGGAACTTGAAACCCCAATCCCTTGCCACACCGCTGAAAGAGGCAGGAGCTCAGGCCCCACTGGAGCCTGCAGCGCAGCCCGGGAGTGGCGGGCCAGAGTGCTGGTGGCGCAGGGCATTGAGGCTCGAGGAGAGGGGGGGAAGGCAGGGGAGCCTCCCCAGCCGGAAGCTCAGGCAGGCCGGACTCTTGACATAGACCCATATTTAAGTTCCTTTTAGAGACCCGCTTCTGCCCTACTACAGATTATGAATCTAATTACCTTGTTGTTCCTGGTTCCTCTAACCTCTTCCTACCTGTTTGTTTTTCCTTAGGCTATGAACTTCCTTGGGGAAGGGACCATCCCTTCTTGAATGTCTGTAGAGCACCTAGCACACATCTTGGGCATTTCCAAAAACAAATAATAAAGATGATAATATTGCTCTTATTTAACTTCTGTTCTTCTGTTTTATGTCCGCCCCATTTTTCTACTACCACTACCAATTCTTGTCACTTTTATTACTGTTAGCTTGATATTTTGAGGGACACTATCAACTTAAATTTTTTGAAGGTTAATTTTCAAAAAAATTGGATTCTGACACAGCACCCTTAAAAAATAAGAGGTTAGACCATTAAAAAGTTTCCTGAATATTTTTCTAGGGGATTTCTCTGCTCCCCTGTTGATGTTTAGAGGGTTTGTTGGGAGACGCACGATATCAGATATGCTCAGGCCCACCCTCTCACTATGGAAACCTTTCTACTTGTCATTAAATATGCAAACGATTTTACAAGCCCTGATGTGAAGTGATGTAACTGCTACTTGTTTTTAAATATGAAAAAAAATGTTAATATGTTTATATCTTTTTATTAAGCACTTTCATCACATTCTCCTACTAAAAATCATCATACATCATCTACCAGTGAAGCCGTTCCACCCCCAACTCTAACCCAAAACCAAGCATTCTCTCTTCCTCCTGGCCATGCTGTCTGCTGTTTTATGGATGGTGGAGTGGGACTCTATGACATGGGAGCCAAGAAATGGGATTTCCTTAGAGATTTGGTATGTCTCCTTTGCCTGTCCATTGTTTTGAATGAAAAAATTATTATTAATATATATACAGCATTTTTATGCATAATAATCAAGGACTGAGCATAGAGCTTACATTGTAGTGTGCAGGCAAATAGGCTTCCATAAATAGAAAGGGGCTGAAGATTTTGAAACCTTATAATAACAGCTCTAGAATGTTGAACTTAATTCTTCATTACCAAGGAAGACTGCCAAATAATGTAGGACCCAAATTCGGACTACTTTAAAACTAATATTATTTGGTGAGGGAGATCTGATATTTAAAATATGAAGTTTTAACTCTTCCCATCTCCCCTCCTCTCCCATCTCACCAAAAAAAAAAAAAGTATTACTCATTCAATAATGGATAAAGAGAAGTAGTATAATAGTTAGGTGACCCTTTTTATGCTGCATGGCAATTATCTAGCCAGCACATGTGAAAAATAGTGCTGATGAGTTCACTGATGATGCTCTTTATAAACAAGGAGGTAAAAAATACAGTGTCATGTTCAATTTAAGTAAAAAAACTAAAAAGGACTATTGAGGAAAAAACACTCAGCTGAAAAACCCTTAGCAATGCAGATAAATAAATGTTGTTTTCAAATATGGACTGCAGTGTAATCCTGCAGTCCATATGCGAGCAAAGTGTCTAGTGAAACCAGTGGATTTTGTCTGAGTATGCGCCATGAGAAAGCTTTTGAAAATGTTACAGAGAAACATAACACAAAAATGTAAAACTACCAATATTACTTCATAATATCTTTTTTCAATGATCAGGC
This sequence comes from Sternotherus odoratus, assembly GCA_032164245.1. Classification (NCBI taxonomy): domain Eukaryota; kingdom Metazoa; phylum Chordata; order Testudines; family Kinosternidae; genus Sternotherus; species Sternotherus odoratus. The sequence continues at coordinate 60,750,948 of JAVMKO010000004.1, forward strand.
AAGAATTAGAATTAGCAAAGCAGTTTCATGCAGCAAAATGTTGGGTTACGCTGATGTAATTCTCTACTGATGCAGCTCCTTCAGTAGCAACCTTGGAAGCTGTAGGATAGATAAAGCACAGACATTTTTAGTACTAGGTCATCTAATCCTGGATTATGTTACGTCGCTGGTGGAGAATTACAGGTCTGGCGTATAGAAGTGTAAACAGATATTAATTGTGAATTAGCTCCTCAACCACTGGAAATATTACAGGAGTTTAGTAAAACTCCACCACCTAGTGTTACTGATTTAGTTTAAAATGTTTTTAATGTTTTTAAATGAAGAAAATGAAATATAGTTTATTTAAACAAAGGGTTGTTTAAATATACGGATGCTTACTGTAAGTATGACTCTAGCATCCCTCCATGTCCATGGAGTTAGCATATCAATTAAATCAACTGTGTTCATGTAAGAAATAAGTCTTTAATGTATGAGTATTCTTTTTTTTTGTACGGCTAATCCACCCTGAACACGCCCAATCCCATCTGATCTCGGAAGCTAAGCAGGGTTGGGCCTGGCTAGTACTTGGATGGGAGACCTCCTAGGAATACCAGGTGCTGTAGGCTTAACATGGGCGTGGGGCTAGCAACTCCACCCTGTAGGGAACCAACTTGCTACTGAAACGCCAACAACAGAGATGGAGAGCTCTGTGGTTGGTGGCCCATACCCCACCTGGGGGGTGACGGGCAGAGAGAGAGAGAGACTTTTTTTTTATTCTGTTATTTTAGGGACATGTTGAAACCATCTTTGACTGTAAATTCAAACCTGATAACCCAGACCTTCTGGCTACAGCATCATTTGATGGGACAATAAAAGTTTGGGATATAAACACTTTAACAGCAGTCTACACCTCTCCTGGGAATGAGGGGGTCATTTATTCTCTCTCTTGGGCTCCAGGTAAGAGTATTTGATTTTAGGCATAAGTAATATCATTTGATTGACATTTTCTGCACAAAATGTAGTTGATCTGATTAATTCAAGTAAATGCTCGTGTAATTCTCAAATTGGCAAACTGGAATGTACATGCTATTCTGTGGAGCTGTCTATCCCTAAGGGAAAAATCCTTCCCTCGTCTCCGCATCTATTTGTAAAAGGTCTTGGCTGCACCAGAGCCAGAGCAGTTTTGCTTCACTGGAGTGGAGGCAGGATTTGAGAAACCTGTGCAAGGGCTTTCTTCGTGTGTTCATTGTGGGTCTGAAGGGGAGAGGCAACTGTTGATCTTAGTTGTACTCTTGGAGATGTGTCCCCAAGCCCATCCAAGGATGCTGTTCAGTACTTCTAACTTAGGCAAAACTCCAATTGACTACAGTGTCAGTTTTGCCAAAGTGCTGAAAAGGGCCCTTTGGGGGAATCTTCCTCAAAATATCATGTCCACATAGCTATGCTTGCTGCTGGGGGACAGGAGGATGAATCTTTCCCTATTCAATAGAGCAACAGCAGAGCTCTTCTGTAATTATGACAACAGCCTCAAGTCTGCAGCAGTCATGCCAACCACTCCTTTATCCTTACAAAATTCCCCTTACAGAATCCCCCATTCTTTTCTTTATGCCCTGCATTAATAGTACTAGGAGATATGTCATCATCAAATACAAATAACATACAACAGAAACATATTTGTAATTTAATTTGTGGAAAAGAAATACCTTTATCTGAAAGAGAAAATGTTGACCCCTTTCCACTTTTTGGCTTGCATCATCTCTCAAATGCTTTAGCTCCCACATCTACAATCTTTGCCAACATTTGGATTTCATCTGGAGAAAGAACTTTGAACATACTGATTTCTCTTTCCCCACCTCCATAAGTCCACCTACTTGAATATCTTTATATCTTTTCTGCTGTCCTGGGTCCCTCTCCAGATTAGCCCCTTAAATATAATTCAGAATTCATTGTTTCTACACTAAATGGTGGTTTTCTCTATGAGACATGCCTGTTTAACAGCAGCAGTTTCTGTTCTGGGATTGAGTCACAGTGGTGAGGAAGTGGAGTCTTGTGGTTCTGTGCCTTAATTCCCCATTGTATAATGTATACAATAATTTCCCTACATCGAAGGAGTACTGTGAAGATGAATTCACAAATGTGTTTGAAGTACTCAGGTATTACAGTCATTGGGGCCTATAGAGATAGATAGTAATGGAATCTGATGGTCCAAGACGAGAAGCAATTAAAAAAAAAAAGTGATTGCTCAAGTGTCCTCACATCTGTCCTATGTGTGCTAACTATGAGTGAGAGAGCATTTTTTCTGCTGTGTTCAGACAGGTATAAAATGAAACTACATACTTTTCTGTAGATGCTTTAAGCACTAGACATTGTGGGGGCATTTACAGTTTCAAAGAGAGCCTGTGGACAGAAAACTGCTTTCAGATACAACTTTTAGATAATGCTTTCTTAGCCAAAAGGCCGAGTACTACATCTTGTCCTCTCTCTGTATTCAGTGCAGGGGGTTGGAATGGGACTTGAGCTCATGTTTTCAATCAGTCAGTGTCTACCTGGCACAGCGGTGCCTAGAGTAGGAGGGCAGAACATACAAGGCTTTTGTTGGAACTGCTGCTTCTGAATTAATGTCAAATCTCCTGCAAATTCTGGGCTCAAACTGACGATACATTACTAATCTGCCGTTGTTATCATGTGGTTATGTATTTCTTTAATTGGAAAATTGTACTCTTTATACATATATAATGTCAGCATTACTTTTAACATGTCTCTAATGTCTATTCCTCAAAGGGGATTTGAACTGCATAGCTGGTGCAACCTCCAGGAATGGTGGTTTTATCTGGGATGTCTCTAGAGGCAAAATGGTAACCCGGTTTAGTGAGGTGAGATGAGTTTATTTTGCTTGATTTCTTAAATGTGAGCTAGTGGCTCCCTCTAGTGCTGATCTAGATAAAGCTGGATCAGTGTTTGTATGTTTTAAAGCGGTATATAACTCAAGTTAAAAATATAGCCAAGTTTATTACACCCAGTCTGAGCTCTGGAACAAAATTGGTTTTGTGACATGCTGGGATCCATCACTTCAATATCATTGCTTTACTAGTTGACTTACAGAGGATCTGAAAGCAAAGAGGATTATTTCCTCTCAAAAGCACACAGATTCTGTTTTATTCTTGTCCATTCTATTAATCTTTGAACTCAAAAATATATCAAATGTATATAATGTGATAGTGAAGATTGCTAACAGATATAAAACTCAGATTTAATTTTTCTCACTCCAGAATGACACTGCTGCAGTAGCAGTGCACTGTTATTTAATTATTGATTTTTCTTCTAAAAAGCTATATTAAGTGCCCCTCTTACGGGTTTCCACTACCTGGAATCTTAGTGGTGGTCAGTACAGGTCCTGGAGCACTGATATAATTTGCTCCTAGGATAAAGCTCTATTTAATAAGCTGGTTACATCATTCTGCACTAACTTCAGTTTCCAAATGATCTCAGTGTGTAGCCCCATGTAGACTGCTTTACAGCAATCTAATCTGGAGGTGACAGACATGGACAACTGTGGTAAATTTTGCATTAGAGAGATAAAAAGGTTGGCTTCTTCTCAGCAGACACAGATGGAAAAATAAAGTTCTTCACCACGGATGCCACTGGGGCATCCAGAAGCAGCCTAAGATCTAAAAACATGCCTAATATGCACACCTATGTTACAGGTTACCTTTCCTCAGTGAATGTTGTTGATATATATTCCACCAACTTTTCTAGCTGCTTCACACAGCCCACTAACTTTCTCAACCATGTACAAGTTAAGTCAGCAGCAGCCAGCTTACCCTCATCCAAGTTCATATAGACCCACAGTGCTCACTCTGCAGTTGACTCTCTGATCCTGTAGATGGTTTTGCACCAGGCCTGCCCACAGTATAGTTTAAATTTTAGGGTATCTGTGAGTCAGTGGAGTACAATGACACTCCAGCCTTTTTCTTGGTCACATATCCTACATGGTGCAACAAGGCTACGGCCTCATTATAGTGTAAAAGTGCAGTGTATATACTATACTTAAGGAAATGGGGCTGAATCCTACTAGCAAAACCACAGAGAAGTCAGCAGCTAAGGGAAAAAGGGGTGCATTATTTCTTATTGATAGGTATTTTGCATTTTTTGAAGCATGGAAAGAATGGAATCTTCTGCATTGCCTGGAGTCATAAAGATTCCAAAAGAATAGCGACCTGCAGTGGTGATGGATTCTGGTAAGAAACTAACCCAAATCGTTCCTCCTACACAAGGGGTGAGGGTAAAAGGAGCTGCTGTCCCAGGGCAAGCGATTTAAAAGGGCCTGGGGGTCTGGGTTCTGCTACCTCAGCAGCAGCAGCCAGAGCCCCAGGCCACTTAAATCACTGCTGGAGCCCCAGGCACCCCTTCTGAGGGCGGGGGAGAGGGAGGAAGAGGAGACGGCACACAGAACCAGCCTCCCTGCTCGTAAGAGTTCAGTTTTACTTTCACCCATGCCTTTGGTGCCCCTTCTAATCCTATGGTTTTATGATTCTGTGTCTCTAAGGAAAGGTATACTATCTCTAACCAGCCCTTGTATTTGGGGAAGCCCAAGGACTATAACTGTGGCCTTTGTGAGGGCTGCAAGGATGGGAAGACTTCTTTTGTTCTTCGTCCACTTGTGCACTTCTACAATCTGACTCCTTATGTTGATTATAGATTGGGGTGGGCAAACTACAGCCTGTGGGCCGGATCTCACCCCTCAGGGCTTTGGATCCATCCTCTGGATGTGCCACCCCATAGACCTCTGGGGAAGGGAGGGCAGAGGGGTCTGCATGCTGCTCTTGCCAGTGGCTACCTCCCCCGAAGGTCCTGTTGGCTGGGAACGGGGAACTGCAGCCAATGGGAACTTTGCGGGAGGTACCCACAGGTATGGGGAGCCCTCTGTCCCCCTCCCTCAGGGACCACAGGTACATGGTGCCGGCCACTTCCCAGAGCAGTATGTGACTGGGGCTGGTCAGCTTGCAGGCAGCCTGTTCTGGCCCCACTACATGCCGCTGCCTCCCTTCAAGTGCTCCAGGTAAGTGGCACTGGGCCAGAGCCAACACCCTGAACCCCTCTTGAACCCCAAGCCCCTGCCATGAGCTCCTCCCGTACTCCAAACTCCCTCCCATGGCCCAATCCCCTGCCTCAGCCCTACATTCATGGGTCTGCAAGCAATATCCCCACACCAATGTGACCATCATACCATAAAGTTAGCCCACCACATTATAGATGTACATAAAATCAATTTTGACCTGGGTTATTGGGGGTTTTTTTTATTACCATATTGTAATTGATTTCAGTATTATTCGAACCATTGATGGCAAAGTTCTTCACAAGTACAAACATCCAGCTGCAGTTTTTGGTTGTGATTGGAGCCAAAACAACAAGTGAGTAATAGTTAATTTAACTAATTAACAAACAATGTTTACAACTTAAATGAATGACAATAAAGATAATGCAAAGGTATTTTAAAATGTGATATCAGTTTATTGATCTAGTTTTGTAAAGGTAGAGAATCCTGGGACCATACTGTGAAAGGTTAATTTACTCTGCTTTATTTACAGCATTATTATTTTAACATGAGCTGCACTGCCATTCTTGATGGCAGTTCTGTCCTAATAACAGGACTGTAAAAATATCATTTAACATCAATCTGGGCACTGAGGATCACTTCAGATTCTTTTCCTTATCCAGCATCACCAGTAATACAGAATCTGCAGGCCAAATATTCTGCCCTCATTGAAGGCAGTGGGGATGATACAGGTGTAAAGGACAGTGTTTGGCCTATAGATCTTGTGTTACCGGTAATGATGTATGAGAAGAAAGGAACTCCATTTCACTCTAAGTGAATCTGCAGGGCTAGGACCATGGAAGTCAGTGAGAGACCCAATGCCATACTTACAGGTCATTTTTCAGACTACAACTGCACTGTAAGTCTATGTTTGGGTGCAACGGGAGCAGAGTGGGACAGGGACCAGTGGCTTGGCTTCCAGAAGAGGAGAGTCTTCAAGGCTGTGAGTTTTTGAAAAAGCTCACATTTGGTCATGTGCTTCATAGGAAAAACTGTATGCTGACATATGGAAGCATATGCCACTGAATCCATTAGAGCATTTGTGTGTAGTGTGTGTGTGTGTGTGTATATCTATATCTATATTTATCTATCTATCTATCTATATAGATATAGATATAAAAGTCAAATGGTGTATGTATGTACGTAAGCTTACTCCTTCCACACCGTTTGAGCTAGAGACTTGAAATTTGGTACAGTTAGAGGTCTTGGGGTCCTAATGACCGTAAGAGTTGAAAATTTTTCAAATCTCACCTCTGACGCCCCCCAGGGGTGAAATTCTTTAAAGGCCAATCACATCAGCTGGGCAGCTATGTTGTTATGATGTCATAATACCCCCTCCAACAGACACCGCACTCGCTCAGATTTCTGCCCCTCCCCCCTCCGACGGAACCCCAGAATCCCTCAGCTCTCTCCCCCTCCAACGGAATCCCGGAATCCCTCAGCTCTGTGCCCCCTGCTCACCTCCGACGGACCCGAGTTGGGTTTGGTCGGAGGGTAAGTGAGATGGGGGTGTCGGGTTTGGTCGGAGGGTAAGTGAGGTGAGGGTGTCGGGTTTGGTCGGAGTGTAAGTGAGCTGGAGGTGTTGGGTTTGGTCGGGGGGGGAAGGTGTCGGGGTGGATGAGGGGTGAGGTGTGGGGATTGGGGTTGGTCAGGGGGTGTTGGGTTTGGTGAGGGGTGAGGAGGGGGGTCGGGGTTGGTCGAGGGGTAAGTGAGGTGTCGGTATCGGGTTTGTTTGTGGTGGTAGGTAGGGGTGTCGGGTTTGGTTGGGGGGGGAAGGTGAGGTGGGTGTGTCAGGTTTGGTCTACGGGGGGTGAGGTGTGGGTGTTGAGGTTGGTAGGGGGGAGACGGGGGGTTGGGTTTGGGTGGGGGGGGTGAAAATGTGTGTCGGAGTTGGTCGAGGGGTAAGTGAGGTGGGGGTGTCGGGTTTGGTCGGGGGGGTGAGGTGGGGGGTGTCAGGTTTGCTCTCTGCCCTCATCCAACGGACCCCGTACTCGCTCAGCTTTCTGCCCCCTCCCCACCTCCGACTGACCCGAGCAACGCCGGCTATTTTCGCTAGTGTGTGTGTATGTATGTATGTATGTATGTGTATGTGTGTGTGTATATATATATATATATATATATATATATATATATATATGTATATATATATGTATACAAGTCAAATGGTGTATGTGTGTATGTACGTTCCCTTACTCCTTCCACACCATTTGAGCTAGAGACTTGAAATTTGGTACAGTTATAGGCTTTAGGGTCCTAATCAGGGTAAGAATCGAAAATTTTTCAAATCTCACCTCTTACACCCCCTAGGGGTGAAATTCTTTAAAGCCCATTAACATCAGCTGGGCAACAGCTTAACAGCTGCTGTTCTCTGTGACATAGTTATGATGTAATAATACCCCCCTCCAATGGCCCCTGCACTTGCTCAGCTCTTCCCCCTCTCCCCCTCCAAGGGCCCCCCACTCGCTCAGCTCTCTCCCCCCTCCCATGGCCCCCCGCACTCGCTCAGCTCTCTCCCTCCTCCCCCCCTCCAATGGCCCCCGCACTCGCTCAGCTCTCTCCCCCCTCCCCCCAAGTGCCCCCCCACTCGCTCAGCTCTCTCCCCCCTCCAACGGCCCCCCGCACTCGCTCAGCTCTCTCCCTCCTTCCCCCCTCCAATGGCCCCCGCACTCGCTCAGCTCTCTCCCCCCTCCAACGGCCCCCCGCACTCGCTCAGCTCTCTCCCTCCTTCCCCCCTCCAATGGCCCCCGCACTCGCTCAGCTCTCTCCCCCCTCAGGTAAGAATTGAAAATTTTTAAAATCTCCCCCACTCCCCCCACTCCAATGCCCCCCCCACTCGCTCAGCTCTCTCTCCCCTCCAACGGACCCTGCACTCGCTCAGCTCTCTCCCCTCTCCCCCCTCCAACGGACCCGAGCAACGCCGGGTATTTTTGCTAGTGGTGTATATTGGTTACAAAAGGAACAAAGAACACAAAATCTGCGTAATCTTTACTGAGGGCATACAACTAAAAAAAATCTAATTGGAAAATCAAGACTGTATATTTTTGTAAAAAAAATTGATTTTAAGCAAGTGTTTCCATAAATATTGGTCAACGTTTTAATATTTGGCTTTTTCAAATATTTGTGAGAAACTGCATAGTTAGGAAGCAGAGTGGCCACTTACCCATAGAATCTTCAGTGTAGCTAATTTGGCTGTGGCTTCTCAGTTTCCTATAGATTGTTCTGATGGTGATCCAACTTGTTTTAGCGGGGCAACAGAAGTGTCTGCTTCTTTCTGGCCCCTTCATGTGGCAGAAGCCACTTCATTTCCTTTCCTCCTTATGGTCCATCCACATCCAACTCCCCAGTTCATTCCTGTCTACCATGGAACAGACCTCACCTTATACACCTTGATTTTAAGAACCCTGGAAGACTGTAGTTTTAAAAGATACCTTCAGTCTGTGGTGTGGATAATTTTCTGCCGCCTAGTCTTTGCTAGTATGTTAATATGACCAAAAATATTTTCTTAAACAAGGCAAACGTGAATCTCACGATGTAGGCTAACTTATTTTAACTCATAATATAAGAAAAAGATAATTTAGAATGTGATCTTTAAATGTTCCAGAAAGCACTTCATTTTTTTCAAAATAAGATTACTAAATAGCTTAAAGAAAAAGTAATCATTTGCAGAGCACAGATAATTGTCTGAATATCTGTAGGAAATGGAGATAAGTTTAATTCCTCTTTAAAAATGGAGCAGACTGAAATTTTATACATCTGCTGAATCAAACATATATGCTTGCACTTGTGCTTTTTCATACTATGGTGATGATCACTTATTAACAATATGCAATAGCAAAAATATTTGATCTGCTTCTGTGAGGTTATGAGGTTGACTTAAATTTTAATGGAATTTTTAATAATCTTGCCGCAAGAGTGCAACTGAGTGAAACTGAGTGCATGCTGGGGGAGACAACTGCAGGGGGGTTTGGCAGTTGCAAGTGAGATTGAGTCATAGCTGCTGGATGTGGATGGAAAGGGAAAGTTCAGGGGTTCAGCAACTGGGAGGTCAGATTGGGTGCAGTGAAATAATGGGAGAACTGCTCACAGCTGGAGAGCTTTTCCATAAGGAAGTGGTTAAAAATAAAATACATAGTAAGGCATATGTGGGTTTTTTAATTCTACAATTATATCCATAGCCTAATCCTGAGCACACCACATGCAGACAGTATTATTATTTAATAATCTTGTTCTGTAAATATAGCAACTAGACTTTAAGGAATAGCAGAGAAAGAATAACAGGAAACAGATCTGTCATGTTCATTTATTTTGCAAATTTTTGCTTCGGGCAGAGTTAGTGATAGGTGCAAAAAATTATTCTGCCACTGTGTACTCAGTAGATTTATTGAGAAATAATGGGCTAGATTCTGGTGTAAATTTTATCGCTTCACTGATGGAGTTTAGTATTTACGCTAGTTGAGGGTCTAGTAGGATGACCAGATAGTAAGTGTGAAAAATCGGAACGGAGATTGGGGGGGAAGGGGGGGAGGTAATAGGAGCCTGTATAATAAAAATCCCCCAAAATGGGAACTGTCCCTATGAAATCAGGACATCTGGTCACTCTAGGGTCTAGCCTACTGTTTGTAGTTTTGTATCGTATATTGAGGCCTAATTTCAACTGTTAAGGAAATAAAATGAAAAAAAAGCAAATACAAGTCAAATTTTCTGAGATGTACATTAAAATGCATGCTACATTTGTATTTTTTAGAATTTAAAAACAAATTATATGTCTACTGACTCCAATGGCTGCTGATTGTACTGTTGTCTTTTTGCAGAGATATGATAGCCACTGGATGTGAAGATAAAAATGTTCGTGTTTATTACCTAGCAACCAGCTCTGATCAGCCACTGAAGGTTTTTACGGGGCATACCGCAAAGGTGTTTCATGTAAGGTGGTCTCCTCTGAGAGAAGGAATCCTGTGCAGTGGTTCTGATGATGGGTGTGTATTCTTAGATTCTGAGAGAGACTTAAGGTCTCAAGTGATAAAGCATCCTGTGGCACCTTAAAGACTAACTAAAGTATTGAAGCATAAGCTTTCGTGGGCTAATACCCACTTTGTCGGGTGCATCTTAAGGTCTCAAGTTGCACTGGTGCTGGTACTATTTTTTAAAAAACCCCAACATTACTATCATTGTGTCTATGAATAATATAGAAGGGTCAAACTGTAGCCCTGCCTTCTCCACAATACAGATCCTGGCTTGGTTCCATCCCTGAAGAGTAGTTCTGAGGAAGCCATGTGACAGATACATGACTACAACATCCTACCCAAATAATGGAGTCAGTGAGTGCCACCTAGTATTTAGGAAATATATTGGGATGATACTGCATATTAACATTGCATCCAAGACCCCGTGAATGGAGGGAATAAGGTTACCTTGTGTGACTATCTAGAGCAGTGGTCCTCAAAGTTTTTCGGCCGCAGCCCCATTCCACTTTCTGCGGTGGCATTTCAACGGTACAAAAATAGACTGCTGCCGAGTTCGGCAGTCTCCTGGGTGGGATCAGTGACCGTGGGGTTTCGCGCACTCCCAGAGATGGTCTCGCACATCCCACTTCGAAGACCACTTACCTAGAGTATGATAGACTGCATATCATCTTTGGAGATATTTGAAGGAGCTGCACACCACTTCAATGGCATTACTGAAGACAGCTATGAATAAGGAAAGAGTCAGAATCCAGTGAGGTAATCAGGAGAGAAGAACCACCTCTTTTGTGATTCCCAGTCACTTTCCAACAGGTATCCAAAATATTTTGGGGGGACGTCACAAAATCAGGATCAGAGCCTGTCCTGTCTCTCCTCAACAGCAGATCTGTGTGGATTACTATAGCTCTAGGATGGAAGTAAACTCCTTGGCCTTTGGGAGGGGAGAGGACACATGGGGAGCATAGTCCCTGTAGATATCCAGGGACTATGTTTGTGGATTGGATGCAGATACAAATTTTGTATTGGTGCCGGGCTCTACTCATTGGTATGATGATGCATTAAAAACCCACTTGATTTTGTGAGCTCATGTTGTGTTTGCAAGGCTGACAGAAAAAAACTTTTTTACTTGTAAATTGCACACTTTTTATGAATTCAGTGAGAGACAATAAATGTAGAACTCTGTGATATCAGGAAAACACGAAAGATTGTGAGGCACTCAGAAAATGGTAATGGGAGCCATATAAGTATCTAAGATAGCACATCATCATTTTCAGAGTGACAGACTCGAGCTCTGTCTGTTTAGTTTAACAAATTTAGTTAAGGGGTGACTTGATTGACAGTCTGTAAGTACATACCTGGCGAGCATATATTTAATAATGGGCTCTGCAATCTAGCACAGGGGTTCTCAACCGCTTTCTCTCTAGGCTCCCCCCTCCAACATGCTATAAAAATTCAACCGCCCACCTGTGTCACAACAACTGATTTTCTGCATATCCAGTAGATTAAAAGCCAGGACCAGTGTTAAAGGGTACCAAGCAGGGCAATTGCCGAGGGCCCCACACCACAGGGGACCCTGCAAGGCTAAGTTGCTTGGGCTTCGGCTTTCACCCCCTTGGAGCAGGGCTCAGGCTTCGGCTTTCTGCCCTGGAACCCAGCGAGTCTCACACTGGTCCTGCTCTTTGATTTTGGTGGACCCCCTGAAACCTGCATGCAACCTCCCCCCAGAGAACTGTGGATCACTTACTGAGAACCGCAGATTAGCAGAGAAAGGTGTAATATGATCCAATGGCTAGAAGTTGAAGGTAGATAAATTCAGACTATTAATAAAGTTGTAGATTTTAACAATGAGATTAGTTAACCATTGGAACAACTAACCATGGGTGGTGGTGGATTCTCCATCACTGATAATTTTTTAATCAAGACTGGATGTTTTTCTTAAAGATATTCTTGAGAACAGTGGTCCCCAAACTTTTCAGGGTTGTGCCCCACCTCCTTGCTCCTGTCTGCAAACCCTTCCCCCCCCCCCCCGAAACAGGCTGGGAGTGGGGCCATGGCTCTGGGGGAGCAGGGCAGATGAGGTAAGGGGACTAAGACTGGGGCTGCAGCTGTGGGTGCGTCTTGGACCAGGGGAGGAATGGAGCCCCGCTAGCAGCCAAGGCTAGGGGTGGTGGTGGGGATGGTGCCAGGACCTGTGGCTGGGAGGGGAACCATGGCCAGGCTATGGTGGGGGCCAACTGCTGCATCCAGGTGCGGGGTTGGGGCTGGGCAGGGGGCCAGGAGTGGAGCTGGGAGCAGGGCTGCGGGTGGTGCCGGGGCCACGAATGGATCTGGGGGTGGAATCGGGCTGGGTGGTGGAATCGGGTCACCCAGCACTCCCTCCTCACTCCTCGTGAGGGCTAGTCTGGGCCCCGCCACCCACCCTTCCCGGAATGTTCTTCTGCTTCCCCCGTAGAGGGGTGCACCCCACCATTTGGGGATCTCTGCTCTAGCAATTATTTTAGGGAATTTTTATACTGATGTTACACTGGAGGCGAAACTAGATTATCACAATGATCCCTTTTGGCTTTGGAATCTTTTAACTTACGAATTTCAGTTATATTTTTCCTGGCATGGTGTATTTGAATTGAACTGATGGGTCTCTTTAAGAAATTGTATAGGGTGCCCAAAGCATTGGATAATAGCTCTTGTGTTACAGTATGTGTAAATCTAGATAAGTAAATATTTCCATGTGAAATGTGAACTTTAGGACATTGCTGATTGTACAGGTATGTTCATGTTTTGGTACATTGATGGATATATGCTTTTTATGTCTTGTTTTCAGCACTGTTCGAATATGGGATTACACACAAGATGCTTGTATAAATGTTCTTAGTGGACATACAGCACCAGTACGGGGACTCATGTGGAATACCGAAATCCCTTACCTGTTAATATCAGGCAGCTGGGACTATACAATTCGGGTGTGGGACACAAGAGATGGAACCTGTCTAGACACAGTTTATGATCATGGTGCAGATGTATATGGTAATATAGTTTTAAATGTTAATGTTTCTGTTTTTATTTTGCTAAAATGTATTTGTGATCCCTTAAAAGTCCATAATACAGTTTCCTTAAAACTAATTAGCTGATAAAGTTAATTATCTGAATAATGTTTAAAATGATCTCTCTATTAGGATTAACATGTCATCCTAGTCGTCCATTCACTATGGCCTCTTGTTCTCGTGACTCCACTGTGAGACTTTGGTCTTTAACACCTCTGATAAACCCCCTCCAAATAAATATCCTAGGAGACAGATCTTGGGATGAGATCATTGGAAATACTGGTAGGTAAATTATACATACTGTTATTTTCATTTGATTTGTGTTACCTACCTTTAATAAAATGTTTGTGTACATACAAAACATTTTTGTTGATTAGATCGTGCTGTGGAACCAGGTGCTCCTCCCTTACTATGTGGTAAAGTGTCCAGGGATATTAAACAGGAGGTAGACAAGATGATTGGTAATCCTCGAGGGAAAAAACTAAGGTGGTTTTCAGAATGTTTGTCAGTAAGTATTCCACAATATTCAGATATTCCACATACATGTTGTGTGTGTCCATGTATTCCTTAAATTAAAATGCAAAAGAAAAGTTTCTTCTTTCTTCTCCCCTCCACTGTGTACTATTTCCCTCAATATAGGTTCAGACTATGCAAGAAGGACTTTTGCTTAGTGATAATTTGTAGATGGAAAAATGACCCTCCTAGAGCTGTTTGAAAAATTTCAAATGATTGTTTCCCCATCAGAAACTGTTGTGTAATCAGAATTTTCCACTGCAATAGATAAATTTCAGCAGAATTTTCCATTGAGAAAATCAATAAAATTGCTTTAGTTTGTCCACCCACAAGTAAACATTTTGTTTGTTTGTCAAAGTGAAGTATTTCGGGTTGGGTTGAGTCCGCATTAAGCTTTGTAGTTGTCTGAGCTGCTTCAGAGCAGTTGTAGTTCTGGGTCACTCAAGTGCCCTTTCTTACCTCCTGGCCCCAGTTGTTTCAGTCAAAAACATAGAAACAAAAAATTCCTCATCAGAATGTTCTGGAATATTTATTCTGCAAAAATTATCAATATTTTGGTGTTTTTGTTTTAATTTGGGATAAAACAAATATCAAAATATCATAATTTCTCTTGCATCAGAAAGTCTCTGGAATTTTTTTAATCAGCTCTAGTCAGTACTATTGAAGTCTGGCAAACTTGAAGTCCTATTCCTAAACTCTTCAAGACTAGAATTGGGATCCAGCGCTTGCTCCCAGTTCAAATATTAAACTTATGACACTTTTATCTCTAAGGATTTTAAGGTCACGTCAGTGGTGTTTTATTATTTTTTTTAGATTTAATTTAGTCTCTCTGAGCCCTAGACCCATGGTAACCTAGGTACCTGGCTTTACAGGCAGAAGGATACAAGAATTAGACCCACTAAAACTTTTTAAATTTCACTAAAACATTCCCAAAATAGTCTTTCTGTATCGCATGTGGCATATAGTAAATGAATGATGGTGTGGTGATGAGCAAAGCTTTTATCAGTGTTCATTTAGGATGATGCATATAATTTGTTAGTTTGCCACATATGAGTAATGCAACCACTTCTAACTCGTGGCAGTAAAACCTCCATATGACATCATCATGTGTTCTTTATTTATGACATCTCTGCAATTTGTTATATGCTGCTTCAGTTTTATACAGATATTCTCTCCAAACATGTGGTATGTGTGCGTTATGTATGTTTATAAGAATGTTGTGATTTGTGTATATTTAACTGATACAGGTTTCATATTGATACACTTAACTGCAGTAATAGTTCTTATTCGAAAGATTGTGGTATGTGTCTAGCCCAGTGGTTCTCAAACTTTAACAATTTGTGAACCCTTTTCACTAAAATGGCAAGTCTCACGAACCCCCTCTTAAAAATTAATATTTCCAGAGGTTTTCTCCTTTACCAGCGTATAAATTATAAAAGTAGTGATCTTGGAAATATAAACTTTATTTTTTGACATGCTTATTACACACTATTATTATTCATCCTACACAAGCAGCAGTCCAGGCAAACAACGCACATTACAACAAAGCTTAAACTTGTTCTTCATAATCATTTTTAAAACAATACAAGCTGCCTATTTAATTAAAAAAAAAAAAAAAAAGCAAAAAATATCCACCTCCCCTTCCATTTCTTATAAGGAGTCTTGAAGTTTAAATCTCCTGAGTGTGGTAGATATGCTTGCTTTGATCTGCTTATCTCTTGGAAGTCCAGGGGCTCCGGGCTGCTGGCCCGTGCTGCCCAGGGTCCCTAGGGACAGCTCTGTCCACCATTAGGGATTTTTTTCCCCGAGAGCCCCCTGTAATATTTTGCAAACCCCCAGGGGTTCACGAACTGCAGTTTGGGAACCACTGATCTAACCTGAAATACTTTGAAAATGTTTACCTTTGAATTGACTAATAAATTCATACCATATCCTTTGCAGGTTTCATTTTAATATCTCTTGCACATTATTGGAATCTGTTTCTTTTTCTTTAAATTATTTCAGCCTCCAGGAGGCAGTAAAAATTTATGGGATCTCGTTGCTGTAATAAAAGGACAGGACGATAGCTTGCTTCCACAAAACTACTGCAAAGGAATTATGCATATGAAACATCTGGTTAGATTTAGAATGGTAAGTGAAGTATGCAGATGATGTGAAACTTACTTATCAGTAGATTTATTTTTTAGTTATAAAAATATGGAAATCCACTGCTTTACAAAGCTGAACACTTACAATGAAAGGGAGTCACATGTTAGAAAAAAGGCTATTTCTTCTTTTTGCAAAAGATCAGATGTGACACAAGTGAAACATGGATTATTGACAGAGGCACTGGATCACATCTCTACTATGGCTCTTCTTTCCTTGTGGACTCTCATGGGGCACTGCCCTCCAGCACATCCTTTCATGGCCCTGCAGATGTTTTGCATGTAGCACCCACTTGGGTTCTCTCAACCATTTACCCAGACTAGATTAATTCAAAACATAGACCCCCTTCATGGGGTCTGATTTATAAATCTTTCTAGAAAGTGTAACTCACTTTGACATCATCAATTCAGGATTGGCAAAGACTATGAATGGCTAGCTAACTACAAAAGCAGTTTCTCCTCTCTCCGTGTTCACACCTCCAGATCAGGTGCTAGAAGAGGACCTCATTCTCCCTGATTAGAGATAACAAGGTGGTTCAGCCTGATAGAACTAACCTTGTTATCTCCAACCTGGTTCTTGCCTTCTTATTTATACCTGCCTCTGGATACTTCCACTGTGTGCATCCGATGAAGTGGATATTAGCCCACAAAAGCTTATGCTTCAATACTTTAGTTAGTCTTTAAGGTGCCACAGGAATCTTTGTTGCTTCTGCAGATCCAGACTAACATGGCTACCTTTCTGATTCCTCACTTTTGATAGTCCTCTCACTTCACCCAATGCTCAGTCCGTATACAAGTCCTATTCAGCTCCCTGTTCCTGTTCAGGAGACTCTTAGGCCCCCTTCCTGGAGCTGTGGTAGCACTTCACATTGTTGCTTTCTCAAAATAGGAGTTTCCAGCTTTCCTTCTGGGACAGGACAGTAAAACAGTCACCCTGTTTCTCCTTAAGCCAGGAGCCACAGCCCTCCTCCTGGACTTGGGTAATTCAGATAATTATTACTTCTCTCCTTAAGATAGGAGTCTCCACTTCTCCTCTTTGGAGCTGGTTGTAATTTAGCCAACCATAGGCATTAGCCTCCTTCTCCTTTAGCTGACCCCATTTTCCCAGTTCACTCTCAGACTTAGAGGGACAAAGAGTCTTGTAGCACCTTATAGACTAACAGATGTTTAGGAACATAAGCTTTCATGGGCGAAGACCCACTTCATCAGATGAATGTTGTGAAATCTCCAGAGGCAGGTATAAATATGCAGCCAAGAGTCAGGCTAGAGATAACAAGGTAAATTCAATCAGGGAAGATGAGGCCCACTTCCACTAGACTTAGAGGGTTCCACAGACAGACTTCTTCTGCTAGTGTCTGCACTGCAATGACAGAGGAGGCAGTATTTAAGGGTCTATTTCCTTCACTTCATCTCCATGGATGAGAGGGAAGCCTTGTCCTGCCCTCTCTGCAAGGCTCCTGACCAGTGCCCATAAAGACACAGTGATTGGTTTGCCCCCAAAACACCAGTTATTCCCAGGACCACTTCCTCTCTTTTGATATCTCTTAGTCCTTTTATATACGTCTGACCTTTCAAAATCTTGAAGGGCCATATTACATGATGGGGATGGGCTGACCCGCAGGTATCTTATTCTTTCGGGCAGACTACCCTGTCGCAAGGATGTATTGCACTTCCTTTGGTCCTTTAAGACCTTTCAACAGCTTAGCCCCTGTTAGGCTCTTGTATCTTATTACATAATCTCCTACTCTTGGCTCTACCAATGATGCATGGCCTATTTGTCCACTTCTCCCACAACCAACCACACATTTCCTTTCATGCTATTCTTACTCATGGAACAACCTTCTTCTTCCCCACCCATCCCAAAAGCAGCCTGTAAATCTGCTACTCTGCTTTCCTTCAAATCCCTCTTAGGATCCAGTTCTACCATGATCCCTTTTAGGATCTAGTTCTATCAACTGCCAGCAGCGGGGTCCAATTGTTTGTTAAATCCATTTACAGTGTCTTGATTATATGTGTAATTTCTTTAAGGCAGGAACCATCTTTTATTCTGTTTGTGTAGCACCTAGCACAATGGGACCCTCGCCATGACTGAGGCATCTAATTGCTACTGCTGCTGTAATAGAAATAATACAAATTTCTCCCATCCTCCTTTTTCCCCTCTTTTTTTCTTTTGTAAAATGCTAATATTTCTGCCTTGTCCTGGACTCCGCCTGTCTCTCTTCTCACACACTAAAGGAACAGCAGAAGTAAATGAAAGCAAAGATTGAACACACAGCTACTCTATTAATTTATTTGCTATGCAAAGGGGAACTCATGATAAGCATTTTACTTGCGGTTCTCTGTACTGTTCTGTTCTGTATTAGAAGCACCTGTGACTACCCCTTATGTTGAGTGGTAAAATTCTAGATTATGGTCTGTTAAAAACAGAGCGAGTGTTTCAAAGCAATAGAAAAATGAAAACATTTTAGCAGCCTGTGCTGTGGAGTCAGACTATTAACTCTTGTTATGCACTTTGATGTTCAATGTGTCAAATTGCCTGATTATGTAACCATGGTGTTTATAATTCAGCACACATCTTACTTTGATAATATGTTACTGAAAAGCAAAAGCAAACAGAAAATCTCTTTGTCTTTATAATATCCCTCAGGATCAAACTTCCATAATTAGGTGCATTCAAATCACAGCGTTCGGGAAAAGACAAAAAATTGAGAGTAGGGCTTGAAACCTCCCCTGACATGGCAAGTAGTAAATTTCTTCTGGGCAAATGCCATCAAATTCTGCAAAACTCTAAACTTTTCCCTAAACCCTTAAAAAAAAATCCAGCCCTTACGGTTGTGTAGATACACTCAGTTCACATTTTCAAGGTTAACTCATCCCCAGTATTGGTCTCTTAAGTCTGCAGACAATGCTGTCCAACACCTACGTTGTTTGCTCTTAGATTTCCTTAAACTACTGCAGAGTGAAAACTGGCTAGATTGTCACTTTTTTCACTGATGCCTTATCAGAATATTGTAGGGAGCAGTAAAACTGGCAAGAGTTAGGTCCATTGTATTCTGTTGCTTCTTGAGAAAACTGCAAGCACCAGTAGATGCAGGCAATGGAACTGTTCTCTGGAAGGGTCTCTTTCAGGTCATTAATCAGTGTTAAATAACAGGCCAGGAACTGATCCCTGCATTACCCCTTCTGTAAAGGTCTGATTCAATCTCCATCTTCAGTAGGTGGTGCTGTGAAGTCATGAATGCAAAAATTGTCACTCGTGAAGCTATGACTGGGAGATAGTTGAGATAAAATGAGAGCCCTTGACATGGGAGGAGGGTTAGAAAAAATCATTTTTGTCTTATTTCTCTTAATTAGTAAGACAAAATGTGATTTTTGTTTTTTATCTCTATATAAATAATTTATCTTGTATACAGTTAGCACGTGGGAAAATTTCTCTTCTCCTTGTAATAGTCATAACTGAATTATTTACCTCCATTATGGTTAAAAATATAAATAGTCATGGAGGGAATGGGACATGGCAGGTTATGAGGATTCAAGGGAAGAAACCAACCCTACAATAATCCTACCTTCACTTGGATTCAATTCCATACTCCCATCAGAACTAAGGACCTTAGTTACCATCGCACCTCCCCACGTGTGTGTTTTCACAAAATGTGTGTTCAACGAGTTTCCAAAAAAATACAAGGTAATGATTTTTATGGGGTGGCATATGGGTATGTATAAGAGATCAACAAGTGTCTAAGAATGAAATGAAAATATATATAATCCCAAAAAATATGAATCAGGATAATGGAATGAAAAAAATATGAATACAACTAATTAGCCATAATTACATAGTTCAAGGCTCTCTCTTCAGTGTTTAAGGTCTTCAGTGAAAACCTGTTGTTTATCTTCTCAAATGGCACTTGTAATATTACCATTAAAATGTTTGATTTTAATACTTGTCTTAGCAATAATTGTATTAATCAGAAAAAAATAAGTATACTGCTATTTTTCTTTACCAGTCCAAAGCCCAAGAACTAACAACAGTAAAAATGTCCAAATTTGGAGGAGGTATTGGTGCACCTAGCAAGGAGGAAAGGCTAAAGGAAGCAGCAGAAATACATTTAAGATTAGGACAAATTCAGAGATACTGTGAACTTATGGTGGAGCTTGGAGAGGTAAAGTACTAATCCAACTAATGAAGAACCTAAAGACAATATAAAAGTCTAATAAATACCGCTTCTGCTTGAGAGAAAACAAATCTAACAAAGAATGATGTTCCTGCAATTTTGATGTTTTTAACGTATACAGTGAAACTTGACTTAAGTAAACACCCAAAGGGTTAACAAAATTGGTTGCTCAGAGCAGATTAACTGAAGTACAAACAAAATTGTATTGACAACTTAAAATGGCATATTGTATCTCTCTTAAGGGAGGGGAATGTTTTTGTGTCATAGCATCAGTGAAGACTAAAACCAAAACCCTGGTTATTTGTTCTCTGTTAAAATAATGCTGTTCTATGTAAGGTTAGCAGTACATGATAGCATTTCAGGTATGCCTTGCCTATTGTCATTTTTACATTTAATGAAACACTCACCTAGTTTCAGTAACTAGTAAGAAATACAGCTGCTTAAAACAAAATTGTGTGTGTATATGTGTGTGTATATAGAGATATAGATATATATAGATGTAGATATAGATATTATTCCAATGGTGATCTAGCAGAGAAGGCTTTGCAAACAATAAAGAGAAAATTGGATAAATAAATAAAATAACAGAACATTAACTGTAGAGAAACAAATTATAAAAACAGTAATATGTTTGCATTTCAACATTATGGTGATGGATACAATAATAGATTTTTAAAAAATAACTCCCAAAACAATCTTATTGAGGAATAATGTTCATAATACCCCATGAATTGTGACGTTATTTATGGTCCATAAGACTGACACAAAATTTAAAGTGTGTTTATGGTCTGAAAAAATTATTCTGTAAATCTGGCCCTAAGAGATAGCAGACATGGAACCAAACATGACATTTTAGGCTCTAACAAAGCACATAGGTGCCTAACTGGATTTACAAAAGCCCTAACTCACTTAAGTGGGATTTGCAGAAGTGCTGATGTACATCATTACCTTTTTAAATCTGGGCATTAGTTACTCCAAAACAAATGTATCGAATTTACAAGTAAAAAGTAACACAGAATGTTTTGCTCTTTTTTTACCTCATGACATTTTTATTTTTAATGGAAAAGACATGTAATTGATTGCAA
The DNA here is from genome assembly GCA_032164245.1 of Sternotherus odoratus. Lineage (NCBI taxonomy): Eukaryota > Metazoa > Chordata > Testudines > Kinosternidae > Sternotherus > Sternotherus odoratus. The sequence continues at coordinate 60,771,938 of JAVMKO010000004.1, forward strand.
CTATTTCTAAATGTAAAATTTTCATGTACAACATGTGTTTCAGTGGGACAAAGCACTCTCAGTTGCACCAGGTGTATCTATGAAATACTGGAAGAAGCTAATGCAAAGGTAAGGTTGAAAACACATTGCTCAATTGTAACTTATAATATGCATAAAATAAAGGACCAAGATAAATAGAAATAAGCAATACTAGTAAAGTTAACTGTACCTGGCATCTTTTTCAACATTACGGTGATGTTGCTTTTATTGTTCATCAAAATTTGTGATGGAATGAGCGAGGATTTCAGTAGGGATTCATAATCTGGACTCTTGCTATAGCCGGGCTTCAGGATCCATGCACAGTCCTGTGCTAATGCAGGGAATGCATTAATGCAGAGGATGCGTTGCCATGGATCCCAATTTAAATATTTAAATTTGAGATCCATGGCAACGACCGCGCTGTATGTGAACCCGTGCTATAGGGACGCGGACTATAGCGAGGGTCTGATGTGTGTGTATATATCCTGGAACATTTTAAAACAATATTACTCAGTAAGTTTAAGGGTTGCATGTAGAATCTGTGAGGAGGCTTGAAATCTTTTAATGTTGTGTCTTCATGGGAGAATTTTGTATAGCTTGTAAGGATATGTCTTCACAGCCTGGAGCAGCGAGCTTCCAAGCCTGTGTTGACTTGGCTTCATACTACTCAGTTCTGAAGCCTAGAGCAGGGGAGGGGAGGTGCTTCACAGCCTGAGCTTCAGCCCTAGCCACAACTTCAAAGTGCTGTCTACACAGCAGTTTTTAGCAGTGATCCCAAAGCTGTTGACCAGGCCAGGAGGCACGTTGCCATGGGCTACGTAGACATACCCAATGTCTCTTGGAGTCCAGCAAGGCAGATGGATACATCTACTGCTAGATGTACCACTGGTTTGCTATAAATATATCTAACACCAAATGAAACTAAACAGCCAGGTCATTTTTAATTTCATGTAGGAGAGCTGACCAGTTAATTCAGGAGGAAAATGATGATGTCATTCCATACTGCATAGCTACTGGTGATGTGGAGAAACTAGTCACGTTTTTTACTTCAAGAGGCCAACTTAAAGAGGCTCTGCTTGTTGCACAGGTATTATTTCTGACATGGATATTGGTCCATATTTATCATGAGCTAATGCACCATTTCTCAAACTGGGGGTTCTAACCCAAAAAGGGGTCAGAAGTTATTGTAAAGGGGTCACGAGATTAAAAAAAAATACTGTTGGGAGGAAGCAAGCTGGAGGAGGAGAGGGGCACAGTAGTCATCACTCTCCAACCACCCAGCTCTGAAGACAGCGCCACTGCCAGCAGCAACACAGAAATAAAAATGGTAATATCATGAGTATGCTCCTATGAGTATGTACAGTAATTTGCTATCACCTTTTTTTGGGGCGGGGAGCAGCAGATCATCCCAGCCTGAAGTATTTCCAAAGGAGGGCCCAGCAAAAAAAGTTTGAGAACTCCTGAGCTAGTGAGTAAATACTTTTGAAGAGGAGGTAAATTTAGTTATTCATTGCTGACCTTTCAGCATTAAATATGAGATTAAGAGTTTATTTAATAGGTCAGACATGTACTTCTGTTAAATGGCCAAAAATCGCAACCTCACATGTCACTCGTATTCAGCTGGATAGCTCTGACTTGGAAACCATGAATGGGGTCTCATAGTTGGAGATTTTGTACCTCATTCTGCTACATGGACGTCATTGACAAAACTGCCATTGATTTTAATGGGCATAGGATTGGGCCCCTGTTAGGATGATTCTGCACTGTTCTAAATGCGATCCTGTCTTTCACAGGATCGTCACAACAAATGTTTGATTAATGTAAATACCAAAAAAAAAAAAAAAAGCATTATAGTAAATATGTTCAATAAAACTATGCAGCCAAGTGCTAAAAATATGCTCTTAAAGTTCAGGATATTGCAGAAAATATACAGTTTTAAATATCTGACTTTGTTAATATATTCAGTGTGAGTATTAGGCCAGGTTTGAAAATATTAGTTCCCCACTTTTGCCTTTTGTGCCACCCCAGATTTGTATTTGAGCTCCTGGTGCAGAAGGGAAGTAGGATCATGTCTATAAAATGATGTTTAGAAGACAGAATGTTTTATCTATTTTTCCCGGTGAATGTCAAGTCTCTCTTGCTTTATTCATTGTAAGTTGTTTCCATTGATTTTAAATAGCTTACATGCATAAATAAGTAAGAAAGATGGCTCTAAGGCTTTATCATGGACCTGATTAACCTAGAATGCATTTGTGGTCTTAGCTTAAATCATTGTAAACTTTTGATGCAGGTTTTTTGTTTTCTAAATCCCATGTTTACATTGCTTTTGTTCAATGGTTATTATACTTTGTTGAGGAAAAAGCTTAGATGTATACTTATGCACAGCCTAATTATTTCCTTGAACCTTAAAGCAATGCAGCTAGGATTGATCTTTTTAGTTGTTTGGCACTGGGAAACATCACCATGATGCTTTTGCTATATATATAGTTCATAGCATTGTTGGCTTTTCTTGTTTCGAAGGCTTAATCAAATAACAATTTTAATCAATAAAATCACTAAAGCTATATTTGACTCAGCTGTGGCTGTGTAGTGGCATATAGCTGCATTTCCCCAGGTGGAGTCCAGGAAGAATTATCACTGAGTCCTGGGTGCTCCTGTTTTCCTCCAGATGGGAAGTAATTTACTTCAGCCCTGAATTTTCACAGGCATTCTAGAAAAGGAAGCATCCGTCATATAGCCCCCCCCCTCCACCATTTACTGGGAAGACCTGCTTCAACTGCATTAGGAATTGGGGGGGTGTCTTGCTTCCTCTTATTCCCTTGCATGGCCAAAAAGGTCCTGGCAAAAGAGTTGCTCAAAACTAGTTTATTAGTTTTGAGCAACTCTTTTTTGAAACCTGCCCTCAGGTTTCAAAAGGGATTCTTTCTCTCATTGTCTGGTTGAAAAAGTATTTTATGGTTGATGGATTAATTTGTTTGTTTCTAGGCAGCTTGTGAGGGAAATATGCAAATCTTACCGCTTTCAGCATCAAATGGATCTTTAAATCCTGATGGAAATTTGGAAGATTATAATGAGTGAGTCTACAGAGAAGTCACTACTTTTAAAGTTTTTCCACACATTTTTTAGTGCAGAGTATATAGCACAATTACTACACTCAAAGTCTTGGTACTTGCATTTGACACCAGTATTGAAGAGTCTAGGAAACAGACATTTGTATGCCCCCATACTTAATTATTAGCGGACTCTGCATTAGCTAACTGCTACTGCATTAACTGATTCCCATCAGTGAATGTCAGCTTCGGACTCCAAAATGGATTTTTCCAGATAAATTAGGCTTGAAATGCTTATTATGACTACTTTTCAGAGTTATTTAATACCAACAGAACTGTCTTAATTTTCATGACATTTAAAACTTTTTACTAAAATATGTTTTAGTAAGTATCATCGGGTTAATTCCACATAACCCCTCCGCTGCTCCCAAAGGCAACATTGCATTTCACCAAAGAGGAATATGCCACATAGTGGACACTATTGGCCAAATTTTCAAATAGTGAAAGCTGACATGCTGTCGCAGGGTCTACTCATTAGGTGGTGTCTGCTCCTAGCCACTCTGGAGAATCAGCTCTTTCAGGTTCAAGACCCATTTCTGTTGCTTGCTGCGGGCCCTGCTGCAACTCTCTCATATGTGGGTGCGCTAGACCAAACTCCCTCCTCCCAAGGAGTTAAGTGTGCGCTACCCTCGATAGTCCCAAACAACCTCCATTCACCCAGGAAGTGACTACAGACCACTTCCATGCAACTCCTCTCTATTAGCTCCCTGGCTTTATAGAAGCCCTACCTGTTCCTGAAAAGGTGAGCTTCCCCTAATTAGAGCTTTCCTTTAAGCCTTAATTCTCCCAGTCTGCCACCTAATAGGTTAACTGGTCTATCTGGCCTCCATTAACCCCTACAGGGAGCATGTGGGGTGAATTCCCCATCAAAAATGCCAACAATAGAACCCGTGTTTTGCACTGACATTTAAAAACATAAATCATATAATGTATGCACAGTTGGGCATGAACAAGTGCAAGCACAAGTATCTGCTTGTCCAGTCTCTGATTTTCATAGTTAGGTTTTTGGGGAAGCAGATGGATGTTCAGGTAAATTTGGCATGTACACAGCGAGTGACCTTTTAAAAATGTAGTGCTATTGCTCCAATTCTGAGGACAAATGTACACACATGTATTGATGTGCACATAATGAAATCAGCATCCTATAAATGCACAAGTGCTTATTAGTACTACTACTTGGTATTTCTTAGGACTCTCAAGCGATTAAAAAAAATAATTGTGATTAATCACATTATTAAAAATATGATTATGCTGTTAAACAATAATAGAATCCCATATATTTAAATATTTGGGGTGTTTTATGCATTTTCAAATATTGATTAAATTACAACACAATACAAAATTTGCAGTACTCACTTTATTTTTGGTTAAAAATATTTGCACCATAAAAATGATAAAAGAAATAGTATTTTTTCAGTTTACCTAATAAAAGTACTGTAGTGCAATCTCTTTATCATAAAAGTTGAACTTACTAATATGGAGTTACATACAAAAAAAAACTGCATTCAAAAATAAAACAATAGAAAACTTTAGGGCCGAGAAGTCCACTCAGTCCTACTTCTTGTTCAGCCAATCACTCAGACAAACAACTTTGTTTACATTTGCAGATGATAATGCTTTCCACTTCTTGTTTACAATGTCACCTGAAAGTGAGAACAGGCCTTCACATGGCACTGTTGTAACCGGTATTGAAATATATTTGTGCCAGATGCTGTAAAGAGACTTATGTCTTTTCATGCTTCAACCACCATTCCAGAGGATATGAGTCCATGCTGATGACTCGTACTGCTCGATAACAACTCAAAGCAGTGCAGACTGATGCATGTTCATTTTCATCATCTGAATCAGATGTCAGCAGCAGAAGGTTGATTTTCTTTTTTGGTGGTTCAAGTTCTGTAGTTTACACATCAGAGTGTTGCTCTTTTAAGACTTCTGAAAGCATGTTCCACATCTAGTCCCTCTCGGACTTTGGAAGGCACTTCAGATTATTAAACTTTGGGTTAAGTGTTGTATCTATCCTTAGAAATCTCACATTGGTACCTTCTTTGTGTTTTGTCAAATCTGCAATGAAAGTGTTTTTAAAATGTGTGCTGGGTCCATCTATAACATAAAATATATGGTAGAAGGTGGATAAAACAGAGCAGGAGACATACAGGTGTTCCCCTCAGAGTTCAGTCACAAATTTAATTAACACATTATTTTTTTAACAAGTGTCATCAGCATGGAAGCATGTCCTCTGGAATGGGGGCCAGAGCATGAAGGGACATACGGATGTTTAGCATATTTGGCACATAAATACTTGCAATGCTGGCTACAAAAGTGCCATATGAATGCCTGTTCTCATTTTCAGGTGACATTGTAAATAAGAAGTGGGCAACATTATCTCCTGCAAATGTAAACAAACTTGTTTGTCTAAGTGATTGGCTGAACAAAAAGTAGGACTGAGTGAACTTGTAGGGTCTAAAATTTTACATTTTTTTTGGTTATGTAATAAAAAAATTACATTTGTAAGTTGCAGTTTCACCATTAAGAGATTGCACTACAGTACTTGAATGAGCTGAATTGAAAATTACTATTTCTTTTTTCTCATTTTTACAGTACAAATATTTGTAATAAATACTATTATTGTACACTGTATACTTTGTATTCCGTGTTGTAATAGAGATCAATATATTTGAAATTGTAGAAAAGCATCCAAAATATTTAATAAATTTCAACTGGTTTTCCATTGTTTAATGGTGCGATAAAAGCTGTTCATTTATTTTTTAGTTAATCATGTGAGTTAACTGTGATTAATTGACAGCCCTAGTATTTTATAACTTTTGGAGTCCTAATCATGGACCAGGACCATGCTAAGTTCTGTACAAGCACAGAACAAAAAGATGGTCTCGACCCCAAGGGGCTTACAATATAATGGGAATATACATTTGTGTTTCTGGTCCTCCATTTCGCTGCAGTCAAAATTCAGGACCCAAAAAACAGCTTGGTCTGATTATGTTGCTGAAGTCTAGTGATGTTGATAAGATGAATAATCATAATAGAGTGGGTCATAACTTCTCTGGTTTAGTTGTTTGTGTGCTCAACTTTATTTGGTTCCCTTCCTTATAAAGATTGCAGGTGTTTTCGTTATTACCTTTAGAAGTGTTCTTGCAGAATTCTGTTTTGTTCTTACAGACTCCTCCACAGAGTCAGTAAAGAACTGGCAGAGTGGTATTTCCAGGATGGCCGTGCGGTGCTTGCAGCATGTTGCCATCTAGCTGTTGAGAATATTGAGGTAATATTTTTTTCTTTATTCTGTACAGAGGAAAAGACCAATAGTAGGTTATTTTTTATATTGCCAGCTGTAGCATAATTTCTACAACAGACTACATTTATGTGATTTTTAAAATGTATTATTTGCATTTAATATGATGTTTTATTTATTCTCATTGATAGAGTGAAACCCTGGCTCCATGAACGTCTGACAAAACTCCGATTGACTTCAGTGGGGTCAGGATATCACTTTTAGGCAAAGAAAGATATTATTTTATGTAACAATTATATGAATAAATATAAGTTCTAAATATAGGGAAATAGAAATATTCGTGTTTACTATTTGTGTTGAATAGGGATCTTATTGTGCTACATGAAAACACAGGAAAATACAAGACTTGCACTCCAAATAGGCAAGACAGGCAAACAGAAATAGACAATATACACACAATTTTAAAAATACATTTCTTGTTGGTTAATTTATTTTTGTAATTTACCTATTTCGAACCATCGCCATCATCTCTCTCTCACTCTGTCTCGGTGTTCCACCACTGCTGTCCCATTGTGTCCTTTTTCCACTCTGACCTCCCCACAGAAATATATTCCAAGATAGTGGGCGATGAGGAGAGAAAGCAGACAATCAGTTAGTGCCTATGTTACAACGTAATTTGAAGTGTTTAAAAGTCTTGTGGCCTGTCCTATCCTCTGCAGTCCTTGCTGGCACCTCAGTTGCTCTTTACCTCAAGGAGAGGGTGGGATGAGGATGGGGAAGCTCGTACCTCCACTCTGAAGTCTCCTGGGCTCAGGAGCAGAGGGCAGCTTGGCTTTTTTCATCCCTGCAGTCTGTGCTGGGAACTGACAATCATAGATTCCATTGAAACAATGCTCATTTATATTTGTTTTCTAGGCTATTTGGTAGAACAGAGGATGATGTTAGAGTCTGGGCCAAAAGAAAACAGTTATGTTCATAAAAAGATCACAGATATATGGTAGACAATTATTGAGTCCTCTCAGAAGCAGAACTTTTAAGTTTTAATTTATTTAATTAATGCATGTTTTGTCACTCTGTAGAAAGTGCAATTTCACAAATTAATGTAACATGCTAGTCACAGTGAATCCTAAAAAGTGCTTGTGTCACTTACTGATATAATTTTCTTATTGAGCAAGCTTGCCATGGCAAACCTGATTCGTGGAAATGAACTGGAGTTGGCAGTCAGTGTGGGTACTGTCTTAGGAGAAAGTGCAGCGCAAGCAACACATTATGCTCTAGAGTTACTAGCAAGAAAATGTATGACAGTAACAACATGGTAAGAATTTCTTACTCCAAAGAAGATTTTTTTTCTAACAAAACACAAAGTTGTTATAACTGATAGCTTTATCCATATCATCCTATGAACTTCTATCATTTGGAATCCTCTGTAGATCTATAAGACAGACGCAGACAGAAATGAGATATAAATTGAGATATCATTTAATATACACCAGGTAGAGTTGGTGAGATCTGGAACATTTAATGCAGAGAAATAGTATGCCAAATGAGACATAGGCCCTTATACTGAAGTATTTATTCAGACAAACTTCTTAAAGACAGTTGGAGTTTTGCTTAAGCAAGAATATGCATTACAGGTCTGATATTGCTACAGAACCCAAATGTTCCTCAATTCCCTCATTAATCTCAGAAAACACACACATGCGTACATACTGTAAATAAGTAAGCAGATGCAGTGTTTCCACAACGATTACCAAACTCTTAACTTGTATTTGAACAGGTAAAACTCCTTCACTTGCCCCAAATCAAGAAATGAAAACTAATTTAATAAAATTGAGTGAAAATAGTCACTTGGAGGAAGAAACTTAACAAAAGTCACTTGGAAAAAGTAAGGCCAAAAGCGATCCATAGCTGAAGAGTGAACAGCAGCTTAGATAAAAAATTGTGATATGGTATTTAAAAGGATTTTAAGGGCAAAAACACTCAGGAGGGACAGGGGTAATTTAATATGGAACTGAAAATATAGCTAGGAGAGATGAGAAGTTATTAAGATCCCACTGAATTGCTCCAAGAGAAGGAGGCCACGCCTTTGTGTCATCTAGCGGAAAAGATCCTATATTACATTGTCCTCCATGCATTGGTTTTACTGTGGCAGGGTACAATTTTGGCTTATCATTCTGTGCTAGAGAGCACAACATATAATGGGAGAAAAAGATGATACCATGTGCAGGAACAGCTTTTGGCATAGTTTTGGGATTTGTATGCTGTTTAGAGAAATACGAATTTACATGGGACAGTCCATCTGTTTTTAAAAGGATCTAACATCTAAGCTTTATTTTTCCTGTCAAAGTTAGTATTTCATCACCCATTTAGAAATACACCAAGAATAGCCTGTTTGACCTCCTTTTCACAAAAGAGGAGGTCTAGTTTAATCAAGGAAACCATTGCAGGAACATTGAATAAAATGATTAGTTTATGGCTCTTGTCTTTACAATGGTTTGGCATGTCAGCACAGCAGAAATTTTGACAAAAATGTTCTGGCACGTCCACATGTAACACATCTTACAATGAATCACTGCATTCTGAGATTCCTGATGATTCTGTAGGACACACCATTATTGTATGCACAGATACTTTTGTGTAACTTTTGAACAGGAAACACTGCAGATAGGATTAGGACGACAGATGAAATAGTACAATTGTAACACTTGTAACTTTCCCATGCACACTTGGGGTTGTCTACACAAACAGTTAGACTGCTGCAAAGCTGAGGCTGTGAATCTATTCTGCACTCACCTGCTGAGTTCTAAGGGTATATACCCTGATGATTCACATTAGCAGTTCATTAGAGCACTTTGATCTAGTCTGCTTTGAAATGGGACTAGTTGCAAGCACACTAACAAACTGTTAATGCTGTTTAGAGAAATAGGATAGGAACAGTTAGACCACAGAAGGGTAGCTGGGTAGATTCACACCCCATGTTGCCACATCTAATTGTTCATATAAACAGGCCCTTAGAAGAAACCATTGCATTGAGCTAACGACCTCATCCCAGTTAATATAGCCAGTGCTTGTAATATTCCTGGGACAACAGTTGTGTGTAGATTGGTTCATACCTAGTTGTTGCACCAATTTTTAGCCAGAGGCTTCTGCAACACAGTTCACCACCCCTTTCAGATACTTCAAAATAACAGTAGTAAATACCAATGCTATACCTATATCTCATTATAGCAAGAAGCAGAAATCCTGGCTTCTCTGACATATATGGAACTCCCTTTTCCATTAGAAATCTTTTCCATAACTCAATCTAAATTTAGAAATACCCACTATTCTGAAACACTCTTATTTTGCTATAGTACATTTCTCAGAATACTGGAAGATCCCTGATTAACTGATGATGAAATAGGTTATTGATGGAACATTTTACTATACATTTGTCCAGTGGTATTCTCTCAAAAACAAACACAAAATACATGGGGAAAATTATTTTGAATGTTTGATAATGTCAGCTTAGTTTTGGTTTGTGCCCATCACCTCCTACCACTCCTAAAATGGCACTTCTTTCCCTTAGATGAATCCTAATAATATTTATTTATTGAAAGCTTAACTCCTATTTCACTGGCCTTTGCGGCACTATTTTTACTAGATCCTGAATTTCTTTTCAAGGTTGGTTCTTGAAAAACAGTTCAGGTAACATAGTTTTGGATGACAGCGAACTTTGTTTTAAAGAGTTATTTTCAATGTATGGTCTCAATTGACTTCTACCAACTTTTTTTTAGAACAGTTTTTCCCTACTTAGGCCAGCACATGTCAGCAAAGCCATGTTATGGAAACAGTTTTTAGGAACTGATCTTGAAAGCCATTTCAGTATTCCACAAAGATTGTATTCTGAATATGACTTCTGTGTATCTTGGGAAATTAGCTATTATATGTTGAATGACACGAACTGATATTCCAAATAGCTTGTTGATTCAATTTTGCAATGGGAGTTAGAATCAAGCCATTGGTGTAATTTGCTGCTGTAGTTTCACAAAGCCAAATTTGTCTTTGTTGTTGGAGTGGTAGTGCTGTTTTTTCATTAATTTGTCCCCTATTTAGTAAACAAAAACTTTTTTTTTTTTGCTCATTACTGTTTCAATATCTTCCTTTTAGCTTTCCATCTCTTGGATACAGGTACTTTGTTGTTTCTAAAGAGAGATATTCTAAAAAATCCATTAAAGCTCTATGATTTTGGCATAGGCTAAAAATAACCTTAAACTACAAATGTAGATAAAATATGTATATAAATGGTTTGTAGAATGGTAGATGGGCAGAAGTTGTTTGCAAAGCAGTAGTTCACTAACATTTTCAGTTGACCACATAAACTCTGTAAGTGAAGAGTAAACACACCAGAAGAATAAAAATATAGGGATTTGTATCACTCGGTGTGTCTGTTTTTAACTGAATGTACATTTAGGGTCATATCTTAAAGGTATTAGAACTATTCTAAATCAGATAGCGCTGGAAAAAGAAAAAGCACCCCTGAGTAGAAGGGAGTGATAAGAAAATGGCAGAATGTCTAGGACATGCCAGCCTCCCTATTCCCATTAAAGTATATAGTGCGAAAATTCAACAAGAAGACATTGAACCCCATTTGAGGAGCATCTGAACCTAAATGGCCTTTTTCTCCAATCTGAGTTAGAGTATAGGGAATGAAGGGCACCCTTACTTCACCTCCAGGTGCATTATGCTCTTTGGAAGATGGTAACAGTCCAGACATATACTTGATGTTCTGTGGAAATGTGTATGTGTGGGGAACGGCCTCAATCTGCATTTGCTTGCAGCTAAATTGTGCATTTTCCCCATAGGTGTCACTCCTGCTTCAGTTCCTGTGTATTCAGTCCTGGCCTAACTAATGAATAATTATAATTACTGGCAAAACAAATGTGGGGATCGTAGACTCAGGAACATCAGTCAGAGATAGCTCTGCTGATAGAGCTAAGTTTTGCGGATAACAGCTACATTCCCTGGGTAACAAATGAAGTGTTGTTCAAACCTGTAGTAGTGCCTATTTGGTGCTTGTAGTGGTGCCAGGAACAGGCACATAACACCCAGGAATGAGCAGGATCCAGGATAAGGAAGTATTGGGTAATAATTAAAATAACTATTTAAAATATTGCTGTGTTAGTTATTTCTTAAATAGATATTCCCTATAAACTATTTAATGGGAGATAAAGTAAAAATAATAAAGGGTGTATTTTCAGCAGTGAGATTCTTGTAAATGGCAAATCCATCAGTACTGGGCTGAAAATGTGTCCCTGTTTCGTGTTTTCAAATCCCATCTTGTAATTACAAGACACTTTTCAGTGAGTTTTAGTGCTGACTAATGTTGATTTCATGAAGTTCTGGGAGCTTTGCGCCTTACTAACTTTGTGGACTGGAGTTGAACTAGGGCAAAAAGAGGCAGTACTCTCCTCAGAAGCCTCATCTAATACACTAATAACGTAGGCTACTGGACTAATCCCCCTTTTCCATTTCCCCAGCAACAACACATTTCTTCAGTGTTAAGAGGAAAGGCGAGTGTAAAGAAAAGTGTCCTACCTCTGACACTGCATCTTCACCATTACATGTCATTGAGAGTGACTGCCACATTTTCTGTTTGCACAGGGACTTGGCAGCAGATCTTCTCATGATGACTCCCAATAATGAACTGCAGTTAGTAAAGCTATGTGCTTTCTATCCTGGGTCCACAGCAGAGATAAATGACTTACATGAAAAGGTACATTTAAGGGTACATCTTTGTTTTTATTAATAAAACATTTACTTGAATAGTAAAAGGAGGTTATGTATCAATTTATTTCTTAATATGTAGATAAATTCATCATACTTAAGGCCAAATTAATTGCTAGCATGAATTTGGCCCCAATAATATTTAGTATTATCATCTCTCATTTCCATTTTTGTTCTGTTTAATCTGCATAAAACTTTTACCATCAGTTTATGCACAATAAGAAATGTGTATTTAGTTTCTGATATGCTATACAGGCAGTTTGATGTAGTGCCCATCAGACTGGACTGGTTCTATTCGCAGCTCTGCTACTGGCTTCTAGGGTGACTATGGGTAAATCACATTCACTTCTCTGTGTCTGTTTCACATTTATAAAAATGAGAATAATGAGATTTTCCTCCTCTATTAAGCACTTGGAAATCTGCTGAAGGTAAGGGCTTGGTGGTGACTGTTCTTTTTATTTGTGCAAGAGCAGACTAAGACCAGATCTTCTGTCTAAAAGAATCTGGATTCCCCAGAGTGTAGTAGAATGTTTCCAGTTCCTCATGGTCATAAGAGTCACCTGTGAATAGGGCTTATAGTTCCCTTCTCTCTAAAGTCATATTAAAGAATGTCTCCTTCCCCTACTACTCAATCTCTGTGGTACTGCATCTGGTGCCCACTGGCTCCTTTACCTGGCAGTCTTCCTCTTCAGCCTGGAAGAGTCTGCCTCTTTTGACTGCTTTACTTGTGACTCAAACTGCTCATCTAGTGACAACTTAAACAGTGGGTTTGGCACAGAACTCACAAAGTTCTTAGACACTGAGGCTGACATTCACCAGATACTTGGTGTACTGACTCTACCAGTATGCATCCCTCTAGAGGGGATCACAGTGTGCTCTCCTAGTGGTGGGTTACATATCTGTGAAAAAGATATTTATTATCTTTAAATAAAGAGAATGATCTTTTCTTCATAATAGAGGAAATCTGTTTGTTATGTTTTATGAGAACTTCTATAGTTTCTTGAACCTCACCCTGTTCAAACCAAACTATTTATTTCTTGTGCAATGCCTTTGTTTTCCAGTGTAACCTACCAGATGTAGAAGATTGTATGCAGCTAGCAGAGACTGCTCAGACAAATGGAGACATATTTGAAACTATAAAATACTACTTGTTAAGTACAGAACCAGAAAAAGCCCTTCCTATTGGCATTCAATATATTAAAGGTAGGCTTGTGAATGAAAGAACCTGATCTCAAATGTAGTCATTTGTTTGGCTTCTTTCTGCTTTGGCATTTACCATTTTCATTTTTTTGTTTGCATTTTTCTACAGAACAAATCAGTAGCTCAGATTGGACTTTGGATTCGGTGTGTCCCTTTCTTGATCTTCTAAGCTATATACGCACTGAACGATTAGTGCTGCATAAATGTAGTGAGTGAGTATGTTTCCCATGACTATAAAACTGAAGCTTCCCTCTCTTTTAAAGATTACTCTTTCTCCTTGTTTATAGTCATGTACAGTTTCCTTGGATATCTTTATAACATAGCTCTCAGTTTACCCATCTGAATAAAAATAACAAATACAACTATATGATCTAATCCATCAGCCTTAACATGGGCAAACTTCCTTTGAGCCAATGTGTATTTTGTAAATGTTGGGACTGAATGTTAGGTCCTAAATTCAGATTCAGGCCAACCTATCTGCATCCGTAGTAGCAAAGCAGGATCTTGAAAGGACAAATGCAAGATCTTCTTTGGTTGAATTTTCACTGAATTGATGAAGATGTTGGAAGAACTTCAGGCCACAACCTGTGCATTCCCTATTTTGGGTAGTTATCAAGAAGGTTGTGGTGAGACCACGATCACAATATCGTGCTTCCTCAGAACTCCTTGACACTCCGGTCAAAATGGGTATAAACTTGGGTTTAGTACACACGTTGCACTCCTTGCACTTAATTTTCCCTTTGTGGTAACAGTAATCAGGTATCCTGACTAACTTTTAGATCTGTCAGCTGCCTTTGAAATTGTTGATCATGAAGTGTTGCTGACCCATCTTTGGTCTCAGGCAGGAATAGCTGGGGTGGAGATTGCTTTTTCTAACTGAGAAGACCCAAAAAGTTGTAATAGGCTGTAGCAGGGTGGCGACTCACCCATGCGGCGCCTCCTGCTGGTCTGTCTGGGAATTAGCTCACCAGCATCCGGAGCGCCCTCTGCAGGCCGATGTTCCGCTTGCTGCTCTGGCCCAGAGTCCCCCCTAGACCCCGGTGCCCTCTTACCAAGGGTGCTGCACCCCTACAGTACCCCCTCAGATCTTAGGGTCTCCCCTCCCTGGGGAACCCCCACCCTCTATCCCCACCTTGCCTCAGTCTAGGCAACTGCCAGTCACCACTTGCCCCCGTTCACTGAGGCAGACTGCAGTATCATTGCCACTCATCACTGGCAAGGGGGGTTGGCCTGCTGCCCTGCCTCTGTAGCTATGGGCTGCCCCCTGCAACCCCAGGACCCCTTGTGGGGCCTTCTCCTAGGCCCTGCTGCCTGGGGGTTTCTAGGCTGGAGCTTCCCCAGCTCCTCTAGCCTTGCCCCAGCCCTGCACCACTCTAGGTACCTTACTCAAGCTCCCAGCAGCCAGGCCTGTCTTCCTCTGCAGTCAGAGGAGACTCTCTCAGGCCCCTGCCTCTCAGCCCTTTTATAAGGGCCTGGTCTGTTTGGGGCATGGCCACCTAGCTGAGCCCGCTTCCCAATCAGCCCAGCTTTCCCTACTCAGTCTGGGAGCTGCTTGCCCCCAGCCATAGCCCTTCCCAGGGCTGTTTTAAACCTTCTCCACTGGAGTGGGGCAGTCACCCCACTACATAGGCTATTATTTACCAACTGTAAGGGCACTGTCAGGTAGGCTCCTTCAGGGAATAATGGGGGAAGCTGTTAATTGGGGAATGCCCTTACATGCCTCCATCCAGGCTAGCCAGGATTGCACTTCCTAGACCTAAGCCTACAATCAAAGGAGATACTAAACTTTTTAAGAGTTTTTCTATGCTGCAATCAGACACCCACATCTGGCTTGTGGCAGCTGACTTGCGCTTGTAGGGTTGGGCTTCAGAGCTATAAAATTGCAGTGGTAGATGTTCAGGCTCAGACTGGAGAATGGGGTCTGGGACCCTGCAAGCGGGGAGGGTCCCACAGCCTGAACTCCAGCCTGAACCTGAACATCTACCACTGCAATTTTATAGTCCTGCAGCCTAAGCCCTGAGAGCCCAAGTGAGCTGACCCAGGCGAGCTACGGGTGTTTTGCTGTAGTGTAGACATACTCTAAAGCAGTGTTTCTCAGCCTTTTTGATACCAGCGACCATCTTGCTGCCTTTCTAAACTGTGTCAGGGAGATTTTAGGAACGGGCGCCGCTCCATGGACTGGTTATTGAGCAACAGTGTTCCACCTGGTTCTTTTAGACCAAAGAAGGGGAGGTGTGAGATATCAAAGGCTGCCTGGTGGAGAGTCTCGGATACAGATAGAAGCTGCAGCAAACTGGTTGTTTCTCCTAACCCAGAGATTAATGAATTTATTAAAGCTTGTAAGGAAATGTTAAGAGCCAGGTAAGGAGAAATAGATTTATAGGCCTTCGTTTTTGCTCTGCATAATCTGTACCTTTTAGTAAATGAATATGTTATGCTTTCTTTCGAGGAAGCTGTTTGTCACTTTTATTGGCTGCTGTTGCGGGCTCAAGATAAAGAGTTTACAGGTGCCAAACCCAGTTGACCCTGCCATGTTAATACTCTTGAGATACAGATGCTGCAACCTAGAGATCCAGTTCTAAAATGATTAGAACACTGGATTCCACCCTGGAGACAGGTGCAGGGAAGCCAGGCCTGTCACCAAAGGGCTGCACCAAGAGGAACTAAAAGGGATCTAAAGTGAAACTTGCCCTGTTACTATGGCTTTTGAGGAGAGCACTGAAGTACTGACTAATATGTGGGGATGATATTGTTTGTATGTGGAGCTGCAGCCTGCTGAAAGGAGTGAGCTGGCTGAAATTTGTATTTGAATTTGTTATTTTAAACAAGTGAAAATGTTCGGGGTTCATGTGAAGAATCTTTTATTCTGAAGCATAGGAAAAAATAAAAATCAATAAATGGAATCAATGTTTAGCAGATGAAGTGTAGTTTAATTATCTGGTTTAGAATGTAAATGTAATCAACCAGGCAGCACACACATTCCCTACAGAAATACACAGATCAAGCAATATTTTAAATTATTTAGTAGAGTAATAGTCTGTTTTAAAGTTTCAACAGATGATTGAAAACTCTGATTACTTTTGTTCCTTTTCTGTTTTTAGAGTTCGGAATGAGCTGCTGATATTGTCTGGTTACACTGGTGCTTTACTTGCTATTAGAAGACAGTATGCTAGCATTGTACCTGCACTTTATGAATACACAAGGTAATATTAATTATTTACCTACTTGCATTGCAGTAGCACCTAGGAGCCTTGGTCAGGATTATGGTATATAGTAGGAGAGAGCCCCTGTCCCCAGAAGCTTATCAATCTAAAGTCCCATTCCTGCAGTGAGCTCATGTGGATTTACTCCTGTGTTCACCCAGAGCGCAATTGGCTTCTTGCATTGCACAGTCACAAGAGTCAGCCTGAAAGCAGAATTTGGGCCTTAGTCAAACTGTGTGGTCCTGAAAGAAAGGGACTGTTTTTATATATATATAGGTAGATATTCTAGATCTTCTTCTTGCTTTATTATAAGTTATCAATTGTACTTTGTAATTTTATTTGACTGAAATTGATTTGAGAAATAACAACAGGATAAGATATTCTCTTTTAGAAAAGAAATAAGAAGGTAAGAAAAATAGGTTAGTAATAACCTATTTGTGACATCAAGCTTTGGGATGTCCTGGGACTCACAGAATCCATGTACGTTTCAGAACAAGGACCCTCTAAAGCTGTATTTCTTTAGCCTGATCCTGCAAGACCTATAAAATCCACTACAATCTGACTTCATAACTATTTATGCTCCACTCCAACAAAGCACATAAGCACTAGATGTCCCAGTAAAGTCAAATGGCCCTGTACATATTCTTAAACATAAACATGCATTCTTGTAGAACCAGGGACTGAGTAAATTGAAAAGCTCTCTCTTTTTTCTTTTTCTGACATATGTAAAATTAGGTCCAGTGTTAGTTTTCTGAAAATTCTTATTTTCACATATACTCAGACAAGACAAGGTTGTTTCAGATACCGTGCTAAATCACATTACACTGATCCACTTAGCCCTCCAATATCCTCAGATACTGTATTTATCATTTCAGCATACATCTGTCAGTAATATACATCAAGGCACACAATTTCTATAAGATTCAATAACTGTCATTTAAAAAAAAAAGTATATACAGCCTTAAAAAATAGGCCTTAAAGGAAAATTCTGCAGCTAAATCAAGATAATTATATGTGAGAATATAAAAACTAATAATTCATAAATTTAATTCTAGTGGTATAGCAAAAATATCCGATTTTATGGTCAATTCAACATTTACACAAAGACAGATTGATATTGCTAATTTCTATCTTATTTTCCCTTCAATTCTAACAATGTATATTTTCTTAATTTAAATTTTTTCTGTAGGAAGATATTTTAATTAGCTTTTATTTCTTTTTTTAGTCAGCTTTTAAAACGACGGGAGGTATCTGTACCCCTGAAAATTGAACAGCTTTCTGAGGAACTAGATGCTTGGAGAGCTTGTACTCAGTTAGTCAACAAGTATGTGTGAAACATAAAGTTATCATAATAGAAATTACTATGGTTTAAACATTCATTGTAAATAAAATGTTTCATCCCATTTTTTCTTTGTAAAATATGAATATAACAATGTATAAAAATTAAGATACTTCATTTTGAAATAATTGTTTTTGTGCATCTTGAGGTATACTGCAACTGAAATGCATAGTTAAAATGAAATATATTTTACTCACAGATCTACTGATGAATTGTCATATACCCCTCCATCCGAATCGCAGAGAATGGTTTATTCAACATTGGTATCACGAATAAAAGAAGAGCCTCTTAAAGGAATTATTGGACCGGATTACGTCACTGGGTCTAATCTTCCTAGTCACTCAGATGTTCATATCTCTTGTTTGACAGGGTTAAGGATACAGGTACCATCTTATGGAGCCTGAGTGCTCTTTTTGGAATACTTAATAAAATAACAATTACTTTAAACATGGTGAAACCAATTGTTTTCAAGTGAAGAGGCTGAGTAAAAATTGAAAATAGTTGAGGCTTTCAGTGCTCTCAAAGAAAACCTCTGAGAAATATTGCTCTTTAGTATTCTTCAGTAGCAAAAGCTGCCATTTTACCTTGAAGGACGCTGTTCTTAACTACAGTAACCTATAAAGAAAAGAAAAATGTCAGGAGTAAAAAAATGTTTGAAATCCCCAATTGGAGCAGTGAAAACTTTTTTAGGAAACTGTATGAGGAATAGAAATTTCTTCTTCGAGTGATTGCTCATGTGCATTCCAACAAGTGTGTGCGCACCGTGCATGCACGGTCCCGGAAGCTTTTCCCCCAGCGGTACCCGTAGGGTCGGCAGGGGCGACCCCTAGAGTGGCGCCCTTATGGCAACGTATATATGCCCCTGCCGACCCACCCCCCGCTCAGTTCCTTCTTTCCGTTCATGACAGTCGCTGGAACAGCGTTTCGTAGTGTTCTTTCACTCGTAGCGGTTCTCGTGTGTATATATATATATATAGTTATAACATAGTTTTAGAAATTCGTTAGTGTACTGTTTGTATAGTAGTTAATTCATCTTAGTGTATACATTAGTAAGTTTTAGTTCTCCGGCGCTGGGGCATGCCTCGTGCGCCGGGTTTTAAGAGCTGCAAAGAGTGCGGGAAGCTGATGCCAAATAGCGACCCTCATTCCCGCTGTTTAAAGTGCTTGGGAGAGGGTCATCAGACAGAGCGTTGTACCATCTGCAAAGGCTTCAAGCCCCGTACTAAGAAGGAGAGAGACTCTTGCCTCAAGCTGCTGCTGATGGAGTCTGCACTGCAGCCCCAACCAGACCAACCGTCTACCTCGGTGCGCAGTGCACCGGCCTCGGTCCGGGTCGCAACGGCACCGACAAAGAGCCAGAAGGCTCCCCGGCACCAATCCCCGCGTTACCACGCTAGTGGTTCGCGGAGGCACCGCTCGCAGTCACCGGTGCCCTCCAAAAAGTCTAGAGGGCGCTCCCCGGCCCGCAGAGCTCAGGGTGATCCCTCTGGAGCACGAGCATCGGCCCCGTACCGAGCTAGTACCATCAGCCACCACTTTAGAGTGCAGGGCTGCTTCTCCGGATGCGTAAGTCTCTCCCCAGAGAGAAACGCCAGGGTTGGACATGCCGTCGACCCCAGAGGCGTATGACGCGGCCAGGGATCTCATAAATTTTACAAGGGACCCTGCCCCGGCACCGTTTGTCGTTCCGGCACCGGTAGCCAAAATAACGGCACCGATCATCCCACCCATGTCGACGACCTCGGTGCCGTCAACCTCTGCAGTGACATCTGCACCGATACCGGCACCGTTGATCCGATCATCCTCTGCACCGATCCAGCCTGCCTCGATACATACGACGCAGCTTACCGGAACACCGACCATGAAACATCCAGGAAAGCCTACGATGTTTCAGAGACAAGGCATTGTGGCACCGGAGGGTGCCGCACTGCCGTGGTCGGCATCGGAGTACTCATCAGAGTCCGATGCGGGGTCGTCAAGATTGCGGCATAGCCGGCATTCTTCGCGGTGCCATCACTCCCGGCACCGACGCTCCTCTCACCACCCGCACCTTCCCGCCTGGCCCGTGGAAGGACAAGGTCCGGTGCAGTGGCCATTTTGGACGCCGTTCGCGTTCCACCAAGCCCAAGGCCCGGCCTCGGTGTCGGCATCGCTGCTTTTGGTGCCGTGCGGTCCCGTGTCCGCAACGATCACAAGATCTCCATCTGAGATGGCTGAGGATGAACCGGTGCCGGGACCGTCAGGGATTCAAGCTGCCACTCCTGCGACTCAGGGCGCCCAGCTTGGGGCTGCATACCAACCACCCCAGAGCGATCAGCACCCGGAGGAGCCACACTTCACCTCCTCCTTGTCTTCACCAGATGAAGCAGTAGCTTCTCAACTACCCTTCCGCCCATGGACATCAGGGGACACCAGGACCTTTTGCGTAGGGTTGCCCAAAACCTTAATCTCCCGGCGGAGGAAATTAAGGAAGAGGTAGACCCCATAGTGGATATTTTATCCTCGGACACACCAGCCCGTATTGCCCTGCCTTTCATAAAGACCATTCAGGCCACTATGGACACATTATGGCAAACTCCCTCCTTGCTTCCTCCAACTGCTAGCGGGGTGGAAAGGGGATATTTTGCGCCACGAAATGGGTATGAGCACCTATTCACCCATCCTCAACCAGGGTCTCTAGTCGCCGATGCCGTTAACCACAGAGAGTGACAAGAGAAGACAGGCTCCACTCCAAAATCCCACGATGCCAAAAAGTTGGACTTGTTGGGCAGAAAAGTGTACTCCTCGGCGGCACTGCAGCTGAGAATATTGAACCAGCAGGCCGCACTGGGGAGATACGCTTATAATTCATGGTCCGCCTTGACCAAGTTCGAAGAGCGAGTACCCAAGGACTCGACCACAGAATTCAAAGCCATTGTGGAAGAAGGTAGAGTGGTGTCCAGAGCTGCTCTTCAGGCAGCCTTAGACTCAGCTGACTCAGCGACACGACAAATGGCAATGGCTATTATGATGCGTCGTGGAGCTTGGTTGCACATATCAGGCATTCCACCCCCAGTACAGGCCACAATCCAGGATTTGCCTTTTGACAAACAAGGCTTATTTGCCTTGGACACAGATGAAAAAGCTGCATACCATGAAGGACTCAAGAGCTATGCTCAGGTCCTTAGGTCTTCACACTCCACAACCCCAAAGGAGACCCTTTAGACCCCCCGCACCCCCCCCCCCCCGGCGCGATTCTATCAGGCTCCTCCTCCTAGAAGAGATCAGTCTAGGAGAGGCGGTAGGGGAAACTACCGGGGGCGTCCACGGTCTAACTCTCGACAAGGCCAACAAAACCCCGGGCCCAACCAGTCATCGGGACCCAGACCAAACTTTTGAAGTTGCAACCGAGGACGTCCAAACCAGCCTTCCAGTATATAGCCTCCCTACCTTTCGTGAATCGTCTATCCCATTTTTACCAAGCATGGTCTCTCATCACCTCGGACAAATGGGTCCTCAGCTTGGTAAGAGTGGGATATTCTATCCAATTCTCTTCCCTCCCGCCCAACCATTCCCCATCCCCGTCCCTCTTCAGGGACCCATCTCAAGAGCAACTCCTATTGCAGGAGGTCCACACCCTCTTGTCTTTGGGTGCCATAGAGGAGGTTCCTCAAGGGGCAAGGGATACTACTCCCGTTATTTCCTTATTCCGAAGGCCAAAGGCGGTCTTCGCCCCATCCTAGACCTGTGAGGCCTCAACTCCTACATAAAGAAGCTGAAGTTTCACATGCTCTCTCTAGCGACCATTATCCCTTCTATGGATCGCGGAGACTGGTTTGCCGCTCTCGACCTAAAAGACGCTTATTTCCATATCTCCATTATCCCCAGTCACAGGAGAGTCCTAAGATTTGTGATAGGGACTCGACATTACCAGTTTACGGTGCTCCCGTTTGGACTTTCCACTGCCCCAAGGGTATTCACAAAATGCATCTCTGTCGTAGCAGCATTCCTGAGACGAAGGAATGTTTACCCTTACCTGGACGATTGGCTCATCAGGGCAAGGTCAAAAGATCAACTAACTTACCATACAACTTTCACCAGGGCTTCATTCCTCAGGTTAGGACTGATTCTAAACGAGCCAAAATCGACCCTCCTTCCTACCCAGAGGATCGAGTTTATCGGGGCAATATTAGATTCCCAACAGGCAAGAGCTTTCTTACCTCTTCCCCGGGCCAAGGCAATCTCAGATATCGTACATTCACTCCTTCAATTTCCCATGACTACGGACAGGAATTGCATGGTCCTCTTGGGCCATATGGCAGCGTGCACCTACGTGGTACCTTATGCCAGACTCCACCTCCGGCCCCTGCAGACCTGGTTAGCGGGTGTCTACAAACAGTGCAGAGATCCCCTCGACCTTCTAGTGACTCTCCCAACCCATATCATGCGCTCCCTTCACTGGTGGCTCCAACCCCACTTCATGGGTGTCGGGGTCCCGTTCCAGAAACCTCAGCCATCATTGACTCTGGTAATGGATGCTTCCGCCCTTGGCTGGGGGGCACATCTGGGAGAAGTCAGAACACAGGGTCTCTGGTCCAAGAGCGAGCTGTCCCTTCACATCAATGTCAAGGAGCTCAGAACAGTCCGTCTAGCGTGCCAGACGTTTCAAGACCACCTACAAGACAAGTGCGTATCAGTTCTAACGGACAACACAGCCGCAATGTTTTCTATAAACAAACAGGGTGGTGCTCGCTCCTCTCCCCTGTGCAGTGAAGCCCTCGCCCTTTGGGATTTCTGCGTTCCCCGCGAGATTTCCCTCATAGCCACCTATCTCCCAGGGACTCAGAACATGCTGGCGGAGACGCTCAGCCGCTCCTTTCGGGGTCACGAATGGTCCTTCAGACCGGATATTACCCACTCTATCTTCCTAAAGTGGGGATTTCCCCTCCTAGATCTGTTCGCCACAGGGGCCAACAGAAAATGCCAAAGGTTTTGCTCCTTCCTCAACCTCAGTCCAGGGTCGGAAGCAGATGCATTTCAGATCTCGTGGATGGGGGGGCTGCTCTACGCATTTCCCCCCATTCCCTCTTGTTCACAAAGTTCTGCTCAAGACTCGTCAGGACAGGGCGTCCCTAATACTTATAGCGCCAGCCTGGCCTCGTCAGCACTGGTACACCTTTCTGATGTCCCTGTGCGTGGCGAAACCGATAACTCTTCCTCTCTCACCGACGCTAATCTCCCAGGATTACGGGCAGATGTTTCATCCCAACCTGCAGTCCCTCCACCTTACAGCGTGGAATATCCATGGCTGAATCCCTTAGAACTGCAATGCTTAGACCCTGTCAGGGATATCCTACTGGGTAGTAGGAAACCATCAACACAGGCGACCTGTACGGCCAAATGGAAGCGTTTCTCCTTGTGGTCCCAGAGCAAGGAGAGGGATCCCCTATCCTCTCCAATATCCTGTATTCTGGATTATCTCCTTGAACTGAAGCAGCAAGGCTTAGCGTTCTCCACCGTGCGGGTGCACCTGGCTGCTATATCTGCTTTTCACCCAGGTTGTGGGGGCACTTCAGTCTTTAGCAATCCCCTTGTACTAAGGTTTCTAAAGGGCTTGGAGAGGTTGTAGCCCCCAGTTCGTCAACCTGTTCCCCCCATGGGACCTCAACCTCGTTTTAACAGCATTAATGAGGCCTCCCTTCAAGCCCACGGCCACCTGCTCGCTATCTTATCTCTCATGGAAGACGGCTTTCCTAGTGGCGATTACCTCTGCCCGTAGAGTTTCTGAGCTCAGGGCGCTCACCTCAGAGCCACCCTACACTGTCTTCCATAAAGATAAGGTCCAGTTACGCCCTCACCCAGCCTTCCTTCCCAAAGTAGTTTCATCCTTTCATTTAAACCAAGACTTGTTTGTACCGGTATTTTTTCCTAAACCCCATACCACTAACAGGGAAAGGATGTTTCATTCATTGGATGTGAGGAGGGCTTTAGCCTTTTACATACAACGTACTAAAGCTTTTCGAAAATCTCCGCAACTTTTTATTTCAGTGGCAGAAAGGATGAAGGGATTGCCGATCTCTTCTCAGCGCCTCTCGGCATGGATTACATCATGCATTAAACTTTGTTACAGCCTCTCGAATGTTACTCCTCCAGCATTGACAGCCCATTCGACTAGGGCTCAGGCCCCATCCACAGCGTTCCTGGCGCACATTCCGATTGTCGACATCTGTAGAGCAGTGACATGGTCTTTGGTTCACAATTTCTCTTTGCACTACGCCATCGTGCAGCAGGCTATGGAGGATGCCGCTGTGGGACAAGCGGTCCTTGCAGCAGGAACTAAGGGTACTGCTAACCCTCCTCCGAGATGACTGCTCGTAAGTCACTTGTTGGAATGCACATGAGCAATCACTCAAAGAAGAAAAAAGTTACTCACCTTTCGTAACAGTTGTTCTTCAAGATGTGTTGCTCATGTCCATTCCAAATCCCTCCCGCCTCCCCTCTGTCGGAGTACCGGCAAGAAGGAACTGAGCAGGGGGTGGGTCGGCAGGGGCATATATACGTTGCCATAAGGGTGCCACTCTAGGGGTCGCCCTGCCGACCCTACGGGTACCGCTGGGGAAAAAGCTTCCGGGACCGTGCATGCGCAGTGCGCACACACTTGTTGGAATGGACATGAGCAACACATCTCGAAGAACAACTGTTACGAAAGGTGAGTAACTGTTTTTTCTCTTAGCATAGGTTCTCTCTGTTTCAGTGTATGTGATCTATTGCCAACCTCACCATGGTTTGACTTGGAAACAATGAAAAAAATTATTTTAGACTTCACACTGTCCTTAATGTGTTGGAAATGTGTTATAATGGGCATTTCTAGAGTGCCAATCATTATGTACCCAGGAGCCATTATATGAATTAAAAACATACATCAGTGATTCTTCTCCCCATAATTTAATATAAAGGATACACTTTGAAACATGACTGTCAGCTTTCAATTGCATTGATCACATATACAGTGCTTTGTGATCAATGTATTTAACCTATATTAATACTCAGTAAATCCCCATGAGGTACATATATTATTATTAATTATTTTTTATTACTGTATTATTATTGTTGCCATTTTTACAGATAAACAGAGACTCTCAATTCTGCCAGGCACATTTCTCCCGACCGTGTTGCAATTTGAAAACACTCTGGGCTTGTACACATCAGTGCTTACTTCGGTATAACATAAGTCACTCAGGGATGTGAAAAACACCCCCCCTGAGTGACAAGCTCTCCCGCTGACATAACTACTGCTGCTTAGGGAGGTGGAGTAATGCCAACAGAATACTCAATAGCCACACAGGAAGAATAAATTAACTATAAGATAGTTTGTAAATATGACAGATGCATCTTAAAACAATAATTCTATCTCAGGAATTTAGGAAATGTGAAATTTGGACTTGCAGATTTTTAGGACACCTCTGATACGTATAGCATTATAAATTGAGTATCTTGATTATCACAGGTATAACTTTTTAATGTGGCTGTAGCTATTACATAAATTAGTATTAAATTCTCTATTCATTTTCTTCTCAGATGAAGTAAAAATGTGCATTTGCTAGACTGCATTTCTTCTTGAAGGGGAGATGATGTGTATCTTTTTCCTCCCCTCCTCAAACATTCACAGGGTCCAGTGTTTTTCCTTGAAGATGGAAAATCAGCTATTTCACTGAATGATGCTTTGATGTGGGCCAAAGTGAATCCCTTCTCACCATTAGGAACAGGAATACGACTCAACCCATTCTGATATGACTTTTTCCTCTGTAGTGCTTAAAACAATTAGCATCCAGCAGGTTAACATTAATTTAACCGTAATTGTTGAAGGATAGAAAGATGGCAGTTGATTCTTCCTGAAGGGCAGTTATTTGAATTTTGTAAAATGTAAATCAGAAAATGAAAAATGGATTTATATATATGTTATATGATAATCCAAAGATAAAATGTCCTTACATAATTGCCAGCCATGTTTTTTTAAAAGACGAGAATACTGTTGGCAGACAATATACAAATATTTCAGTAAATTTTTGTGAACGAATTGTAAAGCAAGTAAAGAAATATCTGAACATTACCAAAATACTGGGGTAGCTAAAACTGTGAAATTCATAAGACATTTTAAAATACATCAGTATGCATTTATTTATGAATTGCCACTAAAATACAGCTGAGTTTCATACATTCTGTATCCCCTTTTATTTGTATCTAATACTTGGTAAAATATGATTCTAAAGAGTAATATTGTAAATTAAATGAAAACAGTCAAAATACTTCACTTTTTAATTTAATTTTTTTTCCATACAATATATATTTAAGCTTTAACAGGAAAAGAGAAGTAATTTTGATGACTATCTAGATTAGGATAAATTATTATATTTTCTAATAAGTCCACTTTAGCACTCCATTATATTTTAATGAGTGCTAAAATGTGTTTTATGAACCTTATTTTTAATAAATATCTTGTAAGTAAAACAGCTTATTTAATGAAAATTATTGAAATACATTATGTAAATTTTTTAAAAAAATTTTTGTATAGATTGTAACAAAAAAAAAGTAAGGTATTGAGGACCTGATACATAAATATGTGGGCATTGCTTATTGAGTTGGATGGTTAGTTCATGTCTCTTATGTGCCCAAAAAATGGAGAGAAAAAAATGGCAATAGAATGAGCATTTTATTCTAAAAATTGTGCATATCTCACACGGGCATGAAAAGACCAATTTTTGACAGAATTAGAAATCCTTTTGCTGGGTTCCCTGACTAGCATGTTAGTGACACTGTTCTCATCAGCTTCACTTCCTCTTTTCCCCTGCCTACCTCCCTCTCCCCCCTTACCTCTCCAAAAAACAAACATACATTCTGGTTAGGATAGCAAGAGATAATAGTAAAAATGATTGAACATGTCTTAAGTAACCTGTACAAAATAGGAATAACACAAGATATAGCCCTTTTCATCTTAAAATGCCTTGCAAACTTAATCCTCATACTATCCCTATGAGATAATAAGGAATGTCCTCATTTTACCAAGAGGAAACTGAGAAAGAGAGGCTAAGTGATTGGCCCTAGACCACAGAGGCGGTTAAAACGCAGGCATTCCATGAAGTATGGAAAAAACTTTTTTAAAAAAGTTCAAAGTTAATAGTTTTTTCTACAAAGGGTTTGTTGAATTTATTTATAACAGGTTTTTGGTTCCTCACAGAAATAGTACATCCCAACTATCAGCCTTTGTTTTGCACCTTTATTTAGATATCAGAGTTAAGTATAACTTTATTGCGTCTACCATTTGGGATTTGTTTCTCTTTGTTTAATTATAGTTTGGGGAATGAGTTGGAATTCAGAAAAAAAATCCATTACACTAGTTTGTGGAAGAACCATCATCTCTCCAGCTGTGAATAAAAGATGGGTAGTTTTTGTTAAATCAATGATCAGTAGTTATCTTGTGCTGTGTGCCTTTGTCCGATGTGTATGTAAAAGAAATATAGGCACTTACAGATGGGGAAAGATGGAGAGAATTGATCATAAACACCAAAGTTTAACTGTATGAATTGGAATCTGAAGGATTGACTCAACTGCCACTCTATTCTTTAAATCTTTAGTAATATCCTGAAGATTTATACTGCTGTATTTAAATCTTTTAAATAATTATAAATATGTAGTAAAACTGCATCAATTTGTGGAAGTTGTGCCTTAATGTGGAACCTCAGACAAATCTATTCCCTCTTTAGACACTGAGGAAAGTAAATTTATTTTTTAATTGTTAGGTTTAGAGTATAAAAATTGAGTCAAAGGGCACTTTTTATATTAGAAATATGTAATAGTCTTTGTGAACAAAAATTGTTGCATTTGCTTTAAGGTAGTCCTTACCCTATGTGGGGGGAAAACATATGAAAAAATATTGTAAAATGTGCATTTACTGTTACAATATGTAGTCACAACTGTCAAAACATAACTGCATCAATGTTTTCCAAAATAATTTCAGGTTGTTTGCAAAAATGTGATTTCATTGTCCAGCAGAACTGCTCAACAATGGCTATTTCCCCTTCATATTAAAAAATAATTTGATGGCTTCACCTTCAAATAATTGTATTTTGTTCTACACTGTGTCTGAATTTCCCTATAGCTTTCTAGGCAAAAATATTTCGAGGCATACAACTTTTATACCCTGTAACACGTGCTCTGAAAAAATATCTTGTGAGTAAAAAGTGTTAAACTAATAAAATGTCTCTACCAAAGTCACATATGCTTGTCAAAATGAAGTACAACATGTCACAATTACTGTTGTTCTAAGCTTCAGAGACTGGAGACAAACATCAGTTGTAAACTTTATTACAAATCTTAGAGAAAAGCTAATGTTATGCTCTATCAGATTTAATTTTGAACAGCTCAGATTGACTCTTTTGTTACAAGTTTATTCAATGCCACACGTAAAAGTGTACAAGGACTTACAAAATATTTTACCAAATTCTAAAAGGCCAAAAGGCAAGACTGCAAAAAAACATGTCCCTCCTAAAACTGATGACATGGCATTAAAAAAACCTTTTCTTTTCCAGGTTCGTGTTATGTCAAATTAAAATGGTGTAAAGTCCTAAATGCTGCCTATTCAAGGTGAATAGAGACAAAATGAGGATTTAATTTTTTTAAAAACCTGATTTTTTTTGTATTAAATAGAGTTGTTTTTTAATTTAACCTTATTTAAAATTACATTTGAAATTGACAACTTATAATATATTCATCATGTAAATTGAATACAAAAAAATAGTATATGGTTGAAGTAAAGTTTTAAAGTCAGATCACTGAACTGCTGGGACTTACTGACTAACCACTTGGAACCAGAGTTTGTTGAAGTGCTAAACCAGCTTTAGAGAGCGGTAGCCTCTTCTGAAGATGCAGAGAGAATATCTTCATTTTGATTTATTTAACTAGTTTAGTTTAATGATTAGTCCATTCAAAGTTAAGAAACTGGACGCTGAAAAGGCAAAAGGCTTGTTTTTTTTCCTCTTCCAATCTATAAATAAAAAAGATACTAGAGGATGAAATTTACTAGTTAACATTTTTGAAGGGTATGTTTACCAGAAATAAGCAATTCAATTCACTAACCAGTTGGATTTAAATGAAAAATAGTGTTAAATTCAATCTTTTTTCACAAAAATTGGATTTAATACATAAAATGCTGTTTTTCTGCATTTTATTTAATTTTGAATTTCCACAGAAATAAAATTGGACCCAAATCAAAAGTAGAATATTAATCCTCTAAGAAATGCATTATTTTCAAACATTCTCATTCTTAATTTTAACATTTTTTGTGTGTAAATTTATATGACCTGTGTTAAACAAGAGGTCAGATTGGATTATCATATTCCCTTCTGGCCTTGGAATCTATGAAAGCTGTGTAACTGCTTAAATATATATAGATATAATGTATCTTTCTAGTTAGCACAAAACCCCCCACCAAATTTAGTATAAATAATATATTTAATTGATCACTATTTTTTAAACAAAATGATTACCAACCACTGCGCATAAACCTTTTTTCTGAAAGTAACAAAAGTACAAAGGCATAGCATGATTAAAATAGATTATTTTAAAGCAAGGTGTCCTACTTGCAGATATAAATCATAATTGATTGATATTTAAATCACTTTACTTTAAATCTGTCGCCCTCTCCCTATTCAGAGCCTTACCTTGCAGATTAACATATGTAATAACACTTATTTCCAAGGGAGTTTTCAGCTGCCATGGATTTTAAAATTTCATTAAAAATGTATATTCCTAATTTTCTACTCTGAAGTTCACCTTCAAAATGTACATGAACTAATGGGACACTGAAAAAACAATGTTTCTCTTGAAACAGCCCTACAGCCCTACACATTCTTTGAAAGGCATGCATAAGCAGCATAATCACTGATGCAAGAAACAATTTTAATTGCCTTAATTTGGATATAACTTCTAAAGCTGTGAAGAGATTTTTCTCCAACAAACTAGATTTATTTACTTTAAGCAGTTCAGATCCGTACATTTATACAGGAAGGAAACAAAACCAGGACCAGCTTTGACATAGGTAAATTATGAAAAATTAATCTAATTTCAAAGATTGTAAAAATCAATGTAGAGTAGTTCAATACAAAAAGACACCAAGTATAACTGTCCAATTTATTCAGCTTATCACATCAATGTTCAGAAAGTTTGCCAGTCATCATCATTGCCCATCTTGCACGACTGCAGTCTGTAAACTGGAAAATTTCACTGACAAAACTTGAAATATTAAACAATTCAATCCAAGTAATCAAGTTTAGGAGGAGGCGGAGTTGTAAAATCAACTCTAGTAGCAACTCACTGAAGGAAGCTGTCTAACAATGGGGAAACTACAGCAATTGTATATTTTAGATACTGCTTTGTTAGTGATGATTTAGCTTGTCCCACTTCCCCAAACATTAGATTTCCAATATGTATTTTGTTCTGTTATTTACTATAAGAAAATACTCTGAGTTATCAGACACTGAAACCAATCAGGTAATTCTCTCCCAGTGGGTATGGGCAAAAAAAATATAGAAATAAAGTTGATTTTGTAAGTTTTCAAAGTTGAGGTCTCTCCATCACTTTTTTTCCAGAGTTCTGTTAGAATCCTTTTGGCTAGATGCTTGGAGCTGTTGCACTTATACATCCACAGTAAAAGAGCCTCTATCAGCTTGTTTCACCTGGATTTCTTTGAAATGAACACCAGTTTTGCCTCTGATTTCTGGAAGCCCTAGGTCTAAGAAAAGAAGCAATTGAGTAATATAATCATGTACTTTTGCTGATCTATTATCATACAATTTAACTATAAAAACATGTCCTTTGGACTACAAAGAAATTTATCTCAAACTGCCAGCACAGGTCTTGTTTACACACAAGATGTGTACCCATTTAGCTATACTGGTTGTGATAGAGGAGGGTCAGGGAGCTGTGGCAGAGTGTTTGAGGGGAGATATATTAACTCAAGGCTCATTAGGGCGTGGCTCCCTGTAGACTAGGGAAGCAGGCAGCAGGTTAATTGGAGCACCTACTGTCAATTAAGGCCTAAATAAAAAACTCTGCTTCAGGCAGACAGTGTGGGAATTGGAGCAGAGAGCAGTTTGGAGGAAAGCAGAGGAAGAGTTTGGAACGAAGACCCAGATCCTAAGTAAAGACACCTGGCTTGTGCAGAGAGAGGGCAGGAAGCCCCACAAGCTGAAGGTAGGAGAGGGAAGTAGCCCAGGGGAAGGAAGAGCTAGTTCAAGCAGTTTACTGCTATCCTTAGGGCTCCTGGGCTGGGACCCGGAGTAGAGGGCGGGCCCAGCTCTCTCCCTCTTCACTCCCCTCCCCTAGGATACTAGGGGGGCAGTTAATACCTTGCTCAGGGGCAAGAAATGGTGCCCTGAACCCCTCACATGAGGAGAAAGCGTGGGGCCCACCATAATAGTGCCGGCAATTTGCCACATGGTATATAGTTAAACCAGTTGGTTGTACAATTGCTTTAGGATGGAGGCAGTTAAATTGGTATAAAGTTGTTTATACCAATCCAGCTTACTTCCACTGATATAAGCACCTTTAGACTGACAGAACTGCAGCCATCCTGGAAGTTGGACAAATTTAACTATTGTGATTAAAAAAAAAATCACACCTCTAACCAAAACCGTTAAATCTCTACAAAAACTATCATAGGACATTTGTTATTAGACTCTTCCATAATACCATGATCAAGATTCGCTTAGTGAGTGATTTCACGGGGACTCCGCCAATCCACTTCCCACTTCTATTGGAGATTGGAAAGAACAGCTGAGCTGTGATACCAGTCATTTAGACTAATACCATTATCATAGTGTCCATATATATAATATCCTCACAACATCCCTGTGAGGTGGGAAGTACAAGCTGACAGAAGTGAGGGTGATCTGTAATAATTTATCAATACTGTATACTTTACATATGTGTCTGATAAAGGTATATTATATATATTCAAAGGGTCAATTCAAGAATAAGCTACAAACACTTAAGGAGCCTGCTATGCTATGCACCTTTGATACAGGGTATCAAGGACCTGATCTGTGAGTGGGCGAACTGCAGTTTTATCCCACAAGACCCTACACCTGCAGGGGTGCATTCAGACAATGGAGGGGGTAGAAAGTGATGCTAGTCCTGTAACTATAACCATTACTACCCCCATTTTTTCTTTTCACAGACATGGACCACAGGCATAGAGAGACTTGTCAAAGGTCATACACAAAGTCTGTAGGAACTGAACCATTGGGGAATTGAACTGTTGTCTCAAGTAATAGAATACAGTTCTAACTGCTGGACCATCCTTCCAACAAGTATCAACCCTTGCACAGCTCTGACCAGTTTAAACACTGATCCACTGTGGCCTTTGAATACACAAGCAGTCTTGGAACACTTTCCATCTAAATAGTTAATTTTGGGGGGGTTTACATATCCCCTACTTTTTTCTTGGTGAGAAAAAACTTCAACTAATATTCTCAAAGATTCACTATCTGCCTTCAAGATATTGGTACAAAAACTATCTATGCAATCAGGGCTACATCCTACAGTTCCTACTCAGGCAAAATACCCATTGACTTTGTTGGGAGTTCTGTTCAAGGAAGGACTGCAGGATTTGTCCATTAGGGAACAAGTATAAGAATGTATGTTACCATTACACTAGAAAAGGAACTGCCTGTCAGACTAAGCTACTAAGTATGGTGGAAATTCTGAATCATAAGCCAAAACCCTTGGTGTAGAAGAGAAGCAATTTTGACTCCTGAAATAGAAGCAGTATCTGTGGATGCTGCCACTGAGGCTCAGAAGAATTTTGTGGAAGCAATGTAGTTATTTTCTAATGAAGTACAATAGTTTACTTTGAAAGCCATTTATAGACTTTGTTTTAGTAAAAAGGCCACTTATCTATGTAATCAAAGTAAAACAAAAATAAAATCAATCCAGCTGAAGAAACTGAAATGAAAGCTTACTTGATATAAAAGAGAGTTTCTCTCTCTGGATGTTAATCGCGCTCCCAGAGGAGCCTACAGCAGCCGGAAGACGAATTGCACGTTCTGCCACGCTCGGTTTAATGTTAAACCGCTCTTCAAAACATAATTACAATTTATGCATTACAATCCACATAATCATAACCTTCATTCAATTAATTTGCTAATTATTCAAATGATTTTTTTCTTATTTACAAGACACCCCCACCTATAAAATCTAAATAAAGAAACCAAGATCATCACAAACTCTAGCAAAAGAAAAAAAGGGTCCCAGCAAAAAAAAAAAAAATGTAATTGTATTCTGCGAAAGCTATACATAAGGGGACACACAAAATATGTTTATAAGGGGACAATGCACCTTGATGTGTAAGTGGTGGTGGGTTATTTTTTAAGAGGCTAGGATATGCTTTAGCAATCACATTGTGGGAAGACTAAGGATATGTCTATGCTTAAAATGCTACAGCGGCACAACTGCATCTGCTTCAATGCAGACATTACCTAGGCTGATGGGAATGGTTCTCCCGCTGGCACGGTAATTCATCTTCCCGAGAGGCAGCGGCTAGGTCAATAGAAGAATTCTTCCTTTGATCCAGTGTTGTTTACACCCAGGTTTTGGTTGTCATAGCTATGTCTCTCAGGGGTGTACATTTTTCACACCCCTGACCAATGTAGCTATACCAATGTAAATTCCTGGTGCAGATCAGCCCTTAATCCGAGATAGGTCTTAGCCTTAAATAAGCATGAGAAGCTGTTTGTTTTACAACAGATTAAAATGTACATCTCTGAATATCTAGGTGTACTAGTGCTGAGTTTGGCCAATTAAATAAAGCACTTTGAAGAACAAAAGCAATAAGTATTATTCTTTTGTTCTCATTTATTACTTGACACACAGAATGTCTGCTGTCATTATAGAAATCCGAGCCTTTTGACCAAGTTTAAGTTTAGACAAATTTTGACCATGTGTCTTTTCTACTGACAATCCAGACTGATGCTCCCATTTATGCCATATTAATCTGAGTCCTGTAATACTTTCAAACTTTAGCTGTATACTCTTAGAAAATGTTGCTTAGAGCAGCTAAGG
This sequence comes from Sternotherus odoratus, assembly GCA_032164245.1. NCBI lineage: Eukaryota > Metazoa > Chordata > Testudines > Kinosternidae > Sternotherus > Sternotherus odoratus. The sequence continues at coordinate 60,805,913 of JAVMKO010000004.1, forward strand.
TAGAGCTTAGGGCACTGAACCTGCAAACTCTTAAATGGGGGTGGGTGGGAGGAAAGAGGGCTCAGGCTAGCCCCACGTGGTGTCTTTTAGCATTGGTAAATATGGTCACCCTATCCAAGTGGGATGCTGTGGCAAAAGGGAGTACTGTGTTCCTCAGATGTATGAAGTGGGGAATAGGAATAAGGGGGTGATGTTACCTATGTATACGGCTTTGGTTAGACTTATTCTGGCATACTGCAACCAGTTCTGTTGTCCACATTTTAAAAAAAAATGTTGAAAAACTGAAAAGGGCACAGAAAAAAGCACAAAAATCACTTGAGGGATAGGACTTGTTACAGTGTATAAGCCCCCTTATGAGATGAACATACCAGGTACTAAAAGGGATATTAATATAGAGGAAAATGGCATAAGAACTAGGAAGCTGAAACTAATAAAGTTCAAATTATAAAATATTTGTGCCATATTTATAACAGTAAAGATGGTTGACCATTGGACAAACTATGAATGGAAGTGGTACATTCTTGATTCCCTGATGTCTTCAGATCGAGATTAGATACCTTTCTAGAAGATATGCTTTAGTCAAAGAAGTTATGGCGCTTCATACAGAGGTAATTGGGTGAAATTTAATGGCCCATGATACACAAGGGGTCAGACTTGATTTCTTATGGTTTCTTTTGGTCTTAAACTCTATGAATCTATAGTAGTGAAGTTAAGAATATGTGTTTGTTTGCAGGATCAGGGCCTCAAAGAGTAAAGATCAGCTGCTTTTTAGCAAATTCATCTAAGATCATAAAAAGTGAAAAAGAATTAAACAAAATAAAATAGACTCTCAATTATCCAGGATGATAGGAAAAAAATTATCTTGGTTAATAAAATCCCAGATAATCACCAGCCATAGTAAATATGGGCAGCGGTGGGGTGGGGTGGGGGTGGGGGTGGGGGTGGGGGGTATTTCACTGGCTGCCCTGCACCCAGGTGGGGTGGGGTTTTTTGTTTGTTTGTGGAGTTTTTTTATGCTTGGGGCAGCAACAAAGCCAGAGCCAGCCCTGTGAGTTACGCATATAATTTTTTTACATCCTGGTTAACCCAATCCTGGATAATAGAGAGTCTACTGTAGTTGCGCAAACAAACTAAAACTAGATGATTTAAAAGTCTGTATTTCGCTTTCTACTCTTGAAGGCTGAGAACATTTGAAATGTTCACTGCGTTCCCCAGGCTCACTGTCCAATTAAGTTAAATTGACCTGATAAGTGAAAACTCAGATTCAATACTTCCCTGTTTGTACTTTTTACTAGCAGGAAATCAGTGGAATACCAAGGAAAATCTCTCTGCTCCAGAAACATTTCAACTATTTAGAGTTAAGCCAGCTCAAGAATGGATCATGGCAACAGCAGCTTTTAACGCAAAGGAATGGCAAAATGTGGATCAATCACTTGTAAGTAATATGGCAATGGTGGAAACTTTAGCTGTTATTTCAGCTCTATTCCATCAGTATAATATCACTAGTATTAATGTATCATCTAAGTATCCCTGTTCACTTTGAATGCAACTAACTGAAAATGTTTCCTCAAATGATATAATCACAAAATGGTGTAATGTTTTCTTTATAAATTTCTTAAGCACAAAATCATGATCTAATCCTTTTCATGTTACTCATGCCAATAGATCCACTAACTTCAGTGGGGTGACAAGTCATAGTTAAAGCAAGCATGACATGGCCCAAAGATCGTTCAAATATTTGCCTGTTTTCCATTTTCAGTCATCAGACTAGAAAAGTAGGACAGTGAACATGGGAAACAATCTGTTGCACCAGGTACATCAGTTCTTTATACTTGCTTTGAAAAACCACTCACTTGGGTTCTCTTCCCGCTCTACCAGTCTCTGTTGCATATGCATATTGATGATGGCATTAACCTTTTGTCTATTTTTGTTAATGTTGGGCTCTATCATTATTTCTGTTAGCTTAATGTTAGTCTTGATAGCCTTTGAAGCTGTTGCCCTGGCGACCATCGGTAACTGCTCCTGATAATAGTGGTCTGTAAAGTCAACCTCATCCTGAATATTTTTAATTCTGGGGGTAGAAAAAATAAGCAAATATTATTGAGTCAGTTACATTACTATTAATAAATAGTGAACACATTATTATGCTTAACACCTTTCAAGACATTGGTTACATATTAGTAATGAATTCTGACAATTCCATTGTTTGGAAGGTATTATCTCCATTATATAAATGGGGAAACTTTGACATAGAGATAAGTGATTTATTTGTCCAAACCCACAGAGATGGAGTCAGTGTTCAGGCCAGGAAGAGATTACAAGAGTTCCTGGTGGTCAGTCCAATAGACCAGGGTTTTGCGAGCTCCCTGCACCGCTTAAAAGCCACCGAATGAATTACTTCCGCATTTGGCGTCTTTTCAGCAGACATGCTGAGCTATTGCGGGAGCGCTCAGCATAGCCGCCGAATGTGGAAGTAATTTATTTGGTGGCTTTTCAGCGGACATACAAGGGTCCGCCACGGCAGCCAACAAATGAAAAAGGGGTCGCGGTTCTCAGAAGTTTGAGAACCGCTGTACTAGACCAAAATTCTCAAACTTTTTCCAAAATATGGACCATTCTTAAGGGAGTCTTCTGTGGGCCATCTCCACTCACATTCCATTTCATGATTGTGAAACACATTCAAGTCACAGCTGAAGCCAGAGACACAAAGAGCAGCAAGAGCTTTCTACAGCTGTCTATCCCGGGAGACAAACATGCAGACACGTGCTGATGCAAGTTACTTCACACAAGTAATCATGTGACTAAAGCTGTTCACATACATAGGACTCTCCACATTGGCCTATTTCACAGCAGTCAGCGCTTCAAGCTAACCCCTTATGGTGGGGACAACAAGGGACACTAATGTAAAGGTACTTATGTCAACCCTATGCGGCTCCTGTGCTGGGGAAATTCTCTTGCAGCTCACTTATATCACCAAGCCACCAGCGTGATTCATGGGGCCAAAGTGCAGAGCAAATTTTGTCCATATGACCCTATAAAGCTTGATTATTAGAAACTCATTGAGTTGTTTGGCAATTCTCTTCGTGGATTTTAACACTTAACCCACAAATCTCTGAAATCCACTGGAGAGAAGGGGCATCCATACAAATGTCCCTTAACACTATTTTGCTACCTGGCTCCAGAAACCACACTGACAGTAGCTTCCCTGACTATGTCTGCCCTGTAGCCCTCATCAGCAGAGCTCTAAACTGCAGAGCAGTAAGTAGTAGAAGTTGCTGCATACTTTGTCTACAATAACATACACAAGGTTCCACAGTAGGCTGAGGGATTGAGACTCTAGCAGAACGAGATCATGGTCCACTCCATCCATAGAGCTAGAGTTCTGCTGGGTTGGGGAATATTAAGCATGTTCTGAAGAAGTGGCACTCCCTCTTACACGTCCCCCAGTTTAGCTCTGTGGGCATAAGCTCCTTTACATTCATAGAACTGGAGGAGAGCATATGGATCTATGGTTTTATGCTTATAAACCCCATCTGTTTTATTAATTGGTTTGCTCTTTATACTATTTTTATTTTATTTAGTGAATTTCAGGGCTGCTAAGAAACACACTGATAATCACTTTAAAGAGATCCTAGGTAATACTATGTGCTCTGCAAGCTTTCACACACAACACTAAGGACCTGACCGTCAATGAAACAACTTTGCTTTTTCAATGAACAAATGAAAACACGACTGTGGTGTTTTCTGTGACGTTCACTAGGACATCTGAAAAGGTTCAGTAGGGATTCAAATGTTATTTCACTCAGTCAATGGCAAAACTCCAGTTGACTTTATGCCAGGGCTTCAGAAATCTGAAGGTTTTGAGTAATATTTAGATACTAATTAATAAATAAATAAATGCTACTAAAGTGAATCATCTACAGTAAACCTGATACAAACATAATACACTTCTGTAAACAATAAACAGTAAACAATAGCACTCACGGTCTGTTTGTCAGCATTGAGTAGATGTCTTGTACCAAAATTTCTGCTGCTCCTGGTTTACAGTGAATTGTCCCATCTATTAGTTCCTGGACAGGCTTCAATTTTCTTTTGGAAAAAAACTATAGCAAAAAATAAAAACAGAGAGCATGTCAGTTCCTATTAACGGAGAGGCATCCTTCCATGCTTTTTACTGTTTGTGTGATCACTCACTTTGTTTTCTCTCAGCTCCCTTCCAATCCTCCCCCCTTAACCACAATGAAAAGCAATCAAAGAAAGTTTGCAATACTATGGGGAGGACAAATAGAAACAGACCAAAAATTCAAACGTTCTTCCCCAAACGACTGGAACCCCCCTAGCTGCCCAATTTAAGAGTCGCATTTGTTAACCATACAAAAACCGGGAGGCCAAGATTTAACCTTGGGGGCGTCAGGTCACTGGGGTTGGCCAGGTCAGGGACGTTTCGTTAGTTCCTCCAGCGCTACCCCGGCGGCTCCCGGGACTGTCCGTACAGGGCTCAGCCGGGCTCCCCCCGCGACCAATCAATACAGCGGGGAAGGGGGCACCAAGGGGCCGCCATGGCGGCACCAACTTTCCAAGCCCGACGCTCCCCGGGCCATGGCGGGGCAGGTTTCTCACGGAAGAACCCCCCGGGCGCTGCGTACACGTGACCAGGCTGCCCCGGTTCGAGCCCCCGGCGGGGCGGCTCCCTCACCTGGCCGAGCTGGGACCAGTTGCTGAGCTTGGTGGCCAGCGAGGCGCCGTTCTCGTAGCTGTGGCTGTGGATGTCCTCGGGGTAATACCAGGAGAAGATCTCGGCGATGAGGTAGCCGTTGGAGAAGTCCCTGGAGAACAACGACAATAACGGTAAGGGGAGGAGGCCGGGTGGCGCGCGCCCGGCTCGGAGCCGCGCCGCCCCGCCCCCCTCACCGGCGGAAGTTCCTGGGGAAAAAACTCAGGTCCAGGCTCTGCAGCCACCTCAGCACGGCGCGCGGCAGCCCCGTACGCCTGGGAGGGTGCGAGTACGACATGGGGGCGCGAGAAGCTGGGACCTGCCCGCGAGCCGCGCGCGCCATGCAGGGCTCCCTCTCCCCGCGTCCTCTGGCGGCTGTGACTAGTTACCAAGCAACCGCCACAAACCCTGCCCACGGATTCCCCCAGAATGGCTAGAGTGCGCACGCGCGCCAGTCAACCCACGAGCGGGCTTGATTGACTGCGCACGCACCGTGGTAGTAGCCGAGTGTGGGCTGCCGCCGATAGCGCCTGCGCGAAACTGAGCAGTCACCGCGTTCTTCTGAGTCTGCGGCTCGCGTTCTCCTAGCGGAGCTGGGCAGCGACTCCCGGAGCAGGGGGCGCCATCCTACCACACCATCATGTGCCCTGTGCCAGGTGTTAGCTGTGAGCTCCCTGTACAGACCAGCCTCATACACATCAGGCACCAGCTCTTCGGGGTGTTTTGTGCTTGATACTGTGTTTGCAAACGGCAAAATGAATTCACCTGAGATGTGGTACAAAAGCACATGCCGGCTGTCTCTAGACTAGAGATCTGGTTCTATATATTTAGTCTCTTTGCAGTGTTCTCCCTTATTTTGCTATAGATCCAAAAACATTAAAAAGTTCGGGGGGGGGGGGGGGGTGTTAGTGCTATCTAGGTTAAGAGCTAATGATTTTCAGCCATTAGTGAAATTATATCTGTGCATCCGCCTCTTCTCTCCAACCTACTCAATTTATTTGAGTATTAGCCTTTTGGTTCTTCTCAACACATGCATCATGTTGACTGCCAACAATCATGACTTTTAAAAGGACACTTAGTAACTTTTAAGCATCCATTCACCATGTTTTTGTCCATCTTAGTCACGTACATTCTGCCATTTTACTGCACAATCTCCTTTCTTATTTCTTAGATCTTGCTATCTTATTCCAAGATTTTTTTGTAATTAGGTCATACCCTGAATTGTTCTACAAGCAAAAAAGCCACTAAAACCAATGGGCTTGAAAAATGTATTGATTGTACAACTGTGGTGATATGTTCTGCCTAAAATGTCTTGAATGGTTCAGACACAACAAATCCTGCATTTTGGCATTGCTTTAGACTAGATTACTCTTGGGGTTCCTCGTAACCCTGTAATTCTATTTATTCCCCCCCCCACACACACACACACACACACAGCTGACCACTGTCTGGTTTTTACTTCTAGATATTTAACTGGCTATACCAGCATGTTTGCAAATTGTACAGGACTTTGAAAATGGGAAATTCTGCATAGGGGTAGGGTGACCAAGTGTCCACTTTTCGACCAGACACCTAATTGAAAAGGGACCCTGGCAGCTCCGGTCAGCCATCTGAGCCATTAAAAGTCTGGTCAACGGTGCTACTGGGCTAAGGCAGGCTAGTGCCTACCTGTCCTGAGGCACCGTGCTGCACCCTGGAAACAGTGTAGATAAATCTGTGTAACTTTTTTTGTGTAACTTTTATGACTTTTGTGTTAACTTTTCATATAACCCTGTGTTAGAAACCCTGTGTTAAACTTTTGGTAATATATATTATAGCCCCTAAGGTACGATAATTAAGGTAAAAGAAAAATGTCTTTTTGCTAGAAGTAAAATAAGATCTTTCCCCCACTTTGTAATCAGTTGCCCTGTTGAATGAATGAGGTGTGAATGAGGAAGGTATGGAAGGCAGGCACCTCCAGAGAGCTGCACCCTTTGAGAGGGGATGGGAGCCAGATGCAAGGACAATCAAATGTGTCAAGTGGGCTGACTAAAGAAGAGGAGACATATTGATTGCCTGGGTGGTTAGAAGCAAGCACCTTCTTTTGGGAACACCCCCTCTGCAGCATTGGGACAACACCCAGAAACACAAAGGACCAACTGACACAGACCTGGATTTTGAATCTGGGACAGATTTGCATGAGAGGGAAGAAGCTGCTATAAAAGTGAGGTGCCTTGCAGAGGATCCCCGGGTCTCGTCAACATCTGAACATCGATCCAGATCAGCAGAAGCCCAACTCCACCCCTCCCCCATCTAACTCACCTGGCCAGTGCAGTTAAGGGGAGCAACTCGGTAACAACAGCAAGACGGAGTGTGTTTGTGTGAGAGTGTGAGTGCATGTGTGTGCTATATATATATATATCATATGCATATGATAGTATTGATTATTGCATGTATTATCAATAAATGTGGCGTTTTGCCTTATTCCCCCTGAAAAGATCCTGTCTAGTACTTTAAGTACAACAACAGCCAGCAGGTCCGGGTCCCAGGTGGGGGGGTCAGGAAGCTCCTTGTGCTGTCCCCGCTCAGAACACCAGCTCCACACTCCCATTGGCTGGTTCTGGGAGTGTGGTGCCTGTGGGCAAAAACAGCACATGGAACTTGCTGGCCCCCCGCCTATGACCCAGACCTCCTGGCCGCTTCCAGGGCACAGTACAGTGCCCCAGGACAGGCAGGGAGCTTGCCTTAGCCCCTCCCCTCCGCCGCTGCACTGCTGACCAGCAGCCACCCAAGGTAAGCCCTCACCCCAACCCCGAGCCCTGACCCCGCCAAACCCAGAGCCTCTTCCTGCATCCCAAACCCCTCATCCTCGGCCGAAGCCCAGAGCCCCCTCCCACACCATGAAACCCTCATCCCTGGCCCCACTTCAGAGTCCTCACCCCTCCTGCACCCCAACCCCCTGCCTCAATCTGCAGCCCCGTCCTGCACTCCGAATTGCTCAACCCAACACCCTTCCCCCCAGCCTGGAGTTGCCTCCTTCACCACAAACTTCATAACTCTGGCCCCACCTCCGAGCCTATACCACGTCTCACACCCCAACCCCCTGCCTCAACCTGCAGCCCTCTCCTGCACTCCAAATCCATCAGCCCCACCCCCAAGCCTGGAGCCCCCTCCTACATCCCAACCTTCATCCCTGGCCCCACCTCAAAGCCCATATCCCCAACCCAAAGCCCGTACCCCTTCCCACACTCCACCCCAGTGCCTCAACAGACAGACCCCTCTGACATTCTGAATCCTTCAGCCCCCCCACCCCACCCCTAGCCTGGAGCCTCCTCCTGCACCCCAAACTCCTCATCCCCAGTCCCTCCCCAGAGCCTGCACCCCCCAGCAGGAGCCCTCATCCCCTCCTACATCCCAGCTCCCTGCCCCAGCCCAGTGAAAGTGAGTGAGGGTGCTGCGGGAGACCAAGCCATCAAGGGAGGGGGAATGTAGTGAGCAGAGGGCATGGCCTTGAGGAAGGGGCAGGGCTAGGGTGTTCAGTTTTGTGCAGTTAGAAAGTTGGCAACCCTACATAAGGGCTTGCACCCACTGGCAGCCAGATTGCCTCCCCAGCACCTCCTGCTTGCCTGCAGCCCCGCTGACCAACTCCTCCTCCTTCTCCTCCCTCCCCCCCCCCCGCCTCCCATTCACCATGATCAGCTGTTTCCAGTGTGCAGGATATTGGGTGGGGGGGGGGAGGAGGGAGGAGTGGGCATGGGCAAAACTGGGTGGAAAGAGGCAGCGTGGGGATAGAGTGACCAGATATCCCGATTTTATAGGGACAGTCCCGATTTTTTGGTCTTTTTCTTATATAGGCTATTACCCCTACCCCATCCTGTTTTTCACATTTCCTGTCTGGTCACCCTAGGTGGGGGTGGAAAGAGGTGGAGTGGGGTTTTGGGGGTGGGGCTAGGAGTGGAGCAGGAGGTTGAGCACCCCTGGGGCCAGGAGGAAGCCAGTGCCTGCGGGGGCCTGATTCTGAGAGATCTTGAACAGCTCCTCTGCTGCTGTTGAAGTCAGTGGCACTGAGACAGGGAACAGCTTCTGCATGATAATTATAGTCATCATAGAATCATGGAATATTAAGGTTGGAAGGAACCTCAGGAGGTCATCTAGTCCAACTACCTGCTCAAAGCAGGATCAATCCCCAACTAAATCCCCATCTAAATCATCCCAGCCAGGTCTTTGTCAAGCCTGACTTTAAAAACCTCTATGGAAAGTGATTCTACCACCTCCCTAGGTAACCCATTCCAATGCTTCAACACCCTCCTAGTGAAAAAGTTTTTCCTAATATCCAATCTAAACCTTCCCAATTGAAACTTGAGACCATTACTCCTTGTTCTGTCATCTGGTACCACTCAGAACAGTCTAGATCCATCCTCTTTAGAACCCCCTTTCAGGTAGTTGAAAGCAGCTATCAAATCTCCTCTCAGTCTTCTCTTCTGTAGACTAAACAATCCCAGTTCTCTCAGCCTCTCCTCATAAATCATGCACTCCAGGCCCCTAATCATTTTTGTTGCCCTTCTCTGGAATCTTTCCAATTTTTCCACATCCTTCTTGTAGTGTGGGCCCCAAAATTGGACACAGTACTCCAGATGAGGCCTCACCAATGTCAAATAGAGGGGAACAATCACACCCCTCAATCTGCTGGCAATGCCCCTACTTATACAGCCCAAAATGCCATTAGCCTTCTTGGCAACAAGGGCACACTGTTGACTCTTATCCAGCTTCTCATCCACGATAACCCCTAGGTCCTCTTCTGCTGAAATATGTCTTTACTAATGTCATATTACAATAAATTCTGCTCAATTGGAAGGTGGAAATTTTGAGAAACTATGATTCGTTTGGGTCACCCAATCTTTGCTTAAATGGAATGGCTCTGCCTACTTTGCCGAAAATGGAACAGATTGCAATTGCTCCTGTCTCAGCTGCGCAAATGTAATAGATGGAAGTAAAATGTGGTCATGCTGGTTGGATCCAGAGGAGCCTTGCATATCCTGAAATCAATGGCCTGTGACTGCCAGGGCAGCTGCAATCTGCTCCATTAAATGCAAAATAAGTGAAGTCGTCTTATAAAGATGAGGGAAGCAACACTAAACTGTTTAGAACTGGTCAATATGATGACCGTCCGTGCTGCTGGAACAATTACATTTTCCTAATCCCAAACATATGCTTGTACTTGCTTGTATGCTTGTAGCAGTCATTTTATCTTCCTGAAGTAACTTGTCTCTAGTCATGAAATCATGGAACAATACGAATTATTCAAAGCAGATGTGTATATAGAGGAGGGTTTGGTGTTTTTAAAAAATCCAATTCCATACTGTTGGGGTGGGTGTGGATTACTCATTTGCATATTTTCTTTTTGGAAGTTATTCTTAATTTCCTTTCAGGAGACTGAGTTATTTTCACTATTCTGTTTTTAAGGTCTCTTGGAAAGACTTTTCCTGGTACACATAGCAGACATCGATCCCTATTGCCATTCGTGCTTGTTTGGTGGAATATCTGTTCTGTCTGATTTCCTGTAATTTGTGTATCCTATCAAGGCTGTCATTTGCGGGAGGAAATTACTCCACATAGATATGGATTGATGCTTTCTCATTCTTTTATTTGTTCCTTCATACAAATGTTAAAGTAGCAAAAGAAAATATCTTTTACATATTGTTTAGCTCTATTGCATTGAATTATTGAACCCATTGATTTTTCCATTCACTGTCTTCTCACTTGAAGTAGGACTAATGTATCCCAGCAGGTTTTTATTTTTTGTCAGTGAGAGAAGCAAGCAAAAATCTCAGCTGGTGGATCAGGACAGTTGCAGACATGCAAGAAAAATAAGCAGTGTCCTCAGGAGTGTCTGTCAGAGGCAGAGAGCAGGAGAGATCAAGTTGCCACCAATGCTTGAAGTGCCCACCATGACAGGGAATTGATGAGATGAGACATGCCCATTCCAGCAGCAATCAATGTCCCATGCTGCAAAGGAAGGGAAATTCCACCCAAGGTCCCAGCCAATGTGACCTGGGAGAAAAATTCTTCCTGATGCCTGGCAATCTGGCAATCAGTTTGATCCTGAACATGTGAGCAAGATGCACCTGCCATAGGCATATACCCGCAGACCACTGTTCCACACTATCTGCTGTCCCATCTCCAGCTGTGACCAATCTTTAATTCTTATGGGGAAGGTGGATTAAAAACCCAGAATACTAAAACAAATTTGGGGGGTGGGGGGGAGGGAAAACAAATTCCTTCCTGATCCTTGTAGCATGGGATGCGATTACAGTTATAATCTTAATGCAGAGTTGCAAATGTTATAACCATTTTGAGGGTAATGCAGGTAATCTCATTCTCTTGGCCCATGAAGGAATTACTACAACCATCCAGCCTGACCTTTCCTCCCCTCCACACAGGCCATAAAATTTCTCCCAGAAACGGATTAAAGCCTGTATTTTAAAAAATATTTAATCTCATTATAAAGATTTAAAATGATGATAAGTTCACTCCCTCCACTTGTAAATTGTTCCAATGTATAATTACCTTCACAGCTAGGAAATTGCATCTTATTTCAAGGCTGAATTTATCTAACTTCAAGTTCCAGCCATTGGATCTTGTTTTACCTTTCTCAGCAAGATTGAAAAGCTGCTCCCTATCAGATCTCTTTCTCATGAAGTACCTATGACAATGCTCAAGTAATTTTTTGCCTTCTCTTCAATAAGCTGAATTCCATAAGCCAGCAATTCTCAAACTGGAGTCTGCGGATGCTGAGGTCCCCGAGGGTACTCCGGGGGCCCACCGGCCCTGCTGAGAAACTCCTCCCGCTCCCTTCCTCAACTCCTCCCCATGCCTCCCAGCATGCCAGGCTTCCTACCTTCCCTGACCCTGCACCGCTCCCAGAAGTGGCTAGCGCATCTCTGTAGCTGTTTGAGATGTGGAGGGGCAAGGGGGCTCCGCGCGCTGCCTCCGCCTGAGCGTCAACTCCACGTTTCCCATTGGCCAGGAACTGCGGCCAGTGGGAGTTGTGACTGTGGGCAGGGGCACCCTGCGTTGATTTCCTAGCCCCCCACCTAGGAGCCGCTGCCAGATGACATGCCAGTCGCTTTCGGGAGCCACCCAAGGTAAGCACTGCCTGACCAGAGTCCACACCCCTCACCCTCTCCTGCACTCAAACTCCCTCTCAGAGTGCACACCCTGCACTTCTTCCCGCATCCCCCTCACCCCAACCTGGTGAAAGTGAGTGAGAGTGGGGGAGAAAGTGGGGGGGTGGAGTTAGTGGCGGAAGATCCTCAGAGAAGGGGATGGGGCAGGGGAGTGGCCTCAGGAAGGGGTGGGGCAGGAGGCCAGGCAAGGGTGAGTGAGGGGCTTGGGGTTCCCCAAATAATTTTAAATTAAAAGGAGGGTCCTCAGATTGCTAAAGTTTGAGAACCGCTACCTTAAGCAATCTGACATCATATAATTTCCAGCCCCTTGATCACTTTTGTGGCCCTCTTTTGAACACTCTCCAGTATTTCCCCGTTTTAATGAAGTTTAGACACCACAACTGACCACAGTAGTTTAGTAGCAGTCTTACCAATGCTGTGTACAGGGGCAAGATCACTTCCCTACTTCTACTTGATAGTTCCTTTTTATACACTCAAGGATTGCATTATTAGCCCTTTTTGCCACAGCAGTGCACCGAGAGCTCATGTTATCTACATTGACCCCAACATCATTCTTTGAGTTACTGCTTTCTAAGTCGGTCTCCTATCCTGTAGATATAACCTGGCCCCTTGTCCTTTGGCTGTTGACTTGTGACCATTTAACCAAGTGATTCAGATCACTCTGTAACAATAACCTGTCCTCATTATTTACATCTCATTATTATTAACTGCTTTTAATTAAATATATTACTTTAGCTCAGGCAAAATTAGCTTCAGTGTCCATAATGAATTCAAGTATTGGGGCAAAATTGCTTTTTGATACAGTTTAAAATATGATACTTTCAAACCATATACATATTACCTTGTGGCAGAGCAGGAGTAAAAACCCCTGAAATGCCCTGCCTCTGTAGTTTAAACCCCTGCTTCCAGCAGGAGGCAGGAGGAGTAGGAGCTGGTAGTGGCCGGCAGGGTAGCCCAGCTGGGAATCCTAGTGAGCCTAGGCTCTCAGGCTTAGCCTGGACTGATTGGCTGCAGCTGGGGTAGGAAGCTAGCCCAGCTATAAAAAGCCCTTACTCATGGTGAGTAGGGAGGAAGGCCAGGTAGTGGAGAGGAGGCAGTAGCCCTGTCTCTGTAGGAGGTGCCTCGAGGGTCTGTGACTCAAGGCACTGATGTAATGGTCTGGGAATTGGGGGGAGCACTGTTTACCACTTGGGAGCCACACACTTGTACTATAAATAAAGGACACTGGGGTTAAACACTGAAGACTGGTGTAAAGACCTGTTATTGAGAGTGCAGAGACTGCAGGGTAGCCCGGACCTGTTTATGCTTGTAATTTGAATATGTTAGGGGAGCATGTATGCTGAAGGGATATTACATCAAAATGATCTTATCTGTGAGACATATAAAAGAGTCATATGAGATGACTTATGGATTTGATGCCCTAATACAATGCTTGAGAAAGGTACTGTACTATACAGCCCCAGAAACTGAAATCATCTCCTTATCCACTTGAGAGATACAGCATGGGCTGCAAATGATTCTCAGCCCATTAACTCATTGGCCTATCCACTGAGATTGCTAACGAGAGTACTAATTGAGTGTGTTATATTTTGTAATGTGAATCCCCAATAGAAACAATAATACTCAGGTCACAAAGATAATTGGATACATATCCAGTAATAAGAAAATGTTTGCTTCTTTTGTAACCTAGGCTGGATTTAAACTGATTATCCACAGGCCAAAGGCCTTCCATTATATTAGACATCTGGTCTCCCAAAGCCACGATTATTGAAAATATGTTTGACTCTGAGGTGAGAGGAATAAATGAAGTCCCAGTAAAGGGAGAAGAATGCTAAAGGCAAAGGTAGTAAACTTAACAGAAGTGATTCTTTATCATACAATATTATTAAAATATTAAATATTTAATAATTTGGATAATGAAAAAATATTTTAACTAAGTTAATGGGCTTGGAAACTGTGTGCCTTTGGAATTTTTCTCCACTTATTAGATTTTCATGTATTCCTCTAACCACCAACTTTGAAAAATAAATAAATGAAAGGTTCCTTCCACAACCTTTGCTATATAAAGAGAATCTATTTTGCAAGTTCTGAATTTTTTTCATTAACAGTGCGTTTCATAATGAAGTGCTGCTGTTAACTGTACATGCATTCAGCAAAGCAAATGGAAGAGTTGGTGGAATTTATATCAGCACCCCATATCTTATTGCAGAAAGGCGACTGCCATTTTTAACACAGAAGTTTAGTTGAAAGGGTACTCTGAGACTCAAAACTACACCTGGATGCACAGATAGCGTCTGTGTCAACAACATTTTCCCCAGTTGTGCTTGTTGTGAGAAGTGCCCACTTTTCTAATTCTTGTGGACCTTGCCATAATTGTCTCTGCTTTGGTTACCTCAGCACTGTTGTAATGCACTCTACGTGAAATCACTCAGAAACTGAAATTAGTGAAGATTCAAGAACACTGCAGTTTGTCTCTTAAGTACAGGGCCGGCGACAGGGGGGTACTACGAGTAGAGCTGTACCGGGCCCCAGACTTAAGGGGGGCCCCGGTACACAGCAGTACCCGTAGTCGTCCCCCCTTGTCGCCGAGCCTGGAGAGCGGGAAAGGGGCGGGGAGGCGGTGCGGCTTTCCTCCGGAGCGGACGAGCCCCGGCAGGAGCAGTGAGCCCGGCCGGCAGCAGCGGCGCACCACCGCCTGCAAAGAGGGTGAGGGCGGGGAGGCTCCGCAGCAAGGTAGGGCTTCCCCCGCCGGACGTGGCATCGTGCAGCCGCTGCACCGTCTCGCGCAGGTCCGGGGGGGGGGAAGGGCGCGCGGGGGGGGGGAGAGCAGCAATGGCGGCCTCGCACTCCCGCAGGACCCCGCACTGCCGCCAGCCGCTGTCAGCTGGGGGGGAGCGCCGGCTGGGCTGCCCCCCCCCCCGCCTGGGCTGCCCCCCCCAGCGCTGTCAGCTGGGGGGGAGCGCCGTCTGGGCTGGGGGGGCCGTCTGGGCTGGGGGGGCCCCAAGCTGCTGTCAGCTGGAGGGGAGCGCCGTCTGTGCTGGGGGGGCCATCTGGGCTGGGGGGGCCCCCAGCCGCTGTCAACTGGGGGGGGAGCGCCGGCTGGGCTGGGGAGGGCCCCAAACGATCAGAGTAGGGGGCCCCAAAATTTCTGTCACCGGCTCTGCTTAAGTAGAATGGGAGCATGTTAGTGACAGAGGCAGAGAAATGTTAAGGAATGATATACAATTCTTTAAAGATTTCCCTTCTGCAAAGGTTGCTCTTTCAGTCAGACATTTTGTGAAATATTTCCACCATGTTCTTATTCTCCCTCCCAGAAATGAAGTGATATTTTCAAATCAAATCAAAGTTAAAAGAAATTAGTGATCATCTTTAGAACAAGAAATGTGTCTTTATCCATGGGACAAATGCTAAAGTCCTTCCTTCTTTTCTGATTTGGTCCCTTCCCAGGAAAACCAAAACCAGTTTTGCCTGAGTAAAGGCTAGTGCAACACTGAGGGATTTCTTCCTGTTCCAGAGATCTGGGTGGCTCAGTGGAGAGGGACAGCTGGTACGGAACTTGTTGGAGCTCCCTGATCTGCATCATCATCTGGCCTCACTGTAAGTCAGAACAGTGTCTTCTCCTATGTTAGTGACACTTCTGCCAGCTTTAGACCAGCTAAGAGTTTCCCTACACTGAGGGAATTCTTGCCTGTCTGACTCTGCCCAGAATGCAGCCACTTTAGCAGCATAATCAACAGAGAAAACAGGCCTGACTAAGAACGTCAGGATTTCATCATAAAGTATAATTCTACCCATGTAAAATTACAGTGGAATATAAATAGGCTTGGAAAGATTAGCTTTTTATCAGTAAATGTTAATTTCACCATACATACAGAAAACCCGCCAAAATATTTTGATTGATAATAATCAAAATTTACATATAGCGAAGTAAAAAAGAGGCTCTTTGACAACTGATTAGAGTTTGATTTATGGATATTTACTTTGTATATTTTGAAATGTGATGTTGACTTTGTGTTTTGACAGCTGCAAAGCTTTAACTTTCTGAATCTTAAGTCTATTGTCATTAAATAATTAATGTCTGACCCACCCACACACACATAATTTCCCATAACAGTGAAAATTTAAATTGATAAAAATAAAAAAGCTTGAAAATAAACATCACTATTATCAGTCAAAATAAAAAAAGCGAATTCTGCCAAGCCTAAATATAAAGATTTTGAAAGAATAATAAGGGCAAAGCAGTCCAGCTGACACTGGCTATAAATAACTGTGGAACAGTGGTTCTTACTGACATTTAGGATGGATTCCATAGTTTACTGTGGCTTCCTTCCACAACCTTTGCTATATAAAGAGAATCTATTTTGCAAGTTCTGAATTTTTTCACTGCGGTGTTTGGATTGTTTCCGAATTATCTCACTAGCTTCATGTAGTTACTTCTGTTGAAGACACAATTCTGCTGGAGACAAAATTAACATAAGAAATGATTTTGTAGACTGCCTAAAACAATGGGAACTCAATCCTTTTCAGGACCCTGGGCAATCCTAAATTATAAACAACAAGTAATGAGAATAATCTGTGCATTAAACTCCAAGGTAGTTCCCACAATAATCTGTACTTCTGCTGTTTAATAGTTTGCTGTAATTTCATGTGCTACATTTAATGGGGGACAAGTAGTAGCTCTCTGCTCACTCATCACAACCCATGTTTCTTGTGATGACTATATTCTACCAACAAGAGAATCAGCATATGAAGTTACTGGATCAAATTCTGATCTCATTTACGCCAGTGTAAATCTCGAATAACTCTACCAAGTCAAAGTGTTACTTTGGATTTACACTGGTGTAAATGAGATCAGAATCCAGACCATCTTTTTGTCATATATCCAAATCCTTCAGATTTAAATCTTTCTTGCCCTCCCGCCAGACTATTAACATAGAAAAATAAACAAGAAAGCTAAATAGAAAACTGTAAAAATACAAGGTGCATCTTACTTTTCCTGTCTGATCCTGAGTCCCTGGAAAATGTTAGATTTCTTTTTCTTCCTTTGTGAGACTCTTAATTTTACTATTGGTTAGTTAGGTAAATGTTAATTCCAATCATTGTTCTCTTTTCATTTTAGATCTTGTCTTTTTTACCTACATACTAAATTAAGCTTAATTGTTCGATTGTTTAACCTGAAATACACCTATATAATCAATCTTTATAATACAGTTTCTAGAGTTTAATAGTTCCTGTATCACTGATCATTTGTTTGCTTTTCATAGTCAGTTTGTTGATAGTACTTAATAAGGTTACTTAATAACATTGCCGCCTCCCGGCAAGCTGGAGTTCCAGAATCGATGGGGGCGCTGCGGGCGATCGATTTCTTGCATCTTTAGTGTCGGCGGGTAGTGAAGACCAGGGCTTAGACTTGAAATTAGGCAAAGGTTTCTAACCATCAGAGAAGTGAAGTTCTGGAACAGCCTTCCAAAGGGGCAAAAAACTATCAGGCTTCAAGATTAAGCTCGATAAGTTTATGGAGGAGATGATGTGATGGGATAGCATAATTTTGGCAATTACTTGATCCCTGACTATTAGTGGTAGATGGGCCCGGTGGCCTATGATGGGATGTTGGATGGGATGGGATCTGAATTACTACATAGAATTCTTTCCTGGGTGTCTGGCTGGTGAGTCTTGCCCACATGCTCAGAGTTCAGCTGATCGCCATATTTGGGGTCGGGAAGGAATTTTATTACTTTCTATGTCGAGTTTTACAGAGCTATAGTGGAGAAGAGCTCTGCTCGGATTGTGTTGGGCTCCCACAGATGTATTCCCTAATACCTTTTACGTATATTTTATTCTACAAATGTAGTCCTATCTTCCTTTGCAACTGCTAATCCCTATGGAGTCTCCCCTGTGGAGAGTTGCCCTCGTACAGGAACTTTATCCCAGCATTTCTGGTGTGGTGTGGGGACAGGTATCCCTTTAAATTTGGCAAAGTCCAATAGCTGTAGCCCTAAAGTGGCTATTTTGTGACTGGCTGTTATTGCATCGTCCGCTTTTCAGTGGGTAAATATTCAGAATTGCTGTTGTGTGTTTTTCCTTCTTTTCTACTGAGAAAATCATATATTCTCACATATATAAATGTTTCCATTATTGTTTCTTGAAAGATATTTTTAAAAATGGATTTGCTTGAAATGTTCCATGAAACATTTTGTCTTTTCACCAATAAAATTATTTACTTTTAGTGAGAGGGGCCTCTCACTCACTCTTACATTTTTTTAAACTTACCTACACTTTTTCCAAAAGAAAAGAGTTTAAAAAGTGAATTATTTTCTCACTGAAATGGAATTAAACTTTTTAAAAACTTTTAAAGATGTTATTGTGAAGTGAGTTTTTGACAAATTTCAGCCAAATGATTGGGGGGTGGTAAAAATGTTCACTGTGATTGAAGAGGCATTTTCCATTTAAAAAAATCTTGCTAGGAAGTTTTTGACTACTCTAGTTAATTTTTTTTGTTATATGTTTGTAAATGTTATATATAACTATCAAAATGTATTTCATATGAATGGCTGTGGTTGTAATCAGGTAATGAGTTGTATACAATATGTGATCATTATTATTATTTATTTGTATTTTCGTAGTGCCTCTGAGCCCTCGCTATTGACTGGGCTAGGGGCTGTACAAACACAAAACAGAAAAGACAATCCCTGCCCCAAGGAACTTACAATCTAAGTTTAAGACAAGAGACAACAGATGGCTACAGAACACAGGTGGGGGAGAACAAGGAAACAATTAGGCAATAGTGCTCAGCATGATAGGCTATGATTTGAATTGTTTGCTTGCTTTTTTTCCTAAGAAAATAGGACACTTCTGGCATTGTGTAAACCACGGGAGAATAATCTTATAAATCCACAGCTACGGACATGTACAACATGCTTATTTAACTATTTTCACTTCTTTTCAAGGATGGGATGGTTTTTTGTGTAAATGTAATCTGACATGTTACACATAATTTGCACAGAACAATGCATGTTTACTGTCAATTTTTTAAATTACATGAAAATCAGAATTATATTCCATGTAGTTGATGGCAGATATTAAGCCTAAGAGGCTAGTTTATCTAATGTTGAAGAGAAAAGCAGTGCCAATATAGGGGATGGACTCCAGAAGTCAATAACAAAGAATTTCCCTATGAAGGAATACAGATTAAAAATAACACTATTAAAAATAACACTATGACGGTCTGATTGGGAACAACCTCAGAAGTGAATGAGCAGAAGCTTTTGAAAAGAGGAAAGCAACATTCCTCTTGTCTATTTAATCCAAACAGAAACTTCCAAAAAACAATAGGAAAAAGGTACAGCACTCATCTGTTATTCTTTTTTGGGATCCAAACTATGGTGTTGCTTTGAGGAACAACTGTATTTTCATTCCAAAAGAGATGATGTGATAAGGGAGCATAAATGGCAATTCAAAAAATATAAATTCAGAACAGATGTTGGGGGTGATGGTTTTTTTCCTTTCATACCGTATGTATCAAATATGCTATCATGTCAGGTTACAGGGACAAGGCAAAGGTAATCAGACAGCTTCATGGGTGAGAAGGAAAACTCTTTGAGTGGCGATGAATCCTGCGTGGAATGGCTATTGAATTTTTACCAAAACATAGTTAATTTTGTGGCTAGCCTGCCTTTGAATCTTCCTCAGAAATGGAATTTTGTATTAATTGGATGCCGTTAAGTGCTTTGGTTTAAGTTAGTAGAAACAGTGAAATTAACACATTTTAAAGTGATTAATTTTCAAACATAATTTTTTTTTTTTACCATCTTATGAATTAATGTGTTATGGTTTTTTTGTGATTCATTCCATGTACTGTAGACACATTCTGAATGTTGAAGAGCAAAGAGAATATTTACAAACAGGCATCCAAATTGAAAAATGACTTTGTGGAAGAAATCAATTTGTTTCTCCTTTACAAATAGGGCCCATTCTCTATATAATTTATTAAATTTAAAACACTAAACTATGATTAATCCAAGAGATTTAGAGAAAACTTTGTGTGGTGCTTTTGTTTCATTATTACAATGCAATTTCAAGATTTTGCATTAAGATTAGGTGTTTTCACTCTCTAAAGATTTATGCCAAAATTTTCAGTGGATTGCATAGGACAAGTCGCTGTTGCCTAGTCAGGACTTGGATTTTCAGAACAGCTTGCTAATTAGGCCCAAATGCCCTGATTAATACAAGAGGGTAGTATCAGGACACAGTTAAGGAGCCAGATGCTCAATCAACATTTTCAAAAGCCTCAGGCTTGACTAAGTCAGCAGGTGCAGTTTTTACCATTCAGTAGTCAAGCCACTCCTTTGTTCCGCAAACCTGGGATCATCAGTCCATTCTGATTAAAAAACCAAACATGCAGGAGAGTATGAGTGAGAGTGATCCTATTAGAGAGAAAGCCCGCAAGATCACTAGATCAAGCAACAGTTGTTATAAGGGCCTTTGGGAGAAGGATGACTGGGACAGAGGAAATAGGAGACTAACAGGGAAAGTGGGGAGTTGAGAGATGGTATATTTTAAGACAAATGAAGGAACACAACATTTAACCATGCTAGGATGGTATATCATGAGGAGGAGAGCCAAGCTTGCCCCAAAGATGCCAATACCGTCCATGCAACCCTCTGAGCCCAGGAAAACTTAGAATTACCTGACTCACCCATAACCTTTATGCATCTTTGTGATTAGAGAGGATGACAAACAGAAGTTGTATTATCAAGGTCACTGCAATCCTGTGCATACTAGCCACTGGGTCCTCACCGAGGACACCATTGGCGTCAAACCAGCTTCTTAGAAGCTCAGTGCCATGATGAAGCCAGTGACTGAAACACTAACTGAAACAAATGACTGGTGATTATGAAGGAGATGAGTTTGCCCACTATCCAAAATAGATGTCTCTTTTGGCATACTGGCAATGGTACATACAGAAAAGTCAGATTGTTCATCATCTCCTACAAAAGGCAGGGCAAGGTGCTGGTTTAGGGTGCCCTTTACATGAGTAAGGGTTCAAGGCATTAGCAGGAGAGCCAGTGGTAGGATCAAGGTCAGGCAACAGTGGTGTTGCTGTGAAGACATTTTCTGTTTCCTTTTCAGGGATATGCCAAAATATGGCTTCTGGGTCTCCAATTAACTGTGATGGTAGAAGTGGTGGTGGAGTGGAAGTGGGAAATCACTTCTCCTGTTCATATACTTGTTTGTTCTAGAACTGTGTGCTGAGGAAAGGTAAGGGGGGGTTGAAATGAGTTCTCATCAGTTGTCATTATGAATTGCCTATATAGGGAAAGCAAGAAAGAAAAATTGAGACCTATTTATTTTTTCAACTTATAGAATGCACTTATTGTCATGTATTTCTAGGCACAAATAATAAATCCAAATTGACAAACTCAACAATATTTGTAAAGGAACTCTGTGGGGTTTCAGATGTACCAAACAGATTATAACGTACAAATACAATTAATTAACTTTATCAGCAAAATAGCTAATTAGTAAGTGTTAAGCTAAAGCTAGCTATACAGTCGTTTCCCAGAGTATTAGCACACTTCATTTTACTCAGTTGTATTGGCACCTTGGCACCGAGTCATTTAAGGGCTCCCAAATCTTGTTAAATCGCAACTCCTGGTGTCAAAGACTTAGTATAGTAATATGTAAAAGACCATTTTCCCAGAAGTTCTTCATGTGGAACATTCGGTATACAGACAAAACAGTACTTGTTCAAGTTTCTAAAAGTTACCCACTATTTTATCTATACTGTAAAAAATCCTTCAATATTGTTGGCAACTGAAGTTGGGGGATAAGATGCAGTCTTGCTCTTCCTATGCAATTCCGGATACATAGTCGGCAGAGTTGGCAAAGAGAGCATGGAGTAGCTACAAACAGATAAGAGATTTAATTAAGTTAATGTTCAGTATCCTTGGGAGTTTACAACATGGGGTATATTTAATATTATTATGGAGTACCTACTGTATTAACCTTATACAGTATAGTCTCTCAAAGATATATAACAATAAAAATTATACTATTCAAACTTTATTAATGATCAAAGAAACAGAAAGAGCAAGGAAACATATTTAAACTAAATATCCAGAAGAATACATAGTAATTAACTCATGCTGTTGTGTTTATATAGCTAATAATTTTTAATTTTAAAAAATGGTGTTCATGAAAGATCTTCTGCTGACAACTCCAGAGATTGAAGTTCTTTTTATTTATAGTATAGGTACAATATAAGCTACACAATGATAAGGACATTTGACTACTAAGAACTAGGCCAACAGCCTTCAGATGGTGATACTGGATTGAATTAGTACAAGGGACACACAACTCCCTCAATGGCCACCTTTAAAAATGTATCAGTTTTCCCTTATAGAGCTAGTTACTCCTTTAGGTCACTGTGTTATGAAGAAAAGTCTGGGGGTTTGATTTGCTCACAGTCTACCCAGGGAACAAATAGTTGGTAATGGTCTGTTCTGTCCAGCAGAGAAAGACATAACAAGATCCAATGGCTTGAAGTTGAAGCTAAACAAATCCAGACTGGAAGAAAGGCTTTTTGTTTGTTTGTTTTTTACAGCAGAGGTAATTAACCAATGGCACAATTTACCAAGGGTCATGGTGGATTCTCCTCCATCACTAATAATTTCTAAATCAAGATTAATTTTTTAAAAAATAAGATATGTTCCAGTTCAAAAGAATTATTTTGAGGAAGTTCCACTGCCTGTCAGACTAGATGATCAATGGTTCCTTCTGGACTTGGAATCTATGAATCTATGACAGAGGATAGGGGGAGCAACCCTATGTGCAAGGATAGGAATTCTACCTGGCCATCACACAGGGTACATGGGGAGGAAAGTTGAGGCTACTTGTACCCTCTTTCCCACTGTACTCCACATATAAAGGTACGGCAGAATCCGGCTCTGAGACATTATTATTATTATGATGTGTCACCACTGGAGGTATATGTTAGATTATCACTGATGTCTTCCCTCAGTTTTGTGGTTCCAAAGCAGACCTTTAACATCTTTTTAAAGTAGTATTTTTGGCGATGATGTTTTACTTAAGTTTTACAGGTTAAATAAATACAAGGTTGTATATATCAACTCTTCTTTCTCAGGCAGTTAAGTTCAACTATAAACATTTACCCCACAAAGAAAGTTAGATACAAGACTTTAATCTAAAAAATATTCCCCATGGGACAGTTTTGAAGAAAAAAATATAGGGCCTGATTTCACGACGCCTCTCTCAGATGCACAGTCTTTAAGAGTAATAATTCAGTGGTTTTAAAATTACGTAACAATTTAAGTAATATTTTTGTGCCATATAACTCAATGATTCTGATTTTAAAAAAAATCTAACTCAGTACTGCTTATTCAGTAATAGAGTTGTTCCTCTTCCCGTTCTCTAAACAATTAAATGCAGCTACTTAAGAATAAATTTCTAACCACTATGCTAGAAGAGACCTGTACAATGCATCCTTTATTTAAAAAAACCTTGGTTTTTATTTTAAAGAATACACAGCACTAAACTGTACTTTCAATCTCTTGGAAAAGAGACATTTAAAATAATTCTTTAGGAAATTTTAAAAATCAATTATTGAAAATGGATAAGCAAACAGAAGAATTTGATGAAATAATGTTCTATTTATGACACATCAATAAATGCTAGGAAACAGCAAATTTTCAAGATAATAGGCCCAAAGCTTGTGCACAAATGCATGCAGAATTACACACCTGTGTATCCTTGTACTTGTTCATGCGATGCGATTACACAGAAATAGCTTGGGTACTTAAGTAACCAGTTATAAATGCAATAATATGAATAGCGCACACACATTTAGGCATGTAAATCCATGTAAAACTCAGGCCTCCTGCTTTGTAAATGTGCCCTAAAATTATGTCTGGGCACACATCTTTCCTTTTTCATGAACTATTTTTAAAATAAGCTGCATGTTAGCCATAAGTTGAAGCTACTGGTTTTTGTTAGTTTGTATCATCACCTGTTAAAGAGGAGGCCACGTGTTCAGCTGATATAAATTCAATAGTGCTCTGTCAACTTATGTCACCACCAGAAAAACTGGCCTATTTAAAAATATTTTCTGTACTATATATGGCTGGAGGTAGAATTTTTAACTGTGTGTAAACAATTATTTTATAAACCCATTATCAGACAGCTAGTACTGATTCAAGTTTGTCCAAGAACAAAAATGTATAGAATGATGAACAAAAGAATATTTTCCCACTTACCTTCATACAGAAGCAACATTCTCTCCACCAAACTGCTTGGGACAGCTAAATCTACGGGACGTTTGAAATCTATATTCTTGGCATTAATGTCTGCCCCAAATTCAAGAAGTAAATTTACTATCTCTGTACTGGGTTGCTGAGCTGCTGCATGTAGTGGAGTGTCCAAATACTTTCCTTTCTGTACATTAGCTCCTATGTAAATGTATTGGAGAGACAGAGACAAATAGATTAATTAATATTGTCAGTCCTAAAAGTTAATGCTTTAAAATCTGGAACAAGGTTTTTAAAAATGAGTGTCTGAAGTTGCATTCCTAAATTTATAAATAGATATCTAAACAAATGTTCAGAATTTCAAAAATTGTAAGCACTCAGTGGTCAACGTGAGCTGCTGGGTTGGGTCCAGGCCAGGTCACACAGGACCTTATATTTAACTGATTTAAAAAACATTCTATGGATTTTAGAACCAAATTCCTTTTAACTCTCCTCTTCCCTCTCTAGCTCAGCCTCTGTGCTTTGTAAGCAGATATACTGATTCAGAGAAGGGTCCCTTTTAAGGATAAAAAGAGAGGCAGACAAACTGCTGAAAAACATTGCTGAAATGGCAATGACAGCTTATTGTTCTATACAAGGGATGGGTAAACCTTTTGGCCACACTGGGGTTCAAAATTGTACGGAGGGCCGAGTAGAGAAAGGCTGTACCTTCCAAAATAGCCTGGCCCTGCCCCCTATTTGACCCTCACCCACTTCCCGTCCCCTGACTGCCCCCCCTCGGAATCCCCGACCCATCCCCACCTTCCTTGTCCCCTGATCGCCCCCTCCAGAGACCCCCCCACTCTAACTGCCCCCCCCGAGCACCACCTCCTATCTAAGCCCTCCTGCTCTTTGTTCCCTTACTGCCCCCTCCTGAGACCCACCCACCCTAACCACCATCCCCAGGGACTCCCCCATTTAAGCCCCGTGCTTTTGTTCCCTGACAGCGAACTTCCAAAGTCCACCCACCCTAACCCCCACCCCTGGGACCCCACTCTATCTAAGCCCCCCTGCTCTTTGTTCCCTGACGGCCTCCCCACCATAAGGGCCCCCCACCCTAACCACCACCCCCAGGACCCCACCATCTAAGCTGCCCCGTTCTTGCTTACCGGGCTCAGACAGATGCTGGGCCCGTGTCTCCTGGCTGGGCTGGCCTCTGGGTGGGGAATGCGGGGGCCCTGGGTGGGCTCCCCTGCTCCGCCAGCGCCTCTTCCCGTGTTCCACCCGGGTCCTCGGGCTGGGAGCGCGTTACCTTGCGGTTCCCCGGGCGGGGAGCGCAAGAACCCGCAGCGCCCCATGCTAGGCCCGGCATCCAGGGAGGGAAGCATGGGGTCTGCAGCTTGCGGGCCCCGCGTCTCCTCCTCTCACATCCGGCGTGGAGCTCCACCAGCACCCCCGGGTGGGGAGCGCCTCTTCCCGCACTCCGTCCGGCTCCTCGGGCTGGGAGCGCGGAATCCCGCGGCACACCGGGCGAGGATTGCAGGAACCTGCGGCGCCCACCGCTCGGCCCGGCACCCCGGGCAGGGAGCGCGGGGCCCACGGCTCTGGCCAGTAGCTACAGTTGGGACCGCGGGCACCGGAGCTCCCCCCACTCGCTGGCACCCCGGGTGGGAGCATGGCCCCTCGTGGCTCTTGGCGGGGCACCTGGGCGGGTCGCCGCGAGAGCGTGCCCCCCCCCCACGGCCCTCTGTGCGAACCCTGGGCGGGGAGCATGGGGCCACTGGCACCGCGCCCCTGACCCTTTGCGGGCCGGATAAAAATGGCCGGCGGGCCACATGTGACCTGCGGGCCATAGTTTGCCCACCTCTGTTCTATACCCACTTTAAACTCTCACTTTCATAGAATCATAGACATGTAGCACCCAAAGGGACATTGAGAGGTCATCTAGTCCAGCTCCCTAATCTGAGGCAAGACCAAGTATACTTAGACCATCCCTGATAGGTGTTTGTATAACCTGTTCTTAAAAATCTCCAGTGATGGTGATTACTTTTATCTAAGGTAATTTGGGAGCTATTTAACTTTGCTACCTTCATTTGTACTATAGAGTAAAAAAAAAGGAAGTGGCCAGCGGTGCTGAAAATGCTTGATATCAGACCACTCCCAGTGGATGTTTTCTTTCTTCCATTCCACATACTGTAAATAAATAACCAAAAGGTTTCCCCTAACAAATAAAATGTCTGAGCATAAAGTTAAAATTGGAATCCCGCCACAAGAGGCTGTGATAAATGAAGGGGGGAGTGGGTAGTTCCCTGTTATGGACACCCAGCCAGCCAGTTAGCTATAAAATCCCTCTTGAATAGTTGTTCTCTACTTGCTTTACCTGGAAAGGGTTAAAAAGTCTCACTGCTATGAGACAGGCAGGGAGCAATTATGCTGTGAAAAGCTTGGGCCAGGTATGAAAATGTATCAGTATCTAGCCTAGAAACTACTCTTCTAAAACTCCAGATATGAAGTACTAGCGAAAATACCCGGCGTTGCTCGGGTCAGTCGGAGGTGGGGAGGGGGCAGAGAGCTGAGCGAGTGCGGGGTCCATTGAAGGGGGCAGAGAGCAAACCTGACACCCCCACCTCACCCCCCCGACCAAACCCGACACCCCCACCGCACTTACCCCTCGACCAACCCCGATTCACATTTTCACCCCCCCGCACCCAAACCCAAAACCCCCACGTCTCCCCCCTACCAACCCCAACACCCCCTGACCAACACCCACACCTCACCCCCCGTAGACCAAACCTGACACACCCACTTCACTTTCCCCCCCAACCAAACCCGACACCCCTACCTACCACCACAAACAAACCTGACACCCACACCTCACTTACCCCTCGACCAACCCCGACCCCCCTCCTCAACCCCCAACCAAACCCAACACTCCCACCTTACCCCCCCACCAAACCCAACACTCCCTGACCAACCCCAACCCCCATACCTCACCCCTCGCCCACCCCAACACCTTCCCACCCCCCCAGACCAAACCCAACACCCCCGGCTCACTTACCGCCCGGCCAAACCCGACACCCCCACCTCACCCCCCCGACCAAACCCGACACCCCTACCTCACTTACCCTCCCATCAAACCCAACTCGGGTCCGTCGGAGGTGGGGAGGGGGCAGAGAGCTGAGGGATTCGGGGTCCATTGGAGGGGGGAGGGGGCAGAGAGCTGAGGGATTCCGGGGTCCGTTGGAGGGGGGAGGGGGCAGAGAGCCGAGCGAGTGCGGGGTCTGTTGGACGGGGTATTATGACATCATAACTATGTCACAGAGAACAGCAGCTGCCCAGCTGATGTGATTGGCCTTTAAATAATTTCACCCCTGGGGGGCGTCAGAGGTGAGATTTGAAAAATTTTCGACTCTTACCCTGGTTAGGCTCCCAAGACCTCTAACTGTACCAAATTTCAAGTCCCTAGCTCAAACGGTGTGGAAGGAGAAAGCTTACATACACGCATACATACAAGCATACATACACGCATACACCATTTGACTTTTATATGTATAGATGTCAGGAAATGTCTAGGAAGACGTGATTAGGTTTATCCCTTTTATTTCTTTATGGCTTGTGGACTCCTTTATGCTAACCCCAGGTGCTTTTGTTTTGCTTGTAACCTTTAAGATGGACCTTAAGAAAGCTATTGTTGTTGCTTAATCCTTGTAATTGTTTTTTTTTTAATCTAGCAAAAGTCTATGTCCCAGATGTATTTTCTTCTTTTTTTATTAATAACATGTACTTTCAGAACAGAATTGGATTTTTGTATCCTAAGAGGTTTGTGCACATGTTATTTATTTAGCTGGTGGCAGCAGCTGTTTTTCTTTGTTTTTCTTCTCAGCTCTTCCACAGGGGTGGGGTGTGTGTGAGAAAGGGCTTGAAGGGCAAGAAGGAATTCCCAAGTGTGCCTTCCTGGGTTATCAAAAGGGGTTGGAAGTTTAATACAAGCCTGGAGTGGCCAGTACTAATTTTTAGAATCCTTGCAGGACCCCACCTTCTGCACTCGAAATGCCAGAGTGGGGAATTAGCCTTGACAGAAGCCTAGTTTTGTTTAGCAGAAGTACATCTTACTGTAAAAGTGGGAAGTATAAGAATATAGTAATATTTTAGGTAAATAGACTTGTACCTGCATAAAGAAGTTTTCGAATACAATGGATCTGCTGTGAAGCACAAGCTACATATAGAGATGTTCCCAGATGAGGAATGTCTTGGTCAACATCTATGCCCCAGGAGATCAGCACTTCCAGACATTCACTGTGACCTGCCAACAGAGTATGAAATAATTTGCTTGCCTCTTTCATTATAAGTTCCATTTACGAAACCCGATACATTTCTTAACACTATGTAATGTAATTTGTCAACCGTTCTATGTATGCTCAGAAGCTAGTTTTTTTACCTCTACTGGCTGCTTCGTGAGTCGGTGAAGGGAGACATGACTCCCACTGAGCTTTGGCACCATACTCCAACAAAATCTCTGCACAAGATGCACTACCTCTTGAACATGCATTAAATAACGGGGTTACTCCATCAATTGTTGTAGCATTTACCTAGAATAGAAAAGATACTGTATGTCTAAGTTGGGAATGAAGGAGGGGATGCATTCTTAACTGATAGTGTTTTAAAATAAGGTACAGTTGAAATATGCTTGATGAATCAACAAATACACTATTTACTATGACATTGCTTTATTGCACTCAACTTCTGTACACTTATCTTCCCACCCTTCCCCTCGTTATTTGTTGAAATAAGTGTACCATTATGCACACTAAACTTTATCCAAGAAAACTGACTATAATACTAATCTAAATAAGTGGCCTGACTTGCAAAAGTGCTGAGTACTCAGCAGTTCTCATTGACTTCGAAGTTCTAAAGTTTTCTTTTCATTATTCAAATTCCACTAGCACTCCCCAATCTCTATCATAGGATTATTTCTTTGTGCTCCACAAGCTCTAAAATTAGCCTATAATCATGAAGAACTAGTGTTCTACTCCACCCGCAAAAAACTCAATTTAAAATAACTAAATTGGTAAGTATATTTTAAAATGTTTAGGTACAGTGGACTCTCTTTAAAATGTTCCCTGTGTGCTAGTCCCCGTCTTAAGGAGTGGGAATTTCCCTGGAAGCTTTACTACTGTATACTTGTGTGTAGCATGGTACCACTGAGAAATGCAGAAGCATACCAAAATATTTTAATTTCATACTCTTTTATTTGTAAATCTTGTGCTCCCTTTTCCCCGTTCCCCTAACTCTTCATTGCTCTCCCTTGTTGTGTCTTGTCTCATAATTTAAATATAAGCTCTCTGGCTCTGGAAACATGTCTTTCTCTCAGTTTTGGGGAAAATATGTATGGGTTCTGTAGAAACAATACATTTTTGGGTTCTGTAGAAATAATAAATATACATTCAATTTACAATGCTTATATTGGCCAGTTTCTCAATTTTATGTCCACTTTCACTTTTGCTTTCTCCCCTGTTTTTCTCATCTATTTTCTGTTCTCTCTTCTGCCCATCTTCTGTGTGGCATCTAATCCTACCCACATAGTTTATGCAATCTTCTCTCTTTTCCATCTACTTCTACTGTTTTCCCTCTCCTCCATTATGCAACAATCCCATCATTCTCCTTTTCTGTCAATCAGCAAAGACTTTTAAAATAACCAACTATTACTTAAAAAAACATAAAAGGAAAATCTACTGTTGTTAACAAAGGAAACCAACATATTGTGGAGCAGGGAAAATATGGAGAGCTTTAGATGAAAAAATCAAGGAATTTTTCGCCTTTCAGTTAAACAAGGTCAGTGCAGTACTTTACATATGAAAAAGACACTTACATTTGCCCCTGCTTCAAGAAGGATTCTTGCACACCCTACATGATCCCCAAGGCAAGCTTCATGCAGTGGAGTGACTTGGTCAATTGTCAGAGTATCCACATTGTAACCCTAAACAGGATAGGAAGCACACATAAAGGTAAGACAAAAGCTATGCCAAGCTGTTAAATCTTCAGCATTGTTAGTTGTAAGCACCACTGTTTCATCCAACATGTTTCCAGCTCTAATGGAAATGGTGGTGCTTACAACTAACAACTAGAGCTGGAAATATTTTTTCATCCAACATGTTTCATTTCAGTAATGTTGAAACAAAATGTTTTGTTTTGTTTCACCCTGAAAATTTTTGTTTCAGTTTTCAGGCATTTTGATAAAAGCAAAAGAAAGAACTAGATTTACAAAACGGGGGGAGGAGAGGAAGGAGAGGATGAAGAGGAGAGGAAAGTGCTAGTGTCTTTTAGCTTAAATTATTTGCCTGCCTGATACATCTATAGAAAAGAATTATATTGCCTCTTAGCCTTCTTTTTGCTAGGCTAAACTAACCAAGCTCTTCCAGTCTCCTGTCATAAGATAGGCCCTCTATTCCATTGATCATCCTAGTAGCTCTTCTCTGCACCTGTTACAATGTGACTTTATCTTTCTTGAACATGGGTGATCAGAATTGTACACAGTATTTCCAAATGAGATCTTCAGTGCCTTGTACAATGGCTTTAAAACTTCTCTGATTTTACTAGAAATGCCTCATCTGATACATCCCCTCGGATTGCATTGCATTGGTCTTTTTCATAGCTGCATCACATTCGTGGCTCATAGTCATACTGTGATAAACTCCCACACCTCTCCTGCATTGCCAATGTTCAACCAATGTTCAACATTTACCAATGTTCTGGAAAGGGCTCTTATTTGATACCATATTATAGTACTTAACTGCCAAAGAGCAGATGTTCTGTTACACTAACAGTAAAATTTTACTCCTGATTTTACTTTATCCCTTTGCTGTTACAAAATAATATTCAGTGTCTTTTTTTTTCTGCTGTGCCCAGGGCTATTTTCAATGAATTTTTCTGAAGAACTCCCAAGTTCTTCTCCTGAACAGTAGACAGGATGATTGCTTTGTTTAGCATATACTTATCCTTTCTCCCACAGTAAGGACTAGATATTCAGCTGGCGTAAATTGGCATATTGAAATCAATGGATTAACATCAGTTTATATCAGTTTAGGAGGGAAGTCAGTGAGTCTATGTTGATTTATACGAGCTGAGGATAAAGGTTATGTTCCTGTAGGCATAACAGAGCATAAGGGCTGGTGTATAAATTGTATCACCCAAGAAGTAACGCCAGGATGCACTGTGCCTCTTAGGCACTATTCTTCCTTAATTCTCCCAAACAAGTGCTTTACTGCTCTTCTTAACAAAAACAAATAAATAGCATCATTCTAACCCTTAGAAGCAACCCTAAATGAGCGGTAGCATTTGCAAGGATACAGTTTTCATAGGTTTAATCTACCAAGGCTTCACAACAAATATATTTTAGGGGAAAATGCTTTTAAAACCAGTGGGAAAATATCTTGAAATGTCTTTACATTTTACAGCATCAAAAGCTCCCAAATGAAAATACTTTTGCATTATTCACAGGGAGAGGGTAATAGAAAATCATGCTAAATTTACCTTTTGTAGGGCTGTCATTAATAAGATTAAAAAAAGGAAAATGTTTTAAGAACCACATGGGCATTACCTGTGACAGTAACGTTTTTAGAGAAAGGAGACGTCCTTGACTAGCTGCCTCATGCAGTGGTGAACGATCTGCCCAAGAACCTACAGAAGAATAAAATTTATTGAAAAAATTACAGGAATTAGACTGATCTTAGAATGCACAGAACAAAGCAGAAGTTGTTATGCTAAAACTAAAGTTAAAGGTTCTATTAAATGAATTGTTCTCTTTTTGGGCAAAGTGTCTTAAATACATGTACTTTTTCCTGGACACTAAAAAAGAGTGAACAGGTTACATTGCTAATTTTAAACAACTAGGCTAAGTAATTCTGCAATATGAAGGAGAAAGAGTTTCTACATGGTATTTTTTATTAATGCACTTTAACAACTTCAGCAATATTCATGGTATTTGTCTACCAGAGCCTTTTATATTTTCTACAAAATGTTGTATAGGCATATCAAAATCTACCAGCTTTTACAGGAAACAAAGACATATTGGATTGAATATTTGAAGCAAAAATGGGAGGCACACACACCCCTTCAGAAATATTCCTAAAAAAAAGGAAAAGCTGTTTTAAAACAAAAATTAACATTAAAATGCCTATGGTTGATAAGACCAATCTGAAACATCCAACCCCTGCTTCCCCTATGAAATCTACATGTAAGTAGTCCACACCATCCTTCAGAACATTGATAAAGATATTGAATAAAACTGACTCCAGGACTGACCCTTGGGACACCCTGCTTGATACCAGCTGCCAACTAGACATGGAGCCATTGATCACTATCTGTTGAGCCCGACGATCCAGCCAGCTTTCTATCCACCTTATGGTCCATTCATCCAGCCCATATTTCTTTAACTTGCTAGCAAGAATACTGTGGGAGACCCATACCAAAAGCTTTGCTAAAGTCAAGGAATAGCACATCCACTACTTTCCCCTCATCCACAGAGCCAGTTATCTCATCATAGAAAGCAATTAGGATAGTCAGGCATGACTTGCCCTTGGTGAATCCATGCTGACTATTCTTGATCACTTTCCTCTCCTCTAAGTGCTTCAGAATTGATTCCTTGAGGACCTGCTCCATGATTTTTCCAGGGACTAAGGTGAGGCTGACTGGCCTGTAGTTCCCCGGATCCTCCTCCTTCCTTTTTTTTTAAAGATGGGCACTACAATAGCCTTTTTCCAGTTATCTGGGACCTCCCGCAATTGCCACGAGTTTTCAAAGAGAATGCCCAATGGCTCTGCAATCACATCCTCCACCTCCTTTACCACCCTCAGATGCAGCGCATCTGGCCCCATGGACTTGTGCTTGTCCAGCATTTCTAAATAGTCCTGAACCACTTCTTTCTCCACAGAGGGCTGGTCACCTACTCCCCATGCTGTGCTGCCCGTGCAGGAGCTGACCTTGTTCGTGAAGACAGAGGCAAAAAAAAGCATTGAGTACATTTGCTTTTTCCACATCCTCTGTCACTAGATTGCCTCCCTCATTCAGTAAGGGGCCCACACTTTCCTTGACTTTCTTCTTGTTGCTAACATACCTGCAGAAACCCTTCTTGTTACACTTAACATCCCTTGCTATATATGCTATTTTATTTATATCTATATCTATATCTATACTAGCAAAAATACCTGGCGTTGCTCGGGTCCGTCGGAGGTGGGGAGGAGGCAGAGAGCTGAGCGAGTGCGGGGTCCGTTGGAGGGGGGAGGGGGCAGAGAGCAAACCTGACACCCCCATCTCACCCCCCCGACCAAACCCAACACCCCCACCTCACTTACCCCTCGACCAACCCCGACTCACATTTTCACCCCCCGCACCCAAACCCAACACCCCCATGTCACCCCCCTACCAACACCACCTGACCAACACCCACGCCTCACCCCCCGTAGACCAAACCCGACACCCCCACCTCACCCCCCGACCAAACCAGACACCCCCACCTAACCCCCCGACCAAACCAGACACCCCACCTCACCCCCCCGACCAAACCAGACACCCCCACCTCACTTACCCTCCGACCAAACCCAACTTGGGTCCGTCAGAGGTGGGGAGGGGGGAGGGGGCAGAGCGAATGCAGGGTCCGTTGGAGGGGGTATTATGACATCATAACTATGTCACAGAGAACAGCAGCTGTCCAGCTGATGTGAATGGGCTTTAAATAATTTCACCCCTGGGGGGGCGTCAGAGGTGAGATTTGAAAAATTTTCGACTCTTACCCTGATTAGGACCCTAAGACCTATAACTGTACCAAATTTCAAGTCTCTAGCTCAAACGGTGTGGAAAGAGTAAGTGCACGTACATACACGCATACATACACGCACGCATACACCATTTGACTTTTATATATATAGAAAGAAAGCTGAGCGAGTGCGGGGTCTGTTGGAGGGGGGAGGGGGCAGAGAGCTGAGCGAATGCAGGGTCCGTTGGAGGGGGTATTATGACATCATAACTATGTCACAGAGAACAGCAGCTGTCCAGCTGATGTGAATGGGCTTTTGTAGAATAACTAGCTCTAAAGTGAGTCAAGATCTCAAACAACAGTTACACCCACAAATCAGGTAGTAAGTAAAAGTTCTGATTTTTCTTGCACAATCATTTGCAGCCACAAAAAGAAAAGCCCGGATTTAGAGGTGGCTTTCAAAAGTCTGGCCTTATATTTCCATTTAAGAAAAGTCTCTACTTTTTTGGGTGGCCTATTCCCATTGCCAATTTAAGATGAAAGAATAACGTGAGAAGTGCTGCAGTACCATAAAAAAAATCAGACAAAACTGTACATTGCACAAAGCATAGAAACATATTAAAAATTTCCTAAGAGATTTCTAATTGACTGCTGGTAGTATGGATATTTTATATCTACAGCTGGACACAAAACAGAATATGGATATGCAGGCAAAATCTCTTTCTGCAATCCATGTTTACCCCCATCTCTGCTTCCTTCACCTCCCTCCTTCACAAGTGCCCTCTTGGATTGCTCAGGAGAATGCCTGTTAAAGTCATTACTTCAGTGACATGTGAGAATCAAATGATACTAGATTGCATTCCAAGTTCTATTTTGCACCTAGACCTTCCTTGCTGCCCACTCATTAAACACATTAAATACAGAGTGCTAAACTCATTAAATACAGAGTGCTTAGTTATGTGATTGCTTGTGTACAGATATTAAAATTACTGCAGAAATATTCTGTGCAAATTAAGCTTCTAAAAATTCTTCCACTTTCCAAGAATCTTCTATTGCTTCCATTGAAGTCAATAGGAGTTTTGTCTTTAAGTACAATGGGGACAGAATCAGCCTCCAAATCACTGTCAGCCCAGTAAAATTGGTCCTTCCAAATAAAATATCAAATCATGTCTTTAAAAAGCAACATTCTAACTTATTTAACTCATTGCTTTCTGCTGATTTCCAGTTTTGAAATTTCTGTTATCTAGAAAGTGTTAAGAACACGAATAAATGTACTAATTCCTAATGCTGTCTAAGAGCAATATTAGCAAATAGATCCAATTCACAACCTGTTAATCTATCAGGTCTCTACTGTTGTGATCTTTTTAGATGCTAAACACAAGCTACCTCACACTATATTTAGAAACAGCACTAGTTCCAAGCCATCTGGTATATAATTTACAGGGAACAGCAGCCTACACTGATCTGTAAACATGAGGGAGAAATAGAGTAAAAAAAAGAATTCATATTACTAACAGAGAAGAAGAATTATTTAAACATTTCATACAGTACCTAAATCTCCATCTCCCCATGGCACTTCCAGCCAATTGCAATTATAAATTCTACTCATTTTATTTCAGTGTGAAAATAAAAATATGTCCCTACTAGCCAGGGCCATTCTTAATATACTTCAGCCATGTTTGCAAGGATATCCTCAGCTCCTTGTAATATGAACTTTCACCTCTAAAACCTATGGCGTAAACACAATTCTTAAGGCATCGCTTATGCGGCCATCAACTTTTTTTCTTATTCAAAAGCAGCAACTGCCATTTAAAAGAACTATATAAAAATGTTAACATATTGGAATATTAATTGTTTTCCATTGGGCCTGATCCTGCAACCTCTACCCCAGTGAAACTCCAAATGAAATCAATGGAAACTTTGTCTGAATAAGGACCATAGGATCAAGCCTTAATTACCCATCTTTTACCTTGTGGAATGAGATGAACTTCTGAATAATAAATTAGTTTACAGCTATCCACTCAACTCATTATAAATATATAGCCTGGTGTGTGAAGATAAAGGCAGTGATCACACGGGTTATTTTATTATATTGCTCCTTTGCATTTATAATCTAGTAATTATAATCTAGTAATACATTTAAAGAGAAACATTTTTCCCCCCAGTGGATTATGCTGTAGCAAGCAACTTTGGTCTTGGATAGTTGGAGGGAAAATGGGATTTGGTTTTATGAAAAAACAAGTGGCAGTTCTGAAACCATTCAAAATCTAATGGCAGAAGCACTGTGAAATAAATCATCACAACTTATTCTAATGCAAGGTCTGATCCAAAGCCTACTGAAATCAACGGAAGCCTTTCAATTGACTTCAACAGGCTTTGTGTCAGGCTCTCATGTTCAGTCATTGCAGTTCAATATATTCTATTATTCTGTTTTATGGTTTATTAAAATGTGATAGCTAAAACTTTCATATTTGGCTAATGGGTTCTCATATGCAGGGTTCTCATATTAAACATGATGCTGCTTTAATGCACATGGTAAAATTTTAAGTATGGAGGCCAGGAAGGTCACCACCTAAGTTTTTCTTCAAAATATTTATTGGATTCCTCATAAAAATATTTTGCATGGTAGGGCTAGCCGGGTGGTTTTAAACCTTTTTTCATTTGTGGGGGAAAAAAAATCCAGTGGAAGTGCAGACCCCTTTGGAATCTTAGACAGTCCGCGGAACCCTGGGGTTCCACAAATCACAGTTTGAAATCAGTGTTCTATGGTAACCTCTTAGACATAGCCATCCGTGGACAACAGGTTGAAAACCATTGGGCTAGAAGGGGTCTCTAAACTTTTTGAGACGGGGGCCAAAAAAGCAGTGCTGGCTGCCACTTCCTGCAGCCCCCATTGGACCGGGATGGCAAACCACGGCCTTGCAGTCAGTGAACCAGCAAGTAAACAAACCAGTGGGGCCCGCTAAGGGTGCTTACCCTATGGTCTTGCATTCCAAGGTTGCCAATCCCTGATCCAGACACTCCAGATAAAATTTCCTCATTCAAACCAAACCATGTTCCTCTGTTTTGGCCTTAAGAGATTAAGACTGGATAGACAGCCTGTAACTTTCTCTGCTTCTTGCCCACTCCTCAAAGGCCACAGACAACTGGGGCAATGCAATATCCCATCACAGAGATGGTTTGAAGTATAAAGTCTGTCTGAACTTCCCCAAACTTAAGGGATGTTTGGGCACAGGGTTTTGCTTTGGTTGATTTCAAAGTCTGGAGTCTGTGATCAGAGCTCATAAGATATTAAATGTCTTGCATTTGGGGCTCATTAGAAAGTGGCTCATATCCCCTAGACTCCATTAGCTGAGCATTCTGGGGCAATCAGGGGATTTGTTGGGGGAAGGGCAGAATGGCCTGAGAAAGTACAGGGGAAAACAGAGATGCAAAGGAAAGTCACAGGGATATCTTCCATGTAAAACACTTTGGTTTACCATTATTATAATTTGTAGGGAACATAATTTCTAAAGGATCAGGTTGCAGCCCCACTGTGTTAGGTTCAGTACAAATATAGTAAACAGCAATCCCTACTCCAAAGAGCTTACAGTCTAAGGGTATGTCTTCACTACAGTACTAGGTCGATTTCCCTTAATTCGATATTCTAAACTCGACTTTAGAAAATCGAATCAGTGTGTCCCCACCAGGACAGCAGGTCGACAGTGGTCGACACTGTCCGTCCTAGAACTTTTGCAGGGGTCGACATAGCCCGCATTGCACTGTGGGTAGGTAGCCCACAGTGCAATGCGTGCCGGACCCCCCCCCCCCCCCGCCTGCCCAAGCAGCCCCGCGGACACACACACACCCCGCCCGCTGGAGCAGCCCCGCGCCAGACCCCCCGCCCGCCCAAGCAGATCCGCGAACCCCCTGCGCCTGCCCAAGCAGCCCCGCGCCAGACCCCCCCGCCCGCCCGAGGGGGGGGGGAGCCGGCGCCGGGCTGCTTGGGCGAGTGAGGGGGGTCCGTGGGGCTGCTCGGGTGGGCGGGGGGGTTCTCGGGGCTGCCCAATCACAACCTTTGAATTCCCCAGTATGAAATTGACCAGGCAGCTGACCCGCTCGCCCGAGCAGCCCCGCGCCGGACCCCCCGCCCGCCTGAACAGCCCCGCGCTGGACCCCCCCCCCGCCCGCCCGAGGGGGGGGGAGGGGAGCCGGCGCCGGGCTGCTTGGGGGGGGGTCCGCGGGGCTGCTCGGGCGGGCGGGGGGTCCGCTGCTTGGGCGAGCGGGTCAGCTGCCTGGTCAATTTCATACTGGGGAATTCAAAGGTTGTGATTGGGCAGCCCCGAGAACCCCCCCCCCCGCTCGCCCAAGCAGCCCGGTGCCGCCTCCCCCCCCTCAGACGGGCGGGGGTCCGGTGCAGGGCTGCTCGGGCGGGCGGGGGAGTCCGGTGTGGGGCTGCTTGGGCGGGCGGGGGAGTCCGGTGTGGGGCTGCTCGGGCGGGCGGGGGAGTCCGGTGCAGGGCTGCTCGGGCGGGCGGGGGAGTCCGGTGTGGGGCTGCTTGGGCGGGCGGGGGTGTTCGCAGGGCTGCTCAGGTGGGGGGGGGGTCGCGGAGCTGTTTGGGCAGGCGGGGGGTCCGGCGCAGAGCTGTTGGGCGGGCGGGGGGGGGGGGTCCGTGGGGCTGCTCGGAGGTCGGAGGCTTACCATCAGATGCCTCTTCACTTCCTCACAATAGACTAGAGAAGTCGATTTTAGCCTTACTTCTCTCGTCAAGCAGGAGTTACAAAGTCGATTTTGAGGGCCCTTTAAATCGACTTTAAGGGCATGCAGGTGAAGACAGGTACATGTTTAGTTCGACTCAATGTCGTTAAAGTCGACCTTAAGTCCTAGTGAAGACATGCCCTATAATGTAGTCCATTTTAGCCATAGCACTTAAGACTAGAAGGGACCACCAGATCATCTGGGCTGACCTCCTAAATCACAGGCCACCAAGACCACTCAGCACCCAAACATTAATTTATCTAAAGATGGGCCAAAGAAGTAGTGTTTGGATCTCGATTAGTTTCAGCTAATGTTTAGGGTTCCAGATGAAGACCAAATTAGGACTGTTTTGAGTATAGATCTGACTATGCTGTTCTTACAAGATGTTGGCACTGAATGGTGGAAATCTCACAAAATCAAATAATCTAGAATGGTAGGCTTCTCATGACATTAGATATTCTTGTAAGACTTCTGCTATCTTAGTGTGAAATATCCCTAGAACTACTGTTTTTGCAAGACACCACACCTATCCAAACTGAACAAGAGCCCTTCTGCTTTTTGATCCACAGTTAGGCCAATGCTGAGCACTTAAGAAAAATCCCATCCTCTCATTATGTAAGTGATATCCATAGAGTCAGTAGAAGATTGTACAATATAACAGCACAGAAAAGTATAAGTGGGCTATATAGTTTATTACCATGGGATAACAGTGTGACACTGGCAGACGAGGTGCCAGCTCATTCCAAAGCCCTAGGCCTCTCTGAACACTTACAAATGCAAAGCTGAAAGCCAGGCTAATTCACTTGTGTAGTATATAAATAAAAATGAGTGTTAAATGTATAAGAATGTATTTGGTGTTTAAACTTCATGAAAACTAATGAGATGTTACGTGTATCATTTTCACTTATCTGTATCCTGCCATAATGTAATAGCAAACATTTCCCCGTAACTAAACAACTTAGCAAATGAGAAAGAAGTCTTGCATAATACAAATGAAGAACTGTAACGGAAAAGCACTTATTCTTGTGCATTTGAAGGCAAGTGGTCATTGTGTGTGATGATCAGCGATCAATGACTCTGAATGTGCTCCTCTCTCTGCCAAGCAAAGAAAGACCCTAAGTGAGTAGTAGCCCAGTCAGCTTGTTTTCTGTGAGAAGCTGTAAGTATGGACTCAAGAGGGAAATTCCTCATCTCTGAACTGTTTGGAGTCTAACAGGGCAGAATAACTGAACGAGAAGATGAAGATTCCCAAAAATATTCTGGGTAGCTTGTAGCAGGGTAGCGACTCACCCCGCGCCACCTCCTGCTGGTCCATCCGGGAATTAGCTCACCAGCATCCGCAGCACCCTCTGCAGGCCGACGTCCCGCTTGCTGCTCTGGCCCCGTGTCCCTCCTGGGACCCTCTTATCTAAGGTGCTGCACCCCTGCAGTACCCCTTCAGGTCTTAGGGTCTCCCCTCCCTGGGGAACCCCCACCCTCTAGCCCCACCTTGCCTCAGTCTAGGCAACTGCCAGTCACCACTTGCCCCCATTCACTGGGGCAGACTGCAGTATCATTGCCACTCATCACTGGCAAGGGGGATTTGGCCTGCTGCTTCTACCTCTAGTCATGGGCTGCCCCCTGCAACCCTAGTACCCCTTGTTGGGCCTTCCCCTAGGCGCTGCAGCCTGGGGGTTTCCAGGCCAGAGGTTCCCCAGCTCCTCTTGCCTTGCCCTAGCCCTAGCCCTGCTTCATTCTGGGTACCCTGTCTAGCTTCCCCAGCAGCCAGACCAGTCTGCCTCTGTAGCCAGAGAAGACTCTCTCTTGTGCTTCAAACTGAGCCCTTTTTATCAGGGCCAGTTGGGCCCTAATTGACCCAGCCACAGCTGTGCCTGCTCTGCCCTCAGCTGCCTTCTGTTGCAGCCCTCTACTGGTCTGTTTTTCTAATGCTACAGCCCTTTACAGGACTGTTTTAACCCCTTGTCGTCTGGAGTGGGGCAGCCGCCCCACTACATAGCCCCTGAAAGACTTTTGGGAAACTGGCAGATTACTACATCTCTGCTACCATTTGGAATTATAGACTCTGACTCACCTGTACATATATTTTACTTGCTTTAACTGTTCAAGAACTCTCATTTCTTTTTCTTAGCTAAAATCCTTGAGATAGTTTAGTATAGAATTCGCTACCAATGTTGACTTTGATGTGAGATCTAGAATGCAACTCGACCTGTGTGTGTGATTGATCTCTTGGACTGTAGTAACCTGGAATATTTGTCATTTTTGGTGTAAGTGACCATTTATCACATAGTCCAACTCACCTGTGTGGCAAGATAG
Source organism: Sternotherus odoratus (assembly GCA_032164245.1). Classification (NCBI taxonomy): domain Eukaryota; kingdom Metazoa; phylum Chordata; order Testudines; family Kinosternidae; genus Sternotherus; species Sternotherus odoratus. Next base: position 60,846,836 of record JAVMKO010000004.1, read on the forward strand.
ACTTCAGAGTTTAAGGAGACTGACTGTGACTCCTTTATAAGACTATTGTAAGTACTTCAGGAGTTTGCATTTGGTACTAGGTTGGCAAAATATAAAAATAGAATATACCACCAGTTTAGGGAGTCTGCCCTGAGGTAGACACCTATGTTCGTGAGCCACTCCAGACAGCGCGACAAATAGTATATAATATTTTGGGGTTATGTAGTTCAATCTTTCTTTCTACATAATTAACAAATAAAAGCTGGTATTCAGTTAATATCAGCCATTTTTTTCCTTTTATCTCCTAGGAAAAGGTAAGGTGTATGTGTTTCTCAATTTGTAGAAAACAGAAGTAATGACTATAGCAGAAACAGTGATTTGTACTACTGTAGTCCAAAAGAGATCAATGGAATCGTATTGGTGTAACTGTTAGTTGAATTTGGCCCAATATATTGTACTTCATTTTGTTGGAATTACTTTACTGCAGATATTACTTTATTACAATTGCACCACATACATTCAAAATTCTCCAAAATATCTTCAGCATATATTGGTGATTGAATTTATTCATTTTATATAACTACTAGCAAAAATACCCGGCGTTGCTCGGGTCCGTCAGAGGTGGGGAGGAGGCAGAGAGCTGAGCGAGTGCGGGGTCCGTTGGAGGGGGGAGGGGGCAGAGGGCTAACCTGACACCCCCACCTCACCCCCCCGACCAAACCTGACACCCCCACCTCACTTACCCCTCGACCAACCCCGACTCACATTTTCACCCCCCCACCCAAACCCAACACCCCCACGTCACCCCCTACCAAACCCAACACCCCCTGACCAACACCCACACCTCACCCCCCGTAGACCAAACCTGACACACCCACCTCACTTCCCCCCAACCAAACCCGACACCCCTACCTACCACCACAAACAAACCCGACACCCACACCTCACATACCCCTCTACCAACCCCGACTCCCCTCCTCAGCCCCCCAAACAAACCCAACACCCCCACCTTACCCCCCCACCAAACCCAACACCCCCTGACCAACCCCAACCCCAACCCCCACACCTCACCCCTCACCCACCCCGACACCTTCCCACCCCCCCCCCCCCAGACCAAACCCAACACCCCCGGCTCATTTACCCCCCGACCAAACCCAACACCCCCACCTCACCCCCCGACCAAACCCGACACCCCTACCTCACTTACCCTCCGACCAAACCCAACTGGGGTCCGTCGGAGGTGGGGAGGGGGCAGAGAGCTGAGCGAATGCAGGGTCCGTTGGAGGGGGTATTATGACATCATAAGTATGTCACAGAGAACAGCAGCTGCCCAGCTGATGTGATTGGCCTTTAAATAATTTCACCCCTGGGGGGGCGTCAGAGGTGAGATTTGAAAAATTTTCGACTCTTACCCTGATTAGGACCCAAAGACCTATAACTGTACCAAATTTCAAGTCTCTAGCTCAAACAGTGTGGAAGGAGTAAGTGCACGTACATACACACATGCACGCATACATACACGCATACACCATTTGACTTTTATATATATAGATTACATCCACAATCTCTGTCAAAAATATTAAGGTTGCAAAGTCAAACAACTAAAAGTAAGAAAATGTCAGGTTGCCTGTGTATTTCTTAATGCAGTTCTACTGTGCATATGCATTGAGATAAGTCTTTAATTGGACCGTCAAATACTTTTAAACTATTTTTTCCACAAGAGTCCTGCTTCATTCACCATAACACTATTTTAAGTATACTTCTTACCTTTTGCTCCACTTCACAACTGTGTTTTATATATAAATATATATATGCCAAATGTATTTGACATCTCCTTCAAGGTGTAAATTAACTGTTCATACTTTCCATTTTCCCTTTGTGTCCTTTTTCTCCATTTTTTAACATAGTATGTTCTATCAAACACTTGCTGATTTTTTTTCTAAAATCAAAGCTGCTAAATTTTGATGTCCTTATTCTCCTTTTTTCCTCACTTGGATCCTAAATAGAGTATTATTACTATTTTTTAAAAATACTCTACCATGCTTATGCCTCCAATCATATATGTTAGTTCAGGCTCTCTGATAAAGAGGAAATTAGAAATATAAATCACTTAACTATCATGTAACAGAGCAGTTCTATAATATTCCCATCATGTCCTCAAGCTTACTGATTAAAATATCCCTTCTCAAAACGTCCCAGTGTATGTCCAGGTAATTTTAAATGCCTCTACATTCAATTTTTTTTCTTTTTGCAATTTGTCTTTTAATTTTAGTATTCAGCATCTTGTTACCTTTGAACAGACAATCTGTGGCAAATTCCTAAAATTAACATACTCTCTTCGGTATCTTTAATCTCTAAAGTTTCCTATCTTTTAATTTCTCCAGGCCTCTCTTTACATGTAGTTACTTAACCCTTTACATTATCTGATTTCTTGTAAACAACCAGCCCTCAGCATTTAGTTACATTGACTTTTGCTTCCCCCTAACAATTTGAATTGAGCCTTGAACACTTTCACCACAAATAAGGCAGATAAACAAGAAAACGCACAGTGGATGAATTTACATTACAAAATGTACAAAATTATAGCTGCATTATCCCTGTAGAAATTCATGCAAGTGTAATACATGACTAATAATTAATAAGCATGCCTTTACAGTACAAATCTGATTACTGAAAAAAATTAGTTTAAAGTTAGTATACTGCAAAACTGGGTCAACTTAGTATATTTTAGTGCACTGTCAGCTTGTGAAATGGCTGCTATACTAACCTTGGCTGGTCAGAATACCCCAGCAAGCTTTTCGTTTTGCAGGACACTCCCCTATACTTTCTAGGCTTCTTTTTAGGAGATTCTGGTGAGTGCAGCTCCTCTGAATAGCAGGACTTGTGATCATACTTTGTTATTTTTTAATCCTGCAAAGTCTGTGTATCATTAGTGCAGGTGCTCTAGCCAGAGGAACATCCACGGATGGATTTGTAGCTACTTTTTCCCCCCTTCAGATTTTCACAAAGGATCTTGTACTTACTGTAGAAGGCTACAACACTGAAATCCACAGAGAGTGCACAGTGGGGGAAGGGAAGGATAGCTCTAGCATTTTCTATTTTTAAAATGGAGAAAGAATCAGCTTAGCTACAGCATGAACCGTAACTATTTACATGATTTTAGGAAAGCTGGTGTTTTTTTTTAATTGGACCAGAAAAGCAACTGATTCTTAAAACACAACACAGTACATGCTTTAATATGAGGTTTGCATACTAAGCAGCTCAAAATAGAAAAAATTATGAGTATGTTAATAAAAGAATTCTGGTTCTGATAAATGACAGACTTAAACAGTAAACCCACCCCCCTCAGTAATAAATACTGCCTCGTGACTTTAGTCACCTACAGCTCTGCAGTTGGTAAACAATTTACTTAGAACTTGGGAGTTATCCAACAAATGCAACACTAATTGTGTACGTAGAGCACAGTATTGTACAGACATAAACTAGAAAACACTTCCTGAACAAACAAATGCTTTCATATGGCAGCAGAAACAATGTAATTGATTACTTTGCTGGTTGTATCCAGATATGAAAGTAAGGTTGTAATCATTTCAAGGAGTCCTTTTGAGTCACTAGTTTTTGACAACAGGGTAAATAGTAACAAGGACAACAAACTTGGAGCAAGCCTCCTTCATGCAAACTGGCTTGTAATGCTGGAAACAAATCTGCATAGACAAGCAAAAGGACGCAACTGATCCTTGATAAAATGACAGTGTGGATTAACTAGAATAGTGATCCTATTACAGTAGTAATATGTTGACATGCTGTTTAAGAAAAAAACCCACTTTTCTCACAGTCTTGTTTTATTAATGTACAGACTAACCCATTCATCAACACTTTTAAAGTAACGCTACACTTTTGCATTAATATTCTGTCTTTTATCTGTGATTCTCAAGGTACTTTACAAACATTAATCACTTAAACCTCAAAACAACCCTGAGATGTTTGACTTATACCTATTTTACATATAAATTCACAAAAATAAAAATAATCAAGCAAGTTGGCACATCACATATATCAATTGTCAAAACATAAGATCACGTGCAAATTAAAATATGTGACTGTCCCACCACTCAATGATCTGTTCTTATCTGTCTTGAAATTAAATTGAGTTTAGAAATGTCAGATTTAATGTTTGCCGCTTTGTTTCCTATATTCCCCTCAAACAGAACTTCTAAAAAAAATAAAAATTACAGGCTAGTTTAAAAGTAGCTGGTAAAAGAGAGTAACAGGTAGATATGGCAGTGGGCACAAGGGATAGATCCACAAAGGGGACTGCTGTGGGGCGCTCCAGGTCTTCCACCTGATTCGGGCACCCAGCCCCCTGCCTAGGCCAGGGGTCTGCAACCTTTACCACTCAAAGAGCCATTTGGACCCGTTTCCCACAGTAAAGAAAACACTGGGAGCCACAAAACCCTTTTGACATTTAAAATGAAATAACACTGCATATAACGTTTTCTTTGCCTTTATGCTATATATAAACAAACTATAATGTGTTGCATTTAGATCAGGGGTGTCCAAACTTTTTGGGAAGAGGGCCAGATTTGGTAAGGACGGTGAAGATGTGTGAGGGCCGACCCCCTCCCCCTCCCCCCCCTCCGGCCGTGCTCTCGCTCTTCTTCCCTCCCCCTCCCCTCCAGCTGTGCTCTCGCTCTTCTTCCCTCCCTCCCCCCCCCCTCCGGCCGTGCTCTCTCTCTTCTTCCTCCCCCCCCTTCCTCCCCCCCGCTCCGGCCGTGCTCTCGCTCTTCTTCCCTCCCTCCCCCCCCTCCGGCCGTGCTCTCGCTCTTCTTCCTCCCCCCCCTTCCTCCCCCCCGCTCCGGCCGTGCTCTCGCTCTTCTTCCTCCCCCCCCTTCCTCCCCCCCGCTCCGGCCGTGCTCTCGCTCTTCTTCCCTCCCTCCCCCGCCTCCGGCCGTGCTCTCGCTCTTCTTCCCTCCCCCTCCCCTCCAGCCGTGCTCTCGCTCTTCTTCCTCCCCCCCCCCGGCCGTGCTTTCACTCCCCCCCTCCCCCAGCTTGCCTTGCCTTGCCTCGTGCCCCGGCCCCGTCTCGCTCTTATCCGCCGGCTCTGCCGCGCTTCGCCTCCTGCCCCGGCCCCGGCCCGACTCGCACTTCTCCGCTGGCTCCGCCTCGCCTCGTGCCCCGGCCCCGGCTCCGCCTCCGTTCTTCTCCCCCCCCCCCCGCCGCTCGCCTCTTATTGACCCCGCCCCTCTCTTTCGTCTGCGGCTCCGCGCACTGGTTGGACAGTGCTGGCGGGCCGCATAGAGAACAGTCTGCGGGCCGGTTAAAATTAGAACACACAGGGAGCCGCATCGGAGGGATGAAAGAGCCGCATGCGGCTCCGGAGCCGCGGGTTGCCGACCCCTGGCCTAGGCTTACTCCCACGCTGTTGCTGGTGGTGGCACTGCCTTCAGAGCTGGGCTGCAAGACAACAGTGGCTGCTATGGGAGGACTAAGGAAAACATTTGGGGTGGTCCCTGCAAGCCTCCCCCTAGCACTGCCCAAGGCTGTCTCAGTCACCCAACAGGAAATTGGATTGCTAACCATCCAGAATTGCCCTGGAGTCTCCCAGAATTAAAGATTAGCCTTTAATTAAAAATTATGCCATGTGATGAATACATCCAACCAAAACTGGCAACCCTAATTGGAAATGCAAAGCGGGGGAGGGAGCCAAAGTCCTACCTCCCAAAAGGAGTTAGGCATGTACTGGAGATGCCTCCCTCTGTTTGGGATTCACAGCTATGAACCTTCTCCTGATCTAAATAGTCATTGGGCCAGACTATACACGTCTCCCACATCATCCTGGGTGACTGCACTAACCACTACACTATTGGGTAAAAAGGGGCAGCACTATTATCATTTTCATTAGGCCCAGTCCAGTAGGAGGCCTCTGAGTACACCCACCCCACTGGCAAGATACAGGTGGAATGCTTAGTTTGTGAATACAACCAGGGGTTAGCTGTTCATTAGAGACCAGGCATCAGGACTCAGGCAGCTTTGTGCATGTCCATAAGTAGAAATTTAGGCACCTAAGGAATTGTATTGAAAGAAACATAGGCAATTAGAGAATTTATGCACCAACCAAACAGAGATTTTGAGTACCTACAATTTTTGAATTAGGTCCTGGAAGTGGCAGTTAAGTGCCTAAGTCCCTTAATGAATCTACCCAAGGAGCCTTGCACATTTGCAGTAGAGGTATGTGCAATCTTGAGCCTTGCATTCTTAGTACACAAGGACCCCAAAGGAACTGGAAGTGAGAGGGATTATTCCTCCCATGCTGGCCAGCAGAACAAAGGTAGTGAAGAGGAGTGTACATGCTTCTAGGGTGACCAGATGTCCTGATTTTATAGGGACAGTTCCGATTTTTGGGTCTTTTTCTTATATAGGCTCCTATTATTCCCCATTCCCTGTCCCAATTTTTCACATTTGCTGTCTGGTCACCCTACGTGCTTCATTCTCTCAAAGATGTTGCAGCTTCTGCATAGGTATTTTCTCCTAAAGGTGCTCTGACTGAATGAGCCAGAATGCCTAAGGGATCGCACGCAAAGAAGAACATACCTCCTCATCCCACAGACAAGGGCTTTGACTATAAAAGCCAGAACAAAGCCCTATACTTGATGGAGGGTAGCTGCATTATAAATTTAATTTTAATATGATCAAAGTTTCTTGTTAAATTTTCAATATTCTTCCACAACTAATTGAATTATACACGAGAAAGAGAATGTCAATATTTTCCCCATATTTCATGACTTTGGGACTCTTCTTGCTTTGACAGGTGCTTTTGGGAGGAAGAGGGGACTTACAGGTGAATTTTTCATTTGGAGTGGGATGCTGTTGTTGAGGGAGGGCCGTTGGTTAGGAAGGAAGTCAAGTCTTCCATGCTTTTGGGGAAGTATTGAATGCATTTGTCAGCTGAGAATGAGGTTGGCTAGCTTCTCAGGGTGGTTGAGCAAGTATATTTGTCAGCTTGGAAGGAATTCAGGTTAGCTTGTTTTCCATAGATGTTCTAACCCTCTGCTATGTTATATATGTCCTCATCAGCAGCGGTTGTGGCTAGCAGCAGCAGTGAAGTCCACAGACATTGTCTACAGATAGAACATGGCAGGCAGCTGCTGCTGCTTTAGAGTTGACTCAGGGGAAGTCAGAGAAGCACCTGCTCTCTCTCCCAAAGAATTTGGGCAAAGGAGCAGGAAGGAATTATGTGGGAAGAGAAGCAGGATGGCTTAACAAGCAGGGATGCTGAGAGTGTATCTTTCCCATAGATAATCAACTAGTTAATTGATATGACTGTCATTATTTTCTACCAACTTTATCACATATTTTAGTTAGTCTGGAGGACATGAGAATATAACACACAAAGAGTTGCAAATATTCTCCTTATTGCTTTACAAGATACAGAGTCCATCTCAGTATCCTTGACGAAATTTACACAAGACCAAATGGGTTAGCATACAACTGTTTTGCTTATGGGCAACAGCCATATTGAAATTGTGAAATGGATCTTTCAAGACTGGCATCAGACTCTTTTCAAAAATAAAATTATAAAAAGGGAAATGATGAGTAGTCTAAAGTTTTCAGTTGGAAACATAAAAGAAAAGCACATAGGTGATACATGTATAGAGGAGAGATGGACTTGTGATTAAGCACTGGGACCCAGGACACCTATGTTTCATTCCCAACTCTGCACACACTTCCTGTGTGATCTTGTACACTTCCCTTCTCAGCTTCACTATCTTTAAAACAGGAATAATATTTCCCTTTCTTATAGGGCATTTGTGAAGATTAATTCATGAATGTTTGTGAGATGCTTAGATTCTATGAAGAGTGCCATATAAAAGACCCTTAAACATCTTTAAAATCCTTTAACAAAAGCATTTAATTAAAAATCCATTTCTGAGTACTTTATGTTCAGCTGTTGTGATGAACAAACAATTAACTAATTATTTTTATGGCAGGGTTGTCTCTGACAGCTATACTGTAATCAGAGCAAAAGAATCTAGGGGAAGGGGCAGAGATTGAAACATGTGAGTATGGAAACTGACTAGAGGATGTTATTCATAGGTGTGGAATTTTGACAGTATTGATTTTCTTTATCTAACTTGTCTACCTGATTATTCGGAGCATGATGCAATCGCTCTGAAAAGTATGAATAAACCCCATTCATCTCAGTGGGATGTCCACTTTTTATTTTCATTATTAGGTTTGTTATGCAAAGAGGTACTGGTGAGTGATTGGACCACAAATCTCTTGGAGATTACATGTGAATGGCACCCTTCAATTAATCAGCTTTCACAAGGTAGTCATACACTTTCAATCCAAAATTCTGCAGCACATTAACATTTTAGGGGCACCTAGTTTAATGTAAAAGCTAACCCACAAGAAACTCCAAAAGAGAAACCAAAAGAACCCATAGCCAGAAAACAATATAGCGCGAACCTAAAATAACTGGAAATCTACTATAACTTGTATCTGCAACTGCGGCTCTGACCTTTCTGCCCCAGAATGTGTCATGAGTACAGATGGTAAGAGATTTTTCATCAAAGCAGCTTTCCCTCAGAAAATGATGTTTTGATTCAATACAATTTTTTCACAAAACTCATCAATTTTGACAAAAATTTCTGATGAGACAAAAACTAACAATTTAGGAAAATTTCATTTCAGAAAAGTTTCAAAATCTTGTTTCAAAATAAAATTTCATTTTGAAGTGTATTTTAACTTGTATTTAGTCTTATCATCTTAAATTATTCCATGTCTTCAGTAACAGTACATGTCATATCACAAAATTATGAAGTGATGTCAGGCCATAATATGCACTATTACTGGCATGCCACAAAATAATGTGAAATATACAAAATAAAATAATTTTCAAAATGTTTCTGAAATGAAGTTTTTCTAACCTAGCATTTTTGGAATTTCCATTTTGTTAGTAACTTTGAAAATATTATGGTTTTGTTCTGATCTAGGATGAAAACAAATTTTGATATTTTTGGAATTTTCTATGAAACAGAAATTCCAAGTTCAATTAATTGTAATCATGAGCCTGTTTCCTGATGCAATCATAAAAATAGAAGCCTCTCCCGACCCCATCACACAGATCACAGCTGCTGAATTTATATTTACTGGTGAGTTTCAAACATGTACAGCTATTAATATTGCTTATATATTCTAAGTAAGTGACCTATTCTGTAGTTGTCTAAGGAAATAATAAAAATATGTCGGTTTTCTCTTAACAAATAGCTATGCTGCTTCTAACTTCAGCTATAGTTATCAAACCCAACCTTAACCAAAAAAATGGGGGGAAATGTTTTGGGTTGACCCAGAATGGATTTGTTCATTTTGTTTTTTCTTGGCAAAAGGAAAAACACAAATAAAATGAAACATTTTGTTTAACCTATAACAAAAATGGTGTTTTTATCCTTTTAAAATCAATTAAATCTAGCTACATTTCAAAATTTTAGAAATTCTTTTGATTTTTCTGCTGAAACTATTTGCCAAATTCAATTATTTGCAAATATTTTGTCAACTGAATTTGCATTTTTTGCAAACTAGTCATCCAAAAATTATGCTCAGCTCTACAATAATGGCATATTTTATTTCTCTTTCTCCAATTGTCATTTCTTGCTTTATTCTTAGCTTATGGGCTCTTAAGGGAAGGACAGCCTATTACTTTATATCCGGACATATAAAGTCTGGGAGGAGGGATAGCTCAGTGGGGGGAGCATTGGCCTGCTAAATCCAGCGTTGTGAGCTCAATCCTTGAGGGGGGCCATTTAGGAATCTGGGGCAAAAAATCCGTTAGGGGACAGTACTTGGTCCTGCTAGTGAAGGCAGGGGACTAGACTCAATCACCTTTCAAGGTCTTTCTAGCTCTATAAACTCAATCCTTGAGGGGGCCCTTTAGGGATCTGGGGCAAAAAATCTGTCAGGGAACAGTACTTGGGCCTGCTAGTGAAGGCAGGGGACTGGACTCAATGACCTTTCAATGTCCTTCTAGTTCTATGAGATAGGTATCTCACTCTCTCTCTCTCTCTCTCTCTATATATATATGTTTTGCATATTGCACTGCAATAACAGAAATAATTCTGAGCTAAATTTTCATAGGTACTGAGCACCTACAGCTCTAATGCACTTCAGTGAAGTCAACAGGCATCTACAAGAATGCAACAATGTGCCCTCATACCGTCACTTTCAGGATTGGGGTTCAATACTTTTTTTTTTTTTTTTTTTTTGGTACATGACCAGGCTAGTCAGCATTCAGCAAACGTGAGTTCATTTGCATACTGCCTTAAATTGTTTTGTTTTTCTGGTTACATCTTTAAACTATCATCTAAATGATTATGATGCAAAGCCTTACCATTTTTATTTGCTAACTAGCAGTTGGGATATTTAATAATTAAATTGACAAAGTACTTTGTCAACATTTTATTATAACTGATGAAGGAATCATAAGAAAACACAAACTATTAAAATGTTTTTTAGTATAGAAAAATAAAGAATGTACACTGGGATAATTTCAAGAACAATATTAGTAAATAGTTAAAATGAAAACATACTGTAATGCAGGAAGGTGCTAATGGCTGTCATTGAGCAGGTCTTTGATCTACAATTCACAGACCTGGTTAAACTAGGTGGGTGTGCTAGCTGCCCTTTGTTCTGGCTAAATAAAGAAACAGTTAAGCCCGTTTAACTAATGACACAGCTGAAAACAATAGAAGCCACTGCCCATGACAAAGTCTGATGAGAAGTTAAGTTGACTAGGGTCTGGGGTTTCCTGGTTGCAGCAAAACTTTCTGGTTAGGAATCAACATTAGAAGCGACTTAGGTTGGTGTAAAGCAGGGATCTGAAACTCGAATCACCAGGAGGCTTACATGAGGACTAGTACATTGGCCTGAAGGCTGCATTACTGAAAATCCCTGCCACTGCTACCAGCTCCGGCCCTCATTCCACCCCTTCCACGAGGCTCTGCCCCTTCCCTACCTCTTCCCACTCCTTCCCCACCCTCATTCCAAACCATTCCCCAAATCCCCGCCTCTTCTCCACCTCCTCTCCTGAGTGCATGGCTTCCTGCTCCTCCTCCTTCCCACCTGGAAAGCACTAAGTGCCGCCAAACAGCTATTTGGCAGCGGGACGCGCCTGGAGGTAAGCAGAGGAGCAGGGGTGTGGTGTGCTGGGGAGAGGGAAGGTGACTGGAGAGGCTGACTGCAGTTTGCTTGTACTGTGTTCAGAAAAACAGGACTTTATATATATTCTTTGTAAATAAACAGGAATATACCTAACTTCTATCATCATTTCTCCTCTTAGAAATAATCCTGTAAATTCCCAAATACTGGCAACTGCTAAGGCTAAAGGAGCAATAATGTCTACACACAAGACAACTGAGGTTGCATATTAGTGACAGCCACAGCTTTCTTGAAAAAAGTCATGAATTAGCATTTTTCAGAAAAAGTCATGGCAGTCCACTAACGAGGAGTACTTTTTCCATGATTATTTTTATACAAAAGTGGCTCAGTTATATCAATCTGATGGAATATGAGATTTTAAAATGAGATAAAACTGTGTGCCACGACTTTTCCTTTTCTTTTGTAACTAGAATCATGACTTTACGCATTTTTGCCATGAAAAAATAACCAACCTTAGGTACACTTCACCACAAGGAAGAGGAAAACTAGGTGTAATCATCTAAATTTATAGGCCTTGGCTCTGCAAACACTTAGCTAGTTATTACTACATACTTGAGCAGTCCCATTGAGTTCAATGGGACAACTATGAGCATATGAGTGTTTGCAAGATCAGGGTCAAAGTTAAAGAACAATCCAATTAATGGGAACTTTTTAATAGACCTGATCCTTCTCTTATTGCAGCCATTTTTTGAAATGGGAGTTTTACCATTGACTTCACTGGGAACAGAACTAGGCTCTTAAATCTTATTTTAAGACATTAGCTTTGCCATTTGAAATGACTGAGTCAGAAAAGAAAAATTATTTTTAATTTCTTATTCACATTTGACTTCCAGAAATAGAAATGTGTTCAGCCTGTGACTATTGTAGTTTATACATGCATTTTTGAAACTCTGATGCTGACCACCCAGATGAAGCCCAGAAGTCCCAAAGCAACATACGTTACACATTTGTTATTTTTAACAGAGGAGACTACCTTCCATTTTTTAAACAAGAGATCTGCTCTCTTTACCACAGCCCCTCACCTTTCTTTAAAACAAATCCACTTTCACCAAATTTAACATCACTAAACTTAAGTTACAGAATTCAGCCACATTCTCCCCCACCAACCTCCTGGAAATTATTATTTTTTTAAATCAACTCAAAATCACACCTAAGTTGTGTTGCAGACAAGAGCTGAGAAATCCAAAGTTAAGGATGACATATTATCCTTAATAAAAACCAATGTATATAAAAGAACTGCTCAGTGCAACAATGTGATTAAGGACCTCATCATCCTTAACCTTAAATATACATGTTCCTTCAGGTCTTTTTTTGGTCCATCAACTAGTGACATATAAATAAATAAACTGAGAAATAGAAATTCCATCATGTGGAACCATATTGACATCCCCCCGCCCGCCATGGGTCACCTGCAGAACTGGGACCTTTAGAACAGCACAGACCTCTTTGCCACTTGAGCTAACAGTCACTTTCAACAGTAGTATATCCTTATCCTCTATGGACCAGCCATATAGGAAGATGAGGCCCATATTTTGCCAGTGAATTTCACAGATGTTTGCTTATAGCAAAGAAACAATAAGACTCCGGACTCTTGGGTTTAATTCCAGATTCTGTTTGGGAGTGTGCTATAATGGTTAAATATTCTTACCCTATTCCTCCAAGCCGGATTCCTTCTACCCCTATCCACTCCAGCCTGTCCCAGCCCTCCTTTCTCACCCAGCTCCTGTTTCAGTCCCTCACAAGCTCCTCACCCCATTGCATTCAGTTCAGGGTTCTTCCTTTTCCTCCATGCTACATGGGTGCTAGCAGTGACCCCAGACAGCTATAGGAGCAATTGCAGGGAAACTTCATCCCAGAAGTCCTGAGCTGAGCAACAGCATGCTCATTCACTCTGTGAGGATGCTGCATATGCAGTCTAGTTGACACATAGAAACAATGTGGAGATAGAACATGCTTAGTACAGTTGGATTCTTTGGAGAATAATGCTGCCAAATTAACAAATGTCTGCTTGAGCACATGCACACTGCAATTTTCAGAGGCTTACAACTTGATCAAATGTGGGTGGATTTCTATAAGGATGCCAAAAAAAAAGCCCATCTCTGACACCTGCATGACCTTCCTGCCAAATTTCAAGTCCCTATTCTAAAGCATGAAGATTCAAAAGTGTGTCAAATAAATGCTTGTAATAATTTTAACATGGGTAAAGCAACATATTCCTCCTTACTTTTGTTCTCAGAAATGTATGAACTGATTTTGTTGAAATGGTCTAAGAAACTTCCCGAGTCAGATACCTGGCATAGAAAATTTCAGCTCAATAGTTAAAGTTTAGGAGCATGTGTGCAACTGAAAGTAGGGTCTTTTAATGGAAAGTGTTTGGTAGTCTTAACTATAGGAGTCACTAGCAGTGCTGCTTATAATCAGTTTTATACAGTACCTCACATTAATCTACAACTTATAAACCATGTTTTCTAATAGATATGTTTCTCTGGGGCTTTCCTTATTTTATATAGATATAGATTATATATAGAATATATTGTTATAAACTATATCAAACATATAAAAATACCTAAAAATTAGATTTTCTGATCATAGTAGAACAGATTTCTGCTGCCCAAACTCATAATGTGTGGAGCTTTTCATGGAGAAAAATTCCACTTAAGATAATGATAGAAGAATATGGCCGAACATAAACAAACTAACACTGTTGTAATACGAGCTATCTTGTATTGGAAAAAAAAAATCACACACAACTTGGCTTAATGGAAATATTTTTTAAAATCACATGAGCAGTTAAATAATTAACTACAACAAGAATAAACCAATGGCAATAAAGTAAGATACGGTAACAAGTACACATATACCTTGTCCTTGAGGAATTCCATAAAATTCATCAGCTATCCTTGCTGCCTCCTTACGGTTCCCTTTTACAATGTAGAAGTGACTGAGGATGGCAAGGCTGATTTTCACAAAAAGTTTAAAACAAAAAAGAGAAAGTATAGTAAAGTAGACATTGGATAGTTGCTGGGCAAAAGGGCGATTTTCCTCTATGACAGTCATTGCTGCACCAGAGTGTTTGTCAGCGTTTCGGTACAATTCTCAAATGTGTTGATAAGATCATATGGCTCCACTCAGGCATTCATCAGTGCCAGGAACAGCTGGTCCTGAGGAAAGAAATATCAGCTGGTCATGATGCTTGCTGCTCAAAATATTTATACTGTACATAGTATTAAGTTCACTACAGCTCGTGCTGACCTGATGGTATTCAACTGGAGCAAAATATCCACAAACACAGCTTCTGACATTCATGGTTTCCAAGATTCTTCCATTTAAAAGGTCTATCAATTTCATTCCAGATTTTAATTTTTATTTGTCTAGTTATTTCTATTTTTACTTATTAAAAACACTATCAAAAGTATTACCAACAAAAGCTCTTTGTAACCTTGAATATGAAATCAATTTCCCCCCCAGATACGTTCTCTTTGTTCCTTATGTACATGTATTTATTATGGTTAGGTTTTTAGGATATAGGACTGCTGCCATAAGATTTTCTAATCTTCCTATCGGTAAAGCATTTTTTCTGAAATACATGACCTTTGCAAACAGATAAGAAAATGAAAAATAGAATAAATTTGGGTCATACCAGTTTAGGGTCTCTCTAATTCAAGAATGACAGGAATAGTGACATGCTTCTCCAAAGTACCTGCTATGCGTCAAGTATATATGGTTTACATAACTGTAAACTGAAATAATATCAAATAGCTGACAGGAAAAACAAATCCCTCATTGCTTTTATGGTTAGCTCTGTTGCACAGACTTTTAAAAATTCACAGGACAAAACCCCAGGAAATATACTATAGGGAATGATCCTGCACTGTCATAGAGAGAAACTAGATGAGCTAATCAGTCTTATCTATTTCTAATGACTATGATATATATTTTTATTATGGTGTGCCATGTTATTTTATATCTATGATGTGGCAGATTTACATCTTGACCTATTTTGAACACATTCCTTACATTCTTCAAAGAGAACTGATTTGCTCATATACCGTAAACCCATTACTCACACTGATCAGCCGTTCCATTACTGTGAGTAACGGCTCACGAGGAAGCAATGACTTCACAATATGAGACAAACTGAAGAGCAGCAGTTTCCAAGGTTCTTCTAAGAGAGACACAATCCAAAAATAACATCCGAGAACAGAACAGCTGAGGATCTCACCCTACTTTCTCTTTGTAAATTTTTGAATAAAAAAATTAACATCTTTAAATGTGGTATGAAATTATCAACCCAAATATATACCGGAACTTCCTACTCTGTCAGAAATTTTAACAAAGGCCTTTTGTTAAATGTATCAGGTCAGGTTACTTTAATTCACTCTAATTTGATGCACATAATATGGAGAGACTAATACCACTGACTGGAATCTGTCACACTGTAGTGTGTGTGAACTTCCTAACATGATCTGCCAAACTATACTAATCTTAAAACTGAAAAACCCTTTTTATGTCATTCCTAGCTCTTTTGCACACAATTACTAATCTGGCAGAATTCTGTATGAATTTTAGAATGGTGGCAAATATGGAGGATGGACTAATGACATGATCCAAAACCCACTCAATTCACTGTAAAGACATCCACTGACTTCAGTAACCTTTGGATCAGGCCCTTCAGCAGAACCACCAAACACATTTTCATATGCAACTCCAAATAGGATTTCAATGCATATTTCTAGAGGAAAAATGGCAAAATAATGTGCTACCATACCACCTCGCTCCTGGACCAAGTTGTTAAAGTGAAAAGTGCAATGGCTTCTGAAATAGAGTTGCCAACTTTCTAATTTCAGAAAACCAAATGCATTTGCCCCGCCCATGTCCTGATCCCTCTCTGAGGCCATGCTCCTGCTCACTCCAGCCCCCCTCCCACCATCACTCGCTCTTCCCTACCCTCTCTCACTTGCTCATTTTCACTGGGGCTTGGTGCAGGGTGATGGGGTGTGTGAAGAGGTGAGGGCTCCAGCTGGGGGTACAGGCTCTGGGTTGGGGGTCATGGATGAAGGGTTTGGGGTGCCAGAGAGGTCTGGGGGTTGGGGCCAAGGGGTTCCGAGCATGGGAGGGGGCTCCAGGCTGAAGCGGTGGGTTGGAGTTTGGAAGGGGGCAAGTGCTCCAGTTGGAGCTCTGGGCTGTGGTGTGGGGCTGGGGATGAGGGGATTGGGCTGCAGAAGGCTCCAGGTTGAGGCAGGGGATTAGGGAATGGAAGGGGATATGGGCCCTGGTCTGGGGGCCAGGGTCCGGGATGGGGCCAGAAATGAGGGATTCAGGGTATGTGAGGGGGCTTCAGGCTGGGGTAAGGGGTTGGAGTGCGGGAAGTTGGTGAGGGTTACAGCTGGGAATGTGGGCTCTGGTGTGGGAGCAGGAATGAAGGTTTTGGGGGGAAGAAGAGGGCTCCGGGCTGGGTCTGAGAGGTTCAGACTACAGGAGGGGGCTCAGGCCTGGGCAGGGGACTGGATGTGAGAGAGGGTTCTAAGCTGGGGCGGGGGATTGGGGCATGGGAGAGAATAGGGGTGCAGACTCCGTGAGGGAATTTGGGTGCAGAAGAGGGCTCAGGGCTGAGGCAGGAGGTTGGGGCATGGGAGGATTTTGAGGTGCAGTTATTGGGCAGCACTGACTTAAGGCAGCTCCTGGGAAATGGCAACATGTCCCTACGGCTTCTAGGCTGAGGCATGGCCAGGAGGTGCTGCCTGTTGCCCCTGCCCCCAGGCCTTCTATCCCCCCTCAGCTTCCATTGGCCACAGTTCCGGCCAATGGGATCTGTGGAGCCAGCACTGCGTGTGGGGGCAGTTTGTGGAGCCACCAGGGTCCCTTTTTTTCTGGGTTTGCTGGTCAAAAACTGGACACCTGGCAACCCTATTCTGAAATCTCATGTGTGAAGAAACCTCTGTGGAAAGAAGGGCAGGAGGAGAATGTCTGTTTGAGAATAAATATCAAGTCTTTTCTCTGCTTTGGCTTTTAATTAAAGAGAGCAGAGTTTTATGTTTTTTTCTGAAGGAATTTGAATGTATGCAAAATCTCAGGAATAATTAGAGAAATCAGTGTACAAATAATGCATTTGATATAGAAAATCATACTCTGAAAATATATTTGTTTCTTCTTAGAGCTTGTTCTTTGTGGTGGCGTGGTCATCCCGCTCCTGCCCATAGGGTGTAAAACAGCTCAGGGAGAGGGCTGTGGAAAGGGAAAAGCTGTAGCCACTGCAGTCAGGGCCCAGCTGGCTCTTATAAGAGGGCGGGGAGAGGGGGAGCAGGAGACAATCTCCCTGTAGCTTTCTGGAGAGAGGCGGACCTGACTGCCGGGGAAGCTAAGGAGGGTACCTAGGGTGTAGCAGTGCTGGGGAAGAGTAGAAGGAGCTGGAGAGCTCCAGTCTAACAAAGCCCCAGGCTGTGGGCCAGGTTAAGGGCCCGTGAAAGGGTACGAGGGCTGCAGAGGGGCTGTCCAGATGATGAGTGGTTGATAAGCTGCAGTCAGCCCCAGGGAGCAGGGGCTAGATGGTAACTGGCAGTAGCCACTGAAGCAAGGTGAGGAAAAGGGGTGGGGGTTCCCCTGGGTGGGGAGACCCAGATAGTGGGTTACTGCTAGGGGCAGGTCCCTGATGTGGAGGGGCACCAAGGTCCGTGAGGGACACGGGGGCCAGAGGTAAGGGGGACACCAGTCTGCAGTAGGCGCTTCTGGCCAGAAGAGCTAATTCCCAGGACAACTGACAGGAGGCACCGAACCGGTGAGTCGTGACCCGGTGACATTCATAAACATTTCAGCAACCAGCTAGCATACATATTGCTTTCCTAATAATATAGTGAGAAGTATTGGTGAGTATTTGGGAAACTGCCAAATGAAAATCCCTCTTTATATTTGGCATATTGTTATCTGACACCGAATTGAAGTAGCATGTTTTCCATAGGGATTAATGTGCACTATGTTCCAAACCACAGCTGCCAATTTCCGCTTCAATCATTAAGAAACAGAAATTATATTTTCCTTAATCGTACATCCAGTGTTTGCTGTTTCACACTTTCCTCCTCCCCTTTTCATGGTGTTATAAAGAATGTATTCAATCAGATAATCAGTTCTTCTCAGTAAGACTATGAGTCTGCAACAGGACTCAAGAATTCTGTGACTTTCCATGTCCTCCATGACTCTGCTGGTGCTGCCCCAGGGGTTCCTGGGCCAGCAGCAACAGTTTGGGTATGTGGGAGGAGGTTCAAGGCTAGGGGAAGGAAGTTTGGGGGGTCAGGTACTTCGGGGTGGGGGGTTCCCCAGCTCCCACTGGCATGGCCCTCCTGCAGCTCCTAGGCAAGGGAGGGACAGGGAGGGTCTTTGCACCGCATGCTGCCTGCACCAGCAGCTCCCATTAGCTGCTGTTACCAATCAATGGGAGCTGAAGAAGCAGCGGAGTCCCTGCCCTGGCCCTTGCCTCTGCTGCATATGAGCTGCAGAGACACGAAACCAGGTAGGAAATCCCACCAACTCACCAAACACCCACCCTCAGCACCAATGAGGGTCCCCGGTCACCTCCCCCAGCACCTGGGGTGCTCCCAGACTGCCCTTCCCCCTCTTCCCCCCCCCCACCCCACCCCCAAGCACCTGCAGTCCCCTGCCCAAGTTTTTGTCAGGGAAGGTATTTTTGGTAAAAATCATGGACAGGTCACAGGCCGTGAATTTCTGTTTACAGCCCGTGACCTGTCCATGACTTTTTTCCCTATCCATAACTAAAATGTAGCTTTAGTTATCGGTACTTAATCAGTTCAATGTTTTGAAGCACCTCTGTTTTTCCAGTTCTCCATTCAGAACAACAAAGAAGCACAATTTGCTGATGAAGAGGATTGTTTTCCTCCTGGTGGAGCTTTTCACTTTACACTATAAAGTTGTACTCTCTATCATCCCAATTTCTCCGTAATTCCGAACGCTACAAAAAAACAGAATTCTGTTAATAAGCAAAAACCCAACCACAATAACTACTAACTACAGATGGAACTAGTAGTGACATCTATAGTTAAAGTTGCCTAACACTTTCCATTATAACACCCTGTTTATAGGTATTTGTAACTTTTCCAAATTTAAACTGTTGGCTTGGAACTTTCCATGCTGGAATTTTCCATGCTGCCTCAGACTGAATTTTTTGTTAAAGTCTCATGAAAAGCAGCTTAGTTCATTGCAAGAATAAGGATAGGGAAAATACAGTGTTTTGCCCATGTTAAAAAATTAGTACAATTGTTTCAGTGAGAAGCTATATTACCTCCTTGTTTTAGAGCAGGGACCTGAAATTTGGCAGAAGATTGCCCTAGTGTCAGGGATGTGCTTTTTGCTCTTTCCATATACATTATGTAAAAATCCAGTTCAATTTATGCAGTTCACACATGCTCAGTAAGGCAGTGGTTCTCAATTGTTGATCAATGGTGACTTTTTTGGTGGTCCACATGAATATTGTCCTAAATAAGATAGTGTGAGCAGGCACTGCCGTTAGGCTGTTTTACACTGTATTCATAAGCACACAGCGTGTCATCCATAGCGTCATCTAGGATGCGACCATGTTGTGTTGCCAGTAACTTCCGTCTAAGGCTCTGAGCATCAGTGTGGCTCTTGCCATCATGCTGAGTGGTTGTCATGTCATTCGTTCTATACTAAATGTGCTATTTTAGTTTGTTTATAATTTCTGTTGTAAAATGTAAGTTTGCACACAATTTTCAACTTTATGTTCATTAGTTTATTACACACTTAATTTTGTTTGTAGCTTTTTTGTATGGGGATTTTAACGCAGCGGGTAAGACACAAACTTTTATATTTACATCTGTTGAATTTATCAGGTTGGCTTGAAAGTAATTTCAGTTTTGATAGTACTAACTTAAATGGTCTACTCCAAAAATAAATAATACTTTAGCGCTAGTATCGCAGGTTAATAAAATATTATCTGTTAAAAAATAACCCTAAAATATGTTTTTACTCAACCAAATACAAGAGATAAAAACTAACCGCCATAGAATATTTTTTGTTGCCCCATGTAATGTGTGCAGTGCGAGTTAGATAGATATTATATTGTAGTTCCAATTTTTACTACTGGACAATTTATTTGGGGCATCTATATGAGTGACTTATGATTACTATACATCTCCCAAAATAAATCGTCCATTCGAAAAAAATCAAAATTTCATTGTAACCCCACAGATTTGAGATAATGGCAACGATGGGAAAGAATGCCAAGTGCAAGTATTCAAAGGATTACATCAAATTTGGCTTCACTTGTCAAGAAAAAGAAGGCATGGATTTGCCACAATGTGTTATTTGTTTCAAAGTCTTGGGCAATGACACAATGAATCTGGCTAAGCTGAAATTCCATCTTGAAAAGTGTCACCCAAACTTGTTGCAAAAGGATGAAGATTATTTAGAGCGGCGGTTATCAGGTCTAAAGTGTTGAATCTAAAATGATTCAACAGGTGCATTCTACAAAAATACAAGCAATGCAGTGACCGCTTCCTACATTGTTGCATACAAAATTGCACAGGCCAAAAAGCTTCATAGCAACTTGTGCTCCCCTGTACAAAAGAGCAGGTGTGGCTAGTTCTTGGCAAGGAAGCAGCAAGGTAGCTGAATGATATATCTGTCTCTAACGACACAATATCGAGATGGATAATTGAGATATCACAGAACATCAATGAACAAGTTGTGGATGAAATGAAGAAGTCTCCACTCTTTGCCATACAACTGGATGAATTGACTGACGTCGCATTCTGCTCTCAGCTATTGGTGTTTGCACGATATATGCTTGAGGGAGACTTCTAAGATGAGTTTCTTTTTCGTAAGATTCTTGATACCACCACAAAGGCTCAGGCTGTGATGGAAATTAACAATTTCTTTGAAGTGCATGGTCTGGATTGGGTAAATCTTGTGGGTGTCACAACTGATGGTGCTGGGCTCAAGACCAGGCTTCCGAACATTGGTGAAACAGCATGCTCCAATGGTAACCGGAGTTCATTGCTTCATTCATAGGGAAGCTTTGGCATCAAAAACATTGCCTGATCAACTCAATGCTGTTTTCAAAGGGATGGTGAAAGTGGCGAATTACATCAAATCATCCATACAGTGGATGGTAAAACAGTATTGAACCTCTATTCAATACTCCTTATGGACCCGAATCTGATGTCCTCAATTACAGAGATGAGTATCTCACTCCTTGATCAGTCTGATTGACTTAAATGGGCCTGCTCCAGGAATAAAGTACTACTTTACATGACAAAAGGGATCAGAATCTAGCCCTATGCATACAGATGAACCTAGAATTAAACTTCCCCGAACTCTGAAAATATGGCCTC
Source organism: Sternotherus odoratus (assembly GCA_032164245.1). Classification (NCBI taxonomy): domain Eukaryota; kingdom Metazoa; phylum Chordata; order Testudines; family Kinosternidae; genus Sternotherus; species Sternotherus odoratus. The sequence continues at coordinate 60,868,390 of JAVMKO010000004.1, forward strand.
TGAGCTAGACTTTATGCTAAAAATCTTTGATTAGATATTTTTATTTTCCATTCTGTATCTTTCATTAATGTAACTGTGCAGCATTGTTGTAGCCATGCTGGCCCCAGGATATTAGAGAGACAAGAGCGGTAAGGTTATCTTTCTCATCAACAGAAGTTGATCCAATTAATTTAACTGATTGACATCTGAAGCTAGTGAGAAATTAAGGAAAACAAGTCATTTCTTAGGATGTTCTCTTATTATATGTTCAATCCACTTGCATTTCCTTCTTCATTTTATTCTGTTGTGTTTGAAAAGGCCTGTGTGGCAATCTTAAGGCTCAATAAGGTGAGACATGAAGGAAATAACTAAACAGACATAAAATTCATTCTGTGAAGAAACTTAGAAACACAAAAACACCCCCAGAAATATCCATTCATTAAAGAAAAATATTTCTCTGTTCGATGAGCTCTTTCCTCAGTTCTGGAAAGGTAATTATACATAACAACAACGGGGGCCCAGTTACGGGGCTCTGCTTTATAATGCAATAATGGCTGATCTGAGAATGCCTCAAACATTTTGCAAGTTCTTTCAAGATGAGCTTTAATTGTTATTTAAATGTTTTTGAAAAATATTCACAAAAGACCAAGGAGGAGCAAAAGGAGTTCTATGCAAGTAATTTTAATTGCAAGCCTTCCTCCTCTTGATAGACTGTCCTGTTTTTAAAGTCATTGTTTCTTGACAAAAAGTTCGATCCTACAAGGTGCTGAGATGACTCAACTCCTACTGAAGTAAAGAATCAGAGAGGTAGCCGTGTTAGTCTGGAATAGCAGAGGTAACAAAAAGTCCTGTGGCACCTTAAAGACTAACTAAAGTATTGAAGCATAAGTTTTCGTGGGCTAATACCCACTTCGTGGGATCCAAGCCTACTGCTTCCTACTGAAGTCAATATCTAGCCTAGTAAAGGAACTGTTATCTCTGCCTGATGGCTTGCTGTATTTTACTATGTATATGGGATGTTAATGCTTGATACTTAACACTTCTCTGGTTTATTTAATGCCATTGGAATGTGCTTCTCATTTACTTTGATATATTTTCTTTTAGATACTTCCTCTTTTGCTATATTTTCTTTTTAAGTATTTGTCTTGAATATATTATTTTTAGATACATTCTTTTAAAAATTGCATTTGGACCTATGTATTGCAGCTTTGAGAAAAGAACTTCCAACATCCTCAACTGCCTTAAAATGTCTTTTATTTCAGTTCATCCTAAATTTAAGTGAACATGAGTTGAATATATTGCCATTTTCTAGACAGCTGCACCCACCCCACTTCCCCAGCACCCAGAACCCCCAGCTGAGCCCCCCCACCTAAACCCTCTTTGCTGAGCCCCATTTCCAGACCTACCCACCCCCATGAGCCCAAACCACTTCATCTGGACCCCACTGCAGAGTTCCATTCCCCTGAACCTGGAAACAAAGAGCCCCTGTGCATCCAGATCATCCACTGAGCTGCCTGCACCCAGACTGCCCCACACAGAACCTCACACCAGGATCTCCCCTTATAAAGTCCCTCCACTCTTGGGTCCTGCTGGGCTGAGTGTGCCTGCCCAAATGTGGTGCTCCTGGCATGGAGGGGCAGGACCTTGAGGTGTTTCTGGGGCAGGCCCAGCCCTTGCTCTGTGTCAGCATTAGATGCAGCCTCGCTTCCAAAGTCCCTGTCCTGGTGGGAGAGGGGGAGCAGCAGGGTGATCTCCCATCTCTGTGCAGCCAAAGGCCTGTGCTCCCCACTGCCATGCTGTAACCTTCACATTTATTTACAAATAAAACTTGAAGAATTTTAAAATATTGTGTTCAAAATGTTTATTTTTTGGTGCAGAATCCCCTTGGGAGTATATCTTTGTCCAACCCAGTTTTCATTTGTGAGAAATAATTTAAAAATCACCATTTCCCTTACAGCTCAAACTGAATTTCAGTCAGTTTAATTCACTTGACTTTTTATGCAGTTCCTGCTTGTTGTTAAAAATATTGTTGCTAATTTTCTTATCCCTGCAGATAAAAACAACATAGTTCTGACTTAAATAACTATATTCCCAGACAACAGTGTTTCTGTCATGGAGGATTTAGATATCCTATGGCATTTCATTAAAATGTTCTCTCATTAAATGAAGTGACAAAGAGTCCTGTGGCACCTTAAAGACTAACTAAAGTATTGAAGCATAAGCTTTCGTGGGTTAATACCCACTTCGTCAGATGCATCCGACAAAGTGGGTATTAGCCCACGAAAGCTTATGCTTCAATACTTTAGTTAGTCTTTAAAGTGCCACAGGACTCTTTGTCACTTCTGCAATTCCAGACTAACACGGCTACCTCTCTGATTCTCACTAACTAAACATTCAAAATCATAAAAATTAACTAAAATACCTTTGCAGGCATCAAGTTCTAGATTTCATACTTCTCCAGTTCTTATATACCACTTTACAGTATTTTTAAAGTACCACCACTTCACACTATATGCAATGGATAACTGCCAGTCACATGGTGACAGATTCCATCATAACTGTTTGTCTAATATCAAACGGTCCCTGCTATCAGCAACGTCATCACATGAATGTGTTTGGTCTACTTAACAACTCAATCTACTCATTTACAATACGATCATATAACATGGGCACTGAACTTTTATCTGTGCTAGAAAACTGGATTTGTTAAATTGAACTGTTTATATTTAAACCGGTTAAGCAAATGGTTAAGTGTATCCACACTAACCATTCTGACATGTTAAGAACCTTTGCAGGTATGGCTCAGGCACTCACCTAAACCATTGCTCTCTGATAGTTATTACAGCACAACTATCAAAAGTAATATATTCTAGGAAATTTTTAAAAAGCAACTAGTGCACTGAGATATTAGTGAAAAGACTAGAATGGTTTCAGCTAGTGTGCATCCACACTAGAACTAAAACAAAACAGTCTTATCCAAGTGGGATTAGTACACCTATTAAATTTTGGAACACTTTATATTTGATCACTTGTTTTAGAGGGAGCAAACAGTATTGAATAAAGTACATTTCTCTAGAGTAGATTTAACTTGTTTTTCAGGTCTTGCCATTTACACAATTGCCTTCACTTTTCATAGGTCCTTTCAAATTCCTCTGTCACTTTAAGTCCAGCCTAGTGATCTAAATTTATGCAGCTCTATCTGGCATTTGTTACTGTCAGAAGCGGATTTACCATAGAGTCACTGGTGCCATGGCTCCGGAGCCCACGCTCTGAAGGGGCCCAGGCTTTCCATTCCCCCTCGCTCCCTGCAGCCAGGGCCGCACCAATCAGCTGTCTCCCCTCCTGGCAGGAGGAAGGGGGAAGAGCGACACACTTGCTGCTCCTGAGAGGAGAAGGGGCAGGGCCTTGGGGATGGAGGTGAAATCGGGCAACGGGGCATGCCCCTCCAGCACCAGTCAACATTATGGGGCCCATGTGGGCCCGCGGGCCATCAGCTGTTGTTCAAGGGGACTGTGGGATGGGGCATGGGTGGGGGAGGGAGTGATCAGCAGTTTTTTTTGCAGAGCTGGCAGCGGGAGCCGCTGCTGATAAACTGTTTCCTGTCTTTTACAATCATTCTCCGGGGGGTCCACAACTACGTTTGGCGCTGGGCCCACAAAAAGTTAATCCGGCCCTGGTTACTGTTCAATATATGGTTATTTCCTTTGGCAAAATGCAGAACATTACATACTCTCATTGTGTTATTTTCTTTTCCCCAAATCAGCAGATCATCAGCTATTACTTCCACCCTTTCCAGATTCTGAAAGACTGAGGATCTGCTGCTTTGCCTCTGTATGAAGTATATCAGTCTATCAGAAGGAGAGTTGAAGGTGACGAATTTTATATTTTCTGTTTCAAGTCAGGGCTCCCAAAGACTTTGGCTTGCAACCCAAACTGATACTAACTACTCTGGCATTTTGAAGCCAATACATGACCTCTACAACTATTTTCTCGCATTTGCTGGCCTTATTACGGTAAAATGATTTGGACCTCCATCAATCCTTAACTTATTCAGTTTTACTTAGTAGATCTTTAGGATAACTGATAATGGTCTCATCTTGTATATAGTTTAATGTAAAGTAACATTTTTGCTTGGTTCAGAATATTTTTAACTTTTTAAATTACTTTTTCTAGTAATTTGCAGTCCATGATCCTATTGGAATTTATCGAACATTTCCAATAATTCTGTTAGATCTGCCATATGTAGGAGGGGGCAAGATTTCAATCTCTTTGCTTTCTCTTTAATATCACGTGCTGTCAGGAATGCGTGGAACTATCTTCTCATTCTCAGTCATGTTATCTTCTAGAATGACTGAGAGAAAAAGAGGTAACAAAGAGTCCTGTGGCACCTTAAAGACTAACTATAAAGTATAGAAGCATAAGCTTTCGTGGGCTAATACCCACTTCGTCGGATGCAAGCTTATGCTTCTATACTTTATAGTTAGTCTTTAAGGTGCCACAGGACTCTTTGTTACCTCTGCTATTCCAGACTAACATGGCTACCTCTCTGATTCTTGAGAGAAAAAGATGACTACATTTACCCATTTTTGCTAAATATTTAGTTACCTTTATTGTGTGGTGTCAGAAGTTATGACTGGTGCTGGTAAGCGGCTCATTTTTATTTTCTGCTCTCTATTACATGACATGAGTTAGACTTAAAAGATTATACCAGTCACATGGCAGGGTTGCTATCCTACTATTAATGTTTTTTTTAAAAAAAAAAAATCCCTCCCCTAAGAAGTATCAGTTAAGTGATGACAGACCCAGCAAAACATAGCCTGGCTTGAGAAAAGGAATGACAATCTCTAGATAAAAGCTATTGGTACTTTGACAAGAGACATAAAAATACACTGTGACAGAGAACAAAGAATTGACTCAGGGACTGAGATAAAACTAGAGGGATGTAGAGCAGTGAGTCAGGCTTCTTGCCATGGAATGCAAAGCACAATGAAGTGTGAAGGTCTCAGCTAAACCAGTGAGGTATAAAAACACTTTACCTTATAAGGCTTTGTATGCCATGTAGTGGGCAAAAGCAAATTAGTTTGATGCCAAAACTGTGCTGTCTTTGGCTCCAAAGCATATTTAGAACCAGTTTTGGTCAAGTTAATTTGATATACATTGTAAATCAGGAATTAAAAAAAAAAAATCCCAACACTTAACTAGCCACAAAACTAAGCATATTAGCCCTGGTGAAATGTTTTTGTCTCTGTTTTAACTGATGTCAGAAACATTGGTTGGACAGACGGACAAAAGAATAACTAAGCCTCTGTTTAAAAAAAATGCTTAAAAAACATTAAAAGGAAAAAAGGGGCAAAATGTTTCCAGTTTACCAAAAACCTCAGCCTAGATCTTCCCTTGGGCTTGTGGGGTGGGGTGCACCAATTTTATGGTTCGTCTAGGGCAGGGGTCTTAAACATGAGGTCCGCGGAGTTCTTTGCTGCAGCCAGCCAAGCTCCCCGCACCCTCGCTGGAGTTACTTCCTGTGGTCACCAAACTCCCCTCAGCTCCCGAGTTATTTCCTGGGGCCGCTAAGCTCCCCACCTCCTCCCCCACTCCACATGTGCTGCTCCCTGCTCTTTTACCTACCTCAGGCAGTTCCAGCCTCCAAACAGCTGTTTGGTGGCATAGCGGTTTCCAGGAAGGAGCGGGGAGGAGTGGGAAGCCGCACGCACAGGGTATGAGGGGAAGAAGAGGCGGGGATTTGGGGAAGGGGTTGGAATAGGAGTGGAGAGGGGGTGCAGTTGGGACTTTAGGTAGGGGATTGAAATAGGGGCAGAGAAGTGGTGGGAAGAGGCGGGACAAGGGGAGGCTTGGGGATGGCGGCAGCCCGGGGTATGTGTCCGCAGTGATACGGTCCTCGGGCCAATACATTAGACCTCATGTGGCCCTCTTAGGCATTTGAGTTTGAGATCCCTGGTCTAGGATATCAGTGGCTGGCAGCTAGTCTAGCACCTCCTCTGCCTCTCTTCATAGGGATATGGAGGCCAAGCACTGCCACAATTTCCCTTCCAGCTATATAGGTGCTCTTCTATAATTCTCTGCATTCTCCAGCTCCACACTAGAAACAAATGGGACTGAGAAGGAGGTAGGAAGCAGAGAATTCCCTGTTCAGCCCACAGAAGACTCCACATGGCCATCTGCCTGCCCAGCAGCAGCTTAACTGCTGCTAGGAACGATTTCACAACAGCTGAACCTCAGAGTTATGAACACTTCAGAATGGAGTTTGTTCATAACTCAGAACAAAGCATTATGATTGTTCTTTCAATAGTTTACAATTTAACATTGATTTAATACGGCTTTGAAACTTCACTGTGCAGAAGAACATAAGAATAGCCGTACTGGGTCAGACCAAAGATCCATCCAGCCCAGTATCCTGTCTACTGACAGTGGCCAATGCCAGGTGCCCCGGAATTATTAAACCTAACAGAAAAATGCTTAATTAACTATCTTAATTTAAATAAAACAAGCACAGAAATAGTTTCCAAAGCTTGTCAATTTTCAAAAACTTTCCCTTTATTTCTTAGTAGTGTAGTGTATTTGCTTTTTTGTAATCTGTCTCTGCTGCTGTTTGAATACTTCCGATTCTAAATGTGGTGTCTGGTTGATTGGTCAGTTCGTAACTCTGAAGTTCCAAACTTTGAGGTTGTGCTGTATTTTACCCTTTCCACAGCTTCTGTTGTGGAGTTCTCTTCTCCAGCTGCTCATAGTATTCCTAAACAACAGCAAAGTGAAAATGTGATATTACACTTGACTATTTCATTTCCACCGGTAGGGTTCTAAATAGCAGCAGTGAAACTGACCACAGGCTTCTTAGTGGGACAGGGGAGTCGGGCTCCCTCTGTGTCATGGAGGTCGCAGAAGTCACGGATTCCATGACTTTCCATGACCTGTGTGACTTCTGCGGTGGCCAGTGTGGCTGACCCCAGGGTCACCCAAACAGCTGGCTCCAGGGCCAGCTGCTCAGGTGGCCCTGGTGAGGACAGCCACACCAGCGGGTACTGGAGTGGCTCTGCAGCCAGCCTCCCTGGTGCTGGGCTACAGCCACCCACCCCGGCAGCTGGCCCTGGGGTCCCCGCTAGCAGCGAGTGGCTAGCCCCGGTGGCTCCCGGCAATGGTACCTGGGGTGGCTAGAGCAGCCGCTGCTTCAGAGCTTCCCAGGGCGGCCCCAGGCAGCTGCTGCTCCGGCGGCCTCGGGCAGCTGGTGCCGCTGGCTCTGCCCCTGCAGCCCCAAGATTTATTCCAGGGTCTGTTTAGGAAAAGTCCAGGCGGATCCCACGCGAGTTTGTGTTTCTTGCCCGTGTTTCCTGTCCCGCTCGGGACGTTGGATCGAATGTCGCGGAACGGTCTGGTGCTGACCCCTGTCGCCAGTTACAAGTATTATTTCCTACATAGGCCCGGCCTAGCGGACTTGGTAGCGCAACGAACGCGCGAGGCGGCCTGGCGGTTGGCAGCACGCGCAGGACACGCCGGGCGGTGCGAGGGGCCGCTCCCGGATGTCCCGCCTCCCCGGGCGGTCGCGCGCGGCTCCTCCCCGCTGGCTGGGCGGGCTCAGGCGCATCCGGCCGGGCCTCAGGTCTCTGCTGCTGCCGGGGGCTCTCGCGCCAAGGCGGTTGTTGCTGCTCCTGGGCCCGCGGAAACCCGCCGCCGCCTGCCCCAGTCGCCGGGCGCTGCCGAGCCGGCTGCCCGCGGTGTCCGCCCGTGGGGCTGCGGCAGGGAGGGGCCGGGGCCTGCGTGGCTGAGCGGCCGGGCCGGGCAGAGAGATGAACACGGTGCTGTCCCGAGCCAACTCGCTCTTCGCCTTCTCGCTCACCGTCATGGCGGCGCTGACCTTCGGCTGCTTCATCACCACCGCCTTCAAGGAGCGCAGCGTGCCCGTCCGCATCGCCGTCTCCAGGGTCATGCTGTGAGTGCGGCCGCGGGGACCTTCCCCTCCCTGCCCGGACCGGGCGGCGGGATCTGGGCGCACACAGGGCCCCGGGGCTGCTGAGGGACGGAGCCAAACTCCCCCTGCGGGGAGGGGGAGCAGCCGGCGCCCCCCGACCGGGGCTGTAGCCCGGTGGCTGTGACCGCACCCGGCACCTGTAACGAGGGGGCCGCGGCGGGGGAGTCTGGGGGCGCTGCCTGTCCCGACTGGGGAGACGTTACACAATTTTTTTGCCATCAGTGCCCCCATCGCCTCTCTCCCCCCCCCATCGCCTCTCCCCCCCCCCCATCGCCTCTCTCCCCCCCCCCCATCGCCTCTCTCCCCCCCCCATCGCCTCTCTCCCCCCCCCCATCGCCTCTCTCCCCCCCCCCATCGCCTCTCTCCCCCCCCCATCGCCTCTCTCCTCCCCCCCCCATCGCCTCTCTCCCCCCCCCCCATCGCCTCTCTAGCTTGGGCCTAGAATAAGTACAGTCAGCGTCTGCCTCTGCAGTGTCCTTCCTGCTCTCTCACTTCCCCGTCTGGGCCAATGAGGGAACCCCACGACAGTCAGCTCTGCTGTATTGGTGTCTTCACCCCTCCTCCTCCTCTCCGCCATAAGGCTGTTGCTGTGCCTAAATTGCACACAATCTCCCACACCGACACCCCTGCTTTATATGAAGGCAAGACATGTTGACAAGATGGAATAGTCTCTTTTGAATTCAGATTCTTTGATTGGCTTCTGTCAGACTTGATGCTAGACCTTATGCAACATGCTACCTTCCCCCCTTTAATCGCTGTCTTAAAAAGTGTGATCGGAAATATGAATATGTATTGACCAATTTTCCTCTCTGTAAGCCACACTGTAAGACAAAACGGAACTAGTAACCCAGTCAGAATGGAATTGGAGCAGCATAATGAGGATCTCTCTACTTGCATCTTTTTTCAATAGTTTCCTTAAGCAAACCCCAGTTTAATGAGTGGATTCTTCATGTAACAGATTGATAGTAACTCTATCTATGCACCTGTCATGTATGCGTATACAGTATACTGTGAAGATGTTTCTTTGTGTGAAGGGAAGGAATAGTCTGTAATTAAAATTCAAAACAAAACGTTGGGTTTTCTTAGCTTCTTTCGTTTTGAAGTAAGGAAAGAACATAACATAAGAACGGCCATACTGGGTCAGACCAAAGGTCCATCTAGCCCAGCATCCTGTCTACTGACAGTGGCCAATGCCAGGTGCCCCGGAGTGAGTGAACCTAAGAGGTATGATCGAGCGATCGCTCTCCTGCCATCCATCACCCCCCTCTGACAGACAGAGGCTAGGGACACCATTCATTACCCATCCCGGCTAATAGCCATTTATGGACTTAGCCTCCATGAATTTATCCAGCTCTCTTTTAAACCCTGTTATAGTCCTAGCCTTCACAGCCTCCTCAGGTAAGGAGTTCCACAGGTTGACTGTGCGCTGTGTGAAGAAGAACTTCCTTTTATTTGTTTTAAACCTGCTGCACGCCAATTTCATTGAGTGGCCCCTAGTTCTTCTATTTTGGGAACAAGTAAATAACTTTTCCTTATTTACTTCCTCCACACCACTCATAATTTTATATACCTCTATCATATCCCCCCTTAGTCTCCTCTTTTCCAAGCTAAAAAGTCCTAGCCTCTTTAATCTCTCTTCATATGGGACCCGTTCCAAACCCTAATCATTTTAGTTGCCCTTCTCTGAACCTTTTCTAGTGCCAGTATATCCTTTTTGAGATGAGGAGACCACATTTGTACGCAGTATTCAAGATGTGGGCGCACCATGGATTTGTATAAGGGCAATAAGATATTCTCCGACTTATTCTCTATCCCTTTTTTAATGATTCCTAACATCCTGTTTGCTTTTTTGACTGCCGCTGCACACTGCGTGGATGCCTTCAGAGAACTATCCACAATGACTCCCAGGTCTTTTTCCTGATTGGTTGTAGCTAAATTAGCCCCCATCATATTGTATGTATAGTTGGGGTTATTTTTTCCAATGTGCATTACTTTACATTTATCCACATTAAATTTCATTTGCCATTTTGTTGCCCAATCACTTAGTTTAGTGAGATCTTTTTGAAGTTCTTCACAGTCTGCTTTGGTCCTTACTACTTTGAGCAGTTTAGTATCATCTGCAAACTTTGCCACATCACTGTTTACCCCTTCCTCCAAATCATTTATAAATAAGTTGAATAGGATCGGTCCCAGGACTGACCCTTGGGGAACACCACTAGTTACCCCTCTCCATTCTGAAAAAGTTCCATTTATTCCTACCCTTTGTTCCCTGTCTTTTAACCAGTTTTCAATCCAGGAGAAGATCTTCCCTCTTATCCCATGGCAGCTTAATTTACGTAAGAGCCTTTGGTGAGGGACCTTGTCAAAGGCTTTCTGGAAATCTAAGTACACTATGTCCACCGGATCCCCCTTGTCCACATGTTTGCTGACCCCTTCAAAGAACTCTAATAGATTAGTAAGACACGATTTCCCTTTGCAGAAACCATGTTGACTTTTGCCCAACAATTTATGCTCTTCTATGTGTCTGACAATTTTATTCTTTACTATTGTTTCAACTAATTTTCCCGGTACGGACGTTAGACTGACTGGTCTGTAATTGCCAGGATCACCTCTAGAGCCCTTTTTAAATATTGGCGTTACATTAGCTATCTTCCAGTCACTGGGCACAGTAGCCGATTTAAAGGATAGGTTACAAACCCTCGTTAATAGTGCCGCAATTTCACATTTGAGTTCTTTCAGAACTCTTGGGTGAATGCCATCTGGTCCCGGTGACTTGTTACAGTTAAGTTTATCAATGAGTTCCAGAACCTCCTCTACTGATACTTCAATTTGTGACAATACCTCAGAGTTGTCACCTACAAAAGACAGCTCAGGTTTAGGAATCTCCCTAACGTCCTCAGCCGTGAAGACTGAAGCAAAGAATTCATTTAGTTTCTCTGCAATGACTCTGTCATCTTTAAGTGTTCCTTTTGTATCTCTAGCACTAATCAATGTGGCAAACTTGATTTTTTGTTTTCTGTTTTTATGCAATGGGATTTGAATAAACTCCGTTTCAGTCTGGAGCAAATATTAATGTCAAGTTCAAAATTCCTGAAGTTTTGGTAGTGAGGTTTATCCATTGTCAACCAACTTATGGCATGATTAACTGCATGATGACTTAGTATTGTGGAGAGAACATTAAGTTTCAACCAATGTAGTATTTTTTTGTTTGAGGATTTTACATGCCGGGGAGAACTTAACATGCTGGGGAGAACTTTACAATGTGTGTGTGCAACACAAATATGAAATCAGGGTTTATAAGTGGTTAAGGGGCCCTTTGTGATGTAAAACTGAAAATAGGCGGTACTACCAGCATGACTGACTTTGCTGCTGCAGATGTTCAAATTGGAATTGACTGGTTGGTGATGGCTACATATGCTTGACTAAAATCAAGTATAGTTGAGCTGCCCATGTATCCGTAGGCAGGAAAAGGTCCATAAATTATTACTCTTATTTATAATTTGAATTGCCTAAATGCTCCAATCAGGATAAGGGCTCCATTGTACTAGGAAGTGTACAAACAGTAAAACAGTGTTCTTGACCTGAAGTGCTTGCCATTTGATTAAGACAAGATACAAGAAATGGATGTATCAATAAATCAAAATGGTAGAAAGTGTACAAAGGAAACCAATAAGAATGTTAATTGACTAAAAACAAATATGTAAGGCAATCTATGCTAATTTTGTGTTCTTGCTTTTTTAGAAAAAATGTGGAAGACTTCACTGGGCCAAGAGAAAGAAGTGACCTAGGATTTGTTACATTTGATGTTACTGCAGATATCCTTTATAAAAACACTAATGCTTAAAATATAAACTCTGCTATATTGTTGATACAACTTCAGTAGTGATTATGGTTATAATGTAGGAAACCAGTTCTCAAATATTTAAACGAGAAGACCTTAAGAAAGTAAAAAGTTTGGGGAAAGCCACCAATATCTCTGGAAAGCAGTGTTTTAAAGTAAATGGAATTAGAGAATATATTGGGTGAGGAGAGCAATACAGTAGAACCTCAGAGTTACGAACATTTCAAACAACTTGATGTGTTCACGACTCCGAAATGTTCATAACTTTGAACAAAATGTTATGGTTGTTCTTTCAAAAGTTTACAACTGAACATTGACTCAATACAGCTTTGAAACTTTATTGTGCAGAAGAAAAATGTTGCTTTCCTTTTTTTATTTAAAGTAGCTTACGTTTAGTTGTACTGTATTTGGTTGTTTTTTGTTTTGTTTTTTGGTCTCTGCTGCTGCCTGATTGCGTACTTCTGGTTCCAAATGAGGTGTGTAGTTCATAACTCTGGTGTTTGTAACCTTGAGTTTCTACTGTAGCTCTTATCGGATGAGGAGCTTGGCAAGACAGTTTGTGGCAACCTCATCAGCAAAGTGCAGAGTTCTCCAACCATCATTAAATCTAGTCAGAGTGCAGTCATCAGTAATGTGAGACGTGTTTGGCCAAAGCCGCATTTAGGATTCTCTGTTTGTCTCAGGTGTGAAGGCTGGCTACCTATTTACTCTGGCCTGTTTGAAATCTGGTCAGAGGGGCCCATGAGCAGCGTGGCAACTAAAGCTGGGTCAACAAATGGTTGGGCCAAGAGTCTGGTATCTGACAACAACTGCAGCCCATTCTTCACACCACATCAATCTTGCAGAGAAATCTAGGCAGGACAGATAGGCCCATGATGGTTGCCTCAAGAAGAAGCATGCTCTTGGGTGGTTTAAGTCGTCTGTATATAGTGGTAGACTCAGGGTTAGCCCTGATCATTTCAGTCATTCTTGCTGTAGCATCCTCATGACAAACGTTGGAGGATGGAGTGATATTCCTTAACCTGGAGAGCCACGGTATTGGTGTACGCCCTCAAGGAGAGAAGTAATTATAGGGATTGCTTATGTAATGTATATTTTATTAATTCTTAAAGATCTATGACCGGTTTCAAACTCATTCTGTTAGGAAAGCCTGGATTACAAAGTTAAGGACCTATTATACGGCTGTCAATGGGAGTATTTTTGTTAAAAGATTGGAGGCAGACATGGTCCCTTATTTACTAAAATATTAAATATCAGTTGCATTTATCATCACTCACTGGAAATAATTTTTTGAGCAGCATACAGAATTATAGCAAAACTTCTGTCCTATGTTTTTCTCCCTATCTTACTCTTTCCCCGTTCCCTCTATCTTTGATGGCCTGTCTCTTGTTTTTGTGGTTTTTATTTTCCTCTTCGCATTTTTAATGCTTTCAACACTGTCTCCTTCCGTCTCTCCCCTTTTGGCTCCTTATCCCACTCTCTTTTGCCCTGTCAATCCCAGTTCTCCCTCTGTGCCCCAGCTCCTTGCATGAGCTGACTCCGCTCTACCTTGCCCCTAGTCCCAGTCTCTTCCCCACCTTCTCATCTGATCTCAGTTGTCAACCCCCAAGCCAAGTGTTTGGGCCCCCTCCATTTCCCTAGGGTGAACAGCCAGAAAATGTGAAAAATCGGGACAGGAGGTGGGGAGTAATAGGAGCCTATATAAGGAAAAGACCCAAAAATCAGGACTGTCCCTACAAAATCGGGACATCTGGTCACCTTGCCATTTCCCTGACCAGCTCCCAGTCTCTCCTTGCCCAACCAGTTGCAGTTTCTCCCCCCAATCCCTTCTAGTACTAGTCTCACTAGACTCCTTGTCCCAGTCTGTTCCTTTCTCTTTCCCCGGGTCCAGCTTTTGTCCATTCTACATTTGAATCAGACAGTTTCCTCTTCCTTTCTTGCCTTTGTGCCAGCAGAAGGGGCACAGGAGACACAAGTTCCCTGCGCTCAGTTCTGGTGCCTGGCCCAAAGCATCTGGAAACAGTCATTACAAGGAAAGTCTGGCTTTGCAACTGAAAATAGGGTATTCTAATGGGAAGTGTCAAACAACCTTAATAGGTTTAGTAGCACCCCTTATCTAGAATATCCTTAATATATAATAATTTAAAACTATAGTTGAAGTATATCAACTTCCAAAATATCTCTGAAATGTTTAACTCTTGGGAAGACAGGGCAGAGAAAATCTCTTTGAAACTCACAGATTATTTTATTTATGTTTTGGCTCCACTAAGTTGGTGGTCTTAATAACTTGTCCTGAGATTCCTTTGTGTATTTAAAACCAGTCCTTACTATTTCTTTTAATTACTTTTGGTTATTCATATACTTTAAATTGGTCTTGTCAACAGACAGTAGCAAGGTGATACTATATGAAAGAACATGATTTAGTCTTTCTTTCCTGTACAGGGAAATGTCTTTCACTGGGGCAGTGAGGATACAGTAGTATTTAAATTCTAAGAGGTTACTAAGTTGCAATGTCAAATACAGCACTCTTAGATAAGGATGTGAGTTTGTAAGAAGCGCTTCCATGACTTCTGCAGCAGCTGATCCATCCAGCCCAGTATCCTGTCTACTGACAGTGGTCAATGCCAGGTGCCCCGGAGTGAGTGAACCTAATCAAGTGATCTCTCTCTTTCCATCCATCACCTCTGCAGCTCCCATTGGCTGTGGTTCCCAGCCAATGGGAACAGTGGAGTGAGGAGCTTAAGGAGGGACATGTCCGTGCTTCTGAGAAGCCAAGGTAAGGGAGTCCGCCAGCCCTGCCAAACCCCTTTCCTCTCTCCTCCCCCCCCCTCCCTCCCCCCCCCCCCCACTCCCAGCACTAGCAGGAGTCCTGGGCTGCTTCCACCTGAGCATTCTTGGTGCCCCCCAGACTACCCCTCCAGAGTGCAGTGCCTCCCCCATCCTCCTTCCGCAGCCCCTGTGGCAGCCCCCGGGCCACACCCCCACGAGCACTCCCAAGATTTCGTCAGGGGTATAGTACAAGTCATGGACCAGTCACGGGCTGTGAATTTTTGTTTACTCCCTGTGACCTGTCATGACTTTTACTAAAAATAGCAGTGACTAAAAATGTAGCTTTATTTGTAGACATATACAAAAAACTATTTCTTATGTTTTTAAAGAGATAGTATGCCTTGTAGATCAACTATGTTGAAATGTAGGAAAATATCTTAAACATTATAATTATATTGTACTATGGATTATGTTGGAATTTAGTAGAAATATAATTTAAAAATAAAATTGGTATACCATTTTCCTTAACTTGCTCACATCTGCAAGCTATATTTGATTGGAATGTTAAACAATTATTTCTATATTTATCTGCAGAATATTCAACAAAAAACAATGTAAGTATGAAATTGAAAATGTAAACAATAAAAATTACTTGGTTTAGATATTTAATATGCTATAATCATCCTAGGAAAGATTATGGTACAAAAATGTCACACTACTTTGACTTATTCTTGCAATCTTTGACTTTTGCGGATATTTAATAGTAAGAATTCCAGATATTACATCTTTAGACTTTCTGAAATAGTGACATAGTTAAAATGCCATACAACTTTTGATGCGTAGCCCTTTGGTGCCAATGTCACTTAAAACTGCTGTTCTCAACTGTTTCAACTGGTACAGTTATTCTGCCACTGTAGAGAGGTCAGAATTTTCCTAAAATGATTTTTAAAATTAATTCTCAAGACTACGTCACTACCTAATCTGTTTTTAATGACCATTTAAATAAAGTAATATTCCATTTATGCTGGTAGCACAACTTTGCTTGCTGAATCAATTTTTATATTCTGTTTCATTAGTTGGGCTTTAAGAGTCTATTATCTTGATTTATATTTCATAAGTTCAGTTTATAAATAGCTAGTTCTTATAAATTGGTCTATTATAATGGTATATTTTAGTCCCTTGTTCAAATTGTATCAGAAGACACCAGACAAAATTCTGAGTAACCCCAATATGGCAGATCATCATTCCTGAGTACTTAGTTCAGAAGAGATGGATAAAACCTCTTATGAATTCAGGATACCTTATGAGGTGCAGTTATTCTTTTGGAATTATACTTACAAATCTAAATACAGTACTCTTTTATAAAAAGCACTAAAAAATTTGAACAAAATGATAGGGTTTGACTTCAGTACAACTCAAGTCTTTTCATTCTTGAGACAATGTCCAAATACAAGTTATTTAGTTTAAAATCGCTTTTACTTTTGCAGTTGTAATTACAATTAAACACTAGCATCCTTGACCCTCATACCTTTTACTGGTATGTCTTTAAAATCTGCTATCCTTAAAATAAGATTCTGTCCGATCTGTTATCTCTGCCATATTTAAATATTTTAGTGGTAAACCTTTGTTCTTGTGAGACATAGTTCTGGTACACTTGCAATCTGTAAAATAAAGTTTATGTTCTGCAGTTTCAATTTCTTGAATCAGTAATGCTTTGTAATTTCCAGTGATCAGATATACTTCATTGTGTTAACCCAGTGATTAATTTTAATTGTAGGCCCTGAACCAGGTTGTCCTTTGGGACAAGATCGTTTTGAGAGGAGATACTCCAAAGCTGTTACTAAAAGATATGAAATCAAAATACTTTTTCTTTGATGATGGAAATGGTCTCAAGTGAGTAAATTACATTTCTTTGTAGTGTACCTGTTCTGTACTCTGGATATTTGTGTGTTGCTGAAGTAGGAGTGGGGGAGAGAGATATTTAACAGCTCATTACATTCTTTTAAATGTTCTAATTGTTTCAAGACTATTACATCTTCATAAATCAGATGATGAGATGTGCTATGTGGTAGAGATCCAGACCCCACAGTCTACCCCCCAATTCAGTGGGCTGAAAAACAAGTGGCTGACAGAAGCACTTGGCTGCCAGGTTTCAGCCTGTGCCTGGAGATGTGTGCAAGGTGTGGAGAACCCTCAGCTACTTTGCAGGAAAGTTATCTGGACTCTAGGTCATATTCCACGCAGTAGCTTTGTGTGAATATTGTAAACAAGTATAAACTGCATAAATTTAAAATGCCCATCATTTCTGGCTCACTGAAAAGTATTCATATTCAAGGTAACTTATGTCTTTATAAGTTAAGTATTTCTTCTGATGATCTATTTTGATTTTACAGGGGAAACAGAAATATCACTTTGACGCTCTCCTGGAATGTTGTACCAAATGCTGGCATTCTACCTCTTGTGACAGGATCAGGACATGTATCCGTTCCATTCCCAGATACTTACGAAACAGCAAAAAGTTATTAAATTATTACACTGAATCCTAAGCAACATATTTTTATACTTGTATATTATGAATAAATTTTATCACTTTCTTCTCGTATCCCCTGCAGCTCTCCAGTCAAAGGTACTTGATTTCTTTGGCTCTAACTGAGCAGAAAAAAAAAAGCTGAAATTTTGACTACATTTTCTTTTTATATATATAATTTTAAATAAAACATTGATGCTGAAATTTACAGGAAAGGTAAACTAATGGTTTAAAATTTTTGAAAAAAACAACTTTTTTTTTCTTGGCCATGTGGGTAGAAAAATATGTTTCTTATAAATAAACATTTAAAACCAGAACATAGTCTGATTATTTTAAATGTATTATAAAAGTTCTTTATGTAATCCATTTGCAATGCACAAATTTTAGTGTTGTAGCCAAAAATGTATTATTTGCAGGTTCATAGGCAGTGTGGCTATTGTATTCTTCAGCTGTTACTAAATGAGTTTAGAATGCTGCATTAGGGTAGATTGTTTCCTTTCTAGTAGCATCAAAAGGCACTCTGTGGAAATTGTTGTTCTTCATTATCCATGAGCCATCAATCAGGAGTATTTTAGTACTATTCCCGCTCAAATTTGATGTTGGTTGCACAGAAATCCTTATGTGAAAGATTTATGTAATAATCCATTGATTTAATGAGTATGTGTTTTGAGTTTAAAAAAAACACCCTCACCTTTTAAGAGCTGTTTACAACACAGATATCAGTAGAAACCATAAGCAGGATAAAACAGTGGGGAAATATCTCCACCATATAAATTGCCTTTTTTTTTTTTTTTTTTTGCTTATTTGCAAAAGCTTAATAACCAAGTTTGCATTTTTTCTCATATTTGTACAAATCATTTTGGGTTAAAGTCAGAAGATAATCTTAAAGCATTTAGGGTGTGGTGTTCAGTATACAAAATAAAAAAAAAAT
This sequence comes from Sternotherus odoratus, assembly GCA_032164245.1. Taxonomy (NCBI): domain Eukaryota; kingdom Metazoa; phylum Chordata; order Testudines; family Kinosternidae; genus Sternotherus; species Sternotherus odoratus. Next base: position 60,886,418 of record JAVMKO010000004.1, read on the forward strand.
TAAAAAGAAATATATGAGCAAGAATAATCCAAAATAAAAAGTACTTACAAAATGTATGATTTTCTTGTAAAATATTTGGAATTCTTGTCTTTCAGTATTATAGACAAGTAAAATTAAAATATAGTAAAACTGTGAAAATAACAAAAATTAGACTTTCATATTAATAAATTTAAAAGATTGGGACTACTTAGCTAACAGACAAATAGGTTGTACACTAGTATACAAAATGAGTTGTGTACAGAAGGTAAAGTGGCCACTGTCCTTCACTTTTTCATAATATAAGCAGGAGGAAACATTCAGTGAAACTGGAAGGCTAAAAATTAAAAACCTGAATAAAGGAAATATTATCTTGTACAATTCATAGCAAGTCTGAAGTTCATTATACCAAGAGCTGAAGTCAACAGCTTAGCAGAATTTAAAAAAGGATTAAACATTTATATAGATATAAAAATCATAGTCCGTTTTACTAGATAAGATGCAATATAAAACTGCACGGGATACTTGGGTTCAGCAAGTAATGTCCTTTTTTGTGCAGATTATTCCATAATTGTCCACTATGAAATACATTTCTCCTTCCTCTAAGTATCTGATAGCAGTAATTAGCAAAGACAGGACAGTAGATTGTCCATTGATCAGCTCCTCTATGACAAACCGATGTAAATGAGTTGACTCCAACTTTTTTTTAAAAAGAGGCTTTCAAACAGTTTTCATGGGGCTACCTTTTCCTTCCCGCATCCTGTTCCTTGTGAGAAGGGATAACAGCATAGCCTGCCACCCACATACCCTTACGATGTGCAGAAAATTCTTGCTCTAATTCTGTGAATCCTAGGTCATCCATGTGGAGTGGCAGTAGGGTGAGCAGGTGTTCCGATTTTTTGTATGGACAATCCTGATATTCAGGGCATTGTCTTATACAGGTACCTATTACCCCCATCCCCACCCTAGTCCTGATTTTTCATACTTGCTATCTGGTCACTCTAAATGGCAACTAAGTGTCTGCATTGTTGCTAGCTTTTCCTTTTATGTGGCTCCTTCCCCTTGTGAGAAGGGTAGAAAGTGGATCATACCTCAATGCATACAATTAATAGCATTATTTAGAAGGGCACTGGACTATGTGATTAAAGAAATCTGCATAAGAATCTACATAGGACAAGATTTTTAAAAGTTTCTTGGTTTTTGGATTCCTCCATTTTGTTTGTTCAACTTCTGACACTTTTTAAAGAGTCCTGATTTTTCAGAGGATCGGTGCTCAGCACTTTCCATTTCTAAACATCAGGCCTTTTTAAGATATCTCAGGTTGGGTACTTACAAAATTGTTGCTCTTAAAAAGCTTGACCATACAATGTAAAGCAGCTGATCTGTAGCTCTGTGCTCAATTATACAATATATCTTCATATTCACATGTTTCTTCAGAGGGATTGTTAATGGGGTTCTGCCGACCTATTTTCTGTACACTTAATGTGTTTGCTCTTGTCTGCTTTGCTGCAAAGAGAAACACCCCACAGTTTGGGTTGCTAAAATACTAATTTTTACTCTGAGCATTTTAAAAAAATGCATTTTAATAAACTGTTTTAATAGTATTCCTAAGTATAAAGAATCTTACCTTGTTGATAGTCTTGTAATTGCTAAAATTAATTGCTTTAACTTCATTAACATCGATATGTACAAATTTCAAGTATGTTGTCTCAACTATATGAAAATATTTTGACCTTTTTTTGGTGGTAAAGGAATATTCACTTGGTCTCTGCTTCTACCATTTGTTAACTAAGGTTAACAGTTACACATGAACAAAAAAAATGAATTGATAAACTGGTCTATTCTCCTGGCTTTCCTCAAGGATAATCTGTCCTTTCTATGTATCTGAGCTTCTTTCCTAATATGGCTTCAGAATTTAAACTTAAATGGGAAGGTCTCATTTTAGTTTCTTTCCCAACATGAATTGCAGGAAAGAAAAGTATCTAGATTACTATCTAGGTCATAACTTTTCTATAGGCCATCATTTCCCAAGATGTGAGGGAGAGGCAAGGCTTAAGGTATCCTGGCAAAGTGGTTAAGAGCTTGCATTCAGGAAGCTTCAAGTTAGCTGTAGTTCCTTCTCTGAAAAGGATCAAAGTATATTCTACCAGGTCTCTTGTTTGGAGTGGAGTTGTACCTCTAGAGGAGCTCTGCAATATTACCATTTAGGAGTACTTTATACAAGTGTATAAAGCACACAGTTTGAAAGTTATGACAGCACCTGATGAACAATGCTCAGACCAGTGATCTGTTATTGAAGTGCCTTGTATCAGAAATGGTTCTTTCCCATTCTCTCCGGTTTTGGCATATTCCTGGCTTTTCTTCTCCAATACTTTATCTAGCCTCTATCTCTGGTCTCTATTGTGCCATTATTTTTACAGGAACAGATTTACCAAATCTACTGATTGGTGTTGAGACTGGTGCAAATTTTATGCCTTTACTGGTTAGCATGATTTGTGGCCTGGTTGAAATAGCACGTGTATCCATACAGGAGGAAGGTGCTGCAGTTGAGACATAGCCATGATCTAGTTGTAGGGTATAGAAATTCTCACATGGGTTCCATCAGAACGTGTAGTAGAGAGATGAGGCTGGAGCCAGAAGAATCTGTACTACTTTGGTTTAGCTTGTGTGGTATCTACTAAGGAAAATCCAGCAGTCTGTGCTGTTTCAACCAGGCCACAAGAATAATAGAATATCAGTGTTGGAAGGTACTTCAGGAGGTCATCTAGTCCAACCCCCTGCTCAAAGCAGGACCAATCCCCAACTAAATCATCCCAGCCAGGGCCTTGCCAAGTTGGACCTTAAAAACCTGCCAGGAAGGAGATTCCACCACCTCCCTAGGTAACCCATTCCAGTACTTCACCACCCTCCTAGTGAAAAAGTTGTGCCTAATATCCCACCTAAACCTTCCCCACTGCAACGTGAGACCATTATTCCTTGTTCTCTCATCTGGTACCCCTGAGAACTGTCTAGATCCATCCTCTTTGGAACCCCCTTTCAGGTAGTTGAAAGCAGCTATCAAATCCCTTGTCAGTCTTCTCTGCTGTAGACTAAATAATCCCAGTTCCCTCAGCCTCTCCCCGTAAGTCATGTTCTCCAGCCCCCTAATCATTTTTGTTGCCCTCCTTTGGGCTCTTTCCAATTTTTCCACATCCTACTTGGAGTGTGGGGCCCAAAAAGGAGACACAGTACTCCAGATGAGACATCACCAATGCCAAATAGAAGGAAATGATCTGCTGCCAATGCTGCTACTTATACAGCCCAAAATGCCATTAGCTTTTTTGGCAACAAGGGCACACTGACTCATATCCAGCTTCTTATCCATTATAACCCCTAGCCAGCTTTCTGTCCACGTTGTAGTCCATTCATCCAGCCCATACTACTTTAACTTGCTGGCAAGAATACTGAGAGACTGTATCAAAAGCTTTGTTAAAGTCAAGGAATAACATATTCACTGCTTTACCCTCATCCATAGAGCCAGTTATCTCCTCATAGAAGGCAATTAGGTTAATCATGCACGACTTGCCTTTGGTGAATCCATGCTGACTGTTCCAGATCACTCTCCTCTCCTCTAAGTGCTTCAAAACTGATTCCTTGAGGATCTGCTCCATGATTTTTCCAGGAACTAAGGTGAGGCTGACTGCCTGTAGTTCCCCAGATCTTCCTCCTTCCTTTTTTTTAAAGATGGGCACTACATTTGCCTTTTTCCAGTCATCCGGGCCCTCCCCCTGATCGCCAGGAGTTTTCAGAGATAATGGCCAATGGTTCTGCAATCACATCCACCAACTCCTTTAGCATCCTCGGATGCAGCACATCCGGCCCCATGGACTTTCTCATCCAGCTTTTCTAAATAATCCTGAACCACTTTTCCCACAGAGGGCTGGTCACCTCCCCATACTGTGCTGCCAGTGCAGTAGTCTGTGAGCTGACCTTTTTTGTGAAGACAGAGGCAAAAAAACCCATTTGAGTACATTAGCTTTTTCACATCCTCTGTCACTAGTTTGCCTCCCCTGTTCAGCAAGGAGTCAGCACTTTCCCTGACCACCTTCTTGTTGCTAACATACCTGTACAAACACTTCTTGTTACTCTTAACATCTCTTGCTAGCTGCAACTCCCAGTGTGATTTGGCCTTTCTGATTTCACTCATGCATGCCTGAGCAGTATTTTTATACTCCTCCCAGGTCATTTGTTCAATCTTCCACTTCTTGTAAGCTTTTTTGTGTTAAACCAAGCTGGTCGCTTGCTATATTTACTATTCTGCCTACACATCGGGGTGATTTTCTGCAACCTCAATAGGGCTTCTTTAAAATAGAGCTCTCCTGGACTCCTTCCCCTCATATTAGCCCTCCCAGGGGATCCTGCCCATCAGTTCCCTGAGGGAGTCAGTCTGCTTTTCTGAAGTCCAGGGTCCGTATTCTGCTGCTCTCCTTTCTCCCTTGTGTCAGGATCCTGAACTCAACCATCTCATGGTCACTGCCTCCAGCTTCCCCTACTAATTCTTCCCTGTTTGTGAGAAGCACATCAAGAAGGGATCTGCCTCTAGTTAGTTTCTCCAGATCAGAATCAAATGAACAGGTAAGAATATAAATCACTTTAGTGTCCGTCTTGGAACAAACAAAATAGAAATTGCAAATCTTGTTTTACAATAAGGTTGTAATCTCATTGGGGCAGGGACTGGTCTTCAATCTGTTTGTACAGTGCCTAGCTCAATGGGATCCTAGTCTATGATTAGATCTCCTTAGACACTAAAGTAATATAAAAAGGACATTCAGAAAACTGCTACAGTGGCTACTTGGCGTCATACTGACACTTTCCATTGAATGTCCTGTCCTTTCATCACCATTCCACGGACTAACCTAAAATGATATGGTCCTGGAGAAAAGATACGAGGGTAAAATTTGCAATAAATCTAAGCGACTTAGGAGCCTTAAGTCACTTTTGAAAAATGTACCCTTCTTCTTTCTCCACTTGTCCTTCAGGCAGCTGTTCTCTCTGTTCAGATACTATCTTGATATACATTTTTCACAAAGCCTCCTGCGGTCATGCACTAAAGAAGGATGAGTGGTAGATAATATATAGCTCATGAGGCTTGACCATCTTTTGCTGATTGTATCTTTTGCTGATACAATGCTTGGCAAGTCTTAATTGTATATGTAATTTACAGTGTAAAATTTTTTGGAAGGTACCAAGTCTTCCTCTGTGTTGTGCAAGATTTTGGACTGAGTGCTCATATAATAAAAAGTTAAAGGTCATTGTTTATGTTGACTTTTATATATCGTTATAAGGCACTTCTGATTTGCTGAAATCTGTAAATGATAACCAGCTGTGACAGATTGGGGATCGGTCTGTTATTGCCAACTCCATGTCAGTCATTGAAATAATGGATTTCACACCCTCTGCTTTGTATTGTAACCTTCCTGTGATGTGATCTCTTGTGGGTGAAAATATCTATTTTGAGGCCGTGCTTTGACACCTGGTGGAAAGACTTCCCAGTCATGTCTTCTCTAATAATCAACTCTGAATTACTCTTTCCTGCTGGAAATTGACTTTGAATGACTTTACATAGAAGCAAAAGGGAGGGGAAGGCTGAGCGTGGGCTCTCATGCCCAAAACACATAGGTAAATGTGGGACAGATGGTTTTAAAAGAGTAAGGTTACCATATTTCCAGTTCCCAAAAAGAGGACACTGCGGAAAAGGGAACTGGAGAGGGCAGTGTCGTGCTCTCTCTCACAGAGCTTGGGAATGGGTGGGTGGAATCTGGCAGCTGTGGCTGCAGGGAAATGGACTAATCTGGCTAATTGGGAAGCAGACCAATCGGAGCTGTTCCAGAGCTGCAGCATCTGCTCTGCAAAAATCCTGGCCAGTGCCGCATGTTTGAAAAATCTGCCATGACAGGAAGGAGACTCAAAAAAGAGGCAATGTCCTGGAAAACCAGGATGTATGGTAACCCTATAAAAGGGGGATGCTTTTTTCAGAAGGGACAGACAACCATGATGTGCAAGAGGACCAAGGCAGGAAGGCCTTCCTGGTCTAAGGATGCCGACCAATGTCAGGATTCTCAGGAGGGGAGAGATTGGAGCAGAGGGGTTGTTTTACAGGTTTCTGTTGACTTTCATAGAACCATAACGCTATTGCTATTAGACTATGATTGTGGATAAAAATTTCTTTGCTAGGCCTGTGTTCCTTGTTTTCCTGCAATGTTATCCCTGAAGAGTTCAGTCAAGGTACCAGAGCTCCCACAGCCAGGTCAGTTGTGGAGAAACATGCTCAGGTAATTGGGGCCTCTGGAAGGCTGAAGCACTTTTTGCAGGGTGTAAGGTGGCTGTACATCAGGGTCCCACTGCCCAAGAAGGAGCGTGGAGATGGGGCCTGCACCTGTATGTGCTTGGGAGACCCAGAGCTCACTATGGTAATCAGCCACTACCCAGACATGGGGGTTTAGGAGAACATGGGGCCCAGGATTTGGGGCTGTTTACAGTAGACTGGTGTTTGCCCAGAGGTAGGACTGGACTAGGTTGCAACATCATCTATATAACACTTTCTACTGATGAGTTTATAACCATTTGTAATGCAAACAACTCCTAGCCATGACACTGAATAATCATTTATGACCCTTTTATAAATTCCATTTTTGAATAATTAGGCAGTAACTTGGTAACTAAACACTTCCAGTTAAATCCTTACGCTAACATCATCAATAAGTCATTCTTCTCTTCCTCTCATTTTGTGCAGTGCAAATATGGTCTTAATTCTCCCACTGCATGCCACTTTTCAGAGGTTGGCATAGTCAATTTTTATTACAAAAATAGAATACATTTTAACAATGGGGGCTACATGCAAAAGAGAAAACTAAATCATAAACTCTAGTCCATGGCAATTCTTGCTCATGATTATACTGCTCTCTGTGGTAGTGAAACTTTCACTAAATGTGGAACTTTCTGTCTTCTTTATGGATAGATTATTTCCCAGAATTTCTGCTTCGTTTATTTCCCATGGTTTGGCATTCAACTGAGAACCAACTATATTTATTAGGATGCCTTTGATGCAGCCTCCCTCAGTCACCTTGAAGGTTGCTTATTAAAGCCTCTCTGAAGTGCTTTTACTAAAAAGGAAAAGAGCTGCTTTCAAACAAATGCACACAAACATAACTTCTTACAAAAAATGGATATTCCTGTCTGCTAATAAAGATAATAAATAATATCCATAGAATATGAAGAAAAGATGTTAATTCTAGAAGTTTTGCCTGCTGTAGGAAGATTCTGGAATTTAATGAATATGGGAAGGGGACTGAAGAGCTTTGAAAGAGAGAGGGAGCCAATTTGTTTTTGCAATCATGCTGAAGTATGTGGCACCTAGAGTTTGGTTTCATTCTCACTGCAAGTGCTGGATACCTTTAGGAGAAAGACACTTCTCACTGGTGTTTAGAGTGGCATGTTCATAGCTCCTCTGCTGCAGGGTAAAGTACAGTATCAGGTCATCTACTTGTTTCACTGGGCCAGGGTCATTGTTTTGTGACTAAAGCATATTAAAAATGGAAAGTTGTATATGAAGCCAGGTGTTTTTAGTGGTATTATGAAATAACCATTTATAAAAAAAAATGTCAGGGGAACACATCTAGTCCTTCCACCTCTACTGATGCATGAAAAAGTAACCATCAAGCATATCAACATATGACTAGATCCTTACATGTATTACTTTCTTTAGGTTTTAATCTCCTTTAAGTACTGATGTTAAGGAAGGATACTTTCTCTAACATTTGTGGTATACTTAACACTCCACAAACACTGAATATTTGTTTTTAAAAAAAATGTAATGCAAGAAACCTCTGGTGTATTTCATATAATTTTTATAAAGATTTGAAAGACACACATACTTTTGTGTTGGTCCTGAGAAATGCAGGCTGTTTACTATTAAAGATGTGCAATCATACTGGTGAAAAGCAGTCTGTGTTTCAAAGACAAGATCAGCTGAAAATGTCTATACTGAAAAAGCCCTAAACGACCTTAATTATCTCATCAACACCCTGGGTTGTTGAAGCTGAAAACACTTTAAAAACCTACTTTACTTTTAAGTGTTCTGTTTGTTTTCTCTTTGCACAATATTAATTATAAGCCATGAAAATAAATTTGTTGATATTACATTTGTTTATAGCCAGCTTCATAATTGGTCTTCGGAGCAGGTTGCTAAAATATTTGGATTTTAAATCCAAAATAATTTAAAAATAATTCTCTGTTGCAATGTTCTAACAAGAAATTTCATGGAAGAACTTATATTGACGTTAGAACAAGTTAGGCACAAAATTTAGGGTTTGTGAGAAAACAAGCTTCCATCCCATTTAACAGTGCTCCCTTATAGCATTGAAAATCAGTACTGTATAGGAAAGATTTTTAGAAAGTCCATTCAATGATTAAAGTGTTTCCTCTCTTGTTTGGACACGTCTAGTTTTGCTAAAGACTCAGGAGATATTTTCATCAAGAAACAATATTGTATTTGCAACTATTTACACAACAAACATGCCTAAGTAGTAATACACTGATTCTGCAAACACCTATTCTTAACTTTAAGAGCCTGAGTAGTCCCACTGATTTAAAGTACCGGTGTATATGTTTGTGGCGTGGGTCTAAGTAGATAAAAGAAAGCAGGTAGCCAGGTAAAAAACAGGCTCAATTACACCTCGGAATATTACACCACGAGGGGACTTTGGCAACCAGAGAACATGCTCTGTCGTTTGTGGGGGGCAAAGCAAAGACTGGTTTATAAAATTATACCCCAAATGATTTGGTTAATACTAATTGGAATTTATATTCCACTGTTCAGGGAAATATCTCCACGTGCCACAAGGAAAGGTAACTCTCGTCACCCAGAGGCTGGTTGGTTGCTACAGGCGGAAAGTGTTAAACTGCCAGTAATGCCTCCTCAGCAGGTGGCCGCAATAAGAATCATTAGTAGTAGCTGCAACGTGGCTGTTGTACTGCAGCATGTAATACCGCTTGTTGCCACTAGGGAACACGCTCCCCACACGAGTAGTGGGAAACAGCCCTCTGTGCTCTCAGATTATTACATGAAGAGGGTTTGGTTGTAGTTTCTATAGGAAGAAGAAGGAGCAGATACAAGATAATAATCCCAGGTTAGTGGTGCTGGGCACAGGCACTCCAGCCACATTTCTTCCTTGTGTATTTGCTTATTGAAGCCTAGCAACAGGGGGGAGTTGTAAACCTAGATGGTTTGGGTGGGGCTGTACTGGTAGTTCTAGATTTAGGTATGTTAAAAAGGGGAAACTAAATGGCTTGCCCCACATTGCCCTCCAATAAAATAGGCTGACAAACTTACCTTCAGATTTCCTGTTGGGGTTTGGTGGGACTGCTTAGTTTCTGGATCTCTACCCTGTTTCAGGATGAGAAGTGATTTTTGCTTTATTGCAGCTATTCTAAATTCTCAGGTCTGTTACCTCTAATAGAGTAGAAGAGGGATGATGACCTGAGTCACTGTCTCACCAGGAGTTTTTAGGGAAGAGCATTCCTTTGTCCTGAGATTGTTAGGGCTGATTTTTAAAGGGTGATCTCAGTTCAGGTAGGCTTTTCTTCTGCTCATGAATGAAAGTTGTTTGGATTTATTGGTCTAGTCTTGCAGTTAATTTCTTCAAAGAACTTTGCAAATGTTACAGGGTGAATCTCACGTCCATTAAACTCATGTATGTATGACTTTGCAGCTAGATGGCACAAGAAAATTGGAGGATAAAAATGAAAATACTGAATAAACAACTATTAATGCTTATATTGTAGATGTTTTCTGACATTCTTTTTTATTAGTATTGATTTCAATGGTTAGAATGTTCCTCAGTGTATTAAATAAAATTCCTTGAACTTGAATTACATATTCATATCAAGCCATTTGAGTTGGTCTTGAGCTCATTATATTCTGTAGTACACTTTGTGAGCTTGTTATTCCTAATTTACATTTATCTCTGTGTCTGTGTGTGTGCATACTTCCTATTCTACACACATGACTGGGATCATGTCTCGTGAAGGTATCACAAACCTTGAATTGTGGTGTTTTAATAAAATGGCTTTATAACTTAGCTTTCTAGTCAGAACCAAGTGAAAAACTTTCAAGAGTGCTGAGCATTCAAATCTCTAACTGAAATCAGTTGGAACTGCAGGTGCTCATCATTTCTGGAAATTAAGACTGAAAACATTTTTTGCTTCTTTTAGAAGTAGGCAATACCCTTAGATTCTGAGATGGAAGTGCCAACATGTGAATAATTGCCCTCTCCATGATGTCTTTTATTGGAATACCATAAACTGAATGCAAATATATAGTGAGAGCAAAATCCTCCCCTCAATGCACAGTCCAGCCCCCTCCCCCCCCAACCGACTAACCCTTTGTCTTGTGTGGAAACTCTGTGTGGGATTCCTTATTCTTTGCAAATCTTGAAGGATTGTTTGGAACACAAATTGTATAATTTACAGGTAATTATAGTCACTGTGGACACCAAATTTATACAGACAAACTACAGGATCAATAAACTTGAACAGATCAAAAGTGCTTTTCTGGGTGCTTTGCTGAAAAAGCTGCTTGTATCTAAAAAGCAATGTTTTTCTGACCCCCCCAAAAATCAAAGCACCAACAATAAACCCCAATCCTGCAGTTGCTAATGCATATTCTTAATCTTAAGCATGTGAATAATTTTCACTGCCTTCAATGAATAGTCATGTGCTTAGATTTAAGCATGTGGATTAAATGCTTGAAGGATTGAAGCCATAGGCTGGAACCTGCAGATAATGCTCAAAACCTGACAGCATTAAGTTGGTGGAGGTAATTGAAGGCCAGAAAAGCAGAGTGTAAGTGTCCTGAGATTTTGAAATGATCCTGTATGTGTTGAAAAGGTGTTTGGTATTCCAAAGCCCTAGGAAACAAAGTTTTGGGTCAGTTTACAGAGATTTGGACCAGACCAATAAAACATGTTTTTTGAAATCAATGACACTATGCAGCCTAATAAGCACTGTACAAACTAATAAATATTTGTAGAGTTGAGCTCTTTATGTACAATAGAAATTCAATCGTTCATCCTCTGTGTGGCACAGGCTTGGTAAATAAAATTTCAACCACTGAACATTGTATTCAAATGCGCAAGAGTTGAAACAAATCTTCTTTCTCTCTGGGTTTGGTTTCAGGGGGATATTTGGGAAACTTTAATTGACAGGTAAACTTTTGGGCAATGTGTTTAAGGCCAAATTCAGCTGAAGGAACAGACCATTCTGTACTGTTTGGAAGAGAATATTTCAGTTTTTGAATCTGTTTATTGCCATCAGATAAACAAAAAGCAGCATGGTTACAAACTGTAGAGAACAGAGTATAATGTCAATAACACAAAGGAAGAGCCTCCTTTTATTTAAAAATATTTGGTATTGGCTGTCTTTAATAACTTAGTATTTAAGAGTACTTAAATTCTGTATAATAAACTCTTCTTCACATCCATTTAATTGTTATGAATACTAATAGTATCTTGGGCAACTGATTGACCTGAAGATAACTAGGGTTTTTTTAGTGCCTAAAGTGATAGCTGGTTGATTTTTATTGTTTATTAGGATGTCTATATACATATACCACAAAGTTTCTATAAACTTCCTTCTGTGTGTGTGTGTGTGTTAAATTATTCAATGTTTGTCTTCCATTAGATAGGTTCATCCTTATTTTGCATATATAGTTGCAGCTCCATACATAATGTATGAGTGAGACAATCATGTCTGCAGCATCTTAAATATAGATTGGTATTAATTTTGTTAGCAGGTGAAGGAAAATCATCTATAACCGGGGTGGGTAAACTTTTTGGCCCAAGGGCCACATCTAGGTATGGAAATTGTATGGGGGGACACGAATGCTCATGAAATTGGGTGTTGGGTGCGGGACAGGGTGTGGGCTTCTGGCTGGGGGTGTGGGCTATGGGGTGGGGCCAGAAATAAGGAGTTCAGGTTGCAGGAGAGGGTTCCAGGCTGGGGCAGTGGGTTGGGGTGCTGGAGGGATGAGGGCTCTGCATGGGGAGTGCAGGCTCTGAGGTGGGGCTGGGGATGAGGAGTTAGGGGTGCAGGAAGATGGTTTGCGCTGAGACGGAGGGGTTTGGAGGGTGGGGAGGGGTTGGGATGCAGGAGGTGGTCAGGGGTGCAGGTTCCGGGTGGCGCTTATCTCAAGCAGCTCCCAGAAGCAGTGGTATGTTCCAGTTCCTAGGTGCTTGTGAGCCTATGTGGCTCTGCATGTTGCCCTGTCCACAGGCACCACCTGTGCAGCCCCCATTGGCCGCTTTGGGCAGGGGCAGCATGCAGAGCATAGGAGCCAGAGGGGGGGGGACATGCCACTGCTTCCGGGAGCCATATGAAGTAGGGCAAGTCCTTGACCCTGCTCCCTGGCGGGAGCTTGAGGGCCAGATTAAAACATCTTGAGGGCTGGATGTGGCCCCTGGGCGATAGTTTGTCCACCCCTGGTCTATATTGAGTGAAATTCAATTAGTAAAATGTGTAAATACAGACTTTAAGTGGTATTCAAATGCTTTCCCCCCTGATTTATCTTTAAGAGGAATTCTAAAATCTTGAATATAAAGTGTAGAATTTGGGGGAGGTGGGTATACCAATGAGTGTTTCTCAATGAAGTTGTATAGCAGAGATGTAGATGTGGCCCCCCACTGATTGAGTGGATCTTCCCCACTAACTCTAGGAAATGCCTAACTTCTAGTTTAGCTACAAATCCAGAGAAGGTAGATTAAATATAATTCTGCTCTATTCCCAAACCACTAGTGTTATGCCCTGGAAAAAATCTCCAGTAACTGACAGTTCTTTGGCGTTCCACCTATTAAAGTTGACTTCATGTCTTGGAGGGAAACTTAGTAGCCCACATGCCCAGGAAGTCAACTAGAAGTTTGACACATGAACATACCTGTCATGTATTTCTGTAACAGATATGGACTGGTTATAGAGCTTGCTTATACACATCAGATGTGTTCATCATAAGATCCTTTAATGCCCTGCCAGCTATGGCTGGGTTTGGGTTAAATAGGGTACTTTACATAGTGCTGCCAAGTGACTGAACAATGATACAGTTTAGCATTCCATTACCGTACCAAGATAGTTGATTTCCAATGTTCCCTCTAATTTTTTACATCCATGTGGAGGCTGAATTTTATGTGCACCAATATGGAGGTGATTTTTGGTGGGGTGGGGCTTAGGGGTTTGGAGTGTGGGAGGGGGCTCAGGGCTAGGTGAGAGAGTTTAGATGTGGGGGGATGAAGGCTCTGGCTGGGAGTATGAGCTCTTGCATGGGGCCAGGGATGAGGGGTTTGGGGTACAGGCTGTACTGGGGCTGTGGCAGGGAGAGAGGACCCTCTCCGCCCCAGTCCTCTCTTGCCACAGCAAAGGTGTGCCTCCCCGCTGTGTGCCTGTGCGGACCTTGATAGCCTTCTGTGTGGCTGTACAGCTGAGAGGGAAGTTGTCTGATATTCCAAGGAAGCAATCGGCTAACACACTATCCTAGAATCACTCTGCACATATGACAGAAAAAGTGTTTCACCATATACAGTAGACTCTTGATTAACCAGGATGTGGATTAACCAGGATGTAAAAAAAAATATGCGCAACTCGCGAGCACACACACAAAACAACCCCACCAGGGTGCAGGGTGCAGGGTGAACCAACCCCCACTCCCAATATTTCCTATGGATGGTGATTATCTGGGATTCTATTAACCAGAATTATTTTTTTCCCTATCATCCTGGATAATCGAGAGTCTACTGTATTTTTAATATGGACTGACTTTCTGGAGAACATTAACTGCTGTGAGCAGTGCAATGACTGCAGCAAATGGAAGAGGTGACAAAACAAATGCTCTTGCCTTGTGTTGCTCTTTAAAGAGAAATTCTCTGATCAAAAGGAATTCCTGTAAAGGAATACACGGGGGAATGCAAGTCAGTTAGATAGAGGTTGCAAATTGATATCCAAAAGTAAGTTTCTCTAGTATAACAAAAATGTCCTCTAAAAGAGCCCTAATGCATTCTCTCCTAATACTAAAAGATGGCTGACTTTGTTTAATGTGATTGACAATTAGTGTTTGAAAAATATATGAATGTGTGACTTCCCCTGAAATAAAGATAGATTAGCCTTTCCACTGCTAATTTTCACTAGTCAGAGATAGCTGATTTGCTAAAACTAGTGACAGTATTTCTTTGTTTGATTATATTGGCCACTATTACTACATTGCTCTGAATTATTCTTTTAAGTAATGCAGTCATGTCAGATTTTGACCATTAATGAGAAATATTCTTCCCTCAAGGGAATAAGGCAAGATTTGAAGTATTCAATACACTCCATAGCTCCTGAAGACTGATAGAGGGTGATGATTAAAAACCACCCACCCTTGGAGATTTTTGGAAGGTCCCTTAAAAATACTTCATCTGTTGATATATCTGCTTCAAATTGTATATTTTGTTCTTCATCATACTGGTAGTTTTTGGCTCGCCAAACAATGTATTTGTGTTTTAGGATTTCCTCCAATACTTTACCATTTACAAATGTCTTATTGCATCTTGATCACTACTCTTTTTGTGCCATTACAATTGGAGGTAGAATGGTTCCCACATTAGTGGGATGGCATATTTTTGAAACTCAAAATACTGTTTTGGGGGGCAGGCTTGGGCCATGCATGAGATAATGTTGTCATCTTCTAGTTGAACTTCAGCTGGACCTTTTCATTGTAGAAGAAGTGATTTTTAATTGTTTCCAAGATCAACTGTTCTGACTGAAGATGCATGCCCAAAAAATGTACATGGTAATTTATTCAACGTATAACTTTATATTCTTCTCCTCACAAATGTTAGCGGAAGACTTGCCTGTTGTTTGTTGTTTCAAAATATTGTACACTAGTGTAAAAGCCCGTGGACACGGGCCAACAGTAATGGCCCCCCCACTCCTCCCCCCCCCCCCGCTCGTTCAGCCTCCCCTCCTCCCCCCCCCACTCGTTCAGCCTCCCCACGGCCCCCCCGCTCGTTCAGCCCCCCTCCCACCCACTCCAAGGCCCCTGCTTGCTCAGCTCTCTCCCCCTCCCCCACTCCAACGGCCCCGGCTAGGCTGGGTGCAGCTGGCCGGGCTGTGCCCGGGCGCCTCCGTCCCACCGGCCCAGCGCCCCCTTCCCGTGCCCTGCCCAGCCAGAGCCCCCTGCCTGCGCCTATTGCACCCAGCCACCCTCCTGCCCTAGGCCCCTGATCCAGACCCTGCTTCCCTCTCAGCGGCGTATGCGCGGCGGCCATGTTGTGCTGCCGAACTACACCTCCCAGCATGCCGTTAGTCCGGGCCGTCTCTACTGCGCATGACGGCTTCACACAAACTTCTCTAGCCAATTATTAAATAGGACGTGATCTGATACATTTTTTAACATACGAGAAGGGAATCTCTGCCTAAGTGGTGGTCTTTGGAATTACTGACTGCTAGGCAACAGCACATTGGTGTGTAATAAAATATTTAAAAAGCTAACTACTTGAAGGCTCTTCGACTTTTGTGAATATCATATCTATCCTGGATGAGAAGCCATGAGCTTTGGAATGGAAAGTCAAAACTTTTACTACTTGTGTTCAGTAGTACCAGACATCAGAAGCCTTATGAAATAAAGGATGGAAGTGAAGGTTTAAATAGGTTTTTCTGGAAAGTGGGAGGAATTTTTATCTAATTTTGTATTTTATCACACCATTACTATCTTCCTCCAAGAATTTTTTTTTAAATGGGTGTAATTGCTAAAATCTCAATTGCTCATCAGATTTATTAGGAGAGGCCTAAATATTCCAGATAAGTGTGCCAGAAAACCAGAGATCATAGAATCAAAGGTTAGAGTTGGAAGAGATCTCAGGATGTCATCTAGTCCAATAACCTGCTCAAAGCAGGACCAATCCCAACTAAAGCCAGGGCTTTGTCAAGCCGACCCTTAAAAACCTTTACAGATGGAGATTCCACCACTTCCCTAGGTAACCCATTCCAGTGTTTCACCACGTTTCCAGTGAAATAGTTTTTTCCTAATAGCCAACCTAGACCTTCCCCCACTGCATCTTGAGACAATTACTGCTTGTTCTGTCATCTGCCACCACTTGAAACAGCTGAGCTCCATCCTCCTTTGGAGCCCTCCTTCAGGTAGTTGAAGAATGCTATCAAATCTCCCCTCACTCTTTTCTGCAGACTAAATAATCCCAGTTCCCTCACCCTCTCCTCATAAATCATGTGCCCCTTCTCTGGACTCTCTCCAATTTGTCCATACCCCTTCTGTAAAGCCGCTCCCCCCCCACACACACACAAAAAAAAAACCCCCCAACAAAACTGGATGCTGTGGCCTCACCAGTGCCGGATAGAGGGGAATAATCACTTCCCTCTCTCTGCTGGCAGTGCTCCTACTAATGCAGCCCAATATGCTGTTAGCCTTCTTGGCAACAAGGGCACACTGGCTCATTCCAGCTTCTTATCCACTGTAATCCCCTGGTCCTTTTCTGCAGAAGTGCTACTTAGCCAGTCGCTTCCCAGCTTGTAGCGGTGTATGGGTTTCTTCTGTTCCAAGTGCAGGACTCTGCACTTGTCCTTGTTGAACCTCATCCGATTTCTTTTGGCCCAATCCTCTAATTTGTCTAGGCCACTCTGGACCTTATCCCTACCTTCCAGCATATCTACCTTTCCACCCTTCTTAGTGTTATCTGCAAACTCACTGAAGGTACAATTCATCCCATCATCCAAATCATTAATGAACATGTTGAACAAAACTAGGCCCAGGACCAACCTGGGAGATTCCATTTGATACTGGCTGCCAACTAGACATCAAGCCATTGATTGCTAACTGACAATCTAGATGATTTTCTATCCATCTTGTAGTCCATTCATCCAATCCATACTTGTTTAACTTGCTGGTAAGAATACTGTGGGAGACCCTTTCAAAAGCTTTGCTAAAGTCAAGGTATACCACCACTTTCCACAGAGCCAGCTATCGTGGTCAGGCATGATGTGCCCTTGGTTAACCCATGTTGACTGTTCCTGATTACCATCCTCTCGTCAAAATGGATTCCTTGAGGACCTGCTCCAAGATTTTTCATGACTGAGGTGAGGCTGACTGGTGTGTAGTTCCTCCAGAGTCTCCTCCTTCCTTGTTATTTATTTATTTTATTTATTTATTTATTTTTTTAAAGTTGGGCAATAGTCCGGGAACTCGCCCAATTGCCATGAGTTTTCAAAGATAATGGCCAATGGCTCTGCAATCACACCAGCCAACTCCCTTAGCACTCTTGGATGCATTGCATCTGACCCCATGGACTTGTGCATGTCCAACTTTCTAAATAGCCCTTAACCCCTTCTTTCACTACAGAGGGCTGCTCACCTCCTCCCTATACTGTGCTGGCCCTGTCCAGTAGTCTGGGAAGTGACCTTCTCTGTGAAGACCGAGGCAAGAAAACTGAGTACTTCAGCTTTTTCCACATCATCTGTCACATATCTTTTCTTCCTGCTGTTTGAGGGTGACTCTTTTACTGTTATGAGATGTCCGTAGACACGCTGAGATCTTTGATAAAAAGTGCTTCATAAAGCGTACTTCATTAACTATAATTTTATTTATCCAGGAAATTGAAGTGCTGTACAATTATCTTCACAATAAAGATATTGGACTGAAATTTGGCACTTGAATCAGCAGGTACAGCTATTATTGGCTCACTGCAGAGGGAGCCACTGTTAATTTATATGTTCACTAATTGGGGTTGCCAGCTTGGAATTTTTTTGGAGGGTCCTCATATCATTTGCTAATTGGAATAATAAATTATATTTTCATGATATTCTAGTAGCCTAACTTCAAAATGTTTAATACAGAATGGAGGGAAAGCAGCTCAGTTTTTTAATGCTTGATGTTAACGGGCACATGAGCTATGAAAATGTATCAGGTGCTTGCATTAACGTGCATTCTACATACGTAAACAGAAGAAGTAAGCATTTTTGGTGGTAGTTGGTTTTCATGTAATTGTTTTGGTTTCAATGTTCTCTGCACAACAATTTTGTGGGGGATTTTGAGGTTAATGCCTACACTAAGAACCTAATTTTGATGTAAGTCCGTTCTTAAAAGAAATTGCTAGAGAGCAATTTAAATGTGAATGACACTATGTTATGCCCTGAAAAGACAGTGTAAACAGTTTGAAGAACTACATAAAATTTGTTTTGAGACCTTTTTGCTAGTTCTCATGAATATTACCAGCAGGTGTCACTCCTTCACTTTAGAAAACAATTGAGCTCAAGAAGTGTCCATTTTCACTTTACAAACAACAGAAAAAGCCTTCATTTTAAGTTCAAATACAGAGTATTAGTTTTATAAGATCAGGAATAATCTCTTTATTTGAGAGAATTTGGATTAAAACACTAAGTTTTCTTATCACAGTTCATTTTTTACACCAAGGTGATTTATTGCCTTACTAGTACGTGTGAATACCTGGAAGACACTAAAATGTAGCAATGTGAAAATAATATCCAGAGAGGTCCAAAACAAAAGCTTAGATACAAAGAACCCCAAACTCTGGGCTTGGTCTGATCTGGCACTGAACTTTGTGGCTGGGTCCCATTGCTATTTATATTCACGGTATTTCTTTTACTAAAGAGATTTTTATAAATGGTGCCTGCATGGCAGGTGACAAATAGACATAAGCATTTTGGAGTCATCAGTAACATTCCCACATTCGCCTTGGTCATACTGTAAACATTCAGTGATCTTTAGAAGAGCACGGTTTACTTTAATCCCAAAATTTTGCCACAAATCTGTTATGAGAGGAAGGATGATCTTATGGCCAAAACCCAGGGCTGAAGATAGGAGACTGAGGTTTTATTCCTGGTTCTGCCAAGACTTCCTCTGAATAAGTTGACCGAGAGAGAACTGGCTAAATGTATGAAGGTTAAGTCCATTAATGACTATTAGCCAGGATGGGTAAAGAATGGTGTCCCTAGCCTCTGTTTGTCAGAGGGTGGTAATGGATTACTTGATCATTACTGGTTAGGGTCACTCACTCCAGGGCACCTGGCATTGGCCACTGTTGGTAGACAGGATACTGGGCTGGATGGACCTTTTGGTCTGATCCAGTACGGCTATTCTTATGTCCTTAAGTTACAAATGGTGAAACCGAGGCACAGATTTTGTATAATATGGCAACAGCACAGAGGTATTCTGAAACTTACTTAATTTAAAAATATTAATGAAGTCAATTATTTGACTTTGAGATTCTTGGATGGAAGGTGTTATATAAATATAAAATATTACAATGAAACTTTTCTTGAACAACCACTCAAGGAACTGGCAAAGACTGAGTGATTTACTGATGTGGTCTCCTAATAAAGGTAGAACAGTGTAATATTCGGATGTTTGAGGATACGTTGGGTAAGGAACTGGCTTTTTTTGCTGGCAGTTTAAAAAAACAGCTTGACACAAATTGACTCAGAAAATTCTGAAAAAGTAAGTGAATCCAGAAAAGAGTTTTGAATCCAATTAAAGGGGGAGGGATAGCTCAGTGGTTTGAGCATTGGCCTGCTAAACCCAGGGTTGTGAGTTCAATCCTTGAGGGGGCCATTTAGGGATCTGGGGAAAAAAAAAAAAATCTGTCAGGGGACAGTACTTGATCCTGCTAGTGTAGGCAGGGGACTGGACTCAATGACCTTCAAGGTCTTTCCAGTTCTAGGAGATTGGTATATCTCCATTTATTTATTTTTTTTTATTTTTATTTTTTTTTAAATATTTTGTTTGACCCAAAATGAAGAATTTGGTTCCTGGACACTTCTATATTTAAAAAGCAATGGAAATGAAGGCCTTGGTGTACAAAAGAGCCAGAGTAGGAGGTATAACATCTATCCTAGTGGACAGACCACACACCTGGGTTGAGGGCACTCTGGGCTCAATTCCACCTCTGCCTAATGTAGAGAAGGGATTTGAGTGCAGATCTCCTGAGTTGCTGCAGAGTGTCCTAGCCACTAAATTCTGGAATATTCTGCTGTGGGTCTCTCAATTTCTCCTGTTGAAGCTGTTCTACTGTATAGTCCCCTGAACAGAGATGTGAACTTGAATTTCTGACCTTACAGGTGAGTACCATTCCCACTGGCCTAGAAAGTCATTTTATTTATTTATTTATTTATGACAATTGAAATTTTTTACACCCTTCCCCACAGGAAATTGAACCCGGTGTCTCCCACATAACTGGTGAATGCGCTAACCAATGGGCTAAAGGTTATAAGGGACCTGCCACCATCACCTCTGAATGCTTTGTAAATAGTGCCCAACTCCCCCTGCCATGCTCCTTGATGATGATTTTTTTTTTACCAAATTTGTGTCAAATATGAGACTAGCTTGAGGTTGACTGAAACTACATTTTTTTTCAGTGAATAAACTCTTTATCTGAAAAACATCACCCAGTGCTAACTTTGGGGCAGTCTCTTGAGAGAGCGGGTTTCCTAAACAGAATAGCTTATTTATTTTTATTAGGCCAACATCAATCTTTCTTTTGCTCTTTGGATAGACCAATAGGTATTGAAGGTTGACTTAAAACCATTCACAGCTTGCTGGTTAAGTGCATGTGTGAATAAAATACAAGCAGCTGCTACTTAATCTTCAAATAGCACAATACAAATAATCAAAGACAAAAGCAAGCGAACACAAAACAACTAGTATAAGAACATTGTGTGTAGTTGGGAGTGGGGGGTGGGTGCTAACATCAGTGCTACAACAATATTTTTCCGACCCTTTTAACCACTGGTGAAGTATTCTGGAAATTCAGTCAAAATTGAGGGGACGGACTAAGATCAGTTACATGCATCAGAAGATGCTTAAACATACTGGATGCCTCATAAAACCGATAACTTAATGAGTTCATGTTTGGAAAATGTGCTAAGTAGAGGTACAATGTAAAAGCATGACTTGCTGGAAATGTGACAAATTGGGAGGAAACCTTACACACATGACAACTTGGCTCAGTAGTTTATGCTTACAAGGGTGGAGTTCTGGATGTGGTGGGGAGGACAAGTAGGTTAGAACATACTGATAAAGCACTATTTCCTCCTTTATAATAAATAAAGTCTCTGTAACCATTTTTTTTAAATAGAGGCTTTTTACAGTACATAAAATGACATGACTAATTACTATCTGTTGAAAACTGCCTGTAGCAGATTATGACTAGCGCAAAACTGTCAGTGGTATTTTCTTGATAAGTCTACAGAGTAATTTAATGCAGAGACAAGTTACAGACTATCTTAAGGGAGTCCTGAATGTTCTGAAAAATAGAATGCACCCCTTTAACCAGACAGCACACAGCAATGAAAATTGCAAGGAGTTCAACCAAAATGTTACCGTCTGGTTTGAGCCAAAGGTTGAAGACAAGGCAAGCAACTCTAGAGTGATACTGACGTTTAAAACTCTTCTTTCTTGATACCTTGTGCCCATTGCAAGCAGAGAAGAGTACACATGGAACAGAACAATTTTTCAAGATTGCCTGCAGTCAAGAACAGTTGGCAAGCCAGTGATGGAAGCCTGGCAAGTAAACTGTTCAAGTAAACTGTGATAGACTGTACAGAAAGATCCTACCTTAATTTATGGTAATGTTTGTTATAGGCACACATAGTAAAATAGGCCTGGAATTGCTCGTGACATTCATTTCAGTTTAATGCAGTGCTGATGGATCACAGTATCTTACATTTTGTTTCAGACAAATAGCTTTAAGCAATCCTGTTTGTGTTGCAAAAGCGTTATTCAGATCCTACTAAACTTCAGATTTCATTCCTGAATATTCTCAGATTTATTCTGGTAAGATCTAGAATAATGTAAAAGGCTTGATGGTAAACATTTAACATTGAGAAATTAAGATTTCTCTCTCCTTCTCTCATTTGGATCTCATAGCCTCACTGAAAGTCTTACTCAAATTGCCACATGATTTCAGCGAGATTGAGTAACCCACTGGCCATTGTGTGTTAGGTGACCCTCTCTGTACTCAGTCCACAGAGCAGGTGGGCCTCAGATGTTTGGGATAAGCTGCTACTGTTCAAGTGAAGCATGTAACTCAGTGGTCAATGTTGTCCTGAATGCACAGAGGATGTGGGTCTATTATGACTTTTAGCTGGAGAGGCTGGCTCTCTATCTCCAACTGTAGAAACTCAAACTTGCAACTCAAGAAGTCCTTGCTTTAAATCTGGTGTTGGACAAAATGGCAGCAGTCACACACAGAGCAGAAAAGTAGATGAAATAAATGCACCCGCACAAAATGTTTTATGTATTAAGGACCTGACCCTGAAGCCTCCCTCACCTTAACTGCCTTCCTCACCTTGCCTTCTGAGTGTTTAAGTGATGTTATCGACACAAGTCTGAACTCAACTCCTGGAATGTTAAACAAAATGGGGAAAAATGCATGTATTTTCAGTCTGCCTTAGATTTGCTCCTCGCCACATACTTGCCCCCAGCTCGTCTGATGTGGGAGTGCTTGCTGCAGCAGAACTGGAGATGTTCCATGCTGTTGCAAATGCTAGTCAACTCAATAACTTAAAAAAAGTACCAGTGGCAAATTCTGAAAGTAGTTTAATCCAAGAGTAAAAATATGGAACTCTCCACTGCTACTAAGTTACATGAATAATTTTAATTGTCTTCAGAAAAAGAAGTCCTAAACCTTTGAGCATACCATGTATTTCCTTTGGTAAAAACAAGTTTGTGCTTTAGAATATTTCCCTTGGTAACCTGTTCTTAGGTCACCAGATGGTGCAATTAAACCCCTAGTCTTACAAGTTCTCTCTCTTACTGTGTGAGCAAGTTTATTTCATTTAAAAAATGCTGTGGTGTTTTTTTTGATATATTTTTCTTTGGTGCACAGGTCATGAACAGCAGAGGAGTTTGCTTTCTGCCTTAATCTTTCTGACTCGAGTCAATTCTTGAGTCAGGGTGACTCCCTGGGAACTGGTGTTTGAGCTGAAATTCCCGAAAGAGGGGTTTGCCTGTGTGCTATTTGTGACCACTTCTGTTCAACGACTGGATTTTTACAACAAGTTGCATTAAGAATATACCCAGACTCTCTCACTATTTCTTTCCCAATGAAAAGCCAACCAGAACAGCCATGACATCTTGTTACCTCTCAGCAGAGGAGTGATGCTATGGTGAAAGGCAGTACCGGGTTAGTTTACACCATAGTTTTAAACATAGTAAAGGAAGGAATCTGTGGACCTCATGCTATGCTCTGACACGCTGAGTGCTAACTCTTGTTAACACGTGAACTGTAACTCTCACTAACCCTGAAGATGAGAGTCCATGGTACTTTCCCCCCCACTGAACTTAAAATACAGCGACAGAATGGGAGAAATTAGGACTGGAATGATGCCTTGGAATTTCAGGACATTCAATGATTTGTACCACAAATTGCGCAATAAGAGTATTGAAATGTAATTTCTCTTAATGTAATGGTATCGTGAGACAAATTAACTTTACAGAATGCTGTGCATTTGTTTATGTACCACCACTGAAATAAAATGCTCACACAGTTTAACTGAGCTTGTTCTAGAAGAAAGCAAGCTTCTCCTCCTCCTCCTGCATTGTTGGGGTGAAGGAAAACAAAAAATTGCATTTGTCTAGCTGGACAGTGCAGTTTTAAATTTATTTCTCAGAATGTTACCGATTTAGATATTTTAAAAACATTGACATTTCCATTAGTGTGTTTGATTCATGAGAACAGGGGAAACCACGCAGGATGAGATGTGAGAAAAGTTAGAGGAAACAATAGTAATGAGTCATAACTAAAGCCTGCATTTTATAGATTTCCTACATTTGCAGACTTTCCTTCTGAAGGAAAACCCAAAACGTTTTAAGAGCCAAATTGTTTAAGATATGATATAGTACCCAGAACAAAGGTTTGTTTTTACATTAAAGAAAACCAATGTCCATGTCACTTAAGTTTTGTATTCCCATTTGCTTCAAAGAATCATAAGTCATGTTTTTTTTTCCAGGGCCTGATTCTACAAAGTGCTGAGCACCTTCCATTTAGCACTGTCCTCATCTCCCTCCCATTGACTTCAACAGGAGTTGACTTGAGCAGTGTCTTGTCAAAGGGGCTCAGTACCTCTAAGGCTCAGGCCTTCAAAAGGTTAAACTTTTTTCAGCATGATACTGCAGAGTGTAATGTCAAACTCTGAACATAAAGTGTGATCTCCAACTGGAACAAAATGACTAAAAGAACAGCGTGCTCTGTAAAGTGATAAACACAAAACTAGTTTTGTGTTTAAATTTTTCTTCATTTTGCACATTGGCAATAGAGTGGTTTTGGGAACAATCTAACTCTAGTCTATCCTGGCAAATGTCCTAAGCAGGGTGCATAACCAGCTGCACACACTATTTGCTAGTGTTCTTTGTACTTGCATTCTGGAACTAATCTAGCTAATATTCATTCCATCGTTGGTGAGAGAGATGCTGATGTGAATACCAATTCCTTGAATTGGAAAATGAAAATGTATGATCCTAGTGGGTGGAAAAAACAACCACCACCTGTCTGCTGCTGGTCCTTCTTTCTGCATATGCCTCCTGTTTAGATGAATCTATAGAGCCTTTTTTTTCTAATAAAACTGGTAGCTATCGTGTTAAAGGAAGATTATATTTTAGTTTCAACTACCAGATAAATAAGTTTGTGTTTTTATTTCAGTAGTGATGGTTATGGTGCACTGAGAGCACTACTAGGCCAAACTTGTCTGTTAATCCATTAAATAGGAAGCATACAGAGCTCTATGAATCAGTGTGAAAATGAGTGCATCAGTGCTCTTTTAACTACGTCTAGCAAAGTCCTTAAGTCTGGATGTAGTCATAGTTTGAACTTGCTTTAGTAAACTATAGTCAGGTCTTGGCTTTTTACAGCAGGGAGTAATTTTTTTGACACTGGGTACTAAGCATTTGTTATTTAACAATTCAAACTAATATTTTATACAAGTCCACTGAGAAGTTTTTTCAAGTTATCCTAACCATACTTTAGATTCACTTTTGTAAATCGGACTCAACCAATGAAGAGCCATAACTAGATATGAATGCAGTTACTTTCTGAAAATCATACCTGTGAAAATTCACAAGGCTAAACAGAGGGTCCCCAGTATACATCAATTGTTTCATGTATCCATCGCTCATCAACAGGGGAACATGTTCTGATTCACTGTGGTCCTGATCCGCATATCCATCGCTTCACCTTTTGCATTGCTTATTTTTTTGGGGGTGCTTCCCCTGGTGTTCAGGAGGCACTGGGAAGGAGAGGAGCAGAGACGCGGCACACTTGGAGGAGGTGGCAGAATTGGGCGGGAAGAGATGAGGTGGAGGGGGGACAAAAAGTGGGCGGAGTAATTATTTCTTATGGGAAAAAATTCCTCGGTATCTGTCACCCTTTTCAGGAATGTAACCCCAACATATATACCGGGCCCCCCTGTAACAGCTACATAATACAAAACAGCTGCCATTATGGTCTAGTTTATTTGCTTGCTGAAAATGTTACAGTATTTACAAGGATGGGTATATTGCATACTTGCATCCATTTTTCTATTCTTTATGTTGAATTTTTTTTTTGTGTATTAGATTCTTCTTCTGTAATCTTCTTGCTATTATATATGTTCCTTTACACTTCCTCATCCCCACGTACAAATGCAGATCCCTTGTTTATTAAACAACTGCAACTGGATACAATGGATTAATGTAACCATGCAAAGTTCATCCAATAATTCCTAAGGGTAGTGTCACTATAATGGCCCTTTAGCCAAGTAGAGTAATGCTTGCTTTCTCACAGACTGCATTTGGATTCTTGGAAACTTTGTTTAGTTCAGGAATCTTGGCTGATATTAATTAGGAGTTCTGGGTCTCAAAAGGGTTCATTTCATATTAATGAGTTGTGATGGTTTTCACCTTAAAACTAATTAAACTAAGCGTGCACGTGTGTAAACACTTGCTATCTACAGTGTGATTTATTAGAGGTGGTGGGGAAATTTTCTGATGGAATGTTTTGGTGCCAGAAAATGCAGGTTTGTTGAAAGCCAAATGTTTTTTGCAAAGGTGTCTAATTTAACAAAAGTTTGCTTTGAAAGGGGAAAACTTGGGAGGCAGGAAGAGGAAGAACATTTTAATAATATAACACCAAAACCTTTTTGAAACACTTCAGTTTTCTGTTTCAAAATGACCTTTTTTTATTCAATATAATGCAAAATTGGACTTATTCTCAAACTGTTTCAATTTTAAAACTTTTAAATTTTATTTTGTGTGAAACTTTGGATTTTTTTTTTTTGTATCCCATTTTAGGATAGGACATTTGAACTTGTGAAGTGCAAAATCTACTTCCTGCCCTCAAGTCAGTTTTTTTAAAAAAGTGGCACTCAGCCAGCAGTCACAGGTTCATGTGGGACTGGAATCCACACAGGATTTGTTCAGAATGGTTCTGGTGGCATCAAGCATGGGTGTCATCAAATCTTGTTTGATAGTTAGTTACAATTCACCAGCATACACATGCTGTCAGCAAGTTAGCCATGGGCAGTCTGGCCCTGATGTTGGAGTTGGGTTGCTGACTTTCTAACTGCACAAAACCGAACACCCTAGCCCTGCCCCTTCTCTGAGGCCCTGCCCCCTGCTCACTACATTTCCTTCTCCCTTGGTGGCTCACTCTCACTCACTTTCACTGGGTTGAGTGCAGGGGGGATAAGGGCTTCGTCTGGGGGTCTGTAGGATCTGGAGGATTCCTCCAGCGTCCGGCACCACTGCCTCTGTGGAATCTGTCTGAAGGGCAGTCCAGGTGCTACCTGCCCTTGTCCAATCTTCTGGGCTGCTCAAGCAACCAAGCTCTGCGCAGTGTGGTCTACTTGTTGGAGCAAGAATCCGGCCTGTCAGAGCTGAATCCAGATGTTGAGGTCCAGATGTGAAGCCAAGAGACTGAAGGTGAAGGGTTAGCCAGAGTCAAAGGCAGCAGGCGGAGCCGGGGCCTGAGCTGGGAATCTGAGATCAGGAAGGAGCTGGGAGCAGGAGCAGGGGCTAGATGCAGGGACAGAATCAAATGCAGCTACAGGCTAGAATGCATTGAGCAGTCACTGGCCTGCTGATGCTACTGAGCTTAAATATGTAGCTACAGAGTCCTGCAGCCAATCAGATTGTTTCTGTTAGAGCCAGCTGTGCTCCTTGGGTTGCCAGGAGATTGGCACTGTTGCAGACTGGACTTGACTCTCTCGCGCGCACGCACGCAGCTCTGCCCGGGGAGCCCTGCGGCAGCTTCCCCCCCTCAGCTCACCTCTGCTCTGCCTCTTCCACTGAGCACGGCGCTGCTGCTCACACTTCTCCTGCCTTCCAGGTTTGTGGTGCCAATCAGCTGTTTGGTGTGGCAAGCCTGGGCAGCCTGCCCTGGCCCCCCTTCCCATAACGTGCTGCGGGCGGCCCTCCCCGTGCCCCCCTTCCCCAGTTCACCTCTGCTCCACTGCCTCCCCATAGCTCACTTTTTGGCTCCCCCAAGCACTTGGCGCCCTAGGCAGCCGCCTAGTTTGCCTAGTGCTTGCACCAGCCCTGCTGGACCCAGCTCCCCACTCCAGCCCATTGGCTACTGCTGCCCACAGATTCAGAAGAGGCTGTCACAACATCATTTGATGTGTCTGTCTGCAAATGGAGAGGGCCTGCCCACTTCCTGTCCCTGCCAGATATGGGGCCTCAGTATTCTATCCTCCAGAAGTCCATCTATGTGTGCAAAATGAGTATGCTTAGATCTGTCATATCATTTGTATTTGTAAATCCAGGTTTTGCAGTTAGAATTCATAGATGTGCTTTTTCTGTTGATGCCTTTATAGGTGCCCGCACTGTTTTAATCTCTTATGGCCAAATCACATTTGTATGGCGGTATTTAGTTTTAATAACTTTTAAACTTTTTAAATTTATTACTGATGTTGCAGCTGATCACCTTCATATGTGTGTTGTTTGGTATTCAGAACTCATTGAGTGACCCAAATGTCATAGGACTTCAGGCAAAATATGGAATAATGTGAGGTTTTATGTACTTTTTGGTAAATTCTTCCCAGTGTCCCCTTCTGAACAACTCAACAATGCCAGAGAATTTCTTTTGAATGAAGGATATTTTTTTCCATGTTAGAAGACTTTTCAAAGTCTTCTAACTTTTGAGGTAATCATAGTCATCCTGGCAAATAAGGTCAAAATACAAGAGCTAAACTGACTTCTAATGTATATGTGCACAACTGACAGACTGTGGTGTCAAAGTGGGAATCAATTTACTCTTTCGTATTTATCTCCAGCAATTGATAATGTACTCTAATTTGGTTGCTTGGAAATTGTTGTATGGAGGAGTGGTGGTGGCGTTCGAAACCTGATGAACTCTGCTAAGAATGTTTGTGCAAAAAGACCCTAATTATCAGATTGTTCTGTTCAAAGCTGTTTATGAAATTTAGCAGTCTTGAGGTTATTTTTAGGCTCAAGTCAGCTGTCAATTAGCTTCTTAAATCCTCCCTACAGAGACCGCTTCAGTTCTTCATGCATACACTTAAAACAAATGTTCTGTTGTTCTTCTGTAATCTTTAACTTAGTTGGTCTAGACATTGTGACCCAAGAGCTGAGTGGTCCCCCCCTCCCTCCATCCCCAGTGTGTGTATGGATTTTAAAGTCTTAGTGTTACTTTTGCTTTCCCCAGCTTTTAAAGGAGAACTGTGCCTCAGGAACAGCTCTGTCACTTTGGATCTTCCAAATCTCCCATGTGACTTGTCATCTCTAAAGTATTTGCTATATTCTTACATAGTCTACTTTTTTTTTCTTTTGGAAAAAGAGAACATGCAGATCGTACAAGGGGAAAAACAGCACCTTACATGTTCTATTAGCAAGTTATTTGAGGTGCCCACTTCATACAATACATGCATGACAAGTCACAGCTAAGATTTTTGCAGATAGAATAGATTTTGGGATATTGGTTACAATGTAATTGGTAGTAAAATAATATGAGAATCCACAGTGACCTCAAATATTTACAAGAAAGTGAAAAACAAGTAGGTGAAGATGGAATTTTCAGTAATGGGGAACCGTATTCTTTGCTTTGTGGGTATCCATGAGACTTAGACGACTAATGGGACAGTCATTTTTTGTCTTGAATAAAACTAATCTTTCCACCTGTGAACTAATCACTTCTTTGCCATCTATAAGACAAATTGTATCCTTCAAATAACCACACTGATAGTACTGTTTATAGTTAGTTAACTCAGATTTAGCATTATAAAATCCATTTTTCCCTTTTTGAATGTCTCAGCCGTTTCAAATTAGATTAAGCTGTAATTTAGTATAAAAGATTGTTACAAAGGAATAGTTGAAATGCGCTATCTTCTTGAGCTATGCAGCTTCAAATATGCCACTTGGTCTGAACATGATGTTCTTTGTTAGTATGCAGAAAAAGGGGAAAAAAAAAAGTTGGCTAGGCAGAGGAGGGGCGGGAAGGGAAGTTTATGTATTGGCTATATAATCTAAATTCTTCTAGGTGTATTTGGCTTTCACATTGTTTTGGAATCCTTACAGTAGAAAACTGTTTCTGTAGTTAACCTAGCAGTTAGCTTTTTATGATCTAGGTCCTGATCCTGCAAATGAATTACCTCTGGATGGATCACTGTGTCTATATGGAATGTATTGCAGGACTTGGGGACATGGTTTGATTTATTAATATGTATTCTGAACCGTTCTTTTTATTTAGCTTTATCCCTGTGTAACTCCTTTCACAATGCAAAAACTTTTTTTTGACAATGGTGCAGACAAAACCCAGGAAAAGCAAGGATGAGGCTATGGTCATGTCTGTTATCACTTGGAGAAAACCATTATTGGCCTAGTTCATCTCTTCCATGAATGCAGAAGTTGACAGGAGTCAAGTGTCTGAGGACTGAATTTGACTGTATGGCTTAAAAAAGATACATTTGAACAGACTTGTTAATGTTCTATTTTGGCCCTCTTCTTGGTTTTCTTTATCCAAACTATATCTTGATGATAAACTTGTAATTCCTAGTACATTTAAAGCTAGACCACTCAATATGAAACAAAGTATTTTTAGAAGTTCAAAGTGTGGCTGCTGCTGCTTCAAGAGACAGTTACCAAATAGGTAGAGACCTACAAAATTCACTGTCCATTTTGGTCAACTTCATGGTCATAAGATGTTAAAAATAGTAAATGTCATGATTTCAGCTATTTAAATGTGAAATTTCACAGTGTTGTAATTGTAGGGGTCCTGACCAGAAAAGGAGTTGGGAGGGGTGGATTGGGGTACTGCTACCATTACTTCTGCACTACTGCTGGTGTCGGCACTGCCTTCCAAGGTAGGCAGCTGGAGAGCAGCGGCTGCTCACTGGGAACCCGCTCTGAAGGCAGAGCCACCAACAGCAGCCACCTTACTTAGCTTCTGTATTCAGAGCTGGGCACCCAGCCAGCAGCCACTGCTCTCTAGCTTCCTAACTCTGAAGGCAGCGGATAAGTAAGGGTGAAAAGACCCCTCCCCCCTTCCCCCGAAAACATTGTGACCCCCGGCAACTTACAAGTATAGCAAGTTGTGCCACCACCAGCTGCTGCTTCATCCTGAGATGTAATGTACTGTGATCTGACTGATATATTAATTTATATATCTACATAATATGTTTAAGAAGCCCCCGAAAGCCCCTTATAAACTATATCCAATTAAAATATCTTGTGTATGTATTAAATGCAGTCTTTAATTACATGAAAATGTGCTATTTCTCAAATATTACAATATGTCACACTTTTTCTACAGCCTTGAAAACATATCAACAGAATTTTCTAGGACAGCGTATGTGAATCCATGCCTTTATTTACTTCAAAATAATTTTAAATATTTAAATAGGACTTGAGTGGTACATAGACTTCATGCTGGTCTTTGAACTGGGCTGAATTCCATCCTGACTGCACAGCTATAAATTAACCATACATGCAACATTGTCTTTCTTAGCAGCAGTCCTTAATTATATTAGGAATGTATAATCCACAATAAGAGGAGACAAATATTTATATTAAAACATCTATATTGTTTACTATATTGTACATATATTACAGTCTACAGTAATGTTTGTATTAAAAATCTAGTTATCCAGTTGATAGTTGTATGTATTTGTCACAAACTGAAATTAAACAGGTGTCTGCTGTCAGACAGTTAATTTGTTACTTGGAATTTTTATCATTGTCAAATATTTTTATAGGAGTCTTCAAGTACTAGGAATTTGGCAGTACGGTGCATTTTCTTTTTATAAAAAACAGTTACAACAGGATACCATTTATTTCCCACTCTTCCAGCCACAAGCTCCTGCCTCTGCAGTCTATGGAACTTCATGTATGCTTTTAGTAGAATTGAACATTTTCCTTTGGTGCAATGAAAAAAATTGTGTTCCAGACTAGTGAAAACTTTGGTAGCCATGTTCTTGTTTTCATTAACTAACGTTGTCCCATCTTAGATATTTTACTTAAGTTTTATAGCCAGTGATCGTTTATCCTAAATATAGCAGTGTTTTCTTTGACTACCTTTACACATGCTGTTAAACCATTTCAATTTTCAAGGACTGGAAAAATGCCATTGTTCATGAAAATGATGCCTAGTATTTGATTTGGTTCTTTTAATCCCTGTGTAACGGGGTCACCACTCACCCCTGCGGCACCTCCCGCTGGTCATCTGGGGAATCAGCTCCTTCAGTGTCCAGAGCGCCCTCCGCAGGTTGATGCCCCGCTCCTTTGCTGGCCTCGTGTCCCTCCCGGACCCCGGTGCCCTCCAACTGTGGGTGCTGCAATCCTGCAGTACCCCCTTGGTGTGAGGGTCTTCCCTCCCCAGGGGAACCCTCTACCCCCACCTCGCCTCAGAGTGTGCCACTGTCAGTCACCACTTGCCCCCACTCACTGGGGCGGACTGCAGTATCATGGCTTCTCATCACAGGCCAGGAGGGTTGGCCTGCTGCTGCTATCTCCAGCCCTACGCTGCCCCTGCAACCCTGGTAGTTCTGGGTCGGACCTTGTATCAGGCCCGGAGGCCTGGGGCTCGTGGCTAGAGCCCACCCAGCTCCTTCTGCCCTAACCCAAGTACCTGGCTTCAGCTCCCTCAGTCAGGCCTGTCTCCCTCTGAATACAGAGGAGACTGTTTCTGCCCTGCCTCTCTGCCTCCCAGCCCTTATATCCTGGCTAGGAGTGTTTGGGGCGTGGCTGCCCAGCTGGGCCTAATGCCCAATCAGGCAAAGCCTGCTGACTCCCAGCCTTAACCCCCTTCCAGGCTATTTCAAACCCCTTTTGGGGCTTTTCCAAGCCCCTTCTGGTAGGGGGCGGGTGGTCACCCCGCCACACCCTGACTTGAAGCTCTTTCATTTTGGACACTTAAGCATTTGTGCAATTCTTGTAGGGTAAGGGCATAACACATACCTTATAGACTATTCATTTTAAAACTGCTGTCCTCTCCCAAAGAACCATGAAACCATTGTTTGACAGTTATCTAAAGTATCAGCAATGTTTATTTCAAATATTAAGCCATCATACAGGGCACATGGTATCAATCACAGTCATAGTGCTTGCTGTCCTTGAGGATGAAAGCAAGCCATAGGAAAAAAGCAACTGTATATGTACATGTGGAAATTGCTGTAATGTTCAATGTAATATGGATGGTAAAGAAATTGGTGGCAACCATAAGTAAAGCAATGATTAAGTCATAGGTGGGAAACTACTTTCAAAAGAGTGACTCTGTTAACTATTCCATATGGCAGTGGATGACCATTTAAATGGTCTCTCATAATACATAAATTACTTAAAAACCTTTGCATGTTGTGAATCAGCAATGGGCTTTGAACACAAGGAATGAAGTTGTGGGGAAAGCATTTCAGCATCTTTTTTGTTTCACCTCTTGGAGGAAGGTGCTGCTGTGCCTCTACTTTGTTTCAGTTTATTCTCTTACCAAAGGATTCTGATTTAAGTTATTCCTACTTATGCACCTCAATCATTTTATTCTGCCACAACCTCTCATCATGTCCTTTCCCCACTTATTTTCATAGCTTCTTCCATGCTTTCCCTTTATGCTTGGAACTCCCCTGCTCCTTGGGCACAACACAATCAGTCTTCATTCAGATCCTTCATCAAATCATGCCTCTTCTGCAAAAATGATCAATGTTAATCCACCTAAAATAATGCTACCGGTCTAATCTGTCATCATACTATCTGAGCACTGTCCTATAAAAAAGCTCTATGGGCTAGGGACTATGTTGTTCACTCAACCAGTGACATATATGGAATCTTAAACTGCATTTTGATGATCAATCTTTTGTCTCAGATGTCTGGATTACCAACATGCTTCCACAATTTATTTCAGGTCCGTTTTTAAAAATAATACAACAAACTTTGGTCCACTGGGGAAGGTGACCACAGTTGTAGCCCATATTGTGCTTTTAGCATTCACTTACCTTATTTCCCCAATCTATAATGCTCTGTTGTTCCCTTTCATTTATCTGTTTAATTCATCAACTGAATTGAGCCAATAAGATTTAGATTTACTCACTGTAAGCCATTTATCTGATTTAAGATTTTTTTAGCTGGGTGCTAAAAACATTTCAACCAGAAAAAATGAGTGGTGGGAAAATGTGAGTGTACTAATAAAATGCCCCCTTCTGCTGACCAGTAGTCCATACCTTCTTTACAGGCCTCCTCAACTGAGGTATTTCTAGGCATTAAAAACATTTCTAATGGGCTTGGAGTTAATGTTAGCAGCAGTTAACACAACGGCTGAATATTTTCTAGATTACAGTACTTTGGGACCACAATTGGAAAATGAGAATTGCCTAGTTACATATAATTTTGATTAGCTACTAGTGTCACTTAATTTATATAAGTGTATAATACTATATAATTTTGAAACTGGACTGACTAATTTCATAGAAGTGCCACAGAATTTTTCTATGAGTTTTCTGGCACAACCTCAGCAGAATGTAAGAGATGGTGTGCACCCATACAAGGGCCACTTTTCTGCATGTATATCAAAATATCAATAAAATTGTGTAGGCTTTAACCATATCCAGCAACCTTATTTGCTCCCTTTATCTTTGACCAGCCCAATTTAAAGTGGCTGCCAAGTAACTTTTGTTATACTACTGGCTTAGGGTCCTTGGGATTGCTGTATCAGAACAGAGATTTACCATGCCACTTTCCCTTCCCCATCCTAAACACATCAAGGAAGGGGCAGAGACTTGGGGCCAAGTGGAAGGGCAGATTCACCGGCAGGGATTTCCCCCTCTAACAGGAGAATTCTCTGCTGGGCATTTGTATGGACCTTTTGTACCATTTGAGAGGTGCAATGAGGGTCATACCCTGGTTTCTGAATCTGCTTCTTCATCATGTTTCCGAATCTGATTCTTCATCATGTTTCCTCTTCAGGTTGTGGTATAGCATTTAAGCTGCATGGTTTCTTCTGCTGCTCATAGGCTATGCAATGGATCCACTGGCTGTGTCTTTGTCCCCAGTGCACCCTCTGTACAGCTGCAGGAGAACTCTGTGGAGCACAGATCTGCAGCATGCTGGTAACCAGGCTCATACCTGTGTAGATGTCCTGGATTGAGGACGCTGAGCAGAGGAAATATTCTAATGTTTCAGCCTATAGAACTATACACATTTGAAGAAAGCAAAAAGGGGATTTAGTCCATTATTTTGTCATTTACTCTGGCTGATATGTAGGTAGTGTATGTATTACACACTTTGGAAATATATCCTACAGCCATCTGTTTGACTTTCTACACTGGTCCAAATCTTAATGTGGAAACATTTAAATCTGTTTTGTTTCCTGAGGTGACTTAAATCTTTCTGTAGGAACCTGGTCAGATATTGCCAGGAAGCTTTTAAGAGATGATTGTGTGTACAAAGATTTCCTTTGACACAGCATGGAGCTTTCAGATGTGAGCTAGTTTCACAAACATGCAATAATTATTGCTCACTTTGGGGTTTTTAGATCAAAGAAAGGTGTAGAATGTGAAATCATTTGCCATCCTAAAATGTCAAAGATGACAATGTATTGTACATGGGGGCAGGGAATATAAACACCTTTTCAGAATTGGTCATAAATTCTAAGTGTCTTGAATGCCTAAGTTTAGGAGGTGCTGAGCACTGGCAGCCCCCAATGAAGTCAATGAGAGCTTTGCATACTCCGCACCTCTGCAAATAAGGTCACTGGGGGTGTCTAGTCTATTCTGTTCAGGTTCTTATGCCATGCTCATTACCACACTATCTGCTTAATGCACTCCTGGAAGGCACTCAATGTGACTGTACACCCGTCATGTGGTGCGTGTTCTCTCATCCTCTTTCCCCCAGAGGGAAATGTGTCTCGGGTAGATATGCTTGGGATCTTTTTGACAAAATGTTTTTTTCCATTTAAAAAATACTGATTTTTCTAAATTGAATCCTTTTCAAGGAAAGAGACCGTGTTGGGGGAAAAAATTGAGGGGAAGGGAGATTTGTAATTTGTCAAAATGAAAAGGGATTTTTTTTCAAAAATCTCAATTTTTTTCAAATTGCAAAACTATATCCTGTTTTCCACCCAGCTCTAGTGTCAAGTTTCATATCCCAGTATAATAGTCGCTTCTGAAAATGATGACCATATCTATTAGGATATCACACATTTGCCAACTCTCTACATTTTTTATGTGTTCCCACAAGCTGCGCACATTTGTGATTGATTTCTTTTACATAAAATGATGTTAGGCAAAACTAAACTATAAAAACCCGTGATAAGTAAACAATACCACAATCTAGAACACCATAATTCCCTATCTGTAAAATGGGTTGGTTAATGATACTGACTTCCCTTTGTAAACACTTTTTTTTCACATCTGTGGATTAAAAAGCACTGTATAAGAGTGAGGTGGCACTTACTTATTTTATCTTGGTTAAGCATGAATATAATGCACTATGTATGAACTTTATTGGCTTTAGAGTCACATTACACTGAACAAATGAGCTAAAAAGATCAAATTTTAGTTTACTGTATGGCTTGTTATTTTTCAAAAAAGCTCCCCTAGGTTATTTTTCCCCATAGTGAAACAAATCACAGAATATCAGGGTTGGAAGGGACCTCAGGAGTCCAATCCCCTGCTCAAAGCAGGACCAACCCCAACTAAATCATCCAACTACATCCAAATAAATACAAAGTTGCATTCAATTTAGCCTTCTACCAAGCAATATATAGATCACAAGCACCATAAAGAATATTTTCATATAGTGAAGGTTGAGTTCCTTTTGTTCTTTCTAATGCAAATATAATATTTTAGTGGAAGCTAGCAGAGTTTTACAATACATACTACTATAACACATTATTTTTCAAAGTGAAGGTTGGGTATAAGATTTAGTTTCCTTCCTTTTTATTCACACATAAATAAAGCAGTTAACCGGCTCAGGGTTTGCTGGTTTACTTAACAAATCACCATTTCCATAAAAACAGTTACACATAAGAAAAGAATAATTAATCAGGAATAATCTTTGAGTACAAACTTGAATTTTATTTACTAATATAACAAACCATTTGAAGAGTATCTGGAGTACACTCCAGTTTGTAATTAGCTATATTTCACAATGTACCCGAGAGGTGATAAGACATTTCCTGATACCCCTAGAAAGAACAATAACTAAGGATGCCTTTGTTTTACTACAGTGTGTTAAAATGAGTGCACATATGTATGAGAAAGACAGAAGAAAATTTCTATTTGGGTAAGAATTATACTGTAACTTTAAAGAATAACCGCTTCCTATAAAGAAGAAAACAACAATATCTTTAAACCAAAAATACAACTCACTAATGTACCATCCCTTATGAATTTTGTCAAGGTGCAATAACAATGCCTACAGACTGTAAATGTAGATAGAGATTATTAATGTATTTTATTATAAAATGCAGTAAACAGTCTTGTTTTTTTATGATGCTGAGTTATTGCCATTTAGAAAAGCAAAATAACTTTGGGCTGTATGACACTGCAGCACCATTAATAGATCAGCCATCTCTAGATGGACGTTGTTCAAGGTGACCCTGTGGATCCTCTGAGAGGGAGTATGCTTCTGTTGGTAGAATTTGTCCTTTAAATATGTAGTATCAACCACATTTTGGAGTGGAAAACTTGTATCTTTGGTTAACTTGATGAGTTTAAATAGAAGTAGTAGTGATGTGTGTGTGTATATAGGTTACCCAAGTACGTCTGGCATTGGCTGAGCTGTCTGAATGTTAATTTAGCCAGAGTTAGTCATCAAGATGTGCTGTCCTGGGTTATTTTAACATCCAAGTGGATGAGGAGTCCTCTATAGTTACAATCTTGAAAACCATATGACTACCCCAGGTGATATCTGTAGGTGGCCATAGTGGAGATTTTATTTTGGGGGCCAGGATTAGCAATTTGGCAGTGAGGATTATGCCTTTCTCGTGGGCTGACTGTCTCATTCTGTATGAGGTCTGGCTCTCCATGAGACGGGATCTCTGGTGTTTAGTCTGAAATCCAACCGGTAGAACTCTGAAAGATACTGCTATTCAACGAGCATACTACTCTTTTGGTGACTTTACAGGCCAGATAACCAGAGCCCAATAACCATTTTATGTCATTGATGCTCGCGCATGTTCACTCGTAATGACCTTTCCTCCTTTGTCATTCTCTCAGGCTACCATACTTTATGATGGTGACTCTCAGTGAATGGAGTGTGAAGGGAGAAGGCTTGTGCCAGTGGCAGCAAATGTTAATTTTATCACTCCTGGCATAAACTTCAAATGTTATGCTGTGGCTGTGATAGAAATGAAGAAAGTCTTCACTGCCACCAGAGGAGCATCTGCAAGGATCTGATTGTTCACCTCTGGACACCGACTAGATATAAAGCCTTACATTTTTTTTTGCTGAAGGATTTGTTTTTTGTATTCTATGAATAGGCTTGATTAGACTCTGAATATTTTGACTGCTTGCATGGTAACAAAGCTGTGTTGGGGAACTAGTACAAAACTTCTCAGCCAGTTTTGATCACCGAGGTTCTGGAAGTTCTGCAGGACTTCTTGGCTCTGACTTGTAATCTGGACTCCGAAAAGAAGTCTTATGTAGTTGTTAAAATCTAGTAGGGATAAAACTGGATTCTTATAGAACTGTTATAGATAAACACTTCAAACTATCAGTGTTGCCAGTTTTTGCCTGGTCTCTAATCTTTTTAGGGAAGACTGTTGAATGTTGAGACTTGCCATACTGTTGGCCCTGAGATATTGCAGATGATGTGGACTCTGTTTGTTTTTCTCTGAAATCGTAGAGATAAGGGGTTGCTCATCAGTATCAAGAGCTTTCTTGATTGGTCAACTCTTCTCAGTGTAGATGTGACACTAGAAGGGATAGAAGAGGCAGTTTGAGCTGATTGCCATCATAATGTTGATGGTACTTAATTCTGCGGTAGGTCTCTTTCTTTAGACCTGAGCAATGAGTGTGTCATTTAGCTTTGCCAGTGTTTGAGATAAAGGCTAGTGGGCTGGGAAAATATCCAGAGGAGAAGGTGGTAGTCCTATATGCTCTCTTGACTGAGGGAGTATTTGCCCACCTTTTGTTATAATTTAATTCTTTTTCTTGGCCATTTATGGGATACTATCCAAAACTGCTGCCTGTGCAAGATAAATGACAGAAATGAAGAGCTTCTGTCTTCATATATAGCTTTCCAGTACATGTACTGCAATTGGAGTTGGGAAGTTAGTTTTGGTTTGACTGTGTAACAATATGTGACTGAGTGATAAGAGATGGCGCTTGAGCCAGCACTTTATTCACCATCAGCATCAATTAGATTCCCTCGAGAAGGTCTAATTGGCCAGGGATGTGCCTGACTCCTAGGCCAGATGTTATCTAGTTCCAATCAGTTACACCTGTGCCATGTCACTGATGACAGAAGCAGAAGAAAATGGATAAATTCTCATTTAGGGCTAACTTGGCATGTAGAACCATTATTACTGATAATCTTTGAAAACAAAATAAACCAGTTTGGTTTTTAGATTCTAGGTTGAATTTGAAACATTGACATGTAATATTCCTCACTCTCCTCATTCTACTTATGAAATGTAATGTGCTCACTTTACATGGGAACGTTAAGAAATGTAGAGCCCCATAATGCTATTTTTAGAGTAATTTTTCAGAGGAAAGCTACAGACCTAAACATAAGTTGTTTTACATTATGCTTATTTAACCAACAGCAGGCTAATCTTGATCTCTTGTTTTCAAATGTCTGTATTTAAGTGGTTCATAATACTGATGTCTATGGAAAAGTGAAATACTTCTCATGCTTGCTCAGATGCTTTTGAATGTAGTTAAGGTGCAGTGGAACAGCTTTCAGTGATTTAGTATATTTCTGGTTTCCTAGAGACCAAGTATTAAGTTTTTGTTAGACATTTCCTGCTATTCTTTTGAACTGTAAATACTTTTATTGTAAATTGAAAAGACCAGTGTAGGGGAGAGAGTAATACAATTTCCCATCTATTAAAATATAGACTTCAGAGTGAAGAAAAAATATGATTTTACAGAGAAATTAAGAAGCACTGCAGATGGAATTTACACTTGTCTTTCACAAAGAGACAAATTTGGAATTCTACAATCATTTTGCTTTTCTCATGATCAGCCTGAAGAAAATATCTGCATATCACTGTTAATCAAAGGCAGGTTTTGATCTCACCTTTACTGATAGAAATCTATAGTAATCCCATTAATTTCAATGAAGTTACTCAGTAGCATAAGTGAGATTGGTATCTGACCACCTGCTTTTTCTCATTTTTAGTAAACTCTTTGGTATACAAATACAGATGTTGTAATTCTTAAATAAAACTATTTTTGTTTAGCATTTGGAGTTGCAGGCTGCTAACATATAGGGCACTTACAGCCCCTGTGAACGCTGTTTTTGAGGATCTGATGTTTATAGCCAGACACAGCTGATTTTTTTTTTTGCGGGGGAGGGGAGATGTGGAATTACACAATCTAGTTAATGTAATCTCCGCATGCCAGTCTGAAGAAGTAGAGGACCACCAACGCAGAAGACAAGTGAAGACAACTTTTTCCTCAAATCTGGCCTGCTTTGAAATGCAATATATTACATAACAGCTGTGGCAAAGACATTAACCAATTTTAAATACAGATCTATCCATAATGTTTTCCATGCCTGAAACACCACCTGTAGCCTATGTTTATACACATTAATTTTGAATAAAAAGCAGTCGTTGGGCTTGATTCATCCCCACTAGTGCTGGGGAGAGCAGATTGCAATCTGCTGCGCTTCAGAGGGCAGGTGTTTGCATTGCTACTGTCCCACAGGGGTTCTGTAAAGGAAGAGCAGCTTTCAATTGTGGTTTGGGCTCTACAGGAGCTAGTAGAGAATGCATCAAGAATTTTCGGAATCTGCATGCTCCATGAGTGCTGAGAGCATGGACCCTTCCAAGCTCTGCCATCTACTCTTGAGGTTGCTCTGGTACCAGCTCTTGTCATTAGCATGCATTTTGAGTGATCTTGTGACCTTGTTCCAGGCAAACCTTTCAGTCTGGGGAATATTGCACCTTCATGACACCAGGGACTAGTTTAACTTAAGGCGAGTCAAACTTGTTTGCAGAAAATCTTTAGGCAACATACTGGACGCAGGGGCATATTTAGGCCTTGTGGCCCAGTCATTCTAGTATCAGCACAGGCATAGTGGATATGCCTATTCTCCAGTGCAGATTCTCTTTCACCTTGTCCTACAACACCCAATTTCAAATAATTTCTGTCCACGTCAGCCTTTTTCTTCAGTACAGATCTCTTAATGGCCTCTTTATCCATCCTGTAAATGACCTGTGCTGGATCGGGCAAAAACAACAAGACAATCGGGGAAGCTTTCAGCATCCCAAGTACCCTAGGTCATTTTTGTCCCTGACAGGATCTATGAAATAAGTGTAATTGTGGAACAGAAGGGCAATGGCAGAATGGCACCTTTTCCAAGACCTTTACAAGGTTTCCACACATTTTGCACCTCAGCCTTCAGTCAGTTCTTCAGGAAGACTGCAGTGATGTGTGTCCTTCAGATGCAGAAAGTCTGAAGGTGCAGCTGTTTATTTTTGTTTTTGTTTTTTTTTTCTTTTGAATGTTTGACATACTCACAATGGGTGTGCTTTTTTCTTGAAAATAAATGTTGTCCAGTTTACAGAATGAGATTTTTTTCCCCCTACAGATTAGCTGTGAGGCCTGACTTGATCCTGTCAAAAGCTCCATCTTCAAACGCTCTCCCCTTATGGTGGAGTGATGGCTCTCATCAGAGCTGTTCTCTGCTGGAGAGAAGGGGGCTATAAAAGGGAAGGTATTCAAGAGAAATCCCTTTCTCATAGTCAAAAAATGGTTAGTGTCTGATTAATAGTGCTTCATCCTGAAAATCCTCTATGTGGGAGTCTACATTTTGCAGTATATTCTGTTCAGTCTTTCATCATTGTGGGCTTTAATACATAGATGGATTTATTACAAATATTAAGAAGAATACTTACAAAAAGGTGTTATAGTCAATAAATAAGGGAATTGAGGATAAACATGATAAATGTTATTGCCCTCTATATAGTACCAAAAATCCTGGTTTGCATGGATTTTAATCCAGATAATATAATACTTTGCGCAAAGAGCGTATGGTGATGTCCCTCCAAGAATCTCATACCACTTTAAAAAGTGGTTAAATATGATGAGCCCCATTTTACAGAGGGATGAAGTAATACACAGAAGAACTTTCCCAAGGAAACACAATGAACCCAAGTGAGAGGTTAGGGGACTTCGGTTCCACCAATACTTGTAGCATAATGCTTCATCCATCTGCCTTGAAGAGTTCCAAGGCTCTGGAAAAAGAAACAAAATATTGCTGGTGTTTTGCTATGCTGTACAGTACTTGTGATTTAAATTGGTATGCAACTTATGCTTATAAATGTTTAGGGCAGTATTTTGAAGCTTGCAACAAAAATTAATAAAATCTTGACTGTGTGCTGCCTCAGGTCACTACAAATATAGCTGAAATAGCCTAGCCATGACAGTAATATGGGGTAGGGGAGATGAAAGTGATCAGATGTCCTCCACATATGTGCTACCCCCATAGTGGTTCTCAATCTTTTTTCCATTTCAGAATGTCCCCTATTCTGCCTCCCACCAAATCCTGTTTCTCATTTAGTAGGATAGGATGGGGAGTGTGGTTGCATTACTACATCACCATGCTTACTGGTGGTACAAAAACTGATAGTCAGGTTACCATTCCTATGGAAAAGAGAGAGAAGAGATTTGTGGGTTTTTTGTTTTACCTTTTTCCTTTTAATGATATTGTCATCAAAACTTCTTCTGGGTATGTTGGGAATAATTGTATTTTGCATTAATATGTTACACTAAAGAACACTTCCTTTTTCCATAGATGCCAGCCAAGATATGCTGGTAGGAGAAGGACTATTACTTTAAAATATTTCAATGACCACCTCTTGCATCATGGTAATTAAGACTGTCATAACATCTTATCTTTTAAAACTGCCTGCTAATCAATGAGTTATCTGTGTATCCGATGTGTGCTCTCCAATAAATGGCATTGCTGAAACTACAATTTTGCATGACCTGCTATGCCATATTAACATGGAGCAAGACCTTGTTGTTGTTTATATAATTAAGGATTACTTGCTAATTAAATGCTACCAGAAGTCGAGTACTTTAGGAGAAGGAGGGTGAGTGGGGATGGAATTTGTGTACAAATTGGAGAAAATGACCGGATCAGCCAATGAAAGTAAGGCAGACAGAACTGACCAGGAGACGTCATTAAAGCTGCTACAAGGTAAGAGTTAAAGTGGTAAATAAGTGAACAAAGGAAAATGTAATTGCCATAAGAGAAAGAGCTGACCAAAAGGAACAGCAGGCTGGGAATTTTATCTCTTGATTCTCCAGAAAGGGAGAGTTAAAATACAGATAGTCTGTTGCTATTGTGTCTACTTTGGAAATGTCAAAATGAATGGTTTCAACATTATAAAAATGAAACATTTTGATTTTTCAGGCTATATTCACAAGGGCATCAGGGGAGAAAGAAGAGGGTGGTGATCAGACACACACACACACACACACACACACACACACACACACACACACACACTCCATGGTTAAGACATTCACTTGGGAGTGGGCAGGGCCGGTGACGGGGGTGCTACGGGTACAGCTGTAGCGGGGGCCCCCCCGACTTTAGGGGGGCCCCGGTACACAGCTGTACCCATTGTCGTCCCCTCTTGTCGCCAGACCTGGAGAGCGGGGAAGGGGCGGGGAGGCGGCGCGGCTCTCCCCCGGACGAGCGCGCGTGTCCCCGGCAGGAGCAGTGAGCCCGGCCGGCGGCAGCGGCGCACTCTGGGGGGAGAAAGGGCAGGGAGGAGGGGGGAACAGCAAGGGCGGCTCACGTCGCTCCCGGGCTCTTGCTCCCGCTGATGCCAGCTGTCAGCTGGGGGGGGGGAGCACCGGCTGGAATGGGGGGGGGGGTGTGGAGGCCGGCTGGGCTTCCTCCCCCAGCTGCTGTCAGCTGGGGGGAGGGGAGCGCTGGCTGGGCTGGGGGGGGGGGCAGCCGCTGTTGGCTGGGCTGGGGGGGCCCGGCTGGGCTTCCTCCCCCAGCCGCTGTCAGCTGGGGGGGGGAGCGCTGGCTGGGCTGGGGGTGCCGGCTGGGCTGGGGGGGGCCCGGCTGGGCTGGGGGCCCCCCCCAAACTATCAGAGTAGGGGACCCACAAATTTCTGTTGCCGGCCCTGGGAGTGGGAGACAATCTTGTGCAAGGTCCTGAACTCAGGTCTTCCTGGCCTGTTAGTGGAAGTGAATAGTAGTTCAACTCCTAG
Source organism: Sternotherus odoratus (assembly GCA_032164245.1). NCBI lineage: Eukaryota > Metazoa > Chordata > Testudines > Kinosternidae > Sternotherus > Sternotherus odoratus. The sequence continues at coordinate 60,930,305 of JAVMKO010000004.1, forward strand.
TGGAATGTGGGCCCAACAACGAGAGAGTTGCCACTGACTTTAGTTGGATCAGGATTTAATATGGTAGCACAGCTTCCCTGGTGTTGTTTTCATTCTGTATTTGGGAGCAACTTTGGATTGAAATAACATGAATAATTGACACATGTAGAAAGTAGCAGAGACTATGGGTGTGGCAAGAGGCTTCTATGGTCTCCTCTTTTCCTGCTGCCAGTGATTTACTTTTTAAAGGCACTAAATGTTAAAACAAAAAATATTGCATATCTGTAAGCACTTCCTTTTGATAAAGTATACAAGTGTCATTTGAAACAAAGTGAACTCTATGATTGATTAAATAGAACTTTCCACTGAATATGTTTGAGTCAAGGCCACTTTAAAAAAAAAAAATCAGAGCCAGGGAAACTACAGTTTTAACTGACTTTCCTCATAACAAATGATGATTCCAAAGATGGCCTAACAGAAGAGAACTAGTGTGACCAAGATAGTGCTAACTTTAAAAGGGGCATATCATGCTACTGACTTTACAAAGAACTCACTATTGCAGATATTAGTAAATAGAAACTTTTGAAGAGACGTTATCTACTCTTAAAGTACATGGTGATGATGACAAAAGAGTAAACTTTCTCACACAAACAAGATGCAACAGCAAGTGCTCTGTCACTCTAATTTATACATTTCCTTACATTTTGAAATAAACACCAAAGAGGTAAAGAATACACAATATAACCACTTTTCAGTACCATTCTAATATTAAATAGACTATAAAGATATAACCAAATTTTCCAGTATTGTTGTTAAAATTCTGATATAAAAATGTAGCAACTGTTACAATTTTTCATTTCCTGTATCAAAATCAAAAGTCCTTGAAAATATTCAAGAATATGAGCTGCAGAAACAAAAACATGTATACAAATTAAGGACCATCCTTGTTCAGCACTTACAAGTGAACATAGTTTAGCAATTGGCAAAATACATAAGATCCCAGTCTCCTCTAATTTATATAGGCAACAAAAGGGTTAAGGGTGAAAGGCCAGTTATATTACCTGGTTGCACCTACTGGGTGGGCTAGCCTTAATTAAAGATGAAGCTCAGCTGACGAAGAAACTAGGTGCTGACTATAAAAAAAGGAAGCATAGATTAGGAGGAGGCTGCAGATGGCACTCCACAAGGGAGCATCATCAGCCCTAACTTATTCAACATAATGGCAAACAACCTCCTGAAAAGGATGAGTGCAGGAATGGACATTTCCTTTTCCTTTTTTTTTTTTGGGGGGGGGAGGGGGGCAGATGACTGTGCCATATGGGTTAAAGTGAGAAACCAGGAAATAGCTGAGAAGCAAGTTGATGAAGCACTTAGGAAAAATGTGGACTGAGGAAAGATGGGCCTTCTAATTTTCAGTTCTCAGAAATAAAAGAACAATATTCGCTAAAAGGAAAACTAAAATAGACTTATCTCTCTATATGGCCAGTAAATATTCCAAGTCAATAACCAAATACGTATTCCTGCAAGCTAACATGGAAGGATCAAATTGAAAATTCTGTAGAAAAATGTGAAGGTAAAATCAGCCTACTTAAGTGTTTACAGAACCAGCTGGGATGCAGCTAACAGAGCAGTAATAAGAACAGTTTTTGAGTATGGATGCCAAGCATTTATTTCAGCAGAAAAAATGAAACTACACATGCTAGACCCAAACAAAATGCAAACATTGTCCATTGCATGGGTGCCTTTATCATGACCACTTTGTGTACAGTATAATGCATATAGCTGTTGGTGAAATCCCTGTTGCATTAAAAATTAAATTATTGGTCTTTACCTTCTGGGCAAAAGTTATAGGAAACATGAAAGATGGAAACACTAAACAAATATGTGGAGAATCCTGAGAAGTCAATAGACAGCATAGAGCGTGGGGAAGCCCTATAGGGATATGAATGCTGTCTTAACTGGTGTTTTCCTGGATTTTTATTGTTGTACTGGTAAAGACTGCTAAATTGCATTTCTACTCAAAGTTAATGAAGTTTTTTCTGTGGTATATTTAGACTGCAATATTCAATGCCTCATCTTCACTAGCTAGGAGTTCAGTTTCTGAGGTCAAGGAAACCCTGGTTCAGTTATAGACCCTAACAAAATAAATACAAAAATAAAAAACTTTGCTTCAAGCACTTTCTTTCAATCATCACAGGCACATTTCTTTGATATTTTAATGACCATTTCCTCCTTAGTTCACTTTTAGTTGTTAGTGCATGAAGGAGCTGTCATTTGGGAAGCATCTGTCTGTCTACCATAGATCAGAACTTACCAATGTACAGTTGTCTGGATTGGATATCAGGTTTAACAAGACTGTGTCGGAACATTAATAAAGTCAAGAAAGCTTAAGGAATCATTTTGGTTTTTTGCTATATAATGACAAAATCTGGCCCCAGATGGTAACTTGAATAATGTGGAATCAAAATGATGTCCTGGAGTGTCATTGAAATGTTAAAATTCTTTTGAGCGCGTTTAAAAGGTTTTTGTTCCTCTCTAGCTGATATCACTAGTTGGGAAAATTTGTTTACTACACACAGTAGCCTAAACATTTACTTGTGATTTGAGCTTTACCTTAAATATTTAAACACTATGAAGAAAATTACCATGGCTGGGTCTGGACTGTAGTAAATTTTAACATAGAAAATAAGAAATATAGAGATGCTATATATTCTAGTCACTATTTAGAAGAAGAAATGCAAACCATTCCATATATCATACGAAAGAATACAATAGAAAACATCTTCAAAAGATAACAGGTCAATCTATTTGAACTGCTCTCACAAAAAGATTAGGACCTTGAATATGCAGTTAGTGGAAAACCTACCTCCCAGCAGTGGACACTGCCATGTTGTTTTCTATCGTTCTTCAGAATAATCTGCCAAAAAGGGTAAATATTTCTGAGAATAATGGGCTAAATTCTGTCCTGATTTACATCCTGTGTAATTCTGCTTGAAGTCAGTGGGATTAGACAGAGTGAATGCCACTCCTCAGCTCCTCTAAAGATCTTGCCAACTGTTGTTGCTTTTAAGTATATGGAATGTATACGTGTGATGCATTCTCTACAGTTGACATGTTCTAACTGCATATTTATTGAAAATACAAAACCAGTTGTACTACATTGGGAAAGATTGGCAGATTTTTTAAAAAATTTTTCACTGATAATATAGATGTTTGTTTTAAAGCTCTTTTTATGTTTTTTTTATCCAGTTAAATTTTCAGTTACAATGGAACTATGGGAGGAGCATAAGATAATTAGTTAATGACCATAGACACAGATTTAAAAAGTCAAAGCTTTATAAACCAATTGTCGACATCTCTTGTAAAAATATACAAAGTAAATATCCTTAAATAAACAAATAATTTCTGTTTTTACTATTCATTCACTAGTCCATTTGTAACAAGCCTAATTCAAAAGTCTAAATCACTGGATTGTGGCTGTAATAAGTACTCAAGATGCCTTTTTATTACTTTGCCTGTCAGTGAATTTTCTTTTCATCAGTTTGTGTATGGTAAAATAAAATTGGTTAGTCTCTAAGGTGCCCTAAGTGTTCCTTGGGTTTTTTGTTTGTTTGTTTGTTTGTTTGCTGTAGTTTCTTAGGGACTAAAGATGGCTCTCCTTCATCCCCATCATAGTTCCTGATGATATAGAGCAGAATTTAACCCTCAGTATTCAAGCTAACATGCAGAAGATCATCCGGAGTCATATTCAGGCAGCATACAAAGCACAGTCACCATCTTGTTTCTGTACATCAGATTTCACATTTGCATGATACGATAATTTCAAAGTTGAGCGACTTGGGAGTTAGTCATTCATCCATCTTGTTGCAATTTCGTGTGTGTTTTGTAAAATGTCCTTCCCCCAATTCCCAGTCCTTTCCCACACAATGCTGTATGTGTCATTTTACTCTTTGTTTTGGCTATGGTCATGGCAGAGCAATTAAGCTAGGAATATTGCCAAATATGTTTTATATGGATATATATTTGTATTACCTCTGGCTCACATTTCTTGGGATATGAGAGTGATAATCTTTGTCTCTTGAGGTTGTAGATGAAATTAATCTTGACTGCAAAGCTTCATAAAGCTGTGCAATAGACTTCTGGACAAAATATCCAAGAACGAACATGGTGGTATGAATCTGGTCCAGCCACAGAGATTTTCAAAGGTTCCTTGGAAACCACAAAATGATTACATGAGAGTGGATGTTGTCAATCTGTAATATTTAGTCCATGCCTGGGGAACTGAATGACTCTCTCTGTATTTAGTTTTGAAGGCTACAATTTCATGTTGGCCTGTTGACCAAGAAAAGCAGTACATGAGGCTCTGGTTTTATGATTTTAAGAAGTCTGAGGGAGGTCTATACCATTTCTAGTGTAAAGAGATGGGCAAAACATTTGGGTTTTGATTAGCAATTTTTTTTGTTTTCCTTTTTGCTATGAAATTCATTCTCCAAGTTTTTCAAAATAAATAAATCTTAGTGTAATATACTTGCTCAATACATTTGGATGTAATTTAATTCTGGAATGAATTTAATGAAAGTGTATTAACATATAAACCTTTTTTCTTAAGGTTTGGGTAGTGTAGTGGTCTGGCATGATCAATAAGATAGCAGAGGAGAGGAAGGCAAACAGATGTGTAAGCCAGTGTACAAAATAAATTAAAAGAAAAGACCTCTAGGCATTCAAGAGGAGGGGAACATGACCAGTAGCCTGCCCAGAGAGGGAGGCAAGAGGATATGGCTCCTGAGAAGGGGAAAAAAACTTAACATCCAAGCTGGGCAAGGAGCAAAATGATTGTGTGCTCATTTATCAGCCATGACGATGGCACAGATTTCAAAATGTTTTCATATATGCTCAACTAGCCAATTGTAAGGAGTAAAATGAAACTCTTTAGTATTTTCCAGCTCAACAAGTGATAGAGTGTGTGCTTTGTAATAGTCTCGGACTTTGCATCAGAGATCAGCTACGAAGGGCCAGATTATAGTTTTACTTTATACACCCATGCAGGAGCAAACATTACATCCTATGCTACTACAATCTTTCATCATTTGCCTTCAGTCCTCTTAGTCTGGCATGACTTTTATAATCTTCAGACCTCTCTCCTCCCCCTCTCCCTTCAGAGCAGTTGGAAAGTGTTTTCCCATTGTTTATTAAAGAGGAGTGTGGAAGTACTAATACATGTTCTACTCTAAATAGCCTTTTCTCCCAGTAAGATTAAAAATCAATTGGCATTGAAAGAAGTATTTTTCCTATTTTTTTTTTTAAAGTGAGTTGGGCCTGAATATAGAAGAATTTTTTTGCATTTATATTTCTTTAAATCAATGGCAAAAATTACATAAAACATTCAAGGCCATTTTGACTTTTGTTAGTGATTACAATATTTTCAGAGGCCCTGAACACCTGTTTCCAAATACATTAATGGAAGATGAGGACTCAGTACCTCTTGCAAATCAAGTTGGTAGCGTCTGTAGTGAAAGCCAGCAACGGATTTCGCTATTCTTATACCAGTTTTACCACCTATCTATACATTAGATAAATATGAACTACTATTTCATTTCTTAGGCTGACATATATTTATTTTTATTCTGTTTTTTCCCCTCTGACAGTGCAGTATAACTGTTGAAAAGAAAATCTAGTCAATGAATTTATTTTAAATTGGTTTTAAAACATCTGTATGTGGTGATAAAACACAGAACTTTGAAAATGTAGTTTTGGACACTGGGTGGCCCCTTGTATTTACAAACAAGCATAGATATCTTATAATTCACTTCACACTGGCTAATCAACAACTCTGAACACAAAGCAGTACATTTTTCTGACTTCTCATTTTCATAAGGCCTTTTGATCAATGTTGGATGCTGCTTTAGCTACCATTTATATCCTGATTCATGGCTCATATCTCACATTGTTCTATGTACTTAATTCCTTAGAATTTTATATCCAGTGACTTTTATTCTTTAAAACTTTTAATTTGTATTTTTAAAGGATTTTTTCCCAATGCCTGTCCATTTTGAATTGATATTTATGAAATTAATAGTTAAATAGAGGTATTAATTGAGGAAGCATCCATCCTTGAATAAATTGTAATAGGTGACTTTGCATTCATAATTAATTTCACTTATGTCATAGTTGTAAATAAAATATTGGTTTTAACCTAAAATATTGTAGGTTAAAGCACAATTACCTACAAAATATCTGTTCATGTTCTAAATATTTTTAGATTCATGATACACAAGTATATCAAAAGTACTTCCATTCTGAAAGATGCATTGTCTTTGTCAAGTCACAGGCATCAAATGTTCTATAGGATTATTTAATGGAACAGATTCCCAAGAGGGACTTGCATACTAAACTGCCACTATAGGCTGCTGAGCCCAACATTTTAAGGTATGTCTATGTCTATACTTAAATGGCTACAGTGGCACAGTTGTAGTGCTTCATTGTAGACACCACCTCAAGAAGAGGAGTCCTTACGCATCATGGGCATTCACAAAACACCTCCTCCGTTGATGTCTAATCCTGTAAGCATCTGAATTCCCAAGGTCCCTAAGATTCTGCTGGTGAGTATGCGCACAGCTACTTCAGTATTGATATGCACCTTGAGCACCTTGCTGCCAAACTCATGCCTAAGCCCCAGTGGGATTCACAAAGTACGGTCTCCCTTGTCTATTTTGCCTATGGGGTCCAATCTGGTAGAGCTCAGAGGCTGCCTTAAAACATAAAGTCCAAAATGGATCTACGTATCTATTGGATCAGGCCCCATGCAAAATAGAAGAGGTGGTGATGGTGGTGGTCCCTCTGTTACCCAACAGACCAGTGGATAGAGTACTCACCCAGGATGTTGGAGACCCAGAGTGAAAATCCCTCCTCTGATGCACAGTAGAGCCCCACCTTCCAAGTGAGTGCCCTAATAATGGGGCTATGGGTACTCTGGGGTGAGTTGTTCTCACTTTCTCTCCTGTCAAAGATATTCCACTTTGTAAAAAAAAAAAAAACTTAAATATTTATCTTACCCCATATCACCAACTATGTGTGCAACATCTGAAACTTAATATGGTGATGCATGTCTCAGACATATTTTCAATTAGAAGCTGTTGACAGCTGATAAGTTAGAGTAGCCCTGAGACCTCTCTAAATTATGCAGCCTAGCAATTGTTTCACTTTGGACTGTGAGGAGTATAACAGTACCTTGATCCACATTTCTACGTTCCTCCTACCTCCGCTGCCACCAGGAGCAGTGATGGAGTACAGTTCAGGATCAGTACTTGGGCTTTTTTTAATGTGGAAAAAACTTTTTTTTTATCTTAAAACATGCAAAAAATTTTTTATCTTATTACTTTTTTTGAAAGCAAAAATATTCTGAATAAATGGACAACTGTATGGTTGGAAAAACTTAATTTACATAAAGGTTTCAGACAAGATGTAGAAGCAGATTTTTATGCTAAGTTATAGTTCTTAGCAGCAGGAACATTCATGGGAACAAAGACTATTAATGTGGGGACTGAGGGCTGATGCTTTCTGTTATCACAACCGAAATATGTTGATGAGCAACAAATAGAGTATAAAAGCCATACGAGTTTGAACAAAGTGCATTCCTTAATTCTTGGTTCATATCAAGATCCTACATGCATGCAAACTTTTGCACAGATTAAATCCTATTTCCTGTGTGCCTGTCTTAAATAGGGCTAGAATTGGAAAAACAAAAGTAAAGATATTCTCTCAACCTCTGCTCATAAACCAGGCTTGGCATGTTTCAGTTACACCAGCATTAGTTAGGCTCCCTAAAATTAAAGAGGAAAATTTATTTTAAAATGAAAGTCTCATAAGGCCAGATCCAAAGCCCCTTGAAGTTCATGGGAATATTTTAATTGACATTGCGTGGTTTTAGATTAGACTCATAGACCCATTTTTCTTTTTTATTTGGCTATTTACTGTTGTTGCCCAACTACCTACATTGGTCTGGGACTCTTCTGGGCTGGTGCTGTTGTTGTATCCAGTGGAATGGATTAAACTATTGAACAATAAAACTGGCTGATAACTACCCAAAGCCATACTTTCTCAATTGAAGCCTGGTCTCTCACTGAGGTTGCCTGATCCAAATCTGTTTTCCTGCATGGCTTGCACCAGTGAGGCTTCAGTGCCCCTTGACACTGCACCAGGTTTAGCTCCTCCATGCTGAGGTTTTGATACTCCTGGGCCTCTGCTGAACATGACTCACCCTTGGTGACTCTTAGGGCTGGTCCCCACTACCGGGGGGGGATCGACGGCAGATACGCAACTTCAGCTACGTGAATCATGTAGCTGAAGTTTGCGTATCTGCAGCCGACTTACCTGCTGTCCTCACGGCGATGGCAGTCGGCGGCGCGCTCCCCCGTCAACTCCCTTGCACCTCCCGGCAAGCTGGAGTTCTGGAGTTGATGGGGGAGCTGTGGGCGATCAATTTCTCGTGTCTTCACAAGAAGCGAGAAATGGATCACCAAAAGATCGATCGCTACCCGACGATCTGGAAGGTAGTGAAGACCACATCTGCGATGCTTCCAAGCTCTTATGGGTTTTGCTTGCTCTTAGTGCAATATGTCTAATTCCCCCTTTGGGATTGGCAAGCTTGTTGGTTTCCCAGTTGCTGTGGCTTGAGGTTGCTACTTGTACAGTTAATCCTCCTATGTTATTGGTGCATTGCTGTTCCTGCCTGTGTCTGATGCCCTTTTGGGCAGAAATGCTTGTTACTGCTGCATTACCTAACAATGGCAGGAGCCAAGCCCAGGGGACCTGTGGAAGTGTCTGGCTCCTACCAGAAGCAGTTGGTAGTAGCGGATGAGGTCAGTTTCTAGTGACCCATCAGATAGGTCAGTTATGTATGTTTTTAATAACACTGGGCCTCTGATTGGCCAGAGGTGTGGTTGACAATAGAAGATGGCTGCTGAATGGGAGCCAGACAGGAATTTGGCTCAAGGAGTGAAGTAAAGTATCAGTTGGCCAAAAAGAAGTGGGTTTCCTCTTAAAAGTTGCAAACAAAATAGGTACTCTGTGTTATAAAGGAAATGTTACAATATTTCAAAATCTGTATCCCCCTGATATAGGAGTTGTAGGAAATGGAGCTCAAGGTATTAGAAACAGCTGCTTATCAACAAACTGTATTTACTAATGTGAACAAATGTAATGACTCTTACCTTGGTAATCAGTGGAAAGTGAACCAGAAGGCCTCCAGAGCTAAATCATGGACCTTTATAATTTGAACTACTATTCAAGGACTACAATTCCTAAATGTGAGCTGTAGCAGCCCCATCCACCTGGAATCAAACACAAAGAAGGATATGTAATATACATTGAATAGTGGGTTATTAAAATATCTTGAAAATGTTTAGGGGTCTAATTATGCTGAATATTCACTGTGCATTTAAATAGATGGCCCACACAACCAGTCCTTTTTCACCTGTTCTCTTATCAATGAGCATTAGAGTACTGGGTTCTCATTTAGCCATTAAATGGTTTCTACACTCTTAAGGTAGGCATTTTCAACAGGAAGTAGGAGGTGGTATGCCATATTAGGGTCAAGAAGCATTTACCTAAGTATGGTGCACTTTATTGAAATCAGTGGTGCACTTTTTTGAAACCAGTGAATGACCTTTTATGTAATATACTAGTTTTATTAATGCAGCTAGAAGATTTAGACCACTACCTTGTGTACCTGAAACATGTAGTACAAACCTCAGTATTGACAATATGTATTTAGAAAACAGCAATCCCCATACAATGTATCTGCCAATGCAATTTAAAAAAAAATGAATGTTGTCAAGTTGGTATTGTACAATCGGATTCAGTATTTAAGGATTTAAATTTTGTTTTTGTTTGTTTTATTATGAATCAATCTTAATCTTGTAACAACAAACCAAAATGGTTTGTTTTACCTTTTGTCAAGTTTACAGTTCTTTAAACCAATGATACATGTTTTAGCATTTATTTGACTCTCTTTATTTATTAATGACAGTCCTGTGGCACCTTAAAGACAAACTAAAGTATTGAAGCATAAGCTTTCGTGGGCTAATACCCACTTCGTCGGATGCATGCAGTGGAAGTATCCAGGGGCAGGTATAACTAGGTAGACAACAACCAGGTTAGAGATAACAATGAGGCTGAACCAGCTTGTTATCTCTAATCAGGGAAGGTGAGGTATTCCTCTAGCAGCTGAATAGGAGGTGTGAACAGTGAGAGAAGAGAAACTGCTCTTGTAGTTAGGTAGCCACTCCTAATCCCTATTCAATCCTGAGTTGATTGTATCAAATTTGCAAATGAATTGTAGCTCTGCAGTTTCTCTTTGCAGTCTGGTTTTGAAGTTTTTTTGCGCCAGTAGGGTGACTTTTAAATCAATAATTGTGTGCAGGGAGGTTGAAGTGTTCTACAGGTTTTTGTATGCTGTTATCTCTAACCTGGTTCTTGCCTATCTATTTATACCTGCCCCTGGATACTTCCACTGCATGCATCCGATGAAGTGGGTATTAGCCTATGGAAGCTTATGCTTCAATACTTTAGTTAATCTTTAAATTGCCACAGGACTCTTTTGTCACTTCTGCAATTCCAGACTAACATGGCTACCTCTCTGATTCTTTATTTATTTATTAATGTACATCACACACAAAAATGCAATGTTTTAAAAGACTGAATAATGGAAAGTTGCTGTAATTACTTGATGAATTTGGCAGTCATACCTACAATGCAGAAACAATCCTGTAACTGTATGCTATTCTCCCCCCCCCTCCACTGACTGTGACTAAGAGGGAGTGTTCTCTTCTTCACAATAAGAGGAAATCTCATTTGTTAGATGAAGACTTTTTAGATTATCTTCGTAAGCACTGCTTAAAGACAAATCACAATGCCAAACATTGGTTTAATGGGAAAAATATGACTGAACGTGAGAAAAATGTACAATTTGATAATATGAAGATGATTTTCTTCATCACTCTTATGTAACCTATTTTAAAAAAAAATATTGGTAAAGAAATCCGTTTTCTTTGTTGAACTGAGTCCAAAGTCCCCCCAGTGTGTTTTCAAGAGGCTTTTCATGTTTCATCTTTATACTACACTGGAACATTTAAATGATTCTCTATCAGCAACACTGCAGTGAGTTTGACCGTTCCCTCTTCACCCTTGTCCAGAGTAATCCATTTTGTTCCTTCTAACAGTTTAAAATACAAGGGGGAAGATTAGGGGAGTTGGATCTGATATCTGCATCCCTGATCCTATACCAGGGGTGGGGAACCTACGGCCCGCCAAAGCCTTCCATCCGGCCCGCGTGCATCCCTGGCCGGCGACTCTCCCAGGCGCTTCCCGGCCCCTTTGCCGAACGTGGAGCCGCCCCCCTCCTGGCGGCCGGGGGCAGCTCTGTGCTCGGCGAAGAGGCCGGAAGCGCCTCGGGGAGCCGCCGGCCAGGGATGTGGGGGGGCGGCTCTGCGCTCCGGCCGGCAGGCGGTTGTGGCTCCACGCTGGAGCCGGCAAGCGCCTGGGGGAGCCGCCGGCCAGGGACGCGCATGGGCCACCAGGTGGGGGCAGTTCAAACCTGGGGGGGGGGCCCACCGGCACCGCGGGGAGCTGACGGTCAATGGGGTGGGGAGGGGGAGGCCGGGGGGGGCGAGGTGTGGGTGCAGGAGGGAAGGAGGCTTGGTGGGGGGAGGCTGGGCTGGGGGGGGGTCAGGCATGAGGGGGCAGGAGGCTGGGTTGGGAGTGGGGAGGAAGTTAGCTTCGGTGGGGTGGGCCGGGCCAGGCAGGGGTGGGGGAAGAAAAGAAGTTAGATGGGAGGCTGGGCGGGGGTAAAGGAAGATCACCCCCTACACCCAGGCTGATAGCGGGAGCTGCCTGGGGCAGGCGGAAGGACCCCGGCTGGCAAGGGGCCAGCGGGGAAACCCCAAAGCAGTGCAGGGCAAAGCACTCCGCTTGCCACTGCTTTGGGGTTTCCCCCATGGCCCCTTGCCAGCTGGGGTCTCAGCTCTGGTTGCCAGCCTGGGCTTCCTCAGGGTGGAGGGGGGAGCGGCCTGCGGGTGGGGGGAGGGGAGCGGCCCACGAAGGACATTATAAATGTCCAAATGGCCCTTGGCACAAAAAAGGTTCCCCACCCCTGTCCTATACCATTGCAATTTATGGGAAGTTTTCCATTCACTTCACTGAGCATAGGATCAAACCCCGAGTGACTAGGAAACATGCCCATAAACTTTGTGAATTACTGTGTTAGAATATAATGGAAAAAATAAGGGATAAGCAATGTTTCTCAGCTATGCTTGGCGGGCTTATTTCTAAATGAAGATATAAAGTAATAGTTTCTGTATCAAATGTATCTGATCGGATGGATCAGATACATCAAATGTATCTGATGATAGGTCCCTATCCATTCAGAGTCTATGGTTCTCTAAGATGACCAAAATATTTCAATGTAGTTTTTGTAATATATTATCTTTTTCAATTGTTGTTCATTTTTCACATGGCTAACTAAGCTATGTAACTGATGCAATTCTGTAAAGAATCACACCAAAGCTACTATCTAAATGTATCAATATTTTCTATCTGGCTACAGGCACATTAAATTTAAAAAATTACATGGAGGAAGGGTGTTCATTTTTAAAAGTCACAGGAGTAGAAACCAGAAGGCTGGGGTTCCATTCCTCGTGTGCTCTTGAAAAGTCATTTATCCTCTTTGTGACTTAATTTCCTATTCTGTAAAATGGAGATAATTATTCTTATGACAAGGTATTAACTTCTTAATGCTTGTTAAGGATTACTTTAATAATGCTTGTTAAAGCACGTTATGATCCTGGGCTGGAAGATGCCATAAAATGCAAAGTACTATTTTTAGTATTGGCTTTTGTGGAGGTTGGTTTACAGCATGTTTTGCCCAGTCATGTGACACAGGGTTTTCTAGAGTACTGTGACCCATTTGGATAAAATAGAACAAAAAGAGGAAATATTGTTCTATAGCAGATGTAAAAATTGAAGCAATACAATAACAATCTTCTAGTGAAACATTTTTATAAAGTTGATTAACTTTTATTTATATGGCAATATTTCAGCTATCACTACCCTCATTCCACAACGTTACAATAGGAAAATCTATTTAAACTCCCATTTTATTCCGGGCGACTCAAATGAATTCTCAAAGGTGTGACTTTGTGGCATCTTCTTAAAATGGGAAGAAGTAGAGAATTAAGCACAGAATTGCATGCGTGATAGATAATGTGATTTATGGGATTAAGTGTTCTGCTGGAGTGTTGTGGGTGGATGAAACTAAACACACTCTTAAAATAAGGATTACAGAACATAAAAGTGCCATACAAATATAGGACAAAATATCACCTGTGGCCATACATTTTGTTGATGAGAAACATGAGGTTACATCCAACGGGGCTTTTTTGGAATGCAGCATGTGGGAAAGCAAAGTAGAACTAGTGACAAGAAAACAGAAGAAAATCCTGTGCGCTCCTTGAAGGGCAGTTACTCGGTGGGGAATACATACTACATTGAGAAGGGCTGTGAAATGGAAAGAAGAATGTTGATCCATTACCCCTGGAGGAAAAGAGTAGGTAATAGAATAAGAGTGTAAAGTGGACTAACCTTGTTACCTCCTACCTGGTTCTTGCCTACTTATCTATACCTGCCCCTGGACACTTCCACTGCTTGCATCCGACGAAGTGGGTATTAGCCCACGAAAGCTTATGCTTCAAAACTTTATAGTTAGTCTTTAAAGTGCCACAGGACTCTTTGTTACCAGTGTAAAGTGTGTGTCCCAGACACACACACACACACACAAATCAATCCATGTAAAGATGGAGTTAAATTTCAGAATACATATCAGTAATTTAATGGTAAAACACATTACATAGATTTTCTACTTATCCCAAAATAAGGTGTTTTGTTAGAGTTAAGTTTACACCCAAAAGAAATGGGTGTAAAAGAAGTTTACACCCAAAAGAAATGGGGGTGGGGGGATAGCTCAGTGGTTTGAGCATTGGCCTGCTAAACCCAGGGTTGTGAGTTCAATCCATTTAGGGATCTGGGGCAAAAAATCTGTCAGGGGACAGTACTCAATCCTGCTAGTGTAGGCAGGCGGATCCTGCTAGTGTAGGCAGGGGACTGGACTTGATGACCTTCAAGGTCTTTCCAGTTCTAGGAGATTGGTATATCTCCATTTATAAATTTATAAATAAATAAATTTATAAATTTATAAATCCAAATATGATAAGGTCAAAATGAGTATTTATGGCACCCCCAACAACCTCAGGGTGTCACTACATTGAGGGGAGAAAATCTGAAAAAAGAGAGTCTTCAAAAATGAGTTCAGTCTAATCTGGGACCACAAATACCGGGGTCATAATGGTATAGCTCTTACATAGCATCACCCTGAGGTAGAGCTACGGGTGTACGGGTTATTTAATTGAGCATTTCTTATAATGTTTGAACTTCCTGAGCATGTAATGCATGATTTTGGGATAACTATAACATCCATGTAATGTGTTTTATCTTACTGGAATGTACTATAATACTTAACTCCATCTTAAAATAACATTTTTTGTCTAGGAATATATCCTGGAATAATTGCTTACTTATATTTTGTATGCATTTATTGATAGCTGATTCTATATACTGGTTGTGGTCTGAGTTTAGCAGGATAAAATTGAAGGTTAGGATTGGTTTCTGTCACTGTTATACTGTGTGGTCTGAGGGAGGATAAGGGTAATGGAAATAAAATATTAGTAATGCTATATTTATATTTGTATAAATAGTGTTCAGGTACCTTTACTTTCTTTCGCAGTAAACTTAGTCAACAGTTATCTACCAGAACAACACCATCTTTCAAATAGTTGGAGAAAATAAAAACTATGATTTGGAGCACTAGACTCTTCAGTTTTAAAAAGAGTGCACAGTGCATGAATGCCTTATGCACATATGTGGTATTGTTCATAAGCTCTGGAAACCCCCAAAAGGCAGGCAGACTCCGAGGAATACAAAAAAAATTTGGAATCAGTTTTAGCTGAGAGAAGAGAGGCTCATTATTACTCTGACTCCCAATTTCTTTTCTTCAGAATGGAAATCTATTCAGTAGCACATACACTGCCAGATCCTCAGCTGGTGTAAATCCACTTCCTGGGATTCAATGGGACTATGTCAGTAAATCAATATTGACACATTGAGAAGGCGAGGAGAGGTCTGTAAGATGTTTTAGAAATCTCTGTACAATCATTTGCTGGGAGCAGGGGAGGGAAAGTTGAAGGTGATGTATTCGCAGCAGAGTGAGAAAAGACAAGATCAAGATTATAGTAACTAAACAAACAAAATAGTCTGAAAATTTATAGGGAGATGCGTCAAAATATTTTCTGTGACTCTAGCAACAATGCCTTCAGAAGAAATTTAATCTCATTCTTTCATTTTTTAAAAGAGTTGCGATTAAAGGACTCAAAATACAGCAAAATGAGATTATGCAAGAAGAATCTGACTCAGAATGACAGCCCCTCTCCTTAAGACTGATGAAAATTCACCTAGAACATTGCCTTAAGTCAGGGGTCTCCAAACTTTTCAGCCCAAGGGCCGCATTAACTATCAAATAGCAGTTCGGGGGCCGACAACACACTCGAGGTCCAAATAAAAAAGAATCAAAACATGGATGTTGTTTTTAATTATTTATTTAATATTATTTTATTCAGTTATTATTTAATAACACATTGATACACTACACATGAACACCTGTTCACTACACATGAACACTACACATGAATACTACACCTGTTCACTACACATGAACACTACACATCAACCCCCCAACTGACCCACCCAGCCAGGTCTCTCCCCCCCAAAACTCCTTTCCTCCAACCCCCAACTGCCCCACCCAGCCAGGTCTCTCCCCCCAAAACCTCATTTCCTCCAACCCCCAACTGACCCACCCAGCCAGGTCTCTCCCCCCAAAACCTCCTTTCCTCCAACCCCCCCCCACAACTGACCCACCCAGCCAGGTCTCTCCCCCCCAAACCTCCTTTCCTCCAACCCCCCTCCAACTGACCCACCCAGCCAGGTCTCTCCCCCCAAAACCTCCTTTCCTCCAACCCCCCCCAAATGACCCATCCAGCCAGGTCTCTCCCCCCCAAACCTCCTTTCCTCCAACCCCCCCCAACTGACCCGCTCAACCCGGTCTCTCCCCACAGACCGTTTCGCCGCCTGGCAGTGGGTGGCTCCTTGTTTCGCCGCCTGTAACTGGGTGGCGGTGTGGCGCGTCCCGGCCCCAGCTCTGAGCCATTCCTGGCCGGCGGCGGCAGCGGAGCACGCGGCGCGTCCCGGCCGGCGGCGGCAGCGGAGCATGCGGCGTGTCCCGGCCCCACGGCTGGCGGCGGCAGCGGAGCACGCGGCGCGTCCCGGCCGGCGGCGGCAGCGGAGCACGCGGCGCGTCCCGGCCCTGCGGCTGGCGGCGGCAGCGGAGCACGCGGTGCGTCCCGGCCGGCGGCGGCAGCGGAGCACGCGGCGCGTCCCGGCCCCGTGGCTGGTTCCCGACCCCTGCAGACAAAAAGATCTCCACGGGCCGGATGAGAGGGCCTCGCGGGCCGCATCCGGCCCGCGGGCCATAGTTTGGAGACCCCTGCCTTAAGTTATGGGCACATCAGTACCAAAAAAACAGATGTAGATAGCAGGAAATTCAGCAGAGAAATACAAATGGAGAATAATCTTGACTTATGTGAAAAGAAAGTTTATTTAGAGAGAAGAAAAAACATCTAAATATATTTAGTTGAGCTAATGATGAATGGAGGGAGAAGTTTCTATAAATATCTGAAAGGTGAAAGATAGGGGAGGAATAGCTCAGTGGTTTGAGCATTAGCCTGCTAAACCCAGGGTTGTGAGTTTAGTCCTTGAGGGGACCATTTAGGGATCTGAGGCAAAAATAGGGATTAGACCTGCTTTGAGCAGGGGGTTGGACTAGATGATCTTCTGAGGTCACTTCCAACTCTGAGATTCTATGAGCCTTCTCTGAAAACCCAGCTGAAGAAGAGGACATTTTTTATGGTTGTCCAAGGGAGTAGATCTTGTATGAAATTAAGAAAGGGAAAACATAGACTAAATATCAGTGATTTTTTTACAAATGACGAGGCCTGAGAAATTGTCTTTCTTGGAAAGTGGTGGAAATGCCATTGTTTTGGATCATTTTATAAAGGGAAATCTAGCACAGAAAAATATAGTGAAGGAAACCATTCTGCATCAACAGGGAGATGGACTAGATGACTTAAACTTACTCTATTTAGTAAAGCACATAAATAAAGAACTGATTTAGAATTTTAAGGACAACGTAGGTAAAGATCTTTTTTCCCCATTAGAATAAACAATGAGTTTTTCACGGTGCACAGCCCTCCCAAGCACACTTTCTTTTTTGGCCCTAGATAAGACATAAGTGCCATAGCTGTTATCCGAGCCTTGGCGTAAAGTAAAGGATTATCTTGCTAGATCTTCAAAATCATTCCCAAACTGAGTGGGCTATGTTGAGTTCTGCTGTTTTGAAATATGTAGTGAGGCATTCCTACTTTGTATTCTTTGGAAGATACTCTGGAGACTTTAACAACAACGTATGTTTCTACTCATGTCTATGTACTAAGTTCACAGTGACTTGTTGGAAATTGGCAGGTATGTTTCAAGTTTAGTGGTCATGAACAGTATCTAATTTTAGAAAGCTTTACAGACCAGCTCTAACTGTCAGTATTGTCTATAAACAGCAGACATGCAAACAGGCCTCCCCAGAAAACCTGAGTAAAATCAAAAACCTTTTCATGTGTTCAGAATAATATGTTGTGCCAATTTCATCCTGAAGAATGTATAAGACTACTATGAGGACTGAGTCAAATTCAGAGGTGATAGAAATGGTGATGTATGTTGTTTATAAATTGAGAACCCATCAGTGACTGTACAAAGAAAATATATCTCGCACACTGAAGACAGATGGAGGTATAAAAGTGAAGTAAATTAAGAGGGGATATAATTTTAAAATAAGGGTACTTTGTCATCTATATTTAAAGTAAATAAACTGTAAGTTATGGGTCCATTTCGGCTAAATGACTGAAGATTTAGACAAAGATTTATAAATTTGAACACTTTAGGAGTCTAACTTCTTCATCCAAGTATAGGCACCTAAATTTGGCCTTGTTTTCAAAGAGGCTGATTATCTGTAGCTCCCATTACCTTAACTGAAATATTTTTTAATTGGGGGGGGGGACTCATTGATTTTTGAAAATGAGATCATTTCTATTTAAACATGTAAATATTGATTTAAGAATGCAACTGGAGCATGCTGTTCTGATCTATATATCTATATATCTATATATCTATATATCTATATCTATCTATATATCTATATCTATATCTATCTATCTATCTATCTATCTATCTATATATATATATATATATATATATATATATATATATATATATATATATATATATATATATATATATATATATTTTGGCCTCTGTAAATTCTATCCAGTATCATGTATTACAGTAGAGCGGGATAGAGTGTTTTGTAGTGTCATTGAGTAAAGCAGTATTAATATTTAGGAAAAGCTTTTCTTTGTCACATTCAAAACAAAAGCAGATATTTGCCAAAATAACTCTGCAAGAGAGGATAAAGAATAAACATAACTGCCCAAATTTGGTACAACATTATTAATCCAAGTAGTAGGTTGAGATATGCATAAAATATTGAGGGTTTTACACTGTATTTTGCTTTTCGTTGCACCAGCTGTAGGAGCATGTAGCTTAATTCTAGAAACTGAATATACTGGCCAAATATCGTCACAACTACAGTTTCATAATTTAGTAACTTGCTGATTTGCACATAACATGCAGAAGAGAATACTACCTTTTAAAACTGGATTGTAGACTCTAAGTGGTTTTAAATGTTGTCTATATTTGATTTTCTATGATTTTCTATGATATTTGATTTTCTATGATTTTCTATGATACTGGAGTCTCCAGTTGCCAAATTCATTTAAACGTAAAGTGACCAGAGATTTGTACTGGAGAATTCCCACTGAGTAGGGGAATTCTCTGCTGACATAAAGCTTGTGGAGGTAGCTCTGCTGCATCTTCTGAGGCTGCCTCGTGTGCTGGAATTTTGATGACTGATATAAGGCAAAGGGTGAGGCAAAGAGTCATGTCAGAGAAGAAGTGATGGAGTGGGGGATGGTTTACCAAGGCTTCACTGTTACCTCTGTAGTTTTAGCATAAACCAGGGCTGAGTGGCTGATAATCAAGCAGCTCTCGGTTAGCTCACCCTCTGCAAGGCCCATTAGCTCTTTTCAGAGGCAGTGAAAAACAAAGCTTTCAGGCTTTATTATCATTATGCATACTCAACAACACACACAGGCTTCAATAAGGTTGAAGCCCAATTGTGCCAAGCACTTTACTGTCCTATTAAATTATAACAGAAGAAACATGACATAAGAGAGTGGTGAAATGCAAGAATGGATGCAGAATGTGGGAGGGATCATGAGTAACAATAGGATGTTTTAGCAGCAGTACCTCTAGTCACAGTAATTGTGATTTGTGTGCTTAGCTACTATCACATGCCCGTTTTCTGTATGCATCATGGCAGAGGTGAATTTTAAGGAGGGTTCTGGAAAAAGGATAAACTGACGATTTTGCAAGGATTTTTCCCCACTAGAGAGGCAGTGTGAGAAAGGCAGCATCCATGTTTGATGGATCAATGTCTGGAGCAATGTAATGATAAGATAATCAAATCCTAGAATTGTAGAACTGGAAGGGATCTCAAAGCCATTTAGTCCCCTACACACATGGCAGGTCTAAGTATCATCTAGACCATCTCTGACAGGTGTTTGTCTAACTGGTCTTAAAATTTTCCAGTGATGGAGATTTCATAATCTCACTAAGCAATTTATTCTAGTGTTTAACTACCCTGACAGGTAGAAAATTTTTCCTAATGTCCAACCTAAACCACCCTTGCTGCCATTGCTTCTTGTCTTATCCTCAGAGGTTAAGGAGAACAGTTTTTCTTTCTAATCATTGTAACAACCTTTTATGTACTTGAAAAACTATTATGTTCCATCTCAGTCCTCTCTTCTCCAGAGTAAACAAACTGATTTTTTTTTCAATTTTCCCTTGTCGGTCATGTTTTCTAGACCTTGAATCATTTTTGTTGCTCTTCTCTGGATTTCTCCAATTTGTCCACATTTTTCCTGAAATGTGGTGTCCAGAATGGGACATAATATTCCAGTTGAAGCATAATCAGTGTGGAGTAAAGCAGAATAATTAATTCTCATGTCTTGCTTACAACACTCCTGCTAATACAGCTTAGGTTGATGATTGCTTTTTTTGCAATAGTGTCATGTTATTGACTCATATTTAGCTTGTGATCCACTATGACCCACAGATCCCTTTCCTCAGTACTCCTTCCTAGGCAGTCATTTCCCATTCTGTATCTGTGCAACAGATATTTCCTTCCTAAGTGGAATATGTTGCATTTGTCCTTATTGAATTTCATCCTCTTTACTTCAGACCATTTCATCAATTTGTCCATATTATTTTGATTTTAATCTTATTCTCCAAAGCAAGTGTGACCCCTCCCAGTGTGGCATCATCTGCAGGCTTTATAAGTGCACACTCTATTCCATTACTGTTATGGGTTGCCCCGGGGTTCCACCTGGAACCAAGGTACCATTGAGCCCTGTGACCCACCAGCCTAGGCTCCCTCTCACATTGTGCTACTGTGACAAGCTGCAAAGCCCTCCAAGCTTGCACTTTCATCAGCATCACAAAGGTAGCAAGACACCCAACTGCGGTCACATGCAGGATCTCTAACTTCCAGCGTCCCAGTCTAAGACCTCAGAGCGGTACTGTCTTGCCCTAGTCATATCTGTCCATTATATGGGTTTAATATCCAATCTGCCTCTCCCTCAATGTGAAGAGGGCCATGCACACTTGTAGTAACCACGATTAGATTTTCCCCCAGACACTTTATTAAAACATAAAATAAATTTATTAACTACAAAAGGATAGATTTTAAGTGATAGCGAACAGATGAAAGCAGCTTACCTAGTAAATAAACAAAAACACAAACTGATCTTAACATAATAGATAATGCTTTCTGGGTAGATAGGATATGAATTAGCAAGTTCTCATATTCAGTGATACACATGCTGGCAGATTCTTAAGACACAAGCTGCCTTTGCATTTCAGCTTGCATTCCCAGGTTTTCGTACACAGGCTAGAAATCCCTTTGCTCTGGGACAATCACTTTCCCCAGTTCAGTCTTTGTTCATCAAGTGTTTCCAGGTGTGGAGTAGGGAGAGTGAGGTACTATCATGATGTCATTTTCCCCTTTTATATCTTCTTCCCACTTGCTGAAAAGCTCTCTTGCTGTGACTTGGGTCAAACAGTTCCTATTGTATAGTGCTATCTCAGAGAGGTTTCTATTGTACACTGATCCTGGGGTAATCCTCGTGCTTGTGTGCATTTTCTCAATTAGCCATTAACATTGTTTGGACTTTTTACTGTTGTACTGGAAAGCAGGTTGTGTGTGTTTTTTTTCAATCTCACAACATGTTTCAGTAACACATACATAGCCAAACTTCATAACTTCACATACAATGATAGCACATGTAATTTAACGAGATATTAATGTCGAACAGAGCAAGGCTTTTAGAATACTTCACAAGGCATAGGTTGTATAAAACATCCTAATTACATGACAGTGGTGAGTAAGGGGGTGCAAGGGTGTCACAATTGCCTCCATTGAGTTTTTAGATATTGAAGGTTCCCAGAACTTGTCCCTGTAGGACCCCGCTTGATATGCCTTTCCAGCTTGACTGTGAACCACTGATAAGTACTCTCTGGGAACAGTTTTCCAACCAGTTATGTACTCATCTTATAGTAGCTCCATCTAAATGGTATTTTCCTAGTTTGTTTGAGAAGATCATGCGAGACCGTATCAAAAGCCTCACTAAAGTCAAGATATACCACAGCTATTGCTTTGCCCCTTATTCACAAAGCTTGTTATAATGTCAAAGAAAGCTATTAGGTTGTTTTGACAGCATTTGTTCGAGACAAATCCATGCTGTTACCTAACACCTTATTATCTTCTAGGTGTTTGCAAACTGATTGCTTAATTGTTTGCTCCAGTATCTTTCTGGGTACTGAAGTTAAGATGACCATTCTGCAATTCCCCGGGTTGTCCTTACTTTCTTTTTATAAATTGGCTCTCTTTGAGTCCCTTGGAATCTTTCCTGTCTTCCATGATTTTTTCAAAGATAATTGCTAATGGCTCAGATATCCTGTCAGCTCCTTGTGTATTCTGGTATGTATTTCATCAGGCCCTGGTGAGTTGAAGACATCTAATTTGTCTAACTAATTTTTAACTTGTTCTTTCCCTATTTTAGCCTCTGATCCTATCTCATTTTAACTGACATTCACTATGTTAGACATGCTATTAACCTTTGTGGTAAAAACTGAAACAAAAAAGTCATTTAGTACTTTTGCTCTTCCCACACTTTCTATTATTGTTTTTTCCCTACCTCATTGAGTAATGGGCCTATCTTGTCCTGGGTTTTCCTATTGCTTCTAATGTGCAGTCGGATCCCGCAATATCGCGACGATTGGGATCCAAAAATACCCGATCGCAGTAAATATGGGGTCGCGCTATTGCGGGGTCGCACCACATCAAAGTGCCATCGGGAGCTCCGCGCTATAAGCGCATTCACGCTATAGCGGGGCGCGGTATTGCGGGGTTCCACTGTATTTGTAAAAAGTTTTCTTGTGTCCCTTTATGCTTCTAGCTAGTTTAATCTCATTTTGTGCCTTTGCCTTTCTAATTTTACCACTACATACCTGTGGTGTTTGTTTATATTCATCCTTTGTAATTTGACCTAGTTTCCACTTCTTGAGTTTCAGTTCATTGAAGATCTTTGGGTAAGCCAGGATGGTCTTTTGCCATATTTCTTATCTTTCCTATGCAGTGGGATAGTTTGCTCTTGTGCCCTTAATGTCGACATTGACAACTGTCTTGAACTGTTTTTCCTCTTAGATTTGCTTCTCATGGGATCTTATCTACCAACTCCCTGAATTTACAACAGTCTGCCTAGGATGGTATGTAAAGCTACATTTTTGTAAAAAGCTTTATAGGTAAAGACAAAAAATGTTATAAAAGCAGAGTAATGGGTCAGGAAGTTAATCTTCACAGAAGTATTTTGGATGGGTTTGAGAGGGGTGAGGTTGCATTCGTAAGGGCCAGAAAAAAGAAGGCTGCAGTAATCTGGAAATGAGATCATTAGAGCTTAGATAAGAGTTTTAGTAGTGTAGACAGAGAGAAAAGATCAGATATTGGGTTTGCCTTACTTTCTATGATAGAGGAATCATCAGAATGAAGGATTAGAAGGGAATTTGAGAAGTCATCAAGTCCAGTCCCCTGCACTGTGGCAGGACCAAGTAAAACATCTCTGACCACCTCTGACAGGTGTTTGTCCAACTTGCTTTTTAAATACTTCCAACAACAGGGACTTCATGACCTCCTTTGGAAGCCTCTTCCAGACCTTACCTACCCTCATAGTGAGAGAGTTTTTCCTAATAGCTAACCTACGTCTCCCTCAGTTCAGATTAAACACATTGCTACTTGTTTTGCCTTCAGTGGACATGGAGAACAATTGATCACTGTCCTCTTTATAACAGCCCTTACCATATTGGAAGGCTGTTATCAGGTCACCCATCACTCTTCTTTTCTTAAGACTAAACAGGCCCAGACTTTAACCTTTCCTCCTAGGTCTGGTTTTATAAACCTTTTATCATTTTTTGTTGCTCTTCTCTGGACTCTTTCCAGTTTGTCTGCATCCTTCCTAACTTGCCCATAATTGGTCAACAGGTAGCCCTTCATCAGTGCCAGATACAGCGGGACAACTACCCCTATGTCTCTCTCTTACAACACTCCTGTTAATATATGCAAGAATTATATTAGCCTTTTTTGCAGGTGCATCACATTGACAACTCCTATTCAGTCTGTGGTCCACTGTAACCGCCAGATCCTTTTCAGCAGCTCTACCACCAAGACCATTGTTCCCCAGGTTGTAGTTGTGTGCGAGAAGGAAGATAGTGTGAGGTCAGTAGAGTAGTGGAAAGGGGAGCTTAGATCTGAGTTGTGGAAAATTTTAAAACAAATCTTGAGTGAAACCATCTTTCCTTTGTGTAATAGGGTCTAAGTGAATATGCTCCCCTCTAGGAGGTCTCAGAAATTAGGTGATTTCTCAGGTACAAATATTAATTAGATGTATTAGAAAGTATACTCAGAAAAATTAAGAAACCTAATAAAGTAATGAAAGGCAAACATTATTGCTTTGGAGAGAGGTTTAATGACTGAATGATGGCATATTCTCTAGTAACTATAAATCCTATAGCAGGTAAATAAACTTACCTTTTGTTGAATGCGATGCCAAAGGAAACTCAATTGACGTGGATGCCTATTCCCCATCAGATTTATTTAATCTGAAACTGAGATAATAAATTATTGAAGTGAAGCCAGAAAGACAATCAAGCTAATCACAACTCCAGACCCTTAAACAATTACATTCTTCTATTGTATAGAAGTTCATATTTGGCTGAGTAAAGTCAATTTATCTATTTTGATGTTTTATTCACATTGCACCTTTTTGATTATGGCTATCCTGATGGTATTAAATGGGTTCACAACATAAGTAGTTGATTAAATGACAACCTGGATACGAATAAACATCAAAACATAGAAACCAAAGATTTAACTCTGCTTGAACTAGTGTATTGTAGCCCTTGTTACATTGCAGCTTAAAACTGATATGAGAAGAGGAGCTTCTAAATACAAGCACAGGAAAATTATTGTGAAAAGTCATCTTCTCAGAGTTTGAAAATATATCCATATTTTCAATCAAGAGGTAATTTTTAAAAAAACCTTTTCCTATGCCCAACCAAGACTCTGCCATTCCCTTCTTGAGTAGACAGCAAATGAAAATTCACCTGGCAGTCACAGGATATTATTTCATTAATTTCTATAGCGTCTGTCACCATGGCAGTCTGGGTGTTTCCATTACAAAAATAAAAACAGCAATTATGTATGCCCTTCTGCAAACTGCCATGAAAGTCATTAGCCTTAGGCTCTGACAGACTGCAAAGACAAATGTATTCCAAAGAGGGAAGTCTGCAACTCAAAGAATCCTATCTGAATCTCCCGTCACTTACATCAATTTTACAGTAGTGTAATTTCATTTAATTCAGTGAAGTTATTCCTGGTTTAAGTGAAAAGAGGATCTGGCCTGGAGTGTTCAAAGCATCAGTTCTTATTGTAAAAAGCTTCTAGATTATCTTAATTTCAGATAATTAGGCGTTAGATTGGGTTCCAGATAATTTAGGTGGTTAAATTATCACCAGCAATACAAACTGCATCCAGATATAAAAATGAAGCCAATGCTGACACTTAAATGCAGGTGTTATTCATTCACAGCAGCCTGCTTCACTCAGGAAGTAGGTAGCTGCACTCTGAACCCACTGCTGCTTCTTGGTGGACTTCAAGAGTAGACCTAAACAGAACTCATTACAGTAATTAAATGTGGAAGGAACTTTTATGTAAGTGGAGGATTTGTTGTTGCAGAAGTATGGAAGACCAGTGCAAGGTCTGTATCTGAGAGGAGATGTTAGTTTCCTGTCTAGCATATTAGGTAGAATACACAGTATGCTATCCCTATCTGAGACCATAAGACTCTTGGGGAAGATTACAGAGGACTCCCAACTACATACTCTTTGGTTAAAGGTGATTATCTAGTACACCCTCAATAGAAATTACAAACCCCTCTTTCACCCTCGCATTCAAATGGAATGTAACTCCCTCCAACAAGAATTACTTCAAACTTTTCTGGGTCGGGAGGTAGCCTGTTTGCTTACATTAGGATTCCTATCTCAATTAGACTGTGGAAGTGTAATGAGATTGTAGAATCTAGTTTTTTAAAAAGCTGAGTCTTGCTAGCAGATAGATGCTGCAGCCCAAAACTTGGCATGATATTGTCTTAGGGTAGGGTTAGACTGGCGCTTTGCAGCGCAAAAACCCTCCTCTAGCGCCAGAATTTTCATACCGAACACACTTCAAAGGGAGATTTTGTGAAATGACTCCCTGTTTAAAGCGCAAGTGTTAAACCTCCTTTTCCAGAGTGATAAGCCTTTTTGCGCTAACGTTGTAGCGCAAGGGTGGGAATGTGGACACTCATGGGATCTCTTGCATGCCTCCAAGCCATGTAAAGCCATCAGCAAGCCATTAAAGACAATCAACTTGCCATGTAAGGCAAATGACGTGAGGTGTTGTTTTATAAAAGCGGAGTTAGCTTTGCAGTTTCTCTCTAACAACTCACACAGCAAATAACCAGTGAAAATGCTTGCCGACGGAGCTGTGTGTCTGAAATAGACAGCCTGTCAGTTTTCGCTAATGAAAACTAACTGACAGCCAGATCTCATCTCCCTGTGAACAACTTCCCAGTTCCCTCTTCCCTTCCCCCCCACTTTGCAAAGCACGTTGCACCCAGCTAAATGCTGGGATACCTGCCCTATCCCGCAACTACTACTGCCGGCAGAAGCACCACAAATGTAGCCATTATTTTGCGCTACAAGGCTTCAATTTGTACAGTCTCTAGCGCAATACCAATTGCGCTACATTGGGAAGCGCTACAAATAAACGCGCTACAATCTTCAGTCTAGCCATACCCTTAGTGGCTTCCTGTACATATGGAGACTTAGAGATTTACCTGCAAGAGCCCTCAAGGATGATGAGCAGTTGACCCAGCACTACCCCTTTAGCATATTTTGAAGGGGAAGGAGTGATTCCATTGAAGATCCATTCTAACAAATCCAGCAAATACCCACAGGGTAGTAGATTATAGATCATGATCATCGGTATTAGAAGCTGTTGATGGATATAATACTTTTGTGCATAAATAAAAGAAAATAATCAATGTTAAAAATCACTACATTCTCAGTTTTAAACCCAGAGGTTATTAACGTATTTTTCGTCTTATAGGACGCTCCGGCCTATAAGACGCCCCCCCTTTTTTTAATAAAAAATCCGGACCAAAAAAAAAAAAAAAAAAGCGCCTCGCTCTCCCGTCCCCGCCGCGCGGGCGGGCTGCCGAGGTTCCCCCCTCCCCACCGCGGGCGGGCTGCCGAGGTTCCCCCCTCCCCGCCGGACCAAAAAAAAAATGTGCGCCCCGGTTCCCCCCCTCCCCGCCGGACCAAAAAAAAAAAAAAGTGCCTCGCTCTCCCGTCCCCGCCGTGCGGGGAGGGGGAAACCTAAAATGCCCATGGGTGGCTCCTAGTCCCATGTTTGAAATATCTAAATCTTGTGGAATACCTATTAAATTTCTACCCAGAACTAGTTTTGGTTTTATCTAGCAGTTCTGTTCTGCCCATTTCTGATTTGAGCCTTTCCAAGTGACCACAGCAAAATAAAAATGGTCACACACTTACCATGGTGGTTTTTTACTGCTAGTTAGGGCCAGAAATCCTAAATCACGCTCCTCCTAAATCACGTTGGACAGTAGTTGTTCATGTGACTAATCCCTGGTGAGGAAAATAACTGCTCACTAATGTGAGTGAGAGGGTCACATTGGCGTCACATTGGCGTCCCCGATCCCAGGCCCATTTTGTTACCAATTGCCGTGAAGGCAATTTTGAGTGGGGTATTGTGAGGAAAAATACATTAAACATTGTGGAGCACTCACACTACAGTACTACAAATAAACAGATGAGTGATTTTGGGGTGAAATTTCCAGTTTCAGAGGAAATAATTCCCCAAGATGTTTCTTAAAAGTACAGCGTATTTTCTGGCTCTCAACTCAATAATCAGTGATTAGACTAGCAGGAAACACAATGAAAATAATACAAGGAAACTTTTTCATCAACACCCATCCCTAAAGCTTCATCCAGCAAGTCATTGTTTTGCTTTTCTAGGGGATTGTTCACAACACAGCCAATGTGGGAATCTCTGATCTTAAACCAAGCCAATGAATAATTTTTTCAAACTGACATAAGCATGTTAAGTATTGCCAATTTCACCTCTATTAAAATATATTTATTTAAGAGCTGCATGTTTATATTACAAGCTCCTATCTCTCTCACACACACACACATACATGCGAGCACATGCTCTTCATTGCTCATACTGTGTGTGCAATAACTCAATGGATACCAGCACAATAGGACAAAGCCAGAGACTGTTTATGCAATGCATCAGTCCATAGCTGAGTCTTTTAAAGAATTATTTTGAGTGGATCCAATAATACTCCGGGGAAACCACCACTTTGCATTATTAAGCCCTCAGATCTCTCTTCTTGGTATAAAATGATGTTTTACTAATATCATATTTTAGCTTATAAGGGGTGGGGGGGGGAAATGGCTTACTTTATGTTTCTAAGATGACCTGGCCTTAGCTGTCCCTTTAAAAATGTTTGCAACACTTATTCTGGTTTGAAAGGAAATATGAAAAGGAGTCTAATTAACCTTAAGGAGTGTAAATCACACAACAATGTATTTGTTTAAGTAGTCAGAGTTACGTGATAGGGAGGAGGCAGGATATCCTAATCATCAAACACTTTCCCCTATAATTATGGGCCCTAATCAGCACGTTGTGCTCACTCTTTACTCAAGCAAATCTCTCACCAATGTCAATGGGAGTTTTGCCTGAGGAAGGACTGCTATCTTGGGCCCCGTATTAACGATCACACCATGATCTCTGTATGTGTTGGGAGTGCAGCAATAGAAAAGAAGCATCAGAATTTACCCTAACACTAGTTTCCTCTGTATTAAACTAAACAGTTTATAAAATGTGACAGACATTTTCAGGGATTTCTCAGTCTTGGCTATTGCTGCTATCTGCCTACAGGAAGCTGGGTTTACCAGTATGAAACATATAGCCTCTCTCCTCTGAAGCACATGGATAATGGTGAGCATGCAAAGCAATGAGACAGTCCATTGTTGTGCATTGTGGGGGTAGGGATGCCACTTTAAAACCATAGCTGATGTTTCTATGATGCTTCAGTTCCAACAGCACAAGCATGCTGGAAGCCCTTGAGTAGGATGGCTGATACTAGCATTTTAAGTAACCTCTCACCTAACCTGCTCAGGGCAAGTCTAATCCACTTGGTGCTGAAAATGGCTGCCAGAGATCATCCACATTGACTCCCAATGTTAATACCAGTGGAACTTAATTGGTGCTAGCAATGGTGGCATTTTTTAAATAAAAAGGATCCCTAATATAGACAAGTTTGACTTCAGTAGTATTGCTTCAGATTTACAGTGGTCCAACTGATAAACAATCTAGACCATGTACTTCAGAAGATCTGCCATTCACCCTAACTGAATAACTAAATATAAAATTAAAGCCCAAAGTTTAGTTATGAAATTGTTCTTCAGAAGCTGAAAAGTAGAGTAAATCACACAGGCTATGCATGTTTATTTTTTCACCACTCAGCACAACTACACTAGGAGCCATCTGTATCCCTAATGAGAGAATAGCACAGGGGTAGACAACCTATGGCACGTGTGCCAAAGGCGGCATGCAAGCTGATTTTCAGCGGCACTCATACTGCCTGGGTCCTGGCCACCAATCTGGGGGGGCTTTTCATTTAATTTAAATTTAATTTCAAATGCAGCTTCTTTAACATTTTATTTACATACAACAATAGTTTAGTGTTATATTCTAGACTTTAAAGAAACCTTCTAAAAATGTTAAAATGTATTACTGGCATGCAAAACTTTAAATTAGAGTGAATAAATGAAGACTCGGCACAACACTTTTGAAAGGTAACCAGCCCCTGGACTAGAAGAAAATAATAATAATAATTAAAAATACTTGCTCTGTCTTGGCTCTTCTTTCTGATGGGAAACAATGCTTTTGACACCTATTTATCTAAAAATGCAAAGCCAAATTATTCCCAGAGGCATGTAAAAGTGCATGGGGAGGGACAGCCCAGTGGTTTGAGCATTGGCCTGCTAAACCCAGGGTTATGAGCTCAATGCTTGATGGGACCATTTAGGGATCTGGGGGGAAAAAAAATCTGTCGGGGGACAGTACTTGGTCCTTCTACTGTAGGCAGGGGACTGGACTTGATGACCTTTCATGGTTTTCCCACTTCTATGAGCTAGGTATAGCTCCATAAATAAAAAATAACCACCTTTGATTGAAATGAGATGTAAA
This sequence comes from Sternotherus odoratus, assembly GCA_032164245.1. Classification (NCBI taxonomy): domain Eukaryota; kingdom Metazoa; phylum Chordata; order Testudines; family Kinosternidae; genus Sternotherus; species Sternotherus odoratus. The sequence continues at coordinate 60,960,543 of JAVMKO010000004.1, forward strand.
TATGTACATCTGAGAAAAGACTTCATCCCTCATTACAATATATTGTTCAACACTCACATTTACAGACACACACACACACATTTCAACTACAGGCAGAACAATACTGTCCTCCTTGAGGAGATGCAGTGACCTTTTTTTCCTGCCTCTGACTGTTGCTTTCTTGAGCAGCTGCTTTGACATACTGTGATATTGTTCTCTCAGCTTCTTTTAAACCCTTCCTACTTTTTCCTAAAGTTTGAAATTTGGATTATATTTGCCCATATCTGCACATTTTAAACAACTTGAAGGTGATATATTTACTTAGATCAAACTTTGGGTGTTCAAAATTAGGCTTTTAAATGAATATCCACCTACCTATAGATGTCTTTTTGTTTTCAGATAGCGCCAAGCACCCATGAATCACACTGAAGCCAAATGACAATACAGGTGTTCAGCAACTTTCAAAATCCAAACACTCTTATTTAGCAGCCTAAATATGCATTTAGACACACAGTTTGAAAATTTTGGCCTGAGTGCTTATATATTACAAGGAATGATTCTCTGGAAATGCCTTACTGCAGTGCATCATGTCGATGCTCCTTCATTCCATTCCCTTCTATATTGATGCGAGTAAACAACTTCTTTGCTGATGCTTTGCTATTCTCCCCTTCTTTCTTGATTCTGGTTACTCCATGTTGATGCTATTTGTTCTTCTTGCACTCCATTAATGCACCATTGCTGACATAGGTTGGGATTGTAACCACTTTCATGTTGCTGTCCTCAATGGCAATACTGCAGTTGGAAGGACTGGAAGGGAGACTAGGGGATATTAGAAGGGGAGCTCCTTTAAGTGACTCCCATGAACCTTTACAACAACAGTTTCCTAGTAAGGCCAGTGTACATCTCCTTATCACATGCACTTCTAAAGAACATGATGAGGTTCCCTGGCTCTCAGTAGGGTGCTGGTGAAGAATAATATATAGTAGGCGAGTCCCTGTAGAAATGTATTGCTTGCTTGTTTACTCATCTCCTCCAGTCAGTAAGTCAGGATTGTCATTAGTTGAGAGGGATTTTTTTAAAAAGGGGGGGGGGAGCAATCCCAGTTTTACAACCAACTTTAAAATTAGTTCTCTCACTGAAGACAGTTGGTTTATAGGGCTGAATTTGTTCTTAAGTATTAAATTTCCATGGTGTAATGTCCTGTGGGTTCCATATGTTTCTAGTCATATCCCAAATGTGCTATATGTATCTAGTTGCTATTGAGATTGTTTGCTAAATAATTACACAATAAAAAAATTTACTCTCCTAGTTATTGACTGAGAGAGCGATGAGTCAGTTATAATGGACGCAAGCGATAACTTATTACTGATTTTTGAATGAATATATGCAAAAACAAGATAATACCACCTCTTTTAGTAATCTAGGACTTCAACTCTGGCACTATGGTTCCAAAATAGAGCCTGTGAAACTGAATTCATATCACTGTAGATACCAAATTCCAGGAAAGCGCTTGCAGTACAATTTGCATTTTACAGATCTGTTTTCTATTGTTAATCCGAGTTTTCTCCTGGAACTTCTCTTAAACAGATAATGCCCACTTTTAAATAATACCTAATCGGTTTTCCTTTCTCTGATGATAAATTGCACTAGCCTAGTGTATTGTCAGTGACTGTAAGAGAATGTTTATATATAAAATCATTAGAGTAACAGTTTCCTGAAGAGTAGCTCCCAAAGAAGAGCCCCCAAAAGTTGATTTAATTTGAAATCAAGGGCAAAAAGCATGCTATTAAGACACCAGTGTGCATTGTGGTGTTGAGTGGAACTGGCTTATTGTAGGACTTCATTTCTGTTGGAAAATTAAATGAATTCAAAGTTACATTTAGGGCTCATCTTCACTATCGCGGTCCGGGATCGATCTCCTGGCGATCGATTTTATTGTGTCTCGTTAAGACGCGATAAATCAATTGCCCGCGGCTCCCCTGTCGACTCCGGAAGGAGGCACAAGCCGGAGTCGACGGGGGAGCGCGCCGCCGACTGCCACCGCCATGGGGACGGGCAGTAAGTCGGCGGCAGATACGCCAACTTCAGTTACATGATTCACGTAGCTGAAGTTGGGTATCTGCCGTCGATCCCCCCCCCCCCCCGCTAGTGAGGACCAGCCCTTTTTGTGTTTATAGACTTACCGTTCTCACAGTGAGGGAGATCAGATTCTTGCTTTTGTTATTGTTATTAACAATTATTTCTAAATATTTATACTTGTTGCAATTTAAGACAACCTGACAAAGACTTTGCGATTTAGTTATAATATTATTCAGGTCAGAGGCTAACTGAGACAATCCCAAATTTTCAGTCTGTCTCTCCACACTTTGGATCACAGTTCTGTTCCAGTCTTAATATTATTGATTGTGTCTAATAGCTAAATGACTCTAAAGTCTCGGTGGTAAGGAATGTCTTTATATTCCTTGTGCAGTGCCACATACGTAATCAACGCTTGATAAATTACAATACCATTATTATTTTTTTAACTTGGCGAGTGATGAAATTTTAAGTATATAGAAATATTTATGTGAAAAGTTAACTTTCCCTCTTTGTGTACTCATTTCCTTTTACGCTTAAGAGGTCTATGTCCAACACTACTTCCACTGACTTAAAAGGATCCGTTCAGATTTACGTAAGTGTCATTGAGACCAGGAAATGGCCTTTAGTATTGAATAGTACATTAGGAGATTTAAGTCTATTACCTTTATTACATAGGCTGAGGTAGGTAGGTTCTGATGTTGGGGAAATTTCACTGCTGAGTTTGAATAAGCAAATATCAAAAGGCGTGTGATGATTCAGATCAAAGTTCAGGGAACTTAGATAAAAGGCTTCAGTTTTGTCCTGTCTTCATTGTGGGTATATTAAGTGTCTTACATTTTTAAAAAATGTAATTGGTCAGTGTTTGGATAAAAGGTTCTGGTTTTGGCCCATTTTTGTGACTTTAGGTTGTTTTACGTAGACTCTTTTTCGCCAGGCAAGAGACTATTTTATATCTGTCCATCTATCTAGCTCTTATTAATCTAAATCTATACTTTCAGGGTTTGAAGTTTGTGTTTCACTTGTGAACTTAAACCAGTGGTGGGCAACCTGCAGCTCTCGGGCTGCACATGACTGGTCAGCGAGCAGGCTGTGAGACCGTTTGTTTTCATTGACTGTCCACAGGCACAATTGCCCACAGCTCCCAGTGGCTGTGGTTCACCATTCCCAGCCAAAAGGAGCTGCAGAAAATGGTGCAGGCCACAGAGACATAGGCACTGCCGACGGTCAATGGAAACAAACTGTCTTGTGGCCCACCAGCAGTTTACCCTGGCAGGTTGGGTGCGGCCCGCAGGCCACAGGTTGCCCACCACTGACCTAGACTGAAACAGGATATTTGGTATTAATCTTCTCTTAAACTCCCTTCAAACATTAAGGACATCTACAGACTGTTTTATCTAAATTTTGCAAAAGGCTGAAGGAGGGAAGACTCCACAACAGTGCCTGTCTTCCTTCCACTCACTTCCTGAATGCCTTAATTGTCAAGGCTGTAAAATCTTGTACTTTATCAGATTTCACAGATCTACGGCAAGGATGACCCCATCATGTTTGCCCATTGTCTGATTGCTCATCCGTTTATTCATGGCTGTCAAACAAGTAATAGGTGGTGGCCCAATGGGCTGGTACTTCCTTTTCACTTCCAGATGTACTGATAAAAGTTTCTTTGCTTGCAGGTCTCTTAGGATTTTAGGGGTTCTAAGAGCACAGCTAAAGTTTTTCCCAGGTCATAAATAAAAATAGAGCAGCAGTGTTAGAAAGGGGCTCTAAAGGAAAAAATGCTCTTAAACACAAGATTGTTTAAATATAAATTTTACTTCATGTTAATTAGTTTCATATCCTCCCTGAATAATAAAAATCCACATACTATTGATTTTTTGGTGTTGTTATTAATAGAATATCAGCTGCAATTCAATGCATAACCAGAGCTTAACTTTGATAGATAAAACAGAAGAATCATGCCTACTTTAAAAAAACCAAAAACTGACACCTTTAAAATATGCTGGAAACTTAAGTCTTTTCTCTGATTAAGAGTGCTTACCTATGTCTGTACCTTAGGAAAGAAAACGGAGCACTACACATTACATATTCCCAATTTGGTTTTATTAATAATAGCCAAAACTCAGTATGATGTTTCTGTTTGAAAATTGTGACAACTCAAATGACTATTTAAGGGTACTGTATAATCCTGCTTTTAAGCATTAATTTTGGTCAGTTTTACAGCTACATGGATTGTAGGAACAAGTTATCAATGGTTTCTGTCATATTTACTGACTCTGACTGGGATCAGCAAGTAGGTCTGTTCTATTACATTTTCTGATAATGCTATGTCAGATTTCACATTGGAATTGTACAGGGTGAATTAAGTCTGCTGTACATTTGCAGTCCATTGAAGATTATTTAACACCATTATTGCATGTGCTATGGAATTCTACTAAATATAACACTAATTTATCAGCTGTGTGTAGCAGTTGTGGCACTTGGTTGAATGGCACAATTCCTAACAGGGGTTGTGCTAACCTCAACCAATAAAAGGTTAAGAACTGTACATGATGATAAATACACAGATAGCTGTAAGTATCTGTATACCTTGCTTAGTGTTTGAAAATCCATTGTGAAATCCCATCTCTGTTATTAGAGGGTGGGGTGGGCTGTGCCCAAAAAAGAAGGGGAAAGGGTGTGTGCAGTGTCTTAGCTGATAATTCATGCCAAAGTTCACAAGATGAACATTTTATGCACTGAACAACATTGACTGCTATAAGTGGTTGAATGTAATCATAGGATGTGTCAGACACTTAGCAGCTTAGCTGTGAATTGATACCAAAGGACTCAGTCTTCCATGGCACCGTGCCTTTAACTTACACGGTCAGTTGGGGTTAAGAATGCTCGGCACATCCAAGAGGCAACTTGCAGGGTTTGACCCATACCGAGGAGGGGACTAGCCAGCTGTAAGGTGACCTCAGTACAATTTGGTGCTGTGAATAGTAGTCAGTCTTGTGAAAATTAACTTATGGAAGATACTGTAGATGGGGACAAATAATCAGGTGGGTGCCCTGTGAGAGGGAAAGCTGTGAAATAAAAAAAAGTATTAAAAATAAATGAAATTCTAGAGAAATAAACATAGTTTGTAAAATTGTACAAATGGAGAATTAGGATAAATGGATGAGCTGCTATTGGCAGGCTCATAGCAAACTGGTGAAGACCGAGCATACGCATATGTTTGGTGTCGCTGACACCTGATTTCACAACATTTAAAGTACACAATTTAAAAGTCTGAAAATTTTCAGTACACTATTTTGACTCAAAGCTTTCAATTACTGAACTCTCCCACAAACGCTGGTCACTTTACCCACCAATATCATGAAACTCCACCTTTCTTTGAATCCACCTGGAAATTCACCCATTCACCTATATATCCTTTCTATGTATGCCTGTGAGGAAAAATGGGGAAGTGGCCAAGGGGATCATAGCAGACACACAGTTTAGTTAGAGATGTAATGAATGGCTGATATCTCCAGGGTCTCTGGGCTGGGAGCCAGAGTAGTTGAGGACCTATGTCCTCCCCCCAACATTAGTCACTGGGAAAGTGGCCTGATACGCCTCCAGAAAATGAATTGTTAAGTGGTCCAGCTGAAGAACTGGAGCCAGAAGAGTGAAGCGTGTCTGGGTAGGGAGCCATGGAGCACCACCCCACACCAGAATGTTTGGGACTGTTTGAAGATTGAGGACCTATTTGAAGGCTAGCCCAGAAGGGCTGGAAGAAGACCAATTGAGGGGGTACTGGGATAGGCCTCGTGTTGGACATGTACCCTGGAAGGACTTTATCTATTTGTTGTTTCACATACATACTGTGAGAGATGTGGCCAAATGTCTGAATTGCTGAAGATTCACTACAAGGCAAAGAAAAAGTGCAGGCACCCTTGCTCAGCCAAGGGGGTGCTTATCAGAGGTGGGTCCCTACAAACTTCCCTATTATTGTTAAATAATAAGCAAGGAGTTGTGGTTTTCATCTGCTCTAAAAACTACTGAAGTGGTACTACTAGTTACAACACTCATGGCATTTGTAGTTACACTTTTTTTCTTAACAGACAAAACACAATTCAACATAATTATGGCAGATCAACGTACATTTGTACACATCTATATCAAGTTATACACTCTATTTTGTTTTGTGAATGCCATCTTAAGTGTAAACTAATGTGCCTTCATTGTTGTCTTTTTGCCTCCATCTCAGATAGAAATTCAGGGAAGAATCTCTTATCTCTAAGGGGTGAGTGATGTGGATGTGGTCGTGGTGGCAGCTAGAAGGAGGATCTGTGCTCCAAGAATATGCCGAGAGCCAGAGACCTTGCCTAGAGACTGCTCAAACCCAGCCATGCTAAGAGTACATGTGATCCATCTGGTAGGTTAGATCCAAGTAAAGCAAGCTGGTGAGTGGCGACGAGGCATGGATCATTCAGGGTTATAACACTAACTATGTGAGGGATTAAATCAGTGGACTTCTACAAAATAAATAATAATAGATTTTGTCAAGCATAAACATGTTTTTTTCTGTTTTTGAGAAAAAATAATATATAAGAGGTGCATTCCTTACTTCTGCAAACTGCATATTGATTTTAGTTGGAGTCTTTCAGCCTAATAAAGCTAGAAGACATGGGCTGTAGTGCTCACAAAGTAAAGTTAGTTGTTACTTCACTTGTTATCAAAAAGTTTTGCTCTCCCAATTTAATTTGCAGAAAAATAACCCCAAAGACACTGATCTAGCTCACTGAACAGAGAACACAAAGATGATTTAGGAAACACTGGAAATTGCAAATCATATGAAAATGATAAAACAGATATAGTGTACCTTCTTCTCAGTCCATTTGAGATAACTGACCTAGAAGATGTATTGCAATCTAGAGCATACTTAATCCACACTTATTTCTAACCTATGCAGCCAATATGACTTGGGAAATCCTCACTCTACCACCCCATTTACGTTCTACCTACGCCCCCAGTCTCATGGAAACTCAAGTAATAATGACTGTTTACATTTTGGGCTAGATTCTAATCTGTTTCTCCCTTGCTGTACTGCATCCTGCGTGAATGAACAACTTAGAGATACAACATAGCAAGTAATTGGTGGAGAAGAATGTACTGTAGAAGTAGCCTCTGAATATCTAATATGAAGTGGTCAATATAAGTTATATCTAGTAATGATGATGAAGTGCTTACGGAAAAGATATAGCCCAGAGCAACAGCTTTTTAATAAGATATTTTGGATCTCTCTACCTCAGACCCATCTTTTAGCAATGTAGCTGAATACACAGTTAAAAATGCATTGACTTAGGGGGAAAAACATTATGCGGTAAGGGCAGGGAAACAATAATACCTTTTTACTGCCAAAATATACTGGGTGGGTGGTTGGCTCAAATGGTCCTGAACACTTTAATTAAGTGCATTTTTCCTGTAAATTCCCTGTAGCACTTTATTTTTTAGTTGATACCATAGCTAACCTGTCTCTAAGGCAACTATGCTTGATTTTATTAACTTGTAAGACAGAAGATCATAAAACATAAATCATGCATATGCAGGGACAAGAGACATCTGTAAGGAATTTGGGCAGTGTCCATGGGGCTCTTCATTCCCATCTTGCCTCCCAGCTCTCTGCAGTTGCTCATAAGACCTATTCCTGCAACTCTCATCCAAATGAGTAGTTCTAGTTGTTGCTTTAGAGTTAAATAGAAAGATACAGTATCCTGCTGGGGGGAAAAATACACAAGAACATGGAGTAAACATCTTAGTTTTGGGAACTTGATGGCTCATAGGATTAATGGAGGTAACTCATAGGTTTGAATCCATACCAAGCATGTATTATTTTGAAACCTAATTGCTATATAAGTGCTAAGATCTAGAAGAGTGAGAAAAGTTCTGATAAAACCTATGGACTCCATGAGAGCCCCCTCTGAGCTGAATGGGGTTTTGGAACAACCGGTCAGATATTACTGAAGTAAATAGTCAATTTATGATGAATAACTAGATGATGGACTCTAAGGTCATTATTCTTCTGGACTTGCACTGTGTTCTTCATTTTACGTTACCTAACTTACTACTTGTGTAAGTGCAGGCTCAGGCCTTTTAGATAATACTAATAGCATGCATTTGCGTGACCAGATAACTTCTCATACCTGCCCTATTATGAAAGGAGGCTCCGCGAGATGGAAAGCACAATTGGGCTTCATGCTATTTTTCCTACAGTGGCTGCAGCTTTTCTTCCATTAGTGATTGTACTATAAATTTGTTTTGCTACTTTGTCACTGTGTGTCACAGGCACTAGGTCAAGTTGAGAGGTGATGGTTAAATTACACATTGAATGTGTCTAAAGGAGTCAGTGTTAATGTAATTTATACACTGAAAGGATTACAGGCTGGTGAGACTATGTGCTTAACTTGCCTCTGAAGTTGGGGTCCTGTATTTTCTGCGTTAACACAGGGATTTCTGGTAATAGTTAGCAGTGACTGGAAAAGCAATGCAGAATAATGGATTGGCAGTTAAATCAGGTTTTGATTACAATATTAAATGTTGTAATAAAGTTTGCTGCCATGTGATAGTTGCTCTTTCTTTCAGTGTAATACTAAACTCTGCCTGTCCCTTTTCCATTTCAATAGCTAGTGATTGGCTCCAGCTATCATTTTTTGTGACAAATTGAAATATAATTTGAGGAAAAGTTGAGTCCATATGAAAATACTCTAATGATTCCCAAGAAAATACAGTATCATTTGAAACTTTATTTTTAGTCCGTAGGTTGTTAAATTTATTTGGAAGGCAGTGGTTGGATATGTATATATTTCAATGGAAATAGGATCTTGTTTAAAGATAAATTCTCCATAAAAATGCAATCAAGGCAAATCAAAGAAAATTAAGCTTACAAGAGAAAATTTTGGTTTGGGCTGTGATGAAAGATGCCACTACTATAATACAGTGCACTTGGAAATTACCATGCATGTGAGCTGCCAAGCAGTCTTTGGAGTCACGGCTTTGTGAATAGGTTTTGAAGCCATGCCTACACGATGACACACAAATAGGAAGGCCAGCTTCCTTGGAGGATATAAATTATTTTTAACTTGAGACTATTTAACATGACAATATCACAGATAACTCTTAATGTTATCTTACACTTTGTCTGTTTCACTGTTTAAGTTTTCTGTCTTTTTGATAAATGTGTTCTCCAGGGCTTATTGTCCGCTTGCCTCTCCATTTATGTTTAAAAATGCTGTTAGATTTAGTTTTGATTATACATTTACTTTAGCTTCCTTTGATTCACTGCCTTTTTTATTTGGTGTCTTGCCACAAGTCAGATATTACTGCAGACATATTTGAAAAAACAGTTATAGATGATTAGGGTGGTTTTTTCTTTTTAAAAGGTTCAGTTGACAGATACTTCATTTAAATAAATTATTAGAGTGCAAGAAAATTATTTTTAAACAACTGATATCATTATTTCATACACCCAAGGAAGGACCAGAGAGGTAGCCGTGTTAGTCTGGAATAGCAGAGGTAACAAAGTCCTGTGGCACCTTAAAGACTAACTATAAAGTTTTGAAGCATGAGCTTTCGTGGGCTAATACCCACTTCGTCGGATGCTTGCTTCGTCCGACGAAGTGGGTATTAGCCCACGAAAGCTCATGCTTCAAAACTTTATAGTTAGTCTTTAAGGTGCCACAGGACTTTGTTACCAAGGAAGGACATCTTTCCATGACCTCATGGTGTTGCCTGATCAGTTTTGGGCAAATGGCCTGTCTAGAACTTGGTATTCCTCCACTTGAAATAGTTTTACCTAAAAAGTAGTTCAAAATATTTTTCTGTGCTTTCCTTGTACAGTATATTGTGTGTTCTAAATTTGTGCTGAAAAAAACATTTTCATTTACACTTCAAGAGCCTTATTCTTCTCTCAATATTTTTTACACCACTGTAACTCAATAACTTTAGTGGAGTTATTCATAATTAATAAAAGTGCAGGTGAAAGAATAACCAGGCCTTTGACATATTTTCATATTCCCTAAGTTACTTTTCTAGAGGTCAGCATAGCATTTTATTAACAAAACAGCTAAACAAGTTGATATAGCATTGTTATGAACCTCTATATTTGTTCACTTAAAATGTTGGGGAAAAATTTCAGGGTGAAGTTTTGATGCACTTTGATTTTAGTCTTAAAAATTTTTTACCCCCAAGTTTGAATATATTTGGTTCAGAAACTTCTGAGTTTTAAGAGCACAATACAAATACATTTTGAAGGTTAAGATCTTTTTTGTCCTGTGTAACTCAAATTCTGTTTTTTTAAACCAATTTTGACCGCTGTTTATTTCTTATAATGTAAAGTAGACAAATAATTGGTTCTCAGTGTACTAATCTAAATTAGGCAAAATTGAGTTCGTGGAGATGTTTCTGCTTCTAGCTAGCTGCCATTATGAATTTAATATTGTATAGTTTTGAAGTCTTGGAACAAATGTTGAAGGCAACAGACCAGGAAATACATTTTTCCATATTTTGCCTTTTTATTTTGTAATATGCAAATGACAGGAAAATTGTGACTGCAGCTTTGATAATGGGGAGAGGAGGGAGAGCAGGAAGGAGAGGCCAACCTTAAGAGCTTAATGTATAAAGCATATTTGCACAACTTCACTGGACCTTGCAGCTCATGATTAGCACTGCTCACCAAACTTGATCAGTAGCAATAACCATTTGTAATTGATGTTGCTTTTGAATTTGTAAAGCTATATAACAGAAGACCTAAAATTAACAAGTCAGACTAAATTCATGTTTTACTTGCCTCAGGCCATGGTCTGTCATGGTTGGAGCTACATAATAGGCTGGCAAGTGCATCTTATCCCACTCTAATCATTGGCCTATGTGAAGGATAAGAGACTAATACTGCTACTGGCCAATAGTTAATATAGTTCAAGGAGTAAATGGTTGGTCTCGTGCTGAAAGTAAGAATTCGGATTGTGATAACTATACTTGTTGCATTGTGTAACACATGCAACTTACTATGGGAGTCATTCAGCATTCCTTCTGCCTGATTACCCCTCACAAGCCAACTAGTGAGAGCAATGCATAATTTGTGTAAGTGCTACTCAACATAAATAAATGTTGCACAGTCATATCCTTTGCTGTTAAAATTAGTTCAGTATTTACTAGGTTAGATACTAGTTTAGTATTTTAATTTAAAACATCATTGTCTACTATTTTGAGCTATACTATATTTCTTTGACATAATGGAATCTTTTGCCTTTGTCATTAAATGAGGAAAGAATCTTCATTTGACATTAATTCAGCTAAAATCTGAATTCCAACATCTGCCATTACCTCACCCAACTTACTCTTGCTAGCAAACTTCTATACTCTTGTGGTGTATTTTTGTTTGTGTTTAACTATTTATACACAATTAATGTTAGTTTTAGAAATAAACATTTAGCAGATTAGAGGGCTGCCATTGCTTCACAATGTGATCAGTGCTGAGCATGACAGTAAACAATACAGGTGGAGCTGGCAGTAGTGCCTGTAGTTAAATTTACCTAAAAATTTCTTTTACAAGTTCTGGTTTTCAATTGATTATCACTTTGCCCTTTAACCTTTAAAAGTTGGGCTGAAACTTTTCATGCAACATTTCTGCCTCAGGGTGATTATTTTGCCAAGGAAAAAAAAGTTTTTCTGGGAGAGAGACTATCCATTGTTTTGCCTATATGTGATGGAGTATACAAACCTCGCACTGGCCAGGAAAGAGTTAATATTCTGCTGTGGGCTCAGTCAGCTCTACTCCACTACACCTGCAATAGATATCAGGCTTTGGAGGCAGCAATTAAAAGAGAAGAGCACAGCTCTGTTGGAAGCTGGCTGGGAAGGAGAGCAGATTCCAATTCTCACTCCATGATCAAAGTCTGGCTGGAACTGTTTGAGAATCTGCTCTCTGTCAAAGCCTCCTTCAGGGAAGGTAGATCTGATGCAGGACTACTCTTGTGATGTGATGCACCATCAATGACTTGCTTAAGAGTCAGTGGCCTGCCAGAGACTCACTAAGGGCAAGCAATTGGCCATGAGCCCAGGGTGATCTTGTCACACTATCTTCACAAAAATGTTCCACATACTATTTTTCCACAGGATCTCTAGGGTGCCATTCAATGCATAGGATGGGCTGTGTTTCTAGGATGAATCAGGATTGTGTAGTTAACGAGATTGCTGTCTGTAGGATCTCTGCCTCGTTTGTTACGGAAGTTGGAAGATGAGTAGTGAATGAGGCAGCAAACTACAGGTAAACAATTTAGGGTCTCCTGGCTAAGATGGTGGAATAGCTGTAGAAGACGATATGGCAATTCCTGTAATATCTTTGGGAGAACTTAGTACAGAAGGCTTATATTCCAATATGGGCTAGGGAGGGTAACTACACCCCTTCCAGGAAGTAAGAACAGTGGGGGTTGATTTGACAAATTCACTCGGGTTGTAACAACTCCTTTCTGGGGAGTCTCGCCTATGCTACGTTAAACTGGATTCTCTAGAGCCTCACAGACAAAGGATTTTTGGATAAATACCTAAAGTTTGAACTGACTCAGTCTTCTTTCTGATTCAGCAAAAAGACAGGGTCATCTATCCAAGGGGCCCCCCAGTTCTTAAGGAAAGGTTGGGAGGAGCGACACTGACCAGAGCCTTTGTAGGAGAGGGAGGGTGAGAGCAATCACTGGTAAGCTTTCTTAGCGTAAAAAGCATAGAACATACATACATTATTTTATTGTTTTAATACATTTTCTCTGTACTTTTACCTGAAGAATATATGTAATTTCTTGAAATGAGTTATGTGGTAGCTTATAATTGGGGGCAATTACAGCTGTTCAAAGGCTTTAAAGAGAAAGCAAAGTGGAAACTCCAATCTTTTGGGTGTCTGGCTTACTTGGGAATTCACAGTGTAGGTAGGGGACTGGAAAAACTCTTGTCAGAAGGGAGATATGTGTCTGCCCAAGAGAAATGGGTGCCCCTGTTGGACCACAGCAGGGGAATAAAGGTGGTGTTGCCCTGAACTGTGACAATATCATCCTGGAGAATTAGATTCTATCCCTGCCTCTGCCACAAACTTCCTATGTGATAATGAGCAAGTTAGTGACTCCAAACCTTTTACAGGTGTCACTAGCTAATTATGGGTTCTGTATTTTCTGTATTTCCAATCTGAGACATCTAAGCTTGATTTGGAGATGTGCTGAACATCCCAATTGCAACTTAAATTAATGGAACCATGCTCTGAACATATAACCTGCTATAAACACTAGGTGCTTTGAAAAATTGGGCATTTCTTGTCTCAGAGTGGGGAGAGGTGCCGGAACAATTTGTATAGTCAGGGTGCTGAGAGGCATTCAACCAAACTGTAAACCCTGGCTATGATGGAAACCACTTCAAGCCAGGGGATGTAGCAGCACCTCTACTGACAGCACCTGTGAAAGTGGGCACCCAAAACCAGTGGAAACTTCTGACAATTTTGTCCTTAATCTCTCTGACCTGTAATTCCTCATCTATAAAATAGGGATGATAAACCAGCTCATTTTACAGGGCTGCTAAGAAGATAAATTCATTTGTTTGCTAAGCACTCCTAGTGAAATAGAAAAGCCCCTAGGAAATTAATAAGTCTGTGATCAATGCAGGGTTTGCATAGTGTGCAGTAAATAAAGCAGGGAACATAAACAAATAATGTGGGTAAAAAAAAAACCCATTCACTGAGCACCATTCATCTTGTGCAATGATCGAGGTCAGGAGTGGGTGGCAAAAGTAACATGTGATCATGCAGCTAGAGGCTGTATCAAAATATATCTGTACAGGGAAGGCAAATTGAGATTGTATGAGGACCCTTAATTTCGGCATTTCCTGACTTTTGACTATTTGACTTGAAAGCAGTCTTAAAGTTCTTTTTAATGTACTTTTTGTATGAAATATGTTGTGGGATTCTTGGAAGGATTTGAGCTCCTAATCCTCTGATTATCTCTCACTCTTAATTCTTAAAACAAATCAGCCAAGTAATACACTTTTTCAAATACTGGGGTTATTGACTGTATGGTGGTTTTAAACCCATAAATGTGAGAAAATGAAGGAGCTGGTTTTAGTATCTCTTTCCTCCTTTTCTTTCATTCCACCCCCATTCATCCTTCCCGCTCTACATACAGCATAAAATTTATAATCAGCATTCTCTATGCAGCCTGTATCTCTTCTCCCTTGCACATATGATTTATGATTAGAGTAAGTGATAGATACACTCCCATGTCAATTTACCTGCATAGCCCAATGATTAACTAGAATACATTTGTAAATTAAGCCATATTTGTGGGGGGAAATGTTGCCTGATTTATATCTTATCCCCCAGAGGAATTGTGTAATCAAAGTTCACCTGCAGCAGTACACAGATAAGAGTGAAATGGAAATGCAAAAGGGGGATATAGGAGAACAGGGACAACATAGGAATTTTTTTTTTTAGCCTGTCAATTTCTGCAACCTCTTTGTCCTTCTGTGTGAATATGGGTAGTAGAAATATTTGTGTGCAAATGATGGCATTGCAAAGTGTAGGACTAGCATTTGCAAAGTAGTAATTCCCTGTGGAGTTCTTCTGAATCAGGGAAACGGAGATTGCTCTGCTATAGCAGAAGTACAAATTATAGCTGAGAGAACAAAGACAATGACCTGGATGCCTCGGATGTCCATTTTAAAACCAAAGCCAAACACAATGGCATTGGGAAATGAGATGCTCTTAAACACAGCACAAGACAGTACTATAATACAGTAGGTAGTGTTGTAATCGTAAGAGTTTTCTTTGAATTGGAAATGCTGTCATTGGGAACAACACTTAGAAAGAATCAGAGAGGTAGCTGTGTTAGTCTGGAATTGCAGAAGTGACAGAGTCCTGTGGCATCTTTAAAGACTAACTAAAAGTTAGTCTTTAGACTTTTACTTAGTCTTTAAGGTGCCACAGGACTCTCCGTCACTTCAACACTTAGAAAGTACAACAAAAGTGTATATCTTTCCTTCTCATCACCAGAGAATAGTTTGTTGTTGGTAATGTTGTTTCAGGTTGCCTAATACTTTTTCAGTTGCAAAATATATTTACAACCTTTTTAAGACACGCACATTCATTATTTGCTGCAGGGACATAGATTATGTGCCCTGGGACTGAACAAGAGCCTTTTCTTTCTCCCATGAAATGCTAAGATGTGCATTTTTGAAAATCACCAGTTTGTGTTGTCAGTGGAGTCTTGGCAGAATGCCAGAACAAGAACTGAATCTGAATCTTGTAGTCTAAGGCTGGTCAGCAGCATATATCACATTGAATAACCCTAGAACAGACAGACAGTTCCTCCTATAGCACTATGCCCAGCACACAGGCCAGCGGCCCACCCCTTCTTGGAGACACAACATTGGTATGTAGGTAGAGGGAAGGGACTGGAAATGGCGGAATGAGGAGAGGAGGAGTGCAACACACCTATTACACATCTTTGCAGATGATGTATTCTTCAACTCCCTTTCACAGCCTCCTTAAAGTCGGATTAAAGTACCTATTTAGGCCCATTTTAAAATAATGTGTAGGAAAATTCTTTGTGCTTTTTACTAATAGTGAATAACAGATGGGGCTCTTCAAAGAAAAAATCATTGTGGGGCGCTCTGATGATACTGCTGAAATATTGCACAGAGTCCAGTGTGTGACTTATTTACAAGAGTATATTCACAGTGGTCCCATTCTATTATCTGTAACAGCTGGAAGCCCTTGACACTCATGATTTGGGGGGAAGGGAAGGGAGTTCAAAATTCAGACTCAGGGTCTCTAAACAGTTTGAACCCATACCCTAGTACAAAAGAAAAGGAACTATGTGAGTTGATTTATCCGAAGCAAGCCATATGTATGTTTAAATACATATCTTCCCTCGTTGAATGTTCTGTAATAAATCTTAGTTAGACTCTGACACCTATTGATAGAAGATCACATTAAGTGTAAACATCTCGCCAAAGATCTTTGCTATGGTTTGTATTTTCCTAACTACTAACATTTCCAGAATTAACAGATCATTACTGGACATATCAATAAAGCACAACACTAGTACATCCTCCCATGCACTGCAAGGCTTTCCAGTTAGTAAGATCTGGGCACAATATACATTTACCAGCCTTCACAGATTGAAACCTTTGTCCCTTTCTTCATAGCTTTCTAGTTCCCTCCTGTGTGTTCCTTCAGTTCGATCAAGTGTGGTATCTGTTCTCCCCCCAACCCCATATCCACTTTGATCCCCATTGTATATCAATAGGTACATTCTTTTCCTAAATGGCTGAACAGTATCTGTTCAAAGACTGCAAAAATGCAAAGTTGATTTTTGTCAATTTAAGTTTAATCACAGTAGGACACACTGAATCTAAAATATGTGTCCACGAACAGACTGAATCAATACAAATAAATAAGGTGTAAGTTATTACTTTAGCTATAGTTTGTGTGTAGACAAGCCCTTAATTGTAAATTGCTTCCTTAAACAGTAACAATTTGAAAATTTGCAGTTTGAGGTGTGGCTTGTTTTTAAATCCCTAATATAAGAACATTGGAAATGAACAGTGTGGATCCTTGAAAGCACATTATAATCTGCTATTATTTGGTGGAGATTATTTTAAAAAAAGAATTTGCAGTCCAAGGGAAAGGTGATATTTCAACATTTTGTTTTTATCCTGAATTTGACAAAAAACCAACCAAACAAAAAAACAGTCCTCTCCCCAAAGAGCATAGCAAACTTTTTGCAGAACAAAATATTTTAATAATTTCTAACATGGGGATTTTTTTGAATATTTTGCTTCAACAATCTGAAGCAACGTGTGTGTGTTTTGAATCAGTTCAACATTATTGTATGTCTACTGAACTGCTGCAAAGTTTCCTGAGTTCCAGTTTCTCATGTGGGCCAGGGTCCCCGACAGGAGCTTGCTGCAGCACGGTCATGGTGTAAGGATAAGGCCTGTTCCTGTATCCATATTGTAAGGCCTGAGGTCTTTTTTTTCCTGCAGCCATATTAGAAGAGCGGCAGCCATGAACCAAGGAGCAGGAAGTCCCATCCTCGCATTTCATATAAATTACATTATAATAATGTAATATTGGGCTGTTAAAAAGGTAATTGTGTCCTAATAGCACCCAGCATCACAGATAAAGAAACAGATCTTAAGATGGTTAAAGAAAACTTTGTTTGATAGCATTCTGTGTGGTAAGAAGTCACTTATCAATAGTGGTTGTGAAATCCCTACTTCTTTATGATTTTGTCTTTATGGTCCCCACTTCCCTATTGTTGATCTGTGTGGTCTGTCTGGTTATTTTATTGTTTCTGTCTGTTGCATAACTAATTTTGCTAGGTGTAAGTCAACTATGGAGGTGAGGTATGATTGGTTAAAGAATTGGTTTACAATATGTTAAGATTGGTTTGGAAAATTGTTCAGTAAAATGATTGGTTAAGGTACAACTAAGCAAGACTCAAGTTTCTCTATGTAAACTGGGGTCCAAAAGGAAGTTCTTTAGAACCAACTCCAGGACACAGCCCCAATATCCGAGTTCCCAGGCTTCAACACCTTGCCAATCATAACTGTGCAGAAGTTGGCATCCCCAGATGACCTGATCCTGACTGGCCACCAAGAAAAGTACATCTGCCTTATTTGGAGTGGTGAGTATTGTATGCTTAGCGTGTGCATTCTGTTTTGGAGATTGTTAAATAAATAGAGGTTAAGTAGGATGTTACTGTGTGAGGCTCTTTCACTGGTAAAAGGCCCCATAAACCCACAGAAGATTAAGCCCCAAGTCCAGAGAGAGTTGGTGTTTTCCCGGATCCCATGGACAGGTAAAGTTAAGTTGCCTTTCACCTGGAGCCCTAGGAATTGGGAAAGGGTGAGGATACCTAAATCGACTGGGTTATGCCTTGCGTGCTAGGAAGCAGGTAGAGGTGGGATGTCCTAGAACAGGGGTCTCAAACACACGGCCTGTGGGGCTCTTTTCTGCGGCCTGCCATGCTCTCTGTGCCCCCCACCGTGCTCCTCCCCCACACTTACCTAGAGCAGCTCCAGGCAGGGCAAGCTCCCTGCCTGCCTGACCTGCCCCCGGTCACTTCAGGAAGAAGCTGGAATCATGTGGCTGCAGCCCCTAGGCATGGCCCTCCCTCAGTTCGCATTGGCCAGAAACTGGGAAATGCAGCCAATGGGAGCTTTGGGACAGGTATCTGGAGGCGCAGCCATGACAACGCAGAGTCCTATTCCCTCCCTTACCCAGATTTCAGCTGCTTCCCAGAGGGGCGGGGGAGCCAGGCGGGCAGGTAGGGAGCCTGCCTCCCCGACCCGTCCTGCAGCCTAACCCCCTGCCCTGAAACCCCTCCTAAATCCTGAGCCCCCTGCTGTGCGCTGCACCCCAACCCTCTGCCCTGAGTCCCCTGCCATACCCCATGCCCCTCCTGCACCTCAACTCCCTGCCCTGAACCCCTGCCACACCTGCACCCCTTCTCCATCCCCTGGGAGTAGGGAAGGTGTGGAGTTGGGGTGGGGATTTCAGGGAAGGGGTTGGAATGAGGACAGAGAAGGGGTGGGAAGAGGTGGGGCAGGGGCAGGGCCTCATGGAAAGGGAGGAGTGGGGGCAGTGATGTGGCCCTTGGGCTAATGTGCTAGTCCTCATGTGGCCCTCATGGTCTTTAGAGTTTGAGACCTCTGTCCTAGAGTGTATGGCCAACAAATTTAGAGTAAAGTTGGGTGCCTTAGAGTGTGTATAACAGAGAAAACTTTGTGCGGGCATCTATGGGAGTCCCCAGTGGAGTGCAGCAAGGAGATTATGGTGCAACATGTGAGATGTAGTCCAGGTGGGGAATTCATTCCTCCTGCACAACCAAGAGCAATTGCCAATCTTTAGCAAGGGGACCTTTCTCCTGAAATTGTACACCTATGGCATTGAAGAAATTGTCAAAAAATCATTTCACGTTTTCAGTTCCTTGTAATGAAATGCAAGATCAGTTCTGTGGCTAGTTATGGGTAATTTTTCTATGATATCTACCGTTTGGCAAGTGAGACTCATAGATTAGATCGGTGCTTTTGACCCATCTTTAGTGTTCCCAAAGGGATGCTTAGATTTGTTTTTGTTTTAAACAAAAGAAATCATTAAATGAATAACTATCCAGAAAACTTCCCTGTGTCAGAAAGTGAGAGGGGACCAGACCTCTTGATTTGGATTATTAATGGATATTATCCAGGTAGTTGTAGATTTTCCAATTACTATATAGTTTTCATTTAATGCATGTCTCCAAGCACATTTCACCCTGGTGGATGAGGGAAAAAAATGGATAACTTTAAATAATTTGGGTGGGCTGGATTATTACATTACATAACGTAATATGCCAAAGTAAGGAAATGTAATTAGTTTCCTACAGGAAATTAAAACAATGAACACCTATTTTCAGATGAGAAAGATGCTATCAGTTTACACAGATGAAAGATCACATTACATTTTACAGTTTTATGGCTACATAGTAAATTTAATTAGACAGAAAAGGGCTTAGAAACATTGGCTTAAGTTTGATTGCATTGTCCATTCTACTGAATAATAGATTTTTGTCAAATATTTATCTAATTTTTTTTAATGATTTTGAAAAATCCATATTGCATACTGTGGTCTGTTCATAAATATTCTCTGTGTAAAGAGAGTCTGCAGAGACCTTTCTTAGATTTGGATGTGTTCTAGTTTTTCCATTTGATACAAGGTGAAAGTACTGTAACATTTATTTTTATTCCCTTCATAATTATATAGTCCAGACTTCACTCAGGTATTGTATTCGCAGTGCACACACAAATCTCGTACATTTTCCCACTCAATCTCTGCAGTGGATCTTGGATTGAATGGCTTAGAGAAGCTAGCAAGCAAACCTTCTCAAATGCCGCCTGTTAGATGCTGGCACTCTGGATCCTTCTCCGTTAAGCTTGTTGCTTTGGTGTGTGACCTCCTGCTGTCCCTGACAAGTGAAGTTCATCTACAATCCTCTTGCTGGACCTCTCTGTGGCATCTTTGATGCCACTGAGCGCCCTATTGCCCAAGATGCTGCAGGCGTGACAGAAACACGCTGTAATGGTTCAAGTTCTTCGTCCCAGGACAAACGTGGAGAGTAGTTATGGGCAGCAGTTATTCCAACTCCAAAGCCCTCTGCTGGAGAATCTCTCAAGGCTCAGTCCTCTTCCCCCATATTTTTTCCCCTACATCTATAGGATGCCCTTGTGAAAGGTGTTGTGGATTGCATCAATGAGTACAGGATTGGCCATCAGGAAGTTTTGAGTTCTAATTCTTGCTCTACCACTGACTAAATTTAGTCCACAGATTGGGAATACTCAATGTCCTAGCAGCAAAATATGCCTGCTCTGTCTTCAACTGGGCAGAATTTTGAGCATCGTCCTATCAAAGTCCTGAGAAAACATGTGTGATACCTAGCATTGATTATTGCAACTCATGTTTGGTAATGAAGCGCCCCTGAAGGAGAAAGATCTGTTTTTGTTTTAAAGTCTGCTTAGAAACATAGGTTTCTGTGATCACTCTGGGCCTCAACCTACAGTGCCCCCTTCACAATTAAGTAGAGGGTCCGGTTCTAGATCTTTTTCCTGATTTTTAAAGGTCCTGCATTGGAGTAGCTACTTGAAATATTGCTTTTCCCTCTGCAATCATGGCCTCACATGACAGTCCTTGTGTTCCCCTGGAACAATAAACTTGTCAGATAACTGGGGGAGGCTTGTGAATGCAGGAAACAGAACTTTCACAGGAGCTGGATCGTATGGAACGTACTCCTACAAGACAAAACTGCATCCTCCGAGCTAACCACTTTCAGAAGCAAATGCAAAATTCATTTCAGTAATTTCTTGACATAAATAGACACAAGCCTTGTGCTCAAACCAGGAATAAAGAAGCAAGAAAACCCAAAAGCTATAAATTGACCAGACTCTTTCTCTTACAGGCTGAGAATGTTGAGAGAGAAATTATTTACTCAGTACCTAGATAGATATTTCTTTTCTGCTGCCATCTTTTAGATCAGATGTAAAACTGAGGTCCTCAATATCAGTCATTAATAACTCAGTGGCACCTTATTTTTAATTTCCTGGCCAATTTTGCAATTTAAGTAATAAATTCCTGAATACTTGTTTTCTATATGATTTCAACTGGAGCAATCCTAAATTGTTTATGGTCACTGTGCCCTGTTAGATGTTTGTGGCCTTCTCTCTCTCAGGTTTTATGATGGTAGAGATTTTACATGTAAAATTCAGTTATTGATCAAATTCTGATAGTATGTCTCAGTAACTCCATTTAAGTCACTTGGATTTTCAATGGCTTCATTGAAATCAACTGGTGGAACTTTATTCAGAATCTGGGCCATGACTGAATTTCCAGACACTTTTGTATGTGTCAGTTATGAGTGCTAAACAGCACCCACAAATCAAGATTGTCCCCACTCTAGAGAACTTTTAGAAGATGGATAAAGAAAGACTAGATGCACTGGGAGAGACAGAGGATGAAATTACTCCCAAATATGGCTCCAATTCAGCTCTCCTTACTGAGCCCCAAAACCTGCTGAAATCATTGAGAGGTTTGCACTAGTAAAGCAAGGATTGTTCAAATATTTTAAATATTTTTAACAAAGTTTTTTTTTCTTGAGTCCCGCTCCTCCCCCAGTTGTGGGACGTAAAAATCTCAGACATTGTAAAAACGTGGGACGAGAAAAGAGTAAGGGGCATATTTGGGCACCATCATTTAGAATGGTAAGGGAACCAACACATACACTCTGCCAAAAATGATCACCCTTACTATGAAATTTTAAAAGTCTGTGTCATATGTATCAATCTTACATCTGTTAAATTGCAAAGTAAACAAGGAAGAGCAGATTTTATAAAATTACTTCAGATTTATACCAGTGTAATTGAGATCAAAATATGACTCGTAATTCCCACAGAAACCACAATGGAACCCCTTTGACACAAAACTAATCTTCCATTTATAAAATGAAGTATTTATATAAATCTCATCCAGAGGGATACTAAACTTTTGCAAACTGCTGAATGATCTATAAAAATAAATTTATGACTGGATTAATAAGTCGTTAGTTCTGTGGAACAGTTTTGATCCATTATACAGTCATTCATTTTCTTTTCAGACCACCATGTCTGAGAATCGACATCAAAACAGAAATTGCTTAAACTGAATGTTAAGTTTATAGGAGCAATAGGAACACACCCCTCTCCCCATAAGAGAAATATCATCTAATCTAAGTAAAGAAGGGTGCAGTAGAAAAGTCCCTTTGAAAAAACACTAGTCTTAAACCTTTTCACCCTTTGTAAGTCAAGTACATGCCCTCTGACCAATTTAATTCCTAATCCAAACAAAATTTACTGAGGGGGAGGGGAAGTAGATGACTGAAGCACAAAACATCAGTATTTCAGTTCCTAGCTGTTTTCGGGTGGAAAAAAATGTTCCATTTACACATAAGGACCTTCAAAAGGGCAGAACTTGACCTGTAATGTTTTCCTAACAGATGTGCGGAGTTTCATTTTGACTTTTGTCATTCATCTCTCAAACGATAGCACGAAATTTGAAGAGAAACCTGTAGCCAGTTTTTGTGAAGTGTCATGCAATCTAACTGCAATTGATGATACTTTTTAAACTAGCAAATAGTTACAGTTAACTCTACTGAATGTCAACAAAGTCCTTGGTAGGGAAGATGCTGCTTTCATCTTGTGTTAGTCTTCACTCTGTTTACAGCAAACTGACGTGACATTTTTGTCTGTTTACAAAGCAGTGCAGAATGTTTATTCAGCAGTTATCTGGTTCCAGCAAAGTTGTGTGTGTGTGGTTTCAAATTCGTTTTCTGTTATTCCATGAAATGGGAACAGTTTGATTTTATTTAGGTCGAAATCAGTCGACCTTGAGGTCGACTGATTTCAGAGCTGCCCTCCTTTAAAGAAGGGGAAAGTGTATATGTAATATTTAGTTCCCTTGTCATTTTCTTTCCCTCCTTCAACAGGTTGGAGAATTGTTAGCTAGTGCACAGTGAGCAAGAGGTTAACAGCTTATCTTCTTCTAATATTTGCACAGGTGTTCAGAGAGAGAAAGACACACTAGGTTGCTTGGGGACAGAGAGGGAAAGTCAGGATTCCACACTAGGGTCGTAAGCCTGTCCCTAACTAGGATGGTTTTTAGTTATGCCACTTTGCATATATTAACTTGTTTATAATAAGATAATAATGCAATTTTCTTTAAAGAATAATGCTTACTTGATTGCACCTGTTTCTCATTATCAAAAACATTGCTGATTTCCCCCATCAGCTTCTCTTATTCACTTGTGAAGTCTTCATTACCAGTTATAAGTTTGTGATTGTACAATTCTTTCCACATAAACAGACGATGATGACAGATGCAGAAAGATTAGAATTTTTTGAAGGATCAAATAAGAGACAAACAAGTTATATAAAGTAGAAAGCTCTATTCAAAACAAATTTTGAATGATTACATGTGGAATACAGAAAATTACTGGTCAAGGAAATTGCCCTTAAGATGAATGGTCTCTTTCTCAGGTTAGCACCAGTGTGAAAATAATTCTTTAAAGTAAAACTTTAAAGTGGATGGTGAAGAGGAAAATCAGAGCACCTTCACTTCACCTGCAGGCTCTTCCCTCTTCTTTCTTTAATTTCATGTTCCAGAAAACACTGCTTTAACCAGAGAGAATAGGCTGCTTTTTTCACGTACACAGATACCATTGATATCCCTCTTTGAATGAGACTTAATGGACTATTTTTTTTTAAAAAAAAAGCAAAGTAAACCCTTTTAGAAGACAGCGTTTGAGTTAAAAAATGAGAGCCAAGGATGGCACCCTTCAGTTCTTCTGTTTTGATGTAAAATAATATTCTACAGAAGAGCAGTTTTTTATAGTTTACACTACAGAATAGCTTGATCAAAAGATTATACTAAAAAGTAATGTGTGGTTTGGTTTTCTTTTTGTTTTTTTGCTGGTGGATGGTGAACAATTGTTCTCCATATCTACTGAGGGTAGGATAAGAAGTAATCCGCTTAGTTTGTGTCATGGGAAATCTGGGTTAGATTTTAGAGAAAAAATTCTAAATGTAAAGATAGTGAACCACTGGAATAAGTTTCAGCACAAATTAAGAACTGTCCCTAGGTAAGAGTTGCCAGGGCTCTCGCAATTTCTTTTTCTTTTACATTCATAATGATGCAGCAAGTGGCGGTTCCAGAGCTATGAACTGAAAGCCTAGAGACTGAGCCCTGGCAAGCCCTGGCACAAATTAAGCACTGCCTAGGGAGTTTGTGGAATCCACCCTATTGTTGGTTGTTTTAAGTTAGACAGTTATCTGTTAGGGAATCCTTGGCCCTGCCTCAGTGCAGGGGATGGGCTAAATGACCTCTTGAGGTCCCTCCCAGCCCTACATTTCTATAATTATGACCTTTTGCTGCTGTTAAAGTCATAATACTGAGCGTCAATTTATTATCATTGCCATGATGATCTGCTATAAAAATATTACATGTTGAAAAGCCATCCTTTAATTTTTACTGTAGTTTTAAAGTGGCAAAGAATGTACAATTTGGTTCTTTCAAAAGTTGTATACAACTGACAATCCATGGTGTATCTTGACATTTGTGACTAGGTAGTTGCAAGTACAGTAGTTCTAATTTCAAAGATGGATCTGACCTGAAGATGTAAATTGGACAAATTATTTTAATCTCCAGATTCAGAATAAAAATCTCGATTACTGCTTCATGTTCAAATAAAAATTGAATGTTCTGCAGTTATCTAAAAATCTACATTTTATATTATGGTAGTGATATGTGGTGGTGGCTTTAAAATACTGTAGTATTTTTATAGGGGCAGGACATGTTGTGACTCTTCAGATGTTGACAAATTCTTGCAGAACTGTGAAGGGTTGAAAAGCTTTGGTGGTTGACATTTGATTATTCAAGTGAGCAATAACTAGATGTTATTTCAATGTTTTGATTCTGGGGTTTAGGCCTGGAATAAAATTTATAAGAGGGTGCCTGTACATTTTGTGTTACCTTTTTAATGAGGAATATTTTAATCTATGTATTTGATCACAGATTTTGTGTCACCCTTGTCTTAGTTTAATGATGCAATCCAATTAATCTAAAAAATCCTAGATTATACTTCTTAGTAAAGTATAGAGCTGTTGGTAGGATTCCACTTTGTAAGCTAAAAGACAACACCAGCTGGATTCAACGAGGCCTTGAGTAGGTACTCAGCATTGACTCGATAGTACCTTAGTAGGGACATTCTGGTAATGCTGTGCTATTAAAGGTGCTTGCTAGTGTGTTCATCTGAAGGCCCTTCCTCATTCGCAGTTACTATTCAAGAATAAAGGGTAACTTCTGCATTGGCGAACACCCCCTATCCCAATAAAACAGCTTCTACTGGTCTAGGTAGTTCATAAATTCAAGGAGCTTTAAGCCTAGAAAGGACCATTATGATTATCTAATCTCCTGTATAACAGGCCATACAATTTTTACAAGTGATTCTTGCTTCAAGCCCATAACTTTGGTTGAGTTAAAGATGTCTAATTTTGATTTAAAGTCTTCAATTGATGTAGAATTCACGACCTGTACTGTCTTAAAAAAAAAAAGAAAGAAAGAAAAAAAGCCCTTCTTTCGGGTCTATCTAGCTTCACCTTCCAGCCATTAGATCTTTGTGTGCTAAATTAAAGAGCTCTCTGCTATCAGAAGTCATCTTGCCACCTAACTACTTAGACTATTCCCAAGTTACTTAAACATTTGGGTGTGAGCTATGTCTGAGTAGAACAGCTTCTGCACTTGCTTACTGTTACTAGACTACCAGTTTGAGGCACCAAATTGCAAAGAACTATATTGCAGATGCTTAGGCTGGGTGAATCTGGTCCCTTGAAAAGTGCTATATAAAACCAAAGGCCAAGGTTTTCAAAATGACTAGTGATTGTTGGATGCCTCCATTTTTGGGTGGACAATTCGAGACACCTCTTAAGGGGTCCTGATATTTCAGAAAGTGCTGAATACCCACCATTGAAAATCAGACACTTCTAAGGAATCTTAAGTTGGGCACCCAAAACAGAGACCTCAGAATCACTTCATTTCACAGTGCAGAAAAAAAAACCCCTCAAATGTCATGTAAGGATCCTTCTTTTGTGGTAACTAATGGAAATCTGTCTCTTAGTATGTATAGGAGGAATAACTACATGGTATGTGGTAGTACTGTTGTATCCAAATATGTGTTGCCATACTTCCGTCTTCAACACTAGAGTGTTGATACTTTGGGATTTACTGCATGTAATTACTTAGGGATGTGCACAGTCCTTCCCACACAAAAATATGCAGAGAGAAGCAAATTAAATCAAACTCAGCAGCTTTTCTTCACATCAGTTGTATGATGCATTACCTCCCTCTTGTCTGATGAGGCTATCAAGAATGTGGAATGGATGGAAGTGGAAGCAGTAAAAAGATGCTGGTTCTGTAGGGTTTGGGGCAGGATTTTCTATGAATCCCAGTTAGGCAAGAGAGACTTTCCTCTCGGTAATCTATTCAGGCTCCAAATAAAATAAGGTCTGTTTCCTGATGTGTTTCCACTGGCTGCTGGGCTGCCAGCTATGCTCTGTGCAACAAGTTTGATCTTAGCTACATTAGTGTCACTGAAGTGTGAATCTCAACATGTGGCTCTACAGGGTTATGTAACTTGGAGGATGAATTAATGCTGCTCTCAGCAGCACTAACTAATCCCTGATTTTGTGTGTGTATGTATTTTATCCCTGATGGACTCTGCAAATAACTTTCTGTTTGATCTTGGGGAAGTAACTTAGCCTCTGTACCTGTTTTCCACATCTGTAAAAAATGAATACTACTTACCCACCTTTGTAAAGTGCTTTTAAGATCCTTGGATGAAAGGTGCTAAACATGGTGAGAGTTGCTATAGTGTTTACCAAGTACAAAATCGTCCATATGTAAATAGAATAGTGATGTAATACCAGCAACACATAACCCTTAGTGCTGAACTACACATTTTCAGTGCATTCTGTTGCAGCATGGCAAAGGGCAAATTATGGATTCTTTTGTGCCAAGCTGACAAAAATCCAGTTTGGATCTTCATGAGAGAGAACTTTTGGTGCAGAAAAATCTCTTCTCCTGTTGCTTTCAGATGTGCTAAGGATACAATTGAAAACTCAAACATAAATGGAGAACTGCAACTTTGTTCATTTTCACAAGAACAAATGTAAATTTTGTCCAGCTAAAATGTAGACACAGGTTAGTTGACTGAAATACTGTTCAAGAACTTTAAAAGAAATTACTCTTCATCACTGCTCACTGCTTAGCTGCATGAAGAGACTTGGCCAATTGGTGCACCTGACTTTTCTAACTAATTGGAATATTTTTCATTCATGAAAACTTAAACTTTTCTTTGTTCCTATCTGGCTTTCCCCACTTTTCAGTCTACATAACAGCCAGATCTTCCCTTCATGGATGTGAAATTTTGTAATTGTCATTTGCCAGTTATGTACAGATGTGGAAAACAGAGCTGTAAATAAACATGTTAGCTCCTGGCAAGCATATTCACAAGTTAAGCATTTTTGCATCCCACAGATCTCTGCATTCCATTTAGCACAGAGGTTTTCAAACTAAGGGGGTAATTGGAAAACCTCTGTGCTAAATGGAAGGCAGAAATTTGAGGATTTGTGGATGTGGATCTGAGTGCCCCTGCACATATCACCTCAGTCCTTCCGCCCCATTTTTCCACCCCCATGGTGGCTGTGTGCCTTGGGTGGCTGCCCTGCTCTTCCCACCCTCCTTACAGCCTTGATGGAGAAAATCTGTTCCTTGCAGCAGTTAAACACAAAAAAGACGACTTCCAGTTTGTGGAAATCAAGAAGAAAACCCCTTTCTATAACTCTTTCCCTGCTCCTTACCTTTATGGAGGGGGGGGGGGGCTTTCCCTTCTGTCATGGGGCAGATGCAGTCTTTCAGTGAGTCTTGTCTGTCCTTCCTCCACAACATACGTGTTGTCATCATGGGAAATGTTCTGCTTACCTTACCCCAATGGCAGCACTGTTCTGAGGGTGAGTCGGCAGTCCTTTCATAGCAAGGCAAACTCCCTGCTCTTCTCACTTGCAGTACTTTTTATAATACATCAATTGCTGCTGTGCATTTCAATATCCCATCTGAGTCTTCACATTTTCATTATGCACAAGACAGCTGGGAAGCCCCAGATCAGGCGAAATTGGGGATCATCTAGGAATAACATGTAACAGCATAAAGAAGAGTTCCTGCTAATAAAAGATGGAGGCAGAGAGGTTATAGATTGCCTTAGAAACATGGTACCTCAAAAAGCATTTGGTTTTAAGAATGGGTGACTGTTCAAGAGATTTAATTAACCAACCCAGTTAGCTTGTATCTTATTGGAAGAAAATAAAAATATCCCAGGTCAGAGTGAACTGTTATGAAAATCATCACTTAGGTAAGTGTTTTCTAAGTAGCAGAAAACAAATTAATAAGAAATAAGCTCAGTGCAGCTACTGGATTCTTTTTTAGTTTTTTGGTCTGTCTTGTTGGAGGGAAACAAAATAAAGCCCCGAACATTGCCATGATTTGTTACATTTGGAAACTTTGGGGAAAATCCTGCTGCCTATACTCAGAAATGCAGGATTTGGCCCTTTGTGATGATTTTTTGTTTTTAAAGTAGTTAAAACCATAGGAAAATTAGTTTAGCAGCTGTCAAAATTAGTGTAACCCTGGAGACTAATAAAAAAATAAAATAAAGTGGAAGCTGACACTTGAAAATAACATGCTTGGGATATGGGACAACACCCAGTGTGTGTTTTGCCTGATGCACCAGGTACGTGTGGTAGTACTTGAGATGGTAATCAAGTTTGAGAAAGACAAACTGTTTAGGATCAAAAACCATACAATCTTGAAAGGAGAGTTAATCTGTGTGGTATAGCGGGAGGTGGGAGAGAGGAGTGAGTGAGTGTGTGTGTGTATCTATCTGTCTTAATTAGAAAAATGTGTATTTCAGTTTGGACACACACACAAGGCACCTTTCACAGGTTGTATGCCCCTTTACTATAGCTACAGTGTAAGTTGTGTTGTAGCCATCCGGGTCACAGGATATTAGAGAGACAAGGTGGGTGAGGTAAATATCTTTAATTGGAAGATGAAAAAACAATGAAGTATTCTTCTCTCATTTACTTATACTGATGTACTTCCACTCACTTCATTGAAGTTACCACCCATTTACATAATACATATATTATTTTGAGGGAGAACAGGGTTCAGAGGGCAAGATTCTGTAGTGCAAACTAGCCATATCATGCTGCAGAGGGCTGGAAAATGTCTCAATCTGACCAGCTGAGAGAACATCTGGTCAGTCCAGAGAGCTCTGTCTGGTATGTTGGCTCTGCACCGACTTTTGCATGATCTCAATCTGGCTCCAATCAAAGGAGATGGTGGAGGTAGGGGGCATGTGACTGGTATTGCCCTAAAATATTTTTACCTATGCTAGAGCAGGAGCCAACACACAGCACAAATCAACTGTGGGAATGAGGGAGCCATAACAAACTCCCTCTCAGGGAATTGTCCCAAGTGGCGTTCTGCTGTGCTAAGTAGAAACTGTGTAATAGAGAATCTGGGCCGGAGTGTCCAGGTGCTTCAGGGATCAAACAAGAATAACAGATCTCTCTCTGATTTTGTATCTATTTATTAATTAAACAATGAAAACAATCATATGAATGTATAATAGCTGCTCATAGAATTATCCATTTTTGTCTTTCTCTAAACCAAATTAAAATCCAGAAAATAATTTTCATTTTTAAAATAATTTGTTCCAAAGAAGCAAGAAGCAGTCTTTGAGATCCAAGTCTTTCATCCCAGAGCATCTCTGCAGACATGGGGTACAGTACGTGCAGTACAGTGTCGCCATTCCTTCTTGTCCATTGCTTGTTCTTTCATTAAACCATGCCTGGTCATGTTCCCATGTATGATGTCCTGCCATCAAGTTGATCAGCCTTTAGGTCAGACTGACTTTGGTGGTTTGCATTATTTTATTTAGCATTCTATCTTTGACTTATCTTCTGTAGTGTCCTCACCATTCTAACTTTGTTGATTAGAGTCAATCCCATACTCTGACTTCACATCCTATTCTCTTTCTAATTTTTTCATTTGTCTTTAAATCATTTAACTTCAAACCTGCCATCCTTTGAAGAACTCTCATCTCTACTATTTAAAATTTTTATTAAAGCTACAGCCAAACTGAATCCAAATGCTTTTGTGAAGTCAACAAAATCTGCGAATATCTTTAATCCACATTCTTGCTTTTTTCCCCCCATCAGCTGTCCGACCACGAATATCTGGTCCAATGTAACTTTAGCCTGGTGTGAACCCATACAGTTCCTTGCCTACAATGTCCTCTAAAACTAGCCTTAATTTATAGACAATTACTTTGGCATTATTTTCCCAGTTCTGACAAATTTATATGTCTAATTATTTGTTTGGATCAGTAGGATCTCCTTTCTTCAAGACTGGTGCAACTATTGCCTTTAGCCAGTCATTTGATACCTCTTCTTGCATATTTTTTTCTAGTACTTTAATAAGTCCTGCCAACTTTTAGCATCTCAATGCTTAGAATGTCTATCCCTGCAGTTTTCCCACTTTTTAAGTGCTTCACTTCAGTTTCTATTTCTTCTTCTGATGGTGGGTCAGTGCTGATATCCATTCAACCTCGAAAACTGACCCATCCTTCTAGCACAGATAAAACACTTGCATCTGGCTGAACTGCAGTGTTCAACATTTTGTCAAATGCTCATTCCGTATTTCCAACACTTATTTGTCATTTCAACAGTAGCCTTTTTTATGACTTGCATTGTTGGCCTGATTGTGTTTCTATAAGATTTACTTTCTTGCTGTCTCCTCTAGTTGGTCAGCCTCTTCTTTCCAAATCTTTTGTTTGTCCAATCTTTTTGATTTTCAGTGCTTTGCATAATATCTTTACTTCTTCAGCTTCCACAACTGTTTTGGCTTGTTTATGCTTCTGCTGTAATGTTCTTTGGCCAGATTTTCCTTGTTTGCTTATGTCTTCCAGTAATTTTCTTCACTATATGTTGTATCACTTCCTTGAATATTTCCCATCCAGTCTGTAGTGAGATTTTTTTCATCATCATAAATTGGTTGGAAGGCATTTCAGGCCATCTTCATTTTGCATCCCTTTCTCAAAGAACTATCTTCAAGTTCAGATTTGGCTCTAGTTGCATTAATCTTTTTCTTCGACTTCAATAATCTTTCCAGTTAGTACATTATTATTGCCACATTCCGTACTTCTATAAACGCAAACATCCAACAGTGACAGTCCAGCATTTTACTGATGGCGATATGGTTAATCTGATTTTATTTTATTTTTTGACCATGTGGTGAGTTCCATGCCATGTAATCTTGTGCATGTCTTTGTGAGGAAACCAAGAACCCCCAATAATCAGTTGTGAATCTCACAGAAAGCTCTTAACCATCCAGAATCCTGATGACGTGTAGTCCAACATCTAGTCATTTGCTAACTGTTTGTTACCAACCTTTGCATTCATATCATCAGGAATTTTGTCTACAATGCTATCTAGATGTGGATAACAGCCATCTTTCTCGTCCTTTATTGCTGCTTTCTTTTCTATGCACGTCTTGATACATAACAGCAGATAACAATTATTCATGGTTTATTTTAGGCAGTAGTAAACTTTGTTATGTCAATCTGCTCAAAAACTGGTTTCCAGCTGTTTGTTGAAGTAACCTGTTATCTTGGTCACTGCTACAACAGTCCCAGTTCTATGCGTTGTTTGTCCACTTGAATGTCTGGAGTAGAGGAAAGAGTAATTTCAAACTGTAAACACTCTTGCACCCAGTTAATTTGTCTCCTGTTGTAATTTCCTTAACTCCTCCTTAAGAGATCAGTCTGTACTGCATAAAATAGAATTCTAATATTCCAGTTCACAATATGTGTAGCTATTATCCAAAATCTATGACCACTGCCATTTGTTAGCTCTGGGTCAAAATCCATATAAATCAATTTAGCTTACTGTATTATTTGTGGAACAAGTGAGTTTTGGAAGAGACCCAAGTACTAGTCTTGAAATGTGAATATGTATTCAAGGCTTTAATACTTTGTTTTCTATCTGATTCTTCCAGAAACCTCAAAATAGATCTAGTGAATAGAATTGATACTCTATAAGGAATGTACATTTGTGGGCTGAACAGGATGATAGCAAGGGCCCCTTTGATTATTTTCACTCTTTGGGGCTGGAGAATTAAAGCATCCCAGGTTAGGAATATGCAGCCCTGCAGAGCTAACCAGAGGAAGGATGTCCATTGGTAAATGTGGACTGGGACTGAAGAGAGGTTTTCAGTGCTTGGTTCTACCACATGCTTTGTGATCTTGGGCAAGTCACTTTGGGCCTCACACTAGTGAGTAGTTACAATGTCAAGAAGTCACCTTGAAGTCAACAGTTCTGAAGTAGGGAAGAATTATTATTCACCTTTTACAGATAGGGCCTGAGATAGAGAGAGACTGAAGGCTACACGGTGAACCCCTTACTCAGCCTGGTGAGTGTGTGCTCGCATGAGTTGCCACACTAAATTCAAAATGCTTGCCGTCAACAATAGTACTCCCTCTATAGCCCAGAAAGCTCTGAGCGGAATTCTTCCATTCTGAGGCACCCTGGATTCTCCAGGGAAAATGAGCCAATGCCTATAAGTCACAATTGAGTGCTTTGTGTGTGTTAATGCTTATTTTGCACAAGTTACATTCAATATAGTTTTCTCTCCCCTACAGTGGGAAATGCTACCTATTGTGGAATGAATTTATTAAGAGGAGAGAGAGAGACTACGGCAGACTGCCACCTTGAGAAATGTCAGATAATTGCTTCTAAAATGTTTGACTAATTAACTTGGATGCCTATAAGCTTCTCCCACAGCATTCCTTGCGCTGTCAAAACAGGGGAAAACCCAGTATCTTCACTGTTTTTTAATTTTTTTACATTTGAGGCAATTGGCATTGTAAATATTTTGAAAATGACACTCTCAGTCTCTGAAGATCTTTCAGCACATGCAAGTAGATCCAGTTATGTCAATTTTTAGCAAAGCCATACATTTTCTTCCCATAAATGCTTACAGTGACAACAGATCAGCATAATCAATTAATCCTGTTAAAATTAGATCATAGCCAGTTATGAAACATGTTTGGTACAGCATCAATCAGCTATGAAATTATTTGTTGTATGGTAAGAAATTTTAAAAGGGTGAGAGATGGAGTTTCTCAGGTGACCAGAGCGCATATCTGTGTAATTGCAGAGGTGTTCACAACATATTCTTTTTTTTTTTTAAATAAGTGCATCAAGTATTGATGAAAGGAGCTAGGTAGAAAGCCTTCTAGGTGTAACATAGGCAGTGTGGCTGTTTCACTGCATTTAAGTGCCTCAACCCGGATGGTGGATTAGCAATATCTACCGTAATTTAGTCTATCACCATTCATTCCTAAGCCTCTATTGAGACTTCCAGTTGTTATGCCAACTGTGCTGATGGGTTTCGTCTGGTAGACAACAATCCAAAAGGAAGTGAACTATTATTGTCAACTAATTTCACATAGGCCACTGCCCAGCCATGGGACGCTGACTTTTAATCAATATACATATGGGTCTGATTCAAACCTCTTCCATATCTAATCACCCTTAAGAATTAAATCCTTCATAAATGCAAAATTTTCACTTGTTGAAGAGCTAAAGAAAGAGCTAGGAGAGAGAGAGAGAGAGAGAAAGAACCTCTTCCTTCCCAGTACTCAGGAGAGGGGAGGGAAAAAAAACAGATTCCCTGTGTCCCCTCCTCCCCCGGCCCTTCCAGCTTGGAGTAGATAGAGTAAACGACCTCTCCAGTAATGTGTGTGGAAATTTCACTCTCCCAAAAGTAAATGGTGGGTGGAGAAACCGGCGGTGGGATGGGGGAGGCAGGAAAGAGACTGGAGCCCCAACAGTCAGGAGAAGGGAAAATATTTACATCTCTAGCATATTGAATAAAATTCTATCATAGCGTATTCCGGAAGAAAGGTGTGTGACTTGACGCAAGTTGCACAGTTTATATGGAGTGTCAAAGAGGTGAGCTTAGTTCAGTCATCATCTAAATACAAGGTTGCAGTGGTTCCATAATCCATAAGGTTATTGGAATATGGACTGCTCAGTCCGTCCCATGATATTGAGGAAACAGATATCATCAATGAGTTTAAGGGAAGGCTGATGTGTATATAAAGATAAGTTTAAGATTAGCAGCCGTGTTAGTCTGTATCCGTAAATAAGACAAGAAAGACTTTGTAGAATCTTAGAGACTAACCAGTTTATTTTAGCATAAGCTTTCGTGGGTTATAGCCCACTTCATCGGATGCATAGAATGAAACAGAAGTAAGATGCATTTATACACACACAAAGCAAAAAAAAAAAGTTGTATAAATGCATCTATCTTCTGTTCTGCTACAAAGTCTTCCTCATCTTATATAAAGATAGCTATGGTTGTCAGAACATTGTGTGCCTATGGGAATCTTTTCTTCTCTAGCCACGTTTTTATTACTTTTTTTTTCCTGTCAGAGGTGTTATAGAATATATCTTGATTTGCTTTCTCCTGGTTGTTTTGCTCAAATTAAGTGCTACATCAAATTGGGAAAGAGGCAAGTAGAAAAACACTAGCATAATTTATAATATTCTTGATGTAGTTTTAAACTGTATAATCATGACTTCTCTGAGCAACAGACTTTATTGTATATGTTAGGCTAGCCAGGGATTGGCTTTAAGATGTATTTTTGATTGGTTTAAATATGATCCTGTTCTGTTTAACTTGGATACCAGGTGCCTGCTATAGGGCTGGGAAACAGAAAATGGATTGTCTTTTTAAACGTTGTTTTAGATAATATTTTATCTTGTACATGTGTCTAAATTTGAAGACAGATGTGCTGAGAACAGAGCTGCTGAGAATTATGCTCACCTTTTAGTTGGTTAAATCAATGTCCTGATAGTTCACGCTTCTCAGCTAACCTCAACTGCTGTGATGGTATACAGGCAACAAGGCAGTCACTCGAGGATCCAAACCATATAGGACTTTATAGCATGTCAACATCTTTTCTTTGCACCCAGAAACAAATAGGAAATTGCTGCAATTGTTGGAGAAAAAGTAATGTGATTCCTGTGGTCAATATACTTTTGATTCCTTGACTCAGTAGGATTACTGAAAGAATTGGGTGAAACTACTTTGGTTTCATTAGTTCATGTTCTTGTCCCACTAATGGACAAAACTGAAAGGGTGAAATCCTGGCTTCATTGAAATCAATGGTAATTTCAATTGACTTCAAAAGAACCATGATTTCACCCTGTCTGTCCTGAGTGTTTTAGATTTGTTCTTAATACCGTAGACGGTAAGATTTTGTTGATTGACTTTCAGCCTCTGACAAAGGTACATGGAGTTACTCATGAGTGGCTCTGTTCTCATTTTCCTATTAAAAGCCAAAGGATAGTTTGTAAACAATTGTTTTTGTGTCATAAAGGTTCACTCCTGCAAGATCACAGGATCTATATTGTTTCCCTCTCTTGTTCAACATGATACTTCTGAAAGGTTTGGGAGGAAACATGCACTATAATGATTTCACATTGTGCCACTAACTCCCAGGTCTCTCTCTCTCTCTCTCTCTCTCTCTCTCTCTCTCTCTCTCTCTCTCTCTCTCTCTCTCTCTCATATGTCTGACTCAGCAGAATTGTCCATTGTCTTGGACGTGTGGAAGAAAGATAAGTGATGTGGTTTAATTAGGCTGCAAATTTATTAACAAACTCATCTGGGAATTACCCGGGAATAATTCTTTCAGTGGAGGCCATGATTCCTTCCTTAATCATTTCTGCTCAATGGAGGGTTGCCATCAGACCACCACATTTCCACAACTGGTTCCACCCTGTTACTGGGCTCCACCACCTTACCCTCATATAAGGGCTAAGGGGCTGAGGAAAAGGTGTGATTCCTCACTATACCAGACATTCAGAATCCCAAACCCATTCCCCAGTGTCTCTAGGGGATGGATGCCTTCTCCAAAATCTGCTTCCAACTCCAGTTTATCAGGGAACTGACCTTCCATGGAATGAATATCTGAACACCTACTGCCTACTTTGGCTTCCTTTCCACATCTCTAGATAGGTTGCTAGATAGTTATACATTCCCTCCTTAACTCTGGCCAAAAATATGAATATGCTCCCCAGGTGAAGAAGTATACCCCCATCATCCCTGAATAATTCAGCTACCCTGTTCAGTATTTTAGGTGGGTAAGTATTAATACTCCCTGTTCCAGATAATTCACATATCTTTTGGTCTTGTAGCTCCACACCATACCTGTCATGACAAACTTTGATACATCCCTGGAAAAAGATCCTGGATCTGCCCTAAATATCTGTACCCTGTCTGTCAAAGATTGTAAGAGCGGCATCAGCTTGTCCCAGAGAGTTCCCCTTTTATCATGTCAACTCAGATTTGTCTAGCCACCAAGACCCACTTTGACCCTCCCCCCCCCCCCCCCCCAAGAAAACTGGCTGCCTGCCTGTGGGCCAAATGCCGAGAAATGCAAACATCAGTTCTCATGACTCATTCCCTCTCTTCCCCTAACTCACCCTCCTTGTCCATTTTGCAAAAAAACATGGTCTTGGATGAGAGCTAGCTGGCTGCAACTTCATCCAGACAAAACAGAGTTGGAATGGGGGATACAGCTGGAGGAGTTGTCATATGTTG
This sequence comes from Sternotherus odoratus, assembly GCA_032164245.1. Lineage (NCBI taxonomy): Eukaryota > Metazoa > Chordata > Testudines > Kinosternidae > Sternotherus > Sternotherus odoratus. The sequence continues at coordinate 60,997,444 of JAVMKO010000004.1, forward strand.
GCACTCCTCACTGAGGGATGGTAACCACCATTTGTAAAACAAATGGACAGCTTTGTAGTGTTAAATCCCAGGCTGCCTGTGCATACAGGCAACAATTGTAATGAGGATGTATTTTTCCAATTGCATTTGGTGAGAAGAGGGCAACCTTTTTTCTCTCTGAAGTGGACCTTGACACAATTATCTCTGCCTTTGTCACTTCAAGATTAGATAGCCCTACCTAAGACTGCAGTTATTGAACGTTGAGAAGTTGAAGCTAATGCAGAATGTTCCAGCATCCGTATTAAGGTGGATTACTAATTTGGGAGCATGATAAATCTTAATCTTGTCCACAAAAATAACCCACCAAAGAGCAATAAAGAATACAGTCAATAGTGCGGTACCTAATCACCCTATCCATTGTGCCAATGTCAGTTGCTGATTATGTACGATGTATATGGAGCAGAGTTTTTAACAGTGAGAGTACTTAACTATTGAGACAACTTATCTAGGGATGTGGTAGATTCTCCATATGTAGAATTCTTCAGATCAGGACTGAATGTCTTTTAGAAATAAATGTTATAGCCCAAACAGAAGTTATGGGGTTGATAAAGAAATTTTTGGGTGAGATATTTTTGACCTGTGTTATGCAAGAGATCAGATTGGATGATCATAACGGTTCCTTCTGACTTTAGAAGTCTGTGAATTAGATTCTTTTGTTGTTTTGTGTTGGCAAATGACAATGGCTTTAAACAGTTTTGGTTTTAACTAAATTTTAGTTTAACCTTTTTTTTTTTTTAAAAAAAAAAAAACAGTTTTGTTTTGAGTGTCCATCCCAGAATAGCACAAGTTTGAATTGCATCAGGTATTCTTATTCCAATCTGTATTCCACCACACAAGAAAAGTTTCATATAAAGCCCTGTAAAATAGTGATCAAGACATCAAGTAATGATTGTTTTGTGGAACATTAAAAAAAATGATACTTCTTTCAAGGCTGAGGAAATGAAATTTCATTCATGTCTTCCATATTGTATGCACATCCCACACAGTTCAAAGTCTTGTTTTAACACTTCAACACTGGGAATCGGGATTTCCCGACACAATGTGGTCACGAAAAATGAATTAGCACTGACGCAGAGCTCCTGACCTCCTTGGCGCCAAGGGGCTACATTTAGCCAATTTCCTGCAAGGAGCTAGGTCAAGGAAAGTTTCTCATTGATGCCTAATTTAATTTATATTATCACATTGCTTTTTTCCTTTTACTTTATGGGAGTGACTTAAAAATACTTTTAACACTTACTTGAATATCATTCACTGAACTAAAGTGAGATTAATCCCATTACCTTTGTGTGTGCCCTGTTTGCCTGTAAAGTCAGACGTTTTGTTATTTCAGCAGCCTTCAAACATGTAATAAATAAATTTTCCACTGGGTTGGCACTTCCTCTTTACTTCCTGATGCAGGGGTTGATTGTTCTTTGCAACTCTCTCGGGATTTTATGAGCTTTCTCAGAATGACTGAATTGTCTACAGATTCAACGAGCATACTTTTCAGACTATGTTCACACAGAAAATCCAATAGAGGCAATTTATAGAACAATAGTAATTGCTACATATTGTCGGAGATCAAATGCATTCTCAGGTATAACAGGCAATGCAAATAATGATGGAATGTACTTTAAATGTTGTTGGGAATGGGATCTTAAAGTCAGTTGCAGAAAGAGCCACCCATGTCCAGGGTTATCTGAGAACATGCATAAAATAAGAACTTCCCCCATATTTTAATTGTGATAATTTTTTAACATGGTCACACAAGCAAGACACTCATATCACTGGCAATTTGAAAGAATAGCACACACTTTGAAGATTTCACTAAGCCAGGAATATGCTTGTATCAGGATACAAATACATATTAGTCATAATACAAAGTAACAAGATAGTGTAACTGAATAATTAAATAAAGAAAAATGCAATGCTAAGGATGCACATAAAGCACAAAGTAAAGAAATGCAAAAGTTTATTTGGCCACATTGCACATCTTATGTCTTATGCTGCACACTAAAATTACTAAATATTTTTCATTAAGCAAAAAAGTGGAATGTAAATAATGCCTACAGCGAAAGCAGCGGAGTTCATGTTGAATATCTGAGATCTTCCTCCAACCCAGCCCTCCCTCTCAGGGTAGATCTATGCTGCAGTCTGGGTGTGTGATTGCAGCATATGCAGGCATACTTGAGTTAGCCTAGCTTCAACAGCAGGGAAGCAGGGGCTTCATCATAGGCTCTACAGGCCTGCCCAGAACCCGAGGTACTTGGGTGGCTAATCCACGCTGAAGTCCTGGCTACCATGGCTTCAGTTCTAGTGGTGTACACACTAGATTAAAGCTAGCTCAGGCATGCCTACACATTGCAGTCACATCTCAGTTGCCATGTAGACATACCCTCAACAACTTGCTTCTTTGGCACCTCTTCTCTGCCCTAGCAGTTTTCTCTAGCCCAACACATGGGTAGACTTCTGGAGCTTCAAATTCAGGATGTGATGTTCATATGGCTCTGTGAGGGCACAGGCCCATACCAGAGTCCGTTGCAGGATTAGGGCCTCAGCTTGTTCTATCAAACCTTGTAACAAACATCAGCATTTCACTAGCTGAAGTCCATGTTTATAGCCAAAAGAGAGGGTTTCAGGAAAATCTCTATTGTCCATGGTCAGTATGGAGTTTAAAATCAAATCCAGTGTGTTTTCAAACCAAGTAGAGGCCCGCAGTACTGGTTATGTCTGTGTCAATTTCAGAGTCCGACTTCAGAGTCTGACTTCAGCCCTGTTTTGCATAAATCCAGCTCAAAATAGCGCTTAAATTTTTTAACCCCGGGAAAAGTCATTTATCCAGAATGGCGTGTAAAGGACCGGGACGTGGACTTTCAACCAAACAAACATGGAAAAATTTGAACAATATTTTAAGTTAGGAGGAGATGAAAACCAACTTATAATGGAAACCTTTCCTAGAGTGGTCACTATTCAAATCACAACATAACTTTTGTTTACACAGTCATACATACCACTGAATACTAAACAAGCTGCCAAAGTAAATGGAGCACAATATTATTTATCCAAGGATAAATTTCCTAAAATGAACATTAACTTCCACTCTTGAGCCTCTGTTAGCTTGTGAACAAGACCGAGCTCCACTCCCAAATTGGACTTGCTGTGTGACCGTGTTAGGCTGCATTTAATGACTACTAGTATACCAAGAGTCCTTCCTACCTTCACCTGTGGAGTTCTCCAAATTAGGCTACGATGATCACTAATGTTTTAAATATCTATGAACTTTTCCAAGCAAAATTTATTTCATATGTACCATATGATAAGGATGAGTTAGTCACATTCAGACCTGATATAAGTGCATGCAACTATAGTGAAGTGAGTCAAATTACAATGGTCTGAAAAGAGAATCAATCTGAATCTTCGCACCTCCTTTTTACATTACCTGAACCAAATTTTAAATACTTCCAGAAGTTTGAATGAGAGCCCCACCATCCCAGTTTCCCTCCTTAATTTCTGTCACAGGTAACAAAGTTAATGAAGGAGGCCCACAACCTTCCAGTGCGTTTTTACTGGTACTTGACTATTGTTTGAGTTCAGCACCTCCTGTAGGTTTTCTGTAACAAATGCTCTGGGCTTTTTTTTGGTCTTGCGGTCAGTAAAATGAGTTCAAGTAAGGCAGAGAGAGGCTACTGCATGCACTGTGCCCCACTGTAACTGAAATAGGAATGCAAGAGAGAAAGTTGCACAATCACCTTGCCTCAAAGATGACCTGATTCCAGGAATGGTGGGGAGAATCAAGCAGTTAACTGGCCTCTAGCCAGAGAAAAGCTGCACTTGTGGTATCTCAGTCCTTACTTCCATATGCTCCTTTAAGTGTGGGGAAAGGGCCTGCTGCTACAGATATTTAAGGGTAAAAACACCCTAGGAAGGGCTAGTTTTAAAGAGGGAAAAATAGGGGCCTCTTTGACCTTTGGGGTGGCATTTGGTGCCTGTGGCTGCTTAAAGCTGAAATTGTTTCTCAGATGTGGTGTATCCACATCAGTTAAAAAATAAAAATACATAAATCCACAGACAGTTCTCCCCTCCTGGGGAGAGGAAGAGTGAAAGCAGAAAGAATTAAGTGATAGATGCTAGTCAGTATCTTAATGCACTACTGAAAGGTGCTCAGACCCTGTGCTGATGGGCAGCAGAACAAAATGAGTAACTGGTATGGCTTCTGAGCTCCGCAGGTTACACAGAGTTTCTGCATGCTCTGCAGCCACGGAATCTGGACCTTTTGTTTTGAAGAATCTCCAGTGTGCTCACCCTTATGGTGCCGCTAAACTGACTAGTACAGACCCCACTTTCTGTCAATGGCCAACAAATAGAAGTATCTTAGAATTAAAAAATAAAAAGCTCATCACCCTGTTCCTAACTAGAAACTGTGCAATAGTAATGCCATGACAGTGGTTAGCTTTGGGTACGTAACGTCTTGTAAAATAAATCACAAAAACCCCAGAATGAAATTTATAGCTGCCTAAAGCCAACACAATTATAAGACATGCCAGAAAATTGTCTTGGTTGAGATGAAGAACCTTGGGGGGCGAAGGGGAAATGACATGCTGGCTGCTTAGTGCAGTGGATTTTACAACCGTATGAAGTGCTGAAAGCATCACCTAAAATGCAGATGCTATTAAACTCTTGACCATACTTGTCTTTTGATAGGAAGACACAAATGTTCTTCCAAAAGTTGTAATTCTCCTACATTTCTGGTGTTTTTATCTGCATGTGTTTTTATCTTTTTATAGCCTCCTCCTATCTAAAGAAGTCCTATCAAATCAAAATGTACCTTACAGAATCTCACAGGATGCAAAAACCTTTGCCAAAACTTGGCAAACTCAGGTGCCCAAAATTATGAATCCATATTTAGATGCTTAATGGTAAACATGGATTTATGTGCTTAACTTTAGACACCCAATGCTGGCTCTTATGTGGGGTATTTTGACTTGTAAAGGAGGGAAGACATTACTGGGATCATATAAAGAGTTTTCTGAGCTAAAGGTCTGAATAAAATATTCTATTTAAAAAAACAGAATCTTTACAGGCATTTGAATTGCAACATAAATTATTCATTTAAAAGTGAATATGATGCTCATTAGGATCTTCCAGGCAAAATCTTGATCCTATTGCAGTCAGTGGAAAGTCTGCCACTGACTTAAATGGACCATGATCCGTCTGTTTAGTGTGTCAGGCAATTGGCTAAAATCTACAGCTACTTCTGGAAATGCAAAGTTTTTTTGAATGTCTGAAACATTCTCCTTCTATGGATAGAGAGAGCTTGATTCTTTGCTCCCAGTCTGCCCCTTTTCACTGTGGTAGCAGTGGTAGGGGTCAGAAAGCAACCCTAACACAGCATCTTGGGACTCTTCTGGAATGGGGCCAAATCTTCACCATCCCTTCTGGGCTCTTCCCTTGCATAGGATCATGTTTCCAATTGCAGAGGTATGGTGAGTCTTCTGCTTTAGTGACTGGCCCCTGAAGGATCATGTACTGCTAGCATGCATTGGAGTAGCCCAGTTTCTAACTGGGATCTAGGGATTACAAAGGTGGTGTAAAGTCATTGCTCTCCCTAATTTCTTGGGTCCTACGCCAAGATAGGTTGACTGGACTTGAAAACCTGGCACTTAAGTCAAATAAATATGAAAATCATGTGTGTTTTATACTAAAATTAAGAGCTAAGCAATCATTTTACCTTTATACTGTGCTGTCACTGCCACTGATACCCAATCACAATGGAGACTACTTGTTCCTTAAGAACAGTCAAACCCGGGTTTTTTTGGTTCATTGGTCTGATAGATTTCAGCCCTTAGCTTACTGCTCATTGAAACTAAACTAGATTCTCAATACACAGTACCTGTACTTAGTGTCAACGGGAATGTATTAATACATTAATTTCCCTACAATCTCTAGGACATGAAGAATTAAAAGCAATCCATGAGAAGCCAAATTTAAAAAGAAGTAAACACTTCAGCTAAGGAAAGGACAAGGTTTAATTAAAGAAGTTGAAAAGATAGGACTTGAAGGAAAAGGAAGAGGCAGGAGAATCAAGGGGAAAAGATGAATTACCAATTAAACCCACAACGATAATCAGACTATCCCTCAAAAAATCTCAATAACTGAATGTAATCAAAATGCCACACAGAATGAGGCAAGTGTGTTCAATTCCAACATTTATTTTCAGCTCTTGATTGGTCAGTGGCACACAGATGGTCCATAGGAACACTGTGTTTTTGTGCTGGAGCTCTATACGAGTGGCTGAACATATTTTTTTACAGTGAAAAAACATAAGAACAAGAAAGTCCTGTTGCCAGTGTGCAATGTGGTGCCACATGTCCCTTCATTTCTGGGTGAGCCAGAGGCAGCTGGCAGAGGGCCCTCATAGATCAGGAGTTTTCTTACCCTAAAGCCATTTCTTAACTAAGTGAAGTAACCGCAACACTCACTGTTAAGGCAGATCTTTCAGTTTGTGAAGCAGGTCCCCAAATCGTTCCACAGCCCTGAAACCTTAAGTATGGATCTCATACAAATTCTAGGGGCTCCTTCTCTCTGTTTGTGATTGATGGTTGCTTGGTTACTGGCATCTCTCCTAATTCTATCCTATCTGCTTTAAGGCCTGGTTAGCGAGGGGGTTCTGGTCAGCCAGGCTCCTTCGGCTGAAAGGTAAAATGGAATTCTCTCCCCTATGCAGTAGAGAACAACTGAGATGTTGTTCTCTAACACTAAATACATTACCCGAGGGATAAATATAAGATTTTTGTTTAATGATATTTATTATCTACAGCCTCCAAGAAGATCGGAAGATGACATTGTTAAACGTTTCAGACGAACGTGGAGAAGAAAGGCAAGAGGGTGAGAAGAATGGTGGACTGTTGTGATCGGCGCAGTCTTAACGACAGCTGAAGACTGATCAATCCAGGTGATTATCTACATTAACAAAGAGCACATCCCTTACTACAAATGACTCACAGAATAAGTATGTGCTAAATAAAGAGAAACTCTAGTTTTTTGTAAAACTTTTCATTCTGTACCCAAGCCTAGCAAATACTCTTAGGGTGAACCCAAGAAATACAGCATTCCATGCAGCTCATAAACAGTGGCAGACTTTCCACGCTTACCTTTATATATTAAAAAAAAAAAAAACAGATGAAAAAACGCTTGTACTTAGCTTTGACACTCCAGCTTTGCAGGTGAAATGCGACACAGGTGGATACAGTTCTACCTCCTTCTACACTGATGGTTTGAAAGACAGGAAAGGAAGCTAAGGCAATTGAGGATAGGGAGAAACACTGAAAATATGTACAGACATGAAAAGAAGGTGCTTAAGCTTACTTCATGCTTTGTTTCTTTAATCAGCAACTATGTCAAATCCAGTGCCATAGAAAAGAAATCTAAATAGTTCTGTTATGGCCCCAGCATTAATTCCACAAAAAGACCATATACTTTTCTAGGACATAAGGAAGACTTTACATTAAACCACTACATATCATTTTTCTACATCTTACTGACATAATCTTAGTTCCAAGAATCTTTGGGTTTCATTTTACAGTTATAAATTAAATAAACCAGCTTTACCTTTGCAGCTTTCTGAATTGTAGCGATAGTTAGTTCTTAGAATCCTAGCAATTAGGAACCTGGGTATTTTTTATGGGACAGTTTGATGCTTTGCCCTTTTGGGTAGGAATACATTAGGAATGCAACTTTAGGTCTAAAGCCTGTAAAGACTTCTCCAAATGGTTAACTTTAAGCATGCAAATAGTCCATTGATACAATATTACTAGTTACATCCTTAACATTAAGCATATGTGTAAATCTTTATAGGATCCTGAACGTAATTGCATCCACAGTGTACAAAGGAATTTATTTTATTGCAACAGAAATTGATAAGGCAGGTCAATTTTTAAAGTAGAGAATCTTCAGTGACAAGATCATCATCTGGTTTCGCTCAAATCTCTGTCTACAATTGCCTTCCCCCCTCATCTCCCACTTCAAGAACTATCTGTGAAGTTTGTAATTAGTTTGGGGACACTGTAATAGAGCAGGAAAGATGAATAAATTAGGAAATATCTTATGAATAGATCTACTGGATGTTCAGTGTAGACTTCCTATTCATTTTGACCTCATATAACAAATCAGAAGTTCTTGTCTGTAGCTACTTGGCATGTATCTGGTTTAGTCTAAATCACCCAGTCAGGTTTTCTTTCTGGATTTATTATTGTAAGAAGTCCACATTTGCCAATAATTACCACAATGTGGTATTTGAGATTCCACAGTTATTTCCTATTTCAAATATGGGGCAAAACTGTGGTATTTTATTTATGACTGTGCGGTAACTGTTGGCAAATGCAGTCTGTATAATGGTAACCAATGAACGTTTTGAGTAGAGACAGAAGTGAAAAAACTCCACATGTTCGGTATTCAGGATGTTAATAACGTTAAAAAATGCTTTTGAGTACAACTTTATGCTAGAGAGACAAAACATGCATCTAATGTCAACTTAATGAGAGAGTTATTGTGTTAAACTGATGAAATAATTAGCACATAATTTTGACTCTCAACCCCTAGAGCTATATATATCCACTACATAGCTTCTAATCCATATTAAATATGTTATACGGTCATTCATTTGGTATTTATTATATAATGCAGAATAGATTTTCCATGCAGGATAATATGACTCCTGTTAATGGGAATAGCACAAATAAATCTGCAAACCCTAAGCTTTCACCTTATTCCTGTTTAGCTTTATATGTGAATTAAATAATGGTTTGAAAAATCTTAATTTAAAACATTAATTTTTTTTGCATGTGTCCAGTGGGAAGTCAATCACTTGGCACTGCCCCTTGCACTGATATATTCAGGTAAGTTGACTACTGTGCAAACGTTAGACTAATGAACTGAATCTAATGTCATGTAATTTTCCTACATTTCTACGCTAGAAAGAAAACCAGGGCTTTTATCCAAAGCCATCATGTTTCCTGTTTTGGACAATAGCTGTGTAGTTTTACAGTGCTATGTGGAAAGATGCAGCTGGGGTGACAGAGTTACATATATCGTATAAGCACATACTCTACAAGCTTGTACTTGGGGAAGTAAATAAGCAGGGGAACACTTTAGGAATTGCCCTGTTCTGGAAAGAACTGAAACTCCTTCTCAAGAGAGAGGCAAGGTGGGTGAGGTAATATCTTTTGGTGAACCATCTTTGGCATGCTCATGGCCTTGGACTAACACTGCAACAACACTGAAAACTACTTAAGGTCCATTGGTGTACCTGTGGCCTTTGTGTTCTCATCAAAAATAGTATTGGTTGCCCAGGCACAACATTTGAGGTTTTCTTCCCGCCCTTCCCCCCCCCCCCTTGTTATAATTCAAACATTATTGATATTCTATACCTAAAGTGAAATGAAAGAAACTATGTTCAGCAGAGGCAGTTTTCCTATCCATCCTACGTGAATTTAGGGGGAAAAACTTTTTGAGGGCTCAGTTGATCGGTATGAGGGTTAGCTTTTGTTGCTATTTATTTTCATATTACATGAAATAATCTGTAGGACGGTATTACTTTACGGTAATTGCTATACAACCTGAATATGCAGATCTTGCCTTCACTCTACTAAAGTGAAGTTGTGCCAAGTAATTACCAGAAATGGTAGCTGCATGTTTTGAGAGAACTGAATTTTTGGAATTTGAAATTTCCTCACTGAGCGAACTTTCTGAGATAGTGCTATTTCACTAGCAGGGAAATTTGCATGACATTACATTCACCCTCTCTGTGGTAGACAGTCTAAAAGCACTCACTACTTCTGGAAGAGGAAGGAAGACTATGATAAATGGTGCATTGTGGTGTCAAGACACAGAGTGGTGTAGACAAATGGCAGTAACAACAGTACAGAATTGGGGAGAAGCTCAGCTGTGCTAGTGGAGGGGAGGTATGGAGCAGCGAGAGAAACCTGGATTTTCTAAAGTTAAGTGCAGAACAAGGTAGAAGTTATGACTGCAGAGAGAAGAAATCATTTGGGCAGAGTGGCAGGTTTTGCTGTCCCAGTTATAACAATGCTAATTCCAAGTATTCCAAAAAGCATGCAAATAAATAACTGAGTTCCTTTAATTTGCCTTCTGGGTCCTAAACCACAGTAATCCAACTTTTATCATCTCCCAACGACATTACTGCTATATGCTCAACATGGGGCCATATTTGATTCCCAGTCAGAATTTTCAGCTAATGTTGCTTCCTGCTTGCTTTGCATTGTCAGTCACTGAGAACATATAACCACCTCAGAAGCTTCACTGTCTCCTTACTTGTTTCTGGACACAATTCATTCAAATTGGTCTGGATTCATTGGTTGCAATCCTGCATACCAGACACAGTTTCTTTCTTACCATCAACACTGTGTATTGACAGAGCCAATAAATGTCTGAAAAAGGAAGCAGGGTTCTTGGTAGAGGGTTCTGGACTCTAGAACTCAGGCTGCGATGGCCCAGTCAAGGGAGCAGTTCTGCTCACCTTAAAAGCTGGGTGCAAGGCTTATCAATGAATTTATGCAGATCTTTCTCTGAGCAGATCAGAGGTGAGATTATGGAAGATGTGGCGTTTTGGGGGAGAGAGTCCCTGTATTCTGTTTGGCTTTTTTTTCTTAGTATAGGTTTTCTTTGCTTAAGATTTTGTTTACTGTAGAGAAGCATATTTTATAAATAAAAAATGAATAGAGAAGTAAATGTGAAAGCAGTCCATTATATTGGGCCAAAATATAAATGTATTCCCCTCTCTTCCTCTAGTTTGAAATGCAAATCTTTGAAATTTCCTTGTGATCTGAATTTCAATTATGGTTTGCAGCATGTCACCCAAGTTTTCTTGAACATCCAAACCCCTGATAATAGGGATGTTAATATTTTCTCCCTGTTAATAGGGAGAATATATGTTCTATCACAAGCAACAAATACATAAACTTTCCTTTTAGTAAGAACATGATTTTTTTAGCCTATTTTAAATTAGTGATTTTGGTTTGGCATGTCTGGAATACTTTTTCTTATTCTGTGCTCAAGGTAATCAGAATCCTGGTAAATATATTCTGAAGAGCCCTTGAAACTAGAAATATATCATCTCTAAGTTCTTTTTCCAAAACCATGAACTTTTCCAGTTCATGTCGTGTTTTGAAATTCTATATGGAGGGGTTCCAAAGTGCTTCTTGTAGCTAGCAATCTGTTACCCTGTTCCTCTTGTGAATACATTGCTGCTGTCCTGCCTGGAAAAAAGTAGATTGTGGGAAAGGGAGAGAACTGGCTCAAGAGAGACTGCAATAAGATTCTACTGCCATTGGTGTGAAGGATCAGACTTTATATTGGCTTCCTAAGAACAGAATTACTGGAATTGTGTACCAGGGTCCCGGGGATGATCTTGCAGGGTGCTGAGTGCCCTCAATTCCCCCTGAAGTCTGCTTAAGTTCTTGGCAGTTAAGGGCACTCCACATCTTTCAGGAGGTGCTGAACCTCTCACAGAATCAAATCCTAAAATGAGCTGCCTTGAACTCGGATCACAATCACCTTTGCTAGTCTGAAACAGTTTGTGCAAGAGCAAGGAGCCACTTCTTGCTGTTGTTTTGCTTTTGAATGTGTGTCTTATTAAAAATCTGTATTTATTTTTCTTTGTTGAAAATTTATGAATAGTATTAGACCTATAATTAATCATATTAAGTTATATGAAAACTTTGAAATGTTCTTTGCATAATTTGTGGTTAAAACTCTCTAGAGTATAAGCTTAATATTGTTTTCTGTAATTTACATTGACATGGGAGGAAGATTAGATCTTTAACATAATTACGCAATGTTTGGCAGATTCCGAGAGTAAGTTTTAAGTGATTAGACTAAAGGAATAATTCAAACAAAAAAAGAAGAAAAAATAGTCTAAAGGAAAATTGTTAAGTACAGATTTATTTGATGCTTGCCCCCTCTCATCAGGGTTATTTGGGGGAAGGGAAAATTCAGATGAGAAAAGTGATCTTTCTCTACCTGCCAAATGATTTTCTGTTCAGTAGAGACAACAACTTGGACAGATTGGTGTTCCTTCTGTCTGCAGACTGGCAAGCAGAAAGACCATCATAGAATTTATCTCCACTGAGCAGCTCTCTTTAGGATCTCTTCTTGGCAGGTTCCCCAGGTTCCTTAGCTACTATATACAACAACTGAAGACAACTTCAAAACTTTGTGCAACAGGAGCAATCAACAGGAGTGTACATATAACAAGCAAAGGGTAACATTCTTACAGGGAAAAGACAATTTAGGGCCTTTCAGGAATAGAACAAGTGAAAGCCCTAATAGAAACCAGTTCTGAGAGGATTCCAGATTATATTTTCTCTATAGAAACTGTTAAAGGTATAAGAGGGTCCCCTTTCTGTGCAGCATAGGTTCCAGTTTCAACAGACAAGAGATATCAATATTAATTCCCATGTGAACTCTGTAGATTGTAAGCAAGACTTGTTTATATGCCTACTGCTGACAATTTCCATCCAAAGGCAGCATCAGATGAAGCCTTTCCTTTTATCGTGTGTAGGCATCTGTCTAGGTAGATTAGAAGACACATGAAATGGGCACCCCAGTAGGGGAGAGGCTGCACTTGTGTAGCATTTGGAAAACTCTGGAAAATAATGTTTAGTTTTGAGAATGATCATCCATATATGAAATATCTCTGTACCATCTCATCTTTGCATTGTACAAGCCACAATGACAGCTAGAAAGCTTGGACATGAATAAATGTAATTCAATAACAGAGGCTTTCTTTTTTGGGCCCTTGTATCTGGGATCCTTTTTCTTTGCTCTAACTGATGAGCTATTTTTGAACAATGGCATTTGCAGTAGCCATGTATTTGTCGACTGTTGTAAGTGGTCATTAACAGTAAGCTGTTGCCTTGAGATACTATGTCAGTGATGATTCTGCCCATTGTACATGTTCTTCAACTTCTTTCTAGTTTGGGACATTTTAGCAATGAGTTTGATCAATGAGGGCTACGCGATCGAGAGCAAGATAATTAGTTTTATAACGTAGCATATGTGGTTGATACAGGGCTGACCATTAAGCAATTATTTGCCAAAAAACCACAGATTTCCTATATATCTAATATAGGAGGCAGCAACTTGGTTTCATTTGGCAAGCACTGATTTTTAATTTTTTTTAAAAGATATCTACTATGTTGTTTGTGACAGTTTTACTACATGAGGTGAAAATGTTATGTTGACCTGACATTAGGAAACATAAGGAGATTATCTCCCTTCACTGAGGAAGAATAGGTGTCTGCCTGGCGTGTGCTGGGAGATTGGCACATCTGGAATATTTTAGCTACTACCTATCCCAGTGTGGTGCTGTAACAACTTTTAAAACAGGACTGCCCTTGGGAAGTCATTCAGCAATGTTTCTACTCATGCGAATGAAGCAAACAGCCCAGCGTATCCAGGTTAACAAATTCTGGATACTAACTTGTGAGAGGAAAGTAATATGTTCACCTCAAATTACACACATTTAAGTATAATACATGCTATTAATGCTGTTGTATAAGTGCCATTTCCTGTGTCTGGACTTTAATAAAGACACATTTTGTTACCAATCCATTGCTGCCTCTATGTACTATGTCTTGAGGCTATGCATCATTAAACAGTTTAAAACAAACAACTGCCAAGTTGTTTTGTGTAGAGGGTGTGAAAATTACAGCTACCTGCATAACTACCTTTCACTTTAAAAATGTTAAATGATGGAAAAAATCTGTTGGCTTTTGTTCTGCGAACCCAAAGAAGTGTTTATTTTATTATATTTGTTTGCCAGTTATTCTGGTGAGGAGAATGTTCTCCTGCAGCTTTTACCTGTTGGCAGCACCCTCGACAGTGCATCCTAAATCTGTGTGTTCACATCACTTTTCCCCTCTTTTTTTCCTTTCACGTAACAAAAGCAAATAAACCTTGAAGAGGCCTTTCAAGGGATGTGTGAACTATTATAAAATTGACAGATTTTAGCAGTTCTCATTTTTTTCAATGTGGTGTGGAATGACTATCCCTCTGAGTACTGTCTGCATTTTGTTGAAGAATTATCTTCTCAAGTGAAGTTTCAGCATATAAATTCTTGTAAAGCAAAACATGCAACTTTTCTTAATAAATACTTGTGGTAAAAAAGGGGGACCTCTTATTTTAAGTTTTAATAATGTAATCAAAAGGTATTTTACTGCTATTGTGTAAGAAGAGGTTACTGAAGTTGGAGTTAGACATAGTATGGCTCTTTTTTTAAAAAATTGAAGTAGTTTGCTAACTCCCTCGGGCCCTTAACTTTGACATTTATGTAATCTGCTTTATGCAAACTAATACTAGTTCCTTAGTCAGTCAGGCTCTCAGACTATGAAAAGTTCCTTAAATAGCTAACTGATTATTTTGAGCCACCAGATTTTCATCAATCTTTCACATGAGAGGATTGGAAGTTGCAAATACGTGCAAGATCTGACCTCTCCACTGTAGCTAGTTCAGCCTTCTTGCACTTTGTGTGATCTCTTTTTGCTTGTTACTTGCTTGCAACTTGAGCTGGAATTTCAACAGGAATATTTTGTTTCTAATTTAATCAGATTTTACTCCAGCTATCATTTTTCTAGCAGGCCATTCATAGCAGAGAGGAAGTACTTAAACCAAACCAACATCTATACATCTGAGGCAGTTAGGTTTTCTTTTCTAGATGATGTCTTGCATGTCAGTCTGCTATGCTCAGTTTACTGTGCAAAAGGTTATTTAACTATTCTAGGGAAGGAAGCATTCCAGGCGGAGATCTGCTGGAGTTTGGGGAATAAAACCCCCTACCAGAAATTAGGGTGACCAGATGTCCTGATTTTATAGGGAGCGTTCCAATTTTTGGGTGTTTTCCTTATATAGGCTCCTATTACCCCCCACCTCTGTCCCAATTTTTCACACTTGCTGTCTGGTTACCCTACCAGAACTAATCCTTATGCCATTAAAATCAGTTGTAATATTCCTAGTTATTTTGATGGAACCAGGATTTGCCTCCCACTCCACCCCACAAGTTTGCAAAGCCTTTGTTCATTTTTTAAAATTAGGTGGATAAGCCTGCTTTTCATATGGATTCAATAGACCAATGTCTAGGATCAAGGCTGAGCATAAAATTGATGCAATGCTTAGAAATCCATGGGAGCATTGGAGGACTGTGAAATTAGAAGAGAAACTGAGGCTTAGGGTATGTCTAAACTAGAAATGTAAGTCTACCTAATTATGGTGGGGGTGTATGTCCACACTATCCTCCTCCTCCTTCTCACTTCCACTGACTTAAGAGGGGCAGAATGGGGAGTTGAGCACCTGATCTGGCAGCTCCCTTCTGGGAGCTCAGCTGCCCTACAGGCTAAGGGGCTCCAAGAGGGCTGTTTGCCTCCAATTGCTCCCTGTTTCCTACTGGAAGCTTGGGAGAAGCTGCTTGGGGTTCTTGCCCGGGGGAGCATGGTCTGGCTGCCTCAGCTTCTCAGCAGGGTGGGGGTGGGGCACCGTAGCTTCTCTCCCTGGCTCCCAGCCATGAGTGAGGTACATTCTCCCTCTGGCTTTCAGCTGGAAGCAGGGTCCAGCTGCCACAGCTCTCCAGTGGAGCCCAGGCAGCTTGGCTCTGGCTGCCCAGCTTTCTTGTCAGTTTCACAGCTCCTTCCGTGAAATTGACAAGATAGCCAATGTAAGGGACACAGTGCCTACCAGACGCTTCATCACCCTTACTACATTGAACTAAGTCTTACACCTCTCATGGAGGTGGATTATGCCAGTGTAGTAGGGCACTTACAATGGCAGGAGGAATGCTGCAGTGTAGACACTAACATAAGTAGTTCGACATAAGATACCATATATCAGCCTAAATGTGTAGCGAAGACCAGCCTTAAGATTCCCAAATTGAAGAGCAAGTCAAAAGGCAGACTTGGGCTTTTGTGTACAATTAAATCCCCAACTCTTACATGGCATTGGCTTGGAAGGATGGCATTTTCTATGGTCCTCCCATCAGCTAAATAAATTATCTTGTAAGAATAAAGTGGTTTATTTAACATTTCAAGCATCAATAAAAACAAGGAGTACTTACAAGTTACACAGTATGAGAGCAGAATTTGACAATACTGTCTTTTTACATGTTGTTTCACAGCCTTAGAAAATCTAAAAGAAATTCTTCTATTTAAGAATTTTACCCCTTGGCTTTAGTAATATGTGCAGGTAGTTTGACTAATAAGGATTACAGAATTAAGTAGAAAGCCTCTCAGGTTTCTGCCCGGAGTTTCTACTGTGGAACCAATGGCAGTCCTGTAGTTAATGCTAGACAGACTCTTCATGTTAGTTTATAACACACTGTGCCATTTAGAATTCTATTTTTTCGTGGAAGCGCTGAGGAAAAGTCAGTTTTATTAAAGACATGGAGGAGAATTTATACTGTTACTTTCCTGTCTTCAGGCCATTTCACTTCATTTGAATTTAGGTAATAAAATTCTTCTGTTCAAAATGGTTTGCATTCCTAAGTCATTTTAATTGTTATGCATAAACTAAAACTCAAGGTAATGCCTTTCTCATGGGAAATGCATTGGTCTCAAGCAAATATATAATATTCAATAAAGATTATCTATGTCAACAGCTACACATATAAACCAACAGAGCACAGCAAAAGAATAAAGTGCACATCATGTAAAAATAACAGAATTCCTACTTGATGAATGTAACTAAGTTCTAACAAATTAAATTTATCCTAAAGTTAATGAAACTACAGCAAATATACAAAATGTTGTACCTTTGCCTGTAATGATCTGTGGAGGTCATGAATATCTCATGAAAATAAAGTTATTAGTCAAAGAGCCAAGGAACGAACATGTTTTATCTATGCTAATAAAGCACAGTTACAGTTAACAATGGGACTGCTCACGTGAGATAGACTAACAGGCTTTGTTCTTGGATTTGCCACAGCTCTGGAACTGCCAAGCACTATGAAGTTGTCATCTAGTAACATTCAGGACACTGTAATCTTATTCTGAAAATTACCAAGAAAGCTGGTATTAACAAAATCGTTAGTTTGAGATGTGAAGAGGTTTATATCATTTCACTACTGCTAATTACAGATAGTGTAGGCAGTTGTGGTGCAGGTTGGTTTAAATTAAACTCAACCAAATTTCATTTGGAAGGTGGGGGGGAAGGCTACAAATGTGACACAGTCCATTTAAATTTCATCCAAATTTATATTAAAAGTACAAAACCCAAGAGCCATGTTGTAATGACCGTAGGCACAACTATTACACATTTCTGAGAGTTTTAAAATTGAAATGTAAAGTTATTTTTAAACAAAATACCCAGACATTGAAAACCTGAACGTGAACCTAACTTCATTAACCTTTCACTAACTTCACTGAGAGAGTCTGATCCAGCACCTACAGAAGTTATTGGAAAGGGTCCTTTTGACTTTAATGGGTGTTGGATCAGGCCCATGTGACATAAACAGCTAAAAGTAAGTTGGTATTCAAAATTCTTTCCAGTCCTCTAGTAGCATAGAATATCAGGGTTGGAAGGGACCTCAGGAGGTGATCTAGTCCAGCCCCACCAACCCCGCCCCACTCAAAGCAGGAACAATCCTCAACTAAATCATCCCAGCCAGGGCTTTGTTAAGCCTGACCTTAAAAACCATGAAGGAAGGAGATTCCATCACCTCCCTAAGTAACCCATTCCAGTGCTTCACCACCTTCCTAGTGAAAACGTTCTTCCTAATGTCCAACGTAAACCTACCCACACTATAACTTGAGACCATTATGCCTTGGTCTGACAGACATCTGGTATCACTGAGAACAGTCTAGACAGTAATAGTAATATAAAGCATGCTTATCACTATAGATAGATAAATACATTTAACAGGGAGGGTTTTTTAACCTCACACCTGGCTCTGTACTTACTGGTTTCAGTGAAAATACCAGGCGAGCATCTAGGTCATTCTCTGCGTTACTTTAAACCTGGAAGGCCTTTTGAATTCTGCTGTATTTTATTTGCAGCCTCTCATGGCAGGGGAATGGAACAAGGAACAATTGTTCTGTGAATTATAAGGACTAGCTATTGGCTTGCCGCTAGGTTACTTTTGATAGCCTATGAAGGGCTCTGGCAATGTTCATGATATAGGAAATTACTACTTTTAAAGTAGAAGAACAAGAGAAGCAGTAGCATTAGCTGCTTCAGAGGCAAGTAGGCTTCCTTACGCCTGTATCTTGGGAATGTTTTCACAGTTTTGTGTGTGTAAGTGATGGCATGTGCTATAGGTCCAAAAGGGTCTGTCTCAATGGAGCTCTCCCCAAAAAGGAAATATAGTGGTCAGCTACTTTTTAAAGTATTCAGTTCAGTAGCTTGTTCTAGATGAGTGAGTTCTATCTACTGCATGACCAAACAGCTAGGGGCTTGACAATGCCAGCCTACAATACTGGGAAAGCCTGGGTCTTCCCTCTGCCGAGGCTTTGACTATAGTTTGACACTCTTTATTTGTGCTGCTGTCGATGCCTGTGCAGCCAAATATCATGCAGTGATGTTAAACCATTTCTCCAGCTGTGGGAAATACAAAACAACAATCTGAGGAGAAACAGACTGCAGCCAGACTATTTTTAAATGATTCCCATTTACAGTAAAGTGTGTTTTAAGATTAGTTAACACTTTAAATGTGGAAATTGTGCACCATGTCTGAATTTAAAAAAAAATAATCTATTGTTTTGGTCAGCTTTCCATAGACTCTTAGGGCAGGAAAAACTTTTAAAAAGTAGTTTGCTCACCAGCCAGCTTTTTAGTAAACTCTCCCAACTCTTTCACCTGTAATTCCTTTCCTACAATTTATGCTTTGAGCTCCATCAGCTGGGCTGGTGTTGCTCATCTTCCTGAAAACGGCCCAGAATTTCAAGAGACCTATAAATTTCACGTTGTGCAGAAATAGTAGTAAAAATTAAATTGCAGGCAGAGGCAGGTGGATAGTCTTTTCCAGGTCAGCTCGTCTAGAGAAATAGCATTTTTCCAGCAGCTGTTGTTTAGTATTAGGTACTTGTGAGTCTAATTCTAAGTGAACTCTATACTAGAGATAATATATTCTTCTTTTCCCCCCTTCTGCTTAATCAAATATGCTGGACCAAACATGCTGGACCATTGGTGATTTTTGCCAGATCTTGCTGTCATGAACATAATATACAACTGTATTTAAATGATGCCATCATATGCTTGATAAATGTTGGTTAAATCACACTCAAACTGATCCTGGATTATAAGTGTGGCAGCAAAATGACTACTCCTACTAGTAGAAATGTTTCACAGTGAGTTAGAAATACCCTATCTGGTTGATTTATATGTGTTCTATTCTAAGCCACCTGATCACTTAAATGAGCTTACAGTAATGAGGACAGGATAAAGGCTAAGAGGAGGATTTCATATAGAGGAGAAAGATATTCATGGCTCCATTGAATATCTGTCATTTATATGATTTTTGTTTAGCATCAACATTATTTGGGCCAAGTTTTACTGCATTATCCATATGCAATTACGTCGAC
The DNA here is from genome assembly GCA_032164245.1 of Sternotherus odoratus. Classification (NCBI taxonomy): domain Eukaryota; kingdom Metazoa; phylum Chordata; order Testudines; family Kinosternidae; genus Sternotherus; species Sternotherus odoratus. Next base: position 61,017,042 of record JAVMKO010000004.1, read on the forward strand.
TTGATTTCAGGGGGGTTGGCTACATACACATCTGTGACTCTCTCTCTGTCACAACCACTTCTTCACATGCTTAAGCCTGCTAGGGGAAGTTCTTGCATGTTCACAATTTACCTTATGGGGAAATGACATATGTATAGCATGGAAATTTAATATGGCTTAAAAAACAAGCATGCAAATGTAAGGAAAATGTTGGATCCAGGATTAATTTGTGAGTGGCACTTGCCAGCAGAGATTCTTCTCAGGAGGACATGTTTTACCTTGTTTTGGGTCCAACAGTGTGTGTGTATATTGGAACTTTTACAGTACACACATTCACATGGCAGCAGTTCTGCTCCTCTCTGGCTTCATGGTGGTTAAGGGTTCCCCAAAATACTTTAAAACATACTAGACTGATTTATATCAAGAAAGCTCCTTTGTTTTACAGTCTTCACTTGAAGTGTTTTGACATCATTTTGGTCTCCCATAGCCATTGCTGAAGCCGCCAATCCTTCCTATTCTTCGCATGGCTAATAGCTGCTCTATGGTGTTTCTATTCTGCTGGAACCTTCCTTTCTCCAGAACCACTTCTCCTCTTGCAGATTGTGTTACTAATGAATATGCATAAATCTCCCTTGTTTACTTGACTTGGGCTCTGCTTGCTGCTCAAAACTGCCAACTACACCATTTCTTCAAATTCAATTACAACATCATAAAACAATGAAATTTCAGCACTATACTCCTCACTTCAGAAGGATTAAAGGATACCCTTACATCAGGCTGTCTTCTGAAAAAGATTTTCATGGCATGGAATTGCTTAAGCCTGGACAAATAATTTCACTGTGACTCATGCGTGAGGCATAGCACAGAATTTGCAGCTCCCAGAGTGGGGGTGGGATTACACGGGTTTTAAGAGATTGGTGTGATCTCATAATCCTAGGCTTCCTTGGGGTTTTCAGAAGGCAGCCTTCCACTGGTCTTCCTCAGCCCCTGCACTAGGGGAATTGTCTCCCAGCCACAAACAGGGTTTTTAGGGCATCTTTATGCCATTCCAGACCCTTTACCTGGGGAACAGTTACTAGAGCAGACATCTTTATTAAACGTACGAGAACATATTTACTTGTAATCAACGTGTTTGTTTTCATTTGATCATATGACTGATTTAGTTTTTTATATTTTTCATTTAGCTTTGAAATAAAAAAACAACCCCAACATTCTTTCAAAGAACAAAATGCATGAAACAATAAATCACACACAAGTAAATATAAATCTGTCATCTCCTGTTTGAAAAGACTACACAAAGGAACACAGACAGCTAAATGTATAAAAAACAGTGAGCATCTTTTAGTTAATAGGTAGTGTAACTTGTGGATTATTGGCATTAAAAATAAAACCAGAAAGATAAACCATCACAAGATGTTATTGATATTCAGGGAGCAAGGATGGAGATAACTTTTCAGCATCTGAATCCAGCTAATCACTTACATAAAATAAGTTTTTATTATTAAGCTAAAACAGATTAAAAAAACCCACACACACAGAGGGGGGAGAAAAGATACATGCCATTAATTAAAAGAAGTGTAGTGGGAAATGATAGTGAGCCAGGAAAGCTAGGCCCAAGTCTTGCAACTAGAAGCATGTGAGCACACCTCTGCACTTGCATAGACTTTCATTTAAGTCAATGAGAATCCACTAGTGCAGGAGGCCACCTGTGCAGTGAATTGCAGGGCCCAGCTAATGTAGAGGACCATGCTAATAATTTTCTAATGGGGATTAGGAGATGGTGTTAGAGATACTATAAAAAAGTGATATTTTAATAAACTGCATTTCAGTTTTTCTTTGATTAGGTTGTGAAAACAACTACAATGCTACAAGTTATAATAGAAGTATTTTGCAAAGGGGTACAGGATATAGTCTCAGTATGTTTAAAGAAGCAAAGTGATTCGCTGTAATTAAGAGATTTGTAATAGCAATAGTCTGAGGTATTAAAATCTGAATATTTGTAGATTCAATAAAGTTTTCCATAAATTCTAAATTACATGAACCACCATATTGTTTTACGTGCATCAGTAAGTTTGAATGCTTTATTCTCTAAAGGATAGGCTGTGATCTCAGTAGTCTTATAGTTTTGTTTTTTTGTACATCATTAGTATGTTCTAAATGTACAAGCTTTTTTTTTTGAAAAAAATTAGAGTCTGAATTTTGTCAATTTAGTTTGCAGAACTTTTACTGAGAAAATAATAGTGAGATGTAAGGAACAGAATGTGGTGAAGAAATGAGATCAGATTTCTATTCAGAGGAAGATGGTCCTGAGATAGCTGAAGAATGAATGGGCTCTCAAGTCTGCATTTTCAGGGACCTTGAGGTATCTTACTGTCTCATCAAAGTGTGCATAATGTTGATGGAATTTATTCGTGGATCGAGGCAAGGATAAAGCTCATTTCTATTTACCTTCAATATTGGTATTTCTGCTATCACAGTGCTGTCTATAGCCTGCTGAAAGTGATTTAAAACATGGGAGTACTATAGCAATGTGATTAGAATATCTCATTATACAATTTGTCCAACATACTACAGTGATGCTACCCTACACAACTTATTCTCCTTGCATCAAATATGCTCGCTTTTGGGAAATTTTAGTTATTAGCCTTAATATAAAATGCACCCCAGGATGCCTTGTTGTTCTTCCTTTTTCTTGTACTTACCTCTACTAGGTACCTAAACTCCATTTAATGCTCATATTCGTTTATTATTCTCACCAAGGAAACCTAATCATATTACAGGAGGCAGTAGTGAAATTAATATTGTACTCCATAAATCTTATCTTAGTAAAAATAATTAGCTTGGTTTTATTTCAGGAAAAAAAATCAAAATCTCTCTCTGTGGAGTTAGCAAGGTTGCATTCTGGAGTTTAGCATGGTAACCTAAGGGGGTTGAACATTGGAAAATTTCGCAGGTGTCTGCATTTTCAAGCAGCAAAGCAATTTGGTATGTTTTTGCTATTAAGTCCCTTAAACAGAGAGATTTCTTCAATGAAAAAGCCATGTGGTGTAAGTTAGTAAAGACTCATCTTTGGGGTTTTAGAAATGCAGATAATTTGCTGCAACAAAAAATGTTTGAGTTGAAGGAACGGATTTGAATTATTGAAGTCAGTAGCACTGCTTAAGTGCAATGCTGGATTGGGGCCAGAGTGCTCATCACTAGGCAGGACTGAGCTCCTGAATTTCAAAGAGGACATAAATTGGTCTAGAATATTTCAGAACAATTTTACACAGCCATTTTGGGGCATTTTTGATTGCACGGTTTGCATAAGCAGAAACTCATTTTTGTATGCAATCTGTATCTGCATGAGCTTTGTACATACACAATGCGAGGTTTTGAGCCAAGTACTTTTAGCGGTTGGTTTCATAGAGCATTTAAAATGATTAGTAATAATTTATAGCTAGAATGTGCCCAGTGTTGGGGTGGCGTACTGTTGCCCAGATGGTAGCAGGTGTATAGAGTGCATTTTGGTGGTAATATGGAGGAAAAAAATGAGAGGGCTTAGCAAGAGCGTGGATGCAAGGAGAAATGAAGAATGAGGAGTCAAGACTAAAGCAAGTTAGCATTGATATGAGAGAGGTAGGAGAGCAAAAAGGGGCAACTGAAAGGAGACAAGATGCTCTCTTATGGAGAAATTGAATTTGAGACAGTGGCCAGCTGTCCAAGAAGAAAGTCTTTTAAAAGTTGTGAACCCTGGAGAAGAGGGAGAGGTCAGGGCTAGAGAGAGAGATTTGGGAATCATCTATGCAGTGGAATGGGTGAAATAATCAGTCAGGATAAATTAATCTAGGATGAAATACACCCATAGCAGAAGTCCAGCACAAGCCGGTAAAATAGGACTTAAATGGGATCATCTGCCATACAGGGGTCAACTTCATCTTGGAAGGGGGAGAGAAGGATGAGGACATCCTGAAGGTGCAGTAAGAAATTTGGAAAGCTCTTAGTTGTAGAAGCTTAGAGCAGAGAGGATGTGTAAGAAGATTAGTGATGAATGATGGCAAAGGCAGCAAACAGATGAAGAATAGAAACAGATTAGTGTCTTTTCCACAGGGCTAGGCTGATAGAAATGGAAATTTGGCCATCTAGATTTGTATAAAAATCAGATCCAACTAGAGCTTTATCTCATTCAAAGAGACAAAGGGAAGAGAAGAGGACGGAGTGGAATTTGTGCCTATGTTTAAAATCAGCTTGTGTGCATGATTTAACACACACTGAGAATGTTTCCAAGTCAATGTGGCATGGTCATAGAGACTGATCCAAATGTAGAGACTGGAATAGAGATTTTACTGAAACTGAGATGAAAGGTCAGTGCACGTCGAGAACAGATACAGAACTTTTACCCAGAATAAAAATATGAACATATAAACTCTGGTTTAGATGGGGAGTACTTTGCTGAAACAAAACAATAGCGCAATACTGTATGCTGAAACAAGGTAATAGTGCAATAAAACTTCTTACAGAAATTTCCATAGAGGTTTGCCAAACAAATTCTTATGCAAGCAGCAAAGCATTACGTTTTATAATAAACTTTTCATGTAATGCAAACCATTGCAATTCTCTAACCTATCCCCAAGCTAAATTTAACTAGACTTTGTAGCTTCAGGCACTGGATAAAATAATACATAATTATTATGACAAATTACTGAAATATTATGAGTCATACCATAATCAGATTGGTAATCACTATTGTTCATATTCCATTTCTTAAATTTGGATTTAGGAATACATATGAAATAAATCATTATACATGATATTATGGAGAAGCTTTAGAAGTTTATCAATGAAAAAATGAGAATTTTAAACTAGAAAGCTTGATTTTTATCGTTTTTTTTAAAACCCATCCTGCACTTCTACTTGGAGAACCCTAACTTGCAGGATTGTCAACCTTGAATTTAGTGCATGTGAAAGCATGAAAAAAAAAAGCATTAAAAAAAAAAGGCATTTTGTGCATCCAAAGAAAGTTACAGAAGTGATTTCTATACCAGGCAAATCTGATTTTGGCAAATTCATCAGGGCAGTGGAAGATTCTTTTGGATTGTTGCTCAGCAGGATATCAGACAGGTGGCGACTCTGTGGGTGCTCTGGGGCTGGAGCACCCATGGGGAAAAATTGGTGGTCTGCACCCACCGGCAGCCAAGCTCCCCACTCCTGTTCACCTCGCTTCCACCCTCTCTCCTGAGCACGCCTTCCCCGCTTTTCCTCCCAGCGCTTGCTGCTGTGAAAAAGCTGTTTTGCAGCGTAACAAGCTATGGGCACGAAGTGGGGCCCGGGTGGGGATTTGGGGAACGGGTTGGAATGGGGGCAAGACAGGGGCGGAGTTAGGGTGGGGTTAAGGGCAGGGGAGGGTCGACTACCCACTGGCACCAAAAGAAGCCAGTGCCCATAATCAGAGATAAGAGAGAGAGGAGGAGAAGATAGGAAATTATTAAGGAACTAATAATTCCTAACTAAATTATTAAGAAACTAATAATTCCTAACTAATAATGCACTACTGCAGATTTTCAGTTGATTCATTGAGGTCAAGTACTTAATTACTACAACTAAGAGCTACTTCAGATATATGTACTCTTAATAATAGTATGAATTGGTAGATTTCAAACTTCTCCAGCTAGGAATACCTTCTCGTTTCTCCAAATGTTGCCAGTCTGTCTGGATAGCACTGTAGCCACACAAATTATTCAGATTTAGGCACAGGTGTGAAAACAGTTGTCTTATATTAATTAGATGAATAACTCTGCAAGGGAAAGCGTATTGTAAAGGCTTTGCAAAGAATGGCCCATCACATGATTCACTGCATTTAATTATACCTATTTATGCTTTTGAAAACTAACCAAGACAAATATTCATGAAAATGAGGAAAGGAAAACAGAGTTGAAGGGCCCTGGAAGCTGTCATTAAGATACAGCTAGGAAAATCATAAAGATCATTTGGAGGGTTAAAATAGCCCTCAAAATAAAAGTTATACAGAGAGGGCCATTCAAAATAAAATAATACAAGAGGGGCACCATAAACTTTTATGCTGCTCCCTCATATAGCGATAAGGGAATGGATATACAGTAAAACCTCCATTTAACGGACTAATTTGAGCAAGGGGGTGTCCGTTAAATCAAAAAGTCCATTATTTAATAATAATAAAAAATGAGCTGCCGGAGCAGCAGCCCGCCTGCCACAGGGTCGGGGCGACAGTTCCGCAGCCCGCCCGCTGCCGGGACCCGGGCGGCAGCCGGGAGCTGTCAGCCAGCCCTCCTGGGTCCTGGCTGCTGGGACCCGGGTGGCAGGCCGTAAGCCAGCCCTCCCGGGTCCTGGCTGGTGGGACCCGGGCGGCAGTCGAGAGCCGGCAGCCAGCCCGCCTGCTGCCTGGACCTGGGCGGCAGCTGGGAGCCGGCAGCCAGCCCGCCAGAAATGGATTTTGGATGCATCAGACTTGCTCAGAAATTTTGTCCGTTGCATCCGAAGTCCGTTAAATAGAGGTCCGTTAAATTGAGGGTTTACTGTACCAGTTTGTTTAGTATGAATTTATCAAGCATAACTGTGTAGACCACAAAGGAGCTAAGGACACATGATACTGTACATAATCTGTCTCCTAGCCACAGTTAGTTCATGAAGATAAGTTTATTCACAATTCAAAGATTCTACACAACGTGATGATAGCTGCACTGGGTAGAAAGTTATGACTCTCATTCTCGGAACATTCCTGATGTAATGCAACATAAGCTTAAACCAAGAAGTGTTTTTCCTTAACATTATTTCCGTAAATCACATTTATCGTTTTGTGCCTGAGCGCTATCACTTTTCCGTCTACATCACTATTTTTAACATTTTCAGTTAGACCATGTTTGACATAAAGCTGGAGATGCCAAAACAGCCTGAACTGTGCTTGATGATGCTGAACCACTAAGAATATAAAATGTGCATCGGCCTACCAACTCAGCTCTGTACACCCTGACCACTGAACACAACATTTCATTTTTAAACAATGAAGTAATAAGATTAGAATGAAAAACTAAATGGAAACTATTGTATAGTTTATATTCAAACAACACTAAAAAATGCACCAAAGCCAACTATAACCCATGTATATCACCTTCACACAGCAGGAGGAAAATATCAACTTTTATGTAGCTTGTGCCACTCATCGGGGGGGAAAAAACACCCCAAATTTTGCATTGTTAAGTAAACAGCTGCTGTAAACATAGGCTGCTTCTTGAAACACTGGGGTATATAAAATCACATTTTATAAGAGACTTGAGATCTGCAGTCTAATGCTAATTCAAATAATTACTGCAAGCCTATACTTATAGCAAATGAAAAAAATATTTTGTTTGAAACAAAACATATTTAGAACCGGACTTCCAAAAGTTGCATTCTGGTGTCAGAGCATAGTAATGCTGAGTTGTCTGTGCATATGCATATCTGGGGAAATGGTCACATTCATTTGCACATACAAATACCTAATTTGTGTACATAGTAATGTTATCTGCGCATGCAAATTAAGCATGCCTGTATTTAGGTGCCAGAGCTTTTAAAAATCAGGCCCTTGCTTTTCTCAAAATTTTTAAAACTGCACTTAAATATTTTTAATTGAAAAGGTGACTTGGCACTTGCTCACAGATTGTGAATCACAATATATTTCAGAAGCTAAACAACTTGAAAAATGGCTGGCAATAAATGCTTTCTTCTTGACTGTTAAGGTTTGTTTTAAAGTTCTGTATTCTGATTTTCCCCATCTGTGAGAACTATGTACTAGGAAATGGTGACCAATTGGAACTCAATGTCTGCTTGATTACTATTCTAGTTAAACCTTCTTATCTGGCTTTGACATGTTCACAGTGCTGCACTTGTTCATGTGCAAAATGAGCATTTGTATAGTTAGGACTTTAGTTGACCTTCTTTATTGGTATCCTTGTTCTCATGCATTTCAGCAGTGTACAATGGGATTTTTATGGTCCATATAGAGTTGATTGTTGGAATTCCTGGCACTACTTTGTTTTCATCCATGTTTCCTAGCTTTTGATGATAATCACGTTCACCTCAAGGGTAGACCTAAAATCTATTACATTTTGGCTCACCACAGCCTCTAGTCTAGTTTTTTTTTGACCTTATAAGAACTGGGACATGTACTTTGAAGTACTGTGTAAAATTTTGTTTTGATGATAGTCAAGTAAAATTATTTCATCATCATTCATTTCTAATTATATTTTCTGTCTATATGACTGATTGTCTGATATTCACAAACGGGTACCCAGTTTTCTTCAACTTTTTTGGCAATCTTTGTATTATCAAAATTACACTAGATGTGATTGACTTTGACAAATTAGACCTTGGTGATTTAAGTTACCATTAGTCCAATTGACAGGAAGTTGTGTGTCATACTGGCTCAAGGGTGTACTTTGATGCTGATCTGTCATCAAGGGTTCTCCTCCCCAATCTGAGATGAGATTCATTGTTTTATTATGTTACTTCATCTCTTTTGTATGCCTGATTTCTATCCAATTTGGATGATTACAGTTGGCTGCATAGGAAGAACTTTGGGAACACTAGAACTCCTTACAAATTCCACTACTTATTTTTCCAAGAAACATCAACCTGTCACCCTTCTTGCCTACGTATTACACAGGTTTCATATTACCCTGTGGATTGAATGAGTACATGGTGTATTCATTCAGTTTTATGAACTCTGATATTTGAGTATCCCATGGTCTAAGTCAGGGGTGGGCAAACTCTTTGGCCCGAGGGCCAAATCAGGCTTGAAAACTTTTCTGGAGGCCTGGGGCAGGGAAAGCTGTGCTTCCCCAAACAGCCTGCCCCTGCCCCCATGCAACCCCCCTCCCACTTTATGCCCCCCCGAATCCTAGACCCATCCAACTCCTCCCCCTCCTTGTCCCCTGATTACCCTCTTCCGAGACCCCCCACCCTAACCACCACTCCTGGGACCCCACCCCCTAGCTAAGCCCCTCTGCTCCTTGTCCCCTGACTTCCCCCTCCAGAGACCTCACACACTAATTGCCCCCCCAGGATCCCACCCCCTTCTCAACTCCCCTGCTCCCAGTCCCAACTGCCCCAACCCCTATCCACATCCCCACCCCCTGACAGACCCCTGGGACTCCCATGCCCTATCCAACCCTCCCCCCCATTCCTCCGGGAGAGTGGGGAGGGGCCAGGAGCAGCCTCCCCCGCTGGGAGGTCAGACGTGCACCGCTGAGGCTCCGGAAGAGTGGGGGGAAGGCTTGGGAGGGGCTCCGCCGGCGGGGGGAACAGCGCCGGCCCTCCCCCACTCTGAGGCTCAGCAGCATGTGTCTGAGCTCCCGGCGGGGGAGGCTGCTCCTGGCGCATTAGACACATGCCACTGAGGCTCCAGAAGAGTGGGGGAAGGTGCCTGGGGGAAGGCGCTGGGAGCAGCCTCCCTGCCAAAGCTCAGGTGCCCGATGCTAGGGCTCTAGGAGATCGGGGGAGGGGCCGAGAGCCGCCTCCCCAGCCAAGCTCTGGCAGGCCAGTCAAGACGGCCCGCGGGCCGTAGTTTGCCTACCCCTGGTCTAAGTACAGTAACATTTTTAAAACCTGCATTGACTTTCTAAGGAACAGAGTTCTGCCTCTCTCACCCACACCCACACCCACCCTAAGAAAAGAAACAACCTGAAATGGATGGGAGCCATTTAAATACAAAATTTAAGTATTGCTACATGATAGATTATCATTTCAAAGAGTGCTTGTTCCTATGCATATTCTGCTTCTGGTAGCACATGTGGTCAACAAACCTGAGACAAAAAGGTTTTTGGTAGCAGTGTCTGTTGCTGGCCAACTCTCACACCAGTTCCTTCTCACACCTTTGTCCTGACAGAGTGCTCATGTTCACACTTAGCTGTACTCTTGGATAGCTCCTTCCTTCTTGTACGTATTTAGTATTAACCTTTTCATAGTTAATTATAAATAGTTTAATTTGGTAGAGGGGTCTCAGGTATGGAGGTCATATCCCCTGCCTCCCTCCTTCTTCCTGCCACTGGGAGCCTGTGGATTACACCAAAGACTCCTGGTTTCTAAAACTGTGAGGCCTGTCTGAGGCCACTGCCTTTCAATGGCAACCGTGATGCTTGTTTATACCAAGTCAGAGTATAAACATTACCTCCTAGTGCAGCATCTGCCATTCCTATTAGTGATGGACACGCCAGGAGAGGGAGGTCTGTCTGAAAATGTTCCTCGTGGATAGAACATAAGAGCAAAGACTGATTCAGACCCAGGGGATCCTCCTGTACATTGGCCTGGGGAATCTAGGAGTGCCCTCTTGAGGTCAGCTTCAGTTGGTTCCAGAGCCTTCACCATCAAGCACTTAGATGGTGGTAAGAAGCTGGGAAAGAGTGAGGAGATGAGATCAAGACATTCTCCTCACACTCACACACATACAAAATGTGGAATCACTTCCAGACCCAGGAACTACAGAACCAGTCCCCACTTAGGACATCTAGAGAGGCTCTTACTGAAGATAGTTCCTCATCCCAAAGACAAAAGGCTTATCCTGGACCTAAGGCTACTAAACTCTTACAATCAAAATCTGAAGTTCGGTATGGTCACCCACTCTGCAATACTCCCATCCCAGGATCAAGGCAAATGGTTTACAACTCTTGATCTCAAAAAAGCTGTTGTTATTAAAGACTTTCATTCAACACACAGGAGATTCCCAAGGTTTGTCATAGGTAAAAACCATCATCAATACAGAATGCTTCCATTCAGACTATTGACAGCACAGAGCATATTCATAAAGGTGTTAATGGTTGTGGCATCTATGACGTCAGACAAATGCTTACCTGGACAACTGGCTCATCAAAGGGCAATCATAGCAGAGCATACAAGAGGTCACACACGTGGTGAGATATCTTTCAGCATTTCAGCCTCAGATTAAATGCAGCAAAAGTCCATTTTAGCCCTGACACAGAAGACGGAGACCAGATTCAGTCACTGCAAGGACATACTACTTCTTCAAATAATGTCACTGGGGGTGCTCCATTTCAGGTGTTGGTACGTCTCTGGGCTGTTGATCAGAGAGTCTAAGACTAACTGAATGAAAACTTACTAAACTATTTCTCTTGCAATATTTTTTGAGGTAGGAGAAAAGTGAGCACTGCCACAGAGCTCTGTCTCTTGGGGAGGACGGTTGAGAAGGAACTGAAGGACTCAGGTTGTGCATAGGCTGGATGAGGTGCCAACAGTACCACAAGATGACTCGTGTGCCTCAACCAAGCACTGTTACCAAAAATCTCTTATCAACAGTGCAGAGAGCCTGACACTTGAAGTGGGGCACCCACAGGGACACATCGCCAAGAACCTCAGTTACAGCACACAGTGAGTAACCCTCTCTTACCTGTAGAGAGACTGAGACAATTTACAATTAATCAATCAGTCAACTTCAGCTAACCCCTCAAACATTAGTATGAGCTTACCTCGCCCTATTGAGTCACATGTTGTCAGGTACTTACGTAACCCCAGTCACAGACTTCAGCTGTGCTGCAGCTATTTTTACAAGGCTTATAAGTGGGAGCTACAGGACAACATAACTCAGATTTGATCAATGGGAGTCTTCTGGTCATAGCATTGGGCCCGAACAACAAGTGCCAAAGATAGGGTCCAGGAATGGTCAAGGGGTAGACAGAGAGGTGACAACATTTGCAGACAATGCAAAATTACTCAAGATAGTGAAATCCAAAGCAGACTGTGAAGCATTACAAAGGGATCTCACAAAACTGGGTGACGGGGTAACAAAATGGCAGATAAAATTCAATGTTGACAAATGTAAAATAATGTCCTTTGGAAAACAATCCCAACTATATGTACAAAATGATAGGATCTAAATTAGCTCAAGAACGATCTTGGAATCATTCAGGTTCAAGAATAGCAGTCATGTTAGTCTGTATCCGTAAAGAAAGCGAGGAATACTTGTAGCACCTTAGAGACAAGCCCACGAAAGCTTATGCTGAAATAAACTAGCTAGTCTCTAAGGTGCTACAAGTATTCCTCGCTTTCTTCTTGGAATCATTGTGGCTAGTTCTCTAAAAACATCTGCTAAGTGTGTAGCAGCTGTCTCCCCTCCCCCCCCCAAGTTAACCACGTTAGAAAACATTGGGAAAGGGATAGCGAGTATGACAGAAAAATATCATAATACCCACTCCTTGAATACTGCACGCAGTTCTCATTGTCCTATCTCAGAAAAGACCCAGGGAAGGGCAACAAAAATTAAAGCTATAGAACAGCTTCTGTATTTGGAGAAATTTAAAAAGACTGGGATTGTCACCTTGGAAAAGAGATCACTAAGAGGGATATGATAAAGGGCTATAAAATCATAATGGCATGAAGAATTAGAATAAGGAAATGTTATTTACTCCTTCATGTAACACAAGAACCAGAGTTCACACAATGAAGTTAATAAGCAGTAGGTTTAAAACAAACAAAAGGAATTCACACAATGCTCAGTCAATCTGTGGAACTCAGTGCCAAAGGATATTGTGAAGACCAAACCTTTGACAGGGTTCAAAAAAGAATTAGATAAGTTCATGGCGAATTGGTGCATCAATGGCTACTAGCCAGGATGGTCAGGGATACCCCATGCTCAGGGTCCCTAGCCTCAGAAGCTGGGAGCGGCCACAAGGGATGGATTACTTGATGATTGCCTGTTTTGTTCATTCCCCCTGAAGCACTTGGCATTGGCAAGATACTGGGCAAGATGGACCATTAATCTCATCCAGTATGGCTGAGCTTGTTTTCTTCTTATGCATAAATTTGTTAGGAGATATTCCTGATTTCCTGGTCACAGCACCTTATGTAGGTTTCGTCCAATCCTCCTGCTCCTCACAGATCTGAACAAAAAACTCTCGCCTCATTCTGTTTAATTATCTTAGGAGCACCAACATAACCCAGATAGCTCCTGTTCCCTCTGTTATATCAGCGATCAGTCTGCTCGTCCTATCAATTGACCAGTTGATTAAAGACCGAGCCACGACTCACCATATCTTCACTCAGTGCTACACATTAGTACAAGCGTCTGCTTCAGATGCTGCTGTGGGCACTCCTAGGACCAAACTCCTGACTGAAATTATTGCTTAGAAGTTACCAAAAGTGGAATTCACATAGGAACAAATACCCGAAGAAAGAAGTTACTTACCTTGTAATTTGAGTTGTCCATATATATTCTACTACCTATACTACTTCCCCTCTACTCAGAGACCCTTTTTCAAGGTTAAGTGCTAGAGAAGGAACTGGAATGACAGTTGGCTAGCAGCATCCCTTTATACCGTCACCAGAGAGCATGAGGTGGGATAGGGTCTCATATACAGGCCAGCAGATGCTATTAGTGAAAACTTCCCTATCTCAGACATATTGAGTGCATGTACAACCAGAAGTGGAAATGAAATGATTCCTTGACTACTATTAGACGATCTCATCCTATTATTCGTCCAAGTTAAAAGCTTACCTCTTTTTCTAGAGTTTGTAGATATTAGACTGGAGACTCTCCACGTAAAAACACTCTGTAACAACTGTTTGTACAGAGATTATCTTGTAAATCCAGATTGGCTTGTTGGAAGTCTTTTCTGGTGCTCAGTGGAAAGAAAAATACATTATTTTCTCTTAAAAGCATCTGGCATACAAGAAATTTTAGATCACAATAATTTGACTTAAAATATGAGAAATAGTTAATCATCAAATAATTGTAAACTATTTTGTTTTGAATTTTAGGGCACTATCTTTAAAACTAAATAAAATAGCATAATTTAGATTTTCATATGTAAATGCTTAATTAGATTTTAATTATTTATTATACCTGCATCTAAAATACCACTTACCCTATCAAATATTTTGAATATATACTGGCATGCATGTGTGTGACTATTAATAGCTGTTGCTCTCCTTTGAGCAAGCATTGTTCCTGTGTAACAGAGGACTCGTAAAAGTTTTTATGAAATATCACCCATGCTTAACTAGTTTGTCTACATAGTAAAATATCATTGACATTGATGGTGTAAATATAATTTTTTTAATAGCTCAGCCTAGGTATTTTAACCAGATACAAAAAGTTCACAGTTGTCTCACACTTACTTTAATAAAATCAGTGATTTTTATTGGATAGGAATTCTAGCTCCGGATTTCCAGAAACTGTTTTAAGAACCACCATTCATGTTGTTGAGCTGTTGTTGGTTTGTACAGATTGGGTCATAAAATAATTAATTGAACATTCTCACCAGTATATAATACAATTTTCATTTTATTTAAACATATTTTGCATGATATAAAAATATTGATCACAGTGAGCTTTAACAATTGTTACTGCTATAAACAGGAATGCTGCACAATGTTTTTAGTGGAAATAAATTATATAGTCATCATCTCTTTTTTAAAAAAAAAATCACAAGGAGGAAAACCAAGGCTGTTTGGTCATTGGCAGAAAACAAGTCCTTAGTGAGTTCTTTACACAACATGAGCCCCATTATTGTCTACATGTGCTTTCCACATTTCTTGGGGTAGAAGCACAATGTGTCTGTCTCTGTGAACCCCACGGGGTTTCTGGTGCACAGTTAATTCCAATGTTAACACAGTTGCTTTAATGGAGAAATGTACACCAAAATGGCAAGTAGTGCTTTCTTCACTAATTAATAAGCGGTCTTTTCCAATATGTAGGTACGCAGCGGCACACTTCTTCACTATAATAAAATCCAGGCTCACAGCGTTTCGTTCTAACTGTACATGGTGGTCTGTAGCAACTGGAGGAAGGAAAAAAAAGCTATTGGTAAAAGGGAACAGGCACATGAATCACAGAGAAAGATACGTCTGACCGTGTACACTTATACCAGAGAACACTTAAATCCTATAAAGATATGTTTTATTGGAGATGGACCTGAGTATTACATATGTGCATGAATATTCCTAATCTTCCATTGCTGTGAACTTGCAATGAAAAGCAAATAAATGCTGAGGTGACTCTGATTTTATTCAAATGAATATTCATTAATATTCTTTTGAAATACTTACCCAGCTCTAATTACATTCTAAGATAGAGTATATGCTAGTATATTATTCTGGCAACCTTGTTTAGTATGCCACTACTGGATGTCTCCTAGCTTGAGCCAGCACTCAGGCCAGAATACTTTACTTTTTCCCCCTGTATATTTACCAGCCATGTGTGTAACAGAAAAGGTGAATTTTCTATACTAGGACACTGATCCTGCACTGAGAACTGCACAGGGAAAACCCATATACTTCCTCAGATCCCCAGTGAGTTCCATGGGAGTCTATTTGCTGTACTGCACCATGTGATTTTTATTGTAGGATCCAGGCCGATATGTATATGGTAACTTTTAAAGGAGAAGAAAGGGTAACAGTAACAATATTATTAACTGAAATAACTTTAATGCAAATAGATCATTAAACTACAGATTACATCTGTAAACAAGATGTTCCTCATTAGTGAATATTTGCTTGCACAAGGAGTTGTACAAAGCGAATTCCTTGGCTTCTCTCCCCCCTCCTCTTTTTTTTTTTTTTTAAAAAACAGTGTGACCTAAAATAACCTTACAATAACAATGCCAAATAACCTCTGGTGTAATGGAGACAAAGTACTAGTCTGTGGTTTTTTCAGACATTGGCAGAGACTCAAGAGAGAAAAGTATATGTTTCAAGTTTCAAGAGTTCTATTTTAAACTTGTCTTTAAATAATGTGTCTCTGTTTTATGAAACATACTGATATAATGATGTTCTATTGTAATAATTCTTGCTATATATTTCTGTTTACAGATACTACACAATGTAGTATTGAGGGACTTTTAACAGTCTCTTCCCCAGGCAATTTTTTCTGTGTTTAGACTATGCATACTCTAATTATCATTGTAGATGGTTTAGCACATTGCTTATTCTGGACATTGACTTGCCACTTTAAGGTAATGTGTTCATAAAATGAGATCTTGGATTACAGTTATATTAATGCAAGCCAATTAATTAAACCAATAAACAAGAATATGAAGAAATTAGTAAAGAATGAGGAACACACCCCAGTAATGGTAGTTATTGACTAGCCATATCTTGTTCTGAGTTTTCAGTGTAATTTGTCACATTGATCTGATTCATTGTGATGTTTTTGTAATTCCGAGGTTCTTGTTGTATCATGTCATCTAGCTCTAGAGTTTGTCCTATCTTGGACACATTAAACAACTTTAATGGAATTTCTCTTAAAGACCAAGTTGATCCTTTTGCCTAATGGGACACATTTTGTAAAATATATAACACCTGCAGTTTGGGTGGGAGTGTTAGTGTTGGAAAGGTGTTGAGGATGCTAAAGCAAGAAAGAGGCACAGCTGACCCTTAACCAAAATAATGTAGGTACTTGACAGAAATGCCCCTACGTATGCCATCACTGAAGGGTGTAACATGACCTGTGCCAGGAAAAAAAAAAAGAATCAGGAGTAAGTTTGGACTGGAAAAATTAATCTTCTGTGGATACAAAAATGGGGGTGGAGCAGATGTAGAATTTGTCTTCTGAGCTGCATGTTACAATGATGATTTGTCCTTCTATAGTGCCTTTCATTTAAAGATTTCAAAGCATTTGTCTGAATCCCCACTAGGTCATGCCATGAGGCACTGATCTTTAAGGCAAGGCCAAAAAACGTAGCTATTTGGATGTTGTATTTCCCAGGATGCCTAACCCTAGCAAAACAGTTTTTAAAAAGGTAGATAAGGGCTGTTGCACGGGTTGGATCCTGCCGTCTGGATGCTTTCATCTGGCCCACAGAGCTCTCTGCCCTCATCAGAACGATCTGGAATTAGGCTACACTTAAAAGTTAAGGCAACATCGCTATGTCAGCTGAGGGGGTGAAAAATTCACAACTCTGACCAATACAGCTCCAGTGACCTACCCTCTAGTGCTGATGGAAGGATGCTTCCATTGGTGTAGCTGCTGTTGGTTAGGGATGTGGTGGCCCTACAGCAATGGAAAAAAACCTTCCATCACTGTAGGCAGTGTCTACGCTATGTGGTTGCTGGCATAACTACAGCAACTTAGCTATGTTGATAGTCTGTGTAGGTAATTTGCCAGAGGAATCACCTTGTCTCAAGGATGTGTCTTTTGCCATTCTCATTAAGTTCTGCATCTATCATTCCAAATAATAAACCTTAGAAAAATCGTAACAGGTACATGCTCAGTAGAGTCTTGCCAGAACAGCTAAAATATCAGAAGATTCTGTGCTCATGGAGCATGTTGGTTCTTTCACAACTCTTAGCGCTTACCAGATTTCCCATGTGTTGCCATCCCCAAAGAGTGACCAAGCCTGCTCCAGCCTACATTTTTACAAGGGCAAAACCAGACTTTTCCTGTAAATGCTGCTTCCAGCTTCTCTTAGCTGGGGGGTTGGGCTTAGGCTGTGGAATTAAGAGAAGGAAGCCCAACTCTCCTGTACCCAGACAGCATGGGGGAGGTGGCACTCTGGTTAAAGTGCAGAGAGGCCCAAAGCTGAAGCAGGGGGAAGGGAAAGGAATAAACTGGGACAGGGAATCTGGTGAGATTGTGACTGGAGAGGGGGAGGCAAGCTGGGACTGAGCGGGCAAAGAGACTGCAGCTGGAGGAAGAGGCTGCAAATAGGATGGGTTGGGCTAAGAGGCAGATTAGGAACTGGGAGATAGTGGGGACACAGAGCTGAGAAGGGAAATGGAGGGGGATACTGGGAGCCAGTTGGGTGGGGGAACACTGGGGATTGGGTGAGGGGTAGGAAGACAGCGTGACAAGGAGTGAGGTGTAGGGAGGAGAACTGGGACTGATTGGACAGAGACTGAGCCAGGGAGGGAGGTGGGGAAAGAAATGTCTGGTGAGGAGCCAGGAGTGGGGAACTGGGACTGGTGGGGTAAGGCGACTAGGACTGCAGCTGTGGAGGGGGAAGAGACTGGTAACTGGGACTCTGATGGTGACACCTACCCCTCCTCTCCTTACAGAAATGTTGTGAAGATAATTGTTTATGAAGCAGTAGGATACTATAGTGAAGAACACCACAGAAAAGCAGGAAGTGCATAACAGTTTTCAGTGCAGTACGAAAGGCCCCGGACCAAACAATGAACAATGAGGAGAAAACAAAATATTGAATAGCTGCTCATTAATTGAGCACCATCCAGCCTATGCACTGAACAAGGCAGGAGTCCTCTGGAAAACACAGTATATGACTCTCCCATTAAAGACTATATCATAATGCACATGCACAAGGAGGTTACAGAGGCAAACTTAATTCTGATATTTCCTCACTTTTAAGTGCTTGACTTTGCAATCTTAATATTCTTTTAATGTTGTTTTCCGGGACATAAAATGTCTAGAGGCGTATTCTATGGTTGGAGAAGATCACTCAATGTCTCTCTTACCAGTGAACTTTATTCTTGTGGTGCATGGACCACAACTCAAAGTGTAATTTTCACTGCACCACAGAAGGAATTTATACTAGACACTGATGAGCCCTTTGTAGCCCCCATCCTACAAGGTGACAAATGCCTACGGTAATTGCCCTTATTTCCTAATAAGTCAGGGACAAGGAGTGGCCAGGGCTGCTGCTGAACATGCAATGGAGGGCACAGTGCTGTACCATGTGAGCTGAATTTTGATATATGTTTGTCTATATTTGATTGTGTCTTAGATATTAAAATATTCAGAGCAGGATCCCTATTCTATTCTGTGTCCACCAGTCCTGTTTGGGGCCCTGCCAGAATATTTAAAAATAAATTAAAATGTTAATTTTGTAATCATTTCAATGGTTTTAGGTAATTGAACAAATATGTATCTCATACTATGAATATTTAATATTACCATTATTATTACTACTATTAATGAACTTAGTGATTTTGTTTCTCCAAGCAGTATTGTCTGAGTTATATCTGCATAGCTTTACTTTTTTTTTTTTAAAAAAAAGACTTCACTGTTTTCAACATTGCAGAATTAATCCCATTTTAAAGGATAATTTGGACATTGTCTAGTGAAAAGTACACTGGAATTTTTAAGGACCACAAGTAGTCTAGGATTTGGTTTTACACTATGTTTCAGCCAAAAAAGCTACCTGAAGAGTGTATATTCATATTTTCTCTATCTGAAATCACAGTGAATATCTTATAGGATCCAAGAACCTCAATGTGGTTTTCAAATAGTCATTATGCCCCAGACTGTCCTTTTACAGATAGGCAAATCATAAAGCTCTTGGTCATAAAGTAATTCCATGGCAAAGGTAACCCAACATTTTTAGTCCCTGTTCAGCGGCGGCGGTGCTATAACAATTAGATTACAGAATCTTTTAGTCATTTAACTCACCTGCATGTCTGGTGATGAAACCTTTTTCCTTTTAAGAAGCATTTATTTGGAGATTCTATACATTCACAGATACATTTTGCAGAATTTAGTGGCTGATGTTTGGGGCAGGTTCTTTTACATACACACTGGCACTTATCTCCATCAAATTCTTTGTTGGGACCACAGGAACTAGGCAAAAGTTTGTTTTTACATGTACACTGGCACGATGTTCTATCTAATTCTTTTTGGGGTCCACAGCTTGAAGGCCGTACACCCCCTTTGCAGACACATTGACAAGTTTCTTCATCAAGCTCTTTGTTAGGTCCACAGATATCATGGAATTCATCAGCAGCATCTAGGAATACAGCAAACGTAAAACAAATCAAGAACTGATCTGTGTATTTCAATTTTTTTTATTAAGGAATTATGGTAAATCCAAATTCAAAATGGTGAAAATATAATCCCATCCTGAGGATGCATTTTACTTATCTAAAATGCCATTCTGTAAACAACAATTACAAAGAATTAAAATGATTCAAACTATTTAATTTGCATGATGTGTGATTTTCTTTTTCTGTAAATCAGCCCAGAACAACTACATTTAATCCTATAAAATATAACTGCTTACCAGTATCTCCATGATGGGAAGAGAAACTGAAGTCATGCTGCGCCAGACATCTGCAAATCTGATTATTCCATATAAGATTCTTTGGACAAGTTTTATTTGCCACGTGACACCTATGGATGAAATACACTGTTTGCTTATTGCCATAAAACTACAAAAGATAAGTAACTTTATATATGGATAACAGGCATTCTCCCATTAGAAATGTAACTGTTGAAAAAATTTATTTTATTAACATTGTTACCAGCATATTGCACAGTATAGGTTATTTTCTTTTCTGTATCTGAAAAACTGATTATAAAACATACTGGGTTTTGCGATCCAATTTCATCTAAGCATGTATTTACCACTACACATACCTTACAATTTAGTGCACTACACATAATAAAAATGTCATGATACTCTGCTTCACCAGAGGGCTGCCAATTGGGAAGACAGGCTCAAGAACAAGTACAGTTTGACTCATTTAAAGCATTATCGGTATTAAGAGAAAAAAAGTGTGAGAAATTAGCACTGGAATGACTGATGAAAAGTTTTCAGCAAGTCCATCCTGCTCTGTCTTTTTAACATGTTCAAAATTCACTTAATCCTAATTGAATTTGGAAATGTTTTTCTATTTTGGAAAACTTCCTTGAACTGAAATCCAACCCTGAACTGAAAATACATGACTATTTATGATATTTTTGTTACGTCTAGTTTTCTAAAGAAATTAGAGATGCAAGTCAGAAAAGGATGTTTTGAAATGAGAACTGGGCCTCTTAAAAATGTAAAAGAATATTTTAAAATATTTGAGAATGAAAAACATTTTCTTGGTTTCCTAAACAACTGGCTGCAAAACTGAATTGGAATATTTCACATTCAGTACTTGTCATAAGACCACTAAAGATAAAATGAAGCTCAGTCAGCATTTGCTAACAGCTAATATGATCAGCCAATAGCACAGCTTTTTAAGGAGGCAAAAATGTCAGTGGAGCACTTACAAGTTATAAGATAAGGCAGCACTTCTACTATTACTCAACATAAAGCCCACTTTTGTAGGGAAGCCCCAGATATAGTGGAAAAAAATTCCAATCACTTTTACAAAGAGTTGGTCTCTCTGCATAAAAGACTATTCTGATCTTATGGCAAAACAAAAACTAAAGTATCTGATCTACTGACAAAAAAAATGTGAACATATTGTTAGAGAATCCAAACTGTAGGGCTATATATACAAATGGTCATATTCTAATGTATTTAAAGGGTAATGTAATTAATGCAAATCAAGCTAACGATTTTTTTTTGAGTTTACAAGACTGATGAATAAAGGTTATAGTGTATACTTAGACTTTTGTCAGGCATTTGACTGGGTACTGCATAATATTTTGATAAAAAGAATAGAATGTCAGCACACACACTGAATGTGTAAAAACTAAATGTTTGGTCTCAAAATGCAACTGTAAATGGGGAACAGTCATCAAGTGCGTGCGTTTCCAATGGGGTCTTGCAGGAAACAGTTCTTGGCCCTATACTGTTCAACATTTTTATCAGTGACCTGTAAAAAAACAAAAAATGATCACTGATAAAGATGGCAGATGACACAAAAATTGAGGAAGTGGTAAATAATGAAGAGGACAGGTCACTATTTCAGTGTGAACAGGATCACTTGGTAAACTGGCTACAAGCAAATAATGTGTGTTTTTATGACTAAATGTTAATGTACACCTTTAGGAACAAAGAATATAGGACGGACTTCTAGGATGGGGGACTCTATCCTGGGAAACAATGACTCTGAAAGATTTTTCGGGGTAGGGGGTGGATAAATAGCTGAACATGAGTTCCCAGTGTGATACTGTGGCTAGTAAGAGTTAATGCAAGCTTGGGATGCATAAATAGGGGACTCTCTTCAGTAGGAGTCCAGAGGTTATTTACCCTCTGCACTTAGCATTGGTGTGACCGCTGCTGGAATGCTGTGTCCAATGCTGATGCTCATAATTCAAGAAGGATGTTGATAAGTTGCAGAAGGTTTAGAGAAGAGCAATGAGAAAGGTTAAAGGATTAGCAAGACATGCCTGTGATGGGGTGTTTACTCAACAGAAGGGCTGAGTAGGTAAAAAGGACCAATTAGCCCCATGACAGGCTGCACCTGGAGAGACCCAAAAGAAGGGTCAAGCCAGATACGTTGGGGAATGAAGATCTGAGAGATGGGGTAGGAAGAAACCCAGGGAAACAGCAGAGAAGAGTGGACCGTGCAGACCTTGGCTACGTGTTATAGGGTCTCTGGGCTGGAAGCCAGTGTAGAAGGAGGGACTTGGTTCCTTGGCCAGTCTCTGGGAAAGTGACACAGGATCTGGTGAATTGGAATAGAAGACAGCCTGCGACAGCATATGGACAGTCCGAATTTGTTACCTCAGAAGGGGAAAACTACATAATGCCTGGTGGTAGGGCTGAATCAGGAAGAGAGAGCACCCTAAGTCCTGAAGAGTGAGAGGAACTGTGTGGCGAGTGATAGAGGGGGATGCTAGACCAGATAAGAGCTGACCCTTAGATCCAGATAGAACCCTGCTACAATGCCTTATAGTGAAAGACTCAAAAAGCTCATTCTATTTTGCTTCACAAAGAGTAGGTTAAAAGGGGACTCAATTACAATCTAGAAATATCTACATGCAGAACAACTATTTGATAATGAGCTGATCGGTCTAGCAGAGAAAAATCCAAAGGATGGCTGTTGAAGCTAAACAAATTCAGACTGGAAATAAGGTGTACTTAACCATTGGGGGCAATTTACCCGTGGTCCTGCTTCGGATGGGGAGGGTGGGTGGGTGGAGGGCTTCTGCTTTAATAAAGGTGAGTGATGTGAATACAGATCCAGAGTCCTCAGCATGCATGTACAGCTCTTGCTGAAGCCCAGGCCACCGCATCTACACTATTTAGCAGCTATGTCTGCCTGGACTATAATCATACCTCAGACTGCAGTGCAGAAACACCCACTTATAAGAATGTCTAAACTATGAAACTTTAACACCCTGTATAAAGAAAAATGCAGCCTACAGGATTGTTTTTCACAAGAAATATTATTCACAAAAAGTGTCCTGAACAAAGTGCCGATTATGGGACAATATGTCCCAAATTAGCTAAAGGAAGGTTTATATTTGGGGATGAATAACTTGGTATGTTGAAACAGTCAATATAGAGAAAGATTTAAGGGATGAGAGGAGAAGTGTCTAAATATGAATGAGGTTTGGGAAGGTGTCATTGAATATAAAAAATCTACTGCTATTAGTGTGTATTATTGTTGTATCTGGACATTTTCAGTAAAATTCAAAACAAAAGAAGTCCTGTATACTGCATGGAAATCTCTTTTCTAAACTTTAAAGTGGAAGTATGAAACAGATTGCAAACTCCAACTCTGCTTTCTCCTGAACTTTCATTACCTACTAGTAAAGACTATTGTTCAAATTGTGAATATTTATTTAAGAAAAATGATCACCTTTGTTCTGAGAAATTAAAACACCCAGGGCTCAATTCTCTGCTGCACCCAAGGCTGTAGGCTGATTACATATTCAATAGGAAGGGCTTAAGAGTCAAGTCAATTCCTTTACTCAGGCCAAAGTGTACAGTAATGCAATATTGCCTGAAAATTGAACATATGAGATGGAGAAGTGACCTACTTTTTCCTAACTCCCTTAGACTCCTTTGAGAATCTCAGCCTTTGACTATAAATTACTCCCAAAAAAGCAACCTAATGGTGTCCTGTATAAGATCCCCCCAAAAAACAAGTTCCAGTTCTTGATTATCCATACATACTCAGCAGTTCTATTTAGCACATCTTGTTGGACACAGGGGTATGTGAACAAAGGTTGCATTTCTACGTTGCGCCAACCTGTAACTAGCTCCTAGGGATCACTGGAGCATATTATACTCCAGCTAAACCCTAGTATGTCCCTTATACAGGAACTCCTCACTTAATGTTGTAGTTATGTTCCTGAAAAGACTAAGTGAAATGATGTTAAACAAATCTTATTTCCCCATAAGAATTAATGTAAATGGGGGTGGGTTAGGTTCCAGGGAATTTTTTTTCACCAGACAAAAGACTACACCCACACCCACACACCCGGGGGTCACAAGGTTATTACATGGGGGAGTCACGAGCTCTCAGACTCCACCCCAAACCACCCTTTGCATCCAGGTAATGGATCACTAAATAATTACATGTTCAGTTCATTCCTTCTGGGACACCTGGCATTAGGCACTGTCAGAAGACAGGATACTGGGCTAGATGGACCTTTTGTCTGATCCAGTTTGGCCATTCTTATGTAACCTAAGTTGGTATTATTAAAACCTAATGGTGATTTTGCATGTTAAAATTAAAAGCTATATCCTCTTTAGGAAGGATCAAGTTGGCAAATGGGAGGAGTAGCAGCATTCTGTCAAATTATATTACCTGTTTGAGTCACGGACATCTCAAACACTTCCGTGTTTACCAGTTAAAGCACAAGATAAGTACCAGCTGGTGTCTGCTACAGACCACCAAATTGTATGAGGGAACAGGGGTGACTGGCTCTTTAAGCACTTATCTATGATGTGTAAGGGGAAAAAAAGCTGCTTCATTAGGATTTCATTCTAACATTCTGGAGATTTTATTCTGCCAGCACTAAAATATTCTCAATTTCTAAAATATATAGAGGATACTTTTTGAGTTGTGAAATTATTGCACCCAACATGGAGGAATTTTATATTGGATCTCAGCTAGAGAGATACAGAGACTGATCACAGAATTAAAATTAGTGATTGCTTAGGTGCAAATGATCATGAATTTTATTCTGTTTGTATACAACAAATGTAATCAGGTCCAAACCAGTAATAATACACACACACACACACACACACACACACACACACACACACACACACACACACACACACACACACACACACACACACACACACACACACACACAGTTTTAAAGGGCTAATTCCAAAAAAGCTGAAACAATTATGAGCCATACAAGGGGTTGGCAACCTTTCAGAAGTGGTGTGCCGAGTCTTCATTTATTCACTCTAATTTAAGGTTTCACGTGCCAGTAATACATTTTAACGTTTTTAGAAGGTCTCTTTCTATAAGTCTATACTATAGAACTAAACTATTGTTGTATATAAAGTAAATAAGGTTTTTAAAATGTTTAAGAAGCTTTATTTAAAATTAAATTAAAATGCAGAGCCCCCCGGACTGGTGGCCAGGACCCGGGCAGTGTGAGTGCCACTGAAAATCAGCTTGCATGCTGCCTTCGGCACACGTGCCAAAGGTTGCCTACCTCTGAGCCAAACCAACTAGGAGAAAGACAATTCCCAAAAATCATTCACTTTTTTTCCTGTTTAAATTCTAAGAATAATTTTACTAGGTACCCAAAAAGCCACAAATAAAGAAGACTGCACTGGTTAAAAAAATCTGACCTGTTTTAGAGGCAAATTAAAAGTAGCTATAAAAATAATATATAACAAGTGGAAGGAAGTAGAAGTTGATAGCGATGAAAGAGGCTGCAATTTAGTCATGGAATCCGTGACCTCCAGGAGCCTCAGTGACTTCAGCCACGATGGACAGGAAGCTGTGGGAATCCCCCCCAGCTCCTAGTGGGTGGTGGCAGGGGAACACCCCTGTCCTCCCGCAGCTTCCTGCTGTCAGAGGTGGTGTTGCACGGGGGGAAATGGGGGGGGGGTGAAACAGACCCTGAGATCCCAGCAGGAGGCAGTGAGGGAAGCCCTGAGCTGCCAAAGTCAGACCATTTTAAATCAGCAGGTTTGGATAACTTGAATTTGAGAGCATTAAAAAGAGCTGTCTGAGGAGCTCTCTCGGCCATTAATGTTGATTGTCTATAAGTCTTGGGGAAATTCCAGAAGACTGGAAGAAAGTGACTTTGAAAGGCTAAACAGGATGACCCAGGTAATTACAGGCTTGTCCTTGGCAAAATAATGGAATGGCTGATATGGGATTTGATTAACAAAGAATTAAAGCAAGGTAATATAATTAATGACAATCAACATGGGTTTATGAAAAACAAACAGATCTGGTGAAGTTTACTTGGTATTTTTATGAGATGACAAGTTTGATTGATAAAAACAAGAGTGATGATGTAATATGCTTACACTTTTGAAAAGTAATTTGACTTGGTACCTCGCAACACTTTGAATAAAAAACTAGAATGATACAAAATCAACATGACACACATTAAAACTGGCTAACTGATAGGTATCAAAATGTAATTGTGAATGAGGAATCATCATTGGGTGGGAGTGGTTAGGGTGGTCCTGCTGGGATTAGGGTTTAGCCTTGCACTATTTCAGACTTTTATCAATCACCTGGAAGAAATCAAAATAATTGCTAACAAATTTGCAAATGATACAAAGATTGCGGAAGTGATAAATAATGAAGAGGACAACTAATGTATACAGAGTCATCTGGATCAGTTGGTAAGCTGGGTCCAAGCGAACAATAGGTGTTTCAATGTGGTCAAATGCAAAATCATACATCGAGACTGAAAGAATGTAGGCCATATTTACTGGATGGGGGACTATCCTGGAAAGCAATACTGAAAAAGTTTGGGGCTCATGGGTGGATAAGCAGGTGAACAAGATGCCTCAGTGTGACACTGTGGCTGGAGGGGCTAATGTGATCCTTGGATGTATAAACAGGGGAATAGCAAGTGAGAGTAGATGTTATAGAGCTCTTTATTTGGCACTAGTACTATTGCTGCTAGTGTACTGCGTCTAGAATTCAAGAAGGTTGACAAACTGGAGAAGATTTAGAAAAGAGCCACGAGCATGATTAAACAATTGGAAAACACTACAATAAAAGGTGTGATTGCAACTCGGGTGCACCTAACCATGCTAGCTTTAGTTTAGCCAACACAGCTAAAACCAGCAGTGGAGCCATGTAGTGTGGGCTTCAGCATGAGCTGTACAAGCCCGCTTTGAACCCCTTGCATTCCTATTCTGCACCAGTGTGGCTTCGCTGCTATCTTTAGCTATGCTAGCTAGGTTAAAGCTAGTGCATGTATGTCTACCTGAGATGTAATCTTCAACTGCAGTGTAGATATATCCCTAGTGAGAAAGAGTGAAATCTGATTAGTTTATCAGAGAGAAGGGATAATTTGCTCATAGTCTGCAAGTACCTACATAGGGAACAGAAATGTAATAATAGAGGGCTCTTCAGTCTAGCAGACAAAGGTACAACAAGATCCAATGGGTGGAAGTTGAAGCTAGACAAATTCAGACTGGAAATAACATGCAACATTTTTAAGAGTGAGGGTAATCAGTCATTGGAACAATTTATCAAGCATTGTGGCAGATTCTCCATCACTGGCAATTTTTAATTCAGGACTGAACTAGACTCTAGAGCATAATATTTTAGAAAAACACCCAAACAGGAAGTCCTAGAGCCTGTGTTATGCAGGAGGTCAGACTAGATCTCAGTGATCCCTCCTGGCTTTATAATCCACAAATTCTATAATGTATAATGTGTATTGTTGTAGCACCTAGGAGCCTCAGTCATGGACCAAGACTCCATTGAGCTCTGTACAAACACAAAACAAAAGACAGTCCCTGCCCAAAGAGCTTATGATCTAGTATAAGCAAGAGATGACAAATGGATACAGCCAGTTGGGGGATACAAGTAAACAATGAGATAATATTGTTCAGCATGATAGGCTGTAGTTTCAGCATGCTAGCAGCCTAACCACGGTCATTTTTTTGTAGGCATCACAGCAAAGGAATGTGGACACCCAGAGGTTGTAATGGAAATGTTGACTGGTATTTATAGAGCTATGTTAAATGGGTTTCTTATTTTTCATGTTCTTTCTTTCTTTCTTTAATTCTTCTTAAATAGGCTATTTTATATTCCTTTTATGGCTCAAATCATTTCTGGAGTTGTTCAGCATGGTACCACTGTTTTCAAGCACTAACTATATTCTGCTAAATTCTGAGGTCCATGCTCAGTCTAGACTTTGACAAACTCTCACTGGAATCAACGGGAGTTTGCCTAAGAAAATAGTGAGTGAAATATATTGTTTTGTTTTTGTTTACCCACCATGTCTGTAATTTCAATGCGGTAGATTGTTCTGTAACTAAAAATGAATGAAAAACTGTTTTGACTGTTGTTCAGCAACCTGACTGCTTTTGCAGCTTGATGCTTTATAAAGAAAATTATAATAATTATTAAAATGAATGATCTGGCTGATTAGGGACTAGTCATAACCCAAACTGTGTGGTACTTATGATTTGATCATATATTGACATTTTATATACTAGTTTTATTCAAAAATAAAAAGCTGCACTACAACACTGCATTGCAATTCTCCTCCAATGGAATTCAACAGCAAAACTCCCTTGGATTTTAATGATAGTAGGTTCAGCCCCCTAGATTACACCAATGCTTAAATGTATTGTGCTAACACCACTAATAGGGCTCCTCCCATGTAAAACAATGAAGCACTGTATATTTTCCTTATTAGTATATTTCCTAAAGCTGTTCTTGAGGGAAATGCGTATTGGTATTCACAATTAACCAAGGTCTATTGCCTGAATGACCACAACAAATAGTAAGCTATTGCACAGGCTTTATGATAAGGCATAAGGAAATATGCAACTCATATACTTACTGTGGTTGTGTTGCTGGCAAGGAGCGTCTAATGATTGAATGAACTTGTCTGTAAACATCCAGCTTAGACATGCATCGGCAGGATGTATGATTAGCAAAACTGACTGTTACAGGTTTAGGGCCATGAGACAGCGGCACGGTAATCTCAAATAACTACAGAAAGGGAAAAAAGAAAAGAACCACTTATAAATCAGAGTATACTTGACAAGAAAAACTACACAAAATGAAATGCAAATGAGATTAAATCTTGATTCTCATTCCCCATCACTGTTCAGTATTAATGACTTAATAAATTACCATTATGCACCTGATGAGTATAACAATTAGATAATTATACTTTCCATTAAAATAACATTTTTTCCTGCATTACAAAAAGTCTTTCACATGTCTCTATCCATTTGCATACTAGAGTACTTGGGAGGTAAAGAAAAAGTTTAAAAGCAGAGAGTGCATAAAGAACACACTGTTCGAGGCAAAATGACTCACAGACTTGCTGGTATTTTTAAATCCAAAAATTAATATTTTCAAGGTACTATCCTCATCAAAAGGTTGTGTCTTAAGAATAGTTTAAAATGGCATTTTTACAATGTGGTATATTGGTTATGCAATTACAAAGATGTGTAAAACAGTAATACTGGATTTCAGTCAAAATACTTCTGTGTGAAGGGAGCATCTTTATTGTGTACTGCAGCATGGGGTTTTTTTTGGTAGCGTTCTCTTTGGATCAGTTTAAAGTACCATCTGTGTTATTCATATTTGTTATTGTGATCATAGTAATATTGGACAATAATATATGATGTCCCACTTGGGACCAAACATTTCTGTTTTTCTGTAAAACAAGCAACAATACTGAGCAAGACTCTTAAAAATGGTACTAAGTAGAATGAGTGAGGTTGTGATGAATAACAGGAAAGATGGAAAAATCATTTCAATTACTTAATCCAAAACTTTTCCTCTGGATGCAGAATAAAATCAGGAGAAGTCATTTTAACAATAAAGACTCTTGCTGTGAGACTTAGTTCATGGAAATCTCCTGACAAGTTATCACAGGTATATTCAGGCCAGATAAGTAAAGGTGTTTAGGCATCTGAAGTGCAGATTAGGCATTTACTGGGATATTAAATTCCCATTGATTTTGATGGAAGTTAGGTGCTTTTGCAAATCCTGTTTGGGGCCTATCTGCACCTTAAGGAATCTAAATATCTATTAAAATTTGACTCTTCATTTTTAGACTCCAATAGTTTCCACTGATGGGACTGTGCAATGTAACAATGAATTAGTGCTGAAGTGGAATACACTTGCTAACCCTATGATCTTTTATGTTCAACTGTTTTATACCCCTTATATACAAGCAAAGTGAAATGTAGTTACCACTTAAAAAAGTACAGGTTTTATTTTAAAGTTTCAAAATACACAAGACATATGCCAAATAGGGAAAATTCATTAAACAGTTCCAAGCCCAAGAAAGGCCCATGGTCTGCTTCTGCTCCTAAATTAAGT
This sequence comes from Sternotherus odoratus, assembly GCA_032164245.1. Classification (NCBI taxonomy): domain Eukaryota; kingdom Metazoa; phylum Chordata; order Testudines; family Kinosternidae; genus Sternotherus; species Sternotherus odoratus. The sequence goes on from JAVMKO010000004.1 coordinate 61,047,099, forward strand.
GGGCCTGATTCCACAGCTTTATGCTGGTGTAACTCCATTGGATTGTTATGTACTTTGGAGTGGAACCAATGTAAAATGGAAGTAAAGTTGTGGTAGATAAAACAACCTATGCTTTATCTTCACTAATGTTATCAAGTAACAGTCTATGGTAAGTCTAGAAGTGTAGTGTATTATTAAATTAAGAAGAAAAGCAAAGTTCACATTTCTACCATTTATTAGACATTTTCAGCTTAAAACATGTTATCAACAAACACAGTAATTAATCATAGTAACAATGCCACCTTTAACATTAAGAATTTTAAATATTCAATTTACTTGTTTAGGTTCTTTATTTACTTCCTGCATTTCTCTTAGACTGGCTAGTGAAATGTGGTAATGTCAGTTAACCTTTATGTATACTCAGTTTCACTTTCACGTTAGTGCTGCAGTGTTTATGTTTCAAACATGATGTTTATTTATTAATGATTAAAAAAACTGTAGAAATACTAATTAGTGATCTTAGGTTTTATAGAAGTTAGCTTTTATAATGTGAATTTTGAGGACAGTGTCCCTTTAAAGATATTTGGCAGTAATGGGGCCTTTTGTTGGCAGACTCATCAGAAAGCAAGGACTGAATGGGCAAAGGGATTCTTTTTTTTCTAATAGAGAAGTCTGAATTACCACTCCTGTGCTGCACCTTTTCTGTTAACAAACAGAGGACTTTTATTCTACAGTCCTGTGAGTCCAGCAACTTTTGGGAGTATTAAATTGCTGTGCATATATTTAAGTGATCATTTGCAATGGTTTCTAAAGATTGTAAATAGATTTGTCTACTGTGTAGATTATTTATTTTTAATCAGAAAGCAGATTCACTGATCATCCAACCTGATGAAATGATCATCTATCTAGGGAGCTGCCATGGGAAGAATGATGTCATCAAATTCAGTGCAAACTTCTAGCCAAACTGTATTAACACTTAGACACTTGCTTCAGTTGGAAAAAGCAGGGCCGGCGACAGGAGGGTACAACGGGTACAGCTGTACCGGGCCCCGGACTTCAGGGGGGCCCCCTGAAGTCCGGGGCGGGCCCGGTACGCAGCTGTACCCCCTTGTCGCCGGGCCTGTGAGCAAGGCGCAGCTCTGGGCAGCCGCTGCAGCGCTCACCAGCCCCCCTCCCCCGGCACCCAGCAGCCTCCCCCCGCCTCCCTTTGCTTCTCCCGGCCGGCCATGCGGCCAAAGCGTATGCGGGGGTTGGGGCCCACGGGCGGCGGGAGACCGGGGGGCCCCGCAGGTGGCGGGAGACGGCTGGGGGAGGGGGGGGCGTGGGCGGCGGGAGACCGTGGGGGGGGGGCCCGCACAATCTGCGTACGGGGCCCCAAAATTCCTGTCGCCGGCCCTGGGAAAAAGTAACTAAGATTTGGTTCACACAGGGATTAGCAAAATAGATCAAGTCAAAGGACAAGTCTACTTTTAGTTTAAATAACTGTGCTATTAAAACGAATTCTAAACTGATGTCTGCCTCTCTCAAGCATAGTTTTCACCAGAGAGACCTCCTGGGTCTTCACTAAGAGTTCAACACAGACCCCTAAAAGGAGGCTTCTTATCAACTTTTTATTAGATTTATAATCTCCTTTGCCTTACGATCCACTGCTGGCCCCTTCCTTATCCTGCCTATTATAGCAGGACTGTTAAATTCATGACTGCACACATTCTTAACAGTACGTCACATCCAAAAAAAGCATGTTAAAAGTAATTGTAAGTACACAAACAAAGCAGAGATGTAGGTTTTTCAACTAATCTTATTTTTATATGGCTATCCTTCTAAGTGCCTATTTATTTGTCTAAAAGACAGTCACCAACCACAGACCGTAGTATTTGTTTTTGCTACAATACACTACATGTGCAAACTAGTTGGAAGATTGCTCATGTTTGGTTTTCATTAGTTTGCTTGCTTTAGTTTAATAAACACAAAGGATCAAATTTTCCAAAAGTGGCTTTTATTTGTGCGTACACAGCCACATGAGAAGACCTATGCATATTATGTTTTATATATATATCAGCTCCTCTTTATGACTGTGATATAATTCACACATGAAACCCAGTGAGTTTTATGCAAATTCTATCACTTGTGTATACCATGTTGGGCACACAAAAACAGAGGCCAGGTTGAAAATAAGGATAACATAAAAAGATTTACAGATGTGAAAACAGGCTTATCATATGGACTCTCCCAGGGGTCCCCAAACTTTTTGGGACGAGGGCCATATTAGATTTTTGAAGGGGCTTTGCGGGCTGCTGCCATGCCCCCCCCCCCTTTGCTCTTCTGGCTGTGCCTCAGGGGCACTCACTCCTCCACACATGGGACCGCCAGCAGCAGCTCGGGGGGGGGGGAAGGGAAGGGGAGGTGCAGCAGCTTCTCCATGTGCCTGCTCAGCTAAGGCCCGGGGAGCCAGATGAATCGATGCTGGGGGCCGTAATTTGCAGATCCCTGGACTCTCCTATACACGTGAACTTTTGGAATAAGACAAAGGGGGTTTACTTCATTTTATATTACAATCAATAAACAGACATTCTTCTGTTTTCACTTATTTACATATACAAACATGCCCACCACCCCGCACGCCTAAATGAAACAGTACTACAGGTAGAACTGAAAAAAAAAAACCTATTATCTGAACACTATTTAATATTTGATATCTAATACTGAGACCAATTCTCAGCTGCAGCCAAGCTGTGATTCATGCAGGACCAGGGACGAGGGACAAAGGTGGCTTCAGCACTTCTTTGTGTCTCCTGTATTCTTAGGCCATCTGGCTGCCACTTCTATCCCAATGGAAGTTACACTGTTACCCTGGATTTAAGGGGTGTGTAACAGAATGTAATCAAGCTAATTGCAACCATATTATGTGCATTCAGCCACCCTAAATTAATAAAACATCACATAATTGATCATTTAAAAACAGGCTTTCGAAAGCAAAGGCTCTGAAAACCCTGGGAACAAGACTAGACTCAGGATTGCGAGGGAAGGTAGTATAGGACTATGTTGCAGCACTAGGCCACCTGAAGTCTTCCTCTCTGCCTCAATTATTCCTCAGGAGCTACTTCTGCCCTATTTATGCTGCTGGAGCAGCTTTAACATTCTGGAAACAAACTAATCTCAGCAAACATCTAAATGTAGGGTTTAATAACGTTTAGCTGAAATACAGTTTGTCCTTGTCTACATTTACACCACGTCTAGAACCAGTTCAGCAGCAAATTTTGTTAACTCTTGTCAATAATAGTTATTTTAGCATGTAAACAAGGCCTCAGTTGCCCTAGCATGAAACTAGACTAACTCCTTTGACTTCTGTGAACTATCTTGAATGTATACTTCTATTAACTAAACAGAATTTAGTAGATTTCTACACTAATCTTTGTCACAGAGTATATTATATTTGTTATTACATTTCTATTCCTAATTTTTGTTAAATAGCACAGGCTGTAAAAGAAACAAACATGAATTCTCCTGACTAGAAGTGATACAGTCATCTGCCTTACTGAAGATATTTAGTCTTCCTCTCTCTGAGTCAGAATAGGCTACTAAGAACTCTGAATCATGTAGGAACAGTTCATATTTGTACTTATTTCTTTTTCTAGAAGAGTGTTGTTCAGCCACTTCATTATAATCAAATTCCTGAAGCATAACCTACTACTACAGGAAATATTACTACAGGCTGAACCTCTCTAGTCCGGCACCCTTCGGACCTGTCCGGTGCAAAACCAGAGAATTTGCTGAATCACAGGAGGTCACTGAAGAGTGCTAGTGGGTCTCCATAGGTGCAGAAAGTAGGGGTGCACGGGGCTGTGTGTTCTACAGCACTCCCAGGCTTTGTGGCCAGAGTTGCCCCCCAGCTGCCATCCCCAGGTACTCCCCCTTTCTTCCAGAGCTTGAACGCTGCGAATTAGCTGTTTGCGGTGGTCCGGAAGCGTGCTGGGAGGGAGGAAGAGGAGATGGTTAGCACGGGAAGTGTGCTGGGAGGAAGAGGAGATGGTTAGCACGGGAAGTGTGCTGGGAGGAAGAGGAGATGGTTAGCACGGGAAGTGTGCTGGGAGGAAGAGGAGATGGTTAGCATGGGGTTGCCAGTGCGTGGGGGAAAGAGGGCAGAGAGGGGAGCTTAGAGCCGGTGGATACTCAGCTCCCACTAATTTTTCCCCGTGGGTGCTCCAGCCCCAGAGCACCCTGGAGTTGGCGCCGATGCTGGATCATGGATGTTGCCGGACCAGAGAGAGTGCCAGATTAGAGAGGTTTGACCTGTACTGGAAATTGTGTGTTTATTCCAAGAATTGTTTTGTGTATTAATCTTTGAAAATTGAAAATAGATCAAGGTCCAAATTCTGCTCTCAGCAGCACCAATGAAGTCAACGGAGCTAAAGTGGAAGCAGACCTTGGTCTCCCATTGTTTTCTCTATGAATCAATTCAATTAAACAAGGTTTGACTCTTAGTAATGTTTCCTCTCTTTTCTTTGCATCTTTAATTCATTTCCTGTTAGTTCTTGCTCTCCATCTGATCCAGCAATGAACCCAACATCTGTGGCCACTATGGGGCATGTTTGGCAGCTGTAATAGCCAGCTATCAATCTCTAGTATGGATTTTCCAAGCAGAAATGCAGCACATATTTATGGCTAGATCGTTGGCTGGCTTCTTTTCTGGCACCACTGCTGGCTATCTCATGGACATGAAATTACCTCTGGGACTGCCCAGAGGTCAGGCAGCTGATAGACTGTCTGAAATGTCTTATTTAGCTAAGGGTTACTTTTATTTTATTCACATACGGCCAAATCCACCCCTCACCCCCACCCCCACATCAAGACCAAATTTAACACAATAGGACTCTGCAGGCAGGAGGTTCCCTTAGGGTTCCATTCCAGGCTTTGGATGGGAATATAACCTAGTGGGCAGACTTCAATCTCATCCCCTGCAACCAGTTTCTTTGCCCACCCAATCCCAGGTTTTGTCCCCTTCACTATGATTTCTCATCGGATCTGCCTCCCCTATCTGACCAGCTCAGTCCCAGTCTCCCCACTCTTACAGACTCTCAGCCCTGGTCTACACTAGGGGAGATTGACCTAAAGTACCCAACTTCAGCTACTGGAATACCAAAGCTGAAGTCGACGTACTTAGGTCACTTACCGTGGCGTCTTCACAGCGCTGAGTTGACTGCTGCCGCTCCGCCGTCAACTCCGCCTCTGCCTCTCATGGTGGTGGAGTACTAGAGTGGATGGGAGAGCACTTGGGGATCGATTTATCGCGTCTAGATTAGACGATCCAGTGGGTAGTGTAGACCTGCTCTCAATCTCTATTGTGTTCCTCCCCAGCTCTCAGGCCCAGTCTACTTGCCCAGTCAGTCTCACTTTCCCTCCCTGTGACCAGCCTTCAGTCCCAGTCCCTACCCACAAGCTCCTTCTCCTAATCTTGGCAAAGTCATAATAATAGGAATTGTGATCAGCCCCCCATTACTGTATCTTAATGAAATTCACGTATAATTTTATCATAAATGAAATAATTTCCTCATTGCTGATGCCTTATAAGAGTCCTGGAGAATGGAAAAATAGCAAGTCTCTAATTAGAGTAAAATCCAAACCCTGCTTATAACATTGAAAACAAAGTCCAAATTTTGCCACAATTCCTTTGCAGTTGGGGGAGTTGCATAGTACAAGTGAGTTCAGAGTTTAATTCAATCTGTTAACTTGAAGTATATATTTTTTCTTTAAAGTTCCTAATGAAGGTCTCCATGACTGACCATTCTTTTCAAATTGATTTTCTCTTTTCAGTGTATATCTAAGGTAGAAGTTTGCTCATTTTTCACCCCAGATGCTGATGGAGACAAGCATTTTTTTCTGCTCCGAGCTAGAGATCATGCACAATAAACAAATTTGGTTTAATCAGAATAAAATGTAACTTGCTGCTTTGTAAAACTACTAATACTGTTAAATGTGTTTCACCTCCAAAATCATATTTGTTCTCCTGTTTGAGTTTTATCATCATGCATGCTTCAGACAGAAAGTGTTATTTTTGTAATTTACTTCTCAAAGCATTTAGATAAAATGGTTAATAATAGCAGCTAGATATAGTACTTTGAAGCATTCATTATCAGATAGCTGACTTTCTTGGTATGCTAAGTGCATGAGGTTTTACTTTGAAAAGAAGGCTTTGTTTACAGACACATTATTATAATGTGCACTTTGTTGAACTTTATTGTCTAAATATTTCTAAGAAGAATTCTATAAACTAGCTTTTCATGAGTAACCATACACATTCATCTTTGTAATTTATAATATGTTAATTATTTTTGGGTGGAAGCAAACAGACTGCCTGGTAACCCTTTATCAAATTGGCTTTTTCAGTCCAGATACCTACTGCACACCATTACAAATCAAATAGGAGTGAAAGAGAGCATATACAGTGTGTCATAACACTTAATTTTTCACTGTTTAAAAATAAAATCCTAATGTTTCAGCACCAGGTCTCTTAATTTTTTAAATGGGAAACAAAGCTGTGTACAAAATGTTACCTGGCTGACCATATTAAGATTTCTAGGAAATCAGTGGAGTATTCAATAGCCATTGATAAATTATTTATCGTCATTATGGAAAGCTTTCAAAAGTGCCAGACAAAAGCAGAATATTTATAGCTATATTTACAACTAAGATTTGTACAAATGTAGTTTATAGTAAACTCTCATTGTCTCTCATTTTTACAACCATTATTGCAAAATGAACTGGTGTCAGAGTACAAAATCAGCAAAAACCTAGCCAATTTTTGAAAACACAAACAAAAAAGTGAAACATAGAGACTGTCACACAAGAGTAGATCATTGATTCATTTAACTCTCAAATCCTATCCACGATCCAGTAGGTACCGGATATAAATTAATTTAAACACTTTTCTCTTTTTAACCCATCATTTTATCAGTCACTCAAGATAGTATGGCCTAGTCCATAGAGCGCTGAGCTGGGATTCAGGAGAACTAATTTTTATTCCCATCTCTGCTATTGGCCTGATAGGGTATGTCTACACAGCAGCAGACGTGGGCCTCCCATTCCATATACAGGCTAGCATGCTAAAAAATAGCATTGTGATGTTGCAGCTTGAGCTCTCTAATCTTGGGAATCATGTGGGCTTGAGAGTCCAAGCTCCAGCCAAAACGGAAACGTCCACACTGCTATTTTCAGCATGACAGCTCAAGCGCTGCTAACAACAGATCAAGCCCTGCTAGCGTGAGTCTATCTACTCAAACTGGGAGGATCGCTTCCAGCTACAGTGTAGACATACCCCTGGTGACTTTGGGCAAGTCACGCCACCATTCTGTGCCTCCGTTTCCCATCTGTAAAACTGGGATGGCACTGGTCTCTTTTGCAAAGCGTTGGAGATCTATGAAAAGAACAACATCAAGCCACAAAACACACACACATATAGAGTCACCAAATGACACTATTTTTTAGCAATATCTAACTTTTGCAAGTCTGAAATTACAATGAAGAACTTTTGGATGAGAACAAGGGTAAGGCTATGATCAGACAGCCTATATAATCATTGATGTGACTAACAGAAATGCTTTTCAAGGAACACAGGTTTTACTCTATTTGTATAGTTTCTGAAATCCTTGAAAACAAGGGAGTAGATTCTGTACTTGCACCTCTTGAGAAGGTGCAGCACAGATAGGGAAGGGTAAAATATGTTAATAAAAATACCTTATTAAACTGCCTCTCTAGGAAAGCTATCAAGATTCAAACAGAGGCAACAATATATATTTTCCGCACATCAATCTTTATTTAAGTCTTGTATTTCTAAGTCACTGTCTGGTCAATCCTTTATATACAGACTACCTCGAGTTAATGCTGTTCTTTTTGGTATGTACAAATTAACATTATGATCAGTGATTTCTGATACAATCACAGTTGATGCCCTCACCTTAAGGTGATGCTTTGTGTAAACTTATCCTTTCCCTCTTGCACGAAACACCGTATTTATGTAGTTCGTGCACCTTCCCCCCTGCACATCCCGATTTGTATTAACGGCACTATGTTTTTCTGATGGACTGTGGTTTATTTTGGCAGCTTTCCTGCCAAGTAATTGACTCTTGGTTTCCATGACTTGTGATCTGTACACTTCCTAAATTGACAGTATAGGCTAAAGTACAGGCTAAGTATTCCAGTGTAACTGAGAGCAGAATTTTGCTAGAAAGCTTCCCAGCAAGTGGACAAAAGTTTGTTTGGTTCAAATAGAAGAAAGAAAAAAAAACCCTTTTTATACTACAAATGAATAAAATAATAATTTGATAGCTGGTGAAATATAGTTCATCCTCTTACGATTACTTAAATTGCCTTTAGGTCACATTCCTCTCTTGAAAAATTACATTGAAATTTTCTGGTAATATATAAACTGATAACAGCAAAAAAAATCAAGTCAAATGATGCATTTAACTTCTGTTAATATATTAGTTTTCGTTATGCCACCTTATGCAATTTAAATCATCTTAACCTGTAAACTAATATTATAAGAATGTCAAAAGAACACTTATGGACTCTGTATTGATAACAATAGCCAATATTAACATTACTTAATAAATCATTATTTTTGTCAAACTAAACCAAAAAAAATACATGGGAAAAGCAGGCCCATAGTTCAGATATGACTCAAGCATCCTTCTGATACATACATCTTCAAACTGTGCAAATGAAGTTATGAACATAATGTCTCAAATATTGCAAGCAACTTCAAGCTGGTAGCATGTTTCCTGTGAGAATAGTTCCTCAAAAACGTATTTCAAACTATTTTGAGAAATGTTTTCCCTTGAGAGATTACTGTAGTCATGAAATTAAACGATTTAGAACTTTATGCTCACTTCCACTTCAATGATCAGAGAGAAACCAAGAACTGTGGGTCTTTCCAGCAAAGGCACAAAATGGGGAAAGATGTCAGTAAGGCATGGTTCCAACCTTCCTTTGTGGACATTGTGGCTGAGATGTAGAACTGGGGGACTGGTTGCTTTTCCACCAGATTCTGCTATCTCAGCCTAGGGAGAACTGAAAGTTAATTGCTGTTGCATCACCCAGATGCTATGGAAATAAATACGTTACCAAATGCGTAAATTAATAAAAAGTCAGTTTCTTCACTGGAAAAGCCACCACCAAAAAACTTAAGATGTTACTGAATGACTGAAATTAGAGAAGGAAAAGGCCTACTGAGATAAGTTAGTAGTCCAGGGGTTCTCATGCATTTTCATGTTGTGGACCACATCTGGATAAAGAAAGTGTCTTGTGGACCATTTCCCATCCCATTTGTATAATCTCCTTGTGCCAACTACATCAGTTACTTTTGTGGAAAAAGTGATATCAGGAAAGCGTATGTGTATCTTTAGCTGTCTCTCCAGTGTCCAGTTATTATCCCTAAACACTGAAATTCATCTCACATTGGTCTGTAAGACTAATCTGATTTCTCATGCTTTTCCTGAGTGGCAATGATAGTTTATTCTTGGGAACACCAATGGGGAACTACTATGCCAACTAGTGTTTTCTGGAAATCAAACTTTTCTGGAAATCAAACAATGTTTAGCAATAGAACAGTTTTTCTTATTTCACTCGGGACATATAAGAGAAGGAGTGAAAAAAATGTGACTGGCATCTGAAAATTTAGAGTGGGATCCTTTGAAATTAGATCAGATATCCTATTGTTTGATGTTCTCTTTGCTATATTGCAATGAAATGGGCAATGTTGAAAACAGGGTTACTTACCTGTAACTGTTGTTCTTCGAGATGTGTTGCTCACATGCATTCCAATTAGGTTTGGTACGCGCAGCGTGCCTGGTTGCCGGGTAGATTTTCCCCCTAGCTAGAGGCTGGTGAGCAGGGAGCCCCCTGGAGTGGCGTCTTCATGGCAACCCATAAATACCCCTGCGACACAGCCACCCTCTCAGTTCCTTCTTGCCGGCTAAACCGACAGTGGGGAAGGAGGGCGGGTCTGGAATGGATGTGAGCAACACATCTCGAAGAACAACAGTTACAGGTAAGTAACCCTGTTTTCTTCTTCGAGTGATTGCTCACATGCATTCCAATTAGGTGACTACTAGCAATACCTAGGAGGTGGGGTCGGGTTGACCCGTAGCAGATCGTAAGACCGCTGACCCAAACGCCGCATCGTCCCTCGTCTGTTGGACAATGGCGTAATGAGCGGCGAAGGTATGGACGGAGGACCAGGTAGCCGCCCTACAGATGTCCGTGATGGAGACTCCCTCCCGGAAGGCCGCAGAGGACGCCTGCGCTCTCGTGGAGTGTGCTGTTACTCTCTCGACAGGTCTGCCTGCGAGTTCATAACAGGTGTGAATACACGAGGTGATCCAGGAGGAGAGCCTTTGGGCTGAAATCGGCTGGCCCTTCATCCTCTCCGCCACCGCTACAAAGAGTTGGGTTGTCTTTCTGAATTGCTTTGTTCTGTCTAAATAAAAAGCAAGAGCCCTCCTAACGTCCAACGTGTGTAATTGTTGTTCCCTTCCAGAGGTATGCGGTCTGGGGTAAAAGACCGGGAGGCAAATGTCCTGATTAACATGGAAGGGGGAAACCACCTTTGGTAGAAAAGCCGGGTGGGGACGTAGCTGCACCTTGTCTCTATGGAAAATGGTGTAGGGCGGCTCGGAGGTCAGGGCACGGATCTCTGACACTCTACGAGCCGAGGTGATAGCCACTAGAAATGCCACCTTCCAGGAAAGATGGATTAGGGAACACGTGGTGAGGGGCTCGAACGGGGGCAAGGTAAGGCGTGAGAGCACGAGGTTCAGGTCCCAGGGTGGAACGGGACGCTTAATGTTCGGGTATAGCTTGTCTAGACCCTTTAGAAACCGATACACCACCGGGTCGGAGAAGATCGAGTGGTTCGCCTGGCCAGGGTGGAAGGCCGAGATCGCAGCCAGATGGACCCGGATAGTGGAGGTAGAAAGGCCTTGTTGTCTAAGGCCGAACAAGTAGTCCAGGATTCGCGGGACCGGGGCTTCCGTTGGGATGGTGTCATGGTCTCTGCACCAAACCGAGAAGCGGGTCCACTTTGCAGTATAGGTGCTCCTGGTTGAGGGTTTCCTGCTGCCCAGAAGGACACCTTGCACCTCTGCCGAGCATAAGAGTTCCGGGCCTCTCAACCATGGAGTAGCCACGCTGTGAGGTGAAGGGACCGCAAGTCCGGGTGCAGGAGGCGACCGTGATCCTGGGAGATCAGGTCTGGCCACAGCGGGAGGCTGATGGGAGGGGCCCTGGATAGCCGGAGGAGGGACGCATACCAGCACTGCCTGGGCCAGGCTGGGGCTACGAGGATGACCCGCGCCCTGTCCCGTCTGATCTTCAGGATCACCTTGTGAAGGAGCGGGACTGGAGGGAACGCGTAGAACAGGTGCCCCGTCCAGGGTAGGAGGAAGGCATCTGTCAGGGATCCCCTGGCGCTGCCCCGGAAGGAGCAGAACTGGAGACACTTCCTGTTCTGCCTGGAGGCGAAGAGGTCGATGTGGGGAAGTCCCCACCGTAGGAAGATCGGCCGGATAGCGTCTGGCCGGAGGGACCATTCGTGAGTCATAAAAGACCTGCTGAGATGGTCCGCCAGTGTGTTCTGGACTCCCGGGAGGAATGAAGCCACTGGGTGAATGGCGTGGGCTATACAGAATTCCCACAGGAGAGTCGCTTCCTGGCACAGGGGGCTGGAGCGGGCTCCACCTTGTTTGTTGATGTAATACTGGGCCGTGGTGTTGTCTGTCATCACCGCAACACAGTGACCCCGCAATGTGTCCCGGAATGCCTGGAACGCCAGGCGGACGGCCCTCAGTTCTCGGACATTGATATGGAGGCAGAGATCCGAGTCCGACCAGAGGCCCTGAGTCCTGAGTTCCCCGAGGTGTGCTCCCCAGCCTAGGGACGACGCGTCCGTCACTAGGGACATGGACGGGCTGGGGGGAAGGAAGGGAACCCCTTGGCAGGCATTGTCCCGGTCTTCCCACCAAGCCAGAGTAGACAGGGTGGCCTTGGGGATGGAGAGGAGGGCCTCCATACTGTCCGTCTTGGTCTGTAGGCCACTGCGAGCCACAACTGGAGGGGGCGTAGCCTCAGTCTGGCATGCTGTATGACATGAGTGCACGACGCCATGTGGCCTAGCAGGCTGAGGAAGACCCGGACCGTGGCCATGGGGCAGGCGCGGAGCTGTCTTATGGCCGACTGGATGGTGAGGAACCGAGGTCGAGGCAGGGTTGCCCTTGCTACTGTGGAGTCTAGTAGGGCCCCTATGAATTCTATTTTTTGGGTCAGTTCCAGGGCGGATTTCCCCCGTTGAGGAGGATGCCCAGGCGGTCAAACGTGCAGATGACTAATTGCACGTGTGCGCTGACTTGATCCCTGGAGGTGCCTCGGATCAGCCAGTCGTTGAGGTACGGATAGAGTTGTACCCCTCGGCGCCTGAGAAACGCTGCCACTACCGCCATGCACTTTGTGAACACCCTGGGTGCGGTGGACAAGCCGAAGGGCAGGACGGCAAACTGGTAGTGTTCCCCCCCCACCATGAAGCGGAGGTAACGCCTGTGTGAGGGCTTGATGCTCACGTGGAAGTAAGCGTCTTTCATGTCGAGGGCAGCGAACCAGTCTCCCGGATCCAGAGAGGGAATGATGGTACCCAAGGTGACCATGCGGAACTTGAACCTGGTCATGTAGGCGTTGAGTCCTCGCAGGTCTAGGATGGGCCGTAGGCCCCCTTTCGCCTTGGGGATCAGGAAGTAGCGGAAGTAGAACCCCTTTCCCTTGAACTCCTCCGGTACGGGCTCGATGGCTCCCAGCGCTAGGAGCGACCTCACCTCCTGGACGAGGAGTTGCTCGTGAGAGGGGTCCCTGAAGAGGGACGAGGAGGGTGGGTGGGGAGGAGGAGTAGAGGAAAGCTGGAGTGAATACCCCACCTCCACCGTGCGAAGGACCCACTGGTCCGATGTAATGGCTGACCACGCACGGCGGAAGTGGGACAGGCGATCTCCAAAGGGAGGATCCGGGTTGGAAACTAGTGCTCTGCCCCCGAGCGCACCTTCAAAAGGCAGCCTTGGGCCCCTGGGGTGGCTTGGGGCCCTGCTGCTTCGGGCCTTGCCTGGGCCCCGGCCTGCGGCGGTAGGATCTGTCTCTCCTACGGGAGGAGTCCTGGGGCGGGCGCGCCGGAGGAAAGAACTTCCTGCGTGGTGGCAGGAAGGGGCGCTTCTGTTGGCCTGGAGTGTGCATCCCCAGGGTCTTGAGCGTGACACCCCTGTCTTTCAGAGCCTGGAGGCGGGTGTCAGTGTCCTCCGAAAAGAGGGATTGGCCCTCAAAGGGGAGGTCCTGGATCTTATGCTGCATTGCAGGGGCCAGGTTAGAGGACTGGAGCCATGCAGCGCGGCGGAGGGCGATACCCGAGGCCATTGTCCTTGCCGCTGAGTCCGCTGAATCTAGAGCCGCCTGTAGGGCGTAGCGGGAAATTTCCCTACTCTGATGGAGTAAGGCCTTGAACTCCTGTTTGCCCTCAAGCTGGACCCGGTTTTCCAGTTTAGTGAGGGCCTCCACCGTATCGAAATGGTGGCGACTGAGGAGTGCCTGGTGGTTGGCCACTCGTAGTTGGAGTCCCCCGGACGAGTATACCTTTCTACCAAAATGGTCCAGGCGCCTCGCCTCCCTAGTTTTGGGGACCTGGGCCTCTTGTCCATGGCGCTCCTTGTTATTAACGGAGTCCACCACTAAAGAGGACGGCGGTGGGTGGATATACAGATGTTCATACCCTTTAGCCGGGACAAAGTATCTTTTCTCCACACCCCTTGCTGTGGGGGGAAGAGAGGCCGGGGTCTTCCACAACGTGGCCACATTTTGCCTGATGGTATTGATAAAGGGTACACCGCCACCCGGGTCGGTGTACCCTTAGTAAGCATGGTGGTGACCGGGTCCTCCACCACTGGGACCTCCTCCATAGGGAGGTTCATGTTTGTGGCTACGGCCTTTAGTAGGGTCTGGTAGTTGGTAAGGTCTACCGAGGTGGGACTGGCCAAGGAGGTCCCTGCTACTGCCTCAACCCTCGCTGGGGAGGTATAAGAGCCTGGGTCCGGGCTGTGATGCCCCTCCGAGCGGGGGGCCACCTGAGATGAGGCTACCCCTGGTTCTGCGGTGGCCTCAGACATGAGAGGGAACCCCGGCTCAGATTGGGTCGAGCGGGGCTGGTTATATGCCCAGGTGTCCCAGGCCGGCCATTCGGAGTGCCCCTGTACAGCTTGGGCCGAACGAGGGGACCCGGAGGCTGCAGGAGAAGGCCAGTGCGCCCCTTCTCCGAGGTGCGGGGCCTCCGGTGCCGAGGGCTGATGAGTGCGTGCGGCTGCAGACTCCTGACGCCCTGGGTGACTCCTCGACCTGCGCCGACGGTGCCGGTCCGGGGACATGTGCTCCTGGGACGTGGAGCTCGGAGATCACTTTCGGTACCGCGGGCTACGGTACCGGGGCGAAGGTCGGTACCGGGAGTCATGTCGCTGCCGTGGTGACCGGTGCCGAGAGGTCCGCCGCCTGTAGGGGGACCTCGATCGGATTCTGCCGCTGCGCTCCGGGGATCTGGAGCGTTGCCGCGAGGTCGACCGGTGCCGTGGTGATCGGCGCCGCGATGTGGAGCGGTGCCGGTACGGCGAGTGGCGTCGGGACCTCGAGCGGTGCCGGGAGGAGGACCGGCCCGAAGAGCGGCGTCGATGATGGCCGCGCCGGGAGCTGGCCGAGCGGCACCGGGAGTACGACCGGTGCAGAGAGTGCGACCGGCCCCGTGAGCGTGGGCGCCGGGACTCAGATCGGTACCGGGACTCAGACCGGCGAGGGGAGCGGGAGCGACGCGAGCGCCCATCCGGAGACCTGGATCGAGATCTCTGCTCCGTGCGGCGCCGAGACTGCGACCGGTACCGGGAAGCTGACCGGTGCCGGGAGTCGGATCGGCGCCGCGAGATCGAGCGGCGTCCCTGCCCTGCCGGGCTCCGAGCCGCGATCTCTTCCCCCATCAAGGGTGGCTTGCCCTTGGAACGGGGATGCCTCTGTGGTGAGCCCACCGAGAGGAGCGCCCTCGCAGCAGCAAACGCCTCTGGCGTCGAGGGAAGCTGCTGCGGGACCGGCAGGCGGAGTGGGGATACCACTCGCACCGGACTCAACGGGCCCGTCCGGGTTGCCGGAGTCGACGGTGCCGGTGCCGGTGTCAGCGGCGGTGCCGGTGCCGGTGTCGGTGCCGATGACTGGTCATCCGGGCGGCCGGCGTTCGGGGTCGAAGTCAGCGAGATCGGCGCCGACGTCCCCGCGCGGTCTGTTGTGGCTGGGCGCGGCTGGGGTTCCCTCCTCCTCTTGGCGCCGGGCGAGCGCGACCGGTGCCGAGGTTTGGCCTTCTGCGGCTTGGGAGCGGGTCCCGGTACCGCCCCCGAGTCCGGCTGGAGGGCCGCTTCCATGAGGATGTGCCTGAGGCGGGACTCACGGTCTTTACGGGTCCGCGGCTTGAAAGATTTGCAGATCTTACAAGTATCTGCTAAGTGCGATTCCCCCAAGCACTTCAGGCACTTGGAGTGAGGGTCCCCCACTGGCATGGGTTTCCCACACTCCGCACAGTGTTTGAAGCCCGGAGCCTTGGGTGACATAAGCTCCGGGGCAGGAGTAGCCTGCACTTAACACTAATTACACTATTAACAATGCTAACTAACTATGAACTACAACTGTTAAACATTAACTAGAACTATAAACACGAGAAGAGCGAAGCACAATAG
The DNA here is from genome assembly GCA_032164245.1 of Sternotherus odoratus. Taxonomy (NCBI): domain Eukaryota; kingdom Metazoa; phylum Chordata; order Testudines; family Kinosternidae; genus Sternotherus; species Sternotherus odoratus. Next base: position 61,062,866 of record JAVMKO010000004.1, read on the forward strand.
CTAGGAGATGAGGAGAACGCGAAAGCAGAACTCCTCTGTTCCAACACCAGCTCGTCTGCGGTAAGAAGGAACTGAGAGGGTGGCTGTGTCGCAGGGGTATTTATGGGTCGCCATGAAGGCGCCACTCCAGGGGGCTCCCTGCTCAACAGCCTCTAGCTAGGGGGAAAATCTACCCGGCAACCAGGCACGCTGCGCGTACCAAACCTAATTGGAATGCATGTGAGCAATCACTCAAAGAAGAACCACTGTTGCATAGACTCAATATGATCATTTTCAAGTGAGCAAAAATGAAAAAAATAAGGCCGTGTTAATCTCGTCCTTCAAAAGGAAACCTTCTGAAACTCGCTGGTCTGGGAAGTCACATGTACCATTTCTAAGGAATTTGCCAATGTCTTCCTTCTATAGGAGGAGGATAGGAACCTAAATGATGAAGTTCCTCGGTTTTGTGGAATAGGTAACTGAAAAAATCCCCAAAAACCCAATCCCCCACACCACCATATAGTGCTACTTTGTTTTGTCTAAGCAAGGCTTTGTTTAGTTCTGGTGAGCCCTCCTCCTGCCACCCAAGAGCCTTCTGTCTTTAGTTCTGATATTTCCTTAACTGTTCACATCAGGTCCTCCCAAAAGACATTTATCACCTCTTAAAAGGCTACTTTCTTAAGATCTTGAAGAACTAAGTCATTACCAGTATCAGAAATATAAATTATGTCGTAAACTGATGTTGTTTCACTGACATCAATGGACTGGTGCCTATGTACTGCAGCTGAGATTTTGGCCCCGAATCTGGAAATCTGAGATATATGCTATAACAACATATGAATTAGGTGATCTCTTATTCAGGTAAGCAGGACTTGGCAAAAGTACATATTTGAGGCTAGCTACAGATATGCGCTTCACTCTTTTGGAAGTTATAGCAACGTGAAGATATATTACTTGTATCTCTCAACCAGCTGGAAGAACTGCGGCTTGAAATAACAGTAGTAGTTGTTTTTTAAACTGTTTGACTTGTACCATCCAAGTGTGGCTGTCTAGGAAGCCAGAGTAGCTCACATTCTACACTGGAAATCCTTGGTAGAATGCACAATTTCAGACCAGTATGTTTGAAAAAAGGCTTTCAGGACTGAGATAAGATTATAAACTATTTATCTTTTCTTCACTGACTTTTCTCTCCCTTTCCCTAATCCTTTCCTTAGCTGGGCTATACACTAAGAAGTTCCATGGTAAGGAATTCTACTTGCATCAACTGACACTGCACAGTGGCTTCTACTGTGTTGGGGCTCCAATTGTGAAGTATTTCATCAAGAAGAGAACTAGGTGATAAAAGAGATTATACTTACACTAAAAGTAGATCATCCTCATTTAGAGCATCCTCCAAGGGGAGAGGGAGAGGGAGAGGGAGAGGGAGAGTGTGTAAAAAATAGAAACTACCAAAGGAAAACACAGACAACTTATTTGAGATGACGACAATAGTGAATGGCTATTTGGGAGGCTACTTAACTACGCTGTTCAATAATGGAATTTGTGATTGTTATTGTTGCACATAAAACAGTATTTAATTTTAGCTTTTTTTCCTTTAAAAGCCCTAGAAATTGCAATACAGGCATGTTGTGTCATACGCGAGGGTTCGGTTGTGCGATTACCGCATAAAGCGGAAATCGCGTATAGCCAAAACCCATTGAACTTAATGGCATTTTTTTTTCTTTTTTTTCCTTCCCCTATTCTCTCTCTCTTTTTTCCCCCCCGATTGGGTAAAGCTAAAATTGAGCATGTTAAATGCACATAAGATGCGACTTGCCTGTAACTATGTTAAACGAATGTTAAACCAACTATGTTAAAGGAATGTCATTTAAGTTGGAAAGTCAAGCACTTGAAAGTTGCGTCCATGCAATCTAAATTCTGCCTCCCCCCAATACAGTATGATACAGTCTGTATTGAGATGATCATATACTATTTTTTCTACAGCACTCCTATCTCATACAGTGCACAGTGGGACACACCTGGGGGTAGGATTAAGGTTGCATGGGCAATCACAAATCTGGCATTTCATAACTTTCTAGTGCTTGACTTTCCAACTACATTTCTTTTAACATCATTTCTCCCCCTCTCCTTATGTCATTAATTACCATTAGCTGCACAGTATTATAAAGGTAACAGTTCTGAAAACAATGTCTGTTCAAATGAATAATGAATTGAAATAAAATTAGATTCTGGGATATGTTTTTCCATGTAGCAATACGTTAAAATGCATAACTATCCATTTACTGTACTTGAAATGTAAAGACAACCCACAATATAACTGGAATAAGAACCTACCGTTTTGCTGATGTAACTTGTGCTGATATTCATACATTGCAGCCCCTCGCTATTGCAGCAACCTCCACATCTGTAGATGGATACACATGGGGGTTTAAAGAAGGTGTTTGTTGTTGCTCCAAACTCTTTCCCCACATCTACACACACCTCGCGTGGCATGCACTGAGTTTTCCTCCATTCATTATCAATACCTGCCAAGTTATAGGGAAGTTCATACGTTATAATGCAGCTAGTTAAAATAAGAACAAACATCCCACCATAAAACAACAGCAACTTTCTTATGTTTGGAATCAGACTAGATGCGACTTTGTGTATTTAGATTCTTGATTCAATGAAATACACATTTCTGTAAAGAAACTGAATTCTCTCTGCAGTAACTTTCCAAAATCCCACGGCAGTGCTGCCAGGGAGCAGAGACATAGTGGGGACAGAGCTGTAGTGGAACTACTGGGATCTTAGTAAACATCTCCAAAGTCTAGGTGGGTCTCAGGATATCCAAAGATTTCAGAGAGATTTCCATGTAGAGTTTCCTATCCCTCTGTGGCAATATCTGCAGAAGAAAATCATCTGGCCCCGAGTAACAAACACTTCAGTGTTTTGCCACATAGTATGTTAAAAAGCATGTTTGATTTGTCCTCTGTATTATTAAAGTGACATACTTAATTGGATGTTCATTTACTTTTGTTAACTACAGAGTGCTCTCTCTATGCTTTTCCAATGGAAAAGAAAAAAAAAAAGCAAATTAGGCAAAATTTAATACCGTCTTCCTTAAATTTAAATTCTAATTTTGTTAGGCCCTTAGACATTGGCAGAAATGGCCAGCCAGAAAATCAAATCAAATTGCAATTGTGCACAGCTGAGACAGCATTAAAAAGTGATGAAACTTGCCTCACCACAACCCCAACCCTCTGTCTTGGAGCCAACTTCTCTTAGTTTGCTACCTGGCTCAAAGAAGAACTAACATTACACCTGTTATCTAATTAATTCCTCCTATAACAATTCAATTCAAACCCACCTACTGCATTGTAAATTTTACTCTTCCTCTTATACATTCTACATCTTCCCACCAAAAAAACCTATAAAGTAGGGCTGTCAATTAATTGCAGTTAACTCATGCAATTAAATAAAAAAAGTTAATCACAATTTAAAAAATGAATCGTGATTAATCACAGTTCTAATTGCACTGTTAAACAATAGAATGCCAACTGAAATTTATTAAATATTCTGGATGTTTTTCTACATTTTCTTCTAGGTTGTATGCTGTGTTGTAACTGAAATCAAAGTGTATATTATTTTTCAATATAAATATCTGCATTATAAAAATTTCAAAAGAAATGGCATTTTTCAATTCACCTCATAAAAGTACTATAGTGAAATCTTTGTCATGAAATTGCAACTTAATGTACATTTTTGTGTTACATAACAAAAATAAAAACAATGTAAAATTTTAGAGCCTGCAAGTCCACTCAGTCCTACTTCTTGTTCAGCCAATCGCTCAGACAAACAAGTTTGTTATATTTACAGGAGATAATGCTGCCCTCTTCTTATTTACAATGTCACCTGAAAGTGAGAACAGGCATTTGCATGGCATTTTTGCAAGGTATTTTATGTGCCAGAGATGCTAAACATTTGTATGCCCCTTCATGCTTCGGCCATCATTCCAGAGGACATTCTTCCATGCCGATGACGCTCATTAAAAAATGAGTAAATTAAATTTGTGACTGAACTCCTTGGGGGGAGAATTGTATGTACACTGCTCTGTTTTACCGACATTTTGCCATATATTTCATGTTATAGCAGTTTCGAATGATGACTCAGCATGTTGTTCATTTTAAGAATACTTTCACTGCACATTTGACAAAATGCAAAGTAAGTACCAATGTGAGATTTCTAAAGATAGCTACAACACTTGACCCAAGGTTTAAGAATTTGAGAGGGATGAAGTGTAGAGCATGTTTTCAGAAGTCTTTAAAGAGCAACACTCTGATGCAGAAACTACAGAACCTGAATCACCAAAAAAGAAAATCAACCTTCTGCTTGTGGCATCTGACTCAGATGACGAAACGAACATGTATCGGTCCACTCTGCTTTGGATTGTTATCGAGCAGAACCAGTCATCATCATGGACACATTTCTCCTGGAATGGTGGTTAAAGCATGAAGGGACATATGAATCTTTAGCACATCTGACATGTAAATATCTTGCAATGGCGACTACAACCAGGGCCGGCGACAGGGTGGTACAATGGTTACAGCTGTACCGGGCCCCGGACTTCAGGGGGGGCCCCCTGAAGTCCGGGGCCGGTACAGCTGTAACCGTTGTCCGGGGCTGTGAGCGAGGCATGCTCACCAGCCCCCTCCCCCGGCACCCAGCAGCCAGCCACGCCCCCCTTTGCTTCTCCCGGCAGCCAGCCCCGCCCCCCTTTGCTTCTCCCGGCCGGCCACGCGGCCGCAGCACATGCCAGGGTTGGGGCCCGCTGGAGGTAGGAGACCGTCCGGGGGGGGGAGGCGGGGGGGGGCGCGGGAGATCGGCGGGGCGGGGGGGGGGGCCCGCGGGAGGCAGGAGATCGGCGGGGGGGGGGGCCGCGGGAGGCAGGAGATCGGTGGGGGGGGGCTCGGGAGGCAGGAGATCGGGGGGGGGCCTCGGGAGGCAGGAGACCGGCCGGGGGGGGGGCTGCGGGAGGCAGGAGATCGGCGGGGGGGGGGGCTCGGGAGGCAGGAGACTGGCCGGGGGGGGCCGCGGGAGATCGGCCGGGGAGGGGCCCCGCGGGAGGCAGGAGATCGGCCGGGGGGGGGGGCTCGGGAGGCAGGAGACCGGCCGGGGGGGGGGGCCGCGGGAGATCGGCCGGGGGGGCCGCAGGCGGCGGGAGATCGGTCGGGGGGGGGGGGCCCGGGAGGCGGGAGACCGGCCGGGGGGGCCGCGGGCGGCGGGAGACTGGTGGAGGGGGGGGGCCGCGGGCGGCGGGAGACTGGCGGGGGGGGGCGGCCCCGCGGGCGGCGGGAGACTGGCGGGGGGGGGCGGCCCCGCGGGCGGCGGGAGACCGGAGGGGGGGGGCGTACGGTCTGCCGTACGGGGCCCCAAAATTCCTGTCGCCGGCCCTGACTACAACAGTGCATGAGAATACCTGTTCTCAATTTCTGGTGATACTGAACAAGATAGAGGACTGAGTGGACTTGTAGGGTCTAAAATTATACAACTTTTGGATGTAGTTTTTTGGTACATAATTCTATATTTGTAAATTCAACTTTCATGATAAAGAGATTGCCCTACAGTACCTGTATTAGGTGAATTGAAATATACTATTTCTTTTGTTTTTTACAGTGCAAATACGTGCAATGAAAATTAAATATACACTGAGCACTATTTACTTTGTATTCTGTGTTACAATTGAAATCAACATATTTGAAAACATAGAAAACATTTAAAATATTTAAATAAATGATTTTCTATTATGGTTTCACAGCATGATTTTTTTTAATTGCTTGACAGCCCTACCATAAAGTAATTTATTTTCAGGCAGAATGATAAAATAAAAGAATTCCATTAATGTTTCTTCTGGTCTGTTGTAATATTATAAACATACTTTACACAATCAAAATAAGCCATGCCAAAGTGTCCATTACTTGGCTACTCCAGTTGGTTGAAGATCCTTTGCCATGAGCCTCCCAGTGCATCCGAGGCACGCATCAATAGCTGAATAATGCATGCAGTATTCTGGGTTATTGCTTAATTGAAGAAAATGAGAGGGAAAAAGACATATATTTGCTTTCTTCCCCCCCGGTGGGGACATTCTTTGGGAGTCCCCTCTTACTGTCCTTACTTCCTGCAAAGTCTTCAAAGTCCCAGCACAGCAGAGACTCTTTCCAGCTGAGGACTTTTGGATTTAATTTTAAATATATGCTGGATTATACTATTTGAAAATGGTGCGAACATCTCTTTCTGCATCTGCATACACCTGCTGCATCCCACTGAGTTCACAAAACGTATATCAGAAAAACCTAGCCATAGGATTAATTTATTTCATTATGGAAGCCTCTAAAACAATGCTTAATTTGTGCCAGAGCTTGCCAGGGTTGAGCCCCGGCACCTGTAGGCATGGAAGTTCATAGCCCTGGCACCTCTGGACTTGCCACATCAGTTATGAAAACAAGAAAAATTGCTGAGCTCTGGCACATATTTCATTACAAATTAAGCACCGGTCTAAAGATTGTAACTTCTGCGTTAATACAAATCAAAGGCTTTAAGCTGTTTTTATTTTCAGTGCTTAGATTTTAAAATGTTTTTGACACAATTGACACTTCTTCAGATTTTGATTTACAGTATTTGGTACATTTTTTTATTTCCTGAACTTACTTTTCAAGATCTCGGCATTATAATGTGCTGCTGCAAATTTTACTGAATCATCTGATCTTGTGTTGAAGCTGGAGTGTTCCCTGCTGTGTTGCCAGCCCCCTTTCCTCAACTGACATTTGAACATTTTCCAGTACTCTGGGTAAAGTACTGTCATGAGTTCATCCACACTGGACACAGACCGCAACTGCTCTTCCAGCTCTTTGCTTGCATGAGCCTGTTAAAGAAACATGCAAGATTAATTACTTTCTGCATTGCACAAGTTTTGCTGTAAATTAGTTTGTTGAACTGCTAAGCTTTTGTAAAATCAAGTCTCCCACTTAAGAATCCTCTTGCGAAAAAGTCTACACTGGTGTTGTTCTGTAATGTCTGATATTGCAATACCTTTCCCTCATCACTAATTCTTACTCAAACATGTTGTACAAAATAAGTATTACTCATGTGAGAAAAGGGTTGCAGAAGTAAACCCTTGCATGATACAATTTGGAGGTTAAGGCAACATATTACATTTTGTGTTATAGATAACCAAATGATTTTTAAATAAACATTTTTATTTTTTCAAAACAAAATCAGACAGATTTTATAATTATATGTAGCCTAGCATCACGTAACATTAAAAAGGATGAGATCAAGTTAACATTTTGCATGCTTTCCCAAAATGTCATGAAAGCAAAAAATGATGAAAGTGCAAAAATGGGTGAAAATGAAATTAGGTAATTTTTGAAAATTATTTTTTTATATTATTTTGTACATCTTTAGGAACTGACCCTGCAGACACTTGCTATAGAGCAAAGTGTGTACTATCGTGAATAGTTCAATTGAAGCCAATGAAACTATTCATAGTAGTAAGCACTACATTTGGGAATAAGTTATTGTAAGATCAGCCCTATCTTATAATTCTCTATTTGGAAAATATCAGTTTCTCCCATCCCAAATATAAATGAGATATGAATGTATTTATTTAAAAAAAAATCTTGTAGGAGCCAGTATGGTTTTCCATTGTTTCAAATGCAGATCGTGAAAGAGATAAGGACTATTACATTCTGCCTTGTGATTCCCCCATGTTGTAGGGGAAACATGCACCTTACCCTCATACATCACGCAGAAAATGGCCAACACTCCATCCATTCTCTGCCCACTCGTACTCGCATGTGCAATGATGGTGAAGAAAACCACACATAATGGTTCAGTGGAAGTTGCTGTCTCCCCAGATGCAGCTACCCACAGCATGGGTATCTAGTACTGGAGAGGGAGGGGTGCCTTACAACTCCTCATGTATGGGCATGCAGGAATGGCCACAGTGTGGCCCTTCGACAGCAATATTAGAGACAACATAAGCAGTGTTCATTAACTAATGCTTCTGTACATATAAATACATACACAAACACAAACTATTGTCCTCTGCATTCCAGAAAGAAATGGGAATATGAAAAAAATATTGGTGACAAAATAGGTGGTTCAAAAATAATATATCCCTGTTAGAGTCTAACAATTTTAAACAGGCCAAATTTATTTTTTTTCCTTACCCGCACAATTTTGATATGGATGCTTTTAGGTGTCTGTGACAAGTAGTGTTAATTTTAGCAATGAATTTGGCTTACATAAATTGGTTGCAAGATTTAGTCATGAACTTCTATATGTAAACAAAATAAAGACTATTACATAAGAAATATTTTATTCCCTGTATAGTTCCAAAATTCCTCTCGATTTTGCCAGCTCTCGTGATTTTGTCAGTCTTGCAATACTTATTGCTTTACTTAAAACCCCAGGTCCTGAAGCTGACAAACTCATCTTCCATTACAAAACAAAACAAAACCTTCTAGCCTTCCAGGCAGAAAAGATGACCCTGAAATGAGCACAATCTAAGGGAAAGTTTTCCCACCTCTGTGCTAGACCAATCTCTCAGTGCCCAGCGCCACACCCTACCCCTCTTACGTCAGTGGAAGTGCTCTTGGTGAGGAGACACACAACGGACCCAAGGAGGGTAGTGTAGACATGCACCACTGCGGAGCATTACTGTGGTGGCTATAATTTGACCTAATGTAAGTTGACTTAGGTTTGTGGTTCACTTACACTCAGGGCTGGTCTACATTAGGAGGAGCGGTTGGCTGAAGATACGCAACTTCAGATACATGAATAATGTAGCTGAATTCGGTGTATCTTCAGCTGACTTACCTGTCGTCCTCATGGCGGTGGCGCTCTCCGGCGCGCTCCCCATCAACTCCAGCTTGCACCTCGCGGCAAGCTGGAGTTCGGGAGTCGACGGGGGCGCCAGTGGTGATCAATTTATTGTGTCTTAATGAGTCGCGATAAATCTATCGTCAAAAGATTGATTGCTACCCGCCGATCCGGCAGGTAGTGAAGACATACCCTCAGAAATTTACCTCTGTGTACCCATACTACGGGGAAAAGACCACCAAGGGGGAACCGGATAACAGCCTTCAACATACTTCAAGACTCTTATGAGGATGGTGACAGGGTGGATTTGTTTTAAATCAAATGGTTTTCAATCATGATTTAAATCACTAGTAAGAAAGACTCAATTTAATCATGATTTTCTATATAAAAGTGCATTCTTATTGGTTGTTATAACCTTAATATTCTTCACAACTCACAAATGGATATAGGTTTCATTTTTAGAAGATACACACTATACACTTTTGAACAGTGATTTATTTTGGAAGCTTTTCAGATTAATTTTACAGATATATCAAAAATGAATGATAGTTTGGTTATTTCATTTACCAAAGGTAATTGAAACAGATATTTCTTATGTCATTGGGAGGTGAACTATCTCCATTTCAACAGATTAATCATTAATATTTGGAGGATTTTCTTGCCATGCTGTATTAGGAGGACATCATCACCAGACAGACATTTAAATGGTTTTATTTAACTAAAACAACAACGTTAAGTATTCTGGATTTTTTTCTTCAACAGCAAACATATAATATTTTAACAAAAAAGCATATGTCCCTCACTTCTCACATTTATCTCCAGACTTCTTCTCCTTATCCAGATCTATTTGGCCCCCAACAATCGTCTATTCATTGCATTTTTTGAAACTTTGCACTTTTAGAGAGAAGTAAGGGATTGACTCTGTACACAAATTTGCAGAGGGACAACAGCATTGAGGTCTGTTAACAAGCATGCAACTCTGGAGAGACAAATCCCAGTTTGAGATCTGCAAAACTAAACATCTCTGATGGTATCTTCTAGACTGAGCACAAGGGGTGGCTCTAAGGTTTTTGCTGCCCCAAGCAGGGAAGTTCTGCTGCATGCCTACGGGTCGTCTGGTGTACTGTGGATTTGGCAACGTTTCTGCAGGAGGTCCACAGGTCCTGCAGCCTTGTCATCCCTGCCGCCGAAATGCCGCTGAATCCACTGACTTCCCGCAGCCATGCCACAGAAGACAGCCTGACTGCCGCTCTGATGGTGAACGTTGGGCCACCCCCCCGCGGTTGCCGCCCCAGGCACGCGCTTGGAGCGCTGGTGCCTGGAGTCAGTCCTGCTGAGCACTGAGTCCCACTGGGTATATAGAAAGATTAACCTAAATCTATACAGAAGCCTGTGGAAACCCATAAGATTGGGTCCCTAATCTGTGAACTATTGGAACTCATTCACAAAACTTTGTTTAAACATTACATGAATATATTGTCCTATACTATAGAATCAGAATTTATAATTAAGTTAATTAAGATACAATATATCTCAAAGATATCTTAAGATAGGATTTTTCCTCAAAAAAATCAGATTAAAAAAATCATGGATTTTTATACACCCTGGATGGTGACCAACTCTTCTCCAAATCCACTGAAGGTAGGACAAGACGTAATGGACTTAATCTGTTTCCAAGAGCTGCTACGGAATCCTCTTAATCTGAGGTTTTTAAGAACAGGCATGACAAACACCTGTCAGGGATGTTCTAGTCACTTGGTTCTGTGGCAGCACACCTGGTTGGACTAGATGACCTCCTGAGGTCCCTTCCATCCTTACGTTTCTAGGATTTCACCAAGAGCTAGAAATGCAGTGTGTGTCTGAAGCTTAAAATTTACAGAAATAGATGGCTTAATATTACAGCTCCATTTGTCAGAGAAAGTTGTGTATTCACTCCTGATAAGTATAATTTTTAAGTCCTGATATAAGATAATGTGAAATATTGTTTTAAAAATGTGTTTCCTCATGGATTTTCCAGATGGCCATGTGTACTGATAATATAATAGTGTTTACAATTTATAGTGCTCATTTAAAGGGGAACATAATGAAGCATGCACACATTTTTCAAATGTGGGCAAAAGGAACACACAGGTTTATAAGATACAGAACATATTCTCTGCAAAATGAAGTCTTGGTGGAAAGAAGAATACTATCTTGATGTTTGCTGATGAAGTGCAACAAGATTATTTCATTATAGCTGCTTAAATTCTCAGAGAGTGATTAAAATAGATTCACAGGTAGTATATAAGCATTTTCAGTAGAACAGAGGGAAGTTTTCTAGTGCACTATACCTAGTTTATTCTATAAATAACCCATGAAAGTGGGTCTATAATTGTCCTAGTTACAAGTGAGTAATTAGAATGACCATAAAAATCACAGTTGTTGTTCTTAAGAATCACTCACTATGAGCTTAATTAATGAACACACTTTCCTTTAAAGCAACTGATGTTTTAAGTCAGTTTTACAAGTACAATGTAAGGAACCTATTCAGTCACTAGAGGGCTTTTGCTATTTCTTCTCTTCAGCCTGACAAGGGAAGGAAGAATGGAAGCAAGGGTGAATAGCAAGGTACACAAACTACTAAGTATTGTAACCAGAGCCCTCCTAAACACCACTAACAATTTAGAGGAGAAAGAAAAGGAAGGTTGTCTATTTATTGCCGGTATGTGTTGGAAAATGTATTTCAAAATGTATGTTTATCTCTCCTTGCTGTAGTCATCATTAACATATTAAAGGCATGAGTTTTGAACTGCAGCAAATTAGGCAAGTATTTATAACTGGTTCATGTTGAATGAGACAATTAGAGGCATTAATGACCTATGTAGAAAATGTAATTCTGGCACAGCAATCAAACAGATGTTACTGCCAAATTGTTCACACAACAAAATCTTAATTTCCACTAGATTAAAGGAGGGTGTCAACTGCATTTCTAACAGTAATTGAGTTGGCCAAGGAACTTGGAATATACTGCCTGCTACGTTTGATACAGGAAAAAGTATTCAGTATAAAAAAAAATTAAATGATTTTTTTTTTTAAAGCCAGAACTATAAAAGCAGTTCTAAGTGATGTCTGGACATTTGCAAAAATCTACATATACTGATTTTAGTTAATTAACCTACTCAAACCAGCTAACTTTTTCTTATCTAGGATCTTTGTTTTGCTTTTGGTTTTACATCTGCTTGCACTGTAGTGCATACCAGAAATGATACTTTTAAATCTGTAAGTAGTTTGGCTTCATGAAAATCAACATCATAACAACTGTTCAGAAAAGCATAATGTGAAAAAAAAAAAAAAAAGAAACCAAACAAGAACAGAAATATTTTGTAAATTAATGAATAGAGACCTTATGTTTATCAGTGTTATGCTAGGTCAGATTAACAAGGTTTGGAAGTGATTAAGGTTTGGATATTTGATTTACACCATACTAGCTATTCTCAAATGAACTTTTAGATGTAATCTTAAAATTTAAAATAAAACCATTGTACTAAAAACAACAACTCTTATATTGACATAAAGTAAAATAACATTATCAAGCTCTTTAGATAATTGTGGTTCTAAAACAGTGAGGGCCAGACTGTGACTTCTGATTAATTAAGCAGTCTGCTTATTTCAATGGGAGCCACCGCGACAGAGGGCAGAGCCTAGCCCTAGCTCCTAAATGGGAGGAGAGAGTGCTACCTATATACACCATGCTTTCCTTTCTCTTTCTGTTATGTAAATGAGTAGTTAAGTACAAGGAAACATTTCACCGACGACGCATCCTAAAATACTCAGGCCAGCCTGGGCATAGTTGTGTGATCACACCGAGTAGGAGCTAGTTACATGTTGGAGGAAAAGCCTGAAAAATTCTTTCACTGACCAATCTTCACAATGTCAGGAGTGACTGTGTGGCATAGAACAACTCAAAAGACAGATGTGTGAACTGGAAATCTCACAAGACGACGCTCACTTCATTTCTTTTCATCTACACGGTTTATTGAAGAGCAGGGGAGAAAAGGGCCTGTGGCAGGGTGCTGGCCAGGAGTGCCGAGCCAGCCCTGCCGGCCCTTTAAGAGGGAGAAAAGCCCTCTGCAAACCTCCCTTGCAGGAAGGCTAATCAGCCACCTGGGCTGCAGGGCAATCAGCCTGGACGAGTGGCACCTGGCAGCCTCCTCAGGGGGGTAAAAGGCCTGCCAGGAAGCAAGCCCAGTGTGGTGGGGATGGTATAGAATGAGGTGGTGGTTTGAGCTATTCAGAGCTGAGTGTTTGGAGTTGTAAGCTGGACTATATAGAGTCTGTAGAGCTGGGAACTGTACAAAGCTGTATATATTGGTGGTGGGGTCCTGCACTGTTAATAAAAGAGCACTGTTTGGAGCAAAGAAGGGTTCCCTGCCTGTTCCTGCAAGGGGTGAGAGAGCGGTCTGTCACAAGTGGTGTCAGAGGTGGGATCGCTACACCAGCAATCCAACTGGTGGCCCTGAGAAGGAGGGAACCCTGCAGTGGCTCGTGGTATAACCGAAGCGGACCCAGCAGGCCATGCACGCCTTGCAGCAAATCCACCAGGAGATGCAGCTGGCTCAGGCAGAGCAGCAGAAGAGGCTGCAGGAATTCATCCAGGAGCAAGCAAGTACCCAGGCGAAACTCCTGCAGCTGCTGGTGAGTCCAGGGGCAGGAGAAGGCATGCGGCCGCCGGGCTGGGGACTCTGTAAGATGAGCCCGGCGGATGACCCCGATGCTTTCCTGGGGACTTTCGAGAGGGTGACCACCACAGCCGGGTGGGAGCGGACCACCTGGGCCCTCCGGCTTGCTCCCTACCTCGCGGGCGAAGCCCAGGCGGCCTACATGGCCCTGGGGAATGCAGAGGCCCGAGACTTTGAAATTGTGAGAGTGGCCATCTTGGACCGGGTTGGCTTATCTCCGGAAAAATACCGCTAGAAGTTGCGGGCAGCCCGCTGGACGCAGGCGGTGCGGCCCCGGGCGTTTGCCCAGAGGCTAAGAGACTGGGCGACGCGTTGGCTGAGGCCGGAGGCCCGGTCAGGGGAGGAAATCCTGGACTCCCTGATCTTGGAGCAGTTTTTGCTGAGCCTCCCCGAGACTGTCCGTACCTGGGTCAGGAGGCACCAGCCGGAGACGGTGGAGTCTGCGGTGCGCCTGACCGAGGAGTACGTGGAGGCAGAGGGACCTCGGGGAGAAGAACGACCACGACGGGTCCGGGATTTGGGGCATCGGCCCATGGACTCCCCTCTGCCCAGAGGGAGAAGGACTGATGGGGAGCCCAGGGGGGTGCCAGGAAGAGTGGCCCGGCTTACCTGCTGGCAGTGTGGGAAGCCAGGGCACATTAAAAGGGACTGCCCAGCCATGAAGTGTAACTACACCAGCTGGTGTGGGTGGACTGAGGTTTGGGGGCGGAAGCCGCGTAAGGGGATACCCACCCTGCGGGTGCAGGTGGGGAGGAAGTCCCAACCGGGGGTAGTGGATTCAGCCTCCCCCTGTACGCTCGTCCTCAGGGCGTTGGTACGCCCCGAGTGGCTAATTCCGGGGGCTACCATGGACCTACAGTGCGTCCATGGGGACAGGAAGTCCTGTCGGGTGGCCCAGGTCCCCCTGGAAATCAGCGGCCGATTCCGCTGGAAGCGGGTCGGGGTGCCGGAGGGGTTGCCGTGCCCCGTAATTATTGGGCGGGACTGGGGCCCGGTGAGAGGTATGAGGCCCCAGGCTGCCCCAAGGCCGGGCGTGAAAACCCATACGGGGGGTTCGGCCAAGGGAAGGGGCGGGTCTCAGCTCAATAACCCAGCGAAGGGCCTAGCCAGCCCTGAACATCAGGGATTAGGGCAGGAGGTGAGCTCCACGGAGGAAGCCCCGAGCTCCTGTGAGAGCCAGAGGAAATTGAGGCCGGGGAAGTTGCCCTTATTTGTGAGCCACAATATGGGCAGGGGTGGAAGCTGCTGCCACCCTGCGAGGGGTGTGAGCGCCTAAGGGCACAGGGACGGCCGATACCCTGCCTGTCATGTACGGGACTGTTAGCAGGGCTTCCTGCCGCGGCCGGGTCGGAAGCCGAGGCAGAGGGGGCTGGCCCTAGCCCGAAAAAGGCAGTAGGGGTCTCCGCCACAGTCGGGCTTGACACCCAGAAGCCTTATGACCACGCAGCAGTGGTAAAGGAAATGAGAAAGAAAGGTTCAAGGGTCCTGTTAAATATGATAGGGAAATATTGAAGGGTCCGAGCCAGCCCGATGGGGCTAGGCTAAGGGGGGAGGTGTGTGGCAGGGTGCTGGCCAGGAGTGCCGAGCCAGCCCTGCCGGCCCTTTAAGAGGGAGAAAAGCCCTCTGCAAACCTCCCTTGCAGGAAGGCTAATCAGCCACCTGGGCTGCAGGGCAATCAGCCTGGACGAGTGGCACCTGGCAGCCTCCTCAGGGGGGTAAAAGGCCTGCCAGGAAGCAAGCCCAGTGTGGTGGGGATGGTATAGAGTGAGGTGGTGGTTTGAGCTATTCAGAGCTGAGTGTTTGGAGTTGTAAGCTGGACTATATAGAGTCTGTAGAGCTGGGAACTGTACAAAGCTGTATATATTGGTGGTGGGGTCCTGCACTGTTAATAAAAGAGCACTGTTTGGAGCAAAGAAGGGTTCCCTGCCTGTTCCTGCAAGGGGTGAGAGAGCGGTCTGTCACAGGCCCTAAATGAATAAAGTGAAATATCCTCTCCTTCTAAGTAAAGTAAGAAGGCATAGTAAATAAACTATCCCTGACTGTAAATTACTTATAGACCTACCTATCTATATTTCTACAGTTCGTATCACTCTGTTATCTTAGTGGCACTGTGAAACAGGAAAGTATATGGCTTGATTTTCTTATTCCAAAGCTGTTATACAATTACCTAAATATTGGAAAACTTTGTTCTGTAAATAGATGTATTTCTTAATGTAGTATTCCAACTCCATTGTATGTTAATTATTTCATAACATTATAGTTAATAGAAAAACAATATCTGGAAGGTTAAAAAAAAAATCTATGAACAAAATGAAGTATAGAACATGTTTTCCCATATTTTATATTTAGTTTCTTTTATGCATTCCTTATATCCTTCTCTATTAATATCAAAGGTCAAAATACTTAATATTTGGCAGAGACTATGACACGTAATTGATGGTGCAACATGCAATAGTAATACTTAATGCATCTGCTGTGATTATAGTTGTCAGCACGTTAGATTTTCAAGGATCTTCTTAATAGGAAAATTCTGGCTCTAAAGCACGGGTGGGCAAACTTTTTGGCCTGAGGGCTACATTGGGGTTCAAAATTGTGCGGCGGGCCGGGTAGGGAAGGCTCTGCCTCCCCAAACAGCCTGGCCATGCCCCCTATCTGACCCCACCCACTTCCTACCACCTGACAGCTCCCCTTAGAATCTCCGACCGATCCAACCCCACTCCCCGCTCATTGCCGCCTGATTGCCCCCTCCAGAGATCCCCCCACCCTAACTGCCCCTCAAGAACCCCACCCCATATCTAAGCCCCCTGCTCCTTCTCCCGACTGCCCCCTCCAGAGACTTCCCCATTCCCTAATCACCCCCCCAGAACCTCACCCCATCCAACCCCCCTGCTCCCTATCCCCTATCGCGACCCCTAGCCACACCCCTGCCCCTTGACAGGCCCCCTGGGATTCCACACCCTATCCAACCCCCCATTCCCTATCCCCTGACTGCCCACCCTTCCCCTGAGACCCTCTGCCCCTTATGCAACCCCCCCATCCCGGCCCCCTTACTATGCCTCCACTCAGAACAGTGTGCTGCGCAGCCCTGCCCCCCAGAGTGCTGCTCGCATGGGGAAGGGAGACAGCAGGAGAAGGGCTGGAGCAGCCTCCCCAGCTGGAGCTCAGGGGCCGGTCAGGAGGAGCCCGCAGGCCATAGGTTGCCCAACGCTGCTCTAAAGCAATCAATTTTAATGTACTTGTATACCACATTTATTGACCAATTGAAATATATTTTAAAAAGCATGTAATTAATTTAGCATAGTGAAGCAAACATAGGTAGTGTGCAAATAAATGGAAATATTGTGAAAGAAAGCTGTGAATAAACATTTCTTTTGCATAATCTTTTTGAATTATTGGAATATATATATATTTTCCTGTAGAATTTTGATGTGACGAATGTGAATGCAATGAAAATATAATAATTTCAACTGGAAAAAAATCTGAACCATAGAGTATGATTAAAATCAACTTTGCTATATGCCACTTAGTCAAGCTGAATAGTATAGGCCTGATTTTGATCTCATATCTATTTAGAACTAATATAATTTAACTGATTTCCAAAATTGTAAAACTCCTTTTTATTAATTTTAAATATTTACAGAACACAGTAATTTGCATCATTCTTTGCAGAAATCAGAAGACGACACCCTGGTTCTGCTCTCATGCGAATTTAAATCAGGAATAACACTACTGAAGTCAATTGGACTATATGAAGATACAGCTTATATGAGTGAAATCGGTATCAGACTCACTGTCCCTACACCAAAGAGCTTAAAACCACATCAGACAAACACGAAAACATAGAAAAGAAAGGAAATTATAGAAAAGGAAGTGAAAAAAGGCTAAAATGAATAGGATATGAATTGCATTATACTGCAAATGAGCATTATACATTCTGATATTTTTAACACTAAGAATGGGGTAGAGAAAAGGGAAATGAATACAGGTTAAAGGCGGAAAGGAAAGCAAACTAAATGAATTTGAAGAGGGATCTGAAAAAAGAGAGTGAAAGTGTGACACAGGAAGAAGGATATAACATCAGATAAAGGGAGGATGAAACAGAATGAAAAGGCCTGCAAAAGTTTTATTTCTAAATGAAAAAGTACATAAATCCTTTAGTTTAAAACAAAACAAAAAAAAAGGAGACAATTGATAATCCTGCATGAAACTAATCCTATCCTCAGTTATTTAATTTATCTGCATGATTAACCTACTCTACATAATTAAATATCTGAAGAATACAACTGGTCAGGAAACAGAATTTCTCTTCCACAGGAAATTCTGATATTTTGAAAATTCTTTTGTCCCTCATAAGAACAATTATTAGAAATTTTGAAATCTACTACAAAATGAAAGTTCTGAAATATTTTGTTTTGGCAACATTGAAATGAATGAAACAATTTGTTTTAATAAAGGTCAAATTGTTATGTTTAAATGTAATATACATAAATATACACATATACATAATTTTGTGTCTCATATAAATATATATACACATAAACCCCAAAATTATAAAATTAAAACAAAATGTTTTGACCTTATCAAAACAAAATATTTTAATTTCCAATCAAAATTTTTGACACCCATTAAATATTTCAAATTGTCATTTCCTGAAAGCAAACTGTTCCACTGGAAAATTTTCAGCCAACTCTACTGAAGAGTTATTATAGTCTGTGAGTGTAATCAATAGGAGCATCCAAAGCCCTGAAAGATATCTGGCTTATTTTATAGTTATGTATTATTTTCTCATAAGGTGTTGTTTTCATCACAGAGTCTAGATCAGGGATCGGCAACCTTGGCACGTGGCCCCGCAGGGTAAGCACCCTTAGCGGGCCCAGCCGGTTTGTTTACCTGCCGCGTCCGTAGGTTCGGCCGATAGCGGCTCCCACTCACCGTGAATCACTGCTGCAGCCCAATGTGCCAACGTTGCTGATCCCTGGTCTACGTGTAGTCTGATTCTGAGGATAGGAAATTATCAATAACCAACCCCAACCAACCAACCCCAACCAAAACCAACAGTGCCTTAAGAGTGAATGTTTGGATCAAATAACTGACAGAGAAGTACGTATACATCCCACTTGCAGGAGTGTTAAGTAATCTTGGGCAAGTAATTTAACTTCTTAGTACTTCAGTCTCTCCCCCCCCCCCTTTGTGAATCACTTTGAAATCTACATATTTCAGTTTCTCTCAAATGTAGGACTGATTGCAGCATTTAAGCATTTCCTTCCCCTACTTCAGTAAACAAGAAAAGTTCTGAGAACTTTGAGAATCATTAGTTACCAATACAGATGGACTCATACAGTGTCTTTTATGGGAGACAAACTTGATATTTTATTTATAAGAATAAATTCTCTAGATGAATTTGTTACCAAGATAGAAGGGTGACCGGATAATGTGAACAATGTGAGCAAACAGTAAGTGGAAGAATTTAATCCACTCTTGTAAAGTACTGCACAGTATGTGACAGACTTATATATATATAAAAAAAAGATGGGAAACCAAATCTTTGTGTGGAAAATACCTAAGCCCTTGGAATTCCTACAAAAAAGAAAAGTCCTAAAGCAAATTCCTTCCATATTGATTTGGAAGCACATGATGAACTGAAGTATCTAAATTCTATAATAGTCCTGCCAAAAGGTCTGCTACACAAGAAAATACAATTACAGTACTGCTACAATTTTAGATTACAGAGACAGACAGACTCTGTTACAGCTAGGGGAAAAAAAGGAGACCTAACATTTCAAGGTAACAAAATTTTAAATTTTTCTAGATCTTAGCTAAACCTTACATTCTCACAGGAGAGAGCTGAAGCTATGAGAAGGGATTTTCAATAAGAAAGCAATGAAATTGCTAAAAATTCAGAGTTTTATAGAGTCTATATAGTCTCCATATTAGTGCAGTATCTGAGCATCTCTCAAGTAAAATTGATTAGCAGCAGTGAAGTTCCCAGTAGATTTAAAAGAATTTCCACCTCTTCTCCCTTTTCAGAGTAAAAACTCTGCTTGGGGTAATTTTTTGTTACTCTTGTTGGTTTCTGCTTGGCTCACCAGATCCATTTGGGGATGGAGGTAGGAGGAATATCAGTGTTGTGAGTGTCATTCTGGGCATGCTGGAAAGCCTTCATTAAAAAAATAGATTGTGCAGCATTTCCTAATGATGATCAGTATCTGGACTTGTTTCACTTCTCTGGAAGTTCCTCCCATATTGATTGCTTTGACTGAGGCTGTTTTATCCCAGCTCTCAGGCACTTCTGTGTGGTCTTTGTGATCTACATTGTTCTAAAGCAATGCAAAACACAGAACAAAATTAATTCTTTAGTTGAAATCAGGCTTGATTTATTAATTGATTTGATGATTAGGACCAAGCCTTTAAACTAGTATCAAAATGAATTGGGAATCAGTGCATTGACCAGCGCATGGGTTTTAACTGCTCTTGGCAGCTTACACCATGGAGAAGGGGGCAGCCATGTTCTGGATCTGGATCTATGCATTGTTTTCACATTCAGCTTCAGATACAGCGAATTACAGTAATCCCATCTAGAGGTCATAAGGGCATGGATCACTTTGTCCAGGTCCTTGTCTAGGAGAAAGCAGAAAAAAGTTTCCTAACAAGCTGGAGTGAAAGAAGGCATTTTTGGATGCCCTAGTGACGTCCATATGTAAACTTAGTTGAGAGTCAAAACAGGATACCATGGCTTTACACTACTTTGACAGATAATCAATTATTAACTAAAATCAATCAGAAACGTCCGAGGAAGGAGGCTTGCAGGAGTAAAAACTGGAGTTTGATTAAGAGGTTTGCTTATAAGATCTTATTCTCTTGGAAATTAAGGGTTTGCCAACATGGTGTGGCATGCTAACATGCTGCACTCTAACCTGGGTAGACCCTACTTGTGTGCTCTAAAAGATACCTACTTAGTGTTAATGCAGTCCTAACATAGTCCTATCAGGACTATGTTAATGTGAACTAAATATGTTAGAGCATGCCAGCAGGTCCATACAGGGCAGTTAGAGTGCAGCACATTAGAACACTTTACAAATCACACCCCTTTAGTGTGCATTGCCAGTGCTCTGTAGACTAGCCATAAGAGAATCTTAGTAATTAGGATTTCCTTTTATTGGTTTACATTCTCAACACTTCTTCAATAACATACAAGGTTATCCAGTTTGTATTTTCTTTACAACTGTCAGAAATGACTAATTAGAATCAGTATACATGAGTAAACTATCATTCATTTATATCATGTTGCTTTATTACCATCCCAAGCTGCATTCCCTTGATACTATCATTATTTCATTAGCAATTGCCAACTGCTCCACCACTAAAAGCAAATATTCAGACAAATTAACGTTGTGAATAGCTAGACTCATGCACTGATATTCTGAAAACTGGAGTCACCTATCATCATTTGGCCAGCTGCAATACAGACGGCCACAATGCATACTCTCCTATCAATGTTCTCATAGTGAATTCAAGTGTTTGCAATCTCTAAATGTAAGAGATAATTCCCTTACACCTCTACCCCAATATAACACAGTCCTTGAGAGCCAAAAAAAATCTTACCACGTTATATGTGGAACTGTGTTATATCGAACTTGCTTTGGCCTTGAGCATTTCCGTTATTAATAGTCAGCAAATATTTTTTGTTAGAACTAACACTGTGTATGCAGTAAATAAATCTGTTCTCCCTCAACAGCCTGGCCCCACCCCCTATCCGACTCCCAACTATTTCCTGTCCCGACTGACTCCTCAGAACCCCTGACCCACCCACACTTTGTCCCCTAATTACCCTCTCTAGCCACCCCTCCTAAGACCCCATCCCCTATCTAAGCCTCCCTGCTCTTTGTCCCCTGACTGCTCACTCCAGACACCCACCCCGCATCCCTAATCACCCCCAGGATCCCACCCCCATCCAACCCCCCTGCTAATGGTCCCGACTGCCCTGATACTAGCCACACCTCTGCCCCCAACAGGCCCCCCCGGAACTTCCATACCCTATCCAACGGCCCCATTCCCTGACCGCCCTCCTGAGACCCTCTGCCCCTTATCCAACCTCCTGGCCCAGCCCCCTTAACAGGCATTTAGAGTAGTATGTTGGAGCCAGACTCACTGCCGCGCTGATCCGTATATATGTGGTAATCATTAAAGGTATAAACTGGGATTAAACAGAGTAAAAGTATGTTGTAGACAAGACAGAAAACCATTTTTGCTTTACCGTGCTATATCCAAATTTGTGTTATATCGGATCGCGTTATATTGGGGTAGAAGTGTATTTCAAGCTGCATACCAGCTCACTCTTGGGCATTGTTTCAGGACAGACTATGTACTATGTGAAGATATGCCAGATTGTAATTAGTAAGGTTAAAGATAAGAGTTCTGGCCATCCATCAAGAGATGGATTATGATGGAGCAGTACCCATAATATAGCTGGTATCTCTCCAAAGTTGAAACTGTTGAGTGTTATATCGATAGTCAATCAATGTTGTAAAAATGTTACATAAAAGCTTATTAATAAATTAGTACTGCATATTCTGGAAAAAAAATTCTTGAAATGTATCTCTTTGGTCATAAAAAATAAACCAATGAGGACTTTTAGCTTAAACTGAAAAACTACACTGAAATATTCTACTTTAAACAACATGAAAACCCTATGTACTGTGTAACTGTTTACATAATTCTGCAACTAAAGGAAATTTGGTTGAGACTTGAAGGAAAAAACTCAAAACAGGTTTATCATAAGAAAAATTCAATCCTGGTTTTAGACAACATTTAGTTTTATACTCAACTCAGTTGTTGCATTATTGACAACTCAGATGTTTTTATGACGGAAATTGTTATTTAAACACATCTCACCTCTTATTACTGTTTATAATGTCCCTCATATTGCTAAGAAACCTTCATTTTTGGCAACTGTTTAAGAATTACTAGTTATAAAATTCTGCACAAACAGAAGTAAGCTACAGTCTAAATATTTAGCAACAGGTCACAGAAATTACTTCAACTAATTATACATTTAAAGCAGTTCTTGAAAAAAAAGTCATGTCCATAGACCATGAAATGACAGCAATTGTGTTTCAAGGCAAATGTTGAACTTTATTCCTAAACAAATGTCTGAATAGGACATGAATTCTGAACTGTTAAACAATCCTTGTATAGTTTACAGATCTGAACTGTAATATTAATTAGAAGACCACCTACCATGTCACGTTGCCTATTCTAACAAATATTTCAACTATAAACACTATTGACCAATAGAAAAAAATCTCATAAAAAAACTAGAGAATAAGTTAATGGTCCAATTAGAACAGAGTGAATTTATTATCAAAACAGTTGCTTTAAATAATTCTAGGCATGGCTTTTCACAAATGATATTTGAGAATAGAAATTTAAAGACTTATTCAAATTTCAAGAGTGTTTATGGATATTCCAGTTTTTTTTTAAAGTTACTCTGATTCTTTTTCGATACATATGCCAAAGATTGAGTCTACTTGCTACATGTGTCATTAAAACATATCTATTGTGTTCTTAAGAAGCACACTGGACTGAATAACAAATCACATGACTATAGCATTGATACTCAACTTTTTACTTCTGACTCTGAAGAGTCCATTTAAAAACAGAAAGCTAGAAAAGCTTTAGTATTTGTGATGTCAAAAATTGGGATCTTACCCAAACACTTTATAAAAAGCTTCTTCATTAGTTTCAAATAGGTAGGTACAATTAAAAGATAATCTGAATGTAGACAGAATGTGGTGGAGACAGAGCAGGGTACTTGCCATCCTGAAGCAATGTCCAGTTTTCCTTGGTAGAAAATGAACTCAAACTTTTTCTTGGGGAGGAAGGGGAGATAATCTGGCCTGCCCTAATTTGTTATGATGAGGAACATTATTTGGATCTCCTTTGGCTTTGAAAATCTCCCATCTGTTGCAAAGAAATTAAACAAAAAATAAAGACACTGGCCTTACAATATTTTTGCTTTGATGCTGCAAAGACAGCCGGTCAGCAGAGGAAAAACACAAATTAACTATCTAATCGTAATCCCAAAACTAGACTAAAGCAGTTGACAAGAAGAAAGAGAATAATATAAGTTATGTACTTAAGCAAAAAAAAAAAAAAGTAAGTTTTCTATATACAGTGGCACAATAGGAAAAGAAGTTTTAATTTCAAGCATCTAAGGAGAATATTGCAAATGAAGGGAGCATAAAACAAAACAAAAATGATTAAAGGCAAATTATTAAATGTAAATAATTGCATTAAACTAATGTTCTACGAGTATTTAAGCATAGAGGAAAAGTCTAAGTTGGAATAATGTATTTCAATTCCTCTCTTGATCGTTTGATTAGTTCAGAGGAGGGCAAACTTTTTGGGCCAAATCTGGGTATGGAAATTATGTGGCAGGCCATGAATGTTCACAAAATTGGGCATTGGGGTGCAGGCTCTGGCTGGGGATAGGGGCTCTGGGGTGGGGTAGGAAGTTGGACTGCGGGGTGGAGGGGGCAGGACTCCGGCTGGAGGTGCGGACTCTGGGGTGGGACTGAGGATGAGGGGTTGGGGGCACAGAACTTTGCTCTGGGTTGGGATGGAGGAGTTTGGAGGGCAGGAGGGGGATGAGGACTGGGGAAAGGGTTGGGATGTGGGAGGGGGTCGGGGTGCAGGCTCCAGGCAATGCTTACCTCAAGCAGTTCCCAGAGGTGAGGCCAGGTGACTCTGCACACCGCCCTACCCGAAACACCATCTCTGCAGCATCCAATGGCTACAGTTCCTGGCCAATGGGAGCTGCGGGGACAGTGTGCAGAACCCCCTGGCTTCCCCTATGTGACAAAATGAAATTTTGCATGGAATGGAAGTGTTGAGTTTTAACAATGTCAGTAACAGAACTGGTCAAGGGCTGCAGGATTGTGCCCCAAAGCAGGATTTTTCTAGTCTTTAAAAAAACAAACAAACAAAAAAAAACCCCAAATGTGTTCTTAATTTATCACTTAAAGCAAACCAGAAGTGATTACCGGTATTTATAACAATTTAGGACTAGAACATGACTGTCCCTTATACACATGCACAAAGAGTGGTAGAGGTACTATTTTGTCTTTTTGTTTCAGTGGAGTTATTAGTGCATAAAATTAAGCACATTCATAAATATTTGTAGGACTACAATAATGCAAACACGGTTACTCTTGGTGTCTATTTACTCCCACGAAGAGTCCCTTTGAAATAAATGAGGCTACATGTGGCAGTAACAATTTGCAGGCCTGGGCATAAAAACCGATCTTGATAAAAATGGTAGATTCTGGTATTTTTGTTACTACTTCCTTTTGTTTGTTTGTTTTAAACCTGCTGCCTATTAATTTCATTTGTGGACCCCTAGTTTTTGTGTTATGAGGAGGAGTAAATAACACTTGTTTACTTTCTCCATACCAGACATGATTTTTAGACCTCTATCATCTCCCCCCCCCCCCAGTTGTCTCTTCTCCCAGCTGAAAAGTCCCAGTCTTATTAATCTAGTCTCATATGGAAGTCATTCCATACCCCTGATCATTTTTGTTGCCATTTTCTGAACTTTTTCCAATCCAGTATATCTTTTTTTAGATAGGGTGACCACATCTGCACGCAGTATTCAAGCTGAAGGTATTTATTGTTAATATGATATTTTCTGTCTTATCTATCCCTTTCTCTATGATATCCAACACCCTGTTTGCTTTATTAACTGCTGCTGCACATTCAGTGGATGTTTTAAGAGAACTATCCACAATTACTCCATGATCTCTTTCTTGAATGGTAACATCTAATTTAGATCCCATCATTTTATATGTATAGTTGGGATTATGTTTTCCAATGTACATTACTTTGCATTTATCAATATTGAATTTCATCTGCCATTTTGTTGCCCAGTCCCCTTGTACCACTAATGGATTAAGACTAATAGAACTGTTACCTGCACATGAACTGTATAAGAATGGTGATGATTGGCTAAATGTTATCTCTGATATCACAATGGTCCCACTTAACTATCTGAACCATGGACCTGATCCGTTCTTGTAGTATATATAATCATAAAATAGATATAACAATCAGTAACTTAATGCTTCCCTATCTCACAAGCGGATCCCCTATGCCATGTTTTCTCCGTTCTTCCATATTCCCTTTCATTTCTCCCGCCACCCGTTTCTTCCTGTTGTCTCCCATTCTGGTTCTCAATTCCAATATCACTTTTTCTTTCTCACACACTCTCTCTCTGGGACTCCATCTTTTTCATTCCTCTGTTGAGGCCGGGAAACCAGGAGTTTCCACTTCCTCATTCATTCTTTCTTGTACGTACCCATGGAAACCAGAACTACAGCAAAATCATACTAAAAAGTATCAATCCCACAGCTTTATTTCTGGGATGGCAGCTGGAAATGCGTGACTGTCTTATTGGTAGAAACATTCAGGCTAGAGCCAAGTGCATAATTCCATTTCATGACAAATATTGAGGCATTGAATTTTGTTTGCATTACACAGTGGAACAAAATCAAAACCGTTCAGGGTTTTTATGGAAGAGTGCGTGTGTTCATCTGTCTGTCCTTCTAACCCAGAAACCTCACTAAATAAAGTTTTGTGGAAACCTCTATGTCTGTGTGACACCTTTCAGCTTTGACAAAACAGCATATTTCACTGAACCTTCATTTAAAAAAAAAAAAAATTCCAACTTGCTCTAATCAGTGCTGCCTTTAATTTTTGGTGTCAGTCAAAGATTCTCCCTCTTTGGTATGCTTATGAATTTAGAGAAGTTACCATTTTAGAGCAACAGCTTTGTTTTGGAGTTTTGCCCAAAATCTGTCCAGTTACTGGTAGCACTTTTCTGTCTCTCAACCAAATGTCTCTTTTCTTCTTTACTCTTTTCCCTACATGTCTCTCTTTCCTTTTAACTTTTGTTTCAACATCTCACCATCAGCAGGGCAACATATTCAAGCCTGTGATCTGGCCCAGCAGCACTTTCCTAGTTAAAGGATCAATTTCAAACTACTACTGCTGCTTCAGAGCACAGGTGGACCTAAACATGAGGACAGTGACAGACGTGAGACCTGGGAAGTGTGAGGAATTCAAAAGACTATATTGAGATGGGCCAGACAAACATGAATTTTGGGGACAATAAGTGTTAAGTGGGGGAATCCCTGGGGAGTGGGTAAATGTTTAATGCAAATTCCACAACTCCGGTTATGCCAAAAAGCCCCAAAAATGAAACACAAAAATCCAGACCAAACCAAACCCAACCAACATCCCTGAGGAAAGGGGTGATTATTACCTGTCCACAGTGACTGAAGATAAAAGGCTCGTGCCATATAAAGGAATGGCTGCAATATCCAATCTGGGTTCAGATCTGAAAATTGACATGGATTTGTACCCAATGGGGTAAACCTATTTGGGAGGTTTGAAAGTGATACCAACCAGAGCCCTGGGTTGGAATTGGGGTGACCGCTGGTAATCTTCCAGCATGCATGTAGGTTATTTTGTTTTTATAGGTTTTCTCTGTAATGCTTTTACCCTAAAAATAAATGCAGCTTGCTTTAGGAAAGATGGATTCTAACTGGTGAACACTATTAGAGCCCCTGGACAGAGGGTAACCACAGGTACTGGATCCCAGTCACAACTGCTGAGGAGAATCAAGTGCAGCAGGCCTGTAAAACCTAAACCCTTGGTCTGGAATGGGAGAAAGATACGGGTCTCTGCCTTGAAAGGTAACAGCTAAGAGTAGAACCCTTAAGAGGGTGCCCTAATGGAAGACATGGGGAAGGGAGGAGACTGGTAGGTGCAGTTAACTCTTGAAACTGTGACAGGGCTCTGAGGAGAGGGGAGAGTTGCTTATTATGTGGATTGTGTTGTGGGCTATCAGTTGTTGCAAGATTGGTTGAGGCCTTCTTTAGTTATCATCCCTGAGACATCTGCCTGTTCCCCTACACTTTTATTTTATTCCTCTCTTGCCCAGGAAATAAACTTTATTTTTATGTGGTTGCCCTAGCAGTTTGGTAATATCCAAGTGATAATGGGGTTGTTAGTCCTTTGTACACTTAGTCACTACCTGGAACACTGGTTGCTATGAGCACAGGGCTCACTGGTCCTAAATGGGGTCAGTGAGAAGGAAGGAACAAGGGACTCCATCAACCTTAGGGATCAGAGGTGCCCTTGGAGGGGATATTGAAGATACTTATTCAGGTTTATCTATTACATTTCAGTAGTTCACATTATTAGCTACTAAGTGAAAAGACTGCACAACAATATTGTCCGAATCACAGAATATCAGGGTCGGAAAGGACCTCTGGAGGTCATCTAGTCCAACCCCCTGCTCAAAGCAGGACCAATCCCCAACTAAATCATCCCAGCCAGGGCTTTGTCAAACCTGACCTTAAAAACCTCTAAGGAAGGAGATTCCACCACCTCCCTACCTAACCCATTCCAATGCTTCACCACCCTCCTAGTGAAAAAGTTTTTCCCAATATCCAACCTAAATATGTTAAAACATATATGTTTATAGTACTCTTCTGTGAATTACTGATGCTGTAATGTCTTTTCTGTGCATGTCTTGCAAAGGAAATAGCAAAGGCAAGTTATATGGCCAATCAGGGTACGTTTACACCAGGATAAAGGGCTTAGGATCATGGCTGCCCTGGTCTCAGGCTGCAGGGCTAAAAACCACTGTGCACACATGAGGCTTGGGATGGATCCCAAGCTCTCGGACCCTCCACCCTCACAATGTCCCTAAGCTCAAGCTCCAGCCCAAGCCAGAACACCTACAAAGCAATTTCTGAGACCCTGTGTGGACATAGCTTTATACATAGCTGCTGCTTCTTCACATGGTATATAATACAATCCAGAACAATTCTGCCAATGCTTATGCACATGCCTAACTTTAAGCATTAGATTCAAGTTAGGCACATCCATGGTAGGAGGCTTGGGGTCCAGGTTGGCTCCATTTTTTAAACATGTGTTTTAGTACACAAATCATTCCATTTTTGAGTTATGAATCCCTCTTTCAATATTCAGACACTAGGTCATATCACACTGGACATTACAATAAGACTAATAGAATATTAGGACAGCATTTCTAACAATGAGATATACTGACCTGTAACCCCCCTAGAGAAGTGACATAAGCTCCCTTGCTGGAGACATTTGGGGACCAGAAAATGCAGGAACAATTCCACACTGTCAATTGTTGTGAATATAATTTCTATTGATTTTGAGAGAGCTATGACAATTTGTAGCAGCGGAGATCTGGTCCTCCAATTAGAGTTCTCCTCCGACTTTGTCCTATGCAATTCCATCGACATCAATGGGATTACATAGGGTGTAAATTTGACCCTGAGGCCACTGTAGCCTAAGAGGTATTTACATTACAGTAATTTATAAATAACCAATGTCTAATGAAGTGGTGTAAAGTACTTAATGCATTGTTTCATAAAGGTCTTTCAGTGGTTAAGAGGGCAAAACCCACTGGCACGTTTCTGGCAAACACAAATTTGGAGATGCAACAATGAAGCTTTCACTCACATCCAGAGGTTGTGAATTGCCTACATCTCTGCCTTGTCACCAGTAGTAGTTTTTAAAATGAGCAAAAAGATGTATTCTTTGAAAAAATAAATCAGTAGCTGAACAGAGATAGTGCACTATGCTTGAAGACACAGTTTAAGATAACCATGTTCCCGCAAATCCAAAAAATATTTTAACTGCTTATTTCTAGGAACTTCAAAACACACTACCAGCTACAAAAGAAAAAGCATTCATTTACTTTTCCATATTTAAAAGAAAAAATGTTCAGTGTAAACTTCAAGAGCTGTGAAGGGAGCGATATTTAAATAAACTATTAAAAACTCCACATTTTCAGGCAAAGAACCTTTCATTACACAAAGCCTATGTTTTGTATATTCTTTGCCACCACAGTTGATTTTGCAGCTGAGACTTCCATGGGACTACTCATGTGTAAAGATAAGGTAATAAGCATTTACAGGATTGGGGCCTAACCTTACTGAAGTGCTGTATATTAAGCAAATTGCTTTGGGATGCATGAGCAGAGTAGTCTTGTCTTCCTTTATGAACAGCACTGTGTACAGTTTTGTAGTATTCATAAAAAAAGTTCAAGAAGCAGATTAAGATAAACATGTACAAGAGTATGCCAGCAACAGCATTTTATCCTAACTAAGTGTAAAAACCACTGTGAGAATTCCAAACAACCACGAAAAAAATAAAGGTCACCATAC
Organism: Sternotherus odoratus; assembly: GCA_032164245.1. Classification (NCBI taxonomy): domain Eukaryota; kingdom Metazoa; phylum Chordata; order Testudines; family Kinosternidae; genus Sternotherus; species Sternotherus odoratus. The sequence continues at coordinate 61,092,693 of JAVMKO010000004.1, forward strand.
ACCAGTTGTTCATTTGGAGGAACAAAAAAGACAGATACCAGATGCTGATAAATTCTCACTTACTGAATTTATTAACCAGATGCAGAAATATGCTTGTTGCACTGCATGACCATGCATACTGAACAAGTGGTTCAATTCTGCTTTACTTTCCTTCCATGTTACATAATCCAAAGTACTTACATCATGCAAATACATAACAAGGTTTTAAATCCTCTTAAGTCATGCATGAAATTTAATAGCATAGTTATTTAGGTACTGAAAGTGAAAAGATAATAAGGAAATGAGATACATTTAAGAGCTAAACAAGACAGACATAAATCATGATTATGAGACAGAAATGTTTCTAGCATGAAGCTCATTAGATTTATAAACTACTATCACCACATCACTGTTTTTCTGTGCTAGGAACATAAATCCCTTATTTGAGACCTGGAGTGAAACAAGGGCCCTGAAAACAGGGAGAGAGCAGAAAGGAAGATCCATTCAATAGAGTTAAATACTGATGATAACACAGTAGAAGTTTGCTGTACTTGCCATATCGGCAGTCTATCTCAGTAGCAGCTGTAGTATGAAGTCATGAATAAGGAATCTTAAAAGTATAGAAATTATGCTTTTCTAAACTGGAAACATAAATAAGCAAATATTTACTGATATTAGCGCAAATAAAGCCAATGTTACTGTGTCAGGCTGTAGTAAATTGGTACCATATAATTTTTTGATGTTGTGTCAAGGTGGATGTAGCGGGGTGACCACCCGCTCCCCCCCCAAAAAGGGGCTGGGGCAGCCCCAGGAAGGGGTTTGTAGCAGCCCAGGACAGCGGTCGTGGCTGGGAGCCTGCTAGCAGGCTTAAGTGGGAAGCAGGCTCAGCTCTGTGGCCACGCCCCAAACATTCCAGGCTGTATAAAAGCCTGGGAGGCAGGAGCCAAGCAGTCAGTCTACTCTGTAGTTAGAGGGAGACAGGGCCTGGCGGCAGGGAGCTAGTAATAGAGTACCCGGACTGGCACAGGGCGTGGGCGAGGCAGCTGGGAGCTAAGGAGCGATTAAGCTCTAGTGTGGGCCCCAGCTTGCTGAGCCTAGGGAAGGCCCGGCCCATGGGGTACTGGGGGCTGCAAGGGGGCGGCCCAGGGCTAGTAATAGAAGCAGCAGGCCAACCCCTTCTTGCCGGTGATGAGTAGCCATGAGACTGCAGTCAGCCTCAGTAAACTGAGGCAAATGATGACAGGCAGTGGCGGTATCTGAGGCAAGTTGGGGATAGTGGGTGGTAGGTTCCCCCAGGGAGGGGAGACCCTAAGACCAGGGGGGTACTGCAGGGGTGCAGCACCCTAAACGAGGGGCTCCGGGGTCCGGGAGGGGCCCGGGGCCAGAGTGGAGAAGCGGGCGTCGGCCGGCAGAGAGCGCTCCGGAGGTAAAGAGCGGATTCCCCAGATGACCAGACGTGGGCGCCGCCGGGTGAGTGACCGACCTCCTTACAGTGAACATAATCCATATATTTTATTACATCATAATTGTTAAGAAATTCTCTCTTCAAAAAGACAGGCTGTAATCCTGCTGGCACTGAAATCAAATGGAAATGCTGTTAATTGCAATGTGAGAAGCATCTGGCACATACTATGTTCAAAATATTACAACAATCATTTTGGAAAGAAATTGTTATAAATCTATCTTGGATTCCTATAATAAACACATTATTGTTAGATCAGTTTTTCAGATGGATGCAAAATTGGTTTGGCTCCAGATCTGGCCCTTTCTTCTGATCAGCTGAGCCAATTTATATACCAGAAATACAGTTTAAAGGTTAGAGATGGATGTTTCTAATTATGGAGTTCTTAATTCATTATCCTTACAGGGGAAATAGCCATGTTACAACAGAATATTTTCTTTATGAATATTAATATTAGCAGTAATTGTATATGTTGAACATTGCAAATAAGAAAAATGAACTCCAATTTGTGAATAACTCCAGGTGCTACTCACACAATATGAGCTTATAGCTAAACTTAACCTACTACAATTTGTCCTTCTGAGTGCATCTGCACAGATGTTGACCGTGTGCCCTTATCTTTTATTGGGTAAATTCTCCCATTCTTAGACTGGGTCCAAGGTTCTAGTACCCTGTGTGTCAACTTGTGCTTGCCCAGCAGGACTGACCGAGTAGGATACTGTGATACATCACAGCTTTTGACAAACAGTGAATACAGTGACCCAAAACGGCCTCTTAAAACAAAGTATTGTTTACTCTTAAATTATCATTTCCTACTACTGTTAAGAGAAAATGGTGTTTTAGAACACTAATAACAGGTCCCAATGTTTGACTATCCTACACCAGAACCCAAACCTGTGAGAATCTAGATCTCAATCTATTCCCCTTAAGTCTCTCAGACAGCTGTTCTTGAGGAAACCCTTTTCAATTCAGTCAACGTTCTTTGTTCTCTCAACTGACAAACTTAAAGGCTGTGTTTACACTACACTTTATGCTGGTATAAATGTCGCCCAGAGGGGTGACTAAGCCACCCGCTCCCCCCAAGCTATATAATTTATACTAACCTAAAGCTGGCATGGACAGCACTGGTTGGCAGGAGAGCATCTCCCATAGGCATAGCTACCTCTGCTCACAGGAACTGAAATAATTAAGTTGATGGGCGAGCCCTCTCCCTTCGGCTTAGAGTGTCTGCAGTAGCAGCACTACAGCGGCGGAGCTGGATCAGTTCAGCTGTACCACTCTACGCTCTGTAGTGTTGCCATCGCCCTGGATCTGCTGTCCTAAACCAGTTTGGTGAATTCCCTGAGTGGAGGAGGGAGAGTATGTCAAGCCAACCTCCTTCTGGGTTTGTTTGTTTTTTTAATTTTATTTATTTAAACAACTCTCTTCCACACCCGCAAGTGTTTGCTGAAGCAGTTTTTTGAATAATTCTTTTGCCTTCCTGCTTGTTTTTTCCTACAGCCTGCTATTAAATAAACCAACATTTCAGACAGACCTATTACATTCAGTAATTTTTACAAAGCTGCTCTAAAGCCAGCACGCATGGTATATGGCTAAACTCCAAATTTCCTTGATTTTGAGACTTAAACCAGATTCACTGAACCCAATTCTGCTTTGAAATATGCAGACAACTTGAACTGGATGGCATGCAGCACCCGCTATCATAACTGGATAAATATTTCAAACAATTGCTACTTTTTGTCATTTAATTTACTTAGATGTTAGATGCAACAGTTTTATTAAAAACCGATAAAAAGGAAAATTAAACTGCATTTGTATGTATGAGAATAGATACAATAGACTGATTTTTAATTGAAACCACATTAGATATGGCTAGCCAGCATAATCATCTTTTCAATAATGAGTATTTGTAATCTATAGAAGTCCATAAATATTCTCTAAACTACCAAAAAAATGTTTTTTATTCCAATAAAAAGTCTAATGCTTGTACATTGATTTCCCTTGGTTCAAGACTGTGATTCTCGATGTATATCATATTACAACTTGGTAAATTTTTTACAGCTGTTATAAATGCAATTAACAGAGGTAGTCTAAGATCCTCAATTCTAGTAGATCACTCTCATAATGGATATTGATATAAATGACTAACTTCGTAACATCATAAAAATTAAGTTTGCAGAGTTCATATTGGAGCCCAAGGCATGAAATCCACTCCACACACACAAAGCATGTATAGAAGGATGCACATTTGAAATTACCACCCATATGGACAAGCACTTGAAGAAGAAACAAGATGTATTTAGAATCTAAGCAGGTGGAGAACAACTTCTAAACTCAGAGTCAAAGTGAGGCTCTGATGAATAATCCCATCTTCACATCCAGTGGATTATTTTTCCTGTTCATGGGCTGAAAGAGCAGTCAACACTTTAGCACTAAATGCAGACCTGCATCTTCTCCCTAAAATTACCTTGTATGCTGGCATCACCTAAGCTGGTGCAGAGCTACCAGTTCCTTGTGCAGCAACTGACCCAGAGCCCATGTGTGGTATCTCTCCACATCAGGGATGAAAGCTGTCCCCAAACAGGGTATCTTCAGGTCATATGTACACCCTGAGAAAAGCATTTGTCAAAGGATAAACTCAATGTTTAGTGATCTTTCTTAAAGAAAAGTTTCTCATTTAAAATATTTAAGCATTTCCTGAGGAAAAACAAAAACACATGTTCTACAAAATGTGACAAAGAGTGGCTATAATTTCTTTATTTTCTGTACTGAGCTATATTATTTTATTATAATTTGGTATGTATGCACTGGAAACCTTGGATTTTGATCAGCTTAATAAAACTGAAATCTCACTAAATATGGTTTAGAAGTAGCTGGGTCTCAAACGATGACCACCACCACCAAAAAATGTAAACTTTGAGTTTCTACTTTTCAGTGCATGTAGAATATCAATCAATATGTTCAGTCAAATCTATTAACAGAAACATTTGGGAAAGACAACATATGTAAATATTTTCTTACGGTAGGTCTAGGGACCATAGACAATAACATTTCCTCTTTTCTTTCTGATATTTTGTGTTCCCTTTTGTGTGCATCTTACATATAGGCTGGCAGAATTCAACTTTAAATATTATCCATCAAAATTATTTTAAGCATCTTTCCCATTTTTATTGATTAAATATTCACTCGAGGAAAATGGACATTGAAATATAAAAAGTTAAAGCTTTAACTGTTAACACAAATTGGCAACATCTCATCTCAAAACATAAGTAGTAAATATCCTTAAATCAGTCTCTAATAAGTTCTTGCATTTTTTTAATTTTCCTATCTGTTCATTTCAATCACATTTCAACCACTATCAATGGAAATCATTTTAGTTTATGGACATTCCGGTAAACAAAGAGTCTTTTAGCCAGGCGGGGTATTACCCTGTGCAAGCCGCAGAACAAGTTTGGGAACCCCTGCAATAGAGGACTAAAGTATTAAATATATTACTTTTCCTGAATCCTATAGGAAGTGAAAGGGCATGTAATTCTCTAAAGCACCGTGAAACAGATTAAAAAATGCTCTATAAATTAGTACATAATATTTAACATACTAATGACACAAAGGATGATCTCAGGGTAAAACACTAGGGTGGAAATGGAGAGCTATTCCAGTTCTAGGCTCCTCTACAGACTGTGTGTGACCTACACAAGTCATTTGACATTTCTCTACCTCAGTTTCCCACCTGTACAATAGTCTCTGCCACCCGCTGCCCATCTTGTCCTTTCAGATAATAAGATCATAGGGGCAGGTACCCATAGACTCAGACTAAGATCATGATGGTCCCTTCTGACCATTTAATTTGACCTCCTGCCACAGAATCTCAACCACCCACTCATGTAATAGACCCATAACCTCTCGCTGAGTTACTGAAGTCCTCAAATCACCATCATTTAAAGACTTCAAGTTACAAAGAATCCATTATTTACACTAGTTTAAACCTGCAAGTTTAAACCATGCCCCAGGTTGCAGAGGAAGACAAAATCCCACAGGGTCTCTGCCAATCTGACCTGTGGTGAAAATTCCGCTCGGACGCCAAATATAGAAATTGGTTAGACCCTGAGCATGTGGGCAAGATCCACCAGACGGGCACCTGGGAAAGAATTCTCTGTAGTAATTCAGAACCCTCCCCAACTAGTGTTCCATCACCAGCCATGGAGATATTTGCTGCTAGCAGTTGCAGATCAGCTACACACCATTATAGGCAGTCTCATCATATGATCCCCTCCATAAACTTATCAAGCTCAGTCTTGAAGCCAGTTTCTTCTCCCACTGATCCAGGTGACAGGGTCGGGACTCACCACCACAGTGTCTCCTGATGTTCAGTCTTGGAATTAGCTCTTATCAGTCCTGGAGCGCCTTCTGCCAGTAGTGTCCCATCAGTCATCTGCTTTGTGCTGGTATCCAAACCCCCATTGCTCCCCAGTTGGCAGCGTCCGCTTCAGCACACTGCCCTCTGGCACTGCCCCCTAGTCCACGCTCACCCCTTTCCGGGGGATGAGGGTTAACCACTCCCGCTGTGGCACCCAACCACAACCCTCAGTCTAGCCCCTCTCATCAAGGGCTGGTTGCAATCTCTTCTGGCCACTCCTCCACAACCACGTGTGGTACAAGGGGGAAGCCCAGGCCCACCTACTACTCTGGTCCCCGACCACCCAAGGACCATCTAGTGGCAGCAGAGCTGCCCTCCTTCACTCCCCTTGTCCAATCGCTATCCCTGGGCCGCTTCCCCTACCGCCCCTTGCACCTTCTGGGCCCTTCTCCTCAGGGCCCGCAGCTTGGCAGGTGTAGGCTGGAGCCGACTTCTGTTCCCCTGAGCCTGCCCAGCACTGCGCTGTCCAAGGTGCCTGTCTCCTCAGCTCAGGAGACAGTCCTTCTCCCTTCACAGGTCAGGGAGAGACTGCCTGTTGCTCTGCTAGGCAGCCCTTATATAGGGCCCAGCCTGGCCCTGATTGGCTCCTCATAGGCCCTTTGTGATTAGCTGCCAGCCTACGCTGCTTCTCTAGCTTGACCTACTCCAATCGCTCATGGGATGGGACACCTGCCCCACCACACTCCCCTTGGAAGGCTGTTCCAGAATTTCACTCCTCTGATGTTCTTGTGTCCACACTGACACTTAACTAACTCCTCTCCCTCCCTGATGTTTCACGCTGATGTATTTAGAGAGAGCAATCATATCTTCCCTCAGCATTCTTTTAATTAGACAAGCCAAGTTCCTTGAGTCTCCTCTGTTTTCCATTCCTCAGATCATCCTAGTAGCCCTTCTTTGTACCTATTCCAGTTTAAAATAATCTTTTTTTAAATATGGGAGACCAGTATTCCAGATGAAGTCTCACCAGTGCTTTGTATAGTTATACCAATACTTCCCTCTCTCTGCTGGAAAAACCAACTATTGATAAGAAATCTTCAGATCTGAATATCTAAGTACAGAAACTGCAGAAGAGATATTCCAGAGAATCCAAGGTTGTGTACCATCATGTTTCAATCATTAAAAACCAGTGCCAACACCTGTTTTATTATAGAAATACTGTGTGTATGTGTGAAATAATGCCACAACTCTCTTGCTGTCAGCTTTAAGTTATGTCTCTCTAACACACACACACACCTTACCACCAACAGTAGAAGAATCCCATCACTAATTTTGAAAATGCTTCTAATTAAGAAGGTTGACAAAAAAGAAAAAGAAAACCAAACAATTTAGGAACCGATCTAACTTGCATTGAAATCAACTGAAAAATTCCCATTAACTTCAATCGAAGTTTGATCAGGCCTATATCAAAAAGCAGTTTTAAAAATGCATGCGCTGTGTCCCAAAGCTTCCCACTGCATCTCTGTGCAGTGAGGAGCCAGCACCCAAAAAATGAAGCAGGGCATGGTATAGGTGAGTGCTGCCTTTGTGGCCTGCAGCTCCTTCCCCCAAAATCTGCATGTTTCCCAGTTCTGTGGATACTGGAGGTGGCAGGCTGGTGGTTGACACATCAATGAAGCTCCAGCAGATTCAGTATTATCTACAGAAGTTACAGTATTGCCATTTCACAGTTTGGAATCTTCTTAAATGGGAGTAGCTGGGGACCTTAGGCAAAGATTGATTTATTTGTTTAGTTTTTCGGTGGGGAGGAAGGTTATTGGGAAAGGCCCATTAAATAGCTAATCAATATTCCCATCCATTCTAATGTGTATAGTTATGACCCATCTTTCCTTCTCATTATACAACACTAGCATAAGTGCCCGGCGCTGCTCGGGTCAGTCGGAGGTGGGGAGGTGGCAGACAGCTGACACCCCCTGACCAACCCCAACACCCACCCCTCACCCCTCACCCACCCCGATACCTTCCCACCCCCCCAAGCAAACCCAACACCCCCACCTCACCCCCCGACCAAACCCGACACCCCCACCTCACTTACCGTCCCACCAAACCCAATTCAGATCCGTCGCAGGTGGGGAGGGGGCCCAGAGCCGAGGGATTCCGGGGACCTTCGCAGGTGGGGGGCGGCACAGAGCTGAGTGATCTCCGGGGTTCCGTTGGGAGGGGGGAGGGGCAGTGAGCTGAGTGATCTCCGGAGTTCCGTTGGGAGGAGGGAGGGGCAGTGAGCTGAGTGATCTCCAGGGTTCCGTTGGGAGGGGGGAGGGGCAGTGAGCTGAGTGATCTCCGGGGTTCCGTTGGGAGGGGGGAGGGGCAGTGAGCTGAGTGATCTCCGGGGTTCCGTTGGGAGGGGCAGTGAGCTGAGTGATCTCCGGGGTTCCGTTGGGAGGGGGGAGGGGCAGTGAGCTGAGTCATCTCCGGGGTTCTGTTGGGAGGGGGGAGGGGCAGAGAACTGAGGGATCTCCGGGGTTCCGTTGGAGGAGGGAGGGGTGAGCTGAGCGAGTGAGGTGTCTGTTGGAGGGGGGTATTATGACATCCTCACCACCTAACCGCCCAGCCGATGTGATTGGCCCTGAAAGACTTTCACCCCTGGGGGGCGTCAGAGGTGAGATCCGAAAATTTTTCGACCCTTGCCAGCATCTAGACCCCAAGACCCCTCACTGTACCAAATTTCAAGTCTCTGGCTCAAACGGTGCGGGAGGACTTCGCAGTCATACGTACGTACATACATACATACACCACTTGACTTTTATATATATACTAGCATAAGTGCCCGGCGCTGCTCGGGTCAGTCGGAGGTGGGGAGGGGGCAGACAGCTGACACCCCCTGACCAACCCCAACACCCCCCGGCTCACCCCCCGACCAAACCCGACACCCCCACCTGACCGCCCAAGCAAACCCGACACTCCCACCTCACCCCCCGACCGAACCCGACAACCCCACCTCACTGACTGTCCCACCAAACCCAACTCGGATCCATCGCAGGTGGGGGGGGCACAGAGCTGATGGAGTCCGGGGTTCCATTGGGAGGGGGGAGGGGCAGAGAACGGAGGGATCTCCGGGGTTCCGTTGGGGAGGGGGGAGGGGCAGAGAACTGAGGGATCTCCGGGGTTCCGTTGGAGGAGGGAGGGGTGAGCTGAGCGAGTGAGGTGTCTGTTGGAGGGGGGTATTATGACATCATCACCACCTAACCGCCCAGCTGATGTGATTGGCCCTGAAAGACTTTCACCCCTGGGGGGCGTCAGAGGTGAGATCCGAAAATTTTTCGACCCTTACCAGCATCTAGACCCCAAGACCCCTCACTGTACCAAATTTCAAGTCTCTGACTCAAACGGTGCGGAAGGAGTTCGCTGTCATACGTACATACATACATACATACATCACTTGACTTTTATATATATAGATAGATTAATGTTCCATCACATACAAATGATGGGGCATGATGGGCTGGGAGAAGCAGTCAATCACATAAGTTCATAACTTTTTAAAAAAAGACTGAAGCAGTATTTAACCATAAATGTGTTTGTTTTTACCGTTTTAAAATCACAGTATCAGAACCACATCAAAAGTATTTCAAGAGTGAAACACGAGCCAAAATGGAATTTAAATATAATATTCCTGTTAAGTTTAATTTTATAGTAAGAAGAATGCATTCACATTTTTCTATTATGATGACCTCTTCTGCTCAAATACCTCAGCTTCCTGTTAAGTCTTTGATCTGTAAGAGGATTCCTGAAATGAAGTCATTATACTCTATTTGAGCTCCATCACAATTTACCCTTATAATAAAGAATTCTTATTGAAAAAGATGTTTAACATAAAGCTTAGAAACACTTGGCGTCTGAAGATAATTTGTCACTAATAAGGCCACAGCATTTTTGCAGTTCTGGTTCAGATTAATAAGGTAAAGCATTTAACTTCAATTTTATAAAAATGAATTATTTTCCTTTTATTGAGACTAAACCATAGGCCCCAATATCACAAAGCACTTAAGCTCATGCTTAACTTTAGGCATTTACAGAAAGGAGGTAAACTTAAGTAAAGCTCTTAAGCACATTCATAGACACTTGGCTGAATTAGAGCCATAATGAATTCAAATGTTAGTATTTTAAATGCATGACAAGAAAGAGGCCCCAATACTGCAAAGGTTTACATACATGCTAATTTTATGCACTGCTAGTTATGACATAATTCAAGGCAACTACATCTGTGCTTCCCCCCTATGGTCCACCAAGGGCAGCCACTGTAGACTCCTGGTTCCTCAACGGTCATCTTCCTTGGGTGGAGACCCACATCTCTCCCCTTCCTGAGTGATTTTTACAGGCTGCACAGTTCCTTCCTATGCTGGGATATTCCCAGCCAGCCAGCATGTGCTAAGATTATGTCAAAGAAATCACGGAAACAGTGACTTTCAGAGACCTTTCTGACATTTTCTGCTTTAGCCCCAGGGCATTGGAGCGGTCAGCCACCGTAGGCAGGCCCTGCAGCTCCGACCAGCTGAAGTCAGTCAGTGAGGAGACCTCAGTGCCCTCAACCACCATGGGCGGAAGGGGACTCTGGAGCCACAATTATTTTTAGTAAAAGTCAAAAAGGGGTCACTGGCTTCTGTGAATTTTTGTTAGTGCCCATGACCTGTCCGTGACTTTTACTAAAAGTAACAGAGACAAAATCTTAGCCTTATTTATGAATAGTGAGATTGCCAGCAGTTACCACCCAGCTCTTTAGAAGCAAGCCATTTATTCTTAAGGTGAAAGTACTGCAGAAAAAACATCACACACACTAAAAAGGTCCTATGAGTGCTAAAAACTTACCAAAAGTCACCCATCAACTTTACAGGTTGAAGTCCTTCCAATCTTTCCCAGGAAAGATTGAAACCCTGCCTTGGACAGAAGATCATATCCATTGTAGATCAGAAAGCAGGCCCCGAGTCAGTTTAAACTCAGGCTATTTACCCAAAACATCCTGTCCTTTTTTCATTGTCTCTAGATAATCCACTCTGAGCCAGTATATGTTAGTCTTTCCAGGTGGTTGTACTTCTCAGGAAGTATTTTTAAGGGAATACTCAGTGTGTCAAAATAAGCAACTCTCTGTGCAGTTTTGGGGCTTTAGCCAGTACCAACAATAATAATCATCAATAAGCTTATTTGAATCTTCTTTACATAATCTTTTTAATATCATAAAAGTTATTTTGTTGAAGAAATTCTAATTCAGTGGATAATGTACTGGGGGGGGGAGGGGGAGAACCTCAGGAGACTTGGATTCCATTCTCAGCTTTGACACTGAACTGCTGCATGATCTTGAGAAACACACATTGCCTCTCTCTGTCTGTTTTACCTCCCAACCTTTGTCTATCAGGTCTATTTAGACTGTAAACCTTTTGAGGCAAGAACTATATCTTACTATATGTTGGTACAGTGTATAGCACAATCTCTATTGGGGCCTCTAGGCTCTACTGTAATACACAAATAATATTTTATTTTAGTAGTCAATATTTACACCACTCTGATAAAGTAACAAAAAATACAAATTTTAGAAGGGTTAGACTTCTTAGTTCTTGGCAGTCACTACGCTTTCCAATACTGTGTGTGCTGAATAAAACACACATACGCATACAAACATATACAGCGAGAAGCTTCAAACATTTGCCAAAATAAAAATTTTTCCACACTGAAAATATTTCTCTTTAAAGATATATATCCATAACCTGCTGACTGACATGTATTTCTCTCTTTTTTTTATTGCACTCAAATAAAGACATAGCTCAATAAGTTTTGACTGCAACAAGGAAATCTCCATTACCAAGAAAACAAATTTGAGTCAGAGTATAATTTATGCCACCTTTTTGCTGCCATTTGCTTGTTTTAGACTTTAGCGAATATCATTCCATTAAGCTGAAAACCTTTGCCATTTTAGTACTCTTACACAAAAGTCAGATCAACACAAATTCTGTAGAAATACTTTTGCTTCTAGTACAAAAATTCTTGAGAGAGATGTAAAGTTATCAGAATGTTTGAAGACATGTAAAATGCATCTGCACAGCACTTAAGATACAAAATACAGTTCCTCTGAAAAAGACAAATGCAAAGCAACAAAGCACTCATAATACAAACACTAGAGTTAGACTTACTGGTCCACCAGACACTCTCAATTAGGCAGCAGAACACACACACACACACACACACACACACACACACACACACACCTCGAGGCTTTAGCCCTGGAACTCCAGGCTTTAGCCAGAGGGAGTTCAGAGTTATGGATCATTTCAGAGTTACAGACAACCTCTATTCCCGAGGTATCCATAACTCTGAGGTTCTACTGTATGTAGATAAAACTAGACAAAACAGACTGACTCAATGTGATTTCACAAAGGGGTGCTCAAAGATCTGAGGATAAAAGAAAATCTATGCCAGAAATAGAAAGAGAGAAAAGCAAGAACACTCAATCATAATCAGCGTATCCAATTCTCCCCATTTTATTGCAAGTTTTGTGATATTAGGATGCTCCATTGTTTAGGGTTTTGTTATTACATGAGAATTTCAGCTTTCACTAAATAAAAAAAGTAAGTTTAACGATCATGGCTGCAGAGAAAAACTTGATAACTTGAACCCTAAAGGCTCCAATAGCAGAAGCCAAATAAAAAGAACAGCTATATATATAAAAGTCAAATGGTGTATGTATGTATGTGTGCGTGTATGTATGTATGCGCGGATGTATGTTTACTCCTTCCACACCGTTTGAGCTAGAGACTTGAAATTTGGTACAATTAGAGGTCTTGGGGTCCTAATGACCGTAAGAGTCAAATTTTTCAAATCTCACCTCTGACGCCCCCCAGGGGTGAAATTCTTTAAAGGCCAATCACATCAGCTGGGCAGCTGCTGTTCTCTGTGACATAGTTATGATGTCATAATACCCCCTCCAACGGAACCCTGGAATCCCTCAGCTCTCTCCCCCCTCTGACAGAACCCCGGAATCCCTCAGCTCTCTGCCCCCTCCCCACCTCTGACGGACCCAAGTTGTGTTTGGTCGGAGGGTAAGTGAGGTAGGGGTGTCGGGTTTGGTTGGAGGGTAATTGAGGTAGGGGTGTCGGGTTATTTGGGGGGGTGAGGTAGGGGTGTCGGGTTTGGTTGGGGGTAAGTGAAGTGCGGGTGTCGGGTTTGTTTGTGGTGGTAGGAAGGAGTGTCAGGTTTGGTTGGGGGGGGGGGAAGTGAGGTGGGTGTGTCAGGTTTGGTCTACGGGGGTGAGGTGTGGGTGTTGGTCAGGGGGTGTTGGGGTTGGTAGGGGGGAGACGTAGGGGTGTTGGGTTTGGGTGGGGGGGTGAAAATGTGAGTCGGGGTTGGTCAAGGGGTAAGTGAGGTGGGGCTGTCAGGTTTGCTTTCTGCCCCCATCCAACGGACCCCGCACTCGCTCAGCTGTCTTCCCCCTCCCCACCTCCGACTGACCCAAGCAACGCCGGGTATTTTTGCTAGTTATTTATAAAAACTTATTTTCACACCAATCATGATATTTTTTAGGCCTGGTGTATGATTTTTGAACACTTGTGGATGGCAATACTGAAGGTTTGCAGGGATAAGATTAAGATAATGTTATTTTGCTTGTTGGCAATCCAATGGAGTTAAATTTGTACAAAGGTTCTTTTAAGTATTTCAAGAGAAAAAGTACTGGGCAAAAAGTAGGTCCATTAATGAATGAGAAAGCAGATAATAGTCATGACAGAAAAAAAGGCCACGATATGATCTTTTAAAAATCTATCTTCAATAAGAAAGGTATGGAAAATAATTTAGAGTTGAATACCAAAAGGCAGATTCTATAACAAAATCAGCTTTGTAAAGATGGACATATACAATTCAGGTTGTCCAAATGCTCTGAGTACTGGGATATTAGGGGAATAGAGGTTTTAATCATGTTCCCTGATTTTTACATATCCTCCACTTTCCAGAGATTTCCTAAGATCTTAGGAAAATGGATCAACATCATCTATGTTTTGCATCACTTGTAGGCAGACTTTACATTGGCTGTTAAAACAAACCAACCCCTCCAAAAAGCCTTCCATGGTCACGTGTGTGTGTGCATGCATGTGTGCGCAACCTCTAACAATTTGATTGTGTTAATCTTTTATTTTCTCTTACAGGTCATGATAAAAGAATTTTCTGGCAGAAATTTTTAATCTTAAATGTGTGATTTTTATATTCTCTTGAAGCACACATGTATCTCCCATTAAAGTTAATCAGAGCTATACACATACAGCAGCTAACACAAAGCCCATTGAAGTCAATGGTAGATTTCCACTAACTTAGGCCTGGTCTACACTACACAGTCAAGTCAAATTTATCCACGTTAAATCGATCCTTCCACTTTGCCGTCCTCTCTACGATGCTATTTAGGTCTACCTAAAAGGGTCTTTAAATCGATTTCCAAACTCCTACCTGACAAGGGGAGTAGCACGGAAATCGATTTCTGGTCAAACTAGCATTAATGAGGACGCAATTTGACGTTACCAGTCTCTGGGAGCTATCCCGGAGTGCTCCAGGGTGACCGCTCCAGACAGACCTCTGAACGCAGATGCAGTGGGCAGTTAGACAGGAGTCCTGGGGACTTTTGAATCTTACTTCCTCTTTGGCCAGCATGACGAGATCTCCTGCACAGCTCACCCAAATACCAGAAAAGATGGCACTCCCACAGTTGTGACTTGTTGTGTGTTCCTGTCTGCCCCTTGCCTGGTGCCTATGCCCCCCCCCCCCCCCTCCAGTGATACATTTGCAGCAATCCCCCCATTTCTGTGACCCCTGCCATAAAACTAGTTGTCAAGGCTTCTCTGATTCGTGCTGTATCGGGGGGACCCTTCTAACCGCCCTGGTGTCTGGCTACACGTAATCAGCGGCCAGGCAGTCTGCCTCAACCTCCCACCCCGCCAAAAACGTCTCTCCCTTGCTCTTACAAAGACTGTGAAGCACACAGCAAGCTGCAATAACGATGGGAATATTTCTGGCTCTGAGAGCTGAACAGGTCAGTAAACTACATTTGGGGAGGTCTGTTTCCATGTCCTCCTCACTCTTACAACCGCCCTGCCTTCGTGCTCTCGCACGGGTTCTCTCTTTCTGCATACATTGCACGATAATTCGTGAGCTGTTAATGCCTGTAACTGCTGCGATGAGCTGAGCAGGCTCCATGCCTGCACTACTATGACATCTGCACAGGCAGTCCAGGGAAAAGGGCAGAGCTGGTAGAGGAAGCGTTCGACTAAGGAAGAAAGGAGAAAGATGTCACTCGGTGGGAGAAGAGATGCCACTTAAGTGTGGCAGTTTCTGCAGCTCTCGCTAACGTACTTTTTACGAGTGCCTGGAGCACAGCAGAATAGCAGCTACAGGGCAATTGATGCTGATGCCACCAGACTAGATATTCTGGCCTAACAACAGGAGGACTTCGGAGGTAAACACCTCCGGGCAATCCATGTAAAAAGGCAGAGCTGGCAGGGGAAGCGTTCGACTGAAGAAGAAAGGAGGAAGACAAGATAAGAGATGCCACTCAGCAGGAGTGGCCGAAGCCACCAGACTTTACGTACTTTTTATGAGTGCCTGGAGTACAGCAGGATAGCCGGTGACTTGAGATCAGAGTTCTAGTGGGAGCGGTGGCTGGCTTACCACCGCTCTGTCTGTCAAAAGCAGTATGGCATCTGCAGGCCCGAAATGCGTGAAATGGCTGTCTGCTGCACCTTGCACGGAGCTACGGGTGAGTGATGGGAAGCGCGAACGAAAAATCTTTTAGACTGTTTTTGCCCCCGTCATGCAATGCCAGCATTACCCAGAATTCCAAGGGGCCACAGGGACTGCGGGCACTATGGGATACTTACCCACAGTGCACCGCTCTTAGAGCCAATGCTAGCCGCAGAACTATGAATGTGATCTGCTGAATTAGCCCACTTACTGGGGTCACACACAATCGAATGAATACTATCGGCTTTCTTAATTCAAACTCTAGAAAGTCGACGTTAGCTCGTAGTGTAGACAAGGCCTTTAGTAGGTGTTTTATTAGGCAAGAATCCCAGAATCTCTATGTATTAAACCGATATATAGAGATCAAAAGGTGTACATTTAGACATACTGCATATTTACATAAATCTTTTTACTATAATTCTGAAAGTATACATTAGTTGTGACCCAAAGCCAAAACACTCACATCTGCATACTTAACATTAGGCACCATTAGTGGCCTGATATTCAGAGATTCGTGACTTTCATTGGCAACTGCAGGATCAGGGAATATGAGCATATTTCTTCAGTTATGTATCTAGGTCCTCATATGGCACTCATGATCATGGCATCTAAGTGCCTGAAGACACCAGCTCATTTCCATATTGTGATCCTTGTCCAAGCAGCTGAACTTACTGAACTTTCCCAAAAATTACACAATTGGTTAATTATAGAGGGCAGGGAGCAACTTCATAGTTCAAGATGCATTGTGGTTTCTGTTTAAAGCCAATTTTTCAGATATAATATACAGAATAGGCCAATATATGAATTTCTGAGGTCTTGAAATTACCCTTTACAAGATCAGAATCACAGATTCAAACCACATTTTTATGTTCTTTCCTTTGAATCTGTGAATCCCATCTGAGACTAGACAGCTTAAGGGAAATTCCCTTTTCCTCAATTTTTCTAACTGTACATAAAAGAAGGATTTTTGCTTTTTTTCCATTTGTCAATATATGGCTACACATTCAAACATATATTCCTTATTCATTAACATGATATTACGCTGAAGTCATGCCCAGGCAGTTAAGTACCATTTTAAATGGACATTAATTTGTACAGTATTTAAATTTGCTTATATGATATTAATCCTGCTGCAGTTAGTTGGTACATAGTATTAAAGAATTAAGAATAAAATTTTCAGAAGGGAAAGTCAGTGAGGATTTAGGATTCCAAGTCACTTAGGCCATTCTGAAATTTTTAACCTAATATTAATTTAAAGGTTAAAAATATCTACCAAGACAATACTACTCTATTTTAGCCTATAAGATACATGGCTTTACACTAGGTCTCGATTTATGATGTCACTATTAAAATATCACACTTTACAGTATGTGTGTGAAATATTTTGCAGTTTATATATTTTTACAAAAAAGTACAAGGAACATGGACATCTTGTTGTTTACTATTCATGCAAATAAAAAAATGTTTTTGTGAGCCAAATTCCTGTGGTCGTTAACAGTGCTGCATGCAGACAAAATAACTAAAGAAAGGAAAAATATTTAAATTGAATTGAATAAAAAAAAATTGTGCTGAATCACAGCAGTCTGCTCATGTTTTCTCCTGGCCAACATCTCAGTCTACAAGTGAATATCCCTTGCAGAGGAAGTTGTGGATGCTTTGTGCTGCTGCAACCCCCTCCATCTGGAAGGTTAGATTCTAGGTCCTGCTCTGGCCTCTTCTATAGGCTGCTTAAGTGGGGTACAGATACCATAAAGGAGCCACAATGGCATTAGGGAGAATGCTGCTGGCCTAGCAGCAGATAGGGCTGATTCTGGCACTTTTGCACGTTCCTTCCCTCGACCTTCCCCAACCTCCCTCACAGTTTAGGTGCATGCTAAAGATGGGAGGAGCAGTGACCAGAACAGCTACAGCTATTCTGGTGCTCTAACTTGCACTGTACGCCACACCAACATCCAAAGCAGGCAGAGTACAAAGTTTAAACTTTAAAGTCATCTTTCCACAGGCTGCATCTTCTGTTCTGTTTCTGTAACATCACATGCTTAATTGTTTGCAGGATGGAGGCCTTATTGGATAAAGTTCCTAATCCATTTGCTCCAGCAGTGTTGCCAGCCTTGACTCTCCCTTTATCTTATTTAAAAAATAAATAAAATAAAAAAATCAACAGCTCTACTCTTTTTAATGAGGGAGATCCTTTTGCATAGAATGCCTGCCCTACCTCATTTAAATCTACACAATAACTCAGTCGAGAGCATCCAATATTGAATGTCTTTATCTTTTAGTTTTTATATATGTTTAAAAACTTCAAAATATTAACTCATTTAATTGACTCTATTCAATAGAAAAGTTACATTTAACTTTTCTAACATTACACATTAAGGGGTAGACCTGTGATTTAAAACTACGTTTTCTGACTGCTAGTCCCGTGCTCAGTTTACTAACTGTCCCTTCAGTAAAAAATTATTTGCAAAATACAGTACCAACATGGTTTGTCTTCTGCTTCTGTGAGAGAAGTAAAATTTGCAGATGACATGAAGTTGGGGGTGAGAGGGTTGCCAGCAATTTGGAGGATAGAACCATAATTCAAAGGGATCTTGATAAATTGGAAAAGTGGACTATAGGCAACAAAATGAAATTCAGCAGAAACAAATGTAAGGTGCTGCATTTAAGGATGAAAAACTAAATGCACAAATACAGAATGGGGGGATAACTGGCCTGGCAGTAGCACTGATAAGAAAGATGTGGGAGTTGTGGTGGATCACAACCTCATCATGAGTCAGCAATATGATTCTGTTGCAAAAACAAAAATAGGATTTTTAGATTGCATTGATAGGGACATAGCATGCAAGTCGCAGAAGGTGAGAGTGCCCCTCTACTCAGTGCTGTTTAGGCCTCAGTTGAAGTGATGTCCAATTTTGGTGACCAACGTATAGGAAGGTTATGGAGAAACTGGAAAGGATCCAGAGGGCAAGCAATAAAGATGATCAGAGGGCTGAAATGCAAGCCATACGAGGAAAGGCTAAAGGAACTGGGTCTTTAAAAGAGGAGATTGAGGGAAGACATGATAGCAGTCTTCAAATACTGGAAAGACTACCATAAAAAAGATGGCAAAAAGTTGTTCTCTCTTGCCGCAGAGGGCAGGAAAAGAGGCAATGTGTTCAAACCACAGCATACCAGATTTAGATTAAATTTAGGGGAAAACTTCCCAACTGTAGGAACAGTAGGACAATAAAGCAGACAGCCTAGGGATGTTTTGGAAACTCTTCCACTTGGAAGACTTCACGGCTGGCACTGGCTCAGGGGCTAGGGATTGAGGGTGCGGGGGGTTCTTACCTTGGAGTGGAGGGCTTTGAAAATTACTTAGCACACACGGTCTATAGCAGTGGAACTCAAACCTTTTTACTGGCGACTCCCTTCACATCACAAATCTGAGTGCAATTTCCCCTTCCCTCTCTCCCCCCCCCCCCCAAAATAAGTTAAACACACATTTAAAATATATTTAACACCATTATAAATGCTGGAGGCAGGTGGGGTTTTGGGTGGAGGTTGACAGCTTATGACCCCCAACGTAATGACCTCGTGACTCCTGAGAGGTGTGCATGAGGTCAGATTAGATGATGTAATCCTCCTTTAAGGCCTTAGAGTACATTACTCTAACTTAGTTACTATTTTAAAGCTTTTCTCTGCAAATGTGAGGGTTTGAAACCTACATTGTTCTTGGGTTTTTTAAAAGGAAAGATGAGATTTTTGTGTAATCAATTAACTGCAGGAGCCAGGGCTTTAAGTAAAACTAGGGGCCATTCAATGAAATTGGCGTGCAGCAGGTTTAAAACAAATAAAAGGAAGTTCTTCTTCACACAGCGCATAGTCAACCTGTGGAACTCCTTACCTGTGGAGGCTGTGAAGGCTAGGACTATAACAGGGTTTAAAAGAGAGCTGGATAAATTCATGGAGGCTAAGTCCATAAATGGCTATTAGCCGGGATGGGTAATGAATGGTGTCCCTAGCCTCTGTCTGTCAGAGGGGGGTGATGGATGGCAGGAGAGAGATCGCTCGATCATACCTGTTAGGTTCACTCACTCCGGGGCACCTGGCATTGGCCACTGTCGGTAGACAGGATGCTGGGCTAGATGGACCTTTGGTCTGACCCAGTATGGCCGTTCTTATGTTCTTATGTACTATTTTGAGACTTTAAGATAAAATCACAAGAGTTGGCAACATTAATAACAGTAAAATGGGTCAGTTATTTTTGCAGTGAAGTCCAGAACACAAGAGCATAAAAGACAGTACACTATACTTTAGTTTTTAAAATTATAAAAAAAATGTTTTCTGAATCTAAACGTTCTTCTCAAATTCAGAACAATCCAGATTACAATTAAAAATACATTATCCATTATTTTTGTGATTTGTTCTGTGTTAAAGACACAATAAAACTTTTTAAAAAAAAACAAACCCCAAACCCATAGCTTTTTAGTCAGTGAGGGCCAAATTCTCTTCCCACTCACTTGTCTTCCATTGAATTAATCTGGATATACAATAGTCACTTCATATTTACATTACAGTGAAAACAGAATTTGGTCCTTAATGTCTACATATACATTTCACATTCTGTTGACTTAGAGTGCTGAATGTGTAGCAGACACTCACAACACATCTGAAAGGAAGCTATTGCTCTTTATTTTAGAGTAACGATCAAGGGCCTGATCCTGTTGCAACAGAGAATTGGATTAAGTATAGTAAATCCAGTTGGGGTTGCAGGGTTGGGTCTCCAATTTTGAGCTACTTAGTTTTCAAACTGGGTTGACCATCTTTAAGGTTACCAGTCACTCCAGTATCATAGGAACACTCAATTAACCGCGATGGGCACTGTATTAAAAACACAGATAAAGTTCATTTTACCTTTCACATAGATTAAAATTTTCCAGATTTGTACATATTTGCATATGGAGCATAATGCAGACATATAAGGCTAGGAATATCCCTAAAATGTACCAGTTTTTTCCTCTGAAGGTCAGGAAACTGGCCTCTGGTGGCAGAAAGTCTGGGATAGATTCAGTGTTGGAATAATCCCATTGAAGTCTATGGGACTAATCATGTTTGCAAAATTATGCATATGCTACAATCTTTGCAGGATCATGGCACAAAGGACTAGATTCAGGGGTCAGCAACCTTTCAGAAGTGGTGTGCAGAGTCTTCCTTTATTCACTCTAATTTAAGGTTTCATGTGCCAGTAATAAATTAACGATTTTAGAAATTCTTTTTCTATAAGTCTATAATATATAACTAAACTATTGTTGTATGTAAAGTAAATAAAAGAGTTAAAATGTTTAAGAAGCTTCATTTAAAATTAAATTAAAATGCAGAGCCCCCCGGATTGGTGGCCAGGACCTGGGCAGTGTGAGTGCCACTGAAAATCAACTTGCATCCCGCCTTTGGCACGTGTGCCATAGGTTGGCTACCCGGACTAAAAAATGGTCTCAAATGACTTTGGGGGAATGAGAAGGAGGAGATTAAGTTGATACCCGAGTTATGAGCCTCAATGACAGAAAGGATGGTGTATTATCATCAACTCTTCTGCTAGTACACATATAAGAATGTTTTCTAAAGATAAGATAACACTATATATGCTAAATGATTAAACAAGAATAGCCACATTGCCTGACATTAATGTCAGCTCAATCTTCTATCCATCCAAAGCAGCTGAATTCCTATGGGATATGAATAGGGAGGGGGCCAAATTCACATATGGGACAGGGGGATTTGTAATTTCTCATCTGGGACAGTCCACTTGTCAAATTTAGGAATGATATGTTTTTGGCCAATATTAAAGAAGCCATCAGCAGATGCCTAAAGGCATCTTTAGTATAAAGTATATATTGAAATGCTTATGAAATTAACTGCACTGTACAATTGTATCTTCCAGGTACTCCCAGACATTTAGGAATAAAGTTGTGACCTTTAATTATACCTCATCCTGTGGTTCCGGACAAGGGATATACTGATTTCCGGTCCTTTCAGTTTCTTTCTCCTCACTCTTTCCTTTATCCCTTCCATCTTTTTCCTCAGCTATTGTCTTATTTACAACTCATCATTAAGTAATGGGGCTGTAACTTCATGCAAGACTGTAACATCTAACTTGTGCCTGTGTCTTCAGACCAAGGCTGAGATTTTTTATGCTGAGCACAGTCTTTTCATCAATTTCAAGTTCAGCAGATATGACAGGGATGATGAGGGTGCAGAATGCAACGGACCATAGTTGTACTATTATATATATTACTTCAACATTAAAAAAAAACCAACCTAAATTAAAGTTGCAAAATCAGGTACTTGTAATTTAGGAAATGTCCAAGCATCCTGGGAGCAGAACGTCTCCTGAACAAAGCAGGATCCTCTGGAAAATGTAGCCTCCAAACACATGATCACCTGCTATCATAACACATATATACAAGGGAGCTGAATTAAGGTTTGACTTAGATTTTAGCAATTAAATTCCCTAAAGATTCCATTTACAATAAACATGCTCCAGGATGCATTAGATCTGGGCATCTAAACAGAGTTGGGAGACTGCCTCTCCTGTGCTCTCAGTGAATCTGCTGCTGGGCAGAATGTGGGGGCAAGCTTCCAATACATAGGGGGCAAAAGCCAGACGAAGAATAAATTGGAACAAGGAACATGATAAATGGCATAAACTGGGACTGGGGAGGGGAGAGGGAAACTTGAGTACTGGGAATTGAGATGAAAGTGGAGAGTAGGAGCCAAAGGAAGTTGGACTGGCTATGTAAGGAGACTGGAACTGGGAGTTGTTCAGCAAAGAGCTCAGATGAAGTTCTGAAAGAGACTGATATTGGCCGGGAAAGGAGACTAGGACTGAAAATCAGTGAGGGGGGGGAAAGAAAGATGGGGAGAGAGAGGGAAGACAGATCTGATGAGGAGTAAGGGCATAGGGCTGAGGGACTGGAGTTGGCTGGGCAGACAAGAAGCTTCCCCCAGCTTCTTGGACAGTGAGATTGGACAAAGGCCTGTGGAGGGAGAATGGGAGCTAGTGAGAATGGGGAAACATGGGCAAGGGAGTCAACTGGAGGCCAGAGTGGAGACAGAGACAAATATGAGGAGGAGCTGGAAGGGGAGGAAACGGATACTGGGAATCCAGAGTGGTGTAAATAGGACTGGCTGGGCAAGGAGAATAGGACTTTTCATCCCAGTCATAGGAGCGAAGACTGGGTCTGGCTAAATAAGGAAAATGGGACTGGAATGAAAAAAGTGTGGCAAAGTTGTAGTGGACAGGGCAGAAGCGGTCATACTTAGAGGGAATGTATATAATGTGTCTGTGCCCCCTAGAGCCTGGAATTGAACCTAAGATCCCAGAGTCTCATTCTTCTGCAGATGTCAAGAATCAGAGAGGTAGCCGTGTTAGTCTGGAATAGCAGAGGTAACAAAGAGTCCTGTGGCACCTTGAAGACTAACTACTTTAAGGTGCCACAGGACTCTCTGTTACCTCTGCTATTCTTCTGCTGTCAGCAAATATCTGTGAAACCCCCTGGCAAAGTGTGTATCTCATCCCCTTCTAATGCTGGTCCGTGCAGAAGATAACAACCTACTATTGTTATCAGTTACTCTGTCAGTTCAAGCGGCAAATATCAGTGTGGTGGATCTAAATGTTCCAACCGTGCTATTGACCCAGGTGGGTGTCAATATGCCATCACATGATAGAAATACTGTTTCAGTTTGCTTTTATAAAAATTCTGAAAATTACACACACAAAGCCCAGTGTTAAAAGAGGAATCAGGAACAAAGCAATGTTCACAAACATGGTCATAGTGAGCTCTCAACAGCAGCAACAGACAAGGAGGAGGCTAATACTATTCAATATGATCAGATATATGTATTTACCAGATGTGGGTTACATTATTAGAATTAGAATTTTTGTCTGAATTTGAGACAAATTCTCAATTCAAACTTATGGCAAGAGAGGCCAAAATAAAACATAAATCCAAGTGAGAGAGAATCATCAGACAAACTAAAAACAAGTGAATAAAAATAAGTAACCTCTCACAAATATCCAAAATAGAAAGCAGAATACCAGATAAAATGCCTTATCTTAAATCACCACAACAGCAACTATTTTGAATTCTAATTTATCTGAAAGAATTACTCCAGAGAATAATGACCCCACAGCATAAAAATTTAGACAATCTCTTTTTGTTGTTGGACAATCAAATACTGTATGATGTCATGGCTCCATGTAGGCAATTTCCACCCCAAACTTGTAGCTCCAAAATGTTGCTCCAAGAAAATTAGCTCACCAGGAATCGCCTCTGCAGCTGCTTTTGTGACAGGACAGAGAATTACAGGCATCTGGTGCACTATACTGCCAGGGAGGAAGGGAAGGTAACTGTATGTGGCGGAGATATTCTCAGAACCAGAAACTGGTTTAATATACACCAGCACAAGCAATTAGTTTAATATGAAAAAAAAGTCTGCCCTGATGGTGGAATGCTGAGGGAAAAGCCTCAGTCTCTGTGTTGAAACTTATGAACCTTCTTCATGCTTACACAAGGTATTTTTGTACAAGGGAGAACTTAACCCTTGGGACCACATCAACCATATGAAATGAGGACACAACACAGTTCATAGATCTGAACAGTGTTGAGGGGATTCCCAAGCTACTGAATTCACTTAACTGAGAACAAGCTTAATTCAAACCGCATGAATAGAGATGAAAATTCTCTATGAGATCACATCCATTTTATAATTCTTTTCATGCACTAATACGCTTACCTCCCATCCCATGTGTTATAATAATTAGCAACAATTGCTCAAAGGAAGGGCGTAGTAATTGTCAACTTATTTTTAGGTGTTTACAAACTATGTATGGATTTTGTTATAGTAATTATCCTTGTTTAATAAAAGTCATTAAGTCACACACACACACACACACACACACACACACACAAACAGAGTAATACTCACTACAAAAAAATCCAACATGATGCTTAATAAATTATCATGAATCACTCCTGGAAGCAGGATACCAGATTAGCTAAACCAATGGTATGATCTCGTATGGAAGTTACTGGGATCCTGTGATTTATTATCACCAAATTTTATCTGTATATAAGAGAACAAAGAGCAAAGTATAACGAGAACAGCCTACTACAGTGAAATAAGAAGCAAGTATATTTATATGTAAGCCTTCTTTCTCTTCCCCTCTCTCTACTTTTATCCATTGTGGCACTTTGCAGAGACCATAAACAATGATAATTTCCAAGGCATATTTGATTTCATTTCTTTGGAGGCTACAAAGACTTACTTTATTCAACAAGCAACCCTTATTTTCTCAATAAGGCCTATGTATACATATTACATAGAAGTGAGAGAATAGACAAAATTACATTGGAGAGAACCCAAAGACTCTCAAACATAACAATCTAATGAAGGGCTTGTCTGTACAGGGAAATTTACTGGCATATTTATACCAGCCATTATACTAGAAAAAAACAACACCACCACTCCTGAGCAGTATAATCAAGCCAACCTAAGTCCCAGTGTAGACAGCACTAGATCGGAAGAATTCTTCCATCAACCTAGTTACTGTTCTTCAAGGAGGTGGATTACCTGCACTGACAGGAGAATCCCTCTCATTGGTGTAGGCAGTGTCTACTTTGTAGCATTTTAAGTACATTATAAACTCGAAGTTCCCACTCTAATTCCAGAATAAGTGCCTTTTTCTAGTTTAGTTTATACCATTTTCAAAGTGACAAGCTAAACAAGACAAAGCTACACTTATGCTGGAATAAGGGTGTCAACATGGGAAGTTATGACAGTATAACAACAGAAGTATAATTATGTTAGTAGATTCCCATATTCAGACAGCCCCTAAGTAAAGCTGGCTGAAACTCAACCAGAAAAATTATTATATTTGTTCTTCCCAGACACAGTTATGCCACCAGAAGCTCCAAAAATCTGGTCTTAAGCAGAGTAATCTTATCCAAAAAGTAGACTAAAATTTTTCACAGTGGAAAACATTCAATTGTGTCACTTAATGGACACAACTAAGACGCTCATCCACAAGAAGTCTGTGCAGCCAATGGGATGGTTCTGCTAATAGGAATGCTTTTCAATGTCAGAATGGCATCACAAAATTTGGATTTTTAAAGGGATATGGCATGGTACTAGCTCTGGCTAAAAGTAAGGAGTTTAAAATTAACTTTGGCAAGTTAAAAATGTTTGTCATTTTTCTCTCCTTCAAAGATTCCTGCACAACACTCAACCATTGGCTTTAGAATTTCTGCCATAAGATCAGCCATCAAATCAACACAGTAATAAGATGTCATTTGCACATACTAAATCCCTCAACACTGTATTGTAATTTATAAACTGAGAAAGGGAAATCCCCAACCAAATTATATTAGACAGTTAATGAACACACCTTACTATGCATCACCATTTAGAGTCTTTTTATAGCTCCCTTGTGAGGCAGTTAAAAAAATGTGAACAGATTTTCTAAAAGCATGATAAATGCTAAAAGAATAGCATGAAATTTTATCAGCAATATATGTATAGAATAAAAATTATGAATAAAATGGCAGTTGTGGGGCATTAATTGGAGACATACTGTTGATAGAAAAAATGTTTGGATCTAAAGTCCTTGTTCTATGTACAATTTATACAGCTCTAATACAGAAAATTCTAAACATTGCCACAAAGGCTGAGTTAAAACAACAACAAAAATAGGCTACCTTAAGCAAATATGGGATACTATACCTTGCAAGAATAAGATTACAACTGTATCATGTTACTTTTATTGCACACAGAGTAGACCTTTTCTGTGTAAAAGGAACATGACTGATTCAAAACCAGCAAAGCCAAGCTGAAGCTCTACTTGCTTCAGTATCTGTACTATATAGTAGCAGCTGTGGTGGATAAAAACAAAATCAAAAGCAATAAACAGGTACATTTTTAACCTGACAATTGTTTTCTGGGATGTGGCCAGAGAAGTTCAGACCTTTGGGTATGTACCTCCCTGGCTGTCACCCAAGCAGGAAACTTCCAATCACAAAACGATGTTTACACTTATTTCTCACTCACTCCTACTTGTCTCCTCTCCAACAGTTTACTTCCAAAAGCTAAAGATCCTATCCTGCTCTTCCTATGACATTCCCCTCCCTACCCAAGTCATGAGCCCAATGACTGCACTGCTTTGGTCATGTTCTAGAAAAAAACGCCTAAATCATAGCCAAAAGGAAAAATGCCTATAGTCCATATGAATCTGACCACAATGCAGCAAATACTTTCATACTTGGTTAAATAAAAATCACAGGATGAAAGTAAAGCAACGAATAGAACAAAACACATGTGTGTCATGTATTTTATTATTCCAATTTGCTTTCCATGTGACATATTTGAATGATACAATCAGATAGGAATTTACATTAAACTCTCAGAAGCTACATCACAGATCTTGAAACAATTAGTTTTATTTGTTTTCAAAAAGCTGAAAATTATTTCTGTATCTGCATTATAGATAGGAACTGCATAGAGATGAAAAAAAAGAGAACATGAATCCTTGGAACAATTTTATTAATCTTGGAAGCCACACTGGGACCAGACAAGATTAGGCATATTCAAGATGGTGCCATCCTGTATGGCATAAATCAGCTCAAATATGAACAATCATCACCTGCTTAAAATGTGAACTAGAATTAAATTGTCATGAATCTTACTGCACAGTTATATGTTAAAACTTGTAAAGATGATGCAGTGTGTTGTAAAACTGGTTGTACATTTCATAGAATACCGTGTAATCTGACCCTTAAAAGTCACAAAAAACATGAAATGTGTGTGTCATAGTTCATGACTCTCAGAATATACAGTAACCGGAATCCTAAAAAAAACCCTCTCTCATTTTGCACAAATGCCAGACAGAAAATGCTCTGGGATCTCAGTCCCCCACACTACCCCTTCTTAAGTTAATGAGTACCACCAACAGAAAAAGGACCATATCGGCATGAATCATCATAGTAATTACTGGAATGGCTGTAAATTGACCTAACAGACTGATGATATAAGTCTGTAGTGTAGACATGCACTAAAAAGAGAGAGACATCAATCAGACAGCTTGGAACTGCTTGGCACATTTCTTTTTTTAGCTTCCTTAGGAAATTATCAGTCTGTAGACTTGCATATAAATAGTGAATCTACAAAAAAAGGACAGTTCTATGAAGAAATTTAGAACTAACTTTTTTAAGCAGTTTGAATTTATATAGAACATACGGGCCAACAGAAACATGTTTCTATCATTGCAAAATACTTGTTACTTTAGTTCTGATGAAATCTCTTTTCTTTAGTGTTGTATCTCTATAAAATATGAACAATTCCAGAAAAAGGTACATATTAGCAAGAAATATTCAAAGTAGTGATATCCAAATATTTGAGAGCATGCAATCAAACAGATTTCATGCAAGTTACATGGAATAATGGGTTAATGAACTTGCCTTTAACTCCAGAGACCAAAAGTTTTCTTAGAGTTCCAGTGAAACCTACTTTGATGGTATCATCCTAGTACCTAGTGGACAACAGCCCACAACACCGCACACAATTTGGTACAATTGGTAGTCTTTAACCAAGAGAGGCCAATGTCTAGAATAGAAGAGTTCTATAGGTCAAAGCAGTGGTGAATTTTCAAAGCTGTCTGAGGAAATTTGCACAGAATCTCCTAAATATAACCGGTTCAAAGGCATGCTCCACATTCACCAGTGGCAAATTGACAAAGATGTTTTAAGTCTGTTGGGCTAAATTTAAAACAACTAGTTAATTCTGGGTTCCAGAATGACAGACCATAAAGAGGTGTGATTTAGAAGTCATGTGTGTGCATAGTGCAAAGATCAATTTGCTTAGATCAAGTTGTAGGAGTGAAGGCTTTGTAAAGTGATATCTAAAGAATATTCCATAATTATTCCCAATCAGTTTCAGCACTAAGTGCACTAGTGAACTTTTAGTATGCATCAACAGGGTCTACATGGACCAATTAATGTGCAACATGTTAGTGAGCTTTAGAAATCACACCTTGAAGTGTGCAGCCAAGCTCTCAGAAAGTACTGATATACACCTTCTGAAAAAAAATGTTAAGGTTTCTCAACATGGATGCCCCAAAATTGAGGCAAGCAAAATCACTATTCACTTAAAAAAACGGAAGCATTCAATTTCTCAACTGGAATGTATCTAAACAAAATTCTGAAGAAAAAAAAAATCAAGCAAATCTATTTTACCTAAACTTGTTTTCCCCGACAAAAATATTTTGTGTTCATAGTTTAGAGAAGTTTCATATTATGCCACCCAATACAATTTTTTCAAAATGTGGACACAGTTAGTATCCAGGGGCTGGTGTACACACAGAAAAATGAATACAAAATTAACTAAAGATTTTAAATTGAATTTACAATGCATTACTTAAATCATATTAAACTTCCAAAGTGTAATAAACTAAACTGAATTAAGGCCACTTTAAATGTCTGTGTGGGGATATATATTTAGAATTAATGTGGCTTAATGAATCCACTTTAAAAGTTCATTCAATTCAAATTAATGTTCTCATGTACACAAAGGCCTAAGGCGATATTTCTGTAGAATGTTTTCTGTATCACTCCATTCCAGTCTGCGCGGGCAATTTTGGATAAATACAAGAATTTCCAAAGGGTTCTTTACTCTTTATTATTTGAAAAGCAGCTATAAAAAATATAAATTTCATTATTCTGACTTAGCTAGAAAGTTAATGTAGTAAACAGACATTGTGCCAACAGTTTTTAGAAAGCTATGTTCTGTTACATTTTACACATTCCATAAAAATATTTAAGACTGTAAACAAATGTAAGCTTTAATGGTGGGGTTTGTTCTGCAGTCACCTATATATGAAAATACAGCACAATATATATTTAAGAATTTTCTCACGATTACAAATCTAAAACATAATAATGATATGGAAATAAAATCTGCATGACAAGGGAAAAATATGTGTGGAACAACAATTCTACAGCAACTTTTAGTCTAAATTTTTCAGAGAAATATCTAGAGTTCAGAAGAGTATTTCAGTTTTCTTGCACTATGAATGGACCAAACACACTCTTTATATATGTAAAATCACTTGAACATTATTTATTGATTATAATTCCAATGCCAGAGGAAACCATTGTGATCATCTAGTCCGACCTTCTGTATAACACAGGCCATAAAACTTCCTCCAAATAATTTGTAGAGCAGATCTTCTAGAAAAGCATCCATTCTTGATTTAAAAGTGGTCAGTGATGGAGAAGCCACCATGACTCTTGGTAAGTTGTTCCAATGGTTAATTATTTTCACTGTTAAAAATGTACACTTTATTTCCAGTCTGAGTTTGTCTAGCTTCAACTTCCAGGCATTGGATCATGTTATACCTTTCTCTGCTAGCCTGAAGGGCTCATTCTTAAATATTTGTTTCCTATGTAAGTCCTTATAGACTGTAATCAAGTCACCCTTTAGCCTTCTCTTTTTACACTAAATAAATTGAGCTCCTTGGGTCTTTCACGATGACGTTTTCTCTAATCTTTCATTTTCATGACTCTTCTCTGAACCCTCTCCAATTTATCAACATCCTTATTGAATTTTGGACACCAGACACAGTATCCCAGCTGCTGCCATACCAATGCCAAATACATCAGTAATATACCCCCTCTACTCCTACTCGAGATTCCCCTATTTATATATCCAAGGATCACATTAGCCCTTTTGGCCCCAGCACCACGCTGGGAGCCGATTATCCACCATGATCCCCACATTGTTTCCAGAGTCACTGCTTTCTAGGATAGAGTCCCCCATCCTGTAAGTATTGTCTACCTTCTCTGTTCCTAGATGCATACGTTTAGCTATATGCAAATACATATTGTTTGCTTGACCCTAGTTTACCACGCAATCCAGATTGTGCTGTATCAGTCATCTATCTGTCTTCATTTTTTTTAAGCACTCTCCCAATTTTTGTCTCACTTGAAAATTTTATCAGTGATAATTTTATATTTTCTTCCAGGTCATTAATAAAAATAATAAATGGCGTAGGGCCAAGAACCAGTCCCTGCAGGACCCCACTACCATCTGGACCAAGAAACCTAGCTAGATCTCTTGAAGTGCAAGATAAACAATAAAGCACAGTTTACAAAAAGTAGTAGCATGACATATTTTGTCACCAAATCTATATTTTTCCCATAGATTAGAAACCCAGAGAGAGAGTTGAAATCCACATTGTCCACACTATTTTTTTAATCCTGACCATGCACCAGGAGTAGTTAAAGCCACTTTCCATTAGCTATAAAGTGGCAGCTCTTTAGGATAAGCTCAGTTATTAAGAAAGATGTCTCAGCTGAGACTAAAACTTGGACAAGAGAAAGGGAACTCAAGTTTTCCATTGCAAAAAAAAAAAAAAAAAAAAAGACTTATGAGGGGAAGAAAAAGAAAAGAAAAAAATGTTCTGTACTTTATCAATCTAATCCTGTCTGGGTAAAGAGATCATATTGCTACCTTTCAGAATGAACTGTAGAATTGGCAACAAGTGACAAATTTAATTCATTTATTTCCACTCCAAGGATGAAGCTAAGTATTCTTGCATAACTGTTGTGAAACCTTATGTAAACAATTAAAGGGCAAAACTCGTCTCAGAGCTGAGGCCCTACTAGTATATGGCCAAATGTTGCTCTAGTTATATGCAGAACTAAGGTAAGTACAGCCCCCTTAGTGCCATACAGATTATCCTAACCATCCTTACTACTGAATTGGTCAGGTTGGGAAGGAGGGTTAAGTGGAAGGAGTGCAAAATAGGGAACTATAGCAATGATGGGGATACATCATGTGGAGCTGCCACACTGGAAAGAGGTTTAACCAGAGATAGGACAAGAGAACATTTCCTTGTGAGTGGATGTGGACGACTTGTATCGTCATCCTTTCTGAGCATTGGTCCCTCTAAGCTGTGCGTGTGCACACAGATCCTAAACTCCGCGCACAGGGCGAAACACCACGTGCACAAAAATTTGCACAGAAGACATTATTGGCACACCGAGCCTGTCAAAAATTAGAGGTAACATTGCTCCCGAGTCCGACTTCTTTGAAGAAATGAAAATGATTGTTTCTCCCTTTTGGAACTGTAAACCAATTCGGTTGTTGTTATGGCTGCACAGCCCTTTGTAAGAACATTCATTCATGCATAAGGGGATATGTGTAAATGGAAACACGACTTAAGAGAGTCTAAGAGTGGCTACAATCAAAGGGAGCTAAATATTCATAGGCAACAGGTAAGGCTTCTTAGTTACATGCTTCAAAAGTCTGGATGGTTAAGATACATATGGTATATATTAGTGCTGTCAAGTGATTAAAAACATTAATCGTGACGGATTGCACTATTAAACAATAATAGAATACCATTTATATAAATATTTGTGGATGTTTTACACATTTTCAAATATATTGACTTCAATTACAACACAGAATACAAAATGTACAGTGCTCAGTTTATATTTATAATAAAATATTTTCAGTTCACTTAATACAAGTATCGTAGTACAATCTCTTAATCATGAAAGTTGAACTTACAAATGTAGTGTTACGTACAAAAAATAACTACAGTACTTTAAAAAATAAAAACAAAAAGTAAAATTTCAGTCCTACTTCTTGTTCAGTCAATCATTCACACAGACAAGTTTGGTTACAATTTGTTGGAGATAATGCTGCCTGCTTCTTGTTTACAATATCACCTGAAATTGAGAACAAATGTTTGTATGGCACTGTTGTAGGCGGCACTGCAAGATACGCTGAAGATTCATATGTCCCTTCATGCTTCAACTACCATTCCAGGGGCATGCGTCCATGCTGATGATGGGTTCTCTGCTCAATAAACGATACAAATCAGTGGAGACCAACACACGTTCATTTTCATCGTCTGAGTCAGAGGTCACCAGCAGAAGGTTGATTTTCTTTTTTTCGGTGGTTCAAGTTCTATAGTTTCCACATCAGAGTGTTGTTTTTTTAAGACTTCTGAAAGCAAGCTCCACACCTCATCCTTCTTAGATTTTGGATGACACTTCAGATGCTTAAACCTCGGGTCCAGTGCTATAGCTAGTTTAGAAATCTCACATGGGTACCTTTTTTGCGTTTTGTCAAATCTGCAATGAAAGTGTTCTTAAAACAAACAACATGCTGGGTCATCACCCAAGACTGCTCTAACATGAAATATATGGCAGAATGAGGGTAAAACACAGAGCAGGAGACATACAATTTTCCCCCAATGAGTTCAATCTCAAATTTAATTAATGCATTAGTTTTTTAAATGAGTGTCATCAGCATGGAAGCGTGTCCTCTGGAATGGTGGCCAAAGCATGAAGGGGCATATGAATGTTTAGTATATCTGGCAAGTAAATACCTTGCAATACCAGCTACAGAAGTGCCAAGCAAATGTCTGTTCTCACTTTCAGCTTATATTGTAAATAAGAAGCGGGCAGCATTATCTCCCATAAATGTAAATAAACTTGTTTGTCTTTGCGATTGGCTGCACAAGAAGTAGGACTGAGTGGGCTTCTAGGATCTAAAGTTTTACATAACTGCACTCAAAAACAAAACAATATAACAAAAATACATTTGTAAGTTGTGCTTTCATGATAAATAGATTGCACTACAGTACTTGCATGAGGTGAACTGAAAAAATTCTTATCATTTTTACAGTGCAAATATTTGTAATAAAAAAATAGTGAGCACTGTATACTTTGCATTCTGTGTTGTAATTCAAATCAATATATTCAAAAACGCAGAAAAACATCCCAATATTTACTAAACATCATATGATATTCTATTGTTTATCAGTGATTAATCATGAATAATATTTTTCAATCATTTTCTTAATCATGTAAGTTAACTGCAATTAACCGACAGCCATAGTACATGTTCACTTAAACTTGTTACCAGACAAATTTAAACTACATCTACATCATATTTGCAGAAAATATCTCATTACCAGCATTACTAGATTTGGAGTGTTCGCTTCATTGGCTGATTGCCAGAAACATATTGTATTATGACATTGCAAGAATGGACAGAAGTTTTAAAAGCCTGTTAAAACATTTTGTTATACAAAGAAAAACACCCACATACTGATTTCAGAACGTTCACAGAATCTAATTTTACCAAATGTTATAGTGCACTTTTATGTATTTCTGCTCATAGGACACATACTCAGTGTCCTCGCTTTGAAATTGTAAAATTTCCCATTTATTTTGCAGACAAATATATTTGAATAGGCATAATTTTAAAGAAGAATGTGGTTCTTTATCCTTCTTCGTGTGTATAGTACAGATTCACTATATCTTATGGATTCTTTTGTTTTGTACTGAACAGGTGTAATTTCATAATAAAATTAAAATCACAAGATCTTCCTGACAGGTGCTATTGTCTCTCTTCCCCTAGGAAGCCAAAGTTTCAAGACATTTGATGCTAGTCAACTGTTTCCCTTTCTGCTAAGAAGAGGTCAATTGCTAAAGCTCACATTTGTTTATTCACGCCTCTGGGGAAAGGAATGCTTATATTTCTTTGAAAAAGAAAAATCTCTAGCAATATCTGCTGGATTCCATGTGTGCATGGTTGATTGAAAACAAGTCTGTATGCATCAATAGGTTGTTTCAGTGAATGGGGTTTACTGTAGGTTTCAGAGAACATATGGGAATAATTTTGTCAGATAAAACAAAAAACCACAAAATAACAAAAGCAGGTGTAACATACACAGAAGTCAGAAAACATTACAAAAAGCATTCTAATAAAATCAAGTGGAAAATTTTGAAAAAAACTTTCCACTTGATGAAACAACATTAATATACATGGGTCAAATTTTCCTCTCAGTTACACCATTTCAAATCTAGTGGCTTCAATGGGGTTGGTCTAATGTAATGAGAATCTGGTCACATGGGATTTACAATAAACTAAGTATTTTCTTAGACCTTGTTTACATGGGTAAGTTTCTGCACAGTAAAGCAGCTTTCTGCAGTGTAACTCCTGAGTGTACACACTGCCAAGTCACTTAGTGTGCAGAAACTGCATTGTTGTAGCACTGTAAAAAAAACCCAAAAACGCCACCACCACAAGAGGTGTACAGTTTCTGTGCTGGGGCTATAGCGCTATGGTGCCAGTGTAGAGGCCCGGGTTGATTACATCACTGCAACTAGCCTCCAGGAGGTGTCCCGTTCTCGGTTCTCTGGTCATGGGTTTGAACTCTACTGCCCTGTCCTCTGCTGACCAACTGTGAACTCCATTCCTAAAATTCCTTAGGAATTTTCGAAAGTACCCTTCCTGTTTGCTTGGTGACACGTGCAGTGGTCTCCGTGCATCTTTCCAGGTGACCATGCCTGCACCAGGTGATCCCCTGCTTGGAAGATGTGTAGGGAAGGGGACCCAGAGGCAGATGACTGAGGTCAGAGGTGAATGCAGCCTGGAGCTCTTCTCTACCCCAGAGGAGGCTAGCCAGTCACAGATGTCAGATCTTGGAGAAAGACAAACAGGAGGAGGCGGACCCTTGTTAACTGGCTTTGATTTTGGGAAATCGCTGAAGTGAGTTGTGGGAGCAGGAGGGTTTGCAGAAAGCAGGGCTGTGTCTGTATGATGCATGTACCACCACTTGCCTAGTCTGATCGGTGGAACAGAATGTTGATCAACTCCCTCACTTCACGGAAATTTACCTAAGATCTTCACGAAACACTCATGGAGATACCGGGCAATCCGCTGCCGCAGGTTCTTTGGCAGAGCTGCTTTGTTTCTTGCCCCATTGAGGGTAACTTTCCCATGCCACTCTGCCATCACTCGGGTGGGGTGGGGAACCATTGCTGCATATGGATGAGCTGCAGAAGGGCCAGGCAGAAGACACAGTCTTGGAGAAGACCATCTCTTGATTTCCTGCTCAAACTAAGCAATGAGATATCTTCCATAATAAACACGGCCTGTGGAAAACGTGGGGACAGTAATGATTATAAGGCCCCCTCCTACAGTGCTGGCTCTACCCAGGAGCAACGTGTCCAGTGTTACAGTACAGTCCTGCAACACTGATTTCCCCTGCCATTACTCACCATTTTTGGAGGGGGGGGTCTTGGGACCCATACGTGCTTGCCTGGGGTCAGCCAGTTAGTGATAGGTATGTGAATAGTGACTGTGTTTTAAATCACTGAATCAGTGGTCTCTGTGTTGCAAACAATACCGCTTCAGTAAAATATTGCATTTTGGTGTCACAGATACGACCTCGGGGCCCCAGCCTCCCTCTGTTATCGCTGGCTGAACAGCTGCACAAAATTAAAAAACAGTCACAAAAATTAAGAGGACTTTCTGCATGATGTCATGATGCACTCCGCGGCCGAGAAGCAGGAATTAAAGGAGTGGCAGGACGGTGAGAAGAGGGACTGAAAGGAGAACGTGGCACGCCAGAACGAAGCAGCTCTTAAACATTATGGAGCGCCAAGTGGACACGCTCCAGGTGCTACTAGCACTGCAAACCGAGCAGCTCCACGCTCACCCTTCCCCTGCAGCCTGTTTCCCATGTGCCCACCCCCCCAGACACTTTCAACAGACTCTTATCTACCTCCTGGCTCCAGTCTGTACCTGCTGCATTCCACTCCTACCTCACCACAGTCCAGCCCTGCAAACTCCCACTACCTTCAACACCCGACCCTCTGGAGTTTAGCCCTGAAGTACAGTACCCACTGCACTGTACTCCAAAGGACATGGTTGCAAAGGATACCTGGACATACACAAATCTTTAACTGTCCTAGAACCCCACCTCCTCTCTGGGACCCTCCTTTCCTCCATCCCCCACAGTGCTGGTGTGGTTTTTTTGTTTGTCTCTCTCCTCCAGTTGTTTTTTTAATAAAAGAATTGTTTTGGTTTGAAAGCAATCTTTATTACATTAATCAAAAGCAAACAGAGCTCTGCAAAGCAACAGACCATTTTCCTAAACTTTCACAGTGCATCGTCTGTACCAATCACAATCACCTCCTAACATTACCAGCACAGCAATCCCAAGCATAGCAACAAATATTAGTGACTTTCAGCTTCAATTTGTTGCCTCAAGGCATCCCTGATCCTTACGGCCCTGTGCTGCGCCCCATTAATAGCCCTGGTCTCTGGCTGTTCAAATTCAGCCTCCAGGCACTGAGCCTCAGCAGTCCAGCCCTGAGTGAAGCTTTCACCCTTCCCTTCACATAAACTATGGAGCATAAAGCAATAAGCATAGGAATATTGGCATAGGCCAGGTCTAGCCTCCCATATAAACAGCACCAGCAAGCCTTTAAGTGGCCAAAAGCACACTCAGTCATTCTGCACTTGCTCAGCCTGTTGCTGAACCACTCCTTGCTGCTGTCAAGGTGTCCCATGTATGGCTTCATAAGCCATGGCATTAAGGGGTAGGCAGGATCTCCCAGGATCACAATGGGCATTTCGACTTCCCCTACGGTGATCTTCTGGTCCAGAAAGAAAGTCCTTGGTTGCAGATTCCTAAACAGGCCAGCCTGCATTCATGTCCATGAAACGCCCCCGGTGATCCATAAGCACTTGGAGCACCATTGAGAAATTCCCTCTTCTAATTAATGTATTCGGTGGATGGGTTGTCTGGTGCCAGAATTGGAATATATGTGCCATCTATTGCCCCTCTGCAGTTAGGGAAACCTATTTGTGCAAAGCCAGCCACAATGTCATGCGTGTTACCCAGAGTCACAGTCTTTCAGAATAGGATGTGATTAATGGCCCTGAAGACATCCTTCAACACGAGTCCAATGGTCAACTTTCCCACTCCGAACTGGTCAACAACCGATCGACAGAAGTCTGGGATAGCCAGCTTCCACAGTGCAATTGCCATGTGCTTCTCCAATGACAGGGCAGCTCTC
This sequence comes from Sternotherus odoratus, assembly GCA_032164245.1. NCBI lineage: Eukaryota > Metazoa > Chordata > Testudines > Kinosternidae > Sternotherus > Sternotherus odoratus. Next base: position 61,130,176 of record JAVMKO010000004.1, read on the forward strand.
ATTCTCGTATGCCACAGGGCTTGGGTGAGCTCATCACACAGTCCCATGCATGTGGCTCTCCTCGCCTAAAAGTTTTGCAGCCACTGCTCATCATCCCAGATGTGCATCAGTGTGATTCCACCACTCAGCACTTGTTTCCAGAGTTCAAAAGCAGTGTTCCACTGTGATCAGCACCTCCATGAATGCCACAAGCAATCTCATGTCATAGCTACAACATGTGGCAAGATCAATGTAGAACTCCTCTTGTCTTTGTAGTTTAAGGAATAACCCCACTGCCACTCATTACGTGTTAGTGAGCACGAGCGGCATATTGGTCAAGAGTGCGGGATCCATTCCTGCAGACTGAAGAGGCAGAGAGCGCAGTACACAAACCATTGAAAGATGGGGCCAAATGTGGATGGAAGACAGGGATTGCTGGGTTGTGAAGCAATGCATCACAGGGCATTGGAACTGAACCCAAGATGCTCCACAACCCCCTCCGCCTTCCCACAACTCTTAGTGGCAGAAGAGGAAGGGGATAGCTGTGGGATAGCTGCCCCGAGTGCACCGCTCTGAATACAGATGCAAGTGTGAATATGCAGCGGACAGTGTGAACACACAACAGTGGTTTCCCTTCAGTGCTCTCTGAGCGGGGATGCAACTGCCGGCAATGTATCTCCGCCAGCATAGACCTACTCTTAGAGTTCAGTTGTATCAATCCCTCTCGCTCTACAGTTTTAGATCATATTTTTCATCAATATTTTTCTTTTTCTTTCTCTCTTTAGCTCCATGGTGTGTCACCTCTAGGCTGGGGCCACTTTTGAATATCAAGACTCTAAACTGTGGCTCATGAGTGCAACTGTGTTAGAAAGAAAATTATTTGGTTATTAATTCAAAATGTTTCTTGAGCCACAGTCTGTGATGTTAATCATCAAAGTACCTAGATCAGCTTGGAAACTGGTAAGGGGTTCTCACTTCCCAGCAGCCTCCCACCACTTTTTTTATGTCATCTGAAAGTGCTCTGAACAGCAGCAGTCTCTCTTGTTACCACTGCTCAGCAGCTCCACTGTTGACTGCCTGCTGGATCACAGGGGAGGGAGGAGTGGAGCACAGGCTGCTTCACGGTCTGCTTCTCTAAAGAACTGTTGGAGCCCCAGGGGGAGCGGGTTCAGAGCAAATCTTGTTCTGCCTTAACCTAGGGGAGCACTTAGCAAAGAATGGTGTGCCTTCCCTCACACAGCCCCACAAGAGAGGGAAAGCGGAGAAGCTGAGAACCAACCACTAGTTACAGTTCCCTGATTTTCTGCCACTAGAGCAGTCTAGTGGCTGCTCTAGCTTATCCCACTTGGCAGTGGTTCCCAAGGGACCGTAAGTTAGCTGTGGTTTATTTGAAGCATAACATGCCCCAGTCACTCCCTGTATGCCAGGGCGGTGGAGAGGGAAGCGCAAAGCAGTGCTTTGGAGTGGTGCTTCAGCGACACCAGCTCCAGGAAAAACCTGCAGCTCCACGCTCCACTCTAAAGTCCTGGCATAAAGACCAGTTATACTAGCACTACACCTTCGGGGGAAAATCCGTAGCAGGTGACCTGCAGATTGAGTCTGTTATTTTTGTGCTGGTAAGAGAATCTGTCTCAAAAGTACTGTCCCCTCAGACTGAAAAGATTAGACACTATTGCTCTAGCTTATCAGTGTCCACTTCCTTCCCCCACATGTGCTTCAGACAGCAAAATATGAAAAATAACTATTATTTTCAGTTAACTGCAAATGTCTAAGACAAGCTCCAACTTTCACTGAGTCTATGTTGAAAACAGTATAGACTGCTGTATACTTCTATACCAATGGGAACAAAACTCGCATAGTAAAAGTTTTTGAAAAAGACAGTGTAGTTATATGTGCTCATCTCAACTTCCTATGCAACAGTAAAAGGATATGTAATGTAAAGTTAAAATAATTTCAGTTAACCCACACAAATTATAGAACCGTAGGACTGGAAGGGAACTCAAGAGGTCATCTAGTCCAGTCCCCTGCACTCATGGCAGGACTACGTAGGGCGACCAGATGTCCCTATTCTATAGGGACAGTCCCGATATTTGAAGTATTTTCTTCTATAGGTGCCTATTACTCCCCACCCCCTGTCCTGATTTTTTTCACACCTGCTGTCTGCTCACCCTAGGACTAAGTATTGCCTATGAAAATAAGAGGCCCTCATTTTCCATGAGTTGAGAAAGTTCAAGTAAATAACTGGTATGATGACATCATACTTTCCTTGAAATAATTATGTACATTTTCCTTATCTTTTTTTTTTTTTTTAATTCCTTCAGAAATTCACTGAAACCTCTCATCTCACAGGGACAACCACTTAATGGGGACCCAATCCTGCAGTTTTTCCTCACCGTAGTCCAATGAACAGGATTACTCATGGAGTAAGAGCTTCTAAGGTGCCTAAAACTTGCCGCATTAAGCCCTAAAGATCTAGGCACTAACACAGCATCTATCCCTATACCCCATACCTCTAGTCAGACACAAAAATCTTTTTTGTTAATATGATCCACCTGACACCTGCTTTACTACTCAACTTCCCATTTCTGATTCTTCCTACCTTTGGTTTCCTCATTGCTCCAAGTTTTCCACTAAGCCCTGGTACTTTTGCAAACTGCAGCACAATGGTGACTATTTAAAATTTTAACATCACTTTAAAATCTATAACATGGGCATGAATACATATAGCGATATTCAACTTTCAGTTGCATTTCTTTACTGTTCTACAAGATGTATGTTGCTCCAGCACTTTTAGAAACCACCATGCTTATTTTGGCATTTTCAGTACAACTATGATAAAGTACTTTCACGGGTTTATAACTCAGTCTTCAAGTCCACCCTCCGCTAATACCTGGTTTACACAGTTTAACTAGGAAGGATTGCATTTTCCCTGTATCCAATATTAAAAAGTTTTAGAAACAGTGTTAGTGATAAAACCAGTTGATTGATTTTGTGTTCATATTATTCAGGTTTAAAAATATCTGACAAGCATTTAGTTTATAATAGTTTGACTAATTTTTAGGGTTTAATTATTTTTTTTTGGTAAATTCCAAGGGATTACAAAAATGTCCAGACTTTGTTAAAGTGGTACAGTGTGCACAGTAACTTCCTTCATATAGAATTTTAGCATATATTTAGAAATGCAAAACAAAGAATGCATGCAATACAGGTAATCTGCAGCTTGATGTAATTAATATGCATTATAAATCAAATATACATAACAATGTTTTTCCTATGTCAATGCTGTTACACATGTTCTATAAGCCTGATATGACCTTTTAATAAACCTGTATATGAGTCAGAGTATGTTTAATAAAGCTAATTTTGTCAAACTGATCAAAAACAACGAACTTGAAAGTGAAGGTATGTATTCTGTATGCTAACAAATACATTTTGGTCTAGTTTTCCACACTGGAATGAATTAAAAATATATTGTAATTATTAATATTGATGTGGGTCACAACTTTAACACTGCACTACTTAAAGGTAATTTAATAAAAAGAGTTTAGACATTGAAGCCTTCATAGCAATGTCACATGCTTACACATAAATATATTGTGTGTGTCCTTTTTCAGCATTGACAGAGAGCTGGGAGTTAGCTGCACAAGACTTAGAAGACATAATGCTAGTTCCAATGCACTTACATTCTAAATTAAGGACCTGAAGATACAAATACAAATGAACAGAAACTAAAGAATCTTCTGCCTGGGGAAACTAAGAATTTCTCTAAACTCTAACTGTATGTCTGGGGAGCACTTTCATATTCAAGGGTCAAGTTACACCCTCTGCAAACCATGATGTCCTTCAGTAAATCATTACAGATTCCAAAAACAGACCTCGAGAAGATAAACACTGATATTGTTTCTGTTATTATTGCTCTGTATTTGCCTCCTATGCTATATTATTCCCAAACACACCAGATTCTTGGGGGGAAAAAACACAAACACACAACTTACTCGGCTCCAAATCGGAAAGTTTCAGGAATCCACACGCATCCACTCCAAGGACACAAACCCACATGGCACCCTGCAGCTTTGCCCTTGACGAAGAAACCTCAAATATATCAATGATCCACCTCACTGCCAACTCCAAGCCAATTGCATAACAGAAGATTCTCCTTTGATAGTGACTGAACTAGACTGTCAACTCCTTGGGGAAGGGGGGCAAGAAGTGTGGGGCTACTTCTCGGCTGTACAGCACTGAAGACACTGTACACCCCCTATATAGCAGCAAGAAGGGTGATCGCTACAGTCGCTTATTACGTGAGCTGAGCCTCTGGATTTAATTCTGCATGTCAGGTGTCTCCGTTTATTTTAAACAGATTCGTATCACCTGTAACAATCCACCAATTTGCACATTTCAAAACCCTCCCCCCCCCCAAAGCCTCGTGAAGAACCACAAACATTAGATGTCAAGAATCAGAGAGGTAGCCGTGTTAGTCTGGAATAGCAGAGGTAACAAAGAGTCCTGTGGCACCTTAAATACTAACTATAAAGTTTTGAAACATAAGCTTTCGTGGGCTAATACCTTTTCCCCTCCCGTGAAAGGACTTGCAAACCCAGTGAACCAGCCAGGAGTCACATGCCTGAGAAAGGGGTGTCCCATCTGCGGCAAGGGCATGGAAGTTGCACCTACCTTTGCTTCCCCCAAATCGGGCTCCTCCTCGAAGTAGCCCTGCCCGGATTCATAGGCAGCGGCAGTGGCCGGCTCCCTGGGTCCCAGCAGCAGAGCAGCAGCAGCCAGATAGCAAACCCGAGAGAATAATCCCAGCAAGTGCATTGTGCAAGGATGGCAGGGTGGGTGCGCGGCGGGGCGGGGGGAGCTTGAGGAGTGTGCGGGGACTGGTGAGGCTCCTGGGCTTTGTTGGTTGCCTCCCACCCCGAGATCCAAGGCGGCAGAATCCCTGGGATGGAGAAGATGCAGCAGCACCCGCTGCCTGCAAGGCAGCTCCCGACGTGCCCGGTCGCTGTGCAGCGCCTCGCCGAAGTTGGCCCGAGTTTGCCAGGTGAAAAGCCACCAGGAAACCGGACATCCGAGCCGGGCTCGCTCAGGAGCGGGGAGGTGAGGCAGGGCAGGGAGCGCGCGGCTGCTCACACCACCGGGGCTTCCTCCGTCTGCAGCAGCCCCCCGCCTGCACACACGCAGCGCAGCCCCATGGGCCAGGCGAGGCCGGCGCGGGGGAGAGGGAGCCGCTCGACTCACTCTCCTGCCTTGGCTCGCAGGACGCCTGTCAGCGGCTGCGGGGTCCGGGGTGCAGGAGCCTCCTCAACGCGTGGAGCTGAGCGGCAGCAGCGGCCGCGGGGGGCAGACATGGCTCAGGCGCCCTCTGCCTGCGCCTCTGAGGCTGAGCGGCTGGCTGGCGGCGGGAGGGCGGGGAGGAAAGGGTGTGAGCTCCCCCCCCCCCCCCCCCCCCGCGGCTGCCTCCTCCCGCTCCTGCGCTTCCCACAAGCAGCCACTCGCCGTGCGACGCCTCTGCCGGGGCTGAGGAAATGTGAAACGGGAGACGCGCGACTGCTCCGGCCGGCGAGATGGGGCCACACGCTGCGCCCGCCTCGCCCTGCAGCCGGGACCTGCCTCCCGCGCCTCGCACCTTTCTCCCTCGCCGCAGGTCTGCAGCCCCCAAGGGCGCAAGGAGGCTGCGGACTAAACTCACTGCAGTGGGGCAATTAGTGCCAGGGCTCAGACTGGTGCCAGGGACTAAGCCCTGGGCCAGGCCCACACTACTGTAACCCCAGCCCTGCACCCCCTTTCGTCATAGGCCAAATTGTCACTGGCTGCAGCATCCCTTAGGAAGTTTGCATTGTAGTCAGCCTTCAGCAGTGATGGCCCTGCATAGAGTTGTTTATATCCTAACTGGACAAATCCCGAAGGCCTTAGGCAAAAAAGCCCAGTGACTCCTTACAATAATCACTCTGAAGTCAATGGGAATTTTCACTAAGTAAAATTGGGATTTGGGGCGCTTTTTTTTTTTAAACTATGAAAACCATCAAAAGGAATTTGATTATGTATTAAATGTTTTGTATTTCTTTTTTCCCCCCTGATAAGGATATATGTGCAGGGAAAAATTTGGTTAGTATGGTCTGGGTACTGCCACGATACTGTTGGTACCTTACTTGTTCAGTAATTCTAGAATTATGATGCAGATACTATTAAACTGCTCAAGATAGTTAAGACCAAAGCAGACTGTGAAGAACGTAAAAAAAAAACTCACAAAACTAAGTGTTTAGGCAACAAAATGGCAAATGAAATTTAATGTTGATAAATGTAAAGTACAGTGATGCACATTGGAAAAAACTAACCCCAACTATACATACAATATGATGGGGGCTAAGTTCGCTACAACTAATCAGGAAAAAGATCTTGGCGTCATCATGGATAGTTCTCTAAAGATATTCACACAGTGAGCATCAACAGTCAAAAAAGCAAACAGGATGTTAGGAATCATTAAAAAAGGGATAGAGAATAAGACAGAATATCTTATTGCCCTTATATAAATCCATGGTGCACCCACATCTTGAATACGGCATGCAGACAGGGCCGGCGACAGGGGGGTACTACGGGTAGAGCTGTACCGGGTCCCCCGACTTTAGGGGGGCCCCGGTACAGCTCTACCCGTAGTCATCCGGGGCGGCTCTCCCCAGGACGAGCGCCTGTCCCCGGCTGGAGCAGAGCCCGGCCAGCGGCAGCGGCTCAGTCCGGGGGAGGGAGGGGGGGAGGGAGCAGCAAGGGAGGCTCTCGCTGCTCCTCCGGTCTCGCTGCTGTCAGCTGGGGGTGGGGGAGCGCCGGCTGGGCTGGGGGCCCCCCAGCCGCTGTCAGCTGTGGGGGTGGCGGGGCTGTGGGGGTGGCCGGCTGGGCTGGGGGGCCCCCAGCCGCTGTCAGCTGGGGGGGGTGGCGGGGCTGGGGGGGTGGCCGGCTGGGCTGGGGGGCCCCCAGCCGCTGTCAGCTGGGGGGGGGGGGGGGAGTGCCGGCTGGGCTGCGGGGGCCCCCAGCCGCTGTCAGCTGGGGGGGTGGCAGGGCTGCGGGGGGCCAGCTGGGCTGGGGGCTCCCCAGCCGCTGTCAGCTGGGGGGGAGCGCCGGCGGGGTTGGGGGGGGGTGCTGGGCTGGGGGTCCCCCGGCCGCTGTTGGCTGGGCTGGGGGGGGGGCGGCTGGGCTGGGGGGGGGGCCCAGCCGCTATCGGCTGGGCTGGGGGGCCCTGGCTGGGCTGGGGGGGCCCCAAACTATTAGAGTAGGGGGCCCAAAATTTCTGTCGCCGGCCCTGCATGCAGATGTGGTGGTCTCATCTAAAAAAAGATATACTGGCATTATAAAGGGTTCAGAGAAGGACAACTAAAATGATTAGGGGTTTGGAACAGGTCTCATGAGGAGACATTAAAGAGGCTAGGACTTTTCATCTTTGAAAAGAGGAGACTAAGGGGGATTATGATAGAGGTATATAAAATTATGAGTGGTGTGGAGAAAGTGAATATGGAAACATTTTTTACTTGTTCCCATAATATAAGAACTAGGGGCCACCAAATGAAATTAATGGGCAGCAGGTTTAAAACAAATAAAAGGAAGTTCTTCACATAGCACACAGTCAACCTGTGGAACTCCTTGCCTGAGGAGGTCGTGAAGGCTAGGAATATAACAGGGGTTAAAAGAGAACTGGATAAATTTATTAGCCGGGATGGGTAAGGAATAATATCCCTAGCCTCTGCTTGCCAGGGCGGGTGATGGACAGCAGGAGGGAGGTCTCTTGATCATTACCTGTTAGGTTCACTCCATCTGGGGCACCTGGCATTGGCCACAGTCAGTAAACAGGATCCTGGGCTGAATGGACCTTTGGTCTGACCCAGTACGGCCATTCTTATGATGCATCCGATGAAGTGGGTATTAAGCCATGAAAGTTTATGCTCCAATACATTTGTCAGTCTATAAGGTGCCACAGGACTTGTCGCTTTTGCAGAGCCAGTCTAACACGGCTACCCCTCCAATTCTTATGTTCTTATTACTCAAGAACAACAAACTATTCTGCATAAGTAAGGGTGGCAGTATCAGGCCCTAAGAGTTTCTGTACATCTGTTTTATTCCTCTGATTAATCATCAGTAGCATCACAATTGAATGCTGTGGAAATTATTTTGATACCACAAAGAATTACACACTTTTAAGATACAAAGATCTGGTCTTCATAAAGATTAAAACAAATAATTGTAAGGGAATCCAGAAAAAAATATGGTGTAGAAGCAGAACTGCAGGTGATTAAAACATTTTTCACAGTTCTCTGTAGGTATGTGTAGCAGGCAGTGACTCACCCCATAGCACCTCCTGCTGATTGTCCAGGGAATTAATAATAAATAGTTCTTCCAGTGTCCAGAGTGCCCTCTGCCAGCTGTTGTCCTGCTTGCCACTGGCCCTGTGTCCCTCCCTGGACCCCAGTGCCCTCTTCCCTGGGGTGCTGCATACCTGCAATACCCCCACAGCCTCAAGGTCTCCCCTCTCTGGGGATCCCCCACTCCCTATCCCCACCTTGCCTCAGTCTAGGCAACTGCCAGTCACCACTTACCCCTGTACACTTGGGTAGACTGCAGTATAATTGCCACTCATCACTGGCAAGGAGGGTTTGGCCTGCTGCTTCTACCTCTGTAGCCATGGGCTGCCCCTTGCAACCCTAGTACCCATTTGTTGGGCCATCCCCTAGGCCCTGCAGCCTGGGGGTTTCTAGGCCAGAGCTTCCCCAGCTCCTCTAATCTTACCCCTACCCTGCTTCACTCTAGGTACCTTGTGTGGCTTTCCCAGCAGCCAGGCCAGACTACCTCTGCAGCTAGAGGAGACTGCCTCTCTATCAGGCCCCTCCCTCTCAGCCTTTTTATAAGGGCCTGACAGTCTGTTTGGGGTGTGGCCACCCAGCTGAGCCTGCTCTCCCAATCAGCCTGGGAGCTTGCTTGCTCTCAGCCACAACCCTTTCTTGGGCTGTTTGAAGCCCTTTTTCATGGAGTGGGGCAGCTGCCCGACTACAGTAGGGCTTCTGTTTTCAGAGTTTATTAATGTCATTTATTTTTTAGCAATTTGACTTTTGTGTGGATTGGGGGGTTCTTGTCTCTCTCTTTACAGTATATACTGTAATGAGAAATGTGTACAATATACATCAGTGCATACAGTAAAACCCCGATTTAACGGACTTCAGATGCAACGGACAAAATTTCCGATGCATCCGAAATCGGTTTTTTTGCGGGCTGGCTACCGACTCCCGGCTTCCGCCCGGGTCCCGGCAGCGGGCGGGCTGGCTGCCAGCTCCCGCCCGGGTCCCACCTGGGGGCGGGCGGGCTGGCTGCCGGCTCCCGCCCGGGTCCCACCTGTGGGCGGGCTGCCGGCTCCCGGCTCCCACCTGTGGGCAGGCTGGCTGCCGGCTCCCGCCTGCGGGCGGGCTGGCTGGCTGCCCGGTCCCGCCTGCGGGCGGACTGGCTGCCGGCTCCCGCACGGGTCCCACCTGCAGGCGGGCTGGCAGTTCCCGGGTCCCGCCTGCGGGCGGGCTGCCGGCTCCCGGCTCCCGCCTGTGGGCGGGCTGGCTGGCTGCCGGCTCCTGCCTGCGGGCGGGCTGCCGGCTGCCGGCTCCCGCCTGCGGGCGGGCTGCCGGCTCCTGCCTGCGGGCGGGCTGGCTGGCTGCCGGCTGCGGGCGGGCTGCCGGCTCCCGGCTTCCGCCCAGATGCCGGCAGCGGGAGGGCTCGCTCCTGGCTCCCGCCAACGGGCGGGCTGCCGGTTCTCGGCTCCCGCCCGAGTCTCAGCAGCCGGGACCCGGGCGGTCTGCTGCCGGGTCGCGGCTTCCGCCCGGGTCCCAGCAGCAAGAGGGCTCACTGCCGGCTCCCGGCTCCCGGCTCCCGCCTGAGTCCCGCCAGCGGGCGGGCTGCCGGTTCTCGGCTCCCGCCCAGGTTCCCAGCAGCCGGGACCCGGGCGGGCTGACTCACGGCTCCCGGCTGCCGTGATAAGTAAAACCTCGATATAACGGACTAATTCGGGCGGGCTGCTGCTCCGACAGCTCTTTTTTAAAAAATTATTAAATAATGGACTTTCGGCTTTAACGGACACCCCCTCGCCCAAATTAGTCCGTTATATCGAGGTTTTACTGTACTGTAATTAGTAATCTCTTTGTAATGTTCCATACTGCACTTTCACTTAGTATTGTTTCAAACAGCACTCTGTTAAAGCACACAGGGACATTCAGTTTGCACTGAGAAATTAATGTGCAACAAGTTAGCGCACTTTAAAAATCACAACCCCATTCGCATTGTTACTGCTTTGTGTGGACAAGTCCTTAGAAACATTTCCAGTGTTTTTTTCCAGTAACTATTGGATAAACACTGAATTCATTCTTTTTGTGTTGAGGGTGTTTTATTGGTGTTTATTGGTTAAAACCTAAAATCGGAAGCCCTATCTATAAATTACTAGTAAGTCTGTAGCAGTGTAGCCCTGTTGGTACCAGGTTATTAGAGAGACAAGATGGGTTCGATAATATCTTTTATTGAACAAACTTCTGTTGGTGAAAGAGACAAGCTTTTGAGCACCACAGAGTTCTTCTACTGATATTAAAGAAGCAGCCCTGTATTGCTTGAACCTTGTCGCTTTCCACCAACAAAAGTTGGTCCAATAAAAAGATCTTAACTTACCCCCCTTGTCTTTCTGATAAATCTTTAGTTTCTTCACAGAAACCAACATAGCAGCATACTGGGAACCATGGTGGAAGTTGAATGAAACAAAACTGGGAATAATTATGTAATGTTCTTCCGGTATTACTTTAAAAAGTTTTCAGTTTGCACAAGGATCTAGGCAAATGGACCTTTGCACCTGTGCAGTCCAACTCCAGGACTGAGGGGGAAAAAAAGAGAGTACTCTAGGAATGCAGCACTATACAAACCATGAAAACAGTGTTACTGGTTTGAACTTAAACATCACAGAATCCTTCATCATAATGGTGGTCTATTGTAGAAAGTTTTATAAATGGTAACATTTCCTACTTTACAACTAGGATTTTTTAAAACTTACAGGTCTTGTAATTACAGTCATTGGTCTCTGTGTGGGAATATGTTTATGTAAATATAAGCCATCTTTAGGTAAAGGATTTTTTACTAGTGCTCTAGTATCCTTTGTTAATAAAAGCAAATGCCCTCCCTCTTCCCCAAATGATGTACCTTAAACTTAAGCTTTAATAATTGAGAAGAGCTGAAATTTACATAGTTAAAAATTCCAGAATTCCAAATCATTATAACTTATGTGGAAACAGACCAGGACTTCCATAGTTACCATACATTTATATGGTTGACATGTATTTAGATCCACTATTCCAATCTCTGAGTCTCAGGCAAGGACGATCTTAATTCTTTAAAACTAAATCAGGACAGAACACAACCCATGTTATTCTAAGTTCCCAGTTTCTCAACTCTTTTTAAAGTCTCATTCTGTCTGTACTTTGACTTTCCAATCAGGATCTCAATCCTCCAGACTCAGAGACATACACTGTGCTTAAGTTAATGCATATGAGTAATAGAATTGAGTTAAATGGGATGACTCCAGAGTGTAAAGTTAATCACCTGCTTAACTCTCTGCAAGATAGAGGGTAAAATTTCCGAACCTTGCAGAGTTCACCAGTTCTAAATCTTGCATGTCTTCTCATCCCCAACTGTAGATGCTTTGTATCCTCTCTATGCAGATATAGAGATATGCCATTGGTGATTTGAACTGGGTGCTCTGAACTGTTCTTTCTCAAGACCTTTTTTCAATTCACACTGTATTTTTTTAGCTGAACTAGGGACCATTTTTGTTAACATACAAACTTTTAAACAGCTGAATTAATAAGAAAATATTAAAATACTATCCTTTTTAGCTAACAATTATTTACAGAATTATGTAAAATTGTATATCATGCTATAGCATGAATAAAAAAAAAACCATTATCAAGTTACATTTTCAGTAAACCCAAGGAAATCTTTTCATCTAATCATCTGAGAAGGGTGCATTACAATGAGGTATCTAGGTATTTCAGAGTAATTGATCAATATGTGGTTTACTTTGAGCTGGTCAAGAAAGTCAAATTTGGATCTTGGCTATGGACTTTTTGCCCAATAGATACCTGGCAATAGATATCGATGTCTAGTAAAAAACAGAATGACCCATATTTTTCCTTGCATCAAATCTGCTGTGAAGACCCACAAAATCTGGAAATATAAAATTGCTTATTTTGAAATTTTTGTTTTGCTATTTGAGTACTTAAAAGTATTTACCCCTTCACTCACCCTCAAATCAAGCAAAATAATGTTATACCATTATTAAGATATGTGCATAGTAAGTAAGGATGAATTTCACTCCTATGAAGTGGACCAGTGCAAGACCAGTAGCCGACTTATTTTAAAGGCTTCAGTGAAACTTAATAGCACATAGGCCTTGTACTGGCTTTCCATATAGAAGTGAGTTTCATATAATATATAATAAGATATAAGTGAAAGCACACATGGGCATTTTTAGTCTGCCCACCACTACTCTGTAGGTTCAATGCTAACTATGATTAGCAAACAAACAGAATCGTATATGGATCAATTTCAAGCAATTTTCTCAATGTACTATCTTAAGAAGTGTTAAAAAAATTCAAATGTCAACCATTTTGGTGTTTTTATATACCAGGTACATCTATCAAGCACATTCCCTTACTGTGTCTATACATACCTGATACATTCACATGTTCCATCTGAATGAATGGAGATAGAAAACAGTTGTGGAAACACATGCACATTTCAGAAGCAGGATGCCCCAACGATAGGAAATGTCATATGGGAGCTGCAATAAGGAAACATGAGCTGAAAGGGTGGGATTTGAGGAAGTTTATCTACAACAGTAGCAGTAATTTCAGTAGCTTGTTATTATAACTTGGTTTTATGTTTGTTGTTGTAGAACTTAGAGTATTAAGAATCATATGTGGTCAGTTTTTTTTGTGATTGTGATTTTTCCTTGTGTTTAAGTCTCAGCTAGTCACTGAATTTTCGTTTAGATTCAAAATTAAATTGCACTAGATCTCTAAATTGACTCACATATTTTATAACTTAAGAGGTATTTCCAAGAGATAAAAAAGACAAATAGTTCTCTATTGCTTTTGTTCTAACATACAAGATATTTATTTCTCACTACCAGGCTTCATTTAGTTTATATATAATGTAAGTCTCAACGAAAAACAGACAGCACAATTCCTGAGCTCTGCAAATCAAAAGAACCTTGAGGTGTTTTTTGGAGTTGTTCCAAAAGGTGAAAGTATTGTTGTAAGCCTCACTTATCCTCCCCCTCCCCTTCCAACCACTCTTTTTCTTTGTTTATGCAGAGGATTTAAAAAAAATCTGGATGTTAGCCAAGATTTTCATAAGTCATTAGTGATTTTGAGTGCCTCCTTTCTCAGAGGCCCATCTTGAGATGCCTGAAAGGAGCCTGATTTTCAGAAAGTGATGAACTTCTGGGGTGGGGGTGGGGTGGGGGGCGGAGATCTTTTTAAAAGGCAGCTTAAGTTGGGCATCCAAAAATCAAGACACTGAAAATCACTTGTCGTTTCAGTCTCTGTCCCTTTTTGTTTTAATGCCCCCAAAACTTTATGTTCTTCCCTTTCATGTTTCTCTGTGCTTTTTTTTGACACTTTGAGAAACATACTTCTTTTATTACCCAAGGGAAAACACCTGAGATGCTGTCACATACCAGTTGCCAGAGCAAAGTTAGAGGTGCAGTCTGATGTTCAGTCTGTACTTCCTTTTTTCGCGTTATCTCTCTTGTGTATTTTATAGAAAGGAAGTATTTAAACGTACCGCATCATTTTACTGATTGTGTGCTTAATGCACTCTCTTTCCTTCTTCACGCTCTCTGATTTAAAAGGGTCGTTTTTTTGGCTGGCTCAGTATTTAGTGTTGCCTTGCCTGATCCAAGTCAGGGTCCTGAGAGTAGTCATTTGAGACCTGATCTAAAATCCTTTGAAGTCAATGGGAGTCTTTCCAATGACTTCAGAGGGCTTTGGATCAGGATGGTGTGAAGTAAATCATGCCCCGGGAGAAACTGCACTATGCATCTGTGCTAGTCTGGACTCTGAATGCAGATTTATCCATTACTCCCCTCGAAAGAAGAAATTGGCACGATGAATGAGCCTTTTAATTCAATGAGAAAGAAAATTATTTTGCAGAAATGGCATCCAAGATATTTAAACTGATAACTTGGTCTATAATTTCAGGGAATTGTATTTAGTTTTGTTTTGGAAACTTGTATTTGTTTAAAATCACCTCGGTGATGCTCAGTAAAGGTCCTGATCCTGCAAGCCTTTGATGTGAGTTCTGCATTCAAGGGCTTGCAGGATCATGCTTTGAATTACATCACTCTCTTTAGATTCAATTCAATCCTAGTTTTCCTCTTTCTGAAGCTTCAAAACGCCTCTGGCAGTAGAAATTGCCAGTGAACAGTGAAGGTCAGAGGACTGAAGGCACCTGAATCCTTGCTGTACTAAAAGACTGGAGCCAGCTGGTGCAACCCACGAATAAGCAGCACTGGCCAGCATGTTCAAGGGAAGTGCTTGTCCAGCAGAGTCCTTGGGTAATCTCCACTCATGAGGCTACTACAGGTCTTTAAAGTTGTTCCTGAGCAGGAATCCCTGGAGGAGGGCAGCAATGCAGACACTATCTTTGGCCTTGGGTTCAGCTGCCCCACAATAGGGGTGGAGGCTCTCTTTTTAATGTAGCTTTTCTCTACTGGTGTAATAAGCCTTGCACAAGCATTGGTACGTGGGTAATATTGGTTTGATTTTCTATAAACTGACTATCTCTGCACATAATAGCTCTGTTTGTAGTCATAACCTTAAATCTAAGCAATAAAAATGACTGCTCTTGAGTTTGTAGTGCTCCTTAGCTGAACATTCTGTACAGCCTATGTGCACAGTCTGTGTATAATCAAAACCATGTTGTTATATAAATAACTTCAAAATCAACAGAAAAATATTAGTAGTCAATAGCACATGACTACCACACACATCACATTACATATCCAACAGTGTGTTACTCTTCAAACTGACATTTCAATGAGAGAGAGAGAGAGAGAGAGAGAGAGAGAGAGAGAACGCAGTCAGAATCTTTTTCCTGCTAGCATTTATAAAATGTATTGGAATGTAACAGAGGAAAACAAGCCCCAAAATAATTGAAAACAAATTCCTGTATAATTGTTCAACGGATGGCCAAATTCAGTCCTGATGTGAGTAGGTACAACTCAATTACCTTTGTTTTTTCATTCCACTTTCCTTCTACTGTATATCATGGTGCTTGTTTTTAACAGCTGGTTTCTCCAATACTGGTTTTTCCTTAGTTTAAGATTTCTGTTTAATAATTTGGCATAATTTTAGAAAATCAGAATGCAGTAAGTCCTGTCTCTGACTTTGCCACTTATATAAAGAGAGATAAGATATACACATTACTATATGTGAAAATTATTTTCAATAAGTACTCCCTTGTCAAAGGTGGATGTGCACTAGTCTTGGGGGGCAGTGGGTTGAAATGGTTGTGGGTATTTTATTATCCTCGCAATTATTATTGAATGCAATGTCTAGAATTGACTGAGACCCATGACTCATTAATGGCCTTTACAAGTCAAGTATCAGTTTAATATTTATAAGCAATGGTCAGTCAAAAGAATAATTGCTGTCATACTAATAATCCTTAGCACATATAATATGTTTTTCATCTCTGAAGTACTTTATAGGCACTAGTTAATTAACCTTCACATCACCCCTTATTCCCTGTGAGGTAGGAAAGCATCATTATTAGCAAAGGCCTGAGAGACTGATTATTAGTGAAGGCCCTGAGATACTGAGTTTGCCAGTGACTCCAGATCCAAACTTTGCCAAAGATCAGAGGTGTTTAGATCATGATAGAAATTCAGAGCCAGAGTCATTAAAGTTTGAGAACATTTAGTTTTTGTGGTTTTGTTTGGGCCCATCACTAAATAACATTTCATTTTTACATGTGGTTAAACTGTATCCCTGGTTGATTTGCTTCAAGCCCCCGAGTGAGGCAGCATCTTGCCTGGCTCTCAGTCCCATGGTCAAACAATACCATAACAAAAAAATAATAATTTTAAACAGCAATATTGTCATAGTAGCCAATGTAACATACAGACGGGCTTGGAAATGAACAAATAGGAAATCCCTGTTGTAAGAATTACTCACTTCATTTAGATTATATAAAATAAGCAAATACATGCAGAATGCTACGCCTTAAATATGATGTTTCCATAAAGAGGGAATGACCAAGTCCAGTGGTTCTCAAACTAAAGGGGCGGGCCTCCTGAAGGAGGTGCGGGAATGTGTCAAGGGAAGCACAGGCTGTGTGCATTTTTTTAAAACGCTCTGGCTGTCAGACCTGAGTGGCTGGGCTAGGGCTCATGCAGAAGGGCCATGCACGCCCAGGCTCAGGATCTCCTTCCCCCCATCTCTTCCTTTACCTTGAGGCAGCAGGGCTTCAGCTGTCACCCCTGAGATGGCAGCAGCAGTGTAAAAATAAGGGTGGCAATGTGGTGCTAAGTTTGCAGTGAAAAGTAATATTGATGACTATCACTTTTCACATGGCCTCCCTCACTTCTGTGCTGCTGCTGGCATGGTGCTACCTTTAGACCTGGGCTTCCGGACAGCAGCTGCTGCTCTCTGCTCTGCCTTCGGAGCTGGGTAGCGGTATATGTACTTTTGGGTCATGGGGGATGAACAATTACAGACACAAAGAAAGGGGGCCTGGTCAAATAAATTTGAGAACCGCTCACCTAAGTCCATCCAACTGTTGTGTTGCAGATCACAAAAAATATCCAGGAGATGGCAAGAAATAAAATCTCTTATAAACAAAAGTCAAGAAATATTATACATCCATCAGCAGTCAGGGAGGCTGCCTTTACTATCCGGGTTACTATATGTTGTATAGGTCATTTTAGACTTGGCAACTTATATTACTGGACTCCAATCTAAAGTTTTTTTCACAATTAAACCTAATGTTTAATTCATCTTTGTGGCCAGGGATGGGGAACTTGTGGCCAGTGGCCTGAAATAATTTAATCCAGCCCGCAGCAAGTCTCCGCACCGCAGCAAGTCTGCAGCCCGCAGCAAGCCTGCAGCAAGTTTGTAGCCAGTCTCCGCACCACAGCAAGTCTCTGCACCACGGGCCAGAAGCCCCACAGCTCCTGGGTGGAGGAGCAATCAGGGAAGCGCCGTGTGCTGCACCCATCCCCAGCACTGGCTCCACAGCTCTCATGGCTGGGAACAGTGGCCAGTGGGAGCTGCAGGAGCAGCGCCTGCAGGCTCAGGCAACATGCACCATGCAGAGCCCCCTAGCTGCCCATCTGCATAGGGGCTAGACTTACTTTTTCATATTTAAAAATTGAGGAGGGCGTGAAAGGCTTCTTTAAATTCACAAATTATACAGGGCCAAACTGTGCCTTTTCTCCTTCAGTGCCTTTTTAGGGACCAGGCACAATTACAGTCCTTTCAGCTTTGTGAGTGCAATGATTGCTTCTGGCTTGTACCAGCCAAATGGGATAGAGAGGAGATGGGGCTATGGCTCCACGCTGCCCTCCTACCTCTTTTGAGTGGTGCAACCTAGGTACAATGACCGACAAATCTAGCCCTGCAGTCACAGAGGAGTGTATGCTACATCCACTAGAAGTGGCATAACTTCTATGCTTGTTGAGAGTAGGCACAATGCCTTCTGGAATTCCTACTGCTGAGGCAAGGGCACAACTCGTGTTCAAATCGGCTATAGGGTTCCCCCGTCTCCCTCCTTGCTGTACTTATGCAAAACACATTCAAGGTAGAATTTCAGCCTTAAATGCAAATTTTCCTCTTTTTTGGGATGGGTTAAATCAGACCCTTAGTATATATGTGCATAAAATATCTATTTACAAGTTACTGACTCAGTGCAACAGGTTTATAATATGGATACTGCATGTGGGTTGGATTCTCAGGTGCGTCTGAGCTGCACTTAAGTACTGTGGTAGTGGTGAGGCTGCCACGGAGCTGGTTGAGGCTCACTTATCCTGAATCGTGTGCCCCAGGTGCAAGCTAGAGCTAGAAGAGAGCAACTCTAACTTACACCACTGGTCTTATGCCAGTGGAGGATTAGGCATAGTAGAGCTCTGCTGTGCTGCACCTTCCCCCAGATCACCCCGGACATATCCCCTACGTTGAAGTTGTACATACATTATTTACTGTACAGCTCTTTGGAGCCACTCTTTGCCACCTCCTAAATTATAGACATGCACACATTTTAAAATACATAGTAATAAGACAACTCTAACAAATGAATCCAACGGTCTTGTGTACAGACCATTCTGTAATGAGTGTTGTTTTATGTGACAAACTACTGTTTCTTCCAGACTGCTATAGTCCACCATTTTAGCCTAGGTCTAGGCTCTTCAAAGCAGCCCAAGGGAGTTTTGCATTTCAGTAGGAGCTGAACACCTTTCTTAGGTTTCTTTGAAAATTCCAGCTTAAGTATTAATCAAAGTACTTTAAGCTAAAGAAAAGATTATTTTAAAGTGAATTTTATGCCCGACTGCTCATGTTCTTTCCTTATTTAGGTGTATACCTGTATTTGGAAAATTTCCCCCAAAAGGGGACAATGGAATCTCTCTTATTACCTAGGAATATACTTTGAAAATTAGTTACTTAGGTTTTAAGAATGGGATGAAGGAGTCTATTCTCTTTCCTGCCAGACAGGATTTACATTTTTAACATTAAAAATGCATAAAAGGCTATAGAACAGAACTTAAAGCACAGCAGGTTTTGTTCTTACTAGGGTGTCTTTCACATGACAGTGTCTGGTAAAACCATGTTGCAGATGCTTCATTAAAAAACCCTGCTGAATGCCAATGGAGAGGGGGGGAAAACATCATGACTTCAGTCCATTTGCAGTCAAGGTCAAACACAGAGCTGCAAGTCCAATGCCTTCCTTTTTAAAAACTCCTTCCCCCCGCTCTCCCCCCCACACATTTGAGGTAAAAGTTTCAGCATTTCAACAGTTAGTCAGCTTCATGTTTTCACAGCACAAGGAGTATTATAACACTTCTCATTCTTTCAGGTTGACTTGAACACTTGACCTTACATGTAAACTCCTTTCCTAAGGTGGAAAGCTAAACATTGTAATTTTAGCTAAATCAGCTTTTGGTTTATCAACCATGACAAAACAAGGAGCTGGCAATTAAACATTTCAGGGCATATTTAACCTTTACCCTTCATTGAAGGAGTAGGGCAGCTTGTGTTAAAACAAACAGAGGGCTACAATTACGTGGGTTTTGCCATGCATGGATTTGGAAATTCAGAAAGTTTCTGGTCACTGAATTTCTCCCCCAGTTCAGCAGCTGGAGCAATATTTGTTCCACCCATGGAAATGACAGTGGGTCCAGGCTCTGAAATCCACAGAAATCCCACAAATGTCAAGATGCTTCCTGGGGGCAGGTGCCTTTATACCCTTCCAAACCCATGTCAGCCTGCAGTGCCTCTCAGAGAACCTGAGGGTTGCAGACAGGAAGAATTAAGTTTTGTTCTAAGCAGCAGTAACATGGGGCGGGTTTTCAAATACATTATCTGCCACACCCAAGGAAAGCAAGCCAAATCCAGTGTCTGCATCCAAACTTCTCTCCATTCCACTCACTCCCAGCTGAGTGACCAGATGTCCCGATTTTATAGGGACAGTCCTGATATTTGGCACTTTTTCTTCTATAGGCTCCTATTACATCCCCACCCCGTCCCAATTCTTCACACTTGCTGTCTAGTCACCCGATTGCCAGCCACAGAGTCTCAATGCTGTGAAGGAGTGGCCATGAAATGTGGAGGTCAGGGAAAGAATGCAGCGGAGCCATGGGATTGGCCCCTAGTTTGGTGCATTTTGCTACCATTTGCTCCTATAGTGGAAGGTAGCAGGTAACTTGGTATTGAAAAAGGCCAAAAGAGAAGCTTGATAGATTTTAGTGAAGGAATGTCCAAATTATTGGATGAAGATAATACAGCAAATATACTATACAAAGTTGAAACTGGCCAATAGACCATAAATAAATGGATGTGGTATATTGCAAGTTATCCACCTGGGAAATATCTAGTGAGTTGCTGCAGAGTTCTGGCTACATTCTAGTTTTATTTACTGTCTTAATTAGTACCTTGCATTAAAGTAAACAACATGTTAATGAACTTTAATTTTTTAAAGATTAATATTAAACAGTGAATTTGAGATTCAATGAGAACAAAGAAATAGAAAGGGGCCTATTTCTGATAATTCTGGGGGACTAATAATCATCTACATTATTTGTAGATTAGAAGCACTAAAGACAGAGAAGAATTTCTTATGGTGGTATAAGAAGATTTCATGGGAAATAACAGGATCAAATGAACAAAAGAAAAAATTTCCTGCGAGAGAGAGAGAGAGATGCAGTAGGCTGCTGAATGGATAATTAAACTAGCCTGGATAAAGCAATAAAAATGCAATTAAGAGACCAAATATGCACTGACAGGTGAATGGATTTATTTCTGTGATTCACTGATCCTCCTTCATTCTGCGACTGGAAAAAGTCATGAAATCACTCCTTGTCTGCATGATCTGCTACCTCCCATAGAACATGACAAAAATATAGTCCAAAAGAAAGCATTCAAAATTATAAATGTTTTTTTTTCTGAATAATTTAGGTTTACTAAAAAAGTCATATTTACCAGGGTTCAGCTCTCAATACCCTTATCCTGGTCTGAAGCATGCTTGCCATGAATATGCACAGAAGGAACACTGAGAGTGGATCTCTCCTTATTGGCACCATCATTGTACTCCATTTCTCCAAATCCCCAAAATTTTCAGGTAAATACAGCTGGGCATTGTACAAATATAACTCAGTTTGAATACTAATAAGCAGTCTCAGGACAACCAAGCCACTGGGCAGGAGCTTTGGTGCCACGGATAGGGGCACAGGAAACAGAACACTGATCATTTCACACAGTTTTTCCAAGCTGCAACAGTATGTTTTGTTTGATTTTTCCTTACATTTAAAATTTTTGGAGGCATTAAAGGGCCAAAACCTCAAAGATGGGCATCCTTTACATCAAGCCCACTGCAACAAATGGTAGTATGCCCTTCCTCATGTACTGAGCCTCTGAGAAGTAAAGAGGAAACTGTACTCATTCAATGGGAGGAATTACACTAGTTTTTAGAGTGGGTGACAAGAGGATGAAATCCTGGCCCTACTGAAATTAATGGGAGTTTTGCATTTGATTTTAGTAGATCCAGATTTCACCTTGGGTGTACATTCTTCTTGTGCATCTGAATTCAGAGAAATTCCTAGGAATAAAGTACAGTATGTACAAAGATCATTGTAAACAGGGCAGTTACAAATGTATATCCATGGGGAGATCTGAACACTACAAGAACCGAACACAGTGCTAGCAGCGATGAACATTGCAGTGATGGAAGCTTCCGCTAGGTCATTGGGTATTGTATCATGTGAGAATACACTGATCTAGTCCCAACCAGGGGAATGATCCATATAGTGTATCCACTTGATGCATCAAACATCCAATCCTGAAGTCTCAAACTTCCAGTTTTCCTGCAGAGAATTTCCAGTCTATAGGGTGAATTCCATTAATTTGCAGAGTTCTACTAAAAACCCACATCATTTCTACAGGACAGGTAAGATATTAAAGCTCCAGGACAGTAAATAAAAGTCGGAATGTAAACAACATATTGCCAGATATTCTGAAGCTCAGCTGGATATATTACTTCTTTTTAACAATATTATCATCTGTTTAAGGAACAATGACTGACACGGAGGACATTTTTGGCAGTTAATGATGAGTTGGCAGAGGTGAGATCCTGAGGTGGACTCTGTTATTATAAACCTTTGGAAGTCTAATAGAATTATAAAGAAGAAAATTAAATAATTACCTTTTACTGGGCTGGAAAATTAAACAGTGGTCATTGTTATGGATACAATGTTTGCCTTATAGCACTGTAATTTCCTAGCAGTTAATAACCAGTACAGTCACCAGTAGGAAATGACTTCATTCTGATCAGTTTAACATTGATTAGTAAATTAATACATATTTCACAATGCCCAGAAAGGGCACAGTACTTTATGTGATAAACCAAAGAACAAGTCTCCTGATCTAACAGAGCATGGTGTCACTCCTGTCTTCTTCCTTTCAGAAACTGCACTGACTCTAACAGGTGTGCACTCCCTGACCTTTTATTTCAAGTTCTCTCCACCAAATCACTACAGTCCCCATGCAACAGTCTATTTACAATATCTACAGTGCTTTTCACTCTCTCATCAGGACCTGAGGGGAATAGAACTCTTCCTTCTCTAAGGCATCTGTTCCCCAGCACCAGCACTTTCTTTTTTATTAGCTATGGGTTCATGGGCTAATTGGATCTTTATGTCCACCAGGCTGATTAGATAATTATCGCAATCAGCTTCCTCTGGGGAACTAAATAACATCTAAGTGATCAGAGTGCAGACTCACTAGTTCACTCCCCGCTGATCTAGAGTCAGAAAGTGACAGGGTGAGGAGGGATGAGGGATACATTATCTAAAAAAAAGGGGGGGGGGAAGGAAAGAGAGGACATACCTTTGACTGAATTTTAAAAAACAGCTTTAAACAAAACCCCTTTATTATGTTGTATTTATTTGGTCTCAGTGATTTCTAATTTAAAGAAGTATTATCCAAAATGTTGAAATTATTAATTATTATTTATTTTGCCATGGAACATGGATAAGGGTTGAATATCTTGTAGTAATTTCTCCTAGGGAATCCAACAGTTCATACTATAGAAAGTGGCCTTAAAATATAATTATGCTCCAAAAAAGGTTTTTAAAATGTCACCCTGGGGCCCCATGTTTATTGTTTCTCAGTTACTCCAGATCAAATTTTCTCATTTTACAAAAAAACTATATGCCTTTTCTAACTGCCAGCCCTGTAAACTTAGTCTGGAATCTAGAAGTCAAGCTGGGCTCCTTCTAGTCCAATAATATTCTTGCTAATGATTTTGCAAGTGGAACTTTGCTACAATTCTGTTGATGATTCACGACTCACGATCCATATAAAAGACCAGCTCATTCTCCCATGGCTCTATCTTCTGCAGGACTAACATGCACAGTAAAAAGTAAAAAGGTATTTTTGTCAAAGTGAGCAGATATGACTTGAAATACACATAGGGAATAGTTCTGTCAAGGACAAAGATGATATTTTTACATAGCTTCTTTGCCATAAAAAAAAGACATAAGTCCCTTTTTCTACCTCATTGTATGGTTTCATTGTCTGCTACAAGCCCAACCTACAGATACACATAATGTTTATAACATCAGTTTACAATACTTGTAATGTGGGTGTCTGGCTTATTGGAGTCTGTGGAATCATAAGGGTCTTGAAAGATTTTTGAGTGGGATTTCTATAGAACTATATAAATATTTTATGCAGCATTTAAAATCCCTGGAATTTGTATATGTTTGCCAAACAGACATCTTTCTCTAATATAATATTTACAGTAGAACATACAACATGCTGTGTCAGATTACATTTAATGTACATGACCAAACCCTTGTCAGATAGAAAAGAGAAAAAGCTACATTTCACAACTATAATTTCATTGCAGATATGAACAGTATTTCAAAAAGGCTAATATAATACTTCCTGGATGACACCGGAGCTGTTAAAAATAGCTGACATCAAAACCACATCATTTTTTCCCCAACAGATAACCTTTAGAGTACTCTCCTATTAAAAGATCTGGTAGCTGCTAATCTCACCTCACTGAAGTTATGGTAGTGATGTTTGAAGATCTGTGGATCAGGAAGTATTTTACCCATGAATTTATGAAGATTCAGAGTTTTCAATGAAAGATAACAATCAGCACAAAGAATGTTCATATACATCTGTTTCATTTCAAAATTAGTTTTTAAATATGAAAACTGATGGTCATCTTTGATCCAGATCTTGCAAATACTTACACACATGACCAATTTTATGCACGTGAGAAGTTCCTTGGGAACTCAGTGGGGACTCAGAACATTAATGTGCAATAATGCTTGCCGAATTGGGGCATTTGTAAAATTGTTTTTGCAGGATTGAGTTCAATGTGGAATAAGGTGGTACTCCATCTGAATCAGAGAATCAGAAACTCACAAACTATAAGGGCTTTTATTCATGTTTTGTTATGCTATCAACACAGGTGCCTAGTGCCAGTAGTCATTATGTTTTTGATGATATGGTTATTGACCCACAAACAACCTCACCACACAGGCTACCTAGATGTAGAGCTCCATGAAATTTTATCTATTTTTTAAATAATTTTTCATTTTGTTGTTCAGGGATTACATATTATTTCATTTTATCCACATGGGGTGAAAAGTGGATATCGGGACCTACCCCTTTGGAGGGAGGCAGTCCCTGGGTGTGGGGGTCAAGTCCTTCCCCCAAAAGGTGGAAGGAGGGGCCTTGGGATAGAGAGATTGGCTCAAGTTTGGACCGACTGCCCCTCAATCATTTGAGCAAGTGCCACTGCAAGCCCATGCACCAAGTTACAAAACCACTCCTTCGGAGTTGTTTCAGCCACTCCATGACAGAAAGGTGGCGAGGACAAACCTGAGTGGTACTGCAACTCTGTGTGCCAGGTCACATTGCTTTTAGGCATTAGGCATTAGCTTTTTAGCTTTTAGGCATTAGCTTTTAGGCATTGTTTTAGGCATTAGTCATCATTTTATTTTGCTATTTTGTATTTCTGAAAAACACGGAGCTCTCCCTGTAAGCTGTTAACTGATAATATTTACTGATGGGTACTGTCTGTTACAGCTTTCCCCCTATTCCATTTTGTTTCTTACAGCTATCCCCTTACTCCATTTTGTTTTTGTTCTCCTCCTGTGGCCGCCTCTCCCTGGCTGTTAAGATTGTTTACCAGGGCCACTGCCCTTCTCAAAGGGAGGGCCCCTTAAGTTGTTTACCAAGAGCCATTGCCCTTCACAAAGGGATGGCCACTTGTGCTGCGTGCTACGTGGGACGACTGCCCTGTTGAAAGGGTTGGTCCTGTTATCACCTTGTTAAACCTGGGCTCGGTGTAGGGTAGGCAATGTCCAGAGCTGCAAGACCTAATGTGTTTTTGAGATCCTGGGCATGAGTCATAGGCCTCATGTGCTTTTGAGTCCTGAGGTGGGAACTCACGCCTATGGTCCAGGACTCTGCCCAGGTATGTCTCTATGCTCACCTGCAGTTTTTCCCTGTATCTCCTCCCCTATGACAGAAGGAGTCTATCAGGATTACTGGTGGGGAAACTGCCTGAGTTTGCCTTTAAGAACAGGCATTTTTTAAACAAACATCAGAAAGGTTCCTGCATTGCTACCTGGTCTGATCAGCCAGGGGTTCTGTGGGGTCCTTTCTCCACTCTCGTTTTATTTTTGAGCGTACCCCCTTTTTAACGCGCCCCCCCCCACGAAGAACGAATTGCTGCCTGAGAGACCTCCTGATTATCAAGACCGTACCGAGCCCTCCTTGCTTCTTCTGATGTTGTTGCTGCTTCTGCCTTTGCTGCTGCCTTGGGGACTGGTAAGAATCCCTCTGTGAAACTTTCTATACTTTTATTACTTTAGCTGCTGGCTCTGTTTCCCCAGCACACAGACTCAAACTAAACCTTGGTCTGTGTCTTAAAACCTCTCTTAAACTCCTTGGTCTGTATCTGTAATCTGTTTCTTGCTTTGCAGCGCCTTTGCTGCTAGAAATAAGCCTGTGCCTTCCTGGACTGTATCCTGGGCTGCCAGCTTGCAGCCACCACTAGTTAAATCCCCCTCCCCCCTTGGAGCTGTATCCTGGGCACTCACCACTCTGCCCTCTGAAACTACCCCTAGTATAAGGTGCACCCATTAGGTTAGATTTTGTCTTTTAGTCTAGATAAGTTGTAATTTCATTTTTCATAGCTGTAGTTAAGTTAGGTTTAGGAAATTGCTTGCATTGTACCCTGTAAGTTAGCCTTAAAGAATTGTTGCATTGTGTTTTGTTACTTGCTAATTTGTGTAGTTTTGGTTAAGTTAAATCATAGATAAGATTTTGCTGTGTTTTGTATAATTGTCTCTCTGCTGTTTAAACTTGCAGCCTGTCTCTTCTGTGTCTCCCTGAGTTTAAATCTCCCTCCACCACGTGCTCCTCTTCCCCCATCCCCCAACCTTACTTCTCTACCACTTTCTCTCTCTCTCTCTCTCTTCCTCTCTGCTGTTTCAACTTACAGCCTGTCTTCTCTCTCTCTTTCTAGCATAAAACCCCATTGGTTACCCCTTTTCTCTCTAACACACCTCACATTTTACATTTACACCACTGAGACACATTTTTACCTAAAATTGTTGGTTATTTAACACATTTTACCCATACTGTTAGTCGGTTACATGCTGCTGTGACACACTCTTTACATAGAAATTGTTAGCTACCTGTTACATTTATGCTTCAGTGTTAATTGGTTACCAACTGTATTGTACCCCACTGTATTGTACCCCACTATTGAAACCCCCTATCCCATTTACTAAAAGAAACCCCTCCCCAATTGTCTACTTTAACAAACCCCATACCCCTCACTATTGAATTTTCCCTGTTTTTGCATTTTCTTAATAAAGTTTATTTTGCACTCCACCTGTGTGGTAATTGCTCCCCAAGATCCCATATACCTGCTGGCAGGGACAGGTACCAACTTAGGCTAAATCTGAACTGGACACCAAAGGGCAAAATGATCTATGTTCTACTATCAGTTCTCTGAGCCATCCATCCCCCATATTATTTTTAATTTGTTCATCTCTAAAATATAGTATTCCATCACTGCCAGAATTAGAGCTATAGACCAATTCTGAAACATAGGTACAATTTTTTATTATTTATTAAGCACAGGTTGTACGAAGATAGGTTTCTGCTCAAAACAGTTTCCAATCTAAATGTAAAATTTAGGCATTTGCAACTATATTTAAACTCCTAAATAAGTGGCCTGATTTTTCTGAGGTGCCACAGTTCAAATTTTGGGAAAAAACACATTTGAAAAAAAGACAGGGTACTTAGCTGCCTAAATATGAATTTAGGTGCCTAACTTTTGACATCTAACTTTGAAAATGTTGGTTATGTTATATTTGCTTCTACATACAGGCTTACTGCAAACATTGAGCTT
Source organism: Sternotherus odoratus (assembly GCA_032164245.1). NCBI lineage: Eukaryota > Metazoa > Chordata > Testudines > Kinosternidae > Sternotherus > Sternotherus odoratus. Next base: position 61,157,374 of record JAVMKO010000004.1, read on the forward strand.
TAGTCTCAGTGCAATTTGTGCAACTGGAAAATCAATGGTTGCACCCATCCATTAGGAGAGGGTTGTGATGGGGGGAAGCTGAAAAAAATATGCTCTCACTACACAACTGTAGAAAAAGAGGAAAACAAGATGATAGGCTGAAATAAAAGCAGAGTAGAAAAATGAAGGTGATAATGATACTGGGATATTGTACACCTGAAGTACTATACATTTACAGGATACATTTGGAATGCTGATACATTTAGTAATAAAATCTTGCAGTGAATTCAGTAACTACTATACTGTGTTGAATTGAGATCTTCTGCATTACAAAAATGACTAGACACTAACACATCACAGTCTGCTTTTTGTTATTATCTGCTATGAAGGCACACTAAGTTTTAATTTATTAAGACAATAATAAAAATCAGTAAAAACAACATTGATGTCTACCATATTTTCCCTGCACATTTTATCACTGTTACATGATGTAGTACTGTAAGATGTTCAAACAACTGAAATGGAGTCTGTACTTAGACTGTTTTGTGACAGTGTTTGTCCTACTTCACTGAACCTTTTAAAAATAGTATCAAATGCCACATACTATTAATCATAAAGATTTGAGTCTATCCAACAACTACAAGCAGTCTATAGAACTAGCTAGAGAGCATTATAAAGTACAGAGCTATTAGTGAAGTCTTAGCTGCTCTATAGATGTATGTAATAGAAGTTCTCACGTGGGAATCAACTCAACGGAACCAAGCAACAATAAAAGGGCAGCAAAAGCCTATGGCCTCTGCTCTTTGATTCAGTAATGCAAAAAAAAAAAGTGGAATGCACTAGGACCTGTCAGCTTTGAAACATCTCAGTTCAACTTTATTTCACCAAAGATCAAGTGGAGAAGGCTAATCTTGTTTTCTAGACACTTAAATCCCATTTTCCCAGGCAGCTTTACCCCCTGGTTTGTTTAAATGTGTCTTAAATAGAATATCTTATTCTAAAGTGTCTTTTTTTGAAGTGTGACAGGCACAATAGAACTGAATAAATCAGTGTCATAGTTATTGTTTCCAAAAGTTAGATTAAAAAAAAAAGACTGTAAGACATCTATTGAAATCCCAGAGGGTGTCATTAATACCCCTACAGGACATTTACACTTTATGAAAATGTTTACTCATTTTAATTTTAGAAATTTTCAGTTTGTGACCCTTTACAGACATTTAAATGGCTACATATTAACTACATATCCTGAAAGGAGGAAAAAAGCAACAGTCCTTTATTTGGAAGTATGTTGTGAGGGTCTACAAGTTATTGTAGCCAACTAAATTTGGCTCCTGTTTACATATAAGATTGGCAGGGCTGTGGTTTCATTAATGTCTGGTGAACATTTTAGCTTGTATACAAATGGTGTCCTGCTGCTCAATCAGTCATAGGCATGCTACCAGAATACTAAAGCTTAAATAAGCAAACCTTGTGGATACAATTAGTTTAGTTGTCAAAAGAGATTACTGTATTCTTTTAAAATTGTGGACCTAGTTACAAAAATATGAGAAATAGAAACTTTCCAAAAATACTGGAAGAGATAAGTTTCTTTTTGTGTTAAAGCTGAAATATCATTAGCAATAATCAATAATGTTCAGATATTTAAAATGTAGTGAAAGTCATCTGAAATATAACGAGGCAAAAATGGCACCATGCTACTCAACAGATCTGCTCTCTGTGTAATTCAGTTTTATCAGATTACTTTTGTAACCAAAAGGAGATATCACTGCTTTCACTTCAAAACTAAACAGTTGAGGGTGAATGAGAATCCACATTGTGCATCACTATTAGGACTACCTTCTATGTTGTGCTTTATTAAGAGAAATATTTGCTAAGTTTCAATCAATCTGTTACACTCATATAAGACCACTGAAGTCAAGGAGATTGCACATATTCTACTCGGGGTGTAATCTGAAGACAGCTACAGATATGGAGGTTTTTATGCTTTAATCAAAATCAGATTTTTAAAAATTACAATTGATGAAATCCTGGCTGCATTGAAAGTCAATGGCAAAACTCCCACTGACTTCAGTAAGGTCAGGATTTTATCATATGTATTTTGCTCCTTAAGCAAAAAGTGAGGTAATCAAGAATTTTCTTACACTTTGGATATGGGTTTTATATGAAGGATTTCTGTTTTGCATGTGGTTTTTTTTATATGAAATTGTAAATGAACTATGCAAAACAGCCAGAAAGTTCCATCTCTGGTATTGGCAAGGGAGTATTCCTGATTCTCCATCAAGTTCAATCCTGCATGGAGAGTAATGGTAATGCTTTTTTTATTTTCAAGTTGGCACAACTCAACACTATGGCTTTAAAATTCTTCATTGTATAGGAATGGAAGTTTACTGTAAAATTACACATGATGAGGCACATTGGAGGTTTGCTCTTTTGTTACAAAAATGCTCTCTTTTATAAATAAAGAATTTGTATTCTTTATTTTGATCAGGATGAAGAGAGCCAAGAATCAAGTGAGATGCTGCCAGTATTTTAACAAATGGCTCCCACAAAAATATTTCTATTTAACTTGTGAAAAACCATGGGTGTATTTGCTCAGGCAGTCAGAGTGGCTAATTAGTCATTTGTTTTCCTACTAAAACAAAACTAGTGTTTTATAACCACAACCAAGGGAAGAGGCTAGGCTCTGGGCAAACCAACTAATTTAAAGCTGCATGTTGCTGGAAATTTATACCCAGTTCTTGAAAATAATATACTGAGTACTGTCTGCAAGCCAGTACTATTGCCTGGGTATAATCTGCAAAATCATATGAAGCAATTGTGACTGATAAAAGAAAATATTAAGCAACAAGCATAAAAAGAGAACAAATGCAAAACAAGCACGTTGTTAAGTTGCAACATTTGCATGTGTCAGCTTTAGCTCATACTACCCTAACTTAAACATATACTCCTTCCTCCCAGTTGTAAGATTACTTGAGACATTTGTCCATGTTTTCACAAAAATTTTGATCCAGGCATTTCATTAAGGTGGAAAGCATATAGCTATTTTCATTTTGTGGCAGACAGAACTCAACAGCTTGAGTACCTTACACTTTTGTTTATTTTGAATATGAATCTTATTTATTTCCAAGGCACATTTCACCAATCTTTGCATAACCCTGTATCGATAATATACTCATTAAGGTTTCATAGGCAATCTTAATTCTTTCATTTCCTAATTTTTGAGCACTTGATTTGCAACCTTGCATGTTCTTTTAATGTAGCTTTTTATATATAGATTCTTTCAGTGAAGAAGTCACTAGGTAAAGTGTAATTTTTTGTCCCTTACAGTTTTAATTTCTTCCAAGTATTTCATTGGGGAAATTAAAATGCAAAACCCAAAATGTTTATGGATCTGCATTCCTTAGTCAGGCAAAACTCACATTGACTTAAAATGGAATTTCACCTGAGCAATATCTGAAGACTGTGATCAGACATGTCATTTTTTTTTCTTTTGAGGCTTAGAGAAAAATAGGTTAATGGCCTTAATCTGACAACATTTGAGATCTTGTTATCTTCTATAAAACTGACTCTTTTTTTAACCAAACTTATTCAATTCATAAGAGGAGATTACTAGAGAGCCATGGATGTAAATAAGCTATAGCTTATTACCTCAGTACTGACTAGAGATGGGTTAACTACTAGCAGCAAGCAGTTTATTTAATTTCTCCTGTAACATCTGCAAGATGACATCATAAAGGGGTAACCTGGAAATATATGAAGTTGAACATTTGAAAACTCTTCTGTTGGGACAATCTGTGGTGGTGCATTTTATTCCCCTTTATAGTATCATATAGGGGAACCCATAAAATCATGGTATTTAGAGATGGAAAAGATTCAATAGAGCATAAAATCCATCTCTTTGAAAAGCTGGATATAGCTTCCAATAAATATAAGACAAGATTCTCAGCTCATATAAATCATCTTATCCCCACTGACATCCATGGAGCTACAATGATTTAGACGGACTGAGGATCCAAAAATACCAGATATTAAAGTGATAATATATTTGATTTGTGCCTTACTACTTCTAAAGAGATATGTAAGTTACACACACATATTTTGTTTTTATCTAAAAAAAGATTACAATTTGGCTTGATTTAGTTTCCATCTTCAACAAGACCAATCCATGCAATGTAAATAATGATTCAATAAATACATAAGCTGTATGGGAAGCTTCAGCTATCTGATTACTTTGGTTAATTTATAAGGGATAATCTTTTTCTTTAAAATGTATAAGTAAGATAGGAAAGGGTGGGATGATTGTCTTCCAAGTGTATGTCATATTAAACTTAATAGAGATTGTGTTTTTAAGATAGATCTTCCAAGAGCATAATCTTGTTATTTTGCAACTTTAATATCTGTTGCGAGAAGGACTTGGAAAATTGTTGCAGACAACTGGGGGCTAGACATTGAGTTATGATAAAACATTTATCAGTAATATAATAAATAACTGACTTTCTTCAGAGATATTTTACAACACCTGTATTGATAGCAAGACATTCTATATTTGAGGATAAGGACTATATTTATTTTCAGTGTTATAGCAGCACAATGGTTAAGTTTCTGTCGGCCCCTTCATGTGGGCTAGATACACTCCATTTGGAACCAGAGTATCCATTGTCTTTGATTGGGCCCAAATTCCTGTATTTTCCACTTTTAACAATAAACCTGCCAATGCTGAAAAGGATTCAGCTCAGGAACACCATTTTTTAAGATGAGAAATGCCTCTGAATTACAAAATAAGGCCCCAATTAGGCAAATCCTTATAATTATGCAAGTACTTCCTTTTAATCATATTACTAATTTCAGCGAAGTCAATGGGATTCCTCAAGTGCTAAAAGTTAAACTTATGTTTATTTGCAGGACTAGAGTGCATATGTGTGCATAATATAAGTATTTCAACTTTTTTTGTTATTTCATAACTCAAGCACTATACTCATAAAAACGATATTTGTAGGGCCTACATTTATTAGGTGAAACAGACAATTTTCTAAGTAGAAAACCTCCAGATAATTAATGCTAAAACATGTCAATTCAGCAGGATGAGACAGATTTTTGGTGCTGTTAAACTGAATTGTGGGAGCCACCATGATTTATGGCTCCCATATCCTTAAAGTTGGCCATCTACAGTAAGTTTTGTAATATATGTTAAGCAAATATCCATAATATAGTAATTATTCAATTATTCATGTTATAGATTCATATATAAAAGATTATTTCCACAGTTTACTGTAGTATCTGCAGAAAAGTTTTAAATAAATTTACAGTCGCAATACAAGTTTAGAAGTAGCAGTAAATATCCTTGAAAAATCAATCAAGACAGTATCCAAGAGTATCAAGAATTTAAAATTTAGACCATCTGGAATTCATATTAAATACCTTAGAATGACTTAGTGAGCTTGGATAAATTTTCATCTGATCAGTTTTCAGTACCATACTGGAAATAAAAAGGATATTAAAAGGTTCTCTATTAATTGTGGTATGGAATTGCTTTCCAGTAAAACCATTCTTCACCCAAAAACAAACCAATGAAAAACACCACAAAACCCCATGCATTTGATATGTGTTCCTACTGCATTGAAAGTATGTGGCAAGTCTACAATTCCATTGTAAACTCACAAATGTTTCAGGTCATGTCTGCCACTTAGACTTCAGAACTCATCAGGACGGTTGTGTAACCAGAGCAGATTTTCAAATGATTTCTTAAGAATAAATGTTAGGCACCTGACTGTGACTGCTGTAAGAATTGTTCTTTGATAGATCGCCAGACCAGCAGTATCTAAGAGGTGCTTTGAGCCACAACTGACATCCCAGTGACTCATTCAGTCGACAGCCTTATCTGATTCATACAGCCCTTCTATGATTAACATAATCTTCTAGTGATCTAGAGGGACTTGGGACATAATTCAACACCTGATTCTACTCATGAGACCAGGCTCATAATTAATTGCATTCAAAAACCTTTAGAGAACTAGCTACTAGTGCTCTTAGAACCATGTGGCTTACAGTTTCTTTTTTTCCTACACCATTTGACTGGACTGAAAGCATCCTGCTTTGTGATATGTACAGTGACATGCATTTACCTGCTAGAGATGCTAGAGTAACGTGACCTTCAGCATGTACGAGGAAGTGTTGCCAGGGACAGCAACCACAACTGACATCTAAATAATTTATTCAACTGATGACCTTATCTGGAAGATTAAGTTCGTAAGTGAAGGCCTGCATGTGTCAGATAAGACATTCAGTTGCATTTGTTATTGAGATGTCAGTTGTGACTGCCAGTTCTGGCAACATTTCCTCCTTTCATTTTGAGCTGTCCAATATACAGTGGACACTCAAAGCTCATCTTAAGTATTACTGGTGTTGACTTCAGGGGTTCTTAACATGAAACAGGAAGGCTGCACTAGCAGAGCCTGATGCAGGGTAGGGATTTCAATTTTGCAGCATCTCTGGTGTAAATGTTACTCTAGGCATTTATATCACCGGTTGGAGAAAGTTCCAAAATGGATTTGAAAACCAAAAGAAACAGTTAATTACTCAAGTGGAAAATTTAGTCTGTAGCCAACCAGAAAAAAGGCACAACACGAACCAATGGCTGGAAGCTGAAGACAGACAAATTCAAATTAGAAACAAGTCATTTTTTTTAAACAGTGAGGGTGTTTAACCATAGGAACAAACCATAAGGAGATGTGGTGGATTCTTCATCTCCTGATGTCTTTTTGTAAAACATGCTCTAGTTAAAACACTATTCGTTGGGCTCAATACCTGGATTAAATTCTGTGTTGGTGTTAAATGGGAGGTCAGTCTAGATGAGCTAATGGTCCCTGCGCGTCTTAAAATGTATTAATCTGGATACACAAGTGTCATTTTTCAGGTCCAGAACAAGTGGAATGCTGGCACAGTACGAATGTGTGTTTGTAATATTGCTTTATTCATGGCTACTGAAATAAAGAATATTCTCATAAGAGGCTGGAAGCCTGTCAAAGTATTTTTTACTCAGTGCTGGGGAATGACACTGTCTGGTCGGACGCCCCCTTCTGTCTTCTTCATGCTGCAGTCCCTCTCACTGTTCATGAGTTGCAATGCTTCCTCTTCTTCTAGAGCCAGTTCACTATAGTTTTCCCCTTCCAGGCTATCAAAGTCGTACTGGATCATCTGACCAGGTATTGTTTCTAACAGTCCCCCAGTTTACCCACTACCCTGGGTTCCAGCTCAGGGACCCTCAACTCAGCAACTATCTGCAGTGTCCCAACTTTGATGCCATTTCACACAGTCTTTTCCTATTCCACCTTTATCAGACTTCTACTCCACCACACCACTGTGTAAGCTCTTTCTTCAGGCTAGGATCTCAGGGCTACTAACTGCTCCCTGGGTTTCCCCCTTTCACTCTCTAAGCCTAGAGAGTGACTGCAGGCTTCCATGCTGCAGCTCCCTTCTGCCCTCACTTCCTAGTCATATACCAGCTTTTCCTGCTCAGTGCTTATCTATCAAGCCTAACTGTCCTTCAGGTGTGGCTTATCAGGTTACTTAATCCCTGCTGAGCCACATTAACTCTTTCCAGGCTACTGTGGGGATTAACATTCCACCACAAGGCCTACATCGTCCTCCTCTTCCCCCACCACTACAGTCACTGTACACAGCAGTATGCTTTTGAATGCAAAGAAAAGGGGACTGGAGATGGCCAATAGCCACAGTCGCTTTAACATTGCTTTAATAGAGTTGAACACAATCATACTTACAAGCTTTGTCTTATTAGCAGCATGCACTGCAGAATCATTTCAGTAAATTGAATTTACTTGAAGACTGTGCTCATACTAGATGGTCTGCATGTGTTAAATAAAACCTTTGGCTGAATTAGTTATTGAAATGTCAATTGTGGCTTCCCACTCTGGCTCTGTTGCCTCTTCTCTTTTTTGAGCAGTTCATCATACTATAAGTAGTCAAAGCACATTTTAGATGCTGCTGGTTTGACAACCAGGAGACTTTGGATAGTTTCAGGTGTCAAGCTATTGGCTACAATGCAGGGTCAGAGCCTAACATGCCTTCTGAAGTGACTATTACAAATGGTAGCTAATTAATAGATAATAAGAGCTGCCCCTATAATGCTCTGCTTCTTGACATATTGAACTGTGAACCTTCTTGTTACCCAATGCCTGGAGCAATTGGGAGTCTTTCTTATGGTAGTTGGGTGTCATCTCCCTGACACTGCCAATCTTTCTGCCCCTCAAGCACTCTCTTCTGGGCTTATGCTAGCCCTACCTTTGCCTTACAGATTAATAAAATGTACACCCTACCCCCCTGAGCCCATTTGAGTCATTCCCCTGTGACATCCAGCCCCTGTCACTGGCTACTCAAAGGAATTCCAGATCCTCTGCACCCAAAGGTACAAAGGTACTCAAAGTGTTCCCCCATTTACCAGTTTTACCTTAAACTGCCACTCCTGTCAACCACACAGCACTTATGATAAGACAAAAGGAAGCTGATTTAGGAAAGAACAAACATTTAACCTGAAGCTAGAGAAAGTGATGGAAACAACTGATTACAGCACAAAGCATAATTATTAAACACGAATCTGGGTCTATGCTTATCAAATTACTTTTCCTATATAATAAAGTAGATTTCCCCCCAAAATCAGACTTTACAGAACGGGCTGGTTTCAGACAAATCAGGATCCAAGAGTTCATGAATTCTCTTTATTACAGCCCTGGACAGGAGATGCCCACTGCTACGTAGAAGGGATTTTTGTCTGGACTTCTTCATATATTTGTTTTTGAATAAGCATATCTTCACAGTTACTTCCTTTGTACTATAACTTCTGAAACACAGACTACATAGTCTTGATTAGTCCTCTGCAAAAACTGTTATTTAGGAGTTTATCATCAGTCGTTCTGACTACTATAATTTTCTAGTTTATGATGTGCCTGAATTCCAACACTCTAAACTTAAAATTTTGCACAGAATATGACGATTTATTTCCTTATCCCTATACCAAAAGAGAACATGTCATCCCCTTGCTCAGAAATCTTCATTGCGTCACTGTCCATTTCAGATTCATGTTCAGAATAAAATGGTGGGTCATCCACAATCTTAGCTTCCCACCTTCTCCCTGATCTTTGGATTTCTCATTTCTTACATTCCTTTAATAGAAACCTTTTTGGGTTTCTTTGTGTTTGTACATATATACACCTTTACCTCGATATAACGCGGTCCTTGGGAGCCAAAAAATCATACCGCAGTATAGGTGAAACCACATTATATCAAGGTAGAGGAGCGCACAGCCAGCCCCCCTCCCCTCCCCGAGCATTCCTTTACTGCATTATATCCACATTTACCTTATATCGGACTATGTTATATTGGGGTAGAGGTGTATCTACACATATATGGCGTTGGTCTATATAAAGTTTCTTCCCTTTTTGAAGGCTGTGCTTCTTTGAAACCCCCATGCAGCTGTCCATCCTTATTCAGCAATGTGTTTAAGCACACACGTTTAGAATAGCATTTCTCAACCTGTGGCCCATGTGTCACTTGCGGCCAATTAGCACACATCCAGCAGATTTCCCTGACTGGCCGCATGCCCAAGGTTGCCGATCCCTGGTCTGAGCGACTGGCTGAACAAGAAATAGGGCTGTTTGGCCTTGTAGGCTCTAAACTTTTACATTGTTTTATTTTTGAATGCAGGTTTTATTGTACACAATTCTACATTTGTAAGTTCAAGTTCAAGATAAAGAGATAGCACTATAGTACTTGTATTAGGTGAATTTAAAAATACTATTTCTTTTGTTTTTTACAGTGCAAATATTTGTAATAAAAATATAAAGTGAGCACTGTACACTTTGTCTACTGTGTTGTAATTGAAATCAATGTATTTGAAAATGTAGAAAATATCCAAGATATTTAAATAAATGGTATTTTATTACTAACAGCATGATTCATCATGGTTAATTTTTTAAATCATTTGATACCCCTAATAATAACAAATAATAATAAAGATACTGTGGTTAAATGAAATTCATAACAAAAATAATCTTATTGTTAAAGATTATGGGGGTAACTGGAGTGTCAACTAAGGATTAAGACATTATGTCTATCTGTAAATTATTCATTACATTTGAAATTACTTGCTCTCTTAATAGAAAGAACTGACAGGGCCTTGCTGTCACTGAGATCCTATTGAGTTTTATATTTTACACTGAGGGCTGGTCTTCACTGGGCGGAGGATCAACTAAGATACACAACTTCAGCTATGTGAATCACGTAGCTGAAGTTGGCATATCTTCAGCCGACTTACCTGCTGTCCTCACGGCGGTGGCAGCAGGCGGCGTGCTCCCCCGTCAACTCCAGTTTGCGCCTCTTGGCGAGCAGGAGTTCTGGAGTCGACGGGGGCGCCGCTGGCGATCAATTTATCACGTCTTGATGAGATGCGATAAATCGATTGCCAAAAGATCAATGGCTACCCGCGGTAGTGAAGACAAGCCCTGAGGATAAAAACTAAACTGTAGAAAACAATGGTTTTAGTAGCTAGAGCAAAACAACAAAATCCACACAACTTTTTCTTCTTGAGCCTTGCCTCTTCTTTCTCTTGTTCCCCTCTCATCAGCAGTCAAATGAGGGACAAGGTAACAGGTGGAGAAGAGAAAGATCCTACATTACAGGCAGATCTAGGCCACAAGACACCTTAAGTAAATTTTAAAAGAAATAATCTAAATAATTTTAAAGCATCTGAGTGGATTTGTTTGTGATTTCCAGAGTTACACAGATGTGATGTTACCTACAATATTTCCATCCAAGACAAATTAGAATGACTTTTGTGAGTGCTGTGATATCACAGGGCCAATTTCTTGCCCTACCTACTGTGACGTTACACCCCACATTCTTCATGGAAATATGCTTATGATATGGATATGGCACAACAGAGGTATATTTAATGTAAGAAGGGTCTTGTAAGGTATCATTGGAAAGGTTACAATTTGCTGAATGTGAGTGTGACGGGGCTGTTCCTGGTGGATCCAACTGTGAGTGTCAGATCAGGACAGATTGTCCAAAGGGGCAACTACAGCCCAAAGCTGGGGTTTTTCCACACTAAGGCAAACTAAACCAGCCAAACAGAAAAGACTTTGGTTTCACCCCACTGGCTAACCACAAGTCACACAAGCAATCCCCTTAAGACACTCCAGATTTCCAGTATCACCACCAGCAGCCACCTGTCCTGGGGATCAATGGTTATGAAAACCAATGCCCCAAATAAAGAAAACAGTTCTCCCCAATTCCAAAGAATCAGGCCCCAGACCCAGGTCAATATACCAATCGGATCTTCCCACAAATCACGCTGTTGCCAGTCCTTTAGAATCTAAAATCTAAAGGTTTATTGTACAAGGAAAAAGGTATAAGTGAGGGTTAGGAAAGGTTAAAAGAAACCAATTACATGTAGTAATGGCAAATATCTTGGTTCAGGCTTGCAGCAAAGGTAGAGTAACTGCAGGTTTAAATTAAAGTCTTTAGAAAGCATCCCATTTAGGGATGGGTCAGCACCTTAGTCCAGAGTTCACCTGTGTAGCAAAGTCCATTCAGAGCTGGAAGCAAGACAGGCTGCAGGCTGAAGGTAGAAGACAAAATGGAGGACATTCTTCCAGGCTTTATAGACTTCCTCCTGTGTGCGAAGACCCTCCTCCTCCTTATGCAGAGTCTGGTTGCAAACTGGAGGTTCACAGCCACATGGTCCAATTACCAGACTCTCAATGATTCAGTTTTTGCCCAGGCATGTCCTCTTCCTGGGGAGGCTCCTCGGGTGTGGACAGAGTTCATTGTGCAGTTGACGGCCCTTTAATGGGCCATCAGGCAGGCCATTCAAGTTAACACCAGCTTGTCTGAGATTTCACCCAGAAGCCAAGCATAAGTTTGAAGTACAGGCACCCTATATTCAATATTCATAACTTCAGTTCCAAAAAGATACCCACATATCAATGGCACATCCATAATCCGCCCTCCATAACCTGGTCATGGACACCTGCTATGACCCCTTCACATAATATTTGGTACCCCAATGATCTATATGGTACCAAATTATTTCTGTACCGTGACAGTGAGTATTCAATTTGTATGTATGTATCATTTCTGTATCCAAAGTTAGGAATATTTACTATGTAAAAAATTACAATTGTGTGTGTATTTGCGAGACACCCACCAGACAACAGACCATTCATTAGTCTTAATGGACCATTAGGAAGAAACAATAAGACTTTGAGGATACTAATCTCCCTCCTTCCTGAGAGGTTTCTTGGAATGTGGATTTGACACTACTAGATCAGGGGGTCCTATCACCTGGTACTAAACACCATCTTGGACTCTGAATAACTTTCCACTAAAAGGAACGGGAGGTCAAGACTGGGAAACAAAACATTCCTGCCTTACATAAATCTTATTTAAGCCTGGGGAGTAAGACAAACAAGACTCTTCTCCATTGCCTTCCTGCCAAAGAAGAAGGACTGCTGAAAGTACCCGAGGAGACAAAGAACCTGAGCTGAGGGAAAGGCAAGGGCTAAATCCAGACTAAGACAGGAGTTTAATCTGTAAAGAGAAATAACTGGAACTCTAAACTACAAAAACTCTTCAATTTTCCTAAAACAACATTTAGGATAAGAAATTATTTCTTGAAACCAGTCTCTTTAAGATCTTAAGCTTAGTATGCAAGTTTTGTTTTATTTGCTTGGTAATCTTTGTTCTGTTTGCTATCCCTTATAATCACTTAAAATCTATCCTTTATAGTTAAGAAACTTGTTTTTGTTTATTATTAAACCCAGTTTGTGAAATTTCTAACTGGGTGGGCAAGAAGTTGTGCTCATTGAGGGAGGGAACACATTTATGAGCCTATGTTGTATAGATTTCACTACAGCACAATTTTGGGTGTACTTTCCAGAAGAGAGCTGCTCTTGAGTGCTGGGCAATTTCCTAGCTGAGTCTTCTTAGAGAGAGCTGTTTGCAGATTCTGTGATTCTACACCTGATGCGTCCCTACCCGTGTGTGTGTGCAGCCAGAGACCAGAGAGCCTAATTCAGCAAAACTAGGAGAGGGAACAAGGCTAGTGGAACAGGTGGGCTCAGTGAAGTCCCAGTACATCAGGTAGCATCCCAGAAAGGGGGTCTAACCTCTTACACCTACATCTTCAACATGCATATAGAGTCAGGCAGATTTTCCTTTAAGAACCCAAAGAGAAGTCTGGATCACTACCACCTGAGTGACAGATAGGAAGATGGAATGGGCCAAGCAGTCCAAAGGGAACAATCCTAGATAACAACTCTATTAAAGGAGTTGCTGTTCAGTCAAACATTTCCCCCATTCCGGGAGGCTGGTGAGACAGCGGAGGGAGAAGATGATCCCTCAGCAACTCAGAATTAGCCATCTCAACAAAATAATTTATGAGTTGTTCCCATTAGGGCCATGCTCTTCTCTTCTATAATAGCCACTTGTGATAGTCCCTATCTTTAGCAACTGTATAGAACCAGCTGATGAAATGGAATCCTTACACGCATTCGCATCATCCTCAGAATTGCTTGGCCCTGGGAGAAGCCATTATATATGAAACTGAAGAGCTACTGAGCTCCATAATGATGCTTAAACTAGTCATAGGATCTAGAGATATGTAGAATGATATCTAAAGCAAGGCAAAGACTCCACCTAAACAATAAAAAGTCCAGTCCTGCAAGGTGATGCAAGATGGTGAACAAGCTTTAATTACATTCAGTTGGAATTAAAATGGTGCTCAAACGTTGCTCAGCACCATACAATGTTGAGGGTTGTGCTCCAAATACTGGCATGTTTTTGTATTGATATCCTTTGCTGCCTGTCCAAGCAGCTGCAGTGAGGTGATAAATGGCAAAGTTGGCAAAGTCATTTCCTGCAACAAGTTACTGAATTAACAAACCAGTTTTCTGTTCTCTAATAATATATATAAATATTTCTGCTACATGAGGCAGGAAGAGATCTTCTGAAATCAAGAAATACAATGAGATTCATAGACTAACCATCATGCTTATTAGGACCTTAAAGTTTTCAAGATAAATACTGCCTGTGAAGTCAGCATGGATTTGACTACTTTTAACATGATAACCTAACCCATTGAATCATTAATTAAGTATATTTTTCAACTCTTGAAAAATATAGCTTGATTGCTAAGGTGAATGTGATATTTATGATCCACAGAAGGAACTCTGGACAGCCTAACTATCTCTGATAGGGGCTACTTTTAAAAGGAATTTTAAAAACAATTATTGAGTTGGAGAAGATTCACACAAAGCTGCCGGGGCATGGCACAGGCACTCAAATGATTATTCAAAAGGATTTGAAGTGGCCAAACTTTATGTACACAAAAAGACTGAACATTTCTTGTTTCTGGGTCACAGACCATCAAGACCTTTGACCTACAAGCTATAGATCTCTTACTCAGGCAAATTACTTACACTGGACTACTTCATAAACAATAGAAGCTTTAAGTATCCCACCAGGCATTACAAATAGGGTGGAGTTATCCATTGCTGGATTTTATTTGGATGGAAATGAGCCTTCCTAGGAAGTCTACTTAAACCTTTTAAATAATGCTTGAGTAGTGACTTTACTACAATTGAATTTAATTTGTGATGAGAAGGAACGGTTCCAAGTGTTATTTGTCTATAACTTCACCTAATGAAACTCTTCTTAATGCCAGCACTTAACTAGTGCAAGGAATCATTAAAATTTTATTCAACCAGTCGCAGCTCTCTGTATTCAACTTTAACAAATATTACTTGCTGGATGAAAAGGGGCCTGTCAGTCCTGCATCTGTCAGGTATTAAGTAATTTTCATTTTAGTGGAGTTCTGTGTTTTTTGGAGGTTTTTTATTCCTTCTCTATAATAATAATTAAAGGTGTGTGAAGTCTGATGCAAGAGAACCACTGAATAAAATAAAAGTTGTCTAGAATTTCACTTTGCTAGGTCTGCTTTATTTATATCCACACTGTGTTTGGAAGAATTTTACAAGTGTTATTTACTAAACAGCCTAGAAGAAGATAGCAGTGATTTTAAAAGCCATCTGGAAGCTTGCATGTTCATCAAAAAATGGTCTCCTAAATTTCTTCGTTTTACTCTAGCTTTATATATCTAGGTTTATATATCTCCAGATGTTATAACATTATCAACATTATAAGATTTAACATGGATGTTCAGAATAAATTATAGAGTCTCCTTTATTATTTCTCCAAACATCTCAATTATTATTATGAACCATTTTGGTAGCACCGTATACACAGAATTTTAGAGAAGATAGAACAATTTATAGTCTAATTTAAATAAAGACAAACATAATCATAGGACAACTAGCAAGGAGCAAGAGGGTCTATGGGCTACTAACAATGAGAGAGAAGGGACAAAAAGATTTCCAAGAGAAGGATGGGAGATGCGAAAAGAACATTATTTAGACATATTAGAATAGGGATAATTGAGAGGCAGGAAATAAGATGCGAGAAAATCAGGAAATGAGCCGGGAGTGGACGAGGATTTTAGTAGTGAAGACAATAATAAAGGATACATTTTTGAGATATTTAAACTAGAACATGTGATATCACATGATGAGGATAAATGGAGAGAAGAGTCAAAATTATTGGTGAAATCCTGGCTTTATTGAAGTCAACAGCAGTTTTGCAATTCATTTCAATAAGTGCAGAAGTTCACCATACATGTCTGGGAGTGTATGGGTCAGAAGGATGGGAAAGTAGCAGAATTGCCAAAAGGAGACAGAGAAGTGGGAAAAAGAAAAGACATATTAATTGGAATTAGCACTTATTTAGAAGAATAATTCGAAATTATTTTTTGGAGAAGTTAAATTTGAGATGGCAGCTAGACAATTGAGAAGAAATATCAGAAAAGCATTAGTGATGCAAAACTGGATGAAGAAATGGATGTCAGGGCAGACAGGTAGATTCTGGAATTATCAACATAAAAGCTGTAACTAAAACTTTCCTCCAATCCAATGCCCTTGACCTTTTTCTACCTTAAACACCTTGATCAGCCATCTTTGTAGCCCCCATCTCCTTCACGGCATTCCTCTTTGTCCAGGATGTTGTCAACTTCTTTACAACAAAATTTTACAAAAATTCCTTCTTCTCCTCCCTCTTTCTTAATCTCCTCTAAGACTAATGAGAGAGAGAGAGAGAGAGAGAGAGAGAGAGAGAGAGAGAGAGAGAGAGAGAGAGAGAGAGAGAGAGAGAGAGAAATGGAGGGTGGTGATTGGAAATCAAGAAGAGAATTCTCAGGGAAACGAAGGGCCTATCTATCTGGGAATATTTTAACCTATTATACCTGTAGAATTATATTAGTAAACTGATATAGTGATACCTGTATAATTCCCCAGGTGGACACTTTTGTTCCAGAGTAGAAGTGGCTATTTTTGGTTTAGTTTATACCCCCTCCATAGCATCGTCACATAAACCAAAAAGGGGAATTATATCAATATAAATGACATTGGTTTAAATTCACACCTTAGCTTATACTGGTATAGCTTTCTCATTTAGACAAGGCCTTACATATATATGAAGAGAGGAAGATGAGGCCCATTTAAAACAGATTTGGAGGAGATATCAGCAAGGCAGGAGGAGAAACATGAAAATGCAGAGCAAGAGGGGTCAAGAGAAAAGAAAAAGCATGCAAGGCGAGACTATCAAACACCGGAGACAGATCAAGAAGGAGGATAAAGAATCATGTTAGCTTTATAAAAAGAGGTCAGTCATATGACTCAGTGAGTCTTCACTGTCACTTCCTCCCCTCCCCCCCCCACTTTTTACCCACTACTCTTGATCAGCCTTCCCTATTTAGACTTTGTCACTCATTTGTTGTCTTCTTCCCACAGCTGCTTGCTGCCATCACAGATGTACAAATTTGGTATCCTCAAGCAGCTTATTCATTATTTTAAAAGGTAGCAATTGTGGCAAATTACTCCCACGATATTGATGGGTCCTGCGCTTTCTCTTCTTGTGGGGGAAATTCAGGGAGCCTTTTTTGCCTCTGAACAGGGTATTAACTGTCCCACTATCCTAGAAGGGAGAAGAGGAGAGGGAGGGACCCGGGCCCGCCCTCTACTCCGGGTCCCAGCCCAGGGGTCCTGAGGATAGCGGTAAACCACTGGGATTGGCTACTCCTTCCCCTGGACTACTTCCCTCTCCTACTCTTCAGCTTGTGGGGGGCTTCCTGCCCTCTACACAAGCCAGGTATTCCTTTACTTAGGGTCTGGGTCTTTCTTAGCTCACCGCAGCACTTCTCCAAACTCTCTCTGCTCCAATGCCTCCAAACTCTCTCCGCTCCAACTTCTCCAAACTGCTCTCTGCTCCAACGCCTCCAAACTGTTCTCTGCTCCAACTTCTCCAAACTGCTCTCTGCTCCAATGCCTCCAAACTGTTCTCTGCTCCAACACCTCCAAACTCCTTCCAAACACCCACACCTGTCTACCTGAGGCAGGGGTTTTTATTAAGGCCTTAATTGACAGCAGGTGCTCCTAATTAACCTGCTGCCTGCTTCCCTAGTCTACAGGGAGCCACGCCCTAATGAACCTGGATCTGATATATCTCCCCTCAAGCACTCTGCCACAGCTCCCTGACCTTCCTCTATCACACAATGTAATGCATGAAATATTCAGACCATTGGTAATCATCAAGAAGAGGTAAAATAGACCAAAGGGTGCTTTTAAGAACTATAAATACTTTGAATTGTTGAAAGAGATTAATGAAGAAAATATTTGGAAATTTATAATTAGACAGACCTAAATCCACATTTTATTTTTAATTAGTTTTAACTTGAGATTCCTGCTATCCTATTGAGCCTTTTAAGACTCAGTTTCTTTGTTATTTATTTCAATTATTAATAAAGAATATAATGCTTCATTGTATAAAACTCCTCTTCTATTTAAGTTTTAAAATAAACAAAAGATGAAGACTTCAGCCAAAACCATGAACAAGTTTCAATCTGATTTATTTTATTGTTTATAGGATTAAATAAGGAGTTTGGCAAGTCTGGGGTATATTTTCAAACTCTCTCCACAAGTGTCACTTTGTTTCTACACAAATGTAACATGAGATACTGACTGGAGACCTTGTCTGAATCTCCAGGTCTTCCATTAGTTTACAGTAAGTCAAGAAAGGCCATATTTTGCCCTCATTTATACTATTTGCCACTTTGACTTCAGTAAAGAAATGAAGATAGAATAGCAGGATTCAGTGAGGGTTCAGTGGAGTTAAATGGGTATCTTAGGGGAGGGGGGAACCGGGACGCTCCCGGCAGCCCGCCCGCGGCGGGGAGGGGGGAACCGGGACGCTCCCGGCAGCTCGCCCGCGCGGCAGGGACGGGAGAGCGAGGCGCTTTTTTTTTTTTTTTTTTTTTTTTTTTGTCCGGCGGGGAGGGGAGGAACCGGGGCGCACATTTTTCACTGACTCGAGTATAAGCCGAGGCGGCTTTTTTCAGCCCAAAAAGTGGGCTGAAAAACTCAGCTTATACTCGAGTATATACGGTATGTAAAGAGTGTGTCACAGCAGCATGTAACCGACTAACAGTATGGGTAAAATGTGTTAAATAACCAACAATTTTAGGTAAAAATGTGTCTCAGTGGTGTAAATGTAAAATGTGAGGTGTGTTAGAGAGAAAAGGGGTAACCAATGGGGTTTTATGCTAGAAAGAGAGAGAGAAGACAGGCTGTAAGTTGAAACAGCAGAGAGGAAGAGAGAGAGAGAGAGAGAGAGAGAGAGAGAGAGAGAGAGAGTGGTAGAGAAGTAAGGTTGGGGGATGGGGGAAGAGGAGCATGTGGTGGAGGGAGATTTAAACTCAGGGAGACACAGAAGAGACAGGCTGCAAGTTTAAACAGCAGAGAGACAATTATACAAAACACAGCAAAATCTTATCTATGATTTAACTTAACCAAAACTACACAAATTAGCAAGTAACAAAACACAATGCAACAATTCTTTAAGGCTAACTTACAGGGTACAATGCAAGCAATTTCCTAAACCTAATTTAACTACAGCTATGCAAAATGAAATTACAACTTATCTAGACTAAAAGACAAAATCTAACCTAATGGGTGCACCTTATACTAGGGGTAGTTTCAGAGGGCAGAGTGGTGAGTGCCCAGGATACAGCTCCAAGGGGGGAGGGGGATTTAACTAGTGGTGACTGCAAGCTGGCAGCCCAGGATACAGTCCAGGAAGGCACAGGCTTATTTCTAGCAGCAAAGGCGCTGCAAAGCAAGAAACAGATTACAGATGCAGACCAAGGAGTTTAAGAGAGGTTTTAAGACACAGACCAAGGTTTAGTTTGAGTCTGTGTGCTGGGGAAACAGAGCCAGCAGCTAAAGTAATAAAAGTATAGAAAGTTTCACAGAGGGATTCTTACCAGTCCCCAAGGCAGAAGCAAAGGCAGAAGCAGCAACAACATCAGAAGAAGCAAGGAGGGCTCGGTACGGTCTTGATAAAGAGGAGGTCTCTCAGGCAGCAATTTGTTCTTCGTGGGGGGGGGGTTTAAAAACGGGGGTACGCTCAATAATAAAACGAGAGCGGAGAAAGGACCCCCCCAGAACCCCTGGCTGATCAGACCAGGTAGCAATGCAGGAACCTTTCTGATGTTTGTTTAAAAAATGCCTGTTCTTAAAGGCAAACTCAGGCAGTTTCCCCGCCAGTAATCCTGATAGGCTCCTTCTGTCATAGGGGAGGAGATATAGGGAAAAACTGCAGGTGAGCATAGAGACATGCCTGGGCAGAGTCCTGGACCATAGGCGTGAGTTCCCACCTCAGAACTCAAAAGCACATGAGGCCTATGACTCATGCCCAGGATCTCAAAAACACATTAGGTCTTGCAGCTCTGGACATTGCCTACCCTACACCGAGCCCAGGTTTAACAAGGTGATAACAGGACCAACCCTTTGAACAGGGCAGTCGTCCCACTTAGCACGCAGCACAAGTGGCCATCCCTTTGAGAAGGGCAATGGCTCTTGGTAAACAACTTAAGGGGCCCTCCCTTTGAGAAGGGCAGTGGCCCTGGTAAACAATCTTAACAGCCAGGGAGGGGCGGCCACAGGAGGAGAACAAAAACAAAATGGAGTAAGGGGACAGCTGTAAGAAACAAAATGGAATAGGGGGAAAGCTGTAACAGACAATATCTCTTGTGCCCTCCTTCATCCAGCACAGCACTCCACCATCTCTGTGCATCTAGAGCAGAGAGAATACATATGCACCAGCAGCAGACACAATTTTCTACACTCTGGGTCCTAGT
Organism: Sternotherus odoratus; assembly: GCA_032164245.1. NCBI lineage: Eukaryota > Metazoa > Chordata > Testudines > Kinosternidae > Sternotherus > Sternotherus odoratus. The sequence goes on from JAVMKO010000004.1 coordinate 61,177,670, forward strand.
GGCGCTCCCTCTCCCCTATGCCCCCGAGTCTGGCACCTGAGGCAGCTGCCTCAGTTTGCCTCATGGTAAGGCCAGCCCTGGCGGTAGTGATATATCTTGAACATACAGAAATTCTCACAAAATGTATCTGATGAAAACTTGATATAAATGTTGATAATATTCTTAGTAGCTATTCCTAGAAAGAGTAGTGTCAGGAATATAAAAAGGCAATACTTGTTTAAAATATAAAATATAAAAAATCATACAAATAAAACAAATAATACTTCATATATAATATATTATACATTGCATTTTTAGAGCACCTTCAACTTGAGATCGGTACAGCCCCAGTTACTCAAAGTGCTTAGATGGATGATTAACTTTAAATATCTGTGTAGCCCCATTGAAGTTGCAGATGCTTAAAGCTATGCATGTGACTGCTTTGCTGAATCAGGGCCTAAGTGCTTTACAAATCAATTCTCACAGAAGCATTGTGAGTGGGGGTCAAATTGGGGTAAAAGGGATGATGGAATCCTTCCCAGCTCCACTCATGTAAATAATGAGATGTCACTCTCAGTAGATCAGAAGTTAAAATGTGTGTGCTAACTGAGCTCCTTGAATTTGGATTCCCCTCATGAGATCTGCTAGTGTATGTCTATACAGCAGTCAGGATGCCTGATTGCAGTATGGGTAGGGACACCCAAGCCAATGTTGATTGAGCTAGCTGTCTAAAAACTACAGAGTCAGGTGAATAGCCTGTGCCACCATAACTACACTATTTTCAGTGAGTTAGCTTGATCAAAGCTAGCTTGGGTATGTCTGTGTGTGCTTATCCAATTGAAGTGTAGACACATCCCTAGCCATCTTGGGCATGGCATTCTTTAGATGGGGGGGGGAGGAGGAGTGGAGAAATGTCTTCCAAACCTCACCCTCTTGAAATGAAATGTTACCCCCAGTAAGTTGGGCACATCTGTGAACCTTCCTCTCCTTTCTTACATAAGGAATGATTTATCAGTATTGACATTTAAATTATCCATCACTGGGCATCCCAGGGTGAATGGGATAGCTCATAACCCTCTGAACTATTGTTCCTGGTTTTCTGCAGACTCATGTAGACATCCCTGCATCAGTTAATATTTGTGGTGTTTTCTTTACAACGATGATAGCTTGAATACTATAAATGGAAACTGAGGTTTTTTGTGGGAACCCCCACCCAAAAAACAGCAGCTTTGAGAGGCGTTAATATTTCATATCACCTCATCATTGCAGAATTTGACCTGGGTTGTGAGGTAGGGAACGATTATTACGTGCCTTTTGTAGACGAGAAACTGAGGCACAGGGACTTACCTTCATACAGGATATCTATGGCAAACCCAGGAGTAAAATGTAGAACCTCTTCTACTTTAACCACAAGACCAGGTCTCTTGAAGGGGAAAGCAATATAGAGTTAGGTACCTATTTGCCCAACTACTCTACTTACCCAAAGGTTAGTAACAGTACTTTCAGGAGATTATCATAATTATATATGCTCCATGTTAGTATCATAACATTACAACAGGGTGAGAAACATGTTTTTATTTTCCTTTAAAAAAAATAATCTTTTCATTCTGTACCAGGCATAGAGGTACACTATGCAAAATTTATTTTAAAGGCTTTGAATCAACTTTCCCCTTCCCAAACGGACAATGGACAGATATACTAGAATTCCAGCAACAGAGAGGAAAATCTCATTTTATATAATCTTTCTAAATCTGTTAATGATCACAGAAGATCATAAGGTAATTTGCACAAGCATCTTAAATGAGTCCTTTGACATTTCATGTCTTTGGTGCCTGGTACTTTTTTAGTTTGTATTATCTAAACTCAGTTATTAAACATTGACCTATAGTTTGCTGCTTAGCCCTGATTTCAAACAAACCCAATAAGCTGATAGGCTTGTGGCTTTGTATTCATCAAATATTTCTAAGTAAAACAGGAAGGATTTGTGAAAATGTACAATGGCATTTATAATGCTCTTTGAAAATAGTATAGCATGTAGCTGCCGGGTTTTAGCTAACAAAACTCCCTCTGATTTCATATAAAATCTGTTAATCTTCAACTACAGTCTTTAACAGTTGAACAGTCAATATAAATATATCTGTGTATGTATATGTGTGGAAATTATAATAATTTTTTGGCCAAAAATTACCACAGCATTCAACAGCATGGACCAGCAATGAGTAACATACAAGTTTGTGACATAAAGGGGAAAAGACACAACGTTAGAATAATATTTTCAGCTTCAATATCTTGATTTTTAACACCAATTTATGTTGGTGGCATTTTCAGAGTAAAAGAAGTTCTCACACTTTTAGGTTTCTCACTTTCAAATTATATTCAGGCTCTAAGCCTGACTTTTCATAGATATGTACTACATTAGACTCCCTGGCAACATGCTAGAAAAGACAACTACATAGATATAACATAATTAGATGTTTTACTAATCAGTAATATAAAAGAGTGTTTCTTTAGATTTTGTTAGATTTTGAGATTTTGTTGCATTCTGCATAATCTTACTTATGTGATTGTGCTTCATTTGTTAATTTTTTACATAGTCAAGATAAGCACATAAGAAAATTTAAAAACAGGATAATGCCATCTATTATGTAACACTGGTAAAATATCACAAGAAGACTTATTCTAAGACTGAACAAGAACCTATATTAGAATAAAGAAAAGAGAATTAGCTGTAAAATTATCCCTTTCCTATCTCTGTTTCACTGCTGAGTTTCTTCCTAGCTCTAGCCCTCCCTGTCCTGCCAAAGGTACATGTAATCTCAAACACAGAGCAACTCAGACAGGTTCTTATAAAAATATATTTTTGTCCAAACTAGTCTGTTTTTTTATCACACGCTACAATGCCCTTTCATTCCACTGCCATGTTAACTTAATCTGTTTGTTTATCACTTTTAGAAGAAAGAAAAATTTCTAGAGTTCCCATTTTCTTTCTTAGTTTCTTAGGATTGGGTCAAATTCTGAAATCTTTACACAGGTGGTTTTTGGCAGATGTCATTCATTTCAAAGAAGATTTTTGCTTAAAGGTAGCTGATAGAATACCCTTATTCTGGCAAAATTCCAAAATCAGTAAGCATGAAATAACTGAATCAGGACTTCAAGATTGGGGCTTTCTAAATTATGGTCCTTAATTTTTTTTACCTCAATACATGCTAGTGTAAGAAATGTCTCTTTCATGATCTTCAAACCAGTTTAACAACTTCAAAAACCTTTACTATGTCACTTCAACGAGCACTCCCTCTGCCCACCATCAAGGGAGATCTCAGCTCCGTTAACTTTTCCTTATAAGACAGATTTTTAAACTTCTTGCTCTGTGCTCCTATCCAAAATACTAACCCTTCCTTGCTCTGATACAGTGACTGGTGCTGTGTGCAGTATTCCAGATGAGCTTTAATAAGGTCTTATAAAATAAAACTACCATGGTGACTGAAAACACCCCGGTATTCACACCTTATACACCACTGTAATAATCTTTGTACAAAATATGCCTTGTGTGGTATCATTTGAAAATGAATAACTCACTGGTCCATAATATCAAAGCTTGCTAGATTTAAGTTTTAAATATTTAGATGCGTGTTTTCTCCTATTTGCTAGTAACCATTTCTAACTTTCTCTCTAACATTTCTCTCTTATATAACTTACAATTTTATCTTCTTTTGTTAATAATCTTGTTTTATTTTTTTTAATAGAAACCAATCCAGTGCTGTGTTTAAACAAAATTGTTTGGTAACTCCAGTGAAAGTAGCAAACTGTTGAATATTGACTCTTTATAGGAGCAGCAAAGCTTTAATATCTGAACTGTCCAGGAGAGGGCTGGTCAGTGCAGAAGACATGTTTTTGGAAATATCTGGGACTGGGAGTATGTTGAGATCATCCTACAAGTAGTAACCAAGTCTGGTGAAAGTCAGAGTGTGAATAGTTGTTGTTGACAGGCTGCTGGGATCAGAACAGCTGGACCAAGGCTACAGTTATACACAGGGTGTGACCTGCATATGTTAATATGTTTGTGATCAGCTCACACTGGGAGCTACAACAGCAAAGCATTGTGAGGCACACAAGGTTACCAGGCAGGTGGTGACACAACCCTTCATCTGTCTGGACTAATCCAAGAATGTGACAATCACTTTCTTTGTTTTATAGTTTATTCCTTCCACTAATAGCACCTTGTATTCTGTTTACCATTTTTTTTATCATGGTGTACTGCATTAATAGTTTTAATGGGTTTTCTGTAGTGAACCCTAAATTATTTTTTTAATCCACATGGAAAAAGCTTGTTCCGGATTTTGGCACAGATTCCCTAAACTGTTGGGGTTTTTTTGGCTATCTTTCTGTTCACCAAATTGCATTTCGCACCTGTTGCTTAATCCAAATCTGTTGGAATTGTTCTTCTTGTTTTGTGCCTCTAGAGTCCTAGTTGAGATGAAGACACTAAGAGTATGTCTACACTGCAATTAGACACCTGTGGTTGGCCCATGCCAGATGACTGGTTCCAAGGGATCAGGCGAAGGGGCTGTTTAATTGTGGTGTAGACATATATGTTTGGGCTGCAGTCTGAGCTCTGGAGAACCTCCCACCTTGCAGGGTCCTAGAACCTGGGCTCCAGCCTGACCCCAAATGTCTACACAGTGTGAGCTAAAGGGCTGTTTAATTGAGTCTCACAAGCCTTAGTCAGCTGAGGGTTTTTAATTATAGTGTAGATATACCCGAAGAGGTTTTTGAAAAGCCTGGACAAGCTTTATGGGATGAATAGAACAACATTTCCTCACTCATCCCCTCCCTATCAACTGCAGGCCAGGCCGCCCATGGAAGGCTAGATGGACATACAATGCTGCATAGTCATGAACTGCTTCACTGATCCAATGCCTATCAAAATCAATTGGAGTCTTTCTATTCAGTGGGATTTGAGTCACACCTATTGTGCATAAGACATATTTTAGCTTAGAATGGACAAAGATGTCATGTTAAGTTTTAGAACCAGAGAGGTAGCCATGTTAGTCTGGAATAGCAGAAGTAACAAAGAGTCTTGTGGCACCTTAAAGACTAACTAAAGTATTGAAGCATAAGCTTTCGTGGGCTAATACCCACTTCGTCGGATGCATGCAGTGGAAGTGTCCAGGGGTAGGTATAAATAAGTAGGCAAGAACCAGGTGGGAGATAACAAGGTTAGTCCAATCAGGCTGAACCAGCTTGTTACCTCAAATCAGGGAGGGTGAGGTATTCCCCTAGCAACTGAACTGGAGGTGTGAACTCCGAGAGAGGAGAAGCTGCTTTTGTAATTAGCAAGCCATTCAAAATCTTTGTTCAATCCCAGACTGATTGTATCAAATTTGCAAATGACTTGCAGCTCTGCAGTTTCTCTTTGCAGTCTGGTCTTGAATTTTTTTCTGCAATATGGTGACTTTTAAATCTGTAATTGTGTGTCCAGGGAGATTAAAGTGTTCTCCTACGGGTTTTTGTATATTGCCATTCCTGATATCTGATTTGTGTCCGTTTATCCTTTTTCGTAGAGACTGTCCAGTTTGGCTGATGTACATAGCAGAGGGACATTGGTGGCATATATTACATTGGTAGATGTGCAGGTGAATGAACCAGTGATGGTGTGGCTGATCTGGTTAGGTCCTGTGATGGTGTTGCTGGTGTAGATATGTGGGCAGAGTTGGCATCGAGGTTTGTTGCATGGATTGGTTCCTCAGTTGGAGTCATTATGGCACGGTGTGCTGTTGCTGGTGAGAATCTGCTTAAGGTTGGCAGGTTGTCTGTGGGCCAAGACTGGCCTGCCTCCCAAGGCCTGTGAAAGTGAGAGATTATTGTCCAGGATGGGTTGTAGATCACTGATGATGCGTTGGAGAGGTTTTAACTAAGGTCTGTAGGTGATGGCCAGTGGTGTTCTGTTGTTTTCTTTCTTGGGCCTCAATACTTTAGTGGGCATTAGCCCACGAAAGCTTATGCTTCAATACTTTAGTTAGTCTTTAAGGTGCCACAAGACTCTTTGTTACTTATGTTAAGTTTAGGATGGGGTTTAGGGAACAAGAGGAATTCTCCATGTGCAGCAGGTACCTGATGCGCAACATGTCCCAATTTTCATGGTTATCCTTATGAGGCATAGCTACAGACAAGCAGAACTGCAAATCTACTTCTTTGATTGCTTTAATCACTGGCTCAAAGTCACTCAGAATGTAGTCCTTTGTGAGGGATTTTCATTTAACACCCATATTTTATACCTTGTTTGAAGTACGGATAAGGATCCGCCTCCCCAGAATATTAACACAATGGAGCATTCACCTGCTTGAGGTCTAAAAGTGCTAGAATATTTTGTAAAATAATGAACCAAAGAAAAAGATGAAATGGACATTTGGAAGGCCAACTTAAAGGAAATGTGTGTCCTCATGGGAGCCCCCTCCATGAGTGAATCTAGAATTACAGGGGACTTCGCCTCTTGCACAGCCCTACTTCTGTGATTATTTAGATGGCCTCACCATCAGCCATCCAAACCAGCATCTTCTCTCAGCTTCCTCACTAGGTCTTCTGTGGCTCAGCCCTCCAACCAAGTCACATAATAGTTCCCCTTCCCCTACAAGGATAATTAAAGTCCCAACTTAAAGTTCACACACGATATCCTAACTTATAATAGTTCTGCCATTCTCTGCCTCAACTCACATCCTTGGTTTCTTGGCACCGCAGAGATTCTCTTGAACCATTTCTTCTCCCACAGAATTTACCCCTTTCACCAGGAACTCCAATAGTTTACCTCTGAGGACCTCCCTCCTTTTTGTAGGCCCTAACTCATGGGTCCTCACACAGGTCCCTGTGCTGCTCTCTGTGGGTGACTCAGCCTGACTTTCCTAGACTCTTCAGAGGAGAACTCCCCTTTCTGTTTAGTTCTTCTCCTATGGATTTGATGAGGTTCAACAAGGAGAAGTGCAGAGTCCTGCACTTAGGATGGAAGGATCCAATGCACTGCTACAGACTAGGGACCGAATGGCTAGGCAGGAGTTCTGCAGAAAAGGACCTAGGGGTTACAGTGGATGAGAAGCTGTATATGAGTCAACAGTGTGCCCTTGTTGCCAAGAAGGCTAACTGCATTTTGGGCTGTATATGTAGGGATGTGATTGTTCCCCTCTATTCGACACTGGTGAGACCTCATCTGGAGTACAGTGTCCAGTTTTGGGGCCCACACTACAAGAAGGATGTAGAAAAATTGGAAAGAGTCCAGAGAAGGGAAACAAAAATGATTAGGGGCCTGGAGCGCATGACCAGGGAGGGTGACCAGACAGCAAGTATGAAAAATCAGGACAGGGGATGGGGGGTAAGAGGTAATAGGGGGGTAAGAAAAAGACTAAAAAATCGGGACTGTTCCTATAAAATTGGGACATCTGGTAACCCTACTAAATAAGTAGTGCTTTCCCTGCTTCACCACCCCAATGGGGGCCAGTCTTTCTAATTAAGCTAGCTGAGTTCACTAATGAGTCCTCGTGTTGCTAGGTTAGTGAGATTGAGGGATAGCTCCTAAATCATGGCCAGTGCTGATCCCAGCTTGCCTCAAAGGGGTATAGGCAGCCAGCCAATGAGAGAAAGTTACTGAAAAGGCACAAACTAGTTAAAAGCAGAGGTAACAAAGAGTCCTGTAGCACCTTAAAGACCAACTAAAGTTAAAAGCAAATTCAAAAGCAGTCCTTTACTTTAACTGATTCAGTATCCTATGCAGTTCACTTAGGAATGTCTCTCTTTAATTGAGGGCTGAATTATTTTGTCTCTTATCTTCCCTTTTTAGTTCTCTTCTCCCACACAAGAAAGCATGATAACATAAAAGAGGAGACTTGTTGACATAGTCTGGCTTTCAGTGATTTAAACATAAAAGAACAATAGATTTACCTAGTTCTAAGTTATGCTACATCACAAATTTGAAAATATTTTTAAATGCAAGAAAGCTGCCATGGGTACTAAAATGCCGAAGAACCATCTCAACATATTTAATTTCAGAGTAGCATCCATGTTAGTCTGTATCCACAAAAAGAACGAGGAGCACTTGTGGCACCTTAGAGACTAGCACATTTTTGGGGGCATAAGCTTTTGTGGGCTACAGCCCACTTCATCAGATGCATAGAATGAAACGTACAATAAGAAGATAGATAGATAGATAGATAGATAGATAGATAGATAGATAGATAGATAGATAGAACATGAAAAGTTGGAAGTTGCCATACCAACGCTAAGGGACTAATTAATTAAGATGTGCTATTGTCAACAGGAGAAAACTTTTGTAGCGGTAATCAGGATGGCCCATTTCAAACATGTGTGGGAAACAGTTGGGGGATACTTAACATGGGGAAATAGATTCAATCTGTGTAATGACCCAACTACTTCCAGCCTCTTAGAGTTGGTGTGGCAACATATCTAGTTGATCAGTAATTTGTTTATAAAATCTAGACTATTTTAAATATTTTTCATCAAACTTTCCATTGGTAAATCATTTCCCCCTCCACAGCCAGTGCTGTGGTACATTCTGTTTTCCATGAGAATTAGACCCTGAAAATCCTGACATGTGCTGAGTGGTCTAATTCCCATGGAGATCAGTGGGAACTGGTGCTAGTGAGCATTTCCAAAAATAACACAATTATTCTTTTGCAGTATGTTGTGACAAAGAACGTATCTAGACAGTAGGTTCCATGGGAAAATTCTCAGAGAAGCTCTTTCCAAATGTTCATATTGTAACCCAAGGTCCAGTGTGCTTCAGCAGCAGGAGTGGGAACTACAAGCTGTTCACTACAAATTGTTGCATGTTGGGAAAAGCTTTCCTAGAGCAGGGTCCTGCAAGAAGGTGCTCCCTGGCCATATTTCACCCCGTGATCCTCCCTAGATGCCTCTGACATGCAAGCGAAGGCAACTGCACAATATCCAACTGGTCCACCATCAAACCATAGTCAGGAAACACCTGTATGGACTTGTGCTTCACACCACCAAGTTCCTTCTTCTCATGTCCCATCCTGACACCAAGTGGTGGGACATGCTGACATCCAAGGAGGGGAAGGAACCCCAGTGGGTCAGTCTGTACTCCAATCTGTACCGGGGATATAAGCTGGCTGCTCCTTCATGGAGCCCTGAGCATGGATGTGTACCTGGCATGGTTCACAAACTCCCCCAATACCTGTCCCTTCTGAGGCAGAGGGAGACCCTGGTGCACATCTACGTAGGTGTCAGGTTGCAGACCCTTTTCTAGCTCTCCCAGAACCTCTCAGTAAGATTCTGTCTTCACTTTTCTCTGCACTTCCTGATTCACGCACATCTCATCTGTGGCCCCAAAGTCATGAAACCTTCTTGTCAACCTCCTCCTGGGGCTGGTCAAGATGGCTATCCATCATACCAGGAGAAGGAAGCTGAACAGGGTGTGGGTGTGGGTTTGGGTGTGCCCTGTAACAGTGTGGCCTATTTCTGTTCCCTTCTCAGATAATGTCTCCAGGCAGAGTTCCTCTGGATAGTGTCCACTGACTTCTTAGATGCTTTTGAGAAGCTTCTCTGGGATAGTTTATTTATCATTAGATTTCTGAAGCATGAAAATACTCAGATAAGTTAAATCATCAAAAGTTAGAAAAACTTGATTTAGAGAAGTTTCATAAACAAGGATTTTTGTGAGATGTCAGTTAGTCAAATGTGGAGACTTGAGCACAGGAGCAAACTCCCACTTTTCATGGATTAAAAAAAAATTGTTCATTTTAAGGGGGCTTTGGCGGGGCAAAATCCTGCTCCTCTCTTGTGCTCTGCCTAAACAGACTTTTCAGAGATCTTTTTCTGTCGCTACACACCACTATATATATTTACATTGCTCTTCCACAACCTTGACTGATAAATACACTACAACATTTACAGCATGAGTTTATTTTAAGTCCTCTGCCAAGGAAGGATGAAGCATTGGAATGGGTTATCTAAGGAGGTGGTAGAATCACCTTCCTTAGAGTTTTTAAGGTCAGGCTTGACAAAGCCCTGGCTGGGATGATTTAGTTGGGGATTGGTCCTGCTTTAAGCAGGGGGTTGGACTAGATGACCTCCAGAGGTCCCTTCCAACCCTAATATTCTATGATTCTATAGGGGAAAGGGATCTCTCAGTCTACAGACCTTTTTTTGCTTGTAGCTCCCCTAGCCTACTTCTCTCCCCAGCTCTTCCTTCCTATACTGTCTACCCTCTTCGTTGATGGTCTTATTAGTTCTTACATCCTCCCCAGCATGTTCTAATATGCTAATTGGGCATACTCAGGCCCACAGCGACTAACTGGTATTTAAGTGATCAGAATGCTGGTTCAGTTGTTGGTTCCTGTCACAGATGAGGAAAAAGTCTGAATTGCAGAATACTGATTGACAGATTTTGTATTTGTAAAGTAACCTTTTTGTAGCAAGAAATTCAGCTCGGCACAGGTACAATGCAGTGGTTTATTAGGTATTTGTTTACCAAAGATTTGATAAGATGTAAGAAAATAATATATGTAAGCAGACTGATCAACATTAGAACCTGACGTCTAAAACAAGGTCTGTTTTAAAGACTACTTTTTTATCTTGTTGGGGGGGAATTTTTTCCACAGAAGATCTAATTTCTTTTAATCTCTTCCATTTGATTTTTTTGTTAGTTTTTCTCCAGTTACAGATTGTCAGTTCAGGTACAGTTTTTCTTACTTTCTATCCAATTTCCATGACCTGTATTTTTTTCCCCTCACATGAACGGTTTCTCAGATTGCAGAGCAACATCTGATGCAACTGTTTAAGAACTCTATAATGGAAACTGTAGCAAAGTACTATGCAGGTTTGCATGTTTACCACAACACTGACTAGTGAAGAAGGACTGATAGGACATTGCATGTTGTTGTTGTTCTGTTTTATTGTTGTTTTTTAAATGATTGTAGAACAGATCCTGAACACCGCACTCGGGCAACATGCTCATTGATAGAGTTTCCTGAAATGAAACTCAGTCCCTGTGGCTATAGACAAATCTATTTTAGTTGATTCTCCAGCTAAGACATCACATTTCTGAGACATCACATTTCCAAAGCAATGCCCGCAACTCTGTAATTAGTCACATTTGCAGTGTATTAGAGGTAAAAATATACCCCCCCCCCCCCCGGAAAAGGTTCTATTGAATATCAGCCTACCATGCATCCTGAGCCTGATCGTCTTCCATTCAAATAAATGAGTTTTGCTGTTGGCTGTAATCAGATCAGGCCCCACATGTGCATTGTGTGGGCGGATGGCATATATGTGTGTGAAGATATTCCTATTCAATAAAATGTACCTACACAAATTCCCATTAAGGTGTCCCTAAACATTGGGTGACCAGCCGTCTGTGGAAAAAGAAGTGGTTCAGGACTATTTAGAAAAGCTGGATGAGCACAAGTCCATGGGGCTGGATGCGCTGCATCCAAGGGTGCTAAAGGAGTTGGCTGATGTAATTGCAGAGCCATTAGCCATTATCTTTGAAAAGTCATGGTGATCGGGGGAGGTCCTGGATGACTGGAAAAAGGCTAATGTAGTGCCCATCTTTAAAAAGGGAAAGAAGAAGGATCCAGGGAACTACAGGCCAGTCAGCCTCACCTCAATGCCTGGAAAAATCATGGAGCAGGTCCTCAAGGAATCAATCCTGAAGCACTTAGAGGAGAGGAAAGTGATCAGGAACAGTCATCATGGATTCACCAAGGGCAAATCATGCCTGACTAACATAATTGCCTTCTTCAATGAGATAACTGGCTCTGTGGATGAGGGGAAAACAGTGGATGTGCTTGTTCCTTGATTTTAGCAAAGCTTTTGATACGGTCTCCCACAATATTCTTGCCAGTAAGTTAAAGAAGTATGGGCTGGATGAATGGACCATAAGGTAGATACAAAGATGGCTGGATCATAGGGCTCAATGGGTAGTGATCAATGGCTCCATGTCTAGTTGGCAGCCGGTATCAAGCGGCGTGCCCAAGGGTCGGTCCTGGGGCTGGTTTTATTCAATATCTTTATCAGTGATCTGGAGGATGGTGTGGACTGCACCCTCAGCAAGTTTGCAGATGATACTAAACTGGGAGGAGTGGTAGATACACTGGAGGGTAGGGATAGGATACAAAGGGACCTACACAAATTAGAGGACTGAGCCAAAAGAAATTTGATGAGGTTCAATAAGGAGAAGTCCTGCAGTTAGGACTGAAGAATCCCATGCACTGCTATAGACTAGGGACCGAATGGCTAGGCAGCAGTTCTGCAGAAAAGGACCTAGGGATTACAGTGGATGAGAAGCTGGATATGAGTCAACAGTGTGCCCTTGTTGCCAAGAAGGCTAACTGCATTTTGGGCTGTATGAGTAGGGGCATTGCCAGCAGATCGAGGGATGTGATTGTTCCCCTCTATTCGACATTGGTGAGGCATCATCTGGAGTACTGTGTCCAGTTCTGGGGCCCACACTACAAGAAGGATGTGGAAAAATTGGAAAGAATCCAGAGAAGGGCAACAAAAATGATGAGGGGCCTGGAGCGCATGACTTATGAGGAGAGGCTGAGAGAACTGGGATTGTTTAGTCTACAGAAGAGAAGACTGAGGGGAGATTTGATAGCTGCTTTCAACTACCTGAAAGGGGGTTCTAAAGAGGATGGATCTAGACTGTTCTTAGTGGTAGCAGATGACCGAACAAGGAGTAATGGTCTCAAGTTGCAGTTGGGAAGGTTTAGATTGAATATTAGGAAAAAGTTTTTCACTAGGAGGGTGGTGAAGAATTAGAATGGGTTACCTAGGGAGGTGGTAGAATCATCTTCCTTAGAGGTTTTTAAGGTCAGGCTTGACAAAGCCCTGGCTGGGATGATTTAGTTGGCGATTGATCCAGCTTTAAGCAGGGGGTTGGACTACATGACCCCCATAGGTCCCTTCCAACCCTAATATTCTATTATTCTATGATTCTATGATTTGTCCCATTCATTGCAATCCAAGTGTTATCATCAGAAGGAATGTTATCAAAATGTAATTTAGTATGCTTTAAAAACCACACACATTTCATAGTTAAATATCTTAGCTGGTTCAAAATTCTTTAATTACCAAATGGATGTAGTTTTATGGACTATGTGGTTATAATTTTTTTATTATCTATAGTTTTGAATCCATATTTTTGGGTGCATTCTATTTGACAAATGACTTAACAGATTCAAGTCATGTTTGGTAACAAAATTTTCTCAACAGGCTGAAAAGTTGCACATTAACTTGATCCATTTTAAAACTGCCAAGATATTAAACTACTGAAATCGGAGCTGATTACAGCAAACCTGAGTGCCCTGTTAACTACTATAGATGAACACAGATTGTAGTACATTAAAATAGGTCATCATCAAGTTTGAGTAAAACTTGTAAATCTTAATTACTTTTAGTGTATCTTTGTCTCAGTGTTCTGTGCATAAGTAATGCATCACTTATGGGGTTATTTTCATACATTACATACGTACATTCAGGCATTCTGATATAGACTCTGTTAAACTTGAAAATTATTATTTCCTACCATATAAATACAAAACCAATTTAACCAGTATTCTTGGTAAAATGATGGTAACAAAGGTTTAATTCCTAAATTTACCACTAACGACCAAAGGTTCACTTTGGTGTGTAGTGGGAGTGTGTGGGGGTACATAATAAGGAACCTTCCCCTCACTCCCTTGTGTGGGCTAGTCCTGCAGCCCAAGTGCACTGGGAATCTCAGTGTGTGCTGCATTGCCTGGGATACCAATCAGTGTAACCGCATCACATGTCGGGGTCAACTATGCAACTCAAAGAAAGGTGTCTCACAAACAGGAGCATGCTGGTCAGACCAGAGCAGCAGTCCACTTCAGCACCTCACAGGAGTTCAAACAGTTCTCAGTGTTTATACAATGAATGCTCCTCTGTCCCTAAGTCAGAGTAAACTTTCATGGACAGGATGGCATTTGTAGTCCCACTGTAGGCTGAATAAACCCAGTGACTTCTGGGACCTTATCTTGCTACGACAGAATGGGAGGTTGATACTGGTACCTAAAGCCAGCATGTGAGGCCTTCCTATGAATCTAGGTGCTCATAAAATCTTTATACCACTGGTGAGACCAGGCAAACTTTCCCAACATGTACATCAATGCAGAATTTTAAAAAAGAAGGAATCAGTCAGCATAGGCGAGATCAGTGCCTCTCCCCTTCAAAATGGCTATCACTTCTGCCCTAAGATTTAATTTTGTTTTCATGTTACTGTAATACAGATATGGCCTGTTATGCTATTTCAAGCAAAAACAAACAAACAAAAAGGGGGCTGTCACAGCCTCTAGTGCAGACACACTTGGATGAAAATAAGGTAACTGGGTAGATCTTTTAGAGTTCCTGACATCATCCTTCCTTTTTCTGCATTCTTATGGCTGTGCATCTCATGGAACTTCATCTAAGATATTTATTAGTTTGTTTTGAAGCTGGTCAGAGCAGACTTAGATTCCCACACTCATCATAATTACATTGTTAGTGACTGAAAACAGCAACCACAAGCTGAAGGAAAAAAATAAGGTAATTAACAAGTCTAGCAAAATTTTCACCTAAATATACACAGTTTTGGAAAGAGTAAAAATGAACCAGGCTTTCAAAAATAATTCTCATAAGGTAACAAAGAAAAAGGATTTAAAAGAAATTAAATGCAGGGAAAGTAAAACAACCTTATCAACAGTATAGCTTGTATTTTCAAGGGAGCCTCAGTCAAGCCTAGATGAATGCTTATTTCCCTAACTATGTTATGGGATATTTTTACCAGCGCCACTTGCTTCCACTACCTCTGTAGTCTACTGAGCCGAAGGCATACAGTCTTCATCTCTTATCTCGCTGGGTTCAAACAGTTGGATTATCCAGCCTTAGACCCAATTCAGCCTTTAGCTGAGGTGCACTACTCTCTTTTGAAAACGTAATCCAACTCCCAAAGTTCCTAAGCCTGAGTAACCTCTCTCTATACAAGTCAGATTCTGTCCCCAGACTGGCCTTCCACTTTATAATTAAAATCAAAAGATACATTCAATGCTTGTATCCTTGGTTGCTATGGCAACACCAGGCACCAGTTAAACATTCTATGGCACCTGCTTGAGTTAATTTCACAATTAATCAGTATCAGCATTCAAGTGTGTCCTTCACAATGTTAAGAGATCTGTTCTGTTAAGGTAAATATTTCACTTTTTCAGTTTACAATATTTGTTCCTTTGTTGACTTGTTCAGGTCATAATATAAAATATTTTTATTATTAATATAAAAGGTTTTCCCAGTGCATTGAAAGCTGGCTAAGAGGGACCTGGCAGTAGAATTGGCCAAATAGTAGAAAAATGATTCACAAATAAAAGCTATATCACTATAGTACATAAGTTAATATTGTTAATTATTCACAGGTATTCAGAACAGTGTTATAATACACAGCAGTTATTAGCCCTACTTTAATAGATTTTCTGTGTAATTGGGACAGTGATGTAAGAACCTACAGGGCTTTGCTTAATTTTCTCAATTGTTAGTTTTGGTAGAAATTTTGGCAATTCAAACTCACATTCTGAGAAAATAAGGTTTTCTTCCATTGTTTTTCTGTGTTTGTGCAATTTGGAAACTAATAAATGGCTTAAGCCAAGTACGTTTTATGTTATTTTCAACCTCCATCTCCCCTGAAACTGAAGAAAACATTTTCCTCTATTCAGATATGAACTGAAATACTTCTTAATTGCCAATTTTTCTACATATTTTTAGCAGCAGTTTCAATCCATTTCACTTAGGTTAAAAAAAATCATGATTTGGATAATGTGACAAAATTGTTTTTCCTGCCATATAACAGAACTTGACATGGATACATTTTCAAAAAAAGACTGCCTCTTGAACTGATCTAACTATGCCTCTTCAGCCAGCCAGATACAATTGCTGCAATAGAACCCTGATCCAGCAAGATACTTCAGCAGGTCTGTAACTAAGCACATGATTAATCTATTTATTATAAAGGGAGAGTTCCCAAGTTTAAAATTATGCATGTGCATAAGAGTTTTGCAGGATTGGGCCCTTGATTATTTCTGAATATGCTCATCCAGTTTTTATATACCGTATTTTTCGTCCTATAGGACGCTCCGGCGTATAAGACGCCCCCGAGTTTTTAAATAAAAAAGCCGGGGGAAAAAAAACAAAACACCACCACACAAAAAGCGCCGCTTTTTTTGCGCCGCTCTCCCGTCCCCGCCGCGCGGCGGGCTGCTGGGAGCGCGCCGCTCTCCCGTCCCCGCCGCGCGGGCGGGCGCTCCCAGGGGCCCCGGGGCCCGAGCTGCTCCCGTTCCCCGCCGGCGCCAACACATGCGGGTGGGCTCGGGGGGAAAGCGCCGCCCCGCCCCACCCGCCGGGCCACCTGCAGCCGCCCCAGCTCCAGCCGATATTCGGCGTATAAGATGCCCCCCCTAATTTTGAAGCTATTTTTGGGGGTTAAAAAGGCGTCTTGTACGCCGAAAAATACGGTATTACATTTCCCTATTCAGAATTGCATGCTTTCACATGCATTTCTATTTCTTAAGATTCTATTTCCTTTGAGTGCAAAATTAATCTTCTTCCAATGCCTCAAAATTCCCATCTACATGTAGGCTGCTAAGTAATAGCCATTAAGGGCTTGTCTTCACTACGTGCGGGAAGGATCGATCTTCTGGCAATCGATTTATCGCGTCTAGTTTAGACGCGATAAATCGATCGCCAGCGGCTCCCCTGTCGACTCCGGAAGTCCAGCTCCTCAAGAGGCGCAAGCTGGAGTCGACGGGGGACTGCACTGCTGACCACTGCCGCTGTGAGGACGGGAGGTAAGTCGGCTGTAGAGACATCGATTTCAGCTACGTTACTAACGTAGCTGAAATTGCGTATCTACAGTCAATCCTTCCCCCCCCCCCAGTGGAGACCAGGCCTTAGTTCAGAGTAGACCACATAATTTGGTAAATAGGAATAAAATCCATCATATTTAATTCACATCTAGAGCTGGGTGGGCAATAGTTTCACCATCCCACAAATATTTGAACGTTTGAAATTTCTTACCATCTCAAAAAGTAGAAATCTCAACAAATGTTCATGAATATCAAAACTGAAAACAATTTTGGTTTGGGTTGAAACATTACATTTCAATAATTTTGAAATGTTTTGTTTTTATTTCAACCTTTTTCCAACCTTTTTTTTTAGTCTAATTAGCTTAAATTTTGAAACAAAGTAATTTCAAAATGGAAAAACATATTGTTTTCATTTAGAAAATGTCAAACCATTGACAGTTTTGAAACATTTTTCAATGCAGGAAATTTTGTTGAAACCATCTCATAATCATATATAACCAGTCTCATATATACTAGTAGATATTTGGCAGACTTGTTCCAACTGTTTTTTTACTGGAAAATATTCGGAGCACTTCTAAAATGAGTAATAGATTTTAAGGGCACACAAGACCATTAGGCCATCTAATCTGACCTGTATAACTCAGGGTATAGAACCTCAACCAGTTACTCATATACAAAGCCCAATAACTGATGCTTGCCTAAAGTATATATTTTAAAAAACATCTAATCTCAATTTGAAGATTTCAAGAGCTGAAAAATCAATCACTTCTCATAGTAAATTTTTACAGTGCTTAACCAACTGTTAAACGGCATGTTCAAATGGCATGCCTCATTTTTAATTAGAATTTGCCCTGATTTTAACTTCCAGACATTATTTATTGTTATGCCTTTCTCCATTAGATTAAAGACCCTTTCAGTATCCATTATTTTCTCCCCATGAAGATAGTTATAGATCATACTCAGGTCAACTCTTGATCTTCTTTTGATAAGCAAGTGATAGCATCTTTATAGTATATTTTCCATTGTCTTGTATCTCCTTTCTTTTGATGGCATGGAGGTGCATTTTATTTTTTTGTTTGGGAAAAAACATGTGTGAGTATTGCAGAGAGACCATCTAGTAGCAAGAAAGCCTAGTTAAATTAATCCCATAATCTTGTATAGTGTTCAACAAGGCTTGTTGAACTCAGTTTGAAAGGTATTTTAGATCTCTTGCCCAGTTGTAGGAGAGAAATGGAGAAAATCCTATTTGCCAGTGATAACTGACATGCTATTTCTAATGAGTTTCCTTAAATAAAGCTTTTACCTCTGTGTTGTGATTTAGTAGATGTGCACGTGCCTATCAAAAAAGTCTGAGAATCTTCTGCACTTTTGACAGGCTCACGGTATATGTAGTTGGCAGAAGGAGTAGAGATTTAATGCAGACATGATAGATCCCTGCTCAGTCAGGCAGAGTTCTCTTCCTTAGGCTACACCAATTTTAGCTAAGCTAAATCTCTAGCTGTTCTTCTTTTCACATTTACTGATGGCCTTCATCCTGCTACAAAACCAGCTGTAATACCTTGAGAGTGACTTTCATTAATTTGAGGTTTCCTGAGCTCCCTGATTTTCAGAGGACCTGATAAGAGTTCTGTTTACTGTGCTTACATGAACAAGGAGCTTTCCCTGTGTTCTTTACAGACAAGCAGCATGTCAGGAGCTTAGCTAAAATTGGTGCAGACTAAGGAAAAGGAAAGAAATGGTGTTCTTTTGGGATTGAGTCTTGTGGGTGTAAGAAGATTACCCCATCCTTCTTCCATATGTATGTCTTCATGCCTGATCTTCTGCATTTTCTCACGGGGCACACCACTGTTTTTGCAAAGTATGGGTCTCTGTGCAGCTACAACATTTGCACATGCTCATGCATAAAATTATATGCACCTAACAAAAAGATTGAAAACCCATTCAAGCCTCAAGACCTGACATAATAGTGACCTTTAACTATTTAGAATTTTGGCCTAATTTGCTTCTGAAGTATAATAGACATGCGAGGCATAGTTCCTGTGGCAAAGATTCATGAAGCAGTGAATTGGTTACATGGGTTTATAGAAAACACTTGATGAGTTTTTTTTCCCATTGAACTTAAGAACTTTGAGTTCATTGGTGGAGAAAGTCAATTAAATGCGGAAGCAATATAACTAAAAAAACCAAACCAAACCAAAACCCCTCTGCTCATTGAAATTACCATTACATTTAAATGTGACTTTTATTTACAGTTTTATGAACTATACTTGTGAATTTACTTCATAGGAAGTTTATAAACTACTTATTTGTTCAGGAGAAATCAGAATGTGGTAAGAAAAAGGAGATGCATACAAAGGTTAATTACTTATTTAAACAACGCACATTCTGGGAGTAAAAAGGTATACGAGAGGAATAACCATAAAAAGCAGAAAACTTGAATAGTTTGCTTAAAGTAGTAATACAAACATACCTGACTGATTCCAATGAGAAATCCTACAATTCTATTAAATGCAGCATTTAACTTGCATGGTACTTTTAAAAATGTGCCTTTGAACCTCATTCACCCTTCATGTACCCTTTTGTTTGTCTGTGTAGAGGGGACTGTTCTTACCCCGGGGCGCCTCCTGCTGGGAGTATGGGGAATTAGCGGGGTCCCAGTGTTGAGGGCGCCCCCTGCGGGTGGCCTCCGTCTCTTGTCAGGCCCCGGCCGGTGGTGAGTCACCCCGACTAGGCACCCAGGTCGTCCGGCGTACAGCTTCTGGAGAGCGGGCCCTCGCCGGTTGGGCCCCAGGTAGCCGGAGGGCACGTGTTCCCTCTCTCTTGCTAGGCGATCCTGCGGTACAAATATGCGGTCCCCGCCGGGCTGGTTGTGGCCGGGCTGTCCTTGCCCCAGCAGCCAGCAAACACACCATCTTTGCGGGGCTGTTGATCGCCTGGCTCTCCTGGTCTAAATAGCCAGCAGTCACACAGTCTTTATTCAGGCTGGCTTTCGCTTGGGCTTCCCTTGCCCCGGCAGCCAGTAAAGGCACAGGCTTGTTAGGCTGGCGGTCGTCTGGGCTCTCCTGGTCCAAACAGCCAGCAAATGCACAGTCTCTGTTCAGGCTGGCTTTCGCTGGGGCTTCCTTCGCCCAAGCAGCCAGCAAATACACAGTCTTTGTCAGGCTGGCTTTGGCTTGGGCTTCCCTTGCCCAAGCAGCCATCAAATGCACAGTCTCTGTTAGGCTGACGGTCGTCTGGGTTATCCTGGCCCAAACAGTCAGCAAGTCCACAGTCTCTGTTCAGGCTGGCTTTCGCTTGGGCTTCCCTGGCCCAAGCAGCCAGCACATACACAGTCTCTCTCTCTCCCTCTAGGTCCGGCTCGGGCGTCTGGGCTCCGGGCGTAAAGGTAGCTAGCCCCTTCCCTTCCCCTCCCGGGTCTGACCTCAGGGTCCCTGGCCCGCGGGGGTCCAGTCCATTCCGGGCTCCTCCGGGTAGCTGGCGGCTGGAACACCGGGCCAGTCGTCTGGGGTCTCGGGGCGGGTAGGTGTGGGTCCCGTCAGGTCACCCCCCGCGGCCGCGGGGTCCACAAGCATCGGGGTCTCACCTCCGGCTTCTGCCTCCACGGGAGGTTCGCTGCCCAGGTCCCCGTTCCCGTCTTCCCGGAAGGCGGGGGGGAGGGGGTCGGGGCCGTCCGGTCCGTCCGCAGCCTCGGGACGCTCCTCTCTCTCTCTCTCCAGGCAGGGGGGAGGCCAGTCCTCCCAGCGGGCTTCTCTCCTCCCGCTTCTGCCCCCCTCTTGGCTCCCGGCCCCGCCTTTTGTACATCCGGGTTGCCGGGTGCACTTCCGGGGCGGGGGCGTGGTCGCGCCAGCTCCGCCATCCATGGCGGATCGACGGTGCGGGGGCTGTCCCCCGCGTAGGGGGCCCATCCGGGCCCACTACACCCTGTCTTATATCTAATATGAATTATAGGCTCTTCATGGTAGTGGCATGCATCTGACGAAGTGGGTATTAGCCCACGGAAGCTTATGCTTCAATACTTTAGTTAGTCTTTAAGGTGCCACAGGACTCTTTGTCACTTCTGCAATTCCAGACTAACACAGCTACCTCTCTGATTCAGGGTAGTGACTATGTCTTTTTATGTATCTAGTCATATTAGAGGAATAATTTCTAACATTCAAAAGATTAAGCAGAGGGGTATACCAAGGTTGACTACATAGTCAGTATTATTTAATACTAGCGAAAATACCCGGCGTTACTCGAGTTGGTCGGAGATGGAGAGGGGGCAGACAGCTGAGCGAGTGCGGGGTCCGTTGGAGGGGGGCATAGAGCAAACCTGACACCCCCACCTCACACCCCCAACCAAACCCAACACCCCCACCTCACTTACCCCTCGACCAACCCCGACTCACATTTTCACCCCCCGACCCAAACCCAACACCCCCACGTCTCCCCCTACCAACCCCAACACCCCCTGACCAACACCCACACCTCACCCCCCCCGTAGACCAAACCTGACACACCCACCTCACTTTCCCCCCCAACCAAACACGACACCCCTACCTACCACCACAAACAAACCCGACACCCACACCTCACTTACCCCTCGACCAACCTCGACCCCCCTCCTCAAGCCTCCAACCAAACCAAATACCCCCACCTTACCCCCCCCACCAAACCCAACACCCCCTGACCAACCCCAACCCCAACCCCCACACCTCACCCCTCACCCACCCAGACACCTTCCCACCCCCCCAGACCAAACCCAACACCCCCAGCTCACTTACCCCCCGACCAAACCCGACACCCCCACCTCACTCCCTTGACCAAACCTGACACCCCCACCTCACCTCACTCCCCCCGACCAAACCCGACACCCCCACCTCACTCCCCGACTAAACCCGACACCCCTACTTCACTTACCCTCCGACCAAACCCAACTCGGGTCCGTCGGAGGTGGGGAGGGGGCAGAGAGCTGAGGGATTCCGGGGTCCGTCGGAGGTGGGGAGGGGGCAGAGAGCTGAGGGATTCCGGGGTCCGTCGGCGGTGGGGTGGGGGCAGAGAGTTGACGGACTCCGGGGTCCGTCGGAGGGGGGAGGGGACAGAGAGCTGAGGGATTCCAGGGTTCCGTTGGAGGGGGGAGGGGCAGAGAGCTGAGCGAGTGCGGTGTCTGTTGGAGGGGGTATTATGACATCAGAACTATGTCACAGAGAACAGCAGCTGCACAGCTGATGTGATTGGCCTTTAAATAATTTCACCCCTGGGGGGCATCAGAGGTGAGATTTGAAAAATTTTCGACTCTTACGGTCATTAGGACCCCAAGACCTCTAACTGTACCAAATTTCAAGTCTCTAGCTCAAACGGTCTGGAAGGAGTAAGCATACATCCGTGCATACATACACGCACGCACACATACATACACGCATACACCATTTGACTTTTATATATATATATATATATTTATTAATTATTTGGCAATAGGGGTGAATAGTGACGTGGCAAATTTGCATACTATGTAAAATTATTTAGATTGGTCAAGACTAGAGAAAACTATGAGGAATTTGAGAGGGATCTAACATAGGTAGGCAAGTTAGCAGCATGGTGGCAGATGAAATTATATATGATGAATGTATTTTTGGTAGAATAATCTGAACTATACATACACATGGGTTCTAAATTAATGAAACCTTCATGAAAAACACCAGTAATCATTGCGGATGATTCAATCCAAACATCTGTTCAATGCAGAGCAGCTACCAAAACGCAAATAGTGAACACATAATATTGGCATTCAACAAATTGGTGTTACAACCTAATCAGGAATACTGTGTTCTGTTATGATCAAAGGGATGAGTGGGGCCTTCAAGAGCTTAAGGCACACCTCTGGCCTGTGCCTGAATCAGTGACGCAAGGTCATCTGATAGTTGCATGGAAGCAGTGCTTCTCTCACTTCATGGTTAGCGGACTATGATGGTGGCAGGAGATGTGACCTGACCATGCTGTATTCCAGCTAATCTCAGCTATCAGTCTGTTCCTGGGGGCTGTTCTAACCTGCCCCTGGAACTGGGGCTACACAGAGAATTATAGAACTGTAATCAGCTCCCAATACTGCTTC
Source organism: Sternotherus odoratus (assembly GCA_032164245.1). Lineage (NCBI taxonomy): Eukaryota > Metazoa > Chordata > Testudines > Kinosternidae > Sternotherus > Sternotherus odoratus. The sequence goes on from JAVMKO010000004.1 coordinate 61,200,617, forward strand.
TTGCTAAATTCTGTCATTATTTGTACTGTTGCACAAGGAGGAAAAGGATACAGAACGGCACTGCATGCAGTATCTACTTGAAGGTGTTCTAGTTTGGCATACAGGAGTGCAGAGTGCTACTAGAATGTCCCAGGAAACTGAATGTGTCTAATGATGTTTGTAAGGCTGCCAGTACATATTCTGACATCACTATGAAGATAGTCTGTTTAGTCTTTGTAAGGCTATCGCTATCTTTTCTTTGCTGCTGCTATCTAGCATATGACCAAAAAGTAAATAAAACTCGAAATTAAAATTCATGGTAAGAATTCATTACATGTTAAGGTAAGATTACCGGCCCTACTAATTGTGCTGTAGGCACTGCCCCCAATTGCTCACCATTGCAAAGCCTCTGGCTCATAGTGATAATGAGGCTGATTTAATGATTTGATTAAATGTACTGGCTACACATATGACCTCTTCCAAAAATCTCTAGCTGTTCTTCTTTTCATATTTACTGATGGCCTTCATCCTGTTACAAAACCGGCTGAATACCTTAATAGTGACTTTCATTAATTTGAGGTTTCCTGAGCTCCCTGATTTTCAGAGGACCTGTGAACTGGCAAATCCCATGAAATACAATGGGAGCTGTTAGTGTGCAGCATCTTTGAAAATCTGGCTAATGATGGTGGAAGTAACTGGTAAATAATTATGATCGCATAATAAACCATATTATTAAAACCATATTTTAATATTGGAAATTTTTCAACCATTCTGTTTACATATGTCCCAGTCTTCAAAAATCTAGAGTTGTAGCTTCCTTGTATTAGTTTATTTTCATAAAACTGAATTACTAGATTTCCCTAGGATGAAATCTTAAATTACCACTTTCTTGTGAAAGGAAGTCTAATGAAAAAAATCCTAACCTATAGAAAATCTCTATAGTATAAATCTGGTAATAAAATATTAACAAGTAAAGGATATAACATGTTATCTTTAGAGCTGATAAAAATGTGATAGTCACTACTGTTTTTATAAAAGGAATATTATAGCCTGAAAACAAAATAAAAATCCTCAGCTTTGTACTGTATCTTTTATGTATAAAACTACTTTACAGAGTTAACAGTTTAAAGGTTAAGGCAGCCTTTGTTTACTATCAGTTTTCTTTAAGAAGTTGGAGGGTTTTTTGTTTTTTGTTTTGCCTAATAGCACACACAGTGCTTAAGCTTTACAGGGATTTTTTGAAGATGTGTGTGGGGCAAGTGCTACAGACTAGTGTGGCAGCATACCAAGAGGGAGGTTTTAGCTATCAAGATTCACTCATCACTGTGCTATCTGAGTTATAAATTATAAAAATGTGATTACTCCAAAGACTGTGCTCTTCTGTTAGACTTCTAAGATGCTAAGAGGGTGCATGTAGTAAAGTATTTTTAGGCCATGTTTGGGAAGGTTAATGAGAACAGACAGATCTTTCATTCTGTTCTGGAGATGGTAAGGGTTTTCTCTAGCTATTTTCCAGGTACCAAGATGTCTTGTATAAAGGTGTTTGACCCTTGGTAATGCCAACTCTGTCTGTATCCTTGAGGAGACAGTTACTGAGGTAGGTCAAGGTAAGATAGTCTCTACTCTAAAAACCAGATCATTTAGAATGTTGAAGGTTAAGACAAGGACTTTAAATTGGGTCTGATATTGGACAGTGAATCAGAGAACTGTGCAGAGCACTGAGGTGATATGTTGCTCAAAAACATAGAGTACTGTCTGGAGTTTCTTTCTATCCCAGACACAGTGAATTGCAGAATTTGAGCCAACAGATGAGGAATACATTGATCACCATGAGTCGCCTTTGTATCTGATAGAAGCTGATATGGCCTCCTGCCTTGGAGAATATGGCATAAAACAGTTAAAGCTGATAAGAACATGAGTGTCCAGGGGTTGTAAGGAATCAAGGAGGATCCCTAGAGTGCATAACAAACTGATGATTGGAGAATAGATATTCCATCCAATGGTAAAGCTATGGTTTGGCCTTGTTGTATGTAATCTTGTGTCGTATGTAAACTGTGTCAAACCCTGATGATAGGTCTGCAGTAGAAGAATCTATTCATGTGGGCTTTTTTGGAGTCCCACTCTTCGCATATATTGGTACAACCTCTGTCTCTGTGAAGAATGCATTGATAATACTGGCAAGCAAGAACTTTTCATTATTCATTAGCAGCACATTTTTATTAAAGAGTGAACTTGCCCTATTTAAGACAGTAGTGAAAAATTACTACTTAATTCCCTATTTAATGTGCCTTGGGTATTCTTTGAGCTTTCAATAATGTGCTCATAAGTTTTATGACATTATGCATACCATTAACTGACAGCATTTAATGCTGTATTTAGAGCTCTGAAATCACCTGATTCATGTATTTTAATGTTGCCAGGAATGAAAGCTCAGAGAAATACTAGGCCCAATCATCACCCTCTCATCATTTTTTCTCTGGGAGGAGGGAAAAAATCATGTTGGAAACTCGTGAGGTTCACCTGGCAGAGTTTCCGCCACATTCTTTTCTCAAGAGGGATCCTAATCACCACACGAAAGAGAGATGCTGACTGGAAATCCTGCAGAGTCCTAAGTTCTCACAGAACCTGGAGCTGTAACAAAGAGTCAGCCTAGCCCATAGGAGACTGGTTCCTAAAGCCATTGATTCTTGTGATAAAGATGTTTGGAGGGCCAGGTGGCTTACAGGTTAGTGGCCCTGACATGTGGGTCCTTGCTTCTCTGATTTGGGGGGCGGGGGCAGAGGTGCTGAGTATGCAGCACAGGCCTCCACCCACCTCGGTTTCAGTTTTTGAGGGAGTATGGTGCTGGGACCCAGGCCCTCCCTCTTCACCCGGTCACAGTCTCAGACCCTGTAGGAAGCAACACTGGCAGGGGCTTCCCTGCAGAAAATCCAGTGACTCTACCACAGTGATGCTACCTTAAGCCACTTCCTACATATGTCCCTTCAGTTTGGGGCACAGCCCTGATAGTCCAAACAGTCTATAATATCCTGCTTGGGGTAGTGCACCCTTGTGGACATTTTGCAGTGTCCTGCTGTGGCCTCAGGTGCCTTTGGGCAGAGCGTATATAAATGTGTAGAGGCCTAACCCCACAATGTCCTTACAGTCAAATAGTAAAGTTTATTCATTCCTGGGTATGCTCCATTCTCCTCAGCCATCTCTGTTGGTCACACTGTTCTTCTCCTGTGCAGCTATCCCATCACTCAGGCTTGTCACAATACTCCCTGCACATAAAAGCAGCACTACATTTTGCCTCATTACTAGTCACCCCTGAACTGAGCCAGGTTCTCTCTTTTTCTCCCCGCTCCAGGCCTGGCACTGGCTGCAACTATAGAAGGGTAGGGATCTCTGTAACCTCTTTTCTTCTGGCATGGGGTTTCTCTACTCCATCACAGTTCTCTTCACAAGTCTGTACTATACTCCCATTGAAGGGATTAGAAGGTGCAGAGAGGAAATGTATGCTGTTTAAAATGGCATTAATCACTGGACAACTTCTGTTTTGAAATCTGCTGGATTAAGAGAGAAGTATGGCACATGCTATTAATGACTATTTGCCTGGTTCCACAGAGTCTCCCCCTCCCATTAATGTTCTCACTATCCATATGGCCCAACCCATCTATGTTTATGGAGAAGCTTGCAGATGTTCAGGGAAAGGAGACACAGGTACTCATGCTACACAGACAGGGCTCCTTTTTCACACCACCCTGCCCAGTTTCAATTTGGCTCCAGAAACACAAGCGAAGAGTATCCTGCTGACTGTATAGTAAATAAAAATTGAAAATCAGAGGTGTAATTTCTACATGTAAACGAAGACATTAATGTAATAGTTATAAGTTAAGTGTGTCAAGAAAAATACTCTGCAGTGAGTATGAGGATAGTTCTTGGGGGGAAGAAAATTGATAGAGGCCCTCTCAGCAGAAGACAGATTTCTGGTCCTGACTAGAGTGCTCCTTTGAGACAATATGGCTTGCCTATTTACAGTTGTAATGACACATTGTTTTTCCTTTTTTGAGATTATTAACAGGACCTAGATGCAAGTATAACTGAAGTATTTTAACTCTGGATAATTTGAAAGCCTAAACAGAATGCTCATTTTGTTATTCAAATACTTTTGTCACAGAAAATAGCAATGTGCAGTTATGCACAGATTACCAATGACAGTATAAATCAAACCAACTAGGCTTATAACTAAGTTCTATTCTTTTACTTCCTTCGTTCTTTTTTGTTGTTGTTGTTTCTGTTTAAATATAGATATCCTTGGGCAAATCCATGATGGCTGAAGATGGGTCTGCCCCAACAGAACTACTGTGATTCCATTGCAAATGGAGTTTGGGAGGCAGGATGTTGTGCTCTGTAGGGGCTCTGACTTCACTCTAGTACAAATGATATCTTGGCATGTGTTGAGGCAAGAGGTGTAATCAGGTGAATATGCTACCACATAGAGCCACTGGCCAGTCCTCCCCACAGAGCAGACATGCAGCATTCACTGGGGGAAATTATTAAATGGCATTGTTCCCGCTCCACTGACTGGGATGGGGGATTCCTTTCCCCACTGGCTCCCACAGATTGAATTCTGTGCATTGAATTAAGCAAAAATTGAAAAGTAGTTACAAAAATGTTCATCAGCTTAGACTTATGTCTAAGGAATTATCACAAAAACTATTAAATATGCCTTACAAGGTCAATCATCGGAAATTCACAAAGTGATCAAGAGCAAGTCTGAGAACTAGAACTGAACCAGAGATTTAGGGCCTCACCCAAAGCCTATCTGAAGTCTACGAAAGTAAAGGGAAGCCTATTGGTAAAGAAAGCAATGTGATTATGTTTATGAAAGTCAGTTTCACTTGTTTGCTGGAAAGATAAAATAGATTTTGGTATATTGATATTTCACAAAAATTGAAGACGTTATAAAGTCTGATTGAGACTATGTGTATTTCACTGGTAACTGTTTTGAAAACAATTACTTTTAACTTGTATTCCAATTAACTTGTTTGGTCTTTACAAATGTAAAATACACGGTCAACCTTTGGATAGACTCAGAACCAGAATTTGGCACATCCCCAAAACAGGAATCTATATTCATCAGTCTCCAATGGTGCACCCTAATTCTTGTCTGCCACCCAAATTGCCCATCATTAAGGGTATCTTTGAAAGTGGCAAAGCATTGGGTCACAGAAATAAGTAGATGGGAAAATAAAACATTGAAGTCATCCCTCTGCAAATACAATATTTAGTATATTAGACAAAGAATATATACCAAATAATAAATTGATATCCACATTTGCTTTTGGCCAAATGGCCAATGGAAATAATGAATGAAGCATATAATGTGCAATAGTGCAGCTGATAGGAGAATTAGAGCCATTAATTAATTTTTGGCCATTTATATTATTTTTTCTTCAGTGGCAAGCAGGCTACTGTGAGGCTTAGGGAGTTCCCATATTCCTGTTGTGCCTCAGCTCATTGAGCAACATAAGAAAGGGACAGCCTAGGTTACCAAGTCCAGTCTTCTGCTATCACTGGCAACCCAGACATAGAACTTGCTCTCCTGCTTTCTCTGATGACAAAGAAAGAGGTCTGAAGTTCTTGGGAACTGGGGACACTGCAACATGGGAAATGGGAGACTAATTTATGTGAGATTTCCTCCTCCTCTGCTGCTCCACAGTTCTCAGAAGCGAGGCAGATTTATTTTAGGTCTTCTGTGGAAAAATGATCTCTCTTTTGAATAACTGAGCCTGCTGTGGAGCCATGATCTGCAATCTTATAGAGCTTACATGGCTCAGAAGGTCATGAGTATTTTGTGCTTGATCAAGCCCTAAATTGTTAAAGTCAATGAGGAAGGAGGGAATAACTGCAGCTGGTATGCATCGCTGGTATATATGTTTTCAGACTTGCTCCTTCCATACATTCCATAAATGCTTTGTAAATCGGTTCTCATTAAGCAAAACAGCATGTGCTTTGGGATTTCAGTAGTCGGTTGAAGAAATAACTTTTAGCCAATCAAGTGAGTTTAAAAGGGTTTTCTATATTATAAACTTTATTGCTATGCATCAGAAAACAAAGCCTTAGCTTTTCTTCCACCCTCCCCCCCCCCCCCACGCCTCCCACTTAAGTATATCCCTGCTCTGGAATGTGCGACTTTTAATTCATGACTTCTTTCATACTGAAGTTTTCAGTCATTCTATGTTGATGGGTGAAACAGTGAAAACAGACCTAGTACCATAACTTTCATTTAATAATCATAACTCGCTGGGGGTGATGGTATAATCTGCAACCAGGTGTTTATTGAAACAAACCTTATTTTTATAATGTACTGTCCTTTTTCTACTTGTACTCACCAGGTTCATTACCTGCACTTCCTTTGTATGAAAAGTCACTAACTGATGAAAGCATTCACTGTTGTACCATATTTGAACAAAGGACTATTTTTTGATAACTACTGAAATGCTTTCCCTTAGCCCCTTCGGCATCCTTTTACACAGAAATGCAACAGAACTGTCATTCCATTAAAAATAATCCAGATCCAATAACCTGTTTTGATTTGAAAAGACTTGCGATATTACCTTTATATATTTCCCTTTCAGCATATGTCATATGTACTGTATGCCATTTATCTTTTCAAATAATATTTACCTACCCACCCACATTGACAGAAACACTAACACCCTTGATCTCCTACTATACTTCTTTCTTGAAGACTGCTGTGTAGGGCGTATATCCTAAATCCTGCTGTTACCCTGGGCAGCATATGCTACCCTCAATCTTTTTTTTTAATATGTTACTTTGATTTTAACTATAATTTCAAATAGTTGACTAGTTTTGTGTTTATATTAAGACATTGTGGAAGGGGTTTGTTCAAGTATGTTAATGTTTACTGGAAAGGCATGAAGAGGTCTGCAAATTAGTGTTCTTCTAGGGGCAAAGCAAAATTTATAATTTTACTTTTTATCTCCTCTTTTGGCCATAGTTTCCTATTTTGGGCAAGCAGCACTGGAACAATTTGCTTGTGGAATACAGTGTGGGGAAGGTACCTAAATAAATGCATAGCCAACCTCCACCATCATCTCTCTTCTCTTTATGGGGTAGAGAAGAGAAAGATGCATTTTAGTAGAACACCTCTGAGGGTTTTGTTGACACAGTGATTATAGTCACAATTTGTATCCCCTAGGCCAAATTGTGACGTCATTTCTCAGTGTTTACTCAGTATTTCAAGAGGATTTTTTTTCCTGAAGAAGGACTAATTTGAGCCCTTTCTGAATTATCCCATAGGTCTTGCTTTTGTGGAAGTGTTTAACTGCTGTGTTAGAGTAAAGGCCAAAGATGGAGGAGCTTCTCTTCAACTATTTGTGGTCACTAAAAGAGAAAGGATCCAAGGGGTGGGGGTGGAGAGAGTATTGAACTGAAGGATGAACACAACATTGCCTGTTTAGTCTCAGACCATAGAAATGCAAATAATTTCCTTTTCACATTTTTAGTGCTCTGCACTCTATTAGGAGCCCCAAAGAAACCTTACTAAGATCATTGAGGTGCACTGTTATTAGCTGGAGTTCCACACATGGCTTGACAGTTCAAGGACAGACCACACAGTTTACTGCATTAGTGTACCTACTTTATTACCCATTAAATGGCTGTTAACCAGCGTCAGGACAGCAAAGATATATCTTGTATGTGTGCTTTGCCTCAAGTTTATAATTAGACAAAGTATTTCCTTTTAAAAATGCATGACATTTTAAAAGTACATTTCAACTTGTAACAGGAAAGAAATGTATTTAATTTACAGTACATTCTCACTACATGTACAGTACTGAGATAATTTGCTGATTTATTTCAGATTTTCAGTTCCAAAATGTTTTTAATTTTACTTCTTTTGCATGCAAAATATTATTTTTAACTGATTTATGGCTTTGAATCACATAATTTTGGATCCAACTGTTAACCTTTGGTAGCTATGCAGATTATTTTTTAGTGTTTATAGAGTAACATATTAGATTTTTAAAAAACAGATTACGAAGAACTAAGCAATGAAAACTCTTTAAGGTAACTGCATCAGGTTTTTCACATACAGTCATTCCCAAAGTAATTTTGTTTCTTTTCTCTATACCCTTCCCTTACAAAGTATCCTATATCGAACTGTTTACATTATCAATGGGCAGTAATAGTTATGAAGAGATAATGAGTGCTTGTTCATTCTGCCATGCAGTTTCAAGTAGAAAGGAATTCTTCATTTCCTGTCCTGGACTGTTTTATACTCTTGCTGATATTATTTTAAGTTTGTAAAACCATTCATGAATAAAAGCTGCTATATAAATGTAACATCATTGTAAAAGAAGCCTTGGCATTTCCAAATAAGGGGTTGGTCCTATGCCTCCAAGTTTGGAAGGTAGTTTTACATCCACTTGATAGGGTCATAGCATCTTTGATGGAGATGCTCATCAACAAGACAAGCTGCAGTATTACTGAGTTAAAGACCCATGCTGTAGCACATACACCCATTGCCACTCAGGGATTATTCACCGCTCCTGGAATTACTGTCAGTATTAGCTACCAACCCTGAAAAACATAGCAATCTTCCAACCAACATAAAATGTCTTTCTTTCTCTCCTTCCTACAACAGAAGAATTATTAAAGGACAAGTCTATTGAAGAAAATGAGAACTAAAGCACTTGTAGATTTTTTGGGATATGTTATGAATTGTTGTATTTTTGCCTTCTATCTAAAGCTCAGCTGACAAATGTTCAGACATGAATATTAAGGGACTGAATTTTCAGAACAGAGTACAATACTACAGGAGAAATTTTGTGCTGTATCTGGTGGATGTCATGTCACATAGCTCAAGCTTCCCTTTCAGCCAAAAGGAATACTTAGTTTAATTCAGAATTAATTTAACCAAACCTCCAGAATCACCCTAGATTTTGGGACTGTTTAAATCAGAACTTGGATCCAGATATGAATTTTGCAAATGTCCTCACTTTTTTAGCCAATGGGACTACTTGTAGGAGTAAGTGCTGCTCCATCTGAGTGATGGCTACAGAATCAAGTGTTTATAAACTGAGATTAAAAAAAAAAAAAAACCAAAACACCGGATCCCAGTATCTTCAAACTTTAGGGTATTTGATATCTGGATCTGAATTATGTGGATTATGCCAATTTCTGTTTTTATTATACTGGCAGTTGCATATATACCTCTAAGAGTTTACTGGCTAAAAGCAGTACACTATTGCTAACTTTGAAGAAACATGTTTTCAAGTCCAGAAATGATAAACTACAGTATGAACTATTTTACAACATGGTACAATTTTACACTGAATTCAGGGAAAATCCAACAGACTTGCATATCAAATGCTATTTCTCCTGCTCCATCTTAGTGATTTGTCTTCCAATAACAAATGACATGACAAATCAACCTTTATTCTGTAATGCACTTGTTTGGATTGCATAATTCAAACTGGTCTGATCACATCATTTATAGCTCACTGGGCATGAGAGGGATGGTGGTGGGGAAGGAACATTCAGTGATAACTACTCCTAACTAAAATTGGATAGGGAACATGCAGAATATTGCTATGTAATTTGTCTCTAAAACCACGCAAGCAACCTGGAATCTGCAGGAATAGTAATCTACGCAGATTAAGGCCTGAACAGCTGTGAGGAAGAAAGGGTCTTGAATACAGAATGATGCCATTTATTTATTAAGCATAGAAAGATTGCTTGACAAATCAAAGAAAAGGCATGAAACCAGTCCTGAGGAGCTTATGAAGGATGGCACAAAACACAAAGAAATCTAGAAGGATAGATTCTGAAAATCCACTTTTTCAAAACCCACAAACATCAAACCATGGCAGGAAAAATGCTGTCACCCTCCTTTATAAGGAGTGCTCCACTGTTGCTGGTGGGTGAGTATTTGTGGAAGAAGGGATTTTTGAAGAGGAATATGAAGGACAGGATATGGGGAAGGAGTCCCACATGTAAGGGGCAGCATGGAGTAAAGCACTTAGAAGAGAGTGGGAGAAGGTGACAAAGGGATGGATGAAGCAGGATTCACTGGAGCGAAGGCAATGGTGAAGGAGTGGTAATAAATGAAAGCAGTGATACAGGTGGTTCAGAGTTGTGCAGAGCTTTGCTGATAGGACTAGAAGCTTGAACTTGAGAGAGAAGGAGAAAGGAAGTTATGAGAGAGATCCAACAGGAAGTATCAGTGTCTGTATGGTAAGTGAGGATGTTGATTTTCACTGCTGCTGTCTGAATGGACTGAAGAAGAATAAGGTACGAATTGGAGAGGCCAGAGCGAAAGTGGCAATAACAAAATAGCTTGGGCTCAGTTCTGATGCAGATTGTGCAGTTCTACACGGAATGTACTACAGAATTACATTGCTTTGCAGGACTGATTTATCCTGTTATGCTAAACTAGCGCAGTCCCCATTTGAGACCCAAGAGTTCTACGTAACAGGATGCAACAGCTTGCAGACTCACCACCGCTGTGCCTCCTAGTGCCTTGCTCTGGGAATTAGCTCATTGAGCTTTGGAGTGCCCTATGCAGGTGGTGTCTCACCTGTTTTCTGCTCCACTGTGTTGTCTCTACGACCGGGATATGCGTCTCTCTCTGGACCACAGTGTCCTCTTCAGGACACTGCCCTCTAGCAGTGCTCAGTACTCCATTCTCCCCCATTCCGGGGGCATATCAGCAGTCCTAGTTGACACCTGCCTAAATGGCCACCTGCCACTACAAAGTCTAATCCCTTACCTCAGGGACAAGTTGCATCCAAGGGCCATGCTCCCCGGTGGCAAGGTGCAGTGCAAGCATGTGAGGAGACCCAAGCCCACTCATTACTCTGGGCCCCAGCCCAGGGACCCTTGAGTGGTAGCCGCTTGCTACCTTCCTCCATTCCTTGTCACTGCCTGCCTTCCCTGCACCACTTCCCTGTAGCCCTACTACCCACTCAGCCCTTGTTTCAAGGCCTGCCATCTGGCAGGGTTAGCAAGAGCTCCCACTGCCTTGCTACCCTGCCCAGCACTGCCCTGTCCAGGAGGCCACTCCTTCTACCCGGATCCAGTCCTCCTCCCTTATTGGTCAGGGGGAGACTGATCTCTCCTCTGTGCTGCAGCTTTTATATAGAGCTCAGCCTGGCCCAGAGTGGCTTCCCACAGGCCCTTTCTGATTGGCTGCCCATCTGCACAGCTTCTCTGGCCTATTTTAACCCATTTTCTCCTGGAGTGGGGTAGCCACCACGCTACAGATGAAAAATTATTAGCTATGACCTACCTGTCACCTCCTACTGATTATCATGCAAAATTTAAAAATGAAATTGCAACTTTGTTTTTTCCAGTCAAACATGCATACCCATGCAATCGGTGCCATGTCATTAGCAAATCCCATTACCTCAGAAAATGACTTTGTGTGTTAAGTTTCTTTTTTTAAAATTATGTCTATTTCCAATAAGAAAGCCCACAACAGCAAATTAAATGAGGGGAAGCATCACATAGCAGGAAGTGCAGTCACATAAAACTGTTATGGTACATAGAACAAATGAGTAATATGTTATTTATGCCACTATTTTCTTACATGGAACATTGAATGCTGCTTTTATGTGGCTACTTACATAGAGAGAAGCACCCGAAAAAAATAAAACATTTTGTCTATAGGTTCACATAGAATTGCAGTTTCCCCATTTCGTTCATATAACTTTAGCAGGCATCATCCTGAAAGTATTTTGGAAAAATAACAGAGTTTTACAACTCTGGTGAAAATAATCCCATTATTGCTCTGACTATTCCCTTGATACTTTCATAAAAATGTTAGACCAAACAGAATCTCTTCAGGAAATTCCTAAACTCTAACCTTTCAGGGTCAGAGAATTTAGCAGACAGTTTGTTGTCTTGAAAAGTGACCTCAGTGCTGTTCTACTCCAAACAAACTTTCAGATGTTATCTATGTATTGTCTCAAGGGACTTCAGTGCTAACCCTTGGAGATCAACAGTAGCACTTTTTGTACCACTATATTCACTTTCTATAAAGAGTAGCATTTATAAGGAAATGACCCTTAAATCTAATCTTTTTTAAAAAACATTGTAATTTATTGATCTGTGTAGAGTAGCAACTGACTGTACAAAATATTTCCATTGCAAAATATATCTGCAAACCTAAATTGTGCAGCATGAAGTGCAGTCACGTAAGTGTTATGATGCATCTTTAAAATTTGAATAATTTCAGACTATCATCAATGTTTCTTCTTCACATGTAGATATGAGCAATTTATTAAAATACAGTAAGAATACTATAGACTAAACTTTTTGCTAGAATCTACTGCTGTTCCTGATCTTTGTGTAAACAAAAATATAGGAAAAATGCACTTTTTATCATCTCAAGGAACGTATTTCTCAGTTTTCAAATTCTGCCCGTACATACCCTCATATATCTCTTACTGACTTCTATGGGAGTATCATATGTGGATCTGAGGAAAATAAACTGATCTGTATGTTTATTATTCAGAATAATCTATTCAAAGCTGTAACAAAAATAAATTCTGAAAAGGCTCTCTAGAAAAGGAATTTCATTCAATGTGTCTATTTAATCTAGAAAGTCTACCCAATTAATATCACTTATTGGTCACTTAATATCACTTATCACTTATATATCAGAATAACCTCTACCCACAAGGTTTTACTCTCTTTGACGTAATATGGTTTTCTGGGGAGAAGTTTAGCTTTTTTGGTAAAGCATAAAAATATTGCTGCTTTGGAGAAACTCCTGTGAATTCTTGAGGCTTCTTAGGTAAACACACTACCCTAAAATTTGTCCTTCTGTGTTAGAAAAGCTACTCAGTGGAATTTCTTGCTGTTTTATACATTATTCTCTTCCCAGAAGGCCAAAACTTAAAGATCCTCAATGCGGTTCCAGCTGTAAAAGCACATCTGTCAGTTAAAATTAGATTGACAGGTTCCTATAGTCAAGGGGCAGACTAATACCATTAACCTTCGAGTCTTTCAGGAACTTTTTGGCAGTCCGTTTTCAAACATACCACCTACCAACTTTATGTAAAGATGGTAAATACTATGTGCTCTGCATAAGGGAGTAAACAAAAAAGACAAAACACAAATGAAAAAATCATAGAAAGGATTGCTGTGGGGAGTTTCTTTCAACCTACACATTTCACTTGGTGTAGCAGACATACAGAATTCAAAAATTTTGTCTACAAAGTGGTAATTTTTATATTTTGAGGAATGTAGAAAATGTAGGCCATTTGATATACTTAATATTATTCAATCTTCTACAGTATACCTTTGACATGGCATTTATCTGGGGCTTCTTTGTGCCTTATAGTCACTGGCCTGGGTTGGGAGCAGGATGTAGATGATCAGGGAAGTAGGATTTCTCCAAGCTGGGAGGTCTCCTGGTTAGGGGCAGAGGAGGGGCATTCACCCATGGCCATGCCCCTTCCTAAGTGCAGCATGCTCACCCAGTGCGCTTGGTATGAACAGGGCCGGTGCAACCACTAGGTGAACTAGGTGGCTGCCTAGGGCTCCAAGATCTGGGGGGAGTGCCAAAAAGTGGTGCCCCAACATTTTTTTTTACAGAGCATTTCAGTGAGGCATGGCCACTGGGCTGCCTGTGGCGCACTGACAGGTGGCGGTCCTCAGATTCCGCCGCTCCAGCACCACGCAAATGCTGCAGCATTGTAATTCATTGCTGAGGCGCTAGCGGCTGGGCAGAGTTCCACGTAGCGCTGACGGGCCTGGCAGCAGCCATGAAGAGCAATTAAAATGAAAACAAGTAGTTGGACTCCTGGTTCTCCACCACATGAAGCACAATCAGGGTGGGATACAAGAGTAGGGAGACATGGAATGTGTGATGAAGCAGTGTTCTGAATGGATACCATGGGACAAGTATTGGATTTATCAAGGCCAGAAGGGAGAATGATTGTTTTAGCTGTGCTGACAAAGAGGAAATGCCAGAGCTTGGAGATTCTGGCAAGATATAGACACAACCTGAATGTGTGGGTCCAGGGAAGAAGTCAATGATTATGCCCTAGATGATATGGAGGATAGTGATGTTGTCCACAGTGACTGTGGAAGGGGGACGAAGCAGGAAATATGGAGACGCTCAAGAGCTCAGCTATGGACATGTTGAGCTTGAGTTGACAGTTGGACATCCATGAGGAGATTCTGCAAAGGCAGACCAAGATATTGGTCAGGATGGAAGAAGACAGGACTGGAGTCATCAGCATAAATATGATTATTAAAGCCAATTTCATAAATTAGGTCACCAAGAGAGATGAAATGAGGGGGTCGAGAATGGAGCCCTGTTATTTGTAGCCAGTCCTTGATTTAAAGTTAGAAAGAGAAGTCAAGGCTTTTAAACAAATATATTGGGTATGTACATTCTTCTGTATTCCATTCCAGTTGGTCCTTATTTTGGATGCAATAAATACTGAAAACAAATAAGCAAGCTAAACAGCGCTGCTTACAAGGTGCTGAGAACTTGCAGGAGCCAACTCCCGGGCAAAGGGAAAATATGAGGCTAAAATAACTTGCTTTTGATGTTCCACATTGTTCTTCAACTTAGCATGACACTCAAAAAGAAACTCTCAGATATGCCAATGAATTATTAATATAATTTGTAGTCTTATGGAACAAATACAGAGTTCAATACTGTGGAGCATTCTTTGTAATTCAAAATTATATTCTCAAATTAAGCTTCTAAAGGAAGAATCATCAGGCACTTGCCCAGAAATAGTTGCCAAAATTTTCAGTATCTTACATAAACTTAAGACTACTCCCATGCTCCAAATGAAGCATTAATAATATCATAGTGTTTAACTGTCAGATTGGTCAGCTATTTGCAGCTACAAAGCTTTGACCTACTGGAGCATATTAGTTACTAACACTATATGAATGAGCACTGATTGAACAATATCAGTAGTAGCAATAGTTGAAAAAAACAGCCGTGTTTTGCTGGAGCAGCATGAAGAAATGTAATGTGATTAAGACAATCTTTTGTAAGGACTTGTGGCTGATGTACAGTAAGAAATACCCTCTTTCTGAAATCAAAGGACATTTTTTTCCTATTCAACAATTGCTAAAACTCATACCTTTTGATCTTTAAATATGCTTGTACAATTTCATTTATACTTTTCTCTGCCTTTTCCTGGTTTTCTTTTTCCTCTCCTTGAAAGAATATTGGTGGGTATGTCATTCCTTTGTGTAGCATACATTTAAGTCAGCAATAACTTTTTAGTAAGCATAAAGACTGAAGCCTGCCAGAAGAGTTTTTGTTCCAATAAGATTTACAAATTACCACCTCTTTTCAAATTGTTATCACAAATCTAATTTCTGTTTCTCAAAGTTATGCTTGGGACTTTCTAGATAGCATGCTTGAGACTGAAAAGTTAAATAGCTAGCTTTAATTAAACACCTAATTCCATTAAACTTAGGGTAGGCCCATTCTTGGAGTGTAAAATAGCATTGTATTAATTTCCAATGTTCTTTAGGATTGCTAGCAATTATAGTACAAAAGATAGCTATTAATGTGGTGCTGTGTCTCTGTGTTATCAACATTGCACACATATTTCTAAAAAATACCAAGAGGTCCTATTTTTATTACTACTATTCACATTACCATAGTGTCTAGGAGGTGTAGTCATGGCCCAGGAACTCCCTGTTTTAGGTGCTGTGCAAATATAGGTAAAAAGATGGTCCCAGTCCTGAAATTCTCTCCTTAAATTAATATGAAAGATCAGATTTTGACTCCCTTAATGTAGGTTCAGAATGGGAAATAGGGTGACCAGACAGCAAGTGTGCAAATTCGGGACATTTTTGGGAGGATGGGGGGGGGGGAGGGTGAGAGGGCATAATTGAGTATACAAGACAAAGTCCCTAATATTGGGATGGGCTTGATGATATTTGGTCATCTGGTTACCCTAGTGGAAAAGCCTCAGGAGAGCCCTCGTGCTGGGACAGACAATGTCCATGGACGTACAACATGTGGATGTGATCCAATTCCCATTTAAATTAATGGAAATCTTCCCAGTGACTCTACTGGGAATGGTGGCTCTACTTGACCTCTGAGTCTACACACCAAGGAAATTAGAGTAGGACTGGGCACTATAGAGTAGGGAAGGCCTCATCTCTTCCTTAAACTTATCTTCTGGGGCTCGGGCTGGGGGAAGGAGCACATACTGCCCTTCCAAAACAGAGGAATCTTTTTCAGTGCACCTTCACCAGAGAGTAAAAAGAAAGGGTATTTTGCAGACTATGGGTTGGATTCTCCACTGCCTTGCACTTTGTGTAATCATTTATACCTGTGAATGTAAAACACTAGCATTATGATCTTGCGCTGCTTTAAAATATTTTTCACTGGTGTTAAATGACTGCACAAGGTGTTAAGAACAAGGCCCCAAATGCCCTAGGGAACTACCATTCTTATGGTGCCTCTCTATACAATCTGGTTCCCACAGCTCTGGCTTCTGTACCCATAATGTTATCCATAGTAATGCCTGTAATTAATAGAAAGTGTTGAGTTTAATGAAATCAGGGAAGGAATGCCCTTCCAAAGGCTACTTCAAAGTATGTCATATTTGACTAAAATGTCATATATTTTTGTAAAATTGCTCAAGTTTGAGTATGATGGGTATTATTCAGCAGTCAGTGACCACCATACATATTTCAAAATGTACTACATATACAGCACATAATCAATTCTGTAAGTAGTTGCAATAGGAATATAAATTCTGTACAAGTTAAAAATAAATGCATGTGTATGTTTTTAAATATACAAAAATATACAAAAAGTTAGATCAAAAACCCTGATAACAGAAACATTACAGGATTTTGAAGAAGGCAATATAAAGAATGACTCATGGAGGATTCATGTCAGTAGTTGTTAAGCAAAAAATAACAAATAAAAACAACAGCAACAAGAATGGGGAATTCTGCTTGCAAATGGATGAGATGACAGTATCCTTCTAGTATTTTACATACAAATCCATTTAGAAAGACCTTACCATGGATTATTTTTTCCTAATGCACTGTCCAAGTAAACACTGTCCACACATCTTACAAATTCTTTGTGTAAGAGGCTATTTGCTAGCGTAATAGACAAAAGAAAGAAAGAAGGAATTATGCTTATTTTAGAGAGAGAGAATTGACACATGGAGTTTATGATACATTACACAGGAAATCTATGGTAGACCCAGAGAATGAACCCATATCTGCAGAGACTTAGTTCACTTCCATAACCATAAGACCAATCTTCCTCACAAAGAACTCTAGCAGATGTGAGTCACTCTGATTGTGGTTTTGCACAGGTAATATTTAACTTTTAATTTGTCACATTATATTTATTTTAATTTGTACTTGGGAATAATGTGTTATTTTTGGCTCACGATTCCTCCCCTACATCATATGCTTAAGCGAATTTGCTAAAACATCAGTAATTCAAAATAAATTTGTATAAAGAACTTGTAATATATTAAATAAAAAAATTCCATAAGCACACAATGCAGTTTCCTGTTCAACATTGCTTACATTGCTTTTTAGGTCTCCTGGTTTATAATGAAAGATTAGCTATTTATATTAGAACTGTATTTACACACAACAATTTTATGATCCCATGATTATTGCTTATGTTTTTGATATAATTTTGTTTATAACTGTTATTGCAGGCACATATGAATTATTGAAAACCATTTCAAAGAAAGAAAAAGAAAACAAAAGCAAAGGCATGGGAAGAACATTAATTAAAGATGCATTTCTTCAACTGAATATAACAAAGGAAATACTGAATAGCCTTGAGATATCCAAACAATGACAACTTGTAAAGACTGTGCGTAGTTGTTTAAAGTAGGGAAGACTGCAGCCACTATCATCTATATTTATAAAAGTCAAATGGTGTATGTGTGTGTGTGTGCGTGCATGCGTGTATGTATGTTCCCTTACTCCTTCCACACCGTTTGAGCTAGAGACTTGAAATTTGGTACAGTTATAGGCTTTAGGGTCCTAATCAGGGTAAGAGTCGAAAATTTTTCAAATCTCACCTCTGACGCCCCCCAGGGGTGAAATGCTTTAAAGCCCATTCACATCAGCTGGGCAGCAGGTTAAAACCTGCTGTTCTCTGTGACATAGTTATGATGTAATAATACCCCCCTCCAACGGACCCCGCACTCGCTCAGCTCTCTCCCCCCTCCCCCCTCCAACGGACCCGAGCAACGCTGAGACGTCTGAACAAAATTTGTATTAATAAAAAACATGGTAGTCTTCTTACATCCCAGTTTCCAATTACAAATACCCCGAGCAACGCCGGGTATTTTTGCTAGTTATTAACACAATTTTTCATCCCACGGAGTCTATAGGGACTAACATGTAATGCTTTATCTTGATCCAAGCAGCCAAGTTAGAACATATAGTCTCTCTCATTTTTACTTCTCTATTAAGGGTGATTGCAAAACTATTCAGTAGCATTACATTGGGAAAATCTATGCACCAATGCATTCAATATTAAACAGCTGAAACCAAAGATACATCTCTGAGTCCTTTATTTAATATTTAATCAGTTTTAATATTTAGACAGCTTAATTGCATAAATGATGTGCTGGACATTAAAAGTCTACATTTATCAAATTACTACATATCAGTGTGTGAAATAATGAGAGGGAAAATGTAAGTAGCTATAGTCTCGTCTACACTGCAGAGTTAGGTCAATGCAAGGCAGTTTACGTCAATCTAATTATGGAAGTGTCTACAGGTTCATTTCACTCTTGCTGACATAACAGCCTCACTACAACTGACTTAACTCCACCTCCACAAGTGGCGTAGAGTCAAGGTCAATGTAGTTAGATTGAAAAGTGTCAGTGTAGACATTTCATTGCTTATGTTGACTGTTACTAGCTTTCAGGAGCTCTCCGACAATGCTCCACATTGACAGTACAATCCATACATGTGCTCCTGGTGAGGATGCAACGTGTAGACATGCACAAGCAATATAATTACTGGGGCAGCTTTACAGTGATATGTTAGGTTGACTTAATTTTGTAGTGTAGACATAGCCTATGAGTCCACTGTGAAGGAACACTGAGTTTTTAAGTAAGCTGTGTTGCTGTAACCTTGTTGGTCCCAGGATATTAGAGAGACAAGGTGCATCAGGTAATATATTTTGTTGGACCAATTTCTGTCAGAAGAGAGACAAACTTTTGAGCTTACATAGAACTCTTTTTCAGGCCTGGGAGACTAACTCAGAGTATCACAGTACAAGGAGGCATAGATTGTTTAGTATATGTAGTTAACATGTGTATCAAGGGGCCATTCAAGATGAAGTGGCCTGTTTACCCCCCTCCAGTTACAGAAAGGAAAGGAAGGGGAAGAGAGGAAGCAGCTGAGGGATGTAAGTGAGTTATAGATAGTTGTAATATGCCATAAATCCAGTGTCTCTATTTGGTTCATGATTTTTAGTGTCAAGCTAAGCTATTAATTTAAGCTCATAGGCTCATCTTTTGGCAGTGTTGTACAAGTTTCCTTTGAGGATGAGGACTGATACAGTGATTGGTTGTTGAAATTGTTCACAAACAGGTGATGTGATGTTTTTGCTCTTTATCTTATATTTTACTTTTTAAAAATAGACATTCCAGACCACTTTATAGTTTTTACAGAATAGAAGCATTGCTGGGTTTAGTCCAGGTTGAAAATACGCTCTACTGAGTTGATTGAATCTGCCTGTGTGAAATCTGAGGAAGTTTAGCATC
Organism: Sternotherus odoratus; assembly: GCA_032164245.1. Taxonomy (NCBI): domain Eukaryota; kingdom Metazoa; phylum Chordata; order Testudines; family Kinosternidae; genus Sternotherus; species Sternotherus odoratus. Next base: position 61,220,365 of record JAVMKO010000004.1, read on the forward strand.
TGTGATTTTCTTGCTACCTGGAGCAGGATTTTTGTGTGTGTCTCTTAGACTTTATCAGTGATATTTAATGGAATGTCTTTGCAGTTACATAATCTACAAAAATCAAGAAAGATTGTCCTTTGCCCTCTTATTTATACCTGATTGCTTTAAAATCATTAACACAGCTAATGAGACCAGACAGCTTGCGGTAGTTCAAAAGTGATATATGGATGTAGCTAGTATCTTTTAAAAATGCTACTTATTGATTTGTCTCAAATCCCTCAATTTCTTCTAGTAAACAGTGTACATATTTGGCCATACTGATATCACATAAAAACTGGATCACATGAAAACCTTGTCTGGCTAACCTTAGAATCCTGTTCAAGAATTTGCTACTAAATGATTATTCAAATTTCAAATATTTGTTCATTTATCCAGAAGGAAATCCTGATGAAGTCATTGAAGTAGAAAGCTGATTTTTATTTAGAAGGCTGTTATTTATTTATTTGTATTTTTGTTGTGCCCAATGGGCCCAAGCAGCATTGGGGCCTCATTATGCTATGCATAAAAAATAAAAGGTGGTCTCTACCTAAGAGTTTAAAGTTCACATGGTAGTAGAATTATGGTATCAGCCCTGAAAAAAATATTTTGTACAATGTCATAGCCAATGGAAATTATACATTAATACATAAATACATTAATGCATAAATACAGGACATATCAGCCACATCTCTTACATAAGATGGGCTTCCTGAATTTTTTCTGCCTTCAATATCACCCTTTTTACTGTTTCTAAACCTTTTTTTCTCTTATTTTGCCTTCAGCTAGGTTTTTTTCCTCCATCCTAATTCCTTATTAACACACTATTTTATTATAATGTTTACTTAATGTTAAGCTTCTATATTATACAAAAAGATAATAAACCAGGACCCTACTAATTGATTATTAAAGGTCACAGAATATCACAAAGGCCAACACTGCACAAAAAAGACTATCGAGGCAAAATCCCACACATTCCAAGCCCTTAAATGCTTTCCTTCTTTAGGAGACATGAGAACAGGCAATCTGGTTTACAGTTCATTATGTTATCTGTTTATAGTTCAGTGGTTATGCTGCAATAATACAGTTGTAACAGAAAACTTCTGAGTGACCAGTACTGCACTATAAATTAAACTCTAGCCTCCCCAAAGATAATCTACATATTTCAGTGTAGAAATATTTGGCTCTGCACCAAATGCAAAAGAATTTGGATTGGACCATAGTCAGTTGAATTAATTGTGCTTGCTTCATCTGAACATGCATTTTCTTTACAAATATGTTTGTAATTTTTCATTTCATGTAACAAGATAATGTAGCACGTGGCATGACCAAGCCTCAGATTACGTGATAATGTCACTTTATATCATGTCACATTCTGACACATCTAAGCTAGATGGGCTGACCTATAGTTCATGTTTGTGTATATTTCACAAAAAGTAGGAGGAAGTTTATCTGTTACAACAATCTGTCTCATTAATTCAGCTGTGAAAACTATGACACATAGTGAAGTGGTTTTCCGCAGCTGAACAGCTGCATATGGTAATTTTATGTATTTTCAGTAAGAGGAAGGGATGCACCATTAGGGCATATTGTGTAAGTAAACCTTTGAAGTTCTATGCATATTCAGGTACTAGGGCCTGATCCAAAGCTTATTGAAATAAATGGAAAGACTTCCTGTGTTTTAAGGGGCTTTGAATCAAGCCCTTAATGAAATAACAGGGGCCCTTATTTAGCACTTATTGATTCAAGAGTGAATAAATATAAGATCATGAGAAGGGCTTTAAAGGTTAAGAATAGCACTCGGAAATTAATATGGGCTCTGATTGGCCAGCAACAGAATGGAACCCTAATTGGAGTTTTCTGTGTTCAGTTTACTGGTGGTACTCAAATCCAAACAACAGCAATTTATACAAGGGAGTCTGTGTATTGCGTATGTACATAAATGAGCAAAAATTGCATTAAGTCATAGTGCAAGTGGGAAGATATAAAACCACGAACAAGGATCTACAGTCACAAAACAACTTAGGGACATATGTTGTCAGCCTGGAAAAGAAAAGGTAGCAGTATTCAAACTTTGCTCATAGTCACGGAATAGGCAGTTGTTTCTGCTAAATGGATCAGCAGTAAAATAGTTAACAGTGTTTACGTTTAAATGATCTTCACTGGGCTTCAGAGATAAAAACCAAGGGAGCACTGATGCTTGGTGCCCAACATAAACAGTGGGACTGGAGCTAGAAGTTAGATACTCCCCCCTCTAAACACTCACAAAGTCATTTGTGATCTCACAAACAAACCATCTAGCAATATGGGGCTCTTTGTGTATTAATTAAATTTGGACTCACCCAGTAATTCTTCTGCTTAAGTTCCACCATTGATTTTGAAATTGAACAAGCTGCTCTGCTTTCTCCCTTTCACAAGTTCCCCTTTTAAGCCTCTCCTCCAGGTTACCAGTCCCTACCTGCTGCCTCCTTGAAATCACATTGCGACCAGCTCCTCCGCTTTAGTTTGGACCCTTAATGCTGCTCCTGAGGTGGAGCCCTGAAATAAGACTGCACCTGTGCTAAAAGCTTTTGGGAGAAATCTGCTTTAGTCCTATAGGGAATTGAAAAGGCAGCTGGTCAGCTCTGTGCTGTTTCACACTTTCAGCAGAGGAACAAACCCCCTTAGGGGCTGGGGACCCTCTAGCACTGTATGCCCATCTCTCCCTTGACTGGGCTCACTGATGCTGCCCTGTAGAAGCTAGCTTCTGATTGTCCCCATATGCCTTGTGCTGGTCTGTCTTCGTTGTGGTGCTGGAGCGAAGTCATAAAAGGAAGATCTCGAACAATATACTGCCTTTTGGAAGGCAGCATGGCTCAGTGGTTCATGCACTAGCCTAGGATTTGAAAGGTTCTTATCTCAGCTCTGCTACTGGTTTACTGTGTGGCCTTAGACATGTTACTTTCCCGTGCCTTACTTTCTCTATCTGTAAAACTAGGGTAATGATACTCATCTTCTCTGTAATCTAGAAGTTTGAAATCGGCTGCTGAAAAGTAGTTTAGAAGCAAGAGATGGGTATTATTTGTTTAAAGGGGAAGGGACTTAAAAGGCAGGGCTTAGTTCCTTTAGCCCCTCATTACCAGCTGCCACTGAAAGAGATGAATGACATCTGCAATTTCAGGAAGCCAGCAGTATATCAGTTCACATTTGGAATGTTATCATCACAATCATTTTTGTTGTATTTTGTTTTTTAATGAACATTAAAACTGATGAGGAGACCAGCAGAGAAAGGTGACTTATGGGTTCTCACCGAGTACTGGCTCCCTTTGGCCTCTCCTGGAAATAGCCCTAAGTCAGCACCAGGCAATCATGCAGCTCAAGTGCTAGAGTAGCATAACCTTTTTTATAGCTTTTTATATAGATCATATATTATTGTTAAACAGGGCAAAAACCAAAAGGTTATATCTTCTGAGGAAGAATTGGTAATAAATCCTAGTCTTTAGTTGCAAGTGTGAATATCATGGTTGTCATTCGCTTAGATTCTGTCACCCTGGGTTTAGTGGACAGTATATCATGTTTACTCTTGAATAAAATATGGTCAACAAACAAATGTAGCAGAATATTGTTATGCTACATGTCACCAACTGATTCAATCACTGTAGAGATTGCAGTGAAGAATGGTGTCTGTCAAGGGATGCTCATATAAGTCTGCTACATTTCTGCGGTTTGTCAGTTATAAAACTGACCCTTGCATTTATGAATTCAGCCCTCTCCTAACACAGGAGGAATATCTATTTAACACTAAGCTAAATGTATCACCCTTTTGGATGCTGTGTACAATAGATCATCTTTCATTTATTTCTTGGCAACTGCACTTTTAAGATGCATCTTATCATATAGGTACTGTCAAAGCTCTTAACAGTATGAATATTTTTATTGGTACAACAATTGTAGAAGGTTTTCAAAGCAAATATATCAAGAAAGCAGTATTTTGGGGGCTGTGGAGGACATATGCTCAGGTCACTTTATATGCACTTCTCAATATTAAATATATTGTTTTGATCCATAATTAGCATTGACACCTGAAGTTTTCTAAATGTTCACTAGGAATTTATGGTCTATTTTTCACTGCCATTCAACATATTGACCTGTTAACACTGAAGTGTTGATCATATACCAGACAAAAATAAAAATATTTGAAGAGAGGTGTAATGAAAGGAAAAGTTATTGTAGGACATGATACTAAGTAAGTACTAATCAAACATTCAGTGCATGAAACCTTGACCTTTTTGATTTTAAAAAGTATTTCAGACTACTTTCTTGGGAATGGGAGAAATAAATATTTCTTTGTTCTTAATATCATCGTAATAATTGGAGTTAACACTAGATTTGCTTCATTATCCATACTTGTTGTATTGACTACGGGAGATATCATCTTGTGGGTAAAATTTTTAATAGTGCTTAAGTGACTTCAGAGTCAAATGGCAGGTCTACTCTTAAATTTTATTGGAATAGCTAGAGCAGTTGGGAGTGAGTGGTTTTTTTTAATTGACATAGGTATGCTGGTAAATGTAGAACCAGCCTAGGCACTGATATAAGCACTTATAATACTGATATATCCGCATCCACACTAGAGGGTTGTGCTGGTTTAACTATTCTAGTATAATTATACAATTATATAATTACATAATTATTGGCAAACCTTTGTGTTATAGACCGGGCCTTAAGTTTTGCAGGCTTTTTATGTTGTTTGGGGTCTTTTGAAAATGTTACTCTATATCTAGTAACAGTCGTTGGTACCAAGTCAGAAAATATTTTGTTAACATTGGTGTCCAGTGTAAATGTTCCTTGAGTCATGACATCAATACTAACAAGAACACATTTGAAATAAGATTTTAACTGGATATTTTTGCCCACATGCTATCTGAAGATCTTCACTGAAGACTAGAGGCACATGATTGTAGCCACAGTACTCACTGAAAAAAATAATACAAATCATAGAACTGGAAGGGACCACTCTCATTTCTACACTCATGGCAGGTCTAAGTATTATCTAGACCATCCCTGACAGGTGTTTGTCTAACCCGCTCTTAAAAATCTCCAATGATGGAGATTCCATAACCTCTCTTGGTAATTTATTCTAGTGCTAAACGATCCTGACAGGAAGTTTTTTCTAATGTCCAACCTAATCAGTCCTGACTGAAATTTAAGCCCAATTCCTTCTTGTCTTATCATCAGAGGTTAAGGAGAACAATATTTCTCCCTTCTCCTTGTAACAACCTTTTATGTACTTGAAAATTGTTATCCTGTCCCCTCTCAGTTTTCTCTTCTTCAGACTAAACAAACTCATTTTTTTCAATCTTCCCACATAGGTCATGTTTTTTAGACCTTTACTCATTTTTGTTGCTCTCCTCCGACTTTTTGGTGCTCAGAACTGAACACAATACTCCAGTTGAGGTCTAATAAGCAAGGTGTAGAGTGGAAGAATTATTTCTTGTATCTTGCTTACAACATTCCTACTAATACATCCCAGAATGATGTTTACTTTTAATTTTGCAACAGAGTTACACTGTTGACCCATATTTATCTTGTGATCTACCATGACCTCTAGATCCGTTACTGCAGTACTCCTTCTATTCATTACTCATTTTGAATGTGTGCAACTGATTGTTCCTTCATAAGTGTAGTACTGTGTATTTGTCCTTATTGAATTTCATCTTATTTACTTCAGACTATTTCTAAATTTTGTCCAGATCATTTTGAATTTTAATCATATTCTCCAAAGCACTTGCAACCCCTTCTAGTTTGGTATTGTTCGCAAACTTTATAAGTGTACTCTCTATGCCATTATCTAAATCATTGATGAAGATATTGAACAGAACAGGACACATAACCTATCCCAGTATCACCCCACTCGATATGACGTTAAAGCTTGACTGTGAACCACTGACAACTTGTGACGGGGCGGACCGGCCCCGCACGGGCCAGGGCTGCCCCTGGCCGGAAGTTCTGGCAGCGGAAGTCCCGCCCCCGCTGCACTGGGCATGCTCCAAGTGCTCAGGCAGTATAAAGGAAGGGAGCACAGCTCAGTCTGGGCTGACTGCCGGAGGGGGAGGACGTGCCGGGAGAGCTCCCACGGAGGACCAGCCCCAGCCACACCAGGAGCCGGAATCGGAACCGTGGCCGGACCCTGCCTTTGAGCCTGAAGCTGACCACAGCCTGCCAGGTGCCATAGACCACTACCTGACTGAGGGGGCGACGGACCCAGCCCTATACGGGGGATCAGCAACCAGCCAGGGGACCCCGTCGCTGGATCAGGTAGGAACTGACCCCAGGATAGTGAGGGAGTGGTATTGCCCACCCGAAGACACTCAGCGTGTTGCGGTTGGATCTCCCCGCTGAGTGGGGGTCAGGCGCAGGGCCGCTAGGCCACACTACCCCAGGGAAGGGGGATTGATATAGACACTGGCCGCTAGGCGACACTACCCCAGGGAAGGGGGATTGATATAGACACTGGCCGCTAGGCCACACTGCCCCAGGAAGGGGGATTGATATTGACTCTGGCCATTGGGCCACACTGCCCCCAGCCGAGGGGGCTGATATTGACTCGGGCCATTGGGCCACACTACCCCAGCCGAGGGGGCTGATACTGACTCTGGCCATTGGGCCACACTGCCCCAGCCGAGGGGGCTGATACTGACTCTGGCCATTGGGCCACACTGCCCCAGCCAAGGGGGCTGATACTGACTCTGGCCATTGGGCCACACTGCCCCAGCTGAGGGGGCTGATATTGACTCTGGCCATTGGGCCACACTGCCCCAGCTGAGGGGGCTGATATTGACTCTGGCCATTGGGCCACACTGCCCCAGCTGAGGGGGCTGATATTGACTCTGGCCATTGGGCCACACTCCCCCAGCCGAAGGGACTCGTCAGGGACTCCGGCCGCTAGGCCTCACAGCCCCGCCTGGGGGCGCGAACCCTGACACAACTACTCTCTGAGAATGCAAAATAAATGGTAGAACAGTTACTTGGACTCCTCATAAGAACATAAAAATGGCCAGACTGGGTTAGACCAAAGGTCCACCTAGCCCAGTATCCTGTCTTCCAACAGTGGCCAATACTAGGTGCCCTAGAGGGAATGAACAGAACAAGTAATCATCAAGTGATGCATCCCCTGTCCCAGTTTCTAGCAAACAGAGGCTAGGGACACCATCTCTTCCTATCATGTCTAATAGTGATTGATGGACCTATCCTCAGTTAATTTATCTAGGTTTATTTTTTAACTCTGTTATAATCTTGGCCCTCACAACATCCTCTGGCAAAGAGTTCCACAGATTGGTTGTGCGTTGTGTGACAAAATATTTCCTTCTGTTTGTTTTAAACCTGCTGACTATTAATTTGGTGGTTCCTAGTTCTCTGTTATGAGATGAAGTAAATAACACCTAGAATCATAGAATCATAGAATATTAGAGTTGGAAGGGACCTCTGGAGGTCATCTTGTCCAACCCCCTGCTCAAAGCTGGACCAATCCCCAACTAAATCATTCCAGCCAGGGCTTTATCAAGCCTGACCTTAAAAACCGCTAAGGAAGGTGATTCTACCACCTCCCTAGGTAACCCATTCCAATGCTTGACCACCCTCCTAGTGAAAATTTATTTCGTAATATCCAATCTAAACCTTCCCAATTGCAACTTGAGACCATTACTCCTTGTTCGGTCATCTGCTACCACTAAGAACAGTCTAGATCCATCCTCTTTAGAACTCTTTCAGGTAGTTGAAAGCAGCTATCAAATCTCCCCTCAGTCTTCTCTTCTATAGACTAAACAATCCCAGTTCTCTCAGCCTCTCCTCATAAGTCATGCACTCCAGGCCCCAATCATTTTTGTTGCCCTTCTCTGGACTCTTTCCAATTTTTCCACATCCTTCTTGTAGTGTGGGCCCCAAAATTGAACACAGTACTCCAGATGAGGCCTCACCAATGTCGAATAGAGGGGACAATCACGTCCCTCGATCTGCTGGCAATGCCCCTACTTATACAGCCCAAAATACAGTTAGCCTTCTTGGCAACAAGGGCACACTGTTGACTCATATCCAGCTTCTCATCCACTGTAATCCCTAGGTCCTTTTCTGCAGAACTGCTGCCTAGCCATTTGGTCCCTAGTCTGTAGCAGTGCATGGGATTCTTCCCTCCTAAGTGCAGGACTGTGCACTTCTCCTTGTTGAACCTCATCAAATTTCTTTTGGCCCAGTCCTCTAATTTGTCTAGGTCCCTCTGTATCCTATCCCTACCCTCCAGTGTATCTACCACTCCTCCCAGTTTAGTGTCATCTGCAAACTTGCTGAGGGTGCAGTCCACATCATCCTCCAGATCATTGATAAAGATACTGAATAAAACCGACCCCAGGACTGACCCTTGGGGCTCTCCGCTCGATACCGGCTGCCAACTAGACATGGAGCCATTGATCACTACCCATTGAGCCCGACGATCCAGCCACCTTTCTATCCACCTTATGGTCCATTCATCCAGCCCATACTTCTTTAACTTGCTGGCAAGAATATTGTGGGAACCATATCAAAAGCTTTGCTAAAGTCACGGAACAACACATCCACTGCTTTCCCCTCATCCACAGAGCCAGTTATCTCATTGTAGAAGGCAATTAGGTTAGTCAGGCATGATTTTCCCTTGGTGAATCCATGATGACTGTTCCTGATCACTTTCCTCTCCTCTAAGTGCTTTAGGATTGATTCCTTGAGGACCTGCTCCATGATTTTTCCAGGCATTGAGGTGAGGCTGACTGGCCTGTAGTTCCCTGGATCCTCCTTCTTTCCTTTTTTAAAGATGGGCACTACATTAGCCTTTTTCCAGTCATCCAGGACCTCCCCCGATTGCCATGAGTTTTCAAAGATAATGGCCAATGGTTCTGCAATTACATCCGCCAACTCCTTTAGCACCTTCGGATGCAGCGCATCCGGCCCCATGGACTTGTGCTCATCCAGCTTTTCTAAATATTCCTGAACCACTTCTTTTTCCACAGATGGCTGTTCACCTCCTCCCCATGCTGTGCTGCCCAGTGCAGGAGTCTGGGAGCTGACCTTGTTCGTGAAGATAGAGACAAAAAAAGCACTGAGTACATTTGCTTTTTCCACATCCTCTGTCACTAGATTGCCTCCCTCATTCAGTAAGGGGCCTTGACTTTCCTTGACTTTTTTCTTGTTGCTAACATACCTAAAGAAACCCTTCTTGTTACCCTTAACATCCCTTGCTAGCTGCAACTCCAAGTGTGATTTAGCCTTCCTGATTTCACTTTTGCATGCCTGAGCAATATTTTTATATTCCTCCCTGGTCATTTGCCCAATCTTCCACTTACTGTAAGCTTCTTTTTTGCATTTAAGATCAGAAAGGATTTCACTGTTCAAGCAAACTGGTCGCCTGCCATATTTACTATTCTTTCTACACATCGGGACGGTTTGTTCCTGCAACCTCAATAAGGATTCTTTAAAATACAGCCAGCTCTCCTGGACTCCTTTCCCCTTCATATTAATCTCCCAGGGGATCCTGCCCATGAGTTCCCTGAGGGAGTCAAAGTCTGAAGTCCAGAGTCCGTATTCTACTGCTCTCCTTTTTTCCCTGTGTCAGGATCCTGATCTCGACCATCTCATGGTCAGTGCCTCCCAGGTTCCCATCCACTTTTGCATCCCCTACTAATTCTTCATGGTTTGTGAGCAGCGGGTCAAGAAAAGCTCTGCCCCTAGTTGGTTCCTGCAGCACTTGCACTAAGAAATTGTCCCCTACACTTTCCAAAAACTTCCTGGATTGTCTGTGCACCGCTGTATTGCTCTCCCAGCAGATATCAGGATGATTGAAATCTCCCATGAGAACCACAGCTTGTGATCTAGTAACTTCTCTTAGTTGCTGGAAGAAAGCCTCATTCATCTCATCCTCCTGGTCTGGTGGTCTATAGCAGACTCCCACCATGACATCAGCCTTGTTGCTCACACTTCAAAACTTAATCCAGAGATTCTCAGGCTTTTCTGCAGTTTCATACTGGAGCTCTGAGCAGTCATACTGTTCTCTTACATACAATGCAACTCCCCCACCCTTTCTGCCCTGTCTGTCCTTCCTGAACAGTTTATATCCATCCATGACAGTGCTCCAGTCATGTGAGTTATCCCACCAAGTCTCTGTTATTCCAATCACATCATAGTTCTTTGACTGTACCAGAACTTCCAGTTCTCCCTGCTTGTTTCCCAGGCTTCTTGCATTTGTGTATATTCATTTAAGATAGCTCGCTGATTGTCCCACCTTCTCAGTATGAGACAGGAGTCCTCCCTTCTTGTGCCCTCCTGGTTGTGCTAGGTCGCGGACTCCCATTTCCCCACTTACCTCAGGGCTTTGGTTTCCTTCCCCGGCGTACCTAGTTTAAAGCCCTCCTCACTAGGTTAGCCATCCTGATTGCAAAGATGCTCTTCCCGCTCTTCGTTAGGTGGATCCCGTCTCTGCCTAGTACTCCTCCTTCTTGGAATACCATCCCATGGTCAAAGAACCCAAATCCTTCTCTCCGACACCACCTGTGTAGCCATTCATTGACTTCTAGGATATGATGGTCCCTACCTGGGCCTTTTCCTTCCACAGGAAGGATGGACGAGAACACTACTTGTGCCTCAAACTCCTTTATCCTTCTTCCTAGAGCCACGTAGTCTGCAGTGATCCGCTCAAGGTCATTCTTGGCAGTATCATTGGTGCCCACATGGAGAAGCAGGAAGGGGTAGTGATCTGAGGGCTTGATGAGTCTCGGCAGTCTCTCCATCACATCCTGAATCCTAGCTCCGGCAAGCAGCAGACTTCTCAGTTTTCCTGGTCGGGACGGCAGATAGATGGCTCAGTCCCCCTGAGGAGGGAGTCACCGACCACCACCACCCGTCTCCTTCTCTTGGGAGTGGTGCTCGTGGAACCCACATCCCTGGGACTGTGCATCTCATGCCTTCCAATCAGTGGAGTCTCCTTCTGCTCCCTTCCATCATGCTCCCTTCCATCAGTCACATCTTTTCTAACACAGTACATTACTTTCTATACTACTTAAATTCAGTGGCATGAGCAGATCATGTGTGATATGTATAAAATGACTTTCTTTCTCAAACCCATTCATGCTGCAATACCAAGATATAACAAAACAGATTAAATAGGGCCTAACTGTTGGGCAGTTTTACAGAGCTGTAACTTCAACTGTTCTCAGCAGAGTTCATCCTGACTTTTATGATAGCATTAGAAAAGAATCAGGGCCACATTTTCTTACTTCTATTGGCTTATTTTAGAATTGGTGCATTAAAAAATGTGCAGTTTTTTATTGTGTGATCTTATAAAGTAAAATACCTATGAGAAAGATAATTACTTAGCTTCAACACTATTTGTGTCAGAAGTGTTCCTGACAGATATATACTGAAACAGTCATGTTTAATTAATGATCTAATACAGCAAGGCAACTAAGCACATGCTTAAATTTAAATAAACAAATAGCCCCACTGAAGTTCATGAGTGCAGGGTGTTCAAGAGGTTCAGATAATATTCCTAAAAACCTAGAGTTCTCTCTGCTGGTCTAAACATTGGGATTCTTTAGCAGAAAAGGCAATTAAGAAATTAAGTGAATGAGATCCTTGTAGGATGAGGCTAAATCAAGACTGCAGCTTAACTACTTCAGTGCTCTTTAAAATTCTGCTGCTACAGGGTTCCTTTGACTGTGACACATATATGCATTTGGTCTATATGTGGACAGCTGGATCCATGGATGGGCAAATATCAAATCCCTATGCTCTTGATCAGAGTGCTCTACTGGGAGTTCCCATTTTTCAAGAAAAAAATCCATGACCATCCTTCCTTCTATGATATAAAAATCTTTATAAAATAGAGAAGTGAAAAGGCATAGCCAATTACATTTAATATTAGTCCATTTTTCTTTCAGCCGTTAATGCATGCTGTGATTAGGTTGCACTATGAATCATTATAGATTCTCCATTATATATTTCTCCTCCATCCCCCTTGCCACAAACCCACCATACTTGGCACCATATAACTGAGCTTATAAAAGAGGCCATTTAATATATATATATATCATCACTTCTTCAATTTCACTTTAAGAACTGTCTGTAATATAGATGCTATTTGAACTAGTGACCTTATCCCATAACAATGAGTGCAATGTTTCATGTCAGTGTTTCACAGAGTTTCAATTCCTTTTCCCAACAATAATTCTGAGTTTTCATTTTAAACATCTTTCAAAATCTAAATTTCATGTTCCCACTTCAAAACGCAGGTAATGTGAACAAATATCTTCCTACTCTGTGGGGACTGGAATTTATGATAAAAGGAAGGCAAACACTGACTAAGAGCAATGTACTCTATGCATAAAGCAGAAGGACAATCTGCTACACCATAAATATAGACCAGTGATGGAAAACAGAGTAGTCTTTGATAGACTGTAGATGTGTAAGCATGTTTTTCTTCATCATGAGAAAAACACATTCTGGAGTTATAGGACATGCCATAAGCTGCAACATTAAAATTCATTTCAGTTCAGGAATTAACAGGAATGAGGTGTGCTAATAAACTGTAAAGAGAGATAGAAGAATGATCAAAAAAAATTCAGGGTCTAAGTTTAATTCCAATGGATCTAGCCTAGTTTCATTTAAACTCTGAACCATACCTCTCAGCTTGACAGTTTTGTAGATGTTTGTCTCTGTCTGAGGGATTGGAGCAAATGCGGTTGGATCTTAGAGCTTGGCTGTAGACAATGGATCATGTGATGTGTCCTGGATGGAAGCTGGAGGCATGTAGGTAAGTATAGCTGTCAATAGTTTTCTGATACCTCGCTTACAGACAGCCCCCCAACCTGAGGCAAATACTCACAAGCAACTACATGCCACACAACAAAACACTAACCCAGGAACCTCTCCTTGCAACAAAGCCCAGTGCCAACTCTGTCCACATATCTAGTCAAGTGACACCATCATAGGACTTAATCACATCAGCCAAGTCATCAGGGGCTAGTTCACCTGCACATCTACCAATGTGATATATGCCATCATGTGCCAGCAATGGCCCTCTGTCATGTACATTGGCCAGACTGGATAGTCTCTATGCAAAAGAATAAATGGACACAAATCTGACATCAGGAACAATAACATTCAAACCCAGTAGGAGAACACTTCAAAATCTCTGGTCACTCAGTAACAGACATAAAAGTGGCAATTCTTGAACAAAAAAAATTCAAAAACAGATTCCAATAAGAAACTGTTGAACTGGAATTCATTTGCAAACTGGATACCATCAAATTAGGCTTGAATAAAGACTGAGAGTAGCTGGGTCATCACACAAACTGAAATCTACTTCCCCATGCTAAATTTCCCCCTACTTTTTACTCACACCTTCTTGTCAACTGTTTGAAATGGGCCATCCTGATTATCACTAGAAAACTTTTTTTCTCATGCTGAGAATAGCTCACCTTAATTAGTCAGTGTCTTAGAGCTGGTATGGCAACCCCCCATCTTTTCACGTTCTCTGTGTATATATATACATACACAGTAGGAATATATATTCTTACTGTATGTTCCACTCCATACATCTCATGAAGTGGGTTCTAGCCATGAAAGCTTATGCCCAATATATTTGTTTGTCTCTAAGGTGCCACAAGTACTCCTCGTTCTTTTAACTGATATTAACTTCTTTGTACAATGGAAAGGATCAAGTAACTGGTTTCCACTTCTGCAGCAGGAGGTGTGGGGACCTGAAGTTCCCACCCACACATATATTTGTTGTGTAAGATATATGTATTAAGTTTGAGGTGTAGCCAAAAATCTCAGTAACCTTCCTCAAAATCCTTAGGACAGCCTTGAACATTTTAAATCTCCCCAAAATACAAGTTTCTTGGAACCCTCTACAAAGTTTTGTCTGTGTCTAGTTTCTCACTAGTCTTCCTGACAGACTGTCATCTCGTTAAGTAAGATTAGTTGTTCATTTTGGCTTGGCCAAACAAAAAATCCAATTAAATTTTAAATGTAACAAATTCTTTAGGAAAAGGTCTGTCTTAATACAACTGATAACATTGATTTTAAAGCAATATATTCTTCTGTCTTGGATATTTCTATTTTGAGCATAGAGACAGTTCTGATAGTCTTTGCACTGTTAACAGATGTTTACACTTCTCAGTAGTCTGATGAGAGAGTTTCCTGGACTTCTTCATCTCATATTGGGCTGTGCTTTTTATATGAAGTTTGTATTTTATATTTTCTATAACTCCTAGATTTATCCTGGTAGGGTAAAAACAATTTATCAGCATGAGAAAGGAAATCGGACCTAATTTAAGTCTAAATTCCAAACTGAAGTTGGATGATTTATGAAACTTCAAGTTTTCCTGTGTACACGAATGCTCCTGTGACCTTTTAAAATTTAGCTTAGTTTCTGTTTATGAGAGGAAGGCCAATAATCTCAGAATTATTAAGGAAGATAAACTATTTACATTAAGTTCTGCTCTGATGTAAATGTAAATCCAAATTTCAATAGAGTTACTCTAGACTTTGTACTCGTATTTGCACTATCTAGATTGTTATCTTCAGGTGGAAAAGTATTTGACTGTTCCCTTAAATTTCAAACACGGTGTTTCAACAAGTGTCACTGCAAATTCTAAGAAATTATTACTCTTTCTTAGAAAGAATTTTTGGCCTGTGGTGACACCCGACTTGACATCTCAGCTATTTACTGTTTGGCAGTGGGAGAAACCAAGGGTTTGTGTTTGTGTTACAAGTTCAAATATTTTGATAAGTGGCTAAGTATGTATCATCTCAGTGACTCTGTCTCAGTATGTTCTTCACTTCACCCACTCCAATAAGAAGATTCTTCCTGGAGGAAATTAAGCTTCTTCTAAAAACTAGAAAATTTACAGGAGACAGAGCTGCTAGAGGAATCCAAAACATTGTTTCACATTAAGATTAGGTTTACAGTCTGAGTTTTTAAAAGTTTGCATGTGCAGTGGTGCACTGGAGGCCTGATCCTCAGCCCCACTGAAGCCAATGAAACATCTGAGTCCAATGGGCTTTGAATCAGGCTCAGGATTTGTGCACATAGTTGCTGTCCTGCAGTCTGCAGTGGCTCAGCAGCATGAGTACCAACCTCAGAGTAGACTGTGAAGAAGCAGGGTGCATATCTCAAACTGAGTGTGTGTTCTATAATTAGATTTCACCCAAGTATCAATATGAACCTCTCAGGTGCTATGACAGGATTAACACTGAGTCAGCCATTCCCCTTGGGAACTCTGGTCTATCTTGACACCTAGACAAACTTGCCTTTGGGATGGATGGCCCCTTACACCAAAAATCACAACACAATTCAAGTTACTCCTAGGGCTTGTCTTCACTTGAGCCGGCAGGGATCGATCTTTTGGTGATCGATTTATTGCGTCTCGTTAAGATGCGATAAATCGATCACCAGCGGCTCCCCCGTCGACTCCGGAAGTCCAGCTCCTCAAGAGGCGCAAGCTGGAGTCGACGGGGGACCGTGCCGCTGACCGCCACCACCGTGAGGATGGGAGGTAAGTCGGCTGTAGAGACGTCGATTTCAGCTACGTTATTAACGTAGCTGAAATTGCGTATCTATAGTCGATTTCCCCCCCCCAGTGGAGACCAGCCCCTAGTCTCAAAGGACCAGTCACCTATCCCAGGTTAATTGCACTTCAGATCATAAAACCATTGTAGCCAATCCTATAATAAACTATCTAAAGATTTGTTAATTTATGAAAAGAAATTAGTTATTTACAGGGTTAGATCAGATAAACACACTCAATCTTAGGTTCCAAAATAAGCTGCTGTAATATGCAAGCTCTGTAAGTCCTCTAGGGCTAACCCACACTAGAATGCTGGGGAATCCCTTGCTTATGCTTAGAAGTCTCAGAATTCAAGCAGCATAAAGAAACTATTCCTTCTTGTCAGGGACTTTTATTCCCTTCACTCAGAGCTCAAGCTGATGTGATGAGTCCACCTGCAAGTCTCTTCATGAGTGTTGAGCAGCAATCAATAAAGCCTTTGTTCTTTCATGTTTCACAATAGTTCACTGTCTCAATAGGCCTTTTTCATGGGCAGGACCTAACACCTTATGTAGGAAGCCAGCATTTCTACTCTTTTCCTGTTTGACTTATGCAATTATGGAGGATTACAATGCAAACATTTACTATCACCTTATAACATGGGGTTGAGATGTTATCAGATTAATACATGCAGCATCTCTTACAATTTAAACACTAATACTGGTGAGCCTGACTAGTTTGTCAGTATTCAGTGAAACCTAACGGCCTTGGCATGAGCTGGCATCTGGTCACCTCAATTGCCCTCATTTTCAATGCACGGTTTATTAAAAATCTAATTCTTCATATGCCTGGTCTTTGACCTTCTCTTTTTCAAAGTTTTTTTGTTTTAGTTTTTGTGTTTTTTTTAAAGAGATTCAATTAAATCTGCTGGTTTCTGCTTGGAAATGCCTTTGAGCTCGCAAAATGAATTGCTTTTATCTAAACTGTTAACTATGTATAAAGACTACTCCTCCCAAATTTGGAGAACTGTACTTTGTACTTAGAGTCATGTAAAACAAAACACTACCTTATCGTAAGTCATGATTCATACTCATACTGTCAGAAGAATTTCAGAAAATACATGGATACCTGCTCAGATAGTGATCTGACAAATTGCCTGTAGTTTTGGGGGCTGCCAGATTGGTCACCATTCTTGGAAATATAAACCTCAATTAGGGTTGCCATGCATCCAGTTTTCAACTAGAATGCCTGGTTGAAAAGGGACCCTGGTGTCTCCAGTCATCACCACTGACCAGGCTATTAAAATTTCAGTCGGTGGTGCTGTGGGGGTCTGGGGCTAAGAAAGTTTCCCTGCCTGATCTAGTTCCTTGTGGCTCCCGGAAGCAGCCATCAGATCCTTGTAGCTCTTAGATGCATGGGAGGCCAGAGAGGCTCCATTCACTGGGGAAAGTTTGTGTTAAAGTGAGCTTCTTTAACTTCTGCAATAATTAGACTCATTATTTCATTACTATCATAAATTAATTACCCATCTCAGTATCTGAAAATACAGTGAGCATACAGGATTTTCTTGGCTGATTTTGCACATCATATTATACCTTAGGGACAGGTGAGCCAGATGGATGAAATAAGAACTGGCTTCTTCTCCAAAGTTTGTGCAGAACTGTTCTTAAACTGGAATAAAATCTTGGTTTATATATATTTTAAAATTGTATATAAACCAAGAACTTTCATGAACAGTGAAAACTATGTACTAATAATTTTTCATGTTGTAATTATTCCAGAGAGTTTTGATCAAAGGGAATATTCCAAGAGAGGAAAAACATGAATTCTAGGGCCCTGTGTTTGAAATAATCTTAAACAGTAGCTGTACTGAAATTGAACCTCCTGAATGTATTACTTTGCTATATATCTGAATACTATGCATAAAAAAAAGTTAAGAACACAAGAAAAGGCTAATTGGAACTACAGTAGACTGTAGACTGCACCTTACTGTCTCATACCATTAGGGTTTGACTTCTGACATAAGACAACATCCCAGCCACACTAAATCTGTGAATCTTCTAAGATAGAAGCGTCCATTGGGAACTTTAGATAGAAGAAATAATTTTACACAATCTGGCATGCATTAAACATTCAGAGATGATATGTACTGAGTCAGAGAGGATTGTTCACTTAGGTGACCAAGAAGAATGATGAGTTTAAACCCACAAATAAATCTTTCAAATTAATTTTGAAAGCATTTGAAAAAAAATTATAGTATGTTCTTTATTTATATGGAAGTACTAGCTACTTCCTCAACGATCATACATCTATAATGAATCCCAATGAAGGCAGAAGAGAAAATCTCACTACTTCACAAATCAATAATAAATCCACAAACTCAATAATTCGCAAAACAAGATGGTTTCAATGCAAAAGAATAAGCTCACTGCAATCTTCATGTGAGTGGGGTTTTTTCCAGATAGCAAGAAGAAGATGGGCATTGCCCCTTTAAGAACTTGCTTACAACCGGTGGGGAAAAGGGAGAAGTGTACAGGGATGGACGGGAAGCACTTGGGGCCAGGTTTAGAGAAAGTCACTGCATTGCCCTTCCTTCTGACTAGAAGAGTGGAGGGGTATTTGTACCCAATGCAGCTCTGGAGAGATTCTCTTCCCATGATTGGGATTGGCAGCACCTACCTCTGAGTGTGGCAAAAGTACCTGTATCTGGCCATTATGCTAGTTGTCATTTTCCTTAGGGGGCTGGGAACAGAGCTAACCTTACTATGAGGCACACTAAGGCGGCTGCCTCAGGTGCCAGACTGTGGGGGCGGGATGGGGCATTAGGGCCCAGAGTGTAGAAAATTGTGCCTGCTGCTGGTGCACATGTATTCGCACTGCTCTAGATGCACAGAGATGGTGGAGTGCTGTGCTAGAGGAAGGAGGCACAAGAGACATACAGGCAGGCAGGAGAAAAGGTGAGAGGGAATAACAGAAAGCAGCAGGAACTGCAGGAGAGAGTGGAGGAGGAGCCTCTTATATACCTCACTAGGATCCCTAGGAGACTGGACTGATTAACACCAGCTTCTCAGGGAGCTTCCTGTTTCCTGCTGCTTCTCTGAACCCACTTGGGGAGAACAGGCATCAACTGAAGTAGTAGGAGCCAGTTAGGCCCTTAAGATGCTGATAGCTTCCCTCACTCAGGCCTTGCTACCAGCCTATTTATTTGTCCCCTTAAATTGAGTTTTGAGAGCCACTATAGCTGGAACAGAACAGCAGTCATGAGTGAAAGAAGAAAATGCACCTTTGGGGCAGCATTCGGAAAAAGAAAGAAAGCAAAGGAAGCTTTTCTATCTAAGTAGGAAGGAACTCTCCTGAGATACAGTGACATAAATGTTCACGGTGAGTCTTCAGGCCTCAGTGAGGAAGTGAGTGGTGAGGAGATGCCTGATCTTCCAATTAGTCAGAGTGCAGGTGACCTGGAAGCTACTGAAGCATCCATATCTCCATCTCAAATGGATATAATCATGCACATTCCTGAAGAAAAGTGTAAATCAGACAGGAATGTGGTGGAGGCGCAAGAAGCAGCTCCTGCTGAAGTCTTAAGTCTAGATCATCCAGGCCTTTGGACCCACTTGAGCATTAGCTTGAGGGAATCCCTTTTACTGCATGGCCACAGCAAGTGGAAAACTTCATGTTCCCTAAAGACAATGAAAATAGAAGTTTCCATCCAATACATTACTGGCATGAAATCCCCAATGGTGACAAAGTGGAGCGGCCATGGCTTATGTACTCAAAAACCAGAATGCTACATCTTGATGTATTTGGAGCACTGGAACAACTGGACAAAGCAAGAGGATTTGTAGGAAAGCATCCCTTAAGGGAGCTGAATAAGAGGAAGCGGATTTGGAATTCTACATTTCATAGAGTGGAGAGCCAATCTCCTTCCTTCCTGCACTGTACAAATTTGTTGATGGCTATTCTCAGATATTTTAAGTGAATAAAGTTGCAGACTAATTAAACTGCGTTTGGGGTAGATGGAAGAGCAGTACAAGTCAAAGAGCAGAACAGGAAGATTGCAAATTGAGACCTTTCAAAGTTTTGGCCCAAGTGAGGAGGATTGAGGGCGTCATTTGAGCTTCCCACCCCAGGTGCCAAAATGCTGTGGACCGGCCATGGCTAGGAAGGAATTTTTCCCTCCCAACACTGGCCTATGTAGGTGGGTATTTTCATGTTCTCCATGGGTGGTCAGGGACTCTATGGGCTGTTGTGATAGATGGCCAGTGCAGGTGTGCAGGATAGAAGGAGCACTGTTATCAGGTGAAATGGTTTGGAAGAGGATTTGAAGGAAAGCATCCCTTAAGGGAGCTGAATAAGAGGAAGTAGGTTGGGAATCCTACATCTCATAGAGTGGAGAGCCAACCCCCTTTCTTCCTGCACTGTACAAATTTGTTGCTGGCTATTCCCAGATATTTTAAGTGAATAAAGTTGCAGACTAATTAAACTGCATGTGTGGCTTCCTGTCTTTCTTCCAGTGCAGATGGATAAAGGTGATGTATGACGTCTCCTACTTCAACATTCAGTGGAGTATAAAGTTTTGCATGTATTTAAATAGGTACCTTACTGAACTGGGGCTTAAGTGATCCTCTGGCATAATAGGATCTATATGAAATATATGTTTTAATAACCATCAGGTGAAGACTATGACTTAAACTTTAGCATTCTAATCCATCACTAAAATCTGTTCAGACTGTGGCACCTCTGAAAGAAATGTTTTTATAGCTGCACACTTAGAAAGCCCCAGTGACATTACTACCGGGAATCTATGCCAGACATTCAGTGGGAAGTTGGCACTTGTTTTGATTCCCAAGGTTGTATAAATGTCTGATTGTTTACATTGCTGTTATCTCAGGAACAAGATTGGTGTACCTTTCTTCACTATAATTCATGTTCCCTTACTGGTATTAGCAGAAATTAAAATAAGTAGGAACTAAAATTTATTTTTAGCTTACTTTAGTTGTGGGGACAGTAATTTGTGTATTTTTTTCTCATTTCTCAAGTTTCCCATTGCTTGGTGAGAGTTGGGGTTCTGGACAAAACACTAATACATTGAAGTTACACATTGCTCACTGTAGCGGGTGAGGCCTGCGGTTATGCCTGTGCACCCTCAGCTGGGGCTGTGTGGTCTGGTGGTCGGAGTCAATAACTGCCCCGTGCGGCCTAGCGGCCAGAGTCACTGCCCCCACACCTTCTTCTCCTATGGCAGTCCATCCAGACAGAGCCAAGCTGCTCCCTCTTATACTGCACTTTGAGCATGCCCAGTAGAGTAAGGGGTGTATGACTTCCTCAGCCCACAGTGAGGGGTTAACCCCCACAGTCACAGTGTGGGGCATGCACGCCTCGTCACACTCACCTAACATTGTGTAACAAATGCCTATTTGCTTACATTGCAATTTCACAAACTCCAGAATATATTGCAGGAAAGTACAACTGCATTCTCTTACTTGGGTGTCTTCTGACTTATAAGCAGTTATACTTAAAACTTTCAGTAAAGTACCAGGAAAAAAAAATGCAGACCTTGTGAGAAAGTAATTTTTGATACTATTTACCGGCCTTTCTGGCTTTTCCCTTCTCTTACCTCCATCTATCCTATCTGCTCTGAATTGATATTGAAGATTCTACAATATTTTTCCTAAGAATAAGTGTTTTCTTGGTTGTCCTTGGCAGAAGGGAGGAATTTTGGCTATGTACTGTACACTAGTGGTCTACACAACTCCATGCTTTTACCCAAGAGGTGGACGTATTTTGATAGCAGGTGATGCTTGATGTACAGAGATATGTTTTTTTTTTAATGGAAGATGATTTTTAAATGTATTTTCTTGTAATTTGACTAACAGTTAGATTAATGAAATATTATCACCTATTTCCAAGGACCACAGTCAAATGGAAGATAGTTGTAGAAATTTTGGATAAGTGCACCAGTTTATCATATTAAAATCTCAGTGTTAAAAAATGGTGTAGAAGGAAAATGTATTCCTTGTTAAAAGATGTGCCAGCCATGTAGCACACCCTTCTGGCCAAGTATAGCTCTACTGAGGCCTGCTTTGGTTTCCCTTTCACTCAGGATTCCTTAAAAAGTCCACACAGCCCAGATATTCAAAACATTCCCCCTTCTGGGGTCCAATTATTAAATACTGCACAAAATTTTCAATTAAGTTTTTGGAATGTATGGGGAACAACTTGTTTCAGAAAGTTGAGGAAGTAATCAGGGAGACAGTGATTTTAGACTTCTTTCTGACTAACAGAGGAATTGGTTGAGAATCTAAAGGTTGAAGGCAATTTGTATGAAAGTGATCATGAAATAGACTTCAGGATGCTGAGTAAAGGAGGAAGAGAGAACAGAAGAATAAGGAAAGTGGACCTGAAAAAAGTAGTGACTTTAACAAACTCAGAGAGCTGGCACCTAAAATTCCAAAGGAAAAAAATCTTGGGGAAAAAGGAGGTCAGGAAAGCTGGCAATTTCTCACAGAGACTGTATTAAAGGCAAACAAACTATCCCAGTGCAAAGGAAAGATTAGAACAGCAAGAGGCCAATATGGTTCAATCAGAAGCTTTTTAAATTACTGAAAAATAAAAAAGGAATCACAAAAAATCTGGAAACCTGAACAAATTGCTAAGGATGAGTACTAAAGAATAGCACAAATATATAGATAAAATTAAGAAAGACTAAGGCACAACATTAGTAATATCTAGCAAGAGGCAAAAAAGGCAATAAGAAGAGGGTCTTCAAATCAGTGGTCTTCAAAGTGGGGTGTGTGAGACCCCCTACGGGGGGCCATGGTGTCCCGATGCTGCCGTGGGATTGGCCCCCCTCTGCCGAAAGCGGAAAGATTCTATTTGAGTCCCACCAAAATGCTGCCCAAAGAGGAAGCTTTGCATTTGGCGGCATATCGGTGGACACCCCTACCCCGGCCGTGAGAGGACTCGGGAGAGCAGAAGGGGGCCACAGACAGAAAAGTTTGGGAGACGCTGCTCTAAATGCATCTTTCTCATGTTTTTAATGAAGGAATGTGTAGGTTCTCTACTTAGCAGGGAAGGAGAGCCAACAGATGACATCCAGAAGACTGAGGTGTTTATTGTCTGTTTTGCTTCAGTCTTCATTAAAAAAAGTTGATTGTGACCAGATACTTAAGACAGTTCATAGTAACAAGGGTAAAGAAACACAAGCCAGAATATGGAAAGAACAGGTTAAAGCATGTTTATATAAGTCAGATGTATTCAAGCTGATAGGGGCTGATGAAATTCATCCTACAATACTTAAGGAAGCAATTTTGGAACCATTAGCGATTATCTATGAGAACTCTTGGATGGATGAGGTCTCAGAAGACTGGAGAATGGCAAACATAGAACACCCAGGAATTATAGACCAGTCAGACTAACTGCAGTATCTTTCCAGGTATCAAAGCAATTTTTTAAACAATCAATTTGTATACATCTACAGTATAATCAGTTTATAAGTAAGAACCAACACAGATTTGTCAATAAGTAATGTCAAGCAAACCCAGTTTATTTCATTGACAGGATTACTGGGCTAGTAGATGTGGGAAGCCATAGATATGATATCATGATTTTAGCAAGGCTTTTGACATTTTCATAAGCAAATTAGGGAAGTGAAATCTAGATTAAATCCTATAAGGTTAGCACACAACTGGTTGAAAGACCATGCAACAGGGTGCTTGGAGAGGAAGGCAGTCTAGTGGTTGGTGTGCCTGAATTCCAGCCCCTTGTTTCTTTGGTTGAGGTGCCTCAATCTTTTAGGAAGTTGGGTAGGTGGCCATGGGCCCTTCTACTCCATTGGGTCCCAGCCAGGGCCCTGTGTGAGTCAATCCCTGAACAGGGGGGACCTCCCAGCAGGAAGACTAAATCCACTGCCCCTAAATACTTCCTACCACTGTCCCTTCAGTTTGGGTGGCTTAATTCCAGTAGCACCCAGTCACGGACCTTGAAGGGGCAACCTGCCACAGTCCCAGGCTACTTTGGGTAGGGCAGCCATAAATTTGGTGAGGCCAAACCCCACAATGTCTTTGCGTTTCAGACACCCAGTCAATTCAGTTGTTGGAGACTTCTAGGTAGTGAGGCAGCTAGCTCCTGCCTCTTAGACAGTCAGCCCTCAAATGAGCCAGACTCTTGTCTTTTCTCCACCCTCCAGGCCTGGCATTGGATGCAGATATAGCAGGGCAGGGCTCTAATGTCTGCCATGCTGGTGGGCAATTTCTTTGCTTCATCACGGACCATATTCAAAGAGTAGTTTCAATGGTTTGCTGTCACACTGGGAGGATGTATCTAGTGGGGTCTGTCAGAGAATGTCCTGGTCCAATACTATTCAATATTTTCATTAATGACTTGGATAATGGAGTGGAGAGTATGCTTGTAAAATTTTGGATAACACCAAGATTAGAGAGAAGGGGTTGGTAGCACTTTGAAGTCACGATTAGAATTCAAAGTGACCTCAGCAAACTGGAGCACTGGACTGAATTGAGCAAGATGAAATTCAGTAAAGGTAAGTGCAAAGTACTCATTTATAAAGAAAATATCAGTTACATAACTACAAAATGGGGCTAATTGGCTTTGCAGTAGTACTGCTGAAGAGTTTCTGGGGGTTATAGTGGATTGCAAATTGAATGCATCAACATAGTGATGAATTGCAAAAAAGACTAATATTCTGGGGTTCTGTTTACAGAAGTGTTATAAGTAATACACAGGACATAGGATTGCCAACTTTCTATTTGCAGAAAACTGAACACACTTGCCTTGCCCTTGGTCCCACCCCTTCTCTGAGCCCCCCCTCCCCCCCGCTCACTCCATCTCCCCTCCCTCCATTGCTCGCTCTCCCCCACCCTCGCTTATTCACTCATTTTCATCGGGCTGGGGCAGGAGGTTGGTGTGTGAGAAGGAGTAAAGGCCGGCTGGTAGTGTGGGCTCTGAAGTGGGGCTGGAGATGTGAGGCTTGGGGTTCAGGAAAGGGCTCTGGGCTGGGCCCAAGGGGTTCAGAGTGCAGAAGGGTGCTCAGGTCTGGAGCAGGGGGTTGGTGTGTTGGAGGGGGTGCAGGCTCTGGGGTGGGATCAGATATGAGGAGTTTGGGGTACAGGAGGAGGGTCTGTGCTGGAAGGGATTTGGAGTGTGGGAAAAGGCTCCAGGCAGGGGGTTGGGGCATGGGATACAGGGGTGGGGTGCATTCTCTGGGTGGCGTTTCCTCAGGCGGCTCCCAGATAGAGGGAGATGCTGGCAGCTATCTGGAAGCCATGAGGAGCTGAGCAGACACCCTGCCTGCCCTACTGCGGGCAGCCAACCGGACTCTTAATAGCCCAGTCAGTGGTGCTGACTGGGCCACTAGGATCCCTTTTCAATCAGGCGTTCCAGTTGAAAACTGATTGCCTAACAGAACATAATTGTCCTACTCTACTCGACACTGGTGAATCCTCAGCTGCAGTACTGTGTCCAGTTGTGGGTGCCACACTTTAAAAAAAATGTGCACAAATTCAAGAGAGTCCCAAGGAGAGCATACTAAAAGGTTTGGAATACCTGACCTCTGACGAAAAGTAAAAAAAAAAACTGGGCATGTTTAATCCTGAGAAAAGAAGACCTGATAGTCTACAGATATGTTAAGGCAGGTGTGGTCAATAGGCAGGCTGTGGGCCAAATCTGGACTGCCAGACATTTTTTAATTTAATTATCATTATTTTTTTATTATTATTTTCTCTGGCATCTGGACCTTGACTACACCTTGACTGAAAAATGTGGACCTTGACAAAAAATAGCCTACTCCTCTGATAAAGACTGTTATAAAGAGGTCAGTGATCAATTGTTCTTCATGTTCACTAAAGATGGGATAAGATGTAATCAGCTCAATCTGAAGCAAAGGAAATTTAAGTTAGACACTGGGAAAAATATTCTAACTATAAGGATAGTTCAGCACTGGAATAGGCTTCCAAAGGAATTCCTGTCATTGGAGATTTTAAGAACAGGTTACAAGGTCACCTCTCAGGGATGGTCTAGGTATATAGTACTTGGTCATTCCTCAATGGAGGAGGATGGCTTAGATAAGATCAAGGTTTTCTATGAATCTATTATGAACCTAGGACAGTCCTTTTATGTTTTCCCCCTGAGTACTTGCTCATAGGCAAGATGCACTGAGTTAATCATAACATTTATGGGAGCAGTATAATAGACAGTCTAGTCTGGAATTCTAAAAATGAATAGTTTGGGGTTGGTTATTATGATTCCCCAACTCCAGTATAATAATTATGCAAGCTGGATAGTGAGATATCACTTAGATAGCAGAATGGTGGGAACTGTAAAATCCTAAGAGACAAATGACCAGGATAGCTGATCTGAAAAACAGTCTGCTTTGGGGAAATTTCTAATACAAAATCTTGGTTCAAGATTTTTAGAATGAAACATTTTGGGTTTTTTTGTGGGAAATTTGCAAATCATTCACAATTAAAGTGACTATTTCAATTTCAAATGTTTTTATAACTGAAAAAATCAAGATGAAAATTGTTTTGAATCACTGTTGGACATAAAGTGTTCTTTTTTTTTAAGTGAAGCAAAATTATATTAAGTCTATGTGAAATGAAAATTGTTTGAAAGTATCCTGTGGAAGAGTTGTAATTATACGAAAGAATTTTATGGCAGGATAACATTCTTCATGAAAAATTTCAGTCAACTCTAATAAACAGGAATCAAAATTATTAGTGGTAAAATTCTACTCTGGGAATAGTAAAATATTTCCCAAACTCTACATTTATTATGTGTAGTTCATTAACTAAAACTTTTCACCAGTCACATAAACAATAATCCATTTCCCCATAAGACTCTGGTGATGCCACTTCTCCTGAAGATAATCTGAAATGATGCTGGTAGGACAAATATAGTTCAGACATTTTAAAGTCAAATCCCAAACCCTCTCTTCATTTCTTTGGCTTTACTAAGTCTCATTCATCAGTGTTTGCAGTTTAAGTTCCACTAATACAACTTGTTATGTTTATATGTTTTTAAAAAATTCTCATCTTATTTCCTGCTTTTAATATCTAAGAAGTTTCTGCCATGTGTAGTGTTTGGCAGTGTTATGCAGTAATAAATTTGATCTGCAAATATTGATTGGGAGATTGTGGATAAATGAACAAAGTAAACAGTTTTTAATCCTGGATAATTTAAAATATTTGCCCGATGATTTTTTCCACAGGGATTTTAATTTCTATAAACATTTCTCTCCTGTAATACAGGCTATCTCTACGCAGGCCTTGAACTCTTAAAAACTTAAAAACTCTTGAATATCAGGCACCAGCAGTGTGTGGATGTGTTTTTCAGGGATACTGATTTATAGGGCTACTTCTTACAGAAAATAATTAGTTTAGGATACTTGCCAAATAAACCAAAACCAGGAGACGTTACTGCCTGGTGAGCTTGATGCCCCAAACATGGTGCTGATCTCTAGCAAATAACAAAACATATCCACTGATTGTCACTGCTATTAAAAATCCTGGGTTGAACAAGAAATGCCATTAACAGATGCTAATTGCTCATTAGCACGTGACATAATATATGAGAACCATTGTAACATATGAGAACATTGTAACATTGTAACATATAAATAGCAATATCTAAGTGCTAAACAGATAGCCAACTGTGCATCTCACTTTTAAAATCCTATTAACAATTGGGCATCTGGCAGACTCGGGTTCCACTCACTCCTCCTCTGCACACCTCACTGCCCAGCTTCAAGTATCATTGATGGATGCCTTGCTCTGTTTCCTCATGGGATAGCCATGGATGCTGTTATATCTGGACATATTTGCATACAAGTAGTCCCTGGGAATCTCAATTCAGTGAGTGATTTTAAACTATATATGGGATGAAAACTCTCCATTGCCCCTAATGTATCTGTAAGATTAGTAATTCTCCACAAGACTCCCTTCCCATGCCCAGGGCTGTATTCATACTCCCTTCAGAGCATAAATTACTTCTAAAATGAGATCCTTTAGAGACAGTCATTTCCTGTCATGCATATCTAACTCTCACCAGTATACTAGTGTGGAATTCAGTTATCAGCTGAGAAATGTGGATATGCTAAATTGGATCTGTACTAGGAGTTATTTTGCATATTGTTAGCATTAGACTGTTAGAAAAGAGACAGCAAGAGCAGAAATGTGTGACCTCTCCTTACATTATGTAGCCAGAATGTTGTTCTGTGTGAAGTTTATGTACAATCTGGCTTGTATCTGCAGAACCCGATTTTCTTCAGTACTCAATCCTATGTTGGGGGAATCTTTCCCAGAAGAGTTTCCTAGCAGGACCCTTCCTCTGGCCAGGCACTTTATATAAGTCCAGTTACAAACAACAAGTACTGACACATGGGCAAATCCAGAAGAAGCATCTATATACCGCTGCCTCAGTCAGCTGTCTCAAACAAGTTGTGAGTTTTCCATGATACCTAGGAAAAAAGGATAAAGGCACAGAAAAAGGTGAAAAGAACAAGAAGTTGATATGCAGAGCCAACCACTTTGCTGGCAATTTCAGAGGTCTCAAACCTTACTGTGAGCTAATCCTCCAGAAGGAGTGCTGACATTCCCTAGCAGTGACTGCTGTTGTCTGCCCTTTTATAATCAATCAGTGACAACATCTGGACTTATTCTCTTGAACAGCTCCAGAGTGAATTTTACAGGATTACTACAGAATGAATTGAAGAACAACTTTGTTACAGGAGGGGAACATGGATGACTACCCAGTAATTGATTAATTTTATTAATACTAGCACCTGAAAAACCCAGTCAGTGCTCTGGGCCCTTTGTGCTAAGCTCTATATATACAAGTAAAGACATAGCTTTATGGAGCAGAAATTTTCAGTTCAGTTTCAGAAAAGAGACAATAAGTGGACAAAACAGACAAATGACGTGTGTGGGAAGGATGAGTTAACAAAATGAAGAGTTTAGCAGGAAAAATACAAGTCTCAGCTTGCCTCTTGCCTAACCAATGTTAAGCAGTGATCATGGCAGAAGTAGTTTTAAGGAGGAATTTAAAAGAGGAGCAGATGGCAACTTTATGAATTTCATTGGGAGTCTTCCCCATGCCTGGGGTTGGCCTGGGAGAAAGCACTGAAGTAGCAGAGGGAAAAACAGATAGGTGAGCAATCCCACTAGAAGATGGATGCAGAAGGTGGGGTTAAATGGTGAAGGGCCTTAAAAGCAAAGACAGAGCTTGGTGTGTGATGTAGTGCTGGAATGGGGGGAAGCCAGTAGAAGGATCCCCAAAAGGAGATGATGGACTTTGGCACTTAAAGAGGCAGTTAGGCACCTAAGGCTCTTTGTGAGTCTAGCCTATGGCAGCTTCTGTTTTGAAAGTCCAGATCCACATCTATCTCTAGGTATCTTCGGAACGATACATTTTTCATGACAGTTTTATTTTGGTCGTATTTTGGCTTTATCTACTGTTTTCCCCTCAGACACAGTTTTTGTTCTAGTAAACTTTGATAAAAAAAAAGGCCACAATGTGATGTTTATGCAACTTCTATTTCTGTCTTAATCATGTTCCAACAGTGCTGTTACACTTTGCACTACTTGAGTACAGGATTATGAATTCTTGGTTTCTGGCATTTCTCTTGAGCTTTTTGACATTAAGGAGAATATATATATATATATAAAAAAAAACACAACCAGAGACTCTGGAGGAGGTCAACAGTTTACAACTTTTTTTTTTATTATTTAACAATAATGGGTCTGTAGTTTTGACTAAGTTTAACCTGTCACTGGTACCATCAATCTGAAGAGCATTTCCCCACCTCCCTCTCACTAAATGAATCAGGAAACTAAAAAGGGATATATAATTTAGGAAACTTTAACAATGTATCTGGAAAATAATTGAGCAGATCTCAAGTCTGCCCACATCAGCCATGAAATTACCTGTCCCGCCCTGTCTCTCATTGCACTTAGTTGTATACTGAAGTCTTTAAACAAAAGCAATTCAGTGATAACCAGGTTTATGGTAGGATTTTCAAACAATCTATGGCTCCCATTACTGTAATAGCTGAGTGCCTCACAATCTTTAGGGTAGTCATCCTCACAACACGTCTGGGAGGCAAAAAGTGTTATCCTCATTTGACAGATGGAGAAGTGAGGTCCAGAGAAACTCTGAGCCTGGGTCTACAGACTCTGGCTTGCAAGGTTTGTACTATGGTACTAAAAATAGTCATGTAGCTATTCAGGCTTAGTCTCTGAAATGCACCCCCTCCTCCCCCCCATCTCCAGCCCGAGCAGGGGTGTCTACACTGTTATTTTTGGTATAGTAGCACAAGCCCCCTGAACCTGAAGAAATGCACTCTGAGCCTCAGTCATGGGGTATTTTTTTGCAGTGTAGACATATCCTTGTGCCCAGATTCATAAACTTATTTAGGCTGATAACTTCATTGAAATCATTGGAAGTTGGGATACCAAATGCCATTGTGGATCTGGGCTTAGATGACTTGCTTGAGATCACAGAAAGTCCATAGCAGAGGAAGGAAGTGAACCCAGTTCTACAGAGTTTCAACCTACTCTCTGCTTTGACACTTCTAAAGTGCTCACCCAAGTTAGGTGCCTAACTGATGATGAAACAATTATGACTATCTGTACACTAGATAAGGGTGCACAGGGCTTTAATAAAATAAAGCCTAAGAAGGAAAAGAAACTGTCTGTCAAAAAATAGCACCCAAAGGCTGCCCTGCTGTCTGTGTCTCTGGGTTGCTGCTCTGCTGGAAGAAGACAGTTGAGAGACAAGTGTTTCATAGCTTCATAAAGCTGCAGGCCAGAAGGAATCATTGTCTGACCTCCTGTATATCACAGGCCATTGCATTCCATCTTGTTATCCCTGAATTGCCTACTCATTCTAATACATCCAACAAGTGCATTAGCCCTTTTTAGCTACAACTTTGCACTGAAACCTCATGTTGCATTGACCCCTGAGTCACTGCTTTCCAGGATTTAGTCCTCCATGTTGTAGGTCTGGCTTGCATTTCCTCTGTAATCTACACTACTGGCCAACATTGCAGAGAAATCCCAATGAGCATGTTGCCATAATGAGTTTGGATTTTTCTTATGTATGTGTTTCCCCACTGCCCATCTATGTTTGGAACACTACGATGACAAATCAGTGCTACATTTTCTACAGAATTATGGATACTATTTTGGGATACCAACATGAAAGCCTGGGTTATATACATGGTAACTCCACTGACAAAGATGGTAACTACATGGCAACTCACATTATCGTATCATCCTAGTTACTGATAATTATGCAATTAGCTCATGTCAGCCCTGCATTCCATATCTCTAATTACCTGCATAATGCTTCCCATACCCAGCTGGACTCTAGACAACTGGCAAGTGTTACACACAGCTCTGAAATAAACTACACTGTTTATAAAAATGCATTGAAAGGGAGAGGTTATGAATAGTGGAGATTAAAACTTAGGTTTCCAGCTTTCCAGACAAGGGATTAGTTAAGAGCTAAAGAAACAGTTCCACTAGTTCAAGCCAGCAGCGACTTCTTTATACTTGACTCACAAGTTTAACTGCTAACAGCAGTGTAGTTGGTATGCAGCACACAAAAACAAAACAAAACCTGGAATGCATGAAATAGGATTTGGTTTGAAAACATAATCAAACATACCAGCTTGTAATAAAAAACTGAATGAGCACTACTACCATGGGGATGTGAATGAAGCAGCTGTAATGTAAAATTTAAAAAAATCTGTGGCTTGCTTCTTAAAGTATTCTTAGGGTCTCATCCTGCAAGGTGCTGAGCTTGGAATTCTCAAAAGTGCTTAAGTAAGATAGGCACTTAACTCCCTTGGATTTTAAATGGGAGTTACATACCTAATTCACTTAGGCTTTTGAAAATCCCAGCCTGAGTGCTTTTGTGGTTTACTGATTGAACACCATCAAGGGCCACTTACTCAACTGAACACTTAGCACCTTCCAGGACCTTTGGTGCTAAGTGTTCAGTGAAGTAAATGGTGGTTGATGATGTTCAATCAGTACCCCACAAAGGTTAGGATCAGGCCTTAAGAGCTGATCAACTCAAAACAGTTAACATCCAAGCAGGCTTACAAAAGTATGTTTAATATGGATTCCACCTTAACTACATGAAAGCTAATACAGCCTGTGGCGCTCTATTCCTAGGAACTGTTTATAGAAGTTGACCCGCCAATTACCTTTTCTCTACAATGTAACTAATGTAGGTGCCCACAAATACACCACAGAAAAGCCAAGCAAAGTGATCTTCTTGTTCAAGTGGTTAGAACAGTGTTAAATGGTAACATCAAAAAGTGAAATTAGAACAAAAGTACCTTTCAGAATGCTACAGAATTTTTCATTCCTCTTCCTATGCTAATAAAATGGAGGTGAATCTGGAATCTGACACGACTGAATCTTTGATGGATAACCTCCATTCTCGGCAGTACTGAGTTTATTTTATTTTATTTTATTGTCAGCATCTTCATCTCATTTTACCTTTTTAATCTTCTTTAAGCATGTGTTCTTGGATTTTTTCTATTGTGAATTTTTTGCTCAGATAAGTCTTTTCATTATAAGGTAGTATTTGAGCCTTTAGTGTACATAACATGTGTACCTGTGATACAACCTTCTCATAATACTTTTTCTGTGAGTGCTGAAGAATTTACTTTGCTTAATTTTTTTCATGCACCTGCCTTCTAACTGTTGAATCAATTAAACAGAATTTTATTTCAGTAATCATTGCTGCAGTGGTGCTGACGTCAGTGCCTATGCTGCATAGTGTAAACCGATACTGCCTTAAAGGTCTAATAATATTGAATTCCTGGCACCCAGCTCTGTATTGT
Organism: Sternotherus odoratus; assembly: GCA_032164245.1. Taxonomy (NCBI): domain Eukaryota; kingdom Metazoa; phylum Chordata; order Testudines; family Kinosternidae; genus Sternotherus; species Sternotherus odoratus. Next base: position 61,252,801 of record JAVMKO010000004.1, read on the forward strand.
CAAGTGCTAGCCAAGCAGTTGAGGCATCCTGCAAAGACGCTGCTTTCCTCTCAAGAGTTTTCATCTTCGGGAGGAATCATTCAAGAGATGAGAAGGACTTAAAAATACAATATAATAATCACCATTAGATTTTACCCAAAATGTGGACTCATGGTGACATAGCAGCCACTGTCATATGAGGAGGTGATAATCCTGCCCTTTGAAAGTAGCTATAAAAGATTAAAATGTAGTAATGTGCTTAACGTATTAACAGTGATCGAAAGAACATGCAATTAACTGCATTATTCTAAGATGTTACAATTATATTGCAGGGTAGAGATTTCCTGAAAAATTACATTAAAAAAATAATGTCTGAATGTGCCCATGATTTTCAAGATTAGTAGAGATTTAGGGCTAATGTAAATTCTCCCTAATGTAGAAAGGTTAATCTAAAAACTCTGTAAGTTAGAACTTTCAGAATTTCAGAAACATTTCCCATGCTGGACCAGGTAGTGAGAAGCTGGTATGTGAGGCAGAAGTGAGGCTTGGAGAGCTCATAAGGAGGCTGCCGGTGTGACCTAAACAACTGCTTATAACAGTTGGGTTCAAAGAAGCTTGGGGTCTGTAAACCAACGAGAGTAATTTAATGGACGGTGCACAGTTACTGCTCACTCTGGGTAATCCAGTGATATTGTGTCTTCTTGAGGCACAATCCCAGCTGAGCTACTCTTGGGGCTAAACCTCTAACTTCCTCTCTAGCCAGTGGTTAAATTCTACAGTTTGGTCCCATAGGAGAGGATTCTGTGGTTGTGCATAGAGGGCAAGGTGCATCACCTTCAAACTGGGCAAATTCAATGATCATACAAAAATCTGGGTTCAATTCTGAGGATATCAAGGCCTTTGTGCTGCTCACTGGGCCCTTGTTTCCCTAGTGGAATGTCTCCCTGCTATTAATTCACCCACTATGGTGGACTGCAACAGTACTCTCCTCTATAAAAGGGGCTAACTTGCTAAAAGGGGACATCAGAAATGCAATTTATTGAAAAATTAATTTCAAATTGGATTGGATAGAAACAGTCAGGTAAACCGTAAAATGCTTAATACTAATTGACATGAGTTGGGGGAAGGCATCTGGGGGAGTACTGCAGGGATCAGTGTTAGGTCTGGTAGGGAAAAGGTTATGTTCTTTCTCCTTTTTTGCAAATTAGGGACTGAGGCATATATAGTAGGGACCTGATTCAATGGTCATTGCAGTCAATGGAAAAGATCCAATTGACTTCAAGGCTTTTGGATCCAGGTCTGAGTGACTTTGGCACCTAAAGAGGCAGTTAGGCACCTTAGTGTGGAAGATCAGATAGTAGGTTGACCACAAAACCATTTTGCCTTGAAGATTTCTTTGCTTTCAGTTACTGTAAAATATTTTAAAAGATGTAGATTAGGGCTGATAAGACACTTTAACCACAAGCCCTTCCTACTTGTAAAATACAACAAATGGTAAATTTTTCCTTCAGTTTTATCAAGGTGGGGAATATATTGTTTCTTATTTTGACAAAAATCCTCATTTTTAAAAATCTTTTTAATTATTATAAATTTACATGGCATGACCATTCAGTAAATGAATAAATAAAGTATTTATTTAATTTCTGCCCAGTGAGAGAACATCAACTCTTATCTACCAGCAAGGACATTTGAAAGACAATTTAAGATTACCTCTAAGATCTTTAGCAGCATGTATTAACTGGGAAATCAAAATATTGGATTCCACAACTTTAAACCATACAAACACAACCTCTAATTCTAAGAGAAAGAGACAGTCCAGAAATGCCTCCAAATGCTTTGCAGCAGTATGACTCAGAGAGAATTAAAAAAAACCTAAACCAACAATTCACGTTGCCTTTCTCGCTGTCTAAGATGGAAAGTCAGAGAGTGAGACTAAAGGGAAAAAGTTGGCAATGATGGACCCTGGCTGGAATTAGTAAAATTGAACTTTCCTTGCATACTTCTTCATTTATAGAGGTTTTCACTCGCAGTGGGTTTTGCTGCCAGCTGGATGGAAAACAATGCTACAAAACTACTTGCTCTCAAAAACAAATGAGATTTCATTGAAGGACAAAAAGCAAGAGAGAGATTTGTCTGTCTGGCAATTCACTTGATTAGCTGAATGGAATGTATTTTGTCACGTTTTTCTTACATTTCTTTCTGCACCTCCTTTTAAATCTTGTATCTTTGTTCCATATGTTTCTCATTGTCATCTCTCTCTCTCTCTCTCATGAGCAAAAGGGTTGCCCATGACAACTCAAGTTTATTTATTTATCTTGTTGGTACATTTTATATTGTCCTGTTCACATATTTACATATATGATTTTCCCTAGTGCACACTGGAAAATAGCAGTGATTTCTTCCTGCCCATTGCTAAGTGTAACCTTGAGCAATTCTAAATTACAGTTTGATCACTGGAAGGCAAGGGAGATCAAGTGAGACGTTTGAGAGAAGCCTTGATAAGAGTGCCAGTAAAGATAAAAGTCACACAGGGGGGATATAGTATTTACTATACCCTGATAGGACATTTGTCATTGTACAGAGAGTTGAGCTTTCAAGAAAAGAGCTCAGTCCTCCACATACTGCTCGGAATAGTGTTTATTCCCTCCAGCTGGCCCATTTCATTTTTGTCCCACTTTATTACATTGAAGTCAAAGGCATTTTACACCTGAATTCAATGAGACGAGGATTTGGCTTTCTGGACTGGACTGTGCTATCTGTATTGACTTAAAGGCTCAGTATTGCAAACATCGCTGAGAGCAGTGCTTACTCCCCTAAAACATCCCAGCCCTTCCTGAATAATGCAAGCACTACATCTGTGAACAAAAATAAAAATCTAGGTACTAGCTCTGGCACTGAGTGTTTGTAGGACTGGGTCTAAATCATATGCAAATGAAGTTTTCCCAGTTTCAACTGCAGTGAGGATCTTTTTGCACACTTCTAGAGGGACTCAGAGAGACAATCTCTCTAGATATATGTAATTTATTCACAAACCTATTTATAATTTTGTTGTTCGGTGTTTGTATCATCATCTGATACATCTGACTTGCAAAAATCTAGTAATACAGTACAATAAGTAAAAGACAAAATGGATCTTGAAACACCTTCCCTAAAATTCACACCAGGTGTGCACTGCAATAAGAAGTAACTGAAATAATTATTTAAGGTAATGTAAACCATTTAAGAAATTTTGAAGAATGCAGAAGTCTAATCCCTTTGAAACACAAACCTTTGATCTTAAATCACAAGTTAGAGAATTCCAAAGCCCATAGGTACATTTAACAATGGCATTTACAACTGTTATTTCATTACATTCAGACATGTAATATTTTACTGTTTCTGAGAAACATCAGATAAAAATAACATTCTCAAATCGATCCACAGAATGTGTATATGGAGTTCACCAGTCATCTAGTGCTGGCTCACTTCAGCCAGGAATAAAAAAATAATAAAATCAACAAATCATAGACATGTAGGCTGGAAGGGCTTGAAAGGTTATCTACTCTAGCCCCCTCCCTTGAGGCAGGTCCAAATATACCTAGACCATCCTTGACAGGGCTTGTCTAATCTGTTCTTAAAAACCTCCAATGATGGGAATTCCATAACTCCCTTGAAAGTCTGTTTCAATGTGTAACTAACTACACTTCTAGTTAGAAAGATTTTCCAAATAACAAATCAAAGTCTCCCTTGCTGCAGATTAAGCCTTCTTGTCCTGCTTTCAGTGGACATGCAGAATAATTGATCACTATCACCTTTATAACAGCCCTTAACATATTGGAAGACAATTAAGCGATCCACCTCCTCATTCTTCTTTTCTCAAAACTAAACATGCCCATTTTTTGTAATCTTTCCAGAGAGGTCAGGTTTTCTAAAACTTAAATCATTTTTGTTCCTCTCCTCTGGACTCTCTCCAATTTGTCTACATCTTAACGTGTGGCATACAAAACTGGACTCAATACTCCAACTGGGGCTTTACCTGTGACAAGTAGCAGAACAATATGACAGTTCTCTTAATACATCCCAGAATATTATCCTTTTCTGCAACTGCATCACATTATTGGCGCATATTCAATTTGTGATCCACTATAACCTCCATATCCTTTTCTGCAGTACTTCTGCCTACTTAGATATTCCCCATTTTGTATTTCTGGAACTGGTTTCCTTCCTAAGTGTAGTACTTTGCATTTGTCTTTATTGAATTTCAACGTGTTGATTTCAGATAAATTAGAGAATTGTTCAAGGTCACTTTGAATTCAAATCCTGTCCTTCAAAGTGCTAACAGCTCCTCTGGCAAATTTTATAAGTATCTCCCCACTCCTTCAAGTCATTTATGTAAGTGTTGAATAGTATACTCCCCACTCCTTCAAGTCATTTATGTAAGTGTTGAATAGTATTGGATCCAGGACAGACCTCTGCAGGATTCAATAAGATATGCCCAACTAATTTGAGACTGAACCATTGATAACTACTCTTTGATTATGGTTTCTCAAGCACTTGGGGGCCTACTTTATAGTAATTTCATATAGACCACATTTCCCTGGCTTGCTTTTGAGAATCATAGAAGTGTAAGGCTGGAAGAGACCTTGAGAGGTCATCTAGTCCAATCTAGATAATTCCTAACAGGTATTTATCTAACATATTTTCAGAAATCTTCAATGATGGAGATTCCATAGCCTCCAATTTCTTTCAGTGCTTAACTACCTTGACAGGAAGATTTTCCTAATGTCCAACCTAAACCTCCCTAGCTGCAATTCAAGCTCATTGTTTCTTTTCCTATCCTCAGATGTTAACTAGAACAATTTTTCTCCTTCCTCCTTGTAACAACTTTGTATGTACTTGAGAACTGTTCTCATGCCCCCCTTTCCCTCAGTCTTCTCTTCTCCAGACTAAACAAACCCAATGTTTTCAATCTTTCCTCATAGGTTGTGTTTCCTAGACCTTTAATCATTTTTCTTGTTCTCTGGACTTTCTCCAATTTGTCCACATCTTTTCAGAAATATGGTACCCAGAACTTGACACAATACTCCAGTTAGGCCTAATCAGTGCTGAGTAGAGTAGAAGAATTACCTCTTGTGTCTTGCTTACAACATTCCTGCTAATACATTGCAGAATGATGTTCACTTTTATTTGCAACAGTATTACACCGTTGACTCATATATACCTTGCAATTCACTATATCCCCCAGATTCCTTTCTGTAGCACTCCTTCCTAGGCATGTGTGTGCAACTATTGTTCCTTCCTAAGTGGAGTACTTTGTATTTTTCCTTATTGAATTCATCTTATTTACTATAGACCATTTCTCCTGTTTGTCCAGATCATTTTGAATTTTAATCCTATTCTCCAAAGCACTTGCAACCTGCCCAGTTTGGTATTGTCCACAAACTTTATAAGTGTGCTCTCGATGCCATTATCTAAATCATTGATGAAGATATTGAACAGAACTGGACCCAGAACTGATCCCTCCGGGACCCCACGCATTATGCCCTTCCATTTGACTATGGGGGCATTGTGATCATCTAGTCTGATTTCCTGTATAACACAGGCCAAGGAACTTCCCCGAAATAATTCCTACAGCATATATTTTAATAAAACAATGCCTATTAGCCAGGATGGCAGGGATCGTGTCCCTAGCTTCTGTTTTTCAGAATCTGGGAATGGGTGACACATTCCCTCTGGGACACCTGGCATTGGCCACTCTTGGAAGACAGGATACTGGGTGAGATAGACCTTTGGTCTGATCCAGTATGGCTGTTCTTATGTTCTCTCTACATCTATTAGAAATTCTCCTCTTTATGTATCCAAGGCCTTTATTAGGTCTTTTAGTCCTACCCTTGCTCTGTGAGCTTATCTTCAACTAATATCCCTGCCTCCAACCCCCAATCTTTTTCAGTCACTGCTTTTCAGAGTGATGCCCCCCACAATCTGTAAGTATGACCTACATTCTTGTTTCTAGATGTATATATTTGTATTTCACCATATTGAAATGCATATTGTTTACTTGAACCAAGCTTACTAAACAATCCTGATTGCTCTGTATCAGTGATCTTTCCCCTATGTTATTTACCACTCCCCCATTTTTGCATCGTCTGCAAACTTTATCAGTGATGGTTTTATGTTTTCTTCCAGGTCATTAATAACTATGTTCAATAGGGCTAAGAACTAATCCTTACAGGACCCCACTACAAATATACCTGCTCAGTGATGGTTCCCAAATTACAATTACATTTTGAAAACAATCAGTTAGATGGCTTTTACACAATTTTGTGTGTGCCATATTAATTTTATATTGTTTTAATTTTTAATCAAAATGTCATTTGATACCAAGTGAAATGCGTTAAAGAAGTCTAATAGTATGTTACATCAATGCTATTACTTGTATAAACTAACCTTGTAATTTCATCAAAGAAAGATATCAAATTAGTTTCACAGGATCTATTTTCCATAAACCCACGTTAATTGGCAGTAACTATATTACCTCCTTTAATACTTCATCAGCTGAGTCCCATATCAGCCACTCCATTATCCTGCTTGCATCCGACAAAGTGGGTATTAGCCCACGAAAGCTTATGCTTCAATACTTTAGTTAGTCTTTAAGGTGCCACAGGACTCTTTGTTACCTCTGCTATTCCAGACTAACACGGCTACCTCTCTGATTCCATTATCCTGATAAGGGTTGATGTGAGCCTGACAGGTCTATAATAACCTGGGTCATTCTGGTTTTTTTATATACTGGCACAACATTAACTTTTTTTCACTCACCTGGAACTTCCCCAGAGTTCCAAGACTTAGGCCCTGTCTTCACTACCACTTTAATTTGATTTTAACGACGTTAGGTCGAATTAAACGTGTACCTGTCTTCACATACATGCCCTTAACGTCGATGTAAAGGGCCCTCAAGATCGATTTTGGAACTCAACCCTGACGAGAGAAATAAGGCTAATCTCGACATTCCAAGCTCGACTGTGGGCTAGTGAAGACGGAACCCGACATTAATAGCCTCCAGAGGCTGTCCCACAATGCTCCATTCTGACCGCTCTGGACTGCCTCACTGCTCCACTGTGACCGCTCTGCACTGCACTCTGAACTCGCTGCTCTGGCCAGGTAGATAAGACCCGGGAACATTTGAATACCATTTCCTGTTTGGTCAGCGTGGCCAGCTCACCTGAACAGCTCAGTCGCCATTCAGAGCAATCAGCAGCACTAGCCGCCATGCAGAGCTCAGCATCACAAGACTCCATGCAGAGCTCATCTACCCTGGAGACCAGCCAGAGGAAAAGAGCTCCAGCATGGTCCACTCGAGAGGTGCTGGATCTCATCGCTATCTGGGGAGAGGAATCCGTGATGTTGGAACTCCGCAACAACAAACGGAATGCCAACACCTATGGAAGAGTCTCCAAGGCCATGCTAGAGAGGGGCCACAACAGAGACACCACACAGTGCCGCGTGAAAATTAAGGAGCTGAGGCAATCGTTCCAGAAAGCCAAAGAGGCAAACGGACGATCGGGGGGCGTGCCACGGACATGCAGGTTCTACAATGAACTAAATCAGATAATGGGGGGCGCCCCCACCACCATCGCGCCGGTCTGCGTGGACTCCGCAGATGGGATAATCGTCAGGGAGGAGACTGATTCCGAGGAGGATGAACATGAGGAAGAGGAACATCTCACGGAGCAGCAGGAGCCCAGCGGAGAACCCGTGTTCCCAGAGAGCCAGGAGCTGTTTATCACCCTGGAGCCAGCACCCTCCCAAACCTCCCAGGGGGGTAAGTGTTTCTTTTTTAAGGGATTACATGACGCGTGATTTTGTAAAGGAAGCATTTATTAATGAGTAATTTGCCCTAACGTCTTAGCGTGCTTTCATTGCTAGTCAATTTCTACTCAAAGAGTTTGTCAATATACTCCGGGATTGACCATAAGTCCTCCACGGACATTTCAAGTAAGGTATCCAGGAGGTAGCGATGAATCCAGCGCAGCAGATTTCTGGGGAGAGCCGCCTTATGTGGTCCCCCGTGATAGGAGACCATCCCACGCCACGAAAGTAGTAAGTTGTCTGGTATCATTGAGCAGGCTAGCATTGCGGCGTATGGACCAGGACTTTGCATGGAGTCAAGGAGCATGCGCTCTCTCTCTCTCCGAGAAATTCTCAGCAAAGTTATGTCACTCATGGTTGCCTGTTTGAGATACGGACTGCAATTAGTTGGGAGATAAAGATTCCCAGCTGCAAAGTACTCGTTTCTGCTGAGGGCCGACCAACCTTCCCCCCCCCCTCCTCCAGCCCGTAGCGGTAGCTAGCAGGGACTCTGAGCAATCTGCAAGCGGTTGCTGGAACCGCTTCAGATCCAACGCGTACCCAACCCCCCCCCCCCCCCCGCCAAGCCCGTAGCGGTAGCTACCAGGGACTCTGAGCAGTCTGCAAGCGGTTGCAAACCACCACCCCCCCCAAGCCCATAGCGGTAGCTAGCAGGGAATCTGAACAGTCTGCAAGCGGTCTGAAGAGCCCCCAAAAGACCTTAGCTAGCCCTTAGCGAGAGATTTTTTGGCCTTTGCTTTGCAGTTTGCGGGTCAGTGGGCGCCATGCGGTGGGGGGAAGGGGATGGGGCTACTCTACAATATGCAAGTGCCACTTCTAACTTACCATGGCCGGCTGCACGGTGATTTCAGAAGCCGTGTTGGGCTGAGGCACGCATATGTGTCTGAGATGCTCTGACTTTTCTGTCAGCTATTCAGTCACTTTTAGGTGTAGAACATGACCTTGTACAGAAATCATATCAGACCTCTGAATACTGAGGTTGCAAACGGCATAGTACTCCCATTGTGTACCGTCCGAGACTGCATCTGCCTCCTAAACTTGAATGTATCTGTCTCATAACTTTCAAACTTTCTTTTCCCACATTCGCCCACAGATGAACAATTATCTCAGAATCCCCCGTCCTGCTCCTTCTCCCGCCGTGCATCGCAGATAAGAAAGCGTAAAAAGAAAACGCGAACGCGCGATGATATGTTCACTGAACTCGTGGAGAACTCGCGCGTTGAGGCAGCCCACCAGACAGAGTGGAGGGAAAGAATGATACAGGCAAGGAATCGAGAGAGGCAGGAATCGAGAGCCGCTGCAGAAAAGAGGGAAGAGCGCGAAGAAAGACGCATGGATGCTTTGCTCCGCATAATGGAGGACCAGAGCGACATGCTGCGATCTCTGGTGGAGCTGCAGCATGCCCAAAGACCACCTCTGCAGCCCCTGTGTAACCACCTCCCCCCCTCCCCAACTCCCATAGCTTCCCCACCCAGACGCGGGGTGAGAACATGGGGGGGCAAGCTCCGTGGGCCGCTCCACTCGACCCCACAAGCCAGCAGAAGCAGCAGCAGCAGCAGCAGCAGGCTGACGTTCTCAGAAAAGTTTTAAAAGCTGCTGTGTCTTGCCCACCCCTCCTCTATCCCCTTCCCACCCCCCCCACCCCTGTCCGCTCCTCCCCCACTGCGACTGCCGGTCTCCCTCCAGGATACCAGGACAGTGATCCCCTGTATTTGTATTTCCGATGCACCAATAAAGGAACCATGATTTTTCAAACAGTGTTTTTATTTCCTCTGCAAGCATGGGGAGGGGGGAGGGAAAGCATGGGGAGGGGGGAGGGAAAGAGGGTTCAAGGGCAGCAGGCTTAGAGCACAGCAAGGGAGCAGATTCTCAAACGCCATCTCGGCCACTCATAAAACTGTCTTTCAAGGCGTCCCTGAGGCGCAGGGCCTCACGGTGTGCTCTTCTACTTTCCCTGCTGTTTGGCTGCTCATAAGTAGCAGAAAGTAAATTTGCCTCTGCCTCCCAGCCCGCCATAAACGTTTCCCCCTTGCTCTCACAGATATTGTGGAGCACAGAGCAAGCAGCAATAACAATGGGGATATTTCTCTCGCTGATGTCTGAGCGAATCAGTAAGGAACGCCATCTCCCCTTCAGACGGCCAAATGCACACTCTACGGCCATTCTGCACTTGCTCAGCCTGTAGTTGAACAGCTCCTGACCCCTGTCCAGGGCTCCTGTGTAGGGCTTCATAAGCCAGGGCATTAGGGGGTAGGCTGGGTCCCCAATGATAACGATCGGCATTTCGACCCCCCCCCCACGGAAATTTTCTGGTCGGGGAAGAAAGTGCCTTGCTGCAGCTGCCGAAAAATCCGAGAGTTCCTGAACACTCGAGCGTCATGAAACTTTCCCGGCCACCCCACGTACAGGTCGGTGAAACGTCCCTTGTGGTCAACCACTGCTTGCATGACCATTGAGTAATATCCCTTCCGGTTTCTGTACTCGGCGGCCTCGTGGTCCGGTGCCAGGATTGGGATATGAGTCCCATCTATAGCCCCACCACAGTTAGGGAATCCCATGGCGGCAAAGCCATCTATTGTGGCTTGCAGGTTTCCGAGGTTTATAACCCGGTGTAGCAGCCGCTCGACGATTGCCCTGCTTACTTGCATCACAGCAAAGCCCACTGTAGACCGACCCACCCCAAACTGATTCGCCACTGACCGGTAGCTGTCTGGCGTTGCAAGCTTCCAGAGGGCTATCGCCACTCGCTTCTCCACTGTAAGGGCTGCTCTCATTTTGGTATTCCTGCGCCGGAGGGCCGGGGACAGCAAGTCACAAAGTTCCATGAAGGTGCCCTTTCGCATGCGGAAGTTTCTGAGCCACTGGGAGTCATCCCAGACCTGCAGCACTATGCGGTCCCACCAGTCCGTGCTTGTTTCCCTGGCCCAGAATCGGCGTTCGATGGCATGAGCCTGCCCCATTGCCACCAAATTTGACAGATTGTCAGTTGCCCTACTTCCAAAAACGGCAGTGTCCACGTTGTCCCCGCTGTGCACGTCCTTGTCCATCTCCTCCTCACTGTCGTCGGGTTCCAGAAAGCGCAGTTCTCCCCGGATCGCATTCCTCCTCTGCAGACGGTGCAGCATGAACTCCGCAACCGTGATCAAGGTCCTCACAACGGCCATTACTGCAGCCGTGGTGTCAGCGGGCTCCATGCTTGCAATGCTATGGCGTTAGCACGGCGCGGAGAAAGGGCGCGAATTATGGGATGCCTACCTACAGTGCACCGCTCGTAATGGGGGTGGGCGGCGCGGAAAAAGGGCGCGAAATTTGGAAATGCCTACCCATAGTGCAGCACTCGAAATGGTGCCTGCTGGGGGATCAGGGAACTGTGGAATAGGTACCCAGAGTGCAACGCTCGTCATATCGACGTTTGCAAACGTTTTGCGGACAGACACTGTCGACTTGCTGTGCTTAGCTGTGCCTAGTGAAGACACACAAAATCGACTGTATACAGTCGCGTTCACAACATCGAAATAAAGGAAATCGAACTACTGCTGTAGTGAAGACATACCCTTATTGAAAAATCAGTATTAATGGAACAGCAAGCTCCTCAGCCAGCTCTGTAAAAACTCTTTGATACAAGTTGCCTGGACCTGCTGATTTTAAAATGTCTGACTTTAGTAGCTGTTATTTAAGAGCCTCCTGAGGTATTAGTGGAATAGAAAGAGTGATATCACATCATCCTCTTTTCCACAAATATAGGCTAGAAATAAGCATTAAATGCTTCTCAATTTTTGAGATTTCTACTATTTCCATCCAGTAACAGATCAATACCATTGTTACGATTCCTTCCCCCCTCCCAAATATACTTTAAAAACCCTTCTTCTTATTCTCCTTAACTCTGCTGGCTCTAGATTGCTCCATGTGTCTCTTCCTTTATCAATTTTCTACAACTCTTAGCTTCTGATCTAAGATCACTACCATCTATTTCCCCTTTTCTTCCATTTGTGTATTTTTCCTCTCTCTTTCTCTCATACTCATATATATTACTTCTCTAAATCAGGCCACCTTTTTTTAAAACCAACATGGCCTTCTTTCTAGACTGTGGCTTTTGGAACAACTAGCTAAGTGTTCTTAAACAATTCCCAATTATCATTCACATATTTCTTACTAAATTCTTCTTCCCAGATGATATGGCTCTTGATTGTTTTAACTTTTTGTGAAACTAGCTCTTTTAAAGCACCAAGTACATGTTTCATAGGTATGGATTTCATTCTATTTGCACATTATAAATGTGTTCAGGCTATGATCACTTGGTACATAATTTACCATTAATTTTTAGTTCTGTGATCATTTCTTCTTTATTTCTTCTTCCCTGTGTTGGCTGCAACCCTTTTTGAGCTAGGAAATTTTTTAGCACGAGATCTCCAGCGGTTGTCACTCAAACTGAATTCCCCCACGATCATGCAGCTTTTCTCTTATACATTATAGCGGTGGCTCTCAAACTTTTTGTTGCGGCGGCCCTTTTCCTCTTCCCTGAGGGCCTCCACGACCCATGTGTGTCCGCCAAAATGCCACTGAATAGAACGCTTCCGCTTTTGGCAGCATTTTGGCAGATGTGCTGTGCGCTTCAGAGTGTCCACCAAAAAGCCGCCAAAACCGGAATCATTCACTATGGTGGTTTTTCGGAGCACTCTTTGAAGCACACAGCATGTCAACTGAAAGCCACCGAAATGCCGCCGAAAGCAGGGAGCTTGTGACCCCCCCGGAATTACCCGGCAACCCCTGGGGGGTCACAATCCCCACTTTAAGAACTGCTGCATTATAGTTACATGCATAATGAGCTTGTCATCCTGTTTCCTATTGTGATGTGGTGGTCTGTGCTAGACACCAACTAATACTCCATCTTGTGTGTTTACCTTTCAGGACATTGATCCATAAGCATTCAAAATCATTTTCGTCTGAGTTATCATTTTTGACATAGAGTGCCACTCACTTCTCAATCCTTCCTAAATAGGTTATAACTATTATTTTAACATTCCAGTCACGGGAATCATCCCACCAGATTTCATTAATACCAACTAGACTGAATGTATGCTCATAATTGAGCAATTCCAAATTTCTCTTGATTGTTACTCAGTCTCTGAGCATTGATGTACAGGAAATTAAAGATTTTTTTTCTCTTCCTGTACTTTTGGTTCTTAATTTTGTGCCAGAGGACTCATAAATTCCCACTTTTTGCCCTCCCCCTTTGTAATTACTTTAACGCCCTCCTGACTACTGTAGCCATTCTGTCTCTGGCTTGTGTTCCTTCTCCCCTGTTAATATTAATTGTAAATATTAATTGTGTTAAGTATCTAGTCACAGTTAACTTTTTTAATGAAGAAAAATAAATAATGAAGACTGAAGCAAAATAGACAAACACCTCACCTCAGCTTTCTTGGTACTCTTCGTTATTAGCTCTTCTTCCCTGATAAGTAGAGAACCTATATGTGACACTGAACCCCATATTCTTCATAATGATATTATTATCATAGTGACATTATGGAATTTTGTACAAGAAAGGTCATGTAAGATGTCATTGGAAAAGTTATGATTTACTGAATATGATTATTCTATTTGTATGCATGTATCATAGGGATAGCTCAGTGGTTTGAGCATTGGCCTGCTAAACCCAGTGTTGTGAGCTTAATCCTTGAGGGGGCCATTTAGGGATCTGGGGCAAAAAATCTGTCAGAGGACAGTACTTGGTCCTGCCTAGTGAAGGCAGGGAACTGGACCTTTCAAAGTCCTTCCAGTTCTATGAGATAGGTATATCTCCATTTATATATTTATTTATCATTTTGTTATGAAGTGATGAATATTGACTACTGATCTCTATTTCAAATGGGCTTCCTCTGGAAAACACCCACAGCCAGCCTTTCAGGTACAACAGTGTGGAAGCCAGACAGTGCTAATGGCTCATCAACAAAGACAAGGGGCTGTGGAATAGCTTAATATTCCTGAGAATGCTCCAGACAACCTGTAAGTAATGGCTGATATGACTCAGCAAAGTATGCAAGGGCATATGACCAAGCTACAGGAGTCCGGAATTCATTTTGGAATGTCAGTATTTTTCCACAAATTGGTCTGGGAACCAACTTTAAAACAAAGAGTTCCCGCCATATGCTAAAGCTCTATAAGGCAGGGAATGTTCCTCACTCCACCACAACTGACTACCTAAGAGAAGCTCTTAAGCAAAAGGAGTTGGAGTAGGGGGTGGGAATCCAAGCTGTAAAGCAAACACAGCCTTTCCCTTAATCTGTAGCCTGCTTTTATCATCAATCAGGGTGAGAATTTGCTAATTCATATCCTGTCTTTCTAGTATTTTAGGCTTAGTTTTTGTTTTAGTTATTTACTAGGTAATCTGTTTGCTATCCCTTAAAATCTATCTTTTTGTAATTAATAAATATATTTATTTTAATCTAAACCAGTAAATTTGGAGTGAAGTGCTTGGGAATCTTAGCTCAAGGGGGGCTGTTGCCTTTCCTCTCCACATTGAAAGGAGGGGTGAACTTTATGCACTTACACTGTACAGTTCTCTATGCAGCACAAGACAGTATAATTTTGGGTTTATACTCCAGTGCGGGAGATGTGCCTGGGGAGCTGAGGGTTGTCTTGCTGTGGCTTCTCTGTTGGTTCATGCAGTGGCTGGTCAGAGAGCCTGCATGTAACTGCCACTGGGTGTGTCCCTACCTGTGTGAAAGTTGGTGGAAGTGTAGGACCAGGAGCAGGTTTGCAGCTTGTGATAGCAGCACAGAGTGAGAGGGAAACCAGGCTGGTGAGGCAGAGGGCTCAGTGATACCCCAGTTCCGGGTGGCTCCTTGGTGGGAACCCATCACACTATATTTTCCTTTATCTTTCTCTTGCTTCTAATGAATTTACAGAACCTCTTCTTATTGCCCTTTATGCCCCTTGCTAGGTGTAACTTATTTTGTGCTTTTACCTTTCTGCATTTGTCCCTACATGCTTGTGCTATTCTTTTGAATTCATCCTAAGAAATCTGTCCATGTTTCTACTTTTTGAAGGATTCCTTTCTGATTTCATATGTCATTAAATGGGTGACTAAAATTAGTCTCATTGGGACCAATTGTCATATACACTACTGGCTTATCTACATTTGAATGTTAATTCAGATTCAGGTACAGTGTGAATTTAAAACACAATAGCTAATCCTGAATAACCCTTTTTTTCTAGAATAATTGTTTCCACACAAAGCGTTATTCAGGGATAGTGTTACCATAATAGCTATTCCTAAATCGACAGTACAGAGTAGCTTCATACTGCCAGATTGAAGTATGTGGACCTTTCTACAAAAGACAATCTGTCCCATTGACTTTAATAGAAGCTGCTGGGTACTCAGCATTTCTGAAAATCGGGCCATTTGTTTAGATGCCTAAATATAGATTTAAGAGCTTAATTGTAGGCATCTGTTTTATAATTTTTTGGCATACAATACTTTCCTGATATCATTTTTCCATATAAGCAATTGCTGTATTTACCACTGGGATGCTATTCAATTGCAGTCAGGAGGGAAGTGGTTTGTGCAATTATGAATATGAGGTTCACAAGCAAATGTTTCTATTAATATGTGGTCCATGCTATGAAAAATTTGAGGACCTCTTACCTACAAGCTGGAATATAATAATAAAGGTGATAGGGCAAATAAACAGGAGCAAGGCCACGGGGGACCTTGCTGATTAATATAGTACCGGGGTTCTCAAACTTCATTGCACCACAACCCCTGTCTGACAACAAAAATTACTACACAACTCCAGGAGGGGGGACTGAAGTCTGAGCCCACCTGAACCCCACCATCCGGGGGGGAGGGGGGGGGAAGCCAAAGCCCAAGGGCTTCAATCCTGGGTGGGGGCCTGAAAACTGAGCCTCTTGCTTAGGGCCAAAGTTGAAGGCTGAGACCCACCACTCAGGGCTGAAGCCCTTAGGCTTGGGTCTCAGGTGGTGGGGCTCGGGCTTGGGCCTCAAGCACCAGCAAGTCTAAGACCAGCCCTGGTGACCCCATTAAAACGGGGTCATGACCCTCTTTGGGATCCCGACCCACATTTTGAGCACCACTGATATAGAAAGTTTATAGAGAGCCATTTAAGTGAATGAAGATGAATGAGGATGAGCTTATGTGTTCATAACCGTTTGACCTGATTGACCTAGCTATACTTTTCTTAAATCCATAATTTGTGAGACCAAATAATAAAGAATTATGAAAACCAATTCATCAGAAAAAGGCTGAAGAAACATGTAAATATTATTGATGGACAAAAATATAAGGTATTGTGGGGATAGGTGCTGTAGTGAGCGGAAGATTAATGTTATGGAAATCGTTAGGGGGCGCAGTTATGCTTCTACGTCGTCTCCAAGGTAACGCATAATTAAGGTTATCAGCCTGGGAATGGCCTTGTTTTCCTGGTTATCTCGTGTGTGTGTCTGAGAAGAGTTTCCCAGCTGTGTGAGCTGTTTACTTGGTCTGTGTGAAACTCGGCTTGTGTGAAACCAGACAGGTAAACTGAGGCAGGATTGCAAAACATGTGATTAGTTATTCATGAGCTATGCATGAGATGCAAATGAGCATGAGTATTTCTGTGTCCGTGTGCCCTTGTGTGTTGGGCTTCTTCCCTGGGCAGTGCTCCGCTGTGCCAGGTCTCCTATCTGCGGCCGCGCTGACTGGGGCCCCCAGCGCCAGATGGCCACCTTCAATAAACTCACTACTTTCCATCTAGCCACTGTGTGTGAGCCTCATTTCTACGGGACACTTAAGGTACCCTGCAACAAGTGCTATAGAAAAAAATAAGATTGTCAGTCTGTTTGTGTGTCTCAGGGAGATCTAAGGATATCTCCATTCACTGGGTCAGCTGTGATGTAAAAGGAAGATATAACTAACTCCCAAATTTTTGACACTAGATTCAATAGTGTCCAGCCTACCTGTGACAGGCTCCACAGAAGGGGCTAAGACAACCTAGGTCTACTTGAGGATATTTAACTGCCTACGTAGCCGGACAGCAGATAATTACGTAAGGAATCCCATAGCCTAATCAAAGGCTTAGGAGAGTTCACTGGAAATACTTCTGGGCAGGAAAGAAGCTCCAGAGGATGGGAGCTCCCAGGGAGGCCTGTGAAATACCCTGAGCAAACAGAGGAAAGACTGCAGAAGTCTTCTGGCAGTGGAAAAGCCTGAGGCCTTACAGAAAAAGGAGCTGCTGCTGGAAACTAGAGACTTTGGTTTGGGGATTTTTTGGTTTTATCTGGGCTCTCAGCTGAGAGTCTCTAAATCACTGAACAAATGCTTCCTTCTCAAGGCTGTATTAAAGAGAGATATACTGCTTTGCAATGCAGCTTCTCCTTGACTGGTCTTGAGAGGACAAGAGTGTGCAGGCCATAGCAGTGCCAAAACTTCACTGTTATGGGATCTTGGGAGGAGACAGTGCCCTTTTCCCATGGTGGAGTTGGGCACCTTGCTGCCATTTTTGTCTTTTTTAAAAAAATATTTTTTAATGGTGAAAGAGGCTGTAAGAGTGGGTACCCCAGTCTCTGTGCTCTTGAGTACAGAGAAAGGGACTGTTTTATGCCAGACTGAATAACTCTAAGCTGCTTTTCAGCCAAGTTAATTCTCTACACCCCAAGACTCCCCCCTTTTACCAGCTGCGAACTTGGGGAACCACGGCTGCCACCATCTGAGTAGATATCCAAGGCCCTGGATTGGGGTACTCAGACTCCCCCAAACCCTAACTTTGTTCCCCTCCCTGAGAGCCAGAGTCAGACACCTGGAGGCTGTGTCACCTCCCCCCTCCTCTCTTCTCGTTGAAGAGAGAGAGACAGATGCCGTTCCTCAGCTTATACCCTGAGCTGATCCATTTACCTACCTCCCCTCCCCCCCCCCTCTTCCCAGCCTGGAAGCAAAGGAAACCTTAAGGGAAGTAAACCAAACGTTTTATAACTAAAAGATTTAATAAAGAAAAGAGTATAGAACATAGGCACAGTACAGCTTACAATTTAGAGTTCTCTAACTTCTCACCTGAAATGGACAGAGACACCCCAAATAGGCACAGGCTTAAGAAGTCAAAAGATCACTTACAGTCAGTTAAGTAGGAATATAAGAAGGAAAGTTGAGTCATCTCCACAGCTAGAAATGGGCTCCTGGACCCTTGCCCATGTTGCATGGTAAGCCCAAACGAAACGAAACTCTAAACTCCTTCCTTCCCTCATGGCAGGGAAGCTCTTACGTCACTTTTTCTCAGGTAACATTAACCCTCTCCAGCACTTTACACTTATGACAGAGGCACTTCAAAATAACAACTCTACAAAATATTGGCATGAATTAAGGAGTAGAAATAGTTGAAAACCTTTCATTTGAATGATTTTTCAATGAATACTGAGTCTTCAACTAAAAAAGTTCTTCAAAAAGTATTGGCTTTCCATAGAAAATGTAGATTTGTTGAAAAACCAAATGCATAAAAACCAAATATTTTGGCCAAAAACATAAGTATTTTGGTCTGGATATATTGCCATGCTGGCTTTTGATAGTGGTAGTTTTGCTGCCTAATTCTCCCATTTTCTTTTATAAGCCAGGTTCCCTGGTCATAGACTCATATACTTTAAGGTCAGAAGGGACCACTATGAGCATCTAGTCTTACCACCTGCAACGCAGGCCACCGAATTTTACCCACCCATTCCAGTCTTATCTATTCCATCACTTTTTATTTCTTTACAGTCTACCTCATCGTTTATATATAATGCTACTCCACCACCTTTACCTTTGTTTCGGTCTTTCCTAAATGGGACATATTCTTCAATACCTGTACTCAGTCATGACTACTATTCCACCATGTTTCTGTTATCTCTATAATATCTGGTTTTACTTCTGCACCAGTAGTTCTTGTTCCTCCATTTTGTTACCTGGGCTCCTTGCATTGGTGTATAAACATCTTAATTTTTGCTGTTTGCTCTCAGTCACATTCTTTACCCGATTTGGCATGGACATTCTACCACTGGTATGACCTATTAGGCTGGTGTCCACGCTGCCCTTCCTCCTTATGTCCTTTTCCCTACCCATGGCTATATCCTCTCTCACTTTCTCTTTCCTCTCTCTGTTAAAATCCGGCGTGGAGATTACCTGAACATCTCGCAACCATCTCCCGCAATCTCCCAACCATCTCCATGATGCACCACAGCTGGGCATTTCCATGATGCAATTGCCTTCCCTCTCCATAAAGAGAGATCATGTTGCATCATTGGAGATGTAATCAGACAAGGTAATTACTCCTAGGGGGAGAATTAGACACCTGAAGTACAACTCCCATGCTTCATAATTATTTTGCCAAAAAGTTGAAGTGCGCTTTGCTTATATTTAAGTTTTACATGGGGCAAAAAAACAAAACAAAACATTTTTTCTACCAGTTCTAGTTAGAAGTATGTTTTAAGACTGATATTGTTAGTGATGCAGATGCCTAAGTCTGAACAGTATTTTTTTAAATTTATATATTTAAGTCCATATTTTGATTGTAGTACCATCAACATTTTTCATCAGACCCAGATGGTACAGTCTCATTTTACTCAGTAATGTCATTCACACTAGGGCTTGGATGAGGACTAATTGGCTAAAGCTCAATTCTGACAAAATGGAGGTGATTCTGTTTGGCTAGGGAAATCATCTGGATGACAACATTCAAAATCTAGGGTTCTGATTTGACATTCAGCTATCTAAATAGTATCAGCAGCCAAGTGTGCTGTTTTTTTTAATCTATTCTTGGCAAAGAGGATGCAGCTTCCCTCTTGGAGATTCAGAGTGGGGTGAATAATACACAATTATCCATACATATTTTAATGAACAGACATGGAGACTTTATTTTGCTACTATTCATGAAATCATTTTGTTCAGTATTTGAAAGTGCTTGGAAAATCACTGTTGAATTTGTGAAAATGTCCATGAACTCCAAAGGCTACATGAACTTTAGCACAAATCATTATATTTTGGGGAAACTCACTGGGATTGCAGTCATTCTTAATCATTTCTTCCATTTAAAAAGTTTGTCATCCAGTCAGGAAGCAGAAAAAATATCATGTAATTTAAGTGACCAATCACATACCATGAATAATGAATAAAAAATAGAGACGTCAAAGTTCACTCAATCTTTTTTATGAATAATGATTACATTAATAGATTTAATGATAGGTTCACAAATTATTGGCAAAAATAAAATGTAACTGCACAATTGATAATTTATTTGTGGGTTAGCTACTGGTTATCTCAAAAACTACTTCTGTACTTTGGTTCCAATCTGGTGTTTTGAGATCAGATGAGATGCTTAAGCAACTACCTATGAGATTTAAGAATCTGGGGGCTGGATGCAGGGTGCTCTGAGGGAGGAGTCTATTGCCTGAAATTGCTTCCAAAATAGTCTGAAACCCTTAGTTTCTCTTCAAGGCCTATGAGGAAAGAGGCTGGTGGGACTTGTATTTTAGGTAAGTTATTGAGTCCTTTAATGATTTTTTATCCATTCTGTTTACTAATATATGTGGTTCTAAATTATACTTCTGCATAGACACAAAATAGGAACCTCTCAAAACCTTTAGGTTGAATATCAGGCAAATCTTCCTGACAAAATGTATTAAACTCCGGGATAGTCTTTCAAGAGGGTGATGGAAGTCCCATTACTTAGGACTTTGAAAATCATATGGCACAAAACAAAATACTATCAAATACATTGTAGGGACATTATCAGTTCACTATCTAATGGGGTGTTTACACTTCTAACATCTAAAGTTCTAGGAATTTGTAAACTTTCAGGTCAGAATTTTTGCAGAATTAGAAGCAAAATCTCTACAAATCTTTTCTATCCAAGCTAATATTGTGGGGACTGCTGTTTTCTCTTTGGATGTAATTGAAAAACTATTGTGGCAGGGTGGGCCTGACCCAGCCTGCCGCCCCTTTAAGAGGGAGAAAAGCCCTCTGCAAACCTCCCTTGCAGAAAGCCTAATCAGCCACCTGGGCTTCAGAGCAATCAGCCTGGATGGGTTGCACCTGGCAGCCTCCTCAGGGGGATAAAAGCCTGCCAGGCAGGAAGCCCAGGGTGGTGGTGGTATGGTAGTGTGGAGGAGTGAGAGAGAGAGAGAGAGAAAGATACAGAGCTGAAATAGAGCTGAGGCTAGAGGCCTGACAAGGCTGAACTATATAGAGTTGTGTAGAGCTGTAAGCTGTAGAGCTGTGTTAGACCTGTAAGCTATAGAGCTGTGTATAAAGCTGTGTACGTTGGTGGTGGAGCCTTGCACTGTGAAATAAAGAGCACTGTTGGAGCCAAAGAAGAGTTTCCTGCCTGTATTTGAAGAGGGGTGAGAAGGCGATCTGTCTCACTATTTAAATGTTTCCATGCTTTCTCTCTATGAACACTACAGCTAAACCTAGTGGACAGAAGGCTGAAGATCATTAAATAGACTACACTGAGAAAGACTGAGAATATTTCTTCCCCATCTTGAATCAATTTTAAATTAAACTTCACTAACGACATCAGACTGTGCCTTTCACCTGGGTTGTTCTAATATGCACTTGGTCATGACTATGAATCATATGGACTATGACAACAGTAAATGTAATACATGGAAAACCAGAATCAGTACATGCTATTAAACAACCAAAAACGTAGAGCAAGATAGACAAAGTTCAAAAATATCCTCAGAGTTGCCAAAAACTAATTAACAGAATAAATTGCTGTTATTCTCTTCCCATTGGATTAACTAAAACATTTAAAGCAACATGATACTGCATATCTAATCTTAACTTAGCCTTTTGCTACTTTATTTATGTCTAAACTTTAAAAATGTAAAGCATTAGGACAGAGTAGCATGTGAATTCCCATCGTCTTGAGTTGCCATTTTAATTAGGTGGAAAACAGAAAGTAACCTAATTAAGATATTTTAATGAATAGGGAAACAAATGTTCTTGAATCCCAGAGTCACTGAAAGCAGATTCAGTATAAGTAAAGTTCCTGGTACAGATCATGAACCAAATTCAATGGTGGTACTACAGTGGATGAATAACTGATTTTCTGTTCACTATCAATTTTAAAAACTCAGCAAAACTTCAATTTTTTAAGGCCTACCCGTGACCCCCAGCCCAGGGGAACAAAAGGTCCGGCCTGGTCAGAGGAACGGGAGGCCCCAGGCCCACAGAGACCTGTAGGGGAAACTGAGGCACAAGGGGACCCGCCGGCAGGTGGGGTGGAGACCTACCCCCAGCCTGAGGTACGAGGAGCCCCAGACCCCAAGGGAATGCAGGGGAAAATTGGGCACCAGTGAGCAGGCTAGAGGGTAGGACAATCCCTGAGCCCCAAGCAGCAGTGCAAGAGGCGGTGGGGGCCCTGCCCCCTGCGACTGGTGTGATGACCTGTGAGCTGAGGCAGAGTTAGGGGCCCACCACTCCCCGAACAGTGCTCCTTTTGTGGGAAAGGGATGGCGGGACCCGCCGTGGTGGAAAGGGGGGAGTGCCTACCCAGGAGTGGGGGGTTGCCACCCGAAAAGCCTCTCTCGGGAAGGCGACAGAAGGGGAGGGGGAAAAGGGCCCGGGGCAGCCCGGTATCGCCGGGCTTAAGGGGGGAGACGTGTAACAGGGTGCTGGCAAGAAAGTGCTGAGCCAGCCCCTGTTCCCTCTGGTAGCTTGGCTAGCAAAGGCTCTGCTAGCAGTTCCCCCAGCTGAGGGAGTTAATTAGCTAGCAGGGTGTGGCCCCGGAGTGAGTGGGGCTGAGTGAACCACCTGGGAGCCTTCCTGGCCAGAGTATAAAGCTGGCAGGAAGGAAGTCACAGGGGGAGGGAGGGAAAGAAAGTGAACAGGGCAGAATAGAGTGTGGCTGTTCATAGCTGGCTGTGAGAGTTAGCTGTCCCGCTAGGCAGCCAAGCCAGGGGCATAGTCTGTACAGCACTGTAAATAGGTGGTGGTGGGTGTGCACTGGGGAATAAAAGGACACTGCTGCTTGCACCAAGGGGCTCCTGGCTCATTTTTGAAGTGAGCGGGCAAAGGCATGCTTACACCAGCTCACATAGAAGTACTTGCACTAGTTCTGCTTGAGTTAGCACGCTAAAAATAGCAGAGTAGCTGGTGTCGCTTGGGCTGTGGCTTGGGGTAGCTACTTGTGTATGAACCTAGAGGGAATGTACTCAGGCAACTAGCCCAAGCTCCTGTCTGCACTACCATGGCCACACTGCTATTTTTAGCACACTAGCGCAGCTCTACTGTGCTTCAGTCCCTCTCTCATCTGCTCTCTGCTCCCATATTTCCCCAAATCCCCAGAATATAGATTGGTCATGAATAAACTGAATGTGTTGCCCTTGAGAGCACAGTGAAAGGCCTAAAAGGGAGTTCTGAAGGTGAGGGATCCTCATGAAGAACATACTGCCTGCTGCTTCCTCTGAGGTATTACAAGAAAGCTCCAACTCAAGTACCCCCATTGACTGCAGCTGTGGCAGTACAGTAGAGGCACAAAGTGGCCTTCAAGCAACCAGGACCCAGACCAGATCATCTAGACTAGAAGCCAGATCCAAAGGTTATTTAACTTTCTTCCAGCTCTGAAGAATGACTTTATTTACTCACTTCTGTCCCATGAAACTACAGTAAACCCTCGATTTAACGGACCCCGATTTAACGGACTTCGGATGCAACGGACAAAATTTCCGATGCATCCGAAATCCGTTATTCGGGAGCCGCCGGCTCCCGCCCCAGGGAGCCGGGCAGGAGCTGTCAACCCGGCCGCCCGGCTCCCCAGAGAGGGGAGCCGGGCGGGCGGGCTGACAGCTCCCGCCCGGCTCCCCGCAGAGGGGAGCTGGGCGGCCGAGTTGACAGGTGGGGGGGGGGGGAGCCGGCGCGGGGCTGCTTGGGCGATGGGCTCAGCTGCCTGGTCAATTTCAGGTGAAATTGACTAGGCAGCTGAGCCCATCGCCCAAGCAGCCCCGCGCCAGCTCCCCCCCCCCTCGGGCGGGAGGGGGGGAGTCTGGCGGGGGGGCTGTTCAGGCGGGCGGGGGGGGGGTTTCACAAATCCCGTTGGGCTCCCCGCTGCGGGGAGCCGGGCGGGGGGGGGGTGACAGTTCCCGCCCGGCTCCCCGCTGCAGGGAGCCGGGCGGGAACTGTCAACCACCCCGCCCGGGGGGTAAAACCTCTGTATAACTGACTAACGGACTAATTGGGGCGAGGGGGTGTCCGTTAAAGCCAAAAGTCCTGTTATTTAATGATTTTAAAATATTATTAAATAACGGACTTTTGGCTTTAACGGACACCCCCTCGCCCGAATTAGTCCGTTAAATCGAGGTTTCACTGTATCTTAATACCAAGTGCCACAGTTGAAACCTCTCCAGCTCCTCTCAAAAGTGATGCTGGACATACATGGATTAAAATGAATTTTGAAGTGCTTAACATTTGTAACATGTATGAGAGTGTGTTACTGTCCTCCAGAATCTAACAAAGCAATGGCTTTTTCATTTAATATTTAACTGTATACCAGAACAGATAATATAATTTATTCATCTTCAGTTTTAGACTGTTTAAGCAAATTATAAAATAAAATATGTCTTAATTTCTTTGTGCTATTTCTTGTGAAAGGAAGAAATCCTATCTGCAGGCACAAATTCTCTGATAAATGTATAAACATTTTCATTTATTCTCTATGATGCCAGTCCAGCAAAGCACTTCAGCATGTGTTTTACTTTAAGCATATGAGTAGGCTTCCTGCAATCCATGGGGCTACCTACATGATTTAAGTTAATCACATACTTAAGTGCTTAGCTGGATCAGTTCTTATCTGGCATTGATCCTGCAACTAGTTCAATGTGGGCAAATCCCCGCTCTCACATGGAGACTCTGTGTAATTATTAGGGATCAGAGTAACTCTTCAACAAATGAATAGACAATTTTTGTATTCTGACTATCAGGGACATCATTTCAAAAAAAATGTGGGTGCAGGGGTTGTGTTAGAAGATAGAGTGCATTGTACTATGTCCTGAGAAGTCAGGGGGGCAGAGGGCGAACAAGGGGAAGACATGAAAAGTTGGTAGGCATGAAAGGGAACTGTCCCCCTTACTCCACAGCCAATTATGTTCCAGCTGACTACTACTGAACATTTATTTAATATTTAGTGTCCGCTGAACAGTTAAAATCTAGTCAGCTGGCTTTTCAAAAAGCAAACATCCATGTGTAGTTTTGACCAGCCAAAAAGATTGCTAATCCAAAGAAGACAATAGCAGGATTGTGTCCAGGGGTGCACTAGATATTGTTCCACATTTAAATAACTCAAGATGCTGTTTTAAAATATTTAGATATACTCTCCCAAAGTTGTCCAGAAACCATCATCTTGCATTTCATTTAGAACCCCTCACTGCTTTTATTAAAAATAAAGCTTTCTAACTATGCACTCAGATTTCTAAATCTCCATATTTTTATATAGGATTATCTTACAAATAGAGTGCCTGTAAGCAATCACTTTTAAAAGTTTCCAAGACTTCAATAGGAAGGAAATACTCACTATTGGAAAATTATGATCTATTGTACTCAGAAGAACAAAATTATTTTAAAGCTTGTATAACTTCTTGGAGTTTTGGCAAAATGCAACTATGTTTATTTCATTTATGCTTGCTTCTCAGTCCCAAAATATGCTGTAGTTACACCACAAACGTCACAATAAATTGTTACCAATCCAAATAAATCTGTTTATGTCAAACTATAAGTTGTGAGCATCACACTGTACTGTGTATCTTAAACCCAGAAACATATTAATGTATAAAAATATTGGAGTAATTTTCTTCATTGCCAACCCTAATTGGTCCCTATTGGCATTACTATCAGTCTTTCTTTCTATAACTCTAGCTCTATTTCTCAAACATCTTCAGTCACGCTCATTAGAAGTCTGTTATGCTGCAAAGAGCTGAAGCTCATGGCTGCCATTTCAGTCTGAGGAAGAAATATTATTAAAAGTTAAAGGACTACTGCAAATACAAAGGTCAAAGAGTTATAGTGTTTTGAGTATTTTCTTAGATGACTGAAAACCATTTCCCCCTAAATTGATTTTGCTCTTTCCATTCAGAAAACACTGATAGCCCTGCTCTATGTTTCCACCACCCCAAATCTTTTCTAGTTCTCAGCCACACCTCTTTCTCCAAATGCAATTCCTGTCCCTTTCACTCATACGGCAAACTCAAAGTGGGAGGAGAGGTTCAGACTGGGAGGGACCTGAGCAAGGAGTCAGAGCAGTCCCTAGAGGCAAGAGGCTCTGTTGTTGCTTGCCCGCCCAGTCCATCAGCTCAACAACTAACTCATGACTGGCTGGGAAAGTGGGAGGGGAGTTCTGAGCCCCGCTGCACCAAGAAGCAGCCTTAGACTGCATAGTGTCTCCCCTTTCCATCATCCAATAAGCTAAAAGTTGGATGTGGTGGGACAAAGATACTGTTGTTACCCCCAAGCTGAAAGTTGGAAGAACAGGTCTCCCCCACCATCCCTTTATTATTACTCTTACCTACAATTAAGTACCACCAGCAACTACAGGGGTAGGGGAATTTCACTCCCTGTTTTCCTGATATCACTTCTGGTGATGGGGATGGAAGAAGACAAAGACCAGCACACCTATCAGCTATAAGGATTATGGCTTTAATATCTTAATGCAGATGGAACTGTAGTACAAATATAAAAATGGTATTTATTGATTACTTACTCTGTAATGTTAGCTGCCTGTTTCTAGTTAACTGCTATAGAAATAGGAGCTTAACAGGAGCTTAACTGTATAGTGTATAAGATGTGTTATCCTTGTGGTAACTGCGGGGTTAATAGTTATGGAATATGTAATGCAAGATGGAGTTTTTGTTTTAAAATGGAGTCTGTCAGCTGGGTGGGCATGTAGCCATAATCAGAGACTGAGCTTGCACATAGGCCTGGCAGCTCATGTCTTACTTTACAACAATGTCTGTCATGCTTGTGTAACAGTAAGAGCGGGAACTAACGGCTGGTAGCCATGGTGCTGTTTGAATCTGTGTACAAGCATGTATGTGGCATATGATTATTGGCTGTATGTAGCTGTGACTCTCTTGGATGTTATTGGTTGCTTACATATTCGAACCCTGTATATATGTTTTGCCCACCCTGTGTCAGTGGGCTTTCAGGCTTTGGAGTTGTATTCCCCTGATCCCCTATTTGTGCACAAATAAACCCTCTTTGTTCAGGATTACCTTGAGTCTTTTGCCTGTCCTTGGTTGCTATTTGGGAGAGGCCTCCAAGGCAAGAACAGATTTGTGCAACCAAAGATATGCATCTATAATTTAGGATTAAGGTGACCACCAACAATGCAAAACTATTAGGTTCAATATCCTAAGTAGGGTACCAAATCATGACAGTTGCACTAAACCTTAGTAGGGGAAGATTTCAATAAAATGAGAAGGTTAGTTAAAAATGCCCTTGTAGTGGGGTGGCTGCCCCACTCCAGGAAAAAAGGGTTTAAAACAGCCCTGAAAAGTGCTGTGGCTGGGGGCAAGCAGCTCCCAGGCTGATTGAGCAGAGCAGACACAGATGAGGCTGGGTCAATTAGGGCCCAGCTGGCCCTGATAAAAAGGGCTCCGTTTGGTGCTCAGAGAGACAGTCTCCTCTGTCTACAGAGGCAGACAGGCCTGGCTGCTAGGAGCTTGACAAGGTACCTAGAGTGAAGCAGGGATGGGGCAAGGCAGGAGGAGCTGGGGAAGCTCCGGCCTGGAAACCCCCAGGCTGCAGGGACTAGGAGAAGGCTCAATAAAGGGTTCTGGGGTTGCAGTGGGCAGCCCATGGCTCTAGAGGCAGCAGGCCAGCCCCCCTTGCCTGTGATGAGTGGCAATTATACAGCAGAAAATGGTGACAACAGAAAATTATACAGCAGAAAAGGTTAAAAGCAGGTTCCCCAAGGTTCTGTACTAAGTCCAATATTAACATTTATTAATGTCTGTAAAGACAGGGTGACTGGAATGATGGCAAATTTTGAAGATGACAAAGTTATTTAGGTCAGGACCAAAGAGGACTGAAGAACTTCTGTGATACATAAAGAAGGGAACAGTTAATGAAGCTGAATGGTGGCAATTTAAAAACGGAGTAATTAGACTGTGGAACTGACTGACATAGGAAATTGAACCCAAGCACTTAGCAAGATGCAGAAAGGGATCAGATCTTTATATGGATATCAAGTGTTATATATATATGATAAAGTTTTGGGGAAGTGATATTATGCCATGTGCTTCAGGGTTTAATCCAATTTCTAACTATTGTGGGGTGGGGAGAGCAGATTTTCCAAAATATGACTACTGTGGGAGTTCTCTGAAGCATCTGGAACTGGGCACTGTCAGAGATAGGAACTGCCACTGGTCTGTCTAGTCCTCTATCCTATGTTCCTATTACATAACTTTTATACAAAGGACGTGTTTCACAAGCATCAGTGAGTATAGTTCACTTTTATATAGCCTCCCATTCTGTAGCTTCCACTCACCTTACAGATCCATCTACAACTTAATGAGGTGTCACAGAAAAGGTCTTGACACCAGCCTACATAGAACCAACAAAATAGGGCTAAGGGTGATCTAGGTTCTAGGAGATTGGCCATAGAACTAGCAGCCTCCAACACCTGACATAACTGTCATGGAGTGAGTGAGGCTACTCTCCCAGCCCACAGGTTCATTAACCCGTGGTTGTGATATGCGTGCATTTTATTTCCTTTACCCTTGGTACCCAGAACTTGTGCAGGTGGACAGGATTTCAGTCTACCACAACACAGTTTTATAAGGAGAACTCTAACTGAACTCCTGCTTTTACTCCATAATTCTTCTTTCTTAGAAACCTATGTATGAACCATTTTCCTCTTTGATTTTAGTTAAGCCTATTAGCTGATTTTGAGTCCCATTTCTGCCCTACCCATGCCCCAAATGTGGATTTAATTGTATAACATATTCTGGCATTTGCAAGACAGAGAATTGCAGTATCACATTTGTCTTATTGAAAAGCTCTCTTCACTTCCACTAACTATCTCCTGAAGGGGCTAGGTGGTTGGGCTAAGATCTGGGAAAATCAGGATTTTGTTTCCTTCACGTCTTTTTTTCTCACACAGTGTCTACTGCTAAGAATCTCTTTCTGTGATCTAAAGCTGTGGCAATATTTGTATTTCCTGTTTTGTTCATTCTAGCTGACCCTTTGACAGGACTTCTGCCGCATTTATTCACATGTTCAGAGGTTATCATCTACTTCTAAATCTCCTATGGGAGTAAATAATTTACTACAGGAAAACTGTGGAATCAGATTATTCCCTTCCTATATGGACTATTAATATCTAGATATTTTTATTTGGATTTAGTTTTCCATCATACCTATCAGACTGCTTCATACTGCATTATATTTTACAAATGCCAGTTTAAATTCTTTCCATTCGTTGGGAAGGCATAAGTTTCCACTTTATCCAGCTGCTGCTTCACTTGGTTACACATCCATCCAGAGAATGTGTTATTGTAGGTAAAGTCTCAAGTTTGTATTCCAACAAAGAAGAAATCTGCTTAAAGTCTTCCTGTTTTGGTACATGGACTGATTTTAAAAGCACAAAACTTTCTCAGAGAGATGAGGGACAAGATCGCTCTCAGGGCTTTTTCATGAGTATATGAATACAGCCTGAGATGTCAAAAAAAATTGTCCATCCCAAATTGGGACAAAAAGTTAATCTCAATTTTTTGCAAGCAGATAATCTGAAAAAAAAAATAGTTTGGATCACTTGAAACATTTTGTTTCAATAATTTATCAACATTTCATTTTGATCATTTTAATTTTTTTAAAACTATAGCTTAAATATTGAAATGAAGTAATTTCAAACTGGAAAAACAGATTTTTTAATTTAGAGAATTAAATTTCAATGTTTTCCCCAAAAGCTTTTTCAGTTAACTCCCCCCAAACAAACAAACATCAAAACCAATCCTTTTCCACAGGCAGGTTTGGTTTTCACATAGGTATTTTCCAATGAAAAAAATGTTTAGTCAGAAAATTTAAAACTTGGTCTAATTATGAACTTGTAAACAGGAATATTCATGCTGGAAGTCTGAGTCTGAGTTATGCTCATCCACTCAGAGAACAGAAACATACCATGTGACCTGTACATCCAATCAATACAAACCAGGTTGATTTCAAATATTCACAATGACCTGCTCACAAATAATTATTAATATAAGAATTTTAAGAAGAAATTGGTGAATAATTTTGAATAAACACTCAATATAAAAGACTCAAATTGCCCATGAAGCCTTTACAAACTAGAAAAGTGGTTGAATTAATAGAGAAAATTATTCATTTAAATTTATGGAGCTAGATCTACAGATGTGCAAAAGTAACACTCTAGTGCATCTGCATATGGGAACGAGGTGGAATTTTGTTACTTTTACACCACTCCAGTTCTGGGAGTTATAGGGGCTGCTGTAAGGTAGGTAACACAGCCCTCATGTAGCCTCTCTGTCAGCCATATTGGGCTCTGTCCTTGCCCCAGAATGTCTCACATACTGAGCGGAAGACCAAGAGAAACTGGCAAAGGGTTAATCCCCTTATACAAGCTCTAGCAGTGCACACGGAATTATGGATCTGACCCTGTTTCCTCAAGTCTAAGAAATACAATGATATATTCCTGCAATGACTGGGTAATTACCTTTTTGAGGTCTAGTATAAAGGTTATCCAATCTGTGCACAAGTTCAGAATATGGAAAACATTATGGGCAGCCCTACTTCAGTAATCCTAGAGCAAGGGAGTTTCCTACTAAAGTCAATGAATAGGGTCCCATAAGTATTGTACTATCCATCATGTAATTAAAAAGCAGTCATTATGTAAGTATAGTACAGACTACCATAAGTTTAATCATTATTAACTGATAAAAGAGTCAGTACTAATTGTAGCTTTTACACATAATATGTAAGTGATGAGTAGACCCCTTAGGGTGGTACCCCTATGAGGGAAAACAGTTCACTGTGGTCTCATCTATACCAGAAAATTTAATATTCCAACAATAGGCAACAACTGGGCAGTTGCATTAGTGTTTTTATAATTGTATCATGGAAACCTTCAGCATCTTAGTGCCAGTAGCATTGCTGGAATATAGTGTGACAAAGTTTTGAGCCTGTGTTGGTGGATCCCACACTTATGGGCAGATTAAGTGGCCTCAGAAACTCTATAAGACCCCAATGTGACCTCCTTTTAGCCTATTGAGTTACTTTCATGACCGGCCAGTATGGGAGATGGGAAGGGGGAATACCTCACAGTCTCTGTTGCCCTGTAGACCTCAGTGGGTGCAGTTTGGCCTCCTGACTGGACTGACTTGTACCTCCCCTCTCAAAGGGATCTCTATAGGGGAAAACCCAGGCCCGCCCTCTACTCCAGATTCCAGGCACCCAAAATCAATAGCCATTTGAAAATGTGGCCTACATCTGTATGCAATGTATTGCCAAAACAAGGTGGCAAAAGCAGGCAAAACAGTTTTTAATGGACAGACTACTTCAAGATCTGCAGTCTAAATTCTTTGGTGATTTAGACAAAATACTTTGTCTCCTCATAGGTGGAGGAGTGAAAAGTGATGAATAAATTAAAGAAATGGAGACTCAAATGAAATGGATCAGAGCTGTTTGAGATATAGTGAAAGCCCAATGTTTGCTGATATAGGTTACCGCTTTCATCGCTGTATGCTAAGTAAGAAATGATAAAATATATAAAAACTCCAGACCTAGTGTGTGCTGAAGTCAGACCTTGATTCTGCAGTGAACTCTGGTCAGGCACAGTTCTGCAAGCATTGCAAGATTAGGCCTTAGTATAGAATTTGAGTTACTAGCAAATAAATAGGAATGTAGCCTTCCCCCAGATTGTCTGACAGATTCAATTTTATATGTTTGTGTGTGTAGATATATATTTGAAACAGATTTAGCTATTGATTTAAATGATTTCTTAGCCATTGGTACATAAAATATCTGTGTAATTCTGAATGGTTAAAACTTTTTGTAGTAATGGACTTGTATTAGATGTTAAATTTAGCTCAGTTTTGGAAAATGTACTATAATTCGGGAAGAACTACAATAATTTTAATCACTGTAGTAAAGTCTGATGTTTTTGTAATGGTTTTCCCCTGTCTTTCATTAATATAATAAGTTATTGGGAACTGTCTCTTATGAAAGGAAAATTTTTACAATGAACTTCACTTAGAGATATACAAAACATTTCCTACTTAGGAGGGAGAGTAGTACAATGTCAGAGTCAGGGTTGGTATATGAACTATATAGCCAGGAGGGGGAGTTCAGGTGTTTGGCTGCCACAGATTCGCACACAGCTCCACATTTGAGTTCTTGACTTTGCATTCTTAATAATGTCCTTCTAAGCAAGGATTTTTTGGTGAGTATTTGAAAGTAATACCTAAATATGGATTCCAGAGCACTGACTTTTGAAAATTTTGGCTGATGTAAATGATGACTGTGATTCTCATATGCTTTCTGGTGGAATGTTGAATGATACAGGCATTGGGGGACTGGAGTGTTAGAAGGAAGTCACTCCATGGAAAGATCTCCTATGGTTTGGTCCACAAAATGAAGTGTCTGGTTATTTATCTTGTACAGTAATCGGAGTTCTTCAAGATGTAAGATCCCTATGTATATTCCATGTGAGATGTGCATGTGCTGCATGCATCTGAAACCAGATTATTCACTAGCAGTATCCATTGGTCCACTTCTGTGTTCTTGTGCTCTGAACTGAGGGTATAAAAGGCAGTGCAGACCATGTCGCCAGTTCCTTCTCATCCATAAATTACTTTCAGAAAGATCTGCAGCAGTGGAGAAGGAAGGTGGGTAATGGAATACACATAGTACTACACACCAAAGAACTTCAGTTCCTGTGCAAAGTAACCAACCATACGTTCTTCTTAGGGTGATGGTCCCTATGTGTAGTCCTCTGAAGGTGAATCACAAGCAGTAATTACTGAGGGGGCAGGTGTGAGGAACCACAGACTGGAGCACAACTCTTCCGAAGGATGCAGCTGTTGTAGAAGTTTGTACTACAGCATAATATATCATAAAAGTGCTCAGGGCCCCATGTTGCCAATATACAGACTTGTAGAAGAGGGACATCTGGAAGTTAAACTACTAATGTAGCCTGGTCTCTGGTCGAGTGGGTCCTCAGACTTTATAGGGGAGGGTTATTGTTAACTCATAAGAAAGCAGTATGCAGCCTGACATCCATTTGGAAAGTCTCCCTGAGGAGATTGCTGAATGCATGTGAGGGAAGCAAAGGAGACAAACAGTTTAGGAGATTTCCTCAATGGTTTTGTCCTCTGCAGTTAGAATGCTACGGATCAATTGACATCCAGAGAGTATAGTTTCCGGTCCTCTCCAGTGGCATGTGGCAGTATAGTAAAATTCTTCAAATACATTATGGTGTATGTATTCAATTTCATTTCAAAACTCTATTCAATATGGATGAAATTTACCTGCCACAGAAGGCCAGTGCAAGGCCAAAATAGCACCTAAGATCTACTTACGCCATCAAAATAGAGCTTGACTAAGACTTAAGTGTTATATAAGATCTGTGCTGGTCCTCTGCACAGAGTGAATTTTGCCCTACAAGCTTCTCTATGGTTAATTCTGTGCCTCATGTGCACATTCATCAAATAGTTTCATTAGCATCATATACAAATATTCTATAATGTTATGCTACCTGTTAAACTTCCATCAGCTTGTTGCAGGAAACCAGACACTAATTTGTCTAAAGTGAGACCGCTAAATTCATGACTGCTTGTCCAATTGCAATATGTTAACTATTTTAGAAATCTCCCAAATACAATGTAAGTACGTAAGAAATTGAACTGAACAGGAAAATAAAGTGAGGCAGAAACACAGTTGACAGATTAATATAATCAAGCTTTTGAGTATTTTTGCTTATTTTTCATAAAATATTGATTTTATACTTTATAAACAGGAGATATAAATGTTTCCTTCTTGGCTCCATCCAACACTAGGATTACAGGGAATGGGTTACTTGGCAAAAGTCTTCTCCTGTTATAGTTTATCCCTCATTTTCAGCTGTATTCTGCTGCTAGAAAACAGATAGTGTATTCACATACAATTTAAATAAGTACTATGCGTGCTACAGAAAAAATCAGCTCTGTGTTCCTCAGAATTTTGAGTCTATACAGCATTTCATCAGAGACTGGCATTTGTTTCAAATTCACTCATTTCAGACTAAGCAGACTGTAACAAATATTCTCCTCCAACATGTATATCTCTGAAGTTAACACTCCATAGTTCCACACCTGAGAAAACAATTGATTTGTTCACGTTTTATTCTGCACTGAATATGCAGTGGTCACACTGGACATCTTTCCTCACAGTATTCTTTGTTTAATCATATAACCCACATCTGGTGGCTTGACCTTGGGATCTGTGCCATTGTAGGGCTACATCTATCATTGCTTTCTTGGCAGAAGCCTTCCTTTCTACCATCTTTCAAAACTGGAGTGCATGATTTTTATACATTGTGATAAATACTGTATGCACTATAATTCCTGCTTTATACCAAGAGGCAAAGTCATACAGTTAGCTGTTCCTCTGACTTCTTTACCTCTGAATAACATGCTCAGCATCCAAGAATGATTGTGAAGTTGGGTTTGCAGGGAAATGCAACAATAATTGAACGAAATACTTCTCAAGCTCAATCTGAACTACTTTATGCAATACACAAACAGAGGTATATTGCTGGAGCCCTAGCAAATTTAAAGTCCATTTTTATCAATTTCACAGTCACAGGGTTTAAAAAATAATAAATTCTATGATTTCAGCTATTTAATTTTGAAATTCTATGGTGCTGTAATTGTCCTGACCAAAAAAGGAAGTTTTTGGGGGGAGGGGGGATTTCATGGTCCATGATGCATTTTTCATGGCTGTGAATTTGGTAGGGCCCTATGTATTGCATATTGAATATTACAGTTTGCATGCATTGTGTTTATAACTTGCAAATGTACAAAATTCTGTTTATAGTGAATATTTCAAAAGTGAAAACAATTTTAAACTGGGTGGAAAAAAAGTTGGTCCTGATTCTCCACTACCTTGCACCATTTCTAATCATCATTTGAATCCAAAATATTATAGTTCCAATATGTAATAGGTAAACTCTCAACTTCACTTTAGTCAGTGGTAAGACTCTCACTGACCACAATGGGGCCAGGATTTCACTCTATATTTACATATGTATTATAGGAGCACCCACCGCCCTGAACTGAGATCAGCACCACATTGTGCACACATATAGAAAGAGATGGAACCCAGCCTCAAAGGGCTTAGAACAAATAGAGAAAGGGTGGGAGAATCTGGAGGGAATGAGGCACAGTGAGATTAAGTGATCTGCCCAAAAGCATATACAAAGTCTGTGGCAAAGCCAGAAACTGAGCCCAGATCTCCAGCCCCAAGACTTACCCACAAGGCCATACCGAACACCCACTTTGCAGTGAGAATCAGGCCTGTTATGTTTACTATGTTTTTTTAATTAGATTATCAAATAGTCTTTTCATATTCCCCCTGTATGGAGATGTGCTGCTTTAGTACCAATTCTCAAATTTAACACGTCAAAAACTAAGGAGAAATATATCTCTTGATATCAGTTTTTTTATATGCTTAAATTTTTAGTTAGAGCCCTACGGTGGTTAGTGATACTACTTGTATGCTTGGAGCTTAGCATTAGCTGAAGGGCTTATCTGGATCAAGACTTTAGTGCTAGTGAAACATGTAAGGTGGGCAGCACTAGATAATGAATCCTATATTTATCATTATAAAGTAAACCATGGACAGAAGCAGTGCAGGCTCCCAGCTCAGAGAGACACAGATTAACCTTGAACTGACCTGAAACCAGAATGGTTTTGGTCAGGTCAAGCTGAATCAAAATGAAATGTTTCATTTTGATTTTACAAAGGGAAATGTGAACATGGAAAATTTCCAGGAAAATGAACAGTTTCCCTTGGAAAATTTTAATTTTGTAGAAACTACACTCTGTCCAAAAAATACTTAGGAGAAGAATTCCCAACAAGCTCTAACAAACATAGAGATAACTCAGATATTTAATTTTGTTATGGGCACCCTTTTCCATTATAAATTTGCAACGTCAACAACATATTTTAGAGGCCATTTAGTCACTAATAACCTAGCCAGTTTTAAACACTGAGCTTGTCACAATACTAATACTCTGAGCAACCTGTGGTCTTATTATTAAACATTTTAACTGAAGTATTCCCTGAAACGGCACATTATGCTAGATGCTGCATAAACACATAAGATAAAACAATCCTCGCCTTGAGGAGTTTACAGTCCAATAATTTATTATTCTGGAGTGTGATATTACTTACATTTTCCACTCAGCCTCCAATTATCCTCCGTGTGCCCATGCAGTTGCACATGCCACTCCATTTGCATGTATGATGTGGATTTAGGCACAGTATGTACTCAACAATTAGTTTCAGTCTATGTTAATGTAGACTATTGATAGTATGCTGTGGTGTACATATAGTTTTGTAATTACAAAATATGAGACTGGGGCTGAACTTTGGAGAGCTGTATCCAAAATGAACAAAGAGAACATTTTCAAGGGAAGGAGGTTAAAGTTTGGTCTTTAAAGCCATATATATGAACATAAATAATTCTTTTTAAGGGCGTGAGTTTTCCAAGCTGCTAAGCAACCCAAAGCTTCTACTGGTATCAATCATAGTTCCTTTGAAAGTCAGGTCGCTGTAGTTGTAGATGATCCATTGCTTTTAGGCACAAGGGTTTTGTTTGTGAAGGAGAGCACACGATGCTACACATAACCTCTTGTTCACAGCTGTTCTCTTGCTTATCACTATGCCATTTAGTGCGATGCTAAGAAAAATAATGTGTTGGGTGATGGCTTTACAGTCCACGGAGCCGTTATAGCTGTGCTTGATGTTTAATTGTTAATATTTAACAGACAGAATAGAAGATAATCAGTTATACTTTTTGTTTACTTTGAAGCTTTGTCATTTAACAAAGAGGTAATAGGCTGTAATTGCTACTAAAAGATAGAAAAAGAGGTTATGCAAGAAATGAATGATCAGGGGGATTTTCCTTTGCCATTTTAAAAAATATTAATGTAATGTTGCAACCAAATGCCTTCCACATGCAGCTTTTTCTGGCAAAACAAATATTTGGAGTATTTAGAAGCTTTTCCTTATATGTATTCCAGTAAAGTAACCGTTTATAGTGCTATGAGCCACTTATGTCACTGTTTTTTTTTTCTTCCAACTATGTGTTATAAGTGGCGACTCATCTCTGGAGCACCTCCTTGCAGCCCAGCATGGAGCTGCATGAACATCCCAACCTCTGTTTTCCTTAATGGGTTTTCAATGAATTCTATGAGGCTTTTCTATAGCAAACAGTTTCCCTTCATGGTCTAATTTATTAACCAAAGGCCAAATGTGGTATGCAAGCAAGCCCTTCCCCAGTGCCATAGGTGTGTGTGGGAGAGGTTAAAATTGGTTTGTCTACCCTAACTTGATACTGTCTGTCTCTTCCATCCAGGCTTTTCTTCTAGTAAGGCCCTCTTGACCTGAAACTCTCTTCTGAAGTCAGGCCTTCTGCTGTCACCTAGAAAGGGTTCCTTCTCTAGACACAGGCGGCCTGCAGGTGTCAAATTGCTGCACATTGTCTATGGAGCAGCATGTAGTTCTCCCGTGACTTGAACTTCTTGCTGCTGTCTGGTAAGGTCCTTTCACTAGGACTCGTAGGCCTTTTGGAACTTGCTCCCTCCAAGGAAACGTTCTCTAGGCTCCTTTTTCTGGTGAGCTTTCTTACCAGCTCCCTTGAGAAGTCTCTTGCTTCAGGAGATTCTTCTCTGTGTTCTGGATCCTCCTGACTGAACCCTCATAACCTCTGTTTAGGTCCAGGTAATTAACTGCTATCGCACCACCTATGGATCTGGTTTGACTCATCCTCCTTAGCCAAGCATGTCACAGGTTGTCTGGGTTCCTGACCCTCTCAGTGACCGGCTACACTAAGATACCATATAACAACTACCCCTAAGAGTATATTCTCTAAGAACTAGTCCTGAATAAAGTATGAGAATGGACAGCAAACAGCCCCATAGAGTTGCAGAACAGCACAATGGAGGATGTGCTCCTTTATACTCATAGAAAGGACTAGAGTTCTGTTTCTGTTAATAGAATATTCCGTGTAAGGCCATTTTTCTCAGATAAAAATATTATACAGCCATATGGCATTTTTTTTTTGTAAAATGATCTTGGAGTAATACATTTGAACTTAGTTAACATTTCTATATTAAGGGTGAAATAATGGCCTCAGTGAAATACATGGCAAAACTCCCACTGATTTCAATGGAGCCAAGATTTTGCTCTACATGTGTCAGACTTCCCCTCCCCTGTGAGGGTTAGAGACACACACTTTCCTCAAAAACATCATCATCTTCACATACTCTAGAAGTTTTGCACAGTAACTTTTCTTTGCTGCTGTTTAGGTCAATCCAATATAATGACTTTC
Source organism: Sternotherus odoratus (assembly GCA_032164245.1). NCBI lineage: Eukaryota > Metazoa > Chordata > Testudines > Kinosternidae > Sternotherus > Sternotherus odoratus. The sequence continues at coordinate 61,291,193 of JAVMKO010000004.1, forward strand.
CTTTTAACAAGTACATCTTAAAACCTCAAATAAATTTGTTTTCCCTTTGCTGTATTGTGGACATGAATGTCCACAATACAGAGAATGAATACTTCCATGAACAAATAGAACATTACAAGTTTACTTAAGTACTAAATGGGGAGTAATCATAAGGGGAACTGTGCTTAAAACAAAGCTGCCCTGCTCTTTGAAGCTAATTATTTTCTAGTTCACAAATGGGTGCTAATCATAACATAACTAAATCCAGGGTACTGCAGTAATCTAATCTCACATGTAAAGTGACATTTGTGACATTAATTTATTCACTATGTAAACAGCAGAGATCCTGTGGCTTTCTAATGTAAATAAAGGAAAAGCTACAGTAATCCTCATAGTTTTTGCTGCAGGGCTATGACATGTATTGCATGTAAGCCATGTAATTAACAGATGAAATTAATAGAAAAAGAGTTTGGTATTGTTTAATTGGGATTCAACACAATAGGTATTTAGTAGCTTCTGTTATCACAAAGGCTTAACACCAAGTATCACACTGCCTGTTTACTAGATGTGTTGGCTGCTGCAGTTATGTGGCTCTAGCAGTTTGGGATTTGTTAGTAGCCATCGGATGCATGCTGAATGTCAAATACTGTTTATTTTATTGAATACTGTAAATGTAACAAATTAAACCAAATTAAATACCTTCTTCATTACTTTCAGAGACAAGTATTAGCCACCCATCTGAGCAAATAATCACATTGTTAACACCTTTGCCTTTTCTGTCTCAGATCCTTCCCTGCATTGTTGTCTCCTGGTTTGTCTTGTTTGAATTCAGATTACAAACTCTTCAGGCAGGGAATCTGTCTTTAACATATAGATACAGCTCCATGCACATTCAAGGAAGAAAACTAGTTATTATGATTATTAATATCTGGAACTGTGCATCAGGCTGAGGGAAAAAGAAACCTCTAGTGCTCAGAAGCCTGAGGCAAGAAGTAGAAGTGTGGTATGAGAGTTAGTAATAGCCTTTGTAGAAGTGACAACAAAATCACCCAAGGAAGCATCTCAGGAGCACATAAAAAGAACGAGGAGTGTTACTGTGCTTGTTGATGGAAGCAGTGACAGGGCTGTAGTGAAGCAAGAGGCAGCGTGCATCAGATTTGAGCAGCATGGGAAACCTTGCACTCTCTTTTCTGACATATCAGACTTGGATTCTTAGACAGCTGATGGTAGCAGATGGGGAATAAATAAAATAGCTTTTGACATTGTGGAGATGAAAGCAGTAGAGCTCAGTAGAGCAAAAACTGGATGGTGTAGATTTAGATTAAGAAGAAAATATGGGTTGTTCAGGAATATGGTCAAGTTTAGACAAGATAGTCCTCTTCCTGTTGTATACTGCATCAACCACAAACATGGGCCTACTGTTCTAGATCTCATGAAAGATTATCCTTGTGTTGAAAAAGTTTGACTTAATTGGAAATGTTTTTCAAAATATTCCGATTTAAATCCTAGAAGACAATGGCAACTTTAAGTTCTTGCTAATGCCTTTAAACAATCGGGAACTATGTTGAAGGTGTCTGCATTGTACATTGAAGGAAATTGCCACTATAACTCTGGTGTCACCCTTTGGAATATGTTTCAGAAACAGAGTGAAGTGCTGATACTATTAATGTTAGCAGCATTCCTAAGGAGATCAGGACAGACACGTTTGTGGGGAAAAATGTATTATGGTCAAACTCTCTCAATTTTAGAAAAGATATTTTTCTATATGAGGCTTTGCAAAAACTAAAAACATTTAGTCTAGAACTCATAGCAATGAAAGTCAATCCTGGCTTTTACATCCAAAAATGTATCCTTACTGATGGCGCATTTGAAGGAGTAAATATTTATGCATTTTTTTAAAATAAAACCACAGAAAAATCAAAGTTATCTTCCTGAAGCTACTATTGAACTTGCAAGTGCCACTTTCACCAAGCTATAGCAACCAGCATTCAGATGACTTCAATTCTTTGACTCCTCTCAGAAAGCAAGTAATAAAAAAGGAGCCAATTACAAGAAGGTACAATCAACTAAACCCTTTTATGCAGGTATTGATTAAGGAGGAAAAGAAGAATGCCCTATTTAAGAGGTTGCCTCAGAAATCACACTTGAGCACCATCAAATCCACAATAAATGACAGTGTACATACCTATTGAAAGCTGTAGCAGCAACAGCAGGCACCACTAGGGAAGAAGTTGATTATTTAGTAAAGGAGATATCCAGATTTCAAACCAGATTTATATTATCCATAATATTTAGTTTATTTTTACTTGAATTTTAAATAAATGATTGTAGAGTATCAGTTCTGTCTCAGTCTAAATGTGGTGGAGAAAGTGACATTTTAATTTATACTGCAGTGGGTAAAATTAAACATTTAAGACCACATAATTGACACATTTAAGAAAATAAAAATGAAAACACTGTCACAATAGCCAAAATCAGAAAAAGAAGAACGCAGAAAAATGCTTTCCAACCACAATATTTCATTTTAATTTACTTAAGAGAATGAGAAATCTGGGAGAACCACGTGGACTTTCTCCCTAGAAAACTCTCTCCTACACAGACAAGTTTGACCCTTCTTATCAAAAGTTCACTGATATTTTTTAAAATATCCAGAAGGGTGGAGGTGTCAACCACAGTTTTCATCCCAGAGTTTGAGGAGATATGCTGCACCCCACTGCACCATGAAGATAAGGACAGACTTTGAACTTGATGATATTCTGTGGGAAGCCAGTGTAAAGAGTGGAGGATAGGTTTGATGTACTCACAGCAGCCAGGGTGCTGAGGAGACATGCTGCAGTGTTCCATACGAAATCTCGAAAGGCCAGGTTGACTTTATGCCCAAGTACATTGCATTGCTATAGTCCAGACAGAAGATGATGAAGACATATATAACTGAGACCTGGTTATTATCTACCAGGATACTTGCATCCAATGCATCCCACGAAGTGGGTATTAGCCCACGAAAGCTTATGCTTCAATACTTTAGTTAGTCTTTAAGGTGCCACAGGACTCGTTGTTACCTCTACCAGGATACTGTGGATTCTCCTAGTCAGCCAGAGATGATGAAAAGTGTTACATGTGGATGGGGCTATGCATGAGGTTAGCATCAGTGAGAAATCAAAAAGAACTCCCTAACTATAGATTATTGTTGTAAATCCAAACAGTGTTACCAGGACAAATTACTTTGATTATCACAGATGAGACAGCTACCTTATTTTCAGTGTTTGTTCTATTGAATAGTGGTTAAGTTGTATCTTCGATGGGTGATCTTCAGAAATTTATCTTTTTAATGTAACAGTTTCTTCCACAAAAGCCTGTATGATAGTTATTAAGGTGTGATATTTTTGACCTTCTGGGTAAGTCACCATGCTGAAAATTTTAGCAGTCTACGGGATTTCTACACCAGTAACTCTAGTTTTATTTATTTTCTGTAATAAAATGTCTCTAAGTACTGAGTAGTTGATAGTTCAGAACATGACAGGGGATTGGATCACAGAACAGCACTGGGACATGCAAGAAAAGAGGGCACTACAGATTTTAGAATAGATCTGACATGAGCCCATCACTCATTTATCCAGGAAATCTTATACTGTTTTGCTGATTTTATCTATCTATCTATCTATCTATCTATCTATCTATCTATCTATCTATCTATCTATCTATCTAAAAGTCAAGTGGGGTATGTATGTATGTATGAGTGCGAACTCCTCCCGCACCGTTTGAGCCAGAGACTTGAAATTTGGTACAGTGAGGGGTCTTGGGGTCTAGATGGTCGTAAGGGTCTAAAAATTTTCGGATCTCACCTCTGACGCCCCCCAGGGGTGAAAGTCTTTCAGGGCCAATCACATCGGCTGGGCAGCTGGGTGGTGATGATGTCATAATACCCCCTCCAACAGACACCGCACTCGCTCAGCTCACTGTCCCTCCCTCCTCCAATGGAACCCCGGAAATCCCTCAGTTCTCTGCCCCTCCCCCCTCCCAACGGAACCCCAGACTCCATCAGCTCTGTTCTCCCCCCCCCCCCCTGCGAAGGTCCCCGGAATCCCTCGGCTCTGGGCCCCCTCCCCGCCTGCGAAGGATCCGAGTTGGGTTTGGTGGGACGGTAAGTGAGGTGGGGGTGTTGGGTTCGGTCGGGGGGTGAGGTGGGGGTGTTGGGTTTGCTTGGGGGGGGTGAGGTGGGGGTGTCTGGTTTGGTCGGGGGGTAAGTGAGCCGGGGGGGGGAGGGGGTTGGTCAGGGGGTGTCAGCTGTCTGACCCCTCCCCACCTCCCTGGGGGTGAAAGTCTTTAAGGGCCAATCACATCAGCTGGACAGCTAGGTGGTGATGACATCATAATACCCCCTCCAACAGACACCGCACTCGCTCAGCTCACTGCTCCTCCCTCCTCCAACGGAATCCCGGAAATCCCTCAGTTCTCTACCCCTCCCCCCTCCCAATGGAACCCCAGAATCCATCAGCTCTGTGCCCCCCCCCACCTGCGAAGGTCCCCGGAATCCCTCAGCTCTGGGCCCCCTCCCCGCCTGCGACGGATCCGAGTTGGGTTTGGTGGGACGGTAAGTGAGGTGGGGGTGTCGGGTTCGGTCGGGGGGTGAGGTGGGGGTGTTGGGTTTGGTTGGGGGGGTGGGAAGGTGTCGGAGTGGGTGAGGGGTGAGCTGGGGGTGTCGGGTTTGGTCGGGGGGTAAGTGAGCCGGGGGGTGTTGGGGTTGGTCAGGGGGTGTCAGCTGTCTGCCCCCTCCCCACCTCCGACTGACCCGAGCAGCGCCGGGCACTTATGCTAGTATATATATACACAATCTACACACACACACACGTATATATATATGTATAACATATATATAAAAGACAAAACTCTCAAAAAAGAATATATTTTCTATAAAATGTCAGTGCAGCAGAGCAAGATAGCTTCTGGTTAGCTATTTCAAATGCTACAAAAGGTACCTAACACCACCTGCAGGCGCAACAAAAGAAATTAAAAGCACGTTGTGTATTTTCCTTCACACTGGACTGTATTTTCTGCTATTAATTTCCATTACATTCTTACAGCTATGTTTTAGTATACTGTATTTGCAGACAAATACTGTAATGAATCCTCCGGTCTCCATTTGCTGTCGTTACCTCTCCCCAACCCTCCCCCCAGGATATTCTATCTTAAACGGTTTTATTTTTCCTCATTGTAGTAATATGATAGAGCATTTTGTTATGTCTGGATTCTAACTTTCTACTTTTCTGCTAGTGCAAGCCTGAACACAACATTTTCCTTTTGCAGCTAAGGTGACTTCCACATTTGTGTCAAAAGCAAAGAGAGATTTCTACACTTAAAATTAGAGTACTGAAAATCAAGATTTGTTTCCTGTCTTGGTTTATCTTAATTTTGTTTTAAATATTGAAGATTTTTATTGAAAAGCCATGTAGCTTCTGAATAATTCCCTTGCCAGTGGATTTTGACATAATTGTACACTATATTAAAATAAACTTCTTGGCATATAAAAGCCAATGATCTGCTGTCTCTGAAAGGAGAATTTTCATTTCAAGTCAGTTTTTTTTCATTTTAACTAGTTTTTGACAGAGGTTAACAAGATATTTGTTCCAAGAAAATAATTTGTTACATACCAATCCATTTATAAACTACAAAGCATTTGCATACAATATATTACCCCTTCCTGCTCACTACACCCCCTCCCAGAGCCCACACTTCTTCCTGCACCCCAAGCCCCTGCCCCAGCCCTACAGTCATGGCCCTGCATGCAATATCCCCACCCGGAGTGGTCCTCGGGCCACAACATTTGCCCACTCCTGGACTAAAGGGTGAATTATGTTGGTTGTGTCTTCATCTAGAGGAATGGGCAAAATGTTATGGCTAGTTGAAGATGGAAGATGGGCTGTGGGGCTTCAGAGTTAGGGGTACAGAGAATTTTGCAGAATTGAGCTCCAAATAGTTACCCAATCTCTAGCCATATGTCTGAATTTCCTTGTTTTTTTTTGTCTAAAAACCAGAATCCCACTGTCACCTCAGTGTAGAATCTGGTGGTTAAACAATGTTTATGAGTGTGAAAACAATTATCTCAGCTGTAAAGAGTGTGGCAGAAACAATGGGTGTGGATGTCATGAGTTATTTATCATAGCTCTAGGGTATTTTGAAGCTATGATCATTACTTATCACACTTTTGAAATATTTATGTACTGAGTGTCAATGGAAAATAAACTATGAATGTTGGGTCATTCAGAGTGTCGCCAAGAGGAAAGGGTTCTTTTAATAAGTTTCCTGCCCCATTGGAGCAGGCCATCTGAAGCCAGATGTGTCAAAGAGAGCAACGTTTTACAAATACGTTTTTATCTAGGTGTCACGAAAGCGTGTAAATGTGTTTTTCCGCATTTATTTTTAATCTGCAGTTCAAAAAACTCAGTGCTTACCTCGCTAGACTTTGATGGTCTAGGAGCAATGGGGACATTCCCTTTCCACTCTGAGTAAGCAGGGAGGGGGAGAAATCAAGCTGGAGTGGATGTGCCAGGGCTATATGTGCTCCCCGCTCCCTCCCAACGGCTTGCAGTGTGTGCGCGAGATGAGGGAAAAGTGCTGCTGCTTTCTCGTTCCCTCCTAACTTTCCTGCTTTTGTCATGCAGCAATATGGTTGTGGTGGAATTTCTCATACAGAGTCTGCATCCTGGAGCTTTCCCCACCCACTCCTGCTGCCACTGGATAGCAGGGGTCAAGATGAGCCAGCAACTTTGCTTGAGCTTGCTGGTGCATCATGGTGGGGAAGGAGGATTGCTTCTGCCTGCTGAGAAGCTGGTTTGGTTCTGTTCCAGCCTCACCCTCTCCCCTCATCGCCCCACCTCCATCCAGTGAAATGGTATCTAATATCTTATGATGGCAGGAGCGAGGCCGATTGCTTGCGGTCTGGAAGAGATTTTTCCCATATTGTAAAATTAGCAGACAGCTCTGTGACATTTTTCACATTCCATCCTTCATCATAGGAGTCTGGTTTTGTGGTTTGAAATTACATTGTTGCAACTTTGGTGGGTTCCAGTGCCACTGGGAGCTCCTCTCATCTCATTTCTTCTACGTCAGTCATAGAGGAAAGGAGTGGGTTGGGACTCTGGCTGTCAGCCAGGATCCCTGGGCAGGCCTGAGGGTGAAGAATTCTGCCTCAAGAATTTACTCTAATCGGATATGAAGGCAGAAAGCATACTCTCCTGCTGGTCACACAGCTCCATGTCCCAAGACCACTGCCTCTACACAGAACCTTACATAACCAAAAAACTACTGACAACACAGTCCTATACCGGTGACCATTTTCTCGCACAGTGACCTATACCAGTCTATAGAGTCCTATACCAGTGACCCAAGACTGACCATTTGCTCGCACATTAAGAATGTGAAGAAGAAGACTTTGTGTAACATCACACTGGTGATACCTGTCATAACAATATTCATATAAAAAAACCTGACCTTCAAACAAATTTTATCCTCCAGGCACTACCATAACAAGAGTCCATGAGGAATACACAAAGTCCACCTTAATATTATTAAGTTTGCATGCATATAAACAGACACAATCTCTATGGTTTGTAAGCATGTTAGCTAGCTCTATTTCAAGTCATTTGGAAATCAGTGAGATGTGATAGTACATTAACAGCAGGCCAAATACTCAAAAGATAATAAGTTTACATCAGAAACACATTTAAAACCCACTCCTCTTTTGATACAACACTATTGCGTGTGGCACAGAATTCAAAGACTCTCACATTGGACCACTAGACTAAGATAGAAAATCAGCACTGGAATAAATAGTAGTAACATGGAAGAAAACAAATCAAATTAAATATTCTGTATAAAACAATGTTTGAACTCTGGCAAAGAAATTAAATGCTGAAGCGTTAACTATAGCTTCATTATGCATACAATTGTCAAGGTCATCTAAATGGTCTGCAGTGGGAACTACTTTGAACTCAACTAACTGGCTGACTGAAACCAACACTGCTGGGCTGTTGGTGACATTGACTATATAGTCACAAACCATATAACTGTTGTATAATTTTTTGTAGAAATAAAGGGCCAGATTTTCAATACAGCTCAGTGCTCACCAGCTCCCATCTGGGCACCTAAATAACCAGCTCAGTGGGAGCTGAGAACTTCTGAAAATCTGCCCACTTCATGTAGGTGCCTAAATGGGAACTGAGCTCTTTGGAGACTCTGGTCCCACTGGCGGGTGCTGAACATTCTGAAATGCTCTTTGCATTGTGCCAAGGTGTACGCCATGTGTTACTTACCTGCTCATGATGTTGACATTCAATCGTTCCTTCATGGAAATGAATAAATCCTGACACCTACCAAGAAAGGAAATAAAAATGTGATGTTCTCTGCACATCTTTTAAGCCATTACATTTAAACACAATTTTTTTCTTGATATCAAAGGAGGAGAGTTTTCAAGAGAATGCAGAATAATATAGGCAAATAAATCTAAATATAATGTTCATTACTTATGTCTTGAAATTAATTTTTTTTGCAAAGAATCATTTGGCACCCAGGGGGCAGTACAGTCATAGAGGAGGGACAGTATGGCACTCACAGCATCATGAAGACTTGTTTGTCCTAGAGCAAGGTCTGACCAACTTCAGAGACTGGCACCACGCCAGTCTAACAGATGGGCACCAGTACTGGCAGCAATGCAGCCCTGTGTGTGGCTGTGCATCACAAGTATTTGTCTAGGGAAGGGTTCTCATCCAAGATTGTCCCAACAGCTGTTCATCCTGAGTTTATATCTTTCTTGTTAAGGAGCGGTGACATCACGAATCCATTTTTGAGCTTTTTTTAAAAAAATAAATAAAGGTAAAGTGACATTTTGGCTAACAGAGTGAGGATGGCAACATTTCCATGAAATATGTACACAAGCACACCCCTACAATACCTCCAAGTCCATCAGTCAGAGAAAGGGGAAGCGAAATGCTCTGATAATATTTGGTTTCCCATGACAGAAGATAGCTGCAAAGCTGTTAAGCCTATTCAAGCACAGCCTAGTTCAACACGTTTCAGAGTGGTAGCCATGTTAGTCTGTATCAGCAAAAACAATGAGGCATCCTTGTGGCACCTTAGGGCTGGTCCCCACTATGGCTTAACGTCGACTTTAGCGACGTTAAGTCGATATAAACATGTACCCGTCCTCACATGCATGCCATTTGAGTCGATTTAAAGGGACCTAAACATCGATTTCTGTACTCCTCCCTAACGAGAGGAGTAGCACTGAAATCGACCTCTCTGGGTCGATTGTGAACTAGTGAGGATGCATGTGACAGCTAGTCTCTGACCTTCCACAATGCCCGTTTGCTCCCCAGGGGACCAGCCACCACTTGGAGCAGCTCCGCGGCCCCCCGTGCCCGCCCGAGCAGCCCCATGCCCACTCCCCCCTCGCCCGCCCAAGCAGCTAGCTCCGCGCCAGACCCCCTCCCTGCCCGCCCGAGCAGCTAGCTCCATGCTGGACCCCCGCCCCCGTGCCCGCCCGAGCAGCTCCGCGGACCCCCTGTGCCCACCCGAACAGCTCTGCGGACCCCCCGTGCCCGCCCGAGCAGCTCCGCAGACCCCCCATGCCGCTCCGCGGACCCCCGTGCCCGCTCGAGTAGCCCCGCGCCGGCTCCCCCCCCCCCCCGCCCGCCCGAGCAGCTAGCTCCGCGCTGGCTCCCCCCCCCGCCCGCCCAAGCAGCTAGCTCCGCGCCGGCTCCCCCCCCTGCCCGCCCAAGCAGCTCTGCGGACCCCCCGTGCCCGCCGGAGCAGCCCTGTGCCGGCTCCCCCCCCACACCCGCCCGAGCAGCTAGCTCCGCGCCGGCTCTCCCCCCCCGCCCCCCGCCCGCCCGAGCAGCTAGCTCCGCGCCGGACCGCCCCCCCCCCCCGCCTGCCCGAGCAGCTCCGCGGACCCCCACCCCCACCCGAGCAGCTCCGCAGACCCCCTGTGCCTGCCCGGTGGGATATCTACCCACAGTGCAACACTCCCTATGTCGACGCTTGCCACAGTTGTGGGGACACTGCCGACTTGCTGTACTTAGTGGGGACGCACAAAATCGACTCTATACAGTCTGCTTTAAAAAATCGACTTAAGGGAAATCAACCTACTGCTGTAGTGAAGACATACCATTAGAGACTTACACATTTATTTGGACATAAGCTTTCATGGGCTAAAACCCACTTCAGATGCATGGAGGGGATCATACAGTAGGGAGGTATGAATACCCAGAATATGAAAAGATAAGTTGCCTTACCAAGTGTGGGGGGCAGTGCTAATGAGCCAATTCAATTAAGGTGTAAGTGAGCTATTCTCAACAGTTGACAAGAGTGTCCAGGGAGACTGGTTTTTGAATGTTATAATTCCTGATGTCAGATTGTGTCCACTTTATCCTTTTGTGCAAAAAGAACATTCAAAAACAAGTAGGAGAAGACTTCAGTATCCCTGGACTATCAGTAATAGACTTAAATGTGGCAATTCTTCAACAAAAAAACTTCAGAAACAGACTCCAATGAGAAACTGAAGAACTGGAATTAATTTGCTAACTGGACACTACCAAATTATGTCTGAATAAAGACTGGGAGTGGATGGGTCCCTACAAAAAACTAATTTCCCCCTGCTGATACTCACACCTTGTTGTCAACTGTTTAAATTGGGCCACCTTGTTGACACTGGCCTCATTAGCACTACAAAAGTAATTTCCACCCCTTCTTGAAGCAGATAAAACACTATAAACACTGCTCTCTGGGGCAATATGGGAACTGAAACTATTTGGAGAAAGACTGGTTTTACTGGTGCCCTTCAAGGGATGCAAAGAACTTTCATTTGCATGGTGTTGGTGGTTAAGTTTTTTAAATTACAGCTGCCATTCAGGGGGTCTAGGCTCCATTCATATCCAGTAAGCTGGTATCTGAATTGGCTTGTTGATTTCTCCCCAAATGACTGCAGTTGGAGTCCATAAGGGAGATCATTTTCTAAGCTTGTAACCTGTGCATGGAATGAGCAAGCATCCTTGTTGGCCATTGTATTTGCCATTGCCATCTTCTGCCAGCACTTTGTCTTTAAATAGGCTTCGATTTTTTTTAAAAAAGGGCTCTTCTGTTAGGGTAACTCTTAATACAGAGTCTTCTGATACTGACCGTCAGGGAGCTTGCAAATGCTTAGGGTGACCAGATGTCCTGATTTTAAGGGACTGTTCTGATATTTGGGACTTTTTCTTATATAGGCTCCTATTAGCCCCCATCCTCGTCCTGACTTTTCACACTTCTTGTCTGGTCACCTTACAGATACTAGATATGTTCAGTTTGTTAGCAGGAGCCAGAACACACATACAATTTCCCTTAACCACAGGTCCCCTTTACAAATGAAAGTCAGGTCCCATTCTCTTCACATAGAAGACCACAAAATTAATGACTATTTAAATAAAAAACATATTTTCTCTTATACAATTTATGCCTCAAACTGAACATTCCTTGTTCAGATGGAAAGAGGATGGAGATAGTGCAAAGTTCACTTAGTTCTGAGAATGAATTATTTGCTCTGTTACTCCTGATGGGTGGTACAATCACATCATAAAGTTCAATTGCATTAACAGTGTCCTACTCCAGGAAACTAATGGACTTTTGGAAAATATCCATCAATAAGTGCATAAAACATATGCAGCAACAAAACAGTCAGCTTCTTATTGAGTTAATTTGCTTGATCTCTTGAATTTCCAGATGACAATGTCAGATGCCAACTCAGACTGCAAAAATAATTTTACAATATGACATTACTGCTTTAAAAAAAAATCTTTAACATATGTAAAAGAGACCTAGCCAATTAACTGGAACATGTCTGAGGACATGATATTCCTTTAATGGTGATGTCAAAACAAATCTTAGCCACCCATCAATTTTGTGTTTCATGAAAACTCATTAAAGACATTTCACAAATAAATGTTCGGCAACAAAACCAGAGCCTCCATGCAGTGTTTTGTTCTATTGTATAAGTCATGGCAGTTACAAATTAGTTTGGAAGATCACTGACTCCTTCTAAAAAGAGAACATTTTCTGCCATAAGTCATTATTATCTGTTTCCTTGACAATTCTTCCCATGTAGCCTTCAAAATGCAAATGTTCATGGTCTTGGCAATCTTATCAGGTTTTTCACAAAAGTAACCATTAAAAACACACTGTTAATTATAACTCCATTGATGCCAACATAGCAATTCAACACCACCACCACAATAAAAAGGGGCTGAAGGAAATAATATTGCTGATCTCCCTGCTGCTCCAGGAAGGGAGTAAGCTGCACTGGGCCTATACGCTGAACAGCATATATTTCTTGATGCACTGGTTAGTGCAGCATTAGAAGATGGAGCCATGGCTCTACTCATTCCCCAATGTTTCTTTCCCACTTGTATTGGAGTAGGACTTAGAAGCTCTGCTGAGCCCGCTTCCCATACAGGTAAGCTAGACCACTGGCTGGCCCTTGGTCTAGACTCTAAATTGTTTGGGGCCTAATCCAAACCCCCTCCAGTTAATGGGAGTTTTTCCACTGACTTCTATAAGCTTTGGATCAGGCCCTTTATGCCTGCTAAAACTTGTGAAAAAAAGTATAAATGCCAGCCAAGTCAATGTAATCCAACAACCATAGCTCTTAGGGCATGTCTACATTGCAATTAGATGCTGGTAGGAGGCCTGTGGCCAGCTGACTGAGGCTTGTGCGGCTCAGGCTAAGTGGCTGTTTAATTGTCGTGTAGATGTTTGGGCTCTGACTGCATCCGAAACTCTGGGACCTTCCTACCTTGCAGGGTTCTAGAACCCAGGCTCCAGCCCAAGCCTGAAAGTCTACACTGCAATTAAAAAGTCCCTTAGCCCAAGCCCCATGAGCCCGAATCACCTGGCAAAGGCCGGGCCAGCTGCGGGTGTCTAATTGCAGTGTAGACATACTATTAGAGTAAATAAATAAATACAAATTTAAAAATTGATTCATTGTCTATCCAGCTTTTCCCAGGATATCAATCACTGTAATCCTATATGCCATGTCATTTTTTTTTCAAGTGAAATGTCATCCTTTAGTAAGTCAAAGGAAAATTATTTTCCAAATAACATTGTTATACCTAAATATTTTTCACTTAATAGTTTCAGTATTAGGTCACTATTTCAGTACCTTACAAACAGAAAACTTTCTGTTCCTCATTATTATTAAACTGAGAGCTTGATTTAATTTTCCAGATGACAGTTTTCTGTATTTGAGGGATTACAATATAAATAAGAGGAACAGAAACAATTGGACATCTGAATCCCAAACCACAGAAAGTTATATCAATAAAAAAATACATATAAAATTTAGGGATTGAGAACCTATGAAAACTGAAACTGAAGAAGAGGTCTGCATGAAACCTTGTGAAGTACAGCCACTTGGTTTTGTACAGATTTAAATTATAATCCCCTGAATATAACAGAATAGAATAGAATTTAGTTTAATCTGGCAAATTGCACACTGTAAACATTTGCAAGTAATAAATCAAATACCAGTAATGTAATGATCATACATTGTTGCGGTAGACACAATGGGCTTAACAATAACATACATAGAGCTGGATATTGGAATTTCTGTTACTGAGTGAAGGATTAATGACTACAGGGGATTGTTAGGACTGAATTAATATGTAGACCGAAGTAACTTCTCACCCTTAGTGAAGGCTCAGCCATGAGCAAGACATACTGACAAGGCGAAGGGAGAAAATGTAGAGAGCCTTAGCCTCTGCAAAGTTTTGTGAATAAATATTGGAATTTAGTTTCCAGATGTCAATTTTGATAAGTACTAAATGAACTAAAATATTGAATTATTATAATTTATATGATGGTAGTACCTAGCGACACCATACAAAACTTGGGCCCAGTTGTGTTCGATACTGCACAAACACAAGATGTAAATGTCAAATTACCTACCAAATAATATTTACCTGTAATATGTTAGCAATGTAAACTAAAGAGATAAAAATGGTAATCAATTATCATGCTGCAGGACTTAACCAGTGTAGGTCAGGAAAGAATTTGTCACCTGAATATTTCACTTCATAATGGGTGAGTTGCATTTTGCAGGAGTTTCTCCATCCTCTGATTACAGAAACCTCATGATGTACTGACTGCAGCTAGAAGGTGATATCACAATATCAGTCTTTAAGTAGAAACTTCCAAAGTAACCAATTAAGAGTTCTTCCATAAATCAATAGCAGAATGTGACCCAGACACAGGTTAATGTTAGATAGCAAAATCTTTGGTCCTGTTCTCTGAAATCTACATACTAATCTATAATATACCCTACAGTTAAGGATTTTAGAATCAATCTTGCAGTCCTTATATGAATGTTGCTCCCCATGGCTAACACATAGGGTGGCCAGATGTCCCAGTTTTATAGGGACAGTCCCAATTTTGGGGTCTTTTTCTTATATAGGCTCCCCCACATCACATTTTTTCACAACTGACAACTGACACACGAGGGAAAGAACTGGGGATCTCTAGAGCTAAAACCATGACTGGCTACACTTTGGCTTAAAGATTCATAACTGCAGCTGGAACAACTCATGGTCTCTATGGACTGGCAAAGAGGTGGGACTTATACCACACATTCATCAATGGGTTATTCTTGCTCAAGCAAAACTCCCATTGGGCCTATTTAATAAATCAACCAAAAATCCAGCCATTTATGTGAGGGAATATAAAATGTTCTGTAATCTGTGAAGGTTGCAAAATAACAGGGGAATTGTAAAAACATGATGAGACTATAAAATAGGCTATTCTGTTTAGAGTAGGAGAAATATGTCATATCTTAGAAACAGAAAAGAGTTACATGGCTACCATTCCAAGCCTTAATCCATCTATATAATAGACTATAGACATCAGAAAATATTCTCTATGCTATATTTCTAGCATCCTTTTTAATAAAATAGTTTTAGTAAAATGAACTGTGCTAGACAATGTTTTAAAATCATTCATAGTATGCTAGTAACAATACTTCATTCACAATATTACTCTATACCCTGTCTCTGGATGATCTTTTCTGAAAACACTGCTTAATTACCATCTTTATGCTGATGACTCACAGATCTACCACTTCCCGAAATCTGTCATCCAAACTTGTATCATGACCTGCTGGTATCTTCTATTTTATCACCATACACAATGCTACTATCTTTCCTGGCACTACGCTTTGTACTCTGGGTGTCATCTTCAATTCAGATGTCATCCTAAACTTACAAATCTGGGTCACAGCTAAATGTTGCCACCTCCTCCACTGTAATATCTTTATGATCCATCCAGTTTTGTTTGTACAGATCACCAAAACTCTTGTCCAGGCCCTTATCTCATACTTTGATTACTGTAATCTTCTATTCTATCACCCTAATACCGCTAATCTTGCCTCATATCAATTAAAGATGCTGCTGTTAAATTTATATTCCCAGACCATTATCCACAGATTTCCTATAGGATATTGGACAACACTATCCTAAAACATATGCTCAAGGGCTCTGAGTGAACGGTATATAGGCAACCCTAATTCTGGCTTTTCCTAACTTCTGAGTACTTGATTTTGCAACCTTAATGTTCTTCTAGCATAATTTTTTTTTGTATTTATACCTGGTACAATATTGTTGTCCCCTGACAGAAATAAAAAGAGATCTAGGACTTAAATAAACTACCAATACAACTCCTGACTGCAGTGTGGTTTTTGACAAACCCTCAACAATTCTTTGAGATACAAGTCTGGATATTGCCAAATACCATGTGCGACTAGGTAGCACACATATTTGACTAGAACACTTATTATCCGTAGATAGCTGTTTGCCCAGAAGCCCATACAGCTCACTCTTTTCTAAACTGTATTCCTGATTCTTGTCCACTAGCTGTTAAATATTATCAAGGTTAAATATGTGTGGCAAGGAACAGATAATAATGAGAGGGACCAGAGCTGCAAAGTTAGGATGTGGACCCAGACTCAAACTTTCATAGAATATTAGGGTTGGAAAGGACCCCAGGAGGTCATCTAGTTCAACCCCCTGCTCAAAGCAGGACCAATCCCCAGCTAAATCATCTCAGCCAGGGCGTTTGTCAAGCCTGACCTTAAAAACCTCTAAGGAAGGAGATTCTACCACCTTCTTAGATAACCCATTCCAATGCTTCACCACCCTCCCAGTGCAAAAGTTTTTTCCAATATCCAACCTAAACCTCCCCCACTGCAACTTGAGACCATTACTCCTTGTTCTGTCATCTGGTACCACTGAGAACAGTCTGGATTCCCAAGTCTGGATTCAGGGAAGGTTGATTTATGCCATCAGAGGTTGGGCTCAGCTGTTAAGTTTGGTTCCTCATTTAGATCCACACTTTCTGAACTTTTGGGGATTTTAATCTCTCACATTTTCCCTCTGTTCCACCTTTAAATATTTTTTTTTAATGTTTTCAAAGGTTTGTTCAGAAGAGCTCACAGACAAGCTTTGAAATGTATCCCAAACACTTTCAGTGTTTTCAAAACAGGAGCTTCAAAGAGAGCCAGTTGCTTTTAACAATTCATGATTTTTCTGCAGTGGAGTGCTCCTCTGACCCATTCCTAATCCTTCTCTGTCCTAAATTCCTGACATCCATTGTCTTCTCACAATAAAAACAGAGTTTCCCTCTTAGTGGTGTTTTAATACTGAAGTTCCCCAGGTTCCTGGCAGGAATTCCCCAGTTCCTGGCAGGAATTACACATACCTCAGCATGTTTTGTGAGAGTTGACATTAAAATTACTGTACGGCTGTCATTAATTTCTTCATTGCTGTGCTGGTGGCATGAAAACAAACCAGCATGAAGAACAAGGCAGAAAGTTTATAACTTTTAGGCAACCCTGGTGACAGAGTATGTACAGCAGTGCAGTCATTTATTCTCTTTTAGTCCTTTTTTATTACCAAAGGTTCCAGCTATGATTAACCCAGTTACCTCTTTTCACTTTCCTACACTTCAGCATCCTTTCATTTTCAGGCACAAAATTTCATTTATGTCCATGATCCCTATCTTTTCATTATTGCTCAATAAGTTCAAAAATAACTAAAGCCCAGTCTGTTTAAAAAGGATCATAGGACCATTCTCTAGCTGTTTGGGATAGTTAACACCAATATTTGCTTTACAGGCTAGAGGGACAGATCATTTACACTTACATTCATGGACTTTTAAGGCCAGAAGGGACCATCACAATCTCTAGCCGGACCTCCTGCACAATGCAGGCCACAGAACCTCAACCACCCACTGATATATTAGACCCAAAGCCTCTGGTTGAGTTATGGAAATCCTCAATCATGATTTAAATACTTCAAGTTACAGAGAATCTGCTGTTTACTCTTGTTTAAACCAAGAGCCGCTATTGGGATTGCTTTGCCACTCTGGTCTGAACCAAAAATTCAAATGATCCTGTTTAAAGAGTGAAATAAGTGTGATAGTGTCCTAAGATAAAAACAAAAGCCCCACAAAGCCAAAGCTCTTCATTTTCTTTAGTCCTTTTCAGATTTAGATAGTTGTGGCTACTATGTGAAACATTTGTCTTTAACCTCAGAACAGGGTGACCAGATAGCAAACATGAAAAATCAGGACAGGGGGTGGAGGATAATAGGCAACTATACAAGACAAAACCCTATCAGGACAGTTCCTATAAAATCAGGACATCTGGTCACTTTACCTCAGAAGTCCCTGAAACCAGCATTTGCAACTGAAAATGTCAGCCCATACTCACAAAAGTTTGACAAACATGCTTTGAGGTTATTTGCCAAAATGGGAAGCTGTTGAAATTTCCTTCTATTCATCCGCCCATCCTAGTTCCCTCAGACACTTTGTTTTCTTACAGCAAGAGACATTCCTGAAGTCATCCAAGTTAAGAAGGGAGCTTCAAGTGTTTGTGGGTGCAGAAAAAGCAGCTTGTACCTCTAAGAGCTGTTGCTGGGGGCAATTTACATCCATCTCCAGAGAAACAGACTGTAAAGTTCAGTTTGTGAGACACTTCGCAAACCGCACCCTATGTCCCCTGTCCTGTACAAATTAATGGAAAGGAAGCATCCTCATCAGCAGTATGGTGTCAATCTGATTCCCATTGGAGTCAATGGGGACTACTTAATTCACATTGTTTAATATATATAGAAGGCTGGGGAATGATGCAAGTTGGGGCTATTTCTTTCTTTTTTTTTAAAGGCTACCTTTGAAATACAAGCAATGCTTTTATCTACTTAATAATTCCACTTGCCAAACAACAATAACTTTATAGTTACGTCTACTGGTAAATACTCAGAGTTAAAGTGCGTACAATGACAGATCTTGGATGAGAACCTCCACTAATGCAAACTGGCACACCTCCATTGAAATCAATGGAATGATGGTGATTTACACCAGATAGGGATATAGCCCCTCAGCCTCCCAGACAATAAGTAAATAAATTCTCAGCCAAATCATTGGCTTCAAGATGATGCTATCTGACATGCTGTGACAAGAAAATAATTAACACAGGGCATGTTTACACTGAAAATAGAAAAGAAAAAGAAAACAGCCAAAACCAAAAAACAAACCATGACAGTGTCTTAGAGCCCAGGTCCACTGACTCCGGCTCATGCTACAAGTCTAAAAATAGCAGCATAGACATTCCCACTTGGTCTGGAGCCTGGGCTCAGAGACCTAGCAAGGAGGGGACGTCAACGAGGGGGAAATGTGATTTTCTAGCAATGTTTTTTTATTTTTAAGAAACAAATGATTAAAAAAAATGTTTCTCCCTCATCTAGTGCTCTCAATTCTGTTACCCAAATGCTTTCACAGGCAATTATTCCATGAACTACTTTGCTATATAGTGGCACACGCTAGCTATCTCAAGGTTTAATGGTACATATATAATAAAATAACCATTAAAAATTTAAATGTTGTTATGTAACGTGAATAGTGATAATACTTAGGACTTTTACAGAATTGTCCATTAGAAGAACTCAAAGAACTTTACAATATCCTTATCTTCATTAGGAAGATGGGGAAACTGAGGCATAAAGGGGTTAAGTGATTTTTCCAAGGTCATTGTAAGGGAGTCCACAAACCCCATACTGATGATAGACAGAGTAGGGAGGAGTGTCTTTCTTGTTCACATGCAAGCAGCTTGCTCTCTCTCTCTCACAAACACACACACACAGCCAGTGCTGCCAATCATGTAGGCAGGCACCCGCAGCTGCAACTAATAGAGAAAGCATGACCTGCTAGAAAGGGGAGAGCACAGAAGATGGAAAAGGGGGCAGAAAGACATGTGATACAAAGGGGTGACAGCCCTACACAAGCCTGCTTTCATGAAAAGTAGTCAGGAGACTGAAAATTAACAGTTGATAGACATCAGAGTCTAGGAACTGACCTAAGAACAAACTAAGGAGGGCTAGTCAGGAGAAACAGAGATCCCACCGAAAGACCACATCTGGACACAGCAACAGTCACACAGTGAATGAATGGTGGAGTTGGGAATAGAGTCCAGGTCACGCAATGTCTATTTCTAAATCTATCACAATGTCAATTCTTTTATGATTTTGTCTTACCAAATGCCTATAAATTATTCCCTTTCAGTAGAAAGAGTTGATTCTATCATATATGCTTTCTAAGTAAATCCAGGAGTGCTCCTCAGAATAACCAACTTCCTATAATCTCCTCCCACTATACTCTCTCACCTTGTAATAGGACACATTGGTTGAACCAGGTGTCAACTCTACAACATCTATGCTTTTTAATAACATAGAATAATTGAAACATAGGGTTGTAAGCGACCTTAAGAAGCCATCGTGTCCAGTCACCATTGGTGTGGTAGGACCTAGGCCACCCTTGACAGTTGTTGTCACCTTCTTCTTAAAAACCTTCAATGACAGCGATTCCACAACCTCCCTTGGAAGCCTATTCTAGTACTTAACTGCCCTCATAGTTAGAAAGGTTTTCTTAATATGTAAGCTAAATCTCCTTTGTTGCAGGTTAAGCCACTACTTATTGTTCTACCTACAAGTCTTCTTATCCTCAACATATTTGAAGACTTACCAGGTTCCCTCTAAGTCTTCTTTTCTGAAAACTAAACATGCCTAGTTTATTAATCTTTCCTCGGAGGTCAGATTTTCTAAACCTTTGATCATTTTTATTGATCTCTTCTAGACTCTCCAATTTGCCAACAACTTTCCTAAAACGTGGCACCCAGAATTGGACAAACTACTCCAGCTGAGATCTCACCAGTGCAGAGTAGAGTGGTACAATTATGCCCCATGTCTTACATATGGCACTCCTGGTAATACAACCCTGAATGATATTCGTCTTTTTCACAAATGCATCACATTGTTGATTCTCATTAAATTTGTGATCCACTATAATCCCTAGATCCTATTCAGCAGTACTTCAAACTAGCCAGTTAGTCCCAATTTTGTAGTTGTGGATTTGATTTTAAATTCACAAGTACTTTGCCATTGTCTTTATTGGTTTTTATTTTGTTGAATTCAGATCAATACTCTAATTTGTCAAGATCATTTTAAATTCTAATGCTGTCCTCCAAAGTTCTTTCAACTCTTTCAAGTTAATGCCATCTCCAAATTTGATAAGCATACTCTCCTACTGATTATCCAAGTCATTAATGAAAATACTGAATAGTACCAGACCCAGGACTGAC
Source organism: Sternotherus odoratus (assembly GCA_032164245.1). Lineage (NCBI taxonomy): Eukaryota > Metazoa > Chordata > Testudines > Kinosternidae > Sternotherus > Sternotherus odoratus. Next base: position 61,311,876 of record JAVMKO010000004.1, read on the forward strand.
CCATGAAGAACTCAATGCACACGTCCTTCCAGTTTGACAGTCAACCATTGATAACTGCTCTTTGAGTACATCTTTCAATCAGTTGTGCACCCACCTTAGAATCATTTCATCTAGATCACATTTCTCTAGTTTGCATATAACAAGCTCTTTTAAGCAGCACCATAAAATATTAAAAATCAAGGTATAAAAATTCAGCACAAACACAATTTTTATTTTTGATATCATCATGGACTATAAATGTAAATGAAATTAATTATAAATATATACAGTCAAATTATGCTCTGAGTGTCCATTGACTGTAATGGAATTTCAGGGCAGAAATAGCCTCCATAGAATATACACTGCAAATATTTTTGCTGAATTCATTCTTAAACATGAGTAGCTCCCTTTCATTGGTGTGCAGTTAAAGATTTGTTTTAACTTTAAAGACTGTGATGGTTTACCCATACAAAAATACAGTATATCCCAATAAACTTTGCAAACTAGTGAATGTCTCTGTTCCTTTAAAAAGTAACATAAATGCTGCAAGTGCAGTATTTTAGAGTTAATTCATAGGCATATCAGGTTGGCCAAAAAAAAAAAAAAGAAGAAGAATTTACCTAATTGAAAGTTGAAATACTAGAATACCTGAGAGTTAATAATATTTCCAAGTTTTCATTCAGCAATCCAGAAATATTTACAGTTGTATGGTACTTCACAGACCAAAGCTCACTTTAACTGAGCTCACATATTGAAAAATACTTACAAATATTCAAAATCAAAAACTAACTTGGAGTTTAAAGTTTAAGACTTATTCATCTCTGTGCACTTAGAAAACATCTAAAAACTTACCATACATCTCCAGATTTTTCCCATTCAGAATTAAGCATTTACCTTTGTGGTCTGATTTTTAGCATAATGCTCTCTGGCATGATTCCCCTCCTGGAAAAACTCACATAACATACAGATTGTCTAAGAGCAAATTCAGGTATGAATATAAAACAACAAAAATGATTAGGGGCCTGGAGCATGTGACTTATGAGGAGAGGCTGAGGGAACTGGGATTGTTTAGTCTACAGAAGAGAAGGCTGAGGGGAGATTTGATAGCTGTTTTCAACTACCTGAAAGGGGGTTCTAAAGAGGACAGATCTAGACTGTTCTCAGTGGTACCAGATGACAGAACAAGGAGTAATGGTCTCAGGTTGCAGTGGGGGAGGTTTAGGTTGGATATTAGGAAAAACTTTTTCACTAGGAGGGTGGTGAAGCATTGGAATGGGTTACCTAGGGAGATGGTAGAATCTTCTTCCTTACAGGCTTCTAAGGTCAGGCTTGACAAAGCCCTGGCTGGGATGATTTAGTTGGTGTTAGTCCTGCTTTAAGCAAGGGATTGAACTAGATGACTTCCCGAGGTCCCTTCCAACCCTGATATTCTATGATTTAGGGCGGGTCTTCACTACCTGCTGAATTGCGAAGATGCGAGAAATCGATCACCTGTAGCACCCCTGTCGACTCTGGAACTCCAGCTTGCCGGGAGGCGCAAGCTTAAGTCGATGGGGGAGCGCGCCACCAACTGCCACCACCGTGAGGACAGACGGTAAGTCGGCTGCAGATATGCAAACTTCAGCTATGTGATTCACTCTGCCTTGTGCCTTTTGGTGAGCTGGAGTTCTGGAGTTGACGGGAGTGCCTCTGGGGATCGATTTATCATGTCCTGACGAGACCCAATAGATCAATCCCCAATAGATCGATCTCTACGTGTTGATCCAGCCTGTAGTGTAGACAAGGCCAAAGTGTGTAGAGGTGATGTGGTCCTCATAGGGATTGTGTGGGGGCATTCATTCTTGTTCTGCTTGTTGCTAGGTTATTTGATTTGATCAGGAGTCTGTTTACGTATTGTGATTTGCTCTTTTAGTTTTGATAAATCCAAATAAAAAAAAATCAGTACATTTCAGATTTTTAGAACTGAACTTTAAGAAATGTTTTGAGCATGAAAGATAAACAGTTGAGATGAGAAGTTGTATGAAATGGTTGCCTTGTTTCTACTCTATATGATACTGATCTAAGCCATATGCCAAGTGTATCTTGACTTTCTCAAGGCAGGGAAATGGGGCAAAACCCAGTTCACCTTGACTTCAGTGGGATTTTTCACGTAAGAAAGGCAAGGACAATTTGGCCCTTGGATATAGGGGAGTCATCCATAGACTATCCAGAGTATTTAGTTAATGGCCCTGATTTTTTTCTTATTTAACCTAATATGTACATATAAGCAATTATAATATCCCTACACATAGGTTCTAAAGTGTAATCCTGCAACAACATGCAGCTCTGATCAGCTTTTCTATCATCTTCCTCTGTTATGTACTCTCTTACAAATCAAATAGTGTCATGTTTAAGAGTTTTCTACCTAAACATTCTGATTAATAAATTAACTTAATCCTGGATGATGTCTTAATAAAATGTAATAGTTCTTTTGTAGTTCACATGAAGGCAGTCATGCTATTCTAATGCAGAACTCTTGTTCAGGTCTGGGAAACTAACTCAGAGTGTCATGGCTAAAGGCAAGGAGGAACAGATTGTTTAGCATAACTGATTAACACATATTTCGAGGGACCATTCAATGTGAAGTGGCCTGTTAAAACCCCTTCAGTAATAGGGAGGAAAGAGAGGAGTGAATTGGTTATGGATTGTTGCAATAAACCATAAATTCAGGGTCTCTATTCAGTCCATGATTTTTATTGTTGAGAAAATATATGAATTTAAGGTCAGAGGCTCATCTTTTGAAAGTGTTGTGCAGGTTTCCTTTGAGGACAAGGACTGATAAGTCAGCTATAGAGTGACTGGCTTAGTGAAACGTGTTCACCTACAGGTGATGTGGTGTTTTTGTCTTTTATCATTTTCCTGTGCAAGGGCGGAGTGACTGTCTGGTTTCACGCACACACTGTTGCTCTGGGGCATTTAGTGCACTGTCAAGGAAATGGTTGCTGTGAAAAGGGTTTCAGAGGAAACATCATGAGTCTAAGTGGAAAGTCCAAGCAATGAATGGACAAGGAAAATGAACTCCTCTCTCACAGTAAGAAATGGTCACAACAGTTCAGGGATGAGGTATGTCGGTGGGACAACATTGGGGAACTTGTGCTTTGGTGTGGTCTGTGCTATACTTGTTCTGTACACTGACAGCCCTGGAGACTGAAATGCTCTGGCACACATCCACAAGCACTAAATATAAAATTAAGAAATATACAAATAAGGTTATAGTTTTATTTCTACCCCACACCACATAAGAGTGGTCTTTTAACATACTGTATGTGCTACAATATGTAGAAACAACTGCTTGAGTTAAAAGTGTAGTTTCATTTAAATGTTCTTTCTTTTGGACTAAAATCGGACATGTAGCATACATTTAACATTTTTTCTATTCTTGTAAAAATGTTTCAGATTATTCTGTTTTGTGTCTAAAGATTAGTTTGAAATTCCAGCCTCGTCACAATGGTTTATTCCCCCTTTTAAACACACAAACACACTCCAAAAAACAAAACCATAAAACCAAAACAACCACTGCCAACCATCAGTTAAAATATGTAACCAAAAGCCAAATTTAAATTAAATGTTGTGGATTTAATTTAATAGCTTTTAGTGATTTTACTTGAAGTTATATATTAAAAATAAGTCACACGTACTCTCCTTTGAGGAATTCATTTCTAATGCATGGAAAACTACTTCATGAAATAAAAATGGCATGTCAAGATGGGGTCTGTATTTGTAACTTTGACAGACACTGGTTGTTAGCAAGAAGGATCTAACCTGGGAACTCTGGAGCTAAATGTATGAGTCTTTACTGCATGAGCTAAAAGCCATGTGCCCCTTAGTCACATCTGCAGCAGACTCATAAATCTCTAGCTGGGCTAGATGCTACTAGAGAGGGACAGAGCACAACACCAAGCAGGCATGGGATCATAGGCGTGCATACAGGGTGTGACCAGGCACACCCTAATGTCTCAAAAAAAGGGGGGCTTTGCATGCAGAGCGTGGTGCCTTTAAATAAAATTCCCTGGGTGCACATCCCTAATGAAACATGTTGCGCCCGCCCATGCATGGGTTACACATGTACCTTATGGTAGGTCTTCTTTCTTACTGATGCACTATCTACTAGACACAGATACAACACCTGGTTCAAACTTAATCTAGGAAAATAGAAGTGGTGGTGCTCAGAGGGAAAAATTTTGTACACTTACTGACCCTTGCTTCCACTGAGGGCAGATGACCACTAAGGATATGTCTTCTAAACCCAAGGTTTGAACTTCTGTCTACACACAAATTCCAGTAGCCTAGGGCTTGGACCCAGGGTCCCAGGACCCCAGGATGGCCCAAGCCTGAGCCAAGCTGGACCCAGGGTTGAAGGAAGCCCTATTGCTCTAAAGTGTAAATGCATCCCCATTGGACTTGAGCCATGGGAGTCTACCAAAAGTATCCCACAGGCCGACATTCCTGTCCACTGGACAGTCAAGTTTTTCCATACTGTACCATGAACCAAGGGCTAGAGTGGCCACATTCTGGGAGAATGCTAGGATGTCTGAGATATGAGTGGCTGGACTCAGGCCCCCAGATATAGCGTAGATGCTGGAGCTCCAGGTTAGGACCCAGCATTCAATGTCTACATTAATTTGTAATCCCAGGTTAGGAACTATTGAAGCCCTATATTAACAAACCCAGGATTAGCAGACCCTCGGTTCCCATTGCAGTGAAGACATAGCCTAAATGTCAAAACAGCACGAAGCCTCAGATACTTAATTTTTTAATGCTACTGGACACATAGTCCATATGAGTGGTGAAGAACTCTTTTTACTATCTCCAAATGCCTAGAAGATAAAGTCTCATTTTTTCAGGTAAGAACTTTGCATTGTGATCCCACGAGTTTGTTCCTAAAGATTAGACTTTTGCATCTTACTCTACCTAAGACTGGGTGTTATTGCTACTTTGAAGTTGCAACATACAAGAGACAGAGTTACGGACTAATAAAAGTAGGCACAAGTGCATCATATCAGAACTTAATGTTGTTGTTTTATCCTAGTTGTCTGCATTTAAATTAATTAGTAATATTAAAACAGTGCAATGTTTTTTCAGTTATTTTGAGGGGGATATAACAAAGAAATAATTACAATAAACTAAGAAGCATCTAAAAGTCAATGCCCACACCACATCATTTTCCTGTTTCATTGTTTGTCGTGACTGCTACATTTTGAAAGAATATTAATTTACTCACTGTGAAATGTATTAAAACTAGGGGCTAAAGAGGAATTTAAAAGTACAATTACATTTAATTCTCTTTATATCTTGTAAAACCGTGCTTTCTAGCATATTCTTGTAATAGCTTCACACAGTGTTACCAATCATTCAAATAATGTTTATATCAGATGACAGAAAGAAATAATTGCCCATAAATTACACCATAGCATTTGTGCATGCTACATATTTGGCTTTCTGCTCTTGGACCAATGTTCAGTGTCATTAAGTAGAAAGCACATCATTTCCCAAAGAACTGGGAATGGAGTACGTACAGAGACTGATTTGGCATTTTTTACATAAACTTTCTGTTTTAGATTTGGAATATTTACATAACACTAGAGCAAAACAATACTTTAGAAACATACTTGTGGTGTCATTTCATTTACCCAGCACTAATGTTCCACTCCAGCTAGTTCTACAAGGCTTTACCTGGCTGTGAAAACTCGTGCCTTGGACTTCTTTTATTGTTTTTAAAACATTTTTATTCCCTCAGATTTTGTTATTTTATTAGTAATTTTTTAAATATTCCTTTGGGATAACAGATGCCAAACTTTAACATTTACCAAAAAACTTGTAAATTGCTTTGCACTCTGGGAAAAGATAAAGTTGTTTTGGTTACCTGTCAAACACAATCGGATAGCCAAACCAGTTATCTTAGCCAAGTCTTTATAATTATAAGATAGAAAACTGATCTCAACTCAGTACAATGCATACAAATAAATGTGTGCCACTGTTTCTTAGAAACGGTATGAAACTCTATGCTTATCTATTTAAACTACTGGTCAGGCAGAAGGCAGTGTAATTACCTATGAAACACTAAATTTCAGTAATTTATGCTCAGTGCCCCAGTCAGCAATGTCATTTCTTGCACGTCTTTAAATACATTCTGGGGTCATTTTCCATATTCAGATAAAGGAAATTGCTGCTTTTATATTCAAGTTCATTTATACCAGAACAATATCATTGATTTTAATGAGAGGAGAATTTGTTCCTTTTTTACATTCATGTCAAACAAAGCATAGAGGTTATTATACATTTTGCATTCCATCAAATCATTACCTGGGAACAAAATTATGGCTTCTAAGATGTGTGGGTGGGCTCGCCATTACTGGTTCATGTAAACAATAAACAATAAAAATAAGAAATTACATTAAAATCATTTCAAAACTGAATTTGAGCAAAAGTATGATCACATTGGAAGAGTGTGCAGGGCTTGGGGTATTTGAAAGACTTTCATTACTAAAAATAATCATGAACCAGGCTGAGAATCAGACCAGGATGGTGCAAGTGACAGAGTATAGGCATGCCTCAACATCTGCTCAGAGCTCTAGTGAAGGCAGAGAGGCTCTGTGCGGGTGCAGGGATCCTCCGACAGCGTCATTTGCAAGATCAGTGCCTAAACGTCTAAATAAATGATATATTATGAATGAATACACTTCAGAAAGTTCATTTGGAAATGTAACTAAATTGTTCCATATTGAGAATAATAGAATCATAGAAGATTAGGGATGGAGGAGACCTCAGGAGGTGATCTAGTTCAACCCCATTTACTTCATGGCTGGTTTTGTTAGGGCTTCTGTGAGCAATAAAGTCTTGTTTATCGAGACATCCCAAATGTGTATCAATAAACCACATCACGTATCATTCTGTATATTCCACTTATTTAACAGGAAAAAATAATTTATAAATCTATTAGCAAGTTTTGCGCTTTTTTCATATAAAGCTGAAACTCCCTTATTCCCATAAGTCCAACTGTACTCACTCTGAGAAGAAAAATAAATAAATAAATTGTAAAAACTGCTAAAAAATTTCTTAAATAACTTTTCAGTGGGGCTGTTTGAAATTTTTCCATCAAAAGTGTTTTTAATGGAAAATTGGGTTTTCAAAGATTTTTTTGTTGTTGTGCAAAATATTATCTGCTTCCCGCCAGAAAATTTAATAAAAGAACTGAACACCCAAAACCTGAAACTTCAGCCTAAACCCCAACATTGTTCTTTGCAAGTGCCAACATGATGCCTCATGATAGTTGTCGCCCATGCGCCTCATGCCCCCATTCTCTTCTGTAGGTGAGGTTCCCCAGCCAGATTACATCATCTACTGGCAGAGACTCTCATGAAGCACTGTGGTGGCTCAGCAAGACCATGGTGCATAAAGGAGGTGGTAGCATGAGGCACTTGAACTACTACTCCCATGAAGCACTTCAGTGGTATTTTCAACAAATTTTTGTTTCCCATCCACAAGTTTCTGGCCATATTTTTCCCCAAAAGTTGAAGTTTTCTGCAGGAACAAAATCATATTCTGAGCAGCTCTATTTTTCAGCATACTACAACTTGTGATTTTAAGGTTTGATAGCTTGGGACTATCCACTGCTAGAAGTAAGCTCTGGAAATATGTAATTTAATAATATGTAGCTGCTATTTCTTGTCCTCATGGTGATGAGATAATTGGCCCTTAAAATATTTAAGGTCCCATATCTTGGGATTCATAAAGGTTAAATATAGTTTTATAACATTCTAAACTCAGGCTCCCCAATGTTAATGGTGTAAGGTTTTATTTCTAGCCATCTATCTGTCATATTTTAAGTAATGGGGGATGCTCAGTACTATGGTGATGAGCCATATAACTATCTGGATAAGTAATGGTCTATCGCGCTTCCTTCTCTGACACTAACTTGTCTTGGCAAATGGCAACAATTTACAGCTTCGTACAATAATGTAATGAAATGGGGGGAAAAAACATCCTAGCAATTTCTTTGAGACTTTCTATTTTTCTTTTTTTCCCCTGGGACCTGTACAGTAGTGAATGGGAGAGACTGGCTTTTCAGGATGTAAAAATAGCACCAGTAAACATTTTGAAAAATTGTTTACATTCATTCTCCAATACATTTTCTGTAAGATATGTAAGGGAAGATTCTCTGTTCCACTGCACTCCTTTTGCATTACTCAGATGACACATAGTTTCCCACTCCCTATCTAGACATCCCTAAGCAGTCCTCAGTCTGCTCTAACATGGAACATAGCTGACTTCCTGACAGCCCCCTACTCTGCTACACCAGCAGAAAACTTGTCCTGTGACAAACACAGAACACAGTATAATATTACAGTAAACCCTCGATTTAACGGACCTCGATTTAACGGACTTCGGATGCAACCGACAAAATTTCTGAGCAAGTCTGATGCATTCCTGATCCATTTCTGGCGGGCTGGCTTTCGGCTCCCGGCTGCCGCCCGGGTCACAGCAGCGGGCAGGCTGGCTGCCGGCTCCCGGCTGCCACCCGGGTCCAAGCAGCGGGCGGGCTGGCTGCCGGCTCCCGGCTGCCGCCCGGGTCACATCAGTGGGAGGGTTGGCTGGCGGGTCCCGGGAGCCGGGACCCGTGCGGGCTGGCTGCTGGCTTCCGGCTGCCGCCGGGGTCCCAGCCGCGGGTGGCCTGGCTGCTGGCTCCCGGCTGCCGCCCGGGTCACGGCAGCAGGAGGTTGGCTGGGGGGTCCCGGGAGCTGGGACCCGGGCGGGCTGGCTGACGGCTCCCGGCTGCCGCCGGGGTCCCAGCCGCAGGCGGGCGGGCTGATGGCTCCCGCCTGAGTCCCGCAAGCGGGCGGGCTGGCTGACGGCTCCCGGCTGCTGCCTGGATCCCAGCAGCCGGGACCCGGGCGGGCTGGCTGATGGCTCCCGGCAGCGGGCAGGCTGCAGAGCTGCCGCCCCAACCCTGTGGCAGGCGGGCTGCTGCTCTGACAGCTCATTTTTTTTTATTATTAAATAACAGACTTTTTGATTTAACGGACACCCCCTCACCCGAATTAGTCCATTAAATGGAGGTTTTACTGTACTAGCTTAAATACCCGGCGTTGCTCGGGGTATTTGTAATTGGAAACTGGGATGTAAAAAGACGACAGTGTTTTTTATTGATACAAATTTTGTTCAGAAGTCTCATTTTGTCTAATTAATTTCGTTCTCTTGCATTTGGATGTGGTTTCTTCGATACATTTTCGCTTTTTACGCGGCATAACGAATAGGGTCCTTTTTAAGAAAAAAACAGTGCGTTTAATTAGGTTTGCGCTACACAACACTAAGCTCTCTGGTTATCTGTATTATTACATCATAACTATGTCACAGACAACAGCATGTGTTAACCTGCTGCCCAGATGATTTTTTGAAATGATGTTATGTGAGCGGTGTAGTTGATGTTAATGAGCTTTAAAGAATTTTACCCCTAGGGGGTGTAAGAGTGAGATTTTAAACATTTTCTATTCTTACCCCGATTAGGACCCTAAAGCCTATAACTGTACCAAATTTCAAATATCTATCTGAAACGGTGTGGAAGTAGTAAGGGAACATATATACATACACCATTTGACTTTTATATATATAGAAGATGTAGTATACAGCAACTAGAGAGCGAGTCACAGTACTTTCTAGAAAAACCTAAAATAGACAGATGTAACAGTTTTAATGGCACTCCTTGGGGATGACCTGCATAACTCACATGTGACGCTTCCAATACTTCTAAGAAACAAGCTGCCTAAAACACATGGATGGATGGATAAATAGATAGATAAATGGGAAAAATGTGACAGATTTTTTGGAGCTAATATACAGGGATATTAGTGATTGAATGAAGCAGTCTGAAATAGAATGTCAGGAATATTGCAGTGAACAGGGTGATTGAAACTTGAGCCAAACTCAAATTGCTGCAGGAAAATGCAATCAACCCACACTTGCTGTCACTTTAAAATAAATGAAAGCAGGCAGCCATACCTATCGCCCACACTTGTTGCAACTCTAAACTAAAGGAAATAGATTTAATTAGGCTGGTGTGCTACAAAGGAAATTAGAAATCAACATTTAACATGTTGAACAAATGATCAAAAATATAAATAGCTGAAGAGTGTCACTAAAAAAATATATCAGTACCTACAACTGGCTCATACACCACAAAAAAATCAAAATATCAGGCCTTGAATGGCCATGCTACAGGAAAAGATTGTTTACTTGCCATTTCAGTACAACAGAGCCCTTATTATTCTGTAGCATTCAGTCGGTCTGCCCATTAATGTAACACACGTGTGACAATAAGTCCATTCCGCAAATCTCTTAAAATAATGAAAACCTAACCCAAGTCTCTACTTCTCAGAGTACAACCACTAAGTCATCCCCACCACAAGTCAAAAATGAATAAATGATGAGGGCAATTAAAAAGTAATTTTCACAGCAGAAAGTTACTTAGTTCAAGGCATTTACATCAAAAGCTCCCAAAGCCACAAGTAGTGTGGCAACCCTGACTAGGCTGAAATATTGAGCACACAAAACAAACACCGGCTGGTTCAAGTCTTGCTACATGATTTTTTTCTTACACTGGCTGTGTTTCTTTGTTTTTGCATTTCTAAAGGGATTAAGAGACTCATTTTAAAAGGGGGCAGATAGGTTTTACAAGGCTAGCTCTGATCCTGACCTGTTTTATGTTCTGCCAAATGGTTTCCACACTCACGTGAATGAACAGAAAACACTTCTTTCTTCAGTGAGCCATCACTGACGCTTTCTTTAACATGTCATGTTAAGGTGAGGACAAGGTCAGATTCTACACTTGGCTGGACAACAGAAGCCTTTCACAGTCTGTCTCCCTTTCTTTCTCTGTGTTTCATCTTTATTAAATTTTCCAAAGACACTTGATGCCAGGTGTGGAGCTTTCCCTCACTAGAATTTTGTTTGGTTGCTCAATGGGAAGCTGATGGTTGTGATAAAACAATCTTAGCTGTGGTAAATATATTGCCTAACCATTAATGGTATTGAGCATCTCCTGTGTTGAGTGCATTCAGCTCCCAATACATTAATTCAACAGTAGTTGAGGGTGCTCAGAACCATACATAAAATGTTAAAAAGCAAGGGTCGGTCTGAACTGGAACATCGGATATAAACCCTCTTGAACTTTAGAGAAGCTCAAAATGAGATCCCAATCTGAACTTTGCAATTTAGATCCATCTTTAATTCAAAAAATAAAAGTGGAATCTTGTGCAGAATCAGATCACCCTCAATAACCAGGATAAGAGGAACAATCAGCATGTTGAGCAATTGAGTCTTAATTCTTTTGCAAGTCTGTAGAGTCCAACATGACAGCTGGATCCCATTCTGTGTCACATCCCAGTACAACACTTTGTGGATGTTATCAATTCCAGCATCAAACCTGGTTGCAGACTGGCTACTATGTTAAGTCCTGAGGAACTGTAGCAATGCAATGACCCACTGCTGAGGTGTCTCCTGCTGGTCATCAAGGAATCAGCTCTTTTTCCAGCATAGAACACCCTCTGCAGGCTGGTGGCTTGCCTGCCTCAGGCCCCATGTCTCTCACAGACCCCGTGCCCTTTGCCCTGGGGTTCTGCCTAGTGCAGTATCCCCACACTCTGGGTCTCCCCTCCCAGGGGAACCTCCAATGCTCTGTCCCCACCTTGCCTCAGTGGCTACTCCAAGTCACCATCTTTCCCCCTGTTCACTGGGGCAGACTTCGGTGTAATGGCCACTCATCATTGGCAAAGGGGGTAGAACCTGCTGCCTCTGCCTAACCCCAGGCTGAACCTGTGCAACCCCAGTATCTGTTTAGGTCCTGCACAAAGCCTGCAGCCTGGGGAGCTCCACAGCTCCTCTTGCCTTCCCCCAGCCCTGCTATACTTTAGGTACCTTTGTCTCAGGCAACTAGGCCCCCTCTCTCTACTGTCAGAGAGAGACTCCTCCAGCTTCTAGCCCACAGCCCTCTTATAGGTCCAGCTGTGGCTCTTATTACCAATCAGCCATTCCCAGCCACAGTCCTTTCCAGGGCTGCTTTTAACTGCTGTTCTGCAGGAGTGGGGCAGCAGCACCACTACAGGAATTATTTAATCTTTTATTAAAATAGATCAATTTCTGAAGTCTATAATATCCCTACTTTGTATTCCATACAGGACGTTAACAAAATATAAACCTTACAGTATCACATAACAATATACAAGCCCCAGCCAGGCAGGATTTACCATACCCCTATAGGCATTGTCTAGAAATGGTGGGAAACCATCAGCAGGAAACAGCAGGTTGGGGTGTCACAATGGGCAGAAAATGGACTTTCAGCACCTCCAAAGGAACAAGAAGGAAGATTCTGAGTGACAAATGTGCTGAATGCCCCTTTTATGTTCAGCTGTAGTTGTAATTCTAAAAATCTCTGATTTTTGTAAATGAACCAGCAGACTTCTTTAAGCAAACTCTTGGCAGAGTGATTTCTGTAACAAAGATGACACGTTTCCAAATCTTTGGTGACACTGGCAGCAGACTTGGCTCCCATATTCTCTGCAGACTACAAATTAAACAATAAACATAGTGTTGGCGACATTGCTTAAGACACAATTTCAAAAAAGGGAAACTGTAGCCATATATCTACCAGCTTCAGACACAAGGCCCCGGAAACTGGGTCACCTAAACAAAATAACAGAGATTAAATGTAACCCTTCCATGTCTCTCTCCACATACAGTGGGCTAATTGCAAGAGTAGTTCAAGCAGCAGAGTCTAATATATGCTTTATTCTAACACAGTCAGGTTTTCTTCTGTTGTGATAATTATTAATAGAAAAGTTTCTAGCTTAGCCTTGGTTCATTCCTTTTCTTACAGCTGAAATCCCCCCAAAATTATAAAGCCAAAAATCTTAAAGACATCCAACTCCTTTAGTGCCAAACTATGCCCTTGATTCTTGAAGCCAAATGAAATGGCACACAATTGGTTCCAGGGCATATTAATTCATAATTTGGATCCTGATCCAGCAAACTACTTAGAACCAGATCTTCAGAGGTATTGAGACACCTACCATTAATGTCAATGGGATTTAGGTGCCTAAATATCTCTGAGAATCTGAGCATTAAGAATGTGCTAAGCTTTAAGTGTGACTTCAGTGTGTTTAATCATATGCTCATAGTTAAGCATGTGTGCTTTACTGGACTGAGGCGTTGGTTCTTAGAGACCAGAAGAGCAAATTAAAAATGGTCCTGTGTAATGGTCATTTTTGTCAGTTAATAAACAAAGTTAAGAGAAACAAACAGGGCTCCCAGGCATCTTTGTGTGCATTCACACACATGAAATATACACAGATGGACAAGTTACATTAGGGATGAATTTGGCTCATCATTACTAGACATTATGCTAACATTTAGAGAAGTAGCTCTGTGAAATGTCAGAGAGAGTGTACTCACCTTCATGGTTCAGTTGCAAAATTCAGTGTATTGTAGATGGTGCTCTACTACTTTAAACACAAATGTAATGAATCACTGCTTTTCTGTTTAAGCTGTTTAATACACTCTATTGGATCTTTCATTTTTATGAATGAAGAAGAGGCCTTCACTCTAAAGAATTTTTTTAAAAAATACTTCAAGGAAACCAGTCATGAGGAATGTGAGTCTGAGTCAAAGCCCATTGAAGTCCATTGATTTCAGTGGCTTTAAATCAGGCCCTGTCTTTTGAATATGAATGGCAAAAAGCCAAAGTGATACTAACATCATTTTTCATTGCTGTATAGCAGCACTGGATTAGTCTCCCTTTGCTGTATATACAGGGAGTGTGGGAAGGAAATAAAGTGTACATGGGGGGAAATGGAGCTGGCAGAGTTCAGGACCAGAACCAAGCCAATGCTGATGGTACGACCTGTCTGAGAAGCTGTGAGAGAGACAGTTGCTGATGAGAGTCTGGAGCATTGGAGAGTAGCAGGCAAACGGTGATGCAGAAACTCCTTTGCAGAGCTGTTAACATGATAAGAAGTATGGATTTCAGTTGGGAGGGTATTTGGATGCAGTGAAGGGCTTTAAAAAGGAGGTGCCAGAGTCATAACAGCATGCAGGGAATCGGAGTTTGACAGTGTTTTTATTTGCATTGGCTGGAAGGGAGCCAGGTGGGTACTGGGCAAGCTGGGGAAAGAACTGAAGTGAGAAATCATCTGGGCATGAACAAGAATTTTGGCAGTAGGGATAGAATTTGACAGATGTGTTAGAGACGTTCTATAGGAAGAAGTAACATAATCTGGCAACAGCCTCTCTGTGAAGGACAAAAAGAAAAGAGGAATCAAGCAGGATTCTGAGATTGCAATTCCAAAGAACAGGGAGAATAGTGGTGTTATTTATCCTGATGGTAAAGAGTGGTCGGAGGAGGGGCGGGGGCTTAGTGGGAAGTTAAGGAGTTCAGTTTTGCTATATGAAATGGATTCTGACAGTGAGATATGCAAGAGGAGCTGGAAGAGAGATGGCTGCAAGAGCTCTGGGGTGAAGAGAGCTTTACTTGGTATGCATCCTGCCCCATGAATCAGAAATGGTGATACCCAGTGGCTAGGTTAGACTTCCCCTCGAAGCTCAGATACTGAAGCTTTTATGAATTACAGAAAATTTAAATTGACATCTCTCTCAGTTCTTATATGGCCTTACTCCAGATATGCAAATCTGTGCACAAGTACAAATATTTGAGTCAGGAAAAAAAGGAGGCAGAATCCTCTGCTGTAGAACTTGGAAGCTGCTCGAGAAAAAAAACAGACAAATGAAGGAAGACCTGAACATACCGGGTCTTATGTTACAGACTGGTTGTTAACTTATTGGAGACTACCATAAATACTGCATACAAGCTGCTTGAAGTAGTTACATACAAAGACCAGTAATCCAACCAATGGCTGAATTAAAAGTAAGGACAACTTCTAGGTAAGATGATTCCTGCTTTGGAATTGGAATGTACAGAAAAGCCACAGCTTTAACTTTATATACCATATCTGACACTTGCACTTATATATCTTCTTTCTTGTAGAGCCAGAAGGAAAAAGGTAATGTAGGAAATGATTATACATTAAAGCAGCTCTGGGAAAACACTGAGTGACTAATCATCTGGAAATAATATACCAACTATGTGCTGCACTTTGTGCTGAAGTGCGCTTGATCAGTTCAATATGGTTCAGTTCATGACTGAGATTTTGAACTAGAATGTACCCAATCAAAACTGACACTGAAAAAATAGCAGGCAGAGGACTGATCTTCTTTTCATTGTGAACTGCACCTGATTTATGCACCATACTCCTGAAGGTGACACATGACATATACCTGAAGTCGTTTTTTGTGCTTGTTAGATTATACTATGTTATATTACGTTTTGCCCTAAGATGTTTAGTGGAAGTTCTATATACATATTGTATATGATAGCATAATTTGACATAATTAGAAAATAATGGATTATAAAAAATAAAAAAAACTAACACTATCACTTAAAGTGCAATATTCCTGAAGGATTGCAAATATGGGTTACTGAAAGGGATACTAATTATCACTTGTCATTACATTCCAGGCCCCATCAAATGTGTTTTGGTCCAATGGAAACTTATTGAGATGCCCTTAGAGGGCCGTAACCCCCCCACCACCACCACCAAAAAACCCACCTAATTCTAATGAATGCATGAAGCAATTCAAATTTATGAGGAGTTGATCCTACAGTCTTTAGGGAGTCT
Source organism: Sternotherus odoratus (assembly GCA_032164245.1). Taxonomy (NCBI): domain Eukaryota; kingdom Metazoa; phylum Chordata; order Testudines; family Kinosternidae; genus Sternotherus; species Sternotherus odoratus. The sequence goes on from JAVMKO010000004.1 coordinate 61,327,616, forward strand.
TTCTCCCCTAACTTCAAGGGGAGTTACAAATGTGCTTGGCTCAACAGAGATGGACTTTAACTGTAAGAATGAGTTTAACTTATGAAATGGTTACACATGTTATCATAACTGTTGCTCTTCAAGATGTGTTGCACATGTCCATTACATTTAGGTGTGAGGGCATCTCATGCACCAGTGTGGAGAGTTTGCCCATTGGGGTATCTCTAAGATCTGCCGCAGTCATGGCCTGTTGTCCTCATACTTCAATCCCAAGTATCAAGGGTAGAGTCACCCCACCAATCCTTCTGGTTCTTCATACAAGAGTCTTAGATGATATACTCCAATGCGTTGGAGAAAAAGGAATGGGTCATTTAGTGGACATATAAAACACATCTCATAAGAACATAAGAAAGGCCGTACTGGGTCAGTCCAATGGTCCAGCTAGCCCAGTATCCTGTCTACAGACAGTGGCCAATGCCAGGTGCTCCAGAGAGAGTGAACCTAACAGGTAATGATCAAGTGATCTCTCTCCTGCTGTCCATCACCCCCCTCTGACAAACAGAGGCTAGGGACACCATTTCTTACCCATCCTGGCTAATGGCCATTATTGGACTTAACCTCCATGAATTTATCCATTTCTCTTTTAAACCCTGTTATAGTCCTAGCCTTCACAGCCTCCTCAGGGAAGGAGTTCCACAGGTTGACTGTGTGCTGAGTGAAGAAGAACACAAACATTCATAACAACAAACACTACAAGAAGGTGAGTAACCACTTCTTCTTTGCATGATTGCATAAGTCTTGGATATGGTTGGTTTGACTTGAATTTGTGCTCCAGTATGGAGAGCAGGGCCCTGGTTTGAGTCCAGGATAGAAAATTAACAACAGAGTTAACAATCAGTGTAGATGCTCAAGCCCTGGGTTCTCGAAGGGAGCATCAGCTGACTCAAGTTCCACTAACCCTGGGCTTACATTGCAGTGTAGCCATACCCTAGGAGTCTCAGTGAAATAGGGACTGCATGACTGCTTTCCCATATGTGTATTTTCCCTTGATGCAGTAGTAATGCATAATGTCTTACAAACGTGTGGATAGAACACCACGTCTGCTCTGCAGATGTCTACAGTCGGGATGTTTCCCACAAATGCAGTGGAGACTCTAACTGAAAGTGTGCTGTAACTGAAGTTAGTGTGCTCTAACTGAATGAGCTGGCAGCTTCTCATAGACACAATAACCTTGGCAGCATAGCATATACCAGCTCAGCTGGTGATCCATCAAAAGAGCCATTGCTCTGTGACAGAATGCACTCTCATTTGTTCTGCACAGGACACTAAAAATTTGGAAAGGACCCAGAAGGACTTTGTTCCATCTGGGCTAGGTGTACATCTAACACGTGGATCTTCATGAGAATGCGGCTTTGGAAAGAAGACTGGTAAGTATATTTACTGATTGAGGTGGAAATCAGATACAATTTTGAAAAGAAACATAAGGTGTGACCTAAGCTATACCTTGTCCTTTTAAAAAAAATTGTATATGAAGGATCTCTTACCAGGGAATGCAGTTCTCCTTCTCTCCTCACAAAGGTGATTGCTGTAAGGAAGGTGACCTTCACAGAGAGATGTAATAATGAACAGGTGGCTAATGGCTCAAAAGGAGGTCCCACAAAAGCTGATAATACTAAATTCAAGTCCCAAGGTGGAGTCTTTGATAGATAGGAACAAATTATCTAGGTTTTTTAGGAACCTGGTAGTCATGAGGTTAGAAAATATAATCCTGCCTGTAATATGGGAATTAAACACTGAAATTGCAGCTAGATGCCTTTTGATGGAACTGTCAGATGCAACTCTTGAAGTAATAATAGATAGTCCAAAATCTTTTGAATTGTAGATTGTGTAGGAGATACACTGTGACTAGTCATCAAGGTAGAGAAACTATTCCATTTACTAAGGTAAGTAGCTCTCTGGACCATTTCCGGCTATTTGAGCAGGCATTCTGGATTGCTGTCGAACAGTGTGCCTCCACTGTGTTTAGTCACTGAAGGTCCGGGCCATGAGGTGTAGTGATTGAGGATTCAGGTTAAATGCCTGCTCTTGATTCTGGGGTATCAGGTGCTTGACTATAGGCAGGAGGCAGAGTTATCACATTGATAGCTTGTGCAGAGCAGAGTACCACAGTTGCCTTGGCCAGGCTGGAGCAAAGAAGATAATTTTGCCTCTCTCATTTCAATTTGACAATGATGTGGAAGATTAGTGGCAGTAGCATTTCCTCTCCCATTTAACCCCAGACACATTTATAGTGTCATTCCTCTGCCCTCATTGTAACAGACTGAATAAAGTCTTGAAAAATGCCCCAAATAATGAACAGCTTTCATCACAAGGAAAATCCAGAAACAAAATGTGTAAAATGAAATGACAAATGTCATAAGGAACATTAGTTTGTAATCTTATTGCAGCTGATTTTATAATGAGCCCTCTTCACTGTATGTTTTTGATTTGAGAGGTGTTGGCTTGAGTTAAAGTATTTTTCATTTTTCTGATCTTCTCTCTTTAATTTAGTTCAAATCTACAAACATACATTAAATATTGCTAACGTGGCATTTAGCTACTTAAAATCAAAGCATCTTAAATCAAAACTGCCACAAAATTGCTTAATGTTTTTACAAGCAAAAAGGGATCAAATCAGATAATCTGAAATGAAAATAAGATGACCTCTTTTCTATGACAATGTTTGTCTAATTATGAAGAAAACAGGACAGTGGATTTTGTTTCCATTGCATTACATGTGCACTTTGATACTATCTTCAGTAAGAGTAATGGGGCCTTGTGACTTAGAAGAGCACAGCTAATCAGGAGCAGGAGAAAAATGCAGACAGCCTCTTGGGCTTGGATATTCAAAGGAGCCTAATGAAATTAAGTACCCAGTTCTAATTAAAAATCTTTAGGGATTGGATTCCTGTCTCCCCTAGGCTCTTCTGAAAACCCCAGCTCTGCATTTCGATGGATTTTTCTTGTATGTTTTGTCCTGGTTGCTCACATGCAAGATTGCACTTGTTTATCTAAATCGAGTCACTGTCTCTTTAAAATAGCACAAACAGGTACATTTGGGCAAAAATATCACAGTAAAGCAACAGTTAGTTAAGAATTTCTGTTTAGTTCCCAGCAGCAACAAAAGGGGAATAACCTGCATAGATCTGGACTCCATCTTTCTCTTAAGGGCTCTGTCCATGCTCCCATTTTGAACACAACTTAAGTGAACCTGCGTAAAAGTTACCACATGGAGACACAAATCAAGCCAACAATAGTGTTTGTACTCTGCAAAAGAATAATCCTGAGCAACTATATGGAAGACAGTCTGAAGTGATTTATTTATTTTTTTATTATTATTTCTATTAAGATACACCTGTTTTTACATGCCAATGTTTGCTGATCTTTTGCCAGTTCAAATACTGTGGGGAGGCCTCTCCAGGGGCCTTTCATGAGAAGAGCAGAGGAACAAAATCCTAAAATAGCTCCTGCAGACATGTGTCCTCTGACCCAGCCACATACCCAAAAACTTTTACAATTAACTGCTCCAAATTCCTCAGAAAGGTGAGCCTCCTTAGAATGATTCACCTTCCCTTGCTAGCTAAAAAATGAACTCTTTTCCAAAATAATCGACAACTTTCTACTTCACTGCAGTTTTCTTTTTTTATAATATTTTTTACAGTTCTAGTAAATTTCCATTTGGTTTTAAATTCTTCTTAAAGGAATCCACCAGCTGCTATATATTTTCATAAGTGACAATTTTGCATCTGCATTGAAAAAAGTAAAGCATTTCTGATGATTCTTCATCTATTAAGTGGAAAGAGCATGTAGCACTGATAGGAAACTAAATGTTATTTTCCATTTATGACAGATTTATGCCATTCTTTCTATCTAAAGTACCAAGGAATCTTAGATTTATCAGTCCCGTTCTGAAGAAAACAAGTCCAAATATGTTGGAATAGAACCATTTGTGAAGAAATATCAGTTGCATTTTTTAATGTGACCATATAAAAATGTGAAGTATTTAAGTAAGTATTAACTTCTCTATCTCAAGGGGTACATATGTACTGCTTCTGGGAGCTATAATTCCCAGATCAGATACAGGCAATATATTTTCCTTCTTATTACGGTACATATTATTTCTTAATGATTGTTTGCTTTTTTGACTGCAGCTGACCCTGGAACTAGCTAGCCTAATCTCCAGGCAAACTGATGAACACTGATGGACCAGGTCAATCAGATCCTAGCACAATATCTGGGTCTCTCTGCTACTGTATGCAAAGCTTACCTACAATAATTCAGCTCATGCCTCGACACAACAGAGACCATTCTATGCCAGCTATGGTTTCCACATATGCTTTTACCCAGCCATGCGCATAGATCCCCGACTACCTGTACTGGTGAATCTGGTTACCATTCTGCACCAAGTGCAATAAGAACTTGGGAAATATTTAAAGACTGCTAAAGGACTGTATAAACACTATGCTGATCTCAGGCAGCAGACTATCCCTGAGTTCTCTGTAGGAGACAAGGTCAGTTATCCATCTGGAACCCCAAATCAGCTGAATCACCTATACTTGGTCCCATTCCCAATCCTGCAATAAATCAGCCCAGTAACATTAAGTTGCAGCTACCAGAGTTGCTGAAGATTCCTCCAGTATTCCATGTCTTCCTCCTAAAAACATGCACAGAGAACCCATTACCAGTTCATTCCAACTATCCAGCATCACCCATAGCCATCCAAAGACAAGAGGAATACCCGGCTCAGCAAATCCTTGATTCATGGTGTTTAGGGTAAGCTCCAATACCTGCTGAACTGGGAAGGCAATGGTCCAGATGACCAAACCTGGGAACTAGAGGAGAGTATCCATATGCCAGACCTGCTGTGAAACTTCTACTGAGCTCATCCCAAGAAGTAAAGCCTGGGGTCATCTAAAATAAGTCCTTCAAAGGGGAGGGAAGTTCTGTCAGGAACAAAGGCCTGCAGCTGATCTGAGAACTAGTTATCTCAGTCTCCTGGCAGACTAAAAAACACAGGTGAGCTACAGCAGAACCACCTGATTGGCTGAGAGGAACTACCAAGCATGTTCATTCATCCAACCAGTAACAGCAGATTGCTGGCTGTTCAATGCTTATACAAACAGCAGAGACCACTGTTGTGCCTGTCTTGTTCCAGACCTGCTCCTTTTTCCAGCTCTAATGCAGTCTGCTCGGTTCTGACCCTTGGTACTGTTCCTGGTCTGTGGCTGCTGCAGCTCTGACCATTAGACCTGACTGGCCATGACCTGAATATTAATACTTATAATGTGAAGGGTCAGGCAACCTTAACAATAGACAATACTACTAGCCTCGCCTATAGTATACATACAGTACACACAAATCATGATCACTTGTTTTTGAATGTTAACTCTCCTAGCAGTGACTTTATTGACTATGGTACAGACTACTACCACAATACAAATAATACAATACACAATACAACTTCCAAAGGGGTAGTTGTAACAAAATATGTATTGTTCATTTCTGCGATGGCTCATCTTTAGCAGGAGCACCTTTACTGTTCCAATGTAGGTAATTTTGCAAGACTTCAAATTATGCTTTTGGTAAGACTGACTCGCTCTGTCAGCACCTAATTTATCACATTTATTTGAGAGCTGTAAGGTGAAAGCACAGAAACAAGAGTTATTTGACCTTGCTTAGCCAAACAGACCTGTAACCCAAGTGCTTCATTTGATCTTTCAAAATGATAGATAAGGATTATAATGCATTAGCAACAGATACTTCTTGTGAACAGTAAACATACACTGTTTATCCTACACGTCCCCATCATACCCCAAATTTTAATTAGAAAACTTCATTATATTTTAGAGGAAAAGCTTAGAGCCATTTTTGTAAGAGATAAAGAGCCACTGAGATTCAAAGTAAAGAGCTACTTGTGCCACAATTCATTAACCTTTAGATTTATATGCTTCAGGCAAAAATTGGGAAGGTGCTGAAGATGTCCCCTCTAAAGAGAGAACTCAGCTAACAACACCACTTTATGACATTTGTAGATTAAGGTTTACAATGTTTTCCAATGAAACTCCTCTCCCGCTGTAAAACCTCAGATGAAAGGTCAGCATGTGCACTGCAGAGGTGTAGTTTCCAGTAATGGAACAAACTTCAAAGTATTCACTCCAGCAAGATTCTCACTGATTGAGTACGAAATGAGCAAGGGTATCAAGATTCGGTCAAAAAAATCTCTATCATATCTTACATATACATATTCTTTTTCATGCTTAGAAATATTGGCTTCATTGGGCCAGTTAAGCACTGATTAATTTTATTCACTGGAGACAATACCTAGTCACAGCATTTGCCAGAGGTGGGAGTAACTCTTGCTGTTATTGTGCATCAGGAAAGCAAGAATGACTTTCATGGTTCCCTCATGTTCAAGGGAAGGGTGCCTTTTAAAGGGGGGCTGTACATTGTCTCCTCACTGGCTAGCCAACACAGATAGCAGGTGCAGGGGGCATAGTTTTGTCTCCTCTCTGTCTTTCTGGGGTGGCTTGCAAGACTCAATAAAAATGACCATTGTGCCTATCTTCAGTGAGCAGAGTCACAAGTTGGGGAAAGGCTACTTGCAGCCCCCCCGTAATCTATCATATTTTAATGGTACGCCTGACAGACAGATTGTTCCTGTTGCAAAACAAGTGATAGGGCGAGCGAATCTGCACTTCTCTCAGTCCCTAACTTCAGAGATTTCTAGGATGTAGTCTGATTTACTTCAACAAAAAAACTTCAAAAACAGACTGCAACAAGAAACTGTAGAACTGGAATTAATTTGCAAATGGGACACTATCAAATTGGACCTGAATAAAGACAGGCAGTCGATGAGTCACTACAGGAATTAAAATTTAATTGCCCCATTTTAATTTCCCTCGACTGTTACTCACACCTTCTTGTCAACTGTTTGAAATGAGCCATCCTGATTACTACAATAATAGTGATTTTTTATCCTGTTGATAATAGCCCACTTTAATTGAATTGTCTCAACACCCCATTTGGTAAGACAACTCCTATCTTTTCATGTACTGTTATATATATCTTCCTACTGTATTTTCTACTCAATGCATCTGATGATATCAGTTTTAGCCCACAAAAACGTATGCACAAATAAATTTGTTAGTCTCTAAAATGCCACAAGTACTCCTCGTTATTTTTGCTGATACAGACTAACATGGCTACCACTCTGAAACATAATTTATTTCTGTGCACTATCTTGGTTTATATCTGAAACAAATTATAAATGAACTGCAGCCATGGTTTTCTAATGCCCACCAGTTCTATCACTGATACTTTCACATATACATATAGACTGTGGGCAAGGGAGTTCTCACAAATGGCACCATTATAATCAACCTCACCTTCCTCGTGCCCTGTTGCTTGGTAAATCATTTCCTTTAACTTTGATCAGGGACAATATGTTAGCTATTAGTACTGACTAGTTCCCTTTAATTAAGAAGGCTGAATCTTCAATTTGAAGTGTATTCTTGGCATGATTATCCTTCTGTGTAGTGCCCATTTACTGTTTTCTCTACCCATGCTGCCTGTGATAAACTTTCTCCTTTCTGAAAACAGACAATTTATATCATTCCTGTAAAGGTTAAGCTTAACAGGAATTGATAGCACTTATTGTCATGGATGTTTTATAAAATGGAGTAGGGATGACTGTTTGCTATTAAATGTTCAAATACTAATGTTTTTAAAACGTAGTCCATTCCTCAACTGTTATAAGTGTCTGAACACTTATGATACTGTCTTGAAGAGAACATTATCTTATTTTGTTTTGAAAAAGTTACAATGAAAGGGAAGTTTACAAGAGGAAATACCTCTGGGCTGATTTCGACTGGAGCTCTTTATGAGTTGCAGCCATATTACCTAGCCTGAGATGTCTTCTCTCCAGCACTTGGCTAGGAAACCTCCAGGGATGAGATTGGTATTTGGAGAGGAGACACCTTCAGAAAGTTCTGTAAGTAATTCAGGAAGCAGAACTCTTTCTTTTGAATCAGTATTGCTGAAGGTGCTGCCTGCACTGGTGATACCTGACCTTGGATAGTCAAGACTTCTTAGTGGTAATGCAAATTTCATTTTTTCTGCAAGAAAAGCTGTAATATTTATGAAGTTCAATATGATATGTCACAGGATCATCAATTCATTGTTGATTAAGTTCTCAGGAGTCTTGGATTGCAGCACCATTCTCATGTAGTCTCAGAGTGAAAATTTTGCTTAAGCACAGTGACTTATGCTTCACATACTCCGCTAGCCTGCTATGCACAAGACAGAGTCAGATAAGAACTTGATGGGTGGTGCCCTTAGACTAGCATGTCTCTGGGATGGCATTTAAAAGATTATTTTCTGAAATATAGTGTGAAGTGTCTTTAAATGTAATTTATTATTCAGATAAAAGAATACATCAGAAAGCAATTAAGGCCACATTCACCTCCCACTGAAGTCAATGGGAATCCTTCCATTGATTTTATAGGAACTGGATTCTAATAGCAATATGGAATATTGCCATAACTCACTTACATCAGATGCAGTTGCTAACAGAAAAGTGTGAAAGATAGTGTTAATGTTGTTCATCTACAAAATGTATTTCCATAAAGTTGTGTCAATCAGTCAAAATAACATTTAAGTGGGACTTGAATAGTGCACATGCCTTATCCTGGCCCACTAAGCAAGTGTGAATTTTACTCACACAGAGATGAGAAAATACATATTGTAAAACATAGTAGGCAATAGTGTGCAGATGCCACACTTAACTGACAATGTGTGATATGAGTTAATTAAGTCACTTCACCATACTTAAGACATTATTATTATTATTATTATTTACTTTTGCAAAAAAAGCCATTGCTGCGTATGATGCTTTACAAGGAGTAAAAACGCAGTCCCTGCCATGGGGGGTTTGCAATTTAAAATGTCAAGAACTGGATTCTTGTAAGTGCTCCCACATTATCAGTTAAAAGATGCATTTTTAATGAAGCCAGCAGAACCTAATTCAGAGCCTGAACCAACTCCCACTGGAATCATTGGGAGACTTTCCATTTACTTTAATTGGAGCCGGATCATGCCTGTAATTATTTTCTGGCTTATATGATTCAAAATCTTGGAATTCATTACACTGTTTAGTCAAGCCAGTTTCTATCCAGCTAGCTCGAGTGTCGGCTGGGGTTTAAACACATGAACATTGACTTCCATCATAGGCAAATTAGTTGGATAAAAAACTATTCAGCCCACATACATGTAGTGATACCATGCTATTTTTTCCCATGATGTTCAAAGACATTAAAGGGAAAATGGTGAGCTGTAATAAGGTTTCAAATAGCATTCAAGGTGCTTCCTTTAACTTGTGATGCTCTTGTGAAAACACACAACTATCTTCTGTCAAAGTTTGGTTTGAAGTAGTTTTAACTTCTCAAGGCACTAAGCATATTTATACTTTATTTATTCAAATCAAAAACAAAGACCAATGTTTCCCATTTCCTACTGAAGCTCATGCTTCTGAGTGCTTCCCCTCAATTCCTCACTGTTCAGCAACCAGACCAAAAAGCTCTCTGGAAGAATTTTATTTGCCACCATAAATGAAGGACAGAACACATTCTATATTGTGTAGACTGTAAATGCCTTATGACAAGAAGCTGATATCATGAAGGTTATCACAGGGACATCAACTTTCCCAGAATGCACCGATTTTAAGGCACAAACTTAACAATGTAACTAGTAATTCAAAAAATTCAGGACCCTGATTCACATTGACATTAAGCCCCCTTTACACAATTCTGGCAGGATAAAAAAGTCTTCAGTTGGGTATAAAACTATTTACACCCACTGTAAGGTACAAAGGAGCCTTTGGGTAAAGGATACTCAGGCCTCAATTGCATAATGTGAGCAAGTTAGGGTTTAACTTTAACTGTTCCATTTCCTGACTTCTGAATGTTTAAAGACCCACTCTGGAAAACAGGATTCATGAAGGTTGCACCTGTGCCGATCTCTACTGAAGTCAATAGGTCTTCTAATGGGTAAATAGTCAAGTCTATTTGCAGGATTCAATATTAAAATTATAACTTCAATGCTACATTAATGTGTGTTTCTGTATTTAATTTCCTTTCTTTTCTTTTTTTTTTAATAAAAACGACTAAAGCACAAATCTTTCTATAAATTTCACAGTGTACCACAATGCCATAGTTAAACACATACACAACTATCAAACTGCACTCTGAAAAAGCAGCACAAAGCCACCACTCCAACCCAGCTTTCAGATACGTATCTAATGTATTTATTGTACCTTCTTCCACAGTGCTGTAAAAAACACATTTTAGACTAACTGGAAATTTTGTGAAAAACCAATTTTTTGTGTTTGGAGGCAGTCTGGTCTAGCTGATAGAACACAAGAATCAAGAAATCTGGGTTCTGCTTCCAGATCTACCATTAAGCCACTATCTTTCTTTGCCTCAGTTTCTCCCTCTGTAAAATAGTTTGTAATTATTTTATTTTTTTAAAGATCTGTATGACCTACTAAAGAAAACAATCACCATATAGTATTAATATATAATATACCATTATTTTGAAGTAGATATTTAATATATAGCCTGCAGACCAGTCTTCAGGGAGGAGAAGCAAATCAAAGCATTTCATCTGAATTTGTATGCATACACAGTTGCAAAATTCCCCTCCCCACTACCCCCTGCAACACACACATTCTCACATAACAAAAAGTCAAAAGGAGGGATTTTGTTAAAGTTATGTGCATGTGAAAATCAGCTTAAAATGAAAGTGAAAATGTTACTTTAACTATTTTTTTTTCAAAACAATGATACACAAATATATTTTTCTCCACCATTAACTTAATAACTCAATGTATACACCGGAAGCAAAACTAATCCTAGGAGCCTCATGCAGACTCCATGCTCACACATTTAACAGAGCCCATCACCATGGTGTGAGACTTCCAAATGGTATCTCTTTAACTGTGACTGACAGTTTACCACTCCAAGAAAAAAGGTTACTTTTTTTTTTTTAAAGAAATAGAAAGAATAGGGCAGGGGCACAAGTGGCCAGAATCTCCTGATGGGAGTGGGAGCGAGGTGCTTGAATAGACTTGTATCCTCTACTGGCAAGTCTCACACATCTAAAAATGTCAGATTAGTACCAACTGAAAAAGAATATGCCTGTAAAATAGGCTATTAACCAAATCACATTGGTTGGATGCATTTAGATGCTATTATTAAAGACAGCTGCAAACATTTACACAATGACAGTGAAGGACTGTTCACCCAGTGATTCTTATCAATTTGTGTGTAATCTGCATATGGATTGTACTAAACTGGCCCAGATCCACAGAATTTTACAACATCTAGGAAACCAAGCTACATATCAGTTGTTTTAAGAAAATCACCAGAGACTGTCAACAATTTTTTTCATGTTGTCAAAAGAATGCTTTATGTATTTTGTTTCCAAAGTAGCTAAAGAAACATAAACAAGCAGAGAGAGAGAAAAAATTCTCTGGAAAATAGAAAAGTTTGAGGAAAACACGGGATTTCACCCTATGTGATGCTGTCATAGATATTCAGTATAAAAACAGTCTTCTTTGCTAAGTAACAAAAGTGCACATAGAACTCAAGAGATTTTTATTGAAATTACTGCTGACTCTTTTATGCTGTTCTGTAGCTCAAGTGCAAATGACCCATGTGCAAAATCATTATTGCCAAGTCACAAGTAGTTGTACTCAGTTACCTACAAATAATACAGCACTTCGTATGGATACTTTAAAGAGAGGCTAAATGTCGGAAATCACTGTTGTGATAAAGTCAAGTTCATAAACAGGAACCATTATTTTAATAGTTTTTGTAGTGTTTTCTGAAACAAAAAGACATGGCTGAGTTTTATTAGGAAAAAGATTTGGGTTTTCTGATTAAGCACAATCATTATATTAAGAGAAGTCATTGCTCATCTGGTCCATTTTATTCTCATATGATGATTCCGGGTCCTTACTGCACTTTTTCATCTAGTGTAGCAAATCAATTTAATATATTGGGTTTTGTAGAACTATTTCTACAGTCCTTGGTCAAAAAACACTCTTTTAGTAACTTCCCCAAGGACTTAAGAATGGGTCTCATTGTTTGAGCTGTCTCTTCTTTGGAGAAGAGGCAAACACTTGACAATTCATCATTAATGTGTGTGTGTGGAAGTGACAATAAAGACAAGGAGAAATGGCTTCAATACTAAGAATATGAAACCCCATTGAACTTGGTTTACTAACCAGGTAGATGTATATATTAGAAATGTAATTATCAATTAATTAAATAAGAGAATACAAATGTAATAATTTACCTGACACAATATTAAAACAAACCCATCCAAATATATTAAGGGTATGACTTCAGACAAAGAATAGAATATGAGTGCAATAGCCACTCTGTCTTTCAAGGAAAATTGTACAAAAATATATATAAGAGATTCTTACCACAAGTAAGAGTAAAGCACTAAAATATTGAAATAAATAGAAGGCTCCTCGAATCTCTTTAAAGATTGTAGTTTGTGTCTGAACAGTTGCACAACTGAAAATATTTGACATTATGAAACTTCATAATCAAATAGCAATGTAATACGTTGTTTTGACAATTTAGTGATGTAGAGTAGAACTTGGGGAAGTCAGCTCAGAATTGACATGTTGAATAAAAGGAGAAGTCTTTCAGTGTAGGCAGTGGTGCAAGTAGAATTCATTTCTTACTGGTATGCTGAACCAGCTAAAGGGTAGAGATGGGGGCACAGGACCTCCCCATGTGATCCCCCCTCACATGACTCCTCACTTGACCCTGCTCTGCCCCCAGCCCAGGGCCCCATGCTCTCTCCCTCTGCTCCCCATAATCCAACCCACGTTTCCTGTGAAGGGGGGAAAATACTCACAGTAGGCGGACACGGCACAGCTGCTGTATTAGCTGCTAAGGGAAGAGGAGGACTTGCTCTCTGAAACAATAGCCAGTTGCAGGCTATGATGAGGTGGGAAAAGGGGGCAATTGCCCAGGGGGCCAGGCAATTTAAAATAGCCCCAGGCCCTTTTAAATAGCCCAGACGGGCCACAGGCGCCTAGGCATGAAAGACCACTCCGGGCCCCATGCTTGGAGGGTCCTGGGGGCCAGTATGGGTGGTCCCAGAAGTGATGTATTCATCAGTTGCACCCCAGGCCCCGCCCCTGTGATGTTCTATATCTCATGGGAATGCCCTACAGCCCCATGTTCATCCTTATAATATGATTACGTGGTATCTAATTCAAAGTTTGTCATGTCGGGTATCTTTGGAAGTCTCATGGTGTACTAACCATTGTTGATACGGTAATGTTATAGTAAGCATTGTTATAGTAATGTTATAGGTTGCAATTTTATGTATATAGTTATGAGGCTGAAAATGTGTCCTCATGCTTAAAGCAAGTCCAGGCAAATACTCTCCAGAAGCAGAGGGGCATTTCACACCTTATCAGGACATATATGGGACAAACCCAACCCCAGGCTTACCATATTTTGCCAATCAAAAAAGAGGACGAGGGGGAGGCTAGCCCCACCCACTCCCTCCCACTTCCCACCCCCTCCAAACCACCAACTCTCCCCCCTTGTCCCCTGACTGCCCTCTCCTAAGACCCCTTGTCCCCTGACTGCCCTCTCCTAAGACCCCCATCCTAACTGCCCCCCAGAACCCCACCCCCTACCTAATCCTCCCTGCTCCTTGCCCCGACTGCCCCCCCAGAACCCACAATCCATCTACCCTGCTACTCCCTGTCCCTTGACTGCTCCCTCCAGAAATTCTCTGCCCCTTCTCTAATCCCCGCTCCCCTACTACCGTGCACCTCAAAACAGCATGTGGCGCTCCAAAGACAGCAGGCTGCTGGCGTGCCTCCACAGAAAGGTGTGCAGCACCCTGTTTGGGGTGGTATAGCCTCTCCTGGCTTATTATACCCACCACCCACATATGTTATGTCTTGTGGCCCTGGAGCTTCCCAGATTTCAATGTTGATTCTGTAAGACTCATGTGTGAACGATGAGCTGTATTGCCTTCACTCTGATCTAAATTATCCGATGATGCAGGCTCTCATAGCAGGAGGCAGAGACAAGGTTTAGTCATTTCAGATTAAAACAAAATTTGAGGGGAACTGGATGGCCAGGAAATTAGTGACAGGAAACAGAACTTTTCACCTCTAAGTCATCAGTAAAAAGCTGACTCACACTGGTAGCAGCCAAAAGTCTGGTTAGTGGCTTAGATGAAAGGAGATGGTGGTCTCAGTTTAGCTGTTAGGCTAAATGACATCCCACATGGCAAAAAATACAATCCCAACTGGCACTAATTGGCACCTCTGTTACCTGCCAAAGGGAAAAGACAGACTGAAAAGGTATTGAGACCAAACTACCCTCTCACACTAAGGGCTTGGTTAGACTGGTAATTTAAAGCATTAAAAAGTCTCCAGGAGCGCTATAAAACTCCCCTCGAACACGCTGGCAAGGCACATTTTTCGCTAAAAGTCTGATGTTATCATGCTATTTGTAAACCACCTTTTCCAAAGGAATAAAAGCTTTTGCGTATTCCCTGTAGTGTTTAATGGCAAGTCTAATCAGTCATTACACTATAAGGGATCTCTGGCACGCCTCCGAGCCATTTAAGGCAATTAACAAGCCATTTAAAGCATTTGACATCTGTGTTGTTTTGCAAAGGCAATTAGGAATGCGGAAGTTCCTTTACAGAAATCCGCTCTTAACTCAAGCAATTAAGCAGTGAAACTGCTCACCAATGGAGCTGTGTTGAGTGAAATTCAGAGCCTGCTACTTCTCCGTAGAGAGAAATCAGTGACAGCATGAAATTCTCTCCCTGCATACACATTCCCCGTTCCCCCTCACGCCCCTCCTTTGGAAAGCGCGTTGCACCCAGCTGAATGCTGGGATAGTTGCCCAAAATGCACCACTCCCTGTGCCGCGGCAGCTGCAGCAAATGTGGCCACGACAGACATCCTATAGCTCTATGGTTATAGAGCGTCCCATATAGCACAATAGGTAAATGTGCTATAATTCTTGTAGTGTAACCTTAATCCTAGAGGCAATGCCTCTCAGTCAAGGAGGAGTCGCATTGGAACAGCACAATGGGAAAGCTTGCACTTGTCTGCTTGTATTGTACCTCGTCTGTGGATAAATAAACTGTATATTTAGGGATCTCAGGCTATTGCCTCCCACAGTCACCAAAACTTATTCAACTTTTAAAAAGCAACTCCACCCCAACCCCAGCATTTTGCAAGATTTGTAGTGAATACTGAACTGAAATACTTAGGGTCATTCTAAAACAAACAGAAAGAACATTTCTAAGAACACTGAACTTTGATTTCTGCTTGAGTATTATCACTACAAGCAATGGCTAAGGCAGCTGTTAATGATCTATGATTTATAGCAAGTGTCTAGTAGTGGCTGAATACTTTGATAACTAGTTTGGATTTCTTTCATAGAATTCCATGTACTCTGAGCGAGGGGGCTTTCATAGACTGTTTTAATTAGACACTTGGGGCCTGATTTTCTAAAGACTGCAGCACAATTGACTGTACATTATGAATGTTTGTCTAGTTATTCACCTTCCCTTGAAGGATATGTCCTTAACTGGAGACCTATTTGCTTTCATCCAAAATGAACTTCTCAGCAGCTGCAGTCACAATTTCAAAAGAAAAAACATTCCCTGAGGTTAATCATCGTTGATTAGTAACAGTCAAGTGGCCTATTTATTCCAAATTTTAAACTAAAAACCCATCCCAATTCACTACAGGAGTTCGACCATCTAAATGTAAAAGGTCTGTTACTTGACCCTTGTTTTTTCCAGCCAGGACAATGGCAACATTTGCTCCTAAATGGATATTTCAACAGGTAATGAGTAATGTAGTATAAATGTATATCCATTGACTGTATTTTCTTGCAGCTAGTGGGACACCGGTATTTTTGTTTCTCAGAAACTTGGTATTTTGTTATTGATCTTTAAACTATGTGCTGCGCTTTTGTGAACTGATTTTGGTCTCACTGTCCCATTCTTTGTCCCCACTGACTCTGGCCAGTGTCCTTTTACACTCTGCTATTCATTATTTATTTGTATTATTCAATAGACAAATTAAGGCTAAAGGTGGTTCGCACTGAACAAAACGACTCATCTCAGGTGAGGAAAGTGGAGACACAAAGGGTGAGATTCTGTGCTACATCTCCAAGGGAGTAGAACACACAGTTGCAGCCAGAATGAAAGTGGAGCATTAAGCCCCCTTTGTGCCCTTCAGATTCTGGGTAGATGGAGGCTGGGGGACTATTGAAGACCTACTGAGTGCCAAGCCAGGGGAAATTCTCTGCCAGCTGATTGTGGGGATTTTCTGGCTTCTAGATGCCACCACAGTGGCATGTAGGATCCATAGTGAGGGAGAAAATCCCTCCCAAAATCTGGAGGCTTGAGGTGGCTTGAGCCAAGACACTAAGTGGCTCAAAAGAACTCTGCATTGGCCTAACTCTGCTCTCATTAAAGTCAATGGGAAAGCTTCCATTAGTCTACCCAGTCACAAACACTTTTAAATCTTTTAGGGCCAGATCCTCAGTTGACTTCAAAGAAGCTATGACTATTTACATCTACTCCTAGGCTAAGATTGTCAGAAGTAAATGTGACTGAAAGGTAATCAATGTTTTCCACATTGCTTCTCCTCCCATTCCAGTTTTACACCAGTATAACTATAACTTCAAAAGCTATTCCAAATTTATGCTGGTATGGGAGGAGAATCTGGACAATGTTTCTGAAGCAATGAAAGTTTTGATCTTGCACTAAGATCTGTGTATTTAATCTAGTCCGATTCACATTTCCACATTAGTTCTTCTTTCCACGTTAGCAGAAATATCTTTAATCTTCATCACATTCGAGAGTGGGAGTGTGGGGAAACAGTCCACACAAATCTTTCTCTGAGCATTGCACACGGTTTATGTATCACCATATGTGGAACAAAACTCCCCAAAAGTATTTCATGTATTGTGAGAATGAAGGAAATGCTTAACATTTAGCAGTTTGATAGAATGAACAAACTATTATGAATTAAGCAAAAACGGATGCCTGTATTTGATTTGTTCTGATAGAAATTGACAGAATTTAAATCCACATGTAGCTAAGTTTTGCCTAGTGCCCTGCTAGGGGGCCCACTGATGTAAACCATGACTTGAATTTTCAGACAGACATATTAATCACCAAGCAGATGTTTGCTGCCTGCAAGGTCACCAGCTCAGGAAAGAAGAGCGGCAAAACAAAAGAGAGGAGGCAACCAAGCCTGACAATATTTTTGTTAGGGCTGCATGACTCTTTGAACATAATCTAATAATGACAGTATTGATCTGGGAAGCAAAGTAGTGATTGAATGGAAACCTTTATTGAGAAGTGAATAGTGAGGAAGGATGACTCCCACACCAACCCAAGAAAAATACAGACACTTCTTCTAGGTAAGAGTTTTCTCAATACACTTAATATGGAAAACATTCCCATTTCATGACTAAGAAAATGTTTGCAGTGTTTTAACCTTAGCCTAATTCTGTTTAGTTCTAAAAGGGAGATAAGTTACAGTATCCACGTTCTCCTTTTCTAAAAAAGAAGGATGTCATAGTGAGAAAATCATTTATTATTAACAAAATATGAAATAAAGGGAAAGAAAGACCCAAGTTAATTGTTATATTGTTCTCACAGGAAAAATGAAAGGTAGCTAGTTAATTTACTTTTAAGGATTAGCATGTAAAAATAATCATGCAGAACTAGAGGAAAGCATGTGGATAAATCAGGCTGGGTCTAATATAACAAGTATGTCTTTGTACCTATTTCCCTTGGCACAGAGTAAAACTACAGTCAAACTAAGCTTAAACTTCTTTTAAAATAATCTGCCTACCAACAATTGCTAAAATATGAAACTTATTTTTTTCAAGTTATGCCCAGTTTAATTTGAAACAAATAAGCAGAAGTAAATTTGGCTGAAGCTTACATATATTCTTTGTATTATATTTTTATTGCCTTTCTATATATTATATATACAAACAGCCAGTTTTAATTCTGGGAAAAAAACACCACATAAAAGAATAGAAAAGGGATGGAATTTAACATGGGCGTCAAAAGTACAGTCTATGAGCTGAATCCGGCCTGTAGAACAGTTTCACTTGGCCCACAGATTTTCCATTAATTTTTAGGCTTGTCTACATGATTCTGGAGTTTGCATCATGGGATGTGATTTGGGGAGCTTGGCTGCCGGTGGGTGTAGAGCACCCACCAACTCCAGCCCCGGAGCACTCACAAAATTGATGCCTATGCTGCTAATGTGCACAGATGTAGTCCTGTTTGAACAGGACTTGATTTTTCAGTGTATTTATGCAGCACTTTATATTTCAAATCAGAGCTCCTATTTACTTCAGTTGCAACTGTGAATACTCGGCCCTTCTGCAAATTATACTTGTTGACCTATGGGTCAAATTGACTGGCTACTCTAAAGTTTATTTAATTACTAAGTAAGTTCAAACTCTACTAAAATTGATAGACTCCAAGGTCTCAAATCAGGTACCCAGAACACAAGGGGCACGGACTTAGTGTCCAACTGGTAAAATTTTGATTTAAGTGATTTGCCTAACAATACAAGGAAACTCTTTGGCTGAAGAACTAGAATCCAACAAATGAGGTAGAGGTCGTACAGACAATAGCCTCCTTCATACATAACTCTGATTCACCCCCAAAGAAAGTCCATCCTTTGAACAGAATGAGGCTGGGTTCCCATGGAGAAAGTAGAATGTGTTCATGTAATTAAGGACTGTACCATAATATATATGCACAAAAGGGCTGATTTAGAGAGCACAGGCAACCTTAATTCTGGCATTTCCTATCTTTTGAGTGCTTGATTAAGCAACATTAGCATTTTAATGTAGTTTGTGTGTAATTTGCTAAGATTTTAAGAAGCCAATTGAGGGGAAAAAATAGAAGCTTCATTGTGTGGCGTCATATTGACACCCACATTGGTTCTGCAGCAGGGTCAGAACCTTTACATCCATAGAATAGACCTTTCCCTCAGTGGAGTAAGGGCATAACGGATGTAGATTGCACCAAATGGAACAGACACCACAGAGCATTTCCATTCTCCAACATCTGATCCTCAGCACCTTGATCAGATACTTGGGCTGCAGTGTGGGATTGAAATTTGCTCTTTAGAGAATGTGGCACAACTGAAGCAATATAAATCTACACACTGTTATGTTGTAATAGTGATTTGGTTTTAATCAGTTAATCCTATTTGCTTCATCTATCCTCTAAAAGTTCAGTTAACTTTATACAGTCAGTAAATCCTTCCATGTTGCTTTAGTCTTATGTTTGTTATCCACATTCCAACAGTGCGTATTTGTTTTTGCAACTATAGCAATGAAATATATTTATTGGCTACGGTAACAAGGATTCTAAACAAATATCTGTCTTTATTTAATTTCAACAAGTAAGAGCATTTCCCTAACACTATAGTGATAGGGATTTGGGGCATATTACTGTAAAATATTTTATTTCCATTTTCTGACTATAGATTAGAAGTCTTTCAAATGTGACATCTTCAGAACATAGAACAAGATATAGTATGCTATCTAATGGTAGTTTTGCCAGTATTTTTTTATCCATCTTTTTGATTGTTTATTTTTGGGATAGAAGCCAGTTTTCAAAAACAATCATAAGTGGATGCCATAGTGTATTCCTGAGAGGAATCTTGTACTATTTGCATATAGCAGTTTGAATTTCTGGGGGGGGGGGAAACCAAAATTTGGTTTCCATGTAGTGTTCTGTAATGGATTAATTTACTGTAATGGATTAATTTAATGTTTCCTATGCATATTCACAAAAAATATAATGTCTTGTTGTAGTAAAATACAAGAGTTTTTTTTTACTAACTTTCCAACTGTGAACATTTTAGATCAATTTTATTCAATTTTAACAGAAGTTATTCAGAAAACCTTTTTTCATTTTCTTTTATTGTTCATTTTGGTTTGAGTTGTTTTTTAATTATTTTAAAATACTAATACTTGAGGATATTAACTGGCTATTGTTGGTTGGGGGGGAGGGAGGCACTGTTTTGTTTGACAAGCTCATAGGGCATGATCCAAGCCTGCCAAACTCAAGGGGAGTCTATTGATTGATTTACTAGATCAGGCTAATGACAAAGGATAAGTACCAGACTACTGAATGTGAGACCATCACTGAAAAGTTGATGTCATTAAAGGAATATTGCCACAAAAATCCCATGCTCTTTGCACAGAATTTTGTAAGATAAATTTGTCAATTTATATCCCATGAATCTTAAGGATGGAATAGATGTTATAATATATAATTTCACTGCAAATCCATACTGAAAAATAATAAAAATGTAGAACAAATCACTTGTAGTGACAAGCCCATTGAAACAGACTCATCTCACTGACAAAAATCTCTTCACTTTACATTTCATACAAATGAACAGAATACTTTCTAATCCTTCATCACTTTTTATATTTGTGGCAACACAGAACTGCATATTGTCATCACTAGGGTAGCAAGTCTCATGGATTGGATGGCAGCCACAGATTCCATGATTTAGATTACTTATATTATTTCGGTGCTTAATTAATGCTAACTTTTATCTCTTCTTGCAAAGTGCTTCTTAAAATGTCCCAATTCAGCGTCATCTTCTCTTTGATTCCCCACAGCCTCTAGCTAAATCCTTCAACCTCGGCTGTGAGTTTCTCTTGATGCTGGCATTTCCAATTCTAGCTTACTATCCACTTCTACCTCAAGAGGTGTGTGTGTGTGGTAAGTCTAATGAGACTTCAGGCAAAGGCCGCTGGAAGTGGGTGTAAGAATCAATGGAACTGGAAGTCCAATACACGTTAGG
This sequence comes from Sternotherus odoratus, assembly GCA_032164245.1. Lineage (NCBI taxonomy): Eukaryota > Metazoa > Chordata > Testudines > Kinosternidae > Sternotherus > Sternotherus odoratus. The sequence continues at coordinate 61,348,569 of JAVMKO010000004.1, forward strand.
GTTCTGACAACTGATATAGGAAAACAGTATATGCATTGTTAAAGCACCCATCACCATAGTATTTCCATGTCTAGGGGAAACACTAATTACTGTATTTACTAATTACTGTGTCACTGGGTCTTATTCCCAATTACTTGGAGAGACTTCTGTACAGTTCACTCTGCTGACATTCCAGTTCCTTATCGCCTTCTGGGCAAGGAATTAGTGTCTGTGTGGAAAGGAATGGAGTGTTGCCATTTAAATACCCCTTCAATTTACTCCCTTCCTTTACTCAGATTGCACAGCTCACTCGTAGCCAGGCCACCACTGGTGGCTCAACTCTGGCAGTATTAGAGCCTGGTAGAATTTCATTTAGAAAAATGTGATCATTTGCTATGGTATAATGTCCTACCAAGAGGAAGAGACCACTGGTTGCCACTGTTCTCCAGACCACTATGTTTATTTCAAAATCCAAGGAACTCTAGTCACATGGTATTCACAGAGACGAGCATCCAGTCTTGGAAGGAGGGAGGGAAGGAGTATACTGGGTTTGCTCCATTCCCCTTTTCCACGGGGACCCCCTCCCACTCCACATCTACTATTTTTTGGCAATCCAACTTAAGAAAAGAGGAAACACAGCACAAGCCCCTTGGAATGGTTAAAAAGAGTGACAATGGTGGGGCAGGTAATTGCGGGGCAGCACTTGATTCCTCAAAGCAGTTCAGGTGACAGCAGAACTATGGAACTGTCCCTCCTGGGTAGGCCAGCTGAACTGGACTCCGAAGAGTCTTTTGACGTGAGCTACTTAGAACAAATGTAGAATCCCGTGTATGTCTATTGTTTTTGTAGAGTGGCCATTCACCATGAAGCACACATCATCATAGTATCAAAGTAGTAATGTAAGCTACAGTGAGCTGTTGAACAAAATTAGCTGATGTTTTCTAGCTAGCTGATTGCTCTAAAGGAAGTTGTTCAGATCGATTTTTTTATATATCAGATGTCTCCATCTGCTCTTTCACATCTCCAACAAAGAGTTATTGTCCCTTCAAAAACATCTATGTAATTTGAGAGGTCTAGTATTTTTTGTTGATCATTCATAATCCTGAATTTGGCCTCCCTGCCACTTTTCTGTACAGCATTCATTAAACTTTATTTTCTCAAACAGGTAGTTAGCAGATTTGGCAATGAATCATGCAAGGTAAGAGCAAGTGCCATTTTGTCTCGATTTCATTTTATTAGGTTTCTCATATGAAAGGAAGATATCAAGTGTAAAACCGAATTAACTCCTCGCTGAGAAGAAGAATTGAAGGGAGGGGGGAAACACCCAACAATGTGTTAAAGCTTAACACCCCCATTTTAACAAATAACTTTGTCACATATCTCTTTGACTTGGGTCTCTCCCTTCCTCTGCTTTTTATTCATGTCTGTTTAGATTGTAAATAGTATAAATCCAACTTTGGAAAGCTAAACCCTTCTCTTTTAATTGCTTGTAAAAATCCAGCTTCAGTCCAGGATTTTTCCTCACAAAGATGAGCTTAAAATGTTAATACAAAGTACTTGTTTAAGGAATATGAAGAAAACAAAACTGACATGCAAAGTGATCATTCTTATAGTCTGTATATCTCCCCGAAGGTAAGAATTTACTCTGAATTTACTAATTTGCTATTTAGTGCTAGATACTGTATCAAAAAGAGCAGAGAATGTCTGTTCTATTCAAAAAATCGTGATGGGAGTCAGTTTCTAAACAGTTCATTCTTTGTGTAATTGTCAGAAATGCCTTTGTATTGTGCATATGGGAAAATGGACACAATCCCCTCGTACTTTGTCTCACTTGTTAACCAACTTTAGAATAAAACGGAAAGCCTCAAATAATAAAAGCTTAGGCAACTTCAAGCTGATTAGTTGTTACATTTAAAACAGCTGTTCCAAAATGGCTCTGTAAAGCTACAGAGTAAAGTGTATTAGTTAAACTAATCTATCCTACATGACTGAGATACATGAGAACCTGTATTTGGCTTTTCTTCAGCTTTACAGATCTCAAACTTCAAAGTGATTTTCTTCTGGCTAATAGGTTTCCACAATATCCATGTAGTCCTTCCTGTAGTTTATCTAATTGGGTCAGTCTTTCTGACTTAACATTGACCCTACAGAGCACTATGTTAAAGTATGTTAAGTGCAGAAGTTTCCTGATATTTACCCAGTGTATAAAAGTTATAGTACGATAAGTTTTACACCTCCACAATCAGAGGAATTACTCAGGAGTCTGTAGACTAGACCATACTTAGCATTAAGCTCCCATCAACAGTAATAGGGGTTGTGGCAGGGTGCTGGCCAGGAGTGCCTGAACCAGCCCTGCCGGCCCTTTAAGAGGGAGCAGAAGCCTGCAAACCTCCCTTGCAGAAAGGCTAATCAGCCACCTGGGCTGCAGGGCAATTAGCCTTGAGGGGTTGCACCTGATGGCAGCCTCCTCAGGGGGATAAAAGGCCTGCGAGAAGGCAAGCCCAGTGTGGTGGGGATGGTATAGAGCAGTGATGGCGAACCCGTGGCACGCGTGCCACTGCCGGCACGCCGAGCCGTCTCTGTGGGCACGCCGCTCGCGAGCCAGATGTGGCTCTTTTGAGCCTGTCATCTGGCTCGCGCGGCGCTCTCTGTCCGCGAGGCTGGGGGGCGGGGGAGGCGGTGTGGTGCGGCGCGGCGCTCTCTGACCGCGAGGCTGGGGGGCGGGGGAGGCGGTGTGGCGCGGCGCTCTCTGACCGCGAGGCTGGGGGGCGGGGGAGGCAGTGTGTCGCGGCGCTGCTGTGACCGCGAGGCTGGGGGGCGTGTCGCTCCTCTCCTTCCCTCGCTGGAGTCGGGTCACAGCAGCGTGACCCAGCGAACAAGTAAGCGCCGGGGGGGGGGAGTAAGCGGTGTGCAAGGGGGTGTTGGGGGAAGGCTGGGCTGGGAGCGGGGGTAAGCGGTGTGGGGGAGAGACCGGGCTGGGTGGGTCAGTTGGGGGGGGGTTGGAGGAAAGGAGGTTTGGGGGGGAAGAGACCTGGCTGGGTGGGTCAGTTGGGGGGGTTGGAGGAAAGGAGGTTTGGGGGGGGAGAGACCTGGCTGGGTGGGTCAGTTGGGGGGGGTTGGAGGAAAGGAGGTTTGGAGGGGAGAGACCTGGCTGGGTGGGTCAGTTGGGGCGTGGGTGGGATGGAAGGAGGTTTTGGGGGGAGAGACTGGGCTGGGTGGGTCATTTGGGGGGTGGGTGGGAGGGAAGGAGGTTTTGGGGGAGAGACTGGGCTGGGTGGATCATTTGGGGGGGGTGTGGGAGGGAAGGAGGTTTTGGGGGGAGAGACTGGGCTGGGTGGGTCATTTGGGGGGTGGGGGGGAGGGAAGGAGGTTTTGGGGGGAGAGACCGGGCTGAGTGGGTCAGTTGGGGGGGGTGTACAGTTGTTTTTTTTTGTTTTGTTTTTTGTTTTTTTGTTTTTTTCAATTAAAAAAAATGTTTAATGGAAAGCTCTGTTACTGTGTTTTTCTTTTTAAACAAAAGCTGTTAATTAGTTTGAAAAACTGTATGAATTGTTTTTTCTAAACTAAAACCTCATTATTTAGGTTTAATTGCAGTGTTGGCACTTTGAAAAAAACAAGTCGTTTTGGTTTGCAGTTTGGGCACTCGGGCTCAAAAAGGTTTGCCATCACTGGTATAGAGTGTGGTGTGGTTTGAGTGATTCAGAGCTGTGGGTTTGAGCTATTCAAGAGTTGCAAACTGTAAGCTGGAGTATACAGAGTCTGTGGAGCTGTGAGTTGTATACTGAAGGACTGGACAAGCTGTATGTATTGGTGGTGGGGCCTGCACTGTGAATAAAGAGCACTGTTTGGAGCAGAGAAGGGTTTCCTGCCTGTGTTCCTGAGAGGGGTGAGAGAGCGGTCTGTCACAGGGTGTTTAAAAGTGGCTTACAGTACAAAGTTTGTAATGGAGGAAAGAGATATTTGAGGACTACATAAGTAATATAGTATGGCTCGATTGGTTAATTTAGCACCCAACCTGAAATTACCTGGAGAGCAAAGGTGGTGTTCCACAGGGGTCAGGGAGAGAGCAGAATATTTGGCCTGTTGAATGCTAGAGTAATTTTCCCATAGTTGCTACCACAGACCATGGACATTCATACTCTATGGCTGCTAATACAGCTCCCAAGTTAAAATGCAGATCTACTGGGCACATCCCTGGCTGAGCTCCCTATCATAATGAGGGTGTGTGAGAATCCACTCTGCACTTGCTTTTTGTTCCCTCTACGGGATACCCACATTGCATGCATTGCCTTTCAAGACCTATGGGCTCTCTTAGGGACCATGAGTTGGGGGCCTGGGGTGGGGGAGGAGGGGAAGAGGAAGAAGGGGAAGCAAGGAGGTGACCAAATGAGAAGGAGTAATATTTAGTCCCTCATTAATCTTAAAATGAATATTTTCCTAGACTAACTTACATTCAAACTTTCTTATCCTAATACAAAACTCACTGGCAGAATAGTTGATACTTCAGAAATGTTTTCTCCATACAGAGAGTAAGTTTTTATGTTATGAATCAGAGAGGTAGCTCTGTTAGTCTGGAATTCCAGAAGTGACAGAGTCCTGTGGCACCTTAAAGACTAACTAAAGTATTGAAGCATGCATCCAATGAAGTGGGTATTAGCCCATGAAAGCTTATGCTTCAATACTTTAGTTAGTCTTTAAGGTGCCACAGGACTCTGTCACTTTTTATGAATATGTGCAATGTGGGTGTACTGAAGAAGCTTTGCATTTTTCATAGCCCTTGGAGAGGGGAAAAAAGTCAACAAACCCAACTATAACCTTGAGGTACTTTCAGCCACACAGAATTCCAACCTTAACAAACAGCAAAGAGCTACTCTTTGAAAGATTAAGTACAAGAAACTTAGTTGGTTTCACCCTAGCTCAGGAAATGGTGTTCTTAATGGTTATTAAGTCTGTCAACCACATTCCTGACAATTTTGTTGCATGATAACAGAATTTTAGTAAAAGTAATTTTCTAAGTTAGTTGTTTTCTAGGATAGCTGAATCATTTAAAAAATTAAAATTAATCAGATTTCATGGTACCCAGCACATTGAGTAATGGGATATATAGAAATATAAGCTGTATGAATAGGTGGTTACTACTGATCCATCTAAACCCAGATTCAGTTTTGTTCACATCTAAGGATGTATGAAAAAGCCACCAAGTTCAGTATAAATATGTTTATTTCAACTGCATAAATTCAAAGGGGAAAACAAAATCTGTAGTACAGCAAGGCAGAGTTATTTTTATTTTTGTGAAATTTTGCAAAAGTGGAAGGAACGCTCCCTGGAGACCACCTAGGGCCAAATAATTCTGGACAATTCTGAGGTGAGAGGGAGACTTGTAACTCTCAGTAAACCCCTCTGTCAGATCATTAGCAGTCAGGTCATACTAGCTGATACAATGATCTACTTGGGCAAGGGGAGCGTCCCACAGCAGCCTCCACCCACTGGTCTGCCTGGGACATGTTGCATATACCTCAGTCTGTATGCTCTAGTGAGGAGGAATTAGGAACAGTTCCAAATTTTTCTACATGTAGCTGACAAATAATAAAAGCCAACTTCCTATGTTCCGGAAGGACTAGTCATCTATCAAAATTTGTACAGCAAGTCTGTTCAGTAAACTATATATTTAAATAAGTATTTCTCAGGGGACACGTGAATCATCATTTTATGCATGTCGTACCTCCCTCTGAAGTTTATAATAACTCAACTCTAAATTCAGTCTAATTCCTAAGCTTAGTTTCTGCATAATTTACAGGTTCATTAATATAGAATTAAAATGTGCCATACAGCAATGGTAACAAAGAGTCCTGTGCTTGCATCCAATGAAGTGGGTATTAGCCCACAAAAGCTTATGCTTCAATACTTTAGTTAGTCTTTAAGGTGCCACAGGACTCTGTTACCTCTGCTATTCTGGACTAACACGGCTACCTCTCTGATTCCATACACCAATGCGCCATAACATTTTATACTATATACTTTATTGCCACTATTTTATGTTTATTATTAATACTCAGCACTTATATACTGTTTCACATGTGCAAAATGCTGTACAGCATTATCTAATGCATCCTCCCCAGCCTTGTATCTAAATATCCCCAGTTTACACATGCAGAAACAGAGTGAAGATGAGCTGCCAAGCAAGAGGATACCACAACAATTTCCCTTTAGCTTATGATGAACTCTGTACACCTGAGGGGAGTATGGCTACAAGGATCAAGAGTGGGCAATAATAGAATCTATTTTTCTAATTTAAATAAGACAGATAATGGAGGGCAGTAACTTCACAAACAAATGTATGTGCACTTCTTCAGATAAGTATATGGATAGAATATGATGCAATTCAGAAAAGTATATGTATGGACACTCATAGACCTTGTGGAGAGGTACTCTCCAACAAAAGGGAACAATTCTAAAAGACATACTCACACACACAAACACAAATATCACCCTAAACCCCTATTGAAAATGGAGCTGGAATTTTAACAAGGAACATCTGTGAGTTCCCAAGATCAGCTGCTGCACACCATTGAAAGAGAGAGTCTAAGCAACTTGTCCAAGGTTATGCACAGAGTGAGTATTAGAGCTTGAACTAAACTCTGGAGTGCACTACTCCCAAGGCATGGTTGATCTGGTAGGCCATACTATCTGCCAGAATAGTTTCATACCAAAATTTAACATAGATAAACAATGTTAATTAATTCAATAGTGTTTACAAAGTATATTTGTCTTTCTATAACACTGAAAAAGATTTAATGACTATAGTAACAATTACCAAGGATGGCAAAGAAAATAAATTATCCTCTTACTGGCTCATATACGAACCTTGATCCATGTTTACAAATTCTACCAGGTCAGTGGAACCAGCACATGCAGAGGAAGAGGAATATGTTACACTTAAATGGTTGAACATGGCTACTGACTTGAACAGATGTTTTAGCTTATTATAGGAGGTGGCTTGCAAAAATACTACCCAGGACTTGTAAAGAAAGTGCATGTATTTTACCAGGATTCTATTACAGGTCAGAAATATTTTGATCTTAACATTCATCCTTCAGAGCAATCAATTAAGTTCTTATAAACGATACGATTCCCATGTGGCTCAGATGTCAAGAACTTTACATCAAAAAATCACATCTTCCTGATGATAATGATAGTAATCATAATAATAGAAGATGTATACCCTCCCTTCAAAGGAAAGTAAGCTTGCAAAAGGAAGTGGGTGGCCAAACATTTAGTAAGTTTTTGGTAGTGGTAAAACAGTAAAGATAAAAGTTTGTTTAAAAAAAGAAAAATATCAAAATGATACTGAAAATCTAGATGCACTCAAAGCCTACTCACTTTTCTCTTTCGTAGCGTCCTTGGTTTTTTCCCCCAAATATAACGTTCTCATATACACAATAAAAAAGTTTCATATCTTGCTTTAATGATATAATCACAAAATTAATTTCAGTTTGTCCAAGGAAAATTTGTGTTGCTCCTCAGATTAAGTCTAGACTGGAAGAAACAAAAATCTTATATGTGGGTGAAACTATCTGGTAATATTTCACTAAGTCTTACTCTACACTTTCATAAGTGCTAAACTTTTAAAATCAGATGTATATTTGAAAGATTGTTTCTGACTAATGTTCTAGGGGGAATTGTAAAGCAATTGGAAATGTTTGGCTTTAATGTATTGCATTATTTTAAACATGGAAAATAATCTTAAAATATTGTTTCATGCACAATTAATATATATTCCTTTAAGTTGTATGAATTGTATGTTCCTAAACATTCTGGAAGAAGTACAATTTCATCTAGTCTACATAATGATCATACACAATAATTAAACATCACAATTATGTTAACTTTGTGGTTTAGTTCATATGCTCATGTCTCCCTCTAGTGTCTTACCCCACCAATTATTATTTGTATTACAGTAGCACACACAAGCCCCAATCAAGGTAGGGAGTCCATTGTGCTAGGAACACAATAAAATCTAGTAAGGGACAGTCCCTCTTTCAAAGAGCTTACAGCTTAAAGATAAGAAGGGTAAGAGATGAAGGGAAAGAAATAAATGGAGGGGAAAAGATGGATGAAAGAAGTTAAGTGAGATTTGTTATGTAAACCACGAATGGTTTCTAGTTACTGTTTACAAAAATAGGATACAAACAAAATAAAGTTCTCCTTTAGTTCAAGTAAGAGAGGTATTTTTAGTACTTATGGTTTTCCAATTTTATCCTTGTCGATGACCATAGTGGGTATGATCTTAGTATGAGTATGTAGCCAAAGTTTATTACAGCTGTATGATTTACTGGTACATCTCTCTAACTTTACGTCATTCAATGGTTAGAAATTACATTATTAAGAGGCTGCATGATAAATCTCCCCAGAGCTCATGTGGCACCTATGCAAATATATTGCATCACCAAAAAAGATAGATAAAACTTGGAGAATTCAAGTTTGGATTCAGCTAGACCACAAAAGTTTGGTTTTGGCAGACTTTCCACACCAGAAATTTCCCACCAAGCAAAATATACAAGAGTCTAAAGCAATTAGGAAGAAATAACTTTTCACCCACCACCTTCACATCCTACTTAACCTTCTACTGATACGAAAACAAGCATTTTAAATTGTTCAGAATCACACTAGCCAGTCATTTCTTTCCTTAGGTCTATTATTGCCAAGTAAGACTGCTTCAAATTAACTGAAATTTGTTTTTGTTATATCCAGCAATGGGAGCTGACCAACTAAATTTCCATGCATCAGTTTAAGGGACCGCTTAGGAGTCACCTTTCCATAGTAAATTGCTCTTACAGAAATAGCTGTATGCAGTTTCCACAACTCATCTGTGTTGTCTGAGACATTAATGTTTTATGACTCTTATTATGGCTAACAATTCCCACAGGGTCATTTTAGAATCCCAGAGTTCCCAATATTGAAAGTGTTGATGTACAGCTTACAATAATGTGTAATTTTATCTCCTTGTCCACATTAGCAAAAGCACACATGGCTGCTAGATGCCTGAGTCTCCTTTGATATGAATCTAAAATTTCTTGTCATTTGTCTAGGCCAAGGAAAGTTTCATTCTCAGTATTTTTCTTTGGTAAGGAATACTTTTGCAGGTTTTGAATGTGTGTCTTACAATTATTTGCCTCGGCTGTTTCAAATATTGTATGAATGTGTCAGACATCATACATGGTATAACATCAGTCTAGCAAGGTTGTACATTTTATTTTGTATGGACTGAAGCCTGAAGAGATGGAGAAGTTTTTTTCAGTGGATTCAAGATGGTATGCTTTTAGCATGTTTCCTTACATATGTCAAAAATAGGAAAAAGAGAATGCCAGGATAGTATTTCTTTTCCTATTATTTCTCCATTACTCGGTAGTCACAATAGGGTGAAATTTATCCCATGCAGAAGGCTAGTACAAGGCCTATATGCTACATATGTCCCACAAAATAAGGCAGAAGTGGGATTTGAATAGGCCTTGTGCTGGCCTTCTGCACAGTGAATTCCACTTACTCACATTCTAGATTTCTGTAATCAAGTTGGAGCTTCCAACTTCCCAGGATGAGGGGGTAATACAACTATTTCTAGATTTAAGAACAAATAAAACATCTTTAAGTGTTCCTGAAAAGAAAAACAAACAAAATAAAACAGCTCAAGTCAATGATGGTAGAACTTGATATTTAAGCCATTTCCCCCTGTAACGGTAGGTATCTGGGGCTCCGCCCCTTCCGCCGGTCCGGCGGGCAAGTCCTACCCTTCCCTACGCGACCGTGCGGCCCTGAGGGGAATTAGCGGGGCCGCAGGGTCCTAACTCCCACCCTCACGCCGGGCGGGAGCCGCAGTGGGTCCACGTTAGGGCTCAGACCCTCCGGTAGGGCCGAGCACTGTCAGGGGGCTCAGGCCCTCAGGCAGGGCTGAGCACGGTTCGATAGCTAGGGGCTCAGGCCCTCAGGCAGGGCTGAGCACTGTTCAATAGCTAGGGGCTCAGGCCCTCAGGCAGGGCTGAGCACTGTTCAATAGCTAGGGGCCCAGGCCCTCAGGCAGGGCTGAGCACTGTTCAATAGCTAGGGGCTCAGGCCCTCAGGCAGGGCTGAGCACTGTTCAATAGCTAGGGGCCCAGGCCCTCAGGCAGGGCTGAGCACTGTCCAATGAGTCTGGGGGCTCAGACCCTCAGGCGGGGCTGGGCACTGTTCAATGAGTCTGGGGGCTCAGACCCTCAGACAGGGCTGAGCACTGTTCAATGAGTCTGGGCCCTGAGTCAGGGCAAACAACAACAAGTATAATGGGTCAAGGGGGTTCAGACCCTTAAGCAGGGGCTGAACAATAACTCCGGAGCCGGTAGACCCGGTATCGGTGTGAGGGGGGGGGAGACTACCACCCACCAATGGGGTGGCAGGGGGGGGGGGCGCAGGCCCACCCACTTCCACTGCGCCCCAGCCCGGGGCCCTAGCAGTGGAAGGCTCGCTGCCGTCAGTGGGGATCCTGACCGCAACACACTGACATTGGCTCAGGGCCTCCCCCCGGGCTACTTCCCCACTCCCCCTCCCAGGGTACCTGGGCCGTCTCCGGGTCCTCCGAAGGCCCCAGGTTCATGGGCTCCTCAGAGTCGCTGTCGGGCGGCAGGTCTGGCAAGTCCTCCTCCGGATAGCAGGCCGAGTCTGTTGGCGGCTCCTCTGGGTAATAGGCGGACGGCAGGTCCAGCGGTTCCTCCGGGTAGTGGGCGGATGGCAGCCTCGGCAGCTCCTCCCAGTCGCGGGCGGATTGCAGGTCCAGCGGCTCCTCCGGGTAGTGGGCGGACGGCAGCCTCGGCAGCTCCTCCCAGTAGCGGGCTGGCGGCTGGCTCAGCGGCTCCCCGGGGTACCTGGCAGGCGGCAACGCTGGCGGCTGCTCCCAATAGCGGGGAAGCGGCGGGCTCGGCAGCTCTCGGGTCGCAGCCCGCCCCGGAGCGTCTGGTCTCCCTGGTGTCTGCCTCCCAACTGAGCTCTGAGGCAGGGCTTTTCTACTTCCGGGTCGGCCCCTGACCTTCCGGGGGCGGGGCTTAACCGGGCCTGGCTCTGCCCCTTCCGGCTCTTGCCAGGGGTTATCTCCCTCCCGGCCAGCAGGGGGCCACACCACCCCTTTACACCCCCCTTTTTCTAAACAATATTTAAATTGCAGGATGAATAGAATGAACTAATTTAAAAATATTATTGATTAAACTTGGATTGTAGCAATTTGCTTGGCCAGACCTTATGCTATCTCAACCCTGATTTATTCCCTCATCATTTGTATTTGTCATCCTCTCTTAATTCTTACATTAAAAAAATCTGCATTGTCAAATTTAATTTCTCTAATTAAAATATAGTAACTAAAATCTAAGCCATTTTATATGTAATTACTATTAAAACAATAATCTCTTTAAATGATTAATAATGATTAATAGTTGTCTACTCACTTTACAGATCCTAGATGGAAAACACAGATGTTAAACAAAATTATTTACCAGCCTGTAAATTAGCCAACTTGAAATGAAATATGTTGGGGGCAGAAAATGCTTTTTGACAAGCAAACTGGATTTAAGTAAAACAAGTAATATTACCATTTAATCTTGTTACCTATTTTAGAATGTGCATCTGAATTACAGTCATTTGCTTGAAGAGCTCATTTGTTGATAAGGAGGAAGAGAAATACTATTCTAAAATTGGAATAGTTTTGTATACACCATTTTCAGGGACACTATAAACTGCAGCTGAAAACTTAATGAAGGAAATATACTCATAGGTCTGATGTCAAGCTCATTATAGTCAAAAGAAAGAAAGACTCTCATTGACTTCAACGGGCTTTGGAATGATTTTATAAGCCAAATGTTGGTTACTGCACCAGAGAAGTTTGGGGAGTGACAAATTCCTCCCTCCCAGGCACTGGGGCAGCAACAGAACCACTCTGTGATTTCTACTGAGACATGAGGGCTGAATTGGCCCTCTCTCCCCATAGCGTCATGAGGTCAGTCAGCGAATCTTTTGGGGAGTAAAGACTACTAACACTATAGCTGCACTAATAGAGCAAAAACATTTCTAAAAGTATTTACTTTATTTTTTTATAATTTACTTCAGCCATGATCACGTCCCTTTTGTGATCACTTTGTGTGAAGATTCAGGTGGTCAAATTTTACTAAAATTTGTATTTGAAGAAAGCAAATTTCATAATTTTATACAACTATTTTTTTAAAAAACAAATCTAATTAAAACTAACCAACTTAGCTCAAATCAATATATGGACTACTGAATACTTTTAGAGTATTGTTTTGATCAACCTATTGCATTATCCTTTTAAAAAAAAAACAACTCACCACTTTCAAATAATAAAATGTAAAATCAATCTGCTTATGGATATAACACAAGAAATAAAAAAGCTACATTTTGAAACGTATTCATTGTGAACAATTGGTCCAGGGCTGGCCTTACCATGAGGCAAACTGATGTGGCCATCTCAGGTGCTAGGCTTTTGGGGGGCACTACTAGGACCAAAGTGTAGAAAATTGTGTCTGCTGCTGGTACATATATATTCTCTCTGCTCTAGATATACACAGATGATGAAGTGCAGTGCTGGAGTAAGGAGGACACAAGCCATAACTGACAGGCAGGAGAAAAGGTGAGGGAATAACAAAGCAGCAGGAGATACAGGAGAGAGAGCAGGTGGCAAAATGTTCTGAAAAGGCTCATTGCCATTTTGAGAATGCTTGCTACCCAAAACCTAACACTGCGTGGCACTTCAGATCAGCTGTATGTGCCAAACTATGGAAAGTGCCTTAAAATTGTGGAGCTGATGGCTGAGTTTGATGCTCCAGAAGCACCTAAGAAGAGTCACCACCCAAGAAATATACACACACCACTACCTTGGAAAAACTATTCAAAATGAGATCATGCAGCTACTGGCAACAGAAGTCAAACAGAAGATTGTGGCAGGTATGAAGTCAGCAAGATATTACTCTGATATTCTGAATTGAACACCTGACATCAGCCATACAGAACAAATTACTTTAAAGGTATGTTTTGTAACAGAACAAAGTGAAAATGTCCCTGCAATGGTGACTGAGTGCATTTTCTCTGTCTGTAGTCTGTCAAATTATTCCTGCTGAACCATTCTTATTTTATCCAGAAGTAATACAGGGGATGTCTTCTAATTGGTGGTAATGTTGATTAAGGATCAACACGTGGATATGAGGTGGGAAGAAAGTTCACTAGTCATCAATGAAATCATCCTCTCACCAATCCTATGGGACTTTATTAGGAAAACTGAGTTGACTTGTCAGCATTAGCTTAATCACATTCTATACTGCAAAATATACCCTCCATAATATGAGCATCTCTCTCAGAGGAAGACTTCAAAGGCCAATGTCCTGTATGGAGTCCTTAGCAACATGGCTGCTTCAGAAACTGTATTGCCAAGGAGGAAGGGGGAACTTGGGGAGTCAGAAGGGAGTGTGGAGGTATAGGCCCTCCACTCCAGTAATCTTGTGTGCCTGTAATTCTCCCAAGACCTAGAAAGAACCCCCTCTTTCTTCTCAAAACCTCTTCCATATAAGGGAAGAATATAAAACATGTACTGAAAACTGAGAATTTACTGTTCACTCTGTGGGAGTAGCTGCTTAGAAGACCAGTAATGTTCTCATCACCTACAATCACCTCAAGCTTCTTGGAACTTTGGCAACCTCTACATTTAATACTGGCCTCCCCTTATCCATTAATTCAATTCTCTTCTTCCATCTTAATTTCAAACAAAGGTTTAGGAAACAAGAAAAAAATAGCCAGAAGCAAGCTGTGTCCAAAGAGATAATGATCTCTCTTTCTTCATTTTAACTGTGATGGATGTGACAAAGTTCTTTTCCCAGCCCTGGCAAAGTCAATAAAAAGACTCCATTGACTAAAACTAATCAAACTTTATTAAAAATCAACAGCTAATTGACACCATGCCTGGCTTTTAATAAAGACTGGGTTCACATAAGTTAATTACAAAAAAATATATCAGAAGATGAAAGTCCAATTGCACTTAATCATTGAAAGGGAAAGGAGGCTGATGCATTACTTTGTGTCCATATATTCTACAATAACTGGCAGTTAAATACCCTGCACAGCTGTAGACTAATGTAGATACTGCATTGGTTAGTTTGACAATCATTACCCATGCATTGGGAATTAACATAAAACTAGGACTTGCTAGATATTCCTCCAAATCCTTTTGAAAGTACTCATATATTATATATAAATACCTACCTATTAAAAGATAGGTATATGTGTGCACAAAACTACTGCATAAACATAGGACCAAACCGTACTCTCAGTAACACTGATGTTGATCTGAGACATCTGTGTCACCCAGAGCAGAATTTGCCCCATAAACCACGTATTTACTTCCTCTGAGCCATTCATACAGTGGCACAGTTCTCTACCATTGTAGCTGAGAAGAGAATTTAGCTTGTATCTTTACACAAAATGTAGAAATAAGGATAGGCAGACCTGTACAATGTATGCATTATATCCTTGAAGAGTAATAAGGGTACATAGACCTTATACAATATATGCATGATATCTCGCAAGAGTAATTAGAGTTGTTTAGAAAAACAAACTTTACAAATTGGTTTACCAATTTTCATAGAGAGTGAGCGAAAGAGTCTGGCCAGCTTTGATACTAATACAAAATTGAATTCCTGGAGGCCTTACATGCAGTTTTAATACATTTACTAATTGGCAAGGGAAACTATTCTATTAGCCCCAATTTCTTTCTTTTTTTGTGTGTGTGAGATTTTGAAAAAACAGATTCATGGGCAATTTATTTTAAAAAGTCCATCAGGAATCAGATGTTTTCTTTAAGATATTTTCTAGGATCAAGTGCAAATCTCAAACCCAGTGCAAGGGAGCACAAATTGTGGTGGTTAAACATCTGCCAATGTTTACACTGGCTTAGCAACTTTCAATGTGCAATAAAACAAACAAAACAACTATCTAATTTCACTACATTTTGAAACAGAATTGATATAGCAATCTGTTTTTCTTTGAAATTATTGTCATAACTTTTACATTGAGTTGGCAAAACAACTCCTTTAGTGGTTTAAAACCCAGTTGTTGTTTTTAAAATACACCCTTTTCTTATTGTACTTATGGTATCTTTTTAAAAAAATCTATTTTTTTTCAGATTGCCATATTACCTGAAAACATAATATGACTTTTCAGTGACTATGCTTGTGTTAACAATAGAGAAACAAGGTGGGTAAGGTAATATTTTTATGGGACCAACTTTTGTTGGTGAAAGGGACAGGCTTTCAAGCTACAGAGAGCTCTTCTTCAGATCTGGGCATGAAAAAGAAATGTGTGTGAATAAAGTCATACCAACCTGCTCTCTGACCAGATTATTCTTCCACTTCCTGTCATGTGTACAGGTAGCTGAACAAAACAAAACAAACCAAAATTTAAAAAATCCAGAACACCTCCCCCTACACAAAGAACATACATACACTTGCTTCAGGTTGAAAATTCTTGTTTCTCTCACGAAAACAAGGAAAAACTTTCATTTTGGGTCAAAATGCTCTAATAAGAAGCCACTAATCTAGTTCAAGATAATATGATAATTTTAATAAAGATCTTGAATGTTCTATGCTGATGCAAGACAGTCTTCTTTCCATTAATCCAATCAGGGCCCACCTGGCTCCTCAGCAGTCAACCATGAAGACTGCCTTGGAGCCAAGGCTTTCAGGACCCATGGTTCTGAGGCTCTCTAAGAGGTGAGCTGCCATGGAGACAGAGACAATAGTGCTCCAAGGGTATGCAGCTCTGGGGCAATCGGCCAGGTGGATTGCCTTGGAATTTGGGGCTCTGGAAGCCTGGGGTACCTATTTAAACTAGGTTTTCTTTTAGCCCAATTACTTTTTAGTTGGTGCACCACTGCATCATTGACTGGAACTTTTCTAATGGAAGATGTTATCTGTCAGATCAACTAGATAACTCCAGGACTAACAGTAGGTCACATAGATAAAACAAATTAGATAGAGGTCAAAGGCTATCTACTTCCATTTAATTGCTTCTTGCGAGCCATTCTCTTTTAAAGGAAAGGAGTGGGTTAAGTCTCAGCAAGTCAATCTTTAGCATTTGCCAAGGGAGAATACCCACCCATTGTTATCTCTCCAGGCTCTGTATGAAACCTATGTAGAAAATTAGGAAGAAGGGGGGAGCAGGAAGGTTAGTAAAACGGGACTAACATTCCCTCCAATGCAATTACTGTGTAGAGAGTAAGTTGGAATGATTTGACTGGCAAAGCAGTATTTAATACTGTACCATATGAAAAACAGAATCATATTGGAAACTCAACATTAATATGGTAGAATTATCCCAAACTACATTTGTAACATTATTATATTTATTCTAGTACATGTGGATAGACTTTACTGTATCCTATCCTAATGTTGAAATAAACCAGACACACACTTGAGTATCCAGCTATCAGATAGAAAAGAGATGGCTTTCCAAGCAGGAAATAATATGTGCTCTCCTACCAGCTCAAGAATTATAATAAGGGAGTTAGTTCACATGCTTTCTTCGAAATATTGCTACCTTGGTTTTTTTGCATCTGGTTGACACATTTGAAAGCCTCCCAAGTCACCCTAAAACAAAATAGCAATGTTAAGAAAAATCTCTCTGTTACTAGGACAGATTGAGAAAGATTTGTAATCTGTGGTTTCCAGGGAGTCAGAGATGAGGTGGTTTTCCATCTTCAGAAGTAGTTATCTTCATATTTAAAGCCATTATCATTTTCAAAGCTACAAACAAATTCCAGGGCCCTTAGCAGAAGTTTTGGGACCCTTAGGAAGAAGAGACCAAACTAAAAATTTGTCCAAGGGGACACATACTACTCCCTTATTCTGAATTAGGATATTCTAGTGGAAGTCAACAAAACAGTGGGTAGTGAGGTCCATGCTACCAAGTCACAATTCACGTCTGGGACAATAAGTAGTATCCTTGCATATTCCTGTGCATGACTGGGCTGTCACGTACTTATCTGAACAAAGAAATTCTACGATTCTACTGCATTCTCTACTGTATCGTGTACATGCATTCCACGACAGACTGATGTGCTGTAATTTCTCACCACAATGTCAAGTGTTGTCATTCTCAGTACTTGCCAAATTAAAACATCTTGGCTCTTTTAAAACAAAAAGACTAGCCCACGTTAATGGACCACTATCTGCAACCTTTGGGGGCAAATTTTGCACTGTGAAACAGATGCAATCCACTGTTTGGCCTGTAGATTTTAAAAAAGTGAGGCTCTTTTTAGATATATAATTGCATTGACCTAAGAACCTAGTTATTATACCAAGTTTTGACTGAATATGACAGCATGTGATTGTCTATTAATCTCTCCAAATCTGAGTTAATAATGGAATTCAACTCACCACTTTAAGATTGCGCTACTATTGTTGTTGCAATATTGTGTCTGTACAATATGCACAGTACAAACTCTAAAAAGATAAATAAAACAACAAAGAAATGGTGATTGTTGCTAAGGATTCATTATCCTGTCTGGTGAAAAACACTTCAGCTGATTAATGTGAAAAATTCTTTTTAAAATATTCAGTTCTTTTTCCTGTGAGGAAAAAAAAAACTAGTTTCCATAAGCAGAAATAAGTCATTCTGCATTAGGATATCCATGAAGTGGAAATTGGGAATTTTGTAGAGCTCTAGTAATGGCATTCAGACTGTAGAGACAAATTAACCTGTGGTGCAGCTACAAGAAATGGAGTTTGTTCTCCATTTCTTAAGCTGACCAATCTGAGCTTCTGCATTTAACTACCACGATTATTCCAATGTAATCACAACCAAGTTACAGAAATTGCCCCCCTCTACTTCTTTCACAAATCACTTGAGTTTAGCCTTTTTAAAATGGAATTTTTGAAAAAAATAAAAATAAAAAAAAAGAGTTACAGTCAAACCTCCATTTAACGGACTAATTCCGGCGAGGGGGTGTCCGTTAAATCAAAAAGTCCGTTATTTAATAATTTTAAAAAACGAGCTGTCGGAGCAGCAGCCCGCCCGCCACAGGGTCGGGGCGGCAGCTCTGCAGCCCACCCGCTGCTGGGACCCGGGCGGCAGCTGGAAGCTGTCAGCCAGCCCGCCCGGGTCCCGGCTGCTGGGAGCCGGCAGCCCGCCCGGGTCCAGGCAGCCCTCCTGGAGAAATGGATTTCGGATGCATCAGACTTGCTCAGAAATTTTGTCCGTTGCATCCGAAGTCCATTAAATCGAGGTCTGTTAAATCGAGGGTTTACTGTACTTTCAAAAATTTCCAATTTTTGAACATTTTTACGGGAACCCTTTTAAAGGCAAATGAACAGATATTTTCAAACAAATGAACCTGAGAATAGAATAGTTCTAAAGACTAAGAGCCAGATTCTGCTCTCATTTAGCATCACCGGAGCTCATCTGGATCTATTCTTGTAAAACTGAGAATATATGCTCAAAGTCACTATCACCGTAACAAGGCAGCTTATTTTCTTACATCTGCTTTTGGAGAAGAGATTTACATGTTCTCATTATCTCAAAACATTAATGAAAAAGCAGATAATAGGGAGATCATCCCAACAGTTTACATAAGGGAAGACTTCTGTTTATCAAAGATTTCTTAAAACAACATGTTCAAAAGCCTCTGTTAAAGCAGTCAAGTAAGGTGTATGTGAAAACTCCTTCCTTTTAGCTGTGCATTGCTCAGTGGTTGCTTTTTCACAGAATTCAGATGTTGGTGTAATTAGACTAGAGGGACTCTGGGTCATACTTAACAATTAATTCTGCTAATAGAACAGATATGTCCAAAGTTTTCCTTTTGGGTATCCATGAAAACATTTTCTTGCCCTAGTTCTCCACTGTTTCTCACCATAATGAACTCGCAGGTCTTCATGCAGTCTTCAATCCATGTTTCTCACCATTAAAATAAACATTTTAGAATTCATTTTGCTCCTTATAAATAATATTGGGGGGAGGGGGAAGATAGCTTAGTGGTTTGACCATTGGCCTGCTAAACCCACGGTTGTGAGTTCAATCCTTGAGGGGGCCATTTAGGGATATGGGGTAAAAATCTGCTAGATTATTTAATTGGGGTTTGGTTCTGCTTTGAACAGGGGGTTGGACTAGATGACCTCCTGAGGTCCCTTCCAACCCTGATATTCTATGTCAAAGATAGAGCAATCTCATAGTGCAGACTAAGAAGTTATGTTATTACAGTACTGCGGTCTATGTTAACAATAATTCAACCTGAAAGATTCTAGAAACTTTTATTGCTCAAGATCTTGAGAACTGCAGTTTTAGTGATTCTTCAATAGCTCATCTGTCTACTGCATTTCCATCTTCAATTCAGATCTCCTACATGCCATTTAGAGAGGGCTTGATCCTTCAAGTGGCTACGCCTTTGCAGTCAATGGAAGTTGAGGACATTAAGCTTACGAATAAGTCATACAGAGGAGGAAAAGGTAGGGAGCATAACAGCTGGAAAAGAACAAAAATATTCCCTCTTTTTAATAATTTATCATATCGAAGAGGACCGATCAGATTTCAAGATGGACTTTCGAAGGGAAGAGAAACTCAGGCAGGAAGAAATCTTATTCTTGGATGACAGACCTGTCCATAAACCCTTAGAAGATGGAAGTAACCAGCAGTAAAATAATAATAATAATAATAATAATACAAAAATCAATCAACATCAAGGAAGTATAAAAAAAAAAAAGAGTCAACACCAAGCCCAACCTCTATTTAACCCCAACTGCATATGTTGTTGTTTTTGTTATGGTAGTGCCTAGAAATCCAAACAGGTTTGGGCCCCTTTGTGCTAGTCTCTGTACAAATACCAGAGAAGAGAGTGTCCCCTGAAGAGCTTACAATATAAAAGTAGACAAGACTGATGAAAGGAAGGAAAAATAGTGCCAATGTAATACAAGCACAACAGCAGCAAGGATCAAACCTGCAACCTCTTGAGCATTAAAATCAAGTCACTCCTGCCTAAGCTGAAAGACAGACTGCTGTCAGACAAGCCTGCAAAATCATCCTTTGACTCACATCTAATTAACTCCTCTTCATTTAAGTGATTTCTCTTTCGGTTACTTTTCTTACCCACATGCTAGCCTGACACAACCCCAGGAACCACCTCCCAAACACTGCACTGAAGGAGGCAGTCAGATTTAGTTTATAATGCCTGGTGAACGCGATTATTATGTCAAATAGCAACCGAGGCACTATATGCCTGACCTGATGCTTGGTCCCTTTCAACATTGCACAGTGGATATGGATATTGTGGAGTGAATCATAATACCCTGATGATACCAAACATGATTCTTATTTGATCTGAGGAAAGTAATGGAACTATCAGACCTGTTGTCACTCCCCTCAACTCAGATTTTAAAAATTCCATGAAGGGACGTGGGGGAGAGAATGCAGAGGAAGGATTCACTTTCTTATTTCCTTTTTGGGAAAGCACTTGCTGTTGCCCATTTCCCTTTTATGTTTCTTATTTCTGGGATCACCCTTTGAATGCTCACATTCCACATGCTTTGGCTACAGAACCAGGTAAGTGAAGACTTATTTGTGCATGGTTTAACACACACACACACACACACACACACACACACAAAATCAGGATAAAAGCAAATCCTGGGCATCTTCCTTTCCTCCTGTTCTTCTGAAGCACACTCTGATAGTTCACCCCTGTTCTGGGAAGCGGCAGAATTAAGTAACCAAGGTAGGGCTAGTATAAGGGCGCTTACTTATCTATTGTGGGTCTGTGAATCCTTTCTTGAATACTTGAACATTCCTAGACACATTGTGATCATCTTCTTAACTTGATGAGCTAAGAGACAGATCTCTGCAGGATTTAAAGGTACTCTAGAAGTTCTCAGATGCTGGCCTCCTGGTCCATAAAACTTTAGAAATATTCCTGCTTCCTTTCCCATGGTCAATCTCCAGAGCAAAGAAGGATGTAGTGTTGGTATGGAAGAATAGTGCCATAATCAGTTATGCTTCTTTTATCCTTCTGGAAGAACTTGTCTGAATCAGACCATTATTACAAGAAACATCCTACGTGCTTGGAGCCTCTCTCTTGCCTGCCTCCCTAAGCCTCTAAGCAGGTGAATGTCCCGACTTTGTCCCCCACATGCAGTTTTAGCCTCTGTGAGGTTTGTCTCTCCTGATGTGAGAGCTCTTGCTGATTCTCCTTTTTCAGTGTTGTTCGAGCTCAACCACAGCAACTTCAAAGTGGCTCTGTAATAGAGTTCAGAGGCAGGTTGACAAAACAGGAGTAAAAAGAAAAATGAAAGGTGAGAAACTCACTGCTGGACAGAAAGGACAAGTACAATTAGAACTTCCCAGCAAAACAGCTGAATTTAAAAAAGGAAAGGTAGTGTTACCCGTTGCCTCAATTCACTCTTCTCTTTCTACCTCTGCTACCAGAAGTGGAAAGACAGCAGGCTATAAACAGACATCTCTCATGGGACACAAAACAACATGAGCAAGGAGCAATCCATTTTACTCAAGGTGGCTCCTCCACACATGAGAAAGGAGCCAGGACAGGTGGCAAAGTGGGGTCACTGCTACTTCAGGGACAGTGTGTACTTGCAAGAAAGACTGGTTTCATATTGATAATATTCATGTATTTTGAGTTTGTTTGTATTTGGATGGGTGCCAGTCATTGTTCAGTTTTGAATAAGTGTTGGGACATGGCGTCTGTGATGGATTATTTTCATAAAGAGCAGTATGTCTTTTATGGATATGAGTATTCCTTTTTTGGTTTCAGTATTTTTTGTGTGGAATACAAATGTAATGTATAAATCAATATAAAATAATTTCAAGTACAACACAGTTAACTCAGTACTCAAACCGAAATAGAAAGAAAATCTGATGAGGTTCAATGAGGACAAGTACAGAGTTCTGCACTCAGGAGGGAAGAATCCCATGCATCGCTACAGGCTGGGAACTGACTGGCTAAGCAGCAATTCTGCAGAAAAGGACCTGGGGATTACAGTGGACAAGAAGCTGGATATGAGTCAGCCATGTGCCCTTGTTGCCAAGAAGGCCAATGGAATATTGCCAGCAGATCAAGGGAAATGATTATTCCCCTTTATTCAGCACTGGTGAGGCCACACCTGGAATACTGTGTCTAGTTTTGGTTCCTCCACTACAGAAGGGATGAGGACAAATTGGAGAGAGTTCATCAGAGGGCAACAAACTGATTAGGGGTCTGGAGCACATGATTTACAAGGAGAGGCTGAGGGAACTAGGGTTATTTAATCTGCAGAAGAAAAGTGTGATGGGGGATTTGATAGCAGCCTTCAGCTACCTGAAAGGGGGTTCCAAAGAGGATGGAGCTTGGCTATTACAGTAGTGGCAGATGACAGAACAAGAAGCAATGGTCCAAAGTTGCAATCATAATATTCTGTGATTCTATGAAATATTCATACCATTGGACACTTTTACACTTAAAACCAAGTATTAATCCAATATTTTTGAGGATTAATAAATGATCACTATCAAATACAGGTTATGCTTTCCAATGGAATACAAGACTCTCACTATCAGAGATCTGACCGCTTTTCCTCCTGTCCACAGTTGCCTATACCACTTACCTCTCAAAATGTTTTGGACTGAGATTCTTCAGTCCCCTCACCTTGGACTGAATATTTAGCCCATCACCATGTCTCTTATCCTGTATCTCTTGAGGTCAGATGTCAGGTTTATTTATTTCCAGGGACTTAATAGCTCCCATCCCTTCCATTAACAACTGCTAAGTTCAATTCAGGTCATCTTATTTAAGAGCAAATTTATTATGGAAACTAGAGAGGCTCAGACCAAGAGATGCTTAAACACAAACACTCCTCAGACTAATAATTTTAAAACATGTTTCTAGGCAGACAAGAACATTATGTCAGAAGTTGTGGCACATTACTGAGCAGCTGTTTCTCTCCCTCACAGGTCAAAGACTATCTCCCTTTAATTTCCATGCCCCTTGTTAATTCAGGGTCACATCTCAGCTCCAGAATGTGTGGGCATTCCACAAAGTAACCAGATCTTATAGGAAAGCCCATTAGATTTTGTTTTTGTTGTCCCTAAAGCAGCTTAGTTATATATTAGATCATTTTAAAACTTATGTTTCTCCATCTGGCCTGAAAAAATAAACCTTTTCCTCTTAAGTGGCTTCCTTTCAACCATGTATATATTGCCATTAGTGTTAATGATCCTTCAATACTGTTTATGGATTCTGAAGTAACACCCAATACTCATATATAATGGGGCAAGTAGGCACTCAGTTTCTTTGATGAACCTTTATTAACGGTTTTCCCAGGAACATAAATACATGTCATTTCTGTAGAGATAAATTCAGAATTAGCAAAAAAGAGTCTAGATATAACCACCTGTCACATTAATATATGAATGATTACAGGATTGTTACCACCATGCTGACACCTAGAATGTCTATTGCATCTGTACGAAGCAATGGAAATAGCTACAGGCATGGCTGAGAATGTTTTGTTTAGAACAGTGGTGTCCAAAGAAATTTGATGCTAGCCACACTTGTGGTTTTGAATTTTTCTTATTAGCCACATGTGGCTAGTGGCAAACGTATTGACACCGCTGGTTTAGAATATCACCAGATTCAATCACGGAGATTTGTTATCATCAAGTTTGTAAATTCTCAGCTATTTTGATTTACACATAATTTACACTCATATTACAGTGCTAATCAGCCATGTATTTATGCCATGGCCAGAGTTCTAGATCATTTTGATACCAGAGTTATTTCTGTCGCCCCCTTTACTCTAGCTAATCTGCATGCAATAATTTCATTGGTTTAATGAAGGAGACTGCACAGATGGTGGATTGCTGGGCCCAACTGCCGCACCCATGTGACAGCACAGGCTTTCAGCTAGTAGCATCCAATATTCTTCTACACTAGTGAGATCTGTATGCATGCCTAAATTTACAATATCTGCTGCCTTCTTTAAATCTCTTTGCTTAAATAGCATAAGAGGCATCTCCAGTTGCTGGAGCCATAGATACAGACACTTTTACTGCAGTGACATATTGCCTTTTCCTTATTTGAGACGTCCCCTATTCACTGAAATAATTTATTATTGCTCACATTACAAACTCACCTAGATTTCATGAGTCACTAACATGCATTCATTGTAACCCTGTTTTGGAATATACACTCAGTGTGCTTTAAAAACTAAAAATGAATTGTTTTTTAATTTTAGTATTTTGAACAGGAAAAAACAAATATTTATCATACCACCGTATTTTTTATGCAGCAGGAGATATGCAGCTCCATTCATGAGGTTGTTGTTAAATTTAAAGTCAACATAGTGTGCTATATAACAATGCATCATTTGATAGAGCCAGCAAGGTGCATAAAGCACTTAGTAATGTATATAGTAAACATTGGTGTGTCATTGAACTTTGGAATTTATTTTGCAGTTGTATAGTTGGCCTCATGAGAGTGGTTTCACATATTTCATGTTGTCACCCAGAAGGTAATATTTTTATGCAGTGATCACCTATACAACGAAAAGCATTTGTGAAACACTGTAAAGTCATAAATGCCATATCAAATAATTGCCTCAAATAAGAAAAAGTCTGTCTGTCAACTGGGGCAGGACATTGCTAAATTAGTTGTAAATTCCTTGGGGAAAGAGACATTCCTTTTTCCTGCATTTTATACATAGCTATGAATAAACACTAAAATAATAATAAAATAATAACACATAGTGCCTTCTTTGTCTTCCATTCAATATTCCAAAGGCTTCTTATGAACATTATTTGAATGAAGATTTATCACACCTGTGTGATGCAGGTATTGTAAACATTACACAAATGGGAAAACTCTGGGTGACAAGTTTGTCAGGTGCCCAAGATTACTCAGCGTTTTATTGTCACAACCAGAACTAGATCACCTGGTTTTCACCCCCTGCTCTTCCCAAAATTGCTTCAATAATGACAGTTATTCAGGCCAGTAGAAACCACCAGGTAACAACTGCTCTTACTAAGAAAGCACAGATCTCAGCTACATATTAAGGCGGAGTTGAGTTTTGCAATTACAGCATAGATTCAGAGGTGGAATAATTATGCTAATAGGAGAGCTCTCTCCTGTCAGCATAGAGCATCTTCATCAAATATGCTACAGCAGTTCAGCAGCATCAGTACAGCTGTGCCAATGCAGTGTTTATAGTGTAGACTAGTCCAGGCATGACAAAACCATTTGATAATCTAATCTGACCTCATGTATATCACAATACAGTCAAACCTCCATTTAACGGACTAATTCAGGCGAGGGGTTGTCTGTTAAATCAAAAAGTCCGTTATTTAATAATTTTAAAAAACGAGCTGTCGGAGCAGAAGCCGTCAGCCAGCCTGCCCGGGTCGCCTGCAGGCGGGAGCCGGGCGGGAGCCCTCCTGCTGCCTGGACCCGGGCGGCAGCCGGGAGCCAGCAGTCAGCCCGCGAGAAATGGATTTCGGATGCATCAGACTTGCTCAGAAATTTTGTCCATTGCATCCAAAGTCCGTTAAATCGAGGTCCGTTAAATCGAGGGTTTACTGTACTGGCCAAAAAAAGCTAATTGCTAAGTGCTCTCAAAGTGAAATCCAAGTGAACAACACATCTAGAAGAAACAGTTATTGTATGATAAGTTACTGTTCTGTTTTGGAGGGTTGGCATTTTATTCAGAGCAGGTCAAAAACTGTCTGGAAAAACATTTTTCCAAATGAACAAATTTGACAAAATGTAAATCTTCATAGGAAAGATTCCATTTTAATTTTTTCTGATTTTTGGTTTAACAAAATGCCCAAAAGCTGCCATGAAAAATCAAAAAGTTCAGTTTAATGTTTTCATGCAAAGTAAAACACATATTTCAACCAGGTCTAATAATATCAAATTTGTTTTTTCTTTTATTTTTGTGTTATGATGTTATAAGGTAATGGGTTTAAAAAAAAAAAAAAAACTACCAAGAAACCCAACTTTCCTGTCACTGAGTATATAGCTACAGAAAGTGCAGTGACTAGTTACAGATCTGTACATAAAAGAATGAAAAAAAGTTTAAAAAAAAAGCTGGAGAAAGTTATGTCGGGAACTGTGAGCTGGTAATCATAGAATATTAGGGTTGGAAGGGACCTCTGGAGGTCATCTAGTCCAACACCCTGCTTAAAGCAGGACCAATCCCCAACTAAATCATTCCAGCCCGGGGTTTGTCAAGCCTGACCTTAAAACCCTGTAAGGAATGTGATTCTACCACCTCCCTAGGTAACCCATTCCAATGCTTGACCACCCTCCTAGTGAAAAAGTTTTTTTCCTAATATCCAATCTAAACCTTCCCAACTGCAACTTGAGACCATTACTCCTTGTTTGGTCATCTGCTATCACTAAGAACAGTCTAGATCCATCCTCTTTAGAACCCCCTTTCAGGTAATGCCAAACTTAGTTCTCTGATGTGACCCTCCCTCCTCCCACTGAGGTAAAAATTTAGTAAATCTCTTCAATTAGGTTAAAGAAAGTATACCTATAAGAGAGAATCTAGTGGCCCTTACAGATTAAGAAGATGCAAGTTATGTCAAGTATGTAATATTTATCTATTTAAATGATAAGTGGATAAATGTTGTGTGTAACAGGGAAAAAAACTCATACCTTTTCTTTGATGGAGCTTCTCTTCATTCTTATTTGTAAAACTTCAGAAACCATATACACCACATATGAATTGTAAATCTCTGCCTTTAAATTGTACTGCTTTTTTATATCAAATCCCAATCATAAATTGTTATTCCCCCCCTAGGTTATTCATCTTCTAGTGGATAACTGCAAAATAGGTTTAAAATTGCATTTAGTTTAAGGTATTCTATTCAATTTAAAGCATCACTATGTAATATTAATGCTAGAAACAAGACCACCTATCAACTGTAAAACAACATCAAGGGATGGATTTTAATCTTAGTTACACTAGTGTTAATCCAGATATGGGGACTGGCTACAATTGCTGCATAGCTACAGTACTTTGATAGGAAGAAATTTCTAAAATTTTAATGTTTTTACCTTCAAGAAAGGGACTCAGGGCAAGACTTTGCAAAGGTATTTAGGCACTTCAATATGAAAATAGTCATGGACTGGGATTTTGAAAACCTTGGCAGGTTAGGTGCCTAACTCCTATTGATTTCAATGAGAGGAGCTAACCCAGTTAGGTGCTTTTGTTAATCACAGTAGGTGCCTAAATAAGTTAGCTTTTAAGTCTCATTGAAATCAATAAAGTTAGACACCTAACCTGCTTAAGAACTTTTGAAAAATCACAGCAGGTGCCTATTCACATCTTCTGTATTAATGTTAATTGGGAGAACCTTTAAAATAATGAGTTCTGAATTGTTTTATTTATTTAGTAAAATTCTTGATTTTCTGTTTCCCAACTGTGTTTACAAGGGCATGCCTGAAAGAAACATCATTAAACACTATGGCCCACTCCTGCTCCCTACTCCCTTTTCTCTCTTTGCCTCCATCTGCCTGCAGACTTCTCAGTTTCAGCTTGTTGCTTCTGTTAATCTGTAACATCAGCTCTCTAGTGGCCACTCTTAACATCAACAGACCAGGGGCCTAGATTTCTTTCAGCTGCAGGCATGCATTTGTATATAAGGCACAGATGTGCCTGTCTGATCTCCTTACAAGTTTAAAATGTACTGAAATATGCAAGAATCCTTAAAAAACCATAGGCCACCTGGTTTAAAATTGGCATATACCAGTTTGCCCCAGCTCAGTATTTAGTCCTTTATCCTGTACAGTTCAAAATTATCTTTATCAGAATGGTTCAGAGAGGAAGAGTAGAGAGATGATTGGATGAGCATAATACATCTGTATTAATTTAGGCTTCCAGTCTGGATAGTTACCTTGTCTAGATTTTCAATGATTCATTGATTGTCCCTACATGTAAACAATCTACCTTATCTCCTAGAAAAATGAACATGTTGGATTGCAAAGAAAACAAACAATTGGTGTAGATTATATAAGGAATGCTATTTAACCTGCTCTGCTACTGTATTTGGTAGCAGTTTATTGACAAGGTAACATTTTAAGTTAAAAGATTGTGTCATTGTTATGTGTTTATACTCTTCTCTTTCACCTGCTGAAAGGGTATTAGAATGATGGACAGAAAAGTGAAGCTATATGGGGGGTTAACCACATTTATAAAGCTATGTTAAGTTTATCCGTTGCACTAACATTATTTCTTATCCCTACAGAATTTTGTGCTGGTTTTTATCCTCTTGTCTTGTGCACAATATTGTGCCTGCTACTGCAGTCCATAGGTGTTGTGTGCTTCCCTCAGTTTTCCCCTAGAAGAGAATGTTATTCTTATGGGACAGCAGTGAACACTAATTCCCCAGTACACATCTAAACAGAAGAGAAGGAAAACTCGTTCTTGTTACTGTGTTTTGTAGTTCAACAACAATCAATCTGCAAAAATCAAACAACTCCAGAAAAGGAAAACTGGGACACAGCAAGCATTACTGAACTGATTAAAGGATTTTAATTGCATCTGTAGGTAGAGCTAGTAGGGATGGGAATCCTTCATCTAGTAATCAAACCCAAATGAAAGGTGGGCCAAGATACCGGAGGTTAATGGCAAATAGAAATTAGAAAGGACTACTGTATTCACCATTGCTTTTCTACTTTTATTATTCTTATTTTATAAATATGTTACCTAAAATAAGAAGTTTCTAATTTCAGGAGTGTGGATTATGTGGTTTAATTGTAACATGGGTTTAGTTAGACCCATGATATATTTTTGTAAATGACACATGCAGTAAACTGGCCATAAGAGTATGTTTTGAGGATATTGAATTGTGTGTCAGAAGGGAAGGTGGGTACTAGAATGCTTTGGTATGCTATTACTGCTGCCTCCAGGAATGATTTACATGCTACCTTAATATTTTCTATTTGCTCAGAGATATTTATTGTACGATTGCTTTGCAAATACAAAGCAGGAGCTCCCTCTGTGCAACTCTGGGTGCATTACTTGTCCTTGCTTTGTGTTTGTTTTCTAGAAAAGAAAAATCAATTCGTTTTCTGATGATCATGTAAAATTGATTAAAACCAGTTTCCCAGCATTGGGCAGTAAGTGGTTCAGTATATTTGGAGAAGGAGATATGAAATATTATCTAAGAAAATAGAATCTAGGCATGATGATGGAGGCACTAGTGAAGGCATATTGAAAATATTGGACCAGAATCTCTAGTGTGGTGTGGCCATTTACAGTATTAGCATAAATCAACTCTAAGTACGTTTAAACATCCTAAGGAGTATTATCTTAGTGTAAAGGGGATCCTCTGGTGATGTAGAGCAGATTTAAGCTTCACCTCCTTGCTGCTGCCAGTGTAGCAAGAGGAAAGGGGCATTGTTGAAGGAAAGTGGCATGGCCTGGATACCTGGCAACCCACAGGTGCATTTCCAGCCCCTATAGAACATTTGTATGTTCCTAGCAAGGTTTCAAAGTTAGATACCTCTGCAACGAAAGGGAGAAAACCAACGGTATTCTCTCAAACAAAAACAAATAATTACTGCATAAAAATACTTAGCATACTAAAAGTGTGGAGCTATAGATGTTATTTACCAGTTGGAAGATTTGTAAAGTGAAGTATAGCTTTCACTCTGACATCCTAACAGACCAAAATCATTCTTTACCCCTCTTTCTCTTCCAGAAACAAAACTTTTGCTGGTACATTTGTTTCCAAAACTATAGACACTCTGAATAGGTTATAGTAAATCTCTGTGCATAGTCATTCTTCTTTCTAATGAACCCTTCTGTTTATTATAGCATTTATTACCCCAAAAGAGCAGTAGACTTGTAATCACCTATTAAAACTTCTTTATAGCTGGAATACATTTGCTTAATTATCCTTTTTAAAATTTTATTTGCTATCACAGCAAATCATGCCAATATTTCACTAAAATATACCGAGGCAAATACAATAAAGCGCAGAAGACATTTCAAAGAGGAACAGAAATTACTGACAAGTGTTACTATGGGGCTCATCCAGTTTATTTTCTTGGGATAACACTTATCCCCCAAAAGAAATACCCACATTGTAAAGGTATTCTCTGGCAGACAGTTATTTCCATGACACACCCTCGGAAGAGAGCCATTGGGCCAGTTTTATGGTGTTTCTATCCTCCGCCACCTGGCTGTTGTTCATCTAATCAATTAAAGTAGGTTATGTGAACAAAATAAAGCTTTTCAGGAGGGGTGAGAAAGGAGATGCATCTCCTCTCAAATTTGGCTCCCATGAGCACAACCTTTCTTGCTATTGTGGTATTTCTACTTTCCATCTAAAGAGAAACTAGAGTGGTTTGAAGGAAAGGAGTATGCCAACTCACCAGTATGGTCCTGACCCTGCAAACACTCGTTCACGTTAAGGTCAGTGTTAAGTAAAGCATGTTAGTGTGTGTGTGTGTGTGTGTACAGGATCAAGGCCATATTCATAAACCGTTTAAGAAAAAAATAATAGTTTAAGAAGGGGGAGAAGCGGATGATTTAGTTCATCTGATCTTCCTTCAGACACCTATCTTATTAGGGCACGTGTACACTGGCAAAGTTACAGCAATAGCAGTTACAGTGTCGCTCAGAGCATGCTGAAGGAAAACTGCTGTTGTGTTCACACTGACAACTGCCTGTGCACTAGTGTGTTGATGTTAGCAGTGCTATTTGGAGCAGTGCACACTGGGCAGCTATCCCATAGAGCACCTCTTTCTCTGTTGCTGCTAGGACTTTGAAGTACAATACAGGGGCTGTATTTCAGCAGGGCCAAACTTCAGAGGGACGGGTGTTGAGTGCAGTGGATATTGGGAGTCCACAGTGCTGGACTGTAAGGAGGGAGGAGTAGAATGCGGGGGGTAGACAGTGGAGCCAGAAGGTTGATAAGAGTGTGTTGGTGGTGTTGGGGGCACATAGGGAAGAGTTTTTGGACAGCGGCTACAAGGGAAGGTGGGCGTGGAGCTGCTCGGTTTGAAGAGCTAGTATTGCCTGCAGTGTATGAAGACATTCCATAACTGTCAGGAGCTGCTCCATGGCTTCTTTCTGGTGTGCTGCATTCTCCTTTTGTTCCCTCTTCTTGCTGTCCCACCCCTCCTTCAATTCCTTTTTCCTCAGTGACGGAGTGTATCATAACCTCACGCATAAAGACCTCCTTAGTTCTTCTTGGACCCTTTCTAATTCTTCGCAACCATTCTGCTGCCGATAAGGGAGGCTGGCCTCTCAAGGTCATCTCTGAAGTTTAAATGCAACATTTTACAGAAGCAGTATTGTTTGCAACACAGACAACACTGTTTCAGTGCTTTAAAAATGCAGCCAGTACTCTCACACCTGACACTAACCGGCTGATCCCAGGCAAGCACACATGAGCCACAAGACCCCAAAAATGATGAGTAGATGCAAGGGCAAAGTAAATCACTCTTCCCAGACCCTGCTGTACACTGGGCACATGGATCTTGGACACTTGGGGAGAGCCAGCACTGTAGGGATGGCCTGATAATCATTCCTGTCCCTACACTTTCCACAGGCTGTTTTCATTATGGAAGCTATCTCGCTGCTGAGGCTGAGCGGGGAATCAAGGGAGGGTCTTCTCAAAGCCTGTGGCTTCCACCCTGGCCCTATGAGGCTAGCCTAGATGCAGCTATGGTCCCCTCCCACCACCACCATGATGGCAAAGTTCCATAGGAAAGTTACCCTTAAAGGGTCAAGAAACAAAGCAGCTCTGCCAAGGAACCTGTCAGAGTGAATTACTCCATGAGAGTTTCCTGGAGATCGGAGGGAGATTTCCGTGAAGCTAGGAGTCAATCAACAGCCTGTTCCACCACTCAAACTAGGCATGACATGGGAGACAAACCTGTTTTCTGCACTCTCCTGCCCCCCCCAACTCACTTCAGCAGTTCCCCAAATCAGATCCACTTACAAGGGGTCTCCTCTCCTATTTTCACTTCACCAATATCTAGGTGCCTCTGGGAGCATGCATTTCTGGCATCCGAGTCATCCTTTGCCTCTGGTTCACCCTCCCCTTCTTCATCCATGATGGCTTCATTGCCAGTTGAGAGTGGACCGAACCAGGAGGAAGCAAACAAAGTATCCACAAGGGACTTTGCAGTGGAGGTGGCATCACCATCCAGCTCTTTGTAGAACCAGCAGTTTACGTGTGCAGCACCTTCATTTTGACCTTGAACTGCAGTGTGTCCCAGCTATGGCCCTTCTCTATCATGCATTGTGAAATCTGTCCATAGGAATTATAATTCCTATAACTGGAGCGCAGCTGGACTGCACAGCCTCCTCTCCCCAAATGCCAATGAGGTTCAACAGCTCAGCATTGCTCTAAGTGGGGGATCCCCTGGTGCATGGAGCAGGCATGGCCATCTGGAAAGATGCATGCACTAGGCTCTGTGCATCATTGAGCAAACAGGAAGGAGACTTTCAAACTTTAAAGAGCATGTATGAGGTGGGCTGTTGGTTGGTCACCTGAGAGCAGGGCAGTACAGTTCAAACCAATGGCCAGAGAGTTGAAAACAGGCATTGTGGGACACCTCCTGGAGGCCAGTGCTGTAAAAAAAGCATGGTGTCTACATTGGCACCGCAGCACTGCAGCCACTGTGCAGAAAGCTCTATACCTCATCGAGGAGGGTTCTTTTTAAGAACACTGCATCTGCACAGTTTCTGCACACTAAGTGGCATGGCAATACGCACACCTTGGGACTTACAGCACTGAAACCTGCTTTACTGCACACAGACTAATGTAGATGGGGCCTTAGATTCAAGGACTGGATCCTCAGCCATGAGAAAGCAACTTTGGCATTGGTGAGACAAAGCTGCCTGAAATCCATCTTCTCAAGCCACTTGAGGATTTTCTTTGCTTAGGGGATTCCTCCAGCAGCCCACAGGTGGCATAATGGTTCCATTATTAATCTCTATTTCCATCGCACGTAGGAGCCCTGCTCAGAGACCAGACCACATTGTGCTAGGTGCTCTACAAGCACAGAACAAAAGGACAGTCCCTGCCCTAAAGAGATTATGATATAAGACGAGAAATAAAGATGAATCTAGGCACTTATGAATCAGAGAGGTAGCTGTGTCAGTCTGGAATAGCAGAGGTAACAAAGAGTCCTGTGGCACCTTAAAGACTAACAAAGTATTGAAGCATAAGCTTTCGTGGGCTAATACCCACTTCGTTGGATGCAAGCAGTGGGACACTTATGGTTTATTTGTGCTCCCTGAGACAATATTATGCCCAACCATTCTCCTGGCCTGCAGTAGAAGTGATGCAGTTAGGGAAAGGAGAGGTAGGTGGGGTTTTCCCATGCCCTGGCACTGTCTGGCTGCCAGTGGGCAATAAGCAGCTGGCACAGCTCAGCATAAGCAATCTTTCATTCCTTGAATATGGTTTAGTATTAACTCCAGGAGCTAAAGGTGGTTCTTGTTAGATTCTGTGCAACACTAAACACTTGTAGATGAAATACACTGGTGTTGACAGGTCTCCACTGAAGGACATTTGACTTTTCAAACATATCCTTTATTAATATTTAAATATGGATCAGACCATATCTGTTTGAATTTGCATCCATAATGCTTTTAATCAAACATAATTTGACATGCTCTCTCTCATGCCTGTGTAAGTTCCAAAGATCATTTACTGCATTAATGGATTTTCCCCTTTAAAAAGTCTGTGCATGCAATGTCTTACGTGAATACCCATTTGTAAACAAAACGGTGATTCATTATTATTGCCGAAGGGCAGTTTTACCTGGGTGTAAATTCATCATTTTTAATGCTGCACAGCTTGATGCTTGAAATCTCATCAAGCACTCTGAAAGCTTCTTTGACACAGATTGATGATCCTAACAATTAACTTGATAATGGCAGCAGCAACTGCAGATTAGCATCAACCACAGAAAGCCGGGGCCAAGTTTGCCTTTGGGTAAGTCCAATTAAATCAAAGGAGTAACACCACAGTTCTGTCTATTTTTTGGCATTTGTAAATATGTTTGACCCTTTGTCCTGTTCATTTTTATAAGCATGACCATATTCCATTAGTTTGTGTACACAACACATTGAAGGTGTGCGTTTTCTTTACATATTAGGCAATATTGTTTATACACACACACACACAAAAGAAACATCCTTCACGTATACGGTCAGAAGCTATGTAGCAGGGTATTGATTATGAACTTGCTCTGAAATACTGTATTACTTAAGCAAATAACAGCAGCAAGTACCCAAGTGAAATTCTAGACCACTGACACTTGTGAGCCAAGAGTAAAATGAGTAGGTCTTCACTACCTGCCGGATTGGGAGATGTACAATTCTCCCCCCAGCAGTACAGTCAAATTTAATTGATGCTCTTTTTTTAAAAAAAGCATTATCAGCATATCCTCTCGAATGGTGGCCAAAGCATGAAGGGGTATATGAACGTTTAGTGTAGCTGGCACATAAATACCTTGCAATGCCAGCTACAACAGTGCCATGTGAACACCTGTTCTCACTTTCAGATGACACTGTAGATAAGCAGCAGTATCTCCTGTAAATGTAAACAACTTATTTGCGTTAGCAATTGGCTGAACAAGAAGTAGGACTGAGTAGACTTGTAGGCTCTGATGTTTTACATTGCTTTGGTTATGAGTGCAGTTATGCAACAAGCAAATCTACATTTTAAAGTACAAGTACTTTAGGGCAATCTTTGTCAGGAAAGTGTGAGGTGAACTGAAAATTTTCTTATTTTTACAGTGAAAATATTTGTAATAAAAATGTGAGCACTGTACATTTCATATTCTGTGTTGTAATTTGAAAATGTAGAAAATCATTCAAAAATACAATACATTTCAGTTGTTATTCTATTGTTTAACAGAGCGATTAATCATGATTTTTTTAAAATCCCAATTAATCTGAGTTAGCCACGTGAGTTAACTTCAATTAATTGACAGCCCTAGTAGAAAGACAATTTTATTTAAGAGATATCAGTTAACAATGACAAGTAGGACTGAGAAGGACAAATTTCAGCCATAGCCCAGATTCAGAATAAATTCAGTCCCATTTTAGAATGCAACCCCAACTACAGAGTCTGTCCCCATCTCCATACTATGCACATTTAAATAAAGGTATGCAAACCCACATGGTTTTCCTTATGGGCAAGTTGTTCCATATTGGTCCACAGTCAGTCAGTTTCTTATAACTCTCTTCTGCTAAAGGCCACTATCAGAAATGAAAATACTGGACTAAATGGACCACTTGTTTGATTTGGCATGACAGTTCCTATACCACTTAATTACCATTAGGTAGATGGACACTGTTTGCAGCAAACAAGGATGTAATTTTACCCCAGAGGAGCCTGCTGTGTACTAAGTGTCTGATGGTGAACTGGTGGTTCAGAGCTCCCATAGATGTACTCATGAAGCTTGTGCGCTAAAAGTAGTATCATAGCCAGGGTAGCCTGGGCAGCAGCGAGCTGCAGCATGGGCTA
This sequence comes from Sternotherus odoratus, assembly GCA_032164245.1. NCBI lineage: Eukaryota > Metazoa > Chordata > Testudines > Kinosternidae > Sternotherus > Sternotherus odoratus. Next base: position 61,384,101 of record JAVMKO010000004.1, read on the forward strand.
GCTGTGCTGAGAAACCTCCCTCAACCCCATGAGCACATATTCAGCTTGGCTAGCCCATGCCATTGCTCTTGCTACCCCAGCTGCACCATTATTTTTAGCATGTTGACTTCACAACAGCTAGCATAAGTATCTACATGAGCTGTACATCACCTGCTTCAAATGTAGACATACCCTTCATGAACAGCAGGCTAGTGCAAGATAGATTTAGTATGTTTGAATGTACCTTAGGTGTCCATGTGGGCCCTGCTGCCATGCACTATTAATTCCTTAGTGTGCTTTGATCTACACTGCACGTAGACAAGCCCTAAGATTACTGCACCTAAGGGAATGATTATCACCCTAACCTCTTCCACTTACTGCTACTACAACACAATATCAAGTCTGTGGCAATTTAATAAATGATTCCCAAATGAGCCTTCATGGGAAAAAATGACAATGTGCCTACTGTGAGAATTTCAGTAACTTGAAACAACTACTACAATATTTCCAGAGTAACTGCATCAATCATAAACAGAGCCAGAGTCACAGCTCAGATTATATTCACTAGAGTGGTTTGTATTTGCATGGCATATAAAATTTCCAGTATACAAACATGAAGCTAAAAATATAGTTATTTGACTTTAGGTTTTGCTTCCGACGTTGCACAAAGAGGCACTTAAAATGTTTATCTACTCAGTGCAAACTAATGATAAAAGGGCAATAGTGCAGAACATTTTGCACCGGTCTATAGACACAGCAGTAATGAAAACATTGCTAAAGCAGTAAAGTTTCTCAACTACTGATGAGACTCAGGAGAGATTCGTTAACAGATGTTTCCCTGAGCAAATATATACTCTGCCTACTCTGATTATGATGATCTTGAGAATTAATGAATTGATTCAGCACTCCAATGGTCACATAAAAAACAAGTTCTTGCAACAGGTAAAATCTGAGTTTTCCTTTACAAATAGCTAACATAACACATTTATGACCTTGACACCTTTATGGAGAAGTTGTATTATAGTATCCCTGTGCTAATGACAAAATTAAAGTTTTCTTCAGTCAAACTGATGAATGAAAGTCATTTTTTCTGTCACTTTTGAAGTTACCATCCTTGCAGTGACCAGTGGCTACTATAAGATGACCTGACCACACACTTACGTCTCATTGAAAATGTCAACTACTGCGCCTATGCTGATTTAGCATAATTTAACAAAGTACGAGACAAGTTTCCTTTGACAGGCTAAGCATTAAACATCATTCCTGTTCAATAATTTATTCCTTCAGATTCTTGTTTCAATGTTAAAAACATTGCTGCAGCTTTTTTTTTATTATTATTAAAGAAAGGTAGGTAGCAGGTACTAAATTCATCTCTGGAGCAATGAGAGTTACAGGTATTTACACCAGAGCTGTGTCTGCCCAGGAGAGTAGAGAAAGTAGTTTAAAAAGATGGGAGCTAAAACTTGAAACAGGGCATAGTTTTAAGATTGGATTAAGGTGACCAGACAGCAAATATGAAAAAAATTGAGACAGGGATGGAGTGCTATAGGACCTCATATTAAAAAGCCCCAAATATCAGGACTATCCCTATAAAATCAGAACATCTGGTCATTCTAGGGGATGGAGGCTAGAGAGGAAAGGGGATGGTGGTGCACTGCCTGAAGCATATATAAGGAAGGACTGTGCCCCTTCTGGGTGCCGGGGACTGGAGTGCACTTGTTACGTCCTTTAAAAACGAGTACTCTCCCAGCAATTCTCTTATAGTGCTGTCCTGAGTAGAGACCAGGAGACAAGACTTCGGACTCAGGCTTGCATCACCTATATTTAACCTCTTTCCAATTTCAAGTGCTCCAGCTGATACTAGCCAGCATACATATACCTTTGAGCACTTTGATGAGTGCACCCAGATTATATCTGCTACCTGCTTAATTGTACTAGGTGGGGGGTGTGGCTTTCTTCCTGGCATTCTCATACAGTCACAATTTATTCCTTAATGTTGAAGCACAGCAAACAAGTTCTTTCATGCTACCCCTTATCAAGGAACACCCTTCCAGAGCCAATCCATATCTTTTGTAAGAGATCCGTCCGTTGCCCACTCCACAAATAGGCAGGAGACTTCTCTGTGGCTTCACCAGTGTCCTTTATTTATAGTGCAAACCCCTTTGTACAGCTTTAACAGTGCTGGCTTAATACCTGCACAGGGAGACAGACCACAGCTCAGGAATCAACTCCCTTCCTGGCTCACAGGGATCCAGAGTCTAAGTACTCCTCCCTAGCTTCCTCTGCTTCCTCTCCACACTCCACTACACCACACCCACCCTGGGCTTCCTTCCTGCCGGGCCTTATATCCCCCAGGGAGGCTACCAGGTGCAACAAGTTGAGCTTGAGCCCTCTGCAGCCAGGTGGCTGATTAGCCTTCCCCTTCAGGCAAAGCTTGCAAAGGTTTCTGTGCTCTTAAAGGGGCAGCAGGGCTGGCTCAGCTGTCCTGGCCAGCACCCTGCCACACTTTAAAAAAGCCACCACTTACCTGCTTTTCATTTAAATCACTCTGAACAACTAAAATAACTTAACCGAGGCTCCAGTCCTGCAGGGACTGTGTTTTCCTTGATATTTTGAAAGCACTTTACTCGTAAATACAAAGTAACAGCAAGAGCACCTATGTCCTCATACCCACCTAACATCGGTTTATTTTGATTATGCAACAATCGTTCCTCTTTTCCACAGTTCAATTCAAGACAGCCTTTGCTTCCCAGTTCTAACACAGACAATTAAGACACAAAGGAATCACTACACTTCTAAGGAAAAAAATCTGTAGTTCTGGGCTGATTTTTCTTTTATGTCATCATTTCTAGCTTTTCTTTAATTTGTAAAAAAGTGTTTGCTAACTAAAATTCAACATCAGCTAGAATGGAACCCTTTAAAACCAGAATTATTCGTATATTACTTGATACGGAGAAAAATCCAGTGAATCTCCCATTCATAAAGATTTCCTTTAGTGTTTTTTAAAGTAGCATAGAAATAATGATTCAATTATTCTGTTTAGGATTTTCAGATATATAGGGAATATATGATGGAGCATTTTAGTTTGCTAATTTTTCAGTTCTTATGAGCAGAATCCAAATCCTCACGTGTTTAGTGATCAGATTGAATGACATTTTAAAGCCATTGCGTGCTTTGTCATGAATGACAATTTTTTCTTGAAGAGGCTCAATACTGAAATAACTAGGGGGTCAGATGAGAGGTGCAGTAGCAAAGTTGTGAGGACTAGAATCTTAAAGAAATTACTCCATACCACGCTCAGCTCAAATCATTGCTAGGAATACCTCCAAAGTAGGGTATTGGGTTTTTTTTATTTTTTTTTTAAAGTGTATTATCAATAGATAGTTTGGTTCGGATTCCCCTATGCTAGGATATAAACCAGGAGCAATCTTGCTGAAGGCAATGAAGCAGCACCTGTCTGGAACTGGCATGAGATAGGAAACACTTTGTTTTTTTATTTTATTGTGCTGGCAATAGTAAGTTATCTCCTTTAGCTTGTATTCACAAGCTTAGTCAAGTAGCAAATCTTTTAACTAGAAAACTCCAGTAACATTCATTTTAACTATTGTATTGATGCTCAGCATCAGAGAACCTGAACATTTGAGCTTATCCTGGTAGCTAAATACACACACACACACACTGCCTACTTCATAACCATAAATCACCATGTGCCATCTTGTCTTGCAGTCCTTGCCTTCTCAATGGCTAAAAATTGCTAGCATCATTAACTCACTTTTTATTATGCTATTTTTCTTTCTGCCCAGGCTGTTACCTTCTTGTTTTCTCCAGCTTTTTCCTGTTTGACAGATGCACTTGCAGAAATCTCTGCATTTAGCTTTCTCAGACTCTGCTATAATTCTAAACTTCCTCCTGAGAGCGCTGCTGTATCATGAGCCTGTTTTCTATATTCTGAGGAGAGCCACTGTATATTTTCAAGCATCATAAAAACAGAAAATTGTGTGCTACAGATACATTCTTTACTGTTAAGATCAACACACTCTGGGGTAAGTTATCTTTGATTCACAAAGACAACTGGTTTCTGAGTGAAATGAATACAATGCACACTATAACTAGGGTAAATACAACTCAGTGCCTACCTGATTTTTGCAGAGAACACATTTAATTGTATTAAGCCCTTCACACTGTCAATCTTTACATAGAAGTCACACATTTCATGTATTTGTGACTTCTGAGGAGTCAGGAATCTTTGTCTTCTGTGATTTTTGAGACCATGGGCTTGGTTTTCAGAGCTGCTGAGCAGACATACCTCAAATTGAAATGAGTAGGAACTGCACACCCTCAGCATCGTTGAAAAATCCCTTTGCTCTATATGGCATAGTCGACGTTGTACAAATGTTAAACTAATGTTGTGTCCATATTTTAAAGAGTGTAAATTAAATGACTTGGGTAATTATACTCCAGGTAGTTTGATATTGATCCTGGGCAAAATCATTGAACTGGTGATACAGGACTTATTCTGTTTCTAAATTTAGCATAATTAATGCTAATAAACACTATAAAAATGGCCTTTAGTTTTTTTTAAAGCTACATATTTGGTCATTAAGTATATTATGTCAACATAGTTAAACCACATGACATTAAAATCTTAGTGTACATTTTAAAAAAGGCAATATAGTACATATTGAATTATTAGAAACTTGGTAATTGAGAGATTTCAAGTAGTAATTGTAAAAGGCAAATCATTATCAAATTGGGGTGTTTCTAGTGGTTTCCCATAGGGATCTGCTCTTGGTTCACTGCTATTCAACATTTTGAACAACAAGCTAGAAAAAAAGATCAGATCATTGCAGATAAAGTTTGCAGAGGATACAAAAATTGCTAGAGTGACAAACAGGGATGGTGACAGGTCACTTATATAGGATGATCTGAATCACTTGGTAAGCTGGTCTCAGTCACACAACATGCATTTTAATGCAGCCAACTGCAAGATAACTTGTTCTGAGATGTACAATTAACTTCATATTCCCAGCATAGGGACCTGTATCCCGAAAAGCAGCAATTCCTCTTCAAAATCACTAGACATGTAGGATAATCAACTCAATATTAGTTGCCAGTATAATGTTGTGGCTAAGATGGATAATGTGACCTTTGGAGACAAGCATGAAAATATTGAGTAGAAATACAGAGGTGGAACTACCTCTGTATATGGCACTGGGGAGACCCTTGCGGGAATACTGTTCTTTCCAGTCTTTCAAGAGAGCCACACAAATGATCTGGGGCTTAAAAAAAAACTTGATTAATATTGAGACACTTAAGAAGCTACCTCTATTCAGCTTCTGAAAGGAAAGATTAAGATGGGACTAAATCATGATTTAAGAATAGCTGCATGGGAGAAGATGACAGTAGAGAGCGAACAAAATCCATTTCCTGGAAGTTGAAGAGACACAAAAATCAAAATAAAACCAAGGATAATTTACCACTGGAACAATTTAAAAAAATAAGTGAGGTATTCACCGTCACTAAGTCCTTAAATAAACTTTGATAGTCTTCCTAAAATGATATGCTTTAACTTAACTAGAAGTTATGCAGTTGATGGAGGCTCTCTTTCCTATCTGAGCTGAAAATACAAACCAGATTATTAAAAAGATTGTAGAGGAGCAACTTTGGCTCCATTTAGAGATCTCAGATTTTCTTAAGCACTTTCAATCAGCCTTTCAGGATGGGTAAATCACAGAGACTACATCTGTTTATTTTGTTAGTTAATGATAGGGAGGACAACAGAAGTCAGTTGTCGATGCTTCTACTTTTAGATCTGACAAAGAGTCCTATGGCACCTTAAAGACTAAAGTATTGAAGCATAAGCTTTCGTTCGTCAGATGCATGCAGTGGAATTTCCACTGCATGCATCCGATGAAGTGGGTATTAGCCCACAAAAGCTTCTGTTTCAATACTTTAGTCTTTAAGGTGCCACAGGACTCTTTATCACTTCTGCAATTCCAGACTAACACAGCTACCTCTCTTTTAGATCCATCAAACAGTTGGCAACAAGGAATTGTTGAAGCTCCTGTGGACTTCCTCTAGGGTGGACGAACTCTTGAGTATTTCTGTTCTTTCCTTTTGTGCTACACTACCTGATCGGATTAGCCTTCATGTGAGGCAACTACAGGCCAATGTAAGATTTCTTGGGCTGTGGTTTGGTCCATTTTGAGGATAAGAGAAAGCCTTAAGACACTTTTGTTTCAAGTTCATTAAAGACTGTGAAATACTCTAATATTATGGTAATAGAGGGATGTCATTAGGTCTACTCACCACAAGCAGGGAATTTATAATCTTTCCAGACCTGCTGTCTGTCTGGTGCCTCCAACACCCTTGCCACTTCCCATTGGCTGGTAAGGGAATCCAGGCCTTCCCTGTACAGTGGGTCCCAACCCAGCAACCCTATAACTAGCAGCCACAGTCCCTGTACAGTTCTACCTGTTGCAGCTCTTTCCCTAGGCTTCCCTCCTCTCTGTGTTTGATAGCCTTCAAGTCCCTCCACTCAGGAAGTGACTACAACCTACTTCCCTGGAGTCCCTCCCAGCAGCAAGCCCCTCTCTACTGCCAGCTACCTGGATTAATACAGGCCCTGCTTGCAGCCTAATTAGCGGATTGGGCTCACCTGACCTAAACCAGCTCTTGCAGGGCTAGTGTGGAGTGTCCATCCCATCACAGGGACATATAAGAATACATGATTAAATTTAATCAGTCTTTGAGAGTACGGATTTTTTTTTCTATTTTCCCACTGCCAGCAGGAACTTTGAAGTTGATCTGGCTCAAGCTAGATTCAGGGGATAGTGAGGTGACACAGATTAGCTGAGGAAGTATCTAAAGCAGTAATTCTGCATCTCTGAGTCATGAATCCTCAGTGAATAATATGTCCATAAAGCTTCTAGTTGATCTGTGGAACTGCTTTGCCACAGTAGTGAAACATTTGCAGTGATTTTTCCTGATAGTTGTAGCCTAGGTCAGGTCACTTTTAGGTTTCCAGAGGCTTTTTTAAACAAATAATTCCCCCTCAAAAGCAAGAAACCTTCTTACCCCATTATCCCTCAATACCCAAAACAAGGATTTTTCTTGTATTCTGTGTGGCTGCTGCTGATTCTCTTTTGTCATTAATGGTGGTTATAAATTCAGCAGTGTTCAAACATACAGGATATACAAATTGGAAAGGGTGGCAAACCCACAGGAAAACAGATCCAAATAGCAAAGTGACTCAGAGATAGCTGCAGGCAATGAGATTACATTTTCCCCAAACTGAATTGTGTTTTGTTAATATCTGTTCACGTCTGTAATCTATCTGGGACCCTTGGAATTACTTCTGTGTAACATCTGCCAATTTAATTAATGTGCTGCTTAATCCCTCTTCCAGATCATTAATGAAGATGTTAACTAAGACCACTTCTAACACTAGTCCCCATGGTATCTCAGACACCTCTCTCCCAACTCAATTTATCACAACCCTTTGTTTGTGGATTGCTTGGAAGATACAGCTGATGCAAAATGAGGCTGCCCACCTGCTTGGCTGTGTTAACCACAGGGAGCATATTACACCAATTATTTAAAAACTTCACTGCCTTTTATTTGCTTCTGGCAGCAGTTCTGAGTGTTGTTGACATTGATCTATAAAGTTGTCTTGGCCACCTGAGAGACTGCAACTGCTTCAACAGTTAAGATCAGGACAGATATTCTTGCAGCAAGCCATAGAGCCAGATTCTCAGCTGGTGTAAATCAGCAACTTTCCACTCTCTTCCTTGGAGAGGCACAGATTTACACCAGCTGACAATTTAGCCCCCTGATCTGAACTTCTTGAAGATAAAGGTAGGTGGTTTGTTGTGAAGAGCAACAGACGTGGAATGTACCTGTCTCACTGGTCAAAACCCAAAATATGTTAATTTCATGGGTGTAGTTTCAAACCTATTTATTCTCATGTCTTTCTGTTAGGAGGAATGAGGAGGGGACTGGTTTTATACAGTTTATTCTGTGTGTCTGAGATCATTGCTGACATTGGTTAATAAATTGGTAGAAAATTTGAGGTAGAAACAGACCATCAATACACAGAATTCTGAATACCCCTAGAAATACAACAGAGCCAGTTTAACACAAGCCAAATACCAGACAAGTTCTTAAGTCTGGCAAAAGCTCATTTATCAGAAGCTGACAGCAGCATGGAATGTGGAGAAGTACAGCACATGTGCTTTGTGAAAACGTACTGGTCTTGGCTGATAAAACAGTAGTGGATACAACAATTAGAATACTAAATTAAAAGTCCACATCAGGATAATACATATGGGCTAGTAGAGGCAGAGAACAAGATTTCAGCACTTGAGTATTAGCATGGGTTTGTTCATCATGAGCAAATGTTCTTTGATAATGTAGATCTAAATTTTCAAAAGTGAATTTTAATTTTCAATGCCCAACTTGACACCTCGGAGGGGCCCAATTTCCAGTGGGGAGGTGGCTCAGCACTTTCTGAAACGCAGACTACTTTATGGTGTCTTATGTTGGGTATCAGAAGTCACTAATCACTTTTGAAAGTTTTTGGCTAGAATCATTAAAGGAGAAAAAAAGATTCTAATGGCCATAGAAAAGTGCTTTATTGCTTTCATAAAGGATATCTGATACAGAATTATGCCAGAAAGGAGACAGAAATCTTTAACTAGTTTAGTATGAATATACAGCTTTCAAAATAATGAGCCAGGTTTACCAATATTCACTGTTTTGCACAACTCTTATAATCAGGGTTTACAACTGCTCTGCAACACCCTAGTGCAGCAGTCCTAAACTTGGCTTGTGACTTGCTCAAGGTAAGCCCCTGGGGGGCTGCGAGACATTTTGTTTACCTGAGCATCCTCAGGTATGCCGCTCACAACTCCCTTTGGCTAGGAATGGCAAACTGCAGCTACTGGGAGCTGTGAGTAGCCATACCTGCGGAAGCTCAGGTAAACAAAAGTGTCTTACGGCCCGCCAGGAGCTTACCCTGAATGAGTCGCGAACCAAGTTTGGGAACCCTTGCCTTAGTGGCACAATACAACCAGAACATATTGATGAATCTAGCTCATCCTTTTCAGATGTTCTATGCCACAAATAGCCATCACAAAAGCTTAAAGAACAATTATATCTTCAGTATGTATCAAGAGCACCTTAGAAACATGTATAAATTATATTCTTTCATTTTGAGGGCAAAGTCTATTTACCATCAGCTGACTCATATTCAAGTTAGTTTGGATTGAATCATCTATAGATATCGCAAGTGAAAGAGTAATTATCAGACATTTAGTTTATCAGAGATCTACAGAGACTCATACACAAGGTTTTTCAGATAATGTTCCATGCAAAGGGGTCTTACCTATATGCATCACTGCCTTCATTTCCCCATTATTGTTGTGTATCACTTCTAGTTCACAATTTCCCTGTGTCATAATCTGGTGCTTCTGTTTTCCTTCCTGTAGGATAGTTTGATGTGGTGCTGGCCGTGTTGGCTTTCTGGTCAAATCAGGGGTCCTCCCTTTTGGAAATCAAACAAAATTCAACAAAAACTAAACAGATTTTTATTTGGCCCTTCCCATGCTCAGCACCCCTTAGCCTCTTTGTGTACCAATTTCTCATACCACTTCTGAAGGGCCATGCCTGGGGGCCTCCGACTACACCAGACTTCAACACTAAGCTGGAGGCAGGAGTTTATTCTAAACCCAAGCCTACCTTATTTCCCTGTTTCTCAGTGCCACTTCCTTCAGTGCCTGTCCATGGGTCAGACCTTTTCCTCTGACTCCCCAGTATATGTCTCTGTCAGTTACAGTGTGCCCCCTCATGGCTAGGGGTAGACTCTGCAGCAGTCCGGCCTCAGTTTCCCCTCTTAGACTTAACCCTTCAGCCATTCCATTAATAAGAAGTCCATCCCCTCCAGTCCTTACAAGTCCAAAATAAGCACAAGACACAGTGTCTTTGCCCCAGTCTCAAACGGCCCAGCCCCTTCTTACCAAGGACTCTGTCTTTTCTTCTCCAATTCACACACACAGTCTCTGAACTCCACTTTCAACCTTCCCAGGCTCAGGGCCAGCTCCAGGCAGCAGTCTAGGAAGCATGTGCTTAGGGCAGCCATTTTAAGGAGCAGCATTCCATCCAATCTTGGGGCGGCACATTCCGACTGCCTCATTTATTTATTTATTTATTTTGCTTCAGTAGTAGTGCTCCGGCTGCTTTTTTTTTTTTTTTTTTTTTTTGCTTTTGCTTTGGCAGCAGCGATCTGGACACTTTTTTTTCCCCTTCGGGGGTGGCACTCTGGCCGTTTGGGTTTTTTTGGCTTGGGGCGGCCAAAAAGTTGGAGCCGGCGCTGCCCAGGCTCCTCTTCCCTCAGCCCCCCGGCTCTTCTGGGTTGTTCCCTGCTCCTTCCCAAGCCTGGAATCTTCCATTACCCACTAGCTCCTCACTCCTTCTACTTCTGGCTCCAGCCAGCACTCTATTTATAGACTTCCTTCTTATGCCCAACTCTGCACTGGTGTAATAGGGCAGGGGCTAAATGACCAGTTCTGACTGGCCTGAGGCCTCTAGCCCTTAAAGGGGCGGGCTACCCTATTGCATTCCTTAATATCCTTTTGTAGCTCAGCTGTAGGCCTCCTCTCTGGTCTTTCCTGGCTCCTTATAAAGGGCCCTTCCTGGGCTCCTTCACTAGCTCCCTCTCAGAGGAAACCACTATTGGTCCTTCTCCAGTTTCTGGAAAACATCCACACACAGTGCCAGTCCTTGTGCCAGCTCTCCTTCCTACTAACAGCAGCCTGCCTCTCAGTCACTTGCTCTCTCAGTCATACAATTTAAGTGGGGAGGGAGATGGGTACGATCTGAGCCTAGGACCCTTAGAAAAACATGCTCAGTCTGTGACAAGCCACACTATGTACTAGTACAAAATATGAAGATTTAAAAAGCACACTGTGGGGGGGGGGGGGGGGATGACAGGGCACAATACATAGAGTCCAAAATATACAAAGTTAAAGAAACAAGCACATCAAACTGTTCAAGCTGTAAAAATATTCTCAAGGAAAACAAAATAAACAAAACAAAAAACATATAAAAGTGCCCAAATGTAAATATGCCTAAACTGAGTACTCATGTGGTCCTATTGCTGTGAACCTCATACCATCTCCATGGCTGACAACCCCGAATCAAAATCATGAGATTGGTTCAAAAACCATGAGGTTTTTTAAAAAAGATATTACATGGTGTTTTTGCAACTGCCATTTGATTTTTGAACTTCCCCCCCACCCCCCTTCAAAGTGTTGCCCACTCTCCCAAATGTATGGAGCAAGGTGATTTTGATCCCCAAATCTGCAGGAGCTCTCCCTGCCTGCCAGAGTCTGCCAGATGGTAAGGAGCTCCAAGCTTCTCCACAAATCCACAAATTCTAATTAATAATTTTTCTCCTCAGCCCTCCAATTAATTATTTGCATTCCAGTCCCCACATTAATTATGCAGCCCCTCAGCCCCTAAATCTGCACTTCCACCAGCCTCCCCTATGCTCCCTGGTTCCCCCTGGCCTTGGGGCAGCAACTCCTGGGGTTCTTCACTCACCTCTTTTCCTCTCCATGTCGGTTGTTTCCAGCTGACTATAACAGACAGGGCATGAGGAAAGAAGCACCAGAGCCATTCTGGTGCCTGTAGAGGGGAATGGAGAGGAACAAAGAGCAAAATGATCCACTGTTCACATGAGGGGAGTGAAGAAGAGGGAGCAGAGCCACTGTGAGCTGCTAAGAATCAGAGAGGTAGCCGTATTAGTCTGGAATAGCAGAGGTAACAAAGAATCCTGTGGCACCTTAAAGACTAACTAAAGTATTGGAGCATAAGCTTTCGTGGGCTAATACCCACTTCGTCGGATGCAAGCATGAAGTGGGTATTAGCCCACGAAAGCTTATGCTCCAATACTTTAGTTAGTCTTTAAGGTGCCACAGGACTCTTTGTTACCTGTGAGCTGCTAGATTCTTTCTGCTTCCTCCTAACCACCAGCATGAGAATGGTGTGGGCTTCTCCCTTTCCCTAACCCAAAACTTCTTTTGGCTCTTGAGGGGATGAGGAAAGCTCAGCCTGATTGGCTGCTATACCTCAGGTGGTGGACAGATCTGAAAGGCAGCCAGTCAGAAGGGGACGGGGTTGAAAATTTTAGTGTCATTGTGAGACTGGCTCCAACCTTGGCCAAACTCAGCAACACTGTATCCTGTCCTTCATATCTGTCATCCTTGATTGCTGTGTCAAGTACAAAATTTGTAAGCTGTTTAGGACAGGGTTTGTGTCATCTTATGGCTTTTTTCAGTGTCCATCACACTTCTGGGCACTGTAAAATAATGAGGCATCCAAAAAAAAAAAAAAGAAAACCGAAATTAAATTGTTGAAAGAAAATTTTGTCATTGCTTCATATACTGAATTCAAGTTCTGCTACCATGCTCTTGTATAACTTGCTTATGGAGGTAAAAGGGAAAGTAATAAATAAAAAACATTTATCTATGGAAGGCAGCCAGTCCTGTTTAATTTACAGACAGTGTATAAGGAGCTATGAATCATGTCAGAGATTTAAAGGGATTACTGACAGAGAAGAGTGCAACCTTTCTTCTGATACAACAGCTGCACTGAGAAATTTCCATAATAACAGTTGCTTTTAATTACATAAAGAACTGCAAAGCTCTTTTAGCTTCATATCAATAATGCAGCTTTGATTCTAAAGTTGCTAAAGAGATAATCCTGGACCCTTTTGCCAAGGCCATCTTGTGAACAGCAATTATTTAAATCCTAGTGTCTTAAATCTCTTGAAATGGAAAAAAATAATAATTTCCCCCCTATATGGAGGGCATAATTATAAATAATAGCTAGGGGGCATATTTCTTGCATTTGAGACCTCCAAGAAATACTATGGATGCCTAAATAAATACAATAAAAATAAAAAACCAAAGACACCCCATAGGCACCAGGAAATTTTAATCTAAACCACCTATTCCAAATCTTCTGACAATAAATATGTGAATGTCTAAAATTGGCACAATTTATTAGTAAAAATGAGTGCTGGTTGTTTTGGGGGAGGGTGTTTTGTTTTTTTGTTTGTCTGGGTTTTTTTGTTTTGGTTTTTAGTAATTTGAGATCCAAAAAGTCAGTTAAAAACCTGCTTGATTACCTTCCATTCTTCTAGCTCCTCTCTGTGATTGAACAGTGGCCTCTTACCTTATTCATTCCTCTTTTTCTGGGCAGATCACTAGTTCGTGAAGATAATTAGGGACCCCTGCTATTCCATCTAAGCCTTGAATCTTGAGGCTAATTAAAACAGAGTGCTGCACACATGCAGGCAGCTGATAAAGGCTTATAGCAAGCACTGAGAACCAGAGTATTCTGGTAACAGAGAGGCAAAAAGAAGGTGTATATGCTACCCCAGAAATTGTTATAGACCTCATGGGCAGCAGGTATAATAGTCCAAGGGAGACATTTGGACTGTGGTGGCTCTGCCTTTCTCCTCCCTACTCCTTCCCTTCCTCAAGGTCCCCTCTGGCGGCCACTGCCTGGATGCTTCTCTCCAGCTCTCATCCACTCTCCAGAGATTCCTGCCACCCTTGCTGGGGGGGAGGGACACACGTTGTGACACCAGGGAAGAGCCAGGGCTTGAGCATGTGGGGAGAGTGTGGTTGGGGCCATGGGCAGAAAAGACTGGATCGGGAGCTAGCCTCCCCCAAAGGAAGCTTCACTCTCCACCCTTGATGGACCTCCATGTTTGTATTTTGCAATACAATCTCTGATTGAACAGCAGTAAAGGTCTATCATTAAAGTTTGTTGGATCTCATGATATGTGTGTTCTATTACTTTAAATATATGATTTCCCCCATGCTTTTTCTGGTGAGTCTGAATGCTCAACCTTTCTATTCCCAGTAGAAACAGCAGATTCTTCATCCAAAGTTCTCCTTCTCCCAACTCTTTGTATTTTCTCTAGAGGATGTTAACACTCTGATATAGAACATTCAAGATAAGTGAACCCAGCTCAGAAAAGCACTATCATTTTCATAGAAAGGTTTGAATACTATGCAAGTATACTGCATAGAGTGGTTGGTCCCTGTTTCTGCATCTCTCCAGCTAGCAAAGACTCATTTTTCTATATACTGTCTCTTTCAGCATGCAGATAGCCTGGAGGTGCTGCTTGTATCTTAAATGGCTTAATAGTTTATCCTCTTAATTAAATTATTCCTTTGTTGATTTTAGGTGATGGGCTCTTTTCCAAACACAGGGTATAACTCTTAGTTAGCTTGGGTGGCACTATTGTATGTCAACAAATTAGGGATACAGCCGGCACTGGATGCTGCAGAAAGTGAGGATGCACAAAGCTATTCGGTGTGGTTTGTCCATATGTATCCTGTGGAGCCTCATTTTCAATAATTCTGTTGATTGTACCCAAGGCAGTTGCTTATCACTGTCATCTTTCCTTCTCCAAATGAATTTACATTGTGACCCTGAATTAGACTATGGCACTGTGAACAGGTGGAGGGATCTCTGCTAATGGGCCTGTGGTGAGTCAGATCCCCATCCCAGTCAGAAAGCAGTTAATGAGCTCCTCTGGGCACAGTGAGCATCAACCCCCAGGCAGCTGTGAGGCCTGTCAAGCCTGGAGGAGGCCAGGTCCTTAAAAGGGAGGATCCCTGCTCAATTCTGGGTGATACACTAAGGGAGCAGGACTGCAACTCAGAGTTTCCTGGCCTCTAGAACATAAGACTGTAGATTATGGAAATGGCTGGAGGGCCTTGGCCCTCTCAGACAGGAGAAGAGCTTGTAATTCCACATCTCCCACCCCCTTTAGCTTCTGAAGCCCTAGAACTCTGCTTTTTTGTGGGCTATGTGTAAGGGGACAGATGCCCTGACCATCAAAGCTGGAGGTCTGTGCCCTCTGGGACTGCAGCAGTGCCCACCCTCTCCCCAAAAGTGTGTAAGAAAGGTATAGCCTACTACAGGATCCAAGTATCTAAATGCAGGATGGGGAATTTATTTGGGAGGGGAACATGGGGACTTTGTCACTACTTTCTTTAATCTGATCTGTGTTAGTTCTGAATTTCAAATTATTTTATTTCTAAATTCAGCTAATGACCATTCATCTTTAATACTTTATTTATAATATTAGAACAAAAGAAACAATCCTTTGAGTCCTAACACATTTCCAAGAATAATTTTGGAAGCACACATGATCTTGTCTAATATGACTCTGCAATTTAAGATGGTCCTTGTCCCCATAAATGAACATTTTAGGACATTCTTGAGGGAATTTATATGCGTGGAGATATTTCCTTTTCTCCAGCTCTGCTTTCTAATCCTAGGAAAACTACCTTTAGATTAGAATAACATATGCCATGATTCAATTTATAATGACATGAGATACTTAGATCTATCCAGTCAAAGATTAAGAATTAGGAATGTTTATATACCTCTTAAAATTTTGTCGAGAAACAGCATTTGTTGTTCTTAAATGAAAATTCTCTCCGAAGGACTCTCATGCTGCTCTTTCTAATCAGAAAATAAAACAGTTTAGGAGTACTCTTTAATAAAAGTGTAAAATATTATTTTTAAAAGACAAAAGTTACCACAAAAGCAACTGAAACAACCAGAAAAGGCTGGGAGATTGGGAGAGCAATACTTTCTTTTGATCTCAGGATTACAACCCTGTGTTGAAAGAAAATTAATATCCATATGCCTCCAGCAACAAGTGGTAACACTGTACAATGTTTATTTTTAGAATTTCCCAGGTAATATAGGAACATTTATTTTGTTTATACTAGAGAAATAGCACATTATGTAGTATAGATAAAAGTGGGATTAACCAAGTCAACTGACCTATTCCAATAAAGCTCCTGGAAGGCCCTGGCACCATACCATTTAGCTACTGAAAGAGCTATATTGAGAATTGCAACCCTGGTATAGAGAGACTCTTGTAGTGTGGTTTAAATAGGGAAGTGCCAATATCCTGATTCAAATAAAATTAAAGAAAGCGAGGAATACTTGTAGCACTTTAACGATTAACTAATGCTGAAATAAACTAGTTAGTCTCTAAGGTGCTACAAGTATTCCTCACTTTCTTTACAAATAAAATTAAGTTTACATAAGATTTGATCATATTTATGAAAGGTGGTTTATGAGGCCCTTATATACAAACAAGTTTTATGTTTATTTCTGAATGGATACAGATGAATGAATGAAACAAGTCTTGTCAATTATCATCAGTTTCACACAAGATGGATACAGATATTCTATGAGTGTTTTCCTAATGAAATATAAAATGGTAAGGATACAATCAAGCCAGGTTTCAGATCTAATATCTGAAAAGCACTCTGTCTCCAGGGGTTCACGCATAACCAATGTGTGCCAGATTGAATGAACATAAGTTCAGATATCCTAGTTCAGCAAGGGGACAAAGGAGGTTTACATAGCAGAGAGGTCCTTTAGGAAATAAGTATGAGTCTCAGTGTATGAAAGATAATTCACTGCTAATTTACTATGCTGGTTTTATATGCTAAGGTTACCACACTAACTTGTGAAACAAGTATTGATAAGATTGCCAGGATGGTTATTGATTTAGTAAGGAAAAGACAGAAGCTGAGGTAGAGACATGACTTATAGCTTTAAATATGATTATCCCTTTACTTAATGTAATAAATTAACATTCCATTCTGACGTGTCAGTATTTAGGGATTTTAACCAAGCACTTGTGAATCAGAAGATTTTTAACCAAGCTACTGGTGAATCAGAAGATTTTTCCATGCAAGTATGGTAGCTCTATCCCTGCAAAATTTCCACAAAGTTTAAGATTACACTTTTTTTAAAAAAGTCCCTGGTTCTCATAATTGACTCATCCATAGGGTCCTACCAAATTCACGGTCCTGCCATGAAAAACGCATCACAGACTGAAATCTGGTGTCCCGCCATGAAATCTGCTCTTTTATGTGCTTTTACCCTATACTATTCTAATTTCACAGGCAAGACCAGCATTCCTCAAATTGGGGGACCTGACCCATAAAGGAGTTGCAGGGGGGTTACAAGGTTATTTTAGGGGGATCGTGGTATTGTCACCCTTACTTCTGCAGTGCTACCTTCAGAGTTGGGCAGCTGGAAAGTGGCAGCTGCTGCTGACTGAGGGCCCAGTTCTCCAGGCAGTAGTGCAGAAGTAAGAGTGGCAATACCATAACATGCCATCCTTATTTCTGTGCTGCTGCTGGCAGCGACTCTGCCTTCAGAGCTGAGCTCCTGGCCAGCAGTCACCACTCTCCAGCTGCCCTGCTCTGAACGTTGCACCATCATCAGCAACAATGCAGAAGTAAGGGTAACAGCACACAACCCACCCTACAATAACCATGTGATCCTCCCAAACTCCTTTTTGAGTCAGGACCCCTACAATTACAACACTGTGAAATTTCAACTTTGAATAGCTGAAATCATGGAATTTATGATTTTTTAAATCCTGTGACTGTGAAATTTACCAAAATGGACTGTGAATTTGGTAGGGCCCTACTTATCCACATCTCTTCTTCTCCTGCATTTTTTCCTAAAATAGTAAATATCGCTATAAAAGACAATACACACAATTTTTATAAATCAATCTTTTCTAAATGTTTTAGCAGACACAGTGGACTTTGGTGTTATTTTACATGTAAAGTTTGATATGTTGCAAACAAGTTTTTTTAAAAGATGGAAAAAATTAGTAAGAATTTTTTTTCAATTTTCATTTTAAGCATCAAATAATTTGAATACAATTTGCTTGGAGGATTCAAAACACCAAAAATTCTTCTGTACTATAATAAATGTATTCAGAACATATTTTAGTTAAAACATTTTTTCAGTGCCACTATCATGGGTATGAAGACAGAGTCTGACATAAAACTGGAGCCACTATATGAACTATGGAGCCTTTACTGAGTGGTTCCATAATCAGGGTAATTTTTAGTCACCTGTAATTCAGCAACAGTTTGACTAGTTTGCTAGATGTTTAAAGGAACAGTAGGTGCCTTTCTGTAACTAATCCAGTGCTAAAAATGAAAAGAAAAACAGTACCATTGCTAAATAAAGAGTAGAGCTCTGTACAGTTGTGACTAGAATCTTGAGCCATGGGCTCCAAAACAAATAATTATGATAGGAGTAATTGATTATTATTTCCATGAATACCAGATGTGGACCAGGACCCCATTGTGCTATCATCGACATAGCAAATGACAAAGGGAATGTAGCTTCCTTGCAGTTCAAGCATCATCCAGTTTGATCTTTATCTGTACGTCTATCACAGGCAATCTTATTGTGTCACCAAAGCTATGTGATCACCTACCATATGGTGACATTCCTTGGTAAGTGCTCTTTCGTAATTAGTCTTCTATCCTAATAATATACTCAAACCAAGAAAGCCACCAAAACCAAACCACTATTGATGGAGATTGCTCGTGGGTTCCGCTACAAATATCCTCACTGCTGATATTATCCTAGCACTTAATATGAAGCAGCTGATGAAGATGTCAAGAATTGAAAAGGTCAATCCAGAGCTCTTTTGCCTTCCTCAGTGTCCACATTTCACCTTCATACAATAGATCTGTTTTAACTGTAATCTAGCTTTGCTTCTCGGCCTTTTGGCTAAGAAAGCATTATCTAAAAGCTTTATGTCCTGATGCCTCCACAGAGCCTTCTGAGGGGCTTAGAACATGGTGCTGGCTGCTGCTAAACCAGCATCTACATCTTTTGAATATCGTGCTAAGCACTGTGCAAATGAGGCATTATATCAGCTATAGCAGGACCAAGAGTAGGTTTCCTTAAAACTCTTTGGGTGAAACCCTGGCTTCCTTGACTTCAATAACAAAATTCCCATAGACTTCAATGGAGCCAGGATTTCACCTTTGCTATTTAGTAATAATATAAACCCCTTACATATACTGCTTTAATTCTTCAAAGCACTGTACAAACATAAAACGAATTAATACTGTTTAAGGAAGGTAAATAAATATTCTCCCCATGTTACACAGGGGACTTCAATGGGGAAAAGATTTTACCTAAAGAACAATAAGTGATTTGATCAAGGCCACACAGGGAATCACTGTCATCTGGGATAAGTCCTGCACTGCATTTTAAGTGTTATATTGTTAATCATGAGCCCATAGCTCAAGGAGGCAGTTATGAGAACCTCAAAGTAGGAGTAACTTTGTATTACATAACTGAATACATATTCCCTGTGGGCCCTTGATCATGGACATCATGACTTTTAAAATTAAATGAGAAAGTTTTTGTCTTTCATATATCAATTAGAATCCTAAAATTATGTTAATCTGGGGCCAGAACTTCAGCAGGTGCAAACTGTAGTAACTCCAATTACTTTAAATTATCACTGTTGTTTATAATCCATTGATGCTAAGGAGTTTTATTACTATCAGTGTAAAGTCATATTGAATATCAGATGATATCACGTCAGTTACAGTTACATTTTATCTTGATTGCAATACTTAAAAAAATACAAACTAGCCCACACTCAACTTGAAAATCACAACAGTTAAACTCTCTATTTCAGCCATTGAGATTACTAGGAATCTCCTATCTTCAACAATAGAGTAAATCAGAATAATATAGTTTGTGTAATAGAATTAAAATGGCTTTCCATAAACAGGGGTTCATACCATATATGTTGTCATATTTTATATTATGGGCTAACAACCAAAGCGTGATTTAACTTTGCATCTCTGTGGACTGTACATAACCTTCAGCCGAGCCAGGAAGGTTCATGGCTCCATGAACAGGGTAAACTGCTTTAACACCACAACTTTGGATTAATTGCAATAACAGACTTCATTTAGCAGGATTTGGGAATGTTTTTACAAGGTTTAGAAAGGATTTTATTAGGATTACATGTTATGAAATGTTGCATGTGTTTCACCCCTCTAATAAGATCCCTAGGCAACCATGTAATGGATCATGTCAGCCTTGCTTATGCATTCTTATCCAACATTTTTTTCACCTACATGAATGCCTGCTCCCATGATATACTTTCACCATCCCAGAGGAAAAATATGTTATGGTCATATGAAGGATCTCACTGTTAAAATTGCCTTTATTGCTATTAGGTTTGGAAAAGTTAGTTCTGTGTGTGTTGTTTTCAGAAAAATAGAAGAGATTATAAATTATTTTTAAATGATAATAATTTAGATGTGTCTGTTTCAACATGTCCCCCTCTGTAGCCCAAGTAATTGGCAAGTACATGGTTAAAACTTGAGGACCACAATTTTGAATTTCCTAACATTCGAAAGTATTGCAGTTTTCACAGCAGCTAGGATGATTCTACTTATCACCCTGTGAAACATGAACGGTTTTACATTTTGATCTTCACTACACCTCCAACATAATTAGAAAACTGTATGACCAGTATTTTCACTCAGCTGCTGTTGTTTATAAAACTGCTTGTACTTTTCACCGTGGAACAAAAACACAGAGATTTACAAAGTTCAATATTTGGCATTTGTTTTAAAGTATAAAACTGTCAACACAGTGTCTGTTGCAGTGCTTTTTATTACATCCCTTTCCTTTAAGGTATTTGTACCCTTAAATGTTTCTCTTAATGAGAACAAACTCCAGACTGTTTACAAAATATCACCAAATAATATAATGCTCACTAATAATGGTTTGGATACATCTAGATTTCAATGAGAAAGGGAATTGAAGTGTATATGAAGGGAGGGTCACTACAGATCACCTTGATAAAATAAAATTAATTAGTGTATGTGAGAAGTGTAAGAAAGTAAAGATATCCATATTAAATGTTTTTTATTGAAGCCATGGATACACCTACTTCCCCTGTAATTGGATGTGACAGTTAAAACCTGATCTGTTGTAACATGTCATAACAGGATAGTTATTGCCATCTATAAAATGTCCAATTATAAATTATTTTTTTCAGGGGAGGGATTACATTTTGATTAGCAAGTAAATGGGAGTTGCTGGGCTGAATACTTTTTAAGATACTTAAATATGAATTAAGGAGCCTAACTTTAGGCACCCTTTTTTTTTTGTAAATCTTGTCTGGAATCCCAAAGTAGAGTGCAGGGAAAACAGAGAGAGAGAGGGATGAGGTTCACACATTGCCCCTGAACATTGGTAGTTGCTTTCTCTGGCTAGTGAGTTTAATTCTTTGGCCAACAATTGTAAATTTGTCAAGCCTTGTTTTTTCAATTACTAATTAATCACAATAGCTTCTGAATTAGCCTGTTCATTAAACACCTAGCTATCGATATACATAGCTATGTACACCACATCATACACTTTTTAATTTTCTGGGCAACATGTCCTATGATTTATTTATAGGGAATATTTTCTGTCTTTAGTTGGGCTTTGTATAATATCTGACTATAATATAATGCTGACTACAGTGAGTAAAGTAAAAGAAAGTAAAAGTAAAAGAAAACAGCATAAACAAAGTTATTCATATCCTATCTTTTCTGACCTGTTACTTTTAGAAAGTACTGTATTTAGGAATTTATTCACACATCCTTAGAAAAGTATAGGTATATGTGGGAGTGTGGAGAGGGTCAGTATCTCCTAATGTATGCATGAGCAGTGTTGCTCATGTTTAGCACAGAGGACTAGAAGTCAGAGTTCTTTAGTTCTGTTCCCAATTCTTGTGCCAGGTCACATACAGTCCAAACCATGTAAATAATTTCTAAAGTATATTTTTCCTTAGTGATTATTAAAACATATGTGGGATGCTCCTGAGATTGCCAGGGATTTTTTTTTAAATACACATTTAAAGTTTGTCTGTCAACACTTTTGATTTGGCTATGAAATTCGACGTTCAATGCAGGTGTCTCGTCTCCTTTTCAAAGAGCCCTGAGATCGTGTGAATAAACATGTGCAATAGCAGTGCTTATGTCACCATTCAGGGATTCATGTGATAATATCTGGGAATTATTATCTAGGATACACCATTACAATGAAAACAGGAAAGAATTCTGCAGGCTGGGTGTTAACGAGTGTTTGCATAAGTTATCACCTCGCTGTCTCTCACACCCAGAGGGGCTGGGAGCTCAGGAAAACTTGGAGCTCAAGTTTGGAGGGGGCAAAAGATATGATGTGTTATGTCAGTAGATCCAGGCTTTTTTTCTGGAACCTTTCATTGTGACAGATCAGCAAAATGCCTGTATGGATGTGCCTTCCTCACCATATCTCACTATAGTTTCCACCTTTTCTCATACTGATGGGGGCCAAGACCCAAAACCTGGATGTCTGCTGACATAAAGTTCTGGCGACGGGAAATTCAGATCCTGCATTTTAGTTTGTTCCTTTACAGAGACAAGGACCATTTATGACATTTGGACACTGGCCTAGATTCCAGCTGTGGCTGAGGGTGTACAGACTGGGTTAGGCTCAGGTTTGGGGTTGAAGATCATTAGGCCCCTTCATGGATGATAGGGATGGAGGGATAGGGATCCCATTTCGTCCCTGTGCACAGATCTAGGATAGGAAGCCACCTTTGATCACTGCACAAAGATTAGGGTTGCCAGGTGTCTGATTTTTCACTGGGCAAAAAGGGACCCTGGCCACTCCAGTTAAAAGTCTGGTTGGTGGTGCAGCAGGGCTAAAGCAAGCTCCCTGCGTGCCGTGGCTCCGTTTGGTCCCCAGAAGCAGCAGCATGTTGCCCCTCCGGCTCTTATGCATAGGGGTAACCAGGGGCTCTGTGCACTGCTCTTCCCCAAGCACTGGCTCTGCAGCTCCCATTGGATGGGAACTGTAGACAATGGGAGCTGTGGGGGTGGTGCCTGTGTATGGGGCAGTGACCACACCTCCATGTAGGTTTCCAGGAACTGCTTGAGGTAATCGCTGCCCGTAGCCTGCACCCTTGACCCCCTCCTGTGCCCAATCCCCCTGCCACTGGCCTGATTCCACTCCCGCCATCTGAACCCCTCAGCCCCAGCCCAGAGCACCCTCCTACACCCCAAACCCAACGTCTCCAGCTCCACCCTATAGTCCACACCCCGAACAAGAGCCTTCACCTCCCCTAGTACTCCAATACCCTGCCCCATGAAAATCAGTACCGGGTTTACCATGGGGCCAGAAGGAGCCCTGGCCAGCCTGATCCCCTGGCCAGCTGAGCAGGCAAGAAAAGCTGTCTCCCCAACCTCTTCCCACTCCTGCTCTGCCCCAGCCCTGCCCTCACGCCACCCCTTCCCCTGAGTTGTGTCCCAGGAGACTGCAGCAGGGGTTGGGCCATTCTCACACTCACGGGGCAGCGAGAAGTGGAGCAACCTGGCCCCAGCCCACTTCACTGGCTCCCAGCCACACCACTGGTGAGTGCCGTGGGGAAGTTCCTCCCTGCCCCCCCAAAGTCCCAAGGCTGCGAGCCAGGGGAGTAGAGTGGGCTGGGGCCAGGTTGCTCTACTTCCCGCCACACTGTGAATGCTGGGTCGGGTTGGCCCTACACTCACCAGGCAGCAGGGAATGGAGGGACCTGGCCCCAACCTGCTCCACTCTGCCAGCTCATGCTGCGGGGCACTTTCCCCCTTGCTCCCCAAACCTGTGGAGGAGATGGAGCAGTGGGAAGGGGCATGGGATAGGAAAGAGACGGGGGAAGTAGGGGTAGGGAGGAAGCTGGAGCCCAGCATACGGTATCCCCTTGGCAGAAGCTGGGCTCCCCTGTTAAGCAGGTCCATCAAACCCTCACACTGACAAGCCCCACCTCCTCTGCATCTGTACCACCCCAATGCGCTCCCCCCGAACCCCAACCACCTGCACCTGGACCCCCATCCAAACGAACCCCACCTTCCGTGCACTGTCCTAGATCCCTCCTGCTGAGCTCACACACCTTCACCTGGATCTCCTGCAGTCCCCTTGCCCCTGCACCCCCCCCCCCATGAACTTCTGTGCATCCAGATCTTCCACTGAGCCGCCTGCACCCAGATTGCCCCAAAGAGAACTCTCTTACCCCTACCTGGATCCCTCCATGCTAAGTCCCTCTGTACTTGGATCCCGCTGCTGAACTGTGCCTGCTCACCCACACTTGGTGTGCCTGGCAGAAGGGGGCAGGGCCCCAGGGTGTTTCTGGTGCAGGCCTGGTCCTAGCACTGTGTCAGGATCCGGTGTAGCCTCACTGCCGAATCTCTGTCCTGGGGTGGAAGGAGGCTGCAGGGTGATCTCCCACCTCCATGCAACCAGTGGTGGCCTGTGCTCCCCACTGCCATGTTGGAGCCTCCACACAAAATTTGCATAATTTTAAAATATGTGCAGAATTTTTAATTTTTGGTGCAGCATCCCCTCAGGAATATGGGGTGCTATGCAGCTGGGACGGTGGGATTGTGAGGAAAGTGGGGAGGTCTATGGGGAGAGGGCTCTGGTGTGGTGTGCAAGGTGCTGTGCAGTTGTGGTGGGAAGCCAGCAGGCGAGGTCTCTGGGCGAGGAAGGGGCAGGCTGGTCAGGCCAGTGTGTCTGGCAGCTGCAGGTTTGTAAACAGTGCCCTCCTGCTAGGCTCGGCGGAGAAGGGTGTCCTGCCGTAATTGCATCATCCCAGCCCGCCCTCCACGCTGGACACAGACCATCCTACCCGAGGGGGACCCACAAAAAGTCATTCGGCCCTGGTGAAAATGAGTGAGTGACGGGGAGAGCAAGGGCTGGGGAGGCGGTGGACTGAGCTGGGGGTGGGGCCTCGGGGGAGGGCGGGGAAGGGTGTTTGCTTTGGGGCAAGTAGAAAGTTGGGAAGTCCCCTAACGGGGGTTCCTATCTGGCTCCTGGACCTCCCGGGCGTTCAGATTGGCTCCACCCCAGTCCCAGGCCTCCTCCTCCTGGGCGCGGCGGAGACAGGGGCGGGGCAGCCACCGAGCGGGAGATTTGAGCGGCTCCGGGATGGTGGAGGGTCCCTGCTGCACCTTGCACGGGGAGAAGATCCGGGCCCGGGTGCGCCGGGGCCAGGCAGTGCGGGGCGTGCGGGGCAGCGCGCTGCTGCCAGCCCGGCCCGGGGCTCCGGGCTCCGCCGCCTGCACCGGGGTGAGCAGCGGCTGCAGTAGGAGCAGCTCGGGCGGCGTGCGCCGGACGGTAACAGCCGCCCCAGAGCGGGCGGGCTAGGACAGCGGCTCGGCTCCCTACGAGACCACGGGGGAGGTGGCAGCGACACGCTGCTGGTATCCCCAGGTTGTAACGGGGGTTGGTGGGGGGCCCGGGTGAGCCCCGCACCGTGGGAGCAGCTGAAAGGGGGAGCGATATGATGCTTGTAGGCAGGCGGGAGGGGAGAGCGCCTGCCAATTGCCCCCCCTCCCCATGTAAATAAAGAACAGGGGAGAGCCCAGCCTTGTGCATGGCTGTGGCGCTTTTCAGTGTCTCGTTCATTTCCTTTGACTCTTTCAAGCGCTGGGCATTTCAGGACACTTGCAATAGACCGCGTTCCACACGTTTCTGGATGTTGTCATGGACTGCTGAGGCCTGTTGCAAGGTGTCAAGACGTGCTGCTCCCTGGAAGTGGAGGAGAGTCTGGCCGAAGGTGCACAATCTCCTTTGGTGCTTGTGTGAGAAAGCCACTCCCCTATTGTGCCGGTAGCCTGACTTCATCCCACAGTGCAAAATAATCTCTATGGCTCTTCCAAACAGGCATTGTTTTGATAGCATCCTCCATCTGTCTTTGGGGACAGAGAAGAAAGGATTGCATTGTAATCTTTCAAGTAGGCTGATACAAGGAGCAATTCTTTTGCTGCTTCCCCACTAAATACATTCAGGGTAAAGTTCGTTTTCAAAAGAGATTTAGGCACTTTAGAGCCAGATTCTTAAAAGAATTCTGGTACCTAAGATGCAGAGAGGTATCTAGTGGGGTTTTAAAAAGTGCCTATGTCCCTGATGGCCCATTAAAATTATTTCAGTGGGAATTACATTCCTAGGTGTTTTTGGAAAATCCCACTAACTGTGCATCTTTAGGTACCTAAATACTTTTCAAAATATTACCATAAGTACATCTTTTTTAAATGAACTCTATGCTCCTAAGCCACTTAGTCACTTTTGAAAACTTTACCTTCTCTGTTTAATGCTAGGAAAGTAGATTAAGTGGAGTTAATTTTAAATGTTGAAAAGACATTTGTTGCAGTACTTTGTATCTGATATAAAGGTTTTACACGATACAAGTGATGCACTTGACATTTCTTTTAAGCTTTACTAGATTTGTAAAAATTTTCTTGTAGTTTTGGGGATGATAAAATGTGCCCAACTGATCTGAACTTCAAGCAAGATCATTATTGTAGCTGACATACTTTGCTTCTGCAAAAATCATTCCATAGTTGACTACAGAAGACTTTTCTGGCAGTTGTTGGCTATTTTTCATTTTTTAAAAAAAATCAGTATGTCCTAATACATTCTTGTCATCAACATAATAAATCAGCCATAGCAAATCTGATGAATTTGAAGAGAGAGCTGTGAAAACATGAACCCATGCAGGAACTAATGAAGGAAATCTTTACAAGTCACTTTTTTTTGTCTAATCAAATTTGTTTAGTGTCATTTGAGTTCAAGAATCCTACAAGGAAAATCATAGAAGTTGTTGCTGGCATCAGTTGCTTTTTAATTCTATGGGGTTCAGAAGTGTACAATACAAAGCCTACAGGGAGAATGATACACATTAGTCCACAGAAAAGGAATTTTTACTTCCAAAATTAGTTTTTGTTTTTTAAACACATTAACTAGACAAACTATTTAACCAAATAAAGAATGGGGTATCTGCTTTTCATGTACAGTGAAACCTCGATATAACGGACTAATTCGGGCGAGGGGGTGTCCGTTAAAGCTGAAAGTCCATTATTTAATAATTTTAAAAAATTATTAAATAATGGACTTTCGGCTGACAATGGACACCCCCCTCGCCCGAATTAGTCCGTTATGTCGAGGTTTTACTTTCATCACGGCCGGGAGCCCGGCTGCTGGGACCCTGGCGGGAGCCGTCAACCCGCCCGCCCGGGTCCCGGCTGCGGGGGAGGGTGGGGGGGTGGTTGACAGCTCCCGCCGGGCTCCCCGCTGTGGAGAGCCGGGCGGGAACTCTCAAACCCCCCCCCCCCCGCCCGGCTCCCCCTGCAAGGAGCCGGGGGGGGGGGAGCTGTCAACTCGCCCGCCCGGCTCCCAACAGCGGAGAGCCGGGCGGGAACTGTCAACCCCCCCCGCCCGGCTCCCCCTGCAGGGAGCCGGGTGGGGGGGGAGTTGATAGCTCCCGCCGGGCTCCCCGCTGCGGGGAGCCGGGCGGGAGCTGTCAACTCGCCCGCCGGGCTCCCCGCTGCGGGGAGCCGGGCGGGGAGCTGTCAACCTCTGCAGGGGGAGCTGGGCGGGGGGGGTTGACAGTTCCCGCCCGGCTCTCCGCTGCGGGGAGCCGGGCGGGCGAGTTGACAGCTCCCGCCGGGCTCCCCACAGCGGGGAGCCCGGCGGGAGCTGTCAACTCCCCCCCCACACACCCGGCTCCCTGCAGGGGGAGCCAGGCGGGGGGGGGTTGACAGTTCCCGCCGGGCTCCCCACAGCGGGGAGCCCGGCGGGAGCTGTCAACACAGGGGAGCCGTGGGGGGGGGGAGGGTTTGACAGCTCCCGCCTGGGCTCCCCGCTGCGGGTAGCCGGGCGGGAGCTGTCAACCTCTGTGGGGAGTGACAGCTCCTGCCCGGCTCCCCGGGGCGGGAGCCGGCAGCCCCCGAATAACGGATTTCGGATGCATCGGAAATTTTGTCCGTTGCATCCGAAGTCCGTTAAATCGGGGTCCGTTAAATCGAGGGTTTACTGTACTTGGTACATAATGTCTCTGCTAATTTTTACCCATTTTTGTTGCCGGTATAAAACTATTCAACAGCATACAACTTTTGGGGCTTGTGGCACCTTTTTGTAGAAAAGGATATTAAAATATACATGAGCTGGTCTGGTTAATAAGCTGTGAAGATTCAGTACTCCATTCCTGATTGTTGAGTTGGCTTTTTTTTGTCAGTTTCTGCACAAGTGTGGGAAACTTGGTGCATCCCTTATGTTCGAAGCAACAGGAAAGGCACAGAAGGATTTTTTTTTCTTATGTTTGATATGTAAGCCTACGCACAGATTAATGGTTTGCCAGAACTCTGTATTAAGGTTCCTCAGCAGTGCTTTTGCCCACAGTTTTAAAAATAATGTTGTGCAGAAGATCATGCAATCAGTTAATTCTTACAAACTTCTAGTTTCAAGACTTAAATAGTATTTTTACTTTTTGAATAAATTATGCTTTCATGAGTTTAGCAAAGGGGGAAAAATAGTAACAGTCATTCTCAGCTGGTGAAATTCATCTCAGGATGAATTTTCTCTCTGGGCAGCGGACCATAACCAGGTCTGTTCTCCACTTACTCCTTGTGATGGTCGTCTGCTTCATGGCCCATGTAGGACTTAAGTGGGGCATAAAGGGCCTCTGCTTTGGGAAGAATGTGAGGCCTTATCTAAGCACACAAGTTGAAATGGTTTAATTTAAATCCTTTAAAAAACCCATTTAATTGAATCTTTTTTTGTGTGGAAACTTGTTCTGGTTAAACTGATTCTTAACTGATTTAAGATAAACTATAATAAACTTTGCATATCCCAGAATAAGTGTCTATACAGGCATGTGCACAGGCTTAAATATATTGTTTCAAAAATCACACCTTGAGACTGGTTCAACGGTCTCATAGGCAAAGGCTCATACATTTTCTTTTTTTTCCTTTTCCCTTTGTCAACAGGCAAAGTGTGGCTTTGAAACTAGTCTAATTGTGCTAATAATTGATTCATACACCAAAACATAAGCTCTGAAATGCTGTCACTAAAAAGTAGTTCCTTGGGCCAAATTAATCATTAGTGTAAGTACTTATGTCTCCATTTGAATTACTATGTGAGTAGTGAATTTTTGATTCAGAACTTTAAAATGATCTGTTCCCTTCATTCCTTTGCCAGTGTCCCCTCCCCAACACCTTTGTGTCTAGCTGTTGAAAATCTGATCTTTGAAAAGAAAGGTACTCCTGTGTGGCTAGATGGAGATTTTTGCTGGACACAAAGTCTCATCTAGTACATAGGACATATATCAGCATTGTCAGTGGTTCCAATCGGAGGCATTTTGAAAAGGTGTTTGCTTTTAAAATACCAAATAATGGTATCCCACACTTTCTCCAACAAAATACCCTTCTCAGAACTCCTGAATGGAGTTGGTGATCTAGGAGGACACTCTGTGTCTATTAGAGATTTAAGGTGACATCTTATCTATCAAATTATGTTTTTATACAAATAATGAATTACTTATCTAGTTTCTGGAAACCAACAGAGCAGAATAAAATGAGCCAGTGTTTGATGGCCTTGGTTATACTGAATAGAAGCTTAATTTGCAAGTAGTCCCATTGATTTCAGAGGGATGGTTGGAGAAATCATACTCAGTATGATTAAGGGTGGCAGATTTTGTCTATATAGGTGGGAATTAACTGGTGACTGCAAAATTTTGATATTGGCTTTAGGACTGTTTTTTTCTGAAACATGTTTTGTGTGTGTGTGAATTTATTTTCAGAATGCTGTGACTGGGAATAAAACCTCCTGTCAGGATTTCCTGAGATTGCTGAAAGGATGTGTGTACACTGGTGTGGAAACTTTGGGGAAGGAACTTTTTATGTATTTTGAACAGATAGCATTGAGGTAAGAGAAATTACAGTATTCCCTCCATATGTATTCTCTAACCATTAACAGGGTCGTTTTCCCTCTGTACTATCATTTTCAATGATGTAAAAGTTAATTAGTATTGTAGAGAAGTTTCTCTGTGCAGTTTGTATCTAGATGCTGGATATACTAGACAGATGACAGTGTGATTCTGCTTTCCCTTGTAAAAGGAGGTGGTAATGATAACATCACAACCTACTGCTTTATTCTCGTGAAAGCAGAGGGTAAGTGCCACTTTATTTTATGAATTGTTTTAGGTATTTCTTAAATAAATTATTCTTAGTGAAACTGCAGTTTGTTATAGGCAGAGCTAGTAGCAGTACCTAGAACTACAGCTGCCTAACACTTCCATTATTAACCCCATTTTCAGTTGCTTATAACTTTGTCACACTTCAACTGTTTGGGTTTTAACTGTTTGGGCTGCAATTGTGTATTCTAGGTGTCCGTCTTAGGCTGATATTTTTCTGGAAAGTTTAAGTGAAAACAATTGAGTCATTTCTGAGAACGAGGTTAGGGAAAAATAGGTAGCTTCACCAATGTTAAAAATACTGTTTTAAAGAACTCTAATAGCTCCTTGTTTGGAGTCAGGACTTGAACTTTGGTAGGAGAAGTCTTGTGGTCAGAAAAGTGTCTTGCTGTTCTCATAAAAATATACCCTGACTTGGCTGAGTTTTACTGCTCTAAAAAAACGACCATTTGTAGACCCTCAGTTGAGCTTGTTAGAGGCTTGCTGATAAAATCTTAGAACATTCCATATGCAGTGCTCATTCTCTGCCGCACAGAGCTCTCTTCAAGCCAGCTGCACTGAGCAGGTCCCAAGCCTTCTACATGGTAGGCTCAGAGCTAGAGCTGTAGATGCGAACAGGCATTCAATAACACACTCCCCCCACTCTTCAGTCTAGGAGAAATTATTAGAAGGAAATCATTAGCTCTAGGCTTGGCTCTTCCGCTGACTGGGATGTTTAATTCTGTGCACTTCACAACCCTTATTACTGAGCCAGACCTCAGGCAGGTAAGTATTGTTTCCTAATTTTATAAATGAAGGAACCAAGGGTTTGTACAAGGTCGCTTCTGGCAGTGCTAGGAACAGAACCAATGGCTCATCCACTTAGTCATACTGCCTTTAAGAATAAATGCGTCAAATATATGTGACTGCCTGTGGTATCTAAGCATTAGACAACACTCCCTGCCAGCCAAAAGATTAGAATTAGGATTTCCAAATCATAAGAAAATAAGAACAACCAAATAAGAACAACCAGGATACTAGCCCAGTATCCTGACTTCTGACAGTGGCCAATGCCAGGTCAGAATGAATGAAATCCATTTTTTTGCTGAATTTTGTGATCCATCTATCACAATATAAATGGGACAGTACAATCCATTTTCTGATTAATGAATAAGTGTCAGGAAATAATTCTTTTGAAGAATTTCTTTCATCTGAGAATAAGCATCCAATAGTAGTAGTAATGGAACTTCTTATTATTATTATCCTCTTCGCTCCTGGTGGAGCATAAGGTGCCAACCATTCCTCTCCATTCGCTGAAGATTTGGTTGACGTTTCTGTAGCATTCGTTTTTTACATGGTGGGTTTCTAGCCCAACGCAAAACCCTCCTCCTTTCACATTTTGGGCTTGGGACCAAGCAATGGCGGAGTTAGTAATGGAACAGGTGTGGTGAATTCACCAAAGGCCATGGTGTAAGCAGCGGTATGGAGAATTTAACTTATCTCCTACATTTTCCTTTATTTTGTGTTTCCTCTCAGTTGATTTTTTGAGGATTACCACTATATATCTTTGTGTTTATGGTAGTGTCTTTTAAAACTAAGAAATAAATGAACCAGGTAAAACCTGAAGCGGTGAGTGGTGGGGAATCTTGTAAATTAGCATTTTACCAGTGACTAGAGACAAATTTGCTCTAGAGTAAAGGAAATGGCAATTGGGTTGTGAGAGATACTATACAAAAGATGTTCCGACAACCTGTTTTCTTCAGAATAACTATAAGTGCACCCTTAGATTTCAGTTGAATATTTCCATCTGGAAATCTTCAAGAATCTATAAAATCACTAATATTTTTATTTTCTTTGAAAAAGATAAAACCTAGGTACATTCCATGTGGAAAGGATTCTGATTTCTGGGCCCAAATAAAATGCCATTAAAAGCAGTGGAAAGATTCCTATTGATGTCATTGGGAGTTAGATCCAGGACTTTAATGCACCCTTCTAATAAAATTCTGTTATCGACTTTTTTTCTTGTGTCTATAACATAGTTTGTGCTGTTACTGAGCAATTAGTTCTAGGAACTAATGAGAGCTTTGCAATTAAAAAAACAAACAAACCTCCCAATAACTTGAATCTTGTACACAACTGAACAGTTACAGCTGTGTGTTTTTTCTATCAAAAAATATTGAGCTTTTTAACAGTAGCTGTCATCAGACCACAGAACCAAGATTTCAATTAAAGTAGCTTCCGTCTTACTTTCTGACTAATTAAAATGACAAGAATGCTATTTTTCATTGTTTCAGCACATCAGGGATAATGAGGCACACTGGAGTGGAATTTGTAAAGTTCTTAAGGCTTTTAATATAAAAGGAATTTATGTATAGAAGTGATTGTGAAATATTCTATTACTATAGCCATGAACTGAGAAGCTGTTATGACAGCTAATCGTTTTGACAGTAGTGTACCTTTAAACAAGGATTGAACCCCCATAAATGAGACCATTAATTATGAACATGCCTTTTTTATTTTTCTTATCAAGAACTTTTGGGAAATGTTAAATGCATTTATGATTGATAGCATGACACAAAGGTTAAAGCCTACATTTAAAAACAAACAAACCCAAACTGTTTAATCTTGTGCAGTATAATAGTGCACTGGAGAACAACTACTGCCAAAATAGTTTTTCGTTCAGTTGAGTTAAGTTAATAATTATAAGATAAAAAGCTTCTGAAAGGCACAATATACTTCTTGAGAATCAGTTTACAATACTGCTCTTTTGGATTTGTAATCAATTACTAAGAATGTAGTTTGTCAACATTTATTAATTGATATACAGGAGCCTTTAACTTAACTGTAAATATATATTTTTCAATCCATCCTCCCCGTACTTATGGAAAAATAAGAGCAAGCAGATGTGTGGCATTACAGGGGATGGATTAAAAACAAATAGATGTTTGAGATAATGTCTTTGTTCTGTCATGTGCCAGGCCTTTTTTTTTTTTTTGGCTTTGGTCTATCATTCATCTCCAAAACCACAAAATAGTTAACCTGCCTC
Source organism: Sternotherus odoratus (assembly GCA_032164245.1). Taxonomy (NCBI): domain Eukaryota; kingdom Metazoa; phylum Chordata; order Testudines; family Kinosternidae; genus Sternotherus; species Sternotherus odoratus. The sequence continues at coordinate 61,417,040 of JAVMKO010000004.1, forward strand.
TGATATAAAATATTTTTTAATGGAAAAGCTTAGAAATAAGACTTCCCTTTGAGAACATGGGTTTTATACAATATGTTTGGATTAACTTGTGAAGGAATACTTTAATCAGGGCTGCAAATCAGATTTGCTTGTCCTTTGCTCACCTCACTGACACCAAGTAGAGTATTGCATCAAATTCAAGATCTCTGCCCTCATCTTAAAAGCGTTGAATGATCTGTACTTGGTGTATCTAAAAGAGATCTCAAGCTCTGGACAACTCCACTCCTTTGGCACGTTGCCTCAAGAGTAAAGCTCATCGGTGAAGAAGGCAGATCTTTCTATGGACTACTAGCTTAAGACTGGATTTTCTGCATTGTCTAACAACCACCTCAAACATCAACACTTCATATTTTTTGTGCCTGTAGTCTTCAACCCCATCTTAACTAATGAAAACCAGCACTTATTTTTAAATAATGATTTCTAAGAATTTTAAAAACCTACACAATCTTTGTCTTGAAAAGAGGTGGGAAAAAGAAAGAACCAGTTACTACACAGGACAGATGCTAGTCATATTGTTTTGAGGACAACTGGAAGGTGCTTGATACCATGGTGAAAGTTGTGGTAGTAAAACAGCTGGCAATTTAGTCTTCTATATTGGATCATTTCCACTTGGCAGAAGAAGAGCTGATGATAGACTATTCTTTGAGGAGAATATTCTATTATCAGAATAAAGTAGTATTTATATTGAGCAGAATAATTGTAAATCAAGCCTTGCTAAATGTTATAACTAAAACAATTCACATTGGAACTTTAGGCCTTCAGCATTTCTCTAATCTACTTATCATAGACACAATACAAAATCCTGTCTGTTACTCACTAAACTTTTATAACAAAAACTAAAAGGGCCTACCACGTCCTAATTGTAATGCATATGGGAAACAGGATCCCATAGTCTCAAAGGGTCATTCCTTTCTGTTGTCCGGGTGGCTGACAGAATGAAATTAAAGGTTATATCAATTCCTATAGTACAATTATAAAGTCTGGCTCCTACAACTATATACTTAAGTGCTTCTTAATTGCTACTAAACACGGTCCTTTGTGGGAGGAAAGAGAGCATATAAACAAGCACTTCATGTCACCCTGTTGCTGCTAATGATAAGAATTATTATATATACTATATATAGAGAATTTAATTGCCAAGCTATAAAATAGACTACTAACATGCCTGGGGGTGTTGGTAAGATGCAGATTTTATTTTTCAGAAATATGTTTCTCACCTAGGTTTCACTTTGGCATGAACGGTTCCATGTGCATTAATCCAACTGCAAGCAAAGACCGAAATGGAGCACCACCAATTCTGGAAATACAGCTTACTGATGACGTGATTTGTTTCTTTGATGCTACAGTAGAGCTTAGGTAAAGTAAAAATTAAAGCATTTCTTCAGTGTTCAATCTACGTCGTTCTTATAAAAATAAGAATCAGAGAGGTAGCCGTGTTAGTCTGGAATAGCAGAGGTAACAAAGAGTCCTGTGGCACCTTAAAGCTTGCATCCGACGAAGTGGGTATTAGCCCACGAAAGCTTATGCTTCAATACTTTAGTTAGTCTTTAAGGTGCCACAGGACTCTTTGTTACCTCTTATAAAAATAAGTGTTTCACCATACAGTTGAGAAAATATTATTTTGCATTTATATAGTAGTTTTCATCTGAGAATTTCAAAGCACTTCATAAAAATTAATTAAATATGCCTCCCAGGTTTAAGGTAATTAAGTATAACTCATTAAACCTCCCAACATCTTTACTGGGTATGTAAGTGATTTTCGTTACTTTGTGTATACATAACTAAGGTACAGAAAGTGACTTGCTTAAAGCCATCTAAAGAGTCAATGGCAGGTTGGAATTCAACCCACGACTCCAGATTCTGCTCCCTGCTCTAACAACTTAATGTTCTGCCTGTATTTTGCCCTTTAAACTCCTGCTTCTGCAATCAAATCTAGACAGATGGACTTATGCTTCCGCATGGATCTGATTGCAGGGTGAGGGTCTAGGCCTTTAATGGTTACTGTATATTTCCTGTACTTAACACATACCATGTACTTCTGTCTCGTACTTCAGTATTTCAGAATCTATCTGTTCCAAAAAAATGTAGGCAGGTATTTTTTAGCAGTGCTTATGACACATGTTTTGGGGCATATTCCCAGCCATTGGCACAGTTCTTCTCACCTATGTGCAAGCTGTAGGAGGCATAGCATCTTTGTGAGGTTTTTCTGCAAAGCACCATGAAGCCTTCAGATGAAAGGAGCTGCATAAATTCAAGGTATTTTAATATATGTATTTTCTATTCTAAAATATAAATATGTGTAAATCTGGGCTTTTTTGCACTAATTTTTGTGGGGTTTTTCCTTTAATTTATGGCTAAACTTTATTTTAACATGTAAATATTTATCACAATAAGGTGCTGGTCTTTTTCTGAGTATGCAAAGTGCAATGTGGTGTTAACTTCTGGACACTGAGTTTTTCTATTTATTCTTTTATTTATTTATTCCATTCAGTATCAGCTGCCCTCTTTGTAAGTTAAAAATAAAAATACCTTTTTAAAAGTTTGTTTTTGTTTTTTTTTACACGTAGGATTTTTGTTTTTCATTCTAGCCATTCTCAGAACATCAGGAATATTTTCATTTGGAATGACACACATGGTTTTTAAATGATGCCATACAGATATGTTTATGCAAAAGAATGGTGGGCATTCAAATCTGATTTAGGTCTTCTAGAGGTGCCTAAGACATTTCTAGCAAGAAGCTGGGGAAGGAGGAGCTCCCTCATAACCAGAAGTTAAGGTACTAACCTGAGATGTGGGAGATCCTTGGTTCAAATTTCCCCTGTGCCTAATGAGGAGACATACTCCTACTCTGCCATCTCTAAGGAGTACCCTAAACACTTAGCTATGGGATATTCTGATGTGTGTCTCCCTCAGTCTTGCCTGGAGGTGCCGTTCAACTTGTAGATAAATAAATATTAATTGGGCCAGAGAGAGAGAGTGACTCTGTTGCCTGGTGCTAAGGATACTCACCTAGGAGGTGAGAGAGCCAGGGTCCAGTCCTCTTACTCCAGTGACTTTCTTTCTTTTATGATTTATCCACAGTGGAACAGCTTCACTGGGAAAGATTGAGGAAGCCCTTATCTCAGAATATCCCATGCACAAGGCCCCTGAAAGGTGGCAGATCTCTGGTCAAATCCTCTGCAGGCAGAGTGGGGACTTGAACTGGTGCCACCCACATCCCAGTGGTGAATCCGTTAGGTGAGCTCTCTAATCACTGGACTAAAAGTAATGAGAGCACCTCCTGCCTTTCTCCTCCCCAACCCTCTGTTTTGTGAAGAGTTAAATGGCCTCTAAACATGCCTACTGGATTGGGGTTAGGCCTTGTCAGTTAGGCCTTGTCTACACTACTGGCTGGATTGATGCGTAGAGATCGATATATTGGGGATCGATTTTTATCACGTCTCATCAGGATGCAATAAATCAATCCCCAGAGGCACTCCTGTTGACTTCTTAACTCCAGCTCGCCAAAAGGCGCAAGGCAGAGTTGACGGGGAAGCCCGCTGTCAACTGCTGCCACCGTGAGGACGGCAGGTAAGTCGACCTAAGATGCGTCAACTTCAGCTACGGTATTCACGTAGCTGAAGTTGCATATCTTAAGTTGACCCTCCCCGCTAGTGTAGACCAGGCCTTAGGTAGATGAACAACTGTCTTCCCCTGGTTTGTGAATCAATTGGGGGTCAGGCAGTAGATAGGTGTCCAGATGCTTAGAGGCAGCAGTATATATGCTCGGAGGCAAAAGCTTAGGAACCTAGGGATCTTTTTACTGCAAACGCTTAGATGCTGAGTGAGCTCAGACTTCCCCAGGGTTAGGTTGTGACTGAGAAAGAGTTTCTGAATTGTAGCAGTGCCTAAAAATGGGATTTAGGTATCTGTCTGGGGAATAGGCACCTAGTATCTTTATGAATCTGGTTTAAAGGGTTTTGCCACTCAGTGTAGAAAGAGATTGAAACCAAGTGCCAGGCTTTTGCCCCACCAACTGGACCATCCTCCCCTATAGTTAGTTACAATTGAGTCTCTGCTTGGGAAATGCATTTAATACTATAAATGCTAGGCACAGACTGATAATTATTCTTAGAGCTGACCTGAACAAGGATGGGATGCTTCCCTATGTACACGGCCTGGCACTACATGGGCTGTCAATCTTTCAGAAGTGGTGTGCTGAGTCTTCATTTGTTCACTCTAATTTAAGGTTTTGTGTGCCAATAATACATTTTAATGTTTTAGAAGGTCTCTTTCTGTAAGTCTATACTATAGAACTAAATTATCGTTGTATTTAAAGTAAATAAGATTTTTTAAATGTTTAAGAAGCTTCAGTTAAAATTATATTAAAATAGAGAGCCGCCCAGATAGGTGGCCAGGACCCGGGCAGTGTGCATGCCACTGAAAATCAGCTTGTGTGCCACTTTTGACATGCATGCCATAGGTTGCCTACCCTTGCACTAGCATATTCTATGTATGTGTTATTAAACCACCATATTTTAAAAAAAGGATAAGACTTCTGTGTTTTTTCCAATCATGTCATGATATCTGTGTGGCTTTTTGATCTCTTTGTAATGTGCTATGGCACTCCTAAATACTACACATTGTGTAAGTACTGTCTAGTTACAATGCAAGATAGATTATTTTATTTTGTCTTGTCTTCCAGGAATGCTGCTGAAAGTGAACGGAAAGTAAGAATGATGGAAGACTTGGATGTATGCTCTCCAAAATTTAGTTTCTTAAGAGCAGAGCGTGAGATTAAGCAGCAGAAAGGTCGCATGTTATGTGATGTGTTGTTGGATCAGGCGGTGTTACCTGGAGTGGGAAATATTATAAAAAATGAAGCACTCTTTGATAGTGGTCTCCATCCAGCTGTTAAAGTAGGTGAAATACTTCCAGGGATTCCCTTATGTACTTATTGCAAGCAGCTATTTAAGAACATAAACATATAATATTTTTGTTTAGTTTAGATTTTTGTAGGGAGGAGCTTGTAGGGTCTGAATAATCTGCTCCCTCCATTTTCCCTAATTAATGCCACCTTGGATTCTGATGATGTCCCAGACTCTACTGTCATGCCTGACTATCCTGCCCTAGGAGGGTTAGTGTGGCACTCTCTGGAGCCTCTCAGAACTGCTCATGGGTTGGATGGGAGAGCTGTTTGCAGCATTGTGTTCCACATAAGGGCAAGCATGCTATCGCTTCACTTCATATTCCTTCTTGACCGGAAATTAATTTAATTTTCAAGCTTTGACCTGCTGTCTTGAATCATGTTGTGCTACCATGAAATGGCCATGACAGCTCATTATAAAATAGATTAATAAGCATATAAGAGAATGTTCTCATTTTGCTTGCTAAATTCCCACACAAAAATCTCTGTGGGCTCTAGATAGTTTAAATTGCAACACATTTTCTTCATCATATTCAGGTTCTTTAGTCCCTCAGACTCTGCTCTCAAGCTTTTCCCAGTCAGTGCATTCACCATACCTCATGAGACTTTCTGATTTGAGGCTCCTTGGAGTGTGTAGGCCTTGTCTTTCATGATGGGTATGAATAAATATCCTTAGGTGGTCTTAGATTGTTTTGGATTCTTAACTAAAACAAGGTTGATCAGAGTGAGTGAGAGAAAATCATGATAAGTCAGTGGAATGAAAACATAACTAGCGTTGGACTGTACAAAAGCTAATCTAGGTGAGTTACAAATGTAGTCCCTGATCCTACAAAATGAACTCCTGAAGCTAGTGAGGGGACCTCTCATTCTCTTTGCAGGACTTTGGCCTTTAGGTGTGTTGTGAGGGGGGTAGATCTATAGGTTTTGCATCTGTTGTTCTGTCAGGGTCCAGTGCCACTTTGGTTCTTGTGTCCTGGTCTGCGGGGAGTTAGCCTCTAATTATGAGGCTGGAGAGATTGGGGTGTGGTTTGAAGGCCAGAAGTGGGAGTTCAGAAAAGATTTTTTTGAAAATGGGGTCCACATCAAGTAAGGTTTATAATTTCTTGATGATCCTCCATAGAGGTTCCAGTGTAGAGTGGTAGGTGATAACTAAAGTTAGGATTTAGTCACAGGTATTTTTAGTAAAAATTGTGGACAGGTCGTAGGCAATAAACAAAAATTCATGACTGTGACGTTATCCATTACTTTAGTATAAATACCCCGGACTAAATATTGGGGGCCTGCTGTTGCAGGGTGTGTGTGCACATTGGGGGGCTGCTGCTGTGGGGAGGGTCATGCATTGGGGAGCTGGTGTTCCAAGGCACATTGTCCTGGGAAGGCCACTGCTGCAGTGCGCCCGCTGCTAGGGTGGGCCAGGGCCAGTGGCTGTTCTGGTGACTGCTGCCCATCCGAGCAGTGGCCAGTGCGGCTGGCTGTGGGGCCGTTCCAGCAGCAGCTGGTGTGGCTGTTCCTGGGGCCATCTGAACAGCTGACTGAGGAGGCAGCTGCTTGGGCAGCCCTGGGGTCAGCCACACTGGCCGCTGCAGAAGTCATGGAGGTCACGAAAAGTCACAGAATCCATGTTCTCCATGACAGACCCGGAGGCCTAGTGCTAACTAGAGATATTCAGTCGGAAGGGGTTTTATTTCCATGTTGAAGCAGGTGGTGGAGATGTCACACACAAGAGAATTAAATTCTCTAATACAAGATTCTAAATCACGGGGGATGTTGGTGTTACCCTCTAAACTCCATCAAGAAACCAAGAGGCAGCTAGTGCAGATTACTACATGAAATTGAAACCCATTCTACTGCCCTATTGGGGACCATTAGGTCAACATTGAAGTAAAACACTGAAAATTTGTAGCTGTACTGGGGGAATCAGCACAAAGTCAGACACTGTGGAATAGCAAGTAAGCATATTTGTGTGTTTAAATGAGGAGGTAAAAGAAGTGTGAGAATATATGAGACCATGTTTGTTGAGGGTATCCATAGAGATACTCTAATTATAAACCTCTTTACTGTAGTTGCTCCAATATATTATAAATCTATTTTTTAAACACTTTTGCCTTTTTCACAGGCTTGTCAATTGACAGATGAACAGACACATCACTTGGTGAAAATGACCCGTGATTTTACCCTTCTCTTTTATAAGGTGAGGGTGATAACTTATAAGAGAGAAAAATCCATTGAAACTTTACACCAAAATGTGTAAGCTGTATGTAGCCATCTAGTGGAAACAGTAAAAAGATGCAATAAGTCAACATGCTGGAAGTGGGAAAAACTTTTTGGTTTAGGCACTATTAATTGTTTGAGAAAAAGCAAGCAAATAATGTGAGATATTTGAGGGTAATTGGATCCTCACTGCTATGTTCATAAAGTTTGAAATAAGATGTGTAGCGTTTATTTAAATACGAGTAGATTTGCCTAGCTTTCTAGATTTTTTAACTTAAATTTTGGAGAAATTCACCAAGGCAATGTTCTCATTCACCAGGAATGAGTAGGGCTTTAAAACTCTGAATCCATGGAAGTCAGCAAGAGAGAGGTAGTCTTGTGGTTATGACACAGAACTGGGAGCTAGGAGATGTGAATTCTGTTCTTGGCTATGCCAGTGATTTTTAGCATGACATTGGCCAAGTAGCTTACCCCTTTCTGTGGCTTGGTTTCCCAATCTTTAAAATGAGTGTAATATTTTGCATTTATACACCATTTGCTGTTGAAGGACCTCAAAGAGCTTTTAAAGAATGAAGCCCATAAATCCTCTCTAAGATAGCTCCTTAGCTAACCCATTTTGCAGTGTTATTAGTAAGAGTAGTAATATTTCATCATTGTTTCTAAAATGTTAAATACGGTGATGTATACAGATTCCAGTTAAACTTTATATGATGAAAATATTTTGGGTCTTGTTTTGTGTACACAAACATTCCTAGGTATTCTTAAAACCATTACTGAAATAGGAAGGAATACAAGTATTTTAAACAAATGTTACAAACTACAGAAAGAACTGGCTGATAATAAGAACATAACTCTAAATGTAGAATAGAAATCCAAGAAGAATTGAATTATAAATATTTGAATGAAGTGGTATTCATATTTGAATCTGATGCAAGGACAATGGATGAGTATGTCCCAAGGACAATGGATATGTCCATTCTTAATTATCTGTGTAATTCTTTTAGCTGCAAAGTTGTCAGTTTGTATGTGCGTGCTCTCTCTTTTTCTCTCTTTATATATAGGAGGATACAGAAGTCTTGATTTGGATCAAATCTCTTTCTAATCACATTATAAAAATCTTCTATTTCAGTGCCGCAAAACAGGATCAGCCCTCTACAAACATTACAAGGTGTATAAACGCCCTAACTGTGGTCAGTGCAGTGGCAAGATCATGGTTTGTCGTTTAGGAGAGAACAACAGGATGACATACTTCTGTCCTCAGTGTCAAAAGGATAAACCTCAGCTTGTTGATGTTAGGTATGGCATTTCCTTTATAACCCTTTAAAGAAGGGGTGGGGAAACTTTTTGGCCCGAGGGCCACATTGGGTTTGCGAAATTATATCAAGGGCCGGATAGGGAAGACCTGCCCCCAGTCCAGCCCCCTCCCATTCCCGCCCCCTGACTGCCCCCGAGAATCCCTGACCCATCCAACCCCCCCAACTTGTCTCTTGACTGCCCTTCCACAGACCTCTAACCACCAAGACCCCACCCCCTACCCAATTCCCCCGCTCCCTGTCTCCTGACTGCCCCACCCCCTAACCACCACCCCAGAACCCCACCCCCATCCAACCCACCCTGCTCCCTGACTGCCCCCCCCCCCCACCCCCAACCACCACCTTGGAGCCCCTCCATCCCCCCTCTTACCACAGCTGCTGGGCGGGGGGGAGCATGCAGCCCCAGCCCCCAGAATTCTGCCCGCACAGGGGCCTCTGGGGGAGGGGGGAAGTGCACAGCCCCAGCCCCCAGAGTTCTGCCTGCATGGCGTGGCTCCGGGGGAGGGGCCAGCACCTCCGGGGGAGGGAGGCAATGTGCAGCCCCGGCCCCCCGAGTGCTCCCCGTGCAGCGCGGCTCCGGGGAAGGGGAGCAGTGCGCAGCGGCGCAGCTTCTGGGGCAGAGTGAAGCATGTAGCCCCGGCCCCCAGAGTCCTGCTCCTGTGGCGCAGCTCCGGCGGAGGGGCCAGAAGCAACTTCCCACTGCGGGCCGGGTGGAATGGTCTCGTGGGCCAGATGTGGCCCATGGGCCGTAGTTTGCCCACCGCTGCTTTAAAGTATGGCCTTACTCTGAAAAGTGCTGAATAGAACTGCTCTGTGTGTATTCAAAACTCCTTGTTACTGACCAAAGTGTAGTTTTGTTTTTTTTTTCCTTGTGAACCTTGCAGCGCTAGCTCATCTAAGAGTGTGAGCTGAATTCAATTCCTATTGTACATCAACATAGTTGTTGACTAAATTCCACACCGTTTCAGTTATTGGCTATTTGAAATACCCTATTCAAACCTTTTAAAATTATCTGAACCATCAATTTGTTAGTGTACATAATCTGAATTTACACAACTATGTGAATGTATAAGTTATCCTTACTCTGACTCTAGTTGTCCATCAATCATCTTTAGATCATTTGTCATCTTGTCTTAAATTAGATCCAGATCCTGTAAATACATTTATACATAGTCCTGTTGATCCCTCTGGGGTTACTTGTGTAAAGCTAAGCACGCTGTAAGTCTTTGTCGATCAGGATCTTAGATCTTAAACTCTTCAGGATAAGGACCATGCCTTCCTATATACAGTGCCTAGTACACTGGGGACCTGGTCCCGACTGAGTCCTTTGGACACTACCACAGCATAAATAACTAATAATCCATTGAAGGCAATGGGACTTCCCAAATGTCGCTGAGAACAGATTTTGAAGTCCGTAAGGTTTCAGTCTGGCTTACAAAATTCTTAACTGATGCTGATGTAAATAAAAGAAAGAGCCCTACTTGACTCTGACCCCAGGTGTATCTACTGGGGTCACAGTTAGGGGGGGAAATAGTTTTACTTCTAAACTTAGCCATTTGATATAGAAACTGTTGAAAAATTCTACTATAATTCTACAATAATGTTGGCACATCCTGGTGCTTTTCAGAACAGAATCACACTTCAGCATTTGAGGAATTTTAAATTAATATATTATTTTATTCAAATAAACTCATTAACCTTTTCATGTCTCTTTAAATAGATGTTTTGATAACTTATGGTTGAAAGATTTGGGTAGAGTCATTTTTTTTTTATTTTCAATTATTTTGAAAAATGTGAGTATAACTGACATACTATACAAATGTACAGTAAAAGTATTTAAGAAAGTGTTTTATGTAAGATTCAGGTTTCACAGCTGAAATGTATTTTAAGTGAGGAAATGGAAAAAGTTAGAGAAGGTGCCTACAGAAAGTTCCCCCGCCACAGTGTACATATGTAGTGTTTTCTCTTCCTGTTTTTCTTAAAGATCTAATCTTGCTGTCCTTACTCAAATGAGTTGTTGCATTGCAGTAAATAGCTTTAGTAATGTGAGCAAGACCTGGCCTAACTGTTCCTTAATATATTATTGTTTGAACCTAATCCTGTTCTCATTGATATTAAGGGGAGCAGTACGAGTCCAGTGTTTAAACAGATTTCACAAAGTACCCAAGATGTGTAATGTGGCTGAGTCAGTGTGATGATAGAAATCTTAACTTCTGTGCTTTCATACCTTTTTATTAAAACTGTGCAGCCTGTCTTACTATGACATAGATTTTACATTAAATTTCTTTTGTTTTGTTTGCCAAACTGGATATTTTACTGAGGCTGTATTTCTAGGAAATACGGAGCATCTACCCCCTGCAATTTGGGCCCTTTAAAGTGAATCAAGTTGGTCACCCAAAGTTACTGCTCAGTTTTATAAATCTTGGTCCATCTTCCTACTGTTACCAGCTAAGTGTTCATAGTTAGCCTTTACCATTTACAATTGTTGAGTTGAACAGGATAGGATGGAAATGAATTCACATAGTTGAGGTTTCTATTGTTTGGCTGTGATGTATAAAAGTGACCGAACTGGGCGGCAGCATGTCTGTGTAATTTGTTTTGGCTTTATAGTTATAATGAATAAAATTATAAACGCTTATATTTTAAAGAAAATTTTGAATTTGTGACATAATAGAGCAAAATTTTATAGTTCTTGTCAAATCATGGGAATCTACAACTCTTTATTGTAATCGTGATTTTCTTCTCATCAGTTATGGGAGGATTTTACTTTGTGTGTCATTGATACAAAGTGCCTTAAGTTCCTTAGTGCCTAAAAAACTTTTGAAAATTTTACCCAAGACTTTGTTCAAATACAATTTTTAGCTAAGATTAGAGAACATTTAAACACCATCACCTTGTCAGGCAGTTATAACTCAAATAGCTGAAGGGATTTTGCTAAAGGTGTGTTTGGGGTTTTTTTTGTTTTGTTTTTGTTTTTAAGCCTTTGAGCACAGATCAAACAGAAAATTTCATCCTAGAAGATAAATATTTCACTTGCTGATAACTTTCTGAAAATATGGGGGAAGAGGGTTATAATGAGAAGTGACTAGCAGCAGGTTGGGGTGAGAGTGGTGTTCTCTGGTGTCAGGCAAACAGAGAATCTGATACAGAAAAATCTGCTTTTTTTTTTTCCTCCACCCCTCCTAGAATGGACTGGTATGCTAGGACTCCCATACTACAGTAAAAGTGAAACTGTGCAATATTGTGCTTTTTTTAAGGAAACAGTAAAAGATAAGAAAGCAACAATGTAATTTCTCATTTGAAAAAGCTATCTGGTAAAGGTAGCCATAGACCAAAATAATCTCTTTTCTCTCAATGCTATTGTTATTCAAGTGTCAGAGCACACTATGTTCTATTGCTTTGTGTTTTTTACTAGACAATACGTTTCCCAGAAGGAAAAGGCACTTCTTTCAAGTGTCAAGGATTTTATGAAAAGGCTAATTTACTACTTCAAGATGCTCTGCTTTTTAAGGCCAAAAGGGAGCATTGTGACTTGTTGCAGGTGACAGTCTGATTAAAGTATCCTAAAGACTTAAGAACATTTAATAGAATTCCTTTTACCTTCTTACATCCAAGGAAGTCTTCAATCTTGAAGATAATGAAATGACTAAAATTCACTTACCGTATTTTTCGCCCTATAAAATGCACTTTTTCTTCCCCAAAACGGGGGGGAAAAAGTTGGTGCGTCTTATAGGGCGAATGTGCGCCCCGGTTCCCCCCTCCCCGCCACGGCCGGGCTGCCGGGAGCGCCCCGGTTCCCCCCTCCCTGCCGCGGGCGGGCTGCCGGGAGCGCTCCCGGCAGCCCGCCCCCGCGGCCGGGAGGGGGGAACCGGGACGCTCCCGGCAGCCCGCCCCCGCGGCCGGGAGGGGGGAACCGGGACGCTCCCGGCAGCCCGCCCCCGCGGCGGGGACGGGAGAGCGGCGCGAAAAAAGCGGCGCTTTTTGTGTGGTGGTGTGTTTTTTGTGTTTTGTTTTTTTTTTTCCCCCCGGCTTTTTTATTTAAAAACTCGGGGGCGTCTTATACGCCGGAGCGTCCTATAGGACGAAAAATACGGTAGTTTATTCCAGTGAACTAAGAATAAAAATATTTTAGATTACTAAGCAGTCTTCACACCTAAAGCTATCACAGATCCAGTCAAGCACCCGCCATGGCCACTCACCAGACTGCTGTTAGGGAATCCAACCGCTGAATCCCTGGGTGTTTTAAGCCTCCGGAGTCTGAACAGGTCCAGTCACTGCTCTTGTCTTGGGGTCCTTAGACACACTCTTGGGGCGCAGACCCTATGTCTGGTACCTGCTTATGAGTTCCACAATCATACAGCCAGCTGCCCACCCCAGAAGGTGCTGACCCTTTGGGCTTCCTCCTGTGCTTAAACACTTCTTCTTCCAGAGCTCCAATCATATGGGTGTTCTGGGCCCACAGTTTACCTCTTCAAGGGACACATGAATAGTGTAACATGTAACACACTTTTTCCCAGGATTCTAAAATCATTACTCTTTACCTAATTAGAAATACACTGTTCTGTACACAAATAATAAGCCATCACCACTACCAGCACCATTGTTTTTTGTGAAAAAGCAATTAGGTGCCAAATTCCCGGAGAGGGTTCATGGCTGTAAATCCCGTGAAGAGAGAGGCACCTCCCTCCAGCTGAGACATAGACTCTTTGAGGGGTGGGACTTAATACCTACCCCTCTCCTTGGCATTTCCTGTTGGCTAGATTAGGCAGCTCCCAACTGGCTGTTTTTTGTGGATAACATTCTTAGGTGCATGACTCTCTCAGTGCATTCTACAGGGAGCATGTCTGCCTGAGGCTATGGATTCCACTAGGCAGCAGGGTGGCTAAATGTTAAATATTGCAATGTCAAGTCCAAATCCTCTTTTTAGATCTATCCCTTTGAGACTTCTCTTCCTAGTTTGCCGTCTCTGACTCATCCACTTCCTCTCATCTGGCCACACTGCCTGGTTGGGTCTCACTCCTCCTCCTATGAGTCCTTTTTAAAGGCTAACATCACCACTGGATGTCTTTGTTCTGTAGCTGGTAACTTTTCAGTCTCCAAATCCCTAGTCCCCCCCAGTTGAGGGAAGTTACAGAGACTTGATTTCCCTAGGATGCAGTTACTCTTCTGGTCTCCCCAGGTAAGACCTGTTCAGATGCTGATCATCCTTAACAATTGCCTATAGTTCCTGGGTTGGGAGGGACAATTTTAAAGACTTATCAGCAATGGTGGATACATAAATCTACATGCATCCATGACTCAGCAGTTTCACAGTAACTTAATAATGTTAACCAGAATTCAGATTTTGTACAAACACATTCCTCAGATCCTCACTAGAGCTGTTCTTTTTTTTTTTCCCCCTACAGACCATTTCAATTTTTGGTGAAAATTCAAAAACCAAATTTTTTCATACAAAACCAAAAATTGTTTGATTTGAAAATCCTGCCATGGTAACTTACAGGAGTTGTTGTTGCTTTCATTTTCCTCTATGAACCAGGCTCCTTGGTCTGACTACATGTCCCATGATACAATATGGTCTCTCTTCTGGGAGAGGAGAGGTGATGCTCTGGGGAAGTCTCTTGACACTGTGCATCATAGAAAATATAGTCTGGCCAGGGAGCTGGGCTAACACAGTGGAAAAGGGCATAAAGCAGCTAACTAAAACTTCCAACAGGCAGCTCCGCAGCATTTCCAAATTTAAAAATGTCTAATTTTAGATGAAATATTTGTTTTCTGACCAAAAACGTGTGTGTTGGTTTTTTTGCAAAAGTGTCTTTCCACAAAAAAATTCTCAAAAACCCAATTTTTTGTCAGTTTTGATGTATTTTTTCTTACAGGCATTAATAAAACCTTTAAAAAAATTAGTACCTATTGTATTATTATCTGCCTGAACTGGCTTCCCAAACAAGGTAATATCAGGGGAAGAAAGAGAGGGTTAAACTTTTAAAAAATAAATAATTCTTACCTCTCACAAAATTGATTACATTTATAAAATATAATCCTAGGCACGCTTAATATGGTAGCAGAGCTCAGAGGGGCTTGCTGCTTGTCACTAGCAAAGCATCGTGAGAGATAGTCAATGTTGGACAGTTAAGGGGACACAGCAGTCCCACAGCCCTAGGCTGCACCCCAGCGATCCTATCATGGATATCAATCCTTGAAATCCTGTTACTGTTTCACATTCACGACGATAGTGCTGAAGTGTACCAACAAAAGTGTACCAACAAAAGAGGGTATACTAACGTATCATGAAAACAGTGGCATGTCAGATTTCTGGAGATGAATTAAGATCTCTGTATAACTTGGCTTATCAATCAGGAGTCGGAATGGGGTATCTAGATTTACAGCTATGACGAAAAAAATAATGGTGGATTTGATTGTTTAATGCTCTGCTTCTGAACAGGTTCCTAAATACTAAACCTATTTCAGCTGTATGCATAAAACTGAGATTGTATGAGATTGACTTTTATATTTAATATTTTTGTTTCCTTTTCAACAAAAAGTAAGTAGATGCTTATGCTTATTAATTGTAAGTGTTAGATTCCCATTTCAGTTTGCTGTGATGAAAGCAGTGTGGTCTGGTGGCTACCCCAGGATGATGGAGTAAAGAAATCAGGGTTGTGTTCCCTACACTACTACTGATTCACTGTATGATCTTGTTCAAGTCTGTGCTTTAATTTCCCCATTTGGTTCATTGTCGCTGAATGCTGTGGCAGGAGAACAAGAATTGGACTACTGGACACTGTCTCCCCACACTCTCTTATTGCTGCTGGTTGCAAGAGGCTATAGCTTGATGATACCAAACATAGTATATAATAATTAACCTCTGTTAAAGCACTTTTTGAGATTCTCTAAGATGCCATTTTAGTTTGAACTTTTTAAATTTTTTATTTGCCTATTCAGCAATGAAGCAGATTTGTCCTTTGGGTAAAGGAGTTGTCTAACTAATCCAAGCTATGATATGCAGTTGTAGCCCTAGGTACCACTTGTTCTCCAGCCCTGCATCTCCCAATACATGCTGGATGCAAGGCAATTAGTGGAAGAAACTTCACAAAAGGTTAACTCTGTTTTGTTTTGTTTCACAGCAAACTGCCAACTAGAAATAGCCTAATTGGCTGGGCACATGGCAGGGGGTCATGTTCTAATGAACATGTAGCTCAGAAATCTGAAGAAGAGTGGACGTGTACTCTGTGCACTTTAATAAACAAACCTTCTGCTAAGATCTGTGATGTTTGTTTGACTTCAAAGCCTGAAGGTAATGATGGCTTTTGTGTGTTGCTTTTGTATTCTGTTTACAGTATTGTCATGTTGTAGAAAGTAGTGTTTTACTGGTACATTGAGAATCTGTTTGCTTGTTGCAAACTCCAGTCTTAGTTTTAATTTTAAAACCAAACTTTAAGGCCAGATTTTCAGTGAATTTCAACCCAGAATATAACCTTGCAGGTTATTTTTACATGAGTAATTGCATATCAGATTATTACCTTGTGTGCAGTGGTGTAGATTTTGCACAAGAACACCAAGGAGCAACTTATTTGACCCTTTGAATCCTGTAATATTTGCTCACTAATAGCCTAATTTTACAAAGTGCTGCACATCCTTAACTCCACTCTGTTCAGAGTAGGGATGACTCTTGGCTCTGCTTGCTCCCTCTAGCAGGCAGGGTGGCTTCTACTAGAGCCATGCTGCTTTTGACTACATCTCCCTGAGACGGCTCAGTAGCAGCTGTGCATGGGACCCAGACAGTGTGGGAAAAGAGCTCTGAACTGTATTACCTCCTGCCTGGATTTGTCTGGAAATCTCTGTACTGTGGGGGTAACGTTCCTGCCAAAGAATGAGTCTGGTGGTCATTGTATTTGAAAACGCACATTTTCCAAAGCATGCAAGCATGGGTAGTTCACAAGGAGCTACAAAGTTGGAGTGTATCACGGTAGCAATTTATCAGAAAACGTAGTACATAGAATTGTAATACAGCAAGGGGTCTTAACCTATTAGGGTCTAGCAATCTTTTTACAATTCAAGCTATTCACGTGCACATTAGGCACTCTTCACATTCCCAAGGAGCCCCTAACTTTGCGACCTTGTTTGCACGTTCCATGTATATCTCTAGAAGAATGATGAGGGTCTGCAAAGTAACATCTTATCTTGTGAGACAGAAGGGCGCTTCTTGTTTATTGCTTCTAGAGACTGTTTAACGTTCCCTTAATCAGTAGGTATGTGCATCTGACCTTTGTCTCAAACATTTTGCTATGCAAGGAGTGGAGTATGTACAAAAAGAGGTACACTTTGGTTCAGGCTCTGAGACCTGCATTCAGTTAAGCATGAAAACTAGTCTAGAATTACATATTTTACCCCTATAGCAGCGGCAGTTTTCCCAGAGAAGAACAGGTGCCAACTTTGCCAGGGAAGGCTCACCTCTTCCCATCCTCACTCCCCACCTTTTTCCCACCGCTACTCCACTTCCTCTCCGGAACCTGCAGTGTCCCCGCTCCTTCCTTTTCTCCCCTCCCCTCCACAAAGTCCTAGGAGCCATTAAACAGCTGTTTCGTGGAACATAGCACTTTCTGGGAGGGAGGAGTGGAAGACACGGCACTTCCTCCCTCTTCCCACTCCCTCCCAGTGCTTCCCTGCTGCCAAACAGATTAGGACTTTCTGGGAGGGAGCGGGAGGTCTGGGGAGACTGTGATTCCCTGCTCCTCCCTCTCCCTAAGCACCGCCAAACATTGGCAGTGGGGGAAGTGCTGGGGAGGGGGAAGGAGACCGAGAAGAGGAACTTGTTCAATGCTTCCTTATAAAATCGCTGCTATTCCACAGAATCTTACAAGCAGTGCAGAGCAGGCAGCCAAACAACTTTATAAGGGATCATTGCACAACTTTAAACAAGCATATTCCCTAATAGAGCAACAGTGTAACTTTGAAACAACGTTAAGCACGAGGACGTTAAGTGAGGAGTTACTGTATTTGTGCAAGAAGTGTAAAGAATAAAGGACAAATAGATTGTCAAAACCACCTAGGGAACGTTAACACACAATTTCCACAATGTGTTTAAATTTCCTAGTCGATTTGAAAATCTTAATCCTAATGCTGATGCTTCTTTCTACTATACTTTTTTTTTTTTTAACTGAGACTATGAATTCATTCTGGGTGTCTTTTTGTATTGAGGAGTGAGATGCTTTGACTCCTATGTCATGTTTAGCTGGCACAGATGTCTTTCCCCAGGCCAGCAAGGAAAAAAAGTGTTTATCTCTGCAGCTAGCACAGATTTCTGTTGCCAGCAGCGGCTGAGCTTGCTGGTTCTTTTCCCCCAGAATCCCAGTGTGAGAAACCTGAAACCTGTCCACAAACTTAAATTTGCCAATTATCTTTTTTTTTTTTTTTTAATTTATACACCCAGCTGATTTTCTAAAACTTACATCATTCTCTGTGCAACAAAGACATTGTAGCCTAAGGCTTTATAACAAAATCCTGATTATTCTGTTTCTTTTCCTCCACCTGTTCCCCATTCCACTCATGTGGCACTTAAGATGTTACCAAAGATTGAGGTCTGGAACTTGAGGATTTGGTTAATTCAGTGAAACCTCTTTATCTACAAAAATTTCAATTACATATTTTCTGTTTAAATCAAATTTTCTTCATGTTGCAGAAAGTACTATGTAAAGTGGGTTTGTTTGTTTTTTCAATGTGGAGCTTTATCATTTACCTGTCTTTATACACATTGAGATTCTTGGTCATTTTTTTTTTCTTTGTTCAATTTTATAATAAATTCCCCCCCAAAAGTTTCAGTTGTAAACCGTATTCTACACTTGTGTAGTACTGTTACCTGCTGTTAAATAGCTGCCATGTTTGAGTCCAAAAGTGACAACTTCTATAATGGAAGACAATGGATCCTGTGTATATCTAATCTGTGAAGCAGTCTACAGTAGACTCTCGATTATCCAGGATGATAGGGGAAAAAAATTATCCTGGTTAATAAAATCCTGGATAATCACCATCCATAGGAAACATGGGGAGGGAGGGTTGGTTCACCAGCCACCGTGCGCTGGGGGAACGGGGTGTTGGTTCACTGGCTGCCCTGCGCCCTGGTGGGGTTTTTTGTGTGTTTGGGGTGGCAACAAAGCCAGAGCCAGCCCTGCGAGTTACACGTTTGTTTGTTTTTTTGACGTCCTAGTTAATCCACATCCTGGTTAACCCAATCCTGGATAATCGAGAGTCTACTGTATATAAATGTATGGTGGTTGTTAATACATGCAGTTTATATATGAACTATAGACAAACTTTCACACAAATGGTTAACCAAGAATTTTTTCTCTAAGTTTCAAAGGTAGAGAATGACAAAGATTCTACAGCATCTAATAGCAGTTTAGTCAAGTACCCTTGTAACTGCTTTGGAAAGCCAAACACAGAAATAAAGGTCAATAGGAAAACAACATTTGGAATGACAACTCTAGTTTTGACAGATCTCAACAGTAAATTCACTCCCTTAAAAAATGACAGAAGTGATAACCAAATGCCAGATCGGGATTCTCAGTGTGGCTCTCCAAGAAACTACAACTATTGCCAAAATAACACCTGCCAGAGGAGTGGAAAAAAGTATGAATTTCATTTAGCAGATTCACTCACTGCAGTAAATAAAGCTTCATCCTCCCACCATCAGTCTGATTCTTCTAATCCAGTGCAGAAGAAACAGAAGATTGATCATTCATCCTCAAATTTCAAAAGTAATGTGAGTTTGTCAAATAGGTATGTTATTTTCCAAAACTTAAAAAGCTTTTCATACAAAGTTCATCAGTCTTCTTTAAAAATAAGCTTGCAAACTGGAAATTAATGTAAATCTGTTTTGGGGGGGGGGGATGGTTTTGGCCTTTGATGTTTTACTTTAAGAACCTAAGTTCACTTATTTCTCTTGTGCTGGCGTGACTGAGCAACACCAAAAGTGCTTGCTGTAACTTTAGAAGGCTCAGAGGCAAAAGGGAGGAAAGCCCAGGGGGGAAACATTGGCCTGGAGAGCACTGGAGATGGAGCAATGTGCTCAGTAGAAATGAGGCAAGTCAGAGTTGAGTGAGAGTCAAGGGATTGGGGAGGGAGAGAACAAAGCCAAAATGGAAAAATTCACAGAAAAGGAAGAAAATAAGAACAGATAAGAAAAAGGAGACAGCAAAAAGTGTGCCAATCTATTACCATTAAAGGCTGGAAACCACTAAGTTGGTGGATTCTGATATATTGATGTCAAAGCCTGACACAAACATGTTTCACTATCTGCAGCCGTGTCTCCAAAGAGACAGGAATTAATGGCAAGTACTGCAGGAACAATATGATTGGGTGCCTTGCTGGATAAACTAGTGCTTTCGACATCCAAGAGCCCAGTATGTGATCACACTGGAAGGAGAGAACTTGGAACAGTATTTGCTTAATATTGCTTCCGTTCCACTGACATTTCCAGAAATGATAGTGATAGTAATTAAAAGAGATGGGATGAAATATTTTCCAGGACTGGACTATTAGATATTATGATGTGGGTCTCTCTCTTGTTGGAGGCATTCCAGAACAATTAAATAGTTAAACACTAACTGGGTCAGAAAGAAAAGCAATCACTTTATAGTCCAGTAAAATAGGGGGACTTCTTTCCAGTAGAATTGGGAAGAAATCTCTGTATTTTATAAGGGTGTTTCTGGCACTTGGATATTATATAAAAGGACCCACCTGGGTGAAAATGAATATAGCTTAAAAATAAATAAATCATATTCTCTTTCTAATTTTCAGGTTAGGTACACTACATAGTGCTGCTAGACTCTCAGTTTAAGGAACATATCTTCAATGCAACCCCATTCTGACTAGCATGAGCATTCTATTGGGCATAATCAGAACACATTCAGCCAATAAAATACATATTTCCACTGGCACTTCCATTCAAGTGAATTGTATAAATTTCAAATTCCTTTAGGTTGGTTTGTTTCATTTTCCTTTGACTAGTCGCAGTAATGTATCCTGAACAGCAACTGAAAAATGAGCTACTCTAGAAACACTGGAACCAGTCACAAAACTAGCCACCACTGCTATTTTCCCCTGGTAATCTTTGGTATCTGTGATTTAATTGAATTGTAATTATATTATTCAGTGCAAACATCCACTGGGCCTTCAACCCTAACTTTTGGCTAAAATGAAAATATCTTTAATTGCCTTGGGGTGCAGGAATTAATTCATTCGGGATGTAAAAAGTATAATGGAACCAATATTACTTTAGATTAAAAAAAACTAAAATAATCATTTAGGCAATGTTTTGTTTTAAAACGAGACCTAATTTTATTGCAAATATTATCAGACCACTGCAGTTATTTCATTATATTTTGCACATTTAAAAGCCAGATTCTCCATTCTAACTGCTTAGAGAAATCCATTCAGTGATGGGCCTGGGGGTGGGGCGACTCTTGAGCTCGTTTGTTAAAATTCACTACCAAATTTAAGAGAAGGTTGGAGTGATAGTTCTGCTTCCCATGGAGTTATTCCATCTTTGGATCCCTAACGAGGTAACTTACTTCTGTTGGGGGGGGGGACAAAAAACACTACTTCTGAAGACTTGGGGGGGGGGGGGCTGCTGTTGCTGCTGCCGCTACCCTGGGAATGGACAGAATTATACTATATTGCATTCATTTGCCAAAAAAAAAAAAAAAAAAAGGTTCTACAAGGTCATAAACCTTGCTTCAAATTGCACAAGTTAAAGATTGGCCTGTTCCGTCACACACATTCAGTTTATTTTTTTTCCTGGACAGCATATAATAAATATCTTGCAGTACAGCTTCAAGGGATGCACTCAATTTGAAAATCACACTTGTTTGAAAATTTGTGACCTACTCTAGTTAGGAGAAATATCTAAGATTACTAAAATGAAAACGAGTGAATGAGGAAAATATTTCTCTTCCAGTTTAAATTTGTGCATTTGTCAACACTTATGTCTAGACTGCAGAGATGCTGAGCAACCCAGACTCCCACTGAAAAAAAAAAATCAAGCTTTTAGCATCTGGTCAGTTTCATTGCAGCTTCAGGGATTATCTGAACTCAGCTGTGGTAAATCAGCATAGATGAGTCAATGGAGCTATGTTGATTTACCTTGTCTGAGGATCAATCCCATGTACTTCTGCATTAGCAATTTTACTTCATTCACTTCACAGTGCTGAAAGATCTCTAACACATCATCATGAGGCAGAAAATTCATTATGAATAACTTATTTGTTTGCCAGGTAGTGTTTTTCGTCCCTCCTTGGTTGTCTGAGTATTTTTATTTTTTTAATGGAACACAAGTTAATAAATTTGTTAGCCTCAGACTCCTCATATTTGCAAGTACATGTGCACTTAGTACAGGACTTATCACCTCCTAAAGGGAAAGGATTTTTTTTTTATGGGCGCTCATTGAAAAATTGACCAAATGACAATGAGTTCTAGCCTAAATACCAAAGGTAAATTCTCCCTTTTGCTTAAATACGTATATTCCCATTACTTTAATATTGCCAAAGTAATTGGCCAATAGTCCTATTTTAAATAGGGATAGGTCAGAGGTTCTTTTGTACTACATGATTGTATCCAAAGAGATCTTTAGGCTCACCAGTGATCTTCACCAGTCTTCCAAACCAGAGGTTCCAGCATGAATGTTTGTAGCTGTTCCCCATGTGTACCCATTTAAAAATAAACATGATGGACTGAGCTCTGAACACAGACCCTTATAAGACAAAATGCAACAGGTTGGAAGCAACTGAAGTGGTCAAGGGAGAGAAGGGAGACATAGTAACAGTAACAGGAACACAAGGTTACACAGATAACTAGTGTTGCGCATAATATGCCTGAAATTTTGCTGGTCAGATTTTTTGCTCTCTAAGAGATGAATGGATATCTTACATTTTCACCTCAGTTTACATCACTAATGGAAGGCTGTTCCATTCTGTAAACATTACATGTAACCTGTACCTCTTAACCCAGATTCCTTTTTCCTTTAAAATGCTTTTAAAGAAAGCTCGCCTTATTTAAACTGTAGGTAACTGAGAACTATGCCCTTGTGTGTTGAATTCCAATGCAATCTCCAACTGTTCTTAATAGTAACAGTAGGGGAGGACAAAACTTCCCTACCAGCTTTATAAGAAAAGTTTCCGCTCCGTCATCTAGACCGTTCCTTGTTGGAATATAATTGGGATCATTACAGTCATTTTGATCAAAAAGTGTGGAAAATTGTCTCTAAAGTGGACGAGTAGGTAAAGATTCTTATGGCCTTGTCTAAGCTATCTGTGATGGTTTTCCATTGCATGAGAGACTGCAAAAAGATTGTAACTGTAACTCTTCTTGTGTTCAAATTCAGGATGTCCTAAACTAGATAAAATCCGATCTATAGTGGGAAAACTGGCTCTGTGTATGTGTGTATGTAGTAGCCTTGAGGTAAGACAGCTTCTGGATTTAGATTGGAATTTACTTCATTTTTTTAGAAATTTAAATTTAGCATTCAATGTCTGTGAAATCCATCAATTTTATATCTAAAGAACCAAAGGGGCAGATTAGAGAAATTCTATCCAGCTGTCACTCGGTACATTATTGACAATACTATCTTACAAACAGGAGTGAGTGGGGTTTTTTTTTTTTTTTTTTTGGTGGTGCTAATCCCTTTAATATTATGCAGGTGTTATTCTGTAACCTGTCATTACAGTGAACATCGAGTTAACATGACAGATGGTATTTCTACATTAAATGCGGGCATTCCTTGCTGCATTAAACACAACCGTCACTGCCGTCTCAGAGTTGTGAGGAAGGAAGGAGAGAACAAGGGCAGGCAATTTTATATTTGTCCTCTACCCAGAGGGACTCAGTGTGACTATTTTGAAGTAAGTACAAGATACCAGCTTAGTTTTAAGCTGTCCAATAAAACAAATAAAACCATTATAAGTCAAAAGCCCTTTTTATTATTATATTAATTATTTATATTATTAGCTTAATATGTAATATACACAAGTAATAGAATTTCCTATTTATTAAATAGAAAAAAGTACCATGGAAAATGGGTGAGATTCTGGCCAACAATTGTATTGTTTTATACCTAAGGAAGGTTGGATTGTTGTAGGTTTTAAAATGACCATTATTCAAAAATAATGTCAGAGGAAGATCCCACTTTGTCTACATCTATTCTATCTGCTAGATGTGTGACTTCTCCTGTTTGCATACATGTACTCATTCTGGCTTTCCTCAAGTTAGTGCAAGTATAAATAGCAGTGCAGCAATGGGGGCATGTGCTTGGTCTAGTTAAGCCATACCTGCGCAGCCACCACCCATACCATCACAGCTACACTGCTATTTATACTTGTGATGGCTCACTGAGAGCTGACTAATCCCGCCCCGAACTTAGGGTGTGAATTTTGCCTGTACACAGTTCAGTAGTAATTAAATTATTTTTCAAAAATCCATTGTAGCAGTTGTGAAGAATCAGAGTATGACTGTGTATACATATTTGCAGTTTTCTACCGTATATCTGAGCACTATAGGCCAAATAAAATTTTATCTTGGATACAATTTCAAAAGTACCCAAGTCCCGCTAACTTTCAGTGTGACTTAGGCTCCTAAGGGCTGGAATTTCAAAAGTACTTAAGTGAGGTGCAGATAATGGGATAATGGGATTTTTACCTACCCTGCTAAGGTAGGTTATATACCCTTAGCAGGGTAGATATATAACTACCAATTCACGTGCTCGGTTGCTTGAGGCTATCGCTTGGGTAAAGAAAATGTATGTACCACCTCCCGAGTGTAGTGAATTTAGACCCATTTGTTCTTCTCTAGTTTGTACATGGGGTGGGGGGGGGGGCATTCAGGTCAGTAGCTTTAGGACCATGTGACCAAGAAAAATCCCTCCTCAAATGCAACATGAGTTTATTTAGTACCAAGACTTGCTTCCTTTCGTTATTGCTAAGGTGCATCTACACTACCCACTGGATATGGTTTATTGCATCTAGTGTAGATGCGATAAATTGATCCCCAAGCACGCTCCCTGTTGATTCCAGATTCCACTTCTGAGAGAGGTGGAAACAGAGTTGACTGGGGAGCAGCAGCAGTTGACTCGCCGCCATGTGGACGGCCAGGTAAGTCGACCTAAGATACACAACTTCAGCTTCACAAATAGCGTAGCTGAAGTCGGTGTATCTTAGGTCGTCCCCTCTCCTCCCCCTCAGCCAGTGTAGAATAGGCCTTAGGTCTAAGTTGCAATTTCCTCATTTTACTATCAGGCCACTGAGAAGAACTTATAACACAATAATTCATTTGCAACACTCATCATTAAAAAGAGAGGTGTATTTTAATACTAAGAAGTTTTATGTGTATATAACTTATTTACTGTAACTTCAGTTATAGCTATGGAAGTCAAACTACCTGACTCTAAGAAATGAAACAAGTGGTTTTAAGGGGAACTTTTTTTTTTTATTTGTCTCTTGCATGGCTGAATCAAGTGGGAGGGCTTATTCTATAGGTCTGAATTTCTTTCATTGGTCCATAAAAAGGAATTTGACCATTAAACACCGTAACACCCATGGTAAATAAATAATTTCTCTTTACAGTGGGCAGACTTACAGTTTCCATTCTGCAATCATGGGAAACGCTGCATTATGAGAACAGTGTTGAAGATTGGGCCTAATAATGGAAAGAATTTTTTTGTGTGTCCTTTTGGGAAGGATAAACAGTGTGATTTCTTTAAGTGGGCAGAAAATGGACCAGGAATGAAGATTATTCCAGGATGTTAAGATTTTCATCTGTAGTGACATTGGTCTTTTCATACTGTGTGTACTATAGTTGTCTGCTCCAAAGGATATTATTTTAGAAGATTCATTCTCAGGTGACATTTCACAATAAAAAAAAATCCTAGATTGTGTTTGGCAAGGAAAAGTGTGAGGTAGGTATTGGAGAAAATTTTATTTTCTGTTCATTCCCTGTAGTTGTAGCTGTTTTATCTAACTGTAGCATCTTTCAGAATTAGTAATTAAAGTATCTGGCATGCTGAAAATTAAACAATGGTAAGATATCATTAGCATGCTAGTTTCCTGGGAGAAGACCTAGTCTGAGGGGGGAATAATGTATCTGTCATTAAGGTATAGCTGTCACTTGCAGTTCATGATGTATTGTAATATTCTGTCAGTCCAATATTTCTGGTTTTGATTAGAGTCTGTTCCTTATGTAGGCGTCGCATTAGTTCCTCAGCATTTCAGCTGTTCAAATATTGTTATGTGATTTCTGAAAAATTTAACTTCTCTCAATATATTTCAAATAATTGGATTTTAATATAACTTCATATAATGGAAGGTGAAAACTTTGTGTTCAATAAAATTTAAGAAAAAAATTACTAAATGTTGTTTATACAGATCCATGTTTAATGGTTTGTTATGCGGATCAATGTATTTGTACACTCAAATCTTATCATACCTAATGAGTTCACTAATGTTGGCTAGACTTGTAGTAGAAGACAAATCTTTGGTTTATAATTTTACAGATCTCTCTAATGCATATTTTAATCTGTCTTAATGACTCTAGCGCCACGTAATAGACCCCTGAAAGGATGTTACTAGTGTGCTATTGTATAACAATATTAAGGACCCTAATTCTATTGTGATTCACTATCCAGTATAAATCCATTAAGCAACAATGCCATTTATTCTTAACTGCTTCTGGAAATGTATGTTTGCATGTGATATGTCTGTGTGGCAGTTGTTCAGGATCATGGGAAAAGGAAGAAGTATGTGTGTGAGAGGGAAATAAAAAAAACCTTGCACTTCCTTACTAAAATATAATCTGCTCAAAGTAGTAAGCAAACTAAAAGCTAACTAAAGGTTTGGTTATAAAACATTGTGAACTTTGTCCCACGACGCACTAATGTATCTCCATAATAGAATGAAAATATTAAATTACATCGAAAATAAGAACACAATGAGTACAAGGTTTATTTAGATGACAGACTACTAAAGGGAAAATGCCTTCATTTTACAGAGTCTCCCTTACCTCTTACAACACCTCAGATGGTAAAACCTAAAGCCTTTAAAAAAATTTCAACCTTTGTTGTCAATTTTACTTTGTGCAACCTGACTGAAGTGCAAAATGAAAACAAGTAATTTTGTCACTTTCTTGGTTCTCCTGCACAGTCATTATTCTGCAATGCTCAAGTTGTAAACACTTAAAGAAAATGACTAAATTCAAAATAAACATTTTTCAGATTTTTTTTAACATGGTAGTTTAACACTAGCATATATTAAATCCCTTTAAATAAAACATCTACTTTTTGGCATTGTCCATCTTGCTAACAGGGTCAGCCTTGAAACTAGAACTGAATGAAACTTTTGAAATTTTGACATTTCAAAAAAAATTATTAATTTTGAGAAAAGGGCAAAATTTGGAAACTCTTGAATTCTGTTTAGCCAGTTGTTAGAGACAAACAAGTTGTTAAATGCCATACAAACTGAAACAAATGCATCTCACCATTTTTAGGTTAAAGGATTATAGCAGTTTGTACCTTTATTGTAGAGAGATTTTTGTGCTCTATTCCAGCAATTTGGGAATCCATAGAGAAAAATATATCAGTCTTGAAAGGCTAACAGTCTGATCAAAGAGCAAAGAGCTATATAAAGCAATCAAATATTAAATTACTTTTTAATCAGAATTCCCCATTGAAACAAGTGGTCAGTCCTATATAAACTGCATAAAATCAGCAGCTCAGAAAAAGGGTTTCTACTCCTTAAAATGTCTGCTTTTAGGATCTGATCCAACACCCAGTGAAGTCAATTAATAGACTCCTAATGATTTCAGTAGCTTTTGGATTAGGCATTTTAATACACATACACTGTTAGTAGTAGTTGGACAACATTTTTAAAAAGCCTCTTGCTATAAATTGCAGGAAGCAATTTAAAAATCAGAGCAAGAAATATGTTAAATGAAATATTTTTCATGGTTATTGGCTCATCTCTTTAATAATGAATTTTCACAAAGCCTGAATAATGTAAATGTATTAGAAATAAGTTACTGCATTAAAAATGTATTCTTTTAAAATGTAAATGGTACATCTTGTATCAAAGCTTGCAGTTAATTTTTTTTATTATTATAAAAAAGCAAGCTCTGCTGAAAGCATATTTTCCAGGACTTTTCTAATAGTAGGAAGCAGTGACTATAACAATGAAACATATTAGCACATTAAAGCCTAATAGACTCAAACGTAGCATCAAAGGGATGTCCTAGGATACCCTAGTAAGTAGTTAGAAGTAACTGCAGATAAGTAGCATGTGAACAGCTGCACAAAACTCAAGTTTTGTTTTAAATCGGAGACCTCACATTGACCAACTCTGTGGTTCTACTGGGGACCTTCAACACTCATGTGGGGAACAATGGAGATACCTGGAGGGGAGTGATTGGGTGGAATGGCCTCCCTGGCCTGGACCCAAGGTAAGTTGTTATTGGACTTCTGGGATAGCCATGGATTGTCCATAACGAATACCACGTTAGAACACAAAGTTGCTCAGAAAGGCACTTGGTACCAGAGCACCTTGGGCCGAAGATCGACTTCATAGTCATTTTGTCAGACTTAAGGCCACGTGTTGTGGACATATGTTTACTTGGGTGAAGAGGGGCAGAGCTGGCAACTGATCACTACTTGGTGGCGAGTTGGATTCGATTCATGGTACACCAGCCGGATAGACTCAGGAGGCCCAAACGATCAGTATGGGACACCTGGGAATGTCTGGTGGAAAACCTTTTGTGGAAAGACTTCAATTCCCACCTCCATAAGAACTTCTGCATTCTGGGTGAGGTCTTGGACATTGAGTCTGAGTGGACCATGTTTAGGGCCCTCAATTGTTGAGGCAGCCATGAAAAGCTGTGACCTGAAGACAGTTGGTGCCTGTCATGGTGGAAAGCCTAGAATCTGCTGGTGGACTCCATTGGTGAGGAAAGCTCTAGTCAAAGGAGGCCTTCCGAGCAATGCTCGTGAACTGGTATCCCGATACGGTCGAGAGGTACCAGCTGACTAAGTCGTTGAAGCAAAAGCCCAGGCTTGGGAGGCATTTGGATAGACCCAGGAGAATGACTATGAGATGGCCTCAAAGGTGTTTTAGCAAGCCATTTGTCACTTTAGCAGGGGTCAGTGGGATGTTTCACAGGCTCTTCTCAGTAAGGGTGGTGAAATGCTGATCTTGACTGAGGAGATCATCAAGAGGTGGAAGGAGCACTTTGACTAACTCAGCCCAATGGACACGCCAGTGGTTAATGCACTTTCAATGGTGCGTGAAAGGCAGGTGCAGTATCTGTGGACTGGCAAATGGGTGATGATCCCAATCTTTAAGAAAGGAGACTGTTCCAACTATAGAGAGATCACTCAGGCCTCCCCTGAGGTTTTGGAGAGAAGGTTACGCCCGTTGGTTGAACCTCAGATTTCAGGAGGAACAATGTGGATTCTGTTCCAGCTGTGGAACAAAGGACCGGCTCTTTGCTCTTTCGCAGGTACTTGAGGGATCATGGAAGTTTCCTAATCCACTCTACCTTTGCTTGTAGACTTAAAGAGGCATATGACCGCATTCCCAGAGATGTCTAGTGGAAAATGCTCCAAGAGTATGAGGTGCTAGTGCTGCTTTTGCATGCTATCCAGTCTCTCTATTCTCTGAATGAGAGTTGTGTTCATATTCTTGGCATTGTCGAGTTCATTCAAGGTGGGCACTTGAGCTCCATCATGATTTTCATGGACAGGATATCAAGATGCAGATGAGTTATGTAATACATTCAGTGTGGGAACGTATAGGTGGCATCTCTGCTGTTTGATGTCCATGCAGACTGCGATCTCCAATGCACACTTGAATGTTTTCACTGCTGAGTGAAGCAGCTGAGATGAGAATCAGAATCTGCAAATCAGAGGTCATGGTCCTCTCCCAGAAAAAAGTGGACTGTTCTCTTCTTCGAGTGATTGTTCATATCAATTTCAATTAGATGTGTGCACGCCATGTGCATGGCCGTCGGACGTATTTTCCCTAGCAGCAGCATCCGTCGGGCCAGCAGTGGAGCCCCCTGGAGTGACACCTCCATGACGCTCAATATATGACCCTGCTGACCCGGGAGTAGGCTGAAAATGGTATATCAAGTT
Organism: Sternotherus odoratus; assembly: GCA_032164245.1. Lineage (NCBI taxonomy): Eukaryota > Metazoa > Chordata > Testudines > Kinosternidae > Sternotherus > Sternotherus odoratus. The sequence continues at coordinate 61,446,669 of JAVMKO010000004.1, forward strand.
GTTAGAACTACTAGCCCGTTTATATAAGAGTCTCTTTAAATAAACACTTTCTTTTCAATTGATGTAACCATCTATTGCAGTAATAGTAATAATAGTATAAACCAAGGTAGTATAAACCAAGGGTCTCCAAACTACAGCCCGCGGCTTCGATTTGTCCAGTCCCCCAGCAGAGCAGGCACACCGAGAAGCTGCCACTATTCCCCACCACGACCACCGTGCAGGCTGCTGTCGGTGGTCCCATGTGCGGAAGGGTGAGTTCCCCTGCGGCAGTAGGCGGAGGAGCACAGGGAGGGGCTGCGGCAGCAGGCGGAGGAGCACAGGGAGGGGCTGCGGCAGCAGGCGGAGGAGCAAATGCGGGGAGGCGCCGTGGCAGCGGCTGGAGGAGCAAATTAGGCGGAAGCAGTGTTGCTGGAGGAGCAAAGGGGGGGGCACGATACAGTCAGAGGAGCAAAGGGTGGGTCGCTGCAGCGGGGCGGAGGCATTTTAACTACAGCACTAATAGAACTAAACAGTCCCAACAAGCAATGTAGTGTTGTTTTTGTTAACGATTTTGCATATATTTAATTTTTTCATAGTTTCTTTGGCCCGTGAAGCCCCTTCAAAAATCTAATATGGCCCTTGTCTCATAAGGTTTGGAGACCCTGGGTGTAAACAGAAGTATAACTAATTTCAAATCATCCAACTGGAGTGTCACTCCTAAAGGCCAGTCATTCATCCTTGTGCAGGAAATTGTACTATTTCACATTTTAATAACCACACAGGTTTCCTTGTAAAACTCTGCGAATTTTGCTAAGATGCTGGATAAAATTGTTTGAGGCTAACAATTGAGGTAGGTCATATTGGAAACAAAAAGTAGACTATTTAAATCCAGAAAATGCTAATGTCCTACCCAATCCCTGTTTTATGTTAGCACGTTCTCTATTATTTCATGTTGAATTTACAGGGAGTAAATCTTTGGCTTTGAAAGGAATACTTGTTTTCCAACGTATGACATACTGGGTATAGTCAACACATTTTATACTTTAGTCTCAGGACTTTATCCTTTTATTTGGATTGATTTTATTACCACTTATTTTCTAAGGGTACTGTTCTCAGTCCATACACATAACTCCCATTTGATGTTAATAGGTATCCCACAGCTGAATCGAGGGTAGTCAATGGCCTTTAAGTTCATAATTCACTAGGGGAAAGAGAGGCAACTCATAATATACACACAGTATATATTCAGAATTTAAGAAACTATTAAGGCATAATTGTGACAAGGTGTTTTTTTTTCCCCCATTCTACTGCAGAGAGATTCAAGTTTGAGCTATATATTTTAAAATGTCTTTGCTCAAAAATGCACGTTGCTCATAATGTTTTTCTGTATCTATAAAAAATGTAAATGAGAACTCAGCATGGATGAGAAATTGTGGATGCAGTTTCAAGGCTAGGCTTAAGACCCTTGAAAGAGGGCATGCTTTCACCTATCTGTTGGCTGCCCATCCCCAGAGCATCCATGCACCTTTCAATTAAAATAAAAAACGGGAGCTAAGTCCATGTTTCGCTTCATGGAGTCTCTGGCCCATCTCCCTTTTCCGGGTGAAAACTCTGCCTGGGGTAAGGATTTTGATTATTTTTTTTTATTATTTTGTCTGTCACTTGCCTTACAATTAGAGGTGTTGTTTTAACTTGTTCTGTAGGAGGCAAGAGATTAAAAACCATAAACACACCATTACACCAAAAGCTATTTTAATATTTTCCACTGCTAGAAATATATTTACTTTGCTCTAAAAAACCAAAAGCAATGGACTGCTGCCATATTTTTGCTTATGACATCTCCTATAACCTCCAAAACACTATCCCAAACAAGAATTAATGTATAATGGTAGCTAATAGGTTTCCAGGAGGGTCATAGCCAACACCATTTTGCCTTCCATCCTGGACCTTACCTGTACTCACCTACACTCATACATTTAAACCGACATTGGCCTGTGCTCTTGATTCCAACAGTGAAACTGGATGCTAAACATTGAATTTACACATTGTACCTGCCTTCTCTTTCATTCCTCTAATACCTCAAAGCTTATTTCCATTTTTTTTTCACTTCAGCATTCAGGATATAAACTAAACATCCAGTCAGACCATTGTAGAAATACAGTATAACCAATTTTTTGTAGCATGTAGCATAACAAAATGTATAAAAATCCCATCAAAAGCATAAAGAGAAGAATGAGGGGTTTTTTTTTTGTTTGTTTTTAGAACAGAAGGTGAAAAGAGCAGACAGTCACAGAAATAAATGGGTAAGAATAGATCCTCACACTTAAATAAAAAACCTAATTTAAAATTCCATTGACACACAAGCTCCCTGCTCAGTTCTATCTCTGCGAAGTTATGAATTGGTAGAACTTGGAAATGTACGGACATCTAAATGTAACTGGTGCTTTGGTTGTTTTACTTAGTTGCAAGAGAACCTAGTTTCTTAGAGGCCACTAGTCCCTTCTACATGATGATAAAATCTGGGACCCAAGGAGATTTTCACATTTTCACTGTGAAAGCAGATTCAAGTAATGTAGCCATTTTCTAGCTCTTAGGGTTGTGAGTGTGAGCCAGAATTTTAGTAACTGTTTTTGGTAGGAAGGCTTAAGATGAATGACACCTTGGCACAGAGAGCTGGGTGTACAATTAAAAATAAGCCCAGCTATCGAGAGGCAAGGAAAGAGACAAAAGATACCTAGATTAGAAGTGCAAAATGAATGTCTAAGTGGATAAGAGTGAGGGAAAGTTTTAAAAACCAAGAGGACTGTTCCTAGTTATATTTGGATATGGTTAAGCCAATGGTGGTGGAAGTGATATGGCTATATCTTTGAGTGATATCTGAGTGCAGCATTTTGCAAGCTTTTTTGTGTCACAAATTGGCAAAGAGACTTTCAGTACTTAATAAGGAATGTGAGGCAAGTAAAAGAATTGCAGCAGAAGAAGAATCAAGGAATGTGATATAGATAGTGTCATAAGTGTGAAGTGCCTTGAACTTGCTGTTTTACCTGTTAGGGGTTAACAGGAAGCCAAAGAAGCTGTGACGTATTAAGAATGTAAATTTCTTGGGACAAAAAGCAGTTAGTTCAGTTCTGTCTGGAGTTTGGACTGGCTCCATTTTTCCAGCTATGGAAGCTCTTCTCCCCTCTCCTAGGGTATGGTTAGACTGGCGCTTTGCAGCGCAAAAACCCTCCAGTAGCGCTATAATTCTCCTACCGTACACACTTCAAAGAGAGATTTTGCGCATTTACTCGCTGTTTAAAGCGCAAGTATTAAACCTTTTCCAGAGGCAGAAGGCTTTTAGCACTAGTGCTGTAGCACAAGGTTGGGAATGTGGACACTCTTGCATGCCTCCGAGCCATGTAAAGCCATCAGCAAGCCATTAAAGACAATCAACATGCCATGTAAGGCAAATGACGTGAGTTGTTGTTTTGTAGAGGGCATGAAAAAAGCAGAAGTAGCTTTGCAGTTTCTCTCTAACAACTCACACAGCAAATAACCACTGAAAATGCTTGCGGACCGAGTTTTTGTCTTAAATACAGAGCCTGTCAGCTTTCGCTATGGAAAACTCACTGACAGCCTGATATTCTCTCTCTGTGAACAACTTCCCAGTTCCCCCTCACCCACATCCTTTGCAAAGCACGTTGCACCCAGCTGAATGCTGGGATGCCTGCCCTATCCCGCTACTGTGACTGCTGCCAGAAGTGCTACAAATGTATCCATTCTTTAGCGCTACAGGGTTTCAATCTGCACAGGCTCTAGCGTGATACCTATTGCGTTACATTGGGAAGCGCTACAAAAAAACACGCTATAATCTCTAGTCTAGCCATACCCCTAGCTTTGGGAGAGATGAAGCACCCTTCTATTTCTAAGATTAGACTACTGTAAGTAGAATTGTACCTGTATAAACTTTGCATCTGATCTCTGGTGTCTCTGGACTGTATGTAACATTTAGCAGAGAGAGAGAGAGAGGAATCTCCGGGGAGGGGTTAGGCTGGTTTATGCAAGAAGACTCTCAGATTAGAAAGTTTTATATTCGTGAAGTTGTATTAGCTGTAAGTTGTTCTCTTTTCTTTATTAAAGCATTTGGTTATTCCCTTAAAGTTATCCTAGCTTTGGATTTGACCCAGTTCCTGGGTAAGGGGGGTCTGTGCATCTAAGTCTCTCTCCTGAGAGCAGAGGGGAGAAATGGTGGCTGGAAGCCTGAGTTCTTTTCTCTCTCAAGTGGCTTAAGGGAGGGGGGGGGTGTCAAGGTACCCCACCCCCATAGTCTTGGGGTGATTACTGAGTGGTGGCAGTGGAACCCCAATTCCCAACTGGTAGAGTGTGGGTTTGGGGGTGGAAAAGACTTAACTTAGGCTGGGGAAGCAGCTTATAGTTAAGGGGTCATAAGAGAGACCCCCTCTGTTACCCCAGTGTTAGAAGGGGGGGGGGTTTCTCTTCACAGATGGTAGCAGATTTCTACATAGGGTTGAGGTGAAAAAGTATTCAACATTAAGCATGACCAAGATTTTTGGACTTAAGAGAAAATGTGTACTCTGATGTTAAGAATGACAGCAGTGGTCCGTACCAAACGGGACAGACTCTTTACCTTGGATGCTGTCTTCACTCTGAAGAATTCAGAAGAAAATCAGAATGCACTCAAAAGGTGGCAGAATCCAGATAGATAAGATTCAGGGAGAAAAAGACTGAGACAAGAAAAATATAAAGTAGCAAGGTGTCTCCTCCGGAATCAAACATATATCTGAGTTATTTTAATCAAGAAATCAGATCTCCACTTGGCACACTTTTGGTACACCATGTATTAAAGAGCATTTATTCTGAGATTAAACTGCCAAATATGATAGTCTTTTTTCACATAACTCAGGCCTTAGAAAATGAAAATCATGCTCCTTTAATTGCCTCATGTGCATTTTGTCCATTAACCCATCTCCACTGGCATCTACTCTAGAATTCCAGTACCATTCAGACAGTGGCCATTTAAAATCTTTCCTTACCTCCCAATGTAGTATTTCTTCCACCTAACTTCCACTAGTTCAGGAAATAGTCATTCTAGTCCAGTGCTAGACTTATGGTTGATAGCTGGCAGGCTTGCAGTGTTAAAGACAGGCACCACATCCATTGGTCCATCCTGGGTTAGAAGAAAATACTGTAAATTCTGAGATATTGGACATTGTCATGGCATTTAGCTAAAGAAAAGTTTTTAGTGGCTTTATTTAAATTGTTAATTTTGCTCTCCCTTGGTTCCTTACAGTTGGGGCAAGCGCTATTAAAGGGGATCAGAGGCGAAGGAATACACTTGTATTTTTGTATTTGACATTTCTTAAATACTTTGTCAAATGTATGACAGTGTACAGTGATATTTTATTTAGTTAATGTGAGAACCCATAGAATTGATTAATGGCTTTGCCATACTGAGTAATGCAACTATCTGCTATTCATGCTGATCCACCAGGAGTTCTCTATAAACATAACAGGTATTTCCAAAATGAAGCACTGCATAATATTTTTGGCCTTCAATTATAAATTCAGAAGAAAAATACAAATACATGTGATAGCTGTGCTTAACTTTAACATTTACTTCACTGCAATATTTTCCCATATCATGAAATCTACTCTATGTAAAAAGTATATCTCAATAGATCATGTTAGTTAACAAGACATCTCATGGTTGTGTGCTACCACAACTTAATTTTCTACAGAAAAGAATGTAGGAAGATAAAAATGGTCAATCAAAAAAAGTTTTTTTTTACTTCTACGTTTTGTGGATAAACACCAGTGGGAAACATAGGAAGTCCAGGATAACTCATTCAGGTCATTTTTAAAAGTTTATCCATATGTGATGTTTTAAACAAAATAACTATAAGTCTAAAAAATGAAGAATGTGAAACCTAGAAGTTTGAGGTGCTTAGGTACTATAGTGGTGGTGGTTCACATAAGCACAGAGGAAGAACTTGGAACTTTTAAAATTAGGCATGACATGTTTGTATTTTCATAGTTCAGCTTATCTCAGCGTACCCTGACTTTAGAAGACTGTCATTCCTTTGGCGTAGTACAGCTCTAAAAGACATGTGAGAAGCAACTTTTCTTTTCAAATTCTCCACTGAAAGTCTTTTGACCTTTATCTATATATTAATCCAATGCAAAGTCTGTGATGCATTGTATTTGGTAGATTACCTTACTTTGAATTGATTTCATGAGATTCTTCATTTATTTTTAAATTCAGTCAGTATTACACAAACTACATTAAGTCAATTAAAAGGCATATTTCACATACATCCATTTTTGCCGAAACTACCTTCAATGAAACTCTCTTAACAATAATGGAGAATTCAGCATTGACAGCTTTTCTGATGAGAGATTTCTTATCATCAGAGATCAGTCGCTATGAGGGTACTATTAATCAAGCAAAACTAAGTTGCTTTGACTAAAATAATAGTCATGTCAATGTTTCAGTGACTACCACTAAGCAGGCTCTGATAGGGAAAAATCTTTGAATGACACTTTAGGTGAGTGAGTATAATTCCTGTTTACTAACAGTGTAAACCAACTGACTGAAGAATTTTGATGAGGAACTTGCGGCCAAAGTCGAGATTCTTCACTGGGAATGGTAATGCCAAGGGCCTCAAATGGTTCACTTCCCTCAGGGTTCTATTTCCCCACTGCCTGTTTTGTAGTTTTCTATCACTTTAGCAACCAATGGAAACTGATTGTGAGCACGCTTGTATTTAATGAGTTAGGCAGAGCGTGGCCATACTCAGTGTTCAGCTAAAGGGTAGGTTTAGCCTCACTTCCTTTGAAAATCCTTTTTGCTGTATAAACCCTTGACCACAGCTGCAACACCAAAAAATTGTGTGTATCCAGAAATCTCCAGGTATACCGAGTGTCCCTGCCCTGTTTTTGAAACTAGCATAGATGCTGACTCCATGTGTGCTCCAGGGCTAAAGCCCTCATGGGAAAAAAAATTAGAGGGTGCTTAGCATCCACCAGCAGCCAGCTTCTTTCCCCACCCAAACCCGTGAGCACCTCCCGCCCGCCACAATCAGCTCTTCCAGGGATGAGGGAGAGGAGCTAGGCTGGGGCATGCTTTGAGTAGGATGTGGAACTGGGTGGGAAGAGGTGGGGCAGAGCAGAGGCCTTGGGGAAGGGGTGGAGTGGGGGACCTGGAGCAGAGCTAGGGTTGAGCACCTCCAGGGAAAGGAGGAACCTGGTGCCTGTGATATAGTCCCATTAAAACACATTAGTATGGGCTTGGTCTCTCATCATTAGTGGAAAATCCAGCTCTAGACAGCAGGCTTATTCTCTTTCCCCAATGCTGCAGGAAATATGAGAATTCTATGCATGTAAAATATACCATTCTTAATGGAAATATTTCTCTCTCATTTGGGTATGAAATATATAATTTATGTAGAGGAGATTAAAGGGCACAACAATACAGCTCAGTTGAAAGGATGAACCTGCTTGTGGCCTTTTATAAACCCTAACATTTGCTAACCTTGTTTCAGGACAATTTCATTGGGTTTGGGGAGGGAGGGGGAGAGAAGGGAGTGAGAAAACTACCAGCTGGTCCTAAAGCCCTGCTCTGACAAAGATGTAATTAAGTCAAGCTATTTTTCCTAGTTCTTTGACATGGGTAGTTGCACCTCAACTGAAATGCCACCACCAATATGGGCTACACGTCACCTAAAATAAAGACTTTTTTTTTCTTTGTGTGTATAAATGCATCTTACTGCTGTTCCATTCTATGCATCTGATGAAATGAGCTATAGCCCACAAAAGCTTATGCTGAAATAAACGAGTTAGTCTCTAAGGTGCTACAAGTATTCCTCACTTTCTTTATGAATACAGACAACCACAGCTGCTATTCTTGAACCTGTCAAAATAAAGACTGTAGCCCAGATCCTCAAAAAGGTATCTAGGCTCCTAAATTCCATTGATTTTAATGAAATTTAGTAAGCGTTGAGACTCTGGGCCTGTGTACGTACCAGCCTCTTCCCCAGGGAAAGGGTGGTCCTCCGCTCTGGTACTCCATTTACCCACGGATAAGCATTCAAATAGTTTCTTTCTGTGTCTTATACCAAATTTAGACTTGAAACAGTTGCTTAATTTTTCACCACTTCTTACAAGCACTGCAAGAATCTTCATACATAGCTTTTGAATTGCAGTTATCTGAACCTCCATATGATTTTCTACTTTTCATTGACTTCATGGAGGCATTTGATTCAGTTTGGAGGAGGCATTATAGAAACAACCAACATCTTTATTCTCCATTCTTGTTTTCTCTTGGATCCTACCCTCCACCCCCAAATCAACCATCAGAATGTAAATATCTGACCAATGCAACTTCAGCTTGCTCTAAAGCTGCACTGTTCCTTGCATATTACTTCCTTTAAAATTGGCCTTAATCTGTTAATTATTTTCACCATGATTTTTTCCCGTGCTAAAAAAAAGCTTATGCCTCTATAATAATTTAGATCAGCAGGATTTCCTTTCAAGATTGGCTAGAGGCAATAGTTGTACCAATCATCTGGTACCTCCTCTTGCTCCCATACCTTCTTATATATATTCTTCTAATACTTTGATAGAGGTTGGCCTGCTGGTGTTTAGCAGCTCAGCTGTTACACTGTCTGTTCCTGCCGCTTTCCCATTTTTTAAACTGCGTCACTGCTCTTTCAGTCTCTTTTGATGGTGGTTCAATGCTGGCACCCATTCTGCTTTGCAAGGTGACCTATTTATCTACCATGTCTAAAATGCCTGTGTTTTGGACAAATACAGGGTTCAACACTTTGTCAACATGCTCTTTCCATACTTCTGACACCTCTTCTTCATTTGCTGTCAGTTTACCAATAGTCTCTGTTACCACTTGCATCATTGACCTGATATTGTTTCCACACAATTTAATCTTCTGACTTTTTTCTTAAAAGGTGTTGAGCCTTTCCTTTTCAAAACTTTTGCTCTTCTGGGCTTTGTGATTTCTTCACTGCTTTGCATAAACCTTTTTACTTCTTACACTTATTCCAGCAATAATAGTTTGTGTACACTTTTTCTGTAGCATTGTTTGCCCTACTTTTCCTTGGTTGCTTATGCTTCCCACAAATGTCCTCCATTATGTTTTATATCACTTCCTTGAATATTGCTTTTCTGGTCTTTAGTGATATTTCTTCATCACCACAAATTAAAGGCCCAAAACACTTTCCAAGAGTCACCTTGCATGCCTCTCACACAGCTATCCTTGAAACCATCAAGATTGAATTTGACTCCAGTTGCAATGAGTGCTATAAAATATAGTAATAATAAAAAACAACACTTGTTTGAAACTGAAAATGTAAGACCTTCCATGCTGACAAGTTCATATTAATTACAAATAATTAAATTCAAATAGCATTATAGTTCATTGGCACCACTGTATTAACAAATCCCAGATTTCACTTCATGTTCCTAAGAATTATTCCAAACCTTCATATTTACAAATGCTGAATTCTGTCGTACCATTTCAGGTTATTTTCATGAGTAGAGCAGATATCACCCAGTTATAGTTATACCAGTGTGTTGCTCACTATTGACTTTTAATACTTAATTTTCATTTTTTACTGTATTGTGAAACTTTATTACAAGCATTTCTTTAGAGACTGATCATCCAGCCATTACACAAGGAAAACTTCTAACAACAGCATATAGACAAAGAATTGTCTTATTTTCACACCATTCTTCTAAAAAACAAAAAAATCATTTTTTTAGGAAGTGTCAGATTTTACAGTTCTTTGGTGATCACCAAGACTGCCATTTTACTGTTGTTTAATGAGATAGATATTTGTTTTCTGTCCAGCGCTGACCTCTGATTGTTCCCCAGGCTGTATATTTTTTTTACTGCATCACTGCAGGATTGCTCTACTTAATTGTAATAATGGCTGGCAGAGTGGTAGGAAACTCTGCTAGAGACAAGGCATTCTTGGCAGAAAATGTGTGACAAAGAAACTGTCAATTCTATATTGCTCCTCCATGTTACAAAAATGACTGTTGCAGATAGAAGTGTTTAGTTAGGAAAAGTTTTTGTCTGTTCAAGCTACAGTATATATCCACCTGCCAAGCTGAGACATTTCTCAGAAGCCATCTATGATAATTTGCTTTGGAATTTTTCCCATTAGAGTGAAGATTCAGGGAAACAAGACTAAGCCAGCTGTGTACTACTGTAGTTTAAAATAGCACCTTCTTGACAGTCTAGTTTTGGGGATGACAGCAGAATTATTTGAAACTAGAACAGCCATTTTGTTTTCAAGTAGTGTACCACACGCTGTAACAACCACCATACCAACAAAGCATGTGTTATAAACAATACGCATGACATTGCCAAGGTAAAGTAAATCTAGATAGGCAAGTGTAATTGCTTCTAACAAGTTAAACTACACACCTGAGCAATGTAGTTGTATGACTAATTGCACCCCTGTATTCATATGCTACACACTGTTGTAATAATTTTTGTACAAAATAGGCCATATGTCATTTGAAAACAAATAATTTGCTGGTCAATAATATCATGGTGAAATATGTGTTGCAACATTATATGTAAATGTACGAATATAAGCTGAAATCATGACTGAAGTGTGTTCACTAGGCAAGTCTGGGAAGCGGGAAAGCCTGTCTCTCTGGTAAAAAGGATAAAAGGATAATCTGATGCCTCTAGCCAACTTTCAAAGTTGATGGGCTAGCACCTATAAAGTGGCCATTCTTTGGGAAGGAATTTAGCAAACAAGAGTGTGGCCTCTTTCACCACCAAACTCCTTGTTTCTGTCCTTGCAGTGGGAATGAAGGTTATCTAGTGGTAATCCCCAGGAAAAAATGCATTTCAAAAGGTGACAACTATAAAGATGAGGGAAAACACCTTAATTCTCTCCCCCTATGCACCTCTCTCACTTAAGATTACTCCAGGTGGAATTCTGCACCAAAAATTAAAAATTCTGCAAAAATTTCAATTACCTTGGTCATTGATTTAAACTACGATACAATGGAGGAGAATGGGAGTGGGGAGCATTGGAGGAAATCCCCCAACCTCCTCTAACAGTAATGTAGCTAGTATTGATCCCCTACTTCTAGTTATTAGTCAACAAATATATGCAGCCCTATATGCTCAATCATACATCAGAGGCAACTGAAGAGCAAGTGAGGGCTGGGAACTCAAACTCTGAATATTTATTGGAAACTGGCCACCTCCAGAAAGATCAACAGCAAACAGTTCATGGAGCACATTTTGATAGGAATTTTTTTCAGTCCAAAAATTTAGACTAGTTCTAATCAGTAAAACACCATAAGCATTTATAAGACCACACTGTCCTTTACAGCACTCTGGCAATGTATTTTTACACCTGTTTTATACTCCAGGGGGAATTCACAAGGACAATGGGAACAATTCACTAAGCAGGCAGGATGCTACATTCTGCTCTGCCTGAGGGGACAGAGCCTGCCCCACACTTACCTCCTCAGAACTACCCCAAACCTCTTTCCCACCATGCCGAGCATGCTGTATAGCGAGAGGAACAGAGTTTCTCCTTTATACGCTTGACTTTCCAGCCCACCTCTCCCCATCCATGATTTGTTTCTACCTTTGGCTCTGGACGCCCAAACGAACCTGCCTGTACCGCGGGGGAGAAGTGCATGACTACTCTTGTGGCTTCCCTTTGCTTCCCTATCAGAAGTTATTTTTCTGCATAAAAACAAGGAGATCTGCAGGTGCCATGGAGTGTCTGCAGACATGCAGTGGGATACAATTCCCACAGGAGTAGAAGATAAAAAACTGCTGTTGGACTTTAGGAGTGGATCCTGTCCTGATAATGTGGTCAGCATTGTTACTGGGTCCATGTGGTAAGGGACTTCACCTTGAACCAAGTCTAGTTTGTAAAGTTTTAGTACTAGGGAACATTTTATCTTTATTTCCCTTGTAATGATTTTTGACTTTAATGCCTTATAATTGTACTCCTTTACAATCTATCTCCTTGTTGCTAAATAAACTTATTTTATTCTTTTATCTAAAAAGAATCCAGTATTGTGGACTGTGTAGGTAACTTCATTTATGGTAGCAAACAGTTGTATACTGATCCCCTTAGAGGGGCAATAGACCTTGGAGGGACATCTAGACCATCCAGGAGAGGGTTGAACAGGGCGAAACAAGTTGTGGGGGGGGGGAAAATCGGGGACTGTGAGTGGGTTAAGGTCACCCTGCAAGTGGCAACCGAGGCTGATGGAAGCTAAATGTGACTGATGTATAGCGACTACAGCTATACACAGATCCTCAAGGTCTTACCGGCATGCTGGAAGGCTCTTTGTGAGTGGTCCAGGTCGGAGCTACAGCAGCAAAGCGTTATGAGGCACCCAAGTTTGGAGGGCAGGAATGACACAGCCCCTCGTCTGGATTGCACCCTAGAATGTAAAACTGCTATAGCCAACTAGATTTAAATCATCATAACTTGTAATACTATATATCAGACATCCTTTCTACATATTTGTAAACAAATCTCTCTCATTACCAGAGAACAAGGTGGGAGGCACGTTTCAGTGGCACACAATTAACACTCCAAAACCAAAATGACTAATTCCTTAAAAAAATATTTGAAAGTCTGGAAGTTAACATGTAAGGAAGTCAGCCAGATCCCAACATGCACCTAGACCTTCACCAATGAACGGTATTACACCCAATTTAGACCACCCATTCAATCCAAGCAGAATGATCAATACTAAAAGAAAAGTAAATCTATATATATATAAAAGTCAAATGGTGTATGTGTGTATGTATGCGTGTATGTACATGCACTTACTCCTTCCACACCGTTTGAGCTAGAGACTTGAAATTTGGTACAGTTATAGGTCATAGGGTCCTAATCAGGGTAAGAGTCGAAAAATTTTCAAATCTCACCTCTGACGCCCCCCAGGGCTGAAATTATTTAAAGGCCAATCACGTCAGCTGGGCAGCTGCTGTTCTGTGACATAGTTATAATGTCATAATACCCCCTCCAACGGACCCCGCACTCACTCAGCTCTCTGCCCCCTCCCCCCTCCAACGGACCCCGCACTAGCTCAGCTCTCTGCCCCCTCCCCACCTCTGACGGACCCGAGTTGGGTTTGGTCAGAGGGTAAGTGAGGTGGGGGTGTCAGGTTTGGTCGGGGGGTAAGTGAACCAGTGGTGTTGGGTTTGGTCTGGGGGGGTGGGAAGGTGTCGGGGTGAGTGAGGGGTGAGGTGTGGGTGTTGGGGTTGGTCAGGGGGTGTTGGGAGTGTTGGGTTTGGTCAGGGGGGTGAGGTGGGGGTGTCAGGTTTGCTCTCTGCCCCCTCCCCCCTCCAACAGACCCCGCACTCGCTCAGCTCTCTGCCCCCTCCCCAAATCCAACGGACCGGAACAATGCGGGTATTTTCGCTAGTATCTATATATATAAGTCAAATGGTGCATGCGTGTATGTATATTCCCTTACTCCTTCCACACCGTTTGAGTTAGAGACCTGAAATTTGGTACAGTTATAGGCTTTAGGGTCCTAATCGGGGTAAGAATCGATTTTTTTTTCAAATCTTACCTCTGACGCCCCCTAGGGGTGAAACTCTTTAAAGCCCATTAACATCAGCTGGGCAGCAGGTTAACACCTGCTGTTCTCTGTGACATAGTTATGATGTAATACCACCCCCCTCCAATGGCCCCCGCACTCGCTCAGCTCTCTCCCCCCTCCAGTGGTCCCCCACTCGCTCAGCTCTCTCCCCCCTCCCACGGCTCCCCCACTCGCTCAGCTCTCCCCCCTCCCACGGCTCCCCCACTCGCTCAGCTCTCCCCCCTCCCACGGCTCCCGCGCTCGCTCAGCTCTCCCCCCTCCCACGGCTCCCGCGCTCGCTCAGCTCTCCCCCCCCCCAGGTAAGAATTGAAAAATTTTAAAATCTTACTCCCCTCCCCCCACTCGAATGCCCCCCCCCACTCGCTCAGCTCTCTCCCCCTCCCCCCTCCAACGGACTCCGCACTCACTCAGCTCTCTTCCCTCTCCCACCCTCCAACGGACCCGAGCAACGCCGGGTATTTGTGCTAGTAAGATATATTGGAAACTCTATCGCGGATGACATAGCTCATTTTGTATTACCTACAAACATGGATAAAATCATCTTCAGGCCACTGAAAAATGTGAAAAGGTAGAATTAAAGTCAACAGTATGCAATGGAATTCTAGAATGGGGAAGATTTGACAAATCTTCTTTGATTTTGTCCTATGAGACTATCATTCATGCCCAAATTTTGTACTGAGTAATGAATGTACAGGTAGCCCGCTGCACCCATAGAAATTCCTAAGGACTTCAATGGGGCTCTAGCTAGGTACAGCAGTCTGCTTGTACATTACACAGTGCCATATCTAGGCCTCAGCTTATGCAGATATTGTACAACTAGCAGACATGTTTAATGATGCTACACTTTGATACCTTGAAAAATTGGTGTAGATGACTTGGACTTGTAACTACTTCATCTTCTTGACATTTATTATATCTTGGAAAAGGAACAACAGATAAAGTTTTGAAACACAGCAGCAATGAAGATGTAGAACAGGTAAAATATTGTATCTAGGAAGCTTGATCTGTGCCGACTATTCCATCAGCAAGGGGATAATAAAAGTTATCTATGTTGCAGAGTTTCTTGTGAGATTAAATTCCTTAATGCTTGTAGAGATCTGATATCTTCAGATGGAAGGTGATCGGTAAATACAAAGTGTAACCATAAAATACAATAAAACTTTCAAACTACATTAAAATGGCCATTTACAATTTCATTTTTTATGTTTTACCCATGCACCCTGACCAATCAAAATCTATTTTTCAAAAGAAACTTCTTCAATAATATAATTGAACAAAATACAAACATTCAATGAAATATAATTTGCTGCCAACTTGGAAAAGAACATCATTCAATGTGTCAAAAAGAAAAACTTCCAGTTAAAATCATACATAAAAAAAATTCATGCAGAATTATTACATGGTTCATTTCTAACAACAAAAAAAGTATTTGCAAAAGCTAATGGGGTGGGGGTGGGGGGCAGGAGAGGGAGAGGGGGAAGTCTACCTGGAGAGGAAATGTTTTTTTCCAAAAGCTTTTTCCCCGTGTTGTTTCAAACAACCCACAAAAAATCATCAGAAACACCTCACAGGAATTACCTGAACAAGTGGCATACTTACAAGTTGCCATCGCTTTTATTTCACATAACAACACCTGTTATTGTAAACAAAATAGCTATACACTACGAGAGTGTTGCAGCAGCAGGTGTATTTAGCTATGTTGATTCCATCTGTCCAGGGGGCAGATAAAAACCCAGCAAATACTCTTAAATGCACAAACATCTAAAATGTTCACCACCTGACTCAGCATCACAAACAATAATGACAGAACTAGTTCATAAAAATCAGAGATTCTGCCACATCTGCTGCATAGATATTTCCATTATGTTCTTTTGCAGTAAATTTAATGGGAGTTACATGGAGGAGAGAACAAACCCCCTAGTGAGGACATTTGTGATGCAGTGCTTAATTTACAAACATACCCTCATACACTCTAGTTAGTCAGAGCAAAGTTAACCACCTAAGGTTTCTGTCCCACTACCTCCAACTGCTGGCAATTAAATCCAATTCAGTGCCTTCTCCGCTTGCCTCTTTTTTTCGAGATGGAGGTAAAAAACCTGGTAAGGTGAGACAATAGCTATGGACACATAATCACTAGTATCAGATACATTAAGTGTTTATAGATCCTTCCGAAATTTCAACTTTTCAGGTAGCAGCACAGATTTTGCTATTTAAAATAATCACAGATTTAAACAAAATTACCATTACTCAATTTCTATTTCACAGAGTAACCATCAAAACATTCTGAGAATCTGAACTGGTTCTCCCTAATGTAATGTCATTGACGGATAGGGTGACAGGTGTCCCAATTTTATAGGGACAGTCCCGATATTCGGGATTTTGCCCTAGAAAGGTGCATATAACCCTCCCGCCCCCCAACACACACTCCACTCCAATTTTTCACACGTGCTATCTGGTCATCCTACTGATGGAAGATACCCAGCTAAATACAGTGATACAATGTATCACACCACCTAGGCTATCTGTCCTAACATCGCACCCCCGCCGATACACTGAACTGTGCCAACATTCGCGAAGCTCAGCGAATCCAGGAAAACAGATGTTCTCCTGTTCACCAAGACCTTGAGAATGCTCTCCTCTCCCCTCAACTTCTTAAGTCCCGCAAACCTTTATGGGAACATTCATTTAACTTCATGAAATCAGGCTATGATCTTTGGTTTGACCCCCCATGGTCATCTTGGTCAACTCTAAACTGAAATTGAACCATACCATGGTAGGGATACCTAATACATAAATAGAAAAATCAAGGACTCCTGGGTGTGCGAGTGTGGCTCCCCATGACAGACCATCAAACATATCACTGCCTACCGCCCAATTTATAAATATGAAGAAGGCATTACTGCAATAAATTCTGCTACTCCTGAGGTAGTCATTTGGTTCAATCAACTTCAGGTGAAATTGTAGTTGTTGCTCAACAGTGCCATACGACAGATGATGACAACTAATGAAAGAGAATGTCTTAGAGCTACATAGGCAACCACAATGGCGCACAGTTAAACATTTCCAAGGACTAAAAGGGAGCTAACTAAATAGCAGTTCAATGCCATGTAAAAGCAAACTGAACCATGTTTTACCACCATTAGACCCAGAAAGCTGAAGTATGCAATTTGTCTCTGTATAAATCTGGCAAATCACTAATTCAGTAAGGAATACTAGGGAACCAAGATGAAGAAATAGATAAAGTTCTAAATTCAAAAGCTAATTTGCAAAGTAGGACTCAAAGGATCTATCTACAGCAGGGGTTGGCAACCCGCGGCTCTGGAGCCGCATGCGGCTCTTTCATCCCTCCGATGCGGCTCCCTGTGTGTTCTAATTTTAACCGGCCCGCAGACTGTTTTCTATGCGGCCCGCCAGCACTGTCCAAACAGTGCGCGGAGCCGCAGCCGAAAGAGAGGGGCGGGGTCAATAAGAGGCAAGCGGCGGGGGGGGAGAAGAACGGAGGCGGAGCCGGGGCCGGGGCACGAGGCGAGGCGGAGCTGGCGGAGAAGTGCGAGTCGGGCCGGGGCCGGGGCAGGAGGCGAAGCGCGGCGGAGCCGGCGGATAAGAGCGAGCCAGGGCCGGGGCACGAGGCAAGGCAAGGCAAGCTGGGGGAGGGGGGGAGTGAAAGCACGGCCGGGGGGGGGGAGGAAGAAGAGCGAGAGCACGGCCGGAGGGGGGGGAGGGAGGGAAGAAGAGCGAGAGCACGGCTGGAGGGGAGGGGGAGGGAAGAAGAGCGAGAGCACGGCCGGAGCGGGGGGGAGGAAGAAGAGCGAGAGCACGGCCGGAGGGGGGGGAGGGAGGGAAGAAGAGCGAGAGCACGGCTGGAGGGGAGGGGGAGGGAAGAAGAGCGAGAGCACGGCCGGAGCGGGGGGGAGGAAGAAGAGCGAGAGCACGGCCGGAGGGGGGGGAGGGAGGGAAGAAGAGCGAGAGCACGGCTGGAGGGGAGGGGGAGGGAAGAGGAGGGTGGGGGAGGGAAGAAGAGGGTGGGGGAGGGAAGAAGAGAGTGTTATTTCATTTTAAATGTCAAAAGGGTTTTGTGGCTCCCAGTGTTTTCTTTACTGTGGGAAACGGGTCCAAATGGCTCTTTGAGTGGTAAAGGTTGCAGACCCCTGATCTACAGGGTCATAAAAGACTTGTGGCACAGCTGACTTGGGCTCATGGGCTGGAACTCAGGAGATATAAAATTGTGTAAAGTTTCTGGCTTGGGCTGGAGCCCAGGCTCCGAGACCCTGAAAAGGGGGAACGTCCCAGAGCCCAGACTTGAAACATCTACACTGAAATTTTATAGCCCTGCACCTTGAGCCCAGGTCAGCTAATCCAGGCCAGGCTAGGCCTTTTATTGCAGAGTAGACACACCCAAAGGATTCAGCAAAGCAGGACACAAACTGGTGTCCCAAAGGAACCAATACACTTATTACGCCTGAACGATACCAGTGTTCGATGTACATGTATCCGTTTTGTACATACTATTTAAGTTTTGTCTAGAGCATAAACACTTCAGTGTGCTTAATAAGTGAATTTAAAGTTTTAAATGCAATATTAATACAACTTTTAAGCAGTGATCAAGGTTACAAGACATATCTTTATTTGTTCCATGGTGCGTACATGTACATATAGCACAAAACATTTTCAATTGTACTGTAACAGAGCGTTTATTTAGAACTTATGAACAAGTTATTGAACTATGACATCACATCCTGAAATTACCATCTTGCTTTCCACCTTCATTTCCATTTAAATATCCCTGTAATTTTTAGCAGTTATTTTAAGAACTGGTAAAGCAATGAAACAAACTGGTTTCTATCACCCATATGTGGATTCCCAGCTTTGAGTGGAATGAAGCTCTCCAATTAGTGGATGCACAAGCCCTATTGCAGCAACAGTGATAAACAAAGTCAGAATGTAATTTTAAGGTTCACCACCAAGGTTGGAAACACTGGCAGACCAGTACAAAAGTTTTTGTGACAAGTAAACTTTTCTAAATTCTAGTCTTGAAACAGTAATAAAATAAATTCAATTCTGGTCTTTTGCCTCTATTAATATCTTTTGTTTTAATATTTTAACACATTCTTCCCAGGAACTATGAATTCTTGATTTGATGATCCTCAATTCCATATGGAAAAGTGATCCTTGTTCATTTGGGAAATGGTTTTATGAACATATGTTCTCCTTTTAATTATCAAAATATGACTGGATTATAATTATCTCAGGAGTTACTTTCCCAACAGATAATTCGTCACCAAATGTCATACACTCATTCTCTCATGACAGAGTTGCAGAAATGGCTAATTCTTGTTATGGAGGCATTATTAGGAGCTCCACAGATAAGACAACAAACACTTTTTAACACACACACACACACACACACACACACACACACACACACACACACACACGCCTTCAGAGGGACTAAGTTCTTGTATACTCACAATAACTTGTTCCTAAATGGTATAAATTTGATTATGTTTAGGTTGCAGATTTAATTTAAATGGAAGCAATATTATTCAGGCCCCAAGGCGCATTGCAGCCATGCCAAAACACAAACAATCCCACATAACTGGTATCTGTATCTCACTGAGAGGCAGCCAAATTCTGCCAAGGGAGGGCAAAACCCAAGGTGCTCAGCAGAATATGCTTGCTGGCACATTCAAGCCTCCTCATAACATCTCAAATGGGAAGAACTTGGAAGAGTTCACATTGCATTGCTCCCCATTTTTCCCCAACCCAATTTTAGATCAGTTCCTTTGTTCTCTACTATCTTGAGCTCAAACCTCAATAGCTCAGTCCTGCTCCTTGGGAGCTGTATAGTCACTCTCCCCTCTGCAGCCAATGGAATATTTAATTTATAGAAAGTGGAACAGTTCTAACAGGAGAATACCCCGAAGTGCAGTGAGTAGGTTATTCACATGGGATATAGGAGACCTAAGTTCAAGTCCTTGCTCCAAATCAGTCAGAGTGGGGTTCTGAAGAGAAGTCTCCCACATCACATATTCTGGACATTCTCCACCCAAATTTAACTGCCTTTTGTGCAGGTTAGGAAAGGTCTGAGCACGCCTACTGGATCACACAAGAGAGTTGAGGGCAGGAGAGGGGACACCTAGTCTGAGAATTCCACTGAGACATAGGCTTGAGCTAGAACTCCAAGCAGCTTGGTGTCATCAGAATGGAGGGTTTTGTGCACGCCCAGTAGTGGCAACTTAGGCACTTAGGGAATTTAGGTACTTAAAGAATTAAGCAAGGGTTTTCATGATCTAAGTTTTGCTTAAATGTTGGCCTTACTTGCTTAGGTCCTATTGTTTATCTAGCCCTTTGACTACTTGTTTGCATAAGAATTAACATGATGTACAGACAATTGACACTTTTACAGAGGAAAAGCATTCTGAGTAGAGTTAATTCAAACCCATGAAAACCTTCCACAAGTGTTCTTAAAGCATCTTTTCATCCACATTCAATAGCTAGTGAAGGAAATGAATCCTCCAAATTGAACTTCATCAACAGAACAGTTAATAGCATGTCATTAAAAACAACAGCCATTCTTGTCTGGAAGCTATTCCAGCTTTTAAAAACATAGAAACTCAGAACATAAGGCAACGACCATTTTAATGAAGAGTATACAAGGACACCAAAAAACTAATTATTAAGATACATTAAACTAAGCTTGCATTACCCAGTGGTTTTATTCAAGTAGACAGAGCTAATTAAAATATTAATGGTATGATATAGTCATTTTAAACATTTTTCCCTTTGAAATTTCCTTATCAATCTCAAGTTCTTGATTTAATAAATTGATCAGCAAGCCTGCCACATTAGAGGGAAGATCAAAGATCCTTTAAAACAGATCTTCAAAAATCTATGGAAAGAAACACAGTATGTTGCATTACATTATAAGTAAAACTTGGTGTCTGCAAATGAGATGTAGTAGGACACAAAATGAGAAATAGAACTTTCTCAGGGTGCTAGGCTCTCCAATAATTTTGTTCCCTAAAGATTCCATTGTTTACATGCAATTGCTCCTTTAGAGGTGTAACCTACAAAGGGAGTGTGTGTGGAGGAGGGTGGGGGGCAGGACACGCACAGAGCAGAACAAGTACAAAGGAAGCATTTGCCTTTACTAGGCATCCTACAAAGGGAACTGACTGAACTTCATAATTCAATTTTCAATACAAGTGGCAGGGTGGGGATAAGAAAATTCTAATTAAATGGAGAAAACGGATGCTACGAGAACCAACAAATATTTAAAACCTTGTGCAAATGGGAGTAGTTGAGCGTCATCCATCGGTAAAGGTACTGTCACAACCAGAGAAAGCAGGGAGAAGAAACTGATTTAAAAAAAAAATTAAGTTACCACAAGAACAGTAACATGTTACTAAAGGAGTGACATATTTGAAGTGGTTTGAAGTGGTTAGAAAGTTTACAGAAAACAGTGAAGTTTATTATACTACTGAACAAATAAATAGCTGAAAAACCACAAGCTAATTTTTTTTTGCCAGTAGAAAGAGAAGTATTTTTATAAGTTGCATAATTGTAGTGCATCCTAAATTGTGACAGATTACTGATGATTAGGAATTTAAAGAAAGAAAACAAATCACTATATCTCTAGCAGTAATATATATATATCCAAAGACCACATACAAGAGATCAATCAGTATAAGTTTTTACATAATGACCAGTGAGGAAACATGGTAGAAAGTACTGTATTTTCATACTTAAGCATCAGGACAGTTCCAAGAATTTCATAGAATCATGGAACTGGAAGAGATCTCGAGAGGTTACCTAGTCCAGTCCCCGGCACGCAAGGCAGGACTAAGTATTATCCATCCCTGACAGGTGTCTGTCCAACCTGCTCTTAAAAATCCCCAATGGTAGACATTTCACAACCTCCCTTGGCTATTTAGTCCAGTGCTTAACTACCCTGACAGTTCGGAAGTTTTTCCTAATGTCCAGCCTAAACCTGCCTTCCTGAAATTTAAGCCTATTGTTTCTTGTCCTATCCTCAGAGGTTAAGAACATTTTTTCCCCTCTCTTCTTCTTGTAATAACCTTCTATGTACTTGAAAACTGTTATCCTGTCACCTCTCAGTCTTCTCTTCTACAGACTAAACAAACCCAGTTTTTTCAATCTACCCTCATAGGTCCTGTTTTCTAGACCTTTAATCATTCTTGTTGCTCTTCTCTGGACTTTCTCGAATTTGTCCACATCTTTCCTGAAATGTGGCGCCCAGAAGTGGACACAATTCTCCAGTTGAGGCCTAATCAGCGCATAGCAGAACAGAAGAATTACTTCTCTGGTCTTGCTTACAATGCTCCTGCTAAAACATCGCAGAATGATGTTTGCTTTTTTTGCAACAGTATTACACTGTTGACTCGTATTTAGATTTTAATCCACTACGACCCCCAGATCCCTTTCCAGTCATTTCCCATTTTGTATGTGTGCAACTGATCCTTTCTAACTGGAGTACTTTGCATTTGTCCTTATTGAATTTCATCTATATGCTTTAGACCATTTCTCCATTTTGTCCAGATTTTAATTTTGAATTTTAATTCTATGCTCCAAAGCACTTATAACTCCTCCCAGCTTGGTATCATCCAAAACTTTAAGCGTACTCTGTATGCCATTATCTAAATCATTGATGAAGATATTGAACAGAACCGGACCCAGAACTGATCCCTGTGGGACCCCATTCGTTATGCCCTGTGAACCACTGATACCTACTCTCTGGGAACGATTTTCCAAACACGTATGCACCCACCTTACAGTACAAAAATCAAATTTGTTCGTCCTGTAGATGAAGCCAATTTGCCCACCAGAATTTAGAAATAACCTGCCAGGTTAATAAATTAGTTTGCTAGATTGAGAAACTACAGATAAATTTTACTGACATATTGATAACATGGTAATAAAACAAAATACATTAAAAAAAAGGAGAGAGATATGTGCTATCTCCACATATATTACTCTTCCACAAATATCTGTGCAAAAGGAAACTGAAAACACTTTGTAAAATGGCAATCATTGAGCCTTTTCAGCCTTTTTTTCCTCCTTGGTCTTTAAGTGTAAATGCAGTTGGTACCGAAAAAATTAAATGCAGTCTACTACTTGCTCAGATGGCTGATTTAGCAAAGGACTATAAACCATGAAGTGAAACTGGGTGAATCCTGGAACTTTATTGCAGGCAGCACCTGGTAAAGGAAAAAAAGAAACAAAAGTGACTTGCCTATTCCCTGTAGGATTAGTATGCCTATTTCATTTTCTAAAGATCCAATTATTAATTCTGCTACAATGGTGTAATTTCCTTTTACAATCTGTTTAACCCAACAGT